>OX243848.2:0-10000000 GCA_945859575.2 Herminia tarsipennalis
GCACTCGGTCTAGGGTGAATTTTTTGTTTCGTAAGAGGTACCTTGCCGTGCCAACTACCTACCCTTGATCCCTGGTCGCTTATAATTGACGTTTTCCCCGGAAAATAGTGGAAAAACCTTCAAAAATTCCCTAATTTTTCGGTTTTTTGAAGATTTTTTGAATTTTTTTCTACGAACACTGATCCCGTTCTAAACGTCATCCTGTAGCACTCGGCGAGACGCATCTCTGGACACCTCGTTTGTTATCCTCCGCCACCTGGAAATCAAAAAATTCATATACCTACTTGTTTGTTTCCTCTAAAATCCACCTATACCCTAACAAAACATTGAATTTTAGTTATAATTTTTAAGGTTTTTTGAATTTTATTTAGGTTTTTTTGTTCTATAGGTATTGATATTAGGGTCGTTTTGTATTCCGGGAGCTAGCGCGCACCCCGTGCTAACAAATTTTTTGACATTTTTTGAATATTTTTTGGTATTTAAAATTTAATTACGATTAAATTTTGACAATTTTTGACTTTGAACAAGTCTGCTTACTCAGCACTCGGTCTAGGGTGAATTTTTTGTTTCGTAAGAGGTACCTTGCCGTGCCAACTACCTACCCTTGATCCCTGGTCGCTTATAATTGACGTTTTCCCCGGAAAATAGTGGAAAAACCTTCAAAAATTCCCTAATTTTTCGGTTTTTTGAAGATTTTTTGAATTTTTTTCTACGAACACTGATCCCGTTCTAAACGTCATCCTGTAGCACTCGGCGAGACGCATCTCTGGACACCTCGTTTGTTATCCTCCGCCACCTGGAAATCAAAAAATTCATATACCTACTTGTTTGTTTCCTCTAAAATCCACCTATACCCTAACAAAACATTGAATTTTAGTTATAATTTTTAAGGTTTTTTGAATTTTATTTAGGTTTTTTTGTTCTATAGGTATTGATATTAGGGTCGTTTTGTATTCCGGGAGCTAGCGCGCACCCCGTGCTAACAAATTTTTTGACATTTTTTGAATATTTTTTGGTATTTAAAATTTAATTACGATTAAATTTTGACAATTTTTGACTTTGAACAAGTCTGCTTACTCAGCACTCGGTCTAGGGTGAATTTTTTGTTTCGTAAGAGGTACCTTGCCGTGCCAACTACCTACCCTTGATCCCTGGTCGCTTATAATTGACGTTTTCCCCGGAAAATAGTGGAAAAACCTTCAAAAATTCCCTAATTTTTCGGTTTTTTGAAGATTTTTTGAATTTTTTTCTACGAACACTGATCCCGTTCTAAACGTCATCCTGTAGCACTCGGCGAGACGCATCTCTGGACACCTCGTTTGTTATCCTCCGCCACCTGGAAATCAAAAAATTCATATACCTACTTGTTTGTTTCCTCTAAAATCCACCTATACCCTAACAAAACATTGAATTTTAGTTATAATTTTTAAGGTTTTTTGAATTTTATTTAGGTTTTTTTGTTCTATAGGTATTGATATTAGGGTCGTTTTGTATTCCGGGAGCTAGCGCGCACCCCGTGCTAACAAATTTTTTGACATTTTTTGAATATTTTTTGGTATTTAAAATTTAATTACGATTAAATTTTGACAATTTTTGACTTTGAACAAGTCTGCTTACTCAGCACTCGGTCTAGGGTGAATTTTTTGTTTCGTAAGAGGTACCTTGCCGTGCCAACTACCTACCCTTGATCCCTGGTCGCTTATAATTGACGTTTTCCCCGGAAAATAGTGGAAAAACCTTCAAAAATTCCCTAATTTTTCGGTTTTTTGAAGATTTTTTGAATTTTTTTCTACGAACACTGATCCCGTTCTAAACGTCATCCTGTAGCACTCGGCGAGACGCATCTCTGGACACCTCGTTTGTTATCCTCCGCCACCTGGAAATCAAAAAATTCATATACCTACTTGTTTGTTTCCTCTAAAATCCACCTATACCCTAACAAAACATTGAATTTTAGTTATAATTTTTAAGGTTTTTTGAATTTTATTTAGGTTTTTTTGTTCTATAGGTATTGATATTAGGGTCGTTTTGTATTCCGGGAGCTAGCGCGCACCCCGTGCTAACAAATTTTTTGACATTTTTTGAATATTTTTTGGTATTTAAAATTTAATTACGATTAAATTTTGACAATTTTTGACTTTGAACAAGTCTGCTTACTCAGCACTCGGTCTAGGGTGAATTTTTTGTTTCGTAAGAGGTACCTTGCCGTGCCAACTACCTACCCTTGATCCCTGGTCGCTTATAATTGACGTTTTCCCCGGAAAATAGTGGAAAAACCTTCAAAAATTCCCTAATTTTTCGGTTTTTTGAAGATTTTTTGAATTTTTTTCTACGAACACTGATCCCGTTCTAAACGTCATCCTGTAGCACTCGGCGAGACGCATCTCTGGACACCTCGTTTGTTATCCTCCGCCACCTGGAAATCAAAAAATTCATATACCTACTTGTTTGTTTCCTCTAAAATCCACCTATACCCTAACAAAACATTGAATTTTAGTTATAATTTTTAAGGTTTTTTGAATTTTATTTAGGTTTTTTTGTTCTATAGGTATTGATATTAGGGTCGTTTTGTATTCCGGGAGCTAGCGCGCACCCCGTGCTAACAAATTTTTTGACATTTTTTGAATATTTTTTGGTATTTAAAATTTAATTACGATTAAATTTTGACAATTTTTGACTTTGAACAAGTCTGCTTACTCAGCACTCGGTCTAGGGTGAATTTTTTGTTTCGTAAGAGGTACCTTGCCGTGCCAACTACCTACCCTTGATCCCTGGTCGCTTATAATTGACGTTTTCCCCGGAAAATAGTGGAAAAACCTTCAAAAATTCCCTAATTTTTCGGTTTTTTGAAGATTTTTTGAATTTTTTTCTACGAACACTGATCCCGTTCTAAACGTCATCCTGTAGCACTCGGCGAGACGCATCTCTGGACACCTCGTTTGTTATCCTCCGCCACCTGGAAATCAAAAAATTCATATACCTACTTGTTTGTTTCCTCTAAAATCCACCTATACCCTAACAAAACATTGAATTTTAGTTATAATTTTTAAGGTTTTTTGAATTTTATTTAGGTTTTTTTGTTCTATAGGTATTGATATTAGGGTCGTTTTGTATTCCGGGAGCTAGCGCGCACCCCGTGCTAACAAATTTTTTGACATTTTTTGAATATTTTTTGGTATTTAAAATTTAATTACGATTAAATTTTGACAATTTTTGACTTTGAACAAGTCTGCTTACTCAGCACTCGGTCTAGGGTGAATTTTTTGTTTCGTAAGAGGTACCTTGCCGTGCCAACTACCTACCCTTGATCCCTGGTCGCTTATAATTGACGTTTTCCCCGGAAAATAGTGGAAAAACCTTCAAAAATTCCCTAATTTTTCGGTTTTTTGAAGATTTTTTGAATTTTTTTCTACGAACACTGATCCCGTTCTAAACGTCATCCTGTAGCACTCGGCGAGACGCATCTCTGGACACCTCGTTTGTTATCCTCCGCCACCTGGAAATCAAAAAATTCATATACCTACTTGTTTGTTTCCTCTAAAATCCACCTATACCCTAACAAAACATTGAATTTTAGTTATAATTTTTAAGGTTTTTTGAATTTTATTTAGGTTTTTTTGTTCTATAGGTATTGATATTAGGGTCGTTTTGTATTCCGGGAGCTAGCGCGCACCCCGTGCTAACAAATTTTTTGACATTTTTTGAATATTTTTTGGTATTTAAAATTTAATTACGATTAAATTTTGACAATTTTTGACTTTGAACAAGTCTGCTTACTCAGCACTCGGTCTAGGGTGAATTTTTTGTTTCGTAAGAGGTACCTTGCCGTGCCAACTACCTACCCTTGATCCCTGGTCGCTTATAATTGACGTTTTCCCCGGAAAATAGTGGAAAAACCTTCAAAAATTCCCTAATTTTTCGGTTTTTTGAAGATTTTTTGAATTTTTTTCTACGAACACTGATCCCGTTCTAAACGTCATCCTGTAGCACTCGGCGAGACGCATCTCTGGACACCTCGTTTGTTATCCTCCGCCACCTGGAAATCAAAAAATTCATATACCTACTTGTTTGTTTCCTCTAAAATCCACCTATACCCTAACAAAACATTGAATTTTAGTTATAATTTTTAAGGTTTTTTGAATTTTATTTAGGTTTTTTTGTTCTATAGGTATTGATATTAGGGTCGTTTTGTATTCCGGGAGCTAGCGCGCACCCCGTGCTAACAAATTTTTTGACATTTTTTGAATATTTTTTGGTATTTAAAATTTAATTACGATTAAATTTTGACAATTTTTGACTTTGAACAAGTCTGCTTACTCAGCACTCGGTCTAGGGTGAATTTTTTGTTTCGTAAGAGGTACCTTGCCGTGCCAACTACCTACCCTTGATCCCTGGTCGCTTATAATTGACGTTTTCCCCGGAAAATAGTGGAAAAACCTTCAAAAATTCCCTAATTTTTCGGTTTTTTGAAGATTTTTTGAATTTTTTTCTACGAACACTGATCCCGTTCTAAACGTCATCCTGTAGCACTCGGCGAGACGCATCTCTGGACACCTCGTTTGTTATCCTCCGCCACCTGGAAATCAAAAAATTCATATACCTACTTGTTTGTTTCCTCTAAAATCCACCTATACCCTAACAAAACATTGAATTTTAGTTATAATTTTTAAGGTTTTTTGAATTTTATTTAGGTTTTTTTGTTCTATAGGTATTGATATTAGGGTCGTTTTGTATTCCGGGAGCTAGCGCGCACCCCGTGCTAACAAATTTTTTGACATTTTTTGAATATTTTTTGGTATTTAAAATTTAATTACGATTAAATTTTGACAATTTTTGACTTTGAACAAGTCTGCTTACTCAGCACTCGGTCTAGGGTGAATTTTTTGTTTCGTAAGAGGTACCTTGCCGTGCCAACTACCTACCCTTGATCCCTGGTCGCTTATAATTGACGTTTTCCCCGGAAAATAGTGGAAAAACCTTCAAAAATTCCCTAATTTTTCGGTTTTTTGAAGATTTTTTGAATTTTTTCTACGAACACTGATCCCGTTCTAAACGTCATCCTGTAGCACTAGGCGAGACGCATCTCTGGACACCTCGTTTGTTATCCTCCGCCACCTGGAAATCAAAAAATTCATATACCTACTTGTTTGTTTCCTCTAAAATCCACCTATACCCTAACAAAACATTGAATTTTAGTTATAATTTTTAAGGTTTTTTGAATTTTATTTAGGTTTTTTGTTCTATAGGTATTGATATTAGGGTCGTTTTGTATTCCGGGAGCTAGCGCGCACCCCGTGCTAACAAATTTTTTGACATTTTTTGAATATTTTTTGACTTTTTAATTTAATTACGATTAAATTTTGACAATTTTTGACTTTGAACAAGTCTGCTTACTCAGCACTCGGTCTAGGGTGAATTTTTTGTTTCGTAAGAGGTACCTTGCCGTGCCAACTACCTACCCTTGATCCCTGGTCGCTTATAATTGACGTTTTCCCCGGAAAATAGTGGAAAAACCTTCAAAAATTCCCTAATTTTTCGGTTTTTTGAAGATTTTTTGAATTTTTTTCTACGAACACTGATCCCGTTCTAAACGTCATCCTGTAGCACTCGGCGAGACGCATCTCTGGACACCTCGTTTGTTATCCTCCGCCACCTGGAAATCAAAAAATTCATATACCTACTTGTTTGTTTCCTCTAAAATCCACCTATACCCTAACAAAACATTGAATTTTAGTTATAATTTTTAAGGTTTTTTGAATTTTATTTAGGTTTTTTTGTTCTATAGGTATTGATATTAGGGTCGTTTTGTATTCCGGGAGCTAGCGCGCACCCCGTGCTAACAAATTTTTTGACATTTTTTGAATATTTTTTGGTATTTAAAATTTAATTACGATTAAATTTTGACAATTTTTGACTTTGAACAAGTCTGCTTACTCAGCACTCGGTCTAGGGTGAATTTTTTGTTTCGTAAGAGGTACCTTGCCGTGCCAACTACCTACCCTTGATCCCTGGTCGCTTATAATTGACGTTTTCCCCGGAAAATAGTGGAAAAACCTTCAAAAATTCCCTAATTTTTCGGTTTTTTGAAGATTTTTTGAATTTTTTTCTACGAACACTGATCCCGTTCTAAACGTCATCCTGTAGCACTCGGCGAGACGCATCTCTGGACACCTCGTTTGTTATCCTCCGCCACCTGGAAATCAAAAAATTCATATACCTACTTGTTTGTTTCCTCTAAAATCCACCTATACCCTAACAAAACATTGAATTTTAGTTATAATTTTTAAGGTTTTTTGAATTTTATTTAGGTTTTTTTGTTCTATAGGTATTGATATTAGGGTCGTTTTGTATTCCGGGAGCTAGCGCGCACCCCGTGCTAACAAATTTTTTGACATTTTTTGAATATTTTTTGGTATTTAAAATTTAATTACGATTAAATTTTGACAATTTTTGACTTTGAACAAGTCTGCTTACTCAGCACTCGGTCTAGGGTGAATTTTTTGTTTCGTAAGAGGTACCTTGCCGTGCCAACTACCTACCCTTGATCCCTGGTCGCTTATAATTGACGTTTTCCCCGGAAAATAGTGGAAAAACCTTCAAAAATTCCCTAATTTTTCGGTTTTTTGAAGATTTTTTGAATTTTTTTCTACGAACACTGATCCCGTTCTAAACGTCATCCTGTAGCACTCGGCGAGACGCATCTCTGGACACCTCGTTTGTTATCCTCCGCCACCTGGAAATCAAAAAATTCATATACCTACTTGTTTGTTTCCTCTAAAATCCACCTATACCCTAACAAAACATTGAATTTTAGTTATAATTTTTAAGGTTTTTTGAATTTTATTTAGGTTTTTTTGTTCTATAGGTATTGATATTAGGGTCGTTTTGTATTCCGGGAGCTAGCGCGCACCCCGTGCTAACAAATTTTTTGACATTTTTTGAATATTTTTTGGTATTTAAAATTTAATTACGATTAAATTTTGACAATTTTTGACTTTGAACAAGTCTGCTTACTCAGCACTCGGTCTAGGGTGAATTTTTTGTTTCGTAAGAGGTACCTTGCCGTGCCAACTACCTACCCTTGATCCCTGGTCGCTTATAATTGACGTTTTCCCCGGAAAATAGTGGAAAAACCTTCAAAAATTCCCTAATTTTTCGGTTTTTTGAAGATTTTTTGAATTTTTTTCTACGAACACTGATCCCGTTCTAAACGTCATCCTGTAGCACTCGGCGAGACGCATCTCTGGACACCTCGTTTGTTATCCTCCGCCACCTGGAAATCAAAAAATTCATATACCTACTTGTTTGTTTCCTCTAAAATCCACCTATACCCTAACAAAACATTGAATTTTAGTTATAATTTTTAAGGTTTTTTGAATTTTATTTAGGTTTTTTTGTTCTATAGGTATTGATATTAGGGTCGTTTTGTATTCCGGGAGCTAGCGCGCACCCCGTGCTAACAAATTTTTTGACATTTTTTGAATATTTTTTGGTATTTAAAATTTAATTACGATTAAATTTTGACAATTTTTGACTTTGAACAAGTCTGCTTACTCAGCACTCGGTCTAGGGTGAATTTTTTGTTTCGTAAGAGGTACCTTGCCGTGCCAACTACCTACCCTTGATCCCTGGTCGCTTATAATTGACGTTTTCCCCGGAAAATAGTGGAAAAACCTTCAAAAATTCCCTAATTTTTCGGTTTTTTGAAGATTTTTTGAATTTTTTTCTACGAACACTGATCCCGTTCTAAACGTCATCCTGTAGCACTCGGCGAGACGCATCTCTGGACACCTCGTTTGTTATCCTCCGCCACCTGGAAATCAAAAAATTCATATACCTACTTGTTTGTTTCCTCTAAAATCCACCTATACCCTAACAAAACATTGAATTTTAGTTATAATTTTTAAGGTTTTTTGAATTTTATTTAGGTTTTTTTGTTCTATAGGTATTGATATTAGGGTCGTTTTGTATTCCGGGAGCTAGCGCGCACCCCGTGCTAACAAATTTTTTGACATTTTTTGAATATTTTTTGGCTATTTAATTTAATTACGATTAAATTTTGACAATTTTTGACTTTGAACAAGTCTGCTTACTCAGCACTCGGTCTAGGGTGAATTTTTTGTTTCGTAAGAGGTACCTTGCCGTGCCAACTACCTACCCTTGATCCCTGGTCGCTTATAATTGACGTTTTCCCCGGAAAATAGTGGAAAAACCTTCAAAAATTCCCTAATTTTTCGGTTTTTTGAAGATTTTTTGAATTTTTTTCTACGAACACTGATCCCGTTCTAAACGTCATCCTGTAGCACTCGGCGAGACGCATCTCTGGACACCTCGTTTGTTATCCTCCGCCACCTGGAAATCAAAAAATTCATATACCTACTTGTTTGTTTCCTCTAAAATCCACCTATACCCTAACAAAACATTGAATTTTAGTTATAATTTTTAAGGTTTTTTGAATTTTATTTAGGTTTTTTTGTTCTATAGGTATTGATATTAGGGTCGTTTTGTATTCCGGGAGCTAGCGCGCACCCCGTGCTAACAAATTTTTTGACATTTTTTGAATATTTTTTGGTATTTAAAATTTAATTACGATTAAATTTTGACAATTTTTGACTTTGAACAAGTCTGCTTACTCAGCACTCGGTCTAGGGTGAATTTTTTGTTTCGTAAGAGGTACCTTGCCGTGCCAACTACCTACCCTTGATCCCTGGTCGCTTATAATTGACGTTTTCCCCGGAAAATAGTGGAAAAACCTTCAAAAATTCCCTAATTTTTCGGTTTTTTGAAGATTTTTTGAATTTTTTCTACGAACACTGATCCCGTTCTAAACGTCATCCTGTAGCACTAGGCGAGACGCATCTCTGGACACCTCGTTTGTTATCCTCCGCCACCTGGAAATCAAAAAATTCATATACCTACTTGTTTGTTTCCTCTAAAATCCACCTATACCCTAACAAAACATTGAATTTTAGTTATAATTTTTAAGGTTTTTTGAATTTTATTTAGGTTTTTTGTTCTATAGGTATTGATATTAGGGTCGTTTTGTATTCCGGGAGCTAGCGCGCACCCCGTGCTAACAAATTTTTTGACATTTTTTGAATATTTTTTGACTTTTTAATTTAATTACGATTAAATTTTGACAATTTTTGACTTTGAACAAGTCTGCTTACTCAGCACTCGGTCTAGGGTGAATTTTTTGTTTCGTAAGAGGTACCTTGCCGTGCCAACTACCTACCCTTGATCCCTGGTCGCTTATAATTGACGTTTTCCCCGGAAAATAGTGGAAAAACCTTCAAAAATTCCCTAATTTTTCGGTTTTTTGAAGATTTTTTGAATTTTTTTCTACGAACACTGATCCCGTTCTAAACGTCATCCTGTAGCACTCGGCGAGACGCATCTCTGGACACCTCGTTTGTTATCCTCCGCCACCTGGAAATCAAAAAATTCATATACCTACTTGTTTGTTTCCTCTAAAATCCACCTATACCCTAACAAAACATTGAATTTTAGTTATAATTTTTAAGGTTTTTTGAATTTTATTTAGGTTTTTTTGTTCTATAGGTATTGATATTAGGGTCGTTTTGTATTCCGGGAGCTAGCGCGCACCCCGTGCTAACAAATTTTTTGACATTTTTTGAATATTTTTTGGTATTTAAAATTTAATTACGATTAAATTTTGACAATTTTTGACTTTGAACAAGTCTGCTTACTCAGCACTCGGTCTAGGGTGAATTTTTTGTTTCGTAAGAGGTACCTTGCCGTGCCAACTACCTACCCTTGATCCCTGGTCGCTTATAATTGACGTTTTCCCCGGAAAATAGTGGAAAAACCTTCAAAAATTCCCTAATTTTTCGGTTTTTTGAAGATTTTTTGAATTTTTTTCTACGAACACTGATCCCGTTCTAAACGTCATCCTGTAGCACTCGGCGAGACGCATCTCTGGACACCTCGTTTGTTATCCTCCGCCACCTGGAAATCAAAAAATTCATATACCTACTTGTTTGTTTCCTCTAAAATCCACCTATACCCTAACAAAACATTGAATTTTAGTTATAATTTTTAAGGTTTTTTGAATTTTATTTAGGTTTTTTTGTTCTATAGGTATTGATATTAGGGTCGTTTTGTATTCCGGGAGCTAGCGCGCACCCCGTGCTAACAAATTTTTTGACATTTTTTGAATATTTTTTGGTATTTAAAATTTAATTACGATTAAATTTTGACAATTTTTGACTTTGAACAAGTCTGCTTACTCAGCACTCGGTCTAGGGTGAATTTTTTGTTTCGTAAGAGGTACCTTGCCGTGCCAACTACCTACCCTTGATCCCTGGTCGCTTATAATTGACGTTTTCCCCGGAAAATAGTGGAAAAACCTTCAAAAATTCCCTAATTTTTCGGTTTTTTGAAGATTTTTTGAATTTTTTTCTACGAACACTGATCCCGTTCTAAACGTCATCCTGTAGCACTCGGCGAGACGCATCTCTGGACACCTCGTTTGTTATCCTCCGCCACCTGGAAATCAAAAAATTCATATACCTACTTGTTTGTTTCCTCTAAAATCCACCTATACCCTAACAAAACATTGAATTTTAGTTATAATTTTTAAGGTTTTTTGAATTTTATTTAGGTTTTTTTGTTCTATAGGTATTGATATTAGGGTCGTTTTGTATTCCGGGAGCTAGCGCGCACCCCGTGCTAACAAATTTTTTGACATTTTTTGAATATTTTTTGGTATTTAAAATTTAATTACGATTAAATTTTGACAATTTTTGACTTTGAACAAGTCTGCTTACTCAGCACTCGGTCTAGGGTGAATTTTTTGTTTCGTAAGAGGTACCTTGCCGTGCCAACTACCTACCCTTGATCCCTGGTCGCTTATAATTGACGTTTTCCCCGGAAAATAGTGGAAAAACCTTCAAAAATTCCCTAATTTTTCGGTTTTTTGAAGATTTTTTGAATTTTTTTCTACGAACACTGATCCCGTTCTAAACGTCATCCTGTAGCACTCGGCGAGACGCATCTCTGGACACCTCGTTTGTTATCCTCCGCCACCTGGAAATCAAAAAATTCATATACCTACTTGTTTGTTTCCTCTAAAATCCACCTATACCCTAACAAAACATTGAATTTTAGTTATAATTTTTAAGGTTTTTTGAATTTTATTTAGGTTTTTTTGTTCTATAGGTATTGATATTAGGGTCGTTTTGTATTCCGGGAGCTAGCGCGCACCCCGTGCTAACAAATTTTTTGACATTTTTTGAATATTTTTTGGTATTTAAAATTTAATTACGATTAAATTTTGACAATTTTTGACTTTGAACAAGTCTGCTTACTCAGCACTCGGTCTAGGGTGAATTTTTTGTTTCGTAAGAGGTACCTTGCCGTGCCAACTACCTACCCTTGATCCCTGGTCGCTTATAATTGACGTTTTCCCCGGAAAATAGTGGAAAAACCTTCAAAAATTCCCTAATTTTTCGGTTTTTTGAAGATTTTTTGAATTTTTTCTACGAACACTGATCCCGTTCTAAACGTCATCCTGTAGCACTAGGCGAGACGCATCTCTGGACACCTCGTTTGTTATCCTCCGCCACCTGGAAATCAAAAAATTCATATACCTACTTGTTTGTTTCCTCTAAAATCCACCTATACCCTAACAAAACATTGAATTTTAGTTATAATTTTTAAGGTTTTTTGAATTTTATTTAGGTTTTTTGTTCTATAGGTATTGATATTAGGGTCGTTTTGTATTCCGGGAGCTAGCGCGCACCCCGTGCTAACAAATTTTTTGACATTTTTTGAATATTTTTTGACTTTTTAATTTAATTACGATTAAATTTTGACAATTTTTGACTTTGAACAAGTCTGCTTACTCAGCACTCGGTCTAGGGTGAATTTTTTGTTTCGTAAGAGGTACCTTGCCGTGCCAACTACCTACCCTTGATCCCTGGTCGCTTATAATTGACGTTTTCCCCGGAAAATAGTGGAAAAACCTTCAAAAATTCCCTAATTTTTCGGTTTTTTGAAGATTTTTTGAATTTTTTCTACGAACACTGATCCCGTTCTAAACGTCATCCTGTAGCACTCGGCGAGACGCATCTCTGGACACCTCGTTTGTTATCCTCCGCCACCTGGAAATCAAAAAATTCATATACCTACTTGTTTGTTTCCTCTAAAATCCACCTATACCCTAACAAAACATTGAATTTTAGTTATAATTTTTAAGGTTTTTTGAATTTTATTTAGGTTTTTTTGTTCTATAGGTATTGATATTAGGGTCGTTTTGTATTCCGGGAGCTAGCGCGCACCCCGTGCTAACAAATTTTTTGACATTTTTTGAATATTTTTTGGTATTTAAAATTTAATTACGATTAAATTTTGACAATTTTTGACTTTGAACAAGTCTGCTTACTCAGCACTCGGTCTAGGGTGAATTTTTTGTTTCGTAAGAGGTACCTTGCCGTGCCAACTACCTACCCTTGATCCCTGGTCGCTTATAATTGACGTTTTCCCCGGAAAATAGTGGAAAAACCTTCAAAAATTCCCTAATTTTTCGGTTTTTTGAAGATTTTTTGAATTTTTTTCTACGAACACTGATCCCGTTCTAAACGTCATCCTGTAGCACTCGGCGAGACGCATCTCTGGACACCTCGTTTGTTATCCTCCGCCACCTGGAAATCAAAAAATTCATATACCTACTTGTTTGTTTCCTCTAAAATCCACCTATACCCTAACAAAACATTGAATTTTAGTTATAATTTTTAAGGTTTTTTGAATTTTATTTAGGTTTTTTTGTTCTATAGGTATTGATATTAGGGTCGTTTTGTATTCCGGGAGCTAGCGCGCACCCCGTGCTAACAAATTTTTTGACATTTTTTGAATATTTTTTGGTATTTAAAATTTAATTACGATTAAATTTTGACAATTTTTGACTTTGAACAAGTCTGCTTACTCAGCACTCGGTCTAGGGTGAATTTTTTGTTTCGTAAGAGGTACCTTGCCGTGCCAACTACCTACCCTTGATCCCTGGTCGCTTATAATTGACGTTTTCCCCGGAAAATAGTGGAAAAACCTTCAAAAATTCCCTAATTTTTCGGTTTTTTGAAGATTTTTTGAATTTTTTTCTACGAACACTGATCCCGTTCTAAACGTCATCCTGTAGCACTCGGCGAGACGCATCTCTGGACACCTCGTTTGTTATCCTCCGCCACCTGGAAATCAAAAAATTCATATACCTACTTGTTTGTTTCCTCTAAAATCCACCTATACCCTAACAAAACATTGAATTTTAGTTATAATTTTTAAGGTTTTTTGAATTTTATTTAGGTTTTTTTGTTCTATAGGTATTGATATTAGGGTCGTTTTGTATTCCGGGAGCTAGCGCGCACCCCGTGCTAACAAATTTTTTGACATTTTTTGAATATTTTTTGACTTTTTAATTTAATTACGATTAAATTTTGACAATTTTTGACTTTGAACAAGTCTGCTTACTCAGCACTCGGTCTAGGGTGAATTTTTTGTTTCGTAAGAGGTACCTTGCCGTGCCAACTACCTACCCTTGATCCCTGGTCGCTTATAATTGACGTTTTCCCCGGAAAATAGTGGAAAAACCTTCAAAAATTCCCTAATTTTTCGGTTTTTTGAAGATTTTTTGAATTTTTTTCTACGAACACTGATCCCGTTCTAAACGTCATCCTGTAGCACTCGGCGAGACGCATCTCTGGACACCTCGTTTGTTATCCTCCGCCACCTGGAAATCAAAAAATTCATATACCTACTTGTTTGTTTCCTCTAAAATCCACCTATACCCTAACAAAACATTGAATTTTAGTTATAATTTTTAAGGTTTTTTGAATTTTATTTAGGTTTTTTTGTTCTATAGGTATTGATATTAGGGTCGTTTTGTATTCCGGGAGCTAGCGCGCACCCCGTGCTAACAAATTTTTTGACATTTTTTGAATATTTTTTGGTATTTAAAATTTAATTACGATTAAATTTTGACAATTTTTGACTTTGAACAAGTCTGCTTACTCAGCACTCGGTCTAGGGTGAATTTTTTGTTTCGTAAGAGGTACCTTGCCGTGCCAACTACCTACCCTTGATCCCTGGTCGCTTATAATTGACGTTTTCCCCGGAAAATAGTGGAAAAACCTTCAAAAATTCCCTAATTTTTCGGTTTTTTGAAGATTTTTTGAATTTTTTCTACGAACACTGATCCCGTTCTAAACGTCATCCTGTAGCACTAGGCGAGACGCATCTCTGGACACCTCGTTTGTTATCCTCCGCCACCTGGAAATCAAAAAATTCATATACCTACTTGTTTGTTTCCTCTAAAATCCACCTATACCCTAACAAAACATTGAATTTTAGTTATAATTTTTAAGGTTTTTTGAATTTTATTTAGGTTTTTTGTTCTATAGGTATTGATATTAGGGTCGTTTTGTATTCCGGGAGCTAGCGCGCACCCCGTGCTAACAAATTTTTTGACATTTTTTGAATATTTTTTGACTTTTTAATTTAATTACGATTAAATTTTGACAATTTTTGACTTTGAACAAGTCTGCTTACTCAGCACTCGGTCTAGGGTGAATTTTTTGTTTCGTAAGAGGTACCTTGCCGTGCCAACTACCTACCCTTGATCCCTGGTCGCTTATAATTGACGTTTTCCCCGGAAAATAGTGGAAAAACCTTCAAAAATTCCCTAATTTTTCGGTTTTTTGAAGATTTTTTGAATTTTTTCTACGAACACTGATCCCGTTCTAAACGTCATCCTGTAGCACTCGGCGAGACGCATCTCTGGACACCTCGTTTGTTATCCTCCGCCACCTGGAAATCAAAAAATTCATATACCTACTTGTTTGTTTCCTCTAAAATCCACCTATACCCTAACAAAACATTGAATTTTAGTTATAATTTTTAAGGTTTTTTGAATTTTATTTAGGTTTTTTTGTTCTATAGGTATTGATATTAGGGTCGTTTTGTATTCCGGGAGCTAGCGCGCACCCCGTGCTAACAAATTTTTTGACATTTTTTGAATATTTTTTGGTATTTAAAATTTAATTACGATTAAATTTTGACAATTTTTGACTTTGAACAAGTCTGCTTACTCAGCACTCGGTCTAGGGTGAATTTTTTGTTTCGTAAGAGGTACCTTGCCGTGCCAACTACCTACCCTTGATCCCTGGTCGCTTATAATTGACGTTTTCCCCGGAAAATAGTGGAAAAACCTTCAAAAATTCCCTAATTTTTCGGTTTTTTGAAGATTTTTTGAATTTTTTTCTACGAACACTGATCCCGTTCTAAACGTCATCCTGTAGCACTCGGCGAGACGCATCTCTGGACACCTCGTTTGTTATCCTCCGCCACCTGGAAATCAAAAAATTCATATACCTACTTGTTTGTTTCCTCTAAAATCCACCTATACCCTAACAAAACATTGAATTTTAGTTATAATTTTTAAGGTTTTTTGAATTTTATTTAGGTTTTTTTGTTCTATAGGTATTGATATTAGGGTCGTTTTGTATTCCGGGAGCTAGCGCGCACCCCGTGCTAACAAATTTTTTGACATTTTTTGAATATTTTTTGGTATTTAAAATTTAATTACGATTAAATTTTGACAATTTTTGACTTTGAACAAGTCTGCTTACTCAGCACTCGGTCTAGGGTGAATTTTTTGTTTCGTAAGAGGTACCTTGCCGTGCCAACTACCTACCCTTGATCCCTGGTCGCTTATAATTGACGTTTTCCCCGGAAAATAGTGGAAAAACCTTCAAAAATTCCCTAATTTTTCGGTTTTTTGAAGATTTTTTGAATTTTTTCTACGAACACTGATCCCGTTCTAAACGTCATCCTGTAGCACTCGGCGAGACGCATCTCTGGACACCTCGTTTGTTATCCTCCGCCACCTGGAAATCAAAAAATTGCCCCCCCACCCTCCCAGTTGTTACTTGGGTACATCACCTCGGCTCAGTACACCCATACATTTTGATGTTTAGAAAATTTTTTGAAAATTTTTCTTTTTCGACTTTTCGTTTTTAAATTGAAATTATTAGCCTATTAGAACAATATATATTATAAACATTTTACACTTTTTACAACTTATACAAATATTTTTAGCTTTAAGACTGGGTTTATTGACCCCCATTTATATTTTCTTGTTTTAACATATTAGCTTATAAGGACAGTTTATATCATAAATATTTTACAATTTTACAACTTTTACAATAATACTTTATTTAAGACTGGGTTTATTTACCCCCATTTGTTTTAATACATTAATCTTTAATCACAATTATGTACCGCACACCGGCTCATGAGAAGAACCAGGAAAGGGAACTTGTACCCTTGGACATACCAGCTTGTCTATCAGACAAAGGCAGTACAGGACCCTCGCTCACGACAAGGCCACAGAATGTCCGGAAGTCCATTGAAACTATAGAAAAGGCAGCTGCAACATCAGGGAAAGGGCACCCTCTACAACAAAAAGGGACAACCAAACCGGTATTAAGATCCGAAACCGTGACAAAGGGTAAAATTACTCAGCCTACAGTAAGCCCAGTAAAAACACCAGGTGAAGCAAAAAGGACTTACCCAAACAGAGCAGCCGAAGCCACTGCAATATACAAAAAGGGCCTGGAAAACTTAAACCTCTTTAAAAACCTCCGGAAGGACGTCAAGGAGGAAATCAAGAAGACTCTGGACAGGCTTTACCAACTAGCATCATTGGCCCCTGTGGCAAGAAACCTACAGGAAGAGCTGGAGATAAAAACAAAAAGCGGTACAGAACCAAAAGATACTCCAACAGAGCAAAGGACAGAAAACGAGCAGAAAACGCCTGTGAGGAACAAAACGGAAGACCAAATTTTAACAAAGCTAGTGGAAAACAACAGCCTCCTTATCGAAAACAAGAAAATGATGGAAGAAATAAAAGCTATGATGGAAGAAAGAAAGGAAACACTGGAGAGGACCACCTACGCACATGTGGCGACTACTAAGCCTGCGGCCAGACTAATGCCTGAGCCAAGGGCATTGCACTCAGTAGTCGTCACATCGGAAAATGAAATGGATACTGGAGAGGAAGTGTTGGAAAAAGTTAGGAAAGCTGTTGATGCGAAGGAAGGCTGGATAAAAGTGGAGAAAGTAAGGAAAGCAAAGGACAGGAAAATAATTGTGGGGTGTGAAACGGAAGAAGAAAGGAGGAAGTTGAGAGAAAGGCTTGAAACAGCAGGAGCCCACCTCGTTGTCGAGGAGGTGAAAAACAAGGACCCGCTTCTGGTTCTAAAGGACGTTCTTTCAATACATAGTGATGACGATGTATTGAAGGCCCTCTGGAACCAGAACCGGGGGGTTTTCCACGGCCTCGACAACGAGAAGGACAGGATTAAGGTCAAGTACAGGAAGCGAACCAGGAATCCGCATGCGGGGCACATAGTCCTGGAAGTTTCCCCCACAATTTGGAAAAGAGCAACAGAGGCAGGGAGACTGCGAGTGGACCTCCAGCATGTGCCTGTGGAAGACCAGTCCCCGCTCGTCCAATGCTCCAGATGCTTGGCGTACGGACATGGCCGCAGGTTCTGCAAAGATCCTGAGGATCTCTGCAGTCACTGCAGCGGACCGCACCTCCGCACAGCATGCCCGGGCGTTGCAGCCGGAGAGCCACCCGGGTGCATTAATTGTAAAAGAACAGGGCTGGAGAATGGCGCACACAATGCATTTAGCAGGGAGTGCCCAGTGCGCAAGAAATGGGACAGCATAGCAAGGGCCTCGGTGTCCTACTGCTAATGTTGTCCCAGAGCATTCTTTCAGGTACGAAAACATAGCGATAGACTGCAAAACCGTGAATGAACCACATCATAATAAGTATGACAGGCTTCCATTCACGGACAACGCAGCAAAGACGCACTACCTGAGGGAATGCCCTACAAATATAGCAAAGTCCTTGTTAATGCACAAAGAGCACAAGAGCATGTTCCTTCGAAAAGAAACTTACTTACCCATCTGTAACATTAGCTCAAAAGACAAAGACAACAATAAAATCAGGAATGTATGAAACTGTATATGCTAAATCATATATTAAGAAGTCATACAAATTAGATAATAAAAAATATAAATATATAATACAAGTAGACAGACAAAATATAGAAAGTAAAGTGAAGTAAATATAAATAGAATAGATTACAACAGCTAAATATAGATAAACAAGTAAAGATAGATAAATAAAATAAAAAGATATTATGGTCAGTTCCGACCTCACCAAAAACAAAATCCCAACCTAAATAACAAACAAAAAGGCAAACACAGGCTCCGACCATGTTGGAGGAATCATTGATTATTATTAAAAAAAAAAAAAAAAAAAAACCTAACCTAACCTAACCTAACCTTTTTTTTTTTTTTTTTTTTTTATGGCCGTAAAAAATGCCTAACGCACACCTCCAGCACCCGGGGCAGACGCTGGAGGTAGTGTGGGACCTGCCCCCACTAAAAAATCGGCCGTGTACCAACTCGCCGCTTTCACACGGATAGGCCGCCGGAATTGGCTACTTCTTCGGCGGACCCACCCAGCGGCATAGCCCCATCGGGCATTCCTGCTCCTGCGGCGTCCTGGGTACACACAGAACGCCGCCATCGCGAAAGGCCGCGAGCGTGGGAAACTTCCCCGTCCATCACGCCCACAGCCCCACCAAACGACGTCACGCGCGACTGCGCCTCGACGTCGCCCGGTTCGCCGGCGACGGGGCTGACTGGCCCCGCCGCCTCCCCCCACGAGATGAAGTTCCCGCAGGAGGGTGCGACCGCGTCCTGGACCCCCTACCGCGCAACGCATCCGATACCCCTATCACTGACGACAGGGGCGAGGAGCGAGCATGGCTGAGGGAGTCCGTTAGGTGGAGGGTGGAGAGACCTGAGAGGGTGCCTCATCTTCACCCTCCTCCATCCGCACCGGAGCCTGGGCGCGAGGAAGTCGGCCTGTCTCCGCAGGTGGCCGGGCAGCCTTGGGAGGCTTGCAGCCCGCCCTCCCCATCATGTGGTTGGCGGGCAGATTGCCCGCCGCACACACGGGACAGTAGGGAGCGGCGGAACACGCCGCCGCTGTATGCCCCGGTTGACCGCAGCGGAAACAAAGTCCGCTGCAGTCTAAGCTGCTGGTGCATTTAGGACGCAGGTGCCCTGCGCCCATGCATCTGTAGCACCTCGCGGGCCTCGCCTCAAGGATGGTGATCCTTGCAGCGGAGACACCCACGAGGAGCCGGCCCACCTCTGCCAAAATTTTGGCCGCAGCGACGGGGCAACGCGCCCACGCCGCACCAACTCCGCCGGGGCCGGGGCGGATCGCGCCGACCTTCACGGTTCCGGGAGAGCACTGAGCCTTCTGCTCTATTGCCTCCCGGACCTCCTCGGACGTCACGGAGTCGTCCAGGCCGGAGACGCGCAACTCCGCGCACTTCATCGGCCTGGCGACCCTTACGCCCTCCTCGCCTCCCGCAAGACGCCTGAGCGTTTCCGCCACCAGGTCGGCCTTCTTTGCGCCCTCCGCCCCTGGAAGTTCCAGAAGCCGGGCTCCAGTTTGTGAGCGGCGGCACCTCACCTCTACACCCCCAGCAGCTAAAAGAGCCGCCTTCGCCCCGCTGAAGAGGCTGGCGTATGTTACACCCCGACTCTCCGCCTCCGGCGACACCGTCACTAGGACGGCGGCCGTTTTCGGCGGAGATAGTTTTGGCTTCCGCCTAACTTTCTCCCTTACCGGAGTAGCCTGCACAGGAGCGGCGGAAGTGGCCTCCTTCATCTTCCGGCGCCGCGATTTCTTACTCTCCGCCGTTCGCCATTCCTCACCAGAGGGGGCAGAGGCGGGGGCAGACGCAGGCGCCGGGGTACCGACCTGGGCCGTTGGAGCCCTTGAGGTGCCCGCTACGGAAGCCCGGGGTGCTCCTCTTAACATACGCTGCGGCAGGGGATCTTCACCCCGCGGCCGCGCACCTTGCCCTGAGGCAGCCACTGTGGCAAAAGACCCCGCGCGGCCTTCTTTACGGGGTGGCGCCGGGGGTGGCATCTTTGGCCCCTGAGGGGGCTTATGCGCCGCGAGCGGCGGCCGGCAGCTCGGTTCCGGGGGCAGGCGCGCCTTGATTCCCTCAAAGCGCGCATCGAAGAGGCCCCCGAAAAGAAGTGCGAGCTGCCTCATCTGCGCCTCCGTAAAGGATTCGCTAGATGGTCGCTCTCCCATACGAGCCGGAACAGAACCGGTCGGCACAGCGCTAACTAGGGCCGGGTCAAAACCGGCTCTAGTCGAACCGAAATCGGCACGCAATTGTGCTATCTCGGCCCGGAGCGCCTTCACTTCCTCCTTCAGGCAGGTGTTGTCGGCCTGCATCTTCTTCATCTCCACCTCAGTGTCACCAGAACGGTCAGACAACGTTTTCACCACCTCCTTTATGACTGAGGCTGCCTCCTTTAAGCCTTTTGCGAAAGTGCCCTTCAAGTTTTTACTTTTGGTGGCCACATTCGCAATAACCGCCACAGATTTTGTCGCCGATTGGACGAGTTCCTCTACGGTTTTCGGGGTACCAACCCCTCCCGAAGGGCAGAGCCCACCCAACAACTGCTGGACCTGCTCCTCAGCAGCTAATTCTCCCTCCGTACGGCCTCTGTTATAGGCGTCGCGCCTGGAAAACACGCCGGACGTTGGTACTTTCGGCGTGACATCGGCTGCCGTCACTGCAGGGGGTGTCTTCGGGCGAGCGAACCTCGCCACCGACCCCCCTCTTTGGGAAGAATGAACCTTCCTGGGGACCTCAAGGTCAACCTCAGGAAGGTTCTCGTCAAATCCCGGCGATGCGCCGCGCTTTTGTTGTTGAGCGCGGCGTTGCTCAGCTGTCAATTTCCTTGGACCGGTACCTGACCCACCTACCAGCGGGTCCATTTCGCTAACTGACGAGCTAAGCGAAGAATCAGAGCCAAACCGGCCCGAGCGCAACAGGCTATCCAGCGACTCCGACGTCACTGAAGTTCTGAAGCCGCTCAAAAGGCCGGATTCAGCTACTTCTAGTGGCAAATTGCCCACACTCCTTCGACGTTCGTCTTCTCCCTCTCTCTCTTTCTCCTTATCAAGTAGCGTTACGCTCCTCTTGTTGAAAATATTTCTTAATTTATTATTGTCCATACTAGGTCCCACGAGTATGGGGGAAATAAAGGTCCACCCGGGCAGTGCCCCCTGTACCAGGGTAAGCGTAAATTTGTATCCCAACTGGGGGGTCCGCAGGTGCCCCAGCTGGGGGTAGCGCTTGGAACCGAACATCCCATCGGCCATGCATCCTCTGGTCACGCTCCGCAACACAGGATTCGGGGATTTTTTATAGAGGTTGTCATCCTCGCAGCCCAGGCGACCAAGCCAAGACCCTCGCCCCCGCTCGGAGCCGTGAGACGTGGCCACGACACTCCTAATCGGGATTACGATATCCAACGGTGGCAGAAAGAAGATCTCCCCGCCCGCTCGACGGCAGTGTGAGTGCACGTCAAGCCCGTCCTCCGGGCAGCCCAGGAATGGGCCACCCCCTACTCTGCCAGAACATTAGCCGTGTGACGGTGGTTTCGCGAAACGCCGCGAATCCACCGGCACACGTTGCCCAGGGTGCACCACGAGGAGGTTTTCCGGCACTTAGCACCCCAACCTAACCTAACCTAACCTAACCTAACCTAACCTAACCTTTTTTTTTTTTTTTTCTTTTGGCGGGAAAAATAAAAACCCGCCGTGTATCGCTCGCCACCTTCGCGAACGGGCCGCCGGAATGTGTTATACCGTCGGCGGCCCGCCCAGTGGCAATGCCCGGACGCGATGTTGTTGCGTTCCGGGCATTTCACACCTACGCGGCCCCTGGATACACACAGGGCGCCGCGCCTTCACGGAAGGCCGCGGGCGGGGCAATTTACCCCGTACGCCCGCCCGCAGCCCCACCTAAGGCGGCATAAGGCGAAGATGTGCGCGCCGACGCCGCCCGGTTCGCCGGCGACGGATCGGATCCGCCAGGGAGCTCTCTTCCCTGACGCGCTCCGCCGCCTCCTTCTGCGAGATGATGTCCTCACAGAAGGATGCGACCGCATTCCACGACCCCTCGCTCCGGACCATGGACAGAACCACGGCCGGCAACGAGAGGTCACTTCCGACCACTGCGGTGAGAACTCGCCGTTGCCCCTCCCAAGCTGGAAACCTAACCTAACCTAACCTAACTTTTTTTTTTTTTTTTTTTTTTTTTTTTTTTTTTTTTTTTTTTTTTTTTTTGGCCGTAAAAAATGCCTAACGCACACCTCCAGCACCCGGGGCAGACGCTGGAGGTAGTGTGGGACCTGCCCCCACTAAAAAATCGGCCGTGTACCAACTCGCCGCCTTCACACGGATAGGCCGCCGGAATTAGCTATTTCTTCGGCGGGCCCACCCAGCGGCATAGCCCCATCGGGCATTCCTGCTCCTGCGGCGTCCTGGGTACACACAGAACGCCGCCATCGCGGAAAGCCGCGAGCGTGGGAAACTTCCCCGTCCATCACGCCCACAGCCCCACCAAACGACGTCACGCGCGGCTGCGCCTCGACGTCGCTCGGTTCGCCGGCGACGGGGCAGACTAGCCCCGCCGCCTCCCCCCACGGGATAAAGTCCCCGCAGGAGGATGCGACCGCGTCCTGGACCCCCTATCGCGCAACGCATCCGGTACCCCTATCACTGACGACAGGGGCGAGGAGCGAGCACGTCTAAGGGAGTCCGTTAGGTGGAGGGTGGAGAGGCTTGAGGAGGTGCCTCATCTTCACCCTCCTCCATCCGCACCGGAGCCTGGGTGCGAGGAGCTGGGCCCGTCCCCGCGGGCGGCTTTGCGGCCTTGGGAGGCTTACATCCCGCCCTCCCCATCATGTGGTTGGCGGGCAAATTGCCCGCCGCACACACGGGGCAGTAGGGAGCGGCGGAACACGCCGCCGCTGTATGCCCCGGTTGACCGCAGCGGAAACATAGTCCGCTGCAGTCTAAGCTGCTGGTGCATTTAGGGCGCAGGTGCCCCGCGCCCATGCACTTGTAGCACCTCGCGGGCCTCGCCTCAAGGATAGTGATCCTTGCAGCAGAGACACCCACGAGGAGCCGGCCAACATCTGCCAAAACTTTGGCCGCAGCGACGGGGCAACGCGCCCACACCGCACCAACTCCGCCGGGGCCGGGGCGAATCGCGCCGACCTTCACGGTTCCGGGAGAGCACTGAGCCTTCTGCTCTATTGCCTCCCGGACCTCCTCGGACGTCACGGAGTCGTCCAGGCCGGAGACGCGCAACTCCGCGCACTTCATCGGCCTGGCGACCCTTACGCCCTCCTCGCCTCCCGCAAGACGCCTGAGCGTTTCCGCCACCAGGTCAGCCTTCTTTGCGCCCTCCACCCCTGGAAGTTCCAGAAGCCGGGCTCCAGTTTGTGAGCGACGGCACCTCACCTCTACACCCCCAGCAGCTAAAAGAGCCGCCTTCGCCCCGCTGAAGAGGCTGGCGTATGTTACGCCCCGACTCTCCGCCTCCGGCGACACCGTCACGAGGACGGCGGCCGTTTTCGGCGGAGATAATTTCGGCTTTCGCCTAACATTCTCCCTTACCGGGGCAGCCTCCTGCACGGGAGCGGCGGAAGTGGCCTTCTTCTTATTCTGGCGCCGCGTTTTTTTACTCTCGGCCGTTCGCCATTCCTCACCAGAGGCGGAGGCGGGAGCAGACGCTGGCGCCGGGGGGCAAACTTGGGCCACTGGGGCGCCCACTACGGCAACACAGGGTGCAGTTCTTGGCACACGATGCGGGGGATAGGAATTTCCACTCCGGCCGACTGGCCCTGAGGCAACTACTGCTGCAAAAGACCCGGCGCGTCCCCCTGTTTGGGTTGGTGGCGCCGGGGGTGCCATCAATCGCCCCTTTCGGGGCTTGGGCCCCGCGAGCGGCGGCCGACAGCTCGGTTCTGGAGGCAGACGCGCCTTAACGCCCTCAAGGCGAGCGTCGACGATGCCCCCGATAAGACGTGAGAGCTGCCTCATCTGCGCCTCCGTAAAGGAGTCGTCAGATGGGCGCTCTCCACTATGGGCCGGGACAGAACCGGCCCGCACAGCCCTGACTAAGGCCGGGGCAGAACCGGCACTAGCCGATCCTAAATCGGCACGCATCTGAGCTAAATCGGCGCGTAGAGCTTTCAGCTCTTCCTCCAGACGAGCGTTGTCAGCGCGCAACTTCTGCGTCTCAGCCTCGTTGGCGGTGAAGCGCTCGAACAGCGCCTCCACCACCTCCTTCAGTGTCGAGGCGGACGCTTTCAGGCCCTTGGCGAACGTGCCTTTAAGGTTTTTGCTCTTCTGAGCTACGTTCGCTATCACTTTCATGGAGGTGGCCGCCGACTCCATGAGTTCCTCCACTGTTTTCGGGGAGCTTACTAACCCCGACGGGCGAAGCTCACCCAACAGTTGCTGGACCTGCTCCTCAGCAACTATTTCTCCCTCCGTGCGGCCTCTGTTGTAGGCCTCCCGCCTGGAAAATACGTCGGACGTTTTAACTTTCGGTGCCGTCACTACAGGGGGAGGTGTCTTGGGGCGAGCGAACCTCGCCACAGAACCCCCTCTTTGGGAAGAGTGAACCTTTCTGGGGACCTCAAGGTCAACCTCAGGAAGGTTCACGTCACATCCGGGAGATGCGCCACGCTTTTGTTGGACTGCGCGGGGTTGCCCAGCTGTCAACATCTCTGGACCCACCAACAGGTCCATATCGCTAACCGAACTTAGCGAAGATTCGGAGCCGAACCGGCCCGAGCGCAACAGGCTGTCCAGTGACCCAGACGTCACCGAAGTTCTGGAACCGCTCAAAGGGCCGGCCTCCGCCACTTCTCGGGGCAAACTGCCCCCACTCCTAGCTGCGTCCTCTCGCTCTCTCTCAACAACCACATCTTTTAACACGAGCCTTGGGCTCCTCCTCTGATTAAAAATATTTTTTAGTTTATTCTCATCCATAATAAATCCCACGAGTATGGGGGAAATAAAGGTCCACCCGGGCAGTGCCCCCTGTACCCGGGTAAGCGTAAATTTGTATCCCAACTGGGGGGTCCGCAGGTGCCCCAGCTGGGGGTAGCGCTTGGAACCGAACATCCCATCGGCCATGCATCCTCTGGTCACGCTCCGCAACACAGGATTCGGGGATTTTTTATAGAGGTTGTCATCCTCGCAGCCCAGGCGACCAAGCCAAGACCCTCGCCCCCGCTCGGAGCCGTGAGACGTGGCCACGACACTCCTAATCGGGATTACGATATCCGACGGTGGCAGAAAGAAGATCTCCCCGCCCGCTCGACGGCAGTGTGAGTGCACGTCAAGCCCGTCCTCCGGGCAGCCCAGAGATGGGCCACCCCCTACTCTGCCAGAACATTAGCCGTGTGACGGTGGTTTCGCGAAACGCCGCGAATCCACCGGCACACGTTGCCCAGGGTGCACCACGAGGAGGTTTTCCGGCACTTAGCACCCCAACCTAACCTAACCTAACCTAACCTAACCTAACCTTTTTTTTTTTTTTTTTTTTTTTTTTTATGGCCGTAAAAAATGCCTAACGCACACCTCCAGCACCCGGGGCAGACGCTGGAGGTAGTGTGGGACCTGCCCCCACTAAAAAATCGGCCGTGTACCAACTCGCCGCCTTCACACGGATAGGCCGCCGGAATTAGCTATTTCTTCGGCGGACCCACCCAGCGGCATAGCCCCATCGGGCATTCCTGCTCCTGCGGCGTCCTGGGTACACACAGAACGCCGCCATCGCGAAAGGCCGCGAGCGTGGGAAACTTCCCCGTCCATCACGCCCACAGCCCCACCAAGCGACGTCACGCGCGACTGCGCCTCGACGTCGCCCGGTTCGCCGGCGACGGGGCAGACTATCCCCGCCGCCTCCCCCCACGAGATGAAGTTCCCGCAGGAGGGTGCGACCGCGTCCTGGACCCCCTATCGCGCAACGCATCCGGTACCCCTATCACTGACGACAGGGGCGAGGAGCGAGCACGTCTAAGGGAGTCCGTTAGGTGGAGGGTGGAGAGGCTTGAGAGGGCGCCTCGTCTTCACCCTCCTCCATCCGCACCGGAGCCTGGGTGCTGGGGTCGGCCGCAGCTCGGCCCGTCCCCGATGGCGGCTTAACAGCCTTGGGGGGCTTTGCAGCCTTGGGGGGCTTGCAGCCTGCCCTTCCCATCATGTGATCGGCGGGCTGGTTGCCCGCCGCGCACACGGGGCAGTGGGGAGCGGCGGAACACGCCGCTGCCACATGCCCCGGTTGACCGCAGCGGAAACAGAGTCCGCTGCAGTCTAGGCTGCTGGTGCATTGAGGGCGCAGGTGTCCCGCGCCCATGCACCTGTAGCACCTCGTGGGCCTCGCCTCGAGGATTGTGATTCTCGCGGCAGAGACACCCACGAGGAGCCGCCCCACCTCTGCCAAAACTTTGGCCGCGGCGACGGGGCAACGCGCCCACGCCGCACCAACTCCGCCGGGGCCGGGGCGGATCGCGCCGACCTTCACGGTTCCGGGAGAGCACTGAGCCTTCTGCTCTATTGCCTCCCGGACCTCCTCAGACGTCACGGAGTCGTCCAGGCCGGAGACGCGCAACTCCGCGCACTTCATCGGCCTGGCGACCCTTACGCCCTCCTCGCCTCCCGCAAGACGCCTGAGCGTTTCCGCCACCAGGTCGGCCTTCTTTGCGCCCTCCACCCCTGGAAGTTCCAGAAGCCGGGCTCCAGTTTGTGAGCGGCGGCACCTCACCTCTACACCCCCAGCAGCTAAAAGAGCCGCCTTCGAGGAGGCGGCGCGGCGGAATTGGCCTTCTTCCGCCTTCTTTGCCGCGCTTTTGTTGTTGAGCGCGGCGTTGCTCAGCTGTCAATTTCCTTGGACCGGTACCTGACCCACCTACCAGCGGGTCCATTTCGCTAACTGACGAGCTAAGCGAAGAATCAGAGCCAAACCGGCCCGAGCGCAACTGGCTATCCAGCGACTCCGACGTCACTGAAGTTCTGAAGCCGCTCAAAAGGCCGGATTCAGCTACTTCTAGTGGCAAATTGCCCACACTCCTTCGACGTTCGTCTTCTCCCTCTCTCTCTTTCTCCTTATCAAGTAGCGTTACGCTCCTCTTGTTGAAAATATTTCTTAATTTATTATTGTCCATACTAGGTCCCACGAGTATGGGGGAAATAAAGGTCCACCCGGGCAGTGCCCCCTGTACCCGGGTAAGCGTAAATTTGTATCCCAACTGGGGGGTCCGCAGGTGCCCCAGCTGGGGGTAGCGCTTGGAACCGAACATCCCATCGGCCATGCATCCTCTGGTCACGCTCCGCAACACAGGATTCGGGGATTTTTTATAGAGGTTGTCATCCTCGCAGCCCAGGCGACCAAGCCAAGACCCTCGCCCCCGCTCGGAGCCGTGAGACGTGGCCACGACACTCCTAATCGGGATTACGATATCCAACGGTGGCAGAAAGAAGATCTCCCCGCCCGCTCGACGGCAGTGTGAGTGCACGTCAAGCCCGTCCTCCGGGCAGCCCAGGAATGGGCCACCCCCTACTCTGCCAGAACATTAGCCGTGTGACGGTGGTTTCGCGAAACGCCGCGAATCCACCGGCACACGTTGCCCAGGGTGCACCACGAGGAGGTTTTCCGGCACTTAGCACCCCAACCTAACCTTTTTTTTTTTTTTTTTTTTTTTTTTTTTTTTTTTTTTTTTTTTTTTTTTTTATGGCCGTAAAAAATGCCTAACGCACACCTCCAGCACCCGGGGCAGACGCTGGAGGTAGTGTGGGACCTGCCCCCACTAAAAAATCGGCCGTGTACCAACTCGCCGCCTTCACTCGGATAGGCCGCCGGAATTGACTATTTCTTCGGCGGACCCACCCAGCGGCGTAGCCCCATCGGGCACTCCTGCTCCTACGGCGTTCTGGGTACACACAGAACGCCGCCATCGCGAAAGGCCGCGAGCGTGGGAAACTTCCCCGTCCATCACGCCCACAGCCCCACCAAACGACGTCACGCGCGACTGCGCCTCGACGTCGCCCGGTTCGCCGGTGACGGGGCAGACTATCCCCGCCGCCTCCCCCCACGAGATGAAGTTCCCGCAGGAGGGTGCGACCGCGTCCTGGACCCCCTATCGCGCAACGCATCCGGTACCCCTATCACTGACGACAGGGGCGAGGAGCGAGCACGTCTAAGGGAGTCCGTTAGGTGGAGGGTGGAGAGGCCTGAGAAGGTGCCTCATCTTCACCTTCCTCCATCCGCACCGGAGCCTGGGTGCGAGGAGCTGGGCCAGTCCTGGCGGGCGGCTTTGCGCCCTTGGGAGGCTTACAGCCGGCCCTCCCCATCATGTGGTTGGCGGGCAGATTGCCCGCCGCACACACGGGGCAGTGGGGAGCGGCAGAACACGCCGCTGCCGTATGCCCCGGTTGACCGCAGCGGAAACAAAGTCCGCTGCAGTCAAAGCTACTGGTGCATTGCGGGCGCAAGTGCCCCGCGCCCATGCACCGGTAGCACCTCGTGGGCCTCGCCTCAAGGATTGTGATCCTCGCGGCGGAGAAGCCCACGAGGAGCCGGCCTGCCTCTGCCAAAGTTTTGGCCGCAGCGACGGGGCAACGCGCCCACGCCGCACCAACTCCCCCGGGGCCGGGGCGGATCGCGCCGACCTTCACGGTTCCGGGAGAGCACTGAGCCTTCTGCTCTATCGCCTCCCGGACCTCCTCAGACGACACTGAGTCATCCAGGCCAGAGATGCGCAACTCTGCGCACTTCATTGGCCTAGAGACCCGGACGCCTTCTTCGCCTTCAGCGAGACGCCTGAGCGTTTCCGCCACGAGGTCGGCCTTCTTCGCGCCCTCCGCCCCTGAAACCTCAAGGAGCCGGGCCCCGGTCTGTGAGCGGCGACAGCTCACTTCCACGCCCCCAGCAGCTAAGAGAGCGCCCTTCACCCCGCTGAAGAGGCTGGCGTATGTGACACCTCTATTCTCCGCCTCCGGCGACACCGTCACAAGGACGGCGGCCGTTTTCGGCGGAGACAGCTTCGGCCTCTTTCTTCCGCTACGTCTCGTTGGAGCGATCTCCTGCGTAGTAACAACGATAGCGGCCCTCTTCTTTTTCCGGCGCGATCCCTTGCTCTCCGCCACCTGCCATTCCTCACCAGAGGGGCCAGTGGCGGGTGCAGACGCTGACACCGGAAGACGGGCCGGAGCCGTTGGGGCGTTTGAGGCGCCCGCCACCCATCCCATCGGCCATGCATCCTCTGGTCACGCTCCGCAACACAGGATTCGGGGATTTTTTATAGAGGTTGTCATCCTCGCAGCCCAGGCGACCAAGCCAAGACCCTCGCCCCCGCTCGGAGCCGTGAGACGTGGCCACGACACTCCTAATCGGGATTACGATATCCAACGGTGGCAGAAAGAAGATCTCCCCGCCCGCTCGACGGCAGTGTGAGTGCACGTCAAGCCCGTCCTCCGGGCAGCCCAGGAATGGGCCACCCCCTACTCTGCCAGAACATTAGCCGTGTGACGGTGGTTTCGCGAAACGCCGCGAATCCACCGGCACACGTTGCCCAGGGTGCACCACGAGGAGGTTTTCCGGCACTTAGCACCCCAACCTAACCTTTTTTTTTTTTTTTTTTTTTTTTTTTTTTTTTTTTTTTTTTTTTTTTTTTTTTTATGGCCGTAAAAAATGCCTAACGCACACCTCCAGCACCCGGGGCAGACGCTGGAGGTAGTGTGGGACCTGCCCCCACTAAAAAATCGGCCGTGTACCAACTCGCCGCCTTCACTCGGATAGGCCGCCGGAATTGACTATTTCTTCGGCGGACCCACCCAGCGGCGTAGCCCCATCGGGCACTCCTGCTCCTACGGCGTTCTGGGTACACACAGAACGCCGCCATCGCGAAAGGCCGCGAGCGTGGGAAACTTCCCCGTCCATCACGCCCACAGCCCCACCAAACGACGTCACGCGCGACTGCGCCTCGACGTCGCCCGGTTCGCCGGTGACGGGGCAGACTATCCCCGCCGCCTCCCCCCACGAGATGAAGTTCCCGCAGGAGGGTGCGACCGCGTCCTGGACCCCCTATCGCGCAACGCATCCGGTACCCCTATCACTGACGACAGGGGCGAGGAGCGAGCACGTCTAAGGGAGTCCGTTAGGTGGAGGGTGGAGAGGCCTGAGAAGGTGCCTCATCTTCACCTTCCTCCATCCGCACCGGAGCCTGGGTGCGAGGAGCTGGGCCAGTCCTGGCGGGCGGCTTTGCGCCCTTGGGAGGCTTACAGCCGGCCCTCCCCATCATGTGGTTGGCGGGCAGATTGCCCGCCGCACACACGGGGCAGTGGGGAGCGGCAGAACACGCCGCTGCCGTATGCCCCGGTTGACCGCAGCGGAAACAAAGTCCGCTGCAGTCAAAGCTACTGGTGCATTGCGGGCGCAAGTGCCCCGCGCCCATGCACCGGTAGCACCTCGTGGGCCTCGCCTCAAGGATTGTGATCCTCGCGGCGGAGAAGCCCACGAGGAGCCGGCCTGCCTCTGCCAAAGTTTTGGCCGCAGCGACGGGGCAACGCGCCCACGCCGCACCAACTCCCCCGGGGCCGGGGCGGATCGCGCCGACCTTCACGGTTCCGGGAGAGCACTGAGCCTTCTGCTCTATCGCCTCCCGGACCTCCTCAGACGACACTGAGTCATCCAGGCCAGAGATGCGCAACTCTGCGCACTTCATTGGCCTAGAGACCCGGACGCCTTCTTCGCCTTCAGCGAGACGCCTGAGCGTTTCCGCCACGAGGTCGGCCTTCTTCGCGCCCTCCGCCCCTGAAACCTCAAGGAGCCGGGCCCCGGTCTGTGAGCGGCGACAGCTCACTTCCACGCCCCCAGCAGCTAAGAGAGCGCCCTTCACCCCGCTGAAGAGGCTGGCGTATGTGACACCTCTATTCTCCGCCTCCGGCGACACCGTCACAAGGACGGCGGCCGTTTTCGGCGGAGACAGCTTCGGCCTCTTTCTTCCGCTACGTCTCGTTGGAGCGATCTCCTGCGTAGTAACAACGATAGCGGCCCTCTTCTTTTTCCGGCGCGATCCCTTGCTCTCCGCCACCTGCCATTCCTCACCAGAGGGGCCAGTGGCGGGTGCAGACGCTGACACCGGAAGACGGGCCGGAGCCGTTGGGGCGTTTGAGGCGCCCGCCACGGTAGCACGTGGTGCCCTTTTTGGCGCACGCTGCATCGGCGGGGGATGGGGATCTCCACCCTTCGGCCGCACACCGTCCCGTGGCGTTCCTCGGCCTGTCGCCCCTGAGGCAACAACCGCAGCAAGTGTCCCGGTACGTCCCCCTGTACACCCCAACCTAACCTAACCTTTTTTTTTTTTTTTTTTAAGGCCGTAAAAAATGCCTAACGCACACCTCCAGCACCCGGGGCAGACGCTGGAGGTAGTGTGGGACCTGCCCCCACTAAAAAATCGGCCGTGTACCGTCGCGCCACCTGCGCGAACGGGCCGCCGGAATCTGCTATACCATCGGCGGCCAATTCAGTGGCAGTGCCCGGCGCGGCGAGATGCCGGGCACTCCTACTCCGGCGGCGTCCTGGGGTACACTGCAGGACGCCGACGTCGCGGAAGGCTACGAGTGGGGGGAAAAGGCCCCGTCAACCCCCACCCGCGGCCCCACCATTAGGGCGGCATCAGGCGCAGATGGTCGCGCCGACGCCGCCCGGTTCGCCGGCGACGAAGCGGATCAGCGAGGGAGTCCTCCTCCCTGCGTCGCTCCGCCGCCTCCTTCTGCGAGATGACATCCTCGCAAAAGGATGCGACCGCGTTCCAAGACGTCTCGCTGCGGACCATAGATGACACCACGGTCGGCAGCGAGAGGTCACGACCCACCACTGCGGTGAGGACTCGACGCTGCTGCTCCCAGGCAGGGCACTGCTCGAGAGTGTGCTGCGCCGAGTCCTCACCGCAATCGCAGTGATGACAGTCGGGACGCGATTCCCTCCGCGCAACCGAATGCAGGTACTTTCCGAAGCACCCATGCCCGGAAAGAACCTGCACCAGCCGGAAGGAAAGGGTCCCGTGCTGCCTCACCGCCCACTCCTCAAGGACCGGCTGGAGCGCCTCCACGGTTCGGAAACCGGCACGTGGAGCCTCCAGCCGGGACCTCCACCGGGCCATGATGTCCCGGTGGGCCTGACTGCGCCAGGCGCGCAGTTGTTCGGGCATGGGGCAAGAGCCCCCAGCCCGGACCTCCGCCGCCTGCCAGTAGACGTCGGCGAGTACTTCCGCATCCAAATCCCACGGGGGAGTTCCGGCCAACGCGCACGCCGCATCGGTGGACACCGTGCGGTAACCGCGTATGGCCCGGACCGCCATGGTTCGTTGGGGTCTCCACAAACGAACCCTATTCTGGGCAGACAGGGTCTCCGCCCACACGGGCGCGCCGTAAAGCGCCATCGACCGTACCACCCCCATGTAAAGCCGTCGGCTTGAGGCACTGGGACCGCCAAGGTTCGGCAAGAGCCGGCCCAGGGCGGCAGCGGTAGCCTCAAGTTTGGGCACAAGGATGCGAAAATGCTCGTCGAAGAGCCATCGCCCATCCAACACCAACCCCAGATATTTCATCTGGGGGCGTATCGGTACGAGGACCGAGTTGACGACCAAGGAGGCGCCAGCGGGTGGACCGCGACGGGGCCCATGAAACAACAGGGCCTCCGTCTTTTCAAGCGCCACTCTCAACCCCAGCGCCTCGATGCGCCCGACCATTCGGGAAACCCCTAGGGTGGCCAGGCGCGCCGCCTCCTCGAAATTTCGTGCTCGGGCTGTGACGAGCGTGTCGTCGGCGTAACAGAGTACGCTGAGCCCGGGTGGGAAGTTTCCTCGCAGGGCCCAATCGTATCCCATGTTCCACAAGAGCGGTCCTAAGACCGACCCCTGAGGAACACCGCACGACATTGCCCTGCGCCTCACTTCTCCTTCACGATCCTCGTACAGGACACACCGGCCTTGCAAATAGTCGGCCACCAGCTGCCTCAGGTAATCGGGCACTCCATGGAACCGGAGCGCCTCACCGATGCAGCCGAATGGCAGAGTATTGAAGGCGTTGGCGATGTCAAGCGATACCGCCAATAAAACCCCGCCGCCGAGGACTGCCTCCTCAGCCGCGGCCCTCAGACGCAGAATGGCATCGACCGTCGAACGCCCGGCACGAAAGCCGTACTGGGCATCGGACAGATCGGGGCCGACCTCGCGCAAGTGGCGGACGATACGGGTAGCGAGAATTCTCTCAAGCAACTTCCCCGCCTCGTCCAGCAGCACGATAGGCCTGAAGTCCGCGACCGAATCGGGAGATCTACCCGGCTTCGGTAGGAGAACCAGCTTCCCCGTTTTCCAACAGTCAGGGAACCGTCCGGACGCCAGGCAAACGCCTTCACGGAAGGCCGCGGGCGGGGCAATTTACCCCGTACGCCCGCCCGCAGCCCCACCTAAGGCGGCATAAGGCGAAGATGTGCGCGCCGACGCCGCCCGGTTCGCCGGCGACGGATCGGATCCGCCAGGGAGCTCTCTTCCCTGACGCGCTCCGCCGCCTCCTTCTGCGAGATGATGTCCTCACAGAAGGATGCGACCGCATTCCACGACCCCTCGCTCCGGACCATGGACAGAACCACGGCCGGCAACGAGAGGTCACTTCCGACCACTGCGGTGAGAACTCGCCGTTGCCCCTCCCAAGCTGGAAACCTAACCTAACCTAACCTAACCTAACCTAACCTAACCTAACCTTTTTTTTTTTTTTTTTTTTTTTTTTTATGGCCGTAAAAAATGCCTAACGCACACCTCCAGCACCCGGGGCAGACGCTGGAGGTAGTGTGGGACCTGCCCCCACTAAAAAATCGGCCGTGTACCAACTCGCCGCCTTCACACGGATAGGCCGCCGGAATTAGCTATTTCTTCGGCGGACCCACCCAGCGGCATAGCCCCATCGGGCATTCCTGCTCCTGCGGCGTCCTGGGTACACACAGAACGCCGCCATCGCGAAAGGCCGCGAGCGTGGGAAACTTCCCCGTCCATCACGCCCACAGCCCCACCAAGCGACGTCACGCGCGACTGCGCCTCGACGTCGCCCGGTTCGCCGGCGACGGGGCAGACTATCCCCGCCGCCTCCCCCCACGAGATGAAGTTCCCGCAGGAGGGTGCGACCGCGTCCTGGACCCCCTATCGCGCAACGCATCCGGTACCCCTATCACTGACGACAGGGGCGAGGAGCGAGCACGTCTAAGGGAGTCCGTTAGGTGGAGGGTGGAGAGGCTTGAGAGGGCGCCTCGTCTTCACCCTCCTCCATCCGCACCGGAGCCTGGGTGCTGGGGTCGGCCGCAGCTCGGCCCGTCCCCGATGGCGGCTTAACAGCCTTGGGGGGCTTTGCAGCCTTGGGGGGCTTGCAGCCTGCCCTTCCCATCATGTGATCGGCGGGCTGGTTGCCCGCCGCGCACACGGGGCAGTGGGGAGCGGCGGAACACGCCGCTGCCACATGCCCCGGTTGACCGCAGCGGAAACAGAGTCCGCTGCAGTCTAGGCTGCTGGTGCATTGAGGGCGCAGGTGTCCCGCGCCCATGCACCTGTAGCACCTCGTGGGCCTCGCCTCGAGGATTGTGATTCTCGCGGCAGAGACACCCACGAGGAGCCGCCCCACCTCTGCCAAAACTTTGGCCGCGGCGACGGGGCAACGCGCCCACGCCGCACCAACTCCGCCGGGGCCGGGGCGGATCGCGCCGACCTTCACGGTTCCGGGAGAGCACTGAGCCTTCTGCTCTATTGCCTCCCGGACCTCCTCAGACGTCACGGAGTCGTCCAGGCCGGAGACGCGCAACTCCGCGCACTTCATCGGCCTGGCGACCCTTACGCCCTCCTCGCCTCCCGCAAGACGCCTGAGCGTTTCCGCCACCAGGTCGGCCTTCTTTGCGCCCTCCACCCCTGGAAGTTCCAGAAGCCGGGCTCCAGTTTGTGAGCGGCGGCACCTCACCTCTACACCCCCAGCAGCTAAAAGAGCCGCCTTCGCCCCGCTGAAGAGACTTGCGTAGGTGACCCCTCTGCGCTCCGCCTCCGGCGACACCGTCACAAGGACGGCTGCCGTTTTCGGCGGAGTAAGTTTTGGCTTTCGCCTAACTTTTGCCCTTACCGGGGTAACCTCCTGCACGGGAGCGGCGGAATTGGCCTTCTTCTTTTGGCGCCGCGATTTCTTGCCTTCCGCCGTTCGCCATTCCTCTCCAGAGGGGGCAGAAGCGGGAGCAGACGCTGGCGCCGGAGGACCGGCTTGGGCCGTTGGGGCGCCTGAGGCGCCCACTTCGGCGACACGGGGTGCTTTCCTCGGCGCACGCTGCGCCCCTCGCCCGCCCGGCCCTGAGGCAACCACTGTCGCAAAAGCTCTTCCTCCAGGCGGGTGTTGTCAGCCCGCAACCTTTGAGTCTCCGCCTCGTTGGCGGTGCAGAGCTCAAACAGCGCCTCCACTACCTCTTTTAGTGTCGAGGCAGACGCTTTCAGGCCCTTGGCGAACGTGCCTTTAAGGTTTTTGCTCTTCTGAGCCACGTTCGTTATAACCTTCACTGAGGTAGCCGCCGATTCTATGAGCTCTGCCACGGTCTTCGTGGAGCTCACTCCCCCCGACGGGCGGAGCTCATCCAATAGCTGCTGGACCTGCTCCTCAGCAACTACTTCACCCTCCGTTCGGCCTCTATTGTAGGCCTCCCGCCTGGAAAACACACCGGACGTAGGAACGTTCGGTGCCGTCACCACAGGAGGGGGTGTCTTCGGGCGAGCGAACCTCGCCACAGACCCCCCTCTTTGGGAAGAATGAACCTTCCTGGGTGCCTCGAGGTCGACCTCAGGAAGGTTTCCGTCACCTCCGGGAGATGCGCCGCGCTTTTGTTGTTGAGCGCGGCGGTGCTCAGCTGACAGGGTCTGTGGACCCACCAAGTCCATATCGCTGACTGAGCTCAGCGATGAATCGGAGCCGAACCGGCCCGAGCGCAACAGGCTATCCAGTGACCCAGACGTCACCGAAGTTCTGGAACCGCTCAAAGGGCCGGCCTCCGCCACTTCTCGGGGCAAACTGCCCCCACTCCTTGCTGCGTCCTCTCTTTCTTTTTCAGCAACCACATCCTTTAACACGAGCCTTGGGCTCCTCCTCTTATTGAAAATATTTTTTAGTTTGTTCTCATCCATATTAGTCCCACGAGTATAGGGGAAATAAAGGTCCACCCGGGCAGTGCCCCCTGTACCCGGGTAAGCGTAAATTTGTATCCCAACTGGGGGGTCCGCAGGTGCCCCAGCTGGGGGTAGCGCTTGAAACCGAACATCCCATCGGCCATGCATCCTCTGGTCACGCTCCGCAACACAGGATTCGGGGATTTTTTATAGAGGTTGTCATCCTCGCAGCCCAGGCGACCAAGCCAAGACCCTCGCCCCCGCTCGGAGCCGTGAGACGTGGCCACGACACTCCTAATCGGGATTACGATATCCGACGGTGGCAGAAAGAAGATCTCCCCGCCCGCTCGACGGCAGTGTGAGTGCACGTCAAGCCCGTCCTCCGGGCAGCCCGGGAATGGGCCACCCCCTACTCTGCCAGAACATTAGCCGTGTGACGGTGGTTTCGCGAAACGCCGCGAATCCACCCCAACCTAACCTAACCTAACCTTTTTTTTTTTTTTTTTTTTTTTTTTTATGGCCGTAAAAAATGCCTAACGCACACCTCCAGCACCCGGGGCAGACACTGGAGGTAGTGTGGGACCTGCCCCCACTAAAAAATCGGCCGTGTACCTACTAGCCGCCTTGACACGGATAGGCCGCCGGAATTAGCTACTTCTTCGGCGAACCCACCCAGCGGCATAGCCCCATCAGGCATTCCTGCTCCTGCGGCGTCCTGGGTACACACAGAACGCCGCCATCGCGAAAGGCCGCAAGCGTGGGAAACTTCCCCGTCCATCACGCCCACAGCCCCACCAAGCGACGTCACGCGCGACTGCGCCTCGACGTCGCCCGGTTCGCCGGCGACGGGGCAGACTGTCCCCGCCGCCTCCCCCCACGAGATGAACTTCCCGCAGGAGGATGCGACCGCGTCCTGGACCCCCTATCGCGCAACGCATCCTGTACCCCTATCACTGACGACAGGGGCGAGGAGCGAGCACGTCTAAGGGAGTCCGTTAGGTGGAGGGTGGAGAGGCTTGAGAGGGCGCCTCGTCTTCACCCTCCTCCATCCGCACCGGAGCCTGGGTGCTGGGGTCGGCCGCAGCTCGGCCCGTCCCCGAGGGCGGCTTGACAGCCTTGGTGGGCTTTGCAGCCTTGGGGGGCTTGCAGCCTGCCCTTCCCATCATGTGGTCGGCGGGCTGGTTGCCCGCCGCGCACACGGGGCAGTGGGGAGCGGCAGAACACGCCGCTGCCGTATGCCCCGTTTGGCCGCAGCGGAAACAGAGTCCGCTGCAGTCTAGGCTGCTGGTGCATTGAGGGCGCAGGTGCCCTGCGCCCATGCACCTATAGCACCTCGCGGGCCTCGCCTCGAGGATAGTGATCCTCGCGGCAGAGACACCCACGAGGAGCCGCCCCACCTCTGCCAAAACTTTGGCCGCGGCGACGGGGCAACGTGCCCACGCCGCACCAACTCCGCCGGGGCCGGGGCGGATCGCGCCGACCTTCACGGTTCCGGGAGAGCACTGAGCTTTCTGCTCTATAGCCTCCCGGACCTCCTCGGACGTTACGGAGTCGTCCAAGCCAGAGATGCGCAACTCCGCGCACTTCATCGGCCTGGCGACTCTCACGCCTTCCTCGCCTCCCGCGAGACGCCGGAGCGTTTCCGCCACCAGGTCGGCCTTCTTAGCGCCCTCCGCCCCTGGAACTTCAAGAAGCCGGGCCCCGGTCTGTGAGCGGCGGAACCTGACCTCTACGCCCCCAGCCGCTAAGAGAGCGGCCTTAGCGTTACTGAAGAGGCTGGCGTAAGTAACGCCTCTGCTCTCCGCCTCCGGCGACACCGTCACAAGGACGGCGGCCGTTTTCGGCGGAGACAGCTTCGGCCTCTTCCTGCCTCTTTTAGGCGGAGCGGCCTCCTGCGAAGAGGGGGCAGCAGCGACTTCCTGCACAGAGGGCGCAGCGGCTCTCTGTTTCTTCCGGCGCTGCGATTTCTTGCTCCCCGCCGTTTGCCATTCCTCACAAGAGGTGGCAGTGGCGGGAGCAGGCGCAGGCGCCGGGCGATGGACCTGAGCCGCTGTGGCGCATGAAGCATCCACAACGGCTCCTCTCGGCGCACGCTGCGGCGGGGGTTTGGGATCTCCCCTCCGCGGCCGCACACCTTGGTCAACCGGTCTTGAGGCAGCCGCTGCTGCAAAAGACCCGGCCCGTCCCCCTGTACGGGGTGGTGGCGGCCCCTCTGGTGGCCCCTGAGGAGGCTTCGGCTTGGGCACTGCGAGCGGCGGCCGACAGCTCGGCTCCGGGGGCAGACGCGCCTTGATGCCCTCAAGGTGCGCGTTCATGAGGCTCCCGAATAGGATAGTGAGCTGTCGCATTTGCGCCTCCGTGAAGGAATCGCTAGGCGACAGCTCTCTGGCTTGGGCTGGCACATTCAGGACGGAACCTGTTGGCACAGCGTCCACCCTGGCCGGGACAGAACCGACGGCCTTGACCGATTGAAATTCGGCCCGCAACTGCGTAATCTCGGCGCGGAGCGCCCTAACTTCGGCCTCTAAGCGGGAGCTGTTGGCCCGCAACTCCACGCAACGATCGGAGAGCGTGTCCACCACCTCCTTAAGGACGGAGGCTGACTCCTTCAAGCCCTTTGCGAAGGTGCCCTTCAGATTCTTAGATTTGGCTGCCACCTTCGCAATGACCGCTATTGAAGCAGTCGCCGATTCCACGAGCTCTGTCACGGTTTTCGGGGCAATTACCCCTCCCGACGAGTGGAGCCCATCCATTAGTTGCTGGACTTGGTCCTCAGCGACTAACTCTCCTTCTGTGCGGCCTCGGTTGTAAGCCTCCCTTCTAGAAAACACGCCAGACGTTGTTGCGACTGGCGTGATTTTAGCAGCCGTCTTTGCTGGCGGTGTCTGCGGCCGAGCAAATCTAGCCACAGATCCCCCTCTTTGCGAAGAGTGGACCTTCCTGTTCCGGTTCTCGCCATCTCCAGGAGAAGCACCGCGCTTCTGCTGTCGAGCGCGGCACTCATCAACCGACAGCGCGTCTGGACCGATGCTTGAACCACCCACCAACTGGTCCATATCGCTCACTGCTGAGCTGAGCGAGGATTCTGAGCCGAACCGGCCCGAGCACAACAAACTCTCCAGCGACGCAGAGGTCACTGAAGTCCTGGAATCGATCAGCCGGCCCGAATTGGCCGCTTCTTGGGGCAAACTGCCCGCGCTCTTTCGCTGTTCGTCCTCCACCTCTTTCTCCTTCTCCTTCTCCTTCTCCTTCTCAGGGAGCGCTACGCTCCTCTTATTAAATATATTTTTCAATTTATTTGTATCCATAATGAATCCCACGAGTATGGGGGAAATAAAGGTCCACCCGGGCAGTGCCCCCTGTACCCGGGTAAGCGTAAATTTGTATCCCAACTGGGGGGTCCGCAGGTGCCCCAGCTGGGGGTAGCGCTTGGAACCGAACATCTTTTGTTTGACGCAGGTGCCCAAACATTTGCTGCGTACAATATGGTCGGTTCAACGACTGCGGTATATATGGTCCTTATAATCTCTGGATGGAGGCCCCAGCTGATCTTTGCTGCTCTTGATAGTGCTTTATATATTGACTGCGCCTTCTTGACAGCTTCACGCACATGCTTATTAAAAGTTAGCTTTTCGTCAATAATTAGGCCTAAGATCTTTATGTCCCGTGACGTGCCAATGTCTACCCCGCCCATCCTCAGTAGTGGAGTGTCATATTTCAACTTGTTTGTCACAATCATCGCCTGGGTCTTGTGCGGCGCAAACTTAAGTTTGTTCTGACTACCCCACTCCTGAACATACGCCAGGGCGGCATTGGCTCGTCTCTGGACCTCCGCAGGCGGCCGGGCAGCCTTGGGAGGCTTACAGCCCGCCCTCCCCATCATGTGGTTGGCGGGCAGATTGCCCGCCGCACACACGGGGCAGTAGGGAGCGGCGGAACACGCCGCCGCTGTATGCCCCGGTTGACCGCAGCGGAAACAGAGTCCGCTGCAGTCTAAGCTGCTGGTGCATTTAGGGCGCAGGTGCCCTGCGCCCATGCACCTGTAGCACCTCGCGGGCCTCGCCTCAAGGATGGTGATCCTCGCGGCGGAGAACCCCACGAGGAGCCGGCCTGCCTGTGCCAAAATCTTGGCCGCAGCGACGGGGCAACGCGCCCACGCCGCACCAACACCGCCGGGGCCGGGGCGGATCGCGCCGACCTTCACGGTTCCGGGAGAGCACTGAGCCTTCTGCTCTATCGCCTCCCGGACCTCCTCAGATGACACGGAGTCGTCTAGGCCAGAGATGCGCAACTCCGCGCACTTCGTTGGCCTGACGACCCTTACGCCGTCTTGCCCTTCCGCGAGACGCCTCAACGTCTCCGCCACTAAATCGGCCTTCTTCGCGCCCTCTGTCCCCGGAACTTCGAGGAGTCGGGCCCCGGTCTGTGAGCGGCGGACGCTCATCTCCACGCCCCCAGCTGCTAAAAGAGCGGCCTTTGCTCCGCTAAATAGGCTGGCGTATGTTACGCCCCTACTCTCCGCCTCCGGCGACACCGTCACAAGGACGGCGGCCGTTTTCGGCGGAGACAGCTTCGGCCTCTTTCTGCCTCCTTCTTTTGCCGGAGTGACCTTCGGCTTAGAAGAGGCGGCAGCGGCCCTCTTCTTCTGCTGGCGCCGCGATTTCTTGCTCCCTGCCGTTTGCCATTCCTCACCGGAGGGGGCAGAGGCGGGAGCGGGCGCAGGCGCTGGGGGACGGCCCTGAGCCGTTGGGGCGCTCGAGGCGCTCGCCACTCTAAGAGACCCGGCACGTCCCCCTGTACGTAGTGGGGGCGCTGGGGGTGCCATCGATGGTCCCTGGTCCTTTGGCCTGGAAGCCGCGAGCGGCGGCCGACAGCTCGGCTCTGGAGGGAGGCGCGCCTTGACGCTCTCTAGGCGCGCGTCAATAAGGCCCCCGACGAGGAGACTGAGCTGCCTCATCTGCGTCTCCGTAAAGGAGTCGTCAGATGGCAGCTCATTTTGCTGGACTGGCGCAGCTGGAACAGAACCAGCTGGCGCCGCGCTCACCTTAGCCGGAGCGGAACCGGCTCTGGCTGACGCAAAGTCAGCCCGCAGATGAACTATCTCGGCGCGGAGCGCCTTTAATTCTCCTTCCAGGCGGGTGTTATCGGCCCTCAACCTTAGGGTCTCTGCTTCGGTGGCGGTGGAGCGCTCAAATAGCGCCTCCACTACCTCTGTCAACATTAAAGCAGACTCTCTTAGGCCCTTGGCAAAGGTGCCTTTGAGATTCTTGCTTTTGGAGGCCACATTTGTGATGACCGCCACGGAACGCGTCGCCAGACTCTTGAGTTCCTCCGCGGTTTTCGGGGCGCTAACCCCTCCCGCAGAACGGACCTCACCCAAAAAGTCCTGAACCTGGTCCTCCGCAACCAGTTCCCCTTCCGTGCGGCCACGATTGTAGGCCTCCCGCCTAGAAAACACGCCTGTTGTTGAGGCGCGCGGCATGTTGTTGGCAGACGTCATTGCAGGGGGTGTCTTAGGGCGAGCGAATCTCGCCACAGTTCCCCCCCTTTGGGATGAGTGAATCTTCCGCGGGGCCTCGAGGTCAACCCCAGGAAGGTTCTCTTCGACTCCGGGAGAAGCTACGCGCTTTTGACGCCGTGAGCGGCGTTCGCTAGCCGTCGAGGTCTTCGAGCTATTTCGTGACACGCTCACCATTGGGTCCAGATCACTGACAGCTGAGCTGACTGAAGATTCGGATCCAAACCGGCCCGAGCGCAACAAACTCTCCAGCGACTCAGAGGTCACTGAAGTCCTGGAACCGCTCATCAGGCAAGATTCAGCCACTTCTAGGGGCAAATTGCCCGCACTCCTTCGTCGTTCGTCTTCTCCCTCTCTCTTTTTCTCCTTCTCGAGCGTTACGCTCCTTCTATTAAAAATATTTTTCAATTTATTATCGTCCATTCTGTTCCCACGAGTATGGGGGAAATAAAGGTCCACCCGGGCAGTGCCCCCTGTACCCGGGTAAGCGTAAATTTGTATCCCAACTGGGGGGTCCGCAGGTGCCCCAGCTGGGGGTAGCGCTTGGAACCGAACATCCCATCGGCCATGCATCCTCTGGTCACGCTCCGCAACACAGGATTCGGGGATTTTTTATAGAGGTTGTCATCCTCGCAGCCCAGTCGACCAAGCCAAGACCCTCGCCCCCGCTCGGAGCCGTGAGACGTGGCCACGACACTCCTAATCGGGATTACGATATCCGACGGTGGCAGAAAGAAGATCTCCCCGCCCGCTCGACGGCAGTGTGAGTGCATGTCAAGCCCGTCCTCCGGGCAGCCCAGAGATGGGCCACCCCCTACTAAAGTAAAGTACCTAGTAAAGGAGATAGAGGACGAAAAAAGGAAAGGAGAAGAAACAAAACTGAGCCCAGACCCCAAAGAACAAGAAGCATATAAGGGAAACAGTCCGCCTAATAATCAAGAACGTCCCTCAGCAAACGAAACCAGATTTCTACAGAAGTTAGAAGAACAGGAAAAACTAATTAAAGAAAACAACGAAAGGATGAAGGAACTAAGTAGGGAAATGGAAAGACACAAAGAAGCGATGCAACACCCCTGTTGCATCGCTTCTTTGTGTCTTTCCATTTCCCAGATGATAAAGTCTCTCTACTATTTGCCCTAATTCATTTTTTATTTCCGTCTTTATGTTTCTTGACGCGTTTAGTAGCCCTTTCGCCTTTGTCACACATGCTTGAGCCTCTGTGATCTTGTTTTTGTACACTTTCTTTGGAGGGCTGGTCGGTCTCGGTTGCTCAGTTGACGCGTTTACCTTTTGGGTTGCTTTCGGCATCACTACTGACTTCTTTTTCGCTTCTGCTTTTTCTGGTGTCAAGATCTTTTGTTCGGGGGGTTTCTGGGTACCGGATTTTCCTGCCTCCCACTCCCCAACGCTTTTGCGAACCAGAGTTTTCGAGGGACCTGCCCTCTCGTCGGTTTTAATCGAGGAGGATATTTGTGTATCCTCCCCTCGTGTTTTTTTTTTTGGGGCGTTCTAATGCCAAACATCGTTTGGGCTTACGTTTGGTGTACTTAAAATTAGATATAAATATTTTAAAAGTGTATAAATTAAATTAGGTAAAAGTGTATAATAGTGTATATAGTTTATTTTGTAAAAGCTAACAATAATGTAAATAAAACAACAGTAACAACACAAACAGCACAGAAAACTAAAAATAGTGACTCTGCGGTCGGTAAAAAGGTAAAAAATAGGGTGAAATCTACACCTCTTGTCTGGTTTTGTTTGACGGTGTTGCCCGTCTCTCGAATTTCGAGAAAATATTTTCGATTTTTTGTGTCAAAAAATTTTTTACAAATGTCTCTACCCGATGTAGAGGTCACACAGTTCAATACTATTGTTATTTACATGCAGGGTCACTTGACCATGTGTTTGGAAAAAACCCCAGCTCGATACGCTCACCCGTTCTCTAGATATTTGATGTTTTAGATTTCCAATATGGCGTCCAAAATGGCGGACGGAGGTTTAATTTTGCTGTAACTTGGTAAGTTTGTGGCGTACGAAGTCCGGGTTTCTTCCAACGGTTTTGGCTCGTCCTCCTCTTTCCGTTTAAGGTGAAAACCGAGGTCGAAAAATTTGGCTCTACAATTGTAGAGCCAATGGCACCAACGTGTAGGTTTTGTCCTCCTGATTACGAAAACCCCAAACACGTGCCAATTCCGTCAAGAAATGACCAGTTTATAGGCGTTTATGTAAAACCAAGATGGCGCCCAAAATGGCGGACGAAAAATTTGAATTGCTCTAACTTGGTCAGTTCTTGGCGTATGAAGACCGGGTTTTCTCCAGCAGGTTTGGCTCGTTCCCCTCTACCCGTTTCTAGTGAAAAACAGTGTCAAAATTTTGGGCTCCCCAATTGCAGAACCACTAGCGTCAACGTGTGGGGCTTGTCCTCCCGATTCCAAAAACGCCAAACACGGCCCAATTCCGTCCGGAAATGGCTAAGTTACCGGCGCCCAAGTAAAAACCAAGATGGCGGCTAAAAACTTTAAGCTCCTATATCTCAGCCCCCAGTGGTCCGAATTGTACCGTGTTTGGTATTGTTGTAATGGGCTCGTCGTGATTTTGCCCGCGCGATGGTCAAAACGGGGGGGTTTCTTTAAAGGGGGGTGACCTTTCCTTAAAAAATTAATAACTAAGAGCGCGAAAATGGCGCGCGGTCCGAATAACTTAAAATCTATTTCTGGGTCTATACTGCTAATTTTAACAACTTAAAAACTATATGTACACGATCTTGATTTTGAGATATTTACAATTTAATTTTTCCAAATTTAAAAAGTCAATAACTTCGGTCCTGGTACACCAAAATTTTTGTTTTAAGCGGCTCCCGGCTGCTTTCTGTGCCCTCCACCTAGATCTAGGGTCGGCTTCAGCCGGAACACTTCGGATCTTCAACCTTGTGACCGCATGGCTTTTGGTTTTTAGGGTATATCTCGCTCGTTTATGCCCGAAAAAATCAAAATAAGGTGTCTATATATACCACTCACCAAATGGCGTCTTTTTACAGTTTCAAAATATGGGGTTCCGCAGCTAAAACTCGCGGCGCACGCACTTTTAGCTAAAAACTTTGCACCACATAACCTCAAAAAATCACTTTTTTGAACATAACTTTTTTCACAGATGCGTCCGGATGAATTTGCTTGTTGCGTTTTATGCGCGGCGCGAAGGCGGATCTTTTGATATATCGCACAGCACTGTACTCGCGAAAAAACCCACGATTTTGAATTTTTTTCGACGGAGCTCAACGAAAAAGCAGCGTGTTCAGGCGCGTTCTAGACCCAGACTTTATCAGATGCACGCTTTATCAGATGGGGTTGCAGGTCCTAAACGAAGGAGACACACCAACATTTGATACCATAAGGGGCTACAAAACATACACCAGCTGCGTAGACGTGACAGCTTGCTCAGAGGACATGTTGGGCCTTGTGGATGACTGGACGGTAGATGACAGCATAACAGACTCGGACCACAGAGCCATAACTTTTAAAATAAAAACAAACAAAGCAGAAGGCATAAAAATGAAACAAACAACTAGAATCTACAATACGAAAAAAGCAAACTGGACCCAGTTTCGTGGGAAACTGGTAAAGTTAGCATTAGAAAATAAACTAAGCAAGGAAGAAATAGATAAAGTAAAAGTAAACACAGAAATTGATGAAACTACTAATAAGTACATATGCATAATACAAAAAGCAAGTGAAGAGAGTATACCTAGGAAGAAAGATAACAACAAAACAAACTTACCATGGTGGTCTGAGGAACTCGCAGCATTAAAAAGGGAGACAGTCACGAAAAGGCGTAGAATTCGCTGGGCAGCACCAACTCGAAGATCCTGGGTCATCGAAGAATACCTGAAAACAAAAACAAAATATGAAGAGGAAACAAAAAAGGCCCAAATAAGCAGCTGGAAAGAATTCTGTGGCAAGCAGGATCGCGAAGGTATGTGGGAGGGTATCTATAGGGTCATCGGCCGAACCATAAAAAGGCACGAAGATCAGCCACTGGTCTGGAATGGGGAACGCCAAAGCGAAATGGCATCAGCCAAACTACTGGCTGAAATCTTCTATCCAGAGGACGGGAAGGAGGAGGACAGCGTAGAACATAGCCAAATGAGAGAGAGGGCGAACCAAGTAAACGAATGGGTGCAAGGTGAACACTTGGACCCGCCGTTCACAGTGGAAGAACTCAGGCACGCTGCATCCACCTTCAACCCGAAGAAAGCACCAGGGGCCGATGGACTCACGGCAGATATCTGTCAGTGCGCCATTACGGCGGATCCGGGATCTTTCCTATCACTGGCGAACAAATGCCTAGAACTAGGCTACTTTCCCAAGGCCTGGAAATCAGCAGTTGTAGTGGTACTCAGGAAACCGGGAAAGGAAGACTACGGACACCCTAAGTCTTACAGGCCCATAGGACTCTTGCCGGTGATGGGAAAGATCTTGGAAAAAATGCTGGTGGCCCGAATAAAATGGCATGTGCTTCCTAAAATGAGCCCGGTGCAGTACGGATTCATGCCCCAGAAGGGCACTGAAGACGCCCTATATGATATGGTCAACAATATTCGGGACCGACTCAAACAGAGGAAGCTCATCACGGTGGTGTCTTTGGATATCGAAGGGGCCTTTGACAGTGCCTGGTGGCCCGCAATCAGGGTTCGACTGGCCGAGGAGGGCTGCCCAGTGAACGTCAGAAGGATGCTTGATTGCTATCTTCAAGAGAGAGAGGTGAGAGTGCGATACGCCGGAAAAGAATACGCAAAGGCAACCTCCAAGGGATGCGTGCAGGGATCTATAGGGGGACCCATCCTTTGGAACCTGCTACTGGATCCCTTGTTGCGGGAGCTTGAAGTGCGAGGAGACTACTGTCAGGCTTTTGCGGACGATGTGGTCCTCATATTCCAGGGGGACTCAGCGGTGGAAATCCAAGAGCAAGCAAATGCCGCCCTCGCACATGTTCAGGAGTGGGGTCGGAGAAATAAGCTAAGGCTCGCACCACACAAAACCAAAGCGATGGTTATAACAAACAAGCTGAAGTACGATACACCACACTTGAGCATGGGCGGGGTCGATATTGAAATGTCACGTGACATTAAAATTCTGGGACTTATACTAGACGATAAGTTGACATTCGGTAAGCACGTGAGGGAAAGAGTTGCCAAGGCCCAAGCAGTATATAAGAATCTCACAAGGGCGGCAAAGATCAGCTGGGGCCTTCATCGGGAGGTTATAAAATCCATCTATACTGCAGTGGTGGAACCAATTATCTTGTACGCAGCGAACACATGGGCACCTGCCGCGAAGAAAAAGGGCATTCAAAAACAACTGAACCAAGTCCAAAGGGGATTCGCTCAGAAACTTTGCAGGGCATACAAAACTGTCTCTCTGAACGCCTCACTGACTTTAGCTGGGATAATCCCACTCGACCTCAGGGTCAGTGAGGTAGCAGAGTTGTATGAGGTCAAAAAAGGGAAGACATACTTGGAGCATGGGGACACGGAGGTCGAGATGATGGCGCGTTACACGCTAAATCCGCATCCCGCCGACAATATGAGCGTGGAGATCGTAAGCCTGGTACAAGCCGAAGAAGTTGCGGGACACGCGACGCAAACAGTGCAAATCTACACTGACGGCAGCAAGCTGGATGGCAAATGCGGTGCGGCACTAACCATCTGGAAGAACGCAAAAGAGGTCCGAGCCATCAAGCTTAAGCTACCAGAGCACTGCACGGTGTACCAGGCGGAACTTCTCGCCATATGCAAGGCCATGGTGGAGGTCGTCAAACGCCCGGAAAACAGCTTTGGTGTCTTCAGCGATTCGCAAGCCGCTCTGCAAGCTGTAGCGAACTGGCAAATACCACATCCCCTCGCAGTCAAGGCTCGTGAACACCTGCGCGAGGCGAAGATCCAGGGCAAAGCTGTGTCCTTGTTCTGGATAAAAGCCCACGCAGGACATGAAGGTAACGAGAGAGCTGATTGCTTGGCGAAGGAAGCGGCCACAAAGCTAAAATCTGCTGCACACTATGACGCCTATCCAATCTCGTTCGCCAGGCGGCGAATTCGATTGGAAACGCTCCAAAAGTGGAACTTCAGATACAGGGAGGGTGAAACCGCTGCAGTGACAAAGTGTTTCTTCCCAGACGCAGTAGAAGCACACAGAGTGCTCCAAAAAATCAACCTCACGCAACATTAACGCAGGTCTTCACGGGGCACGGCGGGTTCTCCGAATACTTAAAGCGATTTAAGTGTAAGGAGGACCCATCGTGCAGCTGTGAGCCCGGGATCGGGGAGTCAATCCTTCACGTGCTATGTGAATGCCCAGTATACGCGATCCACCGCTTCGAAACGGAGCAGAAAATCGATTATAAGATAAATAAAGAAAACTTGAAGTTACTAGTAACAAATTTAGACACAAGGGAGGAATTTTTAAAATATTGTGAAAAAGTCGGTAAAAAGGTAATTAATAAAAATAAGTCATGAAAAAGTAATGTTTATACATATTTTGTTAAAATATGAAATAAAACATTAGCATTAAGTTTAAGAATATGTTTAAATAAAAAACTCCATTGTAAACTTATTATAGGATAGATTAAGTAGAAAAATAATGTAAATAATGAAAACCAATAAAGAAAGGCGATGAATGAAAGGCCCTGTCCCTTGATAGGGGTAAAAAGCGACAACACCCTGTGATGACGGGTGCTTCTTTAAATAAAAAAAAACCTAACCTAACCTAACCTAACCTAACCGGAGGCGGTGAGGACGACCACGATTGAACGATAGCCGCCTCCTCCAGCAGTTCCCTGTCGAGTCGACCCACAGCCCACTGCGGGAATCGGGATTGTCTGCCCGCGCCGTGACCCCTACTGGCGCCCTGGGACCGGGAGAGCTCAAACCGGATATACAGGTGATCCGAGAGCGTCTCAACCTCAGCCAGTACGCGCCAGTTCCTTACACGTGCCTCGATACCAGGGGTAGCGAACGAAAGGTCCACTATCGACCCCCCCTGGCGCCGAACGCACAACCTAACCTTTTTTTTTTTTTTTTTTTTTTTAAGGCCGTAAAAAATGCCTAACGCACACCTCCAGCACCCGGGGCAGACGCTGGAGGTAGTGTGGGACCTGCCCCCACTAAAAAATCGGCCGTGTACCGTCGCGCCACCTGCGCGAACGGGCCGCCGGAATCTGCTATACCATCGGCGGCCAATTCAGTGGCAGTGCCCGGCGCGGCGAGATGCCGGGCACTCCTACTCCGGCGGCGTCCTGGGGTACACTGCAGGACGCCGACGTCGCGGAAGGCTACGAGTGGGGGGAAAAGGCCCCGTCAACCCCCACCCGCGGCCCCACCATTAGGGCGGCATCAGGCGCAGATGGTCGCGCCGACGCCGCCCGGTTCGCCGGCGACGAAGCGGATCAGCAAGGGAGTCCTCCTCCCTGCGTCGCTCCGCCGCCTCCTTCTGCGAGATGACGTCCTCGCAAAAGGATGCGACCGCGTTCCAAGACGTCTCGCTGCGGACCATAGATGACACCACGGTCGGCAGCGAGAGGTCACGACCCACCACTGCGGTGAGGACTCGACGTTGCTGCTCCCAGGCAGGGCACTGCTCGAGAGTGTGCTGCGCCGAGTCCTCACCGCAATCGCAGTGATGACAGTCGGGACGCAATTCCCTCCGCGCAACCGAATGCAGGTACTTTCCGAAGCACCCATGCCCGGAAAGAACCTGCACCAGCCGGAAGGAAAGGGTCCCGTGCTGCCTCACCGCCCACTCCTCAAGGACCGGCTGGAGCGCCTCCACGGTTCGGAAACCGGCACGTGGAGCCTCCAGCCGGGACCTCCACCGGGCCATGATGTCCCGGTGGGCCTGACTGCGCCAGGCGCGCAGTTGTTCGGGCATGGGGCAAGAGCCCCCAGCCCGGACCTCCGCCGCCCGCCAGTAAACGTCGGCGAGTACTTCCGCATCCAGATCCCACGGGGGAGTTCCGGCCAACGCGCACGCCGCATCGGTGGACACCGTGCGGTAACCGCGTATGGCCCGGACCGCCATGGTTCGTTGGGGTCTCCACAAACGAACCCTATTCTGGGCGGACAGGGTCTCCGCCCACACGGGCGCGCCGTAAAGCGCCATCGACCGTACCACCCCCATGTAAAGCCGTCGGCTTGAGGCACTGGGACCGCCAAGGTTCGGCAAAAGCCGGCCCAGGGCGGCAGCAGTAGCCTCAAGTTTGGGCACAAGGATGCGAAAATGCTCGTCGAAGAGCCATCGCCCATCCAACACCAACCCCAGATATTTCATCTGGGGGCGTATCGGTACGAGGACCGAGTTGACGACCAAGGAGGCGCCAGCGGGTGGACCGCGACGGGGCCCATGAAACAACAGGGCCTCCGTCTTTTTAAGCGCCACTCTCAACCCCAGCGCCTCGATGCGCCCGACCATTCGGGAAACCCCTAGGGTGGCCAGGCGCGCCGCCTCCTCGAAATTCCGTGCCCGGGCTGTGACGAGCGTGTCGTCGGCGTAACAAAGTACGCTGAGCCCGGGTGGGAAGTTTCCTCGCAGGGCCCAATCGTATCCCATGTTCCACAAGAGCGGTCCTAAGACCGACCCCTGAGGAACACCGCACGACATTGCCCTGCGCCTCACTTCTCCTTCACGATCCTCGTACAGGACACACCGGCTCTGCAAATAGTCGGCCACCAGCCGCCTCAGGTAATCGGGCACTCCATGGAACCGGAGCGCCTCACCGATGCAGCCAAATGGCAGAGTATTGAAGGCGTTGGCGATGTCAAGCGATACCGCCAATAAAACCCCGCCGCCGAGGACTGCCTCCTCAGCCGCGGCCCTCAGACGCAGAATGGCATCGACCGTCGAACGCCCGGCACGAAAGCCGTACTGGGCATCGGACAGATCGGGGCCGACCTCGCGCAAGTGGCGGGCGATACGGGTAGCGAGAATTCTCTCAAGCAACTTCCCCGCCCCGTCCAGCAGCACGATAGGCCTGAAGGCCGCGACCGAATCGGGAGATCTACCCGGCTTCGGTAGGAGAACCAGCTTCCCCGTTTTCCAACAGTCAGGGAACCGTCCGGACGCCAGGCAAACGTCGAACAGCCCCCTGAGGCGGTCTCCCATGTGGTTGAGGACCAGGGCCAACACTCGGGCAGGAATCCCGTCAGGCCCGGGGGCGGTACTCTTCGAACGAATCCGAAGTACAGCCGCCCCCACCTCCGCCTCCGTGACGGGCGGAACACTGGGCTCGGCCTCCCGGTCGTCGGTCTCAGAGACCATTGCCGGTGGCGTGTGCTTCGCACGTTGCGGGAAAAGGGCCTCAACCACTTCCACGAGGAAGCTGGGCTGGAGAGTCTCTGTAAGGGGGGGGCCCGACGAGCGGAGCTTATTCAGCGCCGCTCGGTAGGGGCGACCCCAGGGATCACGATCTAGACCCTCCAGCATCTCCTGTCTCGCCGTCTCCTTCGCGCGGCAGATGGCCAGCTTGAATGCGTCCCTCGCATTGCGATACGCTTCATACAGCTGGTCCTCCCTCTCTACGTCGCGGTGACGCCGTCGACTGCGGGTGTAGATCCTCCGGGCACGAATACAGACCGCACGGAGTTCCGCCAACTCTGGGGACCACCAGTAGACCTCCTTCCTCGGAGGACGACGTCGGAAACGTGGCATGGCCGCATCGCAAACCTGCGTAAACGCATCGCGAATACGGACAGCCGTGACGTCGATGTCCTCGGTCGGAGGCGGTGAGGACGACCACGATTGAACGATAGCCGCCTCCTCCAGCAGTTCCCTGTCGAGTCGACCCACAGCCCACCGCGGGAATCGGGATTGTCTGCCCGCCGCGTGACCCCTACTGGCGCCCTGGGACCGGGAGAGCTCAAACCGGATGTACAAGTGATCCGAGAGCGTCTCAACCTCAGCCAGTACGCGCCAGTTCCTTACGCGTGCTTCGATACCAGGGGTAGCGAACGAAAGGTCCACTATCGACCCCCCCTGGCGCCGAACGCACGTATTGGTGGTGCCCCTGTTCAGCAAACAGAGGCCCACCGCAGCCGCCCATTCCTCTACCGCCGCTCCGCGAGCGTCCGTCCTGGGAGATCCCCACGCCAAGGATTTGGCGTTAAAATCCCCCAGCACCACGACGTGGCGAGGTGCTAGCCGCCGTATCGAGGCTTCCAGGCTAGCCAGGAAAACCTCAAAATCAGCCAAACTCCGGTTTGGGGAGAAGTACACGCCGTAAAGCGTGAGTCCCCCCCAGTCGGCAGCAACATATCCCGTACCCTTATCTCTGAGCGACAAGGGCGGGGAATGGAGCGCAGCGGAGCTGACGATCGCCACGGAGCCGTCCCGGTCACCCATCCAATTCGGACGAGGAGGAACGTAATAAGGCTCCGCGGCTACGGCAACAGCAATCGACCACTCTGCCATGGTTTGCAGGAAAAGATCCTGCGCGCCGGCAGAATGGTTGAGATTCGCCTAGAGGAGGGAAAAGCACTCACTGTCCATTACTGGACTCCGGTACTACATCCTCCTCCATTCGCGCTGGCGGCGGTGTACGAGGGGCAGCCTTGGCCGATTGGCTACCCCCCGGGCGTGGCTTTGGAGCCTGCGGGGGTTTGCACCCCTCCCGTCCCATGGCGTGGTTGGCAGGCAAATTACCCGCCGCACACGCTGGACAGTGGGGGGCAGCGGAGCAGTCCGCCGCCTTGTGCCCCGGGCGACCGCAGCGGAAACAAAGTCCGCCGCAGTCGAAGCAACTAGTGCACTTCGGACGCATGTGTCCCGTCGCCATGCACTTGAAGCAGCGCGCGGGTCTCGCCGGCAGGATCGTAACCCTGGCGGCGCTGAAGCCCACGAGCAGCCTCCCTGCATCAGCCAATAATTTGGCCGCGGCAACGGGGCACTGCGCCCAAACCGCAAAAGCACCTCCGGGGCCGGGGCGAATGGCGCCGACCCTGATGGAGTCAAGAGCGCATTGGGTACGGGTCCCAATAGCCTCCCGAACTTCCTGGGCCGTGACCGAGTCATCCAGTCCCGAAATACGCATTTCTGCGCACTTCGTGGGCCTGGCGACTCTTACGCCTTCTTCCCCAGCAATCATCCCCCGCAGCTTCTCCGCGAAGAAGTCTGCGTTCTTGCCTCCGTCTGGGCCTGGGAACTCGAGGATCCGAGCTCCCGTCTGCGAGGGCCGGGTGGTTGCACCTAGACCCCCGAGATCAGAGGCGGTGATGGTCCTCTTCACCCTCGCAAATATCTCCGCATAGGAAATTCCGCGCTCCTGTGCCTCCGGCGACACCGTGACAACCACGGCGGCCGTTTTCGGCACTTGGAGTTTCGGCTTCCTAGCCACGGTTCCTTGGGCAGCTGCATTTGGAGCAGCCCTCTTTTTCCTCCTGCGGCGCGACCTTTTGCTCACCGTCTGCCAGCCCTCGTTGGCGGAGACGAGGGGGGCGGGAGCAGGTGCGGGCGCAGGTGCACGAGCCTCAACCTCTTGGGTGCGTGATGCGACCGAAGGGGCTGGAGATGGAGCCACCGTCAAGCCCTGGGTAGGCTGGGTGCGTCCCTGTGGCTGGACTGGCGTCCTTTTGACCGCTGGAGGGGCCGGGTCTCGTGCCGTCTTCTTTTTAGGCGCAGACGCCGCGCTTGTCGCGTATGTCACGACGCGTCCCCCGGAACAGGGTAGGGGCGTCGGAGCGGTAGCCGTGTACGGCTTTGCGACCGGCGGTGTACGGGAGGTTGGCGCCGGAGGCAGCCTTGCCTCCAGACTCCCGATGCGGGCAGCGATCTTGGACTCAAAAGAGCCCATTAGCTGCCGCAACTGCGCCTCGATACCTCCAGAGGATGAAGGCTGCGACTTCTTCGGCGGACTGGTCAAAACAGCCCGCGTTGGACCGACTTGAGGGCAGGCTAGGTCTTCTCGTAGCTTGGCGAGCTCGGCGCGGAGCTCTGCCACATCTGACCTCAAAGTTGCGTTCTCCGCCCGCAACTGCTGCAGCTCCCTGTTGGTGGCATCCGTGCGACCAGCCAGGTCGTCCACCACCACCAGCAGCTTGTCTCCTGCCTCCTTAAGGCCGCGCACGAAGGGGCCTTTCAAATTTGTGGATTTTGTGGCCACCTCGTAAATTGCGGCCACAGAATCCCCAGCTCTCGCTTTGAGCTCTGCCGTAGTAGGAAGGGAATCCCCCCCTGACCGGCGATCCTCTGCGAGGAGCTGCGCCACCCTATCCTCAGCGGTGCGCTCTCCCTCTATACGCGTGCGCAGGTACTTTTCTCTGTTCGAGAAAACAGAGCCGCTGGCTCCTCCCCTCCGCGCGGTTGGGATCTTGCTAGGGGTCTGGGGGACCCCTGGCACCTCCTGGTGCGGTGAGCGGCTGCGGCTACGCTTCTGGGAAGCCCAGAGCCTACCTGATCGCTCAACTTCACCTTCCTCGAGGGTCTCAGTATCCTCCATTACCTCAAGGTCGGTAATAGAGGACTCCGAAACGGTCAAAGACCCTTTTCGCGGGACCTTAGGCGGCAACGGAGATGGACCTCCACTCGCCTTGCCCCTACTCGGGGTCTTACGACCCTTACTTGAAACCGCAGTGCGGTTCGATCTTCGCAGCGCGACCTTAGCGCTTTTTTCGGTGCCGGATTTACCGCTCGGCACAGGGCGGGTGCGTCGTTGGGTGTCCCCCCCAGAGTACGCGGGACTGCCGAAGCCGACTGGCTTCGGGAGGGATTCCCCGAGCGAAGCGCGCTCGGGACCCTCCTGGGTAGTTTTAACTGTATTTACCACCGACATGATTGAAGTTTAAAGACCTCCGTCTGGGTAGCCCTCGGGACTGAGATCCCCTCAGCCATTCATCCCATTGCCGGGCACCACCAGCGTGGGATTAGGGTATTTTTTAAAGGGGTTTACTTCCCCGCGGCCCACAGAGCGTGAGCCCCCGTTCCTGTCAATTCAGGGTTACGGGTCGGGCCGGTCGGTGGTCTGTATCAGACCGTGTCCGCCATCTATAAATAGACAGCGAACCCGCCGCCCCTCGCCCTTCTTCAGAAAGGCCCAGGGATGGACCAAAACCTCCCCTGTTTGCCCGGCGGCAAAGCAAAAGCAATAGCACGCCGAGCCCGCCACATTACTCCACTGTTTCCCCCCCAGTAGGAAACAAAAACAAAATAAAACAAAAGAAAAGTAAAATGTAAAAATAAAAAGAAGACATAAATCAAAATAAAAGGTGTAAAAATAAAAGTGTAAAAATACTATTGCAAGAAAACAAATAAACCAAAATAAAACAATATAAAACAAAATAAACACAAACAAAATAAAACAACAGGGGGCACAGGGAGAACGCCCCGAGTGGCCCGAATACGGGCCCCTCTCTTTGCCAGAACATTAGCCGTCCGGCGATCAAAAAGTGATCACCGTCCGTTGCCCAGGGTGCACCACGAGGAGGTTTTCCGGCACTTAGCACCCCCGCACAACCTAACCTTTTTTTTTTTTTTTTTTTTTTTTTTATGGCCGTAAAAAATGCCTAACGCACACCTCCAGCACCCGGGGCAGACACTGGAGGTAGTGTGTACGTCACGCGGCTGCGCCTCGACGTCGCTCGGTTCGCCGGCGACGGGGCAGACTAGCCCCGCCGCCTCCCCCCACGAGATGAAGTTCCCGCAGGAGGGTGCGACCGCGTCCTGGACCCCCTATCGCGCAACGCATCCGGTACCCCTATCACTGACGACAGGGGCGAGGAGCGAGCACGTCTAAGGGAGTCCGTTAGGTGGAGGGTGGAGAGGCTTGAGAGGGCGCCTCGTCTTCACCCTCCTCCATCCGCACCGGAGCCTGCGTGCGAGGAGCTGGGCCAGTCCCGGCGGGCGGCTTTGTGGCCTTGGGAGGCTTACAGCCCGCCCTCCCCATCATGTGGTTGGCGGGCAGATTGCCCGCCGCACACACGGGGCAGTGGGGAGCGGCAGAGCACGCCGCTGCCGTATGCCCCGGTTGACCGCAGCGGAAACAAAGTCCGCTGCAGCCGCACAACCTAACCTTTTTTTTTTTTTTTTTTTTTTTTTTTTTTTTTTTTTTTTTTTTATGGCCGTAAAAAATGCCTAACGCACACCTCCAGCACCCGGGGCAGACGCTGGAGGTAGTGTGGGACCTGCCCCCACTAAAAAATCGGCCGTGTACCAACTCGCCGCCTTCACACGGATAGGCCGCCGGAATTAGCTATTTCTTCGGCGGACCTACCCAGCGGCATAGCCCCATCGGGCATTCCTGCTCCTGCGGCGTCCTGGGTACACACAGAACGCCGCCATCGCGAAAGGCCGCGAGCGTGGGAAACTTCCCCGTCCATCACGCCCACAGCCCCACCAAACGACGTCATGCGCGGCTGCGCCTCGACGTCGCTCGGTTCGCCGGCGACGGGGCAGACTAGCCCCGCCGCCTCCCCCCACGAGATGAAGTTCCCGCAGGAGGGTGCGACCGCGTCCTGGACCCCCTATCGCGCAACGCATCCGGTACCCCTATCACTGACGACAGGGGCGAGGAGCGAGCACGTCTAAGGGAGTCCGTTAGGTGGAGGGTGTAGAGGCATGGGAAGGCGCCTCGTCCCCACCCTCCTCCATTCGCACCGGAGCCTGGGTGCAGGGGTCGGCCGCAGCTCGGCCTGTCCCCGCGGGCGGCCTTGCAGCCTTGGGGGGCTTGCAGCCTGCCCTTCCCATCATGTGGTTGGCGGGCAAATTGCTCGCCGCGCACACGGGGCAGTGGGGAGCGGCGGAACACGCCGCTGCCGTATGCCCCGGTTGACCGCAGCGGAAACAAAGTCCGCTGCAGTCAAAGCTGCTGGTGCATTGAGGGCGCAAGTGCCCCGCGCCCATGCACTGGAAGCACCTCGTGGGTCTCGCCTCGAGGACGGTGATCCTCGCGGCTGAGAAACCCACGAGGAGTCGGCCCGCCTCTGCCAAAATTTTGGCTGCAGCAACGGGGCAACGCGCCCATGCCGCACCAACTCCGCCGGGGCCGGGGCGGATTGCACCGACTCTCACGGTTCCGGGAGTGCATTGAGCTTTTTTCTCTATCGCCTCCCGGACCTCCTCAGGAGTTACAGAATCGTCCAGGCCAGAAATACGCATCTCTGCGCACTTGACTGGCCTGGCGACCTTGACGCCGGCCTGCTCCTGGGTAATCTCTCTAAGATACCCCGCCACGATATCTGCAACTTTGGCGCCGTCTTGACCGGGGCACTCGAGCAATCGAGCCCCGGTCTGGGAGCGTCGGACGCTCACTTCAACGCTTTGGTTGGCGGCGGTGAGCCGCGCCTTCGTCTCGCGGAAGAGGTCCGCATAGTTTATGCCGTTGCGCTCCGCCTCCGGCGACACCGTCACCAGGACGGCGGCCGTTTTCGGCGGAGACAGTTTCGGCCTCTTCCTGCCGCTACGTCTTGTCGGAGTGACCTCCTGCGTAGAAGCGACGATAGCGGCCCTCTTCTTCCTCCGGCGCGATCCCTTGCTCTCCGCCACCTGCCATTCCTCACCAGAGGGGCCAGTGGCGGGTGCAGATGCTGACACCGGGAGACGGATCTGAGCCGTTGGGGCGTTTGAGGTGCCCGCTACGGCAGCACGAGATGCCCTTTTTGGCGCACGCTGCAGCGTGGGATGGGGATCTCCACCCTTCGGCCGCACACCGTCCCGTGGCGTTCCTCGGCCTGTCGGCACTGAGGCAACAACCGCGGCAAGGGTCCCGGCGCGTCCCCCTGTACGGTCATCACAGCGGTCACCACATGATGGCACCAATGGTGCCTGCGATGGCCCTTGGGGGGCCTTTGGCCTAGACGCTGCGAGCGGCGGCCGACAGCTAGGCTCCGGGGGAAGACGCGCCTTAATGCCTTCAAGGCGTGCATCAATTAGACCCCCTATGAGAAGACTGAGCTGCCTCATCTGAGCCTCCGTGAAGGTGGCGTCTGACAGCTGCTCACTACCCCCCACGTTAACCAGGACAGATCCAGATTCGGCCGCTCCAAAATCGGCCCGCCATGCTAGCATGTCTGCGCGAAGTGCCTTCACCTCTGCCTCTAGACGGGAATTGTCAGCCCGCAACTTCTCCAATTCCACCTGTGTGGCGGTGAAACTCTCGACCACCTCCTTTAGCACGGAGGCAGACTCCCTCAAGCCCTTAGCAAAGGTACCCTTTAGGTTCTTGCTTTTGGCTGCCACCATTGCAATGACCTTTACCGATGCGGTCGCCGAATCTACGAGCTCCGTCACGGTTTTCGGGGCAATAGCCCCTCCCGAAGAACAAAGCCCGCCCAACAGCTGCTGAACCTGGTCTTCCGCAACCTGTTCCCTTTCTGTTCGGCCTCGATTATAGGCCTCCCGCCTAGAGAAAACGCTGGATGTTGAAGGGACCGGCGTCACATTGGCAGCCGTCTTTGCAGGGGGTGTCTGCGGCCGAGCAAACCTAGCCACAGATCCCCCTCTTTGGGAGGAGTGAACCTTCCTAGGGACATCAAGGTCAACCTCAGGAAGGTTCTCACCGTCTCCGGGAGAGGCTCCACGCTTCGGCTGCCGAGCGCGGCACTCATCCACCAACTGATCCATATCGCTAAGCGCTGAGCTTAGCGAGGATTCTGAGCCGAACCGGCCAGAGCGCAACAGACTGTCCAGTGACGCAGACGTCACTGAGATTCTGGAACTGCTCAAAAGGCCGGACTCCGCCACTTCTTGGGGTAAACTGCCCCCACTCATTGCTGCGTCCTTTCCTCCTCCATCAGTAACCACATCTTTCAACACGAGCCTTGGGCTCCTCCTCTTATTAAAAATATTTTTGAGTTTATTTTCATCCATTCTTATTCCCACGAGTATGGGGGAAATAACGGTCCACCCGGGCAGTGCCCCCTGTACCCGGGTAAGCGTAAATTTGTATCCCAACTGGGGGGTCCGCAGGTGCCCCAGCTGGGGGTAGCGCTTGGAACCGAACATCCCATCGGCCATGCATCCTCTGGTCACGCTCCGCAACACAGGATTCGGGGATTTTTTATAGAGGTTGTCATCCTCGCGGCCCAGGCGACCAAGCCAAGACCCTCGCCCCCGCTCGGAGCCGTGAGACATGTCCACGACACTCCTAATCGGGATTACGATATCCGACGGTGGCAGAGAGAAGATCTCCCCGCCCGCTCGACGGCAGTGTGAGTGCACGTCAAGCCCGTCCTCCGGGCAGCCCAGAGATGGGCCACCCCCTACTCTGCCAGAACATTAGCCGTGTGACGGGGGTTTCGCGAAAAGCCGCGAATCCACCGGCACACGTTGCCCAGGGTGCACCACGAGGAGGTTTTCCGGCACTTAGCACCCCACCCGCACAACCTAACCTTTTTTTTTTTTTTTTTTTTTTTTTTTTTTTTTTTTTTATGGCCGTAAAAAATGCCTAACGCACACCTCCAGCACCCGGGGCAGACGCTGGAGGTAGTGTGGGACCTGCCCCCACTAAAAAATCGGCCGTGTACCAACTCGCCGCCTTCACACAGATAGGCCGCCGGAATTAGCTATTTCTTCGGCGGACCCACCCAGCGGCATAGCCCCATCGGGCATTCCTGCTCCTGCGGCGTCCTGGGTACACACAGAACGCCGCCATCGCGAAAGGCCGTGAGCGTGGGAAACTTCCCCGTCCATCACGCCCACAGCCCCACCAAGCGACGTCACGCGCGACTGCGCCTCGACGTCGCCCGGTTCGCCGGCGACGGGGCAGACTATCCCCGCCGCCTCCCCCCACGAGATGAATTTCCCGCAGGAGGTTGCGACCGCGTCCTGGACCCCCTACCGCGCAACGCATCCGGTACCCCTATCACTGGCGACAGGGGCGAGGAGCGAGCATGGCTAAGGAGTCCGTTAGGTGGAGGGTGTAGAGGCATGGGAAGGCGCCTCGTCCCCACCCTCCTCCATCCGCACCGGAGCCTGGGCGCGAGGAGCTCGGCCAGTCCCCGCAGGCGGCTTGGCGGCCTTGGGAGGCTTACAGCCCGCCCTCCCCATCATGTGGTTGGCGGGCTGGTTGCCCGCCGCACACACGGGGCAGTGAGGAGCGGCAGAACACGCCGCTGCTGCATGCCCCGGTTGACCGCAGCGGAAACAAAGTCCGCTGCAGTCAAAACTACTGGTGCATTGTGGGCGCAAGTGGCCCGCGCCCATGCACCGGTAGCACCTCGTGGGCCTCGCCTCGAGGATGGTGATCCTCGCGGCGGAGAAACCCACGAGGAGCCGGCCTGCCTCTGCCAAAATTTTGGCCGCAGCGACGGGGCAACGCGCCCACGCCGCACCAACACCGCCGGGGCCGGGGCGGATCGCGCCGACCTTCACGGTTCCGGGAGAGCACTGAGCCTTCTGCTCTATCGCCTCCCGGACCTCCTCAGATGACACGGAGTCGTCCAGGCCAGAAATGCGCAACTCCGCGCACTTCGTCGGCCTGACGACCCTTACGCCGTCTTGCCCTTCCGCGAGACGCCTCAACGTCTCCGCCACTAAATCGGCCTTCTTCGCGCCCTCTGTCCCCGGAACTTCGAGGAGTCGGGCCCCGGTCTGTGAGCGGCGGACGCTCATCTCCACGCCCCCAGCTGCTAAAAGAGCGGCCTTCGCTCCGCTAAATAGGCTGGCGTATGTTACGCCCCTACTCTCCGCCTCTGGCGACACCGTCACAAGGACGGCGGCCGTTTTCGGCGGAGACAGCTTCGGCCTCTTTCTGCCTCCTTCTTTCGCCGGAGTGACCTTCGGCTTAGAAGAGGCGGCAGCGGCCCTCTTCTTCTGCTGGCGCCGCGATTTCTTGCTCCCCGCCGTTTGCCATTCCTCACCGGAGGGGGCAGAGGCGGGAGCGGGCGCAGGCGCTGGGGTACGGCCCTGAGCCGTTGGGGCGCTCGAGGCGCCCGCCACTCTAAGAGACCCGGCACGAGACCCGGCACGTCCCCCTGTACGTAGTGGGGGCGCTGGTTGTGCCATCGATGGCCCCTGGTCCTTTGGCCTGGAAGCCGCGAGCGGCGGCCGACAGCTCGGCTCTGGAGGGAGGCGCGCCTTGACGCTCTCTAGGCGCGCGTCAATAAGGCCCCCGACGAGGAGACTGAGCTGCCTCATCTGCGTCTCCGTAAAGGAGTCGTCAGATGGCAGCTCTTTGTGCTGGGCTGGCGCAGCTGGAACAGAACCAGCTGGCACCGCGCTCACCTTAGCCGGAGCAGAACCGGCTCTGGCTGACGCAAAGTCAGCCCGCAGATGAAGTATTTCGGCGCGGAGCGCCTTTAATTCTCCTTCCAGGCGGGTATTATCGGCTCGCAACCTTAGGGTCTCTGCTTCGGTGGCGGTGGAGCGCTCAAATAGCGCCTCCACTACCTCTGTCAACATTAAAGCAGACTCTCTTAGGCCCTTGGCAAAGGTGCCTTTGAGATTCTTGCTTTTGGAGGCCACATTTGTGATGACCGCCACGGAACGCGTCGCCAGACTCTTGAGTTCCTCCGCGGTTTTCGGGGCGCTAGCCCCTCCCGCAGAACGAACCTCACCCAAAAAGTCCTGAACCTGGTCCTCCGCAACCAGTTCCCCTTCCGTGCGGCCACGATTGTAGGCCTCCCGCCTAGAAAACACGCCTGTTGTTGAGGCGCGCGGCATGCTGTTCGCAGACGTCATTGCAGGGGGTGTCTTAGGGCGAGCGAATCTCGCCACAGTTCCCCCCCTTTGGGATGAGTGAATCTTCCGCGGGGCCTCGAGGTCAACCCCAGGAAGGTTCTCTTCGACTCCGGGAGAAGCTACGCGCTTTTTACGCCGAGCGCAGCGTTCGCTAGCCGTCGAGGTCTTAGAAACATTTCCAGACCCGTCCACCATCGGGTCCAGATCGCTGACAGCTGAGCTGACTGAAGATTCAGATCCAAACCGGCCCGAGCGCAACAAACTCTCCAGCGACTCAGAGGTCACTGAAGTCCTGGAACCGCTCAACAGGCAAGATTCAGCCACTTCTAAGGGCAAATTGCCCGCACTCCTTCGTCGTTCGTCTTCTCCCTCTCTCTTTTTCTCCTTCTCTAGCGTTACGCTCCTTCTATTAAAAATGTTTTTTAATTTGTTATCGTCCATTCTGTTCCCACGAGTATGGGGGAAATAAAGGTCCACCCGGGCAGTGCCCCCTGTACCCGGGTAAGCGTAAATTTGTATCCCAACTGGGGGGTCCGCAGGTGCCCCAGCTGGGGGTAGCGCTTGGAACCGAACATCCCATCGGCCATGCATCCTCTGGTCACGCTCCGCAACACAGGATTCGGGGATTTTTTATAGAGGTTGTCATCCTCGCGGCCCAGGCGACCAAGCCAAGACCCTCGTTCCCGTTCAAAGCCGTAAGACATGTCTACGACACTCCTACTAGGGATTACGATATTCCGACGGTGGCAGAAAGATGATCTCCCCGCCCGCTCGACGGCAGTGTGAGTGCACGTCAAGCCCGTCCTCCGGGCAGCCCAGGGATGGGCCACCCCCTACTCTGCCAGAACATTAGCCGTGTGACGGTGGTTTCGCGAAACGCCGCGAATCCACCGGCACACGTTGCCCAGGGTGCACCACGAGGAGGTTTTCCGGCACTTAGCACCGCAACTTTTTTTTTTTTTTTTTTTTTTTTGGCCGTAAAAAATGCCTGACGCACACCTCCAGCACCCGGGGCAGACGCTGGAGGTAGTGTGGGACCTGCCCCCACTAAAAAATCGGCCGTGTACCGACTCGCCGCCTTCACACGGATAGGCCGCCGGAATTTGCTATTCTTCGGCGAACCCACCCAGCGGCATAGCCCCATCGGGCATTTCTGCTCCTGCGGCGTCCTGGGTACACACAGAACGCCGCCATCGCGAAAGGCCGCGAGCGTGGGAAACTTCCCCGTCCATCACGCCCACAGCCCCACCAAACGACGCCACGCGCGACTGCGCCTCGACGTCGCCCGGTTCGCTGGCGACGGGGCAGACTACCCCCGCCGCCTCCCCCCACGAGAAGAAGTTCCCGCAGGAGGGTGCGACCGCGTCCTGGACCCCCAATCGCGCAACGGCGAATCGCACCGACTCTCACGGTTCCGGGAGAGCATTGAGTCTTCAGCTCAATTGCCTCCCGGACAGCCTCGGACGTGACTGAGTCGTCCAAGCCAGAGACGCGCAACTCTGCGCACTTTGTCGGCCTGGTGACCCTCACGCCCTCCTCGCCCTCCGCGAGACGCCTCAGCGTCTCCGCCACTAGGTCAGCCTTCCTTGGGCCCTCCGTCCCCGGAACCTCGAGGAGCCGGGCCCCGGTTTGTGAGCGGCGGAAGCTTACCTCCACGCCCCCAGCTGCCAAAAGAGCGGCCTTCGCCCCACTAAAGATACCCCTGTCACTGACGACAGGGGCGAGGAGCGAGCACGTCTAAGGGAGTCCGTTAGGTGGAGGGTGGAGAGGCTTGAGAGGGCGCCTCGTCTTCACCCTCCTCCATCCGCACCGGAGCCTGGGTGCTGGGGTCGGCCGCAGCTCGGCCCGTCCCCGAGGGCGGCTTGACAGCCTTGGGGGGCTTTGCAGCCTTGGGGGGCTTGCAGCCTGCCCTTCCCATCATGTGGTCGGCGGGCTGGTTGCCCGCCGTGCACACGGGGCAGTGGGGAGCGGCGGAACACGCCGCTGCCGTATGCCCCGGTTGACCGCAGCGGAAACAGAGTCCGCTGCAGTCTAGGCTGCTGGGCTTAGCACCCCAACCTAACCTAACCTAACCTAACCCCAGTTTGGTCACACACGCAACAAGTGCACCGCCGATGTGTTCCCTTGCGCGGTTTGTGCCTCCGTAAACCACCAGGCCACCAAGTGTACGCACAAAGGCCATAACGACAAGGCTGAGTGCTACAATTGCAGCAGATACAACACAAAGTTCGACACCACTTTTAACACTAAGCACGCCGCTAACAACAGCAAGCTTTGTTCTCGAATCCAGATTACCAAAGCCAGAATCGAGGAGTCCATTGACTACGGCACAATTTCCCAACTACTAACTTTTAAAAATACACCTGTATATAATATTCATCAGTTCCCCAGCGAAGCACGTCAAAGCCTGCATTCTTAGGCGCCAGCATATTGGTGGCACACTCGGTCTTGCCAAATTTTCACCACCTAACCTCTGTGCTATACAAATAACAACCTCCCAAAAACGCTTGATAATTTCTTTTTTAAAGAAAGAAAGAAAAATACATTTGTTTCGGACTGGGTTAACAGATGCAACAACATATGTACAAAAAGTAATATACATAAACAAAAAATAAATAAAAAAAAACACACATAATACACAAATTACCATAGGGATAGTAGGAACCGTATGCTGCTCCGCAAGCCCGTGCCGAAAAAGTCACCACCTCAGCATATGCTAGGCTTGACACCTAGCGCTGATTTTCAGTTGGCAACCTTGGTTGAGTGACGCACGGATAGATGCACGTAATTATCAAAACGTAGCAAAACGTAGTCATAACGGTAAATATAATTTAAATTATGTATACTAAAATTCATATAAAAAAATAAAAAAAATAAAATAAGGTGTAAGTACCTATGTAAATAAATAACACATGCAATTATAGAACATGCATAAATCTAAATGGCTTCATAAATCTTTGCTTCATTAGAAACAATATAAATATTGTTATGATCTGTACTTAGTTAATGTTTTGCCAAACTTCTTGGCAGTATATGATTAGGTATAAATGAGACAAAAGATGTAGTATAGTCTGGTTATAATTATCTAAAGGTGCATCTTATATACTAACGACTTCGTGTTGATAACAGATAGTGGAAACATTTAATAGATACTGAACGTGCGATAAGGAACATAAGATTGTGATGTAGATTGTAGATACAGCACAAAGATATTGTACTGTAACAGTACACCCCCCTTTAAAAAAAAAAAAAAAAAATATGGTAATAGTGTTTACAATATAAATTTGACCTAGACCTTACTAGTTATTTGCTGATGTATATAAATAATAATGCTATTGTACGCGGTGGAATTTGATGACGCCTGTTGTGGTGTGATTTGCTGACGTCTGTAATTTTGACTCAGCTGTTGCACGAGTGTTTATTATTATTTTTTTTTTTCGTTAAACTCTTCATTCTTCTGTCCAGTGTTTTCATTATGCCGTAAATTAGGATCACGCCGATTGTTAAAATAATCTGTCCCATTGCAACATTTCTTGTCCACCGTAAGTCCTCCTGGATCAGGTTACGGAGTTGGTTCGCTTAGTTGTAAATTAATGGTATATGTTAAGATCTATGTTAATATATATACGAATAGCTTGCTTATATCAGCGATTTTTTATAGACGTACTACTGGCTTTACTTTACGTCCCGATCGTGTAGTGTACGTGTGTGAATGCCTGTCGCAATCCTTTGAATCTGGCACGTAGTTTGATTCGTCATTGATCATGAAAGCTGGTTTCAATCTATCAATTGATATCACTGTCTCTTTATCCCTAATTCTAATGCAAAATGTTTTATCTGTTTTACTAATTACTGGGTAGGGTCCTTCATACGGCGGTGTCAGGGCTTTCTTAATTCTATCACACCGAACAAATACGTGTGAGCATTCTTTGAGTTCGGGATGCACAAATATAGCTTGATTGTGTTTTTTTCTTTTCGGAATTGATGTCATTTGTGTGATGTCCTTTTGAATTTGTTTTACAAACTCTTCGTACGTTGATAACTGTGCTGCTGATGACTCAAAAAATCCTCCAGGGAGTCGTATTGGCGTTCCATATGTCATCTCTGCTGAACTATAACCTGTGTCTTCTCGCAAGCTACTCCGCAACCCGAGTAAAACTGTTGGAATTTCTTTTAACCAATTTTCGTTGGATTCTCTTGTCATTAACGCCGCCTTTAAAGTTCTATGAAATCTCTCTATCATTCCATTGGATTGTGGATGATAAGGTGTTGTCCTAATTTTATGTATTCCCAAAAATTGTGAGAGTGACTCAAATATTCTTGATTCAAACTGTCGGCCTTGATCCGTAGTAATGCGCAATGGACATCCAAAACGAGTAATCCATCCTTCGAAAAGTGTCTTGGCTACTGTTTCTGCAGTTATATCTTCTACCGGAAATATTTCGGGCCATGACGTACAACGATCTATGATTGTGATTAAATATCTCTTCCCTTGTGAAATCGGAAGTGGTCCGACGATGTCAATATGTAAATGTTCAAAACGTTGCGCTGTCATAAATGTACCAGGAGGTGATATCGTATGTCGTTGTATTTTTGATTTTTGGCAGGCTATACATGATCTACACCAATTATTGATATCTTTGTTCATATACGGCCATAAATACCTTTGGGTTATCATTTTTCTCGTAGTTCTTTTTCCTGGATGGCTCATACCATGAATGGTATCGAAAATTTGTTTGCGAAAATGCTTTGGTAAGTAGGGGCGGCTTTTTCCAGTAGATGTGTCGCAGGTGATGTTTATTGTGGAACCCGGAAGCGTAATATTTTTGAATTTTAATCTTTTATTGTCATGTAATTTACTTAGTTCATTATCTGTTGATTGACATTTTTCCAATTCAGCGTAATCGATAGGTGATGGCACGTATATTTCCTCTATTCGAGATAAGGCATCGGCGGTAATATTGTCACGTCCGCTTATGTGTTGAATGTTGGTACTGTATTGTGAAATGAAATCTAACTGCCGGACCCGTCGCGGTGTATCGTTTGATGATGGTTTTTGGGAGAATGCGTATGTCAAAGGTCGGTGATCCGTAAATATTGTAAATTCTCTTCCCTCGATTAATCTGTGAAAATGTTTGACGGCCATGTATATTCCTAACAGCTCTCTGTCAAACGTAGAATATTTTTGTTGAGTTTCGCTCAATTTTTGTGAAAAAAATCCTAATGGTTCCCAATTGCGTCCGGATTTTTGTTGTAAAACTCCACCAACGCAAGTAGCACTAGCGTCGGTCATGAGCGCTAGTGATGCGTTGCGGGAAGGATGCGCTGTTAACACTGCGTTTTTCATGCTTTACTTGCATTTTTCGTAAGCTTTGTCTGCTTCCGTTGTCCAAGGAACAGGTGAATTATCGTTCTTTTTTGAACCATGTAGATATTCGTTTAAAATTCTTTGATTTTCCGCTGCGCGTGGAATATTACTTCTGTAGAAATTGACCATGCCCAAAAATCTTCTTAATTCTTGAATTGTTTTCGGTTTGGGAAATTCCATGATTGCTTTGTAATTTTCTTCGGTAGGGTGTATTCCTTGGCTCGTTATATGATAACCTAAGAAATCTATTTCCCTTCTGAGAAATTCGCATTTTTCGTGATTAATGGTTATTCCATTCTCGTGTAAACGTTTGAAAACCGTTTCTAAATGCTGATAATGCAAATCTTCGTTGTCCGATGCAATGAGACAGTCGTCTACAAATATAAATACGTAGTTTAAATCTCTAAATAAGGAATCCATGAATCGTTGAAATGTTTGTGCCGCATTGCGTAATCCGAAAGGCATTCTTAAGTACTCAAAAAGTCCAAAAGGTGTGATGATGGCTGTTTTTTCTATATCTTTAACAGGAATACAATGGTATGCTTTACGTATATCTATCTTGCTTAGTATCTTCTTATTTTCTAATATGTATGTAAAGTCAGTTAATCTTGGTAGTGGGTATTTGTCCGGTACTGTCGTGCTATTGAGCATTCGATAGTCTCCGCACGGCCTCCACTCGCCATTTTTCTTTTTTACCATATGTAATGGGCTTGCCCATGGGCTATCTGACGGTCGGCAAATTCCGAGTTCTATCATATTTTGAAATTCCTTTTTGGCTATGTCGTATTTTTCTGGAGGTAATGGTCTTGCCCGAGCTGCGACGGGTGGTCCTGTAGTGATAATGTGATGTTCAATCTTATGTTTGGGCGCATTGCGGAGAGAGGACTCTTTCGTGATGTCTTCGTATTTGTTTAAAAGTTGCGTAATACGTGGATTCGTTCCCACTGCGATAGTACGAATTGTTTGTTGTGTCGCTTTTTCCGAAATTACATGCGTTGTCAGCTCTGTAACTTTGTCGATAAGTTTGCGACCTGCTATGTCGACTAATAGTTTATAGTGCTCTAGAAAATCTGCTCCAATTATTGGTTGTGTAACATCGGCGATTACAAAATTCCATTTATAACATCGTTGTAGTCCTAAATTCAAGGTAAGCGTCTTCTCGCCGTAAGTCCTAATTTTAGTCCCATTTGCAGCGTATAGTGTGTATTGTTCATTTTGTAAAATTGAATGTCTCTGTTGCTTGCTAATGACTGAAATATTTGCGCCCGTGTCAATCAAAAACTTCATACCACTTTTTCGGTCGGTAATGGTGAGGCGATTGGATGGGTGGATTGCACAGAGTTTCGCCGTTGTCTGTGCTCTTATTCGTTTCCCTGGTTCCGTACGTAAGTCATTGGTTTCCAACCGCATGGTTTAATGCAGTTCTTTGCATATTTTCCGAATCTTTCGTGGTAGTAACAAAATTGATTTGCTCCTCTATAGTTTGTTCTCGGCCTCATAATCGGGAATTGTTGACGTTTCTTGAAATGATTGTGCGTGTTGGGTCGATAGCCATATTGACCTTGCTGAATTGCGTCAATATCTATCTGTAATTTTGCTAGCTGGGCTAAAATGCATGCTGTATTGTTGTCGTTTGAAGTGTCGTTGCTAACAGCTGATATTTCGGTTACTTTTGAATTCATTATTATTTTGTCTGCAATTTGGCTCAGTTTGTCAATTTCCATGTCTTCCGTAACTGCTAGAACCGTAGTAACTGATGTTGGTAAAAGCCTGAACCATAGTAGTTTAATTGTTTCGTCACTGAATTTTCCTCTCCCGAGGACTCGCATTTGACGTAATAACTGCGAAGGTTTTTGATCACCGAGTTCTGTCTCTGATATTAATTTTTGAAACTGTCGCTGTTCTGTTTCTTCGTAACAATCAATTAAACGTTCCTTGATGTTTTTGTATTTATCTGTAGTCGGTGGTGAAGTGATTAGGTCACTAACCTGTAGTATTTCTTCCTTGGATAATTTTGCTATTACTGTGCAGTATTTGTATTCGTCTCCTTGCTTCTGTGGTGCTAATATGGCTTCTAGTTGCGTGAACCATAATCTTGGTTGGTCTTTCCAAAATTCCGGAATGCGGGATAAAACCGAGGTGCCAGCAGCTACTTCAAGTGTTCCTTGCTGATTTATGTTCGCCTTGCACGGTGATTGTGCCATGTTTCTTGCTGCGTATTCGTTCGTCGGGGTCACCAATTTGCCAAACTTCTTGGCAGTATATGATTAGGTATAAATGAGACAAAAGATGTAGTATAGTCTGGTTATAATTATCTAAAGGTGCATCTTATATACTAACGACTTCGTGTTGATAACAGATAGTGGAGACATTTAATAGATACTGAACGTGCGATAAGGAACATAAGATTGTGATGTAGATTGTAGATACAGCACAAAGATATTGTACTGTAACAAATGTCAATATGATATTAATAAATAGTAAAAAATTGTACATTGCAAAATAAATCATTCTTAAAACATAAATTGATAACTGTTTAAATTTAGTATAAAATTAAAATTATAATATTAATATTTAATTAAATAAAGGATAAATTAGAATTCACATTTTGATGTTTCAATTGTAAAATTAATAAAAAGTTCTTTAGGTTTTTTCTAAACATATCAACACTTTTTAGTTCTCTAATCGGCGGCGGTATATTATTCCAACACTTGGAAGCTGCATATCGGAAGCTGCCACGTAATGCTGCCGTTTTGTGCTGGTGAATGGCCAATTGCTGAGCACAACGCCTGCCTTCTCGCTGTCGGTGGCTATTAACCCAAGAAATTTTCGTGTGCAAATAAGATGGATACTTATTTTTTAACACTCCGAATAGGAGATAGGCGAGCTGGAGCTTTTGCCGGGACTTCATTTTTAAGATTTTGTACTTATTAAGATAAGGAGTCACGTGAGACCTGGGTGGAATGTGAAAACAAAAACGCGCGCAGGCGTTTTGAACCCGCTGCAGTAACTTTTCTGTACGCGCTAGGAGTTACGTTTGCATAAATTAGTTTGGATAAAACAACGGATTCAACGGGTACGGGCGCAAATTGTATAGGACTTTTAGGCGATAAAAACAATTTTGTACACAGCTTGATATATGATTTTCAAACCTGAGACCCTGGTCCATAATTAATCCTAGGTTACGTACTTCTGTTACTCGCTCGATTTGAACTCCCAACATGCTTACATTCATGGCGCTGGGTTTTAGCCTATCTCGTTGAGAATTGGAACCAAATATAATATATTTTGTTTTGGAGGGGTTAGGTTTATGTGAGTTAAGATTTGACCACTTTGCTAACCTATCTAGATCCTCATTGATAGCTATGACGGCGTTTTCGAATTCTTCAGGCTTGAATGTTATATATATTTGTAGGTCATCTGCATATTGGTGGTATTTACAGTTTTTTATTTCGCCCACTATGTCAGCACTGTGCACAGACTAAAAACTGAAGGCCCAAGAATCGAACCTTGAGGAACGCCTTTGGTCACAGGTTTTATTTCTGATGAGATGTAAGACCCATCAGCGTTTTTTAGTTCGACATATTGCGCCCGATGCGTAAGATAACTGCTAAACCATTTAATGGTGCCTGTTTAAAATCCGTAGTATGCCATTTTGGAAAGTAATAATGTTAAATTTATTGCATCAAAAGTTGTTTCTTTTCTTTTCTTTTCTTTTCTTTTCTTTAAAAATCTAGCAGGACAAGAAGGGTGCAGAAACCTTCATCTTGGGCGGCCAGGATGTTGTCTGTTACATCCAGAAGGGCTGTAACAGTACTACGAGCTTTTCTAAAGCCTGATTGGGCCTCCGGGAGAATATAACTACACTCTAGGTATTTGGTCAATTGATTATTGACCACTTTTTCTAAAACTTTAGATAGAAATGGTAGTATGCTAATAGGTCTCAGATCTTTAAAGTCGATAGGGTTATTCTTCTTCGGAATCGGTCGAACAATAGCAATTTTCCATAGATCTGGAAAGACTGATGTTCTTATAGAAAAAAATATAATATGGGTCAAAATGTCCGAGGTCTGAGGCAGGCTTAGTAAGAACATATCTAGTGTAATACCATCACAGCCCTCTGCTTTTGATTAAAGTCCAGATATGATCTTAAGGACGTCATATTGGTCTACCGTTTTCAAAGCAAAAGTTGCATGACTAAATCTGTTAAATTCGTAGTATGTGAGGCCAACCTCACATACTACGAATTTAACAGATTTAGTCATGTGTCCCGAGTGGTAATGACGTACCTCTATCCAAATAGAGGTACGTCATTACCACTCGGGACATTAAAAAAATGTTGATTAATTATATTTGGGTCATTAAGGTGTTGAGGAATATCCAATTTATTCTTTGGTGGAAGTAAAGTAGTTTTTAGATTTTTCCACTGCGCTCTAGGGTGTTTTTATTTTTTTTTGAACAAATCTCTTTTGAATGCGCTCTATTCTGAGAGAGTGTACAGAAAAGTGGGACCGCCACACAACGGCAGCGTACTCCAAAACAATTCTGACAAGGCAGTTATATAAAATTATCTTAGCCTTAGCGTTTCGAAAGTTTTTACTACTTCTAATTAAAAATCCCAGCATCTTGGAAGACTGCTTTAGTGCCCTTTCGATGTGAGGAACATGCATCAAGCAACGTATGTTCACTTTCTCGATAAACCGTGGCAAAGCACTTTGCGAATAGGTCGCAAATTTCATGACCCTCTGAAGAGGTGTCAGAACCGTCAGACATAGTAGAAGGGTACTTACTAGCACCACCTCTCAGTGATTTAATATAAGACCAAAAGTATTTTGGATTATCGATATTACTATTCTCAACATTTTTCATGTATGTATTATAGCATTCCGATGCAAGTTTTTTGCAACGAGTCGCGAGTAATCGGAAAGAAATATGATCCATGGGGTTTCCATATTTATTATATCTAAGTCTATATTTATTCTTCTCATTCAATCTATTTATAAGCTCTTTGGTAAACCATTGTGGATACTTTCTACTGCGCTGTTTTAAAATGCGGAATAAACTCTTTTATAACATCTCTTAGAACTGAAGTAATTTTTATAGGCATTTCTTGCCAATAACTTTACAAATACAATAAATGCATTTTTGAAAGATAGAAAAATTTGAAATCCAGACTCAGGAATCGAACCCGAGACTTCCGTAGCCAAACCGGGGCCAGAAGCGAACCACCTATCTGGACTATGTTATTAGATTTCGAATTTTTCTATCTCTTGTTGCTCGCGAAATTTAGGCCTTCGCAGTGACATCTAGTCGTTAGTTAAGGAACTATCACGGCTTTTGTTATTGCTTCGTTACAGAGAGCATTTTAACAAATTATGATGTCGCAGGCCGAATATTGAAGTAATTTTTATAGGCATTTCTTGCCAATAACTTTACAAATACAATAAATGCATTTTTGAAAGATAGAAAAATTTGAAATCCAGACTCAGGAATCGAACCCGAGACTTCCGTAGCCAAACCGGGGCCAGAAGCGAACCACCTATCTGGACTATGTTATTAGATTTCGAATTTTTCTATCTCTTGTTGCTCGCGAAATTTAGGCCTTCGCAGTGACATCTAGTCGTTAGTTAAGGAACTATCACGGCTTTTGTTATTGCTTCGTTACAGAGAGCATTTTAACAAATTATGATGTCGCAGGCCGAATATTGAAGTAATTTTTATAGGCCGTGATAGTTCCTTAACTAACGACTAGATGTCACTGCGAAGGCCTAAATTTCGCGAGCAACAAGAGACAGAAAAATTCGAAATCTAATAACATAGTCCAGATAGGTGGTTCGCTTCTGGCCCCGGTTTGGCTACGGAAGTCTCGGGTTCGATTCCTGAGTCTGGATTTCAAATTTTTCTATCTTTCAAAAATGCATTTATTGTATCTCTTAGAACTTTGTAAAAAATGTCCACCATAACATTTACGTTTTCACATTTAGCAAACTGTTTCTCCCTGTCTATACTTTTAAGGCGAATATTTACTGCTTCATAGTCTACTTTCCGATATTCATATTTTACGTTATTCGTATTATTACTTAAACCAGCAGTTTTTGAAAACATAAAAGAAAACTCTAAGGGTGAATGAAATACATCTACTAAACTCAAAATGTCTGTTGCTTCGACTGCGGCACTTATAGGTAAATCTGATAATATTAAGTCTAAAATTTGCTCTTTAGAATTTAGAAGATGATTATATTGTCTATAATTATTAAGGTTACAAAAGTCCAATAAACACTGACACATATTCGAACTATGGTAGTAACCTACTGAGTTATTATAGGACTGCCAGTCAATACCACCGAGGTTAAAATCGCCCATTATACATGTATTTTTTGTGCGTTTTTCGGAGTTCAAGTTGCAGTTGTCTAAAAATCCATTAAGTGCGGGAGGGGTCACTATAGGCACTTACAGCGCATTCCGCTCGGTCAGCATTCGACGCCGGCGGCGATGTCGTCACAGCTGACGCGTAACTTAAATCTAGGCACGCACCGCGGCGCGTATTTACATGCGACGGTGACCCAGATCCCGTAATAATGTAGCGCAACTCGATGACTTGTTGGCGCAGATCTTCTACGTTGGCTTCGGAAGCATCATACTTTCGCTGCACATCCGCGAGGCTCGCCTTCAGAAAGACTATGTCTTTTAGCAGCCTGGTGACGTCGACGTGATCGAAGGTGACGGGAGGGAGCAGGTCCTTCGCCACGTCGTCCGGATCGGTCTACTTCAGCAGCGTGATGACTTCCGCTAGACTTTTCTTAGTCCCATCGCGACGATGAGACACCATCTGGGCGGTCTTATTCAGAACGCCGTAAAGTAGCCGCTTGGTTGCAGCTATGTCGTCCTCACTGAAGTTCGTGACGCAGATCTGGACAGCGGACACCTCGTCCATCACGTCCAGTTTCTGCTGCAGAAACGCCAGCAGCTCATTTACCACGAGCTCGTTGCTCATGGTTGCAAACTAGCGATTTACCTTAAGCTGTGTACCGATTAGAAAATTTGCATCGATAATAATTTAGGGTTGTAGTTAGTACGTGTGAAGTGTGTACCTTTAAACTGATATAAATAGTTGGAAATCAAACAAGTGTCACAGTCACAAAATTTGCACCATTTTGGATTTTTAGTTCACTTCTTGTTTTTGTTTTAGTACACTAACAGTAGTTCACTTCAGGTAAGCTGTCTTCATTATTTTACAATAAGTTTTTGTAAAGTTTGTATAAAGTTAACACTTTAAAATACTAAAAACACAATATAGTGATCGTGTGAAGCTTGTTTAGACAACAATCGTCAATAAGAGTTACTTAGCCTAATAGCCTAGCCTAATAAAATTACCAGACAAGAGTTTTTAGATCACTGCATTAGAATTACAAACAAGATAATAAAAAGAAATAAGACGTAAAAATTAATGTTTTTACATATTTTGATAAATATTGTTAAAAAAGATTAGAACCATGTACGAAAATGTAATTAGCATAAGAATTCTTATATTAGGGTAGTTTCTAGAAAATTATAAATAAATAATAAAATGCACTTACACACAATAAAATGCAAGCGATGAAATAAAAAACGGGGGAAGTTGCGCGGGTCAGCTAGTAACATATAAATATTATAAATAAAATAATGTCAGGAGAAGGAAGCAGATCGAGCACTAACTAGTGCTTACCACAAGAAGAGCAATTACAAAATGGTTCTTTTAACTGGCATGGCTGTAAGAGACCTGCATGTAAAGCAACATTAGTAAGTAATTTAGTATGAAGCTATTTTATATGAATCGCCACACACGTGTTCACTTGAATTCAAGGAAACCGAAATCGAATAATTTATTTCGGTGAGTGGTGCAAGGTTCAAGGGAGTGGCCAAACAATACGGCTTGAAATACCATAATCGTTCATATAGAAATAGTTTTGAGGAAAACAACAAATGTATGTTTTATATAATATTTTATTAACTGATAATGCACGGGAAATATAACTACATACTAATTCTTTCCTTTAACTAATTGGCAACTAAAATAACAAAAACTACTATTCCTGAAATAATTACACGGAAGTATAAAACAGTTCAGTTGTAACAACGCCACGACTGGTTTGATACGTACTTGGTGTGCTTTTGTATTTCATTTTTAAAATTTTAACTTTATACTTGTTTCTTTTCTTTTTCAACTGTTGTAAGATAAATAATAATTAATAAAATGTTACTTTTGAAGTTTAAATTAATTAGTTGTTTACTTTTATATGCAGCGGGTGGTAAGTTTATGCGCATATTTGTTTATTAATTACCAAATTATCAATCGGTTGTACTTGTTGTTCTCGTGTCAAAGGCTCGACCGATTTTAATGTGTTTTGTTGTAAGTAGGTAATTTGGAGAATTGGTCGTAAAGTACTTTTCACTTTCCCACCTCCAGTTCTTTTATCGACTGCAAGGAACGGTTATGTTTTTTGATAATTTATATAACAGAACAAATCGAAGGAACTTTTCAAATATTAAAGACACACCTACAGTGATTTAGGTATATTTGATTATATTGTAGGTGCCCGCTCTCTCTAGCCCTCTCATGTGACGCGCGGACGAATGTGTTGCGAGGATCAGCTATCTGTGTATTTAAGAGTCATAGGAGTAAACTGTGATTGACTGATATATCAACACACAGCTCACACTTCGGAACGTATTGGGTTGAAATTTGGAACACCGATAGTTGTTATGATGTTGTCATCCGCTACAAAGCCAAAAGCAAATTTTTAAAGGGTGGGCATTTCAAACTCAGCCGCGGGTGAAGGCGAGAGGTAGTATTAGATAAATCTTTTAACATTGTTTCGTTACAGAGCTTCCGTTAAATTTATTAGAAACATTAAAATGTTTTTGAAAGACCTGTCGGAAGATGTGCCACACGTTATTTAGCTATCAAACTAAGTAGCGGCTACTACAAGACACCTTTTCAAAAAATTTCATCAATATTCATTGAGAAGTCTCTGAGTATCCTGTGACATACGGACGGACAGATAGACAGACATGACGAAACTATAGGGTTCCGTTTTTTGCCATTTTGGATACGGAACCCTAATAACACATTAAATTAAGAAGAAAAGTATTTGATAGGTCTACTAAATCAGCAGTATCAGAAGTAATCACCATTTCTGAAAAAAAAACAGGAAATTATTTTCGTTTTTGATGATCTGAAATACCCGTCAACTTTTTTTTTTTCTCATAAATTAACAGTACCTAATGACCGAACAGGTCTTTTAATCTAGTATATGAAATAGAAGACCCTAAAGATCAGTGGAATAAAAAAGACATATCCAATTTTAGGGTTTTCAACTTAAAAAAGGAGGAGGCTCTTAATACAGCAACATACTAACACTATATGGATTGTGACATGTCCGAAATAAAGATTATTATGATTATTATTGTTAATACGACTGTATTTTTTCTGTTTACCTTTAATTATTTACGTGATTAAGACCCGTTATATACAGGTTGACTTTGAAATCAGTCGACAAATTGATAGGGGAGTATCAGCACCGTTAGTACTTACATTATGCATTGACAAATTGCGAATTTAATTTTTTAAAAAAACATCCGATTTTATTGCTTAAAACGACGGTGACAGGTCTATTAAGGTTTAGTAAACTAAAAGAATCAGTACATTATCATTAGTATCAGTACATTTCCATGTGTCTAAAACTTAAACAAATAAATAAAATGAACAAAGTTTAAAAATCGTACGACGCGCTATAAAAATCATATGATCATAATTTCGTAAAAACGTAGTTCATTCAAAGGGTCATTGATCATAAACACCAAATAAAGAAAGTACAGAAGGTAACATTCAAACAACGCGCTCAATAACAACGGGCACTTAAACACCGTTCACGGACACAAAATCTCGCGTCGCCTTCCGAACTACGTGGTCTAAAGTGATATTTATACCCTGTTCCATGTGAACGATGTGTATGTGCGCGTCGCTACGTATGAACGTTATCTTCTGTACTCTCGGTGTTTTGTGTAATGCACTCCCGACGACCCGATCGGGGATTCCGCCGGCCGGCACGTGTAACGCGGGTGGTGCCGCTCGGGGGAATGAAACATACCGATATCGATACTTTTTCAAAATCACATACTTGTAAAGTAGCATTCTTGAATGTAAAGGATTGATATTTTTACAAGTGTTAATAGCTTTTTAGAAAACTTCTAGTACGTTCGCATACTCTATCCAGTATTCTAATAAAGTTTGTTAGGATTGTTGTCGAGTACATTTTAAACAAACTTCATTTATTTATAAAAAGAGGAATTGAAAACACAAATCATTCTTACTAAGAACAATTAAATACATTAATACCAACACAGTAAGCGAGTCACTTCAGTACTCGTAAGTACAAGTACGAGTGAATAATTACAAGTATGTGACTAAATTAAGTAATGATCATTATCTACGGAAATATCGATGAATTTCATTTGCTCCCATAGTATCATCCCTAAACGGCGCGGGCGCGAGCCAATCGTTGCAAACAATTTCACCAGTCGGGCGAAAGCTTAATTAGGTGACGGTCGTGTGCTGCATAAAAAAGTAATCGATTGTGTAGTTATCGAAGTTGTGTACTGTTAAGTGATAAGTTTTCGAAGATGCCTAGGGGTACGAGAAGAAACAGTGAACTTTTTGATAACCAACAAATTATGGTGCAATTATTTAAATGTGGTGATTTGGTATAGCCGAACTAACAATTTAAAGGAAACGCAGCGAAGATGGCGAGAAAATTATCCACGGCAAAACCAACCGTTCTTAGAGAGGGTACTAAGTGCCACTCGAAACCTTTTGGACTTCTGTAAGTAGTCTTCATGTTCCCACCCATGCCATGTAAAAGTATGAAGGAAAAATTGGTTTTACATTGTTTTGTTTCGCGGCATGATAGGTAGGTTGGGTACAGATAGTTCGTCGATTCGTTACCGTACCTAAAATAAGGCAGTGGACTGTATAAATATTATAATGGATTACAAAGAATCGTACAACTGTTAGTCGCGGTACTTAAATATGAGGACAAATAAATTGATACAAAAATGAGGTGCGTGAGCGCGGTTGTGCGTTGAATACATGCGCTGCGGTGCGGCGGCGGGCGCGTCGACCGGGGAGTCCCGCTCCCGCACAGTGCGGGAGCGGGACTCCGCGCGGCGCTGTGTTGACTGAATGACTCAACATTCTGTCTGTATTCATTCATGCTCACGGAAACAAAAAACGGCAGCGCATGGAGTTACATATTAGATACTAATGTATTTTTTTTGTATTTTAAAGTATCATAGAACATTAATATTTTGTTCTAATAATATGTCCTAAAAAATCTTGGATACACGCAGGTTTACTCATTGAAGTTTGTCGACTCAATTCAAATTCATCCTGTATATGTTTTCATAATGTATTTTATTCATTTTTAATATTTAAGGGTATACTTTCAAATTGATCCGATTGCCATCAAAGTTCGGATTTGATGATGAGATCTTGGACAAATCGAGAGAACTCTTGAAATATTCAAGGTCTATAGTAATTTGGATATTTTGTTCTAATTCGTGCATTTACTCTTAGAAGCACCATTGAGTGAAATGAACAGGGGAATTATTTAATGATAAATACTGCGGGTTGCGATCTGAGTACCGTGTTCGATACCTAATACTTTGCCTCCATCAAATCTTGTAATGGAACTGATAGTCTAGTGCCGGACGAACTCCTCAAAAATCAACAGCCTTGTATCGTAAATCGCAACATTTTGTAAAAAGAAATGAGCAGTTTGGATTATTGTAGTTTATATCAACTACAAACCAATACACTAAAAAGTGAGAAATAAAAACTATTGTACTAAAACATAAAACTACATTTCCTGGCATCAACTTCAAAATGTTTAATTATTTTTCGTTGTTGTACCTATATTATTTTTTGCTTTTTAGTTACCTTATATATTTTTTTTTGAGGTTGGTTTTAATTTTTTTTTTAAATTGTTTTTACATAAAACACTGTTTGCCGCTGGGCGAGGCCGAGTGGGGTTGACTTATTTATATATATAAGTTATATATATAAGGTAGTGCCGAAAGCGACGGTAAGTAGGGGAGACCAGGTATGAAAGTTACGCAGGATTAACGCAACAAATAAGTTTATGACCTAAGCCCTCAGGTTACGTTACAATTACAAAACATTGTCTTTTTCACGTTTTCAGGGATCCATTTCTTTAAAGAAAAAAACAGATCCTTATGGGATCACTTTATTGTTGTCCGTCTGTCCGTCTGTCTGTCCGTCCGTCCGTCTGTCTGTCAAGACCGTTTATCTCAGGAACGCGTGGAGGTATCGAGTTGAAATTAAAACCATATACAGTCTATAGTCCCCTAAAGCTGTAAAAAATCGAATCTAGGTTAAAGCAAAAAAAAAAGATTCAGCCGTTTATGCCGCAAACATAATTTATTTTGACACTCGCTAGGAAATAAAAATTCATAGGGTACTTTCCGTTTTCGTCTTATATAGTGGAAATACTAAAAACTATAAAAATTGTAAAAAATTGAAAATGGAGGCAATTTTTTGTTGAAAATGAAAATGTAAAATAGCATAAAATCAAATGACATTGAAATCATGTTACGAAATTAAGTAAGTTAAACACTGGTGTGTCAATGCCCTCAAGTACACGATCTTGCAATTTGTAGTGTGACACATTCCTGAGTCATATTACCTCAGGCTGGAAGTACTGAACAATATTCTTCTAAGTGATGACGACTTTGGAAAGTGGAATTGCCTTTGACACATTTGGAATTGGCTTCTGTATGGGCGAGACAGGCAAACATTTTGTTTACCGATCCATTCTTTGTTACATTTCTTGTAGACAAAATACACAATAATAATACTGAAAATAACTAATACTGCAAACAATATTACACAGAACTGAGATTCACCTGTGAGGCGTTTAAGCCTTCCTGACCAATATTAACTTGATATTTATTTTGATTTTTACCCATTATGATAATCAAAAGCTCTGTGAATAATGAGAACAAAATAAATGTAAAACTATATATACATATACAACAGTGTATTACCTATATCTCAGCAATTCCAAATTACAATTACAATATTTAGTTATTGACATTCGTGTTAAAGCATTTCGACATTTTCAACTTCAGCATTACGACTGATAGCGATTTTATTAGTAGCGTTTTTATCAACTAACTCTTATAGCTATTGTATAGCAAAATAGATTTTTTTATTTTGCGTGTCTAACTCTATTTGCGACTCGCTATTTTGATTGTCACTCTCATTTAGTAAAAAGGTGGTTTGATTCGATCAATGGATACATTAATACTTCTATCAGGTAACTGAACCGTATATATTTTATCGCTTATTTTTAAAACTTTGAATGGCCCTTCGTACGGTTGTTGAAGCGATATTTTACACTTAACTCTTTTAATGAATACATGGCTACACACTTTTAATACAAGATGTACGAAAATCGTTCTAAAATCATTATGTATCATAGGTTATAAATGACTAATTGTATCTTCTTATTGTAGGTACATATTCATAAGACTCATTTGTGTCATGATAAAACTCTCCAGGCGATCTTACAATGGAGCTATATACCAACTGTGCTGCGCTCACGTTTGTATCGCATCGTGGTGCCGCTCGAAGGCCTAAGTATTTGAAAAGATTAAACTTTTAAATTACTTACCTTGATTTCTTGTCAATTTTAAGGGACAAATAAAACACCTTTGCTACTGCATCTGCTGAAATGTTGGAATAATCTCTGCCAAGAGGTGGCCCTGTCAATAATAATCAATAAGTATCTGTGACTCTCCTATTAAATAGGTAGCGGTCGAACTAGATCTATTTGAATGTGTTCAAAACGTTCGCAATTAGGAAATTTACCTAACGCTGATGAAATATGCCTTCTCTATTTACCTTCGCTCTTTCGCAACGAGTACATGACTTTGCCCATTTCCTATGTCTCTATTCGTATCTATCCAGAAAAATCGCTCAGCGATCATGCGTCGAGTGGTTCTTATACCGGGATGACTAAGATTATGTATCATCTCAAAAGCTCATTCCCGAAATTCAATAGGAAATGAATATGGTCTAGCTCTATCAGTTGACGTTATATATACAATATATTTCTCCGTACCGGTAAGCTTTAAAGTTTAAGTAGTAATTCTGAGAGTTGCTTATCGGCTTCCTGTGTACGGGCAAGCTCTGTGTAATTGATACTTGTGGGACAACTTATTATTTCTATGCGCGATAACGAGTCCGCTACGATATTATTCTTGCCCTTAATATGTTTTATTTTTTTAATTAAACATGTTTTGCCCTATTATCTTTTTTGCTACTTATTTTTTTAAACAAATAAGTCAGTGGTTTATGATCAGTATAGATAACTATTGCGCGACCTAATAATTTTAAAATGTATTAAAACATAATATGTTTTATACCTAGCATACGTTTTTTGAGCTTCGGTTAGACGTTTAGAAAAGAAACCTATTGCCATCTGTTGCCTTTACGCTGCTGTAATACTGCTCGCACGCTGCTGTCTGATGCATCTGCAGTGCTATTCCCAAAACATACAGACTCGACCACAGCGCTGTCACAGCGACTAAAAACCCATTAGGTATTCCCATAAGTTAAACTAGCACTCAAGTATGGACGGGAGGGCGCAGAACTACGCAAAATTGAGCTTCTTGTCATTTTTCTATAGATTTTTGTATTCCGATTAAAATTACAGCGTCGAGTTAGATTACAGCCTAGCTGACAGCCACGATTTTAACTGTCAATTTCAAAAGCGATTGTCAATATTTAGCGCAGAAATATGAGGAAACTACAACTGTTTAAGGGACTGTGCCTACATTATAAGTACTTATTAGGCAATAGTGAAGCCGCAGCACAGGCAGAGAATCAACTGTCAACGTTTATCAGCTACGCTATGCCCATAACCGAAATTTCTAGGCTGTACGCCACGTCGAGTCTTCGACGAAACCGCGTTGTTAACGACCTTCCGCCCAGCGCTGTCAAAAATGCTATTCCCAAGTAGCCATGTGCTCGACAACGATCGTCCTCTCGTCGTTGTTTCGTAGACGAGCTAGGGATTGACACAATTTTATTCACAACATAATCTATTAATCTCGATTATGAGTTTTAAAGGTTTTAAAAATATATTTAAAGTCTACAATTACTTATTTCTAAGAAGAAAGTAAAATTGTAAACTTATTATCAATAAATTTAATAAAAAAAAACATGTTATTATTCATTTTGAAAGGCAAAATCTCTTTTAAAGTAAAAGTAAATAGAGAAAAATAAAAAAACCGAATGTCAATCTTTGACAATTAAAAAGTCAAATAACATATATTGTATGTATCGCGATCGTCAAGAAGTTTTCTCCAGAACGGTTCTGTCTCGCCGGCGGTAGCAGCTTGCAGAAGCCAATTTTATTGGCGAAACATAGTTGGAAGCGAGTCTTTCTCAGCTTAAATACCTATCGCGACCTGTTGAGAAGAAGCGGACGTTTGGAAAATAAAATTCTGTATTTATAGCTGTAAATTCAGAGTTTGAATATATGATTATATCACCTTTTTAAGGTACAACTAGGATAGGTTATCTACCTACATAAAATAAAAATGAAATTGAAACCTATGTGACTAATATGTATGTAATCAGTAATCACGTTTCTAATCTATCTAGGTATATAAATAAAAATCAATGTTTGTTCTCTATGCATTACGAATCCATTGATCAGATTGTGATGAAACTTTGGTGGAGTGTTCTGATGAGTGACTGTTTCTGGTTCAGCTAGTAAGATATATAATTTAAGGCGCTTCAGCGTGCAAAACCCAGCGCTAGTCGTTTTTTGTGCCCTTTTGTTAAGCTATCTGCTCTTTATCCAAAAAAAATATCAACTAATAAATTTCTATTAATACATTAAATTTCTACATAATTTTGACTCAAAAATGGTACATTTTGTTTTTGTTAAAGAAGTATAATGTTTATTTAATCTCCTCACAAACAATACCACAGAAATGAAAAATAATTATTGATAAAATGCATCTCCTCGTAAAGTACAATTTTCCTTGATTTCCGATCATGTCCGAAATAAGTTTAAAGTATTTGTTAAGCGCTACTTATGTGATTTTTTCAGAGCCATTATTTCTAAAAATATTTACTCAATCAAAAAAGTTTTTTAAAAGCCTTAAAATATTTTTAAAAGACCTGTCGAATGAATGACCGATCGATGACCTGTTCTCGAACTCGCGTTCCGCTTTATCTATAATAAAATATATTAATAAAGTTATGTGTTCAATTATTAAGTAAAAATATTTTACCAAAAATAATATACAAAAATAAGGCAGTACATTATAATATCAAGTTTATATGATAACATCTTTCTCATCTTATATGATAACTCCTACACGGTCATCAGACAACTGATAAACATACTTATAAAATATAATATTTCTACATACATATCTTTGAAATAAAATTATAAATAAAAGTTATTTTAAACAGCTTTTAAAAATATATACACATATTGGGCAGTAAAGACACAGAAAAATATTAATTCTTAAAAATAAAATTACACTAGATAGTGATAAGTCTAATTAACGGCAATTGTTATTAGCTATATCCTGAACTAGGTTAAACATAAACCTGTATCTCAGGTGTTTACGAATCAATGTTTCAAAATCGCATAATAATATTTACTTAACTACATATTTTCATAAACAAGAAAAGTAAATGAATATAAATAAAATGTCATATTACGATTACGTAATCTATTACACTAAACAATATTTGCATCGTTTGAACTGTAAATGAGGGCAAACATTGTTATATTAAGTATGTCAGTTTCAAGGTTTTAATAATGCAGCGCATACAATTAGTTGTAGGTCAAGATGATTTTTCAATTGACTTCAAAAAGGAGGAGGTTCTCAATTCGTCTGTCCTTTTTTTTTTTTTTTTTTGTTTACCGATTACGCTAAGACGGCTGGACCGTTTGAAAAATTGTTTTTGTGTTTGAAAGGGTATACTTTAAAGTTGGTCCCTTTGTCATCAGATCACGATCTGATGATGGGATCTTGGAGAAATCGAGGGAACTCTTAAAATATTAAAGGCACATCTACAGTAATTTAGTTATATTTCATAGTGATTTGTGCATTTACTCTTAAAAAATACCAATTGGTGAAGTGGAACTGATGATGAAGACCACAAATGACGAGCAGACCTATTCAATATTTCACAGTTTGCAATTCAGTTAGTTTAATATGGTATTGAGTAGCACTTTATTCTCGTTAAACTACTATTCCACAATGTAATAGAGCTGATAGTGAACTCCTCATCAATTAACGGCCCTGCCCCGATGGGTAAGCAATATTTTGTAAAAGGATCCCGCTAAAAAGTGAGAAATAAAAAACACAAAAACAAATTAAACATTTTGAAGTTGGTGCCAAATAAAACATAGTAACTATTTCATGGCACCAATTTCAAAATGTTTAATTTGTTTTTGTTATTCTAGGTATATTATTTATTGCTTTTTAGTTGCCTTGTATTTATTTTTAGAAGTCGGTGATATTTTTTTGTAAAATAGTTTTTTTATTTATTAGTAACAAAATATATGGGTGGTTTATATGATTTATAATTTGTAATGATATCAATAAATTAGCCAAACTAGATGATATCTATATGCTTACTACTATTACTACTATGATTTGTGACTTAATTTTATAGTGTTTAAAAAGGACTCGCGCGTTTCTTTCGGAAACTAATCAGCAAGGTTTTGCTCAAATACACAGTCAAATACTTTTGTTCACTTGATAATGGTTTTATGCTTTCGCTTTGAATTATGTAAGTATTTATTCAACTCCGCCTGCACATGAGCTGCCCTTGGTATATGTGACCTATAAAAATGTAACATACCTAAGTCCCTTCCCCCCGGATCGCGAAAGCGTTAAGACGTGTCCTTAGTGTGAATATTTTAAATAAATAAAATAGAATTATATCCAAAATTAATTCGACAAAAATACCAAGCGATCATATCACCGAGGAGCTGCTACAAACAACTACCGCACACAAGCTGCATCGACGTGCCTACTCTATCATCCACGTGAGTACTACAACTCACTACTACACACACGAAGTAACTCCGCCTACCGCGCGGCACGCCAAGTACAATGATTCGCTCGCGAACGAAGTCCGTATCAGATACCGACTTAAACAAAATTAATGAAAACACCGTCACCGCCACAAGTTTTAGCTGCACGGCAGAAGCGGTGACGTGAGAGTGTCACACGTGACGACTTCGAAGAATTTAAATAGAAATAAGGCAAATGTTTGCATCTCTACAAAACGAGATGGATACTTCATTAAATAGTATGGAAAAGAGTTTTGAAGCCAATCTCAACAGCATGAAGAGTTCTGCTCCAAAATAAAAAAAACTGGAACAAGAGAGTCAGAACAATCAGATACGCATAACATCGCTAGAAGAAAAACTAGAGGAGTTGCAGCGAGTATCAAGGTCATTAAACGTCAATTTAAATCCGGTGGATATCCTTGACATCTATCGCTTACCCGGCCGCAAATACTCTAGAAGGGAGCATAACAAGCCTATTATTGCGCAATTATCTAGTCTGTTTGTTAAAAATACACTAGTTGGTGCTGTTAAAGACCTCAATAAGTCTAAACCAAATACTGATAAGTTAAACACAAAACACGCTGGACTGGAAGGCAATTCTAGCCCAATTTACTTGACAGATCACCTCACTCCTACAGCGCAAGGACTTTTTTATCTGGCACGCCAACTCAAACGAGATAATAAAATTATGTTTTGCTGGATATCTGATGGGAAGGTACTGGTGAGAAAAACGGACGGCGCTCACGCATTTTATATAAAAACTGAAACTCAAATTGAAACCCTATCTAAGGAAATTTGACTATATTTGAAGTGTATATGCATGCATGATGTCTACTGTTTTCTTGCCTATATTTTTGTATTTTTTTAAATTATTGCTTGTTTTTTGTCAATAGATGCCATAATCTACCACACTCACAGTCTTATACTTTCACACACTACTAGACACAAACTACGTACAAATTGTCGAAACATACACATTACTTATAACATTATTACATTCTACATCACAAACATATTATTTTACTACACTAAACTTTGGCAACACAATGAATCTGAAAGAATTTTGGAAAACTCACTACACCCTCACCTCTTCTGAATCTTTTGTTATTGATACACTCACTTATATAAACAAGACTCGAATAAAAAAACGTAAAGATATAACTCACAATGGTTGAAAATGTTAATAATAATAATAAAGCCCTTTATTCAGATCAACTTAGCATCTATTTACAAGTATTAAGAACTATGTAAGTATGAGTATGGATGTACAATCGGCCCACTTGATGCTCGACCACCTGAAAATATTTTACTATGAACGGTTCTCAACGGTTCGGTCTCACACACAAACGCAAAAACCACTCCCACATTTTACTTCCAACCAATTAGGACGGGGCTAAGGTGTGGGAACGGGAACATAAAACATTTTTGTTAACTTAGTTGCAATTTGCACTTCCTTGTATGATGACGCGCGCGTGTTTACTGTATTTTGCTCACGACTTGTTCTGTTTACGGATTTCGATTTCGATCTTGCCATTTTGTTGACCCCAAAACTACTGATTGAACTCTCGTTGACTTGTGGTGTGAATTAGTGGACCGTTTCTTCTTCATCTGTTTACCTATGGTGGCTGTGTTTTATTGGATTAATGTAACATCTCTTGTAACCACATTTTAGCAAATAAACGATTTGATTTGATTTGAAACGATTTGATTTGACTGTTGGGTGCTTTCTTGCTGACCTCTGCGAGTCTTCACAATTAACCGCAATTTAAACCGGGGATTCAAATTTTGGATCTTCATGGCCAAGGATACAGGACAAACCTTTACCAAATATCGCGGAAGTTAAATGTTACGGTAAGTCAAATTCAAATTATATTTTATTACAATAATTATTAATTATGTTTAACAATAGAATTGGCTATTGGTTAAAAAGTAATTGGGGGGGACCAAATAATAATATAATCAATATTTCTGAAGACTATGGTTAATTTCATAGCTAAGGTTTGTTTCGTTGTTATAATATAATAATATTCTCAATGATGATGGCAGACATTAGGATTAGTTGTTTCATCATTCGCAGTTATTTATTCCTAATATTTTATATAAACTTATTATTTTAATTTTACTGTGTAGTGTAGTGAAATGTATTTATTTCGTATATAATTAAAAAATAACAATAACTACTAAATGGTTTTTATTAATAGACGGTGCAATGGGTGAGAAAGATTTAAGTGCTTAGTTTATTAAAATTTTATGAAATATATTCAAATATGACGATGATTGTCGAAAAATGATTCTACTAATTTACTACCGAAATTATAAGAAAATAAGTAATTTTATAAATAAATGATTTATTATAAATTCATATGCCGTTAATGTCTTTTTCATAAATCAATGTAAAGTGAAAGTTCATTTACATTTTTTGAATCCAATAATATTTACATTTAGTTTACTTTAAACATGGTGTTCTGAGTCACTTGGTAATTCGTATATTTTTTAAAGGTGAGCTTCTTGGAACTAGACTTTCACTCGTTCAATTAATCTGAAATATATTATCGAAACGTAGTACTAATCGGAACAAAAACTATTTTGTATAACGAGTGGCAACATATAAAAGGCTGTCTCTACTGAAATATGAAGAGTAGGAATTTCGTGCTTTTATACACTTATATTTTTTTTCTATGATTCATACTTAAATCCACCCTTATTAAATCATGGTGTTATATTTTTATTTTTCTCACATTAAAGATGTTATGCATAACTCTTTTTAGAATATTTATGTTTAAACAAAATAAATTATGTAAAATTTTTTGAAGTATTGAAAATCCTCCATTTAAACTACTTTTGACAAAATAAATTGTTTTCTTTCACACGCTTTTTTAAAAATGAGCTTGTCTTACTGTTCTATTCATTCAAACTTTTAATGAGTGGGTATCGAAGATCTTTTATACATTTATTTTAACTTCGTATTTTTTTTCAGAGAGCTACAGCGTGCCGTTGGCTATAGTGGGATGCTGAGGAGGACTCTCTTAACGTCGGATCACGTAACGCAAATGGTCAGCACATACGAAGTGCAGCCATTTACCAAGACGTCGAAGTTCGCTAGACTATTTGACTGCGGCATGCAGGCTATAAGAAATGTGTGCATTATTCCGCTACAAAAATTAGGACAAGAACTACAAGAAGCAAGAGTGCGTTTCGCTTGCGAGTACAGAGGTTTTGATTTATCACACGCTAAATTTTCAGACAATTTTTTTTAAATCAAGTGCACACATTCGTCAGAACTTATGGCTTGTAAATAATACTAGATACAAGCCCAGAAATGTGAAGCCGGAAGTCTGAATGTGAGGACGAATTATTGTTAACAGCACAGTTAATATATATTGACGGTAGAGCTAATGGATTGTATTGAAATTAAATGTTTGTAATTATTTTAAATTGTAATCTAAATTAAACTAATTGGTTATTTTTCTGTAATAAATATAAGCTAGCATCTGAGATTAATTAATAATTTATACATTGTTACTTAATTTAATAAAACTGAATATTTTCATTAACTAAGACGTTATTAATATAATATTTATTGATGAAGTAATTGGTAATTAAGCACTTTGATGACTATATAGCATGATAAAATAATAATTTAATATTATTAAAAATATATCGTTATTGTTAACTGATATGATTTTGGCCTATTGTTTTAGTTTGCATACCTCATCCACAATTTTAAAGTATAATTAAGTATTAAATGATTTATATATGCACAAATGTGTTAAGAAATTGTTTGACTGATCCATAAAATTAATAAAACGATTGACACTTTTCTTTATTTCTTGCCCTCATTCCAGGTAATACATTTATTTCTATTAAAATAATCTGTGGTTAAAAATTAAATATAACTTGCTGAATTAAAACCATACTTATACTATTAATATTAAAGAGTTAAAGTTGTATGTAGAGGTTTACCCTGAAGCTACTAGCCCGATTTAAATTTTAAATTTCATATATTTTATTTCGTTAAATCAATCCAATGGTTATTTAAAATTAAATTGAGATAAAACACCTAAAATAAAGAACTTACAAAATGATATAGGTTTTAAAGCATAGGTGAAGAAGGTAGGATTCTTATCACTCGAATCAAGATATACGCAAGCGGAGTCACTGGCAACAACTATATATAGCATACTAGCTGACTGAAGCAGACGAAGACCCATAAACTTCGTCTGATTCAATTATCCTCGTTTTTGCAACATTTTTCATTGCTGCTCTGCTCCTATTGGTTGTAGCATGATGTTATAGCCTTCCTCGATAAATAGGCTATCCAACAGTAATAGATTTTTTAAATTTGACCCAGTACTTCCTGAGATTATCGCGTTCAAACAAACAAACTATATACTATATTATATTACTATATTTAAGTATAGATTAATCATTGAACTCATAGTTGCTGATGAGTTGAATTACCTCTCAAATACCTACGGAGGGCAAGCCAAAATAAAGACTTAAATAACTTAAATATTTGAAAATTATTTATGATCGTTTTGTAACATATATGTTACAAAACAATCATTTCGCATTTTTGAAACATATATTACTAGCTTTAGCCCCCGGCTCCGCCCGCGTGGATAAAGATTATCGCGATAAAAACTATCCTATGTCCTTTCCCCGGTCTCAAACTATCTCCATACCAAATTTCATCTAAATCGGTTTAGCTGTTTGAGCGTGAAAGCGTAACAGACAGACAGACAGAGTTACTTTCACACGTATAATATTAGTATGGATATCTTTCAAAAATGCAAAATAATTTTACAAAAATTAAATAAATATTTTCGATGAACCTACTTAACAGAATCATACTAAAACATACGCACAATATAAAACAACGAAAATAGGTCATAAATTACAGGCACTAGTTTTAAACTCCTGTACTAACTCATATTTATAGAAAAGATAGATTAACTACTATCTGCCTCTATAAACTCATATTTATAGAGGCAGATATTCAGCGAATTTTTGGGGCAAGAGATGTTTAGGGATGTATATTAAAAAATACCGAATTACTCGTAGCAATCGTAGATTTGGCTTGTATCCTGTATCGAGTTATGTACTTTCTGTAATATATCTGTTTTGTTTACATTTGTTGCATGTTATTAGTAAGTCTTACTCTATTCTTTTTGTTTGGACCGTTTGTACTATGTTTACATGTCAGAATAGTAATGTAGCCTTGTTGCTTTTTATTTGTCTGATCAAAGGGCTTTATTCACTAGTTTTATTTTTTTATTATTATACTTTATGTTTGCTTTTTATTAAATTCCCGTCATTTGTTATAAATACTTACATCAATAGTGTAAATCCTAACTTGCCTGTGTCTTATATATTTTTGTCTACCTTTAATTTACATACATGTACTTTTTTATATATAGTGTGCTATCTTATTAACAAGGACCTGTGGCGTGATTTTCAGCTGAAGACATTGGTTGATAAAAATATTGTTCATATTTTTAAAATAATTATATGTATTACTTACTATGAATTAGATTATGAATTTATTTTGATTAGGTACATAAAATCTTTTTTTATATTTATATAGTATATATGTAATTTAGATGATTAATAGATTTCTTAAAGTTGGATTTTTAAACGCTGGTTCCCTATGCACTAACCATGACAATTTTATAGTAGCTATGGGTCGTAACGGGGCTGATATAGTGGCCATAAATGAAACCTGGTTGGGGAGAGGCCAGCAGTCGGATTTAGCTCCACGTGTCCCTGAGTACAGACTAAAGCATATTCCCAGACCCTTGTCCATTAAAAATGGAAGGGGTGGAGGAGTTGGGTTTTATATTAAGCGAGGCCTTAGTGTGAGTTCTTGCTCACATCCCACTCACTCATTAGTGGAGCAAATGTGGATTAAAGTAAAATATAATCAAAACACTATTATTTTAGGGACTGCATACCGTCCACCTTGGCTTGATACACAACTTTTTCTAGATGCTATTATGGATACAATTGCTTCGTTACAGGAACATGACTTTATTATCTTACTAGGTGACTTTAATATCAACGTTTTACACACTACTGATGTTAAAACGGAACAGTTTAGGACATTCATCTCTTGTACAGGTTTGCGACAAATAGTTACTGAACCGACGCACTTTACCACAACCAGTCAAACTTTAATTGATGTGGTGTGTACGAACGCTGCTGCTCGAAATGTGTGCGTAGACTGTGTTGGTGTCATTAACGGACATGCTTTTGTTACTAGCGAATTTTCGATACGGAAGCCTAAGTTTATGCCTAGAGTTAGGTCTTATAGACCGATCGCTGATATTCAACACGATCAGTTTATATTGGATGTAAGCCGCATTCCTTGGGCAAGTATCAGCCGCTCAGAGGACGTTGACGACATAGTGCGAGATTACACTAATTCAGTTAAGTTTATTTTTGACCTTCATGCACCAATAAAAACTACAGTTATTAAAGAATTACCAGCTCCGTGGATCACGGATAATGTGAAGTTAATGATGGGATTAAGAGATGCGGCTCTCCGTAAAGCTCGCCACACAAAGTCAGACACACATACACAATACTATAGAGATTTAAAAAAACTAGTTGAGGTAGCTCTGGATAATGAAAAGAGAAGCTACTTTAATCAAAATATTAATAGCAATTTGAAAAATCCAAAGGTACTGTGGAAGAACTTAAAGTCGAGAGTGATTCCATCTAAACTCTCTGAAATTCCAACTCACTTAAGTGACCCAAATACAATTAATCAGCATTTTTCAACAGTCCCTGGCAATCCGTGTACTGTGTTATCACAATTAACGTTTTTTGAGTATAATAGGTATACCAGTAGTAAATTTTCGCTACAGCCTGTTGAGCCAATGGATATACTTAAGATACTGGAAGGGCTAAGGTCCAACGCCTTAGGGATCGACGAGGTGTCACTGAATATGGCGAACATGGTGATCACTCATACGCTAGATGTGCTAACGTCAATAGTCAATAAGTCCATATTATCTAGTAAGTTTCCCACCTTGTGGAAGACAGCTATAGTAAGACCTATACCTAAAAGTGAAGAGGTAACAAGTGCGAAAGATCTAAGACCAATAAGCCTTTTACCATGCGTATCAAAGATTCTTGAGAAGGTCGTTGGAGTGCAGCTGACCCGTTATCTGGAAACTAATAATATTCTGCCAGATGTTCAGTCAGGGTTCAGAAAAAACCGTGGTACTGTAACGGCTATTCTTGACGTTACAGACAACATTTTGACCGCACAGGATGAGGGTAGAGGGACAATTTTAGTTCTATTAGACTTCTCAAGAGCCTTTGACTGTCTAAATATTCCCCTGTTGTTGTCAAAGATGTCATATTATGGCTTTGACATTAATACGGTTAAGTGGTTCGATTCTTATTTAAGAAACCGTTCGCAAGTGGTTGAGGTTCGAAACACAGATGGATCTGTATTGAGATCAAAACTGACGGCAGTAGGGCGCGGTGTTCCTCAAGGATCTGTTTTGGGACCACTCTTATTTATATTGTATAGCTCTGACATAACAAGTATTATTAAACACTGTAAATTCCATATATATGCTGACGACATTCAAATATATTTATCATTTAAGACAAACGAAACCCAACTCGCGGTGGATAAAATAAATGAGGATTTAAATAACATCCATCAGTGGGCTGAGAATAATTCTCTCGTTCTTAATGCTGCCAAAACAAAATTTATGATATTAGGTACAAAAAAGCAAATTAAACAAATTGTTGATAAAATGCCATTGATAAAAATAAATGACGTGCTCATAGAACGAGTGAGTGAAACTAGAAACCTTGGCTTGTTGATGGATGAGGAATTACGTTTTGAGCATCATATAGCTAAAGTCGTACAAAATTGTTTTTATAGACTAAAAATCCTTTACAAAATTCGTAAGCATTTGAATGTTGACCTTCGTATCGCGCTCATGGACTCGCTTGTTCTGTCAAAGTTGAACTATATGGACATAGTATATGGACCTCGACTGCTGGTGAAAACCGTAAACCTTGTGCAAAGAGTACAAAACGCATGTGCACGGTTCTGTTTTGGCATACCTCCGCGCCATCATGTTACTCCCTATCTTAATAAGGGCAATATTTTAAAAATGAAATACCGGAGGGAATTACACCTTGCCACCCTACTGTTTGGTGTCATCAATACAAAGAAGCCAACATATCTCTACATGAAATTAAAATGGAAAAATGAAAATAGAAATTACCCCATACGAGAGATTTGTTGTGCACTACATATACCTCGACACAAGACAGTAGCCTTCAGAGGTAGTTTTAAATATAGTGCTACCAAGTGTTGGAATAACATACCTCCTCCACTGCGTAATCTAAAAAGTGTAGCTAGTTTTAGGCAGAAATTAAAGAATATATTTTTACAATTACAGCTGTGTAGCACATAAAGAATTATTTTTTTTAATTAATTTTTATTATTGTTGTCTTTTTTTATTTTTTATTTATGCAATGTCTTATTTTTATTATTATTGATTATTATTTTTGCTATGCCTTATTATTATTATTATTTTATCAACATAAATTATTTTATATTATTCTATTTTATGAAATTAAATATTTTAACAATTATTTATATCTTACAAATATCATGTAATATGTACTGTCACAGGCGCCCGTGAACTCACCACTGGCTTCAGCTGAAAATCAGCGCCGCAGTGAACTGTGGCATGTGCTGAGCTGCGGCCTTTTAAGCTCACTCTAGCTTAGATTTAGAACTTTTATAACTCATATTTATTTTTTTTCTTTGTATATTTATTTTTGTTTTTTTACTGTGAGCTTAATAAACGGTTTTTCTTTCTTTCTTTCTTTCTTTCTGTCCCAGATAGATGTATTCGTCAGTGTAATCAATTTGATTATTTCTTAGATGTATGGTGGTTTTCTTCCCGTTTGTCATAACCATTGTTTTCTCTGGGTTCAACTTCAAACCCATTTTCTCACTTTCATCCGCTAGTTCATGTATCATTTGTTGTATGTCTTCCGGTGTTTCAGCGAATAAAACTATATCGTCTGCGAATCTCAAGTGTGTTAGGGAGGTCCCGTCGACATTGATTCCGAGGTTTTCCCAGTTAAGACCCCTAAAGATTGTTTCGAGAACCGCTGAAAATAGTTTTGGAAATAGAGGGTCTCCTTGTCTAACACCCCTTTCTACTCTAAAGGGTTAACTTTTTTTTTCTAATTGGATTCTCGCGGTACTGTTACTATATACATTTTTTATTAGGCGGATATATTTTTGTTCGATTCCTAGTTCCTTTAGGGACTTCCATATCTTTTCGTGGTACAAGGAATCAAATGCTTTGGTATAGTATTCGCGCTGGTAGGCTGTATACTTGTCTAGGACTTGGCGGACAACATGAATGTGATCGATTACCGAATAGCCTTTCCGAAAACCCGTCTGCTCGATGGGTTGATGTTCACTTAGTGTTCCTTCTATTCGTTTTAAAATTATTTTGGCAAATATCTTATATATGTTAGACATAAGGCTGATTGGACGGTAGTTTCCGATGTCGTGTTTGTCTCCTTTTTTATATAGAAGTATAATATTTGATTCTGTCCATTGCTGTGGGATAATTTCTGTGTCTATGATGTCTTTAAACATTTCCGTGAGGATCGGTGTGATAACTTTTTTATTTCGTATTAAGATCTCGTTGTTTATACCATCAGGTCCTGGTGTTTTGTCTTTCCGTTGTGTATCTATTGCTTTCTCTATCTCCACATGAAGGATTTTGGGAATATTTGAGGTATCTACCAAATTTATTTCTTCTCGTGAGGTGTTGTTGTATTCATACAGTTCTTTGTAATAGGATGTTGCAATTTCCAATATGTCTTTTCTGTTGTGGTTCCATTTTTCTCCATTGCTTTTCATTTTTACCACCCAGTCTAAAGATTTCGTTAGTTCCTTGTATGCTTTTTTAACACCACCCGTTTTTATTATGTGTTTTTCAATAGTCTCCATTCTATTTCTATTTCTATCTATTCTGATGTTTTTCTTTATTTTTTTGTTAATTTTTGTTAGATGTTTTCTTCTGCCTTTTGCGTCTCTTGTATTAATTAAGTGGCTCCTTTTTTCTAGCAATTTTATAGTGGTGCTTGTAAGCCATTGCTTCCGTTCCCTACTGGTACTAGCAGCGAGTTTAGTTTCAGTTCTAATAATATTCTCTATCCAGTTATATTTTTCCAGTATGTCTAAGTTCCTTGTGTTTTCTGTAAAGTTGTTGAATATGTCTCTCAGGCTGGCTGTTAATTGTTCCATTTGGTCTTTTCCGAGCTTCACATTTACTGGTTGTTGCCTTGGTCGAGGTTTCCTTAGTTGTTTTGTTTTTAATTCTGCCCTGATCAGCCTATGATTAGTGTTGAAGTTAAATTGGGTGATGACGTTAAAGTTGCTGAAGTAACTGTTTTTGTTAGTCATGAAGAAATCAATTTCATTTTTTGTGTTCCCGTCTGGTGAGATCCAAGTCCACATTCTTTTTTTATTTTTTTTATAAATAGTATTTAAAATAGTAAGGTTGTTTTCTAGTGTGAAGTTCATAATTTTTTCTCCGTTCCTGTTTCTGGTTCTGTTGCAGTATGTGGATGGTCCCAGTGTGTATTCTCCAGGACGCTTGTCTCCAATGTTTCCATTGAAGTCTCCCACTACTATTAAGTTTTTATGGGCATGCTCACGTATGGCTTGATTCAATTCAAGATAAAATGTGTCTACTATTTCTAGGTCTGACCGTTCTGTAGGTGAGTACACTTGTATAATAGACCATGAATCTTGATATCCTGGTAACTTTAAGTTCATCATTGCTATGCGCTCTGAAATGCCTATGAACCCTTCTATACAGTCTGTCAGGTGTTTCCTTACAATAAAGCCAACCCCATGGTAGCCAGGAGTGGTCCCTATGTGGTATAATAAGAAATCCCGATACGAAACAATTCTTTCTCCTAATCGTCTCACTTCGCTAAGGCCTACGATGTCCCATTTAATATATTCTAGCGCGTATATTAATTCTGTTAAGTTTTCTTAATTTTTGAGAGTAAGGGTATTTAGTGCTGCAATATAGATTTTTTATTATCTTTTCTTTTGTGTAATGTTGGAGGGTGGTGGTCTTCATCCCCCACGAGGACCAGTCGGATTGGGGGAGATTGTGTTTTTACGTTTTGTTGGTTTTTGTAGTTTTTTTGATTTTCCGGTGTTCCGAATGTTAGTTGCTATTGGTTCTTGCGTGTGGAAATATTGGTTAGAGAGTTTGATTTGATTCTCATTACATCGAAGGCGTTTGTTCTGTTGTTTTTGAGAGAGCTCAGTGTTTGTTGTTTTTTGGGCTGAGTTTTTGACGGTGACTGTGGTGAGGTAGATTATTCCCTTTTCCTTTTATCATTGTTGGTGTTAGGTTCTTTGATTATCATTTTATCATATTTCAGGAATGCTATGTTTTCTTTTTTCCTCTCTTCTATTAGTTGCGGCTTTCCTTTTTTCTAATATTTCTTTTGAATAATACTCCGATACATAAATTCCGTTTAGTTTCTTTTTGTTTTTTGTAATTTCGTTCTTCTTCCATTCGCTTAAAAGGGAACATAGTACAGGTCTCGGTTTGCTCTCGGCTTTTAGTTTTCCTAAGCGATATAATTTGTTTACTTCGTTTTCTTCTACATGTATGTTTAAGTCTCTTTTGAAGTTCTTCTTTATATTTTGGAATAGCTCAGCTGTTGAGTTTTCGCCCTCTTCCAAACCAAAAATAATTAGGTTTTTTCTTTTCCCTTTTTAAATGTTCTATTTCTAGGTTGAAAATGTTACCGAAAATAAACAATGCTATTGTCCGGCTCTCTGTCTCTTCGACAATAAACTGTAAAGCAGAACAATGTTATTCACATATTAATAGTGAGCCCGGCAAACAGTTAAATATAATAACTCAAAATATTCGTTCCATAAATGCTAATTTTAATCAATTCCTTACGTTATTTCACAGGATAAAATGTGGATTGCGATGTTAGTGTCCTAACTGAATGCTGGTTGAAGGGTAATTCCCAGATACCTTCGATCGACAATTACTCCCATTACAAAACCGAAATACTGGTAAACCAGAATGATGGAGTCGTTCTCTATGTAAAAAATATGTAAACCTACTGTATTTATGAGCCGGACTTTGCAGATTCAAGTTGCTTGGTCCTAAAAATTGGTACTACAAGGTGTCTATCGTTCACCTTCATTTCTGGATTTAAACAAGTTTCTACAATCTCTGGATGTGCTTTTACGTAACTTATCTTCATTTAGAAATATAATTGTAATTGGAGATTTGAACCTTGACATCAGTGATACATCACGCTCTAATCACATTGATAATTACCTTAATCTCTTAGCTTTTCACGGACTTCTGGCTGCACATAACCTTCCTACTCGACTAAACGCCAGTCTAGACCATGTAATGGTTAAGTCTAACCTATCAGCGCTAACCATCGTGATAGACTCTGCTGTCACTGATCATAATGCAGTAATACTTTGTCTAAAACTCAGAAAACCTCAAATAATTCGTACAAGCAATATATCTAAAATTAATTACGATGCTCTTGATCTTGAAATTAATAACCTAAACTTTCTACCTGTTTATCAATCTACAGATACAAATGAGGCTACTAATTACTTCGTAGATACACTTAATAGAATCATAAACTCACACACTACCATTATTAGGCTTTCGAGTAATAAAAGATTACTTAAACCGTGGATGACAGTTGGTCGACTCCGGTGCATGCGTAATAGGGATGATATGCACAAAAAACTTACAAAGTCTCCTGATAACCTTATTCTCAAAACTACTTATAGAAGATAAAGAAATGTTTGTACTAAAATCATCAAAAAGTTAAAAAGGGAACACGAAAAGACTGAGTTACGAGCGGCCGCTAACAGTAACAAAAATACATGGCAAATAATAAAGAGAATCACGAACACTACAAAACCTAAAATACCCAACACCGAACTACTTTCATAATAATAATAATAATCTTTATTTGCAAGAACATTGTTACAATATAGGTACGATAAAGAAACTAGTGTTTTGAAGCATTTACCTAATCTGCCTATTTATTATTTAAGATTTTTTTTACAGTATAGTAACCTCTATCTATTAGCCAAGTCTTGAGGCTTTTTACAAATTTATTACAAGTACATGGCTTTGGCTTTTATAAACAGGTCTTTATTTAGTTTTGTAAATTTCAATTTCCAAGGTGCTACCCCGCAAATTGCTCTCACGCATTTTTTTTGAGCTATAAACGCGCTGTTCACTTCGGTAGAATTGCCCCACAGAATCAAACCATATTTAAGTACAGAGGCGACATAACCATGGTATGCACTCATGACCGTATTTTCAGATGAAATTCTTCTTAATTTAGCTAAGACATAAAATTAAGACATAATTGGAAGTTACATGTAGCCAAAGTGTGTCATAAAGTAAATAGTTTTGATTTACTTTATGACACACTTTGGCTACATGTAACTTCCAATTAATATTTTTGTCTAGAACTATACCTAAAAACATTGTATGATCCACTTCCTGAATAACAAAGTCATTATGCATTACGTTAAATTTTTTGGGTTTACGCCCGTATGTGGTAAATTGAATATATTTCGTTTTTGTAAGATTAACATTTAAATTATTATCATCCATCCAATTCACAACAGATTTAATACATTTATTGATATCAGAATTATATAGTTCAATATTATCAAGGTCAGCATTATTATAAATGTCAGTATTATTATAACCAATGTCAGTATTATATTTATTAAAGATCGGGGCATATTTTTGAATGTCACTAGTTTTAGATGTAATAATTATTGAAATGCCATATTGGTTCTTTGTGAGAAATTCATCAGTACGTCTATACATTGCTGTTTCAAAGATTTTAGAGATTACAGAAATTAGTGTAATGGGTCGGTAGTTGTCAAGTAGAGATTTGTCACCCTTTTTATGGAGGGGTTTTACTATCGAAAACTTTAGCAGTTCAGGAAAACATCCCTCTTCAAATGACAAATTAATCAGATATGTCAAAACTGGTACCAATTCATTAGCACAGGCCTTAATAATCTCTGTGGCAATATCATCGTGACCCGTCGCCTTTGTGTTCTTTAAGCTCATTATTATCCTATGAATACCTTCGAAATCATAAGGTCTTAGAAATATACTATTACACCTTCTTGAAACCTTTGTCCCTTTGCAGATTCTAGTATTATCACTACTTACAGAAAAAGAATTGAAAGTGTTCGCAATATCTACTGGATTTGTTATGATATTACCCCCGTTATTAACATGACTAATAAACGTTTTTTCGGCATAGTTGGATTGCGATTTTATTAGATTCCAAGAAGATTTACCTACATTTTTACTAGGGCTAATTGGCTTTGCGTTATCATTTTTTATAGATTTGTCTATACACTGCCTTAAAACTTTTGAGTATTGCTTATATCTAGTCTTATTCTCCCTGGACTTGTGTTTATGACATTTGAAACGTAGTTGGCGTTTCATTTTGTAACATTTTCGCAACCCTTTAGTAATCCAGTTCATGCTTCTACCTTTGCTGCACACTTTCACCTTTATCGTAGGGAAACATAGATTGTAGAAAAAAACTATGAGTAAGTTATTGTAATTTTCATAGGCGATATTAAGATTTGAGCTAGAGTAAACTTCTTCAGATGAAAGATTAGATATACACTCCTTGAATTTACAAATATTGGGTTAAGAATTATCTCTAATACTCGTAAAGTAATCTGGGACAGAATAATTAATATTAGTTCTAGTTGGTATATTTGACAATTGTGCTGTATTCATTGTCTACTTGTGCCCAAAATTCAGTCGATCTGTTTAATGATTTTTTCGTTAACATTGGGAATGACCTCGCCAGCAAGTCCCTTATCACCACATAAATCAAGGTCAAGTTCCTTATACACCCACAACACTGCAATCATTTGTTATGCTGAATACAGACGAAAGTGAGGTCGAAAGCTTGCTCATGTCATTAAAAACGGACTCGGCTGTGGGCTGGGATAACATTTCCATTAAAATACTAAAGCGCTATAAACATGTTCTAATTGCACCACTAATATTCAACCTTTGTCTAAGAACAGGCACATTCCCACTATACCTTAAGAAGGCTGTTTTATATCCTATTCATAAGGGCGGGAGTAGAAATTGTGTCAACAATTATCGCCCAATTGCCGTACTACCATCGATCTCAAAGATCGCTATGGCTATTGGCTCCAAATCAATTCGGATTTAGACGGAATAAATCAACTAGCAATGCAGTCCTGGATTACAATATCAATGCAAAAAAGAAAGTCTTGTCTATCTTTTTAGATTTAAAAAAAGCCTTTGACACGGTTTCTATTCCTAACCTAATCTTAAAACTTGAAGCACTGGGCGTTCGTGATCTTCCACTTAACATATTTAATGTTACATAAAACATAGTCACATTTGGTGTCCCCCAGGGTAGTGTGATCGGCCCGACTCTGTTTTTGGTTTACGTCAATCAGCTCTGTAACCTAGAGCTCAGAGGGGGTAAAATCACAATGTTTGCGGACGACACTGTGCTCACCTTCTCTGGTAAGAATTGGCTAGATACTTTTGAAGTGGCACAAGAGGGGTTAAATAAGGTAATGAATTGGCTAAACCAACATCTACTTACCCTTAGCCCAGAAAAAAACAACTTTACTTACCTTCGCCATACGTCGAACCACATTGCCACCAGCCACTTTCTCCTTAGTTACTCGTGCAGCTCGCCAAATACCAAAAACTGCGTATACTTGAACGAGCAAATACTATTAAATACCTTGGGGTAACTCTCGACAGTAGTTTGAGCTTCAGTGCATACAAAGACTCAATGACGTCAAGAATAAGAAAATTATTTTTTGTCTTTAAAACTCTGCGTCATGTCGCCGATGCTCCGACTGTCAAGAGAGTATACTACTCACTTTGTCAATCTTTGTTGTCCTATTGTATTTGTGCATGGGGTGGGGCTCCCAAAACCATAATGCTAAAACACGAAAGTTCTCAAAGAGCAGTGCTAAAAGTGAGTACGTTTCGCCACATTATGTTCCCCACTGAAGAATTATATAGGAGTTGCGAGGTTCTTACTGTCAGACAACTTTTCACCAATAATACTATACTCATGCAACATCAAAACACTCCGTTTGAGAATATACCCAGGAGGCGTACTGACAGAGTGTGCAGACCTTACAAATGTAACTTCTACTTTACTAAAAGGTTTGTTAGTTTCCAGGGTCCTCACTTGTATAACATACTAAATAAGGACTTGAATTTTTACCCGTTATCCAAGACTTCCCTTAAAACCACACTGGTAACGTGGTTGCTAAAATGTAACTACCAAAACACAGAAAGTTAACTTCTGTCTGGATAAAATTGAACCGCACACACATACACACACATACACACACACACACACACACACACACACACACACATGACAGACAGTAATTAATTAAGTATAAACTGTACATCAAGTCAGGGCTCTTAATTAATATTAAATTAAACATCCTTAGGGGTAAAAACCACCTTTAATACAAGTTATTACGATAACTTAGCAAGGGTGTAGGTATCGATTACAGCTGTGATTTTAAATTAGTTATAAGATAAAACAATGTCCATTTATAAAATATGTAAACCTGTTTATATGCAATAAATATTATTATTATTATTAATTCTTCGACGGTTACTGATCATGGAATTCCCATTATGACCTTGACCTTGGCCTGAAGAGGTCTGATGCCTTGTGAAACTTAAGTTTTGTCCAAAGCAACATTTTGAGATATTAAAATTGTAATACTAAAATCGTTATAACGTTTTAAAACTTGTTCGAGATAAATTTTGTGCGTAGTGACGCCATCAGAGGCTACAATTAACAATAACGTCATCAACAAATGAAAATCCGAAATCTAGACCTTTAAACACACTTTGATCCATAAACCTGTTAAAGTCGGTGCCGTATTTCGCAGGCCAAAAGGCATTCTAGGGAATTCGAACAATCCAATATTCATTTATTTAATTACAAAAAACATTTCTGTCGAAATATATGTAAAGAAATTATACACAAAAAAACACATCATCATCATCAGCCTATCACAGTCCACTGCTGGACATAGGCAGAGGCCTATGTCCAGCAGTTGGAGAGCCAATTGCACGCCACTTTGTTCTATCTTCGGCTTCTCGCATCCAGCTCCTGCCAGCCGTTTTGCGTAAATCATCGCTCCACCTGGCCTGAGGGCGTCCTACACTATGTTTGCCGTGCCGTGGTCTCCACTCAAGAACTCGTTTACCCCAACGGTTGTCGGTTTCTCGGCAAATATGGCCAGCCCACTGCCACTTCAGCTTGCTAATCCGGTGGGCTATGTCGATAACTTTGGTTCTCTGCAGGATCACCTCATTTTTGATTTTGTCCCTAAGAGAAACTCTGAGCATAGCCCTTTCTATGGAAAGGGCTATGCTCAGAGTCTTTAGACATTGTGGAATCGACGATGAGAAGACTTGACGTAGCTTACCAAACGAATTACCAAACCCAACCCAACCAAATTTTCCTGTTCACCTCGTCCTCGAAGTTGTTTCTACCTAACTGCAATGACTGCCCGAGGTACACATATTTTTGAACAACTTCGAGAACGGCGCCGAGCACCGCTATCGGTTCCGGTAGTACATGTTCATTGAACATGACCTTGGTTTTATCCAAGTTCATCCGTAGGCCGATGCGTACAGAGGAGTCAGCCAGGTCATTCAGCATTAGTTGCAGGTCCTGCAGCGTTTCCGCCATAATGACAATGTCATCTGCAAATCGTAAGTGAGAGATGTATTCACCATTGATGTTGATGCCCCGCCCTTTTCATTGCAGCGTCTTGAACATATCCTCCATTGCATTTGTGAACAGTTTCGGGGAGATAACGTCGCCTTGCCTCACTCCTCGATGCAATGGTATAGGTTTTGTTTCCTGATTCTGTACTTGGACGGACATTGTTGCGGCTTCGTAGAGACATCTCATCACTTGGATATATCGCCAATCTACTTGGCATCGCTGCAGAGACTCCAGAACGGACCAGATTTAAATCGAGTCAAAGGCCTTCTCATAGTCCACGATTGCTAGACACAGGGGCTGATTATACTCTTGGGTCTTTTGTATAATCTGCCGCACTGTGTGGATGTGGTCTATGGTGCCATATCCGCTCCGAAATTCAGCCTGTTCCGGTGGTTGGAATTCGTCAAGTCTTCGCACAAGGCGGTTCGTGATGACTCTTGAGAACAGCTTATAGACGTGGCTTAGAAGAGAAATAGGTCGGTACTTCTTCAGCCGGGTCTTATCTCCTTTTTTGAAGAACAAGACGACTACACTTCTACTCCACGCCTCCGGAGTTCTCCCTTCAAACAGGACAGCATTAAAGAGCTTTTGGAGCTCCCTCAGTACGGGTTTGCCCCCAGCCTCTAACAGCTCTGTTGTAACGCCATCCTCTCCAGGGGTTTTTCCATTTTTTAGCTGTCTAAGAGCCAGCACGATTTCGTCAATGTTGACTTCTGGCAGGTCTTCGATGTAGTGGCGTGTTAGAGTAGCTCTAGGACCCTCATCTTCAGGATCAGGTCGAGATGCATGCGAAGCGTATAACCGGCCATAGAAGCCTTCCACTTCGGAGAGGACTGCCGGCTTCGAAGAAACGACTTCTCCACTTGTTGTGGTTAAATTAGTCAGGTGGCTTCTTCCAAGAGATTGTACGAACACTTTTGACCCTCGGTTCTGTTCGATCGCTCTTTTAATGAAAAGAGTGTTGGAACGCCGAAGGTCGTGTCATATAAGCGTGTTTATCTCTTCGCGCTTTTCCGAAGAAGTGACTGGTGGGTTTTCACGTCGATTTTTCATTAGCCCTAAAGTCTTTTCCGAAAGCTTTGACTTCTTGCTCTTACGCTGCATATCACAAAATCTCGTACCTTCTTCCCTGAGTATCCGAACCACATTTACGAGCTTCTGGTTTACGTCTGTTGGGGTTTCCATGGCAGCAAATCGGTTATCCAGGTTTGACTGGAACGCTTCGGATCCTATCATGGTTTGGAGAAAAGTAGGTCGAAGCCTGGACCTCATCAGACGGGCACGTTCCGCCTTGAAGTCGATATTCAGAGAGCCTCGGACAAGTCGGTGATCACTACCGGTATTAAACCTGTTGATCACGGTGACGTCTCTGAATATATGCTTTTTGTCCGTCATGATGAAGTCAATTTCGTTTTTTGTCATAGTGTCGGGGCTTTGCCACGTCCACTACCTTTAGGGCCGTTTCTTGAAAAAGGAGTTCATCAAGAAGAGCCCCTCCCGTTCGAGGAAGTTGACAAGCATTTTCCTCCTATGATTTCTGCTTCCAAATCCATGGGATTCTACTACCAATTCGCTGCAATTTTGTATTCCCACTTTAGCGTTGAAGTCCCCCATAACAACGTGGTAGTAGGTCTTAGTAGTGGAGTGAAGGGCCCTCGATATGTCATCGAACATATCCTCCACTTCGTTGTCTGGATGTGCCGAGGTCGGTGCGTACACTTGCACCACCTTGAGGCTATACCTCTCGGTGAGCTTGATAATGAGGTACGCTACCCTGTTCGACACGCTAGACATTTCCACAACGTTGTCAGAAAGGGACTTATTTACCAGAAACCCAACACCACCTTGGGATTGTTGGTCTCCCTCGCGGAAGTACATAAGGTGGCCTGACTCGAGGGTTATGGTGTCCTCTCCCTCTCTTTGGAATTCACTTAACCCGAGGATATGCCACCTAATCTTCCCAAGTTCCACCTCAAGTTGTGCCAGATGCGAGTCTAGCCGTAGCGTGCGTCAGTTTTACATCGCCAGGGTCAGCCGGTTGTGGTGGCCTTCCGTAGCCCGGAGATTCTTAGCACCCCCCGCCACGCCGTTACCGTGGACGCCACCATGTCCAGGAATAGCGTAACTGCCGGGAACTGGGGGCCGTGGCTTTGTGGCGTGGCGTGTGCAAAAACACACACAGAAATAAAAGTCATAAAAATACAAACTATTTCTTAACAAATCACTAATTAGCATGTGAAATCGGTTCTAATATTACAATAATACAATCAATCGATTATTTTATTGTAATTATTCCGCCTTTTCTAGTAACAGTGTCTTAAGTTTATTTTTAAATATGTAAGCATCACTAATATCTTTCAGCTCAGTGGGTAATTTATTGAAAAGATTCACAGACTGCACATAAGCTAGTGTTTAACAATGTTAGGTTTTGCATGTAGGATTGTCCGCAAATCTTTTCTCCGAGTAGTTATTCTATGTTTTTTTCTCATCAGTCTCAAACTTGTGCATATTTTTTTGGAAGTGGGCAAGAAGAACCAAAATGTACAGACATGGGACTGTTAAAATACCTAGCCGTCTAAAATGCTCCCTGCATGATTCGGTTTGGTCAATGCCGAGCATAGTTCTAACTGCTATTTTGTACCATAACTCCCTCTCCAAAATTTGATGTTATACCTAATTATGGATTCGACTAAAGCGAAGTATATTGTACGAAGTTGAGCAAGTAATAAAATATCCCTAAGAGTTATTATTGCATAGCACGCACTACTTACTGTATTAGTAACTGACATCAACTGAAAAAGAGAATCAGTAGTACACCTTAAAATTTTATATTATCAACAACATCAATTTTATTTCCTAAAGTTAGAATATTTATAGAAGCATTGTTACTAACCATTTATTTAAGTATCATACATTTGATCTTTTTACACTAACTTTTAAATTCTAAAAAAAACAAATGTATTAAATTTAGTTGGCCAAATGTATATCAGTAGAAATCTTGTTTTAAACAATGAAGTTATTCATTTTGTTGGTTCAATGGTTTTTTTGGGAATTACTTTAGATAGTACTACTTACCTGTAGTTACAGTGTGGCGCCCAAATATCATGCCTCGTAAGGAAACTCAGTTCTGCAGCATATGCTGTCAGCAAAGTCAGACAGCTTACTGGTGTGGAAACACCAAGGCTAGTTTATTTCGGTTATTTCCACAGCGTCATGTCGTATGTCATACTGCTTTGGGGCAAGGCGGCGGATATTCAAACAATTTTTATTCTGCACGAGTTTCCCTTAGAGAAAAGTTTAAAGAGATGGGTGTTGTGATAGTTGCATCTCAGTATATATTTGCAAACATTATTCTTGTTAAGCAAAATATGCATTTTATTATTATTATTATTATTATTACCCTTGTCGTAAATAGATGCTCCTACTGTAATATACCCACTAAGGCTGAATTTGGTTTATCTCATGTTTTAGCTTTTTGATAATACAATTTGCATCGGTCCTTTAACATGGTGTTAAGTATATTAGTCGCAGCACCTTACTCCCATATCAAGTTTATAAACATTGTAAAATAGGCAATTTGAAAAGAGTGGCTGCGAGTTTTTATTGCCAGGTTCTTTTCTCCGGCTTTACCTATTGTTTGCTAACTTGGCATTACATGTACATGTAGAATCCCGACGTATCACAAGAGTTGTTTTGCATCCTAAGTGAATAAAGAATTGTGAAGAAAAAAAATGAATTAAGGGTTAGGTTATAACCAGAAAACCAGTATTCACAGGCCTCGAGAAAGCTATTCAATTTTTGTTGTAGTGTGACAACTTCATTTGCGCTGATAACAGCGCTAATTATCATCTGCAAAGAGAACTTTACTTGTATCCGATAAAATACTCTTAATATAGGAACGACCGTTCACAAATATAACAAAGAAAATCGGACCCAGAATTGAGCGTTGTGGAACACCTTTATTAACTGTACAGGACCGTGATTTGCTCTCTATCATTTTCAACTGCTTTGATCTTAATATACCGTGTTGTATTTGTTAAGTACGAACGAAATAGCTATAGAGTATTTTCTCTTATGACATAGTGCTCTAACTTATTAATAAGAATGGAATGTTCCACGGTATAAAATGCAGAACTTAGGTCTAGGAATAAGCTTGCATCTAAAGTACCTACACTTTTTTGGTATCCAAATAGATTGGGGTTACCATTTTTTCACGGTACAAGTGACTGAATAAGGAGTTTTTACTGCAGTCTCTATTATCTCTCATTTACTCATTTGTTCTGTTTATGTTGAAACTAGTAAATACTTTTTACCGGCTAGAATATATGTGAAGTTATCATAGTGTTTAAAAGTCTATAGTCTGGCCCATGGACTGCCGCGAGATGTTCTGTAAACCCTTGTTGCATGTGTTCAATCTGTGCTTGTGAGAAGGCGTTTACCCGGATAGATGGAAACTGACCCGAGTAATACCGGTTCCGAAAGGACGTGGAACTGATGACGTCAGTGGTTATAGACCTGTGGCGGTGCTGTCGGCGTTCGCTAAAATATTTGAATCAGCATTACATACCTGTATTTATACGCAGATACGCTCCCAACTAAGTGGTGCTCAGCACGGTTTTAGGCCGGGTCGAAGTACGGGCAGTAACCTATTATCGTTTATGACATATGTAACACCCATAGTAGATGCGGGAGGCCAGGTTGACTGCGCTTACTTCGATTTCCAAAAGGTTTCGACACTGTTAATAACAATGTTCTACTGTCGAAGCTGGCAGCACTAGGTTTTACATCTAATTTACTTAAATTCTTTGCGAACTATCTTAGCGATCGCCGACAATACGTCGATTATGCGGGTTACCAATCGCGACCATATTTTACTTTTTCAGGCATTAGTCAGGGGTCAAATTTGGGCCCCCTAGAATTTAATCTCATGATTAATGACCTGCCAGCCTTCGTCAAACATGCCGAGTGTCTACTCTTTGCAGATGACCTTAAGTTATATCTCTCAATAAAGGAAGCGTCAGATACGAAACGGTTGCAGGATGACATTGACCGGGTGGTGCAGTGGAGCAACACTAATAAACTACATTTTAACGTTACGAAGTGCGGAGTAATGAGTTATAGTAGGGTTAGAGCTCCACTGCATTATCCTTATAAAATAGAAGCTGCTTTGGTTCCTCGTTTTAATAATACTCGAGACTTAGGCGTGGAAATGGTACCGGAACTTACATTTCGTAAACATATTACTGACATATGCGGCAAATCTTTTCGAAATTTAGGTTTTATTTTAAGAAATTGTAAGGATTTTAATAATATATTAGTAATTAAGATGTTATATAATGCACTAGTTCGAAGTCATCTCGAGTCGTCAGCTATTATTTGGAATCCTCATGAGGCTAAATATAGCCTCATGGTAGAAAAAAATCAGAAGAAATTGACTAGATTCTTATATTTGAAACAATACGAAGTATACCCTATGTACCCACTGATGTACCCAAGCTTGTTCGTCCTCGGTATGGTAGGATACACGCGGTTGAGCGTACGGCGCGACGTATAGCTAGCGAGCTACGTATGGCGGGTGCTTATCGGACAGCGGCATCACCCGGCCGTGCTCGCGGAACTGAAGTTGTGCGCCCCAGATAATTACGTAGGTGCGCGCCGACGACCTCTTACGCTTAGCGTCCCAGTCACGAGAACTAATTTGCTCAAATATGCCCCATTGTCGCGAGCCATACGACTAATTAATTTAATTGCTACCCACGTAGATATTTATCACTGTAACCTGTTGGAATTCACAGAAATTGCTCGAATGTGTATTGAGTCAAATATAAATATACATATTTAATTAGAAATAATTATTATGTACCTACTAAATCTATGTAGCTTATGATACCGCATTGGGAATCCTGTAATGGTATTGTAAATGTTGTTAAAAATAAATATATATCATGATCAAAAACGGAATTTTAAAACTATTGAATGACATTTGTGGCAAATCTAGCTAATGCTACAATGTTCCTAAAGTAAGTGATTGAATAAGTTACCGATAAATTGTCTGATTGTACTGTCGCCAGAACTTGATGATCAAAAACTTTCTAAACTAAATGACAGAATTGAAAATCATGAGTTAATGAAATCCTGCAATTTGCATTCTTGGATTAAGGTCGTTTCATTTGTCTACCGCCATCATCAACGGGACATGATGAAAATAAGATTAAATTACTTCGGCGACCTATTTTTTTTATTTTTGCCCTGTTTTGCGAATTGCAACCGACATTTAAAAGTAAATGATAGTCTTGACGGTAGTACTATTACTTATTATGTGGTCTTGAAAATCATGACTTCATGAAATAGTTTTGAAAATCACAATGAATTTTTATCATTCTGTGCATTGTAACTGACATTCAAAAGTAAATGATAGTCTTGAAAATCATAACTTAATGAATCCTGTATTTCGACATTCTTAAGCGAATCGTAATATCGTCGTGGTATCGTATATATATATAATAGTAGATATGTTTATCAGTTGTCTGGTTTCCATAGTATAAGCTCTGCTTAGTTTGGGATCAGATAGTTTTGTATGAGTTGTCCCAAGATATTATTATAAGTCGATTTTCTTAGTAACATATATTCCCTTGTGCTCTTCAATCGTTTCCGAGCTTCTGGTCTTGTTTTATGATATGCGATAGAGTCCTAGCGGGAATCTTCATTTCTCGCGATAATATTTTTTGCTTCCTAATGGGATTTCGACGAATTTTGTCTTTAACAGCATTAACAGCCTTTGTAATTCTAACAGCACGCGGCCGCCCCGATCTTTTATGGTCTTCGACAGAGAAAGTGTTGTTGTATCTGTACGATATACGAACATACGGCTGATCCCAAGCTTTTGAAGTGTCTGGAATATGACCGACCGCTCTATACCTACTTTGTGTATAGAGCCGTTGATCGATTTTCTTTAACACCCCAACCCATATTGTAATTTGATAATGAACACGAAAAGATATGTGAAATGGCGCAAAAGCGAAAGAACTTTTAAAAATAATAAACGTGTTCCAAATTCAAAGTAATTAAAAAAATGTCTGTCAGATACCACATTAGCAAGAGTGTCCACTATTAAAGACTTACGGCCGGTCTCAATAACGTAACTACCAATAACTGCCAGTAACAATAGCTAACTTAGGTGGCGAAACTGACATTTGTGCGTCTCAATAACCGTCGATGGGTAGAAAATCTTAGCTTTGACATTGAACTATCGTTGGGAAGACTCTAACCTAACTCGGTTAACAATCTTCATAGAAAAATAAAAAAGAGCGTTTCAATAACGCTTTTGACAGCTAACTTTAGTTCATAGACTAACTAGCTGTTATAAAATTATAAACTGCCAAAATCGACCGTTTAACAATAAGTAAACCAATGATTCGCGATGAAAATTGCCGATACAACCTTCAAAAGACATCCAAAAATTAAGAACGCATTTATAAGCTAAACGTAATATCACTACTATCGTTGTAGGTTAGGTACGGCGATGAGATCGTCGTCTCAGTACCCAGAAACTTACATTACACTATCCGAAATCAGGGTCCTAAATCAAAGGTGGCCTTGAAAACTAATTAGATTAACCCTTATACACCTCTCTTTTTAAGGTTTCAGATTCAGTGTACTTAGTTATAATAAGCGCATCATTAGCAAGTTAGAAAAATAAAAACACTGTCGTCCACAAGAACTAAGATTTGTTTAACAAATTTCACACATCACATTTTTAACAAATTAAACACACATCAACCTATAAACTACAGAATGGTTCAGTTCAATTTTCACCCACTTCAAGCTGAATAATTGAAAATCTTGCACACATATTAAAATTCGATGAGAGTCATTATCAATTTATTATACATCAATTATTTATGATAAATCTTTGTATTTGCAGTCGAACAGATAAATCGCCTACATTTTAGCCAAATCTTCAGGAATCTGTTTTCATTTTGTATAAGCTTATAAACGAATGCTTTAATATTTTAATAAACTTACAAAAGTTAAACATGTATTACGATTACTATTTTTTATAATTTGCCCGCCTCGACGATGCGCGCGCATGCGTAAAGAGTATTACGCATGCGCGCGCTGTGCTCAACTAGCGCGTTTAGTTGTTTTCATTTTTTCAACTATTTAATATTTCTGAATATAATAAATGTAGGTTTTTTAGTATGATTATCAAGATATATAATAAAAATAGAGATAATGTAATTAATCTAATACGTTATATTAAAAACAATATTTTCTTAGAACAAGATTATTTTCGCTGCGGGCAAAAATAAAACGTCTGGGAGGGAAACAATTACTAGAGTGAGGAGACTTTAACTATCGTTAGTATAACTTAACTCTACGTAAATATTGATATTGAAACGACGGTAACTGTAAAAGTAAATGTTGCATTTATCCTTCGGTAGCTTCTATAGTTAAACTGTCGGTAAGTTATTGAGATGGGCCGTTAGGGGTTACATTTGACTCAAAGCTACTATTCGACTCACATATAACTAATATTGTAAGCAAAGCCTCTAAGGCGTTAGGTTTTCTCTTTAGAATATGTGCTGAATTTAAAAATATTAAAAGCATGAAATTTCTGTATTGCGCTTATGTACGCAGCCATCTTGAATATGCATCACAGGTATGGAATCCAAACTATGATATATATATATCTCGCGGTTGGAAAGTGTTAAAAAAATTTTATTAGGTATATCCAATTTCGTTGCAATACATAATTGCCAGAATATTTTAGTAGGTGTAAGAAATTTCACATGCTCCCTCTACAAGAGCGGAGGAATATAGTTGATATTTCCTTTTTATTAAATATAATGAACGGAGCGTGCCGACTACTTCTCGTCGTAGGCATAATCTTCTATACACCCCGACAGTCCAAACCACCTACAGACAAAACTCGTATATGATACGGGCCTGCAAAACGCACAATGTTGCAAGCCAGACAGTAGACATCGATCCTTCCATAATGAGTGCATCGAAATTAAAAACAACCCTGTGTTACACCTTTTTTGATTAACGTATTTTATTTATTTAAATTATTTTTATCAAATCTGTATACCTACCGTATATTGTACCTCTGTTACTAACCTTAAGCAACTTTTTTGTCGTGGTACCATATATATCTTAATGAACACAAATTGTTACTAGCGAAAACTTTTAATTGGCCATAACATTAACATACAACGCATGTTATTGTTCAACTAGCTGTAAGTTTTCTAAATTGGAAAATAAATTGTAAAAAAAAAAGTTTTAATGTAACAGTATTTATGGGCGGACTAGTTATATAAACGTTATAATACTTTTATTTGTCATTATAATATTTTTATATTAACATAGCCAAGCTGCCTACAATATCATTTAGATAAGAAAAAATCCGGATGCCAGTACCTATTTATGAAATTAATAGACACCATACCGATTTTATCACGTGTGTATTTTTTTACGCTTCGGTATTAGTTGCACAATTCATTTATTTTCATACGTTCTTCATTTTTTAAATGGTTTTCATTGCCCATTTTAATACTACATGTTTAACATAAATCTATACTAATATTATAAATCTGAAGAGTTTGTTTGTTTGTTTAAACGCAGTAATCTCAGGAACTCCTGGTCCGAATTGATATTTTTTTCACTGTTAGATAGCCCATTTATCGAGGAAGGCTTAGGCTGTATAACATCACGCTACGACCAATAGGAGCGGAGCAGCAATGAGAAATGTTGCAAAAACGGGGAAAACTGACGCATACGAAGTTGCGCGGGACAGCTACGAGTAGTATGTTATAAGTGTAGTATTAAAATGGACGGCAAAAACATTAAAAAATATAAAACGAATAAGAAAAGTAATTGAAATCTTTTATAGGTGTTTTTGTAAATAACAGCAAATCAAATTGTTACTTGCTTCGGCGAAACGTTCTATCGGCGAAGTGTGTTTCGACATACTGTACTGAGCTCATAAATAAAAAGTATATAATATATAAAAAGTATATAAAAAGTATCCTTTGACCTTTCCCGGGTCTTAAGCTATCTCCATACCAAATTTCATCTAAATCGGTTTAGTAGTTTAAGCGTGAACAGGTAACAGTCAGACAGTCAGACAGTCAGACAGACAGAGTTACTTTCACATTTATAATATAAATAATAAAATGTACGTTTATAATCCCATCACAGTCCGGTGCAATGCGCGCTTCGATACGGACGTGCTTACTCTGTACGCGTATTGTGCGGCTATAGTCGCTATACGTCACTATGAGTTCTCAGCAACTTATAGCAAACGAACTGTTGGCATTTATTCAAAATGCTATCGATACTATGGACGAAATCAGCATTTTGCAGATCTGCAAATCGAACTTCAAGGAAGATGAGATTAGCAGTGGCAAGAGGTTGATTTTCCAAACCCTTGGAAAAATCGACCAGATGCCGCCCCGCAGGAGAGATGGAACTGAGAAGAGCATCCAGGACATCATCACCTTGCTGAAAGGGACTGATCCGGACGACGTGCCAGCTTTCGTGGCCAAAGAGCTGCGGAAACTGCCCCCCGTCAGTTTTGACCACGTCGACGTCACCCCGCTGTTGAAGGACATCATGTTCTTGAAAACAAGCCTGGCCGAGGTACAGACCAAGCTGGAGGTGTCAGAAAACACCATAGGTGAACTACGCGCCGAAGTAGTGTTATTACGCAACGCTGTTTCTGCAAGTAGGTTACCTGACGCCTCTAAAGTGAACAGTTGTCGCGAGGCGCTAAATGCATCGGTCAGCAATTTTCAGTCGCCGCGTCAAGTTGCGTCACCGACTGTACAAGTTGACAACAACGCATCACGTGCCGTCACCGTACGCCTCTCGACTCCGAAAGAGGTCAAGACAAGCGTAAGTACGTCTACTCATAGTCGTGCTTATGCCGATATTGCCGCGAAGAAGAAACGAACAGCGGTTCAAACAGGGGAGAAGAAGAAGAGCGTGCCCCCAGTCCCTACAAAAGGGCAAATAGACGCTGAGGGCTTCATAAAAGTCGAAAAGAAGCAGAGGAAGCCCTCCAGCTGCAACCAGCGTGGTACCGGCGTGACGGGACCCAATATGTTGCTGCGTCCGGCAACACCTACGACGCAGCTATATGTGTCTCGTCTGCATCACACTACAAAGACTGAGGAACTTGTGGAGTACCTCAGAAAAAAGACCAAGTGGACCTTGAGGGTGGAGAAATTGGAGTCGCGCCATAACGTTAATTTTAAGTCGTTTATGGTGCGAGTGCCCGCGGAACATCTGTCCACCTTCATGAAGGAAGACCTTTGGCCGAAAGGTGTCGCATACCGACGATTTCGTGGCAGGTTACGCGACACCTCGCAGGGAAACACGACGCCGTCGCCGCTGTCTCGTGCTTAACTTTGTGTTTAGTTTTTTATTAAATATGTATTAGTCTAATAAGTTTTCTATTTATGTATTTGTATAATATGGGCCTTAGTAGCCTGAAAATAAATGGTTATTATTATAATTATGTTTCATCAGCTAATAGATTACCGTAGTAAAAGCTATGCCTAGTTTAGCATCAGATCGTTATATGTAACGGTTTGTGTTAGGTAATCAAGGACGTATCCAGGATTATTTTTCGGGGAGGGTGTCCGTAATATGTGGTACGAGTAACCCCCAGATCCCACCTCTGAGTACGCCTATGGTGTTAATAACTTAAACAGTAGTGTACTGTACCTATAGAAATAAAGCAGGGTGGTACTCTTTAGTAATTTAATTTTTATTGATTCACAGAACCTCTTCGTCTAGAGATAAACGGAACAATTGTAACTACAGAAGTGAGTAATTACTATTATAGGGAGGGGGACAGGGTGGTCGTCACTTGTATGAGTCCAGATTACTGCGCTTTTACATATAGATCAATCAAACCGGGACTTGATAGAGGTAAGACCATTATCATTTTACCACACTATAAAGTCAGGTGTAATTTTAGCTAAATTTCAAACGTATCAAATTTTTAAACTATAAAGTAAGCCTGCAATTATTACTAGCTATTAGGTTGAAAAATTTCAGCTGTAACTTAAATTCGTTTTCTCTAATTCGCCAGAGAAAATCACCCAGATTCGTAACAATCCTTAAAAACATTAAAAACCCTCGACAGCCAAGACAATCTTTATATGTATTTCAAATGCTTTTAACTTTTTGATTTTGACAATTTTATTTATTTTTAGTTTGTGTGTGGAGCTCAGATATAATATACCGGAGGAATATATGCGAAACAGATCGTGCATTTGATGCTGATGACAACGGTCTAACAATAATTTGCACTTCAACTTGTGTACATCCTAGTACCACCTTTAAGGTTACATTTGTGCAGTCACAGGAAACGGACCGTAAGTTATTACTATCTCATGTTTATTTATATTTTATTGTTGTTTGTATTTCTAGGACTAGTTTCATACTTTGGCATGGGTTAGGCAAGGAGTGTAATGAAACTCGAGATGATTTTTAGTCTGGTTTATTTTAGATATAGTTAGGTATAACAATAAAAATGTTATAACAATTCCCATCGCAAAATATAAATCAATACTAATATTTAAAGTTTGTGATCTACTGGACCGATTTGAAAATTCTTTTACTATTAATTATAGAAAGCCACGTACGAAGAGGAGAGACTCCCGACCGGGGGTTGATAGGGCTCCAGCTTTTCTACCGTACCGTATACATTTTTTTTTAAATTGTTTTTTTTTTCTATTATATTTCGGAGGAGCTCGTCTCGATCCGTGCGAGCTTTGTACAGTCGTATCATATACATATACGATAAGCGAACACTCGGCCGAGCTGGTCATGGTAGGCGGAGTGGGCTGTGTTAGGTTTTATTCTCGTTACGGAATTTCTTAATTCGCATAAGTTGATAAAAAATGCTATGCAATAGCTTTACCGCGGCAGTCCCCGAGTGCCACACATTTTTTTTTACTTTATAAACTCGATAAGTATGGGATTCGAGGAAAAGCCTTAGAGTCTTTAGAGTGGCTAAAAAGACTTACCTAGACAATTGCTACCAATGTGTAGAAATATGTAATACATTTGGTAAATATAAACCATTTTCTAGATCTAGTTTTAAACTACTTAATAGTTCTGGAGTCCCACAGATGGTGAAGAATTATTGTTCCACTACTGTATCATTTATATATAAATTACTTACTTGCCAAATATGATGGAAAATACGCTAACGATACTACTCTAATTATGGAATATAAGAATAAAAATAATTTAGAATATAGGATAAATAAAGAGTTAGATAATATAATAGAATGGTTAGAAAACAATTATTTAACAGTCAATATAAAGAAAACAAAAATATACTTTCAAATATATAACAGCAAACCATTAAATATAAACATTAAGTATTAAGATAACATAGTCGAAGAAGTAGATGCAACGTCATTTTTAGGCGCCACTATAGACAAATACTGTAATTGGAAACAACATATAGAGAATCTTTGTTCAAATTTAGACAAATCGATTGAGATAAGTTTGAACTCTACAAACGACTCTGAATGTATACCACGGTTATGTGTCTTCAAAATTAAGATGCATATGCTTTTATAACATGGGTAACTCTGTAGAGGCTGATGGAAAAAATGTATACGTGCATTATTTGGAATACAGCAAAAAGGCAGTTGTGAAGAATATTTTAAAAAGTACAATGTATTACCGTTACCTAGTCTGTACATATTTGAAATTTGTGTTTTTGTACGTAGACACCCGCACTTGTTTTGTAAACGCAATGATGCCATAACCAGGCAAAGTAGACATGCTCTTAGTACCTAATCAATGAGTAAAGGTTTTTAGTAAGAATGTATAACTGCATGGCAATACATATCTGTATTAAATTTAAGGTTCAATACGAATGATACTTTTAACATTTTTAAACGAAAAGCATAACCGCGGAATGAATACCGCTGCTTAATTAATATTAATATTAAATAATACTTTGTTTTATTATAAATGTTTTTCGAAATTTGTTGATAAGGTCTAAAATTGCTTGCACGTATTTTTATGTAGTACTAGCTGTGCTCTGCGGTGTTACCCGCTATTTATTAGCCTATGTGTTAATCCAGGGTGTTAGCTAACTCCATACCAATTTTATTAAATCGTTCCAGCCGTTTAGACGTGAAGAAGTATCAAATATACACTCACATACTCACAAACTTTCGCTTTTATAATAATAGTGTGATTTAGTAAAAAATACATTTATTACGACTGTAGACACGAAAATGTTTTGTCTACATTCGAAAAAATAGGTGCTTCGGTCATCGGTCTTGCAATCGTGAGGATGCGGGTTCGAATGCTACCCATTATAGGTACTACCGACGTGAACCCACTCCTAACACAAGCTTTTGAGCTTAGCTGGAGAAGAATGTGGAACATTGCTAGTTATCTTTAAAAAAAACAAAACTAGCAAGGTATCTCGGGAACGCGTGGAGGTATCAAGTTGAAATTAAAACCATATACTCAGATCTACAGCCCATGGAAACTGTGAAATTATCAAACTTCTAAGTTCACGTAAAAAAAATGATACGATGATGATAATTTAAAAAACTCCATGCCTCGATTCCTTGACTATTTATAAAATGTAACTACCTACAAATTTGTACGAAACCCTCGATGGGCGGTTCGAATTGCGCTTGTCCGATTTTTACTAACAACTTATAATAATAATATAGCCTTTTTATTTCCGAAAACTTAAAATTAATAACAATATAAATCTTAAAAAACTTACTTATAACTACTATTTACACGCATGCAGTTACAGAATGTCTCTGATTTCGGTGTGCCTTACGGCAAAGGCTTCCTCCAACTCTTTCCACTGTTTCCTATCCGCTGCTACTCTGATCCAGTGAGCTCCTATAGTGAGTTTCATGTCATCCTCCCATCGTCTTGCTTTTCGTCCTCTACTCCTGACACCGTCCCTTGGGTACTAACAACTTACTTAGCTCTAAAGTAGTTAAGTAATTATAACTACTTTATGCGGTTACATTAAATGTAGTTACAAATGCAAGTAATCATAAACTACATTGAACGAGTATAGTTTTGATTGCAAGTAGTCATTGGAACGTAAATCAAACGCATGAGCTAGAGGCAGGCTGGTTTATTGAGTTAACTCTAAAATAACATTAACAACGTAGGTAGTTTAACTTATTATCTAAAGAGCACATATTAAACTATATTTATAACTACCTACATATTCTTGTAGATCGCTACATCTTCTCCCTCCTAAGTTCAAGTAGCCCATGATCTGTTTAGGTGATACACGGAATAACTATTTAACTACTAGGTCTTAAATGCTAAGGATCATTTATTACCAAAATAAATATTAATCCTAATATTAGTCACATAATCACCTATTAAGAGCTCGCTCGCGTCGCACCGGGCGGAGACACAATAGAAGACTTATCAAGCCGTTTCTGTCACGGCCGCGGGAGTTTTGTATGCTCCACCGTGGTCGAGCTGCCCGAGGCACGCTGCTCGCTACCACCCGAAGTGGTTGCCACTACAACTTCACTAATGCCCTCCGGATCACTCACACTCGATTGCGCGACCTGCCCCGCTGTCTAGGGAATGCAATCACTCGGTCTTTATTAGCGAGATTGATCTCGGTCGAAAGATGGACGAGATCTCGCGAGTTTAACTTGTTTGCAAAACTCTATTAGCGAGCCTAACAAACATGACTTCTTCATTTAATAGAATTAAGCTTTTTCCAATCGCTCAAAGCTCACACACACACATGTCAGCAAAGCTTTGTTCGACATGGGCCTGGAAGCTGACCCGAACTACTCTTTGAGTGCGGAAGAACATGCGGTTTTAGTGAACTTCGCTAAGGCATTTCAACCTGTAAAACTGGCTGTGTAGGTATTAGATATATTTCGGGACTTAATCGCGTGAATTATTTAAAGGTACGAACCTTTTATTTACCCGACGTTAAGTCCCGAAATATATCTAATATGTATAAAAATCGCGAAAGTTTAAAAACAATGGCTGTGTAGGTGTTATGTCTTTGAAATACTGACTTGGCTATCGCAGAAACAACACTTAGGTTTATGATTCGTAAACTGGACGGTCTCCATTGGCAGAAAAACTAGCTGGCTCCTTGAGAAATTGTTAATTTGACAGCGTGCTTATTAGAGATCCAGCTAAATAGCGAGCAGAGTTTGCGAAAGGCGAAACCTTTAAATTGCCTTCGAAAAAATGTGGTTCAAACTGAAATTAAATCACTTGAGCGCTTGCATTGGCAACACAGTCTGACTAATTCACAGACACAGACAATTTCAGATCTATCTTGGTCGATCAACATCAGCTGCTACCGCTAATGATATTGCTAAATTTGCTGATGACTGTAAACTTACGATAATGAACCGCTTTCATCTCTTTCTGAGACATGCAAGAGTATTTAATTGAAAATGAATTTGTACGAGTCCGGAGGGTCAAAAGGCGAACTTTTACAATTCGTGGATGACTGAATGAGATTTGTGGTTCCAACTAGCGTTGAATCCGAAAGGGCCTTCTCAGCGGCTGGTTATATGACCAGCAAAATAAGAAGCCGTTCAGCAGACGATTTTTTGGACATAATGTGCTTTTAAGGAGCTACTTTCAAAATAATTCGTAATAATGGCGTGTGTATAATTTCTAATAGATCTCTGAGTAGGTATAATTTTATTTAATTGATAATAATATCTCAGTTTATTAGTAAACTCAACTTAGTTAATAAGTTTTATTTTAGTTTTTGACTTCTTGTTGTTTTGTTAAAAAGAACTGTTTTACTAATAAAAGACTTTTGTTTGATTTTAGAAGAGTAGACTGGTTGTTACTTATTTGATGTCTTCAAAGTTTAATACTTAAAAGTTTATTAAAAAAGAATTATAGATAGTTACGTCAAACAATGTTAAATACATAAATGTGTATTGACAAAAATCATAAAAGTATTTTTTTATTTTCATAATTCTTTTTTTATTTTTTATTTGCACGAATAAATACACAAAACTGCCAATCTCGCGAGATTTCGGAATTGGCGAGATCTCGAGGTATTTTTATTCATAAACTCGCGAGATCTCTCCTAAGCCTCAATCTCGCGCGTGATGACGAGAACCGGTTTCTATTTTTGGCTTTGACGATCTGATCGACGTCTCGACGCCACTGCATGCCATCTCTTTTTGCTCAATGTGCCCGCAGAGCTTCTCTCCCCTTATGAAGTAGTAGCGCGGAAACACCGCATCTCCGACCTCGAATTCCCTAACAGCCAGCCATAGTGCTGGCGCTGTAGTGCTTCCGCTGTAGTGCTGCCGCTGGAGATACGCCATAGAATAAGTGCGTAGGCATCTTCATGATTGACACGCCGAGCGCAGTTGCACATTTGACGATTTTTGATATTGTAATGCATATTATTTAAAAACTATTTTTGTTGTTTAGTATTCTTTTTTTTCTTTACAGTTTCAATATCATCGGGCCCAATCAGAACGATTTCTACTACCACGGCGCTTCCGATATCTATTCCTAGTAGCCAAGGTTTAGGTATGTCACAAACTTTTATGTGCAATGTACTGTATTAAAAATAAAACAAAATCACTAACCTAACCCTAACTTTTCAACCGACTTCAAAAAGGAGGAGGTTCTGTATTTTTTGTTTTTTTCTTTTTTTTATGTTTGTTCACCGATTACGCAAAGACGGCTGGACTGATTTGAAAAAATATTTTTGTGTTTAAAAGGGTATACTTCCAAGTTGGTCCCATTGTCATCCGATCACGATCTGATGATGGGATCCTGGAGAAATCGAGAAAACTCTTAAAATAATCCTTATTTCATTTCATTTATTATTTCATAAACAATATTACATTGTGTTGAAACGTCTTAAATCTAAAATTGACACAATCCAAGAAACCTTAATAATTAAAACATCACCAGAATTATATGAATTGTAAAACTAATAATTCAAATAACAATAATACAATGTCAAAGGCACACCTACAGTGATTTAGGTATATTTGGCCAATTGATGAAGTGGAACTGATAATGAAGACCACAAATGACGAGCAGACCAATTCAATATTTCACAGTTTGCGATTTAGTTACTTTAATACGGTATTGAGAAGCACTTTATTCTCGTTATACACTGTAATAGAGCTGATAGTTAACTCCTCAACAATTACATACCAACTCACTAAAAAGAGAGAAATAAAAAACTTTTTTTGTAAAAAAGTTTTTTTTAGTAGTAGTCTTGTTTAAAGGAAAATGTTATTACTAATACTTTTAGTTTTTAGTTTCCAGAATTAGGAAAAAAAGTGCGCAGGCATCTTTATGATTGACAAGCAGAGTGCAGTTGCACTGTTTTGAAGATCTTTGATATTATATGCGTGTGTAATGGCGCGGTGGGAGTGTGTCCGACTGCTACGCAAGAGGGTTCGATCCCCACCCGGGATAAAACTTTGTGTGATGAGCACGATGGTTTATCTATATACATATTTAGTCTGGGTGTTATTTATCTTATGAATGTATTTAGAAATCTACAAGTATGTTTATCAGTTGTCTGGTTTCCATAGTACAAGCTCTGGTTAGTTGGGGATCAGATAGCGTTGTGTGAGTTGTCCCAAACCCGGGAGAAACCGGGCAGTAGTATGTCAGGCCATGCTCAGTGTAGGGTTCCAGAGCCGCTGCCGAATGAAAAAATCCGATTTGAAAAGTTGCACCAGCAGAAGAGAGTATATTTATGGCATTCACACCCTTCTCTTGAGAAACGCAGTTTTTTGGCAATAACTCAATGACGGTATATTCGATCATTTCCGAAATAATTTTAATTAAAAGTATTTGCTAAGCGCGACCTTTTTGAAATTTTTCATATGACACGGTTCAAAAGATAAGTGACTCAATTTATGCAACTTTCTTCAAAGTTTAAAGCTATATCGATATTGAACCACTTAACATCAAAAAAATTGTTGGAAAATTATAGAAAAAATAGACTAAGCATATCGCGCTAATGGCGCTTATATATTAATAAAAATAAATTGCAATGATTTAGAGTACATATTCAAAATTAATTTCGAGCACGAACCACAAGAAATCTGCGCCCGACAGATGGGTCTGTTTGTGCGTGTAATTTCTTCTTATAAAAGTCATGCTGGCCAATATTTTATTTATTTATTTATTTAAAACTTTATGCACAAAGTTGTACAAAGGTGGACTTAATGCTAAAAGCATTCTCTGCCAGTCTACCTTAGGGTGATGTAGAAATGGAATGTGTGAAAGGTGCAGTAACCTAATTGTAAAATAAGAACTTCCTTATTATTCTTACATAATACACAAATAAAACAATATAACTATACAATACTATACATACTTACAAAAATACATACATACATATATACCTACATACATAACTATACAATAGTATACAATAATATCAATTCGCCACTGTGCTGTTGTGTTTTTCTAAAGCCTTTTCAAGCGGTGTTTGAAATTTTATATTCTTTTGTCCTTACAGTTTCAATATCATCGGGCGCAATCAGAACCATTTCTACTACCACGGCCCTTCCGATAACTACTCCTAATAGCCAAGGTTTAGGTATGTCACAAACTTGTATGTGCAATGCACTGTAAAAATAAAACAAAACGCCCAACTTTTTAGTAGTCTTGTTAAAACAAAGTGTTTTTACTAATACTTTTAGTATCAGAATTAGAAAAAAAAGTACGTAGGCATCTTTATAATTAACGTATTTTTATATTAATAGGTAGGGGCAAAATTATTTTCGTATTTTAAATGTATTGTTAGTAATCAAACCTCTTTGGTTGTACTGAATGTAACTGGCTGGTTTTAATACCATTAAATGTTGAATGAGTAGGCAATAAATAAATAAAACTAGTTCCCGAGTTGTAAAAATGGCGGCAAATTGACAAGTCGCTATTTTTATAGCTCCGCGTTTAAAGTGTTAAATATACTTGAAATACGTGATAACTGGACAAGAACGAGACTTGGTGATTGAAAGAAGAAAACTAGAAAGAAATTATACTTGAAACTGGCGTATGCACATAATGTGCGAGATATGATCTCTACCGATTAATATTGGAGGAAAAAAACTAGTTCCTGCCATTTTTCAATTGTTTTTCAAGCGAGCAAAATGAACATATGTGACGAAAAAATTCGGTAAATTTTAAATTTTTATTACAAAAAAAGCTAAAAATGCGGCGAACGCCGCGAATAAAATTTGTGCGGGTTACGGACCTAATGCAATATCAATACGAGTAGCAAAAATGTGGTTCAAGTGTTTCAAATCTGGAAATTTTTGTGTGAAAGATGAAGATCGTTCTGGACGCCCTGTCACGGAAAAAATCAGTGCCATCTTTGAAAAAGTGGAGCAATTTCGACATATTAGTAAGGGGCGTCTAAACGGGCCATTTTTTACGGCAATTTGTGGCGGCACTATTGACAATTAATTGCTAGGCCAATAATGGCAATATGTCTGCAATTGTATGGCGCATGTTTCAGTCTCCTAAACGGGCTACACCACCCGGCTACAATAAAATAGAGAGCGACTGAAACAACAACAAAATTGGCCGGGCAACATTACGGATAATCCATCGCTCAGCGATCGTCCGGCAACCATCAAATCAATATTGGAGAGTACTGTCATGTTGCCGGCCACGTCATTGCCCCCATAGATTGTCATAAAAAATAGCCCGTTTAAATGCCCTTTTAGTTATAATATTGCTGAAAAACTGGATGTTGATCACAAAACAGTTTTACGTCATTTACAAAAGTCTGGGTTCAAGAAAAAACTTGGTATTTGGGTATCACATGATCTCACTGAGAGAGAAACTTAATGCAATGTGTTTCCATTTGCGATTCTTTTTTGAAACGTAATAATTCCGATCCATTTCTTAAACGGTTGATTACGGGTGATGAAAAATGGGTCACTTACGATAAGAATATCCGAAAAAGGTCGTGGTCGAAGCATGAATAAGCCCCACAGACCGAGACAAAGCCCGGCCTGACTCGGAACATAGTGATGCTGTGTGTATGGTGGTGTAAGGTGTATTGGAAAGGAATCATCCACTATTAGCTTTTGCCGCCGCCGGGTTAAACTATCGATTCTGACCTCTACTGTCAGCAACTGATTTTTTTTTTCTTTGTGTGAAATACAGGAAAATACTTTTGCCCCGACCTTATATATTTAAAAACTATTGAGGAACTGTTGGTCTAGTGGTTAGTGACCCTGACTGTTAAGCCGGAGATCGTGGGTTCGAACCCTACCAAGGATAACATTTTGTGCGATGAGCACGATGGTTAATCTGTGTCTGGGTGTTATTTATCTATAATATATATGCATTTAGAAATATATAAGTATGTTTATCAGTTGTACAAGAATGGTTTCCATAGTACAAGCTCTGCTTAGTTTGGGATTAGATAGCGTTGTGTGAGTAGTCCCAAGATATCATTATTTAATATCGAAAAAACCGGGCCGATTTGAATAATTGCACCAGCAGAAGACAGCACTTGCTCCCTTTTGTTGAGAAACGCAATACAATCATGTCCGAAATTATTTTGATTTAAAGTATTTGTTAACCGTTTACGTTTACGCCTTGAATTGGGATGGTTATACCGCCACCAGTCGGTCGCCAGAGCCTCGTTCGTTGTACAGCAGGATGTCCACGTGCAGGTGAGGTTGGCTTGGAGCAATGGATGGTGGTATGCCCCTTACATCCCAGGAGGGGCAGGACAACACAAGGGGGCACAATTTATGCAACTTTCGGAGCGATAAGTTTAAAAAATATTCACTCAATCGAAAAAAGTTTATTAAAAACCTTAAAGCCATTATGGCTACCTTAAAAAACCGGGCAAGTGCATGTGGGGCCACAAACAATGTAGGGTTCCGTAGTCCCTATATTTAAAATAAAGGACTAGGGTATCAACACCATAACATAAATCTATATGCAGATTAGTTTATTAAATACAGAAGACAAAAGATCCCGTCCGCCATCCTCTTTTTTAATAAATAATGAGTCTTAAATTCAACAGAGTAAGTTTAAAAATTATTAAACTAAGTCATCTTTAAAAAATATTGAACGGAGTGACGTGCATCTGCGTCGAAATATAGTGAGCTACTGGCCAACGAGGCGGCCCCGCCCAACCTGCGAGACGAGAAATGTTCGTCAAGTGATTTCCGTCTTTATGGTGGTCTGAGACTCGTGCCCCCGATTGTACCTACATTAATGCTAAGTTCGCAAACAATAGGTAAAGCCGGAGAAAAGAACCTGGCAATAAAAACTCGGGGCCACTTTCTTCAATTTGCCAATTTTACATTATTTGAATGTTTATAAACTTGATATGGGGGTAAGGTGCTGCGACAATAAAGGACTGATGCAAATTGTATGATCTAAAAGTTGAAACATGAGATAAACCAAAATCAGCCTTAGTGGATACAATATAGTAGGAGCATCTACTTACAACAAAGGTAAAAACTATATGTGCTTAAATATTGACCAAAGTACAAGTACTTTGGTCAGAATTAATATTATATGAATATATATTTAATGATTCGTTACAAGTAGATAACGAATGATTAAATATAAAATATTAATTCTGATATCAAAAGAAAGAAAAGAATGACCTTTATTCGTCACGCAACCTACTTGTTGTCAACGTAACAAAAGGGCGTAAGTGCCTTGAACTGTCTTCTGTTGGTGCAATTTTTCAAATAGTATGTTTTCATATAAGATGCATTTTTTTGTAATAACGGCTGCGGAACCCACCACTGAGCATAGTCCAACATGCTCTCGCCCGGCTTTCAAATTTAAAAAGCGTCGTTTCAAAGTCGTCAAATTAACGATAATGCCCTTAAAGTGATAAGCCGTGATGACAATGACTACAATCAGTGTAGATTCCGGCGTTAGTTATTATAACTACTAGAATTACTATGCTGTACCAAAATTAAAATGTGTAAACCTGTGTTTGACTTTTGTTCTCTTATGGAATTTGAGCAGAGGCCAACCGGCCGTGCACGCTCCATATTTCATAAATTTTGTTAAAAATACAACTTGCGGAAATGTTTGCCGTAACGCTTGTGTTAAAAGTTAAAGCTAAGTAACTCTTTAGTAATCTCATTAATTATATTTGACAGAATCGCATACAAAGGATTACAACGAGACGATGTTTGACGAATCATTCCCCTTTGAAACAAACACTTCGTCATCTACAATTTTGACAACAAACTTAAATGCTTCCACTATTTCTCCCAGTACCGGTAAGTACCAATTATAAACATTGCAAAGAAATTACGCTTATATATTTAGTTGTAATATAATTGTAATCTCCACTTTAAACAAAAATATTCAAGATATGTTTTGGGTCGAGATCGCGCAATTCATGTTTGGTGAAAGAGTCCGTTGCCTACACTAAAAATGCCCACATTGCTAGTCATCTTAAAAAAAAAAAAACTTGGAAGTATATATCTACATTTTTATACTCTCGATATTTTTTTTTCAAATGGGTGCAGTCGTCTCTGAGTAATCGGGTAAGAAACAAAAAATAACATACAGTAGAAATAAGTACCTCCTCCTTTTTAAAATTTAATAAGTTGCAATGATTTAGAGTATTCGATTTATATTTGTCGACGCGAGGGTGACATATGAGACATTTGCAGCTAAGTATTCGATTAAACGGTGGGTAGGTACGTGGATACCTCGAACAAAGTAAAGTTAATTATAATTCAAGTCACTTTTATTAATGCTAACTACTACAAAACTCTCACTATAAAATAGCGACAAGTCAACCGGAGAGGTGCTTTCGCTTTGACCGTTCGATTCATACTGCCTACTTTAGGCATTCCAAAATGAAAACATCAAAAGAAAGTCACGCCATCTATCCGGCGGCCAAGTGTCAATACATTTGCCTATTTAATCGAAACAGATGTTACGTCAACGGAAATCAATTAGCGATCTCTGAGGCTAGAAGCTCCTTAACTCTGCACCGCAACCGACCGTGCATATCCTTTCTTCATATAAAACTCGCGCAGGCCCAATAACATTTCGCTATTGTCCTGCTTGTGTTTTGCCGAAGCCTTTAGAAGTGATGTTTATAATTTGATATTCTTCTTTCAATACAGTTTCAACATCATTGGGCGCAATCAGAACCACTTCGTCTACCTCGGTGCTAAGCCAAGGTATATGCCACAAACTTTTATCTGCAACGTACGGTATTAAAATAAAACAGAATGCCTAACTTTTCAGTAGTATTTTTTATTGCTGATACTATTAGTAGGAATTTTTTTAAAAGTGAGTGCATAGGCATCTTCTAGGTACACTCGCTCCATTGTAGGCTTCATCAATGCTTACTATCAGGCATGATCGGAGCCAAGAGGAAGCCATTACTTATAACAATTACAAAAAGAATATATTTTAATTGGTACATATTTATTTGTAACTTTTCCTTAGTTAAATATATAATAGAATAAGAATGTGCCGTTACGTAGTTGTATTTAAACGATTAATCCTTTACTTGCAGGATCAGCTGAAGCAATTCAACTTCAGGCAGGATTCTTAGTGGCCACGGTTGGTATCTTTGACTTTTATCCATAAAATGCTACCGCTCAAATGTAGTCTCTAACGAACAATTACTTTATAATATATAAAAATAGTGACGCAGACGAAATTGGTTCAGCTAGTTATCTATAGGTACCATTATTGCATTAGGAGGCCTGAGCCGGAGATTGATAGAATATCAGCAACTTATTTAACAACATTTATTATATTAATTTGGTTTTCAGATTACCATTGGTGCACTGCAGTTCTGGGTGTTATGATTATGACCATCATAGAGTGGATGTCCGTATTTGCCATACACGACATTCATTAAACATTATAATTATCCCCCTTATTAATACTACTTTAGTAATGTCTTTGTTTTGCATTCAATCTATTTTAAAAATTGTGTAACACGAGACAAAACAGTCGTTAATTAAAATGCTGTTATCAATGTATTGTGACTGAAATTAGAGTGAAGATGGGCAGCGCGTTTGTTAAAAGAGAAATAAAAAATAATTTATGGTCAGAAAGTCACACTAGATAGTAATATAGCTCTTAATTCCACTTCCTAGATTATATTATTACACTATCTAGATCCCATTTGTTGTTAGGTCATTCTCATTTAGAGCCAGTATGTTATAGACCCAGTATAGGATATAAGTAATTATAAATCCAGTATTATGTGTAATCAAATAGTTTTAAAATGTTAGTTCGGTACCAGTAAAACAATAAAAAAATGGTTTCAAAAAATCTATTTTTTATTTCGTTACCTAATAATACATTTTTATAAATCTGCATCTGTCCCATATTATTTACTAGTTTATTCCCGCGGCTTCGCCCGCGTTGATGCCAGATTGATAGTTTCATACTAACTTCGCACCTCCGTTTTACCCCTTAAAAATCCTTTCGTAGTGCTCCCCTACGTTATAAAAAGAACCTCTGTGCAAAATTTACAGTTTCTTACCCTTATAGTTTAAGTCCCTGCTTTGATATATCAGTCAGTCAGCTTCTCCTTTTATATATATAGAAGATTAACATACTTAGTACTTACGTATGTTGTTAAAATATTAGACGGTGCCCCCCCCCCCCCCCTCGGCTCTCCCATCTATTAAAATGCCCAACTCACCCCTTTTTCATCGACCCACTTACCCTTTAACGCTATATCTAAAAAAAATATTTTGGCATACAATAACCGAAGGGGCGAACCCTTCGGTTATTTTTATTTGAAATTTAAACAAGTAAAATGGTTGTCTGTAAAGTTTTTTTTTTTATTTGTACGCATGTCACTGCATTTTTAATGGCAAGGCCGACCCACCGACTCAAAGTCACCCCAATTAGCACCCGTTTACGAGTTTGACGCATGGGACAGTCATCATCAAGTCAAGTTTGCGCTGTCAATGCGAACGGTACGATGACTACGCGTTCTCCGCCCCCGGGCGGCATTAACTGTGCCGGTGTTGTTGATCCTGTGATGTGTGAATTAAAATGCGATAAATGCAGTGTGGTTATTAACGAGTTACTAGCTTTTATAAGTAATAAAGTTGATACTTTGCCTGAAGTCGGAATAATAAAAATATGTGTAAGTGCATATTCATTGGCGGAAATTGAGGCGGCGAGAACTGTTGCATATAAGTTGATGGCCCCCACTAAAAAACTCATGAGAAGAAAAGAAGGAGCTGAGCCGAAGATTTTCCAAGAAATGATTAAAATGATTAAAGAATTCGAACCCGAGAATCTACCCACCTTTGTAGCGAAAAATTTTAATAAGTTGCCACCTGTGACTTTCGATCACGTAGATATTACTACTTTTTTGAAAGAAATGGCACTTCTCAAGTCCGAGGTTGCATCCATCAAAGCTAAAGCCCAAAGTTCTGCATTAACACCTGACTTAGAGGTTGTAAAAAATGATGTTGTGGTCGCCAAGAAAATGTTACTAGAACTACGGAAAAACTGCGAAACCCGTACTGCCGTTGAACTCCCCATCATTAAAATGCCTAATAATGCGATTAACGTTAGTAATGAGAACCAATTTACTAACGATTACAACTAGCATTCAGAAAAGACATTAGAGGGTAGTGACAAAAATGTTGCCCCACCGCGTTCGCTGGTTTATTGCTCCAGGAGGTAGCAGGTACAGAAAATGGGCGATGGTAGTGAGAGATCCGCGCACACGCAGTCTGTCTCCGCTCCGTACGTAAACACCAATACCGACTTCGCGCTGATAAATTATGCTACTGCACCTGTTCACACGGTGGGTAATACCACAATGACAGTACATAGTTATATAGCAATATTCTCGCTCAAACAGGTTGTCAGTTTGTATAAACAAGGAGGTACAACTGTGAATGCTTGTTTTTTAGATTTAAGTCGCGCTTTTGACTGCATTAATCATGAGTTATTGTGGAAAAAACTCCACCGTACACATGCGCCAACTGACATTGTTGGACTGCTTAGGTACTGGTACCGCAATCAGAACAACAATGTCAGATGGGTACATGACCTGTCGGATGAATACAAACTGACATGTGGAGTGAGACAGGGAGGGGTAACCTCTCCGAACCTATTTAATGTATATATGAACGATCTGATTGTGGAGCTCAGCAGTACACCTGTAGGGCTCCGATTAAATAACAGGTATGTAAATAATTTGAGCTACGTTGATGATATTGGTGCTGAGCCCTTAAATTAAGGGGTTACGTAGATTAATTTCTATTTGTGAACGGTACGCAAGGGATCATGATCTTATCTACAATGTTAAAAAAACTGAAATGGTCATATTTAGGTCCGGAATGGGACCTGATAATGTCCCGTCTATTCATTTAAATGGGCAGCCTGTAAAAATTGTGGATAGTTTTAGGCACCTTGGTCACATTGTGACATCGAGTTTAAGGAACGATGATGACATTGAACGTCAGCGCAGGTCATTATGCGTCGTTGGGAATATGTTGATTCGAAAGTTCGCTAAGTCCTCCCCGGACGTGAAAACAACACTTTTTCGGGCCTTCTGTCAGACTTTTTACACTTGTCAACTCTGGACTAACTACACAAAAAAATCGCATGACAGTATCCGAGTTGCCTACAATAACATCTTTAGGCAACTGCATGGACTAGAGCGTCACTGCAGTGCATCCGGTATGTTCTTCGAAGCACGAGTTAACACTTTCAATGCTATTCAAAGGTGTCGAATCGCAGGGTTTATGTCCGGGGTTGAAAGATGTGAGAACGCTATTATAGAAGGTCTGTCTGAGTAGATAATGTAATGTACAAAAGGTGGTTATAGTTACGTAACCGTAAAGTTCTCACTTTGTATTTTTTTTTTTTTTTTTATTGTGATTACTTTTTATTGATTATCTATTAATATCATTTTTTAATTATTAGTATTGAATCATTTATTTTATTTAATTTTTAATTATTGTATTTTTTGTTATGGATTTTGTGTTATGTATTATTATTATTGTGTTATTAATGTGTGTGTGTGTGTGTGTGTGTGTGTGTGTGTGTGTGTGTGTGTGGTGTGTGTGTGTGTGTGTGTATGTGAAATGGACTAGATGTCTGAATAAATAAAATTATTATTATTATTATTATTATCATCTCCTTCGGCATATTGGAGGGAAGTAAGATGACCCAAGCCTCACCGACACCACAAGCAATGATATTAGTGAGCTTGACGATCCCTGAGCGAAAATAACCTTAAATAATTTAATGAAGTGCAATCGCTAGTTACCGTTAGTAACAATTTCAATTATCTAGGTCCTCTGTGAATATACGACGTCATACTTTTTGACGTCACTGGAACGTGGCGCACTTTTTCATGAGTGCAGTACGATCGTCAAGTAATAACCACCACCTATAGGGCTCCTATTTTTAACACGCTTTTATTAGCTTCATACGTATGTTGGTATGTAAGTATGTAACGGAATATTTGAACGTGTTTTTCACCCACTTGAGATCGTCGGATGTAATTGAAACTTCGCACACATATCAAGGACCGATGACAATACAATCCAATCAAAAAAGATATTTTTGAGGATTCATCCCCTAAGGGGGTAAAATAGTGGTTGTAAGTTTATATAAACCTCCGCCAGTGTTAAACTCTCCCATTATAAAAGTTCCTCCTGATATATTTACTCCATAATTGCAATAAACATGACAAAGAGATTAGATGTCAAAATAAGTTGTCAAATTTTGAAATTATATCGTTCCATTTCATAATCGATTTAGGTTATGGAAGGTGCAACAAGGTTATTGGGAACGGCTAATCAAAGTTAAAATTAAAAACTTTGTTTGCAAACGTTATTAAAATAATAATTACTGTCCGAAATATACTTATCTTAGATTTAATAAAATCAATAAAGGACATGTACCAAATACGGCCTGTAGCGGACAGAAACTTGTGAAACGTTAAAATTAAACAAATATTTTTTGCAATCTGTATGTGGTTTTTATTTTTTGATAAAACTTGGTGGAAAGATTTTAGTTTTAAAGAATAATAATAATTAATCTTAGGTTACGATATTGGCGGATGATTGTTTTATGTTGCCAGCTTTAAAAATAAAACGACGTTTGATAGGTAGAAATTGTTAGTAAAGATAAATTAACTTTATTACTTTATTATAAAACAATGTGTTTTAATTATTTTAGAAATATATTCGGTAAAAAAGTAATTTAATTTAATTGTGTTGTTTAGTTATTTGGTCGCAATCGATTTTTATTTATAAATCGATAGTATAAATCATTTTTCAAAGCATTTGCAACACTTTTTTTATCTGTCATGTCATTCGTGTTGTTTTTTATTTGATTCATTAATTTTTTTTACTATTTAGTTTTGTAAAAATGGCGGTAAGCTGCCGCCATTTTTTTTACAGTTCCCAGTTTAACGAGTATAACTTGTAAAAAATGAATTGAAAAGAATGAATGAATTGCAGAACGAGACTATGCAACTAACACAAGCCATTGAGCTTAGCTGGGGGGTTAACGTGATTGCTAGTAATGTTTTCTGTTATAAAATCATTTCCATTTTAAATATCTCGTATCTCAATTCCACCAAGTTTTATGGGCAATAGAGTAGTCATTTATCTTCAAAACAAACATGGTTTCGTGTAAGTCCTTTCCAGGTCTAAAATGTATGGACAAATGGACCACTCCTTTGTATTATTTCTGATGCGATAATAATATGCATATATCGTAGCACGAAACGTTTCTAGAGGGCCGAGATAACGGAGAAGGAAGAATATATCCATGCTTAGTTACTGATGTTTTCCAAGCAAAATCGGGGATAGCAATCTATCACGAAACCTTTGTAGGTTATTGGGAACGGTTATTTTACGGGACCTCAGGGTTGCCCGTTTAATTGTCCACTTCTCGTGGGAATAACAATGGTAAATGAAACAAAAACACAAAGAAAAAGAAGATTGGAGAATAAAAGATGGAAGTTAAAAGATAAAAAAATTAAATTCTCTAGCGAAGTATTAGAAGAGTCAAAGAAGAACAGGAGAGACTATATGAAATTATAGAGCCTCACATTCTGGAGAAAAGAGAGCAGCTCGGCTACAACAAATGCGTCAGCTTAATGCCGAATACCGAGTTTCACAATCTGAAGAAGAAAGAGCCGTCCGCTTACAGCAAACACGCGAGCTTATGGCCGAATATCGGGCCTCACAATCCAAAGAAGACAAGAGCAGCTCGCTTATAAGAAATGCGTCTGCATAATGCCCAATACCTAGATTTACAATATGAAGAAAAAAGAGCCGATCGCTTACAGCAAACACGCGAGCTTATGGCTGAATATCGGGCTTCACAATCCAAAGAAGACAGAGCAGCTCGCTTACAACAAATGCGTCAGTATAATGCGATATTACCAAGCTTCACAATCTGAAGAAGAAAGAGGAACACGCAAGCTTATGGCCGAATATCGGGCCTCACAATCCAAAGAAGACAGAGCAGCTTGCTTACAAGAAATGCATCTGCATAACTGCACGCCGTATACAGAGATTTACAATCTGAAGAATATTTCATATATTAGTTTAAAATACTAAAAATAAACACGCTTTTGTAAATAGCTGTACCAATAAATAATAGTTTAAAAAAACTACAAAACACACTTTTATTGAAAATTTAATCAAAAAAAGAAAAATAAATAATAGTTTAAAAAACTAAAAAAAAATACGCTTTTGTAAATAGCAGTTGATAAGCTATTTACACAAGAGTATTTTTTTTAGTTTTTTAAACTATTATTTTTTATGCAATGGTTTGACTTTTTAGGTTGGATGGAAAGCATCCCTCCATAAACGATAAGTTTATTAAATATGTTAGTACAGTCAACTGCAAAAGTAGATAATCAAAAACGGAATGTCAAAATTATTGAATTATATTTGTGGCAAATCTACTTAATGCTGCAATGTCCCTAAAGTAAGTGATGGAATAAGTTACCGATAAATTATCTGATTGTCAGTACTTTTTGATCATCCAGTTCTGGCGACAGTTCGCCAGAGTTGGATGATCAAAAAGTTTTAAACTAAGTGATAGAATTGAAAATCGTTAATGAAATCGTGCCATTTGCATTCTTGGATTTTGTTTTTTTATTCTTTGGCGAATCGCAATTTACATTCAAAAGTAAGCGATAGTCTTATAAATTATAACTTAATTTAAACCTGTATTTTTGCATTCTTTGGCGAGTTGCAACTGCCATTCAAAAGTAAATAACAGTCTTGAAAATCATAACTTTATGAAATCCGGTATTTTGACTTTCTTTGGCGAATCGTAACTGACATTCAATAGTAAATGATAGTCTTGAAAATCATAACTTTATGAAAACCTGTATTTGTGCATTTTTGGCGAGTTGCAACTGCCATTCAAAAGTAAATGATAGTCTTATAAATCAAAACTTTATGGAAAGCAGTATTTCCACATTCTTTGGCGAATCGTAACTAACATTTAAAAGTAAATGACAGTCTTGAAAATCATAACTTAATGAATATTGTGTTTTTAATATTCTCGGTTAAATGGCAGCTGGCTTTCAAAAGTAAATGATAGTCTTGAAAATCATAACTTTATAAGATTCTGTATTTCGACATTCTTTGGCGAATCGTAACTAACATTCAAAAGTAAATGACAGTCTTGAAAACCATAACTTTATGAAATCCTGTATTTCGTCATTCTTTGGCGAATCCTAACTGACATTCAAAAGAAAATGACAGTCTTGAAAATCATAACTTAATGAATATTGTGTTTTTAATATTCTCGGTTAAATAGCAGCTGGCTTTCAAAAGTAAATGTTAGTCTTGAAAGTTATGATTTTCAAGACTATCATTTACTTTTGAATGTTAGTTACAATTTGCCAAAGAATGTCGAAATACAGGATTTCATAAAGTAATGATTTTCAAGACTGTCATTTACTTTTGAATGGCAGTTGCAACTCGCCAAAGAATGCAAAAATACTGGTTTTCATAAAGTTATGATTTATAACACTATCGTTTACTTTTGAATGTTAGTTGCGATTCGCCAAAGAATAAAAAAAACAAAATCCAAGAATACAAATGGCATGATTTCATTCACTTATGATTTTCAATTCTATCACTTAGTTTAGAACTTTTTTGATCAAGTTCTGGCGACAGTACAATCAGATATTTTATCGGTAACTTATTCCATCACTTACTTTAGGGACATTGTAGCATTAGCTAGATTTGCCACAAATATAATTCAATAATTTTGACATTCCGTTTTTGATCATCTACTTTTGCTGTTGACTGTACAGGTGTTAGATCAATAAAACGTATTTTTAAAACTTTTGTTGTAGTCTCGTCATATCCCACGGCATTTGTGTTGTTCAGTGATAATATAAATTAATGAATTTCATTATAATTGTTAGGTTCTAGAAATAAACTATTGGGGAGATTGGCTTTATATGTATGTGTAAGTTTGTTATTACAGTTTACACACAGATTTATCCAATGGTTATTGAATGAGTCCGCTATTTTTGAAGGATTACATATGATTTTATTATTTACATAAATATTCTTTATTTGGTGTGGTTTTTCAATTTGTTCTGTTTCGCTTTTTATTGGTAACCAGGCTGCGTTGCACTTGTTTTTAGAACTGTTTAAATATATATTATAGTTAGTTATTTTGATGGAATTGTCAATACAGGATTTTAATATTTTATAAAAAACAGTTTATTTGAATTGGACTTTTCTCAATACTAGATTATAATTGGAAATCAATCAAACAATAATTCTTTACTTTTTTTATCTATGTGTAGTATATTGACATTGAAATCCAGTACGGAGACCAGTACAATTCTAGTTTTGTTAAATTTGAAACTAATATAATAAAGCGCAGTATGTAATTTAGTTAGAAACAAAGAATAATCTGAATTTGGTGTTCAGTATATAGTGATTATAAATATGTTATGATGGAGCAAATGTATTCTACAACATTCAAAATGTTTATCTATACTATGGTTTCTGAGAAAGTCAAGTATTTTATAATTGAATTTGATTTAGTTATTATCTACACTTCCACGCTTTTGTTTGTTCTTTCTACAATATGAGGATTTATTATGCATTCACTGCCAGATTCAGTAAATGTTTCCGTTAAACGCTGTGGTGGCGCTTATTTACTACACCAGCCACATTTTGATGCAAAATCCTTAAGTATTTAGTCACGAAAAACAGTATTATTATTATTGTCTGTTTGAGTGCACATATCTACCATTTTGCAACAATGTATATTGTGATATCTAGTTTGCCTAGTTTGTATACTCTGAGAATCTTGTGAATATTGTTGCACCACACTAACATCTGATATATTTACCTTACCTTTAGGATTTAGAAATTTAAGATTATAATTTAGTTGATTCAGTATAAAATTAATTTCTTTACAATGGGTTCTCCTTGTTGAGAAATAATTTAGATTCACAAAAGTACAGGTTTTGTATAGACTGACTATCATAGCTAACATTTCATTAACTTTAAATTCATTTAAATGCCTATTATTTAACACTTTGCGAGTACATACTTCAGTCATGATATGCAGTCACAGATAATTACACGATATGGAGGGATAATATCAAACAGTTTAGCACATTTCAGTATCTCTTTTGTCGATGCTTGGATTTTTTGAAGGACATTATTCGATATTGTTTTTAGCAAGTTTTGAGTCGGGATTTAATTAATACCCGTGACATTCCAATACACTGCTTTCCTCCAAATATGTAGACTGTATTGTTTGAATCAGATACTTTCAGAGATGATGTAATTGATGTAACAACTGTGTCTCGATTTTAAGGTGTACTAGGTATATTCTCTTGATGTGAATTAAATTGCTTTAACTTGTTGTTTCTAGTACCAATACGTATAATATCCTTATTTTCATTTTAGCACACCATTATGCTTGCATTATCAGTCAGATCCTTTGGGGTTTGAAATGACACATCCAAATCCAATTTTCTTACCGATACGTTTGATCTATTTTTCATAGACTGTTTCTTGCTTGTTTTGACACAAGCTATTAGTTGTAGTAGTACTTAAACTTATGACATACATATTTTATATTGTAGTGTTTTTTGATTCTCTGCATCTAATTGTTGTTGAAGGGAAAAGTTTTCAAGGTGTTTCAAATGATTGTTAACGGTTTTACACCCATTTGAAATATAATTCATCTACAATGTGGTGCTTGATATCTCCAAAAAAATCGCATGACAACAGTGCATCGTTTAATATTCTCTGTCTATACATATAATAAAACTGTAAATTTCACGTGTCTGTACATGGCCAAACTTAGTGAAAAAAAATATTAGGAAATGTTCGAAAAGAGTATTCAAACACGTTGCTGCATTTTTAGAAATGTCTGTCTGTCTGTCTGTCTGTCTGTCTGTTTGTTTGAACACGCATCACGCAAAAACTACCGTACAGATTCGGTTGAAATTTTGCACGTGCAATCTAATAGATGCAGATTAACATTTAGGCTATAAATTATCACGCTTTTTCCCATAGGAGCTAAGCAGTAAGGGATAATGTCTGTAGCTATTTTTCGTTATAAAACAGTAACTACTAGACGGATCTTTATAAGAATTTGCAGTTTTATAGTAAATACTATAGGACATTATTTACACTATGAATCATTACGCTAACGTCTATGGGGAACGAGAAGCAACGTATTTTTTGTCGCACCATAATGGTTTATCACAAAATTTTCCACATTTAGACATTATCTATAATTGTAACCCATGGAATACATAACTTCACGCTAAAACTAAAAGGAGCTAAACACAACATTGTTAAGTTTTATAAGAACAGTTATTTTGACGTGGCATGTAGCGAACAGTATAACCTTGAAGCTATGCTAGCGGACTTTGACGATGAAGTCCCGGGCTCGAATCCGATGTCTGATTATGTTCTTTTTGTATTTTTTTAAATTGTCTTTATCCTTTTTTAATATTTTTCTCAATGTTTTAGTTATGTTTTCGACCGTAAGTAATTTATTTACTTTGGTTATTATTTTTTTATATTAAAAATCAAGTAAATTATGCACGTAGGTAAGTTAATTATAGGTATTGCATGCACTGCTGAGAGTAATTAATTAATCGTAGTAGAAATGAGAAGCAATATTACATTAATTTCCAGAAATGATGTGTTCGTCTAAAAAAAAGACATTACACACGTAAAAAAAAAACAAGTAGCGCCATCTATGAAATCAAATTGTTCACCGTGATCAAATTTTATTAGGGTATAGGTGCTTGAGATGCTGAGTGGCAACATTCTTGAAAGTAGATGGCGTTGTATTCAATAACGTTCTATACTTAGTAAAAGAAGTTTTCAAAGAAACACATTGCTATGTTTTTTAGAAATGTTTGTCTGTTTGTCCGTTTGTTTGACCACGCATCACACAGGTGCATCGAGGATCATGTTTTGGGGTTATGGTTGGAGATTACGTGTTCATCAATTCAACGATAATGAATGGCTCAACATCGGTCAAGTGTGAGTAGTTCGGGTGACGGGAGGAGGGGGGTCGTTGTTTGTCAACCGTACCTTTAGGGATATCTGACATTTTCGCGGGCATGACACACATGATAAGCTCTGTGTTTGCTTACTAAAGTGTTACAGCAGTTTTATTATTAGTATTGCGTTGTAACACTATATGAAATACACCCCATTTTTAGCCAAAATGGCAAAACAGAACCCTTATAGTTCCCTTATGTCCGTCCGTCCGCAGCTTAGCTCAGAGACTGTTAGTGCTAGAAGGTTGCAACTTTTGCATGAATAAATTACTAACGCCGATAAAGTGAAAGAACAAAATCTTTAAAATCATTATTTTTTTAAGGGTACCTCTCTTATATGTAAAGTGGGGATGTGATTTTTTTCTCACCTACCTACCCCATCGTGTGTGGTATCATTAGATAGGTCTTTTAAAAAGCGTTTAGGGTTTGTGAAGACTATTTTTAGATTTAGGGTTCCTTTGTGTATAATATTAGGCTTTATAGTGAACATTTTTGTTAGAGTCAAGTGTCCCCCTGCCAGCTAAATGGTTGATGTTGGGTATGTGAAAAAAATCAGGGTAGTAGTATAAATACTTAAATTATAAGGAAAACTATGACAGTTAAGTACTTAGGCTTTACAAGTTTACGATCACATGAGAAGTAACAACATTTTCGTACAAATTCTATTAAAAATTATTAGGTAATAAGTAGGTATAACGTTGAAAGAATGAAACAAAAACAACAGAAAACCCACTTCTTAAGCCGCACACCAAACTAACTATCTAAAAGAATAGAACAGATCGATTTTTATTTAGTAAGTATTTAGTCAACAGGACTGTTTCCAACATATTTACACAGAAGTTATTTCGTTACCTAAACTACCTTAATAATACACCTAATACCTAAAATACCTAAATAAATAAATAAATACCTTAATTTAAACCCGACTTTCACGCGAACGAAGTCGCGGGCACAGCTATTATGAATATATATATATATTACGGGTCTTAATCGCGTGAATAATTTTAGGTTAAATACCTTGCTTACCTACGTTTAATATGCATGATAGTTTAAGTATAATTTAATTTAAAGTCATCAAGTATTAAAATAAACTTATCCAGTTTTGAAAATAGATGGCGTTTAAATACAAATGAAACAGAATCAGGTAAATTGATTTAAAAAATAAATCTGAAATTCTTACGTAGAGACGTGATGCAAATCATTTTGGTAAAATACTATTATAATTTGTCTTCTAACCGTCTGGCGCCATAAACTTTGTCGCCCTTCATTTTGCTGCACTGGGCATTTGCTTGGCTTGCCTTGCCATAGGTCGGGCCCTGATTAGAGCTAGGCCCTAATATCCATAGATGCCACAGAGCATTGCGGAGCATGTTTCCAATATGTTTTACACAGAAGTTAAATTGTAACATAAACTACCTTAATATAAACCCAACTTCACGCGAACGAAGTCGCGGGCACAGCTAGTAATAAATAAAAATGTACTCTGTGAACAAAACGCAGACGTCTTCTCTTCTTTAGTGACATTTCTTGGGTGACATTAATCAAGCGAGTTTTTTGACGCTAAATTACAAAATAACTTCTTCAAAAAACTATAAATACATGTGACGAAGTATTTCATTTGGTAGTAGTACTACTTAATTAGTTGCATTTTGTTACATTAGAATTCTAAAATTAAAGAATATCAATAAAATTTGGTCCGATTAAATTCTGTATTGTTAATTGTTAAAGTTTTAAAATGTGTAGAGCTATTTTAGTTGGTCGTGATTTATTTTTTGCCCTATTTAACAAGTTTATTAAAATCTTTTTTAAGTAAAGGAACGCTTTTCGGCTCACCGGTTGCTAAGTAATAAGTAATACTTGGTTACTTTGCTCAACGACGTAACGAATATTACTTGTCTATAAAATGGCTTTTTCTAGGCAATAACATCAAGAACTAGCCGTGTCTTAATAAAGTAATTGATAAGTAATAAGTAATGACTCGTTTATAAATACGGGGGAAGTATAGGTATATATAGGTACAATAGGCGTCTTAAGTGTATACTGTAAGCTTATGTATAAAATATGATGCTATAAATGAATTAAGAAAGTATTACAATATCAATTTAATAGACCTGTATCACTGAATTAAGGCACAATAATTCTTGATTGCTGCTACTGCCACCTAATGCCTAGGATCAGATGGCAGTAGCACAGTACAAATATTTTTTATTTATACTGCGGCAGTAACGTAAATACTTAAATAAATAGCTGATATCAGTGAACGGTCAACGGGAGGCAGGAGGCAGGTGGCAGAGCTCGCCAAAAATGAAAGACATTAGTAGTGTAGATAGAGTAGAGGTTTATTGCGTGCGATGCGGGGTCAGCGGGGAGGTGGGTGGATCCTACTGCTTGTTGGCGGCCTCGTGCACCTTCTTCTGCACGGCCTCCACTTGCTTCGTGAAGGAGTCGTACGCGTCCTTGATCTTGGGCGCCAGCTTCTCGTTGGTCTGTTCCACGTTGGTGGCCACCTCCTTGGCAAGCTTCTGGGTCTCCTGCGGGCGAACACTGAGCGTCAGTCGAGCGTCAACAAGGCGTCACGCGAGTGACGTACTGTTTGATTTACGTTGTGAGTAGGTAGGGAACTATTTGCTTTTATTATTACAGTGTAAAGTATTTTAATGCTATTAGATGTTATTAAATTAACTTTATAATTATGATATAAAAAAAATGTAAGTAAGTGGGATTTGTATGAAATTAATTAATCAACAATTATTTAAAAAGTGACACCCCATCTCTTCCAGTGGGTGTCTTCAAGGTGACTAAGGAATTTAACACAGAGGACAGGCAAAAGCGTCCTCTGCGTACTTTGGCGGGGTACTGCGATCGCGAACCGGCTCGCCTAACGTGGCGATTATGGCAATAACCTCTAGGATCTATTAGTAGGTTCTACTGGGAAAACCCGTGCCCAGCAGTGGGACAAAATATGGGTTGACATGATATGCTATTGAAATCTATACTAATATTATAAAGCGGAAGAGTTTGTTTGTTTGTTTGTTTAAACGCGCTAATCTTAGGAACTACTGGTCCGATTTAAAAATATCTTTTTTTTTGTTGGATAGCCCATTTATTGAGAAGGCTATAGGCTATATAACATCAGGCTACGACTTATAGGAGCGGAGTAGTGACGAGAAATGTTGCAAAAACGGGGAAAATTTACGCATACGAAGTTGCGCGGGACAGCTAGTACCTATTAAAATAAGTTAATATAATAATAAGGTGATAAAAAGTACTGCTTAAGACTCGAACTTAAACTCGATGGGTTTATCTTGTTTAATTCAGAAGTTCTTATGGCTACTTTCCGACTCCATCATCAGAGCATTCTGACCAGTGCTCTTACACTTGTATAGTGTTCAGCGTCTGATCTTCTGTCCTGGGGCCGGCAGGTGGTCATTGGAACTGAGCAGTCATGTCAGTCAGTATGATTCAAAGTGGTTGAAAAAATGTTAAATATAAATGAACAGACTCAGAAACATCTCCAGTAATAACTTAAAAGTAAAAAATAAACATAAATTTTAAAAATACATTTTTAGAAACAACCTTGTTTAAATGCTCTAAAAGTAAGTTATTTTTTTAAATAAAAAAAAACCATTAATTTGTTACATTATATCATTAATATAACATAAAAGCTTGTCAGAGAGAGATTTCCCTAATGCTGTGCTGCACATGACACACACTGCAGTGTGGTACCTACTGTCGATCATTAGCCTTAAGTAGAGTCACATCGCTAGAAGGTCTTGGCTTCGAGCTCGCGACAAGCTCGTAGTTATGTCATACTAGCGGACACCCGCGACTTCATACTCGGGGATCCCGTTCCCGCGGATGATACCTACATATACATTTTCCTCTTGAAACACTCTAAGTCGTAGTTCAAAAGATCTAAGCGCACAGACAGCGCGAACAACTTTATTTTATACTATGTAAAGATGCATTTATCTTTACATAGTATAAAATAAAGTCTTTAAACAAACCATCGATGTTACAAACACCATTGTATAGTGTTTGTTACATTGATGGGTTTGTTTAAGGCTGTTTTTAAAAAAGATTTTTTAACTTTTTAAATTTTAAACCATGCCTATTGTTACAACTGTCACATAGATAATAATAGGTCTTATATATAATGTAGGTAGTATAATTACCTTTAAATCATAAAACTCTAATTAAGTAAAGCACTCTTAATACATAGCATAAAATTACTATGCTAGAAAAAAATCTGACACAGTCTGAAGAAAATTAGAACATTTTAGGTTAAAGCGTGCGATATACGTCTTTTTTATGCAAAGCGCGAAACTATAATTGAATATTGACGCCGCGCCTGTTTCTGTGTAATGTCGACCACTTCCCTCTAAGTACACGAGTGCAGTGAATGGTGCTGGTGCATTACCTGGACGGCGTTCTGCACGGCGCTCTGCAGCTTGTCGCGCAGCTCGTTGGCGCGCTGCTCCACGTCGGGGTGAGCGCGGCGCAGCTCCTCCGCGGTGCGCTCTAGGTTCTGGCGCGTCTGTTCCAGTGCTGTCTTTGCTTTGCCGTTAGCGTCGGTCAACTACAACACATTATTCGGTAATGTTAAAAACTCACAACAAACTTGTATCCCTCGGAATTTAGTGTCCTTCTAACCAGAGATCCGTGAACGAATGCAATAACTCACCGCGCCCTGCAGGCTGGCAGATAGCGCCGACAGCTGTTGCAGCACGGACTCGGAGCCCTCTTTGAGCGCCTTGTTCACTTCCTGCGTGTTCTTGGAGTTGACGAGCGCGTTGAACTGCTCGCTGAACGTCTTCTGGAACTCGGCGGCATGTTTCTCGATGTCTTGCAGCGGGTTGGACGACGCGTCGCGGCGCACTAGACCAGCCTGGCTCTGTGGGCACGAACGTTACACGTCAGCGGTGAACAAAGGGTGGCGGCACACGCATACTTACTACACGGCACACCGTCTACTCACCAGTGCGATACAAGCGACGAGGATTACCAACTTGGCGGCCATTGTGATGCTAATGAACAAAGCGGAGAGATCGGGTGTCGAGTGCGTCTGCCTGAAACACAACTGCGAATGTGCCGGGACAGCGCGGGGCGCGCGTTATATAGAGGCGAGATAAGACGAGGCGGGACGACCGGGGCAGGGAGGCGAGCTAGCAGGTACCCTGCGGAGAAAATTTTCCTGCAGTCGAGTGGACCGTGGCACCCCGCCACCCCCCGCTCGCCCCGTTTGCATCGTCGTGTTTACTAACAACGGTGATCCCGGGCGTCCGTGACCGTGTCACCAGTCACCGCTATCGCGGAGCACGCAGCACCAGCGCGCCACCGCAGCCCTGCGCCCTGCGTCCTGCGCGTGCAACACGCACTAGTTCTCCACGTATACAAACACAGTTACAGATAGCTATGGTAATTACACTCCCAAAAAAATGTTCGCGTCAATTATACCTACCTACTTAAAATATTTGTCATGCTAAATTGCATTTTTGCCGTGAACTTGTAATTGGTACGAAAACTACATACATACATTATTTTAATGTACCATAATGTAGGTACTTAGCGATCTATTTAATAAATAATAACAAATAAGAAAGTAGGTAACTATGTTTTCGGTTTGTGAATAGTGTAAGTACCTACTCAGTAACATTAAATATACTTAGGTTAAAAAGCAGCAGCTAAACTTTTATATTATTTTAACACTTTTTTGTATCAGGAGCTGTGTCTTATTCATACAAGTCAAACAAGTCTGAAATTAAGTCCACAAAGTCGATAAGTAGGAGGGTCTAGGTAGCGTGTTATGTATTCAATGGTTTGTTCTGACGATGACGTACAGTAATGCGCCCTGTTTGATTGTGTGATCAGAGGGACATATTTTGTATACCTACTTATGTAGAGCTTAATTGTTAATTGGTTGAAGAGACAGACACCACTTTTAATGTCGGCAGCATGTAGTGTTTGTGCCCGCGAGTAGTGTGTGCGTGGGCTGTCCCTCCTGTGTAATCTATTGTATGTAGCATTCGAGTGAAGCGGGCGAGGTGCGCCATTGTCAGGTCCGCGACCCGCGGCGCGGTGCTCGCCGAGCACTGAGCGCCGAGAGCACATCCGACAATGTTCGCATCGGGTTACGTAAATATCTGACTAATGTAAGGTGACCTTGCCTTGAAGGTCGTCTACAATATAACGCTGAATGAACAATAACTACTAGTTACCCAATTTGCACATTGTCTGATGTCGAAAGTCGAGGAAAATGGAATTTATTATCAGAACCTAACAACTAAGCCAAAAATAATAACATTTTGCTAAATACCTAAGTGATTGGTGTTTTGTGAGTTTATTCATAAGGATAGTTCTGCTCCTGCCGACAATAGTGTTCTAAAGTTATCTGATCGGTATCGTATCCCATGGTAGATATCTACTTAAACAATTACAGTAACTATTAAATTAATGAAGAGTCTGTCTTTGTAGTTCAAGCTACCTCGTGACTCGTGACATAATTACCTATCTGTATCGCAGTTTTGGTTTTGTCAGCTAAAACATAATACTACAGCTAAACTCTAAATTTACCGTCGAATCGAAACGAATAGACATCCTCGCTCGTACTCAGGTAGACACAAACCTAACAGAACATGCCAACAGGTGCAACTGAGGCGCGGCCCTCGCGCCGCACTTGCCGTAGCACGTAGCAGTCGTAGCTAGTGTGATCACCGATCACTTCTGTTTGTCGAACTTAACTGCTCCTCCAAACGCGGCCGGCCACTAGTAGATTGCGCTAATCTAAACAAGTTTCGTGTAGTACCTTCTCTTTCAAAGAAACCTCATAAATGAAGACTCTACAACAAGCCTAAGTCTCACCTCTTAGGTTTAATTTACTTTTGGATGAACCAAGAAGTTTAAGTTTAAGTAGAAGTTTGACAAACTCATTTATTTGTTTTTCGATCGAATCTTTGTTTTGCATGGAATAAGAATAGACCTACTGGTTAGCGGGCGATAGATCGCGCCGCGCGAACACCGAAAAGTGATTATTTTGACAAGCGCCAGTCGATAACAGTGATAGATAACACCTTTGACCCGCCAGTTAATATTCACAAGTTCAGATCAAGATTTTAAGATCAAGAACGTTGAACTATCGGATCGATGGCTCGTACCTACACGACGATGTGCGACAACGTGGTAGCACACGGCGCTAGGGAGGGTGATGTAAGTGTCACCCACGGTCGCGCACGTTGCGAGCGTATCGTCTAATTAGTTGTTAGCGAATGGACCCGGACCCGGCCTAACGATGCAAACAGTGATAAGCGCGTAGGTAACTAACGAGCAGCGAGTGTAAACATGCCACTGGGCTGCAGATCCGGGAGGGCGGCTCAGTGGCGCAACGGCGCTGACGCCGCGTGCTCTCATCGTATTAGTTAGGTACTTACGCGTGGTGCTGGCGCGAGGGATCTGCAGGTCGCGGGCGCTGGCACAGCACTGACTCGCGCGTCACAGCGCCGCGCACGCGCACCTGACTGCGACGATACGTCACTCGCCTCACACTTAGCACACGTTTTGAGTGTCACCTACACACGGAGGCGCACCAACGAGGAGGGCTGATCCACGCAGCTGAACGTTAAATGACCATTTACCATATCATAGTTAAGTATATGTTTGATGGTATTCAGTACTTAATTATATCATTAACTATTAGCCACTACCTTATTCCTTAAACTCGTCACGTTATATATCTGACATATCATCCAGGTAAGTTCAGGTGTCAGTTCCTAAATGACATTTAAATCTACTGACAATCAAAAAGTAATAGTAGAAATTTAAAAAAAAAATCTTTGTCGGTACAAATTGTACTTATCAGTAGATACATAATAATAATAGATATTTGTTATCGGCCGAGCAGAAATCGGGCCGAGTAGGTACCTACTAAGCCGTATTTTTACCCGATTTAAATAAAATCAAATCCGACCGATTATTCGCTAAGCTGATTGAAAATAATTGTTTTTTTTTTTTATAGAGTGTACTTCCAAGGCGGTCTCATGTTGATCAGGTTAAGATCTGATGATGAGTTCCTGAAGAAACCAAGGTGACTCTTCAAACAATCCAGCGAAGTGGAACTGATTATGTGTCTTCATATTCAGTTCCACTTCGCTAGATTGTGCTATTTAAATGCATTCTCAATAATAAATCATTTCACGGGTTGCCATTTCATTACTTTAATATAGACTGTCACAATGCACCTGATATTCACCTATATCACACCATGTAATGGAGCTGATATGGTAAAGTATCAGGTGAACTCATTGACCTAACTCATTGACTAAGCTAACAGCCGTGCATCGGAAAAGCATTATTTTGTAACCAAAAATTGGCCAAAGCATCCTGAACCATGCTCACTGTAGGGTTCCGGAGCTGTTGCCGTTTGAAAAAATCCGATTTGAATAATTGCACCAGCAGAAAAGCGTAGGTTAATGGCACTTACGCCCTTTTGTTTAGAAACTCAGATTTTCGACAATAACTCGATGACGGTTTATCTGATCATGTTAAAAATAAATTTTAGTTTAAAGTATTTGTTGAGCGCTACCTTTTTAATTTTTTTCATATTTTTTGATTAGATTGTTCAAAAGATAAGGAGGGGGACACAATTTATGCAACTTTCGGAGCGATTATTTCCAAAAATATTTACTTCATCAATAAAGTTCAATAAAAACCTTAGAATGTTTTTAAAAGACCTGTCGAATGATGTGTCACACGCTGATGTTGGCTCAAAACATTTTTTTTCAGCTTCTATTACATGTACAGAGTGCCCCCCCCCCCCTAAGAATTAATTATTATTTATATGTCTATAAACTAAGCTATCAGACTAAATTGCGGCTACTACAAGACACCTTTTCACCAAATTTCACTATGTAATCTTTGAGTAAAATGCCTGTGACGTATAGACGGACATGACGAAACTTTATGGGTTCCGTTTTTGCCATTTTGGCTACGGAACCCTAAAAAGGAAAAGGAGATGAGCAGTTGAAATAAAGTAGGTCTGGATAGGCAATTGCAACTTAGATAAATTACAAACAAAATTTAATTGAAAAGTGGAAAATAAAAGCTTATTTACAAAAAACAGAAAAGAAAAAATAATATACTTACAACAACAAAAAGTACGTTTTAAAATTGGTGTCAAAAAATACATAAAACTACTACTGCATAGCACTAACTTCAAAATATTTATTTAATATTGGTTGTGGTGTATTTTTTTAAATTCTTTGTATTTATTTTTGAAGTCGGTAACATTTTCTTTGAAATATTTGAGAAAAATCGTACAACCAGTTTGGAGAACTGTGTTTAATTAAAATTGTCGATTGTTCTAATGTTTATGTACTTACTTACTACCTACACAGTCATAACATACATCTGATGACTGATTGTTTGATTCAGTACTATGACAGCCCTACTGGCACTGGAGCTCGTCACCAAAACTATGCAAAGGTCACGGGCTCCTTTGTGTCCATTGTGGATGTACTGCCACGAACACACGAACACACGCTGCACCGACACCGATGCGTGGAGCGTGACCGGACTGCCGAGTGCTGATCTCGCTCAACTGCGCCGCTGTGTTTGTGCACTCAACGTCTTTTGTCTGCTGTTTTGTATAGTAGTAGTACCCAGGTTTGGTGCAGATCGCGCCCTAGGTATCAGCTCTGAACGCCTACTCTAACTCAACAACGAATGATCATTCACACTCGTTCAGGAATTTTATCTCTCTAGTGCTTAATCTAAAATAAACTTCGTAAACGTAAATCATAGTTAAGTATATAATATTTGGAGAGGTTACGATATATTTCCGCGGAAAGACTGAATCTCAACGAAGTAGGCACCGCGTCGCGCGTCTCGCCGCTGCTCGTATCTTGACTTGACACGTTAACCCCTTATCAACGTTTTTAATATCATTACTTGGTATTTTAAAACTACAAGTACCTACGTAACGATTTCGCGAATCACCAGTTTCTTATTCAGATATTACAGATAACGGACCCTGTACTGATAATAATATGTATTTACTATGATGAACTCTACGGGAAGTCTGGCGATGTTTGTGAGCGAATAACACAAGTAAAAATACTTTGTAGATGGTAGGTACCAGAAATAATCTAAATCACAATAACCGTACCGTAATAATCGAAATCACAAAAGGTGCGCCGTACAAGCCGCTTTGACATAATTGTTGAGTATTAAATATGCTGTATTTCTTCTTTGTTGGTATTTTTTATGATCACGAGTTTTTTGTCCACGGTTAGTTCCAAGTACAAGGCCGGGTTCGAGGCGCAGGTACCGCAGTCCGCCGGCCGGCGACAGCCAGGTGCCGAGGAGCTTACGGCGACAACAATACCCACTACCTGCCTATGTTCTCGAACTCTTTGTTCTGCTCAAGTGATAACATTTACAATCGCTTCTCAGAACCAAATTGTTTGCGAGCCATTATTTGTGTTCAATTATAGTGGAAATTCCAGAACACTTGCATTTGTTTGCTTGGAACTTTGTAAATTGTTTATTGTGTCCGTCGTTAAAATATTATACATGACATTAGTCATGACCGTTATCAGGACGTAAAGTAAATACACAATAACAATTTATCTGTTTTGAGTACCGAACACGGCTACAGTTCCAGGCGAGTGAGGACTCGCAGGGTCACAGGTCATCGTACCACGCCACGACGCTTCACCTACAGTGCCGAGGACCGAGCTCTGAATCATTGACACGCACCAAAACAAAGGAAACGAACTAACCGCATATTAACTGTGAAAAGTAATGAGTAAAGAATGCATTACTTACTACACTGTGTATACAATATACACAAACAAAATATAGGTACAAACCTAATGACAACAGCGATGTCACGTAGTCACTAGTCAGAAGGACGTGATCTGCATACTTATTAGATATAGGTAGTTAATAACAAATTAAGTAGCTCGTTCCTGCTCCTTTTTTGTATGTGTTAAGTTTCAAGAGCAAGCAGTTAATTGCAAACAATCAAGGACGATTGCGTAGAAATCAATTTGTTTACAAACAATGTCGCATTACATTAAGTAAATTCATAAACCCTATGAGGAAGCAAAAAAAAATGATTTACTTCTTTTTGTGATAAGATATGTACTTTACCTTATACCGAATTATGAAAAAAAAGCCTTACCTCAGTATGGTACACATTTTTGTAATATTTATAGAGGAACAGGAACAATGTCTCACACCCGAGTCGCAGACAGGAGCAAACTTAGTTTAATGTAAATATACGAGTACGAGGGCATGCCAAAATTTCTGGATACTAACTCCTTGCACTGTAGATTGAAACTGACAAGTTAAGTATACCATTGTGACTAAACGCACTAGTTAATGCTGTTTAATTTGAAAAAAACAAATATTAATCTTCATATGAAATATTTCAATTAATTATTATTTTTTTTAATTTACTCACGGCAATGGAGCTCATGCCGTTTGATTTTTGCTTTATAAATAGGATTATTTGGGTTATTCAAAAGTTTAAGGCCTTAGAATGGTTTGAACTTATAATCACAACTTATGGTGCGTCTGGTTGTTCACAAGTAATAGTTTTTAATCAGTTAACTGAATTCATATATGTTTGTGAAAGAGGTGAATATACGTATGTCGGCAGCCAAACATAATCAGGAGCTAGGACCACGAGCCACCAGACACTTCACAACATGGTTAATCTGTCGAAAAATATGAATTGAATATAGACGAATGTGATATGTAATGATTAAGCAAGAGATACTTTTAATCAACAGAATTGCAAAATACAAAATTTAATTAATGAACACTGATCCTTCATAGCAGTTGTCCGTGCGGGGAACCGCAAAATCTTAAGGAAAGGTTAGACCGTAAGCCACGAACAGATTGACATAGCCAAGTTCCTTCCGGGCGAAAACTTGTAATTATGTTTCAGAGCTGTATTATGAAGCTATGTAAACGTTAGCTGCGGTTTGGGGTGAGTTAAGCAGTGGTAGCCTCCAACGCACGTTACGTCATTTCCTTCAGTTTGAAAATATTTTAAAGAAAAATAAAGTCAGCTGTATTTGCTGAAATACCCATAAATAGAACCAGTTCCTTGAATTTATGTCCGGTTAAAGCCCAATAACTTATGAGAAGCAGTGTAAAAGAGTGTACTGTACCATTTAGTTTTTATTTTATAAACCCCAATGTCATAATGGATGGCCCCCACTGGGCCCCCTGCATCGCGGGGGACCTTACAAACATACCTCTTGCGTAGCAGTCGGAAACTGTCCCACCGCGCCACAGAAGCAGTTATAAATATTTAAGTCAATTAATTGCAAAAAGACAGCAGACTTATGGGATATTTCTGTTACATTAATTAATTGCATTATATTAATTACAATAGCACTACATTTAGCTAAAATATTTAATTGATGTGTTGATACCGGTATATTCCTGATTTAATAAAACACAGTTAAGTTATTTTTTTGTTTAAAGCTAGTTCAAAAAGCGACCCTAGTGATTTTAGACCTATTTCCATCTTACCAGCTATCCGTAAAATCTTTGAAAAGGTCATACTTATGCAGTTAGAAATACATTTTAATTCCAATAATCTATTGCATATGGATTCGCTCGACAGCAGACGCAGGCTCTAAACTGCTAAAACACATTTATAGTGCCTGGGAACACTCGCAGGACGAAATTGGTGTTTCTGCGATCTCTCAAAAGCATTTGATTGCATGGTGCATAGTACATGCATCTCATCACATATCCAAAACAACTGGTGCAACACTATCTCACTATCTTATTACATGCTGGACCACGGCTCCTACTGTCTACTCTATGTCATAAGTTTTTTTTTATTAAGTGGTTGCAACCTTTGCCGAAGGTTACAAATAATTGCATTAGTTGTTGCCGTTTCTCAGGTCAAACTTCCCAGCCTATCATGAGCCAGTTGCCTGAGCAGAGGCTACATGCTGAACACCTTTTACCACACAGCCTCTGATTATGCAGGGCCTTTAATGATATCGAACAGGAAAGGCAGAGGCTCTCGGTTCATAAAATCTTACATTGTTGTGTTTGTCTGTTTGGCAGTAAGGGAGCTTTTCGCCAATCTAACATCACAAGGCTTCATTGCCGCTTTGAATAGATTCATTGCCCGCAAAGGTAAACCAGTAACCATTCTATCTGTTAATGGAACTAATTACGTAGGAGCCTGCAAGGAATCATATAAGTTCTTAAGAGAACATAGTTCTGTATCGTATCATACTCACCTGAAATCGAAATTAATATAAAGTTTTGCCCGGCATATAGTCCCAATTTTAATGGGTTGGCAAAAGCTTCAGTCAAGTCGGTCTAATTTAATTTAAAAAGGGTTCTCTCCATGGCAAGTTTAGATTATGAAGGCATGAATACTATATTGGTTCAGAAAGAGGATTACCTATATTAAACTCTAGGCCTCTCATTCCTCTCTCGGCTGATCCATCAGATCTTAAGCATTATTTTCATATACGATCAGCCATTTTTACTAGTAACTTGTGTAATATTGTTCTATTTGCTGATGACACTTCAAACCCAATCGTAAAAATAATTACTCTGACGAAGTAAACAGGTCCCTCGCATTAGTTCTTTACTGGTTTGTACCTAATAACTTGCTCTTAAATCCTAAAAAAACCTGTTCTAAAAAAATGTATTAAGTTTAGTTTGCCAAATGTAAGAAATATCTATACTTGAGATGGTAAGTTGCAGTGGGCACCCAAATATCATGTCTCGCAGAAAAACTCAGTTCGGCAGCATGCCGTCTGCAAAGGCAGACAACTTGCAGATGTGCAAACAGCAAGGCTAGTTTATTTTACTTATTTCCACAGCGTCATGTCGTAACTCGTGTGACATACTACTTTGGGGCAAGGCGGCTGATATTGAAACAATGTTCATTCTACAAAACCGGGCAAGTGCATGTCTGACTACGCACAATGTGGGGTTCCGTAGGCCCCCATTACTATAATGCGGCTAAACAAGTGGGTTGTCTATTGTTTTGATTTCATACTTGGGACAATAATATCTTAATATCTTGGGACAACTCACACAACGTCATCTGATCCCAAACTAAGCAGAGCTTGTACTATGGCAACCAGACAACTGATAAACATACTTATATATTTCTAAATACATACATATTATAGATAAATTACACCCAGACACAGAATAAACCATCGTGCTCATCACACAAAGTTTTATCCTGGGTAGGGATCGAACCCACGACCTCTTGCGTAGCAGTCGGAGACATTCCCACCGCGCCACAGAGGCAGTCAAACGACATACACAATACTTACAACGTTATACCTACTTATAAATCATTTTCAATGGAATTTGAACGAAAATTTTGATCAGCTGTTACTCGTAAGCCTGTAAAGCCTACTTAGCTGTGATAGTTTTCCTTATCTTTCACTATATATACTACTACCATGATTTTTTTTACATATACCTACCCTAGGGTTACTTTGTGGACAAAACATCCAAATAAATCCCCCAGGGAATTTAAGCAGGGATCCTAATGGGTGGAGGCGTTATTTTTGATTCCTTTGGTTACATCATTGTAATTTTCGTAGAGAGCTTAAATTAAAAAAAATACTTTTTAAAATCGGTTTAGCGGTTTAGACGTGAAAGCGTAACATACCAACAAACATACCTACTCACTTTCGCATTTATAATATTAAAAAAGTTAAGAAGTATATTATAGGAAAAAATATATAATCGCGGAAGAAAAAACTTTTAATGGCGTACTGACAGGTGATGAAATTTTGTTTTTTTGGACTCCGTATACATAGGAACAATTATAAATATTTTGTGAGACAGAGACTCGTACCAAACTCTCGTCTCGTACCGTAAGTTCATCCACCCGGCAAATCCGGCAAATTAGGGAAATCATTGTTGTTTTTTCTGAAAGTATATATTAATGTCCACATAAATCAGTAGTTTTCATCTTGGCACAACAAAATTTGTAGTGATACTAAGTTCCATAGTCACTTGGGCATTACCTTTTGGTATGGAGATAGTTTGAGTCCCGGGGAAGGACAAAGGATAGTTTTTATAAACGATATCCACGCGTGCGGAGCTGCGGGCGAAATATAGTATAGAATAAATTATCAGTTAACCAGTAATGATATAATAATGTGATCGTTTGTGCCCAAAGAGTGCAGTCATCTTGGAGTTACAACACGGAACACTGTCATCACGACAATATCAACAAAACATCCGACTATTTTGATTAAAAATATATTAAATACTACCTCACTCATTTATGATATTAAGAATAAAAAGTGTATTTTAAAGCAAATAAGATGCCGCGGCATCTTGTAATTTCGATATTTTGAAGACCTATCATTAGCAAACTCCATGTAGTTTAAACTTATAGAACAGTGTAATTCTACTGCATCTGTTGCTGGTACCCAATAAACTACCGACGTGAACCCACTCCTAACACAAGCCTTTGAGCTTAGCTGGAGGGGTTAACAAGATTGCTAGTAATGTGGGACTCAATACCACATTGCTAGTTATCTTAAAAAAATAAAAAACAGTAAAGTAAAGTAAATAAAATGAAAAAGTAGTATAGTAAATAAAATGATGAAGCACATTACCGATTGTAAAATTTTGCTACTTACACCCATAGACAGGATATACTAACGTATCCTAAGTCTATGCTTACTCCTATGTTTTAGTCTATATCTCTGTTTCTTTTAACCTAGGACACGTTTAATACACAAAAACCTTCGCAGAACAAAAGCAGTCGAATAGCCAAAACTCCATCCAATCTGAACATATCCTTATACTCCTTTTTGAAATCGGTTAAAAGCAAAGTTCCTCGCCGCTTCTGTCTGTCTGTATGTTCACGACAATCTTTACAACTGATGAACGGATTTTGATGCGGTTCACTATCATTCCGAGATGTATATCACCTATGTGTACAAATAGTGAAGTACTACGTGCGAAGCCGGGCGGGCCGCTAGTCATTTGATATAAGTTTAGTAGCAGATAACGGCGCGTTGTTTATTGGCTAGACTATTATATTATCTGTGGCTATACTATCATATTTATGTTCACTTACGTATTATGTCGATGTCCAATAGACTTTTTAGCCACTAACGGCCGACTCATAAGAACATTCATTAATGTAAACGCCTCCTCAGTTTAGCATTAATATTAGAGATTGCTGAAACTTCACATAACAACGAGTTATGTAAATAACTGAGATTAAAAGTAAGTACCCACTTACTTCTACATTATGAAACAATATTCTGTGTTACGATGACACCCCTCCCCCCCCCCTGGACAGAACATTACACATGGATTATACGACTTAAGACGCTGACAACAGCTACTGAACTTCGATGTTTCACTATTTTAGCCACGCCCACTATTTCTCCGATGTCCTAGTGCCATTGTTAAAGGACGGTAATACAGCGAACTACCAACACAGAAACAAAGGGACGCGGTCAATAATAAACAATGAACCAATAGATGGCGCTTTATATTTTTGTTCTGTATGAAGAACTAGAAAGAAATTAGACAGGGCGATTAAAAAAAACAATATATTTTTTTATACGTTTGTATTTTTAATTATTTCAGGAGACTTTATTTGCTATGAATTTCAAAACAATATAAAAGGAAGAAAAATAAAATTCGAAGATATATTAGCAACATTTTAAATATTTTCGCATAATTACAATTTATTTGCTCTCGGATATTTGCCGGAACAAACAGACAGACAGACAAAAAAAACTGTATTTTTGTTATCAGTAACATATATCCATAATAATTAATATATATGCAAAATACTGTTATTTTGATATTACAAACAGACTCTTCAATTATTATTTTTATTAATAATATTATTATTTATTTGACATAAGGTAAATTTAACGCTGAAAAAAATTCTTCCAAGTTTGAATGTCCTCCGAAAATTGATAACATACCTGCTACAGCACAATAATTGACTGGTAAATAATTTTCGTCACTGGAATCACTTTTAATGATAAATTTTAAATTGCAAATCCTACACAAAAGAGTGAACTTCGACAAGAATCCATTTATGATTTTTCCTACCAAATTAATGTGACTTAAATTACAACCCAAGGGTTCAGGAGTAAGACAAAAATATTCTAAAAAATTTATAAAAAAAATGCGGTAAGTTTATTCGTCGTCCGATGTGGATTTTTTGTTGTGCAGGGCGACTTGTAGCAGTCTAAAAAAAAATACTTTGACTGCCTCTGTGGCGCGGTGGGAGTGTATCCGACTGCTACGCAAGAGGTCGTGGGTTTGATCCCCACCCAGGATAAAACTTTGTGTGATGAGCACGATGGTTTATTCTGTGTCTGGGTGTTATTTATCTATAATATGTATGTATTTAGAAATATATAAGTAAGTTTATCAGTTGTCTGGTTTCCATAGTACAAGCTCTGCTTAGTTTGGGATCAGATAGCGTTGTGTGAGTTGTCCCAAGATATTATTATTATTGTTATTATTATACTTAAAGCTTATCTATGCGTAAGTAACTAAATACTAACTGCCAGCTTTTATCTTCGACAACCAATACCTGTTCAAAATAATAATATTTACCTCAAGTTTAGGAATATTATCGGCGGATTCAATGATGATGAGATGTCTCAGATACCTTTGCCGATACTTCAAATCAGTGATGGAAAAAAACTATGACTCACAATAACATAAGAAGTATAAGAACGATCATGAGGAAGTTTCATATCACTTGGGAAAATTGTACAGATCTCATTCTAGGTACTTACCTGGTAACATTTTCTGGAGGAATTATAACATCACTCTCTGATGTAACTGCAACAGCCACATTTCCTAATCTGTACAAAATATGTATTACATTTATACTTAGAAAAACTTTCTTCAGCACTAAACTTTTTATGTCTAACTAGCTGTAGACTAGCTGTGGACGTAGCCTAAGTTACTCCTTACATCATTAGCTGTCTGACAGTGAGTCCTGTCAATCTCCGTACAGCCGTTTTGGAGATTTGTCGGAACAAACACACAGACAGACAGCCAGATAAAAAAAACTGTATTTTTGTTATAAGTACTATGCGTACTTTCATAGCATTTAGTAAAAAACTGCTATTTTGACATTAGGAACAGACACTTCAGTATGTATAGATCGCCATATATAGATAAAAAAATACTAAAACCTACACAACTATTTGTATGGAAAGGGCAAGAAACAATGGATAAAGCTACAAGAATTTTAGGAGTATTTTCCTATTAGGCCAGTTCTAATCATAAATCATAATCATAAATCCTTTATTTGCATAAAATGTGGTTTACATAAGGATGGTATTAAATAAAATAATTGAACGAGACACATTTCGCCATAAAAAAATAGCATGCAAATTGAAAATTAAAAAAAAATGCAGTTTTAAACTTACAATAAAAAAGGCACTCACAAAATTAAATTAAATCTAAGCCCTTAATAAACATCTTTATCATTCAACTTACAATGCGTTTCTAAAATGATATGAACGAGAGCAGAATTTCTTTAAGAAATCGTTTACTGAATATAAACTCTCATCTATTAACATTTTTTTCAAGGCAGAGCAGAAGTTTAGATATGGCAATTCAATAATATTTTCTGGTAAGGAGCTGTAAATGAGAGGAGCTATATAAAAACAGCTTCGTCTAATCATTTCAAGGCGAGGTACTGGCATTTTTAAACGATAATGATTGTGTTTCCTTTTGTTTGTGTTATCTTGAACTTCGAATAATTGTATATTACACTTTACAAATTTTGCTATCTCATAAATATATATCGACGGAACAGTTAGAATATTTTGAGATTTAAAAATCGGCCTACATGATTCTGACCAGTGCAAATTATAAATTGCACGTAGGCATTTTTTTTGTACCATAAATATTTTCATAAGTTCTGATGAATAACCCCATACGACTATCGAATACCTAAGGACGGAGCAGACGTAAGTATGATAAACCGTTAGTGCTGTTTGAGCAGACGTTATTTCTCTAACCTTTTTTAGAGCAAAAACGAACCTATTTAATTTTTTACAAATGCTATCAATATGTTCCTTCCAAGTCAAATGCTCGTCGACTACAATACCCAGGAACTTTGTGCAATGTACTTGCTCAACTATCTGATTCTTGTGGACAATGTTTAACGGCCTGGATTTACTACGATGTGTTTTAAAATTTATTACTTTTGTTTTTTCTAAATTTAACTTTAATGAATTTGAATCTAACCATTTAACTATAGATTGTAATGTTTGTTGAATTACAGCTTCATAAGCGTTATTATTAAGTTCCATAATTACGGTAATATCATTTGCAAACAATACGCATTCATATTCGCTGAGAACTTTAGGTAGGTCATTAATATAGACCAAGAAAAGTAAGGGTCCCAAAATACTACCTTGTGGTACACCAGAATAGTTAATTCTAAGGTCTGAGTCAAAGTTTTCTAGACTGTTTGTATGACTGTTGAATTTAGTTATTCTAGTGACTTGAGTTCTTCTATTCAGATATGATTCAAACCAACTGAGAGCTACGCCCCGAATACCGTATTTTTCTAATTTTTGTAAAAGAATAGAGTGATTAACAAAATCGAATGCTTTACTTAAATCAACGAAAAGAGCACTACATGGTATTTTCCTGTTAAGTTTAGTCATTATTGATTCCATTAATTTGAAAGTTGCTAACCCAGTAGACCTGAACTGTCTAAACCCATATTGTTCGTTCACTAGCAACTCGTATTTGTTAAAGAAAGTTAAAAAAAATTTTATACATAATTTTTTTAAAAATTTTAGAGAATACAGTCGTTAAAGCAATGGGCCGGTAGTTGTTTATATCCGTCCTCGGGCCTATTTTATGAAGCGGTTTAATTACAGACAGTTTAAGACTTTCGAGGAAGCAACCTTGCTGTATAGATAAATTGATTATACAAGCTAATGGTTCTGCTATATATTGTGATATACGTTTTACAAGATGTGTAGAAATATTGTCGTAACCTGATGACTTCGAGTTTCTTAATGAATTTATTATATTGCATACTTCAATAGGACTCGTAGGTTCTATGAAAATGCTATTGTTATTACTGCTGAAACTTAAATTACTACTTGAATTATGATTAGTAACTGAGCTCTTATCTTGGTTGTCAATGAAGTATTTGTTGAAAATATTAGCAATATCACATCCGGAAGTTACAGTAACATTATTATTAATATTTTTTTCGATATACGTCCTAGACGTCCTATTACCTATATTGCGATTTACTATGTCCCATGTAGCTTTACATTTGTTATTAGAAAATTGTATATGTTTTCTATTACTTGATGATTGAAGGTTATTTATACATCTTTTTAATATGTTAGAGTACTTTGTAAATGTGGTTTTATGTTCCTGTGTTTTATTTTTGTAATACATATACCTTAAAGCCCTTTTTGTTTTACAGCTGACTCTAAGTCCTTTTGTAATCCACTTAGCTTTCACTGTTTTGTATGTCTTTTTAATTTTAATAATGGGAAAACACAAATTATAAAATAATACCAGTAGTTCGTGGAAAGCGTCAAAAGCGTTATCAACTGCGGAATTATCATAGACTTCAGAGAAAGATAGTTTGCTAATGGACTCTATAAATTTATTTGTATTTTCTATACTCATATCATTTTCTAAAACAATGTAGTGTCTAGTGATATTATTTGTTCCATATTTAAAATCAAGGACTTGTGCAGTATTGTGATCCGATAAGCATAAATTAAAAGTTCTACCTAGAGCGTTGGGAATGTTACTAGCAATGTTGTCAATGCATGTATTTAAGCGAGTAGGTACATTAATATGACATTGCATACCAAAATTAGAAATGATATCATTAAATTTGTTTGTATTCTTATCATTAAGAAGAAAGTTTATGTTAAAGTCACCAGCTAATACCACTTTTGATCTTTTGTATTGAAGTTTAAGCAGTACCTTTTCTAAGTTATCAAAGAAGATATTTATGTTAGAATTAGGGGTTCGGTACAAGCAAAGTATTATTAAATGTAGTTTTTTAATTTATATGCCACATATCTCAAATTGTTTTTCAATGCTCATTTCTTTGATTTCTGTCAATTCAGTACATTGAAACATAAATTTGCTTAAAATACACGTACCCCCTCGACGTTGTTCAGCTCTAGAAAAAATAGCGCTGAGTTGATAATTATTTAATAACATATAATTTTCTTCGCTCATTTTTATGAAATGTTCCGTTAGACATATTATATCAACATTAATATTTGATTCATGAAGCTCTTGTAAGGCCAAATCTAGATCTTGAATTTTATTTAGGGCACCTGCAATGTTTTGATGGAGTATAGAGAAGGTGGTATAACTGGCATTAGATGCGAAAAAAGCTATTTTTCTCGTCCTCTTCTCTCATTTCACCTGATGTTGATATATTTATATTTATTGCTTTCTCTACAACATGAAAGTAAAAAGGAATAGTTCCTTTACGTGCCTGTGGCTTGCTATTTTTATTACTGATTACATTTGGCGATTTTGTGTTTTCAGATGTTATTATAATGTTGTTGTTTAGAACATTGTTAGAAAATGTTCAGTTATTGATATGAATTCTATTGTTGTATGATAGATACGTCTTAGTATATTGATTAGTGTTTATTTTATATATTATTTGATGGACAATATCGTTAGGTCTGTTTGCCTCAATGAAATAACAGTTTTTATAATTTTGAGAAATGAGTTTAAGATTAGAATTGAGTTTATTTTCGTTTAGATACGCATTGTGAAGTACATTAACTATATAAACACTGCAACATCTTAGGGTCTTAAGTGCTGCGGATATTTCCATAAAGTACTTTATAGGATTACAGTCATTGCACCCGGTCATTATTATAATGCTGTCATTACTAGTTAATCCTTTTGATAAACTATTGCAACTGGATAACACGTCCTCGGTGATCGCGTTTGGTTTTCTTGTCGACGAAAATTTGTAATCCTTATGTATAAATTTATGCTTGTACTTAATAAGAGCTTTTATTATACCCACTCCTTGATTGTCAGACAGTAAGATGATATTTCCGCTACCATCTTGACTTTGCGAGACTTGACCACCATCTTGACTGTGAGAGGTTTGACGTTGACTCACCCTCCCTCTCCCTTTTTTACTGTTGAAATTTTCTGTTCCTTTCATATGAAGGATACTAGATACAGAAGTAGCCTGTGATTCTCTGTCTATTTTGAGCTCTGATTGTGTTTCTGTATAAGGATACGATGTGGTTAATGGGTTAGGTTCAATAGTAATTGAGGGATCTTCGAATTCAGTTTTCTTGGACAGCTTAGATCCTGTTTCCAAAGTCGAATTTGGACGAGATTTGTTAATCCTGAGTGTAGATGTTGCAGGAGTGGCTTGAAAACTATCAGTTAATCGGCGCTTTGCAATATTTTTGTTAGTGGCTAACATATTTTTCTTGTGTGACCGTGGACTTAAACATAATTGTTTCAGGACGCCGATTTCTTGTTTCAGACTACCTATTTGCTTTTTTAGTTCTATGTTCTCTAATATAATATTGTCCATTTCATTCTGCGTGCTTTCTAAATTACATTTAAGTTGCTTTATTTCATGTTTCATTTTCTTAGCATTTTGGTCTGCATAAGTCGATAAGTCCAAACTTGTACTTGCTACGTCATCATTTAATTCTAAAGAGTCCACAGAGCTGTTTATGGTAATATTGTTTGTTGATTTTTTCTTTCTTAATGTAACATTTTCATCCATTATGAATTTGGTAAAATATGGCAGGTAATTTTTTATTTATATCTTGGTATCACTGGCAATAGATAGTAATTTTTAATTGTTGTTCTGGCAACACTTTTTATTTGTTTGTTCGACTAAGATTTTGTATGACGTGTAACAAGGGGTTTTGTAAGTGATGCTTAATGTGACGTTAAACCAGCGACTGAGACTGGAACGCGCCCAGTGTATTTTGCTTGGTGGGGCGGCTGTTTTGAATCTCGTGAAAAATAACGACCAAGATGACGGGCAATAATAACAAAACTACAGCTGATTGAGCAAAAACCTGTTTAGACATTCAATATATATGATGTCAAAATTGTGTGCTCCGATTCCAGAGCAATGTCACGCATAGATCACTTAATTCACTGTTTATTATTGCGATATGTTCACCACCATTCACTTTGTATATTTTGTTAATAAAAAGGAGTATTTTAAGTTATCGACACTTCCACGTTATTATTATATATTTATTAAGTATTTTAACACTTTGCACGTTCTTGAAGTACTTTCTAATTAGTTATTCTAATATTATTTTATAGATCTAATGTTTACGTTCTGGCAGTGTTCTGGTGTGACAGGTGCCTTACAATACTCTAAGATAGTCGTAGGTCTATGCAAATGTGATAGTTCATCATTATACTTGTTTGTGACTATCTTTCTAAAATGTAAAGGGGATTCTCTTTGTCCATGTGGCGATTCTTTTTGAATGATATAAATAATAAAATTATTATCTATATATGTATGTGTATATCTATATGTGTATGTAGGTACTTATTACAAACGTACTGGTGAAAAACTTTCCGAAGTTTCACCTGCTTCTGAACTGTTTGCCAAACGTCCCTCTTTACTGAAAAGAAAAATAATGGTTAGTCTAAAATATAAAAAAAAAAAAACAAAAAATGAATAGTCGAACCTAGGATTCGAACTCGAAACTTGGTATTCTGAACCAACGCAGATACCGCTAGACCAAACGAGCGACGCAGTTGCAAATGAATTTTCGCTATACGTTGTACAAAACAGCTTAGTGTATCTTTTTGGTTTGGTTACGATTTCACTCCTGTTCGTGCAATATTATATGGAATATTATAATAAATTTTGTCAATATTACAATATGAAAAATGTAATACTTACTTTACTACTTCCATGAGATGTTTTTTTGTTGGTATAGAAGCGCTTTTTGCTGGCCTCCAACATTTTTGTTTGTTTCCCAATTATCGTAACAAATATTTTTAAACTAAGAACTAAATATATTTAAATTTACAACTTAGATATTATAAATTTATAGTATATTTATTAAACTTATATTCCTTACCAATGTCTTTATTTTTTCAAACAACAAGCAAAATATGAAGTGAATGGATAGCGAGGCAAAGCGATATACGTCCGTCTAGCTGCGCGTCTCTGCGATCACTGTCAGATTGCTTATAAAAGAAAGAAAAGCGCGATCACGCAGCGCTCGTAACTAATTATAAACCATAAAACAATTAATTACTTAAAAATAAGTCGAGTAGTCGAAAATAAAAAACAACCAGATTCTGTATTATACCATGATACGTTATTGTTATTAATTTTACCAACGTACGTTGTTAAGTAATACAGATATTTTTGTTAGAAGATCATTTTTAGAGGTTAGTTTGTATTTTTTTTTCTATCGAGAAAAAAATTCAAATACGTGTTTTGAATACAACAGGGTTCTTAGAAATATGTTCAAGATTAACATATATTTTTTCTGCCGTCACAAACTACGTAGATTTGGCTAAAAAATTGTTTAGGATAAGCCTATTTGGCTGTTGTCAGCGCCTTAACTGATAGATTCATGGGCTTAACAGAATCTTTGATGGCTAACCTGACTGACCCAAGAGTGTAGCAACTCTTGACAACAATGAACCTCTCTCGGGTTCTATTGAGCCCAGGGGGTTCGACAAGGTATATTCGTTCCGTAGCGATTTCGACACTAATCGATCGCAAAAAAATAAAAAAATGTCTATGGTCTCCACCGCAAACGTAAAATTCTATACTTTATTTATTTTCCATTGACGACATCGCTTTTCGAATGTGACTTTGTCTAGAACCCCAGATCCTCTACACCAAGACGATAATTTTTTAAAGGCAACTCCACTCCCGCACTAGGGCAACAAAATGGTCGATCGGTAACAACGACAAGCGTCAAGCCATGTGTCGCGTCACGAGGGACATTACAAACATACAAATTACTAACACAACACACCCAGACTCCTAACAACAGTTTGTGAATCACACAAAGTGATGTCCCATGTCGGAATCGAACCTACGACCTCTGGCAAGTCTCACTTGTTATTTTTATAAGTTCAAAGTGGTGATCAAATCGCAACGGAAGTAGATATTACAGTTGCATTGCCATCATGTTGTGAATTAGGGCTCCACTTTGAAACAAAAAGGTGGGTACAGTCAGTTACAGCGGGTGCTTAACTCTTTCAACCGTTAAAAACACCCCAGGACAAACTCCCCTAATATTATACACTGACGAAACAACTATAGAATAAAGTAGAATATTTGATTAAGAAAAAAAAACCGTCATGCAAAATAAATTAACATACAATATCTTAGGGCAACTCACATAACGCTATCTGATCCCAAACTAAGCAGAGCTTGTACTTTGGCAACCCGACAACTCATAAACATACTTATATATTTCTAAATACATACATATATGTCGAAGTGCCAGGGTGGCCTTGTGAGCTATTAGTGGCTCAATATTCAAATTAACATTAAGCAAGGTAAAATCCACCAACCATTCTAAATGCCACTGCATCACTGACCCTATAACCACACTAACACTTTGACTATTAAAATAGCGACGTCTATCTGAAGACGTGTTGTCGCTACGACCGCTTGATTAAGACAATTTGAATGAGACTACTGCCGCGTTCCCTCTGTTTTAAAAGTAAACGTCAAATGAATGTCACGCCATCATGGTGGCCAAGTTTAAATGAGTCAATAGACTTGCTGTTCAATCAAAACAGATGTGTCAACGAAATCAATCTAATACATTCTACGATACGATTTGTGAAATTGTAAAAAACAGTACAGTAATTTTTATAGGCATTTCTTGCCAATTACTTTACAAATACAATAATCGCATTTTTGAAAGATAGAAAAATTTGAAGTCCAGACCCAGGAATCGAACCCGAGACTTCCGTAGCCAAACCGGGGCCAGAAGCGAACCACCTATCTGGACTATGTTACTAGACCTCAAATTTTTCTATCCCTTGATGCTCGCGAGTTTGGGCCCTAAAATTTTTACCATTAATAAATAAAAAAAATAAAAATAAAAAGCGTTTATTGTCGATAAGTTACAATTTCAATTTTGTTTTATCCTAATCTTACTTTTAAATGTAGGGAAAACAAGAGATACAGATTCTGTTTCCCAAACTAAGCAAAAGCTTGTATCTTGGGAAACAGTGGTTTGGTCGTGTATTAGTAGTAGTATTACATTTATAATGTCTTTAAACAGTAATCGATATGGAGTGAACAGTGCCACTGATATTAAGTAACTATTTTTTAATTATATATGTGTGTGTGTAGCTGGGTGTTATTAAAATTATAATAATTAAAAGTACACAGGCTTGAGTTAGTTAATGTATGTGAGTAGGTCCTCAGTTTTTTGGTAGTCCATTAGTTGGAGCCACTCAGCAACTCGACTTTTCGCAGTTTTGCTAGAGAGTCCTACTATATTTAAGTCTTTGTTTAGACGATTATATATGTAGTTTGCAACTTATACGGTGGAATTGTCTGTTGGCAAAAGCGGTACTACAGGGGACACTATAAAAAGGACCCTGTAGTACCGTCCCATCACAATATGAATTTAAACTAACTCGTTAATAGTTCGACACTCACTCTGATTACTTGGCACGATTTAAATTCAAGGCTTTTAACAGTTAGCACACGCTTTTTTTTTCTTAGGTGGAGGGTACTGTGACGTGAACCTCTTGCTGGCTTTGGGGTGCGCAGCCGGGATTATTGCTCTCGAGGATGAGGAATCAAACAACTTCTTAAGCCCAGAACGATATTATATATTGAATAACTTGTACTATGATTTCTTTACATATTAATTCTTTTCCTTGACCATTCGTCTTGACGCTTGGTCCAATTCTCCCAATTGTTTTTCGATCTTCTTCTTCGTCATTATTTCATAGTTTTGGAACGTCAAGACAAACAGTTCACAATTAATGAGGCTTTATGCGAGTGGCCGGTCGAGTTTCCGACGCACCTGCCACACGCCGCCGCCTTATGAAAAAAAAAAAAATCTTTACATTTGACTACTAAGTCAATTTTTTTTTTTTTTTATAATATAAAACAACAAATATAAACCTAGCTGTGCATTTACCTATGTTGGCGATATAGATTTTTTTTTTTTAATACCCCCCTTAATCTGTCTCTATGCAAAAGACAACGTGTAACTGTTATACCTAATCTAACAAAATTTATGTCAACAAACACTTTACATAACAGTTATACGATGATGCTGGGCAAAAAACGCCATTAAAAGAAGCACCAGTATCAGATTCATTACCTAGCTAAACTTATGTATAACTAAATTAAATCAATCATTAAACACCAATTGACCCCAGGCAACAAATTGGGTGAAAGTCCTGCTTTGTTGTAACTGGAAGAAAATTCATCTTTAAGTATTAATCTTATATCAGTTAAATAATTGGTCAATCAAGCTATCGGTGACCATCTGATCACATCTATTGATTATTTAGATAAAATAATCACAAACGAACTTCCCAAGTTCGATTGAACCAAATGCAAAACTGTCTGCTTAATCACAGAGTTATATTTATAATTCAAAACAATAATACACCCGTTTTTGTTTGCCTAGTGCTCTATGGCATCAACATTGTAGGACATTTCTTCGCCGTGTGGTTGTACATGCAAAAACAAACAACATTTTAGAATCAGATCTAAAACCATTAACCATCCCTAAATATACAACTGTTTACACGTCAGACTATTAACAACGTCGCCACTTCTTTTCTGGCATCACCTACTCCTAAAAAAAATAATTCTCATCAACTACTCATGTTTATCATGACTTAATTATAACATATGTTCATATAATAAAAATTCTCAACTACATAAAATTAAATACTAAGATATCGATATCTATTCGTCCATCCTCATAATAAACGGTTTCAATCTATTCGCATGAACAATCTGCCTCTGTCTTGAACCCACTTTCTTTATAATGAAGTTATTGTTATTCAACCTATTTTCAATTCGAAATGGCCCTAAAAACTTTCTACATAACTTCTTCGATATCCCCGACCTTCTCTTTGGATTAAAAAGTAAAACTTTCTGACCTATGTCATACGATACTTCAGTTGCTTTTTTGTCAAATAATAGTTTTTGTTTCGCTCGCGACTTGTCCAAATTTACTCTGACCCTTGTAAAAATGTTTTCTCTATTCTCTATTCTACTCGCGGTATTCTCATTCACTTTAATATTTAAATTAATTCCCGTATCCGATGGCAATTCTGGTTGTCTTGCAAAGACCAGAAAGTACGGTGACACCCGTGTCGATTCTTGTTTACTAATATTATATGCAAACGTAATTTGAGGTAAATATACCGACCAATCTGACCTATCATCTCGACCGTACTTGGCCATCATGCGCGACATAGTTGCATTTAATCGTTCTACCAACCCTAATGTCTGATGATGCATCGAAGTTGCAACTTTATGCACCGCCCCGAAGTTTGTAATCGTTTCTTGAACTAACGCCGACGTAAAAATTGACCCTTTATCCGTTATAATTTCTTTTACGGCCCCATGTATTGAAAAAATATTATTAATAAGGAAGTTCTTTATTTCAATCGCTGTGGCCTGTTTTACTGCCTTACTAATCGCATATTTTGAAAAACAATCTATTGCCAATATAATATATCTACTTCCATCCGTCGCATTATTTAACGGGCCTATCGTATCCACTTCTACCTTTTCAAATAACCTGTTTGTAACAATCGGTTGCAACGGCGCCACCACCATGTGACGTGAACCTCTTGCTGGCTTTGGGGTGCGCAGCCGGGATTATTGCTCTCGAGGATGAGGAATCAAACAACTTCTTAAGCCCAGAACGATATTATATATTGAATAACTTGTACTATGATTTCTTTACATATTAATTCTTTTCCTTGACCATTCGTCTTGACGCTTGGTCCAATTCTCCCAATTGTTTTTCGATCTTCTTCTTCGTCATTATTTCATAGTTTTGGAACGTCAAGACAAACAGTTCACAATTAATGAGGCTTTATGCGAGTGGCCGGTCGAGTTTCCGACGCACCTGCCACAGTACCTTCACGAGAAACAGAATACAAGTCCGCTCAGCTATCCTAACCCAATCAGAACTATTACAGAAAATAATCTAATTTTGATAGATATTATTTATTTATTTATTTATTTAAAACTTTATGCACAAAGTTGTACAAAGGTGGACTTAATGCTAAAAGCATTCTCTGCCAGTCTACCTTAGGGTGATGTAGAAATGGAATGTGTGAAAGGTGCAGTAACCTAATTGTAAAATAAGAACTACCTTATTATTCTTACATAATACACAAATAAAACAATATAACTATACAATACTATACATACTTACAAAAATACTTACATACATATATACCTACATACATAACTATACAATAGTATACATACTTACAGCAATACATACATACATACATAAATAAATACATAGATACAGACTAATATTTATGTTACTAATGTTGTGATGATTCAGCTGATCCACCAAGGAATAAAGTGCGTACCTTCCATTTAAAATTAAGGCGATTGGGTGCCATCCTAATTTCGGGGGGCAGGGCATTCCAGAGAGAAACAGATTGAACTATAAAAAAAGCATCCGACGAATCCAGAAGAATGAGCAGGGCATAAAAGAAGTAGATTGTCGGAAGATCGAAGATCTCTACTGTGATTTGAGTGCAGGTACTGAAAGTAGGAAGTCAAGTAAGAAGGGGCAGTAGGAGAATTAAGGAGTATTAAACATTGGTACGATCGTATCTACAGTAATAGTCATCCCTGTGCCAAACATGCTAAACATGGTCATCCCTACGACCACTATACATCACCGTAGTCATCCCTGTAACTATCATACAAACATAGTCATCCCTATGTTTGTCACACAAAAACATAGCACTTTACAATGTTCTACAGTGTTCTAAAGTGTTTTAAACTGTTCTAAAGTTTTCTACCGTGTTGTACATTGTTTTATCATGTTCTACAGTGTTCTAATATGTTCTACAGTGTTCTACATTACTGACTAACCAGCAATAAAACTATCCCGGAAGTACATAACCAGTACTCTACAACACAATGTGACAACTGTACTTAACTAGCGCTACTCAACCTATCACATATGTAAGTAGTGACATATCCGTAACACGTCCGCTTAACCAGCGGTATCATTATCGCTTGACCAGCGTCACCAGCGATAGTAGACCCCCACAATTGACCCACTGTTGACATTAGTTGACCCACTTGTACAGGACTTAGCGACGCAAAATGGATTTAAATAAAAATCGGAACTATGGTTTAACTTGTAATGGCTACGGACAGTTAGATGGTTTACAAGTAAGTGAGATACCGAATACAATGACATTGCGGTGCATTATAGCTACGGGAAGCAACGAGAATATAATTTAAATTGGTATCACTAATCGCGTAGGCGCTAATATTTATTTAAAGTTAAATGATTTAGACATGCCCCCGGGCGTTGAAAGGTTCCCTTTCAACCAACAGTATCACATATGGGCAATGGACAAATAGTGTTGAACGCCCTTCTTATCACTCCAACAGATGTACGGATGTCAGCCACACGAGCAATGTTGTCGGATCCAGGGTAAATTTTGACAATTCTTCCCAATCTCCACTTCAGGGGTGGCAAGTTTTGATCCTTGATGATCACCAAAGAATCCAGCTTCAATCCGTCCTTGCAGGAACGCCACTTGGTTCTTTGCTGCAGCTCGGAGACGAATTCTTTGCTCCAGCGCACCCAAAAATGTTGACGAAGCTGCTCAATTCGTTGGAAACGAGTAAGGTGACTCATGGAGTAGTCCTGGTAATCTGGCTGTGCTATAGATGTCAGCGGCCGGCCAACAAGAAAATGACCCGGAGTAAGAGGAGTGCAATCAGCGGGATCCGAAGATAACGGCGTTAATGGGCGAGAATTCAGTATCGCCTCAATTTGGACTAACGTGGTGTTAAGCTCCTCGTACGTTAGATTACAATGTCCCAACACTCGGTTTAAATGATATTTGGTCGACTTGACACCAGCCTCCCAAATTCCGCCGGTATGAGGGCTATACGCCGGAATGAAATGGAAGTTAATTCCATCACCAGCTATACTTTCTGCTATTGAGTCACAATGAGTTTTAAGGAACTTTGAGAGTTCATTGTAAGCTCCGACAAATGAAGTACCATTATCTGAATACATGTCATTGGGCTTTCCTCGTCGCGCAATAAACCGATTTAAAGCTAATAAATATTTACTGCTAGTTAGGTCACTAACAACCTCTCAATGAATTGCCTTGGTAGCAAAACATATAAACAAAGCAATATACACCTTTACTAACCTACATCCGCGACCTTGCCGACTAGCACACATGATAGGACCAGCATAATCCACCCCAGTGGTATCAAAAGGATAACCACCCGGAGCGAGCCGCTGCTGCGGTAAGTTTCCCATTATGGGTGTAGCTACCCTACCTTTCATTCGGTGACACCGTATGCAATTGTGAAAACATGATTTGGCTAAGTTTCGGCCGCCTATCGGCCAATATTACTCCCTTATACTAGATAATAATAACTGCGGACCAGCGTGCATCAGGCGCTTATGTTCAAAAGCAAATAATAATTTCGTAAACTCGTGAGTGGACTGTAAAATAATTGGATGTTTTTTATTATAATTGAAATTAGAATTATATAAACGCCCACCTACACGCATTATATTATTCTTATCTAAAAAAGGATTAAATTTCAATAGCGGATTTTTCGCAGGCAAGCTTTTCTTCTTTAAAAGTAAGCTATATTCAGGAAAGGATGCGATTTGACTGTGCAAAATTAATATATTTAACGCTGCCTGTAAATCCCCTTGACTTAAATATTTATTAGAAACACGAGATTTCTTACACAGTTTAATAAACCGTAAAACATAAGCCATGGTGCGTATTATTCGTGAATAGTTTGAGAAACGATTAAAATTAATTAATCTGTTACTAGGTTCTCTAGCAACAGTAGTGTTTAATGAAACGATGGGTCGAGTTTCAGGCAACGTTTGCTGTTCTAAATGCGTGAGCTGAGAAGGCCAATCTGACTGATTAAGTTTTAGGAAACCCGGCCCACTCCACCATAAATCTGAACATTGCAGAGAACCAATATCTATGCCACGAGATATCAGGTCTGCTGGGTTCTTGTCAGTTGGAACATGTCTCCATGTACAGTTGCCTGCCTTGTCCAAAATTTCAGCTACGCGATTGCGTACAAAAGGCTGAAGTTTTGTAGGCAACATCTGTAGCCAACCTAAAACTATGGTGGAGTCGGTCCAACAATAGGTACGACTAAACTCAACCCGAAGAGAGTTTGAAATCTTCTCATAAATGCGAGCTCCGACTACCGCACCACACAGCTCCAATCTAGGAATTGTGGTGACTTTAATAGGTGCCACTCGACTCTTAGCCATTAATAAACGAACCATGCATTCACCATCATCATTTATACAACGAACATATGCGCAAGCACCGTAGGCACGCTCGGAAGCGTCAGTGAATACATGGAGCTCTAATATTTTAGGTGAATTACATAAAACAATTCGTGGAACACGAAAATTCTGTAAGTTAGGTAAGCATTGGACTATATTATTCCAATTATCATGAAGTTCTGGGACCAAAGGCTCATCCCATGAGCATTTGTCAAGCCACATTCTTTGTAACATCAGTTTCATGGTCACAACAAATGGAGATAATAGACCTAGAGGGTCAAATATACGCGCAATTACCGAAAGTAACGCACGCTTAGAGCTACCATTTGATGGTAAATTAGAACTACTAGAAAAACCTAGCTCGTCAGTACCTGAAAACCAATCAAGGCCTAACAATTTGTCGGGTTCATTAGAACTCAAATCTAAAGAGAGTTGGGATACCTCGGGTACTAAATTAGGGTTATTCGATCTCCATTTTCTTAATGGCATGCACGCTGACTCAAGTGCCTGGGTAATTTCTGAACGAAAGTACATTAAAACACTAAAATTGTCGTGGCCAGTTAACAGATCGTCTACATAGAAGTCATGTTTAATAATATCTGAAACCATTTCAACTTTGCATTCAAGGCCAACTTGCTTAAGGCAACGCGTGGCTAGAAACGCTGCACTAGCGGTACCATATGACACGGTGTTTAGCGTAAAAACCTTGACAGCGTCACTTGAACTATCTCGCCAAAGTATCTGCTGCAAGTGCCTGTCAGACGGGTGGACAACTATCTGTCGGTACATCTTTTCAATATCTGCTGATATAACATACCTATGCTGCCGAAAGCGAAGCAATATAGACAGAAGGTCATCCTGAACCGTAGGGCCTACCATTTGCACATCATTCAAAGAAATTCCTGATGACGTAGGACAGCTCGCGTTGAACACTACACGCAATTTAGTGGTGGTACTACACTCACGCAGTACCCCATGATGAGGTATGAAATAGCCATTAGGAGATAAGCAATGATTCTTAATTTCAGTCATGTGCCCTAGAGATACATATTCTGCCATGAAATCGTGATATAACTTACTGAGATTCGGTTTCGACCTTAATCTTCTCTCTAAGGAATATAAACAATTGACAGCTCTTTGATAAGAACTTCCTAGAAAAGAAGTATCCTGTTTTAAGGGAATTCGTACGCAAAACCTACCGTCAGTCAACCTAGTAGTATTTTTAATAAAATGGTCTTCGCATAACTTCTCTTCTGGTAAATAATTAGAAGACCCTGAGGTAACTTCTTCTATGTGCCAAAAACGCAATAGAGCAGAGCGAATATCATCTAAGTCACTTGTATCAGACGACTTAGTATGAGTAAAATTACATCTAATGTTCTTTGAGACAGAAATATTATTTTTAAATATAATTGGACCGGAAACAATCCAACCTAACTTAGTTTCACATAAAACTGGTTGTCCGATACCTAACTGCAGTCTTTGTGACCCTATCAAATCCCAAAATATGTCGGCGCCAATCAAAATATCAACCTCTGACGGCTTATAAAACATAGGATCAGCCAAGCAAATGTTAGTAGAAATATTAAGGTTTGATAAATCGACCTCATTACATGGCATATCATTCGATATTGACGGCAAAACAAAACAATATAACCTAGCATTGTACAATGACTTAATGATGTCATATTGACTTTGCATACTTTGCCTACGCGAGAAGTCACGTTATTAATACCATATATCGACCCATTAATACTATTACATTCTAAATTCAACTGCTCACAGAGTTGTTCTGTCATAAAACATGATGTGCTACCGCTGTCGAGAACCGCACGCACTATATGCGCACGATTATTATTATCAAATACCTTGATTAACGCAGTTGACAACAACACACCGCGGTGTTTGCGTTCATGGACGGGAGCTATACTTGCCGACAAAGCTACGTTAGCCTCCGGGTTAGTCGCGTCAGGTGTCGCGAGTGCATCGGAAGGCGAAGATGTCGACGGTGTTAAACACACATTCTTAATTAACGTGTTATTATTATAATTACGTGAATTGACAACACCTTTTACATCATATGAGTGAATTAACGTGTTGTGCCTACGTTTGCAAAAACTACAACCAGATTTCTTACACTGATTAGCAAAATGACCGGTACGAAAACAATTATAACATACCTTTAGAGTAGGCAATAACTTAAGACGTGCATCGTTACTTAACGCAAGGAATTGGGGACAATTATTTAAATTATGATTATCCTTGCATTTAGGACAACATCTAGGAGGTGTTTCAGTATTCTGTGTCGTAACCATAGACCTTGCCTTTGAACCTTTGTTTTGATTAATCATATGGGAGTGGGAGACGTTATTTCGCGATAATTCTAATGTCTCGACTAAATCAGCGCGCATGCGCAAGAACTGTAGGAATACCTCAAATGTAATACCGCTGTCTTTGTCTAGACGGCCTTTATACTCTTCCCACTCACGGTAGGTCTTTTGGTCAAGCTTTTGCGTAACTATATATATTAACAAAGTGTCCCATTGCTCGACTGGCTCACCTAACGACTGTAACGCTCGTAAGTTTTTATTTAATTGATCAATTAATCCTTTTAAAGCAAGAGACGATTCTTTATTAAGTACCTCGATATTAAATAAAGCTTACACATGATTCTGTACCAATAATCGTTTATTGTCAAAACGGTCGCAAATTAACTTCCATGCCACAGTATAATTACTTGAAGAGAAATCAACGGACTGTATAACTACAGCAGCGGTTCCCTCGAGTGATGCTCGCAAATAATGAAATTTATTTATCATATCTATGTCATCATTGCTATGAATGAGGCTAGTAAAGGTGTCACGGAACTCCAACCAGTTATTATATGACCCGTTAAACTTAGGGAGCTGTATAGTGGGTAATTTGATCGGCTTGCATTGACTAACACGAGTACTTTTAATGCTATTAGTTGACTCACTATCTTTGTTGTACTTACCAATTAACTCCTGTGACCTAGACAAACATTTAAAATACTGCGTTTCAAATTCTGAACGCTCGGCATACTGTATTTTAACATCATCGACAATGCATTCAAGACGTAATTGTACCTCATCGTACTCATCGTACAATGACTCAATCTTACCCATACGCAACTGTAATTCCTTGACATCGCAACTACTTAATTCCTTGTCACTCAATGCATCAAGATAGTTAGTGAACGATGTTACACCGCCCTTAAAACTGCCACGCTTCTTTATTAAGTCTCTTTCATCGGACATACTGGGAGATTGGTGTTATCGGCCTGGAATGTATATAATAACAAATTACGCACTGTAAACTAAGTAATAGTGGCTACACTTGAAGAAATAATGGTTATAGTATATTGTCGAATAACTGTAAATTATGGTATTATTTGTAATTATTATAATTATACCAACGTTAAGATAACACTTGTTTAATTGATTCCCTAATGATTTTAATTGAATAGGTACAACAATTGCAATAATCCTAACTGTTTAACGTTAAATTAAAATACAACAATTATTTTTAAGACAAGTACCTAATTATGTAAGTACTAAGTAACACTTTTATAATTGCTTAACTAACATTTATAATCAAATAGGTACATAAATTACCAATAAGACTTACTATTTAACACTCAATTGATGCACAAAAATGATTTATAAGAGAGATAATTAATTTATTATCGGAACACAAAAAATCTTACATACCTACACTTATACGGCTCAAAATATTAAGTTTTAAATAATGACATTAATTAATATCTACACTGACCTTATATACGCCTTAAATTAAGGATAAATAATACCTGTCGAGTGTTGGGTGACGATATTAATTAAATAAACTTAACACCATACAAATGCACTGTCCAAACCACGTTGCGCCCTCTTTGACCTTGAGTTAAATGTTATAATTTCCTCCGAGTTTCATATATTATTCCTTATTCTTGATAAATCCTCGTCAGTAATATCATTCGGCTCGATAATGGACCATGTACAGGACTTAGCGACGCAAAATGGATTTAAATAAAAATCGGAACTGTGGTTTAACTTGTAATGGCTACGGACAGTTAGATGGTTTACAAGTAAGTGAGATACCGAATACAATGACATTGCGGTGCATTATAGCTACGGGAAGCAACGAGAATATAATTTAAATTGGTATCACTAATCGCGTAGGCGCTAATATTTATTTAAAGTTAAATGATTTAGACACCACTGTTAACTCAACAGTTGACCCACTATTGATCCCACAGTTGACCCGTTTGCTGTGATCGATCTACACGACCCCTCGATATGTTATTAATATTTACACAAGTTAAAATTACTACTACCACAGATAATATAATACTATACTAGTACAGATACCTCATCCCATAAAAAGAAATGCGATCGTCCTAACTCGGGCTCGTTTACGGAGACGCTAGATGGCATTAGCAGTGGTGCATAGCAAGCGACATCTAGTGATTCAGGCTACAGCTGATTGATTTTAATGGCCCTCCTTACTAAAGTCGCCAAAAGATGGCGGTAAAAACATTGAGGCCTCCGCTTGGTTTGTTCAAGGTCGTGCGTTTACTTGGAAATAAAGTTGGTTGCTATTTGCTACTACGCGGTAATCGGCCGCGCTTAGGTCCGTATTAATATATGAAGCTCAGATTCGTTCTAAAGAACAATATGACCTGAGTTCCCTTCTAAGTGCGGTTGGCGTCTTGGGATCGGCACTAATTAATAAACATGTATTGATAGCATATAAAATGTTATACTCACGTCAATCATCTTTTTGGTCTTGGTTTATTGTCAGAGAACATTTTTTATATGAAATCGTGAAAAGATTATGCATAATTTCACAAAATCCATAATTTATTATTAAAATTGACATAATCAACGGTCACAAGTTACAAGATATTTTACGATATTATAGTATTACTAGCTGACCCGCGCAACTTCGTCTGCGTAAATTTTCCCTTTTTTCTTTTTTTTTTTTTTACAACATTTTTCATTGCTGCTCCGCTCCTATTGGTAGCGTGATGTTTTAACCTATAGCCTTCCTCCATAAATAGACTATCCAACAATAAAATATTTTTTCAATGCGGCCCAGTAGTTCCTGAGATTATCGCGTTCAAACAAACAAACTCTTAGGGGGATGAAAAATAGATGTTGGCCGATTCTCATAGATACCGGATAAGCACAAAAAATTCCATCAAAATCGCTCAAGCCGTTTCGGAGGAGTATGGCAACGAAAACTGTGACACGAGAATTTTATATATTAGACTAGCTGACCCGCGCAACTTCGTCTGCGTAAATTTTCCCTTTTTTCTTTTTTCTTCCTTTTTTTTTTTACAACATTTTTCATTGCTTCTCCGCTCCTATTAGTCGTAGCGTGATGTTATATATAACCTATAGCCTTCCTCGATAAATGAGCTATCCAACAATAAAATATTTTTTCAATGCCGCCCAGTAGTTCCTGAGATTATCGCGTTCAAACAAACAAACAAACTCTTAGGGGGATGAAAAATAGATGTTGGCCGATTCTCATAAAAAATTTCATCAAAATCGGTCAAGCCGTTTCGGAGGAGTATGGCAACGAAAACTGTGACACGGGAATTTTATATATTAGATATCATCTGTGACGATATCAGTGGCAAAAATATTATTTTTTGCCTTATTTTCTCTGTATTAAGATTTATCTAATAAATAGAACAGAGTCTCGAACTCGTGTATTAGGTCGATCTTACGTTTGAGATCGTTTTATTAATACGGGCCTTAGTGTGTAACTGTCAGAGTCCTTAAATAATGTTATTGTAAATATTCATTATCGACTACATCGGGAGTAGGTATTTAACTCTTTTTTTAACCCGCGACAAAAATGGAGTGTTATAAGTTTAACGCGTATCTGCTTATTGATGTATCTGTGTGCCTGTCTGTAGCAACGTAGCTTCTAAACGGATGAACCGATTTTGATTTAGTTTTTTTGATTCAAAGTTGACTTGATCGAGTGTTCTTAGCCAATTTATGAAAATCGGGATTTTCTACTTCATTTCAATTATTTTTCTTACCTAAGGACGAGGAACCCATCTTAAGATTTCCTCGTCGTTCCGGTTTGTTAAGATCTTTGTGTCAAAACTTTAACGCCTATATCTTACGAACTAAAGGGCGCAGACCCCCCTTGTTTGTATACAAACTTCTTGTTTTGACGAGATCTACGTAACCGCGGGGTCAAAACTTTGAGCTCCTATAACATACGAACTATAGGGCGTAAACCCACCATGTTTGTACTCAAACTTCTTGTTTTAATGAGATCTATGTGATCACGCGGTCAAAACTTTAAACGCTTATATCTTACGAACTATGGGGTGCAGACCCACCTTGTTTGTAATCTTTTTTTTTTTTTTTTTTTTGTAGATGGGAAATCATCAAATGACTTCTCCCGCTGTGGGCACGAGCGGGAGGGCGTGTCAGACTCTTACTGACTAAAACCCATCTGTGTTCCTTCTTTCGCCCTGGTGTTCCGGCAGCACGGTAACTCTTTCGAACGATCCCGCACTCCCGGTGGGCGCCGGCCCAATGGGGCCCCGTCACTTGCTGACACCTCTTTGAGGCGCGCGTGGAACACTAGCGCGCCGTCGACCCGGGCCTGGTCCTAAGCTGGACGGCAAGCTACCCACTGCTCGTCGTCCGCAGGCGCCTAGGGTGGCCGGATGTCGTCCCTTGGCACCCGTGCCGCGCGGCGGCCGGGGCGTGAGGACCGTCTGTCTCTCACGCGTTCCGCCGTCTCCTTCTGCAGCATCACCTCCTCGCAGAAGGAGACGACTGCCTCCCATTCCCTCTCGCTTCGCAGCATGGCTCGAATGAGGCCCGGACGCGAGAGGTCACCGCCGCCGATCGCTGCCACGAGGGCAAGCTGCTGCTCGGCCCAAGCGGGGCATACCTCCACCGTGTGTTCTACTGTGTCTTCCGGCCGGTCACCACAATGGTGACACCCAGGCGTTTCCTCCCGCTTGATGCGATGCAGGTACCTCCCGAAACACCCGTGTCCGGTGAGTACCTGCGTCAGGCGGTAGGTGAGGACGCCATGGCGCCTCTCCAGCCACTCCTCAAAAAGGGGGCTTACTGCTGCTATCGCGGCGTGCCCTGCTCGTGGTTGCGACAGTCGGTCCCTCCACGACGCCATGAGATCGAACCGGAGCTCCCTTCGCCACACAGCAATTTGTCGCGGCAGCGGAGTTTCGTCCCGGCTCATCGCCTCCTCTCGCCACTCGTATGCGAGTGCTAGGGCTATCGCCTCCAGATCCCACGGACGAGTCCCAGGTACTTCATCGTCGACTCGACGCCGATGTGAACCCCCCCTACTGCCACCTGGAATCCCGGGGGTGGTCCGTTCCGCCGGCCATAAAAACACATAGCCTCGGACTTGTGCAGAGCCACCTCGAGACCCAGTCGCCGGATTCGGTTAACAACCGTTGCAACCCCACATTCCATCGCTGCGGCCGCCCCTGAGTACGACTTCCCTTGTGCCAGGACCAGCGTGTCGTCGGCGTAGCACACTACGCTGACACAGCTGGGGACGTCAGCGCGCAACACCCAGTCGTAGCCGATGTTCCACAGTAGCGGCCCCAAAACCGAACCCTGTGGAACACCGCACGACATCTCTCGCCGGTTCCAGTCCCCGTTAGGACCGGGGTAGATGACGGCCCTGTCCGTTAGATAGGCCCTGACCACGCGACGGAGGTAGGTCGGCACCCGGTAATACCGGAGCGCCTCCCCAATGCAACTCCAGGGCAAGGTGTTGAAGGCATTGGCAAAGTCTAAAGACACCGCCAAGACGACCCTACCCCGGGACACCGCGTCCCCCATCGTAAGAGCACGGACTCGCATAATGGCGTCCACCGTGGAGCGTCGCCTGCGGAAACCGAACTGCATTTTAGATCACAGACAAGGCGGTCTGCAATTACTCTTTCAAAAAGCTTGCCCACCTCGTCAAGCAGCACTATTGGCCGGTATGCCGACGGAGAGTCCGCAGGGCGTCCTGGCTTCCGTATCAGGACCAGCTTCCCCGTCTTCCAAAGAAGCGGGAACTGGCCCCTCTCCAGGCAGGCGCTCATAAGCCCCCTCAGTCGAGGCCCAAGAGCCTCTAAGGCCAGGACCAAGGCTTTCCCCGGAATGCCATCGGGTCCTGGGGCGGTATTCTTCGCTTTTAACCTACCTACCGCCGCTCCTAAGTCTGCCCCAGTCACTTCAGGGACGTCGGCGTCGTTGGAGTGGTCCGCTTCGGGCATCGCAGTACGCGGGACCATGCGCGGAGGATTATGCTCACCGCGCGCAGGGAACAAAGCGCTCACCACGCCTTCCACCAGCTCGGGCCGGAGACTTTGCGTCAGCGGGGGAGCCCAAAGACGGATCTTGTCGCGCATCATCTTGTACGGGCGCCCCTACGGGTCCCTGTCGAGAGTCTCCAGCATTTCCTGGCGGGCAACGTTCTTGGCCCGACAAATTGCCTCCTTAAGGGTGGTCTTTGCTGCTCTGTATTCCTCGTATAGATCCACCTCCCTAGCCTCCGCATTCGGGGGACGGATGCGAAGCCTGCGATGTCTAGTGTACCGGCGGCGCGCAGTGACGCACGCCTCGCGCAGCGAGGCCAGCTCCCGCGACCACCAATGCACCTGGTGCCGAGCGCGACCTGGCCGGACTCGAGGCATTGCCACGTCGCAAACCTCCGACATGGCCTCCTGGAACCACTGAGCCTCTCCGTTGACGTCGGCAGGCCTATCTGGTGATGACACCCAGGCCTGCACGATTGAGGCTACCAGGAGCAGCTCTTTGTCCAGCCGCTTCAGTGCCCACCGTGGACCACTCGGGGCCTGTGGCAACGGCGCCCTTGAGGTCTGGGCGGAGACGTCGAACCTGATGTACCGGTGGTCAGAATAGGTCTCCACCTCCTCCATCACGCGCCAGTCCACTACGCGCGGTGACAGTGCGGGGCTGGCAAACGAAATATCCACCACCGATTCGCCCCGCATCCGCACTAGCGTGGGGACAGAACCCTGGTTTAAGACTACCAAACCTGTCTCCAAAGCCCAACCTTCTACCATCCTGCCTCGCGCATCCGTGCACCGGGAACCCCAGGCCAAGTTCTTGGCGTTGAAGTCCCCGAGCACCAGCATTGGCAAGGAGTGGTACCTGGCAACGACCACGCTCAACTCCCTGAGGGAGTTCTGGAAGTCAGCGAGAGGTCGGTTTGGAGAGAAGTAAACTCCCACTACCAAGATCTCCCCGAACCTGGCTGCGACACAGCCCTGTCCCTTACTAACACTTTCAAGAGACGGGGTACCGGCGGCGGCCGACGACATGATGACCATCGAGCCGCTAAGGTCCTCCACCCAGTCATCCCTAGGTGGGACAAAGTACGGCTCGGAGACGACGGCGATGTTTATTGACCACTGCGCCATACTCTGGATTAAGAGATCCTGTGCGCAGGCACAGTGGTTGATATTCGCCTGGAGAATGCGTAATGAGGCCATTATTAGCACTCCATTACTTCCTCCTCCCTAGCCCCCAGTGATGATACCACCGCAGGGTTTGCGGCGGAAAGGGTGGTGGCAGCAGTGTTTGTGGCAGACTTGGTGGCGGCAGCAGCAGCGGCGGCGCCGTCTGCGGCGGGGACGACGGAGATGACAGGGCGTCTCCCCCTGCCCCTGGCTTTGGCCGAAGAGGCTGAAGAGGCGCAGGCCTTGCTTCCTGCCCGGTGTTCGGCTGGCTTGCCAGCCGCTGCACAGGCAACACAGTGTGGCGCGGCGTTACACGAGCCGGCCTTGTGCCCGGGCTGACCACAGCGGAAACATAAGTCGCTGCGGTCCACCCCCTCGGTACACCGAACACCCACGTGGTGCCCCACGTGACACCGGAAGCACCTCAAGGGTCTGGGTTCGAGCAGTTGGACTTGCGCCGATATCCAGCCCACCAGGAGCCTACCGCGCTCTATTACGGCTTTGGCCGCAGTGACGGGGCAACTCACCGTCACGGTTCGCATGCCCGTGAAGTGAGAACGGATTGTGCCCACTTTAACCTGCTCGGCAGGGCACCCACTTGCCTTGGCGACAGCGGCTGCAACCTCCACAACCGTGACGGAGTCGTCCAGGCCCAGAATTCGTATGTCTGCGCGTTTCGTGGGCCTTGACACTCGGGCTTCTTCCGTATTAATGGAAGCCCTGAGCTTTTCGGCCAAAGCGTCAGCAATGGGGCCGCTATCAGCTCCGTGAATCTCCAGCATTTGCGCCCCCGTTGCGGTGAAATTTAGCCGGAGACCCTCGGTAATCCCAAGTTCCCGGAGGTCTACCTCCTGCCGCGCCTTGGAGATCACGTCGGCATAGGTCACGCCCCGTTTTTCTGCTTCTGGCTGTAGTGTGATCACTACAGCCGCAGATCTCGGGGCGCGAAGCTGAGCCGCGACGCGCCTCTCCTTGCGGCGCTGTTGTTGCCGCCGCTTTCTGGCCGTTTTGCGCCCTCTCTTCTTCTCCCCGACCACTTGCCATTCGGCGTCGGTCGCGGGAGGCTTTTGAGTCGGAGGGAGGCAGCTCACCGTCTGGCCCGTCGTTTGGCTTTGCCGGTTCCGCTTAGTTGACGCCGCGGAAATTGGGTTGGCTGTGGCAGGCTGAGGTCTGCGGGTAGTCTGGACAGATTGCCCAGAGCGGGCTGCCACAACTGAGGTGTAAGACCTTCCTCCCAGCCCCAGCTCCTGTCGGAAGGCATTCAGTTCACGCCGGACCAGTTCCAAAATTTGGTCCTGGGGAGCAGGTGCCGGCTGACCTTGTTGCTGCCGCCACTGCTGTTGCCGCCGTTGCTGCTGCTGCTGCTGCTGTTGCTGCTGCTGTTGTTGCTGCTGCTGCTGCTGCTGCCGCCGTCGCTGTTGTTGGTGCAAACGTGACTCCGGTGGAGGTTGACTTTGTGAGCCAACACCTGGCAAACTAGCTAGTTCTTCTCGGAGCTTCTTGTTGTCCACCTTGAGGAGCTCCATTGCAGCCGACAGGCGGGCGACTTCCTCCTGAAGTCGCACCGTTTCGCCTGATATTCCCGCGATGTGATCGTCGGCCGCCGCCATTATAGAGACCATGGCTGCGTCTATGGCCTTGGCCTTAGATGCCGTTTTCGTCTTGGCGCCCACGCTCTTTAGACCGGCAGACACGGCCTCGGCGAATCGGGCCTTGGGGTCCGTGTTGGACCCATCACTGCTATCTGGCTCGCCACTGTCCGTCAGTACATCCGACTCTGCCTCACTGCAGGAGGGAGCGGGTGTGGCGGATCGTCCGGACGCCTTTAGTCGGGTTCTCGCGCAGCGCTGCGATTTTAAGGCAGGAGGTATAGCCGTGGCGCGGCCCCTTCTGCCTGCTGCATCCCTTGGAATTTTGGGAGCAGGTAGACCCTCCTCGCACGAGGAGGGCGGGCGTTTAAAGGACGCCTGGTCCTGATCGGACATCGAGTCTCCGACGTCCGACTGTGAGCAACCTTGGCTCAATGCGCTCGTCTGAGCGGTGAATAGGCATATGTTGCCCCCCCCAGATACGGCGGGACTGACAGAGCCCGAAGGCTCTGTGGTGGATTCTCCGGCTGCGGAGCAGCCGGTACCACCCTGGGGAATAGTTTTATCATCTGCCTTTTTCATTGTTGTCCTTTAAAGGGTGAGGTCCCTGTCTCCCATCTAAACTCCTATTTTTTTGTATTTTTTTTTTAATTTTTTTTTATTTTTTTTTTTTATTTTTTTTTTATTTTATTATTTATTTATTTTTTATTTATTTGCTTAAAATGTAGGTTACATGAAGATGTTCAAATAATCGTAAAACAGTCCCGAATACATTTTATCATCTTGTGACATGCAAATTTCATACAATAATTTATTTTTATGAACTAAGAATTTAATAAAGTTAACAATGATATTCCATTACAAAAACAAATAAATAATAAAATAAAATTATATTCTATTACAAAAAACAATAATTACCTAATAAAATAAAATTAAGAATGTCCGAAATATTACTGAAATTATGTCAATTAAATAATGATCGTAATTAAATAATAATATTTAAATGTCAAATGATAAACTAATTATTTCAATTTTACACTAATTATTTAAATAGTTCTGAAACTGAATAGAAACATTTATCCATAAGCCATAATTTCAGTTTCTGGACGAACAATTGTTTTGGATATTTTTTTATGTCCTCAGGAATATTATTATAAATGCGACCACACATAGCAATACAGCTTCTACTATATAGACATGTTCTAGGGATCTTATTTAAAACAATCCTGTCTGGATCTCTAGTATTTCTGGGAAAGATATCTTTTGCCTTCTTAAATTGTTCCGGGTTATATTTAACAAATTTTGCCGCTTCCAAAATGTATATACAGGGAAAAGTTAGAATTTTAAAATTTTTAAACCATGGCTTGCAGGATTCCCATGGCGGTATACCTGCAGCTGCCCTAATACATTTTTTTTGGGCCAGAAAAACTCTTACTGAATCAGTCGAATTTCCCCACAGTACCACCCCATAACTAAGAACAGATGCTACATACCCGTAATACGCTGCGAGAATGGACTGTTGAGTGGAAGTCTTCCGCAGCTTGTATAAAACATAGACGAATTTATTGATTTTCGTACAAACTTTATCTACATGAGTCTTCCAATTCAAATATCTGTCTAAATTTAATCCCAAAAATGTCGTATTGTTGACTTCACTTATTACGATTCCGTTGTAATAAATATTTAAACTTTTATTACATTTATTGTAAGTGCTAAATTGTATATAATTAGTTTTTTTTAAGTTTACCTGAAGATTATTATCACTAAGCCATTTTATTATAGAATTAATAGAATTGTTAATATTATTATTGTAGTATTGAATGTCAGAATTATTTTTACATGTCATGATCAAGGATAAATCGTCAGCAAATAGAATACAAGGATATTTTGTAACATCCGGCAAGTCGTTGATGTATAATAAAAATAGGAGTGGACCCAAAACGCTCCCCTGGGGAACTCCATACCTATTAACTAAATATTTTGACCGATAGGCCTTTAATTCTTTATTATTATTAATATTTTTAACTTCTGCTGACTGTTTTCTATCTTTTAAGTATGTTTTTAGCCAATCTAGTGCAGGGCCTCGGATGCCATACTTCTCCAGTTTGTTCAATAGTAATTCGTGAGAAACAAAATCAAACGCCTTACTCATGTCAAAGAACACAACAGTGACCAAGTTTCTGTCGTCAAGATTTCTGACAATGTTATTTATAAGATCAACACACGCCATTGTAGTTGACTTTCCTTTTTGAAACCCGTATTGCTGCGCTTTCAATATGTTGTGTCTCTGAACATAGCCAATCAATCGATTATACATTGCCGACTCAAAAACTTTTGACAAGACGGGTACCAGAGTAATAGGCCTGTAGTTCTCTAAATTTGATTTATCGCCTTTTTTATACAGGGGTTTAATCAGAGACAGTTTAAGTGGACTTGGAAAGCACCCCTCAGTAAACGATAAATTAATGAGATGTGTTATTATAGGCGTAATTTCAATTGAACATGATTTTAAAACCTTGGTAGCTATTTCATCATATCCCTCAACATTTGTGTTATTTAATGACATTATAATTTTGTGGGTTTCATTGTAACTAAAAGGCTGTAAGAAGATACTGTTGCAAATATTTGTTTTCAAGGTATTGTAAAGATTTGATTTACATGTGTTGGTAGAGTTAATAAAGTATTCGTTAAACACTTCTGCCACTACACCTGAATCCTTAAGAATGATGTTGTCTTTTTTAATATCTAGAATAAAATCGAATTGTTTCATACAGCCGGATTCATGTTTTATTAATTGCCATGAAGTTTTACAAACATTTTTTGAGCCAGATATAGACTTATGGTTTTGATTTTTAATGGATTGGTCAATACAGCGGCGGAGAAGTCTTGAATAATTTTTAAACTTACTTCCCAGAAGTCCATGTTTATCCATATAATATTGGTACCGTAGTTTTCGTTTATTTTTGCAACTTATTCTTAAGCCTTTAGATATCCATTTAGGCTTACGTATGTTATTTGATATTTTAATTTTGAGTTTAGGAAAGCACAGGTTGTAAAACAAACGGAAGGTTTCATAGAACAGTTCAAATGCACCTTCAAAGTCAGTTTGTTCATACACGTCTTTGAATGAAAGATTTAACATACATTCTTTGAATTTTTTAATATTTTCTATACTGTAATCTCTTTTATATATATAAAATTCTAATATTGACATCTCCTTTTTGTTTATAGGGATATTAAGTAACTGAGCAGTATTGTGATCTGAAATATGTAGTTGTAATAATTCACTTGTAGCATTACCAACGTTGGATATTATGTGATCAATACATGTATTTTTGCGAGTGGGTTGGTTAAAATGTAAGTTTAAATTGAAGTTTTTTATTAAATCTATAAGATGTTTAGTTTCTTTCTTATTTTTCTCTAAAGTATTAATATTAATATCACCAGCAATAACCATTTTTTTACCGAGTTTGTGAATTATTCTATACAGCATAGTTTCCAATTTTGCAATGAATACATTAAAGTTAGAGTCAGGAGTACGATACAAACAAATGACAAACATGTTTTCTGATGGAATTTCAATACAACAGCATTCAAAATGCTTGTCCACAGAGTAATCATTGCTAAATTTTGTTGGTTTGTATTTTAGGCCTTTTTTAACCAAAATACAAACTCCACCCCGTTTTTGTTTAGCTTGTCTACAATAGGATGATACTAAATTATAACCAGTAACATTGACTATTTGTTCACAGCCTTCTTGAATAAACGTTTCCGATAAACATATTATATCCGGTTCCTTATGAATTTCAGATAGTTCGGCCAAATGTATTTCCAGTAGATTACGTTTGCTTAATAAACCAGCTACATTTTGATGTAATATTCTTAGAAATATCGGTAACCTGTCCTTATTAGTAACGAAAACAAATTTCTGTCGGTGTTTCTGGGGTGTCATCATGATTAGTCTGAGTGAATTGATTTTTCATAACTAATGTAGTGCGGGTTGTAGATTTGTTCAATATAAGACCACGGCAAGGCATTTCATCGCTTACATTACAAGTAGGATATGGCATATTTACATTATTATTTTTATAACTTAAAAACGTTTCATTGTAATACTTACTATCTAGAATTAAATTTATTTTATCACATAAATCTAATAAATATATTTTTTTATTACGATGTTCTATTCCTGTATGCAAATAGGTACAATTTTGGAAATACTGGCAAAGATTTTTTGTTTGATTATTTAACATAAATTCATTCAAATATTTATTTCTGGTTACATTTAATATAATTATATTCGTTTTACAGAAATGTCTTAGCATTGTTATCAAATTTATCATATATATTTATTAGGATGTTTTTCATATTCGCCTGGGCATAATAATATTATAATATAATTGCTCGAAGAGTCTTGCATATTGTTACATGATTTCAGCATGTCACCAGATGCTGCATTATATTTAATTATTGATGAAATTCTGTATTTTCCGTATTTGCTATTACTTCTTGTTTCTATTAGCTTAGATGAGAGACCTGCAACTTGACTTCCTCCGATTATTAATATTTCTGGTGTTTGCAGTGTTTTTTCATGACCTCGGATGTCGTTGTTAAGGACACTGCCCCGCGGTTTTGGTTTTAAACTATTGTTTTTTACAATTTCACCTGAGGAACACATTTGTGAGATACTTCCGCTATTTTTTTTGTTTTCTGTTTCATCTATTGCATTCTGGTATTCATCATCTGATTCGAGGCCTAAATCTGCGCTACTTACATTTAATATTGCATTTTGTTGTACTGCTTCCAAACGTTTATGTTTAATTTTATTCAGAGATCTTTTAACTGATTTTTTAGATATCGCAGGACTCGTACAGACTAATTTCAAATTGGTTATAACATTTTCTTGTTTGTCCGATTTATTTTTTAATGTGCTGTTTTCAAGCATTAGATTTTCTATTTCTAAATGTGCACTATCTAATTGCTTTTGTAATTGTTTTATTTGTGCTTTGTATCTTTCAATTTTTTCTTGGTATATTAATAAATTTCCCGTAGACAGATCAAAACTTCTCGCTATATTATTTTCATCATTGGAGGAATCCGATGTTAAAGACAGACTAAGAGATTTGTTCAATTTTGGTCCCTTTTTTCTCTCAGTTACATTACAATTATCGTCATCCATCATTTTTCTGTTTTATATTTTACTTTGACTAATAATTAAAAAAAAAAAAAAAAAAAAAAAAAAAAATTGTACTTTTGTGTGAAATGGAACGTTTTCCCAAAAGACTCGTATTCAGTTCTGGAGTTCGAGCGTAAATATTCAGTTTCTGAACGAAGTATGACAAGTGTCAAAATAAAATACTTGTTGTGATTGGTTAGTTTTCGAAATACACTTATTTGTTTACTTTCTGGTTTAAATGTCAACTGATTATTCACATTTAATGTTTTTATGCGTTAATTATTTCACTTATTTTATGAAAACCGTAGTCGAAAAGTTGTACATACCGTTACTTTAACAATTGTCCTCTTATTTATCAACACTTAATCACAATCATATCGTCTAATTCAGTGTTTTTGTTGTTATATGAAGTGTTCACTAAATCACTGATATATCATAAATTAGTTAATAGCTCACAAAGATAACGTTGTCACTTATTTTACAACATAAACTGAGCACAATTTTGTTAAATTTAGACGCACACCTACAGAAAATTTAGTTTATTTAACTTTAATTCGCGGAACAATGTTGAGATGGTGTTGCCGGTGCCGGTGTTGCCAGCTCTTCTTTTTTAATCCCCCCGTGTTTTTCCACCTCACGCATTCACGTCTGGCAACCAGACGCGTACCGGAGAGTGGGCCCGTCTTCGTTATCCGGCAAGAGCGCTAGACAACACTAAAACCGCCTCGTGGTTCGTCGCCCGATGGCACGCTCCGTGAGCCATCGTGCGCCGAACCACGGAAATTCCCCCTTCACGTGCCAGCCAAGGGCTGGCACGCCCTCCGCGGCAGTCTCTGGAGACTCCGCCCTGTGTCCCGCTTGGTCTGGTCTCTCCCCTTGGACCTGTCCGGCATGAGAAGCTCTACCGGCATAGCTCCAAGGATCGTCGAGACACGCAAGCCCCACCACGGCGACAACGTGGGGACACAGGTGGGGACCTTGTTTGTAATCTAACTTCTTGTTTTGACGAGATCTACGTGATCGCGTGGGTAAAACTTTGAACGCCTACATCTTATGAACTATGGGGCGTAGACAAACCTTGTTTGTATTCTAACTTCTTATTTTGACGAGATCTACGTGATCGCGGGGTCAAAACTTAGAACGCCTATATCACACGAACTATAAGTCGTAAACCCATCTTGTTTGTACTCACACTTCTTATTTTGATGAGATCTATGTGATCACGGTGTCAAAACTTTAAACACCTACATCTTACTAACTATGGGGCGCAAACCCACCTTGTTTGTGTTTAAACTTCTTGTTTTGACGAGATCTACGTGATCGCAGGGTCAAAACTTTGAACGCCTATATCACACAAACTATAGGTCGTAGACCCATCTTATTTGTACTCAAACTCTTGTTTGAACGAGTAACTAAGTGTGTGAGAGAGAGAGAATCAAAGTAGGTCTGCGCCCCATAGTTCGTGTGATATAGGCGGTCAAAGTTTTGACCCCATAATCACATAGATCTCATCAATCAAGACAAGAAGTTTGAGTACAAACATGGTAGGTCTATGCCCTATAGTTCGTATGATATAGGAGTTCAAAGTTTTGACCCCATAACCACATAGATCTCGTCAAAACAAGAAGTATGAGTACTAACAAGGTGAGTCTACCACCTATAGTTCGTGTGATATAGGAGTTCAAAGTTTTGACCCTGCAATCACGTATATATAGTCAAAAGAAGTTTGAGTACAAACAAGGTGGGTCTGTGCCCTATAGTTCGTAAGATATAGGTGTTCAGTTTTGACCCCGTGATCACAGATCTCATTAAAACGAAACGAGAGGGAATAGGCGCATGACCGAGACGATTGGTCGATCATGCGCCTATTCCCTCTTCGGTCATGTCGATTGTAATGCATTTTCGTATTGTAGGACTGTGACTAGGCGCAGGACCGATTCGTCGTTCCTGCGCCTATTCCCTTTTCGCTCATATCGATTGTAATGCATTTTCGTACTGCAGGACTGTGACTAGGCGCAGGAACGATTCGTCGATCCTGCGCCTAGTCCCTCTTCGGTCTTGTCGATTTTGATGGATTTTCGTCTCAAGCTGTGTAGGACTGTGTTACTAGGCGCAGTCTGTCTGTCTTTTAGATGCATATACTTGCACTTGCACCAATACTAGATAATGTGTGGGACAAAGTATAAAATCGCTATTTAAGTGATTTTTTTAAAAAGTGGACTCTGTTTTTTTTATGAATTTCCTCATATCTCGAAAACAGTGCTTTCAATAAAAAAAAAAGTTAAAACATTGTTTAGCTTTGATGCAAGTATTTTTCGATTTAGCGTTAATGACCTTTTTTTATAAACTTGCTCATAACTCGGAAACGAACCACACTGTTAGACCGATTCGTCGATCGAAAAATGGCATAAACTCGGAGGTGGGGTAGATTGCTATCAACTCAAATAAGTATAATAATAATAATAATAATATATTTATTTCTCTCAAAAAGGTAGGTATAAAAAACAATAGTCTAGTCCCATGTTATTTAGTATATTTACGTATTTACTATTTGTAAGATAACCTTGACCGATCCGAAAGTTAGTTCCTCGGGTAAACAATACGAAAAATAATAAAAATTTAATGTCTATTAAAACAACATTATTACCTAACAATCACGTTTTAAGTAGGCTCATTCAAAAAGTAACAAATTTTAAGTTGTGTCGTATAACCGTTAGGGTAGTGTAGCGTCGGCAATGCGTTGTCGGCATTACTGGTCTAAGCGCCCGACCGCCCGACTGGCCCTACCGACAGCGGTATAACATAACGACACTACAGAAGGCATGCTTCATACAATGCATGCTTGACGTACTTTAGTCTGCATAGACATCGTTCATGGGCATTGCTTTATTGGAATATTAACATATAATTGGCTAATCGTGCATTGGTCTATGTTATTTCCGGTTACTTTGTAATATAGGTATGGCATTCAATATAAATTATTTCATTATTAGCTTTAGCAACAATATCTAAAACAAACTACAAAAGGGTGTGTTTTACTTATTGTATAACTCAAAGTTTATTGACGCGCGGGCGGTCGACCTAAACGACCGCCCGTGCGTCTACCGTAGGTATAAATAATGAAATACATTATTATGAGCTAACTTTCTCTATTCTCGGCATTTTGTGACATCGGTTGGTACATTTGATCGGAAGCCGGCGTCTTTAAAAATACCACTGGCACGTGCAACTACGTACCTATTTATAACCTGACCTTGATTATTATTTTAAAAATGCACTTATAAATAAATTTATTTTTTTTCGTTCGCAAAAACATGGACTTCGGTGTGTTGGTTTTGGTAATTTGAAGAAGGATTTGACGCAGGATCGATGTGTCATAAATGTGTCATAAAATCATAAAATTTGAGTGGGTCAAGGCGCAGGATCGACGAGTAGTCTGGTCCCTAGTTAAAGCCCGATAGAAGTTAATGGAGTCATAGGGCAGAAACCCATCAAAACCGACACCACCGACGAGCGACTAGGCGCAAGACCAACGAGTCAGTCTTGAGTCTTTGTTTAGTTTGTTGACTTAATTTTTTTTCTCTATCTCAATATAGCGTCTGGCTGTCGCCATTTTGAATTTCGATTGCTGTCATGTCTTTACATGATGAATACGAATCGATTGACATATGAATCATCAAAATTGGTCCACGCGTTTGCTCTATATAGTGCCACAAAGGAACACACATACATACATACATACACGTCAAACACATTACCCTCCGTAGTCGGGTAAAAATACACATTCAATAGCGGGTCCTACCTAAGGCGTTGAGGGGAAGTTAAGGATATGATTATGTACTTATTAACGCCCTCCCCTCCCTTCGCCACATCGCGTCAACTAACTCACTCTTGGCCGGTGTTACCCCCTCCCCCCAGAACATGATGGTCAATGGAACAGGAGTCTAGTTCTTTTATGGGGTTTAAAAGCCTCAAATTCTTTTATCTCTAGTTGTAATGTAAATTACAACTAGAGATAAAAGAATTTGAGTCGAGAAGAGAAGAGTGACATGAAGTTGTAGTAATACAACTTCATGTCACTCTTCTCTTCTCTTCGAAAAATAAGTAAAATATATCAACAAAACGTAGGTGTGGTTAGAATCGGAATTCCCAAATAGTGCCATCTATTGTCAGATTGAACCAGTTTAATGAATAAGTTGTGCCTATCATAACGTAGTACAAATAATTGCCGCTAGAGTTATGACTATATGATAAACCATTGCTCGGAACCGGTTTATAAATAGCGGTTATTATTGTTAATAAAACCGGTTTAATTGTGCTCATTGATTAACCGGTTAATCAAGATACCGGTATTCATCATAACGATTTTGATTACCGGTTAAAACAGAGTGCGTAATGCTAACCGATAATGTGAGCTGAATTAACCGGTTAAATTCAAACAAACGACTCGTGACGCAAAGCACGGTCGTTCGGTCTCGACCTCACATCATTGAAACTTAGTGCTTTTTCTTTCCCACATGTATGGGTTAGACCGTCGTCGTGCGTCGTGTTAAATCATGTTCCCTGCAAAACTACAAGCGTGCGGCCGTTATTTAGTGTAGGTTAATTATATTAATTGTGTGTATATTCATCATGGGAAAAAGAAAATAAAATAAGTTTTATTTTATGTTCGATTACAATCAAGAGACCAATAAATCGAAATGTTTGATGAAAGGTTGTAATCACCACGCACGCCTCCGTAAAGCGCGAGTTCCGTAAACTACCCTCGCTTGATTTTTATCACTCACTATTACGAAACTGTCGGTACTTCGACACACAATACTAACGACATCTGCACACTGGCGTGCAATGTTTGTTTCGACGGTGTGTACACTTACTCATTGCAGGATTTCACGATATTGAGAAACGATATCCATTTCTAGGTTAAAATTGACGTGTTTTTTTTATTTTAACCTCTTCCCGCGCCATGCGGGAGTAGTAGTAACGGTCAGTGGAGAGAATCTGTGGTTCGTCTAGTTCAAACAGTTCATTAATGAATACATACGCGATTAAGACCCGCAGCTTATAAAACACCATAATGTGTATAAATCGCGAAAGTTTACGAACTAATAAGCTTAGAACTTATTTAGAAGTGCTAACCAATTACGAAATAAAGTTTTGAATTATTACATGGTCACTACATTACACTTGGCCAGCGGAACTTACATACGAAATCTCCCATAACAACGTTGTAGTTAGCTTTTTTTCGCCGCGTTTTTGTACTCACCAAAACGCGGCGAAACGAAAATAAAACGAACTAGTAGTTCCTGAGATTGCTGCGTTCAAACAAACAAACTCTTCAGCTTTTTAATATTAGTATAGATAGTATGTTACTTTTTAGATTTAATTAAATTGTTTTACTTTATTTCACTGAATGTTATTTACTATCATAGTATATTTTCGTCAACACCAAGAAAAAGCAGTTGACTATCCGGTAAGACTTCATTCGTTGTTAAGGATTTATAGCATTTATGTATGTTAAGAAATGTAACTACTGATATTCACAATTTCACTCAATTATTATTATGATTCAGTGCGCAAACGTATATGTATAACTATACAAATGTAAACATATACAAAATACTCTGTGAATCTGAACGTTGACTAAACAGACGAAACACTCGGTTCGAATATAAGTACAAAAAAATTAATAGAGATGGCGTACTCACTAATGTCCTTGAAACTCAAATTAACCAGTTTATTTCTCTGAATAGCATCGGAATTTTGTGATAAACCGGTTTCCAACTTTAACCGGTAAAAAAAACCTTAACCTGAATTCATTTCGGTTCAGGGTCAATGACCACAAGTGGTTTGGAAATTTAACCGGTTTCCGAGCCCTGTGATAAACTTTCAAAAGTTATGGAAATTTGATTTAGGAACCTATTATTTTACAACCCCTTGTATAGCTTAATAATAAAAAAATAATAATACACATTTTTCAGTACCTATCTTCTGATATTCCAAGTTTTTAAAAACTTCAACAACAAATCGATACTTATAACGCCATCTGTTGATATTTATTTGACCTACGTTTCTGTTTCTTCGTGATGAGACCCCGTGCTACTATGTACACACACATTACTATTAAACGTTGGTTAGTGGTCTAATATAATTAATGTCATAAAACTCGAACGACACGCTAACAAACTGAGTGTATTTATTATTTTACCAATATTGTGTGTTTGGTAAAATAAAAACACTTTTGTGTTTTGATTTGTGCTTTATTATTTGATATTTTATTTATTAAGTCGGTAACAACGAAACATATTATTAAAATTTCATCAGTATGTCATTTGTATCTAAATTTAATATCCAAAAACCATGATTTATTAAAAAATGGGCAGTGTAGGGTTCCGCAGCAGTTACAGTACGAAAAAATCCGATTTGAATAATTGCACCAGCAAAAGAGCGTATGTTCATGGCACAACGGGCGATCCTGAAACCAGAACACCCCGGTTTGAATCCAGATGATTATTGTTTTCCCTTTTTAGGGTTCCGTAGCCAAAATGGCAACCACGCCCCTTATAGTTAAAAACTGTAAATAGTTAAAAACCCTTATAGTTTCGTCAAGTCCGTCTGTCTGTTTGTCCGTCCGTATGTTACAGGAATTTTACTCAGAAACTATGCAGTGAATGTTGATTAAATTTGGTGAAAAGGTGTCTTATAGTAACCGCTACTTAGTTTGATAGCTAAAAAATAAAAATAAATGGTTTTTAAGGGGTGCATATAACAGAAGCTGAGACATTACACAGATAAGGGGAGGGGACACAATTTATGCAAATTTCGGAGCAATTATTTCCAAAAATATTCACGCTACTAAAGGTTTTATTTGAAACCTTACATGTTTTTAAAGGCCTGTAGAATGGTTTGCCCTACTAAACCATTACTACAAGACACCTTTTCACCAAAAATCAATATATTCATTGTGTAGTTTTTGAGTAAAATGCCTGTCACATACGGACGGACAAACAGACTATAAGGGTTCCGTTTTTACCATTTTGGCTACGGAACCATAAAAATACCGAGCGAAGCTCGGCCATCCAGGTACTGGATAATGATGAAAGAAGCAATGTAACTTGTAGAAATAAAAACAAAATAAACTACAAAAAAAGGATTACATAAAAAGGGAGTCACAGTCAGTTGAGGCGTCAAAGAATTTCTCCCACATCGATGTCGACTGATATAGTAGGCTGGCAGCATTGCCATGTTGTATGGCAATGCTTATTCTCTGAAAAACTCCTGATTCCTATTCACGCACAGCCAGCAGGCGAGCTCGGTCTGAAATATTTGAAGTAGTATTTTAAAGGCGTTCTCTCACTGAACTGCAGAGCAGGCCGTCTCACTGTCCCTGGGCGAAGGGGTTGGTGGGCAAATCAACGTTTGGGCAAGCCATTTTCCTAGCGTTCAAGGCCTCAGACTTGCACGCAACTTCAGAACTAACCAGAGTGAGTTTTAAAATTGTCCTGGTTAATTCTTCAGTGCCGTGAAGTGGGGACAAGAACGCCGCTGTGACTCCGCAGTTTAGGTAAATTCGGGTAGCGTGCCGTTCGAAGGTGTGTATGGCAGTGTACAATCACTGCCACGCTCACAGTGAGTGGTGATGGTAAGGCGGCTATTGAGGATACTAAAACCACAATTCTAGTTCTACTTGATTTTTCCAACGCTTTTAGCACCGTCAGCCATGACATTTTGTTATCCATTCTTTTCCATCTGATGATTGAAGTAATTTTTATAGGCATTTCTTGCCAATTACTATACAAATACAATAATTGAATTTTTGAAAGATAGAAAAATTTGAAATCCAGACTCAGGAATCGAACCCGAGACTTTCGTAGCCAAACCGGGGCCAGAAGCGAATCACCTATCTGGACTATGTTACTAGATATCAAATTTTACTATCTTTTAATGCCTGCGAGTTAGTCCCCCGCACCGTCATCTAGTCGGTAGTTAAAGAACTATCACGGCTTTTGTTATTGCTTCGTTACAGATTTTTGTATTTGTCAAGTAATTGGCAAGAAATGCCTATAAAAATTACTTCAATATTCGGCCTGCGTCATCATAATTTGTTAAAATGCTCTCTGTAACGAAGCAATAACAAAAGCCGTGATAGTTCTTTAACTACCGACTAGATGGCGCTGCGGGGGACTAACTCGCAGGCATTAAAAGATAGTAAAATTTGATGATGAATCTTGCTTGCAAAAAAGAAGTGTATTCGTGCTATGTTTGATATTTAGTGGTCCGATTTATGCAGGCCTATCTTCAAAGTGCATAATATTCTCACAGTCCCCTGTATTTATATTTACGAAGTAGCCAGGTTTTAAATCAATCAAAACCAAGACAATGCTTGTACAGACTTTAATCTTTCTTATTATTGACTATGGTGATGTATGCTAACTCGACCTCAATGCAGATCTGCTCAACAAGCTTGATCGTCTTCTCAACAATTGCATTAGATTTATATTCAACCTTCGTAAACCATAATTATTATGTAGTGTGCGTTATCTCAACGAATAAATAAGTTTTATTATTTTTTATTATAAATACGACCATGTGTCGAAATACTGCTCCCAGCTGAAATGGTTGTCTATTCAGCAACGCGGTTGTCTGAAGGCGCTGGCTGAATGCTCCTACTTATCTTTCTTCTCACTTTCAATATTTGTGCTCTAATCATGTCTGACATCTCGGATCTTCTAATAACCTTCTACTTCTCTGTCCGTCTCATAACTCAGCCATAAATCATTCCTCTTTCCCAGTTCAGCCTTCTCGTCTTTGGAATACGTTCCCTGTGGAAATCAAATTGTCCACAAGCCGATTCAGATTTAAAAGTAGAGTACGTAAACTATACAGAAGTTTTTAGGAAAATTCTGCAGGGTAATCATTTTGCCTTGTTATTATAGATGTTCGAGGCTAAAACGCAAATTCCTTTTATGATTTTTTAAGAATAATAAATGTTTTGTATTTTCCGTCACAAGATGGAGTTGCTTGATTTAAATGCAAAATATAGGTAGAGATGTGTTACAGCGAGCAACTTAAATTTAGCACAGAAAGTACATTAGTCAGTCAATACAATTTGAAGAACAGAAGTTAAGTAAGCAAGAATGTAATTCAGTGGTGAAAATAAACGTGTTTGCCTGAAGACCGGATTATTATTTCGCTCACACGAGACCCTACCCAGAGTAGTCGGAGTAAGTTTCTTCAATATATATTATATGTACATCGTAAGGCCATAATAGTACTTAGTTATATATTTGCAAGTATAATTTAGTGTGTATATGTTATATTTATTATAATATTTGTTATTTATTATTTAGTGTGTATTTGTTTTATAGATGAATATATGTATAAGTATAACCTGCCACCCTATTCTCCTCTACACCACCCAAAGGTTGACTGCTAGAGAATACCTTTAGCATAAAAACTTCCTGCAACTACATTGTAAAAGGCGGACCCTCTTGCAATGTAGTTGCAAGTAGTTTTTAAATTTAAAAAAAAACTGGTTGCATTCCGGGAGTGAAAACTTGAACATTAACGTTGTGCATTCTTGAATATTGTGGAACATTTATTTTTATTTCTTTATCAGTATAAAAGTACTATATTGTAAGTAATACAATATTCATTTATTGCGCTATCGAACACAAACATGAGAATTAAAAAATAACAATGGCAACGACATGACAGTTAAATCAAAAATATGAAATATTAAATCACAAATTAAAAAACAAAAAACAGAAATTCAAAACGACATGACAATTAAATTAAAAATATGATATTATAGGAGGCGGTTGAGTTATTCCTAACCGCTCCTATTTAATTCTGCTATTTTTGTGCGTTGCGGCGAGAGATAGGTAAGGCGTATTTGCGACAGTGAATAAAAGCAGGAAAACTAGTTAAGGAGGAATTACGCCAAACAGGGTTTGTCTCTTTTGAAAATTTATATAGAAAACTTAAATATTCGGACACAAAAAAAAGATATGATTAGCCAAAGAGTTATTCTAATAGATAAAATAAAAATTATAGCTATGTTTTAATATTACCCGTAAAAATATCTTGAAGTTACGGAGAAACGCATAAAACGAGGTATCGTCCTTTGGTAGTTGTAGCGTAAGGATTTCGTGAAAGATTCGCGCCACTTCGTCCAGATTATAGAAAATCTCAAATTGGAACCGGGAGACATAATGGTGAGTTTTGACGTTGAGTCACTGTTCAGCATTAAGGAATGTCTGGATGTGGTGAGAGATAGACTGAGTGACAACGAGCTACCGTTCATATTGATCAGATGAATCACTGTTTGGCAAAAAACTACTTCCTCTTTCATGGTCAATATTACCTCCAGATAGATGGTGTCGCAATGGGGAGCCCAATAGCCCCAGCACCAGCTAATCTCAGGATGGAGCATTTTGCACCAATCATCATCCGACATCATCAACTGTGGAAGAGGTACGTAGATGACGTGTTTGCTGTCGTCAGAGGAAGCCAACATGATGTGGATCAGTATATAGGGCACCTTAACTCCATTCATCTGAAGATAGAATTTACATGCCAAATGGAGACGGATAGATCGTTGTCATTCCTGGATATCAAGATAACAGCGCGAGCTGATGGATCGCTATCACACTGTGTACACCAAAAGCCCACAAACACAGACAGATACCGGCATGCTACGTCACATCACCATTCTCGTCACCACACCACACCAATTCGTGATGACGTCATTGAAAAACAGAGCCTTTGATCATGTGGAGCAAGAGCTAGTCCATGTTCAGGAGGTAGGTACACAAGAAAAACGGATATCAGGTGTACCGAAGAATGAAGCATATCCCAAAATGTGACAAACCTCCAGAGGTGAGAAGACAACCTGCTTATTTGCCCTACGTCAGAGGAGTGACAGACAAGATCGGATCAGTTATGAAACAGTACTCGATTCGTACGATCTACACAACGGTGGCTAAAGTGGGCAACTTGGTGGGCACTCCGAAGGATATTATACCTTTGCAGATGCCAGGTGTCTACAAAATTGATTGCAGCTGCGGTAGTTCGTACATTGGCCAAACAAAGCGAACTATAGCGGAAAAGCTAAAAGAACACATCGCAGCAGTGAAAAACCGGCAAACGAACAAATCGGCAATTGCAGAACACATACTGCAATCGAACACTAATCACTGGATTGAGTTTCATGGTCCACAAACTCTCTCCACAGACCGCCATTTTTATTCACGAATTGTGCGTGAAGCGACACCATCAGTTTAGTGTGCAGTGACCCTAACTATTCGAGAAACAAAAAAGTGAGGGTAGATGAAGTTTCATCGGCCTGACGGAGTCTTAACATCGCTGCGACAGTCTGCTTGTGACCACGGCCGGTGCAACCTGGTCGAAACGTCAAGCAATTTTAAGGTAAACAATGCGCGTTAATTCCCGTATAATAAATAGTTATAATCATGCAATGCGAAAGTTTAAATATTAGTATAGTGAAATTCTTTAACTAATGGCAATTAATCTAATAACGTCGGACCCAACGAAAGTTGCAAATCTATTTGCTACTACTTTTGACTACAATCTTAGTTCTTGTGATTGTAATTTGACTATTAAAAACTAAAGGAAAATACAGACAGAGTTAAAGAGGTAATGACTGTCGATTTAGTTACTCCAAAATATTTTTTTAATGTAATGAAAAGTATGAAAACTGAGTTGTCGTGTGGATATGATGATATGCCCATCACAATAATTAAAGATTATAAAGACATAGTAGCTGAACCTCTGTTATTTATAAAATCGTTGTATACAAGACACAATTTAATAAGAAAACTAAAAGGCCAATATCAAAGAGACCAATAGGGATGTTGACTGTCAAGTCAAATCAGTCTCTTTTTATGAAATGTCAAAACGACAAGCTCTATAGAAATGTGTATGAAATAACCACCTATGACGTCATAAATTCCTAAAGTCTAATCATTACTTTAAGTATTCGTTTTCATGCTTTTAAATTCAAAAACATGTTAAAATGTAAAAGAACAGTTATTTTCTATCGATCTACTATTACTTGATTAGTATAAAATGATTTACTTTTATTGTAGTCATCTACCCAATTAGACCGATCATATAAAAACCCGAAAACCCTCTGGAAAACTAATAAAAATATTACACACTTTAAAAAAACAAAATTATCTAATACCGAGCTACTAAAATTAGGAATATCACCTAATAATTCTGTTAACTCTGTTAATACGTTCTTAGCTTTAGTTAAAGTTAAAGTTTCAAGTTCAATAAAACAAAACCTTTTCATTATTATTATTATTAAAAATCCTAGTAATCAGTCTTTGATAGTTAATATTGCTTATCTATCAAAGAATAACTTTCATTCTTTACTAGAAAAAATCTAAAATACATATAATCGTCTGCTTCCCAGTCTTGTAAGGAAAGGTAACATGTGCAGGATAAGCTGGAACACTGAAGGTGTTAATGGTACTAATTTTTATGAAAGACTGATTTTATAAATTACAGAGATTTAAGAAATACAGACTGTCATTAGCCATAAATTGTGGAATCCTATATTTGCTATGATAAAATAATAAGGCGCTTCACGCTTGAACATGAAACAGGCAACGGGCAGATTCTGTTGAAGGATATTCTGATGACATCAGTAGATGTGCACACGGACGATGCCATCGATCCCGGGTCAAAGAAGGTTTTTTTTTTTTGTAAAACGTACCAGTTATTTGTGTCGCCAAAAATACTAACATTTGTTTTGGACTAGTCTATGAAAATATTGAATCGCTTGGAATAACAGGACCTGCTTTCGTAAAATGGAACCAACCTACAAAATTTGCTTAAAAACACTATAGTATTAAAGCACCTAGAATATGAAATAAATTTAATCTAACATAAAAAATTAAACAGCTATCTAAATAACAAATTAAAAATAAAATTAAACTAAGGCTAAAGGATTTAGGAAACAACGATCTGGAAAAGCTTCTAACAATCGAAAAATAATATCAACACAAACACACGCAAATACACACACATACACATCTACACATGCACACATAAACACACACTAACATATTTTCTATATAGGTACTACTTTAATATATATTAGTGTAAAATTGTTCACTTACTTTGGGAAGAAACTGATTCCTGACATACAGCTTACGCTAGTTTTGGAATCAGGGCTTGCAAACTTATTGTACAAACCAACTTATTGTACAAACTTATTGTACAATAAAGATTTATTATTATTATTACAATGATAGTTTTGAGAAAAAGAGATTTTCGCCAAAATTGTGTACCTATACAATTAAATTGTTAAGTATTTTGAATAAAGTTAATTTCCAATATTGTACAAAATATTTTTTTCTATAAATGCATTGAATTGTTATAATAATAAAAAATAAACTCGATCCTCAAACTCCTTTAGCAAAACGATCTGTGTGTGGGTTGGTTCATTGTTAATTTATTGCCATGCCTTAATAATATATTAAAAATAAAAAATCAGGTATTTATTTAAAACATTTTACTAACAATAAAAATAAACTTAAAATCTTACGTTTGACACTCAGATAGTTTTGAGACACTAAAAAACTAACTTCTAGGGATAAAACTTTTCGAAAAGCTCTCCACCAGCCTCTGTACAAAGTTTCATGCGTATGAGTCAATTTTCGAAACATTTTTTCCGGTCCGCCGCAGTCACACTTTACCAGATTAGGACTGTAAGGATCCAGGAAGTCCCTGGTTTCGAACACAGAGTGCGCGGGCGCGTTGTCATGGGTAAGTAGTAGACACCCCGCGGATCCCGGTGTTCGGTTCCTTGTTGCTCATTGCAGACAAAACTTCTGGCAGGCAATTTGTGGTATAACATTCGGCAATGATGTTGATTTGGTCTCATAATGGAATTGAAACCAGAGGTGTATCTGGTCAAAGTGAAGAACTAACGATCAAAATTTTCTCTGTGCTTCTCGATCGCTTCACTTTCGTAGACGTTGGTTCGTTTTGAAACAGCCTAACTGTCGGCTGATGCTGTGTTTCTGGACTGCATTGATAAATCCAGGATTTATTTTAGGTTACCTGACGCAATGTCGTAAACGCGCTTAGATAAGCCTGCTTCAAATTTTTTTCGCCTTTAATTCCTGTTTTCTGGGATTATTTTTTTAACTGCTCGAACTGGGGTGTTCTGGTTACTGGACCACCGATTTCCCACCTGTGCTATAACACGAAAATGACTGTCGTATTCTAATTATATTGTAGCAGTTTTTCAATGCTCTACCTCCGTCTTACGAATTTTCGATCAGGTCACGAGTCCTGACACGAGTTTAAAATTTTTTACCTATCCCAAAAAGTGCACAACGCCGCTAATAAGGGTTAATTCAAAAACCATTAAAACCAGTCAAACCATTTCGGAGAAGTTCGATCACAAAGACCGAGAGATTTTAAAGATATATTAGAAGACTAGCCGCCCCGCGCAACTTCGTCTGCGTAAATTTTGCAACATTTGTGATTGCGTAAATTTTGCAACATTTCTGTTTTTTTTTTTTTATTATTATTAAGAGGTTCACAAACTGGTTATTATACATCACAAATGTTTACAGTTCTGTTGCTAATTAAAAAAAATGGTTTGTGTATAACCTACTAAGAGTGAACACAGCATGCAAAAAAAAGAAAAGAACACAATTTTTTTTTTTTAAATTAAACTAAATTTAAATTAAGGTATTAATCGAAGTTTTGTTGAAAACAAAATTTCTTGAAAACATTGATTGATGCATTGAAAATATCGACGTGGCTTCCAATACTATCATAGACAGAACACATACGATGCATAGGTGAATGAGTGCCAAGGTTAGTCCGGCACCTCGGTAACATAAAAGTTCTTCTATTGTGAAGACGAATACCTGTCCGTGGTACAGAAAAAAATAGTTGGTCTAATAGAAGAGAACAATCAATTTTATTATTTACAATTTCATATAAGAAACAGAGATCCGCAATAGTGCGTCGCCTCTCCAATGTAATCACTTTATAGAAATTAACCCTAGCTTTATAAGAAGTGAGTTCACGGCAGCGCTGATCCATGAAACATAAATGGTACAAGAAGCATTTCTGTAGCCTTTCCAACCTGTCAATGTGAACTCTATACACAGGATTCCAGACAGGGCTACAATACTCGAGTATTCCCCTTACATAACAATTAAAAATATTTTGATATGTCTGGATCTTTGAAGAGTTTGGTTTGACGTATCACGAAACCCGACATCTGAGCCCCCCTCCTTACGATGTGGTCTATGTGTTCACGAAAATCCAATTTCCTGTCGATAATGATTCCTAGGTCTCGTATACTTGAAACCTCAGTAATTGCAGTGTCATTGATATAGTAAGTTGCAGGTGTAGGGTACTTTTTCCGAGAGAATCTGACTTGGCAACACTTAGTGACATTTAGGAACATAAAATTGCGCCGACACCAAAGACTAACTTTATTAATGTAGTTTTGTAGAGTTTGAGTGTCGTGTGGTGATTTTATCACTCTATACAATTTCAGATCATCCGCAAATAACTGAAAACTGGATTCTAAAGTATCGCACAGGTCATTAACAAACACCAGAAAAAAAAGAGGACCAAGATGGGATCCCTGTGGTACTCCTGAGGGAATATCTCTTGGTTCTGATAAAAATCCTCGAATTTTTACCACTTGGGAACGATTTTGTACATAAGATTTGCACCACCTAAGAAAGTTGCCACAAATGCCTGCATGATCAAGTTTTTGTATTAATAAAGAGTGATTAACCACATCGAATGCCTTAGAAAAGTCAGTGTAAATTGAGTGTACTTCTAATTTTTCTTCCAAGGCTCCAGCAATAAAATTGACGTAGCTCATAAGATTCGACATGGTTGATCGTTTTGGTAAGAATCCCTGTTGGTTTGGTGTTATTTGTGGTATTAAGTAAGAGACTAACTTTCTTTGGACTAGCGATTCAAAGAGTTTACCAAAGGCTGATAAAATTGAAATGGGCCTATAATTAGCAACATTACATTTATCTCCTTTTTTTAATAATGGTGTTATATAGGCTTCTTTCCATTTTGTGGGAAATTTGCCTTGGCTTAAGGAGTTGTTAATAATTATATGCAGTGGTCGCACAATCTGTGAAGCGCAAGTTTTGAGAAATACGGGGGGTATCAAGTCTGGTCCTGGCCCCTTATTTGTGTCCAATAAAGAGATGTGAGGATATCTTTTTGAGTGAACGAGAGATTGCTCAAGAAAGAATGTGATTTAGAATCATAAACATTTCCATTGTTATTAAGGAGATTAATATTGTCACCAAAGGTAGAGTGAAAGTACTGGGAAAAAAGTTCACTAATTTCTTTGCCATCCCTTGCGTATTTATTTAATAAAAACATTTCGTCTGGTATATCACAACTATTAGATTTAGAAGATTTTACAAATTTCCAAAAGTATTTAGGATTGTTTTTCATGTAATGCTTTGAATTTTCTTTAAAATTAGAAAAGCACTGATGAATCACGTCGTTACAGCGATCTCTGAGCATATTATAGGTTATTTTATCTCTAGGATTGCAATACTTTTTAAAGCTGTTATGGTATTTTGCCTTCTCTTTTAGTGCCTTGATCAAAGAGGAACTGTACCAGCAGGGATATTGAGACTGTCTAATTACTCTAAGTAAGGTATTAATTTTAATTATGGGGGTGATAAGATCGTAGAAAATGTCTACAATGCTGTCAATGTCATGGCAAGGTTTGAATTGTTCAGACCAGTTAATTTTTGACAATTCATCTGATATTTTGACGTAGTCGGCTTTAGTAAAATTTAACACTGACAGTTTGTTAATTTTAGGGGGCTTGTATGAATTTATTTTGAACAATACATTGAGAGCCGGATGGTATGTATCTATTGTTAAAAGGGGATCTATGTTTTCAGACACAGTAAATAGGTTATGACAGTTAGTAAAAACTAAATCTAACATCTCATTCTTGCTGTTGCTTACATTGTTCAATTGATGAAGGTTGTTAAAAGCTAGCATGTCTATCAAAAGGCCTTCTAATTGAGATTTGGCAGGAAGTGGGGACAACGTGCATGTGTCTTCGTCAAAACCCCATTGCAGACATGGTAAATTAAAATCCCCTGCTAAAAGAAAAATATTATTTTTTGCGGATTTGTGTTGAACGATTTGAGTTGTTTTTGTAGCTAAACTTTCTATCTGCACATGGGTAACAGGTGGCGGAATATACACTACGCAGATAGGCCCACAATTGTATTATAGAGTTTAAGCTTTAAGACGACCCAAAGATCCTCGCTGTCCGTTTCCCACTGCATTTTACGTAAAGGTTGAAATTAATTCCGAACTGCAATTAGCACGCCGCTTCCATCAGTTTTAACACTGCTGGTTGACGAACGATCACGTCTAAAGATGTTATACCTATTATCAAGAATTTCGCGATCATAGACCGTTTCATTTAGCCAAGTTTCAGTAAGTAAAATTATATCAAAATCATGTTTCAATGCATTAATCATTATGTTTTCAGTTTTGGTTCTAAGACCCCGAACGTTTTGATAGAAAATTTTTAAATTGAATTATGAAAGTTTAGACACAAAGACTTATATAAAATAAAACTAAACTAATAACAGTTGTAAATCTTAATCTAGACTGGTCAGAAAATCTATGTTCCTAACCATAAAACTCTTCGAGTTGACATTTTTTCTAATGTAGATCTGGCCGTTCCGAACCCAAACGAATTCATACTTCTTCTCTTTTGCAATTCTTCGAGTCTTGGCATGAAGCTGTTTATGTGATGGCGACAAGTGTTCGCTAACGTAAATGGGCGATTTATTTCCTGCTAAGCCCAAATGCGAAGTGGGAAATAAATCTTTATGGTAAGTGCAATAGCATAATAATACAGCAATTGAGTACTTTTATTGTAAAAGTTTTCAATTTTGTTTCTAATAAATTGTTCTTGTGTAAACAAGCAGAGACCAATTTATAATGAACTGCCAGTTACATTTTTTTTTTACTTTAAAAACGATTACTACCAATATGGGATTGTGGTCCTACATTACTAGCAATCCTATTAACCCCTCCAGCTAAGCTTAATGGTTTGTGTTAGGAATGGGTTCACGTCGGTAGTATAATAGGTAGGACACGAATCCGCAAACACACGGTAGCGAGACCGATGCCTTAGCCCATTAATCTACCGTTGCTTCAGTTCAATTAATCTATATCGAAATAAGTATTGGTCATTTCCTTGATAAATACGTTAAACAAATGTCTATTGTAAAATTAAGAAATATAATATCATAAATTTTATGCTTGACTGTATTTTCCATCATCAGAGACAATATATTCCTGTTGATTGAGACCTGGAAAATTATTCCTGTTGGACAAATCAGTTTGACCAACTGGAAGAACCGGTTGGTCTTTGAGGAGTTCAACTGATACCAGACCATCAGTTCCAATACATTATTTGACGGAGGTGAAGAGTCAGGTATCGAACACGGTACTCAGATCGCAACCAGCAATATTTATTATTGAATAGTTCCGCTGGTCATCTGTGGTCTTCATCATCAGTTCCACTTCACTCATTGGTGTTTTTTAAGAGTAAATGCACGAATTACAACAAAATATACCCGAATTACTATAGGTGTGCCTTTCAAATTTAAAGTTTCCTCGATTTCTCCAAGATCTCATCACCAGATCCTAACTTTGATGACAATGGGACCAATCTGGAAGTATACCTTTTCAAACACAAAAAAAAAACAAATCGGTCGTTATGCAACTTGCAAAGTGTCGTGTGTATGTACATAGATAGATTCCCCGATATGATCAAACTGTTTGCATACTTAAAAGTTACGAGTAGTAACTAACTGCGCGAGTCTCACTCGCACCTGGCCGGTTTGTATTTAAAACTAGCTGTCCGGCGAACTTCGTACCGCCCCATTATTTTTTCGTTATTACCGCGAACCTAGCGATACAATTATGGAAGCGTTAGAACCTTCTAGAGCGTATTAGAAAACTAAAGAAAAAAGAATGAATGAAATCGGTAAAGGCGTTCTCTACTTATCTCGTGACCAAGGGAAATATAACAGTTATATGTATATATAGGTAGATTAGATAGATCGTAGTATAGTGTTCTGTGTTTGATAATACAATTTCCTACGTAGGTAGTTACCTATTTAACGGGAGCGCGACTGTCTGCCCCCGCGTGGAGCTAACGACCGGGTTGTAGTATCCGAGCTGCCTACCGAGGTTTTTTCAGAAGTCAGCTATGTCTAAAATGAGGGATGCTGCACACATAAGCGGCACTGTCCGATCGGCAGTATTTGCCAAATAACAAGGCCGAACCGAAGTAACTACTGCACATGTTCGACTTCATTAACTAAGTTCACTAAAGCCAAAATGGATGTGAAATCCATTGACAACATAATTAAAAATTGAATGGTTGCTTAGCCACTTTATTATTAAACGTTTCACATCCATTTTGGTAGTTCATTCGTTAGACAATATTTTGTCGCCGCCCGACTGTGCCGATTTATGCCGTCCCATTATACCCCGGCCTAGTGTACATGTTCGGTTTTTTCCGAACCTTTATCTACATATAATAAGTAGGTATATTAGATTTTCCGCCCAGCTGTGCCGATTGAAGCCGACCCGCAAATGTGTGTAGGACTCTAACTGTAGAATTAAACAAAATAAACTTACGACTTAATAATATAATAAATATTTTATTTGTTCGATTTACAAACAGTATTTATCAATAAAAATAACTCCATTTGTACCCATGTGTTTATATCGAGCGCACTCACTAGAGATCCACAATATAATAGTTACAATCACAAAACCACCGCGCCTCGCCGCGAAGTTTCAGGATGCAGGTGGCGCCGCGGCCGCCGCACTCACTCACTCACATACACACATAACACGACACTGGGCTGGCCGGGCGCACGCGCACACACACTACGCTACAGTACGTCGCTACTCGCCACGCAACAGTACTGGTCACCGGTGCGGCGGCAGGAAGGCGAGCGCGTGCAGCACGGTGTCGACGCGCGCTATCAACGGCTCGCGCCAGCGCCACAGCGCCGTGTCGCGCACGGGCTCCGCGCTCAGCTCCTTGCAAGTCTTGCTGAGCGAGCTGACGCAGTCGGCGCGGTAGTGCTGCAGGCGCGCGTGGTTCGTCTGGATAGGGTAGCTGGAGCACTGCCCACCGAGGCATGCCAGCGGGAAGTGGTTGTGCAGCGCGATCACGCGCTCCGTCGCGTGAAACGCCTTCACGTACTGGCCGGGCTTGGTGAAATTGTTCGTGCGGTACACGTGCTGCAGCATGTGCATGTAGTGTGGCACGCCGTCTTCCCAGCCGTGCTCGTGACGCAACGAGTCCAGGAAGTAGATATTGGACGCGTGGAAGGAGGAGCGCGGCGCCTTGCCGGCGGCCGGCGTGCTCAGCGGCAGCACGCGGCGCATGAGGGCGCCCCAGTCCGGGTCCTCGAGTGGCACGATCACCTCGTCGATATCGAGCAGCGCCAGCCAGCGGTATCGATACATGTTGCGGTACAGGCAGTCGTTGTACGGGATTAGCTCCATCTGGCGTTTGTGCGTCATCTTCTTCTTAAGGTACATGTGCTGCAACCCCGGCAAGTTAGGCTGACCGCCGGGCAGCGTAACGGGCGTTACGGTCACCACTCCCTGCTTCACGTAGTAGTCGAGCACTTTCGTTATGTTCGGGTGCACTTGCAGCTCGTAGAAGAACACCTTGTCCGCGCCGAGTAGTCGCACCAGCTCGATCCACTCGACCAGGCGCACGGATAGGTCCTCGTGCAGGAAGTCGAGTCCTTTGACGCAGACGGCGAAGTCTTTGCGCTCCTCGGGTGGGGTGCGGTCGTAGTGCACGCGCAGGTTGTTGGTGGCGCGGTCGCACGGCGCCTGCACCACGGACACGGAGGCGGGCACCAGGTGGCGCACCTCGGCGGGCAGCACACACGCCAGCAGGTACGGCTGCAGCACGTGGTCGCGGTAGTTGCCCCACTTGCTGTTCCACACGTACTTGTACTCGAGGTTGCGCACCACGACAGGCGCCTCGTGCTCCTCGAACCATAGCTGGCAGTGCGTCACCAGCGCGGGCTTGATACGGTCGTGCACGGCCAATACGCGGACGGCGGGCCCGATGCGCGACGAGTTGCGCACGTCCAGGTACGCGCCGTAGAAATGGAACACGCCCTCGTTGGTGTTCAGCGTCTGCCAGTAGGTGTTGTGGAACTCCAGTTCGTAGATAGAGGGGAAGGGCGCGCAGTTCTTCTTCTTGAAGAACTTGTTTTTGTCGTTCTGGTGCTTGTGCCAGTAGGCGAGCGGCAGCGAGGGCAGCCGGCGCTCGGCGTCGGCACGCATCTGTTCCTCGGTGAGCACGCGCGTGTCGGTGGCGGGCGAGGGGTGCGCGGTGGCGGGTGGCGCGGGTGTGGACGCGGCCGCCTCCGACTGCAGCAGCAGCCGCGCGGGGGGCGCGGGCGGCGCGCGGCGCGGCGCTGGTGGCGCCAGGTGTGGCAGTGCCAGCAGCAGCAGCGCTGCCCAGCACACCAGCGCGGCCAGCCAGCGCACGCGCACGCGCGACCCGCACCACGCGCCGCACCCACGCATCACCTGAAACAGACACAAACATTCACGTTACTACCGCCATTAAACACTACCAATCACCAGTGTTACCTACGCACGCGCCACCAACCGCGGTCTTATTACCTCATCATACGTGGCCGCTCACCACGACTATGCGCCCTGGGACCTCACATTATAAATACTTTAATTTTACATAGTATGCTTCAAAAGGTGTCACAAACTGGCGTTCTTTGACACTTAACAAACAAAGACAATATTGAGGAAGTTAATGTTAACCAAAGACTGAAAATAAGTAACTACTACCTATTTAGTTTAAGGTACTTTAAGACATCATTGGCTAATGGCCCTGCTGGCGTAGGCGTGTAATATTTTATCGTTATAAAATAACAAACCTTTAGAGGAATGGTGCGCTGAGCACGAGCTCTCAGAAAACCCAAAAAAATGGAACTCGTCCTTTTAAAAGGATATAACTAGAGCTCCACAACTCTTCAAAACTGATCTCAGCCTAGCAACACAAGTCAAATATCTGGGACAACAAACTTAACTGGGCGAGTCACTTAGAAACAAAAATGAAAAAGGCCTGCATTACCTTATAGCAGTGTAAGAGACTAGTACGTAAAAGATAGGGTCTCAAGTAGTCCAGAACACAGCTGACCACCAAAAACAAACTTAAGAGCTTACAGCGATGTCGAAGAAGTATAATCGGCCCCTGTGCATTGGGTACGTGGACTATGAGGAAGGGGTATTATTTCTGGACCGCCCGATTTCCCACCGGAGCTGTTAATGGGTAATAGTTAGGTCCTTTTTACATATTCCGGTTTCAATCCGGCGCCGAGTATGTCGCCGGCTACCCGGTGGTGAGTGTGCGACTAGAACGGACGGACGCCGGAACGTGTGAAAGCTACCGTAAATCGCCATACACTTTACTTCGGGTACCCGGTTGCCGGCTACCCGGTGCTCGGATACCCAAATGGTCCTTTTCACACGTTCCTTTTCAAACCGGAACGTGTGATATGATTCCAATGATGGTCAAAAGACTCACTCGCAACGTCATTAGGTAGACCAGGGAAATTATGCGCAAGGCAATAGGCACTAGGTATCACGGGCCACTGTCCGCTCCCTAAACGAACACCTTTTCAGAATAGGGGTGACGACCAGCCCTTTATTTAGAGAATGCGTGGAGAGAAAAAACACCCGGACACGTGCTCGACTACGCTCGGCACGACTCCTAGCACCACCAACATTCCTTCAAAAAGCCTTCAGCAATTTGGGCACGCTGCTGGCGTTTTGGGAGTGCATCAGTTGGCTGAAGTGACAAAGAGGGTAAGAACAACATGCACAATGGCCGAAACAGGAGGCTAAGTGCGGTTTCTCTTCTTCGCCCAGGTAAAACTAAATAACTGAAAAATAACGCGGATCAGCTAATAAATAATAATACATATTAAATACTCCTCTCCTTTTTTTTTTTTTTTTTTTTTTTTTTTTTTTTTTTTTTTTTTTTTTTTTTTACGTGTGCAAAAATCCCCACGGATCCCACTCCTACGAGGGCACATGTAGAAGAGGGTATGTCGGAGTCGAACCGACTAAAAATCACACGGTGTTCCTTCATAACAGCCTATGGCCGAGGGTGAGGGTGTCCCTTGCGGATTTGGTGCCTCCACCATCAGCAGGCTCGGTCATCGTAGAACGACGACATCGGTGTTGCTTACGTTGGCAGCTTTACTACCACTTCGAGTAAGGAGGCGCACGTAATACGTCGCGACACCGTCTAGGCATTTCTTCTGTTAGGACGACAGGTTGCCCTCCCTGTCGCCCTCAAGGCCAACACTTACGGAGGTCGAAGGTCGTTTAACGCTCTTCGGCGCCCCGTTCGTCTGCTGCGGGATGGGAATGAGCTAGACCTCTCCCGTTCTCTCTCTGCCGCCTCTTTGGCTCTCATAACTTCGTGGCAGAAGGTATCCACAGATTCCCATGACCTCTCGTTTCGTACCATCGATAGTATCATAGTTTCCAGAGAGAGACTTTCTACATCGATTTCCGTGATAAGGTCGCGCCGCTGTTCCGCCCAAGCTAGGCATTCTCTTAAGGTGTGCAGCGCCGTATCCTCGTTGCAGCCCTCGCAGTGGTGACAGTTAGCCGTTGGTTCTCGACCTATGCGGAACAGGTACTTTCCGAAGCAGCCATGGCCCGTAAGCATCTGCGTCAGCCGGTAAGAAAGACAACCGTGCCTTCTTTCCAGCCAATCCTCCATTATCGGCCTTACTGCCTCTATCGTGGCATGCCCCGCGCTCGGTCGCATAAGCCGTGTTTCCCATTCCGCCAATAGGATCCGGTACAGCTGGGATCGTTGTCCCTGGAACTCTCGAAGCGTTGGTCGGAGGTCTCGCTCCAATACCTCTCTGCGCCACTGATATAGTGACGCGAGGGTTTTTGCTGCCAAATCCCAAGGCGGAGACCCTGCAAGAAGGCTTGCCGCCTCAAAAGAGATGGTGCGGTATCCCCGTATAGCCCTGATGGCCAACACTCTCTGCGGTCTTCGCAGGATTGCAATGTTGCGGGTCTTCAAGGTGGATGCCCAAACTGGGGCTCCATAAAGGGCTATGGATCTCACGACCCCCATGTACAGCTTTCGGCATTGGGTATTGGCTCCGCCCAAATTAGGCAGAAGCCGCGATAGAGCAGACGCTGCACCCATAAGCTTCGGAGCCAGACTACGAAAGTGAGGTCCGAAATCCCATCGGCTGTCGAGAATGAGTCCAAGATATTTCATCGAGGACTCAGTGCCAATGCGAGTACCTCCCACTACGATACTAGAGCCCGGAGGTGGCTTGTTTCGAGGCCCGTGGAAGCATAGGGCCTCAGACTTATTAAGAGCCACGTCAAGACCCAGTTGCCTAATCCTGCCAACGACTTGCGCGACCCCTACCGTGGCTAGTAACGTCGCTTGTCGATGGGACTTTCCTCGGGCCGTGACAAGGGTGTCGTCAGCATAGCATGTAACTGCAATACCATGAGGAAGTTCCCCGCGCAGCACCCAGTCGTAACCGATGTTCCACAGGAGCGGTCCTAAAACCGATCCCTGTGGAACACCGCACGCCATGATTCGCTGACTGAATCCTTCCCGAGTGGGAAAAGTTACAGTCCTTTCAGACAGATAAGCACCGATGATATGACGAAGGTATTGCGGCACACCATGGTATATTAGCGCCTGCTTGATGCAATTCCAGGGCAGGGTATTAAAGGCATTGGCGATGTCAAGAGACACCGCCAGAACGACCTCGCCTCGTGATATAAATACTCCTCTCCTACTTTGACTGCCTCTGTGGCGCGGTGGGAGTGTATCCGACCGCTACGCAAGAGGTTGTGGGTTCGATCCCCACCCAGGATAAAACTTTGTGTGATGAGCACGATGGTTTATTCGGTGTCTGGGTGTTATTTATCTATAATATGTATGTATTTAGAAATATATAAGTATGTTTATTAGTTGTCTGGTTTCCATAGTACAAGCTCTGCTTAGTTTGGGATCAGATAGCGTTGTGTGAGTTGTCCCAAGATATTATTATTATTATATTATTATTACTCCAATGTTACAAGGTGCCAAGTAAAAGTCCTTGCAACATTGAATTATGGGAATTATTGTAAGGAAGATGGCAATTACTTACGGCTTAGGTACCTACAAGCCGTACAACGACGTTTTCTCGTGAAGGGAATGATCGAAGATTATGACTTTTGAGACAAGTGAGCTACTTTTAACAATCGTGCATTGTTTTATTCGGTGAAGTTGTGATGGATACGCGTCGGCGGTACGGCGGTACGAGCGGGCCGCGGCGAGGTCGTCGCCCGCGCCCGGTCCCCGAGTCGCCCGCAGGCCGCACCCCTCCACGCTACCCTCTACAAACGCGACCAGTTTTTGCGTGTCTCGCAGTCGCTCTCGCTCGACTCCACGCTCAAGGTTAACCGACATTGCACGAGTGAATCACCACCACAAACTGCAGCGTGAACGTTCCTTTGCATTCCTACTGAAGTTATGTATTTTTAGCGCCATCTTACGAGTTTTTGTGATCTAATTACAGGTTACAGTTTATAACTATTTATTATACGGGAATTAACGCGCATTGTTTACCTTAAAATTGCTTGACGTTTCGACCAGATTGCACCGGCCGTGGTCACAAGCGGACTGATGATGATGGAAAGGATCTAGTGTAGATCATCTATGGCATTGGAAAATTTCATCATCATATGGGGCGGTACGAAGCTCCACTGCCCGATTAATAATTACTATGGATATGGAACAATGATTGCTATGAGATCATGTTACATGTTTGTAGTGATGTAGCTCCAAATGAAGTAAATAGTTGCGACATATTCGTTACACAATTATCGCATTCAATTACAAACATTTGTTTATGTCTATTTGCATTAACACACCGTGCCAGAGAACATCGATGTGACGTCACGAGCGCCAGGTGCGGAGTTCACTAGATCGAGCTGCACACCGACTGTGGCACCGAGGACTTACGTACTTTTAGAGGGGAGGCTAGAGCCCTCTGCCCCCCTCTAACCGCCACTGTCTGTTTGTTCATTAGGCGATAAAAAAAAAACATGTAGTGTTAAAGTTGTATTTTGTACATTGAGACAAGCAAGTCAACAAGGGAGAAAAGCTCAATCAGGTTCTTTACAAAAGCAGTAGCTATTATTAGTTAGTATTTGTGTCTGTCAGTCTTCCTGTAGCACTGCCTGTCTGTTATTATGTTTGTGCGCGCATCATGCATAAACTGCAGCACCAATGAGAGTACTGACACAACTACCTATTGTTGAAGATCTAGCTTAAAATCTAGGATATTATGTTTTATCTAGATTTGCTGCGACGTTTGCGAGCAATAGCTAATTGCATACATACTTATAAAGACTTGTAATAACGGTCTCGACGGAAGCACCGGTAAGTGAGTGAGTGCGTGCGTACTACAAATCATATTATGATAATTTTCCCGCGACACAGGAATTGTACCCTACCTCGGGTAAAATAAATAAATAGCAACGTAGAAAAATAACCTACTGAGTACAGTAGTTCCTTAATTTTTCAGTTGCACAAGATAGGATGTCACTCATTCCCAAAATGGAGACCAACCACTGAGGTGATATTGTGTGTTTGGTCGCTCGAAAAACATTACCCTCCTACTGGCGCAGTCGGGTAACAATCTGCCAACATGGTGCATTTCGTTGTTTAATATTTTTTTGTGGAATATAAAACTCAATCCTTACTCAAAAACCCTTGACATTTGCCCTACCATAATACATTTCAGATTGTAAGTACGAGTATTCAGAAATAATTCAAAAACGTAAATCAATACCCAACTACGGTAAACGAGTATTTGTTGATGGATACAATTACAGATAGACATCGGTCAAGTAATGGACGCCAGCCAGTCTAATATTTACCACGGCGGCGATACGTTGCTGGTGAAGTAAGAGTGCTATAGCTGTAAGTTAGGTAAGTCTTCTATACTAATATTATTAATGCGAAATTTTGAATGTATGGATGTTTGTTATTTAATCATGCCAAAGCGGCTGAACGAATTTGGATGAAATTTGGCACAGAAACAGATTATAGTCGCGAATAGCACATAAGCTCCTATTTTTTACGTAATAGTAACGTGTTTGTAGTAATAGTGGCGAGAGCAACGTGTGGGCCGTGATGCTGGTACAGTTAGCGACATAGATACCGCTCAGGGCCACGAGCCCCGCCCGCGTCTACGGTCCAGACCGCGCACTGCGCCGAGCCCAAGCGGCACAGCTCACAGAACTCGCGTGTAATCGTGGCGCGAACACGACTGCACGGGACCTTCACTATAAGCCGCGACTCGTACATATCTCCGAACGTAATACAGGATAATAGTTCGGCGCTAAACTACCTGCAACTACCCCGCCGACGGCGACGGCTGCTCACGATTATTATCGCAAAACGTATTTTCTTTTAGGCAAAGTCTAAAAATAACAAAGAAGGATGCAATAGCAATAGTACAGTAATTTCTAGAGGAGCTCTTGGCGCTATGCAAAATCCACATTATCTACTTTAAAAACTGACAAGTAATTAGTAATGTTACGAAATATTCTTCCGTCATCATCTCCAACAGCTTTGGAGAATTTCTAGGATAGACTCACAGATTGCAACTCAAACAATTAAGTAAGTCATATGCCGCCTCGGTCGGTACCACAACGTGTCAGTTATTCTTCCGTGAAATAGTGATGTTAACACATCACTGTGTTTCGGTTGAAGTGCACTGTAGCGAGTGTCATTAAAAAATGAAACATATGACAAAAATAACGGGGCAAGTGCATATCGGGCCACGGAACATTAGGGTAGTCCCCCCCCCCCATCCGAATAATTTGGCTTAATAAGTGGGTTTTCTGTTGTTTTTGTTTCATACTACTAACAACGATACATAAGTATTTTTCGAGGGAATCTGTACGAACATTTTGTCACTTGGTATGCTGTTACTGATTAAGTTGTAAAGCCTACTTACCTGTGATAGTTTTCCTTTCAATTTCACTATATATACTACTATCGTGATTTTTTTGGAGGGGAGATACTTGACTCTAACAAAAATTTGCTCTTTAAAGCTTAATATTTCACAAACGGATCCTTAAATCAAAAAATGGTGAAACCACACAACGGGGTAGGTGAGAAAAAAAATCACATCCCTACATATAGGGGGAACTAGAAATTGTTTTTTTTATTTTTTCACTTTGTCGACAAAAGTAATATGTGTATTCGTGCAAAATTACAGCCTCCTAGCACTAACAGTCTCTGAGCTGAGCTAAGGTGCGGGCGGACGGACGGACATGACGAAACTATTCATAGGGTTCCGTTTTGCCAATTTGGCTACGGGACCCTAAAAATAGTCAACATTCAGATCTTTACCAAACAAAGATTTGGGAGATACTGTTACCGTTATCGGCTACCTGCTACCGTTACCTACTTATACTAAATGCAATCGTGTGACTTGATAAGATTTGAATAAGATACGATTAGCGAGATAACAAATTTGACATATAATAAGATTTGAATAAAATACGATTAAAGAGATAACAAATTTGACCTATAATAAGATTTAAATAAGATACGATTAAAGAGATAACAAATTTGACCTATATTACTTGATCTACGTCTGCGCAACGTGGCCGTGAGTGCACAGAGGCCGGACCGGACAGTCGGCGGTCAGCGGCCAGACGCCGGCTCAGGGCGCGCAACGCGGCCGTCGACTCGCTGTTTACATGACTCATTAAACCAATCTCTCTCTGCTTCGCCTCGGTGTTAGTCTGTAATAACTGGCTCCCTTTTTTGATAAAGATGGAGACATTCTACGATCACTGCTACAACTGTCTACGCCAGACTGTAGACAATCGTAGCGTTTTCTAATAGGGGTTGAAGTCGCAAATCTGCAGTAAGGAGCCGTTGGTGTCAGTGAGCTACGGAGCACCGTATGTTTGTACGTTGGCTACCCGGTATATTTGTAATCGACTGGAATATTCATTAAAGGTTTGAAGGTCAATGTTCAATTTAATGTCAACTGAGCTACGAGACAGTAACACTAAATAACTTGTTTTGTACCGTGACGAGTATGATGAGGACGGACAGCCACACGTGAGCTGTGATTATTATCGGTGTAACTACCAAAATACATTTATATCACAAAAACTATTGAAGATGACCTTGTACCTAGATCGATCGAGTCCGCCGCATACAGTCGGGGATCGAAATATAAACAATTAACATTTTTTCACATTTTTTAATAAAGTTAAGTATGTTATGGTAGTGGTAATCACTAAAACACTGAAAGCTTGTTTAATATGTATTCTATACTATTGATGAGTGTTGAGACATGTTGCTTGCTGACACTAGATAGGATACATTATTGACATTGAGTGAATAACGCGAAGTATAAAGTATGTCCATAGTTACTTAGTTTTAATAGGATTTAAAATAGTTTGTGTTACTGGATTGACCGAAACTGTGATAGAAACCAAAACAAGGTTTGTTGTTAATCAACAATGACAACGTCAATGTGGGACGCTGACGACTGACGAGCGGACGACTATAGTGAGGTACGAGTATATGTAGTAAGTACCACTCCATAAAGAAATTACAGATATCGGCAACGATCTGATTAGATAACATAATCATCGTAATCACATCAACATAAATTTAAACATTTATGAATTGATCGGTATCTATTACATCGTAACTGATAAACGTAGTAAGTACCTAAATTCAGTTGTTTAACAATGCAAAACGAATTTGGTTGTGATAATATCCCATATTATAAAATGTATGTACGTTCGTTATTAGCTGTCCTGAAGAAATAATCTTTGTAGGAAATTAATATATTTGGAGTCATTATTCTAGAGCCCAAAACTAGTTTGGCTGATATTGTAAAGGATAGTGAAGTCGGTGTGACACCCGCTTGTGCGTCGTTCACCAAGAGTTCTCGCGACTCACATCACGCACTCGCACACATGTAGTACTGCGCAGACGCTTTGCCTTCCTGTCGCTAGATGGCACATGCTCGGGAACATGCGCCTAATAATAATAATAATGGATCTTTTAAATACATATTTCATTTGTATAGCTAAAACATAGCTTAACGCACAGCTTTATGGGGTCGGAAATGAAGCAAACGAGTGAATTCTCTACGGCTGATCATAACGTTGGTAGACTGGCACGGACATAGGAACTTAGAAATTTACTTGACATTAATACAAATGCACAAAAGAGAATCATATTTGAGAAAACAATAGTGTCGTACTATTAGCGATAAGAGAACATTAACAATAACATCCGAGAATATTTTAATGAATGATCCTCAAGATCTTACAATGCGTGTCTGTTACTCGTTGCAAGTACGATGCGCGCACCGGATGCTATAGCCACCGCCCTGTCTACCTTGTGTGTGTGTGACATATCATAACAACTATTATATTATTGTTCAAACGCTCGACCTCCCGACACGGCTAGTATTCATAAAATATTGTAAAAATGTACTACTTAGTAGCAGGACTTGAGTGACATGTCAGAATTGCTAGAAATTGAATAGATTACAATTCCATGAAATTATTCTAATATCGTTCTATTTTGATTAGAGTAATCTAATCAACTAATAGTAGCTGCGCGCAAGTTTACGCGCGTGTCACGCGATCTTTATAGTGTGTTTGTCCTAAAGGTTTCCACTGACGATACGTCTATTTGGAAGCCTTAGGACACCATTGACTATACTTCAATTTGGACATGTGCAAGAAGGTTGCTGCTGTCAACACTATAATTTTGTTTCAGAAGAAGTAAACAGAACAAATTTGACATTTTACGAGACCGCCTTTCTCTTTCGTAAATCATCAGAAAGAGAAGGTGGGTCTCTTTCTAAGCGAGACGGAGACTGATGCTTTCCAATGGCTTGAGGTGATGTACGTCCATTTGGACTGGACGAACGTCAGTTTGGCATTCCAATACTGAACGACGTCCATTCAAATGGATTAGGTTTTTTGACATTCGCGATAAGTTTATCAGTGGATCCATTTTTGGATCTGTTTCGCTACTGTTTTTTTTATTTTCCGCGTTAGACTTTAATCAGATATCACTTTTTGGAATATCAAACTTGAAAAACACGCGAGCACAGTACATTTTTTAGGATTTCTTTGAAAATATTGTCATACTGTTCACCACACTCACACACAATAGAAGTCGAATTGTTGTAATGCTTTCAATTGAGCACATCATTTGCAACGATAAAAATCCTGTTCTTAAAACTGTTGTTTAGAGATGAAAAATCATTAGTAATTGTGTACTTAATTCTGCATTTCTTCAGAGAGATAGATAAACTTCTAAATTAATGTTGAAGTGATCCGTTTTGCCCACCATATTGAAAACACTTGTTTTCATTACAAGAGATTTATCTAATTCAAATCATTCTTCTTTAAAAACTTGTGCAAAAACTTTATTACATATTTATGTTTCATGCATAGACTAATATATAATGCTTTTCTGTGATTGTGCCCGAAACACTTCGACTCCAAGACGTATGATAGCTTTTGTGCCATATTCTCATTTTCTTTTTCAAAAATAAAGATTAGAAATTATAAATGTTTTTGATGCCTTTTATAACCAAACTGTCTTCACACTCAATTTGCTTACCACACAACACCGTGTCGCCACATTCACCATTGTGTCAGTTTGTAGGGCTGAGCGCGCGGGCGCGGTAGGCCGGTACCGCGGACCACACTACACTGAGACTGCGCTATCAGTGCCTGCTCATCTTATCATTTTATCAGTAAACAATCGCTTATCACTGAACAATATCTATTATTATTCACGACACAGTCGCTGTTCTTCGCGGCAAACAACCGCGCGATCTCAAAGTAGTAACAGCCATTGAATAGAGTGATATCCGCAGTGTATGTGCTGAATGTTCACTTCGAAGGTCATTATGGTGTTGACTTGATTTGCAGCGTCCGCTGTTAGCACCGGCAACAAGACGCGTGTACGGTGATTAGATATTGATAATAGTTGTCTTATAAGCTTGGTCAGTTTTTAGGATTCCGTATTTTGGCAATGTTTCTGAAGCAATGAGAATGAAGCAATTTTTAGGGCATCGTAGTGCATGAGTGCGTGTTCTTACATTTTTTGTAAGTACCTCTCTTTGTATTGAAAACACACGTAGTGTGTTTTCAGAAAACGCATTCACGGGCCCGTTTCCGTCGCACTGGCCCGCACTACGCTTGTTAACTGCCATAATTTGTAAAAACAAGCTTTTTGATCCGTCATACGTGTTAATCGTGGTAGCAAAATAAGAGAAAATTAAATTGATTTTATTTTCTTAGAAGGCATTGAATATCGAGTATTAAGTAAAATTAGACTTCGGCCACATGATTATCTTTTAGATAACAAATAATAAAAATAGCAATGGTAAAAGTTTTATATAATAATAATAGTTTATTAATCACCATAAAACAATTACAATAAAAATAGTTTAATATTAGGTAAAGGTAAGGTAATCTCATCGAACTCGAGGTAGAACTAGTTCGGATCAACTGGCACAAATTGGGGCTACCCTCGAGTCAGGCGACCTGTTCTACTATCGAGAAGGTAATCGCAACTCCCAGGGTCGTGTCGGTTTCCTGGTCAACAAAAGTCTGGCTAACAACGTTGTGGAATGCCAATGAAAATTGGACCAAATGGTGTGGGGCGCAGAAATTAAATGCTCACGAAGTTGCAGGGGCTTTTCTTGATGAATTCTTTCTTTAAGAAGAAACCCAGCCGGATGGACTGACGACTTAAAGAAAGTTGCTTGAATGAAATGGATGCGGAAGACCGAATGTTGTAGCGTAAGGTAGGAGAGGCCTATGTCCAGCAATGGACCGACAGATCTACAGGCTGATTGATATTAAAAGAAGGTACCCACTATACTTAGGTAGTTTTTAGAATTAGTTTGAAAGTCTAATTCCAAGTATTTGGGTAAACGTTGCGCATTGTTCGTTGAAACTAAAATTATGATTACACGAAAATGTAGTCTTGTGTAATTCGAAATATGGCTAGTTTGGTATTCCTTGAATTATTTTTTTTTCTTATTAACCTTAACGTATTATTTGGCAAAAACCTCTTACTTCATAAAGTAGATCCGGTATATTTCCACCGGATCCGGTCAACGCCAAATGACGGATCCGCCGTATTACCGGATCCAGTTTTGCGGATTGCAATCCCAAAGTGTGATCCTAGCAACGCGCGGGTCACCTGAGTCCAATTTCTGCACTAGAGAAACTGCCAGCGAATAAGTACACTCAGGCGAGAGCCGGTATCAATAATATTGATTGAAAGAGGTAAAGAAAGGGAAGTGCCTTCTTTAATTTGTTTGATTTGTACGATCAGTACCCGCTTGTGATGTACGTAGACATTATGTTATCATTCGTGTCATCGTGTGTAAATTGAAAAGTTACAAGACCCGAACTCTTTTGAACTTGATATTGATAACATTATAATTAGTAGTTACCTGGATGACCGAGTTCGCTCGATTTATTTTTAAACGAAGTTTTCTAAAAATGAAACCTAGATCGATTTATCTCCCCCGTAACCCTCTGCATACTGAATTTCATGATAATCGCTGGAACCGTTGCCTCGTTTAAAGGTATAATATAAAAATAGGGTAAAAGAAGTAAGATAATTAACAAATTATGTACATATGTTTTACTAAATCTGGTAAAATGCATTATATATTGTGACTGTGTGTGTGTATATCAGGTCTTGTAGTTACTATTACAAAATAAAGTTTATCGAAGCAGTAACAGAAGAAGCATTAGCAATCAATGGCGCGTCTTCCGGCGGCGTTCAGGGCGTATGCAACAGACACACGAAATGTACGTGCTCATTGTAATGTGAGGCGTGATTTGACTCCTAATTTCAAAAGGATCCACGGAAGTGCCACACGCCGTTACGTCGCGTCCTCCTGCCGGCAGCGGAGCCGCCTAGCCCATGACTTGTATGTCAGAGGGTACAAACGTGAAAGGACGCTCGCCGGAGAGAGTGTGCCTCTCCGCGCCTCGCTGGAAATAGACGGAGCGCGCGCTGCGCAAAAGACAGCCTGATGAATATGCTAATCCGATCCGAGACAAATCCGATCTCAGCTCGTGCGTTACGTTGTTTTCTAATTATAAAGAACCCATATTTTTACTATTTTTTGAATTGTACTGGAACGTATTGAGTAAAGTTCTATGCTGCCAATACCTATTATATGTATACCGAATGAAACCGCAGCACGTTTAAAAAAGTCATATCAGTCATACACAACATACGGCATATATTTAACGAGATTCACAACACAGTCGCCTATCGAATCATTGCCTAGATGAGATTTTAAATGGAATCCTACGCGACAAGAAGGTCACTCCATTTATCTAAATAGTTCCGTGTGTGTCAGCGTGCAATATCGATCGATCTAGACGTCATATGACGTAAGTACTAAAGCGCACGACACTGCAGAGCTGTCAGCTACAGCTTGGCCTCTGCTGTTACGCCGGGCTGCTAACACGATTTACTTTTACCAACAGTTACGAAAGGTGAATTCGTTATACACAATTACAGCGCATCTCAGTCATTATGTTTCGGCGACGCAACAACGACGGTACGAGTTTGACAGCGGCAGTGGCATGTACGGCGTGTAGGTATCGGACACATTACAGCCGATCCGAGCCGAGGTGATCAAACACATACCTAGCTGTATTAGAAAGTATGTCGCGAATCTCGAGTCGAGTAGTCGCTCTGTAGAGCGGCGCGCGCCGGCCCAGCTCGCGGGTATCGCACCCACACAACTGACACAACCCGTTATAAACATGTAGTGTAGTGTGTACCCACAACTTGCCGCCTGCCGTCTTCTCCCTGACGCGGCAGCAGCTTGGAGCTGCGACTCCAACGAGCTTGATTGGAGCTAATTAATGCACACTAGAAGGCCTTCAAAAGACCTTCAAAAATATAATTTATGAACAACAAAACAAAATTTGAAAATGGCTTTACATTCTAGTTGACAATTTAGTGTAGTAGGTAGTTATAGTCAGTGGACCGACAGGAATATCGCCATAAAAAGGCTTTCCGGCTATCTTTCCTCCTGTCGGCGATCAAGCTACATGAAGTGGTTTTTCTTTCGAATAGTGGTCGCTGAGGTATACTATTTAAAGTTAACATCGAAATCGTTCGCACATCGGTGGCGGCGGGGGCAGGAGGCGGGAGGCGCGCGGAGCTTGCACGGTGGGTCAAGCTGAGCAGACTCGGATCAAGTTACGTTAAACACCAGAACTAACTGTTATTATTATACATCGAGAACGACGAACGACTCACCAGAATATACTTGTTATATATTTATATTAATTTATAAAAATTATTTATTATATAATAAATTATTTTATCACCTTCTAATGAGACCCCATAGCTTGTATAACAATAATGCCAACACATCATGTAGTTCACATCATGTAGCATTCTAAATTTTACTCCAATTTTTTTTTCTTTGAGTTTCAGCTGGTTTTCCTGACGCCATTCGTTCTTGTTTGCATATCGTACCTATTTGTAGCCATTTGAGTTTCAATAAAAAGGTGGTGTCCATAGAAGTTCGGGAAGTCATGTCATCAGCGACCTGCCTTCAGTGATCTTTCTACACAAATTTGAGCTCTTTCAGTATCAACATGATTCGTACCTTTATAGTCCGTCAGAATGTCATGCATACCTTAAAATACTACGATCTCCTCTTGATGCAGCCCTCTTAGACAGTAGACTCATACGACCATTTTGACCACGTTTTTGTTGATATTAATTATGTTTTCATCATTGCAAAGTAAATCTAGTAATTATTTTGACCGTCTTTCAATGTCTGTGGACCAATTCATATGTTTGTGGTTTGACATCGAGATTTAATGTATACCTAGTGTAACAAACTCCTTTCCTTTTAAATTCCTTTTTTTAAGTCGGTTGAAACAATGTAAAATGAATAGCGTGCAGGCGGAGGTCGGAGCGGGGCTGCGGGCACTCGCATTAACGACATCAAACCATTTAAATCATGTCCTTTATGTATTTGTACATCGGACTCAGCTGTGCTTTCATTAGTCTTGACTGTCGACCATTTTAAGAGCGCGGCCCGTCGCATATCGCGTAGTTCGTAGTTAGCTCACAGCAGAGCGTGGCGCTCGTGACTTGTGCAACGATTCAGTTGATCTATCGATAGATTAATATAGAGCAGAGGCACCGCGCGTGTTCAGTGAAAGAAACGGGGTGCCACCGTGCCACGCAGAGCACAAGGACACTGTCGTGTCGTGGTGATGCCTCAGCACGTCCGGATAAGGTTGGTCGTTGTCGTTGTTGCCAAGGGGCTAGTTTCACCCGCGGCGCGCGGTGCCGTGCGGTGAAACCGGCGCATTTCACTGCAACGTTGTGCTTACTCGCGCTCGACAACATGCAGGCAACGCTACCTGTTCCTGGCACATGCACGCCAATATCACGACCATGCTTACGTTTGCGTGTGGGTGCCGGGTCAGTCGGGTGTACCCTGGACACAACATGTACCTAACGACTACAAGTGAAGTTAATTTGTTAATAGTAGCTTGGTTGTCATCGAGTTATGGGACGTGTAATAGACGTGTGCGATGGGTGGGACTGGTAAGAACTGTAAAAGTCTTGAACAATAGTTAGCATTTCCACAGCTCTTCTTATCTCATCACTATGGAGTAAATTGTCCTAAATGAAACACCATCGTTCGTGTTCGATTGCTTCGTACCTAGTCATTACGACGATATTGACAGTCGTAGCTTCCTGAGACAAACCTTCAGTATTACTTAAGAAATGGACGTATGTATTTTCATTCTGAAATTAAATGTTTGTCCAACCAATCGAAAATAGGAAATTATGCCTTCGTAAACCCACAATCGTTTTTAAACGATTTTACTACCCGATAATATTCCGATACGCCGTTACTCCGATAAAACAATTTACATAGTACGGTCAAAGGTATTGTTGGCAAATTCCGATCGACCGTGCCAGTGGCAGCAGGCTGCTGGTGGTCTTGTGATGTCCTGGGTCTTTATTCACGTTCTTTTTTTCCGCTAGCCGGTGCAATCTGGAGCACGCGCGATGCGCTCAAAGATGTACGCCGCGCATGCACGTTGAAGCATTTCTAAGCACAGCTCTCTATTTACCATTATGACAAGATTTTGACAGTTCGCACGGGCTTGCCGCGAAATTGGAAAAAAATAACGTAAATAAGGACCCTGAAGACACGTAACCCTGAACTCTGAACCATAGACCAGAATAACAATAATCACTTATATATAGGGGACGATGCTGTTTGCTGGAGCTGGACAAATAGTAAACGAAATTAACGATGGTTATGCGCATAGTAGTCACAACAATGTGCATAAAATATATATAAACAAGAGGTGACCGGAGATGTGCTGAATATGTGCCAAGCGGTCGTGAGTCGTGACACTGTTGCATCACACAACTTTCAAACGCTCTCAGCGACACCGCGGCCGCTCTCTGCTCTCTGCACGAACCACAACGCCACCAACATAACTTGCTCACATAACGTGTCCTCGCGAGATGCACTCGCATCCCGGATGCTTGCTATTTGAACTCAATCTTCGCTATTAAATGTTACATTAGTCTTATCGTTATTCAAATATCTACAATGTGCTGTTCCCATTTCCCTAGCCACATGAATGTTCTGGACAATATGATCTCATATTTGCGTTTTCATTGCTGACAGATATTTATAAATGGTTTAGTAATACGATCTAGTGAATTGGTGACAATTATTTTTCTGTTGAGTATCGAAATATTAGAGTTAGGAATTTAAAGACTTAATAATACAACATACAATTAGTACAGCTAACATGAGCAAAGAATAGAAGAAAGAAAAGGAAGTCGTGACAATACCACTGTATAAAGGAGCACAAACTATGTAATAAATTAGATACGTATGTAAAGTACCTACGGTAAGACTTTACCGTACATTACATACCTATATCTAATTTAAAATGTTGTAATGTAACGAACATTTAAAGAAACTTGGATATTGTTATAGTGATGAATTTAGATTCTATCCACGTGCTACTTGTTTCGACCTAATCTTCAGCAGGCATAATCTTGTCCGCCATCTATCTTAGCGTAGCTGACTTTATACTACAGTGTTTAAATAGCAAGCTCTTAGTTGTATCTAAACGTTCCAAGACTGCACGTTGCAAGCTGCTCGCAGCTGGGTGCCCGTCCCATCCCGACCAACGGGTAACCTAAGAACAATGACACTAATACAGACGCAAAGCACTCGAACGAAGTCACCAGTTGGACGAGAACGAGAAAGAGACGGAAAACGAAAGGTCCGTGTGCCCCCTGCTTGTGACTGCTGCACACCAAACCTCCCATCTATGTTATCGTTCAAATAATATTGTTAAGTTAAGACTTTATACTAAAGAAACCATTTATTAATTTATAAAAACAATTAATAAAAAAGTTAAGAACTGACAGCATAAGCGGAGGTTTCTTTATGTACCTGTACTAAGTAGTAATAGTTAATATTCTTTGCCTGTACAATGTTAATTGAGGCATTGATAAAATTTAATAAAAAAATAGATGTGCACACAGTCTTATCGGAATATTTATAGGAATCACACATAGAGACCAAAAGTAATATTGTGTAGTGTGTATTCTTTGATTTTTTTGTAGTACACAGGTAGAGAGTTTAAAGAACGCAATATAATTAAAAGAATGTGAAACAGGTACGAAGGGACCTATTGTTTTGGTGATTTTAACAAATCGGCTAGATAAGTAAATCTTCTGCTCCAGCCATCTTTCTTCGGTGTCTTTTCCGATATCTTGGAAGCAATATTTAATAGGTGAATAACGAAAATGGAGCCCAATTACATTCATTTTTAGAAAAATGACAACAATATTGTTAAGTATATTATTTTGCCCACCATGCATAGATGAAGTTAACTGTTCTTGGAGCAACATTCAGTCTTTAAACTCTGGTAGGTACCTACTAACAATTTCCTTTAATATTTTCAAGTTTGTATATTTTAAGAACAAATCAAAAACAGGGCTAAGTGGAGGAAAAACACGAAGAGGGCTGACTCCACCACCATGTGGGATAGTGATAAATAATCGAGAAGAGAGTTATGTTTCAAAGACAAGGCGATGCCTCAAGGAAAAAAATACAGGCAGGTAGGTCGTGTTATCTCAAAAGTCCAAACGCCCCACCGAAATGGAGCTTTTGTCGCCCTAAAGCGATCAAGTCAACTCTTTGCATCATCACAGCCACGAAAAACCGTAGACCCAATGAAGGAGACCCCACACTAAAAAAATTAGCAACTTAAATTCGTGTATAATAAATAACTTATCTTCATTAGTAGTACCTGTAGTAGGTACCTACTTTAGGCTAACTGATTAGAAAGACAAGACAACACACAAACAAGTTTCAAAGTTCAAGAGGAGTTACGTAGAGATTAATGACATTTTAAATTCAATAAAAATGTTTACAATGTTATGTCACTGCTTATTAAGGAAGTTAGGAGACGCAACTACGCGAGTCATCTGAGAGGTGAGTGTGTCAGACTCAGTGTGACCGAAACCGAACACGACATTCAAGTCAATTAGCAAAACCAAAAGTGACTGTTCCAAATGTACATTTGAACACGCATTATGTTATACACATTTTGTAATAAGTATTCTACCTGTGGCCTGAACGATACGTTCAGATCGTGGCACTAAAGTGCTAAATAGTAAGTATTTGATACAAGTGACGCTCAAACTGATCGACAGAGTGAACCCAATATCTCTCAGAATAACAGGATTTTGACGTCGCCGTTACTCTATTTTAAGAGGTAAATATTAACTTCAATAGTGCTGTAATTAAAGGGGGTATAGGTTTATTGGAATAGCGAAACGAAAAAGTGGCTGTTTTTTCAAGATGATAAGGCACAAATGGTTTACAATAAACTAACAAGATTGAGTTACTGGGCATGTTTGTACCTGCGCGTTGTATTAATAGAGTGATTCAAACTAAGAATTATGATTTGGTTAGAGGTTGGAGGAGAACACGTTAATAACAGAATGAGCCGAGCGCGGCCAGCATTGTTGGGCGTGCGAAGTTTAATTATATTGTTCTATCAACACAATTAGAGACCTTACTCGATGTCAATCAGTTTACCGCTGTCCATCGCGTCCAACCTTTAGCGTAACCGTGGAGGCTCAGTTGTTATGTTACCAACATAACGTGTTATGCCAATACGATGTGTAAGCTGCGGCCGGGTACCGTGGCGACGGGCGCGGGAGGTCAGGGGGCGCAGGGTGCCCGGGGTTGGCACTTGGGCAGTGTCCGCACGGGAGCCTCACCTTGTCGTTGCGCGTCACAGAAGAGTGCGGGAGTGCGGCGGGAGCCGAGGCGGGCGCGAGCTCATACTCGCGCGGTCGACGACCTGCTGCGGCGCGCTAACTGTACTACACACACACTGACACCACTGAGACACTGACGCGAGCGAGCGCCGGGAGACTGCGGACTGAACTGAGCCGTGAGCCGGCGCCGCCGCGTGCGCTGGCGGCCTTGACCGCCCCCGCCCCGCACCCCCGCCCCCGCCCGCCGCCTGCACCGCGGCGCATCCGCAGCGCGCTGGCTGACTGGCTGCCGGCCCCGCCGCCGCCTGCCGCGCCGACCAGCGCCCGCAGACATTTCCTCCACTCCATCAGTTCCGAGCACAAAGCTATCATGGCCTAGGGGCGAAAGTCAATACAATAATATCGTTGTCTTGTATCATTATAACCTGTCCAGGTCTGAGTCTCAACCATGCTAATCCAACCATCGATCAATTCTGATTCAAAACATTTTGTTTACTGTTCAATTTATACTTACACTATGGAAGTGCTTACTAACTAACGCATTACTGTCTGAACACATTTAATTGTGACTTCTCTTGTTTCGGTTACGTCACGGTTTTGTGAAGAATACAAGAAAATGGTGAACTCAACATACCTACATGGTTAAGCTCATTCCCATCAAGATTTTGGAAATTGATAAATGAAATGAAAAACGAAATTCAGTAGATGATTCTCTCATAAAGTGTTCTGCACAGCTTTGGCAGGGTAAGCGTGCACGCGTGCAGCTACTTGCATGACAACGGTGCGAGTTGCGACAAGGTCGATGGGCGGCGCTCAGCTGCGACGTCGCGCCTCGCGGTGTAATCTTGGCACTATTGTGAAGCTTCTGCTACTCAACCGTCACCAGGCCTTTTGGTTTCGCTAATAACCATTGCACGAATTGACTAACAAGTATATTATACTGAGTACCAAAAATTTGACATAAGACAAGGTTTGGAAAATACCAGAACCCTATTCCAGACGCTCCAGAAATTCCAGCATCTGATGTTGTCCACGAACAGGCTACTAACTATGATCTGCCAACATCAGGACACCTGGATGGTAGTACCTACTAAGTTGTGTTGGTTCATTTAAGTTTTTCATTTCAGGTTTTCCTACTCTACTCTCTACTCAGTTGGCACAGCACCAAGGCATTTCAACAAATGTTTTCTAGACGAAGACTTCAATAAAAAAACTCATAATCTTAATCGGTTTAGGCTCCACTGTAACACCTAAAATAAATTTGGATATGTCATGGTCAATGCTTTAGAAAGTAATTCTACTGGCATGTAGAGTAACTGCCTATTTTTTTTAATTTATCTAAAATGGCAAATCATAATCCGAAATCTATAGGTGCCAGCAAAACTAGATCTGCTTGGGTATCAAATATCATTTATGTTATTAAATAAACCGGGCAAGAGATAGGGTTCTGTAGCCAAAATGGCAAAAAGGAAACCCTTATAGTTTCGTCAGGTCCGTTTGTCTGTCTGTCTGTCTGTCTGAATGTCTGTCTGTCCGTATGTCACAGGCATTTAACTCAAAGACTACTCAATAAATATTGATGAAATTTGGTGAAAAGGTGTGTTGTAGTAGCCGCTACATAGTTTTATAGCTAAATAATAATAATAATAAATATATTTACTCCGTACATGTAAAAGAAGCAATTTTTTTCCAGCAAACATTAGTTGTTCTCTCGTTTATTTGTTTACTGTTAACAACGTTAGGTATTTAAGTAACTTTCAATGGAATTTGTAGGAAAATTGTGTTACGACTCTCTTGGTCGACTGTTACTCGTAAACTTGTAAAGCCTACTTAGCTGTGATAGTTTTTCTTATAATTAAACTATATATACTACTGCTATGAATTTTTTCACATACCCATCATCAACCATTTAGCTGGCAGGGGGGGGGACATTTGACTCTAACAAAAATTTGCACTTTAAAGTTCAATATTTTACAAACGGATACCTAAAACTAAAAATCGACTTCCCAACCCCTTAAAGTTTTTAAAATACCTATCAAATGACACCCCACATGATGGGGTAGGTAAGAAAAAATCACACCCCCACTTTACTATTTTTTTTATTTTTTTTTTTTTTTTGTGTTGTTATTATTATTTTTTATTCTTGAATTGTATTGACATTGAATTGTAACTTAATTAATTAATTGACATTGAGATTTTTTTATTTTTTTGTTTATTGACATCTTGTTTCAATGGTATTTTAGTTTATTATTTGCATTATTATTTTAAATTTATCATATTCTATTAATTTATTAATTTCAATTCTAGTGTCTATATTTTAATTTTTATTTGATTCTTATTTTTTATGTGCCTATATTCAATACAATGTAATTTGTTAAGGAATAAAAAAACTATGAACTATGAACTTACATATAGGGAGACCGTATAAAGATTTTTTTTCAAGATTTTGTTCTTTCACTTTGTCGGCGTAAGTAAAATGTGTATCCATGCAAAATTACAGCCTCCTAGCACTAACAGTCTATAAGCATAGGTGCAGACGGACGGACGGACATGGCGTGAAACAATAAGGGTTCCATTTTTGCCCGTTTTGCCATTTTGGCTACGGAACCCTAAAAATGGTCTTCGGATTACGTTATATGTAGCTAACAAGATATATAAAAAGAAAAGAAGTAAAGGAGAAGGGCATAACTATGGAGTCTCTTACATTCGGGCCCCAGAAGAATGGACAATGTTTTATAATCGTATCTTCTTAATTTGTTTTTACGACACACAAGACCAAGTTTGTAATTTTGTTTCGTTTTATATCAATAATAATTATGCTTTTGCGGCAAAATACTGATAGTAAATATTATATTTGCGATAGTTAATGTTACTTGAATTAAGAAAAGTTAATAATTGTGATGATTATTCCTAATAAACACTCATATAACACGTTTGTTTTTTATTGTAACATTTTACTTCTTGTGGTGTAACAACCAGCCCGGGGGCGGGGTTGAAAGTTACACGCCTCTTTTTTCAGTTTTCATTCAATTATATCATTACTATTAGTCTACTACATCAATTTTATTTAAAATTATAATCCTTACTAGTAATCTAATCAGTCCAGTAAATGGAAAGTTATACTCTATGCAAAATTGTAAAATTTATCAATTTTGTTAATTATATGTATATCCAAATCATTAGTATCAGTTGTCCTCCGTTGTCATCCAGGAAGTGAATCGTACACGTCAGCAGACGACGGGCGGGGAGCCTGGTGAACCGGTGACCCTCTCTCACCTGGTGACATTTAGTTGACAGCGAAACGTTCGTCATCGGCGATTGAAGGACGCCAGCTCCCCACCTGCACACGCGCGCTTTGCAAATACTCATTATCTGTGTAGTTTTGTATATCTGTGACAAAAGCTTCAAACTTTTTTGTGCCATGGCCTTAATTAGCGTCATGTATATAGATATATAATGATATTTAGCGCCTCCTAAATTATTTCCCAAACGTATTAGCAGCGAGGTAAAACAACTAATGGCTTCTTAATCACGTCGCATTTCATTTCGCCGCCTGCGAGCCCAAAGCTTTTCTGTAATGACCAATAAACCAAACACCTAACATATTAAATAATGACCAATACAGCGCAGGGTTTCCCAAACTTCGTCGGGTCGCCCTGGGGCGACAACGTGGAGTTATCCCAGAGGCGACGCGAAGCGATCCACGTAGTTTGCATGTCTGTATGTACCAATGCGACCAAGTTTTGTAAGCGCCGCGCGCATTTTGACTTTCCAAACATGAGCCCCGTTTTGAGAAGCTATGCGCAGAAAAGCAAGCAAAGCAAATTTTTCTCATTAGTCAAGTGCAAGTGCAAGCCCATATTTCTTTTATTTTAGATTTATATATATTTTGATTTTGCTCGTAGTTTCTAACACAAAATTATATGTTAATTGGAGTTATTTTTGGTAACTTGTCACTAGGCTAAAATTATCCACTAGTAGGTACTTTTTGGTTAGAGAGCGGGAAGGGGCGGGGAGGCGTCGCAAAAAATCATAAACTCCAAAGGGCATCATAGCAAAACTTTAGGAAGCCCTGATGTAGCGAATTATCTTTCAGACCGTATCCTTTTGAACAAGAAAAATATTTGTGCTCATTTAATTAAGTACCTCAAATGCTGACGTTACACACTATGTCGACCTAAAAATTAAGCTAAATCTAAGAAATTATAAAAAAAATAAAACGTATCACAGGGTTTCTATGGCTGATGGGGAACAAAGCGCGGACATTAAGATAGAGCTAATATTTTGAAAATTTCCTTATCCATGGGAGTATTTATAGTTTAGCAATAGGATAAGTATCCCAAATAGGTTGTGAGATAAAGTTGACTACGAAAGAATCATCAACATGTGAAAAACTTAGTTACTCGCCACCGATGCTCACATCTCACACATATAAGTAGGTAATGTGCGACCCAATTACTCAATTACTAGATATGACAATTTCAATAAACTGGGTGGGATTAAACAAGACTTTGCCGAAAATTCACTTAGAAGTAATGAATGTGAAATTGTAATCGCCTCTACAATGTAACAGCTAGAGCTATAAGCGCAGTGCGTGAGCACTTGTCTATGCAACGATTTTATTTTGGTGAGGTCGAGATCTAGTTAATCGTAAGTAGAGCAATGCTCTGCCGACCTAATACAGATGCCCGTGTACCTATAGGTATATCTACCTAAATAAGATGTACCAAAAATAATAAAGCGTACACGTACACGAATGCGTCGCCGCGTCGTCGTCGCTAGTGCGTCAATTGGGTACTCCCGTACACCTACCACCATCATCGCCTCCAACTAACTAGTTCTAACTAGTTTTTAATCTGTGCCATTTTGACTATTGCCAACTTAATGGGCAACGACTCGAACTTATCTTATTTTGAGTAACGTATCACTGGGTGAATTTATTCGATTGTGGTGGGTGCGTCCTGTGACGACGACCATGTCAAGCGGAACATTGGGGTCGTACGTCGCTGTACGGCTGTACTCGCACCGGTCCAGCACCGGCTCGCAGCTGTACGCCGCGCCCGTCAGATCGACAAGGTTCATCAGACACGCTCGTGTATCTAGTAGAGCAAAGCATGTCATTAATTATGTAGGTCACTCGATAAGTTTGAGATGCTCGTAATTTAAAAATGAAACGCATGTGTATTACATATTTAAAAAACTACTTTATTTAAAAATAGAATGCAAGTAGCCAGTTTGCTGTTAAGCTCCATCGTTGCAACGGTGTACTTATAATGTTTCATGATCTTAAATTTGGGATAGCTGAAAAGCTTAGCCTTCAACGATTACAATCAGCCAGATAGGTGGTTCGCTTCTGGCCCCGGTTTGGCTACGGAAGTCTCGGGTTCGATTCCTGAGTCTGGATTTCAAATTTTTCTATCTTTCAAAAATACAATTATTGTGATTACAATCAGCGTTAGGGCAGTCTGCCCAATCTCGAACAACAGTTTTTAGATGGTTTAGTAAATTGAAAAGGGGTAAGATTTTTTTTTGTATAGTTTCTTTTTGTGTCAAAACTTATAGAGTTACCTACGTAGGTACTCAATATGTTTCAAGGATTATAAGAAATATAATACAAATCCATATGATATCCCACTGCTGGGCTATCAGCTGCTGGGGTGATTGCCATAATCGCACACTTGGCGAGCGGGTTGGCGATCGCACTAAGGCTTTAAAGTGCGCCGAGGACGCTCCCCCCCCCCCCTCCGGTGTGAATCTTCACTCACGGGAAGAGATGGGTTGGTTGGTACTATTTACTTAAGTACCACACTGCACACATACACTAAATTCGTTGGTCAACCCTGAGTAGAAACGGGTGTGAAGTATCGAACACCGAATCTAACGCGATAACCAGCGCTGGCGGCTCCACGGCCCGCGAGCTCCGCTAACTGTACCCCGAAGCTTGGATGGCAAGCAGAGCGCGACTGACGAGCGTAGCTCTCACGCACGCACACTAACATATAGCGAAGAAATGTGAAAACAAATGAAGAACAACTTACCAAGAGAATAAGTCCACCCGTTGCTCTGGATTACCTGAAGGACTTTACCCTGCAGACGTAGAGTCGCCCGTCGCCTCACTCGTCGGCTATAAAGACTAGTCACAAACTCGACGATCAAAATCAAAATAGTAAACTAATGTTTCCGTAACTCCGTAGCCGCGTGTGTAGGTATCAACGATGCATTAAGCACTACAATCAGTATCAGCGCATGAATACAAGTGCTCATATAACCACGCGAGTGTAGTACTCGTTGTTTATTACTTCAGCATCCGACCATTTTCTTTGAGTAAGCTTTAGAAAACGAATAACTGTAAATAATTGTTTTTAATGATATACATTGTTCACATTTGCGTACTTAATGCACAGTGCAGAGTAGGTACTTGTCAAGCCCCACTGTTCCATGCCCATAGTAAACTTATCACATGCGTCCTAATCCCGCATTAAATTAGCGATTATCGTCCATCAGTTCTGCTGCCTGGACGATAATTCAATTAGTTTGCCAATTTCAATGAACGAAAATGGTTCATAATTGATTTATGGCTTTACACAAATACATACCTACCACGCCGAACTTGGTAACGCATCCTACTAAACAAGTTCTATCGCAAATGAAATAATAGCTCCAACATTAGGTATACCTTTAATGCTCTACCATAGTACATGCGCATCGATGTTGAGGCAGTACCTACCTAATGAAATAGATGTAATTGTAAAACACTTTGTTGAAATTTAATTTAATTTATTTTTTGTAAATTGGGTTCAATTGTGAATCTAAACCATCCTCGAGTCACACAAAAAAATTCATCAAAATGGGTCCAGTCTAGGAGGAGTTCAGTGACATACACACGCATACAAGAAATATATATATAAAGATTAACGTGTTGGCGTTGTACTGGCGATGAGAGGACACGGCTGTATGTACTGGGTAGCTGGCGCAGCATTGTCGTTATAGTTACTAGCTCGACAGGATAGTAGTGTTCAGTGAATGGGCGTGTTGTTACGAACTGAATATTGAATCTGTGCTATAATCGGGCGGCGGCGGTGCGGGGTCGCCGACCCAAATATTTACAAGATCGTGTCTCGTCAACAACTCGTACACGCGGCACTCACTAATTATAGCACGATGACATCCCACCACACACGGACACCCGACACACCGACACACCGCAGACGCGTCATCTTCGTATCTGTTGTAGCTACTCTACTTGGGTCGCGTCGGCAGCTTCGTTTCTACTAACTAACCTGCTACCCGGGATGTGTTAAATACGCTTTTTAATTTCATCATGCGCTAGACCCAATTACAAGTAAAGCATTTCAATTCAGTAGGATGAATGACTCGCAGACGTATATCGAGTATATACATCTATAAGTAGTAATACGCACAACATAGCAACGAACATTAGTGCATCAATACATTATTGTCGGGTTGGTTACCTTGGAACCTATTTATATAGTAATTACAAATTATTGCTTAATTTTACTATATCACACTTATTTGATGGTTGCGGCATCTTATTCATTTTTTAATAATTTTGACCTTACTTTAGGCACAATATACAATCATAGTAATTATTGACAGTTAAAAAGGAATGGCCGTGAATTTCTCACCTTGTCCCTTTCTCGAAGGCTTTACGGCTCTCTACCGTCGCGTTCGGCCGCTACCGTGTCGCTAATTTCCTATAGCATTAACCCATTAGGGACGGAGTTTTCTTTTTCGAGATATAATTGTATTTTGTTTATTATAGGGGTCATAAGGCATCTACAGAAACAAAAAAAAGTTGTTTTTTTTTTTCAAAAAATTTTTTTTTCAGAGTTTGAGGGTGTGACCATACGGTTACGCTAGGTCAAAGTATAGTACAAAAATTCCTACAACGATGCATTTTCATTGTGTTATAGTTACTTGGTATTATGTAAAATAAAAATACTTAAATAATATAATATTTTTATATATAACATATATGTTTTTCCAAACACATTTCCACACAAGTAGAACGGGTTTGTATATACTGAGTCTGATAGCTTTATATATCTATAGCATTTCTTTTAGAGACGTTCTCCAGACTTGGAGGATTTTCATATTGTCGTAGATATTTTTGGGCAATTTTGCAGCGAAAATTGAGTTGTGGTATGTTGTGCCCAGATTTCTCCATTAGGGTCCAAAAATATTTATGGTGACATCAATCAACCAAGAAAATATGGATCCCAATACGGTTATTATTTATATAGGCATCCATATCCATAGATCAGTGCCACCTATGTACCGATTATAGACGCCAATCAAGTGAGGTCTTAGGACTTTGATTTTTCTCCTTTGAACTTTCGAATATCGGTCAACAAATCCAGGAGGGTCTACTTGATGGTCTGTGGAAGCCACTGTGACCACCGAGTTATCCATCCACCAAACCACCACCAGATCTCCTTGCGACGCGTACTCGTACGATCTTCTGGGACGAGTTTTCATTGTCTCCACGTATCTATTTATATAAATCTGTCTCGCCTCATAGCATTGTATACTAAATAATTTCTCAAATCATCCCAAAATTCTACTGGTGTTGAATTTTGAGTAGCAATAGAAGTAAGAGCGAACACCGCAGGTCGTCGACCGTTAAAATTTTCTTTCGTGCCACCATCATCCTCATCTGCTGAACCCTCAACAATGCGCTATGTCAGGAGGTTCAATGTAGATGTCTCGAACATTCAAGTCGTCATCATTCTATAGAGCATCCAAAATCTGAGCCTCATTCATGCTAAAATAAGATAAGACAACTTTATAGAAAAAATGTACTCATATTGGACTAGCGTTACCGTATGGTCACTCACAATATAACTGCTTATATTTTCAAATTGAATTGAAATTTAAAAAAAATATTAGCAGAACATAAAATTATAACTATCACTTTATATATTACGTCATAAAATACTTGTGAATAATAATGATTATAAACTAAAATTGTACTTACATTTGTGAACCTGCTATTTTTCGGAAGTGAAATATATCACCATAAGTTTTCTACGAATAACCACCATAAAATAAAAAAATAAAAAACTTTGTTTGACACCTACACGAAGGTAAATATGTTCGGATATGCATTCAAGTAAAAAAATATAAAAAAGTTATATTTTTAAAAATATATACGAATAAATTTTAATAATGTTCTACCGTTACCATATGGTCACGCTAGTACATAATGGGTTAAGAAACTAATAAATATGTTCTCCTCAGTGTTCGTCGAAACGTTTAACTACTAATGACTCATATAGTTTTGTCGCAGTCGTAAGTAAGATTAAGTAGGTACATTAACGTTGGTTGAGAAGAGTGCCAGCTGTAGCGAGGCACGGGCCTGATGTGACCTGTCACAGGCTGTCACTACTAGGTAGGTACCTATAGACTTATAGAGTACGCATAGTCGCACTCGCACAGTGACACAGTCACACACGCGCTTTGTTCTCGAGGCTCGTCTGCGCCATTGTCGACGCGAGACAGTTTTTGTCCGCATGCGTGGGCTTGTGATATATTTGAACCAGATGACGTCACAACTTCAACGTTCAATATCAATGGTTATGACTTATAAGTGTTGCCGGCGACGAGCGACGTACGAAGTGGAAGGTCCAGCATCACTGCGTCACCGACGCGCGTCGATGTGACTGCGGCCTCATTACTAAATTGATTGAAGTGTTATGGATGCTTATGTTTATGTAAACTTTGTCTTACATAACACTGGTAACTGCTGTGTCAAAGCAATTAGATATATCTATCGTTATAGCGGACAGGGCATCATTAAGTTTATATTGAGGAGACAGCTCTGATGGACAGAGGGACGGAGCGACGATTTCATGCGGTCACGTACGACCCTCAGTCATGAGGATACGAGGAAGAAGAAGAAGTACTTATGGTACCTAGTATAATACTCACGAAATAAATATAAGTATCTATCTATGGTAGCAGCACTCTTTAATACACATACATACAAACATTGTATTGTAGTTGGTAATTGTAATGTATTTTTTTCTTAAGCTGTAGTTTGCTTTGAGAACTTGTACTAAATGTAAATATTATGGAACCTGGCCCATTATGACTGTCACATGTGCACGTTAAACGCATCCTCCACGCTGCCGCAGAACAAATCAAGAAGGTTTACAAAACACTAATAAACACTGCCATTGTGTCACCAAAAGTTTTAATACGCACTTGTTAGGCAGGCGGCAGGCGGCAGGTGGAAGAGTACCCTGTGTATATAGTACACAATACCCACGGATACATCACGATAGTGGCTCAGTTTATTTTAATCAGTATTTTAATATCTAGTCAGTAATGGTTGAGGTAACCATTACTGACTGAGTGATCTGTCAAGACCAACATACCTGCAGCTCAAACCACTTGCGCTGAAATTTGATACGCAGATTATAGTTATTATGACGTAATCATATGTGATTAAATAAAAGATAGGGTTAAAGAGAATTATAATGAAGTGACTAGAGAAGATGTTACAAAAGATCAATTAAAGTTACAGTCCACGCTATAAAACAGAGGACAAAGAGCCTTAAAACTATTTAAAAATAATGACACGGGAGGACATTAGACTAGAATTGGTAATACAAGTAAATAGAAAGGTTGGATAGTATTTACAGGTTGGCGTAATTTAATATTTTTAAGTTGGTGCCTAAAACATAATACTACTAAACATAATAAGCATAAACAATAAAACTACATTTCCTGGCACCATCTTCAAAATGTTTAATTTTTTTTTTGTTGTGGTATCATCATATCATCATCAGAACCCGAACACTGTACAAGTGTAAGAGCACTTGTCATGGCAAATCTAACGAGCTCAATCCTGGGGGGGGGGAGGTGCTGGATTGCAGATACATTAAATTACTGTTGAGTAACACCGTTCCACCTTTCGGTTCCATCATCAGTCCCTGAAAATCATCTAGGAGCGGAGTACTTGTCAAAATTAATCAAATGAGCTCAAACTTGCTAGGTTTCCTTCTTTTAGTTTAGGAGTATGGCTATGCCTATGGCTACTTTTCGACTCCTTCATCAGATCAGGTCTATGGTACTATAATATTGCATTGCCTGGAAGAGGGACTAAATTAGCTTCTAAGATTTAACCCCCACAATTAACATATACACAGGGCAAGTTAAATAAAAACTTGTAAAAAAATAATAGTTTTATATTTGTGATCAAATAAATTCAATATGTTTATCCTATATATAAAGTTTATAGAAAATTAAAGGCCGGCCTGTGTTGTAAAGAAAATTTAAAAGTTGAATAAAAGGAAAAGTGTTTTAGACCATTTTTACAATCTTTAAAAATTGATATGATTTTAAAAACTATCTTTAAACAAATAATAATAACTTACAATGCTTCTTTAATCATTAACGGCCGACCCGGTCTCAATAATCTACCTATCGATGGATTTGGCTACTAGAGGTAGAATTTTGACATATTTTGTATGGAGCTTATGTCAAATATATACCTCTAAAGCCTAATGATATCGATTGTTAGATTATTGAGATCAGACGTAAAGGGGGTTATACTGAAAGTACGTAATTATTTTTTTTAAGAGGTACAAAAAGTCCGGTTTGCTCCATGCCTTAAGGAGGCATGGAGGTAAACCGGACTTTTGGTACCTCTCTCGTCACCACAACTATAACTATGATTAGTATAAAACGCACGCGCACGCCCCTGCAAGTTATTAAAAAAATTTGTTACAATAATTTCTAACCGCCGCCGCGCCGAGGCACAACAACGTGATAGTGTCTGTGCGGTAGAGAAAGGTAGTCGATCTGAAAGAGAGCGAGTATTCGAGTCCACACGTTTAGCATATTTTTATGATATTTAGTAGTAAATTATTAAGTTATATAAGATTTTTTTTTTTTTTAAAGATAACTAGCAATGTGGGATTGAGTCCCACGTTACTAGCAATCTTGTTAACCCCTCCAGCTAAGCTCAAAGACTTGTGTTAGAAGTAGGTTCACGTCGGTAGTATAATGGGTAGGATTCGAACCCGCGACCTCACGATTGCGAGACCGATGCTTTAGTTAGAAAAGTAATGTAAAGCCTGTTTATTTTAAGTTTCATTTTTTAAAATACTCTAGCTTTTTCTACTAGCTTTTTTTAATTATTTGAAGTCAAATATCTACCATAAAAAGTGAAAGAAAACTTATAATTACTTAATGTGTTTCTCATTATAGTTTTTATAAGGTGAGTCTCGTACTAAGACAGTGTATCGGGGACATCATCTATGAATACATTATATGAAGCAACAATAGTTAGTTATCCCTCTCGGAATTAAATTCACGATAACTTTTGGCTTTTTGGTGACCACATGTGTTAACTAAACATATAAAAACCTACCTTTAGATAGACATAATATACTTACAGACAACGGTTTGAAGCTTGTGCAAACGGATCCATAGAGGTTTTCTGTAAAACGGAACACCGCGGAGCATCATGATAGCAGGTACGCTTGTTAATTATTATTTGTTATTACGTGAACGTATCAAACTGTTTTACATAATAGTTTCTATGCGAATGTCGTAAATAATAATGTGTAGTGAAATCGTCCGCTCTAATAATAACGTTGGTTACTTTATTATACGGAGCATCAGTTATGGTTGATGATAAACGATGAGAAGCGCTCATGCACAAATTAAGGAGAGTAGTCATCACCATTATGTCTTGTATCTATGCTACTTAGGTATATTGGACAGATTTTTACTAAAACCTTTTATTAGCCGAGGCAAGGTGCACTAAAAAACGCTCATTCCTATAATATCAATAGACATAGATCGCATTAAAGTCCAACACAAATCGCATCGTTTTTACGTTACGCGTCGTTTTGTCTGCGCCATGGCCGGAGCCGCCCGCCGCGCGTCGCGCGCCGCCACTAAACATCCACTTCCTCGTTACGATACAATCGTCCCATGAAGTGATGGCTCGTACCGAGGCGGGTACTGCAGATCCTACACGTTCCAGAGTGCTCTATATATAGCTCACGGCACACGCCTTACATATCGTGTAGTTATCTATTAGGTACTAGTAGTCGTCCGCGGCTGCCCGCGTGGTTGGTTTTTCCTTGAAGGGTTGATTTATCGCTTTCGATCAAAACTCTGAAACTTATGTTTCCTTATTTACAGATATGTAAGAATACTGACGGCGTTTCATACAACATTTTTCAAAAACGTTAAACGTATTCTTTATTTTAAAGGGAAAATCCAAATGCGAAATTTCACAAACCTAACTTAAAAACTGACGGGGCTTCACACAAACTTGCGACACCTATTTTATCCCCTTAGAGGACGAATTTAAAAAAAACCTTATTTAGTGGATGCCTACAACTTATAAGGCATCAACTGCCAAAATGTCTGTGTTGTCTCTGTGTTGACGAATCAGTCAGTCAATTAGTGAGTCAGTCAGTCAGTGAGTCAGTTAGGACAAGTGATTATATACATTGTATCGAGTGATGATATCGCTCTCATCAATAGAAGATAATGTGGTACTTAATAAAAAAATAGGACCATCTACGGATAAAGATAGCGCAAAAACTATCGTTTAAATAAAGAATACTTACAGTATACAGTCTTCCCGTGACCACGGCCGTTGCAATACGGTCGAAACGTCGGGCAATAAACAAGGTATTTTACCTTAAATTATTCACGCGATTAAGACCCGTAATATATATATTTTAATAATGTGTACAAATCGCGAAAGTTTATCAACATTTAAAGAATACTTACTTTTAGTTTGTGCTTTTTCAGCTGAAATAATATCCGCCATTTAAGGAATGATGATGAGATGCATGTCACATTACATCAACATCATTATCATAAGTCCATACTCGCCCGCATCGACGGTATTTTAATTATGATCCCCTTGAAACAGAAGGATTAAACATTATTATGAGAGTAGTGCGCGATCGCAATGTTTGCAAACATCCGAGTTGGATCAAGTCCAGCCGCTCTGGACCGTGAAGTGATATATTACTTGAGATATTTCGAGCTGCCCCAAACTGATGTAGAGCACCTTAGAAAGCGTGGACGTATCGTTACACGTTATTGCATCCAGTTGCTCATTCGCTTATTACCTGGAGAGTGGCTGTGGCAGGCTGAGACCACGTCACGCTGCCTAAATAACTACCGATTAATTATTTAAGTAGACAATGATGGACAGGATGTTTTCAATAATAGTGACGTTGTAGAGTTGGTCGTGATTACGAACAAGCTGTTTTATTCGGTATTTGTAATTTATAAGTAACGTGTGGACTGAACAAACAGAGCACACGTATCTAAGTAGGTATCTGAAATACTCGCTAATGCGAAACAATCAAGAACATAATAAGCCAATAATGTTCATACAACAACTTTTATATACTGCGCTACACTTAGATACGGGTCCGGAGCAGGCTCCTGATTGGCGAATTTCTTATTTGTAATAATACCCGCACCACTACCTCATACAGTGACTTAAATAAAGCATAATCAAAGCATTTTGGGAACCATGCCTGCTGTTATCTCCAAACAAATTGTGTACTAATATAGATTACAATTTCATAAAACACTTAAAGCATCGATTAACACAATGATATCATAAAAACCACTCGACCGAGCAGCCAGTTAGTACCGCTGCGCCATTTGCCACGGCCCACGATTATGAACCGGGCGGCGTACAGAAAAAAAATATAAATATGTCTTCGATTAAAAAAAACTCGAATTGAATACCGTTATGTGTAGTATGTCGAAAAATCATAAATAATTTGCAACCAGGTATCTTGAAATTTCAAATTCACTCTAACTGTAACTTTAACGGTTTTCAATACAAATCACCTTAGATGGTATTTTTGAGCATTACTTAAGATTATACAAGTCATTTCAAGCCAAAAATGGCTCTTAAAAATAAAATCCCTAAGTTTTCTAGAGCTGTATTTTGCACCACTGTGCGGCGTCGTCGTTGTCGTCGTGTAGCTGAGCTGAGCCCATGATCATGATACACGTTAGCGATTATCCAAAAATTTAAGATACACTTAATTTATGATTTCCCGTCTGTACCTAAACAATAAAATTACAAGCGATTGATCCCCGAACACAACCTGAATGATTTAATTCAAACTTTTGTTATAATTAAATCATTATGTTCGATTCATGTTAGTTTAGCTAAATATAATAGGCGAATGCACCCAAGAGAAGGAAGCACCTTCTCCTGGGTGCATTCTTCTTAAGTCAGTACAAATTCAAAGTACCTAGACACGCAGTAACAATAATAATAGCGATATTCAAGTAGTCAGCATACTTACTTGTATGTACATACTCTAACCGATATATGGGTGGCCCACCATGCTTTGGGTACAAATATGTAGGACAAGTAGACCCATCAACTTCTCAATTGGAATTAATTCGTGACTTCGGTCATGGCAAGGCGTGTCGCATGATCAAACGATCCGCCTCAGGCTATGCTCAACTGTCGTTTGCACTTTTAATACATACCTCCTTCATTCTTAACGCGATAGACTTTTGTTTCGGGTATCTCTTAACCTTTGTTTGTTAACTAGATTGTTATGTCGACAATGTTAACTGTCTAATCACAAAGCGTGCATGGAAGTGTCGCAGCCACTTTGGCACCGTCTCCAAATTAGTTTTAGTCTTATTAGCCATCAATTACAATATAATAGTCTATTTGTAGGCGTGTCGGCTACTCGACCGGCGAGACGAGTGCGAGTGATGAGTTCCGGCAGGACGCGGTGACCAACTGCTGCGCTAGGGTATTCTTAGATAAATCCATGCAAAAAAGAATCAAATAAAATTTTAAACCCCATCCGACTGAGCGAAGTAAATACTAAAACTAAATGAGCTCAAATATTTTTATGCATGTGACAAGGAAGCGAATGGCAGGCTCCGACGGATTTTCTTCGGTTAGTCGGAAGGTTTTAAAATTTTATTTGATTTTTTTTTACGTCCATCGTGGGTTTTGTTAAAATTTTTAATTTTGTTTTGATTTCATACTTTTTAGGAACAGATTTTTTACAAATATACTTGGTAGGTACTGAGTTGAGATTGACATTTCACTGTAACGCAACTATTATAAATCCGTTTTAATAATATAAAATACGAACTTGACCGTTTTAGAGAAACAAACCCCCCTAGCGGTCGATAATATTAAAACTTAACTAAGAAAATGCCTGGGAATGAGACTTATGTATCGCAGCAAAAAAACGTCTCGAAATCGGCCCAGCTATTTTGAAAAAGAAATATGGTAACAGACACACACACAAACATCTCTTACCCCAAACGCCGTTGACTTAACCGTCTCCGTACCTAGCCGCCATCGCCGTCGCAGGTTAAAATATCGCGTGACGACTCAGTAGTCGGTACATATGACTATGACACACGTCCGGCCTCAATTTTGTTATATAAACGTACTTAGACAACTAAGTATGTATATATTTAAGATATTTTTGTAACGCTGCACTAGCAATTACTGAATGTACGATAGGAAAAGTAAGAAATACAGATGACTTGTGATTACTGATAGCTCAATCTATGACATAAGTAAATACTTACTTATATAGAGGCTTATAGAAACACATAATATAAAAACAGATCCCTGATAGTCAGAAATACCAGAATACAGATTAAAATTCCACCCAAATTTAATAGCACGTATGTTACTGCGTTTACGAATTTTAATTCGTAGTATATGTAGCAACAGCCGGACAATATATTTCGTCATGAGTTTGACAACTCTCGTGGCGAACAAAATCCTAGCATTGGTAGCACCAGCTAGATGTAATACATATATGAAATTACCGTGATATAGATGACAACTTCAGAGCAGAGGAAGTACACAGAGCCTCAGCAAGTCAATCGCGACTTATCTATCGCTCACGTTTATCACCGGAGCTGTAGATGCTATCAACTTCGGTAAATTTACTTTGGGTTAATCCTGACTATCTCAAAATTCATCTTGGATATAAGAATAATTATTGTACATAGTACCTATACGTAATAAACGATAGTCTTACATAGGCTGGTTTTGAAGACAACGGGCAAGACTTTAGTGGTAGAGTGCTTAATGGAATAGGAACGGAATACTTATAGCTCGTCTCGGCGCGTTTACGACATTGTGACAGGTGAATCCTGGATTAATCAATACGATCCAGAAACAAAACATCAGTCGACTATTTGGCTGTTTCAAAATGAACCAACGTCTACGAAAGTGAAGCGATAGTGAAGAGCATAGAAAATTTCTACGGCGGACTGGAAAAAATATTTTGATAATTGGTTCAGACGCATGAAACTTTGTATAGAGGTTGGAGGTGGACAATTCTTTGAAAAGATTTAATTAAAATATTTAATCCATAGAATTCAGTTTTTTAGTTTCTCAAAACTTTCGGAGTATCCCATATATGTACTAGGCAGCCAACTGATAATCATACTTATACATTTTTAATTTATTTTTATATGTACTTATGCCTTCTATAATCCTAGATTTTATTATTTGAAACCTCGCCACCTGCAGTGGGCTGAAACTTTCTAGGAAGAGTTCTTGTTCCTTTAAATAAATGAATAGTAACAATTGTACTCACAGATCGCAGCACATACCTACGATTGTGTAGGTACTAACCAAATTGCAATCATTTAAACGATGATGGTACTAAATTGTGCATAACTGACTATTACTTTGAAGTAATGGTGGTTACGCAAAAGCCGGAAATGTTATTTAATACACGTAGATTATATGATCAGTATTTGGCATACTTTGTCATTTTTTTCATGACAACTCAACGAGTTTTTATAGTGGCTAGAATTAAGTTTTGAAAACACAGAACAGAGGAAATCCTATCACCTATTAGAATGGCCCTCGACTCAATTAACTGAATTATAAATACATTTTCGACAGTCGACACACTTACCTACCTATCTATGTACCTATATTATATATCATTCAAACATAATAAACAGAACACATGTTATCTATTCTTCAAGATTTGTTTTGTAATTCTGTAATTTCAACTTTACTTAAAAATAGCTTGAACCTTTAATTAGTGTCCGACCGAAGCTTTGGTTTCGGCTTCGGCCACCTTGGTTTTGGTTTTAATTAAAGAAACGTGTGTTTTAACGTTATTAGTAAATCAACCCTTCAGGGGGTAAAACCACCACGCGGGCAAAGTCACTGGGATGTTTGTATGAAAATCCGACAGTTTAAAACTTTAATTTGTGAAATTTCGTATTTGCCTTTGCAGTTGTAAATAAATAAATGCATGTGGTAGCATTTTTGGAAAATCAACCCGTAAAGGGGTAAAATGGAGGTTGTAGGTTTGTATGGAACTCCGTTAATTTTAAAATTAGATTAATGACATTTCAGATTTGACTTTGTGGTTGTAAATATAGAAAAAGATATTTCAGCGCTGTTGGTAAATCATCCCATAAAAAACCGGGCAAGAGCATGTCGGACCATGTTCAGAGTAGGGTTCCGCAGCCGTTATCTATATTAATATGTATTATAAAGCTGAAGAGTTTGTTTGTTTGTTTCTTTGAACGCGGTAATCTCAGGAACTACTGATCCGAATAGAAAAAATATTTCACTGTTTATTTCACTGAGGAAGACTATATGCTATATAACAAAGCTACGACCAATAGAAGCAGAGCAGCAATGAGAAATGTTGCAAAAACGGTAAAAAATTATGCAGGCGAAGTTGCGCGGGACAGTTAGTCATTAAATAGAATTAAAACATTACTAAATAATATATAATTTAACAAATAAATTCACTACATGTACGAAAAGTCCAGTTTTTCGGCAAGAACTCAATTATATGCGATAATGTCTAAATACTTTTAGTAAACCTTATATACCTTTGTGATTTTTAATATATTTTTTGGGTTCAGAAGAGATACTTCACTAAGTTCATTGAGATTCATTAATGCCTCCGACTGACTGCATGTAATTATATAATTATGTAGGGAATCTTGTTTCCATCTTTTTTGTGCAGGCGGGATTTTTATTAATTTTAATATAATATATTTTTTTAATATATAAAAAAACACGTGTTTCAACGTTTTTTAGAAAATCAACCCAAAATAAGAGCGCAAAATCATCCTAACAACTCGTATTATTTATTTACATAATTTTATCGTAACAGCCAAACTTGAATAAAGTTTCTTAGCGCTTGTATACCTTCGGCTTCGGCCAGAAGTCGACCTTCGGTTGTACTCTACTTTTAAAAGGCTGTTAGGATAGTACAGAACACAATTTTAAAAATGTGTGGAGGAAAAAATCGTCTCAGGCGGGACTTGAACCCGCGACTTTAGGGGTTCCGGTTCCGGCCCTAAGCCGTTTTCTAACTCTGGCACCGACATACATTTAAAACGATGTATAAGAAGTAGCATAAAAATTCTTTGAAAATTACAAAAAGTAAAGTGCAGATCATAGTTTATAACAGGCTAGATATTGATGCACGTCACCAGACACCGCGCTTGCGCACACGGTCGCACTGGTTTTGTGTACAAACTACTTTGTATAGTTATTGTGACGAATGACCGCGCGTGTCATTGCCCTTCGCACGAAACACAATCACGCGGTAACACTATAATTGTGTAATTACTATAATTGTGTTGTTAGATTATGTGACATCAGGCGCCATGTGCCGCGAGTGCCGCGTGCGCACAGTGTACACAACTGCAACCTGCAGTCGTCGCATCAACATGTGCTATGTTGCTCTTCTTTCATTACTTTGCTTTCACATACGGATTTCGTTTTATTAGAAATGTAAAGCAAACTTTCGCCGTCATATTTAAAGAATTTACTCTACATTTTTAAAATAAACATTTCTGTTTACTTACGTAGTAAATGTTGAGCTTGCCAGCCTCTTTAAACTCTTCTAATGAGCTGAGCTAATATAATAAGGGACTAGCGCTAGTGTTCTGTCAGTGTGGCTTCATCAAACTCATGAACCGTACTGTTTACGACCAAGTGCGGGACATTAACGACTCACTCTGAAATATTCGCGTGCCGTGTTTATAGTCAACACACCACAGTACGCATAAATAAATAATAGGTAGGGGCAAAAGTATTTTCGTATTTTGAATGTATTGTTAGTAATCAAACCTCTTTGGTTTAAATGTCGACATTCTGAAGATGCATTAAATTTAAAAAAAAACTAGTTCCACGCCCTGTCACAGATAAAATCAGTGCCATCTTTGAAAAAGTGGAGCGAGAGATCGACATATTAGTAGTTACGATATTGCTGAAGAACTGGGGGTCAATTCACGTATTTATCAAAAACGGCTATTTTTGTATTGTTGTAACTTTGGGATTGATCTCAAATACGCTTGCATCAAGTATGCGTCTCTAGAGCGAAGTAACGACATTCTAGTACGGTGCGCAAGCGTTTTTGAGATCGATCCCAAAGTTACAAGAATAAGAAAATGGCAGTTTTAATCAAAATTTAACAGCAACTGCACTGCTTTAAATACGTGAATTGCATATTATATCAGACATATTTTTTTCTTTTTATGAAAAATATGAAAATACTTTTGCCCCGACCTTATATATTTCTGTTTTTTTTTTGTATATTTTTGTTGAATGTGTTATTTTTTGTGTATATTATGTTGTGTGTTTTAGTATATTAGGGGCTTATTTTCAACATAAATGTAATTTTGTTCAGAAATAAATGTCTAATGTCTAACCATTTAGGTAGCAGCGGGAGGGTCACACTTGACCCTAACAAACATTTGCACTTTAAGGCTTAATATTTCACAAAGAGATTCCTACATCGAAAAGTCATATTCACAACCCCTAAATATTTATAAAATACCTATCCAACAACACACACACCATTGGATAAGTGAAAAACCTACTTTATGTATAGAGGAGGCCTTTTTTAGATTTACCAACACGGAGGAGATTACCCAAGAAAAAATCTATTCAAATTATGCTACCACTTTGTCGGCTTAACTAATATGTATATGCCAAATTACAGCTTTCTAGTATTAAGATAGACATACGGACAGACGGACTGACAAAGCAAAACTATACGGGTTCCTTGTTTACTACGGAACCCTAAAAACGAAATTAACATGATATACTACAGTAATCAATCAATGAAAACGAACTACTTGACTGTCATTGACACTACGTGCCTCAAACCGCCGCCGGTAGAAATAACTTTAATAACTCGTAAGTATTGTACCTACTCAGTGAATAGCTCGTTGGCTTGAGCTGAAGGTAAAACCGTTTTCTTAGATATTGATATGTAGCGTGATAATGTGTATTTTTTTAGTGATCAAACGAAGTTACGTCTTTAATCTAACTAATGTCTATAATGTTATAGTCACATACACACACACAGTCCTCTCTGTCCCAAGCAGGCAAGTGAAAAAAAAAAGTTGTATCTTCCGTCTTTTTCCATATTTTTTGAGCAGGCGGTGCTTAAAAAATATGGAAACTAGATCCCCTACGTATATAACATCATGCAGTTAGAGCCATTAAGAAATCTCGATGAACTTAGTAAAGTACCTGCGACTGCATGAATAGGGATCTTATTTTCCTCTTTTTATGAACAGGTGGGGTTTTATTTTTAAATTTAAATTATTTATTTAATCTTGTTAGTGTTTGTAGTAAGTAACAACTAACTTTTAACGCAGCTATTGCCAAAATAAGAATGGTTGCTAACTAACTTTTTAAGTATTACAGTTGTTTATATTATATATTTTTAAAATGCTTACGATGAGCTCTTTAATTTGATACCCATATTGTAGTATTCAAAACACCTTTTTTTTTCACTCCTCTTTATTTTGTCATCTCACAGCCGCCATGTTTGTGTTTTGCTAAATGTCACATATCTAACCCTTGGGCGGTCAAGACAAATACAACGACGTCTTAATTGTATAAATCCATCTAGTGGTGTGAAAGATATGAGGTAATAAAAATATGACATACATACAATTTGACTGCCTCTGTAGCGCGGTGGGAGTATATCCGACTGCTACGCAAGAGGTCGTAGGTTCGATCCCCACCCAGGATAAAACTTTGTGTGATGAGCACGATGGTTTATTGTGTGTCTGGGTGTTATTTATCTATATAATGTATGTATTTAGAAATATATAAGTATATTTGTCGGCTGTCTGGTTTCCATAGTACAAGGTCTGCTTAGTATGGGATCAGATAGCTTTGTGTGAATGGTCCCAAGATTTATTTATATTTATTTATACATACACACCAATATACAAGATACGCGCGAATTACCTTATTAACCTTTCCTTGCAGTCGGGTAAAAAAGAATGTTTACCTATTGTGAATATTTTATTTTAAAAGTATAATCTCTCGGATACGTGTATTTTAAGATCTCTGTGAATCATCAAAGAACTAAAGAATCCGGAATGTAAGCTTCGTGCCGAGCTACCTACCTACATCAGTTTAGGTGATCAGCCAGATTACGTAAATAACCAAACCAGAATGATTACACTCATTGTGAAACTGGCTACAACTGTTTATTAGATAAGCGACACAAAACTGCGTGCCTTGCAAATAAAAAAATGCATTTAGAAAAGTAAGTGTTATTTGCTGCTTTACTAGCTGTCACGCGCAACTTCGTCTGCGTAAATTTTCCCCGTTTTTGCAACATTTCTCATTGCTGCTCCGCTCCTATTGGTCCTAGCGTAATGTTATATAACCTATAGCCTTCCTCGATAAATGGGCTATCCAACAGTGAAAAAAAAATGTCAATTCGGATCAGTTGGTCCCGAGATTACCGCGTTCAAACAAACAAACTCTTCAGCTTTATAAAACTAGTATAGATTTGAAATCATCCTAATTTGGCCTTTATTTTTACTTTTATTGATCCTTTGTTTTGATAACTAATCGTAAGAAAACACAAACCGAGTGTGACTTAAACATACAACGACAGACGTATACCTTTTTTTAAATATAGGCATAAAAACATATAACCAGGACTCATTATCGACACCACAGACATAGAACGAGCGAAGGCTTAGGAGGACTAAACCTTTTAAATTAACTTAGTGAAGTTAGTGTTAAGTGGTATAGTGAATGCTACTCGTAAAGAACACAAGAACAAAGTGTCTGACCTTTACTAGAGACAATAAGAAAAGTGACTATGGACACACTCTTAATATTATAAAATATTCACCCTAGCAGTTTAAGTTACAACAAAATTACTTATTAGTCTAGACTAGATTGTGATCTCAATGAAAAAACCTAAATAGGTTCTATCATTAAAAAAAAAAAAGGACCCATTATGATTTCAACAATACCAGATTTCTCTAAATATGTTTAGACATTTAGAAAATATTCTGGAATAAAGAGATTCACAGATATACAAGAACTCTGAAAACAATAAGTAGAGAGGTACACTCCTTTTTTGGGGCAGTCAGTTTAAAAAGCAAGTCTCAAGGAGAAGCTCGTATGAGAAACTACTGAGAAGCTCATGAACCACTGTTTTCAAAATCATCACGTTAGTGTTCAAGGGTCAGCTTTATGTGTTTAAGTTATGTAGCGGGATAATGCCTACCTACTTAAGAACTCCTAGAAAGCAAGTTCTGAGAACTTGGCGCAGAATAAATAATAGTTCAGGTAGATATAACTAGATAATGATCTGTGGCACATAATACCGAAAATACAGAAGGTATCACACAACGAGCAAAGAACCAACGCACATAAGTGTCATGAACAAAGACACGGATTGTCGGAATGTTTTTCAAGCAAAGTGGTCTGCATTTCTGTATCCGTGAACGATGTCTATGTGTGTGTTGCTCACGAGAGATACGAATGAAGGTTATCTTCTGTCATCTGTGCTCTTAGCTGTGTCTCGGCTTACGGCTAGATCGCAGGTAAGTCTACCTTAGATTGCGTGGCAGATTAGATTAGATCGTACTCGGGTTGCATTATGGTTGTTTATCTAAAAAGTGTTACTTTGGGAGTCAATTAGTTTAAGAGCAAGTTGCGTTGTCTATTTAATTCCAGTGAGCTGAGGCAAGTACAAAACAGCATCACAATTAATTACGGAATGCGTTCATTTATTGCAAGTGTTCGCTGCGTTTATGTTATTTAATTTGTCAATATATTTATTAATATAAGACTTGTATTCACTTTACTAACAAAAGGTGGGCACTTGAAATTGTACAGCCGAAAGGCGATTGCGTGTTATGTTTAGAAAATGTCTTACTTGCAGACGGTTATTTATAAAAAATGGAATGACTAACTTATTTTTAGTACCTAATAAGTTTTTAACAGATAAAACACAACAATTATTTACAACACGCCTGCATCCTGTCAATCAAAAATGACAAGATAATATACCTAATGTGATATTTTTAACACGGACCCAGTGACAGTCACTTGCAGAGATCTTGTCATGTAATTACGTCACGTCAACAGAATATTATTAAACAATAAAAAGTAATTAGCAATATAAATTTGGATAGAAATTGGATATGAAGTAGCTTAGTTCCTGAGTAAGTACTAGAAGCTTGTAACTGCCATTTTCCATAAATAACTGTTGAACTACTCGAACTATAGCTGAAGCTCTCCAAAGAAACAAAACAAAACATAATCACGCCAGTTTATAGTTTGTTGCAAACTTTGCAAACAATGTGATTGTCCTCTGTTCCCACAGTATTAATGATTCATTATGTATCGCTGACGTCACATTTGACATTATCCGACGAGAGCCACCAATGCCAACACAAACGCGTCCGATGTTTGACCACCCGAATGATTAGCGTCCGTTATGCGAGAGCTACACTTCATCTATACCCAACAGTGTAGTGGGAGATGTAGTCGTGTAAACGTCAGTCACATCTATACGACTACATCTATATTGTGAAAATATCTCACATCATCCTCATCAATTGGTCATTGAAACTAACCGGAAATATAAATTCCAATTTTACCGCCATTTCTATAGTTATTTACACTCATTAAAATATGTAATCAACTTTAATCCACGTTAAAATCACTATCTACATAATTATGGCAATATCAAAATACCGTACGACTAACTATTTAAACGGTAACTTATATTTTTTTAAAGGATATCATTTGTTCAAAAAAAAACTACAAAAGTGGGAGTGGGTACCTAATTTAAAATTACATCTAGCCTCATCTAGCCATCGTTCCTATCTATCAGTTGGTGAAGTGTAGAGCCACCTCGGGACTACATTGCAAGCTAACGAGGCCAGTCCGCGGCAGCTGCTGGCTCAACGTAAAGCCTGTCCAAGCGTACCGTTACTTGGCAAACCAGATAACCCGCACTGCGCAAACCGGGATTGTTACACAGCGCCATGAGATAACTCGCGCTACTCGGGATTATCTCTAATCTGAGGTTGGTGCTCTAATCCTCTGACCACCTAAAACACTACTTGTAGGTGCTTCTGCTTACTCAGAGTTAAAGTAGGTAGGTAGGTCCTTGAGATTGATGCGCGTGTAAACCTATACGGGATTTAGTTGTCTAATCTTGTTTAGCACCAATCCATATAGACTGCTATTATCATAAAGAAAAAAGATAGAGGAGGGGTAATCTATGGTACTTACCTACTAAAGAACATATACGTATTTTTAAAGTCAAAATTATCATTCAGGCAAGCGGAGCAACGAATAACAAATACCACGAAAAGAAACAAACTATCAATAGGTATATTGACAATGTCATTGCTGAGAGTATCGACGCATGTGGGTCGTGATGTTATACACTCATCAATTATCACTAAATACCACGATACGTGTCGCAACGTAAATCACGGAGTTATTTGGTGAGGCAATCGCACTTACCTACCTCCTCCGACCTGGACCTGGGGTCAACAGGCGCCAAGGACCAGCAATACAAACAGATTTATTAGCTATTAAACACATATTGACTTCTTCCGATTGAAGCTGTGTCGTAACACCAGGGCCCCTAGACAAATGGCATTCTATTCGATTAGAGTTTACGCTAATCGAATAGAATGACGTCGTTGCGCGCGTGTTAGATATGGGGCTATATGGCTATGTAAATAGTCATATATATAATCAATCCATGTGTTGGATATTGATCTACTATGTAGATGTGTTTTGGAATATTGATTGTTCCAGTTTATGTGATGTTGTATAAAACCGAACGAAGGTTTGATGGAACTGTTTTATAAGTTTGAGAGGTGGTCTGGAGTCTGATGACGGTGTAACCATCACAATGTATTGACTGGTTATCATAGCGATGATTATAAGATCATCCGTGTCTGCAAAACTATGTTTGGTAGTTATATTATACTGTATGAAATACCTACTCGTGGCACAGAACAATTCAAAGATCTAATAAACCAATTATTTATATTATAGATGTACCCACAGATATTTTAGGATGATGTTTGTATTGTGATTAATACTGTGTCAGTTGTTTATGATGCTTATGATATTAGACATGAGAATGCATTGCAAAGGCTGGAATGAATATACTAAATGTAATTGCAACTGATAATATCATTAATGAATTAGACTAAACTCTTTTATCACAGATGTACCTATTAAACAAACTCTAATGTGGGATCCTACCCACATATGTAGGTATTTGATGAAACAATTAATTATTACAGTTAATATTTGTATTGTTTGGATTATGTAATCTAGTGTCTATATCTTTATATAAATTGTTGTATAACGATTTAAGTATAGAATGATGTTAAAAACACTGCTTAATATCTATAATGTACCTAAAAAGTTATAACTGTGGCATTCTACCCACATAATAGAAAATGTGAGTAGAAAGTATAAAAGCAGGACAAATTCTGACCTAGCCCTCTTTTCTCTGGTGTCATCCGACGGCGAAGGTACGATCCTTATTCAAAGTTACTTTATATTGTTTCTATTGTATTATATAAATAGTGTTTTTCTATACTATGTATAATGTTTGTGTATACTAGCTGATTGACTGATGAAAAGATATTGCAATGTGTCGAATTGTCTATTGTCCTGTAAATTGTGAATCATCTGCCTTGTAGTAATATAGTAAGACATTGCAATGGTATATCTAAGTCTCAGTCAATTAGATACATTGCAGATTGCTTATGTAAATATCATATTAGCAAATGTATATGGCAAATGTTTTGTTAGGAGACGGCCTAGTTTTCTTATCACTTCTTTTCCTAGGCAATAGGTCCTCTCGGAAGTGACACTAGCATACCTCCCTACTCCAATTCCTTGATATAACCAGAGCGAATTGTATTTTGACAATATAATGCTGTTTGCCATTTGTTACTTTGTATTATTCTATACTACCCTGAATAGATACCCCGACAATACTGAACTGAGTGATAGGAACCTTAAACAATATACAGACACACACATTACATCCTGACATTTCTTGAACAGAACAAGGTCTTCCAATTATGATACTGTACTGTAGAACCATTATCCTTCAGTAAGTTTAGGTTACAACTCATTATGCTACATTCTCAAATGACACACATGTAGTCAATATTCCTGACGTGAGATAGTATATTGTAGTTCTAAATCTATACAAGCTTTACATACATACAATTGCTACGACATACTCGTAGCAATTCTATCAAAGCTTTTCTTATAATTATCAGCTTACACCTTCTACAACCTCTACGTTCCCTACAAGCTTCTAACACGCGCATAACTGCTAATCTCATATTATCAATTTTCGTATTTACAGTATTGCGCACGCAACGACGTCATTCTATTCGATTAGCGTAAACTCTAATCGAATAGAGTGCCAATTGTCTACGGGCCCAGCGCATGCCATATATAATATATATTTAATGGAGTCTGTGACTATCTTCCTTAATAAGAACAGAAGTAGGTATTATAATAACAATTACCTATTTACTAAAGCGTTTTGTTTTGAAAGTGGCAACTTGACACGAAATCGTCTTGAAATTTAAAGTCGTGAAGTGAATTCACACCTTTTTCAACCGACTTCAAAAAGGAGGAGGTTCGCAATTCGTCTGGGTTTTTTTTTTTTTAATGTTTGTTCACCGATTACGCAAAGACGGCTGGACCGATTTGAAAAATTGTTTTTGTGTTTGAAAGGGTATACATCCAAGTTGGTCCTATTGTCACCAGATCACGATCTGATGATGGGATCCTGGAAAAATCGAGGGAACTCTTAAAATATTAAAGGCACACCTACAGTGATTTAGGTATATTTCATAGTGATTCGTGGAACTGATGATGAAGACCACAAATGACGAGCAGACCTATTCAATATTTCACAGTTTGCGATTCAGTTTCTTTAATATGGTATTAAATTAAACTACTATCACACAATGTAATAGAGCTGATAGTGAACTCCGCAACAATTAACGGCCCTGCATCGGGGTAAGCAATATTTTGTAAAAGGATTTCAGCAGTTGAATTATAAACCAATCCACTAAAAAGTGAGAAATAAAAAACTTTTTTACAAAAAAATATTACCGACTTCTAAAATAAATACAAGGCAACTGTAAAGCAATAAATAATATACCTAGAATAACAAAAAGAAATTAAACATTTTGAAGTTGGTGCCGAATAAAACATAAAGGTAGGAAAGAGTGGTAGTGAGTGTTGTTGTTGTGTGCTTTGTTCTATTCTCTCAGGTGTTATTAACCCCAAGGGGGGAAGGCCCCAAAACTCCTACTACTCTACCTTACCTAGACCCACCATCGTGAACTTACCACAAATGTAAATGTAGATGTAGCATCATGTCAACCAAATAGCTCTGGGTAGCGTCAGTAATTTCAAAGATGGGGTCGATATTCCAAAACTTACTTAAATAATTATAAGAAATATATATATATATGTAAAACATTATTTTTATGTGTACAATGCGGTACCTACAGAGTGAAGAAAATGAGGTAAGTGGACTGGCCTGTTGGGTGTTAGTCTAGCTAACGGTTAGTGACTGACTGCTAAACTAGAGGTGGGTTCGATTCTCATCCAATACCTATAAATATTTGTGTGATGATCACGATTGTTTAATATGTGTTTGGGTATAATTTTTACATAATTAGTGGTCCCTTTGACATACGATTCGCCTCCTAATGTTTTCAACCGACTTCAAAAAGGAGGAGGTTCTCAATTCGTCTGTATGTTTTTTTTTGTATGTTTGTTCACCGATTACGCAAAGACGGCTGGACCGATTTGAAAAATTATTTTTGTGTTTGAAAGGGTATACTTCCAAGTTGGTCCCATTGTCCCCAGATCACGATCTGATGATGGGATCCTGGAGAAATCGAGGGAACTCTTAAAATATTAAAAGCACACCTACAGTGATTTAGGTATATTTCATAGTGATTCGTGCATTTACTCTTAAAAAACACCAATTGGTGAAGTGGAACTGATGATGAAGACCAAAACTTATGAGCAGATCTATTCAATATTTCACAGTTTGCGATTCAATTAAGTACTTTAATATGGTACTGAGTAGCACTTTAATCTCGATATACTACTATTATACAATGTAATAAAGCTGATAGTGAACTCCTCAACAATTAACGGCCCTGCATCGGGGCAAGCAATATTTCGTAAAAGGATTTGAGCAGATGACATAAGCCTATTGTAACTTAAGTGAATTATAAACCAACCCACTAAAAAGTGAGAAATAAAAACTTTTTAACAAAAAATATTACCGACTTCAAAAATAAATACAAGGCAACTAAAAAGCAAAAAATAATATACCTAGAATAACAAAAACAAATTAAACATTTTGAAGTTGGTGCCGAATAAAACATAAAGACTACTATTTCATGGCACCAACTTCAAAATGTTTAATTTGTTTTTGTTATTCTAGGTATATTATTTTTTGCTTTTTAGTTGCCTTGTATTTATTTTTGAAGTCGGTAATATTTTTTGTTAAAAAGTTTTTTACTGTTTTTTTTCGATATCTTAACAGTTAACTGCTATTCGGGACAGAGACAATTATAGTCAATAAAGAGCATATAAATATCGATTTTTAATTTCTTATTAAAAGTGACTAACCCGACTTTGAATTATATTCAGGGCCGCTCGTGGCTTATTTACATTACACTAAATAACTTTACAATATAAGTTGTACTACTACTACTGTAGAGGCTCACCCAAAGGGGGATTAGGGGTTCAAACAGAGTTATGTCATCAGTTTATGACGTCATAGTTTCAAATTTATACATATTATTACAGTGTGTCGTTTTGACATTTCATGAAAAGAGACTATTTTGACTGGACAGACAAAAATATTCACAAGCGAACAATAAAAAAATACATTCTTTACTTCCTTGCTTTTGATATTTATTATAGAATTATGGCTTTAAAATGTAAATTAATTATCATTTTCATGCCCCATTTAGTTCAACGTACTGTGTGGCAACATGTCAATGTTTGCTGATTGATTAATGAGGGTAATACATGCATTACTTCAAGTTCTTCAAACAAAAAACTGACGTAAAATCCAATATAGCCAGTTGTATTGTAAAGTGAGTGTAACAGCGAGTGTGGTCAGTTTTACTTATAAATTGGCAGGTATCTTTGTTTCGGGCGGACGCATTAGTATTCACACATTGTGTTGTTATTGTTGTTAAGGTCACAATGACAAAACGTTTAACCTCTCCGAGTCCATTAATCGTTGCACAACGCACACTCGACCTAATTCCACGTCGTCAATTAATTTGTGCAAACACGCACTGTTTTACACAACCATTATAATCTCGACACCAATCAAAATCTGAATAGTTAATTGCATGAGTATGTACCAGTAAAACACTATAACTTTTCGATTTCACCGAATAAACTTATGTGTCACCATTGTGCTCACACTATTACACGAAGGTCACGATAGTGCAGTTTAATTTACTCAACTAATTATATTTGTCAAATAATTATATTTGTATTGCAATTACATTAGTAAACTACCCACACGACACGTAAACGAAACACAGAAAAAGCGCATTATGTGTACCTACTGAACTATGAAAAAGATATTTGTTGCACTGCCTCTGTGATATTTTTTTATAAATTTTTTTAATCTTACCTCATTAAAATCATTATTTAATAATTATACATAAAAGTGCTTAAGCACATGAATATAGACTTCGTCACCACGTGAATGTTGAGGCACTCCTGTTGACCGACCACACGGACTTAGTGCAAATACAAAAAAGAACTAAACCATTTGAGTTAGTGTAGTTATTACATAAATTAGTTAGTGTATTTATTATATAGTATTAGACAGTGCTTCAAATTTACACAAGAACAAGTTTTTCATGTTATCAGACTCTAAGAAAGTGCAACAGACATTATTCTTAGTTAAAAAATTAGTGTAAACGTCTAAAATTAAGTTAGAGTTATATTATAGCTTATAGGCTAGATCGTAATGAATTGTAAAGAACTATGTTCTTTATACCCAAGAATTAAAAAAAAAAAAAAATCATAGTCAAGTTTATTTTCAAGGGAGTTCTTGTCGCTCTATTTTTAAAATTATATTTGTCACTTCAAATCAAAGCATAACCTATTTCTTTTAAAATCAGTTGCAGATGTTATCTATACTGTACTAAGCTATAAATACCTACTTGCTTACTTAACAGATAGCAATGAGCAAACATTGCGGGAGCGATGCCTACATTGATCATCAGTTCATCATTGATAACACGTTATCACCAGTACACCTACATGCCTCCTTGTGAACTCTCGTGAGTTGTCAACCTCGTTACGTCACTGCCAAACAAATATTTCCGTCTAGTCTATAAACCGGTGGTGAGGCACAGTATCTGAAACCACATTTAGGTTATATATCTGGTTATAATTACAGCAGCAAGTGTGTCATGTGTCATCTATCAACCCTATCAATGTTCTCGTTTGTTAAATGATCTGATGTGTGATGTGTCGAGTCGATAACACAAGAGTTACTTATTATATTTCGCAAATAACTATAGGTACCTAGTTACACAGGAAACATCATCTGGGCACCATCTGTATCTGTATTCTGTATCTGATCGGCGCTCTGACCACTGCGCACCATTATATAGGTCAAAGCACACTGATCAACTCGGAAAGGGATCGGCACTTTCGCTCGCCGCCGCCGTCTCGCGTCAATTGTTCGTGAGCTTGTCCCGAGGCGAGACGATAACGTTACGAATCAGATTAGTGTGCATTACAGAAGGGAGTTTCATACAAAGAATACTGAACAGCTCGAGTGGAGACGGTCACGATCCTTTTCCAGTTGATCAGTGTGCTTTGACCTTATTGCACACATCTACCGTTTCGTCTCCATGCAACACTACGTAGGTACCTAATACATATTTTTGTGTAAAATCTTAGCTATTCGACAGTAAAGACTCTATTAATTAAAACGTAAGTGATAAAGCGAACACCTATCAATCAATCAAAACTACAATAAACATTAGATTCTAAGTATGTCGGTACGTGATTTAAGTAGGTAGGTAGGTACTATCAGCAAATCGTAGTTTGTTGTCAATGTTATCAATATCGTAGGTATCTCGTCATATACATGATAACGCCATTGTCTTACTTGGGTTTTTCATTACTCATTCGAGGTAACAATGATCTCTTAATTTTTATCGTCAATTCGTAAATAATTTCATCAACAAACAGATTTGTATAACACAGATTATGTTAGTCAAACATTGAAGATGCGAAAGTTTATAACTTGCTAAGTATTCCTCGCGGCTCAGGCCACGTGTAGCCGTCTATATCCCTCCCAACCTTCATATTAGATGTCTCCATACGAAATGTTACCTAATCGGCCCAATGCCGTGAAAACATAACAGACAGGCAGAGTTACTTTTTTATTTATAACACATTCTATGGATATAGAGTAAGAATCGAACAAATCGTAGCACCTACCTAGCTCGCTCGCTGGGTTCGACGACGCAGATATGTATGTTTGGACACACTGTAACACACAACTCTCTGCTTGATAGTATGATAAATATAGACGATTAAAAATGAGGAAACAAATAAATGCATCTTGGTAAGTTTACTTTGCACCTAAATTTCAAATCAAGTTTATTTGCAGATGAGCTATAGTTAGATGTCGCAAGAGCCTAGCGTTAGGCGACGCAGGGTGCGCGGGCGGCGCAGCCGTTCCGAAGTGTGGTTCGTTTAATCAAGCTAAATAGCATTTCTATGCATACGGACATACGAGTGTATCACGTTAGATGCTATCATGCAACCATTAGCAAAAGGAAACAGTTTACAATAGAACTGCGAACGAAACGTGACGCAACCGGCGAGCGGTGGCCGCTGCCCGCTGTGCCGTGCCGTGAGAGTGCCATCGTTTGCATTCAAACATCACCACCATGTTTGCAAAAAATATGTGTAATTATATACACTAGTTCCTGTTCCATATATGGTACGTTAATTAGTTATTTACTTCCAATATTGCGCTTATATAACTGCAGTTACAAATCATGTGAAGAAGTAATAAACAAACCCGCTGTCACATTCGTAACTTACACGATGTATGTAGTAGGTACTACATGCGTACGTCATAGCACTTGTCACTTTGAAGGCAATCAGCTGAACAACTGAAGAAAGCCGACCGTTTTCTTGGATCTGTCAGTTTTCAATTCAATGGATAACCTTTTAAAATTGATAAAACGTCTGTCAACACCGTATAGCGTTTACAGTTAGTGGTAGCACCGTGCCGGACGACCTCAGGTGGCACCGCGCAGATAATGACGACCGGTCAGCTCGCAGCCTGCACCGCATCACCACGACACCGCACAGTTCAAGGTGGACAAGTGGACAACAGTACATCTCGCACCGCGGTCACGACAGCTACGACACATAACGACAATTTACCTTAAAACATTATTAAGTAAATTAATTTACGAATATTTGTTGAACAGCCAGTGTTGCTATTTGTATGATCCAGATAATGTATTGTTTACCTACTGTTTTAATAAATTAGGATGAAGACTAAGGCGGCCATTATACGCTCAATCCAGATCGTGGTCTGACCAAGGTCGCGGATCGCAATAGATACATTGATACATCTTGATTCAGCTAGTTGTAACATGTCGCGATCAGTCGATCCAACACGTTGCACAGTCAATTTGGAATAAGGAAACTCGATCTAAATTGAACGTGTAATGTGTAACCTTGAAATCTGCCCAAATTGTAACATGTCTTCTGCGGGATCCCTTCTTTTCTCATAATGTTCTTTGTCTTAATATACTTCGGCATAACGATTTTGGCACAATTTGTTTTGGCATAATAATACTTCGGCCTAATTTTTTATGGCATACCTTTTATGTTGGCACAATCATGTTAAAGACTAATTTGTGTTGGTATAAATTAGATTCGCATAACGTTAGTAGGCCTAATAACTATTAGCATGACGTTAGTAGGCCTAATGACTATTAGCATAATAATATTTAAGCATATAATTAATATAGGTAAATAACAAAAACAATTTTTATGCAAATTATTTATTACACATAAACTATGAAGATCATAGAATTTCAATTAGAATAATATAGATTGGGTTACTTTCTTCTTTAAAAATGCGTAGGTTAGGTTAGGTTAGAACTGTGACCTCTTATGCACGAGCCGAGCGAGCGAAGCGAGCGTGCCGCGGCAGCGGCCGGCGAGTGCCAGAAACGAACATGCTCTCATGGGCAAGGATATAAAAACCAAATAATTATCATTAAATCAACTTTTATTTATTACAATTACTAAAAAAAAACAATTAAATTAGCGTAAATAAATTTATGTTTTAGGATATAATGCTTAAAAAAGTTATGCTATAGAACTTTATGCTTAATATATTTATGCATTAGAAGGTTATGCCTAATCATTGTTATGGTTTGAAAAAATATGCCTAAAACATTATGCGTAAGCTGTTATGCGTAATTATATTATGCGAATATATAATTATGCCTAACAAAAATATGCTAAGTTATATTAGGTCTTAAAATTTTAGGCAAATGTATAGGGAACCGTCTTCTGCACCTTGAGACAAGATTTTGACATGGGTTATTTTCAGTTCCAGCAACGTGATTTGAGGCAGTTATGAGGCTCTGTTGATTATATATTGGCTCTATTCATTGTAGAGTTTAATATGGGATTGATTACTTACTTGAGTAGTCTTAAGGAAAACGAATGTTGAATATTTAATTCGTAATGACGCTAAAAGTCCGGTGCGATGAAGCGCGTTATTTCAGGGGGAACTGCAGCCTCCGTTATTATTATTATTTTTTAAGCTATGATAAAGTCGGTTCACGAGACTTGTTATAAAGTAGATGTCACGCGTTTCCATATTTGCCTAACCAATAAATGAGACAATTTGTGTGCGAAGTAACTTCGCAATGTTGGAATATTGAAAGCTAAGTGGTCGTGTACGGTAACTGACCATTATGTTTGGTAATTGTGCTAATGAGTGGTCGGTTACAATGGCTCCACTCCGCAGTGTAGCTGTGTATTGTACCGCAATGAGATCGAGCAAATTAGGCTAATCGGCTGCTCACTGACACACGCGAACACCGCTGCTCGTAACTAGGCGCCACACAGACTCGTGATGTCAGACGATTTTACTTCACCTCAGACGAAGTTTAAGTTTGAACTTACGCATAATTATCATTCACGCGTTGCCGACGCTGTTTTCACATAAATAGTGCCATACAAAGTGTAGTGCTCCTGTTAGCATCAATACAATAACTCCCTGTTGCCAGAGCTCAACGTAAAGGTTACAATGTGGTTTAGCGATTAACTCGCAGAAACCTTATATCAAGTTGTTTCACATGTCAAGTTGTTGAGACTAGGAACTTGATTTGTCCTACTCGAGCAAGACTTGTTCCATCTGTTCTTGTTTAAATGTTTAAATTTATGTTCTCCAATTCGTATCACGATTTGTCTCTTTACAGAAAAATATACTGATTCTTCGAACCCATTTTATTTTTGCGATATAATTATGACCTTGTAAATTATGCACTCGTAGCCGTTATTTCACGCGGGTGTTTAACAACTTGCTTACGTTCAAGCACCCTTTATTGGCGGTCATTGACTCTGGCTGGTCAAGACAGCCGGCTGGCTGAGTTGGCGCATTTATTCTTATTGATATAAATGTAGTGCGCCCGCGCTGAACTAAGACGGAAACAATAAGCGTGCACAAAGTATTACTTATGTATGCAACATTATTATTTGTGAGAGTAATGACACCGAGTTGCAGCGTGGGTACTTGGTACTTCGTACATCCGGTGCGTTGATAGGAATGTTTCCAAGAACCGGTACAGTCGTGCGAGGGTGCTGCACATGCGATTAGTTGCCCTTTAGTCACACCATATGTAAGTATGTAAGACATGCAATGGTATGCAATGTTGCTGAGTTCTGTCCCTTGCATGGCGACATAATATATCTATCTCAGAGTTCTAGATGAGCCGGTGAGCTCTACTTTGAGCTCATCGGATATCGAAATACTTGCTTCAATACTTACTGAAGTAGGTATTTCGATCTAGCAATTTCCAATTTCGATTCTTCACCCCAGTACCTATTGACCCAACAAAACGAAAAATACTAACAAATCGGTAGAGCCAAACAGGTAGATTTGAATATTGGTACATATCAGTTTTACATAAGTATGTACGAGAATATTCAATCATCACATTCGGTGAAGAATAAAGATTGTTGCATCCATGTGATCCGGAAATGTCCCAGATAGCAGTATCGTCTGCAGTTGCCAGTGTTGCCACAGTTTATCCATACCTAATAATATTATAAAGAGAGAGGCCGGATTTTGTGACTTTGCTTATGTCTTGGGTAATCTTCGCAACCACTAGAGATATATTTGAATAATTCTTTTTCTTTGCCATTTTAAGATACACTATTCCCGATGGTTATAGGCTATATATTATGCGTATATAGTGCAAATTGCCTATAGTTATGACGACATACGTCAGCTAAGTCAGCAAGAATTGTGCGTCTTGGCAGCCTTCAGAGTGAATGCTGCGTAAACAGTAAAAGTTAAAAACAATTTATGCCTAACTGTTCCTATCTAAATTGATATTCTATGAGATAATTTTTATTAAAGATATTCTAGAGATAGATAGATAGATGGATAGATATTCTACCATAGAAACGCGCTTAAGTGATTACTCTCCTGTATATGGTCGTAAGTTAAAGCTTAAAATTAATATCAATTCGCTTTATCTTATACTAGGCTTCTAAGCTTTGATTTACGACCTTAAACAGAGGAGTAATCACTTATGGGCGTTGTATGGTAGAATCATCGACTAGGATGCCCTTTAAGCATAACTCATAGCTACCATTTTTATATTTTTGAAAGGTGATTTAACCTGTATCGGTTTGCTATAAATGTTGATAAACTTGCGCGATTTGTACACATTATGAAAATATATATATATTACGGGTCTTAATCGCGTGAATATATTAAGGTAAAATACCTTGTTTATTGCCCGACGTTTCGACTGTATTGCAACGGCCGTGGTCGGGCTACACTAATTAAATAAGTTTACTGTTATAAGTATTTAATTTTGAATATATTTGCCCTTTACATCATTTAATTTAAATTGATATCCTGAAAGTAATAGCGAAATAAAAACTCGCGCCATAGAATAATGACGCCAGTCTGTCGGGCTGAGAGCCGGACAGGCGAGCACGATTGGAAGATGGTAGAACAACGTCATACCAAAAATCGTTTTTACTTAGGTTGTTACTGATGCACTTTTTTATTGTATAAGTTTGGAACTTTAATATAATGTAGTAATTTTGCTTAAATTAGGTTTGGATTGTTTTGAATACGAAAAAGTGACATAACTAAATAAAATTAAGGCATTTCAGGCATGTTCGCCTTAATATTTTAAAATTGATTACTTTCAAATTTTACGTGTTAAACATTTATAAAAAGCCCATTGTATGTAGATTTTAAAGAATTATAATATTGTAGGTTTTATGATCATATTTCTATAAAAAAAAATAACAATATGTGAAGGGTAAAATATAGTTTTTTAACTTCATTGAGACTTTTGACCGTTACCGATGTCTCCCTATGCTTTACATTTGATGTTGTTTTGTAGCGTAGATAGGTATTCATAAATAACATTTATAAAATTATCTACAACTATTCACATTAGAAAACGCGAAAGATAGAGGTTTTCTGTTCCCTGACCGCACGTAGGTATCCGTCAGGAAACAGAAAACCTCTATCTTTTGCGTTTTTTAATGTGAATAGTTCACTGATTAGTTTGCGGTATATTATATTTAAATATTCAGTATTTATTGATAATAGGGCGTACTATCTACAGTCTGAACTCATTTTGCAGTACAACTATAAATTAACAAAATACACACTACCCTTATTTATCGAATAATACATAAAAAGTGGATTCACTCACTAACATCGCTATTAAAAATCCTAATATTATAAAGCTGAAGAGTTTGTTTGTTTGAACTCGGTAATCTCAGGAACTATTGGTCCGAATTGAAAAAATCTTTTTCTGTTGACGGGGTTAACGCATACGAAGTTGCGCGGGTCAGCTAGCTCGTAATAAAACTAAACAGCTCTGCTTAGTTTGGGATCAGATGACGTTGTGTGAGTTGTCCCAAGGTATTATTATTATTAAGGTATTACTATTTCGTATCATCATCGCTGAATTTCACAATGACTACAACTTTCAAGTGTTCTAAGCGTGAATTATAACTTCCATACTTCGAAGGAGGAAAAACACAGGTAAATGGATCTGCGTCAAATAAATACTTTTCTCTGTCATCGAAGACAACATCTGTTTTATTATCAGTGATATTCAAAAGGATTTTATTGGCATATTCAATAGAGGATGGGCAGGATATTCGAGGAAACAGGATACATTTTTAAAAAAGAACAACAATTTGTTAGATTCAGAATATTTAGTAAGTTTACCGAACTCGGATGAAGGAACGCCTAATTTAAGTCCATCTACTTCTTCTGGGAAACGCGGAAGACCCTGTGTCTCTTATGGTGACTCGTCGGAATCAACAAAAAAAAAATACTGCGCTGCTTAGTGAATATGGCAGTGACACTGTAATATGCCTTATCGACTAAAAACGATTTTAATTTATTTTTAAGTGCAACAATATTTAATTCTTGCCAACATTTTGGTATTTTGTTAAATACTATTGGTGCCATACAGAAAATGCTTTTACGCATGAGTGCAGTTCTAGCGGGATGTAAACAAAGCTTCAAGTTATTACGTCTATTTCTTGGTATTATATCAGCCATGCGAGGAAACAGATTAGGATTAGATTTAACAAATAATATAGTTTCTAGTATGTAGAGAGACGGTAATGTTAGTATTTTATACTTTTTAAAATAAGGCTCACAACTATCAGTTGGTTGCAGCTTAAACATACTTCTTATGCATCGCTTTTGGCCTTTAAATATGCTATCTTTATTCGTTGAGTTACCCCAAAAGATTATGCCGAATCGGAGGACAGATTCAACTATTCCATAATATGCTGTTATAAGTGCTGAGTTGATCTATATTAACGATTCGCGATAAAGTATACAAAGCATATGCCCTGCTATGAATTTTTTGGTTTAATGAATCTAAGTGTGCTTACCAATTCAATTTGTTATAAATAATCAGTCCTAGAAATTTAGTAGAGTTAGTTGCATCAATATTATTGTTGTTATAATTTTAATGTCAATATCAAATGTCAGTGGCCGCTGACTAAAATGGATTATCGTCGTTTTGGCAGTATTCATTTTTAAATTATTATTATCCAACCATGCTATAATTTTAGAGAGCGTATCTGTAATATCGTTTTTGTATGTTTTAATATTTTTACTAGATATAATAACTGTACTGTCATCTGATCAAACAGTATCATAGGATGTTCACTTGATTTAGGCAGGTCGTTTATGTATACTGTAAACAGTTGAGGCCCCAGTACACTCCCCTGTGGAACGCCGTAAGAAATTATCCGTTCCTCAGATGAAAATATTTGTTCTAGTTTTGATTTAGTGTTAATTCTATTTATTTTAGTTACTTGTTTTCTATTTTTAAGATACGATTGAAACAGGCTTAAAATATTGCCTCTGATACCGTATTTGTCTAACTTTCTTAATAAAAGTCATGACATTGTGTAAAAATTCGTAAATAGCCATATTTATAGTTTTATTTTGTCTAAAGCCTTTCTGTTCATTACAAAGGCTACTATTTTTTTCCAAATATGTGTTAACTTATTCATAAATAAACTTTTCGAAAATTTTAGAGAATACGGATATTAAAGAGATTGGTCTATAATATTCCATTACATTTCTGTCTAGTTTTTTAAATAGCGGTTTCACGATTGATGTTTTTAAAGTGGGAATACCCCTTGATGAACGCATAAATTAATTATGTGGCTCAATGGTTGCCATATTTCGTAAGCTACTGCTTTGATTATCTTTGTGTAGATACCGTCATACCCTACGCTATTAGTGTTCTTTAGGGACAAAATAATTCTCAGGATATCCTGTGGCAAACTTGGTGCCATAAACATCGATTCTTTCCTGCTTAATATATGTTTAGTTACTTTGTCTCCTGTATTTGGTATAGGCTTAATCTTGTCAATAAAGTAATTATTGAAAGAGTTAGTTAGTTTATTCTGTGATTTCTGTGTTAATTTTATAATTTTTCGATACAGTTTAGAATAATTTGTAAAGGCAGTCTTATTTTGTAGAGTAGGGTTATTTCTATATTGCCATAACAATTTTCGTTTATTTTTACTACATGTTTTAATGCCGCGTGATACCCAAGTTTGTTTTTTATCCATTTTAACAGTAAAAAGCTTTTCAGGAAAACATTGTGCATATAAAAAAGAAAATAAATATATGAAGTTGTTATATGCTCACCTAGGATCGGTATTTTCATATACTCCAATAAAAGATAGACTGGTAATGTAATTTTTAAATTTATTGATATTTTCCATTGTATACGCTCGCCCTACCTTTCGCCACTGACTAATCGTGCTAACTGTATTTATTGGACATCTAAGTAGTTTAGCCGTGTGATCAGAGAGCGCGAGTTCTAATATTGTAACTTTGCAAGATTTTGTGAAATTGTGTGCTATATTGTCAATGCATGTCCCACTCTTGAGACGTGTTGGTTGCTGTTCCGCTAGTTTTAAGTTAAAACTTAGTAATAGATTTTCAAGTTCCATTGCCGTCTTGTTTTTTTAAAAATATCGATGTTATAGTCACCAACTAACACTATGTGTGTGTACACTTTTTTCTTTAATTCATGCAATTTTTTTTCTAAGATATCAATACATTCATTAAAAATGTTTACATTGGGAACTCTATAAATACTTACAATAGCCGTCTTAAACTAGCTCAATAGCACAACATTCAAGAATACCTATTTTGAACATTTTAGATATATTTTGTATTTCTTTCCATTGTTGTCCATTCCTTAGAAGTAAACAAGCAAGAAGTGCTTTATATTCGGTTACATATTTTTAATAGTATTCATTTTACTTAGAAATTTCGTAACTTTAAATGTTATATGAGATAAATATTTGTATTTTAATTACTTATTAAATACCAAAGCGCTAAATTACTATTGTTTTATGATAAATTCATGAAATTATACATCTTTATTCGCAAAATATTTTTTAAATGTACTTTAATGAAATGGTAGCTTTGAACTTTATCTAAAGCCTCATTTAATACTCTATGCATGTGCAAAAATAGAAGCGTGTTTCTTGAAAAATAAATAAGTTATCGATTTTTGATCTGAAACAGACCTCGATTTATGATAGTGATAGTAGGGCCGCACCGCATGGGCATACAATATAAGTAATTCTGACCAGAGGTTCTGGATACTGCATAGGTTTCGGGAAAGTAGGGTAAATGTTATCAATTGGCTCAACACCGGCTTACCTACACCCACTTAGGGCGGGGTGGTGGGTTCAGGATTCATCCTTCGGTGGTATGGATCCCCCCATTGTTCCTTTAAATGTTAAACACATTTCACAGTCAATCTGGATTAAGATCACAGATCACGCTCACGGGATCTCGATCTAAATTGAACGTGTAATGGTTGCCTATGACTTCGCCGTCACCTACAAAACAAACATAATATTTTAATGGTAACTCTGCCAATAATAAACCAGACACAGTATCCGATTCGGATGTATCCGGTACCAACGGGGTTCGCGCATATTGTTATCGTGTCGTATTTATAAGTCGCTGTAGGTTTATACATCATACCGAAACCCTAATGTCACTTGAACAGTGCCGTAACTAAGGCGGTACCTCTGGAGCAGCACTAATACCAAAGGCGTACTCGCACCGGGCACATAAAAGGCTAGTTACCGCACTGCGCTTGAATTAAGCATACGGTCCAGTCAAATCAGATCGCCAGTTTGTAAAGTTATATTCATTTATATGATTTGATGTTTTGAACCCAAGTTTTGGTATAGTATTAGATATTACTCGGTACATGGTATGCGTCCCATAGCATTTTAGATTTAAAACTTAAAGAGTTCTGTCTGCTGCCTCCCAAAGGACCGGCGATCTTCTGTAGGTATGTCTACATTGAGGGGGGCGGCCAAGTAACAGAGAGACAATATAAAATCCGTTGGTCGTCTTATTCCGCTTGTGTATGGTCTGATAATCGCTTAACTTAGCGTCTTCACGCCACGTTACCCGTATAATGAACGTTCACACTTCGTTTGTTCAGGGAAATGCACGACACGGACCGCACCGGTGCGCGGTGTGTTTTACTAACATTCGTTATTATTTTTAATAAGACATGTGCTCTTTACTAAATGACCTTCTTAATCTTAATTATTAGAACGGAGGTTTATTTGTGCTTATAAGCGTATGCAAGGTTTAAGTGAAACTAGTTTAGTATTAAATATGACTTGCTAATCAAAAGTTAAGGTGGACGGAATAATTACGTATTAGAGTAATTACGCGACGCTCGCCTTGAAGCCAAATGTCTTGATTACTCGTTCGTACTTTGGATTCGCTCACCACGTCACGTCCAGTCTTAAATTCAATCTCATAAATCCCATTTTGTATCCAATCAATGCGTTTTGTTTGATTTGATAATGAAGTGTGAAGGTGACTTCTGAAACGCTGCATGTTCGCTATTAGCTATCTATGTGCATATCTTTGTTACGTAATAAGGAAACAGAAAGTTGCTAATCTATAGAAACCCAAATGTTGCAGCGGCGCGCAACCTTTCCCCGCGCAGCCTTCAACCGACCCCCCCTCACCTCCGCTACCCTCAAACACGCCGTACGTTTATCAACACTCATCACGAAGACAACAACGCGTGCCTAACTTGAAGTTTTTGTGTCAAATTACTACATCTTCTATAATAATATATTAAATACAATGTAACAAAATTAGCTGAAGGTCTCATTCCGTCTTCAACAATAAAAACTTGTTATTTAAGTTGTTCTGCGATAGAGGACGTGCCGATATGCGCAACCTAATGTTGAGAGTTTAAATCACGTCTAATCACTCGTATTATTACGTGTACGTGTCTGTTGCGAATCTGCTAAATAGTAAATATTTTACGCAAAGAAGTTTAAAAGAAACCATTTGTTTTCCCCACAAGCCTAGTACCTTAGGTTTATGTACAGTGACTTTCTCAGACTTCACATTATAATTGTAATACGGCATTATAGCCAGAGTTCCCTATACCAGATCAAAGCCACTGTCGCCATTATTGGAGTCCACCATAGTATGAAGTAAAGTTGTTCACTTTCAATATGCCTGTGTATTTGCTTTGATCTCCCTTCAGGATGATATATATATACCCATGATATATATATACCACCGATCGTGGTCACGGGTCAGTCGACCCGTGACCACGATCGGTGCAATTCGATCGAAACGTCGGGTAAATAAAAGGTCGTACCTTTAAATAATTCACGCGATTAAGTCCCGAAATATATCTAACTAGCTGTCCCGCGCAACTTCGTATGCGTAAATTTTCCCCGTTTTTGCAACATTTCTCGTCGCTGCTCCGCTCCTATTAGTCGTAGCGCGATGTTATATAGCCTATAGCATTCCTCTATCTAACAAAAAAAGAATTATTAAAATCAGTCCAGTACTTTTTGAGTTTATTCGTTACATACAAAAATACAAATCTTTCCTCTTTATAATATTAGTGTAGATGTAGATTATAGTGTAGATATGTATAAAAATCGCGAAAGTTTAAAAACAATAATCTTTTCACCTATCACAAAACTTTATGCCTTGCAGCTAATATATTTCTAGAAACCAGTGGGCAAAGTACGAGTTTAAATTTCGAAAATGCTTTGGCAATTAGTGGAATCTAGACACGGTAACCTACGAGTACAGACTGATCTAGGAGTTACCCTAATCCTAAGGGTCTACTAATCGTCAATCTAAGACGAGGCAGACAACATCGGATAAATGTGATTCTGTAACAACCATACATTGTAGTGCAATAGTGTCAAGAACAAGACTGATTAGGTTTCAAAGCGCATTTGTCATTGTCACCTCCGCCATCAAAGTCGTCAGATTAGAGTTTGTCCCAGTTGTAATTGTCAGCGTGTCACTCACGAATGTTCGATTGTGTTCGATGGGTCGACCGACAGCGGCGCGCGCCGTCTGCTGCCGCGTACATTGTGAGGCTCATGATCGCGAGTTACGTCAACGACAGCTGTTACGAGCTATTGTTCAATTTATTGCCACCAGCTTTATGTGCGTCGGTAATAAGTAACAACTTGGTCTTCAAATGTACACACATCGTAATTCGTGGAAATTCATCGATTCAGGCTTTTCATTGGAAAATAATACCATCATTAGCTATACAGAAAAAGTAAGGTATACTTCAACTCAAACTTGAAACACTTTATTCACAGGAAGCAAATGCAACGTTTATCATATTTTATTGACATATTGATATGACTCTACATTTCTACAAGTATTTATTGAAATAAAAAGATAACACAGATCCACTTGTAAGTAAAACTTAAAACTATTTATGTTTTCAAGATATTGTAGGTACTGCCCCGCAACCTGCTCAATGAGGATGCGGTCTTATTCCCTGTTATGGCATAAAAGTCGTTTATTCGTGCTCGTGCGAACATGCCATTGCACTCTCAGTGCATATTACAGTACTGTAGAGTATTTAAGAAGACTTTCTTCTGTTAAGTAAGCTGTTTATTTTTTGTGTAAGTGTACCATTTTTGTCACAACAAGATTTTGTCAAATTCAGTTTCTGCCACCACGTAAGTCTCAATATCCCTACGCAGACAGTTGAGCCACAGAGCGCCCGTGTAGAACGATTGTCAGTACTACTACTACTAATCAACATTATTTTGTTACTACAATAAGCAAATCTGTGATGTTACTCGGGGCAGCTAACGCTCTACGTTCGCGTTCCATGTCTACTTGATGTAATTAAGTCTATTTAATATTAAGTCGGAAAGGCTGTAGGTGAACCGTCACTTCTCTTCATCAGATTCCATTGTGAGCACGTTACTGGGCAATTATGGCAGTTCGGTATAAACGACAGCAGAACTACTAAACGGCAGTGAACATAAATACAAACTAAGAAACGCGAGACAGTTCCGGGATATCAGAACAAAACTAAACTTGACCTCCATTGAGTCGATCTGCTCTTATTTCTTGGTTGGTACCTGCGTTTCTCATCTGTTCACAGTACTACTATTATGCCCATGTCAGTCAACTTTTAAGGAGGCACTTGTTAGTGCCTAAGAACTGTGCGACCAAATAGCCAAACCACATTGACAATTCGAATTACTGCTTTTTTATTGCCTTTGTTCGTATTCCACCTTGTTCACCTGGATGAAAGTGGACATAAGTAGTGTCCTCATATCACCTTGGAGTGAATGTTTTGGTGGACTTTATTCATCCACGTTCTAGGTTGCAAAACAAAAAATAATATACCTACTCACATATATACAAATAAAATACAAACATGCATAATATATACATACATAACATATAATTACATATTGGTACTAACGTGGTAACTCAACTAATTCTTGGAAGAATAAAGTACGAACATTCATCCTGCAATCCTATTTTTGGGGGGCAGTACATTCCAGAGTAAAACAGTCCAGTTAGGTTTTTCGCTAAACTAGTCATTACACTTTGAAATATACAATATTGCAATTTTTTAAATATAAATAGATGACTTACAACTGCATGACCTACTAGAAGCAAACACTGCATTCTATATAAAATATACATAAGGTAGGTAATATTAGAGTTCAAAAATACATACATCGTAAAAGGTAAAATACATAACTAAATTGTTTCTATATACAATTTCAAAGATTGAACAGAGGAACTAAAAATATCGGAATTAAACGTGAATAATGACCAGTGTAATTAGTGCGACTGTAGGGTAAGTTAAATGTCATATTGTATTGGTTTCCCTAGTCTTTAAGTATTTTAGGGATCATTTGCTTGAAAGGCAATTCAAATTGTCAGCTCAAGATATGAGTTAGAGGAGCTTATTTATTATTTGTTTTTAAATTTACAAAACTATAATTTGCTAAGAGCTTTACACTTGGAACTGCCGCCCAGCTTCATTTTGCCATTTTTTAAACACATTATAATTTGATTACTCTTTTAGTATGTGTTGATTTGACGTTTTCAAACAATAATGTGGTTTTACGAAATAAAGATATTAGATAACTAAAGAAAATGATAATAAACAACTTCTTTATTTTTGTCGACCTTTTTCTATTCACCAGACGTAATCGTTTACTCGGACTAGCAAATGACGTGAAGTTTATTATCTACAATTTCTGTATTTATTGTAAAATCTAACACGTCTCTACATGATCAATAATTATACATCACGTAAACCAAAGTCATAACCTTTGTTTATTACCTTTGTTAACCAAAGTTCGTAACCATTAAGCATCTAAGCTTAGCGCGAGGGCGTGTCGCGCGGCGTTCGGTTGCGCGTGCGCTTGCGGCTAAGGGACTCAGAACAACGGCGCGGTTGACACATGGAGTGTGCGCGACGTTGCGACACCGCCTGCATTCCTGTGCACATCTCCGTGCATTTGCACAACAGACACGGTCAGTTGGCAGGATAACTGTCAGATTGGCACAACGCTGCACACTACAGGAGAGCCGCTAAGTATTGACCGGTCGCTGACGACGCAACCGTTGTAATCCGATCACTGCTTATTAGTCGATGATGAACGACATAGTTCCTGATTATGACGTCAGACAGAACATAGATTTCATAACAATAGGTAACCCTACCAGGATTCATAAGATTTTCTTCTAAGTAGTAAGGCTTTAATAGCTCACTGGACTCAAATTCTAGAACTAAAACAGTACACCAGTCAAAGATATAAGCAAGAATTTAGTTAGCTTTTATACAGTTTCGATGATAGGGTGGGATAGACTTTACGCTGTTCCAATCCAATATAGATTTATTAAGATACCTATAGGACATATTATTATTTATTAACAGGCTGGCAGTTGAAACAACTGATATGGACCTGTATCCGCTACTCTACTCTCGCTAGGTTGTCTTATTGTTGACTGCCTCTGTGGCGCGGTGGGAGTGTGTCCGACTGCTACGCAAGAGGTCGTAGGTTCGATTCCCACACGAGACACCACTTTGTGTGACCCACAAATTGTTGTCTCGAGTCTGGGTGTACTTTGTGTCCGTGACTTGTATGTTTGTAAAGTCCCCCGCGGCACAGGGCTTGTACCCTAGTGCGGGAGTCGCCTTTAAAAAAAAAAAAATTGTTGTTGAAGGTGTTTATCCAATTTGTTTTTAAATGTATTCAAACTCTGAGCTGAGACTACGTCTTCTGGGAGTCTGTTCCATGCTCTTACTACTCGGTTACTCAAAAAATATTTGTGTGGGTTATTTCGTGACAAGTTGGTACATAGTTTTTAGTGTCAAAACTCCAAAGGCTTTTCTGACAAGAAAAATAAGGCTTTTGGCTTTCTTCGTGATCGTAGTGATATGGTGTTCCCACTTTAGATCCTCTGAAGTAAAAGCATAATGATATTATAAACTGCCTACTAGGTACCCAATAATAATGATTAAATGGCTTACTTATTTCTGTTATTTAAGTATTTACAGAAATAGGTCCTGTGTGATGACTGATGACACCAACAGGCACATTCAAGAGTTCTAGACGTCTGTTCCTCGACAACTCAGTGCGGTGTTGATAGCTAGTTTTCTCTCTCAGCTCGCGATCAGTGGGTTATCAGTGGGTGCCAGGCCCGCATGACCGCCATAGTAGTAGGTAGGTACGGTCTACGCTCGGTTCGAGGACACGGCACACATGCCCCTCTCACTGCGGCGCATCGTAAACCCACAAACTCGGAACTAATTAATTAATTTATACATTATACTACCTAATTCTTTCCATTCTGATTCCACAACTATTTGCCATTGAATATTTTAAACGGCCTTTTTAATAAAATTATATTTTTTTATAACTCGATGTTATTGTTATTATAATTTCAGGCCTAATAAATCATGCTTGTTTTATTATAATTATAATAAAAAATCGTGAAGTATAAATTGGCGGACGGTAGTTAAGTTGTTGTGCTTTGAAAACCGGAACGTCCGCGGCCCGGTCCACATCTGATTATTACGATAGTGCGTACTTAAAATGTACATAATACCTGTAATTAAATAATAATAAAAAAATACACTACGAAAATATGAAGTTTATTGCAGCGCAGGTGTATCGTATTAGACAAAAGTTTGTAGAATCGGCCGATAGGTATACTTATCGCAATGACGTCTGACGATTTTCATAGGTAGGAAGTCATCGAAGATTATGATTTACAAGAATCCATTAAGCCAGTACCGTAGCAGTTACCTGTTCACGTTTCACCTACGGTCGATTTTGATGTTTGTTATAGAACCGACATACGTGTGGATCCACGGGGGTCGGGGACACAGAATATAATCTAAAATGTTTTTTAAATATAACCTCTACAGTTCTGTTGGTAATTCATTCAAGGTTCAACCAGTATGACAATTTGCGTCGCGCAGTCGCGAGCGCAGATTGTCTGCTGTATTCTCAGGTGTTCCGGACGTTCAATTGTGAATCAATTTGATCGTTGCGTGTGCCTGGCGGCTTGTTATGTACCTGCCTACATTCTCCTATAAAATACTTTACGAGGGTGTAGAGTGAGAGTGAACTGCCAAATCAAATCAGCCTCTTTTTGTGAAATGTTAAAACGACACGCTCTGTAGAACAACTACATTCCACTATATATACAACTATAACACTACTTTCCAAGATGTGGATGTCTTTGGGTGCTCCAAAACATCCTTCAAATTGCAGGTCACAAAAAAAATACAAAATAGTTACCGCCATCCATCTTAACTTTTCATATTAGTAATTTAGTACATACCTAGTGTTTAGTGATTATCTATATGTTTCTTACTAAAGTGTTTATGTCTAAAAGTGTATTTATAATTAATTCTAAGTTAATTAAGTTCGTAAGCTGAATCAAGAAAAAGAAATTAAGTTATTGAGGGAAACCTGTTATTGGCCATGCTATTTATTTAAGTCAACAATATGTTAAACAAACTGTATCGTTGTTGGTTTTCTTAATAAATAAATAAATAAAGACGTCATAAGTTGCTGTTAAATCACATACCTACTTCTAGAACATTCATTTTGAAGATTAAACATTGAAAAACATATTAAATTGCGAATGATATGAATGAATAGTATAAAATAACTTATTTGTACAGTAGTCAACCACCTACTCAGTTGTTGTTTGATTCGTTCCACAACATAAAGAAAGGAAGAAAGCTAATCTAAATTATAAAAAACATTCTTTAGTTATTTTATATTTTTTAACAGTGAAAAGTGACCTAGATTCTCCCAAATAGGTACCATACGCCTACGAATACTATACCTCTCGTCTGCTTTTTAAATACCGCTGAGAATGCATACATGATGACCATAAGGTTATGACCCTTGTAATTGTTACTATATCGCTGGTAGGCTTGATAATGATAATGATGTCGACAGAATAATAGCGGCCACGTTATGTACACAATTTATATATTTAATTATTTAACAACACAGATCGAGCTCTCGAGGTGAACGAACCACGTCACTTTATTATAACAAACGTTTGACTTCGTGCTGGGGGCCCTGATCGCAATATGAGAAGGCACGGAAACAATTTCAACCGATACCGAATTAACTAAATCAGTTTTTGATTGGTACAGACCCGAGACCACATATTTGCTGATCGTGAATGCATCGAGTCCTCTACAGACACGCGAATGTAAACGTGCCTAGGAATATGGGGATTAATGCGGTTCGTTTCAACATCATTGCATCCTAACTCTTTAAACAATCTAAAAGCAAATAATACATGATCGCATTAATGTAGATATCTTTATTATATTTGTAATTGCGACGCAGCGAAAGCAAATGGTTAAGTACCTAGTACTACTATGCCACAGAGCAAAGTCTTTACTACTATTAGTATTTATAAATAGGAGCGATGGAATCAACAACTCTAACGACGCGAACGATACCTGAATGCCATTACGTTTGAAATAAGTAGTAATAAAACTACAGGTTTGGTTCATGTAGTTATTTTGATGAACAATACAGAAACGCTGTTAATCAATTCGATCAGTTAGACAATACCAAGTTGAATGTGAATCGCCTCAATAATGTGTGCACGCTTTGTGTCACACTGCAACGTTTCATTATTTATGCAACGGTAGTGTATTTATAGCTGACGATGGGCAAGGCGTCTTATTGTTCAACGTACATTGTAGAGCCTACAATGGAACAAGATTTCAAATAACACTGCACTATACATATAACTAAAATATTGAGAGCAGCAGGTTGTGGGATGTTTTCTTATTTGAGCGGATTTCATTCGTAGGCAGCAGTCTAGTAACATCTACATTGGTGTAATTAAGCGGAAAAGTTAATTTGTTTCATATACCGAGAAATTCAGACGGAAATAAAGATAAATATACTAATCCAAACGAATCACGAGAATTGCAGCGGAGTGTATGGAAACCACTTTATAAGCTTATTAAACACACGATAAATAATCTTCAAGCGTTGATATTGACATGAAAATGGGCATCGTTAAACGTATGGTGAAGGACGAAAGGTATAATTACAGTCCGCAAGCCGCGCCGCGCAGGACGCACACCGGCTCTGGCGGATGTCATGTTGTGTTGTGTTGTGTTGTGTTGTACAACAAAACGACGACAAATTGGTACTATACTTACGTACACTTTGACGACTCCGCAAACAGCTTTAATAAAGTTCTCAGTCTTCATTTATACCAATTGGTCATTAGTACTACTATGTAGGTGTCGTTAAACATTATCTAAACTATTTTCTTGGAAATTTCTTCACCCGATTCCCGGCCATTCCAATTGCATTAGCATCAAAGCGACCTTATAATAATAATAATAATACATTTATTTCAGATAAAATCCATATTTTTACATTAAACATTTTAACCATTATAATTTCTATATTTTATTTTTTAATAAAAAAAAGATATAGAAAAAAGAAATGGTTAGAAGGTAAATATAATTAAAATTAAACATACATTTTTTTTAAAAAAACCTAAAATTACACTAGGTACTAATTGCCCATTATAATATGCATCCACTTTTGCTGGATTGGACAATCAAATCGATCAGCAATCATATTTAGCATGCTATTGCTACTATTCCTGATTCGTTGCCAAATAGAGGCAACTTTCTTCCGCATGACGGCATGAAAGCCGTCTGTGCGTGCCTCTGCAAACATTAGTGATGCGCTGCAATCTCTTGGTAGTCAACCACTAGACAGAGAGATAGATGCCTTGTGTGTTTAGAACAGTAGAAGACGTCGTCGGCTCGATTACTGCACCGAACCAAACTTTATATGATTCATAAAGATTTGTTGCGTCATGTTTATAAAGTCTCGGACGCCACAGGATTTATAAGTACCCTATGTTTGTATCAACTAGGCAGAGGCAGACCGTTTGACCCTATACCTAGGTAGGTATAGGGCCAAACGGTAGTACCTAGGTAGGTATCAGTATAATTATGTATTAAAATAGACACGAAGTCTATTTTAATACATAATTAAACTGATTATAATTGTTTCAAAATCATTTTACGACATAGGAATAAAACCTTATGACTAAATATTTCACAAATTAAGATGTTTTTTATTATAACTAAAATTATAAATATAAAAACTAAAAAAACCCGCCTGCAAAATACAAAAACAAGATACCCTCATATTTAATATCATGCAGTCGTAGCCACGACAAAATTCATTTATATGCCTCCGACAGCACGATATTAAATATGAAGGGTATCTTGTTTCTGTCTTTTTGCAGGCGGGTTTTTTATTTAGTACTTTTTAGTCGTTGTAAGATAGTTACAAGGTGATCTTCTTTTTCTTCGTCGTCGCACTCTTGGCAGAGTAGTCGTGGTTGTCTTGTCAGGGTTGGGTTAGGGACACGCTTAACAAGTTGCTGCCATTTCTCTATTACTGCGGTCATTCTTGTACATTTATGAAGTGCACCATTTAGTGCCGCACGACCTTATGCCTTCGACTTTTCTTGCGCCACCTGTCGCTCCACAGACCTATTATCTCGGTTCGGTCGGTTACAATACAACTTTGTAAGATGGAAGAAAGACGTTGTTTGATATATAATTCCTGGAGGTTGGAATCCTGGCTATTGTATGCCAAGCATTTCTCTCTCTCACTAGGTGATCAGAAGAACTCCAGAAGAACTTCATAACGCATACAAACCATTTGTTTTTTAACCCTAGACACCTAACCTTCGCAAAAATTGCTCGTCGTATCGACGTATGGTTAGGTTTATAAGACATAAACCTAACCATACGTCGATACGACGAGCAATTTTTGAAGCTTATAATTTTATGTAATAATACGTATCAACGTTAGTTTTATTACTTAAACATATAAAGTAATGATTATTTTATTAAATAAAACAATTAATTTCTATTTTAATAGATTTTTTAAAATTTAATATCATTTAATGTGAGACACTAGTTTTTGAGTTCAAAGGAGGTCATTACATAGACATTTTTTTTTAAACAACAACTTTATATTAGCCTTTTCTTTTTTGGCTAATATTAATAATAGCAGTCTTATCAATCAGTAAAAAAATATAAAACACGCACTCATACAACGCCTTAAATATGTTTGAATTCAGTGCGGGCCGCGCCGCGCGTCTTCGTAAATGAGTCCATTACTATGATACGGATCAATTAGATTATTTACCTAGAACCGCAGATAGGATAGGGCTTTGATTATTAAATTTGATAAAGATTATACTTCATGTAAAATTGTCAGAATCTGTTGATAATATCAGATTAATTAGTGAACTATCTAATTACTATTGTAATAAAATAAGTTTAATCAAATATTTGATATCTTATCAACAGTAAGATCACGTTTGTTTACTCAAAGCTTAAACCGTGATTTGTCCACATTTTTAGGTTCTTAAATACAATCTTACCTACCTACTTAGTTGTATATAAATATATTATTTAATGACTTGCTGCAAACATTTATTACTGTGTTTGTGCCTAGCTCTCGGCGGTGACAGTATGTGACAAAACAAGAGATGAGTCGCTGTGACAGGTTGTCTGTTGTCAGGCTGTAAGACAGGTTGCGAGACCGCTGAATACCGCCGGCCACGCCAATCAAGTCGATCTCATACACCCATACCTACCTCGCCGGTGTGTCCACAGATGTAGATATTTATTGAACAAATACGATGAACACGTAACATGTTATTTTGTCGATGCTACGTACGACCACGACGCACTTCATAGTCTGTGAAATAGTTCCTCGAGGTTGTTTATTTGTACAGCGCCCGCAGTTGCCACCTGAACTAATAAGCCTTAAAAACAATACGCGGCCTAAATCTGAACAAATATTATACTTAAGTAGGTAGTTACTAATGTTCGAGCAAGTTCTGATTATTTGTTATGTGCTATTATCACGTACCCACCTACTTCTCTCATAGACGAAGGAGGGAGTAAATCCACGTTGAATGTAGGGAAGAGTGTCAAAATCCCATTAGTAGAAAAAAATAATAAATGCGTCTACTTTACTGACTGGGTTTTGTTTTCATGAGTTTTGTTCTTCAGTGGTTAAAATCAAAATCTGTAGAACTACAGCTGTAGCACGTGAGGCAAGACGTTGACAGAATTGACACTGACTCTACATTTGCATTTGAGCACTTCCTACAGTTCCTACAGCAGATGGTAGAGCCACGAGATCTACCTATTAAAAAGAGCTATTCTTTTTACAAAAATGTTTCTCAGTACTGACGTAAGTTAAAGTACCTATATGAAACTTCACAAATCGTCAAGAATAATAATAATAATATCTTGGGACAGCTCGCAAAACGCTATCTGATCCCAAACTAAGCAGAGCTTGTACTATGGAAACCAGACAACTTATAAACATACTTATATATTTCTAAATATATATATTATAGATAAATAACACCCAGACACAGAATAAACCAACGTGCTAATCACACAAAGTTTTATCCTGGGTGGGGATCGAACCCACGACCTCTTGCGTAGCAGTCGGATACACTCCCACCGCGCCACAGAGGCAGTCGAAGTCAAGAATATAAGGAAGATAAAGATGAAAAAGTGGGTCCAAAAAGATGTTTTGAATGTGCAATTCGGAGAACCAGTACCAGGGAGAGAAGGGACGAAGACAGAGGGGCGGAGGAAGCACGCGCTCGGAGGAACATATTTTGCAAATAATCGCCACAAAAGAAATAGGTAGTCACATTTCGGCCGGTTCCCAGGTCAACGACAAGACCACGCACTCGCACAGATGATCTCAACGTGCAGTCTCGGTTGGCATTCGAGCGAGTTCGACCGAGATCTGTGTACGCGCATCTATATGTACGTGGGCCTGTTGCCGCTCGTTGTACGGAGCCGGCCTTCCGTACTGATGTATTTTGTAAAACCGCACCGGACGGCACCGTCATGGCGGCAGGACCGGTCCCGCGGGACCACACTACTACACGCAGTATTTATATACTACTCGTTCGTGTGAACTTGGGACATCGTGTGTATCATGTCAACATAATTATGTAATAGCATATTGCAAAGTTCGCAAAGACAAATGTGTAAAGGAAAATATGTAAGAATACATGTACGTTTTTTTATTTTGGAGGCATCCGAATGAAGAGAAGCGAGGTAATCAACAAACTATGACCTTCCCTTGACCTTTTCTTCAGATGGATATTTTCTAAAAACTCCAAAATATTGAATACCAAATCCTCTCACTGAATTCGTACAACGTGTAATAGAAAGGTGTGGTCTCTCTGCAGCGAATAGTGAATATGATTAGAAGTCTCATTAGTATTACATCTCCCATGGTGGCAAACCGCATTGCATTGTTATTTATTTAAGGCCATAGCGTTTTCTCATTGTCAAACTTCAACGACAGAAAGTGTATAGCACAAATATTGCAAGAGTATTGCACTCCCCCGTGGTGAAAAATCTGATTGCATTATTATTACATCGAACTTTATACACAATTTTGTGTAAAGTGCTCAGATTATGATCACACCTTTCTGTTACACATTGTATAAGATAAAGATAAACGATTCGATTTCAATATTCTGAAACATTAGTGTCAATTGAGATACTCGGAACCGCTTAACCGCCGCGCGCTGCGCAATTCTTTCTGCAAGTCAATAATATGAAGAATACAAACGTACTCTTCTAAAATACACGATCAATAATACCTTCGGCTTCTGACTGCCTACCCATCGCCAAAGCCGGCAGTTCAAGAGCTAAACCAGTTAGCCTAGTCAGTCTAGATTAGCACAGCTGAGAATTTTCATTACTCTTAGGACATTAGGTGCAGTTTGAGGATTGCATCACATTCTGCGAGCTGCTTGATACACCCACTGTATTACACATATTCTTCTAATATGGAACATATTAACGTGAATGTTATACTTGCGTCATATACACTTATCTGTCTATTATTATCCTTCAATAAGTAGTGGCAATTGATAACTAACAGCCGTGACCGTGTGATTTAACTAATATGGCGATTTGGTAACAAGTATATGTTGTTTGTAACAACAATACATAACAAAGGGTTTTCATTTTGATTTCATTTGTAACAGACACCGACCATCAAGTGGTGTTTATCTAAACAGCAACGTTTGTCACGACACGACATGTTCAATTATACATTGTGCATGCGGGTGGCACAACCATTAGCTATGAATGCTCGATTAAATTCCTATTTTAGGAATTTTCCATAGTGAGAGAGCTGACCAGGTGGCTGTATCAGAAATATCGTGAAACTAGTTGTTCCCCGCGGCTTCACCCTCATAATGTTAATCATCGTAATAAAAACACAGTCTATGTTCTTCCTCAATTTACAAGCTATTTTCGAAAATTATATCAAAATGGGCACATTGCTTTGGGAGATTAATGCGTTCAAACAAAAAAATAAGTAAACTCTTTTTTGCTTAACTACAGATATTGATGGTTTACTACGACACTAGCGTGCTAACTAAATAAGTTCCTAACTTTTTATACTTAGGTATGTCAATATTGTTAAAAATATTTCAATGTGTGGAATGTGTAGGTACTGATATCATTGTTTTCCAACACAATAGTGTAAAACCTGTGTTATCGTTAGAATAATTCCCTCACCAAACAAGATAAGCCATATCCTGCGCACTCACATAGGTAGGTACTCGGAAAAAATATGGTCCAAAAAATATGTCGGAAAACAACCGAGAACACGACCCTTAACAAAAAATCTTGTGGTTTTTGTTGAACTTGATATTTGGTGAAGTAAAAACAGGTGATTCAGGAAATGTTCCGTCGAACATAACTTTACACTTAACTGGTTATTTCAATAACATTCACGTCATTACGTACTGTCGGACAGACGCTGACTCACACCCAGACTTTACGAATCCGTTGTTCGTACACACGCGTAAAAATATATGCCTTTTTTTAAAGAATATTCTTGTTTTTTTGGTAGACTTAATATAAAAATCCAAAACAATTGAGTACAGATTGAGAAGAGAAGAGAGAGTTCTATCGTAGGTAATCTTTTAATACCAGTCCTTAATTAGGTCTTTGCAAGATCTATCAATAAGCTATAAATAAAGATGGAGTTCTGACAGACAGGCGACAGCCCGTGCTTGTAACTCTGTTGACCTCACTCAAAAACACAACTAAGTTGTTCCACTGTAGCTTTCTGTCGCTACCCGCTAGCCTGACATTGTATCTGTTGCAAAATTCTATAACTGTATAATGAAAGTAAAATGCACGAATCCATATTGTCCATTACGAATCGAGATCAATGCTCGTGTTAGCTAACCCCCCTACCCTGGCACCGCGGCCCCGCTGCTACTAGCTGTCTACTAGCGCAATGTTACATATAAGTACAACATTATTATTATTATAAGAGCAACGCTTTTTACTTTTAATCATGTGTTACATCGCTGATACACTTACGTATGTGTAAATCTATTTCGAATTTAGATTAAGAAGCAATTTTTCATGTTACGAAATGGTGGTTTAGGTTGTAATGTAACAGCTGCACGTCGCAAATAATAAGAGCTAAACATGACTGTACTGACGCTGAAATGTAAACACTATTGATACTGACACAGGAAACCGCGTGGTGACTGTGACCGGTCCGGACAAGCGCACACAGTTGCCTGTTGCTATCACTAGACATACTTTTTTAATTTTTTTAAAATAGATAGTAAGTTGCTTTTTATTATTTCGTGTTCCATCAGACACTTGTGTCGAACTGGTCATACGACTGCACCGCCGCGGTGTCTGTGTGTCTTTATCGCACATATTATGACGAAGACGTTTGTGCAGCTTAATAAAGTAATACACCCCTACTATATTCTTGCATCATTAGTCATTAGGTCATTAAAGTTGACTATTGTACTAACAAATATTTCAATTCTCGGCAAGCCTCGCCCGCGCCGCGCGCCGGTGCGAAACCACCATTAAAGTTGTGCTAAAAACAACCATTTACTTCATAACCACAAAAACATCAATTTCCTCCAACGAAGCAGCCATTTAAAACTTACGATAATTAAGCGTCACGAGCGTCAAAGATCAGGGGTCAGTGCGCCGGCGCCGCTCCGCGCTGCCCACGAAGAGGTGACATCTGACCTCACGACACCAATAGCATTTGGAAAATTGGCATCTGCTCATCAATTATGTTTGAGGTAAGTACAATGTCGTTTCGACATAGGCGTCTTCTTTAACTACGGACTTGCAAAGCTTAGACTTTGAGGGGCCTGTTGGTCTAGTGGTTAGTGACCCTGACCCTGACTGCCGAACCGGAGGTCGTGGGTTCGATCCCCACCCAGGATTAAACTTTGTGTGATGACCACGATGCCTTATTATGTGTCTGGGTGCTATTTATCTATAATATGTATTTAGAAATAACTATGTTTATTAGTTGTCTGGTTTCCAGCTTTGCTTAGTTTGGGATCAGACGGCGTTGTGTGCATTATCCCAAGATATTATATTATTATAGATATTATATTATATTTTGACCTTTAAACGTTTTGTTTTGCTGGAAGATGCGGCAATAATAAGAATCAAATGCTAGTAGAGTATTTATTTAATAATACTGAAACTTAGCATATTGGCATAATATTAGCAAGCCATGCAACGCCGCGCCACGCGCGATGTTCGCACAACCTCGTCGACCTCTCTTCCGCGGAGCTCTCTCTCTTGCATAATGTCAAGTTAGAGATGATGGCACTGATATTTATTTTATTTATTGACATTATGCCCAAAAAATAATGTACAGAGGCTGGCTTAATACTAAACGCATTCTCTACCAGCCAACCTTTGGGCTTAGGGTGAAGTGAAATAAAATTATGTAGGTGCATATTGTAGACAGCCAATGCTAGTTATATAGGTATTATAAATACAATCCATTATAAATAATAAAATATACACAAACGTATACTTACATCCACGGTTCATACAAATAAACATATACTTAAATTCATAACATACGACATACGCTTTAGTAATTTATCTTGCTAACGTTGAGTTTCAGCTAATCCATCGAGTAACAGTGCACGAACTTTCATCTCGAAATTGAAACGATTAGAAGCCAATCTGATTTCGGTGGGCAGCGCATTCCAGGTACAAGCACAAGTATTGAACGTTAGAAGATACTCGTAAGTAAGAGGGGCTGGTAGGAAAATTAGGAATAGAATAGAGAATAGTGAGAACGCGCAAGCTGCGGCGCTGACGAATAGGGAGACATTTCAGTTCGAAACGATAAGAAGACACATGGTCAAAGTTACGGAGATTAAAAATGAATCGAATGCAATTATTTAAAAGTCGATCATATTTATTGAGGAGGTCGGCAATCAGATCATGTCGGCAATACACAACCTTAATCATCAATCAAAATAAAAAAAAAGTTAAATATTAATAAGTTATAGCCAATGACTGGCCTGTTGCTCTAGTGGTTAGTGACTCTGACTGCTAAGACAGAAGTCGTGGGTTCGATCCCCACCCAGGATACAATTTTGTGTGATAATCACGATGGTTTATTCTGTGTCTGGGTGTATTATCTATATTAAGTATGTATTTAGAAATACACACATCAAAAGTGTCTAGGGATCAAGCATTTTTATGCGGATTTCTTGAGATTGAGATGTGGCTTTGTAATAAATTTATGATTTTATAAATTTATATGGATCCTTTTTGGTGCATTTCATAATTTGAATCAGGAACTGTGAATCAAATTCGAGTAAAAGATGAAAATCAGCTGTCAATATTTTCCCTATAAAAACATACAACGCATTGAAGACATTATTAGTGCTACTGTTTCCCTACTACTGATTAAAACCAACGTTATTATGGAGCGGCGACGTCATTTAACCAGGGAAGAAATGCTCAGAGCCGTGGGAATGATAGAAGCTGGTTCCCGGCAACGTACTGTGGCTTTAGCTCTGAATACAAGTCAGAGTGTTATCAGTCGACTTTGGACACGTTACCGAAGCACTGGTACCGTGGCTGAGCGCCATGGAGGACGGTATCGCTGCACCACACGGAGACAAGACCGATACATTCAAATCTTAACTCGAAGAGGTCCAACAATAACCGCCATGATGTTAGCCGTGAGGCTTCATCACTCTTCAGGGAACTTAATTAGCGACCAAACAGTCAGAAACCGCTTGCATGAAGTGAACCTTCATTCCCGAAGACCGCTACGGGTACCACCTATAGCAATGCACAATCGTAGGATTCGATATCAATGGGCTCTTGAACACAGAAATTGGGCAGAAGAACAATGGCGTTTCGTGTGCTTTTCTGATGAGTCTCGTTTTGGTATGAGACCGGATACAAGACGTATACGACACTGGAGAACCCCTGGACGCCAACAGCGATTAAAATCCTGCCAGGAAGTCCATCCTTATAGTGGTGGAACCATCATGGTATGGGCGGGTATTTGGATCGGCGGAAGAACTGAGTTGATTTGGATCAGAGGCAACCTCAACGCTCAAATTTATGCTGAGACGATTGTATCAGACGTCATCGTTCCTCTACAAGTGCAAATCGGTCCCTTATTTCAGTTAATGCATGATAATGCACGACCGCACACCGCAAGAGTTGTAAGACGGACTCTCGCCGCAGCTAACATCAATGTCCTGCCCTGGCCTGCTCAGTCGCCAGACTTGAACCCGATTGAGCATGCATGGGATATGCTACAGAGAAGAGCTCTGCCGAATATGGAGGGTATCCAGTCGCAAGAAGACCTTTTTTTGTTGTTGCAACGAACATGGGCGGCCATTCCACAGCGTGATTTGGATGAACTCATTTTGAGTATGCCAAACCGATGTTCTTGTGTTGTTAGTGTTCGCGGTAGAAACACGGATTATTAATTGTTTAAGTTACCCAATAAAATTTTAAAGAAAACTGTTATTTCAGTCTTTTTTTCGAACTTTAATGTTAGTGGTTCAAATGTCAAAAATCCCTTTATTAGGAAAATGGCAAATTTCTTTATTAATGCAAAGGTGACTTGGTTTATCGTTACTGTGACAAACGAAAACACTTTATTTGATGAATCCTTAAAGAAATAAAAAAAAAAAATCAATCAGGAGAAAAGTTATTGCAAAAATATATGTTGATCCCTAGACACTTTTGATGTGTGTATATAAGTATGTTTCAGTTGTCTGGTTACCATAGTACGGGTTCTATCCAGTTTGGGATCAGAGGCGTTGTGTAAGTTGCCGCAAGATATTAAATTATATTATAACTAGCGGCCCGTCCCGGCTTCGCACGGGTGGACATGGGATCCCTAATTTTTTTAGTAATTGCGACTATAATTAAAGATCTAAGCTATCCTATCTCTCAAGTTGGATCAAACTGCATATTGCGTGCAATTTTGAACGAATTCTGTTAAGCGGTTTAGGAGTCCATCGCGGACAAACATCGTGACCGGAGATTTATATAATATTAAGATAGTTCACAAAGTTCTCCTCTCAAGTTATATGAAAAGTTACATGGACTGTATTGGGAGAAATGCGAACATTATTATTGACGAAATATAGTTTTTTAATTAACACATTAATATATTTTTTCCATATTAGTTTTTCATGTTTTGTATGGAGGTGGTTAGTACTGGGGTTGGCATGAGAACAGCGTAGGTACTTTTGATCACGACAACTGAAATCCGACGCTCGTAGAGCTAATGGAAGAATCTAAAAACGACACTTTCCAACAACTTTAGACCTTTTGCTCTTTATGCAATCGGCGCAACAATTCCTAGGTCCTTGTGATAAGGAGAATGTTCCTGTCAGACGCAACTAACATTAGAACACAATATTATAGTAATGGAAGCATTCACTTCGCTAACGAGCGGCCAATAGGCATGTTGCAACTTACAATTGGTGAAGTGGTTCCAAAGTTCAACATCATGCAAAATCGTTTGAGTTATATTTGTGCCAATAATTCCATCATGTTAATTACTGCCTGCGTAATGAAGTGCTTGGTAACTAATCTTAACTAGAATGGAGTTAAATTAATTTATGTAAAAAAAACGGTCAAGAGCGAGTCGGACCATGCTCATTGTAGGGTTCCGGGGCCGAAGCCGTATGAAAAATTCCGATTTGAATAATTGCACCAGCAAAAGAACGTAAGTATTTCATGGCACTTACGACCTTTTGTTGAGAAACGCAGTTTTTCTGCAATAACTCAATGATAGTATACCTGATCATGTGCAAAATAATTTAGTTAGATAGTTAGTTTGTTATGCGCTACCTTTTTATTTATTTTTTCTTTTATATTGGTATTACGGTTAACACTACGCTTAAAACTTACTCCTCTGTCACAATAATTCAGAACAAAATACCGTTTATTATATATTATAGTCAGATTAGGATATAACGGACCTTATCAATCGAGCTACTCGCTCTACCTACTAGCTATAAGCCTGACTCGGCGCTCACTGGCTCAACGTGAATTTTGTAGATTTAACGGGCAACGAGGGCTACTAGACAGGTTTCTACATTTTGTGTTTATTGTCAGTTACTCTCTCGCTGACATACTGCATTCTACAAGTATACGGCACGAAACCTGCACATTCTTGGAGAGTACTCTTCGTTTTAAAGGTAATCCTACTCGTATATCGTGGCGTAGGTATAAGTTCTAAGCATGTGATTAATTACACAATTCGAAGGAGAAATAACCGATTAACTTATGTACACGGCCAGTTATGTTCGGTAGGTATTATCTAAGCAAACGAATGGATTGGTCACGGCGCTGCCGCCGCCGCTGCGACGCTACGGCAGCTCGGCATGACGTGTAGCCGCGGGCACGCTCGACCTCCACGGTGACCAGTAGACACACAGCCACCCAGGACAGTATGCAGAGAGCATAGTTAATGCACGAGACATGAACAAATACGTTATTGGCCCATTTGACAGTTTTGGTTTTAATTATTATTTGTTTAATATGTGTTGTTCCCCTTATTAACTTTTGTACCTGTGGAGGCTTTTTACCCGCTTTTTTGGCGCGTATCTTGTATGTATGTATGTAATATAATATAATAATATCTTGGGACAACTCACACAACGTCATCTGATCCCAAACTAAGCAGAGCTTGTACTATGGCAACCAGACAACTGATATACATACTTGTATATTTCTAAATACATACATATTATAGACTAGCCGTGCCCGCGACTTCGTTCGCGTGGAAGTTGGGTTTATATTAAGGTAGTTTATGTTACAATTTAACTTCTGTGTAAAACATATTGGAAACATGCTCCACAATGCTCTGTGGCAGGTGCAAGCCAAGCAAATGCCTAGTGCAGCATAATGAAGGGCGACAAAGTTTATGGCGCCAGACGGTGAGAAGACAAATAATAAAAATTACCATGCTTAGCACCTCGACTATTTTACCAAAATGATTTGCATCACATCAAATATTATTAACATTGAAAAATTCCCCCCCTGCCCCGTCACGTGAGTACCTACTTGGGCGGTTTCGGGTTAAATGAAGCCCGAAACCCAAGTACCTACTCGCGCGAAATTTTGTGTTAAGGAGCTTCGATTCTGACTCCGAAAGGTCGAAAATTCCGATTGATTTTAAACCTCCGACTCCACCTTCGGCTCTAATACTTTTAAATCGGACATTTTAATCGGAGGTACCTAGCCGCTCCTTCAAGTTAATTTATACATAGGTAATAAAGGTATGATGGAAAAAACTCTCACAGATTCCCTATGATCGCGGGTTCGAGTCCTGCCCGTGCGATCTTTTCCGAGTCTAAAGTGCACCCACTTTGTGTCCGTGTTTGTAAAGTCCCGCGAAATAGGGCTAGTGTGAGTTATGTTTTTAAAAAATATCCTGTTTTTAAAACATTGCGTTCCCGCGGTACTGTGATGCGTGTTCAAACAAACAGGCAACATTCAAACGTTTCTGAAAGATATAGGTACTCAGATATCTTTTTTTGTGTTTAAACTTATTTAAATATATTTTTTCACTCACTTTAGAAGATTTAAATATTATTTTATAATGCCTACATTGGTGAATTAAAAAATAGATGTGTCAACCTGTCGCAAATTAAGATCATCATATATTCATATTCCTTTACAGTACGATCAACGTAACTTGACCGGATTGAAGTTAGGTTTTTATCACTTTCGCGCATGTCAGAGATGCGACCCTAAAATACTTACGAAAACGATTAATTAAAAACATTATTTAAATGAGTTGATAAAAGTTTAAATTTAGAATAGGTACAGTAAATACTATAGAAACTTTGAAAAACAATTTCTTTACGAAAATTATCACAAAAAACATGAGTTAGTAAACTAATTATGACAATGTAATGCGTAATCGCATCTCTAATTCTCTTGGTTTAGCTACCGCCCCCGCCCCCCCCCCCCCGCTTCCTGTCACCAATTACTTCCAAAAAATGCATCTGTGCAACCACTTGTCGCCTACTTCAGTCCGGCCTAGTTACGTTGATCCTACTGTACGTAAGAGTTTCAGATTTTTTTTTAAATCAATTTTCCTGATTATTTTTAATTTGTATTTAAACGCCATCTATTTTCAAAACTGGATAAGTTTCTTTTAACACTTTATGATTTTATATTAAATTATACTTATACTATCATGCATATTAAACGTAGGTAAGCAAGGTATTTAACCTTAAATTATTCATGCGATTAAGACCCGTAATATATATATTTTCAAAATACAAATCGCGAAAGTTTATCAACATTTGTAGGTAAGCAATTTTGGCACTCAGAAGAAATCGAATCACAGATGGCGCCACGTCTTTAATTTTGATATAACATGGACTTAATCTTTCATTTTTTTAAGCAACTAACATACATAAATTCTAGAAAATATCAAGTAGTTTATTTGTAATGTAATATTGTTTTTCATTTCTACATTCATAACATAATCACTTTTCAATATGCCTACAACAATGATAAAGGTGGCTATTGAAAGTGATTGATTAATATGAAAATTTGTTAAACAAAGTAAACATGTTAAAGTCGAAAATAAAAGCTTGTTATACCATTGCATCGAGGAGTGAGGCAAGGGGACGTTATTTCCCCAAAACTGTTCACAAATGCAATGGAGGATATGTTCAAGACGCTGCACTGGAAAGGGCGGGGCATCAACGTCAATGGTGAATACATTTCTCACTTGCGATTTGCAGATGACATTGTCATCATGGCGGAAACGCTGCAGGACCTGCAACGAATCGACAGCGGTGCACGGCGCCGTTCTCGAAGTTGTTCAAAAATATGTGTACCTCGGGCAGTCATTGCAGTTAGGTAGAAACAACTTCGAGGACGAGGTGAACAGGAGAATTCGGTTGGGTTGGGCAGCGTTAGGTAAGCTACGTCAAGTCTTCTCATCGTCGATCCCACAATGTCTAAAGACTAAAGTCTTAAATCAGTGCGTCCTACCCGTCATGACATACGGAGCCGAAACGTGGACACTGGCGGTACGGCTGGTCCACAAGTTCAAAGTCGCTCAGCGGGCTATGGAACGGGCTATGCTCGGAGTTTCTCTTAGGGACAAAATCAGAAATGAGGTGATCCGGCAGAGAACCAAAGTTATCGACATAGCTCACCGGATTAGCAAGTTGAAGTGGCAGTGGGCTGGCCATATTAGCCGAAGAACCGACAACCGTTGGGGTAAACGAGTTCTTGAGTGGAGACCGCGGCTTGGCAAACGTAGTGTAGGACGCCTTCAAGCCAGGTGGAGTGATGATATACGCAAAACGGCTGGCAGGAGCTGGATGCGAGAAGCCGAAGATAGAACAAAGTGGCGTGCAATTGGAGAGGCCTATGTCCAAAAGTGGACTGCGATAGGCTGATGATGATGATAGTACATATGTGCCCAATCGGGCAGCGGGAAGTGGTTCTAATTTCTTCCAAGATTCGAACACAAACATTGCAAGTAAAATAAAAGCTTGTAACTAAACTATAAAACAGAAGTAAAACCAATCTAGTATGTAGTACCGTGTAGTATGTAGGTACCCGTGAACGACAGTAGGTTTAATAATATGTACTTGCGATAAGGATAATTACAAAACTAAGTTAACACAATAAAAAACAAAATAAAGATTAACAATTCAGATAACTTAAAACTATTATGTAATATTATACCCGTACATTATGTTGGCCATTTCCTAAGAATCCATATATTTGATCTATTATTTTTTGGACATAAACTGACTGATATAGAGGAAGCAATGTTTTACTACACAATAAAAGAGCATAGACGCGATTATGATTAAAACAGTAAGTATTTATTTATATTGATCGGTAAATTAGTATACTTAACTTACGAAACAGAACAATACAAAGACGTCTCTACGTCACCACCGACTTGCTGGAACGGTGACAGTTGATGTCCAGACGATCTCGTGTCGCTTCAGTTTCCTTATACCACTGACTGAGGGCCATGTTACCGACATCATAAAAATTAACTGGTTTCAATTGGCCTCTTGGTCTAGCGGTAAGAAGTCAGTAGTGGGTTCGATTCCCATCCAGAATGAAAATAAATATTGCTGGTAATATAGATCGCAGCTATCACTAGGAATCTTGTTTATCCTTCTAGCTAAACTAAATTGTTAATGTTAGGAATAGGTTCTCGTTGGTAGTACAGTGGGTGGCATTAGAACTCATGACATCTTGCAAATCTACCGCCACCTGCTTCAAAACTATACGAGCATTATACGTACACGTGCCTGTCACCTCAATGATGTAGGTACTCCACAATCATATCGCCTGTTCTTTTCCTTAAATTTGTGGTTAATTAAAATGTTTTGTACGAGTCTTATCACTGTAAGTTATAATAAATATAACAAATATTATATACTAGCTGTCCCGCGCAACTTCGTGTGCGTAAATTTTCCCCGTTTTTGCAACATTTCACGTCGCTACTCCGCTCCTATTAATCGTAGCGCGATGTTATACAGCCTATAACCTTCCTCGATAAATGGGCTATCCAACAAAAAAATAATTTTTCAAATCGGACCAGTAGTTCCTGAGATTAGCGCGTTTAAACAAACAAACAAACTCTTCCGCTTTATAATATTAGTATAGATTAAAATTAAAATGTTATCTAGGAGTCTTATCACTTTAAGTTCGTTAATTACTGGCTTTTCCGCTGTTATCGACTTGGTATTTTTTCCTATTTAACCGCTGACGCAAACAGAGAGGTGTTATGAGTTTGAAGTTCATAGCGTTCAATCTGTTCATGACATTGCAGCTTTGAATGCAGTTTGTTTGAGAGCTGGTTCTTAGCAGTGTATGGTCTAGAGGAAAATACAGTCAACTATTTTCTATTTTACTGTAGGTAATCGATGTGTCGTACATGTTCAAGGCCTGCAGACATGGAGTTGAAATGCTTAGAAAACATGAGGTACATGGTATTATAGAAATCTTCTGCAGTGGTTTTAATTCTGTATTTTACAAAGACCTCAGTTGGTATTAGTAAATGGATATGAGTTGTCTGTATCTTGGCAAATCAAGCGTGCCACAGCGGTCCCACCTAGGTCCATTACCTACCTAAAGATCGATACAATTTACAACCCACTGAAAATTGAAGATTTCTTGTTTCTTTACAAACTCTTCAACGGCGCAATAGACCGCAGTATAAACCTAACAGTACCAAGCAGAATACCTCGACCGAAGCTCTAGCTCTAATACATTCTACATCCCATTTTGTAGTATTAGTTAGGGTAAGCAAGCGCCTTTAGTGCTAGTTTGTACCGAGTACAATACCTTGTGTAAAATTTGTACAAAGTTAATCATTCGAGATTTGGAAAGTTGTGAACTTTTCAATTTATGTTAATGTTTTCAAAATAAATAAATAATATAAAATGTAAAGCATGCTCGCGGTGTAGAACTCGTAGCAGGTATCACTGGCCAAGGGCGACCGTAGCGCGCGTAGCACGCGTAGAAACCTTGAAAGACTATTCATTAGTATCAGGAACAAGGCAAGTTCAAAGTGAAAAGTGTGCTATGAGCTCTCTCGTTTGGATAACGTATAAGGAACACCTCTGTGCATTACTTCAGCGTCTTAGTTATAATACTCTTATATGTTTATAGAAACTGCAGAAGAGACCGAGTGAAGCCGGGGCGGGTGGTATGTTGACACTAATAAGATTGGCATTTTAGATGAGGTTTGAGCTGGGCGTCGATTTGAATAAATCAGGATTTATAACAACAAGCAATATACCATATTTGTTACACCAGTAAGGCTTCCAACTGACTCACTCAGCTCTGCAGCGTGCACTGACAGAAATATTAGACAGCTAACGGACAGTGAAACTGCGCAGTTTCTTTTATTATTAGCGTTCTGTACCCAAAATATACCGACAGAATTATATAGACTAATTAATTTACCAAACACTAGTTAATTTCGTTGAAATCAATATTTTAATAATATTGAAAATTAATTGAGTGCTCCAAGTATTTCTTGGCAGCTCTTTATACGAGTTTCTCATTTTGAAACTTTCACCAAGATCCTATTACTAAATAGTTAACGATATCAAACAATCATTAATTTGACTTTACAGTAAATGACTAACTAGCTTTTCCCATGACTTCACCTGCACCGAATTTAATTTTGATTGAGAGTTGGAAACCCCATTTCATCGCTTTAGAAGTTGAATCGCCTTGTTTGTTATTTTCTCAGGCTTTACCTATTGCTTACTAACTTGGCATTACATGTACATATTGAAACATGATATATCACAAGTGCTGTTTAACCAATAAATAACTTAGAATTTAAATTTAATACCTATAGAGTCCTAAAATATTAATAAATAAAATAATATATATATATTAAAAAATAGTACAATATAGTGTTGTTATACCTAAGCCACCAGTTGTACCACATTATTATAAATATATTTTCCTTATCTATTTTCCTTATCGTTATCTCTATTTTATTGTGCGCATTTATTATTAACGCAATAAGGATCCATCCATCCATCATCAAAAACATAAATGTAAAAATAGGAGCCAAGTTCAATATCGTGGCTGTCGGCTTCACTGACAAAAGACTTTTCTTTCTTTACTAGAGAAAAAAACGTCATTACTAATGTATATAGTTATGGCTTAAGTTTACCTAATGGTAAACTTAAGCCATGGTAAACTTAAGTTTACCATTAGGTAAACTTAAGCCATGTCATGGCTTAAGTTTACCTAATGGTAAACTTAAGCCATGACATTATTTTATTAGTAATAAATGCAACTTGATATCTAAATGGATGTACGCGGTACTTATTCAGTATCTTTTTTTTCGTCGTTCACGCATTTTTAACTGTCAAAATCTTTTCATAATGGTCAATAGAGATCTGCGCTTAGAAAAGCATCGCGCATGTGCGCGGACATCTTTGAGCGCACCGCGCATGCGCCAGTACGCGCGGGCTTGCCGCGAAAACGAAAAAAAAACATAGTAAATATCTTTTAAACAAATTTCATAGTGGACCATGAAATTTATTTAAAAAATATAATGGTATTCCTAAGTAAATTTAAAACACAATTTCTTGCTAAACATATATGATTTTTTTAAAACATTTCAATCATTCTGGTTGTACATTTGTTGAAAGTGGGCGTGTGATAATTTTGAACTTATTAATTATATTTTATTTATTGGCTAGACATCAGTGCCTCTCTTATTATCTTAGAGAGGTGGCCATATACGATCGGCGCCATATTGGTACGTGGTACGGTACGGGTGTAACGTGCATTAGAACTAAATTTAAATATTCGTGTACCTATTATGTAACATAGGGGCAAAATGTCTTCGGTGTCTGATATTTCTCAAACACCCGCGTCTGTAGACAAAGTGACTCAAAGAAAACGCAGACAACCAGAGTCCAAGGTTACGAAGGCTATTCATTTATTAGGACTAAGGTCTGTCTGGCAACACTGTGAACGTCAGACATACTCGTAAATGTTATATGTCTTTAAATAAAGTTGATCATTAAAACCTGGGGAGTATTTGACTTATTCTAATACTCCACAAGCACATCATCATCTGTGCATGAGCTTTATAATTCTCTCTCTGGCACCAGGTTTTATCTCTTTCTGCTTGACAAATTGTGGAAGCAGATTTGAAGACTAAAACAATTGGCCTCACACACTCGATTACACACAAAACTACTATATAATTAGGCAACTAACATCTTGTTAATACTATTTAGATCTAAAACTTTATATGTTAGTCTTCAATAGTTTAATAAGTTTTGAAATACATACCTACCTCATACTCAAGAATTCAAAAATCCACTACATATACAATGTGTTGCTTTTAATCTTCTCTTATAATTTAAAATCTTGCTTATAGTCTTTAATTGAATTCATTTGTATTTTAAGTTTATTCTGTAATCACATCACACTAATATTATAAAGGGGCAAGTTTGTGAGTATGTGAGTGTGTATGTTTGTTACTTATTTACATCTAAACGGCTGGAGCAATTTTAATAAAATTTGGCATGGAGTTAGCTGACACCCTGGATTAACACATAGGCTAATAAACCGCGGGTAACACCGCGGGGCACAGCTAGTCTTATATAAATTCTACTTACTTACTTACCCCTTCTTATTTATATTGTTTAAATTTCTTTTTTCTTGTACTTAGCTTTGTTTACTGTATTACAGGAGTCTAGTGGACTAATCTACAGCTGTGATAATGAGTAATCACATCATGCAGCAACAGCTAGGGATATGAAAAATCAGTTGAAGTTAGCGTTGCTTGAGTTGAAAAAAATGCAAAGAAGACAACGTGCAGCTCTTTACAAAGCAAAGAATGTGAAGAGGAAATTGCGAGGATCGATGAGAAAGTAGATGACCAGAAAAAACAATTGACAGACCTGCACATTGAAAACTTGAATGTTAAAGATCAGCGTGATCGTTTCGCAGCGGAAGTGAAAAGTTTTGGTGACTGCAATGACATCTATACAAGCAATATCTCTGAGCCATAATCCAGAATTGGAACACTAACTTCAAGAATCTCTTATGACCATTAACTCTTTAGAAGAAAAAATACAGGCGACAAACAGTCAAGCAACCTAAAATCTCTTTAGTGAACTCTTAGGGGTTAAATGTGTAAATAAGTTTAAGTTACTTAACCATAAAAAATGTAGGAAACGTTGCCAGCAGATTGATATATGACCAACATAATCAGGAGCTCAATGCTCAAATCACTAACTTACACTCGCGTCTGTCATCACTCATACTTGCACATGAATCAGAATATGAGGGACATGTAGCAAAAGAGAACATGGATCAAATAACTTATAGTTATAGCAAAGGTTGTTGTAGCAGTTATAGCAAAGGTTGTTTATGATAAGAGTATCATAAACAACCTTTGCTATAACTGCTCGCTACCACAGTCTGTTACACCCACAAACAATGTAAATACACTCACAAATACATCATGTTTGCAAAACAGTACCAACAGTGATCTGATTGTGACTGTGGATTGTTAACAGACTATTCAATAACATATAGCTAATTCCTTTACAGATAAAGAAGTTGTAATTTTTACCGACCAGAAAGGAAAAAAAAATGAAAAGTCATTTAAATTATAAGGTTACAAATTATTGTTGACCGGGGGCAAAGTTTCGTAGTTTCATTAGTAAATTAAATAGCATTCGTTTAGATGATCAATCAACAGTTATAGTATTATATAGTAATCGCTTCTCAGTCACCAAGAGGGATATAATTCATTTAACAGAGTCTATGATATCCATTAATGAAAAAGTAGGTTGTAAATTTATTTCTTAATGTGGTCAAGGTACCTTACTCACAGTCAGTATCTTCTGATACACACAACAAGCACATACAGAGCTTAAACAATTTATTATACAATTCCACCTACCAGTATGGTAAGTTTGTACTATTTTACGCCACGAATACATTTATTTGTATCTTTTAAAAAAAAAATACCATGTATTTGTCTAAACTAAATATATACTTTATACAGATTTATAAGCTTTGGAGTTACTTGGTACATAGTATTAGGAATTATACTATAGGTTCATTTGTTTGTTTGTACTCTAGTAATGTTAGATAACGTAACAGTATATTACCAAAACTGCAAAAGAATTCGCACAAAACTTAACACGTTGTATATGAACATATTGTCGAATTCCTATGACGTTATAATTCTTAAATGTTGGACAATTAGTGTTTGGAGTCTATAGCTTAAAAAAATATATATTTTCATTTAATATTACTAGCCAAAAGTACACGAATATGGTTAAACCTATACATAAATTACAAAATATCGCGTATGCGATCTTTTGTGTGTGTGTGTGTGTGTGTGTGTTAGTGTGTACGTGTTCAGCTATATGTACCTATACGTATTTCATGTATAACTTATTATGTGTGTTGTAAAAGTAACTCGTTATTTGCTTATGTTACTTCTTTTATCCAATTCAGTCATGCTTTTTTACGCTCATGGAGTTATTCATACATAGCAGCAATTTGAATCGTACGAAGGCCTTTTGTGTTTTTTTAAGAATATCATAATAATACATATATAATTTTCTAATTGACAGTACTCCACTATTTGGTATAGTTGTTCAGTAGAATATTTCCAATTGTAGACAAGGTGCCCCATATAATCGAATTTGTTGAGTTTTCGGCCGCATCGTTTTTACATATAGGTACAGCTACTCCGTCATTTTGGTTGACTTCTCACATTTTTGAGAATGAAATCATAGACGACCGTTACATAATTTATCGCTGTGTAGCAATCGTACAGTCACCAATAAAAAAGAGGGAGGTTGTGTTCTTATAGCTGCAAATAATTTTGGTAACAATTCTCATTTAGAAAATATTTTTATACAACTTCAAGCTACTAATAACAAAAAGTACTTATTTATCTAGTACGGTCTATATTCTGCCAAAATCTTGCGGCTTATCTTTCACATTTCAATACTATTATTGCCCGTGGTTGGCAGACGAGCCAGCGGCCCACCTGTTGGTGAGCGGTAACCGCCGCTCATGGACTTAAGGAATGTCAGGTACACACCCAAGCCGCTGCCTGCCGTGGAGTGAACACTCTGTTTAAACCTCGTTTGAAATGGGGCAAGTCATAGCGCTCGGGAAACACCGCAGCAGGTTGTTCATTCCAGAGTCTACACGTATGTGGAAGAAAAAAACGCTGGAATCGATCCGTACAGGGTCATATTGTTTCCAGAAAAAAAATTGATTATTTAAAATAAGTTTACAAATGTATTAAAAACTTCCCTGTATAAAACAATTTCCTTAACGATAAAATAAATAATTAGTGCCTATTGAGGCAACATTTTAGATATCACCATTTATTATTTAATTTCCTTTTATATATTCGATTACACAGTATTAATACCTACTATTTATAGTATTAATATACTATTTATTATACTATTATATTATTATTATTATAGTTTTGACGTTAGAACTATAATCGAGGTCACGAACAAAATTGGAATATTTTCCTCAAACGATAAACGAACCTACTGATAACTGACAAAAACAGTAATAAGTGTTTTAGATGTGGTAATTATGTTACATTAGCAGTTGCCCGACTTCGTTGCGTAGAAATTTTTGGAAACATCATCCCACCTGAATTTTATATTTTTTCCAAGATAAAAAGTGGCCTTTGTGCTATTCTATCTATACTGAATCTTTCTCAGAGAATAGATCTGTTCAGCCGTTTTTATGTGAAAGAGTAACAAATATCCATACGTCCATCGATTCTCACAAATTTTACATTTATAATATTAGTAAGGATTATGTTTTGTCCATAATCTCTCCTGCATATCGATACCCTCTGATATATATATATATGTTATTGGTGCTAACTTGTAATATGTAAGGAACTCCTACACAAACTGTAGCGCTTTTAAACCCAGACGAAACGGGACAGTTTTATTATTTATGTTTTGCATGTGAATTGAGAGTAATTATTAATTAAACTAAAACAGTAATTAAATTTAAATTAGCGCTCGAGCTAGGACAGAAAGGGTATTACTTGTTGAAACTAAAATGGTTTTTCCTTTCTTCAGATATAATCAGTTACTTATCTTATATGTCTTTTTTACATACATTAAACACACTCTAGTGCTTTCAAATTCTACACAGTTATAATCTCGAGGACAGAGCAGAGTACATAAACGATGAATAAACGAATTTACCTGAAGTCAAAAGAGATTATCTCCCTCCCAGTCTCATTCTCTCATGATATCACTAGATCTAAAAGACCCTGATGCGTTTTATATTTGTATTTGCAGGCGAGCATCCTCATTACACTGCTTTAAACTACATGAAGCATCAGGAGATGTCAGAGAGTGGTTTGTTTTTATTTTTTCCTTTTTGTTTTCAAATTTAGTGGCCAGGATAGTGTCTCTGTAGTAGCGAGCTACTACAGAGTTATAATCTCTTCGGACGGGGCCTTCGTGTAATTGGGACAGAACTTCACTTCAGGTAATTTCGTTTTATCAAATTGGTTCGTTTTATCACTTGGTGAAACAAATACAATAGAAAACCCACTTCTTAAGCCTCATTGTGCGCGGCTCAACATGCCACCTCCTGGTTATTTAAAGAGTTCATCATAACTTTAGGTTTTGTTATATTTATTTCCACACCAATTTCACCGCTGATTTTGTGTATTTCGTGAATCGTTGTTTTATGATTAACTAGCGGCCCACTGCGACTTGGCACGGACTTTTCTCCACTATATATAAACGCAGTTTTCATCAACTCTGATTTTTCATATAGATTTCCTATAGATTTTTCTAAGCGAACTTTACTTATTGTCCTTCATGTGATCTTATATAATTTGCCACTGTGTGTGAGGGAAAAGGGTGCCTTTCTGCCCACAGTGATGATCAAATGTAAAATCACTCAATATTACCTCATTAAAATAACTATAGTTGCAGAATAAAGCAAGTAGCAGAATCTGATGTAATTCTTGTTGGTTTATTAAATTAGTACTGTAAATTAAACGATTAGGTTAATTAACTGGCAGTCAAAGATGATTGCTCAAGTCAATTTACATTGAAATCGCCACATACTACTATAAGCTTATTACCGTAACTTATCCTTTTAAGCACATCTTTACATCACAGATTCAATAAGTTAAAATCACTCAGCGGCTTTCACCAGACAATATAGGCAAACAAAGACGAGGCTCTGATCGAATCTTTGAATTGTCGGCACAGTGTCGCCATTCACTGTCTGCTCACTATGGTAAGCAGAACTGTATGTACTCATGACTCTTTTACCAAACTTAGAACTCGACATTCATCGTTTTGTTACAATATCGTTTTCCAAAAAAAACATTTTTGAAAATTTAGAGGGGATATGAATTCTGTCAACTACTTATGACTAGTAGGTATTGCATATGCACCCCTATTTAAATTAGTAGTTGGAGTTGGTGTTCTTAGTTTCATTAAGCAAATTCGGCATTTCATCAACATAAAAGGAATTGCTATCTAGAGATAGCTGTTCACTCATCGCTGCACGTAGCACGTAAGCACATGCGGGAACATTTTATTTAGTACACGAAAATTAGGTAAGAATGATACAATACATGAACATTCTTAAGAAAATGGCTGAATGTACAGTCTCGTTTAACGGACGGTTAGACGGCGTGCCTCTTAACCTCGCGTTGCAGTCACGAAGCGCTTCCGATTGTCGACTGCTAACTTAACCTCAATCGGCTCTAGATTTCAATCCAAGGTTGGGTTCAATCTAAATTACTATTTGATCGCTTGTGGTTTATTATCAATTCTTAACAGACTTCAAATAGTATGTTATGTTTTTCTATTGATATTATAAACGGATAACTAAGTACGTAAGCATCGACGTTCTTTGTATAAATGAGAATATAATACTTACAACAATTCCATTAGATAGGTACCTAAATTATATTAAGTAGGAATGCATTGTAAAATAAATTAAATTGACTGATTATATGATTACTACCCAGCAAACGACGACATATAGAAGAAGATTTAGAAGAAGGATCTTCGATCTCTATTCAGGTGAAGCCGCTTAACTTTTGTCCACTTTTACAAAATAAAAAGCTCTGAATGCCCAAAACACCTGAGTTATACATGTTATCGGCTTCTTCAACGTTTACAAAAGAATCATTTTCATAGATTGAGAGCGATTTATCACGACATTGTTAACTAAGACGTATTGATGCCATTGACGGTATTGTGATGGGAATTGAGTGATTGTCTTGCAGGTGAAATTACAACGATGAATAACATTCCAATTCGACCGCATAGAGGTCATAAACTTTCATTATGTCACGGCAACACTAAGCATAGAGCTGGCTCGGTCACCCAGTGACAATGGCTGCTGCATCGCTGGTGCGTAACCGATGTGTCGGGTCGGGGCGTGGGAACGGTTCTAGTGGCTCTATTTACTTTCACACATTGTATGTACCTGAACACCCATCTCCCCCCCCCCCTCCCTCGCCCCTCGACTCGCCGCCGCTCCTTTTACTTGCTTTGTTATATCTGTTACCTACATTGTTATGTCAGCTTCGTCGTAATGATGAGTTATCTCGTTGCTCCCACCGACAGATCAGTTATTAAGATGTTGAATGGGATCTAATGTAGAAAACGAACAGCTGGGTCGTGCTGAATCACGCTTCTGAGGAAATAACATTTTCAACATAATCTACCTCCTTCGTCGTCGTACATCGCAGAAACGAGAGGTTATTTTTTGTATAAAAATAGCACCTTGTTAGCAGTATCGTAATGCAAGCAGTAGCTCGACCTTCACCAAGGACTGTCATCAATGTAGATCGATGCGTGATACGAATATTATATCAATCAAATGCTTGATTTATTTTTAACTCTGTCATAGACGGCGTCTACCAAACATTCTAATGTTTGTTATTAGCATGAATTCTTTCAAGAAGTGCTATGTATATGTTACAGTAAATTTGTTTAATTTAGTGATTATATGGTCCGAATTAATCACTTGGCTAGTTATTATGTGTAATATTGAACAAGGCTTAGGAAAAAGTAATAAAATGGGTACATCTCATTCGAAAGCAGTAGGTACTTGTTTGTGACACCTCGAGGGTGTTATTTAGAACCGAAGGCGCGGGCGGACTCGCTGTAACAAAGCGCTGGCACCCTGCGGACGGAGGCTGTACTTGATGCAGCGCCGGAGTACTGGTCTGATTTGAAAAAATCTTTTTTTGTTGGATAGCCCATTTATCGAGGAAGGCTAGGCTATATAACATCACGCTGCGACTTATAGAAGCGAAGCAGCGATGAGAAATGTTGCAATAACGGGGAAAATTTATGCATACGAAGTTGCGCGGGACAGCTAGTTATTTATAATTATGAAAATATATATATATTACGGGTCTTAATCGCGTGAATAATTTAAGGTAAAATACCTCGTTTATTGCCCGACGTTTCGACCGTATTGCAACGGCCGTGGTCACGGGTAGACTAGTTCAGCCCAGCGTCGCCTCCGTGAAGCGCGGGTTTCGGAAACTACCCTCGCTTGATTTTTATCACTCACTATTACGGAACCGTCGACGGAACGGTATAATGTGTACAAATCGCGAAAGTTTATCAACATTATTTATAATAACTAGAAATAATGCATAATCTCGAATGAATCATATATATATTTAATTACAATAGTCCAATTAATTATATAGGTTAAAATATATACCCAATATTACGTAATAGACCATCGTGTTCGTAAGTAAGTTTTAGGTAAGTATATGTGCTGCCACTTTGGAATTTTAAATCCGAAGAATAAATTGCTTAGTTTAATGCACTTTAGGAAACAGGTCAGACAGACTGCAGGAAAGCCTTGACAAATGGAAAGTGTCGGCCCACGCGACAAACTGCTGACATTGAGCGTTAGAAGGAAAATGGTACAATACGAGTACTTATGTAGCTCACAAGTAGCTATAGTCATAGCAAACTAGTAAACTCCATTTGTATGGCAACTGCCAACCAGCACACGACTTGCTCGATGCCCAGCTTGAGCACTTACCGTTGCTTTGGGATTCTTGCAAGGTTGAACTTGGGCATGTCGCTTGTGTAACTCGCCTTGTTTTGTAATTAACTTATATAGCTATCTATTCTTCTGTTATATATTGTATGTGCTTGCAGATGTTTTGTTCTTGCAATTATTTTCGCAGATAAGTTGGAATGTAGGTAGGTACTTTTTACTACCTACTTTTCTTCGTTATTTGGGCATAAAAACGTTCAGGTCATCATGTGACTCACACAAGTTAAACTTATTATCGCATACCGAACCTCAATCAATATCTGTTTTGTGGAATACAACAAAAAAAATGTAAGGAAAGAATGAATACCTAAACGAGTGGACATTAGCTCGGTAAAGCATTAAACTGATATTAAATGTAAATATCGAGTCACGATACTCGCAAGACCGTTAATTGACGAACATAAATGTCATTCTACATGTCCAGCTACAGAATAATAACTATCAATGACAGACTTTCCACCTGTAAATACTTCCTGCGAAGATTTCTACTTCGACGTGTAAGTAGACGTACAGATGTTTATTGTTGACGATTTTACATAATTTCGGGGAAAGTTCAAATATCGTCAACATTACGTGTTTTGGAGCTAATACAGCAAATATCGCACAATATTGACTCTCGACATCATCACGACAGAGCACAGCTGCAGCGCCAAGCCACTGCGTGATTTCACCGAGCGGCGTGTACTGTGGCCGAGCGGCGCGCGCGCGGCCGGACACACTTGGTCAATGCTTTAGTTTGGTCAACGTTACGGTCGTGGTATAGCACCACTATGCGTGCGAGGAAACCGTAACAAACTTGTTTGAAAGCGTCGCTACGGTGCCCGGCACATTGATTTGTTTGAGTTTCAGATAATGGCTCTACTCTCGTGGAACTAAATCGGTAACAAAGACTGTTAAATTGCGCTTGCACCAACACATGAGTCCGGTTTCACTGTTACACACGTGCTCTATTTAAACACATACTTTACTTCGCACGTACAGGGGAGCTAAAAGATAGCAGTCTGTCTAGCATGTCTGCCTCATTACAATGGTATGTTATGCTTACCATTTTGTTCTTGGAGATCAGCGCTACAAGTAACATTTAGCTTTATGCATCCCATCATATAGATTTCCAGAGACCATTCGAGAGTCATATATTTTCTCCAATTAGACACAAGTAATCGGTATGTCTAAATGAAAATGATAGATCGCAGTCACACAAGTTTCTTTACTTTTGCCTGTGTTTTCGTTGGCGCGAAAATTTTAATAACAAATACAGAAACTGTACAATTTTTCGGGTTTAACGTTAGTCTATGCGCTACTCCAGACTCCAAACTATAATCTAGTCCATCCAATCCAACGCCATATAAATGTGTCTATACCTATAACCAACATGATAGGAGGCAGCGTGTTCTCCGAGCGTGTCGAACCATGAAGGTAGCAGCACGTTGCCGTGACCACCGTCACGGCGTCACGGTGTCACGCCTCTCTGAAGGATTACCTTCCAGGCTGTGATTAACAAATCTACGCGAATTACATGCACTGCGGACCGAATACAACCGTGCATAAAGTAGGTAGGTATATGGCATTTTCTTAACAATATCAACTATCTTGTAAACCAACAGTGCCTACCTAGTAGATGTAGGTGCAGAGTGTATGCCATCAGTTCAGTTTTTTACTACGGAGATAAGATACGTATAGTGAGGGTCCTCTTTTTCACATTTCTGTTCAGTTGGACGTTTCTGTGCAAATCATTAGGTACCTACTTACTAAAAATTCGGTGTTCGATGCTCTTCACTATGAATTAAGTACCTACTTATTACTTAGATCACTATTTTTTTATGAAGTGCCTTAAATAACTGGAGTGTCGTCAGTCCCAGATCGGCTGCTATATATGGCCACAGCACGGCACGTAACAGCGAGAGAGCTCCGCGGGCTGCGCGGGCGCGCGCTCACTACCGCCCGCGCCCCTACTACGGCTACCAATTACCACCGCTCGCTTCCTACCATCAATAGCTTCTAGAACACAAATATCGTCTAAACAACGAGGAAATGATTACATCAACGGAGTGGTTTCGTCCACGGCCTCACGTTTACCCATCATTTGTGAACGAGATAATTAAGATGCCGACCGCATTGTGACTAAATGTTGCTCTTCCTTGTGTAATCTGTCTTTGTCAAATCATTCTTGATGAAGTTACCTCTTTAAGTGTACAGCTTTTATAAAAATACGTTAGTATAAAACAAATATAATTATGTCCTCGTTAGTAAGAATAACTCGCGCTAAGTGAGGACGACCAATTGAAGCGATCATTTGTATCTCGGTCTGATGCACATTGCACAAACGCATCTGCGAGCCAAAGCGGTATTCCCGTTAGGGACATTAGATGCATTCCGAATAAGTAATCAAGTTATAGTAAGTAGGTACCTGATCTAACCTAGATCCTGGATCTAGCCTACTTGAGCCAAGAATATCGCGAACTATGCACAAATACCTACTACTTTTGGGATATAAACTTGAAACGAGGCAAATAAACTATTCCAAACGAGGATATCCATGTTGCCAAAACAGAACATTTCCTCACTTTCACAGAGATATATACTGTAGTGAAGATGGTACACAGAGCATGGAATAATTCATCAGCTTCATCGGAGCTCCATTTTGAACACGCAAATGTGTCTATTTTCCTCTCATTAACCATACAAACAGACCTCTAGACCCAGAAAATAAAATAGTAGGTATTCCTAAAATCGTTTGAAAAAATTGACACACCAAAGTAGTCATGTTTCTCATTCAGTTTCACTTTTCAATGTACAGTGTTTAGTCTACGTTGTAAGAGGGTATAATTATAGACATAATATAAAGTATATTTATCAATACCATCATTCTATGAAGTTGTATTTTAAATTATGTTGAATAATTGAACGGTCGTGTCACACATTATACTTACATCAATGTATCGAACAATATGAATAGTCTATTACAAATTGCAACTTACATTGAGGTCACCGGGCCTAATTCTATTACAACCAGATTTTATTTATGAATAGTCAATACAATACCGAATGATGCGATTGGACCGATTATCAATTTGCGCTGCCAATTGCAATCTGCTCATACGATTAGCGACGAACTTCAACACTGACTTCTGTTGCTAACTTGCTACTCACAGCGTACTTACGTAGCATAGCAAGGTGTTCTTTCCTAACAATGAGGAAACAACGGACACTTCAGTCGAACGGAACATCAAATACAAGTACCATCATATTTACCCAATTACAGAAACATTATTGTAAAAATGACTACATAATGCCTATTAATGCTATAAATATCACCATTATGCAAAAACACGGCATCCTGGTAGTTAACATGATGATGATATAACACGTAGCAGATAGCATCGTGTGGCGTGTCATCATCGCTACACAACACCCATGAGCGGCGGCGCGTGGCCGAGGTCGGCCCTCCCTCCCCCGGGGGGCAGGGGGAGGGTAGAGAGGCCAAGGTCACACACGACCAGCATACGCAGCACCAGGAACACGGCGAGCACGACTTCGGCTCATGACGTCATGCACGCATCTCTAGGAGCTTCTTCGTGGTGCGTGCGCGCTTGATGAGGTAACCTCAGTTAATTAGCGGCAAGTGCGGAAAAGCTTCGAGAAATCTAATGTTTGGTGTTGTAATTTTCTTCTAAAATACAAGTAGGTATATGCTTTGACTGTATCTGTGGTGTAGTGGGAGTGCACAACTGCTATGAAAGAGACATAATTTAGCAGGCAATGGATTTGACTCGCACGTGAGGGGTCATCAATTCAGTCAAGAAAATGAGTTGGCAGTTTTCTATCCACAAAACGTTAGGTGCGTGGTAAATACATACATTTAATGATAAACGGGCAGTATAGCAGATACAACAATAAATAAATATTCTCTCATTGCGTTGGGTATAGTGCGAGTGCGACAACCGCGCTGTACCTACAATCATTTTCATCAAGTGTCACCCGCGTACATCTTAGAAAGAACTAAAGGTTAAAGTTTAGATTAAACTATTTTGATGAAATTGTATATAGTATCTTGTAGCTGAGGAGACGACGTAATCGACTTTTTATTGCGATAACCAATATCCACACAGCGGAGTACCTAGAGGGCTTGAGGGGAACAATGCGAGTTAAAGATAAAATACATAATGCTTTCTTCAAATATACTAAGTAGCTACATCACACATTAGGTAGCACTTAAGATAACTACTGAGTTCCTTTGAAACAAGGAGATAATTACCCTGTTATGACATGCTATACGACTTGTGTACGAATAAAGAAGGCATGTGACTTATGGCTGACGATAATTACCGCGTTGCATAAATATGAGGAATGGACTATCGGTTGTAAAAGGAAAAAGGTCGCAACGTTGCGTGATGAGATGATTGCATACTTGATGAGCAGGAACTGCGCAGTTTGAGCATAAGTATTATGTATTCAGTGACATTTGTGGCCACGACACCACAATCACAAAATGTCAACTTTATATCAAAAGTTAATTTCAAATTAAAAACATGCATAATTTAAAATTAATGTTGTCTATTAAAATCTTAAAATGAAATAGGATTTAAATAAGATTGTTGATTAGATTTTTTTAAATAATCACTAAAATTAATTAATTTTGTTGGTTTTGTAGAGTTCCGTATCAAAAGGAAAAGGAACTCTTACCCCTCCAACTTCGTTGTGCTTTTGTCTGTAGGTATGTTTGTAGAGGCCGTTAGAATAACAATATAACTAAAAAGCAAAAAATAGTATAGGTACAACAACAAAGAATAATTAAACGAAGTTGGTGCCAGGAAATGTAGTTTAATGTTTTAGGCTCCAAACTTCAAAATGTTTAATTATTCTTTGTAACTAAAAAGCAATAAATAAAAAAGCAAAAAAAAAGTATAACAATTATTATTTATTGCTTTTTAGTTACCTTATATTTATTTTGGAAGTCGGTTTTTATTTAAAAGTTTTTATTTCTCAAATTTTAGTGTATTGGTTTAAAATTGATTTATATTACAATAGCATAATCTAAACTGATAATTTATTTGTGGTGGTGGTCTTCATCATATGTTCCATTTCACTCAATGATGTTTTTTAAGAGTATATGCACGAATTACTTTAACATTTGAAGAGTTTCCTGGGTTTCTCCAAGGTGTCATCATCAGATACGAACTTTGATGACAATGGGACCAATCTGGAAGTATATTATTTCAAACACAAAAAATATTTTTCAAATCGGTCTAGCCTAAGCGAGTAATCAAGTAACAAACATTAAAAATAAAAAATAAAAAATGTACATGTACAATGCCTTCACCGACAAGATAGTCAATCGTAATTTTATTTTTACTGTTACATAAAATAACTGAGATAGTTTTGATATTTATCTTTCTATCATTTGAAATTGAACGATATCTATTACCTACGTACCTACTAAACCTTATTATGTAAAATCCAAAGTAAATAAAAAACAAAAATAATGAGAGAAAGAAAGAAAATATACATAACCCTGAATAATGTTGTGCTACCTTAATGCGCGATTTTTAAATAATATTCCGTGAGAGCAGAATTGAATCAGAGTATGATTCGTATTATTATTCTATGGTTTCACAACTGACACAAATTGACTGCCTTTGTAGCGCGATGGGAGTGTATCCGACTGCTACGCAAGAGGTCGTGGGTTCGATTCCCACACGGGACACCACTTTATGTGATCAAACTCAAATTGCTGTTACGAGTCTGAATGTACTTTGTGTCTATGACTTGAATGTTTTTAAAGTCCCCCGCGACACTGGGCTACCCTACTGCGGTAGTAGTTTTTTTTTTTTTAAAAAAACGATGTTATAAATATGTGTAACACAAATATTATAAAGAAGTGTCTGCTATCATACATTTCCCCATACGTCTTAACAAACGAAGGGTTTTCTGTTATGGTTAACGAGATATCTCTCCATCAACCTACCTAGATATAATTTGACCTAAACTGCGGAACAGATTTGTGGGAAATTATAAGAAGAAGCAATAGGCAGATGTAAATAAATCATGAATGCCGTGACATATTCTTTTTATATGCAAAGTTTAACATTTTCAATTTGATAAGGTCAAACTGATTATTTATTTAAGGTATATTTTTGGATACGGAAATTAATATAGACAATCAATATGCGAATGATTTGTGAGAGACCATACAACAGTCTCCTAGCAGCTTTCAGCTCAATTAACTTAAATTTGAGTCCTCTATGTTTACTGGGGAATGCCTGTCTGTTCATAGAGACTCATAACAATGATAAGGCCGGTATTTTTACAGACTCGCTAAATTGTATCAAAGGCCTGCTCCAGAATCCCTTCAGGAATAGAACCCATCTACTTATAAATATAAGAAGATCCTTTTTGTACTGCACTAGGAATAAAAAAAAAGTTGAATTAATTTGGATCCCGAGCTATTCTCGTATAACAGGCAACGAATGTGCAGATGCGCATGCTAAATGTGCTGCCTCTGCCGATTTTAGCGATCGCAAACATTTCCTCCATCATCATGGATACGACCTGAGAAATCGTGCTTAGAATCAGCTTCTGTTCAAATGTCAAGGGAACTAAAGGGTCTTTCAAATAGAGCGGGTCGATATTAATAATCTGTGGCGGCCATTTTGATTTGGCGGCATCTGTCAAATCTGTTTTTTCTTATTCAGTCACTGATGCCAAATCACCATGGTAAGTTACACGGTTGAGCAGCATGTGCAAATGATAAAACTTTATTATCAAAATGAGTGTTCGTTAGTGAAAACGTTGCGCGCATTGCGCCCATTTTACGGCAGACGCGGTGGCCCTTCAAAGTCTACTCTCCAACGATTGGTGACTAAATTCGAGACGACCGGTTCGGTAAACAACCAACCAACACCTTTACGTCAAAGGAACGCCAGATCGGCCGAGAACATCGCCGCTGTACGTGAGAGTGTTCAGGAGACTCCGAAGCAGTCGATTTCTCGCCGTGCACAAGAACTCGGCCTTTCGCAGACTTCAACTTGGAGAATTTTGCGTCGGGACTTGGGTCTGCATCCATACAAGATCCAACTGACCCAGGAGCTCAAAGTTAATGACCATAGACAACGCCGTGTGTTCGCTGAATGGGCGTCGGAACGCTTAGAAGAGGACCCCGATTTTGGCCAAAAAATAATCTTTAGCGACGAGGCACATTTTTGGATGAATGGTTTTGTTAATAAGCAAAATTGCCGTATATGGGATGACCACAACCCACATGAGGTTCACCAGATAGCAATGCATCCACAAAAAGTAACTGTTTGGTGCGGATTTTGGTCTGGCGGCGTCATTGGTCCGTACTTCTTCGAAAACGAAGTTGGCGAGGCCAGCACCGTCAACGGTGAGCGCTACAGATCAATGATAAACAATTTCTTTTGGCTTAAATTGAACAATATGGACGTGAATGACATGTGGTTCCAGCAAGATGGCGCTACTTGCCACACAGCGAACGACACAATCGACATTCTGCATGAACGGTTTGCGGGTAGGGTTATCTCTCGCAGAGGTGACGTGAATTGGCCACCAAGATCGTGTGATTTGACTCCGCTAGACTTTTTCTTGTGGGGTTTTCTGAAGTCGCAGGTCTATGCCAATAAACCACATTCGACCGTTGCCCTGAAAGCCAACATAACGCAGGCCATCGCTCAGATTCAGCCGGATCTATGCAGCAGAGTCATTAAAAATTGGACCTCTCGGATTTGTGCCACCATGCGAAGCCGCGGCGGACATTTGAACGATGTCATGTTTCATGCATAATGGCATAAACGGGCCTTTCAAATAAAAAATAAATTTCGTTAATATCTCACACACATCTAGTTTTATTCAATTTTAACATCGACCCGTCTTTGTTGAAAGACCCTTTATAACGACACCTGCAACACAAATGGGAGGCGTTATTTCTCAGTCCAGCCAAATGTGACCATCAAACCTTAGTTCCATAAATACAAAAAGTTACCCAAGTCTGTGATTTCCACCATCTGTAGACTCTGGGTGGGGCATTGTTGTTCACCCGTGTTTTTTTTTACATCAGATACGTATCTGGGATTCGTCTCGCTGCGTCTAATCCGAATGCGGATTAGACGAGGGCAGTTTAAAACATTTATTTTTTTGTTGTCCATCTGTGTCTCTCTGTCCTGTCTGTCTCAGTCCATGTTCGTCGTTTGATCTGTATGAGCAGTTGAAAGAACTAGGTATCCCGGTTCCAACAAAAATGTCCGCCCTTCTATCGTTTTCTTGACCGCAAGTCATACAAAGTCTTATGAGTTTCATTCGCGACAATATCGTTAGTTTATGATATGATCCGAATAACATGTAAAATAATCTGATCTGTCAATCCGATATATCTATCTAATATTTTTTCAACATCATTGATTTTTTTTATGTTTAATAATGTTTATTTCAATTCTAACTGTTAAAACTCTAGTCAGATGTACAACCTCAAATAATATAATGATTCGTTTAATTTAACATACACACGAGTGATCATTGCTCTGTCCGTGGCAGAATTGTCGCCCCCGGCAATCCCATAAAAGAAAAAATAAATTGAAATTAAATTAGATTTTAGGTATTACGTCAATTTCCTTTCATGGAATGATGTACTTGTAAAATAAAATTATTAGGTAGTTAGGTACATCAACAACGCGTCTTATCCTGTAGCGCTCCAAACGTAAATATAAAGCGCATCTGTTTAGTATTTCAGTCCAGACTCTTGGTCGGTACTAAAACGGATGGCTACTGAGAAGCTATTACTAGAGTTTATGCGCGTACGCATGGCCGCCTGGCAAGTGCGCGATTTGTGAGAACTATTTGCCACAAACATTCAAAGCTCTCGTTAAACTAAACATAAAGTTACAAGACAAAGAGTTAACGATCGTTGTATAATAAATAGGAAATGGCGGCTTATCGTTAAATAGCTACAACCGTGCATACGGATAGCATAGAGATTATATATATTTAATAGTTGCGGGTCCACAGATTTAGAGTAGGTCTACTTTAAATATGATCTAATTAGGGACGTAGCTTGCCTTAGCCTGAAGATAGATAAGATCCAGATCTGATCTATCTTTTTCCTCTGCCCTGCTGAAACATGGTACTTTCTGGTTGCGATTATCTACAGCGCTCAACCTCACAGGCAACATGTCATCGAGTCGCCTTACCAATGTTATTAACAGAGTTTAAACTTTAAAAGGCAATCAATGACATACGCGTTGACATACACTACACTGAATCAGGGACCCTAAGCTGTTAAAAAGACAGGTGTAATATAACTCTTATTACATTCTTGTTAAGAATTTAGGGACCCCAATTCTCTAAAAAAATTCAAGGCCACCTTTGATTTACGACCCTGATTCAGGGTAGTGTAATCGGAGTTTAAAGAATTATGTTAATGGGTAGAGGATCCGAGTGTAACAGAGGCCACACAGAGGGTACTTATTTTAGACAAAAAAGTTCACAAAAACCGCTTTTAAACGTGATAATGACGACGGAAGGCTCTTTGAATGTGAATTTGGACGCCGACGATCAGTCATACAGTGTGACGTTGTTTGTTGGCAACCACCGAACGTTCTGTGCGCTGAGCGCCAGCGGGTGTCGTTGACTGCAGCCATTGTGCTGAGACGTTCAGACAGATGCACTGCCGATATGCCTCTATTGTGTAAGCGCGGTTCTACCCACGCCGGTCACATAACGCTGCCAGAGTGATAGTGACGCAGTATGACACAAGAGCGGACATGGTGTGACGTGTGATATAGTTCCGCGACAAAACCCTCGCTCCGGGGCACTGTGTGGACCGTGTTATGTACATGTGATAGATAGATGCGTCCGATAGGCCTCATGAATGCGGGGGTCAAGTTCGAGCGCTCATTAAAATTCCTACGCCATTTAGAATTGATTTCACGCATATTTTAAAATTATTTAACCTGTTCTGTAACGAATATAGTTAAACGTTTAATGGTTGGAAAACTTGTTACTTTGTATGTTACATTACGTCTATGTAGGCTCGAGTGCCTATCTAAATAAATTATGGAAGTATGACTTGTAACAAGCGAAACTGTGTCAATCGTGTTAACTTGGTACTACAAAGTTCGATTAAATTGGAAATCGATTTTGCATCGTCGTCGCTCGTCATTGTATGAACATGCTCACAGTACGGAGGAAAAATTATTAGAAGTTAGTTAAGTTCATGGTCGCTCATATTAATGCGATATCGTAAGATCTCTAATCGTAACGAAAAACGAACAATGATCTGGAATCTAAACGAATACGTCCTATGTATTGTAAATAGTATGTTAAAGTATAATGTAAGTGTGTGCACTGACAACAGCCGTTTTAATGCAAAAGTGACTTGCTGGCCTTTCTAATACTAGGTCGCTCTCTATACGTACTGTGCGTGCCGTAGGTAGGTAGATATACCACTAACTGACTATACGATATAATACAATCGATTCAATATCGATTGGATACGGTCTGATCTACAGCTGAGTTGGATCGTCAGTTACAACTCTTTTATAATAAATAAAAAATGATATTATATGGCATCGATACAATAATCTATACTAATATTAAAAAGCTGAAGAGTTTGTTTGTTTGTTTGAAAGCGATAATCTCAGGAACTACTGATCCGAATTGAAAAAATATTTCACTGTTGGATAGCCCATTTATCGAGGAAGCCTATAGAATATATAACATCACACTAGGACCAATAGGAGCCGAGCAGCAATAAAAATTGTAGCGGAAACGGGGCAAATGAAGGATATGAAGTTGCGCGGTGTATAAACTTGAAGATATTGTTTTTAAACTTTCGCGATTTTTATACATATTAGTTATATTTCGGGACTTAATCGCGTGAATTAGTATAATATAATATAAACTTGAAGTGTTGTATAAACTTCTAAAATATTTAGAATCGCTTGATGCTAAATATTTTAGAAGTTTATACAACATTATTGTAGGTACAACGTAACGTACGTACTACCTATATACATCATTATGTGTATACAGTCAGAGTGTCGATTTAGCTAGCCAACTTTTACAAACGGTTTAGTAACTTTTATAAGAGATGGGCTCCTCGAGCCGTGTGGTTCATGTCGCCGCGCGCCGGGTGCCGGGTGTCGGCGGCTAGGCGCTGATGGCTTTCATTACGATTAGTATGAATTGGCTTCACGGTCGCCGCCCACATCTCACATCTCTAAACAAATACAACATTTTCTACAACGCATACAATTCTATTCAACCAGTTAACTTTCCAAGCGCCGTGTGACAACAAATAAATATAACTTTAGAACTAATGTTGAACCTTTTGTTTGTAATTATACGGCGGTGGCGAGGACGCAACTTTTTTAAGGAACCAGTATTCGCACCGGTCGGTTCTCTTCGTTGTTTTTCGCTCATCTTTGTATAAACACATGTTGTAGAGTCATGGTCTCTGTAGTCACGATGTAAGTACGAGCACGCCTGTACACAGTAGATGATCTCAGCCGTCTACTCGACGTAGTTCCTTTCCTGGTAAACACTCATACCTAGAGCGCAGCGCTCAGATTTACTGCCATTATCCTGTTACGACGACGAACGACGATGTACTGACGACCATTGTTAGTCAGACGCGGGACGGGAGGGAAATAGAGACAAATTGCTAAATTACGGGCATTGTTACTTGCTTACGTGTGTTCAACTGGGTATGGTTTGATTGATGGTTGTAGTTAAATTAGTAAACAGTTCTTGTCTTGTTTTGGTTACGATGAGACTGGTTGGGACCGCATTGTGTAAAGAATAGATGCAGAATATTTCGTACCCTCTAGTAAATACATATGTAAGACTCTAATTTAGACCGAAAGCATTCCATAGAATTTTAATTTGATTGTTGGTCAATCATTTTAGATTTTAACAATATAGAACATATCTACCTACCTAAATTATATTTTTTTGCGCTCGTCGTAATCTCATAGTACCTCTCACGCACATACAGATATTTATCATTCCATTCTCATCGTCAGAACAACACCTACTTGGTAAGTATAGAATAATATATTAAGTATTAAATAATAACAACGAATTTTATATCAACCTACCTAAAATCCGTGTGTTGGTATTGATGTGGACTTGTGTAGTCTGTAGAACCTGCGTTGTCATCGCGCCACGTCACCATTGTTCTACGGATCTACGGTTGATAGCTCGGCGAAGTCTGACACGATAACAGGTTGGAAATGATTGGAATTACCCTCAACACGTCTCGGCAGCCGTGACGTGGCTGAATGAGTTACATTCATAAAATTATATATAATTGTCTCATGTACATCATGTTGTTTAGTGCTGTGCTGGTAGATATATGTTACAGTAAATATGATTAATTCGAGATTATGTATAATAGCTAGTCATTATGAATAATGTCAAAGTCACGTAGTAAATACTAAGTAATATTAGCTATTATAACAGGTAGTTGATCTTAGGAAAAGTATCAATCACCAATTGATGATGACGGATGATGATGATTGGTGATGATGGTAGATAATAGTTATTGGTGATAAATGATATTAATGGTGACATTGATGATCGATGATGATCTCTCAAGTTTGTATGGTGACCCATACAAACTTGAGAGATCATCATCGATCGAACGATCGAACTTTAAGGCTACCAGCTTGGGCCGCTTTAGCTCGCATGGGTCCCGCACTTTATTACAGCGGGCGGAAGCTGCAATCCCTCCGCGCCTTCGGTTCTAAAAACAAGTGAATTAGCCCACCCCGACTTCACGTTTGTGAAGTCGGGGTGGGCTAACTCGATTTTGTCAAAGTTTTGAACTTGATTGAATACTTGATTAATTCCAGGGAAATGCCTCATAATTTTAAAACTATTCATTTATGGTGTATTATCGCTATGAATATACTTTAGTCTTTAATGTACCAATAAATAAATATTGTTATTCAAAAACTAACGGTTTTGCGGACCCTTTTTTTAGGATAGATGCCTATGTATATGGATAGATGCCCCAATATGAAAATACTGGGTTAGGATAGATGCCTTATGGAATAAAATAAGTAAAATACATGGACTTACAATGTTTTATTTATAATTTAAATAACATTTTTTTAAATGAACGTGCAGCCGTAATCAAACACAGCAAAAAGTAACATTTAAGATTTTGTGTAGGTACCCTACACAATTATCCCGACGTAATAAACTATTGGGTTGTAAAAGCATACAATTTTTAAAACTAAATGCTTACACTGTATTACTATCAATATAATAATAATCTTTCTTGCTATTTTATAAACTGCGTTAAAATTCAAAATATTGTTGACTTTGGTTGAAATTACGAAATATATATCATTGAAATATAAAGTATTTTATTTGACGATAAATTGTATTTCATAAAATATAAATTACGAAATATATATCATTGAAATATAAAGTATTTTATTTGACGATAAATTGTATTTCGTCAAAAAAAATACTTGACTTTAACTTTTTGAACATCTTTGACCTATACTCTAATCTTTAATGTTAAGGGCACCTGTACCTAAACAAAATCAGGGCAACTATCCTTTTCGAAAAAAAAAGGAAATAGGATAGATAGAAAGGAATATGGATAGATGCCCTTTTGTTTTTAACATAATCTAAATAATAAAGAGCTATTATTGCAACCTCCATGTGTAGTTAGCGAACCAGGGTATTGATAAAATACAAATTGAACGGAATCAATTACTATTTAAAAAGTTACACAGCGGTAGGTAAATACTAAGGTTGAAGCTTTTTTCGTGCTCGCTGCGGATATAATCGCACACACAAGTAAAACGTATTTGCACAGGGTCATGGCCTCATGGTAATACGGTGTGTGGTGTCCGTGCTTCACATACATATCAACCCATATGATGGCCCACTGCTGGGCACGGGTCTCCCCAGTAGAACCTACTGGTATGTAGATCCTGGGGGTAATTGCCATAATCGCCACGCTTGGCGAACGGGTTGGCGATCGCAGTAAGGCTTTAAGTACGCAGAGGACGCTGCTGCCCGTCCTCCGGAGTGAAATCCCTTAGTCGCCTTGACGACACCCACGGGAAGAGATGGGGTGGTACTATTCTTAAGCCGGCACCACACGGCACGTGCTTCACATATATTAACTATATTAAATTAATTGCTGCAATTTTGGAAAGTACTTTTTTTGAAAACGGGGCACCTATCCCATCGAGGCATCTATCCTGGAGTTACCCTACCTGCTACTCGTTTCAAATTAAATTTTACTTATAACTTTCTAGATATTATAAATAATAACTAGGCAAAATGATTAACTTGGACCTTATAATCACTATTCCAATAATGCATTTTTATTATGCATAGTTCCCAGTGACTATATATAATCACTAAATGAATCGAATTTACTGTAACATATACATAAACTGGTAGAAGTTGAGTATTAGCGCGGCGCGGGGCGGGGCGCGTGCGCCGGATGTTCACAACGTGCGCGTAACTAATGACAGCTTCGCCATCTTGTGGCAGAGACAACGTGTAACGCTTCAGCGAACACGTAAACTGCCTACTAAAGCACGTCTATTTAGCTATATTGCATTTCATAATTATAACTATTATGTGCAACAGGCGCAAATAACATGGTTTCTGTAGTTACTCGTCCTGATTTGTAACAAAATACCTACAGTAGAAATCGTTCTAAATAACAAAACCTGCTAATTTTGTCTGTAACTAGCCAACAGCGCCGTTGGGCCCTTAGAACACCAATATTATCGGTTTCCCTCTAATTAACTTGTAGTTATTTATTATAATATTATAGGTGCGAATCGAATAGGTAACCGTATCCAGCATGACAAGTATCTATATTATTGTATGGTGTTACCGCAGGACATTTTTAACCTATTAATAAACTAATTGCTTCTGCTAGCAATTGGTTTACTTTTTTAGTACCTCTAACGTATTCATTAAAGTAAAGTAAATTTAACCCAGAGGAACCCAATATTACAGTTTGTGGCTCGACACCGCAGAGAATCCAACATTCAAGTTTATGCCTCCACACCGCGGCGAAACCAAGATTATAGTTTGTAGCTCCATATAGTGGAGAACCCAACATTATAGTTTGTGGCTCGACACCGCAAAGAACCCAACATTATAGTTCGTGGCTCGACACTGCAGAGAACCCCACATTATAGTTTGTAGCTCCAAGAACCCAAAATTTTAGTTTATGGCTCGACACCGCTGAGAACCCTGCATTATAGTTTGTGGCTCCACACCGTTGAGGAACCCAAGAGTAGTTACAGAATATGGCTTGACACCGAGTGGGGGGGGGGGACATTTAGCCCCTGTGGGCCTATAGTTTCGCATTTGTATATAGGAATCTTTGTAGGTACTGACTTAATATTTAGGTAGTAGGTACACCTACTTTTATCGTAAGAGGAACTATTGAAGATTCCAAGAAATAAATACATGGTGATGTAGTAACCATTATCAAAATAACGCAGTACATTACCAATATCTAAACCGACGATCGATTTTTTATTACCCGCGACGGCCGCGGAGACGGTAGGTATATGCGTTTGACGTAATTGAGTATGTTCTTAGCTAAGTTTTAATGTATTACGGCCGGTCTCCATAATCTAACTATCGATAGATTTGGCTACTAGAGGTATATATTTGACATAAGCTCCATACAAAACATGTCAAAATTCTACCTCTAGTAGCCAAATCCATCGATAGGTAGATTATTGAGACCGGCCGTTAGACCGCCCGGGGCGCCACAGTGCTCATGTTTCTCCAAAACGGTTATTATTATTTTATAGTATTGTTGTAAGTACCTCATATATATTGTAAAAGTTTAAAATAGAAACAAATAAAAAAAAATGGAAAAACACGACGCATCAATTTAAATTTTAAAACCCCCAACTAACAGGAGGTAGTTAAGTAACCTAAGAAAGTCCGTCGGCGACAACAAAATAATACAATAAAATGAATTGTTCTTTATTTAGACACATTGAACATTTGTTTTGCCTTTAAGCTTAGAGCAATGTACTTTATATACTTACATCAGATAATGGTAACAGCCCTAGTAGGTAACAGCCCTACCAAGATTTCCTACAAGCTGATGTAATCTAAGCGTATTTATGAAATGGAAAAAATATTTATTTTAAAGTACAAACAAGCACAGTACGTACAAGCACTTTTATAGGGTACTTGTTAGTTGTTACCAACATGTAGGTGCGAGGAAGCGGAACTCAGCGGACCGGTCCGACCGCTCGCCGCCGCCGCACCGTGCTAATGTGCGTGTTCTGTGTTCGTTCGAAGTTCACGAGACGAATTGTATTTCAAATACACAATGCGTCGTTGTGATGTAAATGTACATTGTCTGCACGATTAGATATACATTTTATTGAGGCTCTGAAGGTAACTGTTGTCCTGTCAAAGAAACGGTCGGTCGTGTGCGCGGCGCACGCGGCGCGAGCTCAATGTCAACGAATGATAACAACGGAAGATTACGATCGCAGCGTTTAATTCACGGGCTAATTAATCGTTTATACGTGTGGAGTTAATCGGGTCGTGGCATTGAGCTGAGCGTGTCGGGCGCGCTGCTGTCGGCGCTTCGGAGCAGTGGGCAATGTCAGCACCAGATGCGGACGCGGATGCGCAGCGCGCAGAGGAACAACTGAAGATTGAATGGCAGAGAGGCGGCGATGCCGGGCCTATTTATAACATTTTAATCAGGCAAAATATTTGTGCTTGTGTTTCTCTAAGCCTTCTCATAAATAACGGTAGCGATTTGTACCATTATACAATTTATAGACTACAGGTCTTAAACCACTACCTCATACATAACAGGTTTACTGCTTGCGGTGTTTAGTTTCTTGAGCCGTAAAAGTTCTTTATAGCGATTTAAACTGGTATTATTTTTTCTAGATTTGAACTGGAGTACCTAATTCTAGACGCCAAAGAAGCTACTTGAGTGATATGATAATAACTATCTCAAATACGGGTAGCCAAATGGATTCCAATTGCAGGGAAATACACAGACTCTTTTAATAGCCATACACGATGCAAGTTTCGTGCCTGTTGCACTGTTGCATACTATTAAATTGAAGCAATAAAAGCTTGCATGGTCTTAGGCCTAAGTTCTAAAGCTGAAATCTCTAGCGTACTTTGGCTGAGCTCAAACTTAGCATATGTAAAACGTGAAGAAAATCTTGACTAAGCCGGTAGCGCCATCTAGCCGGTAGTTAAACAACTATCACGGCACAACTCGCGTGCAGGAAAAGATAGAATTGAGGTCTAGTAACATAGTCCAGATAGGTGGTTCGATTCCTAGGTCTGGACTTCAAATTTTTCTCTTTCTAAAATGCAGTTATTGTATTAATAAAATGATTGGCAAGAAATGCCTATAAAAAAATCTATAATAGGTATCTATAAGGAAGCAAAGTCAGATTTATTTATTTATTTCATAAACAATTTTCACTGTTCGAAATTTACAATTACATACATTGTACACACTACTACTATTACATAAAAAATAATAATAATCAAAATATACAAGAATAATAAGTTAAAAATTTTCAAGGACAAACAACACAATTAACACCAAAAATACATCATGTAACCCCCAAGTCGGCCACAAAGTAAAGACATTGGTGTAGGGTTCTTCTCAGTGTAGGGTTCCACAGCTGTGAGCGAGTTTGCTCAGTGTACCCGTATAACATAGTTATACGTGGAAATAGGGAGCACATTCATGCTCAATAAGTAAAATGACACTTTAATTGATATTTGTTAATACAAATAGATATCTACTATTTAAGAATATCCCTGAGTTTTTTTACACTAGTCGGCCAAAACCTCAGTAATAGATAGGTACGTTTACATGCGTGGGGTGTAACTTTAATATTGTATTATATATATATTTACATTACATACTAAATAAAACATTAAACAGACAGTTCAACAGGACTACCTAAAACAGAATTATTAAAATATATATATTACGATTACACGCCAGTGTGCAGATGTCCTTAGTGTTGTGTCGAAGTACCGACGGTTCCGTACAAGACTTTACAAACATACAAGTCACGGACACAAAGTACACCCAGACTTGGAACAACAATTTGTAGATCACACAAAGTGGTGTCCCGTGTGGGAATCGAACCCACGACCTCATGCGTAGCAGTCGGATACACTCCCACCGCGCCGCAGAGTTAGTTAAAGTCTAGTAATTTCTAGACTTTTAAAATATTAATACTTAAAAATACTACGTACGTATACAGGATGATTTGTAATATACTAATTACCTCCCGCTCGTGGTTTCCTTACTTATTACTAAATAACTTTGTAATATAGTATTGGAAAATCAATATACTAATATATAAATGTGAATGTAAGTTTGTTTGTTACGCTTTCACGCGAAACCTCAACCGATCATCATGAAACTTTGTACACATAAATTCTTGGAGGTATTAGAAGTAACATAGGATTATAAAAAAAAGGGAAAAATTTACGCAGACGAAGTTGCGCGGGACAGCTAGTATTTAATATATTAACCCTTAATCACCTACCACTTGTTTTTGGAGGTCTGACCTTAACCACCTACAGACTTTTTTCTGGAGTAAAATCATTGTTTATTGTAAGGTTTAGGCCCTAAACCAAGAAACATCGATTTTACTCCGGGGTCTCTGTATTCAAAGATTTTCCGAAAGGTATACAAGATGGACCACACCCATGTGACCCATGCCGGCTTGGTCGTCTTATAGGTATACCTTTATTTTATCTTCAAAGCCTTCCCATCGTTCCTTTATTATACTTCTTCTGGTGACATTTTTTACTTTAGTTTAACTCTTATTGATCATAGCGTGATGTACCAAATAGCCAATGTTACACTACTCGAAGCCCCACATTTTACCTTTACAAAAATAAAGCATTCTGGTACGTCAGGGACCTTGGTAGATCAGCATTATGTAGTACCTAGGTGCCTACTAACCCTCTTACTCTCTCTTAATGTGACGCAAACAAACTGACGCAGGTCAGCTATCTGTGTACCCAAGAATCGGTTGGGTATTGGATTAAAATTTGGTGTACAGATAATTGTTTGATGTCGGCATCCGCTAAAAACCCAAAAGCAAAAGGGCGAAGCCGCAGGCGGAAGCTAATCATAGGACCTGCTCGATGCTTAGTGTCCTACGCCCACGGTGATAGGACGCGCAAACGACTCCCGTGACGTCAGCGCGCCATTGGAAAAAAACTTCCGAAAAAAACGTTCGATTTGTGAACTTCGGAGTCGACCGCATTTTTTTATATTTCTTCAATTTTCATACATATTTATATGATTTGGTGCGATCTTGGACTCCTCCTTATCTACGAGTATGTATACTAACAGTGCAACTCAGTGTATACCCAATTTGTGAATTAAACTAGAGTGTACTCTGCCACGTGCCTAAAAGTCGGCATGGAACCATCTCGAGCGGGTCTACTAAGTAAGTGGAAGTCTACGTCTTTTCTGTGTTTTGTGTGCTGGAGACCATTTGAAATAGGTGAGTAGTTCATTGAGTTTAGATCAAACCCCTTTCTAAATCTCTGAACGATATTTAGGGTAGGTCTAATAAAGAAATCAACATTCCAAGTTACAATCCCCGTATCTGTTGTTGGCTATTTACATGCCTCCTCGAATATATAAAATATGCTAGGTAGGTACTTTATATAATCTGAGTAGAAACACTTACTTATTGCAAATATTGTTTTAAACTTTTAACAATGCGACAAAAGTAAGCTACACATTAATTTATTGTGTTATCAATACATTTATTAGATACTCACGTACTTTAAATAATCTGATTAAAACGCTTGAGTACCTTATTGTGAATATTGTTTTCCTAGTAAACATATTAGCTTTATAATAGGTATCACTATCTAGGTACTAGAGATATAAGTGCTTGTAATAAATAATAAATAGATTTGGGGCGCACGGGCATAAGCCCTTGTCACAATACAACAGTGTCAAGGAAATCCGTTAGATATTAATATGAATAGATATATTTGTGGTGTGCATTACAATATTATTAACGCTATTTATATTATATTACCGATCAAGTTTCAGCTTTCCAAGTTGTAGGTTCAAAGATGGTGCTGCCATCTACATGGTCGTGGTCGCAGAGATTAAACGCTGTTACATCAATTTGGGCAACAACTTTTAGGTGCGCCTAATAAGGGCCAGGTCCCAATAAAGTCCTTATATTCAAACTTCTCGCACTTATGCTAAAACCAAAATAGTTGTCGTGTGAACCCTTCCTATTGACCCATTATAAAAGTGCATCTACGTTTATTAACTTCGCGCCAGCCGTTTTGACAATGACTCTGAGTAACCACAGCGAGGGTCGACGTGACTCAATAAGTAAAAAACGTTATTCAATTTTGGCTAATTTCGGGAGTAAAACCCGGTGTTTGTGAAATAATTAGACTATCATAATTATAAAATAACTTCTAAACGTAGACTGACAATTGATTGGTAAGTAATGGAAATATTTTAACTTAATTTTGTTTAATTTTCTCAGGAGATATCTAAATGCTTAACGAGGTCTACTGCGTTGTAACCTAATAAGAACTGGACCTTATTGGGTACATGAAATTTTAAAATAAGCATGATCGGTTATGACTTAAATAAATAATTTACAAAGTGTGAATAAGCAGATGTCTTTGCAACGCTTTTATTTAAATGGATACATCACAAAGAAGAAAGCTAATGTGTTTTGAAAGTTATCCACAGAATACTTTATATGAATCTGTTATTGTTAAATACCTACATAACAAATAACAAGGTCCTGAGACTATGACTTATAAAGACTAAGACTGAAAAAGTGACTGATATGTTACATTTTCTGATGTTCATTTATTACACCACCACAGTTTGTTTGATTTATAACTAAAAATAGAATAATTATACAGAGTACAGTTATATTTTCTACGACTCGCGACTGTAAGGACCACGACTTGAGTAGTATGAAGATTCAGTTTAAATAATCAAAAACCACTAACGTACCTAATAGTTACTGCGATAGGTAACATTTTTTTTGCCATCAAATGCATAAAACTGAACTTTAATCAGGGGAGGGGCAACATGTGACCCAACAGCCAAGTGTGAGTCGCTCGCATGATTCAACACCGGTACACCAGCAACTACCTCAGGGCAATTGCCTGTCCAAACACATCGGTAATGTAGAAATTGGCATTTAAAAAAGTGGCCGTGAGTTTTTATTGCCAAGTTCTTTTCTCACGGCTTTATTCTTGAGAACTTGGCATTAAATGTAGAATCACTCTATTCCATTCAATCCTCATTTTGTCTGACGTTCAGAAGCGTTGTATTTTGTAACCTAAGTGAATAAAGTACTTTGACTTTACAACAAGAATTTTACTCACTGTTTTTGTATGAGTATCCGCCTCTGTCGCCGTCACACACATTCAGCTTCTCACAAACACAAAAACTTGCCTACTCACTCGCGTTTAAGTTAATATTCTATTACTAATAGATAAAATGCTTTTAAAAAGTTACAGTCACTATACAATATTAGGTACAAGACATGTATTAGAAAAACAAATTTATCACCTTCTACTTAGTTTAATAAATATTCGTACCTATTATCTATATTAAGGAACGGGTATAAACGCGACTATGCCAGGTAAGTACCTAATTAATTAGCCTTTCGATTGCATGACGTTTCGACTAGGTTATACGGGCACCAAAGTATACAACTATTTATGAACCCCCGGCACTGACCACTGTCACAAGAGCACAAAGCGTCGCGACGTCACAACTCCGTTTGTTGTGAGGTAACAGTTTATTTATCTACCCTCACATTTTGCCATAAGTAGGTACACTCGGTTTATAATAGGTAGGGGTTTTAAATCACGCTTTAATAGGGATAACCCACCATTAAATCTTACATTAAATAACATACCCCTGCCAGTGGTGAACAATATAAAGTACTTGGGGCTATGGTTAGACAGATCACTGACGTGGTCCAAACACATAAATGAGATTCGTGATAAAATATGTAGATTAATCAATATCTTTAAAGTACTCGCGGGACCGGGGTGGGGAGTACATCCAAAACATCTCAGACGCTTATTTAAAGCGTTGATTCGCAGTAGGTTGAATTACGCAAGTTTTCTTTACGATAATAGTAGTAAATTTGCATTTAGCTAAATTAGACAGAGCCCAAAATATTTGTATTAGAATTATCGGGGGGTTCTTAAAGAGCACTGCGATCCACGTAATGGAAAGCGAGCTGCACATTCAACCTTTACAATTTCGAAGGCATTGTCTAGATGGCAAATATAGGCTGAAATTGAAATCTTATGCAGATAACAACATTATTTTTACAATAGCTGAATTACAAAAGCTTTGTCAAAATCCAAATTTTGAAAAAGAAACCCTTACTCGTTAAAATGCACGAAACTCTCAATGCTCTCCCTGTTCACGTTAGTCCTCAATTAGAAATGTTCTCATTAGATACTTGGGTTAACAGTGTGGATCTATCTTCAGTTGTAAAAATTAATATAGACTCAGTTACTAAGTCAAAAATATTATATAATATTTTTGACTTAGTAACTAATACTTTTTGAATGAACAATGCTCAAAATTTATAAATACAACGTATAGGCAATTTCACAAGATCTTTACAGATGGGTCAAAATATAAAAATAAAATCGGTGGAGCTTTTTCGACCCACAAGAGCATGGGTCAATAAAATTGAATATTAATGCGAATATGTCAATTATGTACCCTGAAATGATTGCAATAGGAGAAGCACTATCCTACACTGATACCTTAGAATATCAGAGATACTTATGTAATTTATACGGATTCCAAAAGTGCACTTCAACACTTAGCCCGTTGTACATCAGCTTATAGAAGGACACGGATTGCTTATAGCATTATAAATTCTATATGTAGTTTAGTTGGTAAAAACAAACAAATTATATTACACTCACTGTAATATAATTTACACTGTAAAACTGTAAAACAAACCAGCTCATATCGGTCTGATAGGTAATGAAAATATGAGAGAGAAAATATTTCATGTCATCAGCTACCCTTTTTCAGTGACCTTTTATATGTTGTTAAAAATCAATGTGAAGTCATGTGGCACGAATATTTTGACATGAGATCACTGACAAAGGGTGTATGGTACAAAACGATACAACCGTCTTTAGCCAGATATTCATGGATTGATCAGACCGATATGAGTCAACCAAATACCGTAAGGGCCTTTCGGCTCCGTTCAGGACACGTCCCATTACACAGTTTTGCTTACTTAATGGGTAAAGTTGCATCACCTAACTGCCAGACTGCAATAAAATATAAGACGTTTACCATATTCTTATGGAATGTGTGTGTGGAACGAAGCTGAGAGGATATCTTTGGGTTTACATTCCTTTGACACTGGGAAATGTAATATTTTGGCATCACCCTGTTCCGATGAGGCACACCTTTTATTTGAGATGGCTGAAAAGGGATTTAGATCTTAGATACTACTTATATAGACTGATGAGGGTGGCATAGTCATTCATGACTAAACCAGTAGGGGCAAAATCATTTTCGTATTTTGAATGTATTGTTAGTAACAAAACCTCTTTGGTTGTACTGAACGTAACTGGCTGGTTTTAATACCATTAAATGTTGACATTCTAAAGATGCAATAAATAAAAAAAACTACTACCCGCCATTTTTTAATTGTTTTTCAAGCAAACAAAATGAACGTATTACGAAGAAATTCGGCACATTTTAAAGTTTTATTACAGTAAAGGCACAGATAAATATAATACTATACTAGTAGTAAAGGTAAAAATGCGACCTGAAATGTGGTTCAAGCGTTTCAATTCTGGAAATTTTAGTGTGAAGGTTGACGCTCGGTCTGAACGCCGCGTGTCTGACGTTCATAAGTGTTGCATTTGTAACCAAGCTACTATATTCATTTAGATTATAGTATTTTGACTTTTGCCCTATCACAGATAAAATCAGTGCCATCTTTGAAAAAGTGGAGCATGATCGACATATTAGTAGTTACGATATTGCTGAAGAACTGGATGTTGATCACAATACTATTTTACGTCATTTACAAATGCCTGGGTACAAAAAAAAACTTTATATTTGGATACCACATGATCTCACTGAGATAAACTTAATGCAACGTGTTTCCGTTTGCGATTCTTTGTTAAAACGTAGCAATTCCGACCCATTTCTTAAACGGTTGATTACAGGTGATGAAAAATGGGTCACATAATAAATAAGAATGTCCGAAAAAGATCATGGTCGAAGTATGGACAAGCCCCACAGACCGTGGCAAAGCTCGGCCTGACTCGGACCAAAGTGATGCTGTATGTATGGTGGGATTGGAAAGTAATCGTCCACTATGAGCTTTTGCCGCCGGGTAAAACTATCGATTCTGACCTCTACTGTCAGCAAATGAGGAGGTTAAAAGAAGCCATTGAGAAAAACCGGCCGGAGCTGCTGAATAGGAACGGCGTGGTATTCCATCATGACAACGCCAGATAAAAAACGCAGTTTGTGTGCCGTCTGGACCTAACACGTATTTAAGATTTTCTCCGATTTCTGATATATTTATGCCTATCCTCTAATGGGCAAAGGAAAGTATTTGTTGTACTTGTGGTCTCAGTTAACTGTTTACCTAGTGGCGTAACTATAGGAAAAGAGACTGAGGAGGACGGAGGACTGGCAAATTGCCACTGGCCTTTGACCTACGGGGGCCCCGGGTGCGAAAGCCTTAGAATTAACCTAATATTTTTAGTAAAATGTATAATGAGTGTAAAATGAGGATTGGAAGGATAGGAAGCCATTGAGAAAAACCGGCTGGAGCTGGTGAACGGAAGGGCGTGGTGTTCCATCATGACAACGCCAGGCCGCACTCATCTATATCAACTCAGCAAAAATTGAGAGAGCTTGGCTGGGATGTGTTGATGCATCCTATAGCCCTGATCTTGCTCCATCTGATTTCTACCAGTTTCGGTCACTTCCGAACTCTTTAGGAAGCATAAAGTTAAATTTTTTTTTTCTATGCATGAAAAATACGAAAATACTTTTGCCACGGCTTTATATATTCGCCCCGCTAAGTTTTAAATGTCCCTATTTATAGGTGATTAACAAACCACTAAAAATATAACTAACAATTTGGCGTCACAATTCCATTCTATGTAGGTACCTAACGTAGCACACACACGCGACATTTAACGACAGATTGAGAGACACTTTGCACATCTGCTGAAAGTTAGCACCAACGCAATGTACCTATCTACTCGTACCTAACCTATAATTTATGTGGGCGGTAATTCACATGCCTACATAAATGGTATTCAATAAAAAACACACTGTAAGCAATATTACACACTGATAGCCGTGAACAATATGTACGTATTTTGAAATAAGAAGTCAACCGCATAAGCATCAAACCCGTCAATTTTGTGGAAACTTTTACAAATACAAAAAAGAAATAGATACTGTTTCTTTTTAGGGTTCCGTATCTCACGAGGAAAAAGCAGTAAGTACCCTTATAGGATCACTTTGTTGTCCGTTCGTCTTTATCTCGGGAACACGTGGAGATATCGAGTTGAAATTAAAAGCAAATACTCATGGTGTACAGTCCCTTGAAGGTGAGAAAAAATCAGACTTTAAGTTAACGTAAAAAAACCGAGCAAGAGCATGTCAGATCATGTTCAGTGTAGGGTTCCACAGCCTCGAATAAAAGCATCAACAGAAAAGAGTATGTTCATGGCACTTTTGTTGAGAAACGCAGTTTTTCAGCAATAACTCAATGACGGTAGGTATTTCCGATCATGTCCGAAATAATTTTAGTTTAAAGTATTTATTAAGTGCTACCTTTGTGATTTTTTCTAAATTTTTTGGTCACACGGTTCAGGTTAAGAGGGGGGGGGGCATAATTATTGCAACCTTCGGAACTATTATTTCTAAAAAAGATTCAGTCAATAAAAAAGTTTATTAGAAACCATAAAGTGTTTATAAAATACCTGATGATGGTACATCTTACCGCAGGCGGTGCCCAGTGGGCTACCAGCGCGAATAGAATTAGAATTTATTTGCAAAAAATGTCGTAGATACAAAATATGTTAGATAAACATTGGCACCAATATGGTGAACATACACATTTTGCCATAATTTAACAGCAATAAAATGTAAGTGCAACTATTGTAAATGTACAACTTTCAAAATCCAATTATAAACATTGATAGTAGCGAGAGTAGTAATTTCCAATTTATATTTTTGTCCAAAACTATACCTAAAAACATTGTATGATCCACTTCCTGATTAACAAAGTCATCAAGCATGCAATTTTTTGAGTTTACGCCCGTATGTGGTAAATTGAATATATTTAGTTTTCGTATATTAACATTTAAATTATTAACATCCATCCAATTTACAACAGATTTAATAGATTTATTGATGACAGAATTATATAGTTCAATCTTTGATTATATCATGTCTAGATTCCTAATCCGGCATTTAAAATTGAAGCAAATAACTGTCGACGTACTTTTTGAGAGGTAAGAAGACTCATTAGATGTTGATGAGAGATGAGATGTTGCCATAATTCTTCTTCTTCTTCTTCTTTGAATTTATGGCCGTTTTAACGGCTAATTTCTGCCAGTGTCAAGTATTTATGCGCTTATTACAAGCACAAAGTCTCGTTCTTGTTCAATTACCACGTATTCAATTCATTTTTTACAAGTTAAACTCGGAGCTGTAAAAATAACGGCCGGTCAGTTTGCCGCCATTTTTACAACTCCGTTGCCATAGTTCTTCTTCTTCTTCTTTGAGTTTATGGCAATCTAGCCGTTTTAACGGCTAATTTCTGCCAGTGTCAAGTATTTATGCACTTATTACATGCACATAGTCTCGTTCTAAGTCAATTATCACGTATTCAAATCATTTTTTACAAGTTAAACTCGGAGCTGTAAAAATAATGGCCGGTCAGTTTGCCGCCATTTTTACAACTCGTTGCCATAGTTAATCTAGCGCGCCATTTTCAACGAGAGTCAAACGTCAAAATAGCGTAGCTTAATTTTTTTTAAGCTTACTGAGGAAATGCTCGGGGCACATTTTTGAATGTCATTAGTTTTAGATGTATTAATTATTGAATTGTCATGTTGTTGTCATTGTCATTTTTTAAATTGTCATGTTTGTGTGCGCAATAGATGAATATTGTATTTAACAACATAAATGATAATAATAATTATTATTATTTATATATTTGTTAGAATATTGCAGTTACAAGGTGTTACAGATTAGAATGTCCATAATATTCTGCCGTTTCCAGCGTACCTTTTTTTACAAAACATATTGAAGAATAGAAAATTTACACAAACTAAACAAAAACAAGGGTTTGATGAAGAAGGAAACAATGTTGTCGAGTTTTAGGTAGCGTAAGAATCTATTATAAGTTTCGTAGCGTTTTCGTTCAAAAAGTAATTGGTTTTTAAATTTTAAACATTTAAGTGTTCTAAATTTATAAATACGATAGCCATACAGTAAACCTGATTGGAGAACAATGAAATTCTCTGTTGCGGTACAATAAGTATTTTAAGAGTTATACGACTCTTTCTGATTGCAACGTCATTTTATCTATACTACTTAATAATATAAAGCTGAAAAGTTTGTTTGTTTGTTTGTTTGAACGCGGTAATCTCAGGAACGACTGGTCCGAATTGAAATATATTTTTTGTTGGGTAGCCCATTTATCGAGGAAGGCTATAAGCTATATAACATCACGCTACGACCAATAGGAGCGGAGCAGCAATGAAAAATGTCGCAAAAACGGGGAAAATATACGCATACGAAGTCTAAGTACAAAGATACAAATTTCGATCAAATAAAAGGCTGAAAGGGGTAATATTTTAAACTTTTTAAATAGAGGGTCACAGCTATCGAATGGTTGGGCTTTACGCTATAGAATGGTTGGGCTTTACCTATTGTTCGAATACATTTTAGCGTAGCTCGAAAGGACTTGACAACATCCATAGAATTACTTCAAATTATAATGCAGAATGCTGCTGCAGAATAGACGAAACATAACCGTGATATGCAAGCAATGCAGCGTCATTACCAGCTACACGAGTTAGTCTATTTAAAATAAAATAAAATATCTGTGTGCCTTCCAACTACCTACATTGTTTATCTATTCCTATACACAAAAATTGTGTGTAACACTTTCTACTTATGTACTTACTTGCGTATTTTATTTCTAGCTGCGGACGTTTGCTGTTATAGCATTGAAACTAAATCAATTTCGTTTTGCTTACGTTGACATGTAGATTATTATCTTGTAACCGTTTTATTAGGCTATGTAATGTGTTATTAACTTCGTCTTTGTATTTAGTAATATTATTATCTGTGCGTTATATACTGTGGGTGGTATCGTCAGCGTATAGTATGCAGTTATGGGTTTTAGAGTAAAAATCTGTAACTAGGTACACTTTCGTTTCAGATTCTGTATATCTAGATATTTCCACGCATTGTAGTCGATTATTTGGGTAACTTTCTATCCTTTCTATCCAACTTAAAGCGTTTTGATAGTAAGTACTTTTAATAGTAATCCCCGCGTTAATTAACAAACATGATTGGTGTGAAGACCGCGACCGGCGGCGACGGCGACGCGGCGCTTGCGCAATGTTCGTCACTATCTTCCGCGTCGAGCAACGCGCTCATTGGCACATTCGTACTTATTACATAAAATACAGGCGTTCCGTGCTACACGCACTTGTATCTTTACTTTTATTTCTGTTTTTAGGGTTCCTTAGTTTCGACATATCAGTCCGTCCGCAACTTAGCTCAAAGACTGTTAGTGCTAGAAGGCTGTAATTTTGCATGGATACACAACGTACATGTAAATATGTAAAGTAGGGATTTTTTTTCTCACATACCCCATCGCGTGGTGTATCATTTGATACCTAGGTCTTTTAAAAACATCTAGGGGTTGTAAAGACTATTTTGCGGTTTGAAAAATATTAAGGTTAAAGAGCAATTTTTATTACCCGACTGTAAAGAAGGGTTATGTTTTCCGCGCGTATCTTGTATGTATGTATGTATGTTTGTATGTATGGAGGTACGTAATATTCTTTATTACCTGATATCTCACAATCCACTGAACGGATTTGTACAATTCACACGTCGTTAGATTCGTCTTAATCGCCCAAGTGTACTTAGATAGTTGACGTTTTTAAAAAACAAACATGGCGGCTATGAGATGTCAAAATAAAGAGGTGTAAAAAAAAAAAAAAAGTTGTTTAGAATACTGCAATATGGGTATCAAATTAAAGAGCTCATCTTAAGCATTTCAAAAAGGTATAACATGATCATGACTGTTAAACTAAACAAGTTAGTTAGCAACCATTGTTTTTTCAATTTTCAATACTTGACAATAGCTGCGATAAAAGTAAGTTGCTACATCGGTTACATCCTACAACTACTAAAAAGTATTAAATAAAAAAGTAAATGCACCTGCACAAAAAAGATGGAAACAAGATCCCCTACATAATTATAAGCGTAACCCCCTGCTATGTTGGGTATGTGAAAAAAAATACGTTAGTAGTGTATAGGTATAATGAAATTAGAAGGAAAACTATCACAGCTAAGTAGGCTTTACAACTTAACGAGTAACAGCAGACCAAGTGAGAAGTAAAAAAAAATCCTACAGATTCCATTGAAAAATGCTAACGTTTGTAGTATGAATTATGAAACAACAGAAAACCCATTTCTTAAGTTTTTGGTAGCTGACTAAATATGGTTTTATTCAGTCACCTACCACATATTTTATAAAAAATAATACAAACTAAATAAGGAAATCAAGTTAGTTATATTTTACAGAAAGAGTAATTAAAATCTTTAAATAATTTAAACAAAATTTAATATTTCTTCTGAGTCATCTTCGTCATTTTCTCTTTCGTGGATTGGTCGCCCTATCACATTCTCACTGTTAAGCACTTGTTTGTAATAATTTAATTGAACTAACGATGCCCAATCTTGGCCAAAGTGCGTTTCCAGTAATTTGCGAATATCAATTAATTTTGCTGACTTTTTTTGAAACAATAGAACAAAAAAAAAGATTATTAAAAAGTATCGTTAACGGTTAGCACAACCCTAGTGTCAACTCAAGATTTTCAAACGAACTAATTTCAAACTACCGAATTTTTGCTCTTTCCTCTTTCCTACGGCGGCGTAGGTTTATATTAGGCCGCTTCCGGGCTTTATTTGGCGACACAATTTGAATTGATTTTTCCATGACAAATGGCTCATAAATGAGTAAATAATAAAAAAAAACAATGTAAAGCGGGAGAGTACAGTGCTTGCGTCGCAGAGTTTACGGCAACTGACGGCCATGTTGAACAAACGCAATTCGCTGATTGGCTCGGATGGACATAACTACATTTGAAAAAACCAGTCTCTTGGATCTATCTGACTTTGATAGAATTTTATGAGTTTAACGGTTTTTTTCTCAAGAACCATATGGATTTATATTAGACTGATAAAATAGTTTAAATATATTTTTTTTACCCTTTATTTTGATACCAAAAACTTGAAAATTCTCAGAATGGGATTTATCCGAGTTTGAAGTTAACCGACACATATACACCTACATAAATTACATGTAAGTTACAAATGTAGTGATGATTCAAATAGTTCATCAAGGAACAGAGTACGTACTTTACATTTAAAATTCAGACGATTAGGTGCCAATCTAATTTCGGGGGGCAGCGAATTCCAAAGGAAAACAGACTGAACAAGAAAAGAGGTACCGACGAATCCAAAAGAATGAGAGGGACATACAAGAAGCAGATTGTTGGTAGATCGTAAATCTCTACTATGAGAGGAGTACGAGTACTGGAAGTTAGAAGTTAAGTATAAGGGTGCAGTAGGAGAATTAAGAATTGAATAGAGTGTAGTGAGAGCGCGCAAACTACGACGCTGGCGAATAGGGAGCCATTTCAGTTTGGAATGGTAAGAAGAGACATGGTCAAACTTGCGATGATTAAAAATAATGCAGTTATTTACAAGCCGGTCATATTTATTAAGGAACTCTGCATTCAGGTCAAGATAGCATAGAGCACCATAGTCAACTAAGGGAAATATCAGTGCCTGGACAAGTATTAACTTGGTATTAGATGGAAGAAATTTTTTTTTAGTTGGTATAAAGCCCGCAGTGTACTCGTAACCCTTTGACTAACACTAGTTACCTGAGCTTGCCTTGCTTTCGGTGTTCAATCGGCTTACAATTCATTGAGTCCCTATCACGATGGCCTGACACTTGCAGGGATTTACTGTTAAGCCAAACTTGTCTGACCAGGTCTTGATCGCGTCAAGGTCCTCATTAAGCTTTGTGAAGGCCTCGGACAGATCATTCAAACCAGCCTGAGCGTACACCTGCAAGTCGTCAGCGTAAAGATGAAACACACACTGAAGGACTTTAGTAATGAGATCAATATAAATAGAGGAGAAAGAATACCGCCTTGAGGAACACCAGCGTCGAGATCTCGAGGTTTAGGTTTAAAGTAAATACAGGCCGCAATTAACCGTGAGAGAGGTACTTGTATACATATTTTACCTACGTAGTGGGTTCCAACACACGTAAGTGCGTGCGTGCGTGTGTGCGAGTGTGCGCGTGTGAGTGCGTGTGCGCGTATTAGTGCGTGTGTGATTGCGTGTGCATGTACGCGTGTGAGTGCGTGTGCGCGTGTGAGTGCGTGTGAAAGTGCGCGAGTGAGTGCGTGTGCGAGTGCGCGCGTGTGTGTGTGTTTGTGTGTGGAAGAATGTATAATCGTTTTATCATCGTGCGACTAATGTGCCCCGCTCACTGCCATATTCTACTACTACTAACTAGTCCAGCCATAAATACTGTTACAAAACTTTTCTTTTTTCAACTTTTTAATTAGTTTGAATTTGGAAAGCTTTTATTATTTTTAAAAGTTCTTTTGATTTCGCGCCATTTCACATATTTTTTCGTGATCATTATCAAATTACAATATTGGTTGGGGTGCTAAGGAAAGAAGGATTGCGGTGATCGCCTTGCACAAAGTGGGTATGGAGCCGTCGGTCATATTCCAGACACTTCAAAAGCTTGGTATCAGCCGTATGTTCGTATATCGTACTATCAACAGATAAAACAACAGTTCCTCTGTCGAAGACCATAAAAGATCGGGGCGGCCGCGTGATGTTAGAACAACAGACTGTTAATGCTGTTAAAGCCCAAATTCGTCGAAATCCCATTAGGAAGCAAAAAATCTTATCGCGAGAAATGAAGATTCACGCTAGGACTCTGTCGCATATTATAAAACAAGACCTAAAGCTCGGTGCTTATCGTCGATATACAGGACATGCCATAAATCAATCTTTACAATTAAAGAGAGTGGATCGATCAAAACGTCTTCTGTCGAGATGAAAAAAAATTCACGATTGAAGAGCACTACAATCAGCAAAATGATAAAGTGCACGCTCACAGTTCTAAAGAAGCTACTCAAAGTGGTCATCATCCTGTGTCAGTGATGGTTTGGTGGGACGTGTCTTAACAAGGCGTCACAAAGCTACATTTTTGTGAAAAAGGAGTGAAAACTTCAGCCAAAGTGTATTAAGAGACAGTCGTGTTGTGAAACCTCTCAGCAATACACTTTTTAAAAATGTACCGTGGACTTTCCAGCAGAACTCTGCACCTGGTCACAAGGCACGAACTACCTAAGCCTGGCTTGACCAACGTTCCTTATAAGATCTAAAGACTGGCCCTCATCTAGCCCAGACCTCAACCCTTTAGACTACAAATTATGGTCAGTTTTAGAGGACATGGTTTGCTCTAAACGACACGGCGACATTGAGTCTCTTAAAAAATCTCTGGAGCAAGCAGTGGCGAAATTTCCCATGGAAACAGTGCGTAAATCCATAGATTCGTGGCCAGACAGATTAAAGGCCTGTATAAACGCCAAAGGTGGCCATTTTGAATAGAATATTGTTTTATTTTTTGCTGAGACTTTAATAAATATGTACAATGTACATATAAGTTTTTTTGTTTTCACATTACTTCAATAAAAAAAATGCATTTTTATTTGTAACAGAACTTATGGCCGGACTAGGTATTAATGTAGGGTAAAACCTACACTTACTTACCCTACATTACTAGATGGCCGATTGTAATTAAATTTGCACCCCTCCACCCCTCCCAGAACATAGATATGTAGGTAGGTAGATAGGGGGCGGCATTTTCGTTTCTAGCACGCGGGCGCCCAAACAACCAGCGTCGGATCTCTAAGCAAGTGTTACAAAACGCAAATAACTTCATGGTTATTATAAATATATAAATAAGTGATGAGTTGCCCAAGATTACTGCAGCATAATTCACTTTATGGCTTATTGAACGGCGCACGAATAATTATGCAAATGATACTGTAATGTAATAACTAATTTTATTACACGAACCGTAGGTAGTGTACACGTGTGTGTGTGTGTGTGTGTGTGTGTGTGTGTGTGTGTGTGTGTGTGTGTGTGTGGATCAGTGGATGCACAATGGCGGTGGCAACTGTTGCTAAATCAACAAGTTATTATAATGAAGCATCTCCTCTGTAGTTCTGTGTGCAAGACGCTATACACGATCAATATCTCCAACCATTCAATGGAGGCGCGTTGGGCAATAAATAACACAAATAATACATTGAGAAACTATATTTTTGTTCCATAAATAAGTATTTCATCAGATTACAGATTCCATTCAGATAACCTACTTAAGACTAGAAATTGTGCGCAGTAGTTGCTACAATGAACGATTTTGTGGGTGTTGTAACTACCCTCCATCCTAAAACAGCAAGGAATGGCCACGTTGCTTGTCGAAAACAAACCAGGCATAACTAGAGTGTTGTAAATAGGCCTGAGCCCAGTACAAGGCAGTTTAGGGGCCGTACCGTCAATTCTTATTGCCAAGCGACCTATTTATTGTCTATTTCTCAATTCTTTGCACTTGGCAGCAGTTCAGAGACTGACATGCGTCAAGTTCAAACTTATAGTAGACCTGCCCTGCACTAGGCAAATAATTTAGATGTTCATGGTACGACCGCTGGACTTACTGACCTCTCCCAGATCCATGATCCACCATTGTAGGCCGGAGGGCACATGACGACAGAGCTTTAGTTATACCCAATAGGTTGCTGACGCTATTTATTAGATGATATACAACTTACAATTATGCAGATAACAAAATACGCCAAAGTGGCTTAAACGTCAATAAAATTCTTTGAAATACTTAACATCTAAGTACTGGTATTACATTTTACAACAGTATAATTTACTTACACGACTAATCACCATATAAAACATCTATAGTTATAATAAAAATAAATATGTATATTAATAATTCGATTATCATTAAGTCTTATTATTTATAGTGGACCCACGTTATTCTGGCACTTCCTATTTTTTGAAAGTACTTAGGTAAGAGCCATTTCGCAGAATAACTCATTGCAACTTTAGGTAAATTAGCTGAGCGGGTAAGAAGACAGCTATAGGGCCACATGGCCATACGCACTCGACGACATAGCGCAACTATTAACATTGATGCTTGCAACAGCGTATTTTTGTTATAAATAATATAATACTAAAATAAAATCGGTATGGTGTCTATTAATTTAATAGATAGGTACTGGCATACGATTTTTTTTTTTAATAATATTGTGGGCAGCTTCGAAGTCTACATTTTTAAACTAATAAAAATATTGTAATGCAACTTTATTAATTAATATATAAGTGGCAGCAACAACCTTTTATTGGCTACTGACGTACTATATAAATATAAGTAACTTTATATTTTGTTATTATAATATCACTAGTGTACCCGGCGAACTTCGTATCATCTAAAATTAAATGGGTTTATGGATTTCCCGTGGCTAACTAAATTCATAATACACACATCAAAAGTGTCTAGGGATCAACATATATTTTTGCAATAACTTTTCTCCTGATTGTTTTTTTTTTTTTATTTCTTTAAGGATTCATCAAATAAAGTGTTTTCGTTTGTCACAGTAACGATAAACCAAGTCACCTTTGCATTAATAAAGAAATTTGCCATTTTCCTAATAAAGGGATTTTTGACATTTGAACCACTAACATTAAAGTTCGAAAAAAAGACTGAAATAACAGTTTTCTTTAAAATTTTATTGGGTAACTTAAACAATTAATAATCCGTGTTTCTACCGCGAACACTAACAACACAAGAACATCGGTTTGGCATACTCAAAATGAGTTCATCCAAATCACGCTGTGGAATGGCCGCCCATGTTCGTTGCAACAACAAAAAAAGGTCTTCTTGCGACTGGATACCCTCCATATTCGGCAGAGCTCTTCTCTGTAGCATATCCCATGCATGCTCAATCGGGTTCAAGTCTGGCGACTGAGCAGGCCAGGGCAGGACATTGATGTTAGCTGCGGCGAGAGTCTGTCTTACAACTCTTGCGGTGTGCGGTCGTGCATTATCATGCATTAACTGAAATAAGGGACCGATTTGCACTTGTAGAGGAACGATGACGTCTGATACAATCGTCTCAGCATAAATTTGAGCGTTGAGGTTGCCTCTGATCCAAATCAACTCAGTTCTTCCGCCGATCCAAATACCCGCCCATACCATGGTGGTTCCACCACTATAAGAATGGACTTCCTGGCAGGATTTTAATCGCTGTTGGCGTCCAGGGGTTGTCCAGTGTCGTATACGTCTTGTATCCGGTCTCATACCAAAACGAGACTCATCAGAAAAGCACACGAAACGCCATTGTTCTTCTGCCCAATTTCTGTGTTCAAGAGCCCATTGATATCGAATCCTACGATTGTGCATTGCTATAGGTGGCACCCGTAGCGGTCTTCGGGAATGAAGGTTCACTTCATGCAAGCGGTTTCTGACTGTTTGGTCGCTAATTAAGTTCCCTGAAGAGTGATGAAGCCTCACGGCTAACATCATGGCGGTTATTGTTGGACCTCTTCGAGTTAAGATTTGAATGTATCGGTCTTGTCTCCGTGTGGTGCAGCGATACCGTCCTCCATGGCGCTCAGCCACGGTACCAGTGCTTCGGTAACGTGTCCAAAGTCGACTGATAACACTCTGACTTGTATTCAGAGCTAAAGCCACAGTACGTTGCCGGGAACCAGCTTCTATCATTCCCACGGCTCTGAGCATTTCTTCCCTGCTTAAATGACGTCGCCGCTCCATAATAACGTTGGTTTTAATCAGTAGTAGGGAAACAGTAGCACTAATAATGTCTTCAATGCGTTGTATGTTTTTATAGGGAAAATATTGACAGCTGATTTTCATCTTTTACTCGAATTTGATTCACAGTTCCTGATTCAAATTATGAAATGCACCAAAAAGGATCCATATAAATTTATAAAATCATAAATTTATTACAAAGCCACATCTCAATCTCAAGAAATCCGCATAAAAATGCTTGATCCCTAGACACTTTTGATGTGTGTATATAGAGCATGTTTAATGTTCAAAACTTTTTTTTATTTCATTTTATTCATTTAATGTCGATTTTTTTATTTTTTAGCTATTCCTTTGGGTTTTCCTATTTTTAGGGTTCCGTAGCCAAAATAGCAAAACGGAACCCTTATAGTATCGCCATGTCCGTCCGTCCGTCCGTCCTTTGCTCAGAGACTGTTAGTGCTAGGATGCTGTTATTTTGCATGGATACACATATTACTTACGTCGACAAAGTGAATGAATAAAATCTTGAATAAATAATATTCTTAGGGTAACACCCCTATATGTAAAGTGGGGATGTAATTTTCTTTTTCCACCTACTATATCGAGTGGGGTATCATTAGATAGGTCTTTTAAAACCGTGCCAAATTTTTGTTAGAGTCTAGTGTCGTCGTCCCCCCCCCCCCTGCCACCTAAATGGCTGGTGTTGTGTTTGTGAAAAAAATCACGGTAGTAGTATATATAGTGAAATTAAAAGGAAAACTATCACAGCTAAGTAGGCTATACAAGTTTACGAGTAACAGCTGATCAAATGAGAAGTAACAAAATTTTCGTACAAATTCCATTGAAAAATATTATTAAGTCGATATAACGTTGTAGCTTGAAACCATAACAACAGAAAACCCACTTCTTAAGCCACATTGTTCGGATGGGGGGGGAGACTACGGAACCCTACGTTTTTATTAACCAGCTAGGAAAATGGCTTTTTTTTAATATATGCTGAGGCATATGGACTATGAAAACTGAAGCTTATGTATAATTTTTTTTCATATTAACTAATCTCTTTAAAAAGTATCCGGCCATCATTTAAAAGACGTGCGTACAAAATTTCTCGTCATATTCAAAACTGAAAATAAGTAGTAGTGTATTAATAATTTATTTATTTAAGCACAAAGTTGCCACCGCTCGTCTACCTTAGGACGATATAGAAATGGAATGCATAGGTGCAGCAAACTAATTGGAAATTAATTACTTCATATTATTCTTACATACAACACAAATAAAAATAGCTGCGTAGAGAATATAACTTTGTACATAAAATGGTAAATTAATATTAGTCGCATCGTTCCTAATATAAACAACGATCAAGATTATGCAATCGTAGCATTGCGCTCAGACAATTCTTAGAAATCGATGCGAAACAATAGGATGGAACGAAACATAATTTCTGTACAAGCTGTGTTATAGGTCCATCGTCGACCACAGCTAGCGCCACAGAGTACATTTTGCTTGTGATGTTTGTACTCTGATAAAGATTTTCTAAGTTTAAAATTCGATTGATATGGTTTTAATTAGTTTAATTCAGTTGAATAGGAATTCTTATAATTACATATAATTATTTCCAGTTTAGTTTTAAGTTAAAATATTTGTATGTCATAAAATTGAGATGGCTAATGTGCTGACCTTATCTCGATGTAACATCCATTTGTACCACATTATGGCAAATAAATTATTTGTATTTATTTGTATTTGCTAGCGCCGTACTGACGGGAATGCGTTTAGTTATTAATTCGGATTGATAATAATGGTTTTGGGTTAAAATAAAATTAATGAAATATTATATTTAAAAAAACGAGAAACTAAATCGTTACATATCACACACAGCTTATTTCATGGTTAATTTTATATGTACAGCTTATTACACATATTACACACGCTTTATTAACCATAAAATAACTGTATTGTGTGTGAATTACCACAGTATGGTTTATAGAAACGCAATGATGATAGGCAAGAGATGCTTGCTACTTGACATACAGGGTTCACAAGTAGGCTACACTATACATAGATAATTTAAATAACATTTCATGGTAATTTTATTACATAGAATGGCAAAACTTAACTCGACTACTTAAAACACATATTATATACCTAGTAATAAAATAAAATAACAATGCATAAAGTTTGGTAACACATGCAACTCGCTTTTAAACAAGTGGGGTCCTGGCTTGTCTATTATTTTGTTTCTGTTTTACAAGTTGACAGGCAAGCACACTAATGGCGCAATTACATTTGTGCTTCCGGATCCTGTTGCCAAATTATCTTAGAGGACATTTCATAAAAGCCATTTTAGGTATCATGTGTTGGCCATCAGAAAATGACGAAGTACCTATGAAAAAGGTCGTTCTGTACGTCGTTTTCTTAGAGATAACTTTCGTAGTGCTTATTTTTGTAAGTAGGTAATTTTCGTAGAAAATGTTCTCATAGAAGTCATTTTTGTTAATTGTTTGGGCGTTACGACGCCAAAGACATGCGCAGCCACATACCTACATAGATACACGACGCTGACGTTTGTATTACCCCTCGTTTGTGTCGGGGGTGATTACCTATTTGTATTTTAAAATCATAGTATATAATCATATACCTCAACAGGCTTGAGTGCAACAGCACTCAAGCCTATTGATATTATATGCAATACAATTGTAACAAGTGGCATGATTCAATACCAACACACAAAGTGCTTACTAACTAATACATTGAAGTATCAATGCAACTACAATTAGACAACAATTGACAAACAACACACATTACACAATACATATTGTAGATACTACATACATTGTTACATTAAACATTAAATACTTCATTGTAAACATTTATGTCCACTCCCATAAGGCTGGAAGGAAAAAACACACAAAATATTCAGCAAGCTAATTATCTGTATCTATTATAATGTCAATGCATCAACCTACTAACAATCACAGTCATTGCTCGAAGATTACCATATTGCAGCGGAAGCTACAATGTAGGTCATAAATGCATGGAAAGTTACGAATTAGACAATTTGGACGAATGCAGAGGCCACGTGCAATAACCCGCTCCGTCTGTTGTTCCCACTCAAGTGCAGATCCAAAGGAAGGTGCCCAGCAACCTGCTGTACCGGTGTTGAATCAAATGCACTCATAGGCGAGCGACTTATACTTGGCCAGTACAGTCAAATGATGTCCCCCAACCTTTGACAGTGTATGTGTTTCAATAACATCATAGAATATTGTATATATCTCACTGTTTCAGCTTTTTTCCATTTTCAAAATATTTAGGGTGGACACTCTTTCATGTATTATTAGAGATAAGGATATTATTATAAAAATAAGGATGACCAACTAAAGGGAGGAAAACCATATCTCGTAATTTTTTTTAAATTAGTAGAAAAGATCTTCGTAAGGGTCGACGCCGGGGTGAGTGAACCGCGGCAGCGGTTCCAGGGGCACGTCCTGCGACCAGTAGTAGAACAAGGCGCCGCGGAAGCCCTCGCCTCCCGTGCGGAAGTACTTACGAGCGTACTGCGCGTGCGTGGCCATCAGGTGCAGTCCGTCCACCTGCCACATAGGGTGGTCCTCCATGTACTGGTCGGGGTCGCGGCCCGCGTTCTCCGGCAGGCAGCGCACCCACTGCAGCCGCGGGTGCTTCGCCATCGCCCGCAGCTGGCGCTTGCTCAGCGTCAGGTCCAGGTCCAGGTGCTCGAGGCGCGGCAGCGCGGTGGCTAGCGCCAGCGCGCCTGCGCCCGTCAGCTTGCAGCGCCACAGCTCCAGCACGCGCAGGCCAGCCGCGTGCCGCGCCAGCGTGCGCACGTGCTCATCGCCGAACCAGCCGCTGCTCAGCACCAGCTCGTCCAGGTCGTCGGGCAGCAGCTCCAGCATGTCGGCCAGCGCGGCGCGGCGCACGAGGCGCGCGCCCGTCACGTGCAGGCGGCGCAAGCGGCGCGGGCGGCACACGGCGCGCGCGCCCGCCGCCGTCAGCAGCCAGCACGAGTACAGCTGCAGCGAGCGCAGGTTGTAGCAGTCGCCGATCGCGTCGTACGCCGCGTCGGGCAGCTCGTTGCAGCGCAGCGTGAGCTCGCGCAGGTGCGGGCCGCGAGCGCGCAGCACGGCCAGCATCTCGCGGCGCGGGTAGTGCACGGCGCGCCCGTACATGTGCAGCGCCACTAGCTGCGAGCCGGCCGCCAGCTCGCGCAGCAGCCCCGGCGCCAGGCTCTCGTTGGCCACCAGCGTGCGCAGCCGCCTAACGATGTCGGCGAGTCGCTCGTCGAGCAGGCGCTGCCGCATGAACACGTCGAGGTGCTCGAGGTGCGGCAGCAGACGCAGCGCATCCACGTGCGGCTCGTGGAAGGGTGCGGGCGCGTGCGCGGTGAGCGAACACAGGTGGCGCGCCTTCACCACGATGTCGTCCATCACCCCGAACAGGTCCACCGGGAACGTGGTGAGCAGAACGGCGCGCGTGGCGCGGTGCAAGCGCCGCTCGTCGCCCTCCGTGCGCAGCGCGAGCGCGCGCCCCTCTACCACGAGCTGCCAGCGGCGGCACACACGCACACACACTCCCAGCTGGATGGGCGTCGACAGGTACTGGAACACCATGTCTAGCATCTCGTCCGGCAGACGATCCATGGTGCCGGCCCATAACACTCGCCGCCGTGTGCACTATGTCTTCTATCTACTAGAGTAAAACGTATACCTATAGGTACTCGTTGAAGCCACTCACTATTTGTTCATGAATAAATTGTAGATATTTTAAAACTTTATAATCATCAAACAAAAACAACAAAAATACACCTCTGAATTTGCACCTTCAAACTTGTCAAATTGACATAAAAACAAACAAGGTCCTGGGTCCGGCAGTTTCCATCATTCCAGTGTTGTTTGGGATTTTAATGACTTGGTCGCTTGGACCTATAAGTCCCATCTTTTTTTAATTTACAAAACACTGCATTTGCACTAGTAGACTATATTTCTTTGGTAATTTTACATGATAAACGCGGAGCTGTTAAAATAGCAACATATTAGATTGCCGTCATTTTTACAACTCAAAGAGATTCATTATTTTCGTAAATTCGAAATACATCATTCCAGTTTATCATGTCTATGTTCTACAAACTGAATCGCAACTGTCAATGTCAAATTGTTAATTCATAGCGTTCCGTTCAAAAACCTTTACTGCCAAAACATGCATTTTTTTTTCATCTTGTTCTTTATTCACTTAGGATGCAATACAACTCTTGTGTGTGATACGTCGGGATTCTACATGTACATGTAATGCCCAGTTCGCAAACAATAGGCAAAGCCGGAGAAAAGAACCTGACAATAAAAACTCGCGGCCACTCAATTCAAAAATTTGCAATTTTACAATGTTTGAATGTTTATAAACTTGCTATGGGGATACGGTGCTGCGACTATTATATTATACACCATGTTCTAGGACTGATGCAAATTGTATTATCAAAAAGTTGAAACATGAGTTAAAGCAAAATCAGCCTTAGTGGGTACAATATAGTAGGAGCATCTACTTACAACAAAGGTAAAAACTATACGTGCATATTTATTGGCCAAAGTACTTGTAACGAATGATTAAATATAAATTAATAATTCTGATATCAAAAGGAAGAAAAGAATGGCCTTTATTCGTCACGCAGAATCTCTACTTACAAAAGTCAAATCATGCTTTTTAAACAAAGTGACAACAAAATTCACCCAAGCATATTAAAATAACAAGGAGCAAGCAACTAGTTCCATTTTTCTTTATCATTTAAATATTCATCCACTGTATAATAACCTCTTAGAATAAGATGATTTTTGACTACATTTTTGAACTTAATCACTGATAGAAATTTAATCTATAATGATTCCTAGGTCCTGAATAGTGGTAACACGTTTATGTGGTTCACCTACAAGCTCATAATAATGTTATTATCGCAGACCGGAATTGTGTAAATGTAATCACTTCACATTTGGATATGTTGAGAGCTAGCTTGTTATATAGACCCAGACTCATAAGCGGGCAACACAACCCAGCAACAATGGCCAAACTCTATGACATTTAATTTGGTTGAACTGTCACTAATGACATCTGAAAATTTTTGATATTGACTATGACTAGAAATATGAAAACTTTCTGATGCTCTTTGTTTCTGTTGTTCTCTTGTTTCATCCAAGTCAAGCTTGTTTTTAAAAAAACTAGGAAAAAAAAAAAAAAAATATGTTTATTTGTATCTAAAACATTTTTAACAATTTCATGATATGAGTCAAAACCGTTAAGTTACCGGAGTACTTGTGTTGGTTTTGACTCGCTCCTTCCCTTACATACAAAAACAGATAAATGTTTAGACCAATCTTAAGAACAAAACATGAATATATGAAAATTATTGAATACAGAACTAAACTTTAACTTAATTTAATTAGTCTTTTAAAGAAAGTGTGTGTGTCTGTGTATGGGTTTGTGTGTGTGTGTGTGTGTGCGCGCGTGTGCGTGTGCGTGCGTGCGTGTGTGTGTGTGTGTGTGTGTGTGTGTGTGTGTGTGTGTGTGTGTGTGTGACTGACCGGGTGAACTCAATATTATTAAAGTAAGTAGTTTGGTAAGTATTTATTTGGTTACATGATTCGCTGTAGGATAAGTTCCGTTTCCTCATATGTTAGCGTTAAGAGCCATTCGAATAATGTTCTTTTGCATTTATATAATAACATGGGATAAATACTAAGGGTTTTATTCAATTTATTATAGATATATGTCGATTGTGAATTATACTGACGTCTAGCAAATACTGTTCGCACCCTTGTAGAATGTGCTACGATATCTTTACGTCTTTTGTCTAGATTGGTTTTCTTGTACTGAAGTGACTTATGCAATGTTAGGGTCACGTTCAAGATGTAGAGTTTTCTTACCGTCAGTAGACCACTAAGGCTGCATAGATCTTTTGTTGGATATCTGTAGGGTTTTTGATACATAACCTTAATAAGAGAGCGCTGGGCTCTTTCTAATTCAAGGAGTTTGGTTTTTGTGGCTCCTCCCCAGACGGGTATACAATATGTAATGACTGACTGAGTTAATGCCATGTAAATCCTATTTAATAACTGAGTCGACATTAGATGACGTAGGGTTTTAAAAATCCATATAAACTTTCTAACTCGACCCATTATGATTTCAATGTGGGGGTGCCACGACAGTCTCGAATCCACCATTATTCCCAAATATTTTAACTAGATATTAGGTACTACATACTATTTAGAAATATAATATTATAATGCATCTTGCATATCTATTCTTATATTATAAAGCGGAAGAGTTTGTTTGTTTGTTTGTTTGTTTAAACGCGCTAATCTCAGGATCTACTGGTCCGATTTGAAAAATTATTTTTTTGTTGGATAGCCCATATATAACATCGCGCTACGACTAATAGGAGCGGAAAAGCGACGAGAAATGTTTAAAAAACGGGGAAAAATTACGCATACGAAGTTGCGCGGGACAGCTAGTGTATTATATAGTATTATAATTATGTACTTAGTGTTTGATGAGATACCAACCAAATGTTAGAAACCCGCATTTAACACATATCGAAGCAAGGGACATCATTAATGGCTTTGTAGAGTTGGTTCAAAATGAAAGGTCGCAAAAATATCGTGACCATACTCTGGTATTCATGATTATAGGGATATTTCTCCTTGGTGACAGTTAGTTAGTCAGTTAGTATGAAGTAATAGCTTGGCTTATTACTTCATTAAAAGTACAAGCAGTAGAGCTTGTACAATTAATAAAAGATATTGTATTGGAAGAGAAGCAGGATCGTCGCCATTGGATCTTATGTGTGACCAAGGTCTCACCTTTCGAGCTGGTCTTGGTAATTCAAAAAGCAGGACAGAACATAAGTACTTATATTTTATGATAGCTAAAGATGTTGGCACATGGAAAGAAATCAAGTTTATTTATTACATAAACAGCAAATTGGGTCACACTAGAGCGCTGACTAAATTGAATGTGTATCATGTCATCCCCAACAAAATAAAAAAATATATAGTGAGTGATGCAGCACAAGTGCTTAGTGCTTGGACAGCTGCAATGTTGAAATACACAAATGCTTCTAGTAAGTAAACTTAATTCTCATAAAACCCCGTGTAATAGCAACCATAACTTCACCAGAAAAAAGTACAAAACGAAACCCAAGTCTAGTTCAAAGCACCTGTAACTTCCTATATCTACCAATTAACTACCTGCTGCTTAAATAGATGCCAGTATGTTACGATTAATCGATTTTTATTAATAAATTATTTACCAAAAAAACGATTTTAATAATCTCTTGTTGTCTTCATAAAAATATGAACAATTCTTTAAATAAATCTACGACATAATCCAATAGGCATAGAAAAAAGGAAATACAAGTATAAATTTATTCTTTATTTAATAACAAAATAAAATCAGTAGATGAGAATCGATACACAAATTCAAAATCTTTATTATGTTATGATATGACTGGCAACACCGAAGCTTACAAATAAAACAACAAATAACTGTCAAAATTATATAATATGATTTTTACTTTTATTCTTAAATTAAAAGTACTCTCTACCGAGAATGGTTCGTTATGACTTACGCACCAGCGCCGGCGCTTGTTTTTAGATGCAACTGAAGCCATGGTGAATGTTCTTAGTGGCTGGATGTCACCAACGACGGTTAGAATCTACTTATTTATCTAAATCTGCTGTACTGCCTACACACACAATTCATGATTTTGAAACTTTCAATTCATCTCTTGGACTTGATAATACATTAAGTAGTACATATTTCATAAAACTTAAAGCAAGCACCATTCACTGTGTATCGTTTTATCAAGCTTTCAATTCTCAAACTTCCTAATGTTTCTAAGTATATATATACATATATAATACCTATTAAAAGTAACAAATGTTTTTATTACAGATCATAAACACGTTTGCGCAACATGTTGGATGACTGCTACGAGAAATGTGCATAGGTATAATTCAGCAAGATGATAACAGACATGTTAACAATTTGAATTTGGAATAATATCATATTGTCTTGTTTTCAGAATGTATCTCTTACCTGTACCACCTCCAGCACTAGGGACATTAATGGGAAGATTAGGTGATGAAGTACCTTCTGCAAGTGTTGCATTAAGTATTTACTTGGAGAAATTGCATAGAAGTAGTCTGTGTCATAAGCCGAAAGCCATTGGAACGGTATATGTCTAAGGCAAGAGAATGCATGAGCCTGCAGATGGCACCTGGCGATGGTGGCAGAAGTTGATTTGAGGAGCAGAATAATACCTGAGAACTTATTTGGAAATCCTGATCTGCTCAATAAAAACGAGCCTGCTATTATCATTTGTGATGCAACATGATATGTTTATCTGCAAACTAGTAGCAACTATTTTTTTTTAAAGAGATAGTTTACATGAATATCAAAATTTAGTAAAGCCATTTACGGTATGTTATGATGGTCATATTCTAGATTGAGTTGGCAATTGGGACATATCAACAGCCCGGTCATACTATGTGGTAAGCAAAGATGTGGTGAGCATGTATGAATAAATGGCACCTACACATTAGAAGTAAATAATGAAATTAAGAGCACCCTAGTGTAAGTGAGAGCTTAAAATTAATATCAATTTGTTTTATCATAAACTAGGCTTGTAGAAAGCAGTAATTGAAAATATTTTAATTATCGTTTTTTACAAGCCTAGTTTATGATAAAACAAAATGATATGATGATTTTAAGCTTTGACTTGCAACCTCATACAGAGGAGTAATCACTTATGCATGTTTGTATGGTAGAATCATTGACTAGGATGCCCTTAAAGATGATATACCTCTAATTATAGGTATTTAATTAGAAAGAGAGTAAAGTCCAGACATATTGGTAGCAGAACTTATTTTACTAATTTATTATTAAAATGTTGTCAATACTATAGATGCTATCTCAGGTTATTGCTGCAGTTGTTGGAAATATAACTGTAGGTTGCTGTGCCCATGTTGACACTGACATGGTATTTGGGCGGGGGTACATAGATATGATGAGATATATCTACCCCAGCTAAGTTTTTGGATGACATATTCGATAAATACTCTTATGTAAAAACCAAACTGTGTACTTTAACTAATAAAACATTTGATCCTAAATTATTTGCCTTTTTATTTATTATCAAGCTTTTTCCAGAATTTGGTAAATGTGGTAAGAACCATGTTCAGAAAATTGTAATGTATATGAGAAAAAATATGTTGTGTTTATTGTACTGGAAAAGTTATTGTATAAAAAGTAAAAACATATACAGAGTGCACAGGCGATAGGTTAACCTATGCAGCATAAAGTTATAACTTAAGATAAACACAAACTATGGAATATGTAAAGGAAAATATATTTAAATGAAATAATATAACCTTTATTTTATTTTCTCATTACAATGATTGACGATGGGTTAACTCACTTTATCGACTTGGTATCCAGCAGTACACAACAACAATTCTATTGCTTGAGTGCGATCTGTGGACTCGCCGCGCTCCTTTGTTGTGTGTGGTTGTGGAGACATTACTTGACCTTGCGGGTGCCACACACTCCTATGAATAAGCCACCAAGTAATAAAATTGCATTCATGGTGTACCTAATGATGGCTTTCGTGGGATTCTGCTCTACATTCAACGCCTCTTGTTGGGTTTTTACAGTTTCCAGGCAGTGCTTGAAGTGATTCAGTTGTTTAGAATTTGCGCTTCACATATCGATGTCATTGCTTTATGCTGTAAGTATATGGGTAAGGTCAAGGTGCACAGTATCTATTCATTTTCGTTCAAATGTTCGCACGATGTTACATCACTGTAAGTGGCAGTAGTACAAATAATTTGATGTTGGAACTATTCTCATCGCCGCTCCGCGATTTCGTGTAGGTACTGGTATCAGCCGGTGGTCGGTTCAGTTCATAGGTACTGCTCATTGGAGACCATTGGCAGTTCACTTTAAATATTATGACTATAGAGTTCAGTATTCTTAGATGATTTCATTTTTCAGTACCTATCAAAGACGACTAAAACCTTTTTTATATAACCTAAAACAACATCACACCTGACAACACAGAATTTAGCAATAAGTCACGACGTCACCCACAGCAAACTTCATATCGCGTAGACAAGAATAAACCATGCCATAATGCGGAAAATCTATCGCTCAGCGATCGCCCGGCAACCTATCAAATCAATATTGACCAATATGTGGCCATACAAAACATGTATTGCCATATGGTCGGAACATTACGGCAATATTACTGTCTTGCCAGTATTGCTAGCAATATTGACCGCCACAGCATTGCCGCCACAAATTGCCGTGAAAAATGGCCCGTTTAGACGCCCCTTAAGAGATACATTCCAAAGACAAGACAATATAATATATTCCAAATTCAAATTGTTAACATGTCTGTTAGCATCTTGCTGAATTTACCTATGCACATATCTCGTAGCAGTCATCCAAAATGCTTGTTGCGCAAACTGTGTTTAGTCTATAGGATCTGTAATAAAAACATTTGTTAAAATAGGTATTTAAAGAAACATTAGTAAGTGTTGAGATTATAAAAAAAAAAATATATATATATATATAAATAAATAACAGAATACATACTTTATAATGTCTATATGACAATAAAGTATATATTCATTGATTTTGACATTCAATTAAGGAAATGTCCATCCAATTATTTATAATATTTCTTTTAGGTCTATTGAGATGTACTAGGTGAGTGCCCTTAGAATAGATACCCCAAGAAACCCCCCATTGGTCCAGGTACTTCCACACACTAGGGCACTTCTTGCTGCATTTATCTTTAATATGTATGTATTTAGAAATATATAAGTATGTTTATCAGCTTAATTTGGGATAAGATAGCATTATGTGAGTTGTCCCAAGATATTTTATTATTACATATAGAATAATCTTACACTTTTTAGATAAATAAGTTTTTTATTTATTATATTATTAGTAAAAAATATGTACTTAAAACTATATAGTATAGGTGTTAATGTAAGATTATGATTGTGTATTGTATTCAAAACACATGGAAAATCTATTTAATCTATTACTATTAAATTGACAAGATGACCTGACTATACTATCACTACCACCAATCTGACTATTCATAATAACAGTAACAGTTCAATCAAATTATATGTCACAGAGTATGGCCATTCATTGTTGCTGGGTTGTGTAGCCTGTGTATGAGACTGGGTCATGCGCTATACTATTGTTGACTTATTGCCAAACATTGCCTAGCCATAGATTGCTTGGCCATCAGTTACATTTTTGTACATTGCCGTAAAAAATGGTCAGTTTAGTTTTTATGTTTTGATTATTTACTTAATTTTATTTGGTATTTATTAAATAATAAAGAATACTATTAATATTATAATAAAGAAAAATATTAGGTACCTACGTAGTTCAAAGTAAATAAATATTACGTCGTTTTTGTTGCTAGCGGTACAATTTTGACAAGTACAGAGTGAAGTTGTCGCGATCGCAATTATCTTCTCATTAGACAAAACATTGTACTATACGTTTCAACGCTTAATACAATGTTTTACTTTGAGGTTATAATTACAATAAAACATATTATTTCAATCAGAGGACAACTTCAAAGTATAATACTCGATGTATTCTGTTGCAATATATTATTTTTAACTCATCACAATGTAAAATAATCACTAGATTGTAATACTTACGAATGAAATGTGATTCCTTGTTTTCCTGTCACTGCGGCTCTTACAGGCTAAGATGCTGCAGCCACCCATACTCCTCACACTTAAATACACAATTTTTCACGAGTCCTATATATAAGTATTCAAACAATTATTTAAATAAACAAATATTCGACTAAACTTAACTGGCGTTAACTTGTTTGGCACAGTTTCATTGTTCACCACAGTGGGCCAAACACAAAAAAAAAACCGTTTCTTTTCATCCGTTTCTTTTTCATTGGTAACGTAATTAACTATCCTTGTCTATCTTCTTGATGACGTCACGTCGTTCATATCTAGTAGTTTTTAATCTGAGCCCGCACACTCGCGTTGTCTCTTTCTAGAGATTGGTCAATTTTGAGAGGTAATGGCGCAGTCCTGGTCTATAATTTTGTGACGGACTGCTTCACTTGTCAAAGTCAGCTGTCACATGTCAATTTTTAAAATTTAATTTTTAGTTAAATCTCAGATTAAAAACTTCTGAGAGTTTTATCAAAATGCGTTTACTGACGTTTAGTTTTCTAAAAAACTGCAAAAAATACAACACTGCTTGCTTCGGCGTAAGACGCATAGCCAGCAGGAGTGGTTTGCTGCAACCAAAAAATGTTTTGCCTTTGACTAAAGGTTAGTGCGTTTTAACTTTGCTAAAATGTACTATTTAGAGTTTTTTTTTATTATTTGAAGTAAGAATTTCAAGTAGGTATACATACATTTAGTGTAAATAAACCAGTTGATCGAGTTACACACAAAATACTGCAATGAAATATGCATAACAATAAATTTGCAGCAGACCCCAGTTTGATAGACATAGCTGAGACGTGGAAGGACCATCTGGAGCCGGAGCTACGAGCGGCCGTGCAGCAAGACATGCAGGTGATCCCCAACTTCATCACAGAGGAAGAGGAAGCTATGATGCTTGCAGAACTGGAGCCACAGCTGAAGCGTATGCGATATGAGTTTGACCATTGGGATAATGTTAGTTTAATACATACATTTTTAAATATATACTCTGGAACCATTACACTTACTTGATAAATCTTTAAACTCAATATTTACAGAAGAAAATCTTACATAGAAGAACCTAAAGCAAAAGCAGCTTAATTTGCAGTGAACAATGCATGGGATGTAAAAAATCCAGTAGATTTTGATTATAACAACCTCGGTATTAACAAATTTTCCGATATAGCAATGTAACATCTAACCCCATTGAAATTTTATAGTTTCAAAGGAAAATAATAAGTTATTTATTATTTTACTTTAAAACTATGCTTTAAATTATTATTTACTATTTCGGGTATTGCAACTACAATTAATGAATTATTTGTGACAAGTTCCTAGAAATTCACATGGAGAATTGTAACCAAGTCTGGCCATTAATAAAACTTTCTTATCTTTTGTTTAAATCCACAGATGGTCAGCAGTTGTAATAACACACTTATGTTATATAATGTTTATTCAGGTTATTTTTTTTTTTGTTAAATAGTAACACAATAATATTTGATTTGTTAACACAGTAGTCTGCAAAAATCAAAGAAAAGAGAGAAGTTTCACTCAATGATTCCTTTTCCATCTTCTAAACAAATTATAAAATTGAAAAAGGGCCAATAATGAAGTACCCCATAAAAAATGAATACAAAACCTAGGTGAAAAATATCATCCATAAAAAAGAGAACCAGGAATAAACAAACACAAGACAGGATGTATTGAAATGTGCCACTACATTTCATAAACAGCTGGTGAAAAACCACCAGGAAAAAAACAATGAATAAGAAACTATGTATTCAGACTACAAGATTAAAAGTGAAGTAGGTACTGAGTAACAGAATATGAAATACTAAAGCATATAAAAAAATTAAAAAATAAGAAAAATGTGGGCCCGGATGACATCACCAAAGAAGCCTTAAAGTGAGGAGCACCTTTATTGATTTCCATTACAGAATTATTCAACATGGTATTCAAACTAGAAGAAGTCCCACATCAATGGTGCAAGTCAGAAATAATTCTGCTTTATAAAAAAGAAGACCCTAAAGATATTAAGTTTTCTGCTTTTAAGTAGATGAACAGCAAAAATAGAAGAGAGTCAACCACTAGAACAGGTCCGTTTCCATTTGGGGTTTTCCACTATAGACAACATTCAGGCCATAGAACAACTGCTTGAAAAATTCAAAGAATTTAATCAAACTCTTTATAAAGACATTATCAAAAATGAATGAATCTCAATGAACTTAGTAAAGTGCCTCCAACTGAAAATCTATATAATTATGTAGGGGATCTAACAAGATCCCCTACTTACACATTTAAAAAAATGTGGTTAAAAGCTAATTCTTATTTCATTATTTAAGAGATATAATTAGACTTAAACAACTGTCTTAAAAAATATTACTACTTAGGTAGAAAACTTTGCAAGCCCTCCTAAAGAACCGCTATTTGCTACTAAATTATAGGAACCACCTGATAAGCCATCCAAACCGGTTGAGACAGTTGTTTAAGTCTAATAATAAGTATAGTTTTCTTTTTATATTTCTTATTTGTATATAACGACATATGCATATTACACTCGTATAGCGACGCAATTATTTGGTCCCTTCGTCGTCGTTATAAACGAAATCTAATGTAATTTTAACATTTTATTAATATCTCCATGTTCTCTAAATGTTTACTTTTGCGAAAGAGCATTTCCTTTAGGCCCTTGGCACGCTACCCTGCGCCGCTTAAATGCGTTTTCTCTGTTGCACTATGCGTGTTTTATACAAAGCGAGATACCTACTTACAAGCAACGTAAGAACTCGCACTCCCGCGCTACGTACGCTCCGTGATGCCGGGCAATGTGCCAATCGCCTTATTCCCACAACCTCTTCGACAGCATACACAAACACTTGTTCTTTTAAGTACAAATACTTGTCCTGACTGATATTGATTCATCAACGCAAAACCTAAACCGCTGGGGATACAAATGAAAGATTTTTGAAAACTCCATCTCTAAGGGGGTGAAACAGGGATTGCCAGTTTATATGAAACTCCGTTGTTTTTGAAGTTCCACCTGTGAAATTTCGCTTTTTGGTTTAAAATATAACAAAGCATGTGTTTCAGCGTTTTTCCATTGTATTTGTGACTCCAGGCTATCCATGGTTTCCGAGAGACCGAACGCACCAAATGGTTGGAGATGAATGAGGCAGTGTTGTCTCGCGTCAAGGCGCTGGCGTTTCCCTCGGGCGCAGAGGCGAGCGAGCCCTTGCCTCACGCGCACGTACTGGACCTCGCCCCGAGCGGTCACATCAAGCCTCACGTGGACGCCGTGAGGTTCTGTGGAGACGTGATCGCGGGCCTGTGCCTCGTGTCGTCGGCCGTGATGCACCTTGAACACATCGATAATAAGGACCTGGCGCTGTATGCCTTGCTCGCCCGGAGAGGATTGTATATCATGAGGTTGGTACCATATTATAACTTTTAAACTTACGCGTTGCATTATAAATACAATTTGACACGGGAATAAACGCGTTTATTCCCGTGTCAAATTGTATTTAGGTTGGTACCATATTCACATTAATTCTTTAAAAGTGGAGTAAGAGCTAAACCACTGTGCTCTTTTTCTTGTAATGCTTAAAGAGGAGTATTCGTGTAGATAGACACAAAACACAGAGTACGAAAGGTAACCTGAATTGTTTTTAAACTTTCGCGATTTTTATACTTAATAGATATATTTCGGGGCTTAATCGCATGAATGATTTAAAGGTACCTACGAGCTTTTTATTTACCCGAAGATTCGATCGAATTGCACCGATCGTGGTTTATTAAGCCCCGAAATATATCTAATAGGTAACCTGTAGGCCTGTGGTCCACCCATGGGTTTTTCGCCTTAACAAAACACGCTGGTTCGCCGTGTGTAGATACGGTCGTCAGTGTTGTAGGTATGTGTCGCTGCGGGAGCTCGTGAGCAGACACGACACGAGCGCTGTCGCCGCTTGTGTACAAGCTTCTATAGTGACCTATACAACACTGACGTACACACGGCGAATCAACCGTAAGAAAAACGAGTGTGGACAAGAAGCCTCAGTACTTTGCTCGAGCAACACACAATAAATCGTTCATGGACAAGAATCTCAGACAACTTTGTTCAGAAGGCAGCTCGTGATTCTGTGTCCGTAAGTGTTGTCGTGCGTTCTATGAAGGTTACTTTTATTGTTACTTTTAAACATGATAGCTAACCATCGTAGGGGGCCTCCAAAAGTCTGTAAAATGGTTAATTCTATTATCGAACTGACATAGTGCGCGTTTCGATAACAGTCGATAGATAGAAAACCCGGAAGTGGTATCGAAGGCACAAATGTCAGTTTCGCTACCAGAGTTAGCTATTTAACAGACAGTTATTATGGAAGGAGAAAGAGGAGTTCAGACAGGAATTTAAAATCATACTTACCTTCTTCTTTAAAAAAAAATATGTGGAGTTGTGAATTAGTAAGTAGTCAATCTTAAACAAAATTTCCCGATTAATCGGCTCGGGCTTCGGCCAGATATAGCTTCGGTCGGACACTGAGTTATAAAACTAAAGAACATTGGAAATTATAAAGCCATTATTAATAAGTGTGATCGCGAGCGGGCGTCACCGCGCGAGCGCGACAACAGTATAATCTCTGTGGTGGTGGGTGTATTCAGGGGCGCGGCGCGCTACAAGTTCACGCACGCGGTGCTGGGCGCCGAGCGCAGCGCGTGGCGCGGCGAGCGCGTGCCGCGCGCGCGCCGCGTCGCCGTCATCTGCCGCAGCCGCCCCGCCGCCGCCTGACTGCCGCGCGGTCGCCCGGTCGCTCCGCAACACGACTTCCAAGTGATAGTTACCCATTACATAAATGCTAGACCAAGGATTCCCAAACTTTTAACATAAAGAACGCCTACTAAATAATTTAATTTTCTGAAACCCATGTTCACGACGGGGCGGTAGGGGGAAGGGGGATTATTTGGTGCATAATCGTGAATAAAATTATGTAAATGGGAAGTATCTTAACTGGACCCATTGGAATTAACCTACGTGTTACTTAAGTGTTTTCATTACGCAGGCAAATACGATTTCTTTAAAATTTTCTAAAATGAATCCCCCCTCCACCCCTGGGTTCCGTGAAACCCAGATTGGGAATCCCTGTGCTAGAGACGGAAGTGTTGACTTGAATTTACCTTTATCACCCTAAATGCGTGTCCAGAACGAGCGAATTTACCATTTTTTTCATATTGCACGCGACGGTTGCGTCCAATAAGAGCGTATCAACGCGTGAGTATTTTGGGACGGATAGTAAACTAAATTCATTAATGATAGCACTCGCTCTGAAGTTTGCGTCATCACGCATGAACTAGACTCAACAAAGCATCTCGAGCAATACGCTCTTACAGTTGGATTAACTTAACTAGGCCGAATTGAAGTTGTTGAAGTTGGCAACAAGTGGTTGCGCAGATGCACTTTTTAGTAGTAAATGGTAACAGAAAGCGGGGGGCGGGGGCGGTAACTAAACCAAGAGAATTAGAGATGCGATTACGCATTACATTGTCATAATGAGTATTACTAACTCATGTTTTTTTGTGATTATTTCTGTTCTAAATTTAAACTTTTATGAAGTATTTTTATATTGTATTTTTAATCGGTTAAACATAATTAATCGTTTTCGTTAATCATTTTAGGGTCGCATCTCTATGACATGCGCGAAAATGATATTAACCTAATTTCAATCCAGCCGAGTTACGTTGATCCAACTGTTTATAGCTCGACCAGAGTCTAGCGGAGTGCACGCGTATACGCGCGTATTTTAAATTCGCTGCTCGTAAACGCGATGTATTGACGCACAGTACCTCAATAATGCGAAAATGAATTTACCTTTCTGGACAAGCACTAAGTCGCTTTAGCGTGATACTCATTGTGATACCTACCTTTAATAGTTTAATAAAATAGTATTTATTTTTCCATGTTTTAGTATTAAAAAATTGTTATTATTTAATAAAATATTACTGTTGACAAAACACTTGTTTGTTTATTGTAGGCTTTAATCTTACTAGGTATATACTATTTTATAAATTCGAAAATTTAGATTACTTGTGTATGGTATGGATCTGTATGAAATTTGACAAAGAGGTAGATTAAACCCGCAAAAGCACATAAGACTACTTTTGATCCTGCAGTTGCGGGCAACAGCTAGTTAAAGCTAAGCCATGTGGCTGAGACGTCACATTCACACATTTTGTCACAAAGTCGCAGACATACCAACTTTCTGCGACTTTGTGAGAAAATGCGTGCGACCTGTGCCTTGTTCTCGCTACTACCCGGTGGCTATGTACCATGCCCGATGGTGATCTGGTGATCGTCCGCGCGGTGTCGCCCGAGGAGGTAGTGTCGTTCTGTTATTAGACACACAAAGCGACATACGTCATCACTGCTGCCGAGCATCGACTAGTAAAACAGTAGATAAATAAGTGCGAGCTCTGCTTAATTTTGCTGACAAGAGGAAGGGGGAATTAAAAATGACTAAAATTAAACGCGGCTTAATTGGATACTTGACTACAATAAAAAGTAATAGATATTAAAATGCTCTGAAAATAACTGTTCTTTTACAATTTAACATGTTTTTAATTTAAAAGCATGAAAACGAATACTAAAAGTAATGATTTGACGATAGGAAAATATGACATCATGGGTTGATATTCCATACAAATTTCTATAGAGCTTGTTGTTTTGAATTTTCATAAAAAGAGACTGATTTGACTTGACAGTCAACATCAACAACATTAATATAATTTCCTAAAAGGAATACAAGTAAAACACATATCTAACAAAAGTCGTATATTTTACTGTTATTAGTCTTCAACTACACTAGCGCTAACTGGCACCAATGTCATTCAATACAATTTATATGAATAGTAAGCCATGCCGATGTCCACAATATCAATGACAATCGTCACTATAATGACAGATACTCACTTCAATACATTAAACAATCAACCTTATGAAAATAACTAATTATAATCAGGATAGCCACAGTCTAACAAACTTATAATACGATGTTAAACTCTGTGCTAGCTTCAACCAAGATTATACCTATTATGGTCAACGTTCCAATAAAAAGACGAAACAGATCGAGTGGACGTTCAGGGAATAAGACGTAATGGACCTGAGGGGTCACAAGTTAGTCAACTTAAAATGACCCTGACCACTGCCGTCTGGTGAGAGCTAGCATGCTCACGCTTACGATACCCTGAGGTTGGTACACACATAAGCGGGTCGGAATTTCGGTTCGGCAGTATTTGTCCAACAACAAAACCGACCCGAAGCAGCTACTACACATGTTCGTCTTCATAACCAAGCGCCGATCGGGTAGTACATTCGCGCCGGTACATCATTCGATTCGGTAGTATTTGTTGAACAGTAAAGCCGATCGACACAAGTCGGCAGTTGCCGACCTGGCGGCGCGGCTGGCGTTACTAATCAATCAATCAAAATTTTATTTGTAAAACATGGGTACATAAGTCTTAAAAAACTAAACATAATGCACCATGATTTGTCATAGGAGTATTTATGTTTAGTTTTTTAAGACATGAATATTTATGTTTGGCAAAGCCGATCGGCTTTTACCCAAATCTCTATGCCATATTCAGTTTTACCGGCCGGCCTGTGCAGATGATACCCGATTATGAGGTATCCCCACTATTTCCATGAAAATACAAAATCAAAAAGTGAGGCATACTTTTTTCACAATGTTATCCCATTATTTTTATTACGACAAATCGCAAAAGATAAAAGCGTTTTCACAATACATATCGTCGGCTTAGAGTGTAAAGCTGCTAAATCCATTTTTGACCGTTATTAAGTTTTACCTATCATTCAAAAGAGAAAAATAAAATACACAAGCTAGGAAAGACGGCTACTGTCAGTTTTGACTTAAAATTGACAAAAAGGCGTGATGAGTAAAACTGTCAAATCCATCGCCCCAAAAGTTCACAGCTAACTCCGTCGTAACCGCCATTTTGTATTGAGTTTTCGATGCCAGCATGTGTGGTCTTACAAAATAATTATTTATTTCGCTGTTACTGGTGCAAACGGAGGTTTGAGAATTGAAATAGTGCAAAGGTATGCATTTTTTTGTTATCTAATTGTTATTTTGTATAAACGTACTTAGAAAATGAGAAATATTGCTATTTAAAAGTAACTTAACCTATAATGTAAACAGATTGGAGTTAGCAGTTTTTCTATGAAGGAAATCACAGATTTATTTCACTTACCAGTTATTATGTATTGTAATTAATTAATAACTTTTTAGCATTTTTTAAGCATTTAGATTAATATCTCACTTTTTATATTATATATTTATATGGTAGGGGCAAGTGCTGTTCCTATGGACGCTTGTACCTGTGGACACAATCGATTTCGACAAAACTAGCGACCCTTAAATTCTAATTTGAACGCGACCGTAAAGCCTTGTCTATGGCTGACAGTTTTGACATGTCTCCATCTTTGTTATCTGTGTGTTGGTGTTTTAGCCGGCTATGACATTTTTTTGCGCCAAAAAGTAAGTTATTTTGCATAATATAAATGAATTTCACCGTAAAAGTACTTACGATTTCGGTTTGATAATGTTTGCAATATGATCTATGTTGTTTATTGTTTACTTAGTGCTTTTTTTCTTGTCTGTAAGTCTGTTTTATCCTCAATGTTAAATTATTTTAATTTTGATGACTGAATTTGTACCTATGGACAAAAATATGAGTGTACCTGTGGACTGTCCACAGGTACAATAGTGTCATAATGTATACTTACAAAATCTGATCAACCGTATTGTTTAATTTTTTTAGTGCCTCGCAGTAAAACTGGTTTAAAAAGAAAGAGAATATGTCCCGATACCCTCACAGCTGCCGTAATAGAAGCAAAAAGTGGCAATTCGGTAAGAAAAGTAGCTGAAAAGTATAAACTACCAAAGTCAACCATTTTTAAATACTTAAAGTTACATAAAAGCCATGATTTGAGAAATAGTATTGACCTATTGAAAAATGATGTAAGAAAGGTATTTGACCCGGCAGAAGAGATTTTGCTGTGCAAATATTTGGGAAAAGCAGCATTTCTACACATGGGCTTAAATACAAAACAGTGTAGAGAACTGGCTTACCAGTACGCTGTTTCTAAACAGAAAACAAATCTGCCTGCTAACTGGGAAAAACACAAAATGGCAGGAACCGGGTGGCTCCGTAGTTTTAGACTTCGTTTTCCGGAACTATCTCTTCGCAAACCCGAACCAACGAGCATAGCGAGAGCAACTAGTTTTAACAGGGCAAATGTAAATGATTTCTTCAACAACCTAAAATCGGTCATGACACGATACAACTTTCTACCAGGATCAATTTATAATGTTGATGAGACTGGGATCTCCACTGTCCACAAGCCAGGCAAAGTGTTGGCTCCTAAAGAGATTCGCCAGCTAGGGAAGATGACTTCAGGAGAACGAGGAGTGAATACCACAATGATAGGTTGCATAAATGCTGTTGGAAACGCCGTGCCTCCTGTTTTCATATTCCCACGGGTTTTCAACAAAGACAACATGTTAAAAGGAGCTCCACCTGGTTCTTTGGGTGTGGCGAATCAATCTGGGTGGTCAACAGAACCAATTTTTAAAAAGTTCTTGGATCATTTTATTAAATTCTCTCTAAACCAACAAGAGAAAATCCAGTTCTTTTAATAATGGACAATCACGAGACTCATATCTCCATTGAGATAATCGACAAAGCCAGAGAGAATGGAATTATCTTATTGACTTTACCTCCACATACATCCAATCATTTGCAACCTCTAGATAGAACAGTTTTTGGACCTTTTAAAAGCCAATATAGCCAAGCAGCTGACAGATGGATGCTTAATCATCCTGGAAAACCCATTACCATTTACGACGTAACAGAAATAGCTGGCGAATCCTATGGAGTGTCGTTTACACCAAAAAACATTGTGAAAGGCTTCGAAGTTTCAGGTTTATCCATGCAATAGAAATATATTTTCAGACGAACCTTTTCTATGCTCATATGTAACTGATCGTCCTGACCCAAGCCAAAATTTAACTGAAAACCTGTCTGAAAATCAAGTACAGCCTCATATTGAAGTAATTAGAGCTGTTCAAGAAACACCGATGGTTAATTTTGATTTACAACAACCGGTTGACTAAGATTCCAGCCAAACCTACCCAGATAACTTGGATCGAAACAAACTATTTGGAGGTTCTGTTATTCAGGCCATCCCAGAACCAGTTTTGCCAGTCAAGAAGGATGATCGGCTTATACCAGAACAACCTGTATTCCGAACTCCACTGAAGATTATAGATCCACAAATTACGCCCGAAACCGTCCGCCCATTTGAAAAAGCTGGTCCTCGAAAGGGTGTTCAACGTGGAAAAAAGCCCGGAAGAACAAGAATTTTGACAGACACGCCAGAAAAAGATCAAATTCTAAATGAAGCATTAATAAAAGCTGAAAAGAAAAAAATAGCAGGTCAGAAAACAGACAAGAATAAAAACGCAAAAGACGCTCAAAAAACATGTGCTACCAACACCCTTTCACAATCTGGTATTTCCAAAGTTGACTACTCCAAAAGTCATTCAACTCTTTTGGCTACTAATCTTTCTGAACCTGGTCCTTCCAACACGTTTTTAAAAAAAAAATCTGGCAAAAACAAGGTTAAAATAATTCAACAAGAGAAGTTGTCGTTTGTTAGATGTATAAAATGTAAAACTTATTCCAAAGATAAAAACCAAATGCTCAAATGTAGTTTTTGCAATCATAACTATCATATTTGTTGTGTTCCAAAGTCACACAGAGAAAACTTTGACTCTGATGATGACGGTGAAAGTTTCGTTTGCGTATCATGCTTCGTATTAGACAATGATGATGATGATAGCGATGAATCTGCTCAAAACTTGTATGAAGAGTGTCTTAATGCATACAAATAAGCAGAAAGAAATATTAAAAGTATGTTTACGTATGTTTGAAGTTTTAAGAAGTCTATTATTGTTTACTTTTTTATTTTTATTGTGTAACTAATGTGAACCGTCCCTAAGTACAACACCGTCCCCAGGTACAATTTTACTGTACATAGGTACATTCGTCGGTTGAACCTGTGGACAAATATGGTGTTTTAAAAAAAAGTTGATTATTTTCGTAACTTTTTGTGATATTGAGACTACAAATTTAGTTTAAGAAAGGCTGATTATCCCTTAAGACATGTGATATATTAAAAATAAAAGAAACTTAACTGATTGAGATACAAAAAATGTTTTATTCAAAATTCTGGAAAGTGTCCACATGTTCCGCACTTGCCCCTACTTACTTATATATTATTCAGGTTTAAAAAAGTAGTATCCTAATAATATTACAAATATGAAATTTGATATGTTTGCGTGTTTTTGTTGATGAAAGCAAAGCAGAAATGTAGCTTTATACATTACAACATAGAATTAAAATTTTGCTTTATTTTTAGATGTCTTCAAGGATTCATTGGCGGGGCCAAAAAATCTTGGACTTATGTAATACAAGCAAAGAACAAGAAAACAAGAAAGAGCCGGAACCGTCCAACACGTTAATTTCTGAATTGTCTTTAGTTCGAAATGTTGAATTTGAATACATAGACATACCTTTATATGAAACAGTCTCTGATAACTTTAAGAAGCTCGAGCAGAAAAAGAAAAAGATAAAACTGAAGAAAGTGTCGTTTTTACGGTTGACTTGCAGGCGGTTCTGATGGCACCCAAATCCAAAATTAGTAGTTTGTATTATAGAACGAAACTACAAGTACACAATCTTGCCTTTTATAATTTGAAGAACAAAGATGGCTATTGCTATTTATGGAACGAAACCGAAGGAGGTGTAAACTCTGAAGAGTTTGCAAGCATTTGGGTCAGTTTAATTGAGAACAAGGTTTTACGTCAAAATGAACAAGAAAAACCGAATAAAATAATTTTTTATAGTGATGGTTGCACCTATCAAAATAGAAACTGTGTAATGTCTAATGCATTGCTATTGACAGCTGTAAACCACAACATAATCATAGAACAAAAATTTCTAGAAGTTGGCCATACGCAGATGGAAGCGGACAGCATTCATTCTTCTGTTGAGCGGGCTCTTAAAGACAAAAACATCAATGTTCCTGCGGAATATATATCTATTTGCAGGTCGGCAAGAAAAAACCCTAGACCTTATGATGTAACTTACTTGAACCATACTTTTTTCAAAAACTTTGACGAAGTAAATTTTTTTAAAAGCATTCGTCCTGGACGTGGTAAAGGTGACGCTAAAGTTACTAATATTAGAGCTCTTCAGTACACTCCAAACGGCGACGTATTTTTTAAATTGAGATTCACTGATGAATGGAAAGTATTACCGCAAAGAAAATCACCAGCTGTAGTTGCATTGCCTTTTGATTCCCTAAGAAATCAGTTTCAAACAAAAAGAAAAATTACCAAAAGGAAGTTTGAAGACTTGCAATATTTGAAAAGCACTTTACCTGAAGACTATCGTAATTTTTATGATAATTTACCACATGAATAGTCACTACTCGTGTAATCGTTAATCTTAGTACCTAATGTACAAATGTGATTTATTTTGATTTTAATTTAGGAAGATTAAGGCAGTTTTGCTTTCAAACTGTTACAATTATTTCATGTTAAAGAGTAAAATATTTAGATGAGAGAGATAAGAGATAATTTTTGTTTTGTTATTAAGAGAAGCTATAGAGGATTTTGTTTCATAATTATATTTTGTGCTAATTTTCCAAAGTTGTAGAGACTAGTAATATTATAATATTGAGACTGAAAAATAGTTCCTAATCTATATTATTAAAATGTTGTATTTAGATATTCAACTATAATTTTAAAAAATAATTTACACATAACACAGTTCATGTGTTTAAGTTGCTTAATATTAAAAATGAAAAACTGCTAAGTCCTTTGTTAAAAATGTTACTAAATTAGAAAAACCTGTTAAGTCACAAAAAATTTAATTAATAAATAACTACTGAATTTACTAACTCTTTTTTTATTTTATGTTATAAAAAATAAAAAAATACACCAACTGTATTAAAGCCGTTTCTCTAAATATTTTTTAAATTTTTTAAGAAAGTTTTTTGTCCCTCCTGTAAATTTACCTATTATGTCGTTAGCAGGTTTACACTCTAAGCCGACGATATGGTGCGCTAAAGGTGGGATAGGCGTTTTAATGTTTTATTCCTTTAGGTTACAAATGCAACGCTTATGAACGTCAGACAAAAATTGGAACAGAATGATTCTACATTTAATGCCAAGTTCGCAAGAGTAAAGCCGTGAGAAAAGCAAACAGAGCGAGAAGAGCAGAGAAAGTAGAGCATTAAATCGCTTGATAAAAGTGATTTTATTTAAAAAAAACTTACAACGTAGTTTCTGTATGATCGTCGACTTATTTTAGCGTGACAAACGCCTCGTTTCGCAAGACGTTTGTCACGCTAAAATAAGTCGATGCCGTAATGGAAACAGTGGAACAAACAATCTCAGTATTACCATTAATGGAAATAGTGGGATATACCCCGCTTAAGTGTGTAGCAACTGTCATACAAAAGGAAAGTAAGTGAATATGACTACAGCATGTTGTCCTTCTCGTAGTGGTCGCGGTACTCCATCTCCTCCAGCTCCTCCACCTCGAGGTACTCCACCTCGCCCTCCATGTCCTCGCCCTCCTGCGATTCTGCGCCTTCCTCCTGGAACAAACTCCATCGATTACACTTGGCTCACTAAATACACAGGTACAGAAGGTCAGCTCCATACAACTGAAGAACTTTGATAAACCTTTGCGATTTGTACACATTATTAAAATATATATATTACGGGTCTTAATCGCGTGAATAATTTAAGGTAAAATACCTTGTTTATTGCCCGACGTTTCGACCGTATTGCAACGGCCGTGGTCGGCGAATTATTCACGCGATTAAGACTCGTAATATATATATTTTAATAACTGAAGAACTGGCCCACCACTGACCTTTAAGGTGCTTTAATTAGGCAAATTACTTGTATGAAAGTTGCATATTGCACACAACTTGAACAAACTTTAAACAAGTTACAACTTGTATGAGGTAGTTCGATTTTTTACAAAAGATTGAAATCAATAGTGTTTTGTTGTTGATGGTTTGAACATGCTTCCAATGCAAACAATATGTACGTACATGTGACGTCATCCTGAAAAAGCTCATAAGACGAAGCTGCCAAGAAACTCATGGGCCACTTTAAAATCATCAAGTTTTTCTTTATAAGGTATAAAAAAAGGTTCGTATCTTTAAATAATTCACGCGATTAAGTCCCGAAATATATCTAATATACCTTTATAAGATTTTCATAAATATACTGACATGCGACAGTCATATTGATTTCCTTATTTTTTTCCGTAAGTGAGTGTCTTCTACTTAAATAGTAAATTGACTGAATAGTCCTCTTCTGCACAACGAAAATAGTTTGAATGTCATCACACTATGAAAACTTTTTTACAAAAAAATATGACCAACTTCTAAAATAAATACAAGGCAACTAAAAAGCAAAAAACAATATACCTAGAATTACATAAACAAATTAAACATTTTGAAGTTGGTGTCATGAAACAGTAGTCTTTATGTTTTATTCGGCACCAACTTCAAAATGTTTAATTTGTTTTTGTTATTCTAGGTATATTTTTTTTGCTTTTTAGTTGCCTTGTATTTATTTTAGAAGTCTGTAATATGTTTTTGTAAAGTTTTTATTTCTCACTTTTTAGTGGGTTGGTATGTAATTCACTTAAATTACAATAGGCTTAAGTCAACAACTGCTCAAATCCTTTTACAAAAAATTGCTTGCCCCGATGCAGGGCCGTTAATAGTTGATGAGTTCACTATCAGCTCTATTATATTGTGTAATAGTAGTATAACGAGAATAAAGTGCTACTCAATACCATATTAACGTAACTGAAAACATTTGTGGTCTTTTTTCATCATCAGTTCCACTTCCCCAATTGGTGTTTTTTAAGAGTAAATGCACAAATCACTGTGAAATATACCTAAATCACTGTAGGTGTGCCTTTGATATTTTAAGAGTTCCCTCGATTTCTCCAGGATCCCATCATCAGATCGTGATCGGATGACAATGGGACCAACTTGGAAGTATACCCTTTCAAACACAAAAAGAATTTTTCAAATCGTTTTGGTTAATGGGATAACGTTCGGGTTTGCGTAATCGGTGAACAAATACAAAAAAAATATATACAGACGAATTGAGAACCTCCTCCTTTTTCAAGTCGGTTGACAATGATTAAAATAAACTAATCGCGCTGTTTCAACACTCGTTAGCTGACGAATTATTTTCAACTAGCGGGTTCCACGCACACATAGACAAACGTACGGACAACTCAGGCGAATGACAACTGAGACTGCGCAACTTGACATCGTACGGAGTTGTTAACTAGTGAGACGGTTTTTTGTATGTGTTTTGTGTCTGGGAGTTGATTCACTCCATGATTTAATTGGTGGCAAATACTGGCATTACTTGACCTATATTAGTGAGATCGATATTACCTGCACTACAATAGTGTTGTTTATTTGCGTGGAGCGATGCACGCGGGCGTGACGCTTCATGGCCGCCACTGAACCAAACCTGCAAGCGATAAGTACAGCGCTGTTAACGGTACGTATACAAAAAATCTAATTTAACAACTTGACAGTATACTCGTTTCGTAAAGTAAAATAACTCTTCATTCAACTCTTTTAACACAAAACGGAAGGCTGGTTTCACAATCACTCGTTTGAGCAGCGTCATTCAGACGCGCGTGCTAGAAAATGCACCGATGCCTTAACAGCGTTTTACAGTTACGCTGCGCATGTGCGGTCCGACAGCGTGTCCGCCGCGACAGTAAGGAACTCGTGCGACTCACGTGCGGGCGCAGTGCGCGCACGTGGCGGCGGCGGCGGCGGCGCCGGCGGGCGGCGCGCTGGCGGCCGGCGCCGGCGCCGCGCCCGCAGAGTGGCACTTGCGGATGTGCGACAGCAGGTTGCTTCTGGAAACACCGGCCAACGAACAACGTCAGTACATGGGATAACACATTGCAGGAATGCCTCGTTATACACTGAGATACGGCTGCAGAATCACAACGTTCATCGAGTATTTTATTTATATACAATCATAAAAGGGGCAATATGTTTTGACCAGTGTGCCTATCTGATTTTGCCCACTAGTATTTTTAATTAAATTAATATTAATCGACTTACTGGGAAGAAAAGATCTCACTTGTTATTACAATGAAATACACTCTATAGAAATAGACTTAGAGAACTTGACAAGCGATAGGTGCCTTTGCGCACTTGCCCGCAACCCCTTCGCAGCCAAGTGTAAGCAGGTATTTGTTACGTTATTATGTTCATGGCGTATTTTCATCATTTATATATCAAATTAAAGCTATTTATTTTCTGTACATAATAAACTACCTCTACCTATGCAAAAGTGCCTGCAGTCAAAATTACCAGCGATTAAAGTTTATTAAAGTGATTAAGACTTATCGCTTTACATCATTCGTTAGACGAAGATAGCGATAGCCAGCTCTGCTGCCGTAACGAAAAATCTAGTAATTGACAAAAAGCAGTTATTACTAGTGGGCAAAAATGCAAATCTGCAGCCGTATCTTAGTCTATTATATTCTCAGATTATGTTGTGTGAAAGCGATTCACTGTACTAGAAGTTTTGGATGACATTCGTGTGTTTAGTACCTACGAGTTTTTTTTACGTTAACTTCAATCGAATCGTTTACCGCGTTTTGGTTTTTGATCGGTTAATAGCGGACCGATCGGAGCGCGCAATATTCTAAACGTGTCGATCGCATTAACGTAAAAACTCGTACTAAATGCATCGATGACGTTAAATTTTACGTAATACAAATGCTAGATTATGATACACACGGTGCATAAGCGTATTTAGGGGGAGAGGGGGATTTGGGAATCGAAACACTTCCCCCGAAAGTGCATAATTATCTACCTGGTGCCGAAGCGCAGTATGCAGGCGTCGTAGCCGCACACGAACTGCTTGGCCTGGCGGTGGCGCAGCAGGTGCGCCGTGAGCAGGTCGGGCGCGTCGCACGTGCGGAAGCACACGGGGCACACGTGCGGCGGCGCGGCCGCGCGCCCGTGCCGCGCCGCCGCGTGCTGCGCCAGCGCGCCGCGCTCCGCGAACACGGCGCCGCACGCCGGGCAGCGCGCCGCGCACGCGCCCGCGTGCCGCCGCAGCTCGCCCGCCGACGCGCACGCGCGCCCGCACAGCTGGCACGACAGCGCCGAGCCGCACGTGGCGCCTGCCCACACAACCAACACCACCCTTATATAGTTATACGGAGAGGACGAGAGCGGGCCAAACAACATGTATGTGACAAAAAAAACCTCGAAAAATTACGACATAGCACCATGTCAATGGAAGTGGCAGGCCGCTTAACCTGACAACGTCAACAGTGGAGGATTGGTTAAATATTTTTGGGTGCCCCATACAGAATACACTTTTGCCCAATCTACGATTGTCAGGGCAGTTGCAACAACTGACATCTAATAAAAGTGATTTGGATTAGCTTTCATAGAACCTATACTAATACTTTGCAAACCAAAGTGCAATGTTCTGTTGTTGTTTACAAATAAAATAAAATAGCCTTTATTTCAGAAAAAAAACATGAAGTCCTTATGAGCTAATTATATAATATAACTAGCTGTCGTACAAAACATCATGCTATTATCAATAGGAGTGAAGCAGCAATAAAAAATGTTGCAAAAACGGGGAAAATTGACATATAGGAAGTTTTTTTACTGTTGGATAGCATTTATCAAGGAAGGCTTATAGGAAGTTTTTTTACTGTTGGATAGCATTTATCAAGGAAGGCTTATAGAAAGTTTTTTTTACTGTTGGATAGCATTTATCAAGGAAGGCTTATAGGAATTTTTTTACTGTTGGATAGCATCAAGGAAGGCTGCTATCCAACAGTAAAAAATGAATCATTTTTCAATTTGTACCAACATGGCAGCAGTTCCTGAGATTATCGCATTTGTCATAACAAACAAACTCTTCAGCTTTATAATATTAGTATAGATATAATATCTTAGTTTCATATTATGTCCCTGATTTCTATGTGGCTTTTGGCAAAGGATTCCTCCAACTGCCGCCACTGGACTCTGTCTGTTGCCACTCTTGTCCATGGGAAGACGAAATTTTGTCTTTCCATCTTTATCTTAATGCACATTAAAGTCAAAAGTCTAAATTTCCCATCTCGAGGATACCAGTCTGTCATCTATTTGCTTCATTCATTTAGTTTGCAAATAATATGTGCCCAGTCCACCTCCACTGTAATTGGTCTCTTATTTTGTGTTTTTTGACCTTATTTCTTTGTTTCGGATTTTGTCTTTTAGTTTCACTCTCAACATACTGCGCTCCATTGTATGCTGGCAATTAGCAAATTTCCTCTGTGGTGTTTTGTTAAGGACCAGGTCTGACACACATAAGTCAAACATGGTAGGATGTATGCATCAAATGTTTTCTTTTTAATTTGTACCCCTGGCTTGCTTGCCTTGCTTTTCATAATTTCTTTCAAACATCAGTATTTATGCTAATCATGGGCAATTCTCTTGTTAATTTCTTTTGTCATTTGATCACTGATAATATTTGGCCTAAATAGTCATATTCTGTGACATGTTTTCCCTTATAATGCTATTTCCATTGGTTTAAAGTTGGTCATTGCATTGGTTTTGCTTTCATTTATTTCTAGTCCCACTTGCTGGCTTTTTGTTGCTAGATCTTTAACCATATTTTCTAATTTTCTTGTTTTGATCTTGTTTACTTAATATTAATTAAGTATAAGTTTATTTAATAATTTTTATATTTGTATAACTTACTTGTATGGTACTGTTTTTATATGACTTTAGTTTTGATGAAACATGAGTTACATTAGTTAATAAAGATTTTTGAGAAAAATGTCTGGTTTCAAAGGGATATATTTCTTTTTCAAAATTTGCAATTGTGGACAAAGTGATGGGCAACAGCTAGCCACAACTTATGAAAATGGTGGCCAACTGAACGCTCTGAAGCTGAGCATTTGTTCATGATTTTTTTTAATCCATAGGACATAAGTGTACAATATACACTTGGCAGACTGCAAGAAATTGATTATATTGCCTTCAACTCTAAAATAACAAGGCATACAATGACAAAAAAATTCTATGCACTGAGAGACTCACCCAAATGTGACTTCAAGGCCGGTCGGGTTGCAAACTGAGCCCCACAAGTCCAGCAGGAATGCAGCGAGTCTGCTGGATGAGTGGCTAGATGGGCGCGGAAATCGTTGGGTTTGGGGAAGGATGCTGGGCACACAGAGCACTGGTACACATTGTCTCCTCTAGCATTGCGGCCTTTCTCCAGCTCATCATTGTCAGCAGCGGCCGCCGCCGCGAGCGTGTCGCGCTCCACCATGATGATGTCGTCCTCACTGTATGCACCATCAGGGCCCGCACCGCCCACCACAATGAACACATCTATCTTTTGGGTCAATTCGTGCAGTCTGGTAAATCAAATAAAGAGAAAATATTACATCTATCCTAGAATTGAAAATACCAGCAGTGTATCATCTTTACGCAAGAAACAATTACCTTTTCCGCAATGCTCTGATCTTCTCACTTAGAGGGGGAGTGCCTCTGCTAGCGAGTGCAGTACTGAACTCGTAGGACTCCAGCGCGCGACGAATACAAGTCCCGCACAAACGACCATCAGGCACTACCTTAAAAAAACAACATACCCATTTGAAATTGAGGCCCTTTGAACAAGTCGATACAATTAGTTAAAATTAGTTATTCAGATAAACTGTTCCCAAATACTGTGATCAAAACAATACCTACGACGGCGTTTAGGTTATGATATTGTTTTGATGTTGTAATGCTCTATATAAAGTACAGCAGTGGACACTCTGCTTGCGGTGATACCTTGCTCGTGTTGAGATGAAGCAGCATAGCCCGCAGAGGCACCTGCATTGGCGGTGCACCCGCGTCGTGCTCCTCCGGCGTCATCAGATCGCCGCCGCCGCCACAGACGCAGCAAGCCTCTGCCTCTACCTCCACCTTCATGACTTCCGCAGACATATTCGACTTGTTACCACGTTAAATTTTAACGTAACTACATTCAAATAAAACTATGAAATGAGATATTTATAATGTTAACTTCGTTTCGTGATGCTGTTGTCATCTAGGTTGTCAATTTGTAATTTATTAAATGTTGCCAGCAATTGTACAATACTTGGCATTTTTGTTTTGTTCTGGTTGCCAGCTCAAAACCTTGGGTTGGTGGCACCCATAGACATAGGTAGAAGCTACTGATTTCACATTTTGACTTTCGAGACCACTATCAACTAATGATGTACCGACCGTCGCTGTTTTAATGGATAGAGTCGACTCGAATCGTTTTATTCATCAATCATGCCTCGATTCTAGGAATTCTGTACAGCTAGAAATTTGAGTCCTATTGGCTGGAAATTCGAGTACAGAACTCAACTCCGTTACCGATTTTAGAACAAAAAAGAAAACCTAAAATCAATAAACTTTAAACAGCCTAACGGTCTAACAGGTTTGACAACTACACACAACGTTTGACACAATGAAAACAAATCAAACATTTTTAAATCTAACATAAAAAATGTCTCAAAGTTTATATCGGAATCACAATATTTGCAACTTATTTATTAATAAATTACCGTTCACCTTCTCAAAACACTTCGATACACCTGAGGCTAATTTCGGCGCCATGTCGTAATAAAGTTAATTACAATAGTATCACTTCACTGCTAGTACTAACAATCATATAAATTCACTAACAGTAAAAGCTTACTGATACAAATCATAGAAATCAAAACAAAACGTTGCAGGTTCATGCTTAGGTAATCAGAAATGGGGTACAAGCGAGTAGATCTTGCTCGAGTCAGTTGGACTCGCATTATATAGAATCAGGTACAAATCGATTCTTCCTGACTCGTGTACCGGAATCGAGTTTGGCGTATTCAATTCAAAGACGAACTATGAGGACGCGAGTCAAAAGCAGTCTGAATCGAGTCAAACCGTAATCGCTATTAGATACATCGCTATCGCTACTGCTAACTGCCTGTCAGTGTCAAATATTGTCTTTGGTTGTTTTGTTTGGGTTGCTTCTTCGTAAATAAATTTCTAAGTTTAATCGAAAAACATCCCGTGTTAATCACTTAGAAACCTGATAATTTAAAGTGATTGTGTTACAAAAGCATTTAAAATGTCGATTGGTGTGCCTATTAAAGTACTTCACGAAGCAGAGGGTCATGTAGTTACTTGTGAAACAAATACCGGCGAAGTTTATCGCGGGAAGCTAATTGAAGCTGAAGATAATATGAATTGCCAGATGACGCTAGTAACTGTTACGTACAGAGATGGAAGAGTTGCTCAACTAGAGAATGTGTACATCAGAGGTTCAAAAATCAGGTTCTTGATATTACCGGACATGTTGAAGAATGCTCCGATGTTCAAACGACAAGGGAACAAGCCGCCGGCTGGCCGCGGCAAAAGTGCTATATTACGAGCACAAGGTTAGTGTTTGTTATAAGATTTAAGTAAAAAACATTTTTAGAATTTTTTTACATATATTGGTGCTTAGTTATTGTTCAGCAAAACTTTTGATAACCTTAAATAAAGTCATTGACATTACCTTAAAACATAACATGGTATTTATATTTGGTCAGACTTCAATAAATAAAAATGTTTTTTGTTGTATTGTGTAGTATGTTGTATAAAGTATGGTATTAAAGAGATTATTTTGAGTTTTTACTTCAGAAAAAACAATTGTCTGCATTAAGTATAGCTCAGCTGTTTTTATTATGGTTAATCAAATCAAATCAAATCAAATCAAATAATTTATTTGCCAGAACATGGTACATTAGATTTTACATAATTAATATTTTCGCATATTCTGCCCACATAAGGCGTGCAAATGTCATCATATATATCTATTTTATTTATTACAAATTAAATTAAATTTTACTTACATTATTTGGATATATTATTTAAATTTAACATCATTTTATACATAACATGTCACCACAATTAATATTAATATTACTTACAGCTACAGAGTTATTTTATCATCTAAATATTCCTTAGTGCTATAATATCCCTTATCTATCAGGAGTTTAAATAATTGTTTTTTAAATAATGTGATCGGCAAGTCACTTATGTTCTCAGGAAGATGATTGAATATAATTATACACATACAATATACATTTCGTTTATATAGCTCTAACTTTATCTGAGGCAGACGTAATCTATTTTTGTGTCTGGAGCGACTATTTTCATTATCACGCCATCTTTCAAAGAGGCAGGGATATTTTTTAACAAATATACAAATTTCATATATATATAAACATGGTAACGTCAACAGTCTGTGTTTTTTAAATAGAGGCTTACAGCTATCCAAGAAGGAGACATTACATAACGCTCGTATACACTTTTTTTGGGTTTTAAAGACTCTATCTATGTCTACGGAATTACCCCAAATTATAATTCCGTATCTAAGTATTGAAGATACATATGCATGATAGGCTGCCATTGCCGTTTTCTGGTCAATAGTTTGTCTAATCCGTCTTAAGACAAAAATAAAGCGGTCTAATTTGTTGACAATTTTTTCGACTTGTGATTTCCAGTTACAATGTTTATCTACAGTTATACCCAAGAACACGCATTCATTTACTGTACTAAGTTGCATATCTTTGTAGTGGATTTCAAGATCTGTAGTGTGAGAATTGTATGTCTGAAATTGTATAATACTAGTTTTATTCATATTGAGATTTAAATTATTTTGTTTTAACCAGTTGAAAGCGTTGTCTAGAGCATTACCAATGTTAATTTCCAGGTTTGTCTGATTATTACTTTTAATTATTAAGGTCGTGTCGTCAGCAAATAAAATACAATCTTTTTTTATAGAGTCAGGAAGGTCGTTGATATATATAAGGAAGAGTAAAGGAGCTAAGATACTTCCTTGAGGGGTTCTTAATCTCTTATGAGTTGAGGACAAAAATTGTTTTGTGAAGTAGAATTAATTGGGTTGCAATTTTAATATATTGTACAAGCTGAATGCATCAGATAATTATGGATAGGTAGCACTTTATAGGTCATGTTTGTTTTATGTTCCCAATAAAATACTATTAATATTGTGTTAATGTTCACATGGTTTGTGGAAATAACAGGAAATAGAGAATTATTAGTTTAGATGTATTTACCATTAAGCCAACTAAGTTGGCTGGATTGAATAATAATAAAATAATATTACTCACTTAAAACTAAAATTACTTTTAAAAGCAATTTTTTTTTTAACAATAAAAAAAATACTGGTTAAATGAGTTAATAAAAGTTTAAGTTTAGAACAGTTACAGTAAATACTAATGATAGTTTGAAAAACAATACATTTTTGAAAATATTTACAACAAGCAATATTAATTACACTAACTAAGACAATATAATGTGTAATCGCATCTCTAATTTTCTTGGTTTAGTTGCCACCCCCCGCTGTCTGTCACCATTTACTTACAGTCTATGCAACACTTCTTGCCAAGTTCAATCCAGCCAACTTATATTGTGTCAACTGTAAGAAGCTATCATTGTATTATCAGTTTGTTCAAACTTTTACAATATATGATACCATGACATTCCAACTATAAGTTTTGGAAGTAAGAGCCAATCTATACTAATATTGTAAATGTGAAAGTTTTGATGAATAGATGTTTGTTATGGCACTCTTGTCCAGAGGGGTCCCGGGTTTTAACAGATTCCATTTTCCTATCTTCTTTGCGGGCATCCTCGGTTACATTTCTGTAATAAATTTAGTAAATATCAACCCCTTCTGATCATTGATTATACTGAACTTCAAAGCTCTAAATTAATATCTGGTGTTTACTTGTATTAAAAAGCTAATGTTGTAATTTACCATTTTGATTGGCCTGTCAGTGGCTCTGAGTGCTGAGCCAGAAGTTGTGTTGCCAGAATAAATGTTTGTGAGCATAATTGTTTATTCTGTGACTGAATGTAATTTATTAGAAATATAAGCCAACCCTATGTAAATATTTTTGCAACATTTTTTATTGCTGCTCCATTTCTATTAGTTGTAACTGGATGTTATATGATAAACGGGCTACCCAACAGTAAAATATTTTTTCAATCGGGATCAGTAGTTTCTAAGATTATCATGTTCAAACATACAAACAAGCTTTTCAGCATTATAATATTAGTAAAGATAAGTATGTTTAACAGTTCTCTGGTTGGCATAGTACAGGTTCTGTCTATAGTATGACCATTAGTGCTGTGCACTCCCTGAGGTATGCGCGCGGTGAGACGGGGGGGTTAGAATCGGCTGCTGCTGCTGCGCTGTCAGTGCGCCGTCAACGCTTGTGACGGCAGGTAGTGTTATTTGTATCGGACTGTCTATGTCAGACGCACACGAGATAAATATTCAAAGATGGGTCGTGCGTTATCTCGTGATATGAAGACTGTCATTTTTAAGGTGGCTGAATATTTTAAGAAAAGAAAAGCAGACAAAGAAAGCTTTGAATTTAAAAATGACGTGAATATTGCTAAAATCGTTGCGGAGGCTACGGGATACAGCAAAAGAACCGTACATAATGTGATTTCTGCGGGCTATTTATCAATTGAAAATTCAAGCCAATTAAAATTTCAATCGCCAAAAAAACCAAAAGTTCTAAAGAAAAAACACGTTGTGGATGATTTTGACCTTGGAGTTATCAGAAGAAAAATTCATCAGTTTTACGAAGTTGAAAAAAAAATACCAAGTGTCCGTAAGTTACTATCAAGTTTGAGACAGGATGGCATATTGAATTGTGGACGGGAATATTTAAGACAGCTTTTACACAAAATGGGCTACCGTTACAAAAAATGCAAATCAAAGAGACATCTCCTTATAGAGCAGCCTAATATTACAGTGTGGCGGAAAAAATATCTTACACAAATCAGAAATTACAGAACGGAAAACCGAAACATATATTTTCTTGATGAAACATACATCAACGCCAGTCACCATGCCAGCAAATGTTGGCAATCATCGTCAGAACCCGGTATTCATGCTGATATTGGGAAAGGACGGCGACTAGTAATACTCCACGCTGGGTGTCGAAATGGCTTAGTGGATGATACATTGACTATATTCAAATCCGATGCTAGAACCGGTGACTATCATGGAGATATGAGCGGACCTACTTTTTATAAGTGGGTAGATGAAAAGTTAAAAGATAAGTTGCTGCCGAATTCTGTGGTTGTAATGGACAACGCGTCTTACCACAGCGTTCAGATTGAGAAGAAACCAACTATATCAAGCCTCAAAAGTGAAATGCAGAACTGGTTGCTACGCCATAATGTAGAATTTTCAGGAACCATGTCAAAGGCTCAACTGCTACTTCTTATCAAAAATACACAAAAAGAACCCGTGTATAGAATTGACGAACTCCTGAAAGCCAGTGGACACACTGTTCTGCGTTTACCTCCGTACCATCCAGATTTAAATCCAATCGAGTTGGTCTGGGCTGATATTAAAAACAACATAGCCCAAAACTATATTAATTCTTCTCTAGACGAAAAGATAATCTTATTGGATAAATTGTTTTCGGAATTCACGGCGGAAAAATGGCAGAAATGCGACGATCATGTCCAGAAAAATGAAAATGATTACTGGAGTCGCGATAGTAGGTTCGATAATGTTATCGATTCATTCATAATAAATTTGCAAGACTCTGATTCAAGTTCCGGTGGCGAAGAGGAAGATGAAGATGATGACGAAATGGAAGATGAAGTTGAAACAGAATCTATGTCAGAATAACTTTCGTTAGAATATATAATTGTTTGTAAATATAAAAAATGTTTAATAAAACAAGTCCTGTTGTGAATTATAACTTTCAATTCTTATTTATCACCTGCATATTTTTAATAAAATATGAGTATATTTGGGTTACATTTTAATCAACAAAGTAAGTATATATTACAGATAGATAGCCTCCGACCAACGCAACGTCCCGCCACAAGTCTTGCCTTAGAAATGCAAACTGATATCGTAAGATCTGTCCGACATGTATCGACCTCATGTGAACTCATGCACTTTTTTCTTCGCCCCCCACCTCGCCGTGCATACCTCAGGGAGTGCACAGCACTAATGGCCACACTATAGTTATGTATCATATGGTTGTATGGGTTCCAAGATATTGTAACATACTATGTGAGTCTTGAGCTCATGAAACAATGTGATTAACAAGTTTGTATTATGTTTGCTAAATGAGCTCCCTTGTAAAATATCATGTTGTATATATTCCAGCGGCTGGTCGAGGCCGGGCGGGCGGCCGTGGCGGAGGTCATCGGGGTGGCTGGCAAGGAGGTTCTGGACCCTCACGACGCTAAGCAAACTAAGTTATCTTCAATTTAGATGTATCAATGGACCTCACCTTATCTCTAAACAGTGTGTGGTTAGATATTAAAGTTTAACTGTGGGATGGCTGAAGTAAATACACTCTCTCTCTTTATAAAATTATAAATTTATTTAAACTACGGGTCTTAATATGGGCATGAATTATTTAAGGAGGTTCAATCACTGGATTGAACTACACAAACCACAGGACCTCTTTTCAGTTGAAATAAAAAAAATAATAAATAATAAGCAATAAATTTCAACCAAGAAGATGGATACTGTTTGTCAACATTGTAGAATCCTGTGACCAGCAAGTGTATACACTGCCGCATAAACATTACACGACAGTGTGCAGATGTCTTTAGTGTTGCGCCGAAGTACCGACAGTTCCGTAATAGGGAGTGATAAAAATCAAGCGAGGGTAGTTTCCGAGCCCGCGCTTCACAGAGGCGACGCTGAGCTGAACTAGTCTACCCGTGACCACGACCGCTGCTATACGGTCGAAACGTCGGACAATGTACAAGGTATTCTATCTTAAATTATCCACGCGATTAAGACCCGTAGTATATATAATTTTATAATGTGTACAAATTGCGAAAGTTTATCAATATTTATAAATACACTCTATTGACAAAATCTCCTACAAGTGTTCTATCTATTGTTTCTGAAGCGACAACAAACATTCAGTTTGCTTGTTGGTACGATGTTGCTGTTGCCAATAGATGGTAGACACTGGTGATGTCATCCTGGTGGAATCAACCATGTTGCTCTTAGGGTTGACTTGCTTCTATGCTGACGTTGATTGCGCGAATGAGCATACATTGAATTGTATTAGGCGCACTGTGATACTGCACAGTCAGTACTACTTATACTGAGCATCTGCTAATGTATATTCGTACACGACCGATGTCAGCATAGGAGTATATCAAGCCTTATATGTATGTATAGACCATAATATGTGCTCAACATTGTCTGTTTTTGCAGTACCATAACTGGCTGACCTCAATGACTTCTGGGGCCTATTTCATAAATGTGATAATCCAAAAATTTTGACACTTTTTGACAAATAAGTCTCATTGTGACAATTATATCAAAATGCGACAGGTAAATAATGACATAATTGTCGGGCTAAAAAGTCGCTTCATAAAGATGACAATTGTCAGATTTTATCGGCCATTTTTTACGGCAATTTGTGGCGGCAATGCTGTGGCCGGCAACATGGCAGTACTCTCCAATATTGATTTGATGGTTGCCGGACGATTGCTGAGCGATCGATTTTACGCAATGTTGCCCGGCCAATTTTGTTGTTGTTTCAGTCGCTCTTTATTTTATTGTTGCCGGGTTGTGTAGCCCGTTTAGGAGACTGGATCATGCGCCATACATTTGCAGACATATTGCCATTATTGGCCGAGCAATTACTTGCCAATAGTGCCGCCACAAATTGCCGTAAAAATGGCCCGTTTAGACGCTTTTAAAGAAATTCAGAAATTCAGTCACGTTTATGAAACAGGCCCCTGGGTTTTTAACATTCTTTGGAAACTTGTTACTTCTGATCAAGAGATTTGATTCACGTGATTAATTTCAGACCAAAGAGAGTTTGAGTGCAATTATGTGGTCCATTAGATATATTTTATAATATTTTTTCTGATATGATACATCAGTGAGAATTTGTTTTAAGTATAAACTAGGTTTACTCTAGGTACTCTAAGATTTTATCATTTAACTTGTATTTGTCACTCCCAATGATAAACCAACTTTGTTTGCACTTAAAACTCGCTACCACTGACCCACTTGATCAAATAAGTGGGAATTTGTTAAATCAAATACATATTAATGCCAATGTGAACTTTCTTCATTCTATAAAGTAAACTCTTAAACTCCGTACTTTTGTCGTAAGTTATAATATGGTAGGTACTAAGTGGGAAGCTAAGGTGACGTGTGGAGAACACATGTCTATGTACATTATGTATGTGTGATGCGGCAGACAGAATGTGTGTGATACACAATAAAGTCATAAATAACTAATTTTGTTTTATTTCAAGGGCACGGGTCTCCCCAATCTCAGGAACTACTGGTCCGAATCACTACATAGTATAAAACAAAGTCGCTTTCTCTGTCTCTATATCCCTATGTATGCTTAAATTTTTAAAACTACGCAACGGATTCTGATGCGGTTTTTTTAATAGATAGAGTGATGAGGAAGGTTTATATGTATAATAACATCCATTAAATAGTGGAGAAATACTGTTATTTTTGATGTGTCTAATGTGATGTCGTAAATTTTTAATTACATTTTTTCCGCTTACATTGCAAACGCAGGCTGAACCCTACGAGATTCATCAAAATAATGTACTAAGTATTGTACACATTGAAAAGGCCTACAGAAAACTCCGCTATAGATAAATAAATAGAAGTATACGATGACGAAGTTGCGCGGGTCAGCTAGTTGAAAAAATATTTTTAAGATCGATCCCAAAGTTACAAGAATACGAGAATGGCTGTTTTAATCGAAACTTGACTGCAATTCAAACTTAAAACAATTCACGTATTTAGCAGTGCAGTTGCAGTTCGGTTAACTGCAACTGCACTACTTTAATTTTTTTTTAAAGACAACTAGCACTGTGGGATTTTTGGTCCCACATTACTAGCAATCCTGTTAACCCCTCCAGCTAAGCCCAATGGCTTGTGTTAGAAGTGGGTGCACGTCGGTAGTATAATGGGTAGGATTCGAACCCGCTACCTCACGATTGCGAGACCGATGCCTTAACCATTAGGCTACCGCCGAGTGAATCGAATGACGAGTGAATTAGGGTACCGCCGAGTTGAATTGACCCGCTGGTCACGATGGAAATCCTCATTTCTAATGTACCAGGGAGCGTTTACAATTCCCCGAAGATTAGATACTCCGTTTTGAAACCTTTGGATGATGTCAATATTACTTTGTCTGGTACAGCCTCAGAGCTGGATACCATAAAGTCCATATTGGCATGAGGACTTGTCTATATAAAAGTATTTTGTTTTGTGAAGTGTCTACCGAGTAGCCAGTTCATATTTTTATAGCGAAATGCTAACTCGGATCGTTTCTTTTTAACATGGGGCCCATAAGCGAAGCTCAGCGTCAAGTGTCATGCCCAGATATTTCGGGTGTTTCTTAATGAAACCTTTAAGGGTTGATTTTCATCATCATCATCAGCCTATCGCAGTCCACTGCTGGACATAGGCCTCTCCAATTGCACGCCACTTTGTTCTATCTTCGGCTTCTCGCATCCAGCTCCTGCCAGCCGTTTTGCGTATATCATCACTCCACCTGGCTTGAGGGCGTCCTACACTACGTTTGCCAAGCCGCGGTCTCCACTCAAGAACTCGTTTACCCCAACGGTTGTCGGTTCTTCGGCTAATATGGCCAGCCCACTGCCACTTCAACTTGCTAATCCGGTGGGCTATGTCGATAACTTTGGTTCTCTGCCGGATCACCTCATTTCTGATTTTGTCCCTAAGAGAAACTCCGAGCATAGCCCTTTCCATAGCCCGCTGAGCGACTTTGAACTTGTGGACCAGCCGTACCGTCAGTGTCCACGTTTCGGCTCCATATGTCATGACGGGTAGGACGCACTGATTAAAGACTTTAGTCTTTAGACATTGTGGGATCGACGATGAGAAGACTTGACGTAGCTTACCAAACGCTGCCCAACCCAACCGAATTCTCCTGTTCACCTCGTCCTCGAAGTTGTTTCTACCTAACTGCAAAGACTGCCCGAGGTACACATATTTTTGAACAACTTCGAGAACGGCGCCGTGCACCGCTATCGGTTCCGGTAGTACATGTTCATTGAACATGACCTTGGTTTTATCCAAGTTCATCCGTAGGCCGATGCGTACAGAGGAGTCAGCCAGGTCATTCAGCATCCGTTGCAGGTCCTGCAGCGTTTCCGCCATTATGACAATGTCATCTGCAAATCGCAAGTGAGAAATGTATTCACCATTGATGTTGATGCCCCGCCCTTTCCAGTGCAGCGTCTTGAACATATCCTCCATTGCATTTGTGAACAGTTTCGGGGAAATAACGTCCCCTTGCTTCACTCCTCGATGCAATGGTATAGGTTTTGTTTGCTGATTCTGTACTTGGACGGACATGGTGGCGGCTTCGTAGAGACATCTCATCACTTGGATATATCGCCAATCTACTTGGCATCGCTGCAGAGACTCCAGAACGGACCAGATTTCAATCGAGTCAAAGGCCTTCTCATAGTCCACGAATGCTAGACACAGGGGCTGATTATACTCCTGGGTCTTTTGTATAATCTGCCGCACTGTGTGGATGTGGTCTATGGTGCCATATCCGCTCCGAAATCCAGCCTGTTCCGGTGGTTGGAATTCGTCAAGTCTTCGCGCAAGACGGTTCGTGATGACTCTTGAAAACAGCTTATAGACGTGGCCTAGAAGAGAAATAGGTCGGTAGTTCTTCAGCCGGGTCTTATCTCCTTTTTTGAAGAACAAGACGACTACACTTCTACTCCACGCCTCCGGAGTTCTCCCTTCAAACAGGACAGCATTAAAAAGCTTTTGGAGCTCCCTCAGTACGGGTTTACCTCCAGCTTTTAACAGCTCTGTTGTAACGCCATCCTCTCCAGGGGCTTTTCCATTTTTCAGCTGTTTAAGAGCCAGCACGATTTCGTCAATGTTGACTTCTGGCAGGTCTTCGGTGTAGTGGCGTGTTAGAGTGGCTCTAGGACCCTCATTTTCAGGATCAGGTCGAGATGCATGCGAAGCGTATAACCGGCCATAGAAGCCTTCCACTTCGGAGATGACTGCCGGCTTCGAAGAAACGACTTCTCCACTTGCTGTGGTCAACTTCGTCAGGTGACTTCTTCCAAGAGATTGTACGAACACTTTTGACCCCCGGTTCTGCTCGATCGCTCTTTTAATCAAAAGAGTGTTGAAGCACCGAAGGTCGTGTCGTATAAGCCTGTTGATCTCATGGTTTAGAGCGCGCTTTTCCGACGAAGTGACGGGTGGGTTTTCACGTCGTTCCTTCATTAGCCCTAAAGTCTTTTCCGAAAGCTTTGACTTCTTGCCCTTACGCTGCATTTCACAAAATCTCGTACCTTCTTCCCTGAGTATCCGAACCACATTTACGATCTCGTTTTTCGTCATAGTGTCGGGGCTTTGCCACGTCCACTTCCTTTGGGGCCGTTTCTTGAAAAAGGAGTTCATCAAGAAGAGCCCCTCCCGTTCGAGGAAGTTGACTAGCATTTGCCCCCTATGATTTCTGCTTCCAAATCCATGGGATCCTACTACCAATTCGCTGCAATTTTGTACTCCCACTTTAGCGTTGAAGTCCCCCATAACAACGTTGTAGTGGGTCTTAGTGGTTGAGTGGAGGGCCCTCGATATGTCATCGAACATATCCTCCACTTCGTCGTCTGGATGTGCCGAGGTCGGTGCGTACACTTGCACTACCTTGAGGCTATACCTCTCGGTGAGCTTGATAATGAGGTACGCTACCCTGTTCGACACGCTAGACATTTCCACAACGTTGTCAGAAAGGGACTTATTTACCAGAAACCCAACACCACCTTGAGATTTTTGGTCTCCCTCGCGGAAGTACATAAGGTGGCCTGACTCGAGGGTTATGGTGTCCTCTCCCTCTCTTCGGACTTCACTTAACCCGAGGATATGCCACCTAATCTTCCCAAGTTCCACCTCAAGTTGTGCCAGATGCGAGTCTAGCCGTAGCGTGCGTCCGTTATACGTCGCCAGGGTCAGTCGGTTGTGGTGGCCTTCCGTAGCCCGGAGATTCTTAGCACCCCCCGCCACGCCGTTACCGTGGACGCCACCATGTCCAGGAATAGCGTGACTGCCGGGAACTGGGGGCCGTGGCTTTTGTGCTTGGTGCATATGGGGGTAATGCCCATAATCGCCACGCTGGGCAGGCGGGTTGGCGATCGCAGGGCGTAGCTCTCGCATCAGTGACGCTGCTGCCCGTCACTGACCTATTACTTCAGCTACGCCTTAAATTGGGATGGTTATACCGCCACCAGCCGGTCGCCAGAGCCTCGTTCGTTGTACAGCAGGATGTACCGCGTGCAGGTGAGGTTGGCTTGGAGCGAAAGATGGTGATGCGCCCCCTTACATCCCAAAGGGTTGATTTGGATTCATTTAATTTATCCAATTAACGACAATATTGGAGGGACGCACGACACACTTATATGTCACTCCTGTAGCCATGATGGCCGTGTCAGCTGCGAATGTTGCAATAGTGTTTACATCTAGTTTTGGAATGTCACAGGTGTACAATAAGTAGGTACAAACCTGGACCAAGAACGCTTCCGTGTGGTACTCCAGCCTGTTCTGAATATGCATCTTATTGTCTTACTCTCAATGATCTATCTGTCAGGTAAGATTCTATAATATCTGAAAACTGCTTTGGGAGCAAACGCAACGAACGAATCTTTATAAGAGGTTAATCAAAAGAAAGTCGTAGAACTGCGCCATCTTAGACTGCATCCACTTGGTCCTGCATTCACTTGTATCTACCGTTGGAATTATTTCGATCATGAGGGTAAGTAGATTATTCGAGGTACTTCTTGCTGGTCGAAAACTATGTTGAGAGTCTGAAAGCTGTGGGCTAGCGAGATGCTACAGTAATGTGAGTCAAATAAGAGACGAGATCCTATGTTCGTTATTGGCTAGTTTGGTTAAAACTAAGCTATTTATACTAATTTCTAAACAAATAAATTTATAATAGGTAGGGGAAATATGTGAATTTCAATTCTTAATAGTACGTGCTTTGGAGTTGTGTTAATTTTGCATAATTAAAATAATATAATTACTACCTAGTCAGAAAGTGTAATACATCACGTTCCAAAATTTCTTACTTGCTATAAACTTATTCTATGACTATCGCCATAAATAATATTAAGGCATTAAAAGACAGTATTTGCACAAAATAATCTCCTTATTTTGTTCAAATACTGACTTTCAATGCCAAACAAATCTGTGGTATTAGGTCGGCTTTTCAAAAAGTAATAAGAAAATGGACCTGTGTTGTTTAGTTTATGACAAAAGTTACGACGTCATGACCAATTGTTGTCAGTGATCGATCAGTGATCGACTATTAGCGAGAACGGTCGCGTCGCCAACGCTATTGCACTAAATACAATTGGTTAAAGATCTCAGTGGTCAAATCAAAGCACTGCAATGCCAGTTAAAACAGATGCAAGAGAGAAAACAAAAGAGTGATCTCAAGCAATAGAGCATTCTGCAAGCGAAAAGCTTCCTGAGCCACTCCAGTACAGACTGACGGAGAAGAGCTTGCCAGTGAAACGCAGTGGGTACGACAGAAAGTAGAGAAAAAAGAAAGTTGAACTTGTTGCAGTAAAAATATGTATATAGTACGGAAAGTCGGAAACTAGGCCCGATTGTTGAAGATAATACCTACGCTGTGTTCTGAGCTACGCTCCATTAGAGCGCTAGAGTTGACACTCTTAAAGTTTGTAGTAAGTAATATTGTAGTTATAGTATTTTATTATTATTTAATTGGTTCTATAGCTCTCTCTCCGAATAGTTTAACGCGGCAGTCGCTACCATAGAGTAGTTTAAGAGTCGCTACTGAGAGCACCAAAGAGCTAGAGAGCACCGCAAAAACCGCTTAGAGGTCTCGTAGGTGTGCGCGCCTGTGTGAGCGTGCTGTTTCGAACGTTTGTACGTTGTTTTCATACTAAATACTTTACCTTTACTGTGTCGCTGTCCCCGCTGCCACAACGCGTGAGCTCTAGTGACAAAAGCAATGAAACCGTAAAAGTCACAAAATAACTGCCTGTGGTATTCTTATGAGAATAAACAAGACAGGGCAACCAGGGTGATGGCAAACAAATGTGCACTCGTCTTGCCTGCCAGAGAGCATTATAGAAGATTTGATGGCCAAAGGATTTAAAATCAAGGATTTCGTTAATAAACTCAGCTGGAGGAACAAAGAACCAATTAACTATTAAATTTATGCTCTCGTTTGAGAAAGGCGAAAACGTGAATAATATTTATAGTAAGTACATATTAAGTCATTATTAATTCCAACTTTTTAATAACATAGGTACCTAATTGGCATCAGTCCTTTAATGTGTGGTGGTGTATAATTAGTGACAGCACCTTACCTCCTACCCCCCCCCCCCCACCCCCAGTTTATATAAAAAAAAGTGGCCGAGAGTTTTTATTGCCATGTTCATTGTTGGCATTACATGCACATGTAGAATCCCGAGTGTTGTTTTGCATCCTCAGTGACTAAAGAATTTTGAATATTATTTACATACCTTTTCTCGTCTTTCGGAAATCGGTGAAACTGTAAATCTTTATTAAATTTATTGTAGGACATTGAAAGACAACCGTTTACCACACAGGCAGGTATGCATTTCATCAGGTATTTAAATGTAACATACAATTGACGATAGAGGAACACAAACATTATTACAATGATTTCGAGTGCGCGAATTACGTTTAAGTAACACCTCGTTTCGAAGCGTACCTCGGCGCGGACGAGTCTCGAGGTACTGCGGGCGAGTGAGACTCCGCCCTCACCGCCTACCGCACCTCATTTGACACCCGCCAAGCGCTCGAGTTGACTCACTATTAGTAGTTACACATATGCCGGTACCACGTAGCATAAGTCCCCATTATTGGTTGCGTTTTAATTACTATATTGATGGTATAGTCTATTCCCTGTTAAAATAGTGATAGGTTTACTAAATTTATGGGGCACATTATTTAGCGAATTGGTATAATGATTCTATTCTGCCAACGAATCAGTCAATCTACACTTTCAAGGTACACTTTGTTTTTCAGTAGGTAGGTGTTGTGCTACTCCACAATAAAACCACATTTGTATTTGTATGTAGATCTTTATTAATTTGAAAACAGCCACAAAGTGCTTAATGTTCTGTCTTTACATAATTTTTAGATCATCAATCACAGATGGCGCCCTCTCTATCACACGCCTTGAATAACTACACTTAATATCGTATTTGTGCCTTGGATGCCCAAGAGCCCAACTTGAGTCCAACTGCAGGGGCAGCTAGGAAAACAGTGGAGAAATGTATGTGTATTTCGGTCCCTTGACAATTGAAAAGTCAAAACGTATACAATATTCCCGCCAGTTCTCTATTCGTCAATCATGCATCAAATTAACCCATTTTATTAATTTATATAATCAAAATAAATAAAAATAATGGTCTCCTAACCAATGGTCCTATCTAGCGGGCTCTCCTGAGCTGCGGCAACGCAACCGGTGTAGGAGTGAAAATATTAAATCTGCCTTTGCCATAGAGACAGAACCCGCAATTAATGCCTATGCACTTATAGAAATAAAAAGCATATTGGGCGGTACTTCTTCCAATCTACCTTTACTTACAAAAAAAAACTGGTACCTACCTACTTATATTTTTACATACATAATTACTTCGAAAGTCTCCTTATTCATAATACTTTAGATAACAATATTTGAACTGTCAAATGTTTAATCATCTTCTATTCAATTTTCAAAATAGAATGAAAAACAAAGACTTATCACATTAACTATTTGACCTTTGACCTTTACTACATTTATATTATTCATAAATGTATAAAAGCTAATCAAATTAAAAATAAAATCAAACTAAATTAGCTGCCTTAAACCTAATGTTGTGATCCTACTATACATAGACTACCTTACCTACCTACCAACCAACCGACTTGGTGCCATGAGATAGTTGTTCAACTTCAAAATGTTTATTCATTTTTTGTTGTTCAATATTACTTTTCCGTTTTATTTGCTTTGCATTTAATGTTGAAGTCGGTAACATTTTTTTTCGATGTCAAATTGTTTATCGCTTTTCACCAATAAAAATATAGTTTTTCTATAAAAAAATGCATAAATTTATGTAGATACCATTTGGTGTAGGTACTGTAAATACAAACCATACAAAGGGTCCCGCTGGACAAGCAAAACTTAGATGTTAATTTCTGATAAATTATTACACATTTTTGAAAATATAATGTAGGTACTAATAATTTTAAAGGTACGTTGGAAGGAGTATCTTTCAATATGCTTTTCATTTCTTTAAGTTAGGTACTACATAAATAAAAAAGCGCTCCGCTAGATAGAACCACGTGTTTATGATAAATAATGTCCGATACCCTATTTTAGAAGCAATTTATGTACTACTCATTAGGTCAGTTGCGTTCATATACATAGAGACTGCACCATAACCTCACAAAATTAAGAAAACGACAACTACTGGCCGCTGGATTTTTTGTCTCTCATGCTTTGAAGCCTGTATTTTCTTCATACCTGAAAGGGAACGCGTAATCTAGTCTCTATGTCTATAGTCGCGTCGGACGTTTAGGGGTTCACTGTAGTTTGCCTTTGTCCGTGTGTGATGCGGCGCGGGGCGCGGACCGCCCGGTGCGCAGCGCGCGCTGCAGCCGCGCGGCCGGCAGCTCCACCAGCAGCGCCAGCGGGACGGCCGCCAGGTGAGACACCACCATCACGCCGAACCACTCCATCATCTACACATACATCCAATTACCTATACAGTACCGAACAGTAGGTACCTACTATTAAGTACTTACGTATTGTACCTAAGTCCGGGTTTCCCCTGCGTCTGGTCGCCCTGGGGTGTCGCGAAAAGGATCCACGTAGATTGCCTGTCTGTACCAACGTGACCGAGTTGTGTAAGTGACATTTTGAGAATAGCTATGCTCAGAAAAGCAAGCACTCTTCTCATAAGTAGCCAGCGAATAACACTTTTATTTTTTTATTTATTTTGTTTTTGCTCATAGCTTCTATTAAAAATTATATGTTATTGATTTCTTTTGGTAACTTGTCACTAGGATAGAATTACCTACTAGTAAGTACTTTTTGGCTAGAGAGCGTCACACAAAAATGACAAAGACAAACTCCCAAGGGTGTCACAGTAAAAATAAGTGGGAAGCCCTGCTGTAGGTACAGTTCTCGTTCGAGTTGCTCGAGGAAATTGGTTTGAAAAATTCTTGTGTTTGAAAGGGTAAGTATAAGTTGGTCCAATCTAAGTTGGTCCAATTGTCATCATATCACGATCTGATGATGGGATCCTGGAGAAATCGAGGGAACTCTCAAATTTTATAGGCAGACCTACAGCGATTTAGGTATATATCATAGTGATTCGTGCATTTACTCTCAAAAAGCACCAATACTGATGATGAAGACCACAAAAGACGAGCGGAACTATTCAATATTTCACGGTTTGCGTTTTAATTTAAAATGGCATTGAGTAGGACTTTATTCTAGTCATACTACTATTACACAATGCAATGAATGAACTATCATGTAAATTCGTAAAGTATTCGGAGAAAATAGCAAATTCGTATTCTCCGAACTCATATATATCATAGATATTTTCAACAAAGTTAGGTAACTGACCATAGTCGGCCTGTCGAGCTGCGAGGGAAGCAGGCGCGAGGCTACCAGCGCCTTGTGGATGGGCATGTGCAGCAGCATCGCGCTGAACGACAGCCGCGCCCAGCACGACCAGCCCGCCCAGCTCAGCACGCGCCGGCCCGCCGCTGGAATACATCATGTAGCATGCCTTAGCACTTGATCTGGGAGAACTAGAACTGAAATTATCTTATAAATAATAATAATAATACAAATTCTTTATGATTTTTAGGTATTTGCCGATATTTAGAACTTACTCTGATTTCCTATTCATGTGATTGTACTTTGTTCGTTTTTAGTTTAGAATATTATTAACGAATAAGAATAACCAAACCATAAAAAAAGTTCGTTTAAATAGCCATTTCTCCTTGCAAAATACATTGGACCAAAAGTATTTAGGTACAAAATTATAGCACTACCTACCTATTTCAACTACTATTCTACTAACCTTGCAAATGAAAATATCAAATCGATCAACTATAACAAGCCTCGAACGGATACACTAACTACTTAGATAAAAAGTGCATCTAAGTATTTCGTAGAACGACTACTTAATGACAGATGACGATAGGCACCGTAGTCGCAACAGGCTAAAACTTGGTCAAGTTATACCTATCGTCACCTGTCATATTTTAACAACTAATAACTGTTGAGCTATCATCAACCGATGAAAACTGTTTGTTTGACGGTGCCCTATAGTTGATTACAGGTCAAATTAGTTGACCAACTCACATTCAACTCCATTCATAGCGCCCAGCAACGCCAGCGCGACGAAGAAGATGAAGACAGGTCGCTCTATGACGGCGAGCGCAGCCGCCGCCAGCCGGTCGGGCGGCCCGCGGCCCAGCAGCAGCGGGGACCCGCCCAACCAACATACGGCCATAGGCACCGCCAGGACCGACAACCAACTGAATAGCTGGAAACGTACCACGAGAAACGGTGTTTAAGGAGGAAATTTAATTTTCACGAAGTGTTAAATAAATATGACAAATGATCTCAGTACATTGCTCAAATGTATGAAATGAGAACTATCATAATGTGGACACATTACAATTATTCAACGTACACGATGAACATGAAATTTGGTGAAAAGTTGTCTTGTAGTAGCCGCGACTTTTTGATAGCTAAATAATAAAAATAAATATTAATGAACTTCATTCGACGGGTCTTTTAAGAACATTTTTTTTCTTCAACCTATAAACGCCCACTGTTCGGCAAAGGCCTCCCCGAACCGTTTCCACTCCTGACGATTTGGTCACGGCTGCTTTGACCAGATCGTCGGTAAATCTAGTGGGAGGTCGGCCCACACTGCGTCTGCCGAGTCGTGGTCGCCACTCGAGAACAGATGACAACCAACAACCAATGACATACAATAATTTACCCAACAATTTGAAGCAACAGCCATTAAAATATTTAAAAAAATTAAATATATTAACCGACTTACTACTCTATAAGTTTTTAAGTTAGTAAAGTTTAGTGTAAAGGATGAGGTTCGCTCTGGACGGATAAAATCAGATCAATCAAAAAGTGGAGCAAGATCGACATGTTAGTAGTTATGATATTGCTGAAGAACTGTATGTTGATCACAAAACAGTTCTTCGTAATTTACAAAAGTCTACAAGAAAAACTAGATATTTGGATACCACATGAACTCACTGAGAGAAACTTAATGCAACGTGTTTTCATTTCCGATTATTTGTTGAAACGTAACTAATCCGACCCATTTCTTAAACGGTTGATTACGGGTGATGAAAAATGGGTCACTTACATTAAGAATGTCCGAAAAAGATCGTGGTCGAAGCATGGACAAGCCGCGCAGACCGTGGCAAAGCTCGGCCTGACTCGGAACAAAGTGATACTGTGTGTATGGTGGGATTGGAAAGGAATCGTCTACTATGAGCTTTTTTCGCCTGGTAAAACTATCGATTCTGACCTCTACATCAACTGATGAAGTTAAAAGAAGCCATTGAGAAAAACCGGCCGGAGCTGGTGAACAGGAAGGGCGTGGTGGTCTATCATGACAACACTAGACCGCACTCATCTATAGCCCCTCAGCAAAAATTGATGCATCCTCCGTATAGCCCTCCGAATCTTGCTCCATCAGATTACCACCTGTTTCAGTCACTTCAGAACTCTTTAGGAAGCATAAAGTTAACCTGAACACTGTGGAAACTACCTGTCAGATTTTTTATAATATCTTGGGACAACTTACACAACGCTATCTGATCCCAAACTAAGCAGAGCTTGTACTATGGAAACCAGACATTTCTAAATACACACATACTTATTATAGATAAATAACACCCAGACACAGAATAAACCATCGTGTTCATCACACAAAGTTTTATCCTGGGTGGGGATCGAATCCGACCTCTTGTGTAGCAGTCGGACACACTCCGACCGCGCCACAGAGGCAGTCAATTTTTCTTTATCAAAAATCTCAATTTTTTTACAGCAATGGGATCAATGCACTACCCATAAGATGGAAACAAGTCATTGATTAAAACGGCACACATACACATTATAAAAAAATATACACAAAAAAAAAATTCTTTGTAAGAAAGCTACGAAAATACTTTTGCCCCGAACTTAATATTTAGGGGTCCGCCCTCGTTGTTCGTAACTAAATGGTTAAATATTTTTAAATTTGGGCCAACTTAGGACCACTAAAAACTGTTTTTATTAAAAATAATGAAAATGTTCTGTGTTCTAAATTTTTAGACTAATTTCTTTTTTTTCCCTGTTCCCTTTACTTGGGGTCAGGTCGCCTTACTATTTTGGACCAAGTTAATCTGTCTCTTTGTATTACTGTCCACCAGGTCAGTGGCAGGCGGCTGCTACCTCTCTTCTGTTCCGCTATATTTAAGGCAATCTGTACCATATGATCTTCTTTACGCTTTTCGGTGATTTTATATGTTACTGGTATGATTTTAAAGTTACCTCGGACATAATCGTTATGGTTTCTGTCGAGCACACGTACACACCTTCCGCCCATCTAATCATCTTCATTTCGGTGGTGTGGAGTTTTTGCTCATGCGTCTTTTTTGTTGTCCAGCACTCAGTCTCATACAACAATGCCGGGTGCACTGTTGTTTAATATACTTTGCCCTTTGTTCATATGGGTATACGTGGATCACATAATACACCAGTAAGTTCTTGCCACTTCTGCTATAAGACACTGATTCTCTGAGTCGCGTCTGCATCAGCGGTAGCATATGTTGTGAGCATGGAGCCTAGATATTTAAACTTCTCTTCTGTAGGAATGGGTGTCGATCCAATAAAGATAGTTTCAGGTGTCACGTCACCGCTGAAAGAGCATTTCAGATACTCTTACAGTTTTGTTTCTACTAACTCTTAGACCGAACTTTTTTAGAGCGTTTGTCCACTTATTTAAGCGTTCCAAAAGATGTCTTGCAGAGTCGGCAGTCTGAACAATATCGTCGGCGTAAAGTATAGTCGACGGCAATGGAGACAGTATATCTTTGGTGAGATAGCTCATCACCAGGTTGAATAATAACGGACTAATATCAGATCCTTGATGAACCCCGACCTCGAATGCTTTGCTAGGCTTCAAACTCTTGTGCTAACATTGTTGTACATATCCTTAACAAGCTCAACATAATACTCTGGTACATTTTGGGTACAAAGAGCCTGCCATACTAGCTTACGCGGTACTGGATCAAAAGCTTTTTCGAAGTCAATAAATGTAAGGTGGTCTTTGTTATTGATCTTGTATCATCAACTTATTGCCTCTGTAGTTTTTGCTTTGCGCATCATCCCCTTTATTTTTGTAAAATGGTAGAAGGTAGCTATGTCACCATGACTCTGGGATGTATTTAGTGGCCGTAATGATATTAAGGAGTTTAGCCAGCCAGGCTACGGCAGTGGGAATTTGCTGGGATCTTGTCCAGGCCCGTCGCCTTTCAGTTTTTCATATTAGCCATTGTATACCTGACCTCCATAATGTCTTCTTCGGGTCATGGTCCTTGAATAGGTTTGCGAGTTACAGGTTCTTCATTTGGGAATTCTTCGTTCATTATTTATTATTATCATTTATTTAAAGTAACTTTGACTCAATTAAAGTAAGTAAGTAGTCAAAGTTAAGTAGTTTTTCATAATATTCAATCCTTTCAGTTCAAATCTATCCATAATTTGAGCATTACCTGTTAGTAATATATTATCTTTTATATCCACGGTGTCTTTATGTCTACATTTTGCGATTTTGAGTACTTCATTTGCAGTTTCAGCGGTTTCTACTTGTCATAGAGGGCGTGGCTACTAGTGGCTCTCTCTAGCGCTATGCATTTCTTTTGCACGTTTCTTCGCCTCTTTATATCGGTCCTTGTCCTCTTCTTGTTGGGAACTTTGCAATTTCTTAAAGAGAGCCTTCTTGTTTGCCACAGTTTCTCTCACTTTTTATTCCGCCAATTAGGATCGTTTCCTTGTTTAATAACTCCCAGAATCTCTGCTTTTATTCTACAACTAGCTGTGCCCGCGACTTCGTTCGCGTGAAAGTCGGGTTTAAATTAAGGTAGTTTATGTTACGAAATAACTTCTGTGTAAATATGTTGGAAACAGTCCTGTCGGGTGAGCCGCGATATGATTCAGCAGCGAAGAATCATCATATGGTCATCTATTGATAGCTTCAACACCCAAAAGCTTTATGAAAATGAATAAGTACCAAACACGGACTCTTTAGGTATTTGTTTACTGGGTTTTTCTGTCATAAATATGTGTTATTTGTGTCTCTTTTCTTTTTGTCTATTGTTATTTTTATTATTTTACTGTTTTATTTTTGCTTTTTTTTATCTTCTGCATGACTTTTCCTGTTAAATTATAATAATGTCTATACATGTGTCTTCTGTGTACTAAATAAAAATCGTTCTATTCTATTATTTTATATAGTTAATTTGGTGTGCGGCTTAAGAAGTGGGTTTTCTGTTGTTTTTGTTTCATTCATTCAACGTTATACCTACTTAATACCTAATAATTTTAAATAGAATTTGTACTAACATTTTGGTACTTCCCTTTTGATCATATGATTATCGTAAACTTGTAAAGCCTAAATACTTAACTGTGATAGTTTTCTTTATAATTTTAGTATTTATACTACTACCGTGAATTTTTTCACATACCCAACATCAACCATTTAGTTGGCAGGGGAACACTTGACTCTAACAAAAATGTTCACTATAAATCCTAATATTACACAAAGGAATCCTTAATACTCAAAATAGTCTTCACAAACCCTAAACGCTTTTAAAAGACCTATCTAATGATACCCCACACGATGGGGTAGGTGAGAAAAAAATCACATCCCCACTTTACATATAAGAGAGTGCCTCTCTTATATGTTACAATGATGCAAGTAAGAAAAAAAGACATGGACTCCCCCCCCCCCAGACTCCGCGTTGACAGACAATGACCCCCCACCTCCCTCCTCCCGTCACCCGAACTACTCACACTTGGCCGATGAGTCATTCATTATCGTTGAATTGATGAACACTTCATATCCAACCATAACCCCAAAACATGATCCTCGATGCACCTGTGTGATGCGTGGTCAAACAAACGGACAGACAGACAAACATTTCTAAAAATGATAGCAATATGTTTATTTTTAATACTATTTTAAAACTTCTTTTACTAAGTATAGAACATTATTGAATACAACGCCATCTACTTTCAAAACCAGTGAAGTTTCTTCTAATACTTAATGTTTTTTTATTAATTTAAGCAATTTAATTAAATCAATAGGAGAATGTTGCCTCTCAGCAAAAAATGAATCCGTCATCGTAAGCACCCTAATAAATGTTTTCACAAATAAGGAATTGTTTGATCACGGTGACCAATTTGATTTCATAGATGGCGCTACACGTTTTTTTTTTACGTGTGTAATGTCTTTTTTTTGAGCACAAACACATCAATTCAGGAAAATATCGAATACTTGTTAAATTGGAATGTAATATTATTTTTCATTTCTACTACGATTAATTCATTACTCTCTGCAGTGCATGCAATACCTATAGATATCTTACATAAGTGCATATTTCACTTGATTTTTAATATAAAAAAATATTAACCAAAGCAAATAAGTTACCTATGGCCGAAAAAATAACTATAACATTGAGAAAAATATTAAAAAAGAACAGACAATTTTAAAAAAATACAAAAAGAACATAATCAGATATCAGATTTGAGCCTGAGACTTCGTCGTCGACATAGACCGCTAGCATAGCTTTGAGGCTATACTGTTCGCTACATACCACGTCAAAATAACTGTTCTTATGAAACTTAAAAATGTTGTGTATAGTTTTAGCATGAAGTTATGTACTCCATGGGTTACAATTAAAGATAATGTCTAATTGTGGAAAAAATTGTGATAAACCAATAAGGTGCGACAAAAAATACGTTGCTACTCTTTCCCCATAGACGTTAGCGTAATGATTCATAGTGTAAATAATGTCCTAAGTATAGTATTTACTATAAAACTGTAAATTTTCATAAAGATCCGTCAAGTAGTTACTGTTTTATAACGAAAAATAGCTACAGACATTATCCCTCACTGCTTAGCTCCTATGGTAAAAAGCGTGATAATTTATAGCATAAATGTTAATCCGCATCTATTAAATTGCACGTGCAAAATTTCAACCGAATCTGTCTGGTAGTTTTTGCGTGATTCGTGTTCAAACAAACAGACAGACAGACATTTCTAAAAATGCAGCAGTGTTTAAATACTCTTTTCGAACATTTCCTAATATTTTTTTTCACTAAGTTCGGCCATGTACAGACATGTGAAATTTACAATTTTATTTTATGTATAGATATAGATAGATAGCATGATTCAGTATTCAAGCGCGATGGCTTATTATTAGCGTATTTCATGTATAACTTTGGTGTTTATATACCGATTTCTATGATTCTTTTTTATGGAATAGTTAATTATGTTAACTTTTTGAATTAGGGATGACTAAGAGTGTTATAAACGTAAGAGTAGACAAATATAATTAGAAAGCTTCGAACTGCTAAGCTATCGGGAGTTACACGCGATATTGTGAGTCAACCATAAAAGATGGACATATGCTGTCGTGGGATATTTTTTATATAATTTTAAGGAGAACATTTCCGTCATTGATTTCTGTGTAGCTTTAACCATTAAGGTTGCACACGCGACGGAAGCTTAAAAAATGGAGTAACTTCTCCCGTTTTCCCTTCACTGCTCTGCTTCTATTGATTGTAGCGTGATGAAAAGTATACTATAACCACCTCAGGAGTATGAAAAATAATTGTACCAAGTTTCGTTAAAATCCGTCTAGTAGTTTTTGTTTCTATAACGGTTATACAGACAGACAGACAGACAGACAAAAATTTTACTGATTGCATTTTTGGCATCAGTATCGGTCCCTAATCACCCCCTGATAGTTATTTTGGAAATATATTTCATGTACAGAATTGACCTCTCTACAGATTTATTATAAGTATAGATGAGCTTCAACTTAAACCGCATGTCATCTGCGAGTTCATAGTCTTTTCCAATATCAGTTTCAAGATATTCTTTGACCACAGCCGATAGCACTTTGCCTTTGGGGCCACAGGATCTTCTACTGAGTCCTCGGTGTTCTACTTACCACAGGTTTTATCGGCTTGGGCATAGAGCATATACGGGAATAAGTAAACGATTCTGGGTGGTCAGAGCCTTTGCGGGGATTACTTTGCAGTCCTTGAACTTTTGCTTGACTTTCAGGTCCGAGATAATAAAGTCAATTTATGATATTCGCCTTGCACACTTATACGTAACTAGCTTTCGCCAGCGTTGATGTCGTATATCGCGATAAAAATATCCTATGTCCTTCTCCGGGACTCAAACTATCTCCATATCAATTTTCGTCTAAATCGGTTTAGCTGTTTGGGCGTGAAAGCGTAACGGCTTGGAAGCAACAGATGCAGGATTTGGCTCAGTTCTTGACGAGAAGTCAAGAACTGTAAGAAGCCCCGAACCGAACGTTTGTTCTTGTCGAAAAGTTCGTATCTCTAGAGTATCACCATATTCGCACTTGCGTCGCTTACGGAGTACGCCCTATTATTATCATTGCCCTTTTTAATTTTATTTGTGTTTCATGTAAGGAGAACGTGTTTTGTCTATTTGTTTTACAGTCGGTTGCCACATTCGGTTTGCAGTAGTTCTTTTGAAGGGCAGCTTTCTATTGGGTTTTGCTTCTTTCACCTGTTCCCCCGCACCAATATTAATTATCTTCGCATTCGCAACTGTTTAAGTCTTCACTAGTGACCCTGGGCTACAATTTACCCAAGATTACTAAGGTAACATGTGCCCACCCTAGCGACTAGGACGCGCCGAACAGAAGTTGCCACAGTGGGAAGTAGAGAAGGTGACTACCTGACCAGGGGCCACCATGGTTTAGACTGATATTTTTTTTTCTGTTTGCTATGACTTTCTATTTCCTTTTATATTATCTCGCCTAAGGCCTAATTCAAGTAATTTTTTTCATTGATTTGGTCTTTGACGAAACGGGCTAATTAAGGGTGTTTTAAAGTGGGCCATGTTATGGAACTTTGACCTATAGTGGTCATATTATTTAAAAAAGTCAAATATATTTTTAATATTAAAACTTACTTCGAAATTATAGATTTACATTATTAGTAATGTGATATTAAGGCTACTACCGCCATAATAAACCTTATTACTATATCCGTTTTTTCCATATTTTTCTTGAAAGTGAAATGTATTTTTTGAGTAAGTAAAAAAATGGACACTTCTCTTTATCAGTGCCGTTTAGTGCGTCACTGTTAACTGAGATTATTATTCAAAATGCTCTAGCGCTATTAGTGTGATGAAGTTTGCATTTGTTTTAAAAGCACTTTAGCGGGCCATGTTATTGCACGGACCTTATTCGGGTAAAGTACCTTATACAAAAAAAAGTTACCTTATGACGATGTATCTGCACGTTATTATCGAGCAGCGCGTGATGTATATGCGCAAGCAGTAGGCCGGCGAGCGCGCCGGGCACATTGGCGAGCGGCGACTGGTACAGCACTTTGAAGGAGGGCTCGTCGCGGTACACCACGCGCGCGGACTCGGGCCGGTTCAGGACGAGTGTGGGCACCAGTCGCCAGTGGTACGCGAGACCAAACTGTAGGGCCGCCGACGCCGCCAGCAGCGCCAGCAGCACGCGCAGCGCCGCGCGCCCCCAGTGCCACAGCGCCAGCATCACCACCAGGCACAGAGCGTACAACTGCATGTCTGCTGCTAGGTACCTGAGCGAAAGCGATCATAACTTGGATAAAATTGTGACATCTTAGAATGCGTGGCCGTGTGGTACCGGCTTAAGAATAGTACCACCCCATCACTTCCTGTGGGTGTCGTCAAGGTGACTAAGGGATTTCACCCCTAAGAACTTGCCTCTGTGTACTTTGAAGGCCTTACTGCGATCGCTAACCCGCTCGGGGAGCGTGGCGATTATGGCAATTACCCCGGGATCTGTGTTTGAATTATTTTCAAATAAGTGCCTTATGAACAGAAGAGATCGGTTGTCATTGGTGCAATATGCCGAAATTGTACAACCCTTTTTACATTAAGATTCGTTCACATAGTAAGAAGACGGCTTCAAGAATAGTTAAAAAAACGCGACATTTAAAAGAGTAATACACCCTATTACTCTTTTAAATGTCGCGTTTTTTTAACTATTCTTGAAGCCGCTACTGTCTGCGGAACACCATGGGTCGAAGTATCCGTGACTCATCAGAAATAAAGAGACCGAAAAGTTGAATAGACAAATACTGACCATGTTTGTAGCAGACACTTGTCGTCCGCGTAGAGTATATTGTGGAGGAAGAGCAGATGCGTCCACCACTTGTGTCTGCAGATGGCGGCCTCCGCTTGCACGAGCGGCTCCCACATCGGGCCGTCACCCAACCGCTCCCACCACGACGCCGCGAACCATACCACCACGAAGTAACTCGGACTTACTCTGCCGATCAATAGCTATTATATTGTTGCTTGTAAAATAGGGTAGAAGTCTGCAAGTAGAGAGTGCGACACTTGAGCTTTTTCAAAATTGGTTTTAGGCTAATAAACTTACTATAAATACAAAAAAGATAAACACAATTATATTATAATCTACTACGAACAATGACAATTTAGACATAGTATTAAAGGAATACAAAAATCCAGGCCACTCAAAAGGTTTTGCGAAAAAAACGTATAAAGCACTGGCCACTTGGGATTATTATTATTTATTTTTTTTATCTAAAAGTAAAAATACCGTTGTTCGAATTTCCCTCCACATTTTTTTGAAAACAAATTAAATTATCGTGTCTCATTTAAAAATGAGAGAACATTTTCGTGCGATGATTTTCTACGATTTTAAATGTGGTCTAAAACATTGATGATGAGTCATTTAATTAGTTAAATGGCTTTTAAGGATGAAGGACCATCAAAATCAATCATCTACCGTTGGCATAGCGAGTTCAAGCGCGGTTGCCTTACTTGAAAGAAAAAAGAAAGAAAATAATTTTTATTTGTCACATTACACAGAAGCATACAGAACAATAAATAAACAAAATAGATAGAGATTTTGTGTCGACAACTATTTTAGTTGTTTAGATTGCATTGCTGCATATGTACAAAACATAAATAAAATCTGAAACTAATTTAGAATTACAAAATAAACATTTCTATACAGTTAAATACATCCTAAATAATAAATAACAATAATTATGCCTTTACACAATCGAACATTTAAATATAGATCTTACATAAACATTTTGTCAAAAAATACTTCTACTTCGGTGGATGAACAAAGGTGTGGTCGTCGAACGACGGATGTCACGGAAGAAAGTGTGCTGGCAGTAAAAAAAAATATTCAAGAAAACAGGCAATTATATACGAAGAGATTCAGCATACATTGCAGATTGGTTCGGGAAGCGGGAAGCACAAGATTCTACACGAGCACCTTCATGTGAGGCGGATAGTTTCGCGCCGGGTGCCGCACAACCTCACCGAAGCTCAAAAGCAAGCCCCTGTGGAGTGGTACCGTGATTTGAATTAAAAATTTGAAGCAGGCTCGTCTCGCAGCGTTAACAACTAACTTTTAACGCAGCTATTGCCAAGTATTGAAAATTGAATGGTTATAATAATGTTATACTTTTTTGAAATCCTCACGATGAGCCTTTTAATTTGGAAATGAGGGTGAAAAAAAGCAACTTTTTTTCCTCATTTTTTGATATCTCACAGCCGCCATGTTTGTTTTTTTAAACGTCACATATCTAAGAACACTTGGGCGGTCAAGACGAATCTAACGACGTTTTATTTGTTTAAATCCTTCTCTTGTGGTTTGAAAGATATAAAGAGATGAGGTAATAAAGAATATTACATACATACATACATACAAGATACGCGCGAAAAACATAACCCTTCTTTACAGTTGGGTAATAAAAAACAAATTAACATATTGAAGTTGGTGCCATGAAATGCTAATTTGTTTTTGTTATTCTAAGGCGTGAGGCGGTACTTAGATTTTATTTTTTGCTTGTTGTTGCCTTATTTTTGAAGTCGGTAATGTTTATTTTAAAAAAAAATATATATTTCTCACTTTTTAGTGGGTTAGTTTGTAATTTACATAATTATGTTACAATAGGCTTATGTCAACTGCTCAAATCCCTTTACAAAATATTGCTTGCCCTGATGCAGGGCCGTTAATTGTTGAGGAGTTACGTATATTACATTGTGTAATAGTAGTATGACGAGAATAAAATGCTACTCAATATCATATTAAAGTAATTGAATCGCAAACCGTGAAATATTGAATAGGTCTGCTCGTCATTTGTGGTCTTAATCATCAGTTCTACTTCACCAATAGGTGCTTTTTGAGAGTAAAAGCACAAATCACTAAAATGTACCTAAATCACTGTAACACCTACAGTGATTTACGTACATTTTAGTAGTGATCTGTCTTTAATATTTGAAGATTTCCTTCGATTTCTTCGGGATTCCATCATCAGATCGTGATCTAATGACAATGGGACCTACTTGGAAGTATACCTTTTCAAACACAAAAAGATTTTTTTAAATCAGTCCAGCCGTCTTTGCGTAATCGGTCAACAAACATACAAAAAAAAACATACCGTCGAGTTGAGAACCTCCTCCTTTTTGAAGTCGGTTGACAAGGACTTGAAGTGAACAATAAATAGGTAGGCACTTCACTCTGGCAGAAAACATCTAGATTCCATCAACTCAAAAATAAGAAGAGAAAGATTTTTAGAATGCGAAGAATCGCGCGGTGTCTGAAAACTGTAGCATAATATGCTGAAGAGTATCTGCCTACAATGCGTGACTGACCTGACAATTCTATTGATCATGGTATTAGTGAAGGTGCTGAGAGGCGGCACGTTGTCTCCTCTCTTCTTCTGCTGGAGCATCTTGTGTGCGAGCAGGAAAGAAGACATTATGAAGAAGATCTGCACCAATAGGCAGCTGTTCACCAGGAGCATCGTGTCCACGCTGCGACGCATCTGTGGTTGACACGGTACTTGTAGGATGTGGGTTTAATACAAGCTTACACTTAGTGCGTTTTGTGTCATAATTTCTCAAAAACGGTGCTGGAAAACATTGTAAAAAAATCGATGAAATGCACCCTGTGCGGTAGACACGGCCCGTGCCGCTGCGAGTGGTAGATATAGTCGTTCCTAATTATAAACTTCATATATATTTTTGTAAATACATTGCTTATAAGCATTATAAGATCGAACCTGTTCAAAAGTCTTGGTGTCGCTGAGGTAAGTGTTGATGCCGATCCAGGTGACGTGTATGATGACGACGACGGCGAGGATAAAAACACGCAGCCCCTCGAAGCAGCGTAGGTCGGTGCTCCCTCCCGATGGCGGGGTGGCGTTCAGCGCGCGCCAAGAGCCCTGCAGCGACCACGACAGTGCCCACTCTACACCTGCTTGTTTGATGTAAGGTGGTTAGAACTTCAATAGGCGTACCCAGGGCGGGGGATTCGTTGTGTAAATCCGTCCAGTCGTTTTTATGTAACCATTTGTTTTGTCTTACGTGCTGGTATAATTTACATCCCAGCACGTAAGACACACATTATCGTGAATAACTCACAAAGGATGGATATTGAAGGAAATGAACACACAAAATATACAGAAAAAGAATTTGATTATGTGTAGGTAATAGGTACGACATATAACGAAAATAAGTGTAATGAAGAAAAAACTAAAAAAAATTAAAAGTTGGTTCAGTTAGGTTTGCGGGTATGTTTATGTTTTAATTAAACTACGATGGACCCGGTATCTTCTGCAGTAAATAAAACAGAGTTTTTTGACTGCCTCTGTGGCGCGTTGGGAGTGTATCCGATCGCTACACAAGAGGTCGTGCGTTCGATCACCCAGGATAAAACTTTGTGTGATGAGCACGATGGTTAATTCTGTGTCTGGGTGTTATTTATCTATAATATACGTATGTATTTAGAAATATATAAGTATGTTTATCAGTTGTCTGGCATCCATAGTACAAGCTCTGCTTAGTTTAGGAATCAAATAGCGTTGTGTGAGTTGTCCCAAGATATTATTATTATTATGAGAGTGGAAAGAAAAATTGGCTCGTGCGGGATTTGAAACCGTGATCATGGGTTCGTCTTAATATTTAGGCTCAACATGATCAAAATCTGTGTTTGAACGGTTTCTGCAATTAATTCACAGGGCTGGTACCCGTTCCTTGGGGATACGTTAAATAGCGGACACTCTTGGACGTTCCAATTCGGGTTCCGTGCACATCATGGAACAACAGAACAATTACATTGAGTAAGTAGCTCATACAATACGGTAAGCGCTGGATAGGAAAGAATACAGCTGTGTCCCTCATCATATAACAGGCGATCGCGTTTAAGTATGTAAAAAGTTTAATCAACACGGGAATCTATTTAGACACAAGGCACTGTGTCAATCAAGTTGAAAGCATTAAGGGCCACGGTAATGTGCGACCCACATTGCTAGTAATTAAAACAACTTAGTTTTACTTAGTTTAGTAGTACCAAATTGCTCTATCGAGTCGCAAATAACAAATTATAAAAAAAATTAAATACCTACGTCTTGTATGATCTTTTAATTTTAAAAGAACATAATTTCAAGTTAGATTTCACTTCTGTTATTAGCGAAACCTTGGCATATTCTCACGTTTTTGATTATAACGGGATCTCTGTAACGATGTTATTAAAAGATTTAAGTTTTGTCAGACAACTCACACAAGACTAGGGAAGCAAAATAATACACTTGTGAAAAGCCATGATTACTACATGTCACTACATGCCTGTTCGCAAGCAATAGTAAAGCCAGCGAAAGGAACAAGGCTATAAAAACTCACGGCCACTCTTTTCATGGTTTTTCTTTAATAAGTTTTAAACGAATTATTTTAAAATTATAATAAAAATGCCAAAAACCTTGGAAGTTGTTTTTTTTTCTTCCAAACCAAAAAAATAAAAAACATTATACAATCATTTCACTCATTCAGAAAAAAATGGTACACGGAAATTTATCAAAACTAGCGAACTGTAGACATGGACTAACCTTACTGTTGAGGAATTCGATTCAAAAAGAGGTATTGTTTTCTATATTGAATAGAAGGTACACGGATGCGCCTGATAAATCTAGTAAAGGTTGATCTGAATCAGGCAAGCCACAAGGCGAATCATTGGCGCGTTTTGCTAGTCCCCAAGAAGAAGCCTATTTTCATTTGAAGCAACAAGAAGAATTAGCAAGATTAAAGAAGGAGTTAGAAGCAAACACCGAATTGACGTTAAAAAGAAAGACAAAGATAAATGAACCACAGCAATCCGGGGTTCTGTAATACGATTATTTAATTACATTAGATTTTTTAATTATTTATATTACATTGTTGATGACATATATTAGACATCCTTACAACATTTCATCCTTATATCATTTGATATGTAATACGATACGGTTAGCGATTGCTGATAGCAAATCTGTTGTTGATTTTTTAATTTACTCACCCCCCAAAAATGACCCCCTTGTTTGAAATTCAGACTTCCTTTAAGTTTTCCTGTAATCTGTAGATTAAAAACTATCTTTTATGTTTTTTCCAAAATATTAGGCCCAGTAGCTTCGGAGTTAAGGGGGGGGGGGGTGGGGGTAATAGTCTATATTTGTGGTTTTTCCTGAATAACTTTAAAAATTTTCGATGTAATCCTACTAATGGCTAATCGGATCTTAATGAAATTGTGATCTTTAATGACACAGGCTACTTTTACCCCAATGTGATGTTCAAAATTTTCATGCGATTGATATCGCAAACAACAGTTAGTTGGCCATAAGTAACCAACAAGTACCTTTCCGTGCGTGGTCGGGCAGCGTGGCCTCGAGCACAGTGGAGACGACGGCGAACGCCAGCAGCGCGGCCACGAACGCCGCGAAGGCGATTTGGCTGGCGGTGAGGGGCGCCGACGCCGGCGGCCCGGACTGGCAGTACTCCAGCTTGAACAGCCGCGCCGACAAATTGTACGCCTCCGTCGTCACCGCGTTCACGCATGTTGAGAACCTGACGAATTAAATATAGGTTACGAGGTTACACTTAGTTATATTAGCAAAATAAGTTGAGTTTTTTATAGACATGGGTCTCTAAGCTATGTCGCTGTCTTCTAATAGAGTAACGTCTAGGTTAAAAACCCTGTGTGGTAATTTAGGGCCGCCCAGACTCGGAAAAATTACCTAGACTTGATCCTACCAATTGTCCCTTGAAGGAACCAAACTCAGAACTGTGAACGTTGTTCACCCAGTTCGCTATCAGCAATTAGGCGTAGCACTCACCAAGTGTGCAGTACGTCTATATGCTGCAGGTGGGGGGCGCGCGCGGCTGGCGCGTACTGCGCGCAACGGCGATGCAGGCAGTAGCCGCGGTGCAGTCTCGTGTGATTGAAGTTATCCACCCAGTTCGCTGAGTAGCGCTGCATAATAATATAATAATATCTATAATATCTTGGGACCACTCACACAACGCCATCTGATCCCAAACTCAGCAGAGCTTGTACTATGGAAACCAGACAACTGATACATACTTATATTTAATACATTTAATAGATAGATTTCTAAATTTAATACAAAACATATTGAAATATAGACAATGCATATCCATGTAGATTATTGTGAGGGCACTGGGCAAATACCGCCATTCGCGTTGCTTAGCAACTAATCAATAACGTTAGTTCCAATTATATCGCATGTCATGTCGCTGCAATTGCCATTCGCTGTTGCTTAGCAACCAATTATTTACGTAACTTTTTTTAGACACTTTCGTGAGTGCAGCCGATCATCGATTTATAAGACGTTATTACGTTAAAACTAAAATCTGGCTAGAGGGAAACATACAGGATTACCTTGATAATATAGAATGCATTGCAAGTCCTGTAACAAGAAAAGTGAGCACATACTCTTCAAATTATTGTAAGTTTATAGGTAAAAGTGGCCTCAATACACTGTTAGGCCACTTTTACCTATTGTATGTGAACTTGGTAGTACATGTACATATATACATCCCGACTTATCACAAGGCTGTTTTGTATCCTAAGTGAATATACGTTTTTTTTCACTTTTATTAATCTATACTAATATTATAAAGCGGAAGAGTTTGTTTGTTTGTTTGTTTAAACGCGCTAATCTCAGGAACTACTGGTCCGATTTGAAAAAATCTTTTTTTGTTGGTTAGCCCATTTATCGAGGAAGGCTATAGGCTATATAACATCGCGCTACGACTAATAGGAGCAGAGTAGCGACGAGAAATGTTGCAAAAACGGGGAAAATTTACGCATACGAAGTTGCGCGGGACAGCTAGTTATTTATATAAATGATTAGCCTCAAGTGACACAAAATAAAACAGTATTATTTGCCGACGATAGTACAATTATAGTTTCTGGAAATGATAATATCCAAATGCAACAATAATTAAATAAAACGTTATCCAATGTAATTGAACGGTTGACATCTTGATAATAGAAATAGAACTAACAGCCAAATAAACATGGACGTTTATTATTTTGATCACAAAATTGAAAATGTGGAAACTACTAGATTCTTAGATATTAATTTAGATTCTAGCTTAAAATGTATTATCTAAAACGGCAAAGCTTGAATTGGTCGTTACATGTTAAGTCTTATACGCACTCTATGTATTGCCTAAAACGGCAAACATATCAACAATTTTAACTGCATACCATGGTTCTGCTACATCCATCTTGAGGTTTGGGATTCTGTTCTGGGCCAATTGTACAAAGAAGGAAGCAGTACTTATAGCACAAAAAATGTAATTCAAAGCAGCTGTAGATCTATCTTCTTCTTTATAAAATTAAATCTCCTGACTGTTCATGCCATCATCATTTCAGTTCATTCATCAGTGAGATGACCATGATCGCAGAGTACAAATAATTGAAAATTATTATAAAGTTATTTGACATTAAATACCTAAAGTTAAAAATTAAATCATATATTATTATTTTTATACTTGACATATTCTCCTGTTCAAGTCGAGCATTGTCGCCCTCAAGCTTTCTAGTAGCTCGTCCGAGGTGACGGAGCGTTCAACAAGAACCATCATCACGTTCTTAATGCTAGATGCGGACTACTTGAGGCCCTTTGAAATAATGCACTTCAAATTCCTGGACTTGGTTGCCACATTCACGATACGAACCATTGAGTTCGTTGCTGATTCAAGTAGCTCCACCGTGGTTTTCGGGTCTGTATCCCGTTTGTTGTAGGCCCTCCATGACATGAGAGCTAACTCACCCTCTTCGGTAAAGCAGGCATACGCTTCCGACGAATCGAGGTGATATTGATCGCTGTCGCCGTTACTGGAGATGGGTGGTGCAAGACAGGTGTCAATGACCGCGCTCTCGCATCCGGTCCACCTCTAGTTGAGGTCTGACCTTATGAGGGACTTTGATGTCTGCCTCGGGCAGGTCCTGATCTGCTTCTGGTGAGCGTCTGCACTTTGGTTAGACATCTGCTATGAAATATTTTTTCAAATGGGTATCCAATGTTTGTATGGAGAACCTAAGGTAGAGGAAGTCTAAACTCGGGTATATAAATGACTATGTTATAAACCGTAAAAACTTGAAAGTTCACAGAATTTGTATACTATGAGCGCTGTAGCAACAAATTAATAACAAAAGTAAAATTGAATTAAAATATACCTAAAAGGAATTATAGACTAATCTCAATTATCATACAAAAAACGTGTATTTTTGCCGGTTTTAGAATTTGTCAAATATGACATAGTGGTTATAGAACCTGGCAGGTTTTTAGTTTTGTTGATGTATAATATGAATACCTTCATCATGTCGTAGAGCTGATGTTTCTCCTGCGGGAGCTCGGGACTGAGCTCGAAGCTGCCGACGCAGTAGGCACCGCCGGTGGCGCCGCACGCCGCCCAGTCGTCCAGCTCGAACAGCGGCGGCATCGCGTAGTATTGCTCATCTGGACATAACATTATTAACTTTGACTGATTTTTTTAAAACTATTATTCTATCTAGCTGGGTAGATGAGACATAAGTATAGCCGATAAAAGTGGCTATTTAGTCGTACATCAAAGAACCTATGGATATTAGGAAATAGAAAAGTTAGATGCTGGGGGTACCTACATATAAATCACGCCTGATCTAACAGTGAGTATATTATCAAAATATGCAAAAAAGCGTACAAAAAGGTTTTTTGTAAAATCAAGGTAGTTTTTGTTTTGAGACAGAAGCAGTCATTTGAGCCCCGCAGGAAGCGAAATACAATACAATGTTAGGATAGATAAAAAAAACGGTTTTGAATTAAACGCATATACGTATATAACTATTAGATATATTTCGGAATTGAACCGATCGTGATCACAGGTCGACTAAGTCGTGGTCACGAGTCGACCCGTGACCACGATCGGTGCAATTCGATCGAAACGTCGGGTAAATAAAAGGTTCGTACCTTTATAAAGGCACGCGGTTAAGTCCCGAAATATATCTAATATGTATAAAAATCGCAAAAGTTTAAAAACGTATATTCCTCATGTAACTTGAACCTATTTCAAGTTATATAGGGTACTAGCTGTCGCCCGCGGCTTCGCCCGCATGTAGACAATTAGACCATGGGGCAGTAATATATTGAATTTGACTCGACCAAGTTCCTTCGGGGCAAAAACTTATAATATACTTCAGTGGTATTATATGAAGTTCCGTGAACGTCAACTGCGGTTTGGTGGGTGGGTTAAGCAGTAGTAGCCTCCCAAAAACGTTGAAAAAATACAAAAATTGGTAATTTCCTTCTGATTGAAAATTTATGAAACCATATCTAACCCAACCCATATCAGCTGCTTATAACTCGGTGGAAAGCATATTCTTTAGTAATTATTAATAAACCTTTTTGCCCTGGTCCCTACTTACATATTGGTATTAAAAGTAATTTCCTCCAGGATACAAATTGTATGCAGATAGTTAATTTTTAGCATTTCAACCCTTATGATGTCCCACTGCTAGGCATGGGTTTCTTCAGTAGAAGCTAATTATAAAGATCCTGGGACTATTTTCCATAATTGCAGTATTCAGTAAGGCTTTAACGTAGGTACTGACCGTACTCCGGTGTAAAATCCCTTAGTTGCCTTGACGATATTTCAAGGGAAGAGATGGGGTAGCAACCAGGGGCAACCCTTTGATCAGGTTCACAGGACAAAACCCAATGGATAGGGTAACGCTTTCATTTCAGTAAACACTTGAAGGGGTTAACCCGTTTAATGAATTAAGCTTTTGAAGGGGTTATCATTATGAAAGAGTTTTTTGGAGTTACCCTGAATAACCTTTTCATCGAACTATAGCCAGCTGACGTGTTTATTTATTTACAATACCATATAAACTGTCATCTGGTAAATTTTCAATTATGAAGAAATTACTTAAAATATATAACTTTCTGTCATGTTCGTGTGACCAGCTGACATATTAGCCACCATTCTATAGAAAACTTTTTTTTCTTCAAGATATGGGGATATATATAATTTGATAAATTTTGAATTGGGAGGAAATGTCAATTTTTTTTCAACGTGCTTATAAGGTTACTACTGTTTAACCCACCCACCGAACTGCAGCTGACGTTTACAGAGCTTCATAATACAAGTCTCTGAAGCATTTTACAAGTTATCTTCCGAGAGGCAATGACTGACGAAATTCATACGAGGCTTACGGTCTATTTATTCCGTTCAGAGTTGATTTTCGCTTTCAATCAAAACGCTGAAACACGCGTTTCGTGATAATAAACCAAAATACCAAATACGATATTACACAGATTTATCTTTAAAACAGACAAAGTTTTATACAAACATGCAACACCTATTTTACCCCGCTAGGGGTTGAGTTGGCAAAAACACTGAGCCACGTGTTTCTTATTCCAAAAAGCGAAATACTAAATTTCAAAGACCTTAAAACAGAAGGAGCTTGCAACCAACTTCGTATTTTAGCCCCTTCGGGGTTGCTCTTTCAAAACCGCTAAAATACTTGTTTCTTTATTTTAAACTGAAAACGAAAATTCACAGATCTAACTTCAAAACTAACGGAGTTTTATATATAAAGATGCAACCTCTATTTTACGGGGGCTTAGGAGACAATTTTTAGGCTCTGCGTTGATGAATCAATCAGTCAGTCAGTCAGGACAAGTGATTATATAAGTATAGATGTATATCAGTTTCTTTGATGTACCTTATACTATTTACTATTAGGTATTGATAAAATTTTACCAATACAATATATCATGCTTACCTACACCCCAAGCAATAGAATGCCCCGGGACAAAGGAAGTCAGAATATATACCGACGGATCCAAGACCTCACAAGGCACTGGACCTGGCGAGATGGAGAAGTACAAATATCCACGCTGAGTGCATTGGCATTACCTGAACGGCCCAAGCGATTGCAGCTAGGAACGCACATCCTTATAAGACTTGCCCCTTCAAAGTAAATCCATAAATGCCAAGAGATACTTAAAACCTGGTATCGATGTTCTGTGCTCAAAACTGTTATACACCTAAATGTAGTGAGTCTCTACAATGGATCAGGGGACATAACAATACAATTAGGAATGGCGCTGCGGACGAGCTAGTGAGGCTCTAAAATGGCAATCTACGGCCAAGAGCTCTTAGTGCCTATACCACTGGCTCAGATCTTTATCTTTATATGGCTAAAAAAGCAGGCAACAACCATCAATCGGAATGGAGAAACCACAGTGGTTGGAAACAAACCATGGAGGTGATTCAAGTAGTTTCCAAGAGATACAGTCGAAACCTACTTATACTTAAAAGGGACACAGGGGACCCTAAACAGTCATCTCTATACCAAACGACGACAGACAGCAGAAGATATATGATAGATGAAGAAACGCCCAAGCATGTAATTTTAGAGTGCAGCAGAGTAGCCGAACACCGAGCACCGGAGGCACGCGATAGCCTTATCGCACTGTTGAGTTTCTGGGAGTGTCTGGGTTGGCTGAAGTGATGATGCACAATCAAAAAATCTACTCACAGTCGTTTAATGCTTACCTAAATCATCCTTATTTCAATTTTTTTCATACAAAATCATTATTAATGAATGAAATGAAACTTTAAAGGACTCTAAGTGCGTTGGTAAGTGCAGTTATGTACATGTGCAAAGCGTTTATCGTGTAAACGTGTCCTTTGATTTTTCAATGTTGGCGCCACTGCTCGTCTAGCACAAAGTATTAAGCAATACCAGTTTCAAATGAAAGGAAATTACATTTTCCACATTATTAACTGAATCCGTATAATTAAACTATTAAAAACCGTATGGTGAATAAACACACTATTAAAGGTAGACTAGATATGTACTAGACTAACATTCACAGTAGCACTAGATTTAGACACAGTTACCGTACCGGTAAGATCGAAGAGGACATCGTGTTCGCCGGCGGCGGGCGCGGCGGGCGCGAGCAGCGCGAGGGCGGTGACGGCGGTCAGCGCGCGCGTCGGCGTCATGGCGGACACTGCGCGCGAGCACCACGCGCCGGAGCCGCTGGAATAGATTGCGTAACCATTCAGCCCGCTGGGGGTGATGCTTCGGTTGTTGAGCTTCAAGCATAAGACATCACAATCCATATTTGTAAACCAATCCATGCCAATAAATAGTTAGTCAACAAGTGCTTTATAGGTCATTTTTTTTCAGCAGTCTCATAAAAATATGAACAAGGTATCATACGTTAAAAACTAATTGAAAGAGAATGATATTTTTTTACCCCGAATTATTGTTCTTTTATCCCTTGCTCTCTGGCTGAAATTTTAGCCCCACATTTTATGAAAATTCCTCAATTTTCATAAAATGTGAGGCATTTCACATCAAGCGGATCGAATTGCACCGATCGTGGTCACGGGTCGACTGTCACAGTCGATTCACGTGATTCGTAAATAATTCACGCGATTAAGTCTCGATATATATCTAATACTAACTACTATTATTTAGATGTAAATATGCACTCATTTTTTTGCCTAATTATCTAGTTATGAACTTCTGAATAATTGACCAATTGATACTCTTTTCAGTATGTTAGTAAATTTATTTTTTTGTGTTAAAAACCGAAAGTACCTAAAAGTTTTCACATGAGATTTTGATGACGTCAACGGGTATGCCCAATCTGGCGTGATTTTTTTTTATGGTGGAGGATTTGTTTGTAGGAAGCCATATTAGGCAAGTAATAAATAGGAACGCGTCTAGTTGCTAAGCGGTCGGGACCACAATTGAAAAAACCGGGCACGAGCCTGTCGGACCATGCTCAGTGTAGGGTTTCGCAGCCTTGAATAATTGCATCTGCAGAAAAGGGTATGTTCATGGCACTTACAATTTTCAGCTTCTTTTACATGTATGGAGTGCCCCCTTAAAGATATTTATTTTTATTATTTAGCTATTTAACTATTAGTAGCTGGTACTACAAGACACCTTTTCACCAAATGTCATCAATATTCATTGAGGAAAATGCTTATGACATACGGAAGGACAGACAGACAGACGGACATGACTAAACTATAAGGGTTCCGTTTTTGTCATATATACGGAACCCTAAATAACAAAATCCCCTACCCTAGAATCTCGATGAACTTTCCCATACCTTTCTGCGTTTGCTAATATCAATTATTATTATTATTATTACCCTACAATTTTGAAGGCCCAGGCTGAAATAAATAAAGATTTTTTTTTTTAAATAACATTTAATGATCCTATAAATAAAATTTAAAAAAAAGTTTTTTATCGTCACAAGGTGAATAATAAAGTGATATTGAAAGGTTTTACATAAATTATTGTAGTAATTGCAATTACTAGTTATAATAAATAGTATATCTGCGTCATCTTTTTATTTAAATAATTAAAAATACTTTGGTAAATACTTATACCAGAATTTCACTATAGGATTGGTATCTATCACCTGCCTATACAATGAAATAAAATGGTATATGAAATAAAATGATATATATGTACAACGGGTCTTAATCGCGTGAGAATATTTTAATGTAAAAAAATATTCACGTAATATTAAGACCCGCAGTATATATAATTTTTCGTTGTGTTTGTAACCTAACCTTTCGGAAAGGTTATTTAAGAAGCAGGGTGATTTTTAATATACTAATAACCTCCCGGTCTGATGAATTATGTATGTCCACAATAAAAAAAAATGTGAAATGAAGCAAAAAAAAATTAAGCTGAATTTTTATTTATCATACCTATATATAAATATATTGGAGTTATTTATTGGATGCCGATATGCCGTGTGGTACCGGCTTAAGAATAGTACCACCCCATCACTTCCCGTGGGTGTCGTCAAGGCGACTAAGGGATTTACCACCGGAGGGCGGGCAGCAGCGTCCTCTGTGTATTTTAAAGCCTTACTGCGATCGCCAACCCGCTCGCCAAGCGTGGCGATTATGGCAATTACCCCCAGGGTACTGGGGAGACCCGTGCCCAGCAGTGGGACATCATATGGGTTGATATGTATTTATTGGATGGATTCAAAAACATATTTTTTTGTTTGAACGGGTATACTTACAAGTTGATCCCATTGTCAACAGGTGAGGGTCTGATGATGTAATCCCTGAGAAATCGAGGGAACTTTTAATTTTATAGTAATTTTGGTATGTTTTATAGTGATTCGTGAATTTACTCTCAAGAAGCATTATTCGATTATTATAATATAGTATTGCTTAGCACTTTATGTTCTTTATACTACTATATAACTGTTACATATGTGTATATAGGTATATTGCACTCAACAGAGTCTAGCGGGCTGCGCCCCGCCCACATATCCTTTTCTCTGTCATTAAAGAAACCAGTGTCAAGCGAACCGTTGTTTCACTCACCCGCACCTATACAACAGTGGCGACGAGGATTCTAGAAAACACGAACAAACATGGCGGCTACGTACTTCGGGATTTTGAATGCATTTGATCATGAATCGCAAGATTGGGATTCCTTCAAGAACCGCCTCAAGCAGTGGTACATCGCTAACGACCTAACGGGCGCAGAAACAGACAAGGCGGGTGTGAAACGCAGGGCGATTTTGCTTACGGCACTCAGCGACTCGACATACAAGCTTGCCAGCGACCTCGTGCTTCCAAAAAAATTAGAGGAAGAGGAGTTTGAAAGTATCCTTGATGCGTTGGACAAGCATTTTACGCCGAAGCGTCATGGTTTTGCCGAGCGTTCAACATTTTACGCGGCGACGCAGAGGTCAAATGAAAGTCACACGCAATGGGCGGTCCGGCTGCGTGGGTTAGCGGCTCACTGTGGATTTGCGAATTTGGAGGAGTCGTTGCTAGATCGTTTTGTCATGGGAATGACGAAAGGACCCGAGCGCGACAAACTTTTCACAAAAGACGTCAAGGAGCTAACGTTGGCGAAGGCAGTGGATTTAGCGGAAAGCGTGCGCTGTGCGCGTGCGGCCGCAGCGGGCGGTCCTACAGCGGTGGCGGCGTCCGACAGCGCAGTCTTCAAAATTGCCGACAAGCAGACGGACAGAGAATCCAGATGTGCGGTGTGCGGGTTTAAAAACCATAAAACGGTCGAGTGTCGTTTTAAGGACTTTAGTTGTCGCAAGTGCGGTCGTAAAGGTCATATAAGGCGTATGTGTTCTAATAAGGCATCGCGAACGGTGAAATACGTCGGGGCGAGTTCCGAGGAGGAAGGCGACGAAAGAGGTAAAGTCATTAATCATATTAGGTGTGAGTCAGATACGAAGCCAATGTCCGAGCGTATTCAAATTAACGGGTTGAATTTGCTTTTTGAAGTTGACAGTGGGGCGGCCGTTACTGCTATATCGGACAAGACGTATTACGATCATTTTCCGAATGTTCCCTTACTCCGTGCTACAAAAACTTTAAAAAGTTATGCTGGCGGTAAAATTATAACATTAGGCGTCATTCGAGTACCGGTGACCTACGTAGGTCACACACACACACTCAATGTTTACGTTGTGCGTAATGGCGGGCCCTCGTTATTGGGCAGAGATTTTTTCAGATTATTCAAATTACAAATATCCCCGATTAAATATTGTACTATCGCAAACGACAACATTTTAGACAATCTGGCTGAGGAATTCCCTTCTGTGTTTTCTGAGAAAATTGGGCGGTTCTCAAAATATTAGGTTGTCGCTAAGACCCGACGCCAAACCAATTTTTCGTAAAGCGCGGCCGGTAGCATTTGCACTACGAAACAAAATTGATAATGAGTTAGATCGCTTATTGTCGTTAGGCATAATAACACCCGTTCAGTATTCCGATTACGCTTCTCCTATAGTCCCAGTTCTGAAAAAGAATGGAGAAATCAGAATCTGCGCGGATTACTCAGCGACTATCAACAAACAACTCGTTATTGAAAAATATCCATTGCCGACTGTAGATGATTTATTTACAAAATTGCATGGCGGGCAACAATTCACAAAGTTGGATTTGTCGAGTGCTTATAACCAATTTGTACTTACTGAAGATGATGAAACACAAATGTTTACTTGTATAAATACGCATAGAGGTCTTTTTAAGTATACACGTTTAGTATTCGGGTTATCTAGTGCTCCCGCCATCTTCCAAAAGGCGATGCAAGGAATAGTATCGGGTTTGGATGGTGTACTTTGTCTGATGGACGATTTATTGATTACTGGTAATAATAGCACGGAACACTTAGTTAGATTAAAAGCAGTATTAAAAAGGTTAGATGATGCTGGCTTAACTTTGAGAAAAGATAAATGCGTATTTTTTCAAAATGAAGTTAACTATTTAGGTCACACAATTGACAAGAATGGTGTCCGGAAATCTCCCGATAAAATTAGGGCAATTCGTGACGCTCCTATGCCAACAAACATAAACCAATTACAGTCTTTTTTAGGATTGGTTAATTATTATAGGAATTTCGTGCCTCGAGCCTCGTCAATCCTCAATCCATTGTATCAATTATTGAATAAAAATACTAAATGGTTTTGGACGGATGCTCAACAACATGCATTTAATGAGATTAAACGTCACCTGACGTCAGACAATGTTTTAGCTCATTATAATCAGCACGCAACCGTTATATTGACGGTCGATGCGTCACCTTATGGTCTCGGCGCGGTGTTATCGCAAATAGACAGGGACGGACTCGAGAGACCTGTGTCGTTCGCGTCGCGATCGTTAGTATCGGCTGAGAAACGGTATTCTCAAATCCAAAAAGAAGCGACCGCTATAATATTTGGAGTTAAACGTTATCACCAATATTTGTATGGTAGGGAGGATCCGTTTATATTAAGAACTGACCACAAGCCCCTATTATCTATATTTGGGTCACATAAGGGAATTCCGGAAGTGACAGCGAATAGATTACAGCGATATGCAATATTTTTAGCAGCATATAATTACAAAATTACGTATGTAAAAAGCGCTGATAACGTCGCAGACTTTCTGTCTCGATCTATCGCAAACCCGGACAGTTCGAGTACGGGCCTGCAAGATGACGATCACATCAGCGAAGACCGCGCAGCGTACGTTAATTTTATTATAGATGGCGATCTACCTGTCACGCTGGCCCAACTACGCGAAGCCACTGACCGCGACGTAACTTTACAAAAAGTCGTGAAATATGTACAATTTGGCTGGCCGCGTAAAGTTAACGATTTAGACCTGAAACCGTATTATCAATGTAAAACACAGTTGTCTCTGGAGGACGGATGCCTCATGCGGGGTCACAAAATTGTAATCCCGAAAGAATTACGCCGAAAAATAGTTACCGAATTACATAGTTCGCACTTCGGTATAGTGAAAATGAAGTCTGAGGCGCGGGCGAGATTGTGGTTCCCGGGAATCGACGCGGCGCTCGAGAGCGAGGCACGCGCCTGTGGCGTGTGCGCACAGCTGCGCCCCGCGCCGCCGCGCGCCCCGCTCGCGCCCTGGCCTTATCCGCCGCATGCATTCTATAGAATACACATCGATTTCTTAGGACCTTTGTATGATCGCATGTACCTTATAGTCGTCGATGCTTTTTCTAAATGGGTAGAATGCTTCTCGATGAGGTCCACCATTTCGTCCGATGCAGTAATAGAGCGATTGTATGACCTAATGTCTCGAATGGGCGTACCGGCGATCATCGTTAGTGATAATGGAACATCTTTTACCTCCCATAGATTCGAGGAGTTTTGTAAAACTAACGGCATACGCCATATTTTTTCTCCCGTATATCACCCTAGCAGTAACGGTCAGGTTGAAAGCTCCGTAAAGATAGTCAAAAAAGGGATCAAAAGTATAATATTATCTTGCCCCGATCGGAAAAATTTAGATGTAAGAATAAACAAGTTTTTATTCGATTATCGTAACTCGACTCACAGTACAACCGAACGATCACCGGCTCAACTGCTGTATGGCCGGCAGCTTAGATGTAGGCTAGATCTCTTGAAACCGACTCCATCGCCTTCCTCATCGGACATTCGTACCACGGTAGTAAATAAACAATTGTTACAGCGTAAACATTATGGTGGAAAAAATCAAAAAGACTTTAACATAAACGAAGAAGTGCTGATTAAAAAATATTTAAATAAAAAACACTATTGTTGGGTTAAGGGAACTATAACCGGCAGAGAAGGCAAGGTAGTATACAAAGTTTACGTTCCGGAACTGGGAGCCTATGTGATGCGCCACAAAAATCAGATGAAAACATATTATCTGAATGAGACCCCTCTGTCGGACATAGACGAAGACGACATAGAGGTGGCTGCTACACCTGCACAGCAAACGTGCACAGACAACCCGTCAACGCGGGTAGTGTCTAACGCGGAGGAGGAGGAGCAGACGGCGAGCAGCGGCACAACCCCGTCCCCTGCTCCGGCCCTATCCGGATCTCCTGCCGCGGGAGCTGGGACCGAGTATGCGGTTGCTGCAGACGAGTCCGAGTCAGCTGTTGCCGCGAACGAGTCGTCAGATGCCAAGGAATGTGAATCACAAAGTGTTGCCACTGCCTTAGAAAACTTGCCTTTCCCAACGCGATCAGTGTTAAATAGACGCAACCGTCCTCGCGTTAATTATAAACAGTTTTTTTAGATTGTAAGTGTTATATAAAGAGGGAGGGATGTTACATATGTGTATATAGGTATATTGCACTCAACAGAGTCTAGCGGGCTGCGCCCCGCCCACATATCCTTTTCTCTGTCATTAAAGAAACCAGTGTCAAGCGAACCGTTGTTTCACTCACCCGCACCTATACAACAATAACCATGTAGTAGAGCTGATGGTGAAGTATCATATCAACTCCTTTACAATTAAAGGCTCTGTATCGGGAAAAGCAATATTATGTTAAAGGAACTTAGTAGCTGACATACGGCTGTTGTAACTTAGATAAATTATTAACCGGCTTAAAGAGCAAGAAATAAAAACTACGCGAATTACAACAAAATTTAAGTACCTAAAGTATTAAATAAATAGTGTATATTAATTATAAGGTGTGCTTACAGGGTGACGTTATCGCCAAGCGTTAAAGCCCTTTAAAATTAAAAAAAAAAGTACCTAAAGTATTATAGGTGTGTCTCTAATATTTGAAGAGTTCCCCCGATTTCTCCAAGATCCCATTATTAGATTCTAACCTTGATAACAATGGGATCAATCTTAAAGTGACCCTACCAAACAAAAAAAAATGGTCCTGCCGACTCCCGCCGTCTTCCAGTAATAGAGGAACAAACATTAAAAAACATTGAACCTCCTCCTTTTTGTAGTTGGTAGATAAAGATATTTCGGACTTTCCATCTACTGATATTGGAAGTACGATGTGGCTTTTGGGCTAAGTATAGATTAGGTACCTTAGAGCGAAATACGATAATACCAAATGACGACAGAAGGAAAATTTCTAATTAGTTCCTGAATTGAGAAAGATGTCTATAAATTAATTGAGAAAATAATAATTAATTTATTTTTGCATTTGAAAGTGTTAACTGTTGTCCTTGTAAACTTTTTCTTCTCTGTATATATTACCAAGAATATCTACTACTATTCTTAACAATTACAAATGCACATTATTTTGAATCGATGGATCCCCTCGTCTGTGGATTCAAGAGGAAAAAAAAGTACCCTCAGATTCACATATGAATCTGAGCTGTGGATCTGTCGTGTTCGGCTCGTTGAATTAAACACTTGGTGATGTGGCCAGCCATATCATTAAATGGTGGTATTTCATATGACCAACTAAAACTGACCATATCCTTTAAACGTCAACGTTTAATATAAAAGGAGTAATAAAAATTCTCAATATTGACACATTTTCACAAATATTTCACATAAAATAGAATAGGTACCTAGTGGATGAACTAAGTGGCGTACCGAGACGATACGATGTGATGATGGTGGTGGTGGTGGTTGTGGTGGTTATTACATCACCACAACATCACACCATCGTCGCCACCACCATTACCAAAACTATTACCATGGTCAACAATCATCATCACCACCATCAACATCGTCATCGTCAGCATTTATAATACTGGTCCGAATTGAAAAATTATTTTATGAATTATTTTTTTCGCCACCCTTTTGGGCACTATACCGGTTGACATCGATGGGGAGAAATTCTTCGACGCCTAAACTGGTTGTGACTCCCTTTAAAAGTTATCCTTTTTCATGCAGTTTACTAGGTAAGTTGTAAATATTATAGATTTTTATAAGCTACGGGTCTTAATCGCGTAAATATTTTATTTTAAGGCTAAATACCTTTGTTTATTGCCCGACGTTTCGACCGCATTGCAACGTCCGTAGTCTCGAGTAGACCACGGCCGTATTGACAACGTAATTTTTCAGGAAATAAAATTTCCTGAAAAACTACGCTGTCAATACGGTAAACAGTTGTTTAGAAACTTCACTTACTAGCAAGAGTACCTACAGATTAAGTACCTAGGTATTATAGCGCCTGGCAAGAAAAACATTATTGTGTGTACAACACTATTATATTTTGCTCTATACATTTCCGAGGCGGCCTGAAATGCAAGCTCAACGACATTTTAATATAATAACGCATATAATATAAATAACTCAACACACGTAGCCGATCTCTGTGGCAGAGTGTATCAATTTCGGTGTAAGCTAGGATCTATGACATATTTTATAATATGTAATAATAATAATAGGTCCTTGCTTACGAATGACGACGAATGACGAATGCCACACCTACCTAAACCGACCTTTTGTAACGACTCTTTATAATAATACTAACATTTAAACTTTCGCGTTGCATGATTATAACTATTTATTATACGGGAATTAACGCGCATTGTTTACCTTAAAATTGCTTGACGTTTCGACCAGGTTGCACCGGCCGTGGTCACAAGCGGGCTGTCGCAGCGATGTTAAGACTCCGTCAGGCCGATGAATCTTCAACCACCCTCACTTTTTTACTTCTCGAAAAGTTAGATTAGATTAGATTAGATTAGATTTCTTTATTTTGTACTACACTGATTTTGTCCATGTTAACCGACTGCGAAACAATACGAGGTTGTGTTTTACGAATCACTGGATTCCACGTCACGGATAGTTTGACGCTGTCTTCCCGATTGAAAGTTTTATGTTTTTTAATTTCAATCGCTTCACGCACAATTCGTGAATAAAAATGGCGGTCTGTGGAGAGGGTTTGTGGACGATGAAACTCAATCCAGTGATTGGTGTTCGATTGCAGTATGTGTTCTGCAATTGCCGATTTGTTCGCTTGCCGGTTTTTTACTGCTGCGATGTGTTCTTTTAGCCTTACCGCTATAGTTCGCTTTGTTTGGCCAATGTACGAACTACCGCAGCAGCAATCAATTTTGTAGACACCTGGCGTCTGCAGAGGTATAATATCCTTCGGAGTGCCCACCTAGTTAACTTTTCGAGAAGTAAAAAAGTGAGGGTGGATGAAGATTCATCGGCCTGACAGAGTCTTAACATCGCTGCGACAGTCTTTATAATAAGTTGATTAGAAATGGGTAAATAGGTACATTTAATAAGTTTAAATAAACATTATCTACGCACACTACCGCGTGTACAACACACTCTGCTAGTTAAACTGAATTAACTTATTGTTGATGAGTTTCTCGTTATATAGTAGAAAGATAAAATAGGTATATAGGTACAAGAAGTACAAACAATAAGTTGGTTCCAGGGTTCACGTTATTTTTTTGTATTTTCGCGGCAAGCCCGCGCGAGCTGGCGCATGCGCGGTGCGCACGAAGACGTCCGCGCGCATGCGCGTTCATGCATTTCTAAGCGCAGCTCTCTATTTACCATTATGACAAGATTTTGACAGTATGGCTTGGCGGGAAAACGGAAAAAAAAAGAACGTGAATAAGGACCCTATAAGATCATATAAATGTAATTAATTGCTTATGGTTTAATATAGAGCACTTGGCAACCCCTATTGATGTATCAATATTGTAATTAGATGGGACATTAACTTGCGAGTGTAGGGATTTCCATTCTGCCAACTAATCTATCAAAGAAGGTATACTAGTTAGGTACGCCACAATAAAACAACATTATAATTTGTAGGTATATAAATCTTTATTACGTTGAACACAGAACCACAAAGTTCTCAATATTCTGTATCTACATCATTTTAGACATAGTCACACAGACGGCGCCCTCTCTATTACATATCTACTATCACACGCCTTGATTAACTATACAGTTTTAGAAAAATATCGTACATAATTCCTTGTATGCCCAGGAGTCTCTGGTCTCTACAAAGCAATTTGCTTAGGGTAGCTAGACCAGATCTCACTGCACAGAACAAAGGCCTTACCATGAACTGAATTGTCCTGCTAATTTCGTACCACAATCCTGTCAAAAAGCAGGCATCAATAAATCGGCGAGCGACCTGTTATCTATTTTGTAATTTTTTGCACTTGATAGCAGTGCAGCGGCTGACATGCGTTAAGTTCAAACTTGAAGTTAAACTGCCCTGCACTTAGCAAATAATTTAGATGTTCATGGCACAGCCCCGGAACTGAGATGAGATTAGAGCACACTATACATAGTGCGTAAGTTTTCGACAGTATTTCTAAACGTAAAGGTGGATACCACCAATTTTGTAGCATTTATATTATAAAAACAGAATTCGTATCTTCAATTTTGAGATATTCAGTAGATAATGCAGTCCTCATCTCTCACCATACCAGAAGCAAGATGCAGGCGGAATCCTGCTACCTTGACCAATATAAGTTAAGACCGTGCCACTAAAGTGCAGTAGCCTAATGGCTAAGCCATCTCGCAATCGTGAGGTCGCGGTTTCGAATCTTACCCATTATACTACTGACGTGAACCCACTCCTAAATTGTTTTAGGAGTGGGTTCACGTTAATACCTCCAGCTAAGCTCAATGGCTTGTGCCATTGAGCTTAGCTGGAGGTATTAACAGGATTGCTAGTAATGTGGTACCATAATCCCACTTTGCTAGTTACCTTTTAAAAAAAAATAAAACATTATACAGGACATTTAACCGAGGTTTTAATTTAAGGGTAGTAATCGATCATTTACTTACTTATATCTACTGTTAATCAGTTCAATCAACCTCCCTCCACTTATGCTAGACGTAGTCTGTGTCCCTGTATCACACCGGGCACCAGGGTTTAAAGGCAGGATATTACCAACCAGGAGAAGAGAAGAGAGGAGTAATTTAAACCACCAATAGAATTTCACTATTGACTGTTTCACCACGTCCACAAAATGTTATTGGTTTATAATACCTACATCTCGTCCCCTTTTTGGTGACGTCTAGGCTCTAAACTGCCAATAAACGATTCAACTTAGTATTTTCCTACCGATGGAATGAAAAAATGCGTTCGCATGTCTTCCAAATAGTTTGAAAACCAAACCACGAATGCCATTAGTTAATTCTGCGATACCAAGTTGAAACGTTCGTTGGCACTTTCGAATACCTACCAACAAGTTGGATTGTGCACGTTGGCAAATTTGTTGTCACATCGGAAGCCAATTTAAACAGATATAAATGCCGAGGTGCACGAACAGTTTTCAATTGGTAAGTATTAACTCTAAACATAGATAAAGTAAAGCTACCGTTGAAAGTAACAAAAAGCAGTTTAGGCAGCTTTCGACCCTTGTTAGAGGACCGACGCCTTACGTGTATAAGGCGTCGGTCTTCTAACAAGGGTCGAAACCTGCCGAAACTGCTTTTTAAACTGCTCAGTAGAACTCTGAAGAGTCAGCTACTTTAAACCGCCAATCAAAATAAATAGTCGGAGCTCTACATAAAAAAAACCTACAAATAGCGAATAGTCAAAGATTGTCACACTTGGTTTTCATATAGATTCTATGGATATTTGATTGATAATAAGTACAATGCTTTATCTATGTCAATCTTTGTCTGTATTATAATCTTACATTACATTATTCTAAACTTATAAATAGGGCTAGGTATAAATGTGTCATTACTTGAAGCTTGGGCGAAGCCAAGTGTGTCATGTGAAGTGCGGTCGCCGTCATCTGTCCACAGTTAGTTCGCACTAAATGTTACAGATCTAAAGCTATTAGGCTATTCGGCCTTTATAGAATGCATTTACTTGCCAACATGTTAATCGATCCTGTCGGCTAACAAGTTGGTCAATGGAATGCTGCTTTTACATCAAAGTTTTAGTCTAATTGGGATATCTTCTCTTAGAAGAGTAAAAGCAAAATATTCTGAGAATTATTTACAATTATAAAGCATTGAAAAAAATACCTTTTATTATTGTTGTATAATTGTCACTCACTCGCAATAAATTAATAGAAACTGACTGCAGGCATAAGCGCCAAACTTCATCTTTTTAGTTTTACACTACTTAATGATTTACTTATTAAGTGTGTTTAATAAAGCTGTTGATTACACTTCATTCGTGTCGACTGTCAAGTGCGCACTCGGACTGATTAAGGTGGATCATTGGCACTGTATAATTTTTAAGAATCATATTACTTACATACGTTAAGAACGAATTTGTACCTTACTAGTTGTGGTTAAGGTTAATTTTCCAACCAGACTATCGACACTCCCTCACGTTTATAATAAGCTTGCGAAGTACTCTTCTTTTAAATTTACTCTATTATTCATTAATATATTAATTATCGCAGGATCATAGCTGGCGAACGATTTGTTAAACATTTTCATTTATTTCAGGATACAAAATATTCGCCAGTTAACATGCTGTTTCTAAGATATTATGAATAAGAGAGTTCGTTTCAATTTTGGAACCAATACACACTAGTGGGTAAGTCGCTGGAAGCCACAGTGCTCACAGGTCGGGCTTGTCCGTCTGCGGCACCGCGGTCGGCGGGGGCCTCGGCGTGCGGCGCAGCGCGCGGTGCAGGCGCGCGGCCGGCAGCTCCACCAGTAGCGCCAGCGGCACCGACGCCAGGTACGACACCGCCGCCACGCCGAACCACTCCATTATCTATACATAAAACCCCTAATGCATCAAGTTACCAATAACCCACGTTAACGATGGGAACACACACAAGTTTATCTATACACTGTGCACCCGAGATCGAAAAAAATCGAAGAAATCGCTACGATCTGAATACTATCTTCTTCTTCTTCTTCTTTTACACGAGTGGTCCGTCTAGTCCATATTTTCAAAGCTCTTAGGTAGTCTGCCAACTTTGAAACTATCAAATTGGTTTACCTTGCATTATGCCAATCCATAATAGGATATTGTATAACAGTGTGGGGTGGAGCTGCTAAGACGCATCTTCTTAAAGCAGAGAGAGCACAAAGAGCTGTGCTCAAAACAATGTTAAAGAAAGCATATCTATACCCAACAGCAAAATTATATACGGATTGCAAAGTTTTGACGGTACGACAGCAGTATGTTAATCTCTCAATACATAGGATACATGGCAAGATTCCTCCACCTGACCCATCCAAGCGTAGAAATATACCACCGGGAGTAAAACACGCAACCACTTTCGCCAAACACCAATACTACGTACTAAGTACACACATTTATAAACAAGTCCAAAAAGAGCTTAACATTAGACATCTATGTAAGTTTAAAATGAAAGAAATACTAAAAGAATGGCTACTTCTTCAAGACTACACCAAGACCGAATCTTTGTTATCTTACTACGTATAAAAACCGTCCACCAGACATACATAGGAAACACACACACACAATCACACACACACACACACACACACACACACACACACACACACACACACACACACACACACACACACACACACACACACCCAAACACACACACACAACTGCATTCTAGTAAATTACGTTAACTGGAGCCGGAGGTTGCAGAGAAAGTCTATACATCTTAAATAAATTTAATTATAAATTACATTAAACTAAAATCTAAAACTAGTGATAAATGGTCGATGTATGTACCAAGAATGAATCGTTCTTTATTAAAATCTAAAACTACAACTATGGAAAGACGGTTGCGAAATCGAAGTGGCGAGATGTGGAAATCACGTAGCGCTGACTCGACGCCTCGTGCCGGTCCGCAACTGCACTGCTTCGATAAATGGTGTCAACGGTCCGCCTCTTACACCAAAGCGTAGATAAATGGTGTCGACGGTCCGTCTATAACACCGACGCGTAACACCTCCCCCCGAAGAACAGCAACTATTTGTCAAGCGGAGTGGCAAATATTGCTGCCAGACCACTGGTGTTCATCTTACTTCTTCTGGTCGGATGTTCCGTCTGGGTTCAATAAGTGTATAGTTGGCCCCTCTGCAGTATCGATGTCTGGATACGCCTCTGGCTTCAGCTTCCGAAGATCCGGATATTCGTTGAAGGTGCTTGGAAACCACCCGGGTGACTCGCGAACGCGGATATCGATTTGAGATATTCCTAATTATCGCGAACCGGCCCGCGAATATCCTACCGACTGCGCCAATTACGTTAACTGGAGCCGGAGGTTGCAGAGAAAGTCTATACATCTTAAATAAATTTAATTATAAATTACATTAAACTAAAATCTAAAACTAGTGATAAATGGTCGATGTATGTACCAAGAATGAATCGTTCTTTATTAAAATCTAAAACTACAACTATGGAAAGACGGTTGCGAAATCGAAGTGGCGAGATGTGGAAATCACGTAGCGCTGACTCGACGCCTCGTGCCGGTCCGCAACTGCACTGCTTCGATAAATGGTGTCAACGGTCCGCCTCTTACACCAAAGCGTAGATAAATGGTGTCGACGGTCCGTCTATAACACCGACGCGTAACACCTCCCCCCGAAGAACAGCAACTATTTGTCAAGCGGAGTGGCAAATATTGCTGCCAGACCACTGGTGTTCATCTTACTTCTTCTGGTCGGATGTTCCGTCTGGGTTCAATAAGTGTATAGTTGGCCCCTCTGCAGTATCGATGTCTGGATACGCCTCTGGCTTCAGCTTCCGAAGATCCGGATATTCGTTGAAGGTGCTTGGAAACCACCCGGGTGACTCGCGAACGCGGATATCGATTTGAGATATTCCTAATTATCGCGAACCGGCCCGCGAATATCCTACCGACTGCGCCAATTACGTTAACTGGAGCCGGAGGTTGCAGAGAAAGTCTATACATCTTAAATAAATTTAATTATAAATTACATTAAACTAAAATCTAAAACTAGTGATAAATGGTCGATGTATGTACCAAGAATGAATCGTTCTTTATTAAAATCTAAAACTACAACTATGGAAAGACGGTTGCGAAATCGAAGTGGCGAGATGTGGAAATCACGTAGCGCTGACTCGACGCCTCGTGCCGGTCCGCAACTGCACTGCTTCGATAAATGGTGTCAACGGTCCGCCTCTTACACCAAAGCGTAGATAAATGGTGTCGACGGTCCGTCTATAACACCGACGCGTAACAAGTACAACAGACAACCACATTCTAGCATAACTCACAACTACATCCTAGCACAACACACAATTGAATTCTAGCACACTGGCTAGCACGGTCGAACACTGTCTCTCAAGATACAGGCCTTTCAGCCTAGTTTGAGTGACAGGGTCTATTTAAAGTAACTTTAAATTTTGTACTTACTTCAAATTAATGCTGGTTGTATTGTAAAAGTTATGTATTTATGTGTTAAATAAAAGTTTTTATTTATATTATTATTTATATCTATTTCTTAATACCTAATGTCTAAATATGTTGATCTAAAAAAAAAACTATCATGGCGAACTCTTCACAGGGAACTGGTTATAACTATGGTCCCAAAAATTGAGAAGTCCGTCAGCCTTGACTGTACAATTGATTGCAAGTTTATAAACTAGCTGTGCCCCGCGGTATTACCCGCGGTTTAATTAGCCTATATGTTAATCCAGGGTGCCAGATAACTCCACACTCCTTTGTCCACTCCAGTGTCTGGTCGATGGAGTCTGGTTGGATAGTGACCAGAGGCGGCCATAGCAAGTTTAGAGTGGAAGGGCTTTCTAGAGTGTAACTTATTGCATTGTTTTGAGAACGCGAATTTATAAAACTTTTGGACATTTGGAGCTCCTTGTGAATCCTCTTTAATTGTACCGTTTGGTGCAATCGCCCAGGGACACCGTCTTTAGGCCACCTCCGACAGTGAATTGGTATTGGATTTTCTTATATTGAATTACTATGGACATTGAGAACTAGATTGAAGATTAAAGTTAAAAGATGTTCCAAAAAAGGAAACAAATTTTGACCAAGAATAGGTGAATGGCAAATACACCAAGGAGCGCTTATCTTTCTACTAAAGAAGAAAATAACAAATTCATCTTTCCAGATCCTCTAATTGGCAACAAAGGAAGATTACTGACCGCAGTCTGCCTGTCGAGTTGCGAGGGCAGCAGACGCGAGCCGACTAGCGCCTTGTTGATGGGCATGTGCAGCAGCAGCGCGCCGAACGACAGCCGCGCCCAGCACGACCAGCCCGCCCAGCCCAACACGCGCCGGGCCGCCGCTGGAACACACGATGTATGTATCTTAGCGCTTATCTGGGAGAACTTAGAAGTCCGCGCGTAATGCAAAGAAGTAATATCGTTTGCAGATAATTAATAATCAATTTCTCTCTCAATCAGATTAGTTAGGTTTACACCAAAAGCTCATAAGTAATCCAAATAACATGCGGTATGCTAGACGGTGCTCTGTAGGTCGAATTAGCTAACTCACATTCAACTCCATTCATAGCGCCCAGCAACGCCAGCGCGACGAAGAAGGCGAAGACAGGTCGCTCTATGACGGCGAGCGCAGCGGCCGCTAGGCGGTCGGGCGGCCCGCGGCCGAGCAGCAGCGGGGACCCGCCCACCCACCACGCGGCCGTAGGCACTGCCAGGACCGACAACCAACTGAACACCTGGAAACGTATTACGACATACGAGGTCAAATGCTGATTTTTTTGCGGTAGACTCTGGACCCATCAGAATAACTTACTTTCGCTATCAGGAACTACAATACATCAAGGGTCCGAGTGCATCTTTTTATAAAATTTTGAGTAAACTCCTGATCGACGCTTCACGTGACGTGACCTTGGAGTAGTTTATAAATATCTTGTATATATTGTATAATCTTTTCACATATGTAATATGCAAAATACTTCCTGGGTAAATAATTTATTATTTTTATTATCGAATAAAATCCTTTATTCACCCCAATACTCGTATACTAATCGATGGCAACAATCAATGAGGGAGCAGTAGAACAAGCGCGCGACATACTGCTTATGTTATCTGATTACGTAATGCGGTTGCGTTGGTCTGAAGAAAAGGTAACCTTTGTGAGTCACTTACGTGACATCAAATTTCTATTGAATAGTTCCGTTTTATAAGTGCTTATAGCGGAACGCTTATTGCTGCCACAAAATGTTGTTTAAGGTACATTACGCGATCGATTGCTTTCTCGGTGTGCTATTGCGCAACCGGGACTCGAACTAGTCGCGGTGAAAGTGTGCAGGTAATTGGCCTAGTGCCTGTGGTTAGCCCTATAGCCTATAAGTATATTTACTAAACCAGTAGGTAAATTATAGCTTGACAAATGTGACGGCTATTACATAAATTACGCTTCAACAAGTACCGTCGACAAGACGACATCATTTTTACAACCTTTTTAGTAACTTGCTCTATCGTTCGTTGTCCCTTGCCTATTAGCCATGGGAACTTATAATAAAATGACGGAATGTCATTGAGTTTATTTTATTTATTTATTTATTTATTTATTTGGTTAACCAACAATTGTTTACACATTTGCATCGCTTAAAAACTATTAATCATAAAAACGTTAACGCGTGTAACAATTAATTACAGGTTAACACCACATGAACCAACGGACATTAATATTATTCTATTTTAAAATTATTGCTGAAACATTGCTTATATAATATCATTAGTATAATATCAAATAATTGAGTTGAGAATAAAGATAACATTAAAAATATGTCATAGTGAGATTAAGTGATTAAATGATTAATTGAATATAATTTGAAATAAAAAAAATCGATAATAATTGTGATGAAAATATTAAATAATAAGCAAAAAGAAAAAAAAAAAGAAAAATAAACAATAATTATTCTAGTATAAAAATTAAAAAATAATAATAACTATAATTAAGTATACATAAATATTCATTTATTATTACATAGTTTGAGAATGGTTGATTATTTCTTTCACAATTTTGCCAATGCTTTCGAGATGGATGTCAATTCGGTCACTGCATCCATTGACAGTTTTGCACATTCTAAGAATGGGCGAGTTTGCGCCAAGCACCGTCCTTCTCAGTGGCGGACACAGTGGTGTTATGCAATGTCTGGGAATCCTAGTGGGTGCACGAAATCTAATGAGACCCAGCAGCTCAGGACAGTCAATTTTATTTTGTAAGAGTTTGCAGGCAAATATGCCTTCCGCCGTGTTCCTGCGCAAAGATAGGGAGTGCATCCTGAAATACTGCAGTCGTGTATTGTAGGTTGGTAATTGTTTGGACTTCTTTTTTGCAAATGCAAGGTGCCATAAGAATCGTTTTTGAACCCGTTCCAATCGTAGCATGTGAACTGCATAGTGAGGTCTCCATACGACACTGCAATATTCCAGGACGCTCCTTACTAGGCTATTGTAAAGCATAATTTTAGTGCTGCTTTCGCGAAATTCTTTAGTATTTCTTATTACAAATCCCAGCACTCTTGAAGCTTTTTTAGTAATATTATCAATATGTGGCACAAAAGTTACTTTACTATCGAATATTACACCTAAATCTCGAATAGTTTCCTGTTCTTCGATTTTCCGATCTCTTATAGAATAGTGCCAAAATATAGTTTGATGTTTTCTCGAAAATTTCATATGATTACATTTTTTAACATTAAGTTCCATTTTATTATTTTCGCACCATTCCACAACTCGGTTTAAGTCTTCTTGTAAGAGCTCGCAGTCATGTAAGGAATCAATCCTTCTAGCAAATTTCAAATCGTCCGCGTACAAGAAGTGATCAGAAAATCGGAAACATTTGGAGAGGTCGTTTATGAATATATTGAATAATATTGGGGCTAAGTGAGAGCCCTGAGGGGTGCCGGAGGTGATGTTATAATTTTCAGATTTAAAGCCGTTAACAACCACATAGAATTCACGTTCTGTTAAATATGACCTGAGCCACTGTAACAAAGGACCGGTGATGCCATATGCTGAAAGCTTATAGATTAATACAGAGTGGGAAATCCTGTCAAATGCTTTGCTGAAATCCGTATAAATTACATCATACTGCTTATTTTCATCTACTGTTTGTATAACAGACTCCGTAAATGTTACCAAATTTGTTGCTGTGGACCTTGACTGTACAAATCCGTGTTGATGATCACTGATATATAATTTGAAATGACGTTGGATGTGTGGACATAACATTGATTCAAAAATTTTAGCAAATATTGATAGTATCGATATAGGTCTATAATTGCTGATGACATCTTTCTTATCTGATTTATGTATAGGAACGACTTTAGCTTTTTTCCATTCTAGTGGAAAAACCCCTGAGGCTAGTGATGTGTTGTATATGTCCAATAAGGGAGAGACCAAGGCCGAGGCACATGCAGAGATAAAAGATGGCGGGATACCATCCGGACCGGCTCCTTTATTAATGTCCAATGATTGTAACTTTTTGAGTAGTGATTCATGATCGAATATTGGGTAGGTCAGGCACTGGCTATTGTTTTGTAAAGATTGTAAGAAGGTAGAATCATAGTCACAGTTCTCTATATCACGGCTGTAAACGGATGAGAAATAGTTTGCAAATAGTTCACACATGGTAAACCCGTTTGATGTTGTGGTCTGTCCGTCTGTCATAGTCAATGGGTAGGCACTAGAACCGCCTCTTTTTGTTTTGACATGAGACCAAAATAGTTTGGGATTATTTTTAATTTCTACTTCTATAACATTCATATAATTATTATAACATTCTTTAGCTAAATTTTGACATCTTTTGGAAACTAATTTAAGCTCTAGTTCATCCATTGGATTTCTATATTTTTTAAATCGTAGACGTAGTATATTTTTTTCTTTTAGAGACCTAATTAAAGATTTGTTAAACCATGGTGGGTAACGGTTGTTCGTTGATTTACGATTTGGAACATATTTACTAATCGCACTTTTAAGCACATCATAGAATATTTTCAGCATGTCATCAACGTTATTATTTCCTTTAAAGAGATGATTCCAATCTTGTTCATTTAAATATTTTTTTATTTGCTCGTAATTCGCTTTAAAGAAGTTAGGCCTCGAATTTAATATGTTATATGGCAGGCTACTGTCATTTATCAAGGAAAGGGAGAGGTCAAGCGGAGGATGTAGTTTGTCAACCGTGGTTAAAGAGCTACAAGATTCAGATACAAAACACGAAGGTGCAGTAGACAAAGCTAAATCCAAGATACGTCCGGAGCTGTTTTTTATGTTATTGTACTGAGTTAGATTACTGACATTTACGAATTCCAATAAGCTTTGACAGGTTCCGGGTAGTAAACTGTTGTCTGCATCTACAGTCCAATTTATTTTGCCTAAGTTGAAATCACCAATAATGGTTATAGGCATGTTACTTGTTTCGAAAACATAATTACAGTGTTCAATAAAAAGCTCAAGCGTGGATAAGCATACAGGAGGCGGAAGATATACTGCACAGAGAGCCATCTGACGTGATGAATTTGCAGAAGGAATGTCAATAGTGACCCAAAGGTCTTCACATTTACTTTGCCATCTTTCAATACAGTTTGAGTTAATTTTTTTTGTTACAGCTATAAGCACTCCGCCGCCTTCCTTATGGCTCTGAATTCCTGACATTTCTCTGTCCCTTCTATAGACAATAAATCTATCGTCAAACAGCTCACTGCTAAGTACGCTGTTATTTAACCATGTTTCGGATAGTATAACAATATCATAGTTCGTGCAGCATAAATTTCGGTAAAAATGATTTATTTTAGTTCGCAAGCCTCTACAATTTTGGTAGTAAATATTTAAGCTGTTGAATTTTGAAAACAGTATAGTTACTTAAGCATGCAATAAGATAACAAAAATGAGTTATTCATTAGATGATTTTGTTCAAACAGTCCAAATTCTTTACTAGAATGTATTCAGCTCCATCAGTTTTTCGCACATAGATTCTTCCGTTTCTTACCCATACATATTTGTAGTTTTTTTCTTTAGCCTTGATCCTAGTAGCTGCATGTAGCGCTTTGTTCGTCGGAGAGAGATGTTCTACTACATAGACGGGAGAAATCCGCCCCGCAAAACCCAGGTGTCCACAATTTAGCTTGTGCTGAGGATTATCTCGGTTATATTTTATGACCGATGCGAGGAGTTGATCGCGCAGTCTTGGTGACGACAGCTGGACAATTATGGACCGAGGGCGGGCGCTGGAAGAATTAGCCTTGGCGATTCGAGTACAATGTAAGATTTCCGTTTCTTTTATTTCACAATTTACTGTCCGTCCAAGTTGTGTGACAATAGTGTACAAATTTTCATTTTTATTTTCAGGCATACATTGTAATTCCAAATTATTCGATCGAGCTTGTTGTTCCACATTGTTGATTCGCACGTGAAGATCCCCGATAGTGGTTTTGAGTTCCGTGTTTTCTGTTTGCAGTTTTTGTATAATTACATTAGCGGACTGTTGTTGTTTTTCAAACTCCTCAAACTTGTTATTGATGAAGGACATCGATTCCACAATTTCTCTCATTTCCTTTTTAAGCGACTCCAACTCGTTGTTAATTGTAGTTACCATGTTTTTATTAAATTGTGTTAGCATTTCGTTGAATTCCTCCTTTATTATCTCTTGGATAATGAAGCGAATCTCAGTTTTATCACACAATGATGTAGGAGGTGACGGGGAGGCAAGGGCTGGTCTTTTATTGCCTCTATTCATGGATACGTTGCGAATAGGGGTCGAGTCCTTTTTAGAGGTTTTAGGGCCAGAGTTCATGCACGTTGGGCATTTCCAAATTTTATTTGTTCCAGGTTTATTTGGAGATTCCTTAAGTGATAGACAGGCGTAGTGGTAGGACCTCCCACAAGTTGCGCATTTTACAGATTTTTCTATTTCCTCTGTCTCATTTTCATTACTACAGCATCCCCATTCTATAATATGGCAGGCCATGATAAGTATTTTATATATTAGATAAAAAATAAAAATAAAAATAACAAAATTGCAAAAAGTGATCTACTAGACACTGAGATTCGAACTGGCGGCGCGTGCGCTCCAACCGTACGTCGTACACACTCGGCCAACACTGCTCTAGGCGACTCCGTAGAATATGGGAGCACTATTCAATCGATATTTGTTACAACGTGTGGGTATGCGGCGATCGATGTTTATTCTTTTGTTTGCACTAATGACTCCAAAGTTCACTTTTAGCAAAAGTTTTTAAATTTTACCGTTCGTTTATGATTTTATTTGCATTATTTGTTATGTTTTAGTTATAATTTCAATATTGTTTTTTCACAAACACATCACACACGCACTTAAGTTTAGTTTTATATATTCGTTTTTACTGTGTATACACTTTTTACAACAATTTTTGAATTTTATCTTAGAGAACACCAGTAGCACGTCCGTACTCAATGAGGCCGCGAGGACGAATCCCATTTTCTTCTTATTGATTAACCTTGTTATAGTTGACCGTAATTTAGCGAGTTTTGGGATAATTTCTACCAGTGTAATACACAATAACACAATAAACGTTCCGACATAACCTTGTTTGTCCTACAACTAACTAGGAACTTTTACCTACCTACCATTTTCTACATAGCAAATATTATCTTACTAACCATTTCTTAATAATTGCACTGTAATAAATAGTAAGTCATAAACCTCGTGTTTCCATATTAAAACCGGCGTCAAGAGCTTTGCCAACAACTCTCGTTACCTTCTCAACAAGGGTCCTAAGTGAGAGCCCTATAGTACGCCGGAAGGCACTGTTCTAGCTATGGATTTATAGCCTCTAATGTTTTCAAGTTGTGATCTATTTTTGGTAGGATTTACACCACTTAAGTAAGGAACCATTGCATGATCTAGCTTTTGTATGAGAAGGTTGTGGTCATCCTTGTCAAATGCTTTAGAGTCGTCGGTATAAATAGTATACTCTAGGTTCTTTTGCTTTATTATCTATTGATATGTAATTTTTTGTGACATCATCTAAGAGATACAATACTATCTAATCTGCCTGGTAAAAAGCCATGCTGATTGATATTGTCATGTTTGATAGTGTATTGATGTGCGTCTGTCTGTTTGTCATATTTTACTCAAAGACTGAATATGAATGAATATTGATGACATTTAGTGAAAAGGTGTTTGTTTGTAATAAGTGTGAGTGCCCGGTTCTTTATATATTCTAGAAATGTATGCTAGTTTCCATTTGGAAGTAAAAATTCCGTAATTTCTAGATTGTCATTTTTATAATAGTTGACTCTAAAAAGGCTTTACCTTATGGTGTTGTATTTGCACATTATTATCGAGCAACACGTGGTGTATATGCGCGAGCAGTAGGCCAGCGAGTGCGCCGGGCACATTGGCGAGCGGCGACTGGTACAGCACGTTAAAGGAGGGCTCGTCGTGGTACGCCACACGCACCGACTCAGGTCGGTGCATGGCGAGCGTGGGCACCAACCGCCAGTGGTATGCGAGACCGAACAATAGGGCCAGCGACGCCGCTAGCAATGCCAGTAGCACGCACAGCGCCGCGCGCCGCCAGCGCCACAGCGCCAGCGTCAGCACCAGGCACAGAGCGTACAACTGCATGTCTGCTGCTAGGTACCTGAGCACCAACGAAATGGATAAAAAAATACCATCTCTTTGAATGCCAAATTCCGTCTATGAAATATTTTTAAATAAGTGCCGAAATCGTAAAAGACGTCAAATTCTCTTCTTTGAGCCGGTAAGGTGTGCGGAACACCATTACTCCAAATATCTCGCGACTATTCACAAAATAATGATAAGTTCAATAGACAAACACTGACCATTAAGAAGATTATAAGGAGGGATCTCACCACTCACCCTGATCTATGAATCACCACTATTGAAGTAGTAATAAATGCCCTAAAAACAAAAATCAGGACAGTCAAACTGGGATGAAGGATGCCTCGTTTAGAGGCGAAACTCGTATCGAAGCTACACTTCGTAGAAGCAGTAGATTGCGAGTCAAAGGTCCAGATGTTCCTACCACTTGACTTTGCAAGAGTACCTGTCACTAATTTTCTTTTCAGTGTTTGGTCTATTTTCGTTTTTATATTAAGGACTTTTCTTAACTACTTCAATCGTGGTGACACACAGATCGACGAGCGGTCGTATGTTCCTTCCTTAATAATCTACTCAAAATGGATTTCTGCCGTGTGACACATGATTTATTCAGTTAAATACTGACCATGTTTGTATGAGACACTTGTCATCCGCGTAGAGCACGTTGTTGAGGTAGAGCAGATGCGTCCACCACTTGTGTCTGCAGATGGCGGCCTCCGCTTGCACGAGCGGCTCCCACAGCGGGCCGGTGCTCAGCCGCTCCCACCACGACGCCGCGAACCACACCACCACGAAGTAACTCGGACTTACTCTGCCGATCAACATTATTGCTGCTTGTATGCGTAATAGGGTAAGTGACTGTCAAGTCAAATGAGTATCTTATTAAGAAACGTCAAAATGATGGAGAAATATTAGCCTTCTATGATGAGTATCATGTCAACTTTTGATCTTGTATGTCAAAATACAAATATATGAGTTGAGAAGACTGTAGCTTAATATGACGAAAAGTACCATTAAATTATTACTGACCTAACAATCCTATTGATCATGGTATCAACGAAGGTGCTGAGAGCCGGGACGTTGTCTCCTCTTCTCCTCTGCTGGAGCAGCTTGTGTGCGAGCAGAAAGGAAGACATCATGAAGAAAATCTGCACCACCAGCGTGCTGTTCGCCAGGAGCACCGCGTCCACGCTGTGACGGATCTGTGATTGACACTAGAACGTTAGCCGGCTATATGACTTGTAGGACGCGAGTTCAATACAAGCTTACACACTTTACACACTTTGTGTGATTCGTTTCACTAGTGTTCAACAACGGTGCTGGTAAACATTGAAAGATCTCATACGTTCTAAAACAAAAAATATCGATCAACTGGCATTCATCCATCCGCTACACCGTGTGCGGTGTATACGTTCCAATTCAATTCAATTCAATTACTTTATTTGCAAATATGGGTACAAAATAAGGTTTTTTCATAATTGTGATGATCTACCATATTTCACCTACAGGCATGCAAAATTTTACATTAGATACACAATATTCATGGTTTATTATAAACAATTGAGATAACAATAATTATAAAAATTCAACTAACATTATTTTCGACTAGTGTATTCAAATATAACGCAATCAATTTAAATATAATCGTATTTCAATAAACATATATAAAAAAAAAAATCAAATGTCAAACCAATAACGAAAATAATAATAATAAAAATACAAACAACAAACACATAGCAATACAGATCAAAACAATAATAAAATGATAAAATATGAGAGATCAATAAAGTGAAGCGTATACAATCGATTCACTAGGATAATTATATAAAATGTCATCTTGGAGTAATTATGTTATCTGTCAAATATTCATGAACACTGTAGTAACACTTTTCAAGTAATATTTTTTTTAGTTTTATCTTTAAGTGTTCAGTTTTTGTTGTCTCCAGTAATTCCCTTGGGAGATGATTATATATTCGCGATGTCATGCAAAATACACTATTATTAAACAATGTTGTTTTATTTTGTGGACAGCATATTTTCAAATGGTGTCGCTTGCTTTTGTAATTCTCAAAACTATCAATATTATTTTTGACATAAATTACAATTTCTAATATATAGATACAAGGTAATGTTAGTATACCTAGATTTTTAAAATGAGGTTTACAGCTGTCAGTCTTTTTAATCCCACAAATTGCCCTAACACATCTCTTTTGTGCAATAAAAGCCATTTCTTTATACGTTGAATTACCCCAAAATATAATTCCGTATCTAATCAAAGAACCGATATTCCCATGGTAGGCCGTCAGTAATGTTGATGTGTTGGCTGTTTTAGCCAGCATGCACAGAGCATAAGACTGTTGATACAACTTTTGGCATAAGATTTCTACGTGTATTTTCCAATTTAATTTGTAGTCTATGTTTAAGCCTAAAAATTTTGTTAACTCTACTTCTTTTAATTTGTGTCCCAGGTAATTAATTTCAATATTCGTGAATTGTGCCTCTCTATTTCGAAAAATCATCACATTAGTTTTATCTAAATTAATTTTTAAATTATTACTTTCCAGCCATTCAATTATTTTTTTAAGGGTATTATTAATATCTAATTCCATTAGTGACTTTTCTTTGCCAGTAAAAATTATAGTGCAATCGTCAGCAAATAGGAATGTTGGGTGACTTATTATTTTTGGAAGATCATTGATATATATATTAAACAATAGAGGCCCCATTACGCTACCCTGAGGGATACCCATATTGACATTTCGATAATCCGATGTGTATATTATTTCTTTGCTTGCCTTTGTACATATACGGCTGATCTGAGTACATTGCTTTCGGTTTCTCAAATACGATTCTATTAGTTCCAAAGCTTTACCCCGAATTCCGTAGCTATATAGCTTTTTTAAGAGAATGCTGTGTTCAACATGATCAAATGCCTTACTGAGGTCCATATATAGCGCGCATACGGGAACTCTACCATCCACACTAGACATAATCTTATGTAGGAAATTATAAATAGTAAGGCTAATGGATTTATTTTTCCTGAATCCTGTTCGTTCTTCAGCAAATATATTATTTTTTTTAAAAAAATTGTACATTCTGTCGTAAATAACTCGTTCAAAAACTTTCGAGAGTATTGGCACCAAGGCTATTGGTCGATAGCAACTAATATTTTGTCTATCTCCCTTTTTAAATAAGGGTTTTATAATTGTAGTTTTCAATTTGTCTGGAAAAGACCCATGAACCATCGACAAGTTGATGATGTGGCTTAGGACATCCGACACCTGTGAAGACACTTTTTTTAATATTTTTGTTGTTACGTGGTCATATCCGGTACTATTGGTGTCTTTTAGGTTGAGGATAATTTTAGTAATGTCATTCGGAGAAGTTGGACTCATGAACACAGATTTTAGGTGTTTTGGAAGATTTATTGTGTGTGTATTATATGTGTGTATCTTTGCTTGACCGGTAAAGAAATCATTGAAACAATTGGCAATAGTTTGTGGGTCGTGTATAACATTATTTTTATCTGTAATTATTTCGTTTATATCTTCTTTTGGCATGTTCAGTGTGGCATTATTAATGACAGACCAAGTTGCTTTACATTTATTTTTTGCTGTATGTATAAAGTGGTCATTTTGTACCTTCTTTGTAAACTTTATTACATGCTGCAGTCTATGGGATAGCATTTTAAAAGCTGTTTTATTCTCATGCGTACGATTTCTACGATATTTCCACAATAGCTGTCGTTTACGTGTACAACATTTTTTAATTCCTTTTGTCATCCATTTGGGGCGTTTTCTTACATATATTCTTCTAATGACTAATGGAAAGCATAAATAGTAAATTAAAGTAAATAACTCATAAAAGTAATCGAAAGCTCTATTTGGATCATCAGTCTCAAAACATTCCGTAAAAGATAAAGATTTTATGTGTTCTACAAATTTTTTAGTATTTGTCTGATTAAAGTCCCGTCTTTCAATATACCAATACTTTAGGGTACTACTGGGTTGCACAGGGCATGAGAGTAGCTGAGCTGTATGGTCGGATAAGGCTAACTCAAGGATCTGACACTTAGAGCCGCGTATGTTAAATATATAGTTATCTATGCATGCGCCACTCGCGGTTCGTGTCGGCTCATTCACGCCTAATTTCAGGTTATATGATGAGATTAAATTCAGAAACTCTAGCGATGTTTTATTTTTATTTAAAATATTTATATTAAAATCTCCACATATTATAGTTTTCTTTTTCATAAGGCAGTATTGTTGTAGCAAAGAAGCGAATGTCTTAAAAAATATGTTTAATTCTTCTTGACTTGATCTTGGTGGTCGATATATACATATTATATAAATATTATGTTTTATTAACTCAATTCCCTCGCACTCTATAATACAGTTAGAATTGTATTTTTTTATATCAGCTATTGGTACAAACTGGTGTAAATTTCGTACTAAAATACATGCGCCCCCTCGACGATTCTTTCTAGCGTAAAAAGATCCAAGAGTAAAGTTAGGAATTTTTAACAGTTTTGTATCCGTACCTATCATATTGTGCTCTGTAATACATAACACATCAACCCTTTTATTTCTTGTTTCGAGTGACTCTAGTGACAGTGATAGCATATCAGATTTGGTTCCTAGGCCATTAATATTTTGATGTAAAATATTTATATGTTTATAGACGAATAAAAGTATTATTTGATTTTAGAGTTGTATTATTTATGCTATCAAAGTCAGTTTGAGTACCTTTACTATTCCTAACAGAGTACCTATATTGAAAATTGTCTAATCTAATTGTTTTGTAGGCCTCGTATTTAGATTTATAGTCGATATGCAATATGTCTTTAAGTATACGTTGGCATTTATAGAGTGCGAATGAATGATATATACGATTACTATAATATGCATAAAAGTTCATGTCAGTGTAGGTACTGTGTTTATATTTGGTACAGATAAATTTAAGAGAGTTATTTAATCTATATTCATTCAAATTATGATTAAATGGAATTTCTGTTATTATAATGTTTGTGTTCCTAACAGTATCGAGAAACTTTCTAACACAATATTGAAATTCATATGGATATTTATCATTAATTCCGGCTAGTACAATAACATAATCATTTTTATTAAGTTCCATAATTGCTCTATTATCGGACAAAAGTACTTCGCACATACTTGCTCCTGGTTTCCAGTAGGAACTCACAGTGTATTCCGTACCAGTAAGTGTTTGAAGGGTATTTTGCATGTTTCTCCCTTGTTCATCTGCTATTAAAATTATTTTTTTGTTTATTCTTCTCATAGAGCTAAGATTTCCGTGATTCATGATGCTGGTATTCGTGTTATGTTTTTCAGATGCTATATTTTTTTCTTGTAGGATATTATTTCCGTCTTGTCCTTCGAGTTGGGTACTTAAATCTATGTAGGTCTTGTTCGCCTTGGTATATAACTTTTTTGAGACGCTTTTTATGGTGTTGTCAGATGTTTTCTGATTCGGTGTATATGTTATCTGATTCGATTGTAATTTGGGAGTAGTATTAAGACTCTGTAGAGATTTCCTTGTTTGAACAGATATCGGTGTACTAGAACTTGATTCTCCAAAGCTTACTTTTTTATATAAAGTAATTATCTTTTTGCACTTCTCTAATTCTTGTTTTAGGTTTGAATTTTCAAAATTTAAATTTTCTACTTCATTGTTGGCAATTTGTAGTTCTTCTTGCAACGTTTCTATTTTCTGCAGTAATTCCTTATGATCAGAACACTCAGTTGCGCCAGGCAGACTCAACACAGTGGTATCAGTATTTAAAGACGAAATATCTATCGAGTTAGTCCTCTGTGTCTTTCTTAAAGTAATATTATCTGTAGAATGTTCGTCCATTTTGTTATTTTACTTTTTTAGGAAAAACAAAATATAGGAATCGAAGTCTTGCAAATTCTAAATTAGTTTAAACAGTTGAATGTTTATATTGGAAAAAGATAACAACAACAAAAAGTTGTTCAGTGTTTGCTGGGTTTCGAACTCGCGCACTACCAATCGTACGGTCGTACCACAAGCCGTTACGCCACGACGCTTCTTCCCTGAGCGGTGAAATAGTAGTCCGATTTTAACAGGTGCTAATGATAATGATTGTTTGGGCTATTCATTTTGCTAATGGGGTCAAAGTCCATTCTTTTGTTTGTTGAGCACTGTGTTTGTGATGATTTGAATATTAACAGTTTTTGTAACACTTATTAACGTATTTTATTTAATTAGGTTAAAATTCACATAAACAATGTATATATTGTTCGATTGTGCATCAATCACTGAACATTTCTATATAAGTCACTTGTACTTTTGATCAGTTTTGCAACACTTTTTTAATTTTATTTCTTGAGCTAATTAGCAACACGACTGACTTGCACTAGCGCTCACTACCCTCCACCGTGCAAGCGTTCCGTGCAAGCACTGGATTTTGGAAACGGTCACTAGAGTGACATTGGTCAACTCTAACAAAGCTCAAACCTGTTCATAAGTCTTGGTGTCACTGAGGTAGGTATTAGTGACGATCCACGTGACATGCTCGACGATGACGACGGCCATGGTGAGCACGCGCAGCCCCTCGAAGCAGCGCAGATCGGTGCGCGCACCTGAGGGCGGGGCGGCGTGCAGCGCGCGCCACGAGCCCTGCAGCGACCACGACAGCGCCCACTCCGCACCTGAGAGGAACAGCTTGTTCTATAAAAGATGGTACAGCTTTCAAATTTCGGGGACGTATATATGGGCGCAAATCGCCAAGTACCGGCAATGAAAGTCAAATATCGATTTATATAATAATCAAATCAAATTTTGAAGACTGTTATTGTTACAGAAATATCTGAAATGTTGTTAGACTATTAATTAAATAATTATTTGTAAACATAAAACCGTTTTGATCAATATCTAGTATTTGGTAGACTGTTTGAATTCATTAAGGCGGTAAATACTTTATTTGTTGTTAAAATATTAAATTTATATAAATGTATAGTGCAAATGTTTTAAATAAAATCTATTTGAATTATCCTAAATCAAACGTAATTATTTAATGCTTTAAAAACATTCTACATTTCATACTAGTTTCCTGTTTACACCGCCATCTGTTGATGATCTCGAAAACTACTTATAACTCTGACGTTAGTGAGATTAAAATTATTTATTATTGTGAAATATATTCTATAAAGTGGCTTACAATTCATAACAATATTTAATTTGAATATTAAGTTGTATTTCAATAATCATTCTGCAGTTATTTTGTAAAGGAAGTCGTAGTTGTCACAACTGTATAAAATAACGGTCATTCTCAAAGATCACGCATTATTGTGCGAGCTGTCGAAGTGAAATAAACCAATTGACATCTACTGAGTGTTTTCATTTGATATGGACGACTCTCAACAAGAAAACCCTGGCGTAACGCCGACAGCAGCGGTGGGATATCTACCCCAAGAATCTTCAAGACCTCCGGACGGGACGACCTTCACTATAGAACAAGTAATGGGTCTTCTAACCTCCATTACGAAGACTGCCGCGACAACCGCCGCGAAAGCAACGTTATCTGCGGAGGCTATACCACTACGGCGACACCATGACTTTTACCTGCCGCCGTTCAACCCTGATGAGAGATCGCATGACATCAGGGATTGGTGCGCTAATGTGGACGAATCTATATCGAAAATGAATATTCCGCCACATGAAGCTCGAATGAAGGCCATACTTCAATTGAAAGGGCGTGCCAAGACATGGGCTGACACATGGTCACTGCATTCAACGACATGGGAGCAAGTAAAAGAAGAACTGATCCATACGTTCGGCAAGGAGTTTCGCTACGCGGATGATGTACAGAAATGGCGCAGCTTCACTTCGGATCAAGCAAGCAACTATGCCGAATACGCTACAACGGCCTGGGCATTGTTCAAGAGAGTTCGACCAGAAGCTGCTGATGCTGAGGTGGTAGATGCACTGATAACAGGTATTTACCCTGAATTTGTTCGCTCTGAGTTGTTAAGAAATACCCCTGACTCGCTTCCCAAATTAGTATCTATTTTAAAAACATTTCGTAAACGCAAAATTGATAATAGGGACAGTAAATCAAACGACGTTAAAAAACCACGTTTTACTGGACCTTCAAAGGATCAAGTAGTATGTTTTAACTGCAATAAGCCGGGTCATATGTCACGAGACTGTAAAGACAAGATTTCCTATAAGCCTAACCCTAGTTCGTCGCAATCACATAACAGCTCTGGTTCTCGTGTCAGTTCGAATAACACTAAGCTTATTGAGTGCGATTATTGTCATCGTAAGGGTCATTTAGAGAAAAACTGTTATCGTCGTCAAAATGACGAACGTAACACCCAGAATAAAGCTATTAACTTTTGTTCATTTACTAAACGCAGTACCATTGATATAACTATCGGTGATAAATTGTATAGTGGTCTTTTTGATACTGGGGCTGACTGTTCATTAATGCGAGAGAAAATAAGCGGTTCTGTTCCCGGTAAACGTAAACAAGTTGACGTTACATTCCTAGGCATAGGCAGTCAAATGGTTATTTCAAAACAAAGCATTACAACAGTAATTAAAATTGACAACATTAGCTTAGAGCTCGAGTTTTATGTCGTAGGAGATAATGAAACTCAATTTGATATTTTAATAGGATTTAATCTTCTGAAAATACCCGGTCTTAGCGTTACACTCAACCAAAACAGCATTTCTATTAATCGTGAGTTTATTATTAACAAATGTTTAACCTTGACGCCCTCTTTTGACCTAGATACTGACCTCACTGACCCGACACAAATAAAGGAAATTAATCGTATTATTAATGAGTTTAAGGATAATTTTACATCTGGGAATCACGTGTCAAAGGTGACAACCGGGGAGCTAAAAATTAGATTAAAGAACCCCGATAAGATAGTGCAACGCCGACCATATCGATTGTCCCCTATTGAGCGTGATAAAGTCAGGGAAATGATTAAGGACTTGAAAGAAAATGGCATAATAAGAGATAGCTCGTCTCCGTTTAGCAGTCCAATATTATTAGTTAAGAAGAAAGACGGTACGGACCGCCTTTGTGTCGATTACCGTGAATTAAATTCGAATACGGTTAGAGATAATTACCCCTTACCACTTATAGCAGACCAAATTGACAGGTTAGGTAAAGCTTGTTATTATAGTTGTTTAGATATGGCTTCTGGGTTTCACGGAATTCCGATAGCAGAGAAAAATGAAGAGAAAAATATAAAAGAAGTTAGGCAATTCAATGGCTTAGCGGGCTATTTTAGAAAGTTCGTACCCAATTTCTCTAAAGTCATGGCTCCTTTATACAATTTAACCAAAGTAAATGTTTCATTCAATTGGACTGATCAACACGAACTTGCGAGGCAAGAAATAATTAACAGACTTACATCGTCCCCAGTTCTAACTATATTTGACCATAATCTACCAACAGAACTGCATACAGATGCCAGTTCAATTGGTTATGGTGCCGTTTTAATTCAGAGGCAAGACGGTAATCCATTAGTGGTAGCTTATTTTAGTGCAAGAACTTTAGATGCAGAGAGTAGATATCACTCATATGAATTAGAAACCCTTGCTGTAGTAAAGGCTATAAAGCATTTTCGGCATTTTCTTCATGGCCGAGCATTTAAAGTTGTTACAGACTGCAACTCCTTAAAAGCTTCTCGTCACAAAAAAGACCTGACTCCCAGAGTACATAGATGGTGGGCGTTCTTACAAAATTTTCAATTTGAAATCGAATATCGCAAGGGCGATAAACTTGCTCATGCTGATTTCTTCAGCCGTAACCCAATTCCAAATTCTGATGAACGTCGATTAACCCAATGTTGTCGTGAAAATAATAATTGTAACTCTTTAGTTTGGTCCGTTAATAATGCCACTCTTGATCATAACTGGCTCCTTATAGAACAAAAACGCGATTCAACCTTAGTTAGTATTGTGGAACAATTGAAGGGTGATTCGATTCCCAAAACCATTGCAGATACCTATGTTATACTGCAAGACAAATTACTAAGACGTAAAGTACAGATAAATAACAAGACGCATAAATTAATTATAGTCCCACGTAATTACAGATGGAACCTTATTTCCCATTATCATGATAACCTACAACATTTTTCTTGGGAAAAGGTTCTTGAAAAATTAAGAGAACAGTATTGGTTCCCTAACATGACAAGATTAGTTAGAAAATTCGTTGAAAATTGCGTTACTTGTAGAGTGAGAAAAGGAGTATCGGGTGCTAGACAAGTTGCTTTACATCCCATTGATAAAATCGCTGTTCCTTTCCATACTGTTCATGCAGATATAACTGGTAGAATGAACGGCAAACGCAATACATACGAATACGCATTTGTGTTTATTGACGCCTTTACTAAATATGTCCATATGATTTATACGAATGATCGTACTAGTGAAACTGCTGTTAAATGTTTCCAAAATTTAATTGCTATATTTGGTACTCCAACGCGATTGATTACTGATCAAGATAAAAGTATGACTTCTACTGAATTTAAAAACTTCTGCATGCAATATGGAATTAAACACCACGTAATAGCAAAGGGAACTAGTAGAGCTAACGGGCAGGTAGAACGATTGATGAAAGTTATAAAAGATAATATGTCTGTTATAGAACTTACTAGGCCATGGCACACAGCTTTACAAGAATTGCAATTAGCTATAAACTGCACAGTATCAAAAAGTACGGGTAAAAGTCCTATCGAGTTATTACTAGGAAAAAGGTGTTCCCCACCTGCCATTAAAATATTGCAAATTGATGATGACATACTGACAGACGATTTAGAGGGAGTTAGATCACTTGCTAAAAAACGGATGGACGAGCGATCTCTTAACGATAAAAAGCGGTACGACAAAGGTAAAGCCACAGTCCATCCATATAAGGTCGGTGATTTCGTCTTAATGCGGCGCCACGAACGACACACTACTAAATTAGGTTCTAAATTTGAAGGACCGATGGAAATTTTAGAAGTATTGCCAAATGATAGGTACAGAATTAAGCATGTTAACCTTCGCGGCTGCTCAGAAAAAATTGCGAGCCACGATACTTTGCGTGCTGCCCCTACAGCTCAATCAGACCCTTTTAATGATTCTGACAACTCAGACGAATTAGCCGTATGGGCAAAGGAATTAGTGGACACTGATCCAGATATGGGTGCTTCTACTTCATCTGCGGGTAATGTTAATATTGTATGATTACATTGTATTGACATGATTTGTATTATAATGTAAAAAATGTGTGATTTCATTATGTAATCAACGTGTGTGTATTTTCATAATGCAATCAATGTGTGTAACTATGATTTATTATTCCTATCCAATATCCTTCCTAAAACGCAGGCTGGCCACCATGCGTATCCTTGAGCCTGGTCTTGTGTTGGCTAGATCCCAGGATGGGTGATGCCTTGTGTTGTGTGTTGGCTAGATCCCAGGATGGGTGATGCCTTGTGTTGTGTATTGGCTAGATCCCAGGATGGGTGATGCCTTGTGTTGTGTATTGGCTAGATCCCAGGATGGGTGATGCCTTGGGTTGTGTATTGGCTAGATCCCAGTGTGGGTGATGCCTTGGGTTGTGTATTGGCTAGATCCCAGGATGGGTCAGGCCTTGTGTTGTCTTTTATTCAATCAAACTGTAGAAATGTGTTATATCAGTAAACAATTTGTTAATTTACTTTTTGTTGTTCTTTGTTGTGAATTGTTGAATATGACCGAACTAATTCATACGTAAATCAGCGCAAGGGACGCGCTGGAGTCAGTATGGCCGTATGGGCGCAAATCGCCAAGTACCGGCAATGAAAGTCAAATATCGATTTATATAATAATCAAATCAAATTTTGAAGACTGTTATTGTTACAGAAATATCTGAAATGTTGTTAGACTATTAATTAAATAATTATTTGTAAACATAAAACCGTTTTGATCAATATCTGGTATTTGGTAGACTGTTTGAATTCATTAAGGCGGTAAATACTTTATTTGTTGTTAAAATATTAAATTTATATAAATGTATAGTGCAAATGTTTTAAATAAAATCTATTTGAATTATCCTAAATCAAACGTAATTATTTAATGCTTTAAAAACATTCTACATTTCATACTAGTTTCCTGTTTACACCGCCATCTGTTGATGATCTCGAAAACTACTTATAACTCTGACGTTAGTGAGATTAAAATTATTTATTATTGTGAAATATATTCTATAAAGTGGCTTACAATTCATAACAATATTTAATTTGAATATTAAGTTGTATTTCAATAATCATTCTGCAGTTATTTTGTAAAGGAAGTCGTAGTTGTCACAACTGTATAAAATAACGGTCATTCTCAAAGATCACGCATTATTGTGCGAGCTGTCGAAGTGAAATAAACCAATTGACATCTACTGAGTGTTTTCATTTGATATGGACGACTCTCAACAAGAAAACCCTGGCGTAACGCCGACATATACCTAATATGATGTAGCCATCCGATAATTGTATGTGAGTTCATATTCTTCTATCCAAATTTGCTTGAAACTTACTTTAAATGTTTATAAGCAAAATTAATGAAGCATGTGTTTAAGAGTTTTTCAAAATTCCACTACTGACTGGGTACAGTAAGGGTTGAAAGTTTTAAAATTAACCCTTTATTTAAGCTCTTCTGCTAACCCATAAATTTGGTACATTATATTATATGTCTTAAAAGCCTGTCGCGATCGCAGATACATTACATGACTGTTGAGTACCACCTTCCGGCTCCATCATCAGGCCCTGGAAAACATCTTGACAAGTACTCCGATACAAATAGTACATAGTACAGTACTTGTCAAGACAAATAAATTGCGAAATGACAAAGCTAGTTCCTATTTAATAATTTTCATAATAGAAAGATAAAACAACTTATAACAATTTCGCAAAGATTATTTATGTGTTATTTGCCACAACCTACATAGTTATAAATTAGCAAACCGCATGTCCATTCATCATACCTAGCATGCCGTAACCACGTGTAATACCTATGTAGGGTTGCCGATTATAACTGTGTTGGAATATGATTTGTACCTTGAGCCTTAGTTATAAACCTACTTGTAATGTTAGCTAACATCTCACAGATATACAGACTGGATCGGGCGAAGTATGTTAAATAAACAAGCCATGAAAGGAAGCATACTTTATGACATGATTACTGGCATCGCGGTTTTTTCCTTAATGCCATTTTTTATAAATTTACCTACTTTTTAAGTGTGCCAGCCCTACTTCAGCAGACGCTATAGAGTAGACTATAATTGCCTAATAAGTGTTATGTCCAAATGAAAGTAACTCTCGTGCCGGTAACGGGCGGAGACGGACGATAGTCTCGCAAAAACGTGATTAGTGACCGGCGACCGCGCGATGCTTTGTTTACACACCCAAACTTGTTTTGTTTGCAACACGTGCGTTCTGTTCCACTGTTCTTACTAACCTAATATACTTGCAAATGATTCATTGAGTAGAATTCCTTAGTGAAATACATGCCAAATGTATTTAGGTAGGTATGTACCAGAGTTGTTGCTGATGAAGGTTTTCCTATATCTGAAAATATCAGCATCATATCGGATGCTGATCCTGTTGATGATATCAATAAATTACTTAAATAAACCATATCCTACTATCAAATAATTAGCAAATGTGATATATCTAAGTTCCGGAGAATAGAGACATTTCACATCGTAAAGATTAAAGGGAGGCTGGATGCATTAACCTTATTTTTGTAGTTCTAAAAAACTCAGCAGTTCCCATCGATTCGAGTGCTACTTATTTTTTTTTGCTGATAAATGTATATACCTAGTTACGTAATTATTGTTTTTAAACCTTTGCGATTTATATACATATTAGATATATTTCGGGACTTAATCGCGTGAATTATTTAAAGGTACGAACCTTTTATTTACCCGACGTTTCGATCGAATTGCACCGATCGTGTACACGGTCGAGTCGACCCGTGACCACGATCGGTAAATCAAAGGTTCGTACCTTTAAATAATTCACGCGATTAAGTCCCGAAATATATCTAATAGTTACGTAATACTAGGTGCATAGGTATCTATGTAGTTCTTGGATATTAAAAAAAAATCTTTCGGTGTTGGTTAAAAATAAATTTAAAATTCCTCAATTTTCCCTGTACGTATTTCCCTGTACTACCTAAACAGGTAAACGTAGATAAGGTATATTTATTATATGTAATTACCGTAATATTCGTTATGTTGGAAACAACGTCCGGGTAATGCCGGCCATACACTGTCAACTGGCGGTAACAATGTGGGGGCGCGGGTTACTTTGGCCGCGGTTAACAAATCGGTCAGTGGCACACTTCTGTAACCCCGAGGGTGCTTCAAGCATGACGATCAAGTCGTTACTATGATTACTATTGATTACGCAGGGAAATGTAACACATTGTAATGTAGCATAATATATTGTAGTGTAACATGTTGATTTTAAAGATTAATGACGTCGACGAATTTTTACTATTATTTATAAATGCCATTTTGAATTGAGAACCAAAGTGCGAATATTATTGGTCGCTTTCATTAGGATCACTTGTTAGCAAACGCCGTAGTTTCAGAGTTGAGTGGTGCATCTAGTCTAACTAGCGTCTACAGGTCGGGGCCTATTCTGTCTTACTTAGAAAAACAGCAATATCTCAATTGGAAAAGTTATGATAAAATCATCATTAACAAAAAATACGATTTTCTCAAAACTTTTTCAATTGAGATATTGCTCTTTTGCTTAGTAGAGCAGTATTACTTAGTATCATATTTTTGACGTTTTTGGTGAGGTGTGGCCAACGACCATATAGCCGTGGCGAATAGACGTACACTTATGTGTGACGAGTACAACATATACGTAGGTATTTACAGCGATATTAGATTGGGCTGAGACTGCTAAAGAGCCTAAAAAATATTAAATTATGGGATCCGTGAAAATTATTGTGGGGGTTTTTGATGAAGTTATTTTTTTTAATTTTTTTCTAATGTAATTGTAAGTTTGACGTGTTTGTAATAACGTACAAAATGCTATAATAATGTACGCTATTTACTTTATTTCATGTATAGCCGTTAAATATTTAATGAGTTGCCTAACTGCGGAATGGTTGTTTTCACCTAGTAGTCGCAGTTGGCAACAGCAATGCAATGCATAAATATATGAATTAGTTAATAGCCAATTTGGTTCGTTTTACGGTTACCTACACAGTTCGACATTGCATTTTTTGGGTTCCGTAGCCAAAATGGCAAAAACGGAACCCTTATAGTTTTATCATGTCCGTCTGTCTGTCTATCAGTCTGTTTGTCTGTCTGTCTGTCAGTCTGTCTGTCTGTCTGTCTTTCTGTCTGTCCGTCATGTCATAGGTCAAAGACTACGTAATGAATAATGATGAAAAAAAAAACATAATGTATCTTGTAGTAGCCGCTACTTAGTTTGATAGCTAAATAATAAAAATAAATATTTTTAGGGATGGGGGGGGGGGGGGGCACTCCATACATGTAACAGCAGCTGAATTTTTTTCCGCAAACCTCAACGTGTTGCACATTATTCGACAGGTCTTTTAAAATCATTTTATGGTTTTAATACACTTTTTTGATGGAGTAAATACTTTTTGGAAAGAATCACTAAAAAAAGTGATTCTTTCTAGTGTATTTAGTGATTCTTTCTAAAGTTGCGTAAATTGTGCCCTCCCCTTATCTTTTGAACCGTGTGACCAAAAAATATGAAAAAAATCTCTTGGACATGATCGGATATACCGTCACTGAATTATCGCCGAAAACTGCGTTTCTCAACAAAAGGGCGTAAGTGCCATGCTTTTCTGCTGATACAATTATTCAAGGCTGCGGAATCCTACACTGAGCATGGTCCGACATGCTCTTGCCTGGTTTTTGTATTGGTCCATATCTATTCACATCGTAGTTACTTCTGAATATTGAAACGATACTTATATTTTAGTCATCCTCAAAAGTATTTTAGTTAAATGATATTTTTACGAACAGTGAGATTTAGACTGAGTGACGTATGATTTATTTGGCCTATCAGAGTTATGTTATGTTTCAAAAATATTATCTGTATGTACCTTCTAATATTATAAAACTGAAGAGTTTGTTTGTTTCTTTGAACGCAATAATCTCAGGAACTACTGATCCGAATTAAAAAAATATTTTACTGTTGGATAGCCTATATTTCGAGGAAGACTACAACATTACGCTACGACCAACAGGCGTGGGTCTAGCAATTTTATTTTTAGAAAAATACGACTTCTGCAGTAGGGTACGTAAGCCCTGTATCACGGGGGACTTTACAAACATACAAGTCACGGACACAAAGTACACCCAGACCCGCAAAGTCACACAAAGTGGTGTCCCGTGTGGGAATCGAACCAGAGACCTCTTGAGTAGCAATCGGACACACTCCCACCGCGCTACAGAGGCAGTCAATGGCTAAATATATCTATATCTATATATATAAAAATGAAACCCGTTTTCCGTTGTCACGACATAGCATGAAAACGGCTTGACCGATTTGGCTGATTTTTTTTTGTAGTTTTCTAATACTCTGTACAAGGTTCTTACGGAAAAAAATATTAAGAAAATCTCTCAGAAAGACTGAAAAATATACATTTAATTTTGCATATTTTAAAAAAAGCGCGTTACGAATGTCAGCTATACAAAATAAAGTAGTGCATCAAATTTACGCTAAGGCGGTACGAAGTTCGCCGGGTCAGCTAGTAGGTCATATATTAGATACTTAGGTAGAGTCACGGCCGGTCTGAATATCGTATCTACCGTTTTTATAACCGGGTGTTCTATTTATCGATTCCTCCTGATGTCAGTTTTGCTACTAGAGTTAGCTATATCAACATACAGTTAACGATAGATACATTATTGAGACCGGCCGTTAATCAGGTATTCGTAATCTTGTATCAAGTCTCGTAAAGTAGACCTCTGTAAGTAGAATCTTTATATTCCCTTCATCTAAACTTAATTGATTATGGAGTAAATTCACTTCAGTGGGAAGTAGGTATAATGGGTAAATACTATTACTACAGTTTTGATTTTGGTTCTGTCTACGTACGTATACAATATGTGTTTTATCACGGTTAAGATTGATTGTTTGGCCTTACGAACAGGTATACCTCGTCCAGACGTTAGGCAAGTCGTAAATGGTTACAATCCCAATAACTTACTTTGTGTATTGTTACGTAGACGTGTTCTACTTATGGATAACCACTATTATTAAAAAGACAATAGCTTTCCACCCAGTCATGATTTATGACTACCTCGGTGGCGCAGTCAGAGCGAGCACGTTATGCACGTAGGTTCCATGTATACGGGTCAGAACTTTTGAGATCCATAAATGTGTTCAGGTTCAGAATGTCCAATTTACAAAGAAGGTATAACCATTGCCGGAATTCCAAATTTTGGACGTTTTGAGAATGGAACAGTTTATGAATTAAACATTTCAATTTCTTACTGTTCTTGTTCCTGATTATGTTTGTAAAATCCGCCGCGACGGAGAGCTTGTATCCCAACGCGAAACCAAGTTGTCTTTATAAAAGCAATGGATGCGTCTTACGCCTTGATATGCAATAATAATATCTGGTGAAAACTCACATAATGGCATCTGATCCCAAACTAGGCAGAGCCTATACTATGGCAACCAGATAACTGATAAACATACTTATATATTTATTACAAAATGTTTTATACTGGGTGAGGATCGAACCCACGACCTCTGACTTGGCAGTCAAGGTCACCATCAACCACCACACTAGACCAACAGGCCAGTATCTATTGCTAGTCAATTCCCAGATCAAGGCGTTATTAGTACATGAATAAACGTAATGAATTCTTAGAACTAAACTTAATTGTATGTTACACAGCCAGCAGACAGTACTGGCTAGTTGCGATGATGTCGCAACGGTTATCTAACTAGCGTTTGGGAGAGAGGTGTTCGCCGCGCGTAGCGACCGCCAGCGTCCTCCGATATCGACAGATCTTGCAAATTGATTATACGTAGATCCTACAACTATGACTACCATAGTAAACGTCTTCTTTAAAATAAACCCTAACTTACTAGATGTATACACAATTTGAAATGGGAATAAACGCGTTTAAACTAGGTAAAGTATTTACCATAAGCATGAAGTTTCGACCGGGTTACACCGAACGTGGTCATATTGTCTATATAATGCAACGCGTAATTTTGAAAGTTATAATTACTAGATGCAATGAACGAAAATTGTTTTTTTTTGGATTTATTAAGTTACTACAGATATATTATGCCTTATATACAGATACTTACATTATTTTGATGTATCGTAAATAGCTTTCGAATTTATGATACATCAAAATGTATTTTTTTTTTAAATCAAAAGTCAAAAATTTTGAGATCCTTAGCAATAATTCTTATTTATAATTATAAGAATTATTGCTAAGAATCTCAAAATTTTTGACAATGACTAATGGTAAAAGAATTTTTAAAATTGGTCCTGTAGTTTCGGAGCCCATTCAATGCAAACAAACAATCAAATGTTTCCTCTTTTTAATATTAGAATAATTAATTAATTAATAATAGTATAGATATTATAGGTCCATTTCCAGCGAAGAGCGATACGGGATGATGATTATGTTTATTATAGTTTTTATACTTTCAAATGAAGCAGTAGCCTAATGGCTAAGGTATCGGATTCGCACACGCAATTCGCGCGTCGCGGGTTTGAATTGTACCCAATAAGTATACTACCGACGCGGCGACCTGAACACACTCCTCACACAAGCAATTTAGCTTAATAGGGAGGGGTTAATAAAATTGCTAGTGTAAAACTGGAGGGGTTAATAAGATTGCTAGTAATATCGGACCCACCATCCATATTGCTAGTTATCCTTATAAAAAAAACCGGCCAAGTGCGAGTGGGACTCGCGCTCTAAGGGTTCCGTAAAAGTACAGTTTGTGGGATTTTTTCATTGGCTTAGTGTTTGTAAATGCAGTCAGCACAAGCTGATTACATAATATTCTAGAAATGATGTTTCCGCTATTAAAAAGGCTGTGGAATGTCCTAGTAAATAAACAAACTAAACAATGTTGAACAATTTATAAAGTATTAAATAAATCACACAAGACCATCTCTGATCCCAACTGGAGAGAGGCTCTACTATAATACTAGTATAGTATTAAATTATCTGTGACTATAGCAACCAGACTACTAATGTTCGTAAACATACTTATATAATTATAAGCAAATATATTACATAACTATAAAACAAACTCGCGCGTTATTTACACTATTTATAAATCAACAACGTGTGGGCCGATTTTTAAGACCTTTGATTACCCAGGTACAGAATACACAATAGTGATTATCACACAAATATTTATGCTAGATGAGAATCGCACCTTTATTTATAATTGATAATCTATACTTCTATGCTAATATTATGAAGCTGAAGAGTTCATTTGTTTGGTTCAACGTGATAATCTCAGAAACTATTTTTTTGAATTATAATAATATCTTGGGACAACTCACACAATGCCATCTGATCCCAAACTAAGCAGAACTTGTACTGTGGCAACCGGACAAATGATAAACATACTTTTATTATATTAATTATTTTTTTAGTGTTGGATAGCACATGTATCTAGGCAGGTTATAGGCTATATAAATTCACGTTACGACCAATGGGACCTGAGCATCAATGAAAAATCTTGTAAAAACGGGAGAAAATGAAGCAGACAAAGTTAAGTAGTAAATAAATTAGCAAACGTTTTAAGAGCATTTTAACTAGCGAATGCTTTGTCTTCTTCTATTTTAAAAATTGAATGGAAAACAAAGACAAAACATTCGCTAGTTAAAATGCTTTTAAAATGTCTACTTATTCAGTTATTTATTATTTTAAATGATGTAGTAGCACACTAATGCATAACTCTATACTGTGTACTTTTTAAAAAATCGACCTCCAATGGGAATCGTCACTGTACCTACTCCTTAATACAGATTAATAAAATAACCTAGCTATATAGGAATACAGCACCTCACCCAACATGTTAATGTAGTCTTTGTTCCTACACCCTAATACTGTAGTTATGATTGTAATCAAATTGTACTATTGTAGTACAGTTTATTATAAAAAATAAAGAATTATTATATGTTATGAATAAGAGGTTACGACACTAACTTTTATCTATACCAACAGGATCCTTATTCACGTTTTTTTTTCCTTTATCGCGGCAAGCCCGTGTGAACTGTGAAAATCTTGTCATAATGGTAAATAGAGAGCTGCGCCTAGAAATGCTTCAACGTGCATGCGCGGCGGAAATCTTTGAGCGCATCGCGCATGCACCAGTTCGCACGGGTTTGCCGCGAAAGAGGAAAAATGAATGTGAATAAGGACCCAGACTAGGTGAATTATCGCGTAGGTAGTGTTTTTTTTACAAAATATTACGCTTACTAGCTTTGGGGATACGGGTGGAGAATGGTCTGTTTTCAATTTTTCATGGTTTTTTCCAGAATAAATTTGAATATAATGATAATATAACGTACATACGTTCCGTTTTTTCCTTTTGAGGTACGGAACCCTCAAAAGAAAATAAATAACTTTCATACCTATAAATAAATAAAAAGTACGTTTGTCTGAGCAGTTGTGATTCAAACAGACTTACAATTTAAAGCAATTTAGTTACAGAACTAAATTGCTATAAATATGTGAAGAACCCCTCTCACGCCGACTATTTTGCATGCCTGTTCCAGGCCGGTCCGGCTACGAATGGTGTACCCACATATTAATGAGTGGTAAATATTTATAGTTTTTACAAACGATATATTTGGCGGCCGGTGTATGTTCTGATGTAGAAGGCGAAGGGCTTATGTTTGATCATCTACAAGCACTTTTAGGTACCTTTCCGTGCGTGGTCGGGTAGCGTGACCTCGAGCACCGTGGAGACGGCAGCGAGCGCCAGCAGCGCGGCCACGAACCCCGCGAAGGCGCGCTGGCTGGCGGTGAGCGGCGCCGGCGCTGGCGGCCCGGACCGGCAGTACTCCAGCTTGAACAGCCGCGCCGACAGGTTGTACGCGGCCGTCGTCGTCGCGTTCACGCACGTTGAAAACCTGGCGAATTAAATATACAATATCATGAACTCTTGTACAACATTCGTACACCGTACATCAATGAAACAATCAAATACACATGTAATCAATATTATTATTATGTGTGTAAGTTTAAGAGAAGAAACAAACAAATAAGTCTTATGTTTGTGAAACTTTAGCTTAACGATTGGTTTACAAAGACATGCAATAAGTTGAGAATAATATTTGTAAACACCAACAGCGAGCACTAGAAAAAAAAGGGCAGCTGAACCTTAGGATATTTGGGTTTTACCCCCCCCCCCTCATTTGCCCTAAAAGGTAGATACACATATGGCCGGTGTTTAGTCAATTACACCTAACCCAAATTTGATGCTGGGTACGCCCATGGCTGGAACGTATCACCTGCCTCATAAGTTCCGCAATAACTTTGGGAAATGCTGCAATTGACTAAAACCACACTCTATTATAGACCGGTACATTAAAACCGGCATACGATAGTCTAAAAAATAGCGAATCAAAATCATAAACGAAATGAGTAAACGAGACAGAACGTTAATCACGTTCTGTCTCGTTCACTCATTTCGTTCATGATTGTAGTTGGAAAGACAGAGAAAGGAACATAGAACTACAGGCCGGGACCGTCGCGAGTTACCGTCCAACATAGATAGAATTTTATTGTGAAGGTGTGTATTATTATTGCATAACAATTTTGATATTTTATTTTGGTAAGTTTAGGTATTTGTCTACAGGTAACCACGATACAAAGGGAAACCGACCAGAATGGTGTTCTAAAGGCCCGCTGCCACTGGTAATCACAGCGTTTGATGCACAAACATACCAACACAATGCAAATTGATGGTTGTTGACACTGAAGTGTCATATTGATAACAGTGCATTCACGAGTACCAATATATTTACATATTTATTTAGCATTATCTAGTGCTGGCGCAGATATCTTGTGCGGCTCGCCCGCCGAACATAATAAATGTTTCCACAATTAGATGTTATCTGATATGTCTTTCGTCTAATTTAGAAGATTTGCCTGCTTGTCATACAATAAACAAGAGTAGAATCTATGAGGCTTTTATTTAAATATTAACAACAAACACAACATTGGTCAATAAAACTAGTATTGGAGACTATTATTGGATATAAAATTGTTCCAAATTACACCACGAAAACAATAAAACCCAGTTTTCTAACAGTATGTAGACGCACGAACATTTACAGTTAGTCAGATATCACATGACTCAGTGATGCAGCGGGAATGCGTACGATTGTACAATCCCTTTGCTTTGGTATTTTAATTTAATGTACGGAGCGCTAGTTTCATATTCAGCCATATTGCGTTGTAAACGATTACTTTTACTACAGGAAAGTACAACAAGATTCGTGCGATTCGTAGGGCTACAGATGAAATGGAAATGCCCATTAGAAGATTCAAGATTAAAGTCGTGCACCTTTGTTTGAGTCTTCTAGAGATGAGATCTTAATTGATCAGTTTGGGTTAGGGGTGATAGTTTTTATCTATACTAATATTATAAAGCAGAAAAGTTTGTTTGTTTGAACGTGGTAATTTCAGAAACTACTGGTGACAAATTATTTTTTTGTTGGGTAGCCCATTTATCGAGGAAGGCTATAGGCTATATAACATTGCGCTACGACCAATAGGAGCGGAGCAGCAATGAAAAGTGTTGCAAAAACGGGAAAAATTGACGCGTACGAAGCTGCGCGGGACAGCTAGTACTAAATATGAATACTCAATATTAAAGTATTGTGCGTACCGCTGTCACAGCGACGAAACAACAATATCTTCAACATCATCACTTCAGATAACATCAACCCAGATATAACAATTGAAACACAAGGAACTAACATCAAAGCGGCCGAAGCCATAGGCAAAAGCCAGTTCAATTTCTGTTTATTATTAGTAGATACTTTAAAGATTTTCCAAATTATGCATAACAAGCATCATTAAATATCCATTAATGAGTTAATAGATTAAACAATTTAATGATCAATATTTACATAATGTTGTGTTACTGCCAGTCTCGCAACTAGTCCCTCGACTAGTTGGCGCTAATGGCGCGAAAAGTGATTGTAAAACATCGGCGACATGATGTTACTCACATTACTTCAAGACATCACAGATATGTCTATAAAATCTCCTAACTTTGTTCCATAGATAAAATATCGTCTATGTCCTTTCCTCACTTTCAAGCTACTTTCACGCTAACTTTCATCTAAATCATAATCTCTTACTACTATGCTTTTGTCCCTTAGAAGCTTAATAAAGTACTTAGATGTTAGTACAAAACATGCGAGCACATTAACAATGACATCATGGTTTAGAAAGTACTTATAGCAGAGCTTAATTTTAAAAACATACTTAAAATATAAATAAAAAAAAATCTTTCTTCCTTTTATTAAAAAGAAATCACAATGCTAATCCAAAGAATCCAAGATTCCGAAAAACTATTGCGTAGGTAAGTATTTGTCCTTTTTGACAGCGATAGCATTTCGATTCCCGTTTTCAAAAGGCATGCACTAGTACCTACATAATGTATCTTCTTGTTTGTTTTTAATTAAAACTTGTACTTTTACTTTGCGGTGTTAGAATAAATTATTACACCTATCGTGCGTAATTAGGTTTACAATGGTTTAAAGATTAATCAGAGATTGTAAAAATTACTCCATGCATATACTATACATATTGCGTTAAATTACAGAACAAGAATAAAATTGAGTCTTTACTGTTATAATTAAATTAACTGGAAGATTATTGTTAGTTTGAAAGTCTTCTAAAATTCCTTGTTTTTAGTCTGGCAGTGAATACAGAATGAGTTTTTAATGAGCGTGAATGGTTTGTTTAATCCAAAAGTAGTTATAGGATATATATTTTTAAAGAAGTTAGCCACGGTGGCGCAGCGTTCAGGAGGTTATGGGATAAAACTTTAAAATCATAAATTTATTGGTTTGGAATCAGGGATTAACACAGGGCTTCCAGTGTGTTATCTTTTTCGATTAAAGTCGAGTTCGGTAAATTCTATACTTAATTAAGTTTTTGAAAACAATATATTTCTATCCGAAAATCTAATTATAGTCATCAGTTTAAAGTTATGTATAGAAAAATATAGTTTTGAAAAAAAAGCACGGCGATGCAGGCTGTAGCCGCGATGCAGTCTCGTGTACAGTACTATCAACGTAACTTGACCGGATTGAAGTTAGGTTTTTATCAGTTTCGCGCATGTCATAGAGATGCGACCCTAAAATGACTAACGAAAACGATTAATTAAGTATAATCGATAAAAAATACTAACAACATTTTAATTCAAAAACATAAAAACACTATTTAAATGAGTTCACAAAAGTTTAAATTTAGAACAGTTACAGTAAATACTAAAGAAACTTTGAGAAACAATTTCTTTACAAAAATAATCACAAAACAAACATGAGTTAGTAATACTAATTATGACAATGTGATGCGTAATCGCATCTCTAATTCTCTTAGTTTAGTTACCACCCCCGCCCCCCGCTTCCTGTCACCATTTACTTTCAAAAAATGCATCTGCGCAACCACTTGTCGCCTACTTCAGTCCGGCCTAGTTACGTTGATCGTACTGTAGTTGAAGTTTTCCACCTAGTTCACTATATTAAAGCTAGGCGCAGCACTTACCAAGTTTGCAGTACGTCTATGTGCTGCAGCTGGGGGGCGGGCGCGTACTGCTCGCAGCGGCGATGCAGGCAGTAGCCACGGTGCAGTCTCGTGTGGTTGAAGTTATCCACCCAGTTGGCTGAGTAGCGCTGCACATCACAAAACATAGTTAAATATAGACAATGTTTATACACAATGGATATTTACCATTTGCGGTCAACGATTAGGTCATGGAGTTAGTGTTGTTCCAAAAGACAAAAAGAGTCGAGGCACGGTGCATTAGATGCATTGCGTCCCACTAAGAGTGAGCAATTCGGTTTTACTAGAGCTCGCTTTGCAACAGATGCTGGTGTAGAGCTTATAAACCATTATACTATGCCTGGGAGGAATCAAGGATGCTTTAGATTTTTTCTGTGATTTATTTGAGACTTTTAACTGCGGTCTGCATGAAAATTCAGAAACTTAATGTATATAGGTGTCAATTCACCGGAGTTTGAAATGGAAATGAGAGTTCCACAAGGTTCCATTTATTGGTCCGTTCTTATTCTGAATTTATATAAACGACCGGCCCCTCTTAGTATGAGATAGTTATGTCTGGGATGACTCGTCAATATTATTTCAATTAAAACGCCAGCAAAAACACAGTAACCTTAGAAGTGGTTCACTAATTTGATGGTAAGAATTTACTGTTACTTAAGAGCAAGAATAAGAATATTAAGGTATATCTAGTTAAATCACAATAAAAATAAATTTAAACGAATTGAGCCTGATAGAGGCCACAGCATTTGTAGGCTTACTTGCTCTAAAGTCTAACCTTCAGTAGGTAGTCTCAGCTTTGTAGCGTACGTAGTTATAAAAATTCATCAGCTAATGGAAATGAAAATTTGAAACAGCGCGATTACTTTATTTTAGTCATTCTCATAGTGTAATATCGTATGGTATCCTACTGTAGTCCCCTACAGTTGCTGCAGACATTCAATCATTTTTCGTTCTGCAGAAGGGGGCATCTTTAGTCAATTTATAATTTAAATAGGGAAAAATTTAAAGCAATTAATATTTTATCTGTTACTGCATATTAATTGCTTTAAATTTTGCTTTAATTGAAAAAAAAATTGCATATTTATGAGAACCAAGAATATATTTAAAAAATATTGATATTTTACAAGAGTGGTACGTGCATAAAAATAAACAACGCATTTCGAGCCATGCCCAGTAACTAAAAATTACATTTTATGTTTTACAATAAAATCCTAGCGATATTATAAAATTAATTTATTAAAATCGAAGTTAGTAAGTTTTAAAAAATGGTATGTTAAAATGTGAAGCAATAACTTTCCATAGTAACATCCCTTTTTAGGGTTCCGTAGCCAGAATGGTAAAACGGAAATCTTATAGTTTCGCCATGTCCCTCTGTCCGTCTGTTTGTCCTCAGGTTAGCTTCAAGACCCTTAGCTGTAACTTGGCATGGGTAGTTATCCCAACAAAGTGGTAGAATAAAAGCTTGAATTTTTTTTTTCGGATTCCTTCCCTTCGCGTAAAGTGGGGATGCGATTTTTGGAAAGTGGCGCATAGTGTGATTTGGTATACTTAAAGTTTATATAAAGAAGGGAGGAAGCTAATTTTTATAAAAGCTAATATTTTGTAATAATATACACACAAATATTTATAATAAAATATTTAAATAAATGTATGACATACTCTGTGCCAATGTCAAACAGAATGAATAAATAGAAAGATAGAAAACCTTCTGGGCTGTCTATCTATCAACAGTTATCGAAACGCACAAATATCGATTCAATTCAATTCCAAATTCTTTATTCACTTAGGATGCAAAACGACGAGCGACTAATTTACTATACATCATGTTAAAGAACTGATGCAAATTGAATTATCAAAAAGTTGAAACATGAGATAAACCAAAATCAGCCTTAGTGGGTACAATATATTAGGAGCATTACAACAAAGGTAAAAACTATATGGGCCAAAGTACTTGTACCGAATGATTAAATATAAAATATTAATTCTGATAGCAAAAAGAAGAAAAAAATGGCTTTTATTCGTCAAGCATAATCTTTACTTACAATAGTCAAATCATACTCTTAATCAATGTGATTAAAACAAAGTGACAACAAAATTCACCCAAGCATAAAGTAACAATTAGCAAGCAACTATATCCGTTTTTGTTTTTCATTTAAATATACATTCACTGTATCGGTCGTCAATTGGAACAATGCAGAGCAATGTACTTGAGAGATATGGCTACATAAGTAGACATATCTATAAGCAATAATTATGTCCTAAGTAACGAGAACAATGTTTGTAACACAGAATGGTTTACGACAGAATAAATTGATATTATAGAAGTTGATACTTAGGTACAGTTTGCTTATATTCATGGATGATTCATTGCTTAAGACATGGCTATGCAAGTAGCCATGTCTATATGTTAATTGTGTTATAAGTAACGTGAACAACATTTGTATCACGGAATAGGTTATGACAAAGTCAAACTTATGTTGTAATTAATATGTAAATGACTTAAAATGATTATAGAAACATTATAGAAACACCATATTGTATGTTAGATGAATTAAAAAAAATATGCGTTCATTGATCACAATTGTATTACACTGATTGTAATTAACGTTGTTGTAGTTTGTTCCTTCTTATATAGAAATAAATTAAAGTGGTGGTGTGTATTGTTGGCAGAACCATAGCAATATTATTAACACGATTCTACGTGTAGATTATAAGAAGTAAGAATATTCCCATGGTACCCACTGGGAATATTCTTACTTCCTATTAATAATATTTGGTGAATTTGTCCCATAATGACCGTTAGACTTTGATCGACAGATATTCTGACACCATCTTCTGACGGAACAGGTACGATTTTATAAAATTGAATGAAACTGTTTTAATATTATTGTGTTTCTGTATTGTGTATATTGACTGATGGCAAGATATTGGAATATGATACGATGAATATTATCCTGTGTGATTCTTATCAACTGTTTTACAGTGATGTGGTGGTTGGCAATTACCCCCAGGATCTACATACTAGTAGGTTCTACTGGGGAGACCCGTGCCCAGCAGTGGGCCATCTTATGGGTTGATATGTGGTTAACATTGCAATTATGTTTTCATTAGGATATACTTATTATAGAGTGTCTTAAGTACACTATAGTACTTTGTGGTATTGCGGTACTATTGTTTACAATTATTATTACTGTTTGTGTGTATTGATGACAGGGTATTGAAATATGATTTGATGAATATTGTATTGTGTGATTTTTATCAACAACAGTGTATGGTCGAATGTTGCAATAGTAGTCCTGAATATATTACTAAGTTTGTTATAGTCCCTTGTGATACTATTGTAGTGCTGTGTATAGCAATCCATACTAATATTATAAATGTGAAAGTAACTCTGTCTGTCTGTCTGTCTGTCTGTTACGCTTTCACGCTCAAACTACTGAACCGATTTAGATGAAATTTGGTATGGAGATAGTTTGAGTCTCGGGGAAGGACATAGGAGTTTTTATCGCGATAACCGACATCCACGCGGGCGGAGCCGCGGGCGAAAGCTAGTATAGTAATAAATGTGAGTATTGTTCGTTGATGATGTTGTGAATTGGTTATGTTACAAACTATCTTTATGGTATATTGTAATTACACCTAATTTTAATATAGTTGTAACAAATGAAATGTTGTATGGCAAATATTTATTAGGGGACGGGCTAGTTTCTTGTTGGCTTCTTTTCCTAGCCAATAGGTACGTTAGTGAGCCGTTAATACTAAATCACAGACCACTTGTATTTTATAATGTGCACATGACAGTTGTAACTTAATAATACACAAACTACTTGGTTTTAGCTACATAAAGTTAACCCACAACGCACTTCACATTGCACACACTTCCGTAGCACATTGCAGTAGTACAAAAGACATCGACGCGTCAGGTATCTAAACAGTTGCCGTCGACGTTTGATTCGCACGTCCACTTTCTTATATTTAAACGTAATACTGTCCATTTTAACAATAATAACTTGGAACAACTCGCACAACGTCATCTGATCGAAAACTAAGCCGAGCTTGTACTATGGCAACCGGACATATATCTAATAAACTTCTCTCATTTATAAGCTCCAGTATATAGTTCAACAATATTTATTGTACGGTAAGAAATAAAAGCCTAGCAAACATAAGCAGAAAAGTTGGTCTGGAAATCAATGCCAGTAAAACCAAATTGATGACAAACTCAAGGGAAATAGACGTTATGATAGATGGCAACAAGATCGAATATATCAAAGAATATATTTACTTAGGACAGATAATATCCCCCTCAGATGAAACGACAAAAGAAATAAACCGGCGAATAGCCCAAGGATGGAGAAAATATTGGTCACTGAAGGAGATAGTGAAAAGCAAGGATATAGGTAATCACATAAAAAAGAAAACATTCGAGACCTGTATTCTGCCAGTTCTTACTTACGGCTGTGAAACTTGGTCAATAACACTTCGCCACAGGGAAAGGCTAACAAAATGCCAACGTGCCATGGAAAGAAGCATGCTAGGGTTAAAAATCAAAGACAGAGTCAGGAACGTAGACATGAAAACAAGGACAAAAGTCACAGACATTCTTACCCGGATAGACGTCCAAAAATGGAGATGGGCTGGACATATGCTACGCCACCCCATTAACAAATGGAGCAAGCAAGTCACCCTCTGGCAACCAAGAGACGGCAAAAGAGGTAGGGGTCGTCAAGTCAGGAGATGGGAAGATGACTTGAAACAGACAGCGGGACCATTCTGGTCGAGAGTAGCAAAGGACAGGATCCATTGGAAAGAATTGGAGGAGGCCTATGCCAAAAGGCACACCGAACTTAGGGACCTCTTGTAACCCTATGTATTGAAATAAAAGGCTATTATTATTATTATTATAAGAAATAAAATAATGACAAGATACTGTCTTGGTTAACGAATTAGGAAGTAGGCACACAAACGCCATAGATATATACAAAGGTAAGTATTTAATGTTTACTATTCCAATGTCATTAAAATATGTAATATTGGTTTATAACTAAGTAGCGATGTCAACTAATGTGTTATTAGCACAGTTCCTGACAACCGGTCGTGCGTTGAGCAACCGATGCCGGCTCCCGCCGCGAGCTCACACAACACACGCACAGCTCGGCTGGCTCACAGATCGACAACAAATCCACGCACACAAAGACCCGCACGCACGTACGTACGTACGATCTCAACGTGCGCAGTCTCGGTTGTCATTCGACCGAGATGTGATATGACCGTATGAGTCTGTAAATGTTAATAAACTTTTGCGATTCGTACACATTATGAAAATATATATATTACGGGTTTTATCCGCGTGAATAATTTAAGGTAAAATACCTTGTTTATTGCCCGACGTTTCGACCGTTTTGCAACGGCCGTGGTCACCGGTAGACAGTCTACCCGTAATGTGTGCGTGAGTCAGTTTTCGCTCATTGTAGGGAGTTGGCCTCGTATGGCGTGCCGGCGGCGGTGCACTCTTAGATAAAGGTTACGCAACCGGCCGGTGACCGGCGCGCGCGCACGCTGGCGCAACGCGACCGGAAAAGGTCAATCATATACAATAGAATAGGAAAAAATAAATTTAAAAAATATAAAACCCGCCTGCACAAAAAAGATGGAAACAAGATCTCCTACGTAATTATATAATTTCATGCAGTCGGAGGCATGAATGAATCTCGACGAACTTAGTGAAGTGCTGCCGACTGCATGAAATTATATAAATATGTAGGGGATCTTGTTTCCATCTTTTTTATGCAGGCGAGTTTTTTTCATGTTTTTATTTAATTCTTTTTAGTAGTTGTAGGATGTAACCGATGTAACAACTAACTTTTATCACAACTATTGTCAAGTATTGAAAATTAAAAAAAAGAATGGTGCTGACTAACTTTTTTAGTTTTAGTCATAATCATGTTTTACCTTTTTGAAATGCCAGAGATGGGTCAAATAATTTAATAGCGATATTGCAGTATTCGAAACAACTTTTTTCACACCTCTTTACTTTGACATCTCACAGCCGCCATGTTTATAAAAATTGTCTATGGTCGCAAACGTCAAATTCTATACTTTAATTCTATTCTATTCACGATATCGCAATTCGAATGTGACATTGTCTAGACCAAGTCTAGACCCCCTGGTACGTATAATAGTTGCAATCGGGCGATAACTTCTTAATATTTACCAAACTGTATAACATCCTCTGTACCTATTATTATTAGATTGATTGAAACTAATGCCTTAACTGATCCTAGTCTATCGTTACCATATTACAATGTAGTTCGGTGACCTATTTACAAGTCCGGTTCGACGTCACCTTGACGACATCCCATCACTTTTGCCGTCACTTTAACTAAACAGCTCAACTGCAGTCTCAAGGTGAACTCCTAACTCGCCGGTCATCCACGCTAGTCGAGGGCAATGACCCCTCCCCCCTTCCGTCTCTAGGGCCGCCTCACCCCCCGAAACCTTTCACTAACACTTTAACTAATCTTTGCATTTAATAGTTTCAGCAAATTGTTTAATCATGATCGTTTTGCAAAATTCTGCTTTGAAATAAGTGTGGTAAGGTGTTATTTAGCTTGTTAGTGATGTAATCATGTATATTAAGTAATGCAGCAGTATTACAATCCCTTGTAACGTTGTGGTAGGTCAGGCGAACTGGTCGTTTGCGTTAGGTTTTTGGGTCGTGTTTCGTTTGCTCAGTTATTTTGCTTGCTAATATTTGACTTTGATTTTAATAGCCACTTAGGTTAATGAGTTACATTCATGCATATTAGTGGAATATAACTGACCCATAAAAGTATGTTTAGATGTATTTCTACTGTATTAATTCAACAGCCAAATGAAATAAGGATAAAACATTATGTTATGTCACCATGTCTATGACACTTTAAGTTATTCGTATATTCTGTAAATACCTCTTGCCTGTGTGCGGCCTACTCAAGCGAGAATCCAAAAAAACTTGCATCTGTTTTAAACATAACAACTACTTCAAATCTAAACAGCTGTTGGTATCTCATAATCTTTAGAATGCCATTGTGAAAGTGGGAAATTTTCTTTTTATATTTCAAAATATGATTAAACTTATCAAGAATGTCTTAGCTATAAGAGTCACTGACGTACGAATCAAAAAGTCATTTACAGAAGCTAATATTCGCCGTGTCGCATATCTGGGTCAGGTGTTGAAATCAAGCCACATAACATAAAGCCTAAAGTTGACTAAAACTAATCTGATTGTACAAGCAGCTCGTCTTCAATGAGAGCCGTGACTAAAGATGGGCGAGATTGACAATGTACACTGTTGTCGCTGTTGTTTACTGTAACTTTGGACTAGTGTCGCATGTGATTGCGCAGTCTCTGGTTCTAGTCAAGAAACAGTTCTAAAGTTGTTAGGTTATAACAATAATATCTTAAGACAACTCACACAACGCTATCGTATCCCAAACTAAGCAGAGCTTGTACTATGGAAACCAGACAACTGATAAACATACTTTATATTTCTAAATACATACTTAGTATAGATAACACAGTATAGAGACAGAATAAACCATAGTGCTCATCACACTAAGTTTTATCCTGGGTGGGGATCGAACCCACGACCTCTTGCGTAGCAGTCGGATACACTCCCACCGCGCCACAGAGGCAGTCTTGATATAGGCAGTTTTGATATCGCCGGGAATCAAAATATTATATTTACCCGCATGGGTATAATAAGCCTTTTCGAAGTAATCAAAATTAGACTTGATAGATGTTTAAAACCAGATCAACACACTTTCACACTTTTAATTTTAAAAAAACGACTCCTGCAGTAGTGTACCTAGAAGCCTTGTATCGCGGGGGACTTTACAAAGTCACGGACACAAAGTACACTCAGATTTGGAACAACAATTTGTGAATCACACGAAGTGGGAATCGAACCCACGATCTCATGCGTAGCAGTCGGAAACACTCCCACCGCGCGACAGAGGCAATTTGCGGTCACTGACACTCTGGCGCAGTTACACTCGTATTGTAACAATAACATCAAATTACGTATGAATAATAATCTAAATGACCTACTTATGTGTTATCTTAATGGATGACTATATTCTCGGTCACTTCGCTTTAAACAAAACTAGTTTTTAAACATATTAGAATATTATCGGGACTTAATCGCGTGAAATGTTTAAAGGCACGATCGGTGCAATTTGATCGAAACGTCGGGTAAATAAAAGGTTGGTACTTTTAACTATTTCACGCGATTAAGTCCCGATAATATTCTACTACATAAAAAACTCTCTCAATCAAGAATAACGTAAACATCTCATACGTTAAAAAAAAAAAAGCTGAGATAACCTTAATGACACGCAGACATGCGGACATGCCCTCATGACACGATGTCACCCAACTAGTTCAACAGTCAGCGTTCCAATATTGAACCGTGAAGTGCAAACAACGATCCAAATTGATATCGTCTAAGCGACGGAATTGACCAATAACATTCATGCATTATTCATTAAACTATAAAAAGATAACCGATATGCGAACACCATTGGTCAATGTCATCAGTCGGATGATATCTTGTTGCATCATCTGTTCATATTTTTAGAATCTTTTCTCTAACATTTTTTTTTCAAAAGTTAACTAGCAATGTGGGGTTGTGAGTTCCACATAACTAGCAATCTTGTCAACCCTTCCAGCTAGGCTCAAGGGCTTGTGTTAGGAGTGGGTTCACGTCGGTAGTAGTTATATTGGGTAGGATTCGAACCTGCGACCTCACGATTGCATATGAATTATAATCATATCATTTAATTGAAACATTCTTTTTAAGAAGTCACTTTTAACCGACTTCAAAAACGAAGAGATTCTTAATTCGGATGTTTTTTTATATAGGTACGGACATAACTCCATCATATACAGTATATTTGTTCGACAGAGGTTTATTCCGAAATAGTCCCATATAAATTTCGTAAAGATCTGACTATGAGTTTCGGAGACACAACGAAACTCAAAGAAAGAGCTAGTCCATGTTCAGGAGGTACTCAAGAAAAACGGATATCATGTGTACCGAAGAATTAAGTATATCCCAAAACGTGGCAAACCTCCGGAGGTGAGCAGACAACCTGCTTATTTGCCCTACGTCAGAGGAGTGACAGACAAGATCGGATCAGATATGAAACAGTACTCGATCCGTATAATCTACACAACGGTGGCTAAAGTGGGCAACTTGGTGAGCACTCCGAAGGATATTATACCTCTGCAGACGCCAGGTGTCTACAAAATTGATTGCAGCTGCGGTAGTTCATACATTGGCCAAACAAAGCGAACTATAGCGGAAAGACTAAAAGAACACATCGCAGCAGTGAAAAACCGGCAAACGAACAAATCGGCAATTGCAGAACACATACTGCAATCGAACACCAAGCACTGGATTAAGTTTTATCGTCCATAAACCCTCTCCACATAGCGATTGAAATAAAAAAACATAAAACTTACAACCGGGAAGAGGGCTTCAAACTATCCGTGCCGTGGAATCCAGTGATTCGTAAAACACAACCTCGTATTAGTTCGCAGACGGGTAACATGGACACAATCAGTGTAGTGAGCAGTGACCCTAATCAGTGCCCGCCTGTGACCACGGCCGGTGCAACCTGGTCGAAACGTCAAGCAATTTTAAGGAAAACAAATCGCGTTAATTCCCGTATAATAAATAGTTATAATCATGTAACGCCAAAGTTTCAATGTTAGTACAACGAAACTCCTCATTATATGACGGCAAATCAACCATAATTGAAGTTGGTTAGATGTTTTTTATATAAAAATAGTTTTATAAATAGGACAACGTGTAATAGAATAGTGTAGCCAAATTCATGTTTTTAAAAATACATGCTATCGAGTGATTCTAGCTAATTTTATCAGACTCTAAAATTTTACGACATTTTTAATCACTCGTTCATTTACCCATTAAATATGTCAAAGCAGATTTTACATGAAAAATGCAAATCCATACTAATATTATAAATGTGAAAGTAACTCTGTCTGTCTGTCTGTCTGTCTGTCTGTCTGTTACGCTTTCACGCTCAAACAGCTGAACCGATTTAGATGAAATTTTGTATGGAGATAGTTTGAGTCCCGAGGAAGGACGTAGGATAGTTTTTATCGCGATAACCGACATCCATGCGGGCGGAGCCGCGGGCAAAAGCTAGTACTTATATAAAATGTTAGATGCTGCTATTTAAACTACACGTTTTTCTGTTACACTCTGTTTAGATTAGGGATGTTAATTAATATTCTGACATAGATGCGATTGTGACGCTATTTTACATGTGTAAACATTCAACTAGTTTTCTATATCGTTGTCATAACCTGCTCTAAAACCTTCTCGTCAGCGATTGCGTTATCAGTCGAAATGTCGTGAAGTGAAATACTTTTATGTATGTTTGTTTGGTTATCAACTTTAACTGATTTGTTTGCAATCTATTTTTTATTCCCTCACTGCAATCTGTCACATCGAGCCAAGGAAATTATAACTACATTTACCTATTTGGGAAATAATTGTAGAGCCATCAGAGCCATTTTTTTGTCCGCTACCAAATGAGGTAATGTGAGATTGTTAGAAACAGTTTGTACAAACCTGTCGTAATCGTAATAATAAACAGATAGCAGGTTCTAAAAGCATTAAATATGTATTAGAACATTTTCATCTAGCTAGGTGCTGAAGATGTTTGTTAAAAATCCGTTTCGCCATGTTTATAGTACACGACGATATTCTTTGATGTGCACATGTTTGGTCTGTCTAAGCGTATTTGAGGACCAAACGGATGTATACATAACAGTAATGAATAAAACATAAATGATTAACACACTGTCAACATTAACCAACTGAGACTTGATTTTGACAAACAAGAAGTTAACTTGAACTCATTACTCTTAAATAGCTTTCAAAGAAACTTTGCAACACATCTCAACAAATGTTAACGGTGACAAATGAAGATAAAAACGTCGAGCGATGTGTTGAACAATTACTTTGACAGCAATCACATGACACCTCACGTCATTTGTCAAAAGTTTGTAACAGCGACTTAAAAAGTTTTATGTATGTGACAAGTGTGTGGTTTTTTATCTGATATTTATGACTGTCACCTCTTTACAAGTGAAAGATGAACAATTGAGTTGACATCTAAGGGCAAAGGGATACTTCGGAGAGCTGCAACTATGGTAAAAGCTATACTATACAGACCGTATGCTTGCTCGCTGTGAGAACATGATTGCTATTTCTATAAGCTACTGAGAGAGAAGCATCAATCGAAGTTACATCAAGCATGATTTACGGAGACGCGGGGCGTTGTGCTTGGCGTCCCTTACTGAATTCGAATGTATGGCATGCGAATGAGTGTGTTCACGGAGAAGCGATTGTACATGCTTTTGTTTTGAAATGGAGCGAATTTTGCGGCCAAGACCGCGGCGGTGCACGCGGCGGCACAGGTAGCGGCAATCCTCGGTGAAAAGATCCCGCGTCGAAGCCTTCTGCCGGTCTTATTTGGAAATCGCATAACCCAGACTCGACTTTTTGTAAAGAAAATTCTATGTTAAAAAGTACATTATTTAGTACCACGCGTGCTTCGCTACAGCTTGAGACTTTGACGCTTGGGGATTTGCTGCGGTTGTGACGGCGGGTATCGCCACACTACCTCCCACGCTATTCTATAAACAACATCGTATATTGCCATATGTTTGGGTTTACGCGTGCGATGATAAGTGCCGCTTCACGCACCGCTTTTCCATGAACAGACAAAACGTCCAACGCGACGCGAGACGCCACGCAACACGCGACGCGCAACGCCCCGCGTCTCCGTAAACAAGGCTTTATCCGACTATCACTATTAATGTCAAAATAATAGTTTTTCAAATTACGTAGTACCTATACTCAGAAAACAGTTTTTTTTTTTAATCTTACTTAAGAATAAAAATACATTTGACTTTCTCTAGATAGGTTGCTGATTTTGGGACTATTACAAGTTAACCTTTGACCTGGAAAAAATGAATGTCTCGTGCAGAAAATACGTTTTTAAGTCGTTTGTAGTAACTGGCGTCGTATAAAAGTTAGATTCTTTCAGCCGAGTGAAAGTAAAATATTTCGCAGAGCATTACTACACATGCTATCTCATTACAGTACAAACTATCTAAACGCGGAAATTAAACAAGTCAACGAGCGAATAAATATAATCTGTGAGTAAATGGCGTTACATAACTAGCTGTGGTCTAGAATATCTCACTTCGAAAGGATTTGTTATCTTAATTGCGCAAACTGTGGGTGCTGTAATCGTTAGATACTTGATTTAAATGAAAACCAACTGTTCCCCACCGCTGTTTGCATTAACTTTAATTTGTATTAACTTGTGGATCTCTGGGATACCCTTAAAAGGATAAATGTAGGGTATTCCTCTCTTTAGGGGTATTTCAGGGAAAATTCAAGCCTGTAAGGGTTAGGGGTAAAATTTTAAAAATTTAGTGGATGTCATAATAATTATCGGTGTAGGGGTATTTCAGGGAAAATTCAAGCCTGTAGGTAAGGGTTAGGGGTAAAATTTTCAAAATTTAGTGGATGTCATAATAATTAGAGGTGGTGGTCAACGAGCGAATAAATATAATCTGTGAGTAAATGGCGTTACATAACTAGCTGTGGTCTAGAATATCTCACTTCGAAAGGATTTGTTATCTTAATTGCGCAAACTGTGGGTGCTGTAATCGTTAGATACTTGATTTAAATGAAAACCAACTGTTCCCCACCGCTGTTTGCATTAACTTTAATTTGTATTAACTTGTGGATCTCTGGGATACCCTTAAAAGGATAAATGTAGGGTATTCCTCTCTTTAGGGGTATTTCAGGGAAAATTCAAGCCTGTAAGGGTTAGGGGTAAAATTTTAAAAATTTAGTGGATGTCATAATAATTATCGGTGTAGGGGTATTTCAGGGAAAATTCAAGCCTGTTAGGGTTAGGGGTAAAATTTTCAAAATTTAGTGGATGTCATAATAATTAGAGGTGGTGGTCCTCGGTGACTTTAACGCTCATCATAAAGAGTGGCTGGCATCGAGGACCACCGATCTCCCGGGTAGGACCACTTTCAATATGGCCTTGGCCTATGGTCTCTCATAACTAGTAATACAGCCCACCCGTATTCCAGACGTTGAGAGCCACATGGCCTCCTTGTTGGACCTTCTGCTGACAACACATCCACGCGGATACAGGATGGTCGTCGATGCTCCACTTGGATCGTCCGACCACTGCCTTATCCGCACTGAAGCCCCCATTGCGCGACCCGTCCGCTCTCCAGCGAATGGTTCTCGCAGAGTCTGGCGATATGAGTCAGCAGATTGGGATGGACTCCGCGAATTTTTCGCGTCCTACCCTTGGAGGCGGCTTTGCTTTTCCACAGAGGATCCCGACGCTTGTGCGGACTGCATCACGGATACGGTGCTTCAGGGAATGGAACTATTCATTCCCAATGCCCGAATTCCCGTTGGTGGTCGTAGTCGCCCCTGGTTCAACCAGGCTTGTCGAGTGACCGCGCGCCTGAAACAGTCAGCGTACTTGGCCTGGAACGATGCCAGGAATCGTAAGGATCTTACCGTGAATGATGAGAAACGTAAGTTCAACGCCGCCTCCAGAGCCAACAAGAAGGCTATTGCTAAAGCAAAGGCAGATCACATTGCCAGAATTGGCGAGCGACTTCAAAGGCATCCCTCTGGGAGTCGTGCATTCTGGTCGCTCGCCAAAGCTGCGCAAGATAACTTTTGCCAGTCCAACCTCCCACCACTGCGCAATTTCGATGGCAGTCTGGCCCACAGTGCTAAGGAGAAAGCCGATCTCTTGGGCCGACTCTTCGCCTCTAACTCGACTTTGGATGATAGAGGAGCCACACCACCTTCCATCCCAAAGTGTAAGAGCTCCTTGCCAGAAATACGCATCACGCAACGTGCGGTTAGGCAGGAGCTCAGGCTTCTTGATACCCAGAAATCGAGCGGGCCGGACGGCATCCCTGCAGTGGTACTTAAGACGTGCGCCCCTGAGTTGACCCCCGTTCTGACGCGCCTCTACCGCCTCTCATATAAAACTGGAAGGGTTCCATCTTCGTGGAAGGTCGCCAATGTCCACCCTATTCCCAAAAAGGGTGACCGGTCAGACCCGTCAAATTACAGGCCGATAGCGATAACATCCTTGTTATCAAAAGTGATGGAGAGAGTTCTCAACACCAGACTCTTGCGGTATCTTGAGGAGCGCCAGCTGATAAGCGACCGCCAGTACGGCTTCCGTTACGGTCGCTCAGCTGGTGATCTTCTTGTGTACCTTACGCACCGCTGGGCTGAAGCCTTGGAAGGCAAGGGCGAGGTTCTCGCTGTCAGCCTCGACATCGCCAAGGCGTTTGACAGGGTCTGGCACAAGGCCCTTCTATCGAAGCTTCCTTCTTATGGAATCCCCGAGGGGCTCTGCACATGGATCGCTAGCTTTCTGGACAATCGGAGCATTATGGTCGTCGTTGACGGTGCTGGTTCCAGTCTGAAAACCATTAATGCTGGCGTTCCACAAGGTTCGGTGCTCTCCCCAACACTGTTCATTCTGCATATCAATGATATGCTGTCCATAGAGAACATACATTGCTATGCGGATGACAGTACGGGTGATGCGCGATATACCAGCCAACAGAACGTCCCTCGGAGCGTTGTTCAGGAGAGACGGTTGCAACTTGTGTCAGAAGTCGAGGACTCTCTGGGGCGGGTCTCCGAATGGGGTGAGAGGAACCTGGTTCGATTCAACCCCACAAAGACACAAGCATGCGCGTTCACTGCGAAGAAAGACCGATTTGTCCTAGTGCCACAGTTCCAAGGAGTTACACTCCGAGTCACCGAGAGTATTGGGATCCTCGGTGTCGAAATCTCCAGCAAAGTCCAGTTTGGGAGTCATTTGGAAAATAAAGCCAAATTGGCGAGCAAAAAGGTGGGTGTCCTCAACAGGACGAAGCGTTACTTCTCGCCGGCACAGCGACTTGTGCTCTATAAAGCGCAGGTTCGACCGCACGTGGAGTACTGCTCTCATCTCTGGGCGGGTGCCCCCAAATACTTGCTCGATCCATTTGACTCCCTCCAAAGGCGAGCTGTTCGGATCGTTGATGACCCCAATCTCACGGACAGACTAGAGTCTTTACAGCAGAGGCGTGACTTTGGTGCACTTTGCGTACTCTACCGTCTGTTCAACGGGGAGTGCTCTGAGGAACTGTTTGACATGGTGCCACCGTCACCTTTCTACCACCGCACCACTCGACATCGTAGTAGGGTTCATCCATTCCACCTGGAAACAATACGGTCCTGTACGGATCGATTCCGGCGTTCTTTTCTTCCACGTACGTGTAGACTCTGGAATGAACTACCTGCTGCGGTGTTTCCCGAGCGCTACGACATGTCTTTCTTCAAACGAGGTTTAAAGAGAGTTTTCAATTTACGGCTTGGGTGTGTCCCTGACATTCCTATAGTCCATGAGCGGCGGTTACCGCTTACCATCAGGTGGGCCGCTAGCTCGTCTGCCAACCATAGGCAATAAAAAAAAAAAAAAAAAAAAACCAAATTTAAATTCAATCAATTCAGTGACGGTTGTCTTTTATATAAACAAATTAAGTAATCTGATAATTATGCATATTTGTTTCGACGCTTATAACTTTTTCCTGATATTTATTTTATAGATATAATATTACTTAATATAACAAATAACGCGATACTGGGTCACGCCTTACTAAGACGTTGTTTAATGTTCACAAAATTTGTATGAACTAGATACTATGGCAACTAGAATGAATACCATAAAATAAAAATTATAGAAGATCTTCAATCCCCATACAAGCAACGTGTTTTTCGACGTTCTTAAAACCCTTTATGTGCGAGTCTGACTTTACGGTTTTTAGTTTCATAGCCAAAAGACTGGGTGTAAGATTACCTTCATCATGTCGTAGAGCTGATGTTTCTCCTGCGGGAGCTCGGGACTGAGCTCGAAGCTGCCGACGCAGTAGGCACCGCCGGTGGCGCCGCACGCCGCCCAGTCGTCCAGCTCGAACAGCGGCGGCATCGCGTAGTATTGCTCATCTGGACATTACATTAGTCACTTAAAATAATATTTTTTGTTCACAGTTACACCTGCTTGAAAACGGATATTGCCGTTAAAAGTAAAATATGAAATCACATTAAAATCAGGCCGTCAGAATCAAACAATTTGTAAGTTAAATTAACATATAATAATATGTGTGTTCCGAGTTGACGGGTATGGAGCGGATCATTCATTAAGTGCATTTTTTTTAAGGATACTATTATTTTAAAGATTACTTTCATTGTGGGATTTTGGTCCTTCATTACTAGCAATCCCGTTAACCCCTGCTAAGCTCCAGCTTGTGTTAGGAGTGGGTTCACGACGGTAGTATAATATATATACTAGGTAGGATTCAAACCCGCGACCTCACGATTGCGAGACCAATGCCTTAGCCATTAGGCTACCACCGCTTCATTAGAAAGGTATCTAAAAGATGATGATATAATGTCGCTTTTATTTATCACCAACGTGCAGTTTGTTTACAGTTTATATGACCACAACACTAATAACGACTAAGGAATTAAGTATAATAACTACTGATATCGTTTCTATTGAACATGCTCGTAAGAACGCTAGAGCGGACAACAATCGTTTTATTTAATTCCTACTTCGCCTCTAAACCAGTTTGTATATTATTATCCTATATTTGTATACCAATTGGTGCTATAACGAGTCACTTTTATGTGTTTTCTGGAGCTTAAATAACATGTATTACTTACTCATCGTACTTAATATAGATATCTAACAGAATTCATCAATGGCTCGTAATAAAACATAGCCCATCCGGATTCACCGAGCGCATTGACTGACATTGGCATTGGATCAGAGGAGTTCCGCCGCTCGCATTGTTATTCTGATCGTACACTCGGCACTCGACATCAGTGAACCTCGTTACTACATTTACACAATGCACTTTGCACTTTAATCATTGAACATTACTTACTGTTATTGCTATTAGTTAAGGTGTTTGACTATTTGGGATTCGAATTGGAGTACTAATATAAAACTATCAAAGAACTAATACATTCAACTCCGAAAGCGTAAAGCCTTGCAGAAATAAATGCGTTTCTATATTACTAGCAGTTTTCTTGAACTATAAAGTCAGCAAAATCATTTCGAAAACACTGTTGTCCTATTAGTTCTGAAAGTTGGCGCCAGAAAAAAATAGTTTTTTTTGACAATAAAGTTGATCTATGTAAAGATTTTTGACTGATTAAAGTACGTACATATAATTTAAATAAGGTGGTACAAGCATTACAATATTTAACGTACCAAGTATATAAGAGACAGGGTGGTTAAAAGGTTCTTATGGTTATGTCGACCACTGTGCGGTAAGTGTTCTATTTTGAGACTTACATAGAATAACACAATGCAACATTCGTTTTAAAACTGAATTCCGTTCGAGAAATTTAAAATATAAGTATTAACTTTTCCCCGAGGCTTCGCCCGCGTTGTATTTGATTCTTATAGCCTATGTACTATTCTGATGTATAAACTACATTATTGAAAAATTGCATCAAAATAGGTACATTGATTAGGTTTCGCATGAAAGAGCAACAAATATCCTTCCTTAATGACAAAATATAAGTTAGATTTTTTTTACAATACCGGATGTGTACATATTGAATATCGATCATTGAATGTTCACATTGAGCAGTGGAGCCGTTTATTTGGGCAACCAGGCACCAGGCGCTGTCGGAGCGCGCACGGCGCGGCGCTGGCGCTGCCCACCGCGTGTAACGGGGGCGAGGATTGCCCAACACATATATTATATACCTATGCAATATTGTGAGTTGCACGCCTTGTAATTACTGTGTTATGTGCTATATGCTACATCATTGTTAATTGTTGGTTCTTCCTGTTGATAACATAGATAATGGTGGCGTTATGTAAAATAAGAAAACAATTTAAAGTGATAAGTAACGCGGACATGTATTGTATATACACAACCCAGGCATAATTAGTCTATATACACCATTTCTACATAGGTTAATGATCCCGTATTTAGGAAGCTTATTATCTGACCTACTGCTTTGAATTCTAATTATATTTTTTCCATGAATTGATAAAAAAAGGAATTGAATAAAGCCATGATTTTTTATAAACAAACTCTTTATTTATTTTTTCATTCAACTTGACATTGAATGTTGAGCCACAACCGTCGCACTTGATAAGAGTTGCATTTTGTAACCTAACTGAATAAAGTACAGTTTGACATCAAATCTTTATCATTATCATTTGTACGACTGCTTGGAAAAAGATAAAATGGGATCGATTCCCACATGAAATTGAGCATTGTGAGATCGATAAAATATATAAGTAGAGTCGATATGTCGAGTCTAGGTGTTTCTTGGGTCCGATAACTGTAGCTATGTTTATAAAAAAGTGTTCCGCGGCACAGGGCTTTTAACATAAAGATGGAGTTGTTTTAAAAATACACGGCGAGACAATTGTATAATCCATAAATTGTGAACTCGAGCTAAGTATAATTCGTGTCTGTGATTTGAATGTCTTTAAAGTCAATTGTAAACATAGCTCTCGGACGAAATTTTAGATTGATAAAATATAGAAACCGTGAGATATTTCAGTCAGTTCAAAGTAATCAAGCGCCACGTTAAATCGGTTTTTAATGTTTTTTTAAAAGACAACTAGGAACAAGGAATATTACAAACGTAAATATAAATTACGAGAAAAAAGGTCACCCAGACTCGGAACAACAATTTGTGCTTTACACAAAGTGAGGTCTCCTGTAGGAATCGATTTCTACCTTTCCTCCTTCCCTTTTTTGAGCGACAAAATAGTTGATAGTTGCTTGTTTTTCGCTGTTGTTGGGACAAGTGCCTACAGGTTGCCATACGTTGCTAGGGTGTCACATTTGACACCTAGTGGCGCGGTGCGGGTGTGTGCGACAGCTTCTCAACAAGTCGTGGGTTCGATTCCCACTCGAGACACCACTTTATGGTGATCCACAAATTATTGTTCCTAGTCTGAATTAACTACTTTGTTTACGTAATTTATATGCCCGTAAAAAAAATCTAAGTTTACATAAACTTGATTGTGGTATTAAGGCGTTAACGATGAGGCAAACACATTGAGTAAATATTATATAATGTAAATGTAACGATTTGAACTTAAACTTGAATTGTTCACATTTATAAATGAACGCATAACACACGTCCTGTGCAATATCCTGTCCTTAATTAAACACATAATTAAAATCTTTTGTAACAGTTCATTAATACAATGACCTCTAACACTGATGAACGTGCACTTTTCATTCATTTAAAGTAACTTCATGAAAAGTGAATAAATAAAGAGTGGGGTGGTCATTTAAATCCTGGTCTGTCTATTTAGGTCTTTGTGATGAGTGTCGGCCCGAGGCCAGATTCAGGTTGGAGCGAGATCAAGTTTTGGCGCCTAAGTGAGTAGGTACCTCGTGCGAGGGGGGATATCAATTTTAGCGTCCCTTGATAGCATTTGGCGCCATAGGTTCCTTAGCCGCAGGGCCGGAGGACGCTTTCTGTGCTCTCTGACCTATAGCGCCTGGAGCAACCGCTCCGATCACCTATGGTCGGGCCGGCCCTGTATTATGATATTATAAAACTCCTTATTAATTGGACTGATTTCTAGTGATTTTAAAAGCAAACACTTTGTTCAACTATTATTCCCATTGCTAACGCCGCAGAGATTCAAAATTATGACAAACAAAAACTGCAGCTTCAAACATATGAAGTGATGGTATTACTCAAATTTCGTGCGATAATTTAATACACTGCTACATACTGTCAGTTTTAAAAGTACTCTCAATGTTGTACACGCGTTTTTTTATTTTTTTATTCCATATATTCTTTAAACAGAATAGGAGTTTAAAGGCCTAGACTTAAGACTGACACACAAACAAGGTACAGCCGTAATTCTACTGTTACCACAGCTCGAAAAAGGAGAAACATATTTTAAACCACACGTTACTAATACTGTCACACAGATTTATAACAGCAGGCAATCAAGACTAATCACACTTAATCATAAACTATTCACAGATAATGCCACACAAATCACCGATGATGGTGACATATATGAAAGCGACGATATTACAATAAAAAGTACGTATGGCACTTTCGACCTGTATGTCTGTGTCTGTGTAGAAATTACCCGCGAGATGAATAGCTCCTCTCGCGACTTTCTCTACGTTGTTATAGTGACGATTGACGACGGCGGCGTTTGGAGACGATACGCGAACAGACGATGTGCAAACCGCTTTGTGTAAACTACAATGAGTTATTGAATCAATGTGTTGGCACTTACATTCCCTGTTATAGAACGGGTTGCACTCCGGGAGTGCCGGCAGAAGTGAAAACTTGAAAACATTAGAATACGAAGGTAAATTTCGCCACCATTTTCAATGTTATTCTAGCTATATTGGGAAATCGGGCGGTCTAGAAACCAGAAAACCCCAGTACGAGTCCGAGTAACGATTATTTTTTTCCCTTTTTTATTTTAGTTTATAATTCTGTTTTTTGATTTTTGATTTATTAATTTATATTTTTTTATTACTAAGTCAGTAAGATCGAAAAATATTATTCAAATTTCATCAGTATGTTATTTTTTCTGGGAGATAAACTTTTTAATTGTCATGTCGTTGTCATTGACATTTTTTAAAAATGTCATGATTGTGAACGATTAGCTGAATTTTAGACTGATAAAAAAAAAAAATTCTCTAACCATTCCAAAATATTCAAAAATTTCACTTCTGCCGGCACTCCCGGAGTGCCGGCAGAAGTCCCGTCTTTTTATTGCGAGACACGTTATTATAGTGTCAACAGGGTCCTTATTCACTATCTTTTTTTTCGTTGTCGCGTCAAGTCAAAATCTGTCATAAAGGTATATAGAGAGCTGCGCTTAGAATTGCATCGCGCATGCGCGCGGACTTCTTTGAGCGCACCACGCATGCGCCAGTTCGCGCGGGCTTGCCGCGAAAACGAAAAAAAAAACATAGTGAATAAGAACCCAGAAGACCAATGATTAACACAAACGGATTTATATAAACAGTAGGAAATAAATAGTGGCGTACCTACCTGGCACCTTTTTAATAATAAATCCAATGAGTTAAATTGTTTGTTAACCTACTAATCACAGAAGATAGATACTGCCATAAGGAGCACTCTACGCTGTATGCATGAACCTAAAGGAACTGTTGTTAGAACTTAATGTCATCACTGCTTGTCGTAGATCGATATTTTAAGTACTTATTAAATCCGACATATAAATATTTGATATGATTGTGACAAGCAGCGGTTAGAAGCAATAAATAAAAAATAATATGGTGATATTGAGGTCTAAAAATTTTCTATTCGAGCTCAGTGGACCGCACAACTAATGTAGCAACAGAATTTTATTTTATTTTGTGCAATTGTCTGAACATAAAATGTCGTAAAATATCTATTTTCACTCGATTATGTTTTACGACTTTGTTTAAAAATTGTCAGTTTGAAAACAAAATCTTCGTAAACGTTTTGGTTAAAACTTATCCTGCACTAAGGTACAACCACTGTCTCACTGGTCGACTTTATAAAAACGTACAACTTACCGATACAAAGAACACCTAGACACGGAAGTATAATTTGTAGATCACATAAATTGTTGTTTCTAGTGGGAATCGAACACAGATACTCTTGCGCCGATGTTTTACGCTCTCCCACTGCACCACCGAGGCAGTGTTTGTTTGTTAAGGTAGTGCAATAATGCCCTCTATATTTTAAATCGAAGCATAACAAACAAGATATATGTACTAACATGATAGTAATTATCTCAACGGGTAATGGCAATCTGACTTATCGATCGAAATATTATTATTAGGATAATACCTAATTGTAACTGACTATGCGGTAAGTCAGAAAAAAAAACATTTGCGAATTTGTAAAACATCACAAAACGCATATCTCATCATCGGCAGCTTGTGGCACACGTGCTCAAACTAACATGTTCCTTCAACATTGCTCGAGCTTGCATTGTATTTGTATGAAGCTTAATTTCTGTATCTTGGCGTTTCGTAGCATTGAACTGTAGAATATTGTACTATAACGGAGAAAATTATTCTATCAAGATTACTACCGGTATTTAATATAACGAGTGAACGCATGTTAAATGTATTAGTGATATTTACAATGTTGCATTACATATTATTTGAGCTACAGGGCTAGTGGCATTTAAGTTATTGGTTTAATTCTCCAAATGTATGAATCAGGTATTGTTATTTTGAAACTGGATGTAGGTAGGTACTTTCAGTAGGTACCTACTGTAATTAGAATTTAGTTTTTAAAAGACTAGTTTAGACTTAGTTAGTTTTACCTGGGCGAACAAGAAAACTTAGCCTCCTGATTGGGCCATTGTAGACTAGAGGTATTACCATATATTTACACATATATGATACAGCTGATAGCGAACTCCTCAATAATTAACGGCCCTGCATCGGGGCAAGTAATATTTTGCCAAAGGATTTGAGCAGTTGACATAAGCCTATTGTAACTTAAGTGAATTACAAACCAACCCACTAAAATGTAATAAATAAAAAGTTTTTGCAATCACAAATTGTAATTCAAATTGCAGCAAGAATGTTTGCAAATTTAGTTTTTTTCCCTCTATCGTAAAAATGGTGACACGTGCATGCTTTAAAGTACAATGTAAACTCTAAAGATAAGAACAATTATAAAAAATAGTGATTTACTTCCACTTTCAGTTACAAAAATACCTGTCGCCTGCTTTAGACCCTTGGTAGACTATTTAAACATTCAATTAACGGACACCAACTACGTCCAGACTCGGATTCATTACTATCGATCTCACGAAGCTTTGTGTGCAATTCAAACCTTAGGTAAACTCTTGCGGCAGATTTGTGCGCACACCCACTGGGCCACCGGAGTGTAAGCTGCGAACGGGACTTGCACTAACTATTCTCAAAGTAGCACTAAGAGAGCTTTTTAGAACTATTATCTAAGCTAAATTGTAACACTTAGATAATTGATGTTAGGTATCCGTATTTTAGATCTGAATTTTTAGTACTTATAAAACATAACTACTCATTACTTAAGATTACAATAATATCATCATCCTATCCTAATCCGCCGACTGCATTAGGTCATATTATAAAACAAAGGTCGCATCTATTGGCATATTGCTTAAGGCTTCTAATATTAAATCGATCACTTTACGCAGCTTTCAACATCCTATTACAAGACAGTTTAGTAAACAAAGCATAATATTACATCATAATTTTAGATAAAAATATGGAGCTAAAATTCAAACCCTATGCTTGGTACCGATGGTATACAGTTACACGTTACACTATAATAGGTAGGAGCTAACATTCACAGTAGCACTAGATTTAGACACAGTTACCGTACCGGTAAGATCGAAGAGGACATCGTGTTCGCCGGCGGCGGGCGCGGCGGGCGCGAGCAGCGCGAGGGCGGTGACGGCGGTCAGCGCGCGCGTCGGCGTCATGGCGGACACTGCGCGCGAGCACCACGCGCCGGGGCCGCTCGAGTGCCTTGCGCAACCACCGCGGCACCGGCACGCTAGGGGTGATGCTTCGGCTGTCGAAGCTTCAAGCACAAGACTCAACATTCATATTTCTAGACTAATCTACGATTAAACGGCGGATCTTCAACATCGTCAGTGATCGAAGCACCATCAGTTAATTAAAATTCATTTCTTTAAGACACAATTTGTTCAAATAATATGTTAAGCACATTCAGACACAAAACAGTGAGGTACTTTTGTTGTGGTAAATGACAACTTATACCCTATACATGAAGAGGCGGTACCCTAATGGCTGAGCCATCGGACTGGCAACCGTGAGTTTGCGGGTTCTAATCCTACCCATTATACTACCGTCGTGAACCACTATAAACACAAGCCATTGAACTTAGCTGGAGGGGTTAACAAGATTGCTAGTAATGTGAGACTCAATCCCGCATTGCTAGTTATTACACACATCAAAAGTGTCTAGGGATCAAGCATTTTTATGCGGATTTCTTGAGATTGAGATGTGGCTTTGTAATAAATTTATGATTTTATAAATTTATATGGATCCTTTTTGGTGCATTTCATAATTTGAATCAGGAACTGTGAATCAAATTCGAGTAAAAGATGAAAATCAGCTGTCAATATTTTCCCTATAAAAACATACAACGCATTGAAGACATTATTAGTGCTACTGTTTCCCTACTACTGATTAAAACCAACGTTATTATGGAGCGGCGACGTCATTTAAGCAGGGAAGAAATGCTCAGAGCCGTGGGAATGATAGAAGCTGGTTCCCGGCAACGTACTGTGGCTTTAGCTCTGAATACAAGTCAGAGTGTTATCAGTCGACTTTGGACACGTTACCGAAGCACTGGTACCGTGGCTGAGCGCCATGGAGGACGGTATCGCTGCACCACACGGAGACAAGACCGATACATTCAAATCTTAACTCGAAGAGGTCCAACAATAACCGCCATGATGTTAGCCGTGAGGCTTCATCACTCTTCAGGGAACTTAATTAGCGACCAAACAGTCAGAAACCGCTTGCATGAAGTGAACCTTCATTCCCGAAGACCGCTACGGGTACCACCTATAGCAATGCACAATCGTAGGATTCGATATCAATGGGCTCTTGAACACAGAAATTGGGCAGAAGAACAATGGCGTTTCGTGTGCTTTTCTGATGAGTCTCGTTTTGGTATGAGACCGGATACAAGACGTATACGACACTGGAGAACCCCTGGACGCCAACAGCGATTAAAATCCTGCCAGGAAGTCCATCCTTATAGTGGTGGAACCATCATGGTATGGGCGGGTATTTGGATCGGCGGAAGAACTGAGTTGATTTGGATCAGAGGCAACCTCAACGCTCAAATTTATGCTGAGACGATTGTATCAGACGTCATCGTTCCTCTACAAGTGCAAATCGGTCCCTTATTTCAGTTAATGCATGATAATGCACGACCGCACACCGCAAGAGTTGTAAGACAGACTCTCGCCGCAGCTAACATCAATGTCCTGCCCTGGCCTGCTCAGTCGCCAGACTTGAACCCGATTGAGCATGCATGGGATATGCTACAGAGAAGAGCTCTGCCGAATATGGAGGGTATCCAGTCGCAAGAAGACCTTTTTTTGTTGTTGCAACGAACATGGGCGGCCATTCCACAGCGTGATTTGGATGAACTCATTTTGAGTATGCCAAACCGATGTTCTTGTGTTGTTAGTGTTCGCGGTAGAAACACGGATTATTAATTGTTTAAGTTACCCAATAAAATTTTAAAGAAAACTGTTATTTCAGTCTTTTTTTCGAACTTTAATGTTAGTGGTTCAAATGTCAAAAATCCCTTTATTAGGAAAATGGCAAATTTCTTTATTAATGCAAAGGTGACTTGGTTTATCGTTACTGTGACAAACGAAAACACTTTATTTGATGAATCCTTAAAGAAATAAAAAAAAAAATCAATCAGGAGAAAAGTTATTGCAAAAATATATGTTGATCCCTAGACACTTTTGATGTGTGTATATAGGAGAGGTTTATGTATTAGTATATTACAAATCAACCTGTATATAATATATACCTCTCGCTCGTGACTTCTATATTACAACCAAAGAACATTGTAATATTAGTTTTGTTAAAATAATACATACTAACCCTTAACCACCTACCACTGAATTTTGTCACAATTTTTTACTCCGGGGTCTGTGAGACTCCGCAGTAAAATCATTACAACGATTTTACTCCAGTAAAATAGTCTGTAGGTAGTTATGGTCATAACTAAAAAAATAAGTGGTAGGGGATTAAGGGTTAATATATCAAATATTTATCGAAACTTACATTACACACTTATTTAGTGTAATGTAAAGAAGCCACGAACGGGAGGTTATTAGCATATTAAAAATCACGAGGTTATTAGTACATAATTGAATTAGACCGTAATCTTTTCTGTAAATAAATCTTAATCAATTTTAATAAGAAGATAGATGTTGCAGTTTTACAGCGATATCAATACATATACACAATACGGGCGGAGCCGCGGGCGAAAGCTAATATTATATATGCGAAAGTAACTTACCTGTTTGTTACTCTCAGTTTTCCATGATATTTTATGGAAATAGAGTGTAGGTTGAGAATAGACATAGTCTACTTTTTACAGCGATTTTCGTCGCGGTTTTGCTCACGGAGTGTCGTCGGCTCAGGTGAGCGAAGCCGTGACAAAAGTAAGTTATAAATAAAGCAATTATTTTAATTTATGTAGAGCGTGGATTGGATAGTCTTATAAAGGGTTTGAGGTTTACACACGATTAGTCATGGTTGAATAATGAGCTCATTAATTCATCGATGGATGGTTTACGAATGAGGCCCTGAAAAAGAGATTTTTAACATTTACACTCCTCATTAAAAACCTGGTTTTTGTATTTGCCAGCCGAGCCGACACACTAGCGCTTTAGAAGCGCGTGTCTCTCGCAGACTGGATGATGTGTTGTAATAGCTCTTATAGAAATATTGAAGAATATAATAGAAAACAACTAGGTATAGTAATAATTTTCTTACATTTTTTTTCTAAGTAGATAACTTACGAAATGTGTATAAGATAACATAAGTAAACGATTGATTGTATTTATTACTTATTAGTATTTTATTTAGATTCCTAAAAATCCAATATCCGTAACCGAGCTCATCCGAAACTAACGGATAATCTGAAATAATTTTATATCCGTAGGTATCCGAAACCGAAACTGATATAATATTATTCTTATATCCGTATCCAGATCCGAAATGTCCGTAACATCCCTAAAAGAATCATTCATACATTTATGATTAAATTAACATTAATTAACGTAATATTCCAGCCCAACGTCATATAGGCCCAAAGTAGATATTTAATGACATTAATTAAATAGTTTGTTTAAACTAGGCAGCCCTATAATAGCCAACTGTTACGTTATCAATGAATGAATACAATATTGTTGACACAACATAATCATGCGTGTTGACCGCTTCTTCGCACTCTTCCTGAACAAATTTCGATTACGAAGACGGACTTTGACGGCTGGGTGGCGCAGTAATAGTAGGTAGGCTACTTTTTTATTACCACTAAATGTAGAGACAAGCAGGTCGTGAGCTTGATGGTAAGCGTCTCTCTAGCCTTATCAGTATCAGTGACACCCAAATCCTTGTTTAGCAAAAATCTGATTGTCACCGCACTCCGACATTAGTTAGTCTAATTTTCCCAGTAATTTCGGTACCTCTTACCGAGTGCTGCCGTGGATAACCTTTTGTACTATTTTCACATTACAAACTTTTATTATGTTTAGACGATTATGAAGTTCGAGCACAGAGTTAGGGCGAGAATACACACGATTGTAGCTGGTACACTTGCATAACAGCTCCATAAATACGCCACTTCTACGTAATTGTCATGAGTACGCTAAGCGGCTTGTCTGTATCTGATTTTGATTTACTGGCATGCAACTAGCATGCACGCTAATATCATATTTTACTGGCATTTTTATGCTAGTCATATCCTCGCTTTAGGTAAATGTTTCAAATTAAATAGTGCTTTCATACGCGTGACACTCAGCTTGGGAAGCAGCGCCGCAAGTGGCTTAAAGGTGTGTCCAAATATTGAGCCGGATAAGTGCGGCAGCAACACGCGGCGTTTGCAGGACACATTTCTGCGGCATTCTAGTTAGGACTATACCAATCACAGCGCGAGAAGCTGCACCCGATTGCCGCTCAATGTTTGGAGTCACCTTTATCTATACGGGCCGGCCAAACCAACGCACTGTCCACAAAGCCCAAGCGCGTGAATGTGCTGCTCGGCTGTTTAACAGCCGAGCAGCACATTCACGCGCTTGGGCTGGTTTTCGTGACCATTGAATGTCGCCTAGACCGGAAGTGTGTGAATGCAGTATTACATTTCATATGACACTCGGATGCAACATTATGATGTGAGAGTTCATGACCCGCTGATAAGCGCATAGATCACTGCACTGATATCGTTGTGTTGTATTCGTCACCCTAGTGAAGCGGCAGCTGCTGATAATGTTAACAAGTAGGTACCTACTCTTAAATATAACAGTCTTATTGACAGTTTGTTTATTATTATATAGAATTGGTTGGCCACCAACGCAACGGCGTTTGTATTTCAGCTAGTAGTTAAAGTATAAAAATTACAAATGCCTGTACCTTTAACATTTTTACCCGACTGCAAGGAAGGGTTATATTTTTCGAGCATATCTTGTATGTATGTAATATTCTTTATTACTTCAAATCTTTCAAACCACAAGACGTATTTATACAACTAATATATCGTTGGATTGGTCGTCGACCGTCAAAATTTTCATAGACGTTTGACGATGTGACGTTTCAAAAAACAAACATGGCGGCTGTAAGATGTCAAAATAAACAGGTGTGAAAAAAAATGTTTTGAATACTGCTTTAAGGGTATCAAATTAAAGGGCAGTCGGAGGCATTTTACTAAGTTCATCCAGATTAATTAATGGCTATGACTGCATGATGTAGGGGATTTTGTTTCCATCTTTTTTGGGCAGGTCGGTTGGTTGATTTTTATATTTTTTCTAAAATACATAATTATACCACTGTGACTTCATTCCGGACATATTTCATGATATAAGTTTGGCTTTCTAATTTCAAATGCAAAATTTGCCAAATTTTGAACAACGTAGAATACCAACCCAGTTAAAGTTGTCCAGCATATTTTGATGTAGTGTGTACGGAACGAAGTTATGAGAAACAATGCCATTATAAGGCGTTTTTTAAGACGATGTTGTTGATAATCGATAAAGCCATCGCAGCTTTACCCTGTGCCCAATACAATGACCTGCAAGAGTTCTAAAGATCATGATGGACAAACAGCAAGTTAGTATCCTTCAATCTAAGTTATATAACTAACATGGCGTAACATAAACATCAATATATCCCTTGTACAAAATGAGCGCACATATACTTAAATGAAAGTGGCGACGTAACAAACTGGCGTCATAAATTAAGTCCTGTGTGTCTAACTGGTACGCACTAACTGATTACTTACTAAGTTGACATAATTTAAGTTTGTTTTGGATTGAAGATTGCTTCTTGGCAGTTTCTTCTCATAAGCTTTATGTTTAGAACTGCCGCCTAACTACATTTTTTGTTTTCAAACAATCATTGATTTAGTTTTACGAAATAAAGGTATTTGAGTTTGAGTAGTTCACCTACATTGGATGTATGATGTGGCATTTGGGCAATAGATTACCTGAACTAAGGTTATTTATGTGGCAACTGATTAGCTGTAGCAAGCGAACGAACTTATAAACCAGATGACGAAACAAGGACAGTTTCTAGCTAGTTCCTGAATTGAGAAAGAACTCTAAATCTAAAACGAAGTACATAATGACCAAAAGTCAGCCAACTCAAATCTGTTTTTAAGAAACGTTAAATCTCTCTGTAACAATTTAAATGAAACGTAATTACGTCATAGTCTTCTGTCATCAAATCGTACCTACCTACATATTTGTTGTGATCATAATAAATTATAACGGGTCAAATCTATACTAATATTATAAAACTATAAGGAGGTTATTTATTTGTTTTACCGTGATAATCTTAGGAGGAACTATTGATCCGAATTGAAAAATTATTTTACTGTTGGATAGCCTATTTATCGAGGAAGGCTACAGGGTATATAACATCACGCTACGACCAAAAGAAGTTGAGCAGCAATGAAAAATGTTGCAAAAATGGGGAAAATTTACGCAGACGAAGTTGCGCGGGTCAGTTGTTGTAGATAACGACTTTTTCGTTTAATCATTTATTAACACCCAAATCTGGAATATCATGCACATTCAATTCGTAATGTTTGGGCGTTTGGGAAAATAAATTATGAAAGCCTTAGTTTTTAAAAGTTAGTAGGTACGTTACGAGTGCTGAGACGAGAATTGATTAATATTTAATAATCTTCAATAAAATCAGCAGTGAAGTGCAGCAAAAACTGCTAAGGATTAACGTCTAACGTTTCTATTTATGGATCTACGGAGACTCACATAATATGTTTTAATACTTTTTGAAGTAATTAATTAACGAATATCTAGGCGCGATGGCCCGGTGTAGTAATATTGACGGTTGTTGCATATCATTAGCTTACATTCAGTTCGTGACGCGCTCCTCGCTGTGTGGTCGCAGTGACAGCGACGAGCTTGGAGATATTGTCTAAAAGCAAGGACTACTTACTTACGTTATATCTTAGTTTAATATCTTGGGACAACTTACACGCGGCCATGTGAACCTATGAGACTCTAGGCAACTTGGCAAACATATAGATAAACTGGATTAGCCCACGTGGCTGATTTTACCCCTTAAGGGTTTATTTTCGCTTTCAACCAAAACGCTAAAACACGTGTTTCTTTATTTACAACCACAAAGCTAAATACGAAAGTTCACAGTGCAACCTAGTTGCAACGGAGTTTCATACAAACTTTAACCAAACGAGATTTGAAAATTTGATTCCTAGGTGGGTTAAATAGGTGTAACCCACCTAGGAATCAAATTTTCAAAACTCGTACAACATAAAAGACATTAATTCCTAAAATTTCACGTCAATCAAATTCTGCTGAAAAATCATTCAGGACTAGTGATCCACACGCCAAAAAAGTCCAAGCAACATGTCCTAATTTCAATTTTATAATGGTTTTGTACCTACATTATAACGTGTTTTAGGGTTCTGTAGGCAAAATGGCAAAACAGAACCCTTATAGTTTCGCCACGTCTGTCCGTCAGCTTAGTTCAGAGATTATTAGTGCTAGAAGGCTGTAATTTTGCATGGATACACATATTACTTACGCCGACAAAGTGTAACAATAAATTATGAATATATATATATACATATAATATATAGGTCTTAATCGCGTGAATAATTTAAGGTAAAATACCTTGTTTATTGCCCGACGTTTCGACCGTATGGCAACGGCCGTGGTCACGGGTAGACAGTCTACCCGTGACCACCGTAATATACATATTTTCATAATGTGTACAAAACGCGAAAGTTTATGCAAATTTTTGTTAGAGTCAAGGAGTCTAACAAAAATTTACATAGTCAAGGGAGTCAAGCTAGCAGGGAGGGGTGACCCCCCCCCCCCTGCTAGCTAAACGGTTGATGTTGGGTATGTGAAAAAATTCACGGTAGTAGTATATATAGTGAAATTAAAAAGAAAACTGTCAGAGCTAAGTAGGCTTTACAAGTTTACAAGAAATGAAAACAAAATTATCATACAAATTCCATAAAAAAATATTAATAACTTAATGTTGGAAGTTTATAACAAAAACACCAAAAAAACCCACTTCTTAAGTTGCATTATTCGGATTGGGGGGAGGGGTGACTACGGAGTCCTACATTGTGCGTGGCCCGACATGCACTTGCTCGGTTTTTTATTACAAGCTTTTATTTAACTTGCCCTGTGTGTGTGTTAGTTTCTGTGGCTTAAATTTTGGAAACTAAATTAGTTCCGGTTCCTGACATTCGATTGAGTTCAAATTTGGTACACTAGTGTATCTTTGATGACAATGCAATATTTTGATACCATAAACCTAATCTGATGATGGAGTCCGAAGGTGGCCATGGGAACTCCTAAACTAATAGACAGAAACCTAGCAAGTTTGGGCTCATTTGATTCGCCTTAACAAGAACTCCGATCCTAAATCACTTCTGGGGGTCTGATGATATAGCTGGAAGGTGGAGCGGTAGTACTCAACAGTCATGTAACACCAGCGATACCCCCCCTCCCTTGTAAGTTTCTCAGATTCGCCTTGACAAATGCGCTAACCCAGTACAGTGTACAGGAACTGATGATGGGGCTGGAAGGTGGTCATCATGTCATTCAGTCTAATTCAATATGGTTGAATAAAATATTAAATACAAATGAACAGACTCAGAAACATGTCCGGTAAAAAGTTCAAATAAATAAATAGTTCATAAATCATTTTTAAAAACAACCTTTTATTTAAATGCTCTATAAGGAAGAAAATATTTTTGAAATAAAAGGAACTCATCAATTTGTTCCATTATCCTAATGACATAAAGGTTCTAGCGGCGGTTCGACTTTACTTAAGCACCTGTGTTGGCAAACCACTCGTACTCCCCTTGTAAACAAAAGAGATGCAGTATAGAGCGAGTACTCGTCAGCAGTGTGAACACTCAGCGATCAACTATTGTTATCTGTATCTCTTTTGTTTACACGGGATCTACATAAGTATATGTACGTGTCTTGAGCGATAAAATAGCTACTCGCTACTCTATTTCTCTCCGTTGGTCGGCCCTAAGGCACCTGACCTTAGAGCCAATGATCGTCAGTACTACACTGCATTTTTACCCGCGACGGAACGGAGAAGGTCTAAGCCTTTCGGGTGAGAGATTGTTTGTGTGTGCACTCGAATGTTGCCATTTGTCTTAATAACGGTCGGTTCAATTCAGATACGGTTTTTTGTAAAGGGTGTGATGGTAACTCGTTGAGTTAAAAAAAAAAACAAAATTGTCCGAATAAGCAACAAAATTAAAAATTTTAAAAAAAAGCCCACGACGGATATTTTGTAATAGGAAAAGCATAAAATATAATATAAGACTCCCCGACCAAGTACAATTCGTCGGGGGCTGCCAAAAAATGTGAAAAAATAACATAATACAAGTTCCCAACGTTAACCGTTGGGCCGCGGCCCGCCGGGCACGATCACCTCGCCTGGTCGGAGGATCCTCCCTTTGTGTTGGAGGGACTTAGCACCTTGCCCTCCACACCGTCATTGAGTTATTGCCGTAAAACTGCGATTCTCAACACTACACTCTTCTGCTGGTGTAATTAATATAGGATTTTTTCATACGGCAACGGCTCCACAACCCAAAACTGAACATGGTTCGACATGCTCTTGCCCGGCTTTTTATGTGTTATTTGGCACCAACTTGGAAATGTTTAAGTACCTATTTTTTTTTGGTTGTACCTACTTTTACTTCTCTCTCTTTACATTACAGTTACCAGCCAGTAATCTGGAACCAAAAAGGTTACCAACCTACCTTTGGTAAGAAAATATAGAATAACCAGTAGTTCCTGAGATTAGCGCGTTTAAACAAACAAACAAACTCTTCCGCTTTATAATATTAGTATAGATTGACTAACATAATTTGTAGAGTTGTAAAATGGTGCATGTTGCTACTTTTTTAATGTATGTAGCTACAGATAGCGCCCAATCACAAAATAAACAATTGTGCTCATCATGCACAGATTTCTCCTGGATAGGAGGTTTGGTAAATACCCGACAACGAATTAAAACAAGATTAGATTAGACGAGATAGCCCTCGTATTCTTTATATCAGTAAAATCGAAACATCGCAGCTCGGCGGCCCGTTTGCACTATCACCGTGTGTAGCGCACAGGAGCGGAGAGGCGAGTCGTGCGCGACTTACGATAGGCGCGGATGGTCTGCCGCTGACACACTGCCCTCACTGCACACCTAACTGAACATCCTCTTGTATTACCCTAAGACTCGCTAACGTTTATTATTGTACTTATTCATGTAAGAATATTTTATTATTACTACTGACCTATTGTTCTAGTGGATAATGACCCTGACTCTAAGCCAATGGATTCCCACAAGGGACACCACTTGGTTTGATTCACAAATTGTTGTTCCGAGTCTAGGTGTACTTTGTGTCAGTGATTTCTATGTTTCTAAAGTCCCCCGCGACACAGGGCTTGTACCCACCAACTAGGTTTTGACTGCAATTTTGCGTGCATTACAGGTATTGGGATAAAAGCGACAAGTCTACGGAAACTATTTTATTCCCGTGTCAAATGTCTAACATCAAATATAATTCCTATAACCCGTTACCCTATAGACAGTTTCTACAGAGTAGTTTACCATGATACTCTGGAAAACAACATTCGACATGATTAGTTATAATAATCGTAGATCTGACACTGAACAGGATTAAAGCTAATTGCAAGAGCGCCTGGTAGGAATAACATTATGATGAACAATATTATATTTTGCTATCATAAATTACACAGGCGCTCCACAAACTAAAATTCTATTTCAATAAAAATGAATCGCTAACTTCGTTGCTAAGTGCAACACTCGAAAAGGGCTGAACCAATAGTGAAGAAACCACCGTTTTTTTTTTAATTTTGTAGCACAGGAGTGACTAGTTAAAACTGTATTACAGCGAGTCAGTGTCCCTCTCAAGTCTATGTACACTATTTGCGATGAGCCTAGTAATGTTGCTGTTTTTAGGGTTCCGTGCCTCAAAAAGAAAACCTGATAACTGTTCACTCACTGAGGATTCCGTACAAATTTGTAGGTACATATTATAAATAACTCAGGAATCGAGTCTCACAGTTTATAACCACTACGTAATAGTACAACGGTAACTATATTTTTATGATTTAATTAAAATGTAACGATTATGGCAATCCCCCTAGGATCTATAATAAATAGGTTCTACTGGGAGAACCGTGCCCAGCATTGGGGCATCGTATGGATTTTTAGACCTCAGAAGTTTGATTTATTCACAGCTTAAAGAGACAGAGTTTATTGTGTGTTTATTGAATGTTTTCAATATTGTTCGAATGCATTTAAGTTAAGCTTGGTCCTGTATTAATTTGAGGCATACCCTACCTACCTACTTTAGCTGCCTAGCTCAGGGGTTACCAAAGTATAACATAACGGAACACCCACTAAATAATGACATATAAATAATGATACTTCTTAGTTCTTAAAGGTAGTCCAAATGAAATGAGAACTGTCATAGCTAGACGGTGGTGACCCTGACGCTGGCGTTCTTTAAGGCGGTATTCTTTCTCCTTTATTGTTTTCTATTTTTATTGATCTCATTGATAAAGTCCTAAAGGACTTAAAGATGAATGTCCTAAGTCTTTAAGATGAAACGCACACTAAAGTGTGCGTTTCATCTTTACTCTGATGACTTGCAGGTGTACGCTCAGGCTGGTTTGAATGATCTTTCCGAGGCCATCACAAAGCTTAATGAGGACCTTGACGCTATCAAGACAAGTTTGGCTATCAAGACAGTAAATCCTTGCAAGTGTCAGGCCATCGTGATAGGGAGTCAACGAATTTTAAGCCGATTAAAACACCAACACATTGACAACTATCATATTTAACGGCTCAGTTATCCCTTTTAATGCATCGGTTAGAAATTTTGGCATTTTCATGGACACCCACCTCAACTGGCAAGCTCAGGTAACTAGTGTTAGTTAAAGGGTTACGGGTAGACTGCAGGCTTTATACCGTCTAAAGAATTTTCTTCACCCTAATACCAAGCTAATGCTTGTCCCAGGCGCTGATATTTTCCTTGATTGACTATGGTGATGTATGCTATCTTGACCTGAATGCAGAGTTCCTTAATAAATATGGCAGTTTTAATCTTCGCAAATTTTACTATGTTTCTTCTTACCGTTTCGAACAGAAATGGCTCCCTATTCGCCAGCGACATAGTTTGCGTGCTCTCACTATACTCTATTCAATTCTTAATTCTCCTACTGTACCCTTATACTTGACTTCCAACTTCCATATTCTTGCACTCCTCTCACAGTAGAGATCTGCGATCTACCAACAATCTTCTGTGTCCCTCTCATTGTTCTGGATTCGTCGGTACCTCTTTCCTTGTTCAGTTTGTTTCCCTCTGGAATTCGCTGCCCCTTGAAATTAGACTGGCACCTAATCGCCTTGATTTTAAATGGAAAGTACGTAGTCTGTTCCTTGATGAACTAGTTGAATCACCTCTACATTTGTAACTTAAATGCCATTTATGTAGATACATATGTATTTATGGTATGTATGTATTTATGTAGGTATATTATGTATTGATGTAAGTATGTTTAATAAGATTTGTTATAGTATTCTGTTTTTAGTTTTATTTGTATAATTATATGTAATGTCAACAGGTTTACTGCACCTACATACTTCATTTCTACATCGCCCTAAGGTAGACTAGCATTTAGTCACTAGTCACTAGCATTAAGTCCGCCACTGTACAATTATGTGCATAAAGCTTTAATAAATAAATAAATAATTATTCGACGTGTTTTGTTGTTGTTCTTTCAAAAAATATTTCGTGGAACCCTGATAACTTTTCTACGGAACCTTTGGGTAGAAAAATCCGGAATAGCACTATAGACTATGATTTATCTCTGTGACAAATATCCGTTAATCCCGATAGTAACACACAGAATAATAAAGATACACCAAACTATCGCATTTATAATAGTAGTAAGACTATGGACAATTAGATAGTAAATATATCTCTAAATCATCATCAGTCCAAGTCAGTCCACAGCTGGACACATGCCTCTTTTGACTGCTTCTGTGGCGCGGTGGGTCTGATTCCAACGCAAGAGGTCGTGGGTTCGATTCCCTCACGTGACATTTATGGATAGGTATATTTATGGATCACACAGAGTGGTGATCCATAAATTGTTGCCTCGAGTCTGGATGTACTTTGTGTCCGTGACTTGTATGTTTGTACTGCAGGAGTCATATTTAAAAAAAAAGTTTGCCAGAACATCCGGCTCTCAGCCTTGCGCATCCAAGCCAATGCCAGTGACCTTTTTTAGGTCATCGTTCCATCAGTCTGGGGACCGTACTACCTAACGATTACCAAGTCGCGGTCTAAGACTCGTTTGTTTCAGCGGCCATTGGTCCTTCGGCAGACATGGCCAAGCCCATTGCTACTTCAGCGTGCTTAACCTGCAAGTTATTGACTGGTCTCTGATCTAGTGGTTGTTGACCCTAGCTAAGCCGGAGGTAGTGGGTTCGATACCCACCCAAGATAAAACTTTGTGTGATGAGCATGATGGTTTATTATGGGTTTGTGTCTGAGTGTTATTTATCTATAATATGTATGTATTATGTTAATCAGTTGTCTGATTTCCGTAATACAATCTTTGCTTAGTCAGATAGCGTTGTGTGAGTGTGTCCCAAGTTATTATTATAAAATTATGTGGGTAACTTTAGTTCTTTGTCAATAAATCTAAATCTTAAAGATAAAGTACCTAACCTATGAACCATTTAAATTTATATTGTGTAGACATTTAGAATATGATCTATTTGTATACCGTGTGTTTAATAAGCAAACAAAAGAAATTTAAAAATCAATCAATATGTATATCTAAATGCAACATAATATTAATGAAGGAAGTTGCGGACAACCAGTGGTATTTTAATGTAAACAAATATTTGTTTAAAAGCGAAGGTGAGTCAGTCCCCGTGTGATGTCTGTATCCGCTGTATAAGTCGGTGGCATTTAAGAACCCGCTCGAAAGAGAGGACGTCATGTGCGCGTGATGTGACGTCACACTTCGGGGATAAAGATCAGTGACCCGGTGTTACTGAACAGATTAAAATGATAAACAAAATTTATATAATCTGAGATCTGAATAAGACATAAAGGACGCACCATAGGTCATTATAAGTTTTTTTAAATATTTTCACATAAATATGTAAATACGAAGTAACAATGTAAAACTTCATTTAAAACGTATAATATCATCGACCTGTATCGGTCCACTATTGGTCATAGGCCTCTCCTAATTTACACCACAACCCCCGGTCCTCCACCCTCCGCATACTGTCCATTCCAGCAAACTTCTTTAGGTCGTTGAATTTGTTTTTACAAATACATATGTCGGAAATAATGATAGAGACAGCGCCCGTGCCGGGTGTACGCACTCATTGATACGAAAACCAACATGGAGGTTGTCAATATCCGTTACGTGGTTTCTAATCCGTTTGAATCTCTAACATAACGAGAACTTTTGGAAACAAAGTTGGGGTAAGAGGATAATGCTAAGGCCTTCTTTCCCTTAGACGATTTTATAGTCGCCTTAGAAAAGTTATTATTAAAGATAGGATCTGTCAATCCCCAATAGTTCCATTTTTGTCATCGTGTTTCAAAATCAAATTTGGACGGAGCTTGTATTTTGTAGGTATAAGATCCAAAGGTCATATACAGGGTGACTTTGAAATACAGATTCAGGACCTGTTATACTATAGTTTTACATTAAATTGCCAATTAAAATTGTAAAAAATGAAACAGATTTTATGGTCTATCGATGAAACTGTAAACAAAGTTATTACTTTTGTGAAGCAGTTAGGTATTATTACCTAAACAAATCAATTAATGCATACAAACCAGTGGGCACGCGATATGAAAATCAAAATTAAATTATTTAAAAATACCTAGCAAAAAAAAATACTACACGCTAAATACACGATAAATACACGATAAATCAACCCTTCAGGGGGTAAAATTAACTAAGTAGGCAAAACCGCGGGCGACAGCTAATAATACATATAGAGGCTGACTTTTAATTCAGTCAACAAACTTCAAGGGGTAAGCCCACCCCTTGAAGTTTGTTGACTGAAGGGTTGATTTATCGCTTTCGATCAAAACGCTGAAACACGTGTTTTCTTGTTTACAGCCACAAAGCCAAATACAAAATTTCACTGATCTAACATTAAAACCTTTAACCCCCTTAGAGAACAAATTAAAAAAAAAACCTTTTTTAGTGAATGTTTATATCATAAAAGGCATCAACTGCTAAAATTTCAGGTTTGTAACTATAGCGGTTTAGGTTCTGTGTTGATGAATCAGTCAGTCAGTCAGGACAAGTGATTATATATGTATAGATTACTAGCTGTCGCCCGCTTTTACACACTTTATCCCGTTAAGGGTTGATTTTCGCTTTCGATCAAAAAGCTAAAATGCGTGTTTTTTTATTCACAACCAAAAACAAATTTTCTATAAAACCAAACACCAATTTTCACAGATCCTACTTCAAACTGACGGAGTTTATACGTACCTACCTCTCTTTTACCCCCTTAAGGATTCATTACCCAAAAACACTGAAATGTGTGTTTCTCTATTTTAAACCCAAAAGCCAAACACGAAATTTCACAGATCTAACTTTAAAACTGATGGCGTTTTACACAGTCTGGGTGGAGGGGTGGAGTTTCACAAAACTTGCAACTTCAATTTCATTTCTTTCAGGCTGATTTACTAAAAACGCTGAAACACGTATTTCTTTATTTTAAACGAATAAGCTAAATACGATTTTCATCTATCTAACTTGAAAACTGACGAAGTTTCATACAAACTTGCAACCCCTATATTACCTCCATGGGTCGAATGTTTAAAAATCCTTTCTTAGTGGATGCCTGCAACGTAAAAGGCATCAACTGCCAAAGTTTCAGGTTTGTAAGATTAGCAGTTTAGGCTCTACGTTGATGAATCAGTCAGTCAGAACAAGTAAACAATGTATAGATTATAACCAACCTTCAATTTAATATTAGGTACAATAGGTTACGTAATTTAATTAAACAAAACCCACGGACTTCAACGATTGATTCGTATCGTAGCTGTACAAGGAGCAATGACCTTTTTAGACCAGAGGTCATAGACAAACCTTAGCTATAAACTGTTCTAACCAAATAATTTCCTTGAACTACATGAATTATGATTCAGTATTTATAGGCTTGCAATTAGGTGCTTTTTATGCTACAGGCGGGAATTCCTAAATGTGGGTTTTTATTGCGTGGATAATCCCCATTACGTAGGAATTATCCCTAGTTCATAATAGCACACCTTTATAGGGTAGGTAAGAAGTAGTGGTGGGGGAAAGTAGTTACGTACACAACGAGCACTGATTCAGTTAGCAATCGTTATGATTTCCTAACAATCTCATCAGGCACTAGCCAACTACGCAGGACATAATATAGTGCACAAGTTTAGTGTATAGGCACGCGGACACAGCACCTACCCTCTCCATTTCCTCACACTCATTGTTCGTTGGGAAAGAAATCTGACACGACTGGAGAAAGATTAGGCCCAAGCATCCATGGGCCGTCAATGGCAATATTAGTTAACCTCGCTTATACAGAGTGCTTTTTTAAATCTCCGTTCGTGGCTTTTTTACATAACACTAAATAACTTAGTAATAGGTATAAGTTTTGAAAAATATTTTATATATTCACCCATACTATTTGTTTTTGGAATTATGATCTGAAGCACCTACGTATTATTTTCTGTAGTAAAATCATTGTTTATTGTGAGGTTTAGGCCATAAACCTGACAAAAAAACATCGATTTTATTCCTTGTTCTCAAGGGGGTGTGATAGATGGTTTTGTGACAAAAGTAGGTAGTAGCTAGTGAAGGGTTAATTTGTAAGTTTTTTCTTCAAACCATTTATTACCTTCTACACACGTATCATAATAAAATTTATCATGTATTATTTTGATGTTTTCAAATAATAATCATTGATTTGGTTTTACGACATAAAGATATTAAGTTTAAAATAAATCTTGATCTGCTTGGACGCCACTGAATCAGGGACCCCTCATAAGTTGTCGACAACATTAGAAAGTACCACCGGGTAAAACTATCGATTCTGACCTCTACTGTCAGTAACTGATGTGGTTAAATGAAGCCCTTGAGCCTATATATAGCTATAGCCACTCAGCAAAAATTGAGAGAGCTTGCCTTGGATGTGTTGATGCATCTTCCGTATAGCTCTTGATCTTGCTCTATCAGATTTCCACCTGTTTCGGTCACTTCAGAACTCTTTAGGAAGCATAAAGTTAACCTCAAAAGAACACTGAAAACTACAAGTCAGATTTTTTTATTAAAAATCTCAATTTTTTACAGCAATGTGGTCATGAACCTTTCATCGATCAAAACGGCACATACTTAAATTAAATAAGTAAAAAAATATACATATTTTTTTTTCTTTGCACCTGACCTTATAAGTCTATTTAAATAAAAGGAGAAGCTGACTGACTGATTGACGTGTGGTCGCTGGGTCTTGCGTAAGTTGAAATACCACTAAATAATTCCAAATGTACCATCACAGGGCATTCACGGGGGTTTTCCCGATTCCGAAGCAAACGAAGCAATAACTTGCAAGTAAAAATACAAAAAGTTGTTTTAGAAAATCCACCAGCAAAACAGTACAGTAGTAAGTGTTCACGCAAACACAACCTCTTTACCTCTTTTACTCGACGTTTATTTTCTTAGATTAATAGCTGAGATTAGTTGCAAACAAGCAATTCACAGAAAGCTTTACTTTTTAGGGTCCGTAGCCAAAATGGTAAAATCGGAACCTTAATAGTTTCGTCCTGTCCGTTCGTCTGTTTGTCTCCGTCCGTATGTCATAGAAATTTTACTCAAAAACTACATATTGTATATGGATCAAATTTAAAGAGTAGATGTCTTGTATGAGCCGTTACTTAGTTCGATAGTTAAATAACAGAACTAAATATTTTAGGGGGGAGGCACTCCATACATGTAACAGAAGCTGAAGCTTTTTTAACAAACATCTACGTGTGGCACATCATTCGACAGGTGATTTGTGATTATGTAAATATTTTCCGAAATTATCGCTCCGAAAGTTGCAAAAATCGTGTCCTCACCTTTAACTTTTAAACTGTCTGACTAAAAATATGAAAAAGAAATTGAAAAGTAATGCTTAGTAAATACTTTCAACAAATATTATTTTTAACATGATCCGATACAACGTTTTTGAGTTATTGCCGAACAACTACGCTTCTCAACAAAAGGACGCAAGTGCCATTAAGATACGTTCTTTTGCTAGTGAACTTTTTCAGATCGTGTTTTTTAATATGCGGTGTATTTCTTTGTGGTGATAGCTGCGGAACCCTACACTGAGCATGGTCCGACATGCTCTTTCCCGGTTTTAATGCATAAATAAATTATTATTCGTCAAAACAAGTGCTCGAAACAATGATAAACACAAAGAGACGGAACTGAAATACAAAAATCATATAGAGCTCTACATCTAATGTCAAGGACATGTAAGCCTTTTGTAAAGGACATCTAGCCTCAATCCACACATACCTATGCTGTTTTATAAATATAATGTCAGCCCACGCGGATGTTTGTCATCGTATTAAAATATTACTATTTATGTCATGCTACAAACTTTTGTCTACTTATATATTAATTCAAATTAAGATCTATGAAGTAACTTAGTAAGTTAACCCTTTAAACAAATATGTAAGGTCCGCTACATGTCGATATAACAATCCGTGAGGTTTGAAGGTGACTTGGTCTTCTTTTACGCGTCGTACACTTGCGCTGCGTCCAAAGAGGCTGCGTCCGTGACGTCAACTGGACCAGTTCCCAACGGATGCATTCATTAATTTTAATCTTGCTTACGTCTTTGCATTTGAGTACAAAAAATACATTCGAGAATTTCCATGTCGACGTGTCGCGGTCATAAACAAACTTGTTTATAAGATTATGGACAGAAGACTTCAAAACGCTCTGTTGTCTTCACTATATTTCAAAGTCTTAAAGATTACATAGATGCTTAATATTTTCTCCGTTCTATAAGTTCGCTTTATTTATAATAAAAAATACACCCATTTTATATATAGGTAGTAGTTATATATATAAAGTTATGTGGAATTTTCCTTCAATAACATATTTATTTCATTAGGGAACAGGAAGGCTATTTAAATTTAGATACCTTTTAATGTCTAAGTGGATCAGTCTATTCGAGGCCATGATCGGTGCAATTAAATCAAAATTTCGGGAAACCCAATGTTATTGAAACCTATACCACAGATAATATAATACTATACTACATAGTACCTATACCTAATAAATAAATGAATACCTATAAAAATGGCGAATGATCTATCAAGCCAATGTTGTAACCGACTTTAGAAGTATGAAATATTTCAAAAAAAACGCCTCGAATTTTATACTCGGGTGAAGCAACACGATAAAACATTTCTTATCAAATAAAGACTAGTTAATGCTCACGGCTCCGCCCGTGTGGTAGTTTGTTTTTGCCACCATTCTACTTAAGGTGTCAAATGTATGGCGCGCTTAATAAAACGGAGATAAACAAAAACGGGTTGCACTCCGGAGTGCCGGCAGAAGTGAAAATTGTGCATTTTTCAATATCTTAAAATGGTTAAGGTTTTTTTGTTATCAGTATTAAAGTATTATAATTTATGTGGTTAAATATAACAATATTTATCTATTGCGCTATCGTACACAAACATGACAATTTAAGAAATGATAATGACAACGACATGACAACTAAAAAGTTCATCTCTCAGAAAATTACATACTGATGAAATATGAATAATATTTTTCGATATTAACAAAACATTAAATAAGAAAATGAAAAACCAAAATCAAAAGTTATAATAAAAATGGGAAAAATATCGTCTTCTGGTTTCTTGGACACCCGATTTCCCACCTGAGCTATAATAACATTGTAGATGGTGGCGAAATTTGCTTTCGTATTCTAATGATATTGTAGCAGTTTTTTCATTGCACAATATTTTGTAAAAGGAAATGAGCAGTTTATATAAGGCTATTGTTACTTAGTTATCCTATCTGCTAAAAAGAGATAAATAAAACCTTTGTTTAAAAAAATATATAAAAAAGAAAAAATATTCAAAATGAATAAACTATTTCATGGCACCGCATTCAAAATGGTTTTATTTTTTATTTTTGAAGACGGCAAAATTTTTTATGAAAAGTTTTTATTTTTAATATGTTCAATGCACCTACATACACAGCAACCTACCACTTTATAATTTTATGATTATAGATAAGAAAAGACAGATTTATGTTTATTAGGTACACTTTCATGCAAAAAGTACTGGGTCCTTATTCACGTTCTATTTTTTCGTTTTCGCGGCAAAAAATATTGATATAATGGTAAATACGGCGGACATGTTCGAGCGCACCGCGCATGCGCCAGTTATGATTTATTATTAGAGTTAAACGTTATCTATACTAATATTATAAACCTGAAGAGTTTGTTTGTTTGTTTAAACGCGATAATCTCAGGAACTAGAACATTTATCGAGGAAGGCTATAAGCAATATACAATCACGCTACAACCGATAGGAGCGGAGCAGCAATAAAAATGTTCCAAAAACGGTAAAAAATTACGCAGACGAAGTTGCCCGTTTCAGCTAGTATTAGATATACGGGTGAAGCCGCAAAGTTACTGAAAATATTATAGTCGCCGGGTAAACCTCACGCGCTGTTGAATTTATACAACACCGATTAATTCGAGTGTTAATAGCCAGCCATATAAAGACGTAATTAATGCGTATACCAGTTATTTTTTTCATCCACAAAACTTTAGTTCAGTAAAGTGTTACGTATGAGACAACAGGTTTTCCGAAAACACGTAAACTCTAAAAAGTCGGTCAAAATGGTGACATTGGCGAAGTCAATGTCACTTACACCTAAATCTGGTGTATGACCTTGAACGCTGTACATTGCCGATTGGCCAGCAATGACATTGATCCTTGTGGAGGTGAAACGGTAATGTATCATTGTCGAGGATTTTCTGACATTTATGTCCGTACAGTCAATTACTTTCCTGGCCAGTTTCTTTTAAACTTTCCGTTCAGGCATCCTGTGTGTTATTTCAGAACATTTAGGTATAGGTATTGACACAGAACTTTGTTCAAAGGGAGCAAAATTTGACTCAATCTTATCACCTATACAAGGACTCAGTGGCGACGGCGCAGATCGACAGATCAACGGACTTAAACAACGTTACCACAAGTTACTACTATCGAACACTGCCGAACTAAACGGATGGCTGAATTCTAAAGCTTTTTTATTTATTTTCGTGCCTCATCATCAGAGAGCACAATAAGCTCACTGTTGTACTTAATCCAGATGAGGTTGATCGAAATGTGTTAGAAGATAATTTTTGTTCTATTACCCAATTCGGTACAATCGGTGAGGCGTATTTAGGGAACAAACATATAAACATTTAATCTAACCGTCTCCTTTATAGGAGAGGAATATTTTAAGGATGGATCGAAGATGATCTTTATTTGCGAATGTTAGGTTATTAACATAAGTATTTGGACAGTGGCTTGATTGAAGGTTGACACTCAGGAGGTACCTAACGAACGATACTTAAGGATGTTTCCTGTTATCTGGTTTAAAGAACGATCAAAATTTGATATTACCATATCTATAGTGACATGACCTAGATTTATAGGGTATTACGCAATGCTTAATACCCAGAGGTTTTGTGACTCAGTGACTATGGAGCTGGCCGAGGAATCAACGAGGTTAAACAACGTTGTCATTATCGATACCTTTTCTAAAAACTTCACACCCCGTCATCCCTCGTAAAGTACGTTAGTCTCTCTCCGGTGATGTCCGATTGCTAACCCATCAGACTATTTAAGATATAGAGAGTACATAAATAGTGGTTGTAATGGTATTAGTCGGCTAGTCTCTGATGACATTGGCCGCCGTAACTAATATACATGTAGTAGTAGTAGATGGTAAAGGAAGTTTCTACGCTCATATTAAGCAGTCCACGTAGGGGAGGTTATAAGGAAGATATCTCCGAAAAGCTAAAATCAAGATCTTATTCATTGTTTTTCTACTATTATAAACTCAACTCCTGTACCAAAAATAGGTAAATTAAGCCAACGACATCTTAAACTTTTAAAAGGTCTAAAAATCCTTAGGCTACTGAACTTTTTGTATAAAAAATAGTTGGTGGATGACCGAGCTTCGCTCGGTATTTTTTTATACAAAGTTTTCTAAAGATGAAACCTAGCTAGATCGATTTATCGCCCCCGAAACACCCTGCAATAAGGAAATTCCTGCGCTGCACCCTGTATCGTAACATGGATCATTTACCACATTTTCAAATTAATAATGTCTGTTCATCATTCTTCTACAACCCCCAAAAAAAATAATAATGATTGTAACGTTTTAAAGTGGACGTTTTGATAAATTATTTTATCATGTGGTTTATATGCTGTTGACCTTAAAGATGTACAAAATAACTTCTCTGTTATTGTTTGTAATGACAGTTAAACGTATCAAGTGCATTTGATCGAGCAACTCATCGACGGAGGTCATTGTTCTCTACATCAAATCTGTTAACTTTATTTAGAAGGGGGCGGAATTACTGGTTCCTCACGATGCACTCGGTCTTGGTTTATAATATAACAATTTCAATAGAAATCGAATGTATTCAATTATACAACCGAATAATAAACAGATAGCAGATTTAACAACCTTGCTTAAAAAAGGTGAACCTGTAATAATAACAAGTTATTCACTGGTTTCACCTTTTTTCCCCGATCCCGACCTTTTCACCCGATCGATAGTGAAAAAATCTATCTTAATCTGGGTAGAAAAAACAGTACCTACTAATTGCGACGTAATCATGTTTTTAAGGTTTCGCAATTTGTTCACATTATACAGTATTATAAACTACCTACAGGTATTACTTAATCTTAAAACGTCGGACAATAAATAAAAGGTATTTAACCATAATATACGATTATGACCTAATGTATATCATATCATTATCATTTCAGTCCCATATGGTAGCTATACTCGGAGACACACAAAACAGGGAGACATGATATTCAGAATCTTCACCCTAAAAAACAAGTGATTGTTTCGTGACACTTATGAGAATGCCAAACATAACAATTTTCTATTTGATGATCTAGCTAGATGTATATGTGTGTTCTGTGGACATAGCACTATTCTCGTTAGAGCCAGCGAAACGTCGTCTGTTATTAATGTTGATAAACTTTCGCGATTTGTACACATTATAAAATTATGTATACTACGGGTCTTAATCCGTATTGCAACGGCCGTGATCACCTTTTACCTTAAATTATTTACGTGATTAGGATCCGTAGTATATATATTTTCATAATGTTGCCTGTTATTGTCATACGCTCTGAAGAGGAGGTAGTACACAATCTTAAATCAACTAATTTGTTTATTGTAAAACATATATAGCAATAAAACTTTCAATGTTTTTAGTTACATAGGGTATACTTCCAAGTTGGTCTCATTGTCATTAGATCAGGACCTGGTGATCGGATTCTGAAGAAATTGTGGAAACTCTTGAAATATAAAAGGCATACCTATAGTGATTAAGATATATTTCATAGTGATTCGTGCATTTACTGGTGAAGTGGAACTGATGATGAAGACCACAAATTATGAGCGCAACTATTCAATATTTCACGATTTGCCATTCAATTACTTTAATATATTATTGAGTAGCACTTTATTCTTGTCATTCTACTATTACACATGTAATAGAGCTGATGGTGAACTATCATGTGAACTCCTCAACAATTAACGGCTCTGCATTGGGAAAAGCAATATTTTGTAAAAGGATTTGAGCAGTTGACATACGCCTATTGTATCTTAAGTGAAATACAAACTTAGCCACAAATAAGTGAAAAATTTAAAATAATACCGATTTCAAAAATAAATTCAATGCAGAAAATAATACAGAATAATTTAAAAAAAACAACATTTTGAAGTGGTTGCCGTTGCGCGTTATTGGGCACCAACTTCAAAATGTAGAATTTTTTTTGTATTGATTTTTGAAGTCGGTAATAGATTTTCGTAAAAAAGTATTTTATTGAGACCCATATTGCAGTATTCGAAACAATTTTTTTTTACACCTCATTATTTTGACACCACAGTCACTTATTTGGAACATTTGGGCAATCAAAACAACTCTAACGACATATTAATTTTATAAATCTGTCTAGTGGTTTGAAAGATAAAGAATATTACATACATACATACTAAATACTGCCAAAAACTTAAACCTTCTTTAAAAAGCCAAACCTTTTTTCGTCTGTTCAAAAAATATTAAAACAAGATCCCCGACGTATACAAGGTTATTTTTGGTATAGTGCAAAGCTCAGACACACCAACAAGATTTTTACTTCAAGAAATCACATAAAAAAAGAAAATTAAAATATTGAAAACTTGCAGAGTTGCAAGCCATTATAGTTGTCGTGTGTTCTTCGCGCCATCGTGCTCATTGCGTCCCGTAGTACGTCATCCATGGTTATTATTAAAAAAAACAAACGGTTGTCTGTAAAGTCGGTTTATTGACGATAGTTGAACGTGACAAGGTCATAAGAAAATACTGATGGAATGGTTTCATTTTTCAAAAGAAAAATTTAATTTTATTTGTTTGATAGATATTTTGTATAGATATAGAGAAGGAGATAAATGGAAATCACAATTGAATTGATCAAGTTACATTATTTTATTTGTACGCATAAATATGTAGGCTCAGGATGCCGCAGGTTATAGCTTGCCATCGTTCACGAACACCGGGAGATCACTACGTTTAGATTTTACCATTTTTATTTAAATTTAAATCTTAATTTCACCACAGATAATTCGATAAACGAAATAATACTAGACGCGTCTAAATTAAATAGCTAATAAATGATTCCACATATCACTATAAGAAAAAATAAAATGATCGGGTCGGAAATTAGCGATTCGTCGGGCACGTGGTGCGCAAACGGCCCTCGTCGGCGAACTCCTTCAAGATGGCCGCACCGCCATCACGTCCATGTGACGTTCCGCAAGAATAATCAACAACCCTCATTCTTTTCCGACGTAAATGACAGTGAATGTCAAGTGTTGCCATATGTTGCGCCGTCACTCAACGCAAATACTCAAGTGGATAATTGAAGACGCGGTGTGGACCGCTCACCCTTTTTAATTCATAGCGGTCTTTTTCTAGTACGAAGGTTATGAATAACGGTCCCTTAAACTTCCTATCTAACTTAGTATGATGCCGTTCACTACTCTTAATAAAATCAAAATCACCTTTGGCTAATGGTTTGATATTAGCGCGACAGCGATCAAATCGACGAGCATCTGCTGCAGAAGCTTTTTGGATATTCTCCGAGGCATTATTTCAAATGGTCTCTAAATCTAACGAGTTATTCTAATCGTCACAGTGAGTTATTTAATTAGTTTTAGAGTTGATCTTAAACATACCTAATCATTGTGCGCGAATACCGTACATCGGTTCTGTTGGAGGGTACTTAGTAATAGTAGATTTCGTACTACCAGTGGGTAAACCGAACCAGCACCTAACAGTCTCATGCTTATGGCGACGCACTGCCTATTGTCATTACAAACGCAATGATTGACGAACTCATCAACATACCGCGATATAGGTACCGCTCAACTATCCTGCCTGACCAAATCAGAATTATTACAGAAAATGATAAAAATAATATAATCTTGATCGACATCAAACATTGATACTATTGCAACTACAGTCATAGTCATTCCTGTGACTATCATACAAACAGTCATCCTTGTGACTATTACACAAACATAGTTATCCCAGTGACAATCACACAAACAGTCATTGCCACACAGGCTAATTATTGCCACTCATGCTAGTCATTGCCACACAGGCTAGTCACTGCCACACAGGCTAGTCATTGCCACACAGGCTAGTCATTGCCACACAGGCTAGTCATTGCCACACAGGCTAGTCATTGCCACACAGGCTAGTCATTGCCACTCAGGCTAGTTATTGCCACACAGACTAGTCATTGCCACACAGGCTAGTCAACCTCAAACAGGTCAAGCCAATAATACGTAAGTTAGTCCAGCGCTCAAATCCTAGTAGGACTGAGCAGCCCCTTACCACCTTCTACCATACACCTGAACTCACAAACGGTTGCTCCCATTCTCCTACCCTATTCACGCTAAACACTGGGTGATTGACTGGAGCCCACTATAAGAGGTTAAATGAATCAATTCAAACTGCCTACAAAGACGACCCTATCGTTTGTAACCGACCCTTTAATACCTACCAAATCAGAACTATTGCATAAAATGATGCTGCACTTAACTGTGTTCTACCGTGTTCTTCTGACTTATTCAGTATTCTAGCATGTTCTACCGTGTAATTCTGTGATATTTAGTATTTTACCATGTTCTACCGTGTTCTACATAACTGCTTAACCAGCACTCCAGGAAGTACTTAACTAGTACGCTACAACACAATGCTACAACAGCACTTAATCAGCGCCACTCAACCCATCACATAATTAGCGACAGATTCGTACTGTTTTATCCACAATACTGAAACATGTCCACTTATCCAGTGGTACCATTACTGCTTAACCAGAGATACTGTATTAGACCCCATAGTAGACCCCGCAGTTGACACCCCGTTGACCCACTGTTGACCCACAGTTGACCTCGCAATTGACCCAATATTGAAACACAGTTGACCCATTGTCGACCCCACAGCTGAACCACTGTTGATGACCCCATTGACCCGTACGGTAGACCCCTCGATGGATCCCACATTAGACGCCTCTGTGAACCCCGCACTGAACCTCTCGGTGGAACCAGCATTAGAGGTACTAATACTAGCTTAGGACATTTGTAACGGCGCCAACGGTTTAACAGCCATGCAGCATGAATAAAATTTCACGTCCAATCACTATGACGTGTTAAAGATTTTCGACGTTATCAATATTCACACAAGTTAAAATGTTCACATTACTATTAACGGTTGATTGGCATATGGTAGTGATAAGGACAGCATAAACACTACTAAATTTAAACGAAAGAGAATTTCCAACTAGCCACTCGTCACGTCACATGAGCTATACACCAAATGCAAAAAAAACGAAAATTAATTAAATTTAACGGTTTCAAAATTGTTTGAATACTGCATCTACTCGGCTCAATCGCGAAATGAAATAAGCCTTTCTTGCGCCCCACAACTATTTAACGTAACGGGACTACACACGCGAGATAAAATATATAACGACGCATTACACACAACACTATACGGATAACATTTGAACATTTTCGCTACGCTTACTAGCGATACTTATTTACTCGTTTACTGCATAGTTCAGTGACAACTTTTTCTCGAATGCGACAGTACTCGGCTTCAAAATGTTAATAAAACAAGAAAGACTCACCTGTGTCTATGAACAGTCCCTTAGGACAACTCACATACCAGAGATCCGCGACGAAACCGGATATACCCGATCCGTAGACACAAAACGGCCAAACTGGACGTAGAATAACGTCCAACACGTCCACACAACACACGAATATCACACGCGACAAGCAACTTTTTTTTTTTTTTTTTTTAACTATATATGAGCTTGCGTCTCCGTCCGGCTTACAGGGGCATTTCATCCCACTTCTGATGTAGGCTCAGGATGCCGCAGGTTATAGCTTGCCATCGTTCACGAACACCGGGAGATCACTACGTTTAGATTTTACCATTATTATTTAAATTTAAATCTTAATTTCACTACAGATAATTCGATAAACGAAATAATACTAGACGCGTCTAAATTAATTGCTAATAATAATTGATTCCACATATCACTATAAGAAAAAATAAAATGATCGGGTCGGAAATTAGCGATTCGTCGGGCACGTGGTGCGCAAACGGCCCTCGTCGGTGAACTCCTACAAGATGGCCGCACCGCCATCACGTCCATGTGACGTTCCGCAAGAATGATCAACTACTCTCATTCTTTTCCGACGTAAATGACAGTGAATGTCAAGTGTTGCCATATGTTGCGCCGTCAAATACAATTATGTCAATTTTTATTTATTTATTTTTACAATGGAACGCCTCAGAGCGAGGTAACGCCTCATTTTTTTTCGTGCTTTCAGCCGGCTTCATCGAATTGTAAGACGTTGTCACGTCAAAAATGATGATTACATTTTACATCATATTGTGAACAGAATTTGGACTGTTAGAATGATTATTGAATTAATTAATGATTGATAAATTAATTAATCAAAAAATATAACATGTTCCAAAGTATACCTCATTGGAATGTGTTACTGATTCTGAGCAAACTACTTGCAAGTTTGCACTATACCAAGAATAACGTTGTATAATATCATGCAGTTGGAGCCATGAATCTCGATGAACATAGTAAAGCGCCTCCGACTGTATTAATGGCTACGACTTGTAATAAAATAAAAGATTAGATAGGGTTAAAGAGAATTATAATGAAAAGACTAGAGCTAAAATAGATAAGATGTTATTAAATATTAATTAGAGTTACAATCAACGGTATAAAAACAGGGATAAGAGCCCTATAACTATTTAAAAGTAATTACAAGGGAGGAACTCGTAATGCAGATAAATAACAAGCTTGGATAGAGAAAACTTGACAGTCTGAATATGTACCAGGCATTTTCAATGCTCCGCTCCTATTACTCGTAGCGTGATGTTATATAGCCTATAGTCTTCCTCGATAAATGGGCTATCCAATAGTAAAAAGTAAGTAAGAATGTTTGAATTCAAACCAGTTGTTCCTACGATTATCGCGTTCAAACAAACGTACGAACTCTTCAGCGTTTGCGGTCGTTGATTCTTTCATACTAAATAACGGTAGCCACAAACTAATGTCTTTATTATGTTTTATAGGATAGCGACCACCTACTTAATACAGCACCCAATATTTGTACGTAAATAAAACAAAGTTCCTTAAAAAAAAATGGTAGTCATTTTTAATTAATTGTATGTATACACTTTTACAGTGCTACACCCTAAATTGTAACAGTCTTGTATAAACCAGGTCATACAAAGTCAAAGAAAATAACTGCGATATTCGTGTTTAGCAACCACGTGGTTGCTAAGCGACGTTTTTTAAAAATAAACATTTCGTTTACCGATCACTCGATTTTATACGAAATGTATGAAAATAGCAAACTACATTTAAATAATGATGAAAATTTAACTGTTGTACTAATTAAACATCGAATTTGTGTGTATACTATTAAAGAACTAATAAACTTAACGCCGCGTGTCGTGTTAACACAACCAAGTTAAACCTTTTTCGAATTTTTGTGTTGGTTTAATAATGTTTAAAATCATAGCATTTAATTATGTTATATATTTATTATTCTCGTGATACATGCAGCCCAGCAACAGTGTGTCATTACGACACTTATCGCCAACTAGCGACCACAAGTGACTTAACGTGTTTGCCATTATTGTACCTACTAAAAATTATTCTTGTCAATGTCTTTTCATATTTTCGGAAAAAATCAAGATTTTGAATTATGAAGGCCTTGCAATAAGTGAGCGATATATTGAAATTGTATAACGGTGCTTCTTTACCTTTAGAACATTAGAGATTAAACTTTCGAATTTTGAACCTACGATCTACAGTCTATACTACAGTCTATACTATAGAGTAAATAATGGAGGCCAAATGCTGGCCGAATAATAAAAATAAAATTATATGACCTTGAAAATACTGTTGTCCTCTTCATCTCTTTCTAAATAGGGGTTTTCTTTCCTAAATAGGGTGGCCATCTTTTTGTACTTCTGGATATTCATAAATAAATAAATTTAGAGCATCGGAGCCGACTACATTATGTAAAAATGCTAAATATCGAGTAATGCACTAATATGGAATTTATCTATTTATTTCAATATCTACTGAACTGTACATTTTTAAAAACTACGGAAATCAAGTTTTGATAAATTACAGTTCTGTAAGTATTAAAACGTAATTTTGTTAACTAAAGTTTAATTTTTTTTTTTGGTTAGAAAAGATAAAGCGGGTTATGATTCATTACAGTTACATACCAAAATGTTAAATTGTTTCAATATTCAAACGTTTACAACACATTGTAAATTTCACAGAGAATATGGTCGTAGGGTGACCATATTTTCATCTGGTGCTTACAGCAAGAATTAAAGAAAACATGTTATTAAACTGAATAGCAACAAATAATAATACACAAATTAGGTTTATTACGGTCATTAGCGGTCGTATCAAAGTTAAAGTCGTCGTTATAAAATAAATATTGTACAAATATTCTTAGATTTTAAAATAAAAAAAGGGGCCATAAATGTCACCTTTAAAAAACTCCTCGACAAAAATGTGTTTATTGAAATTATGTAATAAGTAATTGAATAATAAACTATAGTCATCTGCCAAATATATCTGTCCTCCGATATGGTCTACTAATATGGGGCAACAGTCCCGACGTGCAAAAAGTGTTTATTGCGCAAAAAAGATGCATACGTTCCATATGTGATATAGCGCCGGATGTATCATGCAGGCCTTATTTCCAAAAGTTAAAGATACTCCCCTTACCCTGCATTTACATAGTAGAGGTGGGAAAATTTGTTAAACAACACCCTGAAATGTTTAAAAAAGCGAAAGATATTACTCTGAGAAAGAACATAAGGAATCCAGACAGGCTTGTTTTAGGGATAATTCCCAGGACCAACCGACTACAAAACAATTGCTTTGCCATGTGTGTTAAAATTTATAATAAAATCCCAGATTGTTATAAAATACTGCCGCTAAAAAAATTTGTACCAGCTCTAAGTTGTTGGCTTATGCAAAGAAATTTTTATTCTATCAGAGAATTTTTGACATATTATGAGTAAAATATGAAATGATTATGATGTTAATAACTAAAATGGACTAATTAATATGTTTAGATAGAGAGTAATGTATTGGAAATGTAATTAATTGATATGACTGTAATATTTGCATGCTATTGTAATATGGCGAAATGTGTCTTGGACGTTTTATAAAATATTTATGTTTACCATCTTTGTACCACATTTGAAGCAAATAAAGATTATTATTATTATTATTATTATTATTATATTTTACAACATAATTCATTATTCTAATACTAAATATTAGTTACACTGTCAGTTTCGCCTACAATCAATATACAAAGTCATCATCGTAGCAGGTCTCTTTCGCACGCGAAGTATTAGTTCCGATTATTTGTACGTTTAAAAATAAAAATGTCGAACAAAAGTGCCGAAATTTCTATTAGTGAGCTAAATAAGACAGTGCTTTCACTCCAGAGTAAAGTAGTTTCTCTGGAACAGCTTATTTACGAGCAAAATAAGCTTATAAAAAATCTAATAAGTGATCGCAGTGACTCAGTGAAATGTAAAGGTGACGATGTTGAGGGTAACTCTACGTCAGAGTTACCCCCGAGAGCCGTACGTGTGGCCCGCGCTCGCGCAGAATCGGCAATGTCCGTGAATACTCGGCGAGCGCTCGCTAAACCCGCTCCCACCCGTACTGCTGTTCGTGCGGCGACACGAACGGCGACCCCTACTCCGAGTCCAAATGTCGCTCAGCTGTCGCCGCCTGCGCCGCAATCTGCTAAAGATGTGCGCTCGCCTTCCGATGCTCAAGACGCAAGTGACATCGAACAATTAGTTAGTAACAACTGCGAGGCCGTTGAAGTCGTACAGTCTTCGAGTGTCAGCGGTGTAACTGTGGAGTCACGCCCAAGAGATGGTGGTGATCCCAGTGAGGTAAAACGATGGCCGCAACGAAGTACTCGCTTGAGTGAGAATGCGACTCGTGGTACCGCTGCACCTACCTCCACTTCGTTGTCGTCGGCCGAGCGTAAAACCTACCTACATTTATACTACTTAAAGGTGGGAACGACTACTGAGCAGGTATTGGAACATTTGCGCACTATTTGTCCGAATGATACTTGTACGGCCGAGGTTTTAAAATCACGCGGCGATTATGCGTCCTTTAAATTGTGTGTCCCAAGTAAACATCTGGTTAAGTATTTATCACCTAATAATTGGACTGAGGACATCCATGTGAAACTGTGGCGGAATGGATTTCGTAAGAAAAGTTTACAAACCACCCAGGGTTAAGTGTTATTCGCTATTTTACCAGAACGTTAGGGGACTGAGATCTAAATTAGATACTTTTAAAATTTCTTTACTGAGTGAATCTGCAGATGTATTTGCAATAACTGAAACATTTTTAGTTAGTAGCGTACTTAGTGGTGAAGTGGTCCCAGACGGGTATAATGTGATCCGACACGATCGCGTTAGCGATGCTGGTTGGGGCGGAGTACTGATGGCGGTACGTGCACGGTACCCACTCCAACAAATAGTTGATATTCCCAATTGTACCCCCGATATTGAGTTGGTTGCTGCTGTAGTCACTTTTAGTCATAAACGAATGTTACTGTGTACTGTTTACATACCGCCTAGTTCTACAGATGAGAAATATGTCAACACATTTACAGTGTTAGAGAATGTCGTTGCAATGTATCCTAAATTGGATATACTTATATTGGGAGATTTCAATCTTAACTCTTGTAGTCAAAATGTTACATTACACTATGCATATTTGTTATCTTTTTGCAAACTTAAGCAACACAATAATATTGTTAACAGCTATGGTAATATATTAGATCTGGTATTGAGCAACTTGGGAGAGGAGTGTGTGCGTATAGTTGGCGACGTGGAACCTCTCGTGCCGATGGACGCCCACCACCCCCCCCTCGGTATTCGCCTCAACGTGGCGCGCCCGGAGCCGATGCGGGCGCGGCTTATGTGTTCGCCACCACCGGCGGCGGCGCAGCGGCATGATGACGCTCCTCGGTGGAATTTTAAAAAAGCCAACTTTTTTTCTCTTTATGATTCTATCCAATCGTCTGATTGGTCAGAAGTAATTAGTTCCACTAATGTCAATCATGCTCTTGATTTATTTTATGCCAAACTTCAATCTTGCTTCCACTCAAATGTTCCAACCATAACATCTGTCAATAATCCCAAGTATATTTATCCCACATGGTACAGTCCAGAAATAATTAATAATATAAAAAACAAACACTATCACTTAAAAAAGTTTAGAGCATTTAATTTGGAATTTAACTACGAAATGTTTAAATTTTATAGACAACGTACGAAAGAACTAATTAAACTAGCCCACACCGATTTTATTAAGAGAACTGAGATGAGTATAAAAAAGGACCCAAAGACATTTTGGAAGTTTGTAAAGGATCAGCAATGTTCGCGGCGCTCCTGTTCTGAATTCGAATACGATGGTAAGGTCGTGACAGGGTCGGAGGCTGCAAATGCTTTTGCCACCTATTTTAAATCCGTTTTCTTGTTAAATCAACCGACTTTATCTACTAGTACAATTAATAATGAAGACCATAGCTCCTTAAGTTCTTACCGTGTTTCTATCGATAGTATTAGCCCATCAGACCTTTCACATGCAGTTAAAAAACTTAAATCTCAATCATCCGCTGGTCCAGACGGGGTGCCAGCTTACATCGTAAAGGACTGCATGACGATATTTCAGGAACCTCTCTTACATATTTTAAATTTAGCTCTGAAAACAGCCACCTATCCCACTTTATGGAAGATCTCGCGAGTTACACCTGTGCCCAGGGAAGGGTCGAAGTCCCGGGTCACTAACTACAGACCCATAGCTGTACTGTCGGCGTTTGGCAAGGTATTTGAATCCATTCTGAATCGTTACATAATTAGACAGATTAACCCACAGTTGAGCGAGTGTCAGCACGGGTTTCGAGCTGGTAGATCTACGACCACTAATTTGATAAACTTTGTTGACTATGCAGCAGCTGAGTTAGAAGCAAAAAAGCAAGTAGATGTCGCTTATTTTGACTTCAAAAAAGCCTTCGATCGCGTTCACAGCGACGTTTTGTTAAAAAAGTGCTCTCTTACAGGATTTACACCTAATCTTCTAAAATTATTTGCCAGTTATTTAGCAAACCGTAAACAGTATGTCCAACTATCACACTATCGTTCCGACCAGTATGACACTCGCTCAGGTGTGAGTCAAGGCAGTGTGTTAGGTCCAACTTTGTTTCTCATCATGGTCAATGACTTGCCTTACGTCGTCAGAACTGCTCAGTGTCTCATGTTTGCTGACGACTTAAAGCTTTTTTTGGGTATCGGGTGCACTCAAGATTGCAAAGCACTCCAACAGGACATCGATAACGTAGTTGACTGGGGTGAACGCAATCAACTTGACTTTAATTCATCCAAATGCAAAATAGTCACTTATACCCGTTCTAGATCACCATATTCTTTTGATTATAAATTAGTAGACGAGCCTCTCGAGCGAGTAACACAAATACGCGATCTAGGTTTAATTATGGATCCTGGCCTGACGTTTAACACGCATATTACAACCATATGCAACAGAGGCTTTAAGTCTCTTGGATTCGTCGTAAGACAAACTGCTGGATTTCAGGACAGGAGTGCTGTGATTGTGCTGTATTTTTCGTTTGTCCGCAGTATCTTAGAATTTAACTGTATAGTCTGGGACCCTCACGAGGCGAAGTACAGTTTAATGTTGGAACGTGTTCAGAGGAAGTTCGCTAGATATCTGTACTACAAGCTGTATGGCTACTACCCCTATTTGTACCCATCTCTTTTCGTATCTGGGATGGTAAGTATAGATACGCTTCAACTAAGACGTAGGTGCGCTCTCATGGTCCACTACTACATGCTGTTAAACAATTCAATTGACAACCCCACTGCGTTGTGCCGCTGTGCCCTGTCGGTACCGGACCGGTATGCTCGGCTGCGCTCGTGTCGTCTGCTGGCGGTGCCCATGGTGCGCACCTACTCAGCGAAATTTGCGCCTACGAATCATGCCATGACATTAATCAACTCACTGGTTGCTCAATACCCAGAAGTTGACATTTATTATATTAAGTTAGGGCAATTTGTACATTTTTGCATGTTATTTTTGAGTAGTTATTAAGTCATTTTTACTGTAATGGCTTATTGCATGTTTTGGGTATCTGTAAGTGCAATAAGCAGTTGATTTAAATAAATAAATAAATAAATAAAAAAGTGATTTTTAAAAAACTTTTTATCTTGTGATGGGTAACATTTCTTGGACACTTCGAAGAAGACGAAGATTGCAACTTTTCTCCCCGAAATTGCTCAGCTGGTGCACTCCAAATTTAATCTATCTCTTGGTCGAACACCTACTTTCAACAAACAGGATGTGTACCTAGTCATATCGAGATTTTGCCAGAAAGCGATTTATTCATAACTGCTATCTAGTCTAGTCAAGACATTGACGCCAAACTTTTATCCTAATCTTGCATCTAAAATTACTGCAACACGTGTCTAACATTAAAAAACCCCGACAGGTGGACCTAAAGTTCATTCTCTTTCCAAAACAACTTGTCCAAAAAAAAACTAGTTTTATATTATAAAACTGCAATCGAATCTGTTTAATCGTTTGGGCGTTATGATGCCGTCAATCGGCATATAGACACACTATAGGTTTATACCATCCCTAACTTTCATCGTAAGTTACAAAGCTCTAATAAACTTTTTTGGGACTGAGGTTTTAACTTTTTAACTTCCGACCGTGAAGGTAAACTCTTTAAAAATTTCACTCCATTTATCAAAGTACCTACAGGCCAACCGGTTTATTGCTTAGTAATTTGAGTCTGAATATTGGCGGAGGTTTCCTTCTTAGGAAGTTTCGTATGACGTCTTTGAACGCTTTTATTTTTAAATTTTATCGATACTCGTCTCTTTTTATTAAAGTCGTTTATAATATCGTGGACTTCAAATAGCTTTGTTCTCATCTAAATATTCGAGATACCTACTTATGACCAGAGCTAACAATCTCTAATTAATTAAAAGATCTTCGTAAAGTAAGATGATTATATTTTTGTGTGTCATCGATGCGTAGTGTAGTACACGACTGTACGACTGCACTACTATGAGTACTGCACTGCGCTGGTTCATACACGTGGGATGGAGCTTTGTGAGAGCTTCGAAATATAGACGCAAATGTGATCCAGTATTGTGTCTGTTAATTCTATGTTTGTAAACTTCACATCATAACTAACATAGTGCAGGACCAGGAATGGTCTTTCTATGAATAAATTAAAAACGCGTAAAAATGTTGAATTGAAGTACATTTTTTTAAAAAGCCTCCAAACAATTATCTACCTTTCTGCCAGATTACAATCGGATCCGTTTACCCGTTGAGGCGTGATTGAATAACAAACAAAGATCCATCTATTCATCCATACATCCAAACTTTAGCATTTATAATATTATAGTATATGGATATTTAAATGGATTAAAAAAGTAACTCGTCAGTTTCATAGCTTACCTGGCAGATTAAACGAACTCCTCCAAGGTCGAGGGTTCGGCTCCAGTTGGAATTTTTTCTTCGTGTATAAAATTTGCATAAAATATGCCAAATGAGTTAGATATTGTTTGTCAGTTTAAGACTAGTTCTCGAATATCTAAAGTTAGATCATAACAGTGTTTATAAATAGAAAATTAAGGCAATTTGAAGGCGGATAAGTACTTGTTTGTCACATTAGATACTTAATATTTTTTTTTTAATAGAACAGGTATCTACTTCGCTTTGAAATATAATGATGTATAGGAAAATTTTCACAGCTAAGTAAACATAGTATGCAAATGAGAAATTATCATAATATTAAGTAATACTATCATTAAACTATATGTTACTTACACAGCAATACCCAAGTAACACATTTGGTAACAAATAGCTTGCGCATGCATATAGTATTTTTTTGGAAACTTTAGTAATAAAATCCACCGTGATTAAGTTCTATAAAGGTGGTTAGAACCTATAAGCAACCTGTATGTTACCAAAGTGAGAAAAATTGCAACTTATTTAAAGATGCAGAAGAGATGCATAAGAGTTCGAATTGTTATCTTAAGTGGCACTTGGAACTAACGGTGCAAATTGCGCGCTATGAATGAATGTTAGAACGATAAAGCGATACCGTTCATTCGTTGAGTGACAAATGAGATCTTATCAAGTCTTATTTTCGGTGATAAACAAAAAGACGGATAATGTGCTTTGTGCTACTGTGTTATTTGTGAAAGCATTAGGTGAGTATAAAAATATTATGTATTTAACGCAGGATAACATCATGGAGCCCTTGCAAATGGTTTTTCATCGTGAAACCATGGTATATTTACTTAGTAAATTTTGATGCGCCTTCGATCTAATCAAATATTTATAAAATATATGCGCTGATCAATAATTAAGATAATACTATAAAAAAAATTGGTATTTAAAAACCTAACATTGTGGTTTCACAAAAAGTATAATGTCAAACTACATTAGAAACAGTTATCAAAACTTATTTTCGTTTATGTTCATCATCATCATCATCATCAGCCTATCGCAGTCCACTGCTGGACATAGGCCTCTCCAATTGCACGCCACTTTGTTCTATCTTCGGCTTCTCGTTTATGTTATTGTAATAAAATACCATTAAACAAGATGCTTTTTAAGGACTCTATTTTTAAACATGGCGATTTAAAATAGACCTTGCAGTTCTTATTTTCACTCATTTGTTGCCTTATTGGAGCTCTTAGGGCCAAACATCACTCATTAGTGCCTAGTAGTGATTATTTTCACTTTACAGGTCTTGCTGTCTATGCGTTGAATTGGGGATCCTCAAGACCAACAACACCCTGAATAGAACCTAAAATTATAAATTATGAGACAGCAAGTTGTGGGACTTAAATATTTTAGTAAATTGGTTAGTGTAAACATAAAACTTGTGAGACTTTAAGTTATCTGACCTACTCATCTTAGCATTTAGTTAATTAGGATTAAAATGTACAACAATGTAGAACGTACCAGAAATAATGAGACTGTAAGTTGTGCGACTAATTCATGATTAGGTACATTTATATGATTAAGATTTAAGTGTAAAACAATTACTTATCTCAAATTGTGATGCTGCAGTTATCCTCTATTAAGCTTATAATTATGAGACCATCGCAAGATTTGTAGATGTGTGATTAAAAATAAAATCCGTGTATGACATGAATTTGAAAGTGTTTTATTTTAAATCTTAAAATAACTAAAGTAAGTAAGTAGGTATAGGTAAAATAATCAATATTTTGAAAAGGTATGAAGAAAAGGTAACTAAAATACATTTCTTTTTGTATTTAATCCATACTAGTTTCTATTTTATATCTCCAGGAAAACTTAAACATTCGGAAGCATTGGTTGACATTAATTTGTATTAAAAAATCTTATTGTATCTCTGTGAATATAACTATGCTAAGGTACAACAAGAACTCAGTCCTAAAATCAAAAGACTTCCTGTGACCTAAACTGCTGAGATTTCTTACAAATCTGTCGATTTCTGAAGGTACTTGGCAATCACCCAGAAAATCATTTACCGTCGATATATAACTTGCTCGACATTTTATGTCTTTCTTACCAAAATTTCCGTCTCGCCAGCCAATAAGATGGCGTTTTATAACCCTCAAGTCGATCAAATGCATAACTAGACTCAGCAATAGGAAAGCTTTTATCATATCAATCGGAAGACTTAGTAAAGGTGAATCGACTTTGTTTCAGGTTCGGTATTATAAGTCCATTATGCCAATATTGTCCAGGATCGACATATTCTGTCTCGGAGTGTTCATGAGCGTTCTTGGGTCTACTGGGAGTACATTCGGATTTATAGCATTTTAAAGCGTCGCTAAAGATTTCAAAGCTGAATGGCTATGTTATTTTTTACAGTCCATGCTCTAGTTGCTTCTCGAAATTGATGAATTTGTTTGTATTAAAACATCTTTTTACTTGGCACACGATATGACGTATTTCGAGGTGGGTTTCCTCAAAAGTTTCATTATTCAAATTAAAATTTTCAGCCAAATTTCCATCAATCATTTCAGTCGAACTTACACTAAGATCATGACTGCAAAACTGCAAAAAAATGTTTATAGTATAAATCTGAAAAATAGGTAGGTACCTAATTACAACTCGAAAATCAAAATACAAAAGACGTCCAGAAGGGTAACTCACGAATTGAAATTGACACATGAACATTGAACACATGATTTGAAAAAATATAAAGTTAACTAAGTAAAACGTAGGAAATTTACTTAATAACAAATCATAAAAATCATATTCTATTTAAATTTATAAATATGTACGGAACCTGCGACAGTGATAGTAAAATTCTCTTGACACAATTGTACAAAACAAAGCCAATTATTATAATCTGCTTGTACTTTTTATTATGCATTAAATTGAAATTACTTACCTTTCAACAATTGGAGTATTCTCTTTTGATTGTTTCATAACATTTTCATGGTCTAAAATAGTACATAGACCTGTTAGATCCTAAGTGGTTCTAAATGAGGAAAAAATGTTGCTTAAGGTTTTCAAGAACCATTTTTTGGAACCGATCTACTCGTTATAGTGGCATATTAGAGTACGTTAGACCTTACAAAGGCAATTATACTAGGTTCTAAATATGCTGCAATAATAACTCTTGAGCCACTACAGGTGATAAATAACTCATATATACTACTTATTTAGTACTAAAGATGCCAAATAGGGAAAAAATATCACCTATTAGGATACAGTTCTTTAGGGGGGATTTTAAGATGTTATATGCCTCTTTGAATTCTAAAAAAGAGAAAAAATTTACCTTTATGCGTCTATAAGTAATAAATTCGGCTTAATGCTACTATAAGTAATGAAGCAGGAACAAAAATCAATTGTTAGCGATAAAAGACACTCATTTGCAAATTCGAGTGCTGTTTGCATCTATAAGTAATACCGTACACTCTTGCATCACTTAAATGCTACCTATAGTTGCAAAATAAGTTCTAAAATTCACTAACGTGCTACTTGGGTACCCACTCCTAACACAAGCCATTCAGCTTAGCTGGAGGGGTTAACAGGATTGCTATTGTCGGATCTTTAAAAAAAAATTAGATGATGTCATGTGTCAAGGTAAGTAGTACTGGTAGTTCTACTTCAAGATGAGTTAAAGCAGTTATTTCAAAACTGATGACTGAATAATTTAATACTATTTTCACGTTGCGCGATTTGACGCGGGAATAACGCGATGATGCTATTAATGCTACTAGTGCCGGATTTTGAAACGTTACTTGACGTCCCGACTAGCTCGCAGTTTTTGACAATTTCAACGTTAAGGGACCACGTGTCAAAATGAATTTTAAATCTTAATATTTCACCAAGGGGTCTTTCCAACCCCTAAACGTTTTTAAAAGACCTATCTAACGATATACCACACGATGGGGTAGGTGAGAAATAAAATCACATCCCCACATTATTAGTACCATAAAAAAAAATGATTTTCAAAATTTTATTCTTTCACTTTGTCGGCGTAAGTAATATCCATGCAAAATAACAGATTTCTAGCACTAACAGTCCCTGAGCAAAGCTACGGACGGACGGATAAAGCGAAAGTATAAGGGTTCCGTTATGCCATTTTGCCTACTAAACCCTAAAAATTGAGATAAGTAAGGTGCTGCCACTAATTATATCATACATAATTTTAGAAGACTTTTTTTACTATATGTTGAGCCCTCATTGTAATTGTCAATCTAGTCTTAAAGACTAATAAATAATTCGATTTTAACTTAATCTGTTAAAAACTGATGTAAATTATACGGTATACTTATAATTAAAAAATCCTGTAAATTGGAACACGAGATTATATTATTACATAACAATCTCAATAATAATAATATATTTTATTTTCTCTCAAAAAGGTAAGTTAAACATAGGTTTCTTATATGACTAATAATACAGAACTTCAATGGGTGCAACAAAGTAGGATATACGAGTAGAAACCTTTTAGTTTCCGTCGACTTGAGAATTCCTTTTTTTTCCGCCCGTAAAGTACGTTCACTAAAAAACTTTTTTACAAAAAAATATTACCGACTTCAAAAATAAATACAAGGCAACTAAAAAGCAAAAAATAATATCTACCTAGAATAACAAAAAAAAATTAACATTTTGAAGTTGCCATGAAAAAGTTGCTTTTGTTTAATTCGGCACCAACTTCAAAATGTAAATTTGTTTTTGTTATTCTAGGTAGATATTATTTTTTGCTTTTTAGTTGCCTTGTATTTATTTTTGAAGTCGGTTATATTATTTTGTAAAAAAGTTTTTTATTTTACACTTTTTAGTGGGTTGGTTTGTAATTCACTTATGTTACAATAAGCTTATGTCAACTGCTCAAATTCCTTTACAAAATATTGCTTGCCCCGATACAGGACCGTTAATTATTGAGGAGTTCACATGATAGTTCACTATCAGCTCAATTATATTGTGTAATAGTAGTATGACGAGAATAAAATGCTACTCAATATCATATTAAAGTAATTGAATCGCAAACCGTGAAATATTGAATAGGTCTGCTCATCATTTGTGGTCTTCATCATCAGTTCTACTTCACCAATAGGTACTTTTTGAGAGTAAATGCACAAATCACTTTGTACCTAAATCACTGTAGGTGTGCCTTTAATATTTGAAGAGTTCCCTCGATTTCTCCGGGAGCCCATCATCAGATCGTGATCTGATGACAATGGGACCAACTTGGAAGTATAAACAATAACAGTAACAACAAAGTCAAACATAAAAATAATTTTTCAAATCGGTCCAGCCGTCTTTGCGTAATCGGTGAACAAACATACTCCTCCTTTTTGAAGTCAGTTGAAAATATGTCTCCTGGTCTAAAGAATTGGTGGTATTGGGTATATTGTTGCTAATCGTTCACCTACTTTGTTTGTTTGTTTCAACGGGGCCGCAATATCGCACGTAGCCCAAACACTCCCAGAACCCCAGTAGCGTCCGCAGGTTGCTGCAGACCTCAGGAAGGGATGACGGTGTTCCTAGTAACTGCCCGGTTTTCGGCCACACTGGTACACTCTATGAGTACGTGCTTGGGCGGGTCTTCTCTCGTTCACCTTAGTATACACCTTATTGGTAAGTAACAGTAACAACGGAAGGACGTTGTTTCTGCTGCCTATTAATAAAATCTGTCTAAATACTTAATTATAGTAGTCTGACCAAAGCATGTCTAACTATTTATACATATATTATATTTATATATTATAAATGCGAAAGTTTGGATGTGTGGATGTAGTACCTATGGATGGATAATAATAATAATAATATCTTGGGACAACTCACACAACGCTATCTGATCCCAAATTAAGCAGAGCTTGTAGGTACTATGGAAACCAGACAACTGATAAACATACTTTTATATTTTTAAATACATACGTACATACATACATCATATAGATAAATAACACCCAGACACAGAATAAACCACTATGCTCATCACACAAATTATTATCCTGGATGGGGATCGAACCCCCGACCGCCGCGGCCAGGATGGATGTTTGTTATTTAATCACACCACAACGAGTAATCGGACCGGGATGAAATTTGGCACAAAGATAGATAAAAGTCTGGAATAGTTTCAGGGCTCCTTTTTATTTTTTAATTTTCACGTGAACAAAGCCCCGGCGACAAGTAATATCAAATAAAGACATTACCTCTCGTATTTACTTCAAAATACGCATTCTTAGCACTAGTTTCTATCTGTAGTTTTTATTATTCTTCGTGTAAGAGAAACAGTGTGCGTTAGCTATCAAAATAATACAATTATTGTATTTTTGAAAGATAGAAAAAAATGAAGTCCAGACCCAGGAATCGAACTCGAGACTTCTGACTAACTTTTTTAGTATTACAGTCATAATCATGTTATACCCATGAGCCCTTTAATTTGATACCCATATTTCAGTACTCAAAACAACTTTTTTTTCACACCTCTTATTTTGACATCTCACAGCCGCCATGTTTGTTTTTTTTCAAACGTCACCTAACTAAGAACACTCGGGCGATTAAGACAAATCTAACGACTTCTTAATTGTACAAATCCGTTCAGTGGATTGTGAGATATCAGGTAATAAAGAATATTACATACATACATACCTACATACATACATACAAGATACGCGCGAAAAACATAACCCTTCGTTACAGTCGGGTAAAAATTAGTTCTAGTTTAGTTTCTTTTTTTACCATTTTGGCTATGGAAACCTGAAAAGGATGTACCTACTATTCTCTTCTAAACTGTGACAGTAGGTAAAGGGTGCGGCACCCCTAAGCCGCTAATGTGTTTATTTTTTACACTAATTAACAATACTTCTCTTTTCCATATGCATTGTGGCTGTTAGTTTGGTAATAATTCGATAATTACATTTTTAAGTATAATTCGTATAGCATAACAACAATTATGCCATTTAGCACAAATAACGTTATGCGTGAGTAGCATTGTGCTATAAAATAGTATGCTTTTCAATCATTATGAGTGGTTATGCATATATCAAAATTATGCGTAAAGGTTTATGCGAAATAATGTTATGCGTAACGCCTATTAGTGCAAATAAAATTATTCCATATCAAATTGTAACGAAAAAAATTATGCGACCCAATATGGAACCGCTAACGATGGTGGTACTGCTAATTCTATTCTCAGTTAACCATCCGTATTAAGAAATTGATCTCCGCAGTAATTGAACTTGGTAAAATGTGCAATAGTTTTGCAAAACTAGACATGTTTGCGCAACCGCCATATCAGCCGCTCTGCGTTTATAAAAGTTACAAAATTGTTGGACTAACGCGCTGATTGTTGCATTAATACGCATTACAAAATAAAAAAAATAGTCCGCAAAATTTTACAGAAAATATAAGGTACAATTAGCCTATACTTTCTTGATCAGATGATTAAATAACAACGCGAGTCTGAGCACTTAAAAAGACTGATTCAAAAGCCGCAGCATCGACCACAGCACTGGCAAGTAAAGTTCGATCAAAGTGTCGAAGTGTGAGCTCCCTCGCTCATGCGTGCTTGCTTTTGGGTCAGCACCGCCAACCAAATCATGTCGTGGGTGGAAAAGTCAAGGGACACATATTGATGAACGCACAATAGTAGAGTTTTCAAAATATACAGGGTTATTGGTAATTCGATGTGTTCCAGCCAGGATGAGATAGAGGGGCAAAAATGCTATAAATTTAACCCCCTCAATGTATGGCCGAAAGTTAGTAGTTTGGGAGATATTCAAGAAAAACAGTTTTTTTAGAAATATCCCATATTTGACGCTAAAAACGAGTTTAAAAAAAAAATGGTTCATTCAATGTTAACTGTGTATTTTTTTTATTAGTAAGTGAGTTGTTAATAACTTTTAATAAGTAATAAAATATTCCAAATCATTGATAATTTGATTACTACGGTCAATAACGAATTTGAATTTATTTAATTATTCTACGTTAATTATTATTTCGAGTCATCTAGATAAAAAAAAAATTATATTTATTTAAAATTTATATTTTAATATATATAACAAAATATTTTCTTTAACCCTAAACAACTGGTAGGTATAAAACACTATACACTTGTTTATACCTAACACCTTCTTAGAATAAAACGTAGAACCACCCATTAAAATTAGCATTAAAAAACCGGGCAAGTGCCCCACATTGTGCGTGACTTTAGGTACGTAGTCTCCCACCCGAATAATGTGGTATAAGAAGTGGGTTTTCTATTGCTTTTGTTTTATACTACTTACTAACAACGTTATACTTAATAATACATTTTCAAAGAAAATTGTACTAAAATTCTGTTACTCTGTAACAAAAATTTGCACTTAAAGTGCAAATTTTTGTTACAGAGTAATATATATCACAAATGGATCCCTAAATGGAAAAATGGTCATCACAACGATTTTAAAAGACCTATCTAATGAGAGAGTTGTTGAGAAAAAAACCACATTCCTTACTTTACATGCAGGGGAGGTTTTTTAAGATTTTATTCTTTCACTTTGTCGGCGTTAGAAACATACATATGTGTATCCATGCAAAAATAACAGCTTTCTAGCACTAACAGCCTCTGAGCTAAGCTGCAGACGGACGGACGGACGTGGCGAACATTAAAAAAAGTTCCGTTTTGCCATTTTGTCAACGGAACCTCAACAATAATCTGAATAATAAAATATTGAGCAATATAGGTACATAAATTAAACAAGATCATTTAACTAGACTGGGTTGATAATAAAACAATAATTTAAAAAAAAAGAAATAGATCGTTGGGAAAACCAACCACAAAATGTATTAGAAATAATTAAAAACTGATGTAGGTATTCAAATTATTTTTCATTTAAATAAAAAACTACTTTTAAACACTACTTGATAACCACTTAGAGAAGACTTCTTTACATTATTTCTTTTGTACAACTATTTTTGAGTCTATTTCACTATGGGCACCTAGAAGTCCATATTAAAGTCTTTTGATCAAGCGCGAATATGATCACCCATTTATTATTTTGGTTTCCTGTAATGTCCGTTGTAACTAGAAGTTAGTCTGGAAGAAAAAATGATTGATTTAAAAGAACAGTCTATTTGTACCTACAACCGTTACAAAACAATTATTTTTTATTGCATACCTACTTGATTCAGTGTATCATTATAATAATTACTATAAAGATGACTATATATTCGTCTATTTAACTTATTTGTGATACCTAAATTGGCTACCGTACATCTTTAAGTAACATTTTTTACTAACGATTACTTTACTAGACAGTATTAAAAAGTGTTGCAATTTTTCTTACATTATTATTCGAAATCCTGCGAATAAGTACTAAGAATAAGGTGACCACACACCTGCGAGCTAAAACTGAACATATTTTTTTTCTAAAAAAGTTAACTAGTTATCGTAATATATAGATTTATTTGCAATGAATAATGTATTTTGTGATAAAGGAATGAACATTAGCTCTAACTTGAGATCTATTTGCATATGATGTGCCTGTATATTACGATTTAATTAGACAACTATTTAAATCAGATACTATTTTTATTAAGCATAAAAAAGTAAGTAAATGTTCCACCACAATGATCTCCCTGATCGATCCTCTGTGTTACACCAAAGGTCTTATAAGGCTCTCGAAGCTACAATGTGCGGTCAATGACAATTTAGATGCGATATAAGTGGTGTCGATTCACATTGAGTGTTTTGCCGGTGCAAGGTAGAGTCGTGGTTCTGTCGTGTCGCAAGTGTGGTCTTAGCACTCACAGTGAAGTGAAGACAACAAAGTGGTCATGTGGTCGCTGTTACTACTGGCCGTAACGGCCACCGCCGGAGAACTTACAGGTAAATTAACAGTTTTATAGCTCTAGTAGTTTCGTTTTTTTTTCAGTAAAGTTTTTCAGCACTTTTTTTTACAAAGCCAAAATTCTTACAAGTGCAACGTGATAGATTGATAAGAATGGGAATTAATATTTGTGCAGTTAAAGTGACAGTGATAATAATTATTTAGCTGAAAATCCTGGAAAGGTTGCTGAAAGAACAAAAAGACACACATTTATTTATAAGTTTTCTTTATCATTTCGGCCTTAAGTTCATATTTTATTCAGTGTTTTCATGATACTTAGGAAACTTATTACGTCACTGACTTTAATTTTACAGTTAATATTAATGATTGTAGATTACCTACCTATCTACTATATTGTGATATTATCATCTAACCAATTATTACCGTTTAGATAATAAGAACAAAATTACGACTAACAATTGTCACAGTGGTGGCGCAGTGGGTGTGCGTAAAACTAATGTGCAAGCAGTTGTGGGTTCGAATTCTGTACGGGACTCCACTTTGAATGTTTCAGAAATTGATAAATAGTTGTTTTGAGTCTGGTTAGCTTCTTTGATTGTATGTTTATTAATCCCCTTACAAAACTACTCGTATTATTAAAGTGCAACAGTTTGTCTTTCAAAAGTAATGAATTAGTATATTTGCAAAAACACCGGTCCGTCTTGGTGGGTACCACATTAGCGTCAGGTTATTCTTCGGTGATATATGTAGTGATGTTCATACATCACTGTGTTTTGGATAAAGGGTACTATAGCAAGTGTACTTATTGGGCAAATGAGACTCATGAACTAATGTCTCAAAAGGAAAGCGAGGTGACATTCAGATATTTGCCAGACATGGATTTGGATGGCACTGTTATTTGTTATGGGCTTGCAGAGCGTCTCATTTCATAGTATAAAAAAGAATAAATAGGTGAATAGAGAAGATAAAAAAAAATACATTTTTCTTAATTGGGCGCTTTTAATCACATACCTTAAATAAACTATACTTTAATATCAGTGTGAGTGCTACTGGTATTTCCCTTGTTCTCGCCAAATTTGTTTATTACCAAGTTGCGCACGAAAGAATGCTCCATTTAATAAGGCAATGTGCGGAAAGTTTCCGTCAAGGTTTTGGTCACACACTACCTGGGTATTACAGGTTTATAAAGTGGAAAATATTTAGAAAGGGTAATGATTGTCGTCGCACAAACACACTTTGCCTTGAAAATATATTTTAGAGAAGCATTAAGGAAAAATCTAAAATGAAGGCTGTTGTATTTTTTACACGACATCACTTATTTTAGAGACCGTTCCAAAATCTATTAAAATAAGAGCGTGCTGAATAAGAGTGTTTTCAGTATTCATGTTAGAAACTAGCGACCTATTTACAAAGCGTAGTTTCTTTGTTTTACTATGACTTAATAATAATTATAAATAATAATAATTCTTTATTCACTTAGGAAGCAAAATACTACACTTGTGAAAAGTAGATTTTACATTTACATGTAATGCCTATTCGCTAAAAAATAGGTTAAGTCGGAGAAAAGAACAAAACGCGCAATATAATAATGAATGAGTTCTTGTACCCTTATATAATAATCATAATAATAATATAATATCTTGGGACAACTCACACAACGCCATCTGATCCAAAACTAAGCAGAGCTTGTACTATGGAAACCAGACATCTGATAAACATACTTAAATATTTTTTAATTACATACATAACATATTATAGATATATAACACCCAGGCACAGAAACCATCGTGCTCATCACACAAAGTTTTATCCTGGGTGGAAATCGAACCCATGACCTCCAGCTTAGCAGTCGGGGTCACTAACCACTGGACCAACAGGCCAGTCATGAATAGATTGAATCGTTTTGAGGGTCTATACATTTGTAATTAAATCACAAAAAATATTGTGTTTAAAAAACTGCTAGACTTTATTCCTGAACTATTTTTATTATGTAGGTATCTACAAATTTGTACGGAACTCTCGGTGGGCGAATCTGACTGGCACTTGTCCGGTTTACATTTTAAAAACATCCGCTCTAGGACACGCGCTCTGTGCCACGGGGGACTTTTAAAGTACACCACCCACACACCATTTGTGGACCACACAAACTGGTGTCCCGTGTTGCAGCAAACCGTGCGAGTTGAATATGTCACACGGATTTATTTCTAATGATTCTAACAATATCCCAATTATCGAAATCCGTGCCGGCGTTTAGAATATTTATACACAGTTACTTGACATTTAAAAAGCCGTTTTTTATTGTCAAGTAACATTTATCAAGTTACATAAACTTAGGGGTAGGGTACCTAGTGGGTTTTTTTGTTATTATTGTTATTAGTCATAAAAGCAAAAACATAACATAAAGGTGTGATGATTTACATAAATTACACATGTAAATTATGTTTATTCAAGCACTTGTTTTTACCTTTGTTGTAAGTAGATACTCCTACTATGTTGTACTCACTAAGGCTGATTTTAGGTTATTTCATGTTTCAACTTTTTAATACCTAATATAATTTGCATCAGTCCTTTAACATGGTTTCTAGTATATTAGTCGCGGCACCTTACCCCCATATCAGGTTTACAAACATTAAAACATTGTAATATTGGCAATTTGAAAAGAGTGGCCGAATGTTTTTAATGTCATCTTCTTTTCTCCGGCTTTACCTAAGTGAATAAAGAATTCTGATTTTTTAAATTAATATTAATCAGTTAACATAATTATTATTAGTAACAACTAGCACCCTCCCTCCTCTACAACCTCCCTTTGCCGCTTTATTTTGTAAACAGTTGACAAAAGTAGTTACTATTATGTAATTAACTGTAATAAAATCAAAATCATTTATTTATTTATTTATTTATTTAACACTTAATGTACAAATAGAGTACAAAGGCGGACTTAATGCTAAAAGCATTCTCTGCCAGTCTACCTTTGGGTGATGTAAACTTAAGAATATGTAGGTGCAGATTGTAGAAAACTAGATATATAAAAATGATAATAATAAAAGTATATTAAAGGTCAAGAAATAAAAAAAAAGCATTATATATACACAAAAATACATAATCGAATACATGCTAATATGTACATACATACATATAAAATATACATAAATTACATTACTTACATACATACATATTTATATACAATACATACATAAATTATAAACTAATAAGTTGATAACTTTGTAAGGATTCAGCTGCTGTTATAGAGTAGCGTTCGAACTTTTATTTTAAAATTGAAACGGTTAGGTGCCATCCTGATTTATTTGCATGAATAAGGTACAGAAAGTTCTTAAATAAATTATGACACATCTTATTCTGTCTTGTCATTGGCGTGCAAATTTAAAAAAATATATATATTACAGATGTTATAATAGCATTAAAATATATAAAAAAAGCAAAAACATAACACCAATCTTTTTCTTTTACAATAATTAGTTTTAATAATTAATAGTTAAATAAAATCAATTGTAACACATTGCAAATATATTGTAATTAGTATTTGTATGTCATATTGCCTACAGCTTATAATCTATAAATTAAGTACACTGTAAAAACATTTATCTTTCAAAAAATTCTAAATTTGAAAAACGGTAGAGTCCTTAGAGAATTTGGAATCCTGGAAATTTAAGAACACTTGTAAACCCTTATTTCAAGCAAATAAATGAATTTGTATTTGTATTTGCATATATACTATCTTATATCTTGAGACAACTCACACACGTCACATGGCCATCTGATCCCAAAACTAGTCAGAGCAAAGATTCCTGAGTGAACATCGTCCCCTACGTTGCTAACTTTAAACGTACCTAGTGTTGGAGTTCAATATTGTAAAACATCTACAACGTGTAAATTAATAACAAGGGCGTGTAGGTATTCTATTAACGTACGTCAACCATCTCTAAGACTACTACATTATTATATTCCACGTTCTTTTAAAACAAAAAAACTATGAGGTCATCGATTCTTTATTAACGACTTAACTAAGTTTTGGCGTTAAACACGGATCCTAAGACAATGTCGTAGGGCTAATTCGTTATTTCGTTAAACACGCACATAAACAGCGCACACACACACACACACACACACTCTCTCGAATCGAAACGAATCTCGAAAGTAATTCTTTGCTTAGAAGGCGATCTCCTATGTAATAAAAGATTTTTCAATTTCAACCAGTACTTCTTGTTTTGAGATTATCGCGTTCAAACAAACAAACTCTTCAGCTTAATAATATTAGTATAGATTTAATTAGGTATTTATGAACTTTTTGCTTTTGTCGATCTTCTTGTGGGTTTCCTAGTTTTAGGTAGTCAAATGCTGGTCTTAAAAGCTGGCACCAAACTCATAAAACAATGTAGGTTTGCACACACATAGTTACTTGGCAAATTGATAACATCCTTTATTGAAGTCGGTTAAATGCAAAGTATACATCATTCATTACGTACAAAGGCGAGTTGGAGAGTGCAGTAACAAGTTTAAAATTTTATTTTCGTTATTTTATTAAACTACTCTTATAATTATAAAAAAAACCGAGCAAGAGCATGTCGGACCATGCTCGGTGCAGGGATCCGCAGCCTTGAATAATTGCATCAGCAGAAGAGCATAAGTTCATGGCACTTACGCGCTTTTGTTGAGAAACGTAGTTTTTCGGCAATTACTCAATGACAGTTTATCCGATCACATTTTAAATAATTTTAGTTTAAAGTTACTATTTAAGCGCTATCTTTCTAATTTTTTTCATATTTTTTGGTCACACATGCATAAATTGTGCCCCCCCCTTAACTTTTGAACCAAGTTAAGAGGGGGGGACACGATTTATGCAGCCTTCGGAGCGATTATATCCAAAAATATTCACTCAATCAAAATGTTGATTAGAAATGTTTTTAAAACACCTGTCGAATTATGTGCCACACGTTGATGTTTGTTGAAAAAACTTTTTTTTTGCTTCTGGTACATGTATGGAGTGCCCCCTCTAAAAATACTTATTATTATTATTTAGCTATCAAACTAGGTAGCGGCTGCACAAGATACCGTTTCACCAAATTTCATCAATATTTATTGAGGAGTCTTTGAGTAAAATGCCTGTGACATACGGACGAACAGACAGAACTATAAGGGTTTCGCCATTTTGACTACGGGATCCTAAAATTTAAAAAATAAAATTTCGCTAATTACTTACATATCTATACTTTATACAGCTTATACAGAATGACTTTTAATTCTGTCGACAAATTTCAAGGGGTAAACCTGTATAATGCGGCTTAAGAAGTGGGTTTTCTGTTGTTTTTGTTTCATATTTACAACGTTATACCTACTTAATAATAATTTTCAATGGAATCTGTACGAAAATGTTTTTACTGTTTTTACTGTTTCCATAAGTACTTCTTATTTGATCAACTGTTACTCGTAAACTTGTCAAGCCTACTTAGCTATGATAGTTTTCCTTTTAATTTTACTATACCTAGTCCGGCCATAAGTTCTTTTACAAATGAATATCATTTTTGTTTAAATGAAGTAATGTAATATTACTAATATTGATATGTACATATTTAATGAGGGCCAGTCTTCAGCTCTTATAAGGTCCGGAACGTTGGTTTCAAGCCAGGCTTGGATAGTTTGTGCCTTATGACCAGGTGCAGAGTCCTGCTGGAAAGTTCACGGTACATTTTAAAAAAGTGTATTGCTGAGAGGTTTCACAACTCGATCCAAGACTGTCTCTTGATACACTTTGGCTAAACTTTTCACTTCTTTTTACAAAAATGTAGCTTTGTGACGCCTACACGCCCCACCAAAACCATCACGCAGGATGATGAACACGCTGTACGTGCCGACCACTTGAGCAGCTTCTTCAGAACTGTGAGCGTACACTTTATCATTTTGCTTATTGTAGTGCTCTTCAATCGTGAAATGTTTTTTATCGGTAAAGAGGATATTTCTGTGCCCTTCACCTGCGTATCGCGACAGAAGGCGTTTTTTTTCGATCCATTCTCTTTAATTGTAAAGATTGATTTAGGGCATGTCCTGTATATCGACGATAAGCACCGAGCTTCAGGTCTTGTTTTATAATACACGACTGAGTCCTAAGGGAATCTTCATTTCTCGCGACAAGATTTTTTGCTTACTAATGGGATTTCGACGAATTCTGGCTTTAACAGCATTAACAGACTTTGTAGTTCTAACAGCACGCGGCCGCCCCGATCTTTTGTGGTCTTCGACAGAGGAAGTGTTGTTGTATCTGTTGATAGTACGGTATACGAACATACGGCTGATACCAAGCTTTTGAATTGTCTGGAACGTTTAAACGCGGAGCTGTAAAAATAGCGACATGTCCGTTTGCCGCCATTTTTACAACTCGAAACAACTTTTAAAAACAATTAACGCGTTCCAAATTCAAAGTAATCAAAAAATAAAAAAAATTAAATAATTTTATGTAACAGTATTTATGGCCGGACTAGTTATAGACCACTACCGTATTTTTTTTCACATACTCAACATCAACCATTTGGCTGACAGGTGGGGGGGGACACTTGACTCTAACAAAAATTTGCACTTTAAAGATCAATACTTCACAAACGGATGGAATCTAAAAATGGGCTTCACAACTCGTAAACATTTTTAAAATACCTATCTAATGATATCATGCGACGGACTAGGAGAGAAAAATGTAATAATTCTTTAATAATTATATACGTATAACTCCTACATCATTATTTATTACTTAATTATTGTGCTAATTATAAAAGTCGCTCAAATATTATAACCTTATTGTGAATATGAATATTCCTAATTTTTATTTGTATTGGCAAGAGTTGTAATAATTCTATAATAATTAAATACAATTGGATATTGTACAATTATATTTTATTATGTTTAAGATAAAATATAAATAACTCGAACATCTTATCGAATGTTTAAAACGGTAGTGTTTTGAATGCTTTGTCTCACTCTGACATTTAACGTTTACTTTAGTAGTAATCTAGACGATAAGCGAGCAGTATTGTATCGGTCGTGGTTTTGAACGGATGTTCTAACGAAAATATATTAAATTACTGTGCCTACAGTGTTTTATTTAAATTCAGTGCTGAGTTTTGATTATGTGAAGTGTCGTTTTGACAAGTGCGAATGTAGGTAATCGTTAGTTTTCGATTGTGTAAAGTGTTAGTTTAACAACTCAGAAGTGGGATATTGCTAATATTCGATCATATTAGTGAATTCCTGCCCTCGAAAGTACCTATACGTGGCCATGGATCGTTGCCGAAGCGAAGGAACGCTTGAATTACCCAGCGACTTTGTGGGTAGCCGCACACCGAATTGCGATAGATGACGGGAGTGTGAGCAAGTGAGGAGTGTTACTACAATACTTACGTGCAATCGTACGTCGCGAAACTGAAACGTTCACCGCGTCGCCGGTCGAAGTCAAAGCAAGGGGCAAGCCGAAAACGTAGAAGTTCGCGAAGTTCGTGTAATCGCTGTTCGAATGCTTCATTATCGCGTACTACGAAGCGATGTTGGCGAGCGAGCCGACGACCACGAGCATGAGGTGGAGCGTTCGCCGTCGTGGGATAGCCAGCGACGACGTCAGTGCCGTACTCCGACGCCAATGGAGCGAAATACAGGTTAATAAGCAAACTCGAGGTATGTGGAAAGCCAAAATTTGTTTTTAGATAAATTTATTGATGTGATGAAGTGTATTCAAAAGTCTGGCGAGCAGCACAGGTTTCTTGCACTCGATAACGTTATCTCTAAATTAGACCCGAAAGAGCAATCTATCTATGGCTGGATTCACAAGGTTGAGAAATGAAAAAAAAAAATATATAACGGCTCGATAAGAATATCATTCATTAAGCGTTACCAAAACTAAATGGTGTAGTTAAGACTCGGTATCAGGGTTTGCTATCGTTACTTTTTTTTAATATTTAGAGTGAAAGCAAAAGCTGCGGGAATCATTCCCATCTATAATCAATCGTGCAGAATTATTTACAAAAAAAAAAAAAAAAGTCAAATTTGGTGAATCATGTGAACTCAGTATTACTATGACAAGTTGAGTTATTTGAATCGTTGTGAGATAGTAGGAAAACGGCCGGTTGATTGTCTGATATTTGGAATTGAAGATAAAGGCTAGGTGTACGAAGATAAAGGCTAGGTGTACAGACTGCCGAATTTACTCAACCCGAACTAAACTAAAAATTTTGAAGTCTATAAAAGTAGTGCAGGACTGAATCTCCTCCGATTCAGGTAAATCGAAAGATAAGCGAAATACCGCTATCGAAAGCAAACAGACGTCTAATACTAAAACTAGCATGTCTCTAAAATCTAACTATAGTCACATGGTTTGTTATAACTGTAACGAGTTACTTTAGATCTACTAAACCAAAAACGCAATGTAGCAATTGTAACGTACGTGGTCATACATTCTCCGACTGCTGGAAGGCTAAACAGAATAGCGAGAAATAAAGTAGAGTTAAGGTCTATATTAAAGTGGCATATTGTTTAGTATATAAATGAAACGAACCTACCTTGATCCGTGTTAGCGAAACCAAACGTTTGTAATATTGAAGTGGTCAAACGTTGATGGGCTATTGTTGAAAGGTTTAGGCAACACGGGCGAATGCTTCCAAGAATACGATTTCGATTCATTCGATACGTTAAACCTTGCCAATGTTCGAGAAATGTTTGAACTTATTTTTTATACCCACCTGATTGATGATATTTTCTTTAAACTGATTAAGATTAAGAATATAAAATATACATTTTAATGGTAACATCAAAAGTCAACAATAGTCGTAACATCTTTTCTTATTATATTATTATCGAATGAGTTATCAACCTACCCTGAAAATATCGTTCTGTAGATACGATATATTTTTTAGATTCTTATTAAATTTGTTTCGTAGTTGGTTGAATGACGCGGATTGCATGCGTAGTGTTCTACTTTGCCTAATAGATGGCGTTGCTTGATATGATTTCGCTACTGCGAATTGTGTATGTACGAGTATGTAGATAATACTTACGTATTTTATAATACTGTGGTACATAGTGGTTTTCAAAAGAATCAATTGAAGATTTTTTATATATAGATCGTTTCAAGTTTCCTCTCTTTAAGTTTGACTCTTCTCGGTTACTAGGCAATCTACCATATTATCCAATGGTGTGGTATATGTTAGTATAAAGGTTCTAGTCGTATTGAAGCGTAACTTTGAGATACTCGTGGTTTATGATGGGCTCAAACTGCTCTTTGCTACTTGGGCATACTTTAACAGTGAGCTTTTAATGAAGATAACTAAAAATCGGATTTAGTGCTTGTAGTCAAACAAATAAGTGCCCCTCTTTTGTGTACGTACCTCCTATTGCAATAAAATCGGGTGAAATCAAACCGGTACTGACCACTGACAGTTACACAGGCAAAGCTTTCATAAATGGTACCGTCAAAAGTTTTGCAGGTAAGGTGGAGGTCTTACTTTTTACCACGCGAGTTCAATCTAAAGCATGTCTTTGTGTCTATATTAATTCGAAATGTTATGTAGTAACAACGATGTTCACTAGGATCAAGCTATATAAATTAAATACAGCCAGATAGCCATGAGGAATCTGTGTTAAACTGCGGCAAAAATCTTTTAGAACATCAAAGATGGCTTGATCAACCTAAGTCAATGAATCTAATTTGAAATGAGGTAGGACTCCTTTGAAGGGCTAAAGTCGATACTGTCGAAAAGACCGGTGTTAGCTATGTACAAGTATAAAGGCTGAGACTCTACTGCACGAATCGACACGAGCGGTCCATTTAGAGGATATTAGGCAGGATGCGAATGAGCTCATTTAAATTTAACAAGCTAAAGGTAAGAAACGATATGATAAACATCGTAAGACCATACGTAATACAAATAGTAAAACCGTAAAATATAATAAAGGGGATTTAGTTAGTGCAGTCAAATAAAAGTAAGAACCAAAATATGAAGAGCCGTATAGAATCAAGAAGATATTGCGTAATGGTCGTTTTCCCATTGAGGCTACGCCTCTTACGTGGCGGGGCTAGACACTACGAAGCACCTTCCGATTCAAATAAGGATGATGACAGTAGTGATGAGAATGACTAGGTGCATGAGTGCGGGCAACCTATCTCGTCTTGTCTAGTCAGTTTAAAAATTGTAAAATGTCATTAAGGTGATTGAGTTTAAATTGTCATAATCAATTAAGTAATCACTAGTTTCATTGAATGATTGATAGAACAGGCTGAGCCTAAGGTCATAGATCAGTTTAGTCTTAATATTGCCGTATGGGCAGATCAAGGTCATGGATCTGTCTCTGCGAAGTAAATAGTTGATCAAAGTCATGGATCAATTGTTTTAGAAAATCGATCAAAGTCATGGATCGGTTTAGTTTAAATGAAGTAGCATTGATGGATCAAGGTCATGGATCTGTCTCTGCGAAGTAAATAGTTGATCAAAGTCATGGATCGGTTTAGTTTAAATTAAGTAGCATTGATGGATCAAGGTCATGGATCTGTCTCTGCGAAGTAAATAGTTGATCAAAGTCATGGATCAATTGTTTTATAAAATCGATCAATGTCATGGATCGGTTTAGTTTAAATGAAGTAGCATTGATGGATCAAGGTCATGGATCTGTCTCTGCGAAGTAAATAGTTGATCAAAGTCATGGATCAATTGTTTTAGAAAATCGATCAAAGTCATGGATCGGTTTAGTTTAAATTAAGTAGCATTGATGGATCAAGGTCATGGATCTGTCTCTGCGAAGTAAATAGTTGATCAAAGTCATGGATCAATTGTTTTAGAAAATCGATCAAAGTCATGGATCGGTTTAGTTTAAATGAAGTAGCATTGATGGATCAAGGTCATGGATCTGTCTCTGCGAAGTAAATAGTTGATCAAAGTCATGGATCAATTGTTTTAGAAAATCGATCAAAGTCATGGATCGGTGTAGTTTAAATGAAGTAGCATTGATGGATCAAGGTCATGGATCTGTCTCTGCGAAGTAAATAGTTGATCAAAGTCATGGATCAATTGTTTTATAAAATCGATCAATGTCATGGATCGGTTTAGTTTAAATGAAGTAGCATTGATGGATCAAGGTCATGGATCTGTCTCTGCGAAGTAAACAGTTGATCAAAGTCATGGATCAATTGTTTTATAAAATCGATCAGTGTCATGGATCGGTTTAGTTTAAATGAAGTAGCCAGGCCAAGTGGAGTGATGATGTGCGCATGTTGGCTTGCGGAGGCTGGATGCGGGGAGCCGAGGATGGAGCGAAGTGGCCTGCGGTTGATGGGGCCTGTGTCCGGCGGTGGACGGCGATGAGCTGATGATGAAGTGGCATTGATGGATCAAGGTCATGGATCGATTTAGTCTAAATGAAGTAGCCAGGCCAAGTGGAGTGATGATGTGCGCATGGTGGCTTGCGGAGGCTGGATGCGGGGAGCCGAGGATGGAGCGAAGTGGCGTGCGGTTGGTGGGGCCTGTGTCCGGCGGCGGACGGCGATGGGCTGATGAGGAAGTGGCATAAATGGATCAAGGTCATGGATCTGTCTGTGCGAAGTAAATACTTGATCAAGGTCATGGGTCAATTGTTTCAGAAAATCGATCAAGGTCATGGATCGGTTTAGTTTAAATTAAGTAGCATTGATGGATCAATTGTGTTAGAAAATCGATCAAGGTCATGGATCGGTTTAGTATAAATTAATTAGCATTAATGGATCAATTGTTTTAGAAAATCGATCAAGGTCATGGATCGATTTAGTTTAAATTAAGTATCATTGATGGATCAATTGTTTTAGAATATCGATCAAGGTCATGGATCGGTTTAGTTTTAATTAAGTATCATTGATAGATCAATTGTTTTAGAAAATCGAGCAAGGTCATGGATCGGTTTAGTTTAAATTGAGTAGCATTAATGGATCAAGTTCATGGATCTGTTTCTGCGAAGTAAAATAGTTTATCATGGTCATGGATGATTTCTTTTATGGTTCTGTCTTGAGAGAGAGGCATATATCTGTCTCTGTTAAATAAAATGGTGATCAAGGTCAGGGAGCAATGGTTTTGCATTACATTGGATCGGCTTAGTTATGTCGCATAAACTAACAAGGTCACGGTCTCTGCCTACTAGAATGGTTGATCGAACTAATGGATTAATATAATTTTTGTAAGTGTATTCCTAGTAATGTCTATGATTTTTCTAATCATTGAAAATTGTTTTCTTTACAATTACTTTTAATTTTTACTATTGGTATTATATACTATATTGCAGTATAAAATTTAATTGTATTTGATAAAATTAAATTAATAAACTATTCAGATATCGCAAAACATTCTCATATGGTAAACAAAAATGTAACAACGAAGGGACTCGTTGGTGGTCGGATGGCCGAGCTGTAATAATTCTTTAATAATTATATACGTATAACTCCTACATCATTATTTATTACTTAATTATTGTGCTAATTATAAAAGTCGCTCAAATATTATAACCTTATTGTGAATATGAATATTCCTAATTTTTATTTGTATTGGCAAGAGTTGTAATAATTCTATAATAATTAAATACAATTGGATATTGTACAATTATATTTTATTATGTTTAATATAAAATATAAATAACTCGAACATCTTATCGAATGTTTAAAACGGTAGTGTTTTGAATGCTTTGTCTCACTCTGACATTTAACGTTTACTTTAGTAGTAATCTAGACGATAAGCGAGCAGTATTGTATCGGTCGTGGTTTTGAACGGATGTTCTAACGAAAATATATTAAATTACTGTGCCTACAGTGTTTTATTTAAATTCAGTGCTGAGTTTTGATTATGTGAAGTGTCGTTTTGACAAGTGCGAATGTAGGTAATCGTTAGTTTTCTATTGTGTAAAGTGTTAGTTTAACAAAAAAAAATCACGTCCCTACTTTACATATAATAATAAGTTTCTTGATCATTATAAATATTGTAGTACATTGGTTGGTTACATAGTTTTATAGTTTGAGATATTTAATACTTCTATAATAGTATTGCGTGCAGCTCTGCACTCCTAACTAGGTTACGGAGAAACCTGTATGAAGGAGTTACAGTTCCGATCCCTCGTGTAATATACCCTCAAAAAACTTTCACTGTGTTGGCGTAAGTAACATGTGTATCGGATGGATGGACGGACGGACATACATGGCGAACTATAAGCCATTTTGCCATTTTGACTACGGAACCCTAAAATAAAAAAAATTGCTAGGTACTTACATAGGTACATCATTTTGATTTATATACCGCATATAATTTGATTGTTATTTGATTTGTTTAGGTATTATACGCTTGGCAAAAATAATAAAACGTTGATTTTATCAATTTATTTGTTCAAGCCCCTTCAATGGCTTTGGTTTCATTTTTCTCGATATACCATGAAATGTTATTATTTTTTTTTTACAATTTTAATTGGTAAAATGTTAAAGTAAAACGATTATAACTATTTATTATACGGGAATTAACGCGCATTGTTTACCTTAAAATTGCTTGACGTTTCGACCAGGTTGCACCGGCCGTGGTCACAAGCGGACTGAGTCCGCTCAGTCCGCTCAGTCCGCTTGTGACCACGGCCGGTGCAACCTGGTCGAAACGTCAAGCAATTTTAAGGTAAACAATGCGCGTTAATTCCCGTATAATAAATAGTTATAATCATGCAACGCGAAAGTTTAAATGTTAGTAAAACGATTATATTATAGGTACCTACTATTTAGTAGTCACCCTGTATTTTAGCTCGACATTCTGACGGTGCTTATATTGAAAACTTGTTGAAGAAATCAACGATAAAGCAATTAAATAAACATTGTGTATTTTACATAATCATACAATCCCGTTGTATTTTCTTTAGATCCATATTTCCTCGCTACAAAACTTATTATACATACATTTTATCAGATTATATAAAGAAGCCACGAGCGGGAGTTTATTAGTATATTACTCGTACAAATCACCCCGTATACTCCGTGACAGATCGGAGACTCGATTTAATAATCTATCTGACGTTAGAAGGTAAAGGCCACGGAATTTTACGTCTTCTGTGGGGAAGACCAACACGGTCCTAACTACAACCGCGCAGTGCCCCGCCCGACCGTGCTAGCAAAATTCAAATTTTAAACACCTTTATTTCGTAAAACCAAGTCAATGATTGTTTGAAAATATATATCTTCTGCACATTCTAGCTTACGTTTTTGCCTGCTTTAATGCACTAAAAATGAATTCGGTAGGAGATAATCTAAGGCCAAATCAACCTGTCGCGTTATATAGGAGAGCCTACAGCGCCATATTCTTAAGAATTTCGATATCTTATGTTAAGTATAGTGTGGCCATTAGTGCTGTGCACTCCCTGAGGTATGCACGGCGAGGTGGGGGGCGAAGAAAAAAGTGCATGAGTTCACATGAGGTCGATACATGTCGGACAGATCTTACGATATCAGTTTGCATTTCTAAGGCAAGACTTGTGGCGGGACGTTGCGTTGGTCGGAGGCTATCTATCTGTAATATATACTTACTTTGTTGATTAAAATGTAACCCAAATATACTCATATTTTATTAAAAATATGCAGGTGATAAATAAGAATTGAAAGTTATAATTCACAACAGGACTTGTTTTATTAAACATTTTTTATATTTACAAACAATTATATATTCTAACGAAAGTTATTCTGACATAGATTCTGTTTCAACTTCATCTTCCATTTCGTCATCATCTTCATCTTCCTCTTCGCCACCGGAACTTGAATCAGAGTCTTGCAAATTTATTATGAATGAATCGATAACATTATCGAACCTACTATCGCGACTCCAGTAATCATTTTCATTTTTCTGGACATGATCGTCGCATTTCTGCCATTTTTCCGCCGTGAATTCCGAAAACAATTTATCCAATAAGATTATCTTTTCGTCTAGAGAAGAATTAATATAGTTTTGGGCTATGTTGTTTTTAATATCAGCCCAGACCAACTCGATTGGATTTAAATCTGGATGGTACGGAGGTAAACGCAGAACAGTGTGTCCACTGGCTTTCAGGAGTTCGTCAATTCTATACACGGGTTCTTTTTGTGTATTTTTGATAAGAAGTAGCAGTTGAGCCTTTGACATGGTTCCTGAAAATTCTACATTATGGCGTAGCAACCAGTTCTGCATTTCACTTTTGAGGCTTGATATAGTTGGTTTCTTCTCAATCTGAACGCTGTGGTAAGACGCGTTGTCCATTACAACCACAGAATTCGGCAGCAACTTATCTTTTAACTTTTCATCTACCCACTTATAAAAAGTAAGCTCATATCTCCATGATAGTCACCGGTTCTAGCATCGGATTTGAATATAGTCAATGTATCATCCACTAAGCCATTTCGACACCCAGCGTGGAGTATTACTAGTCGCCGTCCTTTCCCAATATCAGCATGAATACCGGGTTCTGACGATGATTGCCAACATTTGCTGGCATGGTGACTGGCGTTGATGTATGTTTCATCAAGAAAATATATGTTTCGGTTTTCCGTTCTGTAATTTCTGATTTGTGTAAGATATTTTTTCCGCCACACTGTAATATTAGGCTGCTCTATAAGGAGATGTCTCTTTGATTTGCATTTTTTGTAACGGTAGCCCATTTTGTGTAAAAGCTGTCTTAAATATTCCCGTCCACAATTCAATATGCCATCCTGTCTCAAACTTGATAGTAACTTACGGACACTTGGTATTTTTTTTTCAACTTCGTAAAACTGATGAATTTTTCTTCTGATAACTCCAAGGTCAAAATCATCCACAACGTGTTTTTTCTTTAGAACTTTTGGTTTTTTTGGCGATTGAAATTTTAATTGGCTTGAATTTTCAATTGATAAATAGCCCGCAGAAATCACATTATGTACGGTTCTTTTGCTGTATCCCGTAGCCTCCGCAACGATTTTAGCAATATTCACGTCATTTTTAAATTCAAAGCTTTCTTTGTCTGCTTTTCTTTTCTTAAAATATTCAGCCACCTTAAAAATGACAGTCTTCATATCACGAGATAACGCACGACCCATCTTTGAATATTTATCTCGTGTGCGTCTGACATAGACAGTCCGATACAAATAACACTACCTGCCGTCACAAGCGTTGACGGCGCACTGACAGCGCAGCAGCCGATTCTAACCCCCCCGTCTCACCGCGCGCATACCTCAGGGAGTGCACAGCACTAATGGTCATACTATATCTAACTATCCATCGTCTCGTCGAGACTCCGTAATTTACACACTGAATTGCGTGCATATTTTACAAGTTATGGACATGTATAGGTACTTACAGTGTAATAAATATCTGTTAATGATGCTGGTACAATAAACAAATCTCCTTAATTATACTTCATTTTGAATAAATTCTTTTACCACAAACATTGTTTTTGGCCGCAAAATCAGAAATAAAAAAAAAATTAAGCAAGATTTTTAATTTTTTAAATTATTTTTTTTATTTAATACTTTAAGTGCTGAGTTGAAAGACGTAACGTAACGTATTATCTGTATCTAACGAAAATTTAAATGAAAATAGTTGATAAGAAACTTAATTATAAGCATACGACACGACCTTCGGTGCTCCAACACTCTTTTGATTAAAAGAGCGATCGAGCAGAACCGGGGGTCAAAAGTGTTCGTACAATCTCTTGGAAGAAGTCACCTGACGAAGTTGACCACAGCAAGTGGAGAAGTCGTTTCTTCGAAGCCGGCAGTCATCTCCGAAGTGGAAGGCTTCTATGGCCGGTTATACGCTTCGCATGCATCTCGACCTGATCCTGAAAATGAGGGTCCTAGAGCCACTCTAACACGCCACTACACCGAAGACCTGCCAGAAGTCAACATTGACGAAATCGTGCTGGCTCTTAAACAGCTGAAAAATGGAAAAGCCCCTGGAGAGGATGGCGTTACAACAGAGCTGTTAAAAGCTGGAGGTAAACCCGTACTGAGGGAGCTCCAAAAGCTTTTTAATGCTGTCCTGTTTGAAGGGAGAACTCCGGAGGCGTGGAGTAGAAGTGTAGTCGTCTTGTTCTTCAAAAAAGGAGATAAGACCCGGCTGAAGAACTACCGACCTATTTCTCTTCTAAGCCACGTCTATAAGCTGTTTTCAAGAGTCATCACGAACCGTCTTGCGCGAAGACTTGACGAATTCCAACCACCGGAACAGGCTGGATTTCGGAGCGGATATGGCACCATAGACCACATCCACACAGTGCGGCAGATTATACAAAAGACCCAGGAGTATAATCAGCCCCTGTGTCTAGCATTCGTGGACTATGAGAAGGCCTTTGACTCGATTGAAATCTGGTCCGTTCTGGAGTCTCTGCAGCGATGCCAAGTAGATTGGCGATATATCCAAGTGATGAGATGTCTCTACGAAGCCGCCACCATGTCCGTCCAAGTACAGAATCAGCAAACAAAACCTATACCATTGCATCGAGGAGTGAGGCAAGGGGACGTTATTTCCCCGAAACTGTTCACAAATGCAATGGAGGATATGTTCAAGACGCTGCACTGGAAAGGGCGGGGCATCAACATCAATGGTGAATACATTTCTCACTTGCGATTTGCAGATGACATTGTCATAATGGCGGAAACGCTGCAGGACCTGCAACGGATGCTGAATGACCTGGCTGACTCCTCTGTACGCATCGGCCTACGGATGAACTTGGATAAAACCAAGGTCATGTTCAATGAACATGTACTACCGGAACCGATAGCGGTGCACGGCGCCGTTCTCGAAGTTGTTCAAAAATATGTGTACCTCGGGCAGTCTTTGCAGTTAGGTAGAAACAACTTCGAGGACGAGGTGAACAGGAGAATTCGGTTGGGTTGGGCAGCGTTTGGTAAGCTACGTCAAGTCTTCTCATCGTCGATCCCACAATGTCTAAAGACTAAAGTCTTTAATCAGTGCGTCCTACCCGTCATGACATATGGAGCCGAAACGTGGACACTGACGGTACGGCTGGTCCACAAGTTCAAAGTCGCTCAGCGGGCTATGGAAAGGGCTATGCTCGGAGTTTCTCTTAGGGACAAAATCAGAAATGAGGTGATCCGGCAGAGAACCAAAGTTATCGACATAGCCCACCGGATTAGCAAGTTGAAGTGGCAGTGGGCTGGCCATATTAGCCGAAGAACCGACAACCGTTGGGGTAAACGAGTTCTTGAGTGGAGACCGCGGCTTGGCAAACGTAGTGTAGGACGCCCTCAAGCCAGGTGGAGTGATGATATACGCAAAACGGCTGGCAGGAGCTGGATGCGAGAAGCCGAAGATAGAACAAAGTGGCGTGCAATTGGAGAGGCCTATGTCCAGCAGTGGACTGCGATAGGCTGATGATGATGATGATGATAAGAAACTTTAAATCTGTATATCCTAAACGGTTATTTTACGTGAAAATTGATTTAACAAACCTCATCATGATTTTAAAATTCCTACACGATGATACCCCACATGACATAGTTTGTTGACTTTAATTTTTTTCTCTATCACAATATAACGTCTGGCTGTCGCCATTTTGAATTTCGATTGCTGTCATATCTTTAGTGTCGATCGAAAGATTAATATAAATCGATTGACGTATGAATCATCAAAATCGGTCCATGCGTTTGGTCTATATAGTACTACAAAGGAACACACATACATTTATACGCGTCAAATACATTACCCTTCGCAGTCGGGTAAATAGGCCATTTTCGTCCAGTTAAATTAACATGTCTCTACTTACTCAGTATTACCAAGTGATGGACTAAAATATTTCTGACTAATAATGTCCTCCTAACCGAACGGCGGCGTAGATTTCAACTAAAACTATGTGCTCTCTGAGATGTGTTATATCTATGTAGATATAACAGTCTGAACCCTTTTGTAACTTCGTTGTTGTCTCAATCCGCTCGGTCGTCACCCTTTCCGTCTAAAGATTTTTGTTTCTTTGTTCAAACAAAGTTATATAATATAATACGGTCATCGATTTCATTAGTAAAAGAACCCTGAAAGACGAGCAGGGTCACGGTTAAGTTTGCAAATTAAAATATAAAGTACATTAATCTGCATTGTTGTGTTAAAGCCCACGCTTAACGTGTTTTGTAAAACCCATATTGGTCAACACATTATTGAATACATTTAAATGAGGTTTTGGATAGAGGAAGTCTAAAATATTAAAGGTTTTGGAAAATCTAGTGATTTGTTATTGACTGCGTTTTGGGTGCGTTTCAAGGTAGTTTTCCATGGACGGGTTTGACCTTACTGCCTCATTAATTCAGGCTCATTTATTCCGTCGTTCCCTCATCAACACCCAATTCAAACCTTTGGACCCAAGGATATAAAATTTAGTTGGACGTTAGTTTTTTGATAAGTAAATAACGAACTGGAAAGTTTGCGAAACAGTAGAAAAGTACGAGTTACCTAACAAACTCCACTTTCTTCATTCCAATATTTATAGATCTTGTTTATTCATAACTGTATTTGCAGGTAGGTCCTGTCTGCCATAAATATAATTTAGTATAGAGCTCGTGTTCTAGGGGTCTGAAAATATGTTACCCACCATAGAACGTTCGAGAAACTTATACTATGTGTTATATGTTTATAGAATACTAGCGGACACCTCGCGGTTTCACCCGCGTAGTTCCCATTACCGTTGGAATATAGGGATAAAAAATAGCCTATGTCACCCGGGGTTAGTATAGCTTCAAAACAATGAAAGAATTTTTCAAACCGACGAGTAGTTTCGGAGCCTATTCAATACAAACAAACAAACAAATCTTTCCTCTTTATAATATTAGTATAGATAATTGTATCTCGTCATTGACCTCCTTCGCTGACCAATCTCATCTCTTTCGACATTAACACCATCCACTAACATAGGTTTACTATTAATTACTTGGACATGCGTTTCATATATATATATATATATATATATATATATATATATATATGACCGGTAAACTTTTGAGGTTCATGGCCACCTTTACGTAATATTTACGTGTTGGAGGTTTTGTAAATAAACTCCCATTCGAAAGCGCAAGTAAAACAGTCGACTGTCTTTGAAGGTATTACAAAGACACAGAAAGATAAATGAATGAAATAAACCTTCAAAATTCATCTCGTCATACGACAGTAAAAAAACGATTTGTTATTAGACTGTAGCCTTACACCGCACCGGTAGGTACCATTAAATCGAGCTAGTATCCTCCTAAGCCTTGGGTTCAATTCTCGCTCCATGCTTCAATTATTCCTTAAATATCTATATTATAACCAAAAAATTATTTCCTTAAACCTCTTAAGGAGTTTATTTTTAAAATATAGGTATCGTGTGACGTCCGGCTTTTTGCAAGGGTAGTATTTGCGTCACAAAACAGATTTATTTTCAGTTTGACCTTGCGGATAAATTATGTTTACTATGAATACAAACTGTCATAATTATGCATACTTACCTTTTTTAAAGAAATTAAAATAAATTATTTATAAGAAATCTTTTCGAGATTTTTCTGATATGCTGGGGAATGTACCAAACTGTAATCACGGACACAAAATATTTATATTAAAAACAACAATTCGTTGGTCACTAAAAGTCTTGGGGCAACTCTCACATGGCCATTCTAAACTAGGCATGTCATGTAGTACATTTAAAATGAACTAATAAACATATACTTAAATAATTACTACTTAAATATAATACATAAATAAATTATAGATTACACTCAGACACAGAATAAACAACCGTGATCATCACACAAAGATTTAACCTGAGCGGGAATTAAACCCACAACCTCTGGCTCAGCAGTCAGGGTCACTAACCACAAGACAACAGGTCTAACTAATATTATGTGCATTGCTGATTCATTGTTTGTTACGTACCATTCTAGCAGACCTCGTACAAAATTGTTTAATTAAAATTTGGTACGTTTCAGATGAAGAATATGCGAAGTTCCCACGCCTGTACCACCTGGACGACTACAGCAGCTGTCTGTCGCAGTCCGAGGGCCTCTATTGCCTCGGCACCTTTGAGCTGGCGCCGCTCAAGCACCCTGACGCTACCTACGACATGCTTAAGGTCAGTGCCCATCGACCACAACGTGAATCACACTACAGGCAGTGGCGTATTTGGCGGGTAGATCCGGACAAAAAAAAAAACACCGATTATAAGAAAAATTGTCCAAATGCGAGTGCCAGTAGTGCGAGTGCCAGTCCGCACATGTACATAACCCTCGGTGCGCGAGTGCCAGTGTTTGTAGGGTCAAGGTTACCAAGTAACAAGAGCGCGTGTACAAGTAGTTCAATGAATTGGAATAGTCGAATAATATTATCTGTAGGTGCGGATATATTTCATTTCATTTTTTCATTTCATTTATTCAAGAACAATTTTTTAATTGTGTTTGAATTTTGTACATGCATACATAATAGTTACAAATAAAAAATACATCTTACACTATTAAAAATTATAACTCTAACATTTCTTTAGACAAAAATTGAATAAAATAAGTTATAAAATAACTAAATACATTATTACACAAAAATAGAACATCTAATTAAATAAGTAATGAAATAAAATTAAAACATTAATTGAATAATTTGAACGATTTAATTGAAATTTATAAATTCGTCTACTGAATAGAAACATTTTTCTAATAGGAAGTCTTTTAGTCTTTTTCTAAAAATTTGTGTGTTGTAAATTTCATTTTTTAAGGCAATAGGTAAAGAATTAAATAATTTTACGGCTTGAAATTGTGCACTGTGTTTGACAATATCCAGTTTAGGATTTATTTTGTTTTTTAAGTGTTTTGTCCGTGAGCTTTCTCTTAGCTGTTTTTCAATTTCAGTCTCATAGTTGCTAATGTATTTAGCCAAATCACTCAAGACTGTCAATATATATAGGCTCGGTACCGTCAGAACTGAAAGATTTTTAAAATGTTCCCGGCATGACTTCCATTGAGGAATGCGTACAATTATCCTGATTGCCCTCTTCTGTAAAACAAAAGCTCTGTATGTATTATAACTAAAACTATTACCCCAGAGTTGGATGCTGTATCGTAATCTCGACTCCACCAAGGCGTAATAAACTATTTTCAAATTGTCAACACTAACTTCGTCACGTAAACTCCTAAGTGCATAGCAAGCAGATGATATTGATGCGTCGATAGCTTTTAGTTCAGTTTTCCAATTAAGCAAGGAGTCTATGTAAACACCCAGAAACTTAACCGAATTAACTAATTCTATTTTATCTCCATTTGATACTATGTCTAGATTAAAATTATTCCTGAAAGTAGATTTAAATAAGATTACGTTTGTTTTATTTGTATTTACTTTAAGTTCATTAGTCTGAAACCAATTTTGAAAAATCTTAAGTGTTGTATTTATTTTAGTATTTAACACTTGCATACTATTTGCGCTTAATACAGCGTTTGTGTCATCAGCAAAAACAATAACATTAATATCGGGCTGCGATTCACTTATATAATTAATTAAGTCGTTAGTAAAAATTATAAATAAGATAGGGCCTAATATTGATCCTTGCGGGACACCTCTAGTAACTGTCATCATTTCTGATTTTATTACTTGTTGACAGTTATTTTCGTCCTTATGTCTTACTTCTACGTAAATCTTTCTGTTATTTAGATATGATCGAAACAGCTCCAGAGGCTTTCCTCGTATCCCATAATGTTCCAATTTCATTAAAAGTATATCATGATTAACAGTATCAAACGCGGAACTGAGATCAAGTAAGACACCAGCTACTTTCATTTTATTATTAATACCTTGAACTACATCATTAACCAAAGTATTTATTGCATCTACAGCACCTATTCTTTTCTGGTAACCAAATTGTCTGTTATTTATGATTCGGTTTGCGTTTAGATGACTAACAAGACGGATCTTTATAAGCTTCTCAAAAATTTTGGAAAGCACAGGCAGCACTGAAATTGGTCTGTAATTATTTGCATCTGTTAGCGAACCTTTTTTATGTAACGGAACGATTTTGCCTATCTTGAGTTGTTCAGGAAAAATACACGCCTCTATACAGTTGTTATAGAAACACGAAAGAGGTTCAGCTAATATTTTGACACGCTCTTTTACCACTGATATTTGAATTTCATCGTATCCACTAGAACTTTTACATGCCATTGCTTTAACAACTTTTGTTATTTCATCGGATGTTATTTGTGAAAAATATAAACTGTCTTGAACTTTTTCAGTAGTCTTCTGTAAGTTTATCTGCGCCTGCGTTATTTTGTGACGTAAATCCGAAAGCTGTTCATTATTTTTGAAGTAAAAATTATCTGCAAACGCATTAGCCACATCCCTCGGCTCGCTTATGAACTTTCCGTTACACGACAAAACTACTTTACTCATATTTTTTTCTTTAGTCTTATTTCTGTGGCGATTCACAACCTGCCAAATTTCTTTGCTAACATTTTTAACTTTACTTAACTGTCTTGAAACGTCATTTCTTTTAGCGTTTTTAATTATTCGCCTGTAAAGTCTGATATAATTATTTTTATAACATAAAATACTACCATGACAAGAACTTCTATTAATACTACATAAAAATCGTTTCATTTTACTTGCAACCTTTATACCTTTAGTAGTCCATTTTATTCCAGTACTATTTCTATTAAGATTAATTCTAAGGTTCCGTTTATTGAAACTGCGCTGAAATACGTCAGTAAACTTACGCAGAAAGGTGTTTATACCCATAGTAGTCCAATTTTTTTCTAATATAAGTTGTTTAAAAATGTCATGGTTTTTTTTGTCAACATTCGTTTCTCAATTATTATGAACGCGTTATCATTTTTTAATGGTTTATTTTTGACATATTGAAGAGATAAATTACAAAAAAGACCCCCATGTCCATCTCCTAAGCCATTATGATCTACGCTTATATTCTCTATATATTGATCATCTAAATTCGTTAAAAAATTGTCAATGCAAGATTGTGAATTATTACGAACAAAAGTAACATTCTTCACAAGAGCTCTAAAGTTATAACAGCGCAATAGACTTAAGAATTCTGTGCACTTTTTATTATCCGAGAGTAAATCAATATTAAAATCGCCACATATTAAAGACTTCCTATTAAAAAGATATTCTAACACCATTTCCAGATTTTCTAAAAAGGTATTGAAATTTTTGTCACATTCTATAACAACAACCTAAATACAGTCCAGTTTCTACATCCTTTACACAACACATTTCAAAAGAATCCTGCTTATATAATTTGTTAATTTGAGAGCAATTTATAATTTCTTTATTTTTAAGACCCAATATAAGAGTGCCACCTCGTTTCTTATTAATTCTGGTATTGTAAGTAACTAAGTCATAGTTTGAGAAATTAAATATTTGTGCAGATACTTTGTTCAAAAAATGTTCAGTCACACAAATGTAGTCTATTTTATTGGAACAAGTTTTAATATAAAGTTCCACCTCATCTTTTTTATTACTGATTCCACACAAGTTTTGATGAAAAATAGTTAAACTAATTTTATTAGATAATGTATTATTAGACGCCTGTCCTGAAATTGAATCAATGTTCACGAAAAAACTCATAGGCGTTATCGTCATCAGTTTGAGTTGTTGCATTTGTGCCTGTACCCATGGACTTGCAAGAAATTATGAACTCATCTGTTTGTGTACACGCCGTATTATGGCACTTTTTGGAACACACAGTCACACATGTGTTTAACGATTCAACGTAACACTTACGTTTAATAGTATAATCAATACATAATATATCCTTCAAGAGATTACGACATATTACCAGAGAAAAGTATTTGTGTTTAGGAATGAAGTTTATATAATTCATATCTACGTAAGTTACATTATTGTATTGACTGCATATAAATCTTAATTCATAATTGAGTTTCAATGTATTAAGAGATCTATTATACGGTATTTCACTAAAAATAATATTTGTATGAAGCACATTAGGTAACCAGTTCAATAAGCAGCTTTTAAATTCGAATGGGTTGTTGTCATTCACTCCTCCCAGTATTATTACATAATCGTTTTTTGACATTGTCTCTATTTCTTTTTTTACTGTATTGACGATTTCATGAAGTTTAGCTGCGGGTTTCCAAAAAACAGAGACACTAAACCTGTTACCCAGAAGGTTTTGCAATGTGCGTTGAACATTTTTTCCACGCTGATCAGCAAGCACAAGTACCTTTTGTTGTTTCGGCGATCTTTTTATACTGTTGTTCGAACTGGATACAGCGAAAGTACTCTGAGTTTTCGTCGTTAGTTCTGCTAGATCAATACTGCTGTGGAAGGATTTATCCTGATTCTGCTTCGGCATTATGTTTGAAGGATCTTGCAGGTTAAGATTATTACTTACTTTTTGTTTAATTATGAGTTCTTTATATAACTCTTTACAGGTAGTGGCTGAATGGAGAGGTGAGATGCGCGGTGTTTTAATTTGGTTGATTATAATTTTCGTCCTAGTGGTGTACATGTTTTTTGGCGGGTGGACGTATTATGTAGCGGAGTGTTAGTGCTAATTTTCTTGAGTACACTGATAGTCTTATCTTGAGCTTCAATTTTTTTTTTCAATTTTTGTATTTCTATATTTAATTCCTCTACCTCGTTATGTGCTACCTCTAACTCTGTGTTTGTACTAGTCAGCTGATTTTCAAGTTCTGCAATCATGGTAATATCCAGTGTTGGTGTCGTATCTTCACTCTGCGCAGATATATTTAAAATCGTGGAGTTAAAAATAGTATTACTCGATATGTCGCAGTCTGACAGCCTTCTTTGTTGTTTCCGCAATGTTACATTATCCATTTTGATTTTTAATAAATGAACTTGCTTAATTTATCGTGTTTATTTGGTATGTGTAACGGAACGGTTTCGGCACAATTTTTGTTTCTTGCTCTGGCAACCCTGACAATTCAAAGGTTGATTGAGGTGTCGTGTTACAGGGTTTTTTTGTTTCTGAACGTACAAATTGAAGTAACTCACAACTAACATATTGTTCTCAACACTAGTGTATAAAATGTTTCTTCGATATGCAAAGTGATGTGCTATTTTTTAATTTTGGCCGATCTAAGATCTAAGTTACCCCATACAATTTATACTTGGAGCACAGACGTTTAGATAGATTATTGCCTTGACTCTAATAAATTTAATGTTCATAACACGACACGGAGCATTTTATCAATTCGGGTCCTTATTCACTATCTTTTTTTCGTTTTCGCGGCAAACCCGCGGATCTAACTGTCAAAATCCGGTCATAATGGTAAATAGAGGGCTGTGCTTAGAAATGCATCGCGCATGCGCGCGGACACATTTGAGCGCACCGCGCATGCGCCAGTTCGCACGCGCTTGCCGCGAAAACGAAAAAAAAAACATAGTAAATAAGGACCCCGTACTTAATATATTTTTATTACTACAGTTTGTTTTCGAGCTACATAAGTCGAACGAACTTTTATAAATCGCTAAAATGCGTCAATAAACCTATCTCTCTCACAGTTCCAATGAACCACTCGTACAACTACTACTTTGCAGGAATATTCCCAAAACCCGCACCATTTCAACCGCACAGAGCTTCACCGAGGCTATTGCGTGAGCGCTCGCTGCCCGACGCTGGCCACCGAACGCAACACCACGCTACGCTTCGAACGTTGCGCAGCGAGCTGGGCGAAGCGACAATCGCTCCGCACGAGCTTAGCGAAGCTAAGCTACTGTCGCACACACGCACAGGAGTACGCACGGATGCACAACCCTGAGCCCCTCGATGTAGCGCATAAAGTGTTCCTGATTGTAGTGATTACATTAATAGTGTTAAATGTTGCCGGGACAGTGTATGACGTAGTTACTAGAGATGATGTTAAAAGTAAGTAAACAATTAAACACTAGTCAGTTTCAAACCACCGTGTGCATTGTCGTAAAGGTTGATAAACTTTCGCGATTCGTACACATTATGAAAATATATATATTACGGGTCTTAATCGCGTCAATAATTTAAGGTAAAATACCTTGTTTATAGCCTGACGTTTCGACCGTATTGCAACGGCCGTGGTTACGGCTAGACTAGTTCAGCTCAGCGTCGCCTCCGTGAAGCGGGGGTTTCGGAAACTACCCTCGCTTGATTTTTATCACTTACTATTAAGCTAGGGTAGTTGAGCCGAAACCTGCAATACGGTCGAAACGTCTGTCAATAAACAAGGTATTTTACCGTAAATTATTCACGCGATTAAGACCCGTAATATATATATTTTCATAATTATCGTAAAGCTCCAATTTAAAGTTCTCTTCGGTCCCTGCGGTAAATTTTAGCAGAGACTAGTCAACGACTCAGAAGGTATTAAAGTGCACAAGTAGTAGTGCGTAGACACAAGAGCAGCCTCCATGTCTCTTAAGCGAGGCCGTCCATAGGCTGAATGGAGCGACCGCTCCAAGCGCCATAGATCAGTGGGCGCCGAAAGCGTCCTCCAGCTAAGGAATCTAGGGCCCCCTCCCCTCCTCCCTTCAAACGTTTATATTTTAACAATTAACATGTATATTCCAGAGAACCGGTTATTTATGTCGTGGTCTCTTTGCGCGAACTGGCAACGACTGACTGCCAACTACGAGGATGGAGACCCCAGGCTCACCGCTTTGACGCCCGCGCAAGGAGTACGGTAATACTTCCTTAAACACATAACATGTAGCTATGTCTCATTTACTGAACAAGGCTTAATATACATTTTCTGGGTCCATAATCACGTTCTTTTTTCACGAACTGTCAAAATCTTATCATAATGGTAATTAGAGAGCTCCACTTAGAAATGCATCAACGCGCATGCGCGGCGGACATCTTTGAACGCACCACACATGCACCAGTTCGCGCGGGCTTGCTGCGAAAAACAAAAAAAAGAATGTGAACCCTGAAGATTGAAAACAAAATTGAAAAAAAAAATCGTCATCTTGGACGTCTTGCATTGACTGACATTTATGTGGTCGGCTATTCATTGTAAATTTTAAGCTGAAAAAGAATGTTAATCATTCACGACTTCATGCTATTGTCTTTTTAGGGTTTTATTAATGACGCTGATCATGGCTACACACACCGGCTGCATCCATGATATGCTGTATCTTTACAACCCAAGATTTATCGAGCATGTGAGTACCTAAGTTTTCTATGAAAGAGAACTCCGTCAATACTAAAATAGACTATCGACAAAGCTAAAGCAATTTTGTAGACAACTGGGTTTAACTTTTCTTTGTGAAAATAGGCGCTAACAAAAACTAAAAAATAAACACGCATAGTTTTTTTATTTATATTAATATTATAAAGTTGAAGAGTTTGTTTGTTTGAACGCGATTATCTCAGGATCAACGGTCCGAATTGACAAATTATTTTACTGTTGTATAGCCCATTTATCGAATAAGGTTATAAGCTATATAACCATCACGCTACGACCAAAACGAGCGGAGCAGCAATGAAAAATGTTGCAAAAACGGGGAAAATTTATGCAGACGAAGTTGCACGGGTCAGCTGTGTGTAATATAAAACCATAATCCGCTTTACATATTTCCACTGCTAAGTCAAGTTTCTCTCGCTCCTTATTTCTAAGAGGGTAGGTACGGATTGAAATCCACGACGCGTGCCCATCAATTCTTTGTAGTACATCTTGGTTTCTTCGCCGATTTTGAGCAGAAGTCAACCACGGCTTGTGTGTGACCCCTGTTCTGTTCCTAGGTATCGCAGAATCCCGTAATGATGTTGTTTATGAACGGCACGTCGGTGGTGCAGGTGTTCGTGATGCTCTCTAACTTCCTGCTCGCGTACAACCTGCTGCTCTTTGGCAAGAACCACCCTCTCAGCCTTAAGATGATGCCCTTGATCACTTTAAAAAGGATAGCCAGGTAAATTTCCCAGTTTGTATGTCGTAAGAAGAAGTTTCCTACATAAATAGATGTATGAATCTATGCTTTTGTTTCAAAGCAAAAATTACTAAATGGTTTGTGCAGATAGCTTATATGTATCAGAATAGCACATAAAAGTGGCGTCCAAAAATTACGTAAGGTGATTTTGGCAGATTTTTGCCAGGAGTATGAACAAAATTATGAAATTATTTTTTCTAAAGTCTTAGATTTTAGAAAAAAAAAGCAGATAAGGATACCATTACGCCTGAAGTTTTAGTATCTCTCCTTCGAGTTTTGGGCATATAACCCCCTATATTTTGATTTGCAGGATATCCCCAATCCACCTGTTGGTGGTGGGGTACGCGGGGACGTGGTGGGTGCGCGCCAACTCCGGCCCCATGTGGCCCGCCATGGTGGCCACCGAGAGCGACATCTGTCGCAACAAGTTCTGGCTACACGCCTTATATCTCAACAATCTCATTGATCGCGAAAACGTATGCCTTATTCAGACTTGGTAAGATCTAAACGTATTTCTCATTATTTCACGTCCCGTCTAAAAACATTTAGCTAGCTTTTCCATCTTGGAATACTTTCATCTCAGGACAATCGCTTACTCTATGTATTAAATGCCAACTACAGTAATTTGGCACTTTTGTGCACTTTTAAAACCGAGACATATTTTTTAAAGAATAGTACTCATACATACGAGATAATAGCTGATTTTATCTTTATAATGAATTAACAGATTTTTATTCATCGTAGCTAATAACTACTATGATTAAATCAAAACCCATCCATACAGTTTTTCCAAATTCCGGTAGCCTAATGGTTAAGGCATCGAACTCGCAATCGTGAGTTCGCGGGTTCGAATCTTACCCATTATACTACCGACTTGAATCCACTGCTAACACAAGGTATTTATCTTAGTTGGAGGGGTTAATATGATTGCTAGTAATGTGGGACCCAAGGAAAAAAATATAACTTTTCATCAATTGTCACCACGTCGAAAGAAAAGAAAAGAGATTGGCAATAATGCTAATAACCATGTACCTGTTGACACAAGCTCCGACTATTCAAGTTTTAACCTTATCGACTATCACTATTTTAGGTTCCTGGCAGCCGACATGCAGCTGTACCTAGTGGCGGCAGTATTGACGCTGACGCTGGCTCCGCTCAGACGTCGCGCGCTGCCGATCCTGGCCGCGCTCGTCGTCGCAGCCTCCGTCATGAACGGAGTACTTGCTTATGTGTTCGACTGGAAATCACTCATGTACTTCTCCTATCCAAAGTAAGAATTTTACTGTACGATCTGTAATGATAGATGTATAGAAGTAATATGAATTGACTGGTATTTAAGGCGCCGGGTGCACCGAGTGACAGAGCATCCAGTTCGAACTTTATCCATAAATAACTGATGCGAAACACACAACATTCATACGAATTTTGTCTTATTTGGAGGAATTAACAATATACCTCGCATATTACCATATAGTAATATGCGATCCACATTGCTATCAGTCTTGTTTTTTAATTAAAATTTGTTTACAAAAAAATGTTACCGACTTCGAAATTTTAATTCAATTGAATTGAGAACCCCCTGGTGAATTATTTTCCTTTATAGTATGGCGACAACACTTAACTTAACTTTCTTCGTTTTCTTTATTTTGTCCAGGATACTTCACACGCTGTACCGCGGCATACCTTCGTTCTCCAACCTCTACCAGTCTCCCTGGGGCAGTTTGCCAGGATGTCTCGTCGGCCTGTTCTGTGCATTCCTCCATTTTGAGATGCAAGAGGCCGGAGTCAAAATGAATTCCTACAGAGTAAGTCTTATATAAACTCTTGTTTTGATAGTTAGTATTCACGTATCGTTTTTGCAATTTAGCAAATTGATATTGATGGCTCTGTGACTCAGCAGCCACGGAGCAGAACGAGGTTAAACTACTTTAGGTACCACTCTTGATCAATATATGGGCGACGTTTTCTTAAAATCCATCTCGGAGAATGTTATTTCATTGTTCCTGTCTCCGGTCGAGTCAACGTCCTGGCACATCAGACTTGTAGAATAAGGTTTAAAGTAAATAGTGTTTGTGCGCGTACTTGTGTATATAATGTAATATCTCTAACCGAGTTGACCAGTCTCTAATGATAGACGGAGATAGAGGCCACTAATAAATACCTACATCTTATAGTAGTAGTGAATTGTACACTGGGTACTCTGGAACTTACTGTGATGTTTTGGAACAATTATATAATTAACTATACGTAAAATACCTGATCTATTTTTACAGTGGTTGAAACTGCCATATTACCTGGTTCCCCTGGCGATCATAGGCTGGATGCTGTCGGGCGTGTACCTGCGCGAGTTCACGGAGCCCTGGTTTGTGGCGTCCTATGTGGCCATCGAGCGCCCCATCAGCAGCATACTGGGAGGGTTCGCGCTTATGGGCATGATCAATGGCTTGGAAGGTAACGCTACTATGTATATAAACCAGATTCAGTTTCTTTATTGCAATCCAGTCCGGTTGACGCCTAGACCCTTGTTATTTTTGGCAAAACAATAGTGGTCTTTTAAAGACACTGATTGGTACTGCCGTGAGATGGTTTAATTTTGTGACATAGATTTGTCATAAACTTTCACATTCATAAGTAAATATCTTGGGACATATCTCACACTGACATCTGATCCAAAACTAGGCAAATCCTGAGCTATGGCAACCAGACAACTGCTAAACATACTTATATATTTCTTAAACATACTTATAGGTTAAATACACCCAGACACAGAATAACGAATCGTGCTGATCACACAAATATAGAAAAAAATATATATCTTGGATGGGAATCGGGCCGACGACGTTGGCTTAGCAGTCAGGGTTACTAACCACTAGACCAACAGGCCTGTCCATATCCATAGGGAGTGGGTCCCTACAGGGATCTTTGACTCTTTCACGTAAAAAATACTAAAAGTATTTTCACGAAACATAAAATTACATAAATTATATCAGAATAAGACGAGCAAAGCAGCGAGCGTTCAAAACGAGTCAAAAATACAATTGGTTTCCAGGTTGGTTGATGAAGTTCTGTTCGTGGCGCGGCTGGCACGCGATGGGGCGCATGTCTCTGTCGGTGCTGGCGGTGCACTGGTGCGTCACCATGAGCATCGCCGCCGCGCGCCCGCAGCCCATCTATTCCACGTTACTTAGTGTTGTAAGTACAACCACCTGATACTTCTACGAGATTCAAGATCTTTTTTCCGTGTCCGTGGCAAGACCGTGCGAACTGTCTGGAGTGAATTGTGTGGAGAGCTGCTCTTAGAAATGCATCAACGCGAATGCGCGGCGGATATTTTTGAGTGCACCGCGCATTCGCCAGTTTGCCCAGGCTTGCCATGGACACGGAATAAAGATCGTAAATAAGGATCCAGATCTGTGAGATTAAGCAACGTTACCACTGGAGAGGGGGTTCTAAAAGGCTCAAGCTTCCTCTCCAAAGTATCTAAGTCCTGCGATGTACATTTTCTTGGTAAAGCTCTTAATCGGAATTCGGATTCGTGGCTTGATTCGTTAATCGGAATAATTTGAAGCTTCACTTTATTATTCTTATCTAAAATTGATTATCATCATCGTATCATTATCTCCATCAATGAATCTTATCAGTTAACACGTTTTCAGGTAGTGGACTGGTTGGCAACAGGTTTGTTCTCGTACATGCTCGCGATGCCTTTGACCCTCATGGTGGAGATGCCGGTGCATAGGACAGTTACCTCAATGATCTTTTGAACATCAGGCCCTGACGCGATGGTTACTAGACCTTGGTAAAAATTTCTTCCTTTTGATGATAACTAGCGGCAGGAAATTCAGAATTGAATTGTGTAAGCTCAGTGTTAAGTTGTCTCAAAAAGTGTCAGTGAGTAAAACAGTGATTATGACAGTGATCTGGTGTGAAGTGTTTCTCAGATTTAGGTAAATCTGTATTTATAGTAACAGAGACCACCGACTTCTAATAAGTATTTACTATTGATTTTTGGTATCACACTTTAGCGTTAAAATTGAAGATGAGATGCTTTTAATCAGAAATTACGGCGGCCATTTTATAATTTGTTATTAGATTAAATTATAATAAGTTATTTTTAAAGGAGGGGAAATTATAACACGCATTTATCAGCTCGCTATGAATGTAACATAAACTTTTAATTATATTTTCACTTACTTAATTTGTCTTCTGGATAATTAGAAATTTTACGAACGTAATAAGAATTGATGACAACGTAATAATTTCTTAGCTATGACCTAATATAGGCACATTTTCTGAATGTATAAGATTCTTTTTTTTATTAGATATTCGATTTGTATACTTACTATAAGTGTTTTTATAGTTTTAAACCTAGCAAAAACTATTTGTAACAACATAGTGTCATTTTTGAAAATATTTTTATTTAGAAAACGCGACGTAAATTAATTATTTAAATTATGTTTTAAATGTGTGATATTGATTTATGTATGTATGTGTAACGGTTAATATTGTTGTGAAAGTGTAAAGACTAAAAACCGTTAAGTGATATTTAGGTTATTTTAGCATAAGTTCTTGTAGTAGCAACCAAGTCACTTCAATTATAAAACGAATAATAAAAATATTTTTATTTAATATGCTGTACTCATTTTAATATTTTATTTGAATGAAAATCATGTTTTTTTACATTTTTAAGGTTCCGTGCGTCAACAGAAAAAACGAAACCCTTAAAGGATCACTAGTGTTTCTGTCTGTCCGTATGTCACAGCCAATTTGCTCCGAACCTACAGGACCGATTATGTTCAAATGTGGTACACACACGTATTTGTGTTACCCAAACACGTAGGCGTAACCTAAATAAATGAGTTTTTAATTAAAGAGCCACTTTTGGAAATGTGTGGAATTAGAAAAATAAATATTTTACGGGTCTTAAGTAATCGCGTGAATAATTTAAGGTAAAATACCTTGTTTATTGCTCGACGTGTCTACCGTATTGCAATGGCCGTGGTCACGGGTAGAGTCTACCCGTGACCACGGCCGTTGCAATACCTTAAATATATTTATTTTCAAAATGTGTACAAATCGCGAAAGTTTATCAACAATTATAACACAATTGGACAATTAAGATGTCGTCAGATTTGTCTTGACCGTCCAAGTGTTCTTTGATAAGTGACGTTTGAAAAAACCAAACATGACGGCTGTGTGATGTTTAAAACAATATGTTGTGTGTAAAAACAAATTTTTTTTCACAGTGTCGAATACACAGAATATGGGTTTGATACCTACCTACCTATAATAATATATTAGAATTACATTAATCTTAGTTACCTAAAAGTTAAGTGTTAATATAATTAAGAATGCTGTGTTCACATCAAGTAGATGACAATCCGATGTACTTTATTACAGCTGTATTACTTAAAATGTTTGATTGAACATCAGTTTTGTGAACCAAATAAAAAAAAAAAGTCACGCAGCGGGCTATGGAGCGAGCTATGCTTGGAAGGATAAAATTCGCAACGAGGTCATCCGACAAAGAACCATAGTTACCGACATAGCACGCAGGTTAAGCACGCTGAAGTGGCAATGGGCCAGCAGTGGACCTATACAGGCTGATTGATTGATTGTTAGTTGGATAACTAATTTACAAAAATAAATATTTCTGGGGAGGCACTCGATACTAGTACCAGAAGCAGAAAAAAAAATCAGCAACCATCTACGTGTGGCACATCATTCGACAGGGCCTTCAAAGTATTTTAAGATTTCTAAGAACTCTTTTGGACAAATTATTTTTTAAGGTTCCGTAGCCAAAATGGCAAAAACGGAACCCTTATAGTTTCGTCATGTCTGTCTGTCTGTCTGTCCGTATGTCACAGGCATTTTACTCAAAGACTATTCGATGAATCTTTATAAAATTTGGTTAAAAGGTATCTAGTAGTAGCCGCTACTTAGTTTGATAGCTACATAATAATAATAAATATTTTAGTGTGGGTACTCCACCCAAGTAACAGGAGCTGAATTTTTTTTTAGTCAACAAACATCAACGTGTGTTTTATCATTCGACAGGTTTTTCAAAAATATTTTAAGGTTTCTAATAAACTTTTTTAAATAAGTGAATATTTTTGGAAATAATCGCTCCGAAAGTTGCATAATTGTGTCCCCCCCCCCCCACCCTCATTATCTTTTGAACCTTGTAACCAAAAAATATGAAAGAAATCACAAAGGTAGCGTTTTATAAATACTTTAAACTAAAATTATTTCGGACATGATCGGATATACGTCATTGAGTTATAGCCGAAAAACTGCGTTTCTCAACAAAAGAGCGTAAGTGCCATGAACATACGATCTTCTCACAAAAACTACAAATTACGCGGCATGTCCACAAATTATTGTTCCAAGTCTAGGTGTAGGTATTCCGTGGACGTGAATTAAATATTTGTAAAGTCCCTCTCGACATATGGCATGTACCCTACTGCGGGATTAATAAAGAAGGTTATTAAGGATTCCCACCACCTACTCTCGATTTGTGAAGCGAGTGCCACACTGTCCTGAGATTTCCTCGTGTAGAAACGAAGCACGTGTCACTATCTTAGTAATAGGTAATACTCACACAAATCACACCATTTTGCCCTAGGGAAGAAAAGGTATTAACGTTCTCATCAGAGAAACGGACTGTTCTATTTAGAGTACCTCAGGGCAGTGTACTGGGACCGCTTCTATTTAAAATTTACATTAACGATCTTCCGATAGCAATAAAGCATAAGCTAGTTTATTTTGCTGACGATCGCATTTACGGGAAATAATAAATCACAAGTAAAGCAACGCAAACGACACCTTAAATACTATTATATACTGGCTGACATTAAATAATTTAAAAATAAACATATTAAAGACTAATATAATGACATTTAGTAATAGAATTAATATACAATATAATAATAAACGAATAGAACAAGTAAAATATATTTATTAAATATATAATATGTTTGTATCTCATTCCGATTTTTTTTTAATAATATATTCCATTGCATGCCGTGAGGTAAAGTACAGTGATACTTAACAATTTGTAACAATTTTTATATCTATCTGTATTTATGCAATTTTAAATAAATAAATAAATATTGCGAGTCAAAGGTCCGGAGGTACCTTGGTGAGAGTACCTGTCACTAACTTTTCTGTGTTGCAGGTGTCTCCTATTGAGTACGGTCTGTCGGATCTGTCAATCTATTTCGATTGTTGCATTAAAGGCTTTTCCTTACTACTTCTATCGCGGTTACTTACAGATATTACCCCTCCTTAATAATCTACTTAAGATGGATTTCCACCATGTGACGCCTGATTCAATCAGTTTATTAACCAATCTAAGACCGTCGTCAAATGAAAGCGAGCCAGATGGATAGACGAATGCTTGTTGTGTGAATTGCGTACTTCAAATGAACAGGCGATTGGCAACTTTTTAGTCACTTTGGTGTATACTAGCACCACATTGTTTATTGTTTTTCACTTTTAACTTGGAATGTTCATGTTTTATTGTCTATATGTGTGTATGTTCCAACTGAATAAATAGTCATAATAGCTTATCGGCCTTTAAATAAAGTAAATGCACTTCATTACCAATTACCTGTATAAACACAATAACATACATAACAGCTGAGTAGATGAGTACCTACAGGTATTTATTTTTTCAGTTGTTTAGCGGTTTTATTGAATACATTGCTGCGAACTTCCAAACCAGACTAAGGCGAAACCACAAAGAAAGGGTTATATTTTAGCAGTCTATGTATGTACATAATATATATGTACATACCTATTTATTTATACCTATTATATTCCATCATAGCGCTTGCGCCTAAACAACTCATTCGATTTTAATGAATGACATAGGCATATTTTGTAACATGACATAATTTATGGTGAGCAACGCAAGCACAGCTTTTTAGGGTTCCGTAGCCAAAATAAAAAAAGAAATAAAGGCTGTAATTTTGCATGGATACACATATTTTTATTATCTTACACCGACAAAATTCAGATACCACGTCTGAATGGATAAAAGAAGCCTAAGTTACTCCTTACATCCTCAGCTGGCTGACAGTGAAGTCCCGTCAAAATCCGTCCAGCTGTTTCGGCTTAGCCGAAACAAACAGACAGCCAGACAGACAAAAAAAAACAAAATTGTGTTTTTAGGGTTCTATAGCCAAAATGGCAAAACGGAACCTTTATAGTTGTCATGTCCATCCCATGTCGGTCTGTCCGTCCGTCTGCAGTTTAACACAGAAACTATTAGTGCAAGAAGGCTGTAATTTTGCATGGATAGGAAATAGTTTATGAAAGTAATATAATGTAATATTACTTACGCCGACGAAAGGTGAAATAAAATCTTGAAAAAAAATGTTTTGAGGGTACCTTCCCTATATGTAAAGTGAGGATGTGGTTTATTTTTCTCACCTACCCCATCATGTGGGGCATTGTTAGATAGGTAGGTATTTTAAAAGAGAAGTTGTGAAGACCATTTTTAGATTGATGAATCCGTTTGTGAAGCTTTAAAGTGCAAATTTTTGTAAGAGTCAAGTGTCAGCTAAATGGTTAATATTGGGTATGTGAATGAAATCACAGCATAGTGATATATATACAGGGTGTAACAGAAAGGTGTGGTCATATTCAAGGGTTGGTATGTGCCCATGATACTGAGTGCACATACCTAATTTTATCGAAATCAGAGTACCCTAAAAAAATATTTATTATTTTTTTATTCGTTTATTTATGAATGAAAAAGTTATTAATTTTAAAAAGTATGACTTATAAAGTTCTATGCCATAATAATTTAATCGAATTTTGTTCCAGTGGAGGTATAATTCTTATGCCATATGCCTTTCACTACTGTATTTTAACAAAAAGAATATGCTATAACTATGTAATAATAATGCAACCAGCTATGACACCATGGCAGGTGCAATACTGATAACATACCCTAACCGCTGCTGAAATTTGACCACACCTTTCTGTTACACCCTGTATACATAGTGAAATTAAAAGGAAAACTATCACAGCTACCACTTAGCTGTGATAGTTTTCCTTTTAATTTTACTAGTTTTACAAGTAAGAGCTTTACAAGTTTACGAGTAACAGCTGATCAAATGAGAAGTAATAATTGCATTTTTGAAAGATAGAAAAATTTGAAGTCCAAACCCAGGAATCGAACCCGAGAGCCAAACCAAAAGCCAAACAAATGTATTTGTTAAGTAAGAAATGCCTATAAAAAATACTTAAATATAAGGTAACTAAAAAGCAAAAAAATAAGGTTGGGGCAAAGATATTTTTGTATTTTTCATACAAAATGGCAAAACGAAACTCTTAAAGTTTCGCCATGTCCGTCCGTCAGTCCGTCCGCACTTTTGCTTAAAGACTGTTAGTACTAGGAGGCTTTCATTTTGCATGGATACACATGTGGAGGGCAAGGTGTTAGGTCCCTCCAACACAAAGGGAGGATCCTCCGACCAGGCGAGGTGATAATGCCTGGCGGGCCGCGGCCCTACGGTTAACGTTTGGAACTTGTATATATAGTTAGCAGCTGTGAAAACTTCTAAATCGCGATTCAGGATTTTGACGCGAGCTGTCAAGTGTCAGTTTATTTATATTATAATATGTGGGTACCGCCACATCACTCTCCTCCGAGACCGGAGGTTGATTGTCTCGATGAGTCAGCTGTCGTCGCTTTTCTTGAGGAGCGTGCCAGTGCCAGTTTAGAGTAGTTCCAGTGAGTCGGAACTTGAATCCGCTTGTCCCAGTGAGTCGGAACTGAATGCCGCTAGTCCCAGTGAGTCGGAACTGAAATCCGCTGAACCCAGTGAGTCAGGTAGTAGCTGCGGTGTGCGGTGCTGCGGTGCTGCGTAGTGGCTAGCTGCTGCGTAGACGGGAGAGATGTGCTCTGCTTACGAGTACCGTAGGTGCAGTGTGCTGTGCCTAGACGCTAGAGAGGCCGTCAAGTGTCAGTTTATTTATATTACTAGCTGTGCCCGCCACTTCGTTCGCGTGGAAGCTGGGTTTATATTAGGGTAGTTTATGTTACAATTTAACTTCTGTGTAAAACATATTGGAAACATGCTCCACAATGCTCTGTGGCATCTATGGATATTAGGGCCTAGCTCTAATCAGGGCCCGACCTATGGCAAGGCAAGCCAAGCAAATGCCTAGTGCAGCAAAATGAAGGGCGACAAAGTTTATGGCGCCAGACGGTTAGAAGACAAATTATAATAGTATTTTACCAAAATGATTTGCATCACATCAAATATTACTATTATCGGTTTCGGGTTAAATGAAGCCCGAAACCGCCCAAGTACTCGCGCGAAATAGGGCTAGTGTGAGATAAGTTTTTAAAAAAATATCCAGGCTTTAAAACATTGCATTCCCGCAGTAGGTAGGTACTGTGATGCGTGTTCAAACAAACAGACAACATTCAAACGTTTCTAAAAGATATACTGAATTAGTATATCTTTTAGAAACGTTTAGTTTAAATACTAAACTTATTTCTTTATAATGTCTACATTGGTGAATTAAAAAATAGGTGTGTCAACCTGTCGTAGCCGAGGATAGAACAAAGTGGCGTGCAATTAGAGAGGCCTATGTCCAGCAGTGGACTGCGATAGGCTGATGATGATGATGATGATGAACCTGTCGTTAATTAAGATCATCATAAATTCATATCCCTCTACGTAAGAATTTCATATTTATTTTTTAAATCAATTTACCTGATTCTGTTTCATTTTTATTTAAACGCCATCTATTTTCAAAACTGGATAAGTTTATTTTAATACTTGATGACTTTAAATTAAATTATACTTAAACTATCATGCATATTAAACGTAGGTAAGCAAGGTATTTAACCTAAAATTATTCACGCGATTAAGACCCGTAATATATATATATTCATAATAGCTGTTCCCGCGACTTCGTTCGCGTGAAAGTCGGGTTTAAATTAAGGTAGTTTAGGTAACGAAATAACTTCTGTGTAAATATGTTGGAAACAGTCCTGTTGACTAAATACTTACTAAATAAAAATCGATCTGTTCTATTCTTTTAGATAGTTAGTTTGGTGTGCGGCTTAAGAAGTGGGTTTTCTGTTGTTTTTGTTTCATTCTTTCAACGTTATACCTACTTATTACCTAATAATTTTTAATAGAATTTGTATGAAAATGTTGTTACTTCTCATGTGATCGTAAACTTGTAAAGCCTAAGTACTTAGCTGTGATAGTTTTCCTTATAATTTTAGTGTTTATACTACTACCCTGAATTTTTTCACATACCCAACATCAACCATTTAGCTGGCACACTTGACTCTAACAAAAATGTTCACTATAAAGCCTAATATTATACACAAAGGAATCCTTAAATCTAAAAATAGTCTTCACAAACCCTAAACGCTTTTTAAAAGACCTATCTAATGATACCACACACGATGGGGTAGGTAGGTGAGAAAAAAATCACATCCCGACTTTACATATAAGAGAGGTACCCTTATAAAAATAATGATTTTCAAGATTTTGTTCTTTCACTTTATCGGCGTTAGTAATTTATTCATGCAAAAGTTGCAACCTTCTAGCACTAACAGTCTCTGAGCTAAGCTGCGGACGGACGGACATAAGGGAACTATAAGGGTTCTGTTTTGCACATTTTGGCTAAAAATGGGGTGTATTTCATATAGTGTTACAACGCAATACTAATAATAAAACTGCTGTAACACTTTAGTAAGCAAACACAGAGCGTGTCATGTGTGTCATGCCCGCGAAAATGTCAGATATCCCTAAAGGTACCGTTGACAAACAACGACCCCCCTCCTCCCGTCACCCGAACTACTCACACTTGACCGATGTTGAGCCATTCATTATCGTTGAATTGATGAACACGTAATCTCCAACCATAACCCCAAAACATGATCCTCGACGCACCTGTGTGATGCGTGGTCAAACAAACGGACAGACAGACAAACATTTCTAAAAATCATAGCAATGTGTTTCTTTTAAAACTTCTTTTACTAAGTATAGAACGTTATTGAATACAACGCCATCTACTTTCAAGAATGTTGCCACTCAGCATCTCAAGCACCTATACCCTAATAAATGTTTTCACAAATAAAGAATTATTTGATCACGAAACAATTTGATTTTATAGATGGCGCTACATGTTTTTTTTTTACGTGTGTAATGTCTTTTTTTTAGACGAACACATCATTTCTGGAAAATGTCGAATACTTTTTAATTATAATGTAATATTGTTTTTCATTTCTACTACGATTAATTAATTACTCTCAGCAGTGCATGCAATACCTATAATTAACTTACCTACGTGCATAATTTACTTGATTTTTAATATAAAAAAATAATAGCCAAAGTAAATAAGTTACTTACGGTCGAAAAAATAACTAAAACATTGAGAAAAATATTAAAAAAGGATAAAGACAATTTAAAAAAATACAAAAAGAACAAAATCAGACATCAGATTCGAGCCCGGGACATCGTCGTCAAAGTCCGCTAGCATAGCTTCGAGGCTATACTGTTCGCTACTTGCAATGTCAAAATAACTGTTCTTATGAAACTTAACAATGTTGTGTTTAGCTCCTTTTAGTTTTAGCGTGAAGTTATGTATTAAATGGGTTACAATTATAGATAATGTCTAATTGTGGAAAATTTTATGATAAACCATTATGGTGCGACAAAAAATACGTTGCTACTCGTTCCCCATAGACGTTAGCGTAATGATTCATAGTGTAAATAATGTCCTATAGTATTTACTATAAAACTGCAAATTTTCATAAAGATCCGTCTAGTAGTTACTGTTTTATAACGAAAAATAGCTACAGACATTATCCCTTACTGCTTAGCTCCTATGGGAAAAAGCGTGATAATTTATAGCCTAAATGTTAATCTGCATCTATTAGATTGCACGTGCAAAATTTCAACCGAATCTGTCTGGTAGTTTTTGCGTGATGCGTGTTCAAACAAACAGACAGACAGACAGACAGACAGACAGACATTTCTAAAAATGCAGCAATGTGTTTGAATACTCTTTTCGAACATTTCCTAATATTTTTTTTCACTAAGTTCGGCCATGTACAGACACGTGAAATTTACAGTTTTATTATATGTATAGATTATATGTGGGTACCGCCACACACATATTACTTATGCCGACAAAGTGAAAGTATACAATCTTAAGGGTACCTCCCCTATATGTAAAGTGAGGATGTAATTTTTTTTTCCCATTTACCCCTTCGTGTGGGTATCATTAAATAGGTATTTTAAAAACGTTTACGGGTTGGCAAGACGATTTTTAAATTTAGTAATCCGTTTGTAAAATATGAAGCTTTAAAGTGCAACTTTTTGTTAGAGTCAATGGTTCCCCCCCCCCTGCCAGCTAAATGGTTGATGTTGGGTATGTGAAAAAAGTCACGGTACTAGTAGGTATACAGGGTGTAACAGAAAGGTGTGGTCATATTTAAGGGTTGGTATGTGCCCATGATACTGAGTGCACATACCTAATTTTATCAAAATCTGAGTACCCTAAAAAAAATATTTATTCGTTTTTCATTCGTTTATTTATGAATGAAATAGTTATTAAGTATAAAAAGTATGACTTAAAAAGTTCTATGCCATAATAATTGAATCGAATTTTGTACCAGGAGAGGTATAATTCTTATGCCATACGCCTTTCACTACTCAATTTCGACCAAAAGAATATGCTATAACTATATAATAATAATGCAACCAGCTATGACACCATGGTAGGTGCAATACTGATAACATACCCTATCCGCTGCTAAAATTTGACCACACCTTTCTGTTACAGCCTGTATATGGTGAAATTAAAAGGAAAACTATCACTGCTAAGTAGGCTCTACAAGTTTACGAGGAACAACTGAAGTAACAAAATGTTCGTACAAATTCCATTGAAAATTATTATTAAGTAGATATAACGTTGTAAGTATGAAACAAAAACAACAGAAAACCCTCTTCTTAAGCCACATTATTGCGATGGGGGGGGGGGGGGACTACTGAACCCTGCATTGTGCGTGTCCCGTCATGCACTTGGCCAGTTTTTGTTTATATGTAAACTAGCTGTGCCCACGACTTCGTCCGTTGTGCTACTCTCTCCCTATTATTAGACTCAATATTAGTCTAATCTGTTATTTCCTATAATTCGTTCTATTTTTATCAGAATTTAACTCGATCATAATTTAAAAACGTTATTGAGATTTGATTTAGACGGTTGACATTCAAAATGTAAATGTCGGTAGTGACATCACATGACATTGACATCTGTCATGCGGATGTCACTCCGACATGGAGAGGGAATAGAAAGATGGCAGACAGATTGTATTCACGTGTTGAACAGTGCAGTCGTTTGTAATAGATCAAATAAATCCTTTTATTTCTTTGTAATCCTACGCATTTTTATTTAAGTTCGAGTTGATCCTTCACAGATCTTCCATAAAAGTAGCCGAAGTCACTCCTCATATCCTCAGCTGTCTAACAATGAAAGTACTGACAAAATAAGTCCCGCTGTTTCGGAGATTAGCCGAAACAAACAGACAGACAGACCGACAGACACAAAAAAAATTTTTTTTTAGGGTTCCATAACCAAAATGGCAAAACGCAACAAATGTCCTGTCCGTGTCTGCAGTTTAACCTTCTAGCACTAACAGTCTCTGAAGATTGTTAGTGATTGAAGGCTGTAATTTTGTATGAGGGCTTTACAAGTTTACGAGTAACAGCCGACCAAGTGAGAAGTAACAAAATTTTTGTACAAATTCCATTGAAAGTTACATTATATACCTAACGTTATTAATAGTAAACAAAAAAAAAACAACAGAAAACCCACTTCTTATACCTAATTATTGTGCTGAGTAGCTGCGGAACCCTACATTGTGCATCCGATATGCACTTACCCGGTTTTTGTTATAAATACCATATAAGTTACATTTAAGCATTTAGTAAGAAACTGTTGTTTTGACATTACAAAGACACTTCAATTTTATTTATTGGAAAGGTATACAGATGTCTAATATCATACCTTATGATAGCGTAGCGCGTTGTTATAAAGACAGTTTTTGTAAAACTTTTGCTTGCTTCTATACGAAATTTAGCTAACAAATGACAGCTGAGCTGTTGTATAGGGTCTGATGATGAAGTCGCTTCACTTACTTCCGATGGCAACTTGACTCTTTGAAGGGCTGAGTGAGTGTTGTGGGACGAGTTAGATCTTTATGGGGTGGGGTATACCTAGGTTTTTTTAATTTAAATGAATTTATGACTTAACAAGATGATGTACCTATATAATTAATGTTAAAAAAAAAACAAGTTATTTTAATGGTTAACAATTTTCTAAACAATTATTATAATTATTGACATTGAATATTTGACATCATATTTATTTGTTATTTTTTTGACATTAATTAACATTAAACTTTCATGCAACATTATCAAGTGTTTATAAAATTTTAAAAAAAATATTATATCTGTTGTATGACATATTCACGCACCATTGTTATGGTAGAATGTGAAAGAACTTATTTATTACTATTACCACCTATATGTAACCACATTTCTTGTGAGTAAATGATTGAGATGTATTTGCATTTGTATTGTAGCATCACAGCTCCTAAACATAGTTATTAAGGTGATTTGTTTCTCTAACTACCCTATCGATCGGTTTAATGAAACTCATAAAAGTAGAGATTATTTATTTTCTATACTTTTCAGGTTCAATGCCCAGCTCTGGCAAGCGACTTTTATTATTATTCCTAAAAAAAATGTTTCCTTTAAGTAAAATTTGGTAGCTCAAATATTTTGGGTACTTTCCTTAATAATATATAATGATGTATGAAACCTAAGTAGGTCAAGAATTAGGTATAAAATATAATGCCTCATTGTTTTGTTTTATAATGTTTTTCTCTACTTTGAATATAAAGGAGTATCTTATTGAATCCACTTGTGGATTGAACAGCACTCTGGATGGTACTTTGATCTAACATTAGATAAATATATTAATGGAGTCAGAAGATCGTAATAGCGTTATAATAACTCAGGAGCTCTAGAAGAGAACAATGGTTCTCGATACTTGCGAAGGTGAAGTCTTCGCCACAGTTGCCCCTAGGTATATGATTCGACACCTGTTTCAATAAATTAAAGAATAATAAAATCAATTCAATGCAAGCACAACAAGCATACATAGGCATGAACAAACATTAACCGGACCGATGCCAACCTGATCATCTAGACCCCTTGATTGACAAGCTAAAAGATGCATTTATTTAAAAAAGAGAGAAGATAAGCAATTTTTAATAAGTAGATTTATCTTGGAACTACTCACACACGGCCAACTGATTCCAACCTTTTGAATGATTTAAAATTATGTATAAAAATTAGCATAAACATGATTTAAAAATTACAAAAAGTAATGTTCAGGCCTAACGTATTTATAAATCTGTGTTAAAATGGTTTCTGCAACGAAACCCACAGAGTCGTACAAGTTCGTCGAGAACACGGTTGGTGGAGCGACGATCGTCGAAAATCGTATCATATGGAGGCAAAATTCGACTCAGATGGACATGTCTCGGTGCCAGAGTTGGTAATGGCTTAGGATCGGTACCCCTAAGGTCGCGGGTTCAAGTCCCGACTGAGACGAATTTCTCCTCCATTCGTATAAAATTATGTAAAAAAACTGACAAACATAATAATATTTATTTTTCTACCGCTTTTACTAATTATACAACTGTCGACGACAATATAAGAACCGAACACCTAATTATATTTTTTCCTGCAATGTGACTACCAACATATTATATTATCGTGTCTGATCGGCAGACTTTTATAATTTGCTGCAAAGGGTTAAGCATAAAATAATGCATTCGCAAATATTTACTATTCTTTTTTGTACCTTTAATTTATGACTTTTTAAGGGCTATAAAATGTAGTGTAGTGGATAACTGCAATAGAACAGTTTTATCATCAAGAAAGATGGTCGCCTTCATCAAATACGTTTTGGTAAGTTTTTTCTTATTCTTTGACATCCCTCCAAGAATATACTTTAGTAATACTATCAGATATAAGGCTAAGAGGCGTCACTGGAGAAGGACTAAGCTCAAGCTGTAAGCTTGTTATGTTATCTAAGTTAAGCTAAATATATTTCTACAAAACTACTACTACTCAGGAATGCAGGTTTTTAGTTATCAAATTCACATCTCTTATTAACACCGTACTGATCAGCTCCCTGCATCTTAACATTTGAAAGAAAAATGTGACCTTGCGAACAGGTCCAATGATATTACCCTGAGGTGTCCTGCTTTTATTCCTATAATGTTACAACATGCACATTCTTGTCCTGTCGATGTGCATATATATTTTTAAGATAGGTAAGTAACACCTGATTGTCTTTAACTTCGGTCGTAGCGTTTTAATACTTTTGAATGTGTTTTTTTTTATAAAGCTTGAGCTTTAGCTTCGTTCTTAAAATAAAATGTTAAATTAGACGAGCGGGGCTTATTTTGAAATTTGTGTGAAGGAAGTTTTTCTGACATTATAAACTTAGAAAAATGAACTATTTTTCAATACACCGTACCTCTACATCGGGTTACTAAATACCATAGCAAACGAGGAAGATCAAGGATCGAGATCTATAAATCTAAAGACGTAATTATGAAAAAGAAACAATCACTGCAACGAACTGATTCAATGTTTTATAGGTACTCTAATATTGAAGTCAGAAACAGGAACCTTTAATTTTCAGCTTAACCACACGTCACAAAATTTATTATGCGCAATAAAACAGAGTGCGGAGGTAGGAGGAGTATTGTTTTACATGTATTTCTTTTAATCTTTCGCGATTTTTATACATATTAGATATACAGGGTGATTTTTAATATACTATTAACCTCCCGCTCTTGGCTTCTATATATATTACAACAAATAACTTACTAATAAAATTTTTGAAAAAAAAAATACCAATTAATCCTTCACGGCCTACTTATGTCACACAACCATTTACCACACATCTGGGAGACCCCGGCGTAAAATCGATGTTCCTTTGTCAGATTTAGGGCCTAAACCTCACAATAAACAACGATTTTACTTCAGTAAAATACTCTGTAGGTGGTAAAGGTTATCACTCCAAAAACAAGTGGAAGGTAATTATGGTTAATAATATATTAAATATTTTCCAAAACTAATATTGCAAAGTTATTTAGTGTTATGTGAAGAAGCCACGAGCGGGAGGTCATTAGTAAATTAAAAATCACCTTGGACTTAGCAATCGTGACTTTCACATGATTAAACTGCTAAACGTTACGTTTAATAAAATACGAGTTGTTTTTTTTTATTTTCACAGGTGCCATTGCTATTGGCAACATGTGTGGTGAGCATACCACAGCCAGGTGCCGTGGCGGTGGCTAAATGTAAAATCACTCCAACGCCCTGCCACACGAGGACCTGTACAACACCTTGCGTTACAACGACCTGTACTTCGACAGTCACTGCCACGTCAACAGCTACTGCCACAGTGACTTGCACCGCCACTGTTCATGAAACCAAAACGAAAACCGATATAATAACTAAAACGAACACTGCTATAGTTACCAACACAAAGACAGCTTGTGTTACAATTACTGCTACAAAGACCCTTACTGACACTGTTACCTGCACAAAACACATTACAAAAACGTTAACCGACACAAAACATGTTACAGCCACAGTTACCCATTTGAATACTATTACTAAAAATATTACTAAAACTAATACTGCCACAAAAACTGCCACTGTCACTGCAACTAAAACCCTTACTGCCACAAAAATACATACAGCTCATACTACTTTAACACTAACCTACTTAACACGTACCACCGCTACTCTTACTGACACGAAAACCATCACTAAAGATGTAACCCAAACAAATACCGCTACTGTTACCGCCACAGCAACTGCCACAGTTACCCAAACACATACAGATCACGTAACAATTACTGCCACTGCTACTCAAACTGCTACAGTGACTTGTACACAACACGTAACTGCAACATTAACTGACACAGTTCACGATACTACTACAGTCACTGATACAAAAACCCATTTGGAACATGTAACTAAAACAGATACTGCTACTGTTACCGCCACAGAAACGGCTACGGTTACCGACACAGCAACTGTTACTGCAACATGTACTGCCCACGCGACTACTACTTTAACATCTACTGACCATATAACCGAAACTTTGACACATACTGACCACACAACTAAAACTTTGACATGTACTGACCAGATAACCTCAACTTTGACCCACACCGATCACGTAACTACAACTATGACATGTACTGACAAAACAACTACAACTCAAACATGCACTGACAAAACAACTACTACTCTAACATTTACTGACAAAACAACTGCTACCCTGACATGTACTGACAAAATTACCACAACTGTAACAGTCACCGACACCTGCACAGTGAAACCAACAAAATGCTGTACTACATCATCTCCAACGTGCTGTACTACGATAACAATATAGAATCACTAAATTAGCAACAGCTTCATTAACTGACACCTTCAAATGCTTTTTAAGTAGTGCGGTCTTAGAATAATAAGTCATTGAAGTTGAGTGTGATACCTGCAACTGTAATCTTTGCCGTTCATGCGTCTAGGCTTTCGTCTTTCAGTGATTTCATCGGCAGGCATTTGTTCGATGCATAACTTATATGTTCTGTATCACCACGATGAAGTAAATTGAATGATTATAGTTATTTGTAATATGTAATCAGACTTGGAAAGCTAACGGTAATCAAATTTATCATACCTACTTAATATACCAAGTTATTCTAAGAAAGGACTAATTTATAAACATCGATACTTAAATCATCAACTTCTAAAAGTTATTGCTTTACATGTTCTTAAATATAATTTAGTTGTCACTTTCATTTTTTTCTCAATACATTGGTGAGATGACAGCCCATCTTGACAGGTGTATTCAATTCATCTACTCAATTCGTGTCAAATGTTTTTCAAAACCAAACATTTTTCTACTACAAAGATGAATTCTACATGATTAGAAACAGACTTCGCATAGCTACATATATATTATGAAGTCACAGCCTCAACGAGAATATCTACTGCCAGCTTTCGCCTGCTTTGCATTTATATTCTCACAAGAGGAACACTTCTGGTATTATTCTAGCAACTGCACTAACAGTACCAACAGTCCCCCACTCATACTGCGTTTTACTAGAACTGGCGGCAAAGAGCTATAAAACATTGAATCTACACACAGCAGCGAAATTGCAGCGAACGCTGAGCTACAGATATGTTTTCTTCAATAAACTACAGTTTTTCTTTATTGCGGCTCCTGTTACCCTTTTATGTTATTATTTTCATGTGTAATACATTTTTTACTTTTCTTTCTATCTTTTTTTTCTTCCAACACGTACCTACGACTAATCGGCACACACACACACACACACACACACACAGTCTGACAACTTCGCTGCTGCTGTCTCTAAGGGGCAGTGATGTGGTGAGATACAAGTATTGTATATTTATGACTATAACTGTTGCCTTAAACTGAGAACTACAACTACTGCAACTTACAAATACAATCCGCATGAACATCTAACAGATATTTTCTGTATGTACAATCATGGCCCTCTACGACTGGTCCTTTTGACGAAATATTCCTATGGGCTTGCGATCGCAAGCGCCGTGAGAAGCGCCACCCTCTAAACCCACCCTCTTGCGCACAAAACCAATTATAGAGCGATGACGTTTGTTTGAAATTTTATTTTTTATCAGCCTGTTTGTGACGTTCGGTGCAGTATTTTTAAGTTTTTTAGTGATTGTTTTTTTTTACTTTGACTTCCCGCTCGTGTCCTGGACTGATTACCTAACTGTGAACCTTTGCGCGAACTCGGACTTATGGAAACATGGCATCATCCCGTAATATTGAACATTCAACAAACCAAATGCAAGTTAAAATTCAAACTACAGTCAAAACCGTTTATGGCAACATCGTTTAGAACAACATACCGGTTAAATTGACCAAAATCAAAGGTCCTGGCTGAATGCTATATGACCGCCTTATCAAAATCATTGGTTTTTACGACATTGTTTACTACGACATACCGCATTAAGTGACCACATTTGGTTAATGTTTTCGTAGAATTATATCTGTAGAACGACCGGCTCAGCTGTATTGTAAACAATAGGTAACAATATCCACATCTGGCACAGTATAATGGTCAATGACTATTATCGTAAAAGTAAACAAAGTCTTTTGTAATTCTTAGAAACAAAGCACATGCATGCCGTAGCCTCAAGGCCCGCTTCGTCATATCTCTTAAGTCAGTTTGTTACTTAACTTTATACTAGACGCACCAAAACATATTGTTGAGTTAACTGTGAAAATTGTAACATGTCGCGAACAAAAAGAAAACAAATCAATATCGAAGAAAAATCGTGTATTATTTCAAAGCTAGAGAAAGTTGTTCCAAACAAAGACCTGGCAAAAAAATATACATACATTATTTTTCCTATTAATACCTGTCACTGGTTGTTACAACTATCGGTTTTTACGACTAAATATGAGTAGTCCCTTCAATGTCGTTATAACAAATTTTGACTGCAATATTAAAAAAATGTTAATGCATAAACCGCTGAACTGATAGATGAAATTAGGTATGTAATATAAATCGATAATAATAATAAAAATACCAAATCTTTAGGAAGCAAAATACTACACTTGAGAAAAGTCGATTTTACATTTACATGTGTGGCCTGTTCGCAAACAATAGGTAAAGCCGGAGAAAAGAACAGACAATACCAACTCGCGGCCACTCTTTTCAAATTGCCAATGTTTACAATGTTTCTTTGTTTATAAACTGTATATGCAGGTAAAGAGCTGCCACGATTATATTATACACCGTAATAATAGAGGACTGATGCAAAAACAAGAGGTAAAAAATATTAAAAAAGAGTACACAAGATTGGATACATCACAACATTGTAGGAGCATCCACTTACAATGTAAAAACTTTATGTGCTTATATATTGGCCAATTTACTGCTACTTAGTGAATAAGTACACATGATTTGCAAAAGAAAGAAAAGAATGGCCTTAATTTATCACGCAGAATCTTTACTTACAGAAGCAAATCGTTTTCTTAATGTAAAATAATGAATAAAATAACGTAAATTAATGAAAGGACATAGGATAGCTTTTTATGGCGGTAACTGACATACACGCGGGCGGAGCCACGAGCGAAAGCTAGTACTTCATATAACGTTATTAGATTTCCTAACCTATAAAGGTCCGTCGTGAGAACAACACGAGTAACGAATAATATTATATTAATTAATTAAATCTTATACTAATTTCTTGATATTATCATCAAGAAACAAAGTTTAAAAATTATGTGATTTTCACATAATTTAAAACCTTACTGTCATAAAACTAAGATTCATATTGTTCACTTGAAATCTGAGCAACAATACAATTTAATATACAGAACACCAAAGACCAGGTCATCTTCTTTTATGAATAATGAGTCTTAAATTTATCAAAGTTAGCTTTAAAATTATTACACTAAGCAGTCTTTAAAAAACATTGTACGGAGTGACGTGCATCTTCCCTGAAATATAGTGAACTACTGGCGAATGAGGCGACCCCGCCTCGCCTGTGAGATGAGAAATGTTCGTCAGGTTATTTCCGTCTTTATGGGGGTCAAAGACGCGAGGCCCTGATTGTACCTACAACTATAATAAAATCTCTTACTCCTGCGGCTCGCAAGCTATTAAAAACTTAGAGACATCTTAGTTCAAGGCATGTGTCTAGCCCAAACTCAAATACATTTATCTAGGTAATTAGTGTATATATCTAATCCACATAAATAGTTGACCTGAGTTAGACATCACACGATAAGCTGCAATGGGGTTAATACGTTACCCCATTGCAGCTTTAAGATCTAAGAACTGCAAAGACAAATATTGTTATTTAACATTGTCAGCAGCTTTACTCGGTGATGATAAAAAGTAACCTTCCTCAAGCTTCAAGCTACCTTCATACGAAATTTCATCTAAATTGGCCTGGTATCTTTGGAGGCCTTCGCGTTCAAACAAATAAGCCTATTTAGTAAGTTCAGAGATATTCAGACGATGAAAAAGGTGGCCTATTGTCACTTACTAACCGTTTTGGTAAAATAAATCAAGCAAATAACTGTCGCAAACAGTTTATGACCATTATTGTTGACGTAGTATTAACTTTATCCACTTCAATTTACTTAGAGTGAGCGTCAATAGTTACGAGAAAATAATTATTAATAAACGGTCCAAGAAAATCTAGATGCAGGCGCGACTAGCTAAGCGACAGGGCTAGGGTCGCGTTAAAGCGGCTCATTTCCAATTTGAGGGGTCCAAACGCCCCCTGCCGAAGGCTATACGCGGCGATTGTGCGGTCGATGGTCCTATATGGGGCCCCGGTATGGGCGCGTTCCTTGGGGCGACGAGCCGCCTATTTCCTGAACGCGCCCCAAAAGGTGACAGCTTCATCCGGGGATACCGCACGGTCTCCCGCGAGGCAGCTTGCCTCTTCGCCGGAATGGCGCCGTGGGATCTGAAGGCGATAGCTCGCACTCGTATACGCCGGGACGAAACTCCGCTGCCGCGACAAATTGCTGGGTGGCGGAGCTCTCTCCGCCACGAGGTGATGCTGTAAAAAGAGACGGCGTGAGCGGCCACCGCGCGATACACCCAGGCGACGGGTGTCAAGAGATGACATCCGGCCGCCGTAGGCGCGGACCTGCGGACGACGAGCAGTGGGTAGCTCACCGTCCAGCTTAGAACCAGGCCCAGGTCGACGGCGCGCTAGTGTTCCACGAGCGCCTCAAAGAGGTGTCAGGAAGTGACGGGGCCCGAGTGCAGGATCGTTCGAAAGAGTTACCGTGCTTCTTTGCCGTGGAACACTAGGGCGAAAGAAGGAACACAGATGGGTTTTAGTCAGTAAAAGTCTGACAGGCATTCCGGTCATGCCCATAGCGGGAGAAGCCACGAGTGCAGCGTCACAGATGATATAATACGAGTAAGCGGCGAGGCAGCAGGGGGCGAGGACCGCAGCTCCCTGCACGCCGTGCACTCACGAATATCTATGTTTTCTCACACGTATTACTCAAACACTTTTTTATCTATAAAAAGGCCTTACTGCAGAGGTTTTAGAATATCATTCTTAATATCACAAAATGTAGGTTAAAAATTTACAAGTTCCTAAGAGCTTTTTAGCTGTGTAATATTTGTATGTGCTGCAACTATGGCATTTATCTTTTTATTATCCGTGTGCAGTCAGAATTTATCAATTTTATAGCCCAGATAGGTAACAATATTTTTGAAAAATTTATATTAAAAAAATTTATTCTTGAACCCTTTTCTTCCAGTCTTTGCAATACAGCTTTTAAATTGGTTAAGTGAGTGGTTCTATCTGTTCCGGTAAAACAAATGTCGTCACTAAAAACCGCCGTTGACTGCAATCCACTCAGCGTTTCCTCCATAATCTTTTGAAAATTGCATTAAATACCAAACTGCACTCTCTTTTATATGAAAGTACCGACGTGAATTGTGATCGCTGTCATCGGCTGGAAGTCTATATGTAAAATACACTGTTGGAAGGCATTTAAAAGGTCCAACTTAGTGTACTGTTCACCTTCTCCTAATATTGCGAATAGGTCCTCGATCTGTGGCAACGGGTAATGGTAATCTTTTGCTGTGGCGCGTTGCTGGTTGCTGGTGCTCGAAGCACACGCCATAGCTGCATGTCGCTCTGCCCCCGCCCCTAGCACCAACGCCATTTTCTAAGAATGCTTGTAATCGATACTACGTTCACTCATGTCATCAACTAGTCCTGAAACATATTGACCTCGCAAACATACTTTTAAACAAGGGCCAAAATTGTAAGTTTTTGCTAAATGTTGGAGTGCATAAAGGACCTCACGAACATTTTCTCCTTGACGTTGTACTCTTCGTCGAAAAATATGCCTCTCGACTATTTCCGACCTGTCCGGTTCTAAATGTTCTTTCACTAATGCGACTAGTTGATCATATGATTTGAGTTTGGGATTTTCTGGAGAGCACAGGTCGCAAGTATTATTTAGGTATTTGTGTTAAATATTACAATGTTGTTTGCTTTGTATATTCACAGAGTATCTAGGTAATTGAAATTGTTAGTAAAGATAACTAGCGATCGTACTTCATTAAATTATTTAAGGTTATTTTTGTTTCTATGTTAAGTTAAGTCAGGGATCATCATGCTGCGGGGAAGAAAACCCCTATAAAAAATTACCCTAATCCCACGCTTGTGGTGCCTGGCAATGGGATGAATGGCTGAGAGGTCCTCAGTCCCAAGGGCTACCCAGACGCAGGTCTTCAAACTCAAAAACCATGTCGCAGGTCAATGATTACGAAAAATCTACCCAGGAGGGTCCCGGACGCACCTCGTTCGGGGAATCCCTCCCGGAGCCAGTCGGCTCCGGCAGTCCCACGTACTCTGGGGGGGACAAACCACGACACACCAGCCCGTCGCCGAGCTGTAAATCCGGCACCGAAAGTAACAGCGCTAAGGTCGCGCTAGAGAAGGAGAAGCGTAGGTCAGGTACGCTTCAAGATCTGGCAATGTCGGAGTCTGACGTGTCAGGTTTTGGGAGTGGAGCGAAGGTTGCGGTCAACGAGACTGCTCAGGTTAAGCGCAAGAGGCGCGACTTGAAAGGACAATGGTCCAATAATGAATCTTTGCGATCGGATTCGGCCTCTTGTGACGAGATGGAGCCTAAAGTTCCGAAGGTCAACTCGCGTCGAGGCAGGGGGAGGCCTCCTAAGCGTGGATCCGGGGCGCGAACACGTTCATCGACGCCTTTCTCGCGCCCTCAATCCCCAGCGATGGCGACCAACATCAACATGGCTGAATCGTCGTCCGTATTTTCTCGCCGGGAAACGTACGTCCGCGGTAGAGCGGAAGGAGAGTTGGCCGCTGAAGAGGAAGTAGACCAGCTTTTAGAGAGGCTCCGTCAAACCGGAGGGGAGTCAACCATGAAAACCGCGGCAGAGCTGCTCGGATCAGCAGCGGATTCGATAGCTCTCATCGTGAAGGTGGCCACCAAATCCAAGAATTTGAAGGGTACCTTCGCGAAGGGCCTTAAGGAATCGGCCTCCAGTATAAAGAGCGTGGTGGAGGCTCTTATTGAGCGCTACGTCGCCCCGGATGCGGCAATTGAAAGGCTGAGGGCGGACAACGCTCGTCTTAAACAAGAAATAGGGGACCTCCGTACAGAGCTCAACCAGCTGCGGGCCGATTTGTTGTCAGTCGGCGCCGGCCCCGTCCAAACCCCTTCTGCACCAGCCGGCCCACAGGGCACTTCAGCCCCCACCAGTGCAGCGCAGACTACCTCTGCATCGGCCCGTAAGGCCCTGGTTGATCCAGTTGGCGGAAAAAAAAAGCATCAGACACCTTTTCAGAGGCACAATGCCAGCAGCTGATGGTCATGTTTGGGGGGTTGATTGACGCAAAGCTTGAGACGATCAAGGAGCGTCTCCCCCGCGAACCAAGCCATCGGCCAGCACTAGCGGCACATGGCAACATCAATAATGCCCCTACCTTGTTCTGGGGGACGCGTGTCGCATAAAGAGTTTACTAGGACTGCTCCTGTTGCTCAGGAGCGATGGAAAACTCGGTCCCAACCACTCCTCCAACGACCTTCAAGAGAGGGGCCTCGGGATGTCACTGGCGTATCAAATGGCCCGGTGGCCGCACCCAAAGCTTCTGCGCCAATTAACGCCCCCGCTGCTTCAGTCCCCTCTCGTGAGGAGTGGCAGACAGCTAGGAACAAAAAGCGACGCGCGAAAAAGAAAGAGAAGGTCGCTCAGCATGAGGCTGCTCGGCCATCCCAGCCTATCAAGAATGCCAAAAAGAAGCCGAAACTTACTCCGCCCAAGTCAGCAGCGGTCGTTGTGACACTGTCACCGGAGGCGGAGAAGTGTGGTGTCTCCTATGCGGAGATTTTCCGTCAGGCGAGGGTGACCCTTAACGCCAACAAGATGTTTGCCCGCGAGATGTTTTAAGTGTATGGCGATGGGGCACTTGCGACCCAAGTGCACTAGCACTTTTGACTGCAGCGATCTTTGCTACCGCTGTGGTCAACTAGGACATAGAGCGGCAGAATGTTCAACCTCTCCCCACTGCCCCGTGTGCGCGGCGGGCAAATTGCCCGTCAACCATATGATGGGGCGGGAGGGATGCAAGCCTCCCAAGGCGTTCAAGCCACTCCCGGGCAGTCAAGCGACCCAGGCTGCCCCCGGTAATCAGCAGCCGTCAGAGGTGGAGGATGAGATGGATGTAGTGCCGCACTCCTAAATGGACAGCGGCCTTTCCACTATCCTCCAGACGAACCTCAACCACTGCGCCAGCGCCCAGGACCTTCTCCTGCAGGTCGTGGCAGAGTGGTCGATAGGTGTCGCCGTAGCCGCGGAGCCCTACTTTGTTCCTCCCCGCCCGAATTGGGCGGGTGACCGGGACGGCTCCGTGGCAATCCAACCTGGAGACCTCGATACGGCGGTTGGCACCTCGCCACGTGCTAGTGCTGGGGGACTTCAACGCCAAATCTACGGCGTGGGGGTCATCCAGCACAGACGTCCGTGGTTCGGCGGTTGAGGAGTGGGCGGCGTCGGTGGGTCTCTGTCTCCTAAACAGAGGCGCCACCGACACGTGCGTTCGGCGGCAAGGGGGGTTGATAGTGGACCTTTCGTTCGCTACCCCTGCCGTTGAAGCGCGAGTAAGGAACTGGGTCGTCCTGGATGAGGTTGAGACGCTTTCGGATCACCGATATATCCGATTGGAGCTCTCCCGGTCTTCCAGGATCCAGGACCCAGGTAGGGGTTACACGGCGCGCAGAACGTCTCGGTTTCCGCGGTGGGCTGTGGGTGCGTTGGACAGGGACCTGCTGGAAGAGGCGGCCATTGTGGCATCATGGTCGTCTCCGCCTCCGACCGAGGAGGTGGACGTCATGGCTGGCCGTATTCGCGATGCGTTTACGCAGATCTGCGATGCGGCCATGCCCCGCTCACGACGTCGCCCCCCGAGGAAGGGGGTGTATTGGTGGTCCCAGGAACTTGCCTGCCTCCGCGCCGCTTGCATCAGTGCGCGGAGGTCTTATACCCGCAGCCGGACTCGTCACCGCGATGTCCAGGAGGAGAGCCAGCTTTATAAGGCGTATCGCTAGGCGAGGTACGCCTTTAAGCTGGCTATCTGTCGCGCCAAGGAGAGGGCGAGAGAGGAGATGCTGGAGGGTCTCGCCCGTGACCCCTGGGGTCGCCCATATCGAGCGGCGCTAAACAAGCTCCGTTCGGCGGGCGCCCCCCTTACCGAGACTCTCCAGCCCAGCTTCCTTGCAGAAGTGGTCGAGGGTTTATTCCCGCTGCAGGCAGAGCACACGCCCCCGGCGATGGTCTCCGAGGATGAGACCGATGACCGGGAGGCCGACACAACTGTGCCGCCTGTCACCGAAGCGGAGGTGGGCGCGGCTGTTCTTCGAATGCGTTCGAAGAACACTGCCCCCGGGCCGGATGGGATTCCCGCCCGGGTGTTGGCCCTGACCCTCGACCATATGGGGGACCGCCTCAGGGGATTGTTCGACGTGTGCCTGGCGTCCGGACGGTTCCCTGACTGCTGGAAGGCAGGAAAAGCTGGTGCTCCTTCCGAAGCCGGGACGGCCTCCCGACTCAATTGCGGCCTACAGGCCTATCGTGTTACTGGACGACGCGGGGAAGTTGCTGGAGAGGATTCTCGCTACCCGAATCGTCCGGCATTTGAACGAGGTCGGCCCTGATCTGTCGAACGCTCAGTACGGCTTTCGTGTTGGGCGCTCGACCATTGGGGCCATTCTGCGCCTAAGGGCCGCATCGGAGGAGGCCGTCGCCGGTGGCGGAGTGATGTTGGCGATATCGCTCGATATCGCCAACGCCTTCGGGTCTCTGCCATTCAGCTGCATCAGAGAGGCGCTCCGGTATCATGGAGTGCCCGCGTACCTGAGGCAGCTAGTGGCAGACTACCTCGAAGGCAGGAGGATCCTGTACGAGGACCGAGAGGGTGAGGTAATCCGCAGGGACGTCTCGTGCGGTGTTCCACAGGGCTCTGTCTTGGGCCCCTCTTGTGGAACATTGGCTACGACTGGGCCCTGCGGTGTGGTTTCCCCCCCGGGATAGGGGTCATATGCTATGCGGATGACACCCTAATCACGGCCCGGGGTGGGAATTTTGAGGAGGCGGCGCGCCTGGCCAACCTAGGGATTTCCCGAATGATCAGGCGCATCGAGGCGCTGGGGCTTAGGGTGGCCCTTTCCAAGACGGAGGCCCTATTATTCCATGGGCCCCGTCGCGGTCCACCTGCTGGCGCCTCGATTTCCGTCGGCTCGGCCCTCGTACAGGTCCGGGCCCAGATGAAGTATCTGGGCCTAGTGGTAGACGGGCGGTGGTTCTTCGACGAGCACTTCCGCATTTTGGCGCCTAAGCTCGAGGCTACTGCGTCCGCACTGGGGAGGCTGTTGCCTAACCTGGGCGGGCCTAGTGCCTCGAGTAGACGGTTGTACACGGGGGTGGTGCGGTCGATGGCTTTGTATGGCGCACCCGTGTGGGCGGCGTCCCTGACCGCCCAGAATAGGGTCCGTTTAGGGAGACCCCAGCGGACCATGGCGGTCAGGGCCATACGCGGATACAGCACGGTGTCTGCAGAGGCGGCATGCGCATTGGCCGGCACACCCCCGTGGGATTTGGAGGCGGAAGTGCTCGCCGAAGTGTATCGGCGGGCGGTGGCTGTTCGTGCAGGGGGTTCGGTGCCCCTGCCCGAAGAGCTACGCGCTTGGCGGGGTGAGGCCCACCGGGCAATCATGGCCCTGTGGCAGGGCCGACTGGAGGCTCCACGGGCAGGTATTCGAACCGTGGAGGCTCTCCAGCCGGTCTTGGAGGAGTGGGCGGGGCGGCAGCACGGGACCCTTTCCTTCCGGCTGGTGCAGGTCCTTTCAGGGCACGGGTGCTTCGGGAAGTACCTGCACACGGTTGCCAGGAGGGAACCGAGTCCCGCCTGCCACCACTGCGACTGCGGTGAGGACTCGGTGCAGCACACCCTCCAGCATTGTCCAGCTTGGGAGGGGCAACGTCGAGTTCTCACCGCAGTGGTCGGAAGTGACCTCTCGTTGCCGGCCGTGGTTCTGTCCATGGTCCGGAGCGAGGGGTCGTGGAATGCGGTCGCATCCTTCTGTGAGGACACCATCTCGCAGAAGGAGGCGGCGGAGCGCGTCAGGGAAGAGAGCTCCCTGGCGGATCCGATCCGTCGCCGGCGAACCGGGCGGCGTCGGCGCGCACATCTGCGCCTTATGCCGCCTTAGGTGGGGCTGCGGGCGGGCGTACGGGGTAAACTGCCCCGCCCGCGGCCTTCCGTGGAGGCGCGGCGCCCTGTGTGTATCCAGGGGCCGCGTAGGTGTGAAATGCCCGGAACGCAACAACATCGCATCCGGGCATTGCCACTGGGCGGGCCGCCGACGGTATAACACATTCCGGCGGCCCGTTCGCGAAGGTGGCGAGCGATACACGGCGGGTTTTTTAGTGGGTGCAAACCCCACACTACCTCCACCGTCTTCCCCGGACGGTGGGGGTGTTCGTCAGGAATTTTTCCCGCCAAAAGAAAAAAAAAAAAAAAAAAAGGGATCATCATGCTCACTAAAATGTCATTGCTTGTGGTGGCGGTGTGGGTCGGGTCTTCCTTCTCTTCAATATGGCGAAGGGGATGATGGCTGACCCGTGCATCAATCTTGTGAACGGGTGCTTCTTTGGATGACTGGTCGGCCTTGTCTTTATCATTTTATAGGTTTATTATTTTTTTAATTAGTGGTTCATAAATTAAGTACTTTTTCTTATAATAACCGAATCGCATGTTGCCTTTACCCTTTTCTATATTTTTGAAAGTTGATGCTCCCATCCACACCGTATTTAAAACTTGATTATACCAGTTTACGTCCTATGGTTATTGCTTGCGTGAGTTTCATGGTGTAATGGTTGCAGCACCTTACTGGCTTTACTGTATATATACAAAGATGTTGTAAAAAATGGCATTTTAAACGTTTTTATTGCCAAGTTCTTTTTTCACGGCTTTACTCTTTTGAAATTGGCATTAAATGTAAAATCATTCTATCCCAAATTTTGTCTGACTTTCATAAGCGTTGCATTTGTAACCTAAATGAATAAAGTATTTTGACTTTGACTTCGTACATCAATTCGTAACACTCTGCACCGACTACTACTACGATCTACTCGTACTTGAAACGTGTCAGCGATACTGTTCAATGTAATAAATTGATTAACACGCCTCACTTAAGCATCCCAATTGCTATTTCCTATATTATAGGGTTCTATAAGTCCAATAGGCATTTTTCCAAGTTTATTTTACACACGCGTAGGTAACGTTAATTATTCGTCGCCAGTGATGTATATTATGGCACGTCTATGAAACACGGCAGGTCAATGCACACTGATTTATTATGAGTACCCACTACAGGCAAACAATTATCTTACAACTTGGAAATACCAAAAATACTGAAACAACATATTTAATATCATGCATTCGGAGACATTCATGAATTCTGTTGACCTTAATATCGTGCCTCCGACTCCATGAAAAATATGAAGGATATGAAAAACTCGCCTGCAATTAGACTAAAACAAGATATTGTTTCAGTCTAATTGCGGGCGGGTTTTTCTAGTTTTTAAATTTTATAATTTTTTTTTTTTAGTTTACATTAATAATTGTTTTAAGAAAATAATAACATTTCAGTATATTAAAAATACGTTCAAAAAGTAATAATAATAATGATAAAAAATATTTATTTACATATGAAGCAAAATACTACACTTGAGAAAAGTCGATTCTACGAGTACATTTACATGTAATGCCTGTTCGCAAACAATAGGTAAAGCCCGAGAAAAAAACAGGCAATAAAAACTTGCGGCCACTCTTTTCAAATTGCCAATGTTTACAATGTTTCATAATTTATAAACTGCATATGCAAGTAAGGTTGTTACACCATTATAATAATATTATACACCATATTAATGGACTGATGCAAAAACAAGAGACGAAAAATATTAGTTATATAAAGATGGTGCTGCCACCATTATATTAAACACCATAATATTATAAGACTGATGCAAAAACAAGAGGTCAAAAATATCAAAAGAAGAGTACACGAGATTGGATATATCAGCCTCAATAGGCACAACATAGTAGGAGCATCCACTTACGATGTAAAAACTTTATGTGCCTAATTAGCCAATTTACTGCTACATAATAAATAAATATACATGTTTTGCAAAAGAAGGAAAAGAATGGCCTTAATTTATTACGCAGAATCTTTACTTACAAAAGTAAATCGTTTTCTTAACTAGTACCTAAGTAACATTTTTAAACTGTGACAACAATATTCACATAAGTAAAATACAATACTATACAACAAAATACATTAATAAGGAGCAACGAACTACATCCATTTATCTTTATCAGTTAAATAATCATCGATTGTATAGTAAGCTCTTTGTATAAGATGTCTCTTGACTACATTATATAGGACTGGACTGGACTAGAAATACCAGCAGTGGCAGGTGTGGTTATTGCGCCCTATGCGACTTGGGTTGGATTATTTCCAGCTGGAGCGCCTTGTGTGGCAGGGGTTATTGCACCCTGTGCGGCTTGGGTTGGATTATTTTCAGCTGGAGCGCCTGATGTGGCAGTCTTTACTGCGTCCTGTGCGGCTTGGGTTGGATTATTTCCAGCTGGAGCGCCTGATGTGGCAGTGTTTAATGCGCCCTGTGCGGCTTGGATTGGATTATTTCCACCTAGAGCGCCCTGTGTGACAGTGTTTAGTGCGTCCTGTGCGGCTTGAATTGGATTATTTCCACCTAGAGTGTTTAATGCGCCCTGTGCGGCTTGGATTAGATTTTTTCCACCTGGAACGCTTCCTGCTAAACCGTTTACAAAAGTACCCAGTCCTGTCATTGGGGCGGCAACTGTATCGGCACCCCTTGCCGTCATTGTCGTTGTCAGTACAAGATAAGTTGGTATCTGTAAAGTATAGAAGGTTTTACCTGAGCTGATACAATTACGTTGCAGGTATTTATAATTATCTCCCTACGTAAAACATACAATATCCATATACAATAAATGCATTTTAAAAGATAGAAAAATTTGAAATCCAGACTCGAACCCGAGACTTCCGTAGCCAAACCGGGGCAAGAAGCGAACCACCTATCTGGACTATGTTACTAGATATCAAATCTTTCCATCTCTTAATGCTTGCGAGAAATGCATTTATTGTATTTGTAAAGTTATTGGCAAGAAATGCCTATAAAAATTACTTCTACAATATCCATGTTGTTTTATCAGTTTATCTAATATGGTTCATTAGTTCATGTATACAAAGGTATTTCTTCCGAACAGTAATTTTATATGATTAAGTACTTTTTATCTTTTCATTGCTACAGTTCATTTCATGTCTGTATTCTCATGTTTATGAATCGCAAAAAAATCAGGAATATGTGCGTCTAAAATACGAATACAAAAATGTTTTTTTTGTGTTTGTTAGGATATGCTTCTTTTAGAATTTTATGAGCCATTTTAGGGCTAAATACCTTTTTTCAAGGACCGTGGTCACGGGCAGACGGCCGTTGCGATACGGTCGAAAAAATATAGACTCGATTATGATCCGTAGCAAATAGAATTCCATAATATGTACAAATCGCCAAAGTTTATGAACCTATATTGCGAATATGCTTCTATTTTGTCTTGTGGGCGAAATAGGGGTTACAGTAGACTAGGATTAAATAAAATTCGATTTCCCAATGTCTCAAAGGTTTAGCGAGATTTGGTGCTCGCTAGTTTATCTTCAACGGCAATCATGGTATTTTTTTAGAAAATACTTCTGACGGTCTGCAGCATTTAAGTTCTGCTGTTTCAGAGTTTTTATTATTATAGTCTTATGGCTATCGGCCCCCATTAAAAAGGTTTTTAATAGTTAAACATTTAAAACACTTACCAGGATTGTAAAAATAAGTGATTTAGCCATTGTGGTCCGTATGAGATCTGCGAAAGTCAATAATAAAGTAATATTGTGTAGAGGCTTGTGCTCTGTTTTATGTACGAGCGAGTTTTATACCAGATGTTACGAACGTCATTTTTTAAAGTTATTGTTTTGAATGATTTCAATTCATTTGTTATATTCAATCTATTGATGTGTTTGTGTCTGTTCTTAAAACAAACAGACATAAAACATCTGGCGCATTATTAAAACAGCAACGGTGCAAACAGTTTTTTTTTCTTTTATACAGTGATTAGCATTTTTTTCCACTTGTTTTCTAATATACCTATTTCGTCCAGCTAAAGTCCAGGCCACACTACGTTTTTTCTCGCGCGCGGTTAACCGAAAACCCGTGAGAAACGCCATTACGTGTAAGAATCAGTAAGACCGCTTGTATGTATAAGTTTTCTTGTGTCACAAAATCTCACGTTTAAAAACTGCGGCGGTTCCGTATTGTGTCCTGACCCTTAAATCTACTAATGTTAAACTAATAAAATATAATATATTAATAAAAGAAGCCAAGAGCGGGACTCTTGGCTACTTTACATTACACCAAATAACTTCATAATATATTTTTTGAATAAAAGAATACAAATTAACCTACTTTTGTCACACAACCGTTTACCATACATCTGAGAGACCCCGGAGTAAAACGATGTCTTATTGACTTCATAAACAAGTGGAAGGTGATTATGGGTAAGTATAATAAATATTTTCCAAAACTGATATTACACAGTTATATTTGTGTTCATAAGGAAGAAAGCTATACATGGTCGCTCAATGATTTTAGTTTCTAATAGTGTGACTAGTAAAAAACGCAAAGATTTTGTAGAACTCCCTTGTGTAGAACTAAAGGAGCATATTGTTGTTTATGTTTACCGTCGACCACAAAGTGACTTTAATTTATTCGAGACTATAATGGAAGATGTACTAAAAGTTCTAAGTTATGGTAAAAAGCATGTAGTAGTATGTGGCGATTTCAATGTTAATATACTTGAACAGTCACATAGGTGTATTAGATTATGTACTTTATTTAACTAATATAATTTAAAGCATTTGTCTAGCGCACCAACAAGGATCACATCACATTCTGCCACATGCCTAGATAATATGTTTTGCAACTGTAGCTATTATAATGAAGTCATATCGAGTGATTTAACTTCCGATCACTATGAACAGAAAGTCACTTTTCCTATTCAAAATAAGTAAAGCTAATTTGTATGAATTGTATGGTATGAAGTAATATAATTTTGACAGTAAGTTTGATCATTATATTAAAAATTATTTCAAAATATTTAAAAAGACCTGTGCCAAGTCTTTACATTTAAGTAGAAATATTAAACAAGCAAACAATAAAATTAAAGCCACCTTGATCCAAGACCATGATCAATGCTGATTCTGGACGGGTCTTCGTTTAAATTAAGTGTTGGTAATAAAATCGTAACTGACGATTTAGATCTAGCGCAAATATTTAATCATTTCTTTGTTGAAATACCTATAAATACAACCAGCTCTGGCTAGAGCCCAATCACTTACAAGAAGCAGTGTGAAAGAGTGTTAATTTTATAAACCCTAATAATAACAATAATAAATCTTGGGACAACTCACACATTTCCAAACTAAGCAGAGCTTGTACTATAGAAACCAAACAACCGATAAAATACTTATATATTTCTAAATACATACATAATATAGATAAATAATACCTAGACACAGAATAAGCCATCATGCTCATCACACAAAGTTTTATTCTGGGTGGGGATCGAACCCACGACCTCTTGCGTAGCAGTCGGATACACTCCCACCGCGCCACAGAGGCAGTCGACCAATGACAATAAAAAATTTAAGTCAATTAATTTTAAAAAGACAGCATACTTATGGTGTATTTCTGTTAAATTGATTGCATTTTAATTTAAATAGCACCACATTAAGGCATGTTTCCTGATTTAATGAGACACAGCAAAGAAATTCCTTTGCTTAAAGCCGGTTCAAAAAGCGACCCTGGTAATTTAAGACCTATTTCTATTTTACCAGCTATTAGTAAAATCTTTGAAAAGGCCATACTAATGCAGTTAGAAACATATTTTAATTCTAATAATCTACTGCATAGTGAACGATATGGGTTCACTAAGGGTCGTGCAACAGTAGACGCAGGATCTAAACTACTAGAACATATATATAGTGCCTAAGAAAACTCGCAGGACGCCATTGGTGTTTTTTGCGACCTCTCAAAAGCATTTGATTGTGTGGTGCATAGTACACTTCTGCTGAAGCTCAGGCATTACGGCATTACAGATACAGCGCTTAATCTTGTTGCTTGTTACCTTAGTCAGCGTATACAGTATGTTGATATTAATGTAGTAAGGTTTTCCGGATCAACAGTGAGTATAAGCGTGCCACAAGGATCAATTCTGGGTCCTTTATTTTTGGTGTATAAAAACGATCTGCCATTTTAGGGTTCCGTAGCCAAAATGGCAAAAACCCTTATAGTTTCGTCATGTCCGTCTGTCTGTCAGTCCGTAGTCACACACATGGCAGGTGTCTTGTAGTAGCCGTTATTTACTTAGATAGCTAAATAACAAAAATAAATATTGTATTTTGGGGGGCACTCCATACATGTAACAGAAGCTGAAAAAATGTTTTTTCAGCAAACATCAACGTGTGGTATATCATTTGACAGGTGTTTCAAAAACATTTTAAGGTTTTCAATACTATTTTTTTATTAAGTGAATATTTTTGGAAATAATCGCTACGAAAGTTATATAATTGTGTATCCCCGTCCCCCCTTATTATTTTTTGAACCATGGGGCCAAAAAAATTGAAAAAAATTACGAAAGTAGCAAATTAAAATAGTAGTAAATTAAAATTATTCTGGACAAGATCGGATATACCATAATTGAGTTATGGCCGAAAAACTGCGTTTCTCAACAAAAAGGCGTAAGGATCATGAACACACGCTCTTCTGCTTTTGCAATTACTCAATCCTGCGGAACCCTATGGAGGAGGATGGTCCGACATGCTCTTGCCCGGTTTTTTTACTAGTAACGTAGTGCGATATTGTTCTATTTGCTGATGACACGTCTCTTATATTCAAAACCAATCGTAATAATGATTACTCTGATGAATAAAACAGGTCCATCGCTTTAGTTCTTGACTGGTTTACATCAGATAACTTACTCTTCAATTCTAAAAAAAAAACAAATGTAATTTTAGTTTGCCCAATGTAAGACATATCAGGACGAATATTGTTTTAAACAATGAAGTTAGTAATTTTGTTGATTCAACGGTTTTTTTGGGAATTACTTTAAATAGTAAGTTACAGTGGGGCGCCCAAATATCAGGTCTCGCAGAGAAACTCAGTTCTGCAGCGTATGCCGTCAACAAGTCAGGATGTGGAAACAGCAAGGCTAGTTTATTTCGGTTATTTCCACAGCGTCATGTCGCATGGTATACTGCTTTGGGGCAAAACGGCTGATATTCAAACAATTCTTATTTATCAAAAACGTGCAGTGCGTGCAATTTACAAACTAGTTGCACGAGTTTCCTCAGAGAAAAGACAGTTGCATCTCAGTATATATTTGAGAACATTATGTTTGTTTCTTCTTGTCACTTTATTAAGCTTGGGCTAATTTTGTCTTTTATAAGTAAAAATTCTGCATGACGAGTATTTCTTTTCTTTCTTTTGATATCAGAATTAATATCTTATATTTAATCATTCGTTACAAGTACTTTGCACATTTAGTTTTTACCTTTGTTGTAAGTAGATGCTCCTACTGTATTGTACCCACTAAGGCTAATTTTGGTTTATCTCATGTTTCAACTTTTTTATAATACAATTTGCATCAGCCCTTTAACATGGTGTTAAAGGACTGATGCAAATTGTATCAAGTTTATTAACACTCAAACATTGTAAAATTGGCAATTTGAAAAACGTGGCCGCGAGTTTTTATTGCCAGGTTCTTTTTTCCTGCTTTACCTATTGTTTGCGAACTTGGCATTACATGTACATGTAGAATCTCGACGTATCACAAGTGTTGTTTTGCATTCTTAGTAAATAAAGAATTTTGAATATTTTTTTAATTTAGTTTATGTAAAGAAGCCTCAAGAGGGAGGTTATTAGTATATTACAAGTCATCATGTATATAATCGAACCAGATGTTACGTTAATGGAAATCAACTAGCGATCTCCATTCTCCGACATTATGTTTATCCCTCTATTACCAGTGGTTCCCAACCTTTTGTTGAATTGGGATCACTTTTGGTCATTGTTGTTCGCAGGGACTACTTTAGTTCTTCGTTGTTCGCAGATACCATTTATGAAGAGTACTCTATACTAAATCAATCCGAAAATTAAATTTTGCCAAAACCTCAATGTAACTTGTTTGCTACATTATTTTAATAGAAAACAAATCAATATTTTTGTGAACATATATAAGGTTTTCATAACCAACATTTTTTCAGTTTTCATAACAATAACCTTTCCTAACCTGCTGCCAGCTATCGTAAAACATCCCATTCTTCATTAAGGGCAATGAGACTAGCATAAATTTCAAGAACATAGAGACCAAGAGATATTTATTAATTATTTATTTTCCTACAGGCAACAAACAGTCAAAGTAAAACCTAGCCTTATTAAAAATATTTTCTAAGGCTATTATTTTCAATTGCTTTTATTTTACAATTATAATAATAAAAAGTACCTACTTGTTATTCTGCAATATTTATTATTTATTTTACACCTGCTGCCACCTATAAAAACGTAGTGTAATGGTTGTAGCGTACTTCAGTCGTTGTTGCTGTTGAGAAAAACTGTTACAATTTTCTTTCTGTAAAACATTCGGGGTCCGGGGTGTATGTCATTTTATTCGGAGGTTGCCATGTTTGGCTCATAAGCGCCACACTCAGAAAATTATTATCTTTATGCTTGATAGACTTAGATTTTGTATGAACGTTTATTCAAAAGGAACCGCGTATACGCCCTGTGCTTCTCCTTTTGTGAGGCTGGCGCCTTAGACACAACTTGGCTTTGAGCTCAAAATCTGGATGGTACTACAGATTCTCATAACTGTATTAATTACAGTGACCGTCTAAGACGGCTTTTATGATTAACATTGTCAAAAAGCTTGGGATCCATTTGTTCAATTCTGTAAAACTTCGTTTTTGTGCTGTAAGAAGTGGATTCTTACCAAATAATTTCGAAATTTTAGATAAAAAAGTGCCCTATCGTTTTGTTAGATCGGAAACTACTATTTTATACGTTTATCTTATACTAGTTGACCCGCGCAACTTCGTCTGCGTGAATTTTCCCCGTTTTTGCAACATTTTTCATTTCTGCTTTGCTCCTATTGGTTGTAGCGTGATGTTATATGCTATGATATAGCCTTCCTCAATAAATGGGCTACACAACAGAAAAAGATTTTTTCAATTCGGACCAGTAGTTCCTGAGTTTACCGCGTTGAAACAAACAAACAAATTCTTCAGCTTTATAATTTTAGTAAAGATTAGATGATTTAAGCTTTTAGGCTGTGGAAACCTTAAGAGGGGTTATAGACCTAAGTACAACTTGTCCTTCGTTCTTTCGTTTTCCTGAAAATAAAGGATTGGTCCTTTAATATCCCTCATATTAGAGAACCACAGCGTCATCCGTCTACCAGTCAATTCTTTATTTTGTCATTTTCCATTTTGAAATACTTACAGGACGTTTAAAAATGATTAGTTTAATTAAACTCAAGGTTTATTCCACCTTCCACCAAGTAGTGTCCTCATATCACCTTGGAATCATTGCAGAGGTGATATCACCTAGGTGAATTGAGTGGTGGACTTATGTGGTGCTCTTTGTTCACTTTGGAATTATATCACCCAAGTGATATGACACGACTTTTTTAAAATAATTTTGTGAACTTTGTTTACCCAATTATTTAAAATCTGTATCAGTGTCTATTATATATTACTTGTGGAAAGGTTACTAATTTTAATAATATGTCAGTCTTGCTTGATATGTATTGTGTTGTTGTTTACTTATATTTGAGAACAATGATTAATTTTACTAGTATTAATGAGGGCCGCCGGCGCCGTAAGAAAATATTATGCCACGGTCATAAATAGCAAAAACTATAAGAAAAGGACGTATAAATGTGAAGGCGTTTGGTGGAGATGGATATGTTGTCAACAAATAGAAAAGGTGCATGGGATCTTTGACTGTTCAGGTAACTAAATGTGTTAAATACAATTCATTAAGTCATTGATTATTTGTAAATATAGGTAAGTACCTAGTATTACTTTTAATTTGTAAATCAGTTATTTCTTTGCTATAATTGGTAATATTTATGGATACCAAGAACATATTTTAAAGTGATTGATGTCAAGTTGGGTTCTTCAAGGCGCATGCGCGGTACACTCAAAAAGTCCGCCGCGCATTCGCGTTGATGCATTTGTGAGCACACCTCACTATTTACCATTATGACAATATTTTGACAGCTCCGTATGGGCTTGCCGTGGACACGGAATAAAGTTCGTGAATAAGGACCTGACATGGTTAACTTCGTTTTGACGAGATGCCCAACTTTAGGTGTGTTTACAACAAATGTATGATGGTACGTTAATGATAAAAACAGATGTTAAACATGACAAACCTAGCTTTGCGGTTGGAAAACTATTGTTCCCATACATCAACATAGGTCGCGCTTAATTTACCAACTGCAAATAACCGTGTCCGTGACTTGTATGTTTGTAAAATTCCCCGCGACACAGGGCTTGTACCCTACTGCGGGAGTCGTCTTTTAAAAAAACAAAAAAAAGACAAAAACCTCTAAACTAAACTATTTTTCAAATTGACTTTATTGTTATACCTACCTATGGCATAATAATTACATAACAAAAACAACAAATATGTGGTCGGTCGGTGACAGCACTCGTAGGATTTTTACAAACATTGTTGAACTTTTTGTTTAACGGATTTTTTTTTTAATTTTTTTGGAAACTAGCCTTGCCCGCAACTTCGCCCGCGTAAAGTTACACTGCTGTATACTCCCTAGAGACGTTGCCGTGATGATAAAAGTAACCTAAGTTACTCCTTGCATCATCAGCTATCTGACAGTGAAAGTCCCGTCAAAATCCTATCTGTAACTGTCTTTAAAAAAAATTCGTCCAACCGTTTCGGAGATTAGACGAAACAGACGAATATGAAACTTGCACTGTTCGCTAAATTGGAGTTAAATATAAGCCAATAATTATGGTTACAATCTGATCACTACTTTTGGAGAAATACGGGGGATACATCATACACATCAATAATTACCAGGTGATTTAATAATAATTAAGTATTAATTTGTTTTATTATAAATATGTTTTATCAATGATTTGCCAATTCAATCATTTTTAACATAATTAATATATTAAATTACATAGGTAATAATATATTTTCGTATTCGCCTTTTAAATCTATTTGATTTAAAACCCCACTCCCGCTCATTAACGCGCATAAAATCCACCAATTGATATTTTTAAGAATTTTATGAATCCAGTGAAACTCGCGCCATCGAGATAAATCTAATGTCGTATCATTTATTAAAATCGGTTATGCCCTTGAGGAGTTATGAGGGGACATAGGAACATTCGGACAAACATTTTCCTCCACATTCGGGTAAAATAATCGTTCATTTTGCATTTCACTAATTCCACATATGTATATTAAAACACACCCTAGGGGTGTGACAAACAAGTACCTACCACTTAAAGTTTTTGTAAGTAAAGAACTAACTCGGTTCTGTATTTTTTTGACCCTGGTTTATATTAGGTATAGGTACATAAACCGGTTTTGTATGAAGCTCGTAGTTAGATTTCCTTTCCCGTACAAATTTGCAAGTACATATTATAAATCGTTCACGAATCGAATCTCGTAGTTTCTTAAGACTATATTTTTATGATTTAATTACAAATGTACCTATAGTTCTCATACTTTTCTATAGGGATCAGTAAAACCGGCTTATACAACAAGTATAAGACGGTATTAGATATTTGCCTTGGTCAACGGAAAATATCCTATAAATTGAGAGTATCAAAATGTACCTCTCTTTAACGCTTATAGGACCACTCGTGTGTCTGTCTGTCACAGCCAATTTGCACCGAATCTACTGGACCTATTAAGTTCTTGGTACACATTTGTATTTTATGACCCAAACACGGATGCATAATGTAACTAGAAGAATTTTGAAGTTGGGAGCCATTTTTGGGTGGCAAACTAGGAAATTTAAAAAAGTTTCGCAAACTGCATCGTGTAACATAAGACCAAATGAAAGGGCTTGTTGTAAGGATGTCAAATATATTATCTTTTAAAGTTTTAATGTCGTTGTTTTAAAATTTCTAAAAACCATGAAAAAAGACCATTCCCTACTACTATTTACAATGTTTGAATTTTATTAATAATACAATATACAAGATATTATTTTTAAACTACTCTAAATTATAAATATAATAATATTAATATTTACACTACCTATGTACAAATTACTACATAAAATAAAATCAAAACAAGCAGGCGTCATAGAATTCCTCCGCATCGCTATCGACCGGCACCGTGCCCAGAAGGTTGGCAGCATTGCCGCGTTGTGTAGCAATGCTGATTCGCTGAGCGAAGTACAGGCCAGCCATCTGGTCACGTGAAGCGTCGATCAGTAGTTGACTCAAAATTTTATAAAAAGATCGTGCACTCGGACCCCATGACCCTAGCGTTTCGACTCCAAACGGCTCAAAAACATAATCTTCGACAAGATTATTGTATTTGCGTCGCTTGGTAGCCTCCGCCGATGCGGCAGCAGCGCCGGCACATCCCGCTGTACCTGAAAGATGCGACGGCGCAAGGCTGTCGACGCAGCTTGCGTCCCACACCAAGGGCATCTTCCAAGGTAACAACGACATACCATCCGGTCTCTTTCCATCGCCACGAACCAGCCCCACGGGTTCCCGTATGGCTGGTACACCGGCAGTGACAAGAGCCCGGCGGATTATGTCGTTGATGTTGGCGTGTCGCGAGATGCGGCCTGCGCTCCTACCGCATGAAAGGCCATGGTGTCCGAGACTGTCAATAGCTTCACCATAGTGGAACTGATGCTGAAAAATACACGGCGCACCTGGTCGTAGGCAAGTCGCAATACGGAAGGTTGTGTCATCCAACATAGTGCCTATGTTGGGTGACGGGAGCGCCTGAACCCAAAGGCCCGACTCCCACTCTCCCACAGCCAACAAACGCGCACGCTCTGCAACACTGGAAGATGTATTAAATAACCTTTCTCTTACCATGCTGCAAAGCGGCCCGTCCCATTGCCTCTGAGAGAACAGGTTACCCGGAAGCTCAATGTTCGGACAAGCTATTTTCCAAGCGTTCACTGCGTCAGTCTTACATGATACTTCAGAATCATGTCTTAATATTTTCCTGGTTAACTCTTCCGCGCTTTAGACCGAGGACAGGAACATTAATAACTGAAATTTTGCGAACGCCTAGCCCGCCCAAGCGCATCGGTAAAGAGGCTTGCTGCCAAGCTCGGTCGTTCAAGGCTACATTTAAAATTTTACTTAGCGTGTCTCTAATAATTTGGTCCATTTTTTCTTAAAGTGTTATATTTTTTCAAAAAGGGCTATATCTAAGTGCATGGGTAAATTTAGGAACAAAAAGGTAACACCGAATAATTGTGACTGCTGAATGGATAATAATTTTGAGCAGCCGGTCAGACATCTCATTACAATTTTGATTTTTTTCCTCTATAAACGAATCATGACCCTGAACAACGGCGACCCAAGGAAGCGGAGGGAATGCCTTTCTAAAATTTTGATGTTGGGTGCCAAAGAATTAAATTTGGATATTGTAGTCTGTTTGTCAATGTTGTCGTTTAAGAAAATTTCGCATTTGTTTGTATTAAGCTCCAGTCCTTTTAATCTAAATTGTTGTATTAAAAATTTAAATCTTGTAAAACTGTTTCCACGCCCCCTGCAAGGGTACCATCATCTAAATACCAAACGTTTAATTTAGAGTCTAACTGTCGAATAAAGGATTGAATGGCTAAGCTGAAAATAGCTGGTCCGAGAGGGTGACCTTGTTGACATCCAACGGCCGAATGTAACAAGTTGTCTTTAAATAATAATTTTGTAGGACGCCTATAACACGGCCAAAGATATTTAAAAAATTTTGGGGTTTCTAAATTAGCTTCAGTCAACAAGGTGCCCCTACTCACTGAGTTAAAGGCGTTCTTTAAGTCAACCTTCAGTATGACTTCTCCTTCCCCGCTGTCAACATAAGTCGACAGGGCGTGTATGGCAGCCTCGCAGCCGCCTTTCGATCCAAAGCCTAGTTGGATTGGCTGGAATTTGTTGGTTAAATGTTCTTTATAATATCAGCAGCATACTTTGGCTGCCATACGCTGGAAGGTACACCCCACGGCAATGGGACGAATGTCACCATCGGATTTGCGTAGAGCACATAGGTTGGCCCCATACAAAATATCGCTGATGCCATCTTCGACATTGCCGGAGAGCATAAGGTTCATCAAAGCCGTTAATTCCTTGAGGTGCCGGGGAGGCTGGCGATGTACTCCATCGCCAGCCTCCCCGGCACCTGAACACACCAGATCCTTGAGATGCTGGGGTGTTAAGCCGTCGAGGCCGCCCGCCGAACCCCTCCTGAAAGAAATAACGGCCATGAGAACGTCCTTCGCCGTAGTACTTAGACAATCTGTCTCCGTACTAGAGGCATCGAGGAAAGAGAGGTCATCAGGAGGCGCAGGATGCTTGCTCTGCACACCCGCAAGTGTTTCTAAAGAGCAAGGCGCCACTAGGTTTTTTTTTTTTAAAGACGACCTGCGCAGTAGGGTACAAGCCCTGTGTCGCGGGGGACTTTACAAACATACAAGTCACGGACACAAAGTACACCCAGACTCGGAACAATAATTTGTGGATCACACAAAGTGGTGTCTCGTGTGGGAATCGAACCCACGACCTTTTGCGTAGCAGTCGGACACACTCCCACCGCGCCACAGAGGCAGTCATACGTCGCTACTAAAGAGCAATCTAGACGCACCACTGATATCACCCTCCCTTTATTTGGATTCTACATAAAGGAAAATTGATTTATGGTACATGTTGGGCTTAAAGTATATGAAGCGTGACAATTCTCTTTTATTAGTGTGGTTAATGATTTTGGGGAGTTTCGATCTTTTTGTACATGTAGAATCCTATAAGAAAAGGTGAGCAATTGTTCCCAAGCCGATAAAGAGTTCTCCTTGACGACGCGGCGCACACAATTAGCAAGGTTTTGCGCCACAGATGGTCTCGCGCCTCGGGTAACTCTTTTCAGTGCCAAAACAGAATTGAGAGGTGTGACATATGTTTCCAAAAGGAAATTTCTATGTTATTCGTAGCCGTACATGACGCAGTGGGGCACAAAAGTACATTTTGGGCTTTATGTACTTTCCCAAGATAAACTTTTAAACCTCGCGCACCATTAGAGAAACGGGCTTGAGAACAAAGCGGACAACGTACAAGATTGCTTGCCGATGTGGCTGAAGGCTGACTGGCACTCACTTCCACATCACGACTAAGACCACTTTGACCTGATAGGTTCATTAAAACTATTAACTTAACAATTATTAACAAAATATACAAATTTATCAAAACACTTTAGATAAATAAATGTCAGTGTCACATCGGGACATCGTGGAGGCTCCATAGACATAGAAGGTCCGTCAGTCCGAGCATTCCCGTCGCTTAGCTACAGGAGAAAGCGTCTGTAGCGTCCTGTCAAGCACTTCTGGGCTTATAAATATCAGCTGATCAACGTTTTCTTGTTGAATGTTTACATTTTAAATTAACTTCACTTTACTGCCAGATATTTTCGTGACTTACGGCCGGTCTCAATAATCTAACTATCGATGGATTTGTCTACTAGAGGTATGTATATACGTGACATAAACTCCATGCAAAATATGTCAAAATTCTACATCTGCTTGCTCCGTTGCTTATTTCACTAGTAGGTAAATATTGGGAATTATATGACACTGATTGATATTCACTGCAATTTTTTGCTTAAAGTAGGCTTTTACTATTTATTTTATTTTATTACGGGTATTTATAGTGTATCTAATATCAAATAAAAGATTTAAAAGTATTTAAAATATCGTTTTCCATTTTTATTCTCTAAACTTCACTCGAGGTGTCAATACAGGGTGGGGACACTGTCGTTTAAGTGACAGATCAGTAATTGAAGAGTCGGCATCTGTTTTTTGTTTCCGAAAATATTTAGTCACTACCTAATTACCTTCAAGTTCAATAGATGGCGTTACCATTTTGAATAAAATTTTAGGTTTTATTTTGTTTTAAGAAATTAATAAAACAGTGCTTTTTTATTTGTTTTATCAAATAATGGTCTTTAAAATGCTTTATCTTAAAATAATGTTGTTTGTCACTACTAAATAATACTGGCCTCTATAGTAAGTGTCCAGTTTGTTTATGGTACTTGAAAAAAGTTATCTTTTGACAATAACTGTCAAACAAGCCATCACAGAATTGGAAGTTTTATTCATTGGTTGTATTATTTAAATTAATTTCATACGCGATAATTTCAAAAGCCCTGAGCTATCAGTTATTTTTTTATTTATTTATTTATTTAAGGTTCACCAACAATTGCTTACATATACATAAACTGTTATAATAAGAACATGCAAGAATAAAAGTAGCAATGTAGCAATCACTTAAAGGTAAACACCACATGTTTATATAAATAATGAGAAAAACAAAAAAAACAATACACTAATTAAGACTAAGACATAAGTAATTTCACATTCTATTAATAAGGTAAGACCAAGTTAGAGAGAGTTGATAATTGGGTAGTGAGAGAGCCAAAATGTAGATCGATTTTGTCACTGCATTCATTAATGGCCTTGCATATCCTTGCATATGGAGAGTTGGCTCCTAATGCAGTCCTTCTTAAAGGCGAACAAAGTGGTGTGATGGGGCCGCGAGGAATTCTAGAGGGAACCCAAAGCTTGAACAGATTCAGTAACTGTGGACAGTCAATCCTGTTGTTGAAAATTTTAAACGCTATCATTCCGTCGTTTAAGTGCCTACGAGTAGCCAAAGATTTGATGTTAAAATATTTTAATCGACATTTGTATGATTTAATTTTTTTTGCTATGCCATTACAAAATGCAAGGTGCCATAGAAAACGTTTTTGAATTCTTTCAAGTCGCAGTGAATGCACAGAGTAATGAGGCCGCCATACCACACTACAGTATTCTAAGATTGTCCGAATAAGACTGTTATAAATTTGTATCTTTGTTTTGTTATTACGAAAACTTTTGCAATTCCGTAAGACAAAACCCAACACTTTAGATGCCCTTTTTATAATACTATGCATATGTGGAATAAAAGTTAACTTTTTATCATATATAACACCAAGATCTCTTATGGTGTCAACTTCTTCAATTCTATCATTGGCAATGTAGTAATCGTAAGCTATTATTTTTAGATTCCTAGTGAATGTTATGTGGTGACATTTTTTTGTATTTAATTGCATGTCATTATTGTGACACCACTGCACAAGTCTATTAAGGTCACTTTGAAGAAGTTTACTGTCCTGAACGGACGTGATTACTCTTGCAAACTTTAAATCATCAGTGTACATAAATAATTCTGAATGGCAAAAACAGTGTGATATGTCATTTATGAAAAAGTTAAAAAGGACTGGTCCTAAGTGGGAGCCTTGTGGGACACCAGAGGTAATTTTTTGGAGCTTTGACTGAAAACCATTAACTACAACGAAAAAATTCCTTTCAACTAAGTACGAGCCCAGCCACTGCAGTAAAGATCCAGTAATGCCATATGCCTGTAATTTGTAAATTAAGATTTTATGGGAAACTTTATCAAAGGCTTTGCGCAAATCCGTATATCGTCGCTTTGGAGGGCAATGGAGCTAAGCCACAATTTTAAAAATTGTGGCTTAGCTCCATTGCCCTCCAAAGCGACGATATATAATATAATAATATCTTATATATATAATATCTTGGGACAACTCACACAACGCTATCTGATCCCAAACTAAGCAGAGCTTGTACTATGGAAACCAGACAACTGATAAACATACTTCTAAATTTCTAAATACATACATATTATAGATAAATAACACCCAGACACAGAATAAATCATCGCGCTCATCACACAAAGTTTTATCCTGGGTAGGGATCGAACCCACGACCTCTTGCGTAGCAGTCGGATACACTCCCACCGCGCCACAGAGGCAGTCAAACACCTTGGCAAATGATGATAAAATTGAAATCGGCCTATAATTTGAAACCATTGAATTGTCTTCCGTTTTATAAATAGGTACCACCTTTGCAATTTTCCATTTTAGGGGAAATATTCCCGATTCTAGCGACTTGTTATAAATAAGCATAAGTGGTGGAACTAACTTTTGTTATTAACTTTTGTTAGTTATTTGAATAATATATGTGTTATCTAGGGTTTGCGTGTTTGTTGTTCCATTTCATCATTGTGGCTGTGATAATTTCGTACAAGTGCGTTGAATACGCCCCGTGTTAAATTAAATCTATAGATTTAATTTTATCTTGCAACGGACACTTTATTGTTTAAAATATGGCCTTGGATAATGTCGCGTTAGAATAAATATCTAGACTTTGTGCTTTTGTTAGAAAACCTAGTTGTAAGTAGGTAGGTACATAATAAATATTATATTAATATAAATACTCATCTTTTCTTATTTTTTCCTACCACAAATAACTGAATCATCTATCAGCAACAAGGTTGTTTATTATTCTCAACGATTCCATGACGTTTTAGCATTTTTTATGAGTCATTTTAAAGTTTGATATTCAATATAAAACTTAAAAATGCCTCTCTTAATAAAATAAGAACATTTAAAACAATCGTTGAAATTAATAAAATGAGTTGTTGCTAATAAAACCTACAGATATGCCTAGCATACCATACCGCATAAATGATATTTCTGGAAACAAAATTCAGATGGCGCATTGTCGTCTGTCAAAATCAAAACGGTTTGCTTTTTTACACTGCAAGAGGGCCCTCTTTTTCCGTAGTATTAGTTTACTCTTTGTGTCATTATTTGAATGTTTTTAAACTTGATATGGGGGTAAGGTGTTGCCACTAATAAACTATACACCATGTTATAGGACTGATGCAAATTATATTATTAAAAAGTTGGAACATGAGATAAACTAAAATCAGCCTTAGTGGGTACAATATAGTAGGAGTAACTACTTACAACAAAGGTAAAAACTATATGTGCTGAAATATTGACCAAAGTACTGGTAACGAAATATTAAATATTATTCCTGGTATCAAAAGAATGACCTTTATTCGTCACGCAGAATCTTTACTTTCAAAAATCAAATCATGCTCTTATTATTCCAAGATCCCTGGCATGCCAGACCTATTTTATTTTCTGACAGATAAAATGTAGGGCTTCGGATAGTGTATATGTACACTCAAATCGCACGCTTTTAATCTGTCTGGCCACGAACCTATGGATTTACGCCTGGGAAATTTCACCACTGCTTACTCCAGAGATTGTTTAAGAGATTCAATGTCGCCGTGTCGTTTAGAGCAACTTTGGTTTCAAGTCAGGCTTGGGTAGTTCGTGCCTAGTGACCAGGTGCAGAGTCCTACTAGAACATTTTTAAAAAGTGTATTGCTGAGAGGTTTCACAACACGATCCAAGACTGTCTCTTGTTACACTTTGGCTGAAGTTTTCACTTCTTTTTCACAATAATGTAGCTTTTTGACGCCTTGATCTTGAAAGTCTACTTGAAAGGTTAGCCCCAGCCATCGATGCTCACCAACCCATCGAACAAGCCGGTTTCAGAAGCGGTTTCAGCACGATGGATCATATCCAAGTGGTTGACCAGGTGATAGAAAAATATTTAGAATTTAATAAACCCCTGTATTTAGCTTTCATCGACTACAAAAAAGCTTTTGATTCAATTTCACACGAGAGCATCTGGGAATCGCTGAAAACACTAAACACAAATGAAAATATATCAATATCCTAAAAAACATTTACTCTAACAGCACAAGTAGAGTCAAACTGGATAGAGTTGGCGAAGTAATCAACATAAAGAGAAACAACAACAAGAAGAGGTGTCCGGCAAGAAGACCCCCGATCTCACCAAAATTATTTATAGCTGTCTTACAACACGTAATGGGAGAGCTGCCATGATCCAATCAAGGTATCAATTTTGTGTTATGTCATCTGCAAATCTCAGATTTGCAGATGACATAATTTTATTTTCCGAAACTCCTCACCAATTAAACAAAATGCTAAATGAATTAAACTAGGCTAGTATAAGAACTGGTTTGGAAATGCATCTGGAAAAAACTAAAATTATGTCTAACCGCAGTGCAACGCCCATCTCAACAAATAACACACCTCTCGAGGTTGTCAACCACTACATATACTTAGGAAAACAAATCTCCTTTAGTAAGGAAAGAAACACGAAAGAACTTAACCGAAGAGTGGCGATTACCTGGAACAAGTTCTGGCACCATAAGGAAATACTAAAATCGCAACCTCCGCTACCGACCAAGAAAATAGTCAAGGATACAGGACTTCTACCGTGCCTCACCTATGGATGCCAAACTTGGACCTTCGATCTCTAAACCAGGAACAAAATTCAGACTACCCAGAGAAGAATGGAAAGAGGTTTCCTAGGTATAAAACTGAAGGATAAGGTAAAGAACGTTGACATTCGAAAGAAGACAAAAGTATGCGATGCATTAACTTTTGCAATGAAGGCTAAATGGAAGTGGGCGGGTCATGTAGCCCGTTACAAGGACGATAGATGGACTCTACGGTGAGTAAAGTGGTCAGGGCCAAAAGGCACGCGATCAAGAGGTCGACCAAGGGCCATATGGGCAGACGATATTGTAGCGTGCGCGGGTGAAAGATGGCTAGACAGAGCTAACGACAGAGAAGGATCGCATTCCTTGGGGGAGGCTTCTACCCGAACGGGGTCCATGCAATATAATTAAGTAGTCGTTAATAAATAATTTAAACCAATTACAAAAAAAATATAATTAGAAATCAAATTCATATAGTTAAGTGTAATAAATGTTATTGAATATAATAGATTAATAAGTTACCAACTGCTATCGTCTAATATGTACTGTGCATGGAACTAAATAAAGCTTTATTATTATTATTATGTATGTCGTTTCCATATCACGGGACTATGGAGTCCCGGTCATTTGGGAGGCGTGCGTGGGGCCAAAGCCAACACGTAGAGGCCCGTTAGACACTTTAATCTAAAGGCTATGTGACACAAATCGGCGAATATCGTTGTATACACTATATAAATGTACCCAACTACATTCCCCGGTTAGTGTAAAAACTATTGTCAAAAAGTGGTAGCTAAGAAACTGGGTTATGGAGGTGATGTGTTAGTGGAATGGTTAACTGGTACTATTGAAGGACTATGGCGCCTGCCCTGCAAACACATGGTAAAAACACACGGACAAATGGGCAGGCGGTGACTCGCCACTCACTAGATGGGCCCCCTTCTGGCCGCCACAGGCATACAGCCAAACAGGCGACAGGGAGCAACATGGGTGTGAGCAGCTTGGGGTGTCGAGTGGTGCGGCGCCGGTTTCACCATCACGAAGAAGGCCCATGAGCGGGTTTCCCCGTAGTTATGCCCTTGAAAATGACACTTCCACCCCCGAGCATACAAGCTCTGGCGACCTCCCTCTGGCCGGCCGGTTAAGGCAAGCCAGAGTTGAGAGTCCTGCGGGCGCTCTTGGTGTTCCACTCCCGCCGGCCAGTGAAGGCAAGCGGGAGACTAGGCCCTGACCGACTTTCTGAGGCATCGGGACCGCAGTGTCGCCACGCACATTCAGCTCGCCACAAAGCTGCCCTGCGGTTTATTATTATTATTATTAGTGGTCTTCAATCGCGATTTTTATATATTTCTGTGCTCTTCACCTCTCTTTAATTCTAAAGACTGATTTAGGGCATGTCCTGTATATTGACGATAAGCACCGAGCTTCAGGTTTGTTTTATAAATTTGTGTCTGGAGGGATGTTTCGCCCCTTCAATTTGTCTGGCTGAGGAAATATATGTTACATATTATCCCAGTAAAATATATAAGAATCAAGCATTTAAAATTATAACTTTTAAACTTACACGTTGCATTAAATACACAATTACACACGAGAATAAACGCGTTTAAACTAGGTAAAGTATTTACCTTATGTATGACGTTTCGATCGGGTTAAACGCGTTTATTTCCGTATCAAAATTTGTAAACCTTTAAATGTTTTTCCTAATAAATGATTAGATACCATACCTAAAAAAGTGGACGTGATACGACATAAGTACCATGAACGTTATGGAGCTGCGTAACCGAATCTAACGGATATCCGAAATAAAAAAATATTTGTAACCGGATCCGATATAAAAGTTTCGGATAATTTCGAATATGGGCGGAGTATAAAATTTAAACGCCTCATCAAAAACCTGATTTTTTGTTTTGCCGGCCGAGCCGACACACTAGCGCACTATGCTGACTGATGATAAGTTATAATAGCTCATAAAGAAATATTGAAGAATATAATAGAAAACAACTAGGTATAGTAATAATTTTCTTACAATTTTTGAAGTGAAAACTTTTTTAGCGGCGTTGTGCACTTTTTGGGATGGGTAAAAAATTTGAAACTCGCGTCGGGACACGTGAACACGGAAAATTCGTAAGACGGAGGGAGAGCAATGAAAAACTGCTACAATATAATTAGAATACCTCAGATGCTAATCATAGTAATCATAGCTCAGGTGGGAAATCAGGCGGCCTAGAAACCAGAAGAGTTCGAGTCCGAGTAACTATTATTTTGTTACCTTTTTTATTTTAATTTTTGATTTGTGATTTATTATTTTATATTTTTTTATTATTATGTCAGTAAGATCGAAAAATATTATTCAAATTTCATCAGTACCTATGTAATGTAATGTTCAAGTTTTCACTTCTGCCGGCACTCCCGGAGTGCAACCCGTTGTATCTTTTCTAAGCAGATATCTTTTAATTTGTAGATAGGTTACTAGCTGACCCGCGCTACTTCGTCTGCGTTAATTTTGCCCGTTTTCGCAACAGTTTTCATTTCTGCTCCGCTCTTATTGGTCGTAACGTGATTTTATATAGCCTTTTTCGATAAATGGACTATCAAACAGAAAAAGAATTTTACAATTTGGTCCAGTAGTTATTTGTAGGCGTAAACCGATCTTTACAAAGCCATTGTTTTTGCCATGCCAGTCAAGGCAGGCGCTTATTTAAAAATCTTTGATTGCAGTTCGAATTATTTTTAAAATCAAAATAAAGTATTCTTTCAGTAAAATGGTCTATCTACAATAATATCTTAATAATAATAATATCTTGGGACAGCTCACACAACGCTATCTGATCCCGAACAGAATAAACCATCGTGCTCACTAGACCAACAGGCCAGTCAAATATTTTAGATACTTTCCCTCCGTGTGGTATAGTTTCGGGGCACCCTGTATACAGACAAGATAAAGTTTACAAGGACAACAATAAACAATTTTATACAAAAGAAGAAACTAATTATTACTTTCCTAATTAATTTATAGACATCTTTTTCAATTCAGGAATTAATTAGAAATTTTCCTTCTTTCATCATTTTGTAGATTCACTTGATACAGCTAATCTTTTTTAATTCAGGAACTAATTACAAATTGTTCTTCTTTCATATTCTGGTAGATTATTTTATTTGCTTGCTACAGTTAATCACTTTTCACACTTTGCACTAATAAGCTACCTAATCGATAGGTACTTATTCCAAAAGCCACATACTTCCAATGGCTCTGTCGCAAAATGACCACTTCTCAAAATGACTACAGGTAGCAAAATGTCCCTTTCTCAGTATGTCCCTTTCGCAAAATGTCCCTTTCGCGAAATGTCCCTTTCTCAGAATGTCCCTTTCGCAAAATGTCCCCTTCCTCAAACATGCATTAAATTACATTCATCATTAAATAACTGGTCAAGAGCCAGTGTACAACACAGAGGGGTACTGTATTAATGATCAGTCATTAAAATATGGGTAGGTAGGTGCATGCAGATAAACTAAAATAAAAATAATAGAAATCGAATTATGTCAGATTTACTGTCAATCAAAAGATTATAATAACACAAATAAACAATCAACTTATTAAACTTAACTCAAAATATGTGTAGGTAATACCTATTTATTTTGATGATAATCGTAACTAAAATAAAATTAATAGAAATCAAAATTTGCCAGATGTCAAAAGATCAATTTACACAAATAATACAATAAACAATCAACTTAACTCAAATACAAAAAAATTATAAAAAATTAAATAATTGCAATCAATGTACCTAATACAATCATTGTAATATTTATTTATTAGGTACATTGATTGCAATTATTTAATTTTTTATAATTTTTTTGTATTTGAGTTAAGTTGATTGTTTATTGTATTATTTGTGTAAATTGATCTTTTGACATCTGGCAAATTTTGATTTCTATTATTTTTATTTTAGTTTATCTGCATGCACCTACCTACCCATATTTTAATGACTGATCATTAATACAGTACCCCTCTGTGTTGTACACTGGCTCTTGACCAGTTATTTAATGATGAATGTAATTTAATGCATGTTTGAGGAAGGGGACATTTTGCGAAAGGGACATTCTGAGAAAGGGACATTTCGCGAAAGGGACATTTTGCGAAAGGGACATACTGAGAAAGGGACATTTTGCTACCTGTAGTCATTTTGAGAAGTGGTCATTTTGCGACAGAGCCCCTTCCAATGTAAGTATTCGTAGATACGTCTTAAAAACAAATTAAAACACCGCACCGTGGCTCTTATCACAAATTAGATAAATACAGATGGCCGGCTTTGCTCCAGTGAAACCATATTTGCCGCTAGTGAACACGACATAAGACAATACGAAATACCAATTTCTACATTTTACACTTGGACACATTTTTAAAATGTAGTATTAAACTTAGCAGGTTAATTTGTTACGTAAAGCAGTTCACCTACTTTCGGCGATTAAAAAAAAGCTCCACTCCACGCCTCTCGATTTATAAATAACTTAACTAAATTATGTTATTTATAAAACATAAATTAAAATAGACGTATACAATAATAAGAAACTTTTATGACGTTAACACGATTTAAAACCTATAATCGGGGAACGAAAATAAGCACCTGGGAGGTCGTCCGTTAAAATGATGTCGGCTGCCGTCGAGACTCAACCCCCATAAACACTTCCTGCCAAATTTTGTTGTCCCAGAATTAAACAAACTTCCCCAAGATGTTGCTAAGGCACTTGAATGCCTTCAAAAACAGACTCGACCAAATATTCAAATCAAAGGATACATACGCATCAGCTCAAAGCCGCTAGTGTGGTTCATAATTTAATAATAAACATATGTTGTGTGAACGGAAGAATATGTATAAAGTTTTTAAAATGTCCAGGTCTTGTTTTAAACGAATAGCGAAATATTTCTTTCCCCGTGTGCCTGTACTTCAATCAGGTAATCTATACTTTGAGTAGGTTATAGTATACTTTTCATCACGCTACAATCAATAGGAGCAGAGCAGTGCAGGAAAACGGGAGAAGTTACTCCATTTTTTAAGCTTCCGTCGCGTGTGCAACCTTAATGGTTAAAGCTACACAGAAATCATGTATGACGGAAATGTTCTCCTTAAAATTATATAAAAAATATCCCACGACAGCATATGTCTATCTTTTATGGTTGACTCACAATATCACGTGTAACTCCCGATAGCTTAGTAGTTCGAAGCTTTCTGATTATATTTGTCTACTCTTACGTTTATAACACTCTCAGTCATCCCTAATTAAAAAAGTTAACATAATTAACTATTCCATAAAAAATACTAATAGAAATCGGTATAGAAACACCAAATATAATAAATCTGTAGAGAGGTCAATTCTGTACATGAAATATATTTCCAAAATAACTATCAGGGGGTGATTAGGGATCGATACTGATGCCAAAAATGCAATCAGTAAAATTTTTGTCTGTCTGTCTGTATAACCGTTAAAGAAACAAAAACTACTCGACGGATTTTAACGAAACTTGGTACAATTATTTTTCATACTCCTGAGTAGGTTATAGTATACTTTTCATCACGCTACAATCAATAGGAGCAGAGCACTGAAGGAAAACGGGAGAAGTTACTCCATTTTTTAAGCTTTCGTCGCGTGTGCAACCGTAATGGTTAAAGCTACACAGAAATCATGTATGACGGAAACGTTCTCCTTAAAATTATATAAAAAATATCTCACGACAGCATATGTCTATCTTTTATGGTTGACTCACAATATCACGTGTAACTCCCGATAGCTTAGTAGTTCGAAGCTTTCTGATTATATTTGTCTACTCTTACGTTTATAACACTCTCAGTCATCCCTCATTAAAAAAGTTAACATAATTAACTATTCCATAAAAAATACTAATAGAAATCGGTATAGAAACACCAAAGTTATACATGAATACTGAATCATGCTATCTATCTATATCTATACATATAATAAAATTGTAAATTTCACGTGTCTGTACATGGCCGAACATAGTGAAAAAAAATATTGGGAAATGTTCGAAAAGAGTATTTAAACACATTCCTACATTTTTAGAAATGTCTGTCTGTCTGTCTGTTTGTTTGAACACGCATCACGCAATAACTATTGGACAGATTCGGTTGAAATTTTGTATGTGTATTCTAATAAGTCTGGATTAACATATAGGCTATAATTTATCACGCTATTTCCCATAGGAGCTAAGCAATGACGGATAATGTCTGTAGCTATTTATCGTTATAAAACAATAACTACTTGACGGATCTTCATGAAAATTTGCAGTTTTATTGTAAATACTATAGGTCATTACTTGCACTATAAATCATTATGCTATCGTCTATGGGGAGTGAGCAGCAACGTATGTTTTGTCGAACCATTATGGTTTTTCACAATTTTTTCCACAAGAAGACACATTTACAATTGTAACCCATGGAAACAATAACTTCACGCTAAAACTATTAGGAGCTAAACACAACATTTTCAATTTTCTTAAGATAAGCTATTTTAACCGTGTTTGCATCAGCTGAGGTGGTCTATTGGCACAAGTAGCGGTATTAAACGAGCGAGGTCGGAGGATCGACTCCCTAATTGCGAGTCTCTTTTTGTGTTGTGTTAAAATTATTTTTATTCTTTTTTAAGTATTATTCTAAATGTATACAAGCTTTTATTTTCGACTTTAACATGTTTACTTTGTTTAACAAATTTTCATATTAATAATCACTTCCAATAGGCACCTTTATCATTGTTTTGCATGAATCGTGATTATGTTATAAATGTAGAAGTGAAAAACAATATTACATTACAAATAAACAGTAATTACTTGATATTAACTAGAATTTATACATGTTAATTGCTTAAAAAAAATGAAAGGGTAAGTCCGGGTTACATCAAAATAAAACACGTGGCGCCATCTGTGATTCGATTTCTTCTGAGTGCCAAAATTGCTTACCTACAAATTAATGTTAATAAACTTTCGCGATTTGTACACATTATGAAAATATATGTATTACGGGTCTTGATCGCGTGAATAATTTAAGGTTAAATACCTTGCTTACCTACGTTTAATATGCATGATAGTTTAAGTATAATTTAATATAAAATCATCAAGTATTAAAAGAAACTTATCCAGTTTTGAAAATAGATGGCGTTTAAATACAAATTAAAAATAATCAAGAAAATTGATTTACAAAAAAAACTGAAATTCTTACGAAGAGGGATATGAATATCTTAATATGATGATCTTAATTTGCGACAGGTTGACACACCTATTTTTAAATTCACCAATGTAGACATTATAAAATAATATTTTAATCTTCTAAAGTGAGTGAAAAAAAATATTCAAAGAAATAGTATTTAAACACAAAAAAAAGATATCTGAATATATCTTTTAGAAACGTTTGAATGTTGTTTGTTTGTTTAAACACGCATCACAGTACCGCGAGAATGCAATGTTTTAAAACTATTTTGCGGGGGACTTTACAAACACGGACACAAAGTAGGTGTACTTTAGACTCGGAAAAGATCGCTCGGGCAGGACATAACCTGCGATCATAGGGAATCTGTGAGAGTTTTTTCCATCATACCTTTATTACCTATGTATAAATTATCTTGAAGGAGCGGCTAGGTACCTCCGATTAAAAGGTCCGATTTAAAAGTGTCGGAGCCGAAGTTGGAGTCGGAGGTTTAAAATCAATCGGAATTTTCGACCTATCGGAGTCAGAATCGAAGCTCCTTAACTCAAAATTTCGCACGAGTAATTGGGCGGTTTCGAGCTTCATTTAACTCGGAACCGCCCCAGTACTCGCGTGGTGGGGGAATTTTTCAATATTAATAGTATTTGATGTGATGCAAATCACTTTTTTGTCGAGGTGTGGTCGTGGGAATTTTAATAATTTGTCTTCTAACCGTCTGGCGCCATAAACTTTGTCGCCCTTCATTTTGCTGCACTGGGCATTTGCTTGGCTTGCCCTGCCATATGTTGGGCCCTGATTAAAGCTAGGCCCAAATATCCATAGATGCCACAGAGCATTGTGGAGCATGTTTACAATATGTTTTACACAGAAGTTGAATTGTAATATAAACTACCTTAATATAAACCCAACTTCCACGCGAACGAAGTCGCGGGCACAGCTAGTATAAATAATAATACAGTAGGTAGGTACGAAACGTCAAGCAATTTTAAGGTAAACAATGCGCGTTAATTCCCGTATAATGAATAGTTATAATAATATAAGTTGTAATGTACTTGTAGGATTTGTATTTCAGAAATAAACTTTGTGTTTGTGCGGGGAAACCATATATTTTATTTGAATGCCAGATACAAGTTCCTGAGGAACAGCCCCGGTACTTGCTCGACCGAAAGCTGCGTCAACGTGACATGGTGGAAGTGCCGTCTTGGGCACAAAAAGATTTAGCGAAAAGGCGAAAATTTTGAAGAAAATTTGAAAAAAAAACAAGATAGATACCTTTAGTGGATTGACCTCCGTTAATCCTCTAAACGTATCTTGTTTTTTTTAATAAATTTTCTTCAACTGTCATAAAATCTACAAAGGACTCCTCCTTTGAAGATTATATAAGACAGTTAAAGACAATATGTATGATTGAAAAGATATCTACCGATGAAGAAAAAAAATATTCATAGCGGCATATTTTTCGGGTCCAGCACTATATTTTTACAAGTCTAAAATAAATTAATGTGAGAGCTTTGATAACTTCATAGAAAGATTACATTTGGAGTTTCTTAATTCTATTGATTTTGTGTCCAAGTTTTATGAAAGAAAGCATGGCCAGAGGAGAATATTATGTCTTTTTATTATGAGCTTTCTTAAATCGCCACGAAAGGAAGGATTACAGATGATGTGTTCATAAAAAAATGTCATATGAAATGCAATACATTTTTTAAAGACAAGATAGCGGCGATTGTTTTCTCGAACAGAGATCATATAAAGAATACTGTAGTACAGCTACCTAAAATGACGAAAAACAGATAAACTTAAAAGATGCATGTTGCTTGCGTCAAGATTGAAAATGTCATGCCATTACAATCTTCCCATTCTCATTCATCGTATTTATCATGGCTGGTTAGACCTAGCCCATATACATACAACGATACAAATTCTTACCATAACTGTTCAAGGTACAACAAGCCCTATTTCGGAGCTTTCCGAACGACACGTCGCGTCGTGAGAAATATTTGAAATGTGAGAAATATTTTTTTTAACACACATTTTAGTGTAATATTTAAAGAGTTCCCTTGATTTCTTCAAGATCTCATCATGTGGCCAATCTGGAAGTATACCTTTCAAACACTAAAATATTTTTTCACATTTAAACATAAAGAAAATACAATCGAATTGAGAACCTACTCCTTTTTGTCGACCCTCAGTTAAGACGTCATAACCGGAGCTTTCTTTACATGGAGCGGGACATTTTGAATATTTTTTTAAAATACATCACATACTAATTTCACGTGACAGATAAGTAACCTATTACAAGGTAACGACAGCTACGGAATCCAGTAAGGTTATGCTCTTTCCCCTCATTCCTTCCAAACCACTTCATGGTCTTTGGGTGGGAGCTAAGAGTCTCCTAACAGTATCTGAAAGTATCGTAAAAACCCGTGCACGAGTATGAGTGTTTTTAATGTTTGGCATAGTATGTTATGTATAGACAAAATTCGGACATCGAACTATGAGAGCTAGAAAATAGAGTATACATCTCCGCACACAGTTTTGTTTTATAATATCTCCTGCACAGTTGGCTAATCTCTGATGGGATTAGCCGCAGGGACCTAAATCATTTAAGAGACACATGACTGATGACTAGTGGTCGGCGTAGGTAGCGTCATTTATCGGGTTTCTATTTTCCGGATATTTTTTCTGTCCGATGATTAGTTACATATACATTATTTTTAATTTGAAAAACTATCAACGTTTAATTAAACTAGGTTCTACAATGAATGACTGAAAGTATTTGTAGTTTACTTTTAGCTATTAAATGCTTATCAAGGGTTACCTACTTTCATGGTCGTTCATTTCCCCTCCGACCATTAGGATCCTCTAATTAAATTCCTTGAGGGATTTAATTGGATTTTTTGTTCATATAAATCGCTGGGATCTATTTGGAATTGTTATCCACAATGATCCCCTAGGGGATGTTTTTGGATGTTTTATCCACATCGGTTCCCTAAGCTAATTTATTTATTTATTTAAGGTTCACCAACAATTGCTTACATATACATAAACTGTTATAATAAGAACATGCAAGAATAAAAGTAACAATGTAGCAATCACTTAAAGGTAAACACCACATGTTTATATTAATAATGAAAAAAAAAAACAATACACTAATTAAGACTAAAACTTAAGTAATTTCACATTCTATTAATATGGTAAGACCAAGTTAAGTAATTATATGTGGTTGGTGTAATATTAGTTTCCATACACTCCTATTTTAAACGTCATCTTTGTTGCCATAAGAAATCCAATGGAGCATTTTATCCCTTTATGCGCAAAATACCAGATTCTTTTAAAATGCAGTCAATATCTTAATGACAATTACTTCAAACGAATCACTGGATTGCTATTCGTTAATGAAAAAAGATTTTAACCAAAATGGATAAATTTGTCAATGTTAAAATGCTAAAAAGCTATTCAGATCGAATATTGTAAACGACCGCAAACACCTAAACTGATTCATTTTATGGCGACCTCGGTAAGTCCCGCCGATAAGTTCATCTCTCATTTTGATAAACATACCTACATAACTTCTTCCCTGTCTGACTGGCATGTGGGTCTAGTACCTAGTAACCTGAAGTCGGGGGTTCGATCAGGAGAATTCTTTGTGTGATGACCATGATTGTTTATTCTGTAACTGAATGTAGATCCGTGGATACGATCAGTGCAATTCGATCGAAACATCGGGTAAATAAAAGGTTCGTACCTTTAAATATTTCACGCGATTAAGTCTTGACAAGATTGTAATATGTGTAAAAATCGCAGAAGTTTAAAAACAATTAATGGGTGTAGTTTATCTATACATATCTATATAATTATATATCCTGACTGACAGATTCATCAACGCAGAGCCTAAACCGCTAACCGCTGGAGCTACAAACCTGAAATTTTAGCAGCTGCTGCCCTTTATATAGGGCAGGAAAGGATTTTAGAGAAGTTTTTAATGTTACAATCTATCTATAATAATCAAAGATCTGTGTAAATTCATCAAAAACAATGACGTGGTTCAGCGTTTTCGTATAATCATCGACGCAGGCGAGGCCGCAAGCAACAGCTAGTTTGCAATAATGTTTATCAGTCGTCTGGTTACAATAGTACCTACATTATGTGACTAGTTTGAGATCAGATGGCCGTGTGTGATTTGTCCCAAGATATTTACTTACTTCCTTCTCAACAACCGTTACAAACATTGCGTCTTGGAAAATAAGTTCCTGTCTCATATTTTTAGACAATTTCGGAGATGAGGCTATCTCGTTAATCTTAAACGTCTCAATAACTGCATGCGTAAACTTAATTAATGTCCACAATTAACACTTGAAATATTGATAGCCTCCAAAGACATACATTCATGGCTCTTTATCAAGGAATTCTTAACTTTGAACTTTTCGTTTATGGTGAAGTCTCTACATCCAAGTAAACTACTATTCCTTAAGTAGATATTATAATATGTAACAGAACGAAGAGCATAATTAATACCTATCTTTTAATTTTGTTGATCTGCATGATATAGGCCTGTCGATGTAGGGCCAGTCCCAGTAATGAAACGGGGTAATGAGCGTCAACATACCTTAGTGACGAGTGAGCAAATCAGTCGTACCACTATCGCTCGATACATAGATGGGAGACCGTTTTTGAAAATTGTCACCCCCCTTCCTAGCAAGTTGGCTCGCTCTTCGGTTGTGTCAGATTTCTGTTTCATCGGATAATTAGACTAAAAAAATATAAAGTTCACAAATTTGCCTCTGCGCACACACTTATGGACAATAATAAAACCAGTATCTAATGATATTGTCAGTAAACAGAATCGGTTAGGAGGCCAATGTTTTATACAGCTTTCATTGATTTACTTTATTTTAAAACCATAAGGGCGATAACTGTAAACAGATTGACAGCTACATAACGGCTTGCAGCGTACGCCGCTATATTTAGTAACTACCAATTATTTAAAATAATGCCAGCTACCATTACCATAATTTATTGCAAAGGTTTTTGTACGAATTACTGGTAGTAGAACGTCTATAATTTTCTTTTCATCATAAAAGAAAAAATGCTCGTCGTCTAGTCTAGAAGGAAATTTCATGCGTCATTTGTTTTTGTTGTATGTTACATCACATTAAGTACAATGCGGTACCAAACAATACTAACTAATACTACTTAGCGGTACCTTCCGAACAATAATGTAATTATCTACTAAATACTCGGTTTACCGATTAAAAAACAAGTAGGTACTTTTTTATAGTCTAAGTTATTTGTTATTGGTGAAGACTCTAGTATATTAGACAATTTACGAAAACGATTGAAACGTAGTTCCTTAACGCACGATATCATTTATTTGCGGGTTGAGAGGCTAGATGGAAAAATCATAACATTTTGACATCGATCAAAAATCTATTATTTATGATTATATGAAGCTAGAATAAAGAGGTTGTGTAACTGTAGTTTTGAGACAAGAAAAAACTAAACAAGATATTAACAATATTTGTTAAACATTTTTTCTCTGTGGCGCGGTGGGCGTGTATCCGACTGCTACGCAAGAGGTCGTGGGTTTGATCCCCACCCAGGATAAAACTTTGTGTGATGAGCACGATGGTTTATTCTGTGTCTGGGTGTTATTTATATATAACTAGCTGACCCGCGCAACTTTGTTTGCGTCATTTACCTCCAATTTTGAACCATTTTACATTGATGCTCAGCCCCTATTGGTCGTAGCGTGATTCTATGTACCCTTCCTTAATAAATGGGCGATCCAAACCTACTGGTTTGAATAGAAAAATTAAATAATTTTTCAATTCAAACCAGTAGGTAGTTTCCGAGATTATTGTGTTCAACCAAAGAAACAAACTCTTCAGCGATATAATATTGGTATAGATTTCTAAGAGATTCTTGAGTTTAATTTTAGAATTTCGTGACTCATTGGCGGCCAAGTAATCTGAGAATTCAGCAAGGTTAAGCAGCGTTCCCTGTCAGGTTAATAGGGACATGAGTGATAGTTGTTTGTAAAAGTATCCCACCAATCCGTGCCTCGAGCCTACGATAATGATAGAATAGAATAACAACAACAAATTAACATTTTGAAGTTTGTGCCGAATTAAACCAAAGCAACTATTTCATGGCACCAACTTCAAAATGTAAATTTGTTGTTCTTATTCTAGGTAGATATTATTTTTTGCTTTTTTGTTGCCTTGTATTTATTTTTGAAATCGGTAATATTTTTTTTTGTATAAAAGTTTTTTACATCTCACTTTTTAGTGGGTTACAATAGGCTTATGTCAACTGCTCAAATCCCTTTACAAAATATCGCTTGCTCCGATTCAGGGCCGTTAATTGTTGAGGAGTTCACATGATAGTTCACTATCAGCTCTATTACATTGTGTAATGGTAGTATGACGAGAATAAAATGCTATTCAATGTCATGTCATCATTTGTGGTCTTCATCATCAGTTCCACTTCACCAATTGGTGTTTTTTAAGAGTAAATGCACGAATCACTATGAAATATACCTAAATCACTGTAGGTGTACCTTTAATATTTTAAGAGTTCCCTCGATTTCTCCAAGATCCCATCATCAGATCGTGATCTGATGACAATGGGACCAACTTGGAAGTACACCCTTTCAAACACAAAAATAATTTTTCAAATCGGTCCAGCCAGCGTAATCGGTGAACAAACATACAAAAAAAAAAAAGTCGTGAAAGAGAGAAAAATCGCCCTTTGACAGGTATTGTCCACAATGTAGCGTTGTCTCTTTCTAGAGAGTGGTCAATTTTGTGAGGTTATGGCGCAGTCCTGGTCTCTACGTCAATGACTGACACTATTCTACATTTTGAAATTTTATCTAAAAATGTTCTTTAATTTGAGGGGAGAGTAGTTTACCGTATCGACTACATTAAATGTTTGACAGGTACGAAACCCATCAACATGTATGGGAATATTTTTTTCTTTTATTTTATTTTTTTGTCCAGTTTCAAATGTTTTTAATACTTATTATCCTATTCCGGACGAAGACAAATCCAAAAACACAAAAATCATAAAAATTAACCAGCCGTTCTTGGGCTATAAATGATGTAACTAACACGATTTTGTTTTATATATATAGAAGATATGTGTGTATTTAGAAATATACAAGTATGTTTATCAGTTGTCTGGTTTCCATAGTACAAGCTTTGCTTAGTTTGGGATCAGATAGCGTTGTGTGAGTTGTTTCAAGATATTATTATTATTCTCCTGCATTCTCTATGCAAAGTTCCATTCACCTAAGCCAACTATTATAATACTTTTGCCAGTCTTGATCCGATAGGTCCGAAATCGCGACTTAGTAGGCGGCCACGGCCTCTTCGGCACACGAAAAAACCCCTTTTTATTTTTCCTTGTTCATCGGGAACAAAAATAAATCACAGGGAGCTAAATCAGGACTGTACGGCGGATGGGGCAATTTTTCAATACCGGATCCCTCAAGATTATAATAATATAGAGAATACACGGCCATGATAAGCGACTACGGCAGTTTTCCTATCATTTGTTTTTCTAACTCAGTACAATGCATAAACAAAACTCTATGTATATGAGTAGTCCATGCACAGAATTGATCAAACCTAATACCCAGAAAGGTAGCGCAAGGCACGCTATTTAGATTAATATTAACTTTAGCCACAATCATTTTACTGTTTCTATAAAATATAAATGGTTTAATTAGTCTTTTCTGGATTAATAGTCGAATTATTGTATTGTAGATAAAAGTAAAGGTCAAGGATTGTATTATTAATTTATGTTTCAATATTATCTTTAGTATCTATTATCATCCGCAAAAAGAGCGTATTTGTGTTTCGCAAATTCTGGCTAGTCATTAATACAGAGTAAAATAGCAGAGGACCGAGTATGCTGCCTTGCGGTACTCCATGTGTATTGTTTTTATATGACAATCTAAAATGAGTGAGCTCTAGTTTGTAGTCTATTTTAGAAGACTTTTTCAAATACTTTTGATATAATTATATATCGTCGTTGTCAAACCAAAATCAGCTATGTGCACTTTTTCGAGATTTTAACTTTTTGACGTCGGCGTATAGAACACTGATCTATCTACCATATAAAAAAACTGCTATGTGTTTATGAGCACTGGGTGACAATCTACAACGTTCTTTAAAAATATGCTATGTGTAGCAGCAACATCATTGTCAAATAAAAACTGCTATGTGGTATTCTGCTACATAGCATATTTTATTTGACCATACTTAATTACAACTCATTAGAAAATAATCTGCTTTGTGTTGACTTTTAAACAAATAACACTTGATTGAACTTTATATAAACATAATAAATAATAATATAACGAAAACATTGTCGTGATAACTTGATATAAATAATTCTTTGTTCTTTGACACTTCTCTATTCTAAGAATATTTGATCTTTAAGTAGGTACCCACTACAGTGTTTATTTACATTTACCCTTAAGTTTCAAATAATCTTGCCTTTGTGATTAAACTTCATCTATTTCTTTCGAATTTCTATATTACTGCAGTCGTGTGATAGCTAGTTCAGTTAACAGTCGCATTATTGTAAAGTTAAAAGTACCTACATTTATACAGTGTATTGGAGTAAACTGTACAATGAGTAGAGGACAGAAAATTCTCGATCTAGTTTTAAGTACAAAGGAGAACAGAGAATCATCGAATCGTAATCAAGACCCGACAAATTATGATGAGATAATAAATCAACCCTCTACATCGTCGGGCGTATTATGTGCAAGCATGTCAGTAAATTCATCCCCGGAACGGAGCGATAGTTCACCTTTTCCTACGACCATCAAACGAAGACGCTACATTATTTACAGCAGTGATTCATCAAATGAATATCCAGCACAAGAAACGAGAGCGATTGCTGAAATTTCGAGTAGCAAACCAGCCCCACAATTATCTCAATCTAAAGCTAGACGCAACCGCTTACTGGGGAAACCATATATGGGTTACAAGAAAAAAGATGGAAAGCTGGAACAGACTACACCAATAGCCGGCCGATCTGAAGCTGATGGAAGAGTCACATCCAATGAATTTACAAGCTGTGTAATAGATTATCTTAAAACTAAATGCACAGCTTATAAACACATCACAGTAATTAGTGATGGATGCAACTACCAAAACAGAAATAAAGTTCTATGTAGTGCATTGTGTGACTATGCTTATTTTTTTAAAGTAGAAGTGGAAAAAATTATTTTAGAAAAGGGACACACTATGATGGAGGTTGACAGTGTCCACTCCACTATCGAACATTACATAAAACCCCCTATTTATGCACCTCAGGATTATATTACAAGAATGCGTCAAGCGCGACCTAAACAACCCTATGATATTAGAGTTCTTCATTATGATTTCTTCAAGGACTATGAGAAAATAACCACCAATTATCAATCCATCAGACCAGGTAAAAGAAAGGGTGATCCTACTGTCAATGATATCAGAGCATTTTTATATAGTTCAACTGGTGAAGTATACTACAAACTTCGTCACCCAGAGAATTATGCAATTCTTCCGCAACGACGGCACACTCCCCAAGGGTATCCTGAACCTGCGGCGTTATATGATGGGCCATTGGAAATAACTAAAACCAAGTTCGACCAATTACAAGAACTAAAACCTTTTATAGAACGTGATTATCATCCATTTTATGATTGTCTCAAATTTAAATCCGATTAACTTTTTTTTATTTTTTTTTTTTTATTTTTATTAAATTGTACTATTAGAATCATTAAATACTATTAATTATTGCTTAGTTATTTGTATTACTCTTTTATTATCAATATAACTCATAAATACTATTTTAAATCAGATATATTTTTATTGAATACCTGTTATGTGTCTAATAATTGACTATTTAAAATCTGTTATGTGCACAATTTACGCTAATATTAAAATTAAAAATAAAATTATTAAACTTTCGTCGTTAAATAAAAAATCACTTCATATTTATTATCTATAGCATTCATTTGAAATACTTTTGAAAATGCAATTTCATATAAAATTTTATAGGAGAACTATTTTTGTCAATATCTCAAAATAATCATTTTGACACATAGCAGATTTTCATTTGACAACGACGATATGTCAATCTTCTTAGAGGCCATTTGAGAAAGTATGTTTATTTAGTAATGGCCATTTAGATTGATGATGCGATCTCTTTTCCATCAGTAGGCATTGGGAAAAACGAGCTACAAGGTTTTTGTATTGGGTTGTATTCACAAGAATGATAGTTGGTTGTAATTAATTTGCTGTTAAAGTCAATAAATGTATTATTAAATTCTTCTGCAATCATTATCAATTATCTTATTTTAATTTGATCGTTCAATTCATTTATTAAGCTCCAAGTAGCTTTGCATTTGGTCTTAGAATTTTTATTAATGATTTAGTTCAAAATTTGCTATATATACTTTACTTTTTTAGTTAACATGTTTATTTCTTAAGGCTTTTGAGCGTTGCTTATAAATCTATTGATGCAGGTGCCAGGTGTAAATCATTCTAAAATTTTTGTTTAGGGTTTCTTTTTTATTCTAATTAATGGAAAACATAATTTATAAAATAAAGAATATAAATTCACAGAACGCAGAGAATGATTAAAGACAGAAGACCATGAAAGAGCTTGTAGATATTCACAGAATTTGGCTATATTGCTATCACACGTTTTGAAACAAAATAGTTTACGAGTAAAGGCAATTTGGAATCTACTTCCAAATTCATAGTTTGGCAAGTGTCATGATCAGATATACATATACACGTGGTGCATTTTAACGTCACAGATATTTAATAAAAATATAAAAAAATGAACTAATGAAATATATAGGTAGATAAGTGAAATTTAAAATTAAAATACAGGTATTATAATTTAAAATTATATTATAATACTTAAGAGTTAAGTTGTTTATATTAAGATCCCCTGTAACTATAACACGGTTATTTTTATTTTGTGCTAACCTTTTATAAAACTAGTTCCAATTTTTTAAAAACAGTTATATTACAGTCTAGGGGGAGTCGATATACCATATTATAAGTGTGCAATAAATTGTATTGACTTTTCAATATCTTGCCATTACCTAGCCTATACATTTATGAAACAAGTAGGTATATTTGTGTATAAAAACCAGCAACTATTCAAAAAACACCATGATGTTGTAGTTCGCCCCAGTCGCAATAAATACAAATTAAATATACCAAAACAAAGAATAGACATATTTAGCAAAAATTCATATTGTTTGGCGATTCACATTTTCAATAAATTACCAAATATGTTTATGGAACTGCCCATGAAAAAATTTAAAATTGAATTACATAATATGCTAATAAATAAATGTTATAATGATGTAAGAGAATATTTAAATTATAGAATTATTATTAATTGAGATTTAAAATTATATTTATATTTCAATTTCAACGCAGGAATTATAAATGTATCTAATAGATCAAATAATTTATGATTTGTACCAATTTCATTCACTTACATATATTATTCTAAACTGTATTTAACTCTTGACATTTTCAATTTATAAGTTATTTTAATTTGACTAAGCATGATTAAGCATTAGATGTACTTTTTTCCCAAATTACCTAATCTTCTGTGTTTTGCATGCCTATATAATGGTAAATTGTACAGGGATAAACAATATGTCAACACCATTATACGTACCTATGCAAATAAAGTTATTATTATTATGATGCCATATACCTACTCTATCGACTGGGCATTGTAATATTTGAGTCATTTCTAGAGAGCCACTTTCGATTTACATTCTATGTTGTATAAAATTTTTTCAATGCATAATTTACTTGCTAATTTAGTAGGTTGCTATATTCATATTATTACTTGAACATTTTTCTGGAATTGAGTAGTTTGTTTTCATAAGATCTATGTTAAAATCCTGTTATTAGGTTTCTTCTGTTAGAAATTTTCATAACTTTATTTAGATTATCGAAAAATGTATTTAAGTAGGTTATTATGTGTATTCTATACATACAAACAATAATTATATGGTAATCAATAAGTTCAATTGCACAGATAATTAAATTTAATATAATATTTATAAATAAACTAGCTGTCCCGCGCAACTTCCCCGTTTTTGAAACATTTCTCATTGCTGCTCCGCTCCTATTAGTCGTAGCGCGATGTTATATAGCCTATAGCCTTCCTCGATAAATGAGCTATCCAACAAAAAAAGATTTTTCAAATGGGACCAGTAGTTCCTGAGATTAGCGCGTTTAAACAAACAAACAAAGCAAACAAACAAACTCTTGCGCTTTATAATAATAGTATAGATTTAATACACCAGTCAATTGTTTCCACGGTGACATTCAGATCTTTGTGAAAGAATATTTTGGTTGGCACTGATACTGCTATGGGCTAGCGTGACACTTATCATCAGGCGCACGATATGCTCGTCTCCTCTTAAAAAATATCGAAGACCCTTTACATTAATTGTTTTGTCGGCATGTTTTGGGATCGTTAAATAGAACTAGTATGGTGGGACAGAAGCCTTTGTGTGCGGGTCCGACTCACCCTTAGCCGTTTATATGTACCTAATGTATGGACCTTTTCAATACTTTAAGAACCGACTTCTAAGCTTGGTCCTAATCTTTTGACTTCTGAAGCGATTTTGCGCTCTGTGATGCGGTGGGAGTTTGTCCGATTGCTACGGGAGTTTTCTTTTATATTAAAAAAAGAAGGTAAAGGGCCATACATAGAAAAGGAAAATGAGGTATACGCTGCAGTGAATCGAAACAGGTTAATGATGATGAAGTTGAACAATCCATTCAATTGTTCTAAGATGTTCTTACATACTACTTTTTCAGAAGACCCAGTAAATATAATACAATTCCAACAATAACATACACCTATAAAATATCCAATCTCTTAAAATTTTGGTAGTGTTAAGGGTCGCAAAATATTATTTGACCAGAGCGGCAAAGTGGCTGGATCGGGCCTTCCTTGATAATACGTAATCGTATCTATCTACTTTATCACAGGGCAATTAGATATATCGTTGCTTATTGCTACCTCTTATTATCTCGAAATTTCGGTCGAGTTGTAGCGATGAGTCCTAGAGTGGCGACCGCGAATCGGTAAACGGTAAGGTAGAACGAACCGCAGCCAGATGGACTGACGACTTAAAGAAAGCCGCTAAAATTAAAATTAGAAACGGCGGTAGCCTAATGGCTAAGGCATCGGTCTCGCAATCGTGAGGTCGCGGGTTCGAATCATACCCATTATACTACCGACGTGAACCCACTCCTAACACAAGCCTTTGAGCTTAGCTGGAGGGGTTAACAAGATTGCTAGTAATGTGGGACTCAAACCCACATTGCTAGTTATGCTTTTTTTTAAATTTAAAAAAAAAAATTAGGTGGAAGCGGAAGGCGGATGTTGTGGTGTAGGTTAAGAGAGGCCTCTGTCCAGCAGTGGACCGATGCAGGCTGATTGATTGATTGATTGTAGCGACGGGTTAGGGTCGATCGTCAACTGAAATTCGGGTAATACAATTTACTTACATTATTCACGTCAAAGGCAGGTATACCTACATAAGAAAATGTATCATTACAAAAAAATATTACCGACTTCCAAAATAAAAACCTACAAGGCAACTAGAAAGCAAAAAATAATACACCTAGAATAACAACATTTTTTTTGAAGTCGGTAATATTTTTTTGTTAAAAAGTTTTTATTTCTTACTTTTTAGTGGTTTGGTTTGTAATTCACTTAAGTTACAATAGGCTTATGTCAACTGCTCAAATCCTTTTACAAAATATTGCTTGCCCCAATGCAGAGCCGTTAATTGTTGAGGAGTTCACTATCAGCTTTATTACATTGTGTAATAGTATGTAATATGACAAGAATAAAGTGCTACTCAATACCATATTAAAGTAACTAAATTGCAAACTGTGAAATATTGAATAGGTCCGCTCATCATTTGTGGTCTTTATCATCAGTTCCACTTTACCAATTGGTGTTTTTAAGAGTCACTATGAAATATACCTAAATCACTGTAGGTTTGCCTTTAATATTTTAAGAGTTCCCTCGATTTCTCCAGGATCCCATCATCAGATCGTGATCTGATGACAATGGGACCAACTTGGAAGTATACCCTTACAAACAGAAAAAGAATTGTTTAAATCGGTCCAGCCGTCTTTGCGTAATCGGTGAATAAACATACAAAAAAAATTGAGAACCTCCTCCTTTTTGAAGTCGGTTGAAAATAATAATAATAATATAATAATATCTTGGGACAACTCACACAACGCTATATGATCCCAAACTAAGCAGAGCTTGTACTATGGAAACCAGACAACTGATAAACATACTTATATATTTCTAAATACATACATATTATAGATAAATAACACCCAGACACAGAATAAACCATCGTGCTCATCACACAAAGTTTTATCCTGGGTGGGGATCGAACCCACGACCTCTTGCGTAGCAGTCGGATACACTCCCACCGCGCCACAGAGGCAGTCAAAGTCAGTCAGTCAAATATGTTTTAAATATTATGCTACCATTACCATATTGTAATTTTAAGTGTTATCGGTTGTCGGTGAGGCATAGGTATTTTTTTTTTACTCAGGCGCGGATACAACGGGGGGGGCACAACCTGGGCAATTGCCCCCAGACTCGACTGATTGACTTTTTTTGGGGAATTTCAGATTTTTTTAGTTATTTCCCCCGTCATCGGTGGTGGTGGATGGTGTACCAGTGTTGAATCAAATGTACCCCCCCTCGTCACGCGAGCGACTCATACTTGTTGTTCACCGGTTAGTCACATGTAGCCCCCCCCTCCCCCCACCCCCAGAACAATTTTCTGGATCTGCGCCTGCCTAAACTACCATTGTCAGAATCCGAAAATGTAAAACCAATTAATTATTTAGTAGGTACGTTGTTTACTTAGTAGTTCCAATAATAATTCAAGGTCAGTAGTAGTTAACTCATAATATCATAGATTACTGTAAGGTCTATTTATAGTTTTGAATTTTGTTTTTATTCTTAATAGAATATTCTACAGAAAATTCACACAACAAAAACAAGGTAGGTACGTACTGACAATACCATGAATACTTAGATTATAAATAGCCTGTCCTCAATGCAGCAGTTTTTATATTGACAGGTTGATGAGATGTAGTACCTAGTAAAGAAACACTAGATGAATAAACAGAATTAACTTAAAAATATTTTGACTGGGCTGTTGGCCTGTTGGTCTAGTAGTTAGTGACCCTGACTGCTAGTCCGGATAAAACTTTGTGTGATGAGCACGATGGCTTATTTTGTGTCTGAGTGTTTTTTTTTTATAATATGTATGTATTTAGAAATCTATAAGTTTTCTGGATATGTAAATATATAAGTTATCCCAAGATATTATTATATCAATAACCTCGATAATGTAACTACAGAGTGGTGAAGCGTTTTTTAGAAAATAATTAACAAGTGCAAAAAACCGTACATTTTTTGCAGCGCTAAATTTATACAACACTCGCTGACCCGCGCAACTTCGTTTGCGTCATTTATCCCCGTTTTTACAACATTTTTCATTGATGCTCCGCTCCTATTGGTCGTAGCGTGATATTATAGCCTATGACACTCACAAGTAACGTGGCTTTCTATTGGTTAAAGAATTTTCAAAATCGGTTCCATAGATCCAGAGATTATCCCCTACAACCTCACAAACTTTACCTCTTTAATATTAGTATAGTATTATATTATCTGTGGTATAGGTTAGTACCTATATAAATTCCAGCAAGCTCTACTCACGCGTGAACAATTTTTACCCGACTGTAATGATTTTGTATGTAATATTCTTTATTACCTCATACCGTCCAAACAAAAACATTTGAAAAAATCAAAAAACAGGTTTTTTCGAATAAGTACCGCATTATGAGTATTAAATTAAAGGGCTCATCGTAAGCATTTCATAAAGGTGTAATAAGATTATGACTGTAATACTAAATAAGTCAAATAAAACGACAAAACGGAATCCTTATAATTTCACAATGTCCGTCCGTCCACAGCTTTGCTCAGAAATTGTTTGTGCTTTTAAAAACGTATTTTTAGATTTAGGGATTCGTTTGTGAAATATTAAGCTTTAAAGTGCAAATTTTTGCCCCCTGCCTGAAAATTTTCGTAATAAATTCCATTGAAAATTATTATTAAGTAGGTATGTACATGAAGAAAGAAAAAAAGAAAATAGATTTATTTTGGAATCGACACACGAGACGAGAGTAATAACAGACAATATAAAAAGAAAAGAAAAAAAATATTAGTGCAATTAATAATTAAAAACATTTGAGATAAATAATAATTAAAACATACAAATTATAATTATATCATTAGCAATAAAAATAACAAAAACATACAAATAATAAATAAAACTTCGAAAAATCAATGGGTGTCTCGTGGCTGCACCAAAATAGGAACCCAGTTTAGCTTATTGCCGGGCGCATATTAGGTATATGCGCCTGACGCTGGTTTGTGTGTGTGTGTGTGTGTGTGTGTGTGTGTGTGTGTGTGTGTGTGTTTGTGTGTGTGTGTGTGTGTGTGTGTGTGTGTGTGTGTGTGTGTGCGTGTGGTTTTTGCGTGTGTGTGTGTGTGTGTAACAATATTTTACTACTAATACATTAAATAAATACCTTATATAATTGTATTTTCTTCGTCTCACTTGGCGCTGACGATCGGTGGTGTTGTGCGTACCAATCTTACCTAGGTACGGAATGCAGTGGATGCCATTGCCAACCTTTGAAGGAATAATATACCATACCTCGAGGTTGTAACAAAGAAAGTGCAAAATTATAAAAAATTTTGATCGTCGAGAAGTATTCTTTTAATTATTTTTTTTTTTGTTTAACAACCTTAACGGAGGTGGTACATTATTCCAATAACGTGTGGCGGCATATTTAAAACATCCCCTAAACGCAATCGTTCTATACTGAGGTATCGACAGTGGATTCGATATGGAGCGGTTTGGGTAATGATAGGATTCGTGTCTCCACCTCAGCTTTTCGAATAGGTACGTTGGTTTTTTCGTTCTAATCGTTTCAAAGAGAAGAGTAGCCAAGTGTAATGTTACAAGCTGTCATATTGAGAACATTGTTTTGGTTGAGAAACGGGGTTACATGGTTTTGTCGGGGTATACTGAAACAAAAACGAGCACAAGCATTTTGCACGCGCTGGATCAAGCGCCCCGTTCTGGATAGCAAACATGGACCATATACAGTGTCAACGTAATTTAGCTTTGATAAAACAAGGCTATCAATCAACCTCTTTCTCATATTAACGCTAAGATATTGACGCAATCTGTAAAGAACTTTTAACCTGTAAAAACAGTTTTTTACAACACTATTTATATAATAATAATAATAATGTTTATTTATTTTCTCATCACAAAGGTCATCATGTACAAGCAAACTTAGAACTAGGGTGATTTTCACTATATTACATGTCTATGATCCCTTGTGAGAGACTGGAGTCTATACTAGGGAAACCCCTGTGTGACAGATCTCCAGGCCCCCAACCTGGACTCATAAGATATACTCGTACCTAGTTGCTTAACTGGTGAATTTGTATAAGATTCTTAATCTAGACTATAATTATAAAAATATGTATATATATGTAAATATAATGTATAAGAAAATAAAAATAAAATAAATGTGAAAGTAGTTGTGTATATTAAAAATGTGTGATAATTATTTTGAATGTGTTTAATAGTTGCAAATGAAGGTGTGTGTGTCATGATTTCATGAGTTTGCTGAGGGGCCCTAGTTAGTTGCCGTTATGGAGTAGTTGTTCAGTAGAGTTATAATCTAATTTTTGGAGCCAATCGTATAGTTTTTTTTTACAATTTTTTTTTTGTAAGGGTGTAAATGGACAACCTTTTATTTGCCTTGTTATATAGATAACCACTAAGGTAGTGAAAATGGCGTTGGGAGAAGCTAGTTTTAACTTTGGGAACTGAACAGACTGCGTGTTTACGTCTTTTGTCTTTAAAAAGTAAAGGATCGTAATGCATGAGCGTGTGCTGGCGAAGGATGGTGTTTTGTACATAGAGCTGACGTACCGTCAGCACTTCTGTTTTTGCATAGAGCTCCTTGGTTGGGTGCAGAAATGGTAAGCTGTTTCCTACTTTTAATATAGCTCTTTGCGCCCGTTCGAGCTTTATTAAGGATGTTTTAGAAGCGCCCCCCCAAATAGTGATACAGTACGCGATTATTGATTGACACAGCGCTAGGTAAATCATTCTGATAATGTGAGCATCTGCTACTTCACGAATATGTCCTTCGAAACGTAACTCTGGATCAAAGCTAAGACCTAAATTGCTAGCAACTTCCACCCTTTCTATATTATTCTCTTTTATTTTTATCTCAGGGTTAGCGAGTATGTTTTTTTTTATTTGACCTTTAGGTACTGCCCATGACAATAAATTTAGATTTTTGGGCATTTAAAACTAAGGATGTATGTATGAAACAAAAACAACAGAAATCCCACTTATTAAGCCGAATTATTCGGATGGGAAGGGGACTACGGAACCCTACATTTTGCTTGGGCCGACATGCACTTGCCTGGTTTTTCAATTTTCAATAGTTGGCAATAGCTGTGATGAAATTTAGTTATTGATGTAATATATATGGTTACACTAAAAAGTATTAAATAAAATAAATAAAACCCGCCTGCGCAAAAAAGATGCAAACAAGATCAGCTACATACATACGACAGCATGATATTACATATGTAGGGGCTCTTGTTTGCATCTTTTTTGCGCTGTCAAAATCTAATAAAATCGGGCGAAACTAGTGGCGGCGTTGTCGTAGACCCACCAATTCGTGACAACAATCTAGGTACTTAGGTACTCAATCATTCAGTCAGCTCAAAAAGACGTACCGTTCTTATGTTTTCACTTGTCGACCGACTAAGGATTTATTTACTTTGTACCCATCTGCGGCAGAAGAGTAATGTTTGCCATTTCTTTGGCACTTTTGGCACTCTACACAGTGCAAACGTGAATTCCATCATTTGAGGTGTCGTTGAATTCGTCTTAATTGTAAGCGTGACTTAAGGGACATGATTTCTCAAAACTTTAATTAATTTTATGCTTTCGTTTTGGGTTTTTTTTTAAATATTTTACTTGTTTCTTAGGTATTTGTTTCTTCATAATTATAATATGTGATTTGTAATTGCTTGTAATCTTGACAGGCATGATGGTCTAGTGGATAGTGACCCTGACTGCTAAGCCGGAGGTCGGGGGTTCAATCCCCATCCAGGGTAAAACTTTCGTGTGATGAGCACGATGGTTTATTCTGTGTCTGGGTGTTATTTATGTATAATATGGTATATATTTATTTTGAAATATATAAGTATGTTTATTAGGTGTACGATTGCCATACCGTGAGCTGTCCCAAGATATTATATTATATTATTATTGTATTTAGGTATACGTATGTGTGTATATTTTAATTTTTACAATGAATTATACCTATTTATCATATTTAACCAGCATTGGCTGTCAACAATCTGCACCTACATCATTTTATTTTACATCACCCAAAGGTTGGTTGCTAGTAAGTCAGCCTTTATACATTATTTGTGATGTGCTTTATGTTATTTTTTTTTTACAGATAACTAACAATCTGGGTTTGTGTCCCACATTACTAGCAATCCTGTTAACCCCTCTAGCTAAGCTAAATTGCTTGCGTTTGGAGTGGGGTAACGTCAGTAGTTTAATGGGTAGGATTCGATCCCGAGACCTCACAATAATGTTATAAATAAATAAATAATTATAGGTAGGTTTATTATAGTAGTCGTATAAATGAGACTGGACAAAGCAGTTTTAGTAAGTATTAGTAAATGAAGTACTGTTTAATTATTAACATAGTTTTTATTAGATAATAAGTAGGTATCTACACTAATTAACCAATCTAGCGGGCTGTGAAGTGGTAGCTGCTTGCGAAGTTCGCAACTAACGAACTTGGCAACTTGAAAATCCACAAGGTTCTGTGCGTTATGTTGACGTTCAGTTTGTTATTGTTTATAAATACGCTCGCAGACGGCGCGTGTCAGTATTTGCAAGTGGATGTCGGCGGTGTGCGTCAGTGATGGTCAAGAGCGCGCTTATTTTGCTGGCCGTGTCGACGGCCGTCGCCGGCTTGGAGCTTACCGGTACGATCTCTACCTATATGTTTAAAAATACTAGTTCTCCCTGTAGTTATTATGAGCCGACTTTCTTAAGACTGTCATTGAAATTTAGAACACCTATTTTACCCTGTAAGGGTTTGAGTTTTTAAGTCTTAATCCGTTCTTGGTGCATGCCCATGTGTACCTAACTTAAACTCAATCCATTCAGTGGTTTATGTTGTGTCGATATACTATGTGTTACAAAATTCCCCTAAAAAAGAAAAGGTTTATAAAGCCGATTGATATTAGTTAAAATAATATGTGAAAATGAAGTTTGACTAACGTGATTATAATATAAATATATTTATTTGTTTATAATCATAATCATATTGATTGATGTTATTAAGAATATTTTCTTTTTTATGAAAAATTTTCATAAACCACTTATGTTTATGATGTTATAAGTACCTAGGTGTTATAATAACCTACCCTACCTATCGTCTTACTCGCAGCTAAACGACATCACGCACGACATCAAGTCTACAATGACGTTACAATAACTCACCTAGAATAGCTTGCAAAAGCGACTCCACGCATGATAAAATGACTGGCACAGTACTAATATAATATCTTGGGACGACTCACACAACGCCATCTGATTCCACACTTGAAAAAGAAAGAAAAGTACATTTATTTCGGACTGGGCCAACAGATGCAACTACATGTGTACAAAAAGTAATATACTTAAGCAAAAGAATAAAAAACGCATAACAAATTATAATAGGAATAGTAGGCACAGTATGCTGGTCCGCAAGCCCGTGACGAAGAGGTCACCACCTCAGCGTAAGCTAGGCTTGACACTTAGCGCTGATTTTCAGTTGGCAACCTTGGCTGAGTAACACACGGATAGATACACGTAATTAGCTAAATGTACTGGGTGGCGCAAAAGTAGTGGCACTAAAGAAAATACTTTTTTTTTTTTTATATGACATTTTCTGTCATTCTGTTGTTGAAAATTGTGTAGTGAACAAATGTAAAATACACTGAAAATAAACATGGACCGTTTTACTCCCCAAGAACGTGGAATAATTGTGTCAATGTTCTTACGGAATAATTCATCAGTGATAAGAACACAACGTGAATTTCGTCGACGATTTCCTCACCGTCCGGCACCGATTGATCGCACAATTCGACGCTTTGCCACACGCCTTGAAGCAACTGGCTCAACATTGGATAGACCTAAGTCTGGGAGATCAAGAACAGGCCGTTCAGCTGAAAATATCGATGCTGTGCGCGAAGATGTGGAAGAGTGTCCAGAAACTTCAACGAGGCGACGTGCCACGCAATTGGGCATTTCCAGACGGACCCTGCAGCGTATTTTGGTGAAAGACTTAAAGATGTTCCCGTATAAAACTCAAATGACTCATCAGCTGCTGCCTGCTGACCACCGAGCTCGTCTAGATTACTGCCAGCGCGTCATAAACCTCAACCTTGAAGAGGATGATTTTCCTTCAAAATTGGTTATGAGTGACGAAGCGCATTTCCATCTCTCAGGGCATGTCAATAAGCAGAATACTCGGTTCTGGGGCACTGATAATCCGCGCATTATTCAAGAAACACCTCTACACCCACTAAAAGTTACTGTATGGTGTGGCATCTGTGTTGACAGAGTGATCGGACCCTATTTTTTCGAAGACGCTGGAGGCAATGCGATAACTGTCACTGGAGAACGCTACAGAACCATGTTACGTGAGTTTTTGATACCCAGTTTGGACGAATTGGGGCTGGCGCACATCTGGTTTCAACAAGACGACGCTACGGCACACACAGCGCTAACTAATTTAGAAAAAATGTTATAGCTGAACCAAATAGGGTCTTTACTTTTTCGCCACCCAGTATAAGTAAATAAATAATTTGACATAATCTAGATTATCTTTCAAATAGAGCGGCCTGATATCCTAAACACTTTGATCTAATATTCTAAATATTATGTTGAAAGGTTTTTTTAAAATCTGTCAATGTAATTAATTTTCAAAAATCCGGCATGTGCTTACGGCTTGTTCAAATTGTAAACTTTCACTCGGACGAGCGTTTTTTAGCGCGTTATAAATCCGCCGCACCGGCCGCTCGCGCCTATTTTCCCAACACCTAGCGTTGAAAATACAACACTGTGCGACAAAAATACGAAGCGTTGCCATGGGAATGTGTACTTGGGAATGCATTTGTTCTATTTGAGCAATTTTTAAACGCGCTTTAAAAATATACTCGGTGCGAATGAGGCCTTAGTGTTTTGAATGGGAGCTTCTTTTGGGTTCACTTAACAATCCCGCTCTATGCGAAAAGTATTTAATTTTTTTAAACACCTGTAGCTGCCAAACCCCCTCCCATTTCGATATATATCCTAAACTTTTTTCTTCGCACCATAACAAATCACCACCAAACAACAATCTTTAAAATCAAATCCCCCACGACGCTTGAGTATATCCAAATTTAGCACGTTGGGCTCCCCATCTAATACATATTATAGATAAATTACACCAAGACACAGAATAAACCATCGTGCTCATCACACAAAGTGCTACTAAACTAGCAGCAGTCAGGGTCACTCACCAACAGTAGCCAGCCAGTAGACTCCACAATCAAAATTAAATACCACACACTCATTGATCTAATTTAAATCTACTAAAATATCTCATTTTTCAAGAACAGTAGGTACCTTACTATTTTAAACTTCTTTAGAATTTTCAGGGATTTCATTTGGCATTTAGACAATAGTTAAATCCAAAAGTTTTCGGCATTCGAATTAACTAACTGGCCTCATAGTAGACTATAAGGAACTACAAAACAATAACTCATTATTTTAGTCACAGGTAGTAAGTAGGTACCTACTGAATATATTTGTTTTATAACGATATGAATGACATAGTAGAAGACTAAAATAAGACTTGCGCAAACTTATCCGTAACATTTTTTAATCCTTTTTTAAGTTTTCGTTTAAAACTATTGATAATTATATCCATATATACAAGATATTTACAGAATTAAAAAGAAGGACAAAACCGTTTAGGCGTCAAAGAATTCCATAACGTAACGTTACCAGAAGTCTGGCAGCATTGTTACTTCAGTCATTGTTTATCAAAACATTATTCACCACAGGGCTTACACCCACTCTATCAACAAAGTATGAGCAGTAATAGATAATTAACTACCAATATCTTCGGAGTCCGGAGATATTGGTACTTTGTGAAGTCCCCAGCGACACAGGAATTATAACTCTCCTTTTATCTTTCTTATAGACAATCGTTTCAAATCGAGACTAACTCCCCTTATTAGATATTTGTTAAATTATGAAACGAATAATAAGCACCTTACCAAAAATTACTCCATCATTACCTAGGCAGGTACATTGACATGTAGGTACTCGAACAAAACATCTATTATGTAAGACCCATTATGTACCTACTATAAATAGAATTGCTACAAATAGAAATCCAGTTACGGCCTACTATTAAAACAAAGTCACGGAATTTTTTACGATCCAGAACATTCAAATTAATTCAAAACAAGATAAAAAAATAGTAAGTACCAGTACGTATTTATGTAAAATATAATTTGACGTAAACCGGAATTCAAAATGAGACACTTAACGTCCGTATAACCGTTTATTAGAATACCGAAACTAATGTTATTACGTCAAACATCACGTCTTAAGATGGTCACTTTAACTCGTTGGTTCGGTTGAACCATTTTAAGATTTTTAAGAACCCAAACGCGCTTCCTTATAATATTAAGAACGCGAAAGTTGTGAGATTGATTATGAACTACCTACTGGACCTGGTTTGTAATTTAAGAACTCAGTCGTGGGTTCTTCAGATAGCACATTGGGTATATATTTTATTTTATTTTTTTGTAAAAGACAACAACGCCTCGAGAAAAAAAACAGCCTGCACAAAAAAATAATGGTCATACAATCGGGGGCATTAATGAATCTCGATGAACTTAGGAAAGTCCATCCGACTGCATTCCATCTTTTTGCGGGCGAGTTTTTTTTTGTTAGCTCTAGCTAAATAATGAAAATTGAAAACAGAATGGTTGCTAACTAACTTTTGTAGTTTAACTGTCATAGTAGCCTTTTTAAAATGTTTAAGATGAGCCCTTTAATTTGATACCTATATTGCAGTATTCAAAACCACTTTATTTTCCAACCTCATTATTTTAACATCTCACAGTCGCCATATTTGTTTTTTTTTAAACATCACTTACTTAAAAACACTTGGGCGGTCAAGACTAATCTAACGATATCTTAATTGTTTAAATCCGTCTTGTGGCTTGAAAGATATGAGGTAATAAAGAATATTACATACGTGCATAAATACAACCATACATACACACAAGGTAACCCTTCCACAGAAAAACAATTTATGCACAAAGTAGTGTCCGGTGCGGGAAGCGAACCCACAAACTTTTGCGCAGCAGTCGTATGCACTACCACTGCAACACCGAGGTAGTCGGAAAGTAAGTAATTAATAATATAATTGACATTTTCATTTAAAAATTGTTCAGCCCAACAGTACTACTCCATGCCGCAGCTGTTCCACCTGGATGACTACGAGGAGTGTCTGGCGAGCCGCCGTGGTGTCTACTGCCTCGGGACCTTCGATCTCTTGCAGTATAAGAATGACAATTTATTCAATGTTATACAGGTAAACACTTACATGAACAATTACATTCATCGTTTGAGCGTGCAGTCTGCCACTGCGGGAATATAAAAAACTATAATTCTTTACTTTACTTTCAGGAATACTCTTCAGACAGATACCATTTCAATCACTCAAAGATCCACCGAGGGTACTGCATCTCTAGCACTTGCGCTCACATCGAGGGTCCCTCCATATCCAGACGCTTCGAACGCTGTGCTAATAATCTCACCAGGACTCGATATGGGCTGGAGACCAAGCTCTCAGAGTTACAGTACTGCAGAACTGCGAGGACTCAGAGGCATGTGGATACATGGGACTTGAGCTTCGCATGCGTTGTTGGAGTAGTTCTATTATTGAACGTGATGGGAACTGCGTACGATGTGCTGAGGTCTCAGGAGAGCAAACGTGAGTTATTCTGTCGACCATAATGGCCAACTACTGCCTAACCTTCGTTATTATTTAATCCAAAGAAATTTACTCTTAATCTAAGGATTGGATGTCTACTACTCCATCTCGCCTGTCTGCTTTTTCTGGCGTGAACTTAAGAGCCCGTAGCTTTAGAACAGAAAATGTTTTATTTTACAGCAATCAAGCAGCTAGTCGCATGGAGTCTAGTAGCGAATTGGCGGCGTCTTACAGCGGACCACAGTGGCGGAGACCCGCGGCTATCAGCGCTGAAACCTGTACAAGGGATGAAGTAAGACTTTGAAATATATAACGCGTCCTTGTAGCCCGGTGAATTATAACTCCGAACAACATGGCCTTTACCTGCGACGTCTATATCTTTAGCTTTTCAATTGATCATAAATTAAACTTCCGTATAGATACTATTGCCTAGTTATTTTTCAAATTGTAACATTTATTTATAGGTACTTATTACATATGCGAAAGTTTGGATGTATGAATGGATGTTAGTTATTCAATTACGCCACAACGAAAAATCTGTTCTGTATGAAATTATTTACTTTTTATAAATATTTTATCTCGAAATAATGTTCCCGTGGGATAAATTTCGAACGAAGTCACGGCAGCTAATAAAAATGTTTCTTTCACAGAGCAATGACGTTAATACTGGTACTACTAGCGCACTCGGTGCTGGCATTCAACCTCACCTATCAACACAATCCGCAATTTCTGGAAAAAGTGAGTACCTACGGCTCCTTAAATCGTCATATTCAGCAAAATTTTCCCACTACTGTGATATACCCACCTGTTATATTCTGGGTCCTTATTCACTATCCCTTTTTTTTGTTTTCGCGTCAAGCCCACGCTTTTAACTGTTAACATCTTGACATAATGGTATATAGGGAGCTGCGCTTAGAAATGCATCTTGACATCTTGAGCTTACCGCGCATGTGCCAATTCGCGCGGGCTTGCCGCGAAAACGAAAAAAAACATAGCGAATAAGGACTCTGTTGCTGAATCGTAAGTAAAGAAATATAATCCTGTATTCGCCTATATAGTAGCTTTTTGTCCAAATCTAACTACATTTATCTTGTTTTCCTACCGACAGACAAGTCAGCACGTCCTGTCCGCCTACCTCCAGAACGGCACGTCCATCGTGCAGTCATTCATCCTGATCTCCAGCTTCCTCCTTGCGTACAACCTACTGCTTCACGCTGCAGACAACTCCAAGAAGCCGTTTGGACTGAATAAGCTGCCGCAGTGCTTGATGCATAGAATATCCAGGTGAAATGACCTAATATTGTTAATCGAAATTCTTTTTAATCTTTAATAGTTTTTTCCTGGAATTTAATAGAAAATATATAGGTTTAGAAGAGAGAAAAAGATAGGTTGTTGAAAAAACTATTTAGAAGGTGTTAAAAATAATTAAGAACACAATCGATGCGGTGACAATACATGGCAACCATTGCAATATTAACCAAAGATGTGTTTACACCAGGTCATACATGAATTCATAGTGATACTGAGGCAGAGAGTCTTTAAAACTCAATTATTTTCGGTTTCCCTTTCAATTCTAGCCACTTATAAGGCAAAGAACCGTGTCATCAAGTTATATTATTTTTTATATTTACCCGTCGCCTCTGATAGGCACCTCAATATTTTTCTTAATATGTGCAGTATACTTATTTTCCAGGATATCCCCGCTGTACCTGTTCATCCTGGGGCTGGCCACGACGTGGTGGTCGCGTGCCAGCGCGGGCCCGCTGTGGGCGCCGCTGGTGGAGCGCGAGGAGGCGCACTGCAGGAACAAGTGGTGGGCTCAGGCCGCATACGTCAGCAACTTCGTCAGTGTTGATGACAAGTGTCTTATACATACGTGGTGAGTCATATGGCTTGCTATTTGATACTAGGAAAATATAGAGCGTTACTTGAGGGAACGTCAACACAGGCGAGAGAATCGCGGCGATATTATTGTCATACCACCTATTTCAATACACTCTCTTAGAACGTGTCGCCACACGGCGATTTCAGCGAAGTGCGAGAAAAACGTTATCATAATGTCGCGCGCTCGCTGCGAAACGCGGCGCTCATGCAACGAGCGCGCCGTCAAAAGCAGGCATCCCGCTTCGAAAAAGTGACGATCATCGTCGCGGACACGCGGCGATTCTGTTACGAGTTGCGACTATACGCTGGAGGAATAATCGCTGAATCGTGGATTCCGTTTCTTGTCTTTTTTTCTTTGGCAACCATACGACTGACACACATACATACTTTTATATTTCTAAAGACATGCATATTATAATTTACACCCACACACAGAATAAACCATTGTGCTTATCACACAAAGTTTTATCCTGGGTGGGAATGGAACCCACCACCAGTTATGGCTTAGCAGTCACGGTTTCAACAGTGTCAACAACTTTTTGTGGACCACGCAAAGTGTACCTACAGTGCGGGAATCGAACCCACAATCTCTTGCACAGCGCTCGTACTCCCACTGCGTCACCGAGGCATTCATTAATTCCTTTTTATTTCCACCCAGAAAAGTGTCATAAGATAACTTCCTTATAGTTGGTGTTTCTATAGTTGGTAGTTCTGTGGTTAAGATGCTTTCAAACTAAGGATATTTAAAAAAAACATATCAGTTAGCGGCTCACACCCATGTTCTCATTAACTAAAAATGATAGAAACCAGATCAAAATATTTAATGTTATACTATACTGCCTGAGCCAAGAAATTATATTATACTACCTATGCTATCGTAGCTGATTGTCATGGCATTTTTATTTAAAACTGGCTAAAAGGCGATGGATATTAATAGGCAGTCACTCCATGGGGACAAATAGTAAATTGTCTACATCACTATGCCGCGATCTCCGAAAAACCCACGGATCGCGAATCATCTCCTTGACCTTGACATCACAAACTAGAACACGCAACGGCAATGAAAACCCACAAACCACCAATTGTATTAGAAAATACCTTTAACTAATAAAAATCCCTAATAAGGATCACATGTTGCAATTTGGATAATTTTATGTTAATGTGAGAAGGTCACACAAAATGGCGGTTAATGTCGCTCGGTGGCATTGAACTCCATAATTATAGGTATACCTACTCCAAATTGCACGGTTGATCTATTATTAGTTTTAAGAGCTATTTTTAAAAGCTGCCCTTCACGTACGATTCCGTGGCACTGTTTGGCCACACCAGAACAATTAAACCGATTTTGATTAAAACTGTGGCAAGCAACATGTCGACTGGCATCCAACGAGTGACAGGTATTAGGTACATACCTACTCCACCATAACCTGGGTGTCTCGGTGGGGTAAGCTGAAGTGCGTGCCACTGTTGTTCAAGAGGTTGTGTGGTAGATTCCCATACGGGACAGTGATTTGTAAGATTCATAAACATTAATTTAGGTCTAAATAAAATTTATTGTATGTGTGTAAAGTGACTTTACCAGGGAATTTACTAAAGTTCCTGCGTTTATTTTTTAGTCTTATGAAAGAAAAAAAACAATCTGTAATGCTGACGCTGAAAGCATAGGAATTGTCACTTTAAAGAAGAGATGTGGATACCTAAGTACCTACCCTGGACTGCAGTGGTGGATGTTGATAATGAACTGGTTGTAAGCAGGCAGGCAATACACTTGTATGCCAACTTTTAAACGTCTACTTGTCATCCTAGGTTCCTATCAGTAGACATGCAGCTGTACGTGGTGGGAGCAGTCCTGACGCTGGCGCTGTGCCGGCGGCCGCGCGCCGCCGTGCGCGTGCTGGCGGGGCTGCTGCTCGCCGCAGTCGCGGGGAACTTCGCCGTTATATACCATTGGAAGCTCCTGCCGATGGTCAAGCTCATGATACCTGAGTAAGCGTCAATATTCTATTTATTTTGTAAAACCAAATATATAATCCAGCAATGCGTTGTGAGCCTGTGTCTCTGCAATAGGAATGTTTGAAAAACTCTATCACTTTGATAATAAGCGCCAGTGCCTAATTCTAGATTGAGCTTGCATTGAGACACGATAGATTAGATATATTATTTAATTTGACCTATCACAACCTATGTTTAGAACGTATTTACGAATAAGTTTTGAATTCTTGGCCTACATAATCGTATTTACTTACTTAGGTACCTAATTTGAATGCTAATTATAATTGCGAATATAATTATTTCTTTATGTTTTCTGTTTAGTATTCACAGCTAATCCCATTTTGTTAAAATGAAGGTAAAGACTGAGAAAGGACATAGGCTACTTTTTATCTACAGATTACCAAGATCCATAATTGCATAGCCACGAGCAACTCGTAGACATAAACAAAAAGTCATCCGGTCTTACGCACCTCATACCTGTCCTTTAATTTCTACTTCCTAATATTATATTTACAATTTTAATTATATCATTATTGGTAGTGAACAATCAGACATAAATGGTTCAGTATCGGATACATTTGCATAATAGCCTTATACCCCTTCTATAGAGGCAGTGAGTGACTGTAAGGTCGTTAGACGTTACTATTAGAGTTAGTAAGGACTACCGGTCCATAAACAGGCCGGTGAATCGATTGTTTGACTTTATTGTCTTGTTGTGAATAGTTTGACTCATAGACGTTCAAAATTGCAAATTGGAAAATACTTTCCTGCCATTAAATAACTGCAATAACTTTATCCTATTAGTTGTTATAAACCCTATACGCTCTATAGATTGAATGTGTGGTTATGTCCATATTCAGAGCAGGATTTATTACGTGGCACCCACGTCTATTAAAAAAGATGGTGATATCCCACACAATGGGGTAGGTGAGAAAAAATAACACATTAAGGGGTGGTATCAAATATTTTTTTTTTAAATTTTATTCTTTCAATTTGTTGGCATAAGTAATATGTGAATCCATGCAAAATTACACCCTTTTAGCACTAACAGTCTCTGAGAAAAGTTCCATTGGAGTAGGCGAAACTATATAAGTTCCGTTTTGCCAATTTGGCTACGGAACCCTAAGAAACAGTAAGTCTAGGTAATGGTTTATCACGGTGCCAATGTTTGGTTCTTCCCCTCTTTATGTAGTAGGTACACAACTAAGCTAAACCAGCTAGGCTAGACTTTTGTTTGTCTCTGCTTTTTGGTTACATAACATATAATTTTACGATTTTTCTCCCATAGACTAATGAGGACGCAGTTCGTGGGTGAGCGTTCATTCGAGTGGCTATACTCGGCGCCGTGGGACAGTCTGCCGTCGGCGCTGGTGGGGCTACTCGTCGCGTTCGTGCACCACAACCAGCAGGCTGACGGCGTGCGACCTGGTGACAGTCTGGTACGTCAACTATCTCGCATGGTGGGGCCCGATCTAGGGCAGGACAAGCCGAGCAAATGCCCAGTATGGCAAAAATAACGTCTACTTGATTTCGCTCCAGCCTCAATATAGGCTCGGGCCGGCACAACACCCCATCTTTGGCAAAATCATTTTACCCGGAGCGGTTATATGGAGCCCTGTAGCGTGGTTATATGCTACATTCTCTTAATTCATTTTCATTTAATTATCACTCATACTCTTACCTCTCCTGGGCATCACACTCTAACTGCTCCCAGTTGCTCTGTCCGCGTATACTCATAAGTCGGTTACATTGACAAATAGTATTCTACTGCTCTAAGCTTCAAGCTGCGTCCATATCTACCATTAAATTCCAAAAGCTCTGGTGAGATTGCCTATTAATTTATAAAATCGTATTGAAATCCATTCAGCTCGTCATAAAATAACCAATAGTCATTTATTTTAGAAGTTCCTTAGACGAAAACTTTATAGAATCTTAGAGATTGCAATTTGTGTGAAAATCGGCAAAGATATATTGAAGCCCATTGCGCCCGTAATACCTTGGGTGATGTGCTCAGCTCTAACACCCTTGGAGCCACTCTTAACCACATTTGTTTGCATTTTTTTGGGCTAACTTTTAGTAACTATTTGGGTCATAAGCGCGCATGCTTCATAATTAGTTACCTACCTAGGTGCAGAGTAATAATATACTTGTTTAGAGAACTCTATCTTCTCATGTTCCAGATTGTCCGCATTTTGTACCGAGCGTCGGTCCCCTGCATGTTCCTGTGGGTGGTGGGCGGGTACTGCATGAAGTCAGTGTCGACGCCGCTGTGGCTGTACGTGTACGCCGCCGTGGACCGGCCGGTGTTCATCACGCTCACGGCTCTGGCCATGTACGGATTCTTCAATAAGATTGATTGTAAGTCTGTTTAAGGAGTTATGAAAATGGCGGCAAACTAACTATTGAAAGTACTTGAAATACGTGATAACTGAATAAAAACGATACTATCGACTAGTTATCGACTAACGAACGAAAACTAGAAAGAGAATAGACTTAAAACGGCGTATGCACAGAACGTGCGAGCCATAATCCCTACCGAATAATATCGACGGGAAGAGAAAAAGTCTATATTACCTTTTATGTTTAAAATAACCGCCAACTGCGATTATTGATTTTGATTTTAACTAATTGAGTAATATAGATTTACTACTAGCGACATCTAGTGACAACTTATGCGCAAAATTTAAGAATGTATTTTTTAAGGTAAATCGTCGTTACGCTAATTAAAAATATCGAAATTCAAATAGAATTGTAAATTTAATTAGACTTAGGTGAATTTTAACATAATCAGTTGATCTTGCATACCATAACTTTGTTTGAATTAAGATGAATGCAAAAGTAGCCGACTTCGACACAATCCTAGCTTTGAATGACAGATATTTATTAACTTTTCACAGCAGTATGGTGGAAACTAATGTCATGGCGTGGCTGGGAGATCCTGGGCCGCATGTCGCTGTCCATCTACCTGGTGCACTGGCTGCTGGCGCTGCTGCTCGTCGCCAACAGGACCACGCTCGCCACCGTCTCGGTCTTTGATATTGTAAGTTAAAAGTGGGCTTACTGCTTGACGCTCATGTTAAAATTAGGCTAGAATAAAATTAGTCTATGCTATTTCATTAGGTATCTAAGTGCCTACCTATCAACATGATACACATAAGTACTTATTCTGGAATCTGTTGACAGAGCCGTAAGTAGGGCTATCAGGACTAGGGTTGCCACCCGTACTTTAATATAAAGTAATATACTCTGTAAATGTACTCTATATAATAATGTAATTGTACTCTGTATTTTATGATAATGATAAAGTACGCGAAAATACTTTATTTCGCAGTTATTTTACTAAGTGTGTTTATAGTGTGGATCTAAAGGTTTTGTACTCTTTTTAACTTCACTGTAAACTGTAAAAACGCTGCGCATCTGATTAGCAGGGATAATTATTTGCTAAAAGTAATGTAAATAAGGAAATATTAAAATAAAATAAATTGTATTTTATTAATATTTACCTAACTTTGAGCAATATACTTTATTTACATCAGAAAAAGGAGGCAACCCTAATCAGGACCAATATGTGCGCGGCGCAGTTAAGTAAGCTTGCACAGGGCGCATAAAGGGGTAGTTACGGCGGGTTTTTTTAAAGATAACTAGCAATGTGGGATTGGTTTCCGCATTACTAGCAATGTAGTTAACCCCTCCAGCTAAGCCATAGTCTTGTGTTAGGAGTGGGTCCACGTCGGTAGTATAATGAAGAGGATTCGAACCCGCAACCTCACGATTTAAAACAGACAACATAGGATACACTGTAGGTAGCCTGCCTATAGCTTAAGTAGGTAGCCTATCTAACTAAATAGTAATAAGCCTATTAAACTAGTTAAGCTATCTACTAGAAGGGTGATTGTCGGTTCTAACGATCAAAATTAAAAAGCAACGACTCACAATTGACTTTATTATAATTATTTTCAGGGTGGACATTGGCTGAGTACGGTATTCTTGTCATATTGTGCAGCTTTACCCCTACATCTACTCATTGAGCTGCCAGCAACTAGATTCCTTCAAACACTGACTCCATAAAACTGACATCTATAGATACGTAATTGAAACTGTCTCACTATTTCACAATCTCTAGGGGAGATTGTTGCCATTACAGTTAAGATTAATTTTATACCTTGTACATATTATAAATTATAGCTTTAAGTTCTAGTTTATTAGTAACTAGCTGTGCCCCGCGGTGTTACCCGCGGTTTATTAGCCTATGTGTTAATCCAGGATGTCAGCTAACTCCATACCAAATTTTATTAAAATCGCTCCAGCCGTTTAGACGTGAAGAAGTAACAAACATACACACTCACATACTCACAAACTTTCGCCTTTATAATATTAGTGTGATAATAGATTTAATTTATTTATGTGTAGAGCATCTTAGTTATGAAACTCCTAAAATTAAAATAGCATTGCAATGTACCTAATCTTTAATCATTTTTATTCAGTGAACGTAATTATGTAGTTACTACCTATTTCTAGAATACTAGTTAATTTAACCCTAGAATTTAATAAAGCTTTTGCACATATAGATTTAAAAAAGTACTTAGATAGAATGAACTACTGCTGTAAATAAGTGATAATATAATTTATATGAGTTATCTGTGATATTGACTGTTTTAAATAAAATAAAATAGAACTTACAACATACCTACACATTTTATTTAATACTTTACCCAAAGTATGTTCAATGGCTTTAATGCTAGTATTAAATTTCTGAATAGATGAAAACAGTAGAAACCAAAAAGAACGGGTTGCACTCCGGGAGTGCCGGCAAAAGTGAAAACTTGAACGTTAACGTTGTGCATTTTTGAATATTCGCTGTGCGGTCGAAGTTCATCCACCGTACGTGGAGTAACTTCGGTCGCTATTTCTTTTTGTAAATCGGTACTGATAAATAAATTATTAGTGTTCGACTCAGGATTGATCAAATGCCCTTGGTGATGCCTACGTTTGTTACAAGGTTTGCACATTTTCCTAGGAGCCCTAATCCTTTTCCTCTCTCATCTAGTACCAGCAGGCCTACTCTATTTCTTTAAAACGAAATTCATGAATTTTCGTTTACTAAAATTTCTTAAGTTTACCGGGACTTTTCTAGTTAATTTTTGGATAAGCACAAGAAGTTCGAACCCATGGACGATTTTCTAGAACGAGTGGATTAAATAGATGTTCCTGGCTTTGTATATTACCACCTCATTTTTGATCGAAACTTCGTTTTCATTGAATTAGAGTAGGCCTCCAGATGTGTCCGTATCCATACTGGACTCATCTATAATAACATTTGCTCCAACTGGAGGGACTGTTCCCCCAGGGTCAGGCGACTCGTTGTCCATACCTATCCTAAATCCTAAATAGTATATATACAAATATACCATGCCATCCCTTTCAATTATAAAGTAATTATCAAAATCTCGTGCGGTCGTAGATGGTGGCGCAATTTACCTTCGTATTCTAATGATATTGTAGCAGTTTTTCATTGCTCTTCCTCCGTCTTACGAATTTTCAATCAGGGTCACGTGATCTACGAATTTTCGAACAGTGCCACGTGATCCTGACGCAAGTCTAACATTTTTTACTAATACGAAAAAAGTCCACAACGCCGCTAAGATGCTAGCCGTTCTCACTTGCATTTTTGAGACTTTTATCATCATCATCATCAGCCCATACACAACTTCTCATCGTCTGCCTTTCGCATCCAGTCCATCCCAGCGACCTTCTTCAGGTCCTCGGTTGACCTGGCTGGGAATCATCTTACCTTACGTTTACAAAGTCGTGGTCTCCACTCTAGGACTCGTTTGCTCCTGCGGCCATCGGTTCTTCGGTAGATATCATAGATTATACAGATGTAGATATGTCCAACCTATAGCCACTTCAGCGTGCTAACTTGCGAGCTATGTCGGTAACATTAGTTTTTTGTCGGATGACCTCATTGCGAATTTTATTCTTCAATGAAACCCCAAACATAGCTCGCACCATAGCCCGCTGTTTATCTGTGGACCAGTCCAATCGTAAGTGCGACTTTTAAATATTATCACAAACGTTATTGTTATCCTATCATAATCTTAATATTAAAAACGCTAAAGTTAACCATTAGCTAAAGTAACCCACTGAATAAATAATATGGTTTCAATTTCTGATCGTCATATTCAACATATCCAAACGCAATTTCCATGACAAGTATGACTTTGACAATTGACGTCAGCTGGCTGTCACGCCGTCACGCGTATGACGTCTGATTAAAAGAAGTGATCGCAATTTTTGTTGTTATTACAGCCTTCGCTCCCGCTGCTTAATTACGTAATTAAGGCTTTCTAGCCGTGTTGTGAAGTAGTGCAGTGATGGGGAATCACCATAGCCATGATTCTAAAGGTGGAGGTGAACAAGGGAGCAGCGGGGCGAGCACGCCGCGAGGTTCGCAGCGCGGCGCTGGCTCGCGCTCAGGGTCCGGCGGAGACCTTCAAGGGCTCGCCGAGAAGGCAGACAAGCCGACTCTGTCTATGGTTCCCGTGGAGAAGCTCGGCAAGGTGAGACTACATGCGTATGAAGAGGCCACACCTGTCAGGGTTAAATTGACGTTTCCTGTTCAAACTGTTGTTTGTTTTGATTCATGCTGATAACGCAAGTGTCGGTAAATCCTTATATTTGACAGTTTTGGATTAGTTCGCGATTATATCGTGATAATATTCAGTGAAAAAGCTATAACCAGGTAGATCAATGAGCTGTTAATACAAACATATGTTACAAAACAATAGGATGATTTGAGTTTATGTTAAACGTCGATACGAAACAATAAATAAAAACAATAACAAAAAAATTATCACTTTATATTGCCAGGGATAGGTGAGTTGGTTAGTTAGAACAGATCAAAAAAAAAAAGAACTTATTTTTTCAAATCAAAGTTGGCATCATTTATTTGTGAGCCTTTAAAAAATCTAGGTTATAAAAAAATCCTTGTTAGGTAATAAAATAATAGTGTTTGGTGTAACGGTCTAGTGCCCCTCAGAGCAGTTGTTTGCTGATGAACTTGACATTGGTTGTTGGCCTAGACGTTGACCTTAGCTCTCAAGGTCCTACAGAACATTTGCCACAGCATATATTAATTATCTGTTCATCACTTATGTATGTGAAATGTGGTTATAACATTCCTTTTATAGATAAATAAGTCTTTTATAGCATCATATTATTACACATTATTGTTAGACAATAGCCTAGTCAATAGATCAACAGCTGAATATTAAAATTCAACTCAACATAAAATCTTAATGGTCTTGGTCCTGTACACTGTAGCATACTAGGATGTAACATGTTTACATCATCTGTCTAAAATTGTAATTGGCATCTTTGTTACATCTCCTATGCAGGCAAAAATGAAATAGCAACCATTTACGAGTTAAAATAAATCCTACACATTCTTCCTGCCAGTTACATTATTCTTATTTACTAGGTAGAAATTTTATTTGTCTAATTTAAAATATTTAAAGATGTCAGGACACAAACGTAGCTGAAATTTTTAAATGCAACTGAATTATAAGAAGTTGTTAAACCTCATTCTATAACTGTCATTTTAAAGTTACTTATTACTACCGTAGTAGCCTTATAGCTAAGGCATTGGACTCGCAAATGTGAGGTTGTGGGTTCAATCCTACCAATTATACTTCCAACGTAAACCCACTCCTAACACAAGCCATTGAGCTTAGCTAAGTAGGTTAACGTGATTGCTAGTAATGTGGGACCCACAATCCCACAATAGTAGTTCTTTGTAAAAATAAAAATAAATGTTATTTTTGGTATAGTGCAAAGCTCAGACACCCCAACAAGATTTTTCTTCAAGAAATCACATAAAAACAAGAAAATGAATATAATGAAAACTTGAGACAAACCAAGTTATAAGCCATTCAAGTTGTCTTGTGTTATAGAATAGAATAGAATAGAATAATTTTTATTTGTATAACATGTGTACATTACATTTTTGTGTTAAAAGGATATTATACATTTTTGTTTCAACATGTCATTACCATGATATGGCGTACAAAAATCATTTAGGCAGTTAGGTTTACCATTGTTAAATTAGTGTACATAATAATAACAAATTCTGCATCAAAAACAAAAAACTAAGTAGTAATAATAAGATATAAGAATAATAGTATGTCAAATCATCAGATCAAAAATTGCCATAAAAATTAATGTAAAATGTCAAGTTGTTATATAGTAGTAGAATCATGCAGTTATATATGTAATAGAATAAAAAATGTCATACGTAAAATTAATTTTATGTCAAAAATATTTACAATCACAGTCCTCTATAATATTATTATCACCCATAAAGTCATTAATATTATAGTAGCATTTGTCAATTAATTTGTTTTTTAACATGCTCTTAAATGTATTAATATCCAGATGTTTAAAACATTTTGGTAATTTATTAAAAATTTTTGGAGCCATGCAAAAAACGCTTTTTCCCATTAGCGCTGTATGGGCGTGTTGCATACGTAATCTAGTGGTATCTCGTTGACTGCGTGTAGACCCATCTGATAGTTTAGGGAACAGTTCTGGATTCATTTTCACGAATAAGGCTATTTCGTATATGTATAAGGACGGAAGTGTTAGAATCTTATGCTTCATAAAGTATGGCTTGCAGGTGTCTGTAGGTTTTAAATTGAACATAGCCCTGACACAACGTTTTTGAATTTTAAATATTATATCCTTATCAGTCGAATTGCCCCAAAAAATAATTCCGTATCGCAAAATTGATGCGACCAATCCATGATAGGCAGTTAGAAGGGCATCTTGATTTACTATCGTGGAGAGTTTATAAAGTGCGTAAGCTGAACTACTAACTTTTTTGCTAATTTCTTCAATGTGTACTTTCCAGTTCAGTTTGTTATCAATAGTAAGCCCCAAAAATTTAGCTGTGTTTGTTTCAGATATAAGTTGATTTTTGTAAGATAGTTTTTTATTCTGGGTGTCTAAATTACGTTGAGCAAAGTGCATTATTACCGTTTTATTTAAATTAATTTTTAGGTTATTGTTATCAAGCCAAGATATAATAGATGTCAGAGTTTTATTAATGTCAATTTCATACATGTCAGAGTTTATAGATGGTATTATTACGGTGCTATCATCTGCAAAAAGGGTCATAGGATGATTAGTTATTTTTGGTAGGTCATTAATATAGATAATAAACAAAAGTGGTCCCAAAACACTGCCTTGGGGAACACCGAATTTAATTATACGTTCCTCCGATTGGTAATTGACTTCAGTGTAATTTTTATTATTATTATTATTCATATTATTATTATTTTTATTATTATTATCTTTATAATCATTACTATTACTTATTCTTGCAATTGTCGTAATTTGTTTTCTGTTATGTAAAAAAGATTTTATTAAATTCAATATATTGCCTCTTATACCATAGGCCTCTAGTTTATTAGCTAGGGTTTTATGATCGATATAATCGAATGCTTGCGTCATATCGCAATATATAGCGCAAACTGATGTAGTTTTATCGACGTTTATCATTACAGAACGTAAAAAATCATGTACAGCCATATTTATTGTTTTGTTCTGTCTGAATCCCTTTTGTTCTTTACATAAAATGTTTTTTTTCTCCAAATATTGGTATAATTGATCATATATATATTTTTCAAAAATTTTGGATATTATTGGGAGTAACGCTATGGGTCTGTAGTTTTCCACTTCATCTTTATTTTGTTTTTTATGTAGTGGTTTTACAATAGATGTTTTTAGGCTATCTGGAAAAATTCCTGCACTTATGGATAGATTTATTAAATGACTCAGGTGAGTACATATTATATCACTAACAGATTTGATTATTTTTGTGGACAGATCATCGTTACCCACGCTATGGGTGTTTTTTAAACATTTTATGATACGTAGTATGTCTGTCGAACTACTTGGAGCCATGAACATTGAGTCTTTGGTTCCTGTTATTAATGTTGTGATCTTCCGGCCTGACTCGGGTATCGGGACAACTTTGTCAATAAAATAATTATTAAATATGTTTGCTATTATTCTTGGATTTGTAATAATGTCGTTATCTTTTTTAATATTAAATATGTAATCCTTAGGTGTAGCACTTTTTTTATCATTTATAATTTGCCATGTTGATTTAGATTTATTGTTCGCGGTTTTAATTTTATGATTATTTTGAGCTCTTTGTGTTTGTCTTATTATTTTCTTCAGTCTTTTGCTATAATTTATGTATTTTTGTTTATTAATATTATTAGGATGTTTTCTATATGTCCATAATAGTGATCTCTTTTTTTTGCTACACAGTTTTATTCCACGTGATATCCACTTTAGTTTTTTACAGTTTTTTATGGTAACGAACTGAAGTGGAAAACAAAGATTATAAAATAACTTAAAATAGTCCAAAAATATGTTGTATGCTATGTTAGGGTCATCTGTGTCATAAATCTCAGAAAAGGTAAGACTGCCAATACATGATCGAAACTTTAGAATATTTTCCTGCGAAAATACTCGTTGCTTTCTACGCCAGTATTTAAGAATATATTTATAATTCACAGGACAGTGTAATAGCTGTGCCGTGTGGTCTGACAGAGCCAATTCCAACACTTCAGTTTTACATTCAGTTTTAAAATTATGCGCAAAGTTGTCTATACAAGTTTGGCTTTTAAATCGAGTCGGTTGTCTTAAAGCTAGTTTTAAATTAAAATTTAAAAGTAAACAGTTTAAATCTAAAGTTACATTATTATTTTTCATTGTGTCAATGTTAAAGTCACCGGCAATTACGATATTATTATACTTTTTCTTATTTATATACAACAATAATTGTTCAAATTTATTAAAAAAAGTTTGTAAATTTGTAACATTTGGTATTCTGTATACACAGATAATCAATATATTATAACAGGTGAGTACTAATCCACAACATTCAAATATATTGGAAATAGATAACTTTTTTATTTCAGGTAGTTCTTTCCAAACATGTCCTCTTCTAACCAATATACATGCCCCGCCTCTCTTGTTTGTGCGGCAAAAGGAGGTGCCCAAGCAGTAATTGGAAATTATGAGATGAGGTTCATCACCCGCTTTTATAAAGTGTTCCGTTATACACAGGACATCAATGTTTTTTTTTATTTTCTAGTAGTTCCTGCAAGCATACCGCCAGAGTCTCCGATTTATTAACTAAGCCAGCAATATTCTGATGTAATATGTATAATGTCTCCCTAGTTACGAAAAAAGTCTGAACTGGTGTCATTTAATTTTAATGTAAATCGGTGAGGAGTATGAGTGTTGTATTGTTGAAGTTCCCGTATGTATATGCTTAAATCCTCGAATATTGTACATAGCCCATTGTCACTAATTTTACCGGTTCTTTTATTAAACATTAAGTAATCACAGGTTAAGTTCTTATTAGAATCGAGAAGATATACATGATTATTTGTAACTACATCTAGATATAAAAGGTTGTTAAAATTTTCAACTCTACAATTATACATTACGTTCTGATATTTATATTTGTAGGTCGGAACACATATTATTATATTTGTGTTTTTAATTTCTTGTAGGATTTTTCGGATCGTGAAAACAAGCTCGATGTAATTCTTCGTTACGTTAAAATCTTCTTCACCTATGAATATCACGCAGAAATCATTCATAGTATATGAAGATAATTTGCTGTTTATGCCCTCCAGTAATTGTTTAGTATCAGCGTGGGGTGATAAATAATGACATATTTCAAAATCTGTTGACAATTTATCTTCGGAAATTGATAGGAGTTTGTTGCGGTTATTAGAGCTCAGGATGCATATTCTGTTTTTTGTACATATTGTTTGGTTTCGTGTTTCTATGCATTGTAGTGGTTTCGCCTGCTTATCTTTTCTGTCATTACTTTTAATATTAATCGTTGTTTTAATTTTTATGTCACCGGACTCCGTCTGTGTATGTTTCGATGTATTTGCCTTAATTGGTGTGTTTAGATTTTTTCTAGGTGTCGAATTTCTTCCTTTAATCGGACTTTGTGCAATTTTTTTATACATGTCATTTTTTTTTGTTAATTCGCTATTCGTCTGCTTAAGGTTATGAATTTCCAACGTCAAATTTTCTATTTCACTATGAGCACTATTCAGCTCAGCCTTCAGTTGCTCAATTTTTTCCGTCAGGCGCTTGTTCTCGTCATTTTCGTCGTCAGATGAATTGGGTAAGCTTCCAGTAGTACTGTTTTGAAAACCCGATACTGGCTCATTATCCTCATTTTTAGAGTCGGAAAATGTACGTGCACGTCGAAAAGTGATGTTCTCAAGAAAATTCATAATTTTCGTTAAACTTACTTTTTATAAAAATGTTTTGAGAATTGAGATGGCTTTGTTTTGGTACTTGTGGCGCCCTCTTGTAGAACAAGGTCACAAAACTATGTCACCTACCTCAGTATCGATCAAAATTCACTTCAATTGTCCGTTTTGAAATAGTGCTTGAAATTTTCAATAGATGGCGTTATTTTCAAAGTCTACGCTGTCGAACAAAAATTGCAAATCATTCTCGTTGAATTTGTATTATATAAGAATTTTTACATTTTCGATTTAAAACTGATGGAATTTGGTCACTTTTATTTTTGTGTACATTTTTTGTTCTAGTACTAGCGCTGATTTGATATTAGTCCCTGAGATTGTGAGATTATATTCACTAACACTGGTGTTTATTTGCACTTTAGTTTTTATAAGTAGATCGTTCACTTTGACTCTGCCTTCACTATATGTTCTTATTTTCACTATTTACTGTCACTTTTATACTTTTTTAAGGTTTAAACTCATTTATTTATATTTTTAAAACTTATAATAATACAGAGCTAATGTGCATCGCCCCGTGTTCTATGCGATAACTTGCTCATTGCGTCTCATAGTATGTAATCCATGGTTATTATTGAAAAATAAGTGATGATCACATTGACTGTTAGAATGACTAATAAATTAATTAATGTTTGATTAATTTACATTGGATTATGTCACTGATTCTGAGCAAACTACTTTCAGGTTTGCACTTTACGAAGAATAATGTTGTATATATCTTTATATATTATATCTATATTGAATTGGAGAGTTTGGTTGAAATTGTGCTTAGCCCTGTAAAACTTAAAAAATGGTAACACCTGTGCATCTCTTTTACAAATATGCCACTTGATAAAGACAGCAACACTCATTATGTTTTCTCATAAGAAGTTCTAAGTATTTAACTATCTCAAGAGAATCACTGTAATATTATCTTATCTCAAGAGGCTGCATAATTTTGTAATGAAATAATACAATAAGGAGTCTATGTTCAAAGATTCTTTTAAATTATTGTCTTAACCTGTAATACTCCAATTATAAATATATTTTAGGACACTCAAATTTATTTCTGTTGTCAATATTAAACTAAAAGTGACACCTACACATTCCATTTCTACATCACCATAGACTCTAGATAGACTGGCAGAGAATGCTCATTCTCTGCCAGTCTACCTCTGTACAACTTTGTGCATAAAGTTTTAAATAAATAAAAAATAAATTTATTGTCCTGTTTGTTCAGTAGACTGTACCAGTGAGACACTTTTCTTGTTAACAGATGAGATGTTATAACATTGTACATTTAATAATATCAGTATTTGCCTTATAAAACATCTAATACAAGAAATTATGTTTTAAAATTGAATGAACATTGAACTAACTACCAGAGAAAATTGCCTACCAACAGCATTGTTCTTTATAAAAGAAAATGAATTATCTTCTATTATCTTGAGACAACTCACACAACGCCATCTGATCCCAACTAGGCAGAGCCTGTACTATGAAAAATGTTTGCAAAAACGGCGTAAATTTACGCAGACGAAGTTGCGCGGTTCAGTTAGTTATAGATAAATTACACCCAGACATGGATTTTTATTTCATTCTCCTAGGCCCAACTATCAGCCAACATGTGAATTCAATATTAGGTCCACCTGGGTGGACTGTCATTGACATCATAGCTCTTATTAGAAAGTATCAATTTGAATGTAATGTTTTTTAGTAGACATAATGGACATGTTTCTTAGCTGTTTGATTAAATCATCATTTTGACTGCCTCTGTGGTGCAGTGGGAGTTCATTGATTAGTGTACAAGAGGTTGTGAGTTCAATTCCCACACAAAAGGACAAAGTTTACAAAGATCCAATGTTCTGTCATTTTGGATAATCCTTGTGAAATCACTCAAAGTTCTTTAGTTGCAGTTTCAGTGCATGAGTATTTAGAAAAAATGTGGGAGTTATTTCTTAATGGCAGGCTATGATTAGGTAATAAAAACCACTAGTTTAATAACCTAAACATATAAAAATGTCAGTCACAGCTTACTTCAATAATTTTAATTGACCTTATTTTAGAATATTGTTCTTTGATACATTTACGTGTATCTATAAATATCTTGAACTAGGAAGCAATCTGTTTCAATCTTATGAGGTACACACGCACTAGCTATCAATCGTTGCTATCGTAACAAAAAACTAAGTTGAAACAACTATGTTGTCGTATTTAAATGAAAAGTTATTTAATAGCCTTTTATTGTAAGACTAAATTTAGCGCGCCTGCGTCATGCCTTTAGACCTTGAGGTTCTTGACATCAAACCTCTGAAAACAAAACCTCTATATAATTTCACCTCTTTAAATCAAAGGCTCCCAGCTGGGTGTTAATGAGTGAATAGTTTTGATGTCTAAAGCCATAAGAATGGAATACTTACTCAAAATTTAGATCAAACTTTTCTTACTTACTTTCTTTTGGGCAATGTTGTACTGCAGTCACTACTAGCGAAATAAACGTACATGACGTACGAACTCCTCTGCTATATAAATAAAGTCCAATTTGCGTTAATAATTGTGATTGGCCCCTCAATTACCCTGTGTTTACATCATTCAACGTGTATTCTTCCATTTGACGATTACATCGTGACTGGAAATTAAATTTAAACAAGTACTTAGCGGTATTACGTCAATTTGTATGTAAACTGAATTTGATACCAATTCAAGTGGGAGTGGCTCGTGAGTTTTTTTGACAGATCTTTCTCAAGTGAGCTCGACGCCTAAAGACCTGTCTAAATAATTATTAAGGTAATTAGATCTTAAACTAGCTGCCAGCCTTGGCTTCTCACGGGAGCACTAACCAAATCTTCCTGTTCGAGTTAGGTACGACCATTTAAGATTAAACGGATTTTTATTAGTTCCGTAACCAAAATGACAAAGGCAGAACCCTTATAGTTTCGTCATGTCCTAAAATTCCTGTGACATACGTCCGTCTAATTTTACTCAAAAACTAGGTACAGAATGAATATTAATGAAATTTGGTGAAAAGGTGTCCCGTAGTAGCCGCTACTTAATTTGATAGCTAAATAATAAAAATAAATATTTTTAGGTGGCACTTTATACATGTAACAGAAGCAATGTTTTATTTACAAAAATACATTTATCCGACTTGAATCACGGTTGATTTGCTGACATTTATTGAGGAGTGTCGTTATTGATATCGGACCATTTCGAAATAAACCTATATCGAATAAAAACAAGTTTGTAAGTCATACATAAAAAAAAAACAACCAAATTGAGAACCTCCTCCTTTTTGAAGTCGGCTAAAAATTAATTAAGTAGCCAAATGACGCAGCCATTCTGGTGAGACGTGTTTACATGTGATGGCTTACATTACATTTGGCAATTATTTTTTAATCATCGTTAAAAAGAATGCAACTCAAACATAATATTATACATATTAATACTATATTGATTGATGAATTGAATATTCTATTATTTTGTTGATCACGAAATGATGTCGTAAAACTCACCTGTGCAAACGAATGTCCCACAAAAAATATTGAAATTTTATTTAAAATGCTGTACCATGACGTGACCGCTTTATCACAAGATATTGTTGCAAAAATTAGGTAGGTACGATATTATCTAATTAACTGTTTCTTGGCTAAGTTTGATTTGAACGGCTGGGGACGAGCGACGAAAAAATTTATACCATTTAATCGGATTCTTTAATCAGTTAGTCCGATTCGATTTAAGAATCGAGAGTAGACATTTGACATTACATTTTGCACCAGAGACTGAAGGTAGATGCTTAAAACCCTTTACTAGGGTTTTCCCTCAAAGGAAAAAAAAGGGAACCCTTATAGGATCACTTTGTTATCCGTCCGTCTGCCTGTCAAGCCCCTTTATCTCGGACACGCGTTGAGGTATCGAGTTGGAATTAAAACCATATACTCAGGTGAGGTTTCCAGTCCCTTGAAGTTGTGAAAAAATCAAACTTCAAACTTAACGTAAAAAAAACCCGGGCAAGTGCATGTCGGGCCACGCATAATGTAGGGTTACGTAGTCCCCCATCCGAATAACGCGGCTTAAGAAGTAGGTTTTCTGTTGTTTTTGTTTCGTACTACTAACAACGTTATATGAGTATTTTTCAATGGAATCTGTACGAAAATTTTGTTACCTACTTCTCACTTAGTCTGCTGTTACTTAATAAGTTGTAAAGCCTACTTAGCTGTGATAGTTTTCCTTTTAATTTCACTATTAAAACTACTAACCGTGATTTTTTTCACATACCCAACATTAACCATTTAGCTGGCAGGGGAGGAAATGTTTTTTAAAGTTGTTTTTTACATATAGGGGATTTTTTTTAATTATATTCTTTCACTTTGTCGGTTTAAATAATATGTGTATCCATGCAAAATTACAGCCTTCTAGCACTAACTGTCTCTGAGCTAAGCTGCGGACGGACATTGCGAAACTATAAGGGTTCCGTTTAGCGTTTATGCCGCGAAACTCTTTTCGTCTCTCTTCAAAATTTATAAGGTATTTTACGTTGACCTAGAACTATGAAGTTTGGCAAGTAATACCATATTTTATTACAAGTATAGGAAAAAAATCTGAAATCTACACATTAGTATTTAAATCATCAAAAAATAAGTCTTCAGGAAACAGCAAAACTCTATCTAATATTTATATTTAGTGAGAGTTCGGAACACTGAACACCAGTCGACAGTACGGTCGACTGATTTCACACACGCATGTTACATGCAAGCTTCTTACTCCTGTATCAACAGATTTATTTTACACCCATTTTCAATGCCAATAATCCTAGACCCCGTCGTCAGACGACCTGCGCCACTTATCCAGATGCACTCGTGAACTCGTGAAAATTAGTAGGTTTGTTTTAACAAATTTCTTACTTAACATACAAAGAGCTATGTGCAAAATGACAGACGTGAGTCTCTTTTCTTTCAGTCTGTAAATGTCACTGCATAGCATCTTTTGAATATACACAATCTCGACGGTCCTACAGTCCTGAGCTGTGACTTAGCTACATTATGAAACCAGATGGGTAACTTGAAACAAACTAATAATCTGTTGGACAAGTTAGTGTAACTTGTCCATGAGATGCAGATACACATTAACATCTGGATTAGCGGGGACATCATTTACATATCGTTTTCAAATCGATTAGTAAATGCAAAGACTCAATCGAATTATCATTCGATTATATGGAATACTTTGAAACCACTACGTGTTAACAATTAATGTTAATAACGAGCCATGATGTGTGTCATTATCAAATAATTCGCGCCAATCTAATCGGACATCTATGATTGATAGCACTGATTCTGTAAATAATCCCAGCAGTGTGTTTCTGTGGATTTACTAAAATACCTGTTGTTTAGATAGCGGAAAGTAAATAAATACATAAACTGTGTTTAAACCAGTGAAGCTACAATAATAATTTGAAATTACAAATAAATTAAAAAACCGCTAACATTGCACTCAAATTAAAAATATATTTATTACCGACTAAGGTCAAATATTCAAATTTCAAAATGTACCTATATCTCTGAAACTAAGCATAGAACTGTTCAAATTAATAAAAAGAATAATAACTACATAAAAAGTGTAAAAATGGATCGTTGGTTAGAAGTGGCTAAGGGCCTTCGCTTCTCAGTAGTTGGTATACAAGTGAACAAGATAAAGAAGAAGAAGTCAGCGGCACCCACTTGTAAGGTGCGTTCAAAACCAACATCACAGTAGGCAGTCTAAACATTTGCACAACAATCATTTATCAAGATTTTGAAGGCACTTATGTCCTAGTACGTTCATATACCGTATAATATTAGTTACATATTGTCTTAATTCATCCTTTTGTACCTCCATTATCAATGAGGATTATTACCTTACCTTATTTTCGAAGGTGTTAAATAGGGTGCAGTACCTACCTATTTTGTTCAAAACCAATCAACCAACTGTGTTCAAAAGACTTTGTCCTCCTAAGCGCGTGGTAGTCATAGTACACGCATTAGGTCAGGTCTGTGTGCAGCAAGAAAGCGTTCATAGCCTATGTACTACACAATCGTAATCTAAATAACTGTAAAAGCAAAGTACATGCCACTCGAGCCACCATCGTTCTGTAACTAATTAGTCATTATCTACTGACAACGCTATGATTGATAACAGCCCAGTATCACGTTTTAACTTCACATTACCTTGCTTCTGACCGATAATGGCAGTTACTGAATGCGATTTTCATATCAACCCTTATTATATCGAACGGCTGGGCACGGGTCTCTCCAATAGAACCGATTTATTATAGATCCTGGGGATTAATTCCATGTTTGGCGATCGCAGTAAGGCTTTAAAGTACGCAGAGGACGCTGCTGCCCGTTATCAGGTGTGAAATCCCTTAGTCACCTTGACGAGACCCGCGGGAAGAGATGTTGTGATACTATTCTTAAACGGCACACAGTGTGATTTTAGGTCCACATATAAAATAATTGTCTCCTAACCGATTTCGGTTACGGCGGCCTGTCTCATTACGTCGGAGATATTATAACACACAAGTGTACATATGCAGACACGAGTCCACTCTTTGGATTGGACGGAAAATAACACGATCGGAGAGAGATTTGGTACAGGACCGACGGCTTAACATACTCCGAGGAACTAAGGAGTGTGACGTTTTTGCAAAATCGGTTAACATGTTTCATTCTAAGGTGTAGTGGTAACTAGTGGTAACTTTTGTGAACTTCTATTTACCTCTCAATTTGCTCGGTCGCTACTGATCCACGAACCCCTCAAATAAATAAAATAGGAAAGAAAAGCCTTCACCTCAAATGGATTATCAGTTCATCATTATTATATCTTTCCACGCTGACGACGGCAATAGATAGTCATGAGTTTACTTTGTTTGTATTTCATCGCTTTAGTATACATATTTATCGTAAAAGATTACCCAATCTTTGCTAAAATTAGCACAATTTACTATCATAGTAAACATAGTAACATATTGAAGCAGATGTTCGGTAATTCAGATCTCGTGACGTATGACGTCGTTATAGATCGATCCGTAATTAGGTGGTCAATTTAAAAAAGGCATCATGAACGCAATCGTGAGGTCGCGGGTTCAAATCCTACCCATTATACTACCGACGTGAATCCAGTTCTAACACAAGCCATTGAGCTTAACTAGAGAAGGTTAACAGGATTGCTAGTAATGTGTGACCCACAACCCCACATTGCGCTTTATTTCATTTAAAAAGCCTGATCACTTACTATTCAGGTGCACAGTTCACACAAAATGACCGGACGACAACAAGAGGTATACCGGAGCCGACTCTGGTATAGCTCTTGTTGTCGTCCGGTCATTTTCATACGTCTAAAAAAAGAAGAGTAATGTTTTCAGCGTTCATGTATGGATATAATGTACATATGTAAGCAACGTTACTCACAAGACTAAAAGTAATTTTAGCGCAATCAGTAAAAGAAACAAGAGAAGGTTAGGTCAATCAGACAGAATAGCTACTGCCGCTTAAACTGAAAGTAATATTAATCTAGGTACACTAATATTATAAAGCTGAATAGTTTGTTTGTTTAAACGTGGTTATCTCAGGAGCTCCTGATCCAAATTGAAAAAATATTTTTCTATTGGGTAGCCCGTTTATCGAGGAAAGCTATAGGCATCACGCTACGACCAATAGGAGCGGAGCAGCAATGAAAAATGTTGCGAAAACGGGGAAAATTGACGCATACGAAATTGCGCTGGACTGCTAGTAAACTAATATGCGTGTTCCTATCATCAATCTGAAATCCAAAGTCGCGTCGTCATTACAGCAACATGTGGTTCATTAAACAATTTTGGCGCAATACTTTCGTCTTCTGATTTTGCTATTTAATTGAAAACATAAATAAGTCTGACGAGTTGTTACAAATCGTTCGCACAATATGTGTGGTGAATACATTAACTCATGCATATTATATAGGAATATTTATTTTTATTCGATTGTAACCGGTCGTCACATCTTGAGCGGCTAAAATAAGAAAGAATGTGTTGTAATTGGTATGACTAATTTATAATAGAATGAGTAGTAGTTTAGAAACATTTACAAGAAAAAGTTAGACAAGCATAACTATCTTTTTCTTGTAAACGTTCTTACAATGAAATCCTAAACGCGCTATTCTATTGGGCAAGTCTTGCATACTAGTATTGCGCCAGTTGCTTGCATTGGAAATATGTTCATACCATCAAGAACAAAACACTGTTAATTTCAATCTTTTGTACAAGTTCGAATACCTCATTCATGTTGTAGGTACTTATACCTACAAGTTATGTGAATTTTGCAACTTGTATACAAGTAACTTGCCCCAATAGCGCCTTATGAATTAGTCGTTTGATTTGGTCTCACTAGTAGACGACATATTAGACAGTGATACCTTGGGACGCTATTGATACTCTTTCCGAATGCCGTTAAAAGTAGCGTTCTGTTGTGTAGAATTCGAGAAGGTAAAGGTGCAACGAACCTGTCTAACAATGACAAAGTGAACTTACTCAAAGAACAACGTATTTGTATTGTTACAGTTGCTAGCACAGAGATCACAAAAAGAAGATGGGGTCAATGGTGTCACAGAAAAATCATTCACAGTAAGTTCCTGAAGACTTGAAGCGTTTGATCACTTGATGGACTGATACATCGTTTACCCGTTGTTTCTAGAAATACCTGTTCCCCATGTATCCAGAGCTGGCTCGCCAGTTTTACAAATACGTACACAAAATAGGCAAGTGCAAGAACAAGCACATTCCTCTGTCGACGTTCAGGCAGCAGTGCGAGAGGATCCTCGCTATGCTGGACGACACTGTCATCATCGACACCTACGTCAGGTGTGTACCTCCATTTATTATATTTGGGTTAAGATGTTTTTACAATATCCATACTATATAGTTTATCCTCCTGTTAATTTCTGCAGGTATTGTTTTTCCATTCTCGGCAGTTTTCGACTTTCAAGTGATATTGCCTGTGAATATAGCCTGCCGTGTTTACTTTTCTCTACAGTTCAAAAAAAAAAATTCATTTTCAAAGCAAAGAAGCAACCCTACAGCTGGTACTTGTAAAAATGTCATTAATTCACCAAAATTTGCATAATCTTTTGTAGATAACCACCAATCATTGTCAGTCACGTCCATTGAAAACGTGCAAGTACCATCAGTTACTTTTAAATAAAATACCAACTCAATTGAGCTGTGTCGTTTCTCTAATATTTCAAGACAGTAATAAATAAAACTAACGAATTGACTAAATGGAAGGTCGTTAGTTCAAATTCGGTCAAACCGTTGTGAACCAATAGCACGTCCGCAAGGCAGGCAAAATAACGTTGTGAATTTTAGCAGCTAGCAAGTCTGTTGAACAGCTGTTTAGTTCTGTTACAGCTAATTAATTTGAACTTGGTCAAAGATATGAATCTAACCGCAGTCTAATTAAAAACGTGTATAGGTTTTATATACCTACCTTATCGGCTGCATCGTAATCCATTCATTCGCCATTATGTGCGAAGTTGATCATCAAAAGTTTGTGATATTTCTTCACATGTCAAAATTAATGATTTTCTAAAGATTGTTAAAGTAAATAAAACTACATACTTACGAGTACCTCTATAAAGGAGAGGAGTATCTCTATACCTTAAAAAAAATATAGGCAGTCACCGCCTCATCGGTTTCTTACGCTGTTTTCCTTCCCTATTTCTATGTGAATTGATGCGACATTTATAGCGTTTGCCTTAATTTAAAAAAAAAAACCAACTAAATAAGCAACTCTTCCAAAATGTAGGTATCGTAAGAAATGTGCTCTGTTCTTTTTTCAGGATGTTCAGTTCAGATGAGGACGAGAACACTGTAACTCCGGACGGTCTCCGTAGCTTGTTATATACCAGCTACAAGCTTTCTATGGACCACTACCCTGAGGGCCCGCAGACTTGTCTAATGGTAAGTTATTAGCTGTAATTACTCGACTGTTCCATTACAAAACATAAAAAAAACAATAAATTATCTTCAAAACTTCTGAACAAATCTTGATCGTTGAAAATGAACAGCAGAGGCCCAAAATGACTGCCTTGGTTGACACCTGATCTGTTAAAATTCCGAAAGAAAGCTGTCCACTGCAGGCAATATACTGACAATGGTCTCGTAAATGCAAAATGTAACCCGTACAACTCACGCTATTAAAATTTATAGGTAATACTAACGAAGTTTCCGCCTAAACAATGGAAGAAATCTGTATCTTTCAGTAGGTACCACTAATTGTATTGTTTTTTGTGGTACCTACGCTCGCACGAATACGATCATGATATCATTATTCGTCCTTTTTTCGTAGATCAACAAGACGTTGTCAGCGGTTGTAAATGGGTGCTTCAATAAAAAAGACTCGCACAGCGTCGGTTTTGTAGTACGTTGGCTTGAAGAACACTGTCACAGATTAATTTTTCCAGTTCACAGGTATGTTCCACATTTGAGCTTAAGTGTATATTATTGCTAAAATGTTCGTTCGTTCATGTATTGACAAAATTTACGGTTATTTTAGACCTGTTTATTGATATCACCAAGCGTGATATCGATCGAAAGGTTGTTAGATAGTTTAATTTCACAAGGCCGTAACTCCTCAAAATTATAACCTTTATATATGATATCGATTAGCATCGCGTGTCCCTATCGCTTGTGAGCCTGTGGCCGGTGTACAGATACTGCGTGCACATGCTGGCGACGCGCCACCGCGACATGGAGGCGTCCGTGGAGTCGAGCGGCATGGGCGCGGGGCTGGAGCTCGCCACGCCCGTGCTGGAGCGCGGCGCCTGGCAGGCGGCCAGCGCGCTGCTGCCCGTGTCGCGCGCCTGGCTGCTGGCCGGCACCGCGCCGCCGCTCTACAGCCGCCCCACGCAGCCGCCGCCGCAACCTGCAGGTATGAGCGCGTCTGCCGCCCGTGTCGCGCGCCTGGCTGCTGGCCGGCACCGCGCCGCCGCTCTACAGCCGCCCCACGCAGCCGCCGCCGCAACCTGCAGGTATGAGCGCGTCTGCCGCCCGTGTCGCGCGCCTGGCTGCTGGCCGGCACCGCGCCGCCGCTCTACAGCCGCCCCACGCAGCCGCCGCCGCAACCTGCAGGTATGAGCGCGTCTGCCGCCCGTGTCGCGCGCCTGGCTGCTGGCCGGCACCGCGCCGCCGCTCTACAGCCGCCCCACGCAGCCGCCGCCGCAACCTGCAGGTATGAGCGCGTCTGCCGCCCGTGTCGCGCGCCTGGCTGCTGGCCGGCACCGCGCCGCCGCTCTACAGCCGCCCCACGCAGCCGCCGCCGCAACCTGCAGGTATGAGCGCGTCTGCCGCCCGCAGGCGCCGGCGCGCTGCTGCCCGTGTCGCGAGCCTGCAGGAACCAACCCACTTGGTCGGCGTGATTCATATGCATACCCATGCTAAATTGCAGTTTTCTAATACTAACAGTCTCTGAGCTAAGCGGCGAGAGGGCAGACTTGGGTTCTTTTCGCACATTCTGGTTGAGACCGGGTGCATGCTCGGAGCGAAGTGTATGGCAATGGTAGCTTTCACATGTTGCGGCGTCCGTCCGGCCCGGTAGCCGTACACTCGCCGCCGGGTAGCCGGCGACCGGGTAGGTACCCCGCGTCGGATTAAAACCGATCGTATGAAAAGGACCTTAGGTGAGGTGGACCTAAATTCTTGTTTTGTTTTTGTTACACGTAAACATATTTTATTGTGACAATTAATTTAAATATTTTTCTCATTAGGTAAATTGATGTTACATATTACTTTTAAAATGTTGCACTAACACATTTTTTCACATTTTTTTCCCGCGGGCAATAAACGCAGAAGATGGTACGTTACGATTTTGTGTATTTTCATGTAGATCTCATTTACTTCTCAAAAAATTAATAACGAGTAGATGAACAAAGAATTAACTAATTTGGTTCCATACCAGCTATTTCTTCGTTCACTGTGTTATCTCTCATTCGTAGAAACAACATTTATTTGTTTTAAATATTAGATTAGAATAAAATGCATTTAATTGTCCAAATATGGGTGTACAATGTTGTTACATTAAATAGCAGACGCCAGCCATATTTTTACCATTAATTGGTGTACAAATATTATTCTTAAAACTTTCTAGTTCTTTTACCATCTTATATGTTTTATATTTTTAAGTTAGCTAATGTGTTTGTGCCTTAATAAGTGTATCTCCGAACTGCTACTTTCCAGATTTATGGAAGTGAGCATATATCGTTACTACACACAATAGCGGTTTCAAACATAACATAAAAAACTATCGCCCTATTTCGGTGTCCAAAAGATTAAAGAAATTGTACATAGAGCATATTAAATTATCCATAAGTACATTGAATTTCAAAAACACGGTATCCCAAGTCCACATTTACCTTTTAAACACAAACGATGATAGCAGTATAGACGGATATTGAAAAGGCGTTCAACAGAGTTGACCACCAGATTCTCCTTAACAGAATAGCCTATAATGGTATCAAAGGCTATCTATTACGGTAGTTTAGTTCATACATTAGTAATAGTAGTCAAGTAGTCATGGTTAATGCGCACAGTACGGAGACTGGCAAAGTGACATCTGGTATACCACAAGGCTCAATATTAGGTCCCCTTCTATCTGTTGTCTTTATAAACGACATTAACACATGCTTCCAACATACTATGTTCCTCCAGTACGCTGACGATTTAAAAATATATGCAGTTTCGACAACTTTATATATTTTTAAATCGTCAGCGAACTGCAAAAAAGGTTAATTTGTTACACAATTTCGTTGACTTAGATTTGACACCTGTTAACATACGCTGATAATAGTGCTCCTCTTCAACTTATAAACACAAACGACACAAATGTTTTTCTAGATGTTGATCTTTTTCACTTATCTAAGTATAGTTTTAAAAAAATAATAAAAAATAAAATACTAAATGACCGTCTCGTCCCGACCCTCCGTCAACTTAGTTTTAATATGTTAACATTATATAACTTAAACAATTGTTTGACTTGATACATTCACACAGCAATGTTTAATTATTTGAGAATAATATTAAAATATATTTATGATATATGTTTGGGTACATAACAATTACAACTACCACCAAATTTTCTACAACCACTGTATTTTTAAATAACGTAAAAGGAAAATAAAATGAAAATACTCAAAACATTCTTCTTCAAATGCCGAATGATAAATGAGAAAATGTATTTTCACACATTGTGTACAATTTCTTACAAATATAGTGTCCCTTGCCATAAAAGTATTATTGCCATGGATCATTGAATTTATTTGCTGTATTACAATTTTGCGAAATTAATTATTTTTACGTCAACTAGCTCTTACTAAATATCACCCGATGTTAAGCAAGGAACGGTTAACATCTGGTGATATTTCTTTTTCTATTTTTATTAAAAATATATATTAGTCAGCTTATGCGAGCCCTCGAAGCAGTAGTGTTGAGGTAGTGTGTGCGCAGGCGGCGGGCTGGCGTCGGCGGCGTGGCTGGCGCGCCTGGTGTGCGCCGTGCCGTCGCACTGGGTGCCGCTGTACGCCGCGCGCGACCACGGGCTCGGCGCCAACAGGTTCCTGCATCACACCCTCGCCTACAGGTACCCTCCCCCTCCCCTCCACTGGCTCGCTAATCTCGCATTTAAACCAAACCAACGTACTTATTTGTCTTATGTTATATGGATACTTACCTAAATATGAATTGAAGTTGTATATATATATTATTTATACTTTTACACTAAATTTTTTACACCAGCTTACTCACTGGACACTTCTTTTTTATATTCAGTTGTACAAAATAATTATATTCATAAATGAAATGATTGCTTTTCTTCTAGGGGTCCAACTCTAGTCCTAATCCAAGCCGAGGAAACGGTAATAGTAATATGCAGTCCGCAGGAGTGGCGGGAAACACATCAGTATTGGGGCAGTGCTGACTGCGCCCTCATACAGATCTGTCCGACGTAAGTTCACTCTTAAGCTTTTGATATAGTCGACCTTATCGACACCTCCTACGTACAATATCGTAACTGCATTTGACGAACTTTACAGTACGTTCTGATAAAGATGTGTAAACAGATTTTTCGTAACCATGATGACATGCAACATCATATACGTTTCAAAATTGGCATAGAAGTATTTGAATACGATTAACATACCGCCGCATATTCATTTTTTTTAAATTTTTATTAGTTTTTTAAAAAAGTCACATACGATATTTCACTTTGGGTAACACCACAAGTAAATTATATTAAGTGTTAGATACTGTATTATACGTGGAAAATTAAGTAGTATCAAGCATTGTATGTTATAGATAAGATATTTTTCTATGTTTTGTCATTATAAACGTGTATTGTAACTATAGTATGACCATTAGTGCTGTGCACTCCCTGAGGTATGCGCGCGGTGAGACGGGGGGGTTAGAATCGGCTGCTGCGCTGTCAGTGCGCCGTCAACGCTTGTGACGGCAGGTAGTGTTATTTGTATCGGACTGTCTATGTCAGACGCACACGAGATAAATATTCAAAGATGGGTCGTGCGTTATCTCGTGATATGAAGACTGTCATTTTTAAGGTGGCTGAATATTTTAAGAAAAGAAAAGCAGACAAAGAAAGCTTTGAATTTAAAAATGACGTGAATATTGCTAAAATCGTTGCGGAGGCTACGGGATACAGCAAAAGAACCGTACATAATGTGATTTCTGCGGGCTATTTATCAATTGAAAATTCAAGCCAATTAAAATTTCAATCGCCAAAAAAACCAAAAGTTCTAAAGAAAAAACACGTTGTGGATGATTTTGACCTTGGAGTTATCAGAAGAAAAATTCATCAGTTTTACGAAGTTGAAAAAAAAATACCAAGTGTCCGTAAGTTACTATCAAGTTTGAGACAGGATGGCATATTGAATTGTGGACGGGAATATTTAAGACAGCTTTTACACAAAATGGGCTACCGTTACAAAAAATGCAAATCAAAGAGACATCTCCTTATAGAGCAGCCTAATATTACAGTGTGGCGGAAAAAATATCTTACACAAATCAGAAATTACAGAACGGAAAACCGAAACATATATTTTCTTGATGAAACATACATCAACGCCAGTCACCATGCCAGCAAATGTTGGCAATCATCGTCAGAACCCGGTATTCATGCTGATATTGGGAAAGGACGGCGACTAGTAATACTCCACGCTGGGTGTCGAAATGGCTTAGTGGATGATACATTGACTATATTCAAATCCGATGCTAGAACCGGTGACTATCATGGAGATATGAGCGGACCTACTTTTTATAAGTGGGTAGATGAAAAGTTAAAAGATAAGTTGCTGCCGAATTCTGTGGTTGTAATGGACAACGCGTCTTACCACAGCGTTCAGATTGAGAAGAAACCAACTATATCAAGCCTCAAAAGTGAAATGCAGAACTGGTTGCTACGCCATAATGTAGAATTTTCAGGAACCATGTCAAAGGCTCAACTGCTACTTCTTATCAAAAATACACAAAAAGAACCCGTGTATAGAATTGACGAACTCCTGAAAGCCAGTGGACACACTGTTCTGCGTTTACCTCCGTACCATCCAGATTTAAATCCAATCGAGTTGGTCTGGGCTGATATTAAAAACAACATAGCCCAAAACTATATTAATTCTTCTCTAGACGAAAAGATAATCTTATTGGATAAATTGTTTTCGGAATTCACGGCGGAAAAATGGCAGAAATGCGACGATCATGTCCAGAAAAATGAAAATGATTACTGGAGTCGCGATAGTAGGTTCGATAATGTTATCGATTCATTCATAATAAATTTGCAAGACTCTGATTCAAGTTCCGGTGGCGAAGAGGAAGATGAAGATGATGACGAAATGGAAGATGAAGTTGAAACAGAATCTATGTCAGAATAACTTTCGTTAGAATATATAATTGTTTGTAAATATAAAAAATGTTTAATAAAACAAGTCCTGTTGTGAATTATAACTTTCAATTCTTATTTATCACCTGCATATTTTTAATAAAATATGAGTATATTTGGGTTACATTTTAATCAACAAAGTAAGTATATATTACAGATAGATAGCCTCCGACCAACGCAACGTCCCGCCACAAGTCTTGCCTTAGAAATGCAAACTGATATCGTAAGATCTGTCCGACATGTATCGACCTCATGTGAACTCATGCACTTTTTTCTTCGCCCCCCACCTCGCCGTGCATACCTCAGGGAGTGCACAGCACTAATGGCCACACTATAATACATACTATACTTAACTGTGGTAATTTTTTAACAGTTATATCGTAAATAGCAGTATTATTTCAGAAGCAGGAAATAAAGCAAATGATAGATGATAATTAAAATAAAACAGGCTTAATTTGCATGCAGTTTAATGAAAAATTTAAGTGAAATGTCACATAATAAGTTAACTTTAATCATCATAATATTTTGTAACAATAAAAAATAGTGTTATCTTATAGGAACTAGACATTAACATAGCATTAACAGTCTCAAATTTAAGTCTTTTTAATTATTAAACTTTAGAATTCTAAGAATATTTAGTTATTCACAAAACTGTTTCAATCACAATGTTACACATTTAAATCTTTTAACATTAAAAATTATTAAAAAAAGGAAACCATCTCAAAAACAATAAGTAACACACATAAACTTTGGTGGGAACTAGTCTCAAAATCAAAATAATATTATTCTAATGAGATCTTTCATTTTTGAAAAATAGTAAACAAAGTTAAATCTCAATAAACATATTAAGGTAAGTACTAACATTTTTAAACTTTGGTGGAAACTAAACTCAAAATTAAATCTTCTAAATTCTTCAACATTATAATTCAATTTTTTTTGTATAATCACAATGTTGTCAACCACAATCTTATATCTAATATATTTTTAATATTCTAATGAGATCTATAATTATTGAAAAGTACCTAGTAAAAAAAGTAAAATCTAAAAAAAATAAATTTAATATTAAATCTTCTAAATTCTTGAACAATATAATTCAAATTTTATTAGTATAATCACTATGTTTTCAATCACAATCTTATATATTCTAATTTTTTTTTTTTTTTTAAATGGTCTGCCTACCTCTTTTCTCTTACCCCCGAAGCTGCATGCATATACATGGCATATACAAACCGATTTCGATTTTGACCCGCACAATTGTCAGACCAAAATCGAAATTCGTTTGTTCCTTTACCTTTGTATTTTGCAATATACTTGAACAAGCAACTGGATACTTCATTTGATTCACGCCTGCCTTGCCCCTCATGCCACATGAAACAGGTAGCTTCCAGGTCAGCTAAATTGAAAACTGTAAAATTGAAGACAGATAACTTCCGTTTATAATAAAGAACACTTATGTTGCCATATGGTGCAGTAAGGACTTTTTGAAAATCAAAAGTCGCGGCAACCACTTTTCCATTGGATGTCTGGGCTAGATGTTTGTCTGAAGATTTATTTTTGCGAGCGACCTCTTTATTTCGGATATGTTCTTCGTGTAACTGTTTTTCAACTTGTGAAGGAGCTGACAAATTTTTGTAAATGTGACATTTTATCACATTGGTCTTTCTTTGGGACATAGAAAGCAAGCTTAAAATGTTCATTAACTATATCATGATATTGCCTTTCGGTATTAGCTTTTTTAGAGTATAGTTCTATATCAAACCATTCATTATATAGTTCAAATAAGCGATGAAAGTTTAGGTCACCGTCTAAGTACAGTTTGTTAGTTCTACTACGGGTGTAATGCGATTCTACCGGCTGCAAAGATTTTATGTGATCACAGACACTTCTAATAACATCTTCCGTTATTACCCTGCGATGATTAGAGTGATGTCCTCTCATGTCAGCCTCTACTACACCAGTTATGCTATTTGTTTTCTCTAAAGAAGTATAAACAAATTGTTCACTTATTGAAAATGTATTTAGGAACATTTTCTTGCAAACCGTCAGATACTCTTGATCTTCTAAATTTGTTGGTAGTCGGTAAATTAATGTAAAATTACGTCTTGAAACGGAATCAGTGAACTGTCTACGTTTCTTTTGTTTTAACGTTAAATTTGCTATAAAAGCCCATTGTTTTTCGCGATTACCAAGGCCCCAAAATTTATTAAAAATATGAAGTCTGGTCTCATTGCTTATTTTCGTTTGCCTTATAGCTCCGTTACGACTTTCATACTGTTTACCCAAATTTTTTAGGCTTTTCCTTTTATTATCCTTCCATTCAGCAACATGACGGCGTCTTACATTTCCTTTATCTTTTCTTGAGCTTGCTACCCGTTTTCTAGAAGGTTGAGGTGTATTCGTATATTCCGAAAAAGATGAAAGAGGCGTGTTTAATTGCGGTGTAAATAATAAATCAGTACTACAAGATTGTACTGAGTATGGTGGCTGAATAATATTTTCAATATACCAGGGACAAAATTGGTTGTCACAGTCGTAATCTAGGTGATTGGTCGTACAATCTGGAGATGGATGTCGTGTCATGTCAATGTTCTCTTCAATGGTGGAGTCATCATCAGATCCTAAAATATTAATCGTGAACAGAGATATAAAAACACATAATAATATGATTGATATACGTAATATGACTGTTACTTACTTTGCTGTTGTTCGAACGACGGTATATTTTGCCTGGAAAAGATTTCCTCAGAATCAGATAATAAATCCATAATTGCGTTTATTTCATCCGTATTTGCGTTAAAGGGGAGAGGGGATTCTGTCAAAAAAATGTAAAAAAGTATTATGCATAAAGTTTTTCTAGTGGAATATAATAATAAGTCATTTAACCTAACGAAGTAAAGTATCGTATGTAATAAATTTTGTCACATACATTAACAAAATTTATCGTCTTTTCGATTTAGTGTATCGCAAGTCTACATACAAGTAATATTTAGGATATTTTTCCGATGTAAAATATCTTAACTATAACTTAAGATAAAAACTAAATTGCAGAATACGACGTATACAATCGTAATTTATAATTGCGATATTTTACTTTAGACTTTTTGAAATGTAATTTGTAATGTTATTTAATTAATATATTAATGAATGCAAGTAATAACAAACAACATACCTTCCCTTTCTGAAGGATTCTGAACATCAGACATAAATTCAGATGTAATATTATCATCACAGTTTGAATTAACAACGGTCAACGCTTCTTGAGAAACCATCACTTTATTATGTTTTAGTACTAAATTCACCATATTTCTAGATCTAGATGACATTTTTAACCGGTAATTGTTGTACTTGACGTTATAATATTAAAATAACATAAAATAAAAACAAATGATTAACCTTGACCACGCGCGTGCGTCCCTCCCTAGTACATTGTCGTTACTAATAGATACGTGTCCTTCGCGCAGGACAACAGCCCCCCGTCCCCCGCGAACCTAATCGTAAGTAATAATACGATGCTAAACTTTGGGAATAAAGGTACATAAGATATTTAACGGGTGAGTATTTAGGTTTCTGTTGCGAATTTCGTAATTAAAGTTAACACATCCGTTAATATATATGAAAAGAAGTTGTTTCATGGAAAAAAGCTAAAAATGAGTTTTTGTTGGTTACGATAATATACGCAGGAGGTGTCGTTATAGTACATTATAATTTCTAGTACGAATTTACTGTTTTCTTATAATTTAAATTTTATTTGATGTTTTAAAGTGTATAATAGTATTTTGAGATAGTTTAAGCCATTATTCGTATGTTAAGTTAATGGGGTACCACAGGGTACTAATCTTGGTCACAATAATTGCTACGTTAATAATTATATATTCAGTTTCAGTGTAGTAGAACGCGCTCCAAAGATGTTATACCTAAACACGTCGATCCGCGGGTACCCCAAAGGTCTGCGGGCAGGATCTGACCCTAGGAAACCTCTGCTCAACATACCAGAGGACTTCGACTCTTTAACGTTTAATGGGGTACCTTATCCTTTGCAGAATATTGAGGTAAATATAATAACTTTCTCACTATTAATTAATTTTGAATGTGTGGGGATTAAACAAAATACTATAGGCGGTACAAAAAGTTAATGAGTTTAAAAACGACGGAATGTATTAACATTGAACATAGCCAAGAATCGTCACGATTGAAACAGATTTTTGATTAAAAACTATGAGTTCGTAATCAAAAATCTGTTTCAAACATGAATTCAGCTCTTTATTCCTTCAGGGGCCACGATTCTCGTGACATACATAAAGGGAGTACTATATTTCATACAATCCAAATTTGACAAATCATATATTTACAATACGTTTCATACTATACAGGTATGGGGTTGCGGTGACGTGGCGTCTCGTGAAACGCAGCTAGAAATCAAAAAGTGGCAAGTGAAGGAAGCGGAGCGGCAACGACACGTAAGTCATCTAAATATTATATATATTGCCGGGGGTTTTGGACAGTCAGTTAACAGTACATAAGTTGACAATGCTGCCAGTCTTCCTGGAACTTTACCGGCAGGAAGGCTACGAGGCCCGAAGGCCTAGAAACTTAAAATTTTGCAGATAAGGTTCTTTTGTAATGTAGACAAAGGTAAGAAAGGCTTTCAGCCAATTCGAGCTCTGAGGCGGCCACACTGGCAGAATGGCGGGCTGAAGCCACAATATATTGTGATAACATTGCGAAAACAAAAGGTGAAAACTTTCTCTCTAATCTATCCCTACTACATGCACGTGCCATTAATTCAACAAATAATGTATTCCATGTGAACGTTGCAGGTAAAGCTATCAGCAGCAGACTGGATCGAGCACCCAGACAGGTACCTGCTGGAGCTGGCCGGTCGGCCGCAGTACAACAACTCGGCCAGCTAGTCTCGTACACGTGTCTCGTAGCGCTATTGTACTAAACGTTAAGTAAAGCGGGATGTACCGGGGCGGTTTGCGATTTACAAACGATTATAATGTTCGTTTATTACAACTCGCCGCTACCCGGTTTTTAACAGTATTTTAATTGGTGAATGTTTTGTCTTCTTCTGTTCTATTTGGAATAATAAAGACAAAATGTTGGCTAGTTGAAATGTTTTAAAGTGTTATGAATAAGGGAGATAGTCGGTCGGCATTTTTTTATCAATGAGTATATGACTGTGAAATCAAATTTATCAAATCAGTATATTTTTTTAATAAAACATCAAAATCATACACTAAGTTTATATGTTTGAAGAAAATAATGTATTTATAATTTGTATAATATATTCTATATATATATTATTGTCTAATCTTCGAAAACCTGTCATATATTTTTCTAAAATTCATTGTTTGTTAAAATAAAAACAGTTTAAGATAGGACGTACCTGGGTCTAAACACGACATAAAATCATTGAACAGCACACAGCACTAACACGATATCAACAAATGTTGTTGCGCTCAGCGAATATTTTACCTGCGTTAATCGATTCCGACTAGTTCACTTCAAATACGTCAATCTGGTAAAATACTAAAATATCAATGATTTAATTGTCACTGACATACGTGGCAATACCTGCCCTATATTTATATAACAAAAGTTTCATAAGTCTACCTTAATTTTTAAAAACCAATATTGCGTATGCGTCCCATAGTGTGGACCCTGTGTGCGACATATTGACCGTATTGCAACGGCCGTGGTCACAGATAGACTGAAAGACGATTTATAACATTGTTTAATGTGTACAAATCTTGAAAGTTTTAAAAACATAACAGTGCTATTTATTGTACTTTATTAATATGAACACCTACCTACTAATATGCGTTCAACCAAATTATTATCATAAAATATCTAGTATGTACGGTCGGCCTAGAAAGTGGTCTATCAGTTAAGATAAAGCTTCCTTTGGTATCAAAATATAATTAAGATTGACATTAGTAGCCATCAGAATATTATTGCAAGGGAAAATCAACCTTGTTGTTTATGACGTGCATATAAATTTCAACCGTAGCGTGATAGACCTACAGGTCGGCGTAATTAGGATTAGGTGAATCTCACACACAGACATGACAGACGCGTCGCTTCTATATTTTATATGCTATATAGAATTAGCCTGCGATCTAAGCAACTCTCTCTTTTTCCTTTTGCTTGATATTTTTTCAATAATTCCTGCCAGTATATATTGTAATAATTGTACAAAGTGTATGTGTCATTTATTTTACTGTTTACAAACGTTTTCTCACGTTATCACGTGAAACTATGAAAATTATGCTGTTATCGCAACTCATACTAACGGTATACTTTGTAAACACGGCCGACGCAGTGTGAGATTCGCTGATTCGCTTTAAATAATATTAATATTGTTGATATTTTGGGCCTGAAGTTGTACTGAAACTGAGCAGTTATCTCTACAGGGTGTCCCAAATGTGTGGCTAAGCTATTATTTCGTAAATAAAATATATTTTTATCTTATACTAATATGGAAAATCTAATAATGTTTTAAGTGAACACTTTGGATACTTTTAAGTTATTGTAAATGTAAGTTTACTGTTTAGGGTTTGTACTTTAGACATTAGATTAAAGATTGGTTGGATTTACAGAATAATGGCTACAACACAGCGTATACACGATAGCGACTCGCATGCGCAAACATTATAATAAGAGTACCGTATTGTCTGACAAGAATTTGTGTAAATAAGATTGAGCATGTAGTTTTGTGCAAGCCATTTGTGCGGTATATCGATATGCCGCCTTAACACACATATTTGTTTGAACAAACAAGAATTTGTGCACCTAAGATTGAGCATGTAGCCGGGCCATAACGGTTACACCCCGTAGGTATATCTCTCAAATATAAAAGTCACTAAATGTTAATACAGTAGTATATATTTTGATAGGTAGTCATAATTGATTTTGAAATTTTTCTTCCATTTTTATATTTATTTACCTACATATTAAAAGAAAATCTTTACTTTTTAATCATTAGTTAATTTCGATTTTGATGAGCTTATGACGCTTTTTTAATGTTTTTATCGTTATATTGACATCGAAATGTACTTATTTGATTTCATATTTGCTATAATTTATTTCTTACTATTTTATTATATATTTTTTTATATGTTCACATAACCTAGTGATTTGTTTACATTTTCTATTTACTTTTTAATAAATCATGTTTAAAATACCAAAGTAAAGAATATTTGGCATAGACATTAATTATACTCGTCACTTGGGTACCTCGAAACGAACTTTTTGTCTATGCTTTATCATAGTCTGTATATTTTTTTCTCTTACCGCCAATATTACTAGGTAGGGATTATGGCTCGCACATTCTGTGCATTCGCAAGTTTCTAGTTTATATTCTTTCAGTTTCAAGTTTCTATTTTTTCAAGTTTTCTTCTTTGAATCACAAAGTCGTTTTTATCCAGTTATCACGTATTTCAAGTATATTTTGCACTTGTATATTATTTTTGTTCTGTGTTTTTACACGTTAAACGCGGAGCTGTAAAAATAGCGATACGTTAGTTTGCCGCCATTTTTTACAATTCCGTCTGTATTCTTTGTACCTATAACTATTCTAAGGCATTTTTTAGTAGCCAAACGGCCTAGTAAATTGCATTGACGTATAGATCTGGACCGTGCCATCCCTTTCAATTAAAAAGTAAGTATTGACTGCAACCTTTGAAAAAGAGAAAAATCTCGTGCGGCCTTTGACAGGTATTATCCACAAAGTAGCGTTGTCTCTTTCTTTATTTTATGAAGTTATGGCGCAGTCCTGGTCTCGACGTCAATGAGTAAAAGTCTATGAGATGCATTTGACATTATATTGATAAAAATTTTCTCATAAATCTCTCAACTGGCAACTTTAAGTCCATACATTTGTTTTTTTTTTCCTGAGCGTTAATGTTATTTGTCTAGACCACCTAGAATGCAAATAAAAGTTGCCCCTTTGTTATATATATATTAAATTGATAATGAATTAAATTGGTATTAGCTATTTAACAAGTTTGCTCAATATAACGATTCCAAATGAGCATTATGATTTTTTTTAAACAAATGTATGTAGTTGTTATCATTGATATTATTAAGTATGTATATTATACGTACGCAGCAGACTAAAAACATGTTCGAGAAAATGTGTACATCGTAAATGTGTTCGTTAATAAATATTAATCAAATTTGGTTAAACACTATAATAATTATTATAAAATATTTATTTTTATGATTAATCAAATGATAGCTTGTCAAGGCCACGGTAGACAGTAACGCTGCGAGAAATGTTGCGAGTCTGAAGCCTTTAGTTATATCGTTCCTAGATAGCCATATTTGCGAGTCACGTATTATGTATAGTACTCTCATGGATGGTGTTATTTTTATAAAAAGGACCAAAATATTAATATAATAGGTACCTACTGTACTAAGATATATTGAGATGTTACGTAGCTATGTTGTTACGAATGGTAATGATTATCTCCTATTCGAAATGTATGAAACGACAGCTCACAATACTGGTTTTCTTGTTTCCGGGTGTCGTTCAAGGAATGGTTGAAACTTTGATTATATAATGTCTAGATAAAGCATTCTCTCAGTAAGCCTATAAAAAAAATGAAGCTACTATTTTTGACGTTTGACACTCGTTGAAAATGGCGCGCTAGAATAACTATGGCGGTCGTTACAGTCTACTAACTCCACAAATAATGCAACGATAAAAAAAAAACAAAATTTACACGTTACTCCATCGCACATCTGACATTGGCAGAATTGCCAACAACGGCTCGTAGCCATTAAAAAAAAAGACTATGGCTAGAACATCTGTTAGGAGTCTTCTTACCTTTAAAAAAGTACGTCCATTTGACCGTACTTTTTGACAGTTCTTTGCTTCAATTTTAGATTCCGGATTAGGAATCTAGACATTATATAATCAAAGGGTGGAAATAAAAAATCTAAGTAAGGACCTGAGTACCTACTTGAATTTATCGATATCGAATACCGCTTTGCGTACGTTAAATCATCACAAGATTTCATTTTTGTACTTTAGACAAGTAAGTGCACCCACAAAGATTAAAGTTTATTATATAATATTCCTTGTGTTGGCTTCTCCGTTCCCAAATAAGTAAGTATAAGTTATCAATTTAAATACTTTATAGAAATTATTTAGGGGTTATTTAATTAGGGTTTTAGAATTCCCGCTGCTGTAATCGGCACTTTTTTTCTAAAAACGACTCATATTTATGTAAATAATAAAATTATAATTAACTTTGAAGTCTAAACTTTTGGCGGGAAAACTGAAAACATAAAGGCGCTTGGTTACTTTTTTTTTAAATCAGCGCTGTCGTTGCTTTACAAAGCGACCAAAATATTTTCGTGTTCAATTTTATAATTATTTTAATTGCAATTGATAACTTTAAGATTTTTGTTTTATAACGACACAAGCAGCCGCTTGACGTAACAGTGCACAGTCAGTAACATGCGCTTCTGTAATGTATTAATAGGTGCTATGATCGCTTTGTAGATAAGGTTTTTGTGTATTATAAATTAAATGTTAATTTTAATAATTAATAAAATATTTTAATAAGATGTTATGTTTTTATTTCAAGATCATGAGATACCTACTTAACACTTTAACTCGAACAAAAAATTACATCTTACGCTGTAAATAAAATCTATATCTTTGGAGACTTTAACTTACCGTTAACCGAATGGAGTGCCTGTGACACAGGAGGTCTTATGCCGAAATTAAATAATAGGGATGTTACTCTTCTCAACTTTTTAGCAACACTAAATTGTAAACAATACAATAATATAAAAAATCAGATGGGCCGTACTTTGGATCTTTTATTATCTAATGAGAGTTGTGTTTGTGAGCCAGTACTTAGTCCATTAGTCCCTATTGATTGTTACCATCCTCCGTTTTGTACGGTCATTCTTCTAGACACGATAAGCAAACTTATGTCTCGCTGTTCATCACCTAAGTACCGCTTTAATGAGGCTAATTACCCGGAAATTAATAGGGATATTCTTTCTGTTGACTGGTCAGCTACCTTAAACAAACCTACTCTAGATTCTGCCGTAGAATACTTTTATGAAACAACTAGCTGAGCCCCGTGATGTTATCCGCGGTTTGTTTTTTTGTTTGCCTATGTGCTAATCCAGGGTGTCAGCTAACGCCATACCAAATTTTATTAAAATCGCTCCAGCCGTTTAGACGTGAAGAAGTAACAAACATACACACTCACATACTCACAAACTTTCGCCTTTATAATATTAGTGTGATATATCATATAATAAAAAAACATGTTCCCAAAAGACCCGTAAAATCACACGAGTTCCCGATATTATTTTCCCGCCCTCTCATACATGTATTTAAAAACAAAGAGAAAGCTTGGCAAAAATATCGGAATTTGTTGGATTATGAGCTTCTATGTATCGTAAAAGATTTAAGTCACTCTCAGCTGATTGTTTCAATAGGCATCTGCGTTCAATTGAAAATGGTTTGCAAAAGGATATAAAGCTGTTCTGGGCATACATAAATAGTCATGAAAATAAAGGGTCTTTCAACAAAGACGGGTCGATGTTAAAATTGAATAAAACTAGATGTGTGTGAGATATTAACGAAATTTATTTTTTATTTGGAAGGCCCGTTTATGCCATTATGCATGAAATATGACATCGTTCAAATGTCCGCCGCGGCTTCGCATGGTGGCACAAATCCGAGAGGTCCAATTTTGTACGGACCAATGACGCCGCCAGACCAAAATCCGCACCAAACAGTTACTTTTTGTGGATGCATTGCTATCTGGTGAACCTCATGTGGGTTGTGGTCATCCCATATACGGCAATTTTGCTTATTAACAAAACCATTCATCCAAAAATGTGCCTCGTCGCTAAAGATTATTTTTTGGCCAAAATCGGGGTCCTCTTCCAAGCGTTCCGACGCCCATTCAGCGAACACACGGCGTTGTCTATGGTCATTAACTTCGAGCTCCTGGGTCAGTTGGATCTTGTATGAATGCAGACCCAAGTCCCGACGCAAAATTCTCCAAGTTGAAGTCTGCGAAAGGCCGAGTTCTTGTGCACGGCGAGAAATCGACTGCTTCGGAGTCTCCTGAACACTCTCACGTACAGCGGCGATGTTCTCGGCCGATCTGGCGTTCCTTTGACGTAAAGGTGTTGGTTGGTTGTTTACCGAACCGGTCGTCTCGAATTTAGTCACCAATCGTTGGAGAGTAGACTTTGAAGGGCCACCGCGTCTGCCGTAAAATGGGCGCAATGCGTGCAACGTTTTCACTAACGAACACTCATTTTGATAATAAAGTTTTATCATTTGCACATGCTGCTCAACCGTGTAACTTGCCATGGTGATTTGGCATCAGTGACTGAATAAGAAAAAACAGATTTGACAGATGCCGCCAAATCAAAATGGCCGCCACAGATTATTAATATCGACCCGCTCTATTTGAAAGACCCTTTAGAACGGGTATACCTAGTACTATGTCTGTTGATAAACTTTCGCGATTTGTACACATTACTAAAATATATATATTACGGGTCTTAATCGCGTGAATAATTTAAGGTAAAATACCTTGTTTATTGCCCGACGTTTCGACCGTATTGCAACGGCCGTGGTCACGGGAAGACTGGCAATACGGTCGAAACGTCGGGCAATAAACAAGGTATTTTACCTTAAATTATTCACGCGATTAAGACCCGTAATATATATATTTTAGTAATAGTACTATGTCATTTGAAAACGAAAAATGTAGTCAACCTGATGACATATTTAGATTATTTTCCTCATTTTTAGCTCCGTTTATGAAAAATGTGATAATACGACATATACTAGTAATATCACCTCAACTTCAGACTATAATATTAATATATCGGACCCCACTTTCACCAATGTAACAGTAATCAAAACGCTTAAGAATCTAGATATAACAAAAGGATCTGGACCGGATGGTATTCCGCCATTCTTCCTTAAGCATACAGCTGAGTCGATATGTGTTCCTTTGGCTTGCCCATTTAATCGCAGTTTAAGGGATGGCATCGTACCACATATTTGTAGGACGGCTAATATTACACCCGTCCATAAAGGAGGCACTAAAAGCGACATTACAAATTATCGGCCTATATCCCTGTTATCTACTTTGTCGAAGGTCCTTGAACGGTTGGTACATGGTGCTGTTTATCCAATTTTTCATAGAATTGTGATCCCTGAACAACACGGCTTTGTTCAGAGTCGTTCTACGGTGAGTAACCTGGTACTGTACTCTAATTACCTATTTGAAAATATGGACAATCGTCTTCAGGTGGATTGTGTTTATACCGATTTCTGTAAAGCGTTCGATAAGGTGGATCACACAATACTGTTGGGCAAAATTGAATTCAATGGTATTCGTGGGAATCTGCTACGATGGTTTACCTCTTACGTTAAAAACAGATCTCAGAGGGTCGTGATTAACGGTTTTGCATCAGAAGCGATCTATGTTACATCCGGAGTCCCACAGGGCTCAATTTTGGGCCCCTTCTTGTTCACATTGTTCATTAACGACATTAATTCCTGTTTTCAAAATACACGCTTCCTCTTATATGCTGATGACCTTAAGATATTTCGTAGCATACATACTAGCACAGATTAGAAAATAAATTTCAATGAAGCCTGTCTAAGTGTAAATCCATCTCTTTTACAAAAAATGTCAATATCTTGCAGCACACATACTTTCTCTGTAATACTCCCTTATATAAGTTTTCCAACATAAGGGATCTTGATGTGTTTTTTGATACAAAACTTCACTTTGATGTCCATATTGAACATATCGTGAGCAAAGGCTTTCAACTTTATGGTTTTACCTCTCGTCTGCGTAACGTCAAAAACATGCAATTGCCCTAGTCTGTGGTACCGGGAGCCGGTATAGTACACAGACGGGGTATTTTTAGGTATATGCTTTCGTTTTAATTCATTATCTCGGATTTTAATTGGAATTTATGTAATTTGTAACTTAGTACATATTCCTAATGAAATAAACTATTTTTTAAATATTTTTGTGTGTTTTTTTTATTTTTTTATTGTAAGTAAATATATACTTAATGTGGGAGTACCTATATTGTACTCTTATTTACTCCATATATCAGATAAAGGACAATATTTGCACCATATGTTTTATTTTATTTACACAATAATATATTTAGAACAAAATACAATTAAAACATTACCTGCCGTTGTACATTTTTTTTACACAATACCTGTATTTATAAAAGCGACCGCACCGAACCGCAATTATGTACAGTCAAAAGGCGGTGTCGTTTGTAGTCGATTTAGGAAAAAAACTATTGTTATTATAAACAAAGGTTTATTATAGATAATAAGTTCACCTTATCAGCTACATGTAATAAAAGCCGCACATCTGTGAATTGAATAGATTTTAAATACAAAAGGAATAAAGAATGTACTAAAATTTGGGTCGTAAATCAGTCGGTCAGCTTTTAATTTTTTTCAGGTAGAAAAACAATTCCTGGGATAAAAACAATACTATTTTTAGGTTCTTTACAAAACTCGCTACCTATAACAAAACAAAAAACAATAATGATCCTAAGAAATATTTTCAATACAAGCATTTAAAGAAACACATAAAAAGTAGTCGTTTCGTCAGCCATTTTTGTCGTAATAATAATAATAAATGTATGCAAAACCCTGTCTGTGGAGTATACCGGCTGCCGGTATGAGCATTTCCGCGCTCCGTTTTTATTCAATTCTTTCGTTATTTATACAAATAAACACATTGTACATGGTATCAATCTAAAGTATATTAGTTAGGGCTTTATATTCAAAAGTTTATTTAAGTGTGTATTACTACTACGTTTATATATGACGAAAATAAAATGACGTTCATAGTTCTTTGGGCGTATTGTGCACACTTAGCGCCTTTTTATACAAAAAATATAAATGTAAATGATAAATGGAATACTAGAAAATGGAACATTAATAACCATTTAATATAACTGTATTAAAATAATTATATACTACTGAACAAATTTACATAGTAAAACACGATCAAAGTATTCATAGTGCCCGCTGACTCTCTGCTGACGTTGCGGTATTTTGAACGATGATTACGCGCGATTTTGTTCTGTGTGCCCATTATGTAAAAATCGTATTAGCTTGCCTGTTTCTTCATCTTTAATTTGATATATGGCAAGATAGCCTTACAATATTTAAATACCTTCAAAAAAAATAAAAACCAAAGAGCGGCTGTCATTTTACCCCGTATCTGTGAAGCATACCGGGAGCCGGCATAGTACACAGACAAGGGGTTTGACGTCTATACCGGGAGCCGGTATAGTACACAGACGAGAGGACGTTCTTGTACACTATTCATAAAACCCTGCTAGTTGTGTATTGTTGTACAAGGCGCTCATTAGATCGCAACTCGAATTTGCCACTCCTGTTTGGAACCCGTTTTATAATAAATATAGCGATCAGTTAGAGTCAGTGCAACGCAAATTTTTAAAATTTCTAAATTATAAGTGTTTTTATACATGCTGTTCATACGAAACTTTGTTAAATAAATTTAAATTTATCACTCTCAAGGCGAGACGGATATACTTGGATCAAACTTTTCTATTTAAAATTTGTCATAATAATTTTGATTGTAATGAATTAATGAACCAAATTCATATTAGCATACCTAATAAATCTCTAAGTATGTATAATCTTAACTTAGCTGTCATCTTATTCCCTCATACCTATATATTTTTGTTACAGTTCACTACGCTATGAATATTTATTTGTAGTTATTACTTGTGGATAACGGTGCTGGTTGTGTGATTAGTCAAATAAGTTAATTAGAAATAAGGAAATTGTTAACTATTATTACGCAATTGTTTGTTAGCCCGAATAAAAAAAAAAAAAATTAACACCAGATTTAGCGATTCAACCTTGCCCTCGGATCGGTTCAACGCCGATTTTATTAGTTACTCCAGCGAATAAAGAGTTCACTAATCATCCAAATGGAGGGGTATATCGCTTGACCACGCTTGACTCCGGACAAAAGTAAAAAGTTACACATTTACTTGAACCCTCTCAAAAATATCCTGAGTACGACCTACTTGTAAAACTTACCATAATTTTTGTGTATAATTTTCTCACACTGCGTTATAATTTTTCAAAGACAAAATAATTTAGGCAAATTAAACTTTTTCTTACAAAAAATGTTTTAATTAGAAACTATAACGGCTATTACACTACCCTGAATTAGGCATGTCGATTCAAAATCAATTACTTTGAAAGATATAATCGATTTTTCAGATCGATTTTGAACCCTACATCGATTCAATGAATCGATCCATAAACCTCCCGAATCATTTTATTTTTCCGGGCCCGTCTTTAAACGTCAAACACTCAAAGCTAACCTAACTATTCTAACTTGATTATTTTATTGTCTGACTTAGGTGAGACTAGAAATTTAAACTGCCACATTAGTTTAGTGGTTGCAAGTACTACTGCTGCTGAGCAATAGATCTTGGGTTCGATCCCCACCTCTACCTATTCTTTCGGAGGATATTCCTGTATTTTGAGGCGTGATATTATGTTTATTAATTTAATAACGTCTATCCAATAATTTGTATTTGCGATAAATGGTCATCAATAACGTCCTGTATCTGTATTAGTATGTTTGAAATTGGCGCGATTAATCTAAAATCGATCTTTCAATGCTCGATTTGAACAAAAGTCGATTCTATTATGCTCGATTCGAATCAAATCAAGATTCAAATTAATTAACAGATTTCTTTATGTACTTGTAAGACTCAGTACGTGTTTTAGCAAATACGTCTCATCACTAATAAGTGCTCTAGCTGCCTTAAGTCTTATTACACTGCACGGTAGTAAGCGCACTGCGGACCGGGTCCAATCTGTTGCCTTAAATTGGGTCCCTGACTCCCTAACTATAGTTTAGTACAGCTCTCTATCTATGAGTTAGTCCCTGATTCAGTGTAGTGTATTAGGCGCTTAACTGTCAAAACCAATGTTGACTTTGACACATTATGATGTCAGATGAAAACAAACTGTTTTGTTCATACGTTTATATTAAAATATCATTTTAACATTAAAATAAGTGAATATGGCAGTATACGCGGCACATTTAACACGAACATTACAAGGGACGCCTTCTATATTTCAAGTTACTGCCCAAGAAGCTCTCGGTGCGACCGTAAAACCTGCGTTACAAAAAGTTGTTGAGGTACTGTAATAAAAATATTATTGTCTCTTCTATCTTTGTTGTTACGCTAGTAAACAACTTATTGGGATATATATAAGGACCATTGCCTGTACTGCCTGTGTTTTAGGATACTAAGGCAACAAGAGAATCTTGGGAAAATGACTAAAATTAAACTAAGTTGTGTGTACTTTTCTATAAGTACGTAAAGGTTGCTTGCATTCCCTCACGACGATAATTACTTGTTTATTACACATTAAGTCTGAAAATATGAACCTTCTAAGTTAGAAAAAATTGTCATTAATAATATAATTTTAAGAAGTCTTAGATCAGCAGCTGACTTGTTTATGTGTATCTGTATAATTGGTATATAATGGTTGTTTATTGAATATTTATTGTTCTAACCAATATACTGGATATTTTAATACTAGCTATAGATCAAGGCCAATGTACCTACTCGGAAGAATCCTTGACAGACTAATGTTTGTTCATGTTGAGCCTTTATGATTACTGCTTTTAAAAAGTCAAGTTTCATTGTTTAATACAAACACGATATATTATGTTCACCTCTAGAATTTCTCTTTCAATCATAGATCTGACAAATAAACATCATAATAACAGCAATGTCAATTCAGTTGGCATTCAACTACAGACCGTGCACAGGGTTGGCGGCAGGAAATAATAATGGTGAATGGTGGTTTATTTGTAAAATGCAATATTTACATTGAATAATTTAGTTTCCATACTAACTCCCTTATTTATAATAAACTAGCTGCTGCTCGTAACTTCATTCATGTAAAAATTTTGAAAAGCAAATTTATTCCATGTGAACATTTTTCTGGGAAAAAAAGTAGCCTCTGTGCTATTCCAGACTATGAATCTATCTCTGTTTCAAAATTCGTCCAGATCCATTTACTCATTGTAGTGTGATTGAATAACAAATATCCATCTATCCATACATCCAAACTTTTGCATTTATAATATTATATCTATACTATATAGTATAGATTAGCAGATGTAACAGCATTTTAATTAGCAAATTCTACTGCCTCTGTGGTGTGTCCGACTGCTACGCAAGAGGTCATGGGTTCGATTCCCACACAGGACACCACTTTGTGTGATCGACAAATTGTTGTTCCGAGTCTGGGTGTACTTTGTGTCCATGACTTGTATGTTTGTAAAGCCACCGCAACCTACCCCTTGTTGTTGTTGTAACATAATGCATAGATAAAAAACATAGATAAAACATTCACTAGTTAAAATGCTGTTGAAACATCTGCTAATTATAAATAAGGGGGTAGATTTTTCTTAATGGCCATCTATTATTATAAAGTCTTTGTATTTTTTATACTACATTCCTCATTATAATACATTTATATTTACCAGAATTACAATGGTTATTAATCCATAGATCAGAGGATCACCTTATCACATTTGTGTAGAACATATAATATATTATCTAAAGATAGAATAATCTTTATGACATAACATTGGAATACTATTAACTAAAACTACAGAATAATAACAAAATTCTCTTTGGCTCTTTTTAAGCCCTTTTACATAAGAGAGGTGATGTTTATGTAACACTCATATCCCTCTCTAATCTAACCTAACTGGCCTGAAGGTCGATTGGTTAGTGTTATTTATCCTGGGACCATGAACCTAAGTGCCACAAATAAATATTATATTTGCCCTGCTAGAGTTCTCTGGTCCAGCCATTATTAAAAAAAATACATGCTGCTCTTAAAACTATGGCCCAAACATATTAACCTTTTGACCTGTTTATTTTAAACTGTAGAGTGGTATTTTTGACGTGTAATGCCGTCAGTGGCGTCATAAATTTAAGCTCAGCTTGGATAATGAATCTGTTTCACATTCACATTCTACAGTTTTTAAACCATTATTGATATATGTATAACTAAATGAATTTTTCAGTACCTTGCAGCTACTTACCCCAACAAATGTGGTTGGTGTGCGAAGTGGTATGATGAGCTGTATCTGTTGTTTGATTGCTGTCTACAGTATCATTACCTCAAATATTATGGTGAGTGCTGACAACAGTTTGTTTGATTTGATTTTGAAATGTCTTTATCTATACTTATACTAGCTGTCCCGCGCAACTTCGTCTGCGTAAATTTTCCCCGGTTTTGCAACATTTCTTATTGCTGCTCCGCTCCTTATTTCTCTACTATTTAATGGATGTTATTGTGCATATAAACCTTCCTCTTCAATCACTCTATCTATTAAAAAAAACCCCATCAAAATCCGTTGCGTAGTTTTAAAGATTTAAGCATACATAGGGATATAGGGACAGAGAAAGCGACTTGGTTTTATACTATGTAGTGATGGTAAATAACTTTTCCCATATCCTACATCGCCGGCATCGATCTCTTCTGATACTAGTCAGCGACCGATTGCGAATCAAAGGCCGTATCATGAACTCTTATATTGTAGACAAAAAATAAACTGTCCTGCTCATAGAGGGTAAGCCAGGAACAGATTGACATGACCAAGTTCCTACCAGGCGAAAACTTGTAAAATGCTTCCAAGAGTTGTATTATGAAACTCTGAGAAAATCTACTGCCGTTCGGTGCGTAGGTTAAGCAGTGGTAGATTCTGACACACGTTACGCAAAAAAAACAACTCCAATTAATTGACTGCCTCTGTGGCGCGGTGGGAGTGTATCCGACTGCTACGCAAGAGGTCGTGAGTTCGATCCCCACCCAGGATAAAACTTTGTGTGATGAGCATAATGGTTTATTCTGTGTCTGGGTGTTGTTTAATGACGTTGACATTCGTAACGCGCTTTTTTTAAAATATGCAAAATTAAATGTATATTTTTAAATCTTTCTGTGAGATTTTCTTAATATTTTTTTCCGTAAGAACCTTGTACAGAGTATTAGAAAACTACAAAAAAAAAAAACAGCCAAATCGGTCAAGCCGTTTTCATGACGTGACAACGGAAAACGGGTTTCATTTTTATATATATAGATTATAAAGCTGAAGAGTTTGTTTGTTTGAATGTGGTAATCTCAGAAACTACTGGTCCGAATTGAAAAATGATTTTACTGTTGGATAGCCCATTTATCGAGAAAGGTTATAGGCTATATAACATCACGCGACGACCAATAGGAGCTGAGCAGCAATGAGAATTGTTCCAAAAACGGGGAAAATTTACGTAGACGACGTTGCGCGGACAGCTTGTTATTCATACAAGGGTACTATATTAATAATACATCCTATGATTAGAAATAACATTATTTTCATACGGACTAATGCTTTTTATAGACTAGGTAATACCCACATATTTTAAGTAGAATTCTTTGTAAAGGAGTTACAAAGAATTCTACTTAAAATATGTGGGTATTACCATTAAATGAAATTGAATATCGAATTTATATATTTTTAAAGTGACTTGCAGTAATTAGTTTGTAAGATTCCATGTAAAGTTATTAGATTTAAGAGGTTTTAAGCAATATAGCATTGACCTTAAAATACAGGTGAGCACTAACTGCAAGAGGGCACCAGCTTTTGTCATTGTTTGTTTATTTGATGTTGAATATAAATAAGGCTAAAAATTATTTCTTCAAAGGTGTTACCAAAATTACTAGAACTGCTGCAGTGACCATACAATTTATTTTATTGACACTACTTACAGTTACTGGAGCTGTCTAACTTCTAATATTTATAAAAAAATCACAAGTGATCAAGTGATAGATCATGCTCTCAGTCAGATCAGATACTCAGTCTCAGAGAGTCTTGATTGTGTTACATAATCCAAATAATATTAAATTTCAGCGGCATCATTCTCAGAAAGCTTCTACGGCCTCCTCCGAGTCCCAATTAACTACTCAAGTGAATTTAACACTGGCCAGCACTTGCCTATCTATCTGGAAAGAGCCTCGTTAGTCGCACTCGTATTGTTACCTTACATCAAGGATAAGGTAGAGAAAATCGTGGAGAAGTGGAGGGAAGATGATGAGGATGGCAGGTTGGGGAAGGTGAGCACATTTTTTTTATCAAATTCCGGCGTAATTTTTTTAGGGTATGTATTATAGTCCGCAACATGTCGTGGCAATCAGTGAGTTAAATAGGAAGACCATGACAGTGTGCGTCCTACATCCCCGCAACGTTGATACTCGTACCATCAATCTGCACCACTTCCCGTCGGATATAATGTGGCTACCTCACGTTCAGTCGAATTTCGGTAACTAACCACAAAGCGGTGTCCAACGTTAGCCATATACAAAAAATGATGTCCGCAAATCTGTATCATCTGGCAAGTGCTAAAAATTTTTCGGGGGCGATAAATCGATCTGGTAGTTCGTACCTTGTGACTAGGTGCAGAGTCCCGCTGGAAAGTCCACGATACATTTAAAAAAAGTGTATTGCTGAGAGGTTTCATAACACGATCCAAAACTGTCTCTTGATACACTTTTTCTGAAATTTTCACTCCTTTTTCACAAAAATGTAGCTTTGTGGCGTCTTGATCAGACAGTCCCCACCAAACCATCACTGACGCAGGATGATGACCACGCTGTACTTTTCCGACTACTTGAGCAGCTTCTTTAAAACTGTGAGCGTACACTTTATCATTTTGCTTAATGTAGTGCTCTTCAATCGTTTTTTTCATCATAATAGATAGGTATAGAGGATATTTCTGTACCCTTCACCTGCGTCTCGCGACAGAAGGCGTTTTGATCAATCCACTCTCTATAATTGTGATATCGACGATAAGCACCGAGCTTCAGGTCTTGTTTATAAAACAGTGACAGCGTCCTAGCGGGAATCTTCATTTCTCTCTCTAATGGGATTTCGACGAATTCTGGCTTTAACAGCATTAACAGCCTTTGTAGTTCTAACAGCACGCGGCCGCCCCGATCTTTTATGGTCTTCGACAGAGGAAGTGTTGTTGTATCTGTTGATAGTACGGTATACGAACAAACGGCTGATGATGAAAAAAAACGATTTGAATAATTACACCAGCAGAAGAGCGTATGCTCATGGCACCTACGCTCTTTTGTTGAGAAACGTAGTTTTTCGGCGATAACTCGATGACGGCATATCCTATTATGTTTGAAATAATATAAGTTTAAAGTGTTTGATGAGTGCTACTTTTTTGATTTTTTTCAACTTGTAATAAGGCGTGATGGCATTATGTCCTAAAGTGAAGTGATGTTTGAGTATTTGTCAATTAGTCGTATATAACATACTTCGTATATCTCCAGAGCTCACAAGACCGTGTCCGTCGCGCGGCAGTCCGCACATACACCATCCTACACACAGTATGGTCGTGCGTCCGCCTGCTCCAGCTAGCTCGCTACGTGGCGGGCGTGTCGGTAAGTCACGCGCCGGAGCACGCCGCGCTCGGCCTCGCGCTGCGGGACGCACCGCGCAGGGAGCCTGACGAACACACCTGGGGCGACCTGGCTAGGAGCATTGTTACTGGACAGTTAGGGTGAGTGTACAGTGTACTACACGCATTTACAGCTGTCACGCCTTGCAGGAAGCCTGATAAACACATTTGGGGCGATCTGGCCAGGAGCATTGTTACTGGACAGTTAGGGTGAGTGAACAGTGTACTACACACAGTTACAGCAAGCTCGCTACGTGGCGGGCTTGTCGCGACGAGACGGGCGTGACACGCGGGACGCGGCTGTCTCCTGACCACGTATTGCTGGTCAGGAATCTTGTTACTGCCTTAAAGTTGGAGTGGGTGCACGTTCTTTTGTGATTGTTTATAGGTTTAGAAAGCATAAGGTGCATAAATCTCTCTGATGCAATCATTTTACGATGTTTTCTCGTGACGAGATAACTGCCTTTATTTTGTGTTGAAACTAGTGGAACAGAGGAAATATTTTTTTCCTTTGCTTTTTGTGCTAAATCGATATACTGCGATGCGGATTCGCTCGAGGGGGAGTGGGGCTCGCAATCGACCATTATAATAACACTAGCCTAATGCTATGAGCGTACTCACGTTTATTTTTCGGAAGGGGCTTTCTTAATCGAGGGGCGTTTATTTGGTACAATCGACTGAACACCGGTCTTTTGCAATTTCGTGGAGGGGGGAGGAGTCAACTCCCAAATCCCTTCCCCCGCCCGTGCCAAATGCGATTCTGACTAACTTGCGGATAGCTCAAACGACGTAAGATGAAATATAAGAGCGAGTCGTTCGTTGCCCCAGGAGCGCAGTGGTGACGTTCCCGATGGTGGGGCGCGCGCTGCTGCGCGGCGTGGAGCACGGCGCCTTCGCGGTGCAGTTCCTGCGCTGGTGGGACGCCCGCGCCGCGCGCGCCAGCGCCCTGCCGGCGCCCGAGCCGCCGCAGGTATGCCGGCTGCCACTTGGCTTACTAACTTGTATGGGATTGTGTGCAATGTTATACTAGTGCATTGTCCCCTTTATAAAATGTCACACTTATCTTCTTATTTTTTAATTGATGGCAATCTTTTCGAACTAATTTCGACCAGTGTCAAATTTATACGAAATTTCTAATATTTTCAAATTTTCACCAAAAGCGGAGTTTGTCACCATTTTGTTAAGTTAGTTTACTTAGTTACTACAAGACCAGATTTTATTTCAACGCAGTCACTCCATGGGTGGCGTCGCAATAGTGGACGTCGGACTGATTCCTCACGGGGCTATATTTATCACACGCTGACGTTTCCGGCACCCATAAATCTAGAATTTTTGGTTGGGGAGTGGTTTGATCCCGTTGAACAATCCAAGATTTTTATTTGATACCAGACACAAGAACATAGAATAATACTTACCTAATAATAATAAAGAAGCAATAAAAATAGTGTTAATGGATACTAAGTTATTTAAGTATTTTAGAAGTTTATTTATGTATTTAGAAGTTATCTTTATATTACTCATTAATTTCCATAGACTAGAATTTCTAGCTCGTAGTGACAATGGTGAATTTTATAGTGCATCATAAAACAAATGATAGGTACAGGGATTGTGTATTCTCGTAAGATAAGAGTAGTCTCTTGACGATTGTTTTAATCGATAATTATTTGTTATTTACTTTTTATTTATTTATTTATCTAACTTATACCTACTAACAGATAATCTAACCATATAAGTCCTAAGACGAGTACATATTATTTAGTATACATTTATGAAATGATACAATAATAGCAACAAATAATTATATTTATTGTCGTTTCTTCCTCAGCGTGACGAGCGCGCAGTACGTTGGCGGAACAAATGTCCGCTGTGTCTGCAGTCGTGGAAGATCCCCACCGTGCTGCCTGTCTCTGGGTATGGTATTCATTAATCATACTGTTCCTGTAGCTTGACTACGGATGCGATTTTTATCATTTAACGCAGAAACGCAGTTTTTCGACAATCATTCAAAGACGGTATATCCGGTCATGTCGAAAACAATTTTAGTTTTAAAGTATTTATTAGGCGGTACCTTTGTGATTTTTATCACAAAGGTACACGGTACACGGTTCAGAAGATAAGGGGGGACAATTTATGCAACTTTCGGAACGATTATTTCCAAAAATATTTACTTATTCAAAAAAGTTTTTCGAAACCTTAAAAGGTTATAAAAGACCAGTCGAAAGATGCGCCACACCTGTCAAAAAACAGCTTCTGTTACATATATAGAGTGCCCCCCTTAATAAAAATATTGTTGTTATTTGACTATCAAACGAAGTAGCAGCTTGTACAAGACACCTGTAATTTCATTAATATTCATTGTGCTGTCTTTGAGTAAAATGCCTGTGACATACGGACGGACAGACGGATATGACGGGTTCCGTTTTTGCCATTTTGGATACGGAATCCAAAGCAAAAAGCCTGTCTTAGGAGTGCTACATTTACAATTTTACTTGCAACACTTGTAGTCGTACTCAAAAAGTATACACAGACATAGAGTTATTATAGTAGGGGACTGCGTAGCCATCTGCGATTTTCTCTCTTTCTATTCGTAAGATATTCCCACTTATTTATTTAAACAAGCAGTCATAGGTCTTCTATCTCATACTCTGTCTATAATAACTCTACGGACAAAGACGCCTAAAATAACTTAAATGATGTTTTGACGTTACAGTTGCCAGTTGAAAAAAATAAAGTTGGCATCTAAACGGGCCATTTTTACGGAAATTTGTGGCAGCAATGCTGTGGCCGGCAACATGGCAGTATTCTTCAATATTGATTTGATGGTTGCCGGACGATCGCTGAGCGATTGATTTTCCGCAATGTTGCCCGGTCAATTTTGTTGTTGTTTCAGTCGCTATCTATTTTATTGTTGCCGGGTTGTGTAGCCTGTTTAGGCGACTGAATCATGCGTCATACAATTGTAGACATATTGCCATTATTGACCGAGCAATTAGTTGCCAATAGTGCCGCCACAAAAAAATGGCCCGCTTAGACGCCTCTATAGTTCCATTAGTTTCCCGCAACATGGCGAGGTTTTTTATTTTCCTGGTCGAGCTATATATCGGTATATTTTCCTTCTTTTAAGTGCACTATTTCCCTTGCAGGTACATATTCTGCTACATCTGCATCTCGCGCCACGTGCGCGCCACGGCCTCGTGTCCCGTCACGCGCTGTCCCGTCGCCGAGACGGAGCTCGTCAGGCTTTATATTGACTGAACCACTTTCTTAGAGAAAAGATGACGGCTAGAAGGCTTTTATCAATAGCTAGTAGCTTCTCAATGAGCCCTAGTAATAATACTCAATCATAGAAACAGTACATTTTAACACATAGAAACGTTAAATTTGTAAGGAGAAATGTAAGGTGGTGATAGTGTGGTACCTTGTAGAAGTATGGTGGAGGTATTCTTCAATAAAGAAATTAAAGAAAAGGGTGCTTGATGATTATTTTGGAAATGTAAAGGACAAGTCATCCGGTAAAATCCTATTTTGTGTTTATAATGGCGTTAACAATTTTAAATTATTCCTCCGTGGCTGCGTTATTTCAAGATTGCGGACAGGCCAAAATCTTCAAACCCCGTAAATTACACATTTAGGTATTTTTTCTTTAATTTTTAGATTACACAAGTATTTTTAATACATTCATGGTTCATGGCGTCTTTAATAAAGAAATACATTAATCTTCGTTCAGATGATTTATTAATGAAAATAACTATTTATATGCTATAGCAGTAGCGTTATAGACTGTTTTAACTGACTGTTCCCATTAGCGATACATTAAATTTATTAAGGTTGTGGGATTGGATGCTTAGTCAAATGATTAAATAGTAAATATTTGTAAAAATTACACTTTTTTACTCTCTATTGTTTAGTATAAATTTGGGTAAGGCTTTCGATACTGTATATCAATGCAATACCTTACTGTGTAAGGATTGTCGTTACCAGTTGTACGTATTTATATAATTATTATTTAATTTTAACTTGTTATTTTTGAAATAAAACATTTTATACTGTTTTTATTTACTTTTACTTTTCTCCTTAGACTTCTAAAGGGATTCCACAAGGAGGTATTTTAGGACCAATATAAGAGACTGTTACTTGGTTACTACATTTTATGCTACACATACATACATAGGTATCGTGACATCCACAGCAAACCATTACAATATTAACCAAAATTCAACGTGTTAGGTCTCATTATTGCTTGGAATGTGCCGACTATAGTCTGCGTATCGCCTCCAGTGATGATACTGTCAATGATAGATTGATTTTCTTCCGTATCTGCTTGTCTCTTGAATTTTGTAGAACCTTTACTTATATTAACATCCTGTGGTATATAATTTTGTTTCATTTTACTTGGTTGTAATGCGGGTGGTTCTCTTACCCATCTCCTAAACATATTTTCAAGATTTCTTCCAAATAATTTCATTTCATTACCTTCTTCTTTACTAAATACTTTTATAAAAGGAGAACGAATATCTTCTTCATCATTAGATAGAGTATAACGACTATCTACACCTGTAGCTTCTATTTCTTTGTAATTCTTATACTCTTTTTCTGAATATATTATAGACTTTAGACTGTTAGTAGATACAATCAGATTTTCCATTAAAACTTCTTTTAGTGCCTCAAAATGTCCTGTAGGGTCATAATCGATATTTTTAAATGGTAAAGCCTCGACATTGATATTGCAAAACAGAATAAAAACTAAAATAAGTTTTAAAAACGTCATAGCTCTTTGCTCTACTTGTAAATAATATTTTTGTTTGGAAGAATATTGTGGTAGTCTCGAATTACGTTAACTGGAGCCGGAGGTTGCAGAGAAAGTCTATACATCTTAAATAAATTTAATTATAAATTACATTAAACTAAAATCTAAAACTAGTGATAAATGGTCGATGTATGTACCAAGAATGAATCGTTCTTTATTAAAATCTAAAACTACAACTATGGAAAGACGGTTGCGAAATCGAAGTGGCGAGATGTGGAAATCACGTAGCGCTGACTCGACGCCTCGTGCCGGTCCGCAACTGCACTGCTTCGATAAATGGTGTCAACGGTCCGCCTCTTACACCAAAGCGTAGATAAATGGTGTCGACGGTCCGTCTATAACACCGACGCGTAACACCTCCCCCCGAAGAACAGCAACTATTTGTCAAGCGGAGTGGCAAATATTGCTGCCAGACCACTGGTGTTCATCTTACTTCTTCTGGTCGGATGTTCCGTCTGGGTTCAATAAGTGTATAGTTGGCCCCTCTGCAGTATCGATGTCTGGATACGCCTCTGGCTTCAGTTTCCGAAGATCCGGATATTCGTTGAAGGTGCTTGGAAACCACCCGGGTGACTCGCGAACGCGGATATCGATTTGAGATATTCCTAATTATCGCGAACCGGCCCGCGAATATCCTACCGACTGCGCCAATTACGTTAACTGGAGCCGGAGGTTGCAGAGAAAGTCTATACATCTTAAATAAATTTAATTATAAATTACATTAAACTAAAATCTAAAACTAGTGATAAATGGTCGATGTATGTACCAAGAATGAATCGTTCTTTATTAAAATCTAAAACTACAACTATGGAAAGACGGTTGCGAAATCGAAGTGGCGAGATGTGGAAATCACGTAGCGCTGACTCGACGCCTCGTGCCGGTCCGCAACTGCACTGCTTCGATAAATGGTGTCAACGGTCCGCCTCTTACACCAAAGCGTAGATAAATGGTGTCGACGGTCCGTCTATAACACCGACGCGTAACACTCGTCATGAAAATTTATAACGTCGATAGCGCGAAACGTAGTAATTATGATAATTTCTGACTGTAACGACGGTATCTAGATAAGGTTGCATAATGAAATGCTTGTTGAGTTGTAACTAGATAAGGGGCAAAATACAACTGACAATGTCTTTTTAGACATTATTAGGTAACATTATTATTTAGATTGCAACCTTTGGCTGGCCTCTTGGCCTAGTGGTTAGTAACCCTGAGTGCTAAGCCTGAGGTCGTGGGTTCGATCCCCACCCAGGATAAAACTTTGTGTAATGAGCACAATGGTTTATTCTGTCTGGGTGTTATTTATCTATGACTAGCTCTCGCCCGCGGCTCCGCCCGCATAGATATCGGTTATCGCGATAAAAACTATCCTATGTCCTTTCCCGGGGCTCAAGCTATCTCCATACCAAATTTAATCTAAATCGGTTTAGCTGTTTGAGCGTGAAAGCGTAACAGACAGACAGACAGAGTTTCTTTCACATTTATCATATTAGTATGGATATTTCATATTTATTTATTCAAAAACCATTTTTAGCTGTTAATTTAAAATACAATCAATAAAAATATTATAAACTAAGAATAAAATAAATTAAAAATAAATTGATCAATATTTTTGGATGCATCTCATTTTAACCCTTGTTGCCCGTGGTCCTACTGCGTAGTTCTACTGGTCGAACCATGGGCAATTTTTTTTACCCGTGGTTCTATCAATCGAACCACCGTTCTTATAATATTCAATTTAATTGGCACTGGTCCTATTAAATGAGTAGGTCTACGGAAGATAATTTTCCTGTGGTACGATAGTACCAAAGTCTCCTTTTGAGGAGTAATGTGCAATCAACAAGATATCCACGGTGTCCTTAGTTCCAATATGTTCAACTAGTTGAACAAATGTGACAATTTTATCAAAATTTCAAAATGTGCTTAGTTGAAAAGTCCAATCACAACATTTTTATTAATAAGTAAATCAATAAAAAAAATTATTTATCGTTCCCTTAATTACATAATTGAAAAATAAACATCGAATAACATCAATTGGGTTTTAATACGACTCACATATTTTTGTGAATCTGAAAGTTTAAATTAAATATCATAATGATAAACAAAAATTTCACTAAAACAAATGAATATGAATGGGAAAGAAAAATGAATTAACGGAAACACAAACAAATAGAATATAACACTGAATTTAACCTTAAAGCTATGGGATATCAAAAGGAGTACGTAGTACATAATTATGTAGGTATCAACGCAATTTGTCCAATGCATGTCCAACATTTATGTCGGCATTAAGTAACTCCATTTGAATTTGCAAAATAAAATTATCATTTTCAATCGCTGCCGTGGATCTGTTTCTTCTGTTAATTCCGTATTTTAAATTTGTAATTGCTTCCAAGTCGAATTTTTGTAAAATTGTCAGAAGACGTTGCAATGTTACTGTATTTTTGTTTATTGATTTATTTAATTTTGCATGCCATCCTTCAATGACGTTGTTTGTCCGGTGGCGCTCTCCAAAGACACTTATAAATTTTACTATATTATTTTTAAACCAATATCTATCTATGTAATCCACAAAATTTTCTATTTCAAAAGTTTCACTTTCGTGTTTTATGAATGTCCATCCTTCAGAAATTAATTCAGACGGCAACAACGGTAATGCTGCAGTTAACGAAACTAATCGCTTTTGTGGTTTATTTTTTGTAACTTGTAATGCTTTAGCTTTCCGCCAAATCGCCCGAGTCCAATGGTAATAGCACCCAATAATTTTAGATTCTGGAAAAACTGCTGAAATGGCATTAATTGCCGCCAGCTCATAATCGCAATGTATTTTTTGAGGTTGAAAATTTGGTAATTGCGATCTAATAAGATCATATAAAGTTATGTAAGTTTTCTCTTTTTTATCAGGCAGCAATGCGAAGATTAGCGGTACAACTTTTGTATGCATCGATGTACTATCTACATCTCCAAGTATGCTGTATAATTCAGCAAAGGGCTTTGGACAAGATTTAAATGTAGCATCTGTAAAAAATTCTTTAATGCTTGGAATCAATTTTCTGGCTTTTTCAGAGCAGAAAACAAGTATAAGCGTACCCTCATAAAAGTACTCTGCTAAAATGAAGGATAAAAAATTTTTAGGGACTTGTACCTCATCAAGGCTATTAAATACTGTTTTCGAGCAATTTATAGACTTATTTCTTAAACTGTAGAGACAATGTTGTATATTAGATAGAGAAGGTATAGTTTGTATAAAATTTATGCCTGAATCTTCAAGATTTGCAATTGCTTCATTATATAACTGAGGCATTGGGCGATCCGATTTTTTTACTGTCTCTTTTAAATTTGATATAGTTTTATCTACAATATTTTTTGCTGTGTTAGGTAGACACTGGTGGGTTTTTTGTTTAAGAACAACATTATCCTGAAAAAAAAATGTTAATTTATTTTATACACACATACAAATCGTCACGCCTGTCTCCCATTAGGCAGAGTTACTTATTTGTTTAAATAATACAAAGAGACACGGTTTCATTACAAGAAAAATACCTTATTAATCGTTATTGTACCCACGCATTTCACTTTCTTATAATTAGCACAACGCCACACTGATGATTCATTTTTATATTGCCGCATTTTATAATATTGGCAATCGTCAAATAAAAGTACTGTACCCCCTTTTCTATTAATGAAAGAAATACTATTTGAATCGACTTCCATTGTGAAAATCCAAGAGAAACTGTATACTTAATAATAAGATATTATTTAATGCTAGTGGTTTAAAGTAGACTATTATAAATCAAAACGGAAAATGACAATGTCAATATGATTAATATTTAGAAAATTTTCCTGTGTGAAGTTTAAAAATAAAGAGAATCAATACTCCTTTTAGTTAGTAGAACCACGGGCAAAAAAAGTTGCCCATAGTCCTATCGATAGGACTACAGGTAATTTGATTTACCTTTGGTTCGATTGATAGAACCACGGGTAAAAAAAATTGCCCATGGTTCGACCAGTAGAACTACGCAGTAGGACCACGGGCAACAAGGGCATTTTAATATATGGGTTAAGCATGGTTACATATCGTCTGTTGAATAGTTATTATTCTCTCTATCTTCTATAGTTATTACTCTTTAATAAGAAAAGATTGAGTTTTATTTGAAAATCGGTGTTATAAAGTGATGTTTTTATTCCTAGGGGTAGTTTATTAGATAAATATGTTCTTTAATTGATCTACAGTAAGTGCTATGCTTTGTGACATCAAGATGGGGTGCAAGTTTGGCCTGTAGATCTTTTTTCCTTGTACTCTCCCTTTGTTGCCTTTCTCCTACGTCTCGTACTCATGTGTATATTTACGCAACCTCATTCCTCAGACTTCTGAGCACATAGCAGGTCGAACTGATTGATTGCTCTAAGTGTCTTAGTTCCTCTTTCCAATTTAATTGATCTTGAAGAACTTTGCCACTGATATTTGATCTACATTTTCACCATTTATTTTACAATGCAATTTCTCATTATTTCTGGTAGTAGTCTTAAATAGTATAGCATTTGTTTTACCAGCATTTACTGTGAGTCCATTTACGGTAAACCAGCTGTGAAAGGTATCTAAAGTGTGATTTATAACCACGTTTAGATTGGTCATGTTGTCGGCCGATACAACACGTTGGTATCGTCGGCAAATACCACCAACTGGATAGAAGCTTCATCAGTTTCTATAACGTGTCGTATGAAAGGTTATAAAGAATATTGGACCCAGTATGGAACCTTGTGGAACACCTGTATGAATTTGTACCATTTTGGACTTATATGTTTCCTTACAAAACATATTTTCATTTACGGAATCGTTAGGTTTTGTAATACCTGTGATTTCCACGATCATTTTTCTGTTTGTTAAATATGAGGTTAGAAGTTCCAAAGGCTTTTCCCTAGCACCATAATATTATAGTTTCTCTAGCAATAATTTATGATCCACCGAGTCAAATGCAGAACTCAAGTCTAGAAAAAGTCCAGCCACTTTTTGCCTGTTGTTCATTCTACTCACAATGTCTTTCATAAGTGAGCTAATTGCATCGTGTTCCAAGATTTTTTGCGGTATCCAAACTGTCTGCTATTTAGTACTTTATTAAGGTTAAGATGCCTCAGTAACCTATCTTTTATTAGCTTTTCCAAGATCTTTGAAACAATCGGGAGTAGGGAAATGGGCCTGTACATTTTCGGATCGGTTTTCGACCCTTTTTTGTGCACTGGTATAACTTTGTGGTACTTATGTATGTATTTAGAAATATATAAGTATGTTTATCAGTTGTCTGGTTACCATAGTACATGCGGATTAAGGTGAGGGTATTATTTAACAGCAACATAGATGGCGTCAAGTGTGATTAAAACGCTCGGATTTATTTTAAACATAATGCAGGCCACATTCAAACGATTTCAAAAATGTATAACACTTAATGGGTTTGTGTTAGTAAATAAAATTTCTAATTATATTCTAGTTAGGTACTACCAAATTATAATAATAATATAATATCTTGGGACAATTCACACAACGCCATCTGATCCCAAACTAAGCAGAGCTTTTACTATGGAAACCAGACAACTGATAAACATACTTAAATATTTCTAATATTAGTTCTCTCTGGAATTGTAACGTGTAAAAGGGAGAGTCCCTTTGTTATATTCTACTAGATATAAATAAGTAAATACATATTTTTATAAGACATTTTATTAAATTAAAAATATAATACAAAATATTAACATATCAACAACTATTATACAAGGCAACAACAATAGCGATCGTCGCAAAGTTACCACTACGCTTACAATACACTGAAACCATCAATTACAAAACTATTTAAACAGCTTATAATTATATGCAAGCCATATATAAACATGTAAACCTAATAATGTGAGAACCTCACTTCATCTACCAAAATCCATTTATTTAGAATGAAAGTGGGCACGTACTTGTTTGCAACGATAAGGCTAGGGCTATCAAATATTTTAATTAAACATCAGGTACCTACCTACTTTTAAATAATTACGATTTGTTTCCCGCGGTTTTACTTGCAACTTTTCAATTCCTATTTAACCCCCTTAATAATGAGTTTTCAAAACATCCTTTATAATCAACTACGTCATTTAAGAAAACTGCAAACTTTCATGCATATAAGTCAAGAAAATTTCCAATTCTATTTAGTTACATTTCTACAGCTAGTATTTTATTATTTTTCAATGATGACAGCCCTGTCTTACCAACTGGTAATTGACGCGTTGCAAACTGGTTTACGATTAGGTAACACTTCAAATTTAATGGTTTCTAAGTTTCAAAGTCTACAAATATTCAACATTCTGCGTGATGACTCCGTGCAAGTACTGGTGGGAGATCTGTCGGCCATTTTGTGCGACTAGCACGATCCTGGGGCTGCTCCCCCTGTGTAGCACGGGGGTGGGGGGACTGCTGGGAGACATCTCCGCGGGGGGGATGGTTTTGAGGTATTCCCTCATCTCCTCCCTAGAGGAGAATGCTTTGTCGCCGTAGATGTTGGTGCCGTCCGCTGAGTCTAAGATCTTCCAAGGTTCCGGGGTTTCGAAGTATCCGCCTTCACCCTGTTCAAATTAGTTTTTTTTATAATTTTACTTGGTTATATTAAAACAAAAACCATATTTGATTGTAATGGAAAGAAGAAACTTCACTGATAGGAAGACTTCTTCCGAAAATATTATTATAGTGTTCGGAAAAAAATACGAAATATCAGCAGTGGTCGATGGCAACTCTCCCTCCATCCTCCCGGGTTGTGCGAGTGACTCGCTCACCGGTTTTAGACCAATTCCACCCTCCATTTTGTAACTCACGTTGTATGAAAATTGTTAGGGTATTTTTTGTACCAGAAGTTACACGATGTTGTGTAAGGGAGGGGAGTTGTTAGTCTAAAACCTCACCAGGTGTCACCATAGGAGAGGGGGCGAAAATATAATATATATAATTTACTGAGCGTCTTATTGTCGCCTAAGATGTGTTCTTGTTCCTTACATGTCCATTAGCCCCACGTGGTCTCCCCGTGGGTTATGGGTGTACCGCAGACAAAAAAGAAAATTAAAGTCTGTGTAGCGTCCGACTAGCATTCAACTGATGCTATTTATTTTCTAAGAGTTCATTGTCTGCTTCGCACTTGGCCGGTATTATTGTAACTGTCGACTCTTTCAGAATAATAACCCTGGGAAATCCTACTTTACTACTACGAAATCCCTGTCTTTGTTCACGATGTATGACTATATCGTAACTATATCACACGAACTCACCTCAAACGTAGAGACAGCGTAGTGGTTCCCTCTCTTGACGGTGACCACTGACACGAGATCCCCGTCCTTGCTCACGATATATGACTATATCGTGACTATATAACACGAACTCACCTCGAACGTAGAGATAACGTAGTGTTTCCCTCTCTTGACGGTGACCACTGACACGAGATCCCCGTCCTTGCTCACGATATATGACTATATCGTGACTATATAACACGAACTCACCTCGAACGTAGAGATAACGTAGTGTTTCCCTCTCTTGACGGTGACCACTGACACGAGATCCCCGTCCTTGCTCACGATATATGACTATATCGTGACTATATAACACGAACTCACCTCGAACGTAGAGATAACGTAGTGTTTCCCTCTCTTGACGGTGACCACTGACACGAGATCCCCGTCCTTGCTCACGATATATGACTATATCGTGACTGTATCACACGAACTCACCTCAAACGTAGAGACAGCGTAGTGGTTCCCTCTCTTGGCGGTGACCACTGACACAAGATCCCCGTCCTTGTTGACGATGGGCGCTCCAGACACGAACTGGTTGTTGGACTCGAAGGTCGCGGCGCAGCGCCACTGCGCCAGCGAGCCGTCGCTGGACACCACCAGGATGCGCTTGCTGCGGTTAATGAACACCTGAGAAAGGAGGGGCTTCTATTAAGTAAGACTTCAATGTAACATCAAAATTGATGGTAGCGTCAAGATAATAATAGGAGGCCCACAAAATGGTGCTGTTCAACCAGGAAACGGTGAACTCCTATATAAAGGAAGGAACTGTGTTATATCTACCTAGTTTTATATAAGCCTATATTTGCCGCCTTACAAGATACTCGACTATCTGCAAGTGACTAAGGTCAGCAGAGCTCATCAGAGACTTGAATTGGTGACATCGGATCAAGTAGACAGCTGAGAAATTATCTGTCCACTATGGTCAGGGGTTAATGATTACTCAGGCTTTTCTCCCCTACAAGATTAGCTGGTTTTACTAATGCGAGTTCGATACTGTGTGGGGGGGGGGGGGGGTGGATGATTCTGCAAGTCGCATGCTAGGCATCATAGATATACCCACTAACGAACGAAAAATGTGATGAATTGACGAACACTGTGTTTGATGCTCGTTCAAACACTGTGTTCGTCAAAAATGATCGTGGCGATCAATATTGGTTGTTCTGTGCAGACGGTGTACGAAGTTTGATGCAACATTAGTCTTTGTTTATTGGTAACTTAACTGTCGACCACTTCCAACGGTGAATCCATGGTCACAGAGGGGTTGAGCGCGAACGCAAGTGGAACTGTGCTCCCAAGGTGTTCTTATTCGCTTTGCTAATTAACGTGCACACGTACGAACCAAATGTTCCGTGTCGATGTTCGTGTTCACCATGTTTTGGTCGTTCGTGCGTACACGGCTTTATTAATGTGAAAGTAAGCACCGGGCTGATTGTTTCCTGGCCTAACCCGGGAACCGATTTTCATAAAATTTGGTAGGTATACAGACAGCTTGAAGGCTGGAGTGTTTGAGCGGATGTCTTTTACCGCGATCACCAAGACTGTAGCAAAAGCTAGTGGTATTTAAGTGACATGTATACCTTCTCGGCGGTTTCCTCGTCGAGGCGCACGTAGGCGAGCTCGCCGAGCGGCGCCAGCAGCTGCTCCGTGAACACGTCGCAGTAGTGGTGCGTCTTGTTCGCTAGCTCCTTCACCTGGCGGGAATATACAAGTTAGCATGTGTAGACCTAGACCGTATTGTACTTGTAATTGATAGATATGTAGTATTTTTAATTGCATTTCAAAGAAAAAAATCAGACCGAGGAATCGAACGAGGAAAACAGTGCCGTATATATTTTAAGAACAGCGGTAATATATACATATATATATATATATACCTACAGATAGCGCAAGCGGGTCCCAGCCTAACCCGCCTGCAGCAAGGAAATGATGTTTAGCGATAGAGTTCAGAATAGATAATTCGCTTTTGCGCTCCGTTAAAGTGATCGGAAGTCAGATTCGAAGGGTTCGATTCCTGGGTTTGATTTTTCTAATTGGGTAGTTTTCAACTGGGTCATTTTTTTCTTTCAAATATAATTATTGTATAAATACTCAATCAGCATAAATGTGTACTATAGTTAGCTAGGTTAGAGAATAAGAAGGTAGACGGTGAACGGTTAAAATTTGTCAGATGTAGGTACCTGTTCAGGTGTGCAGGAGTGGATGGGCACTGTGGAACCGAAACTAGCGAACTTCTTGCCGTCTCGCTCGTGCAGCTCCGCGGGAATCGACAGGTTCTCCACCAAGCCTTTGTAGCTCTCGTTCAGTACCGTGCGCTTCGACATCTTGCACTGAAACGTAAGAAAAAATATAAAATAAAACAAAATAAACCTTAAGTATAATTCTTACATTACTGGATTATCCTATTCTTAGTGGATATGAGGTAAGTAGGTACCTATGTTAGATTTTGAATTATTCGAATGACGAGTATTTAAAGATCGGCAGTAACTTCCATTACACTTCGGTGTGAGCAGGAACTAAGTGAAAATATCGTAGACATACTACACAATAATAAATTACTGATATTACAGCCGTAATTTGTGTTGTTAAATATTCATGAATCAATTCACAGCGATAAACAAGATAGCGTTATCTGGCGCCGCGTTCACGTTAAGTAATAATTAATAGAGAGAGACTAGAAGTTAAACGACAGTTTATTCTCGAACTCTTTCGTTTTGAACATTGAGAACTACTTCTCATCACTACCCGTGTGGCATGGCAACAAAGGTACTTAAAACTAATAAATTGAGATTAAACGTTACCTACACCGGTATACCTACCAGTCAACGTTAGGAATATCTCCGATAAGTAGAAAAGTAGCCCATGAACAAAGCAATGAACTTACTCTTATGAGTCAAAAGTAACCCATCTTTAAAACCGGGCAAGTGCATGTCGGGCCACGCACAATGTAGTACAGTACTGATAATCAGCTGTTACTCGTAAACTTGTCAATCCCACTTAGCTGTAATAGTTTTCCTTTTAATTTCACTATAATAGACACTTGACTCTTAACATTTTTTTTTTAATTAAGTTAAAAAGTTTATTTGAAATGCATTATTTACTTATGCAATGGGTAGTAAAAGTACCTACCTATGTACCTACTAGGTACACTACGTATGTAGGTAGAGGTACGTTATATGTGTAGGTATGCATGCAAAATTACAGCTTTCTAGCACTACCAGTCTCTGAGCAAAGCTGAGGACTAAAAGGGTTCCGTTTTGCCAATTTGGCTACGGAACCCTAAACATGTGGATACTTTAATAGACAATTTTGTCATTCAGTTTAAGCACAAAAATGCAAACGAAAAAAAAATGTGAATTAAGTCACGTGCGCTACGACGCGACGCAGAGAGAGAACTAATGGATATTTAGGTATACGGTATATGGACTGTGGTCTTCCCCGTATCCTGATTAGGTACCTACCATGTCCTGTCACGAACCATAGACGTAGGTATTTAGGGTACTACATTGATACTCATATTCATATATTTCAATCAAGTTTGATCATATTACTGTTAATAAACAAATTATAAATTACAAATTAGAATACAATTAATAAAATAAATCATATAAATAATTAATAAAATAGTATAAATAATATTAATATGCTGTTATGTATCAATATTTATAGTACCCAAATATTAACAAATTGAACCAATCAATACTTAGGTAAATTTTGACTATTACAACATGATCGCTATGCGAGCACCATTGGTCAATGAAATCGTTCGCACTATAGGCAATCAGAGGGGGCAACTTGGGGGGTATTGTGGGGTTAATGTCCTACCTTCAACTCAAGTCTAGCTACGGCACTGACTGTTCTAATTTCACGAACAAACAGAGCAAAAAGAAAGTTAGTAATGACAAGGGCAGCTGTTGACACCGTTTGTTGTTTACACCGAGATTATATCTATTGTTAGTAATAAAGTTTGCAAGTTAGAAGGCTCAAGGTTTCGATCTAGACAACTTGCGACATGGACTAGGTACATCTACTTAGTTGTTTTGTTATGCTTTATGGTAACTGTAACCCAGTGAACACATGACGTAAATTTACGTAAATGTGATATAATAATATCTTGGGACAACTTACTAATCCCAAACTAAGCAGAGTTTATACTATGGCAACCAGACAACTGATAAACATACTTAGGTATATATTTTTGTAAATACATACATATTATAAATAAATAACACCCAGGCACAGAATAAACCATCGTGCTCATCACACAAAGTTTTATTCTGGATGGGGATCGAATTCTTGCGTAGCAGTCGGATACACTCCCACCGCGCCATAGAGGCAATCAATATCAATGTAACATAAAACACATTAATGTAATTTCTTTTTTCCTCTAGTTAATAACTTGGTGTATTTGTTTGTCATTAATCAGATGCCACACCTAGGCATCATTGATAACGAATAATTGATTGAATATCTGATTGCTTTTTATTAATACCTATAAATATTTCGTGATATGTCGTGATTGTAGTTACCAGTCTAGATTTGTTTTTAAACCTAATCCTTACAAATTTCACCTCAAGGTGACTAGGTTGGTAGGTTAATTGGTGCTAAGGAGCATGAGAGTGTCAAATTCATTCTAGCTAAGTATGCCTCTGAACTGGATTCCAGGCAGTTGCCTTTAAACAATAGAAGTGGCGGCGGTAGCCTAATGCAATCCTACCCATTATACAATGTACCAACGACGGGAACCCACTCCAAACATACGCCATTGAGCTTAGCTGGAGGAGTTATGAAGATTGCTAGTAATGTAGGACGAAATCTCACATTGCATTATATTTAAAATAAAATCTAACATACCTACTTAGATCTAAAGAGTCGGGAAATCGAAAGAATTTCTGTGCTCCCTGTTCTTAGGAACTCTCACGTCTCGCTTATTTAACGTAGCTAAGAATGAAAGAGACATAAGATCATTATCGTAAGTTATTATGAGTTTGAAGAAAGATGTCACTATTGTATTTTAGCTGTCGTTGGCCCTGATAACCTCTTTGTTGTATTTACAATCATTATCTTGCGGCGCTGAGAGAGGTTACCTATTTTTAAAATATCAAGCGTAAGTCACAGTTTAAGGAATCTACAAACTGCATATTTTAACCATAGGCGTACCCAGTAGGGAGCTGTGGCGATCCAACTACCCTTCTGAAATGATATATCTAACGCCAGTTTTATTATAAGTATCCCGCGCCCCTGTTCTTTTTATATCTGGTCTGAACTCTTCCCCTCCCCCCTTCGAAAAATAATTCTGGATACGCCATGTTTTAAACACATTTATATTTAAATATATTTCTTCGATTTGAAGCTACAATAGCAAATTAAGACACTAGTAAAGCCAATACAACTAAGAATAAGACTTTATTAGGAGAAAATGGGTTGTAGATGAAATATGACTGATTTAATAAATAGATTTTCACACATAGGTACCTACCTATAATGTATTGTGACGTGATTGTCAACAATAAGGTTTAAATGTTAAATCATCATCATTTAATTATCATGTGATCGAACTGTTGCCAAGTAGACACCTACTGGTCAATTTTAGTGGAAAAATATTCAACGATAAACTGTACCTACTCAAATAAAAGAAAAATTAAATGATGTGTAACTAATGGTCAACTTACTTTCAAAACTAAATCCTTTAATTCCATAATAGTTTAAGGTAGGTTAGGTACCCAAATATTACACTTTTATAGTAACAATGACACAACTTTACAGAACTTACGCAACAATATTTACGATAACATAACAAAATAGCAATACAACGAAATATGTCACTTTTATCAAATTGTCACAATTATCAACAAAGTAACCGAAAATTGAAAATTGCGCCTTATTATATAAAACTTTCTTAAAACATACCAAGCGTTCTGTCCTGTCCTAAAGTCACAATATGTTATATAGTTCAATATTTGTTTAAACCACGGGGCGAGTCGGCGGTATTCGTCAAATCGTGTCTCCGCCGAATGGAGCACTGAGCGATAGCTATATCTCGGTGTGATAACAGGTGAACGTCATTCAAAGATTTTATAGACTGGCTCTTACACCGACACGTAATTTTGAACTTGTAGAGTTTGTAGATATTTCAACATTTTAAGTACCTACTTACCTATAAGTGAGTATAGAATAGTCAAGGTATATGCAGACTTAGAAAACGTGAGGTCACCGAGTGACCATACATTTTGCATCACATTTCACATTGTGGGTGAATTAAATGGCAATTATGTGCTATACCTAAGTATAAATTATAGCTATAATTAACAATATTTTATTAACGTTGTACTTAACTGAAACAGGCTATGTCAAGCATTTCTTAGAATAATAAAATGTATTCTAAGAAATGCTTCACAGTTCCGTTTAGGCACAGATAATATAATACTATACTAGTAGTTTAGGTAAGTAATAAAATAGCAAAACAATATAGTATTGTTGTAATTCTACATACCTATGCACATAGAAATGCCAATAATCTACATACCAGAACAAAAAAACCATTGCTCTTACATGGTACTAACATTTTTTTTTTAGAAATTTTAATAAATTATTTGTAACATTGACCAGTAGTATCCAATTGCAAAGGTATAAAGTAAATGTAAAATATTAATATATTTTTTTCTAAATTACAAACACATTGATTTAATTATATTCAGCCATTATTCGATATTTCTAACAGTAGCTTGTTATATGTATTACCTACGAACATATAAATCATTTTTAAGCAGATTATGATTGTTAAATATACCTAATCATAGTTAAAGACAAGTATTCTAATCCACCTTACGTTATCTAAATTCTGGCTAATACCTGACTTATGTATCCACGCATCATTTCTTTGCCCAGATTTGTAAATAAAGTAAATGTTTCTATATTTTGACAGGTTTTTATAGTATTCCGATTTTAAACACGACTTTCTCCATAACCAAATACAGTGAACTGACAATAGCATAATGTCACATTAAAGATGAATTGAAATTGAATTATGTACATATTTCGTATTTACATTGAAAAACTAACACGTACTGCTACTTTCTATGCCATATTATGTTAACTACACACTATACAATTACTATACGAAGATACAGTTTGCTAAAGGCAAAGGCTAGGCATATATGGCTGAGAGGCGCGGAACCGAACGAATTTAGGTATACGGTATACTTAACTAACTAATCGCCATGATATGAGATTTTAGACTAAACTGGAAGTGAGCGCCTCGGACCTGTGCCTCATGGGAGTAACCAGGATCATTTTTCTGGGGGAGGGTTTCGTAATTTCGGTAGGGGTTTTGATGGTACCTATACTTTCTTTTCAATTTGGGGGGAGGTTTCAACTTCCGTATAAAAGGGTACGCCCATGTTGTGCACCTTTAGGTACCTACTATTTTCATCCTTTCGCTTAAGTTTCAAATGTACGTTTGAAATATAAATGTCTGATAAAAAATGGGTACAACTGCAAATGAAATAGAAAAAAATTTGCTGTTCGCACTGTTTTTTGTCAAATTTAGAAATAGTTAAAAGTAAGTTGTCTTAAATCTGAACCAATCTTCAGGGTCCGCCCTGTCGGTCCGCCTCTGACCTGAGTGGGTTGAGTACAGTAACTTGCCCATGATATCTCAGTTCTCTAACGATCTCATTCGGGGAAGGAGAAAATTCATGGAATCATCTCAACTAATTTATAATACAATTTGATAAAAAAAAACTTTACTCACATTTTACTGTGGTGGTTCTTCTGAACACTAGAGACACAATACTATCACAGCCAATTATTTGCAATGGTTTCTCTTATATAGAGGAAGTAAAGTCATATCATTCATTATGTAGGTATTGTGAAATATATTCGTCATCATGTACACGCTGTTTCTGGCATACCTACATCGTGAACATTTGTTTATGGGAATATGGGAAGCCCAATATTGCTCAATAATTATCCTCGCAACGATATAAAGCTGTTTATGTGTACTGTTAAGATATATTTAATACTGATGTATTTTAAGAAGTAGAGTACAGAAACCTCGGTCTGTATCATCCTTCTCGGGGAAGTCCCTGCTCAGCGCCTTATAAAAAAGTTAGAGCAATTTATGTTTGCGTGGATTGAATCGCTGAAAACAATTAGGCACCGATATCTATACTAATATTATAAAGCTGAAGAGTTTGTTTGTTTGAACACAGCAATCTCAGGAACTACTGGTCCGAATTAAAAAAGTCTCTTGGGTAGCCCATTTATCGAGGAAGGCTATAGGTTATATAACATCACGCTACGACCAATAGGAGCGGAGCAGTAATGGAAAATGTTGCAAAAACGGGGAAAAAGTGCACATACGAAGTTGCGCGGGACAGCTAGCTAGTATTAATTAAATGGTCTTTTTTAGCTGTAGATAGATGTTTTAATGAAACCTGTATTTTTTTACTTTCAGCATTTTTCTTTAATATAATTCTGTCATTACAAGCAAGAGTGCGTAGATATACATTATTACAGGTGTATGTGTGGTAAAGAATTGTTTGTTTTGTTTTTTAGAAGACGACTCCCGCAGATAATGCAAGATAAGCGACTTAAACTTGAATTTAACGTACGCTCGGACAGGTTATTGGCTTATTTATTCATAGTTCTCTACATTAGCATTTAAATCGTGACAACACATGATTTTTTTCCTCTTTATTATTCTTTAAAGTGTAAAAAAAGACAGCACAGACCTCACGTGGAATTAATATCTAAACTTAGTAAACAAATGTTAATAGGATACCAACTCACCGAATCTTGTCGTATTAAAGTTCAATTAAGTCATTATCTTTTTTTTAACACAAAGTTACCGAATAAAACTATGTCTAAACACATATCAAGTCGCACTTACTTAAACGCTTTGAATATCTAGATCTCATAGATACTCGTAGAAGTACATTAGAAATTCTACAATGTTTCATCACTCTCGTAACGCTCTAATAACGTAAAACTATAAACATTATGTAAACAATTTAGCACAAAACATGTGTGATCACAACATCTTTGTTATGACTTCGAAACCAAACTAAAGACGCAATATCAACGGTAGATGTGTAGGTATTGTTTTTTGTGAACACACATGTTGGACTCTTAGGAGTGGCCACATACTGCGTAGGTAGAGGTAGTGGCTACGTAGATACGTAGTATAGTACCTATTATATTATCTGTGCCTTAGGTTTTTTTTAGTTGATAATCCTTCTCGCTCTAATTAATCCAATAAAATCTCAACTATAACTCACATTTATGTAGGTAGGTTTAAAGACCCTGTACTTATCATTTTTTTCTTCTATTTATCTATTTCTGATTTCATATTTTTTTAGAAATAGATTTTAGTACTACGAGGGGTGATCATGATAAACGGGTATTTTATAAACTTTAAAAAGCTAAAAACATTTTTTTATCAAATGGTTAGTTCTTTACGACTTGCCAGACCAAAAATCATATAAATAGGACAGTAGGTATTTTGTATAGTTATTCATTTGAGTACGAGCAGCCGGAGAGATAACACGAAATGGAGAAACACGAAGTAAGAAGCGTCATCAAGTACCTCTGCTTGAAAAAAATGTCTAGCAAAGAGATTCATGCTGACTTATTGGAAACGCTGGGGGCAATGCTTCTCCATATTCCACAGTTGCACGCTGGTTTAAGATGGGTAGAACATTAACAGAAGATGAACATCGCGAAGGGCGTCCATCGACGCCCTGTTCTAAGAAAAATGACAAAAAAGTTCAAGGTCTCGTGTTAGCTGATCGAAGAGTGACTAGCCGCCATTTAGCTGAGATCACAGGGATTTTATATGGCAGCATTCAGACGATCTTGACTAGTGAAATCAAGATGAGAAAGGTCATCGCGCGTTGGGTGACGAAAATGTTAACCGACGAGCAAAAGAAGAAGCGATTAAACATTTCCAGGGTCAATCTTGACAAGTTCCAAGCTGATCAGAAAAAAAAAATTACCCATTTTGTGACTATGGATGAGACATGGATTCACCATTTCGATCCTGACACGAAACAACAGTCCGTGACAAGAAAGAGGCCATCCTCACTAACACCGAAAAAATGTAAAGTTTCAAGTTCAGCGGGTAAGGTAATGACGTCCGTTTTCTGGGATGCCGTAGGAATAATTATGGTCGAATACCTGAAAAAGGGAGCTACTATAACAGGTTCTTACTACGCTGATCAGATAAGAAGATTACGGCAAGCTATCAAGGAGAAAAGACGAGGCAAACTGCAAGCAAAAGTCCTGTTCCACCAGGACAACGCGCCGGCACACAAGGCTGAAGTTGCGATGGCTGCCATTCAAGAAGTTGGCTTCGAACTGCTTGACCACCCCCCGTATTCTCCGGACTGGGATAGAAGTCGCTGGGGGCTAGCCCCCAGCGACTTCTATTATTTCCTCGGCTCAAGGAACATCTCAGAGGCACGAAATTTGAAGATAATAGTGAAGTCATGGCCGCTGTAGTGGCATTTTAGGAGAGTCAAGATATTTTTTTAAGGGTATTTTGGGTTTGGAAAAGTGATGGACTAAATGTATTGACTTGTCAGGAGACTATGTTGAAAAATAAATTCATATTTTAACCTGAACCGTGGTTTTTCATACCCATTATCATTACTTTTTGATCACTTCTCGTAGAATAATACAATGAATTTTCAAAAAGTCCCACTTCCCAGTTCGACTACAGATAATAGTTTGCTCATTAACTTTTATGTACATTATTTTTAATAAAAAAGTGACATTGCAAGTAATTGTTACACAGTGGCGTAACACCCCCTAGCTACGCCACTGCTGTTACGTTTTTATGCTTCTGGACTGATTTGTAAAATTTGGTGTAGGTGCAAGTACCTAGATTGAAGCATGCAGAGTCATTTAAGTCTTATAACAAGGTAACTCGCACTTAATCAATATACATATTATATTTTTGAAAGACTCACATAACGTTATCTAATCCCAAATCATTTTATCCCGGATGAGGATCGAACCCACGACCTTCGGTTTAGCAGTTAGTACTACGCGTTTCAAATGAATTGATAACTGTCATAATGAGATTTTGATTCACTTTACGACTGCAACTTCAATGACGTAAGGTCAGCAATTAAATGATTTGTAAGAAGGTGTCATTAGTATTACACAGAAGTAACTACCTACTCTAGTAAACTATATACATAGCACTGTATTTTACTATTTATTATTAAAGATATGTTTTAGTTAAAAAAAAGTATCACATCTGGCTGTAAAACCACAAAAGTGTAGAATATTCATAAATTTTGCCTATTTACTTATTTCTGTTTGGTGTTTAATAAATAATAAAGAATACCAATAATATTACAGTAAAGAAAAATATAAGGTTCATAGTTCAAAGCAAATAAATATTTCGTCCACCCCATTACCATACGCATACGTACTTTACCCGACTTGGGAGTTTTTGCTGCTAGCGGTACAATTTTGACAAGTACAGAGTGAAGTTGTCGCGATCGCGATTATTTTCTCATTTGAATAAAATTTAATTTTAAAAGTCTGGGGCGTAGGTACCGCCATAACAATTACCTATAGATGCGCGTGCGCAGCAATTGCACCAACTTCAACATATTTATTTATTTTGTAATGTTGTAGACACATATATTTTATGCTCTTTAGTTACCTTCCGTTGTGCCGTGTGGTGCCGGCTTAAGAATAGTACCACCCCATCTCTTCCCGTGGGTGTCGTCAAGGCGACTAAGGGATTTCACCCCGGAAGACGGGCAGCAGCGTCCTCTGCGTACTTAAAGCCTTACTGCGATCGCCAACCCGCTCGCCAAGCGTGGCGATTATGGCAATTACCCCCAGGATCTACATACCAGTAGGTTCTACTGGGGAGACCCGTGCCCAGCAGTGGGCCATCATATGGGTTGATATGAGTTACCTTCTAGTCGGTTTAATATTTTATTGTAAAAAGTTTTCATTTCTCAGTTTTTAGTGTGTTGGTTTGTCATTTATCTAAGTTACAATACCCTATTCTAAACTGCTCATTTCCTTTTACAAAATATTGCTTTTCTCGATGAGGGGCACTGAGGTACTACTACTACGTATAGAGAAGACAACGCGGTGCATAATTTTGCGCCACGCTTTGCGGTACGCTGTACCGCAACTATCCAGTGAGTATCCACCGCCCGTAAAGACTGGTCGTGTTTGGCTCGCATAAACAACATCATCAAAATGCCTGGTTGTGTACTTAAAGACTGCCATAAACACTCTAGAACATCAAAAAAAAGTGATGGTTTAACATTTCATCGGTAAGTAGACATTAAAACTTTTAAAACTCTTTGATTTAAAGTTTTTCGCGATTTAACAATGCTCACTAGAATCGGGCGGCGGGCGCCGCCATTTTGCAATACTAATCATAGAGTAATGAAAACAAAAGACGCAGATGCGCAACATAGGTTCGTGTACTTTAGTACCTATTTTGTTGTTCAGCTTGTCAATAGTATAATGTGTTATTTATTATTGTGTAGGAGAGATGTAAATTAAGTGAATTGTGACTTTTACTTAAATAATTTTTGAAGGTTTCTACGGCCGGGTCATGAGAAAAGAGAAACGTGGATAAAATTTGTGCAAATCAATCGGAATGAAGAAACATGGCTTCCGACTCCTCATACATATATATGCTCATTGCACTTTAAGGACGAGGATAAGCATTATACAAAAACGGGACGAGTTTATCTTAAGAAAACTGCTGTACCATACAATAAAAATACCGTATCGGTAAGTGTGGTGTCTATATAGTTTCTATTAACTTTTATGTTTAGTATTTTATATTTCTTACTTTGTTGTATACTGTTTACGTATACTATGAGATAAAAATATTGTTTATATCAATATTTTGACGGCGATGTTCAAAAGCGAGACAAATAAATAAATAAATGTTTGGACATTTACACACAGCGCCATCTAGTTCCAAAGTAAGCAAGTAATGCTTGTGTTATGGATACTAGACAACTGATATAATACATAAATACATTTTTTTTTTCGTAAATACATACATATTATAGATAAATAACACCCAGACACAGAATAAACCATCGTGCTCATCACACAAAGTTTTATCCTGGGTGGGGATCGAACCCACGGCCTCTGGTTCAGCAGTCAGGGTCACTAACCACTAAGCCAACAGGCCTGTCAGACAGAATAATAGTAAACAATAACGCATAGAAATAAAACAATTTTCTTAAATTCCAGCCTTCAAGATCACATCAATCCAGTTTTGATCCAATACCTGAACCAATAAGCGATTCAGAGTCAATTTTTGATACTCCTCGGAAAATTGTGCTAAAAAAGAAACTTTTCAAAGAAAGCACGGCGAAAAAAAAATTATTGGATAAAATAAGGAAGATACAGCGTCAAAACAGATATTTAAAGAAAAAAAATGAATCATACAAAACGTTGGTTTCAACTTTAAAAGAGAAATTTGATTTGGATCGAAATGCTGAAAATGATCTTATGTGTAAAGCTGAGGTTGTGGAGTTACAAAATTCTTTGATCAAACGAAGTAAGCAGAATAAGCATCCTAAAATATACACTGCACCATTACGAAAATTCGCCTTGACTTTGCACTATTATTCTACAGCAGCTTACAAATATGTAAGAGATTTCTTCAATAAAACCCTCCCACATCCTAGAACAATCTGCAGATGGTATTCTTCAGTTAACGCAGAACCGGGATTTACTGCCGAAGCGTTTCGAGTGCTAAAAGAAAAACGACAATTAAGTAAAAAGCCTGTTGTGTGTTCGTTGGTATTTGATGAGATGGCGATTAGAAAGCAAAAGTTATTTCATCAAAAACGTAAACTTGGTATGGTTAACTTTGGAGTAGGCCCTGTGGAAGGTGAAGATGAGGATACAATAGCAACTCAGGCTTTAGTTTTCATGCTCGTGGCTTTAAATGAGAATTGGAAACTGCCTGTTGGGTACTTTCTAATATCTGGAATAACAGCGCAAACAAAAGCCAACTTAGTAAAAATTTGCTTAGACAAGTGCCACGAGGTTGGTGTAACTGTCACAAATCTCACTTTTGATGGGTGCTCTGCTAATTTAAAAGCTGCTGAAATTCTAGGATGTCAGTTGTCTGATGTGAATAATTTGAAAACTTACTTCCTTCATCCAAGTACATCAGAAAAAATATGTATTTTCATTGATCCTTGCCATGTAATCAAATTAATTAGAAACTCTTTTGAACGAAAGCGATTGTTGTTTGATGGAAATGACCAGAAAATAAAATGGCAGCTCCTTATTAATTTGAACAAACTCCAGCAAAATGAAGGTCTTCAGTTTGCTAATAAATTAACGCCCCGTCATATACATTTTCGTAATCAAATTATGAAAGTAAAACTCGCGACACAGCTTTTAAGTATGAGTGTTGCTAAAGCACTAACACTTTGTGAAGAAGAATTAAAATCTACACAATTTCAGGATTCTGTGGGCACAGTAACATTTATAACTTTGATGAATAATTTCTTTGATATAATGAATTCTAGAAAGTCTCAATTTTACGGATACAAACGTCCTATAGATTACAAAAACAAATCTGAAATTTTTGCATTACTAGATGAAGTGAAGAGATACATACTACAACTTAAATTTCATTCCAAATCAAAAAGAGTGATTAAAAGAAGAAATCAGATACCCAGAATAATAATACAGATAACTAAAAAGAATATTGTTGAGTCATTAAATAAAACAGGATTTTTGGGTGCCGTCATATGTATTGAGTCAATGAAAACATTATATAACTACATAGTAGAAGAAAAAAAGTATCTAGACTACATATCTATGTATCGCATAAGTCAAGATCATTTAGAACTTCTTTTTGGGTTAATAAGGAAGCACGGTGGCTATAATAATAACCCAAATGTATTACAGTTTAGAGCTGCATACAAAAAAATGTTAAGTCATCTTGAACTACGGTCATCTTTCACAGGAAATTGCATTCCTTTAGACAATTTTAGCATTTTACATAATTCGCCTCAAAATGTCATCAATAGCACAACAAACACTAATAGACACGATACTCTTGAATATGAAGTTTTAGAAAGTACAAGAGCTCTTGAAACTGATATAGAGGCTGAAAATAATTGTCACATTTTCGCAAATATGCTGGACGATGAAAATATAACGGAAGCTTCTAAAATAATAGTTGGTTACATTTCCGGGTATGTAAGCACTCGGTTGGCCAAAGAGTTGAAATGCGAAGAATGTATTGATACTTTGACCACGACACAGAAACTTCCGCATCATAAACTCATATGTATAAAAGATATGGGTGGTTTATGCTACTCCACTGAAGATGTTTATAAAATTTGTTTATCAACGGAAGTGGTTATACGTCGTTTAATTCGGTGCAGTGGCAAGAATGGCTTGTCTTCTAAATACGACTACACATATATAACAACGAATACATTGAAATGTTTCGTTGAGAAAGATGTATTCATTTGTTTACTTGGTCATTCATTTGATCAACCTTCTACATTAAATCACAGAGTGCATCTAATACGTGCAATAATAAACAAATATACAATTGTTCGATTGCACCACGAGGCAAAGATAACAAATGATTATACGAGCAAACGCCAAAAGCTCACTAAACTTATATTGTTTAAAGGCAATTAAATAATAATTTGTATTGATTTATTTTGAATTAGTGTTGTTTTATTTTTAATTTGTGTATTAATAAAGTTTATATTAAATTAAAACGATAGATTTTTATTTCACTTCGTTTATTTATTTTATGATAAGGCAGAGTATTAGATAGTAGTAGGTATAAAAGCTGTGTCACTTCTGCGATGTAAAATCTATAGGAGCGACTCGATGTTACACTACATTGAACGAAACGCGTAAGCGCCATGAAATTCATGGCACTTGTGACGTTTGGTCGTGACAAAATTATTCCCTGTAAGCGATATAGCGCTGCATGTTTTAATAGTTTGGCTAGATGACATAACTATTGTTTTAGCGCTGCAGCGAACTTTAGTTCTAACTCTTACCAAAATGAAGCAAACTTTTGGTTCAGGGTGTCTGTTCTATACGCTAGTAATATAGTTCAATGATGAGGGGCCGTACATTTTTGAGAAGTTCAACTGATAAACTATCAGTTCCATAACATGATGCGATGGAGACAAAGTATCAGGTGCATTGTGACGAACCGTATTGAAGTATTTAACGTACCTAACGAAATACTTATTATCTATTGAGTAGTTTAGCTGGACATCTATGGTCTTCATCATCAGTTCCACATCACTAAATCGCGTTTTTGAGAGCAAATGCACAAATGTCAACAAAATATACACAAATGACTATAGGTGTGCCTTTAATATTTGAAGAGTTCCCTCGATTTCTCCAAGATCCCATTATCACATCCCAACTTGAAGACAATGTGACCAACCGGAAGTATTCAAATCGGTCCAGCCAGCTGTGAGTTGGAAACAAACATAAAAAAACACAGTCGAATTGAGAACCTCTACCTTTTTGAAGTCGGTCGAAAATAGTAAAAACTAGGTAGGTAGGTATTGGCACATATAATATACGGTATTGGTCACTATCTTCAATAGGGCTGGGGAGGTTTTATTCCTCGGATTGGAGGTCTGGGCTGCAGCTCAAAGAGCCTATTATAGATTCAACTTATTAAAACCAATCAAAACCTACTAAATGAATGAAATCTCGTTCTAAATATATCTCGCTCTCTATCTAACCCTACTCCTATTTACACTTACGTAGCATATGGGACCATAGGCGGATTCAGGAGGGGGGAGGGGGGGTCAGACGGTTGTTATGTGTAGGTGCCTACTGAATTTCTTATATTATAAATATTGAATTTGTTTGCGCATTTGCCTCTTGTGCAAGAGAACGTTTTTTTTTTGGAGCATCCTCGTCGTAGGCATGTTAGATCCGGCACTGCTATTTGCCTCACGTGCCCCCCCTAGAATCAAATCCTGGATCCGCCCCTGTATGTCAGGACCACAATCTTAATCAACCGTCAAATCATATATATAAATATATTCCGGCTAGGCAGCCTAGGTGACGTAGCATATTGAAATGCAGTTGGGTAGATAGGTACCTATTGGTTTACTCATGATTTACGTAGAACTGTTGCTTAAAGTTGTTTTATTTCTGTATGACTTATTTTTCCGGGATCATTCCAATAGGTTAACTGCATCAATGACTAAGTACACCTATAGGTATGAGCCATCTCTATGAGACAGTTCTTCAAGGAAAGTCTCGCAATAACCTACCCCTGTGTTTGACGATTAGGTATGTATACTCATGATTTTATTTCCGAAAGAAAAAAGATGCCAAAAAGCATTATTCTTTTGATGTTATTATACTTCTGGTGTAAAAAAATAAGTTTTAACTGAAAAATAGCACTCTTTTTTAAAATTGTGTGTAAATAACTAAGTAAATGTATGACATACTTATTAGTTACTTTGAATGTATTGTTAGTAATCAAACCTCTTCGGTTGCACTGAATGTAACTGGCTGGTTTTAATACCATTAGGCAAATGTTGACATTCTGAAGACGCAATAAATAAATAAAAAAACTAGTTCCCGCCATTTTTCAATGAAATTCGGTACATTTTAAAGTTTTATTCTTTGATTATCTATAAACAAAGGTTTTATAATAAAAAAGGTAAAAATGCGACGACCGCCGCGAAAAAAAATTGTGAGGTTTACGGACCTAATGCGGTATCAATACACTCGTATTGAGCTTAATCTACTAGCAAGTGTTTCATTTGAATTTCTAAGTCAGAAGTACTATCATCATTTTTGGAACGAAGTTCCTTATGGCGCGTTGCGAAAGGGGGCTAGACGGAAAAAATTAAGACCAAAAGTTGTAACGTCACTTTCGACACGACACTTTCGACACACTAGACACTTCGTGCGGCGTGCGCGTAAGATATGAACATCTAATTTGACGAAGAAGTCACCTGTCGATTTGGTCTAGAGGCATAAATTCGGTACACAGTATTGATGACAGAATTGTAGCTGTGGGTTCGAGCCTTCGGTATACAATCGTCTTTTTGTAAGTTATTTCAAAAGACCTAAAGTTATAACGACACTTTTTGCTATAGTTGTAAGCCGTGCGGCGTGCGCGTTTCTCTGTCTGTCTCTCTCTCTCTCTCTCTCTCTCTCATAGAAAGCAAGCCAGTTATTTTCGTTTCGTCTTTCTATTTCGCATTGAACAGTGTGGTGTCGCGACGATTATATAAAAAAATTAAGATAAGAACTTCGTTCCATCCGGGTGTCCCTTGACACCTCTCAAGTTTTTTGTTCATTGTCTTGAAGTTTGTTTAACCTTTTTCATATCAGTCGGTTTTTATTCAGAACATCCTTAGTTCTTAGTACTAACAATGTGCTAATTTAACTTGGTGGTAATACCGGTCAGCCTGACCGGCATTGTCCGCCTGGAAACATTTCCGTAATAACAGATTTAGCTTGTAAACTTGTCGAGATACACTTTAAATCGATTATAAATATCAATCTAAGAGGTGTAAAATAACAAGCCTTCACCATTTATTGTTTGATCTAGATTAATTACTTAAAGTACGCGCGAAAACAAATAACGTGCCTTGGTCCAAGAAGTCGGCTCCGGATGAGCTGGTGAGTGGTACGCTGGGGCGGAGCACTCCGCTTAGTACGGGTGCATACGTGGGTATGTAGTCAAATAGGAGATAATGTATTGACCGGTATTACCTAACTAAGTACATCTAGGGTATACAGCCTTGCTTGTCCATAACACTTACTTGTCGTAATCGTCTCAATAGGTAGATACCTACATATATTCTAATCCAAAAGTCGCCGGGGGGGATATAACTCGTAAATGACGTAGATCATAAACCACTTATATACACATATTAAGAGAACTGCGCCCCATTGTTCTTTTGCCAATGACACGTACCTACATACAATATTATTCATTGTTTATCTATATCTGACATCCATAAAGTAGGAACATCTAATATTGTTTGGCACTGACATGCCGAGATTGCAGTCAGCTCCTACCTGGTAGTGTCTTTCCGAAATGTGTTAAACGATTTATGTACAGTGGTCCCATAATTTAAACAAATGCTTCCCTAATATCTAGTAACAAATTTCGAACAGACAATTTCTAGCAGAAATATAGCATTCGTTTTTGGCTGCTGCTTTCACGTTTGGAATTGGACGCTGCCCTTTCAAGTCTTAGGTAGCTCGTGTGGATATATACGCTACAAGCAATGATTACGGTAGAACATGGAGAAGACCGGGGCACAGCTTTGATGATACTTAAAAAAAGGCCTATTAAGTAGTAATAAGGACTTACAATCCTAGCTTCGGCGAACAAAACTCCTCCAAGCACAAGAAAAACACAAAACTTGTACATGTCAGCCATCACGACACAATACTAAATTTTAATACAATTTAATACTAAGTAGTAAGTTTTGCAAGTGTATAACTAAGACTAATCAATTAACTTTATTCACAATAGTTTATATACCCAGCGTTGCGTAAGTACTTATCGTCGTAAACCTTATCATTGAGCTTACTCAAAATAACAATAGCAGTCAAATTTTACCCTATTAAGTATATAGAAGGGGCTTCCCACAATTTATATTTGATGCTACAATTTATTCAGCAGTCAACTATTCCTAGGTCAAAGATCATTTCTGTGGCGCCAATATTAGTGAAACTGACGAAATAACCTAAATACGAACAGGTATGTATCATCAAAATTATTTTTGGAAACGGAGAAAAAAAAAACCGGGCAAGTGCATATCGGGCCACGCACAATGGTTCCGTAGTCCCCCCTCCCCTCCATCCGAATAATGCGGCTTATGAAGTGGGTTTTCTGTTGATTTTGTTTCATACTTGCAACGTTAAACCTACTTAATAATAATTTTCAATGGAATTTATACGAAATTTTGTTGTAAAGCCTTCTTAGCTGTGACAGTTTTCCTTTTAATTTCACTATATATACTACTACCGTGATTTTTTTCAACATCAACCATTCAGCTGGCAGGGCTGACTTGACTCAAACAAAAATTTGCCCTTTAAATCTTAATATTTCACAAACGGATCCTTAAATCTAAAAATGGTCTTCCCTACCCCTAAACGTTATTAAAGGACCTATCTAACGATACCCACACGATGGCGTAGGTGAGAAAAAAAATCACATCCCCACTATAGGGGAGGTACCTACCCTAAAAAAATTGTTTTTCAAGACTTGATTCTTTCTTTGTAAGTAATACGTGTATCCATGCAAAATGACTGCCTTCTAGCACTATGAGTCTCTGAGCAAAGCTGCGGACGGACGGACGGACATGGCGAAACTATACCTTTCCGTTTTACCACTTTGACTACGGAATGATGACAATTAAGAACAGAAGATGGCTCATGTGCCCAAAAACGACACTACGGGTCAGTTTCTTGCTAGTTTGATGGAATATACTGACATTGCACTGAATGGCTAACTACGTAAAAATAGCTGTCGAGACGTAAGGTTAGTCGTAAGTCGATCTCGAAAGGCATATGGTATAAAATTATTCAAAACGAGCCTCCTCGTTTCACCTGGTTCAATAATTGTAAAATAAGCCGCAACACTGTAGTGACTGCTCATAGGGTTCGTTCCGGACATATGCCACTGCGAGCGTTCGCATATTTAATGAAAAAAGTGGATTCGCCTAATTGTGAAGTCTGTGGAGAAGTGGAAGATGTGCAACACCTCTTAGTGGAATGTGTCAGAAACGAACCAATAAGAAGTAACATAAGAGTTGAATATTACTAAAATAGATTTAGGAATATTTAATTAAGTACCTTTTAACGCAACCTATGTCTCGCGAGGCTAAAATGTTATATACATTAGCTAACTATTAGTAGGTACTATGTTAATTAATTTAGATTAGGTTACGATAGAACTGGCATGAATGTATTGTTCAAAAGTTCCTAAATTAAATAAAGATTAAAAAAAAAAAAGAAGGTAGGTACTGAATGTAATTAGAATGGGAAAGAATTGGTTTGCTTAAACGCAATAATTTCAGACACTGAGTAGGTATCCAATGTACATCGTAATAGAAAAAAGCTTTTATGAGCACTTTTATCCGGGAATGCTAGGTAAAGCTAGATATGCTAGATAATTATAGATAACACTTTTCATATTATTATTACAATGACGTCACGGAATAGGTACTTATTACCAAATCTTAGATGTACTTTGAACGTTGTCTTACTTAAGTGTGAATTATATTATAACGTGTTTTCCTCAATGACAATAACAAATATTGTCATTATGTAGAATCGTGACTCACTGTTTTCCTAAGTTGTCATAAGAGTTTAGTCAACAATATTCGTCAAATGCAATCTCTATCTAAGACGTATGTACCTAATTAAATAAATAAATGACTTGGGACAACTAACACAATGTGTGGTGCCGGCTTAAGAATAGTACCACCCCATCTCTACCCGTGGGTGTCGTCAAGGCGACTAAGGGATTTCACACCGGAGGACGGGCAGCAGCGTCCTCTGCGTACTTAAAGCCTTACTGCGATCGCCAACCCGCTCGCCAAGCGTGGCGATTATGGCAATTACCCCCAGGATCTACATACTAGTAGGTTCTACTGGGGAGACCCGTGCCCAGCAGTGGGCCATCTTATGGGTTGATATGTAACTAACACAATGTCATCTGATCTCCCTAGAAAAGACTGCCTAATGGCAGTCTTTTCTAGCCAGATTTAGGCAATTTAGGGCAGGGCAGGCAGGGCTACTGCCCTGGGACCTCTACAAGAGAGGGGCCGCTGCACATTACTTTATTTTTCAAATAGTTTTTGATAGGTACCTACTTGCTTTGTACAAACATAAAATATTAGTTATAATTCGGGACTTAATCCCGTGACCCGACCCGACGTTTTGATCGAATTGCACCGATCGTGGTCACGGGTCAAAGTTTAAAAACTATATAATAATACCTATTGTCCTATTGTTCTTAAATATTAAAAAGAATATATCTAAATTTCAGCAGAGCAGCTCAGTGGCAATATTTTTCAGAAACCTCGAAAGTTCAAGTTAATTTGTCACAATTTTTTTTTTAGATTAATAACATTATATAAACAATCGATATTATTGAATTAATAAACCAAATTAATAATTACCATCGACTTAACATTGTTTTTTTTTTAATATATTCTTATTTAACCAGATATTACAGTTCGATTAAAGCAATAAGATTCTTTTGAGTCTATGTACTGCGTTAGGTACTGCATGAAAAATATAATTAATTGGCGTAAGGATTGAAAAATAATAGGTAGGGGCAAAAGTATTTTCGTATTTTGAAAGTATTGTTAGTAATCAAACCTCTTTGGTTGTACTGAATGTAACTGGCTGGTTTTAATACAAATAAACATTCTGAAGATGCAATAAATTAAAAAAAAACTAGTTTCCGCCATTTTTCAATCGGTTTTCAAGCAAGCAAAATGACGTTTGTGACGAAGAAATTCGGTAAGTACATTTTAAAGTTTTATTACAAAAAAGGTTAAAATGGGAATAAAATTTGTGCCGTTTACGGACCTAGTGCGGTATCAATACGAGTAGCATAAATGCGGTTCAAGCTTTCAACTTTTTAAGTCTGGAAATTTTAGTGTGAAGGATGAGGCTACAATATTGCTGAAGAACTCGATGTTGATCACAAAACAGTTTTATCTTATTTACAAAAGTCTGGGTACAAGAAAAAACTTGATATTTCACTGAGAGAAACTTAATGCAACGTGTTTCCATTTGCGATTCTTTGTTGAAACGTAACAGTTCCGACCCATTTCTTAAACGGTTGATTACGGGTGATAAAAAATGGCTCACTTACGATAAGAATGTCCGAAAAAGATCGTGGTCGAAGTATGGACAAGCCCCACAGACCGTGGCAAAGCTCGGCCTGACTCGGACCAAAGTGATGCTATGTGTATGGTGGGATTGGAAAGGAATCGTCCACTATGAGCTTTTGCCGCCGGGTAAAACTATCGATTCTGACCTCTACTGTCAGCAACTGAGGAGGTTAAAAGAAGCCATTAAGAAAAACCGACCGGAGCTGCTGAATAGGAACGGCGTGGTGTTCCATCAACGCCAGACATAAAACGCAGTTTGTGTGCCGTCTGGACCTAACACGTATTTAAGATTTTCTCCAATTTCTGATATATTTATGCCTATCCTCAAATTGGCCTTTAGAAAGCTGACCAATAGGCAAAGGAAAGTATTTGTTGTACTTGTGGTCTCAGCTGACTGTTTACCAGTAAACAGTGGCGTAACTATAGGAAAAGAGACTGAGGAGGACGCAGGGCTGGCAAATTGCCACTGGCCTTTGACCCACGGGGGCCCCGGGTGCGAAAGGCTTAGAATTAACCTAACATTTTTAGTAAAATGTAATAAATAGTATAAATTGTTAAAATGTCAAACAGAAGAAAAGGATGACAATCAATTTTAGAACGTATCCATTGGTTGTTTCATTTTTAGGGTTCCGCAGCCAAATGGCAAAACGGTCCGGCCGTTCGCCGCAGCTTAGCTCAGAGACTGTTAGTGCTAGAAGACTGTAATTTGGATACGCAATTACTTACGCCGACAAAGTGAAAGAATAAAATATTGAAAAATATTTTTACTTAGCTAATTTGTACTTCTCATAAATGTAAAGTGTGGATGAGATTTCTCACCTATCGAATGATACACTACACGATGGGGTATCGTGTAGTGTATCATTCGATAGGTATTTTAAAAAGGTTTGGGGAATGTGAGGACCATTTTTAGGTTTAGGAATCCGTTTGTGAAATATTAAGCTTTAAAGTGCATATTTTTTTAGAGTCCAGTGTCCCCCCCTGCCAGCTAAATGGTTGATGTTGAGTATGTGAAAAAAATCACTATGTAGTGAAATTTAAAGGAAAACTATCATAGCTAAATAGGCTTTACAAGTTTACGACTACAAGTAACAGCTGATCAAATGAGAAGTAACAACATTTTCACATTCCTTTGAAAATTATTATTAAGTAGGTTTAACGTAGTAAGGTTGAAACAAAAACAACAGAAAACCCTTATAAAGCCGCGTATGCGCATTGTGCGTGACCCGAAATGCACTTGCCCGGTTTTTGCAGAAGGCATTTAATGAAACAACCCTATTCATTTATATTATTATTGAGCTAATCTGCTTATAAGTAAGCAGATTAGCTCAATAATAGTTATAGCTCAATAAGTCTATTATAAGTAATATACTTATTGAGCTAGATCTGCTTATAAGTAAGCAGATTAGCTCAAAATAGTTAGAGCTCAATAAGTCTATTATAAGTAATAGACTTATTGAGCTAGACAATATAGAAAACCGGGCAAGAGCGAGATGGACTCGCGCATCGAGGGTTCCATACTAACTTTTATGTATTTAAATAGTTCGATGATCACGGTAATCTACCTAAAGACACGGCACTGTATCAACCAAGTTGCAAAAGGGCGACTCACCGACCGTGGTTACACGAAGCATTTTAGGCCAAAGTAATGAGCGACCCACATTGCTAATAGTTATCAAAAAATATAGCTTTTAAAGCAGATAAAAAACATGTTTAATAAATAAGAAAAACTTAAATAAAACATGTAATAAGACTTTTGGGTGTACAATGCGCGTCACGCTTAAAAAAAAAATTAACTGTGTGTGATTATGATTTTTCTATGATTTTTTTTCTTTTTAGTCTGTTCAAAATGTATTTGTAAATAGTGCTGTTGTTGTTTATATTAAAAGAACTTAGGTTAAAATTGATTGTCATAACTATATATTCCTGAGGAGTTGCACTCCATCAGCAGATCAGCTCCAAGTTACCAAATTATTGTGTTGTCGTCCGTACTACATTCACATGCAAAATTTCTTTACGATACGATAATTAGAATTAGGTAAAAATTTACTTTCAAGATGTGGAATCTTATCAATCCACATTGTTAATTAAAAAACTTAGTTGCCAAATTGGTCTATTGAGAAGCGAATAACGAATTATTAAAAAAAAAATGACATTTATGAGCCATGTATCATAAATAATACATTATTGATATACCGTATTGCAACACCATAAAACAAAGGTATCTAGCCTAAAAATAAAATATTTACGCGATTAAGACCCGTAGCTTATAAAATTCTATAAAGCCATCTATAATTTTAGAATATCAAAAGAACTTGAATTCCAATGAGATCTAACTTCTGTTATTAGCGAAACCTTGGTATATTTTTGACGTGATAACGATCTTATAAATTGATGACCGGTAGGCCTACTCTCTTTCTCTAAAACAAAATTCATCATTTTTCGTTTTCTTATATTTACGGGGACTATTCTAATTAATTTTTGGATAAGCACAAAAAGTCCGAACCCATGGATGATTTTCAGATACGAGTAGGTACATTGAATTGGTGTTGCTGTCTCGAAGTCCCGGGACTTTTCGTAATTTTAGTTGTCTCGAGTCCTGGGACTTTCGGGTCGAGACTCGAGATTATCGAAATTGTTATATAATCATTTTTATTTTTAAATAATTGCAGGAGCCTAGTGTCGTGTTAGTTTAATTAATAGGTACTACTCAGTAGTTATGTAGTAGTACTCAGTACGAAAACGTACAGAAAGTTTGGAACTAATGTATAAAACTTTGAACACAATAAAACCGACATCTGTTGAAATCGAGAAAGTGTTCTCCTTGTCCGGCGGCATTATTACAAAAATCAGAAACAGATTTTCGGACAAAGCCTTTGACGCTCTAATTTTTTTTAAAAGCCAATTTTATTAAATCAGCAAGTGTTAGTTGATTATATAGCTACTAGAATTACTAGTTATTACTAGATATGATTTTTAACTAAGTTTGTCTTATAACTAAGATTTAACTGCTTAAAAGTGTTTTCGCATGATTAAAAGAAATAAACAAAGCAATTATTAAGACTGAAATTAACGTTAAAGTTATTAATATTTAATTATCTGTTTAATAAATGTTGATTTTTACAAAAAAAACACTTGATTATTGGTCGAAATTTCGTTTTCATTGAATTAGAGTAGGCCTGGTGCTCGCACCAGGCCTAGGCCAACCTAATGGTCTATTTTCATGGTATTCCCTAAATAACATAAAAAAATACGTTTCAAACTATAAGAGAAAATATATCTGATATCCTTACAACAAGCCTTTTCATTTGATATGTTACATGGTACAGTTGCGAAACTTCCTATATATTTTTAATTTCCTAGTTTGCCCCCAAAATGGCTCCCATGTTTAAAATTCTTCTATTTACGTTTGGTTGGGTCACAGAAAAACATATGCGTACCACGAGTGATCCTATGAGGGTTTAGTCTTTTCCCTTTGAGGTACGGAACCTTAAAAATATATGCTTTGCTATAAATGTTGATAAACTTTCGCGATTTGTACACATTATGAATATTTATATATTACGGGTCTTAATCGCGTGAATAATTTAAGGTAAAATAGATAGATAGAAAATTCTTTATTGTACACCACACTTATTAAATTACATTATAATTACAATATCACATCATTATTGCTTACATAAGCGCATGCACAATGGGCGGCCTTATCGCTGAGAGCGATCTCTTCCAGGCAACCTTTGGATGGACAGGAATGTATATAAGAGTACCACGTGGTGTAGAAGAATGTAAATTTAATAAAGACGTACACGATTTTACATAATATCAATAGATAAACACAAAAACATATATCTAACATTCCAATAAAACGATTGAAATGTTAGATACATAAATACACAATATACTATATTAATAGATAATAATAATAATAATTATTATTATAATAATAAATAAATAAATAAATACAACAAACAAACATTACATAAACACAATAAACTAGTTATATTTACAAGAGAAAAGAAAAGAAAATATAAAATTCATATATTTATTTAGGTACATTAATATGTAGCTGCAAGTGCTGCAACTGGACCGCTGGACAGGTAGTGCGCTTTTACCATTTTTTTAAACATATTAGTTGTTTGTGCCTGTCTGATATCTAAAGGTAGTGCATTCCACAACCGAACAGCTACTACGGTAAATGATTTATCCATAAATTTTGTGGAATGCATTGGCATTTTCAAGCTCAAATCATTTGATGACCTCAAGGACCTCATATGTGTGTCATGCAAGAACTGAAAACGTTCTTTAAGATAAGAGGGGGCATTGGGATTGAACAAAATATTGTAAAGTAGTATCAAAATATGAGTATTCCTGCGAAGACGAATTGGAAGCCACTTGAGTTTTTTGCGAAATTCAGAAACGTGATCATATTTGCGTAAACCAAATATAAATGTTATACAAAAATTTTGGAGGCGCTCAAGTTTATCAAGTTGTTCCTCGGTTAGATCTAGATAGCTGACATCGGCATAGTCAAGGATCGGCAGTAGTAAGGATTGCGCAAGCGTAATTTTAGTGGCGATTGGCAAAAAGTTACGCAACCTGCGTAAAGACCCCGCTGCTGCAAAGAGTTTGCGACTTGTTTCTTGCATCTGCTGTGCCCATGATAAGGTTCTGTCTACGTATATCCCCAGGTTCTTGACACAATTTTCAATGGGTAGGATTACATTGTTGAAATGAACTAGTGGCAATAGAGGCCAATTGATTCTTGATAGCAATCCTGGGCTACCTACTATGACGATCTGGGTTTTCGCTGGATTAACCGTGAGTCCATACTTTTTACTCCATTTAGAGACATGCGCCAGGTCCTTATTCAATCTTGAGATTCCTTTAGTGAGTTCATTTACTGTAGCCTGTGTGTAAATTTGCAAATCATCTGCGTAAAGGTGGTAGGATGAAAGGAGCTGCTTAGAGATGGAATTAATGAAAATCGCAAAAAGTAACGGAGATAAAACGCCACCCTGCGGTACGCCAGCAGGAGTATAGCTCCAAGAAGAATACGCTTCTTCGAGACGTATACGCTGACGGCGACCATACAGGTAAGTATGAAACCAGCTAATCACCGCTGGAGATATGTTAATAGAGCGTAGTATGCCAAGCAAAATGTCGAAATCTACAGCATTGAAAGCATTGCTGAAATCCAACAAGGATAGTAATGTAACTTTCCCGTTTTCCATGCCTTGTCGTATATCATCAGTGATCTGCACCAATGCAGTAGTAGTACTATGTCCAGGACGAAACCCAGACTGCATGGGATCCAACAGGGTGTTTTTATGCAGAAATGAGGAGAGTTGCATGTGTACTAAACGTTCTAAGGCTTTAGACAAAAAGGGTAGAATTGAAATTGGACGGTAGTCGGAGAAAGAAGAAGGTTTGGATTTTTTTGCGAGTGGAATTATTTGAGCGTCTTTCCAAGCAGTGGGAAAGGTGCAAGAAGAGATTGAGTGATTCAGTATATTACATAAAATAAGAAGAATTTCATCAAGAATTGGGATAATCATATTGCGACTTATACAATCGTTACCAACAGCATTGGATGATATGGCAAGTATGCTCTTTTTAACATCACAGGCGGTGAATTGCTCGAAAACAAAAGGAGCATATTGGGGCGTTGGAATGGCTGAAAGATTTGCTAAAGTTATTGCTTTAGTGGTCCCATCAAAATCGGGAGAAGAGGAGAAATGAACATTAAGTGAATCAATATTCAAATCTTTAGGAACTAAATTTTGTCGTGACTTTCCAACCCCCAACGTTCTGAGGAACTTCCAGATTTTGGCAGGATCTTTATTCTCGATAGACTTATGAATATTTTGGCGTTGTGCTTTCCTACACACCTTGTTACAGTGATTTCTGATTTCCACATATCTATCTAAATTAGAAGCGGTAGGTTGGCGTTTATATTTACTTTTAGCAAGGGATTTTTTGGTCATTATGCGTTTTATATCCTCAGTTAGCCAAGGTGATGGGGCGTGTTTCAATCTAATTGGTCGGATTGGCGCATGTATATCATAAATTTTTATCAACTCATCAGTTAGGACACGTAGTTTAATATCAACACATTCTGAGGATAAAAGAGAACTCCAATCCGTGTTGACAACATCCTCTCGAAGCTTCTCGCAGTCCATGCCATTAAAATTACGCTGTAGCACAATTTTTGGTTTTGCCTTAGGTGGACGGATCTTGTACGAGATGTAGATTAGATCGTGGTAAGAAAAAGCGACATCAGAACATTGACCATGATGACTTAGCGACATGAGAAGGAGACGATACAAAGATAAGGTCTAGAAGAGAAGGAGTACAATTCGGGAAATGATGAGTTGCATTTAGAGTCAGAATTGACAAGTTAGAAGATTCTAGAATAACATGAAGAGATGAAGAGCGAGAATTTGTTTATTGCCCGACGTTTCGACAGTATTGCAACGGCCGTGGTCTACCCGTGACCACGGCCGTTGCAATACGGTCGGAACGTCGTTTTCATTATATGCTTTGTGTTTTTTTTTGTAAACTTCAATCATTAAGGTACTTACCCACTTGAACGTCAATGGGCACTGTAGTACCAGAAAAAAATATTGACACAAACGTCATGGGAACTACCGTGCCCACTTACGGTGCGTTCAAAAATGTGCTTTAAATAAAGAATCCTTGGCTTTATTTTATGTTAGCAGTATTATATAGTACAAAGAGTACAGTGAGCGTGGCCATGAAACCAAATAATGTAAACATTTTTTATACTCTGCGGTCGTGGTGACAGTCTAAAGTTTGCACGTTATCAGTGAGTGTGTACACATAAAATCTCGCCGTAGATAAGTCTTAATTACATTTGATTTATTTATTATTTCTAATATTGTTATATATTAAAATTTTCTAGACAATGTGTGCGTTAAAATGGTGTATAAATATCATACTGTTTCGTATTCAAAATTGATAAATTCAATAAAGGAAAATGTCGAGGACTGCTCGTATAGAAAAAATGGCCGGTTTTTTTTTTTTATTTATTGTATAAAGATGTATGTATGGAGGATATATTTTTTGTTATCTAAGTTTATTCTCCATACTTTAACGTAAATGACGATATTTTTTTTTTTCAAATTGATGCGATACTTTTATCGCAGTGAACATTTTTATCACGAAATGTAGCGCGGTGTTTAAGTTGTGCCAGCGAGCGGTTGCGTTCTGGCGGTTACCCCGCGCCGCGGCTCGCGAGGCTGACGTTCAAGTGGTTACTTGTAATAAATCAAAAGAGTCATAACCTAGTTTTATCTTGTTATTACTGACACGTACAACAAATCGAAAAATAAAAAAGCTTAAATATGTTACGGCTCCGTACCTCAAAAAGAAAAAACGGATTCCTTATAGGCTCACTTTGTTGTCCGTCTGTCCGTCCGTCGGTCTGTCAAGACCCTTTTGAAAAAAATTAACTTCCAAGTTAACGTAAAAAAAGTTACGGGCGTTTATGCCGCAAAAAACATATAGTAGGTACGGGTGCCCTAGATACATTTTAAAATGATACATAACAAGCTGGAATTGTCATGGTAGCTTCGTTTTGACTAGATGCCCAACTTTATGTTTAAGACAAATTTATATAGTGGTACAGATGTTAAATATGACAAACTAAACTTTGCGGTTAAAAAACTATTATCCCCATACATCAACATAAGCCGCAGTTAGTTTACCAACCGCAAATAAAATAGAGTTTATTGCAACGATTATGGCTTTTACTTTTAAGTGCCATGTAGCTTGTAGTAAAAGCCGTAATCGTTGCATCACAAAAATTATTTGTTTATTTCAAATTTATTTGCGGTTGGTAAATTAATCATATTAATGATATTTTCCGTTGACCTAGAACTATGAAATTGCCAACGATGGTTGCCATAATAGTATGAACGATAGCAATACCAAAGAAATACCGCACGAGATGCCGATCTGCCTAAATCATTTTACTAAGTAGGTAAGTAAGTAACTATACTTTTTATAATATTGTACAATATAAGTACCTAGTTAAAGTCATATTGAATGAAGACTCCATATGGAGTCTATTTTATGCGTAGTCTAAAATCTTCCTTAGTTTTTTACTCTTCCATGATCAAATGCAGTAGGCCCTGCTTACGTATTTTAGATCGATTGCAACACGAATGCAACTTCCAAAAAACAGCTTAGGGATTAAATACTTACTTCCTACTTATCGGATCCTTACTAATCTCCGGACTCCGTTATATTCTAATGAATTAATGAATCGTACAACCTGAATGATAATAATAATAAAGCCTTTATTTCCCAAAATACAATAGTAACATAATTAAAACATTTCATAAATTACACAATATAACATAACTTATTAATAATACATAACATGCGATAATTAATTGAATGTAATTTTTATTTTAGATACTTAATAATAATTAGTGAATTTTAACATATTTATTCTGATTATATTTTAATTAGTAAAATTATATTTCAATTAGTAAAATTATATTTCAATTATATTTCAATTAGTAAAATTATATTTTAATTAGTAAAATTATATTTCATGGTAAAATTATATATTTATTGGGTAACCCATTTCTGGGCGTAGGCCTCCTCCAACCCTTTCCATTGTTCTCGATCTTGTGCTAGGCGAGTCCATACGGGCCCAGCTATTTGGCGAATATCGTCACTCCAACGCCGCCTCGGTCGTCCGCGCGGGCGCGTCGTATCGTAGGGATGCCAATGTATGACTCTATTGCTCCATCTGTTGTCTTCAGTCCTTGCTATGTGTCCCGCCCAGCGCCACTTTAGTCTGCTTGCAAATTCAACAGCGTCTGTTATTTTTGTAATTTGTCTAATGTGGGTGTTTCTCTGTCTATCCTTTAGTTTTATACCTAGCATACTTCTTTCGGCGGCTCTTTGAAATACATTGATCTTTTGTATAACATCCTTGGTGAAGGTCCAGGTTTGACAGCCATATAACAGTGTTGGCATGACAACTGAGTCCATAGCTTTTCTTTTTAGATGAATAGGTAAATTGCTTTTGAATATTTCTTTGAGAGACCAATATTTACCCCAGGCTTTCTTTATACGGCGTTCGACTTCGCGAGATGTGTGGTCAGAAAAGGATATATTTTGTCCTAAGTATATGTAGTGATCTACGTAGTGTATGGTATGCAGTTGGCTTCTAATTGGTATTTTTTCACCGTTTGTCATTGCGTATGTTTTATCCATATTCATTTCTAGCCCACACTCTCTACTTGCCTTGTCTAGACTATTGATCATATATTCTAAGTCTGCATGATTTTCTGATATTAAGACAATGTCATCTGCAAAACGTAAGTTATTGAGGAACTCGCCATTTATTTTGACACCTTTGCGTTCCCAGTGTAGCTGTCTAAAAATATATTCCAGAAGAGCAGTAAACAAGTTGGGTGACATCGGATCTCCCTGTTTCACCCCTCTATATATATCAAACGGCTTTCCTTTCTCTTCCAGCCTTATCACCGCTTTACTGTTTTTGTAAATTTCTTGCAGTATCTCTATATATCTGTTCTCAACGCCTTGTGTCTTTAGTGCCAGCCATAGCGGTTCGTGTAATATAGAGTCAAATGCTTTACGATAATCAATAAATGCTATATAGAGTGTTTTGCCATATTCTAAATATTTTTCAATAAGTTGGGTCAATGTGAAGATGTGGTCTGTTGTTGAGTATGTCCGTCTGAAGCCAGCTTGTTCTCTAGGTTGATTACTGTCTAAAGTTTTTTTAACTCTATTTAGCAGAATTGAGGCAAACACTTTATATACTGTTTGTTGTAGACTAATAGGTCTGTAGTTTCCCAAGTCCTTAGGATTGCCTTTTTTGTACAGTAGAGTTATAATAGAGATGCCCCATTCTTTTGGTATTTTCTTGAATGTCAAAATGTTATTGAATAATTGTGTCAAAATAGGTACTAAGGAGTTGGAAATTGTTTTTAAAATATCGTTTGATATCCCGTCATCACCTGGGCTTTTCGATGTTTTGAGATTCTGGATAGTATTACGGACTTCAGTTTCTAAGATGGACGGTACGATATCCTCACACATCCCAGACTCATGTTGATGAAAGTTCCACTCCTTTTTTCCATAGAGCTTTTCATAAAACTCTGTAGCAGTTGCAATGACCTGGTTCCGATTTGATACTATTATGCCGTCATTGTTGTTTATAGACACAATCCAGTGTTTTGTTAGGTTTAGTCTTTTTTGTGCTCTTTTTATTGATGATCTTTTTTCTAATTCTTCTTCTATTATCCTATATCGATGCGCCTTGTGGTCTCGCTTAATTTGCTTCCTGATAAGTTTGTAGAGTGCTTTAAGTTTTTCTCTTTCAGATCGTGTTTTAGTTTCTTTATTTTTCAGTCTTTTTCGTTCATTTATAAGCTTCTCTACATACGCTGACAGTGGTGCTATGTTTTGTTTTCTGTTTTTTGATAGCTTCGCCACAGAATCTTTTATGCTCGTAATTAATTGCTCGTATGTTAGTTGAATGTCTTTACAATACATATTCTGCAAGTCATTTTCATATATGCATTTCAAAGATTCCAGGTCTAGTGGTGTTAGTTTAGGAATTTTGCACCCGTAATCTCTCCTTGACTTTGTTTTATTACAGTTTTTTATCAAGCTCATTCTAATTATTCTGTGGTCTGTGGAGAATGTTGTACCTAAAACTTGTACATCGGAACATTCTTTAATATTTTTAACTAAGAAAAAATCAATTTCATTCCGCGTTTTTCCGTTAGGTGATAACCAAGTCCATTTTTGTTTAGGGTTTTTCTTGAAATGTGAGTTTGCAATGTATAGTTGGTTTTCAAAACAGAACTGTATTAGTATATCTCCCCTCAGGTTTCTTTCACCGTAACCCCATGGACCCATTATCTTCTTATCTTCAGTTGTAGGTTTACCGATTTTGGAATTAAAATCTCCCATGATTACTATGTTGTTGCCTGTACTTTCTAGAGCGGACTTTAAATCTTTATAGAATAAATCTAAGTCTTCCATTGTTGAGCTTTCTGTTATTATTATTATTATTATTACAACCTGAATGAAAAGAAATATCAACTAGATACTTATGATTCTACTGACAGAAATATTGCTTAGGTAAGCTCTGGTCTTGGAAACATGTACCGTAGCAAAACCTTTGAAATATAAATGAAATATCTCCGAAAATTTCACCAATTTGGAAATGTCGTTTCTAGATCCAAACCAACGGCTTATTAACTTGCAAATTAAAAAATATGATTGGCTCGTCTAGCTATCGCGCACAATAGGTGACCTCTATTCCTGCACCGATAAATAATTAAGTATCTACTTACTATAATAATGACGACAGTAATTTGCATTGATATCTAGTGACTGTATACAATATACCTATCTGAATAATATTGAAGTATCAGTTTATTTCCCTAGAGGAGCAAACCACAAGACATTATAGAATCCAGAAAGAAGAGGAAGAGCAATGAAGATTTTTACAATCCCTTTGATAGATTCTATTAGGTACTAGCTGTTGCCCGGACTTTGTTAGCGTGAAAATTTTGAAACGCAAATTTATCCCACGGGAACATTTTTCTGGGATAAAAGCTAATGTGTTATTCTAGACTATAGGTAATCTATATCTGTTTCAATCATTTCGTCCAGATCCGTTTACCCGTTGTGACGTGATTGAATAACAAACATAGCTACATTCATTCATCCAAACTCTCGCATTTATAGATAAGTATATTGTCAATAGGTACCTACAGGTAGGAACATAAAAGCGAAAACACATTGGATTTTCACAATTATGAATAGGCATATAAGCATTGTACAGTTTCGTCGTTCTCGTGACCAGCATTTTGGTTCTGGGAGGTTGACATTGCAGAAGCTAGTTTTTATTCAGGAAAAGCACACACTTACACACACCCGAAGAATCAAATATTTGTTGGGGGGGAGGGGCGGGATCACCTCGAAAATATAACTTCAAAAAACATTTGTTGATGTACCTATAAATCACGTGACAATATATTATGCGTTGGTGTAAACTTAGAGTTCATAGCAAATCTTAAAAAATAGCTACATTTTGGCAAAATTGAGTAGGTAGGTACCGTAGAGTATAATACATTTTTTCAATTATTATTGGATTATAATAGAATAGAGTTACTTGCCGTGCTCGGTGACACAAAAACGAACAAAGAGCTCTACTGGAACCCTCATAAAGTACCACGTGCATTGTGACAGGCAAAAAAAATATTTCGTGCGTAAGCACTCTATTCTAATTAAAACTATGAAATTAGAAAGTTTAATAAATCGGTAGTTGCGTATTAATGTTGAAACATAAATACCTATGCTATTGTTTAAAAATATATTAATGACTTAAATTTAATTGTTCATTTGGTTACAGTTACAGACTGTTCAGTACCTACTACCTACCTATTTAATTTATTTACAGCGTACATAAAACAAGGGGAATACCCGACCATAAAGATGAAAAATCTTAGCAAAATCTTAATTTATTCAGAGCGATAACACGAAACTTAACAATATTTATGTATCTATCAGCTATCCTATCACACATTCAAATGATAAAAAAACACATACAAATGATAAAAAAACTTACATATAAAAAGTTTCTAAAAGGTTGTTCACAAAATCACTATCACTGGACCTTGCTCTTTCTAAAATGGATAATGATTCGAGTTCGAGGGGTCCGATGCTTTTATACGTAACAGATCCTTTACAAACAGGGCACTGCCAGTAACACAAAGATAGACGGGTACTTTGACAGTCAGACACACAAACACTATTCAATTATAAAAAAAAGTATTTTCGGCACTATCACCAGCTACAACTGATGCACAAAAGCAACGTCTATTCGACTAGCAAACTTCTCTATTTATAGGTACCAACATAAAAAAGCTCAGTAGCGAACCAAAATACCCCCACCCTGTAAACAAATCTATGAATCGTGTTTCAACCAATAAACGGCTAGATACACAGATAATAATGATTTAATTGAATGCAATTAGGGTAAAAACCGTCCAAAAAGAAAAATAAATATGTAGGTATCTGTATAAACTTCTTCTTTGTCAGCTACCTACTTGCATAAAGTTATGCCGTGGCGTACCTAATGTAAGTACAGAACTACAGCCAACAAAGAAGCCATGCGGTTGATATTACTGGGGGTTGATGTTCAGGAGGCTCTAGTAAATACTGCCTCGTTTTGTATTGGTACAATTTGTAAATATTTTCTTATTCATTGGCGGTTGATAAATAGGTAGGTAATAACTTATGTCTTGACTATAGTTTCTTATGGGTCTTTAGGGTCGATAAAATTCTGAACTTAGCCAGTTTAGGAAATTTAATCTTATCTTATACCTTTAAACGAGCAATTCTTGTACCTAGTTGCATATAGGTACAAGGTTATTTTTGGTACAGTGCAAAGCTCTGAAACCCTAACAATATGTTTACTTCAAGAAATCATATAAAAAAAGAAAATGAAAATATTGAAAACTTGCAGGCTTATAATTATAAGTCATTCAAGTTGTCTTTATGTTCTTCGCGCTATCATGCTCATTGCATCGTTTTTTTCAAAAACGAAATTTCAAAACGATTGAATGACATTTGTGGCAAATCTAGCTAATGCTACAATGTTCCTAAAGTACCTACTCGTAAGTGATTGAATAAGTTACCGATAAATTGTCTGATTGTACTGTCGCCAGAACTTGATGGTCGAAAACGTTCACCGCTACCATCACCGGGACGTCACCGAGAATGAGATTATATTATTTCGGCGACCTAAATCTTTTATTTTCGCATTCTTTGGCGAATTGCAACTAACATTCAAAAGTAAATGACAGTCTTGAAAATCATAACTTTATGTAAACCTGTATTTTGGCATTCCTTGTGTGTAGCCCATCAAACTGAGCCGAGGGCCATAGCCCAGATTGATGGGCGTCCAGTGACTCACGTTGGACTGGCTACCCCGTACAAATTGACAGCAATTTCTAATGCCGAATCGAATGACCGTCGTGAGCTTTTGCCATTGTTGTTATCCTTGTTATGCAAGTATAGACTTCCATTTGATTTTGTAAAATTACCGTCCAAATGTCAAAATCAAACGAGGGTCTTGCTGTTGTCGGCGGTAGCTGTGAGAGACTGCTGACTGATTCCTCTTCATTTCGTAGTATAAAAACCTATGTATTATTAATTTCATAAAAAAATTCAAACATGCTAAGGATAAGGAATTCATTGGTGCAATGTAGTTTCAGATTTTATTCGATCGGTGAACCCGAACAAGGCATGATAGTGGATACGTTCGGTTGGACTTCATTACCTAAATCCGGCCGAAAATCACGCATGTAAGTACGAAAGAAAGCAAATTAAACAAAATCTGCTGTCTTCGAAGGGGATTTTATTTGACGAAGCACGAATGAATGATTAGTAAAGAATGTTTCATGCTTGGAAGAATGTTTAATAAAATTAAGTATCAGTTAAGGTTTTTCACGCCAGATAATGTGACATGCTGGCTATTTTGACAGGAGGAATTGAAATACCTAAGCTTACCGCTTTTCGTTTAGCTACTGAAAGCCGTATATCCCAATGTAAGTGGGCACAGGCACCAACTCCAGATATGTATTAAGTAGTCCCCCTAGTCACGGTACTGTAATTGTACTATTTATTCTGTGGTACCGTGCACTAGTAGTACAAGAATTAATAGATGTATCCAGGATTTTGGTTTGGGGGGAGTTGACCTACAGTAGAAAGTTTTATCAGATAACATAGAGCAAACGCGTGAGCCGATTTTGATGATTCATACATCAATCGATTTATATTGATCTTGCGTGTATACGTAGGTTGGAGTCGGGTGGGGGGAGGTCTTGACTCCCTTAGTACTCCCCTGGATCCGCCATTTATCTTACGGTGCACAAGCTTTTGTTTTATGGTTCAGTAGGTAGGTACTAGGTACATGACACCTACGTGATTTACATCTGTTCTACAGCGCTGTACCCACCTACCACATTACCTATAGGTATGTGTGCAGCTGAGCTTGTATTACCTACCTGACTGCGGAGGAGGATAGTGCGTTTGACGTGTATGGTATTGTGAGTTCCTTTGTGGCACAGATAACATAGAGCAAACGCGTGGGCCGATTTTGATAATTCATACATCAATCGATTTGTATTGATCTTGCGAGTGTCACTAAAGACTTGACAGCAATCTAAATTTAAAATGGCGACAGCTGGACGCCATATTGTGAAAGAGAATAAAATTAAAGTCAACAAACTGTCATCGTGTAAGTATTTGAAATCACACGATGACAGTTGATGATCATGATGAGGTTTCTTAAATATTTTTTAACTTAAAATAGACGTTTAAGATATATAGCGATTTAAAGTTTGTTACCAACTATTTTCACTCAAATTTTCGGTAGTTACCTACTATTACGTTGCGTTACGCCTTACATTTAGGCACTAAAAATATTAAACAAAAAATATTTTATTTAAATCAAATAACCGCCTCCTTAAAAAATATTAAAACATGTTTGAACATTGTTTCAATCTATTTAAGCAGCCGGGTTTTTTTTTATCCGCCAAACTACAGACAAAATGTAGATAGAAAATATTATATGTATACCTACGTGTTTGAGAAGCCAGAAAGTCTAACATTTTTACTTTTTAAATTACTTGGTTAGGTACGTTTACAATTACTTTAATTAATGTTTATTTGCCGTCCTTCTTATGAGTAATTAGCTAAGTACCTCATATAGCACACAACCGGCGAATACTTTTACTTAACTACCTACTTATTAATGAACTTAACCACACCAAAATTACTAAAAGAACGTGAAATTTGACGCATTTTTAAACCATTATTATGAATAAATACCTAATTAAGAAAAAAACTTCGTACAGGCGAAAATAAATTAAATATAAGTTCGAAAATAATTTGATACTTATATGACTTTTTTGTTCTTCGATAGGAAATTATTGCAAAATATATTTTCCTATAATTATTGAAACATTTTTGTGCTGACTGTCAAAGGGGCGGAGCTTGTATTGCACCACTATTTCACAGCTAACTGGCTAAACGTTAGGTACTTAAGCATATATTTTTCTCTCTTCAATTTTAAGGTTTGTGAATGGGTGGAAAAGAGACAGATAGTTTATATATTTATTGTTATGTATTTTGGTTATAAACGGGGCATTCCCGAAAAATCAAATAAGTATAAATACTTACAGGTCATGTAATTACAATAAAGATACCTACACGGTGAAAGTGGTGAGTACAATTTTCCTGAAAAGTATGGCATGACAATGGCTCATTACATAATTTAAAGCCTGAAGCTAGAAAACTGAAATTTTACGGTTTCGGAGTCGAAGGTTAAAAATCAGTAAAGACTGTAAAAAGTCAGAGATCATGGTCTTTGAGGCAGGAGATAAGATAGAGAATATTCCGCAGGTAATACTTAATGGCAATGAATTGCAGCGAGTATTTAAATTTAAGTAAGTACCTTGGTCACATATTGACACCCGACCTCAACGACGATGTTGAGCGAGATCGAAGGGCGTTGTCTGTGAGAGCGAACATGCTAGCCCGTAGGTTTGCACGCTGTTCTCTTGCCGTAAAGGTAAAGATCACGCTTTTTCGTGCATACTGCACTTCTTTTTACACATGCAGCCTATGAGCTAGATATACTCGAAAAGCTTATGACGCCCTTCGAGTTCAGTACAACAACGCGTTCAGGGCGCTGGTGGGACGGCCCCGTTACTGTAGTGCTTCCGAAATGTTCGCGGACGCTAAAAGCGATTGTTTTTACACCATAATGCGAAAGCGATGTGCATCTCTGGTGAGCAGGGTGCTGGGCAGTGGTAACAGCATTCTGAGCATGATTGCCAGTAGGTTAGACTGCTTATATATTAATCGCTGTATGTAGTGCTATCTTTCATGGGATGGTGCGGCCGTGATTTAAATTTTATAATTTACTAACATAGTTCTAAGTATTACTAACCTAATGAGTCTTAGTCACTGGAATAAATAATTTTAAATAAAATAAATATACTAATATTATAAAGCTGAAGAGTTTCTTTGTTTAAACGCTCAGGAACTACCGGTTCGAATTGAAAAGTTATTTTAATGTTGGATAACCCATTTATCGAGGAAGGCTGCCTGTAAGCCTTCCTCGATAAATGGGCTATCCAACATATATATATTTTTTTTAATAAAAGAATTTTTCAATCAAGGACGGCTATAGCCTAGGCAATATAACATTACGCTATGACCAATAGGAGCGAAGGATAAACAAAAAATGTTGCAGAAACGGAGAACATTGACGCAGACGAAGTTGCACAGGTATGCTAGTATAATATATAAATACAAATCTTATTTTTCTTTTTTTTATAATAAAAAATGTTCAAGTGGCAGCCCTAAATTTATTCATTGATTGATTGTAACAAAATAATCTGGTCACAAGAGATTGTTCCATCGTACGCCCCTGAGGTTACATCATGCATACACTCGCAGCCGTTAACTGTTTGTTATCTCTATTATAGTAGTATTTCTTGTATTAATTTGTTCATAATTGACTATTACCTTAGGCAGGTTAATAGTTATTGTAGACTAATTAATATTCGCCTTGTTTACAACTCTAGCCCGACTGACTAAACCACAACATCCTAAAACGCAGAGAGAGAAACAAGAAACAAAGAAATGGAGGGAGACTATATTTAAAAATAAACAATGATTTGTAAATAAATGTAGGTACTTATGTTCTTTGTTAGGCCGGAAACTTTTGGACCTACCCTCGTATCTACATATCAAATTTCGTTTAAATAGATTGAGCGAACTTTCTCATTACTACTTTCGTATTTATAAAATGTAATAGCTGTAGCCCGCGGCACCGTCCTTATGGACGACTTTACCCCGTTAAGTGTTGATTTCCGCTTTCATTACAAATGCTGAAACACGTGTATCATTATTTACAACCACAAAGCCAAATACAAATGTTAACAGTACTAACTTCAAAGCTGACGGAGTTTTATACTAACACGTGTTTCTCTATTTTAAATAAAAAAGCCAAATACGAAATTTCGCAGATCAAACTTTCGTTAGTTTCAAACAAACATGCAACCCTTTTTTTTTCCCTTGGGGTTTTTTTTTTAAAGATAACTAGCAATGTGGGGTTGGGTCTCACATTACTAGCAATCCTGTTAACCCCTTTAGCTAAGCGCAAGGAGTGGATTCACGTGGGTGGGATTCAAACCCGCGACCTCATGAATGCGAGTCTGGTGATTTAGCCATTAGGCTACCGCCGCTTTTCATTTTCGTATTTTATTTCAGGTTAATTTTCTAAAAACGCTGAAACACGTGTTTCATTATTTTAAACCAAAAAGCCAAATATGAAATTTTAAGAAGCGAAGTCTCATATAAATTTTCAACCCCTATTTTACCCCTTTAAGGTTTGATTTTCCAAAAACGCTGAAACCCCTGTTTCATGATTTTAAACCAAATACAACAGTTCAGTGATCTAACTTCAAAACTGACGGAGTTTCATATAAACTTACAACCACTATTTTACCTCCTTAGGTGATGAATTCCCAAAAACTCCTTCTTATCGGATGCCTACATTATTTAAGGAATACATCCTCGAACTTTCAAGTCTCTACGATCAGCGGTTTAGGCTGTGCGTTGATCCAACAGCCAGTCAGTCAGTCAGGACAAAGAAATTTAATCGTGAGGTCGCGGGTTCGAATCCTACCTATTATACTACCGACGTGAACCCACTCTTAACACAAGCCATTGAGCTTAGCTGGAGGGGTTAACAGGATTGCTAATAATGTGGGACCAAAATCCCACATTGCTAGTTACTTAAAAAAAAACTTAGAAGTCATGGAAATAAATACCATTATTGGAAAAGCAAAGGAATGTTAAAAGTTTGAATATGGAAGTAAAAGTTTTTAATCTGACTGTACCTATTTTTACGACTATTTGAATTAACAATTCCAATTTTATCACAACGCATGATACACGAGATTTAACCTTATGACCCACGCGATAAAGCCGCGCTGTGCGCAGTGTTTACCTCGCACAATAAGTTCGGGAACTCCCTGCCATAGACAGTGATATCTGCGGATCTCATTCTATAACAGTCTATGGTCAGTAGTTTCCTCATAGTGATTGTGTGCGTATGAAATTCTTACGCAACTATTTGTGCGTGTGGGACGTCATTGAAAATTACGAAGTAAATTTAATATTAATCAATGATTTGTTTAAGTAGACAATATTAAACATTATGTTTGGAAGATCGATGCAAAGCTAGTATAGACAATTTAGAACAATTTTATCTAAACTTGTCTTAGACAAGTGTGACTTTTTTGTTTTTAGCTAATTTTATTTATTTTTCATGACAAAACCCAAAATTTTGCAGTTATTTGCGAATAATGGCCAGTTTAAAAGATAAATCATTTATTTTTTTATTTAATTTAATGAATGTGTAAACAATATAATTAAACATGATTAGGGCATAGATCTGTGTCATAAGATTTTTTTTTGCGAGATATTTAAAGTTATTTTGTAATGTTTTTAAATTTATGAAATCTGTATTTTGACGTCATTAAAAAATAAGACATATGGTGTTGTTTTTGTGCAAACATGTCTGGTTATTGTTCTTTCTTTTGAGGCATTTACTACGCAGATAAGTCACGAACTATTGAAATTAGTGCCCACAAATCTAATTAAGCGAAAAATACTAAATTTATACGTGAAATAATTAAAACAAAATTTTAAGTAAAATCATTTATCATTCGTGTTCAAAATGTTCACAAGTCCTCACGCCCCGGCCGCCGTGCGATACGCCCTAGGCTACGGGTGCCAAGGGACGACATCCGGCCACCCTAGGCGCAGGCGTCCAGCCTAGCACCAGGCCCGGGTCGACGGCGCGCTAGTGTTCCACGCGCGCCTCAAAGAGATGTCAGCAAGTGACGGGGCCCCATTGGGCCGGCGCCCACCGGGAGTGCGGGATCGTTCGAAAGAGTTACCGTGCTCCCGGAACACCAGGGCGAAAGAAGGAACACAGATGGGTTTTAGTCAGTAAGAGTCTGACACGCCCTAACGCTCGTGCCCACAGCGGGAGACTTCATTTGATGATTTCCCATCGAAAAAAAAAAAAAAAAAATTAAAAAAGGGTTCCTTACACAAGCACTTTTTCTCATTTCTGTTGTTGTTATTTTTAACTTCATCTCCTGTTTCATCTTTTCAAACGCTAAATTAATTCTCTCAATCAATTCTTCTTTTGTGTTTATTTCTACATTAGTATAAACTAGTTCCTTGGCTCGACCCGAAAAAGTCTAGCGAAGTCAGGTCGGGTGACCGGGCCACGGTATAGGGCCATCTCTGCCGATCCAGCTGTTAGGGAAGCAATTATTCAAGTGCTCCCGTACATTTAATGTCCAATGAGCTGGACAACCATCTTGTTGAAAGATGACTTCTTGGTCTATAGTGATTAGAGGGGCCCCGGATTCCTCTACGAGATCTGGAAGATCATTTTGTAGGAATTCTAAATAACTGTTACCATTCAAATTATCCGGTTAGAAATGGGGCCCAATTAGTGTTTTGCCAATTACGGCCCATACGTTGACAGAGAACCTCATTTGAAATGACTTTTTCCAATGTGGATTATTATATTTATCAACCCAATGATGAAGGTTATGGAAATTAGTTTAGCCTTCCCTAGAAAATTTACTTTCATCTGTCCACAAGATTGACTTCAATGTCTGCGTTGAGATGAAAGACAGAACGTATCCTTCTCTGAGGATCTGGTTCTTCAAGACCTTGAACACCCGTGCCATGAAACGGGTGCTTGTTATTTTTGTGCATTGTATTCTACACCTTCCAATTTGAAATGTTTAAATTTAGAGCTAATTTTCTGGTGCTGGTTTGTGGATCTGCTTGTTGAATTTTCTCTCTTCTCCCAATTTGCTTTGTAGACCCTAATTTTAATAAATTGTGAGTGATCTGCATAGTTAATACCTCAAAATAAAGAACAATAACCAGACCTATAATAATAATAAAGCCTCATTTTATTTCTTTATAAATGCAATTACAATAACAATAAGTATACAATCAATTTCATGCACTATGCACTATATAATATTCAATTGAATTTAATGTAAAATTTTTAATTTATATTATGTATATTTAAATTGAACCAATCTTTAAGTATTGGTTTTTTTTACGTACCGCTATAAACGACCTCTCTACTGAGTAAAGGCCTCCTCCATTTTTCTCCACCTGTCCCTGTCTATCGCTTTTTCTGTCCAGTTGTTTCCCGCTATCTTTGAAATTTCATGTAACCATCTTTCCATTGGTCTCCCTCTACTTCGTTTGCCGGATGGACCGTTCCATGTGGTAATCCGTTTTGTCCATCTATCACCATCCATGCGTGAAACATGACCGGCCCATTTCCATTTAAGCATTTTACAGTGATGTAGAGCGTCTATGACTGTTGTTGTATTTCTGATATCTCTATTTGTTCTTTTGTGTTTTAATTTTAATTTGAGAGTGCTCCGTTCCATGGCCCTTTGAGTTGTTACTATCTTGTTTCTTGTGATTTTGTTGAATTTCCATGTTTGCGATGCATAAGATAGAGATGCTAGGATACAAGAGTCTAGACTTGTTTCTTTAGTCTCACTGGGTGATTTGATTTTAAGATTTCCTTTAAGCTCCAAAATTTATTCCAGGCCATGTTTACTCGTCTACTTAGTTCAAACTCTTACTTTCTAGATTTATTGAGTGATGTTTGTTTACCTAGATAGATATATTCATGGACATATTCTATTGGAGCATTTGCAACAACTATCGGAACTGTTTTACTATTTGTCATGATTTTAGGTTTATTTGTGTTTAACTGTAGACCTATTTTACAGCTGACATTGTGTATTCTCTTATCATAATTTCAAGTTGTGGTGCAGTTTCCGCAAAGAGAACTAAGTATACCATCAGCGAATCTGAGGTTACGCGGATATTTGCCATTTATGCATATACCTTTACTTTTCCCTTTTAGATTCTTCACAATGCTTTGGAGCACGGCTATAAAAAATATATACAGATAACCAGACCTGTCCGATTTATCTATCCAGACCGATTTATCTTTTAAACTGCCCATTATTCGCAACTAACTGCAAAAATAAATAAAATTTGCTAAAAACAAAAAAGTCACACTTTGTCTAAGACAAGTTTAGTTCAAATTGTTGTAATATATATATACTAGCTGCGCTTTACAGCTTTGCATTGATCTTCCAAACATCCTGTATACCTACTTATTTTAAAATAGGAATTAATATTTTTTATCGATAAAACTGCTGTTGAAATGGTTGTGTGGTATTTTGAGCGAGTGAATGAGGAAGGCTTAGGTAAATTTATAATAACGCAGAATCAAAACTGATTCTAAATTACAAATTGACAAATTCTCAACCAGCCCACGAACGTGTGCACTACGCTGTAGGAAATAGAGCTCAATATGCTACATGGCTTAAGAATCTGGTTCCAAGTAAATTGAGGTTAAGTTCGCTAGTGCTTATCGCTTTCTTATTGAACAGCAGGCCATAATCACAATAGGTCTATATTAAAACATTTAATGTATTGTGTGTTAGGAGTTTGCGTCGATTATTTGTCATACAGACTTCTCTTTTTTAAGAAAGCGATGCTGTTTGGGGTGCTTTTGTTCAGTTTTGCATTCCGGTTAGAAGCATTCCAAGTCATAACCAAATAGGGGAACTACCCTAACTGCGTCTTATTTGCTCACCCCCTGCTTTAATATGGATAGGTACAGAACGAATATTTAAGTATTCAAATAAAACCAAAAGTCAAGCATTAATAAGTATATTTATCAGGTCAAAATTACCCTGTAAAAATTGCATTTTGCAGTAAAAAAAATATTTTAAAATTAAACCCCATAATCATAATACTTTAGTAACAACATTTTAACGAATGTTTTGTCTTCTTCTATCATATTTAAAAAAATGGGACGCAAAACATTCGCTTTCATTCAAAGTAATATGAATAAAGGTATACGCGTCTAGGCATAGTGATGGTATATAAGTATAACGTCGTGGTCTGTCCCGCTCGCTCGTGCGGCGCGGCCGAGGCGTGCGGGCGAGATGGCGCACAGGCGCGCGGGCAGCGAGGGGTCGCGGTACAGCAGCTTGTGGCGGCTGTAGCCTACTACCACGATGTAGTGGCCGGAGTACGAGCCGCCGAAACATCGCCTAAAAACATTTAATACAATTAAAAATGCCACGGAAATATGCTTAGTTAAATTTAAAGTTATATTTTGATATGAAGAAAAAACGTTTTAGGGCCAGTTCCCACTTGTCGCGTGTCGGATCCGACACACGACAAGTGGGAACGGGCCCTTCGGCGGACCGTCCCTTGGCCGTTACCAACTCGGGCACCAAGACAAGGACACGTCTAATTTATACTCCATATTTATGTTACAAGTACCTCGGGCACACGGCAGATGGCGTCTGGCATCATCTAAGGTCGCGAGTTCGATTCCCGCTTTTGACGATTTTTTCCATATGTAATTGTAAATTTGCATAAAACCGGTTTAAAATTGCCAAAAGTAATATATTTAACATATTTTGATTTTATCTTTGTATCTACTCAACCGAAACCAATATTATACTTAAATGAATTTCGAATAACTTTAAAATGTTTAGTTACGTTTTTTAATTGAATAAGTAGTAATAGTAAAGTAATATTTTTTAAGTAAATTCTATAATTACTTTCTTAGTACAAAAGTTAACACTATTAAAAAGAAAGGAAATTTATAAAAAAAATGTAAATTAGAATTTTATTTTACACTAGCTGACTCGCGCAACTTAGTCTGCGTAAATTTTTCACGTTTTTGCAACATTTTTCATTGATGCTCCACTCCTATTGGTCGTTGCGGGATTTTATATAGCCTATAGCGTTAGACATAGGGGCGAAATTTAGATGGAGGAGTTGACAAGGGGATAACTATGTGGGTAGCACATTACTATCAATCATCATTAAAAAAAAAAACAGTAATGTGCGAGCCACATAGCCTAGTATCTTTTTTTTATAGTAGATTTAGTTGGCGCCCGATACCGAACTCTACTTACGCTGACATTAGTACCGTTATAGGAAACAGTCTCAAATGAGAAAACGCCTTCCCAAGGTACCAAAAGAGTTGTTATCGGACGGTCAACATATTTTTTTTTTGTTTAATGCCCAAATCTGTAATTAATCAGTAAAAACACATTATCACAACATACCTAAACTCAGCCTTCAACTTGTTATGCTTGCAGAGGTCGCAAACCAGCAGTCCGGAGTCCACCAACATTAGCACAGGGCCGTGGAGTGTGAGGTGAGAGATGAGCTCGTCGTGGGTTAGCGAGTGTTGCTCGATTTGCAGGCCGGCGGATGATGCGTTGTCGAAGCGACGGATCACGCGGGAACGGTCCTGGGGTGGTGGACAGGTGGATTGAAAGGGGCATTACACTGACAGAATTATTCATTTAGCGGTCGATCTCTCCGCACACAGTAATTATACTTCACAGTGCGCAAAAGCGCACGACAAAATAAAGTCGAACATTCGTTCGTAAATATGTTAGATTACGTACGCGTTAATATACGAAAATCCTTGTTTTTGAATTTTTCCGTAAGATATTTTTACGGGTTAATATTAAAACATATCCTTAAATTTTCCTTATTAGGGTTCCGTAACCAAATTAGCAAAAACTGAACCTTGTCTTGTAGTAGCCGCTACTTAGTTTGATAGATAAATAATAAAAATAAATATTTTTAGGGGGGGCCTCTATACTATGTAACAGAAGCCGATTTTTTTTAGCAAACATTAACTTGTGGCACATCATTCGACAGGTCTTTCAAAAATAAATTGAGGTTTCTAACAAACTTTTTAAGTGAATATTTTTGGAAATAATCGCTCCGAAACTTGCATAAATTGCGTCCCCCCCCCCTTAACTTTGAAGCGTGTGACCAAATTATATGAAAATATCGCAAAGGTAGCGCTCAACAAACACGTTAAACTAAAATTATTTAGGACATGATCGGATAAACTGTCATTAAGTTATTGCCGAAAAACTGCATTTCTCAACAAAAGAGAAGAAGGGCCAAGAACATGCGCTCTTCTGCTGATGCAATTATTTGGATTTTTACTCGGCATCGGCTCCGGAACGGACATACTCTTGCCCGGTATTTTATTATTTCATCAATTTATAATCATGGATGTTAGTATCTTCCGTTTGTGCAATAATGTTAACAAACTGTTAAAACGACAATGCCATATTGTGCAACAATAAGTGATGAATGAAAGGTGGACAAGCAGGACGATATTGTACCTAACACTGCTCACAAAAGAAAAAATAAAAAGGACAAAATCAGTGTGGTTTTCATTTCATTATCAGCTATTATTTACGTTAACAACCTATTTATTTTTTCTTTAATGAAGCGAGTTATGTTTTTCCTATAACATTGTCCATCTATCAGTTGTACAATTTGTGAATGTTGTTAATATAATAAAGTATACTCTGATCATTCATTAGCTGCAAAATTTAACAGAAGTTTTTTTTAGCAGCTAAAAAATGGTCCGAGTTTACGTGGAACACTTAGCTCGGCTTAAAATACCAAGAAATATTAAAGCGCCACCTGGTGGTGTAGTGCCTATACTCAAACACTGTACAGCGCCATCTATTTGCTATATGCGCCCAAGGTGCGTACTTTTGCAGCAGAAACTACGAGTGGCGTATCTATCTTAGTATACATTATAGTCCATGCTATTGATAGAAATCTAAGATTGACAATGTTCTAGTAAGAATTAAAATATTTATTATGAGATATGGAAATAATCATAAATTTCAAAATTGATAGAAAATAAAGTGTGACCTAACGCACGATAGCACAAACTAAAAATATATTCTATTCCAACAGCAATAAAGTTTAATATTCTACCAACAATCAAATGTTTTAATTCTCACATATCATCTTGGCCAGACCCTTCACACCAGACAGAATTAAAATGTTACCATGCAAATTTAAATTCTTGGTCATGTTCACCTCGCTGTTAAGAAACCACCTTTAATAGTTTAAAAATGTAACTCACGGTATCAAGGATATGGTGATAGTAGCCATGTTTTTTGTAGCTCTCATTCACTCCCAGGGTTTTGGTGTACATGACGTGTTTTATACCGAACCTGAGGAAGTTATACTTCATGTAGTTTAACTTGACTCAGGTGACTACTTGTTACAACCCAGTGTGTTCTGTCACTACCTAAAATAGTGAGTACAATATACATGTGTCATGTCTGTTTGTGCATTAGGTGTTTTGGTGTACCAGTAGTAACTGGTAACCAAAATAACAACGATGTATTCATTCACATTTTATTATTAAACATCACCAGCATACTTCAAAGTCTCCTGATTTTCCCAAGATGAATATAAATATCATTACTATCTTCATTCATTATGGTCACCCACTGGATGGAGGTGGGTGTGGTTTCTTAGCCTTTACTTAGTCCTGGGCCAGCCAACCAGCCTACCTCCCTCCAGAAACATATCAACTTTACCAAAATCTTTACTTATATTATAAAGCTGAAAAGTTTCTTTGTTTGTTTGAACATGATAATCCCAGGACCTACTAGTTTGAATTGAAAAAATGTTTTTGCGTTGGATAGCCCATTTATCGAGGAAGGTTATTGGCTATTTATATAGCCCATAATCTTCCTCGATAAATGGGCTTTCACAAATAATTGCATTATTTCAAAACAAAATTGATTACCTTAAAAAAGGTAATAATGAGCCAAACTTAAAAGACAGGCATTTGCTGTCGCGGACTTGTTTTTAGAACTTTTTAAGAGGAACAAATCCATAATACATTGTTGTTGTGTAACTTTAAACCGTTTACGCAGCGCATGCAACGGTAGCTCTCAAAAGGAATATTTTTTCCCATTTTTACAACATTTTTCATCGCTGCTCTGCTCCTATTTTCAGTAGAGCAGCAATGAAAAATGTTGCAATGCTATTTGCAAAACTGTTCTAATAAGCATGGTATTAACCCTTATCCATATAAATATATTATTCATCACAAGTTATTTTATTTGATTTCAATGAATATCTTAGGAGATATTATAGTTTTAAAATATTACGCAACAAAATCAGGCACATATCCAGAACCGGATCCAGAACTTTGTTCAGGGGGGACAACTATTGGCTCAACTGGCCAAGGGTGAGTTGTTCGCATGACTGGCGGAGGGGGGGGGGGGGGGCATTGGATTCAACACCGGTACATCAACTACCACCGTTGAGGGGAGGGCGGGACAGCCTGAATATGCCGCCACACAAACAACTATGTATATAATATAAATACCTATATTTTATTTATAAGCCACAGTATCGTATAGTAGCCACCCAGCGTTCCTCTATTATTCCTGTTTCACTCTTGCCTATCATAGCATGGGGTACCCTAAATTAGCCTATGTTATACTTTTAACATTAATATGAAAAACAAGTATTTAATACCCATTACAGACATATAAACTATGTTTCCCCTGGTTTCTTCCACGTGATTTTAAATTAGCATTGTAGGTACCAAATGATTCAAATTTTGTTCAATTGTTCTCACTCAAATCTTTAAAGGAGTGAAATGGCAGTCCAAATTTAATGCGAGCGAAGCCATGGGCAGAAGCTAGTATATTAATATAGTAGAGTGACACTGAGCTGTCCCTTACTGAAATTGTTCTTTAAAAACAAAGTGTGACTCACAATGTATTAACTATTATTGATTCAAGGGCTATTTTGGTGAATAGGTGCACCCACATTTTGTGCTAGTTGGTTAACACTCATACCTTTTTAACAAATAGCACAGATCTATAGTCCAAGTGGATTGGTTGAACCCCTCCTCTTTGCAGATCTTTGTAAAATTGACCAGCATATCTCTCCGCTGATCTTTGGGTAGCAGCATGATGATGCAGGCCAGCCCGCAGTCCCAGTTGTACCTCTGCTTGTAATGCTCCAAGCTGTGTTCCACATAACCTGCAAGGTTTTATCTTAATAATGAATTTAATGAGCCATAAGAATCAACAATTTATAAAAGTATGTAGGTACCTACTAACTTTTGCAGTGGCTGTGTCTGCATTATGTTTGGTTTTACAGCCCATGTGCTATTCTGATGGTATAAGATGGGGTCTCTTGTGAACATAGTAGAGATTGCAACTCACTTTACCAATAGTCCATACAGAAACTAAAACTCATCAGCCCATGAAGACTGACCTCTTTTAGCCATTTTTATTTTATTTTAAAACATTAAGTAATAAGTATATAAGTAGAATAAAATACCAGTTACGATTTTGTTTATAACTTAGAAGCCAAGAATTCTAAATGATTCCATAATTATCTTCAAAATATGTTCTAAAAGTTCGTTACTCACCGTCGCTTTGGGCCGACATGGTGTTATCAGAGCCTCGTCTAAACACTAACTGTTAATCTAATCATGTTCGAGTTATTCCAAATTTGTTTTCATTTCTATTTAATCAGCATTTTACGAAATTCAAGTGAATCGATTGATTCATTCAAAAGTTTGTTGTAGAGTAACTTTATTTGTTCCGTGGTTTGTTTGTTGTGGTTGTAGAATTGTGGATAAGATTATATATACATTCTATGGATATGATAATGGTTTAGGTCAAAGAGAATATAAAACTTCATATAGTACCTACAACAATAAAGTACCTTTGTATGTTTATATTGGATCTAAAATTGATGAATTGTATTCCGTTTTGCGAAAAGTGACAGGTGCTAATCACAGACCAAATAAACAATTAATTGCTACTTTTTGTTTTAGAACTATTTTTGGGTTCATTTTATAAAATAATGGGTATAATTCTCATAAAGTTATAACATTGGTATTTTGGAACTGAATAAAATCGCCTAGGACTTCCTTTACATAAAAATGTACTCTGTGGCCTAGGATATCCAGCCCCAAAGAAAAAAACTATAATTTCACTGCCAAATTGACAATTGACATATTATTTTGACAATCAGCTGATTGGCGTTTTTACGAACGAAATACGAATTCACGCTGAATCTGCCTGGTTGTTTTAACAGAAACTAGCGATGGCGTTACGAACTGTATCATATCAATTAATGAACATACGGTGTGTGGTTCAGCAAGGCTTTGTGCGACGAGCCTTGGCCACGCAAAGCGAGAAAAAGCACGAGACTGACGACATAAAACCTGGGCAGACACACTTCGGTTTTCAAGTTATCGATGAACAAGAAAAAACTAAAAAAGGTACATATAAGTACTGAGTATTTTTGCCCTTATTTTTTTTTCCTTGTTCAACTTTTGATTTTTTTCGCCAAATTTGTTTACAAATAATTAAATATAGGTTATGTATTGGTTTACCAGTACAGGAATAAGTTTTGTGATTTGTGTTAGGTAAGTAATTAAGTATTCAAACCTATGCATGGTAGGTTTATTTGTCATCAGTAGTCTACACAATCCAAGATAAACAATGCTAAAACACAATAAAAAAGTATTTGCTGAATAATTTTGAATTCATGTTGCTAATCGATGTATTTCAGTCCATGAAGTGTTTGAGACGGTAGCAGCGAAGTATGATCTGATGAACGATGTGATGTCGGCCGGTGTCCACAGAGTATGGAAGGACATCTTTATGCAGAGGCTTGCACCTACGCCTGAGACCAAGCTGCTTGATATGGCTGGAGGCACTGGTGAGTGGACCACCACTATAACAGGAGAGATGGGTTGTCAAGTGTAGTCTGCCAAATATGTTGTTCATAAATCACAAAACTATAAAGCTGACTTTTGTACGCAAAAATTGCCTGACAGTAATAATAAAATAATAATAAGCTTATTTTTTTCCATTAGGTACAAATCAATAGTTAAATACATAATTATATTAATTAGGTGTTTGTAGCTTTTCTTTTATTGCAATGTATCCCTTTTGGGTAAAAGCCTCCTCCATCTTCTTCCAGACCATCTATCCATCAGTCTTCCTTTGTTGACTGAGAGGTCCATCTTTTGTCATTGTATCTTATGATGTAGCCCGCCCATTGCCACTTCAGCTTCAAGACTTGTTTAAGGACATCTGTCAGCTTTGTGACACTCTTTACTTTTTCTATTCTTCTAAGCTTCAAGATGCTCTTTTCCATAGCTTGTTGTGTTGTAGTTGTTTTATTCTTTATTTTGTTTGTATAGACCCATGTCTGGCAACCATATGTTATGCTTGGAAAAATGCAGGTTTCTATTAGTCTTTTTTAGTGGCATGCTGTAGCTTCCTTTCATAATTTCTTTACTGTCTGACAGTTGTAAGGTTAAATTTTAGCTATTTTTGATAATAGGAAGTTTTGTTAAAGTTGGTTGACTACTTTCTTCACTCACTGTACATCCTCAGGGGTAGAATCGGGGATTTCGGAATGGAGGGCTTGGAAGTGGAACATGAGTTTTTGGTTGGAGGGAGGGAGGTGGTACTAGAACCAGATTTGTACCCACATAACATAATTAGGTATAATAGCTACCTGCCCTGGCTTCACATGGGTGTCATCATACTTAGTAAAATTTTCAAACAAACCGAATGTGAATGAAGTGTGATTTTAACGCGATCTAATGTGGAGCGAAACATACCCCCTTGTGGAGCGTGCATGCGCCTCACACTTGACCGGCGTCGGGTGAAATGCAATCCCCTATGAAACACACGGCTTTGTTTTGTTGTGTAAATTTCTATAATTTTGTCTGCGTAAATTTTCCCCGTTTATGCAACATTTCTCATTGCTGCTCCGCTCCTATTGGTCGTAGCGTGATGTTATATAGCCTTTCTCGATAAATGGCTATCCAACAGTGAAAGAATTTTTTAATTCGGATCTGTAGTTCCTGAGATTACCGCGTTCAAACAAACAAACTCTTCAGCTTTATAATATTAGTAGAGATTTTGTAAATATTCAGTAATGATTTGACTTACTAGCTTTGTTAAGTTTGAACTGCCATTTCACCATTTTAAAGATTTGCTTTAGGCTATGTAGCGGAAGCCTACATCATAACAACTATCTGTGTACCAAATTTCAACCGAACCCATATCTAATATATAAAATTCTCGTGTAACAGTTTTCGTTACCATACTCCTCCGAAACGGCTTGACCGATTTTGATGAAATTTTGTGTGCATATTGGGTAGGTCTGAGAATCGGACAACATCTATTTTTCATCCCCCTAAGAGTTTGTTTGTTTGTTTGAACGCGATAATCTCAGGAACTACTGGGCCGCATTTAAAAAATATTTTATTGTTGGATAGCCCATTTATCGAGGAAGGCTATAGGTTATAACATCACGCTATGACCAATAGGAGCGGAGCAGCAATTAAAAATGTTGTAAAAAAAAAAAAGGAAGAAAAAGAAAAAAGGGAAAATTTACGCAGACGAAGTTGCGCGGGTCAGCTAGTTATATATAACATTATACCGGTTTTACATGATTAGTCTTTTGCTCAAATTACATTATTTTAGTTTTGTCTAGGTTTATCCGAAGATTATTTGCTCTTAGCCAATCAATTAATGACAAAAATTTAAGACAGTTATTAATTTCTCCTTTGAGTTACTTACTGTCGTCTGCAAATAACACCATTGAGTGATGTGTTACTCTAGGTACTCTGGGCATTTCGTTTATGGAAATTAGAAAGAGTAGGGGTCCCAGTAGCATACCTTGAGCTACTCCGTATTTTGTTATTCTTTGTTGTAGTTAGTTCTGGTGATTTTTCGTTTTAGATTTAATGCAGATCTTGCTGATAATATTTTTTTATTTAATTTATATATTGCCAGGGTAATATTTTTGACTTTTCTAATGCCGTATTGTTCATCATCTAAAATATTATATTCTTTTAAAAACGAGAACATGTTAGTATTACAAATGACTTTTTCCATTATTTTGGAAAATAAATAATTGAAAGTAAGGCGTCAGTCTGTAATTAACTGGGTCCTCTATGCCACCTTTGATATGTAAAGGTTTTAGTACAGAGAGCTTTATTCACTCTGTAAATGTTAATAATGTAGCTGAGTACGGGCGCTATTATATACGATACAAATTTGATTATCTTAGTTGTGATACCATCATATTCATCACTATATGTATTATATAAAGAACTAATAATGTTAATAATGTTGTTGGGAAATGCAGACGGTAATAATATTGAATTGCAATTAGTGTTATAATATGTCATATAATTTTTATTACTGTTAAAATTTGGTGTGTCAATTTGATCAATAAAGCAAGTCATTCAAAATTTGAGCAATGTGGATTACTTATAAATTCATTACAAATTTTAATTCAATTTATTCCTTCTATCGACTTATTATTATTTTTGTTAATATTTATTATTTGCCTTTTTTATAAACATATTTGCTTTTGTATTGGGAGTTTTACAAAACTGCCAAAGCATTTGACGATTATTATTTTTGTTTGCGTTTATTATATATTTGCCTTTGAAGTGGGAGTTTTACGAAACTGCCAAAGCATTTGACGTTTTTTGCGCTGGCAAGTTGGCAACACATTTTAATTCCCCATATTACTTCAATTTAGTTTTTTAACTGCATTATTATTTTGAGCGAAAAACACTTAACATAGTAGCATTTTTAATGGTTAATGAACTTATTGAATGCTTCATTTAGGTCACTAGTGCTGAAAATATTATTAAAGAACAAACTTTGTGAACATTTTTTGAATTTTGAAATATTTTTATCGCAATAATATGTTATTGTAGCATAGTTACTAAAAATACCTGTAATTTTACATGTCTTTAAGAGAGTTTGACCCCACAAAATTGATCTTCAAGACAAAAGACGAAAGATAATACTATTATTAATGTACATTTTGAATAAACACAATAAAAAACTGAATTTAAAATTACAATCACAGTATAATTTTGTCATTAAACATGTAGTTAGTGCTACTTACTATTTTACTACTATTTTCAGAAGAACTTTTATATATTTCCAGGTGACATTGCATTCAGGTATGTCAAGTACGTGCAGAGCCTGAAGGCTGCAGACGCTGGTCGCAACAGCGTCACTATCTGCGACATCAACCAGCACATGCTAGACGTGGGCAAAGTCAGGGCGCAGAGGTACATAAACAACTGATAAAACTTTACCAATGCTGGCAGTTGGTAGAATCCTCTCTTTTAGAATTTACTTGGATTTTTGTAGTTGTTGAATTTTAGGTCAAGCATGTATATCATACCTACATTGTCCTCCCCATCATGTTTGGGTTTTACTATTATTTCAAAGGGGGTTGGGGGCGGAGGGTTATATGGTTAAACTCTAAATGTTTACTGTGTACCTACGTTTTGGCAATTTCGAGGCGGTTGGAACCCCAAAAACCCCCCTAGATACCTACTCCCATATTTTGAGTTACATATTGGGTACTGAAATCTTATGAACTAAAAAATGCCAAAATAAATAATATAGTTATTGAGGAGCATGACAAACAAAAATTTCAATATGCGTAACATACGTCAATAACAGTTGTGTACGTAGGACACGTGTGCACACCAACTCTTCCACGTTGCACACGTGGGCTCAGTTTATCCTTACCTTTAATGTGATGTCGCAACGAAATGAGATTTCGTTGCGTTATTGCATTGTTAGCAATATACCTATACCGCGGCCCCACCAATGAATGTTGGTCTTAATAATGTCTGTACCTACTTAAATAAAATGGGAAGGTACACACTACACACTAAAGTTTAAATTCATGACCATTCATCAGACTCGGCTACGTGGACGGCGCGGGCGGCGTGGACATCGACTGGGTGTGCGCCGACGCCGAGCAGCTGTCCTTCCCAGACGACAGCTTCAACGCGTACACCATCGCGTTTGGCATCAGGAACTGTACCCATGTTAATAAAGTAAGCGATAGCTGGTCAGGCGGTTACTACATTGCTACTCATATGAAACGTGAAACAAATACCCCATATACACCGAGAATTTGTAGTCGTTTTGGAGCCGAACATTTTGAACTCCACATCAATAACCCAATCCATAAAAAATATCAGTTTGAAAAAATATTAACATTTTTTTTTTCAAACATTACAATCAATGTCGTTTGCAGACAATAAATGAGAACTTGTGGTAATGCTACTCGATTTCACGTAATAAAAATACTACGCGAGTAGGTAATGAATGACAAGAAAGCCACCGGCCACCGGGCGGTCAACAACCCGGTAGGTAGTGGCACGAGGCGAAGCGGAAGCAGTCGAACGCTTCCGAAACACGAAATCAAAAATTCGAACGCACCCTCCCCCCGACCTCCCTACCCCGCGTGGCGAGCGAACGCACGCCGACTCTGGCGCACCTCTCCCCCCTGCGTATCCTACAGGCACATTCCGCACATCACATTATAGCGGTAACCTGCGCGCGAAAAGGTTGCATAATTGCATTGTTTACGTTGCTGCTCTAAATCATACGCAAGTGCAGCGTGTGCGTACCTAGACACTCAGTTTGATGACCGATGAAACCGGCCGTGGGGCAGTTCTGTGGCTTGGCCGCCGAAGATTCCGGAACTTAGGGCCTCTGGATTTTTATTAGTAGACTAGTGTACATTCGGGAACGCAAAAGTCGTGATAAGTTACGCAGTGTGATAGTGGATGCTTTTGATTTGATAAAGTGAAAAGTGATGGACACGCTAAGAAAACGAAAAGCCCAAACCTTGCACGTTTGTGTAACGAACGCGATGGATTGCACATCGGATAGATGCTTTGCTACAGGTCAGTGTAAATAAACTTGTACATAAACTTACACTTTGTTAACGTTGTCATGATTTTGACACAGTAAATAATGTTATTTTATCGAAAAGTAATGTTCAAAAGTAGGTATTCCAGACGGTCCTAAACCCATGTAAAGTATGCGAAATAATGAGAAAAAATAAGAGTATCCATTTACCTACGTAATTTAACCTAAACTAACCTAACCTGTTGATTAATAATCCAGTTTACTCATAATGAAAGAGACAAAACTTATAACATTCGTTACCCATATCAGCTGATTTTGTGACGCGCTATTTACTTTAATAAACTTTTACAGCTTCCCTATTGCCGTCCCTGTCATCTTAATGTATTTTAATACCGTGTTGTGTAGTTACTAGTTTTTACTGATGTAAAAACTAGTGTAGATTTCGGTCGGTTAAAGCGCGCGAAATCGACGTCGCTCGCACAGTACACGTATAGGCACAGCTGACGATGTTGCCTAGCAACGGGTAGCGCGGGCGACGACGCCAGGAGTTCATGCTTATGTGAATGAATTCTCGGTCCACTACTATTACCGTACTCGAATAAATGACAATTGATATGTGAATTCCAACTTTGTCTTTATTATCGTTGGAATTAATTTATTTAATTTTTTTGGTATCTTTATTTATTTCAAGTTACCATGTTTCGGTTCCAAAACGACTACAAAATCTCGGTGTATATGACCCGACTTGCATTTTGTTAATTTTCATATCTTAAGTCAAGTGAACCCCCCCCCCTCCATACACCCTTCCCGGAAATGAATCCAGGGTACCGCCTAGGGGATGTAGACATGGTCGTATGTTTCTCTTCATGTGAAAACTAACAAATTTTGATGAAACTTCACTATATTCAATCAAGACTATAATTTGAACCTGATATCTGCCTGCCTGTCCAGGTCTATGATGACTGAAATAAAAACAAAAAAGTTTCATTGACAATCCATGAAGACTTAAACTTTTGCGTTGCATGATTATAACTATTTATTATACGGGAATTAACGCGCATTGTTTACCTTAAAATTGCTTAAGGTGCAACCTGGTCGAAACGTCAAGCAATTTTAAGGTAAACAATGCGCGTTAATTCCCGTATAATAAATAGTTATAATCCATGAAGATTTTAGGATATAATTAGATTGATTGCTTGCAGGTGTTAGAAGAAGCTTACAGAGTGTTGACGCCCGGCGGCCGCTTCATGTGTCTTGAGTTCAGTCAGCTGCCCAACACTACACTACAGTGGTAAATACCCTCCATCCAAATGAATAAAAAAATTGGCTGGTTCCACAAGGGCCGTACCTAGGGTTAGGGGGAAGGGCACTGAGTTAGGGCAATGTACTCATTGCTGTCCTTTAAATTAGTAAGAATCTACCTTCAGGGCCGTAGCAAGGATCATAGTGTGGTAATGCCCTAGTAAGTGAGTGAAATAAGAATTCTCATTACTGCACCCTACCTCTAACAACACATCCCCATAAAGTCAAGCCTATAAATAAACGAAAAGCCAAAAATGTATGGACGCGAATCGATTACAAAACCTTTTAGAATTCTGTTCAATTCAAACACGTTTTACGATTAAAATAAATTTAAATGTACGAAAGAAAAACAAATTTCCTCCATACATTTAAATTTATATGTATACAATTAACATAAATCCACCTCCGACTTCGACTCCGATTCTGACAAACTAAATTTAAAGAGTAGACTGCTACGCAAGAGGTCGTGTGTTCGATCCCCACCCAGGATAAAACTTTGTGTGATAAGCACGATGGTTTATTGTGTCTGGGTGTTATTTATCTATAATATGTATGTATTTAGAAATATATAGGTAAGTATGTTTATCGGTTGTCTGGTTTCCATAGTAGAAGCTCTGCTTAGCTTGGGATCAGATAACATCAGTTCCGATAAATTCACCTCCGTAACATCCTCAGTACCTTCCATAGTACGAAAGACAGATGTAGATGAAAAGTTGTCGCATCAGAATCAACTTGTAGCCCCAAACGAAACTCAAATGAATGACTTTAATCCTAACTTGGCTTCTCATATATCTTGGAAGTCTATCTGTCTGTCTGGATGGATCAAACGACCGAAAAAAGATAGACATCCCAAGGTCAAATTTTCTATCAGAAATTCAATGTGTGTCCATTTAGATCAGAGATTCCCAAACTATTAAGGATGCAAACCTATACTAGTGATACGTCGAGATTTAACTTGTACAATACTTACCTATATTTTTTTAAAAGTACAACGATAGTTCCTTCCATTCTCATACCAAGTATTAGATAATACGAACCTGTGTTAATAGGGGTCGCTTTTTAGACCTCGTCGACTCCCAACCCCTGGAAAGTCGATTTTCCTTTCCCATTATCCATTTGAGAATCCCTGATTTAGATAATTCATTTTGGGATAAGAAATATCGAATCCACAGAAAATTTTCGCAATATTGTTAATTCTGAACAATATCGCGTATACTAGCAATATCACTAAATTTAAAACTGATCGAAACTTTTTGAAGAACTGGGTAAGTGAAAACTTACCTAGTTCTTGAAAAAGATATATTTAAGATACATTTTCATCATATTTCCAGGGTGTACGACCAGTATTCATTCCAAGTGATCCCCGTTCTGGGACAGCTGTTCGTCGGACAATGGAAGCCATACCAGTACTTAGTTGAAAGCATCAGACAGTTTCCTAATCAGGTACAAACATTTCAAGTGCTTGCTTGAAATTTTACATATTATAGATAAGTGCCCAGCTGGCAGCTAATCTGGTCTCCAAGTTATAAATGCTGTCTCCTTCGTCTCTCAAGTTGCACTGCTCCTGTCCCTGCAATATGTGCCGCCAAATTGTTGATATGTTGCTAACCTTTCTTAGTATCTTTTACTGTTTGTACCTCTACCTCGTGTTATATGCTACTGATGTTGAGGTCCATATGTACCTATATATTTATTGCTAACAAAGAATACGTTGAAGTATTTCTATATTACTAGCGCTGGTGGTGTCCCAGAGCTATTTTATAATAATACATATTTGATGGTTAATCGGTTGGACAAAACCAAATTGGATATAGCTGAAGAGGGAGCCAAAAGAAAACGTTTGCATTATAAGGCGCGATTCCATTAAGCAAGTCTTGCATGCAAGTATGACGTCACATTTCCGTACAAGTTGCTTGCATTTGAAACATTTTTTCGAGAAACATTACTACCTTACACAAGTTGTAGCTTGTATGCAGATTTGTTTAAGTTGTATGCAATTTGCAACATGCATACAAGTAACTAACCCAATGGAATTGATTGGGCCCGTGAGTTTTTTTCGAGTACAGAGATCACAGCATTTGTCTAGTTCTAAGCTCTATAAAAATCCTAACATTTCCCGTTGGCTAGCTCTTAGTCTGAACGCTACGCAAGCCTTTAGGTCAACGATGAACATTTTCCTAAAATGACTACTTTCTTGAAATGACCACTATCCTAAAAGAACTATTTGCCCAAAATGTTTGAAATTGAATGGGTTTGAAGCTATACAGGGTGATAAAATCGATGAACCCGAAAATAAAATCGATGTTTCTTTGTCAGATTTAGGGCCTAAACCTTACAATAAACAATGAATCCATTACAAAGTTATTTAGTGTTAAGTAGTCATAAGCGGGAGGATAGTATATTACTAACTAGCTGACCCGCGCAACATCGTCTGCCCAAATTTGCAACATTTCTTATTGGTGCTCCGCTCCTTATTTCTCCACTTTTTAATGGATGTTATTATACATATAAACCTTCCTCTTTAAACACTATCTATTAAAAAAAAACCGCATCAAAATCAGTTGTGTAGTTTTAAAGATTTAAGCATACATAGGGATATAGGGACAGAGAAAGCGACTTTGTTTTATACTATGTAGTGATTACCCTTTAAATATTGGTTATTGTTTTCACATGGACTTCCGGAAGTATATTTCCACTGGCATATTGGTCTATAGTGATTAGTGTGCCAAAGGTTGTGGGTTCCATTCCCATCCCATATAAAATACTAGCTGCCCGCGCATCTTCGTCTGCGTAAATTTACCCCGTTTTTGCAACATTTCTCATTGCTGCTCCGCTCCTATTAGTCGTAGCGTGATGTTATATAGCCTTCCTTGATAAATGGGCTATCCAGTAGTTCCTGAGATTACCGCGTTCAAACAAACTCTTCAGCTTTTTATTATTAGTACCTATGGATTTTATAGGATACATTTTTGTGTGATGAGGATCATTTGTATATTGTTTGTCAAAAAATACTTCCAGGAAAAATTCAAGTCAATGATTGAAGACGCTGGCTTCCGGCAGGTGACGTACGAGAACCTCACTTTCGGCACGTGCGCCATACACTCCGGGTTCAAGATATAGTGGTTAATAGATAAATCGTTGAAGACTGATTGTACTGTGTTATGTTGTTGGTGTCAGTGTTATTAGTAGACTACTGTAAATATAGGTATTACTTATTGGTGTTTCTGTTTAAATATTTTGCCATGCATTACTGACTCCTTTCTTGACCATGTTACTACCAGTCTTTCTTACTAATGCTGTAGGTAGTAAGTTGTTATTGTCCGTTCACAATCATATGGCCTCTGGCCTAAAAGTTCGTAGTACTGATATGATGTTCTAATCATTCACTTTACATTCAACAAAGACAGAAGATATGCGAATAATTCCTATATATACGGGAGTAGAATGTTCGGTTTATTTACCACTTAAAGGAGTCTGAGCAAAACACTGACCTATAATACTAGTACGCCGTACAGGCTGTCACCGGCAACGAAAAACCCTTTCGGACCGTTAGGTTGAAATCTCAAAATGTTCCTTTTAGACCCACGGTACCCCTGACCATACCCCCGGTGGTACCGTGAGTTTTTAAAAGTTAAACGGTACCATCAAGTATATGACCCTAGTGATGTGTTGACCTATATATCTCTCGCATGATAACTAGTTAATTAGGTAAATAATAGAAAATGCATATTCCAATAATGAATGCAAGTAAGTACCTATATTTGCTATTAAATAGTTGGTAAAACCTGTTTTGCGTTTAAATAGTAAAACCTCTTCTGTTTACAACCTCTTGGGTTTTTGAAAGTGTGTTCTTATTTTTCTTCTTTCAAATGTCTAAAATGTTGACTTTAAAAACAAGGGAATTGTAATATTAATATTTTGCGAGTTCTTTCTGTACTTGTGAGAAAATACCATGGAAGAGGAAGATAAAGAAAAGAAATGGAAATAGATTACATTAAAATAAATGGCGGAACCGCCCTTCTTCGGGGTAATTACCGTTACCATCGACACAAGACTTACACAGATGGGTCAACATTATGGCGGTGTTCTACATACAATAAAAGTAAATGTTGTGGTACTGTCAAAATTTCAAAGGTAATGCTGTAATGTATTTTTTAATAATTATTCCAGTTTTCAGAGTTTCGTACTAAGTAACTTACGTCTATGTTTCATTTTAAGATTGCATATTTATCAAAAGCAAAGATCATAGTTGTGAGTTTAATGGATTGAGTAATTAAATATTAAAAGAAAAGATAAAGCTGCGTGAAGGAGTGCTTAATTCGGATAAACCCATCAAACAACTATACGACGAGAAAAAGAAAGCATTTAAAAATTCTGGACTGAATTTTGTGAATGGGGAATATCCTCGATATGAAAGCGTAACGCACTTCCTTCAAGATGCGCGAAACAAGTCAGCACAAGTTTCCAAAACTGTATTTCGGAATTTGAAAGAAATTGAAGTGCCCATTAAATATCATAATTTAATTTTAACCGATTATTATTGCGAGGAAGAAAACAAACAAACCCGGATCATTGCTTTTTGCTCAAAGGAGTCTCGATTAATAATTCCGAATATAAAAGAATACTTTTTTGATGGTACTTTTTACTGTTGCCCAAAACCCTTTGCACAATTATATAACATTCACGGTGACATAGGGAGTGGTGTGGAAACAATTAAATTAAGACCCTTAATCTTCGCACTAATGTCGGATCGAACTGAAAAAAGTTATACGATTTTGTTCAATATGATAAAATCGCAACTTCCAGAGTGGAGTCCACATAAAGTTCACACTGACTACGAAAAAGGTGCGATGAATGCAATTTTATGTCCAGATATTACATTACGAGGGTGCTATTATCATTGGACTCGCAACATTTGAAAGAAAGGCAAGTCGTTACGATGCACAAAAACGAAATCTGGGCGTAGAATCGTTGCATTGGCAAGTGCCTTGCCGCTTCATCTTGAAGACAATATTCAACAGGGTATGGACTACATAAAAGCTGAAGCCGATAACATACCAGAAGCATTTATAAAATATCTTGAATCGTTTTGGTTCAAGGTCCATAGTCCGAAAATAATTAGTGTGTTTGGTGAACGCCACCAAACAACAAACATTTTAGAAGCCTTCCACTCAAAAATAAACAAACTGATTAATAAAAACACGGTTACGTTGATGCGATTGCTTCACGTACTAGAGCAAGTTCACACTTTGGAGATGATTCCAAAAAAAAGACGCAAAGATCAAATCGTCAACGATGATTACATAATGAGCATACAGCTCCAAATTGTAAATAAAGACATATCTGTAGGCTACGGACTAGAGAAATTGCGTTAATTACGTAGTACCTATACATTTTTTTTGTAGTGTGTGACATGTTGGTTTAGTGAAAAGCTTCAAAAAAGCATGTATTACATTTTGTATTGTTATACAAAATGTCTTTTTAGTTATTTTAGAATAATAAACATATTATAGTAATTGCCTATTTACTGTTAACACCGTGTTTTATCAGCCATGGCTGTTGCATCACAACACTAGTAGTCGATGGTACCGTTTAACTTTTAAAAACCCACGGTACCACCGAGGGTATGGCCAGGGGTACCGTAGGTCTGAAAGGAAAATGTTGAATTCCCATAATGTTGAATTCTCTGTTAGTTGAATCTCAAAGTGTTCTGTCCTGTAATGTTGAATTTTTGAGTGCTAAAATGTTGAATTTCGTTTATTAATTTAAAGTATTCTTGATTCGTTGAATCGCTCAATGTTGATAAAACTTTCAACAAAGAATTTCTATTAAATTTAATTTTTAAAGTCAACCGTAATCAAATGCAATTTAATAAAAAAAAATCAACCATGAATTATCCATAACACAAAACTTCTTAATCCTACTAATATTAGTAGGATTAAGAAGTTTTGTGTTATGGATAATTCATGGTTAATAATATTATTAATTTATGAAGTTTCACAGTGGCGTAGAACCCGAATTTCAGTCTTAAATAGACGACTTTTTTAAAAGTTGCATAGCTGTTTCTGTGATGTCAAGTTTGCCTTATATGTTTTTGTAATGTTGATCAAATAAAACATCAGCAAATTTTCTGTATCTTATCAAAAAAAAAAAAAAATTCAAGTAGGTTTCAGTAAAGAGGTTCAACATTACGGAAAATCAACATCGTAATGTGATTCAACTCCACGAGAATTCAACATTTTGGGATTCAAATAACAGAGAATCCAATATTATGGGAATTCAACATTTTGAGTTTTCAACCTAAGGCGAAAAACTTACATTTTGGCATTAGAAACAGAAAATTGACAAAATTTAATGGAAGCCTTTACTTGCGTAACAAGGCCATCAACATCGGCCATTTGTCAATTACAAAATACCGTGGATCCTATTCAGCATTTGAAATTGCTGTCACTTTGTAGGGGGGTAGTAGAGGTCAGTATCTTGTTTCTTAGCTATTTAAAATATTTTAAGTTTGCCAGCATTATTTGAACATCACAATAAACAATCCGTTTGTAGTATTTTACGTATAAGTCTCAGAAAATTAACCAGTTTAATATTTTTTAACAAAGACGCAAGTGAGTAGGGGTAACAAATTTAAAAATGTGACAATTCCCCGGTTTGAAAAAATGTAATTACCCCATAATATCTGTAGCTGGTATACATTTTATATTTATCTGTTTGCAAGCAGTGGCACCAACATTGACAAGTCAAGAGCCACATAATGATGAACGCACAATAGTAGGGTAATTACAATTTGCCTGTGGTTCCTAATTTTTATTATTACAAAGATACCTAGTTCAACAAAACTAACAACTTACTACTGCAATAGTAAGAAAGGAAGTGACATCATCTTTAAAAATACGAATAATAAAATGAAAATTAAAGAATAAAAATTGCTAGCAATGATAAAAGATTGGGTCGCAACTAGGTATACTTACCAAGTGAATCAGGTGAGAAACAGAACCCACAGAAAGATTTAGAACCATATCATATTTATTATTGAATTAACAATAAAATCATAATAGTTAAGAAAATAAACTATAATCTAAATCTGGTTACAAAAGATTCCCCGCACCTATACAACAGCTCCCTGCCACCTTGACTCTGTGATCTGCCCGTCTATGGTACACAAAATACAATGAAACAACCAACTCTTTTGTAAGGAATTTATTAAGTCCATCAAACTGTGTTGGTCTTTGGAATGCAGATCCAGTATCTAAATTACAATGTCCACACATTACATAATGATATCGTCACATTACAATACACGGGTGACCGTCCGACCGACGCTTTACAATCTGTCCGTAGTCCGACCGGGCACTTAACGTCACGTGTCATCCATCCACTCGCTCGCTCACACTCGCCCCGTCTCACTCACGCAGGTAGGTTGTATGAAAGCTCAGAAGCATGCTAATTATTTATATATGACACTGAATTGTTAGGTCTAACACACTAATGAGCAAAGCTAATAGAAATTTATCTCATAATTCGTCATTAAACCGACATCCTACGTCTAGGAAATAAACGGCAGACATCGAGAAGCAAATAAAGTGTGAGTTAAGGATATCCAAACAAACATTAATACTCTGTACCGAGCGTGCATTCAACATAAGTTATTTTGCAATTAATTATAATAGTCATACCCAGAGATCCGTGATCCTGTGTCCAGCGCGGAACTCGTTCTGCGGAGCTCTCCGATCGGCAACGATCCGATACGAACATCCGATACGAACATTACATCCGCAAGAGAAAAGTCAACCGTTCCTTTCCGTTCCGTTCCGTCCGTCCGATCCGATCCTACCCGCGACATTACGGCATCCTGACTCACACCTCCAGCCAAGCACATCCAACGAGCCCAATCCACAGTGGATGAAACAAAAGAAAATGCTTTTAAATATAAACAGTCATCGTGGCAGAGTTCCGTCGGGCGGTGAGCGGCTCTGCGCCGGGGCTCGCTCGCTCGATGCACGACAGTGTGCCTACTGACTTTGTTTTGCGTTAATGCGATCGACACGTTTAGGGCGTTCGGTCCGCTGCAAGATCTTAACCAATCAAAGAGGCAAACGCGGTAAACGATGCGATCGAGTTAATGTAAAACAAAGTCGCACTAAGCACACAGACACAGGCTCACACACGCACGCATGTACGCAGATCTCGGTCGAATAGACAACCGGGACTGCGCACGTCGAGGGCCGGACTTCTGCGTATTTAATGAAGTGGAGCCAGCAGCACCGGCGCAGGCCGCGCCTCCGCCCCGCCGCGGGGACGGCCGGCGACATCGCTTACAGACTACAACTAACGTATCAGAGATGCGCCGACTACAACTAGCACGTACTAATAACAGAATATTTCACGTTACGTTAAATTACTCTAAGGTTCACTTACAAGAAAGAATAAATTGTCGGATCGATAAAATGTGTGTGTGGTGGTCGGCGCACCGGTCCCCGCGACGCGCATGGTCACTTAGGTCTAAGACGTAGTGCGCTCGCACGCGCGCGCACGCACGCACGCGCACGCACGCACGCACGCGCGCGCGCACGCACGCACGCCCGCGCGCACGCACGCACGCGCACGGCGCGCGCCCGCCCCGCCGCCGCCGCCGCGCCGCCGCCGCCCGCAGCTGTCGAACACACCACACCTTCAGTCCCTCGTCCGCCGGCGGCGCCGATACATCGATACCTGATATCGACGCATCGCCACATCGCCGCATACAGTACAATTCGAACTCAGAGTCGGTCCATTCAATTACATTGATATGATTCATTTTAAATAATACATTCACGATTAGATATATCGTTGGAACACGATGTCATCGGTTGATCGCTTAAGATTACATTTTACGAGAGATTATTTTACATGTAAAGAAATCGTTAAAAACGATCCAAATTATACTTCTCTTAGGATGTATTATCGCTATTATTCATTTATGATATTAGTTTGCGTATGTACAACATGTAATTTCACTCAGAAAATAGTTAATTTATAGTCTATTATTATGTTTAATTAGAGTCAAAGCATGGGTACCGCAATCCCACAAACCTGAACTGGGTCCTGTCCTTAGATTTTGTCCGACAAGAGTCCTTAAGTCCTCTGAACATTCCAGACGCAGAAACTTTCCAAAGCGTGTCCTTCCATTCCATTATGTATATATCAAAAAATTCAAAATTATAAATATAGTCTCAAAATTTAAGTGTTTTTAGAATAAAATATGAAACGATACTGCAGTACCTTTTTTGGCAATCATAATTTTGGAACAATTAAATTCTTATATAAGTTGGGGGGTATCGTCTGGGACTAAATTTAATGTCAGCGGACATGCTAGGGGGTCGATCTATCGGGCGGTCGGCAACAACGAGTATGCAATATCTAGATTTAGTTGTCGACCGTCCGTAGAGCGACAGTGGAGAGTGGACGGTAGAGTAGAAGAGAGAGTGGTGGGGCGTGGGTGGGAGATGGCGGTACACACCTGGTGCTCAGTAGTTGTGGTCGCGGGAGCGCGAGCGCGAGCGCGAGTACGAGCGGCGCACGGGCGAGTACGTGGGCGAGCCGCGCCGCCGCGGGGAGTACGAGCGGGACCTGCAACGGAACATGCGCGACCTCACCACCAAACTATATCACAAAAACAAAAAGCCGGTTCCCTGGAATAAGCGAGAACCGACCCACGCACACAGCACAGTATACAGTATGAAAACTACGTAGGTACAAACGTTCGAAACAGCACACACAGACGCGCACACCTACGAGACCCCTAAGCGGTTTTCGCAGTGCTCTCAGTAGCGGCCGGCGCGTCCAGTTTACGTCTCATCTACATATCACCGGGGCCACGACCGTAATCTATCTTTTTTAAAATGCCACAATCGTATTGCGTAGTGTTTGAACTTGGCTTCTTCAAGTCCAGAGCTTTCATTTTTTAAACTTCCAGCTAATCTTGAAAGGTAAGAATTATTTATTTTTTTAATCGATATCGTATCATAGTCCGTGTGATCGGTTAATTTTTTTTGTTAATCCATATACTAATATTTTAAATGTGAAAGTAACTATCTGTCTGTTACCTTTTCACACTTACCTAAACCACGAAACCGATTTAGATGAAATTGAGCACATGGGATCCAAGATGGCGGCCGCAAAAAAAAAATGTGCCAAACTGTCGTTTTTATGGTTTTCGAAGGCGCTAACGCCGATAGAGAAGTCAAAATATAAATCCAAGATAGCGGCTACAGAATCTATTTTATTTGATAACTAGTTATTTCTATTCGATTGATTGATTACTAAATAGAGCTATAGAACTAATTAAACAATAAAATATTATAACTTGGTACACTACTACTACAAACTTGAAGAGTGACAGACAACCCTAGCGCTCTAATAGAGCGTAGGTACTAATTTCAACAATTCCACCTAGTTTCCATACTGTATACATATTTGTACTGTGCACATAGTGTCGCACCATGTCGAAGGTAGGCGACCGAAGTTCCAAATTATACGTCAGATATTGGTTATGCCCGACCGAAGTTCGGCTGTGCGATATAACACGACGTAATTTGGGCTAATATGTCGTAGATAATTCAAATAATATTGTAGGCGTAAACACACCGAACTTCGGTCGCTTACCTTCAGCATAGTGCGTTTAGTCACATAGACGCACAAATACACAGATCTCGATCCAGGCACGGATCCAAGTGAGAGTTGACCCCCCCCCCCCCCCCCCCCAGTCTTCGCCATACATTTGGTCCACGTTGACAGGCAATTACCTCATGATCCTAGATCCGCGAATGCCTCGATCGACCCTGGTCCAAAGCCAGCCGATATTACGCACGTTTCAGCTCTCCGTACGTGCGCGTCTATGTACGCATGAACCTGTGAGCTAGCATTATGGACCTATGTGTTTTATCTATACACTGACAAGATAAAGATACCTGAAATACATGTTCAATGTGTACTAGTGATGCGCGATGGTGAGTTATTCGATTGTTTTAAGTGTTTGATTCTCGATGTCTATTGTAGTCGATGGTTTTTAATCCAGCCGCAACTATAGTACGCACGTTATTATCTGAGACGTCGGGTCATAAAAGTCAAAAGAGATAAGAATGTGCAGCGCGGCGAACCGAACTGCGCAGGTAGCCGTTTATAGATGAGTTGCTAATGACCTGTACGATTCTGATTGGTCGGTTTCAAATATAATTGAGGACCTTGCAGCAAAAAGGAGGCAGGTCCAATATTTAAAATTTTTGAGTATTCAAATAAAACGTTTTAAAAAAATCATTGTTACACTAATTTCTTACAATCATATATTTTAATATAATATCTATACATTTACATATTTTACTAAAGGTTTTTGGGTGAATAAGTAAGTTTTAGAATAACTATGATTTTTTAAAATTTGGATCTGCCTCCGATTTGCACCAAAATTAAAGAAATATGTTACCTTATTTTATATTCTAGGTAAGAAAAGACATAAATATAAGTATTTTTTTATTTTAAAAGATATTATTCAGTACGTGAAGAGTTAAACAATAAAGAAAATAACAAAAATGAAGGTTTTAAGGTGTTTAACAAAAGTTACAAATCAACTTCAGCTTGATCATCATCATCTTCACTTGAAATATCATCTGATGGTCCAACAGCCTCACTTCTAAGGGATCTATAGAAATATAGTTTATTTGGTGGAACATAGTTCTTTACTAGTTGCATAACGTCGTTGTATTTGGCCTTTTTTAAAGGCAATCTTTGGTCATACAGAGATTCCTGAGGCAGAACTGATAGATCACTTTGAGCATTATTTCTCATTATGTTAAAATAATCAAATATAGGCGTTCCCGTTGTAAGACTGACTGCAATAGTTTCAACATGGTCTTTGCTGTATTCAAAAATGCGATATTGAGATATTTTGAACCGTATCTTCTCAGTATTTGTAATAACTTTCTTGAAATGACTTTCATAATGTTTACTGAAGTTGAGAATCATATTTTGATCTGCATTCACAACTTTAAAGTTTTTAGATGCTTGCTCAATGCATTCAGAATATTCGGAAGTAGTAAAAATGTAATCTTTCTTTCTGTTAAACTTTTCTATTACGCCGAAACAGCGATCACAGGGTAGAAAGCTGTGTCCTGGTTCAGGAAATCGATGAACGATCTTCTCAATAGATGAACATCTCATAAGAGTGTATAGATACTGAACTAAAGTCGAGTTCTTATTTTGTGCTGCTGCATTATCGGAGAATAAATATAACGTTTTAACTGTGTTTGGTAAGATATTATTTATGTAGTGATTAATGAAAGATATGACTTCGTTTGGTGATTTTCGAGCTATGGTTTCATCATATAAATAAAAGTGAGCGATTCCTGTTTTCGCTGAGTGAATGCAAAAATTATAGGCCCAAAGTTGACGTTTATAAAATGCTTCACCAGCTGGAATTTTAGGCAATGGCAAATTTTGTTGGAAATCGAAAGTTAATACCTCGCACTCATCATTAGAGATAGCAAGCTTACTCTTTTCTTTTAAATTAATAAAAAAAGTGTCGGCTTTGGCCTGGTGGAGACTTTTTTCTAACTGTATTTGTTGAGTTTCGTCACTCTCCAATGTTGTATCTTTTAATTTGTTATCTAATATGTCGCACTTCTTGCATGTATCTGAGCGAGGTGATCCAAAACTATATTTAAAATTTTGTTTAAAGTATCTATAGTAAAAATCAAACGATATTATGGGCTTAGCAGATGACTCAATATTAGGTTCATTCTGTTGTAAATACAAATCGTACATTCTTTTAATATTCAACTCCGGAGACAGGTAATAACGAGAGCTCTTATTTCTGCTGTAGTGTGACTCCCGTCGTGGAAAACTTCTAATATGAGAGTCAACTTTGGAAACCCATTCATTCGAAATACGATTTGGTCTATTTTGATGTTTCCCACGCTCAGATTTAGGTGGTATAGTAACAGTTGGGTCACGAAACTCTTGAGCAATGTTGTCTACACGCTTTTTAGATACCCCGTGGATAGATGCAAAGCCATTTCTACAGACTTGTATATTTTTATTCCCCAATTTGATATAATACTTATGTGAACAACTCCGTTTCTTCCCCATACCAGTTTTTGGTCTTTGTCTCTCAACATTTTCAGTTTTAATCAGACCGCCTAAATATACGTTTTGCACGTAGGAGTCTTCTAATTTATTAAAATTTTCTAATATTAATTGCCTCGACTCGTCATTAACTTGAATAAAACACTTGTATTTTTTGCAACAGCAATCAGGTCCTGTTTTCCTTGCCCCTATTTCGTGACCCTTATAGTTAAAATAACTTTTTCCTGTAGCAATAGATTTTTTTATAACATTACGTTTCCATTCTGAAGGATTCGAAGTTTTTCTTTTTTTTTGGGTTATGCCACTCGTCGATGGGGATTGATTATCAGAAACACATGGAATATTCATACCTTCATCGTTGTTGTCATTAGTTCGGTTTCGAAATGCAGAAGAATCAAGATTGCTGCTCTCGTCGCTTGAACTTGAGTAGTATTCTGGAGGCAGGTAAACATCTGACGATCCACTACTATACGGTTCATAGTCACTCATATTTAACGTGTTTACAGTTAAATAAATATGTATACAAACAAAATACGTCCTCTTGGATCGAGCTGAAAACATGTAATGACTTGCCACAAATGACTCAATAATGTAAAAATACGTCCTCTTGGATCGAGCTGAAAACATGTAATGACATGTAATTTGTTGCAAGAAGGAGGCAGGTCCGGACTTGCTCTTTTCTTGCACCAAATGCAATAGGGTGGCAAGTCCAAATTTTGTTATAGCGCGCTTGTTTTTCATTGGATCTGTTTCGTTTTTGCATCAAACGATAGCTTTAATTTTTGTTCAAAATGTAGTAAAAAAAAAGTGCAACAGCAAAAATTTGGATCTGCCCCCCTTTAGCTGCAAGGTCCTCAATTGCAGTATGTGTGTTTTTTTTTTAAATTAAATAAATCAGGGTGTCCACTGCAAATGTTCAAAAAAAATCCCTGACTTTTCCCTGACTTTCCCTGACCATTTTTTCAAATTTCCCTGACCAAGATACTTCTTAGAAAAATTAAGAGAGCAAAAAATTTTCAACATTTTTGAGTGCAGGCTTCTTAAATGGTTATTCAGCAAATTAAAAAAAAAATATAGCTGTCTTATTGGAACTGAACTTTAAGACTTTTTTTACAAATAATTGTAAGATAACCAACAAAAACAAAACGTTTTTTTTTGTGTGTGTTTTTTAGGTCTACGGACTTACTTAGTACTTTACTTACTTTTTTTAGTTATCACTTACTTACTTACTTACTTTTTTTAGTTAAGACGCCATTCATTTATTACGCAAGATGATTTTGGGCAGTTTTTGACCCCCTTCCCCCTACATTAGAAAAATAAGAGTCGGCTGAACCTTCCCCCTGTTTAATATTTATTACGTAAGAAACTGAAGGAAAATATGAATACACGGTTGTTTGATTTGAATTCTTATTTTGCAAATAAACAATTTTTTAGAACGTTTGTTTGGTAGGTACTAGGTTAATTTTTATTTTTTAATCCCCGACGCAAAACGAGTGAACCGATTTGGATGCGTTTTTTTCATTTAAAAGCAGACTTAACCCCGAATCAAAAGACAGCTCCGGACCATCTGAAGTTAGAATATACACAGATGGATGGATCCAAAACCGCGATAGGCACGGGAGCAGGAGTTTATTCAGATGATCTGAATATTAAGATATCTACTGCATTGGACAGAAGAAACACGATTTTCCAAGCAGAATGCATTGGCATAACCAAAGCGGCTCAAACAGTCGCAGCCAGAAATGCAAAAGATCTAAAAATAAAAATTGTAACCGACAGCGCTTCAGTGCTACAAGCGCTGTCAAACACCAGCATAAGCTCGACCTTTATTCAAGAATGCCATGAATCACTTAAGGCCATTACCCAAGATAATGAAGTGACCCTGCAATGGATAAAGGGACACAGCAACTCAATTGGAAATGACGCGGCGAACGAGCTAGCGAGACGGGGATCTAAAATGAACATCCACGGCCCCGAACCGATAATGCCCTTACCCCAAGCCCAGGTACGAATCTGGCTGCGTGAGAAAACAGAGGAAAACCAGCAACTGGAATGGGGAAAAAACACCGGTTGCAGACAAACGAAAGAGGCGATTCCAACAGCGCCCAGAAAGTACGCTCGGAATAATCAGACTAAACAGGGACAAACTGCGAAAAGCAATAGGCATCCTGACAGGCCATTGTCCCCTCAACAAACACCTTCACAATATCGGGATCACAGATAGCCCACTGTGCAGTGGGTGCATGGAACATGAGGAAACGCCCAAGCATGTAATCATGGAATGTACCAGTGTGGCCGAGCACCGGGCACAGTTCCTAAAAACACCGTCACCCCCCCCCCCCTGAATCCTGCTTCAACCTGCGGGGAATGCTGGGCTTCTGGGAGTGTTTGGGCTGGCTGGAGTGAAAAGAACTGACACATTACAACGTACGCACAATGGCCCAATCAAGAGGCTAAGGCCCAATCAAGAGGCTAAGTGCGACATTGCGGCCCCGTTAAAACAAACAAACAACCCCCGACGCAAAAGGAGGGGTGTTATAAGTTTAACGTGTGTCTGTCTGGGCAACTGTAACTCTTAAACCAATAGACCGATTAAACACGGTGTTTATGTTTGAAAGCGGATATGGCCGAGATGGTTCTTAGCCATAATTTACGAATAACTCTCGAGGCGTTTAAAGATCATCAGCTCATATCGTGCTTTAGAAGGAGATCTTGTCAACTTTTACGGATCCGATTGAATTAAAATTTGGTGTACCTACTATCACTTCGTTGGAATTTCCAAAACATGGCAAACTTTAACTTATTTTTAGTCTGCGGTATACTCAACTCATATCATACTCTACAGCAGATATATCGTATTCGTTTTTAGGGTTCCGTAGCCAAAATGGCAGAAAACCCTTACAGTTTCGTCATGTCCGTCTGTCTGTCTGTCCGTCTGTATGTCACAGGCATTTTACTCAGAGACTTCTTAATGAACATTAATTAAATTTGGTGAAAAGGTCAATAATAAAATAAATATTTTCACTCCATACATGTAACAGAAGCTGAATTTTTTTTTTTTCAGCTACCATCATAGTATACACATTGAGTAAATATTTTTGGGAATAAATGCTCCGAAAGTTGCATAAATTGTGTGCCCCTACACTGAGCATGGTCCGAGATTTTCTAAACAGAAACCTTGAAAAAAAAAATGTCAGCTTCTGTTACATGTATGGGGATATTATTATAAAAATGTTTATTATTATTATTTAACTATCAAACTAAGTAGCAGCTACTACAAAACACCTTTTCACCAAATTTCACAATTTCAAGATTCATCGAGTAGTCTTTGTCAACCGACTTCATTTAAAATGCCTGTGACATACGGACGGACAGACAACAGGTGGACATGACAAAACTATAAGGGTACCGTTTTTGCCATTTTGGCTACGGAATCCTAAAAGTTTTTTGTCGAAAATAAAAAACTTTTTATCCGATTGCATTTAAAAAAAAATGTTTATTTTTTTATTTTTATCGATATTTTTGTTAAAAAGCTAAGTTGGTGGATTTCTTATGTCCTAAAAAAAATCGTAAATAAAATTAAGTTCAGATACAAAAACTGCAGTTACTATTGGTGTTTATTTTGAAATTGGCTGTACAACCATTTTTTTTTAAGTTACAGCCTGTTGAAAATCACCCAAGAGGATAGAAACATTTCAAGTAATTTTACAAAAAAACAAAATACATATTAAAGAAAACCTATTAAAACTGAAAAGGAGTAATTTAATTGTGACAAAAAAAGATGCTCCAAAAGTTAAGAGTTAATGTCATTCTGGGGCATGAATAAATAATATTTCTCATTTTACAATCACTGGAAAATGTTGTGGTAAGTTCCTCATTTTTCCCTGACTTTCAAGGTGGCTCCCCGATTTCACTGACTTTCCCTGACCACCTTGAGCTTCCCTGACTTTTCCCTGACTTTCCCTGACTTTCCAGAATGTGGACACCCTGTAAATATATTCATGTGTTACCACTCATTGCGCACTATGGATCCTTTATTTTCTAACATTGATCGGGCCACAATATGATCTACTTTGTTTCTTGTAATAAACTTTCTTTCGGGTATTATATACGGTATTTTCATACACTCATATATAATTAACCGTAATTTTAAATAATTATAATAACACCGTATATAATTTTTAATCAAATATAGTTGACTTTTAAAATTTTGTGAACAAGAACAATAATAATAGTTACCTATCGATAGTATGTGCTTTATTGTTACGCCCTTCACTAGACGGCTCCATAAGACCCTTAAGTGCAAGCGAGATAGGTATAGAGAAATTATTTATGGCCCTACGACTCAGATGATAACGTGCGTACTTTAGGGTATCAATACCTAACCGGACTAACTTCACACCCTTTCACTCGCCGTCAATTTACCAGTTCTATTTGTTTAGAAAATAACTACCACTTTTTGGAGTCTTTGAAAAACTACGGACCAATTTTTGTGGTCATTCATTCGGTAATATTCGGTTAGCATTGGTGTTATTCGACTCGTACATCGAGGAACTGCAGGGATTGATTCGATGTTTCCACAATCGAAAGAATCACAATCGTTCCATCGACTTACGATTACTTTGAATGAATCTATGGGGAAGAAAGAGTCGCATCAGTTCATTCGAACAATCGAATAACATTTCGATGTTTATTCGCGAGAGCAAGTCGATTGTTCACTTGACGTTAGTTTCGATTGTGGAAACTTTTCGAACTCGCCCATCACTAGTGTACGATAGCATCAAACATGTATGACAGTGTAGCGATGTGTGTAGACTAGGTGGTCCCCGGCCATGTCACAGTAAGTACTAATGAGCTGTCAGGTTGGTGGGCACTGTACCTGTCCCCGCCGCCACCGCCACCACCGCCGCCGCCGCCGCCGTAGTCCTCCTTCACTCGGATATATGACACCTCGCCCTGGCGGACAATGGACAACGAGTTGAAAAAGCATCCTTACACTATTAAATATGCTTGAGTGAGGTTCTTGGTGTAGCTTATGATTGCGGCATCGGTCATGGTTGCATTTTGTAACCTAAAGGCGTTTTCCTACGAGACACGACACGACACGACAAAACGCAGCGTGACGCTACGGAACGCACGACACGACAGTTCAGTTTTTTGGTTTGGATTGAAAAGTGTTAACACGACTACTGCGTCGCTGCTGAAATCCGTCGCTCGTGTAGAAACGTACAAATGACAGGTTGTGGGTCGTGTTTCGTAAATCGTGATGTGTCGTGCCTCGTAGGAAAACTCCCTTTAATGGCAGTTTTCTATTTTCTATCTATCGATCGATTTAGCTGCTAGAGATATATATTTGACATTAGCTCCATACAAAATATGTTAAAATTTTATCTCTTTATGCTAAATCCATCGATAGATTATTGAAAATAGCCTTAAGTGAATAAGTATTTTAACTATTGACAAATAAAAAAAACAATAAACTTGTAACTGAAAGACAGATAGCAAACATTGAAATCTATACAGTGTGACTAGATCGCACGCTTTTCGACCTTAATCCATATGGGCTAAGTGTCAATGTGAGCGCGGTTGAAACGCCGCCACAAAATTATAACAAATTGCATATTAAAATGAAATGGTATGGCTTAAATGTAGACTGTTCTTTTTTGTACAGCGAAAATGAAATATCTTATCAAAAACAAGATATTCTAAATGCACAATCATACAAATATTTTGTTATCTGCCATAAGAAATGCCCTCGTAACTATGTAGTAAAATGAACTGTTATATGTACAGTACTCCAAAAGTAATAATGCGCATAGAAATCTTCGGAAATCTTCGTCATTGTTCGGCAACGGTCGTATTACCCGAGCGTCGAAAGACGATATTTATATAGAGTGGTTAAGAGCAATTTCTCTATGCCTAATTTTATATATTATGTGTTTTGTGCTAAAACAGATTTGATTTACCTGTAACGAAATTTGATTCGATAATTCCATGTAAGTAAATAGCGAAAACGCTACAATCATTGTTGGAGTGATTAGTTTTCAAGTGTCTTACCGAAGTTGGTGTAATTATGGAGGAAAAGGTTCATCATATTACGAATAACACAGTAGTCGAAATCATCAAGTACCAGCCGAAATCTACTTTTAGGTCTTCCTTTTTTCGGTGTAGAAAATTTCTTTGATTGATTATGTTTTTTTTCGTTTAAGATATTACTCAAAGTTCGTCGCGAAATTCCTGTAGCTTTTGTAACACGGTCTTGAATTTTTTTAAAATAACCATCATGGTCTCTGTTGAAAACATTGGCTTCATTTAAGAAATAAAGGTACACATTAAATACCATTTGCCGTGCTTGTGAATTAAGCGGTTTTCCACGTTTAAATTTATCCATTTTGGAAGAATTCGTCTGAAAGAAAATGGCATGGGCAGAGTTAGGTATATATTTTTTATGCATGTTTATCTATTTATTTAATTTAAATAAATCTCATTTTTTAAATGTTTTTCTAGTACTTAATATGTATTTAATGTAGGTATTTTATTTTTTTAATATTAAAAAAACGTGAAATATGTTATTTATTTTCCTTTTTTCAAAATATACTATTTAAATCTGAATAAGCTAATTAATGTTGAAATTATATTTACCAAGAAGGGTGTGTAATAGCAGCTCTATATATTTCCACAAATAGAGAACACGTGCAGTCACTACCAATATATAAAGACGACTGACAGACATTTCGCTGACCGGCGACAGCTGCCGAACGCCCGATTTGTTTTCGATTGTGCACACATGATATTGACTCCTATCTCTTTTAAACAAGGTGCAAAATGCAAATGCCTTGTTTAGGGCTCTTACGATTCCATGATTCGAGTGTTTCCGGGAATACGACAATTAGCGAAGATCTGCATGTGCATTATTAATTTGGGAGTACTGTATGTATGGTGTTAAGAATGTTACACCAGGTGTGGTAGGGTGAAACATCCTCACATGATTAATGTACCACCCCATCAGGTGGAATGTTTACAATCGTTCAAAATAATCCAATCGCGTTTTCCACTCGGTGAAAAGTTTCTGATCGATATGATGTATCGGCGTTGCCTTGACGCCTAAGTTAATCGATACTTGCATGTCAGTCGCTCATAATACATTTATTGTAGATACGCCTTGATAAAAGGCTAGTTAGTTTTTATGGCAAACTCCAACCCAATTTATGACGTGGCATGTTTTGTGGCTTTGAGGCGCAAAGTTTTAGGTGATATAATGGTTTCCAAGTTGTTGTCTAACATTTTGTAAACTTTATTATAGGCAATTTAATGTTTCATGGCACAATTTGAATACTCAAAATTGAGTATTAAGAGATTAAGTTGATCTACTATAGATTCATTAAGTTTCTGAGACTGAATACATATAAAAGCTTTGTGTTTTAGTTACGTAAACACTACTGGATGGAAGTTTTCATATCCATGTAACTGAATATTGCCATGAAAATTATATTACATTTTATCTGTCTGTAACAAACTCGCTTTTGTAAACCATCTAGACTATAATGCACTATTACGCGGGCTGTTGTTATGTATTTTTTATGAATAATAAACAACAATTGTAACCAATTCCTAAACTAAAATTGTAGGAAAATATAAAAAACTCCATATTGGCACTCACCTCATGACTCCTGAACCTCGAGTCATCAAGCTTCTTAACAGCATATTTCATGTCCTCATGACGCAAGAACTCGACCACCCCAGTGCCATCTTTAAACGTGTCAGCAAAGCAAACATCTCCAGCTTCTCTCATGTGATCTTTCAAGTCTTGCCAAGAGCCTGAGGGTGGGAGGCCGGTGACTAGCACGCGGTACTCTGATCGGCGGGCGGGCGGGCCGCGGGTCGCGGTGCGGGCTCCGAAGCGTTCGGCAGCGCCCCTGCCACCCCGGCCTCCGCCCCCGCCTCCACCGCGAGGGAACTCTACCCGAAGCCTGTAGCCGTCATAATCATAGCCGTCGCGGGCGCGGACTGCGTCATCGGCGTCTCTGTAAACAAATGATAAAACATCCTGAAAATCACAATAAAACTTGATTCGTTTGGAGAAAACTTGTGGGCTGTGATGTAAAACCAAATTTCAGCTTATCAGCTAGTTTCAGCAACCTTAGTCTATAACTGACCACATTGCTCTTGGGATAGCAAGTCAAAGTACAGTACATATGGGTGATCCAGAGGGAAGTGTGGCACTCAGACCTAAAGTAAACAGTGGACTTAGCTAAAACATACCAATTTTACATGAAACTACAATATTAATAGGCATTTCTACAACAACCGAGTTTAGTCCATAATGAGGAAAAATTGGTTAAGAAGCAGCTTAATATCATGCAAAAAGAACAACAAAATTGAACATCATTTAAAAAATTTACTACAATGGTGCCAATCATTATCAACATAGCTGATAATAAAATTAACATATCTGTTGCTGAATGCTAATGGCCTTAATTGAAACAGTAATTATTCTAAAGTAAATTTATATTTCAGTGTAAATAATCATCACCTGTTTCATACTACTTGTTACTTAAGAAAAACATAGTTTACAACTATTTGTTTAGCTGTTACAATGGCAAATGAGAAACTAAGAAAAAGCCATATTTTATAGTGGCTCAGAAATTACCTTCTATCATAAGTTCTTACATTGTATTTAAAACTTGGCAAAGTACATGAATACAGTTTATAATAAAATAAACCATTGATACCTATTTCTGATGTGTGTCCAAACATCATGGAAAGAGATAGACAGATCCTTCAAGGCAAAACAAGGTCAAATAATTTGACTTGAGTGTGTACTCTCTTTATGGACTTAATGTAGTCTTGTCAATTCTGTCAATGACTTATTATCTAAGAGTTGGATAGGATATACTACAAGTGAATAAAATTTTGGACTCGAGTTTAAACATTATGATGATGTAAACATTCTTACTACATGTGTGGTAGAATGATAACATCACAAATTTGCTATCAGTACTTATTTTATTATCAATACAATACTAACTGTTGCTGTTATGTTTGATAAGAAGACAACATAATGACATTCTAGAGCACTAGAATTTTGTCAGATATATTTTTAATGATAGTTTAATTTTATGAAATAAATACTTGTTTACAAACTTACACATGGTATCATTTTTCTTTGTCAATATTATACTGAATATTTAAGATAAGTTATTATGATAAAAAGTTGATTACCTCTTGAGACATGTTTTTTATCAAGAGGTAATGGCAAACACTGCCAATGTATGGCATTCATTTAAAGTGGATTAAAAACAAGATAAAAACATACAATGGTGTTTGATTAGGCCTACAGGGTTTCCTAAATAACTAACTTAAAAACTAAAACTTATGCCAGCATTTTTGCAGTAATAAAAGTAAGCCTATAAACATGATTAAATGTCATACAACCTTCATACCAGGTTTGGTATGAAGGTATACCATTATTATAAAGCTGAAGAGTTTGTTTGTTTGAATGCGATAATCTCAGGAACTACTGGTACAAATTGAAAAAATATTTTACTGTTAGATAGCCCTTTTATCGTGGAAGGCTATATAACATTACGCTATGACTAATAGGAGCAGAAATTGTTGCAAAAACAGGGGAAATTTACGCAAAGAAGTTGCGCTGGTCAGCTAGTTTCATATAAATTGGCCCAGTAACTACGGAAATCAAACAAATGATGAATACATGAAAAGATTACTTCTAAAATATATTATGCAGTAGAGTTTGCAAGTGTTGCTGACCCTTTACTCAAAAATTACCATCAAATCCTATTTTCAAATAAATGTATGTAAGGCAATACAAGTGTTGGTTGCAACTAAATAATTCATGACCACAGAATGTTAAGTCATACAACTGGTATACAATTATTTTACTTTTCACATAAATTAACATATTAATGAACACATTTACACAATGTGGCTGGTAGGTGAAGTTCTTCAGTTTTTGTGTCTTGGATTTTATTGTTAATCTTTTTTTTATACATTGCTAACTATCCTACATATATTTTTCTGTACTTTAATTATTTTGTTTCTTCTTATTAGTTGACATCACAAAAACTTGATGCAAACTTTCAGCCCCTCAAGTCTAGGGGTTTGGGCTCACTTTCAAGGAGATGAATGAATAAGTTGGGACAGTATTTGGTTAAAGTTTAGAAACTTGCTGATGGGGGGGTAGTAGGAGGTGGAGGTGGGAGGCGGAGACCACATACCCCCTCACCCTTGTTGCCGGAGAAGCATAATTTTTTTTTACGAATTTTTAATATTTGTCATAAATGTCATTAATAAGATTTTGGAGATGTTGCGGGTTGTGGGGGAATTCAAACAGGGAGAGGAACTAAAAATTTATGTATATGGCACCCGGCGGCCGCTGCCGCGGCATGGTTTTACGACGTAAAGAATTACATTTCTAACCTCAATATTAACTTTAATTTTAAATAAAAATATGCATCTCAAAAATTCAAATTCTTTATTCACTTAGGGTGCAAAGCAACTCTTGTGATACATCGGGATTCTACATGTACATGTAATATCAAGTTCTCGAACAATAGGTAAAGCCGGAGAAAACTGTTGTGGGGGTTCAGAAGAACCCCTAGTGTCCTTGGAATCTTTCTAGGAATGCGGCACATTTCTAAACCTAATATATAAAATCCCTTTCATTTTTGCCCGATGTAGTGTCTTGTAATTTTAGCTAGTCAACCCCAAAATCGTGCAGCCCGTTTCTAAAGCCAACCCCAATGTCTTCCTGTAAAGCCAGTATGGCCCTATATGTATTTGGTTTATAACCACTGAAATTTCAAAACAGACTAATCATTGTTGGAACTGTTTATGAAATGTTTAGTCAAATACTGTTGAAAAGTTAAGGTAATAAGAAAAAAATAGACAACATTCAAAAGAAAGTTGACACCAATTTCTATAAACATATCTTTAAAGGGTTGTTCAAAAACATCCATGATAGAATCAATTTTAATGTGCATTACCTATTGTGTAGACACATAATTGAGCAATTTAATGATACTCATTTTTTCAGGGCCATTAATTTTAATAGATACACTTCATTAATCAGAATAAGTTAAAAAACTTTAAATTCTGTGTAATTATCAAAATCGTAATGGCCGCATTGTTTGTAATGACGGTTGCCAAAGAAATACCAATACTTACCTACATTTTGTAACTGCGTGTCATTCAATAGAGCAAATACGAATTATAGTACCTGATTATCCTACCACTTTATTCTGATAAATATACAAATAACAAAGAATTAGACTACTACCTACGTTGTAGATTACTATGTAATGTATAAGATGCCTTACATTTAAAAACAATGACAAGCACAATACCTTGGGTCCTCAAATTCGACGAAGGCAAACGGTGGGCCTTTTCTGTTTTTCAGATCAACGAACGTAACTTTGCCGAATTTGTAAAAAAGATCTTGAATGTCCTTTGTCCTTATATCAGGGGGTAGGTTACCCACATATATTCTGCATTCATTTCTATTGCTGCTGCTTCCACCAGACATTATACCTTTTTTTTTTGAAAATTAAGAATTAAATTGTTCTAAATTCATAAAATTCTAGGGCAACGCTTCGGCGTTTCTTGTAAGGAACTAATCAAATATGGCGACTGACAGACAGGACAGAGCAGAGCAGAGCAAGAGCATAGAAGGAAACGGAAGTGATGACTATTGACATATATTGATATATTGGCTCTAGCTCTGTTAACTGCTGCTACGTAGTCTATGGTTTACAAAATGATTTTCGTTCAAAAACTAGTAAAGCCATAATTTATATTTTTTATCCAAACTTAGTCGGTTGAAACAGAATAGTCGTTATGAATTCTTTATGGGATAAAGTAGGTTTATAAAATCTTGTGGAAATAAGAGAATAAATGAAACGTAGATATAAAAACCACCAATGGGTTTTTAGATCCTTTTTATAAATGTATCTCTTCTATAATAAACGGTCGAATTACATCATATATTCACTATTTATTAAAATAAATATAACTATTTTTTTAAATTGTTTACCGACGGATCAAAAGATGGTTGTAACGTTGCTACGGCGTTCTTTGACCCACAGAGAAATACCTCTAATAAACGAAATTTAAAATATATTTTAACAATTTTAAGTTTAATGTACGCTGAATAAATTGCAATTGTTGAGGCTTTAATAAATGTCGTATCACTTGACAGCGGCGATTATGTATATTTTTTCGTTGTTCTACAAAAACTCGAGGAACTCCAATAGCAGTATATTATGATGTATTTTTGATTATTAAACATGTCATATTACAATGGGTGCCTGCTCATGTTGGCCTGATTGAAAATGAAAGAGCGGATCAGTTGGCTAGGGAGGCTTTAGTTGACGGCGGGAAATTTACGTGTCTTCCATATTTTTCAAACCTTCTATGTTTTGTTAGAAACCAAATGTTTGCAGTTGTGGTCAGAATATTTTGATCAAGGGTACAAGACCATCCAGCCTAACATCCCGAGATTCCCTTGGATCGATCACGCCAATATGAGCAGATTTGATATGGTCATGGCCCTTAGGATTCGTTCAGGACACATTCCATTGAACAAGTTGGCATTCCTAGTGCGAAAAGTTGAGTCACCAAAAATTGTTAAACATGTAACACAGTATACGATGTATATCTTATTGATAGAGCGTGTCCGGAACGAACTTCAAAGGGAACAGATAATACTTATAGTAAATTATGATGTTGGGAAATGTAACAGTATTTTGGCAGCCCCCTTGTCGGAAAAAGCAAAAATGCTGTAGATATAGAATAATAAAAATTGGTTTTGTTAATAGGATTGTCACCCTTTAATAGTTATACTATAATAAGTACTTTTGTAAAACTGCTACTAACGAGCGCGACATAATCACCATGTGACTAAGCCCTCATAAATCAATAAAGAAAAAAAAACTAGTAAACGGTGTTACTTAGAAAAAAGAAGTAAGTCATAAATAGAGCACAAATTACCACCTATTTCAGTTTGCGAGTTATTATTTTTCTAGTTGTTCAATCGTTCTGAAACCGACTTAATAATCTCATTTTTATTATAAATTACTAATTATTATTCAATTTTTAAAGTAAGTAAACAAACTTTTTGCAATTAAATTGGCCAGAAAAGAAAGATTTTCAAAATATGCCATGGATGATTTATTTTTCGAATGGTTTTGAATATAGAACGCCCTCTATCGCAATTTGAAATAATCTTTGCTGAAAGAAGCCTGTGAAAGAATCCTCTGGAAGTAGGCATTGAATCTCCGGTTATCAAAATCTTTACGTGAGAATTTGTTCTTATCCCGAAGCAAAAGTGAGTATTTCTAAATTTCTGTGGTTATTTGTATTTTATTGTACAGTATTTTAATTAATTTAAAGTGCAAGTTTTCTGTAACTCCGATATCCACGAAATGGTGTGCGAGAGACCAAAGGCGGAACATTATTATCGGCAAATATTCGCGAATATGTGCATTAAAATGGGTTATATTGATTAAACTACGATGTTCCTATAGTGATAATCTGCAATAAGGGAATTATCTCTATCAAATCGACCTCTAAGTTGAATTACATGTCGGCACCTCATTTCAAATTTTCTCTTCGATTCTTTTGATGACGGGCATTAGTGCCAGTGCTTCCATTAGAATTACTACGAAAAGGCCTTCGCAGACGGTAGAAGAAGTCAGGTAAACTAGAATACGTTATTAATTAGGCCAACAGTCTCATGAGTTTACAAATGCGATTTTTCAATGCGGTACATATTGCACACAATTCGTAAAGGGCGCGCATTGAGTCCCGGATTTCGCGCTTGACCTTTCCTGGAGGATATTTATAGCATTGTTTTTGAATATAAACAATCGATGTTTCATCCCTTACTTGAAGCATGGAAAATCTTTCAATCTAAATGTTATCGAAAGTATACCGATAACCTTTTCTATTGACGCTATCGGTCATCGATTGCAACAAGTGCTGTCTATGATGATTAATTGATATTGCGTTCTGGGTACACGCTTATCTATTTTCTATAATTTCTAATAACGCTTTGTCGATCGATAATTAACGCTATTCTATGCCGCAAGTCTATTCTGCCAGTCGTCAATCAACCACTGTGCTTATACAGTGGTAATAAAGTCCCCAAAACGTATTTGGTAAGTGGCACACCACTACCTGGTCAGAATATAAATCATAAAAACTGTTTTCACTGTCCACCACCTAAAGACAATAGTCATGTTTGCCTCGTTTTTTGTTGCTACTGTTTAAATAGTAATGTTAAACTTCGTCAAATCTCTTGGTAAATAATTTGTATTTGTTTAATTAATATTTGAAAAGTATCCAAGATTGTTGGGTCTAAGCCTACTTGCTTTGTTATAACAACTTATTCATGCCTCGGAAACTGTCTTTACCATTAGATTGATACCTACACTGATATTGAAGATTTAACCCATTAGTTATTACCAACCTTTTCAAGGGATATTGAGGTTTCTACATGCAATGTAAAAGGATTATTAATCACTAAACTTTCTGTTCAACCATTCATACAATAATTTGCCGATTTCAAAATTCATTAAAAATCGACTATCTCAAGTTTGTCTAAAGAGTATGCCGTCCCCCTTTCTGGTTAAAAATTATAATAATCATCATACCTACTTGCTAGACATACTATTTATTACATACATTCTTTTGTGAATAACTTGTCAATCTGAGACTTAAACAACAAAACTCATTATACTATACAGTAAACTTCACGAGTGAATGGCAATAAAACTTTAAATATATCCAATTTGAATTCAGTTCATAACTCCATTATGGCCTTTCCAATACATATCAACCCTGACATTTTATGTAGGTCACACATTATGGTTCAAAAGCTACCCCTCTTTAACTTCAGTCACCTTGAGCAACTGATAGTATGTTGTAAGTAAATTGGACTCACCTTGATCTGTTTTATACAGACATATAGCCGACAAGATGTGTGACCGCAAAGCGGTAATCAAGAATGCTGACATGAGCGAGGAGATGCAGCAAGATGCAGTGGACTGTGCAACACAAGCCCTAGAGAAGTTCAATATTGAAAAGGTATGTTAAATTTCCTTAAGTTTTCTAATTGCAATTCTAATTGTTTGTGTATTTAGTTTTGAATTGCTTGTTAAATATGCAATATCTACCACAGAAATACAGTTATAATAAAATGTGAACTTGTGTGTAGTATTCCCACGGTTGATAGCTGAGGTTTTCCTGTTGTGGTTAGTTATTCAACAAAACATTATAATTTGTACATTTGTTTATTAGGTACCTAATTTTTAATTGTCCAGACCATTGACTTATTTTCCGGTGGCTATATGTGACTCTTCACTCTACATGAAGACATAATTAATTCTGGCACCGAGAAGCATTTTCAATGCTTGCAAAGTTACTTTGATATGCCCTACTATTTCAATCACTGGCTTCTGTGTTCTATCTATCTGTCTTAGGTGTTGAGGCATAGTCAGACTGGTCACAGATAGTCAGGCGAACCTATGTCAAGTGTTGATGTGGTATGCGGTGTTGCAGGACATTGCGGCGTTCATAAAGAAGGAGTTCGACAAGAAGTACAACCCCACGTGGCATTGCATCGTGGGGCGCAACTTCGGCTCCTACGTGACGCACGAGACTCGCCACTTCATCTACTTCTACCTCGGCCAGGTGGCCATCCTTCTGTTCAAGAGCGGCTAGGCGGCGGCCCACATGCCCCTTCCAAATTTTATGTTGTTAGCACAGACGCAGAAATATCGGGGCTCTCGGCGGCCCCGTGTTGTATTTACGGAGCGAGCGACGTGTGTGTGAGTGTGTGACTGAGAGTATGTTGTGGCGCCATGCCGGACTAGCCTGAAGCCCACGGTTATTATTTATCGATGTTGGACATTGAACTGCGTCGACTCTCCTCACTTCTTAGTACCCGGCGCACTCGATGTATGTTTGTACTGTGTTAGCTATATACTTAAGAATCGATATTGACTCGGTAAAACATTCACTTCTAGTGTATTTATATTAAAAAATTTTAGTTAATTATTCCTAGACTTATTACCTAGCATAGCGTAAAAGTCATATGTTAGTATATAACTAAATTTATTGTTTAATTTCTTTGTTAATACACCCTGTGAAAATATTTTTCAATACTTCTTTATTAAACTTTCTTACAAACCAAATAAAATCTTTTTATTTCTAGATGTTTTATGTTCAAAAACTCGAATATGCAAGTTAGTTTTGTTACTTCCTTTATTGGGAAAATAGATGCTAGTTTCCCTTCGGCGCAGAATGTACAAAACGCAAAATGTACAAAACTCAAAATGAACACTGTACGCAAAATGTATGCCCAGTGTAGGGTTCCGCAGCCTTGGGAGGCTGTTGCCAAATCTGGGCGGGCCTAGTGCCTCGAGTAGACTCTGTTGTACACGGGGGTGGTGCGGTCAATGGCTCTCTACGGCGCACCCGTGTACGCGGCGTCCCTGACCGCCCAGACTGCTTAGGCAGACCCCAGCGGACCATGGCAGTCTCTGTAGAGGCGGCGTGCGCATTGGCCGGCACACTCCCGTGGGATTTAGAGGCGGAAGTGCTCGCCGAAGTGTATCGGCGGGCGGTGGCTGTTCGGGCAGGGGGTTCGGTGCCTCTGCCCGAGGAGCTATGCGCTTGGCGCGGTGAGGCCCACCGGGCAATCATGGCCCGGTGGCAGGGCCGACTGGAGGCCACACGGGCAGGTGTTCGAACCGTGGAGGCGCTCCAGCCGGTCCTGGAGGAGTGGGCGGGGCGGCAGCACGGGACCCTTTCCTTCCGGCTGGTGCAGGTCCTGTCCGGGCACGGGTGCTTCGGTCAGTACCTACGTGCACACGGTCGCTAGGAGGGAACCGAGTCCCGCCTGCCACCACTGCGACTGCGGTGAGGATTCGGCGCAGCACACCTTCCAGCATTGTCCAGCTTGGGAGGGGCAACGTCGAGTTCTCACCGCAGTGGTCGGAAGTGACCTCTCGTTGCCGACCGTGGCTCTGTCCATGGTCCGGAGCGAGGGGTCGTCTTTTGTTAAGAAACGCAGATTTTCCCCTCTTACCCAGCTGTTCCACTGATTAGTAGGTACCATTAATGGTACTACTGGGAATTTTCGTCCCACTAGTACCTACCACTAATCGTACTACTGGGAATATTTTTGCCCTAGAAGTACCATTAGTCCTAATAGTTTTTCGGCAATTACTCAATGACGGTATCTCTTGGTTTGGGCCCTTTCGCGATTGGGCCCGCTAGTAAAAGCCTCAACGATTAGCGATATGTCCCGTTTGCGATATGGCCCTTTCGCGACGTCCCTGGTACCTACCTATAATTTCTCGTTTGCGATATATTTATTCGATTCGGACGGTTTGGGCCCTTTCGCGTTTAGGCCCGCCAATAAAAACCTTCGCCTTAAGTCCCGTTCGCGTTACGTCCCTTTCGCATTATGTCCCGTTCGCGTTATGGCCCTTTCGCGTTATGGCCCTTTCGCGTTATGGCCCTTTTGTGTTATGTCCCGTTCCCAATTTTTCGATATATTATTCTTCTTGTCTTTTTACTCTTCCTCGTCCGCATTTGTTTTTAATAAGTTAACTAATGTTATGTTCAGAAAATCTAATCTTTGAAAAAAATAATCGTTTCCACCAGAGTATATACCGGAAGAATGGGATGATATCCTTCAGAAAGTACCGCAAACTAGAGTCATTAATCAATTTATTGAATACTATCAAAGACAGTGGTACCCAAAATGATCTCCAGCTGTTTTCAGGTGTGCCAACCTTGTACACAGGACTACTAATGTTGTGGAAGGTTGGAATCACCGTTTAAATAGGAGAATCAAAAATATAAGGGTTCCTTGTTTACCACGGAACCCTAAGGGTCGGTTCATATCTGGCGAAAAGGACATCTCGCGAACGGGACATACTGCGAAAGGGCCCTATCGCGAACGGGACGTACTGCGAAAGGGCCATATCGCGAACGGGACATATCGCTAATCGTTGTGACTTTTACTAGCGGGCCCAATCGCGAAAGGGCCCAAACCGTCCTAATCCTATTTATTTAGGTAGGTACCTAGGTACTGTCTTTTTCTCGCGGATCTGATCTCTTTTCTTTAGGGTTTCGTAGTAAACAAGGAACCCTTATAGCTTCGTTGTGTCCATCCGTCTGTCCGTATGTCCGTCTGTCTGTCCCCAGGTAAGCTCAGTTAAATTGGATTAGGACGGTTTGGGCCCTTTCGCGATTGGGCCCGCTAGTAAAAGCCTCAACGATTAGCGATATGTCCCGTTCGCGATATGGCCCTTTCGCAGTACGTCCCGTTCGCAAAATGTCCCTTTCGCAATACGTCCCGTTCGCGATATGTCCCTCTCGCGACATGTCCCTTGTGAATATATTGTAATTTATCTCGTTTGCAATATATTTATTCTACTGTATTTTACTCGCGGATCTGATCTTTTTTTTTAAACAAGGAACCCTTAAAGCTTCGCTGTGTCCGTCCGTATGTTCGTCTGTCTGTCCCCAGGTTAGCTCAGCGACTTTTAGTACTAGAAAGCTGTAATTTGGCATGGATATATATATTAATTACGCCGACAAAGTGGTATAATAAAATCTTGAGAAAAAAAACCTCCCCCACACAAAGGGGGGGATTTTTTTCCTAACCTACCCCATCGTGTGGGGTGTTGGTACATAGACCATTTTTTGGTGTAATGGGAAAAAGTAGGCAAGTATTTTTTTTCTTTATAATTATTTCTAATATGTATGTATGTATGTATTTCTTAAAACGTTACATATAATTTTCTTTTTGTTTAGGTGTGCAACGATGTCTTAAATAAATGCGATCAGGAAACATACGTATGTTTCCTGATCGCATTTATATAGGGTTAATCAAAATTATAAATAATAAATTGAAGACGTTATATTGCGAAAGTGCTTGCATTGCGCCTTTACGTACCACAAAAGGACATAGGGACTTTTCATCAAGTACTTATATCAACTATACATTTATTAAATAAAAAAGAATGCAGATGAGACCACGGTCAAAAGACAGTAGATTATTATACCTATCCACAAATTCAAAAGACAATAGAATATCGACGGGACATAATGCGAAAGGGACATAACGCGAACGGGACATAATGCGAAAGGGACACAACGCGAACGGGACATAACGCGAACGGGACATAATGCGAAAGGGCCTTAACGCGAACGGGACATATAGCGAATGTTTTTTTCGGCGGGCCTAAACGCGAAAGGGCCCTAACCGTCCTAATCCGTTAAATTAGTTACGCCGACAAAGTGGTAAAATACATAGGTGAAACTGCGGGCTGAACTGTTACCTACATAAGTAGGTAACGTAAAAAACGGATCGAGACGGTTTGGGCCCTTTCGCGCTTAGGCGTACCGTAAAAAACCTTCGCTGTGTCCTTTCTTAATATGTCCCGTTAGCGTTATGTCCCTTTCGCATTATGTCTCTTTCGCATGATGTCTCATTCGTGTTATGTCCCTTTCGCATTATATCCCGTCCGCTATTTGTCGATAGGTACCTATATTATTCTACTGTTGGCTACGGTACCCTAAAAAGGCATAAAGACTCGTTCATAGTTGTGACGTGACATTAATTTTAAACATAAATTAACATACAGCAACACGAACCCCAGCCGCGGCCGGTGGCCCGTCTCGTTAATAAAATGTTCTATTCCTTACTAATACTTAATATAAACTCTTTAGCTTACCCGCGCAACTTCGTCTGCGTAAATTTTACCCGTTTTTTTTTTCAATTAAATTTTTTCGTTAGGTTGCTGTGAACGTAGGTTTACTTGTACTTTTTGTGTGCCGTGTTCATTTTGCGTATTGTAAATGTTGGTTATTTGTACATTATGCGATTTGTACATTTTGCGTGCCGTGCTCATTTTGCGTTTTGTACATTCTGCGCCGAAGGGGCTGGTTTTGCTCTTACGCTGATCGTCTGCGCTGATGCGCGTTTGGCATGAAGAGTGACTGACCGATCAGCGCCGACGTGCTGTTGGGATTTGGATGTTGGGCCCTTTCGCGTTGGGGCCCGCTAGTAAACACCTCGACGATTAGCGATGACCCGTTCGCGATAATTATGCCCCTTTTGCAATAATTATGCCCCTTTCGCAATACCTCGCTTTCGCGACATGTCCCTTGTGTAATTTTTCTCGTTTGCGATATATTTATACTACCTACTGTCTTTTGCTCGCGGACCTGATCTCTTATTTCAGGGTTCCGTAGTAACCTTAAGGCGCATAATGTCACGTTACAAGGAACCCTTAAAGCTTCGCGGTGTCCGTCCGTCTGTTAGCTAAGAGACCTTTTAGTATCTACTAGAAAACTGTAATTTGGCATGGATATAGGGATTGGAACGGTTTGGGCCTTTTCGCCTGGTTACACTGACAAAGGTTCTTCAAAAAATGGACTAATTCACACAAAAGGACATGGGGACTTTTCATTAAGTACATAAACCAACTACACATTTATTTATTAGTTATATTTCGGGACTTAATCGCGTGAATTATTTAAAGTACAGTCGACCCGTGACCACGATCGATGCAATTCGATCGAAACGTCGGGTAAATAAAAGGTACCTTTAAATAATTCACGCGATTAAGTCCCGAAATATAACTAATGTGTATAAAAATCGCGAAAGTTTAAAAACAATAATAACACATTTATTAAAAAAAAATGCTGACAGACCACAGTCAAAAGACAGTAGAATAATATACCTATCGACAAATAGCGGACGGGACATAATGCGAAAGAGACAACGCGTATGGGACTTAACGCGAATGGGACTTAACGCAAACGGGACATAGCGAGAACGGGATATAACGCGAAAGAGACATATAGCGAAGGTTTTTTCGGCGGGCCTAAACGTTACATTTAATTACATACAGCGTCAGTTAGCCAGCGCGGATGACCAGCATGGAGAAGAAAACCTTAAGGCTTAAGCCTCCTAGTCCTTTTGAGTCCCAAAAGGTCTTACTTCCCAAAAGGATAATACCCAAAAGAGACCAATTAGGTACCTACCAAAAATCAACTTAAAACAAGAAGAAATGCAATTTTTTTATTAAAAAAGTCATTGTTGGTGGTAGGACTTATTCATGTCCGCCTCATAGATTAGTATTGGTCCACCTGGCTAACTCTACGTTTATCGCCTTTACACTAGGTTATGTTCCGACAGTTGGAGATTTAGTTCAGAAGTGGATGTTTTGGGAAGTGGACGTTAGGCGTCAAAAGGTTTCCAATATGCCATTATCAAATTGCCTCATTTACCGATAAGTCTAATTGCCGGATTTTCTTGCATCAGTCCTAATTTGTCATATTTCAAAGTTTTGCCGTAACCCCTATAGTATTCGGATATTTCTGGTTGTTTAGGGGTTTTGGACCTTCTAGCTTATCTTCCCCTTCCCTGACTCACCTCAGACATGACCCAGACAAGTGAAACTGCGGGCTGAACTGTTACAGAACATCAAACGGTTAATTGATTAGTAATAACGTTAATTGGTGCCAATTAGCACTGGTATTGCAGGAATGTGAAGACCGTTGTTTAATTCTCATGCATTGAAATAATTTTGAATTACCTACAAGCATTTAGTTTTGAAGACCACATTTACTTTTTTTAACTAGTTATGTAGGTATGACATAATTTGATAAATATTTGAAGGCTGTAATTATATAATCGTGTCAATTTCTTTTTAAAATTCTTAACAAAATAGCCTTTCTAAATAGCAAACATGTTACCTACGTTTATTCTGAAACTAGCTGTCCCGCGCAACTTCGTATGTGTAAATTTTCTCCGTTTTAGCAACATTTTTCATTGCTGCTCCGCTCCTATTGGTAGTAGCGTGATGTTTTATAGCCTATAACCTACCTCGATAAATGGGCTACTCAAAAAATATTTTTTCAATTCGGACCAGTAGTTCCTGAGATTAGTTACCGCGTTCAAACAAACAAACTCTTCAGCTTTATAATATTAGTATAGACACTAGTATTATATTATCTGTGGTATAGATATCTAAAAGCATTTTATGGTTTAGGTTCCATTAGGGCAGAAATTGAATCTTAGCTCGAATAACTCCTAAGCCAAACGGTCCGAATGCGTGACAGTGCCGTGGGTTCATGTCCTATCTGGAGTTTATGTAGGTTTTCCTTTTATAAGTTTCGATTCTTGCCTATCTATTCATTATTTAACAATTAGCATATCTGTTTACAGTTACGATACCTAAAATAACATTCAAATACAAACTTTTGTTACCAATTTTTAATTTTTCACACAATAATATTTCGTGGAAGTTAGACAGACAAGGTCAATGAAACTTTGACAGCCATGATCCATTTTCACCCTAATATTGAAACTCATATAAATCCATGAATACATAAGATAATGAACCGTGCTACATAGGTTAGGTAGCTCGTATACCTACCAGTATATTTAGCGCCAGTGAATCGATACACTGCAAGGTTACATCGTGACGTAGCTATATATGTAACAGCACTACAAAGGACGTGATCACGTGACTATTAACCTAAAGGGGCGTCTGAACAGGGCATTTTTACGGCAATTTGTGGCGGCACTATTGGCAACTAATTGCTTGCCCAATAAGGGCAATATGTCTACAATTGTATGGCGCATGATCCAGTGTCCACAACCCGGCAACAATAAAATACAGGGCGGCTGAAACAACAACAAAATTGGCCGGGCAACATTGCGGAAAATAGATCGCTCAGCGATTGTCCGGCAACCATCAAATCAATATTGGAGAGGACAGCCATGTTGCCGGCCATAGTATTGCCGCCACAAATAGCCGTAAAAAATGGCCCGGTTAGACGCCCCTTTACCTTATATATTTTATGTAAATACCTAGATAGCATGAAAGCTAGCCTAGCTATACCTACCTAAATTATAAATAGAGTACGGTGTAACGGCGTGGGTTGAACACATTTTATACTTCATATCTTAGGACAACTGACACAACACCATCTGATCCAAGACTAGGCAGAGCCTGTACTATGGCAACCTGACAACTGATACACAATACCTAACGGTTTTAATCGCGTAAATAAAATTTAAGGTAAAATACCTTGTGTAATGCCCGACGTTGAGTCTACCCGTGACCACCGTTGCAATACGGTCGAAACAACGGGCAATAAACAAGGTATTTTACCTTAAATTATTTACGCGATTAAGACCCGTTGTATAAATAATTTTATGATGTGTACAAATCGCGGAAGTTTATCAACATTAATCCCTACTTACCTATATATTTCTAAATACATACATATTATTGATAATACACCCAGACACAGAATAAACCATCGTGCTTATCACACAAAGTTTTATCTTGGGTGGGAATCGAACACACGGCCTCGGGTTTAGCAGTTAGAATCACAGACCAACAGGCCAGTATGCACATAGGCCTAACGTATGCATTTCCATGGCCGACTAAAGGATTTACGGCAGTAACATATCAAGTTATTTTACTATGGTATTAGACTTTGGACTCTATCCTTAAGACACCCTGACTCCTGTCTTTCGCTTTTGCGCGTCCAGTGACCTAACGTAGGTATGGATTTGAGTGTGGAGTATGCGGATTGACACCTATAAAGACAGGGCACCCTGCTACCAAAATACAGTTGGATCAACGTAATTTGACCGGATTGAAGTTAGTTATTATATTATATATATATATTAGTTAGTCTTATTATTTTTTTTGGATTTTAATGACTTAGGTTCTTCTATCACTTTCGCGCATGTCATAGAGATGCGACCCTAAAATTACTTACGAAAACGATTAATTATGTTCAATCGATTAAAAATACTAACAAATAAAAATACAATTATTAATTCAACAATATAAAAATACTATTTACATGAGTTCTTAAAAGTTTAAATTTAGAACAGTTACGGCACAGATAATATAATACTATACTAGTAGTTACGGTAAATACTAAAGAAAGTTTGAAAAACAATTTCTTTACGAAAAAAAAACCACAAATAACATGAGTTAGTAATACTAATTATGACAATGTACCTATTGCGTAATCGCATCTCTAATTCTCTTGGTTTAGTTACCGCTCCCGCCCCCCGCTTCCTGTCACCATTTACTACTAAAAAATGCATCTGCGCAACCACTTTTCGCCAACTTCAATCCGGTCAAGTTACGTTGATCCAACTGTATGTAAGGACTGTGATTGGATTGTTTCAGAGTTTTAGCGAAACATTTCGCCTGGCGAGGCGAGCTAAGTAGGTTACCTATACATTTAATGATTTAAAACACGAGATATATACAATTACTAGCTGTCCCGGCGAACTTCGTCTTCTCTTTTTTTTTTGTAAATCGGGTTTAATTGTGAATCTAAACCATCTTCGAATCCCCTTGAACTCACACAAAAAAATTCATCAAAATCGGTCCAGCCGTCTAGGAGGAGTTCAGTGACATACACACGCACATAAGAAATATGTATATAAAGATTATATTGAATAATGAGTAGCAAATAGACAGAGAAAGCCACTTTGTTTTATACTATGTAATGATATGTAGGTATGTATTTAGAAATATATATGTATGTTTATCAGTTGTCTGGTTTCCATAGTACAAGCTCTGCTTAGTTTGGGATCAGATAGCGTTGTGTGAGTTGTCCCAAGATATTATGTTATTATTAATAGATGTAAAGTGAGGATGTCATTTTTTCTCTTATCTTATCATGTGGGGTATCGTTAGATAGGTCTTTAAAAAACTTTTAGGGGTTGTGAAGACCATTTTTAGATTTAGGGACCCGTTTGTGAAATATTAAGCTTTAAATTGCCGTGTGGTGCCGGCTTAAGAATAGTACCACCCCATCTCTACCCGTGGGTGTCGTCAAGGCGACTAAGGGATTTCATCCCGGAGGACGGGCTGCAGCGTCCTCTGCGTATTTAATGCCTTACTGCGATCGCCAACCCGCTCGCCAAGCGTGGCGATTATGGCAATTACCCCCAGGATCTACATACTAGTAGGTTCTACTGGGGAGACCCGTGCCCAGCAGTGGGCCATCATATGGGTTGATATGTAAATTGCAAATATTTGTTAGAGTCAAATGACCCCCTGCCAGCTAAATGGTTGATGTTGGGTATGTGAAAAAAATCACGGTAATAGTTTATAGTGAAATTGAAAGGAAAACTATCACAGCTAAGTAGACTATACAAGTTTACGAGTAACAGCTGATCAAATGAGAAGTAGACCATTGGTAGGTATAACCTTGTAAGTATGAAATAAAAACCACAGAAAACCCACTTCTTAAACCGCCCCCCCCCTCCCCCTTTAACTTAAATTTACGTGTTCCCTCAATACTCCCTCGCAACTCAATTACCCCACTCTGTCCCCCATTCAGGCGGACTGTTTTAGGATGCAATTCGCCATTTGCAAGACTTAGTAAGGTTTTAAATCATTGCAGTGATCAAATAGACCTCCACTTCGATTCACTTGCGAAACTTAAATCTAGAATTTTGAATTGTTTGCTAGAGATATGTTAGCCTTGCAGTATTTTTCTTTGTTATTTTATGTTCTACTATGTATTTTTTTTCTCTTTTTAATTTTAAAACTATAGTTTTTACTATGTTGGTATGTGTGTATGGTAGGGTTAGTCTATAATTGTTTCTACTTTATTTAGTGCATGTGGTTACCTATAAGTGATTGTTACACTCTTTGTCGTATTTCACCTTTGTTTTTAATGTATTGTTAGTGTAAATAATTGTTGGTGAACCTAATAAATAAAATAAAAAAATAAAATAAAAAATAAAAAAGTCCCTCGCGACACCCGGCTTGTACCTACTGTGGGAATAGTGTATTTTAAAAAAAACGTACGACGAAGGGTATATGGGGCCCGTTTTTCCTTTTGTGGTACGAAACCCTAAAAAACAAGTGGCAACCGCAGTGCATATTTATAGCTTCGTGTTTGGCCGTTTTCGGTTAATTTACTAAAATCATAACCCACATTTGCTTCGTTGTCCTTAGTTGGGAAAAGCCCAAGATGCTTCCAAAAATATTTCTCCCCCTACTAAGTACCTTTACCGTGACTAGGCGACAGCAGAAACTTTACCCCTATTATGTCCATATTTACCCAGGTAGTAGATACTTAATTACGCTCAATTTTTGAAGTAGGTAACTTCGTAGGTATATAAACGCCAAGGAATGTAGCTATGTATTTTCTCATTTTTATGGAATATTTGTTTCAATATTTTGATCCACTGAAACGTTAACGGGTAGTGTAGTACCCACAAAAATTATCACATTACCAGTCTATGGGGACTACAGTCAAAAAACAACATCGTCCACTTACTCCACTTTAAACGCGTACACCGCGTACAGTACCTACCCCATTCAGTTGTTAATAGTTTAATAGAAGACTACTAGATGGCAGTGTATTAAATTTACTATCCGTGTGGTGAATATTATCTGTGCTATCGGAACAAAGTGCAAATATGTAATGGGTAGGTAGGCATCTACAAACCGCAAACAAATACAACAATATGTGATAGGTCGGTAGACACTTGTTAGTTTACATAATTGCATATTTTTCCCATGACTTTCAATTGCATGAGTGCAACATTGTAATGACCGTAGATAGTGACCGAGAACATCCTCCCTTCACCCTTTATCAAACCATTATCTATTGCTATCTCATTTTTGCAATACTTCTTTGAGGGCACATGTTCACAGTATAAATACCGTGCGACAGGGACTCTTTGGTTCAATCTCGAGTCGTGGGTACACGGCTTTAAAAAGTTTTTTGTTGTTTTAACTTTGTGGCGGGAAATCTTGTGGTAAGTACCTATTTATATTTTTTTTAATTTTAGCTTTTTGGTACCTACCTTTAAATTATATGTACATAATTGGTTATCTTTAATTTGGTTATTAAGCAGAATTATGTCCACTAGAACAATTTGCAAGGACATTAATAAATATTTACATTGAATTGTAAGGTTTTTTTTTTACTTTTTGGTAGGTATGTGTATATTTAATTGAGTGTAATCATTTGAGGACAAAAGAGAAAGAGGAACGGATTTATAACACCGAAGGGCTCCAATATGGTATCAAGAATTACTAAAATTTGATTTTGAAAATATACATTTTAAATAAACAGCCCTTAGGTGCGCGGCGATTGCCTCAGCGGTGCATTAAAATTTGCCAAGGGAGCTAAATACCTACTAGGTGCTGTTTAGTTAGTCGAATGCCCGTGGGAAGGGATTCACATCACGATTATCTACTGAAATCAATAAAAAAAAAATACTTACCTTTTTACTAGTTTACTTACCTTTTTACTAGTTAAAGTATTTTAATTGATAACATCCTCTCCCGCGGGGATTTAACTAACTAAATCGGCATCCAGTATGTTTGATCGAGTTTATTTAAAGGTCAAAACGCACTATGCGCGGTAAATAAGGGTTCCGTTACCATTACTACCATTTTGGCTACGGAACCATAAAAAACGTGCAGTTTGATCTTTTGAGTAAGTACTTAGGTACTTAACTAGAATATAGACATATAAGTAGGTAAGCCTACCTAAGTATAATAATTAAAATATATTTGTGTACTTAATTATTGTGACGCTTAACTAGACTAATATTATAAAGCTAAAGAGTTTCTTTGTTTGTTTGTTTGAACGCGGTAATCTCAGGAACTACTGATCCGAATTGAAAAGTTCTTTCGCTGTTGGATAGCCCATTTATCGAGGAAGGCTATATAACATTACGCTACGACCAATAGGAACGGAGCAGCAATGGGAAATGTTGCAAAGACGGGGAAAATTTACGCAGACGAAGTTGCGCGGGACAGCTAGTGTATGATATAAATGTAGTGCACAAATCGATAAACCCATAAGTACCAGAGTATATCAATTGCGGGAAGGTGCCCTTTTGAATCGATTTCGACTAATATCGTGAGGAACCGGCATATTCTCAATCCGAAAATTTAAAGAAAAGTGAACCTATCAATGTACCTACTTAGGTGCCAACGCGCCCACAGAGAAGATATTATATACTCAGACTAGCTGTCCCACGCAACTTCGTATGCGTAAATTTTCCCCGTTTTTGCAACATTTCTCGTAGCTACTCCGCTCCTATTAGTCGTAGCGTGATGTTATATAGCCTATAGCCTTCCTCGACAAATGGGCTATCCAACAAAAAAATATTTTTTTAAATCGGACTAGTAGTTCCTGAGATTAGCGCGTTTAAACAAACAAACAAACAAACAAACTCTTCCGCTTTATAATATTAGTATAGATACCTATACATAAGGGTGATTGTTAATATAGGTATGTAGGTATACGTAGGTATGCTGTGATAATGTCACTGATAATAATTTGTTTTGTTTGTTCATTTACTATTTAGGTAGGTACCTACACATACACAATAACGTTTGATATTCCAGTAGCACAAGATGAGTGACGCCAAGAGAAACTTGTTGCTGTTCTTCGACCGGCCCACGGAGCCATGCTTTATGCAGAAGGGGGAAGAAAAGGCGGTGTTCGAGCTGCCAGACCATTATTATGTAAGTATTTATTTTGCATCTGTCCTGCCTATCCGTCCAGGATCTGTCCTGCGGGCGAACGTAGCGGCCGCCCCAGGTGCCATAGGTTGGGGGAGCCTCCGGCTACGGAATCTAGGGCGTTAAATGCTATCAAAAGGGCTAAATTGATTTGCAGGGTGCGCTATATTTATTAGCAAGGTGGGCTATATTTATTAGCAAGGTGCTCTAAATTGATTTGCAAAGGGCGCTAAATTTATTTGCAAGGCGTGCTAAATTTATTTGCAAGGTGCGCTAAATTAATTTGGAAGGTGCGCTAAATTGATTTGCAAGGTGCACTAAATTTATTTGCAAGGTGCTTTGCACCGCCACTCGCCGCGCGATGCACTTAGTTGATATCCGGTAAAACGATTGGCATTCACCCCCCTTCGCGCGATTTACTTGCTCATCTGCGGTATCGGGACGTACCCCTCACACTTGCAGTGGGCAAGTGTGAGGAGGGATGCCAAAATTTGATCTCTCTCCAACCAAAATCTGGCTTCGGGACGGCACTGTGTCCGTCTATAGCTATATTTGAAGCTTTTAAGCAGGTAAACCAGTAAGCACGAAAACAAAAAGAGACCGGTCCTAAAATGGTCTGATAAATTAATAGGTATTGGTTCTGCAAAAAGTCGACCGTGGATTGCACACGACCGCCGAACCGATTTTAGGTAGGTACTCTTTGGTTTGCAAGATATTACCTATGTATTATTATATATTATTTCTCAAACATGAATGGAAATATTGTCATTATTTTAAAACTTGAGACTGGCAGATGCACAGAATGTGTGAGTCATATATTCGCTCCAGGACGAATATACTTAATACAATATATATAGGTACTCTTTGATTGGATCTCTTTTATCATTTTTGGCATACCAAAAAGGTAGCTTAGTAGAAAATGCGTTCACAGCTAAGCTCAAAGGCTTGTGTTAGGTTCACGTCGGTAGTATAATAGGTAGGATACGAACCCGCGACCTCACGATTGTGAGACCAATGCCTTACCCATTAGGCTGCCGCCGCTTCAAATATTAATTTAATCATCAAAATGAGTTCCAACGGTTCAGAGAGTGAAATGGTTTTCTTATAGTAATTGCCCCAATATGACTAATGTAACTTTCAATATTAATTAAATTGAATGTATAATATAAAAAGTATTATGAAAATATATATATATATATATATATATTACGGGTCTTAATCGCGTGAATAATTTAAGGTAAAATACCTTGTTTATTACCCGACGTTTCGACCGTATTTCATATATATATACATATATTTATAATGTGTAAAAATCGCGAAAGTCTCAATACTTATCTGTATTTTATTTTACTGCATTATTTTGAGATAAGCACTATTATATACCTATGCCTAGGCGGAAATGGCAATTGCCTGTCTCGTATTAATGAAGTCTTCACCTACGGCTCGGCCTTCAAACGCCTATTCCAAGGTCTTTATAATAATGTACTATTTCACCCCCAGCCAGATAAATACAAGTCAGTAACAAGCACAATAATGAATCGTTTCGGCGAGGCGGCGGGCCGCAGCATCCCGGTCAGCAACATCGCCCTCCCCAACCTCTCCCTCGCGATGCAACTCGACTACAACGCGCAGTTCTCTCTCTTCGTGCAGAAACATAGGGAGATGGCCGCCAATCTCATTGATGTATTTGTTGGTGAGTTTTAGTAGAATTATGTGTAGTTTTGAGTAGAATCATTCTATTCCAAATTTTGTCTGACGTTCATTTGCGTTGCATTTTGTGACCTAAGTGAATAAAGTACTTTGACTTTGTTATTCTTCGGGGGTAAAAAAGCTTTTCTTCAGGGGTAAAGCGTTAGCGATGCAGATCGACTACAACGCGCAGTTCTCTATCTTCGTGTAGAAAAATATAGTGATGGCGGTCAATCAGTCGGCGAGTTTACAATTGAACATTGAGGGACCAGTATCTCTTTCACCACTAGTCTAATTTTCGTTTTTGCAGGTATGCGTAATGTGGAAGATCTGACATCAATCTGTTCTTACTGTCAGCTGCGCATCAACCCTTACATGTTCAACTACTGCCTTTCTGTCGCCATACTACACAGGTAAATATAATTATGATAGATATGTTTGATATCCCCCATCTCCCGAAAAAAAGTAATATTATATTTCCTCCCAAATCATGTCTACCGTAAGACGTGTTGAAGAATTTAGTTCTAAGAACGCGTAGGATGCTAATAATGGTGAAGGGATCCAGGGTTGGTTCTTGGCCGAGGGCGGGGACTTGACCCTACCGAGTCAAACTGACTCAGCAAGTCGTTGTCGTCCAACCCGACTCAGCACAAATAAGTTAAGAAAATGTCAGTTAGATAAGAACAAAAAATATTAATGAATTTGAGCATAATATTCACTATATTAAGCTCCAATCCGACTGCATGATATTAAATATGTGAAAGAGTATCGTGTTTCTGTCTTTTTGCAGGTGTTTTTTTTTTATTTAGTAGGTACTTGTTAGTCATTGTAAGATAATTACAAGTTGATTTATTATGAACTAGGTACTACATATATTATTGACGTTTTTTTTACGATTTGCTACTCATAAAGTTTTTAATATATATTTTCGTACTCGCCTTTTAAAGCCCTTTAATTTAATACCGCATATTGCGCACTATTTACGCGATTAAGACCCGTAGCCTATAAAATTCTACAGATAAGATCTTTTATTACATTGATAACAAAAAATCGTTGAAAATATAGTAACTTTTTTGTTATCAATATAAAAAGATCTTATCTATAGAATTTTGTAGGCTACGGGTCTTAATCGCGTAAATAGTGCGCTATAATAATAGCGTGTTTGATGTATATGTAGGTACTTAAGTATCCTTTAACTTTAACCTATGTCCCCTCATAACTCCTCAACGGCTCCTCCAATTTTAATAGTTACATAGTTTTGGTAAAAAGCTACAAAGTTAGTAGCAACACTCCTAAGATACTAGGTAGCTTAAAGATTGAGAAAAGACAGACCTTTTAGGTGCAAGCAAGTGAAAATAAAGCTAGGAAGTACAAATCTATATATTCCAGAGAGGACACCCGCGGCATGGACGTGCCCGCGCTGTGGGGCACGTTCCCGGACAAGTTCGTGGACCCGCGCGTGTTCCGCAAGGCGCGCGAGCTCGCCAACGTCGTGCCCAACGGGGAGAGGGTCAGTACAGACATGGCCTTTTGCATAACGAATCAACAACTGCTTCAAATGTACCTATATAACTCCATAAACATTGCTTTATTACTAATTAAATTTTGTCCGCGGTAGCACTTCTAGGCGCTGAAAGACTCTGCTGTTGGAATAGATAAGTTTTAGGATGTCAATTTGAAGTAGGCATACTTCTCTGATTAAAAAGTGCGTCGTGCTCTATACTGTCAAAAGCCTATCGATGAATGTTCAGAAAAACAATATGTAATTTTTTTGAATTATTTTATTAGTTTTCCACTTGGATCTACTGAACAGATGTTTCCACTTTTCGTTCCAGTTTTACATTACCGCAATAGATTATTTTACACTCCTTTTTTATTTCACTCTGATCCACTTCTGTAATGGATAATTTTCCAAAACTTTTTAAGGTTCAGTAGGTATGGGTATACTTTATTCAAATATTTTATTGAAATCACTTGTTTCTAAACTCGATGTTCATTTGCTTATACCAATATTCATTTTTTTTTCCAATTTATCATTTATTTGAAATAATAGGGGCATTTGCTTTTTGATAAATAGTTATTAAATTAGGGTGAAAGTGATTGCACTTTGATGATACATCAATGGATCGAAGTGGAACTCTCCGTTGATTGAGACAGTGAAGATGGTCCATGCTAGATATAATATATAGCTGGAGTCTGCAGCTTGATCGGAGGGTTGTTGGCTGATGACTATTAAGTTTGACTTGAAATGCGATTGTCAACTATTTTAATAAAAGCTTTATAGAGATGATATTCTGTGCAATAGACAGTTTGTGGAATGGGAGAATTAGTTTGCCGGATTGTAATAAAATGATTTGTTCCAATATCCAGATGCCAATATTGATCCCAACGAACTACACAGCGTCGGACGCGGAGCCGGAGCAGCGCGTGGCGTACTTCCGCGAGGACATCGGCATCAACCTGCATCACTGGCACTGGCACCTCGTGTACCCCTTCATGGCGGCCGATGAGTCCATCGTCAGGAAGGATCGCAGAGGAGAGCTGTTCTATTACATGCATCAGCAGATTGTTGCGAGGTACCATACACCTGAACAAAACGAGAGGAAAGCTATAGAAAGAAAAAGAGGGACTTAGAATTTGAGGGTTGCTTACTATACATACCATACTTAAACATCAGCGGACCGGCATTAATCGGCACAGGCGATTAATCAATCCGAACTCACTTTAACTTTTAAACCGTATGGTCAAAGAAATATAAAAAAAATGAAAAATAACGCTTAATAAATTATTTTAACTAAATTTTGACATGATCGGATATGCCTTTTTGAGTTATTGCCAAAAAACTGCGATTCTCAAACAAAAGGACGTTCCGTCTCATAGTACTTTTCTGGTTACTTTTCTGCTGGTGCACTTTTTCACATGGTGTTTTTTCATATGTAGTACATTTCTTTGTAGTATTGGCTATGGAACCCTTCTCTGAGCATGGTCCAACATGCTCTTAACTTCATCTCTGTTATAAGAAAATTAATATGCCTTATCACTATATGCAAAACAAAGTTAGACCAAATAAACATAGCCTAAACAATATTTATGTCTACTAAAGCATGATGCCAAAGTATCAATATGCGTAGTAATATTTAAGCGTATAAGTATCAACAGTTATGGCAAACTTGATATGTCAAAGTATTTTAGGATAAAAAAAAATCGGTACATAACGATATAAGTTACAATTTGAACATAAAAAACAATAATAATAATATCTGTCAGGTCAACAACAATTATTAGAAATTTCATAGTTAATAGTGAATAGTAAGTTTTATCAATTTAATGGAGTTTTAATGTTTTTTTTTTAAATTTGTCAATATTTGTGATGTCTTTTACTGAATATATAATTAAGAATATAAGCTTAATTTAAATTTTCGGGGCCATACTGAGGACGCCGTTGCTAGATAGCGCAGTGCAGAAACAGGGTAGGTATTCATAGTTTATGTGGATGCCTCCTATTATTACAGTTTCCGTAATTACGTATATTACTTTTAACAAAGATGGCACACTCATAAATATAAAGAGGTGCGGTAAGCATTCTGCGTTCTTTGTAGTGTGTTTTACAATTGTCAGTTTGTTGTAAGTAGCACATCGCACGTACACCTATTTTTTAATTTTTAAAATTTAAAACCACATCTTTGCCACTAGAATTTTCCTAGAATATAATTCCGCATCTTAGGATTGAGCCTACGAAATCGGGATATGCTGTAAGGACTACATGTTTACTGGCTATTTTGTGTAGCATGTGAAGTGCGTAAGAGCATTGATTTAATTTTTTGCATAGGTCATATGTTGACCTAAAAATGTTGTGCAATCGAGATGTTCTATTCTTTTACCTCGAGTTATAAATGTCATTATATTTGTCTTATTTAGATTTGCAATTAAATTATTATGTCTAAGCCATGTCACTATTTTAAGAAGTATTCATTTCCACATTAAAATTGTCAATGTCTTCACATTTTTATATTATCGTGCTATCGTCTGCAAATAAGTGGCAGGTCGTTTATGTAGGTACACAAGAAACAATAAGGGACCCAATACGCTACCCTGAAGGACTCCATGGATTCATATATTATAAACTGTTTTAGTGCTAGACGATATTCGACTAATTTGTGTTAGCTGATGTCTATTATGAATATATGATTTAAGCAAGTCTTCGAAGCCCGCATGCCTCCAGCTTGCATAGTAATATTTCATGGTCAACATAATCGAAGGCCTCGGTCATGATTCAGCAGTAAATGCTGCTGAATCGGTAATGTCGACTCGCTTGTGTGTATACTATACACACAAGGGAGTCGATATTATCGATTACCCTACGATTTTGTCTGTTTATAGGCTTGGACTACTGGAAGCTGAAGAAACACAAAACTTAATTTTATTTTTATCAAGCTTAGTTTTTATTAAGGAAAACAGTTTTTTTGTATATCCACTTAAACATTAGTAAACCGCAATTGCAGATACAACGCAGAGCGTCTCTGCAACGGTCTGCGGCGCGTGCGGCGCTACACCGACTTCGGCGCGCCCATCGCGGAGGCGTACTTCCCCAAACTGGACTCGCAGGTCGCCAGCCGCGCCTGGCCGCCGAGGTGCGCCCGCTTGCACTATACAATACCGACACGTATCAAGTCCCACTGCCTATCACGGCTCTCTCTAGTAGAACCTACTCACTATGTTACTAAATCTCACATTTCTATTTCCTTTTTGCATGTCAAAAAAGAAATAAATTTAGTTAAGTCTTTTGCTTGGGAAGGTGGGAGGGGGGGGGGGGCGTGTTCCCGTTTAGGAACTTGTGGAGAGCAAGGTGTTACGTCTCTTCAACACAAAGACAGGGTTCTCCTCGCAGGAAAGTGAGGTCGTAGGTTCGATCCCCACTCAAGATAAAACTTTGTGTTATGAGCACGACAGTGTAATTTATCTATATTATGTATGTACTCGTATTTAGAAATTTATAAGTATGTTTATCAGTTGTCTGGTTTCCACGGTACAAGTTCTGCTTAGTTTAGGATCAGATATCATTGTGTGAGTTGTCCCAAGATATTATTATTATTATCTACGGGAGGACTCTAACCCTTTATAAAACGAGAGTCCATCTTGACAACTCATCGTTTTTAGATAAAGATAAAGATCAATTTATTTGCATAAACATATGTAATACAATACGTTGTGATGTTCAAATTAGGTTTGGTATGTTCAACATGTTTTACCATGGTACGGTGTACAAATATCAAATAGTTAATTATATAATCCAGTATGCAATAATATGTCAATGGTTAAATAACAATAATATGTCAATGGTTAAATAACAATAATTAATACATTACAATACATCATTACAATCTTTATAAACATACAAACTTATTCTAATATTTCAATATTTTTATCGTCGAGATACTCTTTAATATTATAGTAAGCCTTGTTGATTAGAATTTTCCGCAGTGCATTTTTGAATTTGTGAACATTAATTAAATTGCATAATTCGACAGGTAATTTATTATAAATTCTTGATGTCATACAAAATATACTATTATTAACTAACGAAGTCTTACAGGGCATAGTTCTTATTTTATACTGATGTCGTCGGCCACACAGGTTTCATAGTTTCATAGTTTCATAGTTTTTTTATTCTTTAACAAATTACATTGTATTGAATATAGGCACATAAAAAATAAGAATCAAATAAAAATTAAAAAAAATTAAAATATAGACACTAGAATTGAAATTAATAAATTAATAGAATATGATAAATTTAAAATAATAATGCAAATAATAAACTAAAATACCATTGAAACAAGATGTCAATAAACAAAAAAATAAAAAAATCTCAATGTCAATTAATTAATTAAGTTACAATTCAATGTCAATACAATTCAAGAACAAAAAATAATAATAACAACACAAAAAAAAAAAAAAAAAAAAAAAAAATATATATCAATAATTATCTTTATCATTACAGTATTCACCTATTGTATAGTAAGCCTTTTCCAATAAAAATTTTTGTAATTCTGTTTTAAACTTGTAAACACTGTCCATGATCTTTAGCTTAGAAGGTAATTTGTTAAAAAGATTTACAGACTGCACATAAGATGAGTGCTTTGCAATATTAAGTTTAGGTTTTAAAATTGTCTGTAAATCTTTTCTCCGTGTTGCTACTCTCTGTTTTCTTTCATCCACAGATTCAAGCCTGTGCAAATGTTTTTGGAAATGAGTAAGCAGAACCAAAATATAAAGACATGGCACTGTCAAAATGCCTAACTGTTTAAAGTGCTCCTTGCACGACTCTGTTTGGTCAATGCCAAGCATGGTTCTAATTGCTCTCTTTTGAATGACAAAGGCAGCATCAATGTTGTACTTATAACTGCCTCCCCAAAACTTTATGCTGTATCTAAGTTTTGACTCGACTAGGGCAAAGTAGACAGTTCGAAGTTGAGCAAGTGACAAGACCTCTCTAAGTGTTTTAATTGCATAGCACGCACTACTTACCGTATTGGTAACCAAAACTAACTCGGGTTTCCAATTTAGAAGAGCATCAATTTGTATCCCTAAAAATTTTAAATTTTCGACTATATCTATCTTGTTCCCTAAAGATTGTACATTTATCGTAGCATTATTTCTAACCGTCGACTTAAACAATATACATTTGGTCTTCTTTACATTTAGAGTTAGGTTATTAATGGAAAACCAGTTCTCACAAGCCCTAAGAAATATATTTATTTTATTTTCTAATGTGACAAGATCACTGGCGCTTATGACAGCACTAGTGTCATCTGCAAAGAGAACAAGGCTTGCGTCTGGTAAAATGCTCTTTATATATGCCGTTAAATCATTCACAAATATAATAAAGAAAATTGGGCCCAGGACAGAACCCTGAGGTACACCTTTATGCACCGTGTAGAGTCTGGATTTGTGAATCTGTTGTATGTTATTTTCGATTGATTTTATTTCAACATACTGTGTTCTATTTGTTAAGTAGGAACGAAATAGTGTTAATGTGCTTTCCCTTATGCCATAGTGTTCCAACTTGTCCAAAAGAATAGAATGTTCCACAGTATCAAATGCAGAACTTAGGTCTAAGAATAAGCCTGTAACTTTTAGTTTATCATTTAAATTGCGCACTACATCATTTACTAACGAATCTATTGCATCTAGAGTTCCTAAATTTCTCTGGTATCCAAATTGATTAGGGTTTATAATATTTTCATGATACAAGTGATTGATGAGTCTAGACTTCATGACCTTTTCAAAAAGTTTCGACAAGACTGGTAACAATGAATGGTTATCAAACAGATGCGTATTCTTTTTCACAAATATTGCTACTTCTAATATGTATATACTTGGTAGTGTTAATAGATTTAAGGACTTAAAATGTGGTTTGCAGCTGTCTGTTCTTTTTAGTCTACGGATTGACCTAATACATTGCTTTTGAGCTCTAAACGCAGTCTCCCAATCAGTAGAGTTTCCCCAGAATAGGACGCCATAACGCAATGTTGATTCCACGTATGCATAATATGCGGTTGGGATTGTGGAGATATTTACATTTTTTGATAACATATATAGAGCATAAGCACTTTTATTTAATTTTGTGCAGACCGACTCAACATGCGATTTCCAATTTAAATTACAGTCTATATTTAAACCTAAGAACTTAGTAACTTCAACTTCTTTAATCTTAGTACCGGAATAATCGATTTGTAGATCTGCAGGATTTTGTTTTATTCTATTTTTGAAAATCATTATGTTGGTCTTTTCCAGGTTTATAATAAGGTTATTAGATCTTAGCCAGTTAACTATATCAGTGAGAGTTTCGTTTATAGTGTTAATGAGGGAACTGTGGTTTTCGTTTGAAAAAATAACAGTGCTATCGTCCGCAAATAAAATCATTGGTGAAGTGGCAGCCTTAGGTAGATCGTTTAAATAGACCAAGAATAATAAGGGACCCAGAACGCTTCCTTGAGGGACACCATATTTGATGTCTTCATATTTCGATATGTATGTAACTTCTTGTCTTTTTTTTGGGAACATTTTTGTAATAGAGGTTGCTTGTTTCCGGTTACTGAGATAAGACATTATTAATTGCAATATGTTGCCTCTGATACCATTTCCATAGAGCTTGTTTTTTAGAATTTCAAAATCTACACAATCGAAAGCTTTACTAAGGTCCATATATAGAGCACAAGTTGTTTTGTTTTTGTCCACACTTAGCATTATTTTTTTAAGAAAGTTGAATACCGCTTGATTTATTGTCATATGTTTTCTAAAACCTGTTTGAGCGTCATCAATGATTTTAATTTTTTTTAAATAATTATATAGGCTTTCGTTTATAACTTTTTCCAACACTTTAGATAAAACGGGTATGAGTGCTATTGGTCTGTAAAATGTCATATTTTCTCTATCTTGCTTTTTAAAGATGGGTTTTACAATAGTCATTTTAAGTTTGGAAGGAAATATACCTTGTAATATGCACAGGTTAAATATATGGCATAGTATTGGTGATATGATGTGTGCAACGTATTTAAGTACATTGGTCGAGATTTGATCGTATCCGGTGCTAGTAGTATGTTTAAGTGAATTGATAATTCTGTAAATATCATTCGGTGTTGTAGGGATAATGAAAATAGAATTATAATTTTTACACGTAAAATTTGTTTTGTATGTCAAAGTATTATAGAGGGCTAATTTGTCATTCAATGTCTCATTATCATTCAATTTCAACTCATTACTATAAGTCGATTTATTGGGTTTTGTCAACGTTAGCACTTGATTAATAAAGAAGTTATTAAATTGCTCAGCAATCTCCAGGGGTTCGCTAATAATCTTACCACCTATATTAATTTTCGTAATGTAATCTTTTGGAACATATGGTTTACTTTTATTGATAACTTCCCAAGTAGCTTTCGATTTATTTGAGCTTATGTTAATATGGTAGTTATTTTGGGCCTTTTTAGTGAGGGAAATTATTTTAGACAATTTTTTCGCATAGTTTTTAAATTGTACTCTGTCTTTTTCACATTTTGTTTTTCTGTATTCCCAAAGTAAAGTTCGTTTACGTTTAGTACAAAGTTTAATACCCTTACTGATCCATTTTTGTCTTGGCTTGTTAGTCTTTTTAATTTTTATTATTGGAAAACATAACTTGTATAAGAGACAAAATAGTTCGTGGAAGTCATTAAAAGCTAATTCAAAATTATAATTATTTAATATATCATAAATGGAAAGGTAACTTAGGATTTCTTTAAATTTTATTAAATTTTCTTTACTATAATCCCTTTTTTCTATACTCCAATGCTCTATCTTACGGACTGTTTTTATTGGACAAGATAATAATTGTGCTGTGTGATCTGAAAGTGCCAACTCAATAATGTCACTTTTACAACCACGTATGTTGTGGATCATGTGATCGATGCAAGTTTGACTAGATAGACGGGTCGGGGATTTAATAGCCAATTTCAGATTGTACTCGGTAAGTAAATATTTATACGACGTAGAAGTTTTATTCTTTTTCAGCGTGTCTATGTTAAAATCTCCACACAGTATAATTTTTTTATTTTTGTGACAGAAATGGTCCAGTAGTTCGCTAAATTTATAAAAGAAAGTCTCCATTTTATCTATACTATTGCTAGGCGGACGGTACACACACATTATTATTGTATTGTGATCAATTAGGTCTATCGCAGTACACTCAATTATATTTATTTTTTGAAACCTTTTTATCTCCTCTATGCGTTTAAATTTGAGACTCTGGCGTACAAAAATGCAAGATCCTCCACGTCTGTTACTTCTAGTGCACGTTGAGGCAAGGGTGAATGATGGCATGTTTATAAGATAAGTATCTTGTTGCGTCATATTGTGTTCAGTAATACAAATGATATGCAGTTCTATGTTTTTGTCAGATAATTCGTTGATGCTTACGTTCAGTATATCTAATTTACTTAAGAGCCCGTTTATATTTTGATGCAATACATTTATATATTTATGAACGAAAAAATAAATTATCGTTATCGTATTGCATAGAATCACGTTTTGTGCTTTGTGTAGGTGTACTAAGTAATCCACAGAGGTTTTTTCTCTCAGAGAGAATATTTTGTTCAGTCTGTCTTTGTATGATGGCATCTGTTTGAGTCCCTTTTTCTTCCAATGATATGGTGTTATTTAGATTAGTTTTTGCTTAAAATTTAATCAATTGGGTTTGATAGTTTTTGGCCAAAATTATTCTTAGTAGAATTTGACATACATGACTAGGGAGAAATCTACGTAGGGGTATGTGCATCGAAAAACCCATATCAACATAGGTTACGTTCATAAATCTAGAACAAAGCAGTCGAAGCTCGTAGTTTAACTTTGTTTCTTTCAAGTTTTTATTAAAGGGAATTTCACAGAACAATACATTTGTGTTCCTTGTATTACATAGAAAGTTGCTTATGCATATATTAAAAATACACGGGGATTTGTCATTAACACCTGCTAGAACAATAATAAAGTCATTTCTTGTCAATGATTTTAACTCAACACTCTCGGTAACTAAAACATCCTGTAGAGGGGCTCCTGATTTCCAGTAGCAAGACACTTGATACCCATCACCCATCAAACGCTGTAAAGTGCTTCGTATATTTTGCCCTTGATCGTCTGCGATCACAACAATTTTAATTCTAGATGTATTGGTTGAATGGCTTTGTTGAAATTTGGATGGAGTTGTTGTCGGTTCTAGTTGTATTTCTGTTATATTTTTTCTATTCTTCTCTGTGGATCTTGACAGTGGAAATACTGTATTAGACATAGTCGGAATAGTTTCCGTACAGCTTTTATTTGACGGTGTAGGTGTAGTTTGGGTCGTACTGTCAGTTGAAGTTGACTGCTCTAATATTAAAGTATCATTTCTAGTAATTTCTGGGCTAGTTTTCGCATTGATAGTTTTCTTCAATGGTGTGTTTCGGCCAGTAAGTTTGCGAGAGAGATTGTTACACCTATTTTTCCGGCTCGATTTAGGAGTCATATGGATGCTATCTGATGAACTATTTTTTTTAAAGGTTTCGATAACCTTTAGACTTTTGTTTAACTCCATTTTTAATCTGTAATTTTCACAATTTAGGTTTTCAATTTCTGCATGTGCGCTTGATAGTTGATTATTGAGGTCGTTTACTTGGTCTTGGAGTTCCGATAGAATCTGACTGTCAATGGACGGGCTATTTGGGAGACTCCTTATAGTCGCATTGAATAGGGTAGTTTCATCACTTGGCGTATTTGATCTTTCTGGTCTACGCAAACGAATGGTAACATTTGATTCTTCAGCCATTATTAAACAGCAAATTTAATTTATATAAAAGTAAAATAATTTCAACCAATTTTTATTTCTTAATCTGGCAACACCAGCTTCTATTTTATTTATTTAATCGTGTAACAAGGGTTTTTTTTCCAGAATGCTTAAATTAAGTCGTGATCCGCTTGGGTATCTGGAACGCGCCCTGTATATTTTTGCTTGGTGGGGCGGACTATTTCAAATTTAATATTGCTAACGAATAATTTGACGCATAGAATGTTTATTTCACTGATTTATCACATTCATTGTATAATAGGTTTCTTAATTTAATATGTTATTTATAGTCTTTTGTGAGCTCCCGTAATTAACGTTTATTTCGTGAAATGTTCACCAAAAACACACTTATTTATTTTCTCGGTGACAAAAAGGTATTCAAAGTCACTAACAGTTACACTGTATTATAGTTTGATGATTAATAGATTTATCACACTTTTACAGTCAGATTTTTTTGTTTTACACTTATTATTCAATTATTTGCACAGATCCTTTTGTTTATTTTCTGAAAGTGTTGCCATCTCTCCTAACATTAATATACCTAACAATTAACAAAAATATACCTGACATGTTGGTTGGTCCTGTTTGTGGGTTTTATTAATGTAATTGTTTAAGGTTCGCGAACTCGAAGATCAGTAACTTGTACCGTCCCGTGGACGAGATCAGGATGGATGTGTCGGAGCTCAATACCTGGAGGGAACGGTTCCTTAAGGTTGTGGACGACATGGCTGTTACTATGGTAAGTCGTATATTTACTTATTGTTTTTTGTTGATTTAAAAGATAATTAGCAACGTGGGATTGTGGGTCCCACATAACTAGCAATCCTGTTAACTCCTCCAGCTAAGCTTAATGGTTTATTCCACAGGGTGAAGTAACTATTCTTTGGGTGTAATCAAGGTGATATATTTCCTCATCGCCGCCGTTCGACTGATTCACACTTGGCCAATGTTAGGGTTTGAAATTAGTCAATAACAACAAATCGAAAGGGTTAGGAACCACTGATCTGGCGGTTGGTGTTCGTCAGGATTCAGTCAAAGGTCGAGGTCGAGGGATCGATATTCATCTTTATATAAATAAATAAAATAGAAGTGTCTGTTTGTAATGTCAAAATAACAGAAAACAGTATTTTTTTGTGTTTGTTTGTTCCGGTTAATTTTCGAAATGGCTGTACGAGTTTTGACAAGACTTTTACTTAATTTTTTATTAATATTAAAATTTTTCTTCAATTTTTTTTTTCTTTCGGATGTAATTATTATATTAATATAGTCATTGGCAAGAAATGCCTATAAAATTACTATAATATTCGGCCTGCGACATCATAATTGATTAAAAATGCTCTCTGTAACGAAGCAATAACATAGGCCATAATAGTTCTTAAGAATATGGCTAGATCATAAAAACAACGCTTGCGAGGGCCCAACTCGTGTGCAAGAAAGGAAAAAAATGACAAGTTTAGTGACATAGTTTAGGTTAGATGGTTAGGCTTTCTCGCTCCGGTAAAGCGATCGAAAGTCTCAGTTCGATTCCTGGGTCTGATAGACTTTTACAGTCTGCAAGTGATGATGTAAGGAATACCATAGGCTACTTATATCATCACGCTGTGTTAGCAGCACTTCACGCGGAAGAAGTCTCGGGCACAGCTAGTTCAGAGTAAATGTTTGTATGATAAGCACGATTGCTTATTTTGTGTATGGGTATAATTTATCTATAATTTAGTATATAGTAATATGTGTATTTACTATCTAACAGGATCTACTTAATTTGTGATTGAATAGCCATGTGTGAGTTGTCACAAGAATTCATAAGATATATTCAGTTTACGACCAAAACTCATGTAGTAGCCGAATACCGAGCGAAAAACAAAATTCTACATTCACCATTGCATCATATAACTAACTAGATGACCTGCGCAATTTCGTCTACGTCAATTTTCCCCGTTTTTACAACAATTTCATTGCTGCTCCTCTAATATTGGTCGTAGCATGATATTATATAGCCTTCCTCGATAAATAGGCTATCCAAAAGTAAAATATTTTTTCAATTCGGACTCGTAGTTTCTGAGATCGTCGCTTTCAAACAAACAAACTCTTCAGCTTTATAATATTAGTGTACAATTACAAAATTAAAAAAGTTTTTAAGTTAATATTTTTTGTTTCAGGCCAACGGTCGTAAAGTACCTTTGAACGAGGAGACAGGCATCGACGTCTTAGGCAACATAATGGAGTCATCTATCCTAAGTCCCAACCGCAACTACTACGGAGACTTGCACAACATGGGACATGTGTTCATATCGTACGCGCACGATCCTGATTCTAGACATCTGGTATGTATCGGTCCTGTGGCTATTTCTCTTCGGCCTGATCACATTGCCATACCATTGACTAAGAGAGTAATGATGAGAAATGAAATAAGCCGATAGAGTCTTAATAACACTCCTAATCCAAAACATAAATAACGCGCTAATGATAATATTCATAGAAGTTTAGTAAAATATGTTAAGATTTTAATATGATTTGGTGTAAGCTTTTGATTGCATTGAGCACTAATTTTATCATATATTTCTGTTAAGCGTTATGCATTATTGCATTAGGGATTTTAGAGTCAATATAATTACATTCCGTAAAATATACAAAGCAGAAAATACATGTTAAATTTACCTTTGTTAAAGAATTGTAGTCATTTCGAATATTTGGGGTGTACCACAAGGTTCTATCGTTAGTCCCCTGACAAATTTGCAGTATTTTCAGTACCATCTTTTTACTCGACTACGTAAGAAGGAGGGTTATTTATCTATAGTAATATGTATATATTTAGAAATATATAAGTATATTTAGTTTGGGATCAGATGGCGTAGTGTGAGTTGTTTTTTTGATAAAAAGTTGTTTATTACGTAATTGTAATTCCAGGAACAATTTGGAGTGATGGGTGATTCGGCGACCGCTATGCGTGACCCCGTGTTCTACCGTTGGCATTCTTATATTGATGACTTGTTCAATTTGTACAAGAAGAAATTGCCTCCCTATACCAATGATAAGGTAAATTAGTGATACAAATTCTTTACATAGTATGAAACAATGTCGCTTCTCGTTGTCTGCCTGTATATACGTTTAAATCTTTTAAAGTACTTGAAGCATTATACTCGTAGGTACAGTACAGCGGTGTAGCTTGTTTCAGACGGGCTGGTATCAAAATATGTTGGGGCCATGTGCATGTGTTTTGCTCATAAATGTGCAATAAGGTATTTTATTCTTTATGAGAAAAGATCCATAAATATATTATTGAGATAGTTTATGCACAAAGCAGTCGGAAAATATTAGATTTAATTTAAAACAACAAAATGCCTTTTTTAATTCAATTAATAGTTTTGAGTTTTTAAATCTGTTTTATATGCCTCTGTGGCGCGGTGGGAGTGTGTCCGACTGCTACGCAAGAGGTCGTGGGTTCGATTCCCACACGGGACACCACTTTGTGTGATCCACAAATTGTTGTTCCGAGTCTGGGTGTATTTTGTGTCCGTGACTTGTATGTTTGTAAAGTCCCCCGCGACACAGGGCTTGTACCCTACTGCGGGAGTCGTCATTTAGAAAAAAAATAAAAATAAATAAATAACACCAAGAAATAGTAGCCACCATGTTATTACGTCCTATGGGTGTTTAACTTGTCAACTGATCGGCGTTTATAGGCTTTGTACTTTTATTATTTGTTTGTTTCCACAGCCCACTGTCGTCATGATCTTTTTCGTCACACTACTCGCGAAATTATAAAATGTTAATTTGAAATTCATTTTTATGGCACTTCCGTGGTTTAATAATATTAACTCTTCAGTACAATCACTAACGCGTTTGCGGCCCTTGTGACCTAGGGTGGTATTGATAGGGCTTTTCCAAGTAAATTAAAAATATCAATTAATACCTATCCATAAAAATACAACAAATATGAAATACAAAACTACAGACCTGTCCTGTCCCATTTTATTTTAAAACAATGAAAAAGTATTTTTTACTGTCTATATAAATATTTTAAAAAGTAACAAATTACTAGCTACTGAACAAACAGGTTTCCGGCAAGGTCTAAATCTATTAATATGATCTTAAACGACTTTCTAAATAAAATTATGGCTGAACTAGACAAGCGATGTATAACTGCTTTACATATAGATACGTCTAAAGCCTTCGAACACGTGGACAATGCAATCTTTCTACTTAGAAACGTATGGTGTTAGAGACAATGTGTATAATTTTAAAAAGTCATACCTAACAAATAGGAAACAAGAAACTCATATAACCAAAATCTTACCAAACACTGACTGAAAAAAATATATCTCAGATGTTGCAATAATAAAATACGGCGTACCTCAAGGGAGCATATTAGGCCCATTACTGTTTTTTATATTTATCAATGACTTTCCTAAGTGTATAGAACATCTCATGATATTGTTCGTAGACGATAGTATTGCCATATACTGATCGCAATAACACTTCATATGAATCAGACATAAATAAAGCTTTGACATCCATTATGGACTAGTTAAATTTGAATAATTTAAAAATTAATCGTACCAAAACCCCACTACATAAAATATAATAACACCAGCATTCAAGAGATTGACACTACAACATTAGACTCGAAGCTTTCTTGGAAGCCACAGATGGATAACATCTGTAGAAATTAAATTAATTTTCGTATGCCCGTCATACTGAGCAAAACAACTAACTTACCTCTCTCTGCTCTTTTATGTGCTTATCATGCGTATGTTGGCTCCATTCTTAACTATAGTATACTATTCTGGGGAAATTTTACAAACAAGGCAGAAATTTTTAGAGCACAAAAAAAAATGCCTTACATCCATTTGTAGACTACGGAAAAAAGATAGCTGTAAGCCTGACTTTAGGAAGCTAAAGATTTTAACTTCCCTTCGTTATACATCTACTATAGCGCACTCTTGTTAAGGGTAGCCTAAGTAAATATGATAAATTGTCATTCAGACGACATAAAGGTAGACTTAGAGAAATTAGCCGCGATACAACTCTGTATAGTAAAGGTGTGTTCTGTATGGCTCCAAAAATGTCCAATAATATTAAAAAGGTGCTCAATGCTTTGACTAAAGCTATATTTCCCCCTTCCAGTTGGAATTCCTTGGCATCCGGGTATCATCCATCAGCATCTCCGGGCCGGCCGGAGCCAACACGCTCGGCACGCGCTGGGAGCAGAGCACGGTGGAGCTCGGCCGCGGGATGGACTTCACACCGCGCGGCTCCGTGCTCGCGAGGTTCACGCATCTGCAGCATGACGAGTTTACTTACGTGTCAGTACAATATACTTTTTCTCAGCGTTTTAATGTGGTCCAAATGCCGCCACTGAAGTCAGTTTCATGAAATAACATAAACGGTGTTCCGAAGGAATATTAAAGTCGCAACTTGTTGTACAGGAATCATATGCCTGAATGCCGCTGTTGTGTTTGAAATATAGTGAGCTAACCGTAGGTACAAATCATCAAAATTATGAAAGCAAACAAGTGTAATAATAATAATAATAATATTTATTTGAAATTAATCATACATGCAACAGTCAAATCATGCACGATAATGGCCGTAGTAGCATAAGCTGTGGCACAGCCATTAACGCCCAACTTACAGATAAAACACAAATAAATCACAGACAAAACAAAAACAGAAAAGAACTTATTATAATGATTTCATGCATTCAATTGCGTTTCTGACATTAATATAAATTATTATCACTTTGAATTAATAACACATTTGATTTTAATATAAAATAGTGCTACAATAATGTGTGTGTGTGTGTGTGTGTGTGTGTGTGTGTGTGTGTGTGTGTGTGTGTTATTGTCATTCTGTTATCTATTCATACTATTCATAAGGACATTTTCAGTTTCCTCATACGTGAGACCGCACAGCCATTTCTTAACCCGAGATTTACATTTTACTCTTGAGTCGGGGAAGATGTTTAGGATTCTATTTACTTTATTATACAATCCCGGTGCGAGATAATAGAAATGTCTTTTTGCCAGCTCGGTCCTGCATAGTTCTATGACACATACCCTATCAAATCTACGAATATTGTGAGTTGGTTTGTATACAAGTTCAGAGTGTTTGCGTAAAATTACATTTAAGATAAAAAGTTTTCTTACGGTAAGCACTTTAGTTTCATTGTATAGCTCGTGAGTAGGGAATCGAATAGGTTTAAATGACATCACTTTTAAAACGCCCCGAAACCCTCGAAAGAGCTCATCTTTCGAGGTGTAAAAGTCTGATTTTCCCCGCACCTCCCCAAGCCGTGATGCAATATCCTACAACAGATTGTACAAGCGTAAAGAATACAGTCTTTAGAGTATCGAAGTCGAGAACAGATCGAAGATTTTTAAAGAGGTACATTAGTTTTCTAACTCTGGAGGTGGTGACACTAATGTGCTCTTCCCAAGATAAGTGACTGTCAATCCAGACACCAAGGTATTTCACTTTCGGCTCAGAGGAGACTTTTAAACATCCACAAGCGGTGTTCCTATCACAGTTTAAAGCATGAGCAGTCAGAGCAAACGAAGATGGGAGAGATACCGGTCTCGGTGCAAAGGTCATACACTTAGTTTTGTCGATGTTCAGAGTTAAAAGGTTACATGTCAGCCAGAGGGTCACTGCAGACAGAGCAGTTTCTGCGCGACCATTGGTGTCGGCCCAATTTCTGCCGCTCACAAGAAGAACCGTATCATCAGCATAAGTAATGATCTTGCAGTTTGGTATGGATTTTTTGCAGAGGTCATTTATAAAAATGAGGAAAAGCGTTGGCCCTAATACGCTGCCCTGTGGGACACCGAAGAGCAGCTTCTCACGATCGCTGATGATATCACCTATCCTGGTACACTGAAAACGATTTAGGAAATAGTTTTTAAATATATCATGGACAACACCTCTAACACCAATAGACTCGAGCTTCCTGAGTAAGGCCGGGACAGGGACAGTGTCAAAGGCTTTTGATAGGTCTAAGAATATGGCTACTGATTTAAGGTTTTTGTTTAAATTTTGAACAATAGAATTTGATAATGATAATACCGCATCTTCTGTGGATATTCCGCTTCTGAAACCAAATTGGTTGTCAGCAATTATATTGTTACTGTCTAAGTATTTTACTAATCTAGAGTTTAGTACCTTCTCTAATATCTTTGATATATTACTTAAAATAGATATGGGTCTATAGTTATGAACATTGTCCCTGTCACCGTTCTTATGTATTGGTACCACAAGACCAATTTTAAATACGTCAGGAAATACGCCCTCTGACATGCAAAGATTAAATACATGTACCAATAGTGGGACCAGTATGTGCCTGACACTTTTCATAACAGAAGTCGGTATGCCATCCCATCCAGTGGAAGATGTATTTTTAAGACCAAGAATGAGACTATCGATTTCGGCATAATCAGTAGGAAGGATAGACATAGACGTTAATGGTGATGGTTCAAATTTATCCGAAGTATTTAGTAGAACCTCTGGAGGTGTAATTATTTTTGATGCTAGGTTTTTACCGACATTTGCAAAATATTTATTTATACAATTTACCACTGATTTTGGGTCGCTCGTAGATCCTATAAGATCATTATGAGGTGAAATACGCTCTTTATTCAAGTGACCAATCCGCTTTATAAGTTTCCATGTTGCCTTGGGATCTTTGTCTGCGCGTTTAAATTCACTACACTCGTGTTCGGTTTTTACTTTTTTAAGCAACTGATTACAAAAGTTTCTGTATCTGTTGTAAGTTACCTTGGCAATTTTGTTATTAGGGTCTTGTTTGTACTTGATCAAAAGATTGTCACGATTTCTTATACAGCGCAGAAGGCCGGGAGTGATCCAGGGTTTTAATATTATTTTCCTACAAGGAATATATTTCTTATAAGTATGTTTTTCGACCGTTGTCGAAATACTGTTAACGAGTAATGTTGCTGCCTCATTAGCGTTTTGGCAAGATATTACGTGGCTGAAATCAGTATTTATTATTTCAGAAATACAGGCGACCTCATCTAATCGCTTTGTTAGCTGTCGCTCTTTTCGATTTTTTATATCAACATTACAGTTTAAAATTACAGCAGCATGATCAGTTATATCTGTCTCAAGAACTAATGTGGTGGCCCTAGATTTGGACTTTAAGATCACATGGTCTAAACAACTAGTATTCCGGGTGGGTATATTATGTGCAGGCATTAATCCATGGGACATAACTGTGTTTAAATATTGGTTATAATTGCAATCATTATTGTTGGGTGCAATATTGATATTTAAGTCTCCCATTAGGGCAATGTTTTGAAAGTTTTTTAATAAGTTTAAGGTGCTATCCAATGACCTTAGAAAACCATCCGCGTCCCTATACGACGGCGATCTATAAATGGCAATAAGGGCGAAAGTATTATTATGTTTAATTAATAAACAATTTGAGTCAGTAAATTGCGGTATTTCTACAGTGCAATCAAGGTCTTGCCTTATGAACGCTACCACTCCGTCGTTTTGGTAATTGAAATGTGATGCGTATGATAAAAAACCCGGTAAGGTCGGTAAAGTGTGACATTTGCTCAACCAGCACTCTGATAAAATAATTATGTCCATAGGAACACGTAGCCTAAACAGTAAAGTTAGAAATTTGTCAAAATTACAATTAATACTTCTGATATTAATATGTATTATTTTTAAGGAGGTAGTTGTATTATTTACATACAGATCACATTGTTCGGGCGAGCAAATAACACTCTCAGAGACCTGCAATTGTTCTATATCATTAAGAAGATGTATGCAATCCATGTTGTTTTTAAATAAATGTACAATGAGACAGGCTATTTTCAACGAATGATACAATATGCAATGGTATCAAGTTTGTCCTCCATATAAATCGATCCAAGAACATAATTATTACGGGAGTTGTTTTGGTTGGCGGCAGCAATTTACGTGGCGCGGTGCATGAAAGTAGTAGTAACCGCAATGGAGCATATGGAATGTGTCTATGTGTGAATTTAGTAATCTGTGATTGCGAATGTTGTGTGAGGTAAGTGCAGTTTATGATCATTTGGTTTAAGTGGCAATTAAAGAATAAAAACAATTGGTACATAATAAATATCATGCATACATAGGTTGGTTTTGAGAACATAGATTTATTTATTTTTCTTTTTAGGTTAGTTAACATACATATAACACAGGCATATTTAGTTACATAGCATTTCTTGATACAACTTACTATTATATGGCAATAGGATGGGCTCGGTAACTTAAATACTACACATAGTCATTTAGACGCTTTTAAATTGGCAATGTCATTCTCACTTTTTATTAGATAGAAGGAAGCGCCATCGATTTTACGAAGGTAAATCTTGCCGTGCGAGACCCAACAATATTTGTAGTTATTTGTTTTCGCAAAATCCCGTGAAAGATAAAATAGCCTTTTCATTTTTGCTGTTAAATTTTCAGAGATATAAATGGGTTTCACAGGGCCAGATATTTTTAGACTTTCAGTGGTTAGTTTAGCATATTTATTATATTGTTTGTACATTTGAATAAACTTTTCCTTCTTAATAACACTAGTAAAGTCCACTATAATTGGCTTGTAATCCGGATTTTTGCTATGTATGCGATAAACATCCCGAATTTCAAGTGTAAACAAGAAATCCCTCGCTGCTTTATTTCTGAAATTCGACCACGTCCATTGCTATACCAACAGTTTTAAGATACATAGATATACCTACATATTTTAATATCCAAACTATTAATATAAATGTAAAAGTAATTCTCTCGGTATATTTGAACTTCACCAGAGATAGATCACCGTCTTGGTCGGTACCACAACAGTGTCAGTTATTCTTCCGTGAAATAGTGATGTTAACACATCACTTTGTTTCGGTTAATGGGCACTGTAGTAAGTGTGATTACTGAGCAAATGAGACTCTAGAACTGTGATGTGTGTGATGTCTCAAACGAGGAGCGCGATGCGATGGCATTCAGGTCTTTGTCATACAAGACCTGCTCGTTTCGTCGAAATTTGTTATGCAAATAGTTTGAATCAATATGATAGGTGTAATCATAATAGCCGACACAGCCGCGGGCGAAGGTTAGTTTACTATAATAGGTATATCTGTCGAAGTGCCTTATTCGAATTAGCATTATGGTAAACGATCATAAAAACGTGGATGCCTCGAGCAAGGTAAAGTCTGCCAATAGTTCTAATCATTTCGATGCCACTGCATCACTGACACTATAATCACACTAACACTTTGCACACGCGACTATAAAATAACGACAAGTCTATCGGAAGACGTGTTATCGCTACGACCGCTCGAATAAACCTGCCCCACTACCGGCATTTCAAATGCAAACGTCAAACTAAAGTCACGCCATCTTGCGGCGGCTATTTTTAAATGAGTCAATAGACTTGCTATTTAATCAAAACAAATGTTAAGTCAACGGAAATCGGATTAATTAATGCTATATAATGTTATCTTAGTTGTAAAATGATCATTTAACTAAATTCCCTTCTGTATATTACTCCCAGTATCAAAGTGCACAACACATCAGGTAAGAGGTCCATGGGCACCGTACGTATCTTCATGGCGCCCTCTAACGACGAGGAAGGCCGCCCCATGGATTTTGAACAACAGAGGCGAGGGATGATTGAACTTGACAAGTTTACTGCTCCATGTAAGTACACTTAGTTGTAGGGTTAGTTACACCATTTATACAATTTTATTCTTGGTATAGTGCAAACCTGAAAGTAGTTTGCTCAGAATCAGTAACACAATCCAAAAGGGTAGTTTTTGGACCATATTACATTTTTGAATTCATTGATTAATCAATCATTGTAACAGTAAGAATGATTAATAAATTAATTAATGGTCCCAAATCCTGTTCACAATGCGATGTAAAATGTAATCATTACTTATTTTTCAATGATAACCATGGATTAACATTTACATGAAATAACATTTGATTACGCAATGAGTACGATAGCGCGAAGAACATAATACAACTTGAATGGCTTATAACTTTGCAAGTTTTCAATATTTTCATTTTCATAGATGATTTCTTGAATTAAAAATCTTGTTTGGGTGACTGATACTGTTAGTCTGCTCTAGTTTTCCGTTTTTAAAGATTGAATTGTTTAAGTAATCTATCTACACCTTTTTATTTAAAACATCATATACATAGCTGTATATAAAGGTAAAACTACGAAAGTTAGGAAGTTGTGGTTACGTAATATAAACAATGGTTACGTTGCCTTACAGCCAGCATAGATGGCATTACCGACAACACCGACCCGAGTGGTCTATGCCGTCATGACGTCATGTTTACGCGGGAATAAAAATGTTTAAATTTTAATGTATCTTTACAGCAGGAAAGCAAGTTTATTTTGCCGCAATATTTGCTTTTGTGTATTTTTATTAGAAAATCAACATTTTAAACTATTCTTTCAAATAGAGTATATACCCTATTTCGTGAAGTAACATTATTTCTGTTCATTTTCCAGTAAAGACGGGTGAGAATGTGATCCATCGTCGTAGCGTGGACTCGTCCGTCACCATCCCTTATGAGAGGACCTTTAGAGATCAGGTATGGATGGTTTTAACCCCCTTCGCAAAACTTACCTTAATTAATTTTAAAAAGTTATTGGTGTGGTTTTTTGAATAGGTAACGTACTTTAACTAACAGGTCAAACGTTTTTGATATCTCTTACATTTACGGAATAATCGCCTGCAAACACTTGTATAGCCTAGAACCATCTGAAATAATGTTGCAATAGTTTGAAAGTTTACTCCAGACATACAAACAAACTAAGAAACTCTGCATTCAACTCATTTACTTTGGAGAGGAAAGGGGTTGATATCGCTACATAGGCGAATTCAGGGGGGGGGGGGGCACGTGACACCTCGGGGTTGTCTTTTGTACCGAATTGAATTTCTTTGCCCATTTGCCTCTTGTGCTCCCTCCCATGACAAAATTCCACCCCCCTCCGATGTCGGGTGAAACGAAATGCATCCCCCTCCTCATAAGCATGCTAGATCCAGCACTGTCATTTGCCTATCGTGCCCCCCCGTCCAGAATAAAGTCCTGGTTCCGCCCACGTGCTGCTTTTCGTAGACTTTATCAAGGAAACACAAACACACCGGAGAACTCGTGTAGTTTTAGGCTTTACTCCACTGAATATAGTTTTATGAAGAAAAAGAAGAAAGTACACACACTCACTTGAGAATTCATGTACTCTTCAGGAGAGGAGGAGACTTGCCTTTGTTGAAGGTAGGCTTTATCAACCAGAAACTCACACACGGGAGAGCATAAATATTTTGGGAGAGGAGGAACCTAAGGAATCTTAAGTCTCTTTCCCCCCAATATCACTAATACCCAGCTGTATTTTCTGTAGTCCAGTTAGAAACTCCTTCAATACCATCATTGCATATTGTCCCCAGTCATCTCGTTCCGGCGTCCCTGGCTCAGCTGACTCGGCCGCGTTCGACTTCTGCGGCTGCGGCTGGCCGCACCACATGCTCATACCGAAGGGGACCACGCGGGGGTACAAAGTCGAACTGTTCGTTATGGTCTCCAACTGGATGGATGATAGGGTCAGTATTATTTTTTAAACAATAAAAAAAATATAACTTGGAAATTCTACAAACCCTTTTGCAGTTTGACAGATTTATAAAAATAATTATTAAAAAGAAGAATAAGAATAAGAATAATTTATTAAAAAAAAATCTCAGGGCGTCTGGTCAGAACGAAGCTACCATGGCAATTCCAGCTTGATATGAATCATTTTAAAATTTGTTCTATTGAACTCGTACAATAGGTACTGTTTAAAAAAAAAATGACTATCTTCTAATCTGTGATAATTTGTAACTACCTTTTAATGATTACCTTAAAATTTATGATTATTTTATGTTGTGTTGTTTAAAGTCAGCTACAAAAGTACGTGTAAGTGGTCGACAAAAGTAGTAGTGACCAAAATGGACAAGCAACGTCCCATACTCGTGTATTGTTAACCGCTAGTTAAGGTGACATTCGTGCGTACAGATCGAGCAAGACCTCGTGGGTACGTGCAACGACGCGGCGTCGTACTGCGGCATCCGCGACCGGCTCTACCCCGACCGCCGCGCCATGGGCTTCCCCTTCGACCGCCCCACCAGCGTGGCCTCCCTCACTGACTTCTTGAAGCCTAACATGAACGTCGCTCAGTGCAGCATACGGTTCCGTGACGTCACCGTGCCCAGAGGCCAGCAGGGGTAGGTGGACCTATCGTCGTCGTCGTTGCCATCATCGACATCGCCATCGCCTTTCATTACATAGAATTATTTTAATGAAAACGACCACTCTAAACGATCATCATTGTCACCATTATCGTAAATAATAATCTAAACATCATTTTAATTCCGACCACCGTTTAATACTGCCATCGTCATTTTCATCCTCATCACCTCGCTCACTGACGTCATCATCATCAACATTATACAGTGTTCCGTACGGTTCAACGAGAGGACTAGCGAACAATAAGAGTATGTGAACTTTATTATAATAGGGATAAATAAGCAAAGCACCATTAACATCACCATTGTTAAAAATAGTAATAATATTCCATCTATCACAACCACAAAACGATGTGGTCATTTTCACAACATTTAACTGGTGACCCGGAGTGCCTGTACCAAATTATATAAAAATATTACAATAATACATCAATGTGTCTATTCCTCTTTAACCGCCCTTTCAGCATCGACTTTTAACAACTTTCATCTCTTTATACAGCTAACGTCATAAATACCACATTCATTTTTCATACAATTTTTTTCATTACCATGTCATCTTCTAAACATCATTTTAGTGACAACCACCATTTTATATGGCTATAGTCATTATCAAAAATAATAACACATAATTATATTCATCCTGCATCACCATGTCATCGCCTAATCATTATTTATATGATAACCCTCAATTTATACTTATCAAGATTGTTTTGAATAATTATTTATTTATTTTTCATCGCCATTATCATCACCTAAACACCATTATAATGACAACCACCATTTTATACGACCATCGTCATATCATCAGCATCACTATTTTCATTAATTTTAATACATATATTCTTCACCTAAATATAGTTTTAATGACAACCACCACTTCATATAGCAATGAATATCAATAAAAACATCATCAATGTCTTAAATAATATATATGGTTAATGAAAACTTCCCTCGACATAATCATCAGCATCACACACATAAATAATAATATATTCGTTTTTCATCACCATGTCGCCACTGAAAAATCATTATTAACATCATCATCAGCATTGTCATCATCATTTCATCACGTCATTATCATTGTAAAATTCATTATACTTAATTTCGATAAATAACATACACATGATCTATCATTGACACAACTGTTATAAACAACAATCATTCCTTTTCGTCATCGACATTTTCACTTCAATATTTTTTTACAATAAATGACTCATCATTACTCATCATTCTCTGTTTTTGCAAGATTTCTCCGTTCAAGAAAAGTAAAAGTTATTGTATAATCTGCTATTAATAAAATATATTGTGTCCATACAATAAATAATAAAAGTAAGATACCTTAATTCATTGCGGACTTGACACTAAGTACCTAGAAATATGTCACTGGCTCATGTCCTTAAAATCAAAAATACTAATTTCTAGGCGTTTTTTTGACACGAGTGCTGCTACTAAGCTTACCTACTTTATTGATATTTTTCAAACAAATTGTTTTGAATTTTTAGTCTTTCATAATAGGTACGGAACATTTCATAAATAGCATGTGAAAAATCATTTGAAATTATCATACGTCACATCTACTACATTATATCATGCAGCGTGTTATAAATCACACAATAATTATATCACAATTCGATCCGTTAAAAGTATCTAGTAGGCGCAGCGAACCACGCAGACAGTGAGTATCCAATGGATACTCACTGTCTGCGTGGTTCGCTTCGCCTACCGCAACCTAAAGCAATGGATACTATCCATTGCTTTATAATAAAAATCACTAAAATAAAATTATAATTAAGCTTACAAAAAGAAAAACAATGCATAGGTGTAAGTTTTTTTGCGCAATTGTCCTTTCACAAAGCACATATTAAATTTATAAACTGTTTAAATTAACTGTATTATTTTTTGACGAGCCTCACAATTACCGTCGCTTAGCAAGTGTGAGGTAAGAACATTGCAATTAAGAATTCACTAACTGTGAAATGTCACTGTGATAAAAAATCACAATGAATTGAAAGTCTCAAATTTGGACGCCTTTGAACGCTGAAGTTTGCACTAGGTTCAGATCGTCGTCGCCCCCCCCTCCCGCGGAGGAAGCGCGCTGCGCGTGCAACGACACCCCGTCGCCGGACCAGATAGACGCGCTCATCAGAAAACCTTACTATTACGTCAAATGTAACCACAAACAACACAACTTGTTTTAAATATTTACCTCAAAACACCTGCAAACTGATTTAAAAAAAATCATGCATTTGGTCAAAAAGTATTTCCTTTACGTATTTAAAAAATATTTACAAAAATAATTAGTAACAAACTATTTGGTTATTTGAGTTTTATAATGTATTTTTTATAAAATATGTGACTTATATATGTGTATATATATATATATATATATATATATATATATAAAGACAACTTTCTCATTAGGGCACAAGCCCTGTGTCGCGGGGGATTTTACAAACATACAAGTTACGGACACAAAGTACACCCAGACTCGGAACAACAATTTGTGGATCCCACAAAGTGGTGTCCCGTGTTCCCACACGGGACACCACTTTGTGGGATCCACAAATTGTTGTTCCGAGTCTGGGTGTACTTTGTGTCGAACCCACGAGCACTTACGTAGCAGTCGGACATACTCCCACCGCGCCACCGAGGCAGTCAATTTATAATATTGGTTAAGTGATCCAATTGTGCCATTTGGTTTTCTTGATTTTCTTCTTTTATTAACAATCTGAAACGACAACATGACAGTGACACATTTCTCTTACTGAAACACACACATACACAACTTTTTTTAACCAGATTATTTTGTTTTGAAAGTTTAACTTTGGGCCGTATCCCCATGAAGATAATATCTATACGTTGTTCCCCCTTCAAATGCCTACCCAAGTACCTGAAATCAAATTGTTTGTACTTCAAAAATATTTTGGAGGTCCATCTATCTTTTTCTATGACTTCTGACCATACAAACAGTCGAGAGAGATAGATAGACCGTCGACATCATCAAGATGAAATATTTTGTCTTCAACTGTAGTAACAACAGTAGACATGTATCGTGTGGAATCCATTTAGATAATATCTTCATGATATTCCCTATATCTTCTTCATCATCTTTTTTGGTGAAAAGAGATTATATACTGGTAGGTATACCTACTTTACGTTTTAAAAAGCCTTTAATATTGACGCCTTGTCTGCCTAAAAACAATATATGCACATAGTTGTTGCTATATGGCCAAGTGATTAAATATCCATCAAATACTAATTTACTTTAAATAGGTAACGGTAAAAATAGAGCTACAGGTTTTTTTATTATATAACTAGATCAAATTACACTAATTTGTGCAGTTTAGAATAAAATATGCACGTGTACATTTGAAACTATCTGTCTATCTTAGATTGATCACTGCTTTATTTGGAAAAAAATGAAATCGAAATATAATTTTATCAGATTTGCACAGCTACTTCTACGAAAAAAAACCCTGTGAGGACGTCATTTACAATTTCTTCAACAAAATTTGTTATCTACTTACATAAGGAACAGTTATGCAAAATTTGAACGTTTTAACCAAATACTTCAGCCGTGGTTTGGCTTCGATCACTGGCGTTTGGCAAATTTGTAATGACCAATGATATTGTATTTTTGTTTGTCTTTTCTCCTCAAAACGTAATAATCTTCATAATTTTGACTATCTCGACTTAGGCATCGTTTAATGGACGCTGATACCACCTTAGTATAAGTACTAGTTGTAGTTTAGCTGTAAGTAAACGGGTCTGTATATAGTTTGTATATTGTTGTAAATATTATGTACATATAGATAAGCACTTCTTTCTTAAGACTGAATAAATTAGCCTTTCACCAAATATATGTATTTTCAATGGCTCCATCTTATCAACTCTTTGGAACAATCCCTGTAACGCGGGTGACTTTATTATAATATAAATCACGGACATTAAGTACACCCAGACTCAGAACAACAATTCGGATCACACCATTGTTGGATCCAGGGGTGAGAGCTAAGGAATTCAACCTGTACCCTCCACAAAAGTATCTGAGCATTCCCATCCTTTTGTACCCTGCCCTATCCAACCCTAGTCTATTTGTACCTTCAGAGGGACCAAGCCCCTTACGCCCAAAGTAAAATCTAGGGCAGCTCGGTTAGCAGCAGGGTCAAGTCTTCCTCATCGTCAAAAAGAATTCTGGATCCGCCACATGGTCACACACCATGACACCACTCAAACCAAGTTTGTCTCAAACGTAAACATTTGCTTGTTAAATCAATACTCTACTTTCTACTCTACGAATTAGATGAATTAGTAATCCAAAGTAGTACATAGTTTCAGTAGTAAGAGTAGTTTGCCATTTTTTTTAGATTTTTGGCAGAAGAAATATATATCATTCTTAATAATACATTTCTGGAAATGGTACAGTAGTCAGATCAAGGTGTTTGTAGATCCTAAAGTATTTGGACAGCAAATATTCTCGGAACACTTACGACTTTTCAAAATAACTAAACTCGAAGATGAAGAGGCAGGTCGGAAAAAATTATGGATGCATGATTTTTCCCATCCAGCAAGTGATTTAAGATTTGAGTACGTAACCTTTATAATATCTACGTTAGTTTGGTTTCATTAGAGTTAGGTACAACACCTACCTACTTCAGAGTACGTTGTGATTAAACATCTATGATAACAATTTGAATGACTAATTCTTTAGGATTTTTTTTTAAAAGACGGTTCCCGCATTAGTGTACCATCCCTGTGTCACGGGAGACTTTACAAACATACAAGTCCTAGATACAAAGTACACTCAGACTCGGTACAATAATTTGTGGATCACACAAAGTGTACTCCGTACACACTCCCACCGCGCTACAGAGGCAGTCACAAAATGGTACTCTCAATCAATGTCCATATTTATTTTTCCTTCTTGCAAATTATTACGACAAATTGCGTCTGCGTAGGTAACTATCGAGTAAGTCTTGAGACAAGAAAAAAACATACAAGATAACAACGCAAAGTTCCATCCACATAAAACCAACTACTAAAACACGTATGCCAGTCTTGACCCAATAGGTTTGAAATTGCGATTTAGTAGGCGACCACGGGCTCTTCGGCACACGAAAAAAAATCCCTTTTATTTTATCGTTGATTTTCGGGAACTAAAAGAAATCATAGGGAGCTAAATCAGGACTGTAGGTTGGATGAGGGACTATGTGACGAAGCGTTTTGGTGATGCAGCATGATTATCTAAAGCTCAGATTTTGGCCTCCTCTCTCGCAGAGCTTGGAAAACTTTCAGCAATGCTACTGTTTTATATCATTCTGAGTGAATGATCTATGATTTTCCAACATTTTTGTCGACATTTGCCTGCTGCGAGAAAAAAAACAGCCAAAATTTTTTTTCTAACGTGACGAGTTCTTTGCAGTTTTGCCGGCAACTTTCCTTCTGTTATGACCCATACTGACGACTGCCTCTTTTTTTCCGGATCATATTGATAAATCCACGTTTCGGCGCCCATGATGATTTCCGAATCACGTCTTGATGTTCCATTTTCAAATCGTAGATGCATTTCGCGGCACCAATCCACACCATTTTCAGTGTCTGAGAGCAAGAGCGGGATCCGACGACAACAAAACTCCCTCATTTTAAGATGCTGATGCCAAATAATGTTAAGCCCTAAACTAACGCCAAGAATCTTCTCGATGTCCGAGTAAGTAATTTGTGGGTCTTCTCGAATCATCATTTTAGTAGTCATCACATTTTCTACAGTTCCGTTTGTGGGTGACCACTTCTATGGTTATCATCGAGGTTTGTTTTACCCCTTTTAAATTCACTGAACCATCTAAAAACTGTTGTTCGAGATGAGGCAGACTCCCCTAACGCTGATTGTAAGCGTTGATGGCGAAGTTTTTCAGTTAAACCAAATTTAAAATCATAAATATCAAAATGGCAAAAATGGAACCCTTATAGTTTCGTCATGTCCGTCTGTCTGTCTGTCAGTGCGTTTTACTCAATGACTACTCAATGAATAGTGATAAAATTTAGTGAAAAAGTGTCTGAAATGTATGGTTAGTGCATTTATAAGAGAAAGGGCTATACATGGTGGGTATGATATTTGTATGCAACAGTGTTAAATGTAAGGAACGCAAGGATATAGTACATCTGTCTGTTGAGCGTACTATAGAATTATTATGTGTGGAGCTGGAGAGATATATTATAGTTTGTGCATATCGACCACCGCTGAGTGATTTTAACTTATTTGAATCGGTAATGGAAGATGTGCTTAAAAGGGTAAGTTACGGTAATAAGCATATAGTAGTATGTGGCGACTTCAATGTAAATTTACTTGAACAATCATCTTTGTCTACCAGATTAGTTAACCTATTTAAATCGTTTAATTTACTGTACTTATTTAATGAACCAACAAGAATTACATCATATTCTGCTACTAGCTTAGATAATATATTCTGCAACTGTAGTTATTTTAAAATGAGGTAATATTAAGTGATTTGACATCAGATCACTGTGGGCAGAAAGTCACTTTTCCCTCACACACAGTGGCCAAAATAGATGAGATCACATGTAGGCCAATGAGTACGGCTCGCTTAGAAAAATTCAATTCTAATGTTTCTGCTAATATTACCAGTATAGATTTCAACCACTCTGATCCGAACTATCTTTACTCCTCAGTGTTTAATATAATCAAATGTGAATACAATAATATATTTAAATCAAAAACTTTTTATAAGAATTCTAAACTTAGCTTTTGTGATTGGGCAACTACCGGCATTTATAAAAGTAGAACTAAGTTGTACGAGTAATATGGTATGAAACTATTTAATTTTGATCAAAACTTTATTCAGTATGTGAGATACTATTCAAAAACTTTTAAAAAAGCTTGTGCATGTGCTAAAGCTTTAAATATTAGTAGAAATATAAAAAAATCTGATAATAAAATTAAAGCCACTTGGAACATTATTAATTCGGAAAGCGGTCGGGCAAAGCCTCGGGATAAAAGCTTTGAATTATTTATTAACAATAAGACTGTTACTGATAATTTAGACCTAGCACAAACCTTCAATGATTTCTTTGCTGACATGCCACTACCCACAACTAGCTCCTTGAACGCTTGCCCAGATAAAGCTAAATCACTCTTGAGAGATAATGTGGATGAATGCAATGTACCATTTGCTTTTAAATATATACACCCCAGTGAAATAATTAAAATATACAAGTGACTTGATTTAAAAAAAACTGCTGATTTATGGGGTATTTCAGTAAAATTAATTCACAGTACAATTACTGGCATAGTGCCACAGTTATCTATAATTTTTAATCAATGTGTTGATACCGTCGAGTTTCCTGATCTTATGAAACATAGTAAAGTAATACCATTATTTAAATCCGGATCAAATAATGGCCCTAGTAATTTTAGACTAATATCCATCTTGCCAGCTATTAGTAAAATTTTCGAAAAGGCCATACTTATGCACTTAGAATCACACTTTAATTTTAATAATCTACTGCATCACGATCAATATGGTTTCACAAAGGATCGCTCTACAATTGATGCAGGTACTAAGCTATAGAAACATATTTTTAGTGCCTGGGAAAATTCACAGGATGCCATTGGAGTGTTCTGTGATATTTCTAAAGCTTTTGATTGTGTGGCGCATAGGACACTTCTGCTGAAACTTAGGCATTACGGTATTAAAGGTACAGCGCTAGATCTACTTGCCTCTTACCTGAGTGAAAGAATTGAATATGTTGATATAGGCAGAGTAGGGTCGTCTGGATCGCCAATTAGTATGGGCGTGCCTCAGGGATCAGTACTCGGTCTCTTTTTATTTTTGTTATATATTAATGATTTAACATTTTATATTAATAACTTTTGTGACATCATTCTATTTGCTGATGACACTTCTCTAATTTTTAAAATTGATCGTAAACTAGAAAATTGAGAAAATAAATAGAACACTCGCACTAGTTCAAGATTGGTTTACAACGAACAACCTACTTCTAAATCCCAAAAAAATCAAATGTATTAAGTTTAGTTTGCCAAATGTGAAAAGTACTAAAACGAGTATAATTTTAAATAATGAAGTGATTAGCTTTGTCGACTCAACAGTTTTTTTGGGAATTACATTAGACAATAGGTTATAGTGGGGCACCCAAATATCATGTCTCGCAGGAAAACTCAGTTCTGCAGCGTATGCTGTCAGCAAAGTTAGACAGCTTACGAATGTAGAAACAGCTCGCCTAGTATATTTGGTTATTTTCACAGCGTCATGTCCTACGGCATATTGCTTTGGGGCAAGGCGGCTGATATACAAACTTTTTTTATTCTTCAAAAACGTGCAGTGCGTGCGATATATCAACTAGGAGCACGAGTTTCCCTTAGAGAAAAGTTTAAAGAGCAGAGGCATTATGACAGTTGCACCACAATATATATATGCAAACGTTATCTTTGTAAAACAAAACTTACATTTATATAACAAAAATAGTGTATTCACTCAGTGAATACAAGAAACAAGCACAAATTGGTAGGTCAATATCATAGGCAACAACTATAAAACTCATAACTCATTCATGGGACTAGGTGTTAAATTTTTCAATAAAATCCCAGTCAGCATATCGAGTCTACCAGTAAAAAAAAATTAAGAATGTAGTCAAAAGACATCTTATACAAAGAGCTTACCATTCAATCGATGATTATTTAACTGATAAAGATAAATGGATGTAGTTCGTTGCTACCTATTATTGTATTGTGTTGTATAGTTTATTGCATTTTACTAGGTGAATATTGTTGTCACAGTTTGATAATGTTACTTAGATACTAGTTAAGAAAACGATTTACTTTTGTAAGTAAAGATTCTGCGTGATAAATTACGGCCATTCTTTTCTTTCCTTTGAAAAACATGTATACTTATTCATTAAGTAGCAGTAAATTGGCTAATATTTAAGCACATAAAGTTTTTACATTGTAAGTGGATGCTCCTACTATGTTGTGCCCATTGAGGCTGATGTAAATCTCGTGTACTCTTCTAATATTATTGACCTCTTTTTTTGCATCAGTCCTCTAATATGGTGTATAATATAATGGTGGCAGCACCTTACCTGCATATACAGTTTATAAACAGAGAAACATTGTAAACATTGGCAATTTGAAAAGACTGGCTACGAGTTTTTATTGCCTGTTCTTTTCTCGGGCTTTACCTATTGTTTGCGAACAGGCGTTACAAGTAAATGTAGAATCGACTTTTCACAAGTGTTTTTGTGTTGTTTTTTTTAAACCTGCAACGTGGCTACTTGCGTTATATTTTTAAATAAATTTGCTTTTTAATATTATATATTATAGATGCGTTCCATTTTTAAATTACGAACATCTCAAAACTTACCGAGTGACCTACGTATTAGACCATAGATAGAAACTATCAGGCAGTTAATTGTGTCATTGTCCTTAATTTTAGTAAGTGAAGACAGCCCAGCCGTCGTGAAAAACGCTTCTTATGGTAAAGTAAAGTTTCGGCTACATTCGGTACGCTATTGCATGAATGAAGCTTTTGCTGTAATAAATTTTTCGGACCAGTATTCCCAATTCGGTCTGATTTCATCGTAGTATGCTATCTTACGAAATATCCCCCGTACGAGGTGTCCCTTTACCTTCGAAGACATTCTTAAGACGTGAAGGATTATCGCCAGTTCATTCATAATTTGATGCCCCCTTCAAGATAGGCGGTGTCAGACAGGCATTTCAGCACCTCGATATATCGCCAGTCTATACGGCATCGTTGCAGAGCATCCAGAACCGTTTCGATGGAGTACGAGAAAGCCTTCGCTTTCTCGTAGTCCACAAAAGCCATACACAGTGGCTGATCTTCGTTTTCTAAACAATCTGCCGAATAGTTACAATAAAGCCTTTTCGAAACCCGGCTTGTTCCGAGGGCTGTAGTAATTCCGTCATCACCTGGAGCTTTATTGTTCATAAGTTGTTCGAGAACTGCCTTGACACCCGGAATGTCCTCGGTGTAGTGGTGCGTAAGTGGGGCTTTGTGGTCGTCAACGCTAAGTCCCGTAGGTTTAGCCATCCGTGATGCGCACAGGTGTCCATAAAAGCTCTCGATTTCCTCGAGTATGTCGAACTTTGAGGTGACGTTTGAATTATGACGTTTTGATGACGTTATAATAGGCTTCCTGATCTTTAGGTTTATAGCTCTCCTTTTTAACGAAGATATTTGCGTGTCTTGTCTTTTCCTCACAAGTTCGAGAGTCTCGAGTAAGAGTTTAGGCTCCCTATTTTTGCGTTTTCCGGCAAACAACCTACGAGATACATTTTGTAGCGTTCTGACCGCTGTGTCAGTTTTCTCATCAACTGTGCCATTGGTTTCCAGCGATGCGAAACGATTGTAAAGTTCCAACTGGAACTTTTCGGGACCTAAGGCTTCATCATCCGCAGTCTTCCGGTCTTCAAATTGATATTTAGAGAACCTATGACCAGTCTGAGATCGCTGCCGGTATTCAACTTGTGTGTCACCGAGACGTCTGTAAATATGCCGCTTGTAATAAAGTCTATTTCGATCCTTGTCACGTTGTGGCTTTTCCTTGTCCACTTTTTATGGGGTTTCTTCTCAAAAGTAGAATTCAATAAAAAAGCCCTGTAATTACTGGGCCCCACACCATTTGGTCCTATTTTTATTTTGCCGCGTTCTTGTACTCCCACTTTAGCTATAAAATCTCTCATAACAACGTTGTAATGAGCTTTCCCGGCGATGTCTTCGTACATGGTTTCGTCTATCTCGTCAGAGTATGTAGAGGTCGTCGCATATATATGTCCTACCTTCAGAGAATACCTGTCGGTGATCTATAGTACTAGGTACCGCAACCCTTGTCACGCTTCTGATTTCCATAACGTTGTTAACAAGAGTTTAACCGACACCACCCTAAGAGGTGGGGGGGTCTTTTTTGGTGTGGCTCCATTTAAGGGTTCGGCCTACTTATACCACGCTGGCCAGACTGGTTGGTATATGATTAAAATTCGAGTTTTCCTTCTCTTGGCATTGGTTGCATCTACTTGACTTTTACTCCCTTTGTCGCCTTTCTTGGCATTGTTGTCACTAACCTGATTTTACGAAATAAAGATATTTGAGTTTGAGTTTGCCTCTTACGACACCCACGAAAAGAGATGTAGGTCGTGACTCTTGTAGGAATTCTTAACCTCCGTCGCCACACGGACGTGTTTTCTTGAATATATTATTGGAATTGCGTGATTTTCACATGTGATGATCGATTAAGGCTTCTAAACAGATTTATGAAATAAAAAAAATGTCCAATAGTTTCTGCGAAACTAGAGATCGCATTGTGTTCATCCTTTTTTAATAATTCTTATTTATTCCAACTTAGGGAGCAGTGCAAGTTTTATCAAAATCGGTAAATTTGACGGCCTGGTTTTTAATTTTTACGGGAATTTCGTAAATAAAAAAACCGCGTGCACAAAAAAGATGGAAACAAGATCCCCTACATAATATTATAATTTCATGCAGTCGGGGGCATGAATCTCGATGATCTTGTAAAGTGTATCTGACTGCGTGAAATTATATAATTATGTAGGGGACCTTGTTTCTATCTTTTTTGTGCAGGCGGTTTTTTATTTTTTAAATTTATAATTTTTTTAATACTTTTGAGTTGTAGGATGTAACAACTAACTTTTATCACAGCTATTTTCAACTATTGAAAATTGAAAAAAGTATGGTTGCTGTCTAACTTTTTTAGTATTACAGTCATAATCATGTTATACCTTTTTAAATGCTTAAGATGAGCCCTTTGATTTGATACCCATATTGCAGTATTCGAGACAACTTTTTTTCACAAGTCTTTTTTTTGACATCTCACAGCCACCATGTTTGTTTTTTTCAAACGTCATCTATCTAAGAACTCTTGGACGGTCAAAACGAATCTAAGGACATCTTAACTGTATAAATTCGTTCAGTGGTGTGTGAGATAAGAATATTACATATACACATACAAGATACGCGCGAAAAACATAACCCTTCCTTACAGTCGGGTAAAAACATCGCAATACCTTGGTCAAATAGTATACAGGTATAAGAAAATTTTATTTAAAAAAAATATTAGGTAATTTGAAAAAAAAAAACAGACTTGAAAAGTTAACTAAAAATAATACTTTTATATACACGAAATTAACCTATATTTCTTTGAGGTTGGAGCCAGCACATATTAACAGTAGGTACTATACCTATCAAATTTATAAAAGAAATGAAATCCGTAATGTCGACGAACATGAAAAGATCAACCATGTTTGTCAGAATTTTAATACAAATTTTACAAGTACTGGTACCGACCTCAAAAATGTTGGCTAGGAATGAGCCAGGACTTATTTTTTACCTGACTGCACTAAAAGGAGAGTAGTAATGTAACCACACGCATTATATCCCAAAAGGTTTGACAGACCAACATGTGACGTGGATCGTTGTACGAGCACCTTTATCCGAAATTAGAAAGTAAAAATAATAGTGTAGTAATCAAAAACTGCAAAAGGTCTCTTATTTCGGTGTTCTCTTGGCATATGCCTCCTCCAAGAAGTGTTTACTGTTACCTGTCACGGGAAATTCTTCTCCAGTTAGGACCAGCTGTCAGTTGGATTTCCTCCGTCAGTCTAGTAAACGATTTTTAACGATTTCTTTATCCACCTCTTGGATACCATTCTGTCACAGCGTTACTCCACTCATCTCAATTATGGGAGGCTTTATATAACAGTAGAGCTTTTATTGTTATATTTTTTTTTTACAGGAGAAATATAAATACAAGTATTTGGTGAAAGGCTAATTTATTCAGTCTTAAGAATCAAGTGCTTATTTACATGTACATAATATTTACAACAATATACAAACTATATACAGACCCGTTTACTTACAGCTAAACTACAACTAGTACATAATCTAAGGTAGTATCGGCGTCCATTTAACTAGGCTTAGGTCGAGACAGTAACAATGTATACAGTTTCTTAAAAAAGTGAATAGGTAATTCAGTCAGAAGATGAGTTGTCCCAATGAGAGTCCCAATTTTTTGAGTTTTGTACTCTTGTGTTATTCCAATACTACTACTTAAGGTGATTACTGAAGTAAGGGTTTAAGATGCTAGTAAACTACGTGACTTATTTACCAGTTGATGGTAATAAATAGCTCACGGTTGCTGCACCGCTCCGACACGGCACATAACTTGCTATTGAGATAGCATCACCTTAGATCATGCACGTTAAAGTACATTTAAAAATTACAAGATTATAATTATGGTGCCCATAAATATTATCTGCTGAACCTATTTTTGTAATCAAATAGGTACTTTACATACTTCGTACCAGTTTTACTTTCACAGTTACCTACTTGTCAATATTTATAGGTTATTGAAGACAAATTAATAATTGATTAGTTTTTAATAGCAACACAAACGGTATCTAAATATATTACGCGAAGTCCGTTAGCTCAACAATGCTACAAAATGTAGCATTGTTAAATTAGTCTATTTGAATTACTTACTTTCGCAAATATGTTACTTTTTACTTGTAAAAGTACAGTGGAGTTATTTAATACATTATAAAATAAAAATGTAAAAAAACGCTACTTTTATTAGAAAGGATCATGAAAGGATACCACATAGACGAACACGCCGTCATCTAAATATCAATGTCATGTTAAGTTTCTACGTTTGTATTTGTGTTTTACGGACTCTAGTAGCCGACAATAAATAAATATGCTATTGTGTTAATATTTGACAATAGTGATATTAAACATTTACGAGAAAGTAAGGCGAAATTAAGCTTTTGTGGCACATCTGCTTATTTTATATTATAGGTTTACATTGTTACTGAACTCTGTTTTTTTAATAATATATCTGGATCTATAGTTAAAAACATAATTGGGTCGGCTTTACAATCATTACTGGTGTTAAATTGGCAAATTATAAATCCAAAATATACCATAATCGACTCTTTTACCCCTAGTTTAAGTGTCTTAGCGTTGTCTGGGGACAGTGATATTTTGGAACCGTATGCTGCACTGAGCGACGTTCATGTTAGGTTTCAAGAAGTCAGTGAGGGAGGCCACGCTGGTGGGGCGGTCGAAGGGGAAGCCCATGGCGCGGCGGTCGGGGTAGAGCCGGTCGCGGATGCCGCAGTACGACGCCGCGTCGTTGCACGTACCCACGAGGTCTTGCTCGATCTGTACGCACGAATGTCACGTTAACTAGCGGTTAACAATACACAAGTATGGGACATTGCTTTTATTTCAAAAACTTACCCTATCTTCTTCCCAATTGGAAACCATAACGAAGAGCACCATGGGGAAGCCTTCAGGGGTTCCTCTAGGTATGAGCATGTGATGCGGCCATCCGCAGCCGCAGAAGTCGAACCCTGCGGCTTCAGGCGTGCCTGGGTCTGCTGGCCGAGTAGACTGTAAACAAATTGAGGTTCAATTTATCTTACATTTATTTGTTCTGAATAGGTCTAACATAACAGTAAATCTATCACGTGTATAGGAGACATTGAGAGTAAATCCAGCGAAGGATGACTCAAAGTCAGGTCAGTTGGCTAAATGTTGCCTTTAATATTTGTATCTTTAACAATACGAATGTATTTACAATGATTCTCAGTCCAGTTTCTAGTAGGTTACAATGTCTGTGTACGCTACTTGGAGTCGTCTCAAACTGGTTTAATTATTTTGAGTTTGGATCAGAGACAAACCAACCACACATGAAACTAACAATCCATATGAAGTCCCAATGCTGGGCACGGGTCTCCCCAGTAGAACCCATTTATTGTAGATCCTGGGGGTAATTGCCATAATCGCGACGCTTGGCGAGCGGGTTGGCGATCGCTTTTAAGTTAAGCGGCTTTAAAATACTGTAGCTGTTAGCCGCCGCACGGTGTGACATCCCTTAGTCGCCTTGATGACACCCACGCGGCCACGGGAAGAGATGGGGTGGTACTATTCTTAAGCCGGTACCACACGGCCAACGTGTGTGAAATTAAAGTGAATCTTTAACTTTAGCAAACAGGTTCACTCTATTGCCACACTTTTATATACCGGTATATTGTGTGGTGAGTGAGAGCAGCGTGTGTACACAGTTTTTGCCTGTCAGCACAAGATGGCGTTAGTAGATGTATTAGTCTTAGATGCTTAAACCTATTTTTCTTCTGGCTCGGTGTTTTAGGGTTTGAAGAATGGAAACAATGCAAATACTTGTAATATTAACGAGATGGCGTTGTTATGAAAAATTTACTTTTATAAAATAATGTTTTTGTATAAAATCACGTTTTAATTTGGTATTATTTAAATCAATTTGTTAGATATTATTCTGTACTGTATACATACTTGGTCCCTGAAGGTTCTCTCGTAAGGAATGGTGACAGATGATTCCTGGCTGCGTCGCCGGATTGTGTTGTTACCAGCGTTCACTGCAAAAAAATGTACGTTCTACTAAATTTTCATCTTAAACTCTTTTAAACAAAAGGTGTAACTTACGGAAGTCTTTAATGAGAAACAAGTTTTTTTTGTCAATTCAAGAGTCAGCGTAAAAAGTACCTCCCTTCTATTTTGAGAAATACCTACCAAGTAATCTTTAGGTGATTTATAATCTTCTACATAAATAAAAATGAATTGCCGAAATGTAGATACGCGCATAACTTCAGAGCGATTGCACCATAATAGATAGGTAAATCTTTTTTTGTCGTGTTCGTTATTGTTCGTATAATTTTTTTTTAATTGTACGCAAAAATTGCACTCGTGCGAAGTTGGGGTAGGCAACTGCGAAGGTACAAAACCAAATGGTAACTTTACCAAGTGGTTTTGTACCTTAACCTATTTTTCTTATAAAACTTACACGGAGCAGTGAATTTGTCCAGCTCGATCATAGATTTTCTCTGCTCATCGAATTCCAGAGGTGTGCCTTGCTCGTTCTGTATGGGCGCCATGAAGATGCGCACGGTACCCATCAGTCCTCGACCTGATGTGTTGTTCACCTCGATACTGGTGGGATTACACACACAGGTGTTAGGTTTAGTGTCTAGGGTATGAAGAAAAAGGGCACCCAGTAGAAAGAACTGACTATGATGATGACGATGACCCAAATCCAGAGTATCCCGGTTGTTATATATTTAGCTTGGTCGAGAGATGATACCATACAGTCTACCATCATACTATCTTTTTACTACAAGAATGACAAGAATAAAAAAATAACTTGAATACGAGGTTTCAAGCAAACTATCGTTTGAAAAATACTTTCTATCAATTTTTCTATTTTAAATGCGATTCTCCTTTTTTATTTCTACCTTAATAATATCCTTGGCAAATTTGAAGATAATGATTTGAAGACTACACATAATATTTTCAAGATTAGCAAAAGCGGTCAGTGTCTATGTGTGTCAGTGTAATAATTAAATCCTCACACGTAGGTAAATTCTTCATGCTGCAGGTGAGTGAAGCTCGCGAGCACGGGGCCGCGCGGCGTGAAGTCCAGGCCGCGGCCGAGCTCCACCGTGCTGCGCTCCCAGCGCGTGCCGAATGTGTTGTTGCCCGCCGCGCCCTCCACGCTGATGCCGGACACGCGGATGCCGGGGAAGTCGAGCTGCCAAAGTTGTAAGTACCTTTACTAAAATCGCTTTCTAAGGATTGAGAGGAATTTATCGCGGATCTGATCTGACTGGAGTTACCGTTGTGTACAACTTACAGAAACCTCTTAAGTAAAAGAAACTATCCACGCCATTTAATAGCTTTTAACTGAAGAACAGACTGCGTTACGTGAGAACGTCGGTCAAGGTCGATGAATGAATCTTCTTACTTTTAACGATTTAGCATACCTTATCGTCGCCATAGGGAGTCAGTTTGTACTTGTACAACTGGAACAAGTCGTCGATGTTGGAATGCCAGCGGTAAAACACGGGATCACGCATGGCGGTCGCTGAGTCACCCATCACTCCAAATTGTTCCTGGAATTATTACACATTAGGGTTAATGGCCAACTTCGTTCATAAAGTTTCATGTTATACCTAACTAGCAAAACCGGCATTTATTCAGTGGAATTCTTCAAGCAGAAGTGAAAAGTACCCACCAAGTGACGATGGTCGGGGTCATGCGCGAAAGAGATGAAGACATGCCCCAAGTTATGGAAATCTCCGTAGTAGGCACGGTTAGGGCTGAGATCTGTCGACTCCATCAAATTGCCCAGGACGTCAATACCACGCTCCTCGTCTAGCACTATCTGACGACCGTTGGGCTGAAACATTTGAAAATATTCTAAATAACTTATCTGAATCAAATTCTTTAAGTTTCAAGGGGTTGTAAAATTAACCATCATCGCTGTTACATCAAAGCGATAAGTATTTGACTTACCGTAGTAACTGACATGTTCTCAACAGCCTGTATGAAGCGGTTCCTCCAGGTCTCAAGTTGAGATACGTCGATTCTGATCAAGTCTACTGTGCGATCCAGGTCACGGATTGTCGTGTTGGAAAACCTTAAAATAATATGAGTATTAAGAGATTGATATTATATGTTTGTAAAAATAAATAGAATTTCAACTACTTTGGGTTTTGTTCGCTTTGAGTGGGTGTAATCTCTGGCAAGAACAAATATAAAAATCGTGTTATCATATTTTGTTGGTAATCACTGACTTCCAACATAAGCGTCTTGTCAGTAGTTAATGATACTGATGAAGAGTCAATTGAAATATGCAATATAGATGTTGTTAATTTAATGCCGAGGTTCAAAGGGGTATGTTTTCAATTTTGTATCAGTCAGTACTTGTGAGGAAAAATCGGAATTAGGAAAATATACATATTGAAAATTAAACATTCGAAAACTTCTGAATTCGTTAAATTAATCATTAGGACTCGTAACGAATATTATATATAATACTAGCTGACCCGCGCAACTTCGTCTGCGTAAATTTTCCCCATTTTTGCAACATTTTTCCTTGCTGCTCCGCTCCCATTAGTTGTAGCGCGATGTTTTATAGCCTATAGCATTCCTCGATAATTGGGCTATCTAAAAGTAAATTTTTTTTTTTAATTTGGACCCGTAGTTTCTGAAATTATCGCGTTCAAACAAACAAACAAACTCTTCTCTCTCTTCTAATATTATAGTATAGTTATAAATGTTAGGGGTGGACAACCCTTATCACTTAGGGGCATGAATAATAGATAGTAATTTTCCCTTTTTTCTTTTTTCTTCCTTTGTTTTAAAACATTTTTCATTGCTGCTCCGCTCCTATTGGTCGTAGCGTGATGTTATAACCTATAGCCTTATATTTTGCCTCTATAAATGGGCTATCCAACAATAAAATATATTTTCAATGCGGCCCAGTAGTTCCTGAGATTATCGCGTTCAAACAAACAAACAAACTCTTAGGGGTATGAAAAATAGATGTTGGCCGATTCTCATAGATACCGGATAAGCACAAAAAATTTCATCAAAATCGGTCAAGCCGTTTCGGAGGAGTATGGCAACGAAAACTGTGACACGAGAATTTTATATATTAGATAGAAGATGAGATAGAATACGGGTATATGAAATGTAACCTGTAGAAAGTTCAGAATTAGGACTTAACCGCCGGCTCCGACAGAATTAGTTGTTGAATTGCTACTAGTGGATACCTAGCGTGTGCTACTACGCTTGTTTATTTATTAACTTGTTTTTATTGTTTTAGTGGTCTAAAACCATATTCGCATTATTGCCTTTCTAGACGGTTTTAGTTTTTAGTGTACTAAAATAGAAGAGAGAAGGAAGCAAATTAAATTTATTTTGCGATTTATAATTTGAAAGCAATTACTAGGAAAATGTTTACCTCGGTGGCCAAGCTCTGCTAGCGACTTGTGAGTCTAGCTTAGGGAAGTATCCCTCCTGAATCGGCGCCTTGAAATCTTGATAGCGGATGACACGGCTTAGGCCGTTGCAGTAACGCTCTGCATTGTATCTGTGTACAAAAAGACGGTATACAATAATTATGTTCCACAAGTTAATTGCACACTAGAGTTATCTATGAAACGTGTGGTCAATTTTTGTTTAGTTTATTGCTATGGATTGGAGAATGAAGAATGATACCTGCAAACAATCTGCTGATGCATGTAATAGAATAGCTCTCCTCTACGATCTTTTCTCACGATGCTGATGTCGGCAGCTTCGCCCGGGTATACGAGATGCCAGTGCCAGTGATGGAGGTTGATGCCGATATCTTCGCGGAAGTACGCCAGGCGCTGTTCAGGCTCGTTGTCGTTTGCAGTGTAGTTCACAGGAAGTTCCAACGGCATCTGTGAAAAGGACACCCGTTGTTAAGTAGAGAAGGTTCCCCAATAAGATATTAAATAGAGACATAAAAAAGAATTAAATATTTCTTTAAATATTTCGTTCAGAATCAAATAAAACTCACCCTAGATCCACTGGTTACGACATTAGTGATCTCCCTCGCACGGCGGAACACTTTAGGGTCTACAAACTTGTCAGGGAACGTCTGAGCAAAAGTCGGGATGTTCAATCCTTTGCAGTCTTGTCTGTAATCAACAATTGTTTCGATTTTACTTAGAAATAGTACAATTCGAACTTAAATAAATACATCTTTAATTGACGTAGATCATGTCTTGTAGAACAATATATTTACCTGTGTAGTATAGCGACAGAGAGGCAGTAGTTGAACATGTAAGGGTTAATCCGCAGCTGACAGTAAGAACAGACCGATGTCAGATCTTCCACGTTACGCATATCTGAAATTTAATCAGAACTCAAAGTGAAATACTGTGAAGTAAAAAAGCAAGAGAAAAGAGCTTGAAACGCAAAGAAAAAACTTGTCAGATAAACAGGTTAAGACAAGACATGATACTCAGGAGAGTCCGCTTGTTACCACTTAAAATAGACACGAGTGTGTAGATTGCTTACTCATGAATATGTCGATGAGTCGTCCAGCCATGGTGCGGTGTTTGGGCACGAACAGCGAGAACTGGTCATTGTAAGGCAGCTGCATTGGCACGGACAAGTCCGGCAGTGCAATGTTGCGCACCGGGATCGAGCGACTTGCATCGTCGCCGAAACGGTTGGCGATCGATTGTGTCGCGAATTTGTATTTATCTGGCTAAAAAACAATAATTTTAGATTAATGATTTATTAGGACTTAGTCGTGCTTGAAGTATTTTTTTGATAAAGAATTTGTAGAAGTAGATCGCTCGAGGTATTGGAGTGTCATAGAAGATCGCTGTAAAATAAGTTAGCGATCTGTTTCTATGAGTAAGTGTTTTCGCAAGAGCACATTCTCTCGCTACGAGAGAATATTTGACAAACGACGTCATGTTACAGATAATAATGTAGTCGAGAGATGTAATAACGTAGTCAGGATGATACCTATTGGAAAAAAATGGTTTTAACCCGGTTAGACTATAAATCAGTAATTCATAAAGGTACAAAACCTTGTAGGTTTTAAACCAGACAATTCCACGCTCCCTTGATAACTGAGATACAACGCTATCAAGACCACTTACGTAGTAGTTATCTGGCAGCTCGAACACTGCCTTTTCCTCTCCCTTTTGCATAAAGCATGGCTCCGTGGGCCGGTCGAAGAACAGCAGCAAGTTTCTCTTTGCGTCAGTCATCTTGTGCCACTACAAACAAATATTATTACTAGCTGACCCGAAAAACTCCGTATAGTCCCTGAGGGGAGCGCCAAAAAATGCAAGCATTTTATAAAGGCAGATTTTTTTAGTACCTATTAAGTCAGATTAATGAAATAAAGAAATATTTTGTCATCAGTCAGCTTATATCTCTCGGACTAGCACTACTTAAAAAGTAATTTGAAGTGACAATTAAGAAATACTATCCAGCTGAACAAATTTCAGTGACGGCAGCCAATTTCGACGGAGGCTAGTCAGTCTAGCTTTATGTACGCGTTATGTATGCTAAGAACATAATTATGATTTTATATTTGAACAGAAGAAATACCGGCGCAAGTACCCATTAATTTTTTTTTACAAATGTAGGTAACGTCGAAACGATATTTTGTTGAGAAACTTTCGTTCAACAATTACAAATTTATAATAAATGGTTATGATATACAACACGCAATCGCAATGGCAAAGGCTCGAATCCCACCCTATCTTACTACTGTCGTAAGCCCTCTCCTAACACAAACAATATAACTTAGCTAAAGGGATTTAAACAAGATTGCATACTCACCACAAGAATTTCACACAAAAAATATAATAAAAATAATATGAAGTAAAAATATTAAATTAAAACTACTGTTTCTGTCAAGCCGTGGAACCACGGCTCGAGAATGAGTGTGGTGACCATCACACCCACTATTTATATCCACAAATTATACCCGAAAATGTAAAAAATATCAGAAGTTCGTGTGCAATGAGAAATATTTAGATAAGTAAAGGCAGGATGTACGCGGTCTTCTTATCGGTGGCCACCAAAAATTCGTGGGAGAAAATTGGTCAATAGGCTAAATAAAACGTATAATACGTCTTTTCTTATCATTAAGTTTTTGTACATCATTTACCTAACGAAATGACAGATATTCGAACTTCTAAAATCTTATAGTTCATTTGGGTATTGCCAGCCCAGGACTTCGTTCGAGTGTCACGTGACTATAATAACACATCACGTAAGGGCAGGATGTACCGCACACTAACATTATTATATAATCGGCTTCCCATCAGTGATGTTATTTTAGCTCCACGTCTGGGAACTGCAGCCTAGTATTGTCAAAATTGTAGAAGTTTTCCAAGAAGTAAAGATATAGTTTTTGTTATTGTTTTCATACTTTTGCCATTTTCACATATTCTGCTGTTTGTGAGGACGAGAGAATGGTTGTTGCTCTTTCATGCCAAATACCAAAGAACCGATTATGATGAAATTTTACAGTAATGTAGTTTATATCTGTACTTATATTATAAAGCTGAAGAGTTTGTTTGTTTGAACGCGGTAATCTCGGAAACTATTGATCTGAATTGAAAAAATCTTTTACTGTTGGATAGCCCAATTATCAAGGAAGGCTATAGGCTATATAATATCACGCTACGACCAATAGGAGCGGAGCAGCAATGAGAAATGTTGCAAAAACGGGGAAAAATTACGAAAACGAAGTTGCGCGGGTCAGCTAGTATTACAATATTCGCAAATATTAGCATATCTATATTATTAGTTACACCATTTATGACTCAACAACGGGTGGGCCGTTATCATATCTTTGATTCGTTGGATTTTCGTTGGATTTGCCTTCGTCCCGAATAGAAAATTAATTATGAAAACATGAAAAAATCTCGAAAAATATTACGTGACGGTACCAAGTTCGCTGGGGCAGTTGGTAGGCAATAAAAATAAAACATAACTTGGGTGAACCCCCGGGGAAAAGCTAGTTACATATATTTTTGTTATCAAGGTTATGGTTAATTTGTAGTCATATATTTGGGGAGTGCGATAACACTTCCTGTTCACAATGCTTGTGGTAAGTAACGATACATTGTACCTACCTACTACTGAGTGTTATGGGGTATCTATAGGGTCTTTCAACAAAGACGGGTCGATGTTAAAATTGAATAAAACTAGATGTGTGTGAGATATTAACGAAATTTATTTTTTATTTGAAAGGCCCGTTTATGCCATTATGCATGAAATATGACATCGTTCAAATGTCCGCCGCGGCTTCGCATGGTGGCACAAATCCGAGAGGTCCAATTTTTAATGACTTTGCTGCATAGATCCGGCTGAATCTGAGCGATGGCCTGCGTTATGTTGGCTTTCAGGGCAACGGTCGAATGTGGTTTATTGGCATAGACCTGCGACTTCAGAAAACCCCACAAGAAAAAGTCTAGCGGAGTCAAATCACACGATCTTTTGCTTATTAACAAAACCATTCATCCAAAAATGTGCCTCGTCGCTAAAGATTATTTTTTGGCCAAAAACGGGGTCCTCTTCCAAGCGTTCCGACGCCCATTCAGCGAACACACGGCGTTGTCTATGGTCATTAACTTTGAGCTCCTGGGTCAGATGGATCTTGTATGGATGCAGACCCAAGTCCCGACGCAAAATTCTCCAAGTTGAAGTCTGCGAAAGTCCGAGTTCTTGTGCACGGCGAGAAATCGACTGCTTCGGAGTCTCCTGAACACTCTCACGTACAGCGGCGATGTTCTCGGCCGATCTGGCGTTCCTTTGACGTAAAGGTGTTGGTTGGTTGTTTACCGAACCGGTCGTCTCGAATTTAGTCACCAATCGTTGGAGAGTAGACTTTGAAGGGCCACCGCGTCTGCCGTAAAATGGGCGCAATGAGCGCAACGTTTTCACTAACGAACACTCATTTTGATAATAAAGTTTTATCATTTGCACATGCTGCTCAACCGTGTAACTTGCCATGGTGATTTGGCATCAGTGACTGAATAAGAAAAAACAGATTTGACAGATGCCGCCAAATCAAAATGGCCGCCACAGATTTATTAATATCGACCCGCTCTATTTGAAAGACCCTTTAGTAGGTATCGGATTACAATTTCTAACTTTCATTAAATGTAAGGGTTGTTTAAAGATGTACCTGTACCTATTTAATTACCCATCAATTTTAGATAAACAGAACCTTTGTACATTAAATACAATAATATAGGCTTGTTTCCTAAATAAACAAAAGAATCTAAAATGCTAATTAGTAAATAAACCTGACATTTAAACTGCCAACAGTTATGCCCTGATTAAATGTTGTGTTAAATTGTTTTTCTTTTATCATTGATCATATCATAAAAAGATGTAATTTGACGAGAAAATAAATAGACCATTATTTGTAAGAGATATCCATATAAATCTGCGTTTTGAAATTTCATAAAGAGTTGTTGTTTTGAGTAGTTGGAAACTAGCCCATTACAGTAAGAGTTGAATAAAACTAGAGACACCTGGACCTTGGTTTCCCATTAAAAGAGGAGTAAGACAAGGTGACTCCCTATCACTTCTGCTGTTTATAGCCATACTGGAGACAATTATCAGCCAACTAAATTGGAAAGATCGGGGCATTAATATCAAAAAAGCTTACTTAAGATACCTCAGATTCTTGGTCTTTGGACCTATTTAAGGTTCCGTAGCCAAAATAGCAAAGCGGAACCCTTATAGTTTCACTATGTCTGTCCGTCCGCAGCTTTGCTCAGAGACTGTTAGTGCTAGAAGGTGGTAATTTTGCATGGATACATATATTACTTACGTTGACCAAATGAAATATAAAGAAAAAAATAAGCTGTTTTGTTAGAGATCATGTGTGTGTACCTCCACTATATGTAGAGTAGGGATGTGATTTTTTTCTCACTCACCCGATCGTTTAGGAGTTGGGAAGATCATTTTTAGATTTAGGGATTCGTTTGTGAAATATTAAGATTTAAAGTGCAAAATTTTGTTAGAGTCAAGTGTCCCCCCCTGCCAGCTAAATTGTTGATGTTGAGTATGTGAAAAATTTACGGTAGTAGTATATATAGTGAAATTAAATGGAAAACTATCACAGCTAAGAAGGCTTTACAAGTTTACGAGCAATAGCTGATCAAAAGAGGAGTAACAAAATTTCGTACAAATTCCATTGATAAGTAATTCCATTATTAAGTAGGTATAACGTAGTAAGTATGAAACAAAAATAACAGGATACCGACTTCGTAAGCCGCATTATTCAAATGGAGGGTTGGGGGGGGGGGGGACTACGGAACCCTACATTGTGTGTGGCCGGACATGCATTTGCCTGTTTTTTTTATCTATTAGAAACAGGATCAGAAAAATCCATTACATGATAAAGTCACTCAATGACAGCAGTAAACTAGTAGGGTCTGAAATGAACCTATTCTGAATATATAAAGGAATATGAAAAGGTAAGACACATCACCAAGGCAAGGGATGGATTGGTACATACCCCATGGTATGTGCATTTGGATTGAGTGATCTTTTTTATTTCGTGACAAAATCTTAATGTTCATTTAGTCAAAAATAGTCAAAACTCATAGCCGTAAGTAAAAAAATTGGCACTCTCAATTCGGGTTTGCAATTATTGCGCAAAGTGTGGATCAATCGATTCAAACATTTTGAAAAAACGGCTATGAACTAAATCTCCAACAAAAATTTACTCTACTGACTACATTTTCATCTTAAAATGTTTATTTCAGGCATCTAAGGCAGTATCATTGGTTCACTGAGTACATACACCATTTTGTCTGAGTGATCGTTGTAATAAGGTTTAAGTTGGCTTTTTCTATACATCTAATTTTTTTATCCTAAAATATATGTTCCGAATATATTTGTACAAAAAATATCATAACACAAATACCTTTTGTTAATAAGTTATGAATAATTCAATGTTTTTAAATTTACTAAACTGAGTGATCATTACGTGTACTTGTACCTTACGAATACTTTTAAGTGATACCTGTTTAACACAAACTACGATTAATTTTTGTACAACTTTATGACTAAAGATTTACATAAAAATCATTTATCAAAACCGCTTAATTTACGAGATTTTAGATATATTTATTTATTTAAAGAATCAATGTGTTGTAGGGTACTTACGATTTTAACTTTTATTGGATATTCTTTCATACTTGACATATTTTATTGTTATTTGTTGCGACGCATGTTTTATTTACTTTTATACGAGATTTCGGGCACAAACGTAAGTTTACGTTAGTGACAATATCAGTAGTTATTCTGTTTTATACCAGAACAATGTAAGTACCGAAGGTATTTATTTACACTCCTGAAACTATATTATTATAGGTTAATCATCAGTTATGTAAATAATACAGAAATGATTTGTTTTAATACTATAAACCATCTATCTACTATTTTTTAAAAGAAAACTATGAATGTATATATGCGTTTCAAATCTACCACTAAATCAATTTCGCAGGGCTTTTTATGTATTATTACAAGAAAAAACGTATTATAACATTATTTAATACTTAGATGATAGATTTATTACTAATGGACTTAATTTCTAAATGTACTAATGTAAAACGCACTAAATACTATGTTTTAAATATCAAGTAATGTATGACAACTTAATTTTTTTTTTTTTTTTAATTTTAAAACATTTATTCACAACATACAAGTTCACTTTTGTTACAATCCGCCAAAATGCACAGCAGTTTGTTGGCAGTACTACTTTTAATTATTATTGTAATTTGTACCTAATTAATGTAAAAATATTTGCAAGCCACCATTGGCAGAATATGCTGTAACTTAACACTTGATAAAATCTATAAACTACCATATTCTTGGAAAAAAGGTTTATTATTATTATTCACTAATATACTTTTTTCATATAAATTACAGGGACCAAGCTACCTGTGGTTATGGCCCCAGAGAAAGGAATTATTATTTTTACGTAGGTCGCGGGCTCGAATACTACCCATTTTACCACCGACGTGAACCCATTGAGTTTAGCTAGAGAGGTTAACTGGATTGCTAGTAATGTGGGACCACAATCCCACATTGCTAATTATCTTTAAATATAAAAAACTACCATAGTTTCAAATTTTGACAACTCCTCGTTTACCTATTACGGTAAGGTAAGTAAGCCTAAAATAATTTCCGCCATATTTAATGTGATATTAAGTAAGTATAATTATCATTATTTATCTGTATTATATCAGTGCCGAGGTGCTTAAACTCCAAAACCCCATGACACAATTTATGTATAACATTTTATTGGTGCCAAGAATTTGGTCGGTGTCCACGATTTTCCCTAAAATATAAATGTATACGTCAGATTAAAAATTATTGCTATTTACTTTGTAATTCTCTCGAGAAAGTCCTCTTTGTAGTTTTTCATTACTTTAAATAATAGAAAATAAATCTTTTTATGTCCATATTTGGTTTTGTTCAGAAAACCAATGTGCTATTTGTAATTCAATTCCATTCAAAATTCTTTATTCATTTAGGATGCAAAAGAACTTTTGTGATAAGTCGAGATTCTACAGGTACATCAAATAACAAGTTCGCAAACAATAGGTAAAGCTGGAGAAGAGAACCTGGCAATAAAAACTCGCGGCCACTCTTTTCAAATTGCCAATTTTACAATATTTGAATGTTAATAAACTTGATATGGGTTAAAGTGCTGCAACTTATATACCATGTTAAAGTACTGATGCAAATTGTATTATCAAGCAGTTGAAACATGAGATAAACCAAAATCAGCCTTAGTGGGTACAATATATTAGGAGCATCTACTTACAATAAAAGTAAAAACTATATGTGCTTAAATATTGGCCAAAGTATTTGTAACGAATGATTAAATATAAAATATTAATTCTGATTTATCTATAATATGTATGTATTTAGAAATATATAAGTATGTTTATCAGTTGTCTGGTTTTCATAGTACAAGCTCTGCTTAGTTTGGGATCAGATGGCGTTGTGTGAGTTGTCCCAAGATATTAGTAGATATTATTATTATTATGATATCAAAAGGAAGAAAAGAATGGCCTTTATTCGTCACGCAGAATCTTTACTTACTTACTTACATTAGATTTATGATTAAATGCGAAGATTTTAACTCATTGCACTGATTGAACATCAGTGCAATGAGTTAAAATCTTCGCATTTACAAATGCTAAAAACCTCGAAGAGAGGACGGAAATCATGAATGGATTTCAAAAAACAAATGATTCTGTTTCAAAAATATGGTCATATATTGAAAAACCCCGATATAAAATATAACGAACCAATTTTTTTTTAAATGTATCAAGATTTAGATTCTAAATCAGGTGTATAAAAGTTATGGTGGAATAAAGAAGCTCACAAACATACATGAACCCTGAAAATAACACTCCTTTATTTGGGGCAGTCGTGTAATAACATCATATTTGTATTTCGTTTCTAAATAAAAGAGACGAACTTATATGTACTGTCTCATTTTTATTTCCGATGATGGTCACCCTACTGCGCTTTTCCTTGACAAAAAAATTAAAAATCTAATATTTCGTAAATTAAGGGATATATATAAATGATTTTTATGTAAAACTTTAGCCATAAAGTTGTACAAAAATGAATCGTAGTTTGTGTAAATCAATACGAAACAGGTATTCGTAAGGATCACCCAGTTTAGTAAATTTAACAGCGTTGAATTTATTCATAACTTTTTAACTAAAGGTACTTGTGTTATGATATTTATTGTACAAATATATTCGGAAATATATTTTAGAATAAAAAAAAAGATGTATAGAAAAAGCCAACTTAAGCCTTATTTATTACAAGGATCTCTCAGACAAAATGGTGTCTGTACTGAGTGATCCAATGATACTGCTATAGATGCCCGAAATTAGCTTTAAATGACTTGATGGTTTTTAAAAATATTGTGACTAATTGTTAACAAATTTTTGAGATGAAAATGTAGTCAGTAGAGTAAGTTTTTGTTGAGATTTGGCTCATAGCCATTTTTTAAAAATGACTGAATTGAGTGATACACACTTTCGAATCCCTACCGTTATATTTACGGCGTTAACTTTACCCACTCTTAACACAAACAATTAAGCTTAGCTGAAAAACTAAGAAATAAGCTCCACTTTACATAAGATTGCAATGAAACCACTTGATCTTTTTACGAGTAAGTAAGATCGTGACAGATCTTCTAGAACTTATCGTACTACAACTACTAGGATGTGAAATAGATCATCATCATATCGGTCCACCGCTGGACATATGCCGCTCTTAATCATAAAAAAAAAAAAATTGTGGTATATATCATAAAAATATATTTACACTACATGGGGGGTTAAAATAATCTATCTTTTTTACACTTATGGCAATGTCACATATCGGCAAAGCCACAAGCATGCCTGCACAATTAACAAATCAATTAATAACATATTAAATATCAATCAAACTCAGACTTCACCGTTATCTCGTGATAGAACACTTTCTTTAAATAGTTGTACGTTCTGAGTACGAAGCACAGTTCTGTCAGCCATGGCAAGGTCTAGTCAGGTGAGCTCATTTTACAAATATATATTTAAGAGAAGTAGTGGTGTCTCAAAGTGATAAACTATTTCTTTAGTACGTAATTGGCGCATGGCGCTATGTGCATATGTTCTACCTGGCATACCCAGTACCTACGAGTAATACAAATTGAATAAAGGACTCCATAAATTTGTGGTATCCGGATTAACGAAGTTAAACAACATTATAATAGTTAGGTCATATCTAGATTCCGAGTCTCCGTGGAAATTGGCTACCGTCGATTACTTTGTTTCTTTCCTAAATACGAGTATGTGTAGTTTCTCTTCCAAATGTACGATACGATGTATAAGCCATATCTCTTATATCTATTTATTCTCAGTTATTCATTCAAGAGGTTTAGGATAAAGGTTTACTTTGTACCAATTTTCTCTTCGAAATGCCTATATCTACCCGGTTATTATTATTATCCCTTCTATGAGGCGTATTATGAATATTATAAAGCATCAACCAAACAGGTCGGATGAAATAATCTATATTTCATCGTACCCCAGGCGCTGCAATGGTTCATATAAAATGTATGAGGAGATTCGCTCGCGGATACTGCGGCTTACGAGTCACTGTCCTTTCCTAGGCTATGTTTAAAGCTATGAAGTGCAGGCTATTATTTGGGACTAAAACTATGAGTATTACGTAGGTATCATATTTTTGTGTAGAGACTTGTGGCATAACTAAATCATGGTATCTATCTTCATACGATATTGAGAAGATAAAAATCGCTTCTTGTCAGTTGCGAACAGAAGAGTCAAGCTGCGCGAATTACTTGTAGTTGAGTGTGAGTTTGGGTTGTAGATTGTGGCAATAATTGTTATGTTTGCAAAGTACTCTACCACACCCCATGTGTTAACTTAATATGCAAAAAAGAACTTACAGTTTTTTTTCTACGAGGGTATTCCATCCATATCTCAATTTTATGAAATATTTTAATATTGTGAATTTCTTGCATTCGTTTTAAAACATAATAATAATGTTTAAGAATGATGGAAGCAATTTACTGAGAACTATCGTAAAAAATACATAACTGTTTTCAGATTTTACTGCTGCTCCTGTTAGCTGCATGCGCCGTGCAGTGCATCAGCCGCAGCAGCCGGCGGTCCAGCCATGGTAGGTCTCACAGTCGACGGTACTATGACGATTACCATCCTAGGCGACGCTCCTATCGCACCGAAGAACGCGACAGACGTAGCGATTACCCGAGAACTTTGGACGATGACCGTCTAGGCAACAGAGTTACTACAGAACCTGTGCCTAATTCTACACCTGATATCCCTGTTATAAAAGTCGGTGAAGATACTGGTGATGACAATTCTAATGGCAACACTATTCATGTTAACGGAATGATACCTGATGATGACAAAAACGGACCAAATTTTGGAAGTGATAATAGCAATGCTGGCGGGTTGCCAGGCAGTTTAAATGTCACACCAAAGCCTGGAACTATTACTGTCGATGGTTTGTCACCGAATGATGACTCTAAAGAAAAAAATCCTGATGGAAGTTTAAACGATAACGGGGAGTTGCCCAATATTAACGACAAACCCAGTATTGATGGACCCGATCAAAACAAGAAACCTAATATAAACGGTGATAGTTCTGATAATGATGGCAATACAATTATCGTCGATGGTAAGACTCCATCAGATGATAATAAACTAAACAAAGATGGCGACAAACCTAACAATTCTAACGATGAAAACAATACACTAAAACCCGTGAAACCAAATGGTAATAATAATAATAATAATATTAACGGCTTGTTGCCAGGTGGTGATGGCGTAAACCCGGACCACAACAAAGACGAGTATGGGCTTCCGGACTTGGGTAAGCCAGATCATAATAATAACAATGACGGGTATAAGCCTAATAATCACCGGCCTGGTGCTAGCGGATTAAATAATGATGGATTACCTTCAGGTGGTGAAGGTGGAGTGGACAACAATTTACCTGACGAGATCATGCCTATTCCAAGTGTGCCTAAACCAGGAGTGCATCCAAATGAAAATAACCCTTCAGAAGATAAATCAGACCGTGATAAAACTAAACCTCCTGGTGGTGTTATTCCTGGAAAAGTTGATTTTAATTGGGATAATAAGACAAACAACACGGTGCTAATGCCAGTTTATATACCTGGGTTCGGTCACAGTGCAGAGGGTAAAGGCCAAATTCCTGCTTTCTACGTTGTGTTGATTAATGGCCAACCTACTCTTGTACGAAACCCTGCAGCGTTTGGAGGTGCAGCACATAATGGTCATTTAGATCTGAACTTGGGAAATGGAGTTAATGGAGGACTGCCCAGCTGGTTGAATCTTGGACTCGGTGGAGCCGGCATTGGTGGTTCCGGAATAGGTGGTGGTATCAATTTCCCACCTCAAACTTTTCCGTTTTGGCAATACCCTGGTGTTGGTGGTATTAATATTGGCGGTGGTTATCCAGGTGGTTATTACCCAGGCATCAACATTCCATCTTATATCCCAAATGAACAACCGCAACCATACCCGGTGCCTGTGCCACAGCCAGTTCCAATGCCTGTTCCTGAGCCTGTTTATCCAGGCGGCTATCCAAACTTGCCTTATCCATACCCTTGGACTGGCGTAAATCCATTACCTAACTACAATATCAGTACACCCTTGCCATACCCAAATCCTGGTACAAATGTGAATTGGCCTAGTTTAATTGAGATTCTGCTTGATCTTCTTAAGCAACCTCATAAACCTCTGCCAGGCCCTCTCGTCCCCAGGCCACAGCCAACCCCATACCCACTTCCCATTCCGGTCCCTAAGCCAAATCCTTCTTACCCAAAACCACAGCCTCCTGTCCCTTACCCAAGGCCTCAGCCTTCTTACCCAGAACCACAGCCACCTGTCCCGAAGCCGAATCCATCATACCCAGAACCACAGCCTCCTGTCCCTCAGCCGAATCCATCGTACCCAGAACCACAGCCTCCTGTCCCTTACCCAAGGCCTCAGCCTTCTTACCCCGAACCACAGCCACCTGTCCCGAAGCCGAATCCATCATACCCAGAACCACAGCCTCCTGTCCCTCAGCCCAATCCATCGTACCCAGAGCCACAGCCTCCTGTCCCTTACCCAAGGCCTCAGCCTTCTTACCCCGAACCACAGCCACCTGTCCCGAAGCCGAATCCATCATACCCCGAACCACAGCCTCCTGTCCCTCAGCCGAATCCATCATACCCAGAACCACAGCCTCCTGTCCCTTACCCTAAACCACAACCTTCTTACCCAGAACCACATCCTCCTGTCCCTAAGCCGAGTCCATCATACCCAAAACCACAGCCTTCTATACCTAAGCCGAATCCATCATACCCAGAACCACAGCCCCCTAAGCCGGTGCCATCTTACCCAGAACCGCTGCCCCCTGTCCCTCAGCCGAACCCATCATACCCAGAACCACAGCCACATGTCCCTCAGCCGCATCCATCGTACCCAGAACCACAGCCTCCTATACCTTACCCAAGACCACAGCCCCCTAAGCCGGTGCCATCATACCCAGAACCACAGCCCCCTATCCCTCAGCCGAATCCATCATACCCAGAACCACAGCCTCCTGTCCCTCAGCCGAATCCATCTTACCCAGAACCACAGCCTCCTGTTCCTTACCCAAGACCACAGCCTTCTTACCCAGAACCACAGCCTCCTGTCCCTAAGCCGAACCCATCATACCCAGAACCAGAGCCTCCTGTTCCTCAGCCGAATCCATCGGACCCAGAACCACAGCCTCCTGTCCCTGAGCCGAATCCATCATACCCAGAACCACAGCCTCCTGTCCCTAATCCGAATCCATCGTACCCAGAACCACATCCCCCGGTCCCAAAGCCGGTGCCATCTTACCCAGAACCACAACCCCCTGTCCCTAAGCCGAATCCATCGTTCCCGAAACCACAGCCTTCCAACCCAGAACCCGAACCATCAAACCCAGAAGGTCAACCAACCTTGCCCAACAAAGACCCAGCTAAACCAAGTCCTCAGCCAAATCCTAATCCAGGAGGTCGACCTGTTGAACCGAAGCCCCTTGAACCTCCGTTCCGCCAACCACCTGAGGAACAGCCAGGCACACAGCGTCCTCCCTTCCCTAAACCGCAACCAGATCCTACCCCTACGCCTTTAGAGCCACTTCGACCTGAACCAAATAATCCATATCCACGTCCTCAACCACCCTATCCGAATAAACCTTACCCAGAAAACCCTAAGCCAAACCCAGATGGCAATAAACCAAATCGTTATCCTGGATTCAACATTCCACACATCAGCATTCCCATCAAGGTCAAACCTGGTTCTACTCAGCCTGGAGAATACGACCCTGGCCTGATTAACCTTGTCAATATTATTTTAAAGCAGCCTAACAAGGTACCCAACTACAGACCTAAGGAACCGAAAGATTTAACGGCATTGGAGAAAGAATTGATTGCGGCCTTGAAACCACATATTAACGATAAGAACTTGAAAGAACTGCTTGCGCTTTTGCATCACAAGAATGAGAAAAACCAACCGAGTCTTGCCGTTATTAGTCAACTGCTGATGCATTTAATTGATAGAAATAATCAACCGAATTTGAATATTCTTGTGGAGCCTGGAATGGACGAAAGTAAACGGGCGAACATTATGCTTCTACTCAACCTGTTGGCCAGTAACTTGGCTAGTGGCGGTTCATCTGGATATTATGACTCCAGTGCTGCGAACCCTCTTCTGTATTTCCTGGGCCACTTCCCTTGTGAACATCCAAACATTCAGGCGCTTTCTGGCGGATCGTCAGGAATGCAGTCAGGCCTCTGGCAGTTGCTGTCTAACTTGTATGGTAGCGGTAAAGGAAATATGAATAATATGTTAAGATTTGGAAGATCTGCGGAAGAAAATGATGAAAACGATTCTTCTACACCTATTCCAATTAAGTACGGTCAGAAAAAATAATATAGAGGTATTTTAAGATAGATTTTAAGACTGGTGAGTTGTACTTTTTGTTTTCGTTTCATTTCGAGAAATAAAATTGAGTGTATTTTAAAAATCGCAATCAATAGTCTACTTGAATGCAAACCAAATTAATTTATTTTAAATTGCAGTCTGGGTATCAATAATTCAGTAAATTAATGTTTACTCCCAATAAATCAACCGAAATAAATGTAAGGTTAATTAAATAAATGAAACAATATTGGTTTATTCAAACTGTGGAGGACTGAAAGCGTTTTCTTCTACGTTTTATTTGAAAGAATATCAGGTAGAAGATTAAAATTAAACTGAATTCTATTGTCAACAAAATACATTTAATATTAAATTATTTGATAGTGTTCATAAATAAAATTTTAATTTAAAAATAAACTAGTGTTTCTGAGACTTGCTTGTGAAAAATTTAAATTGTTACTGGTTTCGAAAAATATTAAAAGAATAATGATTTACTTAATTTTTAATTAAATAATAGAAGTTATGTCGTACTCATTGTTTTTTTCCTCAAAACAAAATGAATGGGTCCGAAAACAAAAGGTTTGTTGACCAATAAAAAACAAAAAATTTTGATGCACAAGTAAATAAAATGTGAGTGAAATTTTTATTTTATTTTTTAAACCTGTCAGAAACATAATCTTTTCAAGAAAATATTGTATTAGCACCCGAAATACACCAGTATTTCGGGTGATAAAACGATCTTTTCTTCATTGTTGTTCATGATAAGAAACAATGGTCGCCACAATATACATAAAATTATTTAATCTATCTAAGCCATAGGCCGTCCTGGTCGGTACCACAACAGTGTCAGTTATTCTTCCGTGAAACAGTGATGTTGACACATCACTGTGTTTCGCTTGAAGGGCACTGCAGTAAGTGTAATTGCTGTGCAAATTAGTCTTATTAACTAATGTCTCAAACGAGGAGCGCGATGCGGTGGCATTATGATCTTTGCTAAACGAGGGTTTGGAGCACTGATACTGTTATGTGCAACGCGTGACGCGCGACCATCAGGTGCATGACCTGCTCGTCTCCTTATTTCGTAGTATGAATATAAAAATGAGATATATACAGGGTGACTTTGAAATCAGTCGGCAAATTGATAGGGAAGTATCAGCACCGTTAGTACTTACATTATGCATTGACAAATTGCGAATTTAAGTTGTAAAAAAATCATTCGATTGTATTGTTTAAAACTATGATGACAGATCTATTAAGGTTTAGTAAACTAAAAGAATCAGTACATTATCATTATTTCCATTTGTCTAAAACTTAAACAAATAAATATAATGATCAAAGTTTCAAAATTGTCCGACGCACTATAGAAATCATATGATCATAATTTTGTAAACACGTAGTTCATTCAAAGGGTCATTGGTCATATACACAAAATAAAGAAAGTGCAGAAGGTAACCTGCAAACAACGCGCGCAATAACAACGGACACTTACACCGTTCACGGACACGAAATCTCGTGTCAACTTCCGAACAACGTGGTCTAAAGTGATCTTTAATACCCTGTTCCAAGTGAACGATGTGTATGTGTGCGTGGCTACCTATGAAGGTTACCTTCTGTACTCTCGGTATTTTGTGTAATGCACTCCCTGCGACAAACTAAATCGGGGATTCCCCCGGCAGGGCCGGCGCGTGTAAAGTGGGTTGTGCCCCAAACGGGAATGAAACATACCGATGTCGATACTTTTACTCGAAATCGTAATGAATTGAAATAAACCGATTTGAAATTTCTAGTACGTTTGCATACTTTATTCAGTATCCTAATAAATTGAGGATTAAAGGTTGTTGTTGAGTAAATTTTTAACAAACTTCATTTATTTTTAAAAAGAGGAATTGAAAACACAAATCATACTAAGAACAATACATTAATATCAACATAGTATGCGAGTCACTTCAGTAAGTACAAGTACGAGTAAATAATTACAAGTATGTTTTATTTTTAAGTAATGATAATGATATATTTATAAGTAATGATCATTATCTATGGAAATATCGATAAATTTTATTTGCTCCCATGCCATAGTATCATCCCTAGCCGGCGCGGGCGCGTGCCGATCGTTGCTAATGTAAATAAACAATTTAACTACTTGTCGGACTACCAGTTATATCTGTATAACGTATGAGTCGGACGAAAGCTTAATGAGGTGACGGTTATGTGCGCTTAAAAGTGTAATCGATTGTGTAGCTATCGAAGTTGTGTACTGTTAAGAGATGAATTTTCGAAGATGCCTGGGGGACGAGAAGAAACAGTGAACTTTTTGATAACCAACCAATTTTAAATGTGGTGATTTGGTATAGTCAAACACGGCGGCACAAGGCGGGAAAATTATCCACACCAAAACCAACCGTCCGTAATATTAAGTGCCACTCGAAACCTTTTGGACTTCAGTAAGTGGTCTTCATGTTTCCACCCATGCCCAAGCAAGAGGAAAAAAGTCCTAAGCCGGTAAAAGTATGAAGGTAAAATTGGTTTTACATTGATTTGTTTCGCGGCGTGATAGGTAGGTTAGGTACAGATAGTTCGTCGACTCGTTACCGTACCGCGTCCCTATGGCAACGTTGCACTGTCAGTATTCATTCATCCTCACGGAAACAAAAAACGGCGGCGCATGGAAGCACTTACTAGATACTTGCGTATTTTTTTTTGTATTTTAAAGTATCATAGAACATTAATACTTTGTTCTAATAATATGTCCTAAAAATTCTTGGATACACGCAGGTTTACTCATTAAAGTGAGTCGACTCAATTCAAAGTCACCCTGTAAATATATATATATATATATATAATAATAATATCTCGGTACAACTCACACAACGCTATCTGATCGAAAACTAAGCAGAGTTTGTACTATGGAAACCAGACAAGTGATAAACATATTTATATATTTCTAAATACATACATATTATAGATAAATAACACCCAGACACAGACTAAACCATCGTGCTCATCACACAAAGTTTTATCCTGGGTGGGGATCGAACCCACGACCTCTTGCTTAGCAGTCGGATACACTCCCACCGCGCCACAGAGGCATCTATACTTCTATACTTATACTTATAATATTATAAAGAGATTTGATTGTTTGTTTGTATTGAATAGCCTCCGAAACTATTGGACGGATTTAAAAATTCTTTCATCGTTGTGAAGCTACACTAACCCCGGGTGACATAGGCTATTTTTTATCCCTGTATTCCCACGGGAAAGGGAAGTACGTGGGTGAAACCGCGATGCATCCGCTAGTATATAATAATAATAATAATAAATATTTATTTATGTAAAAGGAGATTGCAAGATTTTACATGAAGTTCTTAAATAGATTTCACTTAGGTACTATTATTAAATCTACAATGAACATATGGTTGAGCACTGTTTTCCCAGCTAGGCTACTGAATAGCCTGTGTTAGGGAAAGACAGTCCCGTCCCTTACAAATAATTTGGTTTAAAATAGCACGTGGTTTGGATTTAATATTAAACTTATGTAATATTTTTTAGTTATTTATGTGTGTATTTTAGTGTGTGTAGTGTGTAACTGTGTGTGTAGTGCATGTATGATATTGTGTGTGTAGTGCGTGTATGTTAGATGTGTTTGCCGTAATGTTGTATACCTACTTGTGAAGTTATTTGACCAAGAATGCCTCAGTTTCGTCATAGCACATATTTTGAAGAAACAAGCGGACGGTGCTTTTGCATTGAAGGAAAGTCATTTCGTAGATAGCGCATTTCGCATTGACTTTATTGTAGAGGGAAGGGGCTAGGTACAAGGAAAATTTTTTTATGAAGGAAAAACGAGCAGGAGGAACTGTGCAGACCTTGTCTTTTCGCCTTTTGGTGATTACTTGGAGTGGTGTTCTACGATGTTGGAGTAGGAGTGTGTGTAGGACAAATTGCTGTCTAATATTGAGAACATTCCACTCTTTGTAGAGATCGGTCGTTGGGTATAGGATAGGCCGAAAAGATGCAATTTTTAAAACTGCTCTGTGAGCAATCTCTACAGGTTTTAAAATTGTTTTCCCTGCGCCTCCCCAGGATGTAATGCAGTAGGTGAGTATGGATTGGCATAAGGCAAAGTAGACGCTTCGAATTATTACAGGATTAGCTACATTTCTTAGAGTTTTAAATATATATATTAATTTTCGAATCCTGTTGGAAAGAATGTTAGTGTGTGGTTTGTAGGTGAGTGTTTCGTCGAGAATTATGCCAAGATATTTAGTTTGGTGTACGCGAGTGAGTGATGGACATTGACAATTAGTGTGGATTTGTGTATTACAAGAGTGGGCCTTTAAAACTATGGGGGATTTCGGTTGGGATGTGGAGGAGAGTGAAAAGGTGATAAAGTTTGTTTTTGAGGTGTTGAGGACGTGGGAGTGAAGCCAGTGTAAGGTAGAATTCAAACCTGCTTGTGCAATGGATTGGAGGTTTTTCCATGAGTTGGCACAAAAGGTGATGGCAGTATCGTCTGCAAAAGATACGATTTTGGCGTTGGGTAGGCTAAGTTTACAGAGATGATTGATAAATATTAGAAAAAGAGTGGGTCCTAGAATACTGCCCTGTGGTACGCCGTACTGGATGGGTAATACCTCACTGTAGTGGTTTTCTATGGTCACGTATTGGGTGCGGTTAGTGAGATAACTTTCGAAAAGTTTTAGTTGGAGTCCCCTGACACCAATGTTTTCTAATTTGAGTAATAGAGTAGGGACGGGTACAGTGTCAAACGCCTTCGTGAGATCTAAGAAAACTGTTAAGACTTTGTGTTTAGAGGTTAATTTATCGACTATAAAGTTGGTAAGATCCAGCACCGCATCACTAGTCGATTTATTCTTGCGAAAACCATATTGCTGGGCGGCTAGTAATTTAAAATGCTCAAGATAGTTGACTAGTCTTTTATTGATGAGGCGTTCGAAAATTTTGGACAAAGAGCTTAGTACAGCTATAGGGCGGTAGTTGTTTGGTTGGTTCCCGTCGCCACTCTTGAAGATAGGATGGATGATGGCCATTTTGAAAGAAGTGGGGAAAGTAGCGGTTTGAAAGCAGAGATTAAAGATATGGCAAAGTATTGGTGCCAGGGTTCGTGCATATCTCCGTAGGAAGGTTTGAGAGATACCATCCCAGCCAGTGGCAGAGTTAGTGTTCAGCGAGTGTATGGTAAGAATGATTTCATCAGGATCTGTTTCCTCTAGAACAAAGGATGTAGTGCAATTGGAGGTATGTGTGTTGTGAATAGAATGTCTACTGCTAATGCTGTCAGCAAGATTCTTCCCAAAATTGACAAAAAATTCGTTTACTTTGGTGCAAGACTGTGTAGCTGAGGTTGAGTAAGATAAAAGCTGAGAAGAGGAGTTTTTGGATTTTAAAGTGTTCGTGACCGATTTAATAGTTTCCCAAAGCTTTTTAGGATTGTGTAGAGCCTTATTCAATGCTTGAGTGTCAAATTTTCGTTTTGCTGTCTTTAATAATTTTGTACAAAAGTTTCTGTATCGTCTGTAAGTGGTGAGTAGAATTGTGTTGTGGGGTGTCTGTTTGGTTTTTCTGTGTAGTGTGTCACGGTTTCTTATACATCGAAGTAAGCCAGGAGTGATCCAAGGTTTTATTGTTCTTTTAGCGGCGGGTATTTTAGTTACTCTGGTACATTCCGAGATTGCAGATTTTAAAACATTTATTAGGTTATCCGTGGCTAGGTTTGGATCCGTTATAAGAAAGATTGGTGAAAAGTTAAGATTATCCATAGTAATGTTGAGTGCGTTGTAGTCTATATTATGTCTTACTTTATGAGATGTCGTTGTAAATTGTTTGGAGTACAGGGAAACTAAAGAAGCGCTATGATCGGTTAGCGTAGTGTCATATAGAAGGGTCAATGTCTTTAGTTTTGTTCGTAGCATAATATGATCGAGACAATTTTGTCCTCTCGTTGGTTCAGTAAATGCTGGTAAGAATCCGTGAAATGCCAAGGTGTTTAGGTAGTCATGAGACCGGGGGTCTTTGGTACTGGGTTTTATGTCAATGTTTATATCGCCAGTCACAATAACCGATTTAAATTTAGCAAGGTTAGTAAGTATCTGATTGAGTGCATACAGAAAGATGTGGATGGTGTCTATTGAGGGTGAGCGATATATACACAGTATGGCCGTGTCATTGTTGATTTTTATGATCAGACCCGAGGCTGAATTATTGAATTCGGGTTCTGCATACGTAGTTTTAAGAGAGGAATGCGCATAAACGACTACGCCGTCGCTCTGGTTTAGGTGTTTTGTAGTTCTGTATAATGTGTAGTTGAGTAGAGATGGAATGTTCGAGTTGCTGTTACATTGTAACCAGCATTCTGTGAGAACTATTAGGTCGCAGTCAAATGGGATACGGTGAAGAAGGCTTAGTAAATTTAAGTAATTGTGGTTTATGGATCTTATGTTTTGACTAAGAATTTTTATGTATGATTTTGGGGATTTTATGTATGATGATGTATGTTCAGGTGAGCACATATGATTTTCAGACACCGATAGTATATCGACGTTTTTAATTAAATTATTAATATTATTGGACATAGAAGTAAGTAACGAAAACGCAAAATGGTCGGCATAAGGCAATAGAGAAGTAACGAGTAGTTATGTTGATTTTTTGTAGGTGATATTTGTGTGTTCTGATTTCGTGTTTAATGTTGTGAAGTGTGTTAATTATATAGTATATAATAGTAAGCTTAAAGGTTAAATGAATTATATTATAATAATATTTTAAAATAAATATGAAAGTTACAGGGCGATAATCAAAAACACAAGTTATTACTAGTCACGCGGCCGTCAGTTGTTTCAGTTGCGATTCGGATTTTACAATGATGTTCTGGCTGTCAGTGTCTTTCTTTAGCAGTATTCGCCCATTGGAGGTCCAGCAAAAGCGGTAATCGTTGGCTTTGGCAAAATTACGGGTCAGATAAAAAAGCCGTTTAGAGTAGCTTGTGAGTTGCTCCGCAATATATGTAGGCGTTTTCGGTCCATTCATACCCAAGTGTGTAGAATTCACTTTGTTGTTAGGGTGATGTTTGTTGTGCTCCTTTACCGCCGACAAAAAATTGCTTTTGGTAAGGGTATTTGTAAATTCAACCGTAATCGTGGAGTTTAATAGTATATATATATATATATATATATTTAAATAGTGTTCAATTTTTAGTTCGTATTTAAATTTGTATGTTTGTAAATACGAGTAGTAATATGGCTACTAGGTTTTAGTCCGAGAAGAGAGAGACAAAAAAAAATGCAAGTATTTTCAAAAGACTGATTTTTTAATATTACGTCACATTGGTGAAGAAAACCCTGTCATCAGTCAGCTGGATGGATTTCTTAGCGTTTGGCGCGGAAGACTTTTAGTACTATCTGTCCCGCGCAACTTCGTATGCGTAAATTTTCCCCGTTTTTGCAACATTTCACGTCGCTACTCCGCTCCTATTAGTCGTAGCGCGATGTTATATAAGCTATAGCCTTCCTCGATAAATGGGCTATTTAACAAAAAAAGATTTTTTCAAATCGGACCCGTAGTTCCTGAGATTAGCGCGTTTAAACAAACAAACAAACAAACTCTTCCGCTTTATAATATTATAGTATAGATTAGTATAGATTGGCTGACGGCAGCTGTTACAGAGTTATACTGACTGACAAATGGTGTTCGTTTTATACAAAACTTTATATTTTAGAAAAAAAAATGATGAATACAACATAAACGCGTGACTTACGCGTCCGGTTAGGTACAAGGTGTGCTTAACTGACGAACGTAAAACTTATTCTTAACCGCCTTCGATAAAGGTAGTTTTGTTTGACCCGTATGGATATATGTATGTATTCGCGATTTCTCGAAAGCTTATGATCCAATTTAGATGGGATTTTCGCTATTCGACTGCATGTTTTCTAAGAAAGTGTTAATGTATAAAACGTTGTCCTAGGTTGTAAAACACGAGAGATATGGGCTAAAACAGGAGTGAGTCAGCGAAATTTTCAATTGGTAGTGTACTTGATATTTTTTTCCCCCTTAATATTCACTTGAAGGCGGTTCATTTTTAGTGTTCCATAGCCAAAGTGGCAAAAACGTAACCCTTACAGTTTTGTCATGTCCTTCCGTCTGTCTGTTTGTCTGTCTGTCCGTATATTACAGGAATTTAATTTACTCAAAAATAAAGTGAAATTTGGAATATGAGTGTCTTGTGTAAGTCACTACTTAGTTTGAAAGTTAAATAACAAAAATAAACATTTCTAGGGCACTCCATACATGTAACAGATTTTTTTTTCAGTGAATATCTACGTGTGGCACATCATTTTACTAGGTTTTTTGGAAACATTTTAAGGTTTCTGAGATTTTTTTTGAATAAGTGAATATTTATGGATATAATCGCTCCGGAAGTTCCATCTTATAGTCCCCTCCCCTTATCTTCTAAACCGTAGGGCCAAAAAATATGAACAAAAATGACAAGGGTACTTTATATTATTTTTAACATAATCAGATATACCGTCTTTGAATGATTGCCGAAAAAATCCGTTCTGTACTTTTTGAGATTATCGCGACAGACATAACCATTTAAAACTTTGCGTTGCATGATTATAACTAGTGTCACAATAGATCTTCTAGGTCGTAGCAACTTCCGGGCAACTCATCCCGGCCTCTATCCAGATGATTATAACTGTTATTTATACGGGAATTAACGCGCATTGTTTACCTTAGAAAACAAAGTGGAGTGCAATTATAGAGGTCCAGCAATGGACTGCGATAGGCTGATGATGATGATGATGATGATTTACCTTAAAATTACTTGCGTTGACGTATCATTTCCGAAGGAGCATATATTGAAGGCGATAAAATAAATTTGAATGCTTATCTAACCTTTTGTGTATTATTGACCGTTTTCCGGTACTTTCTTGTCAGAGTAGCAGTTTTTTGAGATAATATAGTTCTTTCAAAAAAATAAAGCTGCCTCTGCACCAAACGCTAAGGAATAGGTACAGCTGACTGACTACATTTTTTTACTTGCCCAACTCGTATGCAACAAGGGAAGGAAAAAATTTCAAGTTTAGTGACATAGTTTAGGTGAGATGGCTTCCGCTCGCTCGCTTTTCGCTGTTAAAACGATCGGAAGTCTCGGGTTCGATTCCTGGGTCTGAACTTAAAATTGATTTTTTTTTTTAAATGCAATTATTTTATTTTTTTACCTCAGCAATAAGACGTAATGTAAGAAAACCCTTTAGAAAATGCTTGAATTTTTATCGCTTCCCTCTCGGACTAAAATGTTCAGAATTTTGATATGTTGTTTAAACTACGTGCATACAGATTTTTGTAGATTTTTTATGGACTATATAGCTTATCTGAAAGCAGTATTAGCTTTTAGGGTATTTTTATCTACTACTGTTGAATATAAAACGTTTACTTTTACCTCTAGTAAGATTTTTTTAAAATGTAGCAAAATTTATTTATTTTTATTTATTTATTTATTTATCAAGCACACATTGTTATCACAGGTTACATTAAACCCAATACAGCAATGCAGCAACAAACAATTCAAAACTAAATTATCACTATTCTAAAAATAACAAAGATAATCCAGTGTCACCTTCTCAAATTCCGCCAAAGAACAAACATAAATATCTAAGCGATGTGAAATCGTATTTAAAATATTTAAAGCCCTGACGGTTGGAGCAAATTTCTGCATATTAGTACGAGATGTAGGTACCTCAAACACCTTAGTTCTTGGCGCCTGCCGCAGTCTTGTATTTGGTACAAACAACTTTAACGATTCCAAAACCGTGGGGTTTCTCAATTTACCCCGGAACACTAAGAATATATATTTAGCCAAGGCTAAGTTTCGCCTTGCTTCCAACTTATAGTATCCAACCATCCCTAGAACAAAGAGGGTTGGATACATAAGTGGATAGAAGGGATACACGCCATACTGTTTCAAGTAAAGGTATCGAGTAAATTTATTTTGCATCCTCTCCACCATCAAACTGTATTTAGTTTCATGTGGGTTCCAGATGATAGCACTTGTCTCTAACCTACTACGAACCAAAGCGTTATACAAGGACTTTACAGCATTAATGTTATGAAAGTCTCTTGTCTCTCGCATTATAAACCCTAAGTTCTGATAGGCCTTCTTACATATATTAACAATATGTTGTCTAAATGACAGTTCGGCTGAGAATAAGACACCGAGGTCTCGCACCATCGTGACCCGTGGAATAACTTTCCCCTCCAACTTATATTCATAACGCAGCGAGCAGTAGAACCATTTCTACTGCTCGCGTAAAAGACATCATGTTGCATTTTGAAACATTAAAAAATAAATTATTCTCAATGCTCCAATCTACAACATGATTGATGTCTTTCTGAAGTCGTTCGCAGTCGCGTATGTTATCGACTCGGAGGAACAACTTCAAATCATCTGCAAACAAAAGGCAGTTTGCATGCTTAACCACATCAGGCAGATCATTGATCATGATGAGGAACTCTAAAGGGCATAAATTACTGCCTTGACTTACTCCCGTAAGAGTGGGATATGGATTTGAAGTGTACCCCGCGTACTCGACAAACTGCTGCCGGTTTCCTAAATAGTTGGCAAAAAAAGATAATAAATCCGGTGTAAATCCGGCCATCGCAAATTTCTTTAGCAAAATGTCATTATCGACACTATCGAAGGTCTTCTGGAAGTCAAGATAGGCTACATCCAGCTGTGCTCCAGCTTCAGAATCGAGCACCGGGACAGCTTGATTCATGAAACACATTAAATTGGAATTTGTGCTGTAGCCAGCCCGGAACCCGTGCTGTGCATCGCTAAGCTGAACATTGATCTGTGGTGTTATAACAGAGCACAGTGCCATCTCGAAGACCTTCGCAAATGTCGATAATACCGCAACAGGCCTGTATCCTGTTACATCGGAGCTAGAAGACCCCTTCGGGACAGGGATCACCCGCGTCAATTTCCAACCACTTGGATACACCCCTTCCTTTAAACAAATATTAAATAAGTGTAGGAGAGGCCGAGCTAATACCATTCGACAGTCTTTTACAATATATGGAGGTATACCGTCAGGGCCCACCGATCGTTTAGGCTTTAGGCGCGCTAGGGCACTGCTTACCTCTTTTAATGATAACTGGCCCACATGAATACGCGCTCCGCGTTCCGGTGCCGCCTGGACTGCGGCCGTTGCGTTTAAATGTGGCGTTATACCTCCATAAACCGACTGGAAATAATTGGCAAACGCTTGGGCACATTCACTCTCTATAATGGGCGAACCATCTCTAATAATGGGCATTTTGCTACGTTTTGAACATTTCCGACTAATAAAACTCCAAAAAGTACTAGGTTCTTTTAAAAATTGCATTTCTATACGTTTCTGATAATTCTTATAAGCACAATTAATTTTATTTTTAACTATTGATCGATAGTAAGAAAACTTATCATACGCATCCCTACTTTTATGTATTTTAAAAGTTTTATGCCAATACGTCTTTCTTTTTATGTCGCCTATTACATATGTCTGCCGTATACCATTCCGGGTAATTGTACTGTGAATAGCCGGCTTTAGGCATTTTTCTTTGAGTGCTATGATCTATTATCCTATAAAATATATTATAAAGTATACCGTATGCTGCGTCAACGCTGCTTGTACCGTACAATTGGCTCCAATCCGCTTTCCCCAGCGCCGAATACATTGAATAAAAATTTGCCTTTGCGAAGCTCCACCGCGGGTAGGTCGCGGGCAGCGGTGTCGGCGGTGCACGGTTTTGTAGCGGGGGTGTAGTGGGGACGGCAGCGGCTGTGGCAGGCTCCACAGGTGAGTGCGCGCGCGCCGGGCAGACGCTCACACACAGCGGCGGGTGCTGGGGGTCGACACTAGACAAAGGCTCGCGCTCTTCGCTTACGATAATCTCATCGTTAGACAAAGTTGTCAACACAACATCGAGCATACGATCGTTACAATTCCTAATGTTGTTGTGTTGGCGAAATTTACAGTAGGTGACAAAGTACTCATAATAACATTGTATATCCTGACTAGATGAATACATATTAAAGTCTCCCACTAAAATTACTTTTTCATACCGTCCACATAACATTTCTAGAAGGTGAAACATATACATGTATTCTCTGTCTGTTGATCTCGGTGGAATATACGCAACGCAACATAAAAACATGAATCTGTTTCCGCGATACACAGTTGCACAAACTATTTCAAACGAGTGAGTGTCTAAATTAGCGTTCTCGGGTAAAGACACTTGGCGTAGCTCGAGTCTATCACTTAGCGCGGCGGCAAGTAAGACACCTCCGAGCTTACGGCCGTCCATGCGATCGCATCGAAGCACCACATACCCGTCTGGCACTATTTCTCCGTCGTGTATGGATTCATTTAATCCACTCTCCGTGAAGGCAAACAATTGAGCCGATGATGCTAGTATATTGCTATAGACACTTAGTTTTTAGTTTCGTACGCAGTCCTCTAACGTTCTGATAATAAAGCTCCAGTGTGTAATTAGTTTCCTTTTCCTTCGATTGTTCTATGCGAGTTCCGAAACCAAAGCCATTCGCTAAAACGCGTATTCACCGGCCAAACTTCTGATTTAGCGATACCCTCATACTGGCTTTCTGGTACTCCAATTTTAAAAGATGAATAGTCCCGCTGTGTCTTGTGGGGTATTTTCTCGACACTGATATTTTTACTATCAACGATAATTTTACCTACATGATCTACTATAGTATCCGTTGACGTATCGGGATGTAATGACCATACATGTAAATATTTTTTCTTCTCAATAGCCTGTAGTTTACTAATCTGATGGTTTCCTCCTCTTAGTACTGTTGTCCGATTTATTTTCCTTTCTTTCTTCCTGTTGGTAACTGTTTGCCATTCTGTCTTGCTTTGAACCCTTTCTACTTGTGACGATTGTAGGCTTTCCGATTGTAAGTGTATGATATTTCCTGTAACTTCCTTCTTTCCTCCCATATCTTTTTCCTCTGGCATCCTGATATGGCCCTTAGCCTGTGACGTAACTAACGGCGTACTAAGTGCGGCGCGAGTAGCACTTGTATCGGATCCTTTTAAGGATTTCTTACTCCAGGTGCTTGTTCCCGCAGGCTGGGACTGGGAGAAATTTTCTACTTCTTGTAACTTATTTAAATTACGCTCCGTTTGCAACAACTTTCCTTTAAGTAGTTGATTTTCCTTGCAACAGTCAAGTACCTTCTCTTTTAGTTCACTGACCGTCTTTTGCAGGTTGTTTAAAACCCCCAGAATTACATTCTGCATTGAACGTTCAAGAACCGCTGTAACTTCCTGTTTTATAATGTCCCTAATTGTGCATTCCGAAAGTCCCATTTGTTGTTTATTTCCAATTGGCGATTGCCATTGTTCCTCTACCTCCGCTTCATTTATACGCGACCGTTGTCCCTTATCTCTTACGGTAACGTTGTCCGTTGTTGACATCTCACAGCCGTACAGCGCAGTGTATTTTACACCCAATGTCTACGCATTAAGGTGCTTTATAGCTTGCCGCTTCACTTTCTCCACTGCGTCGACGTCACGCGTAGCTCCAGACCAGTTATTTCGCGCGCTCGAAACTATCGTCGGTGGCGCGGTGGTATAGCGTTCGCTCCCCACTTACGCTGCTGCCGGTTCGAATCTCAGCTTCGATTTAACAATGTCACTTTGCTAAATATGTTTGTCCCTCTCGGACTCCGCCCGTTGGGCGGAGTTCTTCGGTAAAAGTTCCCTTAGAGAGACAAGGATTCCAAAATTATAGGTTTCAACCAATCACGAATTTACACTTTAGAATTTCCGACAGAACTCCGAAAAAATCACTGACACGTCCGCTCATGTTACTTGTGTAGACTACTGTTAAAATGCAAAATCTTCTACGAATATCTGGACTCCGGGTTGAATTCATAAGGTAACCGAAATCAATCCCAAGCTCAACCTACAAAACAATATAGAATAAATAAATTTGTACAACAAAAATGTAAATCCTAGAAAAACACTCTATTGGAATAAAAACCTCTGCGGGCTAAATCCGAATACAACTTTTAAATAAAACATACAGCCCAGTTTTGGCCTCGGCGCGGTAAATTTGCATCGCGTACCGCGTACGTCACCAGTTCCCGCGGGAAATCACGTGGGAATGCGCGGCCTGTCTCCGGGCAGCTCTTAACGGCCGTATGATCCGGCAGCATAACGAGCTCAACTGTAAATTGTTCCGGTTTTTTAGATCGTTCATTAATTGAATTGCTTGAAAATTTGCCATCGTCATTATTAATTATTGTACCTATATGTAACAAATTAACTATGTAACGGCTTTTTGACACTGGCGGATCTAGGATTTTGGTTGCCGTTGCCGGGTTGGGGGGGGGGGGGGGGATATAGGAGTTGTGACTCTCCCCAGAAATTGCAATAAAATTGGTACACAGTTCACATTTGTTCGGTGTTTCTAAAAGCCTCGCCCCCTCCGAATTACAAAAACACCCCTCGGAAAATGATTCTGAGTATCCGATCCGTTGAAGGTAGATAATAAATAAATTAAAAATCAAAACTACACTTTTGATTACTTGCACTCCGGAATAAATAGGTTAGCCAGAGAGCGGTCCGAGTTAGCGTTGGTTTGTGTATTCATCCTTCCAGTGAGGTATAGGTTGGTTTACCCCGTCGGAATAATATATTAATTTGTTTTTTATAAACTGAGTATACAGTATGGTATATTTAAACACATAACCCTCCTCTGCTTGTAATGCATTTTTTAAAGAGTTTAATTGAGAAACAAATTACAAACCCAAAAAGAAAACCCAAATAAAAGCTATGCTGATCAGAATTCCTAACTTGAAAAACGTCTTTTATAAAAAAAGCCTAGGCCGCATTTTCGGTGGGAAGCGGCGTCCGGGAGCGGAATAAAATACGCAGCGGAACGCAGTGTGTTTTGGGTGAAGGGAGGGAGCGCGGGCGGAATCGCTCGGTAGTCGCTAGTACATTTAGATATTTACTACAAACAGGCAGTGTTTTACGTAAATAATGGCATACTCAATGTTTTCAAGGAGTGTAACACTCGAATTTTTCTATCAATCTGTATCAATCTCTTGATCACATCTTTATTATTATGGCCGATTGTTTGCTTTCCATAATGCAGGCATTTCCAAAACGGCAGAAAGTAAATCTTCCGTAGCAAAATACATATCTTTTTGAGTTACTGTACGAAAATAAACACCTATTCTTAATCAATCCATTGTTTCTCGTATTTTAATCATAGTTTAAGTTTATTTTATATTTACTAACCATACAGCTGAAGTGTAATTGAGTGCTATGTGCGCCGTTATTGTCATGTAGGTACATCAGGAATAATACCAACTCTAACTTAATATTAACAAGGTTTAATGTTTGTGATGTGGCTGTACTTTAATAAATAAATAAATAAACAAAACATCCGTTTGTTCTGAGCGTTAAACGCGAACAGGTTGGCGATTTCGCGATCCGCTCATGACACACGCTTCTCCCGCCGCGATTTCCGCTATGAACTGTTTTAAGTGGTCAAAACAGTTCATACAAAATAAATTGATATGATATATTGCGAATCTGCTGCGCCCCGTCGCTCATTGGAAATGCAGCCTAAGATGCATAATGCCATAAAAATGGTAAAAAGCTGAAGTGTTTTTGTCGTTTGTATTTTACGCATTTTTTTATTTAAACGTGGCAACACTTTTAAAGGTGTTTTTTTTTGGAGGTTCTAGAATTCGGAGAAGGACAAACGAGGTGTCGTTGGATGCATCTCGCGGAATGCAGTACGATTTTGCTAATGATATTTCTTTATATTTTTATAGTTGTTGCTTTAAAGTTCTTGGAGTATCGAATCACTGACTGAAGTGATTTGATTTTTATGACACACAGATCACACATGTTAAAACAAATTAAATATGAATTACTGCTACGTCATTATTGGTTTTACCATTAGCGTGTGGTTTTTCCATTTCTAGTTCATTTAAATGATTAATTTCGTTAATATTTCACCATTTGGTGTTTCGTCATGGCTGCTAACATACAGGTACTTACGAATTATTTAATTATCTATTTTTGTTTTGTTAGAAAATTATTTGTTAATTTACAACTTCAGTTTTTCATTTGTTCAGAAGTTCTTCTTTCTTCTCATGCTCGATCTTAATGCAGAGTACTAACAATACTTGTATAAAGTCATTGAAACTAACTAGGAATAAGTAATTTTTCAGGAATGGCTATATATTTCAATGTTTGTCTTTGAAGTAAAGTGTTTCTAGTTATTTTTTTTTTTGGAAGATGTAGCATTTGTAGAGTAAAATTTATGTCTGAGCCTTAAATGTTTGTAAAGTAGAATGTTTGTAGTGCAAATTATAAAAATATATATATTTTTGTTAACCGACCGTTACAACATTTATATCATGCATGACACGCCAAACAGGAGACAATTTTCTTTAAGACTTTTATTAAACGTAATCTTGCATGTATTTGTTAAAATGTATCCTCCAGAACGAAAAAATAATATAACGGGAAAAAAAATCTTCCCACACGGATGTTAGGAAGGCACGATCAGTCTCCGGTCCATTGTATATGAGAATTAGCTATTTCATTTGTTAGATAGAAGAGTAACAGTCACATTTAAGCTCCTTGACAAACGTCGAAGAGGAGCGCCTCTCTTGGGATGATCGCATCTTTAATCTTGTAGACAGAAAAGCAGTGATACGTCCTATGATTCGAGTATGTTTACAATAAGATTTACTTTTCAGTGAAAACTGGCCTTTAGAAAGCAAAAGATATCTATTACGCTATGAGTTTTTCAGTGCCTCATTTTTAAAATTTGTATATTTTATAATTAATCGGAGATATAGTGGTGCGTACGAATGTTACGAGAGAAATTGACGATTGATTTCCAGATGGGACAAAACTTTGAAAAATATATATGCAAATATATATTTTACAAAGGGCATTTCCCACAACGTAGGAAAGTTTATAAAATTTCCTGCGTTAAGGGATTGATGTTGTACTGGGAGTCTTGAATAACGATAATTATATTGTCACACAAATTAATAAAGTAGGATGTTACAGGGCTAATCTTTGAAGTTTTGTATAAACAAAATCTGTAATTTTTTTACCATATAACATTTCATCAATATTATCTAGGTATAAAAGGCATTAAAACAATATAATAAAATATAAATATATGTTACTTCTGGTGATAATGACTTAAATACAGTTTCGTGGTTAGATAACAACAAGTTAATAGTGGTACGTAATGGTAGTTTAATTACAGTCATCACGAACTTTACAGGTTTATCAGCATTTCGGCATGGTATTAATATATAGAAAATATATAGGTATAATAAATTACAACTTACTTTATTTTTTCCGTTTCAGATATTGCTGTCGTTCGCCTGTGTTGTTTTTGGAGAAGCTCATGTTTTAGATCCAGATAAATCTCATTCAGGTCTTTCAAATACTAGGATACCCCATCATCCAAAGAAACATCTAGGAAATAGAGATGAAGGCAACAGATACAATCAAGATGGACCAATAAGACCCCCTGAAGACCAAAGACCCATCAACGGTGACATGTTTTCATACAATACTCAACATGCGTATAATGATTATTACCAGGATGGCTATCCGGTCATGGACCCCTATTTTGGATATCCAGGACCCTATGGTATGCCCAATTTTAATAATATGGGTGGTAATTCGTATGGCTCGCAAAATTTCCATAACAATTACAATAGACCTGGTTATTATCCGCCAAATAAATTTACGAATGAAATGGATAGTCATATAAGCTCAGATGAGAAATTAAAAAAGGGTGACGACGGTGACGTTGTTGTTGAAAACGATGATAATAAAAATAAATCTCCAGTTGCTGATGAAAAACTTGTGGAAAAAGCTCCAAAAACTAACGAAAACAAAAATAAAGATTCTCCAAAGAAAGAGAAAGATAAATCGGTAGATTTAAATGCCAAAAAGGACTTTTTGTTGGTAGATAATAATGGACATAGCTATTTATTACACGAAAACCAACCGGCTGCGAATAACGTCGTATACGTGCCTATTACACCAAACAATCCACAGCAACCAACCAACCAAGTTTATCAAGTCGTTAACGGAAATCCACCAATAACCGCAAATGTTCCAATGACTGCAAACAAACTGAATGGTTACAATAATGTGATGACTTACCCCGCTCAAGGTAATTCTCCTTCAAATAACAATAACCCGGCTTATATAATGGTCTATGCCAATGGGCAACTAATTCAGATCCCGGGTATTATAGTTAACCCACCACAAAATCATATGGCAGTGCCAAATGGTAATCAAGGATCAAATGTGTTTGTCAATGCTGTTCCTAATAATAATGTGCAAAATGTTCCAGTCGTACAATATCCTTTAAATGTAATGTATGCAAATCAAGGTAACAATCCAATGGCTTATCAAGCTGTCCCAAATAATGCACCCAATACTGCGGTGGTTATGAATACTCAACCTGTAGTAAATCCAAATATTAAAAATAATAACGCATACGCAACTGGGAGTCAACCAAATTATGGAAACCAAATGTACCAGCCAGTAAATGCTGTAAATCCTAACCCTGCAGGTACTATAAATAATCCAGTTGCACAACCAACAGTAGCCTTGCCAGGTGTGAATAACGCTAACATGTATGTGCAGCCTATGCCATCTAAAGAAAGAGAACCAAACGTTATTCCTTCTCCAAATAAAACTCCTGCTGTAAATGGTCCTGTGGGAAACCTACAACCTGTTACACAACCTTCAGTCGCAACAAATAATATGAACAGTAATGATTATTTGCCAAATACTGTAATACGACCTGCGATCATGGTTTCTGGATTTAAAGAAAGTGATAAAGGTAACAAAGATAACAAAAAAGAAAATGAAAAAGAAAAAAATAAAGAGGAAATCAAGAAAAAGGAATAATAGGAAATTTGAATAAGAATTTTAATTTTATATACTATTTAAAATTAGGGATTGGTACAATGTTCATCTCGGGGACTATTTTGAGCGGCCCTAATAATATTTTTACGTGATGCAAAAACATTGCGTCAACCCTAAAAAAAAGAAAGACCTTTTTTAGGGAAATTCGACACTGTATCGGTGTGTTTTGACAGGCGATTGCCACCCCCCCTCAGGGCGGTGGTGTACCGGTGTTAATCAAATACTCTCCTCCACTGCCATACAAGCGACTCACACTTGGTCGGTTGGGTCACATGTTGCCCCTCCTCTGAACAAGATGATAGAACTTGAGTAAACCACAACAGAGACGACATGTAGGCTCATTGGCTCCTTACAAGTCTACTGCTAAGCGTACGAAGGGAATTTAACCGTCTTGGACAAAATATTTTGGGGATTTTTCTAATCGTAGTCAAAGAGGCTGATGTAATATTGTTTTCTTAAAAAGTATATAAACAAGAATAGCGAGGTGTATTTCTTCTTTTACCCTTAATCCTATTGATGCTTAGTCTAGGTAGGTACCCTAATTTTATTTGAAATTCATGACCTAATTTAAAATGGATTATTATTTTTAAATATTGCCGTGTGGTGCCGGCTTAAGAATAGTACCACCCCATCTCTTCCCGTGGGTGTCGTCAAGGCGACTAAGGGATTTCACCCCGGAGGACGGGCAGCAGCGTCCTCTGCGTACTTAAAGCCTTACTGCGATCGCCAACCCGCTCGCCAAGCGTGGCGATTATGGCAATTACCCCCAGGATCTACATACCAGTAGGTTCTACTGGGGAGACCCGTGCCCAGCAGTGGGCCATCATATGGGTTGATATGTATGTATGTATGTATGTATTTTTAAATATAAGCTTTTTATTATTCATTATCTTTTTGCTGTGTCCACCATTCTTTGTTCAGTTAAAATTATCTCAGTGATAAAAAACATTTATGTTTGTGAAGAGTCGGTTAATAGTACTTGATTGGTGACAGTGATAGATGTTGATTAGAACTGACGAGAGATCAATGGGAACACCGGGAAACATATTAATCGTAAAGAGGAAAAGAAAACCTGACTGACTGACTGATTACTGATCACACCATACCTATATATATATTTATGACTGCCTCTGTGGCACGGTGGAAGAGTGTCCGACTGCTACGCAAGAGGTCGTGGGTTCGATTCCCACCCAGGATAAAACTTTGTGTGATGAGCACGATGGTTTATTCTGTGCCTGGGTGTTATTTATCTATGATATGTATGTATTTAGAAATATATAAGTATATTTATCAGTTGTCTGGTTACCATAGTACAAGCTCTGCTTAGTTTGGAATCAGATGACGTTGTGTGAGTTGACCCAAGATATATTATATATATTATATTACCTATTCCAACCTGAAAAAATTTAGCTCGAACATCTGAAGCCAGTGTTATCCAACGGCTGCGTTATAGTTAATCAAAGTTCTTGTGAAGACTTGTGGATTCAATTAGTTATCTTATTGGCTTTGCACAATCGACTAATCAAAATAACTGGGGAATCGACAATGCCGTCGGTAGCCTGTTTATGTAATACCCATGAATATCCCTACATCAAAATATCCTTTATCCAGGTTTCATATTTCATTCAATTTGCAAATTTCATCAAAATCGCTTTTCATATCTCAAACCCTAAGTAATGAAAACAAAATCTTTTTTTTTATTAATAAAAAGTAAAAGCGATGCTTGTGTTATGTCATGATTGTACTACATGTACATGTAATGCCAAGCTCACAAAGCAATACGTAATATTACTCTAGGATAATGGGTGAGACGGTTGACTCTTAACTATTAGTAATAGTTAGTATTCTTTGATTATAGTTAGGTTAGGTTAGGTTAGTTATAGCATTATACATTATTATCTTAGGTATAGGTACCTACGTAGCTATCAATATTTGATTTTTGCTTGTAGAAATTGTATTATGAGCTGCTGCTTTATAGCTTTCAAAAGGATTATGTTTACAATATTTTTATCTATACTTGATAGAAATCTAGTTTATATATTCATAGAAAAATACTAAAATCGCGAGTTTTAAAATCTTTTCGACCTATTCTCATACCTACTGTGGCGGTAACCACATAATTAATATTTGAAATCCTGAATCACGATGTAGAAGTTTTCACAGCTGCTTATTATATACAGGGTGATTTGTGACTCGTGGCTTCTTTATACAACACTTTGTAATATCAGTTTTGGAAAATATTTAGTATATTAACCCTTAATCACCTACTACTTATTTTTGAACTTATGACCTTAACAACCTACAGACTATTTTACTGGAGTAAAATCGTTTTAACAATTCTTCTTCTAATTGACGTTTATTTGTTGTCACGTTTAGGCCCTATGCCCTAAACCTGCCAAAGAAACATCGATTTTACTCCGAAGCCTCTCAGATGTGTCGTAAGTGTCTGTAAATGGTTGGGTGACAAAAGTAGGATGGTATTTTTTTTTCACCAAATTATTTAGTGTAATGTAAAGAAGCCAAGACCGTGAGATTATAAGTATATTAAAAATCATTCTATATACAAAGTTCCCAACGATAAACGTTAGGCTGCGGCCCGCTAGATCGCCTTGCCTGGTCGGAGTATCGGTCGCCTTGCCTTTGTGGTAGAGGGACATCCATTCTACCAAATTACTAAAAACCATAAAAGTTGGTTGAGCCGTATCGGATGAATTTGAACACAAACACAGTGACACGAGATTTTTATACAACTTGCGACTAGACGAAGAATTGCTCGAACATGTAGATAATATTTAATTAAGTAGGTAAATATCAACATCGTCTAAAACAGACTTCCAAACACGTACAGGACAGATGCACTCGCTGCTCTCCATTCAGGTGGCCACTGACGATACGTCCATTTGGAAGCCTTCCGAATATAGATAGGGCCTACCCGACCTGCGGGCAAACAAAGCGACCGCTCCAGGCGCCACAGGTCAGGGGGCGCCGACAGCGACCTCCGGTTAAAGAACCTACTTAGGGCGTTAAATGCTATTAAGGGACGCTAAGTTGATGGCACCGCTTCCCAGCGGTGGTTCGTGAGGTACTTAGAGCCGACCCACATGGCACGGTAACGCTCCGGCACCTCACCGCACAGGCGTTCACACTAGCGGTGCGGCGCCGCAGTGGACTCCGCTTACACACATAATTTTTTATATACAGGACACCGCAGCGGCACCGCTCATGCGTCGCACAGTCGATGTACCGCGCCGTGTGGTTCGGCTCTCAGGCGGTATCGGGTGAAATGATTAGCATCCCATTCACGTAGTGCGTGTGACTTGATTACCAGTGGAGCGCCAAAATTTGATTTCGAATCTCGCTACAACCTAAATCTGGCCTCGGGCCGGCACTGCGTACACTTACGCTACACTTACACTTAATAGATAGCACGTGTTCTTAGTAATACTGGTAGGCATTTGTAGGGATTTTTGCTTTAAGGTAGGTGAGGCTATAGTTTAGTATTGAATAGGGGTTCAATTAAAACAACAAATAAATTCCAAAGTATTTTATTAAATGTCGAAATTTGAAATATTGTTCAAGTAACAGTGGGTAGCATTTGTTTAAAACTCTTGTTACACTTTTAAAGGTATTGTGCGACTATGTCAAGAAGGTATTTTACTTATGGACCTTGTATACATGAAACTGACGGGAGCCATTGCTAGTTATGTAGATATCATAAAAACTTGATCGTCATCTGATCCCAAACGCAAAGTTTGAACTATGACAATATACAGCTGATAAACATACTTAAATATTTCTAAATACCCGCGATCTAATGTCCCGCGCAACTTCGTCTGCGTAAATTTTCCCCGTTTTTGCAACATCTCATTGCTGCTCCGCTTCTATTATTCGTAGCGTGATTTTATATAGCCTATAGCCTACCTTGATAAATGGGCTATCCAACAGTAAAATATTTTTTCAATTCGGATAATCAAACAAACAAACTCTTTAGCTTTATAATATTAGGATAATACTAGTATTGATTAATTACACCCAGACACAGGACTAACATCGTGGCCATTACACTAAAAATATCCTGGGTGGAAATTGAACTCACAACCTATGGCTTAGCAGTCAGTGTAAGTAACTAATATTCCAACGGGCTGGTCTAATCTATATTAAGGAAGGTACTTGTTATAAGAAACGTTTTTCATTTTGATATTCATGGAAAACGAATTAAAAGTTTGTTTTGTTATGAAAACAACTGATTGGAATTATCCCGGTGTCGCGATATTTATTTAAAAATCCCTTGTGAGTTCAGTCTATATTTATGATTACTCGGTAAGCTGTAGGTTGAATGAAATGGATTGCTGTGACGTTTTGGCTCCCGTTCACTCAATGTTTACAAGGTTCTTTATGGAGTTAAACACTGTCGTATCTATCTATTACGACTATGGAATTATCAAGACAAGAGTATGACAAGACATTGTAGTAAAACGTTGGTATCATTGTAGTCTAGCTAGGTTAGGCGTCAAAATCTCATTAATTCTTGGTATGTAGATCGAGGTCCAGTCATTTTTTTGTGAAACAGACACAGCTAGCAACAGTGTTTAACCCCAATTTTTTGTTACCAAATATTATTAAAGTATTGAAATTTAAACCTGAAGACAAAGTGCCATAAGACATATAACTATTGCGCGTAATTAAATGAAAACCAACACGTTATTAAAATCTACAATTAATTAAATATCTTAAGATAAATTTTAAAAATCTCTTTATTAATAATTTTTAAAATCCGAGAGATAATATTTTTTTAAATGTTTAAAATTTCTTATGTACATTAGAGCTATGTTAGAATATAAGCATACCTTTCTCCTAGACTATCACAACATTCAAAGGCATTACAAGTTTGGACCATCGCTTGCAAAGGATAAAGGTAGTTCTCCAACTCCTAAGCTAATTTATAAGGCGTTCTGCACACATAGCTAGTCACAGTTACGAGTTATTGGCTATGGAAGGGTTATTACTGCTGACTTCTATAGTATTAGTAGGTACACTGGACTGGCTTGCTAGGCTAAAGTGACAGCAATGGCACAAGATGGCGGCGTTAGTTCTGATTTCGGCCACGTGCCAATGACACTTGGATGACATTGAAATGAGGGCGCTTTACAAGATGGCGGCGTTAGTTCTGATTTCGGCCATGTGTTAATAACACTTGGATGACATTGACATGGGGGTGCTTTACAAGATGGCTGTGTTAACTCTGATTTCGACCACGCGCCAAATGATCCTTGTAGTACTGTACATTAGTAAAGACTTCAATTTGATTTATCCAGCGTAGGTACTAGTACTACAGAGGTCTGCGGTTATATTCTAACAATAAATTCAAAGACTGTTCCTTTTTTTGTAAATAGCCAACATAACGCGCTGTGCCGGATTCCCTCAATAACGATTCCAATAAGTACAATACAACCTTTGATTATATAAGGTCTAGATTCCTAATCCGGCATCTAAAATTGAAGCAAAGAACTGTCAAAAAGTACGTTCATATGGACGTACTTTTAGAGAGGTAAGAAGACTCCTATCAGATGTTCTAGCCATAATTATTCCAGCGCGCCATTTACAACGAGTGTCAAACGTCAATAATAGTAGCTTAATTTTTTTTATAGTCGTACTGAGGGAATGCTCCATCTAGACATTATATAATCAAAGAAAACAACATAATATATCATCTATTAGATCACAATTCCCTTATTTTGTCTAAATAATCTCATACATACCTAGTATCAAGTTTCATTAAAACAATAACACGAGCACTTAAAACTAAGTATTGGAATTGCGGTCAGAAGCAACCGCAAATTGCTAAGTGTGTACAACGCTTAATTCATTTATGAAAATTCTTGAGGTCAAATAAATTGGAATACCTACATTGTAAATATTAAATTATGCCTCAGCATCTGTCATTTATTATGAAAGCAATTTATTGCTTTAGCTCTGAAGCTATAATTAATAACGTGATACAATTTAACACAGTTTTTTCAAACGTCAAAAAACGTTAAATATTAATTTAAAATGATCGCGATTATTCCGTCTCATTTTGGTACTTACTAATTAATCAATTTATATTCTGAAAATAGAAGGTAAAATTTTAAGAGAATTTTCTTTTAGTAAATACTTAAATGTATTTTCTAAGTGGGACAGTAAACAGACAGTATAAAATTGGATGTCCGTGCTATAGCGAGTAAACTTTACATTTGTAAAAGTCATCAACGTAATTTACGATGCAATCTAGTTTATACATTAGTAAAATTATTGAAGTACAGTATCTTGGCGGGTTTAGACTGGAGACGATATAAATTGACGTAGGTAATTAATTACAAATTTAAATTGCCTCTGAAACAAAAAATAGGTGAAAGAAGAATTGGTTTATGAAAACATCCTAAAATATTACACACATATTCACTTTACAATTTTTAGATTAGGGGTATTAGGATTAATTCTATAATGTGTACAAATCGCCGCATGCAGGACGACTCTGAGTGCGGCAGATAGAGTGATACTCGTAAAATAAATGAATGATTATTGGACGCAGTCAAGAATCTATTGTATTATTATCGTCTCTTGTCAAAATATTTTAAAATTTAGTGTCAGAGAACATTGCAGCAAAACGTGGACAATAAAAATCCTCTCACCTAATATCTAAGCTTGGACAAATTTATATTAATAAAAATCTTTTTAGTTTACTTAATTTACGCAAAAATCGTAAGTACTTCGGTGATCGGGACCCTGTACACTAACATGCACCTTATCTATTATTAGTTTTATTGTCTGTGCATTGGTGACTTCTGCAGACTTTTTGTTGTCGACTTCAATAAGAAGTATTGAAGTTCGTTTATAACTTTTAACGCTCGTGAACGAACATTTTCTCGCTCTGATTTAATCAGAACGATCAGAACAGTAAAATTAACCTTTATAGTCTCTGTTTGACGAAATGTTTTCTATAACTTTTTTCTCCTTTTACCGAACTTTAAGTACATACACTGCATAATAGTGGTAGGCAAATTTCAAGACAATGCACAGACAATAAACACATACGCTCACGACACAACATGTGGTCATTATTCGAAATAATTTGACAGTGAAAATTGGTCAATCTCTTATCGTAGCTGCTCGCTATTTACATACGCTTATAACCTGTAATAAGGGCGAAAATGTCTAGAGGCCTGGGTAATTTTAAGTAAAAATCACCAATTTTGACAAGGGGTCTATGGTCGGGAAAGAAAGCTCGGAATCCTAAAACTCTCCAGTAATGAAACGAAGAACAGTTCCAGCTTGAAGTAAATCCATCGTTAATGGTATTAAAGTACGATAGGCATCTAACTTCTGAATAGTGTATTTGCTCCCTACGAAAATTAAATTACAATATTTTGCTGTTTATTTGGCCTTGTTCTAAAATTATCGTCCTGAGAGATTTCATTCAATAGTAAAATAAAATCGTTTTCGGTATTTAAATGCGGTTTAGGATAAAATTTAAATAAATAAATTGCTTACCTTGTGAATGGAGGCACATTTACAATTCATATTGCCTTCCATCGTTACTCCCGTGTTTTTAATAACAGTAATTTATTTTTAAAATGAAACCTTCGCCGATTATTGCCTAACGACCTCTAGACTTACCTATATACGTAATTAAATAAATCAAAGTTTCATAAAGATACAAAATATTATTAAAATTATCATTCCGTGCTCCCAGAAATATATATTATTTCATCAATGAGAACTATTATTACTATATAGCTAATATTAGAATGTATTCAAGCGGAGATAAAATATATCGAATCTAGATATTGCTTCATTTTTATAATCCTACAAAATGATGAAGGCATAAAATAACTAACATTATATAAAGGTAGAATAATCTAATATTTGATTTGTATATTTATGAAACACACGCAAACTAAAAGTTATTTACAGTGATGTAAAACAAGCATTGAGCAATCTTTTATGAATTAATATTAAAAATATGCTTAAATATTTACAGTAAAAGTGGCCATTGTAAAACTTACTCATATTGAGGCTGCCTCGGTAACCAGTCATGTATGACATTACGTAAATTTCGTTTCCACTGGTATTAATGAGCTGAGCGGAGCGAAGCGAAGTGATATATTTCTGCGCGCTTCATCTTTGTTCGCATCAAATGCACTCCATGGTTGAGTTACTATATAAATGTAGAATTTTCTTGTGATAATGTGCAGGTTTGTATAAACTTAAATACGTTTTCATCACGCTGCATCAGAGAATTCCTGTATTCTTAACGTTAGAGAAAATAGAACGCTTACAAATTGAGCAACCTATGTGGTCATAGAGTCATTAGATTTAATGCTATACAAACGAAAATCTTGTTTTGAGATGAAACAAGAACAAGTTTGGGCAAAGTTGTCTCTTCAATTTGTTTTGCAAAAGGACAATTTTGCGCAGTTTAAACTTTGATCAACCAACTTGAGGCAGCCACTTTAGTCCTAATTAGTTTAATTAAAAATATTAAGGTGCATTTTAAGTCGAAGAAGATAAATGTTATTAATAAAATATTTACAAATAGTAAGAGAGTACGACTAGTGGATGAATGAATTAGTAATATTAAGTGAAAATGTAAGTTTTATCATTGAGTTGTCATCAAAATTAGATCGATATTATATTCTCTACTCCACAATAACTATAGAGTTACGTAATAAAATTCTACGGGGTCATCACATATCATCGAATTTAGACGACAACACTTTATTAAAATTATTAAAAAAATATCAATTCTTCACTACGAAAAAACCCTTAACGCTGGCAACACTCCTTTTTATCTAGCAACACTTTGTGTTGTGATCGGTTAATCAAATTCGAACACGATTTGAATGGTGAACAGCCATTGGTCGGGGGCGGCGGGCATCGCCGCGTACGTGGAGTATCACCGTGCGGTCCCCTCGTCCACTTTTGGGGGAGATTTCTCCTTAGAGGGTATATCTTGGCTCTGATCCCTGGTCTCTTGAACTGACTCCAGTCCGATGTCGAAAGACGCTTGCCTGTTGGATATACTAATGTGTTAATATCGGTGATGAAAATTCAGAACAATTGGTTGGATAATTAGTCTCTGATAGAGTAACTAAAAATGTCGTTTTGTCAACTTGTCGGAAGGTATTCCAGAATTGTGATTTTAAATTTAAGTCAAGAAGACGTAACTAATTAAAAATCGGCTATCTAGAGCTATATTTTGTCTAGTTCGGACATTTTCCTTCTTTAGTAAATTAATGCTTTTCCATATTGTTAAATACAGCAATCCTCCCAATAAACAGGTATAACATTTATAGAATATTTTGGACAATTCTTTTCAGTAACCATTTCGAATATAATTTGTGAGAACTCACGAAATACTCGTTTGGCTTGTACCTAATAATAGATACGAATACACATTAACATAATGGAGAAATCATCTTAGTATCTGCCTCATAACACCAGTGAATCAGAGAAAACAATATTGAATTATAAAAGAAGCGGGTATAGAATTTGGAATTAGTTATCTTTTGATTGAATAAAATAATACCTTTTTGTATATTACGAAATGAAAAGACGAGCAAGAGAAAAGACGACCTGCTCGTCTTTCTAGCATGACGCTTACGTCATGCTAGCCCATAACAGTAACAGTGACACCCAAATCCTTGTTTGACAAAGATCTGAATGTCACAACACTGCGCTCCTCATTTCATGAATCTCATTTGCCCAGTAATTACACTTCAACCGAAACACTATGTTAACATCACTATTTCACGGAAGTATAACACGATACCGTTGTGCTACTCACTAGGTTAGCCGGCCTATGGCTGAGCGATAGGCCGGCTTACCTAACACATTCACACCAACCTACCACAGGTACTGTAATATAACAGAAAAATCAAAAATGTGGCCCATAAAAAAAACAAACTTGAGTTCGATTGCATACATGAAATGCATAAAATCTTTAAAGCGGGAAGATATGGAGTGATAAATATAAATGCATCAGATACATACAACGCAATGTTTAGAGGGACCAGTAATAAGGACAATTTTACTGTACATCTGGTGAATCTACGAGTGGTCAATTATCCCCAGGCTATTTTATTATACATAAATAGAACAAAGTTATCTTAGAAAATCTTGGCGTATTTTCCCATCTCAATTTGCCCTGAAGGTGCAACCGTTGTTCATTCTGTAAAGCGCCTACGCGGTGTTCTCTTTCTATTATTCTATTAATATCTCTGTAATTTTGGATACTGTAATATTTATCTTAAATAAAAAAAAACTGCTACTGTGGTATATGTCATATTTTCAGAATTCATGCAAAAATTTCATTTACTTTCCTTTTCGATAAATTGAGATAAGTTCCAAAGGAGTCAATCTAACGGCTGGTGCCTTGATTATCTTTTTCTGTTAGTAAGGATTTACATTCAATATATTTGCCTAGCGTTTCCGGACATGACATTATCGTCATCATTATAATCGCGCATGATATAGGTAATGTTCCAGAAACACCAGCGATACGCGGTATTTTTTTAATACTCAATATGTACCTAAACGTTTTTACCGGACTGCAAGGAAGGGTTATGTTTTTCGCAAGTATCTTGTATGTATGTATATATTTATTTAAATAAATACATACATATATTTCAAACCACTAGACGGATTTATACGATTTTTTGTCTAACAGACTGTTTTTTCGATTCGTCTTGATCGCCCAAGTGTTCCTAGATATGTAACGTTTGAAAAAACAAAAATGGCGGCTGTGAAATGTCAAAATAAAGAGACTGCACATTACACAAAATGCAGAGTAGTACTAAGTAGAGTCAAATCGCTAGAAGGTTTTGGTTTTGAGCTCGCATTTAAACAAACAAAATGTTTTTTTAACTTATTATTTATTTTCTTGGGGACTCGGTAGATAGCGTTATGATGGCCTGAAATCGTGACATATGAAGGACGAACATGACAACGCCGGGCGTGGCTCGAAACAGCAGTTAATGCCAGAGCAGAACGTCATTGTTATGTTCACGGGATTAAGTCGCACCCGAGTTAAAATATTCCTTAGACATCTTCTTTCGGTTAAACAATATGTAACCGTTTTGAGTCGTCAGTCACTGCTTATACCTACCGGTCAGTTAAATAATTCCCGGGCGCGGACAGAGACCGGCCCGCTCTTGCTAACACGGCTCGCTTTGCGGTAGCGGTGGGCTTCTCGCACGGCTCGCCGCGAGAACTCGTTGATTCTCGCCGAGATGTGCTGCCCTCTCTACTGCGGAGGAACGGGTTCTGTGGGCAACATTAATATTATGTTGTAATTATGTTTAAAAATAACCAAAACAAGCGTTCCGAGCTATGACACAGTTTTGACAGCATTTCAGTCTTCATTGTAATGAATTCTCTTTTCTAAATCTATATAAGTATCATTACCTAAATTCAAAGTGTCAAAACCCCAAAATAAGTGTAGTAAATGGCACATTTCTTAAATTCTGTGATTCTATCAGTCAATCTTAGGGTGATGCAGAGAGAAAGTAGTAAGTAAGTATTCATTGACCTACTTACCTATTGTAGGTTTTCTGTATAAAATGAAGCCGATAATCATGCGACTGACCTGGAAGCTGTGTTTCTTGAGCATGGTCTTGATGAGTATGAGCGTGGAGAGGTTAGGTATGGAAGTGACGACTTGCGCCATGTCTTCCTCCGTCACTTCCACCAGGCGGCAGTTCTCCTGCTCCGAGGGCAGAGGATCCTTGCCTCCAGCCGTGATCCACTCGTGATCCTGGGTAAGAGCATAGCACGTGATTAGTTGCTGAATAAATGCTTACCTTCATCCAAACTATGCCGTTCATTTAAATACGTATTCTATTATTTCATCCAAAAGCGCAAACACAAACGCAAATACTCGTATCTTTTTTCGTTATACCAAATTATTGGTTGTTTGAAAACGTCAAAATAATACATACAAAAAGAATAATAAAATTATTTGTTTGAAAAAAAAAATATGAAGTTAGGCGGCTCGGTAGTAGAGAAAAGTTCCTACGAAGTTTTAACGTGAATCTTATAGTCTCTGAGTTGAGATACTGTAACCATGGAACCAACAGGCAATAAAGATAGAACGATCCATCGTTAGATGTTGTAACCCTGTGCCCGAATCAATCTTTGGAACAATAGTACATTATGATATAAGTGCGGTAAGTTGAAAATTAAAGCCGAGGCGATATTGCTACAAGAAAGCAGAGGCTGTAATTATCAAAGCGCACGTATGTCATACGACGTTTTATAACATATTTGCCAATAAACAATACAGCGAAAAGAAAATGCGCGCGGAATAATTTATACTTGTTCACAAATTAACGATGCGCGCGCATCAGCACTTTTTTTAAAGGCAAAGGTACCAAAACAGCCAGTGTTATTAATAAAGTAAATTAATATTTTTATGTTTTGTTGCAGATAAATCGTTGTAATTTATGGTCAACATTAATTAAAATAAAAGATTTAAATGTTTATTTATTATATTTTATCTCCAAAAGTTAATTTTAGTCATCAAATGTTGACCACTTTTCTGAGATAAAAACTCTTTTAAAAATTATGCTAAGATTTCAAAAAGTACCGTTCGTTTTAGACGGAGCATGTTGATAAAGCATGCATTTTACATTACAATAACGCTTAAGTAGGTAATGAGATATATGATATTGAAATTGGAGAAAAAAGAGACCCTTTACGAGCAAATGTGTTATAAATGCTAATTTACAAATCTACAGATTTTTATCCCTTGCGATGATTTACAATAAAGCGGTCTTAAAACGACTGCTGCAAAGCGTAGTTTTAGCTAATGCCTCGCAGTATATTGTTGTGAGTTTATAGTCTTGGTTACATATCAACCCATAAGATGGCCCACTACTGGGCACGGGTCTCCCCAGTAGAACCTACTAGTATGTAGATCCTGGGGGTAATTGCCATAATCGCCACGCTTGGCGAGCGGGTTGGCGATCGCAGTAAGGCTTTAAGTACGCAGAGGACGCTGCTGCCCGTCCTCCGGGGTGAAATCCCTTAGTCGCCTTGACGACACCCACGGGTAGAGATGGGGTGATACTATTCTTAAGCCGGTACCACACGGCTGCAAAGCGTAGTTTTAGCTAATGCCTCGCAGTATATTGTAGTGAGTTTATAGTCTTGGTTAACTATACCTTAACCTCCTGCATGGTAGCTCTTGCCACGGGATCCTTATCCAGCATCCTGCTGAGCAGATGCCTCAGTTGCTTGGAGGGCTGGAACCTATCAGGGTAAGCGAGGGGTTCACTCAGGACCTTGCGCTGCAGTTCCACCGCAGAGCTGCCCACCCATGGGACCTTGCCCGTCACCATCGCGTACAGGGTCACGCCTAAAGACCAGATGTCTGCGGCCTGGGAGAAAAAAAAAACATTTCAATTGATCGATTTTGTAATTTGTCTTTATTTGTTGATTGTGCTTTTATTTTTCTGTTTACACTATAGAACTTTATAAGCTACGGGTCTTAATCGCGTAAATATTTTATTTTAAGGCTAAATACCTTTGTTTTATTGCCCGACGTTTCGACCGTATTGCAATGGCCGTGGTCACGGGTAGAGTGCCTTTTTGTGTTTACTTTATAATTTCTTCTTTTCAAGTTAAAGAAGTCTGTTACGATCGTTTTTTCCGATCAAATAACATCATCCAAAAAACTCAATTCTTCCTCTTTTGATTTTTTTATATTGATGTATTTCCTGTTCCTACGATGTGTAGGTACAGAGATGTAATCAAATCTTTCGTCACCTTAAGCTTGGCATACGACTACAGCTAAAATGTATCGAATCAAAGTGAATCAAGTCTTACGCTGCGACTCGTAGCTGACATAGACGGATATACAGACGTCGTAATCCTAGGTTTTTGTTGGTATAGATGAGCATTTGGTGAACTCCAAAAACCAACATGTAATTCAGCATTTTGGCAGCCTCTCCCGTTTGATTAACCGATATCATGACAACTGCAAAGTTTTCCAGCAAAGTTTAAAGTTAAACAGAATTCCAAAGGACATCCTTAATTAGTAGAAATTTCCTAAACTAGGTTAATAACTTTATGCTGCGGCAATGGAGTAAATCATATTAAATAGATAGTGGCCATATTTTATGGCAAAATTGGTCACCGTGAGATAGTAAAGTAAGGTTGACATAGTTAGTTTAAAGATGGGTGTCCATTTTGCGAAAATTCACATATCACATAAATCCGTGCTATAAGCTGATCGAATTAAAAAAAAAAAATTAGAAATGTGGGCTCGTGGTCCCACATTATTAGCAATCTTGTTAACCCCTCCAGCACACCTGACGTCAGTAATATAATGAGTAGGATTCGAACCCACGACTTCAACATGAGTGAGACCGATGCCTTGGCCATTAGGCTATTTTTAGCATTTTTTAAAATTTTATTATTAATTAGGGGTCGGGTAAGTGTGTGCCTAATCATTTATGAGACTGGTCGCCATGAAGAAACTAAACTCACCTCTCCACTATACTTATCAGCTGGCGCAGCAGTTTCGGGAGCCCTGAAGGCTGGCGTGCCAACAGTCCCCGAGACTCTCCCAGCGGCTGCAAGCTCCCCACACGCTCCCAGGTCTGCCACCTGCACTCTATCTTCGCCAAGGAGCAGGTTCGCAGGTTTGATGTCGCGGTGAGCAATACGCTGGTAGTGTACTGTTGAAAAATCTAAGTTGTTATTTTGTAGCATTTCGTAGCGCAGTGCTACGAGCGTAGCCTTTCGTAGTACGGTTATTATATTTTTTGTAAAAATAAAATAAAAAATAATTCTCCGTCGAGGAGAACCAGATACAAATAACAAGCACAAAGTATATTCAGACTCGGAAAGACGACTTGTTCGACGATTTTTTGACCGTTACGGGAATCGAATAAGCGAAGCTGTGACCGAAATATTGACACATCCTTCGATTTAATAAAACTCCTAAGGATAAAGTTAATATTTGGCAACGGTGTATATTTATGTACCGTATATGCTGTAGCACAATAATAATAATAGAGGTTATTGCGAAAATCCTGGGTTGATTGTAAAAGTCCGGGTGTTCCTATAAATTGAAATAGATTTTCGCTTCAGTCCCAGTACACACAAAATTTAATCCAAATCAGTCCATCCGTTTAGGATGAATTGGATGACAAACATACAAACAGTTATATATATATCGGTACGAGTATTAACAAGATCCAGCTCATGTTAATCATATTACTTTATGAGTGGTTTTATTTCCGTATTGTCAATATTTATTGAGAAGAGATGACGATGGTTCTCTTGGTGTTTTTATAGAACTTTCTATGGGGAGTGTTCTGAGGAATTGTTCGGACTGATTCCACAAGCTGAGATTCGGCACCGCACAACGCGACAAACATCCAAGTATCACCGTCACCATTTCGACACTTGGCAATCCACCACAGTCCGTTTTTTCTGCTACGAACAACCATCTTGTGGAATCAACTGTCACCAGGTGTATTTCCGTATCGATATGACTTAAAGACTTTAAAAAAAAGAGTCTACTCTTTTCTTAAAGGCTGGCTACACATCTGCTATACCTCTGGTGTGGCAGATATCCATGGGCAGTGATAATCACTTACCATCAGGTGAGCCGCTTGTACGTTTGCTCCCTATCTCATAAAAATAATCAAATACAATGAAAGCAAATATTTAAATCATTTTATTTACTTAAGTGTAAATAAGTTGTAAATTATTATAATCTAACCTATATAATTTAAGTAATAGTATTTTTATAGACATTTCTTGCCAATTACTTTATTAATACAATATTTACATTTTTAAAAGATAGAAAAATTTGAAGTCCAGATAAAGACAGTGTCCAGATATGTGGTTCGATTTCGGCTCCGGTTTGCCATACAGAAGTCTCGAGTTCGATTTTTGGGTCTAGTTCAAATTATTAATAAAGCATCTAAATTTCCAATCGTTCTTATGAAAATTGAATAGAACTATTGGAAACTTAGCTTAACAATAAATCATCCTAAAATACGACGAATATATATATATTTATTAGCAGTTCTTCTGCAATTGTCTTAAGATTTTTACAATGATCCTGTTTTCGTGACTATCCTACGACATATATATGTTTTTCCTTCAACAAAAGTTCGTAAGCAATCATAAACATTGTCTTTTTGTGATGGTAATATGAATGTTGAGGAAAATCACTGTTATTGTGAGTAAACAAGGGTTTGTATATAAAGACAGGATTAATATAAAGCTGAATATACGGTGAAGAATTTAATTCTTTATGCCTGTAACTTAACTATCTAGACCAACAGTATTACGTGAATATCAGAGTCTTTTTATTTATTATTTAAATTTGTTACCTCCCTGTAGGTATTATTGTTTTTATACATCGGCAATTTTTGCCAAGCGATTTTTATACATATTAGATATATTTGAGGACTTAATCGCGTGAATTATTTAAAGGATCCTTTTTTACCCGACGTTTCGATCGAATTGCACCGATCGTGGTCACGGGTCGACTCTGTAGGTCTCCCGGTGTTGAATTTTTAAGACTATAGATATAACAACACATTAGTATCGTAGACTACACGTCAGTAAAAATGCTAGGCGAAGTTATATTACCGGCGGCGTAAGCATGAAGCCACCTTGTATCCTCGTATAACGCTCTGAGGCAGAATATTTAAGTTTTCTCAGTAAATATTGAACGATTTTTTAAATTAGCTTCGTACATTGTTAATTAACAAGTTATGTAATATATTAAGATCATGTTCCTATCCAGGGAAAAACAAATGAAACAATGCGATGAATTAAATAGCAAAAGTTTCAAATGATTAATCGATTGATAACTAATCATGGAAAATGGATAAGTGATTTTAATAATTTTAATAAAATATATCTACGTAAATACGAACAAACACAGACTGCTGAAACATAACCCTTTTAATTACCAGCCAATCCAACTTATAAATAAAAGTATCTAACAACTTGGTATTGTTTTGCTAGTATTTATTAATCATAAAAGTGGTTTTAAACATAAAATTATTTATTAATCAAGATCAGATGATTCACTTTAGAAATTGACTTTTAAAACATTTTAAAAATCACTTTTTTCTAGCACATTGTTTTGCCTTTTATCTAGTGTTACCCACCGGTAGAACTCACGTGGACGTATGTTATCGCAATTAAAAATACCTAATGTCTCTCCTCCGTAATCCATTTATCTCTTTACCAAATGTTTACTACATCCTTTTAGCTATACTTTCGCATTTATAATATTAGTATGGATATCAGACATATAAAAAGAACCTGAACGAACACAGAGTATCATGTGGTACTGCCTGGTTGCCCTAGTACAAGCACTGCTTAGTTTGGGATCAGATAGCGTTGTGTGAGTTGTCCCAAGATATTATTATTATTATATTATATAATGATTCATTTATTCCAGTTTCCCAAAGCTAGCAGTTTACCACAAAGAGTGTTGGGGCGTTCGTACTTCAGAGCCGGTAATTACGTCCAACACAACGGCTGTATGAAATCAATTGTTATGTAAATCCTTTGTTATTCTACAAAATACCGAAAGAACAGAAAGTAAATTTCACATGTTCTTTGGTCGAGCAAGTGCGTTGTTATATAGACATCGTTCACAGACACGGAATTTCGGAACACCTTAGAGAACAAGTGGTCAGAAGCAATCTGAGTAGTGAACGATGGTTATGTATAAGTAAAGATGTCAGAAACAACTTCGAAAAATAAATCAGACTGTTTCGGTCCAAAACAGGCTGATGATGATAATGAACGATGTTTATGTAAGCGTTGCGTTTCCTTCTGTTGTCTCAGTTCTTGGTGGTAATTCTGTTGACAAATAAAACAAATGTTCGCTCTGAGTTTCGAGCGAATATTTACTTAATTACGTGCCCATCAGTGTGGATATAGGCGTATGTATAATATTCGTATGTTACTAGTGTTATCTTTAGCTAGTACTTCGTAAAAGGTTTGTGCTAACAACGTTTGGAACTGTTCTAGACGAGTAAATCTAGTAAAGTTCAATTTTGTTAGACTGTTTTGCTAATAAAGCCATTTTTTGCTTACTGAGGTGTTTTCAACCACCACGTGAACAAACATTAATGCCAGATAAAGACGTAGTTCTCACATGGAGTGCATGTTTCTATGCTATTTTCAACCACCTTTAAAAAGTTCTCTGGTTGACTCATATGTATGTTGATATGGATGTTTGCGATTTTTATTTATTTAAATCTTTATGCACAAAGTTGTGGACTTAATGCTAACAGCATTCTCTGCTAGTCTACCTTAGGGTGATGTAGAAATGGAATGTGTAGGTGGACACACTCCCACCGCGCCACAGAGGCAGTCAATATATATAATACATACATACTTACAAAAATACTAACGTACATACATTTATAACTATACATATATACATTAAAAAATACACAGTTATAAATATTTAAGTTACTAATGTTGTGCTGATCCATCTAGGAACAAAGTGCGTACCTTCCATTTAAAATAAAGGTAATTCCTAATTTCGAGGGGCAGGGCATTCCAGAGAGAAGCAGATTGAACTAAAAAAGAGCATTTGACGAATCCAGAAGAATGAGCTGGACATAAAAGAAGCAAACTGTCGGAAGATCGAAGATCTCTACAGTGATTGCAGTGCAGGTACTGAAAGTTGGAAGTCAAGTATGAAGGGGCAGAAGGAGAATTGAGAATAGTATAGAGTGTAGTGAGAGCGCCCAAAATATGTCGCTAAAGATTAGGGAGCTATTTAAGTTCGGAACGGTAGATTTTCTCGAAAGCTAGTGATGTGATTTAGATGGGGTTTTTGCTATTATGAATATTTTTCAGGGAAGGTTTAAGTGTATAAAACCTTATCCTAGCTTATAGAACACTAGAAATATAAACTTAGACATAGGAGAGAGTCAGCAAAATTTGCATTCGGTGATGTACTTGATATTTTTTTTATGCTTGGTTGATTTGAAGGCGGTACATTTTTCTTAAACTGCTACCTGTTGAAATATAACTGTTTTATGACCTAACAGGGGATGGATAAATTCTATCAAATTGAGGACATTCGGCGACATTAATTAACGTGGCATGCGACGAGAATATTGAGAATACAATTAGGTTTTTTGTTTATAATTGGATTACTTATTATTAGGTTTCAGTTTTTTAACTTTACCAGTTTTCGTCCGCGGATCCACTCGTTAGGATGTCGGTCACATCCTTGTTTCCAATTTCATTAAGATATAAATATAAAACAGTTTAGTCGTGAAAACGTATAAAAGCCACAATAGATTTTCCTGCGTCTAATTAGTATTCTAGTTGATTAAAGTCTTATATTTGCTTTATTCTAAAGCTAAGAATTTTACTTCCTAGTAACTATTTAAAGTAGAATTCTTAGTTTCTAGGGCAACCAGACTACTGATAAACATACTTATACATTTCTAAATACATACTTATGAAATATAAATTACACCCAGGCACAGAATAAACCATCGTGCTCATCACACAAAGTTGGGGATTTAATCGAGTATGGGGATCAAACCCACGATATCCGGCTTAGCAGTAGGGTCACTAACCACTAGGAGGGCTATAGGCCAGTAATAAAACTTAAAAAAAAAAAATAACATCTAACTGACTTTAATCACGGTTGATTTGCTGGCATTTACTGAAGAGTCTGTTCTCGATTTCGTTGTCTGTCTCCTAAACTCATCATCAGATCGTTACGAAATGTAGGTGTAAGGAACCATTTCGGTATAAACCTCTTTCGAACAATAAAAAAAGAATGAAAATCCGTCTCTGTATGACGGATTTATACCTGATCATACATGAAAAAAATAAAAACATCCGATTTGAGAACCTCCTTCTTTATGAACTCAGTTAAAAAGCAAATAAATATGTCTAAAATGTGTATTATGAATTATTTGCATAATATCGGAATCAATAGAATTAATTTAAATTTCTGGTCGCTATTGATCAGTACTATCGTGATTAAAGTACTGAGAGCTCGCAACACCAGTGCTCGCAGTACAAAAATGTGGACGATTTATGATGTCATATAATTCCCAAGGATGCTGCGGCAGCACTGAACAGTGCACGTAGTGTATATTGGAACATACCCCTAATTCCGTGAACAATGCCATTCAGGACAGCGGGTAAAATGTTTGTGACAAACGTCATTTATATAAAATGTAATGTCAAATGAAAATGACAAATGAAGAATGTCAGATTGAAGGTGACAGATGGTTAGTCACTGTCATAGGACCTTGTGAGGCTATTGCTCAGTCTTGTCTCTTTAAACTAGACTGAGCAATAGCCTCGGAAAACTGATCACTCTCTAGAAAGAGACAACGCGACTATACGGCCAATAACGGCTACTTTTCTGTAGGTTTGTAAAAACAATTTATCTCATTATTGAGTGTTGTCATTCTTTGTGTTCTGTTTATATTTTATGTGGGCAATCTGACCATTATTAGAAAGAGTATTTTTATAAATCACATTTAAATATCGTTGTTGTTAGTGGCTTTGGTTCTGATAAAAACAATATTCATAGAAGAGAGCTTTAAGAGCTGTAAGCAAATTAGGAGCTGTAACTGTAACTGAAACTTAATAACCATATGCACGTTTTTTTTCTAAAGCGGAACATTAATATTGATTTCTTAAATTTAAAAAAAAACCTCTTATTTAATGATCTTTGTATTGCAACGATTTATATTTGGTTATATTTTTTTCATTTTAGCCGTAAAATATACAGGATGATTTGTAATATACTAATAGACTCCCGCTCGTGGCTTCTTTACATTAAACTAAGTAACTTTGATATTAACCCTTTAAACACTTACCACTTGTTTTTGGACTTATGACCACCTACAGACTATTTTACTGTAGTTAAAAATCATTGTTTATTGTGAGGTTTAGGCCCTAAACCTGACAAAGAAACATCGATTTTACGAATTAAGGTTTATTAGTTTTTTTTTTTTAAATATATTACGAGGTTATTTGGTATACCTCTCGCTCTTGGCTTCTTTACATTAAAGAAGCCAAGAGCAAGAGGTTATTAGTAAAAGATTACCCTGTATAATAAACTGTTTACTGAATTAATCGAGTTTCTTAAGTTTCTTCCCGTATACAAATATTTAATTAATCTCGTATACTGAAAAAACAACTGCCTATTTTGTTACCCTATATTTTGTTATAATGCACCTTAATTTCTTCCGTTATTACACATAGCATGAATGTATCATACTTACAATATTCAACGCCTAGAAGCGCGTCTCTGAAGTACTTCCTTGACAGGTGTTCACTCAGTGGGTTCTCCGTGGGGATGTCGATGACTGGTCCACCTTCCAGGAGCTGGAATACCAGGTACAGGTGGTCTTCTGCTGGGTCGTCCAAAACCTACGATAGAAAGAGATCGCATGGTTATTTCTTCCAACACCTAATATTATATTTGTCTGGTAACAATTCGAAATTCCAATCGTTGGATAGAAGGGTAGTGTATCTCCTCTTCTATTATAAAATTGTAAAGTAGAAGAAGAAATAACATTAATTAAAGTGCACAATACACATTCAAATTTAATATAAATAAATTAAAATAAACAAATACCAAACACATCAAATTATACAAAGAGAGATGCAGAGGTGCTCGATACATGCTTGCTGGGCGCAGACAAGTATTGCAATGTTCGATATAATTAGTAGGTATTGAGACTTTAAGGGGTCACAGCTCAGCAAAAATGCTACAAATAAAAACTGCAGCAATGATTTTCAGCTGAAACCTCAGATGTTACAGATTAAAGTGCCTGTACATAAAAAATAAAAAAAAATCTAACCTATAAATAGATCAACTAATTCAGGTATATGAATCCGAAGCTTTGCTTTGTTTGTATTTTTCTTATCTATTTGTTTATTTATTTATTCGCTTTTGAAATAGTAATATTTTTATTTAAATACTCCTACAAGTTTCGTAAAAAATAGTAGCCACATCTTATTTAGATAGCTCTAGAGGAATGGTTGCACCAACCGGCATCCAAGCGAGCGCAGCCGCGGACAACAACTAGTATTATGTAAGTAATGAACTTGTATAATCTATATCTACACCACGGATACGAGTGTAACCCGAAAAATATTCTGGTCACGTCGTGCTCTGTTCTCTTTAGTAATTACATTGTAATGCTTTCATTACACATCGCCAGGATGCTCTTACTTCCTTGTAATGGAAACTCAATATAGCTATCATTATGGTCTATTTCAGAACTGATAAATGTTCATTACAAATAATGTTTTTAAAAATTGATAGAATAACATTGCTAATTTTTACATTAACTAGAAAACAATTAGATGAACTGTGTAACTAGGAGTATATTGTCGATTATAACGACAATGTGAAATATAACTTTTACTATTACTACTATTTAGACTACAAACATTCAAAATATCGCTTAGATGACATCTGTCCAAATGTTCAATTCAAAAGGACAGATATTACAGGGTTATTTTAAAAATATTTATTATTCTATATGGTTGAGTCGACAAAGGATATTGCCAATAAATTTAAAGACTCAAGTATTTCGAGTTTCGGCTAAGTTTCGGCAACTTTCTTTATTCAATTACGAAATTTTTCATGACTTTGTTTTTGTATTTTTTTGTAGTCCTAATACAGTTAGTTAGTTAAAGTTACTAATACAAAACAAGTTGTATCAATCAATATCCAGGTCACATCCTTGTAAAAGTTGAGTATTTTTTTTTTAAAGACTATTCTCGCAGTAGGTTACAAACAAGCCCTGTGTGTGTGGGACTTAACAAACATACATGTCACGGAGACAGAGTACACCCAGACTCGGAACAACAATTTGTAGATCACACAAAGTGGTGTCCCGTGTGGGAATCAAACCCATGACCTCTTGCGTAGCAGTCGGACACACTCCCACCGCGGCAGAGGCAGTTCAAAATCAATTCAATTATTAATAAGCCTGTCAAGTTTTATATTAATTTTATTCTACTCAGAGAATAAAATTAAAGTAAAGGATACAATACGGAACTATCGTTACGCCAGCCTGATATGTGCTTTAATGGTTTTGGCAATGCTGATTTATGCAAAGGTCTTAAATCGAGGAAAAAATCTACTAATTTGGAAGGAAATTTGTTGACTTAGCAAGTAAGAGCGATGCGAACGACACGTTTGCAAATTCGAGTCTTGTGAATCATAATATTTCTTTCATACGTTTAATTTATATTATTATGAAGTCCTTATCATTCTTGCATGTTATACCCTCTCATTCTTCTATCGTCGGTACCTCTTTCCTCGTTCAATCTATTTTCCTCTGGAAAACGCTGGCCCTCGAAATTAGATCGGCACCTAATCGCCTTCATTTTAAATGGAAAGTACGTACTCTGTTCCTTTATGAACTAGTTGAATCACCACAACATTTGTAACTTAAATAATTTATCTATACTATAATATTATAAAGCTAAAGAGTTTGTTTGTTTGAACTCGGTAATCTCAGGAAGTACTGGTCCTAATTGAAAAAATATTTCACTGTTGGATAGCCCATTTATCGAGAAAGGATATAGGCCATATAACATCACGCTATGGCAATAGGAGCGGAGCAATAATGAGAAATGTTGGCAAAACGGGGAAAATTTACGCAGACGAAGTTGCGCGGGACAGTTAGTATAGGTATTTCGGTATCTATGGTATGTATTTAAGTAGGTATGTCATGTATTTGTGTAAGTTTTTTTAATAAGGATTCGTTGTACTATTCCGTTTTTAGTTCTATTTGTATGATTAAATGTAATGTCAACAAGTGTAAGACAATACTTCATTTCTACATCGTCCTAAGGTAGACTGGCAGATAATGCTTTTATCATTAAGTCCGCCTATGTACAACTTTGTGCATAAAGTTTTATTAAATAAATAAAGATGGCGGAATTTCACCTCTTAATATTAGTATCCTGTCTTGTTATGTAACTTACATAATCCGCAGTGTAGCACAGGAAAGATGAGTTAATAGATTAATTTTCCTCGTGTTCTTACATTAATATAATTGCTACCGCGTTCCTATTTGCCTTCATATACTCTGCTGTACCCTCGTTACTAAGAATAAGAGGTTTTCGGATCTGCTTTTCTTATTTATTATTAACTCACACAGGCTTTCTTTCTTAAATTTGTAAATGTTTTATTAGTTGAACCGAATATATATTATTTGAAATCCCCGAAACATCACTACAGCCTTTTTAGTTTTAGTTTCCAACTGAAACTAAAATGGCTGTAGTCTTGTTTGTACAAAATTTAAATATAAAAGGAAAATTGAGTTGAGGCTACTGTTTGATTAACAAAGAAGCTACTGTCGTAACTGCTTTCTTTAGTAACTTTGTCATAGAATTTTACGAAATTATACTTAAGTCCTTACCAAATGTAAATGAGCATTAAGAATGTGTTTCCACAAAAGGGGTTTCTCTTCTGTCGTGTAAGACCTCGACACTTTCAAGTTTTGAATTTTAGTAATAATTATGATTATGAGTAGGTATAATACAATAATTTTTTTTTTTTAACAAAAAAGTGACTTCAAAACCGTGGCATACTGAACATATCAGCGTACCCCTTTTAGAGGGTACAGGAGTGATGTTATGTTGTGTGAACAAATGAAAAGCAGCAATCGCTGATTATTTGCTGGCATTTATTATGACGCCTCTGTGGCGCGGTGGGAGTGTGTCCGACTGCTACGCAAGAGGTCGTGGGTTCGATTCCCACACGGGACACCACTTTGTGTGATCCACAAATTGTTGTTTCGAGTTTAGGTGTACTTCGTGTCCGGGACTTGTATGTTTGTAAAGTCCCCCACGACACAGGGCTTGTAGCCACGCTACTGTGGGAGTCGTCTTTTGAAAATAAAAGACAAATTCCGTTGTCTCTTTCTGGAATCATCATCATCAGATTTTTGCAATCCTCATTCAAACAAAAAAAATATTACGGATTCGCAGAATAGTTTTTTAATTAAATAATTATGCGAATCCATTTAAATGACGAATTTATTATTCATTAACTTATTTTTTTTTAAAACGTTTTTAAGTTGTTCTAACCTTGATGAAAGATAAAAATAAACCTTACTTTCATAACTACGTCGTTGCTTCTTACCTCGACTAGTTTGACTACATTAGGATGATCAAGTTTCTTGAGCACGGCTATTTCTCTGTACACCCTCTGTAGAGGGTCCGGAGGGGGACCAGGGCCCGGTCTTCTAGGGGGTGCTCTGCCGAACAGACCGGCCCGTCTCATCAGCTTGCGTTTTGATAGGATTTTCATCGCCTGGGAATAACAAAAAATACGTTTAAAATTATGATTTCAAAGGTTCATAATATTTGATGAAACTATTTATTAGGGTGTGGAATCGTGTTTATTCCAAGACTGTCATATTCGTAGACTTAAGTACGCAAGTATATCTTAAGTCTATGGTCATATTAAGATATTTCAAGCTGAAAATCTGCTCAGTTCACGCTCCAAATCTTTTCTCTGTGTTGACGAAATTAAAGTATGTATCTTGTACTGTACAAAAACCACATGAGGTTTTTCGAAGCTTACTTCATTGGTTTTCAAGTCAATCAAAGCCAGTTTTGAAATGACTTGGAAGATCCCAAACAGTGTCTTTGTTTTATAATAATAATATCTTGGGACAACTCACACAACGCTATCTGTTGTACAAAGGAAACTAGACAACTGATAAACATACTTATATATTTCTAAATACATATAAATTATAAATAAATAACACCCAGACACAGAATAAACCATCGTGCTCATCACACAAAGTTTTATCCTGTGTGGGGATCGAACCCACGACCTTTGGCTTAGGATTCAGGGTCACTAACCACTAGACCAATGGGCCAATCAATCAATAATCAAATTTTAATTGTCTTCCCATATCCACTACCATGGTAAAAGTAAAAATGTAAAGCGTAGGTACTAGGTGCGCAAACAAAGTGGACATAACTAAAATCGTCAGAATGCTAACTTACATAATGCGTGTCATCCTCTTCATTGTAGGCTAACTTGACGATACCGTATGAACCCTGCAAGTGTAAACACAATCAATAAAACCATTCTTTCATAAGTGGTCGCCCAATCGCCATGGGCTTCGGCTTTGGCTTATCCTTAGGTGTGACATAATGTTCTGTGAGGTTCCCAGAGGACAAACACATGTAAAAACGTAACTTTTTCGTTCAGATTTGTGCTTTTGTGTAATCACGTGGCGATACATACACACATTAACAAAGAAGTAGTAAATCTATAATAATATTATAAAGCAGAAGAGTTTGTTTGTTTGTTTGTTTAAACGCGCTAATCTCAGGAACTACTAGTCCGATTTGAAAAATTCTTTTTTTGTTGGATAGCCCATTTATCGAGGATAGCTCTATAGCTATCCCCGATAAATGGGCTATCCAACAGTAAAACAATTTCAAATGTTAACATCACGCAACGACCAATAGGAGCGGAGCAGCAATTAAAAATGTTGCAAAAACGGGGAAAATTAACACATACGAAGTTGCGCGGGACAATATTTAACAAATTTTTAGATTTTATAAAACAAGGTAATTTACAGAATTTAGCAAATTTAATCTTATTTAATAAAATTATATTAAATACTTTTAATTTTATTTTTAATTATAGATTATGAAATTCGGATTCTTACCATACCTAGTTCTTAAAAATACTATTAGTTTATTCTTATAATCAACAATATACGGAATATCCCTAGACTTAGTTGATGTGTGTATATGTATTTATTTAATGACAAGTTTGTACTGAAATTGATAGAGCCGATAATCAATAAAAATATAAAGAGGCACTACGCACCTGTCCAATAGGCTCCAACAGTCTGTACTGGTTAAGTTGCACGTAGCCGGATGCCTGAGCGAGCGACACACGCCGGGACTCGCGCGGCGCACGCCTCGGCCGCGGCGACCCCTGCCCGCTGCACTCCGCTGACTTGGCGGCGTGCGACCGAAGCAACGTCGAGCGGTCGCCGGTCGCAGGGTATGTCGTGAGTCTATGGGAGCATATAACACCATTAAATATAAACTCGTTCATTTTAAGATTAGCAGTAGGCATTGCCCGCTTGTGGCTGGGGCAAATATATTTTAGCTAGACCCAATAGGGTTTTTTTGAAAAGTACTTGCGTAGACCCTTTTCTGTATCTTTATATTGAGAATATAAAAAAACCTGAACTAAATCAACCAATATATTTCTTAATCTGAAAGTATATATTTTTGACGTGATAAAGTCTTATAATGGTTGTAATTTTTATAGGCATTTCTAGCCAATTACTTTATTTAATACAATAATTGCATGTTTCTATCTTTAAAAAATGCAATTATTGTATGAACGTTTTATAAATCGATGACCGGGTGCATGTACGAAAAAGTGTCACGTTATTGATTTACTAAGCAACGGTCACGTTATTGATTAGTTGCTAAGCAACAGCTAATGGCAATTGCAGCTACATGACATGCGATACAATTGGAACTAACGTTATTGATTGGTTGCTAAGCAACGCGAATGGCGTTATGTCATTAATGTTTTCATATAAAAGTATCTTGGGACAACTCACACAACGCTATCTGATCCCAGACAGATAGTTTAAAGCGAGGGTAGTTTCCGAAACCCGCGCTTCACGGAGGCGACGCTGAGCTGAACTAGTCTACCCGGGATAACGGCTGTTGCAATACGGTCGAAACGTCGGGCAATAAACAAGGTATTTTACCTTAAATTAAAGACATGCAATTAAGTCCCGTATGTATAATTTTATAATGTGTACAAATCGCGAAATTTTATGAGCATTTATAGGAGATAGTTTACCTATACTTAACCTATTTTAATCAGAATTGTCACTAGCAAAAGTTAAGTGCCTTTTTGCCTACGACCTTATGGTTTTTTAGGGTTCCGTAGCCAAAATGGCGAAACAGAACTCTTATAGTTTCGCCATGTCCGTTCGTCGGTCCGCAGTTAAGCTCAGAGATTGTTAGTGCTAGAAGGCTGTAATTTTGCACGGAATCACTTATTACTTGCACCGACAAAGTGAAAGAATAAAATCTTAAAAAAAAATTTTTGACCCCTATATTTAAAGTAGAAATGTGTTTTTTTTTCTCACCCCATCGTGTGGCATATCATTAGATAGGTCTTTTAAAAACTTTAGGGGCGTGAAGACCACTTTTAGAATTAGGGATCTGTTAGTAAAATATTAAGCTTTAAATTGCAAATTTTTGTTAGAGTCAAGTGTCCCCACACCCTGCCAAATGGATGATGTTGGGAATGTGAAAAAAAATCATGGTAGTAGTATATATAGTGAAATTAAAAGGAAAACTATCACGGCTTGGTAGGCTTTACAAGTTCAAGAGTAACAGCTGACCAAGTAGAAGAAACGAAATTTTCGTACAAATTCCATTGAAAATTAATATTAAGTAGGTTATAAGTATGAAACGTACGAGTACGTTGTAATTATGAAACAAAAACAACAGAACACCCACTTCTTAAGCCGCATTATACAGATGGTGGTGGGGGGGGGGGACTACGGAACCCTATATTGTACGTGGCCCGACAAGCACTTGCCCGGTTTTTATTAAGACGACGGTGGCAAACAGCAGTGAGCGGGTATCCGCTTTCGTTTTGCTTTTTACCTACTATTTGCGCTGTATATTTAAGAGTAAATATTCGTAATAGTCGGCACTTGGTCGGCACTCACGGTGCCTGCGCCAGATAAACAAGCTTTTAGCAAAGTGGCCTTTAAAAATAAACAAACAGACTACTTTACTATTGACAATGTTAGTATTGATTAGCCTTTGTTCATCCTGTGACTCGGCTCAAGCCTGTTAATTCAGAGTGCGGTACATTTGAGAGCTAAATTGAGTTTGTTAAGGAATACAGAGTGCATTTATGTTTGTACAAACTCGTGCACTACATTTCTGTGTAATTGGCTAGTGTATACGTTTGAATTTGGACGCCAGAACCACAATTCGGTCACGAGGACAATTCAAAACAGAATATAGAGTAAAGTTAGGATAACTATATTAAACCATTGCATCTTAGGAAAAGCCGTGGATATTGGTATTAATAATAATTAAGTCTATGCGGTCTGTTTTAGTTGGTAAGCACGAAATTTTAATTAATAGACTTGGAACGTATACAGGGTGATTTTTCATAAATTAATAACCTCCCGCTTGTGGCTTCTTTATATAAAATTTAATAACTTTGTAATATAAGTTTGAAAATCCCTACTAATATCTAAACTTACATTCAGTAAGTTTGTTCGTTACGCTTTCACGCGAAAACTACTCAACCGATCATCATGAAACTTTGTACACATATTTTTGGAGGTATTAGAAGTAACATAGGATTATAAAAAAAAGGGGAAAATTTACGCAGACGAAGTTGCGCGGGACAGCTAGTAATTAATAAAGTAACCCATAATCACCTACAGAATATAATACTGGTGTGAAATCATTGTTTATTGTAAGGTTTAGGCCTACAAATATAATATAATATATCCTAATATATAATATTAATCTGACAAAGAAACATCGATTTTACTCCAGGGTCTCTTACTCGTAGATGTGTGTAAATGGTTGCATGTAACGAAGTTATTTGGTGTACTGTAAAAAAACCAAGAGCAGTAGGTTATTAGTAAATTATAAAATAACCTGTGGGTATACCTATATTCGGATGCTATTTTTATAATTCCAACATTTTTCAATGGTCTCTAAATCTAGAATTGCAGGCCCATGTCGGCTATGTAGATGTTGATATTTCATGATATCGCAATAATGTAATTATAATAATAAATGTGTGGCTCTCGGGGACTGCCGCGGTAAAGCTATTGCATAGCATTTTTATCAACTAAAAAACAAAAAATGAAATTAAATTAAATATATATTTAATTTAATTTAAACACATTTTTTTTTAATTGCATAACTTAAATATTTTTTTTTCTTTTCATTACATTTCGGAGCAGCTCGTCTCGATCCGTGCGAGCTTCGTACAGTCGTACCGTATACATATACGTTAAGCGAACGCTCGGCCGAGCTACATGGTAGGCGGAGTGGAGGGGGGGGGGGGTGTTAGGTTTTATTTTCGATACGGAATTTCTTGATTCGGTCGCCGCGCTCAAAGCCCGCGATAAAAGCTATGCAATAGCTTAAAAAATCTTTATTCACTTAGGAAGCAAAATATTACACTTGTGAAAACTCGATTTTACATTTACATGTAATACCTGTTCGCAAACCATAGGTAAAGCCGGAGAAAAGAACAGGCAATAAAAACACGCGGCCACTCTTTTCAAATTGCCCATGTTTACAATGTTTCTTTGTTTATAAACTGTATATGCAATTAAGGTGCTATATACCACCATTATATTGTACACCATATTAGAGGACTGATGCAAAAACAAGGGGTCAAAAATATTAAAAGAAGAGTACCCGAGATTGGATATATCAGCCTCAATGGGCACAACATAGCACTTCACAATATATAATGTGCTTAAATATTGGCCAATTTTTACTTAAATGAATAAGTATAATTGTTTTGCAAAAGAAAGAAAAGAATGGCCTTAATTTATTACGTTTTCTTAACTAATACCCATATGTATTCATTTAATAGCGGTCCGCCATGGCTTTTCACGAAGTTCTCTTCACTGCCTACGCGCATAATATGCATATATTATACATTTAAAGCATCCGGAATAAGTTATCTGAATGCATAAAAAATCCGTTCTGTACCTTTTGAGATTATCTCGAACATGCATACTGCAGACAGACAGATGCTGTAAGGCACTTCGTGTTATAATAATTTTTCACCACATTTTAGTAAATAAAGAAATATTCTATTCTATTAATAAAAGTCTTTATGCCTGTGCTAGATAGACGGTAGTTATTCTATAAATATTCAACTGATAAATAAGTTACTTAACTAAATCATACCTAATTCAGCTGGATATTTTTTCGACCAATTAGGAAAAAATCTAAAACCACGACTCAAGAAACTCATTAGGGAAAATATAATTAATCATGTCGTAGCTTTTACTAGTATTTAGTGATCGGCAAACGATTTAAGAACTTAATCAATCTTCGACGCAGTCAGTTTGCGGATGAGTCAGCATTTAGTGGTTCAACGTAAACAGAAACATTGTTAGTCCCAAAAAAATTCGCTGCGTTCTATTCGAAGCGAGATTTTTTATTCAAATTGTGAAGGTACTTACTCTTACTTAAAGAAAAAAAAGATGTGGTTAAATTTGCAGTGGAAAGCCTAGTATTATAAGTGGTGCTCCTAAATAGGTCGGCAATAAAATATCGCATCACCAGATTCCGAGTCATGCTCTTTTCAATGGCAAAAGACTAACACCTCGCTATACATACGTCTACGTACTTTAATTAACGTTAATTAGGCTCAAGAGTAGTAATTATAACAAGCAAAATAAAGCTATAGCTAAATATACTAGCTAGCTATAGGACCGCGTTTTCATTTAAGAACGGAATAAAGCCTCGATCATATTTTCTAAAAAAAACATGATATTCCTGGTGCCGCTATTGACTGACGATGAATGATACCTGAACTAATTCTTAAGTTTTAAACTAAATAATCTTAGTTTATCTTTCGGCTAAACATATTGTTAATGAATGCATATGGTTTGTTGTTGCAACATGCAGATATCGCTATTGGCTGCATTAGCTGGATCAGCGATCCGTGTTCGATCATAGGGTATCATATTAGCTGGGCTGTGTGTTTTACTTAGAGTTTAGGTACAGAAGACATACGTCTTATAGAAGCACTGACGGCAGAGATAACTTAAAACAGCAACAGTGGTTACGTGGCTTAACTTTACTGGTATTTTACTTTTAAATTCATTACTGCGCTATGGTAAACTAAGTATACAAGCTCTGTCGCAGGAGGTTTTACAAACAAGCAAACTCGTATAAACAAAGCACATATGTTTATATGTTGCTACGAAATATAAAGACCCACTATTATCACAGGAACTGTTACCCTATGATTGTGAGGATTTATAACAAACTTCGTGAAAATATAAGAAACCTTCCACTAAACCAATTTAAGCGCAGTCTTCATTTATGATTAAAATATAAATGTTTTTATTCTGTTCATGACTTTCTATCGACTCGACGTTTTTAGGTAGCATAAGTATTATTGATAAGCCTGGGTAACATTAAAATTTAATTAATATAATTAAGACATTATACTTATTATAAATTATTTTTGAGATTGACATTGTGATAATAATTATTGAATTCATGTCAATCATTCAAGTATAATATAATTTTGCATACCATCATCTACAACTTACCCGTATTTTCGCAAATATACAATTTCATTACATAAAGAATCGTAATAAGTTTAATATTTTAATATGCCATAAATATATGTCTCATATGTGACTAGAACCCACGACCTCTTGCGTGGCAGTCGTACTCACTATCATTACGACACCGAGACAATCAATTTATTTCGTTCGATATGGTACACTCATTAAACTTATCTAACAAAGTAACAACATTTCTTGATGCTTCCTTTACAAACCATTAACTTAGCAACCTGGTGCATCTAAACTAATCGTAGTTTTTTAATTATTCAGGTAATGAAGTAAGGAAAGTTGGCAAGCGCTATAACAGAATACCAAATTAACCTATAAACCTGCCGGCAAACAAAGAGCCTACTAGCAAATGTAGTAATGGCTTAATGAATCAATTACTAAGTTGGTGCAGTGCAGGTCTGTTCGACCTGAATACTGCGCAAGACAGACCACCATTATGTGAGAGGGATCACGAGGTGCTATACATTTTGTATGGGCTCGTGGGCGGCCCTGGTTCTCAAACTTGGGAGCTATGACCCCCTTGAGTATAGCGAATACGTTTAATTTGAATATTGTTTAAAATCATTTATGTGTGGAGGGATTTTAATAGATCTTCAATGAGCGAATTAATGATTAGCAAAGGACGTTAGAAAGGAGTTTTTGACAAAGCTTTAGTCTGACTTGAAGTATAAAACGAAATGAACACCAACATAATAATAGACACGTGAAGACCTCAAACGGTTGCAGTTTTGCTTGCTTTTTAGGGTTCCGTAGCCAAAGTGGCGAAAACGGAACCATTTTAGTTTCGTCATGTCAGTCCGTCTGTCTGTCTATCGGTCCGTAGGTCACAGGCATTTTACTCAAAAACTACACGATGAATATTGAAATTTGAAGCAAAGGTATATTGTTTAAGCTGCTACTTAACTTAGTTTGATAGTTAATAATAATAAATAATCTTGGGACAACTCACACAACGCTATCTAATCCCAAACTAAGCAGAGCTTGTACTATAAAAACCAGACAACTGATAAACATACTTATATATTTCTAAATACATACATATTATAGATAAATAACACCCAGACACAGAATAAACCATCGTGCTCATCACACAACGTTTTATCCTGAGTGGGGATCGAACCCACGACCTCTTGCGTAGCTGTCGGATACACTCCCACCGCGCCACAGAGGCAGTCTTAAATAATAAAAATAAATATTTTTAGGGCACTCTATACAGGGTGGAATTTTGTAATGCCACCTGGAGGGGAAGTACTCTTAATACTTTAGATAGAAAATTTTACTCAAAGGAAACATTCCTTTATTTTTGAAAAGAAAAAAAACGGCATTAAAGATTTTTAAAAATTCGCTTGCCGCACACGGTAATCGAACCGACTAAAATCTGTAAAAGTTGCACCGTGTACTTTTATTGCATTGATTGTTAGGGTCAATAAGGATGAAATCTCTTTAACAAACTTCATAAATTGAATTACATGAAAACAATTAAATTTTAAATTAATTTAATTATGTACAAAAATTTAAACTAACTAATTAATTGCTCGAAATGAGCTCCATTTTCAGAAGTTAAATGAATGGAAAACAATGAAATCTTAAATTATTAATTCAATGGGTCAAGTTAAAGCACTTTTACTCAAAGATCTATCTGTGTACTTATGTTATTCATTAATTATTATCATTGACGTCATTTATCCATCGAAATGACGAATTACTATTTAGATAAGACGATTGCAATTTGCACGTGTTTGTAATGCAGACTCCTTTCTTAGATGCGACATAACTGCGTGTATGACGTAGTTTAAATATGGAATGTTACATTTGAAAATAGATTTTCATCTGTTATTCACATTTGATTGTTTTTACAAATCATTTCATAATTGTTTCACGGTAAAAATGGCTTATCAAGAGCAATTTGATTTAATGGAAGCTTATTTTTTAAATAATAAAGATGTGAATCGTGCTCTGCGGTGGTATGGAGAGAGATATCGAGACCGTCAGACACCAACTCGATTTGTACTGAAAAGAATGATAGAAAATTTAAAGAACACTGGAAGTTTCAAAAAGCGACGGCACCCTCTTCAACAAAACAACTTTGATTTTGAATTAAATATTTTAACATACTTCGAAGCATTTCCGAAGGCTTCAAGCAGAGATGCTGCCGAAGTAATTGGAACAACCCACACTCGCATACTTAAAGTGCTGAAAAAGTATAAGTTTAGATGTTATCGTGATGGTCGGTTGGTACAAAAATTGCATCCTGGGGATTGTGAGAGACGACTACAATTTTGTCAAAACATGCTGAGAGAAATTGACCGTAACCCTAATTTTTTGAGTAACATTGTATGGTCTGACGAAACCAACTTCAGCAATAACGGCATGTACAATCGCCGCAATAATCACTATTGGTCTAGAGTGAATCCTCTTCGTGTTCATGAAACTAACAGTCAAGTAAGATTTTCTTTCAACGTTTGGTGCGGAATTATGAGAAATATGGTTGTGTTAGTCCATGTATACGAAGGTCACTTAAACACTGTTAAGTATTTAGAAATACTCGATTTATTAAGAAACGAGTTAAATGGTTTCCCCGAGGAAGAGCGAAACCAAATAATTCTACAGCAAGATGGTGCTCCAGCCCATAACAGCAGAATCACTACTGCCTACATTAATAACCATTTTAATACCTGGATTGGTACAAACGGCACAATCAGATGGCCTGCGAGATCACCAGATCTCACCCCTTTAGATTTTTTTTGTGGGGATATGTAAAAAATCAAATTTACACTAAATCTTATGAGAATGTAAACGAGTTGAGAGTTGAAGTTCAGAATACGATTTATAACATTCACCACAATACGTTATTGAAGGTAACTAGAAATGAATTCGTTAGAAGAATAAATTTGTGTATCCAAGAAAATGGAGCCCAATTCGAGCAATTAATTAGTTAGTTTAAATTTTTGTACATAATTAAATTAATTTAAAATTTAATTGTTTTCATGTAATTCAATTTATGAAGTTTGTTAAAGAGATTTCATCCTTATTGACCCTAACAATCAATGCAATAAAAGTACACGGTACTTTTACAGATTTTAGTCGGTTCGATTACCGTGTGCGGCAAGCGAATTTTTAAAAATCTTTAATGCCGTTTTTTTTCTTTTCAAAAATAAAGAAATTTTTCCTTTGAGTAAAATTTTCTATCTAAAGTATTAAGAGTACTTCCCCTCCAGGTGGCATTACAAAATTCCACCCTGTATATGTAACTGAAGCTGATTATTTTTGGCAAACATCAACCTGTGGCACATTGTTCGACAGATCTTGTAAAAACATTGTATATTATTAAAAACTTTTTTGATTAAGTAAATATTTTTGGAAATAATCGCTCCGAAAGTTGTGTGAATTGTGCCCCCACCCCTTTATTTTTTGAACCTCGGGAACTTAATGAATACAAAACTAAAATTTAAACTAAAATTATTTTGGATATGATCGGTCTTTGAGTTATTGCTGAAAAACAGCGCTTCTCAAACAAGGGGACACGAGTGCATGAGTATACGCTCTTCTGCTAGTGCAATTTTTCACATCGTATTTTTCATATGTAGTGGAACTCTACATTGAGCATGGTCAAACTTTTTTTTTTTTTTTTCTTCAAAAGACGACTCCCGCAGTAGGGTACAAGTGTCATACCCTGTGTCACGGGGGACTTTACAAACATACAAGTCACGGACACAAAGTACACCCAGACCCGGAACAACAATTTGTGGATCACTCAAAGTGGGGTCCCGTATGGGAATCGAACCCACGACCTCTTGCGTAGCAGTCGGATACACTCCCACCGCGCCACAGAGGTAGTCAGGACATGCTCTTGCCCGGTTTTTTTAAACTTTAGTGGCTGTCGATTCTTTGCAAATGGTCTGCCTTGTATGGAGTGAAGTGCAGTTAGGTTGCGTAGGCTGCATCAAGTAGCTGTGACTTAAGAGAACGTGTCACTGATTTATACCTACACGTGATTCTAAATATGATCTGAGTCGCCGTGAAAGAAATTTAAAATGGTCACGGATTATAGGAAATTTTGTCGATATATTTAAAAATGTCTAGGCATTTATTTATTTGCAAAATGCTTTTATTAATTTTGAAAACAGAAACACACTTTAATGCAATATTTGCCGTTTTACCAAATGCAAGCAAAAGTTATAAATTAGTAACGCACATCTAGATATAATATGGGTGAAATTGGCAAGATTCCATTACGTTCATAGTTCCAAGTTGTGCTAATAAAATAGTGTTTAAAAGTTTGAGACACAGTAGTTTTCCAGACGACTAAGTTTCGACATTTATTTATGTATCGGTCCCAAGAGTTTATGCCATCCTAGTACTCTGTTAGTGGAGAGTTTCAGTGTTAGAAGGTGAATTTACTATCTACAGCTGGTCTCAATAACTTATCTGGCAATAACTGTCTGTTAAAATGCTAACTCTAGTAGCGGACCTGACAGTTATGCGTTTTGATAACCGTCAACAGACAGAAAACCTTTCAGAGTCCTTATTCATCATCTTTTTCTTGGAGAGCTTCGCTTAGAAATGCACACCTCTCCATTTACCATAGTGATAAGATGTTGACAGTTCAGCATGGGCTTACCGTGGATACGGAATAAAGATCGTGATTAAACACCCAGGTATAGAAAACCCTTAAGGGTTTTTATGTATCGACGGACGTATGTCAGTTTTGCTACTAGAGTTAGCTATTTTAAAAGGCAGTTAACGATATATATGTTATTAAGACCGGCCGGTCTAAGCGTGCACTTTGTTATTTGGTAAATAACCACTACTCATGATTAGGGGAGTAAAAACATCTGCATATTCAGGTATTGACTGGCTCGGTAGCGCAGTGATATTACTTACCACTGCTGCACAATTAGTTAGTATTTTGATGCCCACACAGGATAATACTTTGTCTGATCGATAAATATTTGTATCGGATCTAGGTGTACTTTGTTTGCAAAATCCCCGTCACGTAACACAGGCCTTGTACTCTATTAAAGGAGTAATCTTAAAAAAAATCAAATGCCCGTTTGGTATGTGTCGATAACCATCCCGTAGAAAACCCGCTTCCTATATATCGACGGCACAAATGTCAGTTTCGGTACTAAAGTAAGATATTTTAACAGACAGTTAACGATAGATGAGTTATTGACATCAGCTGTTAGAGAAGAGGTCTGTGTCCCCGCAGTGAAGTTACAAGAAGAATACGTTAAATGATCATGTTATTTAGCCTGACCTGTCTCCATCTGGTGTCTGCCAGCGGTTGGTGCGCTCGTGGTCTCTGCTGCTGCCGTTCGACACGTCCACTGCTGAATGTCTGCAACAAAAAACCATGGTAAATAAACCACGAAGTTTGATGTTCGTTCATTCTAAATTAATTGCGAAATTATTTTAGTGATGATTTTCGTATAGTTGCGAATTTGTCTGATTCCGACAAATCTGATTTGAATTTATGCACCAGCAGAAGAGCGTATGTATGGCACTTACGCCCTTTTGTTGAGAAACGCAGTTTTTCGGCAATAACTCATTGACGGTTATTTTTAAAACAATTTTAATTTACCTACAGTATTTGTTAAGCGCTACCTTTTCGATTTTTTTCATATTTTTTGGTCACACGGTTCCAAAATAAGAGGGGCGGGGGGCACAATTTTTGCAACTTTCAGAGCGATTATTTCCAAAAATATTAACTTAATCAAAATAATATTTTTTTAAAATACCTGGTAAATGATTTGACACATGTTGAAGTATGCTAAAAAAAAAATCAGGTTCTGTTACACGTGTGGAGTGCCACCCTGAAAATATTTGTTTTTATAATCTAGCTATTAAACTAAGAAGCGTCTACCAGAAGACGCCTTTTCACCAAATTTAATCAATATTCATTGGGTAGTCTTTGAGAAACTATAAGGGTTCCGTTTTTGTCATTTTGACTACGGAACCCTAAAAAGGCTACATTTTTAATAGGTAAAAATAATTCATTAGCGCTTTAAAAACTCTACACCATTCTGGATTCACACCGTCTTCTTTACATACATACCTACGTTACTATTAAACACCTGAATACAATGGCTGACAAAGGTTCGCATAATTTTTCACAACATTTTTCCTCAAATATTGTCACAACGTATTTGTGTGGGTGTACATTACATTCACTTACATACCCCATCCCCCCTTAGTTAAACAAGGTGTGGGGGGAAGGGGGAATGTACGTGACCGCGGTGCTAACTGGGTGGACTTTGGGCGAGCTCTGGACAGAGATACCGTGTCTTTTGTTTCATTACGTGTGCCAATATTTGTGTTCATTAAGGTTTGTTTTGGATACTAAGTTACTAAAACACCTTTTGATGATAAGAATAGTTCTATATTTGGCGTTTTGAAGTTGCGTTTTTGAGTTTTTGGAACGTCCTGTCACGTCGCCTTACTCGTTATGTCTCGCCCGAAAATCACTAGTCAAAAATATTAAATGTGAATTCTTACGTCCTTTCTAAAACACTGTTTTCTTTTTAAATAAGTACTTAGTGTTTTTGACGTGATAACGTCTTATTAATCGACTAGCTGTCCCGCGCAACTTCGTATGCGTAAATTTTCCCCTTTTTTGCAACATTTCACGTCGCTACTCCGCTCCTATTAGTCGTAGGCCAATGTTATATAGCCTATAGCCTTCCTCGATAAATGGGCTATCCAACAAAAAAAGAATTTTTCAAATCGGACCTGTAGTTCCTGAGATTAGCGCGTTTAAACAAACAAACAAACAAAGCAAACAAACAAACTCTTCCGCTTTATAATATTAGTATAGATTAACGAGTGCACACACAAAAAAGTGTCAAACGGTCACGTTATTGATTAGTTGCTAAGCAACTGTCACGTTATTGATTGGTTTCTAAACAACAGCGAATGGCGATTGCAGCGACATGACATACGCTATTGAAACTAACGTTATTGATTGGTTGCTAAGCAACGCAAACGTGATGACATGTCGGTCATCACATACAATAAGAAAACTCTTATGGTATTATCACGTAAAATTATCGTCCGTAAAAAGCTGACTTTACAGACAACACTTTTTTTAAACAGTGCTTTGTAGTACTACCATTACAATCTGAATTTACGTGACAAGGCGTTATGTTATGTCGTAGTTCTATATGTTTCAATCGTAATTAGGGTTTAAGTTTAAACTAACTTAAACAAAGTATTTAAATGGTATCCCATCCCAAAAAAAAAAATATCAAGCACTGATGTGCTTGATATTTTTTTCGCATTCGGTGATCCGAATGCAAATATTGCTGACTCACTTCTATGTATTAGTCTATATCTCTGGTGTTTTATAAGCTAAAACAACGTTTTATATAGTAAAACCTTCCCAGAAAAACATGATATCGAATAGGGAAAATCAGTTCAGTAGTTTCTGAAATTTCGAAAATACATACATACATACTACCACCGTTTTTGTAGGGGGTTAAAAACGCTCCAGACGCACGCCCACATAGACATCGTCACAGACGTGGAGCATCGGAACAATACGGACCAGAGACAGAGCGAGTGACACGCTCACAAGCATGCTGATGCTCGTGAGCACGCTTGTAAGTGTAGGTATAAAAGTCGTGGTACATACATGAGCGTTCATTCTGTATTCTCTTTATTTTGTGCTTTTAGGCCGTGAATAGATACGATATAATCTAAATTGAATTTGAGATTCTCAATTAACATCAATATCTCATAAATTTGAGAAGGTATTTAGGCAACAATCCTAGTTTGATAGGTTTTAATTCTAAATCCGTTGAAATACTGAGGTTCACCCTGGATTAAACGTAAACTGTAGTTAGGATTACTTGGTATTAATTACAGCCTACATTTTGTAATTGACGTGGGAGATTATGAACTAGTTTGGCATGTGACGTCGTTGGAGGGTATAAAAATATATTCCCTGGGGTTTAATAATCCAAGTCACTGTGTCTATTTATTAAAATTTATTTTATGCAATTCCATAATAAACGGGCTTCAAATAAATTGCAATATTTGAAGCCTAATAAGTAGCTAAGGCATCGGATTCGCAATTGTGATGTCGTAGGTTCGTATGCTACCCATTAAACTACCGACTTGTTATTTGCACAGCGTCATATCGTAAGGCATATTTAAATAATTTTTATTCTTCAATAAGGTGCAGTGCGTGCGATTTACAAACTAGGTGCACGAGTTTCCCTAAGAGAAAAGTGTAAAGAGATAGGCATTATGACAGTAGCCTCTCAGTATATATTTGCAAACACTATGTTTGTTAAACAAAATATGCATTTATATCACAAGAATAGTGACGGTCACCCGGTGAACACGAGAAATAAGCACAAATTAGTAGGTCAATATCATAAGCTACATAAAACCCATAACTCATTTATGGGTCTTTCTGTAGGAGCAAGATACCAGCTTATTCACTGATAGACTCATAAGAGTCTCGAAATACAAGCCATTGGGCTTAGCTGGAGGAGTTAACAGGATGACCAGTAATGTGGGATACACAAAATATCTGAAACAGCAGTATTTTTTTTAAATATATACTAATATTTAAAAAAAAACTGCTGTTTTAGACATTTTTGTAAACTCACATGATACACAAATATAATTATGATACACAGATGTCATCGTCAGTCACAGATATTTTCTTTACAGTTAAGATTTAATTACGTTTAAAATAAAGTGAGATTAAGGTAGATTATGTTTACAATTTCCTGCTAAAAAAGTTGTATCGAATACATTCAGCTGTACTACTTTTAGGTATACATAGATTTCAACGCTAAACTTATTCTATACTGCTACTACGAGTACTTCGCTAACGTGCGGCTCTCTTTTTAAGTTGAGACGGCATGCTCCTGTCCATTTAAACTTCAATATCGTCAATTTGGTCATCTAAAATGGAAATCAGGTGCTCAACATTATGTAGTAGGTATTACACGAAGATAACAATCTATACTTACTATTAATATTATAAAGAGAACAGATTTGTATTTATGTATGTAACGAATAAACTTAAAAAGTACTAAACCGATTACAAAATTTCTTTTGCCGTTAGCAAGCTACATTATCAGGGAGTAACATAGGCTATATTTTACTGTAAAAAAATTGAGAAACCCCTACAAAAATTGCAATGATGTAATCTTGGATAAAATAAAAAAAAACCTTGGAGATTGTAACGATATTTTAGATAGCCAATGTATCTATCGATGAATTTGGTAACTAAAGATAACATTTTGGTATGCCATATAGTCAAATCGATTTATAGATAAAATATTGAAAACGGCCATAAAATACTACTTACGCTAAAACGAATAAGTAGATCTTAGACAAGATATCTACACGCTAAACAAAACTTCGTACACGGATTAAAAATTCGTGCGTTTTTCTCATGAAAGCACCCCGTTAAACGCTTCAATATATTTAATTTATCAGACAGTTAAATCTTAACTTGCACCATTCACCGCGTTTAGTGTACTTTTACGAGCGGCGTGTGTGCTCACGCCTTTACGGTTAATATATTGATGTGATGCTATTTTATGGTTGAGAAGGATACATTTTACAGGTGATTCTACGCTTTATTTAGACTTAATTTTTAGTCTTTACTACCTATGCTATAAAGTATTTAAAAATTGTTGTTTTATATTAGTAGAATGGCTGTTTCAGATTCGCTTAAGAGGCCCCGCAGACTATAATCTTTTTAATCGGCCGAGGCTTTATACCAAAAACCGCGCGATACAAAAAAAAATTAAAAACATTTCTTACAACTATTTTTAATGTCAAATTAAACAACATTAACTATGTTTTATGATAGTTTATAACTTATCAGTATCAATCTAAAGGGTGAGGAGTATTCAGACACTTTTGGCATGCCATCGTACTAGTATGTACAAAGTACAATAATAGCACCAGTGTTTATGAAATCATTAGTTCACCGAAGTGGCACAGAGCTCCTCTGCGTGTCATTGCGCAGGCGCACGTGTGCCGCCGACAGAAAGGATCTCTGTCCATCAAACTGTATGCCTTATCAGATGTTGTTTGTTGATGTGTTGCTTATAATGTAAACATATTTGTTTTGAGATAACGAGTGGTGGAATCAAAGTTCAAGCATTCAAATCGCCTGCCCTCATTAAGAACTCGCAGGAATCTTCAAACGCAATACTCAATAATAAGACGTAGAAGTCTTGTGCTGTCTCTGTCAATTTAATGTGAATAGAAGAGATAAACATATTTTTTTAAGCATCTCAAAGTTTACTGTATCAACTCTCTCGGCCATATGACTTTATAGAAAAGTATTTCACTACTTTGTTGCGAGTATCTCAAGGCAGAACAAATGAACAAAAACACTTTCGCACAAATACATAGAAAAAAACTTGTTACTCACTGATTATTTTATACCTTCAAGTCTTGTACCCACAGTTTGTACAGTTTAATCTCGTACTACGTAAGCGATGAAAAAGAAACTATACTGACGTTTGTACACTTTTGTGCCCTATAATATCTGCTGCGTAGTTGACTTATCTCAGTTGATTCCGACTGCAGTGACCCAAATCAAATTCAAATTCAAAATTCTTTATACACTTAAGATGCATAACAACTCTTATGATACGTCGGGATTCTAGATGTACATGTACTGCCAAGTTCGCAAACAATAGATAAAGCCGGAGAAAAGAACCTGGTTATAAAAACTAGCGGCCACTCTTTTCAAATTGCCAATTTTAGAATGTTTGAATGTTTATAAACTTGATATGAGGGTAAGGGGCTGCGACTAATATACCATGTTAAAGGACTGATGAAATAAACCAAAATCAGCCTTAGTGGGTACCATATAGTAGGAGCATCTACTTACAACAAAGGTAAAAACTATATGTGCTTAAATCTTGGCCAAAGTACTTGTAACGAATGATTAAATATAAAATATTAATTCTAATATCAAAAGGAAGAAAAGAATCGCCTTTATTCGTCACGTAGAATCTTTACTTACAAAAGTCAAATCATGCTTTTAGTCAATGTGACAATTAAAACAAAGTGACAACAAAATTCACCTAAGCATATTAAAGTAACAAGGAGCAAGCAACTAGATCCATTTTTCTTTATCATTTAAATATTCAACCACTGTATAATAACTTTTACGTAAAAGATGATTTTTGACTACATTTTTGAACTTAATCACTGATAGACTCATAATACTAGCTGGTGTCTTGTTAAATACTTTCACAGAAAGACCCATAAATGAATTATGAGTTTTATGTAATCGGTTAGAAGATCATTAGAACAAAGAAAACTGGTTACAAATATTGCTTCGTTGTTCTTATGTTGTTACACGAAGACTTAGCCAAGCAATCTACCCAAAATATTTAGATATTTACACCACGTAAAAATTACAATATGAAATGTGTTCACTTATTCAGAACAGCGGCGTAGCTGCGGAGTTTCGCGGAGAGATGAGTGAATTATGAATTGAACTCATCTCGACAGATATTTGCGGATGAATATGTTAAGAGGTCGTGCCTACAGAGGGATGCTTGGTTTAATAACTCACTGTCTGAGGAACTTGGCTGTGTTGAGGTCCGCCGCTTCGTTCGTTTAATAACCTATCAGTGTTTAAAGTCATATTTTCTATCTTATCAGTGTTTATGATCACAGCTTATTGATCATATAGCACTTTAAAAATGTACAATTTAAATTACAATTTTCAAGAAAAAACGGGGTCATTTCTTAAGTCTTTTTTCGGTTGTGGTTTTTTGTTTAAGCGATATAAGGGTCAAATTTCACTATTGCACATGGTTTTACGACAGCACAGACTGTCAATACACGTAATGGATTTTGATCCTCACCACCTAAATACTACAAATTCAACATTTTAATATAATTTGTGTTACTAGTCATGGCTAGTAGTTCTGTTTTTGTATCTATATCTGGGTCCTTACTAACGTCATTTTTTCCGTTTCGCAGCAAGTCCGTCGAACAGGCGCATGCGCGTTTATGCATTTCTAAGCGCAGCTTTCTATTTACATTGACAAGATTTTGACAGTTCGCACGGGCTTTCCGCGAAAACGGAAAAAAGAACATGATTACGGACCCAAAATTTGCGACAAGCCTCACAGAGGAGGGAAAAAGAGTGCTAGCTACTAATAAAAATATGGCATTGACTAAAGCAAAATTGAAGGCAACTTTAACTTACGTGTTATCAGATTGTATGACATATACCGCACACTTTGTAACCAAATGACTACCTACTACTCTAACCCACCTAATCGTCGTATGCAACATGTACCATAATTATTTACGACACTGCCTAGCCCACATAATAGCTAAGAATGTACCATACGATAAAACAATAAATTAACATAACCTATGAAAATAAGGTGAGAGCACCTGTTTATCGACACAAAATACACCAAGAAATTTCATAAGCTTTATAAGTATAAGGCACAAGACATTAACGGAAATCTCAGACCATTCCCGTTCTCTAGGTGTTTTAGCTAGCGCAAAGAATAATGTCAATCGTTTCATAACTGGTTTTGACTAAGACATCCAACCTCATTTCAATTTAAATTTAATTATTCCACATTCATAAGATAACAAGATTTAACAATTATTCCAAATGTTTACTTAAATGTTTAGCTTAATACTTATGCCTGAACTAGGAAAACCTGTGTTTCAGACGATTAGTGCGTAAAAACAACAATAGTCACATTTTAAAAACAATTAAAAGCAAAAATATAACTATGGATGAGTTAAATAAAATAAAGATATACCTACTAAACCTATATAATCAATCAAAACATGGCTATAAAGAACTAATTTCTTAGTTTAATTAATTAATACTTATTAATAGTTCTTTACAATTAATAGTTTCTCTATATCTCGACTGCCTCTGTGGCGCACTGGGAGTATGCCCGACTGCTATGCTGGTCGTGGGTTTGATTCCCACACGGGATACCACTTTGTGTGATCCACAAATTGTTGTCCGAGCCTGGATGTACTTTGAGTTCGTGTATTGTATGTTTGTAAAGTCCCCCGCGACACAGGACTTGTGTCCTACTACGGGAGTCGTCTTTATTTAACAACAAAAAATCTTCGTAAGACATATTTTGGAGGACTTTCTTTCATACAATTTCATAGGGTCATGGAATAAATATTTGCAATCGCATTTAGGCTATTATAAAGATTGAGACCCATTAGAGACTGAACTACTACGGAGATGTTATAGTGCACAACACATAAGTACATTCTCTATCCCCTTATTCTTATAGTGCGATGTGACGGAAATCCAATATAACTGGACATTTATTAGACACAAGATCATTGGCTTAACGTGGTTTTCGAAAACTGTCACCCATCTATGGATCGACAATGGCAACGCTGATTTACCTAACAGATCCCTCAATCTGCTAGGTCTCCATTAAGCCATAAACCCCGTAAAGAATATACCATACGTTAAACAGTAAATTAACAAAACCTTTTGAAATTAGGGTTAGAGCTCCCGTTATCAGCACTGTCTGTAAAACTGTTTTATTTAATTACTTGGGAACGGATTAAACCTTCCTTCATTTACATATGCGTAGCGGTCTGTTGTTAATTGTTATTAGTAAAGATGTGTACAATTAAGTTAATTGGTTAATTGTATAGGGACGGCAGAGGTTTTACTTTGACTAACATTTTGATCACGCATTACCCTTTTCTAAGTGAAAACACTCTATATTAATTTATAATCATTTATAAAATGAAACTCTTTCGAAGGACCAACGTTCTGACGTCCGACGCCTCTAAAGCGCGGTGGGAATGTGTCGGACACATTCCCACCGCGCTTTAGAGGCGAATTTGAAATGTTAAGCAAGAGGTCGTTAGTTCGATTCCCACACGATACACCGCTTTGAGTGATCCAGAAATTGTTTTTCCGAGTCTGGGTGTACTTTGTGTCCTTGACTTGCATATTTGTCAAGGCTCCCGCGAGACAGGGCTTGTACTTGTACCCTAATGCGGGAGTCGTATTTTTCTAAAAAAATAATATAAATTATGGTATTTTTAACAGATTTATTTAATTGTTTTTAAACTTTCGCGATTTTTATACATATTAGTTATATTTCGGGACTTAATCGCGTAAAAAAGAGTACATTGTTCTACTGAGTAACTGTTTAGAGGGTAACTTCTTCCTCTACCGTGGACAGCATTACCTCCAGATCGACGGAGTGGCTATGGGTAGTCCAGTAGCACCGGTAATGGCCAACATCTGGATGGAGCATATAGAAGAAGTTGTCGACCTGCAAGCGTTTCACGTCAAGCTCTGGAAGAGATACGTCGATGACGTATTCTGTATCATGAAGGGCGACAGGGGCACAGTAGAACAATTTGTAAAACATCTAAACTCGATCCACCGCAATATCAAATTCACATTTGAAATGGAGGTAGGTAGGTAGTTGCCTTTTCTTGATGTGAAGGTATCGGCCAGACAAAATGGTACTCTCGGACACGCAGTATACCGAAAATCTACACACACGGATAGGTATTTACATGCTTTATCGCACCATCATCCGCGCCACTTACAGTCCGTTGTAGCTTCTTTAACAAACAGAGCATACGACCTTTGCGACCCCGAACACTTGGAGGGTGAACTTGCACACGTTCGGGAGGTACTAAGAAGCAACGGATACAAGCATAACCTTCAACGTCCAAAGAGCAGAAAACCAGAAGTAAATGCCGACAGAGTGCCAGCTTTCATGCCGTACGTCAAAGGAGTTACGGACAAAATTGGAACAGTATTGAAGAGTTACTCCATTAAGACTGTATATAGTCCGCACTCCAAGGTTTCGAAGCTTTTACGAACGGCAAAGGATGTTATTCCGCTCCAAACACCCGGCGTGTACAAGGTGGATTGCAGTTGCGGTAGTTCCTATATCGGACAGACCAAAAGGACAATCGCAGACAGGGTCAAGGAACATATCGCTGCTGTAAAAAACCGTCAAGTTTACAAGTCTGCTATCGCTGAGCATTTGTTGGAATCAGGACCAAATCACTGGATAGAATTGCATAAGCCACAGGTACTTTCCACCGATCGCCACTATTATTCCAGGATAGTACGCGAGGCGGTTGAGATCAAGAAGTATAAGAACTTCAACCGAGAAGATGGATACCGGCTCTCACCATCTTGGAACCCTGTTATCAACAAATGTAATCGTAGCCGTAAAGACACCGCGCCTCAGTGTAAAGACGTTGTAAGTGTAGTGTGTAGAAGTACCGACAGTACAAATTATCAAAATTATCAAGACCAGGCGAGGGTAGTTGAAAAACCCCGCGCCTCACGGAGACATCGCTAAGCTGCCATCAGTCGACCCGTGACCACGATCGGTGCAATTCGATCGAAACGTCGGGTAAATAAAAGGTTCGTACCTTTAAATAATTCACGCGATTAAGTCCCGAAATATAACTAATATAGATTTATTTAACTTTTATAAAATCATACAGGAGACTTTACATATATTCAAATTACGGTCTCATAGACTTTGCAAGGTAATCGAAGTTGCAACACTGCGACCACTACACCAAACATGCACTCATTTATTTAATTACGCAATACTTCAAAATATACCTGTAAAATCTATATAGACAGCGGACGTAACAATCGTTATGTAAACCAATCTATCTGGTGCAATTCAATCTGAATGGGAACTGGAGCAAAAATCTAATACTCATCGATCACTTTGCCCCTGACTGATGCTATATTTTCTAATGTCGTTTGTAACAATATATGACACTTCTAACTATAGGTAGATGCAACCTGCGTCGACACCCTAGCGCCTTCCCATCTTCCAAACACTGCGAGCTGTGCCTGCGCTGCTGCTGCATCTGCGGAGACTCTCAAACGGCGCAAATATAGTAATCTAGTCGGAGATTACATATTTGAGCCGTTTGGGGTTGAGACGCTAGGGCCATGGGGTCCAAGTGCTCGCCTTTTATTCAAAGATATTTCCCAGCGTCTTATCAGTACATCTCGTGACCAGAAGGCTGGCCTTTTTTTTGCTCAGAGAATAAGCATTGCCATACAACGTGGCAATGCTGCCAGCCTTCTGGGCACTATACCGTTTGACATCGATGGGGAGGAATTCTTCGACGCCTAAACTGGTTGATACTCCCCCCTTTTTTTTTTAATCCTTTTTTTTGTAGTTTACTAGGTAAGTTGTAAATAATGTTAATAGTTTGTGTATAATAAGACTATAGGTTATATTATTTTTTTAAACTGTTTTTTTTTAAATTGAGTAAGAGATGAACCGAGTTGACAAAACTATGAGTCTTAAGTAGAATAGATGGCGGCGATTATTATGAAAACATGCTATCATAAATCATAGCAATTTATTTAGGCATTTCTTGCGAAATACTTAATATAGTAATTGGCAAGAAATGCCTATAAAAAATACTATTATTCGGCCTGCGACATCATTGTTTGTTAAAAATGCTCTCTGTTACGAAGCAATAACAAAGACCGCAATAGTTCTCTAACTATCGGCCTGACTCGCATGCAGGAAGGATAGAAGAATTTGAGGTTTAGTAACATAGTCCCGGTTAGATGGTTCGATTCCGGCTCCGGTTTGGCATACGGAAGTCTCGGGTTCGATTCCTGGATCTAGTGGAGGCTTGCGTGCATAAACAAATGACACATTTTGTGCATCGAAATAATTTGTTGAGCCAGTTTCAATCAGGCTTCAGGCCAGGACATAGCACCACCACTGCTCTTCTCAAAGTAACTGGCGACATTAGAACTGGCATGGATGATACCAAAGTTACGGTTTTAGTTTTGGTTGATTTTTCTAATGCTTTCAATTCTGTCAGCCATGATATCTTACTCTCTATCCTATCTCATCTGATGTTCTCGGCAGGTTCTTTAAACTGGTTCTCATCTTATCTTCGGGGACGCCAGCAGTCCGTGCGCGTGGGTGATACTTTATCGAGTTGGCGCGATCTTGACGCTGGTGTTCCTCAAGGCGGTATTCTTTCTCCTCTATTATTTTCTATTTTTATCGATCCCATTACTAATGTCCTTCAGTGTGCGTTCCATCTTTACGCAGATGACTTGCAGTTATATGCCCAGGCCAATGTGAATAACATATCCGAGGCCATCACTAAGCTTAATGGGGACCTTAACGCTGTCAAGACCTGGTCAGACAAGTTTGGTTTGACTATAAATCCGTCTAAGTGTCAGGCCATTGTGATAGGGAGTCAACGCCTTTTAACTCGATTGAACACCGACACATTACCACCTATCATATTTAACGGCTCCATTATCGCGTTACATTCTTCGGTTAAGAATCTCGGGATTTTCCTTGATACCACCCTCAACTGGCATACTCAAATAACAAATATAAGTCAAAAGGTTACGGGTACTTTGCGGGCGTTATATCGTCTCAAGAACTTTCTTCCTTATAAAACTAAAGTAATGCTCGTCCAAACGCTAATATTCCCCCTGATTGATTATGGTGATGTATGCTATCTTGACCTGAATGCAGAGCTCCTTAATAAACTTGACCGACTTCTAAATAACTGCATTCGATTCATTTTCAATCTTCGTAAGTTTGACCATGTTTCTTCCTACCGTTCCGAACTTAAATGGCTCCCTATTCGCCAGCGACATAGTTTACGCGCTCTCACTACACTCTATTCTATTCTTAATTCTCCTACTGCCCCTTCTTACTTGACTTCCTACTTTCAGTACCTGCACTCAAATCACAGTAGAGATCTTCGATCTTCCGACAATCTACTTCTCTCTAGAATGCCCTGCCCCCCGAAATTAGGATGGCCTTAATTTTAAATGGAAGGTACGCACTTTATTCCTTGATGGATCAGCTGAATCATCACAACATTAGTAACATAAATATTAGTCTGTATCTATGTATTTATTTATGTATGTATGTATGTATTGCTGTAAGTATGTATACTATTGTATAGTTATGTATGTAGGTATATATGTATGTATGTATTTTTGTAAGTACGTATAGTATTGTATAGTTATATTGTTTTATTTGTGTATTATGTAAGAATAATAAGGTAGTTCTTATTTTACAATTAGGTTACTGCACCTTTCACACATTCCATTTCTACATCACCCTAAGGTAGACTGGCAGAGAATGCTTTTAGCATTAAGTCCACCTTTGTACAACTTTGTGCATAAAGTTTTAAATAAATAAATAAAAATAAATCTAGACTTAAAATTTTCTATCTTTCAAGAATGCAATTATTGTATTAATGCTATCATAAAGTCAAGATTTTATTAAAATTCTGATACTAATATGTTTTCCTATTTTTCAAACAAAATATTGCATTGTCATGGATTATTTTAACGAAATGAAAAATTGTAAAGAACGTTGTAAACATAAGCTGATATAAACGCGTTAAATACAATTTATAATAGAATATGAACTAATTTCTCAATTAGAACATGGAACCTAAGACCCGCACTGTGTTTAGTGATGTAGATACATTATAATTTGCATAAATATACTGTAATCATACACTTAGCGAGTGACAGCCTGCCATAAACATTAGCATACGAAGTGCTTACGCGAGGGCAACCCACCACTCTGTTGCTGAGGCCTATTGAGGAGAATTGGTTGAAATTTATACAGTAAATAGTTAGCTATTAACTAACTACTGCTTGCCAGATTACAAACAAACTTTAAATTCTGACAGTCAGACAGACAGACAAATGATGGACAGTTTATTATTAATCTCTTGTTTTAGCACATATGTCTTATCGTACAAGTAATTTGCATGTTTGATTTGCAACGAAGGTAATTCGATAAAGAACTTAAGTTCATAGGATAAGTATGCAGAAGTGGCAGGCCAAAGGCGCGCGCTCCAAGTTAGATGGATTGACGACCTAAAGAAGATCACTGGGATGGACTGAATGCGGAAGATTAAGGACTGGATGGCAACTAAAGTTAGTAGAGGCTTATGTTTAAGTATCAACGGATACATTCTGATGGTTTATCGATTGAGCAAAAACGTTATGAATGATGGAGACTTTTAGTCTTAATCATATTTCATGTTCATCAGTTGTACCGTACAGATTAAAATATGCACTTACCCGCATGATATGACGACGTTACAATATTTTTACAAAATCCTTTAATTTTTTAGCGTATCCTACAAAGGACTTTTTAATTTCCGTATTACTTTCGAAATAGCCCAAAATACTTTACTAATTTACTCTTCTCTAAAACGTTAAATTGTTTATGCAAAAGGTTGCGACCACTCTATAAACGTTGGGAAACGCCGCAGGATTACCTTCGCAATTTGTGGCGGTTTTCAAGAGTAATTATGGGATTTTAAATTGCCTGAGAAGATTGGGATATGGGTTCGAGGGAAAATTAAAAAAGTAGTCATTGACCCTTCGGAGTTGGAACTTCTTATACCGTTGGAATGGTATCTTAAAATACTATAATAATAGGTAAGGTTAAGTAACGTTATCACTGATGATCCTTAAGGAATGTCAGTTTCGGAAAAAAATCATATCACTTCGTGCCTTAGAGAGCACGTTGAGCTATTGATCCTGTGCCTAATCTCTTTTCGATCGTGTCGGATTTCTGAAGTACTGAATGAGATACTGAACTTAGGGTGCACCTGCGTCTGTGCATATACTTGCATTATAATATCTGCTACGTAGTCGGCCAGTCTCTGATATGATTGGCGGCCGTGACCGACATCGATTAGGAGAGTTAACAATCATTATTTTTAACTGTATTACCATCATTATTATTATTATTTATGTTATGTGTTTAAATGGTACTTAAATGTATTTTATGGTATAAGTGAGATCATATATACATATCAGCCCATATGATGTCCCACTGTTGGGCACGGGTCTCACCGGTAGAACTTACTTATTAGATCCTGGTGGTAATACCCATAGTCGCCACTTTAAAGTGTGCAGTGGACGCTGCTGCCCGTTCTCCGGTGTGAAAGTGAAATCATTTCATAGCTTTATTATAAAATAAATAATTTTAATTTCGTGCAGAATAGTATAAAATGGTATCATTAATCTGAAGAGAACTCTGATGGCAACTGTCTTAGTCAAGCAACTGGTCATGAGCCATTTATAAGCCCCCCAACCTCAGAATCGACCCTATTTCCCTGGTCTTCATGCTACGTTAATAACAGTAATTTAACTAGCGAATGTTTAATTTCTTTTTTTTAGGATGAAGTATGAGTAGTGGAAGAACTAGGAAAAATTGCTTGAATACACTTAGCCCGTAGCAAATCAAGAATACACAATAACAGGAAAATGAGATCTTTTATATCATTAGACATTTATTTCTAAACAAAATTACATTTTATATGTTCGTAAATTTTCGCGATTTGTACACATTATAGAATTGTGACGGCCGACGATTGCAACGGCCGTAGTCACGGGTAGACTAGAGTACCCGTGACCACGGCCGTTGCAATACGATCGAAACGTCGGGTAATAAACAGAGGTATTTATCCTTAAAATAAAATATTTACGCGATAATGTAATTTTATAGACTTTTATAAGCTACGGATCTGTAGCTTATAAAATTCTATAAAATTACATTTGTGTTGAAAATTAACCCTTAACACACAAACAAGATACATACTAACACACAACAAAATACACAAGAGGAGAAAATAAAATCAGAAACGTAATTTAACTTAAAATCATAAAATATTTGTTGCACCTTAAGTATATGCATAAGGCATTCATATTTCATATTTTCTCCTTAAAATTTTCATCAACGCTACAATAAAATTTCTTAAGGAGATGTGCTTTGAACCCAATTTTAAAGATTCGTTTGAGATCATTTCGAAATCTGAATCTAATTTGTTGTATAAAATGACTGCTTGAAGGTTTGCGCTGTGTTTCACTACATTCAATCTAGCATGTATCCTAGTCGGCAGATCGTTTTTTCCAGTTTTGAGATATATTTTTTTCCCGGATTTAGTCTCATATTTATATAAGTTTTTATTAGATTGGTTAGGAATACTAAAATGTAAAGAGATGGCAAAGTCAGTATTTCTAATTTTATAAAGTGTTCCCTACATGAATCGGTCTGTTTGATATGTACCATTGTTCTTACGGCTCTCTTTTGAATTGTGAAAGCTGCATTTATGTTGTATGGATAGCTGTTGTCCCAAGATTGAACGCTGTACCGCAGTTTTGACTCAACTAGAGCCAAGTAAACCATCCTGAGCTTATCTATTGTGAGTACAACTCTAAGGCTTCTTATTGCGTAGCAGGCTAAACTTATCGTGCATATATGATTCGAGTAGCTTAATAAGAATATACCTAATAAAATATTAATACATACCTACGTACCTAAAATACCCTTTTTGGTAATTATTATGTAGTTGAAGTTGGCAAGGTTTCAGACAAGGGTAGTTGGAGGTGTTTACCTAAGTAATAGGTAACGTGGGAACGTTTAGTGGAGAAAATATTGATATTATTTTGACTTACATTGCATAATTAAGCATATTATGATGTTCAACTGCTGGGCACGGGTCTCCCCAAGAGAATCTATTAATACAAGCTGCTGTAATTACTGTAATCGTTGTAAATAGTTGCAATCGCAGTAAGGTTTTTTAGAGTACGCAGAGTACGCTGCTGCCCCTCCTCCATAGCTCGGAAAGAGACGAAAGACTTATATTTTGTAAGCTATAAATAGCTAACTTGCTGGCTGATGGCTAAACCTGCATTAAGAATTTTTATAAAAGACTAGCTGTCCCGCGCAACTTTGTCTGCGTAAATTTTCCCCGTTTTTGCAACATTTCTCATTGCTGCTCCGCTCCTACTGGTCGTAGCATAATGTTATATAGCCTACAGCTTTATAACATTATGCTACGACCAATAGTTGTGTAGTTATATAGCCTTCCTCGATAAATGGGCTACCCGACAATAAAATATTTTTTCAATTTGGATCAGTAGTTCCTGAGATTATCGCGTTCAAACAAATAAACTCTTCAGTTATAATTTTTTTTTTGGCGATATTAATATTTCCGCCAATGACTAGTCGAGACAAGGTAGACTAGGTAGATGAGGGTTCTGTGGATGTACAAGAGAAAAAACCGTTTTTAGTTCAATTAAATTAAAAGAAATGTATAAATTGGGAACAAGGCAAGAGATAACAATTGGGCAGGAATGCAAAATTTTGAATTTTGAGGACAGTCACAAAAGCAGAAAGTGATTAGTGGAATTAATTTATAAGCATAAATATGAATAAAATATAATCTAGAGTTTGACAGTTATAACATTAGTATAGATAAAAATGATCACTGATTAAGACACAGGCGCAACCGATAAAAGACTGAGGCAGAGTCGTATTTTATAGTTTTGAACATTGGAAACCATTGAAAATTAACATACATCGTGTAAAAGTAAGGTCTGGTGACCATACGGGGACATGATCGGATATACCGTCATTGAGTTATTGCGAAAAGTCGTAGGTGCCATGAACATACCCACGCTCTTCTGCTGATGCAATTATTGAAATTAAAATGCATTTATTTGTAATAACGTCAGCGGAACGCCCTGCACGCACTGAGCATGGTCCGACATGCTCTTGCCCGGTTTTGATTCACTTTGTTTAACTTATAATTACTATAAAGTTCTTAATACAAAAGACTTTTATATAAAAAAATCATAACAAGGAGGTAATTGACCAAAGCCGGTCTCAGAAAGTCAAGTAAACAATTTCCCGTGTACCCGCAAATCTGGACGGTAAATAACTGGCTACAAAATGAATTGTCTAAAAATAAATGGAAATATAAGTAGCGCTCCGAGGAACAGTGTTTCTTTTACATTTAATTATGTCTTCGTAAATATGAGGCGGTATGAAGCTTTGTAACTTTATTTATAGTGGTATTTTAATCTCCGGCGAAAAAAGAGGGGTGTTGTAAGTTTAACGTGGGTATTTGTTGTGTATGTCTGTGCCACTTATAGCTCAAACGGGTGGATGAATTTTCATCGTTTTTTTAGGGTTCTGTAACCAAAAGGCAAAATATAATAAAATTAAATATTCTTAGGAGTGCCCCCCTAAAAATATTTAATTTTATTATATAACTATCGCACTAAGTAGCGGTCTATGCAAGACACCTATACTCCAAATGTCATCCACATTTATTCTATAGTTGGAACGAAGTTCCTTATCGCGCGTTGCGAAAGGGATCCCCCTTTCGCAACGCGCGATAAGGAACTTCGGACGGAAAAAAATAAGATCAAAAGTTGTAACGACACTTTTTGACACACACAAGCCGTGCGGCGTGCGCGTAAGATATGAACATCTAATTTGACGAAGAAGTCACCTGTTGATTTGGTCTAGAGGCATAAATTCGGTACACAGTATTGGTGACAATTGTGTAGTTGTGGGTTCGAGCCTTCGGTATACAATCGTCTTTTTGTAAGTTATTAGTTAGGCGGAAAAAATAAGACCAAAAGTTGTAACGACACTTTTTGCTACAGTTGTAAGCCGTGCGGCGTGCGCGTGTTTCTTTGTCTCTCTCTCTCTCTCTCTCATAGAAAGCAAGCCAGTTATTTTCGTTTCGTCTTTCTATTTCGCATTGAACAGTGTGGTGTCGCGACGATTATAAAAAAAAAAAATAAGATAAGAAATTCGTTCCATCCGGGTGTCCCTTGACACCTCTCTAGTTTTTTTTTGAGTAAAATGTCTATGACATATGGACATACAGAAAGACGGACGGACATGACAAAACTATAATGGTTCCGTTTCATGTAACAGAAGCTGAACTTTTTTTTTCAGCAAACATCTACGTGTGGCATCATTCGACAAGGTCCTTATTCTCGTTATTACCTTTTCACAGCAAGCCCGTGCGAACTGTCAAAATCTTGTCGCGTGCGCGGCGGACATCTTTGAGCGCACCGCGCATGCGCCAGTTCGCACGGGCTTGCCGAGAAAATCGAAAAAAAGAAAGTGAACAAGGAACCAGGTCTCTTTAAAGATTCATAATTCAAATTAGCTACAACATTCCCACTGTTTTCTCTGGTAAAGATAGCTTGAGTAGTACCCAATTATCCAACGCGTAAGCCCACTGATGATTCATGAAAGTCTACGTAACGTCGGTTTTTAGTTCAAGGATATGCCAGCTTACAGTGTTTATTTCCCTCACAAAAAATAAAACCTTATATGAAACGCAGCAAAAACTTAGACCTCTCCGAAACAGATGCTGTTAAGTATTATATCCCGAGATTTAACATTACATCCCACCCCCTGTTGACCTGCCCCATCCCCTCCTCTTACAACCCCTGCTAACAATATACTTTAAGGTTTACAGTTTACACTTACAGACCCTACAAACAAGCGACGTTTGAAAATCAAACACGACTGTTTTAAACTCGATGTTCTTTGAAACGTAGCACTGAATTTTGAAACAGTCAATTTAGTGAAGATATGGCATGTTCAAGATGAAATAAAGCCCGTTTTAAAGGCTGTAAGCGTGTTAAGTTGAGGCTATAAATTTCTCAGAGAATCTTAAAATGGAAATTGCAGCGTGCGGTAGGAATATTCTGTGTTATGTTGTGATATTCTGTGCCCGCGGTTCTCGCTTACCATTAACATATACTTTTATAATAATAATAATATCTTGGGAAAACTCACACAAAGCTATCTCATCCCAAACTAAGCAGAGCTTGTACTATGGAAACCAGACAACTGATAAACATACTTATATATATCTAAACACATAAATATTATTGATAAATAACACCCTCATGTGAAACCACCATGCTCATCACACTAAGTTTTATCCTGGGCGGGGATCAAACCACAACCTCTTGCGTAGCAGTCGGATACACTCCCACCGCGCCACAGAGGCAGTCACTTTTATATCATTCCCAGTTTCTAGTTAAAAATAAAAACCCTGAATCTAAAAATTGTCTTTCCAACCCCTGAACGGTTTTAAAAGACCTATCTAATGATACCCCACACTGGATGGGGTAGATGAGAAAAAAATCACATCCTCACTTGAACCCAAAAAAAAATTTTTTCATGATTTCATTTTTCCACTATCGCCGGCGTAAGTAATATGTGTGCCATTCAGAATTATAGCCTCCTAGCACTAACAATCTCTGAGCAAAGGTGCGGACGGACGGACGGATGGCGAAACTGTTCCGTTTGAAGGATTACGTTTTGCCATTTAGGCTACGGAACTCTAAAAACTATCAATTCAAAACTTCTCAAAACAACGTAAGAGAAAGAAACAGAGAAAACAAGCAAAACCTGTACAGGATTAAACCCGCGAAGAGTTTTAAAAATGGCGGCAAATTGAGCTGTCGCCATTTTCAGAACTCTCGTTTAACGTGTAAATAAACATGAAATAGACCGAAAGAGAGACCGGGATAGTTATAGTGTAAAAAAAATACTTAACACAGACTAAAATTGTTTCAATGGATTGTTATCAACTAAAAAGAAGAAAGATAATCGCGAAATCAACGACGACTCAACTAAAACATCAAGAAAACTTATAATACTAATCATAGGAGTTTGTGTGCAAATGAGTCCAAAACAAATTCATTTTAATTAAAAACGTCACCCAAATCCTGCGGTATTAAGTCTAAAACATGAACTAATTTTCAACCACCAACTATCGACCAATTTTCTAACTCCGCTTTCCATATCTATACAATCGGATTGTACGATACGTAATTGAATATGCCACTGCGGTACTCTCTCGTTTGAAATAATTGACATCGTGTTGTCTATTACTTGCCTAATACAGACATAATTTTATTTCGCTTTATGAGAATTCTTTGCTTAATAAACAGAGTTTATGGTAAAGCTATCAGTAATTTATCTTGTCTTGTCGTTAGGTACCTACTTTGTATTAAAGTCGGTTTGAGGTGAAACTATATTCACGCTGATAACGAGTCAATAACAAACCAAGTAAGTGAACTTGCACATAGTGATTTGTTACTATAGGTACTACATTAAAATTGGTGAATGAATAAGAGAAAACTGTCATGTTCTACTACCAAAATTTGTAGATACGTTGGTATGTAAGGTAGCTTCCATCAGCCCGCGTAGTAGATGGATGGCAGTCGGAATAATATAAAAAATATTACTTTAGTTTTACTATGCCCCAAAATAAAGCCAATTGTTTTTTCTTTAAAGACGACTTCCGCAGTAGGGTACAAGCCCTGTATCGCGGGGAACTTTACGAACATACAAGTCACGGACACAGAGTACACCCCCTCGGAACAACAATTTGTGAATCACACAAAGTGGTGTCCCGTGTGGGAATCGAACCCACGACCTCTGGCGTAGGACACGACTCGCCGGACAGAGGCAGCCAGACTAATTATTCTGCAGCATAAAAATGTTCGCAGATTTTGTGTTGCTCACATAGTTGAAAAAATGATTTATAATGTAAGTGAATGGTTGAATTGAATTTTAATTGTATGTGATAATTAATTGACATGCTAGATAATATATGACTATTAACTGACAATATTAATTAATTCAAATTTCAATAGTGTATGTTATCAATGTAATCCCTAGTTTTGTAAGTTTATTCCAATTTGCACACCTATTCAGGTAGTATAAGGTTAAATGAACATTGTAATATTTAAGAACCCTTGTAAGCCCTTATTTCAAGCAAATAAATGAATTTATATTTACAAACTATTTTGATGTAGACAAGTTGATGCTTTGTCAGAGAGGCCAGTGTCCAATACGCTGATGATTGTATGTTTGTACTTAGATTGACAATTAGATTTGGAAACAAAATGTCGAAAAACACAACTTGCTATATTTATCGTTGTTAAAAAGTTCTTAACACTGAAACTGCCAACAAAGTTGCAGGAGTAAGGCCGTTAGTATTCCTGGGAAAGTTATAATGCTTTGGTACCTAGTCGTGTGATATTCTGTAAGGTAGGGGCATTTTCCCAATCACATTGTTTAATTTCAGCGCTGACGCACTTGTTTCAAAATATTCATAGTAGTTCAGTTTAAAGCTAAGTTCAATGTTTTGCTATGATAGAAAAAAGAAAGTTAAGTTGTTTAATGAGTTTTACTCAAAGCTATTCAACCTAAATACAATTTTAAAGCTAAATAAAATTGATAATAATCGGAAAGTAATTATCTACCTATCGAAACTTTTTCGATTAGGTCGATTTATTATTCAAAAGTATTTGAGAACCGCAGGGTATAAACATTGGTATCTATCCGTGGATTAACGATGAAACAAAGGCTTAATGGGCAGAGCACATACTACACGTGAGGTTTTAAATCCTGTGACAATTATTGGTGAATTTACTCTATCGGCTTCGGCGAGAAATCTAGGGGATTTATATTTTGCTGCGAATAACGTATTTTTAAAAACGATTTGAGTAATATTAGTTTGTTTGTCTAATATCATAAACTATCGGGTACCCAGCGTTTGATGACGCTTGTTTAATTATTACTTTTTGTGGTTCCGTAGCCAAAATGGCGAAACGTAACCCTTAAAGTTGAAGTTAAGGTCGTCCGTCCGTCCGCAGACTAGCTCAGAGACTGTAAGTGCTAGAAGGCTGTAATTTTGCATGGATACACATATTACATACGCAGATAAAGTGATAAAATCTTGAAAAATATTTTTTTTTCATAGTGTGGGGTATCATTAGATAGGTCTTTTAAAAACTTCTTTGGCGATTGTGAATACTATTTTTAGATTTAGGGAATCTTTTATGCTTAAAAGTGCAAATTTTAGTTACATTCAAATGTCTCCCCCTCTGCCAGCTAAATGGTTGATGTTGGATATGTGACAAAATTCACGGTCTACTACATAAAGTAAAATTAAAAGGAAATCTACCACAGCTAAGTAGGCTTTACATGTTTACGAGTAACAATGAGAAGTAACAAAATTTTCGTAACATAAAAAACAGAAAACCTACTTCTTAAGCCGCATCATTCGGATGAAGGGAGGGGGGGGGGACTACGGAACCCTACATTGTGCATGGCCCGTCATGCACTTGCCCGGTTTTTTTACATAAACCAACTTCGCATTATTGCCCTTCTAATGAAAGTGGTTTGGGGCACATCAGTTTCATGGTTTCAAAGTATATAACGGACATAGGTAAAAGCATTTGTTGTGTTTTATATATTACTAGCTGAACTCAGCCACGCTGTGGCTTTTATAGCCAGGAACACTCGCCGGCCATCCCAGAACGTTCTGCTAAAGTTTTATCACAATCTGATCAATGGTTTCAAAACGCTTATGGAACATACAGACAAACATTGGTTTTTAAATACATAGAAGACTAGTCTTTCTCCGCCCTGTAATGTTTAGTTTGCATAGTGTATCTGCTATTATGATATATAAACTACATTACTGTAAAGTTTCATGAAATTCGTTCGGCAGGTTTTGCGCGAAAGAGTAACAAAGATCTATCCAATCTTTTACATTTATAATTTATCTAAATACTAGCTCTTGAGCGGCTCCGCCCGTGTGGATGTCAGTTATCACTAAAAAAACTGCTCTATGTCCTAAGGAAGGACATAGGATGGTTACCTCCAAACTATCTCCAAACCAAAGTTTATTTACATCGGTCCAGCGGTTTAAGCGTGAAAAGGACAGATAGATGGACAGAGTTACTTTTACATTTATAATGTACAGGTTGTCCCAAAACTTTGCCACACGGAGGGAAAGTACCTTAAATATTGTAGATTTATTTTATTTTTATTTTATTTTATTTGGGAAAACAAACAATTGTACATTTAGCCTTAATTCTAATTCTAACGTACAAATTAAATCTATGCACAATCCACAGCGTTTCCACGTATTACAATATAATTTAGATTAACTAATATAATTTAGATTTTATGGATACTAATTACAGTGCTTTTAAAAACATTACGGTTAGAGGCAAAAATATCTACGGTATTAAAATTATTATTATAAGTTTTGACTATTCTATGGAGAGGCGGTCGCTCACCCGCGTTGGTGCGACATGTAGTCGTAGCAAAAGTCGGATAAGCGCGCACCTCTCGTCTTATAATAGTTCTGGGTACAACATAACATATATTATTAACTAATTCCGAACAATCGAATTTCGAGCTTGCAGTAACAGTCGCCGCGATCGCAGAATCAACAAGTTTGATTTTTGTACTGTATCCATATATGAAAGGCTTTGCAATCTACATTTATATCGCATAGTTCTTAGAAACTTACGCTGAACTCTTTCTATTGCTTCATTGTATTTTTCATAGTAGGGGTCCCATATCATGCTGGCATACTCTAATTGCGGTCTAACTAAGGAATTAAAAAGATAAAGATAAGTAACTGGACGTTTCAAGTCTGAAGAAGATCTCATGACAAGGTTGTTCATTTTGAACGCTGTAGCGATGATCTTATCAATATGTAAATTTAAATGGAGTTTGCTATCCAAAAGTATACCTATATCACCGATTAAAGTATCTTTAATAAGAGGTTCATTACACAGAGAGTAATTGAAGTTAATTATTTTTTTATTCTTCGTGAAGTTAATATATTTACATTTGGATATGCTTAATTGTCGCAATAGTCGGATAATCTATCTAAATCGGTTTGGAACAGGTAGCAATCATCTAACGTTAGAACTTTTTCAAAGATTTTGAGATCATCGGCATACAAAAGAAATTTACTATTACGGAAACAGCTGCCAATGTCATTGATGTAGATAATGAATAACATTGGGCCGAGAATTGATCCCTGTGGAACGCCTGAAGAAGCCAATAAAGAGTTTGAATGATACTCGTTACTCCACTACACTTTGGCTACGGTTATTAATATAAGACTGAAACCAGCGCAACAAATTACCCCTGATACCATTGAATGCAATTTTGCTTAGTAATATTTTGTGATCTACTCTATCAAAGGCTTTTTTGAAGTCTGTATAGATAGTATCAGTTTGAGCTTGAGTTTTTAAAATAATCGCCTGTCTAAACTGGGAATCGAACCCGTCTAATAAGAAAAAGCACCAACCGGTAATTTTTTTGACGCCAATTCAAGGATCAGTCATTGGGATTATTTTTTTCTAAATAATAAAGCATCTTAAGTAAAGGGAGGGCTATGAAATTTTATATTTAATAAAATATGATTTGTATACACTTATGATTCTACATTTTTAAAAGAAGCAGTAGCTATACTAATACACATGTTCTTCATCATTTAGTAGTAAGTATCTAAAATTTGTAGAACAAGAGTCAGTTATTAAAAATTAATGAATTGGGAGATATTGTACATTTCAACTTGCTCCTCAATTGAAATACTGCTGTAAATATATTTGCCTCTAATCTACTTATACTTGTGACGAAATTTGAAACAAAAAACATGAATATTTTGTATAAATTTCTACTAATTGTTCGTATAAACCTGCCCTAAAAAAGTACATATCATACATTTATTTTTGTGGGTATCTGCAAATTAATGTCGTTACTTACCTACCTACCCTTAATATTTATTTAGTAACCTGACATTCATTAGCGATGAAGCTCAGTTGTTTGCGTAAACATTTATGTAAAAATACGTTTATTAGGTATTATTACAGTTCTATTTCTGAAGCAGGTATATTATACCTATAATATTTTGTCATAATTATTGACTTGTGGGGATACAATTTTTTTTTCTCGATTAAAAAAGATGACTCCCGCAGTAGTATAACAAACCCTATATCGCGGGGACTTTACAAACATACAAGTCACGGACACAAAGCACACCCAGACTCGGAACAACAATTTGTGGATCACACAAAGTGGTATCCCGTGTGGGAATCGAACCCACGGCCTCTTTTGTAGTAGTCGGATACACTTCCACCGCGCCACAGGGGCAGATACTATTTACTTTATCTATATACTATTCGAAATTGACTACTTAATACCTAAAACATGTGAAACCACAATCTATTCTCCTCTGTACATACTTAAAGGCGATTGTTCAAGTGACTATGGAATTTAGTATCGCTACAATTTTTTTTGTGCCAAGATGAAAACTACTAATTTACGTAGACATTAATATATACTTTCAGAAAAACCAACAATGATTTACCTAATTTGCCGGGTTTAATTGATATGGGTGGATGAACTTCGAAAATCGAAATATTTATATACATTTTTTTTTTGAAAATAGGGCATAACTATGATATTGCGTATTAATTATGTATTACACATGATGTGTAACACTAGTTTATGGCTATGAATTCGGCTTTGCAGTGATATATAATCCGAATCTCTATCTCACAAACACTTCACAATTGTCACAATATTGGTACGAGTCTCTGTCGCACAAAATATTTCTAATTGTTACTATGTATATGGAGTCTCTATCTCAAACTCACGTAATGTAACCACAATATCATACACAACACGAGAAATAACAAAAGCTATTTGTTATTAATACTTTAAACTGTTTTCATAATGGACCGGCGCCAACAACATAGAGGCCAACAAGCTTTATGCACAGATAAACAAGTGACATGACATTACATTTCAGTGTGGCCATAACTTTTGTCATATCCTATACAAATCGATTTTTTTATTAAAATTCATTACTACGTTCTTATTTTTAATCGAGCCGGGTCCTAATCTAAAGGTATCAAAGAATATGCTTATTAAAAAGTATAGTGTATAAATATTATCGTTCTTTACATTCAAACGGTGCAACAATTAATAGAGTATTTATATTAATTATTTAATAAAAATCGATAATAACCCTAATCGATATTACGATTTTATTTTTGTAAAAGTGTTACCACCGTTAAAAATATTTTTATTAGTTCGATTAGTTCGATTAATTAAAAATGAATTTCAATAAATAGTCATCCTGGTTTCATTCATATAACATAGTCACCCTTAATATCAAATTCTTAAGAATTGTTGAAATATTATTTATTTTTCGGACACCGAATATACAATGTTGATCGATAGGTACTATGCGTTTCAAATGAGAAGATAATCGCGAACACGACAACTTCACTCTGTACTTGTCAATATTGTACCGCTAGTAACAAAAACTACCAAGTCGGGTAAAGTACGTATGTGTATGGTATTGAAACGGAAGTAATATTTATTTTCTTTGAATTATATACCTAACATTTTTTTATTATAATATTATTAGTATTCTTTAATATTTAATAAACACCAAGCAGAAATAAGTAAATTGGCAAAATATACGTGATATATATTTTTAACTAAAACATATCTTTAATAATAAATAGTAAAATACAGTGCTTTTGTATAGTTCATTAGAGTAGGTAGGTACTTCTGTGTAATACTAATGACACCTTTTTACGAATCATTTTTGCTGACCTTACGTCATACAATGAAGTTGCAGTCGTAATGCGAATCAAAATGTCATCATGACAGTTATCAACTCATTTGAAACGCGTAGTACATTTATTTAAAATAGACATTTATACTTCTTTTTAAATTTGTGTCTTTGGTTTTTGATTCCGATTTCTTAATCAATGATTTATTAAACAGAGCATCAGGATTGAGGAGCCAAATAAAAAACATTTATTTGCTGAATTCACTCAGTTTTACTTCTTTGTCAACATGCTAAAAAATCGCACACACTCACTAATAAATGTTGTTGAAGTGGAATGTTAATTTGAACAATTACTTTCATTGAAATTCACACTCTTATGTATAATAATAATAATATCTTGGGACAACTCACACAACGTTATCTGATCCCAAAGTAAGCAGAGCTTGTACTATGGAAACCAGACAACTCATAAACATACATATTATAGATAAATAACGCCCAGACACAGGATAAACCATCGTGTTCATCACACAAAGTTTTATTCTGGGTGGGGATCGAACCCACGACCTCTTGCGTAGCAGTCAGACACACTCCCACTGCGCCACAGAGGCAGTCGTATAGGTTGAGGAGCCACATTAAAAATATTGTATGTTTTGAACATAAACACTACTAGAGTCGATTTTTAGTAGACACTATACACAATTACTACTAAATTATGCGCAATTAAAAAAAATATATTAAATACTTTCCGTGTTCGAGGTGGCTCTCAATTCAGATGTTTAGATTGAGATGCCACATCGAGGTATGTTCATATAACTTTTGAAGTATTATACTACAAAATCGAGGACTGATCCACAACAATTTTGAACTTACTACTAAGTAAGATATTACTTTCATTAAGATACGAAAAGTGGCTCCCAATCCAAACGCACACTCTAATTTGAGTAAGTAACGTAAGAAATATATACCGTAAACCTTCCGTAAACCTATGCAACATTTAGCACTTTAAAAGTATTAGACAACTTTTCTACTCAACAGTTTCTACCTTTAAACGAGTTTGTAACAATACCTTTTTGCATATAGTATTATAGTAGTATCTATCCGACACGCCACTTTCATGTAGGTACTATAAATGTAGGTGGTGTAAGCCTGCTCGTATCCCTACTTGTCTCACATTATTGGGGTTCCAGGATCCTAATCCATGTTGTCTTCAAATTACAGTACAATCTTTATCTGTCAGCCTCCGATAATACTTATACTTTTGGGCGTTGACCTCCGTGAGTTCAACGCCCAAAAGTATAAGTTTTATCGGATATCAATAAGGAATCTAATAGTTTATGCAAGATTATCCTGGTTCTTTGTAAGTTAGAGTACTTAATCATACAAAATGTACATACATTATAAGCTTGAGATGTTCTTAAATAACTCGCTTACGAAGGAATAATCCCTGTGCCACGGATAATTTTATTATCACAGGTAAACTACCTACGTAGTCACATAATTGAAATACCAAAGTTGGTGTGAAATCAACTACCACTTATATTTTAGGGGATTAGGAACGCTTCACGGTCAAAATATAAGTTATGATAAGACTTTTACGACCGCAAGCGAGAACCATTGTATGACTGTAGAAGATTAGACATAACTTACAGGTCACCCCTCCTTAAAGTTTATGGTATATTTATTTATTTATTTATTTATTTAAAACTTTATGCACAAAGTTGTACAGAGGTGGACTTAATGCTAAAAGCATTCTCTGCCAGTCTACCTTAGGGTGATGTAGAAATGGAATGTGTGAAAGGTGCAGTAACCTAATTGTAATGTATATATACATAGTTGAAGTATTAAAACCCTGTAGTCTACAAACCCTGCGTGTTTTATTCACTGACATCTTCGCCGAACTCAGTTTAACCACCTTTTACCTGTGATAATTTTCGTCGAAACGAGAAACCTTAGAAAGCCACAAGGACTTCTTACAGTGCCTGTTACCAGTAAACGTAACAGCCATTTCCGTTTATTATACCAAAATGTGCGTGGGCTCAAATCCAAACTATCAACATGGAGATCGAGTCTCATACTAACCGAGCACGAACTAATAGCGGTGACGGAAACAAACCTCGATAACTCGGTTGAGAATTCGGAGTTGTCAATTGGTGATTGGAGCATTTTGCGCAGGGACCGGCTGACTCTAGGAGGCGGCGTGCTACTAGCTGCGTGCCCTGGCGCCACATTGAGGAGGCGACAAGAGCTAGAAACAATCCATGGCGAGGATATGTGGGCTACTTTCACCATGCGCGGACTAAGTTTAACTGTATGTGTGGTGTACATCAAGCCCTCTGCTACGGACGAGGATTACATGGATTGGTTTTGTAAAGTCGAGAGTTTTATCTCTAATTTGAACGGGACTGTTATAATCCTAGGGGACCTTAATTTAAAGAGTGCATCTAATAATGTAAACAACTACTATTGTTATTTTTTAAGTTTCTGCAATCTTAACGATATGAATGAAGTTGTGAATATGCGCGGGAGTAAGCTTGATGTAGTACTGACATGGGTGGGCGCTAATGTAACTTGCGAACATGGTGTGGGGTTGGAGCTGGTACCATTTGATTTATACCACCCCCCACTGGATGTTTCTGTCCATATTGCTACACGTAAGTGCAGTGAAACGTTAGACCCCAGTAACATTGAAAAGAGTAGGGACTGGCATTTTAGTAAGGCAAACCATGCATTTCTTTATGAACAAATGCAGTTGGCACATTGGCAGGACGTTCTCATGTGCAAAAATGCATCCACCGCTGCCGATATCTTTTACAGGATTGTATATAAAATATTCGATTCCTCTGTCCCAAAGAAAAACCGAATTCCCTACCGTAACAGGCGTTATCCTGTCTGGTTTACAAAAGATCTGATCCGTGATACTCAACGTAAAAACCAACTCCATAAAAAATGGAAACATTCACGATGTTCACGCACTCACACCGAATTTAGCGTACTACGTTCGGATCTAAAGGCTAGAACCAGACAGACTTTTAAATCATATTACTCTGCTGCAGAAAGCAATATTAGAAAACATCCACGGCAGTTTTGGCACCTTGTTGGTAGCCTGCGTTCAAAGGGGGGTTTTGAACCAAGGGTTACTTGTAATGGTGTAACTAGTTCAGGGGTTAACGCGGCTGAAGCATTTGCCCAGTATTTCGCCTCTGTTTTCCAGCCTGATATACCTAAATTAGACCCAAAAAATATAAGCCTTACCGGGAGAGGTTATGTTCCCCTTCCCGTTGTAACTGAACAGGACGTAATAAAGGCGATCGACAAGGTGAAATCAATTCACTCGATTGGCCCTGACAACTTTCCCGCCTACATACTTAAAGGGTGCAAAGATATTTTAGCTGGCCCCCTCTGTCACGTTTTTAACTTGGCCCTTCAGTCAGGTGTGTACCCCAAACAATGGAAGATATCACGAGTAACTCCGATCCCCAAAACCAGTAACAAAACATCCGTCGAAGAACATAGACCAATTGCCATCCTTCCGGCTATTGCTGGGCTTTTCGAACACGTACTCCATGCCATCCTTTATAGACAGATTAACACGCATTTATCTGATGCTCAGCATGGCTTTCGACCTGGTCGCTCCGTTGACTCGAACCTTATGGTTCACACGGATTTTATATCTAGAAGCTTGGACAGGGGCCGGCAAGTTGACGTTCTTTACTTTGATTTTTGCAAAGCCTTTGACAGGGTAGATAATGACATTCTTTTGACTAAGTTGGCAAATATTGGGTTCACACCGAGCCTTCTTGAGTTCTTTGCTGACTACCTAAGAGACCGTAAGCAGTTTGTCAGGCATGGTTGCTTTGAGTCTAAGCCGTATTCCACTCATTCGGGTGTAAGTCAGGGATCTGTATTAGGCCCACTTTTATTCCTGATCATGATTAACGATCTCCCAACCGGAGTCAAATTTGCAAACTGCCTTTTATACGCCGATGACATAAAGATTGCCTTGGAAGTCCATACCACTGAAGACTGCCTAAACTTACAGAGGGATATTGACGCTCTCTATCAATGGAGCACCAGGAACAAATTACTTTTTAACACAAAAAAATGCTATGTCATGACCTACGGTCGTGGTCTGCGACCAATTCATTACAAGTACACACTTGACGGTAATGATATAACGCGTGTTTACGCTATTAAAGACTTGGGAGTAACCTTTGACCGTAGTTTGACATTTAATGATCATATTTCCGCTCTTGCTAAAGAATCATTTAAACGGCTAGGCTTTGTTTTGCGGAACTCTAACGATTTTCAGGACCCACATGCCATAAGAGTTCTATATACCTGCCTTGTAAGAAGTAAACTCGAGACTAGCTCATGTGTCTGGAATCCTCATACAGCGTCCCAGGCTCTAGTACTTGAAAAGGTACAAAAGACATTTCTCAGATACCTTCATAAAAGAGTTTATTATTTCTTTCCCTACATGTACCCTACTAACTACCTCCTGGGGATATTAGGCTTTAACTCTTTGGAGGTAAGACGAGGCCTGAATCAGCTCATCATAGCCTGTAAAGTTCTACATGGACGAATCGAAAGCCCAGAGCTCCACTCTCTATTCTGTAGACTATACGTACCTGACAGATACCTCCGACACCGTGAGAGCCACCGACCTAATCTGTTTGCGAGACCGGCATGTAGAACTGTCGCCAGAGCAAAGTCCCCCATATGCCGCACTCTAGAGGTGCTCAACGCCCTACTGTCTGCCAACCCTGAGACTGATGTGTTTGCCGACGAGTGGGCAAAGATCATGCAAGTAGCTCTAATGTATTGCGAGAAAAGATATATGAGAGAGTCTACTATTTCATATTAATTTGTAAATGTTTATGTATTGTTAAAATTATTAATGTATTTGAATATTTTATAAATTTTATGTATTGTTTGATATAGTTTAATGTTTTTTGTTTTTGTATAATGTGTTTAATTTTAAGTTAATTGATGTAATTGGTGATGTACCGTTTTAATTAACTATAAATAAAATAAATAAATAAACCACGACACGAAACAAAACTGGCGCAATCGATAGGATATCTTCGCAAGATTCGTCGGTAACTGGTTCTCGCGAAATAGACCAGGCCGCAAGTCAAGAAGAAATCATCAGTGACCAGCCTACGGCAGGAAGAAGAGTACTGACACCAATTTCACTGTAATGCAACTACGAGTCAAGTCCTGAAGTCTTCGAGCATGCAGTAACCAGAAAGAAGGTCATGCATCGCAAGACAAGACAAGACAAGTACATGGGTAATGCTACTCCATCTTCAAAGTAGAGCAGAGCCACACGAGCAGTCCACAACCAATCAAAACCAAATAGGTCAATCGCTTCTAGAAGAGCAAGCTTATCTCCGGGGATAATGTCTCAACGGCAGCATCTACAAGGGGGTAACGTAGAACCTTCGAAAATTAGGTAGCTAGGAATCGGTAGGAGATCTTTTCATAGTAGTCTCCTTACTTAATTAAAAAAAAAAAAAAAAAAAAAAAACATCCGAATAAAACCAGTCACGGTCGAGTCGACCCGTGACTACAATCGGTGCATTTTGATCAAAACGTCGGGTAAATAAAAGGTTCGTAGGTACCTTTAAATAATTCACGCTATTGAGTCCCGAAATATATCTAATTTGCGGCGAGAACGAGTTACCGACGAATCTTGCGAAGATATCCTACCGAGAGCGCCAGTTTTGTTTTGTGTCGTGGTTGAACTGAGTTCGCCAAAGATGTCAATGAATAAAACACGCAGGGTTTGTAGACTACAGGAATTTAATACTTCAACTGTACTTATTTAAACAGAGGTATAGTAGTATTACTTAAGTGGCGAGACTAGGAATGTTTCTTAGCGTACGTGCAGCGTTTATATACCGCAAACTTTAAGGAGGGGTGACCTGTAAGTTGCTTCTAATTTTCTACAGTCATACAATGGTATATGGTAGCTGATTTCACACACATGACATCTTAGCCGAACCCAGCTCTCAACCACGACACGAAACAAAAATTTTTGGTTCACATATGTGTTGCACAGCAGTCACACGCACTACTACCGGCACTGTCATGGCAGACAATGTTACTTTGTATGGAGAAACTGGAAGATCGAGATAATACTATATATTTATATATATATATATGTATATATATAATATATATATATATATATATATATATATATAATATATATATATATATATATATATATATATATATATATATAAACTTTTTTTATTGTGACAACCAACGTCTTCGGAAGAGCTGCGGTGCATAGCTATGGTATTAGATTTAATGAATATAATTTATAGTTATATCATCACCAGATGTGAGAGGCCTTAATGTGTGGTCCACAAATTGTTATTGCTAGTTAAAGTAATCAGGATATTCAATAGCGGTGGTAGCTTAATGGCTAAAGCATCGGACTCGCAATCGTGAGGTTGCGGGTTCGAATCTTACACATTATACTACCGACGTGATTACACTCCTAACACAAGCCGTTGAGCTTAGCTGGAGGCGTCAACAGGATTGCTAGTAATGTGGGACCCACAATCCCAAAATACGTCTGAGTTTCTCCTTCTGTTCGTCAAACGCATATCTGTTACAGTTAATTAGACATCCCTAATTGAAATGTTATAGGTATCATACGTGTAGCGAACTATCCATAGATTAAAGACTTATACGGGTATACAGTTCGCGCCACCCAAGTTTGTGTTTATAAAGTGGTAGTTTCGCGCAGGAAGGTCATTCCTTGTTCGTCTCCTCCATCCCCTACGATACCTACATTTGACCTTACTCGTGAACATCAGACACGCATCTGTTGTGTTGCAGAAACGTTGAAATTTTACACGTTAAATATTACTCTTTATACAGCTTTTCATTTCTTTACGAACTATATCCCTTTCCAAAATATAGATAGTTTACGATCATAATTTTGAAATACAATTATAGTTGCCTAACATCATGGATCTACTAGAAATTAAGACTAAAATAAAACTAAAATATATCCAAAAAATTGGGAGCCATGGTTCCACAAATACTGGCGTCATTTCCTCACTGTAAAGCCATGCTGATGCGTTGTGCGAGGAAACTGCTGAATTTTTTTTGGAAAGTTATTTAAATAAATGTTGTGCACTTGATCCGTGGAGTCACCCACGGGCCAAGGGTCTCGACGCCGAATGGTATAAATATATATTGGTTGCTGAGACCCTTGTATTTATGGGTTTTGAGATTTTCGGCCGCTTTAGCCGCCGCTCCAGTTTGAACGCTGGTTCCGTGGAGGTGGGAAGGAGCAAGAGTGTCTACACATGTGGCGTCTCACACAAGCACCCTTTCCAAACCCCAAGGAATCAGCGGAGGCACAAGTGCACTATCTATTCCACCACTCTCGATGGGATGGAAATCCGTCACGACCGGAGAGACTCCGAATCGAACCTGTAACCTGTAGCAGTCATACTCACTACTACGCAAACGATGCAGTACACATTAGTATAAATTTTACGCCCGACGAAGTAGCGGACCGATGCTATACATGTCATATTCACATAGCATCGCACCATATAGGTACCCACGCGCAGTGGTCCGTCGGTGAATGGTGACAATACCGACCACAGACACCTCGTTATCTACACTCTGCGGTCCGCTGTCACACGGCACAACGCGCTCTGCCGCAAATCATGTTGACAACTTTACTATTTTACAATATTTGCATGCCTGTGATATTTAAAAACTGGTGCTTAAAAATGAAATGATAGAAACACGTATAGTAATTTTTCTGATAATTAATGACTAATAGTGGTGTTCTTTTATTAATCTGATTAGTATCCTTTTATTACTACTTACTTCTGTCTGTCTGACTACTACTACTAAATAATTAAATAACCTCTATACATTAAAATATAATTAAATAAGCTACTTCCTTTAGACCAAGAAATAATAAATAGTTTCGTTAATAAAGTATACCTCGGGGCTGTAGTTAGTAACAAGTTTATTTAGCGTAAAAACTTCGTGCCATTTCTTAGAATACAACAATATTGTTCGATAAAGAGTTATTCTTTGTTCTATGTTTTCTGTAAATTGTTATTTTTTTCTTTGATTTTCACTGAGTTTCATGAAATAACTGATTTCTACGGCTCGTCCGTTTTAAGTTTGGAATTGTCTATAAAACTAATTTAATCAGGATGACTTATATAAATCTGTTCAGTCGTTTTGAAGATAAATATAATAATCAGTATATTTCTCGTGTCGGAAATATTAACAAGACAAAATAGAGAGGCCATTTGTGTTTGCCCATCAATACTTACTAATATAATAAAGCTGAAGAGTTTGTTTGGTTAAACGCGATAATCTCGGGAGCTACTGGTACAAGAAAACTTTTAATGTTGGATAGCCCGTTTATCGAGGAAGGCTTTAGGCTATATAACATAACGCTACAAATGATAGGAGTGAAGCTTCTTTACAGTCGGGTAAAAACATATGAAGGTGCGCTAGTCAGCTTGTTACGCATAAATGGACAAGTTTATCCTACGAACATAACTATAGTCTCCCATGTAAGCTGCGGGGTAAGGCAGGGCGGTCGGACGTCCATAAGACTCTTAAATCTTTATGTGGATAACCTCGTGGCCGCTTACCTCGTGGTAGCTTAGCAGCATGCGTATCGGATGCAGTGTTGATGGGGTAAACATCAACAAACAGTCTGCGGGGGGCATAAATCAACTGTTATAGAAATACAAAGCCTACGCTGCCTCGCATGAACTTAAATATAATATAAACAAGTGCCAATACATGGTCTTTAGGGTCGCGGAAAAAACCCAGGGAGATGAACATGACCTACTCCTAAACGGGTCAACAATAAGCAGGGTGTCCAGTTTTAAATACCTAGGGCATTTCCTAACAAACGACATTAAATACAATGTTGACATTGAGAGGGAACGTAGAGTTCTGGCGGTCCGGAGCAATATGTTGACCCGTAGATTTGCTCGGTGTGCAAACCAAGTCTGTACACGGGGAATCTTTTGGTCAATTACAGCTAAAGGTCTAAATCTAAAAAAATATATTTATGCTTTTAAGATGTTGTTGGAACTGCCTCATTATTGTAGTACATGCGATCTTGCTCAAGAAAACTGTCTCTATGCAGAGAAGGGTAAGAGACAGTCACAACAATATCCTAATTATAAAACATTGTGTTCAAAGGGTGATTGGTACTAACACTAGATAATAAGCAAACTTACTAACACTAAATTAATGTCCGAAATAAAGATAAAAATAGTTCCACTTTGCTGTTGGGTTCGGTTTCCACACGGGACAAAGCTTTATGAGATTCACAAACGTTAGTTCCAAAACTGGATGTGTTTGTATGCATTAATAGTATGTTTGTAAAGTCCCCCACCACACAGGGTTTGTACTCTAACGCCGGAGTTGTCCCCGGTCCATCTCAAACGCGAACAATGGAAAACTTTCACTTAGTTACACCCTGTAATCGCTTCAGACCGTGGTGTCGACAAAGACAAGACAAACAGAAGGGCAACCGTGGACAGGCCCTGTCCCAGTCACCTCGCATACAACCTCCGTAAACAAAGGAAAGGTAAATTTGACGGAACAACATGCAGTTAAATAGCAGTAGTTCAGAATGATTATGTAATTTTAATACCATGATTCTAGGGCTGAATACCTACTTGGTATGGTATCCGAGGTCGGGTTAGCAAAATTAAATATGTATAGCTATGTTAGAATGGTCTCCTAACCGATGTCGTCGGTTACGGCGGCTAATCTTATTAGAGACTAGACAACTGAGCAGGAGATATTATAGTGCACGAGTGTCTGTGCAGAGTGCACTTTCTATTCCCTCAATCTCATAGTCCGATGGGGCGGAAATTCAAAACGAATGGAGAGAGATTAGCCGCAGGACCGACAGCTAAACGTAATCTTGTAGCCATGGACGGGTGTAACAATGTTCAAAATGGTCACCCATCTATAGACCGACAGTGGTAATGTTGCTTAACCTCGCACATATCTCACTCTTCTGGGTGGCCACTGAGCCAGCGACCTCTCAATTTTCATTAATTTTCTAAAAGTACTTCAAATATCCGAGCTACGAAGGAGACGTCTGTCCCCCGTCATTTTCTACCCATTGACAGTCAGATTTTACTCCAGCATGTCTATCTATCTAGTCCAAAAATGAACTTGACTAGGATTTTTATATTAAGTCTAATCTGGGAATAGTTTTAGGAACAATTGAAACGAATAGTCAGTCATTACACCATAAATCTTGTACATTCTGATATCACTAAAGACCAGTTAAAAAGCTGAGCTGCGGCTTTAAAGTTTACCATAAATGGTTTTGTTTTAAACAACATTGTACAAAATGAATGTGAATTATTTTTGTTCTTTCTACTTTAAAATACAAATACAAAATTTATTTATTTGCAAAAACATGTGTAAGGTAGATACAGAGGTTTATATTATTATTGGATCAACATGTTTTACCGATATCGGTGTACAAAATTCAGATTACAATATGATATTAAAATACAATATGAATAAAATAGAATACTTAGATAATAATATCTGCAACAATTAAAAATATGAATCAATAGATATAAAAACAAAATACAATTATAAATTATTTACTCATTAATTCATTATTTTAAAATGTATCATTTAGAAAATCTTTGACAGAATAATAGCATTTTTCGACAAACAATGTTTTTAATTTACTCTTAAATGCATTTCAATGTAATATCTTAAAACATTTTGGAATTTTATTGTATTTAATAGGCGCCATACATACTACACTATTGTGCAATAGAGGTTCTTCTGTTCAATTAATTCAACGTTTTTGTTATACCACTAAATGAAGAGACGAGCTCGTCTTGAGCCTGATGGTAAGCGTCACGCTAGCACATAACAGTATCAGTACCACCCAAAGCCTTGTTTGGCAAAGATCTGAATGTCACCGTGCCGTACTGCTCATTTGACACATTTGCCCAGAAATTACACTTGCTACAGTGTCATTAAATCGAAACACACATCACTATTTCTCGGAACAATAACTGACGCTGTTGCGGTACCTACACGACGGCCCATGGCTTAGACCTACGACTCTAAACAAACTATCTGGATAAATAGAACAGTACACACGATTTGCACATTTATATTGAAAAGTCCAGCGATCTTGAAGACAAATAGGTACCTTTAGTTCGTGACTGGTTAGACAAACATAAAACGGTTGTCTGTAAAGTCGGTTTACGGACGATAATTTTACGTGATAAGGTCATAAGAAAACATTGATGATATTGTTATAAACAACAATGCCTGTGACAATCCTTTTTTATATATTTTTTTGGTATTTTTATTTTAACGCATGTCACTGCAATTGCCAAAACATTGATGACATTGTAATAAACAACCATACCTGTGGCACTTTAGTGGACCAGCTCGACGGCCAAAATACTTCAGCCTATGAGCAGACGAAATCGCCATTAGCGTTGCTTAGGAACAAGTAATTAGCATGATTGCTTAACAATCAATCAATAACGTGACCGTTGCTACGTGACAGTTTTTCGTGCGTGCACTCGATCCCTACTCGTGACACCCTTGTGTGATCCACAAATATCAAATATTTTTAGATCCGAGTTTGATATTTGTAGGTTTCGAACAGGCGAAGTGGAAGAATGGCAATTTTTAAGGACTAAATTCAGTTAAGCTTCTGTTAATATCCCACTCAAATGTTGGACAGTAAATCGCAACACAGGGGGTGGGCGGCCGCCGGTCCGACCCCAACTCTGCTCAAACAAAGACTCGCCAGATAATTATATTTTTGTTTTCTTCTACAATCTATAACTTTACCTAACATTGTTTAAATACTTTAGAACATAGTTCGCTTTGTAATTCACTTGGAGTTTTAAAAACTAATTGCTGGCCAGGAGAGAGGATTTTAAATGAATTTTCAGACGTATTTTTCACTTAAGACACTTGGTTACAATTTTTTTAATTGACTTGTAGAAGTAGGATTTTTAATATTTTAAAAGATAAAAGGCAATTTAGAGTAATAATCCTTTTGTGACAGGCAATTTTACAAATATTTTAATTAAAATCGTAGACACAAAAGGCAAAACACTTAGATTTCTGACGAACCTCGTTATGTCTATGTGTGGGTATACATAGACATAACTCACAGACACACAATCTCAGACCACTTCGGATCACTTGGTACAGAAAACGTTCCGAGATTTAAAGGGCGCTTTTATAAAGGTTTAATTTCCGTACTCCCCTCTGTAATTTGATGTGGGGATTGAATGTCTAATACTACAGTACCTAAGTCAGTGCTGCAAACTCCTTTGTATTGAACAAAGGATTTGGTGGTAGGTCTAAGCTATAACAGTGTTAGCTCTTCTTCTGTGAAATTGTGATGTGAACACATCACTGTGTTGCTGTTAAAGGGGACTGTAGCAAGTGCCATTACTGGGCAAATGAGACTCTACAACTAATGTCTCAAACGAGGAGCGCGGTACGGTGATGTTCAGATCTTTGTGATACTTATAATGTTATGGGTTAATGTGAAGCTAACCATCAAGCTGTCTCTGTGGCGCGGTGAGAGTGTATCCGACAGCTACGCAAGAGGTCGTGGGTTCGATCCCCACCCAGGATAAAACTTTGTGTGATGAGCACGATGGTTTATTCTGTGTCTGGGTGTTATTTATCTATAATATGTATGTATTTAGAAATATATAAGTATGTTTATCAGGTGTCTGGTTTCCATAGTACAAGCTCTACTTAGTTTAGGATCAGATAGCGTTGTGTGAGTTGTCCCAAGATATTATTATTATTATCAAGCTCACGACTGGCTCGTCTCCTCATGTGGGGATAAAAAATCCGAGGTTATTTACAGGAAAACCTAACCATGAAAATAAAAGATTTCCTTAACCGATTGAATCAGGCGTTACATGGCGGAAATCCATCTTAAGTAGATTATAAGGGAGGGATCCCACCACCCACCCTCGATCTGTGAATCACCACGATTGAAGTAGTAAGGAAATGCCCTTAATACAACAATCGAAATAGATTGACAGACCGCACTCAAAAAGAGAGACCTGTAACAAAGAAAATTAGTGACAGGTATTCTTACCAAGTCGAGTGGTAGGCACCTCCGGACCCTTGACTTGCAATATTCCGCTTCCACGAAGTGAAACTTCGACACGTGTTTCGCCTCTACACGAGGCATCCTCAGGACAGTTTGGCACCGACTGAGCGCTCGTCCAACGTGTGCGCCTCTTTTATACGTTCAATCCCCTAATGTTCTAATCCCCTCCCCGTTGGCCGGAGTAGTGGGGAGGAATATAACTACACGAATTTGAGCTACGTTAGGAAATCTTTTGTAGATTATAAACAAAAGATTTCCTAACGTAGCTCAAATTCGTGTAGTTATATTCACAGAACATTGATCATGTTCTGAGGTTATATATTAGAAGCCATAATAACTTTCAGAGGCCATGGAATCTGTAACTTTTGGCGTACAACTGAAGTATAAATAATGAGAGAGAAATTTTATTTAAAACTTTTGTTTTGGCATCATGAGTTACTCAAGTTTTTATGAATTTTCTTTACGAAGAGGTTTGTATAGACCCTCAGGCGATGTCGGTTTATTTATATTATACTTAACTACTGTTATAATGTTGGGTGCTGAATGTTTGAAACTGTTACGGCCAGTCTCAGTAACTAATTTATAGTTAACTATCTGTTAAATTAGCTAAGTCTAGTAGCTAAACGGATATTAGATAAATGATTGACTTATGTTAATCATTTATCTAATATCATAGATAGAATACCTTTCGGGCTTTCTATGCAGTTTGATTTTTAATGTACTAATAACCTTCAGCTCTTGGTTTCTAAATATTACTCCAATTGCCTCTGTTGCCCCCCCCCCCCCTTAAAGCCACGCCTGCCCCCTGTATTTCAAAGGTCCCTTTCAAAAAACTAACCTACCTACAATATTTGATATAGTAAATGCGAAAGTAGATCAATCAGCCTGTCCACCTGGTTCATAAAGCGATTTTGATTAAGTTTGGTAAAGAGATAACTTGAAAGCTGGGGAGTGACATATTATAGCAATAACCAACATATACCGACGCGTTTGGATCTGTGGGTAAAACTAGTTCATTAAATTAAAAATTTAAAGCAGGACTGCGGGATTTTTTAAAATGTGTATTGGATCCTATAGAGGTAACTTGAAGCCATGGGTATAACAGCGTCTATGTGGATACTTTTTGATCGAGACAACGTACAAACACAACGACTGCAATCACCTGCATTAATTCTAAACATAAAGCCAACACACAAAGAGCTCAATATCCCGCTGTTTAACACAACTATGTGGTCCTCCTTTGATCCCGGGATGAACCGGGCCAAATTACATTTAATTTGGACTGAGTGAATCCGCCTTTACTCGTAGAAAATGCCACAAAATACCGGGATATAGAAGGTAACTTGTTTAGGTCACTCGCTTAAACATCGCACTCGACGTGGAATCTTGAAACGCCTTCCCAACAAAGTGGTCTGAAATTTTTGTCCGTAATCGATATTTATGTGAGCGTTACTCAAGCGAAGTACAAGACATTTATAAGGTTACCTTCAGTACATACTTTTGGTATTTTATGCAGAAGGTACCTTTAAGGTGTGTTCAGATGCGTGGCAAGCAGCTCGACACAGGCCAGAAATAACTTTCACAAACAGTCCATCAGCACATTCACACGCTCGCGCTCATGTTCGTGCCCGTTGAATGTAGCTTTGAACGCGAGCGTGGAAACCCACTATTAGGTCAATTGCATGGTTGATTCGAGCGACATTCCTAAACACCATGCCCGGAAGGACAGACCATTTCGTTCAGAAGGCGTCCCGAATTCGTGTCCGCCTTTGATGTCTATGTGCGCGTTGCTCGACTGACTTACATAAAAAGGCTACCTTCTGTAGTCTGGGTATTTAGTGATAATACGCGCCGAGATCGACACGCTGTCGTCTCGTAAAGTAGCCGTGTGCCGTGTTACTCGGGCGGAATATTCGTGAGTGGTTGAAATGTGGTATATTCCGAGCTAAGTTTTGATTATGAAAACTTTCGTTTAGTCAGTTTTTGTTAGGACAAACTTTTATTTGTTTGCCCTTGTATTTTCTCTTCATGTTACGGTTTAAAACGGAAATCAGAGTTAATTCAATTATTCATAGATTTTTTGATGTTTACAAAATCGATTACTATTATGTTGTTTATTTACCAGGCATATACCTAAGGCCTCTAAAACCATTTTCTGCTCTGAGCTGTAATTTATGTTTTCAAGAATAAAATACTGAGACATTATATCTACATTTAAAAGCGTATCATTCTCGTTTCATTCAGTTAACGCTGAGAGCAGGCAGGCGAAGTATTAAATTTAAGAACGCCTGCGGAAATACTCATAGCAATATCACACACGAACGCAAAAATTAAGGCGTTCTTCTCGTGCCTGCAGGCGCTCCGCCTTTTATAACAGATAGAATGAAGAATGTTCATGCATATACTTTAGAACAGTGGTTCTCAAACTTTTTAAATGACGGAACCCTTTTGGGAAGCAAAATACTTGATGGAACCCTACAATAAAACAATTATTTTTATAAGTGTATTCTTTATTAATCAGCATAATAAAAGTACAATGTATCAGTTACTAATTATTATTTACTTCACCACTTGGTAAGGACAATAATAGAAAACATTAAAAAAGAAAAAATCTAACTAGTGGGAGGTATGAAACTGTTTTTTATTTTTCATCAATTGCTTGATATCAGGTTTGATGGAAGAAAGTTGGAGTCTCATATCAGCTTCGGCGTCCAGTCTATTGCGATATTTTGTTTTCGTGGCTGCGTAGGTAGAGAATCCTGTTTCGCACAAATATGTAGTTGGGAACGGGAGAAGAATATCCAGAGCCATTTGGCCAAGCATTGCATATTCATCTTGGATTCTGCACCAAAAATCATTAAGAGGCGTCGTTTTGAACAATGACTCCATACTTGTGTCTGATGACATTTCTAAAAGAGATTCATATATCTCATTTGACATGTTTTCAGGCTTTTCCAAGTTGGGTAAAAAAGGATTATGAATCCAGGAGTTCACTTTAATTTTTGTATTGTGTTCTTCGGGAAAATACTTTTCAAAAGATGCGCGCATCGAACTGAGATATTGGACCAATTCTTCAAACACATTATCTTCAAACATTTCTGAGTCGTTTTCGCTAACAAACTCACTGAGTAACGTAAAACTTTCTATTTCTTTCTTACCAATGCAAATGATCCAAAAATCTAATTTTCTTTTAAAAGCAGTTATTTTATTATAGGCCTGAAACACTGTTGTCTGTTTACTTGCAACGATAAATTTAATTCGTTAAGTTTTTGAAAGATATCCGCCATAAAAGACAATCGGAACAACCAAGTTTTATCATACAAACGGTCCTTCAAATTAAAAGAAGTATCTGCTGAAAGAAACATTTGTAACTCGGCTCTAAGTTCAAATAGCCTTGTTAAAGTTTTTCCCCGAGACAGCCATCGCACTTCTGTATGGAGCAGCAGTGTTTTATGTTTGCTGCCATAATCTTCACACAATAATGAGAACAATCGGGATTGTAGTGGTCGTGATTTGATAAAATTAATTATTTTTACCGCTTCATCCATAACTAATTTTAGATTAGACGGCATTTGCTTCATCGCAAGTGCTTGTCTATGCAGAATACAATGACTGGAACTACAATTAGGCGCTTTATTTTTCATTCGTGACACTGCTCCTGCTGTTTTACCTGTCATCGCCTTGGCCCCATCTGTACAAATGTCAATGCAATTGTTCCAACTGAGATTATGTTCTTCAAAAAATATATTTATTTTATTAAAAATTTCTTACCCGGTAGTGTTTGTAAGCAGCGATGAACACATAAGCATGTCTTCTTCAAAAGAACTTTTATATGGATATCTCACAATAACCAGCAGGATAGCCAAACCAGCGACATCAGTCGACTCGTCCATTTGCAAAGCGAATCGTGTATTTTGTAGACGTGTAACTAGTTCTTGTTTGACGTAGCTTGCCAGATCATGGATTCGTCGTGAAACAGTATCGTTTGATAGCGGAACAGTAGAAAGATGCTTTGCAGATTTTTCATCAAGCATACATTTTGTTATGTCTAATACACATGGTTTTATTAATTTCTCAGCGATAGTGTGCGCTTCACCTGCTTGTGCAATGCGATAGCTAACTAAATATGATGCCTCCGTGGCCTTTTCGTTGGTAGTTTGTGTTACATGCATCATATTTTTTTGACTTTCTAATAACTGATCTTTTTTGCGAACAAAAAATTCTTTATTCTTGTCTTTAGTCTCGGGGTGTACGGTTTCTAAATGTCGACGCAATTTGGCAGGTGCCATGGAACTATTAGGAAGCAGTTTACTACAGAGCATGCAGAGAGGTGAGCCGTTGGAATCAACAAATCCGAAACTGATATAAGATTCATCATACTTCCTTTTTTTCGTCTTTGAAACCGTCGAGCTTGACGTCGTGGCACTCGTGGCATCATCTTCTGGATCGGTGATTGCTAAATTCTCCGCGCGCATTGCTTTTGAACATTCAGCGTCATTAGAAGATGTTGTTGGAACACGTTTAACACCTTTAAGCCAACGTTCCATTCTTCTTTATTTATAATGTTACAAGTCAGGATAGTGGGGTTTAAATAATGCACAATCGTTACTGCGTATAAGAGACTAAATTTAGAACCTACAGGGAAGAAATGTATAAAACTGAGACAACAGAATACAGCAGGCAGTAAAACAATGAACACTAGTTTCTCGCTAGCGAGCTTGTAAGTAGGTAGTAACTTATCGCTCCGAACGCTAATCATCAACTGACGACGCCAACGCGCGATCGCCGCTTTTATACTTAGTCCTAGACTCGATCTCAAATATTCTCGAAAATACTCGAGTCGGCACCTTTGATAAACAAAAAGCAAAAATAAAGCAGAAATTTAAAAATAGCGTTGTAAACAATATCGACTTTATCCTTTGAAGTTAGAGACGAAAGTCGCTTGTTGACAACTATAGCGTCTAATTCAGAGGCGGCTTTTATCAAAGAGACTGAGCGCTTACAAGTATACTACCCGCTCGTTTTAAGTTTGCCGCTGGCGATAGGTATGAGTGTATGACGTTCGAAATTTTTTATTTAATTGTAACAATAAAAATTGTGTACGGTAGATATTTGGGTAAAACTATGACACATTATAAGTTTTGTTGTCACGTGGGGGAGGGTACGCGCATTCCACAGACCGGCAAACTTAGAGCGAACGCGTTGTACAAGTATAAAATTGTTGAGACCAAACTTATAAGATATTGTACCAGCTAATGTAACACAAGCTTATACAAATACAAATAAATAAATAAATAACATTCATAGCGTTTTGTCTCCGCGCGGCCGCGGAGTCCGCACAGCCGCGGAGCGACCAGAGAGAGGTGTTTTGATTTTTTTATTTCTAAATTCTTGCGGAACCCCGACAGAGGTATCACGGAACCCTAGGGTTCCGCGGAACACACTTAGAGTATAGCTGCTTTAGAAAGCTGAATCAGTTTATGAATAGACAAAACAACACAGTTTGTTGTATGCTGGTTACATAGTAGGGATATTTGTTCGTGGATTTCTACAGTTGTGGTTGTGAAGTAACAAAAATGTTTAATAGGATTGTAATATATTAAAAGGTTTATATGAAATAAGTAGGCAATGTTTGGATAAAAAGTAGAACTTAGTCTTGAATGTATACTTGTGTTTTATTTCAAGATTGAAGAAAAGGTTTGGAGTGTGTTTATTTAACGGTACCTAGTAAGATAGCGAAGCAAGACATTATCACAAACGTTTATGAGGACCTGAACTTTCTAACATTCATATATATATATATAATTTTCACTGTATATTCTTTCTACTATGTGTGATGTAAATACATATTAAACACGAAAAGTTGTCTTGTCTTGCCACGTTCGCTGCAAATTGTTGTGAACGTGTAGGAAATAAAAAGAACCTTAAAATATTACGCGACAAATATACAACGTGTAGAGAATGAAATATACTATTTTATGACTATTTCCAAGTATTCAAATGGCACCTCAATGACATAAAGCACATAGATTTGAAGTGGAATAGTTTTGTAGTGGTATAAAATAGTGTTATTATTAAAAAAGTGTAGATAGGTTACTTAATCAACATTTAATCTTTAAAAACGGCAAACTAATGCACACAGAGATAACCTATATATTGCAATGTCACACTATTATAAAAAGTCGTAAAAGTAGGAAAGCATAATTTAATTATCACGAGCAAAAAAGTGAAAAATATACACTGACATAGAGTCTAATTAGCTAACTTTTAACTGACTAACTGACCGCTTGCTGAGCGCTTGTAACTGATCAACACCTTTTTACCTATAACAACATTGCTGGTACTTATAGAAACTAATTGGTTAGAGGGCATCAGAAACGGTTTGCTTTATGTTTTATGTTATGACTAGCTGTCCCGCGCAACTTAATTAGCTCAATTTTTCCCCGTTTTTGCAACATTTCTCATTGCTGCTCCGCTTTTATTAGTCGTAGCGTGATGATATATAGCCTATAGCCTTCCTTGATAAATGGGCTATCCAACAGTGCAGAATTTTTCAATTCGGGTCAGTAGTTCCTGAGATTACAGCGTTTAAACAAACAAAAAAACTCTTCAGCTTTATAATATTAGTATAGAAGTATAGATAACTAGAATCTGAATTACAGTAACATGGTATCTTAATATCTTTTCATCACTCAGCATCTTAATTAATTTTTTCATATCGATAGAGATATAGATATCTCAAAATATCCAAATTAATATTATAAATGTAGAAGTAACTCTGTCTGTCTCTTACGCTCTTTTTTCACGCTGTTAGTTTGAGTCCCATGAAAGAACATAGAATAGGCTTTATCGCGCAGGCGAAAGCTAGTTAGAAAATACAGGCTGATTCTTAAAATACCAATAACTTTCCCCTTGTGGCTTCTTTATATTATAACACTAAATAACTTTGTAATATCAGTTTTGGAAAATATTTAATATACCCTTAATCACCTACCACTTGTTACCCGACTGCGGAGCAAGGTGGAGTGTTTGACGTGTACCTATTTATGTATGTAGGTTCCTTTGTAGCACTTTATAGACCAAACGCGTTGGCCGATTTTGATGATTCATATGTCAATCGATTCGTATTAATCTTGCGAGTGCCATTAAAGACATGATAGTAATCAAAAATCTAAATAGAGGAAAAAATTAAATTCAACAAACTATATCATCAACTATATTATAGTGTAGGTACTTTAAGATCATGATGAGTTTTCTTAAATCGTTTTTCACTTAAAATAATTAGACATCGATTATAATCCTGAGTCTCACAGATGTGTGGTGTTGGGTTAATTTTAAAAAAAGTTGGTAAAATTTTTATTACCATATTAATTGGTGTAATGTAAAGAAGCCACGAGTGGGAGGTTAATAGTAGGTATATTACAAATCACCATAGTAGATACTATTTACCCTTAGGTGACAGTGACAGCATAAGAGTTAATGGCGTCTGTTGAGACGCCATTAACTGTGTGACTGAGTACCTTTTTAGGGCTCCGTATTGAGTATTTGTAGCTGCGATAAGACTTCTATAAATAGGTACAGGTTGTCCCACGGCGATGTCACACAGACAGAAACTATCTTAAATATTGTAGATACTAAAAGAAGACTTCATTTTGATTTTAAATATAATTCGAACTGAATTCATATTTTTTAAATAACCGCCTGTCTAGACCCGAAAGGGTCAATCATTAGATTTTTTTTTTCTAAATAATATATGAAAAGAAAACCATAAAATTTAACATAAACATACAAAATGGTGCTTTTTCACATTAGGCAGGTTCAAATTCCGGTTCAAATGGTCTATTATTTAAAAATCTTTGAATGCAGTTCGAATTATTTTTAAAATCAAAATGAAGTCTGCCTTCAGTAAAATATACTATCTATAATATTTAAGGTTAGTTTCCCTCGGTGTGGCATCGCCGTGGGACACCCTATATTAAAGTAATGACTCAGTCTTAGGTAGTACAAACTAACATTATATCTTCGTGTATATTTAATAAAATACGATCTTCATCTCAGTTTATCCTAAAACTACAACAGCTTGGCGAAAATTACATTAATTTGCTTAAACAAACATCGTATCTATCTAAGTCTTTAATTAATTGGTATATACCTCGCAGGCTCCGACCTCCGGTGGAGTAACAAAGAAAATATGGCGCAAAGAGGTCGATTTGAGCGCGGCTCACACCGCGAGCTAAGCTAAACGAAGATAACTCTGTTTTGTGAAACTCATACGGCTGTGACGTCTTTTTGTGCTTCAGTTCACATGAAAACTACTGAGAAGTAAGTGAATAATAGGATTCAATGAGTTAGCTAACATAACGAAGCTTAGATAAGTGAAGCGTACTGTCGTCCTCAGAGCGGGGGCTTTTGTAGAGCCTCCTTCTCTTGACAATCTTGTCAGAATCTTTTATTAAGGGTGTAAATATATAGATAGTTTAACTTGCTTATCTTTCGTAGCTGATTACATGTTCAACGCTTAAGAAACGTAGTAACAAAATTGATATGACTCTACACTTGCATTCAGAAATGCAAAGTTTTAAAAATAAGACGACAAAAAGAACTGGGCAATAAAAATAAACAAACAATTAAACTTTCGCGTTGCATGATTATAACTATTTATTATACGAGAACTAACATGTTTAACAAGTCCGTTTGTGACCACGGCCAGGGCCACCTGGTCGAAACGTCAAACAATTTTATGGTAAACGATGGGCGTTAATTCCTGTTTATTAAATAGTTACAACAACCAACCAGCATTGCGATATCTCGTTGCGAGATTTTTCACCATTTTCTTTCAGTAAAAGACTATATAATCATGGATTTTAAATTTAAATTGCGTGTACATATATGTAATTCTAAGAAGTGTGACAGAGTTGCAAATAAAACTTGCAGTACTGGTATTTTATTTTCGTAAAAGCTAGAAAGATAGTTTTCACAGTTATTGCTCATAAACTATTTGCTGGTGATGAGTTATGGCAGCTTATTTTAGCTTAGCTAGCGGTGTGACCAACGCTTAATAAAATAGGCTTTAGCGGAGACTTAATAATACTGTTTAAACATTGTCTGTTGGTATAAAGGGAGTTTGGCGGTTACTTGGAAGATGTTTCGATGTTTTTATAATGATTTTTAATCCTTATTTTGATGAACGTTTTTGAATGAACGAATTTAAGGCAAGTGTCCGATTGAAGTCTAAAATTATTTCTACCTTTTTCCTTTAAAAATAAATGCGATAAAAATAATTTGATTTCTGGAATATCAACATCTTGAGCACCTTGTAACAGGAAGATTATGGTCAATGTGATAATCATCATGGAATTATAAAATAAATAAAATACATTTATTTCAGACTGTGGTCCATATTTTTGACTTAAAGACTATGTTAGAGTCTATATAATTGTAGTAACTAAAATTATCTTAATTCAGAAGTCTGCCACCATCAGGGGCACCGGGAACGAGGACATGCTTTCGTACCATTGTTTTTAATAGTTTCAAACGGCGCCCATATAGTAATCTGGTTGGAGATTATGTATATTTAAGCCGTTTGGGGTTTAGATGCTGGGGCCGTGGGGTCACTTGGACCCTGAAATTGCCCGTCGGCTCATCATTAGCATTGTCATCTAACGTTGCAATGCTGCCAGCCTTCTGCTAACGTAACCAGTTGACGTCGATGGAGAGGAATTCTTTGACCGCTGAATTGTTTTGTATGTGTATCCATTTTATATATCTTTCTGTAATATATCTTGTATATATGTATTATTTTAGTAGTAGGTTGTGTCATGATTATTTTCCTACGTATTAAATAAATAAAAATATGAACTTGAATATAAAAATAGTCTCATGATGAGACACACTGTCATTAAGACAATCTGTCTACTCTTGCTGAGATGGGTTATCTATACTTTTATACTAATACTAGCTTTCAACCGCGGCTTCGCCCGCGTGGATGTCGATTATCGCGATAAAAGTTCCTATGTCCTTCCCCGGGACTAACACTATCTCCATACCAAATTTCATCTAAATCGGTTTAGCTGTTTGAGCGTGAAAGCGTAACAGACAGACAAACAGACAGACAGAGTTACTTTCACATTTATAATATTAATATGGATTATAAAGAGGAAAGATTTGTATTTTTGTATGTAACAATTAAACTCAAAAACTACTTTACCGATTTTAAATAATCTTTTACTTATAAAAAGCTGAATTATCAGAAAGTATTATAGGCTATACTTTATTCTCAGAAAAAAAATTAGAGATCCTTACGAGAACTGCGTTTATATATAGAGAGAGAAAAATCCGTGCGAAGCTGGAGCAGGCCGCTGCGCTGCCTGGTGCAAAATAATATAGTTTAAGTAAGATATACACTATTCCTTGGTTTTTACTACAAAACAAATTTACAATATAACAAGCACGTAGCAGAGAGTAAAAAAACGCCAAATTGTTACTCTTTTTACTCAAAATAATACAATACAATTTACAATCATACCTTCCACATAACTGAGCAGTCATCACCTGAAATACCCACCTAAATACATAATGTTTATACAATATTTTCACGTTAGTACATTTGCCAAACTTCTTGGCAGTATATGATTAGGTATAAATGAGACAAAAGATGTAGTATAGTCTGGTTATAATTATCTAAAGGTGCATCTTATATACTAACGACTTCGTGTTGATAACAGATAGTAAAAACATTTAATAGATACTGAACGTGCGATAAGGAACATAAGATTGTGATGTAGATTGTAGAGATTGTAGATACAGCACAAAGATATTGTACTGTAACAGTACACCCCCCTTTAAAAATTTATGGTAATAGTGTGTAAACACTATTACCATATAATTAATTTATATTGTAAAATATAAATTTGACCTAGACCTTACTAGTTATTTGCTGATGTATATAAATAATAATGCTATTGTACGCGGTGGAATTTGATGACGCCTGTTGTGGTGTGATTTGCTGACGTCTGTAATTTTGACTCAGCTGTTGCACGAGTGTTTATTATTTTTTTTTTTTTTTTTCGTTAAACTCTTCATTCTTCTGTCCAGTGTTTTCATTATGCCGTAAATTAGGATCACGCCGATTGTTAAAATAATCTGTCCCATTGCAACATTTCTTGTCCACCGTAAGTCCTCCTGGATCAGGTTACGGAGTTGGTTCGCTTAGTTGTAAATTAATGGTATATGTTAAGATCTATGTTAATATATATACGAATAGCTTGCTTATATCAGCGATTTTTTATAGACGTACTACTGGCTTTACTTTACGTCCCGATCGTGTAGTGTACGTGTGTGAATGCCTGTCGCAATCCTTTGAATCTGGCACGTAGTTTGATTCGTCATTGATCATGAAAGCTGGTTTCAATCTATCAATTGATATCACTGTCTCTTTATCCCTAATTCTAATGCAAAATGTTTTATCTGTTTTACTAATTACTGGGTAGGGTCCTTCATATGGCGGTGTCAGGGCTTTCTTAATTCTATCACACCGAACAAATACGTGTGAGCATTCTTTGAGTTCGGGATGCACAAATATAGCTTGATTGTGTTTTTTTCTTTTCGGAATTGATGTCATTTGTGTGATGTCCTTTTGAATTTGTTTTACAAACTCTTCGTACGTTGATAACTGTGCTGCTGATGACTCAAAAAATCCTCCAGGGAGTCGTATTGGCGTTCCATATGTCATCTCTGCTGAACTATAACCTGTGTCTTCTCGCAAGCTACTCCGCAACCCGAGTAAAACTGTTGGAATTTCTTTTAACCAATTTTCGTTGGATTCTCTTGTCATTAACGCCGCCTTTAAAGTTCTATGAAATCTCTCTATCATTCCATTGGATTGTGGATGATAAGGTGTTGTCCTAATTTTATGTATTCCCAAAAATTGTGAGAGTGACTCAAATATTCTTGATTCAAACTGTCGGCCTTGATCCGTAGTAATGCGCAATGGACATCCAAAACGAGTAATCCATCCTTCGAAAAGTGTCTTGGCTACTGTTTCTGCAGTTATATCTTCTACCGGAAATATTTCGGGCCATGACGTACAACGATCTATGATTGTGATTAAATATCTCTTCCCTTGTGAAATCGGAAGTGGTCCGACGATGTCAATATGTAAATGTTCAAAACGTTGCGCTGTCATAAATGTACCAGGAGGTGATATCGTATGTCGTTGTATTTTTGATTTTTGGCAGGCTATACATGATCTACACCAATTATTGATATCTTTGTTCATATACGGCCATAAATACCTTTGGGTTATCATTTTTCTCGTAGTTCTTTTTCCTGGATGGCTCATACCATGAATGGTATCGAAAATTTGTTTGCGAAAATGCTTTGGTAAGTAGGGGCGGCTTTTTCCAGTAGATGTGTCGCAGGTGATGTTTATTGTGGAACCCGGAAGCGTAATATTTTTGAATTTTAATCTTTTATTGTCATGTAATTTACTTAGTTCATTATCTGTTGATTGACATTTTTCCAATTCAGCGTAATCGATAGGTGATGGCACGTATATTTCCTCTATTCGAGATAAGGCATCGGCGGTAATATTGTCACGTCCGCTTATGTGTTGAATGTTGGTACTGTATTGTGAAATGAAATCTAACTGCCGGACCCGTCGCGGTGTATCGTTTGATGATGGTTTTTGGGAGAATGCGTATGTCAAAGGTCGGTGATCCGTAAATATTGTAAATTCTCTTCCCTCGATTAATCTGTGAAAATGTTTGACGGCCATGTATATTCCTAACAGCTCTCTGTCAAACGTAGAATATTTTTGTTGAGTTTCGCTCAATTTTTGTGAAAAAAATCCTAATGGTTCCCAATTGCGTCCGGATTTTTGTTGTAAAACTCCACCAACGCAAGTAGCACTAGCGTCGGTCATGAGCGCTAGTGATGCGTTGCGGGAAGGATGCGCTGTTAACACTGCGTTTTTCATGCTTTCCTTGCATTTTTCGTAAGCTTTGTCTGCTTCCGTTGTCCAAGGAACAGGTGAATTATCGTTCTTTTTTGAACCATGTAGATATTCGTTTAAAATTCTTTGATTTTCCGCTGCGCGTGGAATATTACTTCTGTAGAAATTGACCATGCCCAAAAATCTTCTTAATTCTTGAATTGTTTTCGGTTTGGGAAATTCCATGATTGCTTTGTAATTTTCTTCGGTAGGGTGTATTCCTTGGCTCGTTATATGATAACCTAAGAAATCTATTTCCCTTCTGAGAAATTCGCATTTTTCGTGATTAATGGTTATTCCATTCTCGTGTAAACGTTTGAAAACCGTTTCTAAATGCTGATAATGCAAATCTTCGTTGTCCGATGCAATGAGACAGTCGTCTACAAATATAAATACGTAGTTTAAATCTCTAAATAAGGAATCCATGAATCGTTGAAATGTTTGTGCCGCATTGCGTAATCCGAAAGGCATTCTTAAGTACTCAAAAAGTCCAAAAGGTGTGATGATGGCTGTTTTTTCTATATCTTTAACAGGAATACAATGGTATGCTTTACGTATATCTATCTTGCTTAGTATCTTCTTATTTTCTAATATGTATGTAAAGTCAGTTAATCTTGGTAGTGGGTATTTGTCCGGTACTGTCGTGCTATTGAGCATTCGATAGTCTCCGCACGGCCTCCACTCGCCATTTTTCTTTTTTACCATATGTAATGGGCTTGCCCATGGGCTATCTGACGGTCGGCAAATTCCGAGTTCTATCATATTTTGAAATTCCTTTTTGGCTATGTCGTATTTTTCTGGAGGTAATGGTCTTGCCCGAGCTGCGACGGGTGGTCCTGTAGTGATAATGTGATGTTCAATCTTATGTTTGGGCGCATTGCGGAGAGAGGACTCTTTCGTGATGTCTTCGTATTTGTTTAAAAGTTGCGTAATACGTGGATTCGTTCCCACTGCGATAGTACGAATTGTTTGTTGTGTCGCTTTTTCCGAAATTACATGCGTTGTCAGCTCTGTAACTTTGTCGATAAGTTTGCGACCTGCTATGTCGACTAATAGTTTATAGTGCTCTAGAAAATCTGCTCCAATTATTGGTTGTGTAACATCGGCGATTACAAAATTCCATTTATAACATCGTTGTAGTCCTAAATTCAAGGTAAGCGTCTTCTCGCCGTAAGTCCTAATTTTAGTCCCATTTGCAGCGTATAGTGTGTATTGTTCATTTTGTAAAATTGAATGTCTCTGTTGCTTGCTAATGACTGAAATATTTGCGCCCGTGTCAATCAAAAACTTCATACCACTTTTTCGGTCGGTAATGGTGAGGCGATTGGATGGGTGGATTGCACAGAGTTTCGCCGTTGTCTGTGCTCTTATTCGTTTCCCTGGTTCCGTACGTAAGTCATTGGTTTCCAACCGCATGGTTTAATGCAGTTCTTTGCATATTTTCCGAATCTTTCGTGGTAGTAACAAAATTGATTTGCTCCTCTATAGTTTGTTCTCGGCCTCATAATCGGGAATTGTTGACGTTTCTTGAAATGATTGTGCGTGTTGGGTCGATAGCCATATTGACCTTGCTGAATTGCGTCAATATCTATCTGTAATTTTGCTAGCTGGGCTAAAATGCATGCTGTATTGTTGTCGTTTGAAGTGTCGTTGCTAACAGCTGATATTTCGGTTACTTTTGAATTCATTATTATTTTGTCTGCAATTTGGCTCAGTTTGTCAATTTCCATGTCTTCCGTAACTGCTAGAACCGTAGTAACTGATGTTGGTAAAAGCCTGAACCATAGTAGTTTAATTGTTTCGTCACTGATTTTTCCTCTCCCGAGGACTCGCATTTGACGTAATAACTGCGAAGGTTTTTGATCACCGAGTTCTGTCTCTGATATTAATTTTTGAAACTGTCGCTGTTCTGTTTCTTCGTAACAATCAATTAAACGTTCCTTGATGTTTTTGTATTTATCTGTAGTCGGTGGTGAAGTGATTAGGTCACTAACCTGTAGTATTTCTTCCTTGGATAATTTTGCTATTACTGTACAGTATTTGTATTCGTCTCCTTGCTTCTGTGGTGCTAATATGGCTTCTAGTTGCGTGAACCATAATCTTGGTTGGTCTTTCCAAAATTCCGGAATGCGGGATAAAACCGAGGTGCCAGCAGCTACTTCAAGTGTTCCTTGCTGATTTATGTTCGCCTTGCACGGTGATTGTGCCATGTTTCTTGCTGCGTATTCGTTCGTCGGGGTCACCAATTTGCCAAACTTCTTGGCAGTATATGATTAGGTATAAATGAGACAAAAGATGTAGTATAGTCTGGTTATAATTATCTAAAGGTGCATCTTATATACTAACGACTTCGTGTTGATAACAGATAGTAAAAACATTTAATAGATACTGAACGTGCGATAAGGAACATAAGATTGTGATGTAGATTGTAGAGATTGTAGATACAGCACAAAGATATTGTACTGTAACAGTACACAATGTGCGCGGGCGCAGACGTCACGGTGGAATTCACCGACACTCGTACGTACAGTCATTTGTAAACCCATAGATTTGACTTGATGTTTATTTCACTATCGTTTGATCTGATCACTGTAGATGCATGGTTCTCAGATGCGTTTTATGTGATATATTTGATACTTGATTCGAACTCTAGATAACATGGAATTTTCCATGGTAGACTATCATGTTTTTGGAGTCAAAATAGTGGCATGGCTTATAGCCATAGGCCGTCTTGTTGGGTACTACAACAATGTCAGTTATTCTTATGTGAAATAGTGATGTTAACTAACAAATCACTGTGTTTTGGTTGAAGAGCATTGTACCAAACTCTACTACAATACAATTTAACATTTCTTGTACAAAACACCGAGAGTACAGAAGATATTCTTCTTGCGTACTTCACTCAGGATACTTCTGACCACTTTGGACCACATTGTATGAAAGACGTTTCACATTGTAAGGAGATTTTGCGTGCATGAATGATGTCTTAATGTGCGTGCGTTATATACACACAGTTATACCTACATACGGTTATAGAATTATTCTATTTTAACAAAATAATCATCATAACCTATTGAATCAGGCGTTACATGGCGGAAATCCATCTTAAGTAGATTTTAAGGGAGGGATCCCACCACCCACCCTCGATCTGTGAATCACCACGATTGTAGTAGTAAGGAAATGACCTTAATACAATAATTGAAATAGATTGACAGACCGCACTCAAAAAGAGAGACCTGCAACAAATAAAATTAGTGACAGGTGCTCTCACCAAGTCGAGTGGTAGGCACCTCCGGACCCTTAACTTGCAATATTCCGCTTATGTAGTCCATTTTTAATTTGACAAGTCTTTCAGAAGCCGACGTTATTGTTTTAAGATTAAATCGCCTAGAAAGTGTATCACTGATCCATAATTTATACAACATTAATTGTTACAGAGTTGCAAATGATAGTGTTTGTTTGCAATATGTGGCCATTAATCTCAGCCCAGACTGTAATTTGTGGCAGATATTAAATATACAGACTGCTACGTTAGCGGTTACACCATATAATGTATTGAAATTGATAGAGTATTTGTGTTAAATATATAAAGTCAGCACTTTTCCATCATTATTGTTACTGTTTGTAAGCAGATTACAATTTAAGGGTAGATTACGCGAAACAGGGTTCGGCTCTCTCAAAAATTTATATAGAAAACCTAAAAATTAGGACACGAAAAAAATTGTATTACCAGTCAATGAGTTTTTCTAGTAGATGAAATAAAGAAATTTAAGGATAAGTCGTAATATAATTCCGCAAACAAATCTTGAAGTTGCGGAAAATTGCGAAAACGGGCATTTTCGAATTGTCATAGTCATGGCGTTCGTAATCTAACATATGTACGAACGAATATTCTACTTTATTTTGACCTGCGCTCCAACGCACTGTGAAGTAATGGTTGTATGCGGAAGAGCGAGGCCGGCGATCGTGTCGCTGTGTACGTAGCGCTAAATTAATAATTCTCTCAGTGTAATGCCCCCTTAAATGTAACATATTATACGATATGTAACAAAATATATCTTGTAGCAGGTAAAAGGCTAGATAATATGCTTGAGCCCCCTACTACCCCTGGATCCACCACTGATAGAGGGGTAAGAGTCTTGCCACTCTATCATACTATAAATAATAATAATAAAAATGTGTGGCACTCGGGGACTGCCGCGGTAAAGCTATTGCATAGCATTTTTATCAATTTAAGCAATTAAAAAAAAAAAAAAATTAAATCAGTGTTTTTTTAATTATAGAAAAACAATGTTTTTAATTTTTTTTTTTATTTTTTTTTTTTTTATTTAAAATAAAGTCATTAAAAGTTCTGCTTAAGAACAAACAACTAAAATTAGATCAGCGACAGAACATAAAATAGTATACATACTTATAATAATACAATAACACAACACAATAGGGTGGAAAATGAACCAACACCTAAACCAAAACATAACCACAACTCCTGTGTGGCCCTTTGCTGTGGCCTTTATAATAGAAACAACAAGAAAGGGGAAGACTAAAATGACAATAGGTAACATAATGTCAATAGATGGCGCTGTATTTTATTTTGTTACTATTCAATACAAAATGTACTACGGTCTGAATCGCGCTATTATGATTTTTGCAGCCAGAATCATAAGTACAAAATGAAACAACGTTAGACGATGCACGGCCTTCAAGCCACACCTGCGTGCCCGTCGGAGTGGGGAGCGTGAGTTTTTTTCGTTACGGAATTTCTGGATTCGGTCCCCGCGCTCAAGGCCCGCGATAGAAGCTATGCAATAGCTTAACAATGCAGTCTGCACATTAATTAATGCCTTCGACTGGATAACGACCCTTAATATTTAATTTAATGCCCCTTAAATCTCAACCGTATTTATTAAGGCTCCCAGACACTAGCAGTGGGAGCCTTTAAAGCCTTTTCATTGTGCCTGTCCCATCTGATTGTTTTACTCTCACCACACCACAAAAGAATATATCTGCAGTTGGAATTTCCTCCATCCTTTCCACTTTCCCATATCATTTCATTTTACGACACAACATGACCCCTTTCCACCAGTTTAGATAAGCTACGAAAAGGAAAGAGTGAAGAGTATACTACACCTCTCTCTTTAACGTGTAGACCACCCATTCCTTGTCCTTAACAGTTGAATTGTGTTCTATGTTTCAAAGCATTTGTTGTCTGTGTTGTAGACGAGCAACTGGTTGGCAACAATAATTTCAAGGGACTAGTTTGTTGATAATAATTTGTCTGAAGGTTTGCGAACGGGCAGCAGCGCCCTCTGCGTACTTTAAAGCCTTACTGCGACCAATCCACCAATCCACTCGCCAACCGTGGCGATTATGGCAATTACCCTTAGGATCCACAATAAGTAGATTCTACTGGGGAGACCCGGGTCCAGCAGTGAGACATCATATGTGTTGTTATGAGATTATGAAATGTGCGAATCTGGCACTTTTTCTAAATCTATGATGTTTAGTCAATATCATCTCCGGTAGGTTTACTATTATATATATGTGTAGGAGCTCGGTTAGAGTATACCTAATAATGAAAATCTCATCCCATCATCGCTATAAAGTATTAAAGTAATCAACTTTTATGCCAATAATTATCGAGCCTTAGATGACGAGATTTTAATAGGTAAGCGAAATAGACAAGATAACAAATGACTTTAAATAAATCTAAATAATTTACTACCTCACCCACCATAATATTATAGTATTTGTACACTGCAGTTAATTATGTAATATCTATTGATCATAATGTTTATATATGACTAGCTGACCCGCGCAACTTCGTATGCGTTAATTTTCCTTGTTTTCGCAAACATTTATCATTGCTGCTCCGACAAACTCTTAGCTTTATAATTTTAGTATAGATGAATTATGAACACATTAAATCAAATTAGATAGCTATGTGTATGATTCTATCGCTCTCAAGTTGCCCGCAACTTCCTCACGAGTCGCTTATAAGTTGCCAGTCTACCCGAATCTAATTCCCATGTATTGGCGCGTTGTTTACAAGTTCAATTGTTTACTTCCTCCTTGAATGCAAACTAATTGACATGTTGTGAGTTTATCTTTAATGTTACGACGAAGGGCTAATAATAGACGCAGAAATGTTTGAGGAACCGACGCTTTGAAGGCTTTATTGGTGTTTCAACAAAGAGAAATGTTGGTATTAGGTTCCGTTTACTGTAGCTTGTAGCTGAGTTTCCGAGTTTGTCGAATTTCTTGGTATATGTGCGTTCACAGAAAGCTTTCAAAGGGTTTTGGGGAATGGAAAAGATAGAATTAAGTTTTCTATGGACGTCAAAAGGAAGTAAATTTTGAACTGACTGCTATTCATCGTTGGAGAGGCATTTAAAGCTGAGGAGTCAATAGCCGATGGTTGTAAATGTAACAGGACAGATACAATTACGGTTGTCATACGCATACAGTACGATCAACGTAACTTGACCGGATTGAAGTTAGGTTCTTATCACTTTCGCGCATGTCATAGAGATGAGACCCTAAAATTACTTACGAAATACATAGATTAATTGTAGTTTGATCGATTAAAAATACTAACAACATTTTAATTCAACAATATTTAAACACTATTTAAATGAGTTCATAAAAGTTTAAATTTAGAACAGTTACAGTAAATATTCTTTAGTATTTACTGTAACTGTTCTAAATTTAACTTTGAAAAACAATTTCTTTACGAAAATAATCACAAAAAAACATGAGTTAGTAATACTAATTATGACAATGTAATGCGTAATCGCATCTCTAATTCTCTTGGTTTAGTTACAGCCCCCGCACCCCGCTTCCTGTCACCATTTACTTCCAAAAAATGCATCTGCGCAACCACTTGTCGCCTACTTCAGTCCGGCCTAGTTACGTTCATCCAACTGTATGTTACACATGAAACAGTTTTACGATTATGAAATGTGTACTTGGTCACCAGTGGGGATCCAGAATTTCATTTTGACTAGACCCCGCGGAGGCGTTTCATCAAGGTCAAGCACACATACTAGGGCAGGCGGGCTAATGCTCCTTAGCCTCTTAGAAATTCTGGACTAAAATAATTATAATGTCAAGCCCACATTTGTTTAGAAAACGATTTATTTTTGTAAGTAAAGATTCTACGTGATAAATTCAAGCCATTCTTTTATTTCTTTTGCAAAACATTTATACTCATTCTTTAATTAGCAGTAATTTGGCCAATATATTGGAAGTACATGCTTCTACTATGTTGTACCCATTGAGGTTGTTATATCCAATCTCATGTACTTTTCTTTTAATATTTTTTCTCTTGTTTTTGTATCAGTTCTCTAATATGGTGTATAATGTAATGGTGGCAGCACCTTACCTGCATATACAGTTTATAAACAGAGAAACATTGTAAACATTAGCAATTTGAAAAGCCACGAGTTTTTATTGTCTGTTCTTTTCTCGGGCTTTACCTATTGTTCGGGCATTACTTGTGCATGTAGAATCGACTTTTCACAAGAGTAGTAATTTGCTTCCAGAGTGAATAAAGAATTTTCATTGTTAATTTTATTATATTAATGTTTATCCATACAGTACCTAAACTCAATTTCAAAAACAGGCAACTGACATCAACATTCTTATACTAACATTTAAAATTCGCGTTGCATGATTATAACACGGGACTTAATCGCGTGAATTATTTAAAGATACAAACCATTTATTTACCCGACGTTTCGATCGAATTTCACCGATCGTTGTCACGAGTTCCCTGTCAGTCGATCCGTGACCACGATCGGTGCCGAAAGTCCCGAAATATGTCTAATAAAAAATAGCAAAAGTTTAAAAACAGATAGTCCGCTTGTGACCATGGTCGGTCAAAACGGTCGGTATGATAAATAGTTATTAACATTCTTAGTTTAACTATTAGGTAAATTGTTTACCACCAGTGGCGCAAAGATTAATTCTAGAAAGTATTTTAATTACAATGACATTATTTATAATATTTTACTATGTTATGTAAGTACTTACCCGTAACAATTGTATGTAAACTGCAATACTCATTGGCCAAGTTGAATTGTTGTTAAAACATTCGGATACATACCTGTAACAATCAAAATATTATTGTAGTTAATTTGCAATATAGATAGGTATTTCTGTTGACGTTATGTGCAGTTATTATAAAAACCGGGCATTATAGCCTATATCATCACAGACTAGGCAACTATTGCAGATATTATTGTGATATATCTATACTAATATTATAAAGCTGAAGAGTTTGTTTGAACGTGGTAATCTCAGGAACTATTGGTCCGAATTAAAAAATATTTTACTATTGGATAGCCCATTTATCGAGGAAAGCTATAGGCTATATAAGCTATAGGTATTAGGAGCGGAGCAGCAATGAGAAATGTTGTAAAAACGGGGAAAATTTACGCTGTTTATCAGTTGTCTGGTTTCCATAGTACAAGCTCTGCTTCGTTTAGGATCAGATAGCGTTGTGTGAGTTGTCACAAAGCGTGTGTGGAGATACAATAATATTGCACTCACTTAGTTCGTTGGATGGTATTTTTCGAATGTGGTCGTACTCATCTATGTATCTCCTTCAAAGGGAACCAAGATGATATTCCATTTTAAGATTAGGTATATTTTTCCAAACGATTTCGACCATGGCGGTCAATCTTTTCTTCTTATATTTTAGTTGATGGATGAACTAGCCAATTTTTCATCAAATTCGATTATTTTACTTCAGAAAGACGATTGATCATTTGATTTGTACGGTCACAAAATAGTCACTTTTATCGTCAACTAGACAGTGTACTGTGATCACTATCACGTGCGCAATGCCCGCAGTGTACGACCGAGACCTGAGACAATGTCAATCGCGGGTCAAGTCGAGATGATACAGGTTTGAGAGAAAACAAGAAATCTAATCTAGTATTCGTACCTACGTAGTAGTCGCCAGTATGTGGGTTTGACCTTTGATAATAATTTGATAAATGGTATTAAAGACCTGCCCGTATAGATGATTATAATTGCGATTTTAGTTGAGCTATCTAATGTGTGGCGTGCTTAGTTAAATGCAGATCAAGTTATCGTTATATTTATGCGATTTTCAACGAACTTGTAATATTTAAGTTAAATTAGCTTTAGAATTGCAATTGTCAATATTTTTTCATGGAGTTTTATGTCAATACTGAATATACGAACACATTGACATGGAAAAATCACAAAGTATACAAGTAGTTTCGGCTCCAGAAACCCTTAAGGGCACTCTAGTCGATGATTCCACCATACATATGCGTGTAAGTGATTATTCCTCTGTATAAGGTCGTAAGTCAAAGCTTAAAATTCCAATGTTTTTGGGCTTATGGCACCTGTCCAACCAACGGCGAGAAAAAGAGTAGCGAGCAGCGATTTATCGCTCAAGAAACGTACATACTTATGTAGATCCCCTGTAAACAAAAGAGATACAGATATTAATAGTTGATCGCTAAGTGTTCACACTGTCGGCGAGACTCGCTCTATACTGCATCTCATTTGTTTACACCTGAAGTTTACACTGACGGGATCACCATATACATCTGCTGTACGTTTTTTGAGAGATAAATCGCTACTCGCTTCTCGTTCATCGTCGTTGGTGGGACAGATGCCTTAAACTTTCAAAATATTAATTTATTTTCAATCGCTTTCTACAAGTCTAGTCTATGATAAAACTAATTGATATTAATTATAAGCTTTGATTTATGGCCTTATAGAGAGGAGTAATCACATAAGGGCGTTTGTATGGTAGAATCATCGACTAGGACGCTCTTAATTAGTTGATCTATTTTAATTTTCTTTAAAATCTTCAATGTACAAACTGCTTTGGAAAGAAATTTTAATAAAGAAGATTATACGAAATAGAATTAATAATGAATGACACAAACGATAAGATCATATCGCATTAATTTTATCAGAAAAAATTGTGATTCTTCTCATTTCACTTTTAAAATAGTTACTTTGAGAAAAGCCATCACTCACCCTTCAATCTACTTCAGTTGTTGCGTCGAAGATATTGCTTTACTACTTCAATAGTTAAATAGATAGCTCGAGGCTGACTTCTTACCTTAATAATAAATTTAAAATGAAATTCTTTCTTTTAAGTTTGTTTTGTGAATATCCTGCATGTCCGTCCTTCTCTAAGTAAACCCTATACAGACCATGTCCACCATATACAATGATTATACGTTAGATACAGTAATAGTGGGTCAAAGGCAGCCGTATATTAGATACCCTACATAAATCTAACATGACCATGAATAACAATTACCTATGTTATTGGTTTTTGTGGTATTACATCGGATACCTTTGGGCTTGACATGTCACGCCAAAAAAAAAAACATCAGATACTGCTTAAGCCGATGTTTTTAGTAAAAATGTGTAGGCACCTTAAAATCTATATAGTTGACTAAGTTTTTATATGTCAGTGTCGCTTTGCCAGCGTTAACAGATGAAAGCAGCGGATTACATTCTTCCTCGATTTCGCTCGTGATAATTATATCATTCTTTCCTACTTTTACGACTTTTTTCATAATAGTGTGACATTGCAATACATAGGTTATCTATATGTGCATTAGTTTAAAGATCGAATGTTGTTTAAGTAACCCATCCACACCTTTTACTTAAAACATTATTGGTTAAAGTAGGCGATTATTGGCTACCGAGAGTGTACAGGACCCAGGTGATCTGTATGTTTTGTTTGTCATTATTCTTTTAAAACAATAGTGTATTATATAAATTCATTACTATTTGACACCCTGTCAAAAGATAATTAAAATAGATTAGAGTGGGTTTTTATAAAATACTTTCGTATTACTAACCTAATACTAACCTAACCTAATATTTTTATTTTAAGGGTTACGTATCCAAAGGGTGAAAACGAGATAGCTATAGAGCGTACTTTGGCTTAGCAAGTTTAGCATATGTAAAACTTGAAGAAAATCTTTACAAAGCAAATACTGACTGTAGTAGCCGCTACTTAGTTTGATAGCTAAATAATGAAAAAAAATATTTTATTTTTAGGGGGGGGGGCACTCCATACAAATAACAGATGCTGTTTTTTTTTTCAGGAAACATCATCGTGTGGATCTTTCAAAAGCACTTTAAGGATTCTATCACACTTTTTTGATTGAGTGAATAGTTTTGGAAATAATCACTCCCAAAGTTGCATAAAATGTGTCACACCAGTAACTTTTGAATAACCGTGTGGCAAAAAAATATGGAAAAATCCGTAATATATCTATTTTCTTAATTAGGTATGTGCATTCAGTATCATGGGCACACACCAACCCTTGAATATGACCACACGTTTCTGTTACACCTTGTTTATCTAAATATGTGAGTAAATAAGAAGGGTCTAACATAACCTATAAGTACAACAGTTGTCAAAACTTGTGTAATATTGTAACGCAGAAGTTCCCCCCCCTCTCCGCTCTCCTACGTAACATCAGTTACAAGTTAAACTTACGTTTTTCCCACACGCAGCACGTACGACTTACTAACAACGTTACTGTAACACCCCTAACTCTAGGGTTGGCACGGCCTTTATCTAATTCCGGTGAAAATACAGAAAATATTATTGTTTTTTCGACCCACATTTTGCCTCTAATGTGGCATTAAATGGGTTTGCTTTTTTGACGTTATTTTAAAAAGATATTACTGGGAATATAGGTCGCACATCACAAGTAATATGTTAACCCTTAAAGGCATAAAATACCAAGGTTATGATGGATAAGTTTCATACAAAGCATAGTCCACGGTTACGGAATCTTATTTGTAAGTTAGAACGCTGAGATCACAACGTCCTTCTTTAGGTCCCTGGTCTATCTGGAGCTAAAGGAGGATGCTGAGTTAGAAGGCGGAGGATAGGGTATCGTTGCCAAAATTGCAAGAGGTCTATCTATAATTATATTATAAAGCTGAAGAGTTTGTTTGTTTGAATGCGGTAATCTCAGGAACTACTGATCCGAATCGAAAAACTTTTTTCACTAATGGATAGCTCATTTATCGAGGAAGGCTACAGGCTATATAACATCACGCTAAGTCCAATAGGAGCGGAGCAGCAATGAGAAATGTTGCAAAAACGGAAAAAAATACGCAGACGTAGTTGCGCGGGACTGCTTATATCTGATAAAAAACTTTTCACAAAATTCCGTAGAAAATACAGAAGAATATCCTACAAAATAAACAACACAACTTATTATTGTGATACCTAGAAAACAATCCTTTTCAACTGTGTACTCAAACCAATATGCCATTGAGTTGAACCTCATCTTCGTACAGACATTGATAACACTTTCATATCACTTTGTAACACTGCTTACTGTAACAAGGGACAAGGGACTAGAATATCAGATTGGGTGTCATGTGTGGTACGTTGACTCGACGCCAGCGGTCGCGGCGAAAGACAATTTTGCATTTAAATTTTAGCTGAGAATAAAAATGTATTTCATTTATCCAATTGTATGATTTGGTTTCAAGAAAATCAAATTTTCTTCGGTTTGAGCTGATTGTATGATTTGTACAGGGACTTTATGACCCCTGAATCTATGCAATGTATTAAAATAAAAGTCTTGGTTTATACATCCACTTGTCAAAGCCTATTCCAAACCTAGTAATATTTAGTATATTATGGTACTAGCACGTTGGACCTGCTCCCATCCACACAGTAGGAAGCTAATTAATTTAAAACTTGATTATACCAGTTTACGTATTATGGTTATTGCTTGCGTGAGTTTCATGGTGTAATGGTTGCAACACCTTACTGGCTTTACTGTATAAATACAATTAAATTGTAAAAAATAGCATTTAAAAAGTGGCCATGAATTTTTATTGCCAAGTTCTTTTCTCATTTTACTCTTGCAAACTTGGCATTAAATGTAGAATCATTCTATTCCAAATTTTAATAAGCGTTGCATTTGTAACCTAAATGAATAAAGTATTTTGATTTTGATTTTGACAGACAAAGACAACACTTTCATTTGATTTGGCATTTGGACGGTCGTTTGACAAAATCAATTGGTAGTTTAAACTACTTTTTGGAGTATCCCTAAAAGCTATTTATCATAAGTGTCACAGGACGGAAGTTCTATTAGGAATTTGAAATCACTGTCACTTTGTACGGGGTAGGCAGTCTAGCGTAGGATGTACTATAGGGATTAGTGACCCAAATCCATTGACTGGTACTAGTATGGGTATAAAATGTTAAACTCGCGTCAGGATCACGTGGCCGTAAGATTGGTGGATTTGGGAAGACAGGTGGGAAATCGGGTGGTCTAGAAACCAGAAGACCCTGGTTCGAGTCCATATGATAATAACTTTCCTTTTTAATTTTAATTTTTTGATTTTTGTTTTTTAATTAGTGATTAAATATTTCATATTTTTGATTAAATATCATGTCCTTTTTTAAATTTTTTGATTTTTGTTAAAAATAATAATATAAAAAAAACTTTTTTTTTGCGATTGCCTAGGGAGTGAACAAACATAACTAAATGAAGCCGCGGGCCTAAGCAGTAATAAGTACTCTGTTTATATATGATATAATGAATCCTTATTTACCTTGGTCACGAGATAACTAGAGAACGATTTTAACGATTTTATTTATTCTTTTTTGTAGTTTTTTAATATTCTAAAAAAGGTTCTTACGTGAAAAAAAATAAAGAAATTAACAAAAAAAATATAACGGGGCGGCACGAAGTTTGCCGGGGCAAAAAGTAAAAATATAAAAGTCTGTCTGAATGTTTTACGACTAAAATTCTGAATGTATTTTGATGAAATATTTTTAGCCATCAAATAGAACGACAGACATAAGTACTTTGTTCGTTATTATAGATATACCTTAATAGATACTTGTTTAGAAAAAAATAAGTCTTGATTGACTTGATTATTGAATTTTGTCCCATATGAAGATCGAACCCGCAGAATTTTGGTTGTCGCAGTCGTTGATTACTCCACGGCACTATCTGGATAGTATGGCGTGTGCTGTGTACTGTTTTAGCCGCGTGCGCTTGCCTTTTGGGCAGCTACCTATGGCGTGAAATAAACCCGCAGAATTTTGGTTGTCGCAGTCGTTGATTTCTCCACGGCACTATCTGGATAGTCAATACACCGTCTCTTGTCAATACCATAGGAATGTATCACCCATAATAACTCCCACGGTAACCAGACGGAAACTACATCTAATTCATCTCTATAAACAACCCATATTTATCAACAAAAGTTCCCAATACAAGCTGCGCCTGCGTCATTATCCCTGTTCGAGAATCGAATGTATGACGTTCGATATTTAAACAGGGATCGATGACCTCACAGTAAAGAGTTTACTTATTATAGATTCGGGAATTTATTAGAATTTATTTTTAAAAGGAGTTTACTTTTTAAGTTAATGGCCGAACTAATCTTTGAATATTACTTATATTAATATTAACTCTACATGTATACAATAAAAGTATTTTCACAGAGCTGAAAAATGGAATACAGGTTTTTTTAGCCTTGTTAAAAAAATCGACTAGGGCAATAATTATTGTCACTTATAAATTAGTCGCCATGTTAATTTTAGGGCTTTTGGCCTATTCACGTTCTTAGTTTGGAGTTCGAGTTTACTAAAAAACCTTTCTTATTTATGGTCTCCGTCACTGAATAAACCTATCTGTCAAATTTTCAGCTTTCTAGGTCTAAAGATTTAGACTGGGCGTTAATGAGAGAATAAATGAATAATTTTAGGGTTTCGTACCTCAAAAGGAAAAACGGAACCTTTAAAGGATCACTTCATTTACCCCTTTATTATTATTTTTTTGTTGTGTTTGCCTTTTTCATTTGTTTTTCATTTTAATGTATTTAATGATTTAATTATATCTAAGGGTTTTACATTTATTTATTTTAAATTTATATATTTTTTTCAAAGTTTTAATGATCACTCTGACTCATTCTTAAAACGATTTTTATTAATGTGTGATTTCGTTTAATTGATATTGTGATTTTCTTTTATTATTTTTATTTATCTAGTACAACTAACAATCATAATGTCTCTGTAATATCTAGTAACAATTTCAAAAATGCTATTAATCTGTGTCATCTAGGGTTTCAGCTGAAAATCAGCGCTGCAATTTTTATTTGTAGCGTTTTTGCTGAGCTGTGACCTTTTAAAGTTGCAATGCCTGCTAACTATACTGAACATTGCAATACTTGCCTGCGCCAACCAAGCTTCTTCCTACTCGCATCGAGCACCTCTGCATGTCGCTCTGTTTACAATTTGATGTGTTCGGTATTTGTTTGTTTTGTATAATAATTTTATTTATTTTAACTTTAAATGTGTATTGCGTACTTTAATAAATGTTATTTCTCTTCTTCTTCTTTACTTTATTACCCGTCCGTCCGTCTGTCTGTCAAGAATCTTTATGTCAAAAAAGCGTGAAGGTATCGAGTTGAAATTAAAATCATAAACTTAGGTCTACAGACCCGTGGAGCTGTGAAAAAAACAAACTTCTAAGTTAACGCAAAGAAAACACATAGCTGTTTATTTTAAAAACTGCGAGACTCGATTCTCGATTTATTTTTTCTTTTTATAAAAGACGACTCTCGCATTAGGATACAAGCCCTGTGTCGCAGGGGACTTAACAAACATTCAATTCACGGAGACAAAGACACACAAAATTCCTGAATTAATAATAAGATAAGATAGATAAATTTATTATTACGAAAATATTTTTTACAAAAACATATACATAAATTAGGTAGCAGATACATAATAACGTCCATTAATAATATCTTAGAACAACACACACGGTCATCTGATCCCAAACTAGGCAGAGCCTGTACTATGGCAACCAGACAACTGATAAACATACCTACATTTTAATAACTAAAAATGTATATAGTTCATAAAAAATAACTTATATAGGGATAACAACAGGGTGCCTGTACTAGGGTAAACCTGTGCCACAGGCGTTAGGGGCACTTGTAGTAAACTATTAAAACCTATTTAAATATATATCTATAAATAAAACATGTAGGTACATACTTATAGGTAACAAATAAAATATAATTAATTAGCAATGTTTATATCATATTATGACGCGTTTAGGTGTCCTCATTATAGTCTATGCTATTTATATAATTAGATTCAGCAATCTTTTTCGCCGGACATTCTGAGTCACCTGTTTTGTGATCGCTTGGTTTTTTAAAACGTACGCAAGTTGCACATTTTGGCGAGTCAGTTTTCTTAGGGCACTCATTTACCTGGTGACCTAGTTCACCGCACTGTCCGCACGTGTATGTTGCTTCGCGACAAGTTCGAGCTGCGTGTCCATATTGTTGGCATTTGAAGCATCTGGTCACTAACGTGAAGTCCCGAACTGGACAGGACGTCCAATTGATAAATACACGATCTTGATTTATAAGGGCCTTTCTTATGCTAGCCGACACTTCCAGTACAAAATTGCATGTTGGTGCGTCTTTTCTTCCCGATTTGTGACTTAACTTCATAGAGGACATGTACGATTCACGCGTTAGGTTTGGTATCTTGTCAGTTAGGTTTTGCTCAAATATGCAGTCAAACACTTCCTGGTCACGTAGAGCAGCTGGAACTCCGATGACTGTGATTCTAGGTCTTCTTTTATGCGGCTCTTCCACCTTCAGCCCGGAACTGGTTAGCTGGGTCGACTTACGAAGTTTCTCTATATCGTCCTTTGTTTCAGTGCTGATAATTACACCGCCGTTCTTGGTCCTACGTAGTCCTCTTACATGCAATTTTAGTTGCTCTGGGCAGATAATTTTTTGTACTAGAGATTTAGTGTCGTCACTGGATTTTTGTCCATCTTTTGGGTATATTGCTATTGAGCTGAAACTTTTAGGCCGCAGAATATTATTATTACGGGTCTTGACCATTTCGGCAAAGGAGAGCTTGTCTTGACTTACTGGTTTATTGCAGGTTTCTTCCATGGTCTGCTTGATAGATTTTTTGAAATCATTAAGGCATTCAGCTAGGTCCTGGTTTTCCTTCAAGGCTTCTAGTGAAGTATGAATTAAAATAGCTTTTTCCTTTAATGATTGATAGTGCACAGCCATTTGAGAGACTCCATTTCCCACCTTTCGCGCAATAGTATTTATCCTTAGCTTTTGCTCTGAGTTCAGTTTCCCGTCTGCAGCAATCTGACATACCTCATTCAGACATTGTTCAATTGATGTCATCCAGTGCTTGATATCGCTGGTCCTCAAGGCTTCAACGGTGAGGTTTTTTGTCTGTTGAGACTGAGGTGTGCTGGGAGGGCTGCGAGGGCTACTTTCCATAGTAGCCATAGTTTGATTTACTCGATTGTCATACTAAAATTTACTTATTCGCTATAAATTGCAAGTGTGTAGTAATCTAGGTCACTGATTTTAATAAACATGTATAAATAATGCTAATATTAAAACGCACGTCTGTTCACAACAAAAGTCGGCAAATAATAATAATAATAATAATAATATCTTGGGACAACTCACACAGAGCTATCTGATCCCAAACTAAGCGGAGCTTGTACTATGGAAACCAGACAACCGATAAACATACTTATATATTTCTAAATACATACATATTATAGATAAATAACACCCAGACACAGAATAAACCATCGTGCTTATCACACAAAGTTTTATCCTGGGTGGGAATCGAACCCACGACCTCTTGCGTAGCAGTCGGATACACTACCACCGCGCCACAGAGGCAGTCATTATTTACAATATGTACCTAATTTGTAAGGAACCCACGATGGTTCAAATTGCACATGTCCATTTTTTTTATACTACGAAATCAGCAGGTCGTGGCCCTGATGTTAAGCATCACACTAGACAGTAACAGTATCAGTGTCACTTATCTCCTTGTTTGGCAAAGATCTGAATGTCACGGCACCGCGCTCCTCATTTGAGACTTACCTAATATAGTGCCCTTCACCCGAAACACACTGTCACAAACAACTGTCAATGTTGATAAACTTTCGCGATTTGGACACATTATGAAAATATATATATTACCGTGACCACAGCCGTTGCAATACGATCGAAACGTCGGGCAATAAACAAGGTATTTTACCTTAAATTATTCACGCGATTAAGACCCGTAATATACATATATAATCATAATGAATAACTGTCAGTTAGGAGTTGCAATTTTTTGTTCAAATTAAACTATCTTAAGTTTACTTCAATATAATATCGTGTTTATTGTTTTTAGCAAGTAATGTTGTTATTGTCATAATGCTCGTAGACTCAGCTGTTTTTGCGATTAACGTGCGTAAAGCTAAATCAAAAGAAACAGCTGATCACTCATTTTAATATCTTGTAAACAAGGACGCGATATTGGATTTTATATGAAGACAAACGTGTTAACAACACATTATTATAGTTTATTACGTCTATTTATCGCTTATTCTTTTACGTTTTGTCTTTTTATTTATTTTGCGACTTAGGATAATATACTAGTGTATCTCTTATGTCGGTCTTGAATATTCGCACGAATACACAGACCTAGACGTGTAGAAACAAAGACGACATGTTTTTGATATATTCGCGGTTTTTGAAGGAGTGTAGTTTTTTTATTACTCGTAACAATGTATAATTTCACGTAGTCTCATCTTAAAAGTGTCAAAAAGGAGTTCGCAATTGAATGACTATGTATTGAAATTGCATTTGATATACGCTGAGCGTGTAAAAATTCGTGAATGTCGTATGCGTGTGAGGGACGCAAAAACCGCGGTTACATAAATAAACTGTCAAATACGCAAAAATTTTAAACCGCTTTCTGAGATCTGAATCCTGTTTTGCTATTTCTGTGCCAGCGCAAACCAGACAGAGCGTGGCTCTAAGATTGAGTAAATGACACCTGAGTTTTTTTATGATAAAGTTACTTACAAGTGAAATTGGCATTACAGAGGTCACAGCAACACTTTCAATGACTCGTAGGACGCTTGGCGTTACTTATAATCTCAAGCCACAAAACACTGGAAATATAGAAAAATGCTTCATATAAGTAATGCGTACTCGGGTAAAGTGGTGTGGTCCGAAATTTCATATCCCTGAGCGATGTCTGTGTGTGCGATTCTCAAGCGGTTATATTATTGTACTATGTTATTATGATTATTTAGTTATCCTTAATTTATAAACGATTACACTCACCAAACACACTGGTTCGTTCAGTAAAATTTATTTTTGTAAAGTAAAACTTGATGATTTTAAATGAGTGGCACATGAGTTTCTTGGCAGCTTCTTCTCATGAGCTTTACACTTGGAACTGCCACCTAACTTCGTTTTTTTTTTCAAACAAATCATAATTTTGTATATATATATTTTTTGTTTTCAAATCATTAATCTGGTTTTAAATTTGGTAAATATTTTATTTTAAGGCTAAAAACCTTTGTTTAATGCCCAACGTTTCAGTCTACCCGTGACCACGGCCGTTGCAATATGGTCGAAACGTCAGGCAATAAACGATGGTATTTAGCCTTAAAATAAAATATTTACGCGATTAAGACCCGTAGCTTATTAAATTTTATAAGATATTTAAATTTGAGTTACCTACATAATAAGCTTTCTAATCTGCACTCTCGGTGTATTGTGCTCAAGGTTTTCTATCAGAATCCATTGAGGTATTATTGTACTTCGTACGTGCATATTATCTCGATGTCAGAATCGCGCTTCGTTTCCCGTCAGGTTTGCGTTGTCACTTAGTTGTTTCACACAACAGGACGAACAAATACCCCGTTATTAGCATTTGTATTGAAGACGTATTTTTTGTTCCATCCGTGCCACTAAGAGGTCAACGATATCATTTTGTTGGTTTTTTTAACGTTATTGTGAAGTCACGTGTTGTGGTTATTTTTGTACATGCACGATGTGATATGGTGATCGTCTTTGAAAAACAACAAGCAAATGTGTGCACATTAAAAAAACTGTGAAACGTCACAGAAACAGCCCGTCGGTCTCGTGGTTAGGGACCCTGACTGCTAAGCCGGAGGTCGAGGATTCGATCCCTACCCTGGATAAAACTTTGTGGGATGAGCACGATGGTTTATTCTATGTCTGGGTGTTATTTATCTATAATTTGTATGTATTTAGAAATATTTATCTTCTCTCTCTCTCGTTTCCATAGTAAGTACAAGCTCTACTTAGTTTGGGTTCAGAAAGCGTTGTGTGAGTTGTTTATTATTCATCTATAAGATGGCTGCATATATTGTTATTAAATCTTTGGGCGTTAGCATAGCATTGGGTAGGTAGATACAACTATTTTACTTGCACTATGTAGATGTCAATTTCATATCTGCGGTCCCTTATATGCGTGCAATGATTCTTACATCGTCCGAATGTTTACACGCATAATGAGGAACGATCAGCCAAGGTATATCAAATGCCATGTTATACGCATAGTTATCTGTAAACCCATTTGCCAATTCCTTTTTGACGTTTTTGAGATAATCGACGAATATGAGATAGAGTGCGCGAAGGTTCGAACTTTCGCAGTTTGGTCTAGTTAAAAAACTGAATCCGTTTTCAAAATCTCCAATGTGTCAAAATATTTGCTTAAGAATCTATTACACGCAGAAATAATATTTACAGATGATCATATGCTTGTTTGCAAGTGTCAAATAAATCATTCTTAATTTCTTTAAAAAAATCAAACATTGGCAATTTGAATACGTTTACAATATTATGCTATTGTATACAAGTAGTTACTTAGTAATTTTATAACGCAGAACAACCTCCATTATAATATTATGGTGCATAATGTCTAATTTATGAACTATGGTAATGGTTACATTGTTATGTACAATTTGTTGTCATTAAATGTAATCACTACACTGTTGTGTTCTTACCTTCAAATATTATAAGACGCATTTACCTACATAATTAGTATATGAGGATAACATTAAAAGTTATTAGGAGAGGTGTGGCGGTACCCACATATTATAATATAAAATAAATTGACACTTGACAGCTAGCGTCAAATCCTGAATCGCGATATAGAAGTTTTCACAATACAAGTTCCCAACGTTAACCGTTGGGCCGCGTCCCGCCAGGCATGATCACCTCGCCTGGTCGGAGGATCCTCCCTTTGTGTTGGAGGGGCTTTAACACCTTACCCTCCACAGAGGTATATCACGGTGAAAAGATATTTAATGTAAGGTTAAAGTTATTTTACTTATAGGTATTGTAAGTTATCGACTCGATAAGAGCATAAGACACCGAGAGCAGATACAGATACGAGAGTATAGAAACAGAAAGAATATACGCGCTCGTGATTTTTCGATTGTTCCTTTGGAATTCACCTAATTTTCTTTTCTCAGGCGAACAAAACAAAAAAAAAGTATTCAAATCGGTCAAACGATTTTTAACCGACTTCAAAAAGGAGATGGTTATCAATTTAAATATTTGTATTTTTTTGTATGTTTGTGTATTATGTCGACAGATTTTCAGAATTCTTTTTTTGTTCGAAATAGGTTTATTCCGAAACGGTCCCATACAAATTTCGTAAAGACATAACGAAACTCCTCACAAAATGCTAGCAATCAACCGTGAATTGAAGTCGGTGAGATGTTTTTTTTGTAAAAAAAGTTTTGAAATAAGCACGGCTTCGATGTATGTTTTGGTGGCAGTACGAGATCTCGTTTGTGGTTTCAATAGTTTGTGTGAAGTTTCGGTTAATAAACGAGTTAAATTGTCCTTTTTCTGTTACCAAGTATGTGTATAAAGTTCTTTGCAACACAAGACGTGTACTCGTCGAATTGTCTTAAAAAAACAACTCAGCCCGGAGACGTATGTTTTCGTATACCTTTCGAGGCAAGAACAACTTTCTGGTAAATGTAAACAACGAACAACCGGTAAATTAATTACATCCAGTAATTACTATGTCGAAATGCGATTACAGAATGATTGATCACATTTTGCAATTATAGAGGGTAATCATATATTTACAAACCTAGTCGGTACAGAAAATTCAATAAAAATAAATATCTAGGGCCAAGTCACACTGGTATATTTACCTATATATTTTTATACAACGTTATTCTTGATACAGTGCAGACCTGAAAGTAGTTTAAATTAATAACACGTTCCAATGAGGTAGTTTTTGGACAATGTTATTCGATTAATTAATTTTTTAATCATTCATCATTATAACAGTCCAGCTCCTGTTCACAATATGATGTGAAATGTAATCATCACTTTCAATAATAACGATGGATGACGTACTACGGGACGCAATGAGCACGATATCGGGAAGAACACATGACAACTATAATGGCTTATAACTCTGCCAGTTTTCAATATATATATATGTTTTTTATATGATTTTTTGAAGTAAAAATCTTGTTGGGGTGTCTGAGCTTTGCACTGTACCAAAAATAACCTTGTATATGAATGACTCGTGGCTCGCTCCGGTTTCGCACGGGCTTTTATGCACTATATACAAACATAATATGCTTGTAATATACATATAAACCATTCAAAAAACTTTTGTTGAAAAGAGTGGCCGCGAGTTTTTATTGCCAGGTTCTTTTCTTCGGCTTTACCTATTGTTTGCGAACTTGGCATTACATGTACATGTAGAATCCCGACGTCACAAGAGTTGTTTTGCATCCTAAGTGAATAAATAATTTTGAATTTAGAATTCCGGAAAATTACTAATTTATGGTGAAAATCGCTTCGAAATACGTTCAGTACTTTTTGAGATTATCGCAAACATACAATCATAAAGACACGACGAGGGACTTTGTTTTATAATATGATATCCAGAATATAAATATATAAATTATTATACAGTCGTGCTCTTTTCAACATTTTGTCATAAGTGGGTATCAAACTCAAGATCTATATGTTAGCAGTCAGCGTCACTTACCAATAGACCTACATGGTGGCATTTATTAAAAAGAGCACTGCATGCCAAATGTGATCATGTTTATTATCCGTGCATTTTATATAAATATTTGCGAATTAAGTTTAGAAGAAATGTTGTAGCGATGTTCTAAGGTAAATTAATTATATTTATTAAATCTTATGAGAAACGTTGAACAACGTTCTAGGTTTTTTAAATTGGAACCTGTTTCAAAAGTATTTAAAAAACTAATTCGTGTTAGTTGCGAACATTAACTAGGTATATGTACCTAATATACCAAAAAAAAAACAAAAATATGTTTTTCAACACAAGAGGAATTTGGAATTAATTGCCGGATCTCTATGAATCAATTATGTATGTTACATGTAGTCCTAACTTGTTTGACGCCAGCTCAACACGCCCCAACGTTGGTTCTAATGCCACTTGTCCAACATGTGGATCAACAAAAAAGCATTGGCGCCAACGTTGGGATGAGCGTTATTATAGATCCACACGTAGGACGAGTGACGTTTGGGCCAACGTTTGTAGCCGTTGTGACAATTAGTGTTGGTTCTCATAAAAAAACATTTACTTTTTGGAACCTTTGCATTTGTACTATTCGTTTACAATGAATTATAATTTCATCATCTCAGCCTATTGCAGTCCACTGCTGGACATAGGCCTCACCAATTGCACGCCACTTTATTCTATCTTCGGCTTCTCGCATCCAGCTCCTGCCAGCCGTTTTGCGTAAATCATCACTCCACCTGGCTTCGAGCGTCCTACACTACGTTTGCCGAGACGCGGTCTCCACTCAAGAACTCGTTTACCCCTACGGTTGTCGGTTCTTCGGCTAATATGGCCAGCCCACCGCCACTTCAGCTTGCTAATCCGGTAGGCTATATCGATAACTTTGGTTCTCTGCCATGTTCATGTTCAATTATAATTTGAAACGTTTTAAACATTTTGGAAAACTTAGAGATATAACCCCTAAGTTTTCTTCTAGTTTTACATGTAAGTAATATGTACATTATATAATTTGGGAAGCTCGACCGATTTGGATGGATGGTTGATACTTTTATTGTGTCCGTAATTGTTAGATACTGTATAAAAATTGGAAAGTTCAGTGGAAAAATCAAACATAGCATATGTACGATTAGATGAAAAATAAAAGTTTATATTGACGGTGAAAAGTCGGTGCGAGCATCTTCATGCTGTTAGGGTACATATAGCTAATAATTTAAATTTAATTTAAAACTAGACATTCACAGGGTGAAATAAACTAATAAAACATCTAGGTACATTGTCAAAAGAAAAAACGAAAACTTATTTTGCAATACCACTCCGGAATTTTCAAATCTAAGAAACGACTCGACGAAACGACAAAGTGTTCTTAGTATCGATATTGAGTTGTCTTTTTATAAAACGTAGCTTTTCTGTCTTTGTATCTGTCAATATTAGTTTCAATTGCAAAGTTTCAATAAAAACTATTTAACGTGAGCAAGCGCTTGTGGACTTTGAAGCGCGTCCGAGGAACGTCCATTAAAAGTATTGTCTTTGATGTGCAATAAAAGATGAAATAACTTGTCTGAGTTTGAAAGATAGCTGAACATGAAATCGGCCTTGCTAAAGTGCACCAGTACATTATTTAAAACGCGTTGGGTATGATGGCGCAAGCCGACGATCTACGCGCTTGTTGTATTTAAAGGTATTTTGAAAATGTAGTTCGCCTCAATAAAAAGAAATAAACTTCAAACCGGGCAAGTGCATGTCGGGCCACGTACAATGTGGGGTTCCGTAGTCCCCCCCCCCACCCCACCATCCAAATAATACGGATTAAGAAAAGGGTTTTCTGTTGTATTTGTTTCATACTTACAACGTTATACCTACGTAATAATAATTTTCAATGGAATTATTACGAAAATTTTGTTACTTCCCATTTGATCAGCTGTTACACGTAAATTTGTTAATCATACTTAGCTGTGATAGTTTTTCTTTTAATTTCACTATTATATATATACTACTACCGTGATTTTTTTCACATACCTAACATCAACCATTTAGCTTGCGTGGGGGGGGGGGGGCACTTGAGTAGACCTTTCAAATTGGCTTTTACACAAACACGGTTTTGAAACTTTAGAGTGAATTTTACCTTTCTTATAATATTTATTATTGACGATTCAATAATTTAAAAATTCCGGAATCCTGGGGTAAGTCCATGTTCACATAACATTTGAGGTCGTTGATCCCAAATGGTACTACCTATGCCGATCACTAGTTATTACGAAGCAAATAAAGTATCGGACACACAAATTGTAAGGTCGCGGGTTCGACACAAGCCATTGAGCTTATATAGTAATGTGGGACTAACAATAACACACTGCTAGTAACCTTTAAATAATCGATTTTATGCTAATTCGTAGTTTTAACGCAACGATGATATAAGTTTTAACGTATAATTATGAAAACTTAGAGCTCTCCATAGAGCAATTATGTAACAATTCGATAAGTAAACATTTTTCAATTTGTTAACAACAGTTTATGTAATATCTTCATAACATAAAGTCTACATTTCTCATATTTAGTATACCTATATTACGTAATAACGTTGTATATTACCTATAATTTAATACCTATATGTGGTTTATGTATTATACAAGCAGACTTTGAAGAATGTTGGCTGTTGAATGTGTTTTTATTAATCTAGTGGTATTTATAACTCATTCACAACAACAAAGTCTAGGGATATACCGTATTTTGTTGATTATAAAAAAGCTATAAGTATTTTGTTAAGAATCCGAATTTTATAATATTTTACTAAATAAATTATGAAAATTTGAAATAATTTTGAAAATTACGTTGTTTTATAAAATCTGAAAATTTGATAAAATTCATTTAAACTTTCGCGTTGCATGATTATAACTATTTATTATACGGGAATTAACGGAGGGAAATTAACAATGGGGTTTAAGTCGGGTGCTTGGAAGTCTCCTAACACGTGTTCTTCTCGAATCCGGATGGAATTCAAAGCGAGATTCGTCAGTAAATTGTTCGTTGGTCCATAATAAATGTTAGCGAGCCCAAACAAGCCTCCTTCTGCGATTGCCACGCCGTAGAGCTGCAGCTCGAAGCGGTCTGCGGGTAAGAAGACCTACTTCATGCAACCTTGTACTGATAGTTTGGTCACTTACTAACAGCTGGTGGTCTGAATTTTATTTATAATTATACTTATATTCGATTACAAGTTTTAGATTGTAACCATACCTAGTTTTCTTAAAAAATACTTATAGTTTTTATAATCAACAAAATACGGAATATGCTAGACATTGTTGATGTGTGTATAACAGATTGAATCAGACGTCATATGGCGGAAATCCATCTTAGATTGATTAATATCTAAATTAATTAGCATAGTATGAGTTTTAACTATAAGGGTTCCGTTTTGCCATTTTGGCTACGGAACCTTAAAAAATATAATTTTTGTGAGTGAGGTCTATGTCGCGAAGGATATTATAAACAACTACTTCTTTTATATCAGAAAATGAAGATATAGATAGTTGGTAAGCGCCACGCTAGCCCATAACAGTATCAGTGCCACACAAATCTTTGTTTGGCGAATATCTGAATGATACCACTCTGTCCTCCTTATTTGGGACATTAGTTTGTAACTCTCATTGCCTAGTAATTGCGCTTGTCACAGTGCCCTTAACCGGAAGACAGTGATGTGTCAACATCACTATTTGACGGAAGACTAACTGACACTGGTACCCATCAAGACGGCCTATGGCTTAGTCCTACTGCCGGTAAACAACTAAGAGATACAAAACACACCCTGACTATAGGAATTATGAAAACTCTGTTCATAGAACAAAATGGGAATCGAACAATCTCTCGCACATCGATCGTACAAATGTGCAATGTTACAATGAGGCAAAATTTAATGTTTATTTACCAAAAGTGAACTTTTGATGACATGACTTACCTTATTCAGAGCATGACCCAATACGGAATCTCATAACTAAGCTTTATGTGTCAAGGCTAAAGCTTTGTTTTGATACACTGTCATTAAAATGATATAAATCCTTAACCATTCCATATATTTTTATACTCCTAAATTAGAAGAAGAATAGTCGCGCCAGCCCATGACAGCACCAGTGACACTCAAATCCTGACTCATACTTTTAGGCAAGAATACTGACTATTACTTACTTTTAGGCTGATATTTTTCATTTTAAAAGATAACTTCCGCCCGGTGTACCCTACGTACACAGTATAAGGCCTGTATGGTGGGAAATATACAGAATATACAGAGTATACCCCGACTTGACTGGCCGTGTGGTTACCAGCTTAAGAATTTTACGGGCTATGTGGCGATCCCCCAATGTGGTGATTATGGCAATTACCCCCAGGATCTAGTAAGTAGGTTCTACTCCTATTCCCAGCAGTGAGATATCACATGGGTCGATATGACATAGACCTGACTTACAACCAACAGTCATGAAATTCACATAGATCTGTCCTGTGTGGGCATCGAACCATCGTTACAGCAACCGTACGCGCCACTGAGGCTTTCACAAAAAGTTTCTTATAGTCAAATTCATATCATGGAATTTTCTTTGATAGAGGCAGAATATTTTCTTGGATAATTTTTGAAACATTGTTTGAAACAGACAAAATTTTGATTTTTCACTGAGAGATAGTCAATTCAATACAATAATATACATAAATAGATTTGAATGGCGTCTGTTTGTAGTGTAAGATGGCGATGATATTTAAAATTCAAGGTGAACAAAAGTGTTGCCGGGTTTTTCTATCTTTTATACTCTAAATGGTAAAAGTCAAGGTTCGTTATAGATTTCAAAAATTTGATTAAGTGCGAATAGGACTCGCGATTCGAGAGTTCCGTATACAAATGTATATTTTTTTGTGGTTTGAAATTAATTTCAACTTGAAGTGTGACACTTGTTCCTATGAAAAACGGTCTTGAATTCTTGATAGACTAAAAAACAGATGAAGAAGTGATCCTCTGAGGGTTATTTTGTTCTGTGAAAACACATTTGAATAAACTTACATGTAAGATATACATTTTGTAATAGTAGCGGCTATTTTTGTATCTAAATATTCAGATACTTTTCAAGAAAAAAATCTATTAAAATAAGGTATATCTATTTGTATTTAATATTACCTAAAAAATGATAGCTACCTGATAATGTCAAGTGCCCTCCTTTTTTTATTTTTTTAAAAGATAATGTTAGCAATGTCGGAGTGTGGTCCCACATTACTAGAAATCCTGTTAACCTCTCTAGCTAAGTTCAATGGCTTGTGTTAGGAGTGGGTTCACGCCAGTAGTATAATGGGTAGGATTCGAACCCGCGACCTAACGATTGCAAGATCGATGCCTTAGCGATTAGGCTACCGCCTCCGCCTATTAGGCTTCCTCCTTCTCATAGTCAAAGAGGCTAGCAATTTAACCTAATCAGTGAGAGATTAGACGTATGACTGACTGGCTTAATGTTCTAAACATAGAAGAGTACAATTAGAAAAACTATGAACTCGCGCGTACGTTGTACTACACAATCCGAAAACTCGAAATGTATATTTTTGAAACTTTTTTACATCATATCATATCAACCTAATCTGTCAATCCTAATCTGTCTAACAGTGAAAGTCCCATCAAAATCCGTCCAGCCGTTTCAGTGATTAGTCCGAACAAACAGACAGAAAAAAAAAGTATAAATTGTGTTTTTGTTATAAGTACCTTAAGTGTTCCTGTGCCTGTTATTTTGACATTACAAACAGACACTTCAATTTTATTTATTTGTATAGATGGATAGATACTGGGGGTAATTGTCATAATCGCCTCGCCTGGCGAGCGGGTCGGCGATCGCAATAAGGCTTTAAGTACGCAGGCTTAAGGCTTTAGAGGACGCTGCTGCCCGTCCTCCGTTGTAAAAGTACCTAAAAGTTTTTTTTGCTCTTCCATTTATTTTGAATCATCGTTTCATTTTGAAGTGCCAGTAACACGCGAGTAAATGGCGTCTCAAAACGTGACGGTTGAGTATTTGGTCGATAAGTAGGTACTTATAATATTATGTTTTTTTCAAGAGCCGGTTATCAAATCTTCACGGTGTAGTGCAATCGGTCACGGCACTCAAAGCGCCGTCCGCGTCGTATTAATGTTATCGCCAGTACGTCCCCGTTTCATACGTTTATGTACAGACTATTATATTTACAACAACAAATTTAGGCGTAAATTTTCGTAAATCGCGTGAATTTTTTTTTATTTTCGGTAGCGGTTTGTTGTTTCCGCATTCAATTTTGTTGTAGAAAAGCAAATGTTCTGTAGGTGTAGAAGGTCGACATGGCAAGCGGGATTGGAGACAAGATAGGGAAGCGCAAGAGAATACGTGTAGCGCACGTCACATCTTAGTTTGTACCAGTTCTCGTCGGATGCAATGGCGCAAACGATTTTAATAATAATAATAATATCTTGGGACAACTCACACAACACTATCTGATCCCAAACTAAGCAGAGCTTGGACGATGGAAACCAGACAACTGATAAACATACATATCTATATATTTCTAAACACATACATATAATAGATAAATTACACCCTGACACAGAATAAACCATCGTGCTCATCATACAAAGTTTTATCCTGGTCGGGATCGAACCCACGACCTCTTGCGTAGCAGTCGGATACACTCCCACCGCTCCACAGAGGCAGTCAAGATTTATCTAATACTGAATCCATGTAATTGTCATGTCAACTTGTCAAGGGTTATAATTTTTACACACGCCCGGTTTTTAGGGTTCCGTAGCCAAAATAGCAAAAGCGAATCCCTTTAACTCTTATAGTTTCGTCCTGTCCGTTCTTCTGTCTGTCTGAAAATCATGTATATATATTTGACATTATATTTTACCTCTATACAAGCTGTAAATTAATACCTGTCTAACCCGAAAGAAGTGTAAAATATAGAATTTTTTATTAAATATTAAAATTCACGATTTAAGTACCTACCCAATGTCATCGAAATATGTCAATTTTTAAGATTTTTTTGTCAATAAGTCATTAGATTTTAAAAAAAGCCATAAATCCATGACTATGGCATTATATTATATGATTTATGGCATTTTTTATACATGTTTCTATATTACTCAGAGCTCCTTGTTGCGTTCAGTATACGCGCGAAGCTAGCGCGAATAGACGGACTCAACAATTATTCATAAAAAAAAATATAAAAGACCGATCCACGACCTATCTGATACTCTTAAAATCACATCACTTTCCGTGTAGGGGTGGTACCTACACAAAAAAAATTCAACGTTTTATTACAATAAATATATTACATATTAACCAAAAATTCAGTTCTAACTTTGAAGAAAATAATAACATCGTGTGCCCGCCGTTACAAAGTTACGTTGTAAAATTTTCATGAGATCTATTATATTGACCCTACTATAATACTAACTCTGACCAAAGACTTTGCTATTATAATGTCAGAAAATTAGGTTTTATTTTATTTTTTACTAGCTGTCCCGCGCACCTTCGTATGCGTAATTATTCCCCGTTTTTGAAACATTTCTCGTCGCTTCTCCGCTCCTATTAGTCGTAGCGCGATGTTATATAGCCTATAGCCTTCCTCGATAAATGGGCTATACAACAAAAAAAGATTTTTTCAAATCGGACCCGTAGTCCCTGAGATTAGCGCGTTTAAACAAACAAACAAACAAACTCTTCCGCTTTATAATATTATATACTAGATGTCCCGCGAAACTTCGTATGCGTAATTTTTTCCCGTTTTTGCAACATTTCTCGTCGCTGCTCCGCTCCTATTAGTCGTAGCGCGATGTTATATAGCCTATAGCCTTCCTCGATAAATGGGCTATCCAACAAAAAAAGATTTTTTCAAATCGGACCAGTAGTTCCTGAGATTAGCGCGTTTAAACAAACAAACAAACAAACAAACTCTTCCGCTTTATAATATTAGTATAGATTAGTATTAGTATAGATTTTCTTTCTCTGTCCTGAATCCGGCCGAAACCCTTACGCGGGTGTTTCGCGTTATGTGAATGTAAAAACAAAATTTAGCGTAATTCGCGTCATCTGAACAGGCTCTTAGGCGGCCTGAAGACAGTCAATCTCTATAGATTGACTAATTGAAAGCAAAGATTTTAATTGTACTAACTCATCTTAGGGAATAAGAAAATTTGTGGATCACAAAAACGTTGTACTGCCTAGGAATAGAACCCAAACATCTTGCGTAGCTCCCATTCCGCATGCACCACTGAGCCAGACCAAATATTATAAAAGTTTTTATTCTTTATTGTGTACACAAAAGTCATAGATGTATATTTGGAAAACAGTCAATAAATAATGTACAATGGCTAATGTGTTGCGGGGGACTTTACAAACATACAAGTCACGGACACAAATTACATCCAGACCCGGAAGAACGATTTGTGGATGACACAAAGTGGTGTCCCGTGTGGGAATCGAACCCACGACCTCTTGCGTAGCAGTCGGACACACTCCCACCGCGCCACAGAGGCAGACAAACATTGAAATGAACAGATAGTTCATATTCGAGATAGTTCTTTGACATAACATTGATATGAACAGATAGTTCATTTGTGTTCACACGTGTAATGGCTAGAATTTTGGCACCGGGAGGCCGCGACCGGCGCGGCGCGAGGCTACACTCAAACCGGTCACACTTCTTATGTTTTGTATGTGACTCGGTACTCAGCAACACAATGACTCAAAACCTCTTTGTCAAAAGAACCTGTTAATGATGACCCTACAGTAATTATACTCGTTTAGTTACTAAGGATAAGATATATAGAGACTAGGCTTATCTCAAGCTTAGGCTTTGTAACTTAACGAAGAAATATTCTGTGTCTCGATGTAATTTATCTATAATATGTACGAATATGTATTTAGAAATATATAAGTATGTTTATCAGTTGTCTGGTTTCCATAGTACAAGCTCTGCTTATTATAGTACAACTAGCTAACCCGCGCAACTTCGTATGCATCAATTTTCCTCGTTTTTGCAACGTTTTTCATTGCTGCTCCGCTCCTATAGGTCGTAGCGTGATGTTATATAGCCTATAGCCTTCCTCGACAAATGGGCTACCCATCAGAATATTTTTTTTAATTTGGACCAGTAGTTCATGAGATTACCGCGTTCAAACAAAAGTTTCCCACAGATAGGTAGGTATATCTAATAGTAACAACATACAATTCTCTTTGAGGTTGTTTTACTCATTTGAAGTTGATTAAAAACATATTTCAAGTAACCAAGCTTAACAACAAACCTTACATAAAATTTTATGAGTACGCAATGCAATTTTAAAAGTCCGAGTAAATTGGCAAATGTAAGGAGCCAATGAGAAAAGAACTTGGCAATAAAAACCCATGGCCAGTCCTTTTAAATCACCAATAATTAAATCGTTTGATAACACAACATTGTACTTGTAAAATGCAATATAAGTAGTTGGCCGCCAAAATAACGAACCTATCGTACTTGCTCAGAGGTAAAATCTTAAAACGAAGGCTAAATTTAATTAAATTTTGTCCATTTCCTATTTTAATACTAACAAGGTGACAGATAAATAACTATAATATTTTGGCTATTAATAAACAGGTAAGTACTCTACACTCACTCACTAGCGAGTTGCCGGTTCTCAAATCAAATCAAATCGTTTATTTGCTAAGCTGTGGTTATAAGAGATGTTAAATTATTTCATTAATTCAGTTGTTATCACTACATAATATAAAACAAAGTCGCTTTCTCTGTGCCTATATCCCTATGTATGCTTAAATCTTTAAAACTACGCAATGGATTTTGATGCGGTTTTTTAATAGATGGAGTTATTGAAGAGGAAGTTTTATATGTATAATAACATCCATTAAATAGCGGAGAAATAAGGAGTGGAGCAGCAATAAGAAATGTTGCAAAAACGGGGAAAATTGACGCAGACGAAGTTGCGCGAGTCAGCTAGTTATTCTATAAAAACAAACAAAAGAGAAAAAAATAACTACACTATTAAAGTATTACATTTTAAAGTTCATTAAAATATTTTTGTATTTAATTAGATACTATTAAAGTGATTAAACAGATGATACATATTATGATAGTAAATTATAATTATTGTGTATACATGCATTACATTGTGTCTATTATTTTATAGCTTATAAATTCGTGTACTGAGTAGAAACAATTTTCAATGAGCCATGCATACAGCAGTTTTTTTAAGTTTTTTATGTGGTAGATTCGTTAGACCTTCAGGTAGATGGTTATATAGTCTAATAAACATGACATATCTGTTTCTGTTGCATATTTCAGTCTTTATATTTGGTAACATTAGTTTATTTGGAAATCTTGTTTTGAAATTACAAACTGTTTTTTTTAGTTGTGAACAAATCGGGATTTAATTTTACAAAGATACAATTTTCAAATATGTATAAACATGGTACAGTTAGCAATGACATTTTTTTAAATAGAGGCGTTATCACATATTCTCTCTGTTGCCTGGTCTAAGCCATAGGCCGTCTTAGTCAGTCCCAAAACAGTGTTAGTTATACTTCCGTGAAATACTTACGGCCGGTCTCAATAACCTACCTAACGATGGATTTGGCTATTAGAGGTAGAATTTTGACATATTTTGTATGGAGCTTATGTCAATGAAATAGCTCTAGTAGCCAAATCCATCGATAGTTAGATTATTATTGAGACCGGCCGTTAGTGATATTAACGCATAGCAAGTGTAATCCACCGGGCAAATGAGATTTACGAGCTAATGTGTCAAATTAGGAGGGCGGTGTGGCGACTTTCAAATCTTTGCCAAACAAGGATTTGGGTGGCACTAATACTGTTATAGGCTAGCATGACTCTTAGCCGCATGAACTCTTCATTTAGTTGGATAAAAATGTAAAGAACTGTTGTCATTAGCGCAACATTGATTGAGAACTAGATTATGCCCATGGCTTCGCTCAAGTAAATCTGTTCATCCCCTTAGAACTCGTGTTTTCTTTTTAATTCCTTGTCTACTACATCACTAAAGAAACCTCTCTGCAGATTTTTTAATTTCTTCTCTCAGTTTGGTTTGAGCATTGATGAATAAAGGAACGAGTCAGTCAGTCATCAGCCTATTGCAATCCACTGCTGGACAAAGGCCTCTCCAATTGCACGCCACTTTGTTCTATCTTCGGCGAACGAACGAGACAGAACTTTTAAATAAATAAATAAATTTTCATGAAAGCTTATAATGTTCTCAAAGAGATAAGTAATTTTTATTTTGTTGATAACTCCCGCAGTAGGGTAAAAGCCCTGTGTCACAGGAGAACAAACATCGGTCACAAAGTACACCCGAACTCGGAACAACAACTTATGGATCACATAAAGTGGTGTTCCATATGGGAATCAAACTTACGACCTCCGGCTTTGCAGTCAGGGTCGCAAACCACTAGACCAAACAGGCCAGTATGTAATAAGAATTATTTGTTATAGCGTGTACAAAACCTTTTATTTCGTTCCTACCAACCTTTTCTACTAATTCCTCAGTAATAAAATTAATCTAAAGTTAATTAGCGATACATAAACGAGTCAGTGTTACCGCTCGGTCCAACATTCGCTTCCGTGGGACGTCCTTGACCTCTCGACCCGGCGGTAATCCTCGCTCGACCTTGGAAGGCTTCGAGTACCGAACTCACACTTTGATACATATATCGATACATTTCGATCACTCGATTCGATTATAATGACTTGACAATGTAGGTTCTTGATACGTATCTACATTCACGTTATAAACAGGTCAAGTTTTTTACATTAAGTTCTTTTATTACACTATAACATCTAAACGCCTTAGTTTTTTAGGGTTCCGTAGTCAAAGTCAAAATGGTAAACGGAACCCTTATAGTTTCGCCATGTCCGTCCTCCTTCCGTCCACAGCTTAGCTCAGAGACTGTTAGTGTTAGAAGGCTGTAATTTTGCATGAATACCGCATAATAATATATTTGCATGAATATTACTTATGCCGCAGTGAAAGAAGTATATCTCGAAAAACCTTACCTCCCCTATACTCGTATGTAAAGTGGGGATGTAATTTTTTTTCACAACTGCCCCGTCATCACGTTTAGGCGAGATTTTTAGATTTAGGGATCCGTATGTGAAATATTAAGCTTTAAAGTGCAAAATTTTTGTTAGAGTCAAGTGTCCACCCCTGCCAGCTAAATGGTTGATGTTGGGTATATGAAAAATTCACTGTAGAAAACTATCACTGCTAAGTAGGCTTTACAAGTTTACGAGTAACAGCTGTTTAAATGAGAAGTAACAAAATTTTCGTACAAATTCTATTGAAAATGATTAATAAATAGGTATTATGTTGTGAGTATGAAACAAAAACAAAAGAAAACCTACTTCTTAAGTCGCATTATTCGGATGGGGTACTACGGAACCCTACATTGTGAGGCCCGACATGCACTTGCCGGGTTTCGTAGTACATCTCGGCTCTCACTTTCTCTTGTTTTTGGTAATTTTCAAATGATATGCTAATTTTGTTAATATGTCGTAACGATTGCCGTAAAATCGTATTATATGGAGGACATATTCCACTTTGGTGGATATGTCTCTGTGGCGGAGTTAGTAACGTAAAAAATTCCGCGCATCGCGGCCGATCGCGAAATTTTTACGTTACTACCTACGTTACTGACGTGCGGCTGACGCGGTACCCGACAACAGTCAGGTAAATTTCAAAATAAACAATTTAACTGGGTCCTTATTCATGTTCTTTTTTTTCGATGTCGCGGCAAGCTCGCGTCCGATTAAAAGCACACACATAATATAAATTTTCTTCAATTCCTCCTAGAAACCATTTTCAAAAAATAACGAGAATCCACCTTGATTTTTAATGTGCACATGTTGGCTTATTACAATTAATAACAATAATGCAAATGATATAAATAACTTTAGGGACCTATAATTTCACGTGTCCGCTCCGATAAATTTCTGCCCTTAAGCGAGTATTTGCTCGGGTCACGATCCCGAGCCGACCCGAGCTCGAATATTTGTTTAGGAGCCACACGATACACAATACAGTCCGTATATATCATTATTTATTAATTACAGAACTACCAACTTGATGTTTGCTAATAGTTTCCTATGAATTGAATTAGGCTCTGTGTTGAGGTTATCGGGTATCTGTTGTACGCAAGTTGGGATGTTTCTATGTGTGTGTTTGATACTCAATTCTGTGAAAACCGCGGAACAGATTTGGCAGAAACTTTGCGTACGTATGGATTGAAGCTTATTTTATTAAAATGAATGTTCTCATAGACCGTAGTAAGGCTATAACAATTGACCATTTATCAGGTTAGAAGCGCTTAGTAAGCGGCACCTAAAATTCTAGACAATCGACCAAATTTTTACATGTCAGTGGCGCATCACCGACGTCAACAGATGAAAGCAGCGGGGTCCATATTTACTGTCTTTATTTGACGCATGCGCGGTGCGCTCAAAAATGTCCACCGCGCATGCTCGTTGATGCATTTCTAAGCGCAGCTCTTTACCGCGCATGCGCGATGGACATATTTGAGAGCACCGCGCTTGCGTCGGTTCACACGGGCTTGTCACGACAACGAAATAAAGATAGTGAATATTCGTGATAATTATCACAGTAATATTATAAAGGCGAAAGTATGTGAGTATGTGAGTGTGTATGTTTGTTACTTCTTCACGTCTAAACGGCTGAAACGATTTTAATAAAATTTGGTATGGAGTTAGCTGACACCCTGGATTAACACATAGGCTAATAAACCACGGGTAACACCGCGGGGCATAGCTAGTTGCAATATATAGGATATTTAAGTGAGCTCTAATTTATCGTTTTGAAAGATCGAATGTTGTTTATGTAACGTATCCACACCTTTGTACGAGTACTTAAAACATAATTGAATATAGGAATGAGCATTTCAAGATCAATAAGAGAGTCAGCCAAGTTCAACCTATTATTGTTCGTGGTTCTTAGTACTTAATTAATTAATTTATATAGCAAGGGTTTTTGTAAGGACTGTCTGTATGTCTCTTTGATTAATACCCAATCAATCCTAAAGACTCGAGACAAAAAGCCCGACAAATTAATTTATTTTCTTTATCTCGGTGTACGCGTGTGTTTTCAAAGCAGCTAAGCACATCTTTCTTTTTTGTAACTAGAAAGTTGTTTGTCAACTGATACAATGTAAGGTTGTTTTGGGTGATTACACTTTAAGACTTTAAAGTACGATACTTCGCTACTTTTTTTTTTCGGAGTTGTGATGTCACACTTGTTGACAAGACATTAATTTTTCTACTGCGTTGCCCTCGAGTTGGTAGCTTTGAGAGGCTAGTCCACAAGACATTCGATACAGGATTTTTAAGACTCAAACAGGTATAGAAATGGACAAAATCATGTCATGCAAATGATGATCAGCGCGATATACGTATAATTTACAAATTTGGATAGCATATTAGTATAACGGTACTATCAAAGCGAATATATCCTGTAACCAAACTTTGACGCAAATTGTTGCGTTATTATGTGTCCTTAATTTTTGTTCCTTCTTATTATTAAATTCTTTATTCACTTAGGAAGCAAAATACTACTCTTGTGAAAAGTCAATTCTACATGTACATGTAATGCCATGTTCGCAAACAATAGGTTGAGCCGGAGAAAAGAACAGGCAATAAAAACTCGCGGCCACTCTTTTCAAATTGCCATTTGAACAAACCATTGTTTACAATATTTCTTTGTTTAAAACTGTAAGGTGTAAGGTGCTGCCTCTAATTAGAGGACTGATGCAAGAACAAGAGATAAAAATATTAAAAGAAGAGTACATAAGATTGGATATATCAACCTCAATGGGTACAACATAGTAAGATCATCCATTTACAATGTAAGAACTATATTTGCTTAAATATTGGCCAAATTACTGCTAATTAATGAATAAGTATAAATGTTTTGCAAAAGAATGATCTTAATTTATCACGCAGAATCTTTACTTACAAAAGTAAATAGTTTTCTTATCTAATACATAAGTGAAATTATTAAACGACAACAACAAAATTCTCCGTAATATACAATAAACTGTACAATAAAATGCATTATTAATATATTAGAGTATACCGTGTATTTTTAAGTAAATAAGTGCCAAAACAAAAATATTATTGAATTTCTCAATATTTCATCACATTGTTGACACATTACCCCACCTATTTAAATAGTTCGTATTATCACACATGATATGTTTTATGACCTATTTTGATAGAATACATCTTAAAATACGACTAAATTAAGAACGTCACTCGCGTTTACTAAATATTAATGCTTTTTCGTGCTTTATTTGTAGTCGTGTATTACGATTTGATAACTCAAAGATAAACTTTGACTTCTGACGTCTCTGTTTGTGATTCAACTGATAATATTTTTGTTTTGACAATGTAGTGAAGGATTTTAATACAAAAACATCGATTTGTTGTTTATTTTTTAACATAAATTTGACTGTTTATCGTGAGAAGTCATAAAAGTTAATTGGAATGTACTTAAAGACCTTGACAAGTCGATATGGCAATTTTCGAATTCATTTTTTTTTGCATCCGACAAGAATTGAATTGGTCTGGGTCTTCTCCGTTTAACATCATATCAAATTGTCATGTCGTGTCACCTATAACCTATAGTATCATAATGCTAATGTGTAGGTATATGTTGCACAATGGAAGTTGTTTTTACGGTGTGTATCTGTGTCTAAGTAGCAATTCTGCAATTACAAAATAGTACCTTTAATTTTTAATTTTTGTTACATTGCTCACTTACACATTCACAAATTGTCAGAGAAAAATCAAAGTATTAACCGCCAAAACTGCACCAATGTCTTAAGCTTTTTAGTTAACCGTAACTAATCGACCAACATACAAAATAACTAAGTTAACGGTATATAAGATGATCTCATCTCCGAAATAAAAAGACTTGTCTACAATAAAAAAATATAATATGTACGAACATAACACTGTTGTGTCTAATGACGAATCATTAGTCACAACTATTCAGCCGATGTGGCAAAAATGACTGCCTATACTTATAACGGCACGTATTTAATTCTAACTTCACTGATGATGATAATGTAAATTGCTAATGATGTCTTGTTAGTACCTAGTTTGTTGCGTTATTATAACTTAATCTGAGTCAATTCTAAGTAAATTTATAGTATTTACACGGAAGAAATAATATAGATGCGAATGATATCACATATAAAGGTTTCATTGGAATATGTACTGAGAAAGATGTAAAGTTTGCGTGCATGGCCCTCATTCACCGTGAGCCTGCGCCTGTAATATAAAATTTATAATTCGAGCATTACGTTACAATACAGCCTCTCTGACGGACGAGCATTCGCCTGTAAAGTAATATTTTAAAATTCGATTTTGAGCATTATTTACAATATTGCCCGCTTGACTGCCGAGCATTCGCCTATAATGTAATATTTTTAGGATCCATTTCGAGCTTTACGTTACAATACGGCCTCTTTGACTGACGAGTATTTGCCTGTAACAAAACTTTTATGAATTGATTTACGAAGCGATCATTTATTTTTTTGATTCATGTTACAAGTTGTATCAAAATATTACAGACTAGCTGTCCCGCGCAACTTCGTATGCGTAATTTCTCCCCGTTTTTGAAACATTTCTCGTCGCTTCTCCGCTCCTATTAGTCGTAACGCGATGTTATATAGCCTATAGCCTTCCTCGATAAATGAGCTATCCAACAAAAAAAGAATTTTTCAAATCGGACCAGTAGATCCTGAGATTAGCGCGTTTAAACAAACAAACAAACAAACAATCAAACAAACAAACTCTTCCGCTTTATAATATTAGTATAGATAGTATCATTACAGGTTGCACATTGTAAAGCTTGGTTTTCCTCCCTAATCGATGTGATGCTCAAATCTGTAACATTATTTATTGCGCATTGTAATGCTCGGCTCTCCTCCTTCACTAATGTAATGCTTGGATCTGTAACGTTACATTACAGGCGAATGCTCATGGTAATATAAGGCCTTAAGAGATAATCTTCGAAACAACTAGGAGGATTTTGATGAATAATAGAATAGAGATTAAAGCTTGAGGAAGACACACTACTGGGATGATTTTGACTCAAAATGGGATAAAGCCTAATGCTTGCTGTTTAATTGTGATAACGAACATTACTAACGCAGGAAGAGCAGTTGTAATTGCTATTTAATTATTAATGTAAATGTTTTTTATAAATTTCGACAAACAAACATGCGGCTCGGCTGGTATTAGGCAGCTTTTTTATGAGTAGCTGTGTCGGCGAACTTCGTATAACCCGGTTAAATTTTTATTTTCGTTTTTTTCACGTGAGTAGGTACCTTCTACAGAGTATTAGAAAACTAAAAAAAAGAATGAATGAATTCTGTAAAGTCGTTCTCTAGTTATCTCGTGACCAAGGGAAATAGGCATTCATTTAGGTAATGCCTGCGTCGGAATTCTATTAAATTGGTAATTTCTTTGGTTATTTATTTGTTCAGTTTGTGCTGTTCATTTTGGGCCAAAACTGTCCCCTTTCCCTTCTCAAATATAACTTACTTTTGAAGTTATTTTAATAACTTCTAAAGTATGTTATATTTGTTTACTAAACAAAAAGTTTAAAAATTTCCAAAAATAACGATTAACTAAATGGATTTACATTATCTTAGATTGGTTTTTAATTAGGTAAATTGTTTGAATTCATTTAATATTAAATGTTTGGCTCTAATTAGCGAACTGTTGTCAGAGAGGGTCGCAGGTCCGGTTACCGAAAGAATCAAAGAGTCAATAACCTTTAGAGGCCAAATGATGTGTAATATTTTTAATTACAACAATAGATGAATGACTAAACGACATTATTAGGAAATACATTTTTATGAATTGGCATAAATGACATGCGCAAAATGTAATGACCAAGAAACTCTTGTTTCTAGTGTGAGAGTACCTGCTTTTGTTTTTAGGAACATTATTAAATATAATGAAGATAATATTTCTTAACATAAATATCAAACAAATATAGAAACCATCCTGATTATAATAGTATTTTGATAATAAAAAAAAACGGACTAGTGCTTTTTGGGCCACGGCCTATTTAGGGTTCTGTAGTTCCTCATCACAATAATACACTGGGAAGATGTGGATTTTCTGTTCTTTTAGTTTCATACTACACAAATACTTATAAGTAATTTCAAATGGAATTTATACGAACATTATTTTTACTTCTTACTTGGTCGGCTATTACTCGTAAACTTGTAAAGCCTACTTAGCTGTGATAGTTTTCCTTTTACTTCGCACGGTAATCATATCGTAGTTTTTTATATATTGAGTTATATTATTTAAATTTTCGTAGTGATCTCTAATTTTTTTGACCATATAATATAGCCTATTTTACTCGCCGATGATGTAGCTTTCTAATGGTAAAAGAATTTTACAAATCGGTTAAGTAGTTTTAGAGCATATTAAATGCAAACAAACTATTAAACAAACGATCAAATCTTTCCTCTTTATAATATTAGTATACATATAGATTAGCTGCCCCGGCTTTGCATGGGTGTCATATCGTAGTTTTTTATACCTTGAGTTACATTATTGCAATTTTCGTAGGGATCTCTAATTTTTTGACAGCAAAATGTAGCCTAATAATAGATAATAGAAAATATATCCTATGTTACTCCCCGATAATGTAAGCTACATTATCGGGGAGTAACATAGGCTATATTTTTTATTATCTATTATTTTCTAATGGTGAAAGATTTTTTCAAATCGGTCCTGTAGTTTCGGAGCCTATTCAATGCAAACAAATAATCAAATCTTTTCTCTTTATTGTATTAATAATATAGTATAGACTACCCTAATTTTTTTCGACCCTCATATGTTTGTGTGCTTATACACTGGTAAGGCTGCCATTAACATATTAAAGATAGGTACACTATATTAGAGGACTGATGCAAATTTATAATGAAAAATTGTACATGAGATAAAATATAATTAGCAGCAAACTAGCAAAGTTTAAGTTAAAAAACCTGTCAGAATTTTTTGCGAAACATCAATCAGGTTAATGAACAGTAAATTATAATTATCATAATAATTTGGGAGTCAAGTTTTTGCACAAGTATTTTGGAGCCTTGATTGGCTAGTAACATACAGGCTGATGTTACAACTTTTGGTTGGCGCTCATTGAGCAGCTGCAAAGGCAATAATAACAGTATAACATTAATAATAACAGTATAATAATTGAGTTATAACATTTTTGCATTAATAATATTTTGATTTTAATCTTAAACACATTAATATTTTAAGAACTCAAAATATGTTTAGGCAAATGGTTATAAATACATGGAGCCATGCAAAATATGCTTTTGTTGTAGAGTGCTGTCCTGTTCTTAGGTAAACAAATGCTGAAATTATTGCTTTTGCTTCTTAGTGTCTCATACAAATTCATATTTTTCCTTACAAACAGTGCGACTTCTATATATCTATACACGAATGCGTGAGGATATTACCCCAAAATTTCATTTAAATGTGGAGGCAAGCCTCCACTCCTTAATAAAAATATTGTAACTAATGTACTCGTAGTTTTTATTTATAACAAGTTATTATTCTGTAAGCCCTCTTCAAAATAAAAAAAATAAATAAAACGCAGTACCGATTGTGGTATGTTTTACATGACATTCATAAGTTATATATTTTTATCCAAAGGCTAGTTTTTGTCTATTGATTTTTTTTGTAAGTCACACGAATCTATACTAATACTAGCTGACCCGCGCAACTTCATCTGCGTAAATTTTCCCCATTTTTGCAAACATTTTTACTTGCTGCTCCGCTCCCATTAGTTGTAGCGCGATGTTTTATAGCCTATAGCATTCTTTGATAAATGGGCTATCTAAAAGTAAAATATTTTTTTCAATTTGGACCCGTAGTTTCTGAGATTATCGCGTTCAAACAAACAAACAAACTCTTCTCTCTCTTCTAATATTATAGTATAGTTATAAATGTTAGGGGTGGATAACCCTTATCACTTAGGGGCATGAATAATATAATAGATTGTAATTTTCCCTTTTTTCTTCCTTTTTTTTATAACATTTTTCATTGCTGCTCCGCTCCTATTGGTCGTAGCGTGATGTTATAACCTATAGCCTTCCTCGATAAATGGGCTATCCAACAATAAAATAAATTTTTCAGAGCAGCCCAGTAGTTCCTGAGATTATCGCATTCAAACAAACAAACAAACTCTTAGGGGTATGAAAAGCAGATGTTGGCCGATTCTCATAGATACCGGATAAGCACAAAAAAATTCATCAAAATCGGTTAAGCCGTTTCGGAGGAGTATGGCAACGAAAACTGTGACACGAGAATTTTATATATTAGATTATAAAGCTGAAGAGTTTGTTTGTTTGTTTGAACGTGGTACTCTCAGGAACTACTGGTCCGAATTGAAAAGTTATTTTTCTGTCGGGTAGCCCATTTATCGAGGAAGGCTATAGACTATATAACATCACGCTACGACCAATAGGAGCGGAGCAGCAATGAAAAATGTTGCAAAAACGGGGAAAATTCATGCATACGAAGTTGCACGAGTCAGCTAGTTTAATATTATAATAGTAGGTAATACTGAATATATGAACAAGTCCTTGTCCAACCTTTAGGAACTAGGATCATACGTGACTTTGCTCGCATTTTGCATACTACCAATTGAGTGAGATCATTAGAAATTAGGCGAAATAACGCTTTAGTATTTTAGTTTTCTAACGCTGTGTACACCTTTAATATAAGGAAGAGTACGTGATGGTTCTGTGTTTGTTCGTCTATTAACATTATTATTATAAACGATTAGATCGATTTCGATGTGGTTTGTTGCATTAAGATAGTATGTACCTACTATGGATTTATCCTTAGCGATTTGAACACTATCTTGGGGTTTTTAAAGTTGAAAATAAACAAACATACGTTTTATCCCATAGCATTGCTAGTAAGATAATGTAGGTACTTGATGCATCATCAGCCTATCGCAGTCCACTGCTGGACATAGGCCTCTCCAATTGCACGCCACTTTGTTCTATCTTCGGCTTCTCGCATCCAGCTCCTGCCAGCCGTTTTGCGTATATCATCACTCCACCTGGCTTGAGGGCGTCCTACACTACGTTTGCCAAGCCGCGGTCTCCACTCAAGAACTCGTTTACCCCAACGGTTGTCGGTTCTTCGGCTAATATGGCCAGCCCACTGCCACTTCAACTTGCTAATCCGGTGGGCTATGTCGATAACTTTGGTTCTCTGCCGGATCACCTCATTTCTGATTTTGTCCCTAAGAGAAACTCCGAGCATAGCCCGTTCCATAGCCCGCTGAGCGACTTTGAACTTGTGGACCAGCCGTACCGTCAGTGTCCACGTTTCGGCTCCGTATGTCATGACGGGTAGGACGCACTGATTAAAGACTTTAGTCTTTAGACATTGTGGGATCGACGATGAGAAGACTTGACGTAGCTTACCAAACGCTGCCCAACCCAACCGAATTCTCCTGTTCACCTCGTCCTCGAAGTTGTTTCTACCTAACTGCAATGACTGCCCGAGGTACACATATTTTTGAACAACTTCGAGAACGGCGCCGTGCACCGCTGTCGGTTCCGGTAGTACATGTTCATTGAACATGACCTTGGTTTTATCCAAGTTCATCCGTAGGCCGATGCGTACAGAAGAGTCAGCCAGGTCATTCAGCATCCGTTGTAGGTCCTGCAGCGTTTCCGCCATTATGACAATGTCATCTGCAAATCGCAAGTGAGAAATGTATTCACCATTGACGTTGATGCCCCGCCCTTTCCAATGCAGCGTCTTGAACATATCCTCCATTGCATTTGTGAACAGTTTCGGGGAAATAACGTCCCCTTGCCTCACTCCTCGATGCAATGGTATAGGTTTTGTTTGCTGATTCTGTACTTGGACGGACATGGTGGCGGCTTCGTAGAGACATCTCATCACTTCGATATATCGCCAATCTACTTGGCATCGCTGCAGAGACTCCAGAACGGACCAGATTTCAATCGAGTCAAAGGCTTTCTCATAGTCCACGAATGCTAGACACAGGGGCTGATTATACTCCTGGGTCTTTTGTATAATCTGCCGCACTGTGTGGATGTGGTCTATGGTGCCATATCCGCTCCGAAATCCAGCCTGTTCTGGTGGTTGGAATTCGTCAAGTCTTCGCGCAAGGCGGTTCGTGATGACTCTTGAAAACAGCTTATAGACGTGGCTTAGAAGAGAAATAGGTCGGTAGTTCTTCAGCCGGGTCTTATCTCCTTTTTTGAAGAACAAGACGACTACACTTCTACTCCACGCCTCCGGAGTTCTCCCTTCACACAGGACAGCATTAAAAAGCTTTTGGAGCTCCCTCAGTACGGGTTTACCTCCAGCTTTTAACAGCTCTGTTGTAACGCCATCCTCTCCAGCGGCTTTTCCATTTTTCAGCTGTTTAAGAGCCAGCACGATTTCGTCAATGTTGACTTTTGGCAGGTCTTCGGTGTAGTGGCGTGTTAGAGTGGCTCTAGGACCCTCATTTTCAGGATCAGGTCGAGATGCATGCGAAGCGTATAACCGGCCATAGAAGCCTTCCACTTCGGAGAGGACTGCCGGCTTCGAAGAAACGACTTCTCCACTTGCTGTGGTCAACTTCGTCAGGTGGCTTCTTTCAAGAGATTGTACGAACACTTTTGACCCCCGGTTCTGCTCGATCGCTCTTTTAATCAAAAGAGTGTTGGAGCACCGAAGGTCGTGTCGTATAAGCCTGTTGATCTCTTGGTTTAGAGCGCGCTTTTCCGACGAAGTGACGGGTGGGTTTTCACGTCGTTCCTTCATTAGCCCTAAAGTCTTTTCCGAAAGCTTTGACTTCGTGCCCTTACGCTGCATTTCACAAAATCTCGTACCTTCTTCCCTGTGTATCCGAACCACATTTACGAGCTTCTGGTTTACGTCTGTTGTGGTTTCCATGGCAGCAAATCGGTTATCCAGGTTTGACTGGAACGCTTCGGATCCTATCATGGTTTGGAGCAAAGTAGGTCGGAGCCTGGACCTCATCAGACGGGCACGTTCCGCCTTGAAGTCGATATTCAGAGAGCCTCGGACAAGTCGGTGATCACTACCGGTATTAAACCTGTTGATCACGGTGACGTCTCTGAATATATGCTTTTTGTCCGTCATGATGAAGTCGATCTCGTTTTTTGTCATAGTGTCGGGGCTTTGCCACGTCCACTTCCTTTGGGGCCGTTTCTTAAAAAAGGAGTTCATCAAGAAGAGCCCCTCCCGTTCGAGGAAGTTGACTAGCATTTGCCCCCTATGATTTCTGCTTCCAAATCCATGGGATCCTACTACCAATTCGCTGCAATTTTGTACTCCCACTTTAGCGTTGAAGTCCCCCATAACAACGTTGTAGTGGGTCTTAGTGGTGGAGTGGAGGGCCCTCGATATGTTATCGAACATATCCTCCACTTCGTCGTCTGGATGTGCCGAGGTCGGTGCGTACACTTGCACTACCTTGAGGCTATACCTCTCGGTGAGCTTGATAATGAGGTACGCTACCCTGTTCGACACGCTAGACATTTCCACAACGTTGTCAGAAAGGGACTTATTTACCAGAAACCCAGCACCACCTTGGGATTTTTGGTCTCCCTCGCGGAAGTACATAAGGTGGCCTGACTCGAGGGTTATGGTGTCCTCTCCCTCTCTTCGGACTTCACTTAACCCGAGGATATGCCACCTAATCTTCCCAAGTTCCACCTCAAGTTGTGCCAGATGCGAGTCTAGCCGTAGCGTGCGTCCGTTATACGTCGCCAGGGTCAGTCGGTTGTGGTGGCCTTCCGTAGCCCGGAGATTCTTAGCACCCCCCGCCACGCCGTTACCGTGGACGCCACCATGTCCAGGAATAGCGTGACTGCCGGGAACTGGGGGCCGTGGCCTTAGTGCTTTGTGCATTGGGGGTAATGCCCATAATCGCCACGCTGGGCAGGCGGGTTGGCGATCGCAGGGCGTAGCTCTTGCATCAGTGACGCTGCTGCCCGTCACTGACCTATTACTTCAGCTACGCCTTAAATTGGGATGGTTATACCGCCACCAGCCGGTCGCCAGAGCCTCGTTCGTTGTACAGCAGGATGTACCGCGTGCAGGTGAGGTTGGCTTGGAGCGAAAGATGGTGATGCGCCCCCTTACACCACTTGATGCATAGGTATTTATTTTTGAAGATCATATTTTTAGAAATATTTTATAAATTTTGTATGGCGGTTAAATCATTTTCAATTAATCTACGTCGTTAAGTGATTATGTCATAATAGAGTAGGAAGTATCAAATAAATAATAAAATATACAATAAATAATATAACATTATGGCTTCATACATCTTTAGATAAATAATGGTTATTTAGATTCAATATTTTCCTTAGTTATATCGTTATTGTGACGTTTTGAGGCATCTATGATGTAACATTTATAAATAGCAAATAAATATATACATTATTGTATTTTTAAACATAATATTGTGCTTTTCCCGATGTAGTTGCAATGATACTTACCTACAATGTCTGTAATGGTTTATGTTCACTTTTTTGATTGACGTAATCATAATATTTCTGTGTTGCCTTTTATCTGGTAAAATAAATTTTCATTAAAAGGTAATTGATTACAGGGTACTGAAATAATAATGAGAATGAAGGTGAATACCTAGGTGATCTAATTCGCGGGTGACAAAGGACACTAAAGCGTCGCATGGACATTCAGGTGACATCACTAAATGAACATATTGAAATAGACCAAACCTTTAGACATGCAATGTGATGCGCATTCCAGCGTTTTGAAGTCATACTTTTGACAACATTTTTAATAGTTTGTCTCACAAATATTACAGCTGAGAATTATGTTAGACGACAATGCAGAATCTACTGGTGCGTCTCGTTCCTCTTGAAATCGTTTACCGCGATTAACAGTAGTTAGGTTTAGGCGTGAAAAAATGTACCACGTATGTACTACGTCGGACATCCGTCCAGAATTCCAAATGAGAGAGATAGATATAATTTTAATTTCAAGTATGTTTTTCTTTCATTTTGTTTTTTTAGTTTGTAATTTTTTACATAACAAGAAATAAAAGTAGTAATTTTTTTATGTATTCCTAGTGGAAATACTATTTGCTTAGTGCCAAAGTATGTTTAGTACAGAGTAGTGATGTTTTTAATAAATCTCGCTAAAATTGAATTTGCTATCTGACTTTACTAAATGAATAAAACTGGAATTAATAACCAGTTGGTGGTTATAAAAAAATATAGAGGCCTTTGCCCTATAATTGAACGAAATAGTCTTATAATAATAGTTTTGCCATAGCTTTAGGCGGTCGTCGCATAAAGGAAAATTGTATGAGAAATAGACAGATGTTGATAGATTATTATTATGGGGAAGGAGACTTGAGCCCAGTAGACACAATCATGGTAAAATGTATTAAGAATAATCTTCACTTAAGCGTTTAGCAAACTTCGTCGAGCCTGATCTTAGCCTTTACCGCAATGCCTAAAGACCAAGGTAGGTATTATATACCTACCTTGGTCTTTAGGCATTGCGGTAAACGCGTAAAACGCCAGTGCGTCTACAAATTCAAAGTCGCGCAGCGGCCTATAGAGCAACTTATGCTTGGAGTCTCTTTGAAGGATGAAATTCACAACGAGGTCATCCGACAAAGAACCAAAGTTACCGACATAGCAAGCAGGTTAAGCACGGTGAAGTGGTAATGGGCTGGCAACATTTGCCGAAGGACCGATGGCCGATGGAGCAAACGAGTCCTAGAGTGGAGACCACGACTTGGTAAACGTAAGGTAGGGCGACCCCTAGCCAGATGGACTGACGACCTAAAGAAAGTCACTGGAATGAATTGGATACGGAAGGCGGAGGAGGCCTTAGGACAAGCCTTTGTTCAGCAGTGGGCCAATACAGGCTGATTGATTGATTTAAAGTTAGATCAGTATTTCCCAACCTTATTTTTTATACTAATAAGTGATGAGACGAGCAGGTCATGAGCTTACTGCTAAGCGTCACGCCCATAACAGTATCAGTTACACCCAAATCCTTGTTTGGCAAAGATCTGAATGTCACCGCACTGCCCTTCTCATTTGAGACATTAGTTTGTTTTTACACTTGCTACAGTGCCCTTCAACCGAAACACAATGATGTGTTAACATTTCACGGAAGAATAACTGGCACTGTGGTGGACCTAGACAGAGATAGATCCATGGCTTAGACCTACCATACAACTTTATGAGTAGATTTTCGTAGCCTAAACTGCATAAGGTACTGCAAGACAGATTGATCAAAATCCGTTGATTCGTCCATCTATCCATCCTTACACGACGTTTGGATTAATATTATTAGTAGGATATAATGAGGTTCACGCACATGGTGGTTCAAGTTGAATTTGAGCACAGCGGTATAGCTGTGAAGAAGTAAAACAATGCTTGTTTATAATATAACAATAAATAAAAAAACTAAAAACGTGATTAGTTAATAAGCATTTTTTTTAAGTTGTATGTATAACACAATTAGGAAAACTGTATAAAAACAATGATGAATGTTAATTTTCGTGATTGTTCCGGCTTCTAATGATAATATAATGATAGTAATACATTATAAGATTGATTGCCTAATGGAATTATGTTTTTATGAACATTAACATCACGCATCTTAAATCATTATGGGTGTCACAGAGAGCTACGCTGCTGTATTATTATTTGCTATCCAGCCATCATATTTTTTTCTAATACAACTCCCACTAGGATACAAACAGGTACAACCCCTATGTCGCAAGGGAATGTACAAGCCACGAACCTTTTCACAGCAGTTATACGTACTCCCTCAACCCCACCAAGATTGTCGTGAACTTTTTGTATAACCTTAATTTATTAACTCAGCGCACACCGTGGTAATTCGAAAGAGGAATTTTAAATGTAATGGTGGCAGCACCTTACCTACATATTATTATACAGTTTATAAACAAAGAAACATTGTAAACATCGGCAAATTGAAAAGAGTGGCCGCGAGTTTTTATTGCCTCGTTCTTTTCTCCGGCTTTATCTATTGTTTGCGACCAGGCATTACATAACAACTTTGTCGAATTGTTGCGGATTTAAACTCATAGGACAAGACAAATTTAAAAAAATAAACATTAAACATGAGATACTTCTCTTTATATTTTTTTTAGGTAGGTACTAGCTATGTGGGTTGCACATAACTAGCAATCTTGCTAATGGGACACAGGATTTAACATTTAAATACTGTTATCAAAATTTTAATTAACTTAAACATATTTATTATCTTTAACTAGCTGACCCGCGCAACTTCGTATTCGTCAATTTTCCCCGTTTTTGCAACATTTTTCATTACTGCTCCGTTTCTATTGGTCGTAGCGTGATGTTATATAACTTAAAGCCTTCCTCGATAAATGAGCTACCCAACAGAAAAAGATTTTTTTAATTCGGACCAGTAGTACCTGAGATTACCTCTTTCAAATAAACAAACAAGCAAACAAACTCTTCAGCTTTATAAATGAAAATACTGATCCATGGAAGAAAACAGCTGATATTTAGCAGAGATTACCTACCTATCTTATGTATGAAATACTGTACTGTAACAAGTTAAATATTTTGTAATGTACGTTAACTCAACGAATAATTAAGTTTTTTTTATTTTTCTTTCTTCCAAATAAGAAAGGCACCAATTTTGGAAACGCGAACTCGTAAGAGGTCACGGGCTAAGGCTAGTAGCTATATTTTTTACAGCTTATCTAAGGAAATACTCGCACTATAATCAACTAAGCTCATTACGGCTCTGTATTTCATTTTCGTCACGGCTTTAGCGAATTAACGCCCACATTCAAGATATTAGATAGCTATGTGGTTACAGTACTTGAAGTACTTAATCTTATTTCAAGTGTACTAGTAGGTAATAATATCAATATCAGCATAAGTATCATTAAGTATATTTATCCTTCAAGTGCTATTGATGAAATAAATATACGATATTTATAAAAACTAATTTGGCGAACAAGTTTTTGTATAATTGGCGCGGATGCGGTCACATTATTATTTTGTACAAACTTATTATTCAAATAAATGTTTTAAGTTTTCTTCTGACTACTAATAAACCATTTAACTTGGTTGGTCTGTTGGATTAGTGATTAGTGACTCTGACTGCTAAGCCAGAGGTCGTGGGTTCGATCCCCACTCTCTTTAAGCATTCAAAATTATAATTTAAGACCCGATTGTAAAGTTGATGTTTTTGTAAATAAGTCATTTATCAACAAAACATTCATTGGGATTATGAAAATATATATAATAAGGGTCTTAATCGCCTGAAAATTTAAGGTGAAATACCTTGTTTATTGCCCGACGTTTCGACCGTATTGCAATGTCGGGCAATATACAAGGTATTTTACCTTAAATTTTCAGGCGATTAAGATCCGTAATATATATATTTTCATAATGTGTACAAACACGAAAGTTTATAAACATTTATTCATTGGGATATCCGGTAAATGTTTACTACGTCCGTCAGGTAAACCGTAAATTTACGATTGTTTTCAATTAAAATATAATAGGTAATGAAGTATTGAAATAACGGAATGTAGGTATAATAAGTATACTCAACAGTTATTTATTGTTGTGGTCAACTACTGACCTAGAATGATAGTCATGGGAAATGAGAATTCCTATGTGCTTACTAATGAATTTAAAACTGTTTAACAAACCTGGCTTCGTATGAACTTTTCTCTACTTTCTGCAAAATATTGCTGTATGTAAAACTTCAGATAGAAAATTTCTAAATGAGCCACCATTTGCGTAGTTTGACTTGTAATAACTGAAGCCACGGTATATTCGAATGAAGTAGTTATGTAGGTATCCATATTTTTGTGATAGTTAATCCCAAGACGCACATGACAGATTATGACGAGATTTTTACTGGCAGGTGACTCTATGAGCTCTAACATGGGATATTGACCGCGAAAGTCTATTTTTGGATGAAATTGCGATTTTTAGTAAGGCAATATATGCATAATATGAGTCAAATAAGTCATTACTTGCAAATTAACTATAAACTTTGACCTACAACCGAGTTAGTCAATACTCATATTAAAATAGGTTTACCTACGAATTTATATTTGGTTATGTCAATCAATATTGTTTAGTATTATTACCGTAGTGTACCGTATGTTTACTGATAAAAAAATATTGATTGAGTTATTGAATATATTTATATTTTATAACTTTTTGATGATCGGACATAAATTTTAATAAGAAGTGGTCAATTTTAAGATTTTTTTTTTAACTCATATTTAATTTCAATTAATGCCATACTAATGTGTTTTATTTGTTTTTAATGAAGTCCATGTGAATTTAGTATATTTAGTAAATTAGGTGCGTAATATAATTTAAAAAAATGTAGATTATAAAATACATTTAGAACTCTGACAATATATTAAATTGAAGTGTATCCACACTTTTAAAATATAAAACTCCTAATTATATAATAATTTTATAAAATAAAATATTTTTTAGTTATAATATTGTCTCTAGTAATTTTACTTGTACATTGTGTTTAATAGTCTGCTCGTTTTATTTATTAGTCAAAAGGTAAATTATAAATGAAAAAAAAAATACAATTTATTTGATTTTGACAATATTATTGTTATTGTGAAGCTGAGACGTAAAAGTTACACATATTTATGTATAATTTATAGGTATACACATTCCCAATGCTCTTAATAATCAAAAACTTACCTCTCAGTAAGCGCTGCATCTTTGGAAACTTCAGTCTCAAGTACAATCCCATTCATTTTTGTTTCAAATACATCACTTAATATATCACTATAAGGCACTCTGTCACTCCCGTAATATGTACAAAGTTGTATATAAAATATATGTAAAGTTTAAAGAAGTTTGTTCGAAGTCGCGATGGGTGAAAGATATGATGCGAGACGTCTGGTTGTGAGGAAAGTTTGGTGCGTACTGGCCACTGCTCTCTGGTTTGTAGGTAAAGCGTGGGCTAGGGACATAGAGTAAAGTATACAGAGTAGATGAGTCAGTATGACATCGGTATTCTGCCTACAGCAGTGCGAACGAAGTTGTAAGACGTCCGTCGGTATGTCTCATGATGTTTATGTTATTTAGAAGTGAATAGCACCGATGTATATTAAACTACCTGTTTCAGCGAACTTCGTACTGCTCCGTAACTTGTTTTTCGTTATTTTCTTATCTTTATACGTAAGAACCTTCCACAAAGTATTAGAAAACTAAAAAAAAATTGAGCAATTTAAAAAAATCATGTAATCGGTAAAGTCGTTCTCTAGTTGTCTCGTGATTAAAGTAAATGGGTATTCATTTATATAGCTGTAGATTATAGCGTTGAAAATTAAAAGCTGTTGACTATTTATGGGTAAAGTGCTACACTCGAACTGGTAAGGTAGTGAATTGATAGACAGAAGATAGGATAAGTAGGTATCGAAATACCTACTTAGTATTATAAAAAAATAATTGTTAATGTTGGATTGCTTTTTAAATTATTATAGCCTGTACAGTTACTACAATAATTAATTAATTACTTTTACCTATAACCTAAATAATAATCTAAGACTAGTTAATCTATGACAAAAACCAGTTGCTCCGGTAAAACGTGTTGCGCGCGCAATCTCCACACGTTTCTATGCTCCACCACATTCATTCATGGGCTATTGCCTGCATTTACTATTTAGAACAACGTTGCCTAGCCTAAGAATAAAATAAACTATGGAGCCGCTTAGTTATAATAGTAGTGTATAGTTTCTAAACGCAACTCTAATCTTAGTTTAAATAAACACGTACATTTCATTATTCCGTACTAAAGTACTATCGGTTCATACCGAAGTAGTTTACTTGTGATCCACTTCAGTTTTACACGATTTTTTTGCATTAATTATGTTGTATGTAGGTTATATACATAATAAAAATATCAGTTTAAGAAAATATTAACATTTTTTTTGCGGAAAATAAATAAACCAAAGTGTAACGCTACTCGATTTCACGAAGAATAGGTACTACAAAAAGTGCCACTTTATGGTAATTTTTTTTATAAAAAGATGATTTTTTAAACTGATATTTTTTTGGACTAGTTTATTGATATGGTGAATTGTCGGCTTCAAAACGACATAACGGTATAAATGGATATACATATAAATATTTTAAGAAATTCTCTAAACTATAATAATAATAATATCTTGGGACAACTCACACAACGCCATCTGATCCCAAACTAAGCAGAGCTTGTACTATGGAAACCAGACAACTGATAAACATACTTATATATTTCTAAATACATACATATTATAGATAAATAACACCCAGACACAGAATAAACCATCGTGCTCATCACACAAAGTTTTATCCTGGGTGGGGATCGAACCCACGACCTCTTGCGTAGCAGTCGGATACATTCCCACCGCGCCACAGAGGCAGTCAAAACTATAAACGAGGTTTAAATTATGTAGACACCTACACAAATGAAAAGTAGTGAAAAGTCCATAATAAAGTGATTTACGCAATGCATAAAAACCTATTGTAACAAATTGTTTATAACATTCGATTTTCTATAATTTGGAGATTTTGTTTAACAGATTTAGCTACCATTAAAAACTATGTAAGTAAAGTTTAAAAAAATAAAATTTACATTAATATAATATTTAATTTAAAGGTAATCATAACATTTCAGAATTATGTATTTCTTATTTAAAACAATAGTTTATGATATTAATCGATTTGTCCATTCTTGCTTTAATATATTTAATCTTTGCAAATTATTTAAATATGATAAAGTTACAAAAACAGTGTCTTCTTTGGGTAATGATTGTTGTGGGAAAGGTGATACTATTATACTATATTATGTAAACTGGTTTGCAATTCCATAAATAACAGATGACATCAGAAATTTATAAAAAAATTCACATTTAGCTTCTAGTTCTTTTTGGTAAGATGTTGACTTTTGAAAATGAACCTGATAATGGCTGTCGTAATGCTAAACAGAGATTCGTTTTGTTTGAACAATGTATATCTAATATTAACGAAGAGTTAATTTATGTTAATATAGTCTGTTCTGTTGACAACCCTTGGGGATTAAATAGGTGAGCGAGCATGAACATTAAGTGAAGGTGAAGTCCCCCGGCCACATACAAGCGTATAACAAGTGATCAACGCTTTTTTTTAATAAAAGAATTGTAAATGTATACTATACTAGCTATACCCGCGGCTTTGGCTGCGTTAAGTTTGATTTTATTGTACCCCATTTAGATCTGTGTTGTGGAGGACGCTTCTAACACACAACTAAGGCATACCAATTAAGGGGTGTCCATAAATTATGTAAATTGATTTTGGATTTAATAAATAAATAAGAATGAGACCCAACAAGAGAACATACTGGTGCTGAGTGTTGATGCCTAGAAGGGTGTTCTCTTGTCTGGTCTGCGGTAGGCTGTGCGAATATCGTATTAGCCCGTATTGCCACCTAAAGCACGGTGTCAGAGACATCTTAAATCGTTTTTAACAGATGAAAGTGCCTACATATAGTATTTATGTAAGTAATCAAATTTGGTTTGTAACATCTTTAGCGCGAGGGAATTCAGATCTTTTATTAGCATATCTATATTTATTTAAAGACTTTATGTACAAATAATGTACAGAGGCGGGACCTAATGCTAAGAGCATTCTCTACCAATCAACCTTTGGTTTTAACTTAAGTCAAATCAGATGTCAAAAATGTCAAAAACGACCCGTTTCTTACAAGTTTGTATGAAATGCTAGCACGCATTTTGCTGTCAGTGTAGCTGTGACGATTTTTATGGCCAAATCATTAATTTTTTTTAATAAAAAATAATGTTTGATAATTTTAATCAAAAATATCATCAGAAATATTAAAAGTAAATATACCTATGTATGTTAAATTATAGATGAACATATTTTTTTAGAATACTTTATTACATATTATTGCATGGTTAATATAAAATACTAGCTATCCCGCGCAACTTCGTCTGCGTATTTTTTTTCCCGTTTTTGCAACATTTCTCATTACTGCTCCGCTCCTATTGGTTGTAGCGTGATGTTATATAGCCCATAGCCTTCCTCGATAAATGGGCTATCCAACAATGAAAGATTTTTTCAAATCGGAGCAGTAGTTTCTTAGATTACACAAACAAACAAACAAACAAACTCTTTAGCTTTAATATTAGTATAGCTAAATACACTTCATTATAATTCGACAAAAACACAATTTTATAAATAAGTCTGGTATTTTGGTTTTTATTCTATTATTGTAAACCAAATTTATTTTATTCGCTTTTTATTTAAATTACAATAGAAATTGGTAGTTAGGCAGTGTGTCAAATTTGGTTAGCATTGGGATTGTTTTGTGAGTAGGGCGTGATAGAATACCAAATGTATCCAATAATACATTCCAATTGAATAATAATGTTCTTATAGCCGATTTTAGTCCCGATGCCCAATCTCACCAAATACTAGCCAATAATGCAGTAGATATTACAGTATTTGAGCACTCTATTGTCTCACTCTCATCTCACTCTCTGTTGGAACGAAAATCCGACTTGACCGGAAAGAGATTAAGACTACCTGGCGGGGAGGACAAACGGAGATATATTAACCAATAGGATTGCATACTGAAGCGGAACGCAGATTTTATGCAATCCTATTGGTGCACTCTCTTGGCAAGTCGATTTTCGTGCCTTCAGACTACGACAGTGAGAGAATACAGTCCGCAAACACTGTAATACATATTATAGAATTCTAAAAGCTACGGGTCTTAATCGCGTAAATATTTTATTTTAAGGCTAAATACCTTTGTTTATTTCCCGACGTTTCGACCGTATTGCAATGGCCGTGTTCACGGGTAGAATTCTTTAATGTGTACAAATCGCGAAAGTTTACGAACATATACTGTAATACATGTCTACTAGAGCCGGACCGACGGTCTAGCGTGCTCTGCGTAGCTACAGAGAGGCATGACATTTTTCTAAAACTATCACTAATCTAAGAGATAACTTTGTATAACATCCCGATGTATACAGTCGCCCCTGAGTCACGAACGACAACGATGAGATACACTTTAAGACATGTTGATTATCACGTTCGATCTGACGTGACTTTTATTGTTTATACAGAATGATTTGCAATATACTAATAACCGCTCGTGGCTTCTTTACATAACACTGAATAACTTTGTAATATCAGTTTTGGAAAGTATTTATTATATTAACCTCACCTACAACTTGTTTTTGGTTCTACAGACTATTTTACTGGATTAAAATCGTTGTTTATTGTGAGGCCCTAAACTTGACAAAGAAACATCTATTTTACACCCGGGTCTTTCAGATGTGTGGTTTTGTGACAAAAATAGGTGGTAGGTGGTCCAGGGTACATTTATTATTTATTTTTTAAATATATTACGAAGATATTTGGTGTAATGTAAAGAAGCCAAGAGAGGGAGGTTATAAGGATATTAAATCATTCGGTATTTTGGCACATCTTTAGAATGTATCACCGTTATTATCAATGCCATCAATCTGTTAATGTTATAATTTAACTTATCCAAACTAATATTATATTACTTTATGACATATTATTGCATGGTTAATATAAAATACTAGCTGTCCCGCGCAACTTTGTTTGCGTAATTTTTTTCCCGTTTTTGCAACATTTTTTATTGCTGCTCCGCTCTTATTGGTCGTAGCGTGATGTTTTGTAGCCTATAGCCTTCCTCAATAAATGTACTATCCAACGGTAAAAGAATTCATCAATTCGAACCAGTACTTCCTGAGATTATTGCGTTCAAACAAACAAACAAATAAACAAACAAACTCTTTAACTTTATAATATTAGTTTATATGTAGAAGTAACTCTACTGTTACGTTTCCACGCTTTAACCGCTAAACCGATTTAGATGAAATTTGCTATGAAGATAATTTGAGTTCAGTATTCTATGTCTCGAAAGGACATAGGATAGTTTTAATTGCGATAATCGGGTGGAGCCGCGAGTGAAAGCTGGTAAATAATAAATTTGTATTTATTAGGTAGCTACCTACACATATGATACTACCAACTTTAACTCTTTTGTGATACTACCTAACTACAAATGGGAATTGATGTATGGGAATTGAATTTGATCTAAATTCCGATCTTTTTTCTGATTTCAGCTACTGCGATGGTTTCTCTGCTGGAGGATTTTAGGGTTCAGTAGTAAACATATTATATGTTTGTAAACTTTTGCGATTTGTACACATTATATAATTATATAAGTTACGGGTCATATTAAAACAAATATTTACGCGATTAAGACCCGTAGCTTATAAAATTCTATAATGTATACGAGAACATATTACTTACGCTGAGAAATTGCAAAATAAAATCATAAAAAATGGGTACATCCCCTACACAGAAAGTGGGGATGTGTTTTATTTTGACCTACCCCATCGTACGGGGTGTCATTAGATAAGATTTTAAAAATATTGATAGGTTGTGAAGACCATATTTCGATTTAGAGATACATTTGTGAAAAAATAAGCTTTAAAGTGCTTATTTTCTACCCCTCTGCTAGCTAAATGTTGTTTTTGGAAATATAAAAAGAAACAGGAAGGAGAAATAACAGGATCTGTATCTCACATAAACATCCACAAACCATAACACATTGATACAGAGTCGACGTTCAACTGGCAATTATGACAGGTCAAGAAACACAGGTAACTAATTACTGCTCGGTGCCAATGAATAGACATGTTTGTTTGTAGCAATTACCATCAGGCAGGTTGCTAAATGATCTGTGTTGTTACTTATTTATATGTAGACTAGTTTTTTTAAAGATAGAATATGAATATTCAAAAAGAGGCGGTAGCCTAATTGCTAAGACATCGGTCTGGAATCCTACCCATTTTACTACCGACGTGAACCCACAGCTATCACAAGCCTTTGAGCTTAGCTGCAGGGGTTAACAAGATTGCTAGTAATGTGGGACTCAATTCCACATTGCTAGTTATCTTTAAAAAAAAATCAGAATCAAATTAAATCTCAAAATACTTTTGACACTTCTGTAGCATAAACATACATTATTTTGATATATGACGACTGGTATGTATAGTCGCGGAATGAAAATGTTCGTCAGTTTCAAATACACTCATTTAACGTTTTGCAAGAACATGTTATCTTTTAAAACTATGTTTCACACCAGACAGTTAAATATTCGAATGCTGTGAATTGTGCTTAACTGTTTGGCAACAGACCAATATTCCTTGACTATGAGTAGTTGAACTAAAACCTTTCGGATTAATTAAATGAATAGATGGAACGTATATATCTGATTCATTATCCCCTATCACTCTCTGCTGACTGCAGGGGGGGGGGGGACACTGTTGTTCAAGTGACAGATCAGTAATTCAAGATTCGGCATCTGTTTATTGTTTCCGAAAATATTTAGTCACTACCTAATTACCTTCAAGTTCAATAGATGGCGTTAACATTTCGAACTAAGTTTTAGGTTTTAATTTGTTATAAGAATTAATAAAACAGTGCTTTTATATTTGTATTATCAATTAATGGTCTTTAAAATGCTTTATCTTTAAATGATGTTGTTTGTCACTACTAAATAACACTGGCCTCTATAGTAAGAGTCCAGTTTGTTTATGGTACTTAAAAAAAGTTATCTTTTGACAACTGTCAAACAATCCATCACAGAATTGGAAGTTTTATTCATTGGTTGTATTATTTAAATTAATTTCATAGGCGATAATTTCAAAAGCCCTGAGCTATCAGTTATTTGGATTATGTATGTGTTATCTTGGGTTTGCGTGTTTGTTGTTCCATTTCATAATTGTGGCTGTGATAATTTCGTACAACTGCGTTGAATAGGCCCCGTGTTAAATTAAATCTATAGATTTAATTTTATCTTGCAACGGACACTTTATTGTTTAAAATATGGTATTGGATAATGTCGCGTTAGAAAAATATCTAGACTTTGTGCTTTTGTTAGAAAACCTAGTAGTAAGTAGGTAGGTACATAATAAATATTATATTAATAAACTCATCTTTTCTTATTTTTTCCTACCACAAATAACTGAATCATTTATCAGCAACAACGTTGTTTATTAATCTTAACGATTCCATGACTTGTAAGCATTTTTCATGAGAGTCATTTTAAAGTTTGATGAAAACTTAAAAATGCCTCTCTTTCAAAATGAGAACATTTAAAACAATCGTTGAAATTAATAAAATGAGTTGTTGCTAATAAAACCTACAGTTAGACCTAGCATACCATATAGCGCATGAATGATATTTCTGGAAACAAAATTCAGATGGCGCATTGTCGTCTGTCAAAATCAAAACGGTTTGCTTTTTTACACTGCAAGAGGGCCCTCTTTTTCCGTAGTATTAGTTTACTCTTTGGCTGACTGATTGTAATACGTGAAAATAATGTGTCAAAATATGACCGATATGCCTATAACGAAGAACGATATTTTGACAGAACCACACTGCTACGTAGCAGTGTTGGTTCCGTCAAAATATAGTACTTGCCACCCATGTTTTTTTTGATTCATCATGTTCTCTTTACACGAATCGAGAAAAGTCGTATTATGTTATTAATTCCCATTACGGGTGTGATATTTCAAACTAGCCATGCTATCATTCTTGACTATCAAGAAACTGTCAATTAATTATCTCAGACATTACCTTCAAATAAAAACTTTTAACATGTGGTTTATGTCTACTTTCTTAATGAAAAAGTATTTTATTTCAAGGTTCCATCTAAGTATTTAGTTTTGAATCTGAGTAAAACCAAAACCTTAATATTATGTTGACAACATTGACATGTTCGCGTTATTGTTCCTTGTTTCGGTTCAAGCAAAATTGAACTTTAAGGTAAACGAACATTTTAAGACACATTTTAAGACTCACTGGCACATCAGAAGTGTGTTTGTCTGCTCAATACTCAATTCTTTATTTGCTTTCCTTATTATATAGTTAGGTATATATATATATATATATATATATATATATATATATATATATATTATAGAATAATTGTGGACCAAAGCGTCTCGGCAAACGTAGTGTAGGACGCCCTCAGGCCAGGTAGAGTGATGATCTACGCAAAACAGCTGGCAAATGAACAAATGGACTGCGATATGCTGATGATTATGGACCAAATATATTATGTTCTAAATCCAGTAAATAGTAGAGAGGACAGTTTTACATTTTGTTTTCATTTAAAATGTTGTATCTATTATTTTCTCTGTAGTGCAAGTATAGGGTGGAATTTGTTAAGTCTATTTTTGTTTTATAATTTACTTGTAAATATTCGGTAATAGCAGTAGCTTTTATTTTGTAGAACGTTCTGCAGAAGGGATTTTCGATTGTTTATTTTGTCTGTGAGTGTAATTCATGTGTATACGTTCGGCATCAGATGGCACTAAGTTAGTAAGTAATTTGTTGTGCCACAAAATGTACAGACAAATGCATAAAATAATTGTACAATACTTGAGTTGGTAGAAATAAGACATTTTAAGGATACAATTCGAATCTGTTTAATAAAATGTTAATGCGCTTAATACACTACACTGAATCAGGGACCCTAAACCCTTAAAAAGAGAGGTGTAATAAGAGCTAGGGCCCTAATTCTCTAACAAATTTTCAAGGCCACCTCGATTTAGGGCCCTAATTTAGGGTAGTGTAATAAGCTCATAAACCCTGACTCTTTAACTAGGGTAACGTTTCTTAAGAGACAGTGTTAGGCTACCAGACGACTTAGTAATAGATTTCACAAGTTGTAAACTGTTTCGTTATTGATTAATTATTGTTATTAATTAATTATTCATAACAGATGCAGTTAAGTAACAAATATGTATTAATTACTCAATTAAAATATTATGGCATGCGCCGTAACAATGTTTCAGAAGCTTATCCGCCCACCATTAGCAAATGATAAATTAGCCATTTACTGGTAAAATCTTTCTGACATTACGGCTACATAGCCTTTTGATAGGGATGGTACACATTATAACGCTAACGCTATTATTTTATGCGATTTTAGGGTATTATTATAACGTTGCTGTAATAACGACTTAATGGTGCAGAGTTTTATGATTTATATTAGTTTTGGTAAATAAATTGATCCTAAAATTGATCAAGATTAAACATAAAAGTGAAGTCTTCCGCGACACGCGATAGTGCCGCGGTTTCTATGTTTTTTAAACGTGATAATCTCCGAAGATACTGCGATTTACAAACGAAACAAAACGTTATATAAGCCTTACAGCTTGAGAAATGTTATATAAGGTTATGTGATCCGATTCAAAGAGGTGAAGCTGCTCACAAAAGAGCGTTACTTAAATGCCGTAGAATATTGATGACACACCTAACCACCAGGCGTGTCATATGTTTGCTTTTAAAAATAAACCAGGCCAGTTCAATAATTGTACAAATTGGTGGTCAGTTTATATTCCACTCACGTAAACCCAAACGAATTGGAATGCAATATTATTCGTGCGGTTGCTCAAAAAACTTTAAAATTCACAAATAATTGTTATTCCACAGATGTTTTCAATGCAGTGGTACATACTAAATTGTCATTTTGAAATAATAACTATCTATAGCTACCTATCGTTTGTATGCACATATGTTTTTGTATTTAAGTCATCAACATTACAGCTGTTTATAATTAGATACATTAAAAATAAGTGGATCAGATATAAAAGAAGCGAGGTTTTGGGTACCAAGTAGGTATTTTTTTTGTTGACGTGATAATGTCTTATAAAACGATAAATGGGTGCACGCACAAACATGTGTCACGATCCGTCATGGTTTGGCTGCTGATAGGCTGAAGTATTGTGGCCGTCGGTCGCATGCGCCCGAGTCTACTAAAGCTCCTGTGACAGCTTTAGTGGACTCGGGCGCATGCAACATGGTTGTTTATTACAATGTCATCAATGTTAATGGCGATGGCAGCGACATGCGATACAATTGGAAATAAAAATAAATAAAAGTAGATAGAAGAATTAACAAAAAAAAGAAATATAATAAAAAAAGCTGTCACATGCATGGTTGTTTATTACAATGTCATCAATATTTTCTATGACGTTATCACGTAAAAGTATCGTCCGTAAACCGACTTTAGAAACAACCATTTTTTAAAAGAGTTATATTACTAGCAATGTGGGATTGTTGGTCCCACATTACGAACAATCCTGTTAACCCCTCCAGCTAAGCTCAATGGCTCGTGTTAGGAGTGGGTTCACATTGGTAGTATAATGGGTAGGATTCGAACCCGAATCCTCATGATCACGAGTCTGATGCTTTAGCCATTACGCTACCGGCTCTTATTATTATTATTAGCCTTTATTGCTGATACTAAACAATAACTTAAAATGTAACAAAGTGTTTTAACTTAAATCTAATATATCGGGTTTCCCAGTTCAGTGATCAGCGTGTCCTGTGACACATAGGCCTCTTCCAGCTGCTTCCATTCTTTTCTATTGTTAGCTTTTCTGGACCAGATTGTTCCTCCAATCATCTTGATATCATCTGTCCATCTTCTAGCTTGCCTACCTCTATTTCTTTTGCCATCACGTGGCTGCCATTCTGTTATAATTTTTGTCCATTTCAGTCTGCTTTCCCTTGTCATATGTCCTGTCCATCGCCATTTTAACCGTCTTATTTTCTCTATTATGTCTTCGACCTTTGTTGTAGATCTAATGTCTACTGCTCTTTTGCGGTCTTTTAGCGTCACGCCCAACATACTCCTTTCCATTCCCCTTTGACACGATCTTAGTTTTAAAAGATGTTTTTGAGTCAATGCCCATGTTTGGCACCCATACGTAAGGGATGGCAAGATGCAAGAATTAAATACTTTTTTCTTAGCTGCCACAGGAAAGTATTTGCTTTTAAATACCTCTTTAAGGGACCAGTATCTTTTCCAAGCACAGGCTACTCGGCTTTCTATTTCTATGTCCGTCCGGTTTCTAAAAGATAGTAATTGCCCTAAGTATGTATAGTTTTTAACATATTCAATAACTTCATTGTCCACTTTTATGAATATTTCTTCTCTGTTTGTCATTAATTTTGTTTTTGATTTATTTATAGTAAGGCCAACTACTCTGCTTGCCTCAGTCAGCTGTTGAAGCATATGTTGAAGGGTCTTCGCGTTGTCAGTTATTAGGACTAAATCATCAGCGAATCTTAAGTGGCTAAGTTGTCTGCCGTTGATATTAATGCCAAAATTGTCCCATTCAAGATCTCTGAATATGCTTTCTAACACTGCTGAGAAAAGTTTTGGCGATAGCGGATCTCCTTGCCTCACACCTCTGGTTATTGGGAACTCTTCACCTGTTGATTCCAGTTTTATTTGCGCTGTGCTATTTGCATATATATTTTTAATTATACGTATGTATTTTTTTGGTACTCCCTGCTGGATTAGAGCCCTCCAAAGCGAGTCGTGTTCTATAGAATCAAATGCTTTACTGTAGTCCACAAATGCGATGTACAAGGCTTTACCGTATTCTTGACATTTTTCTATTAGCTGTTTGATGACATGCATGTGATCAGTAGTTGAAAACCCCGCTCTGAAACCAGCTTGTTCTATAGGTTGTTGTTCGTCCATTACTCCTGTTATTCTGTTCAATATTAATTTGGAGAACACTTTATAAATATTTGACATGAGGCTTATAGGCCTGTAGTTTTCTATAATGTTCCTATCCCCTTTTTTATGTAATAATATAATTGTGCTCTTGGTCCATTGCGATGGTATACATTCTGAGCTTAAAATATAATTGTATATTTCTATGAGTTTTCTTAGCTTTTCTGGTCCTCTAATTGACGTTTTGATCATTTCGTTTGAAATGTGATCTAGTCCAGGAGCTTTGTTGTTCTTTTGACTGTTGACAGCTTTTTCTATCTCTGATTGTAGGAAAACTGGTATGCTTTCGTCCATGTCGTCATTATCGAGATTTATAGTTAAGTCTCTAGTATTTCATTCTTTTGCATAAAGTTTTCTATAGAAGTCAGTTGCTGTCTGTATTATAGCTTTTCTTGTCGTTTGCTGTGTTCCTACTTTATTTTTAATATTTGGGATCCATTTTTTCGCCTCTATCAGTTCTTTCAAAGCTTTTTTAACTCCTCCGGTCTTGTTTATATGGTAATAAAGTATATTCGTTCTTTTTTTAGTTCTGTCTTTTTTTATGCTGTTACTTATTTTTTTACTTATTTCTGATATGGCCTTTAGATTATCTTTGTCTCTTCCAAGTTTTAAGAGTTTTCTTCTTTCTTCTATTAATGTTTTAGTGTCATTTTCTGTATGGGTTGTCTCAGGCTTTGCGGATTTGTTGAACAGTGGACCATATATTTCTTTTATCACAATGTTATATTTATCTTCTATTTCGTTTTTAGATGTATTTATGAGACATTGTTGTTCTGTATTTATAAAGTTAGTCTTTGCACTGTATTTTTTTCTACTCTTTTTAGGTTCAGCGATATTTATTACTGCTCTCACTATCCGGTGGTTGGTATTGAAGTTAAATTGGTTTAAAATGTTTATATCATGAAAATACATTTTATTGTTCGTTGCTATGTAGTCTATTTCGTTTCTGTAAGATCCATCTGGGGATAACCAGGTCCACTTTTTCTTCGGATTTTTTCTAAAAAAACTGTTCATGAATGCAAGATTGTTATCCAGTGCTATTTTAATCATTCTTTCTCCATTTTTACTTCTTCTACCGTAGCCATATTTACCTAGTATATTTTCTTCACCAGTTCGTTGAGACCCTATTCTACCATTAAAATCTCCCATAACCATAATGTTTTTGTGTGCATCTTGTAAGACTGACGACAGCTGGTCATAGAAGATGTGTTTAACCCGTTCGTCTTGTTGTTCAGTGGGAGCATATACTTGAATAATCGACCATTTGTGTTTGTAGCCCGGCAGACGCATATTGAGTACAGCTATTCTTTCTGATATACCTATAAATTCTTCTATATTTTTTTCCAAGTATTTTTTAATCATAAAGCCGACACCGTGACTTCCCTTTGTTTCCCCTTTATAGTATAAGACATATTCATTTCTATCTTCAATGCTTTCACCTAATCTTCTTACTTCACTTAAACCTATTATGTCCCATTTTATTTTTGAAAGAGCTAATTCTAATTCGGTAAGTCTCTCTTGTGTTCTTAGTGTTAAGCAGTTCAATGTACAAATATATAGTTTCTTATTTTCTTTTGTTTTTAGTGTTTTGGTGTTATTGGTATTTTCTATTATTAGAGCTGGAAGGGATTGGTCAATATCCCCCACGGTGACCAGCCGGCTTGGGAGAGGTGTTATTGTTTTGTTTGTCTTGTTAGTAATTTTTCGTTCATTTGTTCTGATCTTCCGGTTTCCGATGGGTGTTGATTGCTATTCTTTATTTATATGGGGTGCTGAGTGAGCCCTGCTCTTGTACATCTTTTCGAAGGCATTTATTTTGTTTATTTTTGTCGGGGCGTTCTCAGTGTCATTCGTTGTCTTTGGTGAGTCTGATTGTTCTCTCTTCCTTTTATCTCGCATTCCACTTGCTTCACCCTTAACAACCAGTTTGTCGTATTTTATGTATGCTATACGTCCCTTTTTTCGTTCTTCCTTTAACTGAGGTATTAGTTCTTTCCTTCTTTCTAAAACTTCTTTACTGAAATCCTCTTTAACGTTAATATTTTTCGGCAGCTTTTTCTTATTTCGCAAAATCTCATCTTTCTTCCATGCATTTAGCATATTAATTAAAATTGGGCGTGCTTGGTCTTTTTCTTTACCAATTCTAAATGCTTTGTTAATATCTGTTTTATGCACTTCGATACCCGAATCGTTTAGAGTTTTTGACACCATTTCCACTATGTTAATATTTTCATTCGGTTCATCGAAGCCGAATCAGCGAAGGAGAATAATTTAATACTCTATGTATTAAATTATTCTCCTTCTTTCCAAGTTCTAGGCCTTTTACTTTCTCATTTAATTTCTCTACTTCCTTCTTTAGAAACCTATTTTCTTCTAAAATTGGTGTTAACTTATCATCCATTTCTTTTAATACCGCTTTTGTGATTGAATCGGTTAGAGTGGTTGTTTGTTTATCCATTTCTTGTTTTATCTTTGAAAGTAGTAATTGCATTTGTTCGTCCATTTTTGAATTTATGAATTCCGATTTTTATTTTTTTAAATGGTAATACAAGAATACTTTGGTAGAATTTTACATGTAAAAGTGGCAACACCGGAACCATAGATTGCGTGTAACGAAACGTAATGTTCTTATCTCTGATGTTGGTAACGCTGTTATAAAATGTCAAAGCCAACTATTATTTAGAGGTTATGTTATTATTGAGTTTTTGTCAACACATGTTTTTTATCACTTTTTTTTGCACTATTAGTCCGTATTGTTCTATTCACTTGCACAGTTTAAAAAGTTGTTCCGTATTTCAACAGTTATGTTTTTATATTCTTGGAGAACAATTTGTGACGTTTGTACTATCCAACGATCCAACCGGAAGTCTGAATGCTATATAATTCGTTAAATATACCGCCTCTTACTTTAGTTAAATATTTATTGTTGTTGTTTGTCACTTGTAGTTTTAGACTATCGTTCCAATAAATTATCGAATTATTAATGTCCGACCAATAAATTCGTTTTAGTTTAGATAATGACCAGTACACGAACTTATTAATGGATTCCATCAGTTAGAAGGATGGATAAATCGTTTCTTCATTTATTTTATTTGATATATACCTATGTTGCCATAACATATTTGCCAAAATAGTGTGTACCTTAATCAACAAGCTGATCTTTAGGCGTTCGTATTACTAATTTGTGGGCAGAGTTTGATCAGTAGGTGGCATAATATTGAAGTTTGGAAAATATAAGGTCGGGGCAAAAGTATTTTCGTATTTTTCATACAACGAAAAGATTTTTTTAATCAAGAATGAGATTTTTGATTAAAAAAATCTGACAGGTAATAATAATAATAATATCTTGGGACAACTCACACAGCGCTATCTGATCCCAAACTAAGCGTAGCTTGTACTATGGAAACCAGACAACTGATAAACATACTTATACATTTCTATATACATACATATTATAGATAAATAACACCCAGACACAGAATAAACCATCGTGCTCATCACACAAAGTTTTATCCTGGGTGGGGATCAAACTCACGACCTCTTGCGTAGCAGTCGGACACACTCCCACCGCGCCACAGAGGCAGTCAAAAGGTAGTTTTCACAGTGTTCTTTTGAGGTTAACTTTATGCTTCCTAAAGGGTTCTAAAGTGACCAAAACAGGTAGAAATCTGATGGAGCCAGATTTGAGCTATACGGAGGATGCATCAACACATCCCAGTTAAGCTCTCTCAATTTTTGCTAAGTGGCTATAAATGAGTATGGTCTGGTATTATCATGATAGAATACCACGCCCTTCCACCACACGCCTTTCCCTGTTCACCACCTCGGCCGGTTTTTCTTAATGGTTTCTTTTAACCTCATCAGTTGCTGACAGTAGAAGTTAGAATCGATAGTTTTATCCGGCGGCAAAATCTCATAGTGGACGATTCCTTTCCTATCCCACCATACGCACAGCGTCACTTTGTTCCGAGTCAGGCCGGGCTTTGCCACGGTCTGTGAGTCTTGTCCTTGCTTCGACCACGATCTTTTTCGGACATTCTTATCGTAAGTGACCCATTTTTCATCAACCGTAATCAACCTTTTAAGAAATGGGGAGGAATTGTTACGTTTCAACAAAGAATTGCAGATGGAAACGCGTTGCATAAAGTTTCACTAAGTGAGATCATGTGGCACCCCCCCGACTTTTGTAAATGACGTAAAACTATTTTGTGATCAGCATCCAGATCTTCAGCAATAACGTTACTACTAATATGACGATCTTGCATCACTTTTTCAAATATAACAGCGAGCCTCATCATTCACACTAAAATTTCCAGACCTGAAAAGCTTGAACCACATTTGTGCTACTCGTATTGATACCGCGTTAGGTTCGTTAACCGCACAAATTTTATTCGCGGCGTTTGGCGCATTTTTTGTAATAAAACTTTAAAATGAATCGAACTTTTTTTGTTCATTTTGCTTGCTTGAAAAACAATTGAAAAATAGCTGGAATTAGTTTTTTTTTATTTATTGCACCTTTAGAATATCAATATTTAAGATATTAAAACTAGCCAGTTACATTCAGTACAACCAAAGAGGTTTGATTACTAACAATACATTCAAAATACGAAAATACTTTTGCCCCTACCTATTATGTAAGGACGGATGAATGGATGTTTCTTATTGTATCGTGCAAAAACTATCGAATATATTTTGAAGAAACTTTCCAGTAATGTAGTTTATACACTAGAATAGCACATAGGCTATAGAAATCAAACACATCGTGGATGAAAATCTAGTCGTGAGAGATAATATGTTGCTATTCGAAATGCTGTTAATTTTGCAATAACACCTTAAAGTTTATGCGAACGAATCTAATCAGTATAACGTCAACCTGTACAGAATAACGTTGTTTGTCAAAAACAATAGCTATTTATTAGTTGCGAGACACAACACTAGAGCATAAATCAATTTAATGTGTGAATACCAAGTCGTGGGCAGAGAGATCTCGGTAATGCTGCAATAAATCACAAAGCCAGGCACATTGTGAGAACATAGCATAAATAATTTTATATTATTTTATGACGTACTGTGATTCTGTGACTCTCTGCGCAAAATATCGATAATGCAGAAAGTACAGGTGAGGTCGCGGGTTTATCGATGTGAACCCACTCCTAAAACAAGCCATTGAGCTTAGCTGGAGGGGTTAACAGGATTGCTAGTAATGTGAGACCCACAACTCTACGTTCCTGGTTACTTTATATAAAAAAAAAATGTGTGGCACTCGGGGACTGCCGCGGTAAAGCTATTGCATAGCATTTTTATCAATTTAAGCAATTAAAAAAAAAAAAATGACTCATATTCAACTGAGGTTTCAGATAGGTCCCGTCGCACCTTGAGGGTGTTTTTGGACTAGGGATTTTTCTGCGATGAACTTATTAACGCTTTAACGCTCGTACTAGTTGCGTTTGTAGCAAAAAGCGCCTATATGCGCTTCTAAACAATACAAGCTTATAAACGCGTATAACATACTAGTCTGAAACCCTCCTATGTTTGACAATTTGTTTCTTCACCTCAAATAAAAAAATGTTTCAAATGGGAGTAGTTGGACGAATTTTTTTGCAATTAAAAACATAAATTTTGTTTGAGTGAGGTTGAGTAGAGTCGAGGAATTATTGAAGAAACTTCTTGGAATAGGTGTGTTAGACATCGTTCGCGGACACGAAATAGCAAAATACCTTTGGAGCAATTTAAACTGACATTCCGTGACCATGAGCGGAGCGATGTCAATATGTGTTGCTTGAACACGTTTGTATAAATCTTACCTTCTGACCTCTGTGTTTTGCATTGTCAGCATTAGATAAATTGATACAAATCACGTATTGCTCTGTCAGCATAAAAGTTATGATCAAAAGGTCTGTTTAACTTTGTGCTACGTTTGATTTTATAAGAAATGCATTTGAGAGACAATTGCACCTGACCAATATGTATTTATCATGATGCAGAGGATTATTTTAGGGGTGGGGCGTTCTATCTAGGTAAAAGGGGGAAGGGTGCTTGACTGTAACAAGGAATCTCCTTCCATCGGATGATGACATGCGGTAATATAGTCTACGCATACACTTGTGGCTAGTCTGTGATCTTACTTAGATCCAATCTCGTGTACTCTTCTAATATTATTGACCTCTTTTTTTGCATCAGTCCTCTAATATGGTGTATAATATAATGGTGGCAGCACCTTACCTACAAATACAGTTTATAAACAGAGAAACATTGTAAACATTGGCAATTTGAAAAGAGTGGCCACGAGTTTTTATTGCCTGTTCTTTTCTCGGGCTTTACCTATTGTTTGCGAGTGTAGTATTTTGCTTCCTAAGTGTATAAATCATTCTTATTATTGTTATGAGACCATTATCTATATTTAAGTATATTATAAAGCTGAAGAGTTTGTTTGCTTGTTTGAACGTGGTAATCTCAGGAACTACTGATCTGAATTGAAAAATTATTTTACTGTTGGATAGCCCATTTATCGCGGAAGGCTATATAACATTACGCTACGACCAATACGAGCGGAGCAGCAATGAAAAATGTTGCAAATATTTACGCAGACGAAGTTGTGCGGGACAGCTATTATTTTATATAGCTGACCTGCGCAACTTCGTATGCCATAATTTTCCCCGTTTTTGAAACATTTTTCATTGCTGCTCCGCTCCTATTGATTGTAGCGTGATGTTATATAGCCTTCCTTCATAAATGACCTATCCAACAGTAAAATATTTTTTTTCAATTCGGATACTGATCCTGAGATTATTGCGTTCAAACAAACAAACTCTTCAGCTTTATAATATTAGTAGGTATAGATTAATAAAGTTAGTACGATTGTTAGTACCGATTCTGCTATGTCCGGGACATAACACAGCGACGTAAATTTTGTTTGCTCATAGCTTGCAACTAGGACACATTGCATTTTGTCTACGGCCTTCACTTTGCTGCCCGTCCTGCAAACATAATTATACACTAGGCGGATTATTAAAGACATGACTGCCGTAATACAGTGGTAGTGAGTTCGTGGGTGCGATTTCCACACGGGACACCATTTGTGTGATATACAAACTATTGTTCTGAGTGTGCGTTGCTTGTATGTTTGTAAACTCTTCCTAAAATACTCGTGTCTATTGAGATTCGCCTCCTTGACTGAAACTGGTCAGGTCATTTTTTTTTAACAAATAAATATTAAATCACAAATTAAAAAACAAAAATCAAAAAAATTTAATAAAATAAAATATAATCGTTTGGATTCGAACCGAGGTCTTCTGGTTTCTAGACCGCCCGATTTCTTACCTGAGCTATTATGACATTGTAGATTGCGGATAAATTTAATTTGTAATTTGTGTTTTTAATTTGTGGCGAAATGTACTTGTTAAGACGCCTCCCGCAGTAGGGTACAAGCCCTGTGTCGTGGGGGACTTTACAAACATACAAGTCACGGACACAAAGTACACCCAGACTCGGAACAACAATTTGTGGATCACACAAAGTGGTGTCCCGTGTGGGAATCGAACCCACGATCTATTGCGTTATTTTTTAGTACAGTGTTTTAATAACATTTATCTAGACACACAATTCTAGCATTGTTTTAAAGAAACAGTAATTAAATAACAATTTATTTTACGAGTCGACACTAACTAGGAATTAATTGTATAAAGTTATACAGCTCTAGTGATGGGAAAAGTTTACAACTCGAGTACTTACAAGTATCTGTACCATAGAGTTAAGAAACCTTTCATCGGGTTTATTATTAAATCATTACACAGAGTAACTCACGAGATTCTAGGCAGCTACTTATTTAAGTTTTGAACTTCCAATGATAGTTACAAATTCAGATTTTGAGTACATATATTATGTAATTTGATAAAATTTGCTGCAAGCCGTGACTAAATAGGTATTCAGATTTCCGGTGTCACCTAATGATTAGTTTTTGAAGTGAAAACTTATTTTTTGTTATAGGTATAAAATGTTAAACTCGCGTCAGGATCACGTGACCGTAAGATTCTTAGAATACGAAGGTAAATTTCGCTGCAATCTGCAATATCATAATAGCTCAGGTGGGAAATCGGGCGGTTTAGAAACAAGAAGACCCCGGTCAGAGTCCAAATTATTATATATTATTTGATTTTTTTTTTTTGTTTTTTATTTATGATTTACTATTTCATATTTTTGATTTAATTGTCATGTCGTTGTCATTGTCATTTTTTAAATTGTCATGTTTGTGTACGATAGCGCAATAGATGAATATTGTATTTAACCACATAAATGATAGTACTTTTATATTGATAAAAGAAAATATATATGAAATTATTTCCCAACCATTCCAAAATATTCAAAAATGCACAACGATAATATTCAAGTTTTCACCTCTGCCGGTAAAAAAAACACGTTAAAATACAAAAAAAATTAAACGTAACGTAAAAAAAAAACGTTTTTTTTTACGTTACGTTTACATTTTTTCTGTATTAACTCTTTTTTAACTCAAACATCAAATATCTCTTACAGCATGTTAGGGACGTGGTTAGCTTTATATTAACAACGATATATCCCCTGTGTTTACACAGTATAGCCGGAGTCTGAATAAACAACTTACTGTGAAATATAAAAGCTACCTTACCAAGGGAATAAAGGTACGTTAATTTGAGTACGAAACCCTGAAAATGTCAATATTGAATGAATACAGGATGATTTTTAAAACAAAAACAATTGCCATTTTTATTTTGTAATCGTTCTTACCATTCAATTATCAATTCATAGTGTACACTGCAGCTCATCCAGGTGCAGATCTAGGACTTTATTTAGGGGGGGGGGGAGAACATTTGACTCAACCGGCCAAATGTGAGTCCGTCGCATGCAGTGGGGGGAGAGGGGGGGGGGGGTTGCATTTGATTTATTTTTTTAACACGGGTACACTAGGCAACACCGCCGAAACGAGGGGCCATTGCCTGTCAAGACACGCCAGTCCATCAAATTCCCCAAAAATAAGGTAATTCTGTCCGAAGCCAAGATATCCAGGAGGGGGGGGGGGGGGCTTCTTGGGTAAGAGTCCCTGCGCCTAAGCTCATCCATAAGATATGAAAGGTGAAAAGATTTCTTTATTTGAACGAGCAAATCATAAGCACATGGGTCCAATTTAGATGTTTTTTTTTTTAAATAAAGACTTCCGCAGTAGGGTACAAGCCCTGCGTCCGTCGCGGGGAACTTTACAAACAACAGTCTCGGATACAAAGTACACCTAGACACGGGACACCACTTTGTGGATGAAACAAAGTGGTGTCCCGTATGGGAATCGAACCCATTGGGAGTAGTAACACCCGGCGGGAGTTTGTCCGATTGCTACGCAAGAGGTCGTCCTCTTGCGTAGCAATCGGACACACTCCCACCGCACCACAGAGGCAGTCGAAATTTGGTATGGTAGTAGCGTAAAGTTTGAAAAGGTTTAGGTTACTATTAATCCCGATTCAATCAACGGCGTTGCAAAACCAGTGAGCAAAAGCTAGTTAATTCAATGAATTATGAATCAAATTTGGGGACGACAGTGTGTTGTTTGTGTAAGTCAAAAGAAAGGTAGAAAAGGGTAAGAAGATTTTTTTTTTTAAAGACGACTGCCGCAGTAGGTACAAGCCCTGTGTCCCGGGGGACTTTACAAACATACAAGTCATGGGCACAAAGTACACCCAGACTCGGAACAACAATTTGTGGACCACACAAAGTGGTGTCCCGTGTGGGAATCGAACCCCGACCTATTGCGCAGCAGTCGGATACACTCCCATCGCGCCACAGAGGGTTGTTACACCACGCGTGAGGTGCGCTGTAGGTACACCAATAATGCCATTCTTCTAATATTTCTTTAAGTTATACCTATATAAAAATAATATGATAGAAACACTGCCCTAAAAATAAGCTGAATAATACTAAAATAAAATAAAGGTATGTTAGTATTTCCTGCTAAGAAAAATATAATAAAATTTGGTATAAAATGAATATTATAACGGCTTTATAAAAATCATCCCGTATTTTATAAATAAAGAGATTATACAAGTTAGCTCGCTAATACACTCGGACGTGAAATGAAAGCTCTTGATTGGATTATTTTTCGATTCACCGAAGAGTTGTCGATTGCTTATTTTTATATAAATATTTGAATTGAAAGTGGCAGGTGAATACATTGCGATCATTAATCTTGTTTGTGTTCTAAAGAATAATGTTGTTTGAATACACCTACATTTTATGGTTTTCTCTTGTAGTTTATTTAAAACATTTTGCTTGTTCCTTATTTAGAAAAGGTTAAAGGTAAAGCTATTTTCAACGTTCCTAAAATTGAAAACTCTGATTGAATCACACGTCAATAGACAGCATCGATCACAACATATTGTGCCTTCATCATGGTTTGTTGTGTTTTATCAATGTTGGCGCCACTGCGCGTAAGCAATATAGTCAATACTACCAACTTTTAGGCCAAAATACTTAAGATTATGAATGGACTAGTGTTAAGGTTCTATGATTGCTGTTTTTTTTTTGTCTTTGGACATCTCACACAATGCCATCTTATCCCAAACTAAGCAGAGCTTGTACTATGGAAACCAGACAACTGATAAACATACTTACATATTTCTAAATACATACTTAAGATAAATTATTACTGAGGAACAAGACGTAAGATCTAAGTCAAACCATTTATTCAAATATTATAAAAAGCAACTGTAGTATACGTCAGACAGAATGTAAAATAGATAGGTCGGGTAGCGACTTGATTTGGACTGCTTTGATTATACGAAATACAAACTTTAGAATTGATTATAAGTGTAGTACCTAATTAAAATAATCTTCGTGAACCGAACAAATTTAAAACTCCAAAACCTTACTAACTTGAACAATTGAACACTTTTAAACTTTACCAAGGTAATAAAACTCTAGTAACAAAAATATTTTCGCCGGTTCAGCAATAAGTACCGTACCTGTCAGATCAAACGTTTGCCAGCACGTAACAGCATCAAGTAACGGTACTTCTAGACTAAGTGGCACTTACTGGTCCCAGTGGCACTGAACTACGTACTCTAACGTTACCCCTGTGAGTGCTGGGCGTCAAATAACCAAACTTATTGGTTATCGGACGCTAAGGATCGGATGATAAAGTTTATGCGAAGGTTTGAATGTGTTTGAGATGTTAGTAATAGGTTTTGTGGAAAAAATACGGATATTTTTTTGAGAAATAGGTCATAGTCATTTAGGAATAGAGTCAAACTACCAGAACTACACCCTAAGGGTGTTTTTACCTTGATAAATGACTTGTTTTTTTAGCATTTTGTCGTAGTTTGTTCCATAGTAATCTAAATTTTCTAACAAATAACAAAATGGCAGCGCACGTCAAATAAAGTGTCAAAGGGCTCTCTATAGTAGAAGCAGCGGTAGACTAATTTTCTTATGACATTGTCACGTACAACTATCGTCAGTAAACCGACTTTACAGACAACCGATTTTTTTCTTTATTTATGAGCTTTATTGCTTAGCAATAATGTTGCCCCTTAGGGTAATTAAAAAATGATACTATTTTATAGATTACAAGTCATATTTTTTGTAGATTTTAAGGTTAATGGCTTTGTTTTATTCCCTACTACTATAATTTAAAAAAATGTATAATAAGTACAAATTGCAAAAGTTTTAGAATGGGTATGGACTATTGGTTGTAACGTGATGTTATATAGCCTTCCTCAATAAATGGGCTATCTAAGTGTAAGATTTTTTGAATTCGGATCAGTAGTTCCTGAGATTACCGCATTCAAACAAACAAACTCTTCAGCTTTATAACATTATTATAGATGATGTGAGTTGACCTCCAGATAACCCTGTAAATATAGGATTTATAAATGGAATAAATAAACACTATTTATTTACTAATGGCTAAGGCATCGGTCTCGCAATCGTGAGGTCGCGAGTTCAAATCCTACCCATTACACTACCGACATGAACCTGCTCCTAGCACAAGCCATTGAAAGTGCAAACTTTTGTTAGAGTCAATTGTCCCTCCCTCTGCCAGCTAAATGGTTAATGTTGGGTATGTGAAATAATTCACAAAATGAAACGAAACGGTAAAAACTGCTTAAATATTGGACAAAATATTGGTAACGAATGATTAAATGACCATTCTTGTCTTTATTTTGATAGTAGAGTTAAAAATATTAACTCTACTATCAAAAGAAAGAAAAGAATGGCCTTTAATAGTCACGCAGAATCTCTAAGTCAAAAACTGCAGTTTTTAAGATAAAAAAAAATTAAGGCCAGACCCAGGAATTCAACCCGAGACAGCCGTATACCATGCTATACATTCTTTAGGTCGTCCGTCCATCTGGCTGGTCCACCGAGTCGTGGTCTCCACTTTAGGACTCGTTGACTGCAGCAGCCATCAGTCCTTGTTTTGTAAAACTCTAACATAAATTTGCATAAAATATGTACTCGAGTTTAGTTCGAAGTGGTCCCATCCCTATGTTGTTGTTTACGCGGATGATGTCACTAACATCGCAGATCGCAACTAACAGCAAATTAATAGCTACAGCCAACGGAGATCTCGCTGACTGAGATCATGGCTCACTAGTAACTTAATTGCGTAGTCTGATGCCACTCTTAAGGTCCGGATATACTATCATAGCTTGCATACGTAAAATCTGAGCAAAAAAATGCTCATTTGTATATGATACGATTGAGGAATATTTGCATTCGGGCGGTATTTGCTTATCTTCATTTAAGTTCTAACTTTTGACTGCTACTGTGGCGCGGTGGGAGTGTATATATAGAGTGTTGCTTATTTCTGACTGGCTAAAAAAATACATCTATCGATTCTCTAGCAGATGGCAAAATAATGTCAAAACCAAAAACCGACTGAAAATGACTCACATGGTTTTTATTTTAAAGACGACTCCTGGAATAGATTACAAGCCCTGTGTCGCTGAGGACTTTACAAACACACAAGTCACGGACACAAAGTACACCCAGAATCGGAACAACAATTTGTGGATCACACAAAGTGGTTTCCCATGTGGGAATCGAACCCACGACCTCTTGCGTAGTAGTCGAACACACTACCACCGCGCCACAGTCAACATGGCAATGATCAATGGTTTTTAATATCAAGATCTCAATATATAGTTACCAAATAGATATAAAGATTTTAGTATAATACCAATAATACTGTTTCTGTAAGAATTGTTAAAGCAAGTCTTGTCAAGTTTAAGGTATAATGTGCCATCCATAATGTATAAATAGGTAACTAGGTACAATTTCTGTGAACAAATTATTTCCTTAGTCGCATTGTTCAATTTAGATGTTTTTTGCTCTGAGCTATTCCTCTTAACACGTAGTATTTGCAGACAGAACAAGGAGGTCAAACATTAACCAATTTATCTCACTAACACATTAATTAGAGATCGAGGCGCCGATGATATCATAGTCGGCGTTGCACTAAATCAATTAATTTCGATGTCTTGAGACGATTTAATTTGTGCATGGCAATATGTTGTGTTTATCGTTGATATTGTTATGAGTTGGATCAATTCCGTCAAAGGCTTATCACAAATGTTGATTATATTATTCTACATATGTGAATAAATTAAGTAATGGTCATGTTCCAACATAGAGCTTTATTGTATGTATTATTTTGTTATAATTTCTAGAATTCTTTGCTCTCTGGAAGTCTGACTGCTTCTGCGGCGCGGTGGAAGTGTGTCCGATTGCTACGCAAGAGGGAAGTGGGTTCTATTCCCACCCAGGATAAAACTTTGTGTGATGAGCACGATGGTTTATTCTGTGTCTGGGTGTTATTTATCTATAATATGTATGTATTTAGAAATATATAAGTATATTTATCAGTTGTCTGGTTATCATAGTACAAGCTCTGCTTAGTTTGGAATTAGATGACGTTGTGTGAGTTATCCCAAGATATTATTATTATTAATTACATGTCTTGTAATTAAAAAATAATACAGTCAATGTTAATTCGTAGGTACTACCTCGAGCATTTTTAACTTCAGGCATAAAAACGGGTGTATTTTATGTTTAACGTGTATTTCGGTATAATTGTCTGTCCTATCGTTGCATTCAAACAAATAGACTGACTTGGGGATGACCTTAGTTTTGTTTGATTTTTGTTTCTTTCAAAGTTAATCAACTTTTTATCGAACGATTCGGTAATTTTATTATGTGTCGTGATCTCCAATATATTGTGTACTATTCAGTCTGTACAGTACGGTGTTTGTAACACAAAGAGTCCAGAAGTTAAACATCATATAATGTTCACTTTGTTGTGAAGGTGTTCCGACCAAAGTACGTATGAAGATTTTCTTCTGTTATTTCAGTGTTTTGTAGTATAATAGTCAAAGGTCAGGTCAGTAACCCGAGAATGACGCCTCCGGAACTTACAACCGCGATAGAGCACTATAGACTACCCCAAAGGTGATATTACAGTGTTATTAAACCAACTATTTAAGTAGGTAAGTGACGACATGAAACTTAACTCAATGAAGACAACATTAATCTTTGTTCGTGTTAATGGGTGGGTAACTGTCACTGATTAATAGTGATTGTGACAAACGTTTCCTTTTGGCGCTCATAGCAACAGGTTATTAACCGACTTAAAAAGGTCTTTTTTCTTTGTATGTTTGCTCACCAATTACGCAAAGATGGCTGAACCGATTTGAAAAAATCTTTTTGTGTTTGAAAGGGTATGTTTCGAAATTGGTCACACAGGATCATGTCATCAGATCATGATCTGATGATATGATCCTGGAGAAATCAAGAGAACTCTTCAAATATTAAATGCACACCTATAGTGATTTAGGTATATTTCATAGTGATTCGTGCATTTACTCTCAATAACCAATTGGTGAAGCGGACCTATTCAATATTTCACGGTTTGCGATTTAATAACTTTAATATGGTATTGAGTAGCACTTTATTCTCGTCATACTACTATCACACAATGTAATGGAGCTGATAGTGAACTATCATGTGAACTCCTCAACAATTAACGGCCCTGCATCGGGGCAAGCAGTATAATGTAAAAGGATTTGAGCAGTTGACATAAGCCTATTGTATCATATGTGAATTACAAACCAACCCACTAAAAAGTGAAAAATAAAAAAGTTGGTGCTGGTTGGTGCTCAATAAAACATAAAAACTACTGTTTCATGGCACCAATTTCAAAATGTTTAATTTGTTTTTGTTATTCTAGGTATATTATTTTTTGCTTTTTAGTTGCCTTGTATTTATTTTTGAAATCAGTAATACTATTTTGAGGGTCATTGCCGAAAAACCAGACTGTCCCATTCATGGGCATTGGGTACGAACGCATGTCCTCGTTCCCGGTGCCCCTGATGGCGGCATATTTCTGAGTTAATTTTAGTTACTAGAATTAGATACTAACATAGTCTTTCTCTTCTTTTCTTTTATTTACTAACAAAATATGGACCATAGTCTGAAATAAATGTATTTTATTTTTATTTTATTTTTAAATAATATTTTTATGGATTTTGTTTTGTTTCATCGACTATTAATCAACAATATGTACAAAATACCATAGACATAGGATACACTAGTATAGGTATTGTAATGCATAGCAACCACTCAATAACGTAACTGCATAGCGGCCAATCAATAACGTGACGGTTGATACGTGACACTTTTTCGTGCGTGCACCCCGTCATCGATTTATAAGACGTTATCACGTCAAAAGTGTACATGTGAAAAAAAACTTTGTAGTTTTGTATAGGACTTGACCCTTCGGATTAAATACCAATTTGGGTTGTTCAAAGTTCGCCTAGACAGTTTGTCGCATATAAACGTGTCTTATGATGTCTCATGTCTTATGATGTGTGTGTGTGTGTGTGTGTGTGTGTGTGTGTGTGTGTGTGTGATAAAAAAATACAAAATACAATAAATCTCTTACTTTTACCAGCAACTATTTGGGCAAAACTTAATGAGTATAGAGTTCTTTGAATTTCGTCTAGTAATAAAACAAAATTAAAGAAATATTACGGAGTATCTTTGAGAAAATAAACGCAGTAAAATTTAGACTTCAAATGTATTTAATTACCTGTCAGTCTAGTCTAGTCATCGAGATAATAATGTGTAGGTACTCTTGTTGTCGAATTTCGACTACAGGGTGACCGCTAGGAGACCGCCATTTTTTGAAAGCGTGTTTCTTTACTTATATTTTATACAAAAAAAATTATAAATCAAACGTCGCTGAACCCTTCTATGCAAAATACGTAAATGGACTAATATATAAGTAAATATTGATCATATGTCTACATAAGTGGTCAATTCACACTGTTATTCTAAACCATACATCATTGTATGTAAACTTAGTACCACTACGTTAAGTAGTTGAGCACGAGAGGACTGTTTATTCCAAAGAAAAGTAAATATAATACACTGTATTATGTGTATTGTTATTGAAAGAATAAACACAGGCTTAGCTAAAAATGGATAAATTGTCAATACCGATTGACAGGGTAGGTATAAGCTTATGATGTACCTATATCGGTGTGACTGCCTATAACATTCTAACGTCTAAACAGATGGACAAATTTTAATCAAGTTTCTTTAGACATCATCAGCCTATCGCACTCCCCTGCTGGACGTAGGCCTCTCCAATTGCACGCCACTTTGTTCTATCCTCGGCTTCACGCATCCAGCTCCTGCCAGCCGTTTTGCGTAAATCATCATTCCACCTGGCCTGAGGGTGTCCTACACTACGTTTGCCGAGACGCGGTCTCCACTCAAGAACTCGTTTACCCCAACGGTTGTCGGTTCTTCGGTTATATGGACAGCCCACTGCCACTTCAGCTTGCTAATCCGGTAAGCTATGTCAATAATTTTGGTTCTCGGCCGAAAGAAAATTTCTTTAGAAAGCTGGTTCAATCGTAAATTCGTAATTGTTTGATAAAGAAGTGTTATCAAATTTTACTGACGCTACCACTTGCTGACGGTTTGTCATCAAACTAACGCAATATTATCACCTATTAGATTAAATTATTATTAAAAACTATTTATGATTGATTTTATTGTCATATAATAAATAATACCTGTAACAACATTTTAGATAATTGATGTTTAAGTTAGATATAAAATGAGTTGTTATATTGACAGTTTCACTTGTCACATATAAGTCTATAAATATTAGTGTATTGCTCAAAACAGCTCAAACACTCTTTGTGAAAACATCGCTGAAACGAAACTCTGTTGGAATACAGACATTTAGTATTATTTCGTCATTTTGAACCCACCTTCGTAATAGAAGCTTATAAAAGCATGTTAAAAATGTGTTCAGTTGTTTTGAAGATCTCTGTGGCGCGGTGGGAGTGTGTCCGACTGCTACGCAAGAGGCCGTGGGTTCGATTCCCACACGGAACACCACTTTGTGTGATCCACAAATTGTTGTTCCGAGTCGGGGTGTACTTTGTGTTCGTGACTTGTATATTTGTAAAGTTCCCGCGACACAGGGATTGTGGCTGCAGGAGTCGTATTTTAAAAGAAAAAAAAAAGTAAATGTAAAAGAAACTCTGTCTCTCTGTATGTTACGTGCTTACGCTTAAACCGCTAAACCAATTTAAATGAAATTTGGTATGTAGATAGTTTGAGTTTCAAAAAAGGACTTAGGTTAGTTTTTATCGCGATAACCAACATCCACACGGACTTAGCCGTGGGTGTATTGCCAGATAACTAAATATATAGATAGCTTGCATTAGAAGTAGGCTCATCCGTGAGTCGGTAGTATAATGGGTGGGATTCAATCCCGTTACCTAACAATCGAAAAGTTGCGGGTTCGAAACCTATTCATTATACTACCGACGTGAACCCACTCCTAACACAAGCAGTTTGGCTTAGCTCGAGGGGTTAACAATATTGTTAATTGCTAGTAATGTGGGACCTACTTTGCCGGCCGCTTTGTACCTAATGTAATTTATTTGCGGATAATGTAAAGATTGCTATAAATGTTGATAAACTTTCGTGATTTATTTGTACACATTATGAATATATATTATATATATTACGGGTCTTAATCGCGTGAATAATTTAAGGTATAATACCTTGTTTATTGCCCGACGTTTCGACCGTATTGCAACGGCCGTGGTCATAACGGTGAAGTCGGGCAATATAATAATATATATCTTGGGACCACTCACACAACGCTATCTGATCCCAAACTAAGCAGAGCTTGTACTACGGAAACCAGACAACTGATAAACATACTTAAATATTTCTAAATACATACATATTATAGATAAATTACACCCAGACCAGACAAAATAAACCATCGTGCTCATCACACAAAGTTTTATCCTGGGTGGGGATCGAACCCACGACCTCTTGCGTAGCAGTCGGATACACTCCCATCGCGCAACAGAGGCAGTCAAACAAGGTATTTTACAAATGTTGATAAACTTTCGCGATTTGCACACATTATGAAAATATGTATATTACTATTAATCGCCTGAATAATTTAAGGTAAAATACCTTGTTTATTGCCAGACGTTTCGACCGTATTGCAACGGCCGTGGTCACGGGTAGACTCAACAAAGTATTTTACCTTAAATTGCTCACGCGATTAAGTCCCGTAATATATATTTTACCTTAAATTATTCACGCGATTTAGACCCGTAATATACCTATATATTTTCATAAAATATAAGGATTCTTCATGTTTCTCATACAAGAGTTGAATCCACAAAGGTCACAGAATGTAACACGACGTTATCTGCCTACAAGAGTTAATTTTCAAGATTTTGCCATACCGTTTCATATTTTAATCAAGATGAAAATGATTACATAAGTTTAAAGTTCTTCATACAGACTACCTACAGAATGAATACAGAACTTTTAACGAGCGTTTTAAATACCTACTAAATGAAAAGAAACTTTATGAATTGAGCTCTTTGATGTTCTGTGGAAATGATTCTGCATGCTTGTTAAGGAATGTGCTGCCATTTATCTCAGGCAGGATATTGTTCGTTAAAATTTGTACTTTCTGGTTGTAATCGTTTTTATATAAAAATTTAGCTATTTTATTTACTTAGGTTAATGTGTTATGTACTTACTGTTGGTTTAATGGTCACTCACAGCAATCTGATTCCAAGCTATGACAGAGCCTGGAGGCCTACTCTAATTCAATGAAAACTAATTAAAAATGAGGTGGTTATACAGACTCTATGGGTTCCGACTTCTTGTGTTTAGCCAAAAATTACACAGAATGAACAATCTTGATCATCCCGAAACGATTTATAATAGACTAGCTGACACGCGCGATTTCGTTTTCGTCAATTTTTTCAACAGTTTTGCATTCATGCTCTGCTTCTATTGGTCATAGCGTGATGTTATATAGCCTCTCCTTGATAAATGGGCTATCCAGCTCTAAGAGAATTTTTCAATTCAAACCAGTACTCCCTGAGATTATCGCGTTCAACCAAACCAACAAATTCTTCAGCTTTACAATATTAGTATAGACGAGAACCGAACCTACGACCTCTGGTTTAACAGTCAGAGTCACTTATCTAGTGTTTAGTGACATGGAAAACTTTCAACTGGACTGTTGTCTGACCAACAGTCTAGTTGAAAGATTCCCAAGATTTCACAACACATAACACTTTCTTTTGAGATTGCCTCATTTCAACCAAAAAAGTTTCTCACTTTCAAGTTAGGTTAGCTAGCATTTATGTGTTATTTACACGTGCATCCCTTCGTAAAACCAAGATAGGTACCCTTTACAATTCTCAACAACCCTGATTTATTTTCTTGCACAAAAGAGCCACCTTCCTTTGAACTACGCTCACAGTATTCAGTTTAAAAGCTTTTACTACTTAAATTCTAACGTATAGGTAAGTACTTGTGTATACAAATCACGTTTGCTATTACTGCAGGATGTCGGCGTTACCACCACCACAAAATACAGGGATTACAGAAGGAAATTTCATCACAAATTATCGTGAGTACAGAAGGTAAGTTGCAAACAAACGCGCTCGGGCAACGAGCTTATAGGGATCCGAATTCGGGATCAGTAAGTGCCGTGTTTTGTGGTCGCTTTATGTGTCCGCTGCTTAAACGAAGTACGTATAAAGGATAGCTTCTCTACTCTCGTATTTTGGGTCTTTATATAACGTATCTCAAAACACGTCGTTTCCAAGGCGTTTCGAATTTCCGTGACCATAATCGATGTCTATGTGTTGATAACGTTAAATAAATTGTACACATTTTATAGACTACATACGTCTAAAACATGTTAAGAGTATTAAGTCAAATACCTTTTATTGCTTGACCTTTCAGTTGTTGTGCAACAGTCAAGATGACGGCTAGACAAAACGCTATGACCTTTGCAATACTCGATGATCGAAAGCGTAACATCAAACGATACAATATTCACGCGATTAAGACCCGTAGTCTATAAATGTATTAAGTGAATTTATGTGTGCGTTGCTCGACAGCGCGTTGTAAGAAACTTTCTATCTGAACTCTCCGTGTTTTGTGGAACGTTGAAATAAAGTCTTAAGCTCGTGAACACGAGGTCGGAGCAGGAATACCGAAGTATTTGAAATGTTTCGCGGATATTGGAAGATGTAGGATTTGAATAGAAAACGAGTTAATGCAAAAGTGTTGGTGCATTGGTTCGTAGTATAAAGTTGTTTATGAACTTTATTCTTTGAATTGTAGGTGTGTTTATACGAAAACATTTGATTGTAATAATTAACCAACTTCAAAAAGGTGAAGAGGGTGAGAGAAGGCCCCCAATTCGGATGTTTGTATTTTTATGTATGTTTCATATTATCTATTTTTTTTATAAAAAGAGGTTTAAATGTTGATAAACTTTCGCGATTTGTATAAATTATAAAATTATATATACTACGGGTCTTAATCGCGTGAATAATTTAAGGTAAAATACCTTGTTTATTGCCCGACGTTTCGACCGTATTGCAACGGCCGTGGTCACGGGTAGACTCGTGAGCACGGCCTTTATTCTGCGGCTTACCTTAAATTATTCACGCGATTAAGGCCCGTAGTACCTATATATAACTTTATAAGAAAGAGGTTTATTTCGAAATGGTCCCATATAAATTGCGTAAAGATCTGAATGACTTTTGGAGTCATAGAACGAAACATCTCAACCGTGATTGAAGTTGGTTAGATGTTTTTTTAATTGTAAACTTGGACACCCTTCACTAGGGTGTCGCGGGGAGTTTTACATACATAGAAACTACGGGCACAAAGTACACTAACAACAATTTGTGGATCACACAATGTGGCGTCCCGTGTGGGAATCGGACCCACGACCTGTGGATTTGCAGTCAGGCTCACTAACCTACTAACACTAGACCAACAGGCCAGTGAGCTTAATGGTGCAATTAATTCACCTGGGGGAATTAAGTCTACCAAATGTTATATTAAATTCACCTAGGTATATTAGCTGGCTGAATTAAATTTCACCCGGTCCGGCGTTGGCTACCCCTATGGCGACTGGCCCGGCAGACGCCGGAACATGTGAAAGATATCGTACATCGCCAAACACTTCGATTGAAACCGGAACGTGGTTAATAGGGCCTTACTTTATCATGCTTAAATGATAGAACGGACTTAAATTTTATGACAAAGTATTTTTTCAAAAGTTATTAAAATCTCAAACATGTTCATTTGTCAAAATGTGACATATTTTTGTCCTTAAAAAAAACAAGCAAGCGAAACCAAGACTAAAACAGATAAATCTACATACATCTTTCCGTAAAAGTCATATTGAATTAACTAAATTCATAAATTCAACAGAACTACTTATGAATTTCATGAATAAGTTATTCCACACTTCTGTTTTTGCCCCAAGTTGGGGCAGGTTTGGCCAGGATTACCCCACTTGTTTATGGAAGCGTCCGTCACGAATGAAAACCGGATTTTGAAATCACTCTGCGTTGACTACAGGAGGATTTATTAGATTTTGAATTGTGACGTCCAGAGTTATGGGGCAAAGGAAGCAAATGTACATTGATTGATGTAATATTTGGGGTAATAGCGACATTTAGAGCGAGTTTGAAGGATAAGGTCAATAGGGACGGAACTGAAATTATTGGTCGTATTCATTTTAGATGTTAGGAACCTCTGTTGCGAAATTTCTATATATTTTAATTACAAAATGAATGAGCACGAACCACGGTATACCTATGAATACCATTTTTTTAAAAGTTAACTTTTTCAGTAGCGTACAAGCCCTGTGCCGCTGGGAAGCATCCAGACTCGAAACAACAATTTGTGGGTCACACAAAGTGGTGTCCCGTGTGGGAATCAAACCCTCTTGCACAGAAGACATACACTAGTACCAGCGAAGCAGTCGACTTTGAATTGATCCAATTGACACAATGTTAATACTCAATTTGAATCATTCATAGAATTGGTTTGGAACCACGCCTTCTATGTAATAAAAACACAAAGATTAATTAAACAAAAAAAAAGTAAAATACATACAATATTTGAGCCCAAAGGGTGATTTTTAAATTCGACCCCAAAAGGGGTGAAACAAGGCTTCCAAATTTCAATTAAAGAGACCCAATAATAAAATAAATCTTAGTTATATTTCGGGACTTAATCGCGTGAATTATTTAAAGGTACGAACCTTTTATTTACCCGACGTTTCGATCGAATTGCACCGATCGTGGTCACGGGTCGACTGATGGCAGCTTAGCGATGTCTCCGTGAGGCGCGGGGTTTTTCAACTACCCTCGCCTGGTCTTGATAATTTTGATAATTTGTACTGTCGGTACTTCTACACACTACACTTACAACGTCTTTACACTGAGGCGCGGTGTCTTTACGGCTACGATTACATTTGTTGATAACAGGGTTCCAAGATGGTGAGAGCCGGTATCCATCTTCTCGGTTGAAATTCTTATACTTCTTTATCTCAACCGCCTCGCGTACTATCCTGGAATAATAGTGGCGATCGGTGGAAAGTACCTGTGGCTTATGCAATTCTATCCAGTGATTTGGTCCTGATTCCAACAAATGCTCAGCGATAGCAGACTTGTAAACTTGACGGTTTTTTACAGCAGCGATATGTTCCTTGACCCTGTCTGCGATTGTCCTTTTGGTCTGGACATACATATTAGATACGCAAAATAGTAGCAGTGGTTGTTTTTGGAGAAATAAATCTGGATAGTAGTATATATAATTAAATTAAAAGGAAAACTATCACAGCTAAGTAGGCTTTATAAGTGTACGAGTAACAGCAGACCAAGTGAGAAGTAACAAAATTTTCGTACAAATTTCATTGAAAAATACATAATATATAACATTGTTAGTAGTAGAAACAAAACAACAGAAACCCCATTATTGTGCTGGGTAGCTAAGGAAACCTACATTGTGCGTGGCCCTAAATGCTCCGGTTTCTTTTATTTATTATTTATCAATGAAAAAAAATGAGATTACTTAAAAAGCCTTAATAATCATCAGATTGCTAGTAATATCGGACTCAATCCCATATTGCTAGTTATCTTATAAAAAAAAAACGAATTTTAAACTGGGGGAGGTATAATAGATGAGCCATATTAAGCCTTTCGCTACTGACCATACCATTATGTAACACGTTGTAGGTACAATGCAAGAATATATTGCTTCAGAGTCATCATGTTCACATGGTTCTGATAAATTATCATGTTTTTCTTACCAATATTGGTCACAATTAGTTAAGTAAGGTTACCTATGTGTGGATAACCAGTCTCTAAAAATTGAAGGCAATCTGCGAGTCAATTCACGTATTTATAGCAGTGCAGTTGCAGTTCAGTTGCAGTTAATTTTCGATTAAAACGGCCATTTTCGTATTATTGTAACTTTGGGATCGTCAAGTATGCGTCTCGAGAGCGCAATAACGACATTCTAGTACGGTGCGCAAGCGTTTTTAAGATTGATCCCAAAGTTACAAGAGAATACGAAAATGGCCGTTTTAATCGAAACTTAACTGCAACTGCACTACTTTAAATACGTGAATTGGCCTCCTGATCGTCTCTGCATTTAGTAGACATCTCGCACTCGATAAAAACTATGCCTAGTGTCTATCAATGTTATTTTTTGTTAAAACTGAACTGAAATAAACTTTATTTAAATTAAATTTGTAGCGTCACAGCTCTCAAGCGGATGAACGGATTTGTCGGTACATGTTTTATTATTAAAAAGCTATTTTAACTGGCATTGTATTGTTCCTTTTTATGATAACCTGTGCAGCCATTTTTATAGAGAGTTTTTTTTGTATGCATATGCATTGTATTTGTCACGCTACTTCGCGCCTCCGAGAGCAGGTTGATTCAATGGGTGCCACTTACTCCAAATAAGCTAGTTTTATTGAAGTTTACAGTTCAAGGGGACGTTAAATCCTTATCAGTTCATAAAATTAGGGGTATCAACCCATCACCAACAATTTAAGAACTTGTTTTGTACATAAACCTTATCAGACTTGAACAGTCTTAATTGCTATCATAATACTGTTTACAAGATGAAAACAGTCGAGGGATTACTAAAACAACAATCACCCCTCTCAATTTTACGACTACAGGCTGGATTTCGTAACATTGTTAATATTATTCAAGAGAGCCCATAAAATAACGTTATGGGTACTTAATCGGATTTTTATCTTAAATTGGCAAGTCTTTAAAGACGAATTTATAGACTTCTACGTGCTTTGTAATAGGCACTATCAATTTGGTTCGCATATAGACATATAGACCAGGGGGTCAATTCACGTATTTAAAGCAGTGCAGTTGCAGTTTAGTTGCATTTAAGTTTCGATTAAATCGGCCATTTACGTATTCTTTTTTTTTAAAGATACCTAGCAATGTGGGATTGAGTCCTACATTACTAGCAATCTTGTTAACCCCTCCAGCTAAGCTCTAAGGCTTGTGTTAGGAGTGGGTTCACGTCGGTAGTATAATGGGTAGGATTCGAACCCGCGACCTCACGATGGCGAGACCGATGCCTTAGCCATTAAGCTACCGCCGCTTTTGCTTTAACTTTGAGATCGTTCTCAAATACGCTTACGTCAAATACGCTTACGTCAAGTATGCGTCTCAAGAGCGCAACAACGACACTCTAGTACGGTGCGCAAGCGTTTTTAAGATCGATCCCAAAGTTACAAGAATACTCTTCATCATAATGTAGTTTGCTGCAGCAGTAACGCCTTTAAAACACTTATCTATAATATGAATGTTTTCAGAAATATGCAGGTTGATTTTTGATATACTAATAACCTCACTCTTGGCTTCTTTACGATAAACCGAATAACTTCGTATACAGTTTTTGAAAAAAAAAAACCCTTCACCAACTACCGCTCATCTGAGAAACCTCGGAGTAAAATGGATGTTTCTTTGTAAGGTTTAGGAGCTAAACCTCACAATAAACAACGATTTAACTCCAGTAAAATAGTCTGTAGGTGGTTATGGTCATAACTCCAAAAACAAGTGGTAGCTGATTAGGGTTCGTTTATTAAATATTTTCCAAAATTGATATTACAAAGTTATGTGTGTGCGGTTATTAGTATATTAAAAGTCACTCTGTATAGGTATGTCTATCAGTTCTCTGGTTGTCATAGTATAGGCGCTGCTTAGTTTGGGATCAGATGACATTATGTGAGTTGTGCCAAGATATTATAAAACATGCGCGTGTGAGTAGATTTTGTCTTTATAAATACAATAATTTCATTTTTGAATTTCTTAAAGATGGGGAAATTTTAAGTCCAGACCCAGAAATCGAACCCGAGACTTTCGTATGTCAAACTGGTGCCGGAATAGAATCACCTATCTGGGCTATGTTACAAGACCTCAAATTTTTCTATCCTTTCATGATCGCGAGTTGATGCATGATGCCCTCGCATGATGGGCTACCGGCTAGATGGCGCCATCTAGCCGGTAGTTAAAGAACTACTACGGCTTTTGTTATTGTTTCGTTACAGAGAGCATTTTAACAAATTATGATGTCGCAAGCCAAAAATTATAGTAATTTTTATAGGCATTTCTTGCCAATTACTTTATAAATAAAATCTTTAAAATCATAATCTTAATTGCAAGCTTTGTGCTGTACCAAAGCGAATATCGAATCATACATTAGCTGGCCAAGTCTGAACAATCTCCTGCATAATTGAAAGGTTTCTGTTGATATTGGAAATCGGTTGAGAGAACAAACAATATATTAAAATCCTCTGTGGGAAATACAGCCACAATTCAATCAAATTACTAAAATGGAATATTCGTATACCGGTGTCCGCAGCACCGATGTTCAAGCGATCACACACCGCTGTGGGTATTTAGGTTACCGGTTAATTCGGTAAACTATCGGTCACCAGGTGGAGGTTTCAAAGGCAAATTTAAATTCGGTTAAATGTTGTGTGTGGCTATTATAGGAAGAGATGAAGGCGGATTGATTTTTGCGGCTTTGTAATTTTCTACGACGGTTAACAGAAACTAAATTAGTAGGAGTTTGCGAGATCCCGGTGCGACTATTCCACTTTGCTGGATTGCAATACAAGCTACATTGATACGAGTCACAGATATTAGCTTGAATAATGAGTTATAGATTCTAGCATGAGTCACATGCGAGCTAACAATATTAACATGAGTCAAATATGAGTTACAGATTTCAGGCTGAGTCGCGTGTAAGTCATAAACTTTTACCGTGAGTCAAATACGTGTCACAGATATTAACCAGAGTCACATATGTGATGGGCAGAGAGAACATTCTCCTTAGGAGAATATTCTCGGACCGAGAATGTTTTAAAATATTCTTTTAAGTTCCTATTGCTCCCGAAACATTTGAAATTTAAGAGAACTTGAAACTAAATGATACGATACTAAACATCTCCTTTAAAATCAAAATAAAACTTATTTTCCAAGTGAAAGTGTAGAGATCAAAACCAGCAATATACCTATTCACTCAGTTTTTAAATTCTCTTAAATTCCCATAGCAGAGAATGTTCCTGAGAACTTAACAGGAAACTATTTATTATACGGGAATTACCTCGCGTTATTAACCTTAAAATTGCTTGACCAGGTTGCACGGTAGGTGCAACATGCAACGCGGAGTTTCAATGTTAGCATAACAGCTAAGTTCTCGATGCAGAAATATTCTCGAGAATTTCCCATCACTTATTATATATACGAGCCGGATATGTTGGTACGATACTTTTTTCCGTAACTAAACCTCCAGCGGGCGCAGTAGATCAGATAGAGTATGTTATATAAATTAACACAGTTTTAGATATATCTGCAGCAATATATAACTCATTTTATAAACGCGAGTGTGTTTGTTGTTTGCCCTTTAACAGAGCCACGGGTCGACATGATTTATTGCATAGCATAGATGTAGTTTATTAGCAGGAGAGTGGTTTTTTATCGCGTGGAAATGCACCATCCCTGTGAGAGAGTTTGTTTATGTATATGTAGATATATAGTTACGCAGTAGAAGTGTGTTATTGTTTTACAAATGTAATCGTGGTTTGGAAACAGGATTACGTTTGTGTGACACTCTACTTTATTTTAAACCTGTTAAATTTTGTACGACCTAAAAAAAACAAAGCTTTCGGCCACCGCTGTTGTAATATGTACTTACACATATATTATTAGAGCGACCGATACAAAAAAATCAAATCAATGATGCCGTTTTTGCTATATTTATATAAAAAATCAAGAAGCCATTTAGGTTTTGGAACTTGACAAAAAAACATACGTACATACACTCGAAAAACATAACAGTCACTCAGGACATTTTTATCTGAGTAAAAATGTCCTGAGTGACTGTTTTTCGCCAAAGAAAACAACCCCTAATTTAAATCCAAGGATTTAGTAAAATAACGGTTGATAAGTTATTTGAAAAACTAAGTACCTTCATTTTCGTCGGAAAAATATCATAAAACACATCGACAGTAAGTAACAGGAGCTTTCATAATGATAATAGTATTAAAACTTGTGTAAGAGAATAAAGCGGGCGGACGGTAGGAATAAAATATGTAAGAAGTGCAGAACTTGAAGTAAGTAGTTTTGCCAGAAGTGAGAGATCTGTGAAAAATTCAAGGAAACTGCTTTATGTTTAGAATACCGACTTGCTTTGGATTCAACAGGAAAGTTTCAAAGAGTTATAGTAAAGTAGAATGAACTTACTAATTCTAATACTAATCTATCGACTACTTTTTATGTCATAAAAATGAATTTGTACAGGGTCCTTATTCACGATCTTTATTCCGTGTCCGTGATAAGCCCGTGCGAACTGGCGCATGCACGATGCGCTCAATATAGTCCGCCGTGCATGCGCGTTCATGCATTTTTAAGCGCAGCTCTCCATTTACCATTATGACAGCGCGCGCGGACTTGCCACGGATACTGAAAAACAAATCATAAATTAGGATCCAGGTTACGCAAAACCTACTTATTTATCCGACAGAGCAAGAAGGAGGTATTCATATATATTTCTTTCAAACGGCTTTATGGATTATAGCTTAAGAGGTGTCGATATATTCGTCTTAGTTGTTAAAGTGACACTGAGTACAACAAATACAAAAAAAAAAAACTAGTTAACTCTTGACTACTTTGTTGGGCCTGTGACACTCACAAATAACGTGGCTTTCTATGGGTAAGAGAATTTTCAAAATAGGTTCAGTAGATCCAGAGATTACCCTACAACCTCACAAACTTTACCTCTTTATAATATTACATAGTACTGTAGTAGCTAACGCGCGCAACTTCATTTGCGTCATTTCCCCCCGTTTTTGCAACATTTGATGCTCCGCTCCTGTTGGTCGTAGCGTGATGTTATACAGCCTATGATACTCACAATTAACGTGACTTTCTATTGGTATAAGACTTTTCAAAATCGGTTTAGTAGATCTAGAGATTACCTTTACAACGTCACAAACTCACAACATCACAAACTTTACCTCTTTAAAATGTCATTAGTGTAGATTTGTAGTATGGAAGCATAGATTAAAATAGCGAATTTTTGGCTCCGAGTGGTACCTACATTGAAAACATAAAACATTTTAAGCCGTAGGATTTTTGTTTTTTTAATTGAACGACAACTTAATATGTTATAAAAGTTGATAAACTTTCGGGATTTGTACACATTATGAAAATATGTATATTACGGGTCTTAATCGCGTGAATAATTTAAGGTAAAATACCTAAGTTATTGCCCGACGTTTCGACCGTATTGCAACTGCTGTTGCAATACGGTCGAAACGTCGGGTGTCATCCCGTGACCACGTACATTTTCATAAAATTGATATGTGTATTTTTACAATTTCTAGGTATTTTGTGAACTATCCGATACTTTTGTCCGTTTGTGAAACTGGTACATTATGAGAGACGTTTACCCAATATTTTACCATTTAAAAATAGGTATCTTATAATTTAACAAGAAATTTCCACGAAAATAACATGGCAGTATAATTTGGAGTAAACGCTTCAATCGTTTCACGGCTCAATGAACAAATAGGTGTTACAGCCGTCGAGTGAATGAATACAGCCGGTGTATCCACCCTTGTATGCCTATTATGTGGTAGCTTTGTGCTTTTAGGATAGGTACGATGATAGTAAGTAGGTTTCTCGATAACATATAAAGCCGTCCCCAAATAGCATAAGTAAGTGAACTTTAATTTTCACCAGAGGTTTTTATCAGGACAAGAATTCATTATAGCATCGGGGGGCACGGCAGTGCCCCCTCCAAGTCGAGCGCGAAGCAAGCACTGCCGTACCATCCTTTACTGGAACCATTTCGCCGCATTTTTAGGATATATGAGAACCTCTGGATAAGACCAGAACGCAGAAATTTTCGTCATCCAGTAAGCTATAAAATCACACTTAAAATAAAAAAAATCAAGTCTGTAGGTCATTTAGTTCCGAAGTTAAGCGAAAGCAAAGTTTCGCATTTATGACACTCACTCACTCACTCACTCACTCATGATCATCAGAATAGAACTAGTACTTCCCAAAAACTCAGAAAGCTGAAATTTGGTACAGAGTTAGGGTTTAATGACCACATAAAGGAAAAACTATAAAAACTAGGAAAATCGAAGATCTGGAGTACCTGGTGACCCTTATTTGAAAACACAAGAGCCCAACCAAACTATTGTTTTTAAACTTTCGCGATTTTTATACATATTAGTTATATTTCGGGACTTAATCGCGTGAATTATTAAATCTTGTTAATCGGGGACCATAAACATTTGTTTACGGATGAAGTGTTCGACCGTCTGTACAAGCCGAGAATTGTGCAGCCTCCTAAACTATATGGCTTGCCAAAGATTCACAAGAAAGACGTACCATTACGCCCGATCGTAAGTCAAATTGATTCTCCCACTTACGATCTAGCGAGACACGTAGCTTCAGTACTGCAGCCATTGGTAGGGAAAACTGCATCGTTCGTGAAGGACTCTCGCCATTTTGTGGATATACTCAAGAGCGTACGCTTGGAACCGGACGAGATAATGGTGAGTTTCGATGTCGAGTCATTATTCACTAGTGTTCCGATAAGCGAATGCCTTGAAGTCATAAAACTAAAACTGAGGGACAGCGGCCTGCCAAAAGAGTACATTGTTCTACTGAGTAACTGTTTAGAGGGTAACTTCTTCCTCTACCGTGGACAGCATTACCTACAGATCGACGGAGTGGCTATGGGTAATCCAGTAGCACCGGTAATGGCCAACATCTGGATGGAGCATATAGAAGAAGTTGTCGACCAGCACGCGTTTCACGTCAAGCTCTGGAAGAGATACGTCGATGACGTATTCTGTATCATGAAGGGCGACAGGGGCACAGTAGAACAATTTGTAAAACATCTAAACTCGATCCACCGTAATATCAAATTCACATTTGAAATGGAGGTAGGTAGGTCGTTGCCTTTTCTTGATGTGAAGGTATAGGCGAGACAAAATGGTACCCTCGGACACGCAGTATACCGAAAATCTACACACACGGATAGGTATTTACATGCTTTATCGCACCATCATCCGCGCCACTTACAGTCCGTTGTAGCTTCTTTAACAAACAGAGCATACGACCTTTGCGACCCCGAACACTTGGAGGGTGAATTTGCACACGTTCGGGAGGTACTAAGAAGCAACGGATACAAGCATAACCTTCAACGTCCAAAGAGCAGAAAACCAGAAGTAAATGCCGACAGAGTGCCAGCTTTCATGCCATACATCAAAGGAGTTACGAACAAAATTGGAACAGTATTGAAGAGTTACTCCATTAAGACTGTATATAGTCCGCACTTCAAGGTTTCGAAGCTTTTACGAACGGCAAAGGATGTTATCCCGCTCCAAACACCCCGCGTGTACAAGGTGGATTGCAGTTGCGGTAGTTCCTATATCGGACAGACCAAAAGGACAATCGCAGACAGGGTCAAGGAACATATCGCTGCTGTAAAAAACCGTCAAGTTTACAAGTCTGTTATCCCTTTGCATTTGTTGGAATCAGGACCAAATCACTGGATAGAATTGCATAAGCCACAGGTACTTTCCACCGATCGCCACTATTATTCCAGGATAGTACGCGAGGCGGTTGAGATCAAAAAGTATAAGAACTTCAACCGAGAAGATGGATACCGGCTCTCACCATCTTGGAACCCTGTTATCAGCAAATGTACAGACACCGCGCCTTAGTGTAAAGACGTTGTAAGTGTAGTGTGTAGAAGTACCGACAGTACAAATTATCAAAATTATCAAGACCAGGCGAGGGTAGTTGAAAAACCCCGCGCCTCACGGAGACATCGCTAAGCTGCCATCAGTCGACCCGTGACCACGATCGGTGCAATTCGATCGAAACATCGGGTAAATAAAAGGTTCGTACCTTTAAATAATTCACGCGATTAAGTCCCAACCAAACTATTAAAGATCGATATACCGCCTTTACAAAAAATATTCAACTTTGTTCTTTCTGAAGTCACACAACACAACCTTAGACTTGGCACGACTTTATTTAGATTTCATTACTTTTTAGAGATAAACAAGCAGTTCCATCGAGACTTGGCTAGTTTTTTACAGAATGTTTTTGGTGGGATTAAATTTACAAAAGGCAATTAAAAATGCTTAATACCGCATTAATATTTGTCGGTTTCACATCTGCAACTATTATTTAATCAATCAACTTTTTAATATTTAATATTATTGTTTTTGTTGTGACAACCCTAACGATACGCTGAGGTCTAAGTAGCAAAACGATCCAACATTGCGAAACGTCTAATAAGCAATAAGCCTAATTAGCGAAATGTCGGACTAGTAGTTCTTGAGATTATCGCGTTCAAACAAACAAACTCTTCAGCTTTATAATATTAGTATAGATTAGGTATACTTAGCATCCACAGGTATTTATGGTTAAATTACTAACTACTGTCCGTATTAACTATATTAATATATAGGTATATTAATAATCGAACCATCTATATGGACTATGTTACAAGACCTCAAATTTTTCTATCCTTTGATGCTCGCGAGGTGGTTCGATTCCGGCCCCGGTTTGGCTATGGAAGTCTCGGGTTCGATTCCTGGGACTGGACTTCAAACTTTTCTATCTTTCAAAAATGTAAATATTGTATTTGTAAAGTAATTGAAAAATTACTTCAACCTGTAGGTATGTTTTGCATTTTATAGAAGCACAGGGAAAGTTTAAAATTTATAAGACCTTTTCCTGTTAACGTAATAAAATTATGTTCCTGTATAGATATCTCTTATCTTAACCGTTTATCCTATGTCCGTAGGTGTAGGTATGAAAATGAATAACTATAGATAGGTACATCACCTGGGTATGTCTGCAAGGCGCGGCGGCCTCGCTCGGCGGACGGCAGGCAGCACGCCCACCTGTAGACAAACAAACACACGTTACACCATGTTAAATTAGATGGTACACAAGCTAATGTGTATTGTGTTGTTGTGAGGTGAGAATACGCTTGTTGGCAAGGGATTCGTTGTATTACTTGTTGTTATATGAGTATGTTGTTGGGGGGTTTGAGGGCTAATCAAGTAGAACGAAATATCAGTCAAGTATAGCTACGTTACCACTGGTAGTCCATACGTATAGGGGTATGGTTTTAATAAAATGACCACTTAGGCTTAATGCCGTCCCTTGGGGACTACGTTAAGGCGTCGGTTCTGTGTGTTGTCTTTCTTCGGATGAGTCAAATTTCCTTTCTATCAGACCAAAGAGTGCAAGTGCACTTTGGTCTGAGTCTGCGAACTATAATATCTCCTGCATAGTTGGCTGTGATGAAATTCAATTCAAAATTCTTTATTCATTTAGGATGCAAAACAACTTTTGTGATACGTCGGGATTCTACATGTACATGTAATGCCAATTTCGCAAACAATAGGGTTTCGCAAATAATAAACTTGATATGGGGATAAGGTGCTGCGACTAATATACTGTACACTATGTTAAAGGACTGATGTAAACGGTATTATCAAAAAGTTGAAACATGAGGTAAACTAAAATAACATTCAACTCCTTAAAAAAAACCCCTTGTTTAAAAAATATTGAAACAAGATAACCTTAAATCATGCAGTCAGAGGCATTCATGAATCCCAGTGAACTTAAAACTTACTAAAATGCCTCCGACTGCCTGATTTAAGGTTATCTTGTTTCAATATTATTTAAGCAAGTGGGTTTTTTGATTTTTAATTTTATTTTTTTTATTTAATACTATTTAGTGCTTAGTTGTAAGACGCAACGTTACGTAATAACTGTAACTACCGAATATTTGAGTAATAATAGTTGGTAAACTTTAAACCGCTATATAAAAATGATGATATAAAAATGATTTAAGAACCTCGTCATGATTTGAAACCTACACGATGATGATGAATTATCAAAATCGGCCTGCGCGTTTTTTCTATATAGTGCCACAAAGGAACACACATACATTTACGTCAAATACATAACCCTCCGACTCGACTCGACTGCGGAGTCGGGTAAATAGGTAAGGAGAAACCATAGAAATCGATCGGGATAAAGTTTTTGCTCTAACAGTTGACTAAGATTCATAGGGTAAAAGTCGCCGGTGTCACAATGATTGTGTCACTGTTTATTTATCTTAATAAAAAGAAAAAAAAATAGGGCGTGCTTACTTTTAGCTTTTGTTATATAACAAATAATAGACTACATTATGAACTCTGAATCAACTCTGTCAGAGAGGAAATAGTAGTGAGAACTAAGACCTACAAAGATCGAATTTTAAATCACCCAAATCCACTAGCTACAAATCTTATGAATCCACTGACAGCAACAAGGAGACTTAAGAGAAAGTTTCCTCCAGACCTCATATGATGATATCATTATTATAAATAGCGGACTAGTTAACAGACGACCTCCGTTCAAGACATACAAGAATTACACATCAATTGCTGAATATCGCTAAGTGATAGATTACAATAATAGGCACAAAAAAAACGTTTAGCTTTTGGTAAGGTTTTGAAAAAAAGACCTGCACAATGACATGTTTTATCAGGGTTAATTTAAGCTAGGCTTGAGATAAGTCTAGGCACGCTTTAATCACGATGACAAAAAGTAGAAAACAAAAAAGGTACCCATAATGTTAAAGAAAAAAATACAGCTATTTATAGCTATTGTAATGTAGCAAAAGGGACGAGAATACTTATTTTAAGAATGAAACTTCCCACGCTCCAGGAGTACTACTGTGAAACACATGTCGTATGAATATAATTTGTTTTGTTTTGTCTTTCATTGTAGAATACAATAATGTTATTAGTGTATTTTAATGTTAAATACGGTGCTGATTTATCTGAGTATAGTATATTATAGAATGTGTTACGCGAATGTGTGGAAAAATTCAGTAGACATTACATACATATACTAAGCGTTAGTGCTCGGTTTTGTCAAAATCTAGGTCTTTAATCAATCATATTGTTTGTACAATCTGTACTTCTATGCTAATATTATAAAGAGGTAAAGTTTGTGAGTTTGCGATGTTGTAGGGGGTCATCTCTGGATCTACTAAACCGATTTTGAAAATTCTTTTACCAATAGAAATCTGAATCTACTGAACTGATTTTGAAATTCTTTTACTTAAAAAGCCACGTTATTTGCGAGTGTCATAGGCTATATAACATCTCGCTACGGCCAATAGGAGAGGAGCACCAATGAAAAATGTGCGGGTCAGCGAGTAAATTAAATATGGCTGTATTAATTATTGAGCCTAAACATTGTTACAATTTTCTCTTATTAATAAATAACATAACAAAACAATTATGATATTTCAACTTATAAGAAGTTGTCGTTGAATGACTGTACTAATGTAAATTGTGTTACAGTCATTCATTTATTTATTTATTCATGAACAATTTTCAATGTTTTTGAATTTTATGTTGCATCACAATTACAATACAAAAAAAGTGGTACATAATAACAATTTATGACACAAAAAAGAGATTAGGTAGGTACATTTGAGATTTAATTCAAGGAAAAAAAAAAATTAGGAAAAATGTAAAAGTCACCCAAAAAATAAAAACAATTAATAATAAAAAATAATAATTTATACATGTAAAAAACTTCTGCTGCTGTTTAAAATAATACTTTAATTATAATTTTAATTAATCATTTGACACCAAGTCACTCACAGAATACAAACATTTATCAAGTAAATAACATTTAAGTCTATTTTTAAATAATGTTATATTATAAACCACTTCTTTTAGCTGTAGTCGCCAGCTTTACCCATGTTTTAATATTGTAATCAGATCAAACTAGGTAGTGACGAAAATTGGGACATAAATGTTCGTAGTTTATTCTGCTGTATACTTATAAATTAGTTTAAAATTGCCGAATTACATTTGTAGTAATCGCATGACTTCAGAGCAGCTGCACCTTTTTGGCTAATTATGTTTTTATCGCATGTTATTTCAATGATGACTGGCCTGTTGGTCTAGTGGTTAGTGACACTGTCCTGGGTTCGATCCCCACCCAGGATAAAACTTTGTGTGATGAGCACGATGGTTTATGGTGGGTGTAATTTTCTATAATATGTAGGTATTAAAGTAATTTTTATAGGCATTTCTTGCCAAAAAATTTTACAAATACAATAATTGCATTTTTGAAAGATAGAAAAATTTGAATCCAGACTCAGGAATCGAACCGAGACTTCCGTAGCCAAACCGGGGCCAGAAGCGAACCACCTATCTGGACTATGTTACTAGATATCAAATTCTTCTATCTCTTAATGCTTACGGGTTAGGCCCCCGTAGCGACATCTAGTCGGTAGTTAAAGAACTATCACGGCTTTTGTTATTGCTTCGTTACAGAGAGCATTTTAACGGGGGCCTAACCCGTAAGCATTAAGAGATAGAAGAATTTGATATCTATGTAGTAACATAGTCCAGATAGGTGGTTCGCTTCTGGCCCCGGTTTGGCTACGGAAGTCTCGGGTTCGATTCCTGAGTCTGGATTCAAATTTTTCTATCTTTCAAAAATGCAATTATTGTATATGTAGGTATGTTAGAAATGTATAAGTATATTTATCAGTTGTTTTTGTGAGTTGCCCGAATATATTATTATTATTAATTAGTAGGATAGGTTTGTATGAAAAATCTTACGGAAATATGTGATAGGTCTAAGCCCGTCATAGCCCGTCTTAGGAGGTACCTACCACCACAATGGTAATTAATCTACACATCACTGTGTTTCAGTTGAAGGGCACTGAAGGCAAATGAGACTTACGAACTATTGTCTTAAATGAGGGGCGCGGTGACAAACAGATCTTTGCCAAACTAGGATTTGATCAGAAGTGTCACTACTATATATGCTAGCGTGTCGCTTTCCATTAGGCTGACCTGCTCGTTTTATCATTTAACTAGCTGTCCCGCGTAACTTCGTATGCATAATTTTTCCCCGTTTTTGCATCATTTCTCTTCGCTGCTCCGCTCCTATTAGTCGTAGCGCGATGTTATATAGCCTTCCTCGATAAATGGGCTATCCAACAAAAACAGAATTTTTCAAAACGGGCGCGTAGTTCTTGAGATTAGCGCGTTTAAACAAACAAACAAACAAACTCTTCCGCTTTATAATATTAGTATAGATGGTTTAAAAAAAGTGGTAAAGCCGAAGCGCCCAGCTAGTACCAATTTAAACCATTTAATGAAAGTCCTAACTCATTTAAACCCGGGTCCTAAAGAGCTAAAGTTTGGTAAAGAATTTTCTTTTGTGATGTAGAAAGAACTTTAGAACTTAAACTTGAATTCTAAAGGGAACACGTTGATGAAGTCACGGGTTAACTTCTAATATTATATACGTAAAGTTCATAAGAATGAATAAAGTTTATCGCATCTTTTTGGATTTCCGAACTTTTTTTAAAAATAATCTAGCAATATAGAATTGTGGGTCCAACATTTATAGCAATCTTAATGGAGGGGTTAACAACCCCTCCAGCTAAACACAGAAGGTTGTATTAAGAGTGGGTAAATAATGGGTAGGATTCGAACCCGCGATCTCACGATTGCGAATCTTAGGCTACTGCCTCTCTATATTATCCCAAAAAATACTAGCACTAGGTAAAGGAAAAAATCGATCGTATTTCTGTTCTTTTGCAATAGTCCTTGGATTTTCACAACAATGCTGTTATGCGATTATTCAACGATATTATAATAATATAATATCTTGGGACAGCGCATACAATGTCATCTGGGTTCCCTATTGGGTCGCATATTTTTTTTTTGTCATCGGTGTTACGCATAATATTATTTCGCATAAATTCCAATGCATCATTTTTTAACACAACTACTATTAGCATTTCGATTGAAAAGCATACTATTTGATTTGTTCATAATGCTACACGGCATAACAACAATGTAATACGGATTTTAATTACCGAACTAACCAATATAACCAAAACCGTGAATTAGTGTTAAAACGGATACTGCAAAGGTAAGTATTGTTATTTAGTGTAGAAAATAAATACGTTAGCGGGTTAGAGGGCCACCATCGCGGCACCTTAACCTACTGTTACAAATGTTGATAAACTTTCGCGAATGTACACATTATGAAAATTTATATATTACAGGTCTTAATCGCGTAAATTAATGACGCGATTAAGACCCGTAATATATATATATATATATATTTTCGTAATACTGTTACAAATTACAATACATCCTCTTCAGGGTTCCGTAGCCAAAATTACAGATGTGGAAGCCATATATGTAGTTTCGTTATGTCCGTCCGTATTTCACAGGTATTTTTACATTATTCGACAGGTCTTTTTAAAATAATTCGAAGTTACTAAGAAAGTTTTTTTGGTTAAGTAAATATTTTTGGAAATAATCACTTCTAAAGTTGAATAAATTGTGGTCCTCTCTCTAAAAGTAACGCTTAATAAATACTTTCTACTAAAATCTTTAACATGGTTGGATATTATATTTTGTAATAATTTTTAACCCTACCTGTATTAATGCAATCTGAAATAAATAAATAAATAGATATACCGTTTTTGAGTTATTGCCGTAAAACAAAACCCCTCTTCCCTCAACTGTCCTTTTAAATGTTGATAAACTTTTGCGATTTGTACACATTATAAAATTATATATACTACGGGTCTTACAACGTACGTTGTAACGGCCGTGGTCACGAGTAGACTCTAAGTCTACCCGTGACCACGGCCGTTACAATACGGTCGAAACGTCGGGCAATAAACAAGGTATTTTACGTTAATTTATTCATACGATTAAGACCCGTAGTAAATATAATTTTATAAACTGTCCTTTTGTTGTCCCAAATGACCTAAGCCCCATGGTGATACGCTTTTCTGCTGGTGCACTTGTTCACATGGTGTTTTTTCATATGTAGTACATTTCTTTGTAGTATTGGCTATGGAACCTTACATTGAGCATGATCCGACATGCTCTTAACTGTTTTTTAGCCGTAATACAAATATCTGTTAAACGAAAAAAAATGCCTCAAAACTTTATACGATACAAAGTTAGACCAAATGAACATGGCCTAAACAATATTTATGCATACTAAAACATGATGCCAAAGTATCAATATGCGAAAGTATTGGTACGCATCTAACAGTTATGCCAAACTTGATATGCTAAAGTATTTTAGGATAAAAAAAATGCTAATAAAGGGAATCTCCATTATCTGATTCCAAACTAAGTAAAGCTTGTACTATGGCAAACGTACAACTGATAAACATACTTATATATTTCTAAATACATACATATAATAGATAAATAACACCCAGACACACAATAAACCATCGTCACATCACACAAAGTTTTATCCTGAGTGGGGATCGAACCCACGTCTTCTAGCTTAGCAGTCACGGTCACTAACCACTAGACCAATAGGCCAGTCAAACAATTATGTCTAATACATACACATTCAAACACAAAGTCGTTTCACATTTACTAGGAACAACAATATGTGGATCACACAAATGTCTCGTGTGTGAACCCACGACCTCTGGTTTAGCAATAGGGTCACTAACATACCAGACCAACAGGCTAGCCAAAAAAATATGGCTATAATACTTTATTCACATCATATATTAACTCATAAGAGTTGTATGAAACCCTCTCACCGATCTTTTCTATCAATAATCTCTCAACCTTTAGGCATTTGTCCCACCAACGGCGAGAAAGCGAGCAGCTATCAAATTTTATCGCTCAAGAATAGTATATACTAATGAATATAATAGTAAATCCCGTAGAAACAAAAGAGATACAGATATTATTAGTTAATCGCTGACGTTCACACTGCCGGCGAGTACTCGCTGTATACTGCATCTCTTTTGTTTGTACGGACGGGATCGACAATTTATATAAATATACTAGCTGACCCGCGCAACTCCGCCTGCGTAAATTTTCCCTTTTTTCTTTTTTCTTCCTTTTTTTTACATTTTTCATTGCTGCTCCGCTCCTATTGGTCGTAGCGTGATGTTATAACCTATAGCCTTCCTTGATAAATGAGCTATCCAACAATAAAATATTTTTTCAATGCGGCCCAGTAGTTCCTGAGATTATCGCGTTCAAACAAACAAACAAACTCTTAGGGTATGAAAAATAGATGTTGTCCGATTCTCAGACCTACCCAATATGCACACAAAATTTCATCAAAATCGATCAAGCCATTTCGGAGGAGTATGGCAACGAAAACTGTGACACGAGAATTTTATATATTAGATGAATTTATTAAGAAAAAAATCTATAGAAAAAAATAATATACAAAAACAAGGCAGTAAATACGTAATAACATCTAATTAAGTAATTAAATCTTAGGACAACTAAACACGTTCATCTGATCCTTAACTGGACAGAGCCTGTGCTATGGCAACCAGCCAACTGATAAACATCATCATCATCATCATCATCAGCCTATCGCAGTCCACTGCTGGACATAGGCCTCTCCAATTGCACGCCACTTTGTTCTATCTTCGGCTTCTCGCATCCAGCTCCTGCCAGCCGTAAACGTAGTGTAGGACGCCCTCAGGCCAGGTGGAGTGATGATATACGCAAAACGGCTGATAAACATACTTAGAAAATATTATATTACTGCATGCATTTTTTTAAAATAAAATAATAAATTTAAAAGTTAGTTTAAATAGCTTTTACAAAAAATATACACATATTGGGCAGTAAAGACATAAAAAATCTTAATTCTTAAAAATAAAATTACAATAAGTATTACAAAGAGTAATAGTACTGTATGTATTAAAAGATCTATTATACGTTTCTTGAGCGATAAAAATTAAATATTTAAATGTATGTGCCTAACTATGTTCTGTACTTGTGTTATGCAAACAAATTAATCTGAATTAAATAGTTGATAGTTGCTCGCTACTCGCTGACGGACTACTTAGCTCGTTTTAAATAATGCGGCGTCACTCACAGTTGAACATAGATATATTTTAACGTCACTTATACAAAAAGACTTCTCAGGCTTGAATTTTTCATTTTAAGTTAAAATGTTTTAGAGTTCTTTCGGTAAAGGGACAAAGATTTATGTGCCATTTTTTTACCTACTTTTAGGCCCATACTTTAGTAAAACGGACACGAGATGAGAAGAGACGAGATGTGCTGTTCATCATCATCATCATCATCAGCCTATCGCAGTCCACTGCTGGACATAGGCCTCTCCAATTGCACGCCACTTTGTTCTATCTTCGGCTTCTCGCATCCAGCTCCTGTTTGCATGAATAGAATTTCATATTCCGTTTTAAATAATATGCGTCCATTGAAGCTAAATAGAGACAACATGTGTAACAATGACATATTTCCGAACTTTGTATATTTGATAGGAATATATGTAAAGTCACAAAGCACCAAGAGCGCAGAAGTAAAACATCGTACAAACATGCTCGGGCTACAAACACAGACATCGTTTGCAGACGCGGATCGTCGAGCTGAGGTGGTCCGAAATTTTGTGTCCTTAAGCGAAATGTTCAATCCCCACTACACCCGCCACCGGCCGATAAGATATTGCCTAAAAGAAAATAAATTGAGCTGGGGAGACAAAAGTTAGTTTGTTGATATAGGATTTCAAGTTGTGCATATTAGAGCAGCTGTAAATACTATAACTTTTTTTAGAAAAATGAACCACCTATATATACTTTAACATTGAATGTAAAAGTATCAAGCACATCACCGAATGCAAACTTCGCTGACTCACTCCTATATTTTAGTCTATATCTTTAGTGTTTTATAAGCTAGGACAACGTTTTATACACTCACACCTTCCCAGAAAAATATGCAATTGAATAACGAAAATCGCATTAAAATCAGTTCAGTAGTTTCTAAGAAAACATGCATAACACGAACGTATAAATACAAACATATATACGGGTACCGCCTTATTTGAAGGCAGTTAAAAACATGACCCTTAAGCGTTATATATTCGTGTGTTGCTCGAGCGCGTTGTATAAAGCTTTCTTTCAGTACTCTCGATATTTTGCGGTTACACTCAGTACAATTATAGCATTTTATTAACATATTGTTAGTTTCTTTCAGTAAGGAACCCAAAATACTTTGCATCTCTACTACCAGTTACCTAGATTTTTTAAGAAAACGTTTATATTTTCTGTTAAAAGATCTAGGGCATTAAGAATAAAGGGTTAGGTCTTAAACGTAAGCTCTTAAGTAATCCGTCTAGACGCACCTAACGAATTAGATACTTTACAAACGGCGTGATGGATTGGCACCGGAATATTACAAGTACATTTGCGCGTTTTCTTATGAACCATAACACTATTCGTGTTTTAACGTTTATCTTGATACTACATATGTATCGGGACTTAATCACTTAAATTATTTAAAGCCACAAATTGATAGCTAAAACTAAAAGTTAGGAACCGTTTTCTTACCTGCGGTTTCGAGCGAATTGCACAGATCGTGGTCACGGTCGCTAAGTCGTCAACGTCGGGTAAATAAAAGGTTCATATCTTTAAACTAGCGCCAATTCGTCTGCGTAAATTTTCCCCTTTTGTGCACCATTTTTTATTGCTGCTCCGCTCCTTATTTCTCCACTATTAAATGGTTGTTATTATAAATATAAACCTACCTCTTCAATTACTCTATCTATTAAAAAAAGCCGCATCAAAATCCGTTGCGTATTTTTAAAGATTTAAGCATACATAGGGAAATGGGGACGGAGAAAGCGACTTTGTTTTATACTAAAGGGTCTTTCAACAAAGACGGGTCGATGTTAAAATTGAATAAAACTAGATGTGTGTGAGATATTAACGAAATTTATTTTTTATTTAAAAGGCCCCTTTATGCCATTATGCATGAAATATGACATCGTTCAAATGTCCGCCGCGGCTTTGCATGGTGGCACAAATCCGAGAGGTCCAATTTTTAATGACTCTGCTGCATAGATCCGGCTGAATCTGAGCGATGGCCTGCGTTATGTTGGATGCATTGCTATCTGGTGAACCTCATGTGGGTTGTGGTCATCCCATATACGGCAATTTTGCTTATTAACAAAACCATTCATCCAAAAATGTGCCTCGTCGCTAAAGATTATTTTTTGGCCAAAATCGGGGTCCTCTTCCAAGCGTTCCGACGCCCATTCAGCGAACACACGGCGTTGTCTATGGTCATTAACTTTGAGCTCCTGGGTCAGTTGGATCTTGTATGGATGCAGACCTAAGTCCCGACGCAAAATTCTCCAAGTTGAAGTCTGCGAAAGGCCGAGTTCTTGTGCACGGCGAGAAATCGACTGCTTCGGAGTCTCCTGAACACTCTCACGTACAGCGGCGATGTTCTCGGCCGATCTGGCGTTCCTTTGACGTAAAGGTGTTGGTTGGTTGTTTACCGAACCGGTCGTCTCGAATTTAGTCACCAATCGTTAGAGAGTAGACTTTGAAGGGCCACCGCGTCTGCCGTAAAATGGGCGCAATGCGCGCAACGTTTTCACTAACGAACACTCATTTTGATAATAAAGTTTTATCATTTGCACATGCTGCTCAACCGTGTAACTTGCCATGGTGATTTGGCATCAGTGACTGAATAAGAAAAAACAGATTTGACAGATGCCGCCAAATCAAAATGGCCGCCACAGATTATTAATATCGACCCGCTCTATTTGAAAGACCCTTTATATAGAGATAGTTCACGCAATAAGTTCTGATACATCCATAATAATATTAAAGAGAGGTAAAATTTGTGAGTTTGTGGAGTTGTAGTGGGTACTCTTTACTGAACCGATTTTGAAAACTCTTTTACCAATAGACAGCCACGTTATTTGTGAGTGCAGCAGCAGCATCAATAAAAAATGTTGCAAAAACGGAGAAAGTGGCGTCACTTTCTCAGATGAAAATGTATAAAAATCGCAAAAGTAAAAAATAAGAAACCAATATGTTTAAAATTCATTAAAGCTTATTTAAATTAGGTCTAGGTAAGATGTTAACATGATATGATGTCCAGCAGTACCTATTGAAAATACGTCACAATAACCGTACGATAAACAAAATTATTTGAAAAAGTAATGGTCAAGGATGAGTGCATCTATCCCATACTACTAAACGTAGACTTCTAAGTATTATTTTAAACAGACACTTGATATAAAAATTGCTTCAACAAATTCATTTGAAAATTTATTACCTCAAATTAATAAAGAAAGACTTACAATTTAACCCTTTTTTTCGAAAGTATTTTTCCTAAAGTAACGCAACCATTATATAGATAAGGGTATCCCTTTAGGCAGGGTGTGACGTAAAGGCTTTATCAATAAACTTTCCTTCCTACATGGTCCGTAAATATTTCAATTTGGTACCAAATTACTTCGTTCGCGAATACGTGGAATGGGTCAGGGTTTAGTGAGGTTATAATTTGTTTTATTTTTTACTGGCGAACTGTCCAGGGTTTGCGTCCAGTACACATGAATCTTTCGGTAGTAATTCTTTAGATGATAGTGAAAGTTGTATCAAAATTGGTTGTTATAGTAATTTTAATAGGCAAATCTTGCCAATAACTTTATTAATACAATAAATGGATTTTAGAAAGATAAAAAAAAATGATGTTTAGACCCAGGAATCGGACCCGAGACTTCCGTATGCCAAACCGGGGCTGGAATCGAACCATCTAACCTATGTTACTAAAGCTCAAATTCTTTTATCCTTTCTGCACGCGAGTGAGGCTCTCGCTCGCGCCATCTAGCCGATAGTTTGTAAACTATTTGCTTCGTTACAGAGAGCATTTTTAACAAATTTTAATTTCTTGCCAATTAATTTATTAATACAATAATTGCATTTTTTTAAAATAGAAAAATTATAAGTCCAGACCCAGGAATCGAACCCGAGACATTCGTATGCCAAACCGGGAAGATTTATTTCTATCTTTCAAAAATGCAATTGTTGTACTAATTCAATTAGTTGTGTAGTAAGTAACTTAGGGTTGGTTTATTCAATGGTAGCGTAACGTACAATCGACTTCAAAGTATGTATGTACTTTATTCCCTTAAGAAGCAAATTCTTTATTTGTCATGTCTATATATATCTAGAAGTAAAATTTCACTATCAACATATTTCTGAGACATTTAAATCCGGAGAAAAGAACTGTACAGCATTAAAAATTTACCGACTTCATATAAAATTTTACGAAGAAAAAAAACTTCAAGCATATCATCGAATGGAAATTTCGCTAACTAAGACCGCCCTTGCAGACTACAAACTTTTCGTCAGCCGTCAGTATAAACATGTATAGAAGTGCGCTCATTACACCGATCGTATCATCTAAAAAGTTTAATGGCCCATTACTACACGATTTTCTTCAAACAAAATTATCGGCCGACTGCTTAATCAGTACGGCGCTCTGGCACACAGTATCTAAATTGTTTCAGTATTGGTATTCAGCAAGGAAGCGACATTGGCCTTCTCAATAGGTTCACTTCTATCAGCTTATTAATGTCATAAATATTATTACAATGTATCAAGTATGCTATCAACGCTGCTTGCAACCCTTGAATATTGGTAACTCGATCGCAGTATAATTTAACAGACAACTTGATTAATATTGGGTCATAAATTGGCAAGGAAGAGATATTGTTCAAGTATACGAAGTAGATTTTATGAGTTTCTATAGAAGGTAAAATTAACATGTTTTGGGTGAATAAAGTTATAGTATTTAGGTTACGTTGGTGGAATTTGATAAAGGTTGACACAGAGTACGTAACGCTGCCGCTGCCGTACGCAATGCAGCGGCAGCGTTACGTACATCTTTACATCGTTACACATAAATCTTTCAGTAGTAATTCTTTAGATGGTAGTGAAAGTTGTATCAAAATTGGTTGTTATACAAATTCCTATAGGCATTCCTTGCCAATTAATACAATAATTCCATTTTAGAAAGATAAAAAAAAAAATATGTATAGACCCAGGATTCGGACCCGAGATTTCCGGGGTTTACGTCCAGTGTTTCCGTGGTTTGAAAATTGGTTGTCATAGTAATTCCTATAGGCATTCCTTGCCAAACCGGGGCCGGAATCGAACCATCTAACTACCGGGCCTCAAATTCTTCTATCCTTTCTGCACGCAAATAAGGCTCTCCCATGCGCCATCTAGCCGATAGTTTGAGAACTATTACGACAACACAATTACAATTACGCAATCGTACAGCAGCGGCAGCTTTATTCAACCGACTTCAAACAGGAGGAGGTTCAATTCGACTGTATTTTTTTTAATGTTTGTTAACTGATAACTCGCAGACGGCTGGACCGATTTGAAAAATGTTTTTTATCTTTGAAAGGGTATACTTCTACTAACTAGCCATGTAGGATTGTGGGTCCTACATTATCATAGATATCACATTTGTATGTATTTAGATATTAATAAGAATATTTATCATTTGTCTGGTTGCCATAGTGCATGCTCAGCTTAGTTTGGGATCAGATGCCCGTGTGTGAGTTGTCCTAAGATATATATTTTTTAAGATATCTAGCAATGTGGGATAGTGGGTCTCAAATTGCTAGCAATCCTGTTAGCCCCTTCAGCTAAGCTCAATAGCCACGGGCGAAAGCTAGTCCATTCTATCCATACTAATATTATAACTGTGAAAGTAACTCTGTCTGTCTGTCTTTTACGCTTTCACGCTCAAACAGTAAAACCGGTTAAGATGAAATTTAGTATGGAGATATTTTGAGTCCCGGGGAAGGACATAGAACAGTTTTTATCGCGATAACCGACATCCACGCGGGCGGAGCCGCGGGCGAAAGCTAGTTGTTTATAAAGCCGTGGGTTTGATTCTCACAGAGGACGAAACTTTATGATTGTGGTCTGGATGTGTACCTACGTAGTGCCCTAAATTGTATGTTTACCTTTTAATCACTTTTTTTTAGGATAGCTGCGCATCAGATAAAATGTGTTGTGTGAATAGATATGCATGTATTTTTTTAGTTTTCATATAATAAACAAACTATTAAAAATGACAAACCGATAAAAAAAATTAAAAGGTAGTCCTGACAGCCAATAAGGGCACAGGGGGTTTAGACAAATGACACACGCTTCTCTTTCCACACACGCTAACGCGAAAAAATGTATGCATTTGACATAAGGTTGACAAAATGTCACGCGACTGTTGCTGAATTTGTAAACAAAAACCAACAGTAGCGTGTGCGGAAAAAGAAGTGTGTGGCATTTGTCTAAGCCCCCAGCATGTCTCAACATAATATGGACTATTACGTCATAATTTCATTAGACCAATAGCATTCGTTTCAACTACCTTGAACCTTCCCGCCCGGTTTTTGCGCATTTTAATAGTTATTTACAAAATTATAAGTGAACTATATTTAAAATATTGACGTAGACACAATTCTAACGTGATATTAATATGCCAAATTTCAATTTAGATAGATTTTTTTATACAAAAAGTTGTGAGGTACATTTTAAATAGATTCTGTGTCATCAGTTAGTGTTTTAAAACCTTCAGTCGGAATCTGCATCACGGGGGGTGTAATACATTATTTATCGCTACTAAAATTTGACATGAAATAATGGTAAAATTATGCCCTTACATCGAGATTTAGTATCACGCCACACTTTTAGGGGCCTTCTCCACAGGCGAGGGAATTGCGACGATTCGAGAAGAACGCGCAATAATCGCCGCCAGCGTATCGTCGCGACTCGGAACGGAACGCCGCGAAGTCGCGACGACTCATAACGGAATTGTCACGTTTTCGGACGCTTGCGTTTGACAGCGCCACGTTCCACGACGAGCGCGCGGCGATGCGAACACGTTTCTCTCGCACTCAGCCTCTCAGTCGCATCGCCGTGTGGAGACACCTTTTAAGAGAGTGAATAGAAATAAGTGGCACGACGATAATATCGCCGCGATTTTCTCGCCCGTGGAGACGGTCCCTTATTATCATCACCATCTGTTATACATTGTATGACCGGAATTTTCGAGGTACACCCCACTAATACCTGCAGACAAAAAACGTGAAATATTAACTGCCATAAAGTATGGGGATATTGCGCCTTTATTTGTTGACCTCGAACACAAATAGGTCAAAGCTAGGACAAACAGGCGAACTTTATTGGCAAAGTCATGGGTTTTGGGGCCGTTCCACTTTGCCTTACTAGGGTTACTCACCTCTCGAAGATACATTTAAAATAAGTATGAGGTTATAGTATATGTTGTATTGAGTGAAGACTATTTTTAGGGTATCTGGAACCCTATAACTAATTCCATGTTTAATGTTACTTGGCTATAAATAGATGGACTCATTATATCACTGGCTTCAAGTTGCAGGTTTTTAATTGCTATTACTAAGTTGTTCTGTACATATAAAATTTTATTGCTTAATAAATACTAACTTGGTAACTTGGCATAATTGTAAATGTAAACTCGAACTCAAAAATCTTTATTTCTAAAATAAAATTATTGTTTTTTTTTTAAGATAACTAGCAATGTGGGATTATATGTCCATCAGTACTAGCAATCTTGTTAACCTCTCCAGCTAAGTTAAATTGCTAGTTAGCAGTGGGTTCACGTCGGTATACCGATGGGTAGGTTTGAAAATAAAATAAATAGACGGTACTTCCAAATATAAAGCTCATGAAAGCTGCCAAGAAAGTCATAGCTTACTTTATTAAAATCATTAAGCAATAATACAGTAATGAGTATCTATTCCAAAACAGGTAAATATTCATGAAAACTTTAAAACATATGCAGCAAACACAGTAGTTCACTTCTCCCATATCTTTACTAATATTATAAAGCTGAAGAGTTTGTTTGTTTGAACGCGGTGATCTCAGGAACTACTGATCCGAATTGAAAAATTCATTCACTGTTTGATAGCCCATTTATCGAGGAAGGCTATAGGATATAAAACATCACGCTACGACTAATAGGAGCGGAGCAGCAATGAGAAATGTTGCAAAAACGGGGAAAATTTACGCAGACGAAGTTGCGCGGGACAGCTAGGTAATTATAATCCCAAAGGAAATTTATGTAGTCTGCAAAGAGAAAGCAGTTCAATCTCAAGCGTGTCGTCTAACAATTGTAACCAACTATTGAGCAGTAACTCTTAATACGTAGTATTTTCTTAATAGTTCACCTATTTATAATATTAGTTTGGATATAATGTTTTCTGTTTCTCTGTATTACTTATCTTTTAAATAAATAAATGAATTTTCGGAAACGAGATATTAATTTTACTAGATCCGAACTACATATGCATAGACACAGTAACTTTATATACTATAGACATATATTATATACATTAACTATCCCGGCGAACTTCGTACCGCCTCTTTTTTCAACCGACTTCAAAAAAGGAGGAGGTTCTCAATTCGACTGTATGTTTTTTTTGTATGTTTGTTTACCGATTACGCAAAGACGGCTGGATCGATTTGAAGAATTCTTTTTGTGTTTGAAAGGGTATACTTCCAAGTTGGTCCCATTGTCATCAGATCACTCAAACACTCTTGATATATTAAAGGCACACCTACAGTAATTTAGGTACATTTCATAGTGATTCGTGCATTTACTCTCAAAAAGTATAACTGATGATGAAGACGAAATTATTGGTGAAGTAGAACTGATGATGAAGACCACAAATGACGAACAGAAATATTTAATATTTCACGGTTTGCGATTCAATTACTTAAATATGATATTGAGTAGCAATTTATTCTCGTCATACCACTATTACACAATGTAATAGAGCTAATAGTGATTAACTATCATGTGAACTCCTCAACAATTAACGGCCCTGCATCGGGGCAAGCAATATTTTGTAAAGGGATTTGAGCAGTTGACATAAGCATATTGTAACATAAGTGAATTAATTACTAACCAACCCGCTAAAAAGTAAGGAATAAAAAACTTTTTTTACAGAAAAATATTACTGACTTCAAAAATAAATACAAGGCAACTAAAAAGCAAAAAATAATATCTACCTAGAATAACAAAAACAAATTAACATTTTGAAGTTGGTACCAAATTAAACAAAAATAACTATTTCATGGCACCAACTTTAAAATGTTGTTGTTTTTGTTCCAAATATAGCTAGCCATTCCGATATTGATGGTTATTGCTAGCGTAAGTTTCATGGTGTAATGGTTGCAGGACCTCACTGACTTAACTGTATATATATACAAATATATTGTAAAAATTGGCATTCAAAAAAGTAAAATTCCTTGTTTATTGCCCGACGACGGATAGCCTCGCCGTGTCCACGGCCGTTGCAATACGGTCCAAACGTCGGGCAATAAACAATGTAATTTACCTTAAATTATTTACGCGATTAAGTATAATATATAATGCTTACAAATCGCGAAAGTTTGTCAACATTTAAAGAAGTGTTCATGAGTTTTTATTTCCAAGTTCTTTTCTCACGGCTTTATTCTTGCGGACTTGGCATTAAATGTAGAATCATTCTATTCTAAATTTTGTCTGCCGTTCATAAGCGTTGCATTTAGTAACCTAAGTGAATAAAGTACTTTGACTTGCAATGATAAATCATAAATATATAGTTAGTTCAATGCCCTCTTTTGTCTATTGTACTCGTACCTAAATATTCTATATATGTAGTATAAGGAGAGTAGGCCAAACTGTAAACATTATGGGAAAATGTGACTTGTTGTTTGAGGTTAAGGAGGTAAATATATTTTATTGCTAATAATGGCCATTGGCGTGACAAAAAGCATCGAGTTTTAGAAACTGGATGCTCTGGATTTAGGACTATTTCATGGTATCTTGGGAGATTCCACACACTAGCTGACCCAGAATATTTTTTTGATTCTTATGAGATTGGCTTACTTCGCGGTTTATTTTACGTCGTAATGACTCTTTGTGTGCAAAAATTCAACACAATCCGTCCAGTGGTTTGTGATGTTTGTGATATTGTCAATGAGTCGATTTCCTTTTCAATTTTAAAAAGTATACCTAAAGATTTACATTAAGTTTGCGTTTTTTCGTGGTATCGGTTACGATGGGACTGGCATCGTCATATTTATATACAAAAAGTATAAACTTATATTACAAATGTAACATTTTGTAATATTAGTTTGATTTTTTTGTAACAGATAAACTATCTGTCAGAACCGAACCACACGGCGCGGTACCACTATGCTCTCTGCGAATAATTCGCCGCGCAGGTGTTTACAGCCGTCGCAGCACCGTAGCGGTGTGTTGGACGTACAGTCTGTTCTCTTCCGTCTGCCGCGCAAACAACTGCGGTGTCGCTCTGGCACCGCTCCGCCTACACCCCTCCCTACTTCGACCTGGTCCGGCGTCGCGGCATCGCGCTGCTCCATGTGGTAGACCATATACCGCTCTGGTACCGCTCGGGCGTCGCACCGTCACCGTACCGCTCCGTGTGGTTCGGCTCTCAGTCTGTTATGTTCGCATAAACCGCTAAACCGATTTAGATGAAATTTAGTGTAAAGATACTTTTAGTCCCGTGGAAGGACTAAAGACTAGTTTTTATCGATTACTGTCATCCACGGGGGCGGAGTCGCGGACAAAAGATGACCCAAATAAAATAAAAAAGGGTAGTGAAAACTTGAACATTAACTTTGTGTATTTTAGAAAATTTTGGAATGGTTAGGGATTTCTTTTACCAGTATAAAATTACTATTATCTATGTGGTTAGTTAAAATATTCATCTATTGCGCTATCGTAGGTACACCAATATGACAATTTAAAAATATTGAAGATGAATTGAAGTAATTTTTATAGGCATTTCTTGCCAAAGACTTTACAAATACAATAATTGCATTTTGAAAGATAGAAAAATTTGAAATCCATACTCAGGAATCGAGACTTCTGGCCCCGGTTTGGCTACGGAAGTCTCGGGTTCGATTCCTGAGTATGGATTTCAAATTTTTCTATCTTTCAAAATGCAATTATTGCATCGAAGATGAAGTTTGAAAAATATTTTTCGATCTGCCATATTAATAAAAAATATGAAATAAAAAATCACAAATCAAAAATTAAAATAAAAAAGGGAAAAAAATAATCGTTACTCGGACTCGAACTGGGGTCTTCTGGTTTATGGACCGCCCGATTACCCACCTGAGCTATAATATCATCGTAGATGGTGACGAAATTTATCTTCGTATTCTAATTATGTGATGTGATCTATGAATTTTCGAACAGGGTCACGTGATCCTGACGCGAGCTTAACACTTATTACTCATTCCAAAAAAGTGCACAACACTGCTAAAGAAGTTTTCACTTCAAAAGTATAGTCTAGTAAGTTCTTTAGATCGCGTGAGTACATCGCATGTCTGCACAATGAGCTTTATAATTAAGGATTTGGTTTATTTATTGCAGTGTATCGAGTAAAAATTACTTTAGACTAAATTATTTGATGGAGCACATACTTGCTCACTATAATAATTGCCTGCGTGATTGACTGCCTCCGTGGCGTAGCGGGAGTGGGTACGATTGCTACGCAGGAGATTCTGAGTTCAATCCTCAAATGGTACCTACAACCATGCACTAATTGGGTAGACAGGGCTTGTATCCTAATGCAGGAGTCGTTAATAAAAAAAAATAACAACAAATTAGTTTGCAATATATTTTCGTAAACTTTCGCGATTTGTACACATTATAGAATTTTGTAAGCTACGGGTCTCAATCGCGTAAATATTTTATTTTAAGGCCAAATACCTTTGTTTATTGCCCGACGTTTCGACCGTATTACAACGGCCGTGGTCACGGTTCACACGTTCTACCCGCGACCACGGCCGTTGCAATAATTAATAATTTAACATGATCTTGAATATATAAACATCAAAACTACCAATACAACGAATAGTTTTAATCATACCATATAATTAGTGATTTGCATTTGATAGATATAAATTAGTACGAGGCGTATTATTTTGACGTCTCATAAATGATACAACCCTCCTAGACAAGTGGAATAAATTACAATCAAATAGAATGACATCGCGCGCAATACTGCAAATCCCCTATAAAAAAACATATTCATAGTTTTACACGCGCAACTACGTCATTCTATTAGATTAGCGTCTATGCCACTTAAACGACTAGGGCTCTGATTTGCCACCCTATTGTTTTCTTTTTTAGGGTTCCGTAGCCAAAATGGCAAAAACGAAACCTTTAAAGTATCGTCATGTCCATCTGTCTATCTGTCTGTCTGTCTGTCTGTCTGTCTATCTGTTCGTATGTCACAGGCATTTTACTCAAAGACTACTCAATGAATAATGATGAAATTTAGTTAAAGGTGTCTTGTAGTAGCCGCTACTTAGTATGATAGCTAAATAATGATTTAGTACTAATAATAGTACATGTAATAAAATCTGTTTTTTTTTCAGCTAACATGTGCACCTCATTCGATAGGTCTTTTAAAAATATTTTAAGGTTCCTTATATTTTTTTTGGTTAAGTAAATAGTTTTGGAAATAATCGCTCCAAAAGTTGCATAAATTGTATCCCCCCCCCCCACCTTAACATTTGCACCGTGCGGTGCGACCAAAAAATATGAAAAAACTTGAGAGGTGTCAAGGGACACCCGGATGGAACGAAGTTCTTATCCTATTTTTTTTTTTAATCTTCGCAACACCACACTGTTCAATGCGAAATAGAAAGACGAAACGAAAATAACTTACAAAAAGACGATTGTATACCAAAGGCTCGAACCCACAACTACTCAATTGTCACCAATACTGCGTACCGAATTTATGCCTCTAGACCAAACCGACAGGTGACTTCTGCGTCAAATTAGATGTTCATATCTTACGCGCACGCCGCCCGGCTTTTGTTTTTGTCAAAAAGTGTCGTTACAACTTTTCGTGAGATTTTTTTCCGTTTAGCCCCCTTTCACAACGCGTGATAAGGAACTTCGTTCCAAAAAAACACACAACTAGCTAAAACGCTTAATAAATACTTTATACTAAAACGATTTCGGTCTTGATCGGATATACTGTCATTGAGGTATTGCCGAATAACGTTTCTAAACGCCATGAACATACACTCTTCTGCTGATTTATTCAAGGTTGCGGAACCCTACACTAAGCAAGGTACGACATGATCTTGCCCAGTTTTTTAAAAAGACGTACGAGTACGGTATCAACCCTGTGTCGCGGGGACTTTACAAACATAAGTCGACACCACCGCACCACTGTGGCAGAATTGTTTTCCGAATCCCAGTGTAGGTACTCTGTGTCCGCGATTTAAATGTTTGTATAGGCTCACACGACACACGTTTTATACACATGTTCGAGAGATCTTTACAGGAATAAACTGCCCACTCTTTGTTTAAATTGGTCGCTGTGCCCGAAATCAGTTAAGAAAATGTTACAGCTCGAACCATTACCTGTGTGAGACATAAACTTTTTATGATTCGTCGAATAGTTTCAAAGTATACTTCGTGGAACCTTAATCCTGGTTTATTTATAGGAGCCCCCACCTCCATAAAGGGGGGTATTATATTATCGTGGACCGGAAGTAAGTACTGCAAGGTCAAAGTGCCGCCTGCTCGAGTTCCTCGACTGTGTGTGGTGCAATGGTAGGAAGGGAGCGAGCTTAGAATTAGGAAGTTTAATTAAGATTGAATTCTGATAAGATAACGAGGAATTTAAATTAGACGAGATGGATTTAGTTTTAATTGAGTTTGTAGCAGGCTGAGTTGAAGGCAGTTATTTCTAAGTTAATGTATTTGATAAAGATGAGTGATATAAAAAAGTGAAAGTTAAACGATTTTTTGTACTTTTAGGGTTCCATACCTCAAAGGGTAAAAAGGAACCCTTATAGGATCACTTTGTTGTCCGTCCATCGAAACGAAAAAAAGGAACGCGTGGAAGCATTGACTTGAAATTAAAACCATTTACTCAGGTATATAGTCCCTTGAAGCTGTGAAAATCAAACTTATTAAATTAACGTAAAAAAAGATACGGTCGTTTAGTTTAAAACTGCGGGAATTGATTCCTGAACTATTTATAATATGTATACCTATAAAATTGTACGGAACTGGGCGACTCCGAATTACTCTTGCCCGGTTTTTAGGGTTCCGTAGCCAAAATGGCCAAACGGAACCCTTATAGTTTCGCCATGTCCATCCGTCCGTCCGTCCGCAGCTTAGCTCCACTGTTAGTGCTAGAAGGCTGTATTTTTGCATGGATAAAGATATCACAATTTAAGGTAAAATACATAATTATTTATTTCCCTATGTTTTGACCGTATTGCAACGGCCGTGGTCATGGGTCTATCTGTGGCCGTTGTAATAAGGTCGAAACGTAAATTATTCACGCGATTAAGATCCGTAATATATATATATATATATATATATATATATATATATATATATATATATATATATATATATATAACGAGTAATTTTCATTATGTGTAAAAACGAGAAACGCGAAAGTTTATCAACATTTACTCATGTCAGATGTGTTGGTTCAGGTTTGTTGGGGTTCAAATCCGTGACCTCATACTGGATATTGACCTAAGACCGTAAAGTAAATATTACCTGTTTAAAGTAACGTACCGGGACTCAGATCTCCTCTCTTAAAGAGGGTTCATATCTTCTGTTAGAGAGGAGACCAGACCCCTCTTTAAGATGGATTACGGCCCATGCTGTAATTTCCCTTTCGGGCCTCATGCAGATTAGTGATGTCATATACCTTCAAAATTTTAGTTTTAAGACGTAGAAATTGATTTCTTATAATGTTTTCTCTCACCCTTTCTCCAGACACTCGATAAGCCTGCCTATTTATTTAAGCCCTCAATGTGTTAAACAGGTTAAATGCCTTTATTTCCGCTGTCAACCATAACTTGCATGGAGTCCCTGCCACCATACAGTTTATGTGTTAGATCACCACCGTCCACACTCGCCGGAACATAGTTATTTAATTTCCTCATATTTTTTCCTCATCAGATTAACTCTACCGGCAATCAAAACTGGGTGTTTAAATGGTGCCTTTTATTTCCTTTATTTTTAACTAGTGTTTGAAAGCAGTGTGGTCACAGTAAAAATCAATGAATTCTTTTAGAGGTAAAGTCTGAAAGATATTTACGTTTTTGATTCTTAAAACCAATTCAAACGACTCGGTAGTGAATGATTGATGTCTTTATTCTTTGATAACTTAAAATATTACGTATTTAATTTCTCCGTGTTATACACAGATTTTCATAATTCTAGTTCAAATATTCAAACTGGGACAATGCGTAAAGTGTTTGCCCTTTCATCGGGTGTACTACCAGTAATACTTCATTTATCCAAAATCTTCGTTACAATAAGGCTGCTTCATGACCCTTGAGATTTAATATAAGGGACGAAAAGGTATGATAATGCCTGAAACGTCTGAAAGGGCCTGTAATCTGCCTGCTAAGAAACTGGAGTCAAAAAGGAAAATTGACAAGGACTTGGATTAAATTTGTCATTGCGTTTTATTACAAACTGTTACTTATATTAAAGAATTTTGTTAAATCAAAATTGCAGATTGTACTTTTCACTAATTTGCCTGCAGTTACATCTGTGTGGATGTCAGCTATCGTAATAAAAGGTCCTATCTTATTCCCAAGGCTTCGGGTTACTTCTACCTCGAAATGTAGGGTGTCAATACATACCCACCTAGTATACGGGTAGACAGACATATTAGTGGAGATTATAAAATTATGTATATTACGGGTCTTAATCGCGTGAATATTTTTTTCAAAATTTAAAAAGTTTCATATTGCAACGGCCGTGGTCACGGGTAGACTGCTCGTAAGTCTACCCGTGACCACGGCCATTGCAATACGATCGAAACGACGGGCAATAAACAAGGTATTTTACCTTAAATTATTCACGCGATAAAGACCCATATATAATTTTATAATGTGTACAAATCGCGACAGTTTATTAACATTTATATTGGTGGAAGACTACTAGAAACCACTCGAATTGAAAATACTTATTACTATATTCACAAAGAACCATGTCATTTTGTGCTCCCGGTAAGCTTCAGGGTATAATAATAATTTGACGTGATTTATTGAAAGTCTTTGAACAAAATGTCGGCTGATATTAGAAGAGTTATCGTTAAAGTTAGGGAAGGCAACGTAAGTTAATTAGTCTCTTAAATTATGACTTTGATGTTAGGTTTAATTAGTTGGTTGTATGAGTTAATTAATTTACCGATTTTAGGTTTTTGACCTAACTTGTTGATGTAACTTCTTCTCAAGACATAAACAATTGGTTTCAAAAGTCAGACTTATTTTTTTTATTTAATCTGCACAGTCCCACTGCTGGGCAAGGTCTCCCCTGTGCTTATACATATTTCCCTGTCTGGAGTTTTCTCTTCCCACAGCTTCTTTTTCTGTCCATATAGTCACGCCAGCGTTCCCTAGGTGACGTCCATCATGATCTGTACTTTAATATTAGAAAATTATTCTATTCTCAGGGGTATATTTGCACATTCACAAACCAAGTCAAATACTCGTAATAAACATTTGTAGATCACTTAAAGTGGTGTCCTGTACAGGAAGCAAACCAGCAACACTTCGCTTCGTAGTCATGCAGCATCCACGTTCTAAAATGTATTCCAAATAGTGGAGTAATATTGCCGCAGAATTTTAAAGAGTTGTTCTGAAGTAAGTTTCATAAAAATAAGATAGTGGCTGACATAAAGGCAAATAGTGATTGGCAGATATTGTAGACTCTACGCTACGGCATGCTACGCTGCGCTACGAACTGCTACGAAACTGTATTCGAACCCTCTACAAATGTCAAAAGTGTGATTTTGAATATAAGATCGGGGCAAAAGTATTTTCGTATAGGTATTTTATTTTTTTTCAGGTATATTTTTTTATTTATTTATAATATGTAGGTATGTGCCGTTTTGATCGATGACTTGTTGCGATCTTGTGGGTAGTGCTATGATCTCATAGCTGTAAAAATTTTGAGATTTTTGGTCATAAAAAAAAAAGATTTTTGATCGAAAAATACCTGTCAGATACAGGTATTTTTCGCATTAGGTTCGTAAGCCGCATAGATTTTATTCGCGGCGTTTGTCGTATTTAACTTCAAAATGTATGGAATTTCTTTGTTACATACGCTCATTTTGCTTGATTGAAAAACGATTGAAAAGTGGCGGTAAACTAGTTTTTTTTTAATTATTGCATCTTCAGAATATCAACATTTAAAGGTATTAAAACCAGCCAGTTACATTCAGTACAATGAAAGAGGTTTGATTACCAACAATACATTCAAAATACGAAAATACTTTTGCCCCTTCCTATTATAACACATCATTTGGTCACTTCGACATACAAACAAACGGACACTTAGTGGTTTTCAAATAATTGGCCGAATTTGGATGCGCGTAAAACCCAACCCAAAAAAATAAAAAAATCATTTTCTTCAAAATGTTCTTCAACCATGGTTGAGATCAATACACCTCGAACCATGTTTCTAGTAAAAAAAGTTGTATCAATCCACCATTTAGGTGTTACAACATCACAAATCTACAGACAAACACATACTTACTCATCTCAGCTTCAAAAGAATTAACACATAAAGCCCCTAGAACTCGTGTACGCAAATACTTCAACTGAGTCAAACATCTGAACAGCCAGCTCATAGTACGTGACCCGAGTATCAATGCCCTTAATTGCTTACACTTCACACAATAATTTTGCTCGCAAGAAAATTATGCCTCGTTTTTATTTTAACCGTAATTCTTTTGAGAAAATTCTTGTTGAATTATTTTTTGTGTATACAGGTTTGTATTTTTAAGTGGGCAGTGAGGTAAGGTTCTAGCTAGAAATATTGTAGCTTTAGGAAGATGTTTTTTTATAGAGACTGTCCTTATTTTTTAAAGACCTAAAGAACAGGTAAAATATACTTTGGAAATGGCGAAAATAAATATATTGAGAACCATTGGTTGTAATTTTGAAACTTTTACTATATTATTAAAGCAGCGATAGGCTAATGGTTAAGGCATTGGACTAGCAATCGATAGGTTACTACCGACGTGAATCCAGTCCCTACATAAGCAATTTTATTAAGGTAGAGGGGTTAACAAGATTGCTAGTAATGTGCCTACCCGTATTGCTAGTAATTAAAAAAAAACCCAAAGCTAATTGGTCCGACTCTGACAAACTTTTTAACAAACTTAAAAAACGTATGTTATGTATTGATAGGTACGTAGATATGTAATATTATTGGATCTGCGTGATTTTGACAATTTGTGAAATAAATATTTTTTTGTATGTTTGCCCAATCATTTTTCAGTAACTAGAGATCACACTGTGACAATAATTTTTTTTAGTAATTCATATCTCTGTGGCGCGGTAGTAGTGTGTCCGACTGCTACGCAAGAAGTCGTGGGTTCGATACCCACACGGGACACCCCTTTGAGCGATCCACAAGTCGTTGTTCCGAGTCTGGGTGTACTTTGTGTCCGTGATTTGTATGTTTGTGAAGTCCCCCGCGACACAGGGCTTGTACACTAATGCGGGAGTCGTTTAAAAAAAAAAAAACAATATATATATATATATATATATATATATATATATATATATATATATAGGGTAGTAATTTAGGGCCCCTCTTGTTTATACTGACGATTAATGACTTACCAACCGTGGTTACAAATTGTACTCCCCTTCTATTTGCCGACGATTTAAAACTGGTTCTGGATATAAAACACAACACAAATCATACTATACTACAGCAGGACATAGATAATGTAGTAAGGTGGAGCCAAGAAAACCAGCTGTACTTCAATGTGGCTAAGTGTTCCGTACTATCGTTCAGCCGCGCGCGCGCCCCGAGCCATTACCAATACCTTATGGACGGGACGCCGCTACAGCGCCTCACTGAGGTTAAAGACTTAGGTGTACGCTTTACTCCTGACCTACAATTTCGGCAACATATCACAGATGTTTGCAAAAAAGCATACCGGAATTTGGGCATGGTATTACGCCAAGCCAATAGTTTTTCAAACATGGGGGCTCTGAAAGCACTATACGAGGCACTCGTAAAGAGCCACTTGGAGTGTAATGCAGTGATATGGTCACCTCACGAAGATAAATACAAGTTAATGTTAGAAAAAATTCAAAATAAATTCGTCAGGTTCCTTTATCTGAAGCAGTACGGGGTGTACCCAGGTTATCCACTTCTGTATCCTACTTTGTTCGTTCTCGGCATGGTAGGATATTACAGACTAGAGGTTAGAAGGGAGGTAGCTCTTGTCACGTATTTGTTTAAAGTAATCTGCGGTAAGATCCATAATCCAGGCATTTTACAGACTCTCGACTTGTGTGTCCCGGACGAGTACGTAGGACGGCGGCGGAGACCACCATTGCTGTCGGTGCCCCGCGAGCGCACCAACCTGCAGCAGCGAGCGCCGCTCGCGCGTGCGCTGCGTGCGCTCAATGCAGTGTCCGACCGGATAGACTTATTTTATTGCACGTTGAACGAATTCATACGAACCGCCTATTGTGTTATTTGTAGTTTGTAGTTAATTAAACATAAGTTTCTGTCTGTTTACCACGCTATTGAATTAGGTTATACCTGTGATAATAGTTGTGTGTCTATATTTGAATAAATAAAATAAATAAATAAATAAATAAATATACCAAACACCATTTACATTTTTACGGTATGAGAGGTGTGAAGTGAGTGCACATTTGTGTTTTGTACAAACTTTATACATAACCCTAAAAATGAAGATTGCTTTGCCATTTATGTTTCGTAGGTATTGAAAAAATAATTACTTTTTAAATAATAAATGGTAAATTTAAAAAGGGATTTTTTCACTTCTAATTCATTGTATTTTTCCGAGGATATTTTTATAGTAATTGAATAATGACAAAGTTATGAAATAATTGTTTTATAAGTGACGACTTCCGCACTAGGGAAAAATGAGGATCTTAAAAGTTATAACGTTTCAAGAATTTGCGAAATATTTATTTTCCTTGTAAATATAATTTTATGATGGCGGTTGATGAATGAAACCAACGATATGACAGGTTGACTATATTTTATTCATTGCATAATGTTTCATGTACAGGTTTAGACTTAGGTTAGGTTTCCTATGTGTTGTTCTTGGGATGGACTGCGGGGCTATCGCATCCCTTAACTTCCTAGCTCTGCTATTCCTGAGGGCTGCGGGGCTACCGCTCAGTTCAAGCAAAGGCAACAGGGGTGACTACGGTGCTATCGACCACTGTGCCGTCTGGCTAGCGAATGCCTAATATGACCTTGGGATGGACTGCGGGGCTATCGCATCCCTTTGTCAACCTAGCTCGTGCTATCCCTGAGGGCTGCGGGGCTACCGCTCAGCTCAAGCTTGAGGCAACAGAAGTGACTGCGGGGCTATCGACATCTGTGCCGTCTGGCTAGCGAATGCTTCCTTCCTCCGATAACCGCTGGTTTTAAAGGCTCCGATGCGTGCGTGTGCGTCGCCGTTGCATGTAGTGGTGAATCATCATTACTCTTGCTGCATTTACGTACGACGTTCATAGATGGCATTAGTAGTCTGTACCGTGACTTGTATTGCTGATCTTATATCTGAGGAGTGTTGCAGTCTACTTGGTGTTATGCTCGCTGATCGATAGATGGCGTCTTGTTACATTCTCCCCCTCTGGTACTTTAAAGTCGTCCCGACGAAGTACCAGCACCAACATCCTTCCGAGGCCTACCTCTGCGGCGAATTGGGTGTGTAGGTTTAGATATGACGTCATCCCTCTGTTCATACTTTGTGATTGCTGAAGTATGGTATTTTCCTATCGATTTTCCTGGAGCATCTGGGTGCGCGATTTCATATGTTGAAGACCCGTGTTTCTTTAGTATAATATATGGGCCATCGCGTCGGGGAGTAAATTTTGCGGTAAACTGTTTGTTAATATTGCTTACAGGATGTGATTCTACCAAAACAAATTGTCCAGTTTTATAGTCAGGATCTGGTCTTCGTTTATTGTTTGCCTTTTGGCGCGATGCGTCTTTATTGCGTTCCACATTTTCTTTTGCTAGCTCCAAATCTTGGCATAATTGTTTTAGTTTTGGCGTAATATTCGCTACAAAATTTTCAGATTCTACAACAGAACTTAGATCATGTGTCAATTCATAGGGTGTACGCAATTCTCTTCCAAATGTAAGGTAAGATGGTGAGAAACCTGTTGTTTGACATTGAGCAGTATTCATTGCGAATCTTAACGCAGGTAGGGTTGATGGCCAATTATGATGTTTGTTTTTCACCATAATCGCAATCTGTGATTTCATGTCTCTGTTTTTCCTTTCTACTACATTCGGTTCCGGATGATATACTGGTGTGAAGATTTGTTGAATCTCTAGACAATATGCAAGTTTTTGCATTATTGCGGATATGAATTGTACTCCATTATCACTGATTATTTTTCTAGGTAAACCATACCGAAGGAATATTTCATTGAGCAGAATCAAAGCACAATTTTCACCAGTTGCTTCTTTTAATGGAAATATTTCAATCCACCTTGATGCAGTATCTTCAATTATCAGAATCCATTTTTCTCCTGATGGTCCTTTTGGTAATGGTCCAAAAAGATCAACATACAGTACTTCAAACCTTTGGGAATTCGGTGTAGATTGGTATAACCCTGCTGGTTTTTTGTTCGAAGGTTTATACTTTTGACATTCAGCACATGTTTTCACATATTTTATTACATCTCTTCGTAATCCTATCCAATAAAAATTGTTTGTTATACGTTGTATTGTTCGTTCTATTCCCATATGGCCAGCAGTAGGTGAGTCGTGATACGCATTGAGAATATTACGTATTTCATGACGTGGTACTACTAGTTTTGCATTTTCGTTTTCTTGTTCAGGTATATAGACATATAAGACACCTTTATGAAGTAGATATCCTTTCTTTATATATTCAGCTTCTTTTCCTTCTTCTAGACTTCTTATTATACCGCAAAGAGAGTCATCTTTCATTTGTTCCTCTCTTAACTGTTTTTCATTAAATCTAGGTAGATCCAACTCTGTGCTGCAAATGGTGCAATTTTCATCATGAATCTCGCATGGCGGTCGAGATAGCATATCAGCTACAACATTGGTTCGTCCGGGTGTATAGTGTATTTTGAACTCGTATGGTTGTAGTTGTAAAGCCCATCGTGCAAGGCGACCAGTAGGCGTTTTAAGATTCATAAGCCATTTCAAAGGTTGATGATCCGTTACAGTAATAAACTTTGTTCCTTCTATATAGCCACGAAATTTTGATATCGCCCATACTATGGCTAATGCTTCCTTTTCTGTGACACTATAATTACGTTCAGCTGGCGTCAAGAGTCTACTTGCATATTCTACAGGGTGTTCGCACTCTCCCTCCCCCTGCACCAAAGCCGCCCCTATGGCATATTGGCTGGCATCAGTTTTTATTACGAAGGGTAAATCTGTACTTGCCTGTTTTAATACTGGTGACGTAATCAATGCTTCTTTTAATTTCATAAATGCTTTTTGTTCGTCTTTGTCCCACTTCCAACTTATCTTTTTCTTTGTTAAATTTGTTAATGGTCTAGCGACTTCCGCAAAATTAGGGATGAATCGCCGATACCATGACGCAGTTTGCAGGAAAGACACCAATTGTTTTAAGTTTTTTAGGCGCCTGCCGGTTTGCAATAGCAGAAACTTTTTCTGGGTCTGCTTTAATGCCTTCCGAAACTATCAGGTGTCCTAAATATTTAATCTCGGAGCATACAAATTTACATTTCTTTCTGTTAGCTCGTAACTTATACTCTCTTAATTTGTCAAGTACTTCTTTTAGATCCTGTATATGATCATAGAATGACTTAGATCTAATAATCAGGTCATCTAAGTACGATAATACACACTTGGCTTGTAGTCCTTGTATGAATTTATCCATTAATCTTTGAAACGTAGCTGGTGCATTTCGTAAACCGAATGGCATTCGTTTAAAACGGAACGTTCCAAATGGCGAAACGAAGCTTGTTTTGTCACAATCTTCGGGTTGTAACAAAATCTGCCAATAGCTAGCTTGCAAATCAATTGTTGACATATATGGCATTGCTTTCGCTTGATGTAACAAATCGTCAATACGTGGCAATGGATATCTGTCTGGTTTTGTTATCTCGTTGAGTCGGCGATAATCTACGCAGACTCAAACGTCGGTTTCTCCCTTTGGCACTAGAATTACAGGTGCTGACCATGGGGAATCACATTCCTCGATAATGTCATCGTTAATCATATCATCCAATTTTTCTCTCAGTTGTTGTTGCCTTGTAGGTGATAATCTATAGGGCTTAACGCTGATTGGTGGATGAGTGCCTGTATCTATTCTATGTTGTGTAAATGGAGTTGGTTCTGTGTTTTTTCAAAGATGTCGCTGTACTCAAACAACATTTTGTTAAACATTACCCTTTCATTATTTGTAAGTAAGGTACCTTCATTGGGATGTAAATAAATATCAACAGAATACAATGAAGTAGGATTTATTGGTAAATAATTTATTCGTGGATCTACACGGGATGTGTCGTCGGCGGGTTCACGCGGACGTATAGGGCGTGGTGGAGTATCCAGCTTGTGTATGATCCATCTGGGCTTTTTATTTATAGGTGGGCTGTCTTCTGTAGCTCGATGTGGTGGTGTTTCAGGTAGGGGTGACATTTCCAATTCCTTGGCCCAATTTATAAATTTGGACATGGCTTCTACCTCTCCGGGCTCCTCCTCTTCAAACGATAGTCTTTTCACCGCTTTGATTGGGATTGAATTGGTCTTTAATTGAATAAAGCTGTGGAGTGTTTTCGTGTCGTCGATAAAATTCCAACTGCGCTGTGGTAGGTTTAGAACGATTCCTGATTTTTCTAGGAAATCGATACCTAATAGGGTTCTGTTGTCGATCGCTTCAGGAATTACTGACATAGTAATTGGCAGTATACGTCCTCCAATCAATATGTTAACTGTGGTTGTTAACAGGTTTGACGTTTTAGTTGTACCATCTGCCAATGTGATATCTGTTTTTAATTTATCAAATCTTACCCCATTTCGCAGTAACGTTTTATGCAGCTGTGTACTAGCGATACTGCTACGGGCGGCAGTATCAATGTATGCATAGCCCTCTTCACCTTCAATTGTTACCTTAATAGTAGGTATTTTTGCTTGACTCTGTAGGGTGTTTTGTATTGAGTAGAATGCCACGGGCTTCGGCGGTGTTTCCTTGTTTTTACAGGAACTTCAATTGCTTCGGTATACCCCCGGTGTTCCGCATCCATAACATGAGAAGGTTGGCTTTTCCATAATTGCTGTATTCTTCTCTGCCAACATTTTTCGGCATACCTCATACAGGTGTCCCTTTTTGCCACAAAATGTACACCTTTTTATGGTTTTGGATTTCTGCTCTACGTTTGAAGTTGCTGCAGGTGTGTCTACTGCTTCCTTCAGGAGGCTTTCCAGGTGGCGACCGCGGTCTAGGAGTTCCACGAACGTATTTATATCCTCTCGCATGATTTCTTTCTTGTATTTTATATTCAAAAGCCCATAAACATAATCAATATGTACTTCTTCTTTCTGTCTCTTTGTAGGCAACTGGGCGAGCAAGGCGCGTTTTTCACAAACAAATGCGTCGATTTTTTCGTTCGTTTGTTTCTTTGAGAACACTTCCACGTAAATTTCGTGAGGTTGCATTGTGGGAGCAAAAGCACTTCTAATGGCGTCTAAGGCGTGTTTCCACTTTTTAATATCTCCTTTTACACCTCTCCACCACGTTGCAGCGGCACCAGTGAATAATAAGGTTAGACCTTCTAATGCGTCTTCGTCGCTTATGTTTTCAATTTTCTTGTACACAGATATACTTGTAACAAATTCTTCCACTTTGTTGTGATTTCTCTCACCGTCGTATCTCTTTGTGCACCGAGCAAAACTTTTAGTATTCTGATTACCCGTTTCACTTTTTTCTGACAGCTTGTCAATGAGTGCAGCGAATTGTTCTTGTGTCATTATCATCATTTCTTTTTCAGCCATCTTGAGGGTAATTTGGTTTTTTTTTTATTGTGGGTATATTGATTTTACGTTGGGCGTCAATATGATGGCGGTTGATGAATGAAACCAACGATATGACAGGTTGACTATATTTTATTCATTGCATAATGTTTCATGTACAGGTTTAGACTTAGGTTAGGTTTCCTATGTGTTGTTCTTGGGATGGACTGCGGGGCTATCGCATCCCTTAACTTCCTAGCTCTGCTATTCCTGAGGGCTGCGGGGCTACCGCTCAGTTCAAGCAAAGGCAACAGGGGTGACTACGGTGCTATCGACCACTGTGCCGTCTGGCTAGCGAATGCCTAATATGACCTTGGGATGGACTGCGGGGCTATCGCATCCCTTTGTCAACCTAGCTCGTGCTATCCCTGAGGGCTGCGGGGCTACCGCTCAGCTCAAGCTTGAGGCAACAGAAGTGACTGCGGGGCTATCGACATCTGTGCCGTCTGGCTAGCGAATGCTTCCTTCCTCCGATAACCGCTGGTTTTAAAGGCTCCGATGCGTGCGTGTGCGTCGCCGTTGCATGTAGTGGTGAATCATCATTACTCTTGCTGCATTTACGTACGACGTTCATAGATGGCATTAGTAGTCTGTACCGTGACTTGTATTGCTGATCTTATATCTGAGGAGTGTTGCAGTCTACTTGGTGTTATGCTCGCTGATCGATAGATGGCGTCTTGTTACAATTTTAAATAAATACAGGGTATTTACACCTGTTTTATCAGGATTTCTACTACCTTGATGTCAGAGCATCACTGCTGTGCGTGATTTCTGGATTGGTTCCCTTACAGCACAAAGTTTGTAATCCATATCAGGCATATTTATCAGGTCGAAACTATCCATACGACAAATAATTGCATTTTTGAAGAGATAGAAAAATTTGAAGGCCTGTCCTAAAAATTTGGAATCGAACCCGAGACTCACCACCTATCTGGACTATGTTACTAGACCTCAATTTTTTCTATTCTTTCTTGCACGCGAGTTGGGCCCCCGCAAGCGCCACCAGCCGGTAGGTAAAGAACTATGACGGCTTTTGTAATTGCTTCATTACAGAGAACATTTTAACAGGTTATGATATCGCAGGCCGAATATTATAATCATTTTATAGGCATTTAATAATAATATAATAATAATAATATCTTGGGACAACTCACACAACGCTATCTGATCCCAAACTAAGCAAAGCTTGTACAATGGAAACCAGACAACTGATAAACATACTTATATATTTCTAAATACATACATATTATAGATAAATAACACCCAGACACAGAATAAACCATCGTGCTCATCACACAAAGTTTTATCCTGGGTGGGGATCGAACCCACGACCTCCTGCGTAGCAGTCGGATATACTCCCACCGCGCCACAGAGGCAGTCAATTTCTTGCCAATTACTTTATAAAATGCAATTATTGTAATATTAAACTAATTGGCAAGAAATGCCAATAACAATTATTATAATTATTTACATACCTAGTATGATAATGTAGTTCCTGTATCGAATAAAATTGTTTTTACTTCTACACTCCGATACGGAACGATAATTTGTGAATCGCTTAAAGTGGTGTCCCATTGAGGAATCAAACCTTAACCTCTTATGTTGTCGTGGTGATGATTATGATGACACTTACTACAAAGTAAGTGTCATAATCATCACTGAAACATATAAAAAAATATTGGTGTTAAAACTATCACTCCAAGCGTAGCAACGTGCAATAGAATTCCCTTATTCCCAATATCCTCTTGTAACAAACAATATCCTCACAAATTCCCATTAGGCGCCAGGTGTTATTAATCCGTCTTAACTTGTAAATTTAGCAACTGCATCGCTGCATGCAGTTTATAAGATTATTCGTATCGGTAGTGGTGCAGCGGCTGGAGGATTAAGCACCCTTGTTTCGTGAAAGCGGAATATTGTGGGCGGTTTGAGCTAAAATGCACGTTCTTAGTTAGTGAGATAGATTAGAATGTTAGTGAAGTAACATTCGTTATTTTTGAATGTGGAATTGTGAAACATGCAGAATATGCAGCATTTCGACTGGCCTGTTGGTCTAGTGTATTCTGTGGTTTAGTGGTTTGTGATGCTTACTGCTACGTCAAAAGTCGGGAAATCTCTATGCAATGAGCATAATTGTTTATTTTGTTTCTGAGTGTAATGTATCTTTAATATTATGTATGTATTTATAAATATATAAGTATGTTTGCGCTTCTCCTAGTTTGAATGAAAGATTTAAGTCAATGACAAATGAAACCATTAAGCCATCAGCGCATTCGTTACTCCTGATCATCCTCTATTCTCCTATGACAGCCAATCAGTGCTGTTAAACTAAATTTACACAATTATCCTAAAATATGCTGGAATTATTCATAATGTTGTCTTCGTTTCTTTGTTACGTAATTAATAAAAATAATATCTTGGGACAACTCACACAAAGCTATCTGATCTACTATGGAAACCAGACAACTGATAAACATACTTATTATATTTCTTAATACATACATAGTATAGATAAATAACACTCAGACACAGAATAAACCGTCGTGCACATCACACAAAGTTTTATCCTGGGTGGGGATCAAACCCACGACCTCTTGCGTAGCAGTTGGATACACTCTCACCACACTAAATACTATTATTGTGGTTATTTTACAACACTGCAAAATTAATAAAAACAATAAATTAATAAAAAGCTATTTGTGTACTTCAATTCTATCAATTTAAGTCTCAATTTATGAAACAAAATACCTATTGAAAAAGAAAATAAATCTGTAAAAATATATTTAAAACCCAGTAACCGATACCCTAGCAGCTTCACTCGTCCACTCGACTATGACAAAAATCACTTTGCAATATAAACACTTACGGTGTATTTATAAGCACACAAATTGTGTAAGCTGTGTCGGAACCTTTCAATTGTGACAGCTTGTATCTGTGTAAGCTGAGAGAAAAATATCAAGAACTTAGTAAGAGCATTTATAAAATAAGTACTTACTTTAAAAACAAAATGTATTTAAAATATTTTTTTCTTCTACGATTTAGGAAACTAGTTTATTCTTGTGCTATATACCAGTGTCGAATCTATACTCTAAAGGTTCATTTCCGTGCATCGCGATCGAGAACACACACACAAAAAGAGAGACTGAATTGTAAAAAAACAAAGTCTACCTCTTCTCTTCTTGTATCATCTCCCGTTTGCACTCGAATTAGCGATTAAGGGCTTAATCCCATTTGTATTACATAATACTTAATCAAAACTCGGAACTGATGTAACAACTGTCTGTCGATGGAAATCCAGCGTCAGACATCTTGCCTGAACTAGCTGCTATTTTTAAACGACTTGAATTCGGATGTTGGTATTTTATTTGTGTGTATTCGAGTATAACTCCGTTTTTTCGAGCATAACATCGAAAGCGGCTTATTCCGAAACGGTCCAAAAATTTGATGATGAGTTACAGAGGCAGACTACGAATTTCTTCAATAAATGACAGCATCAACCGTGCATCATCAAATCAAACGTGATTGAAGTCAGTTAGATGATTTTTGGTAAAAAAAAAGTCAATGTTTATTGTCATTACTAAAGACGTAGTGTTTTCGTTTTTAACTGTTATTTTTTTGTCTAAAATATATTTTCTCTAAAAATATAAAGTTTTGTATTCAGGTGTCCAAAATCCCTTGTTTCCACTCAATGAACCGTACCACATTCACAGAATACCAACACTAATACAGTTCATAGATTAAACAAACTGGGTCGAACTTGTACTATTGATTGATGGCAAATACCTGGCGTTTGGGCCAAGTTCCATTGTCGATGGCTCTGGCGTGTGATTGAAACATTGGACAATAAAAATACGGTAACCTGAATGTTCAATTTCATTCGTTTTTGACCTTTATCATAATAATGTTGAGTGGTGTTGACATATAATAATAATAAAATATCACACATCTTTTTGCTTTGAAGGTGTGAGTCCTAGTCACCGTTAATCTAAACGTTTTTTCGTCCGAAATTGGTGAGAAGAACGGTTCGGTTAGCGATCTTCTGGGTGCAAGGCTATATCTTGACGTAATCATTCTATACACATAGATGCAAGTAACGCACCGTGTGCCTTACCACGTTTGTTTCTTTGTAGTGGCAACGTAACACTCACCCCCATTTAACCCTCGGCGTAAAAGAAGGGGTGTTATAAGTTATGTAGCGGCCATAGCAATTAAACGAATGGACGGATTCAATTCCTTTTTTTATTAGATGCTAGTTTATCGAGACTATTCTGAGCTTTGTTTATTGAAAATCCAAATAAATAAAGAAATTTCAATACTGTTTTAAAAATAATCAACTTTTGACTCACAAGTAGGATGTAATGTGCATCAATTAAATTGTTGCACACTTTGATGAATAAACAAGCATTGCGTATTTTCTTAAATATAATATTGAGAGTAACATGATTGAATCAGACTGCAGGGGTATACAGCAATCGGGGCCGACAGCTAACACAATTACAAACTGATCAGCTGATTGGATGTAGCGCCGGACCACTGATTGCATATAGTGCTGGGATAAATCTTCTGCGTTAATAAACTTGCAAGCGTAATCAAAATATGAAGAGAGGATTTAGAAATAAATAGGTATTTTTTTACAAAATCAATTTAAGAGCTTATTGCCTCGGTAGTGCAGTTTCAAAGACCGTGCAAGTCGCGGGATATTTATAATAATAATAATAATAATATCTTGAGACCACTCACACAATGCTATCTGATTCTCAAACTAAGCAGAGCTTGTATTATGGAAACCAGACAACTGATAAACATACTTATATATTTCTAAATACAAACATATTATAGATAAATAACACCCAGACACAGAATAAACCATCGTGCTCATCACACAAAGATTTATTCTGGGTGAGGATCGAACCCACGACCTCTTGCGTAGCAGTCGGATACACTCCCACCGCGCCACATATATTATTTAATATATATTTTTTATACTACAAAATGAAGAGACCAGCAGGTCGTGCGCCTGATGATAAGCGTCACGCTAGCCCATAACAGTATCAGTGTCCCCCAAAACATTGTTTAGCAACGATCTGAAAATCAACGTACCACTCGGCATTTGAACGACTACCTCTGTGGCGCGGTGGGAGTGTATCTGACTGCTACGCAAGAGGTCATGGGTTCGATCCCCACCTAGGATAAAACTTTGTGTGATGAGCACGCGGTTTATTCTGTGTCTGGGTGTTATTTATCTATAATATGTATGTATTTCGAAATATATAAGTATGTTTATCAGTTGTCTGATTTCCATAGCACAAGCTCTGCGTAGTTTAGAATCAGGTAGCGTTGTGTAAGTTGTCCCAAGATATTATTATTATTATTTGAGACATTAGTTCATAAGTCTCATTTTACCAGTAATTACACTTGCTATAGTGCCTATCAACCGAAACACAGCGATGTGTTAACATCACTATTTCACGGGAGAATAATTGACACCGTTGTGGTACCCACCAAGATGGTACATAGCTAAGATCTACCGCCGAATGAGTTACTGAGTTAAGAGACATTCAAAAAGTTTACATTTTTAACGATGAATTTTGTAATATTGTTTTATGAAATATTAGCCTGACATCGCGTAATATAACATACATATAACATTACAGATAGAGGTTTATGAAAAGACTTAATCATTTTACAAAACTACTGAGCACCACCAACCTGTGGTCCTCAGTTACAAAAACTACGTCACACTTTAGTTTCACTGCGTGAGGGGCTGCACAACTATAGCAATTTCTCGCCTAACCCTACCTCAATCAAAATAATGTCATTCACTTTGACACCATTTGTCACAATGTCATTTGCACCCTTTGTAATCGTGTAAAATCTATATATATATCCGTGACTTAGTGGTGAACGAGTAAACCAAGAATTTAGTAAGATTATGCAACGTTACCTGTACGGTTGTACACTTGACTGAGATGTATGGAGTGCAAAAGTAAAAGATCACGAATCAGAATCAATCACATAACTGGTTTATTTGTACTTAATTTACTGGCCGCATTATAAAATAAGGAGTTATTAAGTAAATTGGTCAACGCACAACACCATTTTTTTTTTAAAGACGACTTCCGCAGTATGATACAAGCCCTGTGTCGCGGAGTACTTACAAACATATAAGTCACAGACACAAAGTACAACAATTTGTGGATGACATAAAGTGGTATCCCGTGTGAGAATCGAACCTACAACCTCTTGCGTAGCAGTCGGACATACTCCCACCGCGCCACAGAGGCAGAAATTAACACATGCATAGTATAAAACTCTCTTCCCGTGGGTGTCGTCAAGGCGACTAAGAGATTTCACTCCGGAGGACGGGCAGCAGCGTCCTCTGCGTACTTAAAGCCTTACTGCGATCGCCAACCCGCTCGCCAAGCGTGGCGATTATGGCAATTACCCCCAGGATCGACATTCCAGTAGGTTCTACTGGGGAGACCCGTGCCCAGCAGTGGGACATCATATGGGTTGATATGTATGTATGTATGTAGTATAAAACTATACATTCCCACTAGTGGCACTAGTCGATAGATGGCTGACCACTTTATTAAAAAGTCACATCTTCTCTTTTGTCTAACTTTGTAGAAGTTTATTTTCGATAGTTATGAATTGCCACTTAAATGGACATGTGAGAGTTTAGGAACTACACAAAAGAATGTGCCTACTTTTATGACGCACGAACTTGTGCACTATAATACATGTGCGTAGTCTGGCCCTTTGAGATTTCTTTGTTGATCTAATCAGGACCAGGTTGGCCTTTACAAGTAATATATCAATGAGAAATAAACAACTAAGTTAAGGCAGTATGTTCGGTCTTTCCTCGCGGCTTTACTCTTGCGAACGTGGCAATAAATTTAGAATCATTCTATCCCAAATTATGTCTGACGTTCATAAGCGTTGCATTTGTAACCTAAATGAATAAAGTATTTTGACTTTGACTTTGGTCACTCGCACACGCTCAATTTCCTTTATGTAGATATTGGTAGATATGCTTATCACTTACTAGGACAAACACGGCACATATCTTGCAGTTTATAATTGTATTATATCTTGGGACATTTGATCCCAAACTAGGCAGAACCTGACAACTGATAAATATACACACTTAGTTACATATTTCTAAAAACATAAATATTATAGATATATTACAGCCAGGCACAGAATTAATCATCGTGCTTATCACACAAAGTGTTATCCTGGGTAGAGATCGAACTCACGACCTCTGGTTATACAATCAGGATCATTAACCACTAGATAAACAGGCCAGTCAGAAAATTAAGATTACGACTGTAAATCATTAGAGTACAGTTAAAAATGACAAGGTAAACTATTTGACAGTTTGTCGCAACGCCACCTATTTTAATCATATCATTTTAAAATTGTCTTTAATTCACATGACTTAAGGTGGCAATGTGCTGTGTCGGTGCGGTGTAGTCGTAGTAAGTGATGATCATTAAGCGGTCTCACTGTAATTGAATACTGCACAGACTGTCCTCCAGAATTACAGTGAACAGTTACGAGCGTGTAGTCTGCAGCTGTAGCCTGTGAAACAATTCTATTAATAAACGTCCCTGTGCGGTGAGGGTAGAATCCTATTCCAGACAGCGGCACGCGACGATGCATTGACGTACCCAAGTTCCCGTCCAGTATCTTGTGTCATACTAGTTTCATTATCTGACAGTGACCCGCAACAAAATATAGTAGTGAGAATAGTTCTTATTGATTTCATATAGACATGCGAATGTTGAGGTGGAGTGAAGACCAGGTGGGGTTAGACGAGGTACATTCGTTCCGTGGCGAATTCGATGACGCCGAATCATTCGCAAAAAAACAAAAAAAAATCTATGGCCTCCACCGCAAACGTCAAATATATGTATATAATACTTTAATTATTTTCCATTCACGATATCGCTATTCGAATGTGACTTTGTCTAGACCCCCAGAATTGCTAGGATAAGAATTAGGTGCAGACTTGTCGGCACACCGCTTTGTCACACTGGTGTGACCATGAGGAAATATAGATTAAAGAAAGATTGAAAGAAGCCAGTGTAATACAAGTATTTAGCAATTGACCTTTATAGTACGTTGTACGATGGATTGACTGGATGTAGAAGTTCAGAAGAAAATAGAAGAAGACATAATTTCCACCTGGATGAAGTCGTACTGGATCAATATTTTGTTATAAACATGATAGTGATATAGATCTTCACTCTTTTCGTCTTACATTTGATATTATTTAAGTAGTATATTTGTGTCAACAACTGTAAGTGGTATAAGTACAAATGAGAAAAGTTTCATTCACGATAATGATTATTGTTATGGTTTGACGTGAATTTGGAGTACCCTGAGATTTGGTGAAATTAGATCTACAAAGTGTTAACTTTGTCGTTTTAGCTTACATTGTAGGTACCAACTTAGATTATTCTGATTTTTTTACAAGATACAAAATAAAGAGAAATATTAAATATATTTTATTTGCACATATTTGAGAGATCGTTACCGTGAAAATTGAGTACGTAGGTATATCTATGGAGATACATATTAAACTAAACTATTTTAAATCATTAATAAACTCATTAATGCCCAGCCTAAACTCTAGAACCTAGAAAGCTGAAATTTGGAAAGAAGTGTCTTTTATATTTGAAAAAATGAAATAAAGTTTTTTATTCCCACTAATTAAAACAAAATAATGATGATGCTGTGATGTAGACAAGAAGAATTTTTGACAATTCCAGCTCTTAAAGAGGTGAGAGAATCGCGGCGATCCCGCTATACTACCGTCTCTCTACTCCCAAGTAGTCTCCACGACCGAGCGATTATTCCGACAGCATATTCGCGCGATTCTCTCACCCATGGAGACGGTCCCTTAGGGGTTGAACAAACCTACTTAAAGCAAGTGACTCTCTGACGGCATGATTATATTCGACTGTCTCTGTGGCGCGGTGGGAGTGCGTCCGACTGCCACTCAAGAGGTCGTGGGTTCGATTCCCCTTTGTGTGATACACAAATTGTTGTTCCGAGTCTGGGTGTACTTTGTGTCCATGACTTGTATGTTTGTAAAGTCCCCTGCGACATAGGGCTTGTACCTTAAGCGGGCGTCGTTAAAAAAAATATATATGTGTGTATTTTTATTTTTACCCATGATGACCCAAAAAAATACAATAAGTACCTAACTATTTATAAGCTTTTATCACAATGCTTAAATCAAAAAGTTATTAATAATAGTTGTCGTATTAAAGAAAAAGTTCAACCAAGTTTACGAGTTTAGTTACAAAAGTGGAACAATATTTATACTAAGAGGAATATTCATAGAATATGGTAATGGACGATAATTTTAGATTTCGTGGAATTTCCGTCCCATTTAACATTTAGTACAAGTTATGATAAGGTGAGAGGCTAAAGTACATCCAATTTGATTTTATAATGGTCTCCAAATCGGTGTTGTACGGCGGCTAATCACAACCGAGACTAGCCACCTAGGGAGGAGATAATATAATGCATAAATGTGTCCCCAGATGCAAGTGCACTCTCATAGTCCGATGGGACGAAAACTCAACACGTTCGAAGAGAGATTAGGCGTAGGACCTATGACTTAACGAGCTCGCAGATAACTCGATAAGCTGCCATCAGTCGACCCGTGACCACGATCGGTGCAATTTAAAGTCACGGCAAGCTACGGAAGTCTGTCGAGACGATTGGGATTCAACACTCGTACCCTACAATACAACAAGCCGAGTAACGCATACAGATAACGTTTATGGACATGGAATCTCGGAACAACTTCGATACAAAGTGGCCCGAGATTTCATGTTCATGAGCGAGTAGTATTCTTTAGGTACTCCTGGTGCTGTATGCACTTGCACTTAGGTGTTATGTGGCACATACAAATCTCACTCTAATGAAAATTACAACTCTTGAAAACATTATTATATTAGAAGTTATTTTTTTTCATTCAAATTTACTTTCCGATTTGTACACATTATAAAATTATATCTACGGATCTTAATCGCGTGTATTATTTGAGGTAATATATCTTGTTTCTTGCCCGACGTTTCGACTTTATTGCAACGGCCGTCACGTCACGGGTAGACTGGCCCCCACCAATACCGTTGCAATACGGTCGAAACGTCGGGCAAAAAACAAGGTATTATACCTTAAATTATTCACGCGATTAAGACCCGTAGTATACCTACAAACATATATATATATGTATATATATATATATATATATATATATATATATATATATATATATATATATATATATATATATATATATATATATGTGTATATATATATATATACTCCTATGTACTAAAGATAACTTGCAATGTGGGTTGTGGTTCCACATTACTAACCATTATGCTGCTACCGCTTAAAATTATTATTATTTCTCCTAACAATGACATTACAAGCATCAAGCAGTTTAAAAAAAAAACTACGGGCAATTTCCCTTTAAAACAGAAGACATGTTCTCTATTCAATAAGCTACAAATTGACGACAAATCCATACATAGGTCTTTACGTTTTCACACGGTAACAAATGAGAAAACTTTCACACCAGAAGGGGCCCTCCTTTGAAAGGAGAGGCCCCTCTCCGTAGGGGGGCAATAATTATGTCAGGAGCCCGCAAACCTCCTCATAGTTATTTGTTTACAAGTTTATTCGTTATTGAAGTTCCTAGGTTTATTAAATCTTGGTTGAATATACTTTGAAAATGATTATTAAGCTGGCTGCAACTTAGACTTTTGTTCACATTAAATTAACTATAAAAGTGTTTTTATTTTATATTTTTTATTGCTCCAAAATGTTGGAAATCAAATAGTTGTATTAATATAATCTAGACTTTGTTTCTTTTAATATTGTAGTGATGAAATTATACAACAAACCTATGTCAAACTAATATGCGAAGATGAGATAAAACACCATTATCATAACGGGTGAAGTCTCTTGAAACTGCCTCGGTGGGATACACTCCCAGTATCTGACTGCTACGCAAGAGTTCGATTCCCACACGGGACACCACTTCGTGTGATCCAAAAGTTGTTGTTCCGAATCTGGGTGTAATTTGTGTTCGTGACTTGTAAGTTTGTAAAGTTCCCCGCGACACAGGGCTTGTAAACTACTGCGGGAGTCGTCATTAAAACAAAATGACGACAAATGCCGTATAGTTTAACCCATGAAATAAGAAGAAAGAAGAAAGAAAGAAAAAACATTTATTTGACCTTCCATACATACTTATAAAATAATACAGAATACACAAATGTGAATAATAATAAAAACATTACATCTAATTAACAATAAGTATGTACGAGAGCAAATAGGTACCTACGTCAGCTAATGTTGCGGTCTGTGACCGCAACGCTGGTATTCTCGTAGGTCCCGGCTACCAAACTATAGATACATAAAAATATTATACCATAAATGATTATAATAAATAAATAAATAAATAATTGTTTCTAAAATAAAACATACAGAAAAATTAAAGTAATTAAAATAAAACAACCGAAAAAAACACAAAATATAAATTTCCGAACCAGTTTCCGAACGTTCATTCAACCTCCCTCTGTAAAAGCGATCAACCAATCAGCAGCGTCGCTAGGTACGCTTTCAGTTGATTGGTTTGAGTTTTGACTGTTCGACTAGAGGAAAAGTCTTGGAAAGTTGGAAAAGTTTAAAATAAACAATATTAAACACTATTACGGGGAAACTTAATAAATATTATCATCATGTACTGTATATGTGACTTTAAATAATAGTTTGACTCATGAAATAATCACCAATATTGTAAAGGATTTTCCTGAAACAAGGCTAAAAACTTTTAATAAAAAAGAAACCTCTACAAATCCTCCTGTGATCATCATATAGTCCTATGATGTCACAGAGAGACAGGTCCACTAGTTTTTATGGGATTTTAAATCATTTTTTAAGCTAAATTGCTACTAGTGCTTAAACCGCGGCCGTTAGGGTACCGTCGCGTCGTGGTAAACTTCTCCCTTCTTGCGCCGGGGATTCAAAAACAAGAAGAAGAAGTTGCCTAGTGGTTAAAGCCGTACCCTGACCAAATAACCGTGAGCATTCGTTCCCTCATCGCCGCACCGTAGCGAATACGCTCAGTTTTTGGAATAAAATCTTTATAAAATATTTTTTTTTATTATATTGCCTATCCATTAGTGTAAGAAGCAAATCAAAGAAAATGATACTTTACGAGGAGCTACATTTTATCAATATTTATTTCTCATTTCTGTGGTTTCGTTGTGAGGAGATTAAATAAACATTATACTCCTTTAACAAAAACAAAATCTACCATTTTGGAGTCAAAATTATGTAGAAATTTAATGTATTTTTATTAGTTGATATTTATTTTTAGGTAAAAAGCAGATAGCTCTACAAAAGTGCACAAAAAAACTGCCAGCGCTGGGTTTTGCGCGGGGAAGCGCCTTAAGAAATCCTGACGCGGCGGGTTATACTACCGACGTGATTTAACAGGGGGCTTATACAAGGTACATTCATTCCGTGGCGAACTTGCTAACGCCTACAAGAGGTCGATTCCAGACATTCGTTTGCAAAAAAATGTCTGTGGTCTCCACCGCAAACGTCAAATTCTTAAACATAAAATTTGCCTTTTTATTTCGTTTTCTACATGGTCTCACCTTTCGCTAGATTAGTGATCAATCGATTGGAAAAATAGCGAAGATACTGCCAATAGTGCCGCTTATCTACGCGTCGACTTGGATTGACCAGGTGATATATTTCAATTCCATACATTTTGTATTTGCTTTTCCATCTATTCGAATGTGACTTTGTCTCGGCCCCCAGGATTGCTTTTCTGGTTTGATGGTTCGGCTTTCGCACTCCGGTAAAGCGATTGGAAGTCTCGGGTTCGATTTCTGGGTCTGAACTTCAAAAAATTGTTTCAAATGCAAATTATTGTATTAATAAACTAATTGGCAAGAAATTCCTATAAAATTACTATAATGTGGGACCCACATTACTGCCAAAAACTATATAAGCCTTTCAAGGTAAACTATCGGAATTTCAAACTTTATCACATCTCACATTCATATCCTCTGTAAAGTTCCAACGTCATTTTAGTTGAGAACTGAATTCAACTTGCACTACTCAACTTAGATGACTTGTTATGATAGTTTTAGGTTCCTAATAAGTTATGTTAGTCACTTAGCTTTGATTCAATTAGTAGTAGGATTATTGAACTTAGGTAGATAGATAGGAAGGGGGTAGAAGGTTAGTAACTCCCTCTAAGGCACGGTGTTTATTCTGTGTCTGGGTGTTATTTATCCATAATATGTATGTATTTAGAAATATATAAGTATGTTTATCAGTTGTCTGGTTTCCATAGTACAAGCTCTGCTTAGTTTGGGATCAGATTGCGTTGTGTGAGTTGTCCCAAGATATTATTATTATAAAGAGGTGTGCGTCTAAATGTTGCGGGTTTGACAAAGGGGTCAAAAATTATATGAGACTAGCTACTGCCCGGGACTTCATCCGCGTAGAAATAGTGCGTAAGTTACTCTTTGCTAGTCAATGTTCCGTCAAAATGGGTGCAGCAATATTGTAGAATTACCTGAAACAAACAAACACAAAATATTAAAATTGGCTTTTAGTGATAATAATTTTGTAGATAATGATATAAATAAGTAGGTAGTTATTTTGACGCCGTTTCGTAAGAGTGACGTAGGCTTATAAATATAAAGTATTGACTAAGTAAACGTTAATTTTGTGTCAATAGTTCCTTGAGTAACGAAACAGGCAAGCACATCTTTACGGCGTAGGGATTGCAGAGAACTTATGACTAGGATTAACTTCTGTGTGAATCCTAGTCATAAGTTCTATCCGTTCGCTACATTATAATGACAATTATAGAGTATTAGTATTAGGTTAGGGCGTAAGGAGTTAGGAGCTTGGCTTTCCATAAGATCTGATGTTTTTTTTGTGAGTGGTAGCAATATTATAATATTTTTGGATTTTTTGGTGTTGTTAGTTTAACATAGGTTTTAAACAAATTAGCGAAACCCAATATAACAGTGACAAGATTTTGACTGTCAGATGATGGATTTTTATAGCACTGCAACTTCACGCGGAGGAAGTCGCGGGCACAGCTAGTTTTAAAAGAAAAATGCCGTTAAATAAATACTTGAACTATACCTACAGCTTTTAAAACAGAAAAAAACAAAGGGTTGCACTCCGGGAATGCCAGCAGAAGTGAAAACTTGAACATTATATTACATACTGATGAAATTTAAATAATATTTTTCGATCTTACTGACATAATGATAAAAAAATATGAAGTAATAAATCACAAATAAAAAAGTCAAAATCAAAAATAAAAAAGGGAATAAAATAATCGTTACTCGGACTCGTTTCGGTCTTCTGGTTTCTCGTCCGCCCGATTTCCCACCAGAGGTATAATAGCATTGTAGATGGTGAGGAAATTTACCTTCGTATTCTAATGATATTGTAGCAGTTTTTCATTGATCTCCCTCCGTCTTATGATTTTTCTATCAGGTCACGTGGCCTGACGCGAGTTCAACATTTTTTACCCATACCAAAAAGTGCACAACGCCGCTACAGAAATGTTCACTACAAAAATATAAACTCCTTTTCAACTTTAGAGGTTAAATTAATAGACAAGAAATTAATAAAGTCACCGCCACACTATAACAAAAGCTCCAATATCAATTTATCTTTCCTTTGTCTGAAAAGTATAGATGCCTTTATCATAGTTTCTAGTTTTGTTTTAATTGTAGCTAGTGAGATAATCCACAACTCAAGCACTCATAGTCAGGCTCCATTGTTAACTAATTATAAAAACTTGGCGTTGAAACTCACAGAATCGTCCTTAGGGATCGCGTAGGGTTGTCGCGTAACTTAAGGCATGAAGATAATATATTATTTTTGCATTACTTTATGGACAAGCTCAGTTCCGGCACCACGCACTTGACTGAGGATTGCGCTTGGAAATAAATCATTGTAGCCTTTTACTTCGTTTATTTCACAAGTTAAACAACATTATTCACAGTTTCATACTTTAACACTTGGGAAAGCCGGTGGCTCAGTTGGAGTTCTAAAACAAAACACTTCGATAACAATAAAAAAGATTTATTTCTCCTCACAAAAACAAGACATAATGATACAAGGACATAGGAACTTAGCCTTACTTAGGAAACAACAATTTACAGTCTAGTGAATGCGCGGAGCTGGTGTTTATTATAGTTGTAAAATTCCTTAAAAACCTAATTTATTAGGTCCTTTACGAATTTGAATATAACCTAAAATTTTACGCTCTAATAAAGTTAAAAAAGCAACCCTAGATTTTATTTATTTTAGATTCTAAGCTTCAGTGGGGCCCACATATAAGTGAATTGTCTAATAGACTCAGTTCTGCAGTGTACGCAGTTAGAAAAATTCGTCAGCTAACAGACGTTGAAACAGCGCGATTAGTTTATTTTAGTTACTTTCATAGTTTAATGTCGTACGGTATTCTACTGTGGGGGAATGCTGCCGACATTCAAACCATTTTTGTTCTGCAGAAGAGGGCTATTCGATCAATTTACGATCTTAGTAGTAGACACTCACTTAGAGAAAAATTTAAGGAAATCAATATCATGACTGTTGCATGTCAGTATATCTATGAAAACCTTATATATGTTCACAAAAATATTGATAGTTTCTGTAAGAAATGTGATATACATAATATTAACACGCGGAACAAACATAAACTTGTTGTACCAGCGTCAAGGTTACAAAAAGTAAACAAATCATTTCGGGGCCAATGTATACGTTTCTACAATAAAATCCCTAGCGATATTCAAAAATTAAGTCGTAATAAATTTAAGTGTACCTACCATTAAGAAAAAATTGTGTATGAAAAGTTACTACTCAATAATTGATTATATGGAAGACAAAAACGCTTGGGATTGAACTGCTTTCTCTCACAGGCTATTAAAATGTACTTTAAGATTATATGTATATATACATATTTACTTTGTAGGAAGTGAAGTATTGTGTTTGCTGAATACGTTTATATATACTCATTTTAGAGTTACAAATAGTATTATTATTTAGTTATCCTTATTTTATAAACGATTACACTCACCAAACACAATGGTTCATTCAGTAAAATTTATTTTTGTAAAGAAAGACTTGATGATTTTAAAAGAGTGGCACATGAGTTTCTTGGCAGCTTCTTCTCATGAGCTTTACACTTGGAACTGCCACCTAACCTCATTTTGTTTTTTTTTTCAAACATTCATAATTTTATAAAATTTTTAGTATGTTTTAATTTGACGTTTTCAAATAATCATTAACCTGATTTTACGAAATAAAGATATTTGACTTTGACTTTGAACCCCAATTAAAACTCCAATAATTATAATAAGCATATGACTGTATTTCAAACATATATTTTAAGGGGAAAGCAAGTTATTATGCGTCGAAAGCATTAAGAATAACGATCAAGAGGACGATTTTATATGGCAGAAAAGTTGAAAAAGTATCCAGCTGTAAGTTGTAAATATCAGTTCAATATAGTAGTGGTATGGTGGCGCTAGTATAGATGAAGGATATGGTAAGTATGAATGTAGCTGTTAACGACAAACGTGCCGATTTTTTTAAAACCCTTTTCAGCCAGTTGTTATTGCAGTATCGCCCCCCTTACGTATTTTGACGGGCACTTTTTATACCAGGTAGTAGGTCTAAGCCATAGGCCGTCTTTGTGGGTACCACAACAGCGTCAGTTATTCTTCCGTGAAATAGTAATATTAACACATCATTGTGTTTCGGTTGAAGGGCACTGTAGGAAATGTAAGAAGAGGAGCGCGGTATTGTGACATTTAGATCTTTGCCAATTAAGGATTTAGGTGCCACTAATAATGTTATGGACTAGCGTGATGCTTACTATCAGGCGTACGACCTGCTCTTCTCCTCAGTTCATGGTTTAAAAATGATTTTAAAATTGATCTAGGGGTTAGTGACCCTGACTGCTACGCCGAAGGTCGTGGGTTCGTCCCCCACCCAGGATAAAACTTTGTTTGATGAACACGATGGTTTATTCTTTAACTGGGTGTAATTTATCTTTAATATGTATGTATTTGAAATTTATTAGTATGTTTATCAAATGTCTGGTTGACATAGTACAAGCTTTACTTAGTTTGGGATCAGATGATAATGAGTGAGTTGTAAAAAAAAATCAAACTACGTAATACGACGGTACACGACAAAAATAACACTGTGTGTGACAACCCTGAGTGTAACGTGAGTAAGTACAAGATAGACAAGGGTTGTGTCATGTCTGTGACGAGTCAGATAACATTGTTTCTCACACTAACCCTGGTAACACGGAGTGGTTGTATACCTATAGGCTATAACTATATATGAGAGATAAGCTTTTCAAAGGTTTACATACATGTACCGTAAAGGTGTGACCGTACGTCAAGAGCTTATTATGTATTCCCTAAAATATGTTAATTTAGTCCGTTTCGTTTTATAATGTTTTCAATTGTGTTTTATTTTAATACTTGATGAGGAAATTAAACGAGATATATTTTATTACTTTATTAAAAAAATCAAGAATTTATTGTTTAGTCCTAGTTGCAACATTAGAGAGTATTACAAAGCAATAACGATTTAAAATAATTATAGGTTAATAAGATGTTATTTTGTATTTTTAAAATAGACAAGCAATTCTTATTTTAAAATCAATACTACGGGAAAGGAGCTTGATATTTAAACTTTTGGGACAACCCTATTCAAATCAACAAACTTTTAGTAAATGGAATTTGAAAATATAGGTCAGTCATAGAGTGAGAACATAATAGGCGTGAATATATTATAATTTGGTACATAGGTACTTTTAGTTAATAAAATTTGTACTCGTTTATCATACAAAATATCTTCACAAACCAAACCAAAATCTTATTTAATTGCAATAAAATGTATTTAATTTTTCATGGCAACATACCAAATGTAGAACACCCACAATCCGTAGACTAATTACTATAATTTAAATTTAATTTGAATGTGTAATTATATATAAACATAATATTTCGTGTTGCTGGTCACTTGACATTTGACCTTTACGTTATTTGAGCAAACACTAATGTGGTACTTGGAATTAATTATAATTAAAACTTAGGGCAGCCCTAATTAGCGAGTACGATTGTAAAGTTGACAAGGGTTGTCGGATTACTCTGTACATTTTGCTCATACATACGGGTGTGTTTAAACTATTCGGGTTAATGTAAAATGGATTTGTTATAATTATTTACATATAAGAACTATAATAACAAAGCAGGTGAGTTTGTTTGTTTAAACGCCTTAATATCCAAACTTACCAGGTCGATTTAAATGAAATTATGTAAAGCAATCGAAGCTTAAGGACAGTTTAAGGCTATTTGGGCTTAAGATCTGTTCTCCGACATCGCTAAGCCCTCGTTATTATGATATATAGACTGAGATAAAAGGTTCTGAATGTGTGATTTTCAAATGCCTTTTATGGCTATATTAAAGGGCTAAGCACACTGACCAACTGGGAAAGGGATCGGCATCATATCGCCTCGCTGTGAACTGTTCGTGAGTTTGTCCCAAGGCAAGGCGATTAAGTGACGAATCCGATGAGTTGTATTTTTGTATGAAACTCCCTACAGTAACGACTCTAGACAGTTTCATACAAAGAATACTGACCGGCTCGAGTTGATACGGTACGGTATTCCTTTCCGAGTTGATCAGTGTGCTTTAACCTATGAACGTCACTCAGTTTCAAGACACCATTACTTCCATTCTGTCATTGTCGCTTAAATATGAATAATAGCGATAGAAATACTTTTGAGTACGACTCAAACTTAAGTATTGATTAAGTATTTAGGGTTAGCCTTCCACTAGGTAACTTTTTATAAACAAAATTGTTCACAAAAGCTAATAGTTTTTCAATATAATCATGAGGTAGTGAAACGTGCGGTATCGCCGATATCATCCAGTCTGCCTACCCCTCAAAGCCGCGCCGAGGTCACGCCAAGGTCACTCGTCCCTGACGCCCTCATTCCCTCACTCAAGGGACGTCGCTTATCTATCAAATTTAAAACGTTTTAGTTCTACAGGTTTAAAGATGAATATTAGTTTTGTTGTGTAAGCGGTATTATTTATTTTAGGTAACCTTCATTTTTATTAATATTTTTAACAAGTTATTGTGCGAATATAATAAAAAATCCGCACATGCATTTAAAAGTAAATTATTAAAACATTTGAATGGTTGTTTATCAAATACAGCTTTATATATTTTCGCTTAAACTATATCTATACTAATATTATAAAGATGAAGAGTTTGTTTGTTTGAACGCGATAATCTCAAGAAATAATGGTTGAAAAAATCTTTTACTATTGGATAGCCCATTTATTGAGGAAGACTATAGGCTATATAACATCACGCTACGACCAATAGGAGCGGAATAGTAATGAATAATGTTGCAAAACGGGGAAAATTTACGCAGACGAAGTTGCGTGGGTAGGTTTCTAACAAAAAAAATCCACATTAAAATCAGTAAATTCGTTTGAAAACTACGATGCCACAAAACATACACACAGACAGATGTAAAACTTATAACTTTTGTGTAGGGCGTGAAAAAGCAAATAATTGTTATTGTTGTGAAAATGGCGGCAAATCGACCTATTCTCGTTTAATGTGTAAAATACGTGTTAAATCGATAACACGTGCAGTTAAGTACAGTGACTGAACCTGACTAAACAATAATAATAATATTTATTGTCATAAAAGTTACAAGTTTTTCTTGACTTAGTGAATGGAGCCTCCTTTTAAGCAAATAGATGCCTGTATCAGGAGACTTGACACGACTTAAACCTAACTTATGCAGATAATTATCAATAGGCTACATTACCATCAATTCTAAAATAAATAGAAGAAGGAAAACAAACCATCTCAGATAGCTTTATCACGAATTTGACTGTATATTAGATGTATATTAGCAATAATTACAACTGACTCTACAACAAAGAGACTTGATTGACTGCCTGCCGACTTGACTGCCTCTGTGGCGCGGTGGGAGTATGTCCAAATGCTACGCAAGAGGTTGTGGGTTCGATTCCTCGGAACAACAATTAGTGATCCACTAAGGTACGACTATATTTTAAAGTTCAAACAAACCTACTAAACCTGCACCTATCCTTTTCAAACTTGGCAGAATGTTAGATCGTTGGATAAAGATGCATAATAATACCACAGTTACACCATAATTTCATATTAAACCTGTTTATTTCGTCTGTCTTTAGTTGCCGTTGGCGCGCTTTTATACATGGTTTTGTGTGTTGTTGTGTTGTTTGTAAAGGGTGTTGTCAGTGTTAAACTGTGCTGTTTTAGTGTTATACTGTGATAAAAACATCGACAGGTAAGTCATAAACACTTTTAAATTCAAACACAACGTCTCAAATAAAGATTTGGATACACATTTTGTAGATTGTTGTTCCGAGTCGGGGTGCACTTTGTGTGTATAACACTAATAGAGTACGCTAAAATACTCTTTTTTACACAATGTTTATTATACTACTTAGTCCTGATCTATGTGAACTTAGATTTAGAATATTTAGAGTCGTACAATTTTTATAAAAACACTGAAACATTAGTTAGCATGTGCTGCAAAAAGCAGCAAAAATACTTATTTTTAATTTAAAATAAATTATACTGTTTTTGATTAGTCCGTATACTTTATTTACCCACTTTGAAATCAGATATACCTTATTTCTTCTAATAAAAGTTGGCAACCCTAATCTTAACATTCCTAGTACACTGTGTAAAACAAAATCGTTGCCCACTGTCCATCAATGCCATATGTATATTTAGATCATTTCACACAACATATTTTGAAGCGGTTTTACAATCATTCAGATATTTTTCCCAGATGGAATCCATAATGGTCTCATATCCGATTACGGTTATGGCGGCTAATCTCATTAGAGACTAACCAACTAAACAGAAGATAGTAAAGTGCACGAGTGTGCGAAGACACAAGTGCACTCTCTATTCCCTTATTGTCATAGTCCGATGGGACGAAAATTCAATACGTTCAGAGAAAGATTAGCCGCAGGACCGATGGATTAACGTGCTCTCCGAGGCATGGAGGGGTTTGACAATGTGCGAAAACGGTCATCTATCCATGGACCGATAGTGGTGACATTGCTTAACCTCTCCGATATCTCGTACTGCTTGGTCGCCACTGAGTCACGGGCGGATTAATTATCAGATGACAAATAACAAATACATATAATGTGTACAGATAGTTAACAAAACTTCGCGCAAAACCAAAGCTAGTTACTTATCTGTACTAATACTATAAAGAGGAAAGATTTGTATTTTTGTATGTAACGAAAAAACTTAAAACTACTGGACCGAATTTATATATTCTTTTTCCATTAGAAAGCTACATTGTCGGGGCGTAACATAAGCTATATTTTACTGTAAAAAAAATTAGAAATCCCTACGAAAATTGCTAATGTAACTCAAGGTATAAAAACTCATATCGTCGTTTTTATACCTTGAGTTACATTAAGTTAAGTTTTCTTAACTATCCGTGCGAAGCCGGGGCAGGCAGCCAGTAAATCAATAATTTAAAACATTTTTCCAAGAGACACTTTTGACACAATTGTCTCTTAACATCTACACAAATATAGCAAAGAGTCCGAAAGTAATTCAGATACAGTATTAGCGTACGTGACAGGACGGTCTTGCCAATTGCCACCAAACAAACAGATGACCATCTGTGGCCATTTGGCAAGCAGCCAACAGTATCAATTGTTGCTGACTACACTATAAAATCGGATACAGGCCGTTTGTCTTCATAAAACGCTTTGTCTACTAGAAAACTAATAACAGTCTTTGCTTCTAGTGAAAAATATAGTCGGGAAAAATATGTAAGTAAAGTATAGACGACACAAACTTTGTGTTTGATATTGAAATCAAACACAAATTTGTTGTCGTATACCTAGACTTTTCCTAAACCAAACTAACTGTCCACGTTAAGCTGTCCGTCCTCTGACTAATCTCTATCCGAACGTGTTTAATTTGATTTAGTTGAATAGAGAATGCACTTCTGTCTGCACAAACACTCATCTAATACCTTTAAATGAGCAATTCTTGTTTGTTTAGAATCTACATCTTGGAAACGGCTTCAACGATTTTCATGAAATTTAGTATGCAGGGGGATTCGGGGGCGATAAATCGATTTATATCATTTATATCATTAGAATACAAAGGTAACTTTCACCACCATCTATAAGGTTATATAATAGCTCAGGTGGGAAATCGGGCCGTTCTTAAAGCAGAAGACCCCGATTCGAATCAGGATGATTATTTTTTCCTTTTTTCATAATAAATTTTAATGATCAATAAACTTATTATTACTTATTATTATTATTTGATTTCTGTTTATGATTAATACTATTTATCAGTATGTCTAAGAGTATAACTCGGCCATCTTGTACCTACTGTACTATAATATTGGAATTATTAAAAATATAAGTTCTTAGGTCTACAATCTCCTGGACCTAACTCACACTTGACAAAATAAGTTCCCACTTATGTATGAATTATTTGCATTTGTACTTAATCGTAATTTTTATCGCAACGCCTTTCAAACATTCTTTGAAAATAATCCCAACACAAATGTCCCGTCAAATTCTTTCACATGTCAATTTACTTTATCATAACACGAGAATTCATTGTTCCACCATAAACATGTGTACCCCATAAAACTACGATAGGTATAAATCATACATAATACGTGTGGCGCGACTGACAAGTGTTTGTGTAAACATGCTTATAGCTTGTTCTGAACAAACGACGCGCCGTCACGCGTGAAATGTCTCATGAAGTATAACAGCACTTTCATATTGATGTAGGGAGAGATCATTTAATTTGAAATGAACGAAGTAGCTTTGGTTAAGGCATCGGACTCGCAATCGCGAGGTCGCTGGTTCGAATCCTACCCACTGGCCTGTTGGTCTAGTAGTTAGTGACCCTGACTGCTAAGCCGGAGGTCGTGGGTTTGATCCCCACCCAGGATAAAACTTTGTGTGATGAGCACTAAGGTTTATTTTGTGTCTGGGTGTAATTTATCTTGATTATGAATGTATTTAGTATATGTAAATATATAATTATGTTTATCAGTTGTCTGGTTTCCTTTGGGGCTCTGCTTAGTTTGGGATCAGATAGCGTTGAGTGAGTTATCTGAAAATATTATTATTATTATTTTTTCGTTTTCATATCACGGGACTATAGAGACCCGGTCATTTGGGAGGCGTACGTGAGGCCAAAGCCAACACGTAGAGGCCCGTTAGACACTTAATTGAAAGGCTATGTGACACAAACCGGCGATTATCGTTGTATTCACTATAGAAATGTACCCAACGACATTCTCTGGTAAGGGTATAAACTATTGTCAAAAAGCGGTAGCTAAAAAACTGGGTGATATATTAGTGGAATGGTTAGCTGGTACTATTGAAAGACTTATAGCGCCTGCCCTGCAAATACCTGGTAAAAACACACGGACAAATGGGCAGGTGGTGACTCGCCACTCACTAGATGGGCCCCCTTCTGGCCGCCACAGGCATACGAGCCAAACAGGTGACAGAGAGCAACATGGGTGTGAGCGATCTCAGAACTACCCCAAAAGAAATCAGCTATCAACTAAAAAAACCGCAATCAAATCGGCCCACTCATTTCGAAACTACGAGGCTACACATGCAGATTTTAAAAGTAAAAAATATTTTGCACTCTTTTTTTTTGTAAAAGTAAAATTTTTCCTAGCTCAATGTTTAATGTAAATAAAGTTTCTCGGGTATTCTGATAAGAGTTTTTTTAAACTACGAAACGAGGAGACGAGCAGGTTGTTTACCTGATGGTAAGCGTTACGCTAGCCCATAACAGTATCAGTGTCACCCAAATCATTGTTTGGCAAAGATCATAAAGCGTCTCAGTCTCTAGTACTTGAAAAGGTACAAAAGACATTCCTCAGATATCTCCATAAAAGGGTTAATTATTGCTTTCCCAACATGTACCCTACATGTTAGGCTTCAACTCTTTGGAGGTAAGACTAGGCCTGAATCAGCTCATCATAGCCTGTAAAGTTCTACATGGACGAATCGACAGTCCAGAGATCCACTCTCTATTCTGTAGACTATACGTACCTGATAAATATTATAAGAAATATATAAATAACACCGTGAGAGCCCCAGACCTAAACTGTTTGCGAGGCCGACATGTAAAACTGTCGCCAGGGCAGAGTCCCCCGTATGCCGTACTCTAGAGGTGCTCAACCCTCACTGTCTGCCAACCTCGAGTGTGATGTGTTTGACGATGAGTGGGCAAAGATTAGTCAAGTATTTGTAAGTTTTAAAATGTTGTGCAGGAAATAATATAATAGAGAGTTGGCTAAGGCATCGGTCTCGCAATCGTGAGGTCGCATTTTCGAATGCTACCCATTAAACTACCGCTTAGTTGGAGGGGTGAACAAGATTGCTAGTAATATGGAATCACTATTTTACGGACGAATAACTGACACTGTTGTGGTACCCACCAGGGCGGCCTATGGCTTAGACCTACCACTGGTTACCGGAAAGTTACCGGAATAACAAATAGTAGGTATATACTTTTACTTTAGAAGGTACAAGGTGCCACGATGCCGTAGTGAATAATTAAACTCGTACTGGCTGTAAAGTAACAACTCAATTATAAAAGTTTTTAAAATGGTTTAAATGAAGTAGTCCAATAGATGGGACGTGAATTACTGGATCTTAGAGCGATTACAACTTTAGCGTTAAAACGCCAGGTGCAGGGGTTTTTGGGCGTCATGCTGTTAGGTTGTCGTGTCTCATAAAATAGCGGCAAAAATATGTAGCCATTCTCTAAATCGATATATATATATATACCTAGTAACAATACTATATTCAAGTCAAAGACCAGAAACCGACAAACACAAAAAGTTGTAGGTATCAAAAGTCCACATTTGTAAAGTAAACTACAAATATTTCAAAGCCACACTTAAAACGTATGAATTGCTTCAATAACTTATATTCACTTAAAGAGATAAAAAGATAGATAGAAAGAAAAAAAAAATGATCGTAATCGAGGACACAGATAAACTTATCGAGGTCTTTTTAAAAAACTGTTTTTTTTTATACTATGAAATAAAGAGACGAGCATGTCGTGCGCCTTATAGTTAAGCGCCATTACCAGTATCAGTGCCACCCAAACCCCTGTTTGGCAAAGACCTAAATGTCACCGCCCCCCACTCCACATTTGAGACATTAGTTCGTAAATCTCATTTGCCCAGTAATTACACTTGCCTCAGTACCCTTCAACCAAATCATAGTGATGTGTTAATATTACAATTTTACGGAAGAATAGCGTAAATAGAAGAATATGGCTTAGACCGATTACTCTACAATTTTCTAAAGCCATTTTTGATGAAAATTGTTTCATCTCTACGACATTATACTTTTATCCTAACCAATATTATAAATGCGAAAGTGAATCTATTTGTTAGTTACGCTTTCTCGCCTAAGCCACAAAACCGACTTTGAAAATTATTTCACTAATAAAGAAATATACAATATTAGCGAGTTACATAGATGGTTTATATCAATGATGTTTTATCATTAGTAAGTCTACGTGACAAGTAGGGTTTAGAGTGTTCGATACGTTGTGACACAAAGTAAATTGAAACGAATTTCCTTCGCCTTTAAATTCAATATTCTGTCGTAAACAATATTCTATTTTTGACCTCTTTTTTTGCATCAGTCTTCTAATATGGTGTATAATATAATGGTGGCAGCACCTTACCTGCATATACAGTTTATAAACAGAGAAACATTGTAAACATTGGCAATTTGAAACGAGTTTTTATTGCCTGTTCTTTTCTCGGGCTTTACCTATTGTTTGCGAACAGGCATTACAAGTAAATGTAGAATCGACTTTTCACAAGTGTAGTATTTTGCTATAAGTGAATAAATCATAAAAAAAAGAACGTGATTGTACGTTCTGCCGTACAAACCCTCAAATAATGACGTAAATTCACACTCTGTCCACGAAAGTGTTAATCAGCATTTTTTATTATTGAAGCTACGTTACAAAATTCACGCGTTTTTATTTCAACTATTGCGGTCAAAGCGAAAACTTCCACAAAGACGACCCAAAAACCGATTTGTAAAATACCTAGTAACAATACTATATTCAAGTCAAAGACCAGAAACCGACAAACGTAAAAAGTTGTACCAAAACTCCACTTCTGTAAACTAAACTACAAACATTTCAAAGCCACACTTAAAACGTATGAATTGCTTCAATAACTTCGTATCGGAATAGCTTCTCACGAATAATAACCCTATATTGGCTTTCATCCCGTCCGTTCCAGATATCAGTATTGCCAATAGTTATAGCGTAATAAAGGTGGCGACAGTAGTCGAGGACAGGGTAATTTACTATTTTCTATCAAGCTTTTTACCCTAACTTCTAAGGAAGGGTCAACTTTTTGTATAGGGGTAAATGGACTCAATTTTACGGATTATTTACACGTTTAAAGATTATTGAGGAGCTTTTATGGTGACAATAATCTGAATGTGTACTCTATAATAATAAATAATATTGGCAACGAACCCGTAGTACCTTCAAGTTTCGACCTCATCTACAAATATGATCTTTTGGAACTCCTTGTAAAATTGAAGTCCTGTTTGTAATGTCAAAATAACAGTTTTTTACTAAATGCATATGAAAGTATTTATGATACTTATAACAAAAACACATTTTAATGTATGTTTGTATTGATTTGTACAATTTTAAGATGCAATTAAGTGGCTTCCCGCAGTCTATTTATGTGTACCTACGCTAGATCTTTCTTAACTACTTTTTTTTTTACGTGTGCAAAAATCCCGACGGTTCCCACTCCTACGAGGGCACGTAAAAGAGGGTATGTCGGAGTCGAACCGACTAAAAATCACACGGTGTTACTTCATAACAGCTTATGGCCGAGGATGAGGGTGTCCCTTGCGGATTTAGTGCCTCCACCATCAGCAGGCTCGGTCGTCGTTAAACGACGACATCAGTGTTGTTTACGTTGGCGGCTTTGCAACCATTTTGTGTAAGAAGGGGCGCGTAGAATACGTCGCGACACCATCTAGGCATTACTTCTGTTAGGCAGGTCTAGGCATTACTTTCTTAACTACCTACGTATTTTGATGGCGTTTTCACTATCATTCAGAAAAAATATTTCAAACTATTTATTACTAGCTGACCCGCGCAACTTTCGTCTGCGTCAATTTCTCCTGTTTTTGCAACAATTATCATTGATGCTCCGCTCCTATTGGTTGTAGCCAAATCTCGAGATATCACACCAGTGTGAGGGAAGTGGTCCAATATTCTCCAAAAAACCTCACGTAATTTACGGATCCCCCTTATCCGCGATAAAAACTATTCTATGCCCTTCTCCCGCAATGTCTCACTAAAGAGAGAAAGGGGGTTCAAAATTTGCCAAAATCAGTTTATGTAGTTTATGGACGCCCCCTTATCGCGATAAAAAACTATCCTACGTCTTTTTTCTGCGATATCTCACTAGAGGGAGAGAGGAGGTTAAAAATTTACCAAAATCAGATCACGTAGTTTATAGAAACAGCCATTTTCATATTCTTGTAACTTTGGGATCGATCTCTAAAACGCTTGCGCACCGTACTAGAATGTCGTTGTTGCGCTGTCGAGACGCATACTTGACGCAAGCGTATTTGAGATCGATCCCAAAGTTACAAGAATACAAAAATGGCCGATTTAATCGAAACTTAACTGCAACTGAACTGCAACTGCACTGCTTTAAATATGTGAATTGACCCCCTGGTCTATATGTCTATATGCGAACCAAATTGATAGTGCCTATTACAAAGCTTGTAGAAGTCTATAAATTCGTCTTTAAAGACTTACCAATTTAAGATAAAAATCCGAATTACCCATAACGTTATTTTATGGGCTCTCTTGAATAATATTAACAATGTTACGAAATCCAGCCTGTAGTCGTAAAATTGAGAGAGAGGGGTGATTGTTGTTTTAGTAATCACAGACTGTTTTCATCTTGTAAACAGTTATTATGACAGCAACTAAGACTGTTCAAGTTTGATAAGGTTTATGTACAAAACAAGTTCTTAAATTGTTTGTGATGGGTTGATACCCCTAATTTTATGAACTGATAAGGATTTAAAGTCCCCCTGAACTGTAAACTTCAATAAAACCAGCTTATTGGAAGTAAGCTGTACCCATTGAATCAACCTGCTCTAGGACGCGTGAAGCAGCGTGACAAATAAAATAATAGTAATAATAATAATAATATCTTGGGACAACTCACACGACGTTATCTGATCCCAAACTAAGCAGAGCTTGTACTATGGAAACCAGACAACTGATAAACATACTTATATATTTCCAAATGCATACATATTATAGATGAATAACACCCAGACACAGAGTAAACTATCACACAAAGTTTTATCCTGGGTGGGGATCAAACCCACGACCTCTTGCGTAACAGTCGGTTACACTCCCACCGCGCCACAGAGGCAGTCATAAAATGAATTGGCATGTGCAATTAAAAAAACTCTCGATAAAAATGACTGCACAGGTTATCATAAAAAGAACAATACAATGCCAGTTAAAATAGCTTTTTAATAATAAAACATGTACCGACAAATCCGCTTGAGAGCTGTGACACAAATATAATTTTAGTAAAGTTTATTTCAGTTCAGTTTTAACAAAAAAATAACATTTATAGACACACTAGGCATGGTTTTTATCGAGGCTATCATATAAATGCCTCTATCCATCCACACCCTGTATAAAACTTTATGTAATGAATACGATGGTTTATTCTGGATGTTATTTTTCTATAATATGTATGCATTTAGAAATATATAAGTATGTCTATCTATTGTCTGGTTTCCATAGTACAAGCTCTGCTTAGTTTGGGATCAGATAGCTTTTTGTGAATTGTCCCAAGATATTATTATAAAGATATTATTATATTATATGATAAATATTTGAACATTAAAATGTATACAGATATACACATTTTACCTCTTTTTTTTGGCGGAAGTCTAAAATGATTACAAACTTACGTATACTCCTTATAAGCGTTGGTAATAGTAGTCTGGCTTCAGCTAACTTTGGTCAAATGAGAGGTCATTATAGCCGCAGTTTAGAGCAAGTAAATTGCTGTGAACTTTCTGAGGCCAATTAAGCTTCGTTTTGCCCAAGACTGTTGGATTATCTCGTTCTAATGTTGCTCCTAATTACTGTAACCTTTGTACCGTTTATTAATTCTAACAGTGATTATAAATGAAAATTATAATCTATTGATGTACCTAATTGTTTGATGCTAAATGTAATTTTTAAAATTAATTTCGTTAACTGAAATCTAAAGATATTCCACATACGCAGTGTTGGAATTTCGTTGGATTTCAACTTTTATTAAATACCATCTCAGGTGGCTTTAGATATGGCTGGGGTTGAGTGACTCATGTAGAATTCACTAAAATAATTAGTCCTCAAGACGGAGCCAGTAGCTTCTTAAGGAGGTTTACAGTCGTAAGGTGAAGAAACCACATAAAACGCCCAGGTCTGGCTTCAAAATGTCTGTTAAAAAGGTTTATTTTAATCCTGAAATTAATCTTTTTTTTATAGATAGGAAATCATCTAATGGATTCTCCCGTGCCCACAGCGGGAGAGTCCATGCGATGATTTCCTATCGTGAGAGGTCGCCGCCACCGATCGCTGCCACGAATAATAATAATAATATATATATTAATATCTTGGGACAACTCATACAACGCTATCTGATCCCAAACTAAGCAGAGCTTGTACTATGGAAACCAGACAACTGATAAACATACTTATATATTTCTAAATACATACATATTATAGATAAATAACACCCAGACACAGAATAAACCATCGTGCTCATCACACAAAGTTTTATCCTGGGTGGGAATCGAACCCACGACCTCTTGCTTAGCAGTCGGATACAGTCCCACCGCGCCACAGAGGCAGTGAAAGGTAGGAGTCGATGACACGCCGCTGCTTGGCCCAAGCGGGGCACATCTCCACCGTGTCTTTCGGCTGGTCACCGCAATGGTGACACCCGGGCGTTTCCTCCCGCCTGATGCGATGCAGGTATCTCCCGAAACACCTGTGTCTGGTGAGTACCTGCGTCAAGCTTTAGGTGAGGATGCCGTGGCACCTCTCCAGCCACTTTTCAAAGAGGGGACTTACCGCCGCTGTCGCAGGGCCTATTGTGAAATTAATCTAAATAAACAATTTTGCCAAAATTGGTGATATAATTTTAAACACCTCTAAGGCTGCGATTTATAGAACGTAGGTACTTAAGCTTACCTCAAGTTTAGTTTAACAAAAAGTCTTGAAAAAAATATGCTGCTAGTTGATATTAGCCCAAGTTTTGCATAACCTTAAATTAATGTCTATAAACTAAATGTCAGCAAATGCTATTATGAAATAAGCTTAAATACATTCTATAGACTTAGGCTGAAATCTATAGAGTGTACTTAGACTTAGCACAAGGTTAGCATTTAGTTTCTTCAACTTTGACTAAATTGAAGAAAATCTTAACTAAACATTTGCTGACTTTTGAAATAATTGGTCATAGCGTGAGCTTAGCATAATCTTAAAAGATTAGGTATATCCACAAACTTTACGGTGCTGTGTCATTTTTTTTTTTTGGAACGCTTAATCTAAACTGCGACTAAAACTGCGACTCTAACTAAAAGAGGCAGATAGGCAAAAATATGGATGAACGACATCAGAAAAGTCGGAGAAGCTACTTGAATGAGGAAAACTTGAGACAGAAAGGAATGAAAGCGGCTGGAAGAGGCTTGTGTGTCACAGGATACGCTGATCACTAATCTGTAAAACCAGATGTGTTTGATTTGAAACATTTTTTTTTGTATTTAATTATAGTTTTTAGCAATATAGGCTTAATAATAATGTAAAATAAGCTTTAAAGTGATCATTTTTATAAGAGGCAAGTGTTCCCCTGCCAGCTAAATGATTGTTGTTGAGTATGTAAACAAAAACATCAAATTAAAAGAAAAACTATTACAGATAAGTAGGCTTTACAAGTTTACGAGTAATAGCCGTCCAAGTGACCGGACATGCACTAACCAGGTTTATATGAATTAGAACTACGACCGTCTAAAAAAATGCTGAACAGTAAAATGTTTATTTTACTGTTCAGCATTTAAGCACTTAACTTAAATATGCTGAGTCTAAAATATGTAACAGCAAAACCGCTTAGTGTGCAAAAACAACAATTTTGCACATTCATTAAGAATGCAACGTTCGCGTTGTGCTGTGTGCATAAAAAATAGTCGTAAAGTCCTTCATTTGTGTCGTTTTTACTGAAAAACTTTTTGGCTTTTATTTAGATAAGCAAAATATTATATTGCATCAACATGAACGGGGTGTTATAATGTGTGTCTGTGTTTGTCTTGGTATTCATTTAAAAGATTAGATATATATATAGATATTAGATTAGGTTAGAATATACTTTACCTACTTTATGTTTAACCTATATGAAATCTTCACATCTGTTTCGATTGCTCCCAGTTGAAGTATGTCTGCAACTTATGGGATCGGTTCATTAGAAACAGGATAACCATAAATGATATAACAGCAGTGGGAGTTTCCCAAAACGATACAGAGAATATTGTTTTCTATAACGTTCTAACTGAAAACAAGAGTTATCAACGTTCATGAAAAAGTACTTAATTTTTTTTCCTAAACCGTTGATTACATGACAAAAATTAACATTTTTCTTGTAACTAACTAGAGTTCGAGTTTAGAAAGAAAGGTTTTAAATTAAAGGTTTATTTTTTTTTTAAAAAGTACCTAAAAAATCTGTCTGTTATCAAGTCTTCATTATCAGGATTCTTTATAAGTATATTTTAAACTTCATATACTTATAACCGACATTTATTTATTTGTGCAGAGCAATTACGACGATTAATAGATCGGCAAGTGCAACCTCGTTTAAAAGTCAAGCAAGTGGACCCACTAGTGGGCCTTTGGAGACATGTCAGTATTCTGAGACCCACCGGTGGGTCTGCTTAGTGGGTCCTTGAAGATAAAGGGGCAAATTTATGGTAAACAATGCGCGTAAATTCCCGTATAATAAATACGTAGTTATAATCATGCAACGCGAAAGTTTAAATGTTAGAATAGGTAATAGTTAATTAAATTAAGAATTTACAATAAATATATTCCGGCTATCTAACTTACAATCTACATACCATTTTCACAATAGATACACCTATTTACACTATTGTACAGAATATTTAAACTATTTATTTAGGTGCACTTAATAGAAACCATATATATTTTTACTGTTAAAGGAAACTTGTTTTGTCATAAAATCTTTAAGTATGTATTATTTTGTGTATGTCTATTCTATACACAATATTTTCACTTTTATATTTATTACGAAGAAATATTTATATGACTTAGACTGGCCTATTGGGCTAGTAGTTAGTGACCCTGTCTGCTAAGACTGCACCCAGCATAAATCTTTGTGTGATGAGCACGATGGTTTATTCTGCGTCTGGGTGTAATTTATCTCTAATATGTATGTATTTAGAAATATATAAGTATGTTTATCAGTTGTCTGGTTTCCATAGTACAAGCTCTGCTTAGTTTGGGATCAGATAGCATTGTGTGAGTTGTCCCAAAATATTATTGTTACGTATATCGAAGTGCCAGGATGGCCTGATGAGTGTTTAGCGGCTCAATATTCGAATTGCCAGTTGGCAATTGCCCCTGTTTCGCACCCCCCCGCCATCCGCACCTGATTTATGGCTCTAAAATCTTAAAGGTAAACCAATAAATGTCCTTACGCTAGCACAAAATGGACTATGTATAATTTATATTTATTTCTTTTGCGCCTCTTCATTCTATTGGCTTTTACTCTCAAACCTCTCATGCCATTAATTCCAAGGTTGGTTTTGACCGCCAACACTTTTGATAAAGTTCGCACTTGACCTACAGATGTCTGATGGGGTGCAAGATACCCTTCAGAGTTATAGGGTTAGACTAAAGATACGAGAAACATTTGTTTTTGTTAAGGCATTTTTATTTATAGGCTGAGTGTTAATGTGCTGTTTCAGACTTGCGTGATTTGCCGGTTAATTGATTTCAATTAAAAATCTGAGATATGTTGATGTTAACAACACCATTTACTTCAAATTGTACACAAAATGTAAAACGTTTCCAATTACTTGCAATGTATAAAATAAAGTTGACTGCCTCTGTGGCGCGGTGGCAGTGTGTCCTACTGCTACGTAAGAGGTCGTGGGTTCGATTCCCACACGGGACACCACTTTATGTGATCCATAAATTGTTGTTCCGAGTCTGGGTGTACTTTGTGTTCGTGACTTATATGTTTGTAAAGTCCCCGGCGACACAGGGCTTGTACCCTAATGCAGGAGTCGTCTTTTTAAAAAAAAGAAAAAAAAAAGTTTACTTGGCTAGAGTTTGCGACCATTTTTGTTTTGTTTTTTTTTTATGAAAAATTAACAGAGGTCAGCTGCAATGCGTAACATTGAAATTTATAATTCGTGAATAACGAAATGAATGCACATGTATTTTGTACAATTTTATAAAACTTTTTTGTTTTTCTAAAGTGTAAATACAATTTGACACGGGAATTAACGCGTTTAATCTAGGTTTAAATTGTATTTATAATGCAACGCGTAAGTTTAAAAGTTCTTTCTTAAATGTAACTATTAGTTATTCTTAATAATTAGATAATAATAATAATTTCTTGGGACAACTCACACAACACTATCTGACCCCAAACTAAGCAGAGCTTGTATTATGGCAACCAGACAACTGATAAACATACTTATATATTTTAATTTCATACACATACATATTATAGATAAATAACACCCGGACACAGAATAAAATCATCGTGCTCATCACACAAAGTTTTATCCTGGGTGGGGATCGAACCCACGACCTCTTGCGCACCAGTCGGATACCGCGCGCCACAGAGGCAGTCAAAATAACGGTAGACGAACAATAAGATTATCAATTTGAATATTTAATTCGGTTAAACTGAAGACTTGTGTCAACACTATAAATTGTCACTGAAGAGAACAAATTTTAATTTAATTGACGTTTTACATTTTGGCGACAGTCTTTCTCTTTCGTGACTTTAGTAACCAGGATTTGACAGTATGCTTAAAAAGAGAGTGTGGGTCTCTTTCTAAGCGAGGCGTTTAGAAAGGGACCCACACAGAATCAGATCTTTAAAATACATCTATTGTACGTTTCTTGAGCGATAAATCGCTACTCGCTTCTCGCTCATCGTTGTTGGCAGGACAGGTGCCTAACGGTACAGACAAGTAGATTATTAGCTAAATTTGAAACAGAAATCCTGTTCTCAGTGCCCGAATTCAGTTTCTAACATAAAAATTGCTATTAATATATGACTTCAGGCAAATACATTGCAATGGGCAGACTTAATGCCATAGGCATTCTCTACCAGTCAACCTTTGGGTGGTGGCGAGAAGAGGCTGGCAGGTGCATATTAAAACAAAAGAGAAACTAAATAAATACAAAACATATACATACTAAGGAATAAATATCATATACCTAATGTAATAAGCAATATAATACATACATATAAAATATATGTACGCTTTGATATTTTCCAACGATGTTAAACAAAAATCTATAGGCAACATATGTTTTGCCACTCTGATTTTTCCTTTCATTGTACCGCAAAGGCTTCGTGAAGAGGTTTTATACTCAATGAACATAAAATTGCTGTAATGTGGTACATAGTTAGGTAGATATCACAAAATACCAACGGTACAGAAGGCATCTTTCATACGTACTACTTTGTTAGAGAAACGCACACGGACTCGGAACTATAGATCACTTCAGATCTTCTGAAACTGAACCTCGAAGGTATTCCGAGATTCAGTTTCAGAAATGGAAAATGTTGTTCCCACTACTACCTAGTGGGAATAAAATCTTCCATTAGTTTTGCAAGAATTTCTTGCAGTTCATTTAGAAATCTAGCACATACTAAAAATATTTTTATTTACGTTTTAAAAAAACAATATTAAACAATATTGTATGTGGGGCTTCGTTGACTCCCCGATCCGCATCATGGCTTTCGTCACAAATTTAATAAGTATCGATGGCCGGCTACCTACAAAAGCACTGGCACGTACTTACAGAGTACAAAGCAATATTGTGCAATATTGTATTTAATACTTGAAAAAAAAAAAACAAAAAATAATGTTTTAGTTTTATGATACCTACTGCACCCTGAATTCTTTCAGATATTTTTTTAACATAATTTTAAAACACAAGAATTATTTAGAACAAAACATACTAGTTCTATTATAGAACTCCTAGTACGAGGGTCATGCCAAAAGTTTTCGGATACTGAAACATCATGCATTTTATTTTTTATATCAAGTATCGATCTTATTAATGTGTATGCGTGGCCAGTTTTATTTTTTATTTTCTGGATATCGTAAATAAGACCGTGACCACGGGGTAAATGGTCAGGAGCCCTAACAATTAGAATAGCGGGATCTCTCGGCAGAAATGTTTGGAGTGATGTTGTCATGATGACCGAGAAAAAGCCGGATTCCTCACTTCAACCATTTGTAACCCAAAGACGGCTGGACTCTTTGAGGATAAACTATCACATATTATTGCTAGTTAACTGTAGCTTGATTCTGTAGTATAAAGGTTCATTTACGTGCATCACGGCTGATCGCAAGCCGCGCGCGGCTTACGACAAGCGGCTGACGCTCGCGGCCGATGCGACAATATTCTGAGTGCGCGCGAAGCCAACGTCAGTCGTCGGCCGCACGCGTCTGTCGCTTACCTCGGAAACGGCACCATACATTCTCATACTCTGACTATTGTCGCATCGGCCGCGCGCGTCAGCCGTTCGTCGTAAGCCGCGCGCGGCGCGCGATCGGCCGCGATGCACGGAAATGAACCTTAACACTATCAAAATGTCTCATGTAACAAAAAATAAAGAAAACATTTTTTCTATGTGCTTCGTGATGGGGCGACATTTTGTTGGTGACACACATCTTCAAAACATCATATCTTCCATTATCAGCTTGATACAGGATCCAAGATTATATGAATAAGTTTCGTTACCTATCAGTTCATTATTAACGTTATTTTCTTTCGCAAACGGACGTACCTTCTGCCTCTTCATGACTTCTTGCACTTTCCTGCACGAACAATGCGTATGTAGGATCAATTATCCATCAATTACATTTTGCACTACTGCTTAATAAAACCCTTGTTCTTGCTTAATCTTTACGTATTTCATTTGTCTATATATGGTCATATATTTTTCGACAGCTTAAACATTGTTGTGAAGAAGCGCACTTGGTGGTTGCACTATCTTCGTGTTCTCTACAAACATATCTGATTTCAGTTAATCGATTAAAAACGATAGCTTATCAAATAACCAGGCTTACCATCAGTTGTGGTTATAAGTTTTAAGCATTTCGAGACTTTCGAGCCTAACTTTTCTTATAATGCAAATAATTAAAACGCAAAAATCAAATGGAATGAGCTCCATTGCTGCGAGCAAATTGGTTCCACTTCAAAAATAAAGTGTGAAATTAATTCTTATTAATATGAGTATTATTTTAGGACAAATACATCAGCATTAACTAACGTTTAGGATCGTATATTGCTGGTCAGAATTTTTTGGCATGCCCCGAGGAGGGGAAACCTTTATATACATATTTCGTTCCCAGTTGTTCTACGCGTAGAACAACTGTGAACGTATTGGTAAAGAAATATAGGAAGGTTTATTGTCTGTGAACGTTGTCTAGTGCGTTGCTCAACCGTGTATAGTATAAAGTTTACCTTCTGAACACTCAGTATTTTGTGTAGGTATATGGTGAAAATTTAGAACGATTTGTGTTTGAAGTTAGCAGCCCCAAAGAGAAGGCGTCGTAAGCAGAATTGAAAGTATTGATTACAAGTGTCGATTTGTGCGGCTTTATTCGGTTCGCGAATTGAGAGATTAAATATCTTACGTTTTTAATTTTCCTTGTATTTATTTGATAGATTGATTATTAGGATAATCAATAAACAATCTATGACATAATTATTTGTAGTCCATAATACATTTTGACAATAAGACAGTCAAGAAAGACTACAAATACTCGTTTCATACCGGGTAAAAGTAAGAGATATATTTTTATTTTTATTGAATGGACCTCGTCGTTGGGTTCGATTCCTGACCCGGATATTTTTTTGGGTAATTTTACTTCAATAAGTGTGTAAATAAAATAAAACTTATACTATGTTTTTTAGGTTTCCGGACCACTGAACCCGTACTACTGGTAAAAAGTCGAGTTGCAACACAGAATTTGCCTATTTTGGGATCAAATGACTCACTTTTGACCCCTTAGCACCTCTCCCCTGGAGCCACCAATGAACCTTAACATACATTTTCATTACTCTATGTATTGTAGAAATAATATTTTTTACCATACAAAATTGCAAAAAGTCTACTAAAGTAAACAATATTTCATTTGAACTTTATTACAATATAAAAAGAGTACTTTATTTATAACATATTATAAGAACATGCAAACACGAGAACCGAGAAAACACTGTATTTACAAAATTTAAGTTTACCACGTGGAAAAATATTGTGCATACAATATTACGTGTACATGAACGTATACTGTAACTTTTATATGGGTTATGTTGGGGTTACGTATGAGTAACATAAAAATATATATTTTTTTATATTATTTTGCTTTTATTAACTTATCGAGGACAAAGTGTGACGTTCTCATAACACAATCAAGAAGGATCTGACCGTGAGAGGTGAGGACAGGTGCTCCTGCCTGTTAAACTGCGGCCTATCGGTTAACCCTAGAAACTTATATATAATTTATTTATTTTTAATAACTATGTAGGTACAGAAATATTACGAGTACAGCTCCCAATTTGATACGGGAGTATACGCTTTAAACTGGGTAAGTGTTTATCTTATGCTTAACATTTCGACAGGGTTACACTGACCGTGGTCGCCAACTGGCTTCAGCTTGTGATCATGGTCGGTGTAACCCGATGTCAAATTGTGTACATTTTTTTATTTTAGTTTTGCAATGCATTAACATATTTTTATAAAGAAACTAGCCGACCCGCGCAACTTCGTCTGCGTAAATTTTCCCTTTTTTCTTTTTTCTTCCTTTTTTTTACAACATTTTTCATTGCTTCTATTGGTCGTAGCGTGATGTTATAACCTATAGCCTTCCTCGATAAATGGGCTATCCAACAATAAAATATTTTTTCAATGCGGCCCAGTAGTTCCTGAGATTATCGCGTTGAAACAAACAAACAAACTCTTAGGGGTATGAAAAACAGATAGTAGCCGATTCTCAGACCTACTTAATATGCATATAAAATTTCATAAAAATCTGTCAAGCCATTTCGGAGGAGTATGGTAACTATGGTAACATTGTGACACGAGAATTTTATATATAAGAATAACTCTGGACAGGTAAGCGAAATACATTCCTAGTTATTATTTTCACGTGAAATTAATTCCAGTTGTTACTTTTTAAAACAGTAACGTAATAAAAACGGAACCGTTCCCGGTTCCAGCTCGGTTGGAACTTGGAACTGCGCCAGCAATTAATTCAGTTTACTTGGAATTAAAGCAAGGAGTGCCTTTGTCATTGCGAGTGGCAAATACTCCTGTAGTCATTCTATTAAATTCTAATGTGCAGTTTAATTTATATAGTGTGCATGGAAATTGTTTGTTTCTTTTGTAGTAATCAATTTTGTTAATGAATACACTCACAAATTTATCAATCCATATGATGTCCCACTGCACTGGGCACAGGTCTGTCTAGCAGAAGCTAGAGAAGAAGGGGGTAATTGCCATTATCGTCAGGCTTGGCGAGCGGAAAATATTCTGCATTAAAAATGTTATGTTTACTCATGACATGCACGAGTTTCATGACATCACAAAAGAAGAGATAACTTTCAGATTTCTAGGTTTTATATAAAACATTGACAGGACTTTTTTTTTAACAAATTATTAGCAAAATAAATACTACAATGAATGATAATAATTCGTTTTACCATTATAAATAACCAAGTTGTATTTTTAAATATTTTTTTAACACCTTTTTGTACTAAGATTTCACAAATCTTAATACAAAAAGGTGAGAAGATTTTTCAAAAAACAAATCTTACATCATGAAAATCTTGTGAACTTTCTTTCTCCCCAACTATAACTTTTTACTAATAAAATACGACTTTTCAAAATAGTACAAGTTTGAATTGAAAGTTTAGTAACACTTTACTTGCACATTTTTTTATAAATTTAAACTATAAATGTTCAATGATAAAACAAAAATTCAAGTTTTGAAAGAAATGTCTGACAGAATTATATATTTTTGGCCTTTCTTTGTAAGTTTTACACAATAAAACTCTAAACTTTTTAATTTAAATGAAATGCCATCTTAGGATGATTTCTTACATTTTTTTATCCAGAAACTTTTTGAACGACGCGTGGTAACACAAAATGTCCCGGTGCCGACGCATGGGTTTGATCCCAAGATTAGGTAAACGTCACGTATTTTTTCCAGTTCGTCATATTTAATGCTCATATGCGCATAATTTCTATGCAATTTATTACCATGACTGCCTCTGTGGTATAGTAGGAGTAAGGATGCCTGCTATACAAGAATGTGTGAGTTCAACTCCCAGTAAAGACGCTACTTTGTGTTGTACTTTGTGTATGTTTGCAAAATCCCTCACAACACATCGTATATTCCCTAATGCGGGTATTATGTTGTGCCTAATACCTGCGTCAGTTATATTCGTCGAAACTTTTGCAGAAGCACCTACCTTGGATACACTTTAAAAATAATAATGAGAAAGTCTTCAATAGAAACAGATAACTTAATTCAATATCTATCCCAGCTGGACGACGAATGAACCACAAAACAAAGAGAGTGGAAAAGGTAAACTTCATGCGGATTTCGCTTGATCAACTTGCACATAGACATGGTTTACGGACACGTAATCTCGAAACACCTTTGAAACAAAGGGTTCCGAGACTCCTTGTCCATAAGATATGTCTATATGCACAAAATACATAAAATACAGCATTCAAGGGCAATGCAAACAAAGACCCTTTTCACACACAGACGGTTGCCGTATTAATAGTACCGTGGTGGTTGAGTAATGTAGATATGACGACCGTGGCATTGCTTGAAGACTTATTATATTCGTTCCTTACATAACTTAACCGTCGGCGGTACTGTTAATATGGAAACCATGTATATTGAAAAAGGCCTAAAGACATCGTTTACGAACAAGAATATTAGATCACTTCGAATCACTTTCTTCTGAAGGGATTTCAAGTTTCGGTATGCGTGAACGATGTTATATAATGTTAGCTTCCATACTCTCTGTATTTGATGCAATGTGTGCGTTGCTCAATTTGTATGGATATTTCCTTCTGTATATTCGATATTTTGTGGCTAGATGGAGACCGGCGACTATGCCGTATAGCCGCAGGTACGGCTAGCAAATTAAAATGAATGTTTGAACTGAGAAATTAAGATTTTCTCTTTGGATAGCAGGTAATTGAGTTCTGATTGGATCTCTTGATTGTAGTCATTTATTATCTTTTTGTTTTGTTTTGAATTGATTAGCGTGGTTTTTATTAATGCGTATTTACTAGCTAGTTACTGCCTCTGTGGCGCGGTGGGAGTGTATCCGACTGCTACGCATGAGGTCGTGGGTTCGATTCCCACACGGGACACCACTTTGTGTGAACCACAAATTGTTGTTCCGAGTCTGGGTGTACTTTGTGTCCGTGACTTGTATGTTTGTAAAGTCCCCCGCGACACAGGGCTTGTACCCTACAGCGGGTGTCGTCTTTTTTTGAAAAAGAAAAAAAAAAAAAAAAAAAAAAAGTTACGACGATGATATGGCTGTTGGGATTAGAGGTTAGATGGGGTCCTCTGGTACCGAATATTGTCTTGGTACGCGTCCTACACTCACGCATCGCCCGTCTTGTCTTAAATGGAGGCCACACCGGCAGCTGACAAGTGAACGCGTGAGCTGGGCGAGCAGCGAAGCTAATCGTTCACCTCGTTAGCGTAGTTTACCTCTGTACTTAGCGGTGTGAACCAAAGTACGAGAAGAAGCCAACTAATGCTTGCCCGGCGCACCCCCCGCTCGATCGCCTGCTTGAAGTTTTTGATGTGAACTCACATAATTTAGCTATCCAAAGCTTCACTCAGTTTATTTAGTTTCCTTCATCATGCTTCGCCAGTTCGTTCGGTAGCTTGCGGTGCAGCCTGCGTTTTAGTTTTAACCTCTTTTAAATTCTTACCTGCGCTTGTGTACCAAAAATAAATTCAAAAATTGCAATGTTCACCAATTGCATGCCATAAAGCGGGTTGCAGACCAAGAGCTAAGCTAAGTTAGTTTTAGTTAAGCTGTGCTCGCATAGCTCACGCAGCTTTTCATATTTATGTGCAGACTGTAAGCTATGTAAACTAAGCTATGTGAGCTAACTATATGCGAAGGTAAGTAAGTTTTGCATGCTGATGCCGCAGCTATGAGAGCTAAGCTAACTCTTTCCCACCTGCCCCGCCACCCCTTTACATACCATTGCTATCCAGTGTTTTGTATCGTGGTTGTTGGTCGTTTTGTGGACATAAGGATCAATCGTTAAAATTGTTATACTATGGATCATAAAAAGGACTATAAATGTTCGTAAACTGTCGCGATTTGTACACATTATAGAATTTATAAACTACGGGTCTTAATCTCGTAAATGTTTTATTTTAAAGCTAAATACCTTTGTTCATTGCCCGACGTTTCGACCGTATTGCAACAGCCGTGGTCAAGGGTAGAGTCTACCCGTGACCACGGCCAAAAAAGACTATCACAACGTTAATGAAAAAAAAAATATAAATAATTAATAATATTTCTTCGTTAAATTATATACATGTCGAATTGAACATTGCAATGCTGACTGAGCATTCACTTAGTTTTTGGTGTGCGCGGTACATATTTCTAGTTTAGCTTAGCTTCGTTTAGCTTAGCTGGCTCAATTCAGCTTCGACATAGCTTAGTTTTCTCTCTCTTAGGTCTGCAACCCCCTTTATGTAGGTAAGTACACAATACAAAATTACAGATACATTTTCGCCAACTTTTTGCCGTGCGAATGCGAAATTTTTACTTTTTGTTTGATTAGGTTCTGGGTGCAATTCCTTCACGGAACAAAACTTTATGATCTATGTGTAGTTGTTTTGAGTCTGGATGTACTATACAAGCTGTTAAAAAATTAACTGCAATAATTTCGAAGAAGAAGAATAACTATCAAATTACAAAAAAAAAACAATTTTTAAGCGTTTTTTTGTCACCTAAAAATACAATTGAGCATAAAACTTTTATGTGGGTCGTGTGTAAAAAATTGTCAGTCCAAGTTTGAGAAATGTGATAGGAAAATTAGAATCAGCTGTTTTAAATGCGCGCGGCCAGTGACCCTAGGTACAGTGCGCATAATAATATGATTTTATGAGAATATGAGAGTAAATAAAGAAAATAGCGAACGAATTGTTAAATACGATCTCTGTTCTTGTAATTATTTTTTAAATAGCACTTGGCACCGCTGGTTAATATTCTTGCAATTAATTTTTTAACACCTTAAATATCCAATGTCTGTTTATGGATGACTTGTATATTATGTTACATCAATTACATTGTACATTATTTACACACGCGTTAAAATAATTTACCGTCATTGTGGACACTTACCAATTTCCTGGTACTACTAAAAAAACATTTCTACAAACATTTGCGTCAAATATATCATGATCAAAGCCCGTTTATTGCTAAGTACACACTAGCAGCAAAGCTGACTGTGTGAGGCAAAGGGGCTGGCTACAAGCCAAACTCGGACCAAAATAGAACCTCAATGTGCTATTGAGAGCTAAAGGCTGTCTGGTGACCTAGTGAAACGAAAATTTAAAGCTACTTAAACTTATTTTAAGCAAAAACGGATGCTAAATGTAATTTGTCGACGCAATAAATTGCGGTGTTCTAAGTAAGACTGCGTATTTCCCCGTTATATCCTAATTGTTTTTGAGTTTTATTTAAAATAAACTTATGTGACTTTGAGTCTGTGAGAGTAAGTATAATGTAAAACTAACAGGTCTTTAATAAACGTATATTGTAGATGTCCCGGCAACTTCGTCTGCGTAAATTTTCCCCGTTTTTGCAACATTTCTCATTGCTGCTCCGCTCCTATTGGTTGTAGCATGATGTTATATAGCCTATAGCCTTCCTCGATAAATGGGCTACCCAACAGTGAAAAAAATGTTCAATTAGAACCAGTAGTTCCTGAAATTACCGCGTTCAAACAAACAAACTCTTCAGCTTTATAATATTAGTATAGATATGTTATTTGCACCATAAACAATTTTTGTCTGTATGTATGTTTGATCTTAAAATCCGTTTCCAAAAACATTGGGTAGTTTCAGAAAAGGCTGGATTTATTTTAACGAGACTGTCATAGGCCGATAACTGTGGAATATTAGCAACAGACTAAATAAAATTCCACGCAGACAAAGTAGCGGATCGCAGTTAGATAATAAATAAAAAACTGATTTAGCTATTTTTTGTCCGTTCTTTTCACAAAGCTTCTAAAGACAGGTTAAAAGTAAAAAGAACTAAAACAAACACAGCGCTCTGGAAAAACCATTTAAGTTAAAAGTCAAGTAAACTGTAATTCCAAGTTGTTGTAAGAAGTGAAGATAGTTTTGTTACCGAGGACCCGCAACTATTGAAAACATCTTTATTAACTTCGAGGCAAAAAAACGGTGTTATTAGTTAGTTGGATTGTGGCATAGTAGTACAGTAGCGTTTAAAGAGGTGGACAGATTAAAATGCGTTTTTTTAGGGTTCTCTAGCCGAAATAGCAAAAACGAAACCCATAAAGTTTCGTCATGTCCGTCTGTCTTTTTGTTTGACTGTCCGTCCGTATGTCACTAGCACTTTACTCAAAGACTACTCAATTGATAGTGATGAAATTCGGTGAAAGGTGTCTTGTAGTAGCCGCTACTTAGTTTGATAGCTAAATAATAAAATAAATGGTTCTCCATACATGTAAAAAAAGCTAAAAAGTTTTTTTACATAAATATTAACGTATGGTACATCATTCAACAGGTTTTTCATATACGTTTCGAGGTTTTTAAAGAATTTTTTTGGAAATAATCGCTCCTCCAAAAGTTGCATAATTGTGCCCCCCCCCCCCCCCCTTATCTTTTTAACCATGTGACCAAAAAACCAGAAAAAAAAACACAAAGGTAAGCGCTTAAAAACTTTAAACTAAAATTATTATGAGTTATGGCCGAAAAACTGTGTTTTTCAACAAAAGACCGTAAGTGCCATGTACATATGCTCTTCTGCTGATGTAATTATTCAAGGCTGAGAATGATTCTACATTTAATGCCAAGTTCGCAAGAGTAAAGCCGTGAGAAAAGAACTTGGCATTAAAAGACATTTTTATAATTGCTGCAACTATTACACCATGAAACTCACGCAAGCAATAACCATTTTTCGTAAACTGGTATAATCAAATTTTAAATGAATTAGCTATTTTTCCTTCGGTTTGGATGAGAGCATCACCTTACAAACATACAGAAGAAGGTAAAAGCAACATGCGATTCGATTATTATAAGAAAAACTACTTTTTTATGAACCACTTATTAAAATTAATAAACCTATAAAATGATAATGATAAGACCGACCGACCATTCACCCCAAGTAGCACCCGTTCACGAGTTTGACGCATGGGTCAGCCATCATCCCCTTCGCCATATTGTAGGGAAGGAAGACGACACGACCCACACCGCCACCACAAGCAATGACATTTTAGTGAGCATGACGATCCCTGACATTACATCTCATAGAAACGAAAATAACCATAAATAATTTAATGAAGTACATTGCTGGTTACCGTTACTAACAATTTCAATTATCTAGGTACTCTGGGAATATAAAATGCAAACAATACTTTAATATTTAACACAAATACCTATTCTGCATTTTTACATTTACTACCATGAATTTTACATCAGAAAAAACAAAAAAAAGAAGAAGAAAGAAAACCAAGATATAATTTGAAAATTCTAAAAATAATTAATATTAGGTATACAAAGTAAAATTCCTAACTCCTGTGTGAGCATTACGGCCATGCGTTTTTGTCGTTTAAATAATCATCTATACAATAATAAGCTTTCTGAATACGGTCGTTCTTAATTTTAGATTTGAATGAATTAAATGGTAAATTCAGAATATGAACAGGTAGCTTATTGTCAAAACGGATACCAAGACTCTTAAATGAATTATGAACCTTTTGAAGACGATGGTAAGGAACACACAATTTATGCCTATTTCTAGTATTGATGGAGTGTACATCACTATTTTACTAAACTGTTGGATATTTTGTCGCACATGTAATTTAATGGTAAATATATATTGCGAGGTAACAATGAGTATACCTTTTTCCTTAAATTGTTCCCTTAGAGTGAAACCCTAGCTGCAAGCTGATAAATTGCGCGAACTGCTCTTTTCTGTAGTATAAAAATACTTTCGATGTCAGCGGCTCTACCCCAAAGTAATATCCCTAATGATATAACGCTATGAAAATAAATACAATAATTGCATGAAAATAGCTAAAATAAATAAGTCTGGCAGTGTTAACATCTGTTAGTTCACGTACCTTCCTAACAGCGTAAGCAGCTGAGCTAAGTTTACCAGCGAGACGAGATATATGTGCACCCTATTGCAATTTATTATCTAGCGTGATCCCTAAAAATACAGTGTCAGATTCCAAGATTTCCTGATTCAATCCAATGTTTGGTCCAAGATTTTTCACATTAGGAAGTGCAAATTTTATACATTTAGTCTTCTTGGCATTTAGAACTAAGTTATTAAGCGTAAACCATTCCGTTACCTGATAGAGCAGAGTTCATTTCGTCAAAATGTTCTCTGTTCCTATCTACTTCGAAAATAAGAGATGTATCATCCGCAAACAGTACAACTTTACAAACATTTTCTAAATAGGATGGTCAATCGTCATCATGGTTTTTCGAGCCGAATAATTTATTTGGTACATTTTTTCATGAAGACAATTTACGCTTTGTTTTTGATACACTAAGATTAATTAACAACCTCGTCTTAACACAAGTTTAACGTTAATCCCTTGCTAATCACTCAGATTTAGTTAACAACGCGATACCGACGCGCGTGGTATTCACTAAGAGTATATCTTATCTACGTAAGCTGTAGGCTTTGCTATCGTACATGTAGGGCGTTTAGCGGAGTATTATGTCTACACTATTGCCAGAGAATGTACGAGTATGCCACAAGGTAAACAAAACCGAAAAAGAGAATTAGATTTTAAAACAAAGAGGTTTTTATTAAACAATGCTATTCCATTAACTATTGTGCAGCAGCTGCATTAAATAATTCGGGATTTATAATAAAGAACCGATTATTCTCAAAGCTGCCTGATGACGCCTACTAGTAATCTTCGAATTGGGTCACACTTTTCTTTTTTACATTGAATGTAACCTTGTTTCTAAGACTGCTTAAGAGGTTGCTATTAATTAGCTCTTGCCACCGTATAAATAAAAATGTTGAACATTTACAACATTTTGTAAGCGTGATTTTATATTAATTGAAGCCAAAGCTCGCGAGTAAATACGTTCCTAAGTGTTCATTAAAATTGCAATATCAAGTAAACAAGTCTCCGCGCATTATTCCATAACAGTACAGTCAGCTAAAAAATAATCTTTTTGTATAAAAACAATTTTAAATTAGAAACGGAATTCTTAGTCGTAATATTTTTAGAGAATGGACAATAAATCCAACAAGATTTTTTTTGTGCGATTTTATGTTTTTCTTGTTATTTACAACTACTATTTGCACGTTATCAATGAATAAATTAATATATTCATTGATAACGTAACATCCTGGGTGGGGATCGAACCTACGACCGGCTTAGCAGTTAGGGTCACTAACCACTAGATGACTAGACCAACAGGCCAGTCATAAGAAGTTACACACCTTTGTTAATACAATAAAGCTGAAGAGATTTTTGAACGTAGATACTAACCTATTTAGATTTAACTTCCAGATCTACTAATGTACTAGTTTTTGTCCGCGGCTTTGCCTAAATACATAAAAACGATAGTTATCTCACGTATTACTCTATTAAACTAAAAAAAAAATAGGAAACCTTGAAATGTACAACTCAACTTAAGAAGCTTTTTAAAAGTTTATATGTAATAGCCATCAAAATTATAACGACTTTTTGGATATTTCGCGGTTGAGGGAGGAAAAAATAACTGTTATCTGGTCCGATTATAATAGGTTATATTTTGGTATGTAAGCAGTTACGACACTAGTGTATGAAGACGAAAATTCACAAAAAGAATATCGTTTTACTCGTGTCAACGCGATAAATTATTATGGGTATTTGACATTAAAACATTTATAATCTAGATAATAAAATCTCATAATTGCTTACCAGAGAAAATCAAGCACTCTTATTGGCAGATTTTCGGTTGACGTATAGCTTAGCAACGTCTTACATTTTGTTGGAAAGACAGTCTAACTAAATTAAAATTCACTTAGAATAGAGATGTACCAACTAGTTGGGAAATTTGAATATTCTGTCATTTTTGTACTCGACGATTCGTCGACAAAAATCACCGACTATAATTTTATTATTATTTCTAGACATTGACAAAATTGTTACTTTATATGTTTACATTTTTACTGCTAAACTCTTAAAAGCAATAGTGAAGCTGGAGAAAAGTATATTATGGCAATAAAAAATTGCGGATTCTTGCACAAGTGTACTTCACAAAATTGGTGTACCTTCATACATACATACATATCAACCCATAAGATGGCCCACTGCTGGGCACGGGTCTCCCCAGTAGAACCTACTAGTATGTAGATCCTGGGGGTAATTGCCATAATCGCCACGCTTGGCGAGCGGGTTGGCGATCGCAGTAAGGCTTTAAGTACGCAGAGGACGCTGCTGCCCGTCCTCCGGTGTGAAATCCCTTAGTCGCCTTGACGACACCCACGGGTAGAGATGGGGTGGTACTATTCTTAAGCCGGCACCACACGGCCAAGGTGTACCTTCACTACATAGTATAAAACAAAGTCGCTTTCTCTGTCCCTATATCCCTATATATGCTTAAATCTTTAAAACTACGCAACGGATTGTGATGCGATTTTTTTTAATAGATAGAGTGATTGAAGAGGAAGGTTTATATGTATAATAACATCCATATAATTTATACCCGTGCGAAGCCGGAGCGAGCCGCTAGTTAATGAGGTTTTAGGAACTTTATTTTCTCTAAAGAATAATACAATATTCGCTTAAAAGAGAAAACTTAATAACTATATAGATAAATAAATCATTTTTTGTGAGCGTACTTAAAAGCTATAACATTAAACACCAACAATATTCAAAGAAAATGATAATTCACAAATGACGGTAAAGCAAAATAAAGTATAGGTGCTCATGCGCAGTTCACATGGAATCCGCCATTGCTGGATGCGACACCGGTGCGTAGACTAATCATTGTACTTAAACACTAAAGTTGTTATATAAATAGTAAGTGTGCCAAAATATTTGTTTAAATATTTGTTTGTAAAATTAAATAAATAGTCGTACGCGAGACGTTTATGTTTTTTTTTTTTTTTTTTTTTTTTTTTATTATTCTAATGTATTTTTTCTCTAACATATTTTTTTACAGTTATTTTATAACTTCTCATTGTCTTAGCCCCTTTTATGTCAGTCGGTAGTTTGTTATATAATTGTGCTGATGTGTCCCATATTTCTATCAAATAATCAATATGCGGTTTTACTAATAAGTTGTAAATTAAATATATAACGTTTCTTGGGAGACAGCGGACAATACCACGAACAGCTCCCATCAGAGAGGTCAATTTATTCTTTATTTTTTCTAAATGCGGTCTCCATGTCAGGTGACTATCTAATATTAGGCATAAATATTTTTCATTATTTCTTTTATGTATAATTTGATTATTTATAGTTAGGGGTGAATAGTTACCTAGTTTTTTATTTTTTGACGTAAATATCATATAATTTGTTTTGCTTACATTAATTGTTAATAGATTGCTCTGGAACCATACATTTATTTATTTAGATCAGTTTGTGCGTCTTCAATTATGGAGTCTATTCATTGGCCACAGTACATGAGGCAAGTATCGTCAGCATATAGCATTACTTCACCCTTGAGATTTAATTTATTAATGTTATTTATATAAATAAGAAATAAGAGGGGCCCCAAAATCGAGCCCTGTGGGATACCGTATGTCATTTTAGCCGGGCTACTAAGGTATTCTCCTAGTTTCACGATTTGATAACGGTTAGTAAGGTATGATTTAAGAATTTCTAGGGCTTTACCAGTTATACCAATATAATTTAACTTATTTATAAGTTTTTCATGGCTCACTGTATCAAACGCCTTTTATAAGTCAATAAATATTCCTAAGGCTATTTGTTTCTGATCAATTTGTAGTTTAATTTTCGTAACAAGGTCAACTGCAGCAGATAGCGTGTTTGACTTTGGTCTAAAGCCATATTGTTTATCATAAAGGTAGCCAATTGAATTTAAGTAATCAGTGATACGGGTATATATAATCTTTTCGAAAATTTTAGACAGTACCGGTAAGACTGAGATTGGACGAAAGTTATCAGGGTTTGTTTTGCTTCCTGATTTGAAAATTGGGCTTACTTTGGCAATTTTTAAATTATCCGGGAAATAACCGTTTCTAAGGCAGTCATTTATGCAATTTGTTAGATTGCTACTGATCAAATTTTTGACGCATTTTATGGATTTAGTGTTAATGCCATCAGTTCCTTTAGATGTATTGGTATTAAGATTATCTATTAATGTTGATATTTCGTCTTGGGTTGCTAAGGTTAATTGCGATAAGGTATTTAAGGTTTGTTTAGAAGGATCGTTATATGATCGGTTGTCGTGATATTTTCTTGCAATGTTATTAGCTAATGTTGCTCCAATTGTAGAGAAATAATTATTGAAACAGTCGCATATCTGTTTCGGATCTGTGATAGTCTCATTAGTTCTGATTAACCTAGATGGGATATAGCTTACTTTAGATTTATTCACCGACAAACTATTTATTAATGTCCACATTTTCGTAGGTTTATGCTTACATTCATTGAAAACTCGTAGGTAGTACTGTTGCTTGGTCTTTTGAATTTTTTCTGTAACCTGCTTTCTTTTTGTGATAAGATCTTGTTTAATTTGCTCATCATTGGGTGTTAGCTTTTGTCGGTGATATAATGAATTTCTATCTTCAATGTCTTTAATTATACTTTTATTTATCCAATCATTGCATGGAGGGTTTAGAATCTTTGTTTTCTTAATTTTGCTTTGGTTAATGTTTTTCGTTAATTTGTTGTAAAAGTCATTAAAATCCAAGTTTTCATGTTCTGTATGTTGCATCAAATTAAACAATAACTTATAGTTAAAAGCTTCGTATTCAATTTTCTGTCGAGATTCAGGTTTAAATTTATTTACTTCCAGGTATATCTGTTTATGGTCGGAGAGTGACGAGTCTATAATAGCCAAATGAAAAGCATGATGCTTCAAATTTGTGCTTACATGGTCAATAATTGTTTTTGTTGTCGCTGTTTCTCGGGCGCAATACATTGCAGATACCTTATTAAGTAGAATGAATCCATCCTCTTCCAACATTTCTTTGTAGTCTCTTGAAGATCGGTCCGGGCGAAGTAGATCCAGGTTATAGTCTCCAAAAACAAGGGCTCTTTTCTTTTTTTGTAATTGCGTTGAGTAATTTTCAAGAAAACCTTTTACATTAGTACGATCTGGCTTGTATATTATTCCAAAATCTAGACAATATTTTTCAATATGTATCCAAAGGTATTGTACTCCGTCAATGCAATGTTCATCTACGAAGTTATGTTTTAAATTATTTAGAACAAATATGGATACTCCACCTCCCTTAGAACCTTTTCTATAGTTGCAGTAGTGTGCATAACCAGGCATTTGAAGTCTGTTTGCTTCTTCATCATTCTTTATCCATGTTTCAGTTATAAGAATTACATGTATCGCTGTTTCGAAGGATTGTACTACGCATTTTAGTTCATCAAACTTGCTTGGCTTTACTGTACTACGTGCATTTATATAGAAGAACTTTAGGGGCTTAGTACCGGTTGAGACATTAATGTAGTTGTTCGTGGTCCTGTATGATATTTTATTGCTTTTAATCACGGTAAGGTCATCGTTTTGAAATATATCGGTTAATCGGAGTTTTTTGAAGAAAGCTGAACAATTTTAGGTGTACCTTTGATAAATTTTATGCTTAGGTTTTCTTCCCCGTTTTGAGTACGATTTTGCAGCTCATCTTTGAGATTTTTCATGTGCTTTTGTTGAGTTTTAGTTTGGTCTGAGTATATCTTTATGTTATTCAGAGGTACATTATTTTTGTTCCGGAGTATTGACTTGGCTGTTTCTGGTGAAGTGAAACATATTTTAATAGGTCTAGGTTTATTCACATTATATTTACCAAGACGTAATATTTTAGATGGCTCTGGGCAGTCGTTCACTATCTGTTTCAGCACTTTAAGCGTTTCGTGTTTATCTGCAATTCGTTGTTGCTTGATGTCATTTAGTTTTGATTCTGAAATACCTGTCAAAACGATGTTTTTTCCCCGTAAGTTACGGTCTTGTAATTCGCTTAGTATATCTTCGTACATTAAGGTATTCGTTTTAGGATCTTGGACACTACTCGAGCCAGCTTGTAGTTTTATAAGCTCTGTCTCGAGTAATTGTAGTTTATTTTCGTTTGTTTTCGTCGATTTTGCAAGATCTAACACTTGTGTCTTCAATTCAGATTGCTCTAATATAATACTCTCCGTTGTTATATTAATCTTGCTTATTTGATCTTTGATTGATGAAATATCTTGCCTTATTTGTGTCATACCTTCTTTCTGTGTTTGTGTAAAATCCGTCAATATTCTCATCATAGTGTCCATTTTATTTCGCTGATCGGTCAGTTCCTTTTTTATTTCTTGATATTCGTCTTGATGTTTTCTTTTATAACGTATGGTCATTTTTGATTCTTCGGACTCTTCCAAAAGAGAACTTGATAGGTTTGGTTCAGAAACGTATTGTACTGAGCCTTTTGAGCCACTTCCAGTGGGAGAACGTGGTGTGTTCATTTTGATTTTGATCTTCGTAACAGTGTGGCCTATCGGGCGAGGTGATGTCCTAGGAGGTACAGAGAGGGATGAAAAATATACTCTGTCTTCTTTACCCGAGGTGTGTGGGGAAGCTCGTCTCGATAGATGCGTAGGAACAAAAGGTCTTCTCGGATCAGGCACTTTCACAGAATTCACTACTTTATAGAGGTCTTTATAAGAACTTAATTTGTGCACAGCTATTTATTGAATTTGTTACTAAAATCATCGACACGTCTACTTTGTACGCTCACAAACTGCGATCTGATAATACATAAAATAAACTAACATTGTTCGTCAACATTCTTCAAATTAAACTCTTTATCGTCAACAGACATAGGAGGGTCAACAAAGGGGATTATTTGTTACATAATAGCCCTCTATAGTCCCATGGGCGTAGGAAAAAAGGAATCTAGTAAAGAGTTTTCTTTGTATAAAAAAATATTACGAGTAATTTGAGGCATCTACTGACAATGCTGAGAATTGTTTAGGTAGCTAAATTTAATTTTAATATCTTGAACTTACACAACGTCATCTGATTCAAAATTAATGAGAACTTAATAGAATTTTATAAGCTACGGGTCTTAATCGCGATTTTTTTTTTATTTTAAGGCTGAATACCTTTGTTTATTGCCCGACGTTTCGACCGTATTGCAACGGTCGTAGTTTATAAAATTCTATAATGTGTACAAATCGCGAAAGTTTACGAACATGTAATCAGAACTTGTACAATGGCAACCAGACACTGATAAATATACTTTTATATTTCTAAATACGTACATTTAATAGATATATTACATCCATACACAGAATAACCCATCGTGTCCATCCATACACAGAATAACACAAAGTTTTATTCTGAATGAGGATTGAACCCACGACAGGCCAAATTGCTTGTGTGCAAATGGGTTCACATCGATAGTGTAATCGAAGCTTCCTTCATAGGGAGTCCCCGAGGGGCTCTGCAGATGGATCGCTAGCTTTCTGAAAAATCGGAGCATTATGGTCGTCGTTGACGGTGCTTGTTCCAGTCTGAAAACCATTAATGCTGGAGTTCCACAAGGCTCGGTACTCGCCCCAACACTGTTCATTCTGCATATCAATGATATGCTGTCCATAGAGAACATACATTGCTATGCGGATGACAGCACGGGTGATGCGCGATATACCAGCCAACAGAACGTCCCTCGGAGCGTTGTTCAGGAGAGACGGTTGCAACTTGTGTCAGAAGTCGAGGCCTCTCTGGGGCGGGTCTCCGAATGGGGTGAGAGGAACCTGGGTCGATTCAACCCCACAAAGACACAAGTATGCGCGTTCACTGCGAAGAAAGACCCATTTGTCCTAGTGCCACAGTTCCAAGGAGTTACACTCCGAGCCTCCGAAAGTATTAGGATCCTCGGCGTCGAAATCTCCAGCAAAGTCCAGTTTGGGAGTCATTTGGAAAGTAAAGTCAAATTGGCGAGCAATAAGGTGAGTGTCCCCAACAGAACGAAGCGTTATTTCTCGCCGGCACAGCGACTTGTGCTTTATAAAGCGCGGGTCCGACCGCACGTAGAGTACTGCTCTCATCTCTGGGCGGGTGCCCCCAAATACTTACTCGATCCATTTGACTCCCTCCAAAGGCGAGCTGTTTTGATCGTTAATGACCCCAATCTCACGGACAGACTGGAGTCTTTACAGCAGAGGCGTGACTTTGGTGCACTTTGCCTACTCTACCGTCTGTTCAACGGGGAGTGCTCTGAGGAACTGTTTGACATGGTGCCACCGTCACCTTTCTACCACCGCACCACTCGACATCGTAGTAGGGTTCATCCATTCCACCTGGAAACAATGCGGTCCTGTACGGATCGATTCCCGCGTTCTTTTCTTCCACGTACGTGTAGACTCTGGAATAAACTACCTGCTGCGGTGTTATCCGAGCGCTACGATATGTCTTTCTTCAAACGAGGCTTAAAGAGAGTTTTCACTACTCGGTAGGCAGCGGCTTGGGTGTGTCCCTGACATTCCTGTAGTCCATGAGCGGCGGTTACCGCTTACCATCAGGTGGGCCGCTGGCTCGTCTGCCAACCATAGACAATAAATAAAAAAAAAAAACGCCGTACCTACTATTTTTTTACGGTATTAAAAAAATGGTTGTCTGTAAAGTCAGCTTACGGATGATAATTTTACGTGATAACGTCATTTGAAAACAAACAAATTTATTCTTAAATTTAAGGTAAAATACCTTGCTTGTTGCCCGATGTTTCGACCGTATTGCAACGGCTATGGTCACGTTGGTCACGGTCAAAACGTCGGGCAATAAACAAGGTATTTTACCTTAAATTATTTATGCGATTAAGACCCGTAATATTTATATTTTCATAATGAGTACAAATCGCGAAAGTTTATTGTTGACATTGTAATAAACAGCCATGTCTGTTAGAATTTTTTGTTCTTTTTCTTTATTTTTTTTTAAGTTTTCAATTGTATCACATGACGCTGAAATCGCAAAACATTGATGACATTGTAAAACCCATGCCTATGACAGTCTTAGTGGACCCGGGCGGAACGTGATGGACTGTGACACTTTTTCGTGCGTGCCAATCCGATCACCGATTTATAAGAAGTTATCACGTCAAAAAGCTAACGAGTCTTTAGAGTGGATACCGCGACTCGGTAAATGTGAGGTAGGACGACCCCAGCCAGATAGACCGACGACCTAAAGAATATCGCTGGAATACCGGGTGTTGTGGCGTAAGTTCTGAAAAGCCTATGTCCACCAGTGGACCGATACAGGCTGATAATGATGATGGTTAACAAAGTGTTCCACCTTTAGACCTTTCCTTCTAAAAGATTTTTCTGTAACCTTCACACGAGGAAATTCACGTGTAAATTTTAGTTTCATTCTATCTTTGCAGAAAAATCTCATTGATCTATTGTTATCTCCCACACGCAGTCCCATTTGTAATAATAATCATGTGAAAGCTACGAGTCAGCAACTTTGCTGGCTCGTAGCCATGTCGTAGATATACGTATGCTACGGAGCTACGTGTGCTACGCTTAGCTAGATCTTGTATAATTATTTTGATTACTAACAATACGTCTTTGAATGTTTGCCATCATCTTATGAGGTTTTTGACCGTAGTTCCTTATAGTACGTTTTTGTTTGCGGGCCGAGAAGTTAAACGGAAAAAAATGTGACATTTTGACATCGATCGAAAATCTAATGTTTATGACTATGTGAAGCTAGAATCAAAATGTAATAATAAAAAAGTTATAATGTTTATTTTACTAATGTTAAACTGGCTGTGTGTACTATATGTAATTATGTGTGATAAATCTTATTTTAAAGTAGGTCATTTTTTAAAATGTTATGTTCTTCCATATTTTTAATCTTTTATTTAATACAAACACAAAAAAGAGATAGCAAAGGAACTACGTTCCAACCGGGTATCCATAAGATACCTCTCTCTTTTTTTTTTAATTATGTGTACAAATAATAATGTGCTGAGCTGTTTGTTTCCTTGCTTTCAAATTAGAATGATTGAAAAAAAAATACTGTTGGTGGTCAGTGACCCTCATTGCTAAGCCAAAGATCGTGTGTTGTTATCTCACCCAAGATATTTATTTGTGCGGTGAGCGTCTGGGTGTTAACAATCTATAACTATCGATCGGTTATTGCGGTAAAAATCTATCTTATATCCTTTCCCGCGAATCAAACTATCTTCATAACAAATTTCTCCTTAATTGGTTCAGCGGTGTAAGCGTGAACATTTAACAGACAGATAGAGTGACTTTTTGTTTGGATATGAATCCAAAAAGTAACTAACATACATATGTATTTAGAAATATTAGATATTTCTATTTATAAAAGATAGAAAAATTTAAAGTTCAGACCCAGGAATTGAACCCGAGATGTCCGTATGCCATAGCGGGGCCGGAATCGAATCATCTTATTGGGACTACGTTACTAAAGCTCAAATTCTTCTATCCTTCCTGCGCGCCAGCCAGGCCCTCGTTTGGCCATCTAGCCGATAGTTTGTTTTTGCTTCGTTACAGAGTGCATCTTTACCAGTATACGATGTCACAGGCTGAATACTACAGTAATTTTTATAGGCATTTCTTGCTTATAATATTTAAATATGTTTTTCAGTTGTCTGGTTACCATATTACAGACTCTTCTTACTTTTGGTTCAAATTAGAAGGTATATTTTATATCGCTACACACACACGTCCTACCAAATACAAAATACTTTATTTTCTACACACACTGTCCCTATAGTTCGTTCACAAAACCTCGCTACTACCTTATTTTTCCCTCGCGTGCTCATAAATTTGCGAGGCACTCGTCCACCCAACATTACGTTAACATCAACTGTCCTTAATACTTTATAGACCTTACTTTTACACTTATAATAAATAAGTAATGCTTTTTTACCGACTTCAATAAAGTTTGTATGCTTTTGCACCTAAAATATTTTTTTTTTAACTATTTCTTTTGGCGTTTCGGCAGAAAACATTGTAGGCAATAAACATATTATGTATATGGCCCAGAACGCAGCCACCTCAACGCATGTCGAAGGCAGCCACGGCAAAACTATTAAACCTATTCAAATGTGGTTTTCTATATTCCACAGCATATTTTTCTAGCAAGTTTAAGTAGCAACTCTATTCACTGCTGAAATTAAAAAAAACGAAAGCGCTATAAAATTGTCGTGATTTTATAGTTATATATAATGAAGGGACTCGAAGGACTGCCTCTGTGGCGCGGTGGGAGTGTATCCGACTGCTACGCAAAAACGGTCGTGGGTTTGATTCCCACACGGGACACCATTTTGTGTGATTCACAAATTGTTGTTCCGAGTCTGGGTGTACTTTGTGTCCGTGACTTGTATGATTGTAAAGTCCCCGCGATACAGGGCTTGTACCCTACAGCGGGAATCTTTTTTAAAAAATAAAAAAGTGTAAGACTTTTTTGTGCGTGGTGTGCACTCACGAAAAAGTGTGTTATCAATTTACAAGACGTTATCACTTCAAAAGCTTGTTGTGTCTGTGAAATTTTTAAGAAAATAAACAGCAAAATTAAATCAATCATAGTAATATAAATTGTAGACGATACTTGAACAAAACACTTAATTTTGAACGACAAGAGACGAGGTGTCAATTTTTTTGCTAGCTCTAATATTTTTCATGAATTTTAACAATGTAAACGGAGTGTTTTTTTCACTGAAAAATGTTTTTTATCCGTCTTTGATGTTCGAGACGTAGTAGACCGGGGGGAGAGCGCCAAAAAATACAAGCCTTTTTTAAAAGCTGATTTTTAGGGTTCCGTAGCCAAAATGGCATTGTGTGGAGTATCGTTAAATATGTCTTTAATGTTTAGGGGTTGGGAAGACTATTTTTCGATTTAGGACTCCGTTTGTGAAATATCAAGATTTTAAGTGCAATTTTTTGTTAGAGTCAAGTGTCCCCCCATTCTAGCTAAATAGTTGAAGTTGAGTATATGAAAGAATTCACGGTAGTGGTATAGATAGTGAAATTAAAAGGAAAACTATCACAGCTAAGAAGGCTTTACAAATTTACGAGTAATAACTGATCAAATGAGACGTAACAAAATTGATTATTAAGTATGGTGGAGGCACCAAATCCGCAAGGGACACCCTCACCCTCGGCCTTAGGCTGTTATGAAGGAACACCGTGTGATTTTTAGTTGGTTCGACTCCGACATACCCTCTTCTACGTATCCTCGTAGGAGTCGGATCGGTGGGGATATATGCACAGGTAAAAAAAAAGGTATAACGTTGTAAGTATGAAACAAAAGCAACAGAAAACCCACTTCATAAGCCAATGCGGCTTGAGAGGGAATTTGTATGGAGGGGGGGGGGGGGAGACTACGGAACCCTACATTGTGCGTGGCCCGACATGCACTTGCCCGGTTTTTTATATTACCTCACATTAGTGGAGTAAAGAAATGCCATTCCGTCAGTCAGCTGCATTCCTCAGCGTTTGGGGTGCAGGACTTCAATCGGCTAATGTTACAGAGTTATACTGACTGACTATTGTCATGTAATTCTGTTAATATTCTTTACCGTTCATACTCATTTTAAGATCACGCATTCTAAGAGCACGCGCCGATCGCCCATTATTTATGAATACAACTTTAACGTATGAAAAACTAGAAATATTTTTTTTTATGTTTTAGAAAGCAGTTTCATTATTTATTTAGTTCAACAAAAAAAAAGAACCTGTCTCTGCGCCAAACGTTAAGGAATCTAGCTGACTGACCAAAGAGTTGTTTCTTTACTCTTAATGTGACATAATATAAAAAAAATCAGCCTTTTTAAAGTACTTGCATTTTTTGGCGCTCCTCTCTTGGACTATAGATTACGTTTTAAGAATTAGTGAGATGATTGGAAGAAAAATTGGGCTTAGGGTAATGTTACAACTTAGGTAGAGATGAACGGAGCAGACCAACGAAAGAGAAAGATGGGTGTATCTTTTGAAGCAAATACTTATTGATACAATCATCATCAGCTTGGATATATCCACTGCTGAACATTGGATAGATAGATTCCATCCCTTCGATTTTGAGCGACTATTGCTAAAATATTTGCCGTCAATGCTTTGATTGTTTCCTCTGAAACGAAATGGACATAAAATGTGTAAAATCTAACATCTCCTTTCCGCTGGTACTATACTCTATACAGCATAAAATTTTAACTCAAGTGAACATGTTTGTATTTCAGATCAACATCTTTTGCACTCAATACGTGGTGTGGATGAAATGTTTCTTATTAAACTTATCTTGTAGTTTTTTTTAATCAGTAGATTTCTCTGTCCTTTTTTGTAGTTTTCTAGTAGGTAGCAAATGAATGTGGTTTATGTATACAGAGTTATTAAAGCTAATAAAATAACTAGACAAGAGCATGTAGCATGATTCCGCAGCCTTAAATTGCATCAGCAGAAGAAGAGCGTATGTTCATGGCACTTACACCTTTTTTTGAAAAACGCATATTTTCGGTCATAACTCAATGACGATATATCTATCCGATATTACCCGAAATCATTTTAGTTTAAAGTATTTATTAAGTGCTTGCTATCTTTGCGATTTTTAGCATTTTTTTTGGTCACACGGTTTAAAAGTTAAGGGGGAGTGGACACGATTTATGCAGCTTTCGGAGCGATTATTTCCAAAAATATTCACTCTTATTAAGTAGTCTTTGAGTAAACGCCTATGACAGACGGACAGACAGACAGATAGACGGACATGACAAAACTATAAGGGTTCCGTTTTTGCCATTTTGGCTACGGAACCCTAAAAATGTATCATTTAAAAACATCAAATTTCAGATCAAATAAATAAGAAAATATTTGGGTGTAGACCTTTTAAGCATATCTTCGTGATACATGACCCATGTCAAACGACAGGTTGTTCAAAACTGACAGACATCTTCGTAATATCCTGAATATTATTACAGTAGAATGTATAAAATAAAAATGCTATAAAAAATAGTTAGTTTGATATTACGTTGTCGAATATCTGTCAAAGAATATTGATACCACTTAGATGAAAACCGATACAACCTAAAAAATGAAAAGCATTGTTATTATTAGGAAATAAATAAAGTATCATTCTAATTAGATGCATTATGTACCTATTCCTAAAGTATAGCCTTTTGGTATCGTTTTCTGTGCTTAATTCATTTTAAATACCTTACCAATAAAAAGTTTTTGTTACGTTGTCTGTTGGTCTAGTGGTTAGTGACCCTCACTGCTAAGCCGGAGGTCATAGCTTCGATCCCCATCCAGGATAAAACTTTGTGTGATGAGCCAGATGGTTTATTCAGTGTCTGGGTGTTATTTATCTATAATATGTATGTATTTAGAAATATATAAGTATGTTTATCAGTAGTTTGGTTTCCATAGTACAAGCTCTGCTTAGTTTGGGACGGCGTTGTGTGAGTTGTTCCAAATTACTTAGATAATTTCATATCATTTGTGTGGTTTAAAAGTGGGTTTGGCAGTAAGTAAAAGAGAAACAGAAAAATAACATAAGAAGTATATTCGTCCGAAACTGGGACGACTTGCTGATAAGTATTATCTATTCTAATATTATAGAGCTGAAGAGTTTGTTTGATTGAACGCGGTAATCTCAGGAACTACTGATCCAAATTCACCAATTCACTGTTGGATAGCCGTTTTATCGAGGAAGGCTTTAGGCTATATAATGTCACGCTACGACTAATAGGAGCGGAGCAGCAATGAGTAGTGTTGTAAAAACGGGGAAAATTTACGCAAAAGAAGTTGCGCGGGACAGCTAGTATATTCGTAAGATAAAGGACGATACTAATATAAGCTTTGAAAAACAAAATGGTTGCTTAATTAATTTTATAATTTCTTTAAAGTATTACAATGCCGTTTTGTGAAAATTTATGACGTTTTGAGTTACCTCCGTGTTAGCGTAGGTGTGCGATAATAATATAGAATATAATATACAGAATAGAGATATATTCATGGAACCACAATACGAGGTGAATAATTTAGTGTGATTATCGGACGACAAGTGACGAGTCTATTGATGTTGAAACAAAGATAAGGAAACATGATTTTAAGTTCCCATGTATAGTGTTCGATCAACTTGATAAGTCATATTATGCCTGAGTACTTATATTGAAAATAAAGTAGGTAGTTGTAGAAAAAAGTATTCAATGCCACCCTACCACTTTCATTGTCATGACTGCCACTATGGCGCACTAGGAGTTTGTACGACTACTGCGCAAGAGGCTTTGGTTCCCATGCTTAAAATTAAAATATCAGTCACTGGCGTCAGTTGGTCATCCGCGTGGATGATTTTACCCCCTTAAAGGTTGATTATCGCAACACTAAAATACATGTTTCTTTATTTACAACCACAAAGTCAAATACAACATTTTACAGTTCTAACTTCATAAGTGACGAAGTTTCATACAAACTTACAACCCCTATTTTATCTCTATAAGGTTGGATCTACCAAAATAACGGTCAATCATGTTTTTCTCTATTTTAAACCAAAATTATGCTATCGCCGCTTTGGTTTATAATACCAAAGCGGCGGTAGCGTAACGGCTAAGGCATCGGTCTCGAAATCGTGAGGTCGCGGTTTCGAATTTCGATTCTACCCATTATACTACCGACGTGAACCCACTCCTAACACAAACCATGCTGAACTGAGGGGATTAACAGGATTGCTAGTAATGTAGAATTCGGTTGGGTTGGGCAGCGTTTGGCAAGCTACGTTAAGTCTTCTGATCGTCGATCTCACAATACCTTAAGACTAAAGTCTTTATTCGTTGCGTCCTACCCCTCGTGACATACGGAGCCGAAACGGGGACACTGACGGTACGGCTGGTCCACAAGTTCAAAGTAGCTCAGCGGGCTATGGGAAGGGCTATGCTCGGAGATTCTCTTAGGGACAGAAATGAGGTGATTCGGCAGAGAACCAAAGTTATCGACATAGCCCACCGGATTAGCAAGCTGAAGTGGCAGTGGGCTGGCCATATTAGCCGAAGAACCGACAACCGCTGGGGTAAACGAGTTCTTGAGTAGGACGCCCTCAGGCCAGGTGGAGTGATGATTTACGCAAAACGGTTTGCGTAAATGCAGGCTTCTCGCATCCACGAGAAGCCGAAGATAGAAAAAAGTGGCGTGCAATTTGTAGAGGCCTATGTCCAGCAGTGGACTGCGATAGGCTGATGATGATGATGTAGGTCTACAATCCCACATTGCTAGTTATCTTTTTAAAATAAAAGTAAAAAAAAGCCAAACACAAATTTTCACAGATCCATCTTCAAAACTGACGGACTTTCATACAAACTTGCAACCCTTTAAGGGTTGATTTTCCAAAAAATAATTCTTAGTGGTCATCATCATACAATACATCAACTGCCATAGGTTTTAAGCCACAGTGGTTTAGGCTCAGCATTGATGAATCAATCGGGCAGTCTGGACAAGTGATTAAAATATGTAGAAATAGATTGTCAAGTGAATTTGACAGAAAGAGATAAATGAACCTTAAAAAGTAAAACAAGGTCAAATACTTGGACTTTAATCGTGGGCTCTGTATAATAAAGACAGTATCCACGAAACAAGTGACGGAGTCTACAATTTATTCCAGCAATATTGAAAAGAATTTGGTTAAAATTGTGCCGGTGGCCATGACACAATTTTTGGGACCACTCGTAATATGATTAAGTATTAATGTATTACATATTGAGAGTTATTGACGTTCGATGGTTCAATCAAGTGCTATGGGTGAAGTACTATCCATTGTGGTTCTTTAATATTGTTACATTATTAAAAGGGGTCTGCTTAATATGGTTTCAGAGTTTTTCTTTGATAGGTATGAGGGATTATAAGTATATTTACAATAAAGCGGCGATAGCCTAATGGGAATCGGAGTCGCAATCGTGAGGTCGTGGTTTCGAATCCTTCAAAATTTTTTAAACGCCCCACGTAAGCCCACTCCCAACAAGCAATTTTGCTTAGCTAGAGGTGTTTACAGGATGCAAAGTAAAGCGTGACCTATAATCGCATATTGCTAGTTATCTTTTCATTTTAAGTAAAAACAAAACAAAAAAAAATAATAGAAAGAAGTTTAACTATAATGTTAAAATATCTAATGTTTTAAGATAGGTAGTCTCTGTTTAATAGAGTAAATCAAAACATCTCCAAATTAAGTAAATCGAATCCAAAACATCTCCAAATTAATCCGGGTAGATAGCTTTTGGACGAGTTTAAAATGCAGGCAGGGACATATTGAAAAGTTTCCCATACCTAAAAGTATCTGCACAATTTCGTGCGAGGATCGAACCAGTAACATTTTAGTTAGCTGTCGTTGAGCCAACTACTGCGCCATTGTTGCAACAAAATGATTTAGATAAAATCTCGCAAATATTTATAAAGGCTACATAAATACCTTCTTTATTCCCCGACGTTTCAGCCGAATCGCACCAATTGTGATCACGGGTAGAATGATGCAGCTCAGTATAGCCCCCATAATGCACGGTTGGAAACTATCCTATCCTCACTTGGTAGATAACTTATTCACTATATCTATACATTTACTAAATCACGACAATCACTATACAAATTCGAAATCACATAAAAAGTATAAACGATCCTTCAAAATATATTTCTTTTTCTTTTGCACAACCGAGTCGTAACTTTATTTATAAATGTATGCGACAGTACAGTGCTATAAAACATTTTTTTATAAGATTGGAGGTAATTGAAAAACATTTGCGTTAGTCATACAACACATTATTAATGAGCTGTGACTCACTAACTATCTTTATCGTAATCAAAGATAATTATATCAAACTCACTCAAGCAAATCAATGATTGTTTAAAAGCGTCATATTCAAAAGAAATTGAAGTCAATCGGCAGTTGCAAGTACTCCTTTAACTAACTATTACTGCGTTATATATAATACTAGCTGACCCGCGCAACTTTGTCTGCGTAAATTTTCCTCGTTTTTGCAATATTTTTTATTGCTGTTCCGCTCCTATTGGTCGTATCGTAATGTTATATAGCCTTCCTCGATAAATGGGCTACCCAACAGTAAAATATTTTTTTAAATTTAAATCAGTAGTCCTGAGATTATCGCGTTTAAACAAGCCAAGTCTTCAGCTTAACAATATTAGTATAGATAATATTAATATATATAATCGGTTCTCTTTACCTTAAGCAATTTCACCTCATTCATTTTATTAAGCATCTACAATCCCATTAACATACGCGAGTCCTGGTACTTATACCACAAGTTAAATCTTACTTTGAGTACTAGTGGTCAAAGTTATTCCTTTGTATGTATATTTTTGAGTCAGTTAATAATTGGAACGAAGTTCCTTATCGCGCGTTGTGAAAGGGGGCTAGACGGAAAAAAATCATACGAAAAGTTGTAACGACACTTTTTGCTATAGTAAGCTATTGTTAGTCGTGCGGCGTGCGCATTTTTCTCTGTCTGTCTCTCTCTCTCTCTCTCTTATAGTAATTATTACTATATGATCAAATTTATGTCACATTATATTTGTTAATAATAAAAAAATATTACATATCAACCCATATGATGGCCCACTGCTGGGCACGGGTCTCCCCAGTAGAACCTACTGGTATGTAGATCCTGGGGGTAATTGCCGTAATCGCCACGCTTGGCGAGCGGGTTGGCGATCGCAGTAAGGCTTTAAGTACGCAGAGGACGCTGCTGCCCGTCCTCCGGAGTGAAATCCCTTAGTCGCCTTGACGACACCCACGGGAAGAGATGGGGTGGTACTATTCTTAAGCCGGCACCACACGGCTAAAAAAATATTATGATAACTTAAAATAAATATATATTACAATTCTTCCTTCACTAATTAATCGAAAGGAGTATCGTTCCATCCGGGGGTCCCTTAACACCTCTCAAGTTTTTTATTATTATTAAAAAGGTGAGGCCCGCAGAAACGCTTGCAACTTTTTTCTGGGTCCTGTCATCCTTCTTTGAAGGTATTTCTTTCCATCATGTTGTCATGATGATCAATCGAGTAGTTGAGACGTGTAAGCGTAACAAACAAACAAATCGCCATTATTTTATAAGATTGGTTAGGATTACATAGATTTAAAGATAAGATAAAAATAGGTACTGTATTTAGCATCAAACATGTTACAAAGACAAATATTTTTGCCAAAAACGATAAGGGCTATCGCTAATTGCCAATGATATTACAAACCTACATTAATAAATAGATAATTATGTAACTATAACTCGCTCGATGACTTGCTGAAATTACTTGGGAACAGAATGTCATACATTATATTAACCTACATGATCATACACTGCTAGGCAAGAGTCTCCTTAGTAGAATCTACTAATTATAGATTTTGGGGGTAATTGCCATAATAGCCATGTATGGCGAACTGGGGTTCTAGACAAAGTCACATTCGAATAGCGATGTCGTGAATGGAAAAGAAATATAGAATAAAATTTGATGTTTGCGATGGAGACTTTTTTTTTTGCGAACGATTAGTACGGCGTTATTTAATTCGCCACGGAACGAATGTACCTTGTCGTTAGTAAATAATATCTCGATGGTCTAAACCCCCTAGTTGGCGATCGCATTAAGGCTTAACCACTGCTGTCTGTCCTCTGGTGTGAAATCCCTTAGTCGCCTTCACACCCTCGGGAAGAGATGGGGTGGCACTATTCCTAAACGGTACTACACGGCTTGCTGATACGTATAACTTAAAAGGTTTACAATTACAATACTGCACCTGCGTCTGCCTTGATTTCACCCACGCTGACTATAGGCACATGCTACGCAAGATAACACGTGGAGGCAAACACACAAATGTATGAGGGAATTCCCGAATAAATGTGCAAAGTTTTTTACAGACCCCGATTTTTCACGCAGTATCACTTTTTGACACGCATTAAAATGCGCTGCTTCGAACCTTCCCGTAGTTTCGGGAACGTAAAAAAGGTATGCAAATGGGTAGGTTAGAGGCACTGACCTCTATAATATTAGTATGCTGGAGGAGTCACCGGCGACTACAACAACACTTCCATTTGATTTTTTAAAAAAGAAACGCCCTCTATCCTATAAGTTGGTAGTACCTACTGGATAAGATGTTGCTAATCGTTCACCTGACATTCACCCTAAAGCTCATTAGATACAAAAAAATTAAAAACTCTAAATGTATGGTAGTAGAATCATGTTCGGTTGATTTATAGTAAATGCGTTTGTAGTCACTTTTTCTTCGATGTTATTAAGATTTTTTTAAGGCATATAATTGGTAGAGTGTAACAAATTGATAGGTTCGATTCGATCGAAACGTCGGGTAAATAAAGGTGTTTGTACCTTTAAATAATTCACGCGATTAAGTCCCGAAATATATTTAATAAGTTTGTTTTAAAGAAAAAAAAATTCTTCCTTTAAAATCATTTATGAAAAGGTTGTTTTAAAATGTTTTTTTTACTATTTAATACCAAAACATTTTAGTCCTGAAAGTTTCACGTCCCTGCGTATGGTGTAGTCAAGTCATTTTAGAATTCAGGCCGTGTATTTTGGATTTGAATAAAAATGTAGATTCAGTTATAATAAGTTACTCGTCTGTTTTACGAATAAAGTGCTAACTCTATTATGTCTATCAATAGATGAAACTAACTTTTCCTCGCAGCTTTTTCATCGTATTATTGCCATTCAATCTGTTATCAATATTTGAGAAGAATTTTTAATACGATCCCAAGGATTTAGCATTACTAGGATACAATATACGATATTATAAATTTACCAATATTATTAGATATATTTCGGGACTTAATGGCGTGATTAAATCCCGAAATATATCTAATATGTATAAAAATCGCGAAAGTTTTAAAACAATAATACCAATATTACTTAAGTATTTTATTCAGAATTTTTACTCCAAGTCAACTATAGTCTCAATGAATATCTCCGTTAACACAATTACGATTCTCGCGCCAAATAATAATGGCGGTTGGCCGGTGGTGTTGATGATATTTTCGCCAAGCTAACAGGGACCTATTCTAGAAACAGAGTTATCTTCTATTCCATGTATGAGGATATGTATAATTATGTAGTACTAGCACTACTAGCTGTCCCGCGCAACTTTGTCTGCGGAAATTTTTCCCGTTTTTGCAACATTTCTCATTGCTGCTCCGCTCCTATTGGTCGTAGCGTGATGTTATATAGCCTATAGCCTTTCTCGATAAATGGGCTATCCAACAGTGGAAGAATTCGGATCAGTAGTTCCTGAGATTAACGCGTTCAAACAAATAAACAAACTCTTCAGCTTTATAATTTTAGTGTAGAGATACTTCTAAGTTGGTACTGAAGTGCACATGCCATGCGAACATGTTTTCACTGCTTAATCTTTCCTCAAATTTTTAAATCTAAATTGTTTCTTAAACTGTTTGGTTTGAAGTTAGTTTGTATGTTAGAAAATGAAAAATAATGGGACGTGAGTTTTGGCTTCCGAAAGGAGGCGGTCATCTGTCTTTCCTTTAAGTTTCTAGTTTTTAAGAATCCTCATCATCTGAGTGCCACAGGCGTTGCAATGAGGTGGTAAGTGAATACTGTAGTAGATTGGCTTATGTTAAATCCACCTAGTGACGAGAATAAATCACCACGATTATTTTGATTTATACGCCTGAAGTACGACTTTTAGACGATTGTGAGACGGCCCTATCTAGTCGTAACAGTGTTATCATGTAAAAAGCCGTCCCGCGCATCATCGTCTGCGTAAATTTTCCCCGTTATTGCAACATTTTTCATTGCTGCTTCACTCCTATTGGTCATAGCGAGATGTTACATAACCTATAAGCCTTCCTCGTTAAATGGGCTATTTAACAGTAATATAATTTTTCAATTCAGACTAGCCGTTCTTGACATTACCGCATTCAAATAAACAAACTCTTCAGCTTTATAATATTGGTATAGACTAACTGACCCGCGCAACTTCGTCTGCGTAAATTTTCCCCGTTTTTGCAACATTTTTGATTGCTGCGCCGCTCCTATTGGTCGTAGCGTGATGTTATATAGCCTATAGCCTTCCTAGATAAATGGGCTATTTAACAGCAAAATATTTTTTCAATTCCTATCCTGTTCTTGAGATTATCGCATTCAAACAAACAAATAAAGTCTTCAGTTTTATAATATTAATATAGATTAAAGTCGTGCAAAGTCAATAATAAAAAAAAGAAAAAAGTATATCCCTTAGAGAATCCCTTGCCGCCTTTCAGTTTAAAGGCAAAGCCCGGAAATAGAATATTTAATGATATTTGTCTGCTCGACTTAGGCTTCCGTTTACAATCTCGTTGCTGGAACTAAATAAAACCGCTTTGGATAATCTGAGACAAAGAAATCTTTTAAATACACTTCTGAGTCTAAAAATCAGAATTTAATCCCTCTTTCTTTTTACTAATTACCGGCAAAAAATTCTTTAAAGACGGTTCAGCCCGTGGTCCACTCGCCTAGTTCAGTAAGTTAGAGGGAAAATGTTGCAATCCATTTATATTTGTACATCATACGTTAAACTTTAAAAAAAAGTTTACTAATTTAATTTCATAGGCATGCCATTTTAACGTCAAACATTGGTCTAAGATTAAATTGCAATTTTTAGGGGTTTTTTTCCAAAGACGACTCCCTGCAGTATGGTACAAGCCCTAGTATCCCGGGGTACTTTACAAACATACAAGTCACAGACACAAAGTATACCCAGACTCGGACCAACAATTTATGGATCACACAATGTGGTGGTCGTGGGTTCGGTTTCCACACAGAAGTGGAAATCGAACCCACGACCTCTTACGTAGTAGTCAGTATATACTCCCATCGCACCACAGGGTCAGTCAAATTTACAGTTTATTTCAATAAAAGCGGAGTTTATTTTCCCAATTTATTTATTTATTTCTTTTATTTATTAAAGTACAGCCACATCCCATACATTAAACCTTATTAATATTAAGTTACAGTTGGTATTATTCCTGATGTACATTACAATAACGGCGTCCATAGCACTCAATTACAAATCAGCTGTATAGTTAGTAAATCTAAAAGTAACTTAAACTAAGATTAAAATACGAAAAACAATGGATGGATTAAGAATAGGTGTGATTGTCGATTAGGACGAAGTCTTTAGCTGTGATTTTTTTATTTAATTTTAAAACTGCGGAAATTATCGTGAAATACATCCAGATCGGGTATACGTGTTGCCAGCGTATTATATTTATGGACAATTCTATTGAACATTATTTGAAATAATGTGTAAAACATACGTACAATGGTTTACACCATTCATGACTTTATAAAAAATAAATTGTTCCAAATAAAAAAAAAAATCTAATATTTTAAGGGTTTCTATGACAAAAACCATTTGAGTTGTAAGCCAAGTATCTCGTGAACGCTTTTTGTTTACTCTCGAGCCATTGTGAGTTTATCCAAAGCCTCTCCTACAACTATTTCTGTATCCAGAGATTTTTTTTAAAGATAACTAGCAATGTGGGATTGTAGTCTCACTTTACTAGCTATCCTGTTAATACCTCCAGCTAAGGTCAATAGCTTGTGTTAGAGTTTTTTAACTTCGAACAGGACATTTTAAAGCCTGAGTAGAATAGTCATGTCTTTATTTATTTTTTATTCAGTGTTGAATGAAAGCCGTTTACCATAGGTACCTTTAAATGTTGTTTTTTTTAATGCCTTTCCCCAAAAAACTGAACTGAACAAAAATAATTTCCCATAGTTCACCTAGGTGAACTAGTCTGGTAGACCACGGCAACAAAGAGTTCTCCACTTTCTAATAAGTAATTCTTGCTATGCCCGTGGCTTTATTCCCGTGTGGTGCACAAGTTATTGCTATAAAACTGTATCAATCACCATTTTGCTCGTGACGTCTACCAAACGAAGTAGTCTGTAATTTAGTGTCCGCGAACGATATCTATGTATGTGTTGCTCGACCGAGGTACTTATGAAGCTTACCTTCTGTACTCTCATCATGTAACAAGCAGTCTTACGCAACTTCGTCTGCGTAAATTTTCCCCGTTATTGCAACATTTCTTATTGCTGCTCCGCTCCTTTTAGTCGTACCGGGATATTATATAGCCTATAGCCTTCTTCGATACATGAGCTATTTAACAGTAATAGAATTTATCAATTCGGATTAATAGTTCCTGAGATTATCGCGTTTAAACTAACAAACTCTTCAGCTTTATAATATTAGTATAGACTAACTGACCAGCGCAACTTCGTATGCGTAAATTTTCTCAATTTTTGCAATATTTTTCGTTGCTGCTACTCGGTATTCTATATCAGCACTGATCTCTATAGTATAAGAACACTGGACAAACTACCGCCGAGACAACAATCAGACTTCCATTTGAATTTGACATTTGGATGGTCATTTGACAAAATAAAATGGAAGTCTATACTTGAGTAACAAGGATAACAACAACGGCCGTTTATCTTATGTGTCAATAAACTTCACAGAACGATCATTCGATTCGGCATTTGAAATTGCTGTCACTTTGTACGGGGTAGCCATTCCAACTAATGGGAATCAGATTTCCATAAGTCCTGTTGACGGAACTATTGGGAAAAAATCCCACTAGTTCCGTCGCGGAACTTCTTCCACGGAACTACTGGGAATAATCCAATCGTACTAGAAATATAGAGATCAGTGTGTTTCATACATAACTCTGTCCTATAGTAAAGTTAGAAGAGAATCTATTATCATAATTTTCAACTTTATTTTCATGCATTGGCGTTAGAATGAGCGGATCCAAATATATCGGGAACTAAGTCCAGATATATTTAAATCTGCTCAACGAAAAACATTCACGTAAATATTTAAAAAATTACCTTTTTTACCCGACGTTTTGATCAAATTGCACCGATAGTGCTCACAAGTCAACTTGGTATATTAAGGTAATTACGTCATGATATTATCTTCTTATTATTAAGCTCAGGGTCTATGGAACAGACAAACTTTTAAAAACAAATATAAAACGTATAGATTAATTGTTTGCATGCTGTAAATATTGATAAACTTTCGCAATTTATACACAATAAAATTATATACCTATACTACCTTTTTTATTGCCCGACGTTTCGTCGTGCAACGTCCGTGGTCACGGGTAGACTGGTTCATCTCAGCGTCTCGGTGGAGTCCGGGTTTCGGAAACTACCCTGTCCTTAAATATTGATAAACTTTCGCGATTTGTACACATTATGAAAATATATAAATTACGGGTCTTAGTCGCGTGAATAATAAAAATATAACGTAGGTATACCTTAAATTATTCACGCGAATATGACCCTTAATATATATATTTTCATAACTGCCTTGTCTATTATGAACAATACTGCATTCAGCGAGCGATAAAAGTGCAGCAATATTATTTGTCATTATTTTATATTTAGAAATAAAGTTTTATTTTTTCAATACAATTACATATTGTCCTTTTATTAGTACTTTTATCAACATTTAAGTTACTATTCTTAAACTATAAAATAAAATCTCACCCGATGCTATACATGTTACGTACGCAGATATTAAATAGTCACAGTACCTCGGCGTCTGTTGGCAACATTAGTATCAGTATCAAATAAAAGTTCATGAAAGCTTTGGCAAATATCACGTCCAATATCAATTACGGGCAGATGTCGCGATATTATGTATCCAAGTCTTTGTCTCGTACCATATTGTAATATCGTACAAATTGATTGTTTTTCTTTGTATATATAGTACACAACAAATTTATAGAAATTGATTATTAAGAAAAGAAAAATGATTAAGTAGCCAGGGTCAGGTTCAGAGTCTCAGTACAAGAATCGAACTAGATAGAAAATTAATAGATTGACAGATCGAACTTAATTGAGCTGCGTGAGTTAAATTTTAACACCTGATTGCGTTACATACCTTCAAATTTGCTTCATATAATAATAATAATAAAAACTGGAGAGGTGTCAAGGGACACCCGGATTGAACAAAGTTCTTATCTTTTTTTTATTTATTTTTTTTATAATCGTCGCGACACCACACTGTTCAATCCGAAATAGAATGACAAAACGAAAATAAAGGAGAGAGAGAGAGAGAGAGAGACAGACAGAGAAACATGTGCTCGCCGCACGACTTACAATAGCTTACTATAGCAAAAAGTATCGTTACAACTTTTCGTATGATTTTTTTCCATCTAGCCCCCTTTCACAACGCGCGATAAGTAACTTCGTTCCAATGTCTTGGGACAACTAACACAACGCTATCTGATCCCAAACTAAGCATAGCTTGTACGATGGAAACCAGACAACTGATAAACATACTTATATATTTCTAAATACATACAAATTATAGATAAATAACACCCAGACATAGAATAAACCATCGTGCTCATCACACAAAGTTTATGTTAAGTTATCCTGGGTGGGGATCGAACCCACGACCTCTTGCGTAGCAGTTGCGTATACATTCCCACCGGCGCCACAGAGGCAGTCAATATGGTATGTTTATACAGCAATGTTTATTAATTGGTGGAAAATATGTTTGTTGTTGCATTTATTGCTATCAAAATAATGTTATTGCTTATGTTTATCTAATGTAATGACGCTTTTTAGGGTTCCGTAGCCAAAATGGCAAAACGAAACCCTTATAGTTTCGCCAGGTCCGTCCGTCCGTCTGCACCTTTGCTCCGAAACTGTTAGTGCTAGGAGGCTGTTATTTTAAATGAATACTCATATTACTTACGCTGACAAAGTAAAAGAATAAAATCTTGAAAAAAAAATAGGGTACCTCTCCTATATGTAAAATGGGGGTGTGATTTTTTTTCTCACCTACCCCATCGTGTGGGGTATCATTAGATAGGTCTTTTTGCCTAACGCTGCACCTGTCATAACGCGTAAATAAGCACGTTATTTATGTCGTTATGCAGATGTACCCAACATTTAAACGTGTTCATTTACAAACTGCATTACTAATGTTATTAAACAGGAGTTGGTTTTTTTGACAGCTCAGAAGGTTTAAGCGCGTAGTTTATGGCGCTAAGCGATGTTGGCTACACTAGCACCGACTCATTCCACAAGACGCATGCTTACAGCAAGGACGTATGTACTTTGTTTTAAGCGGGAACTGCATCGAGAATGACAATGGAGTGGGTGAATGTGAAATAATTTAATTTTGAGTTATGTCAATCCGAACCATGTCTTTGGAATCTAAAGCTGCAATCATTTAAGAGTCGCTCTCATCTAGTCTTTGTTTTTTCCAGCGACGGACGAATAATTAATAAAGAAAAAGTCACTAATGGGATTCTACCGTTTTTATTCAAATAAATGAAAAAAAAAATCCAAATACCCCTCCAGCTGACTCTTGTATTTGATACAATATTTTAGTATATGTTGGACATCATCTAGTACTCCGCATATTTCACAGTTTGACGACACAATTTTTATCATTAGATGTGCGCGAAAATGTGGTATTTTCTAGAAAATAACCTGAGTGCAATCTATGCGCTACGACTACAATATCAAAGTTTAATGATACTCTACAGACAGACAAATCAATATCTAAATAATCTAAATAAATAATGGAGTAAATCGGCACCTAGTATGTAATTTCAATTAGTTTATATTATTGCACTGTCTGTACCACAAACATACTAAAATGAAATGTGTTGATACCGTAATATATTTTAAACTGAATACGGAATATGAAATAATATATTAACTTTAATACTGTGGGTTAAAAACGGTATAAGTTTGAGTAAAACCGGAATTAAAATATTCGTGGGTTGAAAACGAAAGAACCTTGCAAAGTTTAGCTGCATCACCAGCAATATAGGTAATCATACTAATATCTTGCGACAACTCACACAATGTCATCTGAGCCCAAACTAAGCAGAGCTTGTGCTATGTTAACCAGACAATTGAAAACTCATCACACAAAGTTTTATCCTGAGTAGGGATCAATCTCTGGCTTAGCAGTCAGCATGTGTACTACTCTGGTGTATAAACTACATTACTATAAGGTTTCATCAAAATCCGTACAGCAGTTTTAACAAACATCGGCACATTCTTACATCCTCACAAACTTTTCGATTAATAATATTAGTAGGACTTCCTAAGGACTCGATATGTATCCTACTCTAAACCTATTATGGGAACTTTACCATCGTATATAGCCCAGGATATCTCGGCCGATAAAGCCAATAGGCACAAACCACGAGATAACTCAATCCCGTTCGTCGAGTTCGCTCGGAAGGCTTCAATTAAAACTCACCCCTTCAATATTCACCCTCTAGGTTATCTTTCGTCTTCATGTTTTATTTATGAACTTAGTATGTCTATAGAGTATACAGGGTGGTTTTTAATATACTAATAACCTCCCGCTGGTGGCTTCTTTACATAACACTAAATAACTTTGTAATATCAGTTTTGGAAAATCTATACTAATATTATAAAGCGGAAGAGTTTGTTTGTTTGCTTTGTTTGTTTGTTTGTTTGTTTGTTTAAACGCGCTAATCTCAGGAACTACTGGTCCGATTTAAAAAATCTTTTTTTGTTGGATAGCCCATTTATCGAGGAAGGCTATAGGCTATATAACATCGCGCTACGACTAAAAGGAGCGAAGTAGCGACGTGAAATGTTGCAAAAACGGGGAAAATTTACGCATACGAAGTTGCGCGAGACACCTAGTACTTAATAAATTAACTCTTAATCAACTACCACTTGTTTTTGGAGTTATGACCTTATTCGCCTACTGACTATTTTACTAGAATAAAATCATTGTTTATTGTGAGGTCTAGGCCCTCAATCTGATAAAGAAACATCGTTTTTACTCCGGGGTCTTTCAGATGTGTGGTAAATGGTTGTGTGACAAAAGTAATTGCTGAAAGGTTAATTTGTCTTTTTTTTCACAAATTATATTACGAAGTTATTTGGTATAATGTAAAGGACGCCAAGAGTGGGACGTTATTATTATATTAAAAATCAACCTGTATATACGAATTGTATACATTTTTTAAATTAAATTCATACCACCCGTTATATTATTATGTGTTACTGTAAGATTTTCTTATATACGGGTAGTATAAAGAAAAATCTAGATCTTACCTGTAAATCTTTAATAATAATAATAATAAACCCCTCGGGGCTAGTCGTTGTCTCCCTATATGAGATTAACGCAACACTCTGAGGGCATAGTAGCAGCTCTTGAAATCCTTATGACACCAATAAAAAATGTCTCATGAGGGTGAAATAAGAGTACACAAACCGCAGGGCAGCTTTGTGGCGAGCTGAATGTGCGTGGCGACACTGCGGTCCCGATGCCTCAGAGAATCGGTCAGGGCCTCGTCTCCCGCTTGCCTTCACTGGCCGGCGGGAGTGGAACACCAAGAGCGCCCGCAGGACTCTCAACTCTGGCTTGCCTTAACCGGCCGGCCAGAGGGAGGTCGCCAGAGCTTGTATGCTCGGGGGTGGAAGTATCATTTTCAAGGGCATAACTACGGGGAAACCCGCTCACGGGCCTTCTTCGTGATGGTGAAACCGGCGCCGCACCGCTCGACACCCCAAGCTGCTCACACCCATGTTGCTCCCTGTCGCCTGTTTGGCTGTATGCCTGTGGCGGCCAGAAGGGGGCCCATCTAGTGAGTGGCGAGTCACCGCCTGCCCATTTGTCCGTGTGTTTTTACCATGTGTTTGCAGGGCAGGCGCCATAGTCCTTCAATAGTACCAGCTAACCAATCCACTAACACATCACCTCCATAACCCAGTTTCTTAGCTACCACTTTTTGACAATAGTTTTTACACTAACCGGGGAATGTCGTTGGGTACATTTATATAGTGTATACAACGATATTCGCCGGTTTGTGTCACATAGCCTTTAGATTAAAGTGTCTAACGGGCCTCTACGTGTTGGCTTCGGCCCCACGCACGCCTCCCAAATGACCGGGACTCCATAGTCCCGTGATATGGAAACGACATACATAATAATAATAATAATAGTATCTTGGGACAACTCACACAACGCCATCTGATCTCAAACTAAGCAGAGCTTGTACTATTGCAACGGAACAATTGATAAACATACTTATATATTTCTAAGTACATACATACATATTATAGATAATACACCCAGACACAGAATAAACCATTGTGCTTATCAAACAAACTTATATCCTGGGTGAGGATCGAATCCACGACCTCTAGCTTAGCAGTCAGGGTCACTAACCACTGGCCAACAGGTCCGTCATTCTTGTCGACCATCATTCAAAGCCATCCTGTAGGTATGTATAGGCGGTTATGTTAATGTAAAGTCATTTTAATTATGTAAATGAACTTTCAAGTCTCTCATCTTCATCAAATAATGTAGTAGGTACATTAATTCGATAAAAAATCAATGGTACTTTTTATAGCAAACGTTTGAAGCCAATTCATGAGAATGCTATTTTGCTTTTCAATTCTACAGCGAGAATGCATTCAAAGCAAAGCGCTTGAGTGCTGAGCGTTGGTTTTTATCGAAGTATCGTCAGATCCGCTTTGTGATTCACAGGTGAAGCCATCTTACTATTTTTAACCCCTCGAAGCAAAATGGTAGTTGTTACAAGTTTAGTATTTATAGCATCGTAGCGCGTAGATTTGGATGAGTTTTTTTACTTTTAGAAAGTTGGTTTAATCAAGATAGTGCTTAGCATCCTCGGTGCGTGCGGCGTGCGCGTAAGATATAAACATCTAATTTGACGAAGAAGTCACCTGTCGATTTGGTCTAGAGGCATAAATTCGGTACACAGTATTGGTGACAATTGTGTAGTTGTGGGTTCGAGCCTTCGGTATACAATCGTCTTTTTGTAAGTTATTTTCGTTTCGTCTTTTTATTTCGCATTGAACAGTATGTTGCGAAGATTATAAAAAAAAAAATAAGATTAAGATAAGAACTTTGTTTCATCCGGGTGTCCCTTGACAACTCTTAAGTTTTTTTTATTGCCAGACGTTTCGACGTGCAACGTCCGTGATCACGGGTAGACTGGTTCATCTCAGCGTCTCGGTGGAGTCCGGGTTTCGGAAACTACTACTAAACTTTTGATTGTATGTGCGATTTGTATACATTATGAAAATATATAAATTACGGGTCTTAGTCGCGTGAATAATAAAAATATAACGTCGGTATACCTTAAATTATTCACGCGAATATGACCCGTAATGTATTTATTTTCATAACTACCTTGTCTAATAAGAACAATACTGCATTCAGCGAGCGATAAAAGTGCAGCAATTTAATTTTTCAATACAATTACATATTGTCCTTTGATTAGTCATTTTATCAATAAATAAGTTACTAACCTTAAACTATAAAATAAAATCTCACCCGATGCTATACATGTTACGTACGCAGATATTAAATAGTCACAGTACCTCGGCGTCTGTTGGCAACATTAGTATCAGTATCAAATAAAAGTTCATGAAAGCTTTGGCAAATATCACGTCCAATATCAATTACGGGCAGATGTCGCGATATTATGTACCCAAGTCTTTGTCTCGTACCATACTGTAATATCGTACAAATTGATTGTTTTTCTTTGTATATGATACACAACAACTAGAAATATTTATAGAAATTAATTATTAAGAAAAGAAAAATGATTAAGTAGCCAGGGTCAGGTTCAGAGTCTCAGTACAAGAATCGAACTAAATAGAAAATTAATAAATTTACAGATCGAACTTAATTGAGCTGCGTGAGTTAAATTTTAACACCTGATTGCGTTACATACCTTCAAATTTGCTTCATATAATAATAATAATAAAAACTTGAGAGGTGTCAAGGGACACCCGGATTGAACAAAGTTCTTATCTTTTTTTTTCTTTTTTTTTTATAATCGTCGCGACACCACACTGTTCAATGTGAAATAGAAAGACAAAACGAAAATATAAGAGAGAGAGAGACAGACAGAGAAACATGTGCTCGCCGCACGACTTACAATAGCTTACTATAGCAAAAAGTATCGTTACAACTTTTCGTATGATTTTTTTCCATCTAGCCCCCTTTCACAACGCGCGATAAGGAACTTCGTTCCAATATTTTGGGACAACTCACACAACGCTATCTGATCCCATAGTACTACGTTTCCATAGTACTAAGCATAGCTTGTACTATGGAAACCAGACAACTGATAAACATACTTATATACACTGACGGACTCATAAACTGCATCAAAGTTCAGGTTTACTCTAAAAGGATTTTTTTATAATAAGTATGCAAACTTTTTAGATTAAATTATATAAATATGGAAAGACTGGCTCTTAATCTTAAAAAAAAATTAAATTTAAAAATAGAACTGCGGTAAAACAAATGAATATAGCCGGGAAAAGAAAATTTACTCGTAGTATCAGATTTGCGTGTTATTTATAGCAAAGTTTTAAATTAATTCTCATTGATTTTTTTTGTTTGGTCAATTGAATTATTGTTACCAGCATAATTGTTGGGTTAGTTTTTTAACACATCGAGAGTTTTTGAACCATAATATGGATACTTCGTCCGAACAAGCGGCACAAATTGTAGCATTGGTGCGGGAGGGCTTGGATCAACGAACGATTGGTAGAAATTTAAATTTAAACCAGTCTACGGTTTGTAGAATATACAGAAGGTTTGTAGAGACAGGTTCTTACAGGAGGAGACGTGGTACAGGCAGAACTCGAGCAACCACAGGTCGTGATGACCGATTTATTGTTACAACTTCCCTGCGAAATCGTTTCCTCACGTCAGTTAACATCAAAACCGAGCTTAATGAAGTGCGTGGAAAAAACGTGTGTGCACGAACAATAAGAAGAAGGTTAAAGGAAGCGGCTATCACCCCTTTTAGACCAGCAAATGGTCCAAAGTTGTCTGCAGCTCACAGACAAGCTCGCTTAAGATTTGCGCGTCATCACCTGAATTGGACAGAAGAGCAGTGGGCCTCTGTATTGTTCACGGACGAGTGTAGGACATGTTTATATGGTGCAGATGGTCGCAGAAGAGTCTATCGTCGACGTGGGGAGCGATATGCTCAAAGTTGCATTGAGGAGCGTGTTCCTTTTGGAGGCGGTTCATGTATGGTCTGGGGTGGCATATCGATGAACGGGCGAACAGAACTTGTGTTCATAGACATGGTCCGTCAAAACGGTAATAGAGGGGGTTTGACAGCACATCGCTACATAACAGAGATATTAGAAGATCACGTGGTGCCTTACATGGGATTCATAGGCGAAAATTTTACTTTAATGCAGGATAATGCCCGGCCGCATGCAGCTGCACAAGTTCAACATTATTGCGAAGAGGTTGGGATACGTACAATGAATTGGCCAGCACGCAGCCCGGATCTTAATCCCATCGAGCATGTTTGGGACAATTTAAAAAGAGCTGTATATGCGAGAAACCCTTCGCCTACGACAGTGGCAGCACTAAGAACAGCACTTTCAGAAGAATGGGACAATATTCCGCAAGATCTTTTAAAAACCCTTATAATATCTATGCGGAACCGATTAGAATCCGTAATAAGGGCACGTGGGGGTAATACACCTTATTAAAACACAAATAAACCCTTGCATAAAGTTTGTGTCTATTGTTAAAACCAATTTTTTAATTAAACAATTTTTCCTTAAACTTCTGTTTTTTCTTCAAAAAAGGTCTTAAGGTCCTTTCCAGTACATAAACTTAAACTTAAAGATATGATCCTACGCTGTTTTAAAGTTCACGAACCAATCTAGAGGTTTCAATTTAAATCTGTATAGAAAGTTTGCATACTTGGTTAAAATATTTATTTCAAAGTCGTCTATTACTTTGATGCAGTTTATAAGTCCGTCAGTGTATTTCTAAATACATACATATTATGGCTAAATAACACCCAGACGCAGAATAAACCATCGTGCTCATCACACAAAGTTTTATCCTGGGTGGGGATCGAACCCACGACCTCTTGCGTAGCAGTCGGATACATTCCCACCGGCGCCACAGAGGCAGTCAATATGGTATGTTTATACAGCAATGTTTATTAATTGGTGGAAAATATGTTTGTTGTTGGATTTATTGTTATCAAAATAATGTTATTGCTTATGTTTATCTAATGTAATGACGCTTTTTAGGGTTCCGTAGCCAAAATAGCAAAACGGAACCCTTATAGTTTCGCCATGTCCGTCCGTCCGTTTGCACCTTTGCTCCGAAACTGTTAGTGCTAGGAGGCTGTTATTTTAAATGAATACTCATATTACTTACGCCGACAAAGTAAAAGAATAAAATCTTGAAAAAAAAAATAGGGTACCTCTCCTATATGTAAAATGGGGGTGTGATTTTTTTTCTCACCTACCCCATCGTGTGGGGTATCATTAGATAGGTCTTTTTGCCTAATGCTGCTTCACCTGCGTCATAACGCGTAAATAAGCACGTTATTTGTCGTTATGCAGATGTAGCCAACATTTAAACGTGTTCATTTACAAACTGCATTACTAATGTAATTAAACAGGAGTCGGTTTTTTTGACACCTCAAAAGGTTTAAGCGCGTAGTTTAGGGCGCTAAGCGATGTTGGCTACACTGGCACCGACTCATTCCACAAGACGCATGCTCACAGCAAGGACGTATGTACTTTGTTTTAAGCGGGAACTGCATCGAGAATGACAATGGAGTGGGTGAATGTGAAATAATTTAATTTTGAGTTATGTCAATCCGAACCATGTCTTTGGAATCTAAAGCTGCAATCATTTAAGAGTCGCTCTCATCTAGTCTTTGTTTTTTCCAGCGACGGACGAATAATTAATAAAGAAAAAGTCACTAATGGGATTCTACCGTTTTTATTCAAATAAATGAAAAAAAAAATCAAAATACCCCTCCAGCTGACTCTTGTATTTGATACAATATTTTAGTATATGTTGGACATCATCTAGTACTCCGCATATTTCACAGTTTGACGACACAATTTTTATCATTAGATGTGCGCGAAAATGTGGTATTTTCTAGAAAATAACCTGAGTGCAATCTATGCGCTACGACTACAATATCAAAGTTTAATGATACTCTACAGACAGACAAATCAATATCTAAATAATCTAAATAAATAATGGAGTAAATCGGCACCTAGTATGTAATTTCAATTAGTTTATATTATTGCACTGTCTGTACCACAAACATACTAAATTGAAATGTGTTGAAACCGTTATATATTTTAAAATGAATACGGAATATGAAATAATATATTAACTTTAATACTGTGGGTTAAAAACGGTAAAAGTTTTGAGTAAAATCGGAATTAAAATATTCGTGGGTTGAAAACGAAAAAACCAGATTCAATGAGATCATGTTTTAATTCCTAGCTTGCAAAGTTTTGCTGCATCACCAGCGATGTAGGTAATCATACTAATATCTTGCGACAACTCACACAATGTCATCTGAGCCCAAACTAAGCAGAGCTTGTGCTATGTTAACCAGACAATTGAAAACTCATCACACAAAGTTTTATCCTGAGTAGGGATTGAACCCACAATCTCTGGCTTACCAGTCAGCATGTGTACTACTCTGGTGTATGAACTACATTACTATAAGGTTTCATCAAAATCCGTACAGTAGTTTTACGTGAAATAGTAACAAACATCGGCAGTAGGGTATAATTGGGGGTTCTGGATCACTTCCTCGCTTCGCTCGGTGCGTGATCCAGAACCCCCAATTCAGCAAGTAAGTCGAAGCTTGTATTTTATTTAGAAAACTGATATTTCAAATTTTTAATCTTGCTAATTACGTACGTAAATGCTTGCGAAAGTTTTTTAAGACTAAGGTTGAGGAACAGGGAAATTTTGAGCAAACAAAATAAGAAAAAAAAAACCACTTAATTAAAAAGTTTATTATCGAAACACCATTTTTTTAAACATAAAACATTTTTTAAAGAACATATTGAGTCATGATATATACAACTGTAAACGGTTTCAGAATCTTTATATTGCTCATACAAGCTTAACAAATTAGGACAGTTTTTATCTTCTAAATTAATAACATTATTATTATTCGACATAACTTGCAACCATGACACTTTTTCTAAACCTTTAGTGTAAACACATTTATTTCTTAACAGATCTTCAAGTAAACATAGGCAATTAGAATAAGGAATAAATCCTTCACCCCAATGTATTTTTCTGTTGCGCTCGATCCAGCTTACTTGACGTCTTTCTGATTTTGTCAAGTTGTAATAGGGAAATGGTGGCTTAATTAAGAACACTTGTATTTTGTTATCACACCATATAGCAATTTCTTTTATTATAAACTCATTTGCTTCTGTTTTGAAACCTTGAACGTCTACAATAGCAGTCATGATAATCTTCGCACTATATTACTCAAAGGCTTATATTCCACCAGACGATCGTTGATAATCAAACAATATGCGGCAGTATTATCTGGTATTGAAGTTGAACATTCAATTTCTAATCGAACATCGACTGGACCTGATTTTAGACTATCGTTTTGCCTTGAACAATCTAATATAAAAAGAGGAGCCTTTTCTTTAAAGTCCTTTAGACTAAGCAATGGGTCTGCTGGACTGTTGTAATACGACTGACGGAATTTGGCATACATTTCGTATAATATACTGTATTTGTTCTCAGAAAACTTTAAGCTCAAAAGTTCATATGGATAATATTGTGAATTCAAAAAGAGAGTGACATTTGTAACTTCACAATGATCAAATCGCGAACTGTCATTGAGTTTATTATTTTTTCTATTAGTTTGTAAGCAGAAAATTACATATCTAGGTTTCTCTAATTGTGACGCAGTTTTAACTGCCCACGAATGCTTTGTAGTTTTAGGAAGCAAAGGGTACTCATACAAATCCCAATTTCTAAATGCCATTTGAATAGGCTTATCCTTTTCTAGTAATTTTAAAAGAGCCAGTCTTTCTCGATCTGACACTTTTATATGTGGTACTCTCCATTGAAGCCTTTCTATATCTATTTTGCAATAAGCAATATCATCAGCAAGTATAACACTATTTAAATTGGAGTTACTTCTATTCAATATAAGTTCATGTTTGCAGTTTATTACAATTTTTTTATAGTCTTCCGCAAACCCTAAAATCTTATTTAAAGGTATTACAGCACTAAAATGGCCATCATTTTTAATACCGTTTGAATTCCAGCCCCATAAGGCAGCCACTTTATTTTCTGCTTCATTTAATGAGATATAAGATTTTATTGTGGACGTTATGCCGGAATTTTTTATACGATCTATTTCTATACCATTCATTTCGTACCTGATGTCTTGAAACAAGAACAAAATATAGTTATTACTAAATGTAACAATTTTTTCAATCGGCTTTCCATCTTTACCGAAGAATTTTGCTTGACCTTCGATGTAAATTGAACTGGCTGATGGTAACACGTATATATCTTGCTGGTGTATGGGAATTCTGATTTCGTCATTTTCTCTGAAGCAGTTATTGTAGGGATTGTAAGAATGGACTTCATAACTTTCGATTGAAGAATCGAAATGCGGTAAATCATTAATCTGTAGTATATTCATACTTTAAAACCTAAAGCTTTAAGAAAATCTATATTTGCTTTAGTCAACTTCCTCACTTTTTTCTTACGTCTACGCGTATTAGTGGTTGTAGAAGAAATAAGACGTTTTACTTTGACTGAAGGGTTTATATTATATTGTATCATTTTATTTTTCTTAAATGAAGACGCAGTTGAATATGTTCTACGAAGTTAATACTGTAACCAAACTGATCGACAACTTTAATAGATATAGATGAAATTGTATTTTTGTTTACCGGAAAATAAATAACGTTCTGAGGCGTTTCTATATATTGGTCGTCTACAACGGTATTAGGCACAAATTCGTGAATAATGTGAGTTGGTAATCCGTTGGTATAGGAACCGTATATCAAATCACATTCAATTCTGATAACAGATGAGGTATTGTTACTAAAACGACGACCTGATGTTGAGTTCAGTATTGAAAAGTATAATAATCCACACTCATATTTTCCAGATAAACTCAGAGGTGGTTGAAAATATGATTCTAATTCTGATTTATTGCCGGAGATAGTTACTGTAGTAGACATACTTGCATACTGAACTCTTTTCTTAAATTCTGTTTATTTTATTCCATGATTAATCCAAAAAAATCTTAAAAAGTTTAAACAAAGATGTCCGCAATGGAAAGGATGATTGCCTTGTACATTTTCATAATTGTAGTGAATTTTAGAGCCTAAATATTTTATTAATTCTTTTGGAGGCTTAAGATTTCCATAACTATCAAAATATTCGATATAATCTTTGCATTTTGCATAGGCTACCCAATGAGAGCCGGGGTTTTTAGAAATATCTAAATTAATAATACCACATTCATATTTAAAAGGGTGTGTAGGAAGTTCGTCTCTCATAAAGACACCTCTAAAATAAGGAATATTATTTCCATATTTTACAATGTCAAAATTAGTCAAGGCTCGATTGGGTAGCCGATACTTTAGTTTTTTTCTTTTGATACGAAAATTCCCAGACCATTTTTATGTGGCTTAACATGTAATCCATTTCCAATACAAAGGGCTTCCATTTTTTCATTGTGTCTCTTCGATTCATCATATAGCTTTTTAGCCATCTTGAATTCATTTATAGTTTTAGCTATACCAGCCGCCCCGCCTGCTATGGCTCCCGCTGCGGATAATCCAGCAAAAATAGGAATCAAAGGCAAAACTCCACCCGTTTTTGGTATAGGAATAACGCGGGGAAGTTTAATAGAAGAATCTTCAACTAATTCTCTGGCAGCAGCCATAGCTAGTTTTATTGCCCCTTTCTTGCATTTTGGTTTTAATTTTTTCATTCGTTTTTTCGCGACAGTAAGAACATTTTTAAATTTATTTTTAAGTCCTTTTCCAGAAGTCCTTTTGCATGAAGATTTTTGGCTGTAAGTTTTTAGGCCAGTACCAGTTTTAATTTTGCTTGTCATAATATTGCTCACTAGACGCGCTGCAATTTTTTCTCCTGTACCTGCATCAGCTGCAACTATACGTTTTTTCGCCATTTTAAACAAAATCAAATCAGCCTTATGGCGATCTTTTAAGTTCGAAGATTTGTGATATGCAATATCGTGTTCTTTACAATATTCGTCTAATTTGTTGATACCTTTATCACCACGCGCAAGTCTCCTAATTAATTTTGTACCTGGACCACAGTAATTGTATCCCGGCAAATGTAATTCAAATGGTAAATGGTTTATAAGCCAATTGAGAAGACTACTCTCTCCAGTGCCCATAATAAGACTGTTTAAAAATAAATTAAACACTTTATAAATATAATGCGTTGAATAAACAATTGACAGTTATCTAAGTTTATAAGTATAAATAATGGAATCAGACATTATTTTGCAATAATCTATTTAATTTGTTTCTTATAGCGCATTTGACTTATCTATCCAACTATTTTCTGCAGAAGATAAACCTAACCATTTTACTAAAACTCTGTTTCCTCTCTTTTTAAGAACTTTTTCGACTAGATACACATTAGGATGTTTAGTCTTTTGAAGTTCTTGCACATAAAATGCTCCTAAAATAGGCTGACCTCTAATAGTATCTTCAATTAAATAGGTGATAGGAATTGTATTACGTATTTCTCGAATTTTAAATATTTCTGTTGACCAGTTAGGTGTATATCCTTTTTCAAATGTTCCTTTGTACTTACTGATACGTACATAATCACCCACTTTATATCTTACTTTTACACTAACTTTTTTTACTAAACTTGCATAACGTTCTAATATACGTTTTTTATTTATATTATTCACATTCGCAGGGATTTCATCAATCGTTCTATGGTATGTGTGATTGTATTTATGAATAACATTATTGAGGGTATTATTTATCCAATTATAATTGCCTTTCAAACTGAATTCTTTGTACAATTTAGATTTCAATGTCCTAATAAATCGCTCGACTATTGAAGCTTTTTTTGATGAGAATGTTGAGTAATGATTAATATTATAAGATTGCATTAGATTTTGAAATCTATTATTATAAAACTCTGTCCCATTATCAGTTTGAATATTTTTAGGGACACGGCCTCTATCCAATAATATCTTAAAAGTATTACATACAATCTCTTTGTTTTTACTTTTGAGAGGAAAGGTCCAAGCATATTTAGAAAATGTGTCAATAACAGCGAGGATAAATCTAAAGCTTTTATTTTCTTTAGAAATAGATTGCATATCAATTAAGTCCGCCTGCCATAGATCGTCTATATCTTTCATAATAACTTTTCGTCGAGGAAAATTTATCCTGGCATTTTTATGAAGCTCATTTACCACATCGGCTTTGATCATGATGATTTTTCGTTCAAATTTATATTTTTGTCTTTTAGCTCAGATTGATTTAATAACAAATTTTGGTAATGATCGTGATTGTTAAGTATGTTAAACTGAATTAAATGTCTATTGCTGTTCCTATTTATTCCTTTATTATATTAGCTTCTTTTAGTTCTTCAATGATAGATAATATTTCATTATCATGATTTGTATTGCCAGCGTCTCTTGAAGCCATTAATAATTTTAATCTCTCAATCAATTCATTGGGATCATCCCAGTATACTAAATCAGTGTTGTTTTTAAATTTTTTTAGTTTTGGTAAGTTTCCTCCAAGTTTTGATTTAGGTTTACTGTCAGACGTTTCCGAAAACAAGGGTTTAATTATTTCCCGATATTTTTTACCTTTACTTGACTTTATCTGACCTCTGGGGCTAAAATTTCTTCTATGAGCATTTGTATAATGTAGCATATCTTTGTAGATCCGCTTATCTTCATTTGATATTAATTTTAAATCAGGCTTTCTTTTAAATAAAAGTTCTTTCAAACCTAATGTAAAGTTGTAAACTTTGTCATCGATTTTAACTAAAACGTTCTTATCATTATTCAAACTAGAAAATGATACTACTGAGTTACCCATCATGTAAGTCTTGTTTTTACTTCTAATTCCAAACGGTATATTAAGGTCATCATATATACCACAGATATCTTCTCCCTCTAATGATATTTCATCTAGCGATTCCTTTTTAGGGCTTTCAATGAATTGAGTAGAATCCAGATCTGGACTGTAACATTCTTCAAATTTACTCGATGAACTAGTATTTATATCATCGGACTCAATGCCTTCCAAATTAAGTAGTGTTTTATTTTCTACATTTTTATTTTTTTCCGCAGGTAAATTCGCGTCAACTAAAGACTTAAGGGGATCTGTTACAGGTTTTAGGACTTTATCGAGTGATAAATTCATCGAGTGTTCCTGGTTCTTCATTTGTTTTATTTTGTTCTTTATTGAGTTCACAGACTTCATTAATTCAATTTTAATATTTTTCTCCATATTTATATTAAAACAACTGTGTTCAGGGAATGAAGATCTAATACTGAATTTGTTATTCATGTTATTTATTATATATAAATTCAGTCAAATTTCAAAAATGTATCAAAATTCTGTCTGTACCTTCCATTATTTACGGGCGATTCTTTATTAATAAGTACGAAATTATATGGGTTACTCCAAATGGTTTTACAGATATCTTTAAACTGTTTCCATTGTAGATCGGAGCCGACATGTTCATCGTAAACATGTTTTAAATTCGTATCATCTTGTTTAAATAATATAAGAAAATTAACATTGTCACGTAACAATTGTTTCGGAATTTTAGAATAGGTTTGAGATAAATAAAAACAATCTATTTGTTTATGTCTGCCCATACAAAAATAATTACGGATATTAACTTGATTTTCACATGCAACATCATCAAAAATAAATACAGAGTTAGTCAAAGCTTCACTCGGAGCTATAACATCTTTATCATCTTTTAATTCATAGAAGTTAATCTGAGGAACTCTTTTTAATACCTCGCTCAAGAATCGATATTTTGGCTGAAAAGAAGTTTTGGAGTAAAGATAAAGATTTTTAAATTTCAATCCATTTTTATGTAACAGTAAGCTGATCATAACGTTTGTTTTACCACAGTTCGACGGACCACATATTATACAACGAATTGTATTTGGTAATAAAGCACTATGTCTGATTTGGCGAGAAGGTTCATTAAATTGTATACCGCTAACTTTCAGAGATATGGGTTGCTTAACCAACTTCATCTTGTCAATGATTATGTTGAATGGCTAACATACGTTTTTGTGTTCACTTTTTATACTAAAAAGGGGAAATTATGTAAAACATAACATGACATTTTGTTACTATTTCTGTACCTACATGTTTAGATAAGTTTTATTAACATAAGTAAGTATGTAATTACTCGTAATAAACATATTAAATCAAATTAAGCATGTGCACAATATGCATATAAATAATAATATCATATTAGACATGACTATTCAACTAACGCGTTTCTACGGGTTTAGACAGATTTATTTCATTATTGAAATCGTCAGCAAAAATATTATATGAAACATGACATGACAAAGAATATTCATTTATCGCGTTTCTACAGGTTAAGACAGGTTCGTTTAATTATTGAAATCATTAATGAAAATATTGCATTCTCGCATTACTCAATATCAAATGCCACTGTTTAAAATAATCCACATCTAAGTTAGGTAGGTAGTCGCTTCATTTCATTGCAGTATTTGCCATAAGCTGGACCTCTTGTTTGTCAATTAAACTACAATTGCCTGGTAAGTTTTGTTTTTTTTTTTTTCTATTTTATTTTAATGCCATGCATTTTTTTTTTACTTTCAATAAGTGTTTAATAATTAATATTAATTTATTTACAGAATCATGTCTCTGGCACCGTCCTACAGCCCCTCTATAGATATCGCAGATAATTTACGTGAGGTAATTAAATATTGCGTTTATCTTAACTTACTTAAATCCATTTTTCATATTACTTGTGTTATTTATTTATTGAATGACTGTTTTTTTTTTTTTTTTTTTTTTCAGAATTTAATAGGAGATGCGGACCCAATCACCAATCCTTTTTATTATGCTCAGGATAGAGAAAGCTGGTATGCAGAAGTAGCAGCCAAATCTCGCGAAGAATATAAAAAACAAAAAGCAGAGGAACAAGAAGCAATAAAGAAGAAAAAAATTAAATCAAAATGTTTTAAAAATACCTCTTTTGTTATGCGTAAGGAGCCGGGTCAAGTTCGTAATTTAATACAAATATACATACATAATTTGGACAATAGTAATATGGATAAAATAAACCTTGATCCTGACAGCGCGGGTGTGAGTGTGCAATATTTAGTGACTAGTGATTACGATGACGTCATGAATGAGACTGAACATTTAGTTAGTAAAATAGTCAAAAAGTTAAGCAGACATAATGTGTAATCTTTTATTAAATACTGTAATCTACTTATTATTATTGTCATGATAAATTATATTATTTTAAAAAAATCTGTTTATTTCATATTGGAACAATAAATTTTTAAAATATATAAGATTATATAATACCTTTATTATAATGAATACTCAACCCAGTAAATATATTGTAAGTACATAGTAAAAAATAAAAAATTATTAACCTAACTAACAATTTTATTATATTTATGCTTGTTATTAGGTCAGTGACACATGTTGTAAATAAAAATATTTTTACACTAACAATATAATATTTTACTGTACATCTTACAAGCAAACTTAAATACAAGAAGCTTACAAGTATTTTGTTTTTTACAATAAATTTAATATTAACCAAAACATTTGTTTTACTCAAAATGTTGTTGTATAATTTTGCGCCTAAACCTACAAATTCCGTTATAATTTCACCACCTAATTTATCTTTTAAATAATCAGGTATTTTAATTAGCTTTTGGAATATTAAATAAATTATCCTTTTCGAAATTACTAATTAACTACAAACAAAAATATTTAGATAAAGTATAGGCGCAAAAGGCTGGAGGTCAGAGTCCGCAATTCCGCATTGACAAACATTTTCATGACGTAGCGCTAGGTGACTTAACATGTGACATGTCATTTGTCACTGTCACTTTAAAACAAAAATATGTCGCAAAATCTCTATTTTACTATGCCAACCAAATAAAAACACAAAGAAAAATACGAAAGTTGTACGATGTGCCTACAAAATAGGGCAAGGTACTCAGCATTCATAGGATGAGCATGACGACCCATCTTATTACTGGTTTTCAGTGTTGCCCAGTCTTGAACGTTAACGCCGTAACTACATTTCCAAGTCTTCATTGTTGTATTGAAATATGTGCAGCAAATCTAGCATGGCAAGTGTGCATAAACTATTAAACTACCTCCTACTATTATATAACTACTAAGATTATAATTCCTGCTTATATTTTTATATTAATTAAACCCAATACTAAAAAAAAACTGATATTTAGCTATGGGACTGATTTCTTTAACTTATGTGTCTATATTATTTTAATATAACAGTAAAATACTGAACCACAATGCTTTATTCTTGTGAAAACAATGTGTATAAAAAGAAAGCTCACAAAGCCGCTACACTTCTACTCACAACAATCTTCTGCATAGTCAAATATATTAGAGTACTTGAGACATCAAATCCCAGTCTATTTATTTAAGTTTAGTTATTTTCTTTATGCTTTAGGTTCTCCACACAGAATTTACTAGTTAACTAGTTAATAGAGAGTTAAAAATTACCGCTGCCATTCCAAGATCCTGTGAAAGCTGGTCTGTTGCCACACTATGCGGTCATAAATCACTAATGGACTAAGACAGCAAGGTAACCATTTGTATTAAACATGTATTTGAGCTGAGAATTGAACTCAGACTCAGGTTATAGGTACTTAGGCAAATTATATTTATTACACAAATACAAAAATGAAACAAGAAACATTATGATTCATAAGATTTTTTTATTTATGCATTAAACAAAGTAAATACATGGGTAGATACATAGTCACAATTATAGCTCTAAATTATTGTAACATTATAAACATAAAGTAAATACATGGTAGATACTAAAATTAGGTAGGTATGTAGATACATAGTCACAATTATAACTTTAAATTATTTTAACATAAACAATGGTAGATTCTAAAATTAGGTAGATTCACAATTTTAGCTTTAAATTACTGTAACATTATAAACAGAAAAGATAGTAAATACAGTCACAATTATAGCTTAAAACATAGTACGATAATGACCCCAAGGTACAGTATAAATTATATTTCTTTTAATTTGACGTTTGTCATCATTTCCGTTGAGTACTAATTTATTAATTTTCTGTGTATACAACTTGTGATTTTTGGATCGAATGACATACATAGTATCTCTGAAATTTATATCATTATTCAAAGTATTTTTATATTTTTCAATTGTGAGCCTATTAGAAATAGGTTTTTTAACTCCTTTAGCTTTTTTAATTGTATTATTTAAACTATTTAAACAGTATAATTTAGCCCTCAAACCAATAAACTCTGTAATGATATCACCACCCATCTCATCTTTAAAATAGCCAGGTATTTGTTTATTCACTTTTGGAATACCATAAATATTATTGTCTTCAAAGTTGCTTGTATCAAAATATTTTATATTTTGTTTCATGTCTTTATAAAAATCATCAGTTTGTATTAAATACAAGAGACTATCAGTATCAGTATAACAAAGGCTTATGTCATTTTTGTATATTTTCTTCATAACAGAATAGTGAAATTGATATAAATGACGCTTTGCTAACTCCAGTATCGTAAAACCAATATATATTGGTCGATCTAAAACTACTTTAGCAGGCTCTAATTGAATAGCAACAAGGTTCTCTGAAATAATAGCCATATTTTTAAAATTAGGGGCGCTCACATATTTTTCTGCCCCTTTTATTTTATTGGTCTTATTAAAGTTATCTTTCCACACATTAACTAATTTAACATCTACTTGTTTCCTTTTGTTTTCAATTGTTTTACCAAATATTGAATTATTTTGCTTCTTGAAAAAATCTCTTTCGAATACTGAGTTAGCTTTTTGTCTAAGTATTGTATTAAGATTTATGTATGGTTCTAAGATATTTTTTTGAGTAAATGCTAGAATTTTATGAATATTTAATAATATAAGACCATTCTTTAAACATTCTTGTAAATGAACATAGTGAATGACATATCTATATTTATCATACAGATTAGCAATTAGTTTTGTGTTTTTGTCATCACATGGAACAGGAACGGGCATTTTTTCTGGTGCAAATGGCAAATCAGAATGTTCGTCATGTATATCAGGCGGATAATGAATATCAACTTCAAGTATGTACCCTTCATCACTATCAGCAGTAACAGATGCAATTTCAAATAAAGCTATTTCAGATTTTGTTAAAAACCTAAAATTTCCTGTGGGAAGTCTTTGTGTCATAGCATGCCCATACAAATTGACACAATCTAAGTAAACTAAAAATGTATCGGGTTCTTTTTCGTTATAGTCTGGCAAATATTTATTATTAGCCTTTGCATATCGCAGCGAACATTGGGCAAGACCTCCTCTAATACCCTTTTCTAGCATTTGATATATTTCTATATCAGATATTAAATCTAATTCTACTTTAGTTAACAAGAGCATGGCGTCCCAGCTTAATGATGGTGATGAAACGTAATGACAAGGGTCAAGCTCATAGTGACATAAACTCATAGATCGGAATTTCTCAAATACATCGCACAATAGTAAGACATCACATTTCAAATATAAATCAGTATATTCGCCTAAATTCTTAATACCAAATATAGCCCACATCTTTAAAGCGTGATTGTAATCGTCAGTAGACACTGTATCGGATGTGAGTTTATTATAAAAATTTGAGCGATCTGGTAACTGAGTTTCTGCATATCGTTCCCAGGAGTCTATATAGTCATAGCAATACACGCCTTTCCTAAGGCATAATTGAAATAATTTTTTATCAATGAAAAATGATCGTAAATGCTTTAAATCATTGGAGTCCAATGTCTTTACTAAGTTGTCTAAACTCGAACTTAAGAAATTAAAAGAATCTATAAATTTTAATTGGACTACTTTCTGAGAATTAAATGGAAAAAATTTGGTAAAAGAAATATATTTTTCCTTAGTCTTTGGAATTAAATTGATTCGACCGGAAACACTTGAAAGTTCTTTTATAAATAAATGACAGTCATATCCTGAAAGATTATGAAATATTATGGGAATAAATTTTACAGACTTATTATTTAAATTGCATGAATTATGAGCTGGACCCCGATATTTACCTGTGAAATGATCATGGTCATGAACAATACAGTCATTATTAGAAAAATTTTCTTTACAAATATGACATACTGTAGCAGTCTTAAATGAAAGAAGCTCTTCATCATTCAGTGGAATCATGTCTCTAGGCAAAGATAAAATGTCATATAAAGTTTCTAAATCCTTAGCAATAGAATCTACAAACTTTTTTGAACAATTTGGACCTCGATAAGATACTAAATTATTAAGCTCTGGATTACTCTCACAGCATATATAATAGGCGAAACAAGTTGCTTCATGAATTTGTATGTTTTCGACATACTGACTTTTATTTTTATCTGAATATTCTCGAAGTAAGCTTTCAAAGTCTCCATAAATAACAATAGGAATTCTTTGAGTTCTTATATAATTAGAAAATCGAAGCTTGCTATTCTCTTCTGGGAGCAGTGTTTGTATTCGTGCGCAATTATGATTATTTAGTTTTGTCTCTGAATCAAAATATATAAAACATTCATCACATAAGTGAATTTTAGATTTGTGTTTTGTTAGTTGATCATGCACTAGTCGCGCGAAATTTTTTATTAAACAGAAATGACTTTTGTCTCCTCTTTCAATTAGTAATAAATTTACGTGGGTCAGTTTCCGTTGTAAAGTTTTGTATAATGGCCCAGTAATAGTGTTATTTTTTTCTAAACCATAAACATTTACACTTATAGTCGGATTTTTTTTTTCGAATTGTTTTATGTCATCAAATGTTGGTGGGAAAGATATACCATTTATATTTAATAAATTTAAGTAATGTGGATATGATGAAACTCTATTACTGTTATGCCGTGCTGGATACATATGTGCTACAATACACCAGAGAAAGCAATGTCTATCTTTATTGCAAATGTTAAGACATGATTTTGTTTTAAGAATTTTTAGGGGTAAAGATATGTAACTGCCAGCTTTTAAGGGATTATACTTAACTATATTCATTTCCAAATGATTAATCGACTCTATAGCCCAGCCAGATTCTGACATTTCAAATTCGGTGCATTTATACAGCAATTTTTGCACACATTCTTCAAAAAATAATTTTATATTAGTATTTTGTATTATCACATAATACTTTGTATTAAAAGATTTCAAAGACAATTCTTCATTTTTAGGTAACTTGTACAATACAAAAAGCTCAAATTGTATTTTAATCGCTCGGTGTTTTATTCGCAATGTCTCAATAATCTTGTAAACCATGCTAGAAATATCTGATAAAAATATCTCTGGTGATATGTTATCTGTATTCATAGGATTAAATCTGTAACTAGCAATTCTATTTTTAAAAGCTGTAGCTATTATTTGCACATTATCAAATTCAGTACTCAACAAACAGTTTGATTTATGTATATTACTTTTCTTATGTGATGAATATTTTTGAACATAAACTTTACAATCTGGGCAAAATTTCATGTTTGTTTGGTTATGTTAAATACAAAAAGTAAAGCAGTACCTAATTCATAAATTTAATCGTAAATTCAATTAGACAAAATATAAAATATTTATTTTGAGCTATAGTTGATATATAAGTTTTAATTTAGTACTTAAAGGTCATAATTTTTGATTACTTCAAGATTAAAAGTTCAAGGTCACAATTACTGATCTGGATTTATTAAGTTCTTAAAAAATAAGATTCAAGATCATATTAAATGGTCATGAATTTTAAAATTTGACATTCATTAATTCGAGTTTATTGGCTTTTGGATTTTGGCTTTTGGTTTTTGTTTTTAGTTTTTTGGTTTACTGAAAGAAAATCATACAAATAATCATTATAAATATTATATGAGTAAGTACTCATGCAATATTATTTCATTACAATTATCTGAGGAAATAAACATTAAAAAATATCAATTATAGACTTTATGCATAGGTACTTACTTACTTAAATTCAACAATATAGAACATGCTTTTCAAACAAGTTTAATATAATTATTAATATTATTCAAAAGAACAAAAAAGGAAAACATTGAAAAATATAGGTATATCATAAGTAGGTATTTTAAATGGTTTTTAAATATGTAGGTACAATATTATGGGTCCTTTAAATAGGTACTAGTAGGACACTTACCTAATTTTAAAATACGTTTGACTGATAGAGTATCGGTTGTATCTTCCGATAATCTTCTTTCGCAACAGTCACAAGTTTTGTGACTGCTTTCCACACCGGACTGCTGTCGTCAACAGCCGATTTGTAGGTAACTAGTGCTCGTTTCCAGCGGTCATTGCTGAGCACCTCCGCTTCTCGAGCGTTGTAAACACGCAGTTCCACGTAGTAGTTGCCCTGCCGGGTGGGGTCCCGCTGAAGTGTATAACCGGAACCACTACGTCTTGATAAGAAGCTCCGCAACGCAGCCGCTCGAATGGGTTCACCACCAAGTTCTTGCTCGTTCTGAAATTTAAAAATGATTATCATTAGAAACAAGAATAAGTTTAAAAAACTAAAAATTTTATCCGTAGTCGGGACTACGGATAAAATTTATATAGCCTATGTCACCCGGGCTATTCTTACGAATTCATTGACACCTCATTTATTAAAATCCGTTGAGTAGTTTAGGCGCTGTGGTGGAACATACAAACATACATACATAGACTGCCAAAATCATTACCCTTCCTTTTGGCTTCGCCGTAGTCAGGTAAATAATTTAAAAGGAAAGCATGACAGATTCTGAAAAAAATATACTGAACCATAAATTTTACCTAACCCCTCGGGAATCGTATTTAGAACATCAAAGTCTAACTAATATGCTAAAATAATGGAAAATAAAAGGACTCCGTATTTACAAATAAAAAAACTTCAGCATACCTCTGAATCCGACAGCTTCCTTTTTTTGAGCGATTTCGTTGGCGCTGGCAAATCAACTTCTGTCTCCGAGTCGGACCCAAAAAAGCTAGATTTGACCACCGCCGGAGCAATTTTTTTCACAGAATTTTTATTTGTTTTTCCGACAACCTTTTTCCTTATCTTCTTTTTTTCTACCGACGGCGATGGCTGAGATGGTGGTATTTCGCAGTCAGAATCGAAGGGATTGGTCGACCTAAAATTAAGAACACCATAAATAAATTTCACTCACAAATTCAACTTACTATTAGATTATTCGATATAAATAGTGATTGTAGAGTTGTACGTACATACTTCCTGTTCTCTTGTTCACAATATATTGTAAAATATTATTGTCAAAGACAAGCTGCAAGTGCAGGAGATGTGTGCTAATTAAAATGAAATTATGCCATGCAGTCTTATTTGTAGATCACATTTTTAAGCAGTGGTTTTAGTGACAAATCGCTAGCTAAGTGAGAAAGCGATTTTGATATGTGTGCTAAAAAATGAGTTCTATGTTATCAGCAAATAAGATCTAAAATTAATTGATTGTTACTTACTCAATATGACCACATGCTTACTTTCCTTATTCGGCGATGGCGCCGCTCCGTCGCGTATACCTGAGACGATTTTCTAAAAAGGAATTGGTATGTACTCTCTCAGAACAATAAGATCGATACCTATCTATCACTGGGTAACTTTAAAACCAAATTAAGTATGTTTCTATTGAAAAATGTAACCAAGTCCAATATTTTTTTCCTAGTTTCATGTCACACCCAAACCGAAACGTATATCTGTATGTCATACAAATATTTGCTCGCGTGGTAATCAAACCCGCGACCCGATAGCAGTAGCCAATGGCTTATCCACTGCACCAGCTGGGTACCCGATCGATATGTCAAATTAAAGGGAGAGATTATTTATTGATTAGTAGATGATTGTGTGCGATAAGAAATTTCATTGTTTAAAATGTTAATAGCATTTTAATAAGCGGTGTTTACCTATAAGTAATTGTTACATTGTTTTTATTTTTGGGCATGTATTAGTTTTAAGTAGGTATTCATGTAAATCATGTTTTTTTTTTTATTAATCTTAATAAATAAATAAAATAAAAAGTGTTTGAACTAGAATGTACATTTTTTTTTAAAGACTACTCCCGCAGTATGGTGCAAGCCCCGTGTCGCGGGGACTTTACAAACATACATGTCACGGACACAAAGAACACCCAGACTCAGAACAACAATTTGTGGATCACACACAGTGGCGTCCTGTGTGGGAATCGAACCTACAACCTCTTGCGCAGCAGTCGGACACACTCCCACTGCGCCACAGAGGCAGTCATACATACGCATACATAATTATATTATTTAGAGTTCAGCTCCAAATCAAACGGTTGATTAGTTTCTCAGACTCGCGTCGATAAATGCATCACACATTGTAGTTATTAATCGCTCGCGTATGTGTAGAAAATTGGGGGTTCTGGATCATATTGCATGTGTAGAAAATTGGGGGTTCTGGATCATATTGCATGTGTAGAAAATTGGGGGTTCTGGATCATGTTCTATGTGTGGAGAATTGGGGGTTCTGGATCACGCGCCGAGCGAAGCGAGGAAGTGATCCAGAACCCCCAATTATACCCTACTATCGGCACATTCATACATCCTCACAAACTTTTCGAATAATAATATTAATAGGAGTTACTCTAGGGACTTGATGTGTATCCTACTCTAAACCTATTATGGGAAGTTTACCATCGTATATAGCCCAGGATATCTCAGCCGATAAAGCCAATAGGCACAAACCACGAGATAACTCAATCCCGTTCGTCGAGTTCGCTCGGAAGGCTTCAATTAAAACTCACCCCTTCAATATTCACCCTCTAGGTTATCTTTCGTCTTCATGTTTTATTTATGAACTTAGTATGTCTATAGAGTATAGGGTAGACCGGGGCTAGTTGACTAAGTTTTGAGTTTTTATTTTATAGTTAATTCGTTTTGGGACATAGAGTTTTACGAGTTTTGACATTTAATTGATAGTACTTTAAGGTACGACTATTTATGAAGAAAATTGGCTATATTTTATTCTACGTGATTTCAACAATCAAATTATTACACCTTGTCCTTTTGGTCAACCTACCCCATATCCGGGGTAAATTGACTATGTCCTAGGGGCTGGTTGACCTATATAAAATGAGAAGGTATAATGCGTTTCAAATAAGAATAGGAACGTCAATAACCTCTATCTGCCAAATGTCATTTAAAAAGTACGATTTGCAACGAAAATATTGTAATTAATTAATTATTGTAATAATGAAGTCATAATATAATTAACAGATAGAGGTCACTGACGTTCCTATTCTTATTTGAAACGCATTATAACGTCAAAATAATTAAGTTTATGTAGGTAAATAAAATTGGGATAAATAATTATACAAGGGTTTAATTAAAATGTTTATTGAGTTTTTAAAACACCTTCTTTGGTACTAAAACAATTAAACTATCTTATAATGCAACAATCAGTCTTGTAATATTACTTAGTTTTAGTAGGAACATTTTACTCAGTCTTCATAATCAGCATCTTAATCAGTCATCAAAATCAGTACAATGTTTGCATTCGTAAAACAATGAATCACCTCTAATACATTTAGAATGTGCCCACATTTTACACGTTATACACTGAACCCATTCCTCACTAGGCAAACTCTCGGAGTAAAGTTCAGTGCATTCTAAACACATAGTGTCATCTTCATTTTCATCAGATAAGTCACTGTCTTCTTCCTTTTTTTTTTTCACTTGACTTTCCTTTCCCCTTTCCTTTTCCCTTTCCTTTTCCTTTTATTTTATTTATGCTTTCCATAGACTGTTTTTCATTACTTTTTTTCTTTTAGGTACCCAACATAATCTAAAGTCAGGTTGTTTCTTGATAAGTCTGGATAGTTTTCCAAAATTGTTTTCATTTTTTTAACATACCGGTAGAAAGTCTTATACGGAATATCGTATTTTTGAGCCACAGAATTAATACTATTTTCATCGAAAATAACTTCGTGACAGGCTCTTTCTATGACGTCCTTCGGTGTTTTAGCACGATCCGTCTTCCTCTTGTATGTCCTCATGGCTCTGTAATTTAAAAAAATAGCAGCAATCAGCTAAAGTTACCAACAACTAAGATGAACGGGGTTGGTTGACCAACTAGTCAACTAGCCCCACAGCCGTGTAGTCAACCAACCCCAGACGCCATTTTGATTTTCTACCTCATGCTCACAAAAAAGCACAAGTTATTTTAAGAAAAATCACGCATATACACTAAATAGAAACATAAAAGAATTTGTAACACTCAAATTAATCGTCGTATTATTTTATAATACGGTGTAAGAAAGAAAAATACGTAAAATAAAATATTTACTTACATGGTATGATTTTCGTAAATTTAGCACAGCTCCCGCTCCATGTGCAGCCGCGACGCGACGTCGCGAGAGACTGAGGAGCGCGCGGAGGGGGTTGTTCCTATGGACTCGGATGACGCAATAGTAGCACACAGCTAAAATTATTATTCGTTAGTCTACCTGCCCCTATAGGGAACCAGCCCCGGTCTGCCCTACAGGGTGATTTTTAATATACTAATAACCTCCCGCTGGTGGCTTCTTTACATAACACTAAATAACTTTGTAATATCAGTTTTGGAAAATATTAAATAAATTAACTCTTAATCAACTACCACTTGTTTTTGGAATTATAACCTTAATCACCAACAGACTATTTTACTGGAGAAAAACATTTTGTTTATTGTGAGGTTTAGGTCCTCAACCTGACAAAGAAACATCGTTTTTACTCCGGGGTCTCTCAGATGTGTGGTAAATGGTTGTGTGACAAAAGTAATTGGTGAAAGGTTAATTTGTCTTTTTTTTTCAAAAATTATATTACGAAGTTATTTGGTGTAATGTAAAGGAGCCAAGAGTGGGAGAGGTTATTATTATATTAAAAATCAACCTGTATATACGAGTTATATACATTTACTAGCTGACCCGCGCAACGTCGTCTGCGTAAATTTTCCCTTTTTTTTTACAACATTTTTCATTGCTGCTCCGCTCCTATTGGTCGTAGCCTGATGTTATAACCTATAGCCTTCCTCGATAAGTGGGCTATCCAACAATAAAATATTTTTTCAATGCGGCCCAGTAGTTCCTGAGATTATCGCGTTCAAACAAACAAACAAACTCTTAGGGAGATGAAAAATAGATGTTGTCCGATTCTCAGACCTACCCAATATGCACACAAAATTTCATCAAAATCGGTCAAGCCGTTTCGGAGGAGTATGGCAACGAAAACTGTGACACGAGAATTTTATATATTAGAAGATTAAATTAAATTAATTCCACCAGTTATGTTGTACTGTAGAATAAGATTTTCTTATGTCCGGGTAGTATAAAGAAAAATCTTAGATCTTACCTGTAAATCTTTAATAATAATAATAGTATCTTAGGGCAACTCACACAACGCCATCTGATCCCAAACTAAGCAAAGCTAGTACAACGGGACAACTTATAAACATACTTATATATTTCTAAGTACATACATATTATAGATAATACACCCAGACACAAAATAAACCATCGTGCTAATCAAACAAACTTATATCCTGGGTAGGGATCGAACCCACGACCTCCAGCTTAGCAGTCAGGGTCACTAACCACTGGCCAACAGGTCCATCATTCTTGTCGACCGAATTCAAAGCCATCCTGTAGGTATATATAGGCGGTTATGTTAATGTAAAGTCATTTTAATTATGTAAATGAACTTTCAAGTCTCTCATCTTCATCAAATAATGTATTCGATGTAAAAATCAATGGTACTTTTTATAGCAAACGTTTGAAGCCAATTCATGAGAATGCTATTTTGCTTTTCAATTCTACAGCGAGAATTCATTCAAAGCAAAGCGCTTGAGTGCTGAGCGTTGGTTTTTATCGAAGTATCGTCAGATCCGCTTTGTGATTCACAAGTGAAGCCATCTTACTATTTTTAACTCCTCGAAGCAAAATGGTAGTTGTAATAAGTTTAGTATTTATAGCACCGTAGCGCATAGATTTGGATGAGTTTTTTTATTTTTTGAAAGTTGGTTTATTCAAGATAGTACTTAGCATCCTCTGAGTTAAAGAAAGCGAATAAAAACGATAAAATAATTGCATTGTTGAAAGATAGAAAATTCGAAGTCAGACCAAGGAACCGAACCCAAGACTTCCGTATGCCAAACGACTAACGTGCCAAGGGACTAGGTTGCATGGCGCAAGCGAGGGCCTGACTCGCGTGCAGGAAGGATAGAAGAATTTGAGGTTTAGTAACATAGTCCTGGTTGGATGGTTCGATTCCGGCCCCGGTTTGGGATACAGAAGTCTCATGTTCGATTTGAAATCAATCTTCAGAGATAAGAGTGTTTAAACAACCAGGCTCTGTAACTTTTTAATTGCTGAACTTAATAATTACTTTTTTTTTATAATATGATACACTATAAAGTTCACTTAGACTCATAATAAACTAAACTAAGTTCGTGTCCATTAACACTACACGACTCGACTGACTCTGTGGCGCGGTGGGAGTGTGTCCGACTGCTACGCAAGAGGTTATGGGTTCGATTCCCACACGGGACACCACTTTGTGTGATCCACAAATTGTTGTTCTGAGTCTAGGTGTACTTTGTGTCTGTGACTTGTATGTTTGTAAAGTCCCCCGCGACACAGGTCTTGTACCCTACTGCGGGAGTCGTCTTTATGTAAAATATGCGCCAATGTTATGTTTAATATTCGATTTCAAAAGCCGAAGAACATCATAAGGCAATACAACACACTATTCTTATTGTTTATCTTATTGTATGAAGGCACTATGTTATTGTGTCCTTTAATTACACTGCACTGTTAAACTATAACTGTCACTAAACTAACTCAAACCGCCTTATTACAAAGAGAAGACTAAATCAAGGTTTAGGCCAAGACTTTCAAGTCCAGGATTTAGTACTGTACTATTGGCCATATTACAAAGCTTAGATAATCCGTGGACCAGCTGATACCAAAGGATCTTGCAATCAGCCACAGATTATAATCAATTTAGTTCATTAATTTTTCTTATCATTCAAAAATAACGTTTCGTTTTAAGCCAATATAATTTGAAAGCATAGTTTTCATTGAGAAAAAAATATTTAGACGTTCTATTAGCTAAATTATTCGCCAGGACTACGTAATTTTCAAAATATAAACCTGACATAAAAGTCCTCGGCCTGCAATTTACGAATAATAAAATAGATTCTGTTAGGATCGGAACGTTACATATATAGCTGTCAGTAGTACTAAAAATGTAAACAAATGATGATAACCTAAATTTAATTAACTCACGACATTATTATGGATGTTATAAGTTTAATCTGAGTAATTATAGCGCCCAAACACTTAGAGGAACTTGGATGCGAGTTTTTATTACAAAGCTAGTTTCATTGGAACAGTTCTTAGCATGGTTGGATGAAAATTCGTTCAATAGTTTAAGGATACTTACTCAATAAGATAATGCATTTTTAATATACTTACTGTTTTCTTTGTTGCACTCGTTGTTCTGAATGTATTGGGGGAAAGTATGCCTAGATTCAACATAGGTACTGAAGCTTCGGTTGAAGCACAACAAACAATTGAAACAAATTTTATGAATATATTTATTATTTAATATCAGTGAGCTTGCTATGAAATGAAATTCTCAAATAACTACATAGAATCATTATTTATTAGATACCATTTATTCTTCCTAAGAACAGAGTACATTTTCATGAGAATCATAAATATTATTATCTAAACTGTTAGGTAGCACTTATTAGTTATTCCATTTGACAACAAAATGGATGTTAACAATTTCAATAATCTGTAACCAATCTGTACTCCCTGTTCAAACTATGTTTGAAAAGGAATATTGAGTTGATATCCCTATTTCTTTATACATAACTAGCTTTCCCGCACATCTTAGTCTGCATAAATTTTCCCTGTTTTTGCAACATTTCTCATTGCTGCTCCATTCCTATTGGTTGTAGAGTAATATTATATAGACATCCTCGACAAATGGGCTATCCAACAGTAAAAAGTTCAAAAGAATTAGTCGTTCATGAGATTACCGCGTTCAAACAAACTCTTCAGCTTTATAATATTAGTATAGTTATTTATTTTACAATAAATTTTAAATTGTATGCATTTTTTGTTTATTATATAAACAATGTTAGTTCATTTTCATGAGAATTCCTAAATATAATTATCTAAACTGTTAAGTAGTGCATAATAGTTATTACATCACAATTTCAATAACCTGTAACCAATCTGCTCTCTGTCTATGTTTAAAGGAACATTGTAGCAAAGTATTAACTAGCTGAGCTCCTACAAACATAATATTCAGTTCTTGGTACCTACTTATAACCTAAGTTTACATCTGTTTCTAGTGACAGGTATACCCTGTATGTATGCACACACTTTACCAACTAAATTTTAAATTGATCAATGTTTATTTAGTTCCACTATATAGTTCACTAGTAAGTTTTGGGTAAGATGATGTTTCTATTACTTTGTTTTGTGCATTTTGAGTATATTCAACATTGGTTTTTGCCGCACTACTCCAGACCACCTATCAGACATTCCAAATGTGATTTTCCAACTTCAATCTAATAATGTGACATATAAGTGGAATGCATCAGTTTGTTTTACATAGAGCACCAGTTAATGATACTATTGTCGAACAAAAATAATCTGTGTGAACCTTCAACTTTCCACACTGCGTAGGTACACTTCACACCGAGTCTGGTTGACCCAAACATTGCACAGACCACTTTAATTTTAGGACATCTCTGAGTTCTGTATGTTAAATCTTCTCTCTCAGTTCCAAGCTGTGATAAATGTTTTGAAAAACAATATTATGCATGTATTATTAAATCTTTTGTCACACATTGCATTTCACTCGATTTTTGCGTTTATTTTGTTGCCACACCATATTTAGTTAGTTAATAATTTAAAGTCACTAAACACGCATTATTCGTCATTAATATTTGAAACTAAAATACGCAAAATTGTAAATGGTCTAACTTTCAAATTGTTAAGTTTTTGACATTTTAAGGTTATTACCATAGATAAACTAGGGTGATTGAAAGACTAAGCTATGGACCAAAGATGATCATCGATTATGCGATGAACCTCGTTTTGTAATAAAGATTTTCGTAGATCCATGGTTTAAACTAGGATTTTCGTCAAACCAGGTTTAGTCCAGCTTTTGGAATAAGGCGGATTAGGTTTGGTCGAACTATATTCGTGTTGTCGAGAAGCTGGATGGCCTCAACATTCACATGGTGATGTGTGATTAATTACTAAAAAACAATTACGTTGTCATCAAAATACTATTCCGATTTCGACACGATGTTGTTACAATTACTAGATTTCATGAATATTCAGACTTGGCTACATCAAAGCTATACAAACGGGCATTGCTTTCACTACGCAGTAGTTGTACCATCACGATGGATGTTTACCTACAGGTTTCGCTTTGTAGAATTGTTTGCTGATACTATAGCTCATAGCTATATCATTTGGGGCATAGTTTTAATCTGAAATGTTTGCGAAGTGCTGACAATTTTCATTTGAAAATAAAACAGCAGCTCTAGTCATTATACAAACGTCGAACAGTATCAATAGCATTTTATTGTTCGTAAACTTTCGCGATTTATACACATCATAGAACTTTATAAGCTACGGGTCTTAGCGTAAACATTTTATTTTAATGCTAAATACCAGTCTACCCGTGCCCATGGCCGTTGCAAAACGGTTGAAAGTCGGGCAATAAAAAAAGGTATTTAGTCTTAAAATAAAATATTTACGCTAGTAAGACCCGTAAAGCTTATAAAATTATTTAATAGGATCCTAAAAAAAAAGGTAGAAAAGTACCTATCAACTCTTCTTTTTTAACTTCTCTTATAAAGATAAATCGTCAATTGTCTCTCCTGATATTAAAATATAAGCATTCACTAACATTATTGGGTCTCAATTGTTTAAAAAAATATAATTTCAATCTATCAGCGAGGTAGCTAAACGAGAAAAAACATTTTTTCCTAGCACAGCTTTCATAGAAGGTAGGTAATATAGGTGACGGAAATATAAGTGAGTGAGCATTCCGAGCGAGTAGTGAGTGCAAAGTTGTACGGTATGTGCCAGTTCAACGGCGCACAGTTTATATTTTTTCTTCCATGATCATATTAAAATAATAATATAAAATGTGATTATCCTCATAATAAAGCTTAAGACCAGTCCGTTATTACCGCCGACATCCACGAGACATCCATATGATTTTGACATTCGGACACTAATTGTCAAAATCAAATGAAAGTCAACTATAACAAGGGTAACAATAACGGCCATTTGCCATAACTGTCAAAAAAGTTCCCAAGACGGTATTTCTATTCGACATTTGAAATTGCTGTAATTTTGTACGAGGTAGCCAATCCAGCGTACTAGTCAGAGAGTAAACTAATACGTACTAGTAGAATGTTCGCCGACAGATATAGAGCCTTGAGCAACTCCGTACCACAAAGGCCAACAGAGATGAGCTCTTATTCAATGAAAGAAGATGTTTGGAACAGATGTTTGAGATGCCAAGAAACGTACCCTTTGTTTTTTTAATTCTTTATTGTACTGAACAGAAAACAAGACGTAACAATGCGTTTAAACGAATTTAATTATATGCCTTTTTTGCAAAGACAAGCTTAATCTGGTTGAGATTTCTTGCAGAAAATTAGAATGGACTTTTAAAAAATACTATATGGAGTTCAATTTATTTTTAACCACCGATGCAAATGGAGGGGTTTTATAAGTTTACAAGCTGATCCGCGCAACTTCGTATGCGTCTAAATTCCCCGTTTTTGCAACATTTTTCACTGCTGCTCCGCTCGTGTTGGTCGTAGCGTGATTTAATATAGCCTATAGCCTTCCTCGATAAATGCGTTACCCAACAGAAAAATACTTTTTCAATTAGGACCAGGAATTCCTGAGATTACCGCGTTCAAGCAAACAAAAAAAAATCTTCAGCTATATAATATTAGTAGAGATTATCTGATGTCTCTTTGTGCCTCTGTAGTTTAAAGTAAAAAAGTGACCAACCGTTTTGAACTGGAAACTTCTCGACAAATTGTATAATGTTTAAAAGTAATATAATAATCCCTACTAATATATAAATGTGAATGTAAGTTTGTTTGTTACGCTTTCACGCGAAAACTACTCAACCGATCATCATGAAACTTTGTACACATATTCTTGGAGATATTAGAAGTAACATAGGATTATAAAAAAATGAGGAAAATTTTCGCAGACGAAGGTGCGCCGGACAGCTAGTATGTAATAAAAGCGAAGCGGCGGTAGCCTAACCATTAGGCTACCGCCGCTTCTTTTTATTATTTTAATATATATTCACGATTGCGCGACCTCACGATTGCGATCCTTCATCGGTCTCGCAATCGTGAGGTCGCGGTTTCGAATCCTACCCATTATACTACCGACGTGAACCCACTCAAACACAAGCCTTTGAGCTTAGCTGGAGGGGTTAACAAAATTGCTAGAAATGTAGGACTCAATCCCACATTGCTAGTTATCTTTTTATCTGAAAAAAAAATATATTTAAGCTAATGGACGTATGAAGTTATTATTAATGATTTTCCCGGTACTTTCCATTGTGACCTTAAGACCTTTGTCCCTGTACCCGATCACTGTCAGTCCTTTCTACGAAGAGAGCGCTTTACGCCCTAGGCATTCATTTCCATCCGCACATAATCCCCTACGCCCACTTTGTAACCTTTACTCTTTGGTATAACCTTTATTATTTTCGCGGCCTGCTATGAAATATTGAATAAAGACACGGTTCATATATAAAAGTATTTTGTATTGTTCATATAAGAACTGTATACTCTTTGAAATCCGGTTTGATAAAGCTCGAACACAAAATACCTAAAGTACAGACGGTTACTTTCATACGTACCTCACTCGAACAATGCACGTTTTAGACATCGTTCCACTTTAGGTTATTTTGTGAGAAAGGCTACGAGATTCTATATTCCGTGTCGTGACAGCTCTCTATGTATGTAAGTGTTTCTCTTTAAAAGCTCGATCGATCTCGCGATCTCGATCGTAATTTGAAAGCTGTAATTCATTTGAAGATATAGCTGGAGATACACGAGACGTGGGACTTTCTAACTTTAAGGAGATGTGACTCTCTTTTTTTAAAAAAAAACGGGCAAATGCATGAAGCGGCGGTAGCCTAGTGGCTAAGGTATCGGTCTCGCAATCGTGAGGTCGCGGGTTCAAATCCCACCCATTATACTACCGACGTGAGCTCACTCCTAACACAAGTCTTTGGGCTTAGTTGGGGGGGTTAACAAGATTGCTAGTAATGTGAGACCCAATACCACATTACATATCAACCCATATGATGGCCCACTGCTGGGCACGGGTCTCCCCAGTAGAACCTACTGGTATGTAGATCCTGGGGGTAATTGCCATAATCGCCACGCTTGGCGAGCGGGTTGGCGATCGCAGTAAGGGTTTAGTTACGCAGAGGACGCTGCTGCCCGTCCTCCGGAGTGAAATCCCTTAGTCGCCTTGACGACACCCACGGGAAGAGATGGGGTGGTACTATTCTTAAGCCGGCACCACATTGCTAGTTATCTTTTTTGAAAAGAAAAAAAAAGAAGAAAGTGCATGTCTGGCCACGCAAAGTGTAGCCCCCCGCCCCCATCGAATAATGCGGCTTAAGAAGTGGATATTCTGTTGTTTTTGTTTCATGCTTACAATCTACGTACTTAATAATAATTTTCAATGGAATTTGTACGAAATTTTTGTTAGTTCTCATTTTATCAGCTGTTACTCGTAAACTTGTAAAGCCTACTTAGCTGTAATGGTTTTCCTTTTAATTTCACTACATATACTACTACCGTGATTTTGTTCACATTCCCAACATTAAACATTTAGCTGGTACGTGGCGGGGGGACACTTGACTCTAACAAAAAATTGCACTTTAAAGCTTAATATTACACAAACGGGTCCCTAAATCTAAAAATGATCTTCACAACTCACAACACAAAAACGTTTTTTAAAGACCTATCTAGTAATACACCACACGAGTGGTGTAAGTGAGAAAAAAAAAATCACGAGCTCACATTACACATAGGGGAGGTACCCTCAAAAAAAGTCTTTTAACATTTTATTCCTTTCATTTTGTCGGCGTAAGAAATATGTGTATCTATGCAAATTGACAGACTTCTAACACTAACAGTCTCTGAGCTAAGCTGCGGACGAACGGGCGTACTGAACATGGCTAAACTATAAGGGTTCCGTTTTGCTATTTTGGCTACAGAACCCTAAAATAATCACAAATCAGGTTCATAAATTTGACTGCGCCAATGATAACTCCACTGATTTTCGACTTACTCGATCCTCGCTGCGACAAATTAGGTAGGTACTATTTTTTTAACGATTCCTATCAATATAGGTATGCTTACTTGTTAAATATCTACTTCACCCTAAGGTAGACTGGCAATCAAATGATGTCCGCCTTGGTACTAAGTATAAAGTTTGAAATAAATAAATGGGTCGTATATTCTACTTACTCCAGCTTAGCTAACTTAGTCGTTATAGGTACGTGTAGTCCTCGGTAGTATATTCGAACCCGTGACCTCTCTATTAAGAATCCGATGCCTTAATCACTAGACCACTGCCGCAAAAATATCAATAAATACAACAGTAATTAATGAGTTAACGCTTGAAGTGCGTACAAAAGCACTTGAAGCACTTCATTTCCCTCAACAAGGGCTATCAAGCGACTTGTTCCCCTTCCAATCACTTTAATAGCTCTCTGAAATAAAATGAATATGTCCTAACATGTCCATGAATATTCAATGTCTTCCGTTTTACTCGTTGAGGTAAATAAAATGTCGTAAAGGCGATTTACCCGTCGATGTTAAATATCTCGTCTTTACTAGGAATTCGGAGAAGTATTGCAGGTTCGCTTAGGTGTATAATGGCCTCGGTGGCACGGTGGGCTTGTGCCTGACTGCTACGCAAGAGCTCGTGGGTTCGATTCCCTCTGGACACCACTTTGTGTGATCCACAAATTATTCCGAGTCTGGGTGTACTTTGTGTCCGAGACTTGTATGTTTGTAAAGTCCCCCGCGACACAGGGCTTATAATAATAAAAATGAAAGCATTTATTTACAATTTTTAATCCAAATTCGTTAGTGTTACATGAGACTTACAAATTATGTTAGTGACATTATTTTGTATTAATTATTTCAATTGAAATAATTATGAATATGTCATAATTATTTCAATTCATATAATTTTAATTATTACACTTATTTATTTCAATCAAGTTTGATCATATTACTGTTATTATATTATAAATTACAAATATTACCCTTTAACGGGAGTGTTATTATAAAAAGAAAAAAATACTTTTTTTTTTTTTTAAAGATGTCCAAGTACAGAATCAGCAAACAAAACCTATTCCATTGCATCGAGGAGTGAGGCAAGGGGATGTTATTTCCCCGAAACTATTCACAAATGCAATGGAGGATATGTTCAAGACGCTGCACTGGAAAGGGCGGGGCATCAACATCAATGGTGAATACATTTCTTACTTGCGATTTGCAGATGACATTGTCATCATGGCGGAAACGCTGCAGGACCTGCAACGGATGTTGAATGACCTGGCTGACTCCTCTGTACGCATCGGCCTACGGATGAACTTGGATAAAACCAAGGTCATGTTCAATGAACATGTACTACCGGAACCGATAGCGGTGCACGGCGCCGTTCTCGAAGTTGTTCAAAAATATGTGTACCTCGGGCAGTCATTGCAGTTAGGTAGAAACAACTTCGAGGACGAGGTGAACAGGAGAATTCGGTTGGGTTGGGCAGCGTTTGGTAAGCTACGTCAAGTCTTCTCATCGTCGATCCCACAATGTCTAAAGACTAAAGTCTTTAATCAGTGCGTCCTACCCGTCATGACATACGGAGCCGAAACGTGGACACTGACGGTACGGCTGGTCCACAAGTTCAAAGTCGCTCAGCGGGCTATGGAACGGGCTATGCTCGGAGTTTCTCTTAGGGACAAAATCAGAAATGAGGTGATCCGGCAGAGAACCAAAGTTATCGACATAGCCCACCGGATTAGCAAGTTGAAGTGGCAGTGGGCTGGCCATATTAGCCGAAGAACCGACAACCGTTGGGGTAAACGAGTCCTTGAGTGGAGACCGCGGCTTGGCAAACGTAGTGTAGGACGCCCTCAAGCCAGGTGGAGTGATGATATACGCAAAACGGCTGGCAGGAGCTGGATGCGAGAAGCCGGAGATAGAACAAAGTGGCGTGCAATTGGAGAGGCCTATGTCCAGCAGTGGACTGCGATAGGCTGATGATGATGATGATGAGGTGAACTCCTCAAATCAACGGCCTTATATCGCAAAACGCAACATTTTATAAAAAGAATTGAGCGGTTTGGATTATGCTATTGTAACTTATATCAACTACAAACCAATACACTAAAAAGTGACAAATAAAAAAATGCTTACAAAAAAATAAAAACTGACTTCCAAAATGAATATATGGTAACTAAAAAACAAAAAATAATATAGGTACAATAAAAAAAAAATTAAACATTTTGAAGTTGGTGCCTAAAACATGAAACTACATTTCCTGGCACCAACTGCTTTTTAGTTACCTTATATTTATTTTGAAAGACGTTTTTAATTTTTTGTAATAAAGTTTTTATTTCCCTCTTTAATCCACCAGTGGTAGCATGGATATTTTGTTCCTCTTGAATCCACTTGTGGAACCTTGGGTAGGTACTTCTTTTTTCTCTTTTTTCTACCAGGTAGCTCCATGGGCAGATTGAAAAGCACACATTACACACGACAGGTTACAAAGTCCTGTCATCCATTTGCCAAAAACATTTGAGTTTGTGTATCACATCACAAATGAAAATGAAAAATGTTTTATTTCAGCGTTTAACAAGACAACAAGGATCGAACTTGTTACAAATTAGCTATCCTTCCCAATCATTGCGTTACAAATGCAATCAATAAAATCCTATTTTTATCAAAGGAGAGTGATCAATACCTGAAAAGTAGCTTTATTAGCTCGTAGAGAGATAAATTGACAACCATTCACATAATGGCTTCTAATAACACTTACAAAGAGTGCCATCTTAGCGGCAACTCAAAAAATCTCATCCTTGAAGATTGAACTATATTAGGAACCATTCACATTACACCATGACAGTCCCGTGACATTTCCGTGTACCGTCCGAGCCAATATTTTTATTACACCGAGCATTTCCATTTTGGTAGTTGACTACAATAAGAGTAAATTATTTTATACTAATCAGGTAATGCTCTGAAAATAAGTTTTTGAATTTAAAAGCATTGAAACGAATACTAAAAGTAATTATTTGACTACAGGAACATATGATGTCATAAGTTGTTATTCCATACACATTTCTATAGAACTTGTCGTTTTGACATTTCACAAAAAGAGACTGATTTGACTTGACAGTCAACATCCCTATTGCATTGATAGGCAGTTTAAACTGAGAAAAGAGACAATCAAGTAGGGATTAGGTTCAGTTCAGCCGGAGCCGTTGTTGCTTGTCGAATTTCATCATCAAAATTATAAAAAAAATCCTAGATTTGCGATTGACATTTTTATATACTCGTACTATCGAAAATACTACACAAACTATTGGTGTGTTTACCGGTACTTTTATGACGGCACGGTTCGGCCGACACAGTGTAATGTATATCATCCTTTATTACGCCGCAAGTCAGCTTCGTACAAAAAGCACAATAATTGAAACCACTGAGGTCGGTACTGAGGATGGATGCTGTCATTACCAAGACTTACGACGTCGCTTTTTAAGTGAGTAAAAGAGACAAATGTACTTACTTAACTTATTGTTAAAAAAGGGCAAAAGTATAACTACGTGTTGTCTCTCTTATATTACAGAGATTACTTAGGTGAGAAACATTTCATATGAAAACAGTCACGGCCAATTTTTGCTTAGTAAGGGGTGATGAAAAAAAGATAAGTCCACCTTACTCTTTGTCATCTCTTTTTTGCCGCCAAAGGCACCTTGGTTCACGTGCAGTTGTCAATTGTCAAATGAATTGACGTGTTAGTTAGGTTAGTTGAATTACACTTATTTTTATGAGCCCATGCCTTTAAGTTTCTTGACTCGTATTATAGGCTTCTGCCTTTTTTCCATATCGTCAATTTTACTATAAATACAGAGCTGATTGGCCTGTTTGTCTAATGGTTAGTGACACTGACTGCTAAGCCGGAGGTCGTGGGTTCGATAAAAGTTAAAAGTTTCTTTGATGAGCACGATGGTTTATTCTGTGTCTGGGTATAATTTATCTAAATATATAAGTATGTTTATCAGTTGTCTGGTTGCCATAGTACAAGTTTTGCTTAGTTTGGGATCAGATGACGTGGTATGAGTTGTTCCAAGATATTATTATACAAAAATATTATATTAAATGTAGGCTAACAGATAGTGAGGTTATAAAAGTTTGCTGAGTTTAGAATACTAGGTCAGTAGAACACTCGCCGAAATAACTCATTTCAGAGCAGAGCAATTTGGCGAGGTAAAAAATATGTTTTAATATTGGCAAGTCGTTTATTAAAAGCATGTTTTTGAATTAAATAGCATCTTCTCTTAATTTTTTTTTCTCATTGCACCTACCATGGTGCCATAGCTGGTTGCATTATTATGACATAGTTATAGCATATTCTTTTTGTCAAAATTCAGTATTAAAAGGCGTAAGGCAAAAGAATTATACCTCCCCTGGCACAAAATTCGATGGGATTATTTTAGCACAGAACTTTTTAATTCATATTTTTTTTAATTAATAACTTTTTCATTCATAAATAAACGAATGAAAAAATAATTAATATTTTTTTAGGGGACTCCGATTTGATAAAATTAGGTGCATATACCTAATTTTATCAAAATCGGGGTCCCGGTCTCAGAATCATGGGCCAACCCTTGCATATGACCACACATTTCTGTTACACCTTGTATAGATAAATAAAATTAATATATTTTATAGGTATAGTTCTAAAAGAAATACTAATGAAACTTACCTAAGTAATCATTAGCCTAAGTTTTCAATTAGACTTCAAACCACAAATTTGTTTTTTTTTATCATTATACTCGAATATGATAATACATAATACTAAAGTTTTTATATTAAAATAAAAGTTTTATTATTTTTTTTCTATGAAACATAATTTTTTAATAACATAACATTCGGACAAACGTAAAGCATCATCGTGGCAAGAGCGACTGCAAGCCTGGCAATGCGCAATGACCTGTTCATAGGCCATTGCGGAAATTTTAGCGTGTGTTGTGAATTTAATTGATGTCTAGATGATGGGCTAATGTGTTCTTTAGTGCATTGCAATTATTTATAATAAGTAAATAATAAATTTATTTCCAGAAAAAAATACAAAAATACATCACGTTATTATTGTTTAAAATTATTATTTTATACAGCAAGTACTTATTTGTGATATTTGACGTGACTCCTTGCACTAGGCTAAGCCTGTCCCGCAAGGAGCCCAACTTACAGTTTCTGACTATCAGTAGGTACATGGAAGTATTTTGTAAAATATTAGAACAATGTTAATATAAATAAAGGAAAAATCTAATAAACAGGGTTAGGTAAATCTTCGAATCTATGATACATAATTAACAAAATAAAGGACATAACAAGTTAGTAACAGAGTATTAAACTTAAGGTAGTTGTCTAAGTAGGTTTTCCGATTGGTCGTAAGTCCAAGTTAGGAGTTCTTCACTGAGTTTGCATTTAGCCTGATAAAGCGAAGAAATTATTTATAACCTTCAACATATTAACAAAAATCACTAAAATAATCACCTTGAAGTTATTGTACAGTTTTTTAACTAGTTTACTGGCGACTTTGTTTAAACCGTCCTTTAAAGAGTTAGAAGATAAGCGATTATTCCAAAAAATTCACATAATCAAAAAAAAAATTGTTTAAGACATTGTTACATGTACATTTACCCACCCCTACATATTTTTTAAAATATTTAATTATCGAATTAAGTAGCGGCTTACACAAGACACCTATATTCCAAATTTCCTCCATATACATTGTGTAGTTTTTAATAAGATGCCTGTGACAACCGGACGGACAGACAGACTACTAAACTATAACAGTTTCGTTTTGCCATTTTGGCTACAGAATCCTAAAAAAGACTCAGTTTAAAATACACACAGTTACACACATTATATAATCAAAAATCCACATGAATGTAAATACCTATGTTTAAATAAGTCCCGTTTATAAGCTCCCACCTCTTTTTCACACAGAAATAGCACAAATCGGACTTTATTCTTATAAACACAATTGGTACGTCTGTCCGTTCTAAATGTGTATTCGCCAGAACTGTTTATTTATTATGCACGTAACCAATTTTGTGAGTTAATCTTGGATAATGTTACGGGATCGTTTTCAATCTGGTATTTCGGTGCGATAGAGATACTTACGAAAATTATCTTGTACTTACTTAATTTGAATTCTGTGGACAAATTATGTAATACATAGTAATGTTATTAAAAGCGATTTTTATTAATCAAATAATTGGATTGATTTGTTCATTATTTTTAGGCTTCAAGACGACATATGGAACTTATTTCTTGAAATGAAAACTGCAGAAGTATGCAATCAATATACGACTGCCTCTGTGGCGCGGTGGGAGTGTATTCGACTGTTCGCAAGAGGTCGTGGGTTCGATCCTCACCCAGTTTGTGTAATGAGCACGATGGTTTATTCTGTGTCTGGGTGTTATTTATCTATAATATGTATGTATTTCGAAATATATAAGTATGTTTATCAGTTGTCTGGTTTCCATAGTACAAGCTCTGCTTAGTTTGGGATCAGATAACGCTGTGTCAGTTGTGCTAAGATATTAATTATTATTATATCTAAGTATAAAAAAATATTAAATAAAATTTATGAACGCTGAAAATGAATTATGATAAGAAAAAATGAGATTGTTAACGCCCCAGCTAAGCTCAATGGCTAAGGCATTGTACTCGCAATCGTGAGCTCGCGGGTTCCAAAACTACCGACATGAACCCACTCCAAACACAAGCCATTGAGCTTAGCTGAAAAGCTTAACTGGTAGGCTAGTAATGTGGAACCCACAATCCCACATTGCTAGTTACCTTTAAAAAAAATGGCCGACGTGCAACGTTGATCAAACCCTATAATCACTAACATTCAGTTCACGATTAATTGATGAAATTAGTTAGTCATCATTCCTCCAAGAGTTGAAAATACCAAATCGTTTGATGCTAACCGGTTGCGGTCCAATTTCCTTTCTAATATGTGTTACGTGTTTTATCATTGTCAAGGCGGCTGATAATGCTATCAGCCTTATCACATATTAATACTATTGATAAGCTTTCACTACAAACGTAACGTAGTTAACGTTAAAGTGACTTTAAATACCAACCGACAGTGTTATCATATAGATTGTTACCATATTTGTCTCAACTTTTGTTCGACTGCGTAGCCTGTAGGTACTGCGCAGTTGGGCAAAAGTTTCTGCATAAATTATACTAGTAGCTTTGGAACCAGGCTTAACTATGTCTTAGTATAGTGAAACCAATTTATGACATATAAACTAATATCTGTAGTAGTAACTAAATTTTATATTCACCCATTCGATTTAAGTAACATCTCATTTATCCACTAATTTACCCCTATAAAAAATGCTGTAGACAAAGTTGGTTGTTTCAAAACAAAGTTAATCATTTAAACTCAGCCTAAGGCCTTGTTTACGGAGACGCGGGGCGTTAAGGCCCGGCCCTCACTGAATTCAAACATATGGCGTTGTAAGAGTGCGTTCACGGAGTAGCAATTGTACATGCGTTTGTTTGAAATGAAGCGTTTTTTGCGGTGGCACAAGCGGCGTTTATTGCGGCGATCACGCGTTGGCAGACGCAGCGGCAATTCTCGATGAAACAATGCCCTCGTCAAAACCTTCTGCAAAGTGTAAAATAATTATTATCATTCTATACCCTAATTTAATAATATTCTATGTTAAAAAGTGACTTATTTAGTAACTCGCGTGTGCCGCAGCGATGCCCGCCGCTTGCTTTATTACATGCCTCAGGATTCGCTGCGGTTGCAGCGTCGCAAACAACATCGTATATTACCATATGGTTGTGTTTACGCGTGCGATGATAAGTGCCGCTTCATGCGCCGCCTAACATAAAAAACACATCCAACACGACTCGAGACGCCACGCCACACGCGACGCGCTATGCCCCGCGTCTCCGTAAACAAGGCCTTATAGTGATCACTTTAAAACATGTTTACGGGATCCTAGCTATCTACGTATTCGCTTTTTTTTCTACCTAATATTTTTCTCCACACAACCCTTTAAAGTGCCAACGTCTTTTATTTCAATTTTCATAATGTATCGCGCAATTCAGTGAGTTCTTTGACAACAGTAAAATGCGAGCTTTAATATCAGGTAGATTTAGTTCAAAGGCCTGAAGGAAATATCTACGCGCTAAGTATATACGAGGAAACTTTCATGGCAAAGTTTTAGGGTTAACAAACTCGTATAAACTAACCCCTACTTTATGTAGTTGTTTGTAGATGGTTTAGGAGATAGCCAGGGCTGGGCTAAGTGGAGGTGAGGGGGATGGGAAAAACTTCCGTTTCAGCAGGGTTTGTACTCGTTTTCATTAGTTTAAATTGTAAGGTTATGTTATGTATCTTATGGTGCGTTGTATCATAGTACATGTACATGTGAAATATGTACATATTTTAATTTCCAATGTACATACAGTCGCGGAATGTAAATGTTCGTCAGTTTTCAAATACACTAATTTAAAGCTTTGCAAGCACATGTTACTTTTTCAAACTATGTATCACACCAAACAGTTGTATACCCGTGTGCTGTAAATTGTGCTTAACTGTTTGACAACAGAGTTTAAATTTACTCAGACCAATATTTCTTGACTATGAGTAGTTAAACTAAAACCCCTCGAATTAAGTTATAAGAATAGTAAACGTAAACACTCTCGGTACGGCTGGTCCACAAGTTCAAAGTCGCTCAACCGGCTTTGGAAAGAACTATGCTCGGAGTTTCCCTTAGGAAAAAAATCAGAAATGAGGTGATTCGGCAGAGAACCAAAGTTATCAACATAGCCTACCGGATTAGCAAGCTGAAGTGGCAGTGGGCTAGCCATATTAGCCGAAGAACGGACAACCGTTGGGGTAAACGAGTTCTTGAGTGGAGACCGCGTCTCGGCAAACTTAGTTTAGGACGCCCTCAGGCCAGGTGTATTGGCTGGCAGGAGCTGGATGCAAAAAAACCGAAGATAGAACAAAGTGGCGTTCAATTGGAGAGGCCTATGTCCAGCAGTGAACTGCGATAGGCTGATGATGATGATGATGATGTTGAAGAATAGTAAAACCTTAGTGAGTAAAACCTTATAATTAGTTAAGCAACATTGACATGTTGGCGTTACTATTGAACTTGATTTGGGGGTAAGGGGCTGCCACTAATATACTATACACCATGTTAAAGGACTGATGCACCATACCTAATATATTATATAAGTACTAAATTATAAATTAAATGTTAAACTTATAACACGTCTTCTTTTTAAAAGCAGATAAACACAACTATTATTTAAGTACTTTCAAGCATATAAAAAACGTACCGGCTTTAAATCTACAGGCAACAATCGATTTATTACATTCAAAGCCGTAAAATTTAAAAGGTCCGTTTCAATTCATTCGTTTCAATAAAACGTACATTATTTAGCTATCAAACAACAGATATTTGTACCGAATCCCTGCGTATAACGCTCTGGTATTTCGTGGAAAAGGTGAAACATGCGATACAGCGAGTTTTCAGGTAGATTTTGTTGGTTTGGTACTCTCTTTTTAATATTCATTGCGTGTGCCCAACGATACTGATCGATCGAACAGCAGAATATAAGATGCGAACGGAGTGAGACGAGGTAGGCAGTGAGAGTTTTCACATATTTTAATTTTAAAGACAAATCTTGTTGTAGAAAATAATTCATGTAGACAATAATAAATGTTTAATATCGTATACAAACTACTCACTATTTTACTACATAATATTTATTAACAAATGTATTGCTATGTATTTAATCTATTCTAATATTATAAAGGTGAAGCGTTTGTTTATTTGAACGCAATAATTTAAGAAACTACCGGTTCAAATAAAAAAAAATGTACTATTGGATAGCCCATTTATCGTGGAATGCTATAGGCTATATAACTTCACGCTATGACCAATAGCAGCAGAGCTGCAATGAAAAATGTTGCGAAAACGGGAAAAATTGACGCAGACGAAGTTGCGCAGGTCAGTTTGTGATTTATGTACCTATTAAATATTTATTTAATTAAGGAGATATCTTAATGATTTCGGACGTCACTTTGGGTTCACACTGAAAATCAGCGTTGTATTGTGGATCTTGCCTTAGCATGCCTTTTTTGCTGAGTGGAAACCTGGTTTGTCGCAAATACAACGTGCAAGTACCTATGTAATTGTATAATTTTTCAAGTAATGTATCTGTGACAAATAAACGAGTTTTTCTTTTTTTCTTTCTATGTAACATGTTTCGCAGCTGAGTTTACAAACTTACAAAAAACCTTACTTTTGAATCCAACGCCGTGTTCCGTTAAAGTAAACTAAACGGCAATGGAACCAACAACTTGTTGACCCTAAACGCAGTCAAATTTGGTTGCTCCAATTACCTAATTTCATTTAATAATTGCACAAATTACCTAATTCCATTTACTTTATCATTAAAAAATATTTAATTACTTTATCATTGAAAAATTCTATGATAAGACAAGCTCTGTAATAAGAAATAGGGATCCTGCACGATCAACAGTGCCACGCTTTTCAACTGCACTCGGCTAGAAAAATTGTTTGTACATGATAATAAAGATTTATAATAAACTACCTCAAGCTTTAACAGAGTTACCTACAAGACAATTAAAAAAAAATGTTACTTAAGTGGCTTATTGACAAATGTTTTTATAATCTATATTTATTTTATGAAATATGTGAGACCACTATCTGACTAACATCTTAAATAAGTATACCATGTTTTAAGCAATAAAAAATCATTTAATTTCATTTCATTACTAACCTGCATCGCTCCACTATACTTAAGCCGAAATGGATATGAAATATTTGATCACAAAGTTGTTTAACAACCCTCCAATCTTTATTACATTTGTCAATGGGTGCAAAACACCTTTCTTGTTAAACATTTCACATCAATTTCAGCCTTAGTATAGGTACAGAACAAAGGCCTCTTATTCCACTTTTGTGGTATGAAGTCAATCTTTTTAGAAGGAGGTGTAACTCGTCTCGCCATCTGGGACGGGATCTACTGCATTTTGTGGGGTATGCTGTGGGGTCTCTCCCACCAAAACCGTATTCAAGTTCCGTCCAGCCATTTGGGCGCTGCAATGCCACAGACAGACATAACACTACTTAAACGTTAGACACTTACAAAGTTCCATGCAGTCTGATACATAAATCATTCACATATATGTAAATAAACCATTTTAAAAATCAAATACAAGTTGTTCGCCATATTCGCTTGCGTCATAAATATGTTAAACCAATGTCATGCTGAATATCCGTTATTAAATCGGAGCGGGTGGACTAATTGCGCTCAAATTATACACGAAATATTTGTGCCAAATGAATTTTACATTGAAGCCCATTTTGTATGCTAAAGAGGAGAGAGGGTCCGTGACTCATTGGCGATAGCGGAGAGAAGGAAGGTTACGACTGATGATTTATTGATGGGTGACTGTTTTAGAAAAATGGCACACTAAATGGAACAATGGCCTGGGTGAACAACATCCTGTGCCTTTCTCCGGCCGCGTAGTTGTCACAATGGGAATGAGGACTGTCAAGTCAAATCAGTATCTTTTTATGAAGTGTCAAAACGACACGCTCTATAGAAATCTGTATGGAATACTGCGACGTGACGTAATAACTCAGGATCGTCAAACCATTACTACTATAATTGTTTTGATGATTATAAATTCTTACACACATTAAATTGTGTAATAACACATTTGTTACTGAAGCCTGATTACTGAAATTTAATTTATTTTGACTGTAGTCATTATCCCAATTCTCCGTGGCTGTAAAGTCGCCCGTCGGTACTGGGGGTAATCAGGTTTAGAATGTGTCGAATTACCTCTCGTCCATTTGGACTATGAAAATTAGAGAATGGAAATGCGGGTGTAGTGCATTATATTGCACAAATTTGTGTACCTATTTACACAATGCGGAGAGGTAAGATGTGGAAAAATGTCAGGGGTTGTTTTTGGCATAAGTCGTCCACTTGCCATGACGAATATGCCTTTAAGTTAAATTTCAACATCAGATCATGGCTGGATCAAGTCTTGCACCTGTCATGATGCCAAATACCTGGAAGTTCAGCAGCGGACAATGTATGGCATAAGTCTTACGTCTCCTTTGGTGAAAATACCGATAACATTGTCATAGTATAGATTTATTAGGGTTTCTAGCCAAAATGGCAAAAACGGAACCCTTATAGTTTCATCATGCCCGTCTGTCTGCCTGTCCGTCCGTATGTCACAGGCATTTTACTCAAAGACTACTCAATGGATATTGACGAAATTCTGTGAAAAGGTGTCTTGCCAATATTTACTTTGATAGCTAAATAACAAAAATAAATATCTTTTTGGGGGGGCACTCCATACATGTAACAGAATCACGAACATGTAAAAAAAATTTTTTTCAGCAAACATCAACGTGTGGTATATCCATCACCATCCATCGACAGGTCTTTCTAAAACATTTTGAGGTATACACTTTTTTTATTAAGTAAATATTTTCGGAAATAATCGATCCAAAAGTTGCATAATAGTGTAAACTTTAAACTAAAATTATTTTGGACTTGAGCGGATATACCCTCATTCGCAGTTCTGGCCGATTCTCAACAAAAGGGCGTAAGTGCCATAAACATACGCTCTTCTGCTGATGCAATTATTCAAGACTGAAGAACACTGAGCATGGTCCGACATGCATTGCCCAATTTTTTTATTTACTGTTCTGAAATTAATAATTTTATAACCACCTTTATCAAAGGTGGTTCTTTGTTTATTCTCTATAAATGTATGTATATTCGCGATATTTATGCAGTTTTTTATATTCGATTGCATATTTTTTTGGGAAGGTTTTAATGTATAAAACGTCCTAGCATAAAAAACACCAGAGATATAGACTAAAACATAGGAGTGAGTCAGCGAAATTTGCATTTTTTTTCTCTTGAAAGCGGTTCATTCCTCTCATGAAAGTAATTATTTCTTAACTCAACGTAGAGAATTTTTATGTACTTAGATTTTGATAACAAAAGATACAAGCAATCAGTAGGTATCTTTTGTCTGTAACTACCGATGAATCTGACCACATCTTTCTTTAATTACGTTATAGATAGAATCAGGATAAAAGTCCGCAAACCAGGGCGGTGAATACCTTGCCTAATAAAATTTCAGTCCAATTTGTTTCTTTGTCTATTACGCGAAGTGGATGACCCATGCAACCCAATTAGAAGATATATCAGCAACAGCATCCTCTAATTGGGACGTCGGCTTTAGGATATTTTGACAGCGGCTAACGACTTCCTAACGTGAATTTGAGGTGGAAAAATTGCTGTTAAAGTTACTTTTGAAAATTATAAATAGGGATAGTAAAGTTTTCGTGCGTGGATGGTGACAGATAAAAGGAGATGTTATGGAGGTAACTTGAGCTTCCAATGCTGTTTTTTTTATAATAGACGACTCCCGCAGTAAGGTACAAGCCCTGTGTCGCGGTGGATTTTACAAACATATAAGTCACGGATACAAAGTACACCCAGACTCGGAACAACGATTTGTGGATCACACAAAGTGGTGTCCCGTGTGGGAATCGAACCCACGACCTCTTTCGCAGCAGTCGGAAACACTCTCACCGCGCCACAGAGGCAGTCGTGTTGCATATGCAAGCCTCATCGTGCCCTGATCAGATGTATCACAACAACAACAAGTAATCTTTTTAATTTAAAATTACAATACAAGAAGATTAATTGATGCAATATCATTTCTACTAATTTTTGTGCAGCTTCACCTGATGGCTTCATTAATACATTTAAAAAGGCACCCGTATCCTATCTGTTGATATCTTAAGTTTGCATCAATGAGTCTCTCAATTTTTTATGTTTAACACATTCCTTAAGGATGTGTTGGACATCGTCTAATATGCCACAAATATCACAATTTGGTGAATTACTGTTTTTCATTAAGTAGGCAAACTTTTTTGATGGATAGTGCCCCGAGCATTCCAACGCTGTTACACTGCCTTTGTGGTGCGGTGGGAGCTCGTATGATTGGTGCGCAATAACCCTATTGCACACCAATCATACGAGCTCCCACCGCACCTGTCTCACCGTGGGTTCGATTTACATACGATACAAGTTTGTATAACCCAGGAAGTCTTGTTGTACATATTTTGTTTCCGATTTGCCAGATTGTAAGATCCCACGCTATTTGCGATGATAAGGCGTATTATCTCACGTAGGAGTTGTCTTTTGTAAAATAAAAATGGGAGGCAAAAATAGAACAAATATTGCCGGTAAATAAATTGTTGATAAATAAAATAAAATTTGTGTTCAATTCGCTTTTACAAGCTTGTATGAGGATCAAAGAGTAACCTCAAACACTGTTCAATTGAGGTTTTATGTTCAAATTCCACAGCGGAGAAAAGTAATTCGTTTAAAAAGTTTGAAACCATGTACCCAGGATGGAATTGTGTTGGGTAAATTTATGTTTAGAATGTTCATTTCTAAAATTTAGTAATTTGCCTTTGGGAATAACGTTTCGCGTAGTTAAGCGTTATGTCAGCCCTTAACAGTACCAGTGACACCCAAATCCATGTTTGGCAAAGATCTGAATGTCACCGTACCGCTCTCCTCATTTGAGACATTAGTTCGTAAATCTAGTTAATGTAAATATCATAGCAGTAGTTTTAAATTATGTTTTTTGACTTATTTTAATTTTAGCTGACTATCGAATTTATTATGTAACTATTGATTGATGTTTTGATTTTTGATTTATGTTTTGTTGTTTTGTGTTGACATTAGGTCGGGGGTTCAATCCCCATCCAGGATAAATCTTTGTGTGATGAGCACGATGGTTTATTCTGTGTCTGGGTGTTATTTATCTATAATATGTATGTATTTAGAAATATATAAGTATGTTTATCAGTTGTCATTTGACGCTGACTCTTTGTATTTTATCATTTTATGTATGGATTTTTTCTGAAATAAAAACAATTATAATTATTATAGTAGCTCTTGTCCAAAGGTTGGTCCTTATGGATGTGTTCAATTGTCTTAATCTGGAATGCGCTGCTAGAAATTAGGATGGCATCTAACCGCTTCAACTTTAAGACAAAGGTTCGTCCTTTATACTTCGGAGAATCAGTTGAGTTATCACTTAGTATGACAATACGGAATTATATGGTATGTATATATGTATATATTTATGTAGGTATGTACATTTATATGTATGTATGTATGTAGGTACTTAGTTTATTATTTTGTTTTCACGTATTGTTAATTAATAAATAGTTTAGCTCCCAACAAGATTACTGCATCTACTTCTATTTCTCTTTTTACATCACTATATGGTTGACTGTTAAAGAATGCTATAGCATTAAGTCCGTCTTTGTTTAATAATTGTGCATAAAGTTTTTAAATCTACATGTATAAAAAAAAATGTTTGTCTGTATGTCCTGAAGGCCGGCGAGTGTTCCTGGCTTTAAAAGCCACAGCGAAGCGTGGCCGAGTTCAGCTAGTTATATAAAAAAAAAAATCTGGGCTTATTCTTTCTCAATCTCTAAGCTATCTTGATACCAAGTTTTATCGAAATTGATTCACGTGGTTTAGTTGTGAAAACATGCCCGATTTCCGAAGTGTATAGAACCACACTTTTAGCATAACGGAAGACCCTTCAAATAAAAACCCGTATTTAATGACGCAATTAATCTGACAATGAGAGTGGATCATTCGATTACCAAATGACCAGTTATGATAGTTCTCATTTCATTTGATAATAAAAATGAGAACAGGCAAGAAATTAGATCGTTGATGGTATTCAAAGCAATCTCGATTACAGCGGCTAATCTCATTTAAGACTAGCCGCCGCACCCTTTATTCCTTCACTCTCACCGACAGGATGATTAACGTTCTCCTAACCAATATTGGTTACAGGCAGCAACGCAGCAGATATTATAGTCCACAAGTGAATGCGCAGACACAAGTGCACTCTCTATTCCCTTACTCTCATAGCCCGATGGGACAGAAATCCGACACGACCGGAGAGAGATTAGGTGCAGGACCGACAACAGGACATACTTTTCGAAACATGGGAAACACGGAGGCAGGTGACTTTTGTTAGAAAGATAACTAGCAATATAGAATTGTGGTCCCACATTCCTAGTAATCTTGTTAACCTCTCCAGCTAAGCTCAATGGCATAAGTTAGGAGTGGGTTCACGTCGGTAGTACTCATAATGGGTAGGATTCAAACCCGAGACCTCACGATTGCGAGTCCGATGCCTTAACCATTATCTACCAAACCTTACCGGTCACCTTTCTATAGGCTGACAATGATAATGTAACTTAACTTAACGTCCCATTTCTCTATCTGTTTGGTCGCCGTTAAATCACAGATTCCTAATTTTAAACTTAATTTCATTCATTATCAACAATCAAGAGTTTATAAAACGCGTAAATGTCTTATTTTAAGGCTAAATACCTTTGTTTATTGCCCGACGTTTTGACCGAATTGCAACGGCCGTGGTCACGGGTAGACTGGTTTAGCTCAGCGTCGCCTCCGTGAAATAAAATATAGTGTAGCTTATAAAATTCTATAATGTGTGTTCAAATCGCGAAAGTTTGCGAACATATACATAATAATTACAGTGTCTAATATGTTTACTAAGAATACCATTTTTAGAGTAGGTACCTATTATTAGTTTAAGCCTTTTCCTGTTATTAAAATAACAGTGCATAAACTTACCTAATATGTCTCAAATAAGACCATTTTTAGAAGTAACACGCAGTTACTGTTCATTTAGTTTCCTATTGTTGTACTAATATTTTGTTTTTATTATTATTCATAAGGAAAAATACTCATAATACATTAAATTAATAATAATACTCGTGCAATTTATTTGTTTACAAATGTCTGTGAATATCAATGTATAATATTATACTTATTACTATATATTAAATAGGTATATAATGTATTTTTTTTAGTTCTTAAACAATGGCTTACATCGGTATACCATTAAAAAAAAAATGCAGCGCCAAAAAACTACTACTGTTAAGGAAACAAAACATTAAAAATTATAAACTGATAAAACTATTTTTAAAAGCACGCCAATCAGTCCATGACTTTTTACGCGTCAAGACGTGTGTGCTTTTTTTTATTTATTGTTTTTTTTTAATAAAAAACCCTGTAAAAACAATAAATTAAAAAAAAACACACACGTCTTGGCGCGTAAAAAGTCATGGACTGTGACGTGACGGCAATCGCGACAGTCAATGAGGGTACCGGGTGTCTTAACATGATATGGACTGTCGTCGACGTCACTGATCTAACCAAAAAAATAAAAAAAATTGGCCTTTTCATTTATTTAAATAATTTTAGATGAATTTTAATAAAAATATATTGACACAAAGTGATAAAGTTTAAGAAAAAAATATTTTATACAAATTTGCGTCACATATATTCCCAATTAGCCACGTTAAATATTTTTTATTTTTTTTTCATTTATTTTTTTTTATTTAATTCATTATTTTTTTTAATTAATTTATTTTCATTTAATTCCTTATTTTTAATAGCTAGTCATCATTTAAAAAAAGTCTGTTTTGTCACTGACCCCTGTAACACTGGACTGGACAACCTACCGCCTACAACAACAAGACTTCCACTTGATTTTGACAGTTGGACGGCCATTTGACAATAGGTACTATGCGTCTCTTTCTAGAGAGTGGTCAATTTTGTGAGGTTATGACGCAGTCCTATTCTCCACGCCAGTAGTAACAAGGATAACAACAACGGCCATTTGTCATAAGTGTCAAAAAACTTCAGAGCCGTAAAAAATGGCGGCAAACTAACATGTCGCTATTTTCACAGGACCGCGTTTAAAGTGTAATATTATCGAAGAAATATACTCTACGAGTGCAAATGCAGTGTTTTGTAAAATAAAATAAGATGTGACTTAAAGATCCAAGCAACCAGGTCATTAACATCCAAAACAATAATCAAAAAACTTCACAGGTTACATAGACTATAGAGTACAGTGCATTTTTTTTAAAATAAGATGACGTGAAGCATAAGCTTTGAAAAATAGAACACTCCATAATTGGAGCAGTTGGGTAAAAAATATGCAGGTTTCAAGAATACCCGCATGGTCAATATCCAGTGTTATTGCTCGTTGTTATATTGTCAAAAGTGGATCATCTTTGCATTATTGTTTATTTATTTTGATATCTATTTGCATTTATATTACAATCATTTTATTAGTCTAAATTACAAAGTTATGAGCTTTTAAAGAAGCTGATTTTATAAAGCTACAAAGGCCTATATTGTTTTAAACGATCTCAAATTTTCGTCCACAATTTTGTGTGTGCTAATCTGATTTAAGCACCTAAAAATCCTTTGTATTACTATTACGCTTTCATTTAATCAACAAGACTGCTCTTTGGGTCAATTTGAAACAGGAAAATGAACTATTTTGTGAAGTAAAAACACCGGCCCTCTCAACAGGCAGAAAACGCGTAGCTTACACATGTAAGTACTCAATAAAAAAAGACAACTTTACGAGAACTCACCGTTCCGCCTCCGCACTTGGCGTCCTCTCCCATAATTGCACACCTGTCACTACCATAACACTACACACCACACAGCATAAACTAAACGCAAAAACAACTGTCAATTTTAAAAACAAATATAGTCCGTTAACTGCTTTTTCGAAAAATGAATGTTTATTTTTGAAAATGGAAGCGACGCGTCCAGTCGGTGTCGAGCCGTCGCGGGGACTGAATGCGCGCGCTGCTCCCGTTGCCATGGAAACGAAGGTTTACATTCACCACCTATATCGAGATGATAAGTAACCGTTGTCTGATGGAAAACTTTGTATAAGGGCTGATTATTATGTATGTATTTGGACGGCGGAATGCATAAATTGATTTGGGGGAAATTCGGCGCATTTTGATCAGATTTCCTTTTGATAAACGGGAGTTGATTTCGACCTTGGTTGTTGTGGGCGAGTTCTTTGATGTTATTGGTCGATTCCTTACAGTATTAAATTTTCATGAGATGTAAACTGTTCTCCGAATGGGTTTGAACCGTTTATGTCATTTGCTGGGTTGTTTAAAGATTTCCAACAATGTGTAATGATTTACCACATAACAACGCGTTGACTAAAAAAACACAAGAAATGTGGGTAATAGTATTAAATAAGTTCTTTCACATTCTACCCTAACAATGGTGCATGATTATACAACTGATATAATTTTATTTTTTTTATTTTTATAAACACACTTGTTATTATTGCATGAAAATTTTATGTTAATTAATGTCAAAAAAAATATGATGCCAAATATTTAATGTCAATAATTGAGAGAAGAAAATTGTTAACCATTAAATTAAAACCTGGCTTTTTCATTTTTTTACTGAAGCTTAGAGACTGACCTTGCCCTATTTTAGCTTTTTAATGATCGGTATAGGTATGTATTATCAATAATATACCTTCGATTCTGTATTTGTGGTTCTGTCTTCCAAATGAAGAATGTATTTTATCAAATACTAGCTTACGCCCACTGCTTTGCCCGCGTGGATGCCAGATTGTTGCCAAAATATTTTGATGGCAAAGTTTCATACTTTAGGGGGTGAAAAATCACCCCTTAGGGGGTGAATTTTCAATAATCCTTTCTTAGTGCTCCCCTACGTTATAAAAGGAACCCCTGTGCAAAATTTGAAGTTTCTAACCCTTATAGTTTAGGCACTACGTTGATATTTCAGTCAGGCAGTCAGTTTCTAAGTTTATATATACAGATAAATGTATTTTCTTGTCTTCTCTTCCCTAATAATTTACTGCTGCTAGAGTGTTTGCATCTAGGCTCTATTTTAGCCCACAGTAATATACCTACAAGAGTATTTTAGTAGTATAATCGCTGGTGTGAATATCTAGTTCTAATATAACTTCTATTTTAGTAGTATAAAAAACCGGCCAAATGCGAGTGTGACTCGCGCACTGAGGGTTCCGTGCATATAGGTATTTACAGAGGTCGATTATGGCGAGAATCTCTATAGACACACGGCACTGTCTAAGCAAAAGAAACCGAATACTTAAGTTATGGATAACGAGGCTAGAAGACAAGTCCTATTCCAATCATTTTATTCTTAATGCATTTAAATAAGTTTGTAAGAATCCCGAGCAAAAGTTTTCACAATTTTATTTAGCTACATATTGTGTTGTGTGTCTGTTTATTTAACTCCATGTGAGAATAGATGTCGGTGAAGACATTTGATTCTAGTAATTAACAGCTAACAGTGCACAGTATGATGATAAAACCTGAACGGAAGTAGGTACCTATATATTGACATGCATTGCAATTAAAGAATTGTATAAGCTACACGTCTTAACCACCTTTGTTTATTGCCCGACGTTTCGGCCGTATTGCAACGGCCGTGGTCACGGGTAGGTAAGGTATTTAGCCTTAAAATAAAATATTTTCGCGATTAAGACCGGTAGCTTATAAAATTCTATAATGTGTACAAATCGCGAAAGTTTACGAACATATAATGCATTGTAATGTTGTATGCACCCAAAAATGCATTTCCGGCAAATCGATGTTGCCAGTAATTAAATCCTTAAAAATTACTAATAAATTCTAACGTAAAAAGGTATAACTTTAGCTATTTATGATACTATATTGATGACTAATTTTATATTTATGTATGTTTGGCTGTATACCATACAATTGATGCGAGCTTTTTTTAAATTAAATTAAAAGTGGAAGTCTCAAGTTTATTATAAAGTTGTCAAGTATATTATTAATTTACAGGTGCTCGAACCGCGGCCTGACAATGACCCAATTACTAAAGTACCTAATGTCCGGTAAAAAATAAATTTACGTCTCTGAGACACGACAAGTATAAAATTATAATTATGGAGGCACGTTTTTCGCTTCAGATAGGCAAAAAACTTTTCAGCCCAACTTCAGTCGCGTGTAAATTTTGTAAAACAAATCTACGGGATTCACACTTTTTTAAAAAAAAGGCTATAGGTATACTATCACAGATTTTAATCTATTTCTGTGCTGAATTTCATCCAGATTGATACTGCCGTTCTGCCGTGATGAAGTAACTAATATCCATCAACGCCAGGCATCTGTCTGGCATATGCTGGAACAAGTCCTATATTGGTGCCTATTCTTGTAATGTTTGCTGAAATAATATTTCTTTAATTTTCTATATTTCATTCATCCAACACTCGTATTTAAAATAATACCTAATGTATAAGATTTTTTTTTGAATATTGAAAACTCAAAATCCTACTGTCAGATGACTTATTTTTTTACCATTTCAAAAATTAGTTCAAATATTGGTGACAGAACGTATGAAAACGATGACGTGATAAAACGTTCAAGTCTTATAAACAACTAGCTGTCCCGCGCAAATGCGTCGTCTGCACAAATTTTCCCCGTTTTTGCAAAATTCCTCTCCAGCTCTGCTGCTCCGCTACTATTGGTCGTAGCGTGATATTATATAGTCTATAGCCTTCCTCGATAAATGGGCTATCCAACAGTGAAATAATTTTTGTATTGACATGACCTGTATTCTATTGTCTTTATATATTTTGTTCATAAATTTATTAAATTATAATTTTGTGACAATTATAAGAATTCCTTACCAATAAATAACTGTGACTATTACATTGATATTGACCGATTTATATCAAATTTAGTATTAGGGTAGTTTAAATCTTGATGAAGGCTTTATCTTGAGACGAAGTCGCAGGCAAAAGTCAGATTATTCAGAAAAACAAGTCTCTAAGCCGGCCTTAATAACTTTGACTCAGATTTCACCTAACAAACACATTCATACGCAAACTTGAGCGATCATATTTATGTAAAAGCTCTACAAATAAATAAGGTCAGCAAAAAAATAAAAGAATTCTGCCTAAAAATGTTTGTGTGGATTCTGCTGATTGTACTTCCCTCCCACCTAGAGGGGGAGGAGGGAAGGGGGGTGAGTGGCGATGCTTAGTTCCGGGTGAGTTACCGGTGTCTTTGATTGTTGTGTTTTGACAGTAATTTGTCGGGAAAGTATGTCGTTGAATAATCTTTGACAAAACCACAAAGTGTTAACTAATGTCACCTTCTTCGTTTATATTTCAGTTTTTTTTATCCAAACTACATAACGGATTGTGATACGATTTTCACTGTTTTAAGAAAACTAAAAAATAATAATAATAATAATAATATCTTTTGACAATTCACTTTTGACAAATCCCAAACTAAGCAGTGCTTGTACTATGGAAACCAGACAACTGATAAACATACTTATATATTTCTAAATACATACATATTATAGATAAATAACACCCAGACACAGGATAAATCATCGTGCTCATCACACAAAGTTTTATGGGGATCGAACTAGCGATCTCTTGCGTAGCAGTCGGATACACTCCCACCGCGCCACAGAGGCAGTCAACTAAATGGATTTGAGATTTTTTAATGAACATTTTGCCAAACTACTTGGCAATATATGATTAGGTATAAATGAGACAAAAGATGTAGTATAGTCTGGTTATAATTATCTAAAGGTGCATCTTATATACTAACGACTTCGTGTTGATAACAGATAGTGGAAACATTTAATAGATACTGAACGTGCGATAAGGAACATAAGATTGTGATGTAGATTGTAGATACAGCACAAAGATATTGTACTGTAACAGTACACCCCCCTTTAAAAAAAAAAAAAATATGGTAATAGTGTTTACAATATAAATTTGACCTAGACCTTACTAGTTATTTGCTGATGTATATAAATAATAATGCTATTGTACGCGGTGGAATTTGATGACGCCTGTTGTGGTGTGATTTGCTGACGTCTGTAATTTTGACTTAGCTGTTGCACGAGTGTTTATTATTTTTTTCCGTTAAACTCTTCATTCTTCTGTCCAGTGTTTTCATTATGCCGTAAATTAGGATCACGCCGATTGTTAAAATAATCTGTCCCATTGCAACATTTCTTGTCCACCGTAAGTCCTCCTGGATCAGGTTACGGAGTTGGTCCGCTTCGTTTTGATTGAGGCAATTGTCCGTATTGTATGTTATCTGGTCCTTAGAACTTTGATTTCCCATTTTAGATGTCTTGTTGTTACGAGTAGTTGTGAATTAATGGTATATGTTAAGATCTATGTTAATATATATACGAATAGCTTGCTTATATCAGCGATTTTTTATAGACGTACTACTGGCTTTACTTTACGTCCCGATCGTGTAGTGTACGTGTGTGAATGCCTGTCGCAATCCTTTGAATCTGGCACGTAGTTTGATTCGTCATTGATCATGAAAGCTGGTTTCAATCTATCAATTGATATCACTGTCTCTTTATCCCTAATTCTAATGCAAAATGTTTTATCTGTTTTACTAATTACTGGGTAGGGTCCTTCATACGGCGGTGTCAGGGCTTTCTTAATTCTATCACACCGAACAAATACGTGTGAGCATTCTTTGAGTTCGGGATGCACAAATATAGCTTGATTGTGTTTTTTTCTTTTCGGAATTGATGTCATTTGTGTGATGTCCTTTTGAATTTGTTTTACAAACTCTTCGTACGTTGATAACTGTGCTGCTGATGACTCAAAAAATCCTCCAGGGAGTCGTATTGGCGTTCCATATGTCATCTCTGCTGAACTATAACCTGTGTCTTCTCGCAAGCTACTCCGCAACCCGAGTAAAACTGTTGGAATTTCTTTTAACCAATTTTCGTTGGATTCTCTTGTCATTAACGCCGCCTTTAAAGTTCTATGAAATCTCTCTATCATTCCATTGGATTGTGGATGATAAGGTGTTGTCCTAATTTTATGTATTCCCAAAAATTGTGAGAGTGACTCAAATATTCTTGATTCAAACTGTCGGCCTTGATCCGTAGTAATGCGCAATGGACATCCAAAACGAGTAATCCATCCCTCGAAAAGTGTCTTGGCTACTGTTTCTGCAGTTATATCTTCTACCGGAAATATTTCGGGCCATGACGTACAACGATCTATGATTGTGATTAAATATCTCTTCCCTTGTGAAATCGGAAGTGGTCCGACGATGTCAATATGTAAATGTTCAAAACGTTGCGCTGTCATAAATGTACCAGGAGGTGATATCGTATGTCGTTGTATTTTTGATTTTTGGCAGGCTATACATGATCTACACCAGTTATTGATATCTTTGTTCATATACGGCCATAAATACCTTTGGGTTATCATTTTTCTCGTAGTTCTTTTTCCTGGATGGCTCATACCATGAATGGTATCGAAAATTTGTTTGCGAAAATGCTTTGGTAAGTAGGGGCGGCTTTTTCCAGTAGAGGTGTCGCAGGTGATGTTTATTGTGGAACCCGGAAGCGTAATGTTTTTGAATTTTAATCTTTTATTGTCATGTAATTTACTTAGTTCATTATCTGTTGATTGACATTTTTCCAATTCAGCGTAATCGATAGGTGATGGCACGTATATTTCCTCTATTCGAGATAAGGCATCGGCGGTAATATTGTCACGTCCGCTTATGTGTTGAATGTTGGTACTGTATTGTGAAATGAAATCTAACTGCCGGACCCGTCGCGGTGTATCGTTTGATGATGGTTTTTGGGAGAATGCGTATGTCAAAGGTCGGTGATCCGTAAATATTGTAAATTCTCTTCCCTCGATTAATCTGTGAAAATGTTTGACGGCCATGTATATTCCTAACAGCTCTCTGTCAAACGTAGAATATTTTTGTTGAGTTTCGCTCAATTTTTGTGAAAAAAATCCTAATGGTTCCCAATTGCGTCCGGATTTTTGTTGTAAAACTCCACCAACGCAAGTAGCACTAGCGTCGGTCATGAGCGCTAGTGATGCGTTGCGGGAAGGATGCGCTGTTAACACTGCGTTTTTCATGCTTTCCTTGCATTTTTCGTAAGCTTTGTCTGCTTCCGTTGTCCAAGGAACAGGTGAATTATCGTTCTTTTTTGAACCATGTAGATATTCGTTTAAAATTCTTTGATTTTCCGCTGCGCATGGAATATTACTTCTGTAGAAATTGACCATGCCCAAAAATCTTCTTAATTCTTGAATTGTTTTCGGTTTGGGAAATTCCATGATTGCTTTGTAATTTTCTTCGGTAGGGAGTATTCCTTGGCTCGTTATATGATAACCTAAGAAATCTATTTCCCTTCTGAGAAATTCGCATTTTTCGAGATTAATATGTGGTAAATGTTGTTGGTGTTGAAATTAGTAAGTGTAGTTATTATTACTCTGTATGGTAATATGTATTTCCACACTGTTTTTTTACCCTAATAAATGGAAAAAAAAAAAAAAAAAAAAAAAAAAAATTAATGGTTATTCCATTCTCGTGTAAACGTTTGAAAACCGTTTCTAAATGCTGATAATGCAAATCTTCGTTGTCCGATGCAATGAGACAGTCGTCTACAAATATAAATACGTAGTTTAAATCTCTAAATAAGGAATCCATGAATCGTTGAAATGTTTGTGCCGCATTGCGTAATCCGAAAGGCATTCTTAAGTACTCAAAAAGTCCAAAAGGTGTGATGATGGCTGTTTTTTCTATATCTTTAACAGGAATACAATGGTATGCTTTACGTATATCTATCTTGCTTAGTATCTTCTTATTTTCTAATATGTATGTAAAGTCAGTTAATCTTGGTAGTGGGTATTTGTCCGGTACTGTCGTGCTATTGAGCATTCGATAGTCTCCGCATGGTCTCCATTCGCCATTTTTCTTTTTTACCATATGTAATGGGCTTGCCCATGGGCTATCTGACGGTCGGCAAATTCCGAGTTCTATCATATTTTGAAATTCCTTTTTGGCTATGTCGTATTTTTCTGGAGGTAATGGTCTTGCCCGAGCTGCGACGGGTGGTCCTGTAGTGATAATGTGATGTTCAATCTTATGTTTGGGCGCATTGCGGAGAGAGGACCCTTTCGTGATGTCTTCGTATTTGTTTAAAAGTTGCGTAATACGTGGATTCGTTCCCACTGCGATATTACGAATTGTTTGTTGTGTCGCTTTTTCCGAAGTTACATGCGTTGTCAGCTCTGTAACTTTGTCGATAAGTTTGCGACCTGCTATGTCGACTAATAGTTTATAGTGCTCTAGAAAATCTGCTCCAATTATTGGTTGTGTAACATCGGCGATTACAAAATTCCATTTATAACATCGTTGTAGTCCTAAATTCAAGGTAAGCGTCTTCTCGCCGTAAGTCCTAATTTTAGTCCCATTTGCAGCGTATAGTGTGTATTGTTCATTTTGTAAAACTGAATGTCTCTGTTGCTTGCTAATGACTGAAATATTTGCGCCCGTGTCAATCAAAAACTTCATACCACTTTTTCGGTCGGTAATGGTGAGGCGATTGGATGGGTGGATTGCACAGAGTTTCGCCGTTGTCTGTGCTCTTATTCGTTTCCCTGGTTCCGTACGTAAGTCATTGGTTTCCAACTGCATGGTTTAATGCAGTTCTTTGCATATTTTCCGAATCTTTCGTGGTAGTAACAAAATCGATTTGCTCCTCTATAGTTTGTTCTCGGCCTCATAATCGGGAATTGTTGACGTTTCTTGAAATGATTGTGCGTGTTGGGTCGATAGCCATATTGACCTTGCTGAATTGCGTCAATATCTATCTGTAATTTTGCTAGCTGGGCTAAAATGCATGCTGTATTGTTGTCGTTTGAAGTGTCGTTGCTAACAGCTGATATTTCGGTTACTTTTGAATTCATTATTATTTTGTCTGCAATTTGGCTCAGTTTGTCAATTTCCATGTCTTCCGTAACTGCTAGAACCGTAGTAACTGATGTTGGTAAAAGCCTGAACCATAGTAGTTTAATTGTTTCGTCACTGATTTTTCCTCTCCCGAGGACTCGCATTTGACGTAATAACTGCGAAGGTTTTTGATCACCGAGTTCTGTCTCTGATATTAATTTTTGAAACTGTCGCTGTTCTGTTTCTTCGTAACAATCAATTAAACGTTCCTTGATGTTTTTGTATTTATCTGTAGTCGGTGGTGAAGTGATTAGGTCACTAACCTGTAGTATTTCTTCCTTGGATAACTTTGCTATTACTGTACAGTATTTGTATTCGTCTCCTTGCTTCTGTGGTGCTAATATGGCTTCTAGTTGCGTGAACCATAATCTTGGTTGGTCTTTCCAAAATTCCGGAATGCGGGATAAAACCGAGGTGCCAGCAGCTACTTCAAGTGTTCCTTGCTGATTTATGTTCGCCTTGCACGGTGATTGTGCCATGTTTCTTGCTGCGTATTCGTTCGTCGGGGTCACCAATTTGCCAAACTACTTGGCAATATATGATTAGGTATAAATGAGACAAAAGATGTAGTATAGTCTGGTTATAATTATCTAAAGGTGCATCTTATATACTAACGACTTCGTGTTGATAACAGATAGTGGAAACATTTAATAGATACTGAACGTGCGATAAGGAACATAAGATTGTGATGTAGATTGTAGATACAGCACAAAGATATTGTACTGTAACAAACATAATCGATGTCGATTATGGCGGCCAATCTCATTAGAGAATAGTCAACTGCGCAGGCGCAGGAGATGTTATAGTGCATGTACAGGTCACTATACACTTGCACTGATCACTATCCGGGGTACCAAATGAAACACCAACTTAAATGACAACACGCGCACTGGCCGGAGGTCGGATTTAGACTGAGTGCACCTAGCGCTAACCGACGCCATCTGCACTCCCCACCATCGCTCGCCCCACCAGTACTCGTGATCGTATTTATTATACGCTACATCTACCTTTTACAAAATTTGAAAATTATATTAATTAAGCATTACTTTATAAGTAATAAAAATCACATTACTTAGTAGCAACAAAATACAACTAATAGAATTTATAGTAATTGCATTCACGATTTAGATTTATCATAATCAAAAACGACACAATATTGTTTATAGAAATTACTACACGACAAAAGCACATAATGGACTTAATTATTTTCTGAAGGTACATTATCTTCAGTAGTATTTTTTTCGTCTAAAGACTTATCCCTATCTGTACAAACTTCCCATTTCCCTTCAACTCTTTTCAAATGTACAATATTCCTTCGTACCCGTGCCCCATTATCATCATTTACCAATTCTACGTCATTCCCTGCTTTATTGACCACTGTGTGCGGTGCATCGTTAAAGGCAGTGGACAATTTGTTTTCTTTCGTCATATTTTTAATATATACTTTCTGTCCTACGTCAATATCGGATTCTGTTGCATGTCTTTTCCTATCCGCATATTCTTTTCCTTTAATTTTCATTTGTGTATCTCTATCCCTTGTTTCTAGATCTACATTTGTAAATTCGACATCCACGATGGAAGGCAACTTATCTCTAAATTGACGTCTGAAAAAGAGTTCCGCGGGAGATTTACCGGTGACAGAATGAGGAGTACTATTATACATAGTCAGATATTTAAGTAAATCCTCTTGCCAATTTGACCTTTGGCTTTGACTAATTCGTAGTCGTTTTAATATGTCGCGATTCTGCCTTTCGACCTCACCATTTTGTTGTGGCCAATAAGGAATGCTATGGAACAACTGAATACCGAATTCTTTGCAATACATATCAAATTCTGTACTGGTAAACTGTCTACCATTATCAGCGGTAATACTGACTGGTGTCCCGAGTCGGGAAAACACCTCTTTAAGAATATTTATCGTGTGTGAAGAATCTATATTTTTTGTGATTTTAACCTCCTTATATCGACTATAATAATCTATAATTACTAAAAGATAATGTCCAGTGGGTAACGGTCCTAGATAATCTATAGCAATATCAATCCAAGGTTGGGCTGGTAGTTCTCGTCTACGCATAGGATTAGGAGGGTTCGGAGCAGAAACTAGAGTGCAACCCTTACAAGCTCTAACGCAATGTTCCGCGTCTTTGTCAATCTTGGGCCACCAGACCTTAGAACGTAACCGCGTTTTCATGGCTACGATGCCCGGATGCCCTTCATGAGCTGCGGCTAAAACTTTTGATCTCAAGCTTGTAGGGATAACGATTTTATTACCACGCAAAAGCAAATTATCTTGAAAACATAGTTCGTGTTCAAAGATTTTAAAGTTATTTACACTCTGGTCCCAGTTATTGCTGTAAAGTCCATTCCTAACCAATTTTAGTTCTGAATCTGCATCACAAGCTTGTCTCAACTCGCGCAAGGTGATTGCCATAGGACAAGATTGGTCAATGACAAGATTTATGTAATTATCATCATCAAACGGGTGTGGAGACAGATTATCAGAACACAATCGGGACAGGGAGTCTGCGATATTTTTCTTACCTGGGCTGTAGACAATTTTGAAATTATATGACTGCAGGCGTAGAACCCAACGTTCGATTCTCGCACATGGCTTAGAATCTGGCCCAAATATTACCTCTAATGGCTTATGGTCACTAACAAGTTCGAAACTATCTTTCCCAAAAAGGTACATGTCAAAATGTTCTACTGCCCATACTAAAGCAAGAGCTTCTTTCTCAGTCTGACAATAACGTTTCTCACGATCTGTGAGACTCTTGTTACCGTACGCGATTATTCGTGGCCCACCAGCGCCATGTTGAACGAGGACAGCGCCTAAACCAACCGGACTAGCGTCAGCATAAACTTGGGTTCGATCAAAAGGATCGTAGTATCCTAAGGTCTTAATTTGCGTCATGGCGCGTTTCAATCCCTCAAATGCCTGTGTTTGTTTAGAACCCCAATGAGAAGTTATATTTGCACCTTTACCTAGCTTAAGTCTTAATAATTCACGTAAAGGTTCTGTCCACGTTGCTAAGTTGGGGATCCATTTTCCTACGTAGTTAACTAGCCCTAAAAAGCTTTGTACTTCTTCGATAATAGTGGGTTCTCTGAACAACTCTATAGTCTTTACGTATTTATCGAGGGGCTTGACGCCAATACCGGATAACTGATGCCCGAGGAACTCAATTTGCTTAACCCCATAAACACATTTGGCATTATTTAGCATTATATGGTTATCTTTCAAAACCTGCAGAACCTTTTTAAGCCTCGTGCCATGTTCAGCTTCTTCACTACCGTACACAACGATATCGTCGATGAAATTAACTACACCCTTACACGGCAAAAGTACCCTTTCTAAGTTTTTCTGGAAATATTCTGGAGCGCATGATATGCCAAACATAAGGCGTTTGTATCTAAACAATCCTTGGCTACAAATAAAGGTAGTAATGTGTCTGCTACCCTCACTAAGTTCTAACTGATGGAATGAATTTTTTAAATCTAATTTAGAAAATATTTTGGCATTCCTGAACTTTGGTATTAACTGTTCCATTGTGGGCAAAGGGTGTTTTTCCCTAATAATAGCTCTGTTCGCCCGCCTCATATCCACACAAATACGCACATCGCCATCCCCTTTTAGGACAGGTACTAGAGAAGAGATCCAATCAGACGGCTCGTTGACAGGCTCTATAATATCAGAGTCTACTAATTCTTGAATTTGTTTGTTAATTTTAGATTCTAGGGGTATTGGAACCCTTCGACAAGGTTGCGAGACTGGTTTGATAGAAGTATCAATAGGGATATGAATTTGAACGCCTTTAAACTTTGGAAACATACCTTCAACTGCATTTACTCCTAAACCAATTTTTAGAACACCAAGTTTAATAGCAGTTTCTTTCCCCAATAGATTCCTACTCCCGTCTTTTACAACATAAAAAGTCGCCTTCACACTAGGAAACTCGTCGCTAACCTTGATAATAGAATCAAAGGACCCGAGAACCGTCAAGGGGTTACGACTTCCGTAGGCCATAAATTTTTTGTCAGGATTTTTCACTTGATTTTCTACAAGCACACCCTTGTTCTTTAAAACCTGCCACGTTACATCATTTATTATATTACATTTGCTGCCAGAGTCAATCAGCATTTCAGTCTCTACATCTCCTAGATTGCATTTAATTATTTCATCGCTGTCAATATGAAAAATGTAATCTACTTCTTCAGATTTATTTTTGGATTTTTTATTATTAGTTGTTATTTTAGAGGAATCCTCAGTTAGTTTGCGTTTGTTTGCCCTAGTCTTACACTGACTGCGAAAATGTCCAATGAACCCACACCTGAGACATTTTTTGTCTCGGGCTGGACAAAATTTATGATCATTTGAATGACCACAACGTAAGCAGGGATAAAACCTAGAAATATTTTTATTAGTTTCAACTCTATTAACCGACATGTCCTTACTAGGCCCTGGCAACCCAAAGTTATTAAGTTGCCGGTTAACTGTTTCTAACGCATTAGCTTCTGAAATAATTTTATCAAGAGTGACGTCGTCACCGAGAGTTAGAATAGTTTTTCTTAATTTAGCTGATTCACATTTTTCAGTTATTTGATCTATCATGTGTTCATCAGGGGCACTAAATTTGCATTTCGAACTTTGATGTCTTAGTCTGACGAGAAACTTATCAAACTTCTCTCCAGACTCTTGTTTGATAAGCCTAAACAAATGTCGTTCATAAACACGGCTTTGTTTGGGGGCAAAGTATGCGTCTAATTTATTTATAGCTACTTCAAAAATATCATTGTTATCGGCAATTTCTAAATGAGCGCCAGGAATGTTATAATAAATTTCTTGTAGGGTCAGGCCCCCCATATGTAAGAGCACTGCTCTTTTTGCTTCGGGTGTGGTAATATTAGTTGCTGTTAGATACAGTCCCAGTGCTCGCTTCCACTTTTCCCAGCGCAAACCAACTGAAGCTGGGTCACCGTCACAGTCCAAAGACTCCAAAGGCGGTAAATGCGACATATTTCGGGTTTACCTGTAAAGATTAATAATAATCCCACATAGGTACCGTTCTGATTTTCATCGAACTACCTCTGACTTTTTTTTGGACTACCCAGAGGGTAAGTATGCTTAATAGGTACCGTTCTGATTTTCATCGAACTACCTCTGATATTTTTAGGAACTACTCGTTGGGTAGATGTCCTTTAAAGGTACCGTTCCGATTTCCATCGAACTACCTCTTGATCTTATTATCTCGACATTTGTCGTATTGTTATTTAAAAGATCATATAGGTACCGTTTGGTTTATCAAACTACCTCTAACATGCTCATTTAGTTCCATTGTTGGCAATAAAAAGGGGCAAGTAAAATAATTTTATTTTGTGGGTAGGTAACGTAAAAGTATGTGGTTAGTGATTACCGTACATAAAGTACTTAACACGCCCTATGCAATAGATCGAGGACATTTGTAGACATATTCGGTACTATAGTTATACCTTCAAATTTTAAAATAATTCTAACGTCTATTTATCATTCTCCCATTTTGCCATTCTGCCAACAATCTAAGAACTATTAAAGCACAATTTTGCGCATGTAACGTCGTTCATTATTTAGGTACCAATCAGGGTAAAGTCTATTCTGTCGAGATATATTGTAGGTTTATACTATGTTTACTTTTAATTCTGTTAAAAAGGTCAACCGATTTACCTTTAAACGTTATAGCTCAGACATATTTAACCTTAACAATTACGGAAATACTGCTACATTCGTTTACACCGTCTGTTTAATAGTAGTAAATGTGGGTAGACAAATAATAAATTTAACAGAATTACTTATTTGTTTAATTGTACTCGACAGAAGTGACCCGTAACTGATTTACCTCTAAGTTTGATCATTTAAGTTTTTATATTGGCACAGTACCTTGTGTTTTTATTGGATCCTGGCAGGGTCGCCACTTGTACAGGTCACTATACACTTGCACTGATCACTATCCGGGGTACCAAATGAAACACCAACTTAAATGACAACACGCGCACTGGCCGGAGGTCGGATTTAGACTGAGTGCACCTAGCGCTAACCGACGCCATCTGCACTCCCCACCATCGCTCGCCCCACCAGTACTCGTGATCGTATTTATTATACGCTACAGTGCACAAGTGTATGTGCAGGCACAAGTGGACTTTCTGTTCCTTCACTCTCATCGTCCGATTGGACGGAAATCTGACACGACCGGAGAAAGATTAGGCGCAGGACCGATGGCTTAACGTGATCTCCGAGTTACGAAGGGGTATGTTACAAGTACAATGTTTGAAAACGGTCACCTATATGTGAACCGACCGCGGTAACATTGCTTAACCTCGTCGGTGTCTCAATCTGCTCGGTCGCCACAAGTATTTGTTTTCCATAATTGTTATCAGAATTACATTAATTGCGTGAAATAATTATACAACGTTATTGTTGGTATAGTGCAAACCTGAAAGTAGTTTGCTCAGAATCAGTCACGCAATCCAATGGGGTAGTTTTTGGATCATGTTATATTTTATAATAAATTAATTATTTAATCATTCTAACAGTTCAAATGCTGTTCAAAATGTGATGTGAAATGTGATTATCACTTATTTTTCAATAATAACCATGGATTACGTACTACGGAACGCAATGAGGACGATAGCGCGTAGAACACAAGACATTTCATTCATTTTCTTTTTAAATATGATTTCTTGAAGTAAAAATCTTGTTCTGGTGTCTGAGCTTTGCACTGTACCAAAAATGACCTTGTATAAGTAGGTACTTAGAGATGTTTATCAGTTGCCATAGTATAACTCTGCGTAGTTTGGGATCAGATGGCGTTATGTGAGTTGTCCCAAGATATTAATATATATTACTAGCTGTGCTCCGCGGTGTTACCCGCGGTTTTTTAACCTATGTGTTAATCCAGGGTGTCAGCTAACTCCATACCAAATTTTATTCAAATCGCTCCAGCCGTTTAGACATAAAGACAATACACACTCACACACTCACAAACTTTCGCCTTGTGATAATGCATATTCTAATATTTTCCTCATATTCTTTATATAGATTCCAAACGATTTTTGTTATTTATGTCTAATTAAACAAAACTAACATGATTGTTTTGACCTTGAACTAAAAAAGCCTTGATATAAAACCTTATTTCCTTCAGTAAACCAATTTTCATTCCATGTTACATGTTAAAACTACTCATAATTGCTTAATAATCTAAAAACAACATAGAAAAATGTAGGTTAACAGTAATCGCGCGCCCATCGCGTGGTTATCGTACTACGATCAACACGAACTACGCCGCGTTCGAGACTTATATCAACATTAATAGGTACTTATAGTTTTTAGGGTTCGGTAGGTACATAAAGGGTGCCACAAACAGAACTCTGTTACTAAGGTCCTTTTGACACGTCCGTTGCTGGGTAATAAGTGCCGGATACCAGGCGCCGAAGTGTTTGACGACGTACGTTTTTAGGGTTTCGTAGCCAAAATGGCAAGAAAGGAACCCTTATAGTTTCGTCATGTCCGTATGTCACAGGCATTTTATTTAAAGACAACTCAATGAATCTTAATAAAATTTGGTGAAAAGGTGTCTTCTAGTAGCCGCTATTTAGTTTGATAGCTAAATAATAAAAATAAATATTTTTAGGGGGATGCTCCATACTACAGTACAGTAACTGAAGCTGAAATTATTTTTTAGCAAATATCAACGTTGCATAAATCATGCCCCCCCTTAACTTTTAACCGTGTAACCAAAAATCATGGAAAAATTCACAAAGATAGCGCTTAATAAATACTTTAAATTATTTTTTTTGTCGGATAAGACCGGATATACCGTCATTAAGTTATTGCCAAAAACCTGTGTTTCTCAACAAAAGGGCGTGAGTGCCATTAACATACGCTCTTTGACTGATGCAATTATTCAAGGCTACCCTACATTGAGCATGGTCCGACATATTATGCTCTTGTCCGGTTTTTTTATTTCGTATACATTCGCCATCATGATTGCGGGCATCGGCTACCCAGCAGCGGCTAGCCGGCAATCGGAACATGTGAAAAAGTCCTAAGGCTTTGCTGCCTGACCTTCTTTCTCATAAAGGATGTATCTTTTGTACAGTAATACGTAAGCACTTGAAACTTTCTGTGTGTACTAGGTATAACAGATCAGTCTACCCGTGACCACGGCCGTTGCAATACGGTCGAAACATCGGGCAATAAACAAGGTATTTTACCTTAAATTATTCACGCGATTAAGACCCGTAATATATATATTTTCATAATGTGTACAAATCGCGAAAGATTATATAAAAAAAACACAAAATTGGTTGCGTTGTGGGATACTAACTTTAAAAAAAGATATCGCTAAATAGGTTTGCAGGTATGGGGGTACGGAACCCTTAATGTGCGGATATAGCTGGACGGTTTATGAGGTTTTTACTTGACTGACCCCATAAGAAAATTGGTATGTTTATGGACCGTCTTGTCAGCTAATCTCAATACGCAATAGACCAGGGGCTATAACATTTGTTCCAACCTAGTTCAAGCATAAATATCCAACTGCGTCGTTTGTTATTTACACTTAAATTTATCTAAAATAGATATATTTCGGGACTAAATAGCGTGAATTATTTAAAGGTACGAACCTTTTGTTTACCCTACGTTTCGATCGAATTGCACCGATCGTGGTCATGGGTCGACTGGACGATCGGTGCAATTCGATCGAAACGTCGGGTAAATAGGAGGTACCTTTAAATAATTCACGCGATTAAGTCCCGAAATATATCTAATATGTATAAAAATCGCGAAAGTTTAAAACTGCCTCTGTGGCGCGGTGGGAGTGTGTCCGACTGCTACGCAAGAGGTTGTGGGTTCGATTCGCACACGGGACACCACTTTGTGTGATCCACAAATTGTTGTTCCGAGTAGTTGTATGTTTGTAAAAAGTCCCCCGCGACACAGGGCTAGTACCCTAGTGCGGGAGTCTACTTAAAAAAAAAAAAGTAACATTTTTATACATACGATATGAAAAGACGTGCAAGTCGTGAGCTTGATGGTAAGCGTCACGCTAGTATAGCATAACAATGTCAATGACACCTAAATCTTTGTTTAGCAAAGGTCTGAATGTCACCACTCAGCGGTTCTAATTTGAGACATTAGCTAGAAAGTGTCATTAGCAGCAATTACACTCTCTACAGTGCCCTGCAACAGAAACACAGTGATGTATTAACTTCACTATTTCACGGAAGAAAAACTGACACTAGTGTGGTACTCTACAAGGTGGACTATGGCTTAGAGCTACCACCGGCAACCACCTTTACTTTCTTGAATAAATTTATTATGAAGTGTGTTATCTTAGATATGCAGATTAGCATTTTATAACCGGAATCCCTCTCATTGTAGTCGCCAAACTTAAATTGTTTTTAATTTTTGCCATGTTTTAAAGAATGTTTATGTTAATTTTATAGATAACAATTTGAATGTATGGAGAAAAAAATCGTCTCATGTGGTCGATTGCCATAAAGTTGTATCATTTAGAGCCTAAATTCGATTTTGGTGGACATGTTTTTTGAGACGAATTTTTCCTCCATACATTTAAATTTAAGTGTATTAATTTAAACTGTCTTTGTTTTTCACACTTGTCAGAAACGAGCGGACTATTTTATCACACATACTAAAAAGTAGTAGTACTTCATTGAGTTGAAAGATAGAAAAATATAATATCTGCTGCTAGAACTCATCGATTGTTAGAGCCACGTTCTTCTCTTTAATTAAAGTTATGACATCGTGATATTGCACTTCCAATGGACGCAGACTTTAATAATAAAATGTCAGTATAAAGCACTCCATCAGTATTGCGACGAAAATAATAAACGATAAAAAAACCTGAAGTTGTTTTCCTCTGAGCGCCTTTTGTTAAGATGACAGCAAAGCTCTACACTTTATGTAGACGCAGGAAGCGCGATGTTGCTATATTTTTTTCACAGGCGTTCGTTTAGTATTCACTATTAATAAAGAATAAACCATCTTTATTAACAAAGAATACACCACGAACGCTGAATGATGCTTATTATTGGAAGAAAACCCTTAAATCTGGGTCAAATGGTTTCATACTTTATACAAACGTAAAGTCCTACAGGACTTCAAAACTTCAGAAATACATTTCTTTCGATTAAAATGCTTTAAATATACGCAAGATTGTAGCCGTTTGAGAACTTGGGTTACAATATACCTCGTTGAAGCCGCAGGCACATAGACTACGTTCATTAACATGGCATTACAGGTAGACCACTTTGTTCGTAAGGCGTCCCGAGACACGGTGTCCGTGATCGATGTCTACCTACGTGTGTGTTGCTCAAACTGGCGATGATTAAAGGTTACCTTCTGCGCTCTCAGTATTTTATGCTCAGATGTCCTTGACCGATGTAACGCCTTTGACCTTGTTGACTGATAGATCTGCGTGTTACTTTGTTATTGTTATGCTCTTCGTACGTAGTTACTAATAATTAAAATGTGGCAAAATTGGTTTTGGTTTTTGCTGTTGAAGTTCGAATATAAATTGGTTATTCGCAACCCATATCTTGTGATGTAACTCAAAAAAAAAATACATGTAGGTAGGTAGATACCTAACTGTAGGTACTTAGACACTAAAATAAAGTAGGTACATTAGGATTCATCAATCAAGTCGGTACCGGTTTTGGAGGGGGAGAATATTACCAATGGCGGATCGAGATGTCTTAGTTTAAAGTCCCATTCAAAAGTATCTCAGTCTTTTCTGCTCTATCCTAGATAATAATATTGTTTTTTTTTGTATTTTCAATACGAAGTAAAGAGACAAGCAGGTCGTGCGCCTGATGGTAACCGTCACGCTAGCTCATAACAGTATCAGTGCCACCCAAATCCTTGTTTGGTAAAGTTCTGAATGTCACTGTAATTTAGTAATTAAATGCCTTTAAAAATTTGCCTCAGTATCAAACCGAAATTCTTAGTGAGGTAAGGCCCCCAAGGTAAGGTTTTGACAATGGGCTTGTTTCTAACTGTTAATAACAATAACTCTTTAAGAAATGTCAAAACACAGATTTTTAGGGAGATCTCATACAAATACCGGATTATGACGTCACTATTTTTTCTAGTCAAATCATAGATTAATCATATTTTTATGATATGATTAATGATAAAAATACTATTCAATATAAAATTTAATAAGGAATTAATCATTGGTTATTTATACGCTAGTTTTATTTACTAATTAGACTTTTGAATTTTTTTGTTTATCTAGGAAACAAGCCCATTGCATTTGGAAGAAAAAAATAAACTTCAAGCCAAGGAACCGAACCCAAGTCTTCCGATCGCTACACCGAAACGCGAAAGCGTACTATCTATAGCCTGAACATGTCACTAGATCTCTTTCTCTTTCCTTTTTGCAGGTGAGTTGGTTGAAAATATTTTCAACTAAAACCATATTATGAAATTTCTGTACCGTAATATATGTACCGCGTCTTGATTGACCGCAATATTTGTCATGACAGGGACCATTGACCAGATTGATAAAAACATTTTTCACTACGGGAGCCAATTTCCTCCACTTCCAAAAATAATAAATTCAAACACTCGTTTAAAGATTAAATCCCGTTCATACATGTAAATGTGACCCACAGTACAGAATAGTCTGGTATTAGAAAGACCGTCGGGTTACTTTTGCATTGGAATCGTTGTTCCACAGTTAGTTTAGAATATATTTTGTCGTTAGCTCGCAAACTTGACTGATTGGAATATTTCTTATTGAATTTGTTTGCCTCAAAACTATATAACCCAAAGAATCATCCTAAAATTGGTAATTTTGTTAAATAATTGCCACTTTGGAATTCACTTCCAGTAGTTACAATTCACAGTACAGTACAGAGAAGAACGAATAGTAACTATGCGTCAGGATTCGAGATTGATATGTTTTTTTTTTAATTAGATTGAGTTTGAGCTTCATGAGCCTTAATATAATTTAATTTTAAATTTATTAGACATTTAGACATTTTATTTTGTAATTTTTGTCATTTTTTTTAATTGGCATTTTAATTCTATAAATTGACATTTTAGTTTTGTATTTGTGACATTTAATTTTTTTGTACTTTGACGTTTTCATTTTATATGCTACTAGCGGACGCCTCGCGGTTGTTACCCGCGTAGTTCCCGTTCCCATGGGAATACAGGGATAAAAAATAGCCTATGTCACCCGAGGTTAGTGTAGCTTCACAACAATGGAAGATTTTTTTAAATCCATCCTGTAGTTTCGGAGCCTATTCAATACAAACAAACAATCAAATCTTTCCTCTATAGTATTAGTATAAATTATGTACTATTGTAATTTAAAGATAGTCAAAAAAAAATGTTTATATACATCAAACTATGCAAGCCATTGGGTAATATATTGCTGTAAGTTTGTACGCCTAATGTGAATGAATAAATAAATTCAATATATCACAGTATAAGCGACTATGAACTAAAGGAAGTTTCTTGAGGGCTGTTCACAATTTGTGGTGAGTGTGATCCACCCACAAGGCCTTACTAACCTATATTTCTCTATCCTGTGACGAGGCCGGTGCTTTGAATAATTTGAACGTTTATATAACTCCTTTACATTTCCTGGCGTCGAATACTTTTAGCTGTAATGGCAGTGAAGCGAGGAATAAATTGTGGAACTGACTTTATGATGAAGAATAACTGACGTTTTGTTATTGGTAAGTGTTATGAAGGAAATGGTGATATGAATGAATGAGTATATTTTAATTATACATTAATAGTGACCTGCCCCTTTACTCGTTTTCGCCTCTAACTATACACCTATTAAACATGTATTAAACTTAAACTATTAGACTAGGGCCTTTACTTGACTATAATAAAGAAATCATATAATGATAATTTCACTGACATCAATTTATATCACTCATCAACTTCAAAATGTAAACAAGTTATTTTACAAAATGTTTAATCTTAACTCAGCTATCATCTTACTCTCACTTACCTATATATTTTTGTTCACTATGCTATGAATATTACTTGTGGATAACGGTGCTGGTTGCGTGATTAGTCAAATAAGATAATTAGAAATAAGGAAATTGTTAACTATTATTACGCTTACTACTTAAAATATTTAAATCTTTGTGAAAGTCTAAATAGTCATACATGGTACATAGCTTTATGTGCTCGATCACCACTGAGTCATGGACCTCTATACAGGATGTCCGAAAACTATACCACATGAAGGAGAAGTACCTTAAATATTGTAGATAGAACATTTTACTGAAATAAGACTTAATTTTGAATTTTAAAATAATTCGAACTGCATTCAAAGATTTTTAAATAATTGCCTGTCTGAACCGGGAATCGAACCCGTAAAATATGAAAAGAAACAACCTGTGTTTTACAACACCTATCGAAAAAGAATAACTTATTAGGATTTTTTTGCTTAACATAGTTTTTAAATGGAATTAAAACCATAAAATTTAACTTTTAAGTAAAAATAATTACATCGAACTGCAACTTACAACAAATTTATCAAATCCTGAAAGGCTGCCAATAAGCAAATTTACACACTTATAATTTACTAATATTTGCGTGATGAATGTCTGATATAATACGTTTAAGTTCAGTTTATAACTTGAAAACATCATTAATTGAACCAGAAATACAGAAAACACTGTAAAAATGCAATAACTGGGTCGTGAGTAACTAAACAAATTGTATTTTATTAAATGTAACATTTCATTTTATTTCCCTTTAGCTAGCTGACCCACGCAACTTCGTATGCGTCAATATTCCCTGTTTTTGCAACATTTTTATTGCTGCTCCGCTCCTATCGATCATAGCGTGATGTTATATAACCTATAGCCTTCCTCAAGAAATGGGCTATCTAACAGTAAAATAATTTTTAAATTCAGACCCATAGTTCCTGAGATTATCGCGCTCAAATAAACAAACAAACAAACTCTTCAGCTATTATTGAGTAACTAAGTATGCTATTAAAAAAATATATTTCCCATGACTGACCCTTTGGATTAGTGTCATAAAATACATGAATTTGGTTCGATTACCGGTACAGACAGGCGATTATTTAAAAACTTTGATAGCAGTTCGATTTATTTTTAAAATCAAAATGAAGTCTCCTTTTAGTAAAATGTTCCATCTACCATATTTAAAATACTTTCCCTCCGTGTGGCATACATTTGGGACAACCTGTATACGACATATAGTTTTAACATACCAATCGTCATACTAATGAAATGAAACGAATACCTACTATAAATATTTGTGGTGCCAGTAAATATTTGTGGTGGGGAAAACCAATCCAATGTATGAATCACTTTAGTTCCTTAAATAAGTAAGTTCACTTTAGTCTTAAATATGTCACTAAAACTAAAACTATAGCACGACTTTTAATACCATACAAACTAGAGCTCCATCTGCGTAATCTAATATATAAAATTCTCGTGTCACAGTTTTCGTTGCCATACTCCTCCGAAACGGCTTGACCGATTTTGATGAAATTTTTTGTGCTTATCCGGTATCTATGAGAATCGGCCAACATCTATTTTTCATCCCCCTAAGAGTTTGTTTGTTTGTTTGAACGCGATAATCTCAGGAACTACTAGGCCGCATTGAAAAAATATTTTATTGTTGGATAGCCCATTTATCGAGGAAGGCTATAGGCTACAACATCACGCTACGACCAATAGAAGCACAGCAGCAATGAAAAATGTTGAAAAAACGGGAAAAATTCACTCAGACGAAGTTGCGCCAGTCAGCTAGTCTAATATATAAAATTCTCGTGTCATAGTTTTCGTTGCCATACTCCTCCGAAACGGCTTGACCGATTTTGATGAAATTTTTTGTGCTTATCCGGTATCTATGAGAATCGGCCAACATCTATTTTTCATACCCCTAAGAGTTTGTTTGTTTGTTTGAACGCGATAATCTCAGGAACTACTGGGCCGCAATTAAAAAATATTTTATTGTTGGATAGTCCATTTATCGAGGAAGGCTATAGGTTAAAACATCACGCTACGACCAATAGGAGCGGAGCAGCAATGAAAAATGTTGTAAAAAAAAAGGGAAAATTTACGCAGACGAAGTTGCGCGGGTCAGCTAGTATGATATAAAAAAACGGGCAAGAGCATGTCGGACCATGCTCAGTGTAGGGTCCGCAGCCTTGAATAATTGCATCAGCAGAAGAGCGTATGTTCATGGCAAATACGCTCTTTTGCTGAGAAATTACGGTATATCCGATCAAGTTCGAAATCATTTTAGTTTAAATTGTTTGTTAAGCGCTACCTTTGTGATTTTATTCATATTTTTTGTTGTCACGGTTCAAAAGTTAAGGGACACAATTTAGTCAACTTTCGTAGCGATTATTTCCAAAAATATTTACTCAATCAAAAAGTTTATTAAGAACCATAACATGTTTTTGAATATAAATGCTAATTTAGCAAGTATATAAATAAGACTTACGAACGAATGCCTCAAATGAGGAACTAGATCTATCTTTTTTGTTATAATATCATGCATTCGGAGGCACTATACTAAGTTCATCGAGATCCATTAATGCCTCCGACTGCATGATATTAAATTAAGTAGGAGATCTTGTTCCCATCTGTTTTGTACAGGCGGATATTTATAATAATAATAGTAATTCGTCTATCTTTCTGAATAAACATTGAATGTTTTGTAACTTACTAACAATACGATTAGACCACTTGTTGGCTTATCCATTGTTACATTTATTAAAACTAGATGTTATTTCTTTTATTTGTTGTTAATGCAGCTATTCTAAAATACATTTGTGAATATTTCAATCATCTACCTATTATTATCACTATTAAGCTCAAGCCCTAAGTATCTCAAGAATACATATTTTTATATCGTATTCCCCATTACTTTTTAACTTTATTTATAACATTATTTCATGTTATAGTGACTATTTCAATACACATACTTTGTGAAAATCATAAGTATCCACTTAGGTATTGATAAGATGCATTCTTATCTCAGGATAAAACAAAGAAGTCTGATAAAAAACCTTTTTGCATAATTATGAACCCCATTGAAATTGTAACTTTATTTTATTTTTGACAATTGTGGTTATAGCGGTCACAGCTTAGATACCTTTATGTTGTGTGAAACTACACTTTTTTCTTCTGATTTTGATATGGGGTAAGAAATCTCGAATTCGTATGGGGTTCAACCTCAGGATAGTGTCAAACGAAGACATTAGATTTTGTATTTTAATTAATAACACGTACACAGAGCGCTAGTTTACTTTACAATTACTTTACCAAATATAGTACGATTTAAGCTAGACAGCTATACTCTAAGTGTGTTCCGCGGAACCCTAGGGTTCCGTGATACCTCTGTCGGGGTTCCGCAAGAATTTAGAAATAAAAAAATCAAAACACCTCTCTCTGGTCGCTCCGCGGCTGTGCGGACTCCGCGGCCGCGCGGAGACAAAACGCTATGAATGTTATTTATTTATTTATTTGTATTTGTATAAGCTTGTGTTACATTAGCTGGTACAATATCTTATAAGTTTGGTCTCAACAATTTTATACTTGTACAACGCGTTCGCTCTAAGTTTGCCGGTCTGTGGAATGCGCGTACCCTCCCCCACGTGACAACAAAACTTATAATGTGTCATAGTTTTACCCAAATATCTACCGTACACAATTTTTATTGTTACAATTAAATAAAAAATTTCGAACGTCATACACTCATACCTATCGCCAGCGGCAAACTTAAAACGAGCGGGTAGTATACTTGTAAGCGCTCAGTCTCTTTGATAAAAGCCGCCTCTGAATTAGACGCTATAGTTGTCAACAAGCGACTTTCGTCTCTAACTTCAAAGGATAAAGTCGATATTGTTTACAACGCTATTTTTAAATTTCTGTTTTTATTTTTGCTTTTTGTTTATCAAAGGTGCCGACTCGAGTATTTTCGAGAATATTTGAGATCGAGTCTAGGACTAAGTATAAAAGCGGCGATCGCGCGTTGGCGTCGTCAGTTGATGATTAGCGTTCGGAGCGATAAGTTACTACCTACTTACAAGCTCGCTAGCGAGAAACTAGTGTTCATTGTTTTACTGCCTGCTGTATTCTGTTGTCTCAGTTTTATACATTTCTTCCCTGTAGGTTCTAAATTTAGTCTCTTATACGCAGTAACGATTGTGCATTATTTAAACCCCACTATCCTGACTTGTAACATTATAAATAAAGAAGAATGGAACGTTGGCTTAAAGGTGTTAAACGTGTTCCAACAACATCTTCTAATGACGCTGAATGTTCAAAAGCAATGCGCGCGGAGAATTTAGCAATCACCGATCCAGAAGATGATGCCACGAGTGCCACGACGTCAAGCTCGACGGTTTCAAAGACGAAAAAAAGGAAGTATGATGAATCTTATATCAGTTTCGGATTTGTTGATTCCAACGGCTCACCTCTCTGCATGCTCTGTAGTAAACTGCTTCCTAATAGTTCCATGGCACCTGCCAAATTGCGTCGACATTTAGAAACCGTACACCCCGAGACTAAAGACAAGAATAAAGAATTTTTTGTTCGCAAAAAAGATCAGTTATTAGAAAGTCAAAAAAATATGATGCATGTAACACAAACTACCAACGAAAAGGCCACGGAGGCATCATATTTAGTTAGCTATCGCATTGCACAAGCAGGTGAAGCGCACACTATCGCTGAGAAATTAATAAAACCATGTGTATTAGACATAACAAAATGTATGCTTGATGAAAAATCTGCAAAGCATCTTTCTACTGTTCCGCTATCAAACGATACTGTTTCACGACGAATCCATGATCTGGCAAGCTACGTCAAACAAGAACTAGTTACACGTCTACAAAATACACGATTCGCTTTGCAAATGGACGAGTCGACTGATGTCGCTGGTTTGGCTATCCTGCTGGTTATTGTGAGATATCCATATAAAAGTTCTTTTGAAGAAGACATGCTTATGTGTTCATCGCTGCTTACAAACACTACCGGGGAAGAAATTTTTAATAAAATAAATATATTTTTTGAAGAACATAATCTCAGTTGGAACAATTGCATTGACATTTGTACAGATGGGGCCAAGGCGATGACAGGTAAAACAGCAGGAGCAGTGTCACGAATGAAAAATAAAGCGCCTAATTGTAGTTCCAGTCATTGTATTCTGCATAAACAAGCACTTGCGATGAAGCAAATGCCGTCTAATCTAAAATTAGTTATGGATGAAGCGGTAAAAATAATTAATTTTATCAAATCACGACCACTACAATCCCGATTGTTCTCATTATTGTGTGAAGATTATGGCAGCAAACATAAAACACTGCTGCTCCATACAGAAGTGCGATGGCTGTCTCGGGGAAAAACTTTAACAAGGCTATTTGAACTTAGAGCCGAGTTACAAATGTTTCTTTCAGCAGATACTTCTTTTAATTTGAAGGACCGTTTGTATGATAAAACTTGGTTGTTCCGATTGTCTTTTATGGCGGATATCTTTCAAAAACTTAACGAATTAAATTTATCGTTGCAAGGTAAACAGACAACAGTGTTTCAGGCCTATAATAAAATAACTGCTTTTAAAAGAAAATTAGATTTTTGGATCATTTGCATTGGTAAGAAAGAAATAGAAAGTTTTACGTTACTCAGTGAGTTTGTTAGCGAAAACGACTCAGAAATGTTTGAAGATAATGTGTTTGAAGAATTGGTCCATTATCTCAGTTCGATGCGCGCATCTTTTGAAAAGTATTTTCCCGAAGAACACAATACAAAAATTAAAGTGAACTCCTGGATTCATAATCCTTTTTAGTTTTTTACCCAACTTGGAAAAGCCTGAAAACATGTCAAATGAGATATATGAATCTCTTTTAGAAATGTCATCAGACACAAGTATGGAGTCATTGTTCAAAACGACGCCTCTTAATGATTTTTGGTGCAGAATCCAAGATGAATATGCAATGCTTGGCCAAATGGCTCTGGATATTCTTCTCCCGTTCCCAACTACATATTTGTGCGAAACAGGATTCTCTACCTACGCAGCCACGAAAACAAAATATCGCAATAGACTGGACGCCGAAGCTGATATGAGACTCCAACTTTCTTCCATCAAACCTGATATCAAGCAATTGATGAAAAATAAAAAACAGTTTCATACCTCCCACTAGTTAGATTTTTTCTTTTTTAATGTTTTCTATTATTGTCCTTACCAAGTGGTGAAGTAAATAATAATTAGTAACTGATACATTGTACTTTTATTATGCTGATTAATAAAGAATACACTTATAAAAATAATTGTTTTATTGTAGGGTTCCATCAAGTATTTTGCTTCCCAAAAGGGTTCCGTCATTTAAAAAGTTTGAGAACCACTGAGCTAGAATAACCCAACCAAACGTGAGTGAGAAAAAAAACATTGATTTGTAACTACGATGGAGACAAATACCTCCTTCATTGAGTCATAATCAAACAGGATATAGGATAACAATTACTGTGAAAAAGTGGCTACGCTTGCTTTATGAATACAGTTAAGGAGTGGTTTTTATCCTCTAAATTAGTTTAATTTTTTATTGAAGAAACACAATGTAAGGTGACAACATCATAATTCTTCTAACAGCTCTGGACAAACATGATGGTCTATTGATCTTCTGTTCTGACCCTGGTGACCTTACTCACCCTACATTGTATGTGAATAAAGTCACTAGGGGTTTTTTGAAGTTTGGAGATAAGGGACTAAAGTTGGTCCATTTTTATTAGGGTTTGTAGCCAAAATGGCCCTTTTCCGTCCGTCCGCACCTTTCCTCAGAGACTGTTAGTGCTAGGAGGCTGTAATTTTGCAAGGATACACTATATTACTTACGCCGACAAAGTGAAAGAATAAAACCTTGAAATATTTTTTTTTTTTTAAATTGAAAAAAATCTCGCCCCCACTGGGATTTTTTTTTCAAGTAGGTTTTTATCACCTACCCCATCGTGTGGGATATCGTTAGATAGGTCTTTTAAAATTGTTTCGGGATTGTGAAGACGAGTTTTAGATTTAGGGATACATTTTAAAATATTAAGCTTTAAAGTGCAAATTTTTGTTAGAATCACGCCCCCCCCCCTGCCAGCTAAAGAGTTGATGTTGGGTATGTGAAAAAAATCACGGTAGTAGTATGTATAGTGAACTTAAAAGGAAAACTATGACAGCTTAGCAGGCTTTACAAGTTTACGAATTACAGCTGATCAAATAAGAAGTAACAAACTTTTCGTATAAATGCCATTGAAAAATATTATTAAGTAGATATAAAGTTGTAAGTATGAAACAAAAACAACAGAAAATCCACTTCTTAAGCCACATTATTCGGATGGGGGGGAATATGGAACCCTACAGGTCTGTCTGTCTGTCCTGGTTTTGTTTGTATAAGATTCATGGAGCTGTTTTAAAGATAATACATTTTAGTCCTATGTGCGCGGGATTGTTTATTAAGTCATATTTTCCACCAACTTAAAAAAGAGGTTCTAAATTCGTCACATTTTTTTTTGCTTTTCAGAATTAACTGCAATGTTTCTTTACAGAAACACAGGACACGCATATTATTATTAAATTGAATGGATACTTTTTGTTTAGGTTTTTTACGACAAGTAACACCCTGCTATAATCAGATCAAAAAACTCAATGAAATGTGAAAAAACTGATGGTTTTTAATCGGTCACGCACAGCTAAGCAGACCTTATGTTTAGTTTTGGACACTTTTTACAACAATAAACCGTAACATAGTTTAATGTCACTTTGTAAAATGTTAACGTAATAAATGGTTTTACAAATACAATAATTGCATTTTTGAAAGATAGAAAAATTTGAATCCAGACTCAGGAATCGAACCCGAGACTTCCGTAGCCAAACCGGGGCCAGAAGCGAACCACCTATCTGGACTATGTTACTAGATATAAAATTCTTCTATCTCTTATTGCTTACGGGTTTGCCCCCTTTAGCGACATCTAGTCGGTAGTTTAAGAACTATCACGGCTTTTGTTATTGCTTCGTTACAGAGAGTATTTTAACAAATTATGATGACGCAGGCCGAATATTGAAGTAATTTTTATAAGCATTTCTTGCCAAAGACTTTACAAATACAATAATTGCATTTTGGAGAGATAGAAATTTTTTTGAATCCAGACTCAGGAATCGAACCCGAGACTTCCGTAGCCAAACCGGGGCCAGAAGCGAACCACCTATCTGGACTATGTTACTAGATATCAAATTCTTCTATCTCTTAATGCTTACGGGTTAGGCCCCCGTAGCGACATCTAGTCGGTAGTTTAAGAACTATCACGGCTTTTGTTATTGCTTCGTTACAGAGAGCATTTTAACAAATTATGATGACGCAGGCCGAATATTGAAGTAATTTTTATAGGCATTTCTTGCCAAAGACTTTACAAATACAATAATTGCATTTTTGAGAGATAGAAATTTTTTTGAATCCAGACTCAGGAATCGAACCCGAGACTTCCGTAGCCAAACCGGGGCCAGAAGCGAACCACCCATCTGGACTATGTTACTAGATATCAAATTCTTCTATCTCTTAATGCTTACGGGTTAGGCCCCCGTAGCGACATCTAGTCGGTAGTTTAAGAACTATCACAGCTTTTGTTATGGCTTCGTTACAGAGAGCATTTTAAAAAATTATGATGACGCAGGCCGAATATTGAAGTAATTTTTATAGGCATTTCTTGCCATTATTTACAAATACAATAATTGCATTTTTGAAAGATAGAAAAATTTTAATCCAGACTCAGGAATCGAACCCGAGACTTCCGTAGCCAAACCGGGGCCAGAAGCGAACCACTTATCTGGGCTCTGTTACTAGATATCAAATTCTTCTATCTCTTAATGCTTACGGGTTAGGCCCCCGTAGCGACATCTAGTCGGTAGTTTAAGAACTATCACGGCTTTTGTTATGGCTTCGTTACAGAGAGCATTTTAACAAATTATGATGACGCAGGCCGAATATTGAAGTAATTTTTATAGGCATTTCTTGCCATTATTTACAAATACAATAATTGCATTTTTGAAAGATAGAAAAATTTTAATCCAGACTCAGGAATCGAACCCGAGACTTCCGTAGCCAAACCGGGGCCAGAAGCGAACCACTTATCTGGGCTCTGTTACTAGATATCAAATTCTTCTATCTCTTAATGCTTACGGGTTAGGCCCCCGTAGCGACATCTAGTCGGTAGTTTAAGAACTATCACGGCTTTTGTTATGGCTTCGTTACAGAGAGCATTTTAACAAATTATGATGACGCAGGCCGAATATTGAAGTAATTTTTATAGGCATTTCTTGCCATTATTTACAAATACAATAATTGCATTTTTGAAAGATAGAAAAATTTGAATCCAGACTCAGGAATCGAACCCGAGACTTCCGTAGCCAAACCGGGGCCAGAAGCGAACCACTTATCTGGGCTCTGTTACTAGATATCAAATTCTTCTATCTCTTAATGCTTACGGGTTAGGCCCCCGTAGCGACATCTAGTCGGTAGTTTAAGAACTATCACGGCTTTTGTTATTGCTTCGTTACAGAGAGCATTTTAACAAATTATGATGACGCAGGCCGAATATTGAAGTAATTTTTATACCCTTACATTGTGCGTGCACTTACCTGGTTTTTTTCTCTCTTCCATCGATTGGATCAGTTTGAATGAGGGATCACACTTGCGTAAGAGGCATTATATTTTATGTTTAACAGTCTGTGTATAAATATTTGTAACGAGTGATTTAATGAGTGCCTGTAATATTGCATTGTAGCGCCCAAATTAAATGCTCTTTTTTTTACTTAGCCAAAACCATAGTTATTACTTAGCTTTGTTTAATAAAAATCCATTTAGCTGTTTTGAAAATATCTAATCATTTTTTTAAATTAAGTTAAATAATAGCGATAGAATGATGAGACAGTTCCTAATGAGAACTTTATTTTATTGAAATACATCGAGCAGTCAGAACATCGCCTTTACCTACGTATTTTCAAGACAATGAGTCACAACAGAATACAGGACTTATAAAAAATGCTCGACAGCTCACTAGCGTAAGTGAAATGATAATTTATTGTGTTTCAGATAACGTCGCCGATCGAACAAAGACCTACGTGTATTGTGTATTGTGAATAACTCAGTTTAATTCTGTGTTTGAGGAGTGAAGGTTTATCTAGTGGTAAAGTGGATTAACAGCAAAAATGGCATCAATATTTTTTATAGTTTTGGTAAGTGAAACATTTTACATAAATCATCATCGTCGTATATGGCAGTTCACATTTTATATAATAGTTAGTTATTTATAAGACATTTTTTTGTAATAATTTAGGTGGCAATTAAACATGTTACTACTGCTTGTTGGTTGCTTAGATACGAGTACTTCTTCAGTCTAATGGTAAATAGTCACTTAAGTTTTTCGCATGTTGTCGATTTAACTTTGAACTCAATGGTTCATACAGTTTAGATATTAATAATTAATGTTTTAATAATAATTACCGACTTATTGTTTATTTATTTCTCGATTAAATAATATGATTTCGAGATACAATGTAGTACATAAGCTATAAGTATTATAAATGCGAAAGGTTGGCTGTTTGAATGTGTAAATGGATGGATGTTTGTTATTTTTACATCCGAGGTGTGAGCTTGAAGATGTGTCACACAGGTATCGAACCTAGTACGGACTCCAGCTCTCACTAAGGTACTTAAATGCTACGCTCCTTATCATAAGAATATATTAATATACTTACTAATACTGTAACTTTTTGAGAGGAATATATATATTATTATTATTTAATGATGAAATTTGGAACAGAGATATTTTATAGTCTGGAATACCACATAGAAGATAGAAATTTTCACGCGAAGTAAGTCGCGGACAACAATTAGTATTTAAATAAAGAAATGTCGTAATTTATAGGTGCCTAGATCAGGCAAATTATTTTATTTCTTTAAATAAATGATTTCATACCATTGAAATGAGTTAGATCACGTATAAGTGAGTTTAAAAGCACCCAGTTCAATGAGTATTTAAGTGTGTTATCTTATTCATGGCAATCGAAACTAAAATAATGATCAGTAAATTTTCAAAACTATGAATGATAGACTCGGTGAAGCAATAGATACGTCGTATTATTTAGCAATGTTTCACCTCGTTGGGTGTTTATATTCAGAAATTCATATCCTAAATGTATACTTTGATAAAATAAGATCCTTTGTTCCAAACCTAGGGGTAATTCAAGCTGAGAAAAATAGATTATACGTGGAAGTAATAAAATTGGTAATAAATAAATATTACAAGTTTAAAAATAAAAATCAATATTTCTTTAAATTTTTTATTCACTTAGGGTGCAAAACAAACATGGACATGTAATGTCAAGTTCGCAAACAATATGTAAAGCCGGAGAAAAGAACATGGCAATAAAAACTCGCGGCCACTCTTTTTAAATTGCTAATTTTACTATGTTTGAATGTTCATGAACCTGATATGGGTGTAAGGTACTATACACCATGTTAAAGGACTAGTGCAAATTTTATTATTTAAAAGTTGGAACATGAGATAAACTAAAATCAACCTTAGTGCATACAACATAGTAAGAGTATGTACTTACAACAAAAAATTGGCTAATAAAGTACCTGTAACGAATGATTTAATATCAAATATTACTTCTGATTGTTTGTGCTCTATGCATACCATCGATCAGATTGTGATGAAACTTTGTTAGGTTGTTGTTTTAAAACTTTCGCGATTTTTATACATATTAGATAAATTTTGGGACTTAATGTAAACGACTTAATGACTTAATTTAAACGTCGACCCGTGACCACCTTTACATAATTCCGCCAAAAAAACAGCGAAGCGTGACCGGGTTCAGCTTTCAATCATAATTAAATCGAATGCAGTACATAGATTAGATCCTCGTCTTAGTATCTATACGCCTCACCTAAATGTTTTTTTTTAATAACTGGTCTATCCTTTATCTCATTCCTGTGGGTTCTGTCAGTTTAGTCGAGAGGCGTGACGCAAGTTCTGGGCATGCTTACTACTAATACAGCGTCCGCGGAGAGGGTAGTCACCAGCAAAAATGCTGAGGCTCATATAACGCTGTTTTAATCATCTGATCAAGATGGCCAATAATGATTCATTATCAGTTTGTTTCACTTTTGCCAATGGAGCAAACGATTCCTAGAGTGGAGACCACGACTTGGTAAACGTAAGGTAGGACAACCCCCTGCCAGATGGAATGATGACTTAAAAAAAGTCTCTGGAATGAATTGGATGCGGAAGGCGGAGGACCGGATGTTGTGGCTTAAGTAAGAGGCCTATGTCCAGCAGTGGACCGATACAGGCTGATTGATTGATTGAGTTCACTTTTGACTACCTTTTGACACCTGTTGGTCTAGTGGTTAGTGATTTTGAAAAATAAACCAGAAGTTGTGGGTTTGATTCCCACACGCGGCATTACTTTAGGTGATTCACAAATGGTTTTTCCAAAGCTGGATGTAGGTACTTTGTTCTCTGTTAATTCTATGTTTGTAAAGTTTCCCGTCACACAGGACTTGTATCTTATCGTAGAAGTTGACTTTAAAAAAAATACTTAGTATTTGATTTTTAAAGCCTTCTTCATCATAATTTTGGGTTTTCAGTAAATTGAGGATTGGTATGCTTAAGGAAGGTTTTGACAAGTAAAGACACACACTAGGCTGTTTTGAATACCGGAGATTTTACAGTCATAGAAATCATAAACACAAAGTACAACCAGATTTAGAACAACAATTAGTTGATCAAAAAATGTGGTATCCCATGAGAGAATCGAACCCACCTCTTACTCTTACTCCACAACCGAAGCAGTCATATATGGAAGGACTTTGATACTTCTGAGGCTTGAGCCCCTTAGTTCTGGGCCCTCTGGACCCACCAATGAATAAATTTATCAACCTGTCTATACTAATATTATTATTGATGTGAAAGTTTTTTTTATCTTTAAAAGACGATTTCCGCTGAAGGGTACAAGCCCTGTATCGCGGGAGACTTTATAAACATACAAGTTATGGATACAATGTACAGCAAGATTCGGAACAACGATATGTGGATCAAACAAAGTGGTGTCCCGTGTGAGAATCGAAGCCACAACCTCTTGCGTAGCAGTCGGACACACTCCCACCGCGACATAGAGGCAGTCAGTTTAGATGATGGATGTGTTATTTAATGACGCCAGAGTGTAATCCAAATGCAATGTTATCCAATCCTGATGAGTCTGGAACAGAACATAGGCTTTTTATCCCTGAAAAATGTACGATTATCGTGAACAATATTTGTTTTTCAAAATTTCGACACGAACGAAGCTAACCAGGCAAGTGCATGTCGGGTCACGCAGAGTCAAAATCGGAATTCCCATTTTTCATTCGTTTATTTATGAATGAAAAAGTTATCAATTAAAAAATACATATAACTTAAAAAGTTTTATGCCATATCAATCTAATCTAATTTTACACCTGGGGAGGTGTAATACTTATGCCATACGCCTTTCACTACTGGGTCCCTTTTCAAGTTCTTTTTTTCGCGGTAAGCCCGAACTGGCACAAGCGGTGCGCTCATTGATGTCCACGGCGCATGCGCGTGCTAAGCACACTCTCTAATTACCATTAAGATAAGATTTTGACAGTTTGCTGGGGTTTGCAAAAAAAAGAACGTTTATAAGGACTCAGTTGGCACAAAGAAAATGCCATATCTATGTAATAATAATTTAATTAGATGTGGCGCCATGGTAGGTTAAATACTGTTTGTATGTTACACTATCCATTGTTGGAATTTGATCACACCTGTCTGTTACACGTTGTGATAAATAAAACTGGGTAGTAGTATATTACCCAGTTTATTTTTTTACATTTCCAAAAACAACCTTTTAGCTGGCAGGGGGAGGGACACTTGACTTTGATAAAAATTAGCACTTTAAAGCTAAATATCTCAAACGGATCCGTAAATCGAAAAACGGTCTTACCAAATTTAGAAGACCTATTTAATGTAACATACTTTTTTTGGAGAATAAAATCACGATCAAATTTAGTTTTACCATTTTGTCTGCGTGCCAAATTACAGCTTTCGAGTACTAAAGGCCTATGAGCCCGGGGAACCTGGGACAGACAGACGGACAGATGGACAGACATAGCGAAACTTTAAGGGCTCCTTGTTTACTACGGAACTCTAAAAACCTCATCTCATGTACCGCATGAGAAATCACGAAACTATTGCATTATTCATAATTAATTCACCTATCAAACAGAACGGAATTCTTTCTTTCAGTTCGCAATGCGAGTCAGTATAATACAAAATATTTGTTGTATAATATTTGTTGATATGAATTGTTCAATAATCGTTTATACTCATACCAGAGATATGAAATCCATACTTAAGATGTAAACATAAACATAATACGTACTTAAATATAGATATAAACTCAAACGGATGAGTAATATAAGCCCAATCATCTGAAAAAATGTGATTGACAAACTTTATTTTAATTATTTTCTTCAATACAACAATAATAATATATTTTTAATGTTGAAATAACAATAAAAGATCTCCTAACCGATTTATGCCACAGTGACCTATCATCAAATTAGTAAACTCTATATTTTAACGTTATACTTTTATATAGACTACTGTATAAAAATTGTAATGAATTGGCAATTGAAAAATATGGTCATATATTGTATTGCCTTGTATTTATTTTCGTTGGTCCTACTTAATAATATAGTTAAGTATAGTAACAGGAATGTTGTCACACAAATGTAGTTTTCCCTTCCTAGGCACCTGTCCAACCAACGACGATGAGCGAGAAGCGAGTACAACAGATGTATTTTGTAGATCCCGTCCATGTGAACAAAACAGATGCAGTTTAGAGCGAGTACTCGTCAGCAGTGTGAACACTCGGAGATAAACTATTAATATCTGTATCTCTTTTGTTTACACGGGATCTACGATGGAACGATAAAATCGCTACTCGCTACTCTTTTTCTCGCCGTTGGTCGGACAGGTGCCTAAGTGACAAAATAATTTACGCGAAACAGTTTGGCTGTGTCAAAAATTTATAGAGATAAGATAAATATTAGGGCACGAAAAAAATGTGTGATTAGCAAAAGAGTTCATCTAGTAGATGATAAAAAGAAATTTAAGAATATGTCTTAATATTAACTTGTAATAAAATCTTGAAGTTACGTAAAAATGCAAAAACGAGGATTTTCGTATTGTCGTAATATTAATAAGCTGAAGATTTTGTTTGATTGATTGTTTGTTAGAACGCGGTAACCTTAGGAACTACTGAAAAAAATACTTTACTGTTGGATAGCCTATTTATCGTGGAAGGCTATAGGCTAATAACATCACGCTACGACCAATAGGAGCGGAGCAGCAATGAAAAATGTTACAAAAACGGGGAAAAGTTACGCAGACGAAGTTGCGCGGGTCAACTAATAATTTCATAATTCTTTAATTGTATAAATGTGATCTAACAAGTGTAAATGTTATGTACTCGTAAGTGTTCGACACATTTGTCATTTTAAATTTATGACATACAAATATTATATACTTACAGCTAATTTTATGACTAACTATAATTGAATTACATTTTAAATATTCATCGACAGAATAAAAACATTGCGACTGCCTCTGTGGCGTGGTGGGACTGTGTCCGACTGCTATCGCAAGAGGTCGTGGGTTCGATTCCCACACGGGACACCACTTTGTGTGATCTACATAATGTTATTCCGAATCGGGATGTACATTGTGTCCGTGACTTGTATGTTTGTAATGTCCCCCGCGACATAGAGCGTGTACCCTACATCGAGAGTTGTCTTTTTAAAAAAAAAAAAACATTTATCACATAGCCAACGAAATAGTCAGGTTTTTAGCCTATTTGTATGAAATTCCTTTAAGCTAACTTATTAAATATACGTACCGCCATAGAATGACTATTTCGACTGCAAATATCGGTTCTAATCGCAAGCAGGACAAGTTTATTAGGATAGCGGGTGTTAAATTTACGGTTACAGGTGTCAAATTAGGATTACACATCACAAATACACATACTTCAAATATGGAACTGTTAACAACGAAAGTTAGCGAAATAATGGTTTACAGCTTAACCAGGGTGCCACATTACAAATACCTCTAATGTATTGTTTCTGAGCTATAAATAGTCTATTTATGTTAACTGCTATGCCCCAAAGCACTACACCGTAGGTACCCTAAATGTTGATAAACTTTCGAGATTTGAACACATTTTAAAATTATTTAGACTACGGGTCTTAATCGCGTAAATAATTCAAGGTAAAATACCTTGTTTTTTACCGGCGTTTCAACCGTATACCCGTGACCATGGCCCTTGCAAAACGTCGGGCAATAAACAAGGTATTTTACCTTAAATTATTCACGCGATTAAGACCCGTAATATATAATACAATTTTATAATACCGTACCTTATGTTAGAAATAACAAAACTGTGATAGGCTTTCAATGCAGTCTGTTTGTTAGGCACCACAAGGCATAAGCAAATCTATTAATACGGTTGCAGGTTTTATTTATGTGCTTTTTGTAACTGCATTTGTCGTCTAGGGTGATTCCTAAGAAGATGTCGTTAACATGAGATACAGCTTACATTCTTAGTTGAGATCTATTTTTTTGCACCCCTGTTGTGGAATTGTACATATTTTGTTGTATTTATATTAACACTTAAATTATTACTATGCAGCCAATGGATGACATCGGGAACTGTTTTGTTTAGCACATCACTATCACAATAATATCGTCTGCATATAGAATGCATTGATGTTTTACAACAGAGGGAAGGTCATTTATGTAGAGAAGGAAAAGTAGTGGACCCACAGTTATGACATTCTTAATCTAACATAATATGTACGACCGAATATTCGACTTTATTCTGTCTTGCGATCCAGCGCACTGCGAAGTAATGGTTGTGTGCGGGAGAGCGAGGTGAGCGGCCGTGTCGATGTGTGTGTAGCGCTAAATGAATTATTTACTTGGTGTAATGCACCCATAACATCCAATCTTATCAACAAGTTTTGTTGATTGGTTTGGCAATAGAGCCCATGGGAAAATATTTGGCAAATGTGGATTTACCTATTTGTAATTTTAAGGCAATTGTGCTGGGAATTTATGTAGGTATCTTGGAGCAGAAGTAGCAAAGGGCGGTCAAGCTATTTCAGATTTATTTGCTAAATACTTTCAATTAATTTACAGCAATCAACAGCGTTACTTGTCGAATCACAGAGGTGTTATCCAACATTCCGGAGAAAACGTCCAAGCCATTAATAATTTCTTATTATGTGAAATGGAAGTCTTAACAACTCTAAAAAAATTAGACTCAAGTAAGGGTCCCGGTCCAGATAAACTGTCCCCATTTGTAATTAAAAAATGCTATTTAAACCTGTATTCCTCTTACTCTGCTATACAACACATCATTACGTAATGGAGTCTTTCCTACAGAGTGGAAATTAGCACATTTGACACCTATATATAAATCTAAATCTCATGATAACGTCTCAAACTATAAGCCTATATCTATTTTATCAGCATGTGGAAAAATATTCGAATCTATAGTCTATAATAAAATCCTAAAACACGTTACGTGCTACGTTAACCCAAATCAACATGGCTTCCTTCCTCGCAAATCAACTACGACTAACTTTACAGCGTATATATTTTTAGCGTATATGTTATTTAAAAAAAAAAAAAAAAAATACGTATAGGCATTCACAGTTCTTTACTCAGATGGTGTGAATCTTACCTACACAATCGCTCACAGTTAGTTGCACTTCGCGGCTTTACATCTTTTACTTTCGATGCGCCTACCAGAGTGCCCCAAGGATCTCACCTAGGTCCGCTATTCTTCTTGGTTTTCTAAAACGATCTTTGTGACACGATAGAAAGCAGTTTTAAATTGTATGCTGATGACTTGAAAGTATATCGAATAATATCAAACGCCCAAGACATTTGCCGCCTCCAAGAAGTTTTGAATCGTATTCTCGTATGGTGCCAAAACAAAAATATGTCACTAAATGTTAAAAAATGCTTCCATATAAAATTAACTAGAAAAAAAAAATCCCTGTTGCGCAAAATACACCATCGAAAACAGTGAATTAAGGGAAGTCCAAACTGTTCGCGACCTTGGAGTTTTATTAGACACCACTTTAAGTTTTAGGCATCATATCAATAGCTTAGTTTTAAAAACGTCCCAGCTGTCAGGTTTTATCACACGTCAGATGAAAATCTTTAAGCAACGATTTGTTCGAAGTATCCTTGAATATTGCAGTGTTGTTTGGAATCCTAGTTACCAGGTTCACTCTGACAGCCTTGAGAGAGTCCAAAAACGATTTCTATACCATGTGACGTACACAGATAACAAATGTATAATCTCACATCCTACGACAAACGATTGTCACATTACAATGTTTCTTCGCTCCACCGACGTAGAAAGACAACTGATATTATATTCCTCTATAAGATTCTGTACGGATATGTAGAATCTAGCTATATTCTTCAGTGTTCCTCGCGTTGGCAGCCGTCTGGCTAATAGGAAAACATTTGAACTTCACGCCTGCAGAACTAACATCGGGCAACATTGCCCTGTCTATCGCATGATGAGTTCTTGTAACGCTGTCCGAAACGATGTTGACTTATTCAATGGTTCTATCGCCTCCGTTAAAAATAGGTTAAAACTGTATCAAAATGTTCCTCTTAAACAGTAGTAGCAGTTGACACATTTTAAATTATAAAAGTTATGACACCTTATTAAAAATGCATGCTGTTTTTGCATATTACAGAGTACAATTAATAATATTTAATTAACAGATGTTTCATGTATCTTTCTTAGAATTGTATTCAGTTTTGCAGACGATAAGGTATTTGAGTTGAATGAGTTTGCAAGATGCGCATGGAATGTTTTTAAAGATAACTAGCAATGTCGGTTTACTAGTAATGTAGAATTACTAGCAATCTTGCTAACCCCTCCATCTAACCCAAATTTCTTGTGTAAGTAGTGAATCCCACGTATTATGCTACCGATGTGACATCGGTAGCATAATACGTGGGATTCGCGACTCTATCTTTCACAAGGCTACTGCTGCTACCGATTATTCCTTGTTTCCTTCCTCAGTGAAAACAATCGAGTTCCGCCAGTAAGAACTAATTAAGTTATTATATTTCACAGATATTTGCATCGACAACCCTGGCTACAGAGACCATACCAGCGTACCATTTCGGCCCCGATGTCGGCGACTGGGTCAGAAACTCAGCTTATTACATAAGTAAAGGCATAGCAGACCCAGTAAAAATCGATGACGAGGTTAGTTTATTAATCGTTTGCATGACATATTTATTTGACACTAACTTTAGCCTGAGGCTCCACCCGTGTGGATGTCAGTTATCGTGATGAAAACTATTTTATGTCTTTTGCCGGGACTTAAACTATCTTTACACCAAAATTCATCTAAATCGGTTCAGCCGTTTAAGCATGAAAACGTAACAGAATAACTAACAGTTTTGATGGCAACGGGTATATATGGGGAACAAAAAAAACCCACGACCAGCGTAAAAAAGAATCAAATAAAATTTTACTAACAGGAGGTACGTAACCTAAAAAAAACTGTCAGGGTCTACCATTTACTGCACCGAATTGAACTCAAATATTTTTGTGCGTGTGACAGGTCATTGAATGGCAGACCCCGACGGATTTTCTTAAGTTACTTTCCTCCTGTTAGTCGGGAAGTTTTAAAATTGTATTTGATTTTTTTTTACGCTATCGTGGCTTTTTTCACGAAAAAAAACAGTTTATAATTAAAAAAATATTTTGGAATGGTTAGGGTTTTTTTAATTTTCGTTTTATCAGTATAAAAGTACTATCATTTATGTGGTTAAATACAATATTCACCTATTGCGCTATCTCGCACACAAACAACAATTTAAAAAATTACAATGATAACGACATGACAATGAAATCAAAAATATGGAATATTAAATCACAAAATAAAAAACAAAAATTAAAAAACGGCATGACAATGCAATCAAAACTATGAAATATTAAATCACAAATTAAAGAATAAAAATATTAAACTAAAAGAGGGATATTTAATCAATTGGACTCTAACCGAGGTCTTCTGGTTTCTAGACCGCCCGACTTCCCACCTGAGCTATTATAACCAATGATAACATTGTAGATTGCGGCTAAATTTACCTTTACATTCAGACGCAAGTTTAACATTTTATGCCCATAGTGCACAATGCCGCTAAAGAAGTTTTTACTTCAAAATATAAATTGAAAAAATATATATTTAACTCTACATTTAATAGTATAAATAAGCTAAACTAAAGTGCACTATTATTTACAGAACGATGTAGACAACACTACACCTGAACCTACTAGAAAAATTGATGCTGGAGAACTTGATACCATAGCCGGTAAAAGGGGTTACGAAGTTTATGAATACCTCGATGATTTCGCTGATGTCAGACCTTCTAATGAAATAGGAAAGGTAGACCCGTACTATAAAGGCCCAATGGAATTAAATACACCAGTTACACCTAATGTATCAGACATGCCAAAAGCTGATGATAATGATCTAGCATTCAGAACAAACAGTCCTGATGTGACTACCACCTCTGGTCCTCCATCGGGAAATAAAGCCTTACATATAGCATTAGGAATAAGAGACTATTTTACTGCTATAAGTAATGGTTTGTATCAAAATGTTAAAGAATTAATATTCAATAAAAAGGCTCCTATATCTTATATTGTGTGTTTGTTGGTAAATATATTTACCACTCCTAATCTCGGGTGGTCAGTTGCGCCCGTTATGTGAGGCTGAAGAAATTATCCCATTTTTTCAATCTATTATTTTTAATAAAACCAATTCACAATTTGAACTTGATTTGTTTTCCTTATGTAGGTAAATTAATTATTTACTGTAGTCACTACACTTAACATACTGAAAAATTGACTCATAAGCTGACTGAACAGACTCTTTCTAAATCGTCTGACTGACTGTAACCTGTAACAGACTGCAATGGCCTTGGAAGGCATGTTATTGCACTCGTACATTATTAGGGTTTAGGAATACGTGGGCCTGTACTGAAGCAACGCGCCTCTCGGCCAATCAGCGAACAGCGCTACTTGTCACAGTATATGAATTATATAAATAGTTTTTTTCACAAAAACTATTTGTAGGTAGATATTTTATTTACGTAATTTTCTTATCAGACTGGGGTTTATAAATGTATTTTCTAATTTATCGATGACGCAACTCACAGTTTGAAGACCTATTTTTATATATTGAAGACCAACGTTAATTCTCCACGCAATTTTGACGTTTTTGTTACCGACACAGGAGATCATGCGATGGCTGTGTCTGACGGAGACACTGCTATACTACGAGTATTGGACAAATATATTGATGCTACCGGACCAATTAGAACAGCTATAAATTCGTACAATTTGTGGGATCACTTACTAATTTCTTACTTCTAAAATCTTTACAAGGTATACATTATATAATTGGGTGGGTAGTGCTGTTGCTTGATTCATCATGTGAGGTATTGTTAGATTCGTTTGAATTGTGGAAAGGACTTTACAATTTTTAAATACTATTTAATTTTTCAGATATTGCAATCACTCTATCTATTGCTGAAAACTGCATTAAAATCCGTTGCGTAGTTCAAAAGATCTAAGCGCACAGACGGCGACTTTATTTATTATAGGGGTCGAAGTACTTTAGGTTATACAGTATGAAGTGATAGTCATAAACGTATTTTAACAAGCAATTTCATTTGTGAAAATTAATTCATTAATTGGCAATAAATTGAACAAAATTATCGGTGAAGCTCTCTTATTTGTGAGTTTTGATAATATACAAGTACATAAGTAATGGAAACTATTTTTATATAATTGGGAGAAGGGCATATTAAATAACAACATACCTACCAACACATCAAAGGTATCATTTATTACATTAACCCTGGGTTCGATTCCCACCCAGGGTAAATATTATTTATCTAGAAATAATTTGTATGTATTTCAGTTGTCTGGTTGTCATAGTAATTACAAGCTCTGCTTTGAACATGATTTTAACTAAGTACTATAAGACATTGTTCAATTAGTTTTACACCACTAGATCTGAAACATATCATGTACTAGCTGACCCGCGCAACTTCGTTTGCGTCAATATTCCCCGTTTTCACAACATTTTTCATTGCTGCTCCGCTCCTATTGGTCGCAACGTGATGTTATATAGCCTTCCTCGATAAATGGGCTATCTAATAGTAAAATATATTTTCAATCGGACCCAGTAGTTCCTAAGATTATCGCATTCAAACAAACAAACTCTTCAGCTTCATAATATTAATATACCCAGATTTAAAAAATACTCCTTATGTAAAACAAATAGCAAAATCACACACTTAGGCGTCATAAACTAAAATAGTTAGGGAATAGCACCACTAGATATATGTATTGAATCAATAATATCTTGGGACAACTGACACAACGCTATCTGATCCTAAACTAAGCAGAGAAAACTATGAAAACCAGACAACTGATAAACATACTTATACATTTCTAAATACATAGATAAAAATAAATAACACCCAGACACAGAATAAACCATCGTACTCATCACACAAAGTTTTATCCTGGGTGGGGATTGAACCCTCCGGCATAGCAGTCAGGGTCACTAACTACAAGACCAGCAGCCAGTCGGACCAATTATTAGAGAGTTACATCTTGTGTCTATTTGATCTAAGTAATTCATAATGGTCTTTTAAAATAACTACAAGACTCACTGTGATATACGGCGGAAGCATAAATTGGGAGAAATCAACATACTTAAACATTAAGGTAGGACGAATCCCAGCCAGATGCACCTACAACCTAAAGAAGGTCGCTGAAATGGATGGACGCGGAAGGCAGAGGCCCAGGTGATATGGCTGTGGCGTATGTCCTTGTCCATCAGTAGACCGATACAGCTTCTAGCTGTGAGATCTTCACTTGCACGATTCAGGTTTGGAACGACCTTATTATCGTTCCATATTTAGAACAAATAACAAACAAATATCACATGCCAAGCACACTAGGTACTATTAATATCATACTAGAACAATAATTAAATAAACATTTAATCTGGGTCACAATCTAACCATATAGTAATTAACTCATTTCCGTAGAGTAGGTACTAATCAAGGCTAATGGCATATTGAAAATAGGTAACTTTGGTAAGGTTTTTAGATTAATTGAAGGGATTTTCGAGGTCACAGCTTTCCTGGCCGCTTTGTGTGGTTTCGATGAAAGAAAACACAACTTCGGTTCAAAGATACACTGCCTATGAACCAAAAAAAATGAATACTTAAGATATTCTTTAATCCATATGAGTGCATATATCCATAACAGAGCAGATAGAAAATTGGCATATCATATAATCAAAAAGGCGAAGATGGAAATTAACTCCAATTGTCACCAGTGCGAATTCACGCTTCTCAATCCACACCAACACAATTGATAAACATATTATAGACTAGCTGACCCGCGCAACTTAGTCTGCGTAAATTTTCCCCGTTTTTGCGACATTTCTCATTGCTGCTCCGCTTCTATTGGTTGCAGCGTGATGTTATAGCCTACAGCCTTCCTCAATAAATGGGCTATCCAACAGCAAAATAATTAGTTCCTGAGATTATTACGTTCAAACAACCTCGTCAGCTTTATAGTATTAGTATATGTACCGGACCACTGATAGACATAGGCATCTCCTAATGCACGCCACGACACCCGGTCCTCCGCTTTCCTGATCCAGCTCCATCTCAGCGCCTTTCTTTTCGTACCAAGTCGCGATCTTCTCCACTTTAAGATTCGTTTGTTCCAGCGTCCATCTCTCCTTCGGTAGGTATAAAATTAATATATATATATATATATATATAGGCTATATAACATCACGCTACGACCGATAGGAGCGGAGCTACAATGAGAAATGTTGCAAAAACAGGGAAAATTTACGCAGACTAAGTTGCGCGGGACAGCTAGTATAGTATAACAGTGTAGTTAATCGCCATTTTTACCTTTTTCGATAAAGGCAATATTCTTTAAGCTTTTTTTTCTAATATGGTTAACAACCTCATACGTCATCGATCGCCCTGATCACATTGGCACTTAGCTTTGTATCCTTCGTCCGTATAAAGCATTATGAGCAAAATTTTACCTGCATGCTAATATCTATGGTCAACGAACTTACTCAATGTTTGGGCTGGACATATCAAGAGGTGATAATACCACTTGGATTTTTTTTATTTAGATAGTTCGACTTTGTAAAAGTTTTCTCATTTTCTGTTAATCTTATATTGTTATAAAAAAATGAAAGTCGTGACTCATGCATTTACTCATTAATATCCAGTCCTTGGATCTAGAAGGCTGAAATTATGCAGAGATAGAAATACGAAGAGTGCAATACGATAACGAAGAAACTGAAATTCTAAGGATTTAACAGATAATATACAATAACTAATTAATTAAAACTAACAACTACTACTAAATAAAAACTGAAATATATCTAAAAAATTGAGGCCCGTGAACATGGATCCACAGATGCTGGCAGCATTATCTCGCTGTATAGCAATGCTGATGCGTTGTGCGAGGAAGCTGCCAGCTCTACGGTCCTAAAAATTTCTTTGAAAAATTTGTTTGCGCTGGGATCCAACGAGCCAAGGGTCTCGACGCCAAATGGTACTCGTACACATATACATATATTCGCTGCCGAGACCCCTGTATTTTTGAATTTTAAATTTTCGGCCCCTATAGCTGCCGGCCCAGCTTGAATTTATATATTCCATTGAAACCTAAATCCGGCAAGAAATAGATAGCTAATCATGAAATGGCCCTACTCATCCTAGTAGGTCTTATTAATTTGGTTCATAATGTTGGTTATAACTCCTATGCTATTATTTTGTTATTGCGAAGATTGTTTGATTTGGATACATGACCGTAAAATATATTTAAAATAATATAGGTGCAATAACTCGGTATTGTTTTTATTAAATTTCTCTCGGTTACAAATTAGTTACAAGTTTTGAATTTTATATATTCGTATCTCGGCAGCTAAAAAAACGGTAATTTTTGAATACCTATTGGTAACAATCAACCCATCTATTTGAGGCACATCATTATATTGTCCTGTTTCAAAACTGTCTTTTTTAATTGTCGTTACTTCAAAACTATTCGCTTGATTTTGTTACTAAAACAAAAGTTAATGTGTTTGTAGTATAAAAAAGTTCAAGTAATTTGACGGATATTCATGATATTCTTCGTGACAAAGCTCCTTAAATAAAAACCCCTCGTCTCTACCTTTAAATCAAAACTTAAAAGTAACATTTAATAAACAATTCAAATACCATTAAACTTTTCTGAATCAGGAAAATTGTTTATTACAACATTTTTGCAATAAATTTAATTTCGCCATCACACAAACCAAGTCACAGACTCAGCTAGATCATTAATAGCACAATAATTTCTTAATTGTAGTTAGATGATTCACACTCAATATCATCACCGTCATTTAATACACAACTCATAATAAAATCAAAACAAAAATAAAAACCGGTTTCGGTATTATCCGCTCGGTGTAGATGTGGTAAGTGTAGCAGGGTCAGTACCCCAGGGATGCTGTAGTGTGCCGCGGCGCCCGCGCACGACGCACGTGTATCGCGGATTTTACTTTGTTTTTTTTTTCTTTAATTTTTCCGAGTGCTCTGTGAAAGAGGTTTGTATATTTTTCGTTACTCTTAATTTAAAAATTATAATATTGGATTTTTTATCTGTGATTTAAAAAGGAGGTTTCGATATTTTAAGTTTTTTTCTTTTTTGCATAATGAGATAACTGGATTAATGAGTTATTGATTTTGCATCCATAATTGAATAAAGTGATTAAATTTGCTAAATTATGTGATTATTAGTGCAATGCATCAATTAGCATTTTAATACGGTACATGTATCGTGAATATAGGTAAAATATTAGTTTCTGAGTTTTTAGGGTTTTTTTTGGGTTAATTAACAATCGGCGAATCAATCGGCGTAGGATCGCTTAACCTTTACCATTTTGATGATAGGTATTAAGTTTGTGGTCGGGAGCTTTTTTCATTATTATTGACGTTTAAAAAAAAATAAAAATAAGTTTATCTGTTTTGTATTTTTATTTTATTTTATGTTAGTTTAATGGCAATTTTATAAAACCGTATAGTTTTGTCATGTTCGTCCGTCTCTCTATCTGTTTGTCTGTCCGTTCGTATGTCACAGGCATTTTACTCAAAAACTACACAATGTATATGGATGATAGTACGTGAAGTACGTGAAGTATAGGTCTTGTATAAACCACTACTTAGTTCGATTCCGTTTCAAATACGAAGTCCTTTTTGACTGATATCTAATTAGATTACTAGTGAAGTATCATTGTAGTCGCTATAGGACAGCATCGATTTTCATTTAAATCGACAAGCTTTATAAGTAACAAAATTATTCGAGTTTTACTTTTAATCCATTATTATAAGGTAACTCTGCTGTGTGTTATGTTTTCACGCATAACCCGTTGAACCGATTTAGATGAAATTTTGTATGAAGATAGTTTGAGCCCCGTGGAGGTAGGTACATACCTAAAATTTTTTATTGCGATATCTGAAATCTCGCGGGCATCAACGATATTCGAAAGGAGATGTGATGTGAGTGAAGAGTGTGGCTAATAACAACAAAAGAAATCCTGAGTTCGTTATTCCACATATTGACTGAATGAGGCAAAAAAACGTAAACGTTGATAAGTATTATATAAAAAACTAGCTGACCCGCGCAACTTCGTCTGCGTAAATTTTCCCTTTTTTATTTTTTCTTCCTTTTTTTTTTACAACATTTTTCATTGCTGCTTCGCTCCTATTAGTCGTAGCGTGATGTTATAACCTATAGCCTTCCTCGATAAATGAGCTATCCAACAATGAAATATTTTTTAAATGTCGCCCAGTAGTTCCTGAGATTATCGCGTTCAAACAAACAAACAAACTCTTAGGGGTATGAAAAATAGATGTTGGCCGATTCTCATAGATAGCTGACCCGCGCAACTTCGTCTGCGTAAATTTTCCCTTTTTTTTTTACAACATTTTTCATTGCTGCTCCGCTCCTATTGGTCGTAGCGTGATGTTATAACCTATAGCCTTCCTCGATAAATGGGCTAACCAACAATAAAATTTTTTTTCAATGCGACCCAGTAGTTCCTGAGATTATCGCGTTCAAACAAACAAACAAACTCTTAGGGGGATAAAGAATAGATGTTGTCCGATTCTCAGACCTACCCAATATGCACACAAAATTTCATTAAAATCGGTCAAGCCGTTTCGGAGGAGTATGGCAACGAAAACTGTGACACGAGAATTTTATATATTAGATGTAAAATAATTTAATATTTGAATCCATTTTCCGATAATGTAATGGTAATCGACTTCTTTGGTTTAACAGCAACTATCACTCGTTGTCATAGCTTAAATAACCGTCGTATTTTTACAAAGCTGTAGTAACGCTCTACTGCATTATTTGTTTCTATATGAACTATTTTTTGAACAGATTTTAACTAAATGATATTATTGAAATTACATTAATTGCGCGGAGTTAAGAAATTAATTCGTAATAATACTTGAATTCCCAATGGCTTTTTTACTCATTGTCAAAGTGAGGTTGTCATCTTATGTCAAAACGGACTTCGTATATGAAACGGTGCCAAAAACGTCGAAATAGTCAAAGAAACTTTTTTGATGTGAGTATTTTTGGAAATAATCAGTCTGATAGTTGCAAAAATTAGGTGAAGGTAACGCTTAATAAATGCTTGCAACTAAAATTATTTTTAACATTTTTATACTTTGAGTTATTGGCGAGAAACTGCGCTACTCAACTAAAGGTCGTAAGTGCCATGAAGATACGCTCTTTTGCTAGTGCACTTTTTTAAGATCGTATTGTTTTCATATATTTATTTGTAGAAACCACTACACTGAGCATTGTCGATGCTCTTGTCTGGTATTTTTTATACGTTATGTTTAACATTGGTAATGTTTAATATTGCAAATTTCGTATAACAGAAAATAATATTTAGCTCAACAATATTTAAATTATGTTACACAACAAAATCATCTCCACGGTAGCCATTTTTTTCTGTTTCAATGAAAACTCATCCGTATAGACGTGTCTTCTCGGACCAAATCGAGGACAATAGCTAGAGAGACAAGTCAATACGCGAATTACCTAAACAAAAGACTTTCCTTAAAATATATTTACTTATTATTCTGCACACGTTCTTCAAAACTTGTTAAACGAATTTTAATCAGACTTTCGCTAAATAGCAGATTGTTAAGATGAGATTTTAACTAAGATAGTTATACCTGGGGCCTAGACAAAGTCTAATTCGAATAGCGATGTCGGTAAGGAAAGTAGGTACAAAATGTATGTAATTAAAATATGTCTCGTGTTTAATCCAAGTCGACGCGTAGATAAGCTGCACTATTGACAGTATATTCGCTATTTTTTTCTATTCGATGGATCACTAATCTAGCGTGCCACCATTAGACGCATATGTGGAGACCAAAAACACTTTTTTTTTCCTTTTTTGAGACCATATTCAATTCCTTGCTTAAAAGCAATTCCTTGCTTAAAAGGCGATTTCTTATGTCATCTAGATAAGTAAAACAGTGTAATGATAATAAAGTTTTTTTTTTTTTATATTATAACTCACTGCGCTACGTAAAAGGAAGAAGTTACACCTACTCGTATAATTTCTTGAGGCAAATGGGATGTGCAGCAGTGGACGTTGCTTAAGACAACAACAACAATTTGATTCTTATCTTATGCGCTTATTACACTTCACTGAATCAGAGACCCTAAACTCTTAAAAAGAGCGGTATAACAAGAATTAGGGCCCTAATTCTCTAACAAATTTTCAAGGCCACCTCAATTTATAGCCTTGATTCAGGGTAATGTAATCGTTTTACTACTTGTTCAATAGTTATTCATTTACGTCTGATAACTGCATAGGATTTGAAAAAATAGATATAAGCATTTTGGATTATGGTAATTATGTATAGGTATGCCAACTGTCACCAAATTCAACTCATTCATGATTAGTCCTAAAGTGAATTCCTTTTAGCAGTGAACACCTAATTTAAGTTCAAAATTAAGCCCAAAATTTGCGTCGATTGCAATAATTTTTGAAACAAAATTATCAATAATTTGTATCAAATGAATGTGCGATTGGAATGCGAATCGGCATTTACCTGATTGCAAATCGGAGATACGAGAAAAAGGGAATATTTTAATTGAAATGGTGGCCGATTTTACATATACACTTTAAAAATGTAAAATTTACTTTAAAAGAATAGGTTTGTTTTATTAGTTAAACAGTATGAATAGTCTGTTTTAGATAATAATTAGTTAAATAGCTAATAAAAAAATCCCACTATCCGGTTTATTTCAAATGTATGGAGCGAGAATAAGCGGAATAATGCTTAAAATTTTATCAAAATTCATCGTATAGTTTTTGAGTAAAATGCCTGTGACATACGGACGGACGGATAGACAGACAGACTGACATGACGAAACTATACGTAAGGTTTTAGGTATACTCTGTGGCGCGGTGGGAGTATGTCCGACTCCTACGCAAGAGGTCGTGGGTTCGATTCCCACACGGGACAGCACTTTGTGTGATCCACAAATTGTTGTTCCGTGTCAGGGTGTACTTGTGTCCGTGACTTGTATGTTTGTAAAGTCCCCCATGACACAGGGCTTGTACAATCTGCGGGAGACTTAAAAAAAAAGAGTATTCTAACAGCGCTTACACTGGTCTGGTAATCCCGTTCTTATTACTGTGAAGTGTGGATGCCATACTAGTATTAAATTATTTTTTGTAGACGCTAAGTACCTAGTTCCCAGTTGGGCATATTGGAAAATCGTTGACCAAACCGTTCGTATCAAACGCAAACCACATTGAGAACGAAACAAATAGAATGATTATAGTATTTTTAAAGGCATTTCTTGCCAATTACTTTATTAAAACAATAATTGCATTTTTGAAAGATAGAAAAATGTGAAGTCTCAGGCCCAGGAATCGAACTCGAGGCTTCCGTATGCCAAACCGGGGCCGGAATCGATTCATCTGTCGGGACTATGTTACTAGACCTCAAATTTTTCTATCCTTTCCTGCACGCGAGTTGTGCCCTCGCTTGCGCCATTTAGCCGCTAGCTTAAGAACAACAACAATAAAAAATACCTACAATTATTACAATATAAACAAAAAGAAATAAAGGAAGAATGGCAATTTTTATAAAAACAACTTCCGCCTCAGAGTTCAAGCCCTGTGATGCAGGAGACCTTACAAACATTCAATTTACGGACACAAAGTACATCCAGATTCAGAACAACAATTTGTAGATGACACAAAATAGTGTCCAAAGTAGTACGAGTCATTGTTAATCATAAGGTACATAAGCATTATCACCCAAATTCTAATCCTTAAAGGCTAAAAAAGATAGCACCCTCAGCAGCAATCATGACAGCAATACCTTTTCGTTCCGCTGACATTTTGATAGCGCTTACGTAACAGTACCAATATAATAATGAATGCACAATTAAATATTTCAATTAAAATGTGTCCGTATTTAACATTAAATAAGCAAAGGGTTTCGTTTATTTCGGCGTAATTATCACTCAGACTTGGCGACGTCGCGCCGATTAGTGAGGTCTAATCAGCGCCACGTCGCCGCGCCGACCTTTACAAGCAAAACGACAACAATTATGAATGTGAAGGCTGAAAGCTGTCTTCGCAATTAGTTTCAGTAATCTGTGAAAGGGTTGAGTGGGATAAATATACTTATTTTTAGCGGATAAACTGATTCCATTTAGAGGTCTAAATGGAAACTGTTTATCATAATTAGAGATAATATTAACTGCAATGACTACTGTAAAATATATAATAGATTTTTAGACATTTTACTAAAGTTTGGCTGTCTGGTAGGGGGTGAAGCCGTACTGGTTGTCCGGCAATAGACGAAGTGACTACTCGTATTATTTAGAATATTCACAAATTCGTCCGGTATTTAGAATAACAAATAACAATGATGACGCGGTTTCAAAAAATATATTTACAAAAGTTATTTCTATGTGGATAGATAGGAGAAATCCTAAGTCATAAGGATGTCGAAAAAGCATAGGTTGTTTGAATAATCTATTGCCCAAGATATTAGACCACATTTCTTTTTAGTTTCAGTCATATTTAACTAAAAAGTCGTATGCATGATTCAATTTTGTCAATATTCCCAGCTCCAAAAGATGATAACACCTATAAACATATTTGTACTGTGAAACTACGGTTCTTTTCACATGCTCCCGGGTACCCGACGCGAAGTGTATCGCGAAGTACGGTAGCTTTTTCACGATCCGGCGTCCGGCGGAACGTGTGATCCGATCTGGATGGACGGCGAGACGTCATAGAAAGAGATAAAGCAAGAGTAAAGTGGCGGTAGCCTAATGGCTAAGGCATCGGTCTCGCAATCGTGAGGTCGAGGATTCGAATCCTACCCATTATACTACTGACGTGAACCCACTCCTAACACAATCCTTTGAGCTTAGCTGGAGGGGTTATTATTATTGCTAGTAAAGTGGGACTCAACCCCACATTGCTAGTTATCTTTTTTTAACAATAAAAAAAAAAAAGAAGTACATCGTCATTCACTGGTTTTTAATCCGGCGCCGGATTGATATCGGAGCATGTGTGAAGGACCTTAAGCAATGACACTTATTTTGGTTTCAAGTAGGTATTCAAAAGTCTTAGACAAAAATCACCAAAAATTTAAACAAAACAAGTCAAAATTATTTAAGACTATTTTAAAACACTAATTCTACCTCTGCGACAAATCGCGATATGTTATTCGTTTACTTTCATTACATTCATTTTACTGTTTAGGGTCATCAAAAGATCATTAAAACTAATATTTAATAGCTATTTTATTTACACCACATCTATCGGCAGGTAAATAAAAGATACGAGCACCTATAAATGCCAACACTTGTAAAATGGTGAATCATGATGATTTATATACATATATAGAGTTATGATGGCGTATTAAGATGTTAATATGTGCTTTTCTTGATTCTTCCTATTGATGTGTGAACTTTGATATTAAACAACATGTCAACGACTCATAAAGCGTTTCATTATTTTATTATGAATTAAATTTTTAAAATTTAAGTTTGACTACTTTTATAAAAACAAATTATATCATATATTATATTTTAATGTGCATATAGGGTGGAACCGGTCATAAGCTAAGGATATAAGGAGACAGACCAGTAAGTTTAAACTGCAAATTCACTAAATTCTCATTTTTGATCACTCTAAGAAGGTACTTATACAGAGTTAACTTAATTTGAATAATTGTTTTTTTTAACCAAAATAAAGTAATAAAAATAAAATGTTAAATTAATACGATTTTGCTCTGATATGTGAAAAAAACCCGTATTGGTGGGTACCCTCAACGTGCAACTCTTATAAGTCCAACCTTTACACTGTAAACACCGATTCAGCATTACGTACCTATAATTAATGCTTTCCGCTTTTCTTGTTTTGTTTTTCCATTCTTTTCTTGACTCCCAATTTTGTCCAGCAGTAGTTCTTTTATAATTATTATACTTATGGCATTTGGTCTCATAAAACAAAACTATTTTGATATATCTGTTAAAACTGTAGGTTATAGGCCAGTTTTATCCCAAACGGTTTTGCCTTGAAGACCTCAATGAAGCGCCACCCAATTTTAAGCAGCATCCCCACACGTGAGCTATAATATAAGTGATTCAAAGCATTAAAACTAATTACTGATCTCAATAGTCTCCTAACCGACTACGGTCACGATAGTCAATCTCACAGGCTAGCCAATTACGCAAGAGATATCAGGCCTAGTGCACAAATCTATGCAGACTCAACTGCACTCTCCATCCCCGCACTCTCATAGTCCAATAGTAAAATCCGACACGATCGGCGCAGGACCGCCGGTTTAGCGTTCTGCAAGGCACTGTGGGCTGTCATACATATTTTTTGTAAACGGTCACAAAACTATGGACCGATAGTAGTAACCTCGCTTTGCACGCACTGAGTCGCGGACCCCTCTTGCCATAATAATACTAGGAAGTATACACAATTTCGCGTTATTTCAAACCGAGTACAATGACTAAGGAGCGCCCCTTCACTTCAAACCGGCTCCACCTAACGGTTTGCGCAGGAGTAGACACAGCCTTGTTATATAAAACTTGTTCGTATATAATGTATACATGACCTAGAAGGCGCGTTTGCTATTTTGTTGTTGTTCGACGGGATCTTTAGGCGATTATGCGCCGATAACTTGTTGGATTTAGTACCTCAGCAATTGTACTGTTATGTTGTGGAAATATAGGGCTCTAATGCATATGTACAGTTAAAGTTGTTGAATGCAGATTAGGTATTTTCTAGCGTCCCGGTTTCGGATGGTTGCGATTTACTACGTCGTACATCTTACGTCGCATTTTTTATAAAGAAGGCAACCCAAAATTGGCGATTTGCCAAAAAAAAAACATTTAAAACTGCATTTACAAATCTATAAAATAAAAAAAAATCCTCCAAGTCCTGCTGAAATCATGATACGTGCAGCAGTAGATTTTGAGTTCAGCGATGGTTAGAAAATACTTTGTAAAACTAAGTATAAAAATCAATTGATTAGATCATATACACTTTTTCCATCTGATTGGAAAAGAACGTTATTGCCTGCGGACGCTAGAAGCACCAATTATTCACAATCTTTATTTCGGGTCCGTGACAAGCCCTATTATAGCTATTTTACTCTTTGACCTTTATGTTCCAAAACAATAACTCACTTTATACTCTCTCAGACCACTAAACATAACTATTACTTACCTCAAAAGTAAAAGATACACTCAAAACCAAGTTCTCAAAACTATTAACAAAACTTAAAGCACATACATAGCTAGTCTATTCAAAACGGGAAACGATTCTTCTATATGTGTGAGCACTCTTTGACGTTGGATGTACAAAAACACTGAGAGTACAGAAGAAAAACTTCATACGTACTTCTTAAGTCATAGACCGTCTTGGTTGGTACCTTTACAGGACAATTGATACAGTTATTCTTTCGTAAAATAGTGATGTTCATACATCACTGTGTTTCGGTTGAAGGGCACTGTAGCTAGTGAAATTACTCGACAAATGAGACATACGAACTGATGTCTCAAATAAAAAGCGCGGTGCGGTGACATTCAGATCAATGTCAAACAATGATTTGGGTGGTATTGATTACTGTATTGGGCTAGCGTGACCTGCTCGTCTCTTCATTTTGTGGTATAAAATCAAAATTAAATTAAAATTCACACAGACATCGTTCACGGAAGAGGAATCTTGGAACACCTTCGGAACAAGTAGTTCGATTTATATTTGCGACTGGCTGTCCCGCGCAACTTCGTCTGCGTAAGTTTTTGCATCTTTCTCATTGCTGCCCCGCTCCTATTGGTCGTAGCGTGATGTTATGTAGCCTATAGCCTTCCTCGATAAACGGGCTATACAACAGTGAAACAATTTTTCAATTCGGATCAGTAGTTCCTGAGATTACGGCGTTCTAACAAACAAACTGTTAAGCTTTATAATATTACTATAGGTTAAATGAAGAGACAATATGTGAGCCCTATGGTAAGCTACTTAACACTACGTAAATAACATCATCAAAGCCAGCCAAATTTGCTTGGCAAAGATTTTAATATCACAGCGCTATCCAAACCTTTGTTTTGCAAATCGTTATTAGTTCGTAAGCCTCATTTGCTCAGTAATTACACTTGCTACATTCTTCTAGCCGAAAAACAGTAATGAGTTCACGTCACTATTTCACAGAAGTATAACTGACACTGTTTTGGTACCTATCAAAATGGCAAATGGCTTAGACCACACGTCAAAAATTCCGTGTACTAGAGCGAAGTATAAGTTGTGTGAAGCTTGCCTACTGTGTTCTCGGCATCTTGCGTGATATGTGTAACACAAGATGTAAAGCACGCTTACTCAACTTCACTTAAGTAAAGGACTTTAATGTGTACTGTGTTCCATCACATTAAGATTCCTCGCCAGCGCAGTAACAATTCACTAAACACACTCACACGGGCTGGTTAAACTTAAACGCAGTTCACTGTCCTGAAAAAAATAATTTAAAACTAATAATTATTATAAAATGATAAGAAATAAAGTATATTTATGGGTAAAATTAGATATTGGTGCAAAGTTTGCATCAGAAGAAGCTAACAAGAAACTCATCTGCCATCATTTTGATCCAAGATTATCATTATATATAATTATATTATTATTATATTATTATCATTGGATAATCTATGATGGACACACTCATAGGTAACACTTATGCATAGGTCTTACAATGAATGAAAATATTTCAGAAAATGTATCAGATATAGAACGTACCTATTATGACCATCGAATCATCCAATTGATATCCGTCTGTCAGTCTGTACGTCTGGATAATAAAAATAAACAGTTTGATGAATGCAGTCGGAGGCACTTTACTAAGTTCATCGAAATTCGTTAAAGTCTCCGACGGCATGAAATTATATAATTATGTAGGGAATCTTGTTTCGATCTTTTTTGTGCAGGCGGGTTTTTTTTATTTTTTAAATTTATTTTTTTATTTAATACTTTTTAGTAGTTACTAACTTACTTTTATCACAGCTGTTGTCTGTATTGAAAATTTAAAAAAGAATGATCGTTAACTAACTTTTTTAGTATAATAGTCATAATCATGTTATACCTTTTTGAAATGCTTGAAATGAGCCCTTTAATTTGATACCCATATTGCAGTATTCAAAACAACTTCTTTTTTCACACCTCTTTATTTTGACATCTCACAGCCGCCATATTTGTTTTTTTCAAACGTCACATATCTAATAACACTTGGACGATCAAGACGAATCTAACGACGTCTGAATTGTATAAATCCGTTCAGTGGATTGTGAGATATCAGGTAATAAAGAATATTACATACATACATACAAGATACGCGCGAAAAACATAACCCTTATTTACAGTCGGGTAATTATTTACAGTCGGGTAATAAAAATAACATAGGTAGCCTGATAAATACTTTAAACTAAAATTATTTCGTAAGTGCCATGAACATACGCTCTTCTGCTGATGCAATTATTCTAGGCTGCGGAACTATACACTGAGCATGATCCGACATGCTCTTGCCCGGTTTTTCATCTAGTTTCCTCACCTTTTACATCTAGGTTTAACCCTCCCCTGCGAAAAACATTCTTGGGTTCGTTTATTTAAGGTAAAATTACTACAGTGTCCAGAAAAGTCATATTCTTTCTAAACTAGCGTTGGTAAATGTGAGTCGTCCGTTTCCCTCCGAGACATTGTCTGGTTTTTACGTACGGCTCTTTATGAGATATAAAATTTACGAGCAGTGTTACGAGTTGTTGTGCCTTGTTCACAACACTAAGTAGGTGCGGCACAAGTACGATACTGGATTACAACGTCAAGTATTGCGATTATCGGCGACAAAAAAACGAGGGGTGGTTCTGTAAATAATAATAATATCTTGGGACAACTCACATAACGCTATCTGATCCCAAACTAGCAGAGGTTGTACTATGGAAACCAGACAAGTGTATACATACATATTATAGATAATTAACAGCCAGACACAGAATAAACCATCGAGCTCATCATACAAAGTTTTATCCTGGGTGGGGATCGAACCCACAAGCTGTTGCGTTTCAGTCGAATACACTCCCACCGCGCCACAGAGGCAGTCAATGTGCACTTTTGGGTGAATGAAATGGCTTTAAAGGTGTTGGTTCATCGTGAAACGTCTGTAATCGACTAGCTATTCATAGGTATTAAAGATTGAAAGAAAATCATGCTGACCATTTATGTCAAATAACAACACTGCTAAGACATTTGGAAATTATTAAACACGATATGGGCCTTTGGGCTGAGTTCTCTGACCTAGTAAATATTTTAGTGTTTCCTCTTTCGTACTCAGTGCTCTTCCTCTTACCTGTAATAACATTTGATCAATTTTAAAACAGCATCCTTAAAGACTCATTCTTGCAATAAAGTCGTGAGCGCACCATTTTATCTTTATATCTTATTTACAAAGTAACACACACACGCACGCGCGTACACACACACACACACACACACACACACACACACACACACACACATACACATACAAACATACAAGAAAAATTAAAACCATTTTTATAGATACACTAGGCCTAAGTAACAAATTTATTTGAAGAGCGGGACTTCCTGCTACAGGCTTTTATAAAGCTTACTAAGACGATCTCAAAAACCCGTATATTTAGTATCCTAAGGCTTTTAAAAAATAACGATTTTATTATTATTCTCTTTATTTATTTTTTTACATATAGATTACATTTTTAAATATACATATCAACCCATAAGATGGCCCACTGCTGGGCACGGGTCTCCCCAGTAGAACCTACTAGTATGTAGATCCTGGGGGTAATTGCCATAATCGCCACGCTTGGCGAGCGGGTTGGCGATCGCAGTAAGGCTTTAAGTACGCAGAGGACGCTGCTGCCCGTCCTCCGGGATAAAAATCCCTTAGTCGCCTTGACGACACCCACGGGTAGAGATGGGGTGGTACTATTCTTAAGCCGGCACCACACGGCAATATATATAAAAAAATACATTTAAAAATATATAAAATACTGTCTTACTGGTATCGGGTACAGGGACCAAGCTACCGGCGGTTACGGCCCCAGAGAAAGGAACTTCCTCACTATGCGAGCCGTGTCCAGAAGTACTATTATTACTGTTATAAAGTATTGATAAAACTAAAACTTTCAAAGTTATTTAGTAGTAATATTTTGTTTTATTTTTTAGTAGCAGACTGAAAATATAAGTCCTATTTATTTTTCTTTTGTTTCAGATTCGCCACCATGATTCGACACGCGATAGCTCTCATTATGTGTTTACTTTCACTAAATCTGGTAAGTTTAATAACAGTTTAATAATATTATGTTATAAGCAGATTATTGTACTTACTCTGTAAACACAAGTAAGCTAGCTGTTTGTCATTTTTCAGCGTCTTCCAGACGGCTGGAAACAAACGTACAAACCAAGGTGACCTTGCTTATTTCCAACAGTGCAGACGGCTGTTGCCAACCAAGTACCAAGTAATGGCATACCTGTTGGAAACAAGCAAGGTCACCTTGGCGGGAACGCTTGTTTCCAACCGTCTGGAAGACGCTTTAGGAGAATTATGTTTAATGTATCACAAAAACAATAAGAATTATGACAAGCAGGACACCTGATTTGCAAGGTCGCATTTGCAACTTTTCCACATTATTCGCGTTATAAGCATGAAATTGTATAAAAAAATAAAAGGCGCGTCTATCAATCGTCATCTAAACACAGGCTAACGTCTAAACGTTAGCCTGTGTTTAGATGACAAACACTATGAGTTCCTAAGAACTCATAGTGTTTGTAACTTCAGAGGAGTTGAGGAACTTACAAACACTATTAGTAGAGGCCTCTGTTTTGGGTATGACATTATATGTGAACACATTAATTTAGTTGACTTAGGAAAGCAGAATCTTTCAGCTTATTTTACCCAGGTGTTTTATATTTTGACAGTCTGCACCGGAATTTTGCCTATGAGACTTTTATTAGTGCCTTGGAAAACCCAAACAAATAAAAACATGAAGAACAATAATTTTAAATAAATTATTCGTCCTTACTAATTACAACTTTCAAACAAGTATGTCAACATACAAAAGTGAAATCTATCAGGCAAGTGTATGCAAAGAACAATGGTACTAAAAGTGAACGAAAGTGACATTTATGAATAATTCATGAGTTCCAAGTATTTATTAGTCACAGTTTTTGAATAATGCCGTATCGGGTGTAGCAAAACTTTTATAGTTGTTGTTTGTGAGCTGTATTAGTAGTTATCCGTGAAAATAGCGGTGGTTTTCCCAAAAGAAACAATAATAAAGTGTCTAGACCTATTTTTTCTTTTTAGATATAGTTTCAGAATCTTTAGTTCTAAGAATAACCTCTACTTTTGAAAGGGGTTTCAAATATAAAAATAGACAGAAAAAGACTAAAAAGTTACCCAATCCAACGAAACTTAGTTAATCTGAAGTTTTAAATGTCAACGAAGACTATTTCTTTTTCCGAAAATATGTTTTTCAAACGAGAATTCTTATGCAATGTTCATACAAGAATGGGCTGAATTGATGTTGCTAGCTCTGGACTTGGAAATCTTATTAAACTATTAAATACGGCGGTAAGAAATAGCAGCGTACTCTTCTTTTATACTTCACTCTTCTCAGACTAGAACCCGTAAAAGAAAAAATAAATAAATTACTTGAAAAGGTCGTATGTCTCGTGATAAATGCTCCTAAAGCTTTTTACTCATATGATTTTTTCTGACATTTTCTTTTATTCTTACAGGTAGACTGCGCAAAGCAACAAGTCCAGTTATCGGACTCTTACCTGCCAGTCGCGATGCAAATTATAGCGCATCTCACAGACCAGATGGCATTCGAAACCAAAGACGACGCAAATGTAAAGCCAACACCGCAGCCGACTACAAAGCCAACCACTCGGCCAACCACTCGGCCAACAACTTGGTCGACAACTCGACCAACAACTAGGCCGACTACTAGACCGACATATTGGACGACTACATCCAGACCGTATGTGACGAACGGGTGGTGGACGGTTTTCTCAACTACTAAAAGGTCACTTGAAGCCTTTGTACATATGCCTTTTTGCCAACTTCGTAATTGAGAATATAGATCCAGAAAGAATATTATTATGGTCAGCCAAAGTCAGCATTTATCGTTACATCCTGGTTTAAATTCCTGTATCTTGTTCTGTAATCTCGACTTTACCCAAAGAATTGAAAATTGAAATGATTTAAATTCAGATGACGAGCGCATAAGGCATATTGATGCGCTTTTACTTCTAAACGAATTTTTCCATAGGCGTTCACATATGAACGCGCGTTTATAAGTATGAAATTGTAAACGCACGTAAACAAAACGCGCATAAATCGCTCATTAACTGAACGTAGGGATATACCAAGGACGGTGAAGCGCTGAGGCGATAAAGATACAATATTACTCATTGAATAGACTAGATATTTTTGTCACTGCTGGTCTATATTTTTAGTTATTAGAAGTTGGTTTTATCTTTTGTAAATACCTGTTTAATATTTTCTTTTCAGAGCTAAACAAGAGATAAATATTCTCATGGTAGGTAGGTGAAAAGTTTTGATGGATCTTGTTTCAATTTTTTCCTTTTGATGGTTTAACTTTTTTCAAATCAAGGTGTATGACTTTTTTATTACTTGTCTACGGAATTAACTCTTTCTGGGAACTACTGGTCTTCAAAACTAGGGATTTCATGAAGGTGGATGTATACTAATTAAATAAAATCTAATAAACATTCATACAACCTGGCCAGTGCCGTAACTAGCTTTTTAGGCACCCGGTGCGCGCTTAGTAACTTGGTGCGAACTGCGCCCTTGTTTTTTTTTTAAGACGACTCCCGTAGGGTACAAGCCATGTGTCGCGGGGACTTTACAAACATACAAGTCACGGACACAAAGTACACAGACTCTGAACAACAATTTGTGGATGCCATAAAGTGGTGTCGAATGTGTCCCGTGGGGGAATCGAATCCACGACCACTTACGTAGCAGTCGGACACACTCCCTCCGCGTCTCCGAGGCAGTATTGGTATCCTGATGGTCATTTCTTCGCTCCTCCAGAGTCTACGCCCTGTGCCTGGGCACCGCTGGTACCACCCTAGTTACGGCACTGAACTTAATATTTCCTGGGCTCTGTCAGCCTATGTATCATATTTAATTGCGCTAAAGATTATGTGTTATGTTGACGTAAAAACCTACCGTAAAGATTCATCAAAATTCGTTTAGTTCTAGTGGAATAAAAAACATCTTCTATTCATTAAACTTCATCAACGACTTAAGGCATTGTTATAAAGATTAGTCATATATTTACAATTCCGTACACATCCTATCATTACGGTGTTTCACAAATACTTATGTGATCAAGATGTGAGGTCGCATATTGGCAAATGTAACGGTAATACGCGGGCAATGGACTGCACAGATGGTGCAGGAGTCCGACTAAAGACTATGATCCAAGGCGTTGCGTTTTCGACTCCAGGCATAAAATTGACCAATATAAGTCACAAATTTACGGCCCAATCCATTCTCCAAGTATTCTTTTATTAATCATTCTTAAACCAAACAGCTATGCACCTACCTAGGTATCTGTTTCTATAATTTTCTGTTCTAGATTATTTTATACATTACTAGCTGACCCTCGCAACTTCGTCTGCGTAAAATTTACCCGTTTTGCAAAGTAAAGTTTATAATTAACAAATAAAAATAGGGGTTAATCGTAGAGGGTTGAAAATTCAGGGTAGTATTTATTTTCTAATGCTGTAGCATAAAAAAAAACTAAAAATTAAAAAAGAGTTTTAGATCGAAATTAGGGGTACTTAACATAACCCTTATCATTTAGGGCGATGAAAAATAGATGTTGTCCCATTATCAGACCTACCCAATATGCACACAAATTTCATGAGAATTGGTCAAGCCGTTTCGGAGGAGTTTAACTAACACCGCGATACGAGAATTTTATATATTAGAACTAAATATCGATGAAAAATCGATTACTGCGTATTACCACTATCAGGCCGAAGGTGATTCATAGATTTCTAAAAAAAGACACCTGTTCATGCCTTGACGAGCATTTTAAGACCATGGGTCTTTCACCCAATGTCTTCCTAATCATGTTCAAATTCCATTCCTATAGAGATGGGACAAGGAATAGAGTAGTAAGTAGTTGTAGTAAAAGTCGAGACCCACCTATTTTTATTAGAGACTAGCTTAGACTATCATTTTTACCTACTTGTAAAATAAAATAAAAAACAAGAGGCACTGCCGTACTTTAAGAACTGCCTTCGTCTTGTATACCTACGTCCTAGTTCCCTGACGTCATTAGTTGATCAAATATATCTTAAACTTTCGCTCAAAATAACGAGGACAGTCATTAATCGTGTGAGGTTAGACACGGTGCCGTGTTTCAATTAAGATGATGATGTTGACACTACGCACCTTAATCACGTCACTGCGATTTATATTTTAGCCATACTGACGACAACACACTGCCCTGGTTGCACAAGAAACAGACAGACGGACAGACAAAGTAAGAAAGAAAGAAAATAATTTTATTTGTCACAGTGTACAAAACAAACTTAAACAAAGTACTTAATATTGTAGTTTTGTGCCGGACAAATAGGACGTATTACGTCAGCTATTCTTGCAGTCCGAAAACACCAACGCTGGTATTCTCGTAGGCCCTTTATTTGTTTTTATTGCCACTGCACACTTACAAGTGTTCAGTTTTTTCTTTTGGGGTACGGTACCCTAAAAGATGCAAAACACCACTATTTTTAAACCCACACATGTTGAATGTACTAATTTATCGCTTTCGATAATACCTAAATTGTGGCGACAAAATGCTGTTCTGATTACCAGCAAAACGAATATTTTCACGTGGGAGTCGAATAATACCATATAGCGTTGTATACATTAGGAAGAATAATATTCGTTTTTGTTTTTTTTACCATTCTCATACTTATTTATCAATACAAGGAAAAAGTCGGATTTGATTTGAACTCGAATTGACATAGGATTTACAATTCCTTTGAACTAAGCTCTTCCTTACTAATATTATAAAGAGTTTGTTTGTTTGAACGCGGTAATCTCAGAAACTACTCATCCGAATTAAAAAATTCTTTCACTGTTAGATAGCCCATTTATTGAGGAAGGCTACAGGCTATACAACATCACGCAACGACCAATAGGAGCGTAGCAGCTATGAGAAATGTTGCAAAAACAGGGAAAATTTACGCAGACGAAGTTGCGCGGGATAGCTAGTTTCGTATATAAAACATGATTTAAATTGGAAAATATTAAAAGGAACGAATCCACTGCTCACCCTCGCTCTGCCCTGTAAATCCCAATGATGAAAGTAGTTACAAAATACCCTCAGTACAAGAATCAAGTTAGTCTGATAGAACACCCTCAGTTCGAAATAGCCGGAACAAAATGAATCAGTAACAGGTACTAACAACTCGAGAGGCGTGCACTTACAGACCCTCGATTTCCAAATTCTCCTTCCAAGAAGTGTCACTTCGACACCAGACATCCTTAGGACAGTTCAGCAGCGTGATCTTAAACATAAATTAATTTAAACTAATTTAATGTCACTTTCAGTGGTAATTACATAATGCCAACAAACAATCATAACTAGTCCAACTTAATCACAATTCTATTTCAGGAACGACTTAACAACTCCCTTCCACAAACCGGGTCTATATGCTCCCTACTCTCCCCCCCGCCCTTCAGACCGTTTCAGTTGGAACCAACACCGCTACGTCCTGCTACCAGCTAACCCTCACTCGCAGTACACTCTTCTAGGGCCCCAGGGCATTAAGACTGAGGGCCCCTTGCTCTCCATTCACCACGAGACTATAAAACCGCTGGTGGAGAAAAGGCCACTGGGTACACCGTTGCTACCTCCTCATAAGTTTGTTGAAGTTGCCAGCAGATCAGATGGGTAATTATGGTTTTAGTAAACTTCTTCTATGTTTATAAGCACTTGTAATGCAACCTAAACATGCAAAAGTATGCCACCGATCGATCTTTCTTATTTACATAATCGACTTCCTTTGTCAAAACTTTTCAGCTGTGGATGATCGATAATGTGACATTCCACAAATCATTGTTTTTAAACTTTCGCAATGATTACACATATTAGAATATTATTGGGAATAAATCGCGTGAAATATTTCAAGGCCGAAACGACGAACCTTTAATTGTCGACCCGGGTCGTTGTGCATGCGTTAGTTCGCAAGGGCTTATCACGACAACTGAATAAAGACATTGAATAAGGAACCCGTGACAACGATCGGTGCAATTCGATCGAAACGTCGGTAAAATAAAAGGTTCGTACCTTTAAAGATTTCACGCTATTATGTCCCGATCATATTCTAATAATACAGAAATCAGCTAGATCTACAATTTTACAAAATCTACCCAATTAACTAAAAAAATCAGCACTATATCATTGCTCAACAAAAAACTATCCAATAACAAACTTCCTTACAGGTACAGCGACGATGAGCTCACAGAAGAAAACCTGCAGTACCTCTCCGAAGACGTGAGGGATATGATCAAAATGGCCCACAATCCTAAAACAGATAAAGTGGTCGACGTCTGGGAAGGAGTTAAGCAAGGGAACCAGCCAGCCACCACTAAAGCCAAGCTATCGGCTTCCAATCTTCGGTTACTGCTGCTCTACGATCTGCTTAGCAGGGACGCGAAAAGGCAGAGACTGTCTGATTATAGTGTAAGTGCCTTTTTATTTACCGGCGCCTGGATAGTGTGAGTCTGTGTTAGCGTCCAAATGAGTAGACGAACCTGGGTCCTTATTCACTATCTTTTTTTCGTTTTTGTGTCAAGCCCGCGCTTCTAACTGTCAAAATCTTGTCATAATGGTATATATAGAGCTGCGCTTAGAAATGCATCGCGCATGTGCGCGGACATCTTTGAGTGCACCACGCATGTTCGCGCGCCCTTGCCGCGAAAACGAAAAATATAGTAAATAAGGACCCTGAATATAGTTTTGTTTGTTTAAAAGCTAGCTCAATCAAGATGTTTCTTAGCTTTTTTGACGAAAATTCGTTCATTTTTTATTTAAAGAAAATCTACTTTTCGTCTCACTTTGGAGTATTATCGATCCATCAACTATGGTAGTTATGAAATACCAACTACTGTAGTTACCAGTAGTAGTGTAGAATGCAAGCAAAAACGGACGTTTTTATCTGTCCAGAACTTGTCAATCTAATATTTAAGTAGTATTTCTCATGCTGCGTGAGTGAAAACGTGAAAAAGGATTTTATAAATTAAAGTAACCTGACACTATTTCAACTGATTTATATCTCCAAAAATCTAATATTTTATTAAACAACGTAGTTAGTAATACCTACGAGTAAACAAGAAACCAATGATAGGTCGTTGATCTACATATTTTAAAGATATAACTTATTGATTCGATCATTTATTTAAATGTATGTTAATTAGCCGACCCACAAACATCTAAAGATACTTATAATATATAAACAATATGATGTAATACAAGATGTTTTTCCTGACTTTGCTTTTAAAAAGTATTTATTGAAAACAACCTAATGAAATAATATTACTAAGTTGAAATGAAAATAAGCCACGACCGGGATGTTATTAGTATACTACAAATCACCCTGTATATATAACACCTCAGGTAAGGTGTTGAATATCATCAAATGTCTAAACGAAATTTCATCAAGTTTTAATTTAATAGAAATCATTTTAATTTTAAAATTATATCTATTAAATTAGCTTCCTAATATAAACAACTTCATTCGAATTCGTTCATTCATTTAAGAGCTATGATGACACCGATATGTAAATATGTCAAACTGATAAAACTGATTAAAAAAGTCGGAGGAAAAACTCGTAAAATGTATAAGGGAAGTAAAACTTAGAAGTTCAGCATAGGTGTCGACCCTAGAGAATCTCTAAGCATCTGAAGTGTTAGCTTTATAGGTCCAAGAAACAGGCGAAGCGTTGATGAATGAATGAGTAAGTGATTATTTTAGGTATTTTATATACATTTTACCACTATATAAAGAGGGAACATTCGACAAACATTACAATAATCTTCTCTCTTTGAAGTACCTAAAATATCAGATATCAGTCCGAGTGTGTACGACTGCTACGCAAGTGGTCGTGGGTTCGATTCCCACTCGGGACACCACTTCATGTGATCCACAAATTGTTATTCCTAGTCTGGGTGTACTTTGTGTCCGTGATTTGAATGTTTGTAAAGTCCCCCGCGACTGGTAAACAACTGCGGGAGTCGCTGTCTTTTAAAAAATATATTTATGTTATTATTATATAGAGGTAAAGTTTGTGCGATTGTAGGGGTAATCTAATGTGGGACCAAAATCCAACATTGATAGTTATCTGTTTGCAAAAAAAAAATGTTAAACGTCGGTACGTATTTCACCCCTGTTAAGCCTGAAGCGTTGTCATTGTTTTCAAGAAGTAAGGAATCCTACATTGTAATAACCCAAACAATATATATTTATCAAATGTAAGTGTATAAAAAACCCTATCAGATTACCTTTGGTCTTGGAACCCTAAATACTGTCTCTCATCTTGATCGTTTAATTATGATGAATCTTGACCAACATCAAAACACAAAACATTTATCTCAAAGGTATTCAAATTCAGACTTCAAACCCTTTAGAAGTATTCAAAATCCATCAATTGTATTTAAAAGCAAATTCCAAACAAGTGAACCTTCAATAACTGCCTTCAAGGCTCTATCTTGAATTGAAACAAACGAAACTTCCAACTTACCGAACAACTAAATATCACTGGCAGAGAAATCCTTATGATTAAAATGCCAATACCCTTAAGGAACTCTCAAATATGCCGCACGTTACCGCCACTAGTCGCGGCAAGGACTTTTTAGTCATAGAATTGTAAGGGCTTCTTGTCTAATAGCCACTACTTGCTACTGAAATCTATACTTATGAAGCTGAAGATTTGTTTGTTTGTTTGTTTGAACGCGATTATCTCAGGAACTATTCATCCGAATTGAAAAATTATTTCACAGTTGGATAGCCGTTTATCGAGGTAGGCTAAAACAACGCTACGACCATTAGGACCCGGAGCGGCAATGAGAAATGTTGCAAAAACGGGGAAAATTTACGCAAACGAACTTGTGCGGGACAGCTAGTTACTAATACGTGTAATGACATCCGATTTTGAATAGACGACAATACTCGATGGTGACTACTCAAACAAATAAAAGAGCACCAGTGTGTTCGTAACCACAAGTACACTTAATATTAGGGTAAGATTGCTTATGTCGTACCCCCTAGGGTGGAGAATGCTGTAATGTTTCAGCTAATTAAAATTAAACTAAATCTTTTGCGTCCATTAATCCTTTATAATAAAGTTCATAGGTCAAAACAAAATTATTTTACTAAAGAAGTTGTTCAGATATTTTTCAAAAAAGAACCTTTGGTACTAACTTACTATAGCCTAAGCCTAAGTCGTACATAGAATAAGGAACGAGTTTTCCATTGAAACCTTTTCTTTAAGCAAAGCTAAATGATCTTTAAAATCACATATTTTTGTTATTTACGTTAATGCTTAGGATTCATCTTTTGTAGATATGAGACGAAATATTGGTGTGGTACGACATAAGCGGTGGTACATCTAAAGCAACTTACCCTAAATTTTAGATATATGAAAAAAAAATGCATAAAAATGCTTTGAAAATTACAAAAAGCATTTTTATGTATTGACTTTATGAGCACAATACACACAACTGTACTTTAATTAATTGGTCGCCGATAATAAACACACTGATGAGACATAGACCCGACATGATCGCCTACGAAGTATAAGACTTCACTAGCAGCTGCAACTTGATCTGTGCTATTTCCTACCAGAAATGCTCGAATATCTAAAGGGCAAATAGACCAATAAATACGCTAGGTTTTACATCGACAAAGCTTTTTTTTTAAATTATAATCTAAGAAGTACAAAATGTGTAACATTAAAACTAATTCGCCAAACTGCTTAGCACAGTTTGTTGGCGAAAGTTTATAGATCTCGTCATATGTTATGTTGATAAGAATACTTCCACCTGTTGCTAATGTACCTGTTATAGTTTGAATTTTGCGATACACTAACAGGCTAACATTCGCCAGCAACTTATTCTAGGAACTTTTAAACGCCGCGTCAACTTCAGGTAGCCGATCACTCACAGGCGCCCGAGGGCGGTCACAAGTGGTTCGTTTGCACAAGCCTTTATTCATCCAACAAAATTATTGAGATCGTAAAGAGCCAATAACGCTGAATTATGCGAAGGGCAACGGACAGGCCTTTGGCGTTATTTATTTATATTTGTGTAACAATATCGTAAAATATTTTATTTTGGGACTTACTCTCAATGACATGTTATAAATCTGAGTTTTATTTTGTCAATAATACGTCGTGGTATTTACTTAAATATTAAGTTCCTCAAAGAACTATTTAACTTGTGTGCACACTTTTGTGTCCGTCTGTCCATAGTTTAAAACAATAATAATAATTTGACTACCTCTGTGGCGCGGTGGGAGTGTATCCGACTGCTACGCAAGAGGTCGTGGGTTCGATCCCCACTCAGGTAAACTTTGTGTGATGAGCACGATGGTTTATTCTGTGTCTGGGTGTTAATTATCTATAATATGTAGGTATTTAGAAATATATAAGTATGTTTATCGGTTGTCTGGTTTCCATAGTACAAGCTCGGCTTTGTTTGGGATCAGATAGCTTTGTGTGTGTTGTCCCAAGATATTATTATTATTAATAATAAAACTTTTTTAAGAAAAATATCAGGTACATCACCTAATGCAAATTTTATTAACTCCTATGTTTTAGTTTATATCTCTGGTATTTTATAAGCTAGGATAGCGTTTTAAACACTAAAACCTTTCCATAAAAACATGCAATCGAATAGCGAAAACTCCATCTAAATTGGAATACGAGCTTTCGAGAAAATCGCGAACATACATACGGATCAAACAGAGAACCATCTTTTGAGCAAAATATACAAAGAGACACAATTTATGCAGAAAAACAATATTAATATTTCGTGGGGAAGGCACTTATTGAAGGCTCAAGAAATAAAACCTTGATAATTCAGTTTTACGTCCGTCGTCGTAATCTTACAAATCACTTTATTATTGCTTTGGAAGTGTCTTAAACCTATACATTAGGCTCGAATACTTTTAAGACCGTCTTTCACTCTCTGTCTTTAGTTTTATCAGACGTATGTCATATAATCAATCCTAAAGAAAATACCTATTTTTTTTTAATTCAAATTATAATAAAAATACAAAAAAATAAAAACCGACTTCCAAAATACATATAAGGTAACGAAAAAGCAAAAAATAATATAGGTACAACAACAAAAAATTATTAAACATTTTGAAGTTGGTGCCAGATAATGTAATTTTAGGCACCAACTTCAAAATAGGTACTTAATTATTTTTTGTTATTGTATCTATATTATTTTTATTTCTCACTTTTTAGCGTATTGGTTTGTAGTTGATTTATGTTACAATAGCTTAATACAAACTCCTCATTTCTTAGGCTCGAATACTTTTAAGACCGTCTTTCACTCTCTGTCTTTAGTTTTATCAGACGTATGTCATATAATCAATCCTAAAGAAAATACCTATTTTTTTTTAATTCAAATTATAATAAAAATACAAAAAAATAAAAACCGACTTCCAAAATACATATAAGGTAACGAAAAAGCAAAAAATAATATAGGTACAACAACAAAAAATTATTAAACATTTTGAAGTTGGTGCCAGATAATGTAATTTTAGGCACCAACTTCAAAATAGGTACTTAATTATTTTTTGTTATTGTATCTATATTATTTTTATTTCTCACTTTTTAGCGTATTGGTTTGTAGTTGATTTATGTTACAATAGCTTAATACAAAACTCCTCATTTCTTTTTACAAAATGTAGCATATTGCGATACAAGGCCGTTGATCTTTGAGGAGTTCACCTGATACTAGACCATCAGTTCCATTACACAATTTGACGGAGGCGGAACATAAAAAAAAAACAACTGTCTAAATAAGAATCTTAAAAAGTCGATTGAAAAAACAGTTTTGCCGTTTTAAAGATTAACAATTTTTTATTTGCAAATTGCTGTCAAAAAGCCGACTGTGGAAAGAAGGCCTTTATATAAGTAACAAAACCAGACTAAAATAAACCTAAGTACAATAACATTTACCCTGTAATAAAGTCGTTAGGTACAAAACCTTCTTGTGGACATACCTATATGGCTGTTTTATAGGCTTTTTATGGCATAATCTCTGGTTATTTTTAAAGGCAATTTGGACTTTTGTGAATTCCAGCTATAAAAGGCGTTTAAGTGGCAATTAAATGTGGCCAAAATAACGTTATTTAGTGTGTATATTTAGTTGTTCCTGGCGCATACCCCGTACAAAGTGACATCAATTACAAATGCCGAATCGAATGACTGTTCTATAATTTTTTTTTTGACAAATGGACACTTTAACAAATTGTCGTTGTTGCTATTCCTGTTACGCAAGTATAGACTTCCATCTAAATCCATCCAAATGTCAAATTTGAATTGAAGTCTTGTCGCACGATCTTTTTTCTACTATCGTTAAACTAGCTTTAGATCTCGGCTAGGCCATAGAGATCGGATTTGCTGAAGTAATTCTATTATCCTTTGTCTTCTTCACAACAGGAATGTTACGGAGCTTCGACTCCGACTCTGAAAGCTCGGAACTTCCAATTGATTTTACCACTTCGACTCCGACACTTTAAAATTAGACGTTTTAACCGGAGTTACCGAGCGTGCGGCAGCGGCAGCTAATTGACACACAATAAATGTATGAAGGAAAAATTCTCACGGATTCCCTTGATCGCGGATTCAAGTCCCGCCCGAGCGATTTTTTCCTTAACACATTTTATATGACTGAATAATGTTTCTCTGTACTATTTTGGCACATTTTCTTAAGCTTTATATCACCATGTTTGTTGCCCACCATCTCTGACTCCGATTCCGACTCCGACAAACCACCAGAGAGACCGATTCAGAAGGGGTGGCACCCTCCCTCCCCCCAGACTCATGAATTTTCTAGTGTTCACCTTACTTTTGGTCAGTCGCACAACGACAAATGACCGAAACCTGACCGGTATTGGGTCAAATTGTCTCCTTCCCCCAAGAACATGATCCTATATCCACGCCTAAGCTGGTGAGGGAATGAATGACCCTGGATTTTTAATCGTGGTAGTATTAAAACTTATCAGCAAATTCTCTATTGAAACAGAATCAAAATCAGTCTGTCTATATCTGATCAAAATCAGTCTGTGTGTATGCTTAGTTACATTAAACAGACGCGAACTGAAATCGGGCTATCCGAAGAACAGTTATCTGCAAAATCTTTACTTTCAAGGAGAGTACCTTTCAGTTTGTTTTACACAAAATTTGATGCCATTTCTTTTGTTCGCTTTACATATTTGTACAGATTAAATATTTTTTTGTTATAACATTCAAATCACTCTCCTATAATGTAGAGATTTTGGAGACGTAACTTTTATTCGGATAGGGCGAAATATTACACGAATTTTGTTTCGAGTATTAAGTTAGATCCTCGACCTAATCAATTTTAGGATTCCGTAGCCAAAATGGCAAAACGAAATTCTTATAGTTTCGCCATGTCCGTCCGTCAGCAGCTTAGCTCAGAGACTGTTATTGCTAATTATGGCTGTAATTTTGCGTGAATACACATATTATTAGCGCCGACAAAGTTAAAGAATAAAATCTTGTCAAACGATTTTTAGGGTACCTCCCCTAAATGTAATGTTGGGACGTGATTTTTTTTTGCTCAACTACCCCACCGTATAGGGTATTATTAGATAGTTATTTTAAAAACGTTTACAAGTTGGGAAGACCATTTTTAGATTTAGGGATCCGTTTGTGTAATATTAAGATTTAGATTTAAAATGCAAATTTTTGTTAGAGTGCAGTGTGTGTCCCCCTGCTAGCTAAATTGGTTGATGTTGAGTATGTGAAAATAGGCCCGACATGCGCCTGCCCGGTTTTTAGTACAGAAATTACAATTTCCATTTTAAAAATAAAGAAAAATGTATTTTTAATTTCCAGGGCTTCTCTCCAGACGTAATGAAGAATCTAGTGGATTCTTCATCCGGTGGTGCGCGGGAGCAGCTCAAAATGGCGCTATCCAAAATGGTGGAACGTCACGACTGTGGGCACGAGTATGCCAACAATAGGGCGAAAGAAATGGTAGTGGAACTGGGCAAGGATGAGTCAGGCATGTCCGCTGAGCTGAGGTATCTTCAGCCTATCATTTATAAGTATTAAAAGATTGATGTTTGTCTATCTTTGTTGGATTACTGAGAATTTATAATATTTTATGATTTTTAAGAAAGGAAACACGCAAAAAGTAAATTAGAAAGACAAGCTTAATGTGTGCGCTCAAAGGTGATTATCTTCAATCTTCAAAATGGCTGAATAGTTTTCATAAAACTAAAAATTCTTCAGAAATACCAGCATTGGAATAAAAAAAATGCTAATCTGCTTTCATTTCTTTTATAAAAAAAGTATGTAAAATGTATAAATTCTTAACCAATTTCTTCGAGATTTAATAACATCCCGAAGAAATTGAAGAAGATCATCATTAGCTTAGATGAGCTTTATATGCAACAAAGCTACTTTCAGTTTAAAAAAAGTTGCATCTATATCCTTAAATCCGTTGAGACTCAACGAAGCCACAGACAGACAGACACACATAGATGTGTGTTTGTCTGTCTTTGGCTTCGTTGAGTATGTAAGTTTGACAACTTGTAATTATTTGCGTAGGGAGTCGCGAAGATAATCAACTATAAATAGTACCTACATGTTCTAAATATAGATATTTCTCAGTAATAAATAAAGGTAGTGCGAAGGGCTGAATCCCATGAAACGCCATAACAGTACACGAAATATCTTGTCAAAATAAACTATTATTGAATAGACAAGTACACGTAAAGGTGCATTATACTTTAATATTTAGTATTTATCATAGAAATATAATAATATTGATTAATTAAAAATAATTATAATTTATCAATTTTAATTATTTTTTAAATTAATTTATTATAATAACTTAAAGAGAGCATTCATCGAGATGTATTGACGTCGCTTTTGATGAGATCTTTATTTTCTTGTCGAGTTGTATTTTCTATAAAAAAACAGTAAAATAAATGAAATATGTAATGAAAATGAAATTTCATATGATTTGTTCATAAAAATGTCGCTAAAACACAATTTTGTAATACCCGCTACGAATTATGATAAAATAAATATATCCCAATTTATTACAAGAATTTAATCAATAAGACAAAATTAATTAATAAATAAAACAAAATAAATAATGTACAACTAAACATAGTTAATATTTATGAGTAAGTAGTAAGTCAAATATGTGCATTTATTACAATGTAAGTTAAAGTCGTTTATATTAAAGTATTTGTTTATTTATTTTTATTCTTTTTTTTCAAGCTTAGGTTTCTCCATTTAAATTTTGTTGAAGTCAAATAGTTTTTTTACTTATTAGTTTTAATGCAAGTAGTGGCCTCGTAAGATTTAGTAATTCTTAACTGATTTGATCGATTTAAATAGCGGTAATATTACAAAATACTCAACTTTATTATATAAATACTTAATAATCTGAAGACAACGTATTTATTTATTTGTATTTCAAGTCATTATAAATATTGTAATACTTTTATATTTTTCTATTATTTTGTATTAATATATGTAGAAATCTAAGAAATAAGTTTACCAAATAAAATTAAAAAATTAAATGCTGATTTCATTATGTCTGACGACCCCTACCCTACCTAGATCTTTCCACAATTTTTTGCCAAGTTAAAAAAAAAACAAAAAAAATTAGCTTCCAAGCCCTATGTCGTGGAGACTTTATAACTAACAGACATAAAGTACACCCAGACAAAATACCACGCCCAAATTCATCTATCTGCTTCACCATAGACAGATAGGGACTTGATGACTGTAAAGTTTTAAAACAAAGTGATTGTTTCAAAGCTTTACAGTCATCAAGTCTCTATCTGTCTGACGAAGTCTGATTCGATCTGACGAAGTAGAAATCTTTCAGATTGATATTTCAAATGTTTTTATTGGCCTTTAATCATTAATAGCTAAAAGGTCCCGTACATTATAATTACTACGACTACCTATAGATATATATCCAAAAGTCTTTTATTAGTCAATTTCCTTCAATAATTTCAATGAATAAACTCCACAAATAAAGAAATGATTAATATAATCCGCTCTGAATGAGGCCGCCTTGGAAGTAGTATTCTAAATCCAATTATATTCAGTGAAACGTAAAACGCTTATCAGATTAAAATAAATTGATTTCTTTGAAGTGTGGGCTCGGGGTCACGAGTCATCTTTTGGGTTCACTTGTAACTGGGATTTTGTAAGACCTACCCCAGAATCCGATAATCCGATGATTTTGTGGCAATTGCCAACTAGGTTGACCTCCTTAATTATGATTGAAGGTACACAAAAGGAGTTTCTTTACACATTTTTTTTTAACGTTAAGATGTCATACATGATTTGCCACAAATTGAACGATTGTTTAATGGAAAAGTAGAAAAGTCTCGGGTTACGCCTTTTGTATACATTATTCTAGGCCTTTAAAATCTAAAAAAAACGAAAAATCATACATTGTTATTTTTTCAAAGGCAATTCCCCCAGTAATTTACAAGCCATGTGTCGCGGGGGACTTTACAAACATACAATTCACAGACAGAAAGTACCTACACCCAGAATCGGAGCCACGATTTGTGGATCACCAGAGTGGTGTCTCATGCGTGAATCGAACTCACAACCTCTTGTGTAGCAGTCGTACACACTTCTACTGCGCACTTCAGCGTATAAAAAATGCTAAAATTGTTTTGTAGGCGTCTACAAAACAATTTTAGCATTTTTTTTATAGCAATAGTTCTAAGAGAGTAAGAATATTGCTATTACTTTAATTACAGGTGCTTCTACTTCTATTTGTTCAAAGAAATAGAAAAAATACTATACCTATTTGTTTATTTCCATCTATTTCAATATTCTTTAGGATCTCGTAAAAAATAATTTTATACAGTACTTATGACACCTGAGGGAAATTACTCACTAATGTTTTAGTACCTACAAGATAAAAATTGTTCGTCGAAATTGGTTATTTTTACTTAGGACTTACCTCGGTTTTGGAATAAGTTTTTCCACTATCTGGTAATATATGCATGAATTATGATTATGAACTCCCCGAAGTACTGGGAAAGGTACAAAAGTTTTCGGTCTGACAAAGATAATAATTACATATAATTATTTACAAATTATTTTAGGGTTCCGTAGCTAAAATGGCAAAACAGAACCCTTATAGTTTGATCATGTCCGTCCGTCCGTCCGCAGCTTAGCTCAGAGACTGTTAGTGCAAGAAGGCTGTAATTTTGCAAGGATATACTTACGTCGACAAAGTCAAAGAATAAAATCTTGAAACATTTTTTTTTAGGGTACCTCCCCTATATGTAAAGTGGGGATGAGATTTTTTTTCCATCTTGTGGGGTATCAGTACCACACGATGAGGTAGGTGAGGAAAAAAGTCTTTGCAATTAAAAGCTATTACTGAATGTTATAAATGTTGATAAACTTTCGATTCTTTTTCGATTAGTACACAATAATATAAAATAAGAAATGTTTAGGTAATAATAGGTAAAATTAAAAAGAGTATTTACCCTAACATATGATAAATATTGAGGAACTAAAAAACTATCATCTACGAATAATATATTGTAATTAAATCTTTTCAAAGAACTCTTCACCTCTATACTAATCCTCCATACTAATTTTCGAAACATTTTTTCCAGTCCGCCGTTGACAACTGTATTCCTTTCAGGTGATTTTTTATTTTAGGGAACAAAAAGAAGTCACGCAGTGCCAGATCAGGACTGTAAGGAGGGGACACATGACTCTGACCGGTATAGTGTCCAAGAACTCCCTTGTTTTAAGCGCTGAGTGGGTGCGTTGTCATGGTGAAGCAGAACCCCGCCGAGCCCGGTTTTCGGTCGCTTGTTTTCACATTGCACATAAAACTTCTGGCAGGCATTTTGTGGTTTACCGTTCGGCGTTATGCTGCTTAGGTCTTGCAATGGAATTGGAACCAGATACCCCGTCAAAGTAAAGAAACTGGCAATCAAAATTTTCCCTGCGCTTCTCGCTCGCTTCACTTTCGTAGGCGTTGGTTCCTTTTGAAACAGCCAAACTGTCAATTGACTGTTTGTTTCTGGATCGTATTGATAAATCCAGGATTCGTCACCTGTCACAATGTCGTAAACGCGCCGAGACGAGCTTGCTTCTTATTATTCAATCAGATCACGGTTCCACTCCACACGGGCCTGCTTCTGAGCTTCTGTGAGGTTGTGCGGCACCCAGCGCGAAACTATCCTCCTCACGCGAAGGTGCTCGTATAGAATCATATGTACGCTTCCCGAACCAATCTGTAGTGTACCTAATGCTGAATGCTGAATCTCTTCGTATGTAATTCGCCTGTTTTCTGATTTTTTTGTTTGACAGCCAGCACACTTTCTTCCGTGACAGCCGTCGTAGGGCGACCACTTCTTTGTTCATCCCCCAAAGTAAGGCCACCGCGCTTGAACTCGCTATGCCAACAGTAGATGGTTGCTTACTTATTTTTACTAGCTTTATATTTAGATGTGATGTCCGTGTCAGTATTTCGTTTAATTACTAGTTATCGCCCGCGACTTCGTTTGCACGAAGATTTTGTAAGCAAATTTATCCCAAGGAAACATTTTTTCAAAATAAAAGTATTCTATTCCAAACTATACCAACCTATCTCTGTGCCAAATTTCCCCAGATCCATTTACCCGTTGTAGCGTGATTGAAACATCCACCCATACATTCAAACTTTGGCACTTATACTAATATTAGTAGGTATCACAAAATTGGTGCAGACTAACTGCGCCCGCGACTTCGTCTGCGTCTAGTAGCAGTGCTGTCTCTCCCTATTGATGTTAGCGTGATTTATAATTGTTTTTAATCTTTTTCAATTTACACATTAGAATATTAGTCGATCCGTGACCACGATCGGTGCAATTTGACGGAAACGTCGGGTAAATCAAATGTTTTTACTTTTAAATATTTCACGTTGTAAACGCGCTCTCTGGTAGCAGAGCTGTCTCTCCCTATAGATGTTAGCGTGATGATATAATGTCTAAGTTAAATTACTTAATAGTCTAGTTACTCCTTACATTCTCAGCTGTCTGACAGTCAAAGTCTCGTCAAAATTCGTCCCGCCGTTTCGGAGTTAACCCGGAACAAAGAAAATGAATGTTGCGGATTTTTACATGCATTTAGTAAAAAACTGTTTTTTTGACATTATAAACAGACACTCCAATTTTATTTAATTGTATAGATATACATAGATCAACGATTCGACTGCCTCTGTGACTCGGTGGGAGTATGTCCGACTGCTATGCAAGAGGTCGTGGGTTCGATTCCCACACAGGACACCACTTTGTGTGATCCACAAATTGTTGTTCCGAGTCTGGGTGTTCTTTGTGTCCGTCACTTGTATGTTTGTAAAGACCCTGCAGGAGACGTCTTTAAAGAAAAAAAGATGTGTGCATATACAAAGCAGCTTTGGTTCAGAAAATATACTAAATTAGATAATATTTAGTAGTAAGTACCCATACATAAATATTTGCAACTATTTACGACTCAATAAAATATTATTAATGATCAAAGTAATAAAATAAAATGGCAATATATGTGCGATACTAAAACTGAAGTAATAAATAATTTTATTTACGGATATCATATTTCTTTGATTTGTTTATGAAATGAAGGTTTTGATTGTGCTAGGAATCAAACTTAGTATTCTAATAAAAACAACCGTATCTAAATCCATTCATTTATTTAAGGGCAAAGTGACAAATAAACACACATAATAATACAAGTTAAAGTAGTGCACCCCTCCATTTGCTCATTAAAGGGGTAAAATAGACACATACTTAATAGGACAGTAGTACTTAACATGAAAACAATAAAATTATCATATTTTCTACAAATATAATTTATAAGTACAGTCAGCTACATTCGTCGCTTAACATTTGCGAAAAATCAAAGCGACTCAACTCAGCCCAAATACCTCCTACCGCAAGGTTTCGAAACTTAAATTTGGAACACAATAATCACTATAGAATTGCAAAAAAATGTTTAAAGTCCTTGGTTTGCTCCATTACTTTTGAAGCTGTAATGATTTTTAATATTGCTTTTATAAGTCCTACATAAGTGACTTATGTAGCTGACTGTACTCATAATAAATAATAATAGATAATAGGTAAGTATAGTACCGACGAATTAATATTTACATATAATAAAGCATCCTAAATACAATTTTCAAAAAATATATCTTTACATTCTGTAATAAACTAAAAACCTATATGTTTCTAATCTGAAAAATTTCAGTGACTATAATCCACTTCATGGCACTAATTTTGAAATAATGCTGCAATTAAAATTTATACATACATCAAGTAAATAATTAATAAATAGCAGTCTAAATTTATAATTGTTTTTAATCCTTCGCAATTTATACATCAGAAAATTAGTCGACCCGTGATCACGATCGGTGCAATTCGAGCGAAACGTCGGGTAAATAAAATATTTTTACTTTTAAATACTTCACGTGATCAAGTCTCGATAATATTTTAATAAATACATAAGTGATAACCGGATACAAAAAAAATATTTATTAATTTTATATATTTTAAACTTTTTACAATTCAAACAGGAGGTATCAGCCATTATTAAAAAATAACCAAAAAATATACTTTCAATTCCAATTTAATCCACTACCTAAAATATTAAAATAATACTCTTTACATTTTTTTCTAGTCAGACAATAAATAAATTCTAGCTAGTTAGCCTCAAAATATTAAAACAAAAACTATTGCATAAGTACTTCATAATAGAATATTGCTCCAAAATTCATGCTTGTTGATAAACTTTCTTTGATGTTTATTTTGTTTGGAGTTATTTGGAACTATTTTTGGAGTTTAGAGAGCTGACCTTACAACAATCGACCTTATAAAAATAAAGTTTTGTATTGGGCAAACAGAGCAGATTATAATAATATATATAACCTGGCCTAAAAGAAATAAAAATATTAATAAATAAAAATAAATATTCTTACAAATTATCAATGGGTATTTCAATGCCTTTAGGTAAGCCTGTCATAAATATTAACAACATTAAACATAAGTATGTAGGTGTTTACACCAAGGACGGTAGACTTTACCTTCCTTTTATAAATACTTACGTTTACTAAGTAAATAATATTTGGTATCATCAAAAAAAGAAAAAATAAAAACGGCTTGTAACGTTTTGTCTCAGTTCATATTTCGCTTTTTGAAATTAGGACACTGAAGTATTAATAAGACTGTATATCTATTTGACTACATAATAAATCGTTGTCAAGCACATTGAACAACTCGGAAAGGGGTCGTCATCATATCGCCTGTACTGTTCGGAAGCTTGTCTGTATGCAACCTACGAACGACGGTTTTTTTTTTCAAAAACGGTACGCCCCGCATATATATTTGACTACTTAATATATCGTTGTCACGTTAAAACATACTAAACTACAAACCAAAAACAAGATTCAAAAAGCACTTATCTCGATCCTGAATTATCAGATGGCTTAAAAAGATTCATAAATCCACCCCAGAGTAATTGTATGATGCTTCCAAAGAATTCCAACACATATATGAAAGGTCCTTCTCTAGGTTTGCCAGGGTCATCCATTTCTACGTCATCTAGCTCAAGGGAATCCAAATCATTGTCGACTTCATTCTTTAAGGTATCATTGTTCTGGATTCTGGCTGGCAGGTAGGAGGCAAAGCTGGAGTAGAGAGTGAATTTCTCTGGTTTCTTCTGAGGCTTTGTAACTCCTTGAAAAGAAATAAGAGAAGAAATATGAGTGACGATTATGTGTGAGTGTAGTCCGAGAGGGAAGCGCTAAAAATGCATGCATTTAATAAAGGCCGTTTTTTTAAATACGTCACATTAGTGGAGTAATGAAATACCGTTCTGTCAGTCAGCTGGTTTCCTTAGCGTTTGACGCGCAGGACTTTTATCGGCTACTGACGGCATCTGCTACTGAATTATCCTGACTGACTAACTGTATTTGCTTCTTATGATTCTTTATCAGTCATACTAAATTTCAGAACACACATTCAATAGCACGCGCAGATCGGGCACGATTGATGAATATAACTTTAACGCGTGACTGACATGCCTGGTTACAAGATTTTGCATGACTGATGAACGAACTACTTATTTTGAATTAATATACTGCTGGAAACTAATATATTTTCACGTTCTAGAAAGCAGTTTTGTGAGATATATAGTTCATTAAAAAACTAAACTACTTCTGCGCCAAACGCTAAGGAATCCAGCTGACTGACGCAGGGTATTTTTTTGCTTCCCTCTAGGACTTGTACCTATTTTTAAATTGTTTTGTTGAATTCATTTAGATCCAGATTCAGATATAGACTCGCAATAATGCAAGTCTATAAAGATGTACCTACGAATCCATATTTATTAACAAATATTTTTTGTATGTAGCTTATTGCAAAAGTGTCTAGCATTTAACTTCAATCTTCAAGTGACCTTCGTACTAAATTTCATTTCAGTCGACCTAGCTAATCTCCGAAGACACTATCTTTCGGAGATTAGCGCTTTCCAACAAACAAACTCTTCTGAATAATGGTCCATTCTTTTCAATTGCGTCTTAGTGCAGGAAGGTCAAAAATCTCTATTATTGTAACAATAAACTCACTGTACCCTAGCCATTTAAATTTGTTCAGAGTTTTCACCAATTAGATATTATATAAAACGCTAAAAAGCATCATACCCTCAGTAGACAATTCTTCAACATCTCTCTGCTTTACAATATTGTTGTCAATTGGCTTGACTTCGTGTTTCGTCGTCAAATCCTCTTCTTCGGAGAGCTCTATCTTGTTCTCGGTATGCTTCGGGGATACTACTGTAGGTGCCGCCGTTGATACATTGTAGCCCAGGATTCTGTCAATTGGAAATACATTTTCAACTCAAAAAATGTCTTGTTTCTGCAGGTACAGCTCTGTCTGCTTGTGGCTGCATTCTAGCTTCCAAAAATACGGATGGATGTATTTATTGGAAAACTGACTTATTCATAGTGGTTTCTATCTATATTTCGTTATCTTTAATTATCTGTTCTGTTAATCATCTTTATGTTTCATGTGGTCGGATTTTAATGCGAATTTATTTTGGTTAATCTATCACTCTGCATTTGAAGAAAATAAATTTATCAAGGTCGTAAAGTAGTAGCAAAATAAACTATTAAATCATACACAAATACACTGACTTAAAGATTAAAACAGAACAGAAAGGTTTCATAACGCGGACTCTATAAAGATATTATCTCAAGGAGCAGGCTAGAACGTAGGTAACATCTATTGACGTATAGACCTGGACCACTCCATTCCTTTTAATTAAAAAGTAAATATTGACTGCAAAGCGTGAAAGAAAGAAAAAACTCGTGCGGCCTTTGATAGGTATTGTCCACAAAGTAGCGTATTCTCTTTCTTGAAAGTGGTCAATTGGGTAGAATAACAATAAATTATTTTACACTATACAAGAAATAGCATTTGCAAAAATATTCTCAAAAACAATCTTTCTCTACAATTTTACGCTGTCATGAATTTATAAACATCAAAACAAATATTAAAACTACATGATTTGACCATACATAAAAATGACGTCATTGTTTTGTATTTCTTATAAATTAGTACAAGGCGCATCGTTTTGACGTTTCTTAAAAAATACTGATTTGACTTGACAGTCATCTACCCTATTTGTGAGATTATGGCGCAGTCCTGGTCTCTAACCCCCGTATTTATAAACGAGTAATAGCAATTACTTAAGTAAAAGTAATTACTTAAGTAACAGTTTCTATTTTATAGTCAAGAAAATGAGTGAAGTAAGAAACGTCAAACGTTAGAATACTTAGCCAAGCAATAGTCACCGATATCGTTACTTGAGTAATAGCTTTAATTAAGAATTTTATGGAGAGGTTATTTTTCTTAACAGATATTTTAAAAATATGTAAGGTTTGGAAAATAAAAACAATTTATTTGGCGCTATGCCAGCCAGTGGGTAAATAATACAATAATAATAATAATATAACATTTATTTTAGTCATTTTTGGCCCACAGAAATCTATACCTTGCCGACTAACATACTTGTCAGTATAATACAATAAGTGAAGTGCAGTAAAAGTAAATACAACTTAAAATCACTATATATAAAAACTATATCAGTAGGCACGCTTCACTCCCTCATAAGTACTATGCGTCGCGACTCCAGAATCTACACCCTCGTCTTGTAGCGGAACTTCTGGTACGTGCCGGCGCGAGATGTACTCCGGCGCGGCGTGTTCGGCGCCGCGGCGCACAGAATTCCCTTAGCTTATCTTTGCCGCAGCCGTTCTTTATGGTTGGCTATCGGCGCTTCTTTCCTTGCACCGTCACAAAACCATCTTTTGTATCTTCATCTCTGTTCGTTGTACTATCCGGGTAATGCTTGACAGGGGCTTCTAGCTACACTGACAAAATCTATTGATAGTGGTACTTGAGATTTCACCGGGACAATCAATGCAGTCGACACAACGGGGTGGCTGACCCCGGCCTTAGGCTTGCGGGCTTTCAACCATTATAAAATACACCCTTGCTACTTAAATTATAGTGCCCGTATTTAACCAGCAAAACTTCCTTTAAATAAAACAGTAAATCACAGGTGATGTCTTCAGTGATTAACATTTCATTTCAAATAAATTATTTAAAATATTGTTATAACAATAACTTTTATAAATAATTATCTCTCTTAAATTCGAGAATCTTTTTATCAACTTCAACTTTATTTTTATGGCTTCTGCGGTTTTCCCACAATTTTGCCAATGTCACGTGGGATATTTTTATCAATAATTAATATTAGTGACATTTCTAGGGCGACGTCAAGCGAGTTTTATGACGCTAAATTAAAAATAAGTTCTTCAAAAATACTTTTTAAACGTGTGACGGACTATTTCATTTGGTAGCATTACTATTCAATTATGTTGCATTTCGTTACATTCAGAAAACTAAAATTGAAGAATATCGATAAAATATATATATTACGGGTCTTAATCGCGTGAATAATTTAAGGTAAAATACCTTGTTTTTTCAGTCTTCCCGTGACCACGGCCGTTGCAATACGGTCGAAACGTCGGGCAATAAACAAGGTATTTTACCTTAAATTATTCACGCGATTAAGACCCGTAATATATATATTTTAATAATGTGTACAAATCGCGAAAGTTTATCAACATTAATATCGATAAAATCAAAATTTGGTCTGATTATTTTCTGTATTATTATTTTTTAAAGTTTTAAAATGTTTAAGCTATTTTAGCTTGTCGTAATATATTTTTGGCTCTCTATTTTGCAACTTATATAAAATCTTGTTTATGTAAAGGAACGTTTTTCGCGGCTCACCGATTGCTAAGCAATAAGTAATACTTGGTTAGTTTGCTCAAGGAAGTAAGGAACATTACTCGTCTATAAAATAGGTTTTTCTAAGTAATTACTTTAAGAACTAGCCGTGTCTCAATGAAGTAATGGCTAAGTTATAAGTAATGACTCGTTTATAAATACGGGTGCTAGTCAATGGTTACTTCAAAACAAAAGGTTATAGACGACATACACAGATGTCTGATGTACATAGGTACCACGTCATACACAAGGGCGACCAAACTTGGCTCACAACAGTCATGGGACGTTTAGAGGAAGTCCATTTGTGTCATTGTGTGACCATCACAATACCTGTATCTGATTTTAATATATTCTCACGATTCTATGGAGGAGGAACTAAATACATTACGTAAAATTGTTTATAAATAAGTACTACGCATATTGCTAAAATTAATTTCATTTAATTATGAAGACTTAAACACGCGTTAACTTATAATCATATCTTGGGACAACTCACATAATGTCACCTGATCCCAAACTAAGCAGATCTTGTACTAAGGCAACCAAACAACTGATATACATACTTATATATTCCTAAACATATACATATTATAAATATTTTTTTCTTTTTGAAAAGACACCCAGCCACAGAAAAAAACCATCATGTTTATGACACAAGGTTTTATCCCGGGTGGGGATCGAACCCACGACCTCCGGCTTAGTAGTCTCACTAACCACTAGACTCTCTCTCTAGAGTTCTCATTTGGCTATCTCATTTCATTTGGCAATCTAAATAAAATGTGAACTACTATAACAATTATCCAACGTGCTTTCTTGTTGTTCTTTCGACGCAGGCAATCACAATTTTTTTTTCAAAAATTAAAAAAAAATAATACTGCGAACTTTTCTACGGAACTTCAGGGTTCCGCAGAACCCAATTTGGGAAACGCTGCTCTAGGGTATCATAACTGGACACATTGGAACTATCCAACGTGTTTTCTTGTTGTTCTTTCTACGCTGGCAATTACATTTTTTTTTTCAAAATGACTCAAAAAATGTTTTATGAGTCTTGGTCATTTTTCTACGGAACCTTTGGGTTCCGCGGAAACATGCATGGAATCTCGGACCACTTTGTTCCGAAGGTGCTGTGATTTTGAGTCCGTAAGCGATATCGAGCAACGCTTTTGTGATTCTGATCTTGAGTTTATAGGCATCCGGAGTGTCATAATGCGCAAACAACTAGACTGGTGACCACATTGAAACACCTTCATATATAGCACAAAAAAAAGAAAGTTAAAAGTAGACCGTATCGTCAGACAACATCGTGAGGTTCTTCAAAATGGCTAAAAGGAATTTAATCATACAAAAGTAAGATCTTTCCAATATACATCAAGAACACAATACAGAGTTTCGATGCCACAAATCAAACTCACCTCACACTTAGAATACGTCAATCTTGTACACCTTAGAAGTTACGTTATAAAACTTAAAAAGTAGATTGATTTTATCAATTTAACGCACAACAATTTCATCAAACATTCAAATCTGCATATCAGATGGAATGTTATAATGCGTAGCCACTAACAAAAACAGGCATCAAACTTCTAATCCACTCTTTTTCGTGGAGGGTTGACAACTAGTTTCTTATAATACAGTAGTTTATCAAAGTGATTACTTGAAAAACGGCGAAGTAATCCTCTCAGCTATATTATTGGCAATCTGATGGTAGACGTCCAGGGGAGGATTGGTGCCGGCTGTCGTTGGTAATGTGGTATACACAGATACTACGGAATCTTCTGCAGGCGAGCTGAGGCATTGTGGAGATAGCTGGAAACAAAAATATAGAGCATTGACTATAGGACGGATAAGTAAAAGCTAGTACAACTAGCAGGAGTACCAAAAAGATTCATATTTGAGGGGCAGAATGTTGATGACCTTACGGTCAAGTAGGACGTTGTATGCGAAACTGAACAGCGCATACTGCGAGGTGACCTGGACTCCCAGAGATCATTAGTTTTGAAAGTTTATTCGCACTTAATTTTATTTATTGAATGCAGAAAAGTTTGCATGAAATACCGGCTGTTGATCAAAGAATATTATAATTACTAGTGTGCAAAGTCATTGTTATCCAAATTCATCTTTCTCCAAATGTGGTCTTAAATTGTTTAAATAAGCAATATAGTTAAGTCAATAGCTTTAAAAACAATAAATTATAATTAATTTCAATGCTTGACGCGTGTTACTTCATCAATGATGATTATGGATCAGATAGGTTTACCAAATACGGTACGACAAAAGAACCAACGGCCGGTCTCGATAATCTATCCATCGATAGATTTCGCTACTAGAGGTAGAATTTTGACATATTTTGTATGGAGCTTGTGTCAAATATATACCTCTAGTAGCCACACCCATCGATAGATAGATTATTGAGACAGGCCGTAAGCGACAAACAACTTAAAAATTGATAGTAACGTCATCTAGCGTCAAGTAGAGAAAACTAAATTATAATTATTAGGTTTAGGAAAAAGTGGCAACACTGGTGACGTAAACATTGGCTCCTTATTTAAAAATAATAGAAAATAACAATAAATAGTTTATTTGACATACTGTATAATTCAATTGAGTGTAAACATTGTAGTATACAAGTGACATTGTTAGTGTGGTTCTAAAGTTAATAAAACAACAATATAATGGTGTGTGTAAAACAGTGACTAAAACCTACAAAATACTTAAATAATTACATAATATACTATTTTGTGAACAATATAATAAACTCCTAATCTTAAACTAAGTTCTGAACACAAGTTTGGTTGAAAATATTCGTATTCTACAGTGATAAAATATTGTTTCTTTCGTAAACCGTTATTTTATGGGAACTAATTCGAAAACTTCGTGTTTACCCTACTACTAACGCTGCGAGCGGTGAGTAGCGAAACAAATATTGACGTTGATTGACATTAATACTTGGGTTGCTGTTGCAAAAAAATAATAAATACTGCTTTCAACGCCATCTATTATCGAGAAGAGGAACGAAATTTGCTATTAATCTGACATTCGATACAGTGTTGCTACACCTAAAATACCTTTAAGGTGAATTTAGGGAGACCAGATTAATTATTTATTTCTAAATTGTGGGAAATAATATTATAATGGAGCATGAAAATGTTACACTTAGAAAAAAATCAAATGCGCTGACAAATAACTCGGAGTCATCAATGTTTGAGACTACAGTAAAAAGCTTACCAAATGACTCAATAGAAGATGAACGAATCACTATACTAACAGAACAAATTGATAAGTTGACCTCCAAGTTACAAAGTGCAGACCAAGAAATCGACAATCTGATGTGCGAAAATACGAGCTTAAGATCAAATTTAGATAAAACAAAGAGAGTTATAGAACTTTATAAAAAAATCGAAAACGAAGGTATTAAAAATTCTACTTCAAAATCGAGGCGCAAATCTACACTATATGGTCAAACATCAACACCCATAAAGTTAAAATGTCTAAAAAATAGATCTGTACCTAACTCTCCCATTGAGTCAGGGTTGGGAAAACCATACTTGGCCACAATGTTGCACGAAAATCGGCCAACCACATCATTAGGTGATATTAAGTATAAGTGTTTCTTGCCAATGACGAACGAAAAGCGTATCAATACGTCGACAAACCTCGATATGGGAACACTGGTTGACTGTACTCCTATTAAACCGCTGATACCAGATTACAAATCGGATACAACGTCAAAGACTGACAAAGATACTGGCACACAAACGAAGACAAAACATCGAGTGTTTATTTTTTCTGACCAAACGGGATTTGGCATTAGACGGATACTACAAAACCTTCTAGGGAACAGCTTTATTGTTACGTCAATTATTAAACCCTACGCTCCAATTAATGAAATATTGTGCTCATGTGCTTCGATGTGTAAGGATTTTACCTACTCTGACTACGTGTTAATAATGGGAGGCTCTCAAGACAATAACCCTTTAGACTTACAGTCAAATTTATATTATGTTTTAAGCCAAATGAAACACACAAACGTTTTAGTGGGTAAAGTCTACTCTAATAAATACCTTAATAGGCATATGGTTAATAATCTCATAAGGCAAATATGTCTTAGGTATGGAAATTCAGTTTTTTTGTCTCTTGATTTAGTATTACATGATAATTGGAATCCTAAGCATATTAATAAACTCCATGCTAGTCGTATAATCCATAAAGAAATTTTACGCTTGAAATACGCTGCTAACTATAATAACTATATAAACGGCATGGTAACACATACAGGTTTCAACACAACAATTACAACTAAGAATGTTTATGTGCAAACTGATAGTATAACTTTAGGTAATAATGACATAAATAATATACAAATTAATTTATCTGGGACTAATCTAGACAAGGCTGGCAAAGATAATTCTGAAACTTTTTTTCGCTCCTAAATCTTTAGCAATATTATGTTGATGTAATGTGTATCACCGAACATAACATGAAAATGGGCGACGAACAATATTTAAATATACCAAATATGAATTTAGCGGCATCGTATATGAGAAAGTCGAGACATGGGGGATCATGTATTATTGTAAACAACGGTATTAGGTACCGAACTGTTCATGAAATGAACAAACTTTCAACTGAAAACAAGTTTGAGTGCTCTGTGATAGAACTGATCAGTTTTGGTATCTATGTTGCCTGTATTTACAGACCGCCTAAACTCGACTCATCTTCTCTTGAATGTTTTTATGATAAAATGTACATTCTCTTGTCGTATCTGTGTAAAAATAAAAATAAGAAAGTTATATTATGTGGGGACTTCAACATAGATCTACGTCAAAAAAATAGAATTTCTTTAGAGTTTCAAAACATTATTTGGTCATTCAAATTGAAAGCAGAATTTCAGCATGCCACTCGATATATTAGTAACACATGCATTGACAATATACTACATAACTTACGGCAGTGTAAGAGTGAATCACTAGAACTCGCTATATCTGATCATTCTGCACAAATCATACGATGTCCTGTTAGCTCAAGCTCTCTGCTTGAACATTGGTTTTTACTTAAAAGGGATTTTTCGTCAGTAAATAGATGTAAATTCAAAAATTATATAAAACAATTGAGTTTCTCGCAAGTGTACGTGGAGACTGAAGCAAATGAGGCATTCAACTGTTTTCTTAACTTATTTAAGCTGCTGTATGACTTATGCTTTCCCGTAATTAAAATTAAAATGTCACTCAAAGCTAAGCCAAAATGGATATCTAAGGGTATAAAGGTATGCAGCCAAAAGAAACGTGAATTACTTTGGAAGTATAGGAAAAACCCAACCACGTGTAATAAAATACAGTTTAAAACCTATACTACCAGGCTCAAGAAGGTAGTCAAACTAACCCAGAAGTCACAGAATGATCATTATATAAAAAATTATGAAAACAAATCAAAAGCGACTTGGAGGATTATAAATGGAGTAAAAAACAAACAGCCTAATCTAAATTTTACTGAAATTAAATTGAATGACAAATTGATAAATAATCCCAAATTAATATGTAATGCTTTTAATGACTACTATGTTGACATTGTAAATAATGAGAGTAATCTGAAGTTTATGAAAACTTCACCTGGTCAAGTATGTAATTCAATTTTTATGAGTCCTATATCATCCTTTGACATTCTTAATATAATCATGGATTTGAAAAATACAAAAAGCGCCGGTATTGATGGAATAACAACGTCTATAGTCAAAGATGTCGGTAACTTGATAGCACCTGTTATATCCTATTTAATTAACTTAAGCCTTGAACAGGGTGTCTTCCCTCATGAACTAAAAAAATCCATAATTAAACCAATTCATAAGAAGGGCGACACTCTCAACATAGGTAATTACAGACCGGTAGCACTGTTGCCTATATTTGCTAAATTATACGAAAAAGTTATCTATAATTCTATATATACCTTTTTTGAAAAGGAATCTGTCCTGATACCTGAACAATATGGCTTTAGGAAAAATAAAAACATAAACATGGCTACCTATGATTTTCTACGATCTGTTACCTCTAATATGGACAGAAGACAGCCGGCAGTGGGTCTTTTTATGGATATGACGAAAGCTTTCGACTATGTTAGGCATGATACTTTACTAATTAAACTTTCTTCTTATGGAATAAGGGGTAATGCTCATAAATTGATCTCGTCTTACTTATCTGACAGGGAGCAGGTCACGCAAATAACTACAGTAAGCACAATAACAAAAATGGAGGAAACATGTCAATCTAGTGTCAGAAAGGTTAAATACGGTGTACCCCAGGGAAGTGTGCTGGGACCATTGCTTTTTATTATATATATAAATGACATTTCAATTAATATTAATGACAAAATTACATTATTTGCCGATGATTGTACAGTATTATTCTCCGACTCAAAATTGACAACACTACAATCTACTATTAATAACACACTGACATGTATTATCCATTGGTTGACATTAAATAATTTAAAAATTAATTTAGATAAAACTAAACTTATTAATTTCAAGCAAAGGCCAGTAGTAAATAGAAATGACGATAGAATTAATATTAGTTACCAGGGGACACAAATTAAAGAATGTTCAAGCACTAAATTTCTAGGGTTACATTTGGATCAGAAATTGAACTGGAAGACACACGTTGAACATGTATGCAAAAAGATCAGCCAGTTTACGTATGGGTTGTACCGGCTGAAATACATAACGAGTAGAGACGCGCTCATAACTGCCTACCATGGATACATTTCCTCGACATTGCGTTATGGTATCATTTTTTGGGGGAACTCTGCTGACTGGCTCCTTGTGTTTAGAGCGCAGAAACGCTGTATTAGAACAATGTTCAATTTAAAGCCAAGAGACTCGTGCCGCCCTTATTTTATTAAACATTGTCTACTAACTTTACCTTGCCTATACATTTACGAAAGCGCAATATTTGTGAAACAGAATATAAACCTATTCAGTAAAAGAGATCGACAACGTCACTTTGGTAAATTGTGTGTGGTACCGTGTAAAACAACGCTGATGCATAATAGCATATTTTGTAAAGCGCCACTAATATATAACAAACTTCCATCGTGCATTAAGAACATAGACAATAAGGTCAAATTTAAAAAGCAGCTTATTAATATGCTTACGGAAAAGTGTTACTACACCCTAAATGATTATTTTAATGATAGTATAGTTGACATGCCTTGATTTCGATAATTATATTGACTGTAAATCTGATTAATAATAATAATATTGTTTTGTAATTAATTTAAATAACTAATTATATACTAATTATTTGTGAACATTTGCACACCAAATAGGTTAAACATAGATTGCACTAATTATTGTAATTACTAACACCTTTTTGTACCTGTGTTTTTGCAAAATAAATATATTGAATTGAATTGAATTGAATTAGGTTACTAAAATTGTTTCTGATGTATAACGTCTTATAAATCGATGACCGGCTGCACTCACAAAAAAGGGTGACGTCACCACTAACGTTCCGGTGACGTAACTGGCCGTCGGGCGCATGCGCCCGGATCCACTAAAACTGTCACAGGCATTTATTACAATGTCATCAATGTTTTGGCGATTGCAGTGACATGCAATACAACCATTTTTAAGTCTCAGTTTTAACGTCCAACACAGAAAGAGGCTTAAATTAGCTTCATTTGTAACTAACCTAAGTAACTATGGGGTGGACTCTTGGAGGTCAATTTTAACAACACAAACTTCTAATTATCGTATTGCAATGAAATTTTGAATGCGAAAGTAGTTCGGAACACCACAATACTATTTACGAATTAATTTTGAACAGACTAAAAAGAAAATAACAAAATATTTTTTAAAGCTATATTTTCTATTATTTCTTGCTTTCTTTCATTCTTTCTTTGTAAATGGGGATTGACTGTTTAGAACAATACGAGTGGGATAGATCCCTACCGTTGTTGGTAGCTAGTGACCACAGCCGGTGCTATTCAGTCTTAAAATAAGAGAAATAAAATAGGGTATTCAACCTCAAAATCCAATATCAATCTGAGTCAAAATCAGATAAAAAATATCAGATACTAAGTCAAAAAATAAATAAAAAAAACCGGGTAAGAGTATGTCGGACCATGCTCAGAGTAGGGTTCCGCAGTAGTTATCACAAAAAATGCATTACATATGAAAAATACGATGTGAAAAATTACAACGGCAGAAGAGCCATGGTCATAATAGTTAAGCCCTTTTCATGAGAAGGGCAGTTTTTAGTCAATAACTCAAAGATAGTATAGGCGATCGTGTCCAAATCAATTTTAGTTAAAAAATTTTTTGGTCACACGGTTCAAAAGATAAACTCAACTTATGCAACTTTCGGAGCGATTATTTTCAAAAAAAAGCCCTATCGAATGATGTGCCACAGATGATATTTGCTAAAAAAAATTTTTTCAGCTTCTTCTGTTACATATTTACATATTTTTAGTGCCCCCCACTAAAAATATTTTTTTTTTTTATATAACTGTAAAACTAATACATGACACCTGTGTTTCAAATTTAATCTTTATTCACTGTCTAGTTTTTGAGTAACATTTAACTCTCTACCTGTGATATATGGACGGACAGACGGACGGACATGACGAAACTATGCCATTTTGGCTACGGAACCCTAAAAAGGCATCCCACTATTAGAGTTTGTGAGCTTATACCTACCCTCTGTAACAGTAGAACCTAAAGATACAAAAAATACATTCAAATTCTTAATAAAAGATAACATCACACAAAGTTTCATCTCAAGTGATCATCAAACCGACAACCATCATGGCGGCCTATATCATTAGGCCTAGGAAATATTAAAGAGTCTATGCGCACAAGTGCACTCTCTATTTTCTCATTCTCAAAGTCATAGGACGGAAATCCACGACCGAAGAGAGATCAAGCTCACGACCAACGGCCTTAAGTAGCTTTACGAAGCACGGGGCGGTGTGCCATTTTTTTTTTAAAACGGTCATTAATCTATGGACCGACAGACAAATGCACTTATGTATATGTTCGTAAACTTTCGCAATTTATACAGTTTACCCATGACCACAGCCGTTGCAATACGATCGAAACGTCGGGCAATAAAATAAATATTTACGTGATTAAGACCCGTAGCTTATATGTGCACTTAGATAGTTAACACCTTAATGCTCCTTCTGAGACCGAGGCTATTTTTCAACACTAAAAACCCGTTAATATTCGATACAGGCATCCTTCCTCAAGCATGTAACAGCAAGGATCTTCATAGCCAATCGTAACAATGACATAATTGATCTGAGCGACACAAGGTCATGCTTTGACGTCGAGTGAAGCGTCAATGACGCGTATGTATCGCTTAGTCGAATCACGTACCAATGTCACTTGCTAAGGACGTTCCTGTTTAATTGTTGGCTTCTGGGATTTATTTGTGTCTGTTTTTAAATCTTAGTGGCTAACCCTATTAATATTATAAATCCGAAAGCTTATGCGATTAGCTGATAATGTTGGTGGCTTCTTCTAGCATAGGTATATACTGAAGGATGGCTGATGATGTTAATGGCTTTTGCTGCAAAAACAACTGAAGGATCTGATAATGTTGGTGGCTTTTTCCAGTCGACCCGTGACCACGATCAGTGCAATTCATATATAAATAAAAGGTTCGTACCTTTAAATACTTAATTCACGTGATTAAGTATAAAAATTGCAAAAGTTTTAAACAATAAAAATACAGATGGCTTTTTCTCGCAAAAACTTTTTATTTTTTAAATAAAGTCTGACTCCGTATTAGGGTACAAGCCCTGTGTCGCGGGAGACTTTACAAAAATAAGTCACGAACACAAAGTACGCCCAGACTCGGAACAACAATTTGTGGATCCTGTGGTATTCCGTGTGGGAATCGAACCTCTTGCGTAGCAGTCGGACACACTCCCAGCGCGCCACAGAGACAGTCTAAAATATTGAAGGAATTTGCTGAAACGGGAAGACTCACTTTCCAACCAGTCTTCCCGTGACCACGGCCGTTGCAATACGGTCGAAACGTCGGGCAATAAACAAGGTATTTTACCTTAAATTATTCACGCGATTAAGACCCGTAATATATATATTTTAATAATATATACGAGTAACATGGTCCAAAATTACAATTGGAATTTGTTACTGATTCTGAGCAAACTACTTTTAGGTTTGCACTATACAGAGAATAGTTTTGTATAAGTATGTTTATTAGTTGTCTGGTTGTCATAATATAAGCTCCAAGTACCTAGTTTAGGATCAGATGGCCGAGTTTAAATTAATCCCAGATATTTAGATTATCTGATCCATCTTTATGCTTTTCGGGAAAGGTTTGAGCTTGACATAATGAGAGACCGCGCAATGGTTGCTGTGAATAATGTGCCTAATTGTAAGTGGTCACCGAAGCTAATATAAGTTAGCAACGTTAGGTGTAATACATTTAATGAGATGTTAATATCTGTTGATAATTGTTAATGCATAACAAATATTTTTTCGATTCTTTGAAGGTGATTTAGAAGTCTACGGTTGAAATTCCTTTGCGTATGAATGTTGATAAACTTTTGCGATTTGTACACTGTATAAAATTATATACACTATGGGTCTTAATTGCGTGAATAATATAAGGTAAAAAACCTTGTTTATTGCTTGACATTTCGACCGAATTGCAACGGCCGTGGTTACGGGTAGACTCAACATCGGGCAATAAACACGGTATTTTACCTTAAATTATTCACGCGATTAAGACCCGTAGTTTATGTAATTTTATATTCCTTTGCGTATCATAAAAGAACAATAGACTGTAAGCCAGGAACAGATTAACATGACCTTGTAACTGGCATACTAGCACAAACACTCCATAGCACTAGTACGTTAGTACTACCTCTGACAACAACATCACTTCTATTTGATTTTAATTTAAATACGGTCCTTTGTCAAAATAAAATATTAAAGTGTATACTATTGGGACAACTCACACAACGCTATCTGATCCCAAACTAAGCAGAGCTTATACTATGGAAACTAGACAACCGATAAACATAATTATATATTTGTAAATACATACATATTATAGATAATAACACCCAGACACAGAATAAACCATCGTGCTCATCACACAAAGTTTTATCCTGGGTGGGGATCGAACCCACGACCTCTTGCGTAACAGTCGGATACAGTCCCACCGCGCCACAGAGGCAGTTTAGACCAGGACTGCGCCATAACCTCACAAAATTGACCACTCTCTAGAAAGAGACTACGCTACTTTGTGGACAATACCTGTCAAAGTGACAGGGCCGCACGAATTTTTTCGTTACTTCAAGTTTGAATCACTACATAGTATAAAACAAAGTCGCTTTCTCTGTCCCTATATCTCTAGTATGCTTAAATCTTTAAAACTACGCAACTGATTTTGATGCGGTTTTTTTTTATAGATATAGTGATTGAAGAGGAGGTTTATATGTATAATAACATCCATTAAATAGTAGAGAAATAAGGAGCGGAGCAGCAGTAAGAAATGTAAATGTAAAAATGTACGCAGACGAAGTTGCGCGGGTCAGCTAGTTAAATATAATTTGACATGCGTTAGCAGGCGATTTTATAGTGGGTTTGGCAATTACTATTGACATTAAAATAAGATGTGTTGAGGTGGAGGAAATCAGCGTTACACCGCTCTGAGTGTATAGCTTTAGGCTGAGCAACAGCTCTTTTCCTTAAGTGCATTATTGACGCACATTGCAGGACTTCATTTTGATTTAACTTTTTGTTTTTATTTGTTATAATTACACCTTTTTATTTTAAACCTGGACTGCGCCATAAAATTAATTGCTAAATTATTGCTAAATGATTTGTTATTGCTATTATTCTTATTATTTAATTGATCTCTATTATTATTTATTTTTATTATTATTACTTGGTTATTGTGTTTTTTTATTGTACCTAATGTGTGTCAACATTTTGTCAAAATATTAAATTATAAACCGATAGTATAAAAGCTTTACCTAATGTTTGTATTTTAAAATAAATGTATCTTATGATTTCAAACTAAGTATCGCCCGCGACTTTCTTTGTGTATAAAAGTAAAGAAGATTGTCAAAACTGGGCTTCAGATTAAGAAAACCGGTGTTTCTGCTTGATTGTAGGTAAGCTTACTTCTAATGTTGTTTTTTTACATTGAGATTCGACATACAGAATATGTTAATAAAAATAGAAAGAGTTGTGTATGTAAATAAAATTGTCTTAATTTATAACATTTACCTGCAACTTTCTTTGATTATTTGAAGTTTAGTATAGTAGTGAGTTTTTGAAGACATTTTTATGAGGTGCATTAATTACACCTCCATATCCGATTTAATTCTTGTACTACGTACAAAAATAGTACTAAAATAAAACATTAATTAATGATTGATTAATTATGTCAAATTTTAGCAGCGGACAGAACATATTGATTGGTATAGATATTTATAATTCTTATTTTTTGATTCATTGAATAAACGTAAAATATCACGAAATTTAAGGTTTGATAAAAACAAATTTTCTCATCTGTCGGTTTTTTAATGTGCACACATTATTTAGTTGGCCTGTTAGTGACCCTGCCTGCTAAGTCAGTGGTCGTGGTTTCGATTCCCTCCCACATAAAATTTTAGTGTGATGAACACGATTGTTTATTCTGTACGTTGGGTGTTATTTATCTCTAATACGGATGGACTCATTAAGAAATATACAACACTAGCTGACCCGCGCAACTTCGTCTGCGTAAATTTTCCCTTTTTTCTTTTTTCTTCCTTTTTTTTTTACAACATTTTTCATTGCTGCTCCGCTCCTATTGGTCGTAGCGTGATGTTTTAACCTATAGCCTTGCTCTACCCTCTTGAACCCGGACGCGATGTTTTTGCATTTCAGGCATTTCACACCTACGCGGCCCCATACACACAGGGTGCCGCGCCTCCACAATAGGCAGCCGGCGGAGAATATTGCCCCGTACTACCTATGGCGGCCTCAGGCGCGCTGACACCACCCGGTTCGCTGTCGACTGAGTGGCCAGGGAGTCCGCCAGGGAGTCCGCCAGGGAGTCCGCCCGGGAGCTCTCTTCCCTGACGCACTTCGATGCCTTATTCTGCGAGATTACCTCCTCACAAAAAGATTCGACCACATACCACGACCCCTCGCTCCGGACCATGGGTAAAAATAAGGCCGGCAACGCGAGGTCCAATCCGACGACTGCGGTGAGAACCTGACGCTGCCCCTCCCAAGCTGAACAATGCTGGAGTATGTGCTGGCACGTGGTGGCAGGCGAGACTCGGTTTCCTCCTAGCGAAAGAACCTGCACTAGCCGGCAGGAAAGGGTCCCGTGATGCCGCTCTGCCCACCCCTCCAGGACCGGCCGCAGCGCCTCCACGGTTCAAACACCTGCCTGTGGAGCCTCCAGCCGGCCCTACCTCCGGACCATGATTGCCCGGTGGCCTCACCGATAGCTGGTATACTAGCATAAGGGTTAAAACCACTGGCGTCTATACTAGGTACTAGTACGCTGGACAGACTACTGCCGACAACAACAAGAATTTCGTCTGGCAGAATGGTCGACATCGGCAGTAGTGCCATTTAAAAAAAAAACAGCAAGACTTTCATTACATTTTGACATTTGGACGCTCTTCTGTCAAAATCAAATGAGACGTCCATTTGAAAATGTCAAATACTTGTGTATTTGTAAAAAAAAGTTCACAGAGCGTTAATTCGATTCGGCATTTGAAATTGCTGTTACTTTGTACGGGGTAACCAGTCTAACGTACGACGTATTATTATCTATACTAATATAAAAAGCTGAAGAGTTTGTTTGTTTGTTTGAACGCGGTAACCTAAGGAACTACTGGTCCGAATTGAAACAATATTTCTGTTGGGTAGCCCATTTATCGAGGAAGGCTATGTAACTTCACGCTACGACCAATAGGAGCGGAGCAGCAATGAAAGGCATTGCAAAAACGGGAAATTGACGCATACGAAGTTGCGCGGGTCAGCTAGTTATTTTATAAAGAGGTCAGTGCTTTTTATCTAATGAATTAGTATGTGTCTAAGTCAATGTTTTAATGAATAATTAATTACTTACTTGCAAAAAATATGCAGAACACTGTTGTCCCGTATACATATCTTATTCTACTTATTATAAAAAAACCACATAATATAATACTTTATGAAATTGCCATCAATTGGCATCTAATTAGGTACCTACATCCACGCCCTGAATCACTTCAATAAGAGTAAGTACGAGTACCGTTGGTAAACAGGTTTGATACCCATGCAAAAACATTGAACATCGTTATGTGAAAGCAACCAGTGCAAAAGGTTGTAGGGTACAAGCCCCGGTTTTGGCCTCTGTGCCAGTTATGACTTTTGTGGAGTAAAATGACCACTTTTTTACAAATTTCTTCCGAAATATTTATTATAGTTTAATTTATTTCTTAATTTATACACACTATTTTGATTTATTTATTTTTAGTTTTAAATTGCTATTTTATGTAACTATGGTTAGCAGCTTGATCTCTATATCCACCTACTTTTTAGGCTTCTGTAGCCATAATAGCAAAACTCTGTTCGTACGTCTGTTTGTCCCCAGGTTAACTCAGAGACCCCTTAGTACTAGAAAGCTGTAATTTAGTATGGATATACATTTTAGTTACGTCAATAAAGTAGTAGAATAAAATATTAAAAAATGATTTTTTTTCGTATACACGCAAATTGGTGATGTGATTTTTTTTCTCATCTACCCCATCGTGTGGAATGTTGTTGGATAGGTCTTTTAAAATAATAATATTTCGGGGTTGTGAATATCACTTTTCGATTTAGGGATCAATTAAGCCTTAAAGTGCAATTTTTTTTCGAGGTCAACTGCCCTTCCTGCCAGCTAAATGGTTGTTTTTGGAGATGTGGAAAATATCAGGATAGTAGAGCTTACTCGTATATATAATGAAATAAAAAGGAAAAGTATCACTGCTAAGTAGGCTTTATAAGTTTACGTGTAACAGCAGATCTAGTGAAAAGTAACAAAATGTTTGCACAAATTCTATTGAAAATTCTTAGGTACATATTAAAACATTGTATGAAACAAAAACAATAAAAAACTCGCTTCTAATACCGCATTATTGTGCTGGGTAGCTACGAAACACTACATTGTGAGTGGCGCGACATGCACTTGCCCGTTTTTTTATTATTATTTTAAAGAGATTCGAAAAAAACGGAAAGAAATGAAGCGAAAATGATTGTATCTTTAAAGAGATTTCTCTAATTTCAAACTAAGTATCGCCCGCGGTTTCTTTGTGTTTGTAAGTAAAGAAGATTTTCAAAACTGGGCTTAAGATTATCAAAACCAGTGTTTCTATTTGATATAGGTATACTTACTTTTAATGTTGTTTCTTACATTGAGATAAGACATTCAGATTATGTTAATAAAAAATAGAAAGAGCCGTGTACCTATGTAAATATAATGTCTTAATGTATGGTACGTCTACTAACATTTACCTGCGACTTCCTTCGATTATTTGAAGTTTAGTTTAGTAGTGACTTTTTGAAGATATTTTATACTGCATTATTTACACCTTCCATATTCAATCATATTCAAATTAATTCTTGTACTATAAATAAAAACTATTTCTTTAAGTGAAATTTCAGCAGCGAATAGTGCATATTGATTGGCATAGATATTTTTGATTCATTTGTTGCTAAATAAACGTAAAATATCACAATTTTTTATATAGATCTTTATATCATTTTATAGTACAACAAGTACTAAGTATCATGTGTGCATGACTACCCTTAAATTTGATAACATCTCTCTGGTACAAGTTGTATTTTGTTATGTTGTTGACAGAAGGCAAAAAAAAAAAAAAGTTGATATAGTCGAGATTTTGCCCTACATATAAAAGATATCATGATAGCAGCCGTTTATTATTTTTATTATTGTTATATATTAGTCACTTTTTTATATAAATTAGGACAAATTCTGTTAATGGGCAATTAGTTATCATAAAAATGTAAAAGGCTGCTATTGATTTAAAATAAATAAATAATAAAAAACAAGTTGAACTTGTTTTAAAATGTAGGGTATAAAATAAATACAATCCTTTAACTTTGTGCACTTTATTTGATCTATGAGACTTCTACTATCGATTATTTTTCATTGAGCTGGAAATGGAAGGATATCGGATAAAGTGTCAATTATAAGAAAGAGAAGAAGAATTTTAATGCCAAATATTTTAATTTTGACAGTCTAGTAACTACGTAAATCTAATTAATTTCTTACTGCTTTGTTTATTTCTAAGATTTATTACAGAAACTATTTAAATGGGGCTTCTAAACGGGCTATGTTTTACTGCAATATGTGGCTGCACTATTGGCAAACTAATTGCTCGTCCATCACAAAAATAGTTTTTAATATGTAATATGGCCCATGATGCCGACACCTAACGAAATACACAAAACATTATTTTTAATAATTTTTTTTTTTTTTTATTTCCTGAACATTATGATTAGCGTAAATCAATCAATAGTATCGCCTAATGAATCATAATCAATCATCACATTACTTGTGTCTATATTCATTACACTATATTGCTATTACATAAAAATGTTATTAAACAGCTTCTACCTTCAATAATATATATTTGAAAACAAATTATACTTAAAAATGTGAAACGCAGTTCATAAAAGAGGAAGCATGCAACTCAGATACCAAACCGAATGGCACCGCGAGCCAGTACAATTGAAAATCGATTAGCATTGCTGAGATACTTACTGCTGAGTGCACAACCAATTTTGTTTGCTGCAAGCCAAAGCATTTTGCACTGACATTAAATTTAAATCGATGCATTTTTATTGTCTGTTGAACATGGCCCATTTTATTATTATCCAACATTTTGTTAGGTATTTAAGAGAATACTAAATATCATATAGCATAAGAGTTTATTTATCTGAACGCGTTATGAACTGAGTTTATGAACAATGGCGTAAGATTTTCCCGCGGCGTGGTTATAAACAATATATTAAAATACGCATTGTATACCTTCACATTGATTCACGTTTGATCAGATTCCGTCAAACGGGCAATAAAATACTTTACCAAATGTTTATTTTAAAATAGTTTTCTATTGTTAATTTTTAAAACAATAATATGTGACAGACAACTGGTTACGCTACCCTAATCTAAATATAACGTTATTTATCAAAATATTGATTTTACATACATTAGAATTTATATTAATTTTATAATTGTGACTGCTGTGTATGTCATTATAGTGGAGAAAGTGTTGATATATGAGTCAATGAATCAGGATTAGATATTTAATTTAAAGTTAAATATTTTTGTTTTAATATAACAGTTTTTCTATAAATAAAAAACGTTTAAGTAGGTATCTATGTGTTACTAGCTGTGCCCGCGAGTTCGTCTGCGTGAAGTTGCAGCGCTGCTCTCTCCATATAGACGTTAGCGTGATGATTAAAAGTAGCCTAAGTTTACTCCCTATATCCTCAGCTATTTGACAGTGAAAGCCACGTCATAATGCGTTCAGCCGTTTCGAAGTTTACCCGGAACAAACAGACAGACAAAAAAAAACTGGGTTTTTGTTTTAAGTACCTACTATATATTCTTTCATATACATTTGGTAAGACCGGGCAAGTGCATGTCAGGCCTCGCACAATCTAGGGTTCTGTAGCTACATAAGAAGTGGGTTTTCTGTTGTTATTCATACTAACTACTAGTACTAAAAACGTTATATAATATAATTTAGACTTTGTTTTATTAACGAAAATTATATGTATTACTTCCCGCTTGGCCTTCCGTTACTTGTAAACATATAGAGCCTACTTAGCTATGAGAGTTTTCCTGTTAATTTAAGTTAACTCATTACATTTCAGTACCTACATTTTTAATTTAAAATTTAATTTTCAAAGACAGTGTTTATTTTAAGTCTTTCGTTCTTTCGTTCTATATGTTTGATACAGGTAATCTCTACATTTACTAGAGCAGATTTTGATCATTAAGTACCGATTTGGTCGACATGAATATTAGTCGTTGTAAGACTTGTAAGTTGCCGAGCAATATTTACAACGAAAATTCTGTTGGTTCAAGACCTGCACTATGCAATCTCTGGGCTACATGAGACTTTACAAACATAATAACGGATATAAAGTGCCTATACCCATAATCGAAACAAACATCTACTGATTTCATTAAACTCTGTTCAGATTGGGGTCAACTCACGTATTTAAAGCAGTGCAGTTGCAGTTCAGTTGCAGTGAAGTTTCGATTAAAATGGCCATTTTTGTATTCTTCTAACTTTGGGATCGATCTCGAATACGCTTGCGTCAAATATGCGTCTCGAGAGCGCAATAACGACATCCTAGTACGGAGCGCAATCCCAAAGTTAGAAGAATACGAAAATGGTCGTTTTAATCAAAACTTAACTGCAACTGCACTGCAACTGTACTGCTTTAAATACATGAATTGGCCTCCAGGTACACACGGAACAAAGTTTTATGAGATACATTAACTTTGTTATATACAATAAAAATATTGTGTGAGAGAACAATAGTAAATTATTTGTACTTTGTATCTGATTTGGATGTACCTTGTGTCCGTTATTTGTATGTTTGTAAAGTCGACTACGACACAGGACTTGCTTTTCAAAACAGAAGAAAAAGGTTCTTTAGTAGGTACACCATACTTTTTCAAAATCTATTTTTGACAAAAAATCATCTAAACAATCTTCGTTGTCTGTCTCTGAGCCTTCCTTAGATCTTTACGAAGTATACGACGGAGTTATGCCCGAACATACATAAAAAAAAAAAATTTAAAAAACATCCGATTTTTTTTTAAGTAACTAGGAAAGTGGGATTTTTGGTCCCACATTGCTAGCAATCCTGTTAACCTCTCCAGCTAACCCAACGGCTTGTGTAAGGAGTGGGTTCACGTCGGTAGTATAATGGGTAAGATTCAAACCCGCTACAAAGTAAAACCGTCGGTAAAAAGTATTTAAAGCATATTCTAAATGAGGCAAATTCTAAAGGAGGCGTGTAGGCCTCCTTGGTATATGGTCAAAAAAAGGTAATCAAGAAGAAGACAAACAAAAAACAATTCAAGGGCACAAATCGTCGTTTGGTTTTTACTCGGGGTTAAACACGGTTACCGTAATCTATTATGTCTATATTATATCATTTGTAGTTAGTTTACCTGTCACGATCAACGGCTATGTCGGTCAATGGCACTACGACCAATGAATTTATTTACTTTGCTTTCAATTATAAGACAAATCTACCAAGAACTAATAATTAAGTACTTCTTAGGGTACTTCTTTTATATTAATATCTTGGGACAACTCACACAAAGCTATCTGATCCCAAACTACTATGGAAACCAGATAACCGATGAACATATTATAGATAAATAACACCCAGACACAGAATAAACCATCATGCTCATCACACAAAGTTTTATCCCGGGTGGGGATCGAACCCGAACTGACGACCTCTTGGGTAGCAGTCGGATACACTTCTACCGCGCCACTTCGTATGCGTCAATTTTCCCCGTTTTTGCAACATTTTTATCAGATCCCAAACTAAGCAAAGCTATGGAAACCAGACAACTGATAAACATACTTATATATTTCTAAATACATACATATTATAGATAAATAACACCCAGACACAGAATAAACCATCGTGCTCATCACGCAAAGTTTTATCCCGAGTGGGGATCGAACTCACGACCTCTTGCATAGCAGTCGGATACACTCCCACCGCGCCACAGAGGCAATCGATATTTATTACGTTATATTTATAATATCTTAATTAATTTAATGGGCGGCTAATATAGTCTTATTTTGCATTTTGTTAAAAATGTTACATATTATCGCGGTTTCGCTGGGAAGCTAGGTACAGCCCGCCCCGGCTTCACATGGAGATTTCGTCACTTACTTTAATATACTACTATAATAGGTACTATAATTTCTAATAATGGTCTCCTAACTGTTATCGGTTACGTCGGCCAATCTTATCAATGACTAGCCATCTACGCAGGAAATATTATAGTGCGCAAGTCCGCAGTCTCTATTCCCTCATTCTGCTAGTTCGATAAATCCACAATAAATATAATTTAATAATGAATACTACTTAATATATTTAGTAGGTATTCTTCGTTAAGTATAAACAAAAAAAAAGCGGTGGTAGCCTAATGTTTAAGGCATCGGTCTCGCAATCGTGAGGTCGCGGGTTTGAATCCTATCCATTATACGTGAACCCACTCCTAACACAAGCCTTTGAGCAGGTTAACAGGATTGCTAGTAATGTGGGACCAAAAATACTACATTGCTAGTTATCTTCAAAACTCTTATAGGTCAGCCATGAGTCTGGTAATATAGGTACTATATGTAGATATATTAATATTAAAAAGCTAAAGAGTTTATTTGTTTGAACGCGGTAATCTCAGGAGCTACTGATCCGAATTGTTAAAGTTCTTTCATTGTTGGATAGCCCATTTATCGAGAAAGGCTATAGGTTATGTAACATCACGTTGCGACTGATAGGAGCGGAGCAGCAATGAAAAATGTTGCAAAAACGGTTTTTCAAATTTACGCAGACGCAGTTGCGCAGGACAGCTAGTACATAATATGCATGTATTATACATAAGTACAACGCGGTGTGTTGTTAGATGTCATGATACAAGTAGATTTACGTCATTATGTGAAAAAAAAAAAACTAAATCTTGACGCAAGTTACATGGCAATACATGCAGCAACAGCAATTGTTTTGGCTGTAAGGAGCATGTAGGCAAACAATGTTGATAACAAATCTTGAAAATTTGCTACAACCTGCACCAAAATCCTTCTACTTACTTCTACTAAAATACTTCAGAAGCCTATGTTTATACTAGGAATGTTACGGGGGTGGTTTTTATCGGAACCGAAATCGGAATCGAAGTTTTAAAATTTGGTTTTTCGGAGTCGAAATCGGAGTCGGAGGTGGTGGGAGAAATTTGTTGAAATTAAGCTTAAAAAAATAATCAAACAAACATATTTCAGACATATAAGTTACTAGCTGTCCCGCGCTACTTCGTATGCGTAATTTCTCCCCGTTTTTGAAACATTTCTCGTCGCTTCTCCGCTCCTATTAGTCGTAGCGCAATGTTATATAGCCTATGCCTATAGCCTTCCTCGATAAATGGGCTATCCAACAAAAAAAGATTTTTTTAAATCGGACCATTAGATCCTGAGATTAGCGCGTTTAAACAAACAAACAAACAAACAAACTCTTCCTCTTTATAATATTAGTATAGATGTGAAGGAAAAAATCGCTCGGGCGGTATTCGAACCCGCAAGCATAGGGAATCCTTGAGTTTTTTTTTTTCATTGCTTTAACATGTATAAATTAGCTTGAGGAGCGGTCGTAACACGCTAGGTACCTCCGATTGAAACATCCGATTTAAAAGTGTCGGAGCTGAAGTCGAAGTCGGAGGTGTAAAATCAATCAGAAGTTCCGACCTTTCGGAGACAGAGTCGAAGTTCCGTAACACCCCTGGTATAATATTAAATATAGAGACAGACAGCGGGAAGCTACTTTTTCTTATAAACTATGTAAAGATAAATGTCACTTTAGTTAAAACAACGACTTTGAACGAAAGTTGCAGGTTCAATTCTCGTACGAAATGCTATGCTGCGCCTACACTAATATGGAAATGAAAATGAAGGGGAATGAAAATAGACTTCCTAAGCGAGACGAACCAATAGCGCTCGTACAGCCTAAACAGTCGGCGAACACCCTACACTGACTGGCCAATTCCTTCACCATGATAGCAATCACCACCAGTCTAGCCCTAAAGCCAACCCTGAGTGTAGTCTCTATAAAAATTGAGGGTTTCTCACAGAACAAATTAGAAATTCTCTCTGAATTATTCCGCACGGCTCACTATGACATTATGTGTGTTCACGAACTACATAGAGACGATGCTCAGAGCCGATAACTCATTCCTGGGTTCACGTATATTGCCAAAATTTTTACTCGTAACGCATTTTGCCGAGATCTGTTACTCGAAGCTCGGTAAGGCAGTGTTTGTTGCTCCCGGCGTAAGCACATTTCAATTAAATACAATATGGAAATTTTGGAAGACACCAGTTGAGAAATCTGTTTAGAATTTTTATGATAAAATTTTGTTTTTAATTTACTACATTTTTAATCAAATTTTTAATAATTACCTATATTTTCTCTTCGTTGTATATTTTCTTGTCGTTGTAGTCCTTGATAACTATAAATTAATATCACGCTGTACACTACCCCTACCTAATTCGTGTATTTATGTCTCTGTCCATCCAAAGGTTGCCTGGAAGAGATCGCTTTTAGCGATAAGGCCGCCCATTGTACATTTTTATTATACGATGTATACTTTGTTTTTTTATATTGGTGTACAATAAAGTATATATTATTATTATTATTATTATTATTACATTAATAACTAGGTACACTAATACGGTTAGGTATATTACTGAATGATAAAACTATCCAATCTACGACAATAAAACAACCCCATTCATGAAATAAACAACAAAAACAATAACGTTAAAAACAAGTTAAAAAAAATACACTTACCAACACACAAGTGAAAACTACAAAAAATTTAAACATTTTTTTTCTAAAACCGGAAGATTTTTTTGAGAAAAGACCACTTTTTGCTTCGTTTAAATCGAAACAACCGGTACAAACGCGCGACGCGGGCGCACATCAGGTTGTGAGTGCTCAGCTGAGCGCTGTGACAGGTGACATTAACTGATTAATACGGTGACCACGTTGTGTGAATTAAATATTGAGACAAAGTGTTAACTAAGTTTACTTTAGGAAAACAAGGCTTCTTGGTTTTGAGTTCGAATAATAAAAACTAGGTATATTTTGTGAATTCACAAAACAGAACATAGTGACACAACAAAGTATTAATATAATTACAAACTATGCTAGATGACGTTGTAGTCAAAAACTTTTTAATGTAAAATTGTTTGTTTTTCAGAAAAAAAAATAATGGAAATAATACTTAGAATGCAAATCTCTATTTAAACCTACACAAAATTTGATGAAAATTGTTAGTTATAATTGCTCGTTTAAATAAAATAGATGATTGTGGTTTGCTGCGATCTTGTAGTACCTTCAGGTATAGTTCGCGACGGCGACATGTCAGGTCGGGGGCAATCGGGATATAAGACTAACCTCATATACCGTTTGCCATGATGACCTGTTCTACCCTGTTTAAATAGGGTAAACCAAGCCTGTACGCAACCTATACTAAAACATTTAAAGAGAAATTGAGACACTGTCAAAATAACCAGGACCAAATTAAAATGAACATTCTTGCCGCCAAACACAAAAATAAAGATTTTCAAGGCTTTTGGCAGCAAACAAAGAAGCTGAGTCCTAAACCTGGCGTCCCGGTGAATGTCGACGGTATGAGCGAGCCCAGAGAAATAGCAAATATGTTCAAGTGCTACTTTCAGGTGAAATCGACACTTAGAACGGAAACGAGTGGAAATGTTGGGGGCGTTGTGTCAGGGGTGCCGGAGCGTATTTCAGCAAAGTACATTGCTCTAATAATTAAAAATATGAAGAGAGGCAAATCACCCGGGCACGACGGTCTCAGCATTGAACATTTTCAGTATGCGGGACCACACCTCCCAAGGCTGCTGGGATTGCTATTCACACTTTGTTTTAGGCACTCGTATCTGCCAGATGAACTAATGAGGTCGGTCATCATAGTGCCTATAATTAAAAATAAAACAGGTGATATCTACGACAAGTGCAACTATCGACCAATCTCTCTAGCTACAGTTGCGGCTAAGGTACTTGACGGCGTTCTTGAGCGACAGCTTAAGAAACATCTTAATCTGCACGACGCTCAGTTCGGTTTTAGGACTGGGCTGTCGACTGAATGTACCATTCTGTCGCTCAAGCACATCGTCAGGTATTACACAGATAGGAGTACACATGTGTACGCTGCTTTCCTTGATCTTTCCAAGGCATTTGACATGGTTAGATACGATATTATGTGGACAAAATTAAAAGAAGCGAGGGTACCTGGGCATGTTATTAATATTTTTAAGTATTGGTACGGACACCAAACTAACCGTGTCAAATGGCTTGATGCGTTTTCTGAGGAGTATGGGTTAAAGTGCGGAGTGCGACAGGGGGGGTTAACTTCTCCTTCTCTTTTTAATCTCTACGTCAACCAGTTGATTGTTCGGCTGAGCGAGACAGGTGTCGGCTGCTCAATTGACGGACAGTGTATCAATAGTATCAGCTATGCAGACGACATGGTCTTGCTTAGTCCGTCTATTTCGGCGCTCAGAAAACTGATTGGGGTTTGTGAGGAGTATGCAAACTCACAAGGGCTGGTGTACAATACTAGTAAAAGTGAAATTTTGATATTTAAATGTAAGGGTCGCAGACTAGAGGAGGTACCACCGGTGCTGCTTGGTGGTAATGCTCTGAAAAGAGTGGAACAGTTCAAGTACCTGGGCCATGTGGTAACTGGGGACTTGAAAGATGATGGTGATATAGAGAGGGAAAGGAGGGCGATGGCGGTCCGCTGTAATATGTTGGCTCGTAGATTTACACGATGTAGCAGGGAAGTAAAGATTACACTTTTTAAAGCCTTCTGCCAGACATTATACACGTGTAATCTATGGATTAACTATACGCAGCGGGCATTCAATGCCCTCCGAGTACAATATAACAATGCATTCAGGGTGTTGTTGGGGCTCCCACGATACTGCAGTGCATCTGCGATGTTTGCGCATACACATACAGACGCGTATCACGCAGTGATACGAAGTCGCATCGCGTCACTTATGACCCGGGTGCGTGGGAGCCGCAACAGCATCCTGAGGACCATCGCGCTGAAACCTGACTGCCCTATCTTTCGACACTGGGTGCAAATTCATGCACTTGTGCCCGGAGTCCCGGAGAGTGGGAGGTACAGAAGGTAAAATTAAATGTCACTAACATAGTTTATAAGTCATTTCTACTAATATAAATCTAAATGTTACTAACATAGTTCTAAGCCATTGTTACTAACCTTATATGGACCCTGTCTGAATTAAATTTATTTTTTTATTTTTTTATTTATTTATACCCGAGTAGTATATGTGACACATTGACTTCTATAGTATTTCGTACGCTGGACAGACTACTAACACAAGACGGTCATTAAATTAAGTAAGTATGTTTGTAAAGTCAAAATATATTGATAGATAGATTATTGAAAACGGCCGTTAGTCTGCACTACACTAGGGTTCTAAATCGTGATCTTTTTTTTTTTCATTTTTGCGTTTAGCCCGCGCTTCTAACTGTCAAAATCTTGTTATAATGACATATACAGAGCTGCGCTTAGAAAAACATCTCGAATGCGCGCGGACACCTTTGAGCGCACCGCGCATGCGCCAGTACGTGCGGGCTTGCCGCGAAAACGAAAAAAAACATAGTGAATAAGGACCCAGTTCTCATCGGATGATCTGACTTACGTTTTTAAATTTAGTAGATCTTGCATTACACATAAAATAAACAACTAAACAGATACTTTGGCACAAACCTAACTGTGCATTATCTCACATATTGTCCTGTGTGTCCGACCCACGCATACTTGATGGCTGCCTCTGACAATGCATTTGATGTGGCCCCGTATTGAGCCACACAAATTTGATGCTAAGAAAAAGAAGGACTGTGCATTCGCACAATATGATATATTAATTACTTTGAAATTAGACTAGTTGCCAAGTAATCAACCCATTTGCAACCTACTATTTAGTCAATCTAGTCGGCTAGTCGCTCAATCTCTAGACCCATCTCTGGACTTCTAAACTGTATCTATTCAACTTGAGGTTGCTACTGGTGGTTTACCAATAATAAATCAAATAAAATTTAAGTCTCTCCGCAATATTAGTCCATAATGGTCACCCTAACCGTATTGAACCGCGACCCTGCGCAGGAGCATCGTGTTTAGCGAACCAATTACATTGAAATTTAAGGTACTGTTCTGCTACGATCGGAGTACCACCACAAAAAGAGCACATAAGGCAGCATTAACACAAAGCGCGTTAGAGTAACGCTGATATTCTTTGGTATTTTGTAATATAGGTGTATCTGATATTAATAGTTGTATCTGCAATTATAGAAACATAAAATTCCGCGTAAAAAGCTCATGTATACGTTAAAGACCGTTTAAATACACCATGATGTAAACTATTTTTCTGACAAATTTATTTTATTAATATGTGTACCTATGCAGTGGACAATTGGGCCTCTTGTCCACACACTTTTTTTTATCGTAAAACCTTCTGTTGATTTGCTATGTGTAGACACGGTCGTCAGTGTTGTATGGTGCACTATGGAAGTGTGACACCGATACGGTGCAAACGGTGGGGGCGCGGCGCCGCCCGTGCAGGCACAAATATGTATGGTTATTTATACATTTATTGACTTTATGCACAAAAATAATATACAAAAACGGACTTAATGCTAAAAGCATTCTCTACCAGCCCAACCTATGGGTGATGTAAAATAAATTTATGTAGGTGCAGATTGTTGATAGCCAATGCTGATCATATTTAACCATGATAAATATTTTACACCTACTTTTTATACCTACTTAAATTCATAACATACATACATACATAATAGTTTTTATGTGGCTAACATTAAGATACAGCTAATCCATCGAGTAACAGCGCATAAACTTTTAACTTGAAATTGAAGCGATTAGAAGCCATTTTGATTGTGGGGGTCAGGGCATTCCAGAGTAAAACAGACTGTACAAGGAAGGAGGATCCGTCGAATCCCGAAGAATGAGCAGGACATAAAGGAAGCATATTGTTGAAAGAACGAAGATCCCTACCACTACTGGAGCACAAGTATTGAAGTGTGTGAACAAGAGGCCTTTAGGACCGATATCGAAGACAATCAAAATGATTTTCTGCGCAAGAGCGACGGATAAACTTGCTCTCAAAGGCGCGAAGGTGTATGCCATTTTTAAAAATAAGTCACCTATCTAAGGTTATCTTGCTTGTTTCTTGATTTGCTTGGCCGCTACTGAGTGACAGACATCTATCGGAACCATACCTTTTTAATCATTATAATAACTAAAACGAAGTTACAATAGATATTATTACATCAATGCATTATTAGTTTCCGCGATATATGTAAGAGCAAGTCATGAGATGGGAATGTAATTTTATACTTATTTTACTGGAAAATTGCAAACACAATTGATTTATTTTGTTTTATTAATTATGGAGGAATATAAACGTAATATACACCAGTAGTTCTAGCACGAATCTTAATATACTTTGATATAGTAATCGTACAGTTACCTGTAGCCTGTTGGTCTAGTGGTTAGTGCCCTGACTGCAAAGCTAGAGGTCGTGAGTTCAATCCCCACCCAGAATATAACTTTGTGGGACGAGCGCGATGATTTATTCTAAGCCTAAATGAAATTTATCTATAACTAGCTGTCCCGGCAGACTTCGTACCGCCCGTTATTTTTTTTTCGTCATTTTCCTTTTATACGTAAGAATCTTTTACAGAGTATTAATAAAATATTTTTTTAAGTTAAAGAGTATAAAAAAAAATATGAATGAAATCAAAAGAAAACTATATATGCCTACTTAGCTATGATAGTTTTCTTTTAATTTCACTATTTATAAGTTTACGAGTAGCAGCTGATCAAATGCAGAAGTAACAAAATTTTCGTACAAATTCCATTGAAAATTATTATTAAGTAGGTATAACGTTGTAAGTAGGAAACAAAAACTACAGAAAACCCACTTCTTAATCCGCATTATTCGGTTGTGGGGGGGGGGGGCTACGGAACCCTACATCTTTGGATTCGTCTGAATTTTACTAGTGTCAACTTTTCAGTTCATTAATTTTAAACAGTTATGTTTTTTGTTTAAACAATGATTTGATTTCTCATATTTTATATAAATATATTTTTTTCTTTATTTCTTATTATTCCACATTGCTAAACGTAAATATGACTTTAGTGGTCGTTTTCACCATACCATGGAAACACTATTATTAAAGTCCCATAAACTAGCAATTCTTGCGACACTAAACTATGAATACTAATGATCTTCTAAACACCGCACTATGTCCCATGCTCTGATTCCTAAGAATAAATAGTACCTACATGTTATGGCGCAATACTATTTAAAATAGATAAGATAAAAGCAAGAACTACAAGACTTGATCACGCGGTGACGGAGTAAGAATACAAAGTCATCACCCAATCTTCTCCTAAGGCAACACCCGAGGCGACTAAGGGAAATACACCGCAAACATAAACAGTGTGAAGGGAGGGAAAAACAACAAAAAAACCTGGTATGGTACCTCCTGTAAGACACGAGTCAGGTCCTGCAAGCTGGTGCCGCACGTATTGACTAGTCATTCCTGTGGGTTCTGTCAGTTAGGTCAAGAGGGTGACGCAAGTTCTGGGCATGCTTGTGCCATCGAAATGGCATTCCAGGCGATAATACGTCCGTGGAGAGGTTAGTCACCGAAAATGCTGAAGCTCTTGTGGCGCTGTTTTGATCATCTGATAAGGATGGCCAATGATGACAAGATATAATCAATATCGTAATGTCTTTTGTATTTTACTTTTGAATGACTTAGTAATAATCTAGTGGCTCGGAGAGCACTTTTAGGCGTCGTGTTGGTCCTGCAAGTAATCTCGCTCCGGACAATTTCTGTTTCATCGCACTACGAGACTGACGTAGGTAATAAAAACACACACACACACGTGCAGACACAGACACACACACGCAGGCAGGCACGCACGCACGCACAAACACATGTGCAATATAATATCTCCCGCGTAGTTGGGCAGTCTCTGATGAGATTAACCGTAATGGCTGCTGTTAACATTATTTTTATTATATTAACTTATACAATAAGTTTTATAATAGAGACAATGAAATTTTCTTTATGAGAGGTACGGGACGTGATCAATAACATAAGACCACTGTCTTCGAATATTTACTTCCAGGATAAGCTGCCGTGGCGATTTTAATGTCTCTGAGATGTGGGAGGAGAAAGCTCCAGACGAGGTCTCAGTCAAGCATTGGAACAGTACCCACCTCACCCGGGTAAATAATAAAAAAAAGGATGTTGTTGTCCGCAAGATGTCTTCCAATTCATTTTATCACATTTTTATCAATACCCTGAAGGAATTGATAAAAACGTGATCAAATGCATCAAAATCTTCATCCTTATTTTATAAGTTGAAAAGTAAGACGCTTTAAAGTAAAAAGTTGTGTCATTCACGACCAAACTTGAAGAGTTTTGGCAACTACGAAATGACAGTTCCATAACTACTTACTCGTAGCACTATTTCAAAGAACCGCTTGGAGTTGGGACGCCATGAAAGTTTTAGACTACTTTACGCTTAGATTTTGGCAAGTAAATTCATTATGTTATATTAATATTTTGTTTATATAGCGATGAGTACTGAGTTACCGACAAAGTTCTCTAGTAATCTGGACGTAAACCTAGCGGCGGTAGCCTAATGGTTATGGCATCGGGCACGCAATCGTGAGGTCGCGTGTTCTTATCCTACCCATTATACTACCGCCGTGAACCCAATCTTAACACAAGCAATTTTGCTTAGTTGGAGGGGTTAACAGGATTGCTACAACATAATGTGGGACTCCCAATCCCATACATTATTTAAAAAAAAAGAGTCTCCATTAGGACCCTCAGCCAGATAGACCGACGAACGACCTAGAGATCTGCTTTAGGTCGTTGATGTGTACTGGGATGGACTGGCTGCGTGAAGTGATGGATCGGGTGTTAGGAAAGCAGAGGATCGGGTTTTATAGCGTAAATTAGGAGAGGCCTATGTCTAGTTGTGAACCGATACAGGCTGGTAATGATAAAGTAATGACTATAAACCTTTTTAACAAAAAATATTACCGACTTCAAAAATAAATACAAGGCAACTAAAAAGCAAAAAATAATATACCTAGAATAACAAAAACAAATTAAACATTTTGAAGTTGGTGCCGAATAAAACATAAAGACTACTATTTCATGGCACCAACTTCAAAATGTTTAATTTGTTTTTGTTATTCTAGGTATATTATTTTTTGCTTTTTAGTTGCCTTGTATTTATTTTTGAAGTCGGTAATATTTTTTGTTAAAAAGTTTTTATTTCTCACTTTTTAGTGGGTTGGTTTATAATTCACGTAAGTTACAATAGGCTTATGTCATCTGCTCAAATCCTTTTACGAAATATTGCTTGCCCCGATGCAGGGCCGTGAATTGTTGAGGAGTTCACTATCAGCTTTATTGCATTGTATAATAGTAGTATATCGAGATTAAAGTGCTACTCAATACCATATTAAAGTACTTAATTGAATCGCAAACTGTGAAATATTGAATAGGTCTGCTCGTAATTTTTAGTCTTCATCATCAATTCCACTTCACCAATTGGTGTTTTTAAGGAGTAAATCCACGAATCACTATGAAATATACCTAAATCACTGTAGGTGTGCTTTTAATATTTTAAGAGTTCCCTCGATTTCTCCAGGATCCCATCATCAGATCGTGATCTGGGGACAATGGGACCAACTTGGAAGTATACCCTTTCAAACACAAAGAGAATTTTTCAAATCAGTCCAGCCGTCTTTGCGTAATCGGTGAACAAACATACAAAAAAAAAAAAAAAAAAACATACAGACGAATTGAGAACCTCCTCCTTTTTGAAGTCGGTTGAAAAGAAAACAGATTGTCTAAAAATATTGACACACTAGTAAGGTAAACATTGGCAAGTGCATTTGGGGCCACGCTCAATGTAGGGTTCCGTTGTTCCCCCCTCCCCTCATTCGAATAATGCGGCTTCAAAGTGAGTTTTATGTTGTTTTTGTTTCATACTTACATGCTGATCATCTTTTACTGAAATAAAAATACATTTTATTTTATTAAATGATTATACTGCTAAGTGAAGATTTATTTATTTTTTAGTAGGTAGGTTCGTGCGAATCTGGGATGAGCAGCTACAAATTTATTTATATGAGAAGGTGAATAAGAGTATCGATATTTGGCCATAGATATACTGAAACAAGAACAATGTAATACCGAACACCGAAACGAGAAATGTACTAAATACCTACAATGCTAAATGCTAAAGCCGTATTAAAATACATCTGCCAAAAATATTTGTACTTACTTTAATTCCTAATAATAATACCAGATAATTCTTTATTATTATTTCTTCACTTTAGCCCACAAGCCATGCCTTATTTGAAAATGTTGCTTTAAACGCCATCTCTATTTCTTTATATGGAAACATTACTGCTAACTTAGTTCGACTACTTACCGAGAGATGGCAGTTATTGCACTGAAATATAATTGTTATTATTTTAATATAATCTTTACATATTTATATATAAATTTAATAATCATATTTTTATTAGGATATTAAGGTTTATAAAGTTAACTGGGAGTGTGAATCATCACACCCCCAGTTAACTTTATAAACCTCGATGGTTTTGATTAGCACGCGTTGTTATAGCAACGGAACTGTAAACATTTCCATTTATTTACATTCTCTTCACAGACAGCGATTCTACTTAAATCTTTAACAAATTTCGAATTGTTTTATAGTAGACATGTCTCACAAAAAAACCAACGGCCCTTGTAGAAGCTCTATTATACAACCAAACCACCTAAGAACTTCTAAAGACCTCAAAAGTCCGCAAAGGAAAGTCATAACCTCAAAAAAAATTACACACAGTTGCAATGAAATAAAAAGCTGCTCATCAAATGCAGCTACAACAACGAAGTGTGTTGTTAAGCCTAAGAAAACTACTGCTTCTGACGTGACTGTGCCTAAAAAGTGCCCAAATATCATAATTGACTATTGCAGGAAGTGCGGAGATACTGTAGACAAAAGTAAACCAGATGTTTACAAAATTCTAAGTGATATGAATGCTAAAAGTGTTCGGAATGATAATAATGTAATTATGAAGACTAAACCTCCTCAAATTGTCCATCAATATTACAAAAATAAAAATTTCAAGGTTTCTACTGAATCAGTCGACAATGAAGATAACCGTAAGAATTCTTTAGATACGATTAATGAAGTATCAGAACAAAATTTTGCTTCAGATGACTCCGTGCTTATGATTTATTCTGATACTGATGATGACATCACTTATTTAGATCCAGATGATGACGAAAATATAGATAAACTGAAACAGTTCAGAAATAAAAACTACTTCGAGTGCCATTCAGCGAAGTCAAGAATCAAACACCGAGTTAGTGGCGCTACTTTTAGCGAACACAAATGTGTCTATCGTTTTTATTTGAACGATCGTTTATTTCCTGTTCCATTAAACACTGATTACAATAACAAAATTCGATGTGTTGAGTGTCAACTACCAATGGATATCATAAGAGACTCCAAAGACGAAATAATCAATGGTACTATACAAGCTAAAGTCAAACTTGGTAAGGAAACACAAGATATGATAATCTTACTACCAATAAAGGAATCTCTTATCATAAAAGAAAAGAGAATTGAAGAGAAAGTGGATGATAAATATGTGTACTTTGGTGTTGTGAAACTAGGTAAAGATGGGAATTCGTTGTTTAATAGGTCGGCTCCTCAGGATTCATTAGCTTTGAAATACCAGAAAGGTTACAAAGAATTAAGATATGAAGACAGATACAACTACCAGACCATAGAAGAAAAGAACTTGATTGTGATTTGATGCAGTTCAACTACTAGAACAGTTCTTCAATTTTTTTAGTAGCAGAATATTCTGTTGGACTTTAGGTATGAAGTTTTGTGATGTGCCTAAATGGTTATTGTTTTTTTGCTTGTTAAATTATGTTTTGTTACGTTTTTGGGGTCGGGAAAGAAATGTCACATCATGTATTCTGTTGCTTCGGATGCCTTGTGCAATATACGCACATTGCGTCGAGTAGAAGTTTAACCAAAAGGAGTCGTGTTATAGGTTCAACTTGTGTGTCTGACTGTAGCAACGTAGCGCCGATATCGTATTTTTCTAATAATACCTACCTACATAAACGGTTTAACAGTTTTCAGCTGCTTTTGTTTTATGGACATATCATTCAGTTTTAAAGATTTTCGTAATAAATTATTATTATTAGTTTTAAAGATAATAAAGTTGTTGTTCTTTACGAGTTGAGTGGAGTATGCCTACGCTATTTCAACCGTTGAAACGTCTTTTGTATTGCAAAAAGGAACCAGTTAGTGATCCTAGTTGACCATGTGCTGGCATGCCATGGATATTTGTAAAATACGGCGGATATAAAATACTCAGCGGTAGCAAGGAAGCTGTAGGTGGAAGTAAGACCCATGTATGTACCCCAATTTTTTTTTTTATATGTGGAGATTTAAAATAAATAATAAAAAAATTTCATGTATTTTCTTGCCTTGTCTTTATCACAAATCATTAAGTAAAATGTTTGTTACTATTTGAGAAAAATAAGACATAAGACATAAGACATAAGACATAAGACATAAGACAAAACTATGTGTAGGTATTATTCGACTGCGAGTGAGACACAAACTATCTCTTTACCAAATTTTATCTAAACTGTTTAAGCGTTAAAACGTAACAGACAGACTATCATTAACATTTGTTTTTAAATTATTGATTATTTTGGATTGACACTAGCTATACACCGGAGTAGAAATAAAATAAAATATTTACAGAATGGGCTAGTTTCCAACTAGTCAAAACAACAACTCTTTAATACCCCTCCCTATTAATTTCCCATTGTTCCTAACCCATTCTCCCCCCCCCCCCCAACTTTTTACGGTGCTGATTACATTTATTCGCCATAATTCCATCAGATTGTGATACCCTCTGTATTTATATTTATTTATACTTTTGATTTGTTTTACGAGTTTAGTGGCAGCGGACAATAATAGTTTACGTAAGTTTTCTATTTTTTGTTTGTTTATTTTTATTATTTCCGTTAATAATGATTGTTACCGCATAGGCTGTATGATAAGTTACGCGTGCACTTCCCGCGATTGTGATACCCTCTGTATTTATGAATGTTGGTGTGGTATTATATTTGTTTTAACCCATTATAATTTATCTATATTATATAACATATTTATTTACTTAATTCTTTGTTTGTTACAGTTCACTAACAACACAAATGGTTGCCATTTAATTAAGTGTAAAAAAAAAACAACTCATAAGAAATGTCAAACACTGATTTTTAAGGAGATTTAATACAACCAGCATTTAAACTACCAACGATTATTTCCTTATTAAATTTAGTGTTAAATAGGATTTTTTATCATTAATCATGTTATAAAGAAATGATTTGACTAGAAAAAAGTTTTTTCTAGTCAAATCATTTCTAATCTAAAATGGCAAAAAACTGAACCCATAAAGTTTCTTCATTTCCGTCTGTCTGTCTGTCTGCCTATCAGCTGTCTGTCTGTATGTCACAGGCATTTTACTCAGAGAAAAAGGGGTGGTGAAAAGGTGTCTTATAGTGGCCGCTACTTAGTTTGATAGCTAAATAATAATATTTTTTTTAGGGGGGGGTCACTCCATACATGTAACAAAAGCTGAATTTTTTTTTTTTTTTTGCTAACATTAACGTATGGCAACATCCTTGAACCGGGTGACCAAAACATATGAAAAAAATCATAAAGGCTTAATACCTTCATTGAGTTATAGCCGAAAAACTGCTTTTCTCTAAAAGGGCGTAAGTGCCATGAACATACACTGTTCCGCTGATTCAATTATTTAAGGCTGGGTAACCCTACACTGAGCATGGTCCGACATGCTCTTGCCCGATTTTCTTACAAAACATTGTTTGTTAGGTTTTTTCGTATAATTAATTATTATCGTCGTTATCCAAAAACACCTTTTTTAAATTATGTATTATTGTGAGTATTCTCATATGTCATTTTAAGACATAAGACAACCTCAAAATGTACTTAAAGGTACTTATGTAATACTTTGTACTCACATTCAAATATCATCCTGCGCTCGTCCAAATATTTCAATCTATCATTACCGGTGTGATTGTCGGCTACAAATCACTATATTCAATTTCCGAACGTCCTCGACACATTTTCAGTTGTAGGTAAATAAATTAAAACTATTTAAGACAAACAATGAATATCCAATTTTCTGTGCATCCATCCACTATGGAAAATTACGTCAATTATACGCCGAAATTGAGATGCAATCAAGAAATTTTGCAATCTTTACCGCGTCCGAGAATAAATATGGAGGTGTTCGCGCGCGCGCCTCAGTTGTGCCCACTGCGCTTGCGCGAGAACTGTCACTTTCGTTCAGTACCGCGAATGTGTAACGGAAAGTGAAAAAAATGTATAATTATTTATTACTTTTGATTTGTTTTACGAGTTTAGTGGCAGCGGACAATAATAGTTTACGTAAGTTTTCTATTTTTTGTTTGTTTATTTTTATTATTTCTGTTAATAATGATTGTTACCGCATAGGCTGTATGATAAGTTACGCGTGCACTTCCCGCGTAATATTTCACAGACGGTTTTGGCTAAGCTTTGGAAAGTTTTTAATTCTAAACCTTTTTCAAATAAGTACTTTATATTTTTATAGATTAATAGGTTTCATATACGAAAGTTTAACATTTTTCTGAGGTAACTCAAACATTTGTCTTGCTGGGTTTTTTGTGGTAGTTCTTTACGGTTTATCTTGTTCAAAAAAAGCTGCAAATAATTATTACATTAGTAAGAAATAAATTTTAACGCTGAAGAAATGGATCCTATTTAGGTACCTACATAGATCGGTAAGTATACCTAATTTGTTGTTCGTTAGGAAGATACCTAATTAACCCTATAAAAACTATAGGTACCTATAAAATCCTTTTTATTAAAATCGAACTTGCCTTTTTGGGATCAGCATCATGGAAATCATTGTGGAAAATATGACTGTTAAAAGTTTTTGGAGACGACAATTTGCAATAGATACTCTTATAAAGAAATATCTTTGTTCCTACAGTTATAGTATAGAAAATTAAAATGAATAACCTCAATGAATCCTGTTATTTGGCAGAAATTGTTCAAATATTCAAGTCTTCCTTTTTCTTCAACCGCAATCAACCCTTTGTTTGTCTCTGTATAATAATAATAATGGTCGGAGTTGTAAAAATGGCGGCAAACTGACCGGCCATTATTTTTACAGCTCCAAGTTTAACTTGTAAAAAATGATTTGAATACGTGATAATTGACTAAGAACGAGACTTTGTGCATGTAATAAGCGCATAAATACTTGACACTGGCAGAAATTAGCCGTTAAAACGAATTGAGTTTATGGCAATCTAGCTGCCATAGACTCAAAGAAGAAGAAGAAGAAGAATAATGGTCACCATATATCATACCATGAGATTGGCCGCCGTAACCCACATCGGTTGGTGTAGGTTACTGCGGCTAATCTCGTTAGAGACTAGCCAACTACGCAGGAGATATTATAGTGCACGAGTGTATGCGCAAACACAAGTGCACTCTCTATTCCCTCACTCTCATAGTTCGATGGGATGGAAATCCGACACGACCGGAGATACATTCAGCGCATTCATGGCTTATTGTGCTCTCAGAAGCATATGACAAATTTCGAATTTCGAGAACGGTCACTCATCTATTTTTTTTACTTAAAATTAGATAATAGAAAAATTACATTATAATCGTCGAAAAGTAAAGTTTGGATGTTTTTTGAAATGCGCACTAATCCCATTATTAATTATATTAAGGCAGGTTTTATCAATAAAATAAATTAATAAAATATTTACTTATTTTGTTTTAAAAGTGCGACAAGTGAATACCTACTACCTTTTTTTTTTTAAAGACGACTCCCGTATTAGCGTACAAGCCCTGTGTCGCGGGGGACTTTACAAACATACAAGTCACGGACACAAAGTACACCCAGACTCGGAAGAACAATTTGTGTATCACACAAAGTGGTGTCCCGTGTGGGAATCGAACCCACGACCTCTTGCGTAGCAGTCGGACATACTCCCACCGCGCCACAGAGGTAGTCATAGTATAGTCATAGAGGCAACCTTTCGTATAAGGTAGTATCTACTACGTAATCAGTATTCTGATTTATGTCTAACTTGCGTCTAGACCACAACTATTAATCTAAGTAATCAGTTTGGTAATCTCCTTGGTATAGCGGTCAAGTTTTTTTTTAATGGCATGTATTGCGAAACAGAATATTCTTTGTTTTTTTTTTATTTGTGTGAGCTAAATGCTTACACGGTCACTGATTGATGACCACTGACCTACAGAGATAACCTACAACATACCTAAGACTTGCTTATTTTAAATTGGCGGCAGTCTAGTGGATTTTTCAACTAATTTTTGGCAATGAAAATAATAATAATAATATCTTGGGACAACTCACACAATGCCATCTGATCCCAAACTAAGCAGAGCTTGTACTATGGAAACCAAACAACTGATAAACATACTTATATATTTCTTCATACATATAATAGTTAATAGATAAATAACACCCAGACACAGAATAAACCATCGTGCTCATGTTTGATCCTGGGTGGGGTTCGAACCTACGACCTCCGGCTTAGGAGTCAGGGTCACTAACCACTACACGAACAGGTCAGGCTATTTATTGTACGCTTAAAATTAGGGGTTTATCGTAATTTTCACAGCTCTACCTAAGTATTTGTAATTCCAATTCCCAAATAATTACCATTTTTCAAAAAATATCATTATTAAAAGCTCTCAAACGATTAAGTAGGTAAGGTACGTAATAATCCTAGTTTGTGTGTATGTGAAGTTATTAGTTATGTTAACACTAGCTGTCCCGCGCAACTTCGTATGCGTAAATTTTCCCCGTTTTTGCAACATTTCACGTCGCTACTCCGCTCCTATTAGTCGTAGCGCGATGTTATATAGCCTATAGCCTTCCTCGATAAATGGGCTATCAAACAAAAAAATATTTTTTCAAATCGGACCAGTAGTTCCTGAGATTAGCGCGTTTAAACAAACAAACAAACTCTTCCGCTTTATAATATTAGTATAGATTTCGTTTGCTGGTCTAGAGGTAGTGACCCTGACTGCTAAGTCGGAGGTCGTGGCTTCGATCTTCACCCAGGATAAATCTTTTTGTGATGAGCACAATGGTTTATTGTGTGACTGGGTGTAATTTATCTACAAAGAAAATAAGTATGTTTATCAGTTGTCTGGTTGCTATAACACAGGCTCTGCCTAATTTGGGATCAGATGACCGTAAGTTGTGCCGAGATATTATTATTAATATATCTAGTCTTTATGAGATAGTTCGAACCCTTAACTTACTTTTCCCGATTTCCAAAGTTCCGCCATCTTCCAAAAAACCTATAGGTACAGCAACATAACTGCTGCCTGTTTCAGTTATTCGATTTCTATGCGGGACAGAGCATTTTATTACCCGACTGTAAAGAAGGGTTTTGTTTTTTGCGCGTATCTTTTATGAATGTATGTAATATTTTTTAATACCTTATATCTCACAAACCACTGAACGGATTTATACAAATAAAACCGTCGTTAGATTCGTCTTGACCGCCCAAGTGTTCGTAATTACAATATGGGTATCAAATTAAAGGGCTCATCTTAAGAATTTCAAAAAAGTATAACATGATTATAACTGCAATACCAAAAAACTTAGTTAGCAACCATTCTTTTTTCAATCTTCAATACTTGACAATAGCTGTGATAAAAGTGTTGTTACATCTTACAACCACTAAAAAGTAGTAAATAAAAAAATAAATTTAAAAAATAAAAAAATTCGCCTGCACAAAAAAGATGGAAACAAGATCCCCTACATAATTATATAATTTCATGCAGTCAGAGGCACTTTACTAAGTTCACCGAGATTCATTAATGCCTCCGACTGTATGAAATTATATAATTTTATTATGTAGGGGATCTTGTTTCCATCTTATTTGTGCAGACGGGTTTTTTTAAATCCATATATTGCTTCTGAGTCTGGCTGAACTTTGTTTTCGTTGATTGTATGTTGACTGGCCCGTTGGTCTAGTCTTGTCTAAGCCAGAGGTCTTGGGTTCAATTCCCACACGGAACATCACTTTGTGTGATCCACAAATTGTTGTTCCGAGTCTGGATGTACTTTGTGTCCGTGATTGGTTTGTTTGTAAAGACCCCGCGACACAGGGCTTATACCCTAATGCTAGAGTTGTAAAAAACTAAAACAATCTCAAAATGTTGTTTCTGGAAATAACCAAGATCACTACAACGGATAGATTTTGAGCAGTTACTGTACCTAAAGTGATTGATCTGAGGATTTCAGCTGCTCTTTCTAGAATGGACGAGGTAGGAAGTAAAAAGTTGGTAAATTCTACTTGAAGTAGGAAGTGAACAAATTTGGAAATTGTCAAGATTGTAAGTTGTCGACTTTGGAACCGTATACTTTACGACGAAAGTAAGAGATGAAAATAAGTGTTTTATTTATGTACAACCAGCTACGATCAATTTACAAACTATAAAAAGTTATAAATTATTATATATAAAGATTATTTGACTGGTTTGGTAGCGCCGCGCATACGACTCTTATAAAAGAGATTATAACTTCGATTCCTACATGGGGCAGAGTGCTATGGATTGATAAATGTTTATTCTCAGTCTTGGTACCTATATTATTTTGTGTTCGTTAATTGTAGATGTGTTTGTAAAGTGCCCCCGCGATACTAGACTTGTAGCCAAAATGACGGTGTCGTCTTTTAAAAACAAAAAGTACCTAATGAAGATACCATTACAGGATAAATATGTATTTTAATCTTATTTTCTGCAAATAAATAATAATGATTTGATAATTTGAATAAAGAACTTTAAATTCCAATGATCAGTTGCAATCAAGTTAAAAACAAGGTAATAAAAATAAAAAACATATGCATTTTAATAAAAATAAAAACGCTTACCTATGCATATAAATAAATAAAAAACGTTTTCAATACACAAGAGATAAAATTTGAATTTGTACAAAACCAATCAAATGAATTCTTGCCAATCAAAGCTAAGAACCATCACGATTATACCAGCTTCTAAATTACGATCACATCAAAATCCATCTAGCCATTTGGTAGGTATAAATTCACACCTCAAACTTATAGAATATTTTATGTCTATTTCGGTTGTTAAAGTTTCCTCTAAGGTCAACAAAACAATCCTTAAAGATTGGTAAGATGACAGGCAACGGATCCGCCATCAAGAGATCACAAGTTCGAACTCCACCTTTTACACTACCGGACGTGAGCCCACTCTAGATTAAGCATAGCTGCAGTATATGCAGGCTTAACGCACAGTACGAAAAATGTACCTACCTAAAAAACAAACAATTCCGAATATATTAACTTTATAACATTTGTATTTATTGATTGTAGTGAGTATAACTAACTACAGGTGAATACAGCTTGCATTTGTCATGGTAACTTTTATAGCGCTACTGTGGCGCGATGGGAGTGTATCCGACTGCTACGCGATGAGGTCGTGGGTTCGGTCCCCCCCCCCCCTCCGGATAAAACTTTGTGTGATGAGCACGATGGTTAATTCTGTGTCTGGGTGTTATTTAGGTACCCATAATATGTATGTATTTAGAAATATACATAATAAGTATGTTTATTAGTTGTCTGGTTTCTATAGCACAAGCACTGCTTAGTTTGGAATCAGATAGCGTTGTGTGAGTTGTCCCAAGATATTATTATTATTATATTATTATAGTAATAATGAAGCGCGCGCATTTAGGGGAGACCGGGTAAGATTATAGCATTGGTTAATAGTACCATCGTCAAAATGTTGGTTAATAAGCAAAAAATTAAATGTGGGACATAAGCTTGTAAAGTAAAGTTTAAATGTGTGACATGCGCTGTACACCAAATCATGAGCTTCAATAATACCGAGCCGCCATAAAATATTCGGCGCGCGAACTTCGGTATCCACATCAGAATCGATTTTTTGATTTTCGGCAAGCCGTGGTGAGTTTTTTCCTAACAATAGGTAAACGAGTCTTTTCGACTAGAAATTGTTTTTGCTAGTTTAATGGCTAAGGCATCGGTCTCGCAATCGTGAGGCCGAGGATTCGAATCCTACCCATTATACTACCGACGTGAACCCACTCAAAACAAGTCTTTAGTTTAGTTGGAGGTGTTAATAATATTGCTAGTAATGTGGGACCCAAACCCACATTGCTAGTTATCTTTTAAAAAAAAGTGGACGTTTAATCAGCTTGATTAAAGATGAAACTTGCATTACATTTGTGTACAATTATATGACTTTTAAGAGGTTATCCATTACACAGGTTTTTAACCTAGCTTGGAGACCAGTCTCACATATTTGTGTATAACGATGTTTGTTAAATTTGATTGAGTGAGAAATAAATAAATAAAAATCTAAACTTACTACTTTAGGACGGTTGTACCAACACCGCCGGAGTCAGTTGTTTAGTATTTATTATTTAGTATTAGTTAACGAAGCTGCCTTTTATTCCAGATGCTACGAAATAGATGGACCCCGGGTTTTAAGACATTTTACAGCGTAGTTCACATATACGAGTCTCTGATCAAAAACATTGGGTCGATTTACTTGAAATTTGATATGGAGACAGTAAGATACAAGATCTTGAGAAAGGTTATAGAGATACAAATGCGAATTAGCTTATAATTTTTTGATACTAGGGGCTCAATTATACCTACGTACTAAAGTAGTTTCGTAATTTTTTTAAGGGTCATATGTAGCAGAACTTGATTATATAGTTTTTTTTTTAGTTTAGGTTCATTTTAGGTATTGCTGTTGGTACATACTTCCTATGCCTTTAAAATATCTATCATTTACTTATAATACAATTGTCAAATTTGTGTAATCGATGTTTAAAAGTGATTCTTTTGTCCCCGGCTTACTCTATCTAAAATTATTTTAGGTTGAAAATAATACCAGTAATATGCATGACCCAATTCCGACGAACGTAAAAAAAAACACAAACCACAAACAAAAATAAACAAACGATGATTACATTAACAAATTCTAATCAAAGTTATTATCTAACAGCATTGTGTCGACCGCACTCTGCGCTAGACGTAACTGCCGTAATAAACGGTTAACACTTACATAGATGATCATGTAATGAGTATATTTCCGCATACACACTTAAAGTACGCGTGTGGGACTGACTTTCACCGGTAACCAGCCCTCGCTACCTTATTATTGGGTAAATACTTATGCACCAACGTATTACTAACATTAAATCTAACAAGCCACCAGCGAATTGCAACTGTGTTCAGAATTTTCACCATTTCCTATATCCCCGCACTAAGTTTACTTCTGATTGAAATTTGGAATTTACCTTCAGAGGATGTATTTTTTAAAGAAGGTTTTTTGAAAAATTGAAACACTATTTCAATTTTTAAAAAATCTGATTCAACCAAAATCGGGCCTCGGGCCAGCATGGTACGGTACCTCATTCTGTGGTTTGAGCTGTGTGTGGATATATCAGTCACGTCACGGTTCTCAATGATATGTACCTACACAATATATACACACTAATACATCCGGCAAAATCTCAAAATAATAGTAAAAATTGTATCACAATCCGTGGTTTAGAAAAAATAGGGGGATAAACAAATATAAGCAAGCGACTTGTTACAACGCTTAGAACTGCAACAAGCAGGCTCATAAATACCACAATTATTTATCAAAGTTGTTGCTTACAAAGACAATCCAAGAACTAGACACTATGTGTCGCAGGGGACTTTAAAAACATAGCAATTATTGGATATGCAGTACCTACTTACATTATTGATTCGGAAGAAACATATTTTATATTCATGGATCGTTTAGCATTTACTCGTACATTAGGTTTAGTCCCATGTAGGAAATAAGCCAATAAGAAAAATTAATGCATTTCACTTTTTTTTTATTACTGTGCACTAATTTACTTTATTCAATAACTTAAGGATTTTAAAAGAGTAGCCCATTAATTTCTTAGCAGCTTTTTTTTACGAGCTTGGCATTTCAAACTGCCGATCAACTCAATTTTTTTTATCAAAATTGAAGATTTTTGATTTTGATTGAACATTAACTCACTTTTTAAAATAAAAATGTTTCAGTTTCAGTTAGATTTTAATATTTTAGTGTGGTATAAAAATATTATACTTACCTACATTACCAACTTTCTGACTCCGTGATATTTTTTTTATTATTTTTTCCCAGAAATAAATTTCACAGGCCAAATATATATTAAAGATCTATTTAGATAATATTCTTCAGTTCAAAAAAAATAAAAATAAAATCGAATTTCTTTATTCACTTAGAATGCAAAACAACTCTTGTGATACGTCGGGATTCTACATGTACATGTAATGCCAAGTTCGCAAACAATAGGTACAGACGGAGAAAAGAACCTGGCAATAAAAACTCTTCTTTCTTTTCAAATTGCCAATTTTACAATGTTTGAATGTTTATAAACTTGATATAGGGGTAAGGTGCTGCGTCTAATATACTACTAATATACACCATGTTAGAGGACTGATGCAAATTGTATTATCAAAAAGTTGAAACATGAGATAAAGCAAAATCAGCCTTAGTGAGTACATTATAGTAGGAGCATCTACTTACAACAAAGGTAAAAACTATATGTGCTTAAATATTGGCCAAAATACTTGTAACGAATGATTAAATATAAAATATTAATTCTAAAGAATGGCCTTTATTCGACACGCAGAATCTTTACTTACAAAAGTCAAATCATGCTCTTTATCAATGTGATAATTAAAACAAAGTGACAACAAAATTCACCCAAGCATATTAAAGTAACAAGGAGCAAGCAACTAGATCCATTTTTCTTTATCATCTAAATATTCATCCACTGTATAATAACCTCTACGTATAAGATGATTTTTGACTACATTTTTGAACTTAATCACTGATAGACTCATAATACTAGCTGGTATCTTGTTAAATACTCTAACATAGTATTTTCTTAAATATTTTAATTTTGACTGATTTGTTTTTGTGTGTTCAACATAATTTTTAGAACAATTTTTAGAAAAAAATCAAAAGCTTTAAAAAGTAGAATGATATTTATCAACGTAGCTACGGGAAACTACTAGATATCGATAGAATCTTTCCACAAATCCTCATTTCCAAGAGGTCACGGTCAAAGAACGGCTGCATGTAAATAGCTGCATTGCTCCTCATCAGTATGCACGAGGGCACCCGACCTTGGCCAGTTGGTCGGCTCGCTGACCCCGCGGTTATTGGTGCTATGCCACTAATGGCACACGTCGAAGCTATTGAATGCAGCCATTGTATCCAGCACATCCTCTCTTCCATTTTAGACCTCGGAAGAACGCCTTGAAGAACTAAATTGCTGTTTTAATGTTGGTTATTTGAAGTTGCTGTTTAAATTGTATGTTTGTGGTGGCCTTGTGTTTGTCTATAGGTATGTGTAGGTATCTACTTAATGAAAAAATAAAATGTTTAAAAAAAATAAGGGAAATTTTGAATACTAATTTTCAGTAATTCTGAAGAAGTGATTCATTGTATGATGCCAAACTAAAACACTCAATATATATATATTTTTTTAGAAAGACTACTACTGCAATGGGGCAGAACAAGGACAAAAACATCCCTATATATAATAATATCCGATTTCAAACTAGGCAGAGCCTGTACTATGGCAACCAACTAATAAACATTCTTTAGATATATTTCATATACATTTTATACATAAACTTAACTGACCCGCGCAACTTCTTATGCGTCAATTTTCCACGTTTTTGCAACATTTTTCATTGCTGCTCTGCACGTAGCAGGTTATATAGCCTCTCTCGATAAAATTATCCAACAGTACCTGAAAGATTTTTTAATTCGAATCTATAGTTCCTGAGATTATCGCGTTCAAACAAACAAATAAACTCTTTAGTTTTATAATATTAGTAAAGATTATACCAAAGTTTTATCCTAGGTGGGGATCGAACCCACGACCTCTGGCTTAGCAGTCAGGGTCACTAACCACTAGACCAACAGGCAGTGAGAAGATTTGTAACATTGCAAATGCTCAACGATTAATATCGGCGCCCATTTTACGTATTTCAAAGTGTTGTGTGTGTTTTATTTTTACGATTCTACTATTTTAGTGGTTGGTCTAGTCATTATAATATATGCAATAACATCTTCAAGTGTTTGTCTGTCTGTATGGCAATCGTTGCACAAACCACGTGAATGCGAAACTACGAAGGCCGCCCGGCGCTGCTCGTTTCACAAGAACAAACTTTTACCAATAACACGATGAAATCTCAACGAAATGGCTTAAATATTGGGAAAGTAGGAAGGGTATGATGAAAGTGCTGGTGTCAGGGTCAAACCGGTCATCGGTCATGTTCCTGATCACCCTCCGGTTGTATAATTTGTTGTTGTAATACAGGTTTGGAGTATAACAAACTTTTTATTTAACTGCACCCGTTAGGTTTTTGCAATTGAATTTTGAACCAATTTTTTTATCGTATGTTGTATGTAGCAAACGAAGCTTGGTTTTAAAATATATATTTTTAAATAAACCTAGCTCGAGCCCCCGACTTTTCTCGCGTTTAGTTTATTCACTATTTTAAGAAGATCGCCGAAGTTTTGAATTTCTAAAAGCTAAAGCTTTCTAAAAGCCGAATTTCAAATCTTCAACTATCATCCTTTTCTCATACTCTGATTAACGGCCGGTTTCAATAATCTAACTATCGATGGATTTGGTTACTAGAGGTATATATTTGACATAAGCTCCATACAAAATATGTCAAAATTATACCTCTAGTAGCCAAATCCATCGATTACTATACTACCGGATTGAGACCGGCCGTAAGTGACTATTGTCGCATTCGAAGCGCGTGTCAGTCGCACACGTTTGATGCGCGTGACTGCGATCGGCTGCGATTCACGAAATTGCACTTTTACCTTTTTCGAACAGAAATATATTTATTTTAAATCCGTCTAGGTATATCTATATATGACGGAGTTATGCCCAAACAAACATTAAAAAAATACAAACATCCAAATTGAGAACCTCCTCCTTTTCGAAGTCGGTTATTAAGTCCCGACCATGACATCGAATCCGAAGAGTTATGTGGTTACTTACCGTCTACCGGCACTTGATTTGACATATGACCATTAATCATAGAACTACTTTCGAAGACCTATGAAGACACGGCGACGTAAGAAGGTTGCATTTCCGTACAGAGTAGGTACGTAGATTTCGATGTCTCTTAAAAAGAGGGGCTTAGGAGGGACTGTAGTGCATCTAGGATGGTTGCCGAAGCACGAATAGGTGGTTTCCACGCCATAATGCGCAAACGGAGCGCATCCATCATGCGCAGGGTGCGCTACAACCCCAACAGCATACTGCTCGTAGTAGCAGATCGGTGGGACAGCTGGAATATTGGATACGCCTACATGCAAATTTCGCGCGGTGGTTGTAACTAACAAAAATAAGTACTAATATTAGTATTTTAAAATCATGTATACTAACAAAATGGAATGTGTCTGAAATTAAAAAAGTTATTATTAAAATATATATATTACGGGTCCGGTACGACCGTATTGCAACGGCCGTGGTCACGGGAAGACTATGACGTGACCACGGCCGTTGCAATACGGTCGAAACGTCGGGCAATAAACAAGGTATTTTACCTTAAATTATTCACGCGATTAAGACCCGTAATATATATATTTTAATAATGTGTACAAATCGCGAAAGTTTATCAACAAAAAAGTTATTATTATTATAAGCCAAGATACAAGATTACTAGTTATATGTGACCCACATATTTTAGTTGAATTCAATATATATTAAGACTGGCAGTAGATTAAATGAATCGCTGCATTTTCGCCCATCCACGCAATGTCAGCGTAATCGAAATATCGATATCGATTTCGATTACGCTGATCTTATGCTGCGTTACTAGGTATTATGTCATGTTACCTAAGGCTGCGTTTAGTTAATTAGTTTCCGTAGCAGCGAACTAACCTGCGTTTACAATTATAGCGGTCCCTAATATGCGTGCAAAGATTCGTAAGTCTTACGAATGTTATGTAAACATTCGTAAAACTTACGATAGCTTATGTGACACACTGACTGTTTCAGTGGCACGGTGCAAGAGGTCGTGGCTTGACGTCTGGGAGGTGCTTCTTCCTTCGAGGTGCTTCTTCTTTGTGTCTGTTAAATTGTATGTTTATATTCGTCTTCACAAACATAAAATAAAAAAATATCGTGTCACAGAGCTTCTACACAACTGCGGGAGTTTATTTTTTAACCTGAGCTGTCCCACTGCTGGGTAAAGATTTCCCGCATACGCTTCCAAACCTCCCTGTCTGGAGCTTTTTCTTCCCACTTGTCTAGTGGTTAGTGACCCTGACTGCTAAGCCAGAAGTCGTGGGTCGATCCCCACAAAGGATAAAACTTTGTGTGATGAGCACGATAGTTTATGATGATGATAACGTTGTGTGAATTGGCCCAAGATATTATTTCTTCTCAAAGGCATCCATATCGTCACGCCAACGTTTATAAGGCTTGACTCGATAGCGACGTCCATATCATTAGGCGCCCACTGAGTGGTGATCTGTGTCCATCTGTCTGGGTGTATCTATATAATTAATCTTATACGTAGGTACGTCATATTTTTAGTCAAGGCCCAGATAATGAAATGCCGAATTTATTGTATTACATTAATGTCGTCACGACGACGACGCTGAGATAATATGTGACAAAATAAGTCAAATAAATTGTGACGACATTATTTTATAATTTGTTACAAGTTATCTCGTCATAATAATACGAAACGTTCCTTGACCTTTTTAAATGTTTTTTAAAACATTGCAATTTAGTAAAAACATGTTTCGTGTTTTTATCTCGTTCCAAGGATGCGATCTTTAATAATATGGATATTATTTAAGATCGTATAAAAGTAGTCTCATGTTATGATGGCACCCTACACTGGGTCATGGGGATACCCCGGAGCATTTTTCGGGAGTGGGAGGATGGTAGGCAAACGAGTCTTGCAATTGCTATGCAAGACTACATTATTTTATTGGATTTCCTGTATAGTGGATTATTGTATAGTGGGTATAAGGAGGGGTGAGCCCCCAAAAAAATACGTAAAAATAAAAAGTAAGAATCTCAATTTTTTTTGACAATATAAATATAGCCTATGTTGCTTCCCGATATTGCAGCTTTCTATAAGTGAAAGAATTTATGAAATCTGGCTTTTAACTATGCAAGTTTTTAATATTTTCATTTTCTTTTTTTATGATTTCTTGAAGGAAACATCTTGTGGGTGTGTGTGAGCTTTGCACGGTACCAAAAATGACCTTGTACCTGTATACCTATATAATACCTTTATATATAATGTTAATCTCGGAAACGGTTCCAACGCTTTTCATGAAATTAGTATGAAAGGGGTTTCGGGGGCGATAAATCGATCTAGCTAGGTTTCATTTTTAGAAAACGTCGTTAAAAAAAACCGAGCGAATCGTACTAATATTAGTATAACATTGAACTGCAATTTACAATAACTAACAAACATCAATACTGATGATGACAACCACTTTTATTGGACTTTAAAAGAGGTGGAAATTATATGGTTTCGTCTGTTTGTATTATTTTTATTCCTTAGCATCCCTTTTATATTAAATTTCAAGGCACGACTGAGCGAGTAAAGCCTAGTAATTTATTAAAAGAGCCTTGCGAATATCCTGTGGTTGTGACATTTCATATGTCTAGCTTTTATAAAAATGTGTCTACTTACAAAGGCTTCAAAGAAACATGACCAAAATAACAAACTGTCTGAGTTTAACATTTCCATATTAAATGTAAACTTGGAGACACGGGTTTTTTTTTAAAACAACGTTATTCTTGGTATAGTGCTAACCTGAAAGTAATTTGCTCAGAATCAGTAACGCAATCCAATGGGGTAGTTTTTGGACTATGTTATATTTTTCAATTAGTTAATTAATCAATCTATAATTGATTTATGAATCATTCTTACAGTCCGAATCCTGTTCACAATGTGATATTAAATATGATCACCATTTATTTTTCAATATTAACCATGAATTACGTACTTAGAGACGCAATGAGCACTATAGCGCGAAGAACACAAGACAACTCTAATCTATACTAATACATATTATAAAGCTGAAGAGTTTGTTTGTTTGTTTGAACGCGATAATATCAGGAACTACTGATCTGAATTGAAAAAATCTTTCACTTTTAAATAGCCCATTTATAGGGGAAGGTTATAGGCTATATAATATCACGCTACTACCAACAGGAGCTGAGCATGAGAAATGTTGCAAAGACGGGGAAAATTTACGCAGACGAAGTTGCGCGGGACAGCTAGTGGCTTATAACTCTGCAACTTTCAATAATTTCATTTTCTTTTTTACATAATATTTCTTGAACTAATAATCTTGTTGGGGAGTCTGAGCTTTGCACTATACCAAAAATAACCTCATATATATATAGAGGTTTTATTTACCCGACTGTGGCAGAAGAAAGGTAATGTTGTATAACAATACTTTGACACACTCTACCTAGGTACAGCCTAAATTACTTGATGGAATTTATCAATAGAGGTGGCGTTAAATTCGTTTAATTATTGTGATAATGACATAAATTGTGCAGCTCATTAATGTTAAACTGACGTGTTATTTGCTTTGACGTGATAACGTTATAAGTCAATGACCGGGTGCATGCACGAAAAAATGTCACGGTCCGTCACGTTCCGCCTGCTGATAGGCTGAAGTATTGTGGCCGTCGGACGCATGCGCGCGTATGTGCCCGGATCCACTAAATCTTTCACAGGTATAGTTGTTTATTACAATGTCATCAATGTTTTCTTATGACTATAAGTCGTCGTCAACTACCGCGCGGTTAACACCTTTATAAAGTGCTCCTCTAGTTATTTGTTATAATATTGTGTACGGACAGTTTTCGAATCAAATTTATTGACAGTAGTCTTCCTTTGGGTGTCTCACAGTGTATGCTAATGTGATCGATCAAATCATAGTGCCTTTTAAGGAACATTTTGCGAAATTAATTACCATTTGGATCGATAAATACCGACATAAGTGCTTGCCCGAAAGTGTATTGGCTTTACGCGTAAGTGACACCGATCGCACGGCGCTTACGACCTTTTTCTCGCGGCCTCACTCACGCTTCGTATCGGATACTCTCAACGGCGGCCTAAAGTTGGAGAATTGCATTTATTTTGCTCGAAGCGACAATCGGAGGCGGCATAGCTTGGATTGTCACAAACAGTTAAGTTATAAAGTTGTTATCAGCTGGAATTATAGTACACTTGTTTACCTAATTTATCAACATGGCTTCAACGCGACGAACATGGGGATGCTGCAAAAATGATTTGGATAACAACGAACACTTCATAAGTTGTAAGCGTTGCCACAAATTCTACCACTTTCTATGTCTATCGGTGCCGGAAATATCCGCTGATTCAGAGGCTTATAATGAATGGAAATGTACAGAATGTCTTAGTCTGATACAAAAGACTTCAAACAAAGATTCTACTCCAGTTCGGAATGTTTCCACTTCTAGAGGCAGTAAGAGAATTGCATTAAACTCCCCTCCCGAAACAAAATCTGTGACTAAAGAAGATGTTCGAGATATTGTGCAAGATGTTATCAAAAAGGAACTTGCCGCGATGGTGCAGACAATAAACAGTACAATTGTTTCCGTAATCAACAGAGAACTGGAACCGATCAAGAACGATGTGAAGGAGTTGACAGAGTCACTGAACTTCCACACCGGGGAATTCGACAAACTTCAACAAGAGAATATGAAATTAAAAGATGATATTGTAGTCCTGAAAAAAGAGAACCAAGACTTAAAAACTGCAGTGACGGATGTCCGACAGCGACTGGGTTACCTCGAACAGCAGTCGCGTTCGAGTAACCTTGAGATACAGTGTCTACCTGAAAACAAAAATGAGAACTTGTTTACGATTGTTAAACAGTTGGGCTCAATTGCTGGATGCGGGTTGGAAGATAAAGATATCATGAAATGTACACGTATAGCCAAACTACAAGCCACCAGTACCCGCCCTCGATCAATCGTAGTTCAGTTCGCATCACCAAGGACTCGCGACCAGTTGCTGGCAGCAGTTATCACCTACAACAAAAAGAACCCGGAAGTCAAACTCAACAGTGCAGTTCTTGGACTAGCAGGAAACAAAACACCAATCTTTGTGGCTGAACATCTATCACCAGCACTCAAAGCACTTCATGCGGCCACTAGAATTAAAGCTAAACAAATGGGCTATAAATATGTATGGGTGAGAGGTGGCAGGATTTTCGTAAAGAAGAATGAGGATGCTGAGAACATCATTATAAGAAGCATGGACACGCTGAACAAAATTATTTAGTCGGGTAGCACTCTTATTTTTAATTAAATTGTAAATGCATGTGTCTTTTTTTATTATTTATAGAATTCAAGAAATTAGATGTATATTATCAAAACTGTAGAGGCCTAAGAACAAAAACTCATAATGTTTATTGTAAAGTCGCATGCCAAGATTATGATATTGTGATATTGTCTGAAACATGGCTTAATAGCTCTGTAACAGATAGTGAATTGTTTGACAACAGATACACAGTATACAGAAGAGATAGGGAGAGTTCTAGTCAACATTGTGGCAAAGAAGGCGGTGGAGTCCTAATAGCAGTTAAGAAAAATATTACATCTAAACGTATTAGGATTTGGGAAAGCGACTGTGAGGACCTTTGGGTTACTATAGATCTCCGAGGACCTAAGAATGTCTATCGTTTATTACTATGTGCGATTTATCTACCTCCACCAGTGCGCCGTTCCTCTCTAGAACAATATCTAGATAGTAGCAATGCCGTATTTGAACAAATTAAAGACACAGATAGGGTTTGCATAGTGGGCGATTTTAACTTAGGCAATATCGACTGGCCGGCTATAGTACATTCTAATTCTAGCAATCATAATTTACCTATCCTAAGTGAAATTTTAGTAGACTTTACATTTATGAATCGTCTTAAGCAACTTAACCTTGTAACCAACTCTGCTGGTCGAACACTGGATCTCGTATTGACAACGCATACACTTTGTGAGGTCAGAAGAAGTCTTATAGAAATAAGTAAAGTCGATCACTATCATCCGCCACTAAACATTATAATCTCTTTGGATAAGGAAACCAAGCTTCCATACAATACCAACAACAGTAGACCGAACTTCTTTAAAGCGGACTACCATAACATTCGCTCTTATTTAAAAGAACAAAACTGGGACTTATTGCTATCGCAAAATGGGGTGGATGAAATGGTGGACACTTTTTATGGTACACTGGCTACAGCTATTAAAAATAATACACCTAATCGCATACAAAATAAAAATAAATATCCGCCATGGTTTAATCAAAAGTTGATTAAACTGTTAAATTCAAAAAATAAAATCCGAAAACGTTTCATTAAATACGGGAATCCTTTAGATGCCATTGAACTAAATATAATTAGCAAGCAGTGTGACAAACTTGCGACTCTCGGCTATAATAACTACATAAGTAAAGTGGAGGAAGATATTATTGATAACCCGAAGACCTTTTGGTCGTATGTTAAAGCTAAACGAGGTGGCTCTAGTTCATATCCACCTTCTATGACAGATGGATCTACTACCACCTCGGATGCAACTGAAATATGCGAATTGTTTGCTACTTATTTCTCATCAGTTTACAGTATTAGCCGTACTGATAATGAACCCAATGAAAGTTACTATTCAGATTTTTTGAAAACGTTATATAATAATAGTATATGTTTAACAATACCAATTATAGAACATGGTACTTTGTTGGATAAATTAAAGAGCCTAGATTGTAAAAAAGGTGCCGGACCAGATGAAATACCACCTATATTTGTTGTCGCATGTGCTTGTGAGCTAACCCATCCACTTTTATTAATTTATAATAAATCATTGGTCTCGGGGACATTTCCTTCCAAATGGAAAACATCTAAAGTGGTTCCTGTATTTAAGTCGACAGATGAAAGTATAGTATCAAACTACAGACCCATCTCTATTTTATCCGTTTTTGCGAAGGTCTTTGAGTCGTTAATATGCCCACACATACAGAAACACTTACAGCTATACTTAAGTGACCACCAGCACGGATTCGTACAAGCACGATCTACATGCTCTAACTTGCTTTCTTATACAGAGTTGTTATCGAGAGCTATTGACTCAGGTCGACAAGCTGATGTAATTTACACCGACTTCAGCAAAGCCTTCGATAAAATCTCACACATTAAGCTAATTAATAAGTTGCGTGCATATGGTATTACTGGTTCACTTCTGGAATGGTTCAATTCGTATCTAACGGATAGACACTTTTCTGTGGTAATGAATGGCTTTCACTCAACATCACATAACATTTTATCCGGTGTACCACAGGGATCCCTTTTAGGTCCTATTTTGTTTAACTACTTTGTTAATGATATTCCCCAGTGTTTCATGTATTCAGACATTTTTATGTATGCGGATGACATCAAATTTGTAAAAATAATAGAGTCAGATGAAGATGCATATCGCTTGCAAAGTGATTTGAATAGACTTATCAATTGGTGCGACTTGAATGGCATGTATCTAAATCCTTCAAAATGTTATCATATAAAATTTTCGCGGAAACATAACTTATTGCAAACTAATTACTATATAAATTCACATAAACTGGATGAAGTGGATACTATTCGGGATCTTGGCATATTATACGATTCAAAATTTACATTCACGCCACATATTAGTAGCATTATTAAGAAATCTTCAAAACTATTGGGTTTTGTATTAAGAAACTGCAAAACTCTTAGAAATAGTAAGACGAAAATAGTTCTGTATTGCAGCCTTATCCGAAGTCATTTGGAATATGGCAGCGTAGTCTGGCGGCCACATTATGCAGTGCATTCATTACGCCTGGAACGTGTGCAAAAGCGCTTTCTTTGGCACTTGTCATTTTCTAATGGCTTGTGTAAACAGATTCATTCTTACAGTAAAAGATTAGAATACTTCAAGATGATATCACTTGACAAGCGCAGACAACTGCTGGATGCAATGTTTGCAATTAAAGTTTTAAAGCATAAAATTGACTCTTCGCGTCTGCTCGCCTTATTCAATTTCCGCGCCCCAGCCAGAATGCCGCGAAATGCTATTACTCCTCTTTATCCGCCACATAGAAGAACAGTATTAGGCGCCAACTCACCGTATGCAAGACTATGCAAGGTCATAAACAGCTGTAGTGACTTAATCGATTTAAACGCTGACTCCATAGCGAAACAAAAGGGCATAATAATTAAGAACCTCTCTCAGTTACAAAACACACAATAATAAAAACACGCTTACCCAAATACACCCCCAAACAAAAAAGTGTATACATACATAAACAAACATTCTCTTTCTCTCACACACACACACACACACACACACACACACACACACACACACAAACACAAACACACACACACACACAGACACGGATACGCATACACTCATACAAACTCTGTTGTCAAATATAACAGTTAAATAACTTTATTACAAAAATACTTAAAATACTTAGCATACAAAAAAAATTGTGATACATATCAATATTATATATATATTTTGTAATAAAATATTTTTGTAAGGTGTATAACTAATTACTATAAGCATGAGGTGTTTACCTATAAGTGTTTGTTACGCTATTACTGTTATTGTTGTGCATGCATAATGAATAATCTTAGTGTAAGCAAACGTTGGTAAACCTAAATAAATAAATAAAAATAAAAAAATGACGTGTTATCACGTAAAATTATCGTCCGTAAACCGACTTTACAGAGACCATTTTTTTTTAAATATCTGGTTCCTTTGGAGTGTATCACAGTCACGTGTCTTAGGGGAGTGGTGGCATAAGTTAGGAGAGGCCTATGTCCTTAGGTCATAGACTTGTTTAGGTCGCTATCGATTTTGCTAGTAATGTGCTACCCACAAAGTTATAAAAACCAAAAACAATTCGACGTACTGATTCTTACAAAATTAGTATTATAAAAAAATATATCGTATGAATTTAACATGTCTTTTTACTTAAAACTAGTTGACCCGCGCAACTTCATTGGGGTTAATTTTCTCCATTTTGCAAAATTTTTCATTGCTGCTCCACTTCTATTGGTCGTGGCGTGATTGTTATACAGCTTATATACCAATCCATCCCTTCCTGTGGGTGTCTACGGGTAGGGAACACTGTAGGACGGGCAGCAGCGTCCTCTGCTTACTCTAAAGCCTTACTGCGATCGCCTCCCCGCTCACCAAGCGTGGCGATTATGGAAATTACCCCCAGCATCTATAATAAGTAGCTTCTACTGAGGGGACCCACCCAGCAATGGGACAACATATGGGTTAACATATATATATCACAAGCCCTCGAACACTGAATAACTTGAAGGCTTTGACGAGCTTTAAACGAAAAAAGCCGTGAGCTACCTACAACTTGCACAGATGGATTGTACCTACACAGATCAACGTAGACAGGTTTATGCAACCACAAACTAATTGATTACGATTTAACGCATCTTTATTACAAGCATTAATTAATACCATGTAATAAAACATAACAAATATTTGTATTTTTAGCCAGAAATTTCCATACATCAGATAGCTATTTATAAATATATTGTTGCTTAACTATATGGTATAATTCCGTTGCCGGCCGAATGTGATGTTTGGCAACTGCTGTCCTTGTAACGGATAGTTGTCGTGCAGATGTGACAATACGCCGGTGTAATGCAAAAGTATCAGTTGTGAAAGCAGAGAGATTAAATTGTTATTTGATTTGGTTAAGGGATTTGGTATTTAAGCGGGGTTTGGATTCGGATGGGTGTTCATTGTTAATTAGGGTTTCGTAGCCGAAATGGCAAAACGGTACCCTTATTGTTTCGCCATGTCCGTCCGTCTCCAGCTTAGCTCAGAGACTGTAATTTTGCATAGATACACATTGTGACGTATGCCGACAAAGTAAAAAAAATAAATCTTGAAAAATATTTTTTTATATATTCCCTATATGAAATATAGGGGCGGTACCCTAAAAAAATGTTTATAAGAGGTAGGTGAGAAAAAATGTAAAGTAGGGATGTGTCTTTTATTTCACCTACCCTCCGTGTAGTGTCATTTAAAAACATTTAGGGGTTGTGAAGACTATTATTCGATTTAGGGATACGTTTGCGAAACTACAAGCTTTAAAGTATAATTCTTTGTTAGAGTCAAGTGTGTTCAAAATTGATTAATTGGTTGATGTTGAGTATGTGAAAAAATTCACGGTAGCAGTATTTATAGTGAAAATAAAAAAAAAACTATCACAGCTAAATAGGCGTAAGGCCTACTTAGCTGTGATAACTTTACGACTAACAGCAGACCAATTGAGAAGTAACAAAATTTTCGGATCACACGCTGTTCGTCTCAAACGCTATTTGCCATGTACGCGATTCGTCCTTCCCTATCAGATTTACGCGGTACGTCTCATTCGCATTTGGTCATATACGCGGTTGGACATAATCGCAATTCGTCTAATACGCATAATCTCAATATAGATTATCTTTAGATGGACTGTTTACAAGATCGTTGGTACATGTTACGCCATCTAGTAAGTAAGGGATAAAACTAAGTTGTAAGTTTTTATTTTATAAAAATGTGGGTATTTTACAAAAAAAATGCAATTATTGTCAACAATCACTCAGTTACTCATTCTGTCTGTCTTCGTTTACGTTTAAACATGAATACGGAAGTGTTTGAGTTTATAACCAGCAAAAGAGGAAAGAAAATTATATTATATGGCGGTTATCAGTATAACATAAACAGGACAAACAAGGGTGGATCTACTAATTGGCGTTGCATTAATGATCAGTGTGCTGTGCGTCTCTCACTTTAAACGTACATACATATATAATATCTTTATTATTCTATATTATGGTGTTAAAACTATCCTGACATTACTCCCAAATTTTTAGAAAACTAGGTATGTAATTTTGATAAATACATATTAGAGTTTACAATACCTATATATCTTTCTTGTTCTATATTATGGTGTTAAAGACTATCCTGACTACCAAACTTTATAATAAATGATAACGTACATAGTTTTATGTTTTTTTCTGTGATCCAATGCTGTTTCTCGAACTACGTGTGACGAACTGCGTTTATGACGAATTGCGTTTGCGACGAACTACGTTTCGAACGAGACGAACAGCGTGTGATCCAAATTTTCGTACAAATTCCATTGAAAAATACATATAACGTTGTTAGTAGTATAAAACAAAAACAACAGAAAACCCAATTCCGCCACATTATTCGGATGGGGTACTACGGAACCCTACTACAGCACAAGCGTGGCCCAACATGCACTTGCTCGATTTTAATCAAAAGAGGTAGGACAATATTAACAGTGTTACTGGAAGTATCTTTTTCCATAAAGCAATTTCTTTTTTAATAATACAATATACTTAGGTACACAAGATTTTTTTAAACTACTCTAAATTATAAATATAATAATAATAATATTTACACTAGCTATGTACAAATTAATACATAAAATAAAATTAAAACAAGCAGGCGTCATAGAATTCCTCCGCATCGCTATCGACCGGCACCGTGCCCAGAAGGCTGGCAGCATTGCCGCGTTGTATAGCGATGCTGATTCGCTGAGCGAAGTACGGGCCAGCCTTTTCTGGTCACGTGAAAGTATCTTGGTCTTGCTGGATATCATCATCATGTTCCTGCTCTTTATGCCATGCTTACCTATATATTTGAAAGATTTGAATACGATAGGTTAGAATTGGTCTCCAACTTTTTTATAAAGCTCATTTTTTGAGTCAAGTTGAACTGCGGTTTTTCAACCGACTTCAAAAAGGAGGAGGTTCTATGTTTGTCTGTATGTATGTTTGTATGTTAGGACCGATTTGACATTCTTTTTGTGTTTTAGAGGGTACCCTTATGATATCCTTGATGACGGGATCCTGGAGATAATCTATAGTGATTTAGATATATTTCATGTGGTTTGTGTGTTTTCTCTCCAAACAGTATCAATTGGTAAAGTGGAACTTATAATAATAACATCTTGGGACAATTCACACAACGCTATCTGATCCCAAATTAAGCAGAGCTCGTACTATGGAAACCAGACAACTGATAAATATACTTATATATTTCTAAATACATACATATTATAGATTAATAACACCCAGACACAGAATAAACCGTCGTGCTCATCGCACAAAGTTTTATTCTGGGTGGGGATCGAACCCACGACCTCTTGCGTAGCAGTCGGATACACTTCCACCGCGCCACAGAGAAAATTATAAATAACCAGCGGAACTATTCAATGTTTCACGGTTTGCGATTCGATTACTATAAGATGCCATTGCGTTGCATTGTATGCTCGTCATATTACTATTAAGTACAGCATGTAATAGAGCTGATGGTGAAGTACCATGGGAACTCCTCAACAGTAAACGATGCTGCATAGGTAAAAGCAATTGTAATTTAGATATATTACAAACCAACCCACTAAAAAATGAGAAATAAAATACTACTTTTTGCAAAAAAATATTAAACCGACTTCTATCTTCAACAACAAAAAAAGCTGACAAAAATATATACACATTTGGAAATTGGTCTTAGGAAATGTATATTTTTTATGTTTTAATAATATTGTTGCACCCATATTATTGTACTATAGGTATAATAATATAGGCGGTAGCCTTATGGCTAATCGGTCTCGCAATCGTGAGGTCGCGGGTTCGATTCCTACCCATTATACTACCGACGTGAACCGATTCCTAACACCAGCCATTGAGCTTAGCTGGAGGGGTTAACAGGATTGCTAGTAATGCTGGACCACAGTAGCACATCTTTTAAAAAAAAATGCTTTTTAGTTACCTTGTATTGCTTATAAACAAAGTTGGACTTCTGCACTTTAAATTTGCGGTATATTATAGGTAATTTGTGTCATCTGTCGGTAGGTAATGCAGGCTAGATGGTTTATGTTGCAATCTTCTGCAACACACACTGCAATCTTTTGCAGTAATGGTCTTCAAAATATTTCGAAATACTAGTAAAATCAGGTTAATGATTATTTGAAAACGTCAAATTAATACATACTAAAAAAATTATAAAATTATGATTGTTTGAAAAAAAAAACAAAATGAGGTTAGGCGGCAGTAACAGGTGTAAAGCTCATGAGAAGAAGCTGCCAAGAAACTCTGGTGAGTGTGTGTCAACAACATTGTACAGTACTCCAAAAGTAATAATGCGCATAGAAATCTTCGGAAATCTTCGTCATTGTTCGGCAACGGTCGTATTACCCGAGCGTCGAAAGACGATATTTATATAGAGTGGTTAAGAGCAATTTCTCTATGCCTAATTTTATATATTATGTGTTTTGTGCTAAAACAGATTTGATTTACCTGTAACGAAATTTGATTCGATAATTCCATGTAAGTAAATAGCGAAAACGCTACAATCATTGTTGGAGTGATTAGTTTTCAAGTGTCTTACCGAAGTTGGTGTAATTATGGAGGAAAAGGTTTAAATAACATAAGGTTTTATTAGAAGGAGAAAAAAACGTTTTCAAATAGAGGTTTACATAAAATATAATCAAAATCTCAGTTCAAATTTGTTTACAGCACTAATCATTCCAGAAAAATAATACAATTATAAAAAAATTAATCAGAATCGAGGAAGACCTCTATTCCCGACATCGCAGATTCATCAGAAGTTTCATTATGCTCTTGTTCATTTACACTTTCCTCACTGCTATCACCTGTGTAAATAATCAGTTTATCGGAATAACTATCGATTCTTGGCTCAAATTTTCTATATTCATCTTCGCATTGAACCGCATGATCAGAAACTTTTTTCCATTCTTCTGGTCCTATTTTATTGATTTTTTCTAATATAGCATCTTTAACTGACGTCACAGTCATTGCAATATTTCTCTTGGCCACGTGTTGCTTTATTTGGGACCAAATATTTTCAATAGGGTTAAAATCGGGATGATATGGTGGCAATCGTATAATTTTATGCCCATGTTCCTCCATTATACGGTCAATGGCAAATTCTGTGTAATTTTCTTTGTATCTTTGTATAATTTTATACAAATCGGGTTTCAGTTTCTTTGGGTCATGCGGAATGTTGTGTTGTTGTAACCAAGCTGTCATTTGTGGTTTAGATGTGTTTGAGTTTGGTGGTTTCACAGACAGCTTATTATGATATGGGGCGTTGTCTATTACCAACACACTATTAGGAGGCAAGTTGGGAATCAACTGATTGCGTAGCCAAGTTTGATAACGTTCCGCGTTTATTTCTTTATGATAGTCACCTTCTGAGTCGACACATTTATGTAACATTAGAGCCCCTGGGACGAAGCCTTTTTCATTGCCTGCGTGTACAATAATTATTCGCTCTCCTTTGGAAATGGGTTGTTTGATACCTTTTTTGTTGCTATCTTGCCAAGTTTTACCCTTAGTATGTGATGTGTGCACATACGACTCGTCCATAAATACTATGTTTCTACCAGAACTCCTCAGCTGTTGTATTTCTCTGAGATATTTGATCCTTTTTAGGCGTATATCATGTTTTTCCATAAGTAATTGTCTGTTATTATCAGTTTTCAGAAACCTAAACCCCATGTCTTTCAAGATCAACCTTAAAGTCTCGGCACAGCCTTTGAAATTAATAGCTTCGATCAACTTTATTCTTAAATTATTTACAGTTGGGAGTTCTTTCAGCGTCAATTGAAAATTGTATATCATATTACGAATAACACAGTAGTCGAAATCATCAAGTACCAGCCGAAATCTACTTTTAGGTCTTCCTTTTTTCGGTGTAGAAAATTTCTTTGATTGATTATGTTTTTTTTCGTTTAAGATATTACTCAAAGTTCGTCGCGAAATTCCTGTAGCTTTTGTAACACGGTCTTGAATTTTTTTAAAATAACCATCATGGTCTCTGTTGAAAACATTGGCTTCATTTAAGAAATAAAGGTACACATTAAATACCATTTGCCGTGCTTGTGAATTAAGCGGTTTTCCACGTTTAAATTTATCCATTTTGGAAGAATTCGTCTGAAAGAAAATGGCATGGGCAGAGTTAGGTATATATTTTTTATGCATGTTTATCTATTTATTTAATTTAAATAAATCTCATTTTTTAAATGTTTTTCTAGTACTTAATATGTATTTAATGTAGGTATTTTATTTTTTTAATATTAAAAAAACGTGAAATATGTTATTTATTTTCCTTTTTTCAAAATATACTATTTAAATCTGAATAAGCTAATTAATGTTGAAATTATATTTACCAAGAAGGGTGTGTAATAGCAGCTCTATATATTTCCACAAATAGAGAACACGTGCAGTCACTACCAATATATAAAGACGACTGACAGACATTTCGCTGACCGGCGACAGCTGCCGAACGCCCGATTTGTTTTCGATTGTGCACACATGATATTGACTCCTATCTCTTTTAAACAAGGTGCAAAATGCAAATGCCTTGTTTAGGGCTCTTACGATTCCATGATTCGAGTGTTTCCGGGAATACGACAATTAGCGAAGATCTGCATGTGCATTATTAATTTGGGAGTACTGTACACCCTTATTTAAACAAATAAATGGATTATATTCTATTTTATTCGGATGTTTTTATTTGTGTAATTTTGGACATAACTCCGTCATAGAGATATAGACGGATTTCTAAATTGTTTCGTTCGAAAGTGGTTTATTCCGAAATGGTCCCATATAAATTTCTTAAAGATCTGATAATGGGTTTCGGAGATAGACAACGAAACTTTTCAATAAATATCAGCAAATCAGTCCTGATTGAACTCGGTTAGGTGTTTTTTTTGTAAAAAAAAAGTTTTATATAGTGGGTATGATGTATGTATATTCGGCATTAGAAATGTGTATGAAAAGCAAACCTGATGTATCTACTAACGAAAACTTTTCTATATTGTTACAGCCGAGGAATTCACAAAATGCAAACAAAGAGATTCCAAACTGAACGACTGCTTGAAATCTGCTGTCCCTGATGCGTTAAGGAGAATGAAGAAAGGTAAAATTTGGATTAATTATGCTTTTTAGGGTTCCGTAGTAAACAAGGAACAGGTGTTTCCATATTATACCCATATTTTTAACCCACAAATGTTATTCCGTTTTTTACAACTGCAAAATATTATTCCGTTTTCAAACCAAATGAAGTAATAATATCTTGGGACAACTCACACAACGTCATCTGATCCCATGCACAGCCCATACATAATTCGATCCAATACTCAATTCCAGGTATCCCATCTCTATCCGTGCCTCAAATGGAGCCCCTGCACGTGTCGACAATCAACATCGACTCCGGCGCAGGTCCGGTGGTCATCACTCAGAACTACAGGAACATAGCCTTACACGGCCTCACGGATTCTATTCTTACAACCTACAAGTAAGTAGAGCTACGTGTAATCCAAATAACTCTGTATGTTTGTCTGTTACGTTTTCACGCTTAAACCGCTAAACAGATTTAGATGAAATTGCGATAACGGACTTCTACACGAATGGAGCCGCAGACAAAAACTAGCATTAAATAAGAATACCTTTCGTTACGATTCAATTAATTAACATTGTTTATATATAAGACGAAATTTTAATTATTTTTCAGAGCTGACCTGAAGAACTACCGACTGAGAACAGACTCCATAACTCCTAAGATGGAGTTCATCGCAGACTACGTGATGAAGGGCAGGATTCTAGTGCTGCCCATCCAGGGTAAAGGCATCGCAAACATTACTATGTGTAAGTTTCGATTTTTTATCTATATTAATATTATAAAGCTGAAGAGTTTGTTTGTTTGTTTGAACGCGATAATCTCAAGAACTACGGGTCCGAATTAAAAAAACTTTTACTGTTGGATAGCTCATTTCTCGAGGAAGGCTATAGGCTATATAACATCACGCTACGACCAATAGGAGCGGAGCAGCAATAAAAAATGTTGCAAAGACGGGGAAAATTTACGCAGACGAAGTTGATCGAGTCAGCTAGTTTAAGATAAAATGGACGCAATAAAATTCTCTAAATCCTTCACTAACAATGACCTCGGTAACAAAAAAATAGTTTGTCGTTCAATAGGTTTTTAGCCAGGGTAAAACCCGGATAGATATAGAATACTCTAGGTTAGGGATGTTGGTGGTGAAAGATCTTTATTATGGTTAGAAGTATTCCTCTTGCAAACCATCAGAGATGGCGTAAGTGTTTTGTCGGTTTGAGCAAATATTTTCCGCAGCTATATTTGGACGGGTGTCGAAATTATATTGATGAAATGTTTTTAATACTGACTGCAAATTCAGTCATTTTTTTATAATGTCTGAATTTGCATCTTGGGACAAATCACACAACGCCATCTGATCCCAAACTTAGCAGAGCTTGTACTATGGAAACCAGACCACTGATAAACATACAAACACATTTCTAAATACATACTTAATATAGATAAATAACCATCGAGCTCATCACACAAAGTTTAATCCTGAGTGTTGATCGAACCGACCTCTGGCTTAGCAGTCAGGGTCACTAACCGCTAGAGCAACAGGCCAGTTAAGTTTTTTGTTTCTTTGCATGCATTACAAATTCCACTGTTTATAACATTATATTGTTAAAACGTTTTTAATTATTTCGCGAATAAAAAAAGACAAGTATCCGAATCAAAAAAGATAGTCGCCCTAAGGTTTTATGCTCTTTGCTCTAGGGGCAACCATATTTTTTTTGACGAGCAAAGACATAATTATTCTTTAGGTGTTTTTGCAACCTACATTTGACTATAACGCCTTACCCGCCTGACCAAAAAAGATGAGTACTGTTTTTCATGCGTATGTATGAGTTTAAGTTAGTAAATCACCTAAACTTATCTAACATAAAATTTGGCATGCTATTTTTGTCAGTCGACCCGTGACCACGATCGGTGCAATTCGATCGAAACGTCGGGTAAATAAAAGGTTCGTACCTATAAATAATTCACGCGATTAAGTCCCGAAATATATCTAATATATATTTTTGTCGTATTTTTATTGTTAAAAAACGTTTTGATGTTTTAGAAAAATCATTAAAATTTCTCTTTAAAAAAATCGCTAAGACTAGTGTCCCTGGATGAAGCAAGTATCCCCGCAACCGATTTCATTGTTTGGCAACTAACCGCCACAGTAGGCACCTATCGCTTTTGGTCTTATAACTGAATTTACTCAAAACCAATAATAATTATGTTCACAAAACTAGGCTGATAAAAAAAATGAAAGACCATTGTTTTGATATACGAGTACATACAGTATTATTCCTTGTGTGTTCATATTTTTTAAATGTAGAGCTTTTTTGAAAAGTGGAACACCTATCCGGCTTTTACCGTATACTTACTGAAAATTGCAGTTTGTTTAGTCGTGAAAAACCAGTACTGATATATATTTGTTATTTTTATTAAACTGGCCCATTGCATCGCAACTATTTAACAAAAAGCTTTGATTGCTTCAATAAACACTATTATGGTCAACGACAAATCGATATGACAATCGGAATATGATATTAAAAGAGGACGATCTCGAAACAGGGGACGATCAAGATATATACACTCGCGCAGCGCCTGTGGCACCTGTCGGATGCACTAATTTATATAGGGATGTTGACTGTCAAGTCAAATCTGTGTCACTCACTTATTTTTAGAGCATTTTAAAATCTGTATAAAATAATATACTTTTTTGTAGTTAACTACCCAATTTCCTTATATTTTTTATTGACCAAAGTTTTGACCGTATTGCAACAGTCGTGGTCATATTGTAGGTATATTCATAACTCCGCCGCAGGTGAAGGAAACTATTCCATAAGGGACACCCTCATCTTCGGCAATGAACCAACAAGACGTAACAACGTGTGATTTTTAAGCTATTGCATAGCTTTTAGCGCGGGCTCGGGCTTTGAGCGCGGCGCGGAGCGAATTCCGTAACGAAAATATAACCTTACACCCCCCACTCTGCCTACCATGTAGCTCGGCCGAGCGATCGCTTATCGTATATGTATATGGTATTTAGTCGGTTCGAGTCCGACATACCCCCTGTCGTGCCTTCGACGGGTTGGGATCCGTGGGGGATTAGTAATGTTATTGTTTAAGTAATTTTTATAGGCATATCTTGCCAATTACTTCACAAATACAATAATTGCATTTTTGAAAGATAGAACAATTTGAAGTCCAGACCCAGGAACGAATAACAAAAACCGTGATAGTTCTTTAACTACCGACTAGATGGCCCAACTCGCGAGCATCAAGGGATAGAAAAATTTGAGGTCTAGTAACATAGTCCAGATAGGTGGTTCGATTCCGGCCCCGGTTTGGCTACGGAAGTCTCGGGTTCGATTCCTGGGTCTGGACTTCAAATTTTTCGATCTTTCAAACATGCAATTATTTTATTTGTAATGTTATTGTTTGTTTCCAGTAAACTTAGTGGTGAAACACGACTTGATAGGCGAGCCGGTGCAGAGGGACGGACAGACATACATGCACATCCGCGACTACAGAGTCAAGTTCATACCTCAGAGAGTTGTGCTGTACTTCTCCAATCTGTTCAACGGAGATAAAGCACTTGGAGATAATATGAACAAGTAAGTGCTTGTTGTCTTACCGCCGGTTACAATAGCTTACCTATCGTTTACTGTCGGTTTTGATAACCGTCGCTAGATAGGAAATCCGTAACTTCTCGGCATATAATGACACGTTCTCAAATCGTTACGTTAGCAAAATGTCACGATATTGTTTTCACTAGCATAATGTCACATTCTCACTTTAGCACACTCGCTTAATGTCACATTCTCATTATAGCACTTTCGTATAATGTTATGCTCTTACTATAGCATACTCGCATAATGTCACATTCTCACTATAGCACTCTCGCATAATGTCATGCTCTTACTATAGCATACTCGCATAATTTAACATTCTCACTATAGCACTTTCGTATAATGTTATGCTCTTACTATAGCATACTCGCATAATGTAACATTCTCACTATAGCGCTCTCGCATAATGTCATGCTCTTATTATAGCATACTCGCATAATGTCACACTCGCCCTAGATCCCCCTTAGATTTGGCCCTCCGGATCCATCGGCCTATTTAGCCGACTGGTCCACTAGTGCAAATGGTCTACTTTCCCCATCGGTCCACTTGTACAAAGACTCATTCGATGATTTTCCAACCCTTACACCTCACGTCTAGCCTTCGATTTTGGTAAATATTAAACTTTTTTTAATTTTTGTAGGTAAGTTGTTTTTAAATTAATGTTGTAGGTTGTTTTTAGATTTTTATTTCGTTGCTATTTTTAAAATTAAAATTGAATAAAGCAAACATTGAAATGGTTATTTTGCACGCACACCCTCAAACTCATCGACATTGTGCCAAAGTGACATTGTGCGAAAGTGACATTTTTGACATGGTGACATTTTGAGAATGTGACAAAATGCGCCGAGACTCAGTAGGTAAGGTACAAAATGTTAGTTTCGCTACACGAGTTATTTTATTAGAGAGTTACCGGTAACGAAATTTCGCTTGGTAGCTTGGTGATGGCTGACGCTTGATTTTTCTTCATAATTTTGTCTTACAAATATTTTTTGGAAATATTACTTATAGTGTAAAGTACTAGTATAGTATTATATTATCTGTGGTGTAAAGTATATGCGCAGACACAGGTGAACTCTCTATTCCTTCAATCTCATTGTAAGTTGGGGACGGAAATCCAACATAACCGAAGATAATATTATCCTATGTAGCCTGTATAACAGCTACGTACCTATCATTTGGTGGAAGCAGATATACCAACTTGTTTGCTATGCGTTACTAAAAAAAAGTAATTATGTACCTACTTGATTCACATATAAGTAACAAAATGTAACACTTACTAATGTGTAATTTATATTATTTATTATTGAATTGAGAAAATGAACATAATACGTAAATCTTTTAAATACTAGTGCTGCCATCTATTGTCGAGTAGTAACAACTTTAATTTATGCTGCGTTTATTTTTTCAGGTTCCTCAACATGAATTCGGACCTCGTCTTCAATGAACTGAAAGACTCATACGAAAAAGCCCTCAGCTCAGTTTTCCAGAATGTAACAAATAAAATTTTTGACAACGTGCCAATGAATAAGATATTTTTGGAAGAATAAATTATTAACAAAATAGATTAGACGTAGCGGTAAATTTCCTGATAGGTATGATGATGATAGGTTTTGTATGATAGTAAAATAATTTGTATGTAAAGTAATAGGGTATGAAATAAATTGTGATCTAATCTAAACTGAAATTTAAGTCAAAGGTTCATGTCTTCAAATTTACGACGTCGTTAGATGGCAGCAGATACTATCAAGTACAATTTAAATTTGAAGTAGTTTTCGAATGTAACTTAAGCAAGCGCGAATTCAGAACTTTGTTCAATGGGGAGGACATCATTTGACTCGACCGGCCAAGCGTGAGTCACTATCATGACGGTTTGGGATGCATTTGATTCAACCAAACAGGCACCACCACCGTCCTGTGTCAAAATTCTCAAAATCACCAAAAGAAGGCATTCATATGAACTTAAGAATATTTAATTTATTTAGAAATCATCTGCTAATTCAATAGGGATCATTTTTTAACCTAATTCAAATTAAACACCATTTAAGTATTAATCACGTTTCTATTCAATAGGTCAGTCTAAATAAAATTAAAATTATTTTTCTAATTTGATTTATCTTAGCTTAATGTGTGCTTCAAATTTAGATAAGATCGATAATTTATTTCTATCAAGGAAGTCAGAGACAAAACTTAGAATAAGAAACTTCATAAACATGATATTTATTGAAGGTGCTTTAATTAGACTGTATAGAAATATAAAGTGTATAGCTTTAAGTAAATAATTTTATTTTATACAAATTGAAGTTTTATTAAGTTTTTTGAATCCTGAATTTACATTTTTAGTCATGTCAAATCTAATTTATCATAATTTCTACTACACAGGAATAATGTTAACATTCATATGAGAAATTAATTTAGAACAGAGCCATCTGTTTTTTAGAATTAGAACTATTTTAGTGTAACTTGGGTACAGTGCCATCTATCAGGCAGTGGTGGCACTATATAAAAAATAAAAAAACTAATTCTACATTCAGTACATTGTGAACTAATTTAGAAATCTGTAAAGGTTTTTTTTTATCTTTTATTAGTAGGTACTCAGTAATGAGTAGTACTACTTACTGGAAACGTTTTTTCCTCATGGACTAGCTATGTAGGTAAGCACAGCATGTGTTCTCGTTGTTAATATCAAAACTCCGTCATGATCAAAAGATCCAGGATCATGTTCTTGGGGGCACGGGAGGGTGCATTTGACATAACAGCGGTCAAATGTGTCGTTTGCGCGATGAGAATGCGCAATACTACTATTCTTTTTACTATTAGGTATACTCATAACACAGCTACAGCCGAGTGGAAAAAAAACGATTATTACAGACCTCTTGAGAGATATCTGAAGAGGTTTGTTCTTACTTAAATATTAGTACTTACCTGTAAGTAAGTAGATATCAATTTTTCTCTGATCGAGTAAATCTTTCCTTTTTTAAATATCACATCTATACTAATATCATAAAGCTGAAGAGTTAGTTTATTTGTTTGAACGCGGTAATCTCAGGAACATCACGCTACAATTAATAGGAGCGGAAAGGCAATGAGAAATGTTTCAAAAACGGGGAAAATTTACGAAGACGAAGTTGCGCACATAAATGTATTAAGTAATAACTCCATACTAATCCTTAACTTATACTATGTTACATAGAATAATGTTTAAATGTGTGTATTTGGCACTTATTAATATTACTTGACAATTGTTTAGTTGAGTCTATGGATTCACTGGTACATGAGGAAGACGGGAGTTAGGAATAAAGGTATTCCTCTGGGTCTAATAAATTAATCATCATAGTTACTACCTTCCAAGCTTCTAGTCAATGGCAGACAAATTCGAGCCAGTCCAACTTCCAATGCCAATAAAACACATTGTTATTGACATGTTAATTAAAACAATTTTATTACATAACACTTTTTTTAACACATAGCTACAGCTTCTGTATTTCGTGAATTATTATTGCATTACAGAGACTGCTATGTGGTGAAATAATTTATAACAGAGTAATGTACATATTTTTCATTGACTTTCTTGCAATTCACATTGGCGTTTGCAATTTTTTCCTAGGTGTTTTTTTGGCAGTGTCCTCGTCGTTCTTGAACCCCGTGGGAATCCAGTCACGGGGTCTTTCTCTACATTCTTGGAAGTTCCCAAAGGTTTCTTAGAAGTTTCCTTAGAGTTTAATTCGCCGACCACTAAAAGAAAAACAATGTTAGATTTGAAGTTTTATAAGAAAAACGCTGTAAATATCTACATAATTATGTTCCTACCTAAAACGTGATCGGAGTCACCTCTGCCCTGAATACTATATCATTTACATAAACCTGAATACTTAATTATAACTGAATCCAACGTTTTTATATCGTAATTGCTATTTTCTTCACATATATAGTTTTAGACTTATAAGTAACATAAACCACAAGTATTCAGGTGCCCCCATGCCCTCGTGCCCCCTCCCCCTCCCCTCCGGATCCGCTAATGGGTACTTCAGCCAATATTTAAGCGCTATAGTTTGTGACATTGCTGTTTGCGGTAGTAGATGCTTCTACACTACAGTGTTGTACCTACACATTGAGATTAATATATTAATAATAATAATATCTTGGGACAAATCACACAACGCTATCTGATTCCAAACTAAGCAGAGCTTGTACTATGGAAACCAGACTACTGTTAAACATACTTATATATTTCTAAATACATACATATTATAGATAAATAACACCCAGACACAGAATAAACCATCGTGCTCATCACGCAAAGTTTTATCCTGGGTGGGGATCGAACCCACGACCTCTTGAGTAGCAGTCGGATACACTCCCAGTGCGCCACAGAGGTAATCTATTTTATCTATGAAACATTTTTTTATATTTTGTACTTTAATTTGCATCACTCTTCTTTTTTTATAGCATATGGTGGCAGCTCATTACTTCAACAAACAAAAATATACTAACATTTAAACTTTCGCGTTGCTTGATTATAACTATTTATTATACGGGAATTATAAACATAAAACTTTCAATCGCGAAGAGGGCTTCAAACTATTCGTGACGTGGAATCCAGTGATTCGTAAAACACAACCTCGTATTAGTTCGCAGTCGGTTAACATGGACACAATCCTTTTGACGTTTAGGGACCAGTTCTTCATTTGTCTTTTTCTAGTTAAGTCCACTTCTGGTTTTGACCGCTTCTGCTTATGACTACTTCGTAATATGACCATTTCTGGTTTCGACCACTTCGCTTTTTGTCCACCTTCAGTACAGTGTGCAAAAGGATACAACACCACATAACGCAACTTACTTGAAATTAAACTGCGAACTTTTTAGCTCTAACAATGTTTGATCACTTTCCGATAGTCTCTTATTTTATCTACATTCATTACATTTTGTCAAAATTAAATAAACTAAAATATTTAAATAGAATTCATCATAAATTAAATTCTGTTTTAATCATTTAAATGTTTTAAGCAGCCGCATGGAGCTACCAGTTCGTTTACTATTTCGTTGACTTAGTTGTGCCATCAGAAACTAATATTAAACAACAACAATTAGTTGTGATGAGAGTGATTTAAAAAAAATACTGATGGCACAACCAGTGCTATGTAGAGTTCTAGTTTCATTCTATGATAAACGTCAAAAGGGATAAATGATATGTAATCTTTTTGGAGAGCTAGCCACTTAGAAAAGTCGATTAGATGATAAAAAATAAATAGTCTGTCTCTTGACATTGACTGTTGTGTTCAAGTATTGTGGGTTTTTCATAGCTTCATTTGAATTTAATTACAACTGCATACTATACAATACTTAAGCCATGGAAAAAGAATTCATATTTACTATAAATAAAAGAGGACAAGAAACTTTACTGCGTGGTAATTACAGATATAATTTAAGTGTAAATAATGTAAACGGATCGTCTCGATGGAGGTGTGTGCAGCGTGATGAGTGTAGCACAACCCTTACTTTAAATAAAGATAGAACTGTAGTTGTAAGACCACCAAACCACACCTGTTCCTCACGAAAAATAGAAAATAATGTACTATTAACAATAAATGCATGTAAAGAGGAGGTCTGTCGCAATTTTGAACCAGTTCAAAAAATTTACGAAAAGCACTTCGAAAAACTAAAGGAAAAATGTTTATCTGACGAGCTAGAGTATGTGCCATCGTTTTCATCTATAAAAGATAGCCTGTTTAAAAGTCGCAAGAGCTTTTTGAATTCCAAACTCTTGAACTTTAAAACTATAGAAGATGTTGTAGTGCCAGAAGGTTTAGGAAAAAATTTTTTTATTTGTGCTGATGGAGTACAGGAAAAGATCATCATTTTCTGTTCAAAAACGTCAAGAAATATGTTGAAACAAAATACCATTAACGATATAATATTTTTTGGTGACGGCACATTCCGTTGCGTTCCTTGTCAATTTTACCAATTATACACATTACATGTGGATTTATTTTCCAATGAGAATACTACAAATGTTATCCCTGCAGTTTTTGCTTTGTTGCCCAATAAAAGCGAACAAACCTATGTTCGTTTTTTTCCTTTACTCAAGGAAAAGTTGAATATTGTTTTAAACAATTTCAAGTGTGATTTCGAAATAGCTACAATAAATGCCGTACAAATCGTATACCCCGATTGTCAAGTAACAACATGCTTTTACCATTATAATAAAAATATTTGGAAAAAATCAAAAACATTAAAATTGACTGGCTCCAAGGAAGGACGTAATTTTACTAGAATGGTAGCTTTGTTGCCGTTATTACCATATAACCGGATCCTGGAGACCTGGTATTCTATATGTAATTCTGTGCCAGACACTGATGAAATAAGGTCATTTCAAAAATATTTTGAAGAACCATGGATGAAGATCAACCCAAAAATTTTGAGTTGTAGTAATGAACGCCATCGTACCACAAATCCTGTTGAAGGATGGCACAGACGTTTAAATGCAAGAATTCCTAGGAAGCCCACATTTTTTGCTTTTGTGGCGTATTTAAGAAGAGAAGCAAAGTATTGTGATTTTAAAATAAAAAAAAGTTTATTTTTAACATTAAAAAAAAATAGAAAGCATATTGACATTAAATTTGACAAAGATTTAAAACTATTATTGCAAAAATTAGAAATAAATAAAATCACCAACATAGAATTCTTAAAAAAAATTATTTATCTGAAGCTTCGTTATTAGAGCCATGACGCGACATATATGTAGTCCCTCTATACCATAAGATAATTTTGAAAACTAACATGTAGTAATATAGATCGTAAGTTACTTCTTTTTAGTTTAAGATAATTTGAAATGACAGGTAGTAAGATAATTTTTAAGTTTAATAAAAAACATTAATTTTCAATTGGACGTTCGTAGTTTAATTTCAAGTAAGTTGCGTTATGTGGTGTTGTATCCTTTTGCACACTGTACTGAAGGTGGACAAAAAGCGAAGTGGTCGAAACCAGAAATGGTCATATTACGAAGTAGTCATAAGCAGAAGCGGTCAAAACCAGAAGTGGACTTAACTAGAAAAAGACAAATGAAGAACAGTAACTGGTCCCTAAACGTCAAACCCGACACAATCAGTGTAGTGTGCAGTGACCCTAACTTTTCGAGAAACAAAAAAGTGAGGGTAGATTCAACTGGTCGAAACGTCAAGCAATTTTAAGGTAAACAATGCGCGTTAATTTCCGTATAATAAATAGTTATAAACAAAAATATAGTTAACATTTGCAACTCGAAAAGAGTGGCCGCGAGTTTTATTACCCTGTTCTTTACCTTTAACGACTTGGCATTACAAGTACACGTAGAATCATGGCATATTACTAGAGTATCTAGCAGCCGTTGATGAAATAAATAATAAATACTTAAAACACTCAATATAATTACTTTTTGCAAATAGAGATTTTTAGTTCTTGTTCGGTGTGTCCATTCCAATTTTGCGCGTAGATTGCAGCATTATGAATCACTTCACTAACGTCAGGAACGGTTCGTTTGGGCACAACTGCGGGAGAATCGGGAGGATCAAACGAAACCATTTAATAAGCTAAGCTTTGATTAAATAATGTCTAGATTCCTAATCCAGCATCTAAAATTGAAGCAAAGAACTGTCAAAAAGTACAGCCAAGTGGACGTAGTTTTTGACAGGTAAAAAGCTGCCATCCGATGTTTTAGCCATAGTTGTTCTTATCATCGAGTGTCAAACGTCAAAGAGGGAATGCTTCATTTTTTTTATAGTCTTATTGAGCGAATGCTCTATCTAGACATTATATAGTCAAAGCTAAGTGAAATTGAAACTTCTGGGTCTAGAAAACTAGTACTAATATTGACTGGTGATGCAGTTTCCAGCATCAATATTTGTATTACATACTAACTTTTGTTCGCGGCTCCGCCCGCATGGATGTCAGTTACAGCGATTAAAATTATCTTGAGTTTCCCTGAGACTCAAACTTTCAAATGTCTTCTACTAAATTTCATCTAAATCGGTTCAGAGGTTTAAGCGTAAAAACGTAAGAAATAGACAGAGTTGCTTTCACGTTCATTATATTAGTTTGAATTTATAGGTAATCACAATACACTGTGTACTTCAAACTATATTTTTTCATGAAAAACACAAATATAATTTCAAACCAATTATGTATAACAATTAAAAGTAAACACACAACGCAACAGCATTTAGCTTGGCTGGTTATTGACCATAGCCGATTAGCCGACAGAGCAAAAATATTGTGTTGTAAACAATAATAATAATATAGTATCTTGGACAACACACACAACGCTATCTGATCCTAAACTAAGCATAGCTTGTACTATGGAAACCAAACAACTGATAAACATACTTATATATTCCTAAATATATACATATTATAGATAAAAACACCCAGACACAGAATAAACCATCGTGCTCATCACACAAAGTTTTATCCTGGGTGGGGATGGATCCCACGACCTCTTGCGTAGCAATCGGACACCCTCCCACCGCGCCACAGAGGCAGTCAGCTGTATTTTAGACTATACTTTTTAACTAAAAGTAACTTACGATCTTCGTCTGCCGAGACTATGCATACCGAATCGTAGCATATCTCGGATCGACAAATAACCAGCAAATAACACAATCAGGAACAACAACGTGAAGAAGAAGTTACTTTGTAGGCTAGATATCGCCATTAATTACTGTAGTGATAAACTGGTAGCGGCTATGAACTCATTGATGTAAATTATTTCACTATTTACTTCATTTTTTATTAAAAGTGATGTTTGTATTGTACTTGGATTGTAGAAAGAAGTGACAGGTGACAATTAAATACTTTTTTAGTTCTGATGTGACGGTTGCTTGGAGAGAAGTTTTATGAAGTTTAGTATAAGTTTGATTCATAACCTCCTTTGATGAAGCATATTAAGGTACAGTCACTGACCTCTACTGTAGGTACAGTCGCAGAATGAAAATGTTTGTCAATTTTCAAATACACTCATTTAACGCTTTGCAAGCACATGTTACCTTTTCAAACTATGTATCATATGTATAACACTTGACAATTGTATGTATATAATACCCGTTTGCTGTAAATTGTGCTTAACAGTTTGACAACAGAGTTTAAATTTACTCAGACAAATATTTCTTGACTATGAGTAGTTAAACTAAAACCTCTAGGATTAATAAAAAAAGGAAAAGCTGACTGACTGGCCTAAACTATAAGGGTTAGAAACTTGAAATTTTGCACGGGGGTTCCTTTTATAACGTAGGGGAGCACTATAGGATTATAATTATATTATACTATAAGGATTTTTAAAAATTCACCCCCTAAGAAAAATATTAAAATTGAAAAAAAAAATTGGACTTTAAGGTGACGAACATTTTCATTCCACGACTGTACTTTAATAGGAAGGACCTGGATGACCGGGTTTTTTTGTTTTTTTTTTTTTAAACGAGGTTTTCTAAAATTGTAACTTAGCTAGATCGATTTATCGCCCTCCCAAAACCCCCTGCATACTAAATTTCATGATAATTTAATTGTTGGAGGTATTGCCCAAATACAGAGCAATTTCTTGTGTCGAATCTAATGAGCGTCCTGAGAACTTTTTTGACCTAATAACCTGTAATTTATCAAATAAAAAATGTCAATAGGTCAACGCATAAGAACGTCAGACAAAATTTGGAATAGAATGATTCTACATTTAATGCCAAGTTCGCAAGAGCAAAGCCGTAAGAAAAGAACTTGGCAATAAAAACTCATGGCCACTTTTTTTTTAAATACAAGTTTTTACAATATATTTGTATAATTATATTATACAGTAAAGTCAGTAAGGTTCTGCAACCATTACACCATTAAAACTCATGCAAGCAATAACCATAGTATATCATAATATCATCATCATCACCTTGAGCCTCCTTCCTCCCTTCAGGAGGTAGACCTCATTTAATTTACACCATGACACCCAGACCTCCGCATTCAACTTTATCCCAGCAGCTTACTTTAGATCGTCGGTCCATCTGAGTGAGGATCGTCCTACCTTACGCTCACCAGGTCGCGGTCTTCACTCTAGGACTCGTTTGCTCCAGCGGTTATTGGACCTTTGGCAGAAACGGCTGTCACATCATATTGCCACTTCATCATGATTAATCTGCGAGCTATGCCGGTACTTAGTTAATTCGTTGTAACTAATGGACTCTAAGTATACCAGGTCAACTTACTCTTTGTCTTGCCAATACTATTACTATTGGTATGGACAGCAAAGGTCTTAGCCATTACGAAGCCTAGGAGCAATAACTGATCCTTTTGTGGACTGAAGATGCCTTCAATTCAAAATATCTACTTTAGGGCTCATTTATACCATCCCAACTGATAGTTTAAACTATGTATTACTACTACTATATATTACTACTTTAGGTTTTTAGAATAGTTGTATACCACAGGCAAGAAATTGGTATAATGTAGGTTAAAAATACTTTGTAGTGTTAGATATATATTATAAGTTAGACATTACAAAGGCTCATTTTGCACAGTAGTTTACCATAAGCCGTTGGTTCTGAATCTGAGTGACTATTATAGATGATTATTGTGTCAATTATAGAGTACCTACCTATGTTAAAGAAACCGCTACACTAGGCTTGTACACTACCTTGTACACTTGTGTACCAGAAATGTATTTTTAAACATCATGACGAAAAATCATGATACTATATAGGTAGGGGAGACCAGGTACAAAAGTGACGCGGGAGAAACCTAACACATTAGTTTCCAACCAACCAACGTTGGCCTATTATGTGTCATTTAAACCCCTCCTTTACTTTGCTAGCCCTGAAGGTGTCCAGAAATTTTTGACGTAGTGTCTAATGCTGGAAAAATCTCTCCAAATTATGATATGACCGTATTCTTCAATTGTGTTTGTTTTTATTACAGCATATTTATGCTTGCATCGAGTGACAGTTAAGTAGCAGCTCTTCATATTTTAGCGTTACAAACGAAGCTATTGTAACTTTTTTTTAAATATAGGTAGCCATGTAATTATCTTAATTCGGTAAAATGGATAAAATTAACAACTTGTGACTTTTGTCCCGATTATGATCGTGATATCTTAAAGCATATATGATTGTATTTTTAAAGGTACAGATTACTTCCAAAATTATTAAAATACAAAAACAACGATTAATAGAGATTAAGTTGCTTCGATAACAATGGATTTTCTGCTGCATCAGAAATACCTACTACCTACTTCAGAAAAATGTATTATTTCTTAACGCTACGAATTTATATACTAAATATATCAGCTTGGTCTTTCTACTATTCTTACTTTAAGTATTGTAAATATTGTTGTTTTTTCTAGTTGACATACAAAATAATAAATATAAATATCTTGGGACAACTCACATAACATCATCTGATCCCAAACTAAGCAGAGCTTGTACTATGATAACCAGACAACTGATAAACATACTTATATATTTCTAAATACATATTATAGATAAATTACACCCAAACACAGAATAAACCATCGTGCTCATCACACAAAGCTTTATCCTGGGTGGGGATCGAACCCACGACCTCCGGCTTAGCAGTCAGGGTCACTAACCACTAGACCAACAGGCCCGTATACATGCTTATCATAAGATACATAAAAAAGTAGAGTTTTAACGACGCGAAAATAATAGAACTGGTTGCTTGCTGGCTGGTATTTATTTTATCTCCTTTAAATTAAATTAATCACGGATATCAATGACCTTGTCTTCAATGACAAATTTTGAAGTAGATTTAACGATTTTATTAACTTGGTCTGATAATTTAGGCAAACATTCCATCGTCCCCCAGCTAGTGTTTAAACGGCTTTTACACTACCCTAAATCAGGGCCCTAAATCGAGGTGGCCTTGAAAATTTGTTAGAGAATTAGGGCCCTAACTCTTATTACACCTCTCTTTTTTAAGGGTTTAGGGTCCCTGATTTAGTGTAGTGTAATAAAAGCATTAGGACGTCACGACGATATCGCTTAGAATTTATGAAGAGAAACCCCTTACTTAAGGCGCTTCCCTGTGCAAAACCCAGCTAGCCGTTTTGTGCACTTTTGTGGAGCTATCTGCTCTTTATCCAAAAATAAATATTAACTAATAAAAATACATTCAATTTGTTCATAATTTTGACTCTTAAATGGTAGATTTTGTTTTTGTTCAAGGTGTATAATGTTTATTTAATCTCCTCACAACGAAACCACAGAAAATAATGAGAAATAATGATTGATAAAATGCATCTCCTCGTAAAGTACCATTTTCTTTGATTTGCTACTTACACTAATAGATAGGCAATTTAATAAAAAACATAATACTAGATACAATTTTTTCAAAAATTGAGCGCATTCGCTACGGTGCGGTGAAGAGGGAACGAATGCTCAAGGTTATTTGGTCAGAGTACGACCTTAAATGCAGGACTCAAAAATAGCTATATTATTTTGATAAGACCTAAAAGATTGATTGTAAGTATATCTTTTTTTTTTGCAAGTGTCTTTGTTTTTATTTACAATGTTACAATCGTCCGATTACACTGTGCCACCTAACTCAGGGGGTAGGGGTTGGTTGTAACAATTTTCAATCAAATCTGTAACATCAGTTGCAATTAAACTGATGCTAATAGATAGCTGAAAGACCGGCGAAGAAGCGGCGGTAGCCTAATGGCCAAGGCATCGGTCTCGCAATCGTGAGGCCGCGGGTTCGAATCCTACCCATTATACTACCGACGTGAACCCACTTCTAACACAAGCCTTTGAGTTCAGCTGGAGGGTTTAACAAGATTGCTATAATGTGGGACTCAATCCCACATTGCTAGTTATCTTTTTTAAATAATTAAATAAAAAATGATGCTAACAAACCTGTGTGAGGTATTATGTGAAACGTGGAAATTGTTACGTTAGTCCCTGGTCTCCCCTACTAGTTGCTGGAAATCAAATAATTTTGTGCACTTAGGAACTATCCCAGAACTCTCACTTATGAAACAGGTAGATATCTACCTACCCAATGTCCTGTATTCCTGTCTAATACCAAACAAAATACCATTGGTAGATTTTAATTTCTATACAAACAAAAAACATTGGCATTAGAGAGGAATAGGCAATTTAAAAATACTTACACATAATCACAATAAATATAATATAATAATGAATCCTACTTAATATACGTATTCTTCGTTAAGTAAACAAAACTTTTAACTAAGTATTGTTTATCACAAGCACAAAATATTATTAAAATAACAATTAGGAAAAGCAATAAAAATGTACAACCCTAAAACCTTTTTTTGTTTTAACTGTGCAGTAACTAGAAAAAACAGTATAGATAATCTATCTCTATGAGTATACCTATAACCTCAATATTAGCTAGGTACCTAATAATAGTTACCTTCTTGGACCGCTAAAAAAAAACAATTATTTCCAGAAACTCTTTCAATAAGCAGCATTTTCTCGAAACTATTTTAATCCAATCGTGATATTGACTGTTTACAAACATAACGCAATACCTACATATCGCATGACGGCACGACGCGCCCGTGGCATCGAACTTCGGGAATATTCGCGCCTCGACGAGACGACTCAGCAACTTATACAGACACGCGATATCCATCAATGTGTGCGTAGCTATCGCGCATGTGTTGTTCCTCCAACGAGCGTCGTCGCGCTCACTCTAGTACATTCGAGAATTTTCTACTCGACACTAGATGGCGCTGTTCAACTGGTATAAATACAGTGCTCGCTGTCAGACCGGTATGTCATTTGAACTCAAGCATTCAAAGCTACAAGCGCTCTGAAACTTAAGATTTCAAATTTAAATACCGACTTTTACGTACTAAATAATCAAGAATAATGTCTCTGCTACCGTTCGTCTTGGGATATGAGAATCCTCGTCGCCATTATCACCACCGCCATTGGCCCAACCGGCTCATCGACCAGGACTTCGGCTTGGCGCTGACTTCGGATGACCTGCTCACGGCTGTAGCTGCTCCCATACTGACTGAAGACTACTACAGGCCATGGAGACAGCTAGCCGCCGCTGCGAGGGATGTGGGCTCGAGTATCAAGGCCGACAAAGACAAATTTCAAGTTAACGTCGACGTAAAACACTTCGCCCCGGAGGAGATCTCGGTGAAGACCGTTGACGGGTTCGTCGTGGTTGAGGGTAAACATGAGGAGAAGCAGGACGAGCACGGGTATATAAGCAGGCAGTTCGTGAGGAAGTACGCGTTGCCTGAGGGTGCAGTGCCGGAGACCGTCGAGTCACGGCTCTCATCCGACGGCGTCCTCACCATCACCGCGCCCAGGAAGGTTCCAGAAGCTATCAAAGGTGAGAGACCAGTGCCCATTCAGCAGACAGGACCCGTACGCAAGGAGATCAAAGATCAAGCCAATGATGTAGAAGAAAAGAAGTAAACTATGTCTATTTCGGCATTTTATTTTGTATTTCAAAATACTTATCTCTAGTTTGAGACTGATTTGTGTTTTACGATTAATTTTTAATAAAGAAACAATTATTTTTAACTCTTATAAATGTGTTTTTATTCCTCTCAAGTATGCGTATAACCCTTTTCAGTAGAATGTGATGTGATACACACACATTATACTCAAAAAGACCACACACAAAACCACCACTCTCTCTATCCATTGCTGTAAGAAACGTTTTTCAATGGTTCTTAAGAATTATTACCTGTATTTGTTTTTGAATTCATATGGAGTTATTGAAAACGTTTATTTTGTCACAGGCGATTAACAACTGTTATCAACATTCATTTAAAGAAAAACACTATCAAATGTCTTCCGCAACACCTTATACTTACCAATTTATAAAATACATAAAAATAATATTTGAAAGGCAAGGCAAGAAAATTTGTACTATCCCGATGGCGCAGTGGAAGTGTGCCCGACTGCTGTCCAAGAGGTCGTTCGGGTTTGATTCGGGACGGGACACCACTTTGTATTATCCACAAATTATTGTACCGAGACTAGTACTCGTATGTTTGTAAAGTTCACGGCATCACAGGGCCTAGTACATAAGGTGTCATTGAAAAAGTAGGATAGTCATTCGAAGACAATATGACTTAGGTTGAAATCGAGAAAAGGTTTAAAGAGCTTTAAAGGCTTACTTAGCTCAAGCTTAACTCAGAAAACTCTTTAAAACATCTTGACTAAGCTTAATGTTTGCCGTTGAGATAGGTTTAATGGCCTAAAGTAATAACTTAAGACACTGTCACTAGAAAAGGTGTATTATACTATTGATGAATTTTGCCTAGATAATTATTGAATCAATAATTAGGTATCTAGGCAAAATTCATCAATAGTATAATACACCTTTTCACCAATAATATTGATAACATTATTTAATACTATACTGTACTATACCTACTTATGAATAATTTTAATAAAATAATTAATTAATGGTTTTATTAGAACCGAGTTGATATAATAATAATATCTAATACTAGTTGTGCCCCGTGGTGTTACCCGCGGTTTATTAGCCTATGTGTTAATCTAGGGTGTCAGCTAACTCCGTACTAAATTTTATTAAAATCGCTCCAGCCGACGAGCCGAGCTTCTTAGACCTGAAAAAGTAACAAACATACACACTCACAAACATTCGCCTTTATAATATTAGTGTGATCTTAATAATATATTGGGACAACCCACACAACGTCATCTGATTCCAAATTAAGCAGACCTTGTAATATGGTAACCAGACAACTGATAAACATACTTATATATTTCTAAATACATACATATTAAAGATAAATTACACCCAGACACAGAATAAACCATCGTGTTAATCACACAAAGCTTTATCCTGGGTGAGAATCGAACCCACGACCTCATGCGTAGCAGTCAGACACACTCCCACCGCGCCACAGAGGCAGTCTGCTGCTGACATGCTAATTATGTTAAGAAATAATTTGTATTTTTATGACTTTTATTTGTGTGTGTATTTTTTTTGTGTATAAACTTACATATTTTTATAGACATAAATGTTTTTTGTAATCAAATAAATAATTATGGTGCTTCTTTCTTAGTGCAGGCTTAACACAATCATAGATGATAATTCCTATAAAGTCAATATTTTCACCTAAACTAAGCAAAGTAGTCTTTATAGATCTCAGCCTCTATCTTGCAGTTGGTGTTCAAGCTCGATTATGAGGATGAAAGGCAATTAGTGTATTTATTAAATAAAATAGCAATGTAAGATAAACTTATCGTTTATTCTGTGAATAATAACAGATATCTATGGCATAGTCACTGGTAACATTATGTCGGAGTGAAATAATGCAATTTAATTTTAACTTAGCCTCTAACTTTCACCATTGTTACACTATTTAAAAAAAAACTTAACTGTCCAAAAGTCTAGAACTTTTTCAATCAAAGCTAGAAAAGCTAGCTTTTCAAGCTATTCTGAATCTAGCATGACTATTACTTACTACTTATTTTTTTACAATTTAGGATAGTGTAACAATGTTTTACAATGATTATATTGACATTCTTTTAGATAAAGAGCTTAAAATACATTCAAAAATAATGTCCAAATTACATATTTCAATTATCTGTTTACATTCTGTTGCTAAAAATCACCATACAAATATATATATTTAGCTTTTAAACACAAAAAAGAGTTTTCCAGCTATTATTTACCTTGCACAAATATTCATAAACACATTTTTTTTACTTCATATTGACATATTTTGGGTTGAGCTTTTAAAAAAGGTGTGTAGATTTCGATATAAATTATCTACAAAATATGTATTGGTATAGGCCTTTAGGCATTATGAGCTACAAGATACGGATAAACATAAACATAAAAATAAAATATAAACAAAAATTACAAAATTAGCATAGTCGTACAACATAGAAGTATTTGTGACATCTTAAAATTAAGATCCGAATTAGGATCTATATTAAGATTAAAAATCGTATCGTTACTTATATTAACTTCAATCATTAATTTAATTAACATTAAATTTTCCATTAAAATGACAGAAGTAATAATTCAATGGTAAAATGACATTTTAGCCACGTAACTATATTATAGTATATTTTTTTTACTTTTTTGTTTTTTTTATTCATGGTGTTTTTTTTTTATAATTTATTATAATTACGTGACTAAATTGACATTGCCAGTGCCAATCTACAGCTATGTCTTTACTACACTTTGATTCGGACGGTTTTATGGCAGCTAATGACATCTAATGATTATCATAATTATTTTTAGTTGTGTGCAAAAATATCTCTTTTATTGATAAACTACGTTGAGGTATGAAAATGGATGTTTCGTCGAATTTTTTTTTTATATTTTTATGCCATATTACCATAGTTTTTTTGCTAAAAAATCTACGTGACCTATTTTTTTATTATTATTATAAAACACTACAGACTTTTATAAGCTCTACCCTTCAGAACCTACAAAAATGAGATTACCTTTAAAATAAAAATTGCCAAAATCCCGGCTGATCGTTCATGGAATGATATTTCTCTAAATGCGAATTATAAAATGCCAATTTTTGATATAATTATTAAAATTTTATTCATTAGTACAGTTACCGGGAAAATATATAAAAAGTAATTCTAAACTTATAAATTATAACTAAATTATACTTGTCATCTCAAAATATAAAAGTACAAACGTACTAGTCAAAAAAATTATTAAAAGTAACATTAATGTTTCACGTTACCAATAATAATAATATTTGAAATCGATTAAAAGTCTTCAATATGAAATAATATTGCACCAAAGTATTTAAAAAATGAATTTAACTTTTTAAATAAAAATAATTATTTTTATCCAACGCGATTGGCTAACTTTGGTGCAATGCAACAACTAGTGCTATTGTGAGAAGCCAAGTTGCATCTTAACTAACTTAAGACTAAAAATTGTAAAAACGCTTGTTATAAGCATTTAGCCAAAATAATTAAATAATAACTAAACAACATAAACTTATATTTTCATTGCTTAGCACCATAAATAAATCAACTTTTATAAACTGTTTGATCACTTTATTAATATAGTGCATTTTTTTTTATTTTTAACAAGAATATTTTTAGAAATCAATATAAATTTATGATTGTGACAGCAGTAAAAGTTGATTTTAGGCAAACAAATGGAGATAAATCCTGATGACAATGGATGTTCACCATTAAAAAAAAGTTGTTAAAATTGTTAGTACGAATTTTCTAATCGATCATTAGTACTACATTTATTTTAAATCTATTCGTCATTATATGTGATTACAAATGAACATACTGTTACAAATGTAACCCACGTTACTCATTAATTGTTACATTGTAGTATTTGAGTCAAAGCCGGGGGAACCAGCCTCTGTGCAGTTTTCGAACTACCGTCAGTATTGTTGAACTCCCTTCAGAATCTTTACATTACCGTAAATCAGTTACTTGACGATTATCGAGAAAAACCACGAGGCTGGCCATTTTAAAATCCTATTTTCATCGCTTAAATAAAGATATGAACGCGAAACTCAAGTCTTTACATTTTTTTATATCACACACAACGCCATCTAGGCTTCAATCCATCACAACACCACCGATTTAATTTGAGCTGTCCTCACAAACTAATCACTATAATTGATACGTCAATTATCACTGGTGCTTACGCTACCTTCAGACTCCTGTCATTGGAACTGAGATGTGGATGTGGACCTCCTGCAGCCAATAGATACTGGCGCTGGTATTCTAGAAGAGCCATTTCTTTGATCTTTCCTAGGAGCAGCCAATTGCCTAGTACTAGTAGACCTTTCTAGTTTCCCATCAGACATAACCCAGGCCGATGTAAAGTCAGCATAGTCTGAATCTTTGGAACTAGTTCTAGATAAGGAATCATCTCCCTTGGAATATGTTCTAATAATCTCCTTCATTTTTTCCAAGACTGCCATGTCATCTTTAGCAGTTTCTGCTGATCGTAAAATCTGTTCTAGAAGTGGGCTCAAGGACTTACTATTCGGTGGTGACCTGAGAGTGGCACTGCTTGCCCTAAGGGGAGAATTTCGCTTAAAGGCTTCCGTTTGAGGTGCTTTCGGCTTCATTTTTGGAGATTTATTGGGGTTTTCGAATGTATCAGCACCTATCGTAGGCCTGGCCTTAGTTTTAGCCTGATTAGGAGCACTTCTTCCTCCCCATGTGTTTCTAGATGTAGGTGGTAATTTAGGCGTCAGTTTTGGCGACGTCTGAACGGGAGTTGCAGTGTGTTTTGGGCTAGGAGTGTTCGCTCTTGTTGGAGTCCTGTTCCTGACTGGTGAGTGAGGGATCCGACTGGCCTGCCTGCTCCTAATTGTCTTTGTAGGTGATTCTGACGCTTCCCTTGTCGGTCTAAGGCTCTTACTGGGTGAATCGTTGCTTTCGCTGACGACTACGCGATCTGGGCTTCCTCTGATAGACTTGTCGTCTATGGAGCTGGTCTTCCGACCACCGTAGAAGGTATCAGAGAAGTCAGTCTTGCGGAGACCGGTGCTGTGGCTCACGTGGTCGTCTACTCGTTCTGGCTTGTCCATGTGACAGCCGTCGTCGTGGTCGAGACGCTCTGAAAGTAAAAGAAAGACTTAAGATTACTACAAAGAAGAAGATTAATAATACAGTCTGTTTGTAGTTAATTAAAACATGATACGCATTTATCTGCAGCAGCTTATGGCATCGTGCATAGTAATAAGGAAGCGTTCGTGTTATACATGTTGTTGCACTCAATATAATACAGAGGTATTACACCCTAATATTACCTAAATATGGCAAACGATATTTATGCCTACTAAAATAGTATGGCAAATTAATATTTCATATTAACAGTTATGCCAAAATCGTTACGTGAAAGTATCTTAAAATAAAAGAGAAGGTTCTTCCTAAACAAGGTTTCTTTACTGGATAGTAACTATAAGTAAACTCTTTAACATAACTTATGTCGGTATAAAAACGACTTCTAATTCTGTATCGCCATATTTGGTACATAATAACAGTTAGTTAAGTTAATAACTGTGTCCATAGACTACGATGCCTTTTATAGACAAGTTGGGTGAGCCTTATTCACTTCCCTTTTCCGCAAAACTATGGTCAATTATATTATAGAAGAGTTATTTTATAGAAAAACATTTATCCGGTGTAAATAGAGTGTTTATTGGCAATAAGCCATTTTGAATTATTTATGTTTACTATTTAATTTTAGTACTTGATGTAATTAAGAAGCTTTATAAGTTTAACGCCTATATATAGAAAAAAGGAAAAGGTATTTATTACTGCAGCATTATACAGAGTGATTTTTAATATACTAACAACCTCCCGCTCTTGACTTCTTTATAATACACTTAATTTTTAAAAAAATATAAAAAAAATATAAAATAACTCTTCACCACCTACCACTTACTTTTGTCACACAACCATATACCACACATCTGAGAGACCCCGGAGTAAAATCGATGTTTATTTGTCAGGTTGAGGGCCTAAACATTACAATAAACAATGATTTTACTCCAGTAAAATAGTCTGTAGGTGGTCACGGATATAACTTCAAAAACAAGTGGTAGGTGATTATGAGTTAATTTATTAAATATTTTCCAAAACTGATATTACAAAGTTATTTAGTGTTATGTAAAGAAGCTTTATATGTTATATACTTGGACATTATTGAAGAAAGGCTCTGTCCTCGACGTAGTTAAGTAGATATATTTAATCATGTAAAGATTTAAAAGAATAGTATTTTACGCTTGTTTGTGTGTAAATTGTGGAGTCTAAATTGATAGACGGATTGGAATTCATGAAGTAGGTATTAGAAATTAGCGATTCATAATACCTAAAAATACGTATATTAAAAAAATCGTATAGTTCTTTTAAAGCGGTTATAAAATGTAAGACTTTGCTTACATTCAATGTCAAAACACATTTTCAAAAGTTACAAAAAGTAAAGACACATTTGTCACGTGTGGATTCAACGTGCTTACCCACAACTGCGCACAACTCGTGACTATGTATCACTTGTTAACCCATCGGATAACATCATAATTAACCTATCCTTTCGACTGCAGACCGCCATTAATATTTAAATGCTATAATACTACTGTATGTATCGGCAGATCAAAACATTCATATTTCTAAACGGCAATTTATGCAGTTGGATAAAATAGGTATATATCTGTGATAGGAGATTACAAATATTACATAATTGATAACTAAACTCATATTAACAGAGCACAGTTTTGTTGTTTGTATATTTGTTTGTTTTGTATTGTAATGGTTAAACTCAAAAACTGCTAAACCGATTTTAAATTCTTTCACTTAAATAGAACACTACAATATCAGCGACAAACATAGAGTGGATTTTATTATTTAAAAAAATAGGAATGCCTTTAAAAATTGCAATAACGTTGGTAGTTCAAGGTATGTGTGTACATATCAGGGTGTCGGTAGTGCCCCCGCCAACCCGAGACAAATAAAGCGCAGGGTACTAACCACCTATATATTAATAAAAAAACAAAAATAATAGGCTGAGCTACGGCCTTATAAGTATACATTAAATCGTTTTACTTATCACTGTACAAAACGTGAGTGTATTTGATATTTTTGATTTTTTGACGTGGGCTGTGAAAATGATGACTCGGTCACCACTGAGTCACAGACCCTAAAAAAAGCCTTCTTAACCGGCACGTGTACCTACTTTTGGTCACCTTTACCTCGCAAAATGCGTACAATAACCAAAAATAGCCAAATTTAATACACACGGACGGCCGCGGGTCAAAACTAACACTAAGTATAGAATAACAGGTCTATTTGTCCGTGTGTCGATCGCCCACAATCAATACCAACGAACAATGTTGTTCTGCCATCTAGAGATTGTAGAGTCGAAGCTGGAATGTCGCTCTATCAGCCTTGCGGGGTGAACAGGGAACTGGCTCTTTATAAATGTTATGTAGGCCGGACAAGGATTTTTAGTATTGTCATTTTAATTAGTTTTGAAATATTGTTATTATGGAAATTGTGAAAGTTTCTATTTATGTTCGATAAATTATATTCGAGTTGTTTATCGAATTTGGTTTACAAAGAAGACTTATCTTTAATCACTTTAAAGTAACATGGGGACATCATGGGGCAACACGAAAAAAAAAAATTCCACGGTTTTTTTTTATTAAAATAACGTTATTTTATCAAAGTTTTAATGTGACCGTCCTAGATGTCGCTAGTCATACTATGAAAAAAAATCCAACTATCTTATCCATTAAAAGAAAGAAGAGACGCACTATTATCATCCATATCAGACTATCATTAGTCATTACGACGAAATCAATGCGGTCATCAACTTTGTCCGTTTTGCGCACAATAGGTCCTTGGTAGTCCAAATAAAGCGATCATTTGACAAGAATGATAAGCGAATGGTTCAGCTAGTCATTCATTATTAATATTAAAATTATTATTGCGTCAATCATTGATAATCTTTATGATTAGATTCGATTATAACAAGTAATATAATTAGTCATAGTATTAATTTGGAAAATTGATTTCATTGTTGGTCGTACTATGTGACGTACTTTGATAGAGATATAGATAGGCATAGATATAATAAGTGCGTTATCATTGCAAGCTAGATTTTATTAATCGGACTTTAGTTTAAAAAATATAAAAATGTTAAAAACGAATATACCCTACAATATTATCCGCCAAAGCAGCAATTGAAATCGCGTTATAGCTATTATGCTATTTATTAATCAGTTATTCACAATATTTAAAAAATGAATAACAAAAATAATGGGACACTGTTGTAAATAACAACAATCATGTTTAATAAATAATAAATTATAGGAATAAATTAAAATAACAAGTTATTTATTAGTAATAATATAACGAACACTTAAACGCCATTCTTGGATAAGCATTGGTTTTAAATCGTAATCTATAAATCTACCTGTATCTATTTATATCAATAATCTGGCGGTAATCCTGGTCTTTTTGTTTATATGCAATGGATTAACATTCCTTTGTATATTAATATTATGCATAGTCATTGCAGTATTATTTTATCTGTCTGTTTTTTAATATTTAATTTAAAAAACCGTAATGAAATCACATGACGATGTATTTCTGAAAATGCACGTACCTTTAAAAACGTCAATACTAAATGTTTCATGTATCAGTTAAATCTTCAAGCATTTATAACCAAAAAGTGTTTGTATTTTTTATTTAATAAAAATAGGCACGTTTTAATGCGATTTGATTAAAACTTACGAAATGATTGACTGCGAAAGATTGAAAATGAATAAGTCACGTAATTCTGCATTTTCAAAAAAAAAAAAATGTATTATTTATTGCGAAAGAATTAAAATATTGAAATAATACTTTACCAATACAAAGGCCAGTGACCTCTAAATAAAAATGAATTAATATCATCAAATTATTAGGATTTTCCTTTTCACTGCCATGTCCTCCCTTATAAAGAAGGCCTTACGAAGGCTTCAGTGACTTACCCCCTTATTCATAATAAATTATCATACGTTATAAGAGCATTGCAACTAGTTTTATTCAATTTTAAAAATGGAATGAAAAACAAAGACAAAACATGGGCTTGTTAAAATGCTCTTAAAACGTTTGCTAATTTATAATAAATAAGGGGGTTAATATACGATGAAACACATGTCCAAGACCACTAGCTAAAGGGGGGTTGTCCTTTATACATACTACATGTACATATACATAATATAAGTTTTAAAATTTGAGAGAGGTCAAATAATTTTTGAATTTGACTTATAATCGATGAGACGCATATTATATTTAATATCTCATATATGCATATAACCTTCACAATTTCATTGCTAAAAATAAATAGGTACACACCGTTTATATAATGCCCGTATGTGCACAAATGTCGAAATGCACAGACAGTGAGCGGAAACTATTGGTGCAACATCCAGAGTAAATACAAAACAAAATGTACTCAGATGTCATGTAAATTATTCATTGTTAACTTTAAGAAAACATGACGAGTAGTTTGCGCTGTTTACATATAACTTTTCGACACAAACAAGATTAATATGGTCGCGAATTTGGATAAATTTAAATTTATATAAACGTATCAACCCATATGGGGTATATAGGTCTCCAATGGAGAACCTACTTGTTATAGGACCTGGGGGTAAATGCCATAATCGCCACGCTTGGCAAGCTGGATGGCAATCGCAGTAAGACTTTTAAAATACGCAGAGGATGCTGGGATTTTCCCACCGAAGGCTCCTTTGGTGGGAAAAGCCCTTAGTCGCCTTGACGACACCCACGGGAAGAGGTGGGGTGGTACTATTTTTAAGCCAGTACCACACAGCAAATTTAAATGTATGGAAGAATAATTCGTCTCAAGCAGGACTTGAACCCGCGACCTTATGGGTATCGGCCCTAAGCCAATTTGGTTTGTATATGACGGTTTAAGTCTTCAGTTCATTATAGTTTTAGAAATAATAAAGGTATGTGTGGCTGAGGTATTATCTCTTATTTTCTACATAACATGACCGATATACATTAATTGATAAATCGCCACCACTTGGATACGAATGTAATGTATCTGTTACATTTTCTTGTCTTAATACCGATTTCTTGCCTTAATATTTGTTGTGAAGGTATAGCATAATTCCTGCGGCCACAAAACAATGCTGCTTTAGGTTTTACCTGCTATAGAATTCTCTAGGATGTTTTTTATTATAATTTTATCACAGTGTTAATATATAATTATATCCAAAACAATGATAAGCTTTAAGCCATTTGTAATTTTAAAGATTTTAAAGGATAAATGTTATACAAACTTACCATTAAATTCTGCATCATCAATAGAATTCTGGCTGTGCAACGAGTATCTGTTCGTCGTCTTCGTTGAAGGAGACCCTTGGGTAGACCCGGCCACTACTCCCAGACTCCTGTACCCTTCATCTGAGACCTCGGAACCATTGTCAGAAGCGCTCTCTGCCGCTGGCGCTGGCGAAACAGGTCTTGGAGACTTATTCCTCATTCCATGAGGAGTTGGCACCAAATGATTAGAAGCTATGATTTTGGTTCTTCGATCCGGTGATGTAGATTTGCGTTTTGGGCTGTTAGCTCTAGGAGCCAAGTGTTTCCTGCTAGGCGAGGGTGCTCTATCCATGTCACCTAAGTAAGGCAGACTGGTAGGAGCATCAAGCCTGTGATTCGATTGGTAGTGGCCAGACCTGGGTTCTTCATTGTAGATTTTGGGGTTGTATTGCAATGACATCGGTTCGTAGATTTTGGGTTCTTGCTTGTAGGGTAAGGATGTAGGGCCGGAGGGTTCTGGGGTGCGTTCGTATGTGACTGTAGCTCCAGCAAGGTCGTGTTTGGGGCGGGCCAGGCGAGCTGAGAGGGAAGAGCGATGTTGGGCGCGGCAGCGGCAAGGATCATGCTTGTCCAGGTAGTGGGCTAGTGTGTCCCAGCCACCTCCAACGCGTACCATGACGTGGGAACGAAGGATCTGTAAAAAAATAATATCAATGTTTAGAAATTATGAAAATATTTTAGTGAAAAATTTTCGTACGGAACTCTTCAAAACTTCTATGCAAAACCAACATGAGAAATATAAACCTATGGGCTATGATTACAATGGTAATGGTGGCGTTTGTAAAAATACTAAAAGAAATGATGATTCAATAAGCCGTAGGTATGTAATCGATGACAAAATAGTACCTGGACAAGGCAGCATTATACAGGTTACTCTTATTTTTGATGAGTCAGATCGTGATCATATCTATGGTCTTAACATGACCATGTGAGCACAAAATCTAAAAATAGAATTCTAGCAAAACAAAACAGTTCACGTTACAATGTATGGAGCCGCTTTAAAGATCATTTGCAACAATCAATCTATAATGGTTTTCGTATAGAAGTTTAAAAGGCCAGCGTATCCTGATCTCTTAAGTACTCGTTTAATAGAAATTCCAAATAAAGATTCGCTGATACCGTGAGAATGCCTTGATAATCCCAATCGAGTGACCTCGATGCACCTTCGTTTAGCCTTGCATCCCTTAATATGGACCGATAGACATGCCAACGTAGACAGACCTTCCCTTCCAAACATTTATTCCTAATTGGAGTCCTTCCTAAATTTGGTATTGAACTCTCCATTTTAATATGACCCGTGTTTGAACTGATATTGTTTGAAATGAAAGGTCAGTGTATATTGGAATCTATAAGGTCGAAAGTCGTTTTCTACTAGGCGTCCATTCAATTTGACCAAACAAGGAATCGCAGAGAATGAATCATAGATTCGTCACCAAAAGAATTGGAACGCTATTACAGTGGCCATAAACGTTAAGTTGGTCTGGCAAAAATGGATAAGCTGGATTTTTTTAATAAAAAGCACTTTGGATCTATTTTTAGTGCTAATGTAGCATTGATTGTACTTGCAATGAGACTTTAATGTGATTTTAACTGGAAATTGTTTGAATAATATGGGATTTACAGTGATAAAATTTAGCCAATCTATGGAGCTCCACAATATATGGCATCTCGAAAAGACGCAAACTTATCAAGAGAACGATTTTTGATCTAAGGAATCTGCAAATTTCCAAAACCACAAAACAAGTTGGATACCTAGCCATAAATCGAGTACAAAATGCCTGTAGCTTTATTAAACTCAAATTAAAGTATTCCTTTAAGAAACCAAATTAGGAAAACCAAATAAAAGTCCATCATCCAAGCTTGCTACTACTACAGGATCAAGATTGGCTTCATCAATCCATATCTATAGACATTTGGTATGGAGATAGAATAAAGGCTGAATAAGGAGATGTGTGTAGTACTGTAGTATCATGTGCAATCGCTAGCAGCAAAACTACAACATCCAAATAAGAAGACAATTAGCAATAAACTATACTAGATATTCATTCTTACACACAAGCACTATCTAAAGAAATTGTGCAAACAACACAATGACCAGAGGAAGAGGACGGGATGTCGCAACCGTTATCAGTTACACAACGAACTTAAACAATGTTGTCTTAAGGATGCTCAAGCATTGTGAAGAGGCTACACTCTTGAGAAATGAGTTAAAGGTTACACTTATCATAAGTTTTAGCCCGCGGCTTCGTTTACTTAACCCCCTTAGATTCTTGTTTGTTGTTTAGACCACAAAAGAAACCTTTGTGGAAAATTTCAGATTAGGGTCCAATAATGTCCAGCCTAAATGCTTTGATAACTAAATGAATGGCTCAGTCACCACTTTCATTTTTATAGATGAGAAAGAAAGTGAGAAATTAGTCGCTAATACCTTTGTTGGGAATAAACCAATGACGTCGACTGTGATTCCCGTTGACCCAGTTTCACAAATTGATGTCCCATGTGGGAATTGCACTTCAAAATCTTTTGCAAATCGAGAAATTATAATCAAACTTAATCTATAATACCATGCTACCGCTCTATGAATGAATTAGGCACATTGCTGCATTCTGGAGCTGTAAAAGAAAAAAGAAGAACGCCTTTTTTCCAAAAAAATGTTTATAAATAAATGGAAGAAACTTAATTTGATCTCTGTGCTACGTTATGTCCCATATTATCTGACTAACAAGAAACACAGAATAAGAAGACACACTTTAACAAAGGCAGTCATTCGAGTCACAATGAATGAACGTCTAGACAGGAATCCACTCATTAAGACATAACAGGAAGGAATAATTGCCTTTCTATTTACTTTTATACTGCTTTAATCTTGAGAGAACAAATGTATCGATGTTTTGAAAGAGAGGCATAATATACAAAGACTATTATGATAAAGCTAAAATATAGAAAATAGCCAAAGTTATGAGATTGAGCAAAAGTCACAACTATTCTTATGTTGGATTTATAATCTTATCATGCGTTTGATTTCTTTGGTCTTGTCATTAAACTTGCTTAATGACATTTTATTGGAAATAACACAAACGAGATTATCATAGATACAACTTGCTGTTGGTTTAGTAATAGTTGTAAATTCGATTGCCATCGAAGGTCAATCTTGCGATGAACACTATTGTTTATTTCATTCATTATTTTACTCGACATCATTATTAAAAATATGTTTAAGTAGATATGTTAATCAATTTTGCCGTAGTACAGGCGTTTGGTCATATCTAAGTTGTCCCAAAATATATTGTCAATGTGTTCAATGCCATTAATTACTACCTTCATTCATAAACTCGTATCTTTACACTACCTTGAGTGCATACCTTATGAGGTAACTAAACGACCATTATCCCAACCTAAGTGTCCAGTTTCACACCTAAGCCTAGTTCATAACAAGCTGATCAATATGCTACAATAATAATACCTACAGTTATTATGATAATATTATTATTTTCCATTGATACTTCAAAACCTATTATAATAGTCAATGGGAGCGGCCAATTATAATAATTGGTTGTTTCATTGAGAACCACATAACTTGTATAGTTATATTCAACGCTCGTTTAGTCCATTTAAGGGTTTAGGTATAGGAAAGACCGTTTTTGACGGTAAGGAAAGTCTGCAAGCCGTCGCGTCTGCTCGCTAACAAGCCGAACTACGTCAAATTAAATACCTATAAAATCTATACTAATATTATAAAGCTTGTTTGAACGCGATAATCTCAGGAACTATGGGTCCGAAATAAAAAAAATCTGTCTACTGTTGCATAGCCCATTTATCGAGGAAGGCTATAGGCTATATAACATCACGCTACGGAAAATAAGAGCAGAGCAGCAATAAAAATTGTTGCGAAAACGGGAAAAATTGACGCAAACAAATTTGCGCGGGTCAGCTAGTGTAATATATTAGGAAATAAATAAAATTGAAGTGCCTGTTTGGCGTGTAGTACCGGCTTAAAAATAGTACCACCCCATCTGTGGTAGTGGGTGTAGTCAAGGAACAGCGGAGGACGGGCAGTAGCGTCCTCTGCGTACTTTAAAGCCGCGACTGCGATCGTCAACCCGCTCGCCAAGCGTGGCGATTATGGTAATTATCCCCAGGATCTACAGTAAGCAGGTTCTACTAGGGAGACCCGTGCCCAGCAGTGGGACATCATATTGGTTGATATCAGTCTGTTTGTAATGTAAAAATAACAGTTATTTACTAAATGCACATAAAAGGATAAATATACCTACTGATAACAAAAATACAGTTTTATTTTTTTTGTCTGTCTGTTTGTTTGGGCTAATCTCAGGAAACAACTTCACGGATCTTGACGGGACTTTTTACTGTCAGACAGAGTATGATGTAAAGAGAAACTTAACATAGGCTAACGTGTGTTGGGGTGCTAAGTGCCGGAAAACCTCCTCGTGGTGCACCCTGGGCAACGTGTGCTGGTGGATTCGCGGCTTTTCGCGAAACCACCGTCACACGGCTAATGTTCTGGCAGAGTAGGGGGTGGCCCATTCCTGGGCTGCCCGGAGGACGGGCTTGACGTGCACTCACACTGCCGTCGAGCGGGCGGAGAGATCTTCTTTCTGCCACCGTCGGAATATCGTAATCCCTAGTAGGAGTGTCGTAGACATGTCTTACGGCTTTGAACGGGAACGAGGGTCTTGGCTTGGTCGCCTGGGCCGCGAGGATGACAACCTCTATAAAAAATCCCCGAATCCTGTGTTGCGGAGCGTGACCAGAGGATGCATGGCCGATGGGATGTTCGGTTCCAAGCGCTACCCCCAGCTGGGGCACCTGCGGACCCCCCAGTTGGGATACAAACTTACGCTTACCCGGGTACAGGGGGCACTGCCCGGGTGGACGTTTATTTCCCCCATACTCGTGGGATCTAATATGGATGACGCAAAATTAAAAAATATTTTCAATAGGAGGAGGAGCCCAAGGCTCGCGAAAGATGTGGTTGCTGAAACAGAAGGAGAGGACGCAGCAAGGAGTGGGGGCAGTTTGGCCCGAGAAGTGGCGGAGGCCGGCCCTTTGAGCGGTTCCAGAGCTTCGGTGACGTCTGGGTCACTGGATAGCCTGCTGCGCTCGGGCCGGTTCGGCTCCGAATCATCGCTAAGCTCAGCTAGCGATATGGATTTGTTGATGGGTCCAAAGACCCTGTCAGCTGAGCAACGCCGCGCTCAACAACAAAAGCGCGGCGCATCTCCCGGAGGTGACGGAAACCTTCCTGAGGTCGACCTCGAGGCACCCAGGAAGGTTCATTCTTCTCAAAGAGGGGGGACTGTTGCGAGGTTCGCTCGCCCGAAGACACCCCCTGCAGTGACGGCCGCCAAGACCACGCCAGGCGCTGTAACGGCTGGCGTCTTTTCCAGGCGGGAGAGCTATAATAGAGGCCGCACGGAGGGGGAAATTGCTGCTGAGGAGCGGGTCGAGCAGCTGTTGGGTGGGCTCTGCCCGTCGGGAGGGGTTAGGTCCCCGAAAACCATGGAAGAGCTGATGCGCTCGGCGACCACCTCTGTGGCAGTTATCGCAAATGTGGCTCAGAAAAGTAGGAACCTCAAAGGCACCTTCGCCAAGGGCCTGAACGAGTCCGCCTCAGTATTGAAGGAAGTGGTGGAGGCGCTATTTGAGCGCTCCACCGCACATGAGGCGGAAACTCAGAGGTTGAGGGCCGACAACACCCGTCTCGAGGAAGAGCTGAAGGCGCTCCGAGCCGAATTAGCACAATTGCGTGCCGATTTTGGTTCGGCTAGAGCCGGTTTTGCCTCGGCCTCCTTAATCAGCGCTGTGCCGGCCGGTGCTGTCCCGGCTCATAGGGGAGAGGGCCCATCTGTCGACTCCTTTACGGAGACGCAGATGAGGCAGCTCTCACTCCTTATCGGGGGTCTTATTGACGCGCGTCTTGAAGGAGTCAAGGCGCGCCTACCCCCGGAACCGAGCTGTCGGCCACCGCTTGCGGCGCCCAAGCCGAAGGCCCCCTCTCAGGGGCCACAAAATGCACCCCCGGTGCCACCACCCCGTACAGGGGGACGCGCCGGGACATTAGACCGAGGTGCAGGGCTGCGGGGAGTTTCAAATCCTCCGCAGCGTTCGCCGAGAGGACTGCCCCGTGCTGCCGTAGCGGGCGCTTCAAGCGTCCCAACGGCCCAGGTCTGTCCCCCGGTGCCAGCGTCTGCCTCCGCCTCTGCCCCCTCTATTGAGGAATGGCGCACTGCGGAGAGTAGGAAATCGCGGCGCCGGCAGAAGAAGAAGGCCACTCCTGCTGCTCATGTACAAGAGGTTGCCCCGGCAATAGAAAAGGCTAGGCGAAAGCCGAAACTGTCAACGCCGAAAACGGCCGCCGTCCTAGTGACGGTGTCGCCGGAGGCGGAAAGCAGAGGCGTTACGTACGCCAGCCTTTTCAGTGGGGCAAGGGCGGCTCTTTTGGCAGCTGGGGGCGTTGAAGTGAGCTGCCGCCGCTCACAGACCGGGGCCCGACTCCTCGAGGTTTCGGGTACGGAGGGCGCCAAGAAGGCCGATTTCGTGGCGGAGACGCTGAGGCGTCTAGCAGGAGGAGAGGATGGTGTAAGGGTCGCCAGGCCGATGAAGTGCGCAGAGTTGCGCGTCTCCGGCCTGGACGACTCAGTCACGTCCGAGGCTGTCCGGGAGGCAATTGAGCTGAAAACTCAGTGCTCTCCCGGAACCGTGAGGGTCGGTGCGATTCGTCCCGGCCCCGGCGGAGTTGGTGCGGCGTGGGCGCGTTGCCCGGTAGCCGCGGCCAAAATGGTAGCAGAGGCGGGCCGGCTCCTCGTGGGTTTCTCTGCCGCGAGGATCACTATCCTCGAGGCAAGGCCCGCGAGGTGCTACCGGTGCATGGGCGCGGGGCATCTTCGCCTGCAATGCACCAGTGGCTTTGACTGCAGCGGACTCTGTTTCCGCTGCGGTCAACCGGGGCATACGGCAGCGGCGTGTTCCGCCGCTCCCCACTGCCCCGTGTGTGCGGCGGGCAACCAGCCCGCCACCCACATGATGGGGAGGGCGGGCTGTAAGCCTCCCAAGGCCGCAAAGCCGCCCGCGGGGACGGGCCGAGCTCCTCGCGCCCAGGCTCCGGTGCGGATGGAGGAGGGTGGGGAGGAGGCACCTTCCCATGCCCCTACACCCTCCACCTAACGGACTCCTTAGCCATGCTCGCTCCTCGCCCCTGTCGTCAGTGATAGGGGTACCGGATGCGTTGCGCGGTAGGGGGTCCAGGACGCGGTCGCACCCTCCTGCGGGAAATTCATCTCGTGGGGGGAGGCGGCGGGGCTAGTCTGCCCCGTCGCTGGCGAACCGAGCGACGTCGAGGCGCAGTCGCGCGTGACGTCGCTTGGTGGGGCTGTGGGCGTGATGGACGGGGAAGTTTCCCACGCTCGCGGCCTTTCGCGATGGCGGCGTTCTGTGTGTACCCAGGACGCCGCAGGAGCAGGAATGCCCGATGGGGCTATGCCGCTGGGTGGGTCGCCGAAGATATAACAAGTCCTGGCGGCCTATCCGTGATGGCGGCGAATAGGTACACGGCCGATTTTTTAGTGGGGGCAGGTCCCACACTACCTCCAGCGTCTGCCCCGGGTGCTGGAGGTGTGCGTTAGGCATTTTTTACGGCCATAAAAAAAAAAAAAAAAAAAAAAAAGGCTAACGTGTGTAGGGTGTGAGCAGCACTTCATATTCATATTCATACTTCACTTCACGTGGACGAAGTCGCGGGCACAGCTAGTATAAAAGAATATTTTAAAAATGACTCTACAATTAAGGAGATACCTAGTAACATAACAATGGATGATAGCAATCAGTCATTGCTTAAAAGACAAGGCTTTTTGTAGAAGGCAGCCGAATCGATCACAATCGTGATATACTATTAGAACAAGCTGTGGAGATAAATGGACAAAATCGCTGCAAATTTCTATAGACTACTAAGCAGAAGATATTCACAGTGCAAAAATGCGTGAGGTGACACAAATGCACTCTAACTCTCACGTACTCATATTATGATCGAAATTCGACACGACTCTCATTTTACGATAATTTATAAAACCATTTTCCACTCACCCTGACAAAGATCAGCATCCTTGTATCACCAATCCTGTATTTTCCTTCTGAAACCCTCACCATGGGGAACTGTGTGGGGCAGGAACACCTCTCAACCAAGTCCCTGACCCTCTCATCCAAGCTCCTCAAATCATTCGTCACCAGCTGTGGCTGGGGACCAGATGGAACCAAACCAAGAGCCGAGTCATCCGGCCTGAGTTCCTCTCCAGCCAATTCCCTTTCAATCTGTTTTTCCATCTGCACTAACAATGGAGCTGGCATGCCTAGTACAGCACCTTTTCTAGCAACTTCCAGCAGACACAGAACTACATGTTTCTCGTTTTTTCTTAGACATAAGTCATCAGTTTCGAAGAGTAGGCATTCCAAAATACCAAGAGCCTTTCTGCACCAGTCGATGAAGTTGGAAAGGTTGTCTCTGGCGAAGAATGTGCCTGCTTTGGCAGCTGGCAGCATGTTAACTGGTGGTCGTGTGCGGAGAGCTTTGGCCAGAGTGAGAGCATCATCAGATTCTGGCTGAGGGGAGTCGAGGATCAAACGTGCTGAATCACGGACTGCGTTCGCGTGCTGCAACAAAGAAATAATAAAATTAGATAAACTATAAATTGTTGATATTGAAAATGAAAAAGACAAATGGATATTTATAAAATATACATTTTCTCTATTGCTTTTATATAAAAAGATGACTCCCGCAGTAGCCCTGTGTCGCAGGGGACTTTACAAACATACAAGTCACGGACACAAATTACACCCAGACCCGGAATAACCATTTGTGGGTCGCCGCGCCACAGAGGCAGTTAGTCAATTAACCCAATGTAGTTATAAAAGTATGATTGAGATCTACTAATGTTTTTCACATGCTGGGCTTCATCAAAGAAAACACTTAGATCATGGACGTAAAATATTCTCCATTCCAGCTATACCGTAATTCTATTACCACTTGTCCTATGAATATAATTATTTCTAAAGACATATTGAATGTAATTATTTACAAAGACGCATTGAAGCTTTACGGCAAATAATGAAGCTCGTCGGTTTACCATAATAAAACGAAGCACATTATGTGCCTCGCAATTCAATGCTTTTGCAAGGAAACAAAAGTTTTGCATATTATTATAATATTTACGTTCCTTATTAGCTAATTGATGTTATTTTGAAGTGATTTGCTGCAAGTTGTTAAGCTGTATTTACACGATCTGGCGAAAAGGTCATTTCGAGCTTGTCACTTTTATCAAAAAACTCCTTCAACCGGGTCAATTATGTGTATACCTCTTTTTTTAGACTTTGTGTCATTTATAACAATATTGGGATGTAATATAGGTACATTTAGAATTAGCTTTTTGATAAGATTTTTCACACTCGTTATATATAGTTATAATGTCAAATATATTTCTTTAAAAATCTGCTTGTGTTTGTTTATTGTGACCTAAGTCAGGATTTAATCGTGACGACGTTGTTAAACTTTGTTGATTGATCGTTGCAATGAATTTAATATTAGATAAGATCATAGTCTGTCAAAAGCTTTTTGAATTGAATACAAAAATGTAGGTTATAATGCTCGGGAGTCTTGCACGTATAGGTGTGCCGATTTGCAATGCAAAAATTATGTTCCGATCACTTTCATATCTTTGTATTGACTGCGTTTCGAATACTAATGCTGTTGCATTCCACTGCAAATTTACTCGTGAGATTTGTCAAAAACATTTTTGGTTTAGTAAGAAACTTGAGTTGTAAATGTTCATAATAAGGGAATAGAAGACCGTCACTTATGATCATTAGTTGCGAATATGGAGATTAAAATAGTGGACCTTCAGTGAAAACCAACATATTAATGTTTATAAAGGAGTTTTTCTTACTATAGTCACATTGGCTTTACAGTATCATGGTCGCTTCAAACTTTTTCTTTGTCTTTTTTCTAAACATTGTGACCATTGCCTTATTCTATTGCAGGCGCTAAGCACCTAGCGTGTACGGAGATGAGAGTTTAGCATAAATACTTGTTATAAATACCCCGTCAGGTGTCGCAACTATATTCAACTATGTTTGCTTTAGCCATTTGTCAATTGCGTTTACTGTGAAAATGCCATAGAGGTATAATGACTAGAATAGGAGAGAGATGAAATACAGTCCAAGGCGTCCAGCTTTTATTTTCTAATCATTCTCACTGCTCATCTTAGCGACACGTATACAAAATTTAACTTAATTTATTTTAAAATCGTATGAGAACTTTACACTCATAAATATGTACGTTTAAGAATTTTATTTATATTAACATAAAAGACTTTATATTAACGAAATTCTGATAAATAAGTTTACTAAATGGGATAGCGCGGTAATCTACTAGGAAAGCCTTGAAGTCTCTATGTACTTATTAATAGATAGTTTGGAAGAAATCGTAATTTAACCTTATTCTAAATTACAATAAGACTATGATAGGGAATCAAAAATAATGTGAGGCTACGCCATAGTTAACTTTAATGTTCTGCCTTTGTTATAGCAAAGGGGGTCACATTTTTTTTTTTTTTACTTTATATATCGAGAAACATAGGTTTAAAAGACAAGCTGACAATTAGATTTTTTTTTTTTACAAAAATTTTCATCAAATTTGCACTAAATTATTCGGTTAAGTAAGGTCTAGTTCCATTTCCATTTCCAAGTCCCATTTTTTTTTAAATATTTTTGACACCTATTTTTTTCGATATTTTAAGAAAAATAAACATTTTTGCATAAACATACATAAACACTTTGGTGCCTACACCTTGACCCAACTTGGTTGGTTAGCGCCATATGTTTTATTCTACCATATTTGTCAGTTAGACATCATTTATGTGCTCAGGCTGTTTATACATAACTCCCTATAATTTAATATAATGTACCTAAATAAAAAAAATACGTTTGTGTTATAATTTTTACGACGAATTGTCTTTTTATTGGCAGTCTTGACATATAAGTAGAAAATATCGTAACTATTTTAATATATTTCTGGCTCAATTTATATTAGCATTCTCAGTCTATCTGTTATTATGTCTACAGATTACAACTCCGTGCAGTTGTGAATGCAGTTAGTACTGAGGCCTATTTCTGCTAATTGGCTGTCAACGTGCTAAATATACTAAATACATTGAGACGGTTTATTTATAGCCCCAAGTTTTGAAATAAACTAATTACTAATTATAAATGCAAAAAGACCATTAAGTGAAGTACGTTAGTTTGTTTGATGCCTATTTACGGCTAGATTCAGACCCCATGTTGGAGAAATAGAATATTATGTTAAAAAAAGATATTTTTTTTTTAAAGACGACTCTCGCAGTAGGGACAAGCCCTGTGTCGCGGGGACTTTACAAACATACAAGTCACGGACACAAAGTACACCCAAACTCGGAACAACAATTTGTGGTTCACACAAAGTGGTGGAAAAAAGGAAGGATTACTAATATTAAAAGAAATGTATTTGTACTTACTAATAATAAATCTATGATGCACTAATCCCCAAGAGTATTGGGGTGATTTGGGCAAAATGTATTAATCCAAAGCAAAGCATCCAAAAAGAGCTAAGCCCGCTTCCTAAAACCAAAATCTTACATTCTCCCGATACAACAAAACTCGCATTGCCAAACTAGTCTACCCACAGAAAAAAACAAAATAAATCAGAAACAAGCCTGTCAAGTTTTGATGCAAATCTTTTATATCGGTGTTACGCGTTATAAATGCAAATTACGCGCGTAATAATATGCAAATTACGGCGTAATTACATGTTCGGTCGGCGTTTAGCCGTTTATCACATTGTAACATGGACATTACGTGTAATGGACTATTGGTGGCTAAGCTATCCATCAATATTTTTATTACATGTTTGATGCAACTCGATCTCTATGGAGTTTGTTTTTTCTTGTGTAACTTTTTTCTAGGGTCATTAATTTGGGATAAATTTTAGGTATCAGCGAAGTAAAGTAATGTTACTACAGTTGGTTATAAGACGGGTGACCGTTTTTTTTTTAATTGATCCCACGGTAGATAACACGATTGTGTTAAATATGTTACTATTGAAGAAGAAATTAGGTATGCCTGCAGCTGTGCCTGGCGAAGCAGTTAACTCCGTAGAAACAGTAGATACCCTAATATTTACGGGTTTGAGGAATATTTGCTTCAGATATTAATAAAGCAGGGGATATAGTGCACAAGTGTGTACTCACTCAAAAAATACTTTTTGACAAAAAAATAAAAATCAACTTCAAAAATGAATACAAGGTAACTAAAAAGCAGTAAAGATACCCCGATTTCTCCAAGATCTCATCATCAGATGACTTTGATGACAATGGGACCAATCTGGAAGTACACCCACTCAAACACAAAAATATTTTATTAAATGTTTTTGACTGCCTCTGCGGCGCGGTGGGAGTGTGTCCGACTGCTACGCAAGAGGTCGTGGGTTCGATTCCCAAACGGGACACCACTTTGTGCGATCCACGAAATAATCGGTAAAGCCGTCTGCGAGTAATCAGGTAACAATCATTAAAAACACTACACTCCTCCTTTTTGAAGTAGGTTTAAAAGGAACAGAGAGTGACTTCTGTTCCCTCATTCTCATTCTCATAGTGCGATGGAACGGAAATCCGGACACGACCAAAGATAAGCTGCTGGACCGACAGGACTAAAACGGTCACCCATCTAAGAACCCTACAAAGGTAACAACTTAACCTCGCTGATCTTTAGGTACCCTTTTCATGAACGAAGGTGATTCAGTAGTATTTACATTTATCTACATTGTACAAAATTATCGACTTACATTAAAGAGACCTGTGCCATATAATTCCTTATAAGCAAACAAAGTTGTAACCAGACTATATAATGACAGTATTGACATGTTATTTTGAGTTGGCCGACTTTATAACATGTTATTTTTAATGTTTATCCGAATGTTTATTGTTTTAAATGAATGGCTGTAGACTTTTATAGGTTTTTATTGGACAGGATCAATTTTGGTAGTTTGTTCGTATTGGTACTATGGTTGATACTATATTTCAATTTAATATTAATTTATTTATTTCATATTAATAAAATAACAATGTCTTGATTATTACTTATGCTTGAACAAGGAAAACTAGTGTTTCAGACGATAAATTCATAAAAACTACAAAAGTCATTTAGTAAAATAATTAAACGTTTAAGATAACTCAAATTTATTTATTTCTCTTCACAAATGGTAAAATACAGAAGTTGGATTAATAAAAAAATTTAAATGCATTTGTGAGAGATTGGTGCCCGTGATAGGTTACAGGTCACCAGGCCCCTTAGACTCCGCAGTTAACCTAGTATGTATTTTATGTTTTTTTGTTATTAGCATTCATATCTACGAGTGTGTTATATAAAAAAAAAATATAACATTAGACAACACTATATAAATACAATAATTGCATTTTTGATTTCATTGTAAAGTAATTGGCAAGAAATGCCTACAAAAATTACTTCAACACTATATAAATTAAAAAATAATTAGAGCAACGTACTCTTAGCTGTCTTCGGTCACGGGAGATTTAATTCAAGCAGAAGATATTATTAGGAAAAAAATTACGCAGACATAAGCGCATTTTCTATTCCCTCACTTCTGTAGTGAAATGAATGGAGATGGGATGGAAATGACCGCTTAACATGCTCTACGAGCCACGGAGGGATGTGGCATATTTCGAAAACGATCACCAGATAATCAAAGTCACAGTCATCGCCATTGGTCCCCTTAAAGAATGAGTTGGGATGCTTATTTACGAGTATAGGAATACTGCTATCAAAAAACAGAGTGTATACAAAGGTACCAAGTGGCATAAACCAATTGTGACTATAATGAAGCAGTTAATACCAAGGACTGCCTACCCACTGTCCAGTTAATAACTTCAATGGTATCTTTAATAGCTCATGTAGGTGTAATCATATATACCTTTTTTTTCTTAATTATTTTTTTTGCGTGTTCAACGTAAGAGTAACTGGACGTGGGTGTAGAAAGAGAGGCACTTATATGATTCTAATGTGATCGAAGTAGATAAAATTATGATTATCATTTTGATGGGTTCGATGTCCGGGACTGGTAGAGTATATAAATACAATAGATTTAAGAAGAGAAAGAATTAGTTATTAGTGACACTAAAAACAGTTGAATGGTTATGTTTTCACGCGTATCTTTTATGTGTGTATGTATCATTCTTTATTACCTATTAACTCACAATCCACTGAACGGATTTATACAATTAAGACGTCGTTAGATTCGTCTTGATTGCCTAAGTGTTCTTAGTCATGCGATGTTTGAAAAAAAACAAACATGGCTGCTGTAAGATGTCAAAATACAGAGGTGTGAAAAAAAATTGGACTTTAAGTTCATCGAGATTAATGAATGCCTCCGACTGCACGATATTATATAATTATGTATGGGATATTGTTTTCATCTTTTTTGTGGAGGCGGGTTTTTTTATTTTTTATATATATATATATTTTTTAAGACGCTTGAAAAGGGACAAAGCCCTATTCAACAATGTAACTTAGTAGAGTAAGTTACCACTGCCTGTTACGTAGCTGAATGGCAATTTGCCAAAAAAACGCTCATTCTACCTCGGAGAGCAAGTTAAATCATCATGTCATGCGCTTAATCTTGTTCTCCTTCATGCTTACAACACCAACTATTATTCTCGGAGGGAACAACTGCTATAGGACCATTTTTGGCTTTGGCTTGAGGTCCACTGGCTGGGATCAACATAAAGTATACTCTCGGTAGTTTGGTGGGATCACGGAACTGAGTCACAAAACGAACAAAAACTGTGGATCGATCATATTACTTCCGAATATTTGATATGCTATGTAATTGACTACTAGACGGACGCTGGCACAGGACTGAGGGTCGTCAGTTCTACTGAAGCATGCATCATACCAATGTCTCGAGGCGTCATAATCTAATTAATTTACCCCTCGGGAGCTTTATTTAAAAAAAAAAAACTGTCTTAATGAAATGACAGATTATTTTTTAAATTAAGTAAAATTTTCAAATGTAAACCCAAAACTTAACCGCATTATTGATGTTATCGCATTATTAATATATGATTTTAAACGGTTACACTTAAAACAAGTAATTCTAAACTTTATTTTTTCAACAACTCAAAATAAGAAATATTAACTATATGCAAATAAAATATTTTGAATTTAAGTTAACCTGACAATGAATCGAACTTAAACTTATCTAAAAGCATGGTTTCACATATAAAATATATTGGAAATAAAATAATGTAATTTAACCCTACCGACATACTAGGTTAAAATTTACTACAGGAACGAGTTCACATTGAAGGTGTATCGGGGATTTTTAACCCTTGTGTGGTTGAAAATCCCCAAATGAACAACATAAATACCCTATCTTCAAATGGACACACCCATAACTCCGACATGTGCATACTTCAACCATGACACTTGGCGTAATGTGCCCACGCGTTGATGTCGACGTCGTAACCGCCTGCCTACAGCCGAGTGTATGACGTGAAACATCTGATGATTCAGTAAGATGAAGAGGCGCCACTTCTAATTATTTATTTAAGTGCATTGAAGACAGTGATAATATGATTATAGTTATAAATTTATATACTATTATATATTATTTAAGTAGCTGAAAAAAATGTTTTGAATTCTAAAAAAATGCTTAAGCAACTGTTGCAAGGGGCGAAATATGATTGTTTAAAATACACTTTAATATATTTTTGCCGGTTTTAGCTACAGCGGGGCCACTGATTGACTCGACATGTATATTATAAAGGCCTAAATTATTTATATAATTCCTCCCGCGGGTTCACCCTGGTGAAAAATACCTTATCTAAATATTAATCCAAGTATCCATAAATTATCTGTGCGTTAAATTTCATATTGCCGTTAGGGCAACATTCTGCAACAAATATGATATGATTATAGTTATAAACATAAAAAACAAAAAAATCAACCTAAACATAAAAAAAAACAAATCTATCCTAATATTATAAAGCTGAAGAGTTTGTTTGTTAGGTTGGTTGAACGCGATAATCTCAGGTACTACTGGTTTGAAACGTAAATTTCTTTTAGTGTTGGATAGCCCATTTATTGAGGAAGGCTATAGGCCATGTAATATTACGCTACGACTGATAGGAGCGGAGCATCAATAATAAATGTTGAAAAAAGGGGAAAATTGACGCAAACGAAGTTGCGCGGCTCCGATAGTTCATAATAATCTTACGATAGGTGAACCATTTCATATTAAATAACATAAAAAAGTTTTCGAACAACTTAAACCCACTCAAATTTAATGAGATACAACTCCATAAACAGACTACACAGACAGGCAGTCATTAGCACCCTTTACATCGCGAGTTATAAACCAATATTACCACCTTTATAGAACCCACAATTATGTTGTAAGTGCCTCTCGATGAATCGATACGCATATAGAAATCGATTTTATAATCGATTGTCAAACAGTTTCATTAATCGGTTCAAGGGCACGCCTACAATCGATTTGAGCTTCGAAAGGCTCTTCGGTGAGTTAAAGTTCATTAACAGGTTTTATATGTTCACTTTTATTTGAAGCTTATATTATTTATTTGATTACACAACGGTGATATTTATTGATGGAATTTACGATAAGTACTGAAGTTGGGCGTTTTTGTATGTTGCAGTTTGAAGGGTTAACCGAAAAGAAATTGTACTTTTTAAGTACGTTGGGAAATAAAAAACGTCATGAATGTTTGCTACGTAAATAATTGAGTGTGACTTTAGTCTTGTTTGACGCTGGCAATATTGTTTGTATTTAACGCTAACCTATTTCATTCGAACTAATTTAACAATTCGAACAATACCCTACTCACCAAAATCCATTCAGTCTTTAAGAAATTATGGTTAAATAAATAAACTAACAAACACACATACATGAACCCTGAAAACATTACACTCCTTGTTTGGGTTAAACTTCCGATAAAATCAGTCATCGTAATAAAAGTATGATGATGATGACTCAACCCAGGTCCATTAAAAGTCTTCCAAAAATGTATCACTTCACATAAATCGTATAATAAGCAAAGTGGGCGCGAACACAACATACCGAGAGAACAGAAGATTACCGTAACTTGCTCGAGCAACTGCAACGCGCAGTCGCCATCACTCATGGACATTAAATTATAGACCATTTTCCCATAGATTCCGTGTCTGTAAACGATGATTAAGGAACCGGCGATTACAGGTTGATTTGTAATAAACTAATAACCTCCCGCTCGTGGTTTTTTTACATGACACTAAACAACTTTGTAATATTCGTTTAAAAAGATAATAATACACATTAAACCTACCACTTATTTTTGTCACAATGATTTTACTCGGGGGTCTGTAAGAACTCGGAGTAAAAATATTATTTTATTGTAGGTTTATATAAGAACAAAGTGGCGTGCAATTGGAGAGGCTTATGTCCAGCAGCGGACTGCGATAGGCTGACGATGAAGGCCTAAACCTCACAATAAATAACGATTTTATGATGTGGGCCAGTGGTGGTAAATGGTCTGTAGGTGGTTAAGGTCATAACTCCAAAAACAGTTATTAGATTAAATATATTTTTCAAAACTGATATTACAAAGATAATTAGAGTAATGTAAAAAAGCCATTAGCGGAAGGTTATTAGTATTTTACAAATCACCCTTTAGTGCGTCTTAAGGCTTAGCTCTAACTTAAATTAGGTACCTAAAGTAAATAAAATCTAAATTAACTAATGGTGTAAAATATGGATGTAATCATCTAAGATTATAGATTATATTCTAAGCTTGCACTACATATCAACCCATATGATGGCCCACTGCTGGGCACGGGTCTCCCCAGTAGAACCTACTGGTATGTAGATCCTGGGGGTAATTGCCATAATCGCCACGCTTGGCGAGCGGGTTGGCGATCGCAGTAAGGCTTTAAGTACGCAGAGGACGCTGCTGCCCGTCCTCCGGAGTGAAATCCCTTAGTCGCCTTGACGACACCCACGAGAAGAGATGGGGTGGTAACTTTTAAACCAAACCTAATGGTTAAGGCATCGGACTCGCAATCGGGAGATCCCGGGTTCAAATCCTACCGACGTGAATGCACTTCAAACACAAGCAATTTAACGAGATTGCTAGTAATGTGCGAGTCACATTGCTAGTTATCTTTTTTATAATAAAAAAGCCAAACTTTAAAGTAAGTACGATCTATTATCTCAACAAAGTGTGCGTTGCTTGAGCGTGCGTTGTACAAAGGTTACCTTCTGTACTCGCGGTATTTAGTGGCGCGAGCGTGCACTTGACTTCATTTAGGTTCGATAGTCCGGTCGGCCGTCAAACCGGAAAGATCGGGGTTCAAGGCTGACTGATGCTTTTCACTCTCGTATGAGAAATTTCACTTTTACTTCACATTACTTACGATGTTTATTTATTGGAAATTACTGAGGCGATCGAGTGGTTAAGCAACGTTATCACTGTTAGGTATACTGTTAGGGTGACCGTTGTCTGAAAAAATCACACCTTTGTGCCTCGGAGAGTAAACCGTTGGTTTATCGCCTAATCTCTCTCTCTGGTCTTCATACGACTGTGATAGAGAGGGAATAGAGAGTGCACTTGTGTCTGCGCCCACACTTGTGCATTATAATATCTCCTGCGTAATTGGCTAGTTTCTAATGAGATTGACCGCCGTAACCGAAATCGGTTAAGATAATAATATTATTAATTACTAGCTGTCCCGCGCAACTTCGTATGCGTCAATTTTACCCGTTTTTGCAACATTTTTCATTGCTGCTCCGCTCCTATTGGTCGTAGCGTGATGTTATTTAGCCTATAGCCTTCCTCGATAAATGGGCTACCCAACAGAAAATATTTTTTTCAATTCGGACCAGTAGTTCCTGAGATTACCGCGTTCAAACAAACAAACTCTTCAGCTTTATAAATATTGGTATAGGTTTTAAACTTAAAAAGCGACGATATCGCCATCTGTCGCGTCAAAAGAAATTATTTTTCTTAATGTTTACGGAAAACAACTGAAGGTTTATTGTATGGTAACCGTTTCCTGTTTGTACTAGTTTTTTCTAGGTGTTGATGTATTAAAAGGTTTCTTGTTTTAAGGTAATATGAAAGGAAATTAAAGCTTGCATCAGCCTTTTTGACACAGTTTTATATATTACTAGCGGTATGTTCCGGCTTCATATGGACTTTTCTACCCCATCTATACAAACAATATACATATACTAAACATACCTATGATGTATATATGAATAGATGCCAACATAAAGAAGTGTAAAACAGCTAAAAAAAAATTATTGTAACTGTGTACTGTAAAATCGATACGGACGATAACTTTACGTGATAACGTCATAAGAAATCATTTATTCGATGCGCGTAGCTTAGCAACAACTCAATAACGTTAGTTCCAATTGTATCGCATGTCATGTCGCTGCAATCGCCATTCGCTGTTGCTTAGCAACAAATTATTTAGCAATCATTCTTGTTTCAATTCTCAATACTTGGCAATAGTTGTGAGAAAAGTTAGTTGTTACATCCTACAATCACTCAAAAGTATAATACAATAAAAAAAACCGCTTCTGCAAAAAATACAGGCACTTTTCTTTTTGTAAATATAGATGTTAAATCACCATTTGATAACTTTGACTACCTCTGTGGAGCGGTGGGAATGTGTCCGACAGCTACGCAAGGGGTCGTGGGTTCGATTCCTACACGGGACATCACTTTGTATGATCCACAAATTGTAGTTCCGAGTCTAAAAACTAGACAGAAATGCCTTCTTCACTTATTTATATTAACGAGTAATTTAGATAGCACATTGCTAGCATCTTGTATCGGCAATCTTGTAACCCCTTCAGCTAAATTGCGTTTGTTATGAAGCTATTCACAGCAGCCAATAGCATTCGACAGAGCATTGTCTGAGATTCGAACTCATATCCATTACAAACGAACCCCCAGGTCATTGCCGTTACTATTAATAAATTATACTTATTACTTAGTTACGATTATTTTAAATCTATATTAATATTATAAAGCTAAAGAGTTTGTTTGTTTGTTTGAACGCGGTAACCTCAGGAACTACTGATCCATATTGAAAAATTCTTTCACTGTTGGGCGAGTGCCGTTAGGACCAAGGTTGGGCCAAGGTATGGAGAGGGTGTTACTTTAAGAGTAGCTGCACCAATCTTGCTTTTTATTAAATTTGTTATTGCCAGGAGAATAGCTTAAAAAAAATAACTGAAAAGTGTAAAATTAGATGAAAGAATATCCATATATAAGTGAGCAAGTACCTAAGTGAGACAGAAGACAGCAAGGAATTCTTCAAAATATTCACCGAATTGACAAATTTATATTGTTTCATGAGTAGATACCTACACCCGTGTAAAGCCGGGGCGGGAAGCTATTATTAAACTAACGAACCTTTCTGTTGAATAGAAACAAAAACATCCATCAAGTAAATAGGCCCATTGTGTTTTACAGCAGCTGTAATAACCAGGTCTATAGTTTAGCACCTGCCAGGCCACTGGGGCATGGCGCTGATTCCCAATTGAAGATGTAAATAAATTTATTTATTTAATTTTTTCTTCAAATTTTTCTATCTTTCAAAAATGCAATTATTGTATTTAAAAAGTAATTGTCCAGAAATGCCTATATAAAATACTATAATATTCAGCCTGCGATATCATAATTTGTTAAAATGCTCTTTGTAATGAAGCAATAACAAAAGCCGTGATAATTGCTCTACCCCTGTCTTACGAATTATTCATCAGGTCACGTGTCCTGACGCGAGTTTAACATTTTTTCACTCATTCCAAAAAGTGCACAACGTCGCTAAAGAAGTTTTAACTTCAAAAATTGTACAAATCACAAAACTATTTTCCGCTTGAGCAAATAAACTAACTCATTCAACACATGCCTTGAATACTACCAAAGTATATTTATTACAAATCAATATTGACACACCTACTTCTACCGCCTCTAATATTTAGCTAGCCACTTCCAAATTGTGACGTGACTTCCTTCTGATAAGAGATAAGGTCGAATGGTTAAGCGTAGTCTTCATGAGAAGTTACTATTTGGTATAAATTGTGGTGTAGAGAGCATTTACTTTCTACCGCAATCGTCAGTATTGAAAAGCAAGAATAGTTAAAATTCTCTCTAAATCCAAATTACAGCTGTTTTTTTAATAAATGCTACCATAATACCAAGTATGGGTAACTAAAAAAATAAATTTCGCTAATTTCCCTTAGCTGTTATCCGCCATCATGTTTTTCGAATACAGTATCTTTGTGTAAATGGCAATTTTAAAAAGAATGCCTGTAAGTTTTTTTTTCCTTATTGTTTTTTTATGTGCTGTACTGTACCACACTTATGGACGTTATTTTAAAAATGTTGTTGAAAGTATGGACGCATAAAGCGCTAAGCTTACGGGAAATGTGCTGATGAATGCTGAGAAAACTTTAATATACACTGTCATTGTCGAATTATTTCTATTCCAATAAATACAGTTTCTTAATTTTGTTTCTTAGTGTATAGTGTATAGTCTATACTTCCGTTCGATACTTTTTTTATCAGCCCCTAGACACGTGGTATTCTATTCGATTAGAGTTTACGCTAATCGAATAAAATTCCATTTTAAAATTAATTCTTAGCTCGCTTCCATTGCTCACGGCGCATTTAACTCATTCTAAGTTATGATATCTTCTATTTATCCTACGCGGTGCAAGGAAATAAAGTATTTTGAGTTTAAAGTTGAAAACATTCTGCGAAACACAGCGAGACGCGGTCATTTCATTAAAAATAAATATCATAGATATTCAAACAGTTTTTGCACGTGAATACAAGGCTTTATTCGAAGAAAACAAATAAGCAATATCAACTAAACAAAATTGTCTATTGAATTAAAACAACAATCAATCATTAAGGCTGTAGATCTCTGATACTGCGCGCGCGCAAGCTTCAGATCCCATTGTTTACGCAGAATATTGCGACGGAATATACACAGTAGTCACAGAATACCGACAGTACAGTAGGCAACGATAAATCGAAGACTACATCGATGCACTTCGTTTGGAAGACGTAGCCTAATTCCGCATTCGTGCGAGATGTCTACTAAATGCAGAGACGATCAGGAGGCCAATTCACGTATTTAAAGCAGTGCAGTTAAGTGTCGATTAAAACGGCCATTTGTGTATTCTTGTAACTTGGAATAGATTTCAAAAAAGCTGGCACACCGTACTAGAATGTAGTTATTGCGCTCTCGAGACCCACACTTGACGCAAGCGTATTTGAAATCGATCCCAAAGTAAAAAAATGGCCGTTTTAATCGAAACATAACTGCAACTGAACTGCAACTACACTGCTTTAAATACGTGAATTGACCCCCTGGTCCTCCACCTGATGGTAAGCGTCACGTTAGTCGTACTGTCATAATAGTATCAGTGACACCCAAATCCTTATTAGGCAAAGATCTGAATGTCACCACACCGCGCTCCTCATTTGAGACATTCATTCATAAGTCTCATTTTCCCAGTAATTACACTTGGTACAGTGCCCTTCAATCGAAACACAGTGATGTGAAAACATTACTACTTCACGGAAGAATAACAGACTCTGTTGTGGTACTGACCAAGACGGCCTTTGGCTTAGTTAGACTTACTACCAATATTGTCTTCTGTACTATCGGTATTCTGTGTAGTAAGTTAATTTTATAGTTAAGTAAATCCTTTTAGTTTTGACATAGTGATGGTGATAAATGGATTGTAGTGGTTTAGAAGATCGAGTGCCTACGTGATTTCTCGGTTTGTGGGATGCAGTACATCTTCCATGGTTTATAGGAGTGGCTCATGAGTTTCATCACACCCACATAGATATATGGAGTAACATCTTATATGGGAAAGAAGTCAAAGTAGTGTCCAGCTGTAGGTAATTAACAGTTCAAAAACACTCCAAAGTGGGGCTATCTAAAGCTTATGAAATGAATGTAGCAGTTGCAGATGGATTTAAGTATGGCGATTTATCCTGTTGCAATTGTATCGTCGCCCATATTTTGACCCAACATACAAACAGATGTCACTCTTGACTCCTGATGTCTATTAATACATTGCTCAGACACATTCCGACCAATCTATGTACAATTATAATTTCCTGGAGGTAAAGGCGTACCCCAACTGTATCAGTAAAATAGGAGATCCCAGGGTCGGTTCCTTTTTGCACTAATCGAAATCTTTCAGAAGAGATTCCGTCAGAACGGTAGAAGGGCATTTTTTTGGAAAAAACCAACCCTTAGCGGGATCAAGTTAAAATCTTGGAGGAAATCCTCCTAAACAAAACTCCTGTCCCCCAAAACACATTCGCACAGAATCATATAAATACTACATATAGGGATCTGCAACATTTTAACTACCTGACATTGTATTATATCGTGTAAAAGTGCAATTAAAAGTCGATTGGACATCGGAAGTGCACAATTAAAGTGTCAAATATAAATAACTTCCCCGAGGAAAACTTCGTATCTCAACAACTTCAAGGCATCGAGGATGGCATGAAATTGCTTGTAAACTACACTCGCCTGTCATCCGTTAAGGATAGTTCACCTTTCGTCATTGATATTTTCGTGTAATACAAGTTAAAGAATATTGTTTGTGTGTTTTAAATGAGTTTAAAAAATGAGGTTCTGTATTCAATCCGAATTTATATAACCGTGTAAAAAGTTGTAGAGAAGAGTTAAAAGTTCTCTATTACAAAATGAGTGAATTTAAAGACAGTGAGGAGATCTTCAGAAATGTTGTAATTGACAGATTGATGTTAAATGTTCGCGATTTTCTCAAAATTTAGTAGATCAATTTTTATGATTCTTTTAGAAACGGAAACGTAAACCAATGAATATAGTTTTATTTTTAAATTAATGGATTTTTTTATTAATTTGCAAGAAAACATACCTAATAATACAAAAAATTGGTTGGACTTTGTAAATGTAATGTAAAATGGAGGATAATTTGACATATTATTTCCCAGCTAGCAATTATATATAGACAGTGTTAGTGGGTAATTATGGGTAGCCTATTGAGCTGTGGTATGCTTATGTTTCAAAAACCCCACACTACATAATATTTTAAAGCGAAATTAATCAAAATATAATTTAAATTATGAAAATAAATGTGTATAAGGAGAGGAAGGAAGGAAGGAAGGAATTTTCCTTATAATGTTTTCCTCAACAGGTTTCAAGCAATGACTTTGAAACAAAACAAAAAAAAAGAATAGTCAATTTAGGTCCGCTAGACTTTTCACGACTCCTAGTCGAGACTATAACTACTGCATTGTCACTGGTTTTGATAACAATAGAATCGTATATTTTGCGAAAATCTCCCAAAAACTTGACCAATCAACATTGAAAAACATTGTATTATATAATCAGAAATATGTGCACAAACCCATCAATCACATTTCCTAGTTCATAACAAACCCATAATAAACTCGAACACAACACATATAGACGATGAATCACCAAATACGGCAAGTTATGATCGACTAATGATCACAATCTCGACCCAAGGCAACGCTAGCTTGATCCGCAATGATCATAAATGGTGGTGACAACCTGTCGCAAGGCTCTGATCGTTGATATAAGGCAATGTCATAGGCAAAAGTGGGGCTAATTTATATTTTATTGTTAGATATCTGATGGAGTGAGGGTCTAGGTCGTTTTGATGTTGGGCAAACCTCATTTGGGTTGCTTCCTGGTTTGAAATGTTGACCTCTTGTGTTGTGTGTACGATCGAATGCTCAAATGCCAATCAGTTTTGACGCTGTTAAGTCACGAGCTCTCACTATCACTGTAAAGCGAATCGATGCAATGGAAATGGTTTTAACAGCCTCAAACATGAGTTTCGTGTTGATATTCCTGGGTACAGGTTTCCTTAATGGATAAAGAATTATTAGGATATAATAATAAAGTAATTTAGATATACCTACTACTAAATGTATGGATCACTTAGATAAATTATAAATATTACGGAATCGATAAATTTGTAGAAATATATCATCGACTTCCACACAGTATATTGTAAAGTGAAAACAAAACAATTGAAAGGTTTTAATTGTGACTTATTTTGACGATTGAGACTTTTTAAATTGAATTACTGTTACAAAAGTAAAAGAAGAGCCAAGCAGATGTTAATAAATAATAAAAAAAAGTATCTACTTTTGACTTCTAAATACAAGAACAAAAACTGATTAAAATAGTACAACGACCATTATTGAAGTTAAGAACTTCTATCAGCAATTTATCATTAGCTACTTTAGAGCAAAAGTTACAATTTAACACTTTTAGTACTTATCTATGGCAAAAATAACACAATATGTAGCAAACCAGACACAGGTTTTGGACATGAGTACATAATTCGTGACCGTATTGTTCAAAATAGTGGACCTACGTGACTCAAGTTAAGTCGAGCTTGATACGTGCTCTCGACCATGTCATAAACTTGCTCAGCATAGCATTACACGGAAGAAATTCATAGGAGGCCATATAAGTTACTAAGTACTAATGTTCGACAGACCTTTGCAATCCTGCTGATATTGTACTATGATTGAGCTTAGTAGAAGCCGCTGGCTATTTATAGAAGGAAATCACCGAAATGGTGGATGAAAATAGAGAAATTGGTAAATCCCGTGTCTAAAGTACGTTGAATGTTTTTGGCGACTCATGTAGGTAATGTTACATTTTTGGTATAGGTACCCCCTTCGCTAGAGGCACTACGTAGTTGTTCAAGTGTGATGCTGATCTAATTTTGGTTGAACCAAGTAAATATATGTTTAACATAACACTGAACTGAACCTCTACATGTTTCGATCGATGACTTCAGTACATAATAGATTATATTCAAGAAGTCAAGAATTAAGAAGAAGAAAGTTACCAATGTAACAGTTCCATAAGTAAACTCAGGGGTCTCTTTCTGATTGTTTATTACTACCACTACCAACAGAATTTTAGTCACGTTTATGATAAGTTTATCTGGAATTTTCGAGAGTAAAAAGAGCCTGTGTATCCTGGATTCAAGAAAGACCAACTGTCAGTGAAAGTAAGTAGATATTAAAATGATAATGTTTGTAAATAAACAAACAGGGTTGAGAGCAGTCAAAGACCTCGACAAGGGTACCAAAGATAAAAATAAACAGTTTAATTTACGATTATTTCATTCTTAGCATCCATCAACTGAATAATGATCCTCATCGTGTCACATTTAAAGATTTTTTCTTCCGTATTTACGCCGTCTCGGGTAATCAAAGTCGTAAATCTGACTTGATAGTGTGAATTTTTATATGAGTCAGTCACCCCTGGTTGGAAGGTGTCCGGCCTTGCGCGTCGAGCGAGCGGCCTCGACTGGCCCAGGGCGGCGCGCTCCAGCCCTTATATGGTAGATCTCGCGCCTGCGCACTCGACACAATATGGCGCTTCCACGTCACGTGGTGCATTGCATCTAAATTTTCGCATTTATTTGCGTTCAGTAGGAAATTGTTTACGTAGTTTATGTCGCCTTGAATTGTGAGTAAATTCTTTCTTACTATCATAATATATTTTTGCCCAAATGGGGAGGTAATAAATTCTGATGGTTTCCTGCAATTGCAAAAGCTTTTATGGTTTTATCTAAAGTTGTTAATTAACGCGATAAAATAGGTTACTCAGATATATAGTATATACGGCCATGTATAGCCGAATTTGTATTTTCTTGCCGGATAAAAAAATATTTTCCAAAATAGAACTAAAACCATGCTGTTAAACAGCTAAATAAATTAATCAGATATATGTGATATCTTAATTTATATTAAATTAGCTATTTTTCAAGTAGAAAAAAAAATATTCAAAAAAATAATTCAAATAAAAAATAATCTTTGCTCTATATCCAAGGCATTTTCACTGTATTCGGTCTGTATCGCGGGGACTTTACAAACAAATAAGTCACGGACACAAAGTACACCCAGACTCGGAACAACATTTTGTGGATCACACAAAGTGGTGTCCCGTGTGGGAATCGAACCCACAACCTATTGCGTAGCACTCGGACTCGGACACACTTCCATGCCACAGAGGCAAAATTAAGTATACATTTCTAGGTTCAATTGGATATTGATTAAATAAAAAAATGTTTATGTATTAATTATATAGTAGTTCATACATTCTATAAAAGTTAGTATGTTCATACATTCATAGAGTCAAAACAGGTATTAAATTTAAGTAAGTATAATGACTTCTCTGTGCAATTTCAAGAAATAATTTATATGTAAATAGCTTTTTATCGATTATGATAATGTTATTTATTTTACTAATCTTGCTTAATTAAGAATTATTCACATTCATTTATTCATACTTTGGTATTTTATTTATTATTAATGGCTATTATAATGTTTAAATTGCCAAATATAAATTTGAATAAAAATGTGAGATTTGTGTAATATTCTTTAAATAAATAAATTTACTATTACAAATATTACAAAATGCAAAAAAATACACAAAAAGTCCAAAAAGATCCTGCGATGGCCGGGAATCGAACCCGGATCAACTGCTTGGAAGGCAACTATGCTGACCATTACACCACCATCGCAGCTGGCAGAGGAGCCAAAATACTACTCTATTATCGGTATCTCATTTATTACGCTACGTCACAAAACTTGATAAGCAGATTAGTAGATAGGTAGGTACTAAGTAATATAATTCTAAAATTTCAATCATTAAATTGTGGAGTTGTACGTCATATCATATAAAGTTTTTAAATCATTACCCCTGCTGGGCTTTTTATATTGACAAATATAATTTCATGTAAGTACCTAATTATTTAAACTTATTCATTATTATGTATGTGTGCCGTGTGGTGCCGGCTTAAGAATAGTACCACCCCATCTCTACCCGTGGGTGTCGTCAAGGCGACTAAGGGATTTCACCCCGGAGGACGGGCTGCAGCGTCCTCTGCGTATTTAAAGCCTTACTGCGATCGCCAACCCGCTCGCCAAGCGTGGCGATTATGGCAATTACCCCCAGGATCTACATACTAGTAGGTTCTACTGGGGAGACCCGTGCCCAGCAGTGGGCCATCATATGGGTTGATATATATTATTATGTATGTAGATAGGTACGCTTACATTATACTTGTTTACTTCTGACTTATATACTATAATTACAATTATTTAAAAAAAATTTAGGTGTGAATAAAATGCTAATAAAAACACGATTGCGTTTTTTCTACTTATGAAATATAAACATTACGCTCATTTAAATTAGCATGTTTATTTAGTTAACTACGATATTACATTAATTTAATTAAAAATAATGCGCCGGTGGCGCAACAGCTAGCCAAGGTCTGCGCGACGAAGTGTTGCGGGTTCGATGAACGAGAGGGACAAAAAATTGTGTGATCAACGAATTGTAGAATCATGTCATAGTAAGTTTAGGTAGGTTACTTATATATTTAATTGTTGATAGATTTAAATGTTTGTAAAAACACACAACGATTCCTCAAAGCATAGGCGTACCAAGTAGTACCTACCAAGGGGAGGATTTGGAGGTTAAATCTCCTCTCCCTGATATATTTTTTTGTTTGAAAAAAAAAAAGAAAATTAACATTGTGGGATTGTGGTCCCGCATTACTAGCAATACTGTGTTAAACCCCTCCAGCTAAGCTCAATGGCTTGTATTACAAGTGGGTTCACGTTGGTGGTATAATAGGTAGGATTCGAATCCGCGACCTCACGATTGCGAGACCAATGCCTTAACCATTAGGCCACCGCCGCTTCATCGATCATTTCATCATCAATTGATTACGTCTATACCTCAAAATAAATATATTTTTTTTGGATACGTCGCCCCGATTTCAGTTAGCCACATAACTGAAATCGGGACATTTTTAAGCAGAAATGAAAAAAAAGCGGAAAGAAAAAAGAGTAACAAAGTTTTATTAAAAAAAAATGTTATGAGGGTCACCCCAGAACAATTGCACTGCGTCCTGTCCTGTCAGAAAAGCAATAAACCCGTAAGTTAACCGTAAACACTAATACGTAAAGTCGCGATGCGCACGCGGCGCTATTGTCGCGCAATCACTTTGTAGATCGCCGCCGGCAGTTTGGGATTTAGAGGGATCGCTGATGATAAAGTTAAAAGTAAAATACATATCTATACTAATATTATAAAGCTGAAGAGTTTGTTTGTTTGAACGTGGTAATCACAGGAACTACGGGTCCTAATTGAATTTTTTTTTTCTGGCTGGTAGCCCATTTATCGAGAAAGGCTATAGGCTATAATACTACTACCAATAGGAGCGGAGCAGCGATGAAAAATGTAGCAAAAACGGGGAAAATTTATGCATAAGAAGTTGCGCGGGTCAGCTAGTTTAACATAATCATCAAATGTGTTTCTTATCGCGAAAAGTCACAAGATACCAAAAAATGCTTATTCGACTATGAAATAATTTGTACCAATTAAGTAAATTCAGACTAATCTATCAATAAATTTGTGAGGGCGGATGTATGAAAGACGTGCTACTCCTTCACGTGCTGAGAAGATTTTGATAAAAATTTGCATATACATCAACACATACCAAGGCTACATTTATATATCATTCATTTTAGGATATATAAAATCGACACAAATAAAACAACAAGCTAGTTTACTAATCCCCTATTAAAAATTGAGTAACTGACCAACCCTTCCAATTCCAAAAATCTGCCATAATCATATATCACGTCAAAAACATAAATAACGATTCAATCGAAAATCGCAACAAGGTAATAAAAAATAAACATAAATCATTTTTATCACAGTATCAACTGTCATTTACAAAAGTGCAACGAATTAATTAAATTTAATTTAAAACAGTATCACCCGACACAATGTTGTAAACATGAGATGCGTGCGCGCAACATTGTAAGAACAAACGCTTGTAAATCGCCGTGAGTGAGTCACGATCTACAGATGACATCGAGGGGATTTCAAAGGATTTATGACAGTCATGCGTATGTTTTTACACCCACTACTACTTTTTTTAAAAGATGATTATTTAGGGCTTATCATACTCAAGCAGTCTGGCTAAGACATCGGTCTCGCAATCGTGAGGTCGCGGGTTTGAATCCTACCCATTATACTACCGACGTGAACCCACTCCTAACACAAGCCTTTGAGCTTAGCTGGAGGGGTTAACAAGATTGCTAGTAATGTGGGACTCAATCCCACATTGCTAGTTATCCTCTTCAACAAAAAAAAAAAGTAGATATATAAACCAAAAGCAACAGATTTTCTTATTTATTCATTTTAAGTCATTTCATTACATTTTAGACGTGAATGTCGATGACGGGGTACACGAACAAAAAAGTGATACGTAGCAACGGTCACGTGATTGATTGGTTGCTAAGCAGTCACCTAGCAACGGACACATTATTGGTTCCTAAGAAGTCACGTTATTAACTGGTTGCTAAGCAACGCGAATGGCAATTCCGCATGCTAGTATGATGCATACGCGTGCACTAAAAATGTCACAGGCATTTGTTGCTTATTACAATGTCATCATTTTTTTCTTATGACATTATCATATACAGTTATCGTCCGTAAACCGACCTTACAATCATTTTTTTTAATAGATTAGTGGAGGCCAAAACAGTATCATATAGGACTTCTGTGCAAGAAAGCGAGAACTTGGGTCCATTAATTGTATTAATACAATAATTTCATTTTCGAAAAATTGCTGTTAAATAGCCCATTTATCGAGGAAGAATAAAGAATATATAACATCGTACTACGATCAATAGGAGCAGAGCAGGAATAAAAAAAATGGCAAAACCGGGGAAAATTGACGCATACGAAGTTGCGCGGGTCGTCTATAATATGTATGTATTCAGAAATATATAAGTCCTAGCTGTGCCCCGCGGTGTTAGGGTATCAGCTAACTCCATACCAAATTATATTAAAATCGCTCCAGCCGTTTATACGTGAAGAAGTTACAAACATATACTCGCACACTCACAAACTTTCGCTTTTATAATATTAGTGTGATATTTATCAGTTTTCTGGTTGCCATATTACAATCTCTGCTTAGTTTGGGATTAGATGACATTGTGTGAGTTGTCCTAAGATATTAGTGTGACGAATTAAGTAGTCCTCTGTTCTACAAAATCCTTGGTCACTGTTGTGGTGGCCGCGGCACCGTTTGTCAGATAAACCACGACCTATGTGTTCTACGTACCTAATTGGATGCGGGCGCGGTGCTGAACCACGATTCGCCTTTTCCCACGCCATAGGAGATGAACGGTCCATTCTAAGACCTGATCACATAGACAGGGTACTGCTATCTTTTTAGAGATAGCAATGTGTGATTGGGATATTACTAGCAACAAAAAAAAAAATCTTCATTCACTTAGGATGCAAAACAACTCTTGTGATACGTCGGGATTCTACATGTACATGTAATGCCAAGTTCGCAAACAATACGAACGGACAAAAGAACCTGGCAATAAAAACTCGCGGCAACTCTATTCAAATTGCCAATTTTACAATGTTTGAATGTTTATAAACTTGATATGGGATTAAGGTGCTGCGACTAATATACTATACAACATATTATAGGACTGATGCAAATTGTACTATCAAAAAGTTAAAACATGAGATAAACCAAAATCAGCCTTAGTGGGGTGGGTACAGTTAAACAATACTGTTAAACCCTCCAATTAAGCTAATTAGTTTGTGTTAGGACTGGGTTTAATTCACGATTGCGATTCGAAAGCTTTTAAGCTACCGCCCATTGAAGAGAAGCTGTGATGTCCCTCTAATACAAAGGGAGGATCCAGCGCCGGTTCTTGGTCCATCAAGCTCTGAATCATGAAAGACCGAGCTTGTCTTTCATGCCATGCCTTTTATTTATGTTTTCACATAACCGAAAATCATTTTATTTTAGATTTTTATAAAATAGATGTACACATTATAAAAATATATACCTAGTCTAGCCATAAATATTGTTACGAAGAAAAAACATTTTTTTTTATTGCAAATAATATTTATTACTTTTACAGTGTGTTAGTTTAATACATAAATAAAGAACAATTCAAAATATAAAAAGCTTATTCGAAGTGGTCTCCATTGGCTGCAACACAGTCCTTTAAACGTTGAGGCCAGTTATCAATAGAAGCACGCACTCTTTCCATGGGAAAATTCTTCACTGCCAATCGTATGGATTGTTTTAGGGACTCCAAATTATCATGGCGTTTAGAGCAAGCCATACTCTCTAAAACTGACCATAAATCATAATCCAGCGGATTAAGATCGGGACTAGACGACGGCCAGTCTTCAGCTCTGATGAAGTCCGAAACGTTCACTTCCAACCAAGACTGCGTGGACCGAGCTTTATGACCCGGCGCTGAGTCTTGTTGGAAGGACCATACTTGGTTATTGAACATGGTGTTGTTAAGGGGTTTAACTACCTTCTCAAGAATGGTATCTTGATACACTTGTGCCGATGTTTTGATACCTTTTTCACAAAAATATGGCTCAGTCACTCCTTCATAGCTAACACCCCACCAAACCATCACTGAAGTCGGATAATGCCCACGTTGCACTCTGTCGACTAATTGGGAAGCTTCCTTAGAGCTTTGAGCATAAATACGGTCATTTTGTTTGTTAAAATGTTGCTCAACTGTAAAGATTTTCTCATCCGTAAACAAAATTTTTCTGTGACCTCCCTTTGCGTACCGCTTCAGTAGTTGCTTCGATTTTACCACCCTATTCTTTTTTAAATTATCAGTTAAAAAATGACCAGTGCGTCTCTTATAGGCTGCAAGTCCTAAGTCATCTTTTAAAATGCGTGACATGGTTCTGGGTGCTATCTTCATCTCCCGAGATAAAATCTTTTGCTTTCGGACAGGATTTCTTCGAATTCTTTCCCTTACTGCTTTGACCACCATTTCGTACGAACACTACGTGGACGGCCAGATCTTTTTCTGTCACAAACAGAGAAGGTCTCATTGTACCTATTAATAGCCCGGTACACAAACATTTGACTAATACCAAGCGTATGGAGAGTTTTAAAAATTACATTCGGCTCCATACCAACTTTGTGTAATGCAATCACAGCGATTCGGTTTTCTTTATCACCCCACTCCATTTTAATATAGCAAAATATTGTACAATGTATTGGCGCCAAAATTAGAAAATACAATGAACAATCGTATAAAAATGACAGATTCCAAATTCAAATGTAATATCTTTCTTATTTTTAATTGTAACAGTATTTATGGCCAGACTAGGTATAGGTACTTACAAGGGGTCTTAATCGCGTGAATAATTTAAGTTAAACGACTTACATATATTTTAACTTAAATTATTAACGCGATTAAGATCCGTAGTATACATATATATATTTTCATAAATTTTTTCCGCATTTTCTTTTTGTTAGACACATTTTGGGCATTTTTGGGATGTTGCTCAAAGAATAGCATTGAGTTAAATAATAGTATTAACAATAGTATTAATAATAGTCTTCCAACCGATTTTGGCCACGATGACCAATCTCATCATCATATCTACCTATAGGCACAAGTATTTGTGCATACACAAGTGCACTCCCTATTTCCTCACTCTCATAATCCAATGAATTGGCAACAGTAACATTTAAACCACGCTAATATTCCGATCTGCCCGTCGTAACCTTTACTAATGGTGTGACCAGAATTTGAATCCACAAAACGACTTTCAAATTTCATACTAATGCTAAATTATAGCACTTCACAACATTGCCTAGTAATGTAAGCAATGTAGGCATTCCAGGCCGTATCATATTACACAAATAGGCTACCAAACTGTCGCCTACGGCCGCCCCAACAATCTATTAAAAGCAACTATCCCTTACATAAATATATCAACAAGTTCTTAAAATGCCTCAGCCGGGCACCGAATGCCAACCCACGCGTTGTTTAGTAAACAATTTTGCGTAATTTTCGCCTGTCTACTGGTTATTTGGGTTCCAGTTTGATAGGGTTGCAAGAGGAAGGCTGTTCTGTGTGTTATACTTTGTGATTTACCATGTAGTAAACGAAATTTCAAAATTGTTTTTTTTTAATGATAAATTCCTGTTTAAGGCTACTAACTACGCCTATTTTTTTACTTTTTAAGGCTTTCATTATACAATTAGACACATTTATCACCCAACTGTTGTAGCATCCGAGAATAAAATTGGTCACAAACTAGCTAGTTACTAAACAGCGTGATATTTATACATACACAGTACAGTATTTATACACAGTACAGTTTAATGACTTCTAAAAGCCTTCAGCTATAAAGGTAATTATAGATTTGCTACGATTTTTAATAAATAAACTGAATTTTAAAGTTATTTGCATATTTGTTTTTGTTACCAAAAGTGCCAACCCTAGTCTTAAAATAATATTACTTATCAAACTCATACATTATGGTGAAAAACGAATGGTCTAACACTATATAAAGTACCTATTGAGTAATTTTGAAATATTGTCGTTACGAATTGTCAATGGAATTAGCTGTTGTCTTACTGCAAGCGAGAAGGAATCACAAGCGAATAATTATTATTAAAATTTTCATTGTTTCCGCCTTTGTTCTTAATTCTTTTGTATTAAGCCTCGTCATAGTTTAGTAACGTGCATGGTATTGGTTGCAACACATTGGCAATACAAATTGGCAATTGAGAAAGATTGTAATAGTGACGGTCTGAATTTTGAAATACCTATTTGGTTTAGTGAACTCGATGCTCAGTACAGCAAACTATCTAAGACTAACTGTCAGATTTGCGGCCCAAAATCCATGGAAAGGGACATCTGTATCTGAAGTCGTTGCGACTTGAAATTCCGTAGTGATTCTAGAATATAGCTACGTGAGTCAAGCTATAGATTTTGCCAGTTTTTGACGACTTGAGTATCCAAAAAAAATTATAGGTACTCTAGTTCACCAAATGAGTAATACAGCCACTTAATTTTTCTGTCCTCTAACGGCCGGTCTCAATAATCTATCTATAGATGGATTTGGTTACTAGAGGTAGAATTTTGACATATTTTGTATGGAGCTTATGTCAAATATATAGCTTTAGTAGCCAAATCCATCGATAGATTATTGAGACCGGCCGTAAGGGAGTAACTTCAAATAACACCATAAGCTTATCGGTCGCCCGCTATCTCTAAGACCTGACCCTTACACCTCCTTGACCGCCGACCCAGTTGCTGATAAAGGAAGGAAGCGCCGCGCCATTATGTGCATTGTGTCGATACAAGTGACTCCCGGTACGTAAGCGGACGGTGGCGCAACTGTCGCCGGAGTTGTTGACACGATTCGTTGGACATAAATCGTTTTGTAGATTATATAAATACGGCCTTTTATGCGATATTTGTTACTACAAGCCAACAAGCCAGTGATCCTAGTGATAGATATAACAACACTCGTCAACGGGCGTATTTATCTAAGTTCATGGAGGAGAAGGCGTTGATTGTCTGTACACTTGATCCGGGTGATTAAGTTTAATTTAGAATACCAACATGGAAGTTGGACTACACCCCCACGCGAATTGGGATTGTAATTAATAATAATATAATACAATAATAATATATTGGGACAACTCACACGAAGCTATCTGATTCCAAACTAAACTGAGCTTGTACTATGGAAACCAGACAACTGATAAACATACTTAGATATTTCTAAATATACACATAATAAAGATAAATAACACCCAGACACAGAATAAACCATCGTGTTCATCACACAAAGTTTTATCCTGCGTGGGGATCGAACCTCATGCGTAGCAGTCGAACACACTCCCACCGCGCCACAGAGGCAGTCAAAATTGAGAATGGGATGTGAAAACTATAGATACCGACAACTGTAACAACGTCTTCTTACGGAGGGCTACACTCAGTAGAGACTAGCCAACTATATTGATGTAACACATGATCGAAGAAAGATTAGGCGGAGGATTGGTGGCGAAGGAGTTATTTGAGGCACGGATGGGTGTAACATTATTAAAAATCAAACACGCACACTGTAGATCTTAAATTGGTAACTTTGCTAATCCTTATTTTTAAATCATGGATCGCTGAGTCAAGGACCTCAGGTTGTCCTAAATATATGTCACGCGGAGGAAACTTACCTTAAATAGTGTAGATTAAACATTTTACTGAAAGAAGACTTTATTTAGATTTGAAAAATACTAATTTAACTTTAATAATCGAACTGCATTGTAATATAGTGGAGTGTCGTAATTAACTAAAAAAACTAAAAATGTAATCTTCCCTTTGTTTGAGATATTTAGAAAAAAATAATCCCAATGACTTAGTACTTAGACCCTTTGAATTCGTGTCAAAAAAATACAGATTGGTGCTTTTCACATTAGGCGGGTTCGATTCCTGGTTCAGACCGGCGATTATTTAAAACTCTTTGAATGCTCTTCAAATTATTTTTAAAATCATAATGAAGTCTTCTTTCGGTAAAATGTTCTATCTACAATATTTAAGGCACTTTCCCTCCGTGTGGCATAGTTTTGGGACATCCTGTATAGTAGTTATATACTAATAGACAATGACTATATAAAGCTCTTTTAATGCTAAGTGTGACTATACAAGTGTTGGTTCCGCTAGACAAACGAGTTAGCGGTAAGTGTCGCCTACACGACCCTACTGCCCTACAAAGCGTCGCGTATGCCTCCCTACCATTGTAGGCGCGACACATGTATGGCATCGGTGTAAAATTATACAAATAAATCTAAGATGACTATTTTACTTAGAATTCTGTAAAGGTATCAACGGAACACTATTAATAGGCAAAAAAAAAGTTAGGACAAACAGACATAAGGTCGTCGTAACTTTATGAGGCTTATCTATACTTAAACGACATGTTACAGAAATTAGATATATTTCGGGACTTAATCGCGTGAATTATTTAAAGGTAAGGTAACCTTTTTTTACCCGACATGTCGATCGAATTGATACATCGCTAAGCTGCCATCAGTGGGCCCGTGACCACGATCGATCCAATTCGATCGAAACGTCGGGTCGTCGGTACCTTTAAATAATTCACGCGATTAAGTCCCGAAATATATCTAATATGTATAAAAATCGCGAAAGTTTAAAAACAATAAATGTTACAGAAAGATTTGGTCAAATTCAAGATTTGTTAAACACGTGCAATCTAAGCTTTTTAAAATTTTGTGTATACCATAATAAAGAGACAAGATTTTTTCGAAACTTGACAATACGAAAACACAATAAAGCCACAATCATATAACCTGATTGTGCATCATGGCCTGAGTATACTTAAAAGCCATAGCTAATCCGCTACTGTAATTTGCAGACACCTTTCAGCTACACGAATTGTAATCGGTTAGATATGTTTTCCGAAAATATGATAGCTTCGAATGTGTCATTACGTGTCTCAAAAAGCTGTCAGTGCCCTAAAACAATCAAACAGTCATAAAAATGATTGAACAGTACACAAAATCGTGATCAATGGTCATTAATTTATATTGGTTTGAGTTAGAGGTCATTGGTCAGAGTCATTCATTTTAATGTCTATCTTGCCGGAAAATATTGTTTGAAGATTGAAGCCATTATCAAGTATTTAACTTTACATTGCAATATATTTATCAGAATTGGTTTAGAGAATTGAAAATATAAACAGATAGTATTTTAGTAATCGATTTTTCCGATTATATGGTTTTAGAGACTAAAGTATTGAAATCTATTAGCAGACTTCGGATTTTACTTATATAAGTAACTTTCAATTTGACCTTATGTAATTATTTCAAACACGACAAGACTGTAATGTTGGAGCGAATGCATTTTTGAAATTAGCCACTTTTTTTGATATGGGTAAAAAATATCAAACTCGCGTCAGGATCACGTGACCCTGTTCAAAAACTCGTAGATCACATAACCCTGATCGAAAATTCGTAAGGCGGAGGGAGAGCAACGTAAAAATGTTATTATAGTTCAGGTGAGAAATCGGACGGTCCAAAAACCAGAAGACCCCAGTGTGAGTCCGAGTAACGATTTTTTTTCCTTTTTATTTTTATTTTTGATTTTTGATTTGTGATTTATTATTGTTTTATTATTATGTCAGTAAGATCGAAAAATATTATTCAAATTTCATCAGTATGTATTTTTTCTGAGAGATGAACTTTTTAATTGTCATATCGTTGTCATTGTCAATTTTTAAATTGTTATGTTTGTGTGCAATAGCGTAATAGATTAATATTGTATTTAACCACATTAATGATATCATTTTTATACTGATAAATAAGAATCTCTACATTCCAAAATATTCAAAAATGCACAACGTTAATGTTCAATTTTCACTTCTTCTTTTTTACGTTAAATAAAAAACCTTATAGCAAAGCACATAGGTAGATACATAGGCATATAGTCATAGTAGGAAAAATCTTCGTGCAAAATGAACAAAAGTTCAAACAATAGAGTCACAAGTTCAAGGCAATAATACCGATAATATAATGTATTAAAATCAAAACTAGTTTGATATTGATAGAAAAAAGTTCTATTGTGACTAATAATATTGTACATCATCAATCATAATCAATATAGTAGACTTCGAAATGAGTTTTTGAGCAAAAGTCAAATAAACAATGGCAGATCTGTGAACCACCCAACTTCGCAGGACTTTTTACCAGACTTTAAATATTCTATTCTAAAAAAAAAAATGATTAACCTGACTTGTGCTTATTAGATATATTTCGGGACTTAATCGCGTGAATTATTTAAAGGTACAAACCTTTTATTTACCCGACGTTTCGATCGAATTGACCACGATCGGTGACTTTGAAATATTTAATATGTATAAAAATCGCGAAAGTTTTAAAACCAATTAATGACTTGTGCTTTCTCTCCAAACGCCCATCTCAAATACTTGGACCTATAGAACTGAAATTATGCAGGGGATATTCCACTTCAATCCACTAAATAAATCCATTAATGGATCTGTTTCCACATTTATTTCACTCTGATCTATAAATGGATCTGTATTCACTTTTTGAGAGCTTTTTCTATCATGTAGACAAGTTCTTAAGACAATAAGTAGAGTAAGCCGTTAAAAATAACCAATAAAGGACATAAACAAGTAATATTTTATGAATTATGACGTCATAGATTACATCATCAACCTTTAGTTACTACAGTATGTAATTACACATCTAGATAGTAATATAATTGACTATTGTTCATTAAATTTAAAGTAATTTAGATAAAATAACTTTTACATTGTTTTAAACCAACCTTGATTGAAAGTTTAATGTCTTTAATTTTTAAATTATAGCCCTTTCATTCTTGTTGTAGAGTTAACGAAGACGTGATTATAGGTTTTATAATTATATTAAAATATGTATTTTAAATAAAAATCTTTAAATTGAATGTTACCCACTACCAGTCTTTGTTGACTATATCAGTGATCGTATTGTATGAATTGTTGAGCTTACCTGTAACAAAAGAAACATATAGGTATTTATAAGTAAAATAATTATATTCATAATAAAACAAGATAATGATGATGATAGTGATCTTCTAAAAGATTTCAGTCACAGTGGCTAATCTCAACAAAAACTAGCCCACAACGCAATAAATATAGGTACAGTTGGATCAACGTAACTCGGCCGGATTGAAGTTCATATCACTTTCGCGCATGTCATAGAGATGCCACCCTAAACTAACTTACGAAAACGATTAACTATGTTTAATCGAATAAAAATACTAACAAAATTTCAATTCAACAATATAAAAATATTATATTAAATTTAGTAACAGTTACTGTAAATACTAAAGAAAGTTAGAAAAACAATTTCTTTACGAAAATAATCACAAAAAACATGTGTTAGTAATACTAATTATGACAATATAATGCGTAATCGCTTCTCTAATTCTCTTGGTTTAGTTACCGCCCTCGCCCCCCGCTTCCTGTCACCATTTATTACTAAAAAATGGATTTGCGCAACCACTTGTCGCCTACTTCAATCCGGCCGAGATTCGTTGATCTAACTGTAGGCAACTAAACGGGCTGTGCGTAAAACAAAAGCTCTCTCTATTTACCTCACTATCTTATCAAAGTGCAATGGAAAGTAAATAAGAGATAGCTCACTCCTCTATGCATCAGAGAGTAGGTGTATCAAACTTTAGCTCAAGAGTCAAATCTTCTTTCTCTCTAAAATTCTTGTTTCTGGACTAGCTTTTTCCGCGTTTTATAGCTCACTAGCAGACTCAGGCCCACTTTGATGCCTATGACACTCACAAATAACGTAGCTTTCTATTGGTAAAGGAATTTTCAAAATCGGTTCAGCAGATCCAGAGATTACCCCTACAACTTCACAAACTCACAAACTTTACCTCCTTATAACATTATAGTATTTACATATACCTATCTAGTGTTTTTAGTATATATAGTATACAACGCTATTCAGTAACGCAATCCAGTGGGGTAGTTTTTGGAACATTTTATATTTTTCAATTAATTAATTAATCAAATAATAATTAATTTATTAACATTCTAACAGACTAAATTCTAAAAGTGGTAATCATTTATTTTTCAATAATAACCATGGGTTGGACCATGGACGTTTAGACCGTATTGAAACGGCCGTGGGCACGGGTTAAGTCTACCCGTGACCACGCGATTAAGACCCGTAATATATATATTTTCATAATGTGTACAAATCGCGAAAGTTTAACAACTTTCATTTCTTTGTCTTAAAATCAATCTTTTCATTTTCGTTTGTTGGTGTGTCTGAGCTTTGCACTATACAAAAATAACCTTCTAGATGTGCTTTTCTGATCTATAATCTACATTACTGTAACATTTCATCAGAATTGTTGAATAGTCTTTTCCATGCATACATCTCAACAAGTTATCGGATTTATAACACCTTAGGATATTGTTTGCGTAGGATATAGTTTGGTTAAAAGCGACGCAGTTTCATTTAGCAAGTAAACTTTGCCATACACGTGTTTATCATGTAAACAAACTGATACACGTTTTACCAAAAGACAATGCGATGACTAACTCGACCTCTAGTATCGATTAAGGACCCATTGCGAATCGATTCAGGCAATTATCGAGATATCGATCTGTTTACGTCTCGATACAAAAACATTGGCGTATATGCGTTTCACCTTACTTCTTACAAATTGCGTTTAAAAATAAAAAAAACTGGTCTGTTGGTTAGTGACCACATCGACAAATTGTTGTTTCGAGTCTGGGTATACTTTATGTCCGTGCACTTGCTAGCAGTGGCGAAGGGTTAAAACAATCCTAAGGTAACTCGGTAATAGCTGGATACGGTCAACACGGTTCTTCATACGTATATTAGGTAACTAGAATTCAAAGAAAAGCCGAAAAGAATTGTGTTCTAAGAACTCCCCGCCACTGCTAGCTGGTACCCTAATGCGGGAGTATTATTTTTTTTATAAAAAGATATCTAGCAATCTGGGATTAAGTCCCACATTACTAGCAATCTTGTTAACCCCTCCAGCTAAGCTCAAAGGCTTGTGTTAGGAATGGGTTCACGTCGGTAGTATAATGGGTAGGATTCGAACCCGCGACCTCACGATTGCGAGACCGATGCCTTAGCCATTAGGCTACCGCCGCTTCTTCTTATCTTCAGAGTAGAAATATACATAAAGGTATGTAACTGGTACACTTGCATTACAGCTCCTTACTCCAAACATTCTAGCAAAAACGCTAACTCACGCTGGTCACGAAAGACGCAGAATACCCCAAGATCAACTGTGTGCCATAACAGCTAACTAAACCAGCTTATGTAGAGAGAGTTAGGACACAGGTCCTAACTCGCTCATGTCAATAATATCGCAACAACCAGACATACTTTTCATTGTTCCTGGACAGGAGACAGATAAAAGTAACAAAAGAAAAAAAAAGAAAAAATGCGCATATGCTAGCTTGCACGCTATTGTTCTGTTTTATAGGCATATGTTACTTCACTCTAACACTTAACACTGTCGCCTTATTAAAAGCAGAAAGTGTCTGTCTATTTACGAGCAAAGTTCACTTATCAGTTTAAATACAGCATTCCTGTTAATATTAAAAGTATTGTTTCTTTTGTTGAAGACTAGGCTACAAGCTCTATGTTATGGGAGTAACATACATATATTTTTAACAGACACAAAGTACACCTGGATTAGAAACCAACATTTTTTTTTAAAGAAAAAGACGACTTCCGCACTAGGGTACAAGCCATGTGTCGCGGGGGACTTTACAAACATACAAGTCACGGACACAAAGTACACCCAGACTCGAAACAACAATTTGTGGATCACACAAAGTCGTGTCCCGTGTGGGAACCGAATGTACAACCTCTTCCAAGGCAGCCGTACGTCAACGAGGTAGTCTACACTCAATAGAGAAAAACCGGGATGGTTTACTAGTCTGTGTATAAACATTATAAACAATCTAAATCGACCAGCCCAATTTATTTGGACAAAAAAACTACAACAAAATACATAGTAGCTTGTACGAGTGGACGTGGAAGGCCACGCGTGGGCACAGGGCGTGGGCGGCGACACTTGATACAGTTCTACTTAGTATTAGGGTGACCACAAATGGTGGGACAGGTTAAGACTACGCCTGGTTGATTATGACCACGGAAAACTAAATAATGTTTATTGGAAATTAATCAACCGTTTTGATGGAATCGCACCAATTGTGATTCTGATATCACCAATGGTTACAATTCGATCGGAAAGTTCCTAGCTAATATACCTGGCCTATATCTAATATTATGGGTAATAATGTCGAAAATAGAGCATAAACCGATAAAATTTATCATAAACATTAAACCGAGGCAAACATAAAGCCCATTTTTAATTAATAAGATTACAATAATAGTAAATGTGATTATGTTATGGAAATAAAAATGGTAATTATTCAGATTTCATCCATTTACGAAATAAGTAAATGGTACACTTTTTATTACCTAAAATAAAATGAAAAGCAATTATAGTTTCACAATTATTAATTAGATCCGTTTAACCTTCATAAACAAAATGGCATTAAACTTAATTTTCAAAGTAATTCAATTTTATTAATTAATGTAATTAGATTTTGATGACAAATTGAACTGATTTACACAATGTCATTGTTACTTATTCCCTCCTAAACTGCTAAACAGAATCAAATCTTATCCTATCTTTCTGCACATTAGCCATGTCAATTTCATTGCATTTAATATTCATAAGAAGCTAAAATTTATAGTTCAGGAATTACTTTACTAAGGCTAAAAGCAATAAACAGTTCTGATCTGAAATATTAAATTCCCATTATGTACATAATATTACTAACTAGTTTCCCAACTTTTGTCATAATAACTATAATTATGGTGCCAGCCAAAGTTAAACCAATGGGTTTAGTAGAGCTGAAGATGATCCACCTCGCTCACGTTAGACCTCATTATAGTAGATGAACCTCATTTAACAGAATAAAAAAACTTGAGAGGTGTCAAGGGACACCCGGATGGAACGAAGTTCTTATCTTAATTTTTTTTTTTATAATCTTCACAACACCACACTGTTCAATGCGAAATAGAAAGACGAAACGAAAATATCTTACAAAAAGACGATTGTATACCGAAGGCTCGAACTAACAACTACACAATTGTCACCAATACTGTGTACCGAATTTATGCCTATAGACCAAATCGACAGGTGACTTCTTAGTCAAATTAGATGTTCATATCTTACGCGCACGCCGCACGGCTTGTGTGTGTCAAAAAGTGTCGTTACAACTTTTCGTGAGAATTTTTTCCTTCTAGCCCCCTTTCACAACGCGCGATAAGGCACTTCGTTCCAAAAGAAAGAGATGTCATTCGTAAATTGCGAGTTTCATGGCCGACCGATTCGGGTTGTTTAAATGTGATTTGATTTATATAAAATAGTAATACTAAGTTGTTAAGAAATGTGATATATATAAAGTGAATTGATGTTGATAATTATGTATTTAGTAGGATAATAATCATACTATTAGCTTTGGGGAAATCCACAAGTTTTATTTTAAAAGTCCGACCACAGTTCTGAGGAACACCCCCGGGACTTGCTCAAGAGCTGGCCTGATGGCTACATGGTGGCTGGCGCCAAAATAATAAGCAAAAAGACGAAAATTTTAAAGAAAAAATCGATAAAAAAAAACAAAATGGATTCACGGGATGGTACAAGTCCGTTGATGATTTCGTGGACTAATTCCGCCAAACGCAAAACCTTCATACTCATATTATAGACCAATTAGACCGTGAAACAGTCTCTTAACACACAAAACTCATAGCCACCGTACAAACTACCGGCTTGGCGCCTAACCACAGTAATAGCGGATTATTATCACATATAAATTGATATTTAATAACCAATTATGTATAGTTTGGTCACCTTCCCGCCCAATATAGACCACTGTAGGTAATTTGTGAATGGCGCGGTCTAAAACAGTTTAGACGTTAAGTAATAAAGGCAATTATAGATTGGTTTTAGTTTATTAATAGATTGTAGGATCTGTGGGTATTGTAAGTAAATAGAGATAAATGTATTGGCGAGATAAGGAGAGAAATATTTGGGTCTTAATTGTGATTTAAGTAATATACAAGGTGTACCAGAAAGGTGTGGTCAAATTTCAGCAGCGGATAGCGTATGTTGTCAGGTTGCATTATTATGACATAGTTATAGCATATTCTTTTTGTCAAAATTCGGTAGTGAAAGGCGTATGGCATAAGAATTATACCTCCCCTGGTAATAAGATTATTATGGCATAGAACTTTTTAAGTCACACTTTTTTTTAATTAATAACTTTTTCACTAATAAATAAACAAATGAAAAAATAATAAATATTTTGAAATAATTAGGTATGTACTCAATATTATGGGCACATAGCAATCCTTGAATATGACCACATCTTTATGTTACAACTTGTTTATATAAATAAAAATAAATGTTTGTTTGTTTGAGCTCTATGCGTTCCAAAACCATAGATCGTATTGTGATAAAACTTTGGTAGTATTCTGAGGACACACGCGAGCGTTCTTGGCTCGAAAACCCACAGCGACACATAGCCAGGTTCAGTTAGTTTGAAATAAAAATTCTACGCCACTGAAAGGACATATTCACGTCAATTAACATACCAATCAGGCCCTAATCTTAAGGATAAGAAAAAGAAATAAAATTATCTACGATGGAGAAGATAATATTTTAAAGCTCAGTATATACCTACGTAATTAATTAAGATAAGATGGGTGCTCATTTCCAAAATGCCTCATTAAGAAGGACGGCGAACATACTCTTAGAAACAAGCACTGCAAACCGTAACCTACAAAATTTATAGACAAATTCAGATGAGATTTAGATTTCAAAACATTTCGTGATTGGAGAATGAAATTAAATACTTTAATAAAATGTAGTTAAAAGTTAATTAAAACGTTTGGTAATTATTTCAACACTACGACTGCGATGTTATCGAGAACTAGTGTTTATAATTACTTATAATTAACACTGGATGTGTAATATTAGCCATAAAACCTCCCACATACGCGAGAAATTTTGCAAATATGTTTTAAGATGTTCATTAGCAAACTCTCACTTGTCTGTTCGGCTATTTGGATTTCACATGGCTCAACAACTAGGCAGATTACGATGAAAATCGGCAAGAAAATTAACTTGAGCTGCTCATTGCTTCGATAGCCAATATCCTACCCTCTATAACAGAATTATAAATGACGCAGACTATTCTGGCAATTTATCTTGTTGGTTCATAAGCTGTTTTTAATGTAATTTGGAGGTAGCTTGAAGCATCAAAAAGGATTCAGGGTAGTTTTAATGTGCTTTTCGTAACAATAGCTAATAAGAAATAAAGTAATTAAGAAAGTTTTAAATTAATAATCCTGGAATTATGTCAAGGTGTCTACTGACTCTAGCTAGTTAACTAAAGTCAGATTTTAGCAATTATTCTAAATTTTAAATAGATTTTCGTGATGGTCGAACTATTAGGAACCCTCAGTTCGAGTTCTACTCGCATTTAGCCGATTTTTTAGGTGTGTAGACAATTGATGTGTCCAGTTTATTCGACAATCCATTTGGAAGCCTCATTGGTAACGATCACGGTCGGTACAAGTCCTTTTGCGTGTTGTTACAAGACTTACAAATCTTTACAAAAAACCCTACGAGAGCTAATAGAATAATTTAATTTCAGTTTAAACTTGCCTTATTACTGTTACTGTAAGGTGAGCTACGCAAACTACGTGCGGTTTTAGCAAATATCCTAAAAATTGCCACGACGATATCGAAATTCTCTCTCAGTTTCATGTTATCCATTCGTTTTTAATCTTAGGTCTTCCGCGGCAAATCTATTTTCGTAGATATCCTATAGAACAAAGTGGCGTGCAATTGGAGAGGCCTATGTACAACAGTGGACTGCGATAGGCTGATGATGATAATGATGAGATATTCTATAACGTACTCTAATTCTTATATCAATTCATTTTTGTAATATATATTTGAGATAAAGGGATTATTCCCTTTTTCAGGCATTACGTTATTCATGCAGGCGAAGTCGCATCAAATTTATGATACAACTTTCTAACCGTGTGAATTTATTACATGTTCGTCTGTCACGTAAACATTAGGAATACAATTGATTATGTCATTATTATTCAATAATCAATCAATCGGCACGTAATCCAATTACTGTTGAATCGAGATTTACTTAAAAAAATCTCTTCATGTCATACATTACTTTCTCTATTGTAGTTCCAAGCAATAAGTATTCATGAATGTTCTACAGCAACTTTTTAAAGTAAAAAAAAGTATTATAAAATCAAGGGGAAGAAATCATAAAACCCGTCACCGATTACGATACGATTACGTTACGATTAAGATAGTCGTATCTTATATTATTATGCCCGGAATACATTATTGTGGTGTGGTGTGTCATGACGCGTCAGAAGCATTATCGGTTCCATACATTTAGTATGGTTAGAAACACGATATTAAAGCGTGTTGTGCCGTCAAAATACACTGCAATAATGGGTCTTTAACCAAACAAAATGTATGGAACCGATACGTTTCTGACTCGTCACAACACACCACACACAGTAGTATGTTCCGCCTTTAGTCTATAGCTCAGGTTAATCATAATCTAGAACAACGGTTTTGTAAACTAAAATCTTCTCAAAACAATATGCAGTCGAATAGGAAAATATGTACCCATTCAAATTGGCTCAGTAGGTTTTAGGAAATCAGGAACTTACTAACATTATACATGTGGGTCGAGCAGAGAATCACCTTTTTTCAATCTACCTACTCTTCTATTTTTTTCTCCTCTTACTCTACTTTTGAGCCTATTCTTTTCTGAAGGAATTTCCTGCTACGCCTCTAATGTTGCCAATGTCTCCGGGAATCACTTATCATCAGGTGAGGAGCCTGTTTGTTTATCTCAAATTCCATAAAGAAGCGTCTATATCTATCTATAATAAAAATAATGACAAAAAAATGATTTATTCACTTAGGAAGCAAAATACTACACTTGTGAAAAGTCAATTCTACATTTACTTGTAATGCCTGTTCGCAAACAATAGGTAAAGCCCGAGAAAAGAACAGGCAATAAAAACTCTTGGCCACTCTTTTCAAATTGCCAATGTTTACTTAAATAGGCCTAGCGATGGCTACATTGCTTAACTTCGCTGATCTATTCTCAAGCTAAAACAATCAGATTTTACGAATGTCTCCTTAATTGGTAAGTGTGATAGCTCACTAATTCTAATCCCTATTACTTTCATATAATTATGATTACGTACAAACGCATAACATTATGTAAAAAAATTCACAATTATCTAGCGAAAGTGTCGAGCAACCAATGAATCGATATAAAATCGATTCGTTTCGGCTCGTTATACGATTATCGATAATCGAGATTTTGTCCGTTGGCCATGAAAGTTGCTTCAGGCGGTTACATTTTTAAATTCGTTAACATTTTTCCCGCGGTTTACTTGTTATGTAATTTAATTAAAAGATGCATTTATAACGTTACGTGTATATAATATATGTAGAGATAAATGCATAATGTTTGTGTGTGCAGGGGAGCTTGTTAGAAGTTGTTCTTAAAAACAACGACCTTAATAAGAAATCAAAAAGTTTTTAAGAACAAGTTCTAACAAGCTCGACTACTCAAAAATGTACCAATAATATTACTAAGTAACAAAGTTGTAAAAAATGACTGAAATTTTAAGTGTGCTAATACTTGTACCTATAGTTTGTAAAGCTGATGTCGTGAACGATTTCTTGTGCTGTTAAAGGGGTTAATAATCACCATGACACTGGCACTCAACAAAAAAAAAGTCTGATTAAAAACTAACATTACATTAATGTCCACACTATGAATTTATCTAAGTACTTGATACTGTTTTCATACATTACAAAACGTATTAAAAAAAAAACAAATACAGAAACAATGACCTTCAATTCTGCCCATCCCACATTCAAATATAACCATTAAATTACCTGCTGAAATAAATCAATATTTGTAATAATAAACTCTTTATACCTACGTGTAACTGAGGCTTCATATTATCTGGTAGCCTTGGAAACAATTTAAAATGTCCGCCTTAGGGCTCAATCAATAAGTTAAATGTTTTTATTATAAACGAGCTAACTATCTCACTGACTGGCGTCGTTATTGTATAAGAGATTTTATGAAGGGACATTTCGGCGAAGGTACATTTTGTTAAAGGGACGTTTTGTCGTATATCCAAATCAATATTATTTGCAGTCATCTGTAAACCATTTACTACTTAATTTTTGATATAATTGACATGACAAATGGTAGATTACCTAAAGGTTTAAGGAGTCAAAAACTGACACTGCTTGGAAAACTACTATAAGCACAAATAAATACTAATTACTAATTTGAAGTTAACATATTCATTCAAATGTTAACTTCAAAATTGTGAATAATTCTAGCTAGCGTCCACACGCAATCCATATTATTAGTAACTGTTTATCATAAATCATAAAGAGGCTTATCACCAGCTTAATTAAACGACATTAGTTTAGTTTTTGAAATAAAAAAAATAATATGCATATTTTCTGCTCATAAAGGTTCATTTCCGTGCATCGCGGACTTGCTACGAGCGGCCGACGCGCGCGGCCGATGCGACTACTTTAGTCGTCGGCCGCGCGCATCTGTCGCAGACCTCGAAAACGGCGCCATACATTCTCATACTCTGACTATAGTCGCATCGGCCGCGCTCGTCAGCCGCTCGTCGGATGCACGGAAATGAACCTTTGGACATACAGCTGAAATTTAAAAAAAAATTGTAGGCCATGAAAATGACGTTTTTTTACAAAAAATGTCTCTTTGAGGTAGTCAAAAACGCGTTTTTTTTTGTTTCTCAAGTATTTTCAGAGCAGAGGTCATCGTTTGACTGGTAACAGTGTAAAATAATAAAAATGTAGATACGTTAGACGGCATCTAACTACCGAAGCATATTTTATTAGAGCTACGGCTAATCAATTAATTGTATAGACAAATCATTCGCCTTGACAAATTGCTCGGTCACAGCACGGTCAAGGTTACCTGTGGTTAAGCTTTGAGATAATATTTTCTATGGTCTGTACGTCTTTTTAACCCCCTAAGTAAAAGAAGAGCTGTGTGGTATGTCAAGGAATACAAAAATTTGAGGTCTAGTAACATAGTCCAGATAGGTGGTTCGATTCCGGCCCCGGTTTGGCTACGGAAGTCTCGGGTTCGATTCCTGGGCTTCAAATTTTTCTATCTTTCAAAAATGCAATTATTGTATTTGAAAAGAAGAGGTGTTATAAATTTATCGTGTGTGTACGTTTTTCGTACGTGTTCGTTTACGCAAAAACTCTTGATTTATAAATGTGAGACAAAAAGATCACTATCTACAATACAGCTGAAACGAAGTTAAGAACCATCCCGAATAAACTAACTTCTCGCAAATCTATTAGCCTGTTTATTACACAGACATAAATAGATTTGCGGAAAGTTAGTTTCGGTATTCGGTACATTTATTTTTTTTATTATTTTAATAATCAGCAATGGGATCATGGCACTACCATCAAAACGGCACATACAACATGTATTTAAGTATAATTAATTTAAAAGAAGATATATGTAATAAATAATTTAAAAAATATACCTATTTTTTTTATTTTCTTTGTATGAAAAATACGAAAATACTTTTGCCCCGACCTTATAGGTATGTAGGTATAGAAAAGACGTTTTGGAGTTGTGTAGTTTTAACTGAAGCATGTGATATGCATAATAGGTTAAGTTCTACTTTCTAGTATCTTCCAAAGTGCAGTAACACTATACATAAATATATAGAATAGTTACATAACATTAGACACGTGGCATCATGCGTACAGTACGTAACTTTCAACTTACTATGAAACATACTAGCCACAACTCCCCTTGGGAAACGCCATCAAACGTGATAGAATGTCAACTGCCAGTCCAAGACCAATATTAAAAACAGGATTATATAGAGACACCTTTTGGGTGTAAATTCAGCAGCCTGATCTTGGGACAACTCACACAACGCTATCTGATCCCAAACTAAGCAGAGCTTGTACAATGGAAACCAGACAACCGATAAACATACATAAATATTTCTAAATACATACATATTATAGATAAATAACACCCAGACACAATAAACCATCGTGCTACAAAGTTTTACCCTGGATGGGGATCGAATTCACGACCTTCGGCTTAGCTTAGTCAGAGTCACTAACCACTAGACCAACAGGCCGTCAAAGTATATTAGTAATGGAACTTATTGGCTAACTACAGTTACCTGCCAGGCATAGGCAAGTTTAGGGCTGAGCTTCGAGCTTAGTTCAGCAGAGCTGAAAACACGGCTTTACTGTAATCATCGAAAAAAGAAAAACGCAGTAAACGAATAAGTTCTTGTTTATGAGAAGTTGTTTCTTTACCCTTATTATGAGATTAGGATTAAAGAAAGGAGTATTTCTTATTTATACCTAATCTTAACATAAGATAATATTGGTCGTATTCGATGATATTCATCAACCAATGGCGTTTATGCATTTGTTGATAAACTGGTTCGAATACAAGCAAAACAAATCGTCTGTCAACGCCTTTAACATTAATTATTCACTCCATTTAACTTCATCATAATTCGTTAATTAAACAAAAACATTACTAAAAAAAACCCCGTCCTTTATCTTACATAAGGTGACAACAACAATAACCGGCCGTCACGAAAAGATAATTATAATTGTTAAATACAATTATTTTCGGTAATAATTACTCAAAATAATGAACGGATTCCACGGTGAGGCTGAACCGTTTTTGGTATTATTTCAACACCTCCTGTGACCTCGTATCAAATATTTTTACCTTTTCGTACAAAATCTTAATAACGTTTTAATGAATTGGCCACGGTAAGGTCGAGGGCGCGCGGCGAAAAACCACAAATCTCTGTAATGAGCTTAAATGAGGTTGAAATAAAAAAAATGTCGGAAAATTAAACGTAATCAGTTGTAAGCCTTCATGCCTATAAGTGAGTTTTTTTGCACCACTAAGGTGGCATACAAGTATGCGACCTACCTGATAGTACGCAATTATCGTAGCATATAAAAGCTAGCAGCACAAAACACTGAAATTACAGAAGGAAAAGCGCAGGGGGGGCACGTGAGATACGGTTGTTTTGTGTACCGAATTTTAGAAAATGAATTAGACGCATTTTTATACAGTCCCCTGCCCCCTTTGCCAGAATAAAACCCAGAACCCGCCCATGCCCATACGTAACACAGTTTTAAAAAACAATATTTCAATAGCAAACCATGGTGTTGGAATTTTCTTCTAGTTTTTGCGGTTAATATTTCGCTGTAATCTGAACTTTTGTGAGTTGGAAAATATATGTGCCGAGTCAGTTTGAATCTATTTAAATGATAAGGAACTTATGTTAGATACTTAACAGCCGACTGTATCAGTCTCGGAACCTCGGAACACCTTCGGAACAAAGCCGGAACAATGGTCGAGATGGCGCGTAGGTTTGAAACTTTTCTTCTGCACTATCGGTGTTTTAAGCTGGTAACGACAGCTCGGCATTAATGCAACATTCCCAATTTAAAAATAGCCAACCGAGCAGGGTAAGACCCCTCATCAGTCCTAGTAAAACCGAAATTAATACGGTAACGTCACGAAGGAAGCGTTCGTCATTCCGATCACGTCATGCTCGGGTGTTTCCGCTGAGGATTCGCGGGCACTCGGGACAGTGAAATGGCATGTATGGCGCTCGGGGAATGCGTATACGCAACTTGAGTGACAACATTTGACAATCCTGTTTTGATTCAATTGGTAGCACATTGTTTAATGTCAACATTTTAGGCCCAGGGCCGACGGCTTCATATACTCTCTGAGGCACGCTGATAAGTGATTGTGTTATATTGTCTGGATCATCATTCTCTCAATCTGTTTTGTCACCATCCCTCGTGAGTTAAAATTAATGCTTTATTAGATTTATTTCCTTGACCGTACGTTTCACATGGACAGACCAAAATTATTTTAAAAATAATAATTAGTAAGTAAAACTAGAAGAAAATAATCACTAAGTAAAATTAGAAGAATTATTGACCACACCTTTCAGTTGCAAGTAGTTTTTGTTGCGAATACTTTTGAAATAAAAACAACAGCAGAGATCCCTTGTTCTAGTTAAAACTTAAAAGATTTAGTTCATATCAACCCATAAGATGGCCCACTGCTGGGCACGGGTCTCCCCAGTAGAACCTACTAGTATGTAGATCCTGGGGGTAATTGCCATAATCGCCACGCTTGGCGAGCGGGTTGGCGATCGCAGTAAGGCTTTAAGTACGCAGAGGACGCTGCTGCCCGTCCTCCGGGGTGAAATCCCTTAGTCGCCTTGACGACACCCACGGGTAGAGATGGGGTGGTACTATTCTTAAGCCGGCACCACACGGCATTTAGATAGATTTAGTTCCTTTCTACTTAATTTTTTTATCTATATTAATATTATAAGGCTGAAGAGTTTGTTTGTTTGAACGCGGTAATCTCAGGAACTACTGGTCTGAATCGAAAAATTCTTTCACAGATGGATAGCCCATTTATCGAGGAAGGCTATAGGCTATATAACATTACGCTACGACCAATAGGAGCGGAGCAGCAATAAGAAATGTTGCAAAAACGGGGAAAATTTACGCAGACGAACTTGACAGCTATAATAAATAAGATTAGTCCATGAAATAAACTAACAATATAAAGACACAAAGTCAACAAACTCCAACTGCCTACATTTGTTATGTTATAGGTACACAAGCGTTTCTGTAAAAGGCTCGGTCATCCAATGTCAGGCTGACATAAACGCAATGATCTAATCTAAATAATTATTATAATATACGTAGTCACGAACGAAATAAATCATTAACTTTGATTATAACAATAAAAAATATATTATTATTATATTGGAGCTATCGTCTACCGCGTGGGATGACAATTTACTGATCATCCTATATTACAAAGTTGTTAAAATTATTATTTGACTGCCTCTTTGGCGCGGTGGGAGTGTATCCGACTGCTACACTAGAGGTCGTGGGTTCGATCCCCACCCAGGATTAAACTTTGTGTGATGAACACGATGGCTTATTCAGTGTCTGGGTGTTATTTATCTATAGTATGTATTTAGAAATATATAAGTATGTTTATCAGTTGTCTGGTTGCCATAGTACAAGCTCTGCTTAGTTTGGGAACAGATGACGTTGTGTGAGTTGTCCCAAGGTATTATTATTATTATATTCGATTAGGTAGATTTATGTTGGTCTGAGTGAATCACTCAGTTGAATTGTAAAAGTGAAGTGGCGGCTAATTCTATGAATATAATTTTAAGATGTAACCATCCAAGATCTTAGGGCTCTTAATTTCAAATGATCAACTCGATTTGTCATGAGGCAAAGTTGTACTAAATCTCATACAGAAGTCTTGAGAGAGCAAACTACGGCTATGCAAGAGATGGGTTCGATTTCTACACTGTATTTGTTTCCGTCAAACGTTAAACAAATACTTGGGTACTTTTAGTTTGTTATTATTAAAGGTTAGTAAAATCTCTGGCCTCGATGAGGGCTTAGAAACAACAAAATCAAGTTCAAACAGCATATGAACCAGAAGTGATGTAGGTAGTAAGATTAAACAGTTACTATGTGGTATTAAATTCAGTTTAACATTTACCTCTGCGGCGCAGTGGGAGTGTGTCCGACTGCTACGCAAAAAGTCGTGAGTTCGATTCCCACACGGGATACCACTTTGTGTGATCCACAAATTCTTGTTCCGAATCTGGGTGTACTTTGTGTCCGTGACTTATATGTTTGTAAAGTCCCCCGTGACACAGGGCTTGTACCCTACTGCGGGAGTAGTCTTTTTTTTAAAAAAAGTACATTATTGTTATCTACTGAACTCTGATTCTTATCTAACGAGAACCAACTGAAAATTTCTCTTTTTTTGAGTGCAAATAACATAGTGTTAATTTAATAAATGAGTAAAGCTAATTAATGAGAGAAACCTTTTACTATTACAACATTTATCAAAGCGTATATCATAAAACAAGTATTACATGTTTGTATATTTGCTTAACTTTTACATTTTATGATGATTCAATCACATTTAATGATTTTAATTAAATATGTTTTCTCACAACTTAATGAATCACGACACATGAAACTTATTTATTTTTAATTCACATATATCTATGATAAATGAGCTTGTTTGGCCATTAAAACAAACATTAGATGGTTAAAATACATATAAATATGATATTAATGAGCTTTTTATCAGTGATTATGAAATTTCCAATTTTAGTATTCGTGATTATAAAATTGCAAATCCTATGAGTTGTTACTAATTCGCAATTTTAGCATTCTTGATTGTAAGATTGCAGTTCATATGGCATATTTTTTATTGGAGTTCAAGATTTGTTAAATCCTCGAAAATTTGGATAGACACCGTTTGTAGTGCACTGCACCTGGTTCTAAATTAAATGTTCGTATGAACTTTGTCTGCTTTCGTTAATCGAATATTTTGTCCTAAAAATATTTCAATGAGTTGTTACTAACTCGCAATTTTAGCATTCGTGATTGTAAAATTGTAGATCTTATGAGTTGTTACTAATTTTCAATTCTCACCAAGCTCTGTCCTGTACAGTCAGTCAAAACACACAGCAGTCGTTCACACTACCGCTGCGCCACCAAGGCAGTCAAGTTACCCATAGTGTCTTCTCAAGTGATTAAAGGTGCTACTGCGCTAATAGTAGTGGTAAGTCTAAGCCATAGGCCGTCTTGGTCGGTACCACAACAGGGTCAGCCATTCTTCCGTGAAAAAGTAATGTTAACGCATCACTGCGTTTAGGTAAAAGGGTACTGTAGCAAGTGTAATTACTGGGCAAATGATACTTACGAACGAATGTTCCAAATGAGGAACGCGGTTAAATTCCGATCTTAGCCAAACACGAATTGGATGACAATGATATTGTTATGGGGTAATGTGACGCTTACCATCAGGCGCCCGACCTGCGGATCACTTTGGAATCGATCTTAAAAACGCTTGCGCACCGTACTAGAATGTCGTTATTGCGCTCTCGAGACGCATACTTGACGCAAGCGTATTTGAGATCGATCCCAAAGTTACAAGAATACAAAAATGGCCGTTTTAATCGAAACTGAACTACAACTGCACTGCTTTAAATACGTGAATTGACCCCTAGCTCGTCTCTTAAATAAATACGAAGAAACAGACATATGCTAAATTTGCAGCATACCTATACAAACAGCAATTGACAGCAAATCATTAAGCGGACAGCATGTTAACCTTAATAGTAGGTAAAAGCTTGACAGAAAACTTAGCAAAGTCATTTAGCTTGAGAAGAAAACTGCAATAATAATGAAGTATACAATTATATTCGCAATAATTGCTTGAAATTTTGTTAAAACAACCTAATTATGTCATTCAAATGATAAATTGTAGATACAATCTGTAGTCATGCAACACTTGCACAGTAAAATCAAATTTAACTGCCTATTTGAAACAATTAATTTCGTAATATACTTATGTGAGAAATTTATACAATAGCGGAATTTACTGACTCATGTAATGAATGGAAGCGAATGAGGTGAAGACACTAGTTTTCGTCGCATTCATCATGTTTAATTAATGTTCACTAAAGTTAATATTACATAATTAGAATGATGAATGAATATTCGCAGCTTCGCATAAAAAAACACAAAATATTCTGCAATGGAATTTAAGTGGAATATATTTTCATAATATTCATTTACGCTAGCTACTTAAGGAATTTTGATTATTTAGGATGACAAAATTGACTACAAATGTCCTTGAACTAATAGTTCAATGCATTTTAAAATATGTTTATTAAAAAGGTTAAAAAATATGATGATAACAGAGGTAACAAATTGAAATTCCAAAATCCTTTTTCCTTTTAATATTAAATAAACTTTATACTTAGATAAAAGGCTATTTTAGGAGCCTGTGTACTCTACTTTCTTAATTCTACTGATTCTAGCCTAAAACAGTACATTACTAAGCAGTCCGATAATTGGTACACTTACCCTAAAAAAAATATAGATTCACATCTATGTGAAAACCACAAGTAATGGAATGTAACGTTGCTCTAATAACAGCTGGAGCCATTTTAATGGATTTAAAGTTACAGTGTGCGTTTAATTGAACATAACATTATATAACACAGTTATTATTTAAAGCAGCCTCTAGAAACTACGATTTTCGTTTAAGTGACTAAGGAAAAGTATATTAATTGAATAACAACCTATAATAGCCGAATAATTAAATATAACACTGCTAAGCCAGAGGTTGTGGGTTCGATCCTAACCCAGCTTAAAACTTTGATGTGATGAGCACGGTGGTTTATTCTGTGTCTTGGTCTAATTTATCTATAATATGTACGTATTTACAAATATATAAGTATGTTTATCAGTTGTCTGGTTGCCATAGTACAGGCTCTGCCTAGTTAGTGTTGTGTGAGTTGTCTCAAGATATTGTAGTGAAAAGTAGAGACAGAAATATCTTTGAGCACAACTCAAAAATAAGTATCTGTTGAATTATTGTTTTTAAACTTTCGCGATTTTTATACATATTAGTTATATTTCGGGACTTAATCGTAAAAAACCGTCAAGTTTACAAGTCTGCTATCGCTGAGCATTTGTTGGAATCAGGACCAAATCACTGGATTGAATTGCATAAGCCACAGGTACTTTCCACCGATCGCCACTATTATTTCAGGATAGTACGCGAGGCGGTTGAGATCAAGAAGTATAAGAACTTCAACCGAGAAGATGGATACCGGCTCTCACCATCTTGGAACCCTGTTATCAACAAATGTAATCGTAGCCGTAAAGACACCGCGCCTCAGTGTAAAGACGTTTTAAGTGTAGTGTGTAGAAGTACCGACAGTACAAATTATCAAAATTATCAAGACCAGGCGAGGGTAGTTGAAAAACCCCGCGCCTAACGGAGACATCGCTATGCTGCCATCAGTCGACCCGTGACCACGATCGGTGCAATTCGATCGAAACGTCGGGTAAATAAAAGGTTCGTACCTTTAAATAATTCCCGCGATTAAGTCCCGAAATATAACTAATATCTGTTGAATGTTTGGAAAGAAAATAAACATTTAAAATTGAAGCGGCGGTAGCCTAATGGCTAAGGCATCGGACTTGCAATCGTTAGGTCGCGGTTTCGAATCCTACCCATTAAACTACCGATGTGTACCCATTCCTAACATAAGCCATTGAGTTTAGCTGGAGGTGGAACTCACAATCCCACATAGGATCTTTAAAATAAAAACAGTAATTGAATATAAAATCCTAAAGATAGCTTGAGGAATTTTGACATAGAAATAACCTAATATATAATACATAACATTAGCTAATAATTTTAAAATATCTGGTGATGAAAATGACGTAAAAACTCAGTCATCAATCATGACATCTACACTACTGAAACTGTAAGAAATAAAAAATAAACATAAACGTACCTCTATGGTTTAATGTATAAGAAAGTAGGGTAGCTGTCGCAATTATCGTCCATACCGACTCATTGTTAGCAGAGACAATACGCTATAATCTCAAGATGGTCGCTAGGAATGGTTCGCCTTAGGCGACGGGCGCATGCGCCGATCACTTTCTTAGTTTTATGAAAGTTTACCCAGATTTGGTACATCCGCTCTTAATTGTGATCATATACGTGTAAAAATGGCGCTTGTAATAAAATTGAAGTGGTTTTATTACTGTAATAATTATTCACGGCAACGTGGGTAGGCATTAGATAATAAGGAAATTGATTGTGGTTTCTTTTACGGCGATTCATAGATCAAATGTAGCTATTTTATATTATAAGTTTAGCATTTAATCATTATACGCTGTATTATTACAAGGTATTTCTTTGGACTCAAAACACCACGCCATAAGTATTTATAGAAGTAGATTGTAACTAGACAGGAGTCGCCATAGAAGGAGTTCAATCACAAAATTAGTTCCAGAGAAAGTGCAGTTAGGTACTTAAGTTATATTGGAGCGATACTTACATATTTTTTTTATATTATTACTACTTTATTGGAAATCTGATTCAAAACTATCTTTCAAAATCAATAAAATTATGACCACTGTACAATCAGAATTAATTAAAGGTATATTATGAAAACTAAGTGCCTTATATTTTTTTATGAACAGGTAGGTAAAATACTGTATTCTGTAAAGAATACTTAAATATTTGTAATTGATGCAAATCTTATATTTAATTTATTAAATTTACAATTTTTTTCCTCGTTTTACAAATATTTAAAATATTCGACTCCAGTTTAACGTTACACCTACAAATAAACGAAGATTGCCAGCCAAAAATAAACAAACTGATCCCCTTTTACTTCTCTGATAGCTATTTTTACCACTAATGAGTGTTAAACCACAACAAAAAAAGGTTCAACAACATTCTTACGGAGTTGATTGTAAGTGGACACGATGTTAAATGAGTCGACAATCATCTTTACTTATATGGTAATCGATATAACGAGGTGCCGTGTTCGTGAGTGCTTCCTGATCGACGCCGACAATTGGTGTTTTCACCCTATGTTTTGTAATAGTAGAAGAAAGTTATAGATATGTTTTGGTTATTTTAAATTATGTTATAGTTTCCTGTTCCTCTCTAAAAGGTACTTGCGGCGAGATTGTTTGCCCTAATTCAGAAAATACATAGAAAGTGATCTACCTTACAGAAGATTATGAAAATATTTATATTACAAGTCTTAATCGCGTGAATAATTTAAGGTAAAATACCTTGTTTATTGCCCGACGTTTCGACCGTATTGCAACGGCCGTGGTCACGGGTAGACTCCAAACCTTACAGAAGATCTTTTAATATCTTTGCTTGCTGTTTTTCGTGTGTGATTATTATCAGTTAGGTCATCTGGTTAATTTGGCTAAAAATGTAAGCAACCAGTTCATTTATCTCATGATGATTTATTGTTACTTACGACATGGTATTTATTTTGGGGAGAAGAGCTGAGGAACTTACCTGTAACAAAACAAAGTATTTATAAGAAAAATATAAATAAATTCGTTCAAAGTTCACCTGAGGTCGGAGTCCTTGTTTAAGAACATACTGGCGATCTCAAACAAAACACAGACGTTATTTTATATGTTTAATTGTAAATATTAATGTACACAAACGGAGAGCAATTCGTCGCAACCAGAGACAAAATTAAGGACGAACGTACTCTCCAACGCTTGGACAAAAGCAAACGATAACCCATCAAAACACTCAACTTTATAAACAATGCTTAACCCCAACAATTGATCTTTACGTCACGGACCTTCATTATTTGAATAAAACCAACTTAATTAGTGTTACAACTTTATTATTGAATCATTGACCCTCATAACTTTAATAGTGGACGTTTATTACCCCTATGGGCATTAATTAGCCATATTAGAGTTAATTGAACCAAATTTAAACAGTTCAATCTCTAACTGACATAGGGGACGAGTATTCGTAAAAGTGACAGAACTATGATTTATGTTAATTTTGTCTCTTTCCTACGAATATTAAACGACAAGAACAGAAGATTTTAAAAGTTTAAATTTGTCCTTGATTTATGGTAAGACCAGAAAATTGTAAATTAGTAAAAGAAAATGGTTCAGTTTGTCTCTTTATTGTGTGTTTTAATAGCTACATTAAATACTGAAATAATCTTTATATCTAATATATAAAATTCTCGTGTCACGGTGTTTGTAATTTAACTCCTCCGAAACGGCTCGACCGATTCTCATGAAATTTTGTGTGCATATTGGGTAGGTCTGAAAATCGGACAACATCTATTTTTCATCCCCCTAAATGTTAAGGGTAGTCCACCCCTTTTTTTTTTTAATTTAGGTATTTTTTTATTTTTTTTATGATACCGGTTTCAAAAATACATACAACCCTGAATTTTCACCCTTCTACGATCAACCCCTATTTTTTTAATTACCCCTATTTTGCTAAAACGGGTTAATTTGACGCAGACGAAGTTGCGAGGGTCATCTAGTTACTTATGAAAGTAAAAGACTATAAGTATTTTCCTGCCCTAGTGGATATATGCCCCATTATAGCAAAATATATTTATTACATTGCCCTCTTCATGTACCAAAACACAAGTGACCAGTACAAAAATGGACAGATTTAAAAATTAATACAGAAATTGTGTAATAAATTAATGTTTTATTCACTGGATACAATCGCTCACTTATTACAAGACCGTCATAATTCAAAATCTTGATTTTTTGCGATAATATGAAAAATACAATGCTTGGCAAGCATTATATATTTTAGTACAATAATGACAAACACGTCATGTCATTTGTGGTCGCTAGATGGCGATAAGTGTCGTAATGACACACTGTTGCTGGGCGGAATGTGTACCGTAGTGTCCGTAGTATTATTACTGTGGTATATTGTTCTATCTCTGTGGCGCAAAAGTGTTCGCCGAGAACCCACAAGCGTTTAAAAATAGTAAATATATAAATTAATTTGATGCTATGATATTAAGCACTATTAACCAACACAGACATTCCAAAAAGGTTTAACCTGCTTGTGTTATTTTTTTGGAAAATAAATCAGATTTAAAGTTCAAATTGGCCTCCTGTAAAATGAGTATTTTTTCATTATGACGGTCTTGCAATAAGTAAGCAACATATATGTTAAGTACGTAAGTGACCAAAACAAAGCGTTAATAGAATACCTTGAAAAACCAATGAGAGCACTCTGCTCACATTAAATTAATAAACTAACAAATAGCGTGATACCTCTATGTTATTCAGTGAGAATATTATTGTCTATGACACAACTGATAGGTACAAGTCTATGATTTATGGTGATATCGAATCGGGACCGTGTAAATGTCAACCTGTCACTCGTTTCCTGATCGTTTTGACAGACGACAACTGGTGTTGTTACCCTACAGTGTAGTCGGTTTAGTACCTAAATAGCTTTTAGGTAGTTTTAACAGAATACCTATAATGAACGTTTTACTTTGATATAATGACTTCATAGGTTTTAAAATTGTTACAGGCGTTCACCGGCTACGTTAACCACTTACTATCCGGCGGACCATATTCATGGGACCGTACAATAAACTCTTATAGCCGGCCAATTGTAAACGAAAATTTAAACTGTCCTGCTAATTTCGTACCATAATCCTGCAAAAAAGCAGGCTAGTCAGTGATGACGTCACCAAACCGGCGAGCGACCTATGACGGTACCCACATAAAATAAACAAAACTAAATTAATACTTGACAGCTCGCGTCAAATCCTGAATCGCGATATAGAAGTTTTCACAGCTGCTAGCTATATATATATTATGTTCCCTACATTTATCGTTGGGCCGCGGCCCGCCAGGCATGATCATCTCGCCTGGTTGAAGGTTCTGTTAGAGGGACTTAACACCTTACCTTTTTTTTATGAGTCAATATTATTCTAATCCGTTATTTAATATAATTCATTCTATTTTTATCAGAGTTTAACTCGTTACTACTTAAAAACGTTGTTGAGATTTGATTTTGACGGTTGACATTCAAAATGTAAATGTCGGTAGTGACATCACATGACGTTGACATCTGTCATGCGGATGTCACTCTGACATGGAGAGGGGATAGAAAGATGGCAGACAGATTGTATTCGCGTGTTGAACAGATTGAGAGAACAGATTGTATGTGCGGTCGTTTGGAATAGTTCAAATAAATCTGTTTATTTCTTTGTAATCGTACGCATTTTTATTGAAGGTCGAGTTGATCCTTCAATATTAAGGCTCAGCCCCTGTTTGTCACCGTTGTGGTATCTATACTTAATATTATAAAGCTGAAGAGTTTATTTGTTTGAATGCGATAATCTCAGGAACTACTGGTTCGAATTGAAAAAATATTTTAGTGTCGGATAGCCCATTTATAGAGGTAGGCTATAGGCTATATAACGTCACGCTATGACCAAAAGGAACGGAGCATCAATGAAAAATGTTGCAAAAACGGGGAAAATTGACACAGACAAAGTTGTCTGACCCGCGCAACTAGTAACAAATATATACAGAACCATTAAAAAGAAGAATCGCAAATAATTTTCAAACAGTTACATAAAGCACTAAAAAGTCCTTGTTAACATAACAATTTCCATTGCATCACCTTACATATCCATTACGCTATCTTTTACAACAATTGTCACTTAATAACGACACAACATACGATGTAACACTGTTTGTTTCACACGGGAATCGAACCCGACAATGGTCGGAAGACAACCTAATGTTTATACTTTGTACATGTCAGGAAGTGGATAACATAGTTTTTACGCGACTAGTTAAAGGTTTTTAACTATTGGTACTATGTCGTTGTTGAAGTACCTACATAAATTTATATTAATATTTGTTTGTTTTAACGCGATAATCTCATGAACTCTGGTCGTGTTGTATAGCCCATTTATCTATAGGCTATATAACATCACACTACGACGATTAATTAGTTAATCTAGGTAAGTTTTTTTTTAAATATCTTCAATGTACAGACACAGCTATTTTACAATTTTTCACCCGCGTAGTTTCCGTTCCCGTAGAAATACAGGGATAAAAAATAGCCTATGTCACCCAGGGTTAGTTTAGCTTCACAACGATGAAAGAATTTTTCCAATCCGTCCAGTAGTTTCGGAGCCTATTCAATACAAACAAACAATCAAACAAACAATCAAATCGTTCCTCTTTAAAATATTAGATAGACGTGTAGTTAATTACTTCATTAGACTTCTATATTTACATATATTTTTACGAAGTAATTAATATAAATCATTAATTAAGAGGAAATAATAGACTACGTTGTAAATAGTATAGTTTTTATTTTTTTCAGTTATGTCTGCATCTATCTATTTGTGGTCATTATCACATAAACTACGTAAGCGATTTTGATACAGTTTTAATTAGTATAATTTAGAGTCTTCTTCGGATTTTATAGTATAATAAAACTTGTATAATATATTTATAGAGAATGAATAAATGCCTTTGAGAATTCGGAGCCGATCTAATATTAATTTATACAATGAATCCAAAGAGGCAAGCAAGGTTATGTTTTAGCAGTCTATGTTTGTATGTTTGTTTACGTATAGGTTTCACCATAATGCCTAGTTTCGACTGGCTCTGTGGCGCGGTGGGAGTGTATCCGACTGCTACGCAAGAGGACATGGGTTTGTACCCCACCCAGGATAAAACTTTGTGTGATGAGCACGATGGTTTATTCTGTGTCTGGGTGTTATTTATCTATAATATGTATGTATTTAGAAATATATAAACATGTTTAACGGTTGTCTGGCTTCCATAGTACAAGCTCTGCTTAGTTTGGGATCAGATAGCTTTGTATGAGTTGTCCCAATATATTATTATTAGTTGCTACAAAAATTTTCCTCACATTTAACGAACAAACAAACACACATTATAATCAAAACAATCTAGCACCATTCATTCATAACCTTCCATAGACAGTTGTATGACGTAATATATATAATAAAATATATATGGATAAGAACAATTATTATAATTCATTACGTGCGTATATCGTTATGACAATACGACAGGACGTCTTTGACTATAGACTATGTTAATTCAGACTGGTCTAGTCGTAGATAGGATTGATACTCAGAAAGATTTGTACCTATATTTTTCTCGAACTTGTGATACATTATTCAATTTGGTATTTAGTTTTGCAATACTTTCCGTTAATATATTCCCAAAAAAATATTACCGACTTCAAAAATAAATACAAGGCAACTAAAAAGCAAAAAATAATATACCTAGAATAACAAAAACAAATTAAACATTTTGAAGTTGGTGCCATGAAATAGTAGTCTTTATGTTTTATTCGGCACCAACTTCAAAATGTTTAATTTGTTTTTGTTATTCTAGGTATATTATTTTTTGCTTTTTAGTTGCCTTGTATTTATTTTTAAAGTCGGTAATATTTTTTGTTAAAAAGTTTTTATTTCTCACTTTGAGTGGGTTGGTTTATAATTCACTTAAGTTACAATAGGCTTATGTCATCTGCTCAAATCCTTTTACGAAATATTGCTTGCCCCGATGCAGGGCCGTTAATTGTTGAGGAGTTCACTATCAGCTTTATTACATTGTATAATAGTAGTATATCGAGATTAAAGTGCTACTCAATACCATATTAAAGTACTTAATTGAATCGCAAACTGTGAAATATTGAATAGGTCTGCTTGTAATTTTTGGTCTTCATCATCAGTTCCACTTCACCAATTGGTGTTTTTAAGAGTAAATGCACGAATCACTATGAAATATACCTAAATCACTGTAGGTGTGCTTTTAATATTTTAAGAGTTCCCTCGATTTCTCCACGATCCCATCATCAGATCGTGATCTGATGGCAATGGGACCAACTTGGAAGTATACCCTTTCAAACACAAAAACAATTTTTCAAATCGGTCCAGCCGTCTTTGCGTAATCGGTGAACAAACATACAAAAAAAAAAAAAAAACATACAGACGAATTGAGAACCTCCTCCTTTTTGAAGTCGGTTGAAAATTGAAGAGTAAGGAGAGCTCTAAAATGAAATTCATAAAATTTCGTAGTCATAAATTTCTTAAGTTTACTGACACTATTCTAATATTATTGTATTGATATTGCTGGCTCTATATTTTACCACCTCATTTTTGACGTGATAACGTCTTATAAATCGATGACCGGCTACACTCACGAAAACTGTGACATCACCCTTACGTACGTCCGTTCCACCTGCTGATAGGCTGAGGTATTGTAACACTTAAGCTGTCACAGGCATGGTTTGTTTATTACAATGTCATCAATGTTTTGGTGATTGCAGCGTCATGCGATACCATTGAAAATTTAAAAAAATAATCTTATGATGTTACCATGTAAACTTATCGTCCGTAAACCCACGTTTGAGACAACCATTTTTTTTTAAATCAAAACATAGTATTTGTTGAATAGAGTAGGCCTTCTGATACGTTTGGTTAAAATTAAACTTTGGGAAGACGACGTAATGATTCACTGAATGGATGATTCATAATACTAACGGGTACAAACAACTAAAAATAGACTGTCTTATCCTTTTTCCATGATCTTTGAACCTCAGCATTCGTATCGTGTCGCTACTACATCCTGGGTAACCAAACATCCAGTCAAATTTGACCTATACCCAGAAAGCAAATATTAGGAACTATTTCAAAGGATATAGGTCTAGATTAACTGGCAGATACACGGAAGAAGGAATGCCGTATTTGGCAAAAATTAAAACTTCCTACATGGGATTTAGAACTATAATTCGTTACGTTAAGGTATATTATTCAGTGTGTGGCTAAAGGATGCATAGAATAATAAAATGGGTCCCGTTTTGGTGTGTAGCATTATAATTTAGGTATGTTTTAGACTTAGATTCCTGATAGTGGCTGGTTTCGTTAAGCATTGTATGCAAAAGAGGTTTATTTTAAAACACATTCTTATGTTTTTTGGTTGAAATAATGATGTGGTTTTTCAGTCGGTTTAAGATTCACTTGGCGATTTGTTATTTGCTTGGAGATTTCTTGGAAATTTTGAAAATGGCAAGAATCTAAGATACTTAATCATTTTTACATGTATTTTATTTTTATTTTTTGTATAGTAGGTAAGTATACATTATACTTTAATAGTCTTGAACTCAATACAAGCAAAAAATAATTGAAAATTATAGAATTTCATAAGCTATGGGTCTTAATCGCGTAAATATTTTATTTTAAGGCTAAATACCTTTGTTTATTGCCCGACGTTTCGACCGTATTGCAATTAAGACCCGTAGCTTATAAAATTCTATAATGTGTACAAATCGCGAAAGTTTACGAACATATACCTAATTAATGAAAATCTTCAGAACGGCAAACAAAAAGAATGTGATTATTTGTTGAGTTTTAAACTGAGATCGCTTTATTGTATTTAATATTTTTAAGTAATTGAACAAAGGATAGTTTTGGATAATTTTATTACCAAAATTTACACAAATACAAAATAAAATTTCTCAACCGAACCAAAGACAACACCGCCACAGACATTCCGAAACTATTACACAAACTTAAACAAAAAGTCACACAATTGAGATCCATTCATCACTTGCAAGTACACAACAGCCTTCAGCCCCATGTCCCAACAATTATTCAGCCTAATGACCACGCTATACGGCATTAATTATCCTTAAAAAAATATTTATTGTACCTCTAATTGTCGATGCCGAACCAATATGGCGATCTGTCACATCTCCCCGCAATGTTGCCAGCCGTGATATTTTAATTTCGTTCAGGAATTCTTTAATTAAGTGAAAAAAATAATGTGTTGATGTGCATTTTTGGTATTTTTATCTTATTATCTTTAAGGTATCATGTGTTAAAATGCAACACTGTATGGTGATTTCGAAAATATTACTAAGCTCTTGTGCCAAAAAAGGTACTTCGAGTCTAGAGTGACTTCTATTCTCATCATATCCTTTTTGTCCTTTATTATATATTTTGTAGAAACTACGCCATAATAATAATACTAATAATTTATTTATTTCAGACACAGTCCATTTTGTTAGTATACATGATTTTAAAAAAAGGAATGTTAGTATTTATATGTATACCACAGCGACATTTACATGTAGGCGTATCCAATGTTTCAGCATCGGGCTGTCCCACCGATCTGCTACTGTGAGCAGTTTGCTGTTGGGGCTGTAGCGCACCCTGCTCATGATGAATGCGCTCCGTTTGCGCATTATGGCGTGAAAACCATCTCACACATTACTAAAAAACACCATTTGTGCTTTGGAAAACATGCTAATAAAACACGAAAAATCATTATACTAATAATGGCATTGACGTAATTAGCGACCTCTTTCAGGCAACCTTTAAAAAATATTTATGAAATACGTACATGGAAGCCGTAGTATACAACTTACAAACCAATAATTAACAATTTACATACATTTATAAACATATTAATAAGAAACCCATAAAATACAAAAACATATTTTACAGACATTTACATTTATCACATAAAGACAAAAACATAATTTAATTTAATAATTGCAAATGGCAACACCGTATGAGTCACTATCTTAATAACATAAAAAATCCTTTTTTGATAAACGACACTTTATGACAATTGTTATTGGTGTACAATTTCGTTTTAATTGCATTAAAATTTTTAATTTCATTCATAATTGGTGAAACAAAAAAATATACATTAATAATTAAATTTAATATTGCATTCGTCAAAATAACTGAGGACAAGCTTTTTATGCAAGCAACTTTTAAATGGAAGATTTTGACTAAAATAATTACTACCTGAATTTACCGTTTGAAGGCAGGCTAGAGTATTGCATGTCGCTGCAATCGCCATTCGTTGATAAGCTGATAGCTATAGTTCCTTTATTTCCCTTTATTCTTTAGGTAGTTCCCTTAGTATGTACCTATGTCTAGGGGTGTGTGTGAAGGAATTTAAATGTACGAGTATGTAAATATATATTTTTGTTACTATTATTTTTTAATCATGTTATTACTTACACATATTGACACAACTGGGTATTTAAATAAACTAGTGGTCGCCTGTGGTCGATATTCGACGATAATTAATTAATATTAGCATTCCGCACTCTTTCTCTATATAAAAGTGTGCGAAATTCACATTCCTCTGACCGCGCAATTCTCATTTACGTAACCCTTTCGCTTCACGTATTAATACATAGATAATAATAAAATTAATTGTTTATATGAAAGACCATGCAAGTTGCCTGTTTGACAAAGTGTTAAAAAAAAATGAATGGATTAATCGCTAATGAAGATTTAAAAGTGAAATTTTACTTATAATTAATAAATAAAAATAATACTTGATATTATTACGTTACTAACTTTTGACAACCCTTGAGTTTGAGCCCTTATTACGTAGTCAATGTATTTTAAGTTGCCATATCAAATGAAAGGATTCAATACAAACTAATGCATTTAAACATTCAGTCAAAGGCCCAAGTAATAAACAAAAGGGCGTGTATTTATTTACAACTAGCTTTCGCCCGCGGCTCCGCCCGCGTGGATGTCGGTTATCGCGATAAAAACTATCCTATGTCCTTCCCCGGGACTCAAACTATCTCTATACCAAATTTCATCTAAATCGGTTCAGTAGTTTGAGCGTGAAAGCGTAACAGACAGACAGACAGACAGAGTTACTTTCACATTTATAATATTAGTATGGATTCAGAATACAAGCATACAAAAGATTATTGCGTAAATTGGAAACAAATAGACTGAACCATTCTCGTTAATATTGCAATACGACAAAACACTGAGAGTACAGAAGGTAAACGGTCATACAAAATAGCGAGACAAATCTCGGATCACGGTTTTAAGCCGGCCACACAGCTATCCGCGAGTCTATGTTTGTATGAAGCATTCCTACTGTATTCTCGATTTTTTTGCTGCAATACAAACCGAACTAACTATTATTAAACAGCATATGTTATTAACATATCAATCACATCAACAACGCTATATTACTGTAGGTAATTTAAGGTCGTACTCAAAATAGTGACGATGTCGACTCCACAATTGTTGAACGAAAATGTAAAGTTCAAAGCCAATTGACGCTCCTGCGCATAAATGTCACTCTGCTACGGTTAAGGACGCTTTACACTTGCTCGGGCTAATGTCATTGGGAAATAAAAGGATATTTATGATGATTTTTTAAGTGGATTTTTATGGTGTTTAAAATGTCGTGATATTTTTGTAAGCGTTTTGCGCCATATTTGATAAAATGGTTCACTTACATTTTACAATATAATCTAACCTACACACTAATCTATCTTTGTGTTTTTGTTCTATGTTCTGAATTAACTTAGCACCTAAAATGAATAAACTTAATTCGAAATGAAATCACAAAAACCCCCGTTTCGGTTAGTTTTCGATTAATATTTTTTGACGTCTTATAAATCGATGACCGGCTGCACGCACGAAAAAGTGTCACGTTAGGGAATGGTGATTGCAGCGACATGTGATACAATTGGAACTAATGATGTCACAGGCATGGTTGTTTATTAATGATGTATTAATTTCGAGTGTTTTACAGATTAACGCACAGCAATTGATTTTTTATAATATACTTAGGTAGATAATTTTGTAATTATCAAATAACTCTCTGCTATTTCTTTTCTGATTAATCTACACAGGAAATATCTAATTCAGGGTCATATAATATCATTAGGTCCTTAACATTGCATGTGTAGATTATATAAGATAAACAAAAAACAATGTTTACAAAAATTATAATCATTAGATTACGTGTAAATTCCTGACAAGCAAAGCCTATTGATAATGGCAGAAACAACATGTTTATTTGGCAAAAAAACACAATTACCCTTAAAGAGTAAAGAGCTGGATAGAATATCTTATTAAAGCGCGATTTTACACAAATAAAAACAAAAATCTGACTGCATAAAAACAAATACTTGAGAAATTATATTACATATGTCACTCCCACAATTTGAGATGGATCCAACAAGACCGCATGAAATGACTGGCCTGTTGGTCTAGTAGTTAGTGCCTATGACTACTGCGCCGTCGTGGGTTCGTTTCCCACACGGGACATCACTTTGTCTGATCCACATGGTTCCGAGTTTGGGCGTCGGTGACTTGTATGTTTGTAAAATTTGTATGGCAAAACAATCTGGCTCATTATTTATGCTACCAACCATACCTGAAGATATTAATAAAATTATATTGAGTCTTAATTCAACCAATAGTACTGGATACGACGGTATATCTACCAAAATATTAAAAATAGTATCAACTAAGTTATCATATATACTCAGTTATAAAGGGTCTTTCAACAAAGACGGGTCGATGTTAAAATTGAATAAAACTAGATGTGTGTGAGATATTAACGAAATTTATTTTTTATTTGAAAGGCCCGTTTATGCCATTATGCATGAAATATGACATCGTTCAAATGTCCGCCGCGGCTTCGCATGGTGGCACAAATCCGAGAGGTCCAATTTTTAATGACTCTGCTGCATAGATCCGGCTGAATCTGAGCGATGGCCTGCGTTATGTTGGCTTTCAGGGCAACGGTCGAATGTCATGTGGGTTGTGGTCATCCCATATACGGCAATTTTGCTTATTAACAAAACCATTCATCCAAAAATGTGCCTCGTCGCTAAAGATTATTTTTTGGCCAAAATCGGGGTCCTCTTCCAAGCGTTCCGACGCCCATTCAGCGAACACACGGCGTTGTCTATGGTCATTAACTTTGAGCTCCTGGGTCAGTTGGATCTTGTATGGATGCAGACCCAAGTCCCGACGCAAAATTCTCCAAGTTGAAGTCTGCGAAAGGCCGAGTTCTTGTGCACGGCGAGAAATCGACTGCTTCGGAGTCTCCTGAACACTCTCACGTACAGCGGCGATGTTCTCGGCCGATCTGGCGTTCCTTTGACGTAAAGGTGTTGGTTGGTTGTTTACCGAACCGGTCGTCTCGAATTTAGTCACCAATCGTTGGAGAGTAGACTTTGAAGGGCCACCGCGTCTGCCGTAAAATGGGCGCAATGCGCGCAACGTTTTCACTAACGAACACTCATTTTGATAATAAAGTTTTATCATTTGCACATGCTGCTCAACCGTGTAACTTGCCATGGTGATTTGGCATCAGTGACTGAATAAGAAAAAACAGATTTGACAGATGCCGCCAAATCAAAATGGCCGCCACAGATTATTAATATCGACCCGCTCTATTTGAAAGACCCTTTATAACTAATTTGTGTATTTTCAATGGCGTTTTTCCATCACAGTTAAAACTAACCATAGTTAAACCTCTTTTCAAAAAAGATGACAAACACGATATTAATTGTTACAGACCTATAGCACTTGTTCCTGTCATATCAAAGGTACTAGAGAAGGTAATTCATCGAAGTCTCTATAATTATTTTGAGGCAAATAAAATGCTAGCTGATGAACAGTTCGGATTCCGACAACAAAAAAATATAAATGTAGCAATTTTCAATTTTTTTCAAATGGCAATGACAGCCATAGATAACAAAAGGCAGGCCTGCGCCTTATATATGGACTTAAGTAAGGCTTTTGATTATGTCGATCATAACATACTAATAGATAAGTTGTATGCCTATGGTGTAAGGGGCAATATCTTAAATTTAATAAAGTCCTACCTTAGTAATAGGCAACAACTCACACAAATCACATCATTTTGCCCTAGGGAAAAAAAAGTATTAACGTTCTCATCAGAGAAACGGACTGTTCTATTTGGAGTACCTCAGGGAAGTGTACTGGGACCACTTTTATTTATAATTTACATAAATAATCTACCGATGGCAATAAAGCATAGGCTAGTTCTTTTTGCTGACGACAGCACTATTTTATTTACAGGAAATAATAAATCACAAGTAGAGCAAGACATAAACAACACCCTAAATAGTGTTATACACTGGCTGACATTAAATAATTTAAAAATGAACGTCTCAAAAACAAATTTAATGACATTTAGTAATAGAATTAATAAACTGGCTGGAATCGACATACAATGCAATAATCAACGAATATAACATGTAACTACTACAAAATTCTTAGGCGTATATATCGACGAAAATTTAAACTGGAAATTGCACATTGAAAAAGTATGCTTACAGTTAAATCAATTCTCATATGCATTATATAAGCTTTCAAAAACGAATAATATAGCAACAATTGTAACAGCCTATCACGGATATGTTGCGCCTATTCTGAGATATGGAATTATATTCTGGGGTAACGCCACAGATAAAAACGAAGCATTTAAATCCCAAAAAAGGGTTTTAAGGGCTATGTTTAATTTAAAACAGGTGGAAAGCTGTAAACCACATTTCATAAACCTAAAAATCTTGACATTGCCATGTATATACATTTTAGAAACTATTTTATTTGTCAAAAAATATTGTCATCTATTTGAGAAAATGAGTAGCAGTCGTAATAATTTAAAGTTACGTATCCCGCCTAATTCTACAGCCTTATTTAACAAGAGTATTCTATGCATGGCTCCGAGAATATATAATAAGTTGCCAAAATCAATTCTGGAAATAGAAAATATAATGATATTTAAGAGTAAAATTATTAATATATTAATTGAAAATGCATACTATTCCGTAGATGAATATATTTCTCATAGCTTGTAAGAATTTTAATTTCAAATATTATTATTATTATTATTATTATTTTTTTTAATTTTTTATTATTTTGTGTTTGTATTTAATTCCGATTATTATTATTATTATTTTCAACAATGTATTAAATTGTATGCCGTGAGGTAAAGTACAGTGATACCTAACAATTTGTAATAACTTTTAACCCTACCTGTATTTATGCAATCTGAAATAAATAAATAAATAAATAAATTCCTTGCGACACAGGGCTTGTACCTCAATACGGGACTTAAAAAAACTCATCAACATATATGGGCTGTGAAGCATGCCAATGAAATGAGCATACAATACATGAGAAAAGCAATAGGTACCCTGCTTCTGGCAAAGTCGGGTAAACACACCCAGCGAAGCTCAGTCACCCCGGTAGTTTCTTACAAATATTTCTACTAACAAATTGCACATATTTTCAGGTTTTCAATCAATAAAATTGTAATTACCGTAGCTAACTTTAAAGTTAGCTTAAAAAATAACACTTGTAATATCAAATTCAACGTAATATCAAGTATTAAGTAAGACTTTTACTTTCGTTGGTCGCACAAATTGCACACCTGCGCTACGGTTATTTATATCTTGTCCTTTACATATCATAAATCACATAAAAGACAACTTCATTTCACATTATTTCGAACGGTGGCTTTGGCTGTTAAATACGTATTTAGTGGCCATTTAAGTTATTATTTAAGTACTATATATTATTTAAAAGACAGCTTGCATATATGGACACAAGTTTTGAGTCGTGGAGGACTTTTTAAAGGCACAACCCTATTGGTTGTAGCGTGATGTTAATAGCTTATAGCCTTTTTTGATAAATGGGCTATCCAACAGTAAAATATTTTTTCAATTCGGATCCTAAGTTTATCGCGTTCAAACAAACTCTTCAGCTTCATAATATTTGTATAGATAATAACTTATAGGTATTGCCAGATATTTTAAATATTTTGTCTTCAATTAAGGTGTCAATTTGTGGCGTGAATTTATTGACGGAAATAACTTTTAAAACTGAGGCAAAGTGTACGTCCGTTTTACGTTTCTAACACGCTCGCGGGCCGCATTATCTAGCGGTTTTCAAAACTGAAGAAAATGCTCAGTGGGCCGCATGTGGCCCGCAGGCCGCATGTGGCCCGCAGGCCGCTAGTTTGATATGCCTGCTCTAAGCCCCTCTTTCTTTTGTTTAGTGCTTAAGCATTTTAAGTTATCCACCAACTTACTACAATTATATACAAACAAACACTTCAATTATATTTAAGAACCGTTTATCGGAAGGTTTCTGTATACCGTTTACACGATTTCGCATTAAAATGTCAATTAAAATTTTGTATTTACAATTAAAACGATCAGATCAGATCTGAGATAGGGACGATTGATTAATTAAATATTATACGTGCAATTAGTCGAGGGAATTGTGCAAGTAAAAAACCTTTATGTTGAAAAATTACTGCAATTATACGTATGAGAAGTTATCAGCACAAAATATGGAGAATACAGAAAGTAAGAATCATAAAAAGCGCTCGACATACGTATTCATAGACAACTTATGAAGACACTAGTACGGAGTCCTTAGAACTCAATTCTTATTGGATTGGCTTTAAATTCTAGTTACTCATTGATCTAGGTATATAGTACATCGTGCGCTGGACTGGCTATCCCGTACAAAGCGGCAATTTGAATCTAATGACCATCCTGTTAATTTTTTTGACACAACACTTATGACAAATGGCCCTTGTTTTTATCATTGTTACACAAGTATATATATACTAGGTACTAGTGCCTACTAAAATTAAAATTGTTTATTTGCAACTAAGCGTTGTTCCGAGTCTGGATGTACTCTGTGTCCTTGACTTGTATGTTTATAAAGTCCCCCGCGAAACAGGGCATGTACCCTAAGGTGGGAGTCGTCTTTTATAAAAAAAATGTATATATAATAGTTGGTATTAAAGTAAGAGGGTAAAGAACTTAGTACATTTTCAAGTGCTGCAAGAAATGCTTATATTTTTAGCACTTATTCTGATTTCTGTGGAAAATAAATGTTTTATAGAGATCAGTGACGGACCTTACCTTCAGCTCTCTCGATATTTTGTGTTAACAGTAAGTATTTTAACACGTCGAGTTCATTAGCAATAAATAATTATGAGATTGGGAGGATAGATAGGAAAGCAATATTTCGCAAATAAGGTTTTGGTCCAATTATAGCAGTTTTAATAACAAAGGAAAGAAAAGAAATGACCTTTATTTATCATGCAGAACCTTTACATTTTTTTCCATTTGTATACTCATAAACAGCTTTCACAGACCTATAATCTCAAACAAGTGGTCCAAAGCGGTCTGAGGTTCTATTTTTTTTAAAAATTACAATACCTTTGTCGCGGGGGATTTTACAAAAATACAAGTCACAGACACAAAGTACACCCAGACTCGGAACAACAATTTGAGAATCACACAAAGTGATATCCCGTGTGGGAATCGAACCCACGACCTCTTGCGTAGCAGTCGGACATACTCCCATCGCGCCACAGAGACAGTCTTATAGTACCACAATGTTATGAAACAAAATCAGTAAAAAAAAAATGATTTTTATATTGCAACTAGATGTGCCGCGCAACTTCTTCTGCGTGAATTTTCCCCGTTTTTGCAATATTTCTTATTGCTGTTCCGCTCCTATTGGTCGTAACGTGATGTTATATAGCCTACAGCCTTCCTCAATAAATGGGCTATCCTACAGTGAAATAAAAAGAAAATATCGGACTCAAACAAACAAACAAACTCTTCAGCTTTATAACATTCAACCAGCTCTTACTGCGATTATGACTATTGCTCGTGCTCATCTCACATATTTATTCTGAATGGATGTGGAATTACGACCTCTGGTTTATTTGTCAGGGTCACTAACCACTAGATCGTCAGTCTTAAAGTCAGGTGTTACTAGAGGAAAAGGTACCTCCTTTACCACACTGAGAGAAATCAGGAACAACACCAAATACTAAAACAAGGTAATTTGCAATCACAGAACACAACATTGCATAGGTGCAGGCGCTGCATTAAAAGAACGCAAAACAAAATATAAATAAAACATTGATTTCTCTGTGTGTCTTCGCCAAAAACTTATAAAATATTTATAACCGCATTCGGTGATTGTGACTACTCGGACACAGATTTTGCTAACAATGTAAAGTTCCTCTTGTCTATTTTTCCAAAAAACTAAACTTCGTAATCGACAATTTCCTACTCTACACCTTCATAAGTCGTATTCATCTACGAATGAACAAAAACATTTCGGTTCCATAGATAATTTTCGTGAAGGAATGACGTTGACATAATTGACATCGAATGTCACCAACTCTTTTTGTTTTATTATCGATCGAAAGTTAGTTTTTCGTTGAATTATAGTAGGCCCACAGGTTTGACAGAAACTCCTGCGCATTCAAAACACGTAGCGCCTTGGCAAAGAGAGTAGGAGGTAGAATTTAGCGGCGATACGTCGAATATTGCGGACGGACGCGGGGAGAATTGTAATTATGTAAATCGACTTTAAGAAATACTGTGCGTCGTTATGGTCTGAGCCTATTGGATTGGTGGACGTTGTTAGAACGCGCGGTTAACGTCAAACTAACTTGTTTCTAACTAACTTGTAACTGCTTGTTATCAGAGTGATCTTGTGTTTTTCGACATCTTGCTTGGAGGTTTTGGAAACACTTCTTAAAATGATTGATAAAAATAATAATGATAACTTTTTTTTTTAACGTATTCGAAAATAAACGTCAATCGTGAGGTAATTGTAAATAAGTAAGTCTTAAATAAATCTACAAACAGACCCATACATTTTAGATATATTTACCCGACGTTTCGATCGAATTGCACCGATCGCTAAATAAAAGGTTTGTACCTTTTAATAATGCACGCGATTAAGTCCCGAAATATATCTAAGACTCATTCATGTCTAATACGTAACATTTTGATTCAATCACCAATACAAAAAAAATATATATATATTTACAAATGTGACCAAGCATTCTTTGCACCAGGTCTGTTTTTTATATGATAAGTCTCGCAGTAGAGTCAAAACAGGAATCAATTTCCCGCATTATTTCCATTTTTTAAATTTTATTTTATATGATTTTTCCATTTAGCAAATAAAGGAACCGCGCGGCAACGCTCCCTATCACGCACACAGTGCATGAAGACCTTAACAAATTCTCGGGTTGTAACCTATTGTTTTATACTAGTAATATTCTCGCGGTATGCACGTGAATGAACGTGTTTGTTTAAGATGGGTATGCGGGGTACTAAGTGGTGTTGGCACATGACAACTAATGGCTTTTGTGTGTTAAATTGTAGAACAATAGACGAAATTATTATTAGATAAATAGTGTATGAGATTGTTGTTCTGTTAAAGTTAAACAAATGTATTAAAGAATTTTGGGTTCGTATGGTCATCGATAAAAGTCAATGATCATGAAGTTTTCAAAATAGCTGTGATAAGTTAAGAGAGATAAGATCATGATGAACAATTATTTAAAGAAGTAATGCCCATTTCTAATAAGAAACGTCATTTATACCTTACGAGAAACAGGGTTAGTCTCTTAAAAAAAATATTAGGAGATGAAATAAATTGAGTGACTAGCGATAGAGTTGTTCTAGTAGATGAAAAATAAGGATATGTCTTAATAGTAAGTCACGGAAAATGCGTAAACCAAGGATTATCGTATTGTCATTAGTTATGGCTTCGTAATCTAACATATATACGAAAAATATTCTACTTTATTTTGTCCTGCACTCCTGTGCACTGTGATGTAATTTTTGGTTGCGGCAGAGCGAGGCGGGCGACTGTGTCACTGTATGCGTAGCGCTAAATGAATAATTACCTCGGCGTAATGCCCTCATAAATATGTTTGTCTTTTTACAATGAGAATGGACATAGAGTTTTTATTGCTATGTCCTTTTTGCACTGATTATCTACTTAAATACGTCAATTTGGCACAAATGTAAATGGTCAAATCATATCAATTAGTCCACTGGTTATTAGCTAGTCTGTTGGCCTGGTTCCTTTCTCATCCAGGATAAACCCTTGCCTGATAGGTGAAGCCTCATCAAGAGATTTTTAAAAAACGCTGAAACATGTGTTTCTCTATTTTAAACTAAAAATCAAATAGGAATATTTACTTATCTAACTTTAAAACTAATGGAATTTTATAAACATTTGCAATCCTTATTTTACCCCCTTAGGGGTTGATTTTTCAAAAAACGCCAAAACACGTTTACTTTATTTTAAACCAACCAAACACGAAATTTCACACGACTAACTTCCAAACTGACGAAGTTTCATATAAACTTACAAACACTATTTTACCCCCTTACTAAAATACACTACATTTAAAAAAAACCCTCTTTGTCGAATTGTATTGTCATAGGTTCTTGATAAGTGTGCGAAGTTTCAATTAAAAATAAAACATTCTGAAGTGGGTGATATACCTACACATTCAAAGATTCCGTTACACATAAACATAGATACATACCAAGCTAATAAAAGCATGTTAAATAATATGGCAATTTGCAACATTTCAATCTAGTATAATTGAATTAGATTTGCTTTAATTGAACGCAGTAATGCGACGTAATAATATACCACCTTACCCTTAAATACCCTACATGTATATATTAGTGTCAATAAATCTTATAAATAAACATTACATTACATATGTTTACTTGTGACTGTTATATATGTTTTTTTTTTTTTTTTTTTTTTATTTATTCGTTATTAATTTTTACAATCTTATTCTTATACATAAATCCTCGCCAAACATAACCGTTTAACGGCGAGATATGCTCTTAAAACAATCAATATAATACTACACTACACGATACAATATATATATATAAATTGCAAACACAAATTATAATTATAAATTTAAATATCTTCTAACAAAGCATCCCTCAACCCTTTCTTCAATACACCATGTTACTTTAGGGTTCTGTCTTAGAATATCTAGGCTGTTAAATACCTTTGGTATAATAAACTTATTTGTCCTTTCGCCATAGTAATTTGTAATTTTCGGCTTAATAAATATATTTTCCCTAACACGTCTTGTATTGTATTTATTGTTGACGGCATGTTTATACTCGTCACTGTAATAATATTCCAGACCAATCAGGTATTTAACTTTTTTTATCTACTGGCAATATTTTGCATAGAGGAAATTAATTGATTGTAATTGTTACTACATATCTTTTTTTCTTTATTGCTAACTAAGTATTTGATCAGCCTAATTTGTAAGTTTTTAACATCTTTAAGGTAAGTTGCAAATGTTCGTCCATACACAATTAATCCATAGTTAATCAGTGAATCGGCAAGGGCATAGTAGATAATTCTCATGGTACCTTTATTCAGTACCCTGTTTAGCTGATAAAACTTTCCTAACACTGATCTTAACCTATTACAAACGTCAGAAACATGCAATACCCAACTAAAGTTTTTATCTTTTTTAATTGTAAGGTTTATTACTAGTTTGAGTCCGTGGTTTTACTGAAATGGGAGTTGTAGTCTTTATATACATACATAAATCAATGTTTGTCTGTATGTCCTGTCATTTATAAAAAAAACTCAGCCACGCTTCGCTGTGGCTTTTAAAGCCAGGAACACTCCCCGGCCTTCCCAGAACATTCTGCTAAAGTTTCATCACAATCTGATCAATGGTTTCGGAATGCATATAGGACATACAGACAAACATTGATTTATATATATATATAGATGAGCTGCCTGCCCCGGCTTCGCACGGGTGTCATATCGTAGTTTTTTATACATTGAGTTACATTATTGAAATTTTCGTAGGGATCTCTAATGTTTTTGACAATAAAATATAGCCTAAGTTACTCCCTAATAATGTAGCTTTCTAATGATGAAAGATTTTTTTAAATCGGTACAGTAATTTATAAGTTTTTATTCGTTTCATACAAAAATACAAATCTTTTCTCTTTTTTCTACAAATCCTATGTCCCGGGTGACGATTTATACAAACAGTTAACAGATCACAGACACAAAGTACTCGTATATCAAGGCTCGAAAAAGTAAACATGAATCTCACAAAGTTTTCTGCTGTGTGGGAATTGAACCAATAATCTCATAAAGCAGTCGATCACAGTCCCACTGCCCCAACAAAATTTAAAACTCTTTATTCACTTAACAAAACAACCCTTGTGAATCGTCGGGATTCTACATAAACATGTAATGCCAAGTTCGCAAACAATAGGTAAAGCCGGAGAAAAGAATTTGGCAATAAAAACGCGCGGCAACTCTTTTCAAATTGCCAATTTTACAAAGTTTAAATGTTTATAAACTTGATGAACGTGGCAGTTCATGAAATTATAAAGCTTTATTAAAAAGCAGATTAAAATATAGTCAGAGAAGTTAAGCGACGTTAAATAAAAGTCGCCATTTTCAGTCACCTAATCAGTCATCGAATTTTATCAAAATCAGCCTTACATTTTCAGTAATTACACTGAAACTTACAAACATACAAAGTTTTCCTCTATAGTTTAATTAGTAAAGTAAGTTGACTGCCTCTGTGGCGCGGTGGGAGTGTATCCGACTGCTACGCAAGAGGTCGCGGGTTCGACCCCCACCCAGTATAAAACTTTGTGTGATGAGCACGATGGTTTATTCTGCGTCTGGGTGTTATTTGTCTATAATATGTATGTATTTAGAAATATTTAAGTATGTTTATCAGTTGTCTGGTTTCCATAGTACAAGCTCTGCTTAGTTTGGGATTAGATTGCGTTGTGTGAGTTGTCCCAAGATATTATTATTATTATAAAGCTTTATTAAAAAGCAGATTAAAATATAGTCAGAGAAGTTAAGCGACGATAAATGTCACCATTTTCAGTCACCTAATCAGTCATCAAATTTAATCAAAATCAGCTCTACATTTTCCAATTACACTTAAACCTACAAACATACAAAGTATACCTCTATAGTTTAACTTACTATAAGTACCTAATAGACACAAGTACAATAGTATAGTATAGTCGGTATAGTATTGCCGAAGGTCACCACCTACGGACTCGACAATGTTTACTTAACTGATCGAATCAATAACGCGATGTTTTTACTATTGTTTTGAAAATTATTTACGTAATGTGAATAATAAGAGGGTCTTGTTTGTTATATGTTGTGCAACGATTTGTACAGCAATTTTCTTCCTTTTGATATCAGATTTAATATTTTATATTTAATCATTCGGTACAAGTCCCGTATCGCGGGGGACTTTACAAACACACAAGTCACGGACACAAAGTACACCCTGACTCAGAACAACAATTAGTGGATCACACCAAGTGGTGTCCCGTGTGGGAATCGAACCCACGACCTCTTGCATAGCAGTCGGACACACTCCTACGTCAAATTAATACATAGTAAAAGAATGGGAGGGATTCTTTGATGCCTAAACGGTTTTGCCCTCCTTTTTTTATTTTAATTCCGCAAATATATTGTATAAATGGATTTAACTTAGAGTAGTTTTTAAATAAAATAAATGTTCTTTCTAAATACTAAAAGAATAATAAAATTATGATGTGTTTAAAAAAAACAAAACGAAGTTAGGCGGCAGTTCCAAGTGTAAAGCTCATGAGAAGAAGCTGCCAAGAAACTCATGGACTGTTTTAAGTACAACCTTCAAAAACTACAACATGTTCTCTATAAGGAATTAACCATTTTTTTTAAAGACGACGCTTGCATTAGGTTACAAGCTATGTGTCACGGGGGACTTACAAACATTCAATTCACGGACACAAAGTACACCCAGACTCGAAACAACAATTAGTGGATCACACAAAGTGGTGTCCCGTGTGGGAATCGAAACCACGACCTCATGCGTAGCAGTCGAACACACGCTCACCGTGGTGCCACAGAGGCCGCCATTAGACTATCGATCAAACATTTGATCAAACATTGGCCTCGGAACAGACACCTTTATTATTTATGAATTACATTCCTTTTAATAACCAACTAATTCAGTCATTTTCCACTACTATGATATCTCAACAGAACAAATAACTATAATCACATAGATCTAATCTCTATAAAGTCTATAACTGCAAGATTCAATGAAACAATAAATCTGTATGCAAATAACTAATGATTGGCGGTACCACAAAGTACGGAGAAAGCAGAAGTTAACTTTCATTCAAACGCACTCTCGAGCAATCCAGATATACATAACATAAATCATAGTTATGTGTCTGTAAACAATGGCTGTGTTTTTTTTAACACAACTAAATGAAGAGCCGAACAGGGGGCTTAGACAAATGCCACACGCTTCTTTTTTGGCACACGCTACTGTTGTTTTTGGTCCACCAATCCAGCAGCAGTCACGTGACGTATTGTCAACTATATATGTCAAATGCATACATTTTCCCGTCTTAGCGTGTGCGGAAAAAGTATCGTGTGGTATTTGTCTAAGCCTCCAGGTCGTGAGATTGATTGAGCGTCACGCTAGCCTATACAGTACCAGTGCCACCCAAATCTTTGTTTGGCACAGACTTGAATTTCATTGCACCGCACTCCTCATTTGAGACATTATTTCGTAAGTAATTCTCCCAGTAATTACACTTGCTACAGTGCCCTTCAACCAAAATACAGTAATGTGTTAACATCACTATTTTATAGTAGAATAACTGACACTACGTTGGTACCTATCAAGACGGCTTTAGAGCCACCTTCTGTTCTGTCGGTATTTAGTGGTAGTACACCTGCGCCGGCGCCTCCGCCAACGATCGACAATTACGTCTCGATCGGCGATCACTATCGACAAGGACGTCAAGATAAACTATCGATAGATTAGAACCATTGTAGTTTAAAATTATATTATTTATTTGTTTGAATTATTGGCTGTATGTAATATACGATTGTGCTGCCTTTGCTCAATTAAAAATAAAATTCGGCACTGGCAACGTAGATAAATAAAGCCTAGATGTCACTAAAGTGTTTTAAACTTAATATTTCAATAAAGCCTTACAAGTATGTCGCCTTTGCCTATTTTTTTTTTATTTCTCAAAGACAATACATAATATATATTACCAATTTTGAAAGTCGAGTGAATATAATAATTTATTCTCTACACGTATTATCCGTTAACTCTTGCCATTTGTTGAGAATTTTCTCGAGGGGACTACTACTCGAGAAAATTCTCAACAAATGGCAAGAGATATCGAAAGTAGCAGTGTTTATATTTATAATAAAACTCACTGTTACTCTCTTTATTGAGGTTAACTCAAGCATTACAAATTTTATAAATAAAATCTGTCGCTATTTAAAGAAAATACAGATTGCAAATACAATTTATCCAACGGGCTACAATAATAAAATATACAAGCACCAGGTGGTGATATTCAATTGACAAAACATTGTGCCACACGAACGTGGCTTAGCACAAATGGCTTTATAACAATTTCTAGTAATTAATAGTTTATATCGCTATCTTTTAATATGGAAGATGCTTTAGCATATTTAAGTATTCATGTCGATTTCTCAAGAACTCTCTTCGCTCAGATATATTTTTGAATTACTAAGATTTTTGGGGTAGCATCGAAAATCAGTAACGTATTAAGATTATTTTAAATCCGGTCCATAATATAGATACAGTATTTGGATGCAAGAAGTCGACAATTTGTTATCCGGGTGTTAATTATGAAAGTGACTAAATAAGCTCATTCATTTCTCTGCCGCACATCTAAAAAATGGAAGTCCCTACCAGCACATGTGTTCCCTCCTACCTACGACATGGGGTCTTTCAAAAGAGGCGTGTAGAAGCACCTTGCAGGTGAGCAAGGTAAGGGCAGTTAGTGCTGTACATTGGCCTTGCGTTTGGACTCTATTTTCACTTAACATCAGGTGGAATGGAGTCTTTAGTTTATCTATACAACAAAAAAACTACTTGATTGGAGAAAAAAATACGACATGTACCACCAAACACTATTCAGATGGATCCGCTTCATAGGTACTTAAGTTGAGCAAAGCACACATAGACAATATACACGGACACGTAATCTCGGACCACTTTGTTGCTATTTTGTCTATGCTTGAAGATTTCGCGCGCTTTGTACTTACTGACAGCAGAGATGACAGTCACACAACCCCTAAACGCAGTTGTAAAAATGGCGGCAAACTGATAGGCCATTTTTTTACAGCTCCGAGTTTAACTTGTAAAAAAATGATTTGAATACGTTATAATTGACTTAGAACGAGACTTTGTGCATGTAATAAGCGCATAAATACTTGACACTGGCAGAAATTAGCTGTTAAAACGGCTAGATTGCCATAAACTCAAAGAAGAAGAAGAAGAACCCCTAAACGGAGTTGTAAAAATGGCGTCAAACTGATAGGCCATTTTTTACAGCTCCGAGTTTGACTTGTAAAATATGAATTGAATACGTGATAATTGATTATGAACGAGACTGAAGAAGAATAACTCCCGAAACTTAGTGCAGTATTTTTCAAAACAACGTTGTAAGTAAACAGCTATTTACTCAGATAACAGCACACTAAATTATAAAGTAAACACTGATATTTATCTATATAGATTGTAAATGTCGCACAATTCACAATTCTACAAACAAATACTGATTCATTATTGTTTTACAATGAATTTTAATGGTACATTTTGTAAGTTTGCTGATAATCGTGGAATTATTAAACATTTAGGATTGGCCAGTTTTATGTCTGACCTCAAATTCCGTTGCTTTTGTGGCGTTATTTGTCCTGTACTTGACGATTCTTGGTATAATTCAACCTTCACTTTTGTCTCGCTACGGGATAATGTCATATGTTAAAGATATGATGACAGGTTCATTATGACTGATTTTATTTGGATTATGGAAAAGAGTAAATTTTTTTGGAAATAATGGTTACTTTAGTCGAATAAATTGTGCCCCCCCCCCCTTAACCTTTGAACCGTGTGACCAAAAAATATGAAAACAATCACAAAGGTAGCGTTTAACAAATACTTTAAACTAAAATTATTTTGGACGAGATCGGATATACCGTCACAGAGTTATTGCCGAAAAACTACTTTTCTCAACAAAAGGGCGTAAGTGCCATGAACATACGCTATTCTGCTGTTGCAATTATTTAAGGCTGCGGAACCCTACACTGAGCACAACCCTACACGACATGCTCTTGCCCGGTTTTTTAAGAAACAATCTAGTGCTAAGAAGTTCCAAATGGATATCGTTATTAGTCATGAAACTGTAAGAATCAGATGATATTTAATCTTCGGACAACCCACATGGTTATCTAAGCCAAAACTAGACAGAGCCTGTACTATGACAATTAAGCAATTGATATACACACTAAAAAATTTTTATTAAAATACATGCAGACAGAATATACCTATAATAATGTTTTTAACACGAACACACGTGACCAAAACCATTCTTCTGGCTTAGCAGTGTGGATCACCACTAACCACTAAGTTATTTAGGATGGTCTAACGAATATTATTTTTATAATTAAAAAATTACTTGCAAACTATCAATGCGGACCGTCACACTACCAGTAACCACTCCAGCTAAGCTGAACTGTTTATTAACAGCAGGTTCAAATCGTAGCATAACGGGCTATATTTCAACCCGCGACCTCTCGACATCGAGAATATGTAATACTTAAAATTATATTTACATCTAATCTTCCCAGCTATTTGCCATTTGACTCCTTTAAGCATTGGGTCACAAATCGAAAGTTTTATCGTAAAATACCGATGTCCAACAGCTAGATCGTTAAGATATGCACTTTATGTACAAGCTCTTGCGGAATAGTAATCAGGATTATATTGCTTGACCTCTTTCTAGCAATCGCTGAATGTTAATAGATTGTATTATCGATACCTGCGGGTATGATTTAGTCGCGGTTTCTCAAGTTATGGAAATTCGTTATAGTAAAATTATAATAGTTTTTTTTTATATGAACTATATCCCTGAAAAGGGATTGAACTTCTTGATTCAACTTCTGTAGCGTCCCATATTTCTCTTCCCTTTAATCTTTTAACACTAACAACTCCCGCCTTTAGCTAAAAGCCCGTTGTCCAGTTTGTCGCAAAGGACTTTACAAACATCGAAACAAACATTTCTGAATCTTACACAGCTCAACTTTCTTTGTGTCTTTGTGGGCGAATCGAACCCACATCCTCGTACAGCACAGAATTCGAAGTAGTCCCGCTGCGCCACCGAGGCAGTCATTAATACCTAATTTTACAACCTTGTAAATCTAATCGTGAATTTTTCAGCGCGTTAGTCACGAGTCGGCAGTCTTCATGAGACTTCTTCGTCTTATTTATTACTTATAAATAAACATGTTATAAACGACAATTACGCTAAGTGTCAATAATCATACAGGACCGACGGATAATGTCAGACGCATGCAGCTAACTTGTTTTCAATTAAATGTTACTTAAGAACATATTAAGAGCATTCATGTTTAATAAATTATAGACTGGCTATCAAAGTAAAGACTGCCATTATTCAGATAGGACAAAAATAAATATTTTCTCGGAAGAATCCATTAAATTTGCATTAAACTGCCAGTTTCTCTCTAAGTAGTTATGCATGGATAGAATGCATAAAACATCGAAAGTAACAAAAAGAAGACGCAATTTTTGGCAATTGATTTCTCGTTATTTTCTCGAAAGTTTTTTTGTCGAGAAAAGTTACATTTACATCCAACGCCAATGTAGGGTTATATGTTATTAATGAGTCCATTTCATATTTTAATTCAAGAACCCCCTAGGTCAAACGTTGTGGTAATATTTTTTTTAGTGAAATGGCTTAATGTGTGTTTTAAACAACAGTGGTTAGCTATTATTGTTTTTAAACTTTCGCGATTTTTATACATATTAGTCGACCCGTGACCACGATCGGTGCAATTCGATCGAAACGTCGGGTAAATAAAAGGTTCGTACCTTTAAATAATTCACGCGATTAAGTCCCGAAATATATCTAATAAGTTGTTAGCTATTTCATGAAAATCGTTCAGCAATTTTAAAGATGCATAATGGGATTTTATAAACTATTTTATTTACAGCATGTTTAAATTTTCTAAATCATAAACATGTTATAGATTAACTATCTTGTTATGTTATTGACAGTTGATAAACAGACAATGTGATACTTATATTTTATCTTAGTTCCTTTTGTCTTACTCATATTTAAAACGCGAAACATGACTAAAACATTATTCACGAAGAAATTGGATACGCCAATGCCGACAGCCATTTATATCTGGTAGTTTCGTGACTAATGATAATTTACCATTTTTTAGTGAAGCATTTCTTTTTAAAGCACTCGGATGGCAAAGATATACGGTATGTCTTTTAAGTATTTAAGCAATTTTAAAAATATATTTACTATTCTTACTACGAGTAAAACATAACATACTCATTAATAAGCTACTTCGCTCCTATTGGTTGTAGTGTGATATTATATAGCTTATAGCCTTCCTCAATAAATGGGCTATCTAACAGTAAAATTATTTTTAAGATTATCGCGTTCAAACAAACAAACAAACAAACTCTACAGCTTTTATTAGTATAGATAATAGGCATTTATTTATACAGTATTTTATTAAAACAGTATTATTTTCAAATTTCGAATTTAAATACTTTTACCATTTCATCTAAAAAGTATTAATTATTTTTTGTAATTAACTTTTATTACCCTATTTATATTTATTATCCGTAAGTAAAATAAAAAAAAGCTAGAAAAAAAACATATTATTTTAATACCAGTTACAGAATGCGTTCAGTTTTAAATTTACTTGTTTAAATGAATGATGAGTAAGTAAGCCTTACTTCGAATTGAAGGCGAGAGGGGCGGAATGAATCACTCAACTATTTGTCAGTATATTATATTGTAGGTGTTTATTTTACTGACTGAAATATATTTGCATAGGTGTGGTGGAATATCCCTTGTGACGAATATGTTACATGGTATGTATATGAGTGGTCTTGTTTTATCTGTCTTATCATGTTGTTTGTAAATATTTTACTTGTGTCTCAGCGGCCGCGGTTTGCTTTGCAATTGCGTTATTTTTTTGGGAAAATTCACACTATGATTTTTTTTAATTAGGCCTTCTTTAACTCTTTTTTGGTTTATTGCCTGCTCTATTATAATTATAAAGAAGGCAGAAAAATGTAAAAATGCAAAAAAGCGCTCTAATAATGCATATATTATGACTTAAGTATGTAAACAACATCGAAATGCATTTGTGTTAGATATGTTCATTTTTTTTAACAAAAAGTTTACTAGCACTAGATTGTGTGCTATATTACTAGCAATCCTGGTAACCCCTCCAGTGTTAGGAGTGGGTTCAAGTCGGTAGTTTAATGGGCAGAATTCAAACCTGCGACCTCACGATTGCGAGTCCGTTGCCTTATACATTAGACTACCGCAGCCTTTTTAATAATTGTCTAAATACAACAGATCTAGCAACATAATTATCATTATCAAATCACTCTTATTTTATAAACTAGAGAGGCTTTATCACTATACTCCAAAAAACTAACAACAAAAAATTAACTCAGAAAAAAACTGATCTAGCTAATAATAATAAACTCACACAACGTCATCTGATCCCGAACTAAGCAAAGCTTACTATGGTAACCAGACAACTGATAAACATACTTATATATTTCTAAATACATACATATTATAGATAAATAACACCCAGACACAGAATAAACAAAGTTTTGATGGGGATCGAACCCACGACCTCCGGCTTAGCAGTCAGGGTCACTAACCACTAGACCAACAGGCCCGCCAGACGAACGTCCTAAGTAATGTCTAGGCTTAAGCGTGAATTTTTTCACATATTTTGCGAAATGCCTCAACATAGGCGTGGCGAGGGTCACCATTGCGACAAAGTAAGACCAGATGTTAACTTGCTAATGAGATGTGACGACACCACAAACACTCAAGGTCTACTGCGGAATCGTTTGAAAAATAACACATTTTATACTATTACTTACGATAATTTGGTATTTTTGGTCATATTCTGTAATGTAGGTGAGATGGTGCAATGCAAGGTGCAAAGACGTATGCAGCTTTATGTTAAGTGGCTATCGTAACGGTGTAGAGGATATTCACGATATACTGAGTGTACAGAAGGAAAGTTGAAAGAGATGAAAGTTTAATGACTGCTTCTGTGGCGGGTGGGATCGATTCCCACACGGGACAGCACTTTGTGTGATCCACAAATTGTTGTTCCGGGTTTGCGTGTACTTTGTGTCCGTGACTTGTATGTTTGTAAAGCCCCCGTGACACAGGGCTTATACGCTACGGCGGGTAGTGTTTAAAAAAAAAACTCGAAGTATGCGTACAAAGGCATAGGCTTACCAAGAATCATTTTTCAGGAGTTTTTTATTATTTCGGAGGGGTTCTCATGATTTTTAGTGTTTTTTTAATCGTTTCTAAGGGGGGGGGGGGGCAAATTTAGAGGTGTTTTTCATAATTTGGGAGGGGGGAGGCTGTCATAATTTCTTCTTGAGACTGGGTATGCCCATGTTTAGAAGTTCCGTGTCCGTGGGCACATGAAGTAACCTTCATACAATACTCTCAATGATACGAAGTCTCGGAATTCCTTTCGCACAAAGTGTTCCAAATTGATCTGTAATTGCGTATCCGTGAACGATGTCTATGTGCGCGTTGTCCATGCGAGTTACTTTTGAAGATTACCTTCTGTAATCTTAGTATCTTGGTATATTAGGTCCCTGGCTCAATGGCGACCGGGCTGATTGAGATATGCGATTGTGGTAACGTTGCTTAAACGTTACCAATGTCAGTCTATAAATTAATTACCGTTTTCAAACATTGTCACATCCTTCCGTGTCTCAGAGAGCACGTAAAGCCGTCGGCCCTGCGCCTAATCTCTCTCCGATCGTGTCGGATTTCCGTCCCATCGGACTATGAGAGTGACGGAATAGAGAGTGCACTTGTGTCTGCGCATACACTTGTGTATTATTATATTTCCTGTGTAGTTGGCTAGTCTTTAATGAGATTGGCCGCCGTGACCGATATCGGTTAGGAGACCATTATCTTGAGCTGGTACCTACCGTCTTAAGTACACGTAATCAATTGAAATAGCCACGACGTTAATTTTGTTCTTAAAACAGAAAGATTTCGTGTACCTGTCGACATTAAGCACGTCAACAATAAATTACTGAAGTGACATAAACAGGATAATAAACCTTAAATATTACAATTACTCATCATAACACTAATGGCCGACTGCACATTACTTACGTTCCTACGTATTTTGCATTTAATATTACATCCATACTAATATTATAAATGTGAAAGTAACTCTGTCTGTCTGTTACGCTTTCACGCTCAAACAGCTAAACCGATTTAGATGAAATTTGGTTTGGAGATAGTTTGAGTCCCAGGGAAGGACATTGGATAGTTTTTATCGCGATAACCGACATCCACGCGGGCGGAGCTGCGGGCGAAAGCTTTCAATAAATTGTATATAAATAAATTGTATTTAACCAGAACAATATAAAATGTGAATTTAACTGTTTCTTTGGTTAGTTTACACTTAGCTGATTACCGTGAATTTTGGTTTTGACGTAGTCTGAAATATAGTTAATATTTAATATCTCGTGTGACGGTGTTTAGGGACAAACTCCTCCGAAACGGCTCAACCGATTTTAATGTTTTTTTCGTATTTTTGGTAGGTATGAGAATAAATCATAAAGTAGTTTTTTATTAAATTTAGTAAATATTTTGTTTGCAAAAATGGGGAAAATTGACACAGACAGAACTCCTGATACTATCCGGCTCGTATGGTCTGCACCGCAAACGTCAAATTCTATACTATAATTCTCATTGACGTAGAGACCAGGACTGCGCCATCCCTTACAATTAAAAAGTAAATATTGACTGCAAAGCGTGAAAGAGAGATAAAACTTGTGCGGACTTGAGGTATTGTGTACAAAGTAGCCTTATCTCTTTCTAAAGAGTGGTCAATTTTGTGCGGCTATGGCGCAGTCCTGGTATATTACGTCAATGATAATTCTTTTCCATTATCGATATCGCTATTCGAATTTGACTTTGTCAAAAAGCGAATGTAATTTCGTATTTGATAAGTAGGTATTTACTTGAAATAAGATACTAATAGAATGCGATTAGGTAGTAAATTAAATACTAGCTCCAATTAAAAAATAAACATGGCAATTTCAAATACTAAGTATGAAAGATAATGCATAATTGATAGATAATAATTATTGCACAGATATTCTATATTTAGAACTACACTGTTGTAGATTCTATCTATACGATATCATATCAAAGTTTGCCAGACTACGTGACTTTCGATTTATTGGTCGACTAGTTTATAATAATACTTATAATAATAATATCTTGGGACAACTCACACAACGCTATCTGATCCCCAACTAAACAGAGCTTATACTAACCAGACAACTAATAAACATACTTGTATATTTCTAAATACATACATATTATAGATAAATTACACCCAGACACAGAACAAATATCACACAAAGTCTTACCCTGAGTAGGTATTGAACCCACAACCTCCGGCTAAGCAGTCAGGGTCACTAACCACTAGACCAAGAGGCCAGTCAAAAACTGACAAGATTTGCTATAATTAATTTAAAATCAATAATTTGCTTTATCAAAGGTTTTACATAAACAAAGTTGTTCCAAGTCGTGGGCTATTTTAAAATTATACAAATAATTGTAAAACACCCCCGACTCAAGGTTTAAAACCTACTGCGATAGATATTATTTAAAATATTTATAATTAATTTGAATTAGTCAACCGAAACCACACACTTCTGACAATGTGAGAAAACGGTATACCATGTCCATTTATCCCGATTCGATTCTCGCTGGTCTACAGGGTGTCCCAAAACTATGCCACGCGAAGGGAAAGTACCTTAAATATTGTAGATAGAACATTTTACTGAAAGAAGGCCTCACTTTGAGTTTAAAAAAAATTAGAACTGCATTCATAGATTTTTAAATAATCCTCTGTCTGAACTAGGAATCGAACTTGCCTAATGTGAAAGAACATCATTCTATATTTTCATGAAACCAATTCAAGAGGTCTGAAAACTCAAAGGTGAATTGGGTATTTGACTACTATCAAAATAAAATATTTTATACTAACCATGTAAAAATGTGCCAATGAGTGTTCTAAAAAAAAATGTTTGATCTATAATTTAAATATAAAATAATTTTTAAACATAAAAAGAAACACTAAAAGTAAATGATTTCATTATAGAAAACGTGACGTCACTTGCTAGCATTTCATACAAATTTCTTAAAAAGAGGCTGATTTGACTTCAGTCAAATACCCTATTAAAAAATAAATTATGTCATATTTGGTCATTTTTCAACAGCCTTAATCAGGTTCTTATGAAAATGAAAACCTTAACCTTTTTGTAAGATTTTTCTTTTCATAAGAAAATGTACTACATAGGTACTTAGACAAAGATCTAACACAGTTATTATATTAATATGTTCGTAAACTTTCGCGATTTATACAAATTAGGCATAGAAATTTATAAGCTGCGGGTCTTAATCGCGTAAATATTTTATTTTAATACCGTTGCAATACGGTCGAAGCGTCGGGCAATAAACAAAGGTATTTAGCATTAAAATAAAATATTTACGCAATTAAAACCCGTAGCTTATAAAATTCTATAATGTATACAGTTATTGTTTATAACTTGTAACATAATAGCGCATTTTTATCAAAAGCCGTGACTAATAAGTTATTGTTAGATTTGTTAGCCAGCCTTGAGTGTACAGATACGTTGTAATTAATTACGATGTGTCTAAAATCACTTGATATGAGTAATTATTACTCGTACGCCGCACGTGTGTATATGCCGTGTGGGTAAACCGGTCATATGGGTATTACTGCAAAACACTAGGTCGTCTTGGTGGGTATTGGGTACCACAGCAGTGTCAGTTAATCTTCCGTGAAATAGTGATGTTAACACATCACTGTGTTTCGGTTGAAGGGCACTGTAGCAATTGTGATTACTGGGCAAATGAGATTTATGAACTAATGCCTCAAATGAGGAGTGCATTGTGGTGACATTCAGATCTTTGCCAAACAAGGATATGGGTGGCACTGATACTGTTATGGGATAGCGTGACGCGCCACCATCAGGCGCACGATCTTAATTTCGGAGTATACAAAAAAACAAAGGACAGAAGAAAAGCTTACACATACCCATCGTTCATGGATACGGAATCTCGGAACACTTTTGGAACAAAGTGGTCCGAGATGCCATGTCCGTTGCTCAAGCGAAATATGTACTACGTTGACGAGTACCTTCTGGTGACTTGCGGTGTTTTGTGATATGGCCGTGGTCGTGTGGGCAGACCGGTCATAGGCGTATTGCCTTATTTAATACTAGCTTATGCCCGTGGCTGTCCACAGGTGTGCTCCATTAACTATTTCACACGACTTCTTCGATTAGAAGATGATTATAAAGGTAACAAGTTTATTTTGAAAATCCAGGGTTGGTTCAAACTGCAATCGGTATGACCCAGTCTTAATATATAACGTAATCATAAAGCGGTTAAGGCATCGAACTCGTGATCGAAATTATACGTGTACGAATCCCATCCAACCCACCCTTGATACAAGCTGTAGCTGCTAATAGGTAATGACTCAGCTTTAAGGCTAAACAAGATTCCTGGTAATGTGCCTGCCTGGTAACCTATTTTTAAAAAAATTACACGTTCAATTCAATCTTACGAAAGATTTTTTTTAAAGACGACTTCTTCAGTAGGTTACAAAGTACACCCAGTCTCGGAGCAACAATTTGTGGATCACACAAAGTGGTGTTCCGTGTGGGAATCGAACCCCGACCTCTTGCGTAGCAGTCGGACACACTCCCACCACGCCACAGAGGCAGTGATCCCATATTGAATTGGATATTACATCATCACAAAAGTTTGATATGAAATTGCTGTTTAGAATGAGTTCACGTCAATAGTTTAATGAATAGGATTCAATAAAAAGACGAGACCATCCTATAGATTCGGAGTTCCAATTATGATGTACTAAAATGATTCAAGTTTTGTAATACTTAAGACTTAATGAAGCTTAGTGAGAAATGTAAATTGGTACAGTTACATTCAGCTGTCAATTTTAATAATAATTGCGTACGTCCTTATATATAGTAACAACTACTTGTTAGAAGAAATTTCATAAGCTATATAATTAATTTAAACGTTGCTAAATCAGTCGTTATATTAATTTGACAAAACGTTTAATGCACATGACAATGTTGAAATAAGTAATCTTGATTGACGTCTTGACTGTGCCGATGACATACATGTGCACATAAATCATATTTGTGGGCTGTGGACTGTGAGCGCAGATCATGTACTGTCGTGTTGGTAGGTCACCAATTTTGATCGAGTGGTCTTGATTTGGTCTCATTTCAGTTAAATGCTTATGCTTTTAAGTCTTTTAAATTGTTTTATAAGTAGGGTAGGTGCTTCAGGCTAAACCACGAAAGTGCAACAGACAGATAGAATTTCTTATAAACCTTGATGCAAAAGGAGTGATGTTAATTATAAGTATATTTATACTACTTATAATAATGGTTTTCTAACCAATGTCGGTTGCGGTGGCCAATCTCATTAAAGACTAGCCAAACGACGCAGGAGATAGTACACTGCACAAGTGTGTCCGTAGACAAAAGTGCACTCTCATAGCCTGATGGGACGAAAATCCGACACAACTGAAGAGAGATTGGGCGCAGGACCGACGGTTTAACACACACGGAGGGGTGTAAAATTTTTGGAAAACGGTCACCCAACTGGACCGACAGTGGAAACGTTAACCTCGCAGATATATTAATCTGCACGGTTGCCACTGCGCAACAAACAACAAAAAAAAATACATCATTATTAACTGACCAACACCATCCATTGACTAGTAATAACTATAGCTCAGATGTCCTAATTACCTAACGCATTTATGAAAGCTCATAATCATATTTCTATAACTTCCTAAACATTTCTTTTTTTCATTCAATTTACGAGTGAAACGCATGTGTATACAATCAGATTGATGACATTAAATCAACTCGTTCCGTTAGTCGGTCAAGCGATCTGATAAGCTATCAGCTCTCTGATAAGAACGCACTGTTTACCACTTGGATTTTATAATGCAATATGCAGACTCAATCATTATTTACATTATTTCTTATACGATATTATCACGACTTTATGAGGTTAGGTGGAAACGCAAACATAATAATTCGTGCCTTGTTTACTAACGGACTTAAAAAAGAGGAGTTACTGTAAGTTTAATATGTGTTTGTGTGTGCTATAAAATATTTATTCTTTCTTTTAAAAAGACGACTCCCGCAGTAGCGGGAGTCGTCTTTCAGGGTACAAGCCCTGTGTCGCGAGGGACTTTACAAACATACATGTCACGGACAAAGTACACCCTGACTCAGATCGACAATTTGTGGAATACACAAAGTGATGTTCCGTGTGGGAATCGATTAACTGATAGTAAAAATCGCTTACGATATTATTAAAATCTTTACGATCGTCTTATTAATAAATCAATTATTAATAAATAGTCTTTATTCAGTCACACTGGAGGACGGGCAGCAGCGTCCTCTACGTACTTAAAACCTTACTGCGATCGCCAACCCGCTCGCCAAGCGTGGCGATTATGGCAATTACCCCCAGGATCTACATACTAGTAAGTTCTACTGGGGAGACCCGTGCCCAGCAGTGGGACATCATATGGGTTGATATGTATGTATGTATGTATGTAGTCTTTATTATTATTAATACTATTTAATAAGCGAACATATAAATTGACACGCGTAAAAACGTAAATGAGTTTATTATGAGCATCTCATTAATATATTCTTTTATGTAGGTATTATTAGATACTCAGACCCATAAATTATCTTTTAAGCGGTTAAAATCTCTATCGTAATGTCTACGATCGTCTTATTAATAAATATCTGGTCCACGTTAATAATATTCATGATTAACCCAATAAATTAACAATTAAACATAAAAATATCTATAAAATTATGATTACAATTTCTATGAACGTCTTATTAATAAATCTATTCTAATTACATTATAATTTAGTCCAAATTAATCATTCTATTCATAGTCGACCCTATAAATTGACCATTACGCGTAAAAAATGCCACAATAAAGACCACAAAACTAGTTTTTGTGTTAATTTTAAAGTGATAAGTGGTTTTCCTTAACGTTTTCGGTAGTAAAGTACGTTCATTGAACTTAAAATATAAACTAAAAGTTACCTATAATTATGTACATTTATTTTCCTTAAACTGATCGTAATTACACAGGTAATTTTGGTTTTAATTATGTTAAATGGTCTCGTTTTAAGACCAATTAGTCATTATAGGTACCCAGTTTGTACAGGTCATTGATATTTTCTTGAATGATAATCCCAATTACTTTCCCATCAATGACTTCCGTGATTAACAAAAATGTATCAACGGCTGTAATTTCACTCTATTGTCAGTCAGTCCCTAAATCTTTGGATATATCGATAAAGATTTTTGGAGGATTTTGAAATTCGATTAAATTTATATTGAGCAAGAATTTTTCAAAAAGTTATCTAGCCATATGCGTCGCATATTACTACCAATCTTGTTGAACCCCTCCAGCTAAGATAAATTGCTAGTGTTAGGAGTGGGTTCACGTCGGTACCTAGTATAATGGGTAGGATTCGAGCCCGCGACCTCTCGATTGCTAGTCCGATTCCTTAACCATTAAACCAGAAAATAAGTGGTATTGTGAAATTTTATCAGTTAGTCCGGGTGTGCAAATGCAATCTCTAAGGAAGGCAAAAATGAGTTTATCTTTTCCCCCTCTTTAATAAACTTCTAGTAAAACAAAACGCGCGTGAAGTCTATTGTACAAATGTTTGTCCATTTTCAAATACACTCATTTAACGATGTGCAAATACATGTTATTTTTTCAAACTATGAATCCTATTAGACAGTTGAAAACTCGTATGTATTATTCTAAGTAAAACCTTATTTTTAGTTTGACAACATTGACATGTTGGCGTTACTGTTCCTTGATTCGGTTCGAGCCTTCAAGCAAAATTGGACTTTAAGGTGACGAACATTTACATTCCGCGACTGTACAATTGTACCTCAGAATTGCAACACTATACATACGACATAGAATTAAATAAAGGGTGTAGTGACAATATGACAATGCTCCATAAAATATTGCAATATTGTATTCTGCGCGCCAATTTTCACAAGACTGTTTGAAATAAATATAACAAATGAAACTTGCGTAGTTGAGATAACTCATTCGTTTTTATCGAAACATAAAGGGGCCAATATAATATTATCATTGATAAATACTTAAGATTGCGAAACGTTATAAATTATGTACGATTTACCAGCGCAATAGTAATATTTATCAAACCTAGTTTGAGCCTCAATAAAATTTGTTTAGTTCGGATTGGGGGAATATATTGATAACTGAACAAATGCTGATAGGTTTTTACTATTGGAGGGGTCACTGATTCAATGGCGACCGAGCTGATGGAGATATCTGCGAGGTTAAGCAACGTTGTCACTGTTGGTCCATAGATAGGTGACCGTTTTTGAACAATGTCATACCTCTCCGTCCTAAAAGAATACGTTAAAGTCCTGAGCGTAATCTCTCCGGTCGTGTCGGTGTCCGTCCCATCGAACTATGAGAGTAAGGGGATTAGAGAGTGCACTTGTGTCTGCGCATACACTTGTACACTAAAATATCTCCTGCGCAGTTGGCTAGTCTCTAATGAGATTGGCCGCAGTAACTAACATCGGTTAGGAGGTCATTAGATGTCATTTGGCGAATTATTGTTTTTAAAATTTCGCGGTTTTTATACATCTACACTAATATTATAAAGCTGAAGAGTTTGTTTGTTTGAACGCGGTAATCTCAGGAACTAATGATCCGAATTGAAAAACATTTCTTTCTCTTACTGCTGGATAGCGCATTTATCGAGGAAGGCTATAGGCTAAATAATATCGCGCTACGACCAATAGGAGCGGAGACTATTAACGTCGGGTAAATAAAAGGTTAACCTTTAAAGAATTCACGCGATTAAGTCCCGAATTATTTACGTAAAATAAGGTTTTGCTTCTATGACAATTTTTTTCTGTAAAATATTGATTTGTTTCACTATAATACATAATCTAGTTTTGCAAAGACAATATTTAACACAGTACCTAACTTTTGTCTTCTCCTGTTGAACTGCTAACTTATGTTAGTCTGACTTAAGACTTACTTTTGACAGCGATTTCATACGAAAAATGTACAACCAAAGTTACCAAGTAACCAAGAGTTAAGTCGTTAAAATAAATTCGGTAGGTACTTTTTGCGTAAATAAATACGACTAGGTACATAGATCCTTACAAACTATCACTGTGAGAAAGTTTCTTGTTGACAATTAATACTGCGTACTGTACTTTATTATACTTCCTAGTAAATATTAAGGAAAATTAATAGAAACAAACATAGATAAGTAATTGTTCTAGTATCTAACTAATCACAAATCATTTCCGATAGCAAAAAATGTTATTGGAAAACTATGACACTATCTACTTTTTTATCATGTATATTTTCAAATGGATTGTCATATAACCATAAAAATATTAAAGCCGTGTTTTCACTAGGGGAAATTACACCCGCGACTGTGCCCGACACGAAGTGCTGCACATGGTGTTGTACTGTCGGGCCTTGAGTTTGGACTCTATTTCCACTTAACATCAGGTAGAATGGAAGTCATTTGATTACCTACCTAACAAATTAAAAAAAAGTTTACGCGTCATACCTACGCGGTGTCGCCAGACATCGATAGCAACATCTACGACTTACGAGTCGCGCGACTTGTAGCTAGACATGTCTCTGCGAGCGTCAAGAGTAGAGACCTTCGTGTCCCTCGGCAGTCGCCCGACAAACTTTGAATAGTGGAAACGCGCAGGACCGTAGACTGTAGCTAGTAAGAAGGGAGGGGGGGATGCCAGGCCATAAATTAGTAATGCCGTACCTTCAGGGTCGTAGCTATAGCCATTTTGAGGTAATGCCATTAAGTTACTAATGCCGTTCCTTAAACTTAAGTCTTGCTACGCTCCTAGGGCGAGTGTCGCTTTGTTTCCCGAAATGCTGGAACAACACTACCACCTCAGACGACATTGAACACCACTGAGCAACATTGTCTCAGAAAGTCGCAGACACATATCACGTGAATGTCAGGCAACATGTCCCCTAGTGAATACATGGCTTTACTGTTAAGCCTATATAATGATAAGTTTATGAATATCCTGTCATATTAGTTGATATGCAATGATAAAGTAGAAATTGATCTTTGAACCAAATGCTATCATTATCAGTACATGCATCCTCTCTACTGTTTCTAACACGTGGGGAAATTATGAAGTTGCATCATTGAATAGTATGAAGTAAAGTCGCGTTTTTGTACCTATTTATTTAGTTTAGTTAAGGTTTGTTTAACGGTTTTCGCTATCATTTAAAAGGTTAAGGTTTATAAAGCACAAAACGGATGAATTATAAAATTTATATCAAATAATGCATTGACATAATTTTATAAATCACCTGTTTCGTAATTATATTGACTAAAATTTGAAAAAAAAAGCCCGATTTACTAAAGAGCCGAATTTACGCTCTCGTATAAAACGTCCAAATAAGTGTTTATTACTTCCTAATTAAAATATTGTTATCTATATTTTATAATCATTACATAATTAAATAATGTTAAGGTGTATGAACTTTGTATTTTTTAAAAGAATACTTTTATAAGCAATGATTAGTTTAATAAGTACGTAATTATCTTGAATTATCTTTAATATTATAATCAAATTAATTTCCGCATGTATGCCGTATCAATGTTATTTTTTATCAATTGTTTGTGTTTTTTTTTATTTGCAACATAAATATTAAAACATTTTAATCCTGTACACACACTAGTATCACTAGTATAGAAATGACAATTAGTTTTTTAAGGTTCCGTACCTCCAAAGGATAAAAGGGAACCCATTTGGTCCATTTGTCAAGAACCTGTATCTCGGGAACGCGTGAAGGTATCGAGTTGAAATTAAAACCATATACTCAAGTCTACAGCTTCTTGAAGTTGTGCAAAAATCAAACTTCTAAGTTAACATAAAAAAAAAGATACAGCCGTTTATATATAACGTAGTCGAGACTTGATTCCTGAACTATTTACCTACAAATTTGTACGGAATCCTCGGTGGACGAGTCCACTCCCACTTGTCCGGTTTTTAATACTACAACCAATCCATACTAATATTATAAATGTGAAAGTTACTCTGTCTGTCTGTCTGTTACGCTTTTACGCCCAAACAGCTAAACCGATTTAGATGAAATTTGGTATGGAGATAGTTTGAGTCCCGGGAAAAGACATAGGATAGTTTTTATCGCGATAACCGACATCCACGCGGGCGGAGCCGCGGGCGAAAGCTAGTTTTTAATAAAAACGAAACTTACCCTGCACAATGCAACGCCAGTGTCCAACCTATCCAAGAAGTTATCAGCATTGATCCTAAGTTCTGGGTACAGGACTGTTAGCCACTCAGCTAAGTCCTCTTTCATAGCATACAGGTATTCCTCTGAGGACTTGAAAGGCCTGAAGGGCCTCGCCTCCAGGAGAACAGCGCCGGCGCTCGCCATTTTACGTGATGTGTCGAGCTAAATGGACATTACTGGATCTGTAACAATGGAAAAATAAGCATCAGTAAGTAAATTTTTAATAGATAAAGCTTACTTGCAAATGAAAGGTAGCGGGTTCGAATCCTACATATTATGCTATCGCTAGATCGAGTAATGTGTGACCAAGATTGCTAGTTACCTTAAAAAAACAACTGGTTGCACTCCGGGAGTGCTGGCAGAAGTGAAAATTTGAACATTACATTACATAGGCACTGATTAAATTTAAATAACATTTTTCGATCTTACTTACATAATAATAAGAAAATATGAAATAATAAATCACAAAAGAAAAAAAATAATCGTTACTCGGACTCGGATTGGGGTCTATGCCCAATTTCCCACCTAAGTTATAATAACATTGTAGATGGTGGCGAAATTTGGCAGTTTTTCATTGCTGCGTCTTACGAATTTTCGATCAGGCCACGTGTCCTGACGCGAGTTAAACATTTTTACCCATCCCAAAGAAGTTTTCACTTAAAAATAAAGACACGCGCTAAACACAAGAACTAACTACACAAATACGTGTGGTATGGGACTTAAGCATACAAAAGAAGGACATATAATGTCCTGTGTGGGAATAGAATCCGAAATCTCTTGCACAATAGTTCAACGCAACTGCCCAACCGCAGTGAAAAGTAGAATTGCGAAGTCACGCTTTAACGTAGTGAAAAACGTTAGATGTTTATTTATCTTCAAGTACCCACGGATTTTCATATAAGTATCGGGATACTTAATAAACTGCGTGTCACCTATTGTCTAGATTTAGCGTAAGTATCAAAATATCTACATATTACGAGTACTATTATATAATTTTGTAAACACCTGTTGAGTTTTTATGTGTAATCTCATGGATGACTTGATGAGTTTACGAGTAGAACTAGAGATTTATTTTTGCCAAGTTCGAAATGGTGGAGCCTCTTTTCAAATGTCAATGAATAATTTAAGGCGAGATAAGAACAGGACAAATAAATGTAAATGCTAGCATTGCTAGTACTGCTTTGGTTGATTGCGCGTAAGTGTAGTGTACTCTTTACTTTTGCAACAATATTTGTTTATTTATCACCACTTTGACATATAATCATTTTACTCATTACAATCGTTGCGTATACTCCTTTAACTGCCAGCTGGCTACTCCAACTAGATTATGAAGATACTGAAGCTCTACTGAAATTCCTGGAGTAAACCCACAAAGCCTCCTCCACCCAGTACCTATTACAAATCCTTCGAAGACATATTTTAGGTACACCTTTGATGTAAAATATTTTGTGGCAAATAAACATTATTATAATTATTATTTAATAAAAAGAGACTAAGCATCCAAAAGTCGGTCTACCATCATGGGGGTGGGTACCCAGGGGCTGGAGATTCCCCTCCCCCCCCCCCAATTGCAAAAAAGTAAGTACACAGAACTGATGTCACCGGTGTTTAGTAAATTCTACCATCTAAGCCACAACCCTACCAAAAGTTGATGCTGGCACACCCATGGCTATCATTAAACCATGACTACTCTACATTTTAGTAAATACGTTCTAATTAGGTCACATTCTCATTATCAACTTTTGGTAGGTAATTACATCTAGGTCGTTTATGAAGTCCCATACCACACGTACTTGTGTAGGTAATTATCTTTTGGTAATTTACAAATCTGCCTACAAGGACATAAGTCATTCGTACCATCAAACAAACGTCTAGACGTACAAAAAGCTGAAATACATTATTCTTATCATTAATTGACACCAAACGGTGTCGCCATAATGATTACTGACGATCGCCTCCGCTGTCAAATCATTTACTGTAATGACTGCCAGATTGGCAAGGATGAAATATTTTATGATTTATAACAAGACTAGCTTTGACGCGCGACTTTGTACACGTACACAACGTTTTATTGACTGAATAAAATAAGGGTTTTTGCTTTATTCGACAAGGTTATAAATCTCTTCGTTAAATTATAGAGAGTCCATCTTATAAACACCAGCGCCTACTATTATATATGAAATCGAAGCGGGCGGTAGCCTAATGGCTATGGCATCGGTCACGTAATCGTGAGGTCCTGGGTTTGAATCCTATCCATTATGCTACCGACGTGAACCCACATCCTAACACAAGCCTACTACTACTTTGCTACAGGGGTTAACATGTTTGCTAGTAATGTAGGACCACAATCTCACATTGCAAGTTATCTTTAAAAAAAGTCAGTAAATCCTCATTAAAATCTGACAGACAGATAAACAGACAGACCAATAATTAAATCTTAAATCTCAAAAAAACCTTAGACATTACAAACAAACACATCAAATTTATTTATATGCATTGCTAAATGACATGTCATGTCACATGTCATTGTTCAATAAAATACGTAAGCAGTGCGGTTCAATTATTTTTTCCTTGTAGGCATCAGTCAATGGAATGTTGAATTGGAGCGGAATTTTATGTTGACACTTATTTGACTTTTCCTTGTTTGTCTTTGACATAGTGTGTCCATAGGTTAGAACTAGCGATAAGGTAATATTTCTCACGCCACGGAAAGTATGTTAAATGTCAAGATAAAACTATTTTAGTTTTGAGTTTAAATATATTAGGGTTGTACTCTACTTAGGAACTAGTAGCATTGAGGTTAGATTTCCGCTGATATGATCGCAAAAATGAAGTTACAAAAAAGTGGCATTAGAGAAAATATATATACATAGATATTTTTTATTTATTAAAAAACGACTCCCGCATTAGGGTACAAGCCCTGCGTCGCGGGGACTTTACAAACATACAAGTCACAACAATTTGTGAATCACACAAGTGGTGTCCCGTGTGGGAATCGAGCCTACGACCTCTTGCGTAGCAGTCGGATACACTCCCACCGCCTATATATAATACTAGCTGTCCCGCGCAACTTCGTATGCGTAAATGTTCCCCGTTTTTGCAACATTTCACGTCGCTACTCCGCTCCTATTAGTCGTAGCGCGATGTTATATAGCCTACGATAAATGGGCTATCTAACAAAAAAAAGAATTTTTCAAATTGGACCAGTAGTTCCTGAGATTAGCGCGTTTGAACAAACAAAACAAACAAACAAACTCTTCCGCTTTATAATATTAGTATAGATAATAGACCTATAAATAAATTGTCTTTAACTTTAAATCAAAGACAACTATAATATGTGTCAATTACCGTGTGTTCTTAACCTAACCTAATAGTGTTTCAAAATCTATAGCCAGTATATTTTAGCTAGTTAGAAGCCTTGGTAGGCTAGGCCAAGGCTTCTAAATAGCTAAAAATCTTTATTGAGGAGAAAATCTTACGTTCCTCCAACACAAAGGGAGGATCCTCCGACCAGGCGAGGCGATCGTGCTTAGCGGGCCGTGGCCCAACGGTATATCTAATACCTAGGTAGAAGCTGTTACAACTCCACTTGTGCAATTCAGGATTTGGACCGATCCTATCTATATTTTATTCGGTACAGTGCAACCTTAATATATGCTTTGAAAATGTTAATCGTCTTCTGCGGCTAACTGTACCCCATATACTATCGGCAGTGCATCATACTTGTCATTCTGTCACACACGGTGACACAGTTCATTTACCCACACGGTCGGTCGCGCATCGCGGCTCACTGCGTGTGCGCACTTTCGCGATTACCACTCCCGATTCGATACCATGCTCTTTCATGGTGTTTAGACGTTAGACGCACCCCTTGATACTAAGGCTATGCTTATGCTAATAATAGACAAGCTAGGAATTCAACGATGTACTGACAACCACAAAAGTTTATCAAGGAATAGTCATAAACGAAAAACACAAAAATATGTCAAAAGGACGTCTTGATGGATGCCACCAACGCTCATCGTGCTATGGAACGGACGTGACAGAATCCGTAATGAGGATATTCGCAGTAAAACTAAGGTTATCGACATAGCTCAGGGGATTAGTAAGTTGAAAAGACAATAGGCACGCCACCAAACCGATAATTAGATGAGTACAAAAGGTTCTTGAGTGGCGACCACGAGCTGGAAAACGCAGCAGGACATCCCTCCACAAGATGAACTGACGACCTGATTAAAATATCAAGGAGCTGTTGTATGCAGACCGCTCAAAATCGGTCGCTGAGAAGTCCTTGGGGCAGGCCTATGTTCAGCAGTAGACGTTTTCAGACTTATTATGATGACGTCAGTTATTCTAACGTGAAATAGTCATACGTTTCGGAGTGGTACTGTTGGTCGGGTGTTTGTGTACTTTAAAATCATTGTTGACAATTACTAAGTTAGCAGCAGGTCATGGCTAATGTCAAGTCAGCCCAAAGCAACATCAGCGCCACTTAAATCTTAGTTAGGCAAAGCTCCGAGCGTCTCATTTGCCCAGTAGCACTTGCTACAGTACCCTTCAATTGAAACATTGCATGCTGGCAGTACGGCCTTTACAACTTACCAAGCTAACTAACGGCCGGTCTCAATAATCTACCTATAGAGTTTGAATTTTGACATATTTTGTACGGAGCTTATGTCAAATGTATACCTCTAGTAGCCAAATCTATTGATAGTTAGATTATTGAGACCAGACGTAAAACATGACAGTAAGATGTTTCGTCTTTTTATACCACGAACTGTTTGCACCAGTATGAATCGCATATCGACCTTTTTTGATGGTATCAATTCGAACCAATTGGATTTAAAACGATATTCCATATACCATGGATAGACTTCCTTAGACTGTTACTCAATGTGAGCGTAGAAAATTGGCTACCCCCTTTCATTTCGATTCTTACGTGAACATTATAGGTAGATATTACAGTGTGCATATCTCACGTCTCATTTAACACAATTATGTATGGAAACGCGATATTTTGTGTGAAATACCACGACTCGAGTACGGCTCAACGGAGCAATACGATGCCTCGGTAATTGAATAGTCAGTAGTCAGTGGTGGTTATGTGGAATGCTTAATCGCTAATCGTGGAGCATTAGCCAACTGGTGGATAAACAATTAAATAGTTCTTTGAAAGGAAATCACGATACGGTTGGTGTATCGTCAACGTTGTGGTAATTAGCGTTATTTTGGCTTAAGTTGTTGCGTAGTTTAGTTTGGTTATGTATAGTTAGCCAAAAACTTTATTGTAAAGGAAAATAAATCTTATTGTTTTATGACGTGCAAATAAATATAATCTATAGGGTGAAAGACCATATTTTAGGCCAACTGTGCATGTTGCTTTGACAAACTTAAACATAATGCTGATAACGGCTGTAATGCTAAAAATAGCATGCTTTTTAATGCTTATTCTTTTAACTATGCTAAAAAATCAAAAAATGTTTTTTTTTATTTTCTTTTAGATAAGTAGTTATTGCTGCAATAATGCATGGAACTTTTATATCACAAAACACAAAGTGTATAAGTTAAGAATCGTTCACGAAGTCTCAGAACATCTTCGTAACAAAGTGTTCCAAGATTCGATGTCCATAAACGATGTCTATCTGAACGTTGCTTGAGCCTAGGTTTGTGTAAAGCTTACCTACTGTATTCTCGTCGTTTTGTGATTCTGTTCCCAAGAATGTGAGCTATTTATTTGTTAAACTCAACCTTAAAAATAGTGCGATTACTCAAATTCTGTATCAGCAACTTCACAGAAATATTATACATTTTTCTGTTAATTATATATGCTTTATTTCATGTGAATTTCTAATTAGTCACAAGCGTGAACGCAATTGATAAAAACGATTTACAACATGCTTACCACTTTAAATTTATGATTGTTAAGTGTTTTGAAAATATATTTTTATAATAGTAGTAAATTGATAAACAATAACAGTAGATAAGTATTACAAAATAATATTTTCAGCTAGTATGATACTTAAGCTAGATCCTGTTGACAGGTATTAAGATTTTATTTTATACGCAACTTCATGCTCATAACGCGTGTAGGCATATGGACGCTTTGAATCAAATTAATAAAATTGTAAAAGCGTGATGACAAAAAGCGCGTTAAATGCTTGTTATGTAAACCTGGCTTAAACGAATTATTCAGATCAAAAATATTTAGGTTAAATCCATTATGTGCCTAGACGCTTAAATCGCTCGCATACCTCAGCGATAATCTCAAAAACTCATAGCCCTATTTTGATTAGTGTTTAAGACAATAAATCCATGGATTATGGCGTCAAAAGATTGATTTGTAGGTCAAGATAATACGCCTAGATATTTAGGAATTTATTTCCTAGAAATTATTGAATAATGTGTGTAGGAGTGTTGTATGTGTCATAGAATGAGTAGGCATACAGCTGGTGTCTGAAGTTCGATTCCCGGGTCGATATAAATATAATTAGAATTAATTCTTAGTCAGCACATGAGACTGGGTTCGAAACTGTACAGAACCGTAGCTATGTTATAAATATGATTTTTATACGATTTTAGTGAAAATTGTAATTGAGTCGCTCTAATATTGAAAGTATACATTTGTTTTTTTTATTATTTATGTAAATAGTAATGGGTACAGCGAATGACACAAAGAGAGGTGGATAGAGAGTAAGGAGGCCTTTTCCCTTGCAGTGCATAATAATAATACGTACATAGCTAATATAACTTAACATAGATAACAAAAGGTATCTACCATTCAAGGTTTTGGAATCAACACATCGCGAAAATGTGCGTTTCGATCCACGAGTTTTGAATTACGTCTGTTCATTCCAGGCCTGTTACTAGCCTACCGCCGCTTATTAATATATAATACGTATCCTTCAGGGTCCCACAAGCATGAAATATGTGATGTTCGTAACATATTTAGCTAAGTGATACAGTAGGGTCAGCAAGTACAAGACAATGGCTCGAAGCCGACGTAGTTGCGCAAGCGCATGCTCCGATGACTTCCGTTGTCATCACGGTACCGATAGTAAAGCAAATAAGATCTTATAAGAAAAAAAAAGTTGTTTTTGTTGTTTTGTTTACTAGTTAATATTTAGTTTTTAATGTTGATTTCATTGTAATTTAAACAAGATATTTTTTTTAAACTCTCCTATGTAAAAAGACATTGTGTTATTCTACTACCTGTTATTAGTTTCTAAAGTAAGTATTTACTTAAATTTTACAAAAAATCTTTAGGTAACTAGTATAATGTATCAGCTCTGACAACTAACAACTTTTAGTAAATGTAATAAATAAATGAATGCATCAAATTCTATACATACTTTTTATTTGACCCAAGCAGAGACGAATACTTAAGTTATTGGCTAACGAGTAAATAATTCAAATAATATTTATAATTTGGTAGTCAAATGCGTGAGCATAAACCAAAACAATAAGTAAGATAATTAAAAAGGTTATGTTTGTGTAGTAAACATGGTAGGGTCAGCAGCGGCAAGACAATGGTGGCACAACTAGTTGCGCAAGAGCATGCTCCGGTGACTTCCGTTGTCGCGACTGTACCGACAACAAAACAATATTTCAGAAAAATATTTTTAAATTGTTTTAATTTATTACTCTATCAGCTCTTTATTTACTCTTCTATCAGCTCTTAATTTGTAAGTTTCTCTTAAACTTCGGTCATTATAAAATAGTATTTACCTTAAAATATGCACGCGATTAAGACCCGTAGCATTATTTATTTTTTAATTACTCTTGATGTTGTAAAATATTAATAGAAATGCATCCTTTTATTTTAATTTTTTTGAAGATAATTATTTTTATAGTCTATAATAACAACATATTACTTTATTTTAAGATTAAACACGTTAATAATCATTACGTACGTACCCAAATATTATTATTTAAAGACAAATAATTTTTATTATAGGCGATATTGTTTTCTTATGTTATGTAAAAATTGTAATATTTTAAAATTATATATTGAATAACATTCAATACATAATTTTACAATATTGCAATTTTAATATATAATATAAAATATCAGGGCCTTTTATGCTGTCGGTACATTTAGTAGGCTAATCTGTTTACAGTGCATCACCCGTCGTCGCCGTATTTATTTTGAGTCGCCCATTACACACAGTTTGTAAACTTTGTATTACTTATCAACTGGGACCAAATATTACTATGTCTGTCTATGAAACTGTGCAGCGAATGTGGATATGTAACTCGTAAACGAATAGATCGTTTTCGATGCATTTTACGAACTGATTTTCTATAAAGGAATGCTGTAGGATATCTACAGGTCCCACACACTTTGGAGAGATCTCAGTTTGAATCCCATCCATTACTTGCACCGGCTTAAGAATAGTGCCACCCCATCTCTTCCCGTGGGTGTCGTCAAGGCGACTAAGGGATGTCACACGGGAGGACGGGCAGCAGCGTCCTCTGCGTATTTCAAGCCTTACTGCGATCGCCAACCCGCTCGCCAAGCGTGGCGATTATGGCAATTACCCCCAGGAACTAATAAGTAGGTTCTACTGGGGAGACCCGTGCCCAGCAGTGGGACATCATATGGGTTGTTATGTACTTACACAATAAATTTAGTTAACTTATGAGAAGGTTTAGGTTAGCCAGCTTTGGTTGTTGAGGTATGCAACATCTAGGCTCGGAAATAACATTTATGAATCTCTGAGCTATGTCCCATCCGGCTACATCAACATCAGAATATTTAAGATTTTTTATTAAATTTCTTATTTCTCATTTAAAAAAGACGACTCCCGCAGTAGTGTACAAGCCCTGTGTCGCGGGGGACTTTACAAACATATAAGTCACGGACACAAATTACACCCAGACTCGGAACAACAATTTGTGGATCACGTAAAGTGGTGTCCCGTGTGGGAATCGAACCCACGACCTCTTGCGTAGCAGTCGGATACACTCCCACCGCGCCACAGAGGCAGTCAAACAATATGGAACACTCAAACATTATAGTGTTAGCAAATCCCAACAGCGATTCAACTCTCATTGACCATTTGATAAAATCGAGTAATATTAAGATTTTGAATTCATTCTTTATCTCTGAACAATGATGCGCTCAAAAATTACAGTATCGACTTATTAATCGATTCATTTTATCAATCGTATCTGTAGCTGAAGGTCGTTATCGAGTAGATTATATAGATATACCTACAGGCCCACTTCCGTGTTCGCAGGGAATGTGTCACAAACGTGTAATGCCTACAAACGCAATTGGTTTTACAAATAATCGACTCTAGGAAGTGCTATTATCTCTAAATACCTATATATACCTATATGTCTAGAACGAGTGACTAGTTGATTGATTACTGATGAAAAGACATTTGAGACCGAAAACCAAATGTTTTGAAGCTTTTTAGGATTCCGTAACCAAAATGGCAAAAACGGAACCCTTATAAATTCGTCATTTACGTCTGTCTGTCTGTCTGTTTGTCCGTTCGTATGTCACAGGCATTTATTCAAAAACTACACAATGTAGGTATATGAACGAAATTTGGAGTACCTAAAGGTGTCTTTCATAAGCCGGTATATAGTTCAATAGTTAAAAAATCTAAAATCTATAGGTACAAGTAACAGTTTCTAAAACATTTTTTTTGATTTAGTGAATATTTTCGTAAATAATAGCTTCGAAAGTTGCAAAAAACGTGTCCCCGCCTTTATCTTTCACCGTATGGCCCAAAAAAATTACGCATAATAAATACTTTAAACGAAAATTATTTTCAACATGATCGGATATATCGTCTTTTAGTTAGTTTTAAGTTCTCAACAAAAGGATATAAGTGCCATGAAAATACGTGCACGTGGTATTTTTGCATATGTAGTGCATTACTTTGTAGTGACAGTGCGGAACCCTACACTAAGCATGGTCTGACATGCTCTCGCACGATTTATTCTTTTTGACTGCCTCTGTGGCGCGGTGGGAGTGTATCCGACTGCTACGCAAGAGGTCGTGGGTTCGATCCCCACCTAGGATAAAACTTTGTGATGAACACGATGGTTTATTCTGTGTCTGGGTGTTATTTATCTATTATAAGTATGTATTTTCGAAATATATAAGTATGTTTATCAGTTGTCTGATTGCCATAATACAAGATTTGATTAGTTAGGGATCAGATAGCGTTGTATGAATTGTCCCAAGATATTATTATTACTTAAAAATCATACGGTGTTCCATCATGGTGACTGTGTTTTTATTTGTGCTGGTACCTTAAAAAAGTTAATGTATCTGCCAGAGTACCCGGCTTTAGGCAACATTCTTTTAATTGTCAAAGTCTGAATATATCTATCAGATTCCATCGGTCCATGGCTAGACATTCGCCTTATTCACCTACGAGAATACCAGCATTGCAGTTTTCGGACTGCAACAATAGCTGACGTAGGTCCTATTTGTCCGGCACAAAATCCCTATAATCTATTTTGTTTATTTGTTGTTCTGTATGGTTCTGTGTAATGTGACAAATAAAAATTGTTTTCTTTCTTTCCTTATTTACGCCATAACATACGGTCCTATAACATCCACATCTAATCCATCCCAGCGACTTTCTTAAGGTCATCGGTTCACCTGGCTGGGGGGTCGTCCTACCTTAATTTACTGAATCGCGGTCTCTACTCTAGGACTAGGGTTTTTTCCATCGGCCATCGTTCCTTAGGCTAATATGTCCAGCACATTGCTCCTTCAGTGTGCTTGGTCAATGTTATACAACCATATTTCAGATTGTAATAGGCATTAAACCACATTATATAGTTTAATACGATTGGTTACAGCTCCACTACTCCTTATCTTCGGTTACGGTGTATAATGTTAGGTATTTCATTGTATTCTCGTTATTTTCATGCTAATGCCGACTCCATTCCATTCTGTAGATAACCATCTATACACGTTTACCTACGAGTTATGTACAATGTACCTACATGTGTTATTGTCACGCGTTATTTAGTAAAGGGGTAGGCTGAGTTATTGGTTCTTTTGTAATAGATAGCTCAGTGGGAGTGTGTACGACTGTTTTGGAAGAGATTGTAGGTTTGATTTCCACCCAAGACCGCTTTGATTGACCCGAGACTAGGTATTCTTGGTATGTTTGCTATGTTCGTAAGGCTTTACGACTTAAGTGTGGAAGTTGTAGTTTACCAATAAAAAGGTAAGAATTCTTTGTCAGAATTGATTTGACTCTACATTTAAATAAAGTACAAGCAATAAATAGAGTCTTTGAGAAGAATAAAACAATAAAAGCATTTTTTCAGTTTCAATTACTCACAAAGAATAATAAATTGCCGTGTGGATATTGGTTATCGTAATAAAAACTATCCTATGTTAATCCCGGGACTCGAACTATCTTCATACCAAATTTCATCTAAATCGATTCAGCATGAAAAGGTAACATATAGACAGACAGACAGAGTTACTTTCATAATATTGTATAATTTATCCAATCCTGCAGTTTTTCTCCAATCCCGGTATCTGCGGGATTAAACAAATTTCAACACTATTATATTATCGGGTATTTGCGGGATTTGGATCAGATGGATTGCCATAAAGGCACGGGATCCCGCAATACCGGGATTGAAAGCCCTATATAATATTAGTGTCGGTTCCAGTGGACACGTAGCTAAATTGCCAACAAGAGACTAAACTAGATTATAATCGCGAATCGATCATTTGAAAAAACAAAAAAATAAAACCTTAAACAATACTTTCGAAGCGCGTAGAAATATGTCGTACTTAAAAACAGTCACACATCACATCGTCTATAGAAATGACATAGATTCAAAAATCCACAAATCCCGAAATAAACCTATAACATTACCATACGAATTACAAAACATAGATTACGTGTGTTTAAAATCGCAAAAATATGATTATAATAACGGTCCAATGATTTCTCTGAATAGAATCGTACCTAAATATACCAACTATCATTCATTTTGTTCAAAAAACCGGAAATTCTTTAATCGTAGAGACTGCGTGCGCCTGCGACGGGATCTATAATCCCATAAATATTTGATACAAACATTCAAAAGTGACATTTAAGGGCACCTTCTTTCTTAAGGAGATTCTTATATCAACCCATATGATGTCCCACGGGGGTCCCCAGTAGAACTTACATAGAATCCTGGGGGTATTTGCCATAATCGCCACGCTTGGCGAGCGGGTTGGCGATCGCAGTAAGGCTTTAAAATACACAGAGGACGCTGCTGCGCGCCCTCCGGTGGTTAATCCCTTAGTCACCTTGACGACACCCACGGGAAGAGATGGGGTGGTACTAATACGCGTAATCTACCCATAAGATAAGCTACTGTGACCGAAATTCAGTTAAAACAACTTAATTACACTCCATAGAATAAAAATATATAAATTCTATTCAAGGGTATGAGAACAAAGTGCACTTCAATATTTGCAATCTAAATCGCGTTTTCTTAATTGGCTAAAGGTTAACTTCATGTTAATCAAGAAAACTTCGATTGTTAACGGTAAAACTAAGATTTATTTTTAGCAAATTGATAAAAATTGCTAAAAATACCTTGACTTTAAAAGGATTCAGGGTGGAGTTTGATTGCTATGATATTTTTATGTTGGAAGATTTCTAGCAAGTATTGGCACTGGTATTAGGTACGAGTATATCAAGTCCACATTATGTTAATTCGCGTGTATGTTTTTTTTTTTTTAATATAATTGTCCATCGAAATTTTCATCATTCTGTGTCTGGGTGTAATTTATCTATAATATGTATGTATTTAGAAATATATAAGTATGTTTATCAGCTGCCTGGTTGCCATAGTACAAGCTCTGCTTAGTTTAGGATCAGATGACGTTGTGTGAGTTGTCCCGAGAAATAATTATTATTATTCATAAACCGATTTTAAAAACAACTTTTGCATTGATGTCGGTTTTTACTCAAACTGATTAAACATTGTAAATACATAAATAACTTCGGTTTATGATTTAGTTTTTAAAATGTATTTAATAAATTCGTTATGGTAAAAATAACAATTCAAGACTCGACTGACAACTTTATAATGCAAGAAAATTATGAATTCTTTTTATTTTATGCCAATTGTGATAATTTATTGAGTTATAAATAAAAAGAAGGTACCTAATCAATTTTGCAAATTAAAAATATTTAAGTATTTATATACTTCAATTTAAAAAGAACCATATTTTTATTTTAAATAATATACAAAAGTATATTATTTACGACTATTATTTAAATTTTATTTATTAATCTATTATTTATAACACTACTTCTGTACAAGAATAAAAAGTGTTCACAGAAATGTAGTCATTAGTAAATGGGTACACAAAATGACTTCTACATCTTTGTCTACAAAATCCCTCACAGTTAAAATACTAAAGAAAGGTAAAACACAGTAAAAATGTCTCACATTCCCACCACACAGTCTGCCTGGTCCCGAAATAACTTCACTCTTCCATTTTGAATACCAAGTCTCAGAACGAACGTATTTAGATACTTGAACTTGCTTCATATTATCATAAGTTCACGCCTCTATACCTGGGGGGTGGGGCAGTAAACTTTGAATCAACATATCGCTAATTGTTTAACAACTTTTATGTTCTTAATTATAATATCTGTAGTACTTTGGGACACCTCACACACAGCCACCTAATCCTAATCTAGGGAGACTGTACTATGACAACCAGACAACTAATAAACGTACTTATATATTTCTAAATACCTACTTATCTAAACAATACATTTTTGTATGTAACGAATAGACTTAAAAACTACTGGACCGATTTCAGCAATTCATTCCCCATTAGAAAGTTACAATAATGGGGAGCAACATAGGCTATACTATATTGTCAAAGTATTGTAGAGATCCCTACGAAAATTACTATAATGTACTACAAAGTATAAAAAACTACGATATGACACCCGTGCGAAGCCGAGGCAGGCAGACATATTAAAGAATCGTGTTCATCACACAAATATTTATCCTGAATGGGAATCGAATTCACGACCTCTGGCTCAGCAGGCAGGGTCACTTCCTACTAGACCAACAGGTCAGTTGTAATTAGTATCATTAATTAGTTGTACCTAGTAATGGTTTTTAAACATTTGTGATTTATACAAATATGTATTTTAATGAATATTATCAGCATTTAATTTAAAATTCAATCCGTGATCCCTATAATATTCTAAATTTTTATGTATTTTGTAAAGTCATGGTAACACTACTTCTAAACGACGGAACCATTTTTAATACTTATATTAGTTATAGAATAATTATTTATTGTTTTGGGAGAGTTCCCTTTCAAACAACATTAATTGGAATATTATTAAGTAAAGTAAAAAAAAAACTAAACTTCCATATTTTTTCTCAAACTTTCAGCAAATCTTTCTCATGAGAATAGCTGAGATAAATCTTATATTCGCCGGAAATCTCACGGATATTAAACTAACGAAGTACCAACATCTGTTTTATTTTATCGTCATTAAAACGGACATGTCAAACCCCTTGATGTGTGCCGGTTCTTGTGTGATTTGTTCAAATAAATGTCTAACCATTAAAATATACCTACAACTACTTATGTGTTATAATTACATGGTCCATCGAGCCAGCAAACGATCTCGGTTGAACACATTATTTATACGAACAAATAAAACAGATATATGTGAAGATGTAATATAAAAATATGTGCCTCTTTACCCGACTGCAAGGAAGGGTTATGTTTTTCGCGCATATCTTGTATGTACTTATGTATGAATGTTATATTCTTTATTACCTTATGTATTTCAAACCACTGAACGGATTTATATAATGAAGACGTCGTTAGATTTGTCTTGATCATCCAAGTCAAGACGTTTGAAAAAATCAAATATGGCGGCTGTGAGATGTCAAAATAAAAAAGTGTGGAAAAAAAAGTTGTTAAGAGTACTGCAATATGGGTATAAAATTAAAGTGCTCATCGTAAGCATTTCAAAAAGGTATAGCATAGTTGAGACTGTATTACTAAAAAAGTTAGTTAGCAACCATTATTTATTCTATTTTCAATACTTGGCAATAGCTGTGATAAAAGTTAGTTGTTACATCTTACAACCACTCAAAATTATTATATAAAAAAAAGACCCGCCTGCACAAACAGGATGGAAACAAGATCCTCGACATTTATAATTTTATGCAGTCGGAGGCATTAATGAATCTCGATGAACTTAGTTAAAGTGCTTCCGTTTTTTAAAGTTTTAATAATGAATATTTTACTTTATTTTATTATAGATATTATTATACCCAAAGTAATTTACTGTTAGTTAAATATTTAAACTCCCTCACTCTGCCCAGAAAAACCTCATAAACATATTTTTGTAATTATCCTCAAAAGATTTATCATTTTACACGACATAAAGCGTAAATATTATTTTTGTGTTGAATCTAGATCGTATTTAAACACCCCGGGAGAGCGATCCGTTATAATTTAGGTCAGATGTTATTATTTAACTTATTATAGGTAATAATAACAATCATAAATTTAGCCTATTTGAATTCATTGTGCCCTAAAATGTAAGTATAACTCATTTTATGAGAGTAACGATATTTCATTAAAATATTAATATCACAATAACGTGATATCACATTTTACAAAAAAAAAACATTATTTTGTAACATATTTAATAACAATAAAACATGGCTAGATATTTATTTTGGGTAAACCTTCACCATTTATTTATAAAGTACGGTCTGTAAAATAATAAAACGTAATTTTATTTGTTTAAAATAAATGAACATGAAATAAACAATGAACAATGGGGACTTAATTCCAGTATTAGTATCAAACTGACATGTAATAATTTGACATGTTTAGGAAAACGAAACTTTATATTTAAAATACCTACTCACACAATAATAAATTGTAATAATTCATATTGCTAGAAAATATTATGAGCAAACATTACATAGCAAAGTAATGTTCACATGTGGATATAATTAAATAGTAATAAAAATAACATGGTCAATTATATAGTAGGAGAGAGAGAGAGTGCTAAGAACACCATTCCTATCGGGTTCCCTTTGAAATCTAGTGACTTAATATTACAGGTACAAAAAACTACATCCAGCAAGATATATTTTAGTATCAAGTTACCTCATGAAAATTATATCCCTTCAGCACTGGTTTACCATACCTATTGGCAAAAAAACTATAACATCATAAAGCGATAACTTTTTATGCTGTGACAGTATAACTCAATTCAAATTTACGAGTCTTGTATTTGTTTGTGTCACTATTATCTTTTTTTGGATGGCGTGTTCATAATAGATCACCCACATCCCTTCCCATGGGTATCAGAAGATGTAGTGTGATACGATCACTGTGGTTGAGCAGTGAGCAGCATTCAACTGTACTAATCGAGATGTTTAAACAAATATCTGTCAAGCAATGACTATAGTTGCATCAGCATCTTATTAAATTATAGTTATAGTAGCTATGTATAAGATTAAACGCTGCATGTATGGAGTGCAAACCATACTCAGCAGTATGCATTTAAATATGGGCTGCTGTGAATATAATTGTCATTATGTTTAGCATTTTATTTCCGTTTGTATTTCTTTGTCATTTAGGTGTAAGTGAATCAACCAGTTGACATTTATAATTGATTCTGTTCTAACTGTCAGTAACGGATTATCTTGCCGCTTGTTCTGACAGTTTGTGTCTCACCATTGTCTACTTATAAGTTTTTTATTTAGTATGTGTTGTTTTGTCTTCAGTGTTGTTTTCTGTGTATTTTATGTTTATATTTTTTTCGTTGTTCTGTTTTTTGTTTTATTTTATCGTGAATGTAAACCAAATACGAGTATATAGGTTTTAAGAAGAATGTCAGAGTGGACATTTAAGTATCAAATCAATGTATATTTACGGTGACAGAAAGATTTTTATACCAGGAAATACCAATCTTTTTTTAGAATTCATGATATTCGTGTGTCTAATAGTTTTAGGCGAGACATTAAAGCGACTCTCCTGACTGACGTATCTTCAAAAATATAGTTACTATAGTACTTTTTAGTAAATCGTGGCGTGGATACGCATAATGTAATTTGACAAAAGTCCCTAAAGATAAAAACCTTTAATAAAAACCGTTCAATTGTATTTATGTAGATTATCAGCTTTAGATATTGAGTGACGTTATATTTTTGATAAAAACGCCCCAAGTATAATATATAAAGGCGTTGCATCAATACTCTGAACCGGACCTTAGATATAAGTTTATTATTTTAATCTTTAATTGTCATTAATTTATAACTTTGAGTTATAAACTAAGAAAACAAATAAGAAGATATATTGTATCTGAACAATGACGATCGTATAAGGTGCTATATACTTAATCAATAATTTGCAAGGCAAATCTAAAATATCACAATTCATTTTATTGCGTTGCCATAAAGTATTGAGCTATAAAAAAGAAATAAAGTGTCATATTTGAATTAAGCTGAAATGAATATTCAATTAATTATTAAAATCAATTATATTTTTTTGCTAACGCTCCGTACAATACGGATATGCTATTTCTCTAATAAAATAATTGTATAATTACAGGATTCAACGAAAAAAACTCCGTTACAAACTTACAACTAATTCTAAAAAAACGAACCTTAACAAAAAAAATATCTCGCCTCTCCAAGTCGTCACACCACTATTTTTTAAAACAAAATCCTTTTTTTCGCTAAAAAACAACACAACACTGGTTTATTATCGATTTGATCGCGAGCTACGCTGTTCTATCGACGTTCGATAGCCGCGAGCGGACGCGTTTGGACTGCGCGACTGTGGCCGCTTGACTGACAGACGGACGCGCGGGAATTGCGCTTGCGCACCGTACCGTCAGCACAAGAACCTTGAATGCATTTCGAGATGTATCTTAAATTGTTCCTTTTTTGAATTTTGCAATTGTTCAGTATTTAGATGACCGGATGAATAGATTATACAAACATGGTCATCTTAATTCATACCAACAAAATGAAGCGGAAAATGTTGTCTGCTTGTTAAAGGTTAACTCAAGAATATAACTTAACTGGCTTTTTGTTATCTCTCATCTTTTATAGTTTTTTTTCCTATGGATGTCGCGGGAACGGAAGCAAAGACATCATTAATTAATTTAATCATTAATTAATGTCTTATTCGTACGCATTATCACATGTGACCATGTTAATGACTCGTTAGTGTCATGGTACATCATTTATGTCGTTATGGCCTTAGAAATCTGGTCTAATAAGATGGTAATTAACCATTTAAATCAATTAAAGTAGGCCTTATAGTAACCGATGTTTTCCTTTTTGTTTAAAGCGTAACACGTTGCGCATTCCATTCTAATGTAACTGTTGTTGACAATTTTTAGTACTTACCTATATCTAATAATATAGGACAACTCACACAGTTATTTAACCCAAACTAGGCAAAGTCTGTATAACAACTAAACAAATTAATAATATCTAAAGTACACCCAGACACAGAATAAATAATTGTGTTCATCACACAAAGGTTTATCCTGAGTGGGAATCGAACCGAACACCTCTGACTTAGTTGCGAATTGGTTTACTACTAAATCACTAGACCAACTGGCCAGTCAAATTCACAACTTTTTTTTTAAGACAGCTAGCAATGTGGAGTTGGGTCCCATATTACTAGCAATCTTGTTAACCCCTCCAGCTAAGCTTAATTTTTTAACTAAATTAACGCGACCTTACGATTGCGAGTCCCATGCCTCAGCAATTAAGCTACCGCCGCCGCTTAGAAAGATGAATTTGTAGAATGAAGATGCGAATGACATTGCATTTGGTACACGCTGACCGATTTGTGTGATCCATTATATGACAAATTGATGTTCCTAGTGTGATGTGTGCCTATAATATGTATGTTTGTAAAGTCCGACCTCACGATTGAGAGCAGGCTACCGTCGTTGCTTTATGTCAAGGAATTATTACTTAGAATTTGCTTCCTAACTTTGAGTTTTCTTTTGTTAGCTAAATATTATTTATGAATATTTACCCTACATTTGAAAATCGGACTGATAGGAATTGGATAATCCCCCAAATGCAAGGACAGATAAAAGGTCATTGTCCTTTAGATAAAAGTAACAGACTGATTAGGTCCCAATCGTTGCATTTGTCAGGTCTTTTAATACCTAAGTAGTAAAGTTGATAACAAAATAATGCATAACATGCCCGATCTAGTTATTTGGTCATAAGTATTGGGTAGTTTGTCAAAATAAGTACTGGGTAGTTTGTCAAAAGAAGTACTGGGTAGTTTGTCAAAGTACTGGGTAATTTGGCAAAATAAGTACTGGGTAGTTTGTCAAAAGAAGTACTGGGTAGTTTGTCAAAAGAAGTACTGGGTAGTTTGTCAAAAGAAGTACTGGGTAGTTTGTCAAAATAAGTACTGGGTAGTTTGTCAAAAGAAGTACTGGGTAGTTTGTCAAAGTACTGTGTAATTTGTCAAAATAAGTACTGGGTAGTTTGTCAAAAGAAGTACTGGGTAGTTTGTCAAAAGAAGTACTGGGTAGTTTGTCAAAAGAAGTACTGGGTAGTTTGTCAAAAGAAGTACTGGGTAGTTTGTCAAAATAAGTACTGGGTAGTTTGTCAAAAGAAGTACTGGGTAGTTTGTCAAAAGAAGTACTGGGTAGTTTGTCAAAATAAGTACTGGGTAGTTTGTCAAAAGAAGTACTGGGTAGTTTGTCAAAAGAAGTACTGGGTAGTTTGTCAAAAGAAGTACTGGGTAGTTTGTCAAAATAAGTACTGGGTAGTTTGTCAAAAGAAGTACTGGGTAGTTTGTCAAAAGAAGTACTGGGTAGTTTGTCAAAAGAAGTACTGGGTAGTTTGTCAAAGTAAGCAGAGAAATAAACTTTATCTTTTCTTTATTCAAAACTAGGTTATGTCTTGTCATCGCAATGAAAGTAACCTTATAACTTTCAGAAACTTCTACCTCATATCAAATTTCATTCAAATTGGTCCAATATCTTCGGAGATAATGCGTTCAAGCAAAGAAACTCTTCAACTTTATAAAATTAAGTATAGAAGCCAATGCTCGCACTAGAATACAAGTCCTGCCACGGGAGGCCTCTCAATGCTTTTTATGAGTCAGCCTAGTCTCCAGCTACAATTTTGAAAGGTATAAAAACGAGTTGTTTAATATAGACATGCGCAAATGCAGTATCATGTTCTAAGGGGGGGGGGGGGGAACACAATATAACCCAACACCGGCCAAGTGCAGATCATTCGTGCGACGACGGGCCATATGTATGGCAAGCATTAGGAAATTCATGAGTCTAGGAGAATGAAAAATTCATTAATAGAGACTCCCTAACTTTCGCGCACTAATAAAGGAACCCGGGATTCGAAAGCGGTAGGCTTTCGAATCCCAGGTTCCTTTATTAGTTCGCGAAAACGGCCATAACAAATGAGCACAAAATAGGTATAAGCACCAAGCAGGTACCTACACATTGTCTACGCTTCGCTAACTTTAGTTGCTTGCACGTTTAACCAAGCGATTTCCTTTTCCCACCATCGATTTTCCCGACGCCGATATTGTAAACAATAACGACTTTCCCGAAATAAGGCAAGGTGCAACTGCTAGCGGCTGTCGTTTTGTTTATACATTATTGTTTATTTCTTTAAAAATATAAAATGTAAGTAACAAAAATAATTGTAATAACTTATTACTTTTTATTGGATACCATTTTTTTTATTTTTCTTAATATAACTAGTTGTTTTATTACATGTCTTAAAATTTGTAATTTTATTGGTAGGAGTGTATTAAACATAATGCATAATCTTTCTTAAATATGAAAACGTGTTGGTGGTCGAGCTTTGTGTCAGGGTGTTTGTGGTCGAACTCCTCCAAAACCACTCGACAGATTATAGATATGAGAATAAGTCTTATAGTATTTAGCGGTTTAGTATTATTGTATGAATTGCAAAAACGTAGAAATTTGACGCAGACGAAATTCTCTTGCGTCAATTTTCTCCGTTTTTAGTGCAAGTGACTACATATAATTATGTTCCTAACCTACTTCTTTGGATTATTTGATTTTCTCAAACCAAAAATCCTAGATGCCTCCAGGGGATCAAGTCCCTATCAATATCTAAATCCTCAATTTTTCAGTGCAGTCAAGCCTCCCAATCTAAATATTTTGGTTTTTTACAATTAATTTATTTTCTGCTTATTACTCGCTAATCGCTCTTAATGGGACTGTATCCCGACGGATCATAATAACTAGTGATTATGTGACGTTTTACAAGCTTTTACCATTGTACTGATTAGAAAACATGAGCTATGTGAGAGAATATCACTGAGCATTTAAATATATATATATATGTAGTATTATGTGAATATAAATTAACTATATAATACAAATACTTAGGTCTCCAAGCAACGTTGCCACTGTCGATCCATGGATGGGTGACCGTTTTCAAAAAATATCGCACCTAGGATTTTTTTATTTTGCGTCTGGGTGAGTTGTCCAAAGATAGTATTATAGATATTATTAATATTACTAGCTGACCGGTGCAACTTCGTCAGCGTCAATTTTTGCCCGTTTTTGCAACATTTTTCATTGATGCTTCGCTCATTGATGCATGTTTTATAAACTAGGTATAATGATAAATGCGCTACCCAACACTAAAATAATTTTTCAATTCGAACCCGTAGTTCTTGAGATTAACCCATTTAAATAAACAAATTCTTCAGCTGTATAATATTAACTGGATTGAATGGATTTAGACATAAATATGTTTATTAGTTGTCTGGTTGCCATCTGCCTAGTTGGGGATCAGATGACAGTGTGTAAATTTTTCCATGATATTATTATCACTACTATAAAACAAAGTCGCTTTCTCTGTACCTATATCCCTATGTATGCTTAAATCTTTAAAACTACGCAACGGATATTGATGCGGTTTTTTCAATAGATAGAGTGATTGAAGAGGGAGGTTTTTATGTACAATAACATCCATGAAATAGTGGAGAAATAAGGAAGGGAGCAGCAATAAGAAATGTTGCAAAATCGGGGAAAATTTACGCAGAAGAATTTACGTATAAAAAAATATGAGATAATTTTGCGTGATAACGTCTTATGAAAACATTGATGACATATCGCCATTCGCGTTGCTCAGCCTATTATCAGGTGGAACATGAGACTTTTTAGCTATCACGTCAAAAAAAAAATTATGTTGAATTAATTTTAATAGCAATAAAAATGAAGCGTTATTAGGCCATAACTGCTTTAAACACAATCTGTGTTTCACAATCAACTAAATTGGCAGAACTTCGCTTGGTATTTTCAGGATTGAAGTATAAAAATAATACAAGTGACTTTTTATGTAAAATCAGTTTTTTTTTCAGATTATTGAATATTTTAGAAGGCGAAACTCGATCTACAAAATTAGATCAAAATCATTAGAGCCGTTTCCGAGAGAGAATTGCTCGTTAAAACACTTATATTACCAAATTAGTAGAGACTATACATGGAAAAGATATAGGAAAAATACAATATTACGACATTATTAATAATATATAATTATAATTAAGGTCGCAATATTATACTTTTTCCTATAAATTAGCCTTGTTAGGCTTCTGTAGTAACTACCTATATAATAGTATAATTAAATCATAATTTTAATATGAGTAATTTCGTATTTTAATATTATTATTAATAATATTACGAGTACTATTAACTTTTACAAACCAGTGTGCGTTACTCGACTGAAGTAGGAATAGGTAATTCCTACCTCAGTCGAATAACGCACATGTCTGTGTGTGCGTTACTCGAGTGAAGTACGAACTCTGGATATCGTTGTCAATCTACAGGATCCTTATTCACGTTATATCTTTCCGTTTTGGCGGCAAGCCCGTGCGGACTGTCATAATGGTAAACAGAGAGGGTGAGCTTAGAGATACATCAACACGCATGCGCCGCGGACATCTTTGAGCGCATTGCGTATGCGAAAGAACGCACGGGCTTGCCGCGATAATGAAAAAATAACGTGATAAGGACTCAGAGCACTCTGATTTCGAAATTACTTATCCATGAGCCATGGACATCTGATCTGATCTGAGATGACTTTTTAGTTTCACAACTATATATAATATCTTGGGACAATTCACACAACGCTAAGCAAACAGACTAAGCAGAGCTTGTACTATGGAAACCAGATAACTGATAAACATATTTATATATTTCTAAAAGGAATGTGTCCGACTGCTACGCAAGGGGTCTTGGGTTCGATTTCCACACGGGACACCACTTTGTATAATCAACAAATTGTTGTTCCGAGTCTGGGTGTATTTTGTGTCCGTGACTTGTATGTTTGTAAAGTCCCCCGGGACACAGAGGCTGTACCCTAATGCTGGAGTCATCTTTTTTAAATTAAAAAAAAAAACTCTTTCTGATGGTTTCACGTGTTTTGGCTACCCATCTACTTATATGACTTGAGCAACATTTCTTAACTTCCTCCAGCCCTTGAAGGCTATTTATAAATGCCTATTAAGGGTTTTCTGCTAACCTGAAGGTTGTGACGACCTTATACGATGCATCTGATTCATCAAGAATACAACAATAAATACGTGTAAATACGTTTATTTAGATGATGTTTTGGTGCTTGTACTTGGTGCGAACAGTTTAGTAGGTAGATGCGTAATTAAGGAATTTCGTTAGTAAATGGTATATTCCTTTACGTAGTTTGATTAGTCAGATTAATAGGAATGTATTTTCAATAAGGTCATCCTTTGAGAAATGTAGTAAAAATGTAATAATGAGATGTAAGTAATTATTTTATTTTGACTGACCTGTTGGTCTAGTGGTTAGTGACCCTGACTGCTAAGCTGGAGGTCGTGGGGTCGATCCCCACCCAGGATAAAACTTTGTGTGATGAGCACGATGGTTTATTCTGTGTCTGGGATAATATGTGTGTATTTAGAAATTTATGAGTATGTTTATCAGTTGTCTGGTTTCCATAGTACAAGCTCTTCGTCTGGGTAAATTTTCCCAGCTTATAGCCTTCCTCAATAAATAGACTATCCAACAGTGAAAGATTTTTTTCAATTGTCGATTCGGGTTTGTAGTTCCTGAGATTACCACATTCAAACAAACTCTTCAGCTTTATAATATTAGTACAGATAAACCTTATATAAACATTTTATCACAATTATGTATTTTATTAAATCTCACAATAAAACTTTATCACAAAGTTTACATCATCTTATCACTTTCAATGTCCGTTATCAATGCACTTTGCTTGCTATTATTGGATAATCACCATTCGAACTGTATAATGATTAAGTATGTTATATCGACGGTTCGGTGATACATACAACAACAATTTAAAAACTGTATCTTCTGTAAGGTCAAGATTGAGATTAATCACGCAAAATAAAGAGAGTACAGAAGGAACGCTCATGTTTGTACCGCGATACCAACACTTACTCACACGCGAGCACATAATGAGCATTCGCAGCGCGTTGGTATGAGAGTGGCACTCGCTCTGTCTCTGGTCCTTCTTGTTCCGATTCTCCACTTCTGTGATGATATCAATGTGCTTGCGTCAAGAGCATTTTGTATGAAGTTTTCGTTCAGCACTGTATTCTGTGGTAAGCATATCTACTCACATCGGTTAAACTTGGTTTTAATCTACAAAGTTATGATCCTCAAGTGGTGGTTTGTTAAGAAATGCATACGTATGAAAATACTTTCTCAATTGTTGTGGACTCTTTGGCCAATATCTGACGATGCGGATCGCATCGCACACACGGTGAGATTGACCGTCAGCACAAAATCTTTAATACTGTTAGTCTGTGCTCTGTGTCAGGGGTTGATAGCCCCCAGCGGACTGGCAATGTGTGGAACGCTTTAGTATTGAATTTCGTCTTCCCATTCTTAGTTGAATGTGTTCTGAATGCGGAAGTCGGTGGACCAGGTGTTGTAGCGTAAATTGGTAGAGATATATGACTAACAGTGGACCGATAGAGGCTTATAATAATTTTCAGTATAGCTGCTGGCATCTAAATTGTTTCACTACAAGTTCTTTACATCCGTAAATTGTACCTATATAATGTGTGTATATAATACGTAGTCTTTAAATTAAATTCTATCTTGTCAGTATTAATGATCTAATGCGATGTATAATGAAGCTAAAATATAAAAAAGTACTCATCGCAGTAGAAAGGACTAAATGGACTTTTGAAAGCGGCGGTAGCTTAATGGCCAAGGCATCGGTCTCGCAATCGTGAGGTCGTGGGTTCGAATCCTACCCATTATACTAACGACGTGAACCCACTCCTAACACAAGCCTATGAGCTTAGCTGGAGGGCATAACAAGATTGCTAGTAATGTGGGACTCAATCTCACATTGCTAGTTATCTTTAAAAAAAAAAAAAAAGGACTTTACAAACATACATATCACGGACCAAAGTAGGTACACCCAGACTCGGAACAACAATTTGTTGATGGCACAAAGTGGTGTCCCGTGTGGTAATTAAACCCCTCCGGCTTAGCAGTTAGGGTCACTCACCACTAGACCAGCAATTTCATTTTAATAAAACCAAGTAATCCTTCATAAGACAGCCCGTGAGGATACGACCTCTTATTAGCTGTTAAATATAAATAGCAAAACCTTAATTTTATCATCATGTCTTTAACCCCTCAGCAAGCTAAATATGTTTCCCTCACATAACATAATGTAAACCAGTGAAATTCCCTGGTTATTACCTGCGTGCAAGTAAGTGGGGCGGCCGCCCAGCGCCCTATGAGTAATGCTTGGGCGGGCGGAAGCGCGACTCGCTGTCGCCAAACGTATTTAGAAAATTACAAACTCGAACATTTCTTACTACCGTCATGATTATAACAGTGAAGTATAGTACGTAACGGAATAATATAACAGTAAAATGAGTAATAGAATTACAGAAATTGTGGTTAAATTCAAAGGTCCTTGCAATATATTTATTAAACAAATGAGACTTACGAACTGATGTCTCAAATAAGGAGTGCTGTGAGATGACAATCGGATCTTTGCCAAACAAGGATTTGGGAATCACTGATATTGTTATGGGCTAGCATGACGCTTACCATCAGGCGCACGACGTCTCTTCATTTAGTAATATAAATAAGTGAATGAGTGTGAGACCCTCTCCTTAAAGAAGAAAATGTTATTTCTATGTAATCATGAGAGATACAATAATTCTTATAGGTACCCCATACACAGTCCCTTGCTAAGATCGCAAACCTTGGTTGGTCGGGTTAGTTTCACTGTACCAGGTCAACGACTGCCTCGGCAGCACAGTAGCAGTGCGTAGCGTCCAGGAGGCCAATTCACGTATCAGCAGTACAGTTGCAGTGCAATTGCAGTTTTAAGTTTCGATTAAAACAGCAAAGTAGGATTGTGGGTCCCACATTACTAGTAAGCCTGATATCCTATCCAGCTAAGCTCAATGGCTTGTGTTAGGAGTGGGTTCACGTCGGTAGTATAATGGGTAGGATTCGAACCTGCGACCTTACGATTGCCAGTCCGATGCCTTAGCCATTAGCCTATTATATAAACATTAGCCTAATACATAACCATAACATACGCTTAAATAGTTAATGTAGTCCTACACATAGGTCCATAAGTACCTACCTTGTTATACTCAGTGCCTGGCTTTATGCCAACCTCTGAGAAGACATCGACAGCAGTTATGGCATAATTTTAATGAGGTGCAAACTATTCTTTTTGATCGTATTTCTGTGCAGTGATTTTTAAACTAGGTAAGGTACAAAAAAATAAATACAGTTATCAATTGATGTGTCATAAGCAAGAGTAGATCTGGTGTTCGTCTTAGACTCTCCTCCTCTGGGGGAAGACAGAGATTGTAAAGTCGAGATTCTGCTCGTTCACGAGCCTAAACTTCTTTCATATGTATCTAGGTCCAGCTTAAGGACGTACCCAATACTGTAAGCGCCCTTAGTATTATCCCTAATCTGACTAGAAAATTGTAAAATCCGCTCCGATCCAATGCGATTCGGGCCGTTTGGTGGCAATTGTGGCAATTATCCCTTAAGGTACATGTCCCACCAACGGCGAGCAGCGAGTAACGATTTTATCGCTCAAGAAATGTACATACGTATGTTGATCCCGTGTAAACAAGAGATATAGATATTAATAGTTGATCAGTGCACACTGCCGGCGAGTACTCGCTCTATACTATGCTATGCTGCTCTATGCTCTATACAATATACATCTTGGGTGTTATTTATCTATAATATGTATGTATTTAGAAATATATAAGTATGTTTATCAGTTGTCTGGTTTCCATAGTACAAGCTCTGCTTAGTTTGGGATCAGATAGCGTTATGTGAGTTGTCCCAAGATATTATTATTATTATTATTTAATATTGTACGTTTCTTAAGCGATAAAATAGCTACTTGGTACTCGCCGTTGGTGGGACAGGTGCCTTAAAGATATGCTTGTCACCCAAAATATCAAATGAAAAAGGAAAAAATATGCGATGAAATGAACATGGCCGAAAAGTATTTGTTATAAATATAATCGTGACTGAGATAAAACATGCGAATACAAAATGGCATTGTGTGTTGAGGCATTCCTAATCCAAAATTAGAATCAGTCAAAGTAACTAAAATTATATAAGCATGTAGTGCACAGAAAAAAAGTAAGAACCTAATCGGTTTTTTAAGCTATTGCATAGATTTTATCGCGGGCTTTGAGCGCGGCGACCGAATCAAGAAATTCCGTAACGAAAATAAAACCTAACACCCCCCACTCCGTCTACCATGTAGCTTGGCCGAGTGTTCGCTTAACGTATGTATATGTATATGATACGACTGTACGAAGCTCGCACGGATCAAGCCGAGCTGCTCCGAAATGTAATGAAAAGAAAAAGAAAAAAAAAAATTATAATTACATAAGCTTTACCGCAACAGTCCCCGCGTGCCACACATTTTTTTTTTCTTAGAGATAACCTTCCAAAAATTTATAGCTATCAGCCCTCACCAAAAGATGCTCTTAACGCATTCTAAACGTAGAAACTAACATGTCTTAACTAACCTAGGTTAAGAGTCATTGGCCATTTAATGGTGTAATATGCACGTTAGCGCGTGTCACATAGCTGCGAGCTGGCAACCTGCCAATCCTGCTGGCATAACTCGCGTGATACATGTGCAATTTCCGCGGTAGTTTTTAATTGAGAGTTGTCAGCCCAAAACTTGAGCACTATTTGAAAAGAGAAAGAAAATTGAAATAACAGGGATGGAAATCGCACTTGGAAATGGAGTCGAGATGTTGTCTTGATTAGCGAGCTTGTGACCACAGTGAGTGCACTTTGGACGAAGCGTCTAGTAAAGATTTTGGAAAATATTTATAATGGAACGTCAAATTGGAAAAATGGGGTTGTCTGAGATCTGTCCAATGTCTTTATTTGTTTTATTAAAACAAACAAATTGTAAGCGTACTTATTCACGTTGTTTTTTCCGTGTCCGCGGCTCGCCCATGCGAACTGTCAAAATCTTGTCATAATGGTGAATAGAGACCAACACTTGAAAAAAAAACGAATGCATTAACGCGCATGAGCGGCGGACAACTTTGAGCACACCGCGCATGCGCCAGTTCAAACTGGCTTGTCACGGACATGAAATAAAATAAATTTTATTTTAAGATCTCACTAAAACTAAAGGAGTTATAAACTGTTTCTATCTGGTTGTATGCCATTGTAGCAGTCCAATGGCTGCACGAACATAGTATCTACAAGGGTAATATAATATAATATCTTGGACAACGCTCAATCTGATCCTAAACTAAGCAGAGCTTGTACTACGGAAACCAGACGACTGCTTTTTTTTTCCCCTTTGCATCTGCAATCAGTATTCGGACTTTGAGCAGGTGTGTTGGCGTCAATAGTCTCAGTTTGGGAGGAGCCGTCCATTAACATTTCTTCCCTTTACTTCAAATCTAGTTCGATTATGTGGTTGCGTTTAAGCCTCTTTGGGTGGTCAATCGTCAGCAGCACAGTTGCTAGAGGGTTCGGGTGCGTTTCAAGTCTCTGTTTGTAACTGACTGAGTGCTGCTTAATCTCCTCACTAACTGTTTTGAAGTTAAGTTCTTCATGAAGTTCGGTATTTCTTAGAAACCATGGGTCGTCTGCTAACCATACTTATATAATTCTAAATACATACATATTATAGATAAATAACAATAAGACACAGAATAAAGCATCGTGCTCATCACAGAAAGTTTTATTCTGGGTGGGGGTCGAACCCAAGACCTTCGGCATAGCAGTCAGGGTCACTAAACAATAGACCAACAAGCCAGTCAAAAGTTTTGGAATGTTTTGAACATTTGTCTCACACAGCCCAGGACTCAGTATCTACAATTTTACATTACTTCGAACCAACGTCAACACATAAATTCCAGCACTTACAACTTACTTGAATTTAAACTTCTACAATATTTCCGCTGGAAATAATCACAAAATAACCGTCCACAAAAATCCCAGTTGCCGAAACATTCTAACATTTCATTATGAGCAATTGATACATTCAAAACGTCACGATCAATCAAACAATCATCTCTCTTAATGATCGCTCGAGGCGCGATCTCTTTTACTGGCTCATTATTGATATAACTCTTTTTAAAACATCATTATTAAGTTCGCATGATTTTGCAAAGAGTAGCCTGAGGGCTGTAACACATGATTCGTTAGGTACGGCTTACAATGAAATGCGCATGCTTTTCATTTTGTATTTGCGATGTTTCTAATTAATACAATTAACTGTATATTTCCTAGCATTAAAAGATAAAAGGTCAACGATAAGTGTTGGACTTTTTGTTTTGTTGTTATTGTTAAGTTATCGGCTTGGCTAACTTTCCTACTTAACATTCGTTAGAAAAAAAAATGCATTTTCTTTCTTGAATTTCTATGTAGTTTACATCAGTCTCCGTCTGGAAAATGAGTGAATTAATTTTTCAATTTTTTTTTAAAAATATTACCGACTTCAAAAATAAATACTTTATTTCTCCAGGATCCCACCATCAGATGCAGACGTGATGAAAATGGGAACCAACTTCAAAGTATACCCTATCTAATACAAAAAGAATTATTGAAATCGCACACATGAGCGGGTCGGCAGTTCGGCACGTTCGGTTCGGTAGAATCAGCCGAACCGAAAGTACCGATCCGAAACAACTACTTACACATGTTCGGCTTCATCAACAAGTGCCGATCGGGTACGAACTACGGCCGGCACATCATTAAAATTACCGCCGTGCCGATTGATGCCGGCCCTCTGTCGCCCGAGCTAGTGTACCTACATGTTCCGCAAAGCCAAGCGGCATTTTTAATGAACGTTCATCTACTAATACCGCCCGGCCTGTGCTAAATGATGCTGGTCCGAATATATATGTGTACCAACTCTTACTCTATAAAGAGATAATATGCGTAAAAAAAGGAATACATGTTGATTAGGGAACCTCTTTCGTTTGCTTTCGTCGATTAAAAAAGATAGATACTGCGGCTTCAAAAAACTCACAGATACTTGTTAGATATATGTTTAAATTCAAATTAAAAATCTTTATTCACTTAGGATGCAAAACAACCCTACGTGTACATATAGAATCCCGATTAAAGAACTTTGAATTAAAGAAATTTTGAAAACTCGGCCACTCTTCAAATTGCCAATTTTACAATGTTTGAATGTTTATAAACTTGATATAAGTATAGTAGTATAGTAAGGTGCTGCCCCTAATATACTATACACCATGTTAGGAAGGACTGATGCAAATTATATTATTAAAAATTTGAAACATGAGATATACTTATCAGATATATTTCGGGACTTAATCGCGTGAATTATTTAAAGGTACGAACCTTTTATTTACCCGTCGTTTCGATCGAATTGCACCGATCGTGGTCACCTTTAAATAATTCACATATGTATAAAAATCGCGAAACTTTAAAAACAATAATGAGATATATAAACTAAAGTCAGTCTTAGTGGGTACAACATAGTAGGAGCATCTACTTACAACAAAGGTAAAAACGATATATGTGCTCAAACGTTATGTTTTTATATCATCGGGGCGATCAATAACAATGATTAAATAACAATAAGAAAAAAAAAATCTTACGCTTTTAAAATTCATCAATTAAATCTTCTAAGATTACCAAAACATTTTACAGTGCCGTCTCGCAGACTCTTTAGCTCATTACACTCCATGCTCTTCGAATCAAAGAGGGTGTGCCTTTTTGGAAATCAATCAGTCATCTGTGGACCACATACTGGCAATGTTGCTTAACCTCATTGATCTATGGATCAGTCCGTCCATGATTGCACCACGACTAGACATCTACATACCAGCCTGCCCAAGGTAAATGTCAAAAAAAGTATGCTAAATAGAATCATTAAAATTATTGCAGCGTTTCTCACGGGTCAACTAACATTGGTCTGTATATCAAAATACACAATAATTAATTTAGATTTTGACCCGTATGTGTATTGATAGTGACCTATGCGAATATATAGGCTTTTGTTACGTATGGGTATTACTGGCAGTTTCTATTAAAAATAGAAAGTTTTATTAATTGAGAACTTGACTTTGAAAACTTCGTTGCAAGGGCACGTGGTCCGTTACTCAGTAGTGTACGAGCAGACCGTAAGAGACCGTTTTCACAGGCAAGAGAATCGTGACGATTCCGCTCCACTCGTCCGGTAGTGTCCACGAACGAACGCTTATTCCGCAAGCATCGCCGCCACTTGTAACCGAAATGCCGTGTGTTCGCGACGGAGTCGTCATGTTTTCGAGGCGGGACGCCTGCGTTCACTGTCAAACGCGCCACGTACCGCGAATACCTCGTTATGGGCATAGAAAGAGCTAGCATGACAATAATATCGCCGCGATTCTTCCGCCCGTGGAGACGGTCCCTAAGATTAGCAAAGTTAAGCAACGTTAGTTCAGTAGTCGAATAGGCTCTGGTTCACCATAGATAACCGGTTACTATCCGGTACCGGCCGGATAACGGATAACTAGTACCTATCCAGCTGGATACCGAATAGTTTAAACTATGCAATGATATACCACAGCCATGCCTTGGAAAGCTCTTAAAATCATCAATTACGGGCAGGTTAGCAGTCGACAGACATGTCCGATTTCCATCCCACTAGAGACCGTTAGTCTAAGAAAGAAGCAATAAAGAGAGAGATGAGTGAGATTCTCCCTCAGACTAGAGCATTATTTTTTAACTTGTCATAGATAATGTTTGTTTTTACTTTTGAATCTTCAGTTTGTTGGTTGTACTTTGAGGACTCTTAAACTGATCCCACTCGAACCAATACGCCGAGCAATTTTACTATCTCGATGGTACAGTGGAAGTGCTTACGATTCCTGTGCATTTGATAAGAAGTTATGGGTTCGATTTCCAAAAGAACAGAGCTTGATGAGACTTATAAAATGCTGATTTTTGAGTCTGGGCGTGCCGTCCGATTCTACATGTACATGTAATGCCAAGTTCGCAAACAATAGGAACAGCCGGAAACAAAAAACTTGCGGCCACTTTTTTCAAATTGCTAATTTTACAATGTTTGAATGTTTATAAACTTGATATAGGGGGAAGATGCTGCAACTAATATACTATACACCATTATAAAGGACTGATGCAAATCATATTATTATTATAGCGTTGATTGTCTATACTTCTATATTAATAATAAAAAGAGGTAAAGCTTGTAAGTTTGTCAGATTGTTCTGGGTAATTTATGAATCTACTGAACTATTTTTTTGAAAGCCTAGTTATTTGTGAGTGCCATAGGCTATATAACATCACGCTATGACCAATAGGAGCGGAGCATAAATTAAAAATGTTGCAAAAACGGGGAAAGTGACGCAAACGAAGTTGCACGGGTCAGCTAGTATATTTATAAAGTCCCCCGCGACACAAGAATTACACTATAGTGTGCTTTCCTTAGCTTAAAAAAAAATCAACTGAATGAAATTTCAAAGGCAATAGCAACCAGTTGCCAACACAATATGGAACTAGCCACACTATCTCTCCAACAACCACTCTCATCGATCACTAGTGTTGGTGTTGTGCACATACATACGAGTAACATGTTGTTGGAAAGTGATACGTCAATATGTTGTAGCAACATTACCGACCTATGACTTTCTTCACGTGCAACAGATTGTATGATAATAATAATCTCTTGTATTAATCTCTTGGGACAACTCACATAACGCCATCTGATCCCAAACTAAGCAGAGCTTGTACTATGGAAACCAGACAACTGATAAACATACTTCATCATTATCAGCCTATCGCAGTCCACTGCTGGACATAGGCCTCTCCAATTGCTAGGCACTTTGTTACATCTTCGGCTTCTTATATGTATATTTCAAAATACATACATATTATAGATAAATAACACCCAGACAGAATAAACCATCGTGCTCATCACACAAAGTTTTATCCTGGGTGGGGATCGAACCCACGACTTCCGACTTTGCAGTAGGCCAGTCAAATAGGTACTTGTATCTAGCTATCTGATTGTGTGTTTATCGATAGCTAGAATAAGTTCGAGCTTTCTTACACCTGTTTATTCAGACGAAGGGATATCTATGTGTGAAACAAATTATGTTTATATCAATTCAGATATTTAGACGATTTACTGGCTCGGTGGCGCGGTGGTGGTGTGTTCGATTCCCACATGGGACACCATTTTGTGTGATTCAGAAATGTTTGTTCCGAGTCGGAGTATACTTGTATATTTGTGTACGTAAATTGAATGTTTGTAAAGTCCCTCGCGACACAGGACTTAAGTTTACTACCCTACTACTGGAGTGATCTTTAAAACAAAATATTGATGAACTTATTTAAAAGGTATAATTTTTTTTTATATATTGGTAAGATTTTGTTACTTCCTTTATGCCTATGCCCGAAATCAACAAGATCTATTTAAACAATTATGAAAAATACGAAGAAATACTCTTAGAGTAGTAACTTGAAACTTTAAAACTGTAAACAAAATAGAGTTTCACCAGACAAGACAGAAAATAAAAAACTATGTAGCCCATCAATTAACCATCTCATAACAACCCATATAATGTTCCAGTCCTGGGCACGAGTCTCCCCATTAGAACTTGCTTAATGTAGATCTTGGGGATAATTGCCATAATCGCCACGCTTGGCGAGCGGGTTGGCGATCGCAGTAAAGCTTTAAAGTACGCAGAGGACGCTGCTGCCCGTCCTCCGGTGTGACATCCCTTAGTCGCATTGACGACACCCACAGGGAAGAGTTGGAGCGGTACAATTCTTAAGCCGGTACCACACGACCAATTAACCCTACTTTCAAATCTTCGTCATTGAAAGTACCTACACAATAATTGACGTTAATGTATCCTTTTACAAGATAAGTGTGAAATTCCACAGGAGTAGAAATAAAACTTGGTGTATTGTGAAGTTTTCGCGTGTACATGACCGAGTTAGTAGGAACTTTGTTTTGCGACGCGAAGGATGCTACTGGTCAGAGTAACGGTGCGAGGAATGAGGCGAGGTGTGACTGCGAGCGATAACATTAAATAAATAATAGAGATGTATCGACTAGTAGGGTAAGGTCATTATCCAGGGTTTGTAATTGCGACCGGGCTGCAACAACCGTGGTCACAAAATAGCCTAACTTGTGACCAAAGATGGTGCAACTTGGTCGAAGCGTTATGCAAACCTTATGGTAAATACCTACCCAGCATCACTACAGTATTAACAAGTAATAATTACTAAAGAATGACACACGGGTATTATTATGTAGCCACATATTTATACAAAAACGTTAACAAAACAAAAACGTTCAGTCTGCTTGTGACCACGGCCGGTGCAACCTAGTCTAAAAGGTCAAGTAAATTTTAAGGTAAACAATACGCGTGAATTCCCGTTTAATAAATAGTTATAATCATGCAACACGAAAGTTTAAATGTTAGTAAAAACGTTAAACTTGTTGTGACCGAAGCCGCAGGCTTCAGCTGGTTTATCTATAACCAGGATTAGTAAAGAAAAACCGGGCAAGTGCATGCCGGATCATGCTCAGTGTAGGGTTACGCCCTTTTGTTGATATTTTGACCGTCATTGAGTTTTTTGGCAATAACTCAATGACGGTATATCCGATCTTGTCCGAAATAATTTTAGTTTATAGTACTTAATAAGCGCTATCTTTGTGATTTTTTCCATATTTTTTTATTACAAAAGTTAAATTTATTTGATTATTTCCAAAAATATTGTATTTATTTATATTTTTTTGGTAAAACGGTTGAAAAGAACGTTTGAACACAGTTGGGACACAGTTTTTGCAACTTATAAAATAATCGCTCCGAGCGATTATTTCCGAAGATATTCACTTAATCAAAGAAACCTTAAAATGTTTTTAAAAGACCTGTCGAAGGATGTGCCACTCGTAGATAATTGCTAGAAAAATTGGGTCTGTTACATGTATAGAGTGACATGTATATTTAATTTTGTTATTTATCTATCAAACTAAGTATTCATTCATACAAGACACCTATACTCTAAATTTCATCCTGTATGTGAGTAGTTTTTTAGTATATACAGATGGATAGACAGAGAGACAAACCGACGGACGGACATGCCGAAACTTTAAGTATTCCGTTTTAGTCATTATGGCTAAGGAAGCCTAAAAACGGTGAATAATAGACATGAATTTTCAATAAGCCTATAATTTGGACGTTAGGACCAACACTGATTTTCAGGAGATTTTCAATTTAATTTTTGAATAAAGTTGTTTTATTCTGCTGCTATAAATATCCACTAGAGAGTTTACTGATAAAATATCTTACTTTAAACGAATGTCGTAATTAGGATTGTGGTACCAACCAAGACGGCCTAGGGCTTATACCTACCACTAGATAATTTAAATTTGATCAAAACAATGCTTCTAGCCTTCTAATCAGGCTTTAGAAAGAGTTTAGCATGCGGGCGGATCCGCGCCAAATGCTAGTCGTCAACATCACACTAATATTATAAAGGCGATAGTTTGTGAGTGTGTATCTTTGTTACTTCTTCACGTCTTAACGGCTAGAGCGATTTTAATAAAATTTGGTATGGAGTTAGCTGACACCCTGGATTAACACATAGGCTAATAAACCGCAAGTAACACCGCGGGGCACAGCTGGTCATAAAATAAACCTCTCTGTAGAATTTGAGCTTATTAGGTCCAAGTAGACGGGCGTTGTTGACTGAATGCTCTTTCATCTAGAACTACGAATACGAAAGTCGTAATTAGGATAATTAATAACCCCCCGCTCGCAGTGTTACCTAACCTTACCAAGTACAGTTTCGTGACACTTGTCGCTAATGCCCAGTCAATTCACAACTAACTGTCAACAAACACGATTTGACATATTGTCTTAAATACATACTTACTTTGTCAGTAATTTGTGTTTTTACTTCATCTTCTGTTGGAAAAGGAAATTAACTATGTTTGTTTTGTTTCGTAAAGGAGCGTATGTGACCGGGCCAATATTAAGTGGGTAAGTGGAGATAGGCTTGAATATTGATGAGAGACACTTTACTCTTAGTCCGTGACTCTAGGGGGAACGTGGAGATAGAGAACTGTGAGGTTAAGCTAAGTGAGCACTGTACTGAGCCCGTGGTTCATAGATGGGTTGTTTTTGTTTTTTAAAGATAACTAGCAATGTGGGATTGAGTCCCACATTACTAGCAATCTTGTTAACCCCTCCAGCTAAGCTCAAAGGCTCGTGTTAGGAGTGGGTTCACGTCGGTAGTATAATGGGTAGGATTCGAACCCGCGACCTCACGATTGTGAGACCGATGCCTTAGCTATTAGAAAACTATCACACATGCCTCGAAGAGCATGTTACGCTGTCGATGCTGAACTTGATTTTTATTCAGTCATGTCGGAATTCCGTCTCATCGGACTATGAGAGTGAAGGAAAAGTGAGTGCAATTGTGTCTGAGATTGCTCTAGCTTCATCCGATGACGTTTCATCCTATACCTACTGTTTTTCCTTACTCAACCTATTGACATTCCTTACTCAACCGACAGCTATTATTTTCATTTTTAATTCTTTCTTCATCCTGTAAGTATTCCTAGCTCAACCGTTTACGAAATCACCCAAAAACTATAATTTGTGTTGACGGTTTGAACAAAAAACGTTTTAGTAATAAGTCATAAAACAGTTTAAAGGTTGGTGATATTCTATTTTTCTGGTTCTATAAAATAAAACGACATAAAATCGTACAAACCACTACTAAAAGGTCCTCATAAAAAAGTAAAGAACAAATTATTACATTTCTTAATGAGTGAGTGTACTATATGATTCAGATTTCTTTATTGTCTTAAAAAACAAATTGGAAAATTAAATATAAAATATTCTGATAAAATATAAAGATAGTTTTGCTATTCGTACTTTTTTTCGGTAATATTTGCGACAGGCAGAGAGTAAAAAACGGATTTCGGTTCAATAAAGAAACTTTATTAAAATAATTTAATCGGACCACTTCGGAAGTTTAGTTTAGGATGAGTAAAGAAATAGGATGAGACGTCATAGGATGAATACGGAACTATCCTGTGTCTGTGCATACACTTGTGCACTATAATACCTTCTCAATAGTTGACTAGTATCTGAGATTGGTCACCGTGACCGATATCGGTTAGGAAACCGGCGACTTAACATGCTCTCTGAGGTACGGAGGTACCGAATATTTTTCGAAAACCGTCACCTATTTAATGGACTGCCAGTGGTAACGTTGTTAAGTTGCTAAACTCTGAATTTGCTCAAAAACCTCATTTGTAATTTTCGGATATATATACATTGCTTTGCCAAAGATCCCTCTTTTTTCAATGATCAGACACATATCATGCACTCACTCAAGTATCACACAATACCATTTAAAAACTGCATGATACTCATTCAAGTGATACCGTACACAAGGCACAATGCGCCCACACATATCTTGCGATATTAAATATTGCGATAATGCGGGTAATAGGTCTAGGTCGCAGCTTTATAGCTGTTTTTTATGTTTTTATTTTTAGTATTGTGCTGGATTTTTATATGAATAGTATCTATAATAATAATAATATCTTGGGACAACTCACACAACGCTATCTGATCCTAAACTAAGCAGAGCTTGTACTATGGAAACCAGACAACTGATAAACATACTTATATATTTCTAAATACATACATATTATAGATAAATAACACCCAGACACAGAATAAACCATCGTGCTCATCACACAAAGTTTTATCCTGGGTGGGGATCGAACCCACGACCTCTTGCGTAGCAGTCGGATACACTCCCACCGCGCCACAGAGGCAGTAAATCTATGGTAGGGAATACCTACGGTAATACTATATCATCATCAACAGCCTGTATCGGTCCACTGTTGGACATTTCGCGACAACACCCGGTCCCCTGCCTTCCGAATCCAGCCAATCCCAGCGACCTTCTTTAGATCGTCAGTCCCTCCATCGTTACGTTCACCAAGTCACAGTCTCCACTCTAGGACTCGTTTGCTCCATCGGTCATAGATCCTTCTTAAGGTCAGAACTCAAAATTCTGTATTCACATAAGATGCAAAACAACTCTTGTGATACGTCGGGATTCTACATGTACATGTAATGCCAAGTTCGCAAACAATAGGTAAAGATGGAGAAAAGAACCTGGAAATAATAACTCGCAACCACTCTTTTCGATTTGCCAATTTTACAATGTTTGAATGTTTATAAACTTGGTGTGGGGATAAGGTGCTGCGACTAATATACTATACACCATGTTATAGGACTGATGCAAATTGTATTATCAAAAAGTTGAAACATGAGATAAAGAAACAAGCAAGTCACAAGCCTGATGGAAAGCGTCACGTTAGTGCATAGCATCATCGGCGTAACTCAAACATCGGAAAGATCTGAATGTCACTGCACCGCGCTCCTCATTTGAGACATTTATTGGTTAGTCTCATTTGTCTATTAATGACACTTGTTACAGTGCCCTTTATCCGACACACAGTGATGTCACGAGAGAACAACTGGCACTGAATATTACCCACCAAGCTGGCCAATGGGTTAGACTTACCACCAGTAGAACTGCTTCTAAACAGCCACGTTTCGAGAGTAAAACAAAACTCCATTTTCGCTAGTTGACAAGACTTTGTCAAAGGCTCATTCAGGATTGTTCGATTAAACATCTATCCAAACTATATTATAAATGTTAAAGTAACTTTATTTGTCTGTCTGTTACGCTTTAACACTTAAACCGCTAAACCGAGTATAGAGATTAATTAGTCTGTGTCCCAGGTAAGGACATAGGATATGACATCGACGACCGATGATGGATATATATAGTGATTTTAATGAAACTTTTCACTAATGTTTCATTAAAATCAGTAGCATACATCAGTATAGCACATAGGCTATAAAAATCTTTCTTAAAATCTAGTCTTCCAATAAATTAAAAATAAACTTTAAACATAGACAAAGCGATGATGTGATCGCACGATGGATGACACATCAAACAAAAAACAACTTTTTTCTATCAGGTCATAAGGTCAACACGTAAATATGATAAAATGGTAGCCATTTGTATGTATGTATGTGTATTGAAGGCGTGTCGAATCTGTGAATTGACAAAACGAGACGTCTGCATACCTTCCTTATTTAAATGTTATAGTCTGAATACTAACAGACAAGACGATTGGGCTGTCTCTGATACTTTTGCTCCACATTGACTCCGCATCGTTTAATTAACCCCCGGCAGAAAAAAAGCTGTTTAAGAGGAGTGAAACTTACGTGGAAGTGGAATGTTGCAAGTCAAGGGTCCGGAGGTGCCTACCACTCGACTTGGTGAGAGTACCTGTCACTAATTTTCTTTGTCGCAGGTCTCTATTTTTGAGTGCGGTCTGTTAATCTATTTCGGTTGTTGTATTAAGGGCATTCCCTTACTACTTCAATCGTTGTGATTCACAGATCGAAGGTGGGTGGTGGGATCCCTCCCTTATAATCTACTTAAGATGGATTTCCGCCATGTGACGCCTGATTCAATCGGTTATGAGTGAGCCTGTCTGAGGCAACAAAAATCTAGTTTAATAGCAACGGTGTGTACCTTTATTCGATGAAAATCAACTTATTGTGTCACGTTTCGGTCGGAGTTTTTCAGAGTGCTGTAAAACAGGAACGTTATTTCAAGTAACATTCTACGATGTCTGCTGATACTGCCAGGCGAGGATCCAGGATCATGTTCTGGGGCACAGGAGGGTGCATTTGACACAGAGGGGGGTATCTAGACCGAAACGCAAGAGTGAGTCGTGCGACAAGGATGATGCTATTGCTCGACGTCTCTGGCTAAGGGAGGGCAAGCAATGCCCGGTTGCCGGTTTATCTAATCTTGGTTGAAATTAACCACCGTGATCTAAATTTAACCTACAATCAAAGCCATAGGCTGTCTTGGTAGGAACCACACCAATGCCAGTTATTCTGCCGTGAAATAGTATTTATTGTTAACACATCACTGTGTTTCGATTGAAGGGCACTGAAACACGTGTAATTACTAAAAGTAATTGCTTATGAAATAGGTAATGTCTAAAATGAGGAGCGCAGTGTGGTGACATTATCTTTGCCAAACAAGGATGTGTGTGTCATTGATACTGTTATGGGCGATGTGTGACGCGCGTCCAGCAGGCGCACGACCGGCTCGTATCTTCATTTCGTTGTATAAAAAAATGGCAAGACACGAAAGAACCCAGATACCACGACAAGTCTAGGAAATCTGACAGACAACCCGAACCAGGTATACAAGGAAGGCATACTGCGCCTTATGACTTATGACGTCAGGTTATAGAAGTAAAACTTGACAGCATAAAAACGTCTGTTTCGATTATATTGAGTGACGGCGAACAAAAAATAACAATATTGTGTTTATGGGAATTATAATGCCAAATCAATGTTAGCATAACAGATACATGAAGCAAGGATTTATCATCAAACGAGTCGTATACTTGATTGTACACCTTCATCTTGCGGTTCCACTTGACGTTTTCGATTGTAGGCATTAAATATTAAATGTATGTGGCCCAGAATGCGACCATAACTGACTTGACAGCCTCTGTGGCGCGGTGGGAGTATATCCGACTGCTATGCAAGAGGTCGTGGGTTCGATTCCCACACGGGACACCACTTTGTGTGATCCACAAATTGTTGTTCCGAGTCTGGGTATACTGTGTCCGTGACTTGTATGTTTGTAAAGGCTCCCGCGACACAGGGCTTGTATCCTAATGCGGGAATTATTATTTTTATTTAAAAAAAAAAAAATTGTCGATGGTCTAACTATCAAATCCTCCCGTTCGGCCACAAAAGACACATATCTTAGCAGTACATAGGTATATAGTTTTGCATTTCTCGTGAATCTTTAATGTCATCATATCATTATCCTCAATTGTAAAGTGTATTAGTAGCCAGTAATGAGCCTCAACTTCTGACTATATAATCAAATCAGCTCTATGGTATCAACCTATACTTTGCTTGAATGAAGTCGAATGCGAAAGTCGAATCAATAAGAAATACCTAGCTTAAAATCAACTTTCCAAGATTTTACTAGAAACGATTTACGACGACAGCCTAGTATCCATCAGATATATATACATAACATCACGAGCAAAAGCTATCAATTTCACAAATCTTTTACTAAAATGTAGGTCATCCTGAAGAGGTCAACGGAAGTAATTCAAACCTCTGGATTACCAGTCAACGTGTCTATAATCCTCTCGCCTATTGGCACAACAACACAACAAGTATACTGTCCCCGTTCCGTTATAAGCATCAGACTGACACATATCTGGATCAATGGCTTAATATGAAGTGTCAATGAATGAATAAACGTATCGTAAAGAGTAGCTAAGCTATAGATTAGATGAGCCTATGAAGATTACCACGTTTTACGACATGCAAGAATTTTAGCAACGCAAGCATAGACATGTCGTGTGGTACCGGCTTAAGATTAACTATCCCATTTCTTCCCATGGGACACCCATGGGAAGAAATCAAGTCTAGTCAAAGCTAATGGCTCTCTCCCCGGAGGACTGGCAGCTGCGTCCTCTGCGTATTTTAAAGCCTTACTGTGATCGCCAAGTGTGGCGATTGTGGCAATTACTTCCTGGGCCTATAATAAGTAGGTTCTACTAGGGAGACCTGTGCCCAGCAGTGGGACATCATATGGGTTGATATGTAAGCATAGAAATTGCTCATGGACTCAGTATTTCGGAAAGGCTCCCGTACAAAGTGGTCTAAAGTGATCATTAAGTCCGTGTCCGTGAACGGTGTAAATGCGGGCGTTGCTCGAGCAAGGCACGTATGAAGATTACCTTTAGTACCTACTCTTGAGCACCTGTCAGCACTATACTGGTTTGAGACCTCATCGTGATCTGCTGTGTCGTAATAGAGGAGCACAAGATTGTTTGAAATGACGTGAAATGAAGTAGGGCTCACCATCATCATCATCACCAGTGAATGGAAAGGAACTGACAGAAACTCTGTTTGATTTTTGCAGCCCTTACCCAATCTAGAGCGTCAGTACTGTCAATATTTCTTCAACAGTTTGATCTTGAATATTAGAGATCTAAAAAGAGCAGCAAACAGCAGCAATGGAGAGAGGTAACCAAAGTAGAAGAAGACTTCGTCTTATTTGGTTTCGTCCTCTCACGTCTTGTCTCTGCATCGTTTTAGTATAAATTGAAATTTTTCTTAATTTTAATACTACCCAGTCCTTACCCTACAAAGGCTCACCTACGTAAAACACGTATCACGTAACACGTCAAACACGTAATCGCAAAAAGCCGAACGTGACGTTTTTACCAATTTGTCATCCCTTTACCGCTTCCAACGTCTTTACGGAATATTAATTTGGTTCTGTTCAAGGCTGATCAACTGTTTGTGAAGCTTTCACTTGTCATATCCTACATCCTATTGTTCTCTACCAAGTTAATTAGAAGCTTTAAATAATGCAATAAAACCCTTCCGACACTTGTTACAAGTTCTTAAAAATAACAACGGATTTTCATGAATCACTGGTAGAAACCATCCTGATCACAATATCATTCCATTTATAAAAACTCTTTTAAAAAAAACTAAAAACCAACTTCCAAAATAAATCTAAGTTAACTAAAAAGTAAAAAATAATATAGGTAGGTACAACAAAAAAAATATAATTTGATTTTGGTGCCAGGAAATGTAGTTTTATGCTTTAGGCACCAACTTCAAAATGCTTATTTTTTTTTAACCCATATTATTTTTTTACTTTTTAGTTACCTTATATTTTGGAAGTCGGTCTTTATTTTTTTGTAAAAAAGTTTTTATTTCTCACTTTAGTGTATTGGTTTGTAGTTGATTTATGTTACAACTAGCTGTGCCCTGCGGTGTTATCCGCTGTTTATTAGCCTATGTGCTAATCCAGGGTGTCAGCTAACTCCATAACAAATTTTAATAAAATCGCTCCAGCCGTTTAGACGTGAAGAAGTAACAAACATACACACTCACATACTCACAAACTTTCACTTTTTTATTATTAGTGTGACAGCATAATCCAAACTGCTCATTTCTTTTTACAAAATGTTGCGTTTTGCGATACAAGGCCGTTGATTTTTGAGGAGTTCAACTGATACTGATAGTGGTGGACAGAGAAAGAAGATCTATATAAGTAGAAACTTTGTGAAAGTCTTCCTTATTTATTTTTTAATTGTATAAACTGAATACTTAAATGATGTAAAATGCAGAACAACGTATTTGTGTTAAAAAAATCATAGAGTACTTAGATAATTGAAATTGTTAGTAACAAACTAGCGATCGTACTTCATTAAATTATTTTAGGTTATTTTCGTTTCTATGAGATATGTTAGGGATCATCATGCTCACTAAAATGTCATTGCTTGTGGTGGCGGTGTGGGTAGAGTCGTCTTCCTTCCCTCCAATATGGCGAAGGGGACATTGGCTGACCCATGCGTCAAATTCATGAATGGGTGCTACTTGGGGTAACTGGTCGACTATGTCATTATCATCTTATAGTGTTATTATTTTTTTAATTAGTGGTTTATAAATATTTGTATAATAAGTAGTTTTTCTTATAATAATCGAAGTGCATGTTACCTTTACACTCTTCTGTAATTTATGTGAATGAAAAATTGATGCCATCCACACCATAGGAGGCTAACTCATTACTTTACGTACTATGGTTATTGCTTGCGGGAGTTTCATGGTGGAATGGTTGCAGCACCTTACTAGCATAACTGTATAAACTTACAAATATTTTCTAAAAATTGTCATTTAAAAAAAGTAGCCATGAGTTTTATTGCCAAGTTCTTTTCTCACGGCTTTACTCTTGCGAACTTGGCATGAAATGTAGGATCATTCTATTTTAAATTTTGTCTGACGTTCATAAGCGTTGCATTTGTAACCTAAGTGAATAAATTAAGTACTTTGACTTTTCCATCTTTAAGAACCGGCAAGTCGCCGCCGACAACATGATCACATAGTCAGTATAAACGAGTAAATGTATTTACAACATCGAATAGGTCTAAATCGAGAGATGTAAGTATAGAAATATTCATCTATTAACTTTTACTCTCACCCATTAACACTGAAATTGAACTTCGCGACGTTCAAAAACTATTTCTGTCACCAATGTTATCCTTAATATGACAGTGACAATATTTGTAAAGCTTTGAGTATTTGGCCACTAGTTATCCAACAACCATATGCAACGATAACCATCTGTAAAACTTTATCTATGTGAACTGAAATGGGTCACATCGCACATGCGTTATCTAATCTGTTAAACCTCGGTGTCATTGACCGGACAAGTGGTTCACAATGGGGGCCAGAATACCAGATACATTCTGGATGGTTCCTTCCTGTGATGATTGGTAATTGAAGTGCCGTTTTTCGACTCATGGCCTATATTTTAGGGGTTAAAAACCTGGTCCAGACTGACCACTGATAGGTAACAATGAGCAGAACCAATTCGTTTATAAGCTCTTCATTCAATACTGTTTTAAAGATGATATGGCGCTGATTTTTTACTAAGATGTATTGGCCTTAAGTACCTACAAATTAAACAATAGTAGAATTTATCGAGCAAATAAGAGTAAATGGGAATGTTGTATTATTACGACCTAGGTCATAATAATACAACATTCCCATTTACTCTTATTTGCTCGCTAAATTCTTCAAGATGTCGGGGACTTAACTACGGTCGAATCCATAGGGGACTTAACTACGGTCGAATCCATAGGGGACTTAACTACGGTCGAATCCATATTACACTTAAAATACAGTACGATCAACGTAGCTTGACCGGATTGAAGTTAAGTACTTTCGCGCATGTCATAGAGATGCGACTCTAAAATTACTGACGAAAACGATTCATAATTAATCGTTTTCGTAAGTAATTTTAGGGTCGCATCTCTATGACATATAATCGATTAAAAATACTAACAACATTTTAATTCAACAATATAAAAACACTATCTAAATGAGTTCATAAAAGTTTAAATTTGGAACAGTTACAGTAAATACTAAAGAAACTTTGATTTTTTTTTATTTACGAGTATAATAGTAATACTAATTATGACAATGTAATCGTCAACGTAATCGCATCTCTAATTCTCTTGGTTTAGTTACATTATAAGAAAAAAAACAATGTGTGGCGGGCGGCACTCGGGGACTGCCGCGGTAAAGCTATTGCATAGCATTTTTATCAACATAAGCAATTAAAAAAAAAAAAAATTACAAATGTTTTTTTGTTTATTTTGAATTATAAAAAAAACAATGTTTTTAATTTTTTTTTCTTTAATTTTTTTTTTTAAAAAGCATAAAAAAATTTAAAGTTTTTTTTTTATTATAAAATATTTTTATTTTTATTTTTTTTTTCTTTTTAAATTTAAAAAAAAGTTATTAAAAGTTCTGCTATTCATCGATAGATGGCAAAACTAAAAAGTGTCCCCGCTGTGCCCGTCGGAGTGGGGAGCGTGAGGTTTTTTCGTTACGGAATTTCTGGATTCGATCCCCGCGCTCAAGGCCCGCGATAGAAGCTATGCAATAGCTTAAAAAATTGTATAACTGTCACAGATACATTGTTGAAAATTGTAGGTAAAGGTACGCGACAACGAGGTTTCCAATCAGCATAAAAGCCATGTTGTATCATGAGCCACAACACAGCGCTGGTTTTCAGTGAGAACCTAAAGTGACGTCATTGCTTGTGACGGCCATATCACTGGGTCAAAAACTAACAAATTCAAATTGAAGATAGCTTTAGAGCCTTGGAAGAACATTCACATAGACTAGACGGTACCTACCGCGCCGCGTGCATAAGTACTAGATATTTACAAGACATTGCTATGAGCAGATTACATAATGAAACATGCTTAGAACACTAGCGGTACTAGTGTTCCGAGCATGGTTTATTATGTAATTAGGTATAATTATTTACATCTTTATACAAGTCTTTAGTTAAGTAATACAATGTTAAATATTATTCAATATTAATTTATCAAGCGTGTACTTGAGATAAGAAGTACATTTATCAATAAAATGTTAATAATAACCCTTCTAACCTATTAAGGAACCCTACATTACTTTATAAAGGGGTCCTATTAGATTACACTTCAATTTTAAACTCTATTCCTATTACAATGAAGTACAGTGTTGCTTACCGTGCTCTCTATAAACTTTAAACTTGCAATGCTTCTGCGCAGTTAGTAAATTTGATATTCTATTTTCAAACTTATTTCTTTGAAATATGGTTGCTTATTGAAGTTTGATCATTGTAGAATAATTGAAATAATATTTGTTTAGAGTTTGTACAATACCAAGGACCGATTTTTTTAGACAATGTTTATAACACCAAAAAGTAAATTTGAACTTAATTTTGTCGTTTATAAAGTACATTATTGAATGACAAGCTCCTTACTTACATTTTACACGATTTTAAATTGTCGGAATTGAACGATAAGGTATGTTTTTGATTGATATTGGTTATGAATGCGTGTGCGCACATGTTATAATAATCCCCCTAAAACACGTGTTTGTTTGTCACTAATTTTATAGCTATGCGGGCGATGCCCGGCTGCAAGATTGTAACTTCATGTACAAAAGTGTATCGTCAGCGTCACTCTTTCTGACTAGAATGATGAACAACACATTGAAATGCTCAGAATTTACATTTGAGAACACAAAAATTATGTTTAAGAAATGCATAAGATGTACTATACTGTACCTACTATACTTTACATTTACTACTTTACTATCTTTATATAGGTACCCCATCTCATCTCGTGGGTGTTGTCAAGGCGACTAAGGGATGTCACACCGGAGGGAATATTTTAAAGCCTTACTGCGATCGCCGCCCCGCTCGCAATTACCTCCAAGATCTATAATAAGTACCTAGGTTCTACTGGGAGACCCGTGCCCAGCAGTGGGACATCATAGTTATGGGTTGATATATATGTATGTAATATTTACTTGGTGTTTCGGTATCCGGACGAAAGACTGGTCAAATATGACCTTTCCTTTGCCGTAGCCTGGTAAGAAAATCTATAAGTATTTAATAGAAAAGTTCCGTAGCTATCCTACCAATTAATTAAAATAAAAATGTAAATTGACGTTGATTTTCTTTCTAAGTCATGTCTTCTGTTGTTGGTTAGTCTTAGTTAAGTCGACCCTAGTGACTAGTGTTTCCAGACGTCCTTCTTTTCAGATCTTTCTCATAATCTCTCATTTTCCAGTAGATAGGCCAGGGAACGGCGTTACTAGGAATCGGTCGGTTGCCGATTTTCACTCGATAAATATGTACATTATCTGTAGTACTTTAAAAAAATAATGTACTCAATAGTACCAACAAAAAGTTATAGTTAAAGGGTCCCGGTGGTCTCTGGGGCAACATTAAAAAAATACTGTGTTGATGTTGCTTTATTGCTCTATAAAAATTTACCCCTTGTTTGATGTTCAACAATCTTCGACAAGCTTGTACATACCATGGACCATAGTATTGATATCTGGTGCATAGAAGAGAGGTTCATTAGTTTATATGGGGTTTGTGGCACTTATCTTTCAATTGGTTCAATCTAAAGTCGATTAATCGATCGATCGATCATCCCTTATGCCCTATACCCGAATCTCCATAAGAGTCACTCACACTGCAAAAAAAGTCTTGCCACAACTTGGTACAACGAAACTCACTACGAGAGTCCAAAGCACCTATTTTGGACAACAATAGATCCCCTATTAGCTTAGTACTCAATCGATATTAATAAGCCATCGATTAGAATAAAGGAAGTGTAGATATCGCGGTTCATTAGTATTTACCTCAGTACCGCGCAGTACATAGCTGACCTGACTGGCGCCATCACGTTATTGCAAATAAGGAGGGGATTTGCAGAAGGCTAGGTTTGATGTCCAAGTCAAAAGTTTGCAGTAATGGTGTGGGATTCGCAATCGAGAGATATCGCCTTAGAAACTTGCCTATTAGGTACATTATTGAACGTCAACCGACTTCTAACACAATTGGGAAGATGACTACAATAACAATAAATTATTTTACACTATACAGGCAATAGCATTTGCAAAAATATTTTGGAAAACAATGTTTCTCTACAATTTAATGTTGTCATGAATTTATAAATATAATAATAATAATATCTTGGGACAACTCACACAACGCTATCTGATCCCAAACTAAGCAGAGCTTGTACTATGGAAACCAGACAATATACACTGACGGACTTATAAACTGCATCAAAGTAATAGACGACTTTGAAATAAATATTTTAACCAAGTATGCAAACTTTCTATACAGATTTAAATTGAAACCTCTAGATTGGTTCGTGAACTTTAAAACAGCGTAGGATCATATCTTTAAGTTTAAGTTTATGTACTGGAAAGGACCTTAAGACCTTTTTTGAAGAAAAAACAGAAGTTTAAGGAAAAATTGTTTAATTAAAAAATTGGTTTTAACAATAGACACAAACTTTATGCAAGGGTTTATTTGTGTTTTAATAAGGTGTATTACCCCCACGTGCCCTTATTACGGATTCTAATCGGTTCCGCATAGATTTTATAAGGGTTTTTAAAAGATCTTGCGGAATATTGTCCCATTCTTCTGAAAGTGCTGTTCTTAGTGCTGCCACTGTCGTAGGCGAAGGGTTTCTCGCATATACAGCTCTTTTTAAATTGTCCCAAACATGCTCGATGGGATTAAGATCCGGGCTGCGTGCTGGCCAATTCATTGTACGTATCCCAACCTCTTCGCAATAATGTTGAACTTGTGCAGCTGCATGCGGCCGGGCATTATCCTGCATTAAAGTAAAATTTTCGCCTATGAATCCCATGTAAGGCACCACGTGATCTTCTAATATCTCTGTTATGTAGCGATGTGCTGTCAAACCCCCTCTATTACCGTTTTGACGGACCATGTCTATGAACACAAGTTCTGTTCGCCCGTTCATCGATATGCCACCCCAGACCATACATGAACCGCCTCCAAAAGGAACACGCTCCTCAATGCAACTTTGAGCATATCGCTCCCCACGTCGACGATAGACTCTTCTGCGACCATCTGCACCATATAAACATGTCCTACACTCGTCCGTGAACAATACAGAGGCCCACTGCTCTTCTGTCCAATTCAGGTGATGACGCGCAAATCTTAAGCGAGCTTGTCTGTGAGCTGCAGACAACTTTGGACCATTTGCTGGTCTAAAAGGGGTGATAGCCGCTTCCTTTAACCTTCTTCTTATTGTTCGTGCACACACGTTTTTTCCACGCACTTCATTAAGCTCGGTTTTGATGTTAACTGACGTGAGGAAACGATTTCGCAGGGAAGTTGTAACAATAAATCGGTCATCACGACCTGTGGTTGCTCGAGTTCTGCCTGTACCACGTCTCCTCCTGTAAGAACCTGTCTCTACAAACCTTCTGTATATTCTACAAACCGTAGACTGGTTTAAATTTAAATTTCTACCAATCGTTCGTTGATCCAAGCCCTCCCGCACCAATGCTACAATTTGTGCCGCTTGTTCGGACGAAGTATCCATATTATGGTTCAAAAACTCTCGATGTGTTAAAAAACTAACCCAACAATTATGCTGGTAACAATAATTCAATAATTGACCAAACAAAAAAAATCAATGAGAATTAATTTAAAACTTTGCTATAAATAACACGCAAATCTGATACTACGAGTAAATTTTCTTTTCCCGGCTATATTCATTTGTTTTACCGCAGTTCTATTTTTAAATTTAATTTTTTTTTAAGATTAAGAGCCAGTCTTTCCATATTTATATAATTTAATCTAAAAAGTTTGCATACTTATTATAAAAAAATCCTTTTAGAGTAAACCTGAACTTTGATGCAGTTTATGAGTCCGTCAGTGTATTTCTAAATACATAAATATTATAGATAAATATCACCCACTCACAGAATAAACCATAGTGCTCATCATCAAACAAACATTGAAACTGCATGATTTGACCATACAAAATTAGTACGAGGCGCAACGTTTTGACGTTTCTTAAAAAGATACTGAATTGACTTGACAGTCATCTACCCTATTGCTAGTAAGAAATATATAAGATTTACAAAAAATACAATAATTGCATTTTTAAAAGATAGAACAATTTGAAATCCAGACTCAGGAATCGAACCCGAGACTTCCGTAGCCAAACCAAGGCCAGAAGCGAACCACCTATCTGGACTATGTTACTAGCTCTCAAATTTTTCTATCCCTTGATGCTCGAGAGATTGAGATTAGAGCATTTTAACAAATTTTGATGTCGCAGGCCGAATATTGAAGTAATTTTTATAGGTATTTCTTGCCAATTACTTTAAAAATAAAATAATTGCATTTTTGAAAGATAGAAAAATTTGAAATCCAGACTCAGGAATCGAACCCGAGACTTCCGTAGCGTACACTGCGTAAATTTTTTTCTATCTTTCAAAAATGCAATTATTGTATTTGTAAAGTAATTGGCAAGAAATGCCTATAAAAATTACTTCAATATAAGAATTACTTTATTCTTATCACCGCAGACCGGTCTTATAAAGAAGAGACCTACAAAAAAAACTAATCGGTCTAGCCGGGCGCCGGGTACCCGGCTCGAAGTGTATGGCGATGTACGGTAGCTTTCACATGTTCCAGCGCCCGTCCGTTCCAGTCGCTATACATTCGCCGCTGTGTACAGTTGGATCAACGTAACTCGGCCGGATTGAAGCTGGCGACAAGTGGTTGCGCAGATTGAGACAGAAAGCGGGGGCGGGGGCGGTAACTAAACCAAGAGAATTAAAGATGCGATTACCTACGCATTACATTGTCATAATTAATATTACTAACTCATGTTATTTTGTGATTATTTTCATAAAGAAATTGTTTTTGAAATTTTCTTTTGCATTTACTGTAACTGTTCAAACTTTAATGACCTCCTATAAATAGTATTTTTATATAGTTGAATTAAAATTTTGTTAGTATTTTTAATCGATTAAACATAATTAATCGTTTTTGTAAGTAATTTTAGAGTCGCATCTCTACGACATGCGCGAAAGTGATATGAACCTAACTTCAATCCGACCGAGTCACGTTGATCCAACTGTAGCTGGCGACCGGGTATTCAACGCCGGATTGAAACCGGCTTGTGTGAAAAGAACCTTACAGTGAAATTGATTTTTATCTAAATACAAAGAAACGAAATAGCCAGAACGATAGAGACATTTTCGCTCTTAATATTAGTATGCATATTTGGATAACACAAAACAAACGAGGCTTACTGTAAGCCTTCTGTTATTTATCTACCACATGACATCCGCTTTGACCCACAAGTTGACACGGCTGTCCATATAAAGAGCCATTGCTGATTATTTATAGCTCGACCAGTCACACGATTAGCGAATGATCACGCACTAATCAACTTAAATAATAGCTTTAATTATCTTCTGCGTTAATTAACACCTTTTTTTGTGTAAATAGTAACTATTATTATTGAAGATTGGACCCGTGACTCAGTGGTGACTGGGCAGACTAAGGGATTAGAGACGTTAAGCAAAGTTACCATTGTCGGTCAATAAATGGTTGACCGTTTTCAAAATTAAGCCGTTCGGTCCCGCGTCTTATCTCACTTGGCTTAAGACCGCCTCTTTAATGAAGCGGCGGTAGCTTAATGGCTAAGGAATCGGCCTCGCAATCGTGAGGTCGCGGGTTCGAATCCTACCCATTATACTACCGACGTGAACCCACTCCTAACACAAGCCTTTGAGCTTAGCTGGAGGGGTTAACAAGATTGCTAGTAATGCGGGACTCAATCCCACATTGCTAGTTATCTTATATGTTTTAACAAAAAAAAAAAAAAAAAAATGGTACAAGCTTTAAGAGCCTGCGTAATTTAACTATGTTTTATAATTGGTGTTAAATAAAAACGAGAAAAAACGTGACCATTTATTATTTTGCCTATTTAAAAGAGCAACTCCCGCACTAGGGTATCCAAGACCTGTATCGCAGGGCACTTTACAAACATACAAACAATTAACGGACACCGAATACACCCAGACTCGGAACTAATATTTACAAATCTTACAAACATCTGTGGTCTAGTGGTTAGTTACACTGATAAATAATAAATAAAATCTTGGGACAACTCACACAACGCTATCTGATCCCAAACTAAGCAGAGCTTGTACTATGGCAACCAGACAACTGATAAACATACTTATATATTTTAAATACATACATATTATAGATAAATAACACCCAGACACAGAATAAACTATCGTGCTCATCACATAAAGTTTTATCCTGGGTGAGGATAGAACCCACGACCTCTTGCATAGCAGTCGGATACACTCCCACCGCGCCACAGAGGCAGTCATAATAAAAATTCCTTATTCACTTAAGAAGCAAAATACTACACTTGTGAAAAGTCGATTCTACATTTACATGTATTACCTGTTCGCAAACAATAGGTAAAGCCTGAGAAAATAACAGACAGTAAAAACTCGCGGCCACTCTTTTCAAATTGCAAATGTTTGCAATGTTTCTTTATTTATAAACTGTATATGCAGGTAAGGTACTACCACCATTATATTATACACCATATTCCAATATTATACATTTCATGTGTAATTTGTCTATAATATGTAAGTATGCATTTAGAAATAAGTATATAAGTAGGTAGATATATTTAAAAGTTATATGGTTGCCATCCCTCAGACTCTACCTAGTTTGGGATATGATGGCGTTGTGTAATTACTATCATAATCTTTTGCACAGCAATCGTATGGACTCTTCCTACGCCTCCGAGGCACTTACTATTAATTGAAGTTTCTCTAGCAGTTCCTATTATGGAGAATACTTAAGTAAAAACATTATTTTAATGATATTTTCCAAAGTGAGTTGGCGCCATCTAAATTTGGCGCGGCTGCATACCAACATTTGCTAAGTTCTTACAGTTTCATTAAAATAACTTAGATCTAATAAAGTATATGGAATGTATATTAATTGCTAATTATTTTAACTTGCTTTAAACTACTGAGTGATAAGTAGAAATTATGAAATAGATATAGGTATAGCTTTAAATAAGACATAATCTTTCATAGATAGAATTCTGGAGATTTTGGTGACTTTACAAACAAACCCTAAAGCCCTAGAAACATATAAGTAATTCGTAAGTTATCTATGGTCTTCATAATCAGTTCCACTTCACCAAATGATGCTTTTCGAGAGTAGATGAATGAATTACTACAAAATATAACAAAATCAGTATCTTATGAAAATATATTACGTGAATTAATCGCGTGAATAATTTAAGGTAAAATACCTTGTATTATTTTATTATATATGTACTATGGGTATACATTTAATATTTGATAAATTCCTTCGATTTCCCCAGGCTCCCACTATTAAATCCTGACCATAGGACCAACATTAAGGGACCGTGTCCACGGGCGAGAGAATCGCGATGATTCCGCTCTACTATCGTCGGGTTGTCTCCACAAACAAGCGATTATTCCACCAGCGTATCATCGCAACTTGTAACAGAATCGCCGCGTGCCCACAACAGAAGGCCTACTCTCTTTCTTTAAAACGAAATTCATGAATTTTCGTTTTATTAAATTTCTTGAGTTTACGGGGACTATTCTAATTTTTGGATAAGCACAAGAAGCCCGAACCCATAGACGATTTTCAGACACGAGTGGATTGAATTGATGTTCCTGGCTCTGTATGTCACCACTTCATTTTTGATCTAAACTTCGTTTTCATTGAATTAGAGTAGGCTTCCAGAATCGTCACATTTTCGAGGTGGGATGCCTGCGTTTGACAGCGCGCTCGCTGCGAGAGCGCGGCAATACGATGACGTTTCTTTCACACTCAGCCACTCGTCGCAACGCCGCGATAACATGGCCATGTGGAAACACGTTCTAAGAGAGTGTATAGAAATAATTAGGTAGCACGACGATAATATCGCCGCGATTCTCTCGCCCGTGGAGACGGTCCCATAAGTATACCTAACCTATCCGATAAAAACAATTATTTAAATCCTTTTCAATAATTATTATTAAGCTATTGCATAGTTCCCTAACGAAAATAATTCCGTAACGAAAATAAAACCTAACACCCCCACTCCGCCTACCATGTAGCTCGGCCCAGCGTTCGCATAACGTATATGTGTATATGATACGACTATACGAAGCTCGCACACACACACTGCAAAAGAAAAAAAAAATATCTTAAGCAATTAAATAATTTTTTTGTTGTTTTTTAGTTGATAAAAAATGCTATGCAATAGCTTTACCGCGCCGGTCCCCGAGTGCCACACATTTTTTTATATTATTATTACAACTCTGTAAAAAGATATGCCTATGCGTGATCAATGAATGAACATGCTTAGGCATATCTTTTTATGCCCTGTATTTTTTTTATGTATGATAACGATCACTAATCCATAAATAAGATATTATAGACATATACATAAAAAAGATACTACAGGTCGAATGGAGTACCTACCTTCTCCGTTATTTTTCGTCGGTTAAAAAAGAAGTTCAATATTATTATCAGTTATTAATAACGTTAATTTATTTTCGTCTAACGAATTTATTCATACGGCAAGACAGAGCCTATTGTGTGTGTTGGTCTTTAGGTCCTTGCCATAAACTATTGCACCATGTTTATGTTTAAAGTTATTGACATGTTGTACCCAAGCGCTAGCCCACCGGTGACAGCTTAATAACATAAGCTCCTGGTACAGTTCCGACGAGGTATGCACAGGACCGGGCTTAGGACGATGGGAGTGATGCAACCAGAGCGAGTGAAAACAAACAAATTGAATAAAAAATAAATTTAAACACTAAAATAACTTGTCTGCAAAACGACAGAAAGAAGATACCAACCCTTCCTTTTATAATATCATGCAGTCGGAGGTATTAATGAATTCTGTTGAATTTAATATCTTGCGTTAGTCATTGTAAGATAATTAATTAAATAACAATGTGTAAAAATAAGAACTATTTGTTTTTATTAATAACGTTGTTTTTTTCTATAATTTTGCTCTTTCAAACTGTTTTTAAACATATAGATTAAATATGTTTAAAAACTAGCCCTTCGATTTAATACGCCCTCGTGTGTATTAAATCGAAGGAAAAGAAGAAGATCTTAGAAAAAATCCGGCATAATATCGCACTAAAAATCTATCATCTTTTCATCTTTCAAACATTTGAATTTTTTAAGAATTTTATGTACCTAGTGACACTCGCGTCATCAAGATGAATCTAATGAAGTATCATTAATTAAAATCGGTTGAGCCCTTAAGGAGTTTTTAGCGGACATAGGAACATCAGAAGGACACATAACTAACATAACAAAGAAGGAACATCACACATAACTTTCCTCAGCAGTCAGCAGGGAAAAAATATGCAGTCGAATTAGGAAAATTCTGAAAATACAGATATAATTATAATAATAATAATAATATCTAATGTAATGGAAGTATCCATTACATAATTATATCAGTAATTATGTAATGGAAGTATCCATTACATAATTATATCTGTTTTGTTTGAGGAGTCCCTGACTCAGTGGCGACCACGCGTATCGATATATCTACTAGAATGAACAACGTTACCACTGTCGGTAGGTACATAGATAGTGACTGTCTTTGAAAAACGTCAAAACACTTAAAAAAAAGTCGTGTCGAAATATCATTACACAATGAAAATGAGAGTCATTCTGCGCACATACTTGGGCACTATTTTATTAGTCTAATATTAGTCCCTAATCTAGTAGGGGAGGTAAAGACACAATTACGCACACCATATTGATCTCGCACCACTTATAATAATGACTAAGTCCTAAATGTTGATAAACTTTCGCGATTTGTACACTTTATAAAAATACATATATTACGGGTCTTAAGTCTACCCGTGACCACGGCCGTTGCAATACGGTCGAAACGTCGGGCAATAAACAAGGTATTTTACCTTAAATTATTCACGCGATTAAGACCCGTAATATATATATTTTCATAATGACTAAGTCCGTCCCTGTACGCGCATGACATTAGATAGGTCCGAGACATGAACGGAGGTCGAAGTCGCACCTTGACCCGACCATCGCAGCAACGTGAGTCATGACTCATATCTCTCGGTAGCCTACATCATTACATACAGGCTACCGGTGTAATATATATTACAGACAGGTAATAACATTACAGTATGTACTTCATTAATAATGGTTCGTCTTTTGGTATTGAAGTTTATGAGTTCGTGTGTCTTGAGAGATCAGAGAGGTTAAGCAAAGCTAACACAGTCCGATTTTCAGGTGGGTGACCCGTTATCTAAAAATAACATGATTTCATGTTTCATGTCACACTACCACACGGTAGTCTCAATAAAATCCGACAATTCGACCCGTGACCACGATCGGTGCAATTCGATCGAAACGTCGGGTAAATAAAAGGTCCCGAAATATAACTAAAATCCGACAAGCTCGAGACGCATACTTGACGCATGCGTATTTGAGCTCGATCTCAAAGTTACAAGAATACAATAATGTTTGCAGTTTTAATCGAAATTTAACTGCAACAGCACTGCTTTAAATACGTGAATTGACCCCCAGAGAGGTCAAGCAAAACTAACACGGTCAGCTTTTCAGGTGGGTGACCCGTTATCTAAAAATAACATGATTCCGTGATTCATGTCACACTACCAGACGGTAGTCTCAACAAAATCCGACAAGCTCTTGATATTTAGGTAACCGGTGGTCAGTCAGATAGATCTCGTCCTCACTCTCCATTTTTAGGGTTCCGTAGTCAAAATGGCAAAATGGAACGCTTATAGTTTCGCCATGTCCGTCCGTCAGTCCGTCCGTCCGCAACTTTACTCAGAGACTGTTAGTGCTAGGAGGCTGTAATTTTGCATGGATATATTACTTACGTCGACAAAGTGAAAGAATAAAATCTTGAAAACATTCTATTTAGGGTTACGTTTTTTATATCACCTACCCCATTGTGTGGGGTATTATTAGATAGGTCTTTTAAAAACGTTTAGGGGTTGTGAAGTTGCATTTTTAGATTTAGGGATCCGTTTGTGAAATATTTGCTAATTTTTGTTAGAGTCAAGTGTCCTCCCCCCTCTGCCAGCTAAATGGTTGATGTTGGGTTTACGAGTAGGTAACAGCTGATTAAATGAGAAGTAACAAAATTTTCGTACAAATTGCATTGTAAATTATTATTAAGTAGGTACTTAGGTATCACGTTGTAAGTTTGAATCAAAAACAACAAATAACCCAGTTTTCAGGCCGCATGATTCGGATGGGGGGGAGAATACTACGGAACCCTACATTGTGTGTGGCCCGACATGCACTTGCCCGGTTTTAAACATCAAGTATACATCCAAATAGAGTATTTTATTTGCACTGTATTTTTATTAATAAAAGATCAATTTGTTATACCTAAATAATTTCTAAGACTACAGGCCAACTATTTTAAATAGTAATATATCTATTTACAAATCATAAAATCCATAGTGCATAACCCATCTCTAATTTAAGAAAGAATTCTCGATTCCTTACAAGGCTTGGCCCTTAAACATTTTTACCGACAACATTCTGTTGCTGCACTGTAGCAGTTACAACAAGCAGTTAGTTATGGATATTCTTCATAAACAGCTTGTCTATACTTCCAACTAATGACAGATGACTTCATCTATAAGGTATGGAGCAAACATACGTGTAACAAAGAAACCTGCGAGTACCAAATCATTTGAAAAAATAGACTGATGATATAATCGTAATGTGTTCATGATGTATGTTTCACGTATTACCACAAAATAAAATGCGTAAACATGAATTCAATTACATCGGTACAAATATGTAATGGTCATTCAATTTTCTAGAAGTTGTGACTTATTGCCTTGATCTACATTAGTTGTGTGATGATCAAGGTCTTGTTTACGGTGTTCTATTGTCAATGAGTTTCATATACTCCTCGTCAGAGACGAAGAAAAAGCTTGTGGAAGAAAATTAACATTTCTGGTATTTTTCCGTCCGTTCGGGTCATCACGAATTTTCGAACAGAGTTTTTCGAAAATTTGTAGGTGACGTGACTCTGTTCGAAAATTCGTAAGGAGGCAGAGCAATAAAAACTGCTAAAATATCTTTATGAAAATATATATATTATCTTAATTGCGTGAATAATTTAAGGTAAAATACCTTGTTTATTGCCCGACGTTTCGACCGTATTGCAACGGTCGTGGTCACGGGTAGACTCTAACCGTGACCATGGCCGTTGTAGGTGTATTCCAATGAGTACAAATCGCGAAAGTTTATCAACATTAAGGCTAAAATATCATTAGAATACGAAGGTAAATTTGGCCGCCATTTACAATGTATTATAACTCAGGTGGGAAATCGGGCGGACCAGAAACCAGAAGACCCCAGTTCGAGTCCAAGTGACGCTTATTTTTACCCTTTTTTTAAATTATAGATTTTGGTTTTTTGATTTGTGATTTGTTATTTAATTTTTTTTTTATTATTATGTCAGTACGATCGAAAAATATTATTCAAATTTCATCAGTATGTAATTTTTTTGAGAGATAAACTTTTAAATTGTGAGGTCGTTTTCATTGTCATTTTAGAAATTGTCTATATAGGCTATATAACATTACGCTACGACCAATAGGAGCGGAGCAGCAATGAAAAATGCTGCAAAAACGGGGAAAATTTACGCAGACAGTTGCGCGTGTCAGCTAGTATTTTACAAAAATTGGGAACAATATGAAACCTAGTATATTTCACCTTGGAATGTTAATACTTAGAAAAGTTCGGAGAATAAATGTTACACATTATATTTATATGGGTCAGTCATATTTAGAGTAACCTTTGTATGTGACCGTCAAATTCGCAATGAGCTTGCATTGTGTTCATAGTACTTATAGAAACGAAGGTTTTTTGTACTACAATGGACGAAACGCATACTTACAGTCCAATTTGATAGTGTACAGGCAAATAACTCTTAACAATATATGTTCGTAAACTTTCGCGATTTGTACACATTATAGAATTTTATATGCTACAGCTAGCTTTTATAAGCTAGGCGTCAGCTGCTATATAGCAGACTGACGCCGTACGCCGCCGAGTCAGACAGAGACAGAGTCTACCCGTGACCACGGCCGTTGCAATACGGTCGAAACGTCGGGCAAACAAACAAAGATATTTAGCCTAAAAATAAAATATTTACGCGATTAAGACCCGTAGCATAAAAAAATCTATAATATAACTCTTACTTTACTGAATGTGTTTTTGGGACGAAACTCCTATGGATGTGTAGTGTATGGAACACAATTTTTTTCATTTTTTAAAAAGATTAGAATTAGAAAAAGAAACCAGCTATGCAACCATCCACACTAATCGGACAATGTAAACTTCTCCCAACACTTTAGCTTTTTTTTTTTTAAAGACTACTCCCGCATTATTGTACAAGCCCTGTGTCGCGGGGGACTTTACAAACATACAAGTCACGGACACAAAGTACACCCAGACTCGGAACAACAGTTTGTGTATCACACAAAGTGGTGTCCCGTGTGCGAATCGAACCCACGACCTCTTGCGTCTCGAGTTTCTCTCGTTTTTATTTATAAACTAGCTTTTGACCGCGGCTCCACCCTATGTCCTTCCCCGGAAATCAAACTATCTCCATACCATATTTCATCTAAATCGGTTTAGCTGTTTGAGCGTGAAAGCGTAACAGACAGACAGACAGACAGAGTTACATTCACATTTATAATATTAGTATGGATTGACAGCACAACTACATCATATCAATCTATTACTACGGTTAAATCAAAAAACCCGCCTACTTAATAAAAGATTGAAACAATATAATTCTTCTTTTTCAATCATGCAGTCGGAGGCATTCATGGATCCCAGTAAACTTACTAAAATTAATCAATTGACGTATGAATTATCAAAATCGGCCCACACGTTTGGTCTATACAGTGTGCCACAAAAGAACACACATATATACATACACGTCAAACATATAATTATCCTCCATAGTCGGGTAAAAAGAACACAATCCGACTATAATTAATCAATCTAACCCTTATGAAAATATATACATAATGGGGCTTAATCGCGTGAATAACTTAAGGTAAAATACTTTGTTTATTGCCGTGACGTTTCGACCATATTGCAACGGCCGTGGTCACGGGTAGACTCACGGCCGTTGCAATACGGTCGAAACGTCGGGCAATAAACAAGGTATTTTACCTTAAATTATTCACGCGATTAAGAGCTGTAATATATATATTTTCATAATGTGTACAAATCACGAAAGTTTATCTACAATCTAACCCTTTTGAAAGCCATTAGCAATAATTTATCTGACACATTGTTCAATCCACCCCCACCTCCCCTAATCGTGAGTGAATATAGAAATTGTACGTCCTTGTAGGGCGTCACTGTCATCGTGTCTACGAAACTACGCGACCCAAATACTTCATTATTTACAGTAAACTATCCAATTGATTACAGCTAACTGTTAAACTGACTCACTCACATGTCTTTTTATGTAATTAAAGTAAGCTGGGGTAATATGGAATAGTCAATTTAATTAAGTAAGTTTTTGGACATTACTCAATATTATAATCATGAATGTAGCTTAAATCATTTTTTTTCTTGTAAAAACGACTCTCGCATTAGGGTACAAGCCGTGTGTCGCGGGAGACTTTACAAACATACAAGTCACGGACACAAAGTACGGGTGTACTTTGTGTCCGTGACTTTTATGTTTATATATATATATCCATACTAATATTATAAATGTGAAAGTAACTCTGTCTGTCTGTCTGTCTGTTACGCTTTCACGCTCAAATTACTGAACCGATTTAGATGAAATTTGCTATGGAGATAGTTTGAGTCCCGGGGAAGGACATAGGATAGTTTTTATCGCGATAACCGACATCCACGCGGGCAAAGCCGCGGGCGAAAGCTAGTATATATATATATACATATAGCTAACAATCTGGGCTTGAGTCCTAGCAATCTTGTTAACCCCTCCAGCTAAGCTTAAAGGCTTTTGTTAGGAGTGGGTTCACGTCGGTAGTATAATGAGTAGGATTCGAACCCGCGACCTCACGAATTCGAGACCGATGCCTTTAAAAAGTTCATGAACAGCATATATTTAAAGTCAAATTTTAAAGGCAATGCGATAATAAATGTGTGAAAACAATCGGAGATCAAGCTCTTTTTTTTTTTTTTTTTAAAAAGACAACTCCCGCAGTAATGTACGTAGTATGTAATAAGTACAAGCCCTGTGTCACGGGGGACTTTACAAACATACAAGTCACGGACACAAAATTACACCCAGACCCGGAACAACAATTTGTGGATCACACAAAGTGGTGTCCCGTGTGGAAATCGAACCCACGACCTCTTGCGTAGCAGTCGGACACACTCCCACCGCGCCACAGAGTCAGGCATCGCCGTGGTGAATACTCCATGTACACATACCAACGAACAAAAACATAAATGATCACATCGCCCTATGTCCACTTTACCCCAACACACCCGCTACCAACTTCACCGAGTTTGTTGACACGTAGGCGTGCCCCTGATACGATGTAATGATAACAGCAACTAACTACTATTTCGCACTTTGTTTTGCAAACTTAGGATTAACTAATGGTATATTAATGGTTCATTACACTTGGATGGATGGTGAAATGATTTAATTAGTGTGATTGCACAGGTCATTACGAATATTAAAAAAAAAAACTATACTAGGTATTGCCCGCGGTTTAGTTCCTATGAATCGGATCGCGATATTTTATAAATCAATAAATATCTTGGGACGATTCACACAACGTCATCTGATTCCAAACTAAGCAGAGGTTGTAGTATGGCAACCAGACAACTGATAAACATACTTTATATTTCTAAATATATACATATTATAGACAAATTACACCCAGACACAGAACAAACCACCATGATCATCACACAAAGTTTTATCAAGGGTGAGGATCGAACCCACAACTTCCAGCTTAGCAGTCAGGATTTAAGCTTACCTACTCGCTTTTCTACGATGTAAAAACACTAAAAAGTAACATATTAATTGTGCGATTCAATAGACTGATAGGTATGTATATTTTTTTCATTTAAAGAAAGCTAGTAAGTAGTAGTAGCAATCCTGTTAACGTCTCCAACTAAGCTCAATGGCTTGTCTTAGGAGTGGGTTCACGTCGGTAGTATAATGGGTAGGATTCGAACCCGCGACCTCACGATTGTGAGTCCGATACCTTAGCCATTAGGCTACCGCCGCTTTCCGTTTATTACTTACGTTGCGTGGTTTAGAAGTTTTACTTTGTTTGATATTGATACTATTATATTAAGTATAAAATAAATTAAGGATAGGAAGAAAAAACTGTGTTTCTCAACAAAAGGGCGTAACTGCCATGAACATACGCTTTTCTGCTGATGCAATTGTCCAAGGCTGCGGAACCCTACGCTGAGCATGGTGCGACATGCTCTTGCCCGGTTTTTTTTAACTTTTAACCCACGTAATAACCACAGCAATGTTCTCTATCTACCATCATCTTTAATAGTATTTACTTCTTTCATTTACAAAAATACCAGCTACTTACTGTTGTATATTTAAGTTATTTGCCAAAAGCCCAAATGCCGGGGTGATTGCCCGCATTCAACGTGCTTCAGATTTGATAACATTCGCGACTCAATTCTAAGAAACAAACGGCCAAGTGACAGACCGGTACTTGAACGACACTACAAACATTTATATATATTCCATTAATAGTTGTTTTTCGCGACTTGGTTAGTAGTATTCTCGAAACTTCAAGCTATCGCTTTGCCAAATCTCATCAAAATCGATCATCACTTCGACACTAAAAAAAAAAAATCATATCGAGAGGTATGTTAGTCTAGTGTAGTATCCGGTGGGAGTGTGTCCGACTGCTACGCAAGAGGTCGTGGGTTCGATTCCCACACGGGACACCACTTTAGGTGTACTTTGTGTCCGTGACTCGTATGATTGTAAAGTCCCAGGGCATGTACCCTATTGCGTTAGTCGTCTTTAAAAATAAAATCATGTTCAAAATATAAGCTACTGTTCCGGGAGCCCGCGTCCATGAGAGCCTCTATGTGCGTTTATCGATAGCGTTTACGGGTACACTACTGCCGGAGTCGTGTTTAAAAAAAAAAAATAGAAACCTCTCGAATATGTGATCAAAAAGGCAACACTTGTAAGTATTGATATTAACAACAGCTGTGCCATACCCTTGTACTTACATATTATAATAAAGATTTCAGTACCTAACTGCGCTGTCATTTTCACTGACAGTGTCCGTACGCGCCTTATATGCGCAGGCGCCGCTCGTTATTTAGTTATTACTGGTTTATTCTATTATAGACCATGTTCATACGTAGTTGTAAAATTAATACAACCTCAGAAAATGATACGTTTACTCTTAAACCAACTGGATATATAAGTGGATTTTTTTTATCAGTATAAAAGTACTATCTATAATTTATGTGGTTAAATCATTGACGTAGAGAACTCCTGTTCTTTGTGAGGTTATGGCGCAGTTCTCTGCGCCATAACCTCACAAAATTGACTACTCTTTAGAAAGAGACAACGCTGCTTTGTGGACAACACCTGTCAAAGGCCGCACGAGTTTTTTCTTTTTTTCACGGTTTGCAGTCAATATTTACTTTTTAATTGAAAAGAATGGTGTGGTCCAGATCTATACGTCAATGGATTAATAATAATAATAAACCGACTTTACAAACAACAATTTTTATATTAAGTTACACTAAACTGTTCTAAAATTGTTACTTGGCTTAATTTAAATTCATTAGCCTCGACGGGGACTCAACAATTATACGTAGATACTAACACAAAGTACGAGTGTACTGTCTTTTTATTATTTTTTAGGACTCGAAACGAACTTAATTATACGGTTCTTATAATTATTAAGAAAAAGAATTTTAGGAAAAATCATAAAACTTGGCTTTCGTTGTAAAGAAATAACCATTTGGAATGGATGGATTAAGTTCATTGAATTTTACACGATAGGTACCTACAGAGTTCACTGGTTAGACTAGTTTTTTATAAACACCATATCCTTAGAATCAATCACTTTACACGGGAAACGTTCGTACTCCAGGATCCAGCTACGTCACCGAGGCCATCTTAAAAAAAAATGCGGAAGCGGCTTTACCCATTACTACATTTAAATGATAAAAGAGTATAAAAAGTTAGCACTCTCTCAGCCCCAAACAGAAAACACCTGCACAGTTCAATGTCAAGTCGTATTCTCAAATATCGTGCGGAAGTTCCTTCCAGCGGTCACGGAGACGGCGAGGTCACGACAGCGGACCGCTGACCGCCGACCCTTTATTAGTGCTGACGGTGATAACACCAAACATGGACATCGCATGTGTTAAGTATGATTCAGGGTGCGTGAATGTCACCAGTTTAAGGATCAACAATTGTTGTGGGAAACTGTGGAATAAAACCTATTTTGGAAGTAATGTTAATTGACTATTAGCGAACCAATATAGTCAAATGTTTGTCAGTGTTTTTTTTCTTGTCCTCCATTCGTTCATTCGCTCCAGGAGGACTATGGCATTGACGTAGAGAACGGGACTGCACCATCCCTCTAAATTTAAAAAGTAAATAGTGACTGCAAAGCTCGAAAGAGAGAAAAATCTCGTGGGGTCCTATCTCTTTGACAGGACAAAGTAGCGTTCTCTCTTTCTAGAGAGTGTTGTTCTCTACGTCAATGGACTATGGCTCGCACATCTGCCAGTAACAAGATTTATTTTCTTTTTAAATTTGTAACATTTCAATGTTTTGCTTGCAAGCTTAGACCGTAGTGATTTATTTATCTGTGAAAGCTTTTTTCGTTATACTCGTACTGTCACCAAAAATCGGTGTTCATCAACTTATTAATAAGGTTTATATTTCTTTTAGATTTTCAAAAACAGCAAACGGGGTTGTAAAAAAAATATTTACTTACCTAAAAATGAATAGCAACTAAACAGTTCAACAATAGGTACAAATAATTTAGGATCTATTTTTTATTTAAATAAAAGTTTAATATAATAGTTTTGACGGTTATAAGAAATACAGTGCCCAATGGCAAACGTGAGCCCACTCCTAACACAAGCTTAGCTGGAGGGGTTAACAGGATTGCTAGTTATGTGAGACCTAGAATTCCACGTTGCTAGTTATCTTTAAAAAAAAAACCTTTTTTCCTTATGGCTACAACTTTGTTGGACCAAGCAAGTTGTTTCTCAAAGCTTTGTTCCGAACACACTCTACTCTAATAACTAACTACTTTACATTCTTCACAATTTAGTGAATTTAGTTTTTTTAATAGAAAATCAAACTTATTTGATGGAATATGACTGGAATGAAGTCTTATTACCATAACTAGACTACTGCGAATTAATCAAATTGGTAATACATTGGTAATAACACCTTATTGAAGCATAGAAATATGATTAAACTAGCTGTGCCCGCGGTGTTACTCTAGTTTTATTAGCCTATTTGTTAATCCAGGGTGTCAACTAGTGTTGCCCAAATGCAAGAACAAGACGAGACTTAGCCAGTCTTGGTCTTGGTCTTGCGCCAATACACCTGGTCTTGGTCTTGGTCTTGGTCTTGCGCTCCCAGTCTTGGTCTTGGTCTTGGTCTTGCAGCAAGAGTCTTGCAAGTCTTGCAATTACCTATTAGTCTATTACTATTTATTAAAGTTTACTTTAAATCTTAGAAAAACGTATTAGAATTGGAACATTGTGAGCTTGAATTAACATAGCCATAGTAAAGATCAAGCAGATTAATAAGTAACTGAAGATTTGATAAGAAATTCGAAAAATCAACTGACCTATATGTCGTTTTCCATGGAAGTAACTGTTTCTTAATAAACATTTATGATTTATAAGCTTACATTTGCTAAAACATGTAAAAAAACAAATTAATTACAATAACTTGACTGTATTTTAAAGAACAATACTTATCTGTCTAGAAAGAGATTGAACCCTCAACTTATAAGAAATTTAATAAAAGAGTTTACGATTTATCATTTATTTGAATAAAAAATAAAATACAACACAAATCAACAGCTTTATCATTAGGTTATGATACTTTATATAATTTTTTTTGACCAAGAATTAATACAAAGTAACCATCTGGCTGACTCATCACTTAACCTATTTCTATGTTTTCTAATTACTAATGATGCTTTAGAAAATAACCTCTCAGCAGGTACTGAAGTTGCAGGTATTGAGAGAAAATCACGGGCCATTTTCGATAAAATCGGATACTCTGTCTCATGCGTCCTCCACCAATCTAAAATGTCTTCCGAGCTGGCAGTTCTTGGTTTTCTCAGGTACTCCTCCAACTCGTCTATCACTAAGCCTTGAAGACAAGATCCAGATGACGTCGAGGGACATTCATAGAGTTTATCAAAGTCTATTACGTCTTCATCTTCATCACATACTTTATTTTCTTTTTCTGGTAATTCCAGAGATTTGTTCAGTGAGTGTAGACTTTTATATTCTTCATAAAGTTCATTGAACTTGCGCAGACTTTCTGTTTTAAGTTGCTTCCCCCACATTGTCAGGTCAAAAGTCTGAGCCTTATGCCTTGGGTCTAAAATTAAAGAAGTACAATAAATCCAGTTGCTCTTCTTGTAATGTTTAAGCATTTTGTCTCGAGCTGCTTGGAAAGCTAGAATGAGTCTTTCATCCACTTCAGATCGATTAGGTTTCTCATCTAACTGTTTTACCATGGATTCAATTTTATCTAGCAAGAGATTGAATGATACAATGACTAGCGGTAATGTAACATATTTGTCTCCACCAAGTTTTGTACTTAAAAGTTTAAAGTTTATTAGAAATTTATGTAATTTTTCGAGTACCTGCCATTCATTAGCTGTGATTTGAAAATCATTTAATTCGGTGACAGAACTGCACAATATGTCAATGCCCGCTCTCACTTTTAAACCAAATCCAATCATATCATGTGTGGAATTCCATCTCGTTGGACAGTCAAGAATGGCATTTAGATTTGATGGCACGCCAGCTGCTTCACAAGCAGACTGAAACTTCTTCTTCACTATCTCACTTCTTTTTATTTTACTGGAAATACTGCGTAACTTTGTTACAGATGTACGCGAGTCAGCAATATTTGGTGCAGATTCTTCATCTTCCTCATCCTCAGTTTCGTCTGCATAGTCTTCGTACTGCTGATCTTGCGCGTTAGTGTCAGACTCACAGTGTAATGCTAAGGTTTAAAATGTGAGCAAAGCACCGGAAATGTTGATTGTCTGAATCAAAGTGTGGCGGCAGCTGTTTGCCCAGTTCATACATGAATTTGGTATTTGCAGTTGCGTTGTCGACCGTGATACCTTGTATTTTATCAATTATGCCATATTCCAATAAACATTCATGGAAAATCGTTGCAATATCTTCCCCAGTATGTCGACCGCGTGATGGTATAAAATCAAGAACTACAGATTGATACTTCCATGCGTTGTCTATATAATGAATAGTAACCCCGTAGTAACTCCTACCAGCAATTGACGTCCACCCATCAATGGTAAAAGACATTTTAGATGATAATTGTTGAAGTCGTTCCTTGAGATTCAATTGGAGCTCTTCAAATCGCTCTTTGACTTTCCTTCTAAGTGTAGACCTTTTAGGAAACACCATATTAGGGCAAATACGTCGAAAATATACTTGTGTAGCTTCGTCATCGAAAAATGAGAAGGGAAGATATTTTTTCACCACCCAATCAACTGTAGCTGTCGTGATGTTGTCACTGCTGTTTTCCGACTGAAACAAAACAATAAATCTTGTGTTATTAGGTTTGAGCGTATAAGAGGAGGAGGTTTGTTGTTGTTAAATCGAGAAAATCGTTAAATTGATATTTGTTATATTAAGGTTGCACTGTACTGTAATTTACCAAAATAAAGTACTTAGTTGTTACTGGCCGATTAACTGAAAATATGGGTGTTTATAAAAAATATTTAAGACGATAATTACATACCTACTTAATATGTCGCACCCCTAGATGAAAACTGTGAAAACACCACTAACTCAAAAATACTTACGTAAGTTAATGGCGTTTTTGAAAGTATCGCATGAATAGCTACGCGGAGTTAAAATTCTTTTAACTGTTAAAAAAATATTCTTACCTGTCCACTTCCAGCGGTTACTAAAAAGCTTGTGATATCTCCACTTAATTTTGGTTTAACAGGAAGAAATATTTCTGATTCCTTTTTGTGGAAAGATATTAGATGTTTCCTTAAGCCTGAAGTGTTTCTGTTTTTCATTTTTATTTCAATCTTTTTATGTTGGCACAATTTACAGAAGGCAGTTTGGGATGCATGAATTATTTCGAAAAACTCCTCAAATTTGCTTTTGGGTCTTTTAGATCTGTGACTCAAACTCTCGTTACTCGGACTAGAATAATTTGAATCTTCGTCACTCATATTAAATTGTACACGTGATACGTTTTTAGAAAACAACGAGAATTAGTAAAAACAATTATCAAGTTAGACTCGAAGCACAGCTCAATTGGAAATGACTGGAATTAAAATAATTCCTTTATTTATAGTACGTTTCCTTGCTTTACCGCGCCGCCTCGCCACGTGCCGGCTCTATGAAAAGGATGCCGCCGCAAATCAAACAATGCCGCGTGCGGCGTACAAACACACACTAAATATTACCTACTTGTACAGACGCGACGCGTGAATAAAATAGAATTAGTGCCAATCACTATTCTTTACATATAAGTGAATGTTTTGGCGTACATCTATACTAATATTATAAAGCTGAAGAGTTCGTTTGCATGTTTGATGACAGAAGTTTTAAAATAAATAAATAAGTCCTGAACGTCACTATACCTCCAAAGTTACTATTCCTCGTGGACGAAGTCGCGGGCACAGCTAGTAAATACTTACTCTCATCATCTCTCTCAGAGATATTCGGGCTGGTAAGTAATACAAAACTCTTATCGCAGGCTTTTTATTTTATTAGTAGGTAAGTACCTACGCTTTTTATATTATTTTATTAGTTTTGTAGAATTTTTTTACACGTTTCAAGTATATTTAAAAGTGGCTACAATATTTATTAAACGGGTGATATTTGAACACTTTTTTGCTATTTTTTCTTGTAAAAACTTAAGAAATATAATGACTAAATGTACAATAATAGTACCTAAGTAATTAGTTTAAAACCATATAAGTAATCAATATTATAATATATACTTACTAGAATGAATTAATATGACATCTACTACCTATCCTTACCATTTTATCCTAATCATAATACTACTTGCGTGATCAGTATAATGTATTCATTTTCATTCTAAGCACTCTGAAACTTATTTATTCTTTGGAACACCTGTAGGTACTCTACTAGGAAATTATTTTGCATGAGTATACCTTCGCCCTATGGCGGCAATCAAATAGTGTCAAATGTTATGATTTCGGCGTGGCGGCAACGATTGTTTTAGATTTCAAAAGAAGCCGCCGGCGCGTGTATCATACATAACCATGTACTTCCGAAAAGCGGCAAATTTCTTTGAGAAGTAAGTACAAAACCTTTGATGCCGCATTATCAAAGTGCCGATGGTTAAAACATAACTATGCATGCACTCAGTTTGATTTTAATAGATATTTTTTTATTCGCTATGTTTATGGTATTAGTCGTAATGCGCATAGGTCCAGTTTTTCATATTCTTTGATACAGTTTTTTGCGTCTCATAGAATTCCTAAGCGTACCTACCTATACACCGAACTGTTACACCTAACTACTCAGTGAAATAGCGCTAAGTCCTAGCTGCAAGACGCAAGAGTCTTGCAGGCTATGTCTTGTTCTTGCTCAAGTCTTGCACGGTCAGTCTTGGTCTTGGTCTTGCTAAAAATACGCGGTCTTGTTCTTGGTCTTGGTCTTGCAAAAACGCAAGAACAAGACCAAGACTGCAAGACCAAGACTGAATTTGGGCAACACTAGTGTCAACTAACTCCATACCAAATTTTATTAAAATCGCTCCAGCCGTTTAGAAGTGAAGAAGTAAAAAACATCCACAGTCACATACTAACAAACTTTCGCCTTTATAATATTAGTGTGATTGCCGACTAGGCCACACATCTCTATTGTATAGGACTACGTATAGTTAGTACCTATTTTGTGCTGTCTCGAGGTAGAAATATTTAAGTACTTAATTTTTAAACTTATTTTTAACAGACTCATTCACGCGGTGAGGCACTAATAACACTGATAAATGATGATAAGAATTCGCTCGAATTCGCGGGGATTCCAGCGTCAGCGTACATTCCACGAATCTTATCATATTACTAGCTGTCCCGCGCAACTTCGTCTGCGTAAATTTTCCCCGTTTTTGCAATATTTCTTTCTTATAGCCTTCCTCGATAAATGGGATATCCAACAGTAAAAGAATTTTTCAATTTGGATCAGTAGTTCCTGAGATTCCCGCGTTCAAACAAACAAACTCTTCAGTTTTATAATATTACTTGGCATATTGTCCACTATGTTCTACATCACTACTACTCTTTTCAAATTGCCAATTTTACAATGTTTGAATGTTCATAAAGTTGACATGGGGGTAAGGTGCTGCGACTAATATACTATACACCATGTTAAAGGACTGATGCAAATTGTATTATCAAAAAGTTGAAACATGAGATAAACCAATCATTGTCACGTCATATTAGTCCTTTTTTATGAAACATCAAAATACTACGCACCACAAATTAAATTTATGATAGTTATACAAATTGGTGACGTCATAATTTTCTATGATTAAATCTTCTTTTAGTACCTATCTATACTTGGTTTTGATGATTAAATAAAATATGTTCGTCCATAATCTAACTCGTTTATCAATTTAAATAAACACCTTAAACTGTAGATGAACATAACTTTCAGAACATTTTAAGCGGTCGAGACGCCAGTTTAGCGTAAAATAAATTTATTATCATTGTAGCCATCCCATTTAAGTTCTTGTTTACAACGTTAATATTTACGCAGAACCATTTTACGAGGTCCGAATAATTATTTGCGAATTACTCACTTGTTTACGATGAGGCTTAAATATGCAAGGTCCTATTTCCGCATACCCTGCCTCACCCCTCGAAAGCATTGGCGTAAAGATAAGCTTTCTGATTCACACGTGTTGTATGACCAAAAATAGTAACATTGTTCGAAGATCTTACTCATATTATTGACCTCAGCCAGTCGACAGATTTTGTTGTGGTACTAATGTGGTCATGTCCACGAGGTTGAGTGGTGAGTGGCGCTCGTGGCTTGCCCCTAAATGGGCTATTTGTCTTTTATTTGAGTATTTCATATTTATATTATTACTACCTGACCCGCGCAACTTCGTTTGCGTAAATTTTCCCGTTTTTTTTTAAAGTTAACTAGCAATGCGGTGTTGGGCCTCTTATTACTAGCAATGTTGTTAACCCCTCCAGCTAAACTCAAAGGCTTGTGTTGGAAGTAGGTTCACGCCGGTAGTATAATGGGTAGGATACCCCGCGACCGCAAGTCCGATGTCTTAGCCATTAGGCTACCGCCGCTTACTTCACGTTCTTGAAATATTTTTCATTGCTGCTCTGCTTCTATTGCTCGTAGCGTAATGTTATATAGCCTATAGCCATTCTCGATAAATGGGCAACTATTCAACAGTAAAATAATTTTTCAATTCGGACCAGTAGTTTCTGAGATTATCGCGTTCAATCAAACAAACTCTTCAGCTTTATAATATTATTAAAGATTGTATTTCATTGAAGATATTTTGACAAGTAGGTCAGCCGTAACTATAGGTTCTGTCATTTGGAAACCAAAGTGATGAAGATTAGGCTTACTACACGAAAAAATATTTAACTATGTGCCAATTCTTGTAAACGGGGAATAAAGAATATTTCTTGGGATCAAATTACATAGACGGAATCAGATTATTTACATGTAGAATCCCGACGTATCACAAGAGTTGTTTTGCATCATAAGTGAATATACAATTTTGATTTTTTTGAATTTCAAGATCCCTTTCAATTAAAAAGTAAATATTGCCTGCAAAGCGTGAAATAGAGAAAAAACTCGATTTTTTTGAATTTCAAATTGCGGCCTTTGACAGGTATTGTCCACAAAGTAGCGTTGTCTCTTTGTAGAGGTGGTCAATTTTGTGAGGTTATGGCGCAGTCCTGGTCTCTATGTATAGGCAATTACCGATGGTTAGCGGTTACCGTTGTTAATAGACAGTTTAAAGTTACTTTAAATAAGTTCTCATTCTTTTTTTTTTTAAATTCGGCGCAACTCATTTCAATAAAACCACTTATTGGAAGCGATATATAGTACCTATTCATGTATCCATACGCTAAGCTATTTACTCTACTTTAATTTTGACGTCTGTCAAATGTGACAAGTGTCAAAAATTAAAGCTATATTATTTAGTAAATCCATTAAAAACCTTAGAAATTTAGAAATGTTGTTTGGGTCTTTCACCACTGTCATAGTACATCCCAATACAGCAAAGGTAAATTATTTTTGCGTAAAATCTCCCAGTTGCCTTTACCGTATCATACACCTGATAGCTTAATTACAACATACGCATTATTAAGGAAACTCGGTGATTTTCCCAAAAACGTAGATTGCGTTTAATAGACTCTTTAAAAGGCATTTATATCGATTTCAACATTCCATTGAAGTACACTGGCAAACAAATAAAGATCCTCAAAACGAAATTTAAGTAACAAACTTGTAATTATTAATTTTGTTTGTTTTTATAGAGATTATTAGTTTTTTTTTTTATTCAATTTTATTTGATAAAAGAATAAAAAACCAAATACCCTTCAATACTTTTTTAATTTAAAAAAAGATAAAAAAAAAGAATTATAAAAATAAAAAAAACCCGCCTGCACAAAAAAGATGGAAACAAGATCCCCTACATAATTATATGATTTCATGCAGTAGTCGGAGGCATTAATGAGTCTCGATGAACTTATAGTTACTAAGTGACAAAGTCGGGTAAAAATGAGATTTGGAAAAGTAATTGGTTTTTGTCAAAAACTGCATAGATTATTTGGTTTTCACGTGGTTCTAATAACCTGGCTCCCTTGAGCTACAACAACGGTGTAGACTATTAGCTTTATCAATGTACTTCTAAAAAAAATAGGCAAATCTAATGGGCCTATCCTACCCATTATACTATCGACGTGAACCCACTCTTAACACAAGCAATTAGCTTAGCAAGAAGGGTTTACAAGATTGCTAGCAGATAGGTAATGCGACCCATATTGCTAGTTATCTTTAAAAAACATGATACAATCAAGCTTTTTTTTTTTATTACATCGTAGTTTGAACCAATTTATTTGTCCTTCAGTGTATAATATTGACAGAAACATAAATATTGCGTTTGATACAATCGTTTTAGGTAGAGTGTAGCACACGGCACTAGTAGCCAGCGGACAGGTATCGGGCACGTATATGTCTGTAAGTTAATTGTGGATATGGACGCAGCAAGGATATTAGAGCGCCCACTAACCGCTGTTTTGGTCCGAGTTGACATGCCACTATTTCGTTGTTAAAACAGTAGGTTCAGTCCGTAAAAGTGTTATAATTATTCAATCCTTTTCTGTTCTATGTGTGTGTAAAGTTTTACGTAATATTACTGAACCAACCAATCATGAACAAAATGGGTCTACTTACCGGAATATTCAAGGGAGGGTCAGATGTTGACCTGAAATGCAAAAACAATTTACGGGGATATGTGATTTGAATGCACAAACTTTTTAGGTATTGATTTTTAATTATGAAACGCGATTTATCACAATTATAATGTGTAAGAGTTTAAGGCCCGTATTAATAAAACGATCTCAAACGTAAAATCGACTCTGAACACGAGTTTGAGACTCCGTTCTATTCAATAGATACAATAAGTCTTATATATAACCCGTAGTTCCTGAGAGTTTCGAGTTCAACCCAAAAAACAAACTCTTTAGCTTTATAATCTATACTAATAATAATATAAAGCTGAAGTGAGAAGAGAGTGAAGAGTTTGTTTGTTTGAACGCAGTAATATCAGGAACTACTAATCCGCATTGAAAAAATATTTATCGAGGAAGACTATATAAAATCTAGTCTTCCTCGATAAATGGGCTATCCAACTGTAAAATAACTACGACCAATACGAGCGGAGCAGCAATGAAAATTGTTGCAAAAACGGGGAAAATATACGCAGACGAAGTTGCGCGGGTCAGCTAGTGATCTACAACAAAAAATCCTTCTGTAACTTGTCTGCCTGATGTAAAGCAACAGTGGGTGTCGAGATGGCATTCTTTGTTATTTCGCAACTCACCGACCGCAGTTGCCGTGCGTGGACGAGATCACAGAGATACTTGTAATTGTTGAGGACATCTCCTCAACCTGCCTCCAATTTGGCAACATCAGGACGCACGTATTTTATTCATCATTTAGTTGGACCTATTTAAACTGATGGTATCTTTCTAGATATCCAAGTCAAGCGGGTTTGCACGAATAGCCAAGGATAGTTGTGGTTATGAAGTCAGTCGAATGTGATTGTTTGGTGTATATCTAATAGCAATTATATATACGCGAAACAACCAGGTTCGACTATATATGTTTGTAAACTTTCGCGATTTGTACGCACTATAGAACTTTATAAGCTACGGGTCTTAATCGCGTAAATATTTTATTTTAAGGCTAAATACCTTTGTTTTATTGCCCGACGTTTCGACTACCTTCATTCTATGATCACTGTTCAATACAGGTGTGGATTCAGGATCATGTTCTGAGGGCGGCCCTCGAGGCAAATTGGCGACGGGGGCTGGGGTTGCATTTAATCGACGCCTTAACGTAATTATGAGTCACTCGCATTCATGTGTATGGGGGGAGGGGGGCATCTATCTACGCGAACAAATGTATGACGAAGACTTGAAAATTCATTAGTCTGGAGGGGGAAATTGCCCCTGTTGCACTATCCTTTGATCCGCACCTGGTTCATTGTGCTATCCAAGATCCGAAGAGGGTATTAAGTGATTACTGAAACTTTTAGTACTTCGCTCACATAACGCACTCATAGAAATCGTTCAAAGTCAAGAAATCTCGAAACATCTTCGAAACAAAGTGGAACAACTCACACAACGCCATCTGATCTCAAACTAAGCAGATATGGCATCCAGACAACTGATAAACAAACTTTTACATATATTTCGATAAATACCACCCAGACAAAATAAACCATCATGCTCATCATGAAAATATATATATTACGGGTCCTAATCGCGTGAATAATTTAAGGTAAAATACCTCGTTTATTTCCTGACTTAAATTTTTCACGCGATTAAGACCCGTAATATATATATTTTCATAATGTGTACATATCATGCTCATCATCCTAAGTTTTATCCTGGGTGGGAATCGCACCCACGACGACTGGCTTAGCAGTCAGGGTCACTAACGACTAGACTAACAGGCCAATCATGATTTGATTAGGCAGCAGAGCGGTGATACTTCTATAGATCCCCTGTTCGTGAACGATGTTAATGCGTGTTTTGCTCAAGTGCTTTTGTTTGAAACATCCTCGATGGTTTCATTAAAACAAAGTGAATGGTTTAAATGTACTACATATTAACACATCAAGTCTTCATATCAACTGCTAAAACACTTAGTAACAACTCAAAGCACTTAAGTACAAATAGGTGATTCAAATTACACAAAAATCACAACGCAAGATGTGTAGGTGCGAACCGCAAAAAATTGAGTAGGAGCTGCGCGTGCGACTATTGTACGATGAGAATGGTGTTACGTAACAGTGGTAACAGTTAATGAATCATGTTTTAGATTTGATTAACTGTAACTTTTTAGAATATTTTCGATAAACCCAAAAAACTGTTGAATTAACTGTATTATATAACATCGTGGGGCAACTCACACAACGCTATCTGATCCCAAACTAAGCAGAGCTTGTACCATAGTACAAGCTCTGCTTAGTTTAATTAGAATTTATAGTTAGAAATATATAAGTATGTTTATCGGTTGTCTGGTTTCCATAGAAACCAGACAACCGATAAACATACTTATATATTTCTAAATACATACATATTATAGATAAATAATTTCAAAAACCAACTACATGGCTTTTCTGAATAGACTTGATTCCTGAGGAAGGTTTATAATAATATGTACCTATTTAAAAAATTACAATTCCGGAACTAAAACTTATTAACTAACAAATCCGGAATTTTGGAAGGAATTTCCACACTAAGATATACTATCAGATCATTCACCCTATTTCACTCTACTACTCCAATCACTGGCGATCGTTCAGTTCCACCTTATTATTAATAGTATTTATTTGTACCACTAGATAAGAATAATCACTAAATCGTAAACACAATACATATTAATCAAACTAATCTATACCTACATGAGAATGAAGTCCATTTCATTATAAACACCCAGACAAAAACACTGTTAAAAATTAAAAATATATATTTATATTTTACTAGCGGACGCCTCGCGGTTTCACCCCGTACTTCGCGTTCCCGTGGGAATACAGGGATAAAAAGTAGCCTATGTCACCCGGGATAGTGTAGTTTTCCAAAGGTGAAAGAATTTTTGAAACAGGTTTAGTAGTTTTTAACGTACATACAAAAATACAAATCTTTCCTCTTCATATATCGCGCCGATAAGAAAGGTTTTAAGATATTTGAGGTCTAAAGTGGTCCTGTTTCTAAAACTAATCTCCTAACCGATATCGGTGACGGCGGCTAATCTCATCAGAGACTAGCTAACTACGCAAAAGATATTATAGTGTACAAGTGTATACGCAAACACAAATGCAATCTTTATTCCGTCACTCTCATAGCCCCATAGAACGGAAATCCGACATGACCAGAGAGAGAGCTTGGGCGCAGGATTGTCGGTCCTGCGCCTAATCTCTCTCCAGCTGACTTAACGTGCTCTTCGAGGCATGAAAGGGTGTGATTTTTTTTCGAAAACGATCACCCATCTATGGATCGATAGTGGTAACATTGCTTAACCTCGTAGATATCTCAATCTGCTCGCTTGCCACTGAGTCAGAGTTCTAGTTCTAAAACCTAAGTAAAACCATAAAATTTATAAAAAAAAAAAATCTTGGCTCTCTCACACATAGAGCCTTGATATAATTTGTAATTAATGTCTCGCCGCGACGTGCGCACGCGTCGTCGCGTCGTTCCTTATGTAAACACTTCCTTATTTAATATTAACTAATTGTTTATCTCGTGTGAAGCATAAAAACTGTTTTATGTTGATTATTGTCTGTAGTATGTATATGATGAAGATGGATCATTTATTTTTTAAATATTATGTTTATTTAATTTCAGATGCATATACTTCCGTAATTATGACAGGCTCGAGGGATTCTTCGGAATAACTCCACCAGTTGATATTCGGCAACGTACAACGCAACAAACATGCAAATATAATCCTCATCATCTTGACACTTGGCTGTCCACCATTTTTTGCCACGGACAACTATCTTATGGAATGAACTATCGCCACTATCGTACACACAATAGACAGTATACCCGTGACCACGGCCATTGCATTGCAATACGGTCGAAACATTGGGCAATGAAAAAGGTTTTTTTTTTTTTTCTTTTATTCACCTTAAAATAGTCACGCGATTAAGATCCGTTTTTTTTTAAAGTTAACTAGCAATGTGTGTTTGAGTCCCACATTACTAGCAATCTTGTTAACCCCTCCAGGTAAGCTCAAAGACTTGTGTTAGGAGTGGGTTCACGTCGGTAGTATAATGGGTAGGATTCAAACCAGCGACCTTACGATTACGAGACCGATGCCTTAGCCATAAGACTACCGCCGCTTCTAAGCCCGTAGTATACATCATTTTATAAAGACTACCCAGCTAGAACAAAGATTTACCTGTGTTAGGTCTAAGCTACGCCATAGGTCGTCTTGGTCGGTACCACAATAGTGTCAGTTATTCTTCCGTGAAATAGTGATGTTATGATTCCTAAAACATTGCGCATTCTTGGGATTTTAATCACTAGGATCCGTAGAATTTAACAAGTAAACAATGTAGGTAACTAAAAACCCAAAAATAATGAGACCGTAACAAAATGTATGGTCGTAAATTAAAATGATGATGGGTCTTTAAGCCTGATGACAGACTTCGCTTTTGCTTCGCTTACTACGACTACCACCTGTACATGTATGTACAACGGACTGTGGTCTGAAGAATTATTTGATATGCCCACTGCTGCATTTTATCATCGCATCTCTCGCCATGATCCAATATCATCGCGTACTGTAAGGTTCCAGAGAGACTTCATATCCCACTTAAACTATAGCATCATCTTAAAAAAAAACAATAAATCATAAAGGTAGCGCTTAATAAGTACTTTAAACTAAAATTATTTCGGACATGATAGGGTATACCGTCATTGAGTTATTGCTGAAAAACTGCATTTCTCAACAAAAGCTCTTCTGCTGATCCATTTATTCAAGGTTGCAGAACCGTACACTGAGCACGGTCCGACATGCTCTTGGCAGGTTTTTTATATACCTATCAGGATTATGTATGTATGGAGAAAATTCTATGCGAAGCCAAAGTAGGTAAATAGAAGAAAATTTAAAAGTATATATACATAATTCTGAATGAAGCTATCGATATCTAGTGTCAAATGTGAGTAGTTACAACAAGACAAGATATGAATGTCGATAATGGCATTCCGCGGGTATGGACTATAAATATAGAATTAATTGTGGCTCGCTGTCTGATTGATAACTTATCTCATACCTTATTTGTACTACCTATGTTAATGCTGTACAGGTCTACAGAAAAACAAATGTACTCAATAAAAGTTTCAGGGTTGATTTTTAATAATTTATTATTAAGAAAGGGGTTTGTTATTCAAGTGCGTCTGAACTGAATAATATTATTATAGATCCCGCGCAACTTCGTCTTCGTAAGGTTTTCCCGTTTTTGCAACATTGCTTATTGCTGATCCGCTCCTATTGGTTATAGCGTGATGTTATATAGCCCATAGCCTTCCTCAATAAATGGGCTATCCAAAAGTAAAAAAAAAAACAAATCGGACCAGTACTTCCTGAGATCGTTGCGTTCAAAAAAAAAATCTTCAGCTTTATAATATTAGTATAGATACTACTACGGTGAAATTTAGCACAAAGATAGACACTTATTCTTAGGGGCGTACCCAGAGACGCGCCTCCATTATTTTTTTATGATTTTTTTCAAAATCCTAGATAGACCATAGAATATAGTAAAAATAATTGTCACCGATGTTACTTTGTAATATGGCTACTGTAATATACAGGAATTTGAAATCCAATTTACTTTTATAAAACTAACTACCTGATGACCGCAGCAAACGAACTAATGCCATCAACCAATTGCCATGGATGGTCATCAATCTATAACAATATCTTTTAATAAATTCAAACTATCCGTGACGTGGAATCCAGTAATTCATAAAACACAACCTCGTATTACTTCGCAGTCGGTTAACATGGATATAATCAGTGCAGTGTGCAGTGACCCGAACATTTCGAGAAACAAAAAAGTGAGGGTAAATGAAGATTCATCGGCCTGACGGAGTCTTAACATCGCTGCGACAATTCGCTTGTGTCCACGGCCGGTGCAACCTGGCCGAAAAGTCAAGCAATTTTAAGAAAAATGATACGCGTTAATTCCCGTATAATAAATCTATACTAATATTATAAAGCTGAAGAGTTTGTTTGAACGCGGTAATCTCAGGAACTACTGGTCCGAATTGAAAAATTATTTTTCTGTTGGGTAGCCCATTTATCGAGGAAGGCTATAGGCTATATAACATTACGCTACGACCAATAGGAGCGGAGCAGCAATTAAAAATGTTGCAAAAACGGGGGAAATTGACGCTTACGCAGTTGCGCGGGTCAGCTACTGAAATGATGCAACGTGAAAATTTAGTATCTTTTAATTATTGGACAATACCCAGGGGGATTATCTGCTAATAAAAAAAACCAATCATCGTTTGAACTACTATACATATAATTTATTTAGTTACATATCTCTGGTAAAATTATCTTTATAGCAATTATCTTCATGCCTGTACATTCCACATCCAATCATCAGGACACAGATAACCGGGTGACATACATTAGTAATTGAACTGAAATGCCATTCTATAATCGTGGCAGACTAGCAGGTATGCGTTCCTATTTAGACCCATAAATAAATGTGGTCTTAACCTATTTCAGTTACGGCAGCTAATCGTAACTGAGACTAGGCAGCTATTATGTGTGCAAACTTAAGTGTAATCATAGGTATCCTTTTCTAGTTTGATGTGACGAAAAGCCGACATGATCGGAAGGTGTTTAAACGCAGAACCGACATCCGAACTGGTTTCTCCAAGGCACGAAGCAAATTTTTATTTATGGAGTGACAGTGGAAGTTTTTTAACATCGCTGATCTATCGATAGTGTCAAACTGCTCGCTTGCTACCAAGCCAATCCAGCGAATATCAAAAACGCGAATCATGTTCTTTTACCCAAAAAATACTAAACGCATTTTGATCAAACATTGATTTTAGCTAAACATTATCGGCGACCGGTTTTCTACTGCCTTCTTAGCTTACACCACATCACCCGGTCTTCCACCTTGCGCATCGAATCCATCTCGGCGACCTTTTTTAGGTCGACCCATCTGGCTGGGGGACGTCTTGACATTTATCGAGTCGTGGTACCCACTCTATGACTCGTTAGCTCCAGCGGACATATCTGTCCTTTGATAGATATGGGCCACCCATTGCCACTTATCTCTACACAGAAGCATAGCGCCACGTGCAATTCTCTATTATACCTATTTTAGAGCTACCCAGGATCAATTTTCGGAAAGGTGACGTGGTAGTACGTTTAGGAAGGGCAATCACTTGACTCTAAAAATGAAATAGACAAGTGCAAAACAGCTTCTATCACCAAAAAATTCCCTCCCTAACAAAATAAATATCCTACGACTTTTGTTTTTTTTTTTTTAAATAAAGATAACTAGCAATGTGAGATTTTCGTCCCACATTACTAGCAATCCTGTTAACCCCTCCAGCTAAGCTCAATGGCTTGTGTTAGGAGTGGGTTCACATCGGTAGTATAATGGGTAGGATTCAAACCCGCGACCTCACGATTGCGAGGCCGATGCCTTAGCTATTAGGCTACCGCCGCTTCCTATACTGCTACATACTCCATTAATTCGGAGTACGAGTGGTTTGCCAACTAGCTCGTTTTGCGAACTGGCGCTATTCGCCAACTTGCGCCTTTGACCAACTAGAGCCATTCGCCTACTGCGCTATTTAGATACTGTCATTGTGTAGGTACAGTTCAGAGGAGTACGAGTCGTATGCCAATGAGCAGTTTTAGTTTTCCATGGCAGACTATGATTAGTATATACAAGATATAAAATACTCCTTGGTATCAATCTCTATTTATAGTACTGACAGGAAAAAAAAAAAATAAAAACATATTCTTGTTATTGTCATTCATTATTGTCCTTGTATATTTTCCTAGATTTTCCTATTGAATTATAATATAATAGTAATTTTTATAGGCATTTCTTGCCAAAGACTTTACAAATACAATAATTGCATTTTTGAAAGATAGAAAAATTTGAATCCAGACTCAGGAATCGAACCCGAGACTTCCGTAGCCAAACCGGGGCCAGAAGCGAACCACCTATCTGGACTATGTTACTAGATATCAAATTCTTCTATCTCTTAATGCTTTTACGGGTTAGGCCCCCGTATCGCCATCTAGTCGGAAGTTAAAGAACTATCACGGCTTTTGTTATTGCTTCGTTACAGAGAGCATTTTAACAAATTATGATGACGCAGGCCGAATATTGAAGTAATTTTTATAGGCATTTCTTGCCAAAGACTTTACAAATACAATAATTGCATTTTTGAAAGATAGAAAAATTTGAATCCAGACTCAGGAATCGAACCCGAGACTTCCGTAGCCAAACCGGGGCCAGAAGCGAACCACCTATCTGGACTATGTTACTAGATATCAAATTCTTCTATCTCTTAATGCTTTTACGGGTTAGGCCCCCGTAGCGCCATCTAGTCGGAAGTTAAAGAACTATCACGGCTTTTGTAATTGCTTCGTTACAGAGAGCATTTTAACAAATTATGATGACGCAGGCCGAATATTGAAGTAATTTTTATAGGCATTTCTTGCCAAAGACTTTACAAATACAATAATTGCATTTTTGAAAGATAGAAAAATTTGAATCCAGACTCAGGAATCGAACCCGAGACTTCCGTAGCCAAACCGGGGCCAGAAGCGAACCACCTATCTGGACTATGTTACTAGATATCAAATTCTTCTATCTCTTAATGCTTTTACGGGTTAGGCCCCCGTAGCGCCATCTAGTCGGAAGTTAAAGAACTATCACGGCTTTTGTTATTGCTTCGTTACAGAGAGCATTTTAACAAATTATGATGACGCAGGCCGAATATTGAAGTAATTTTTATAGGCATTTCTTGCCAAAGACTTTACAAATACATTAATTGCATTTTTGAAAGATAGAAAAATTTGAATCCAGACTCAGGAATCGAACCCGAGACTTCCGTAGCCAAACCGGGGCCAGAAGCGAACCACCTATCTGGACTATGTTACTAGATATCAAATTCTTCTATCTCTTAATGCTTTTACGGGTTAGGCCCCCGTAGCGCCATCTAGTCGGAAGTTAAAGAACTATCACGGCTTTTGTTATTGCTTCGTTACAGAGAGCATTTTAACAAATTATGATGACGCAGGCCGAATATTGAAGTAATTTTTATAGGCATTTCTTGCCAAAGACTTTACAAATACATTAATTGCATTTTTGAAAGATAGAAAAATTTGAATCCAGACTCAGGAATCGAACCCGAGACTTCCGTAGCCAAACCGGGGCCAGAAGCGAACCACCTATCTGGACTATGTTACTAGATATCAAATTCTTCTATCTCTTAATGCTTTTACGGGTTAGGCCCCCGTAGCGCCATCTAGTCGGAAGTTAAAGAACTATCACGGCTTTTGTAATTGCTTCGTTACAGAGAGCATTTTAACAAATTATGATGACGCAGGCCGAATATTGAAGTAATTTTTATAGGCATTTCTTGCCTAGAATTTGATATCTAGTAACATAGTCCAGATAGGTGGTTCGCTTCTGGCCCCGGTTTGGCTACGGAAGTCTCGGGTTCGATTCCTGAGTCTGGATTCAAATTTTTCTATCTTTCAAAAATGCAATTATTGTATTTGTAAAGTCTTTGGCAAGAAATGCCTATAAAAATTACTTCAATATTCGGCCTGCGTCATCATAATTTGTTAAAATGCTCTCTGTAATGAAGCAATAACAAAAGCCGTGATAGTTCTTTAACTTCCGACTAGATGGCGCTACGGGGGCCTAACCCGTTAAAGCATTAAGAGATAGAAGAATTTGATATCTAGTAACATAGTCCAGATAGGTGGTTCGCTTCTGGCCCCGGTTTGGCTACGGAAGTCTCGGGTTCGATTCCTGAGTCTGGATTCAAATTTTTCTATCTTTCAAAAATGCAATTATTGTATTTGTAAAGTCTTTGGCAAGAAATGCCTATAAAAATTACTTCAATATTCGGCCTGCGTCATCATAATTTGTTAAAATGCTCTCTGTAACGAAGCAATAACAAAAGCCGTGATAGTTCTTTAACTTCCGACTAGATGGCGCTACGGGGGCCTAACCCGTAAAAGCATTAAGAGATAGAAGAATTTGATATCTAGTAACATAGTCCAGATAGGTGGTTCGCTTCTGGCCCCGGTTTGGCTACGGAAGTCTCGGGTTCGATTCCTGAGTCTGGATTCAAATTTTTCTATCTTTCAAAAATGCAATTATTGTATTTATAATATAATAATTAGAATATAATGTATTCTGCTGCTGGGTCTACTGACTCTGCCCCAGATTTGACATTTGTTAAAAGTAAAAGAGGCGGAGATGTTCTGTTACGAGCTGGTTATCGTTATCTTTTTTCTATACGAAATTTGAATGAATCTACAATATGGCGATGTACAAATCGCACATGTTCCGGGAGCCTAACTTTAAGCAGTGACAAAAAAAATATACGTCGTGAATTGGGCCATACTTGTATACCAGATTTTAAGAAAAACGAAGTAGAGAAGATCATGGATACAGTTAGACAAAGAGTATCCAATGAGTTTATTGGTCTTAAGGCAATTTTTGATGAAGAGACATTGCATTTAAAAAAGAAAGGGGATAAATACGTGGAATGTTTGCCAACTTTTTATGAAAAAAAGGATTCACTTCGCCGGGCTAGAAATAAAGCCTTCGATGTTACTAAAACAAAATTTGATGTATTAAAAGATATTAAGCTTCCGAAATTCTTACGAAAGATTTTTTGTTAATTGACGATAGCGGAGAGGAAGACAGGATTTTAGTTTTCATGCTGAGGGAAATGGAAGCTGAACTTGAAAATATGACTGTATTTTTTAGTGACGGTACATTTAAATCTGTACCAAATTCATTCGTACAGCTATATACGATACATGCGGATTTTAATAGTACAGAGGCGTCGACGTATATTCTACCAGTTTTTTTTGCTCTCCTGTCTAACAAATCGCAAAGAACATATGTTAGACTGTTTACACTTATCAAAGAGAAGGTGCCTATGTTTAATCCTGTGACATTTAAAACTGATTTCGAAGTTGGTGCAATCAACGGCATCCGTGAAGTATTCCCAAATGTTTTAGTTACAGGCTGTTTTTTTCATTTTCGCCAAGCCCTTTGGAAAAAGGCTCGAGTTTTAAAAATACATGAGATTCCCGAAGTTGCTAATCATATTGCAAGATGCGCTGCACTAGCACATTTACCAGCGCAATATATATCTGTAGCGTGGCCTCTCATTTACGAAGATGCACCAAGTGATACTAAAAACTTTAACGAATATTTCAATAAACAATGGATGCGTGAAAATTATATAGGTATTATAAGCTGCTATGAAGAGCGCCATCGAACCATCAATAGTTTAGAAGGTTGGCATTTCAAAGTTAATAATAAATGTCACAGAAAAAAAACAACGCTTATTGAGCTAATTAATGTACTCCGCGACGAAGCAATTGATCAAATCATCAAATCAAATCATCAGCCTATCGCAGTCCACTGCTGGACATAGGCCTCTCCAATTGCACGCCACTTTGTTCTATCTTCGGCTTCTCGCATCCAGCTCCTGCCAGCCGTTTTGCGTATATCATCACTCCACCTGGCTTGAGGGCGTCCTACACTACGTTTGCCAAGCCGCGGTCTCCACTCAAGAACTCGTTTACCCCAACGGTTGTCGGTTCTTCGGCTAATATGGCCAGCCCACTGCCACTTCAACTTGCTAATCCGGTGGGCTATGTCGATAACATTGGTTCTCTGCCGGATCACCTCATTTCTGATTTTGTCCCTAAGAGAAACTCCGAGCATAGCCCGTTCCATAGCCCGCTGAGCGACTTTGAACTTGTGGACCAGCCGTACCGTCAGTGTCCACGTTTCGGCTCCGTATGTCATGACGGGTAGGACGCACTGATTAAAGACTTTAGTCTTTAGACATTGTGGGATCGATGATGAGAAGACTTGACGTAGCTTACCAAACGCTGCCCAACCCAACCGAATTCTCCTGTTCACCTCGTCCTCGAAATTGTTTCTACCTAACTGCAATGACTGCCCGAGGTACACATATTTTTGAACAACTTCGAGAACGGCGCCGTGCACCGCTATCGGTTCCGGTAGTACATGTTCATTGAACATGACCTTGGTTTTATCCAAGTTCATCCGTAGGCCGATGCGTACAGAGGAGTCAGCCAGGTCATTCAGCATCCGTTGTAGGTCCTGCAGCGTTTCCGCCATGATGACAATGTCATCTGCAAATCGCAAGTGAGAAATGTATTCACCATTGACGTTGATGCCCCGCCCTTTCCAGTGCAGCGTCTTGAACATATCCTCCATTGCATTTGTGAACAGTTTCGGGGAAATAACGTCCCCTTGCCTCACTCCTCGATGCAATGGTATAGGTTTTGTTTGCTGATTCTGTACTTGGACGGACATGGTGGCGGCTTCGTAGAGACATCTCATCACTTCGATATATCGCCCATCTACTTGGCATCGCTGCAGAGACTCCAGAACGGACCAGATTTCAATCGAGTCAAAGGCTTTCTCATAGTCCACGAATGCTAGACACAGGGGCTGATTATACTCCTGGGTCTTTTGTATAATCTGCCGCACTGTGTGGATGTGGTCTATGGTGCCATATCCGCTCCGAAATCCAGCCTGTTCCGGTGGTTGGAATTCGTCAAGTCTTCGCGCAAGGCGGTTCGTGATGACTCTTGAAAACAGCTTATAGACGTGGCTTAGAAGAGAAATAGGTCGGTAGTTCTTCAGCCGGGTCTTATCTCCTTTTTTGAAGAACAAGACGACTACACTTCTACTCCACGCCTCCGGAGTTCTCCCTTCAAACAGGACAGCATTAAAAAGCTTTTGGAGCTCCCTCAGTATGGGTTTACCTCCAGCTTTTAACAGCTATGTTGTAACGCCATCCTCTCCAGGGGCTTTTCCATTTTTCAGCTGTTTAAGAGCCAGCACGATTTCGTCAATGTTGACTTCTGGCAGGTCTTCGGTGTAGTGGCGTGTTAGAGTGGCTCTAGGACCCTCATTTTCAGGATCAGGTCGAGATGCATGCGAAGCGTATAACCGGCCATAGAAGCCTTCCACTTCGGAGAGGACTGCCGGCTTCGAAGAAACGACTTCTCCACTTGCTGTGGTCAACTTCGTCAGGTGGCTTCTTCCAAGAGATTGTACGAACACTTTTGACCCCCGGTTCTGCTCGATCGCTCTTTTAATCAAAAGAGTGTTGGAGCACCGAAGGTCGTGTCGTATAAGCCTGTTGATCTCTTGGTTTAGAGCGCGATTTTCCGACGAAGTGACGGGTGGGTTTTCACGTCGTTCCTTCATTAGCCCTAAAGTCTTTTCCGAAAGCTTTGACTTCTTGCCCTTACGCTGCATTTCACAAAATCTCGTACCTTCTTCCCTGAGTATCCGAACCACATTTACGAGCTTCTGGTTTACGTCTGTTGTGGTTTCCATGGCAAGCAATTGATAGCATATTTCAATTAAATAGAGCCGGTGCTTATCAAGAAAATAATAACCGTGCAAAGAAGTCGGCCCTTAAAGACAAACGCATAAAATATATACAGGGTGTAACAGAAAGGTGTGGTCATATTCAAGGGTTGGTATGTGCCCATGTTATTATAGTGTTTATAAACCATCTACACTCACTTATCGATATAAAAACATCACGAAGTATAAACTAAAGTGCTGTGAATGTTGTGAAAGTGTTGATTTCAAGTAATTTTGGACATTAGATTACACTTTGAGGTTAGAAAATATATCAAAAGTATAGAGAGGTCATTTGACATAATTGACATTATTCTTAGTGTTGCCAATCGAAGAAAAATAAAAACTACTGCTGATTACGTTCCTTTATACACAGAACTAAATGACAAAAATGGATGATCAATTTCAACTTTTATTTGAAAGATTGAAAAATGAAATGGAAAAGCAAACAACGGAACTACAAACTTCTATAACAACCAAAATAATGGAGAGATTGGATGAAAAACTGCAACCTATCATAGCAGAAAATAAAATCTTGAAAACAAAATTAGAAAACCTTGAGAAAGAGGTGGAAGGTTTGAAAAGAGCAAAGAAACAAAACAATTTGATATTTTTTGGAATAAAAGAAGAAGAGAAATCTAACCTGGAACTACTACAAAAAGTGATGAAAATTATAAGAACCGATTTGAACATACCTTTAGAAGAATACGAGGTAAATAACATTTATAGAATTGGAAAGGAGAAGCCAAATGATAAAGCAAGACCCACTTTGGTAACCTTCGTGAATGAATGGAAAAAGCATGAAATAATAAAATTGAAGAAAAATCTAAAAGATGTATACATTTCAGAAGATTATACTAAAGATGTTCTGGAGAAAAGGAAAATGCTGCAGCCACAACTGATGGAAGAAAGAAAGAAGGGAAATATAGCATATCTAAAATTCGACAAAATAATAATAAAAGGAAAAAGTAATAATAACAATGACAAACGGAAAAGAGAAACATCAACATCTCCTCATACAAATACCCAGCCAAGGAAACAAAAATCCTTAATGCCATCGAACATTAACAGATTAAATGCTTACGATCTAATGAGGATTAGAAGCAACTCTCTCCTTTCTATTGCAAAAGATAATAAACAATAGCAACTAACATTCGGCAAACGGAAAACACAACAATCTTATAATAAAAAGAACAGAGAAATAACAATACACAACCCTCCCCCAAGCCGACTGGTCCTCGTGGGGGAACATGACCACGACCCTCTAAAGGTTCAAAACAGCGCCAAAATTCAAACCAAAAAGAAAACAAACAAAATATATATAGCAACTATCAACTGTCGATCACTTAGAACACCAGAAAAACTTCAAGAACTAGAAATAGCATTAAAAGAAATAAAATGGGACATCATAGGGATCAGTGAAATGAGAAGATTTGGAGAACATATAGAAGATCATGGGAAATTTATACTACATTATAAAGGAGAGACGCCGGGAAGGCATGGAGTCGGATTCATGGTTAGAAAAACATTTGAAAACAATATAATAGAATTAAGAGGAATCTCTGAACGTATCGCAATCCTTAACATAAAACTGTATGGCGAAGAAGAATGGTCTATTATCCAGGCATATTCTCCAACGGAATCAGACAAAAAGGAAGACATTATAAAAATAGAAAAATTTTACGAAAACTTACGAAACACTATCGAAACCGCACATAAAAACGTCATCGTGATGGGAGATTTTAATGGCCAAATCGGGACACAAAATAACAAAGATGAAAATAGTATGGGAAGTCACGGGTTCGGCACTAGAAGTAACAATGGCGCAAGACTGGTAAATTTTGCACTAGAGAATAGATTAAGTATTCTGAATAGCTTTTACAAAAAGAAAGCAAAAAACAAATGGACATGGAAATCACCTAATGGACTTAACAAGAATGAAATAGATTTTATTATGTCTAATAACAGGAAAGTTTTTGAAAATGTGTCAGTCATACAAAATTTAAATTTTAACACAGACCATAGAATGGTTCGGGCAATAATGTCAGGAACACCCCCTAAGAAAACCAGACGATACCATAACAAATACACAGTCATCGAATATACTGGCGAAACAGAAGAATTGCTTAATAGTCTCCAAACGTCACTAAACAGCAAAGAATGTCTGTTGGTACAAGAAAAATACAACAAATTAATAAACCAACTCAAAACTGTAACTAGAAAAACAAACACAAAGGTCAAGAACGACATCTCACTTAAAAGCAAGCAACTCCTACAGAAACGTAAAGAATTAATGCAAGGAAAGAAAACCAAAGACAATCAACGGCAAATAACAGAAATAAGCAAAATGATTAGCGAGCAACTGCGCAGAGAAAGAAAAACCAAACGGACTAATACAATGAAGAATTATATAGAAAAAACTGGAGGAATAAGAAAGGCACTGAAAGAACTAAATCACAAAAAGGATTGGATACCTAGTATGAAAAAGAAGGATGGCAAAAGTACAGGCAAAAGATCTGAGATACTAAATGTTGCCACAGAATTTTACCGAAATCTATATCAAAGCCAAAAGGCGGGACAAATTGAAAATTATTATGATACATCAACCATTGAAGAGGAAATACCGGAAATACTAAAAGATGAAACAATAAAAGCAATTAGTACACAAAAGAACGATAAAGCTCCTGGATCAGATCTCGTTACAAATGAACTACTGAAAACAACATCACCGGTGATAGCTTCAAAGCTTACAGAAATATTTAACGAAATTATCAAAACGGAAAAGATTCCTAAGGATTGGACCAAATCGACCATTATACTATTGCACAAAAAAGGTGACAAAGGCGATATAGCAAACTATAGGCCCATTAGCCTAATGTCTAATGTTTATAAAGTATTTTCTAAAATTATACTGTCAAGAATAGCCAACACTCTCGAGGAAAATCAACCCAAAGAACAAGCTGGATTTCGCCGAAATTTTTCAACCATAGACCATATCCACACCCTTAGACAAATATTACAAAAATTCAAAGAATATAACAAGATTTACTATCTGGGTTTTGTTGATTTTAACAAAGCATTTGACACACTAGAACATGGGTATATCTGGGATGCATTAAAAACACAAGGGGTACAACTAAAATACATACGGATACTCCAGAATGTATATACCAAGAGTACTGCGCAAGTAAAGTTAGAAGGTCTTGGTGAGGAATTCCCTATCAAAAGAGGCGTACGCCAAGGAGACCCTGTCTCACCAAAACTATTCTCAGCTGTCTTAGAAATGATATTCAGGAACCTGGATTGGAGAAATAATGGAATAAACATAAACGGCGAAAACCTGAGCCACCTACGTTTTGCAGACGACCTCATTATATTTTCTGACAAGCCAGGAACTCTAGAAACAATGCTACAGCAACTTGATGATGAAAGCAGCAAAGCAGGGCTAACAATGAATATAAATAAAACGAAAATTATGTCTAACTCTTCACAAACAGACACAATAAAAGTCAATAATGAGCAAATAGAATACGTACATGAATACATATATTTAGGACAGTTAATATCTACCGAAGACTGCATGGAAAAGGAAATAGAAAGAAGAATAACTAATACGTGGAAACGACATTGGTCACTTAGCGAAGTAATGAAGAACAATGAAATGCCGATGAAGGAAAAAAGAAAAGTATATAATATGTGTATTCTACCATGTTTATTATATGGCTGTCAAACCTGGGCATTGACTGAACAACTGGCAAACAAAATAAAAGTCTGTCAAAACAGCATTGAAAGAAGCACAATAGGAGTCAAAAGAAAAGATCGAGTGAAATTAAAAGACATAAGGAGTAAAACAAAATTTAAGAATGCATACACAACATACAAACAACTCAAGTGGAGGTGGACAGGACATATGGTAAGAGAGAGGAAAGAAAAATGGACAAGACTTATTACAGAGTGGTACCCAATAGACGGAAAGAGAAACAGAGGTAGACAGTCTAAGAGATGGGAGGATGACCTCAGGAAAATAGCGGGTCCAACATGGATCCGAACAGCAAAGAATAGGATAGAATGGAGATCTTTAGAGGAGGCCTTTGTCGGAAGACAAGTTGAAGATTAAATACTGTTTGCCTAATGTAAAATTCTATAACAGTTAATAAGTAATTAGTTAATAAGTTTAGGCACATATACATTTTTTGTAATTTAAACTAAGAATCAACAATAAAGGCTTATTATTATTATGTGCCCATGATACTGAGTGCCCATACCTAATTTTATAAAAATCGAAGTACCCTAAAAAAATATTAATTATTTCTTCATTCGTTTATTTATGAATGAAAAAGTTATAAATTAAAAAAAGTATGACTTAAAAAGTTCTATTCCATAATAATCCAATCCAATTTTGTACCAGGAGAGGTATAATTCTTATGCCATACACCTTTCACTACTGAATTTTGACAAAAAGAATATGCTATAACTATGTAATAATAATTCAACCAGCTATGGCACCATGGTAGATGCAATACTGATAACATACCCTATCCGCTGCTGAAATTTGACCACACCTTTCTGTTACACCCAGTATTAACAGACTTTTTAGAAAAGAAAATAGATCTTAAAAAGTGTGTCCTACGCTTATCAAATATAAAATAAGCCATAAAACATTTTGATCAGGTTACTGATAGCCAGTATACATTCGGCTTTACAATAAATAATAAATAAATGTTTTTGTTATTAGCATTTACTTGTTTCACTTTTGTAATTATGTGTACAACATAGTATCTAAATAGCGCAGTAGGCGAATGGCTCTAGTTGGTCAAAGGCGCAATTTGGCGAATAGCGCCAGTTCGCAAAACGAGCTAGTTGGCAAACCACTCGTACTCCCCGTCAAGGAACTTTACCACGGAACTACTGGGAATAATCCTCTATTTCGGGAAAGAGAATCTGAACTCCCAAATTCCCTCCAGGGTACTCCAAAGGAATATTTAGTTCCTTCAGGTCCATGTGAGTCTCTGTATTCTCATATTACATGCAAATGTATAAAGCCACAAGTTGTAATAAATCTATCATCTAATTACTCTTGATTGCGGTCAGCATCCATACCAGTTTGTCACAATTGTACTGCGACACGTGATCCTCGGCTCTTAATTAAGAGGTAGCGGGTTCGTTACAGTGGATGCTGATTAATTGTTAATTAGTTTTATGGTTGTGTGTATGATGAATGGGAGTATGAATGTCGTATTGATTGAGTATGGGATCGAGATTGTTATTCTATCTGTCACGTTTCCACCTTTGATCCCGAGAGTAGAAAAAAAAACTGTATTTGTCACAAATCTATAGGTACTAATATTAAAAAGCTGAAGAGTTTGTTTGTTTGAACGCGGTAATCTCAGGAACTACTGGTCCAAATTGAAAAATTATTTCACTGTTGAATAGCCCATTTATTGAGCAAGGCTATAGAATAAATAACATTACGCTACAACCAATAGGAGCGGAGCAGCAATGAGAAATATTGCAAAAACGAGTAAAATTTACGCAGACTAAGTTGCGCGGGCTAGCTAGTTATAAATAAATTTATTCTTATCTATATTGCTAGCTTGGCTTGGCGTGCATACATAGGTAGTATATTTAGGTAAATGGTTGCAAGTTTGTCGCAAAACTCGCAACATATATGCTGAATGGGACCATTTATTGTAATAGGTATGACGTGCAAACTCAAATTCATTGTTTATGCTAAGGTTAAGATTGACAGGTAAGGTTTTATCATTTAATTTTCTAAATAAGAATTAAAGGTTGCTTATGTTTTATACGTCATAGACAAGGCAATAAAGAAACTTTTCCTTTTCTTCTTCTTCTATTTGAAACAGAAGCTTCCGCACAGGTGTAACTATGTGTCGCGGGGGACTTTATACCCAAACAATTAATGGACAGAAAGTACAACTAGAATCGACAATAAATATGCATGGGTAACATAGTTTTATTCCTTGTGGGAAACGGAAAAACAAACTCTTTCCAACTTTCATATCAGTAATTTTACTGTGGCATCGAAACACTAGGGCTTTTCCGAAAAAAATGTAAACAAATGACCATACCTACTCTAAGCTGCCAGTTAAACATAAGATGTTTTTTAAAGAATTTACATGACTTCGCCTTTGGCTTCAGATGTATTGGGACTATAATTACTATCTTTTTTTCCGTTGCGGCCAGCCCGCGCGAACTAGCGCATGCGCGGTGCACTCAAAGATGTCCACCCCACAAGCGCCTTCATGCATATCTAAGCGCAACTCTCTATTTTCGCGCCTTCTTGCCGCGAAAACGAAAAAAAAGAACGTGAATGGACCCAGATAATATTAATATCTTTTTGCGTAATAAAATAAAACCGTTTTGTCCTACTGCTAGGGCAAGAACATTCTTCTTCCACTGTCTTCGATTCAAGAGGCTCCAAAATTTTACCATCTCTATTTAATTGTCAATCGAAACATCATAGTCTCTTTCAATTAACTAGAAAACATAGCCAGAATAACAAAAGAAAGTTTCCTTCAACAAAGAAAGTCCAAACAGCCCAAGTCACCGCAGTTCAGTCAAGGGCCATATAATCCTCAAGGTTAGCAATTAACATGCAAATGTAGTGACCTCATCTGTTTACAAGCCGATGTGCACTCAATTACTGAGCATTACTGCAACGAGGATATATGGCCGGCGCCACTCCGATCAATGAAGGTTTTATAGCTGCAATGCACTTGATAGGTATTGGTAGTTTGCCAGATATGTACCTAACTGTGACAAAAGACCCCTCTTTTGTCATAGTTAGGTACATATGTGATGTTCTTAGTGATTCATTTCGTGTCCGAAAAACAGTAAGATTGGTTAAGGGAGTGTGTCCGACTGCTACGCAAGAGGTCGTGGGTTCGATTTCCTCACGGGACACCACTTTGTGTGATCCACAAATTGTTGTTCCGAGTCTTAGTGTACTTTGTGTCCGTGACTTGTATGTTTGTAAAGTCCCCCGCGACACAGGATTTGTACCCTACTGCGGAAGTCGCTTCATTAAAACAAAAAAAATCTTATTACCGACAGGTAAATAGATCGGGTTAAAATAATGACCCATCTTTCAGTGATTCGGAGAGCACATTCTACGTCTCTTTCTCTACGGTTGTGTTTTTTGTCCTCTCTCTCTGTTCATCTTTTTTTTATACAACGAAATGAAGTTACGAGGCCAATTCACGTATTTAAAGCAGTGCAGCATTTTCGTATTCTTGTAACTTTGTGATCGATCTCAAAACCGCTTGCGCATCGTACTAGAATTGTTATTGCGCTCTCGAGACGCATACTTGACGCAAGCGTATTTGAGATCGATCCCAAAGTTACAAGAATACAAAAATGGCCGTTTTAATCGAAACTTAAATGCAACGGAACTCCAACTTCACTGCTTAAAATACGTGAATAGACCCCCAGAATGTCACCGCACCGCTGATGTGAGATATTAGTTCGTGATTCTCATTTGCGCACAAAGACACTTGCTACAGTGCACTTCAACCGAAACACAGTGACGTGTCAAGTTCATAAAAAAAAATTAAGCGCGTCTCTTCATCATCAAGGAAATATGTGAAACACTGAATTCAATTCCAGGAGGGTTAGACAGAATGTTTTAGCATGTACAACAATTGTGCAAAAACAGCCAGTCCAACTATGCTGCTTTTTAGAGTTCCGTAGCCAAATTGGCAAAATGGAACCCTTGTAGTTTCGCCATGTTCGTCTAACAGTATAATTTTAAAATATGTATCTATATTTATGTCTGGTTCCAATGGAATTGACCGAATAGATTTAGATTTTATTAGAAAGCTATCATAATCAAGATCGAGATTGTTTTTGGATTTTTCATAAAAATCCGTTCGGTCATTTTGAAGATTTTAATCTCAGGTATCAGGGTTTTTGTGATGATCTTGTTTTTAGCTTTAATTCTAGGATAGGCCAATATTCTAACAATGTTTTTCCTCCACACCTGTGCTTTATCAGAAAATCTATCAGTACCTACTCATAAATGAAGTAGAAGAACGCTCATGGTTAATGTGCATCTACCATGCTCTATGAAGAATTAGAGATAAAATGTAATACACTTTGTAATTAAAACGCTATTTTCCATAAAAGATGCGCAGGAGTTTTCCTTGTTCATTATCAGATTAGTATTCTCTTCATTGACAGACAAACAGACACCGTGTAAACAATTATGCAGAATGAGGGAACTTTTGGTTCTAAGTACCTACTTGTAATTCTGTTTGTGAAAACCTTTTATTACGAGAACTAGATTTTCCTGAGGCTTCATCCATACTATATCACACTAATATTTAAAGGCAAAATTATAAAGGCGAAAGTTTGTGAGTATGTGAGTGTGTAGGTTTGTTACTTCTTCACGTCTAAACGGCTGGAGCGATTTTAATAAAATTTGGTATGGAGTTAGCTGACACCTTGGATTAACATATAGGTTAATAAACCGCGGGTAACACCGCGGGGCACAGCTAGTACTATATATAATATTATAAATTTGAAAGTAACTGTATCTGTGTGTTACGCTTTCACGATCAAACAGCTAAACTTATTTAGATGAAATTTGGTATGGAGATAGTTTGAGTCCCGGGGAAGGCCATAGGATAGTTTTTATAGCGATAACCGACATCCAAGCGGGCGGGGCCGCGGGCGAAAGATAGTCTACTATAAGTTTGATTTTGATTGAAATTGTAATGAAATTCGAAATGTAAACCCACATGAACGTACCTAGGGAGGTATTTTTAAAGATAACTAGCAATGTGAGATTGTGTATCCTACATTACTAACAACCTTATAAACCCCCCCAGCTAAGCTAAATAGTATGTGTTAGGAGTGGGTTCAATGCGAGTCCGATGCCTTAACCATTAGGCTACCGCCCCTGTAGGAGTTGTGACCCCCCCCCCCCCGCTCCCCGCAAAAAATGTAGGTATATATAGTATTAAGACCGGTGTTTAATCAATTGTACCCCCCGAAATTATAAAAAGTCGAACACCAACCCGCTATTAATGATCCAGGGTTGGCCATGGGAGACACACAAACATGAAGCTCTCTTGATATAATCTCTGGAAATTGAGGTATCACGTGATAACGTCATAAGAAAACATTGATGACATATCACCATTCGCGTTGCTTAGCAACCAATCATTAACGTGACACTTTTTAAGAATCACCACCACCATTTCTTCCCGTGGGTGACGTCAAGGCGACTAAGGGATTTCACTCCGGAGGACGGGCAGCAGCGTCCTCTGCGTACTTAAAGCCTTACTGCGATCGCCAACCCGCTCGCCAAGCGTGGCGATTATGGCAATTACCCCCAGGATCTACATACTAGTAGGTTCTACTGGGGAGACCCGTGCCCAGCAGTGGGCCATCATATGGGTTGATATGTATGTATGTATGTTTTAAGAAAACACTGATTCAAGGGACTGTAGACATGAGCATATAGTTTTAATTTCAATTCGATACCTCCACGCGTTCCCGAAATAAAGGGTCTTGACAGACAGGCGGACGGACAGACAACAAAGCAATCCTATAAATATTAGGTTTTTAATTTAAAGGTACAGAAAAAACCATCAGTCAAACAAAGGCTTGCCGGCAAATCCTTCTGGTGTTTACTAGAAGTTTATCTCTTCCAGGGTCAATTGTAGCTCAAAGGTCGACGCACTTGTCAAGAGCATACCGTAACAAGTATAAGGGGACGTTTCCGACATACATCATATTGATTGATAAAAGCGCAGCGGTTAAGCAGGACACGCCTTTTCATTGTCGGAATGACGCCGAGGAATCTGTGACATCATGAGCAATTAGATGTGGGAATGGGAAGTATACCTACTGGTATACGGGTGACAATAGGATGAAATCAAAACAGTATTCAGGGCCTCGCAGATCCGCGCCTGATTAAAGGAATCAGGCGCGGATCCAAAGACCATTTTTTAGGGTATTTTGACACTGTACCGGTGTGTTTTGCCAGGCAATTGCCCCTATAAGGCGGTGGTGGCTGGTGTACCGGTATTGAATCAAATACTCCGCTGCCATACAAGCGACTCACTCTTGGCCGGTGGGTCACATGTTGCCACCCCCCCTGATCAAAGTTCTGGATCCGCGCTTGCCTTTAATACAAATTATCCTAAATAATTGGAGACCGCGTCTCGCCAAACGTAGTGTAGGACGCCCTCAGGCCAGGTGGAGTGATGATTTACGCAAAACGGCTGGCAGGAGCTGGATGCGAGAAGCCGAAGATATAACAAAGTGGCGTGCAATTGGAGAGGCCTATGTCCAGCAGTGGATTGCGATAGGCTGATGATGATGATTCTAAATAATTCAGCAAAGGTACTAGGCACGATTAAAACGTCATGTCATATACCTATTGTAACATAATCTTATTGTGTGTAATTTATTGCAAATAAGTTTGTAAAATTGAAATGAATTGAATTAGTTGAATTAGTCGAATTAATGTATTTTTAAGTTAACTCAAAAACGATGCACTCCGTAGGAACAAGTTTGTATAAAGCGAAAAGCTAGTGTCGTCACATTTTCTCTGGACAAATCAGTTACCTACTTTTACTTATTTTCTGATAATTAAATTGAACCAACATATTTGTAGCTTAGAAGCTAGGAAGCTGTTTCGAAATTCCAAGGCCGACGTCAATATGTACGTAAACTGTTGGGTACAAGTTGTTACGTAAATGCAACACGAAGAATCCTCGAATAAGGCGAGATGATCGTGCTGGCGGGCCGCAGCACAAAAAAGTTGGGAACTAGTATTCATATAGCGATGGGTCCCTGACTCAGTGGCGACCGAGCAGATCAATATATCTACAAAATTAAGCAACGTTGCCACCGACGGTCCATAGATGGTTGACCGTTTTCGATCATTGTCAGCACTTTGTGGCTCGGGGGACACGTTAAGCTGTCAGTCCACCACCCAATCTCTCCGGTCGAGTCGGATTTAAATATTAGAGTGCACTTCTGCGCATACACTTGTACACTATAATATATCCTGCGCAGTTGGCTAGTCTCTAATAAGATTAGCCGCCGTCACCGAGATCAGCTAGGAGTCCATTATATCTGTACTAATATTAAAAAGCTGAAGAGTTTGTTTGTTTGTTTGAACGCGGTAATCTCAGGGACTTCTGATCAGAAGTGAAAACAATTTTCACTGTTAAATAGCTCATTTATCGAGGAAGGCTATAGGCTATATAACATCACGCTACGACCAACAGGAGCGGAAAAGCAATGAGAAATGTTGCAAAAACAGAGAAAATTTACGTTACGAAGTTGCGCGGGACGGCTAGTATGTATATATATATATATAGGTAGCAGCTGCGTGAACTCAATTTCCACGATTCAGAATTAAAACCGATCCTGTGTTATTTATGTAGGTAACGTCACAAAGCTTTCCCTCTCTGTGCTTTGTACTTCTACACAAAACTAAGCCATCTAACCGCGTCGTCACTAATTCATCCAACCAAACCACACCAGCAGCCCGCATCGTAACTCATATGCCACCCCCCCCCCCCTCTCCCCCCACATCCCTGTCATGGTGGGGACGGTGCATGTGTCTAATGCAGTACAGAAATACACAGCGCCATCTGCACACCATAACATGTTGCGTAATGCGATACTGTACCAGGGGTGACACTTTATGTTTAATGTTTATATTTACACTGATTTTAGGTTTGAAGTGGATTTGAACTGATTTTGTTATCGAATTGAGGGTTCAGTGGTTATGAATATTTAGAAGCACTTATTATAGATGATAGCCCAGTGAATAAAGCATCGGATTCGTAATTGAGAGATTGCGGGTTTGATCCGAAACATGATACCGACGTGAACCCACTCCCAACACAAGCCATTGAGCTTAGCTGAAGGGGATAACAGGATTGCTAATAATGTGGGAGCCACAACTCCACATCGCCTTTAATTACCTTTAAACATTACCTTTAAAAAAAACTACTCTTAGATATATAAACTTGTATAATTATAAATTGTCTAATTTTAGACTTGTAGTAAATATAATGTAACTTATAATATTCTGTTTATTCTTTTAATTTATTTAATTTTAATGTGTTCTTAGTAATTGGCCTATTGTTCAGTCTACATTGTGAAATGAAACCGAAAAATTATCAACCGTGAAGAACTATAAAATTATATATACTACTGGTCTCAATCGCGTGAATAATTTAAGGTAAAATACCTTGTTTATTGTCCGACGTTTCGACCGTATTGCAACGACCGTGGTCACGGGTAGACTGTGACAGTCTACCCCTGACCTCCAAGACCCGAGGTATATATAATTTTATAATATAACAAATCGCGAAAGTTTATCAACATTTATGAAATAAATAAATAAATAACTGGAGAAGTTCAGAACTTCAGATTGTTGATATCTTTGGTTGTAAAAAGTACACGATATGTTAACGCTAATTAAGTGACCACGGTGGGTGTTGGTAATAATCACAGAGCAATGATACCTACTAGGTAATTATAATTATATTAATACCTACTTATCTATACCATGATCACGTTTATTCCCGTGAGGTATTGTGTAAAGTTATCAACCTATTTGTATTACTATACGTGTTGTACAGTGGCGGCATGTCAATGTTGTCATAATAATAATAAGGTTTTACTCAGATTAAAAACATAGGTAGCAAGAACGATATTTTGAAGGAACCAATACTGCTACCTATATCTGTCTTATTTTAACACATTATTTTCACATATTGCAATCAGTGGCAGAGAGTGATATAATGAGGCAGATATATGTATACGTTCCATCTATTAATATACTTAATTTAATCCGAAAGGTTTAACTTCAACTACTCATAGTCAAAGAATATTGGTCTGAGTAAGTTTAATCTCTGTTGTCAAACAGTTAAGCATAATTTACAGAATACGGGTATATAATTATCTAGTGTAATTCATAGTTTGAAAAGGTAACATGTGCTTGCAAAGCGTTAAATGAGTGTATTTGAAAACTGACGAACATTTTCATTCGTACCTATCCGCCGTAAATGTATGATTTGATTTATAACAAATAGTTGTGGTGCCAACCCTGCTATCCCTAAGATGGACATGTGCCTTTTAAGGCGTTCTAAAACGAATGAGAGCGTGATTCTTTAACGGCACGGTTTATGTGCACTTTTATATGCACCGAGCATCCTGTGTTGTTTTAACTGTTACATCTATTACGACATTACTCATGGAATATTATGTTTACTATATTTTATATGTATACTGCATAATCTTGGCATGGAGATTCGTCTGTGGCCTGCATATGGATTTTTAAAATATAGACAACTCTCGCACTCTTATGGCACGACAATCCAACACAACTGGAGGGAGATTAGGCGTAGGATCTCAAGGTGCTCTTAAGGCGAGGGCAGTTAACGTAGATAATATAATACTTATTATATAACTAAGTAGTGTGATACCCTGCTGTACCATAAAATCGAAAGTTTGGGAGGATTTGGGAATGTTTGTTGCTCTTTCATTCACGCAAAAACTACTAAACGGGTTTTGACGAAACCATAAAGAAATGTTGTTAAAAAATAAACTTGCGGCAGGGAAAAGTCAATTTATTCATATTTTGCCCATGTACTGATCTCTCTGTCTGTTCTCTATCTCAATAATCTAACTATCGATGGATTTGGCTGCTAGAGGTATATATTTGACATAAGCTCCATACAAAATATGTCAAAATAGCTAGTAGCCAAATCCATTGATAGGTAGGTTATTGAGACCGGTCGTATGTCAAAGACCTCACATTTGACATTAAAACATTATTATAACCCCGCTGAAACCGAAACGCAAAATACTAACGATATAAATTCAGTTAAAACCGGGCAAGTGCATGTCGGATAATTCGGCTTAAGAAGTGGGTTTTCTGTTGTTTTTGATTCATACTTACAACGTTATATCTACTTAATAATATTTTTTACTTCTTTGCTAAGCAGGCATTACAAGTAACAGCTGATATAAGCTGTTACTTGTAATGCCTGCTTAGCTGTGATAGTTTTCTTTTTATTTTAATTTTTTCGCATACCCAACATCAACCATTTAGCTGGCAGGGGGAAGGGTGACTCTAACAAAAATTTACACTTTAAGCTTGATATTTTAAAAAATAAATTATAAAAATAAAAAAACCGCCTGCACATTAACGAATCTCGATGAACTTAGTAAAGTGCCTCCGGCTCCATGAAATCCCTCAATCTAAAAATAGTCTTCACAACCCCTAAACATTTTTAAAAAACATATCTAACATCTACAGGATGGGTTAGGTATGAAAAAAAAACACATCCTCGCTTTACATATTGGGGAGGTACCCTAAAAATATGTTTGTAAAAATTTTATTCTTTCACTATGTCGGCGTTAATAATATTTGTATCCATGCAAAATTACAGCCTTCTAGCACTCACAGTCTCTGAGCTAAGCTGCGGACGGACGGACGGACATGGCGAAACTAAAAGGGTTCCGTTTTGCCATTTTGGCTAAGGAACCCTAAAAACACTGAAACAAGGATAGGTAAATAAACTGATATTTTAAGGGTAAAACATCAGTTTATTTACCTTTTGAGGGGAAGAATACATCCACACATGGCTGGTTCTCCTAACTTTATCGTGACACACAAACAAACACCATTGTCTTTATTCTAAATCAAACAAAGATTTATTACTTACCAAAATAGACTTCAAAAATAAATCTAATTTACACTTTAGGTTCATCAAAATAAAGTTCAAAATTGCCTGTATTAAGAGGCCAGTGGTTATAAACCTGGGGTATACAAGATAAAGGATGTGTTAAAATCTTCCAATTTGGGTGGTCACCGTTTTTCTTAGTTTTAGGGAGATTTATATGCGTCTTCAGAATAGGGGTTACAGGTTCGAGTTCCGGGCGTACCAGGAAATGAAAGACAAATTAACAAATGGGCCGACAAAGGCTCAATTTGTGCCTAATCTGTGCCTTATTTGTTTTTCAGTAATGAGTAAACAGATTACTTTTAATTAAGTTTCATTTCTCTGGATGCAGCTTTAATTAATACTAGCTGTCCCGCGCAACTTCGTATGCGTAAATTTTCCCCGTTTTTGCAACATTTCTCGTCGCTACTCCGGTCCTATTAGTCGTAGCGCGATGTTATATAGCCTATAGCCTTCCTCGATAAATGGGCTATCCAACAAAAAAAGAATTTTTCAAATCGGACCAGTACTTCCTCAGATTAGCGCGTTTAAACAAACAAACAAACAAACTCTTCCGCTTTATAATATTAGTATAGATGTAATCTATACTAATATTATAAAGCTGAAGAGTTTGTTTGTTTGTTTGAACTCGGTAATCTCAGGAACTACGAGTCCGAATTTAAAAAATCTTTCACTGTTGGATAGCCCATTTATCAAGGAAGGCTATAGGCTATATAACATCACGCTACGATCAATAGGAGCGGAGCAGAAATGAGAAATGTTGCAAAAACGGGGAAAATTTACGCAGACGAAGTTGCGCTGGACAGCTAGTAATTATTAATCGAGAGCTTTGTTCAATGAAGTTGAAAAATCGGGATGCAAGTGCCCATTTTTCAATAGTAAATAAAATTAGGGGAAACCTGTTAGTCTAGTGGTTAGTGACCCAGCCTGCTAAGCTAAAAGCTGTGGATTCGATTCCTTTGGAGACGACTTCGAGTAATCCACAAATTGTTGTTATAAGTTTCGTTCAAAGGTTTTTAAACTGTTTGCATGTATGCATGAAGAAGTTCCTTTATAGATATTGACATAATAATCTAATCTACGAGAGCTTTTACACATGCTTCAAAGTAATATAGGAACACAAACAAAACATATACAGTTATCTACCCTACAATAAACGCATTGCGGGACCAAAGCTAATAAAGCTAGGAACACATCGTGATTCATTGCATTATGTACACACATGCGCTACGACGACCGGCGGCGCGACGCCTGCACCCCTTGTGTAAACACCGCTTTATACGTATAGCTTAGGGATGGGACTAGACTAAGATATCGATAACATTTTGAAGTTATAAAAAGTAGTCGCCATAAAAGTTCAAGTTCATCCAAAGTTCATCAAAATCCAAGCGTCAACAAAATGCAACGTCAACTTATTTAACGCATTATGAAAATATATATATTACGGGTCTTAATCGCGTGGTAAGCGAGGGTAGTTTCCGAAACCCGCGCTTCACTGAGCCGACGCTGAGCTGAACTAGTCTACCTGTGACCACGGCCGTTGCAATACGCTCCAAACGTCGGGCAATAAACAAGGTATTTTACCTTAAATTATTCACGGGATTAAGACCCGTAACATATATATTTTCATAATGTGTACAAATCGCGAAAGTTTATCAACATTTATTTAATGCATTTGTCTTTAATTAAAAAAGTAAAGTCACTGTCACCAGAAGTCACTTATCTTAGCTCAAAGCCTCATCTCATACATTAACAAGACTTCATAATTTTGACAATATTGTCAGCATATTCCTAAATAAACAATACAAAATGCAATCAACAGTTTTATTCATTTTTCTTTATATACTTTCAAAGGTCGTAAATGACAAATAATCTGTATTACGTCGCCCGACCTCATCAAACATAATAGTCAACTACGCAGGAAGTATTATACCGCACAAGTGTATGTGCAGACATTAGTGCACTCTCTGTTCCTTCGCTTTCATAGTCTAATAGGATGGAAATCTGGACTGCTTAACATGCTCTCTGAGGCACGAAAAGGTGTCATATTTTTCAAAAACGATCACCCCGGTAACGTTGCTTAACCTCGCAGATATATCGATCTCCTTGGTCGTCACTAATTGACTTACCTATATCATTAACAGTACTTGCTTCCCAAGTTGGGCTACACAATTAAGTGCATAATACAGCTCTACCCACTGAAATCAATCGAATATATTAAATTCTATCATTGTGAAATCGAATAGAAAGATCGATACATAATTACAAGGACAGCTCCCTAATTGCAAGCTAGATATCACATCAATAAGACCTTTGACATAATCACCGCATGGAACCTAATTCGATATGACGAAATATCGATACTTATTAAACGTTACCAAACGATAGTAGTAACGAGCATTCGATTATTCGATGTTATCTGTACTCGATATCTCGCAATAGAATCGATGCTGACAGATATGTTTTGATGATTGATTTGCATGCCACTTGTGAGGTGACGAAATGTCAGATGTGGTTTTAAGTGGAGTTTACATACGGTTAGTACCTATTGGTACATTATAGTACACACTGCTGAGAGCACAGAAGACAGCCTACATATGTACTTTGCTCGAGCATCACACACATAGACATCGTTCATGAACAAGAGTCTCAGATCACTTCGGACCACTTTGTTTAGATGGCATTCCGAGATTCTGCGTCCGTGAGCGATAGCTGTCTTTCTAGCGACAGTGACTCTTTGTAAATTAGAACCATATAAAAAAAGGTAAACCGTTTTTTTTAAACACATTATTTTCATGGTTTATTTATTTTACAATTTAATTGTAAAAATAAATATTTTTAATTTAAAATGTTGCATGATATATTTTGGGAAAGAGACATTCTTCGGTAGAGGCATTATGAGAAAGAGACATTATGCGACCCTACTGTCTATGGTGTTTGTGGGTCGGCCATTACTTTCTGTACTCTCGTTATTGTATGATTGTAGTGTACTTAGACGTAGGTTTGTTTTTTTAATAGTGTTGAAAACATGTGTAAGTATTTGTGAACATATAATGAGACGTGTGTTGGACTAGTGTTATTTTAACATTTGAATTCAATCGGTTGATTCTCATAATGGTTTGTTTGATTTGTATGAATAGAATTATACGATTTATTTTTAGCAATAGTACCTTTAGTAAATATTGGAATTATCGATTTAGTCCTTGTAGTCTTTTTGCAACCTTACCAAACGTTTAGTTAATCACAAAAATGTAAACGACAGTAATAACGAATAGGTACCAAATATAAGGCAAATTTTGTTAAACAAATTAAAACATTTTCTTGCTACACGTTGAGAAAGCTATTATCATTAATAACCCTAATATATCAAATAACAGTAATGCATTTATAAGTTAATACCATGACAATGCACTCACCCAAATATTTATCTCCAATTGTGACAGCCAAAAACTGTAACAAATAAAAATATAATTAGTTTAACAGACACAGATATCGAACGTAGATTTCATAACGAAAGCTTTTAGTATATCAATAGTTTAAGTACAATAGATTGTGATAAAAGGCAGTGGCTATAAGGTAGCAGGGTTACCAACTTCTACAAAATTATGGCTCAAAATCAAATAGAAAATTTACTAATTACATTGTACGTGAAACTTCTATTTCGCTCAATAGGCTATCTTATTTAAGTTTCTGACAAAATTAAAACAAAAAACCGACCAAGTGTATATCGGGCCACGCACAATGTAGGGTCCCCCCCCCCCACACACATCAGAATAATGTGGCTTAAGAAGTAGGTTTTTTAAATACCCCAAATCAACCATTTAGCTTTTGCAGTTTATAGCTGATTTTTGTACAAACGGATCCCTAAATCTAAAGGACCTATATATCGATGGGGTAGGTGAGAAAAAAATCACACCCCTACTTTACATACAGGGGTTTTTTTTACATTTTATTCTTTCACTTTTCGGTGTAAGTAATATGTGTATTCATGTAAAATTACAGCCTCCTAGCACTAACAGTCTCTGAGCAATAGTGCAGACGGACGGATGAACATGGGGAAAATATAAGGGCTTCATTTTCACATTTTGGCTACGGAACCTTAAAAAGGAAAAACGAAATCTATAAAAAGAAAACCTTTTCTACCTACATCTTTTAAGATAGGTAACTTGTCTTACAATGACACTGGAAAACACCCAAAATACAAATCATATTTTAGGCCATTTTCCGGTTTCATTACCATTATATTTACCCAATACAGAATGCTTGAAGTTCGAATTAAGGAGAAAAAATGTTTACACAATTATTGCAGAAACATACAGGCAAATTGCACCTTTAGGTACCTACATATTAAATTCCAAAGAAGGCCTATAATTCAATATATTTCCTTTATTTACGAAAAATGCCTCTTATTGGCACCCCTAGTCTGTATAATTATTGACATCGGACTGATAATAATATATTGATACTTATGGCTATACTTGGTATTGTGTCAAATATGGAGGACAGTAGCTAATGGGAGTTTTTATTTGGCGGCAGTTATATTATATAGAGTGTTATTAGACTTTCGATAGTAGCTATGGTAGGATATTTGATGCCGACGAAAATAGTCATAAAAACGTATGATTATATTTCTCGTTACATTTTTCAAATCTAAATCTTGCGGTTCTTAAGAAACTCGATTTCCTAAACAATTATACAAATTATACCAAAAGTTTTTGTTTCACTGGAATATATTTTCAGAATTCTGATGCTTTTTTTTAAGTGAATACTTATTTAGCGGCGTTGTGCACTTTTTTTTGGTATGGGTATAAAATGTTAAACTCGCGTCAGGATCATGTGACTGTAATATTTGTGGATTGATGGTAAGACAGGTGGGAAATCGGGCGGTTTAGAAAACAGAAGACCCCGGTTCGAGTCTAAATTATTATTTCTTCCCTTTTTTATTTAAATTTTGATTTTAGTTTTTGTAATTTGTGATTCAATATTTCATATTTTTGATTTAATTTTCTTGTATGTCGTTGTCATTGTCAATTTTTTAAATTGTCATGTTTGTGTAGGATGTGATCAACCTAACCAACCATAACCTAACCATTCCACAATATTTAAAAATGCACAACGTTAATGTTCAAGTTTTCACATCTGCCGGCACTCCCGGAGTACAACCCTTTTTTTTAATATTACATTTCGAGCATACCTATAATTGCATTAATCAGAACTTTTAGTTTTATAATTTTCGTTTCTTATTGCTGCTCCGCTCCTTATTTCCATGTTATTATACATCCTCTTCAATCACACTATCTATTAAAAAAAACCGCGTCAAAATCCGTTGCGTAGTTTTAAAGATTTAAGCATACTTAGGGATATAGGGACAGAGAAAGCGACTTTGTTTTATACTATGTAGTGAAGAACATATTACACACCTGTCTGTAGATTGAACGTGATTCTTTTCTAACATAAAGAGGCGTCTAAACGGGCCATTTTTACGGCAATTTGTGCCGGCAATGTTGTGGCCGGCAACATGGCAGTACTCTCCAATTTGATTTGATTTTCCGCAATGTTGCCCGGCCAATTTTTTAATTAAATTTCAACAATTTGTTGTTGTTTCAGTCGCCCTCTACGTTTCTACGTGTCTACGTTTAGGAGCCTGGATCATGTGGCATACAATTGTAAAAATAATGCCATTATTGGCCAAGCAATTAGTTGCCAATAGTGCCACCACAAATTGCGTAAAAAATGGCCCGATTAGAGGCCCCTTTATAATTATTACTGGCAAGTTCCCAAAGCAATAGATTAAGGTATATATAAGAAAATAACAATTGAAGAAAACCTCACAACCGCTCTTAATTGTCAATTACTGCAACATTTTTGTTTACAAATACCTATTCCAAAACAGTGAAGGCAATCCCACATAAAAATGAAATACAATCACACATTGTATATTTCCCATAGTTATCTAATTAATGTATTTTTGTATGTAAACGCTTTCTGTGTGGAAAATGTTGTGGTTTTCACACCATCCAATTCACAGATTGCACACCATAACTTTATAAAAACAATGTGATAATGAAATACTTTTTTATTGTTCGAGAGAACTACAGAAACAATGTGTGTTTCAATAGCTATGAGCAATACGAAATTAAATCGTTGAAGAAAACCGTTTTGTAAGAAAATCCACATTGTCTAAAATCAAAAGTTTAATCTTCAATGGGCATATGTGGTAGATTTCGTAAAGAACTCTCTTTAAAAGAGACTTGTGTCCCTAGAATGCGAAATTATTTTTTTTTTATTTTTTTTAATAAAAGACAACTCCCGCAGTAGGGTACAAGCCCTGTGTCGCAACTTTACAAACATACAAGTCACGGACACAAAGTACACCCAGACTCGGAACAACAATTTGTGGATCACACAAAGTGGTGTCCCGTGTGGGAATCGAACCCACGACCTCTTGTGTAGCAGTCGGACACACTCCCACCGCGCCACAGAGGCAGTCAATTCTATTAGTTATCTACAATGGAAGTGTAAGGCAGGTAAGGCAGCCTCGGTGGCGCGGTGGGAGTATCTACGAATGCTGCGCAAGAGGTCGTAGATTCGATCCTTACACGAGACACCACTTTGTGTGATCCACAAATTGTTGTTCCGAGTCTGGATATACCCTGTGTTTGTAAAGTCCCCCGCGACACATGGCTTGATCCCTACTACGGGAGTTATTTTATTATAAAAAAGGATGATTCCTATGTTTGTTATGTACTTATAAAGTAAAAACAAACTACAGAAAGCCTGAAAATGTTACGTCAGATGCAACGATCCAAAAACTTAGTTTACAGTATTAGATATATTTCGGGACTTAATCGCGTGAATTATTTAAAGGGTCACGCGATTAAGTCCCGAAATATATCTAATATGTATAAAAATCGCGAAAGTTTAAAAACAATTAGTTTACAGTGTCTATTTTTATACTACGAAATGAGGAGACGAGCATGATGGTCAGCTTCATGCTAGCCCATAACAGTATTAGTTCCACCTAAATCCTTGTTTGGCAAAGATCTGAATGTCACCGCACCGCGCTCCTCATTTGAGGCATTAGTTATTAAGTCTCATTTGCCCAGTAATCACACTTGCTACAGTGATGTTCAATGGAAACACAGTGATGTGTTAACATTACTATTTCACGGAAGAATAACTGACATTTGTGGTACCCACCAGGGCAGCCTACGGTTTAGACCTGCTACTGGAAGACGCGCTATAGACAGTTTCTTCTCTATAGCGCGCTCGATATTCACCCGAGTAGGCTGCGTATCATTGCGTTCGAACTTTGTGATGTTCCCTCAATCAAAATTTTATTTGTAAAACATGGGTACAATTCATAGGTCTTTTTTTTTTTAAATTTCGGTGCTATGCCAAAGAAACTTTTTTGCATTAGTTTTACAATTAATATTACTGAACTTGCCAATGTATTGAGCTCTTACTGGACCCCGTCGTACATCAGATACCTTAGTGAATAAGTTAGGGTTCTTTTTTATGAAAAGAGCCGTTTCCAATATATATATATAATGATGTCACGCGACAATCAAACGAAACCGAACCAAAGTGAGTGTAAAGTTATAGAGCTATATTATTCACGCAGATATCACGTCACAAATCGCTACCTTGATTCACGGTCTATTTACGATATGTTAATGAAACACTTATCACAGTTGAATGTGCAAGCCTCTTATGACTATTGGAGAATGTAAACCGCTCCCCCTACATTAATAAGATGACAATGAAATGGCGCGTGGGCTGCACTCACTTCCAAACGTTACTTTAGTCACACCACCACAATACCGAAACTGCAGAAGGTAGTGTAGTGATAATTCTTACCTCTTATGTATTTTCCATTTGTTATGTATTTTGCTAATTTAACATTAATATCTCTTCTCTAATATCTCTTTAATATTTATTTAACATTGTAAACAAATATTTGTTGATAAATCATAACTGTCATTTCAACAGAAATATTTTCATGGTTTCTATGACAATAGATAAGCAAGGAGTTTTTTGTATTTTTATAAAAATAGTATGTATTGTAATTCCCAACTGGCTGTGTATAATTTGGTTAGGTAAATCCTACATTTGAATTAGGATACGCTCTAAAATTTTGAATGCTTCTAGAGAAATTTCTTTATGAGGAAAAATCTGAAGAAAAGGCAGTGAAGCAACAGTTTTCCGAGAGTAAGGATAAGATAGGAGTGAAGCGAAAGTTCTCGAACAACGAACCTATCGCCGTTGCCTTTTACACGCATCGACGCCCACCTATCTGCGTTGCATCTCGTACGCACCGACGGACGCTGCAGCCTACCTATCGTCGTTGCATCTCGTACGCACCGACGCTGCAGCCTACCTATCGTCGTTGCATCTCGTACGCACCGACGCTGCAGCCTACCTATCGTCGTTGCATCTCGTACGCACCGACGCTGCAGCCTACCTATCGTCGTTGCATCTCGTACGCACCGACGCTGCAGCCTACCTATCGTCGTTGCATCTCGTACGCACCGACGCTGCAGCCTACCTATCGTCGTTGCATCTCATACGCACCGACGATGCAGCCTACCTATCGTCGTTGCATCTCATACGCACCGACGCTGCAGCCTACCTATCTGCGTTGCATCTCATACGCACCGACGCTGCAGCCTACCTATCGGCGTTGCATCTCATACGCACCGACGCTGCAGCCTACCTATCGGCGTTGCATCTCATACGCACCGACGCTGCAGCCTACCTATCTTTGTAAAATTGTCTGCAATAAATAATATTCTGATTAAAATTTTATCTCGTTGTGCTGATAACCCATCTTCATACTTTGCTCGAGCCAGGCTCACACAAACATGAGTTCAGAGCGATTTGTTCCAAAGGTTGTGTTGGATGCTCGAACAGGCGTTGTTTCAAAGTTACCTCCTGTACTCTTAGTATATTGTGGTCATATGTAGTGCTACTTAATTGATTTCAATTCACAGTTATGACTTTTTAAGTGGTACCTTTGAATATTAATACGTATAAATTATAGATATTGAAACTTGTGTTGTATTATTGGCACGTCGAATTGATAGGTGTAGGATTACTTTTGGTCTTGTGGTTTAAACCCAGTAGTAGTACGGTTCAATTCCCATCAAATGATACGATTTTTTTTATGTCTGGGTGTTAGGCAAAAAATACTGAAAGGCTTCTAAATAAACATATATGAAAAGAACGACGCTTGACGCACACACACTATAATGTCGCTGACGTTCGGAACGTCTTCCGAACGTGGTAGTGCGAAGTGGTCTAAGATTCTCGGCAGTCTGTACAAATAAAAATTATTACTATTATTATTAGTGAACAATGTTTATTATGCGTTACTAGATTATCGATTACAGGCAAGTTAATTTCAAGGACCCAGTTGAAAACCAATGCCAGGTGCATACATGCCCGACATCAAGCTGAACTAGGTTCCTATTTTGGTGCAGCCCCGAGACGCCCATTTATTTGTGATATTAAAAAAACCTATATTATAAAGTATTACTAATTATTGTTAATTAAAAAAACGGCTGTAGCCTAATGGCTAAGGCATCAGCCTCGCAATCGTGAGGTCGCGGATTCGAATTCTACCCATTATACTACCGACGTGAACCCACTCCTAACACAAGCCACTAAGCTTAGCTGGAGGGGTTAACAGGATTGCTAGTAATGTGGGACCCACAATCCCACATTGCTAGTTACCTTTATTTAAAAAAAATACATTGTTACTATTATTCATTATTATTGTTGTTGTAATTGTGTTTCAATCAAATGTTTATTTCGTCCTCTCATATTTTTTTCAGGCACATACTAATATGTAAAGCTGAAGAGTTTGTTTGTTTGAACGCGATGATCTCAGGAACTACTGGTTCGAATTAAAAAAATATTTTACTGTTGGATAGCCCATTTATCGAGGAATTATAGGCGAAGGTGTATAACATCACGCTACGACTAATAATTGCTGAGCAGCAATGAAGAATGTTGCAAAAACGGGGAAAATTTACGCAGACGAAGTTACGCGGAACAGCTAGTGTTTCATAACTGATGCATACAAACGAAACCCTTTTGTTAAACCTATGACCGTCGTCGTCTATACATGTATACCAACTCTGAAAGGCTAAGTATATATACGAGTACCTATATTTTACTTCAATAAATAGGTAGTACTAAAGAAGAGTTATTTACTCAATTTGTCCGAGTTGTAATAAAAATGATTCCGTACTTTGATACGACCCTTTTCAGTATTCATGAGCGAAAGGGACTACAGTCTCGAAACAGGGAAATTGAAATCGATAAATCGCACTGTCGTCTCTATATAGAGTTGTGGACATCTAGAACTGACAATCGGGGATATATCTATCTTGGCTCCAATTTTCCCTAATGAGTATCTATCTATTCTAATGATATTTCTGATATTTTAAAATTGTAAGGTTGCTGTGTCTTCATATTAAATACTAGCGGACGCCTTGCGGTTGCACCCGTGTAGTTCCCGTTCCCATGGGAATACATCGATAAAAAATAGCCTATGTCAGCCGGGGTTAGTGTAGCTTCACAACGATGAAAGAATTTTTCAAATCCGTCTAGTAGTTTCGGAGCCTATTCAATACAAACAATCAAATATTTCCTCTTTATAATATTAATATAGACGTACTAGATGACCCGCGCAACTTAGTCTGCGTAAATTTTCCCCGTTTTTGCGACATTTTTCATTACTGTTCTGCTCCTATTCGTCGTAGCGTGATTTGATATAGCCTTTCTCGATAAATGAGCTATCTAATACTAAAATATTTTTTTAATTCGGACTAATAGTTTCTGAGATTATAACATTCTAACAAACGAACTCTTCAGCTATATTATTAGTATTGATTAAAAAAACTATTCTAAATCAATTAATTAGGGATTTTTTAAGACCGAAACTATGGCTTTGGTTTCCAGAAACCCTTTATTCAGTGTTTGAATTTAATGGGTTACTCATTATTACAATACAATAACCATACGGATAGGTAGATGTCATATAACCGATTCATTAAAAAACAATCCGGCATTTTTTTAGAATTTGGGTCCAATCAAGACAGAATTAATAGCTGTTCAATGAAAATATATGCATCCGTTTGGAAAATCAATAGGTATTTTCTTTTAAAATGTTCATTCTCACTCATTAACGCTCAAGGGACACATGACATACTTGCTAAACAAGATCAACGAGCACCATAATTCAATTACCATTGAAATAAACACGAGACTGTTTTAATCCGCTCCAAATATTTATGCAAATAAGATTAGAAGCACACAGACCGGCCTCCCGGCGTCACTCGCACTCACCAAATGTCATTAACATTGATATCATATACTTATTTAAGAATTGGTCACACTGCAAGCTAAGCCAAGCGGATGATGCGGCTTTTGAACCAACTACTTCGTACTGGATACGTTTTGACATATTGAATGATCCATATCTTGTTGCTCCGAGACTGGGATACCTATACATTTTTTTCCGGTACCTCTTACAACCCCTTATATGTAAAGTGGGGATGTATTTTTTTTTACCTACCTCATCATGTGGAGTATTTATGTGAGTGAGTATAGATCTTTCAAAAACGCTTAGGGGTTGTGAAGACCATTCTTAGATTTAGTTATTTGTTTTTGTTAGAGTTAGGTATCCCCCCCCCTCTGCCAGATAAATGGTTGATGTTAGGATGTTGGGTATGTGAAAAAATTCACAGTTACAGCTTACAGAAGTAACAACATTTTCGTACAAATGTGGGTTTTTCTGTTGTTTTTGTTTCATGCACATGCACTTGCCCGGTTTCATTAATATTCTGTATATCGTTCGACTTGGCTACTAGAGATATATATATATATATTTGACATAAGCTTCATTCATAATATGTCAAAATTCTATCTCTAGTAACCAAATTCATTGATAGATAGATTATTGAAAACAGCCGTTAGTTGCTTTACGAGATCACATAGTCCATTTAATACGTTTGTTTAATATCCTAGTTTTTTTCAAAGTTCAGTATATTGCTCGCGTCATGATGTCTTTGCATACTTCAGGGTCTTCAGATATGCAAAGACACCGTGACCCAAGCAATGTGAAGTAAGCTTAGCTTAGCTCAGCTCGCGCTGGAACCTGTACTTTACGGACGTTTTTCTTCCGGCTTTCAGTTCCGTGTCCGGTATTAATATAATATAATAATTATGATACAAGACAACTTTTTTGTACTAGGAAAGTTAATTTCTTTGGTCTTTTTGTTGATATTTCAGTGTTGTAATGACTTTTCTGTGATATTATTAACTCATTTTTTTAAGTAATTATGATTGCAACTTCACTTTTATAAATTAATCAGTATGGAATTATCTGTTGTGAAAATATATGATCTTTTAAAAGGTTTACGAGAGGGACGTGCAGAGAAAGAATGACTATAACTAAAGTCCGCGACGGAGTGACATCGCACTTTTCAAACATAAGTATTTAATGTATGGAAGAATATTCATCTCAGACTTGAACCGGTTTGGGGCGGATTAAATGTGTCGCGCAGTTGGTCCCACAGAAACAGAAAGAGGCGATTTTTTCCCCCTTTTAATATTTATAAAAAATAGCATAAAAATGCTTTAAAAATAACAAAAACAAATGGAGATTTTCGTACACAAATACAGAGAAAAACATAAGCGAAGGTGGCATTAATACATGCGTCGGAAAGTGATGCAGACTAAGGGCCTGTTTCCACTTGACGAGTGTCTGACCGGACACGACACGCGGCAATTTAAACATCTTTCAACATTGTCATGTTGACCTTTCAAAGTCAAAGTCAAAATACATAATTCACTTAGGTTACAAAATGCAATTCTTATAAACCTCTGACAATATTTGGAATAAATGAGTCTTCATTTAATGCCAAGTTCGCCAAAAAGTAAAACCAATGAAAACTTGGCAATAAAAAATCATGGCCATTTTTTTTAAATATGTACCAATTTTTTCAATATTCCTTTGTATACAAATACTGTTGCGGACTTATAAGTTTATTAGGTAGTCATTCAATTTGTCAACAAGGTTGTGTTAAGTACCTATGTCTAATATTCTGAAGAAAAATAATAGTTTATTCTTAATTAAAATATTTACACTATTTGCACCCGTAGTACCTACATCTTATTGGAAGATAATTACTTATTTTAAATTATTGTTGTTATAAATATAAACTTATAGAGTGTACTATTCGATAAACAGTGGCTTAAATTCCTTCATTTTCTTTTTTTAAATCAACTTCCGCAGTAGGGTACAAGCCCTGTGTCGCGGGGGACTTTACAAACATAAAATCACGGACACAAAGTACACCCAGACTCGGAACAACAATTTGTGGATCACACAAAGTGGTGTCCCGTGTGGGAATCGAACCCACGACCTCTTGCGTAGCAATCGAACACACTTCCACCGCGCCACAGAGGCAGTTAAAAATATAGTTCCTACATAAACCTTTCTAACAATATCCTTTATGTCTATCAAAATCAACAGATTTTAATAAAACTTTTAAGAAATCAAGTAATAACCCTGAAAAGTATCGATACCTAACAACATCGATGTCCCATCACTCGTTCTCTAGTAAAACGGACGTTAATGAACTTGATGCGTTTGAAAATAGAACGACGGCGGGCCGCCAAATGCGCCGAATGCAATGCGTGCACGCACTTCCTCGACAAGTTATATTATAACAATACTCTATATACCTACACCAGTATAGATACTCCTTAATAACATTTTCTAGTAGTCTGAAGTGTGTGCATAACACAAGTAGGTACTCTCTCTGTTTCCTTTCTTTTAAAGTCCCTTAGAAAACGACCACCGATCTATGGTCGTCGTATCTAGAGGTCGTGGGTTCGATTCCTACATGGGACAAATTGTTGTTTCAGACACCCTAAAGAAGATCGCTGGGATGGACTGGATGCGGAAGGTGAAGAACCAGATGTTGAGGCGAAAAATAGGAGAGGCCTATGTCCAACAGTGGACCGATACGTAATGTATCGGAGAGACTGGTTCATGTTTTAACTTTTTGATAATACAATTTGCATCATTCCTTTAACATGGTGTATAGTATATTAGTCGCAGCACCTTACCCCCATTTCAAGTTTATAAACATTCAAACATTGTAATATTGGCAATTTGAAAAGAGTGCTCGCGAGTTTTATTGCCAGATTATTTTCTCCAGCTTTACCTATTGTTTGCGAACTTGGCATTACATGTTCATGTAGAATTCCGTCGTATCACAAGAGTTGTTTTGCATCCTAAGTGAATAAAGAATTTCGAATTGAATTGACTTTACAAACATCCAATCATCCGTATCGATGCAGGAGTGCCTAGTGCAGTAGTTGTTTTAATCCAAAATAAAGTTTGTCTTTTACAAACATAAATACACTCACAGTTTTGAGCTAGTAGTGTAAAAATGAAACAAGAATTTATCAACAATACTCAATACTCGCATAGCTCATGTAAAAAGAAAATAATCTTTCAGTAAACTTTCCCGCGTAAACAATAGTCAGCACATAACATATGTGACACTCTGCACGTACACACAACACACACATTAAAACCACCAACGATAATAAATAATCGGGTGTCTATAATTACTTTACACATAATTCGGCCTTGTTATCTATAAGATATGGATGACATACTGAGTTGTAGAGCTGTGACTTTGATCATGTATATTTATATCGTAATCCTATGTTGTCCTAAAGTTATCTAATAAATAAAATTCTCGTGTCACAGTTTTCGTTGCCATACTCCTCCGAAACGGCTTGACCGATTTTGATGAAATTTTTTGTGCTTATCCGGTATCTATGAGAATCGGCCAACATCTATTTTTCATACCCCTTAAAGTTTGTTTGTTTGTTTGAATGCGATAATCTCAGGAACTACTGGGCTGCACTGAAAAAATATTTTATTGTTGGATAGCCCATTTATCGAGGAAGGCTATGGGTTATAACATCACGCTACGACCAATAGGAGCGGAGCAGCAATGAAAAATGTTATAAAAAAAGGAAAAAGAAAGAAAAAAGGGAAAATTACTATCTATTATTTATGCCCCTAAGTGATAATACCACCCCTATAAAATAAAACATCGCGCTACAGCAGCAAGGAAAAATGTTGCAAAAATGGGGAAAATTTACGCAGACGAAGTTGCGCGGGTCAGCTAGTAAGTATATGTATAGTAGGCGCAGGCACCCTTTACTTTGTTTTATTTTGTAGGATTATGCACCAATGAGTGGTAATCAAGTCTACAGCATTCGTTTAAGTGTCGGTACTTGTAGTGGCACTGCATGCGTCAGCAACTTCATTATCAAATATCATAATAGATTAGGTACTACTAGCAATATTATCGCATAATTCTAATGTTTTTTGTTTATAAAAGGTGTAACAAAAGAATGAAAAATTGTATTGTGGGAGATGTACCTTTTATTTTTACTACATGTTCTGTGAAATTCAGCCGGTTAACGGCACAACAGACTGAGTTAGGAGTAGGACTGCAGATGTGTCTTTGTGGATGTAGCTAGGAGATGAATTAAACGACGATTTTTTTTTTGTCTTATTTAATTGTTTTTGATGCAGAGTGGGTCACTCTGCTATAATTAATTACATCCCTTGAGACCCCCCGCGTCCATCACGACAAGGCATCTAAATCCTTCTATTTGTCACTACTCGTCATACCTCGCGCTGGCATACTTATATATTATATATAAGTATATATATATATGCGTACCTTTAAGTTACAACTACTTTAGAGAGTGGAATTGCCCTTAACAAACTTGTAACTGTGGCGCACTGGGAGTATGTCCGACTGCTACGCAAGAGATCGTGGGTTCAATTCCCACACGGGACACCACTTTGTGTGATCCACAAATTGTTGTTTCGAGTCTGAATGTTCTTTATGTCCGTGAATTGAATTTTTGTAAAGTCCCCGGCGACACAGAGCTTGTACCCTAATGCGAGAGTCGACTAAACAAAAGAAAAAAATATATATATTAAGGGGGCATTACACTGAGAGAATTATTTATTTAGCGCTACGTACACAGCGACTCGATCGTCGGCCTCGCTCTTCCGCACACAACCATTACTTCACAGTGCGCAGGAGCGCAGGTCAAAATAAAGTAGAATATTCGTTCGTACCTATGTTAGATTACGAACGCCGTGACTGTGACAATACGAAAATGCTCGTCTTTGCATTTTTTCGCAACTTCAAGATTTATTTGCGGGATCATATTAAGACATATCCTTAAATTTCTTTATATCATCTACTAGAAAAACTCTTTGACTAGTGACACAATTTTTTTCGTGTCCTAATATTTAGGTTTTCTATATAAATTTTTGAGAGTACCTTTAACATGCTTGCCTCATAAAAGTCCTGAGAAATGATAAAAATTCACAAAAATACCTATAAGCTTGGCGTTAAATATTGTATGACAATTGATTTAGTATGACCTATTTACAGTTATAGACGTAGTAACCACAGTCCAATTAAATAGCGCAGTCATAAGTTCACAACATATCAACGAATAACAATTTCCAAGAACCACAATCAAATAGTAGACATGTAGTATTTCCGGCAGTTACATCAACATATACGAACTCTTTCTCGATTAATAATCGCTCGGTATTATCGGCCAAGTGTATGATATCGACTAGGCAACGCCAAGCAGATCTACGTCACTTATCGACCCAAACAAAGACCCAGATAATCTCGTCGGCGCATATTTTATTGATAACTCCACCGTAAAGTATTGATTATTTAGGAGTATTGTAAAAGAAAGCACTTGCGTAATAATAATAATATCTTGGGACAACTCACACAACGCTATCTGATCCCAAACTAAGCAGGGTTTGTACTATGGAAACCAGACAACTGAAAAACATACTTATATATTTCTAAATACATCAAATTATAGATAAATAACACCCAGACACAGAATAAACCATCGTGATCATCACACAAAGTTTTATCCTGGGTGGGGATCGAACCCACGACCTCTTGCGTAGCAGTCGGATATACTCCCACCGCGCCACAGAGGCAGAATGGACTGATTAGGATTAGGAGTACGGTCGGCAAAAATGCAAGATGCGAATCAGTCTCTTTTTATGAAATGTCCAAACGACAAGCTCTATAGAGTTGTGTATGGAATATCAACCTATGACGTCATATGTTCCTATCGTCAAATCATTACTTTTAGTATTCGTTTTCATGCTTTTAAATTTAAAAAATATGTTAAATTGTAAAAGAACGCTTATTTTCAGAGCATTTTAAGATGTATTGTTACCTGATTAGTATAAAATAATTTACTTTTACTGTAGTCAATTACCCAATTCTTTTTCGGGGAATTCAGTCTTGGATAAATAACATCAGCCAAGCGCGAGTCTCTTGCACGACAAGGGGGGGGGGGGGACAACTGACCTAACAGCGGTCTAATGTGCTGTATTATGATTCCAAGGAGGAGAGGAGGAGGTTGGACCTCCGCTCCGTTTTCATTTTTTTGTTTTATTTCTAATAATATCTTCGTGTTTCTAATAATATCTTGGGACAACTCACACAACGTCATCTGATTCCAAACTAAGCAGAACTTGAACTATGGTAACCAGACAACTGATAAATCTGTACTAATATTATAAAGCTGAAGAGTTTGTTTGTTTGTTTGTATATTTGGTTATTTGAACGCGGTAATCTCAGGAACTACTGATCCGAATCGAAAAATTCTTTCACTGTTGGATAGCCCATTTATCGAGGAAGGCTATATAACATCACGCTACGGTCAATAGGAGTGGACCAGCAATGGGAAAAGTTGCAAAAACGGGGAAAATTTACGCATACTAAGTAGCGCGGGACAGCTAGTATACTTATATATTTCTAAATACATACATATTATAGATAAATAACACCCAGACACAAAATAAACCATCGTGCTCATCACATAAACTTTTATCCTGGGTGGGGATCGAACCCACGACCTCTTGCGTAGCAGTCGGACATACTCCCACCGCGCCATAGAGGCAGTATCGAAGGGCTTGGAGCTAAACATTGATGAGAGAAACATTTTATTTCAGTGCTTATATTCCAAACCAATAGTGATTTAACGAAGTTTCAATATAATGTTATGGTACACTTGACATGGCGATAAAACAAGTCAATCATTTCCCTATCACTCAAGCCCTTATTACAGTTAACTCATAAACAGTTTAATGAACAAATGGCCCACATCCCTTGCGGCTCGTGACCCATCGTTTGCCTAACAACTAACAACTGAAGGCAACAACAACGTTGTTGTTCGGTGCACTCGAGTGCAGTTGACCCGAGCTCACCCTACGAGATGTATTAGGCGTTTCCGATAGGGATGTGACGAGGATGCAATCACGATACGCGCGAATTTGTCACTTTGTATTGGTGGAGATTAATCTACATATTGAAAGTAAATATAATATACTAATATCTATACTAATATTATAAAGAGGAAAGATTTGATTGTTTGTTTGTATTGAATAGGCTCCGAAATTACTGGACGGATTTGAAAAATTCTTTCATCATTGTGAAGCTACACTAACCCCGGGTGAAATAGGCTATTTTTTATCCCTGTATTCCCACGGGAACGGAAACTACGCGGGTGAAACCGCGAGGCGTCGGCTAGTTAATTATAAAGCTGAAGAGTTTGTTTGTTTGTTTGAACGCGGTAATCTCAAGAACTACTGATTTGAATTGAAAAATTCTTTCACTGTTGGATAGCCTATTGATCGATGAAGGCTATAGGCTATTTAACATCTCGCTACGACCAAAAGGAGCGGAGCAGCAATTTGCATGTATTGTAAAAACGGGGAAAATTTACGCAGACGAAATTGCACGGTACAGCTAGTAATAAGTAGAAATTGTAAATAATAACTAGCTATTAAATAAGCAGGTATAATATTGTTTTATCACTTTTTCTGATGTTTTCGGTACAGATATTGAGATTTTCCGCCACCTATTTAAAACCTCTGGTAATAACATCTGAAATAGCTTTGTCTGGTTCTGGGACTTATTGTAGTCTCTAGGGTCTAGTTGATATTTTAACCAACTCTGCTAATACCTATCGTATGATTTATAGACATTCACAAATTTTGCACACTTATAACAAAGATATAAACTAAAATATGCCCAATCAAATTACTCGAAAATTAACTTAAACCAGTCACATCACATTTTACGTAATTAAGTTTATTAAAGTGAAGACCTGTAATTGGCTTTAACATTATACTACTGGTTATCTGTTGTTTAGCTGCCGTACATAGCACAAATGAATAAATATATATAAAACGACACTTCGTTCCCACTAACTTCACCAACGTATTTCAAAATATTTTACTATGTAAATGTTTTAATGGTTTTATGCGCGAAACTATGAAGGTACGATCGCCAATTCACCATTGATCGAATACAATTAAATGTAATCGTCTGCAAGTTATTGTAAAAGTTACAATAAAATCTGAAAATTATCAGTACTATCATACGTAATACTTAGGAATGAACACTACATAAGAACTCATTCGTAATACCACGAATTACTTTATGTGTAATCGTTTATGATACTACAAGACAAGTGATTATCGATTAATTTCGAATTCGACCGTGAACAACTATGCGACATCGATATCACGACTTTTATCGATAGTAACACACAACACTAATCAATCATTGAAGCGGGCGCAGCGGAAATGCATGTACGAATGCATTAACGAACTTAACTGGTACTCGTTGAAACAGTACGAATATAACTGAAGTGTTCCGAGATTGATGAATGGTTATGATTTAGAACTGTTGTGGGACTAGGACAGCAATATTAAAGTGTTGTTATGACTTCTAGTTAGTATTAAAGTCGACATCAAGGCAAAGACTAAACATTTGACTAATAAGTAGGCACTGCATATTTGCCATCTCAAACAGGATTGTTATTCTCAATAGATAATAATTAAAAAAACGTTTAAAGCGTTTTTTCTTGGGACTATTCCGAAACAACGGACATTCAAATTAGCTTTTAATAAAGACTAATACGGCATCATTCCAAAAACCGTTTTCCTAGCCCATATTAGAATCAGATAGTTTTGTAAAATCATACAATAACGTCTCTAGTAAAGCTCTAAACAGACAGTCTTCATTTCAACTGCACTTCGGCTGCAAATTTGCAATTTGAATTCAGTTGGTACGACTACAATAAAACTGAAACCAATCGTGCAGCCCAATTGCAGTTCCAACGACTGCAGGTTGACTGCAAGATCGATGTGCTGTTCAAATTTTATTTTTTTATTCTTGGGTATACAACATAGTTCTTTACAATTCATTACGATCTAGCCTATAAAGCTAATAAGCAATTTTACTCTAACTTAATTTTAGACGTATACACTAATTTTATAACTAAGAATAATGTCTGTTGCACTTTCTCAGAGTCTGATAACATGAAAACACTTTGTTCTTGTGTAAATTTAAAGCACTATCACTTTTATTCGCTCGCAGATTTTTCATTAATTATATATATATATATATATATATATATATACCTAGTCCGGCCATGAATTAAAAGAAATGCATATTCATTTGTAACACAAATATAGAGATATATATACTAGCGGCCCGTCCGGGTGGACATGGGATCCCTCATTTTTTTAGTATGTAGTAGAAGTGTAAGCTATCCTATCTCTCAAGTTGCATAAAATTGCACACGGTGTGCAAATCAAATTTAAAATCGGTCCAGTAGTTTAGGAGTCCATCGCGGACAAACAACGTGACACGTAATGTTATGCATTGCTGCAACACAGATCTCCTCATTGATGCCAAACTTTTTTAAATAGTTTCGGGCCAGTTCATAACTACAGTACACTGGATTCGTCACAATATTCTCTTTCACCGAAAATTGCATACCATCTGACATTATATCATACCTTTCCAGTAGTTTAAAACGTTAGCTATACATATGAAAACATAACTTACTCGCAAGTACTATAAATAAGTAATCGTTCCCTTGAATTTCTCGACATAAGTAACAAGAATTCCCTTCATATTAGTCCTTCCGAGAACACGGAAGGCGTCTCAATTTGCATAAATACAAAGTTTCAAACATGCGTAATATGGTTTAAGGGAATTCATTTCTAATTCAAGAACATACGTCCCTAAATGACTAATGATATGTTTTTTACCCGACTGTAAAGAAGGGTTATGTTTTTCGCGCGTATCTTGTATGTATGTATGTAATATTCTTTATTACCTGATATCTCACAATCCACTGAACGGATTTATACAATTCATACGTCGTTAGATTCGTCTTAATTGCCCAAGTGTTCTTAGATAGGTGACGTTTTTAAAAAACAAACATGGCGGCTATGAGATGTCAAAATAAAGAGGTTTGAAAAAAAAAGTTGTTTCGAATACTGCAATATGGGTATCAAATTAAAGAGCTCATCTTAAGCATTTCAAAAAGGTATAACATGATAATGACTTTTATACTAAAAAAGTTAGTTAGCAACCATTGTTTTTTCAATTTGCAATACATGACAATAGCTGTGATAAAAGTAATTTGCTACATCGGTTACATCCTACAAATACTAAAAAGTATTAAATAAAAAAATAAATTGTAAAAATAAAAAAACCCGCCTGCACAAAAAAGATGGAAACAAGATCCCCTACATAATTATACAATTTCATGCAGTCGGAGGCACTTTACTAAGTTCGTCGAGATTCATTAATACCTCCGACTGCATGAAATTGTATAATTATGTAGGGGATCTTGTTTCCATCTTTTTTGTGCAGGCGGTTTTTTTTTTTTATAATTTTTTTTTTTTTAAATGTATTATACACCCTTATTACATTATATTATTAGACTGCCTCTGTGGCGCGGTGGGAGTGTATCCGACTGCTACGCAAGAGGTCGTGGGTTCGATCACCACCCAGGATAAAACTTTGTGTGATGAGCACGATGGTTTATTGTGTCTGGGTGTTATTTATCTATAATATGTCGTATTTAGAAATATACATATAAGTATGTTTAACAGTTGTCTGGTTTCCATAGTACAAGCTCTGCTTAGTTTGGGATCAGATAGCGTTGTGTGAGTGGTCCCAAGATAATATTAGTTAATAGATATTATTGAACTCTAATAATTGGAAGGCAGAGAGGTGGGTGATGTGGCTAAAATTAGGTGAGACCTATGTCCAACAGTGGACCGATGAGGACTGATGACGCTTGAATCCTTTTTTTTTCAAGCCCTGTTTATCAGTAGTGTAACACAACTCAACAATTTTCAAATTCACGCCTAATCCCTTTTAGGGTTCTGTAGTAATCAAAAAATCCTTATATTTGAACTACAACTAGCAATGTGGCTCGCACATTCCTAGCAATCTTGTTAACCCCTCCAACTAAGCTAAATTTCTGGTGTTAAGAGTGGGTTCACGTCGGTAGTACCTATGGGTCGGATTCGAATGTACAACCTCTCGATTACGAGTCCGATGCCATAACCATTAATAATAATAATAATATCTAATAATATCTTGGGACAACTCACACAACGCTATCTGATCCCAAACTAAGCAGAGCTTGTACTATGGAAACCAGACAACTGATAAACATACTTATATATTTCTAAATACATACATATTATAGATAAATTACACCCAGACACAGAATAAACCATCGTGCTCATCACACAAAGTTTTATCCTGGGTGGGGATCGAACCCACGACCTCTTGCGTAGCAGTCGGATACACTCCCACTGCGCCACAGAGGCAGTCAAAAGTTAATGATAAAGCATTTCTTATTTTTTGATTTTATTATGAAAACATAAAAATCTCTTTGAGTGAGTATTGAGTACCTATATAAACTCAATAAGAAAATGAGGTTAAAGATAAACTAACTTTACTATCGCGATAAAAACTTGAAAGCGATAAAATGATTACAGAGAAATATCGATAAATAAGAAATCAATCATCTAGTAACAAAAGACCGCAATGTAGTCACTCGACACTAATTGATTTACCTGATTACAAGATAATCTATATACAGATACAACATATTCAGTCACAGCGGCTAATCTCAACAATGACTAGCCATCTATCTACGTAACAAGATACTGTGGTCCCAAACTTTTAACACAAACTTTTATTTTAAAAGGGGGGGAGGGGGGTACAATCCGCTGCTGTAGTGCACGGGTGCGTATATAATGTGCACCACTCTGTATTCTTACAGTCTGGTGGTACGGACAATATCCATCACCGAATAGATATTTTTTTTTTAAAGTTAACTGACAATGTGGGATTGTGGTCCCGCATTACTAGCAACCCCTCCAGCTCAATGGCTTGTGTTAGGAGTGGGTTTACGTTTAGATTTGGGCACAAGATGTGATTTCTCTAAGATCTTCTTGGGTATGCCAGGTGAGGTGAGGCTTCATTAATGGTAGCTAGAGCTTTTTAGCAAGACTTCAAATAATTGTAGACTATGTAGACTTGTACAGCCAACAGATATTTTATAAAATTGACGCGCGATGTTGCTTCGACAAATATTATTTAACTTAAGTTATACTATGTTATAGTTAGTATATTATAGTAGGTATAGTTAATCAAGTCAATACACTGAATGTTGACTTAAGAAAATAGATATTGATTGCTAGATACAAAGGTAGATTAGGTATGCGAAACAGGGTTCAGCTCTGTTAAAACATTGTATAGAAAACTTAATATTAGGACACGAAAAAATTGAGTAACTTACCAAAGAGCTCTTCTATTAGATGATACAAAGAAACTTAAGGATATGTCTTAATATCATCCCGTTAATAAATCTTGAAGTTGCGGAAAAATGCAGAAAAAGAGGATTTTCGTATTGTCATAGTTATGTCATATATTCGACTTTATTTTATCGTGCGCTTTTGCGCACTGTGAAGTAATGGTTGTGTGCGGAATTGCGAGGCAGGCATCTACCACGTCACTGTGTGCATAGTTATTTTAACTTATCGTGCGCTTCTGCGCACTGTGAAGTAATGATTATGTGCGAAAGAGCGAGGCGGGCGGGCATATTATCACTGTGTGCATAGTGCTAAATGAATCATTCAATCGGTGAAAAGCCCACTTAAAGGTAATATTTTAACTTTAATACTACTACTATTCTCTTGATCTCAATTTTAATAGACATGCCATACATTAGAGAGTTCAAATAGAATACTAGAAATAACCGGCATCCACGCGAACTGAGCCACAGACTTAGGCTAGTATTCCTTATGCCTGGTTCAATAAAATAAAAGTTACTGCAGCATGACTCACTCCCCAACAACTGCATGAAATAACAATTGAGTGTTGAGTGGTGACTAAGTCCTTCAGACTAAATTATAAACATGAAGCTCAAGTGACTCGGTCTAGACGCCAGCCCTCGTGTGAGTGAAATAAAAATGTCTAACATTAAACCTTCTTTGCAATACTTACATTACGGCAATTAAAAAATATACGGCTATACAAACATACATACAAATCACGGATACGAAATGCACTCTATATACCTATGAAAAAGGTTATTATTTATAATAATAATATCTTGGGACAACTCACATAACGCCATCTGATCCCAAACTAAGCAGAGCTTGTATGTACTATGGCAACCAGACAACTGATAAACGTACTTATATATTTCCAAATACATATCTATACTAATATTAAAAACCCGAAGAGATTTTTTGTTTTTTTGAACGCTTTAATCTCAGAACTACAGGTTCGAATCAAAAAAATATGTTATTGTTGGATAGCCCGTTCATAGGCTATAGGCTATATAACATCACGCTACGACCAACAGCAGTAGAGCAGCGATGAAAAATGTTGTAAAAACGGGGAAAATTTACGCATACGAAGTTGCGCGAGTCAGCTAGTCATAGATAAATTACACCCAGACACAGAATAAACCATCGTGCTCATCACATAAAGTTTTATCCTGGTTGGGGATCGAACCCACGACCTTCGGCTTAGCAGTCAGGGTCACTAACTACTAGACCAACAGCCCAGTCGAAAAAGAAATGAGTTTGTCATCCGACAAAGAACAACAGTTACCAACATAACTGAAGTGGCCGGGCTGGTCATATCTGCCGAAGAACCAAGAGTAAAAATCGCCAACGAACGATCATACAGCCAGATAGCCCGATGACCGGGTGTCGTGGCATCTATTGGGAGACATCTACGTCTAGTAGTAGACCAATAGAGGGCTGATTACGTTCGATGCTAGCAACAAAACATGAAATAAATCTAATGTGTTTACACCTCTTTTCACAATTCCTTTGTAAGCTTTTGTAATATTACGTCGATTTCTATGCGAATAAAAATCGACGTAATATTCCAAAAGCTTTCGGAAATTAAAGTCATCAATAGCTACATATTACTGGCTATATATGAGTACAATATACATAGTGCGGACCGCGGCACCAACTCCCGCAGGCCCGTCGCATTGCACCTGCAAAGTTACAACCAGTACCGAAATACCCACATACTTGCTACCTAATTAAATAGAAATGTTTATTGCAGGTATTTTCAGAATGTATATTATGTAGGGACCTACTATATTTGTGTATTTCTACTAATGGAATTAGATTATTTAAGAGGTTTAGTTAAAGATGTGTCTGCGTTAATACTCGTAGATATACAATATACATTTTCATTATATGGTTGTTATATATGTAAGGAGGTGGGTATAGACATTATCCCCGCCTAGGTCGCAGTCCTGGTCTATACGTCAATGATTATTACATATACAGGGTGATTTGTAATAAACTAATAACCTCCCACTTCTGGTTTCTTTACATAACACAGAATTTGTAATATCAGTTTTGGAAAATATTTCATAAATTAACCCTTAATCACCTACCACTTGTTTTAGAGTTATCCCCTTAACCACCTACAGACTATTTTACTGGAGTAAAATAATAATAATAAAATATCGAATGTAATTAAAAACAATATAGCATTTTTTTTTTAAACTGACAAACGTTTTCTCACAAAAAAACCTCAGTTAGTAACCTCTTGAGACTAAAAACTCTATGCACTTGGCACTCAACGACGTCTGGCATTCGCCTCGGTCTTACCGTTGTGGTATTAATGTACTACGTACACCTCAATGGGTCTTACTTTGGTCCTACTCTACTGTTCCCCATCTATACTAATATTATAAAGCGGAAGAGTTTGTTTGTTTAAACGCGCTAATCTCAGGAACTACTGGTCCGATTTGATTTTTTTTTTGTTGGATAGCCCATTTATCGAGGAAGGCTATAGGCTATAATATAACATCGCGCTACGACTAATAGGGGCGGAGCAGCAATGAGAAATGTTTCAAAAACGGGGAAAATTTACGCAGACGAAGTTGCGCGGGACAGATAGTTAGCCTATAACTGTTAACAAAGTATTGCGACTGTTTTCTTTTTATTTAAGTAGGTTAAAGGTTAAAAATTGGCAATTTTGTTGCCAATTTTTATCGGAAATTAACGTTTCCAACTATAATAGGTATTGAAGGCATCGTAGTGGATTATTTTACCAAAGAAACGCGCATAAATGATTACTCCTCTCTATAAGGTCGTAAGTCAACGCTTTAAAATATTATCAATTCGTTTTATCATAAGCTAGGCCTGTTGGCAGCCATAATAGAACATTTTGAAAGTGATAAGCCTTAAAGCATTAGAATTTCGCCAAAATTATTGTAAAAATTGTTAACATTCTTAAATGTTTTAGGGCTTATAACTTTTAAAATATCAATTTATTTTCAATTATGGCTGTCTATAGACCTAGTTTATGATAAAATTAATTAATATTAATTTTAAACTTCGACTTACGCCCTCAAACAGAGGAGTAATCACTTATGCGCGTTTCTGGTAAAATCATCGACTAGGACGAACTTAACATGAAAATATATATACATATATATAAAATTCTTTGTCCTGACTGACTAATGGATTAACGCATAGCCTAAACCGTTGATCGTAGAGACATGAAATTTCGAGGACGTCTTCTTTGATAAATAATGTTGACATTCGATAAGACGGGTTTTTTGGAAATTCATCAACTAAGGAGGTAAAATTGAGGTTGTACGTTTGTATGAAATTCCATCAGTTTTAAAGTTAGATTTGTTAAATAAAAACAGGGTAAAGTCATCCACGCCGGCGATTTCGCGGGCGACAGCTAATACTTTTTATAATAAAGAGAAATTTTTTTTAGATTTATAAAGCAAAATAAAAACCTATTTGCAGCAAGAGAAAGAAAACGCCACATAGGTAAATTGTGTGTTGTTCAAAGTAGGACCACTTTGATGCATAAGAGCTTATTTTGTAGGGCACCCCTCATTTATAATCATCTGCCTGCATCAGTTAGAGAAATTGAAGAAAATTTTAAATTCAAGAAGGAACTAAATGATATTCTAGTCAATAAATGCTACTACTCACTTCAAGAGTATTTCGAGGATAAGACATGACTGACTTTCTTTAATGCCCAATACTACTCATCTTCACTTAATAATGATTTTGTAATTCTTTTTCTTTATTTATTTTAAGATATTGTTTTATTAAAATTTGCACACCACAACGGTAAAATATGGATTGAACAGTACCTAATGTAACTACTAACACAACATGTACCCATGTTTAGCAAATAAAATTGAAAAAAAAATTGAAAATTGAATTAAAAATCTGTCTATTACGTTTTCACGCTTAAGCTGCACAAACGATTTAAATGAAATTTGTTACATACATAGTTTGAACTCCGGAGAAGGACATACGATAGCTTTTATCGTAGTCAAAACCACGCGGACGGAATAGCGAGCGAAAGTTAGTAAAAAAATCATTTTTTATTTCGACTTAAAAAACCCCATCGTCAAATAGCTACACGCCACGTCAAGCACAGTCGTCTAGGGCTCCAGGCATCGCGTGTCGCCCCACGGCCTCCCATCGACGTCGCGACGCCCGCCCAACGATCGATTCTATGAAAACGTCGCGACTGTTAATTAGCTCCATCGTTTATTTTCATGTTTGTACTATGTATAATTAAGTATTTTTCTGTTTTTTTTTCTGTGAAAGAACCACTTCATCAGTGATGGATACAGATCGACAGATACACTTCAACTTTGATATATACCGGGTATTAGTTAGGGTAGTTGTTATAACCTACTATTGGTAATAGTACTGGGGGCTAGCCCTATAGGTATTTTTTTAAATTACAGGTGGTGAGAATCGTCGCCCGAATTTAGAGGAGTTAATTACACTAATATTATAGAGGTGAAAGTTTGTGAGTATGTGACTGTGTATGTTTGTTACTACTTCACGTCTAAACGGCTGGAGCGAAATTATTAAAATTTGGTATGGAGTTAGCTGACACCCTGGATTAACAAATATGCTAATAAACCGCGGGGAACAGCTAGTAAGAAATAAAATAAAAAATAACCAAACTTACTTAACTACTTTACACATATAATATAATTATCAGACGCCAATATTAAATTTTGATTTTGAAAATAGATTTTACCTTAAATTATTCATACCTTAAATAATTTTATAATTGAAAATAGATATTATGAAAAAAGAACTAGCCAAGTGCGAGTCGGACTCGTGCACGAAGGGTTCCGTGCCAATCTATACAACATTAGACACTATATTATAATATAGAGCAAAAAAACAGCAAAAAAAAAATTACGTTTGTTATATGAGCCCCAAACTTTTCTTTTTTTTTAGTATTTCTTGTTTTTTTTACCTTTTAGATACGGAACACTACAAAACCTTCATTATTCTTGAACTCTACAAGTCAAGTCGCAGTTTGCAGCTAGGTAGGTACAATCATTTTTATGCCAATATTTCTACAAAGAATAAACAAAACACCGTATTGCCGCCATCTCACTCAGCTACCTGTGAGCCATTACCTTAAAGGTCTTTTACCACCCTTCTATGGCATTTAATATATAATATAATCCCCATACTTTGCATAATAACGTTGATTTCTCTCTCACGGCATTACACGGATTATGGCTGAGTTATGACATGAATGGGCACGATATTCCATAGGGATCTTTTCATTACATTTCTTGTTTAAAGAACTTTCCTGTGTACCTAGCTATTACCTACTTATGCATCTATATCTTATACTAATATTATAAAGCTGAAGAGTTTCTTTGTTTGTTTGTTTGAACACGATTATCTTAGGAACTACTGCTCCGAATTAAAAACATATTTTACTGTGGGATAGCCCATTTATCGAGGAAGGCTATAGGCTATATAACATCACGCTACGATTTATAGGAGCGGAGCAGCAAACGAAATTGCGCGGGTTAACTAGTAAATAAATCAAATTGAAGTGTGTATTTGTAATGTCAAAATAACAGTTTTTTACTAAATGCTTATGTTAGTATAAATGGTACTTATAATAACGGAAACACGATTTTAATTTTTGTTGTTGTTCCGGCTAATTTCCGAAACGGCTGGACGGATTTTGACGGGACTTTCACTGTCAGACAGCTGAGGATGTTAGGAGTAGTTTAGGCTTTTATTATCACACTTACGCTCTCTCCCTATTTGGGAGAGAGCAGCACATCAACTTCACGCCGACGATAATCTAAGTAGGTACGAATACAGTATGTTAGTAGTAAAAAGCAATTTTTGTTGAATCCCACGCAATCGCGTAACTTCGTAAGTTCGTGTACCTAATAAAAAATAGCATTTATTTTTTTATGCTAATTTGTTTTCAGAGGCAAAAGTTACCTGTGTATTTTATTGTGTCTTAAGACGGTTTGTTCGTGACAGCTGAACGAATTTTGATGGGATTTTCACTAGCAAACAGTTTTTTCTTTTAATTGGAGCTAGAATATACATATGTCTACGTATACTTATTACTTTGCCACAACGTTAGACAAAAAAAGTTCACGCCATTATTAATTATGATCTAATGTACTTACACCATTTATCACACCAAATAATATTTAGGGCTCTGTATCAAAGTAGTAAGTAGAAAAAGAAGAAGCAGCTAAAGTGCTGACTTTCTGACATTATTCTATACTAAAATTATAAACCTGAAGTTTGTTTGTTTGTTTGAACGCCATAATCTCCGGAACTACTGGTCCGAATTGAAAAATTATTTTCTGTTGGGTAGTGCATTTATCGAAGAAGGCTATAGGCTATATAACACCACGCTACGACCAATGGGAGCGGAGCAGCAACAAAAAATGTTGCAAAAACGGGGAAAATTTACGCAGACGAAGTTGCGCGGGTCAGCTAATTGATTGGGAAAAATATTTAAATATTCACTAAAAAAAATCTTGATGAATTTAAAACAGTAGCCCTTGAGTTTCTTGGCAGCTTCTTCTCATGAGCTTTACAATTGGAACTACGCCTAACTTCATTATGTTTTTTTTTTTTCAAACAAATCATAATTTTATTATTCTTTTAGTACCTATGTATAAATTTGACGTTTACAAATAATCATTAATTTGGTTTTAAGAAAAAGATATTTGAAATTGAAATTGAAAATTGAACCAAATCCTGATTAGCGCAAGTAATAAACAAATAAAGCAACATATTTATTAACCTATTGTATAAAAATTGAAAGCTTTCCGAGAAAAATACCATACCATACATAATATCTAGAAATCACGGTAGGTAGCTCCGAAGAAAGGTGACCTCAATAAACTTATTATAACGCAAACAACGACAAACAAACCCTTGATCACGAACCTTGGAATCGTTCCAACCTCTAGGGAGAACATAAAAACTTAATGAACTTAAATAACTCCTACTTAAAGTACTTACTTATGAAGGCATTTCAGTACCTGAGTACTATTTAACTATTAATTTGCATGCCTTGTTTTTCACGTGATAACGTCTTATAAATCGATGACCAGGTGCAAACACGAAAATGTGTCACGGTCCGTCACACACAGATCCTGCTACAGCAAATTTGGCAGGATCCGCTGGAACAAGCTAAAGCTGTCACAGATTTGGTTGTTTATTACACAATGTCATCAATGTTTTGGCGATTGCAGCGACAATTATAAAAATAAAATATTAAACAGAAACTGTCACAGGCATGGTCGTTTATTAACATTGACGTAGAGAGTGCGCCATAACGTCATAAAATTTACCACTCTCTAGAAAGAGATAACGCTAGTTTGTGAACTATACCTGTCAAAGGTCGCACGAGTTTTTTCTCTCTTTCACGCTTTGCAGTCAATATCTATACTAATATTATAAAGCGGAAGAGTTTGTTTGTTTGATTGTTTGTTTGTTTGTTTGTTTAAACGCTCTAATCTCAGGATCTACTGGTCCGATTTGAAAAAATATTTTTTTGTTGGATAGCCCATTTATCGAGGAAGGCTATAGGCTATATAACATTGCGCTACGACTAATAGGAGCGGAGAAGCGACGAGAAATGTTTTAAAAACGGGGAAAAATTACGCATACGAAGTTGCGCGGGACAGCTAGTTTACTTTATATACACTACATAGTACAAAACAAAGTCGCTTTCTCTGTACATGTATCCCTATGGATGCTTAAATCTTTAAAACTACACAACGGATTTTGATGCGGTTTTTTTAATAGATAGAGTGATTGAAGAGGAAGGTTTATATCTATACTAATATTATAAAGCGGAAGAGTTTGTTTGTTTGCTTTGTTTGTTTGTTTGTTTGTTTAAACGCGCTAATCTCAGGAACTACTGGTCCGATTTGAAAAAATCTTTTTTTGTTGGATAGCCCATTTATCGAGGAAGGCTATAGGCTATATAACATCGCGCTACGACTAATAGGAGCGTAGTAGCGACGTGAAATGTTGCAAAAACGGGGAAAATTTACGCATACGAAGTTGCGCGGGACAGCTTTATGTTAGTATGTATGTATGTATATCTACCTGGTCTGAGCCATAGACCGTCTTGGTAAGTACAGTGTCAATTATTCTTCCGTAAAATAATAATGTCAACACATCACAGTGTTTCGGTTGATGGGCACTGTATCAAGTGTAATTAGTTGGCAAATAAGACTTATTGCGCTTATTACACTACACTGAATCAGGGACCCTTAATCCTTAAAAAGAATCAGGGACCCTTAATCCTTAAAAAGAATCAGGGACCCTTAATCCTTAAAAAGAATCAGGGACCCTTAATCCTTAAAAAGAATCAGGGACCCTTAATCCTTAAAAAGAGCGGTGTAATAAGAGTTAGCAGGGCCCTAATTCAGGGTAGTGTATTAGCCGTTTATGAACTACTTCTCAAATGAGGAGCGCGGTGCGGTGACATTCAGATCTTTGCCAACAAGGATTTGGGTGGCACTGATGCTGTTATGGGATAGCGTGACGCGCGACCATAGGCGCGCGACCTGCTCGTCAATTCACGTATTTAAAGCAGTGCAGTTCAGTTGCAGTTCGATTAAAACGGCCATTTTCTTATAATTTTGGGATCGATCTTAAAAACGCTTGCGCACCGTACTAGAATGTCTATAATGCACTCTCGAGACGCATACTTGACGCAAGCGTATTTTGAGATCGATCCCAAAGTTACAAGAATACAAAAACGGCCGTTTTAATCGAAACTTAACTGCTACTGAATTGACCCCCTGTTCGTCTCGTCATTTAGGTAGTTTAAAAAGTTTACGTAGGTATATTTTCTAATTAAAATCGCAGAGCAAATAATGCGATAGGAATTAAATACCTACTTATGTCGCCAGAGATTCGAGTTAAATACCTAGGTACGGTACCTACATAGTAAGTCGCATAAAAACTTTTTTCTCGAAATGATTATTTCATAGACGAAAAAAGGGGGAGGAGGATTAGATTGGTTATTACTCGTAGTTAAATGGCTAATGTCAGTCTGTCTGTGGTACCCTAGTAGCGCCCAAACTAATAGTAATGTATTATGAATTTAGGTATATTTGTTCTGAATTTGGATGTAGATTACCTACTTTTATTAATTGGTACGCACTTTTACTGCAACACTGAGGCAGTTAAATCTGTAGGTACTAATATTATAAAGCTGAAGAGTTTGTTTGTTTGATTGTTTGATTGTTTGTTTGTTTGTTTGTTTGTTTAAACGCGCTAATCTCAGGATCTACTGGTCTGATTTGAAAAATTCTTTTTTTGTTGGATAGCCCATTTATCGAGGAAGGCTATAGGCTATATAACATCGCGCTACGACTAATAGGAGCGGAGAAGCGACGAGAAATGTTTAAAAAACGGGGAGAAATTACGCATACGAAGTTGCGCGGGACAGCTAGTCTATACTAATATTATTAAGCGGAAGAGTTTGTTTGTTTGTTTGTTTAAACGCGCTAATCTCAGGAACTACTAGTCCGAATTGAAAAAATCTTTTTTCTGTTGGGTAGCCCATTTATCGAGGAAGGCTATAGGTTATATAACATCACTCTACGACCAATAGGGGCGGAGCAGTAATGAAAAATGTTGCAAAAACGGGGAAAATGAACGCATACGAAGTTGCGCGGGACAGCTATATAATTTTACACGTATCATAATAGTAGTAGTAAAGCAATATAATTGTATAATATACCAATACAATAAAACGCCTCGCTTCCCATTCTAACACTTCAATAACGGCGTCAAATCTAACTAAACAAATTCCCCATAAAATAAACAGGTAAGACAGCGTATAGGTAATCGTATGGTGTTATGATGGTATACCACCGCGCTGAGAACAATGACAGCTAAGGTTAAAACATCGGGGGTCCAAACTACCTGCTACACTGACAAGGAGAGCTCGTGAATAAGGACTATGGTCCCGTATGGTGGTTTTAACCTTGTGTCTGTTTGAAATTATGATTTCTTCGGCAGCTTCTTCGTATGAGAAGAGTATTGGGAACTGTCGCCTAACTTCATATCTTTTTCTAACTCGACGTTTTTAAACAAGCATAGATAAGAATTGGTTTTACGAAGTTGATATGTTCTACTGTTTGTTGTTATAATCTTATGTGGGATACGTGAGGCTGATGGAATAATTCGAAACATCTGCGAGGTTATCCAGCATAGCTAGCTAGTTGTAGCGGATCCGAATTCTACCCATTATGCTACCGACGTGAACCCACTCCTAACACCAGCCATTGAGCTTAGCTGGAGGGGTTAACAGGATTGCTAGTAATGTGGAACCTACAATTCCACATTGCTAGTTATCTTCATCAAAAAAAAAGTCACACATCCTATGTCCCTGGATAGACACATTACAGTTCCTGTCGGAGCAGTATATCGGACAATAAGAGTGAGGGAATAGAGAGTGCATTTGTACACGGACATAGGCACAATAATGTCTCCCACATACATATGGCTAGTCTCTAATGAGATCGGCCGCAGTTACCAAGATCGGTTAGGAAAACATTGTTATTTTTATTAATAGCCGCAAGCAACCTCTCCCGATTTCAAACCCGCTTTATCAAATAAAATCCAGCCTAAATAATTAAACAAAAAAAAAACACGCCTGCATAAAAAAGATGGAAACAAGATCCCCTACATAATTATACAATTTCGATGAACTTAGTAAAATGCCCTTTATTTTGTTATTTATTACTTTTGAGTAGTTGTCGGATGTAACAACTAACTTTTCAACACATCACAGCTATTGTTGTTTTTTTTTCAAACGTCACATAACTAAGAACACTTGGGCGGTCAAGACGAATGTAACGACGACTTATTTTTATAAATCCGTTCAGCGGATTGTGAGATTTCAGGCAATAAAGAATATTACATACATACATACAACTCATAGAAGATACGCACGAAAAACATAACCCTTCCTGACAGTCGGGTAATAAATCTAATCTACCATTAGCTAAGTAGACCTTTGTACAAGGATCCCTACAACATCTCTGTAACACAGGAACGTGCCATCTCGGCCGCAGATCGTCTTAAAACTAAACAAAAAACTTAAATAATAGCCCCTGGGAATACAACCAGAATATATCAAAAGTTTTTTTACCTTTGTCTGACTTTTAAGTTTTATTTTACGGAACGAGTCGCCTGCTAATATTAACAGGTTTCTGTTTAGTAATACGTCCGTCATTTTTAAAAGTGAATTAAATAAAGCAGAAGTTATTAGAGTTGCAAGTACTTAGTTAATAATTACTTATCTAGGTATTCAGTGTCTACCTTCTTCTTGTGCCTATCTTTTTTTTTTATTGTTGTTTAAAGCGCTATGATGTATGTTGTAATGTGTTTCTGTTATAATGTAGCTTATATAAATTATAATACCGAGGTAATTACTGACGTAGTCAGACGACACTGATGCACGTTAAAATTCGAATGAGTTTATGTTTGCATCTTTTCTTTTGTAAATTAATAAGTAGAATAATTACTTAAGTACTGAAAACTTGTGAATGTTTGTTTTAGCACACCGGCTCGAATGATATAATCTTAGATCTGGCACTGCATGTCGAGGGCTTCCAAATGGATAACCAAATAATAGATAGACCAGAGAAATTATGTAAGTATATCTGTATGGAAATATTTGCTCAAAGTATGGTAGAGCTTGCCGTATCTAAAGTTGAACTCCTTTCCAATATTCAGGTCTCAAACTCAATATGTCATTGAGTGTTAATTCGCACTAAATATTTAGTAACATGACCTTGCACATGTTTAAGAATTAGGTACTGATAATAGAAGAGCGGAATCTCCTACTACAAGCAATTCCTTGCTTAAAAGGCGATTTCATATGTAATCTAGATAAGTGAAACAGTGTAATGACAATATAGTTTTTTTTTTTTTTTCTATATGTGTGGAAAAATACCTACTACTGGTAGGGTAGACCGGGTACAATAGTAACATTTTTTACATAAACTTCGATTGTGAGGACCCTATTAAGATTTAAGGAATGCAGGATGTAAATTTAGAGACTTAATTTCCCTACCTACAGGATTTTAAAGCCACCCTGTACTTAAATGGACTAAAACATGGTTAATTTCAATCTTAAAGTGATCACTAAACAGCGTTACTATTGACCCCAACACAGGGTCATTTGTAACAGATGTTTAATTCAAAATAAAACGCTGAATAATAAACAAATCAGTCTTTTTTATTAAACAATGAAAACTTTAATTCTTCTTTGGCGCATTTTTATATAAGGCACTAGAATATTGTAAAATTACACATAAAATAAACTCATTAAACTAAATAGTCCGTCTTCTATGTATAATATAACAAAAATACAGAGTTCTTAAACTAATGAAATAATTCTGTTATGCATAGTAGCATGGCAATTAACACAAAAACATATGATTTAAAGTCGTAATCAACCACAAATATTCTACATACAAATCAAGCATGTTAATAATAATTGCCCCGTGGTACAATTGACCCAAGATGTTACCCGACTGTGGCAGTCAAAAGGTAGGGTTATGTTTATTAATTATAACAATATCATAAAAATGTGAAAAATTATCCTCGGTCTGTTGTTTTGTTTCGGTGTCTTGGCATCTGTAAAATAATAAGGAAATTGTTATTCTTATACAATGTGTCCTGAACTTGTTAAAAAAAATGTTATAGGTACAATCGGCCCACTTGATGCTCGACCACCTGAAAATATTTTACTATGAACGGTTCACAACGGTTCGGTCACACACACAAACGCAAAAACCACTCCCACATTTTACTTCCAGCCAATTAGGACGGGGCTAAGGTGTGGGAACGGGAACATAAAACATTTTTGTTAACTTAGTTGCAATTTGCACTTCCTTGCATGATGACGCGCGCGTGTTTACTGTATTTTGCTCACGACTTGTTCTGTTTACGGATTCCGATATCTTGCCATTTTGTTGACCCCAAAACTACTGATTTGAACTCTCGTTGACTTGTGGTGTGAATTAGTGGACCGTTTCTTCTTCATCTGTTTACCTATGGTGGCTGTGTTTTATTGGACTGTTGGGTGCTTTCTTGCTGACCTCTGCGAGTCTTCACAATTAACCGAAATTTAAACCGGGAATCAAATTTTGGATCTTCATGGCCAAGGATACAGGACAAACCTTTACCAAATATCGCGGGAGTTAAATTTTACGGTAAGTCAAATTCAAATTATATTTTATTACAATAATTATTAATTATGTTTAACAATAAAATTGGCTGGTTACAAAGTAATTGGGGGAGACCAAATAATAATATAATCAATATTTTTGAAGACTATGGTTAATTTCATAGCTAAGGTTTGTTTCGTTGTTATAATATAATAATATTCTCAATGATGATGGCAGACATTAGGATTAGTTGTTTCATTCAGTAATTTATTCCTAATATTTAATATAAACTGGGTGAGAAAGATTTAAGTGCTTAGTTAATTAAAATTTTATGAAATATATTCAAATATGTATAATTATGAAATATGACGATGATTGTTGAAAAATCATTCTACTAATTTACTACCGAAATTATAAGAAAATAAGTAATTTTATATATATATATATATATATATATATATATATATATATATATATATATATATATTATCATACATAGGTATAGGACTACTTATGATTTTCAACAAATAAATAATATTATAAATGATTTATTATAAATTCATATGCCGTTAATATCTTTTTCATAAATCAATGTAAAGTGAAAGTTCATTTACATTTTTTGATGTCCAATAATATTTACATTTAGTTTACTTTAAACATGGTGTTCTGAGTCACTTGGTAATTCGTATATTTTTTAAAGGTGAACTTCTTGGAACTAGACTTTCACTCGTTCAATTAATCTGAAATTTAATAACGAAACGTAGTACTAATCGGAACAAAAACTATTTGTATATATATTATTATATATAAACTATTATATCTAAATGAGTGGCAACATACAAAAGGCTGTCTCTACTGAAATGTGATGAGTAGGAATTTCGTGCTTTTATACACTTATATTTTTTTTCTATGATTCATACTTAAATCCACCCTTATTAAATCATGGTGTTTCATTTTTATTTTTCTCACATTAAAGATGTTATGCATAACTCTTTTTAAAATATTTATGTTTAAACAAAATAAATTATGTAAATTTTTTTGAAGTATTGAAAATCCTAATTCATTTAAACTACTTTTGACAAAATAAATTGTTTTCTTTCACACGCTTTAGTCAATTTTAGAAATCATAAAGAGTATATTGTGTTGATAAAACCATAGTTAAATTATCCCCATAGTAAAAGTTGTAAAACTGAGTATCCTTTAATCAATTATCGTCTTTAAATCGTTACACAAGAACTGAAAATAGTTTGCATACAATAAGTTTTTGCTTTCCCACGGTTCGGTAATTCCAGGTGCCATAAATATGTGTGCCGAAAAAATAGGTTCACGATACCTACGCACAATAAATGTCCTAAAACTGGAAACGATTAAGGCAATTATCATCTTTAAAATCAATTAAATAGATTTGAAAATAGTTTGCATGCGAATTTGTTTTCGCAGTCGGTAGCTTCTCATATTAACGCTTATTCTATTTTCAATCATATTTCAACTATTTAAGAACTATTATCTAATTTTATCAGTGACAACTCGTTCATTGTCTGTTGATTTGTAAAGAAATAATATTAGGTATAATAAAATAACACCTTTTTTAAAAATGTGCTTGTCTTACTGTTCTATTCATTCAAACTTTTAATGAGTGGGTATCGAAAATCTTTTATACATTTATTTTAACTTCGTATTTTTTTTTCAGAGAGCTACAGCGTGCCGTTGGCTATAGTTGGATGCTGAGGAGGACTGTCTTAACGTCAGATCACGAAACGCAAATGGTCAGCACATACGAAGTGCAGCCATTTACCAAGACGTCGACGTTCGCTAGACTATTTGACTGCGGCATGCAGGCTATACGAAATGTGTGCATTATTCCGCTACAAAAATTAGGACAAGAACTACAAGAAGCAAGAGTGCGTTTCGCTCGCGAGTACAGAGGTTTTGATTTATCACACGCTAAATTTTCAGACAATTTTTTTTAAATCAAGTGCACACATTTGTCAGAACTTATGGCTTGTAAATAATACGAGTACTAGATACACGCCCAGAAATGTGAAGCCGGAAGTCTGAATGTGAGGACGAATATTATTGTTAACAGCACAGGTAATATATATATTGACGATAGAGCCAAAGGATTTTTTTGAAATTAAATGTTTGTAATTATTTTAAATTGTAATCTAAATTAAACTTATTGGTTATTTTACTGTAATAAATATAAGCTAGCATCTGAGATAATTAATAATTTATACATTGTTACTTAATTTAATGAAACTGACTATTTTCATTAACTAAGACGTTATTAATATAATATTTATTGATGAAGTAATTGGTAATTAAGCACTTTGATGACTATTTAACATGATAAAATAATAATTTAATAATATTAAAAATATAATTATCGTTATTGTTAACTAATATTGTTGTTGGTAACTAACTTTTGGCCTATTGTTTTAGTTTGCATACCTCATCCACAATTTTAAAGTATAATTAAGTATTAAATGATTTATATATGCACAAATGTGTTATGAAATTGTTTGTCTGATCCATAAAATTAATAAAACAATTGACTCTTTTCTTTATTTCTTGCCCTCATTCCAGGTAATACATTTATTTCTATTAAAATAATCTGTGGTTAAAAATTAAATATAACTTGCTGAATTAAAACCATACTTATACTATTAATATTAAAGAGTTAAAGTTGTATGTAGAGGTTTACCCTGAAGCTACTAGCCCGATTTAAATTTTAAATTTCAAATATCTTTATTTCGTTAAATCAATCCAATGGTTATTTGAAATTAAATTTAGATAAAACACCTAAAACAAAGAACTTACAAAAATGATATAAGTAGGTGTAGGACCTAGGATTCTTATCACTCGAATTAAGATATACGCAAGCGGAGTCACTGGGAACAACTATATATAGCATACTAGCTGACTGAAGCAGACGAAGACCCGTAAACTTCGTCTGCTTCAATTATTCTCGTTTTTGCAAGATTTTTCATTGCTGCTCTGCTCCTATTGGTTGTAGCGTGATGTTATAGCCTTCCTCGATAAATAGGCTATCCAACAGTAATAGATTTTTTTAATTTGACCCAGTACTTCCTGAGATTATCGCGTTTCAACAAACAAACTATATACTATATTATATTACTATATTTAAGTATAGATTAATCATTCAACTCATAGTTGCTGATGAGTTGAACTACCTCTTAAATACCTACGGAGGGCAAGCCAAAATAAAGACTTAAATAACTTAAATATTTGAAAAATATTTATTATCGTTTTGTAACATATATGTTTTGTAACATATATGTTACAAAACGATCATTTCGAATTTTTGAAACATATATTACTAGCTATAGCCCGCGGCTCCGCCCGCGTGGATAAAGGTTATCGCGATAAAAACTATCCTATGTGTTTTCCCCGGTCTCAAACTATCTCCATACCAAATTTCATTTAAATCGGTTTAGCTGTTTGAGCGTGAAAGCGTAGCAGACAGACAGAGTTAGTCAGACTTTCACACGTATAATATTATAGTATGGATATGTTTCAAAAATGCAAAATAATTTTACAAAAATTAAATTAAATATTTTCGATGAACCTACTTAACAGAATCATACTAAAACATACGCACAATATAAAACAACGAAAATAGGTCATAAATTACATGCACTAGTTTTAAACTCCTCTACTAACTCATATTTATAGAAAAGATAGATTACAGATCAAAAAGTAATTTAAAAAAATATTAAAATCTAACGGTTTCCCGCACCTCCGTCCACAATTTCACATGTATAATGGTATTGAGGCAAAATATACTATATTCCTCTCCAAGCTTTAAATTACTTCTTTACTATTTCAACAACACAAACGAATAAATATACAATATAAACTATTTATAACATTAATTTAGATTTGTATGTATTACAATAAAATAATTCATTGCTATTTCGCGCAACTGCAAAAAGCGCGCTTACAACAAAAGTCACAATCCTATTAATATTTACAATCTTCTAATCGGCTCGAAATATGCCCAACAACAACGCAACGCACTAAAAAAAACAAGGACCCCGCCTCCTTGCATCCGATAAGGCGCAGATGTTCCTGTGTGAGTGCGCTTACGTAGAGAGCGGACGTTTCTCGCAAGCCATTATAGCCTTAGGGGTGTACGACCGCCGAGTAGGCCGATTGTACCTTAAAAAAAGAATCTGATTTTTTTACGAACTAGTATAATGATTTTATCATATTAATGACATGACATATTTTTTATGCAAAAATAGATGTTATAAAACAAAGATAAATTAAATATAACATTTTCTTATAAATATGTTTTATAACATGTTTTGTATCTGTACGCATTCTTACAAATAATTCTTATATGAATAGGTATTAAAACAAATGGGGGCAATAGTACCACGGGGTTAATTGTAACGTTACAACCGACCCCGGCAAAACTGTTACAATTGTGCCCGAGTAGCCATTTTGGAGAAATAGTAAAAAAACTCCGGCACGGAAACGAAAGAAATGGTCAAAATATATCTTAATAGATACCCTAATCTATAATTAAACACGTAGTACTTAGAACTATTTGAAACGTGCTTCTTTTAGGAAGTAATAAAGCAATTAATTAGCTTAATAAAACTTACGGCGACGTCTTCGAATTTTCAATGAAGCATAGCACACGTCCGGCTCACACTGGGCTCGCGGCTGATTGGTGAGTTAAGCCGCACACGCATAAGCCGTCGCCGCTTGCATTCACACATTGATACGTGGCTTAGTTATCGAAATATTGGCAACGTTACTATTGACCCGCGTTACTATTGTACCCGGTCTACCCTACTTATCTTTTGCAACACTGTAGATAAGTACCTACCTGCTTCTTTATGCGTAGCGATTTTTCAGTAAACCTGGACCACAATGGCGTGGACCAATTTGTGCGTATTTTTTTTTGTATTCTGTATTTCTTAAATTATTTTTACGTGTCGGTAAATGTATTCACATAATGGGCGCCGATGATAAGTAGAAGATAGTAGCTGCCATATACGTCTTACATTATTGCTCAGAATAATTACACAGGCGCTAAAAAATTAAAACAAGTTTCTAACGGCCGAATACCCAAACGCTACAGACCTAAATGAGATGAGGAGGTACACTCTGTCTTCCCTAAAGTAGATACCAACAATAATGACTCACATTTGTAATTTTGGTATATTACCGAGTCTGATTAAAACAAATAGGTAAGTAGCAATACCTAACTACGTTGGCAATCGCAACATCATAGTTCTATAAGTCGATTTGAAATTTTATATAATCGTGTATTTATGGTTTAGCAACTAAATAAACTAAACATATCGAATTCCTGATCTAAAAAAATAAACATTTGTTTTCAAAACATTCGTTGTCAAAACAAGAAAACGGCTTAGGCTGTTAGTATTCATAAAATAAAAAAAGGTTAAAACCAAACATACCATAGAGACAACAGCCAAAAATCTTCACTGCAGCACAAAACCTAGGTTTCCTTTTTTGTCTAGCACTGATACAAAGCCAACACTGATTACAAATCTTTATCAATATTAACACGAAATTATATCACCAAGAACAATAATTACCGCATAAATAATTTATTTTAATGGTAAAATACGATAAATACATGTCTTTTTTATATTATAACCTAAATTTTGGTAGGAAAATGTTGATTTATTTGATGTATAAATTGTCTGGCCCGCGCCGGTTTTGACAGCTGACTGGGCGAAATCGGGCGACGCGGCCGCGCATGCGTAGTGCAAATAAAGGGGACTGAGGGGTATATTTCGCGGATACGCTATCAGCTGATAGTCTACGATTTGGTTGGGGTAAGCTGGGGGTGTGGTTGGGATGTTAAATATTTATCACTTAGCTGATAATGCTCATAGTAGACTGAAAGCGAGCCTCATTCACTTGATTTTTTGGTGTGGTAGGTATATCACATATCTTGAATCAACCTACCTATTTGAGATATTTCATTGAAATAATTTGAATACACAACCCTGCTACTCCTGGCGGTGTCCAAAGACAATTTTAAATTTTAAACGGTCCGATATTTACTATCACACTCCATAATTTTGTATGAACGCAAAATAAGGAGTGTAAATTTGTAGCACCATAGCTTCTAAAAATTTATTAATCAGACCGATTTCAGTAGGCTATTGTTTTTAGGGTTCCGTAGCCAAAATGGCAAAAACGGAACACTTATAGTTTCGTCATGTTAGTCAGTCTGTCTGTCTGTCCGTCCATATGTCACAGGCATTTTACTCAAAGACAATAAATATTGATGAAATTTGGTGAAAAGGTGCCGTAGTAGCCACTAGTTCTTAGCTTGAAAACTAAATAATAAAAATAAATTTATACTCTATACATGTAACATCAACGTGTGGTCCACCCCCCCCCTCCCCCTATCTTTTGAACCGATAGCGCTTAACAAATGCCATAAACTAAAAATATTTCCGACATCTTCGAATATTAAAGTTATGGGAATTCGTAACAATGTCTTAATGACTTCATACTGCCTGATGGAAAAACCTGACCAAAATCGTATATCTAACATGTCATGGTGGAATGGAAATTAAATTTCAGCAAACACAACAACACGTAGACGTATGGCACATAATACGACAGGTATTTTAAAAATATTTTAAGGTTATAAGAAACTCTTTTGAGTACTTAACTGAATATTTTCGAAAATAATTGTGCACAAACCCCCTTCACTTTATCTTTAAAAAAAATACAAAGGTAAAAAATACTAAAATTGTTTTCAACATGATCAGTTATTCGGGAATAACTCAAAGACGGTATGCCATAGGCTAGTTTTGCCCGAAAAACTGCGCTTCTCAACAAAAGGACGAAAGTGCCATAAAGATCAGGTCTTATTTTTCATATGTGGAACATTTCTCTTTATAATGATAGCTGCGGAAACCAACACTGAGCATAGTCGGACATCATGCCCGGTTTTTTTTTATTTTCTTTATTAGATCAAACAACTTTACCTACATCGTGTCTTAATTCCAAAAAATACATCGTTATGGATCAATAACAATATTATAATATCTTGGGACAGCTCATACGTCATCTGATCCTAAACTAAGGAGCTTGTACTATGGAAACCAGACAACTGATAAACATGCTTATATATTTCTAAATATATACATATTATAGATAAATAACACCCAAACACAGAATAAACCTTTATGCTCATGACACAAAGTTTTATCCTGGGTGGGGATCGAACCCACGACCTCTTGCGTAGCAGCCGGATACACTCCCACCGCGCCACAGAGGCAGTCAATAGTCACAGATTCAATAAGGTGTACAGTTTATAGCGCTAAGATGTTAAAGCTAAGCAATTGACCGGACGATCGTCAGACATGAGTAATAATTATTTTACCAATACAAAGCCACGTTATTTGTGAGTGTCATAGGCTGTACATCATCACGCTACGACCAAGAGGAGCGGAGCATCAATGAAAAATTACACAAACGAAGTTGCGCGGGTTTTATATGTATTATTTAACACAGAAACTTTGTAAACAGTTTTTCATCGTTTCTGAAAATATTTTGAGTTAATTCAGTGTTGTATTATTAGTGCGATTTAATCATTTAAGATTTTAAACATTTATTAAAATTAGCCGTAAGCTCCCAAAACAAAGTAAATTAAGTAGGTAGGTATACTCCGCAAGTCTATACCAAAAGGTCACCACCTCCGAGACATTCATCGCTGATTTTTTCCCTACGTTCATTCATTCGGGAGGACTATGGCTCGTTACATTAAGTGCATTCTTTATTTCAAGTTTATTTTCTTTCTAGTCTTCCTACATTCGATGTTTTGTTTTATTTGTTAGTGAACCTAAAACTGAGAAAAAATTATAATTTTACAGACGTGTTGTGGAGTGACAAAAGTAGGTGAAGTTAAGATTAAATTTTTCAAAACTAATTTCTTATTTTTTTTATGCTATGTTATTTAGTTTGCTTATTAAATGTATTTATTTTTTCTTCACGATTTAGATGGAGGAATATAGGAATTGCTTAAAGTTAAGGAAACGAATCACGTTCAAAAATGAAGATTAAATTAACCGGAATTTCCATCGCTGTTTTTCAGTCGTAGTATAATTGGAAAATCCCATAGAGATAAAGACTGGACTGCGGCTTTCATTTCAAGTAAGAAGTTGATAAATACAGGCTGCAAAGCGTGAGTGAGACAAAACACTTGTGCGAGCAGTTCCAAGCGCGGATCCAGGATCATGTTCGGGGGCACTTTGACCCAGCACCAGCCAAGTGTGAGTCGTATGGCAAAAACTTGAAACCCTGCCCCTGTTGCACCCCTCGGTTTGGATCCTCGCCTGCCTAGTTGTCAAAAATGTTGACATAAATTGTTCAATTCAATTCAATTTTTTATTTATGGCAAAACATAAATTGTTATTGCAGATCTATAATATGACACAAATATTGGCTGCACAGACGCATTGTCTTTGCTCAGTCCAGTCTCTATGTCTATGGAAAGTCCCAAGGGAGGGAAATCAAGGACGTCGACGTTTGATCTTTGGGGACAAGATGTCCGACCAACTTAGTTTAATCTGTTTCCACTCCGTCAAGCGCAAAATTTGTGAATTATGACTTGATCGTCACTTTGAATTAGAGTTTCATAAAAGCTTTAAAAAGGAAATTTTGTTTTTCTTTTATAATCTCAAACGTTTTGATAATTTACTGCTAGATACTTTTATGCTTGTAGGTACAAGCATAAAAGTATAGGTAGTTAAGTTTGGGTAAATTAATTTAACAATATACATATATAAATTTAAAATCTATGAAAGAGAACAATAAAATGAAATAAAAATATCTTTCGAACTGAAATAAAATATCTTTCCTATCGATGGAACTTAACTGCGCAGTTACGTACACTACCTACCTATGTTAGGAAGCCTATTTTATCACTTGCCTAGTGGAACACAGAATGGAAAACTACGATGACCTAACCACTTAATTCTTACGCAAAAAAAGCAATACCATTTTGATAATGTTTCCTATTAGGTAGGTACTTATATGTAAAATAATGATGTAATTAAAGTATTAATTAGTAGTACGGTTTAGCACGTAAAAGTATAAGCAAGTACCTACTTAACCGATGTCACCTATCTTACTAGCAATAATATTGCACTAACAACTAACTTGCTACCAAAGATACTACTAGTAACTGCTGCAATACCAACTATTCTACTAGCTACCATAGTACCAGAAAGTATTCTAATAAAAGAAATCTTACTAGCAGCTATCTTACTTGCTTCTGTGGTGGTAGGTGTAAGCCATAGGCCGCCCTGGTGGGTTGTGGTCCACAACAGTGTCAGTTTTTCGGTTGAAGAGCACTGTAGCAAGTGTAATTACTGGACAAATGAGACTTAAAAACTAATATTTCAAATGAAGAGCGCAGTGCAGTGATATTTAGATCTTTGGCAAAAAAGGATTTGGGTGGCACTGAATACTGTTATGAGCTAACGTAACGCTTACCATCAGGCGCACGAACCTCGTCTCTTCATTATGTAGTATAAAATAAACTAACTTACTAACAACGATCTTAGTACTTACCTACTATTTCACTAAAACCTGTGAGTGAGGCCAAAATTTGGTTAATGTAGATATGATTTTAAGTGACATAACAAACATACAATTAGCGGACACAAAGTACCTACACTCAGACATGGAACAACAATATCTGGACCATACAAAGTGATGTCCCGAGTGGGAATTGAAGCCACGGCCACTTGTCCAGCAGATGTAGGTACTTACATACGAATATATATACTCTAGTATAATGAAATAATGAAATCGCACATGTAGATACCTAAACATGTTTTTTGATTTAGTTTCTAAATTTCAAAAAGTTATTATTTTTTATGCGGCATTAAAGATTATTTCAATATATCGACACGTATCGATATATCCAATAATACCACATAAAGCGGCGGTAGCTTAATGGCTAAGGCATCGGTCTCGCAATCGTGAGGTCGCGGGTTCGAATCCTACCCATTATACTACCGACGTGAACCCACTCCTAACACAAGCCTTTGAGCTTAGCTGGAGGGGTTAACAGGATTGCTAGTAATGTGGGACTCAATCCCACATTGCTAGTTATCTTTCTAAAAAAAAAAAAAAAATGATTACAGGTTGCTTACTAGTTGACTTCAGGAATCATTAACGTAATTTATCCAGATTATTGAAATCATTTAGAAAAATAATGCTGGACTTAGGTACATCAGGTCCTCAATCCATACTACCTACTACCAAGTTCGCACTAGTAGCAGCCCGAGCTCGCACTATCTATTGTCGTAGTCCTATTTTACGGACACTAAGTTAAAAAAATATGACGTACCTAGTAGTTATGTAATATGATTATCATTGGACATGTATTAAAAAAAAATTGCCAATTAGTTTATTTTTAAAATTAGAAATATGTGCATGTTTTACATGTGCGATTTCATTGCACCGGAGGGTTTAAGAAGATATTTAGTAAAAAATTGTGATATTTTTCAATTTTGTAACGACTACATACCTACCTACCCCGTTACCCGACTAAATTAAATCTTATCTCTCCGTTAATCCGCCACCATACTCGGACATACCATTTTAATCTGACAGTGTTAATAAAATGGCGGGAGTGCAATATTAATGTGTGGCGAGAGTTGAGAGGCTAGCCGTGACGCGACCTCACCTCAACTCGGTCCACAGTTAGTAAATATTTAATGATACATTTAGCTTCTGTTTTAATTTAAAATCTCGTCTGGTTTTATTTTTAAACCCGATAAATAAGAGAATTGTAATAAATTTGATGCCTGTCTGTTTTGTTTTATACTTACCAACAATGTTTTTAGGTCTAAACACGTATTTTTCAACGGGATTTGTACGAAAATTTTGTTATTTCTCATTTGGTCTGCTATTACTCGTAAGATTGTAAAGCCTACTTAGCTATGATATTTTTTACTTTTATTTCCGTTACACATACTACTGCCCTGTTTTTTTCCACATCTCTAACAACAACCATTTAGCTAACCACGCGGGAGGGGGGGTAGACACTTTACTCTAAGAAAAAAATCCACTTTAAGGTATTTCACAAACGGATCCCTAAATCGAAAAGTCAAATTCACAACCCCTAAATATTTTTAAAAGACCTATCCAAGTAAACCTCTCACGAAGAGATGGGTGAGAAAAAAATGACATCCCCACTTTAAGTGTAGGGGGGTTCGCAAAAAAAAAATAACTAGCATATCCATGCCAAATTTTCAATTCCCCCCGCGATACAGGGCATGCACACTACTGCGGGAGTCATCTTTAAAAAAAACAGCTTTCTAGTAGGTCCTAAGGGTTAATTTTTTTTTTTTTTTTTTAATCGTCTACTACACACTACTGTCGATGTCGACAATTCTGCCAAAGTCAGACGTGCGATGGAGGAACAATTTTGAATTTTAAGGGTTAATTAAGGGTCTCTGAGCTAACATGGGGACAGACAGGACAGACGGATATTATTATGGCGAAACGATAAGGGTTTCGTTTTGCCACTTTGGCTACGGAACGGTTTCACGGATCGAATTAATTTGACACTTTTTTCTCGAAAAGTGCAACTGCCCGTTTTTTTTATCTGATGGTGATGGTGTAGGTATAGTATAACGATTATTATGTCAAAGTTATTCACGTTATATGTAAAATCAAGGTGAGCCTAGAAATACCAAAATCTCAAAATTTGTGTAGGTACCGCGAATGAATGAGCAAAGTAGACGATTAATTGTAAATACAAATGAAGTCGCAGAGTCGCAGTGACACTAATGATAGATACCTACATTGTATTTTTGGTGTACATCAGGATGATGGGTGTACCTCGAAAAACAGTCATTCTATACAAATAAAGGCAATGTTTCAGTAATGGCAGGAATGTGCTTAAAATTTAAAGCAATGTGCCTTTATAAAACTAGAATTATTTCAAAAATTTTGTAAGGCGCCAGTCCTCTCCTGATGTCAGAATGACGGATGTATTTTTAATCTGAGCAAATTACTTGGCTAACTTTAATAATAATAATAATATCTTGAGACAATTCACACAACGATATCTATCCCAAACTAAGCAGAGTTTGTACTATGGAAACCAGACAACTGATTAACATGCTTATATATTTCTAAATACATACGTAATATAGATAAATAACACTTAGCGTAGCGTAGCAGTCGGATACACTCCCACAGAGGAAGTCATTAATAGTATGAAAATATTACCGTAGCACACATAATATAATATTATGCCTACTAGTAACCGTAGCTTAGCAATGTCAAAAAAATGGTTACTACTCTTATTACCTACTCTTAAACCTCTTGCCGCAACAAATTCTGCTTTTGGTCATTGATAGAACATTGCTACAGTAATGTTTTCATACTAATAGGTAAGCAATTTGCTCAGATTAAAAATACACCATTCATTCTGACAACAGGCTGGCGGCTCCCTAACTTAGGTATAAGTACCTATATAGGTACTGTAACAACGACGTAGCTTTTGGTCGAGCAAGTACCGGGGCTGTTCCTCAGGAACTTGTATAACATTAAATTTTCAACCGACTTCAAAAAGGAGGAGGTTCTCAATTCGACGTTACAAATTCGTTTTCGTTTTGTTCACCGATTACGCCACACCGATTAAAGACGGCAGGACTGATTTGAAAAAATCTTTTTGTGTTTGGAAGGGTATATTTCCAAGTTGGTCCCATTGTCGTCAGCTTACGATCTGATGATGGGATCCTGAAGAAATCGAGGGAACTCTTCAAAACCAGGATATTTTTGGTCGGTCATGAAACTCACAGTGCTAGACTGTCATTTATTTCTTTATAATCAAACGAGTTTCACGAACATTAATGAGGTTTCATGCGAGGTGATCGTATACTCGATCCACCTGCCACAATACTTACTTCAATAGTCCTCTAACAACCAGTAGGTAGTCGTGATTAAATTAAATAGCCAGGTACCGTATCTGCCGAGTTATGACGAATCCAGATTTAGGTACCTACTTAAATAAACATTCCTGGGACGTTCTTCATAACACAAAATAAGGTCACGTTACATTTCTGCCTACCCCGCGCGTGACAATACACAATAATGTTAATATCGTCAAACATGAGAAGCAAGGTATCACTACTGGCGATATAGCGATACGATACACACTGACAGCAATACTATTTCTTTTAGTTATATAATAAACATAAACTAAGTATAAAGGCATAAAATAATAAAGGCATAAACTTTTTTTAAGCCATTGTATAGCTTTTATCACGGGCTTTGAGCGCGGCGACCGAATCAAGAAATTCCGTAACGAAAATATAACCTAACACCCCCCACTCCGCCTACCATGTAGCTCGGCCGAGCGTTCGTATTATGTATACGATACGACTGTACGGAGCTCGCACTCTCGAGACGAGCTCCTCCGAAATGTAATGAAAAGAAAAATAAATATTATTTATAAAAATTTTTTAGTTGATAAAAAATGCTATGCAATATTAATACGGCAGTACCCGAGTGCCACGATTTTTTTTTCTTTTTACCATGTATTGAATGAATCAATAGAGATATTTCATCAATTGACATGCAACACTTGACTCTAGGTACATTATTTTCTGTGAAGTTTACGACGAGCGACGGCGACGTATGAGTGAACCGTTTTCCCGTCTAACTTCATATCCCGATTGCAAACGGTCGGCGTCAATAAGTTCTCTTCTCTACCTCTATCCATCCATCTACTTTTATCTGTCTGTCAAAATAGGTAACTCTAGTAACGAAACGCACACAAGTATATCATCCCCTCTCAAGAACGCTCATGTTGTGTGTTAAATAGCTAATTCTAAACTGATATTTTGGGGTAAACCCCCCCCCCCTTCTCGAAATTGCAAAAAGGTAGGTACACATTTGGCCGGTGTTTAGTAAATTTTATCTATTACCGAAATTGGGTGCGTCCATTACAGACAGCTACTGGTGAAACTGGCCGTGGCTTTATAGCGGACTGAAGTGTGTGAGAAAGGAACGCAAGTAACTTTGGAATGAATCGCTTACAGTGTGACCGGGTGGTACAATTAATGCTCGCCCACGGACCGGCGCCGTCCGTGACGTTTCCGGCACGCGTCGACGTCACGACTGTGTGCCGACGTGTACTCTTTGTTTTGTGGCCCGTGATCGTGTCGTGTGTGTGCATTGTGTTATGAGTAGCTAATAATGTAGGGAGGTACCTACTAGTTTTTTAAAGGATATATAGCAATGTAGGTCGCACACAGGCACAGATTCAGAATTTTATTCAAGGGGGGAAAATTGACTTAGCATCGCCCAAAGGCAAATCGCGCACGAACGACAGGTGGGGTGAAAAAACATTTTCTGGTTAAAATATTTATTTATTTAAATAAATGCACCTAATTCGTACAAAGGCGGACATAATGCCTTAGGCTTTATCTAGAATTAAACCTTAGGGTGATGGAGAGAGCAGAATAAGGTAGCTGCTCAGTCGACTGTTAGGTACTTCCTAATACGAAAGTAATAGTAAGCATGAAAGTGAATAAAAATATAATTCCATACAGGCGCGGATCCAAGGGGAGGGGGGCAACAGCAGCCATTGCTGACCACCCCTCGCCCCCAGACTCATGAATTTCATTCGCCATAAATTTAGTCCGCGTTGACAGGCAAAACTACTCACACCTGGCCGGTGTTGGGTCAAAGTGTCCCCCCAAGAACACGATCCTGGATCCGAGCCTGATTACATAAGTATAATAACATAAACATACATATGTATACACTAGCTGACCCGCGGAACATCGTCTGCGTAGTTTTTCCCCGTTTTTGCAACATTTTTAGTTGCTGCTCCGCTCCTATTGGTTGGTCGTAGCGTGATGTTATATAGCCTCTAGCCTTCCTCGATAAATCATTATAATATAATAGTAATATCTTAGGACATTTCTCATTAAGATTCTTCAAATCAGACCCGTAGTTCCTGAGATTGTTGATTCAAACAAACAAACTCTTCAGCTTTATAATATTAGTACCTATAGATAAACACACAAAATAAAAGTCTTCACTCATGAATCAGGGCTCCCTTAGGGCCCACTTAGATCTACGCCTGGTCGCACATTACTAGAAATCTTGTTAATCCTTCCCGCTAAGCTAAATTGCTTTTACAGGAGTTCGTTCAAGTTGATAATATAATTCGTGGTATTCGAATCTGCGACTTCTTGATTGAGAATTCGATGACTTAACCACTAGGCTACCACCGCTTTTACAAAACATACCTATGTGAGTTATAAATTTACAAGAGCTGATCCAGGAGATATACCTTACTGAATATGTTCTAACTGGGCTTAGGTCCAATTCGGATCAATAAAATTAGGCTTTCATCATCATCATCAGCCTGTATCGGTCCACTGTTGGACATAGGCCTCTCCTAATTTTCGCGACAACATCCGGTCCTCCGCCTTCCGCATTCAGCCCATTCCAGTGACCTTCTTTAGGTTGTCGTAGGTCTAGTTAGCTCTCGGCCCTATCTTACGTTTACCGAGTCGCGGTCTCCACTCTAAGACTCGTTTGCTTCATCGGCCGTCGGTCCTTCGGCATATATGGTCAGCCCACACTTCAGCGTGCATAACCTGCGAGCTATATCGATAACTTTAGTTCTTTGTCAGATGATCTCATTGCGAATGTTATCCTTCAAAGAAACCACAAAGCATAGCTTGCTCCAACGGAGCTGGAGGAGAAATTAAGCTAAGTGATCTTTGAATGAAAACTAAGTCGCACTTGGTTTAGCTCATAAGGGTGGAATGTGCCGTTGCCCCTTCTACGTAATTTTACACCACAATAAAGCTATAAAAAATCCGCCTGCGCAAAAAAGATACAAACAAGATCCCCTACATAATGTAACTAGCTGTCCCGCGCAACTTCGTATGCGTAAATTTTCCCCGTTTTTGCAACATTTCTCGTTGCTACTCCGCTCCTATTAGTCATAGCGTAATGTTATATAGCCTTCCTCGATAAATGGGCTATCCAACAAAAAACGATTTTTTTAAATCGGACCAGTAGTTCCTGAGATTAGCGCGTTTAAACAAACAAACACTCTTCCGCTTTATAAGTATATTAGTATAGATATCATGGCAGTCGGAGGCATTCATCTCGATGAACTTTGTATTGTACCTCCGACATGATATTAGGTACATATGTAGGGGATCTTGTTTGCATCTTTTTTGCGCAGGCGGGTTTTTTCTTATTTTTATAATTTATATTTTTATTTACCTAATACTTTAAATTTTAGTGGTTGCAGGATGAAACTGATGTTACAACTATCTTTCATCGCAGCTTAGTACCTATTACAGTCATAACCATGTTATACCTTGTTGAATTGCGGTATACCAAATTTTTTTTTTATATCTCTTGTTTTTGACATGTCACCGCCGCCATGTTTGTTTTTTTTAAACGTCACATAACAAACACCAATCTAGCGACGTTATAATTGTTAAAATACTATTCTTTTCTATTCTTCTCTATTCTATTCTTAATTCTCCTACTGCCCCTTCTTACTTGACTTCCTACTTTCAGTACCTGCACTCAAATCACAATAGAGATCTTCGATCTTCCGACAATCTAATTCTTTTATGCCCTGCTCATTCTTCTGGATTCGTCGGATGCTCTTTTATAGTTCAATCTGTTTCTCTCTGGAATGCCCTGCCCCCCGAAATTAGGATGGCACCCAATCGCCTTAATTTTAAATGGAAGGTACGCACTTTATTCCTTGATGGATCAGCTGAATCATCACAACATTAGTAACATAAATATTAGTCTGTATCTATGTATTTATTTATGTATGTATGTATTGCTGTAAGTATGTATACTATTGTATAGTTATGTATGTATGTATATATGTATATATGTATTTTTGTAAGTATGTATAGTATTGTATAGTTATATTGTTTTATTTGTGTATTATGTAAGAATAATAAGGAAGTTCTTACAATTAGGTTACTGCACCTTTCACACATTCTATTTCTACACCACCCTAAGGTAGACTGGCAGAGAATGCTTTTAGCATTAAGTCCACCTTTGTACAACTTTGTGCATAAAGTTTTAAATAAATAAATAAATAAATAAAATACGTCTTGTGGTTTGAAAGATATGAGGTAATAAAGGATATTACATAAATACATAGGTACATATTTGATACGCGCGAAAAACATCACCCTTCCTTGCAGTCGGGTAAAAACTTGATACAGTATTTACATTTATTAAATAACAATATAAAACCAATAATATCTAAAGACACTTAACAAGATATTCTCAAGAAAGCCTTAAAAACCATATGTTGTGAGTCCTGTTGTTGTGTCGAAGGTGTTTTCACCCTACTGGTCGTAGACAGCTACAAATCCTTCGTCGATCTCGGTGGCGAAGTGACGAAAGCGTGGACTGCGATAATCGCCGGGTGCTAACCAATTCCTGGTACAAAATTGTATATTAGTCAATAAATAATTAAATAAGTAGATATTATGACCATGATTTCGAAGTTTGTTCATCCCCATATAGGGAAAACTTCCTGAAATACTACATCACAACAAAAAAAAATCTAGCTCTCTAGATCCGAGGGCTGAGTGTTGAACGAGTAAATGCCGCCTCTGTGGCGCGGTGAGTGTGTCCGACTGCTACGCAAGAGGTCGTGGGTTCGATTCCCACACGGGACACCACTTTGTGTGATCCACAAATTGTTGTTCCAAGTCTGGGTGTACTTTGTGTCCGTGACTTGTATGTTTGTAAAGTCCCCAACGACACAGGGTTTCTACCCTAAAGCGGGAGTCGTCTTTAAAAAATAACTTTTTTTTAAATTAATGATTCAGGACTTTTATTTTTATACATATTATTAAGACGAATTAATAAAGTTATTAGTTATTACCTAAGTACACATTAATAAAGTATTTTTTCAATTCGTTGTTTCAAAGGACCGCGCAAATATGGCACTTTTACCCAAAAATATTTGTTGCCCGTTTGTTTTGGAACTTACTAGCTGATATCGAAAATGTAATATGTAATTATATAGAACCGAACATGTTTCACGTGAAAGACTTTATAGTACGGGTTCCCAAGAAAAAAAAAAAAAATTATACATATCAAGCTGGAATTGCCATGGTAGCTTCGTTTTGTCGAGACGCCCAACTTTATGTACACGACAACTTTATATAGTGGTACTTTAGTGAAAAAAAACAGGTCTTAAATATGACAAACTTAACTTTGCCGTTGGAAAACTATAATCCCCATACAACAACATAGACCGCAATTAATTTACCAACCGACTCATTTTAAAATTTGTTTTAGAGAACCCGTACTATTATGCTAAATAGGTCCACTGTAATATAAGGAAGCGTTATAGGATGGGATGTAGGAATTACTCCTGTCACGAGGAGACTTTACATTCAAAATACTGACACAATACACACTCCAACTCGCATTCACACAAACCTTACTAGCAATACGGCTCGCAGATTACTAGCAATCGTATTAACCTCTCCAGCCAAACTAAATCACTCATGTTAGAAATTTCGATTCGAATCTAAGGCACCTGTCCGACCAACGGCGAGAAAGAGTAGCGACTAGCGATTTTATCGCTCAAGACACGTACATACTTATGTAGATCCCGTGTAAACAAAAGAGATACAGATATTAATAGTTGATCGCTGAGTGTTTCCACTGCCGGCGAGTACTCGCTCTATACTGCATCTCTTTTGTTTACATGGACGGGATCTACAAAATACATCTGTTGTTCGTTTCTTGAGCGATAAATCGCTACTCGCTTCTCGCTCATCGTCGTTGGTGGGACAGGTGCCTAAAGGTGCGCATACGTTCACTTATCAATCACTACGCTACCCACCTCTTCAATATTTACAAATATCTTACATTTATATTTTAGTTTAGTTTCTAACTATTAAAATGGATGGATAAAAATAATACAAACTAGAGATTCAACAATATATTTATTGATACAGTACTCATAACAAAATATATACTTAATGATACTATACATAATATACTATTTACATGATTTTTATTACTAACATGATTATAATAAGTCATGGCTGTATAATACTATACTTTTAATCAAAAGCTTACAGAAAATATTAAGCTATTATCAAACTTAAATCTTAACAACAAGGTTTTAATTTGCATTGCAACTAAAACTGCATTGTGACATTTAAAAAAGTCACTTTTGATTTTAGATTTATAATTAAATGAAAAACACTTTCTAAAAGCGTGTTAATCGAGGACATTGTTTTTATGGGTTCAAAGTTTTTTAAATTTTCTCATTTTTAGAGATAGATCTAATCTTTTGTAAGCATCTCGATATTCTACTATGACCCTCTTCTTCATTATATGTATTTTACCAACAAATGTTTTGTCTTCTATTCAGAATAAAAACCAAAAACTAAGACAGTATATTTTAGTCAAAATGCTACTATTAACTAAAGTATCAATTTAAAACAGGGTGGATTCAAATCACTTAAGAAAATCAAATTTTCTAAGCGTATGTATACTGACTGCTACGCAAGAGGTCGTGGGTTCGATCCCCACCCAGGATAAAACTTTGTGTGATGAGCACGATTGTTTATTCTGTGTCTGGGTGTTATTTATCTATAATATGTATGTATTTAAAAATATATAAGTATGTTTATCAATTATCTAGTCTCCATAATACAAGCTGTGCTTAGTTTGGGATCTGATAGCGTTGTGTGAGTTGTTCGATATTATTATTATTATTAATTTATGGATTTTCTTACTTTTCTAATTCTTTGGTTGTCATATAGCTAACGTTTTAAGTCTCGTGATTGTATGATGTAAAGGTTTTTGAGCAGGGATGAATTAAACATTTTAATATTAATAAAGCATAATATTCTATTGCTAAGCTGTACCTCACTCGGTTGCAAATTTCGTTTCAATATTATGGATAATTTTTTGATTAATTTATACAACGTTATTTTTGGTATAGTGCAAACCTAAAAGTAGTTTGCTCAGAATTAGTAACGCTAACCATGTTTTATCTTTTACTTAATAAATTAATCAATCATTAATTAATAATTCTAATATATATTTAGTCCAAATTAGGTTCACAATGTAATGAGGAATGAAATCATCACTTAATTTTCAATAATAACCATGGATTAGGTTCTACTGGACGCAATGAGCACGATAGCGCGAAGAACACAAGACAACTTAAACGGCTTATAACTATGCAAGTTTTCAATTTTTTTTTATATGATTTCTTGAAGTAAAAATCTCGTTGGGGTGTCTGAGTGTTGCACTATACCAAAAATAACCTTGTAAATTATGCTTCAATAATTTAAGGTAAAATACCTTGCTTATTGGCCGACGTTTCGACTACGATACCATCTAATCATATCTATCACTAACCCAGACCCACTGCTCGAACCGATGTAGCGGCTCGAAGCAAACCTTTCAGTAAAAGGAGGGGTGAACCCTTTCCCTTAAATACGTGTTTCCACTAAAAACACAACAATACCAACTAATATATCTTCAAGCTAGGCTTACAGATCCACCAAATATTGCATCTCGAATCCATGAATAGGGTACTGTCACTGTACTCAATTTATTATTGACTGGCCTGTTGGTTTAGTAGTTAGTGACCCTGACTGCTAAGCCGGAGGTCGTGGGTTCGATCCCCACCCAGGATAAAACTTTGTATGATGAGCGCGATGGTTTATTGTGTCTGGATGTTATCTATTTATAATAAGTATGCATTTAGAAATATATAAGTACGTTTATCAGTTATCTAGTTGCCATAGCACAAGCTCTGCTTATTTTGGTATCAGATAGCATTGTCTGAGTTGTGCCAAGATATTATTATTAATTCTCTAATAGACCCCCCCCCCCACATCATCTCCTGAATCCACCTCTTCTGCTCTAAAAACACTACGATACAAACTAATCCAATCTAGTGCAATCTAGTCTACCCTGGAATCAAGCCTGTCAACCCAGACCCACCGCTCGAACAGATGCAGCAGCTCGAAGCAGACCTCGGCCATGATGAGCGCGATCACCATCCACTCCAAGCGCACGTGGTGCTTGTCGTTGGCCCACGAAGAGAGCAGCTCTAGGAGCTCCACGCAGTGAGCTAGGCGCTCGTTTAGTACCTACAACAAATAATATCCTTACAAACACAATAATTGCATTTTTGAAAGATAGAAAAAATTGAAGTCCAGACCCAGGAATCGAACCCGAAACTTCCGTAGCCAAACCGGGGCCAGAAGCGAACCACCTATCTGGACTATGTTACTAGACCTCAAATTTTTCTATCCCTTGATGCTCGCGAGTTGGGCCCTCGCATGCGCCATCTAGTAGGTAGTTAAAGAACTATCACGGCTTTTGTTATTGCTTCGTTACAGAAAGCATTTTAACAAATCAAAAATGCAATTATTGTATTTGTAAAGTAATTGGCAAGAAATGCCTATAAAAATTACTTCAAATAATATCCTAATTACATTTCTTTATTTAGGTATTCACAGTTGTCTCAACGTAACTTGGCCGGATTGAAGTTGGCGACAAGTGATTGCGCAGATGCATTTTTTGGAAGTAAATGGTGACAGGAAGCGGAGGCGGGGGCGGTAACTAAACCAAGAGAATTAGAGATGTGATTACGCATTATATTGTCGTAATTAATATTACTAACTCATGATTGTTGTGATTATTTTCGCAATTTTTTTTTTAAACGTTCTATAATATTTACGGTAACTGTTTCAAATTTAAGTAGTATTTTTCATATTGTTGAATTAAAATTTTGTTAGTATTTTAATCGGTTAAAAATAATTAATTGTTTTCGTAAGTAATTATAGGGTCGCATCTCTATGACATGCGTGAAAGTGATATGAACCTAACTTCACTCCGGCCAAGTTACATTGGGATAACTATAGGATGCAAAACAACACGGGTGATTTAGATTAATGTTCGGGAAAAAAGCCGCTCGGCTGTGCAGCGCACATTTACTATAGCAGTAATTGCTTCGGGTCGGCTTTTTTATTTTACTAACACTGCCGAGTCGAATGATGTACCGACCCAAATAAATTACCAACTAATGAACCCGATTGGCACTAATTAATGAAGCTGAACATGTCTAACAATTGCTTCGGGGATGGCTTTGTTGTTCAACAAATACTGCTTGAAGACAATGCCAACCTACGGGTTGGCATTGTCTTCAAGCCCTTAATGAAGGTATTACAATGGAATTCTACACATCCCGAAACAGCTGACCCGCGCAACTTCGTATGCGTAAATTTTCCCCGTTTTTGCAATATTTTTTATTGCTGCTCTGCTCCTATTGATCGTAGCGTGATATTATATAGCTTATAGCCTTCCTCGATAAATGATCTATCCACCAGTAAATATTTTGCAATTCGGACTAGTAGTTCCTGAGATTATCGCGTTCGAACAAACAAACAACCTCTTAAGCTTTATAATATTAGTATCAATTTAGATTTATTTTCTATCATCTTAAACTAAAAAATGTAAGTATGAAAACTGACTCACCCTGGTCCGCCTAGAGATAGTGAAGTAGGCGATAGTGCTGGAGTACAGCCTCTCGAGCTGCTCCTCCTCCCAGTAGAAGTCGGGCGTGTCCAGCAGGTCTGACTCAATGTTCAGTCGGTGCCGAAGGGAGAATATCTCGCCTAGCTTACGTACTACCTGCAATAAGAAAAGAGGATTAGTATGAATCATAGCGTTCAACGACGCGCAAGTGTGACTTGCTCCCACAACGAGGTGGTTACAATTAATTCGTCACCAACAAAATGCATTATAAAGTTTTACAAACGTTGCAATTGTTTCCTAGATGAACAAAAAATGCAAAAGTCTAATTAGTATTAGTAAATACTAGACTAACTAGAATTTAAACTGCCAACGATTTATTCCTTAACAAATTTTATGTTAAAAAGATTTTATTTTTCACACAAGAGTGGTGTCCCGTGTGGGAATCGACTACACAACGGAGTCGATTCCCACACGGGACACCACTTTGTGTTGTTCACAAATTGTTGTTTCGAGTCTAGGTGTACTTTGTGTGCGTGGCTTGTATGTTTGTAAAGTACACCATTGCGGAAATCGACTTTAAAAAAATGATAGTCAGGTGGATTTTATATGAGATCTCCATATAAAATCTACGTTTTGACATTTCTTAAAGAGTTCCTGTTTTGATTAGTTGGAAATTAGATCATTGACTAAACACCAGACAAATGTTTACCTATCTTTTAAAATAGGGTATTCTATCCTGATTTGAAAGATTAGTTTAAAATGTTGATTTCCTAATTAAAGGTTGATTTCCTAATTAAACATGCTTTCCCGCTATAAAATAACATTTTATTCTCGCGAAAACACCGGCTGCCATGTTTATGACGTCATAACGGCACAAACCAATCGGAATGATGTTTGTGGGCGTTAAACCATTGACGTAGAGAACTCACAAAAGTGTTCACCACTTTCTAGAAAGAGACAACGCTACTTTGTCCTGTCAAATGAACAGGGCTGCACAAGTTCTTTCACTCTTTCACGCTTTGCAGTCAATATATACTTTTTAATTGAAAGGGATGGCACGTTCCAGGTCTATATGGCATTGCCGACACTCTGTTTGACGCATTGAGCGTCAAACAGAGTGTCAGCAATGCCATCTATCACACTAATATTAGAAAGGCGAAAGTTTGTGAGTGTGTATGTCTGTTACTTCTTCACGTCTAAACGGATAGATTTTAATAAAATTTGGTATGGAGTTAGCTGACACCCTGGATTAACACATGGCTAATAAACCGCAGGTAACATCGCGGGGCACAACTAGTGCAGACATCATCATCAGCCTATCGCAGTCCACTGCTGGACATACGCCTCTCCAATTGCACGCCACTTTGTTCTATCTTCGGCGTCAGTGCAGGCATAAGGCAACGAAACCATTAATCCTAGGTGGCGCTACTTTCTAAGTGCAATTTTCCCTAGTACCCTATTTTAGAGGGGGGGGGGGCATGTGTTAGGAGCCACGGACCAGTTTCTTATCGACGTGTGCGGCTCCGTCGTGCTGCATGGCGGCGGTGTGCGCGCTCACGGACGCCGCCAGCGCCTCCAGGCGGGACTCCCACGCGCCCAGCCGAGCTGACTGCACCATCGCGTGACTGGAATATTAACACTTCAATAAAGCCTTAGCCTAATGGCTAAGGCATCATCGGTCTCTCAATCGCTTCGAATCCTGCCCTTATACTACCGACGTGAACCCACTCCTAATACAAACCATAGAGCTTAGCTGGAAGGGTTAACAGGTGGGACCACAATCACACATTGCTACCTATCTTTTCTAAAAAAAGTCTAATAAATGGTAGCTCCACACCCTCGCGTTCAAAGCGACATTTAAAGGACACGAATATGGGCGCATGCGTGTGAATAATCTTAGTCTTGTTTGTACCCCAGGCCCATGTCAGGCTGCCTAACGGACGGACGTCAGACGGAGGCAATAAACATCTTTTATCTTAAATTATTCACGCGATTAAGACCCGTAGCATACATAATTTTATAACTTATTATAGCCCATGGCTGCCTGCCGGCATGCGTGCCGTGCATCTAAACGCACCATTAAAGGTAATAAAAGCAACATTCAAATGTTTACTTATCCGAGGTTGTTGTGTAAATAACAATCTCAAAGGGACAGAAAACTTGGTAAATAGTTTAATTTAACACTATATAGTTTTGATGACAGCAACCATTTTATTTTCATACTTTTTGAGCTAGCCTTGCCATAAGGTCACTAAAGTATAATGGCGGGTATTCTGTGGAAACACTTGCATGTATCAATATATTGGGAATCATCAAATCAAAGTCATTAAACTCACCTGAATGTATACCTCTCCAATGAGTTGTCTCTGTTTGGCACTAACACAAACGACGAATCTTGCAAGTAACACCTTTTACTGGAATAAATTTAAAAAAAATATATTTAAGAAATAAATATGTACCACCATAAACAAATTAATATTTTTTTTAAACTAAAAAAATATCAATAATGTCATAATGTGCACAAATCAGAATATATATTTTTTGGTATTTTTCAATTAACTCAATAGCTCAGACCCTAATGTGATGACAATGTGACCAACTTGAAAAAGTGGAAGTATACCTTTGCAAACACAAAAAAAAATATTGTTAAAGCTCCAGGCAACATCCTATTGCAAACCCTGTTCAAGTCTATATGCCTGGTCTGAACAGGTCTAGTGGTTAATGACTTTGACTGCTAAGCCAAAGATTGTGGGTTCAATCCCCACCCTGAATAAAACTTTGTGACAAGCATGTAGGTTTATTCCATGCTGCTCTCTTCCTATAAACGTTAGCTAATGGTGACAAAAAGTAACCGAAGTAGTGAAAGTCCCGTCCAAATCCGTGCAGCCGTTTCGTAGATTAGCCGGAACAAACAAGCAGACAGACAAAAAAATGTTTTTTTGTAGGTATGAACTGTCATATGCATTTAGTAAAAAACTGTTATTTTGTCATTACAAACAGATATTTCAATTATATTTATTTGTAGAGATGTATGGTGTGTGTCTGGTGGCCATAGTATAGGCCGTGCCTAGTTTGGGATCAGATCAGAAGCAAAGGGTGTTTTTTTCTAAGGTAACCCGATACAAAAACATATCTTGCTGGACATGGTTCCTTGTACCTATAATACTAAGTTACTACAATCCAAAGGGAAGCCGAAAGTAATGGTGTTCTGAAGCCCCTTCGCCACTGGATCAGATGGCATTGTGTGAGTTGTCCCAAGATATTATTATTAACATCCAAAATAACATACAAGTACACTTACGCATTTGGTTGATACACATAGGTCATAACTTCTCTTTCTTTTTCGACCACATCCTTTGGATAACTTTCCACTTCATACCTGAAACACCAAATTGTACAATTGAACATGTTTTTGAAGTAGCTCACTGGCAACTGCCTAACTTACGAGACATATGTCCTGGCAAGCAAATACGCAATTTCCTGTGATTTATTTAATTGCAACTAATTTTTTCTTTTTACTTAGAGAGCTTCATCACTTAGCAACGACGTCACCTTAAGAAACATTTAAAGATTAAAATTAATTATTTTATCAATGCTAAGCTATATAATATCATAGCCTGTTCAGAAATGGGACAAGACAGCATCTAATTAAAAGCTCCAACATAAACTGCTGGAAATACATACATATATATCAACCCATATGATGTAACATGTATAACTCCCTGTGTATAACTTATTATAGACCCTGGGGGTAATTGCCATAATCGCCACGCTTGGCGAGCAGGTTGGCGATCGCGGTCAGGCTTTAACCTATTGACCACCAGGGAGGTGTATGGACGTTAGGTGAAAACGTGCTCACGACGCCACCGACGGTATGACACGTCAAAAATAGTACATTTTTACACAACGTGGCGTGGGGAACACGGATTTTCGTTATTGAAGTCGCGGTCAAAAGGTGAAAATAAACAGAGGACGCTGCTGCCCGGCTCCCAGTGTTACATCCCTTAATCGCCTTAACAACACCTACAGTAAGAGATGGGAAATATGCGAAGGTTAATATTGTGAGGAAACCCACATGTTTAAAACTAAGATTCTGATAAGAAATGTGGTATGCAACAACCTTTGCAGGGCCTATGCATTGTAAATGCTTAACATAGTATTTAAATGTTGAAAGCAAAAAATATTTTTTTTTTACTAATTTTGAACAGGATTCAACAGAAGAAAATAACAGAATCAAATCTTGTTTTAGACTAGGGTGGTCATTATATTTTCGACTTTTTAAAAATCAGCCTCCTCACCTGCTCATTTTCGTTCTACTATTGTATGAAAGTAGCAAGCAATTAATTGCAGAAGTAGATAGAGATAAGAATGTATCACTGTATTTAGTTGTGCCTGAGTGTCTATTGGTGGTGCAATAATATTAAATACATTTGCTAAATGCAAAAAAAAACTCACAAGTTCGTTTTTAGGGGTATAACTAAATAAAGGGTGAGGTGTTTGATTTTCAAAAAGGCGAAAAATTAGGATAACTCTATTAAAAACTCCTTTATGAAATTAGTTTAACCAGAACATTATTTAAATTACAAAATAGTTTGTTCCATACTCACGGTCTAACAAAATCCAGGACATTACTTGCCTCCAGCTCTGTACAGTTCCAGAAGACGATAGCTCCTTCTCCAAAGAATATGATCTCTCTCTGTTCTGTGCCCACACTGTACACTGGGTTGGCTACCACCACATCACCTACTTCACTTGACACTTTTAACCTGGGAATAAACCATGAAAAAATATTGTATAATAGTCTTTTTTAACCTTTTGACCGACATGCCAACAAAAAAAATCCGTGTTCCCCATGCCACATTATGTAAAATTGTAGGGATTTTGACGTGTCATACCATCGGTGGCGTCTTCAGCATGTTTACATTTGACGTCCATACATGTCCCTGGCAGTCAAAAGGTTAAAACCTTTTATTTTAACTTGACTTTTATGTATGTATGTCCTGGAATTTTGCAATCAATATTTCCCCCACTTCTACTAAAGCTATCAAGTAGAAATTTGTCACACAGATTTGATTCTTGTGACAAAGCACACTAAGAAACCATTTTAATAAAAAAAAAGTGTATTTTCAAACAATTACACACATGCACTATAGTACAAGCCCCATGTTATAAGGGACTTCAAATTTAAACTCAAATATATTTATTTCATAAAAAGAAATCTATCATTGTTTGATAACATTAAACTTGGGACTGTCTACTAATATTTTTTTTAACAACTTTAAAAAAAATATTAGTAGACAGTCCCAAGTTTAAGACTTAGAACAGAAGCTGCTGATGAACTCAAACATACAACTAACAGACACAAAGTACACTCAGATTTAGAGCTAAATTAAAAAAAAACTGTCCCATAAATCTACAGCAGCACAAACATATTTCTTTCATAAAAATTAGCAGATAAAAAATACATGCAACAAAACAACAATTTGTGGTGTCCCTTGTGTGAAACAGATATGAGAATAGCTGCTGAGTTTTTACTAACTACCTATATTTGTAAGTAAGGAGTTAGAGACTTAGAGTAAGGTTTAACAAGATTACCAGCTTATTAAAGTGTCATAATACTAGTGTACAGTTGTCTTAACATAACTTGGCCGGGTTGAATTTGGCGACAAGTGGTTGCACAGATGGAATTTTTGACATGAGCAGTAGTATTATAAACCTAACTTAACTTCGGCCAAGTTACATTGAGAGAACTGTAATCTACATTATAGGAACTTTTTAAGGAATAAGATGATAACCTTATTGAACCAACACTAAACACATTTCCATTGCTTATCAAGTGTTGCATCATTAACAAAGTAAAATAGGTTAAAGTCTTACTTTCCGGGTTCATAAAGCTTCTGCTGCAACAGGGCTTCTTTTAATCCTTTCAAATCATACGAATTTGCCGTAGCATAAGCCATAGCCAGATAATGGCCCTCCTTACCGCTTAAATCTTTCGGGCTAGCTTTCTTATGTACAGCCTTCTTTTTTATCGGTAGAGTGCCATTGTCGATTGCAATGGTGGGATGGATAGCATCACTAGTATATGTTCTAATGGATAACTGTTTCGCAAAGGAGAATAAATCATTTTTCTTTGATAAAAATCGAGTTTTCGGCGCGACAAGTTCAGGTAAACAGTTTGTAGAAAAATATTTTTGTGCCGCACTGCGAACTGTGTTCAATGCAATTCTTGATAAATACACCGTCATACTTAAGTTTTAAGAAGTCTTATTTATTATTAATGCAATTTTAAATGCTTTTCAATAAAATTACATAAAGTTGAGGTTATGCTTACATTTGTTTTGACACACAATTTGTCAATTGAAATCTTCTTCTTCTTTCTTTTCTTATGGTAATGAATCTTATCATAGACTAGGCCGAAGCTAAGTCCATTTTTGTTTATCTGTTTACGAAACTATTGTTTCATCTCTTCTCATTCTTTATGAAAATAAAACAAAACTCTTTTTTTAAACTTGCTTCTTGCTTCGTACTCTATAGAATCAAGAATCATCAACCTCTAGAAGAAACAATAAAATCGAGATCAAGTATTTATTTAAATAATATCGTACACAATACTTTACAAAACATTTATATTATTCAGTCTACAAGCGTATTTCCATCTTGAGCAGTAAATAATATCTTCAATTTTCTAGCAAATTCGGGTCCTACTCGCCTCGCTTTTGAACCAGGTACTCCCGCGCGTGACACCCCGACATCTGCCAACTCGTTTACACAGTCTGGTGATTGTAGAGCCTACAACAAGAAAACCATTTACATTTAAAAAATATATTTTTTATTAACTACAAAGTAGGTAGTCAAATAATGACACGCGGTGTTTGTGTTTTTAAAAACTTTATTTACAATACACGCGTGCTCAGCATGAGCAACAGAATGGAACAATCTAATGTGTCTGCAAGACACGGTTTTATATATTAATCTTATATGTGTTAAAATACGTGTAAATACAGGGTTAGTTGCATGTGTGCAACTTGGTGACAGACCACCCATCTGTGTATGTTCTGTTAATCATTAACATTCCAATATTTGATATTTATAATTGATTTGGTCATCATTAATTTTATAGTAATTGATCTAAATGAGTCTTCGACGGTGGTTCGTCTCAGGCTTGGTTTACTAACATGAATGGGGGTTTGGGTTGGCCACCCATAACTAGGTACAACCGCGTAAATCGAGCGTTAAACAGGGTTAAACAACGTTACTATTTTTAGACCATAGCAGTCATACCCCTCTGTGCCTCGGAGAACACCTTAAGCCGTGGGTCCTTCGCCTAGTCTCTTCCCCGTCGTGTCGGAGTTCGTGCTGATTTTGCATTTAGTAGTTGGCTTGTCTGAAGAAATGGCTGACCGAAATCGGTTACGAAAACATTATCTACACTAATATTATAAAGCTGAAATGTTTGTTTGTTTGAACGCGATAATCTCGGGAACTTAAGGTTCGAATTGACAAAATATACTACTGTTACATTTACCGAGGAAGGCTATAGGCTAAACAACATCACGCTATAACAAATAGCAGCGGAGCAGCAATAAAAGATGTTGCAAAAACGGGGAAAATTTACGAGGAATAGTCAGCTAGTCACACTAATATTATAAAGGCGAAAGTTTGTGAGTATGTGAGTGTGTATGTTTGTTACTTCTTCACGTCTAAGCAGCTGGAGCGATTTTAATAAAATTTGGTATGGAGTTAGCTGACACGCTGGATTAACACACAGGCTAATAAAACGCGGGTAACACCGCGGGGCACAGCTAGTAATACTATAAAATAGAAAAAAGGTTACCTCAAATAGGGCGAGTGGTGATTTGTATTTTGAACATATCGCTCTTGACGTTTCTAAGCTTGAGTGTGGCAATACTGCTATCATTTGCTGCCACAGTTTACCCACAGCAATACCTGCAAAATTGTCAATACTGATCTATATGTACTAATATTATAAAGCTGAAGAGTTTGTTATAATATCATATACGCGATTTTTTTTGTGTACAAAGTTAACTAGCAATGTGGGATTATGGGTCCAACGTCACTAGCAATCCTGTTAACCCCTCCAGCTAAGCTCAATAGCTTGTATTAGGAGTGGGTTCACGTCGGTCGTATAATGGGTAGGATTGGAATCCGCAACCTCACGATTGCAAGTCTGATGACTTAGCCATAGATACCGCCACTACATTGCTCATAAAATGCGAGTGGTTCGCACAAGGGAGGGGGGGAGCTTATACTCACCAACCAAAAATAACTGTTTTATCACCGCACGAGGGTAAATAGTTATAAATGTTGATAAACTTTCGCGATTTGTACACATTATGAAAATCTATATATTACGGGTCTTAATCGGGTGAAGATCCGTAATATTTATTTTCATTAAAATAGTCATAGGTTGGGACCCAGGCTTTAGTGAATACCAAATTATAACTCTTCGCTGGTCTGTATGTATGTTTCGGGTGAAGCGCCCCCCCACTCCCCGTTTGTTTTGGGTACTTAATTTTGCCTTTTGTGCCGTCCCCGTCCCCCCAAAACGAACTCACATTCGGTCGGTGTCGGGCGAAACTAAATGCACCCGGGGGTGAGTCGCAGGCATGTTAGATCCCGCACTGCCATTTGCATCTCGTGTCGCCGAGAATGAAATCCTGGATCCACCCCTGTATGTTAACCTACCATCTTTATCAACGGCGACACATTTCTTGCTGTCTCCCTTCATATAGTACTGAGCGCTCTCATCGCTCGCTCGCTGCGCCATTTTGTGTGGAGCGGCCGCCACTGCCTTCGTCAGTTGAGCGAGCAACAAGCCTAACTCGCTCGGAGTGTTTACTGTCGCTGTATCGCATTCTGACGTCACTAGTAAGTCTGGAATGACAACACAACTGTGACTGGCCTGTTGGTCCTTTAGTTACTGACATTGATTGATAAGCCTGAGGCCGTGGATTCGATTTGCACCCAGACATTTGCATTGTGTGATGAGCACGATGGTTTATTATATATCTATAAATAAAATTGAAGTGTCTGTTTGTAATGTCAAAATAACTGTACAATAATTTTTGAAAGATAGAAATATTGAAGTCAGGTCCCAGGAATCGAACCCGAGACTTCCGTATTCCAAACCGGAGCCGGAATCGAACCACAAAACCTCATTTTTTTCTATCCTTTCCTGCAGTTGGGCCCTCGCATGCGCCATCTAGCCGGTAGTTAAAGAACTATCACGGCTTTAGTTATTGCTTCGTTACAGAGAGCATTTTAACAAATTATTATGTCGCAGGTCGAATATTATAGTAATCTTTTGTATATGCATTTCTTGCCAATTACTTTGAAAGATAGTTTTTTTTTTGCAAAAATGCAATTATTGTATTAATAATGTAATTGGCAAAAAATGCCTATGAAGATTACTATAAAATTATTGTACTTAGAACAAAATAACATTTTTATGTCGGTTGGTTTCAGGACTTTTACTGGCAGACAGCTGATGTTGTATGAAGACAAGGAAGACATAACAACACGACAATGGCGCTTGCAAATTATTTGATGCAAACCGAAATCGCTTCTCCTTCGTTAATGTAAGTTCCATTCAAATGAATAAGGCTCACCTGTCAAAGCTAATTCTAATTCTATTTCAGTCATAGACGTTCGGTTACTGTTTGAAGTTTTGCGTCGCGATTTTCTGTAAAATACAATTTGTCATTAATTCATTAACCAAAATTAAATGAGCCGTTTACTACGAGTTCATCGGGTCCTTAGCCATTTTCCCATCTCCTTGATTCGCCTCTGCCGCCTGTGTCATGCCCCCCCCCCCCCACACTCCTAGCGTCAAACTACGTCTCATAAAAATCTACCTAGTAGCTTTTGGAGATTGCTACATAGGCTAAAAGATGGTAGATATATTATTTTTTAATAACTACTATGTAGTATATATACCTATATACCAAAAATCAAATTTATTTTACAGGGATACTGTGTACCTGTGGGTGTCATCAAGGCAACTAAGGGATCTCACACCGGGAGGCCGACTCTAATGAGGCCAATAAAATGAGGTGGCAATAAACAGAGCCAGGAACATCTATTTAATCCTATCGTTCCAGAAAATCGTACATGGGTTCGAACTTCTTGTGTTTATCCAAAAATTAATTAGAATAATCCCCGTAAACTTAAGAAATTGAAGTAAACGAAAATTTTAGAATTTCGTTTTAAAGAAAAAGAGTAGGCCTACGAAAGATGGGCAGCAGCATCGTCACCAATTGCTCGGCAAGCGTGGCGATTATGACAATTATCCGTGGGATCTATAAGTAGGTTCTACTAGGGAGACCCGTGTCCAGCAGTGGGACATCATATGGGTCGATATGAGTATACTCACTTGAAATATTCCTTAACACCAAACAACACTAGTGTCAATGCACAGTCTACTAGAGCCTTTATCTCGCCGAGGTGACTCGCTAGCGTGTGACCGTTGACATGTTCGGCTATGTCCTCCGCGGTTGTGACGTATAACGCGCGGTTACATGGCTCCACTGATGGCGTTAACTTCAGCTAGAAAAAAAAAAAAATATAAGCTTTTCTGAAACCAGCGCTATGTTGTAACATGCCACAACATGGCTTTTATGCTGAATGGAAACCTCGTTTGTCGCAGATACAACATGGGTAGGTACCTACTTATTTGTATTTTTTTTTAAGTAATTGTATCTGTGAACGACGATTTTTCTTCTTGTTATTTAGTCAGTCTTTCTTTAACCCCCACACAAATTAATATAAAAACAAAAAACTGAAAAATAACATATCACATTATACAGTGATTTTTAATATACTAATAACGTCACACTCTTGGCTTCTTTACATTACGCCAAATAACTTCATAATATTATTATAATTTTTGAAAAAATTACAAACCCTTCACCACCTACCATCTACTTTTGTCACGCAATCAGAAAGAGAGAGAGTTTTCTGAGAGACCCTGGAGTATAATCGATGTATCTTTTGTCAGGTTGAGAGCCTAAACCTCACAATAAACAATAATTTTCTTCCAGTAAAATAGTCTGTAGGTGCAATAATTGCATTTTTGAAAGATAGAAAAATTTGAATCCAGACTCAGGAATCGAACCCGAGACTTCCGTAGCCAAACCGGGGCCAGAAGCGAACCACCTATCTGGACTATGTTACTAGATATCAAATTCTTCTATCTCTTAATGCTTACGGGTTAGGCCTCCGTAGCGACATCTAGTCGGTAGTTAAAGAACTATCACGGCTTTTGTTATTGCTTCGTTACAGAGAGCATTTTAACAAATTATGATGACGCAGGCCGAATATTGAAGTAATTTTTATAGGCATTTCTTGCCAAAGACTTTACAAATACATACAATAATTGCATTTTTGAAAGATAGAAAAATTTGAATCCAGACTCAGGAATCGAACCCGAGACTTCCGTAGCCAAACCGGGGCCAGAAGCGAACCGCCTATCGGGACTATGTTACTAGATATCAAATTCTTCTATCTCTTAATACTTCAATATTCGGCCTGCGTCATCATAATTTGTTAAAATGCTCTCTGTAACGAAGCAATAACAAAAGCCGTGATAGTTCTTTAACTACCGACTAGATGTCGCTACGGGGGCCTAACCCGTAAGCATTAAGAGATAGAAGAATTTGATATCTAGTAACATAGTCCAGATAGGTGGTTCGCTTCTGGCCCCGGTTTGGCTATGGAAGTCTCGGGTTCGATTCCTGAGTCTGGATTCAAATTTTTCTATCTTCAAAAATGCAATTATTGTATTTGTAAAGTCTTTGGCAAGAAATGCCTATAAAAATTACTTCAATAGTCTGTAGGTGGTTAAGGTCATATCTCCAAAAACAAGTGGTAGGTGATTAAGGGTTAATTTACTAAATATATTCTAAAACTGATATTACGTTACGCTGAGATAACTATACTCTATACTAATATTATAAAGTTGAGGAGTCTGTTTGTTTGAACGCGATTTGGAACTACTGGTTCGAATTGAAAAATCTTTTACTGCCTATTTATTGAGAAAAGCTAAAAGCTCCTAATTGTCGCAGGGTAATGTTATATAGGCCTTCGATAAATGTACTATCCCACACTTAAAGAATTTTTGAATTCGAAGTAGTAGTTCCTGAGATAATCATTCAACCATACAAACTCTTTACCTATACCTATAATATTAGTATAGAAGTAAAATATGTAGATACAAGATTACAAATAGAAAATTTAAACTAACTTGTCCACTATCTTTATCAATAGTCCGAGGCAAACTCATGGTCCACACAATCAGCGCTGGATGGAACAGCTGAGGTGCAGGCACTATTTTAGCCCCAGCTGCGGTCACCTCGTGACTTATATCAGAACACCACCACAGTGAAAGCAGCACTGGATGGCACTCCACATTCATGTACTGGAAATTTATATCAAATTACCTTTTCATTGTGACTGTGCTGCATTGTGCAAATTGAGAGGCGATTTGTAAAAATGGCGGGAAATTGACATGTCGCTATTTTTACAACTTCGCGTTTAAAGTGTAAAACAGTGTAAAATATATTATATAATAAGATGATAACGGGATAAGAACGAGATTTTGTGATTTAAAGAAGAAAACCAGAAAGAAAATAAACTTGAAACTGACGAATGTACAGAATGTGCGAACCATAATCCCTAACTAATAATATCGGAGGGAAGTGGAGAAAATAAAGTTGAGAGGTCATGGTTGATATTCCGTTTCCACATATTATACTACGCACATGAACCCACAAGATTGCTATTAATATGTGACACAAATTGTTATCTATTTATTTAAAAAAAAACCGAACAAGAGCATGTCGGACCATGCTCAGTGTAGGGTTACGCAGCCTTAAATAATTGCATCAGCAGTAGAGCGTATGTTCATGGCACTTACGCCCTTTTGTTGAGAAACACAGTTTTTCGGATATAACGCAATGAATAATAATAATTTTAGTTTATAGTATTTATTAAGCGCTACCTTTTTGATTTTTTAATATTTTTTGGTCACACAGTTCATAAGTTAAGGAGGGGGGGGACACAATTTATGCAACTTTTGGAGTATTATTTCTTCACTCAATCAAAAAAGTTTATTAGAAACCTCAAAGTTGTTTTTAAAAGACCTGTCAAATGATGTGCCACACATTGATGATTGCTGAAAAAAAAATCAGTATGGAGTATATCAACCCATATAAAGGACCCACTGCTGGGCACGGGTCTCCCCAGTAGAAGCTACTAGTGTGTAGATCCTGGGGGTAATTGCCATAATCGCCACGCTTGGCGAGCGGGTTGGCGATCGCAGTAAGGCTTTAAGTACGCAGAGGACGCTGCTGCCCGTCCTCCGGAGTGAAATCCCTTAGTCGCCTTGACGACACCCACAGGAAGAGATGGGGTGGTACTATTCTTAAGCCGGTACCACACGGCCAGTATGGAGTGCTCCCCTAAAAATATTTATTTTTATTATTTAGATATTAAACTAAGTAGTGGCTACTACAAGACACCTTTTTACCAAATTTCATCAATATTCATTGAGTAGTCTTTGAGTAAAATGCCTGTGACATACAGACAGATGGACCAACAAACAGACAGACAGACACATGACAAAACTATAAGGGTTCCGTTTTGCCATTTTGGCTACAGAATCCTAAAAATACCCCTTTGCAGGTAAAATAATCAGTATGTAGAGGTAAAATGATTGAATGAATGAGACAAAGATTCATTTTTATTTAGATAGACTATGATTATATGATTGATGTTCAACCAAAATTATTAGTATTTGTTAAACATTTATTCTTAATTATAAATAATATCCTATTACAATTTCTGCATGCCTTAAAGATATTTTTTTCAATATTTTTCAAGCACCTGGCTTAGTTTAAGACCTGGCTCATTAATTTTTTCACTCTTTAAATATTTAATTTAAAGTCACAAAAAAATCAAAATTCCTCAAGCATCTTTTCTTTTCAAAAAAATGGTTGCATTAAAAAATTAGGGTTAATTGATTTAGCCCTGTTATCCCCCAGCCAGGTCTATGCTTGGGCACAGATAATATAATACTATACTAACATTTAAACTTTCGCGTTGCATGATTATAACTATTTATTATACGGGAATTAACGCGCATTGTTTACCTTAAAATTGCTTGACGTTTTGACCAGGTTGCACCGGCCGTGGTGGCCAGTCCGCTTGTGACCACGGCCGGTGCAACCTGGTCGAAACGTCAAGCAATTTTAAGGTAAACAATGCACATTAATTCCCGTATAATAAATAGTTATAATATAATACTATGCTTGGGTATTATATATTAGACAAGCTTTCAGTGTGCCTAAAACACCTGCCCAAAAATTACCATCAGCTCTACTACTATACTTTAATCTGTGTCTCGATGTATATGTATCTACAATAATTATATGTGTTTACTACAAATATTCATTTAAGCATGTTTATCAGATTGCTCAGTTGCTATATCTACAATGTAGGGGATCAGATGGCCCAATGTAAGTTGTCTACAAGATATTAATTATTATTATACCTTCATACACTCCCCAGGCTTATAAACCTTGTTCATTTCATTAGCATTTTTCTTAGCCGCCTTCTCCTCTGCCAATTTTTGTTTTTGTGCCTCTTTGGCAGCTGTTGCTTGTGATCGATGGTTTTTCTTAAGCTCTGTGCTACCTAAAAAGGGGTTTTTTTTTTATTTTATAGCAAAGCTAGCAATGGTCGTTTTGAATGAAGCGGATTATACAAGACGCCTAAAATAGGACGAAATAGTTCTAAAAAATACTAAAGATATTGAAATTACTTTTAAACACTTTAGTATTTTTTTAAGAACTATTGAATTACTCACCCACACTTTTTTTTTTTGGTCTACCTCGTTTACCGGCACAGGACGGACCCGCTACAGCCACATCTTAAAAAAAATACACTATAGACCTCAGATAGTGAAGAAACTAAATAATATAATAATTTGACATTTTGAAACACAGCACATACCTGAAGAATCTGTTTGCGTTGAATATTTTTCTTTTAAATAGGCATAATTTGTATCTAAAACATAAATAAACATTTATATGTTTTGTACAAACTGGCATCATGACACTCATTCAAAAATTAAGTATTAAATCACACCTAGATGGTTTGTAGAATCATTGCTGTCGTCAGAAGACAGGTTAATTGCGTTAAATGCCATTTATAATTAAAAATACAAATCTAAAACGTATAAAACATATAATAATGTGACTTTATTTGTGATTGTTTACATTTTTCACAACAACCCATCGGCCACCGGTACCGCAGCTGTATTTGACAGTTTTAACCAGTGTTGCTCACTCGACTTACTAAATTGTCGCTTTATTGAGGTTCGAAACAGAGGTTCTGAGTGATTTTTATCATACTAATTACCTCCACCTCGTGGCTTCTTTCCTTATCACTTAATAACTTTGTAATATCAATTTTGGAAAATATTTAATATATTTATATGAATATTAATCACCTACCTACAGACTTTTTTACAGTAGTAAAATCGTTGTTTATTGTGAGGGTTACGCCCTAAACCTTACAAAGAAACATCGATTTCACTCAGATGTGTGATAAATGGTTGTGAGACAAAAGTAAAAGTATGTATAAGTAAATTATGTTACGAAGTTATTTGGTGCAATGTCACCCTTTATATAGATTTATATATAATGAGACCTATCACGGGTGAATTTACCGCTAGAGGCTTTAGTGTAGCGCGCGGTCATCATGGGTTGTTGAGGAGGAGAGGGGTGGTGTGGAACGTGACACAACAACACAAAACAATAAGAAGTAGAGTTAAAAACACACACTATATGGTCAATGAAAACCTTACCGATAATCCTGACATTGAACGCGAGCGTAGAGGAATGGCAATTCGCTCCAATATGCTGGCTCGCAAGTTTGCTAGGTGCTCCTCTAATGTGAAAGTCACACTATTTCGGTAGTATTTCGGGCATATGCCATTTCACACATGCAGCCTAGCCACACGCAGCGGGCTGTCAATGCACTGAGAGTGCAATTTAACAATGCTTTAAGGTTCTTGATGGGACTGCCTCGGTATTGTAGCGCATGAGCAATGTTTGTGGAAGCTAACGTGGATGCCTTTGCAGTTATATTACGTAAGTAAACCGCATTACTGATGCACAGGGTGAGTGACAGTTCCAACAGGTACCTTAAAGTAATTGCGAATAAATTAGAAAGTCCTTGGAGGCATTGGAATAATTTGCACGTTTAAAAAATATATAGTATAGTTTTCTTTTACTAACATTTTTTTAAGAACACTGTATACTAACACAATATGGATCATTGGTCTGAAATAAATTATTAATATTACTTAATGTTATACTTGCAAAATATTGTGTGATTGAGATAGACATACTAATTTAATATATTTTTTTGAAGGTTGTTTCATTATTATATTACCGCATCAAAAGTCGGCAGGCGCTACAAAAGTTTCAAATATAATTTGTCGCTAAAAAAAATATATAGTCGCTGATAATGTCAAAATGTCGCTAGATCTAGCGACATAGTCGCTGAATTGGCAACGCTGGTTGTGATGGTTTTGACTTTGACATCAAAATATTGACTTTTTTTTATTATTGACTAGCGGCCCGCTCCGGCTTCGCACGGGTATAAAATATATGGATGTTATTATACATATAAACCTTCCTCTTCAATCACTCTATCTATTAAAAAAAAACGCATCAAAATCCATTGCGTAATTTTAAAGATTTAAGCATACATGGAGGACAGAGAAAGCGTCTTTGTTTTATACTATGTACTGATGATTGTACCAGGATTGAAAATATATTTATAACTTGCGGACGCCTCGCGGTTTCACCCGCGTAGTTCCCGTTCCCGTGGGAACACAGGGATAAAAAATAACCTAGGTATGTCACTCGGGGTCAATACACATAATTCAAACAAACAATCAAATCTTTCCTCTTTATAATATTAGTATAGACTAGCTGTCCCGCAACTGTAGCGCAACTTCGTATGCGTAATTTTTCCCCGTTTTTGAAACATTTCTCGTCGCTTCTCCGCTCCTATTAGTCGTAGCGCGATGTTATATAGCCTATAGCCTTCCTCGGAAAATGGGCTATCCAACAAAAAAATATTTTTTCAAATCGGATCAGTAGGTCCTGAGATTAGCGCGTTTAAACAAACAAACAAACTCTTCCGCTTTATAATATTAGTAGATATATATATTTTCAATACTGTAAATAAAACAATTTTAATTATTTTTCTACGAAATGTTTTAATAAGATATACAAATAAATTGATGCAGCCCAGCAAACCCACTTCTTTACCTCATTTACTGCCTCTGAATATAAACCGGCTCCCACCAACCCACCATCCTCTTTCTCCAAAAACCTATTACATCTGTAAAGCCTAGACACTCCGCTAAGGTGATAGCCTAAATCTAGCGACAAAGTCGCTAAATTGGCAACGCTGCTCGTAAGCGTGTAAATGGCATCCAAGCGAGTATATAGACTTGGAGCTTGTGGACGTTTGGCAAGCTTATAAACGTGTTGGTAGGTTTAATAAGTATATATAATAACTTTGTACCCAGTATATTTGTTCTGTGATTGTACCAAGTAGGCGCAGCGACTGCGACACTGAGTGAACAAACAAGGATGCATGGAATGAAGGATAAATGCTAGAAGAAAGTGTTACAAGTTGGATCAACATAACTAGGCCGGACTGAAGTAAATGGTGACGTAAGCGGGGGGCGGGGGCGGTAACTAAACCAAGAGCATTTGAGATGCGATTACACAATACTTTGTCACAGTAAGTATTACTAACTCATGTTTTTTTGTGATTATTTTCGTAAAGAAATTGTTTTTTAAAGTTTCTTTAGTAGGTATTTACTGTGTTTTTATATTGTTGAATTAAAATGTTGTTAGTATTTTTAATCGATTCAACATAATAAATAAAAACCTAACTTCAATCCGGTCAAGTTACGTTGATCGTACTGTAGATACTACCTACCGCAAATATTTGTCGGTTGCATATCTGTAACTATTACCTATTTTAATACTTTTAATTTTTTTTTTGTGCCCTAACGTAATCTCAACGAGTCGCGTCGACGTTTTGCACTACTTCAAAGGAGTTGACTCAATTTATGTAGTTACGTTACACATAACAAGGAGGTGCAGTCCTGAAATGAAATAAAATGAATTTTATTGCAGTAATTGTGGTATTACAAAATATGTGGTCTTAAAAGTAATGGTGTGCAACACAATTTACCTCATTAGGCATGTAATTTTATTTAAGATTAATTAGATGAATAAAACAGTAATTAATTCAACATATTTATAAAATACTCTGTAAGGTTATAGAAACAACGATCTATTAACATTTTTTTAAGCGTCCTACCATCTGCCTCTCCTTCCTCGGTACCTAACAATATTTTTTCTACATTTCCATTATGTATTATTATCTAGACTAGGTCTAGATAATAATAATAGAAATATAGTGACTGGAAAAACACTAGATTCAAATTGTGGTTTATCACGCTTAACTTGACCAAAAGACCTGCAATAAATAGTTCATTATTTTTTCTGAACTTTTCAAATAGGGCTATAAAAGTTGGAAAAGTGAGGGAACAACGTGAGGGATTTGACAGCTCGACAAAAGCCAGACAACTCAGCGCCGCGCGCCGCTATTGATTTCCCATAAAATGGTCTTATAAATCATTCTAAGTGTCGTTCAGCGCTTTTTATAGGATCAGCGCTGTTTCTGGTTAGCCGCTGTAATATTTTTACTTATTTTATACAATAAATTACTTAGGTACATTATCGTATCTTTGCTGTACATAAAGGGCAATGTTTTGCCGTTGAAGGAATGAATGTGTTTTAGGTTTTCAGTATAGAATCTGAGCCACCTTTCTTCTCAAGTGGAGTTCAAGCATTCTTTGTCTATAGGTATTATTAAAGTTTAATATTTTTAAAGCCAACTTCTGCACTCTGGTGCAAGACCAGAGTTCTGACGTTCTTATGGAATGCATTTGTAACCTAAATTAATAAAGTATTTTGACTTTTTTGACTTTTGACTTCGGGTCTTTATCGTGGAGTCGCAGGGGACTTTACATACCTACGAATCACGGACACAAAGTATGTGGTTACTCCTGGAATCGGAACAACAATTTGTGGATCACACAAAGTGATGTCCTATGTGGGAAACCCATTATAGGTGTACCAGAATCTGTTAATAAATAGGGAAGTTATAATATAAAGATGGGAAAACGTCTTGATTGTAATATTTTTTTATTGGAATTACTATAATATATGATTGTACATACCTAACGGTATACTATATAACTTATATACTAGCTGAACCACGCAACTTCGTTTGCGTATATTTTTCCCGTTTTTGCAACATTTTTCATTGCTGCTCCGCTCCTATTGGTCGTAGCGTGATGTTATATAGTCTATAGCCTTCCTCGATAAATGGGCTATCCAACAGTGAAAGAATTTTCAATTCGGACCAGTAGTTCCTGAGATTACCGCGTTCAAACAAACAAACTCTTCAGCAGACTTCAGCTTTATAATTTTAGTATAGATAATTCTACTGTGGGTGTGTATGTCACTGAACTCCTACTAAACGACTGGACCGATTTGAATGAAATTTTGTGTGTGTGTGTTCCAGTGGATTCGAGAATGGATTAGATTAAAAATTAAAACCGATTCACAAAAAAGGAGTCGGTACAAAGTTCGCCGGGATGGCTAGTATTAAATAGGTTTAGATTTGTATTTTTGTTTATAACGAATAAAGTCAAAAATACAAATCTAAACCTATTTACGTTATGCGTTCACTGGTTAACTACTTATACTAAACTCCGATACTTAGATTACTCAGGTAATTATTATTGTTGGATAAGGTTTAAAAGTAATACGTATGGTTAAAGTAATGCTGCAGCGCTTTCCGGTGTAATTTCAACAGACTGTATAAACAAATTGCACATGCGTCCCTGTTCCATACCCACTCATAGACCTACCACTATCTATAGATACTATCTACTAGTTACTTTGTTTACTTCTCAGTGAACACATGACGTAAATTTACGTTAATGTGATATCAATCTATACTAATATTATAAAGCGGAAGAGTTTGTTTGTTTGTTTGTTTAAACGCGCTAATCTCAGGAACTACTGGTCCGATTTGAAAAATTCTTTTTTGTTGTATAGCCCATTTATCGAGGAAGGCTATAGGCTATATAACATCGCGCTACGACTAATAGGAGCGAAGCAGTGACGAGAAATGTTGCAAAAACGGGGAAAATTTACGCATACGAAGTTGCGCGGGACAGCTAGTATGGTATAAAATTAGTTATAATTAGTACCTATTAAATGTGTTTTTTTATCAACCCATATGATGTCCCAATGCTGGGCACAGGTCTTCCCTGTAGCACCTACTTATTATAGATCCTGGGAGTATTTGCCACAATCGCCACGCTTGGCGAGCGGGTTGGCGATCGCAGTAAGGCTTTATAGTACGAATGGGAAGCTGCTGCCCGTCCTGCGATGTGACATTCCTTAGTCGCCTTGACGACACCCACGGGAAGAGATGGAGTGGTACTATTCTTAAAACGATACCACACGTGTTCACTGGGTTCTTAACCCTTTCGGTCTTAGCTATTTTCATATATTTGTAAATATTTAAAAATCAAATTAATAATAATAATAATATCTAATATCTTGGGACAACTCACACAACGCTATCTGATCCCAAACTAAGCAGAGCTTGTACTATGGAAACCAGACAACTGATAAACATACTTATATATTTCTAAATACATACATATTATAGATAAATAACACCCAGACACAGAATAAACCATCGTGCTCATCACACAAAGTTTTATCCTGGGTGGGGATCGAACCCACGACCTCTTGCGTAGCAGTCGGATACACTCCCACCGCGCCACAGAGGCAGTCTTAATAATTAATAATCTCCATGAAACACATTAAGACAAAAACTTCGGTTTTGACCTCTGTGTCAATATCATAAGTTCTTATATTTTATTCCCTCATTAGTTCGATCGAAGTTTGGATTTGGTCCCTGTTTTCACGACTTCCGAGATACGTCCTGTAACGTTTTGACCACTGTGTCGGATTTCTCGTCCACTGTGCTATTGGTTTTTAGAATGGAAACGGTTCTGAAGCTCCATCTGGAACTTTTCGGAGCTTTTAATGAATCTCAATGAACTTAGTGAAGTGCCTTCGACTGCATGAAATTCTATAATTATGTAGAGGATCTTGTAAATCTTTTTTGTGCAGGCCGGCTTTTTTATTTTTATTATTTATTTATTATTTAATACTTTTTAGTAGTTGTAGGATGTAACCGATGTAACAACTAACTTTTATCACAGCTATCGTCAAGTATTAAAAATTGAAAAAAGAATGGTTGCTAACATCTTTTTTAGTATTACAGTCATGTTATACCTTTTTGAAATGCATAAGATAAGCCCTTTAATTTGATACCCATATTACAGTATCCAAAACATCTTTTTTTTTTAACGCCTCTTTATTTTCTTATCTCACACTCATTCACACATTCTTGTACTCCCACTTTCACATTGAAATCCCCCATAACAACGTTGTAGTGAGCTTTCCTGGTACCATGTAATGCCTTGGCTATGTCTTCGTATATACCTTCAGAGAGTATATAGTTGGTGATCTTTAGTACCTACAGGTACGCAACCCTTGTTACACTACCGATTTCTACAACGTTGCTAGTGAGATTTTTATTGACTAGGAAACCAAAACAACCCTGTGAGGGCCGATTACCTACTCGAAAGTAGAATAGGTCGCCTGACTCAAGGGTTAATGTCTTCTCTCTCTCTCTGATGGTCCCTGTACGTTACATGCCAGTTTATGCGACCAAGTTATTTCTCCAGTTCGGTGAGATGCTGATCCAGCCATAGACCACGTCCGTTGTACGTCGCAAGAGTCAAGTTTTTACGGTAGCCTGCCGTAGGCCCGAGATTCCTTGCACCCCCTGTCCCGCCGTCACCGCGACCGCTACCTTGGCAGGGAATAGCGAGACTACCGGGAGCTGGGGGCGTCTTTTGTGGTGTAGCTCTAATAAGACGTTTTGGCCTACTATATCACGCTGGCCAGACGGGTTGGTCTATTCTAACCCGTCTGGCCCTATGGTTTGATTTCAAGTATTCCATCTCTAGGCATTGGTTGCACCTGCTCGAATTTTCCCTTTGTCGCCTCTACCGACCCCCACGGAGGAAAGTACTCAAACGAATTTAAATACTAACTTTCGCCAATGTCTCCACCAGCGTAGATGTCGGTTATCGCGATAAAAACTATCCTACTTATGTCCTTCCCCGGGACTCAAAGTATCTCCATACTAAATTTCATCTAAATCGGTTTAGCTGTTTTAGCGTGATAGCGTAACAGACAGACAGAGTTACTTTCACATTTATAATATTAGTAAGTATGGATATGGATTAAACAAGATTATGACCCTTAAATACTTACCTAGTTAATTATTAGACATCGGATCAGCTTATCCAAATAGCCACTAAATATGAATATAATATTAACTTGGTCAATATCTATTTTGGGATGGGATGCCCTGTCCCGTCCATGCTTAAATATTTTAAGCTGAGCAAAAGTCTGACCGTGGATCGATAGCTTTTATCAATATACTGCCTCTGTGGTGTGATGGGAATGTGTCAGACTGCTACGCAAAAGGACGTGGGTTCGACTCCCACACGAGACACCACTTTGTGTGATCTACAAATTGTTGTTCCGAGTCTGGGTGTACTTTGTGTCCGTGATTTGTATGTTTGTAAAGTCCCCCGCGACACAGGGCTTGTACCCAACTGCGGGAGTCGTCTTTAAAAAATAAAATATTTATTTATGCTGAAATAGGTATAATAAAATTGGAATTGAACTATGCCTGTATTAGGTACATTTAAGAAACGTTGATATTATACTCTTCTCACACTATCTCATAGGTCCAGATTAAAATTATGACGCTGTCATTATTATGTATAACCACAGATAATATAATACTATACTAGGTATAACTTAGCCATTGTGGCTAAGTCTTAACTGATAATGGCTTTGAGCTATTTTGCATTATAAACCATAAAACCGATATAACTTAACGGAAGTGAAAGAAATAGATGGTGTCCTGGGGAATTACATAAGTACGATATTTTTATCGCGATAACAGAGATCTACGCGTGCGAAAACTAGTTATTTATATACATAAGTAGGTATTTTAAATTGTGTAGTTCATATATGACCAATGATTTAAATCTCATTTTTACAATCCATGGTTAAAATAAATATGGTGTTACCTTAAAATTATCGTCAAAAATACTCTTTAGGCTTAGAATAATAACGCCGTTATTCTAAGCTCCATAAGCATTTCTCTGTTTTTCCTATTTGTAAAGATAGGAAACTTTTCAAATAAGATGGTAAAACATGTTAAGCGTAGAGCGTAGGTACCTTTAAACAATTTAGTGGTTACACTACACGGGAGTTATAATAAACTATTCCGTGGCTTACACATTTAAAAAAATATGTTACCTACTTTTAATTTTAAAAAGTCGTTATTACAGGTATATAGTCCTGTTTGATGCAATCGTTCAATTTAAGTTCTCGATGCTCAGCTCTAACCTCTAAATTTAAACATCTAACAAGTAAAACAAAAGTTACGGAGAACCACGCTTAATAAATTAAGTAGACGACAAAACTGTAATGATTTCATTAACAGGTCCGATTGAGAGAAACTGGAAATAGTGCCAGTTTAACTCTACTCAGTCATTCAAACAAATCGAGCGACGAGGCATATTTACATTCAAATAAGGCAAATATAAGCTGAGCTTTTTTTGATCTCACGTGTCTGTTTGTTCTAAAATGTTTGCTCTATGTCTGAGGCGAGGGCTCCCTCGTCTCGTTCCCTCCGTCCTCCAGTCTGGCTTTGTTTACGAGGGCGAGCGGGCGTTGCACCTCGCGGTACTCCAACGCGAACGCGTGACTAATTTAAAAATAAAACTTATATTCGCCGCTGCACATCCTGTCTGCCATAACAAATGCCTTTCAAAACTTATTTCTAAAAACTTTTTCGTTTTGTGACGTCGCAATCTGTCAAGTTTAAAAAAAAGTTTGATGCGCATTCCATTCGCGAAGTTACGCAAAAATATTTTTGTTTATAGTCGGGTTGTAATAAATTGAAATTTATATCTGATGCTGCAGCAATACTGTGTAAATATTTGAAAACCAGACCTAAATAAATAAACATTTTTTGTTTCTCGCAAGATTTGTATGTGTGTTAGAATTTTTAAATCATAGACAAAATGGATTGGCGCGAAAAACTGTTTGGTAAGGTGTTGGTGAAGTGTGAGTCCGGGACTCAGAATGGTCAGTTCGAGAATGTTTCTACTTTAGAAGCATTGTCTGATTGTGTGGAAGAACAAGAAGGGGAAGGAGCTGTGTGTGGTATATACTTCTCTTTCGCGAACATTAGCGATACAAGTGACGATTTTGGAGTGCGTTTGGAGGAGGTGTATAAGCGAGTGTTCCCTCGTTTGAAAGTGGTGCAAGTGGTGTTATGGGCTCATGTTGGTACTCCTGAGGGCCCGGTGGAGAGAGAGGCTGGCTTCCGGAGGAGTCTTACAGGGAAGCCGTGGTTCGCTGTGCCGTTCCATGATGTTGATACAAAGGCAAGGATTATTTCAATATTTATTTTAGGATGTTTCGTTCAGGTATAAGAAGACAGGTTATATCAAGTACCTTCGTACTACCTACCCTACCTAACCGTACCTACGTTTTTGGATTTTACAAAGCTGTGTCCCGTTTGGGAATTGAACCTCCACGCCACCGAGGCATCGTATATAAGATCCGTTTAGGAGAGGAATTACGGGCACTCAGCCTATCTTACTTAACTTTCACTGATTCTTCCAACTATAGTTGAAGCCGGTAGATAACTATTCTAAGATTTTTTGACGTGAAAACGTCTTATAAATCGATGACCGGATGTACACATGAAAAAGTGTCACGGTCCGACACGTTCCGCTTGCTGATAGGCTGAAGTATTGTGGCCGTCGAGCGCATGCGCCCTGGTCCACCAAAGCTGTCACAGGCATGGTAGTTTATTACAATGTCATCAATGTTTTGGTGATTGCAGTGACATGAGATACAATTGTAAATTCAAAAAAAATACAAAAAATGCTCTCGCAGCTCGTAAACCGACTTTACAGACAACCATTTTTTACGTGATCTAGAGACTTACTACTTTGATTAGGTACTGTATCAACGGTTACTTTTAAAATTGATGTGGTTTGGCTGTAGAGTCTTTGTATTTCGATCGAACTCATCACACAAAGATTAATTGAATATATGCTTTGATAACTAACAACTAGACCAACAGGCCAGTCATGCCTAGTCATCCCAAAGAATAAAAGCTTCCAAAAATATCTGGAAAAGCTTTATGCTGTGCTGTGCTGAACGCTAATTCGAAAGGCCGAAATAGAAAGCTCTTGTTTTAAATAGGGCACGTGATGACATCATGATGTCCCTTGTTCCTATAACCACTATTGCCGTGAATTTGCACCTGGTTTCCCTATAAGTATATAAATAAACAATTTGAATAACATAACATTGAAAGAAATTCGATTAAGTTAAGTACTTTCTTTTGCTTTAAACACAATTTTGTATTTTATGATAATTTTTACTTCATTACTATTAGCTTTTAGACACAGATTTGGCTTTTCGTAGCTTATCAGGACTTCGTCTTCGTTATGTTTGGTTGTACATTATCTACAGTAAAGTTGCATAAAAATCCGTTCTTTAAGTTTTGGATGAAAAGGGCAGCAAACATTTATTACTTATTTTATTTATTTATTATTTATCTTTCCTCACAAATTCTTTAGTCCAAGTTTATTTTAATTACATGAAATTTAATCTCTATGTACACAATAAACCTATATACGGTGGGCTCATATAAGTAATATAGAATAATAATAAAAAATGGTTGTCTATAAAGTCGGTTAAGGATGTCAATTTTACGTGATAATGTCTTATGAAAACATTGATGACATTGAATAAACAACCATGCCTATGACACCTTTTAGGGTTCTGTAGCCAAAATGGCAAAACAAAACCCTTACAGTTTCACCGTGTCCGTTCGCGGCAGCGTAGCTCAGAGACTGTTAGTGCTAGAAGGCTGTTATTTTGCATGGTTATTGGAAACACATATTACTTACGCCGGCAAAGTGAAAGAATAAAATGTTGAAAAACATTTTTTTTTAATCTCAATCTCGGCATCTGCTCCAGCGATTATCATAAAATTTGCAAAATTTGTAAGCAGGGGTTTTCGGGGGCGATCGATCATCCAGGTACTAGTGAAATTAAAAGGAAAACTATCACAGCTAAGAAGGCTTCACAAGTTTACGAGTAAGAGCTGAAAAGTAACAAAATTTTTATACAAATTCCATTGAAAATTATTAATAAAATAACGTTGTAAGTATTTTTAAAAAATAACAAAAAAAAAGCCGCGTTATTCGGATGGGGGGGGGGGGGGTTGACTACAGAACCCTACATTGTGCGTGGCCCGACATGCACTTGGCCGGTATTTTTTATTATTTTGATTATTTTTATTTCAGGAGAGTTATTTTTTTTTCCTTCTGGAGAGGTAGTTTACATGTCATAGGTTGATGTTAGTGATGAAGATGTAAGAAACTTGCGGGCAGGCAGATATTCAGAGTGGCGGCTTTTTATAATAGACTAGCGGACGCCTCGCGGTTTCACCCGCGTAATTCCCGTTCCCGTGAGAATACAGGGATAAAACATAGCCTATGTCACCCGAATTAGTGTAGCTTCACAACGATGAAGGAATTTTCCAAATCCGTCCAGTACTTTTGGAGCCTATTCAATACAAACAAACAATCAAATCTTTCCTCTTTATAATATTAGTTTAGATGTAACGAATTTCATTTTATATATGCTTTCCATTGAGTGTTCGATTTTATGGCTAGGTCTTGGTATTTTAAGAGTTTTTTTGGGATTGTTGTTTGGAGATTGTGGCTTTTCGGGAATGTTACTGTTATATATGGTCTATTATAATGAATGTGCGATCCCAGTAAAATATGCAGTACTTATCTATTTTCTAACAGCCAGTCAATCTGTGACAGCTTTCGAACGGCCACAATACTTCATCCTATCAGCACGCGGAACGTGAGCGGTGACGTCACACTTTTTCGTGAGTGCAGCCCGTCATCGATCTATAAGACGTTGTCACGTCAAAAAGTGTATTAAAATTGTTGAGAGAAACTTTTTTTGTTCAATCTCTAAGATACTTGTGACGTGCTTGTTACAATTTTAAAATGAATTTGAAATATTTTAATCATGGTGCCCACCATTGACGTATAGACCTAGACCGTGCCATCCCTTTCAATTAAAAAGTAAATATTGACTGCAAAGCGTGAAAGAGAGAATAAACTCGTGCAGCCTTTGACAGGTTTTGTCCACAAAGTAGCGTTATCTCTTTCTAGAGAGTGGTCAATTTTGTGAGGTTATGGCGCAATCCTGATCTTTACTAATTTAAGCCATAATTAAAACACACCTAAACCAGGACGATCTTGTGTCGTTTTAATATGTAGGGCATTTTGCTTTTAGGTTCTTCTGATATGTAACGGTATGATATGTGGTAAAGTTTTAATTAATATCAGTAGGATAAAATCCTGATGATTGGAGGCGACAATAATTTGTATTTACCTAAGTAGATAATAATAGACTTTTAAGAAAAACAAAACGTACCAATTAAGCAAAACAATAAACAAAATATACGTAGGTACTTATGTAGTAAAAAGCAATCAAGATCACAAGAAACCAAAAGCGAAAAAACCACAGCAGAAAACGTGAACACATAACAAACATTCCAACCGCTTGCTCAAATAACGAACATACGAACTCATTTCCAATTACGAAAAGCCGCGGCTTCGAAACAGAATTCGCTCAATCTCTCTTAATCTTGGAAAGCAAAAAGCAAATATTTGAAAGCTTTCAAGCAAATTAAACAAATCATAATGAGAAAGTTAAATAAAGTACTTAAATGAGTAAGCTACAACCACTTTAACATCAAACGGTGGAGTGAAACTTTCCCGTAAATGCTTCGGAAACCTTATAGAAACCTCTTTTTAATTACTTTTCATTTATTTCATTGCTAACGTTGAATTTCGAAACAACACTGGGAGCTTACCTAAAGCATGTTTACATTGGTATAAAAATAAAGTACCCCTGCCTAATTAATTTTCAAACCCGCTGTAAGAATTCATTTCTACACAAGGAAAAGGTTATGTTAAGACAAATTGACAGCTAAATGCAGATTTTTGTATTAGAAAACATATTATATCGGAATGGTTTTTAGGGTTCCGTAGCTAAAATGGCAAAACGGAACCCTTATAGTTTCGCCATGTCCGTCAATCTTTTCAGATTGTTAGTGCTAGAAGGCTATAATTTTGCATGAATACATATACACACATAAACAAAGTGAAAGAATAAAATCTTGAAAAACATTTTTTTTTAGATGTGTTATGTGATTTTTCTCACCTACCCCATCGTGTGGGGTATCATTAGATAGAGATCTTTAGGGGTTGAGAAGACCATTTTTAGATTTAGGGATCCGTTTGTGAAATATTAAGCGTCAAAATGCATTTTTTTTGTTAGAGTCAAGTGTCCCCCCTCTGCCAGCTAAATGGGTGATGTTGGGTATGTGAAAAAAATCACGGTAGTAGTACCTATATATAGTGAAATTAAAAGGAAAACTATCTCAGTTAAGTAGGCTTTACAAGCTTACGAGTAACAGCTGATCAAATGACAACATTTTTGTACAAATTCCATTGAAAACTATTATGTAGGTATAACGTTGTAAGTATGAAACAAAAACCACAGAAAACCCAGTCTTTATTCAAATAGGAGGGGGGAAGGGGGGGACTATGGAAATCTACATTGTGCGTGGCCCGACATGCACTTGCCCGGTTTTTTTTATATTGACAAAATCTGTTCACAATTTTTCATCAACTTTTTATCTTCGGAAGATTTACGAGCACAGAAATTAAGACAAATGAGTTAAACCTTGCCAGGATAGACTATTGTAAAGTTCAAAGCGTATGTACTTCGATTAAAGCAATAAGCAAACGTGATTTTTAACATGGAAGTGAGAAATGACATAAGCCTCATTTAATCCCGAAAATCACTTGGTTCTCGTGGGAAATTCGAAAGAGGCTTGTTGTACCTGTACCCCACCTTACCTTACGTAATAACATTGTATAGGTACCGTCATTATAACCTTACATAACATCCTTAACAAACAAAGTCTTTTGGGATATACCCTTTCATGAAAATTGGAGTAGTTACTATCCTAAGTATGCATACTTGGAAATAAATTGAATGAAAACATCGGAACTTGAAATGGTATTTGAACTAACGACTACGTGGAAACCGTTCAAGTAGATTTAGATTATGTGGAACGTTCTCATGCTTGTTTTAAGGGCGTACTAGTCGATGATTCTACCATACAAACTCGCATAATTGATTACTCCTCTGTTTAAGGTCGTAAGTCAAAACTTAAAATTAATACTGATTCGTTTTATCATAAACTAGGCCTATAAACAGCCATAATTGAAAGTAAATTAATCTTTTAAAAGTTATAAGCCTTAAAACATTTGAGAATGTTAATAATTTTGGCGAAATTTCAATGATAGAATCCTCGACGTGAGCGCATTTACCCCAGAAAATGACGAATATATATACACACATACGTTAGGTTTGTATGTTCGTGATTTTCTGGGTAAAGTCTTTTGGTTATCCAACTGCATATTTGTCGCCGACCATTCATCGGTGAAATTTGATTTATTATTTTGATGATTTTTTCCCTTGTTTCACCTACTAAACTTTACACTACCCTTGAAATCGTTTAATTTTTCTTAATTTAAGAGGACCTTTCATCCATTCAATACTGATTCCAATAAGCTATCAACTACTTGCTCAGGAACATCCTGTCATTTATATATAATATGCAAACGGTAGGTAAAATCAGTCAAAAGCAACTGCACCATTGTAAAAGGGGAAGCGATTAATTGTCGACGACTTTTTTGGCGTGATAACGTCTTATAAATCGATGAACGGATGCACGCACGAAAAAGTATCAAGGTCCGTCACGTCCCGCCTGCTGATAGGCCGAAGAACTGTGGCCGCCCGGGTCCACTAAAGTTGTCACAGGCGTGGTTGTTTATTACAATGTCATCAATGTTGGCGATTGCAGCGACATGCGATACAATTGAAAAAAAAGAAAGCTGCCACAGGCGTAGTGGTTTATTACAATGTCATCAATGTTTTCATACGACGATATCACGTTAAATTATCGTCCTTAAACCGCCTTTCAGGCAACCATTTTTTTCGTAAATAATTTTTGGTGTTACAATTGATTAAACACCTGGGTGTACCTACTTTTTTGGCAATTTCTGGGGGTTTCCCTAATCCCCGCCTCAGTACGCTCATGGGCATTCATTAGTAGGTAAGGTATGTATGTAATTTAGAGTCTTAATCTTATTGCAAGTTATGTGCCGTGCCGGAACAGTGCTACTACATTAAGTGACCGAGCATAACGCAGCTCGCTTGTCGCTTAAAGTCTACGGTGGGACAGTGACCTGTGTCAAAGCAACAATATTATTACAATAGAGTGCCGTACAATGTCCAAGAAAATTAATGCGGATCTTTGTCGGTAATTTCATGGCGACAATATCTATGAACGTGTGTTGAATATGTTGTTACTATATTAACGTCTAAAGCAAGGATGTACAATTTGTGTAAATGGATAGATAGAAATTGTGTTTTATACTGCCATGAAATATCTTGATGTTTTATTCTTGGTAAAATGTACAATTAAGTCGCCATTTATTACCTGTCTAACGTGGCGGGTAGGTCTCCCACAAGATGGACTGATGATCTGGTGGAAGTCGCCTGATGCGGGTCGTGCAGGATCGGTCCTTGTGGTAATCTTTTGGAGGAGGCCTATGTTTAGCAGTGAACGTCTTTCGGCTGAAACGAACTAACGAACAATTTCTCAGAGTGAGATCTTTATAGGGTTATAGTATTGAGACTACAGTGATAAGTCTTTTACGCTATTTTGAATCAGGCCTTACTAATAAACCTATTATTATTTTAGAAAATTATTCTGTCGTATTAGTTTTAAATCTACCTCAAACTACCTCCTAAACAATTTTGATTGATTTCCAATCAAAAACTATAAAAGCAGATACAGTTTTGCATCTAATGATAATGATATATACATTGGTAAATCCTACTCTACTAAATCAAGACTGTGAGTATTGGTAAGCCATTAATCAGTAAGCACTCCTGTCTTCCGCGTTCATCTGTAACAGATGAAGCAAATAATCTATGGTGCGTCAGCTGCTCAGTCCCTAACGTCTAAAATTAAGTTAGAGTAAAATTGCTTATTAGCCTTATAGGCTAGATCGTAATGAATTGTAAAGAACTATGTTCTTTATACCCAAGAATAAAAAAAAAAAAAAAAGCTGCTCAGTCCCACGCAAATTGTAGTAGCTCTCACAGAAATGATGGAGTGTAATTGAACTACGAGATAACTTGCACATTGCATGTTCAATGGATTGTACATTACATACTATAGCTACATATCACAGTATTTTCTTGAAGGACAAAGTGCTGAGAGTAGTAAAACAGCCATCGGTTTCACTACTTACAGCTCTTTGTCCTTCTTGAGCGCTCTTGACTTTGAAATTAAGCGGCAGTAGGCTAATGGTTATCGCATCGGGCTCGCAACCGTGAGGTCGCGGGTTCGAAGCCTACCCATTATACTACCGACGTGAACCCACTCCTAACACAAGCCATTGATTATTGCTATTTATCTTTTATATTTACCTACCTACTTGAAAATTCGTTTATAGCTTACATGTTTCGTTTTTGTTTTAAAAAGGCTCCTTTATTAAATTATCTTCCATGACGACACACGAATTAAGGACACAAAGTACCTACAATCAGACACGGAATATTTATCTACTACGAGTCGAGCAACTTTGCAACTTCAATAAAAAAAAAAAGATAACTTGCAATGTGGGATTGTGGTCCCACATTACTAGCAATCCTGTTAACCCCTCCAGCTAAGCTCAAAGGCTTGTGTTAGGAGTGGGTGCACGTCGGTAGTATAATGGGATGGATTCGAACCCGCACTTGCTAGACCGATGCCTTAGCCATTAAATTACCGTCGCTTTATTTTGGTTTTTAAATTCTTGGTCGCTCCAACCTACGCCATAAAAATATCAACGTAGATAAGCAGTTAACTGCTTAAACGCCCCATAAACCTGGAATTCCTTAGCAGTTCCGAATTCCTATACTCGCTAAGGCCGCTACTGAGCAGCCCGGGCTAAAATATTAAAGTTTCGCACTGCGGTAAATGCAGTAAAACTCCCATTGTATCTGCTTTAAAACCGCAATAAACACGCAAACTTTCCGTAAATAAATTTCACAATAAAATTCTTAAAATCCTTAAACTCCGCAAAGCTACACTTCCAAGGAATGCGAAAGGAACGAGCGAGGGTAGTTAAGAATAGCGAGCACTCGGCATTAAAATTTGCATGTCACCGCAACCTCCGTAGGTAGCTACCTAAGGTGACTTACATGTTGGCGTTTGTCGAGCTTTATTATCATTTTATAAGTAAAAACCTGAGAGCATAGACAAGTTCCTTAAATTTCTTAGGTTAACGTTTGTGAAAGATGTATGAGAAAAACACCTTTGAACTGAATCTCAAATCCATACATTTTTCTTTCCCGAGGCGTTAATGTTGAATGATAATGAAACTTGTCTATGTCCATTCACGCACTCACTTTAGGATAATGTGAGAACTTTATCGCGTGGGGCGACTCCGATTGCATTTAATGGTAAACTACAAACAGACGCCGATGCAAGATCATGTTCTGAGCAGACCACAGGAGGCTCCATTAACGTAACACCGGTAGAGTGTGAGTCGTTGGCGCAACAGAGGGGGTTGCAATTGTTCGTCGTCTCTTGAGGGGGGGGGTGGGCAATTGCCTGTCAGCACAGACCAAATTTATGAAAAATTCATGAGAATGAAAAATTGGGGTTTTAAAACACCGAAATTACAGAAAAGCATCATTCAACGCGTGTTCCAGCAACGCACTTGAGGAGCCTATTCTTTTGTGTACTACAAGGTAGCACGAATCATATTGCTTGGAATTAGACTGCCTCTGTGACGCGGTGGGAGTTTGTCCGACTGCTACGCAAGAGGTCGTGGGTTCGATTCCAAACGGGACACCATTTGTGTGATCCACAAATTGTTGTTCTGAGTCTGGGTGTACTTTGTGTCCGTGGCTTGTATGTTTGTAAAGTCCCCTGCGACCACCCAGGGCTTGTCCCATAATGCGGGAGTCGTTTTCAATACAATTCAATTCCATTTTTTGTTTAAAAAAAAAAAATGTGTGGCACTCGGGGACTGTCGCGGTAAAGCTATTGCATAGCATTATTTATCAAATATTTTTGTCTTTTTATGCAGTTTTTTTTTCTTTTCATTACATTTTGGAGCAGCTCGTCTCGATCGTACATTCGTACCATATACATATACGTTTAGCGAACGCTCAGCCGAGCTACATGGTCGGCGGAGTGGGGGAGTTAGGTTTTTTCGTTACGGAATTTCTTGATTCGGTGGACGCGCTCAAAGCCCGCGATAAAAGCTATGCAATAGCTTAAAAAATAGTTATAATAAATCATTTGAGACAACGTACACTACGCAACAGCAGAATTTAGCAACACTTCAACAGCATAGATATAAATGCGTGCAATGCAGTTCCTTTTAGCACACGAGGGCGTAATGTACCCCAGCTATATGGAACAAGATGCCTAGCAAACGCCAGTCATGCCAACAAGCCTTAGAAAGTTCCTAGGTTCATTGAAAGCGAAGGTAGGAGCCACGCGGCCACCCTCCCGGTAATTACGAGTAAGAGCAGGCCGAGGGTTGCGTCAATACCTACCATGTATCACCCTAAATTGCTTTCCTCCCTACACTTTCACTGAGGGGCGCTTTTTATACAGACACAGGTGCGTTTTGATACATTAATGTCCCGTTCAGCTCATTTGTTTATACTAGCCCCTACCTGCTTAAAATAAAGACGGATTACACTAAAAAAACAAGGCAAAGTGGCTCTTATGAGGAAATAAATAAAGATGGTTATTTTCTGAGTGAAAAACCTGTTACTGTGATAAGATTATGCTTATAATAAATTCATATTTATTCAGGAGAAATTTCTTTAAGAGCAAACGCAAGTTGAGTCCATACTAACGCAATAAGGATAAAAATAATTTAAGGTTTTATAGAGATTAAGGAGAAGAGCCAATTTCGATAATCGTTTGGTTAAGAAAAAAAAACCGAAAATAAACATTTATTTGTTGAACCACCTAAGTCACAGCTTCAACAGATAATAGTATAGTAGGTAATACAACATAAAGAATAACATAAAATATTTAAAAAATAAAAATTAAATTACAGAATATTTATAATTAAAAATAAATCAATTTAAAAAAAATATATCAAAAATAACTGATTCGACAGGTACTTATTATACGTTTTTATTATTTTGTAGGTATATTTATTATTTAATATAACAAAAAAAAAACCATAATAATAAAAGCTGTGCCTCACGGCTGCAACAAATGGGTGTCCAGTTCAGCATTTGCGAAGCTGACAGAGCCTGGCTGATTTTCAACTGGAAGCCAATTTCAACTGTAACCCAAAAGGTTCGTCTTCTCCTATTACAAACTACCTAAGAACTTTGGTTTTATTTTCATCAGCTACATCATCTCTATCTGTGCAGATTTCTGTGAATTTAAGACTTCAAACTTGTTTATTATTAGTTTGGTTAGTTTGGAAATTAGTGTGCAAATGCAAACTATGTATGAAAATTTACAATCTATGGACACTTAGGTTCCGACGCACTTTTTAAGGCAGTTCTACCTATTAAATGTGATAAAAGACATTATCCTTTCAGTATTCCTGAAGTATCAACTGGAAAATAAATAAAACCTCCGCAATTTCTTGTACACATCGAGGGTTGGTATGTGCCCATGATACTGAGTGCACATACCTAATTTTATCAAAATCGAAGTATTAGTTATATTTCGGGACTTAATCGCGTGAATTATTTAAAGGTACGAACCTTTATTAAATTAAGTTAAGTCCCGAAATATAACTAATATGTATAAAAATCGCGAAAGTTTAAAAACAAAAATCGAAGTACCCTAAAACAATATTTATTATTTTTTCATTCGTTTATTTATGAATGAAAAAGTTATTCATTAAAAAAAGTATGACTTGAAAAGTTCTATGCCATAATAATTCAATCGAATTTTGTACCAGGGGAGGTATAATTCTTATGCCATTCGCCTTTCACTAGGTACTGAATTTTGACAAAAAGAATATGCTATAATTATGTAATAATAATGCAACCAGCTATGGCACCATGGTTACCATAACATATGTGAAATTTTACCACATCCATCTGTTACACCCTGTATAATCAAAATAAATCCACGCTCTACTTATTTCGTCAATGTTTGAAGCGCAAATGATATCCCAAAGTTTTTCTAATATAATTTTAAAACAACAATTCCTCGATCAGATTTCCCTTGCCTTACATAACCCTCAGAAAAACAACATCAAATTATTTCACTGCTTTTATTACCAAGCACTCGCTACACAAATTTGTGAACCCTCATAACGGAATCGCTTCAAAATTATTTCAAGGGTTGGTCCTTGAAATAATTTCGAAACGGATCCGTTGTTTTACGGAATTTCATCCATTCGGGCCTGTAATTTGGACCCTGTATAATAAAAGCTCATGTATTTAGATCTAAAGATCTCATCCGGGCATTCGACCGTCCTTTTCGCTGCGAGCACCCATTAAGGAAGGAATGAATAAACGAATTTCTCAGAATCCATTGGTATAAGAGGGTGGTAATGACTCTGACCCTACTGTTACTTCCTTACAAATAATACTAGCAAAAGCTGGAATAAATTCCTAATCTTTGAAGTGCTGAGCACCGATTCTGAAGGAAATTTGCTATTCAGTTTGCTCATAATGGAGTGGTTTCCAGAATTGAAATGAAGGCTTAAGTGACACAGAATAAAATATGACAATTAATATATTATCGGACAAAAATTGACTGAGTTTATGAAATTATTCGTTGTTAAAACTAAAATGATATTAACCCGTTCTCAGTAGTTTTTTTTTTTTATAAATGACGACTCCTCGTCCTCTTGGGTAGCAGTCGGACACACTCCCACCGCGCCACAGAGGCAGTTCTATCTACTGATCAAATCTATGATAGAAATGGTACGGCTTTCTCTCTCATCATTTCTATTTAATTACACCTTGACGACAACGGCACGCGATATCGTACCTACTTGGTTGATTTTATCGGACTGACAATACAATAGGTACCAAAGTTGAATCGCCTGTTACCACTCTGTGTTTTCAATTTTCTCCATTTACCTATCACTAACAACCACTTTCATTGGTCTTTAAATTTTACAAACAAAGAAGTAAGTAACTAGTATTCCTTTACTTGTAGGTAACTTACCGATTTATTTTGAAAATTTTAAAGAAACGTACGACTTTTTTGAATTGAAAAATACACAAAACGGATTCCAAGCTCTTCTTCTAAAGACTTTATAAACCTAATACAATTATGTACTTGCCAGAAACACACACACACACACACACACACACACACTCACTCACACACACACACTCACACACACACACACACACACACACACACACACACACACTGTGAAATCTGCGCGGGCATACACTATCAATGTTTTGGTTCACCCTAAAACCGGTCAGGAAGACGCACACATTCGAAGCTCATAAAACCAATCGTTCACTGTAAGCATTCGTTTGAATACAAGAGACAGAGCTAGCAGGAAAATATTTGCGATTTATAAAGCAACGAAATTCCTCTGGTTAGTACCTACTACTACTATCTTTATTATTTGATCCAGATGCTTTGCAGCTGTTCTGGTGAAAGTTGCAGTGGTTTATTCGGCTATTATAACTAACACTACCCTGAATCACGGCCCTAAATCAAGGTGGCCTTAAAAAATTGTTAGAGAATTTGGGCTGTAACTCTTGTTAAGGGTTTAGGGTCCCTAATTTAGTGTATTGTAATAGCCCATTAGCTGGTCTGTGGAGGGGACAGTGAAAGAATAGCTAACAATTTGAAAATTTATGACACAGGAATAACCAGATTCTATCGACCGTGGTCCCCGAGTCAGTTTGTAACCGCGGTTGATGCACACGGTAAAAACATCAAGCCATCTATAAAGTAAATATTTACCAAGCCTATACGTGTTTATTTCCTAAATAAATACATATACTTATCATAAAACACGTAAGATTACCGACACACATCAAAAAGATGACTAGAATTATTGACTAAATATATGTGCTTGTATTATTGCACACGTCATGCTATAGGTCTAATCTCTATAATATATTGTGTAATAAAGTACATAATGTAAAAATTATAATACAAATAGGTTATAAGCTTATTTGGCACTTTTACGTACTACTATACCTATCTTATATGTCATATTGCACTACTTTCCTTCCAACTAAAACGCTTGGCAATTGGTACATTCTAGATATATAGATGCATATTTCATTATGCAAAATTGCACGCGAACATTGAATCTGCATCGCGCATTGAAGCTTCCTCCCAGTGAGTGAATACCTTAAGGACTCAAGTTCAGAGAAGTAAGAAGTGTAATATAATGCAATACACGATACAGGGAGATATAACGAACTTTATGACGGTGGCGTCATTTGATATGGTGAGATTTATGAGGAAGAGAATTTGAGCTGCTATGGTCCAATACCTAGTGTAAATTGGTTTAGGTAAACTTAGTAAAAGAACAACAAAGTTTACTTAAATCGAAGACACATAGAGTAAACCTTCCGAAATACTCTAAATGATTGTGAAACCTGCATCAAAAGTAATTGTGTAGTTTGGTTCCCATCAAAAACATAAATGTAAAAATGGGAGCCAAGTTCAATATCGGGGTGGTCGACTTCACCATGGATGCCAAGTTCAAAATGGATGCCAAGTTCTGACTGTCTATCATGAAATTTATTTATAAGAACGTATGACATTCTTATGTAATTCTAAGCAAAATTTCTTGTTTTTTTTCTGCTACATACGCTAATATAGATTTGCTTTTTTCATTTTTGAAATTTCAATAGTCGACTATTTACACAAATCAAATAAGTTATGATATAGTGCATTTGGATTAAGTGATCTTTTTTTGTTTGGTGACTGATACTTATGTGGTCATTTAAACGAGCAACGATTTTTATGAAATTTAGTATACAGGGGGTTTCGGAAGCGAGAAATCAATTTAGCTAGGTTTCATTTTTAGAAAACGTCGTTTAAAAAAAAAGCAAGCTAAGCTCGGTCTTCCAGGTACTTTACTTTATAGCCCACAGACAGATGGCTTGTAAAAGTATTCAATAGATTTTCTATGGTTGGATTCTAAGTATTTATAATAAGCATGTATAAGCAATAAGTAGATATATATTTGATGATAGTGAGTTGGCAATGCGTTAGTTTCTAAAACAACGAGTGATAACTGTTAGCTCGTATCGCTGCAACGTTCTCAGAAACAATGCTATACAGATATTGAGTTCTGTACAATGCATCGTAAAAAGAATGTTAGGGTTGAAACAAGAACGATGGCTGTAACTACCACTTATAATAAATTATTTCACCTGTAATAAAAAAATGGTCGTGAAGAGCTATACACATTCTGTTTGAAAGAAAAATACTTACAGAAGATATAATATTTTAAATATTGTAAATATTGGTGAGGTCTATGTTGGAACGAGCGCATCTAGAAGATGCCTATGTACTCTGGTCCTAATAGTGTCCAGGTTATAATTAAGTGGAAACATTGATGTCGGGGTTCCACACTTTAGCTGTTCGAATAACAAATGTAGAGGCGTATCGCTTTTTGGGACAGGTGCATTAGTGGATTATTCTTGTTGGATTGTCTTATTATGAGTGTTATTCGTGCATATATATCCATAACATGTGGATGGATTTATTCTGGTTTTATCTTTTGATATATATTTTATATTACCTAGTATTGATAAAACTAGCTGACTTAGTCAATTTACCCCGTTTTTGCAACTTTTTCATTGATAATCCGGTCCTATCGGCCGTAGCGTGATGTTATATTATAGCCTATTAAAATATAGCCTATAAAATATTTTTTCAATTCGAACCAGTAGTTCCTGAGATTATGGCAAATAAACTTTTCAGCTTTATAATATTAGTATAGATGATATATATTTTTTCGATCACAGCGCATCAAAATCTTCTACTTTGCCTTCTCCTATTCACGTTATGCGGAGTCGGTATTAAGACCATTTATTCATTTCGTTTATAAGCATCGTCAATTGCAGATAGACCTAACTCCCTCATCTACTGTGACTGTGGAACTTTGACAACCAGAAAGCATGCGCTTGCACTTTTCATTTTCACAAGGTAGTTTGGACAGTGAACTGATGTTAATGTATAACATTAGTTCACTGTCCTTATGAAAATATATATATTACGGGTCTTCGCGCGTGAATAGTTTAAGGAAAAATACCTTGTTTATTGCCCGACGTTTCGACCGTATTGCAATCGCCGTGCAACGCGTATTGTAACGCCGATTTGTACACATTATGAATAATATATATATATATATACTTATATATTTTCATAATGTGTGCAAATTGCGAAAGCTTATCAATATTTTATAGCAAACTACCTTAGCCTGGAGCACAGACGAGTTAAAGATAACAACTCATCAGCTCTATACTAATATTATAAAGCTGATGAGTTTTTTTGTTTGTTTGTTTGACCATTTATCGAGGAAGGCTATAGGCTATATAACATCACGCTACGACCAATAAGAGCCGATCAGCAATGAAAAATGTTACAAAAACGGGGAAAATTGACGCATACGAAGTTGCGCGGGTCAGCTAGTCAAAAATATAAATGTTATTTCTCGGTAATAGGTGCGACTTTAAAACTGCCTCATATATGCTCATTACGGACTTTATTATTCAAACTAACTCAACATGCCGTCGTGACATCCCTATATAATACAACATTTTGTTCTGTCCGCATATTTCGAAATGAAATTCTGACAATGTCGACACAATCTTTTGTTTATTCCTTTCTGTGCTGCGTCACCTGTGAGACGAGGCCAATGACCAACTAGCTTCCCTACTATGTTAAACTGCTTTTCTGTCCGTCTCACGTCGTAAATTAAGGATTGAAAATTAAAGTAAATTCCTGTACCTATAGCTTCGGTGAGTCTATCGGGAAGGTACTTATAATCTTGAGCAGAGGCGTAGTTACCGTCATATCAGATATACGCCCCTCACCCGCAGCTACAAGGCCCAAACATGCATTAGCAATTGACCCCCCCCCCCCTGAAAAGTTATTTGCCTAAGGCAAGCTACGCTGGTCTTGGGTCAAATACAGGAAAGTACGAGTCGAATTCACTTCTGGGTTTTGCCTCTTACAATACGACAACTCATTTTATTCAACTAGCCTTTGCTCGCGGCCCCGCCCGCGTGTATGTCGGGTATCGCGGTAAAAACTATCCTATGTCCTTCCCGGAACTCAAACTATCCCCATACCAAATTTTATCTAAATCGGTTTAGCTGTTTGAGCGTGAAAGCGTAACAGACAGACAGACAGACGGAGTTACTTTCACATTTATAATATTAGTATGGATTCACTGATTTTGGCGGTTTTATTAGTTAGATAGTTAAGCTATGTCAAATAAAAAAAAAAAAACAGTTTTCGACCGTACTACTCTTTCAGTAGATTGCAAAAAAAGCCAAAAAACACTCTTTTGAAGCCCCTTATTTTTTACAAAACATTGCACTATTGCTTAACACAAATAGATCATACATTGTATTTCCCCTTTATCGTAAATTCTACAGTTCAAAGCCAAACGATCGTCCTCTGGAATCCTTGCCAAAAGGCAATAAAAAAATAAAGCAAATAAATTTCCAAAGACAACGCAGATCAACCCTAACCAGGATTGTTTACACAGGTCTACAAAGAGCAGCTATGTCACTATTCATTGTTCCGCTGGGGTTATCACGATAGGGTTGAGTCGAGGGTCCGACCCGACCCGAGAACTGACGTACGCAATTGTATATGTCGGCAATACAAAGGCTGTACGGAAACGCTACCGTAGTTCTTCTTTTTTTAAATTGGCGATTGTTCCCACCAAAAATAGTTTTAGTCGAATGAAAAAAGAAATAGTTTCTTAATTGGACAGTGTTTTTTACATATCAACCCATAAGATGGCCCACTGCTGGGCACGGGTCTCCCCAGTAGAACCTACTAGTATGTAGATCCTGGGGGTAATTGCCATAATCGCCACGCTTGGCGAGCGGGTTGGCGATCGCAGTAAGGCTTTAAGTACGCAGAGGACGCTGCAGCCCGTCCTCCGGGGTGAAATCCCTTAGTCGCCTTGACGACACCCACGGGTAGAGATGGGGTGGTACTATTCTTAAGCCGGCACCACACGGCAAACAGGACCAGTGTTTTTTATTTTGTGCCAATTTTTTTTTTTTTTTAATGTTTAGACCAGTGGTTCCCAACCACTGGTCCACAGACCCCCAGGCAGGAGTAAAAAATGGTCCGCGAACGTTTTAAAACCACATTGATTCAATTTTTTTCATAATTACAAGGACAACTGTGGCGCGGTGGGAATGTATCAGACTGCTACGCAAGAGGTCATGGATTCGATTCCCACATAGGACACCACATTGTGTGCTCCACGAGTTGTTGTTCCGAGTCTGGGTGTACTTTGTATCCGTGACTTTATATGTAAAGTACCCTGTGGCACAGGGCTTGTACCCTAATGCGGGAGTAATTTTTTTAAATAATCTAGCAGGCAACATACATTGACTTTTTGGTCTAAGTTTATTTTGGAATTGATTTAGTATAGGAACTCTTAATAAAATAACAAAGGTTCATCGTGGTCACTTGCGAACAACAAAGAACTAAAAGTGGTCCCAGCGAGCAACAAAGAACTATAAGTGGTCCCTGTTCAAGAAAAGGTTGGGAGAAATACAATGTTTTCCTCTGCAGTCTTTTTTTTCGGGAGCTAGAATTTGAAGTAACAGTAGCTTTTAAAAAAGCTTACATTCTGACACATTCCTAATTTCATTTATTTTCCTTTCTGTAGATATTTCTGTTAGTAAACCTTCCTCAATCCAGGATTAGGAGGATAAATTAAACATAATCCGCAGAAAATGAGGGTGGGATATACATTCCTGTGTCTGTAGTGTATAGCATAATGATATTAAAGGATTTTCTGTACTTATGGATAACTAGCCGACGCCTCGCGGTTTCACCCGCGTAGTTCCTGTTCCCGTGGGAATACAGGAATAAAAAATAGCCCATGTCACCCGGGTTAATATAGCTTCACAACGATGAAAGAATTTTTCAAATCCGTTCAGTATTTTCGTAGCCTATTCAATACAAACAAACAATCAAATCTTTCCTCTTTAAAATATTATTATAGTATAGAAGTATAAGGAAAAACGCTTTTGGTGCTGAAAATACATCTATTCCAGATACATGTTATCTTTGCTGGAAGGCCAGGGTATGGTTTTTAGAACTGAATTAGACTAGACTGGCTAAATCTACTTGGACAAAAAAGGTCATCAGGGCTAAAGAGCCCTGATGACCTTTGATTATGAGAGGATCTGTTTCCTAATTACTCCTGTACGTTAAAAGAAAGTTCACCACAACAATTCAAGAACAGATAGTCAAACAATGCTGATAAGTGAGTTTAAAGCATCAGGCTAAACTGTCACTTACGCTTGTGAAATTTGGAGTCATTCTCCCGTGAACTTTAGAGTACAATGCGTATTAATGTAAGCCGTGTTGCAGCATTGTTCCTGAAGCTATTGTTTGAGAATATCATGACGCCATGCAGATTTGACGCTAACTCTGTTGTGAAAATTTGTGTAGACATTACAGAAAAATAGCGGTTTTATAATAACAAGAGTTTTACCCTATTTATAAAAGAGGGTTGTTTGCAGCATCGAATAATCGCTGAGTCGTCGACTTTTCAAACACAAAAATCAGGAATATAAAATGCAATAAGACTACTAACGTCAATTTGAGGATCACATTACCTAAGTCCCATTCTGCGATCCACCCCGGAACACTTTTGACTGCAGTCGTTGCTCGTAAAAGTCATTTCACAAGCAGATCGTACGTGAATTAATGCAGTACCTAGTAGGAATATTCTTGCCAAAAATGACCCTAAAAATAAAAAAATATTTATTCACTTAGGAAGCAAAATACTACACTTCTGAAAAGTCGATTCTATATTTACATGTAATGCCTGTTCGCAAACAATAGATAAAGCCGGAGAAAAGAACAGGCAATAAAAACTCGCGGCAACTCTTTTCAAATTGCCAATGTTTACAATCGTACCTGAATTATTGCAGTACCTAGAATATTCCTATTCTTGTCAAAAAAGACCCTAAAAATAAAAAGAAATAAAATTATTTATTCACTTAGGAAGCAAAATACTACACTTGTGAAAAGTCCATTCTGCATTTACATGTAATGCCTGTTCGCAAACAATAGGTAAAGCCGGAGAAAAGAACAGGCAATAAAAACTCGCGGCCACTCTTTTCAAATTGCAATGTTTACAATGTTTCTTTGTATATAAACTGTATATGCAGGTAATGTGCTGCCACCATTATATTATACATACAACATATAAGAGGACTGATGCAAAAACAAGAGGGTTAAGAATATTAAAAGAAGTGTACACGAGATTGGATATATCAGCCTCAATGGGCACAACATACTCGTAGTGGGAGCATCCACTTACAATGTAAAAACTTTATATGCTTAAATATTGTCTAATTTACTGCTGCTTAATGAATAAGTATAACTACATGTTTTGCAATAGAAAGAAAATAATGGCCTTAATTTATCACGCAAAATCTTTACTTACAAAAGAAAATCGTTTATATTCATTAAGATCCTTACACTATGATATAAATGAACGTTGTTTGTAACTTATAGCCCCTCCAATTGACACGCGCCATTAATTCCGACGACACCTACGGGAAATCTTGGAATAAAATGCTTAACTATAATGACATACCTAGTCTTGAATAATAAACAGATACCAATGTTTACGTTCCCTCCGACACGTAAGACAAAAGTTAATTATCTTCAAAACGGCAGATATCTTCTTATAAAAAACCATCACAGATATCAATTAAATCCAATCGGTTAGGAGCTACGATGCTACTAATACAGATATAAACAAAGAGGCTTTAAATTTCATGTGAATTTACAATAAAGGCCGTCACAATCAAAATAGACATAACCATATAGGACTAAAAGACACCTGATTCAATGATAACTTAGCCATGAGATTAGCTAGGTTAATAATGTTACCATAGTTAGATCAATAGATTGCGTGACCGGGTAAACACAGCCCTCTCTGGAGGGAGCACGTTAAGCTGCTGGTCTTAATCTCTCCGGTCGTCTCCGAGTTCCGTCAGTTCTGATTTTGAGTTTATGGGAATATAGTCTACTTACACATTTGCGTATTCACTTTGCATGTACCTACCAGCATAATTATTCCAGGCATTTCGCTCAATCATACCACTAATTTGTGTCTAAGAAATTAGTGGTTAATATGCTCTGTAAGATTTTTTTTTTTAAATCTGAATGGCTGCCTCTGTGGCGCGGTGGGAGTGTGTCCGTTTGCTACGCAAGATGTTGTGGGTTTGATTCCCACACGGGACACCACTTTGTGTGATCCACAAATTGTTGTTCCGAGTCTGGGTGTACTTTGTGTCCGTTACTTGTATGTTTGTATAGTCCCCCACGATACTGGGTATGTACCCTACTGCGGGAGTCGTCTTATAAAAAAAATACAGCAGTAACGTCAATGGATTTTAAGCCATTGACGTTAAGACGAAGAGATAACGCTACTTTGTGGACATATTATGTCATTAAAGGCCACACGAGTTTTCTCTCTTTCACGCTTTGCAGTCAATATTTACTTTTTAATTGAAAGACCTACTAAATCTTATCTTTTAAGTGCCATTTTAAAATAAATTCGCCTCGATAAAGGTCGCATTTTGCAGTTAGTCTCAAACAAAAAAGCGGGAGTGTCAACCCTTGGTACAGGGCTGGCCAACGTTGCATTTTTGAACAATCATTCCGCGACAAACCCCGCGGGTTCACTCCCCTCGCAAAATACATTCACGCTCCATTGTTGTACGATATGGCGGTCATTTTTTTGTGTCAGGCGATGGGGAGGCTGCTAATATGAGGGCATTTTCGTGTGAATAAGTGCGCGTGGAAAGTGTTTTTCGAAGAGGTGGATGATATAGTGGCAACGGTGACCAACGTCGCTGATCTAAAAAATACCAACCTCATATTTTTTTATTAAAAAAAGTTACAAAATTATATACAACGTCATTCTTGGTGTAGCGCAAACCTGAAAGTAGTTTTTCTTAGAATCAATAATAGAATACAATGGGGTAGTTTTTGGACCATGTTATATTTTATAATTAATTAAATACAAATACAAATCATGTATTTGCAAAAAACAGGTGGGTACAACCTGGTAAAGAAGAATGTAAAAAAGCGCTGTATTTTTACCCTTTAAGGGTGTGCAAATTTTTCATACAGATACTTAGTTTAAAATACATACATTATAATAACTAACACAAATTATAGAGAAACGTCAACAAATTATGTCTTCCCGTGACCACGGCCGTTGCAATACGGTCGAAACGTCGGGCAAAAAACAAGGTATTTAACCTTAAATTATTCACGCGATTAAGACCCGTAATATATATATTTTAATAAATTATAGAGAATTGAATAAAATTATAATGTCCCAAATTAAATGTCAAACCACTTTAAACAATGTGAAAAGAGTAAAAAAATAGATGCAAAATAATTATGAGGGTATGTAAAAAAAAATATAAAAAATTAATTAATCAATCAATCATAAATCATAAATCATAAATCATAAATCATAAATCATTTATTCTTTGCAAATATGGGTGTTAGTAATAACATAGATGTTTCTTTATAATAGTCATAGATCTCCATATTCTACCGTCACATGGGCATGCAAATTTTATTCAATTGAAGACACATAGTATTAATTTTATTACATTATGAAATCTTATTTATGTATTTTAATGTCAAGTTTTACAGTTGGAATTAGAGTGATGAAATAAATTATAAATGTCAGTTTAGTCATATTAATAAATAAAATTATTTAATAACAATAAGAATGTAACAAAAAAAAAAAAATATATTAACAATAAAATAAAATGTCGTGTTACTATATTAGAGCAGTTTGTCATTCAGGAACTCATCAATTGTATAATAGCATTTTTGCAAAAGCAGTTTTCTTAGTGCACTTTTAAACCTCAGGGTAGTCATATTTTTGATATCATTGGGTACTTTGTTGAAGATACGTGGAGCTACACCAAAGAAGCTCTTGTGCATCAGTGCGGTTTTACATTTTATTTGACACACTTTATTTATATATTGGTTGCGAATAGGGTTACTTCTAACATCAGATAGTTTTTGAAAAAGATGTGGATTATTTTTCACAAACAGAGCTGTTTCTAATATGTACAGAGATGGCAGTGTCAAAATCTTTAGAGATTTGAAATAAGGAAGACAGCTATCTGTCATCTGCAAACCACACATTGACCTTATGTATCGCTTTTGCATCTTTAATGCCAGTTCCCTGTCTGTAGATTGTCCCCAGAAAATTATGCCATAACGCAAAATAGATGCAACTAGTCCATGGTATGCCGTTAATAAGGCCGTCATGTCAACTTTTTTTGAAAGTTGAAAAAGCGCATATGCGGATCTATTAAGTCGCTTACATACACACATCAAAAGTGTCTAGGGATCAAGCATTTTTATGCGGATTTCTTGAGATTGAGATGTGGCTTTGTAATAAATTTATGATTTTATAAATTTATATGGATCCTTTTTGGTGCATTTCACAATTTGAATCAGGAACTGTGAATCAAATTCGAGTAAAAGATGAAAATCAGCTGTCAATATTTTCCCTATAAAAACATACAACGCATTGAAGACATTATTAGTGCTACTGTTTCCCTACTACTGATTAAAACCAACGTTATTATGGAGCGGCGACGTCATTTAAGCAGGGAAGAAATGCTCAGAGCCGTGGGAATGATAGAAGCTGGTTCCCGGCAACGTACTGTGGCTTTAGCTCTGAATACAAGTCAGAGTGTTATCAGTCGACTTTGGACACGTTACCGAAGCACTGGTACCGTGGCTGAGCGCCATGGAGGACGGTATCGCTGCACCACACGGAGACAAGACCGATACATTCAAATCTTAACTCGAAGAGGTCCAACAATAACCGCCATGATGTTAGCCGTGAGGCTTCATCACTCTTCAGGGAACTTAATTAGCGACCAAACAGTCAGAAACCGCTTGCATGAAGTGAACCTTCATTCCCGAAGACCGCTACGGGTACCACCTATAGCAATGCACAATCGTAGGATTCGATATCAATGGGCTCTTGAACACAGAAATTGGGCAGAAGAACAATGGCGTTTCGTGTGCTTTTCTGATGAGTCTCGTTTTGGTATGAGACCGGATACAAGACGTATACGACACTGGAGAACCCCTGGACGCCAACAGCGATTAAAATCCTGCCAGGAAGTCCATCCTTATAGTGGTGGAACCATCATGGTATGGGCGGGTATTTGGATCGGCGGAAGAACTGAATTGATTTGGATCAGAGGCAACCTCAACGCTCAAATTTATGCTGAGACGATTGTATCAGACGTCATCGTTCCTCTCAAGTGCAAATCGGTCCCTTATTTCAGTTAATGCATGATAATGCACGACCGCACACCGCAAGAGTTGTAAGACAGACTCTCGCCGCAGCTAACATCAATGTCCTGCCCTGGCCTGCTCAGTCGCCAGACTTGAACCCGATTGAGCATGCATGGGATATGCTACAGAGAAGAGCTCTGCCGAATATGGAGGGTATCCAGTCGCAAGAAGACCTTTTTTTGTTGTTGCAACGAACATGGGCGGCCATTCCACAGCGTGATTTGGATGAACTCATTTTGAGTATGCCAAACCGATGTTCTTGTGTTGTTAGTGTTCGCGGTAGAAACACGGATTATTAATTGTTTAAGTTACCCAATAAAATTTTAAAGAAAACTGTTATTTCAGTCTTTTTTTCGAACTTTAATGTTAGTGGTTCAAATGTCAAAAATCCCTTTATTAGGAAAATGGCAAATTTCTTTATTAATGCAAAGGTGACTTGGTTTATAGTTACTGTGACAAACGAAAACACTTTATTTGATGAATCCTTAAAGAAATAAAAAAAAAAAAATCAATCAGGAGAAAAGTTATTGCAAAAATATATGTTGATCCCTAGACACTTTTGATGTGTGTAGTTCTTCAATATGGCTCTTCCAAGTAAGTTTGTTGTCAATCATAACACCTAAGAATTTAGCAGTATGAACTTCCTTAATATAAGAGCCTTCATAGGTGATACTAACTTTTAGATTTTCACAGCGCTGATGAAAATTCATGATTTTGGTTTTATTTAAATTTATTACTAAATTATTATTATGTAGCCAATGTATGATGTCACTTAAACAAGTATTAATGTCATTCTCATAATCGTTTTTATTTGTACATTTTATTATTGCTGTACTGTCATCTGCAAATAGGACCATTTTGTGAGATGTTGCTTTCGGGAGATCGTTTACATTTATCAAAAATAGCAACGGACCCAAAATACTACCCTGTGGGACACCATATTTGACATGCTTTGCTTTTGAGAGATATACTGTTTCGATTTTAGTCTTAGGACATACTCTAGCGATTTCTGTACACTGAATTCTATTACTTAAATAAGATTCTAATAGTTGAAGAATGTTTCCTCTGATTCCGTAACTATTTAGTTTTTGCAATAGAATTTTATGATCTACATAGTCAAAAGCACTGGTCATGTCTGTGTAGATTGCACATACTGGAGTTTTTTTATCCATAGATGACATAACATTTTTGAGTAAGTCATATAATGCCATATTAGCAGTACAATTCTGCCGAAACCCCTTTTGTTCCATACTAAATAAATTTTTATTTTCGAAATAGGTGTATAGAGAGTTGTAGATTACCTTCTCAAAGACCTTCGACAAAACAGGAACTTTTGCAATTGGCCTATAATTTTTTAAGTTTGTTTTATCATCCCTTTTATAAATTGGTTTAATAATAACTTTTTTGAGGTATTGTGGGAATACGCCTTCAGTAATACACAAGTTGATTATGTGTGTTAATGGTGGGGCTATTTCTTCTTTGGTAAATTTGATTACTTTTGTAGTTATGTCGTCATATCCAACTGTGTTAGTATTTTTTAAATTGCTGATTATTTTTTCTATGTCGTTAATTGTTATAGGTGTCATGAAAAGTGAATTTAAAGTCAAATTGTTAAAATTATTATTAATTGGTAAGTTAGATTTTATATTATTTTCAATCATGTCTATAAAGTAATTATTGAACTCATTTGCAATATCCAAGGGGTGTGTAAAAGATAAACTATCTCTCTTTACACACATAATAGGTTCCTGTGGCAAGTCAAATTTGCGGTCATTTATTATTTTCCACATAGCTTTTTGTTTATTTTGAGCAGTGTTTATGATATTATTATTCTGTGCTCTTTGTGTTGACTTGATAATTTTTCTGTAAATTTTTGTATAATTTATTAAGATTATTTTATGTTTTATGTCAGGATTTAATCTATATGTCCAAAGTAACTTTCTTTGCTTCTTACTACAATTTTTTATACCTCGAGAAATCCATTTTGATTTCTTGCAGGTTTTTATAATAATAGTTTTTTCCGGAAAACATAGTTTATATAAAAGTGAAAATTCGCCTATGAATTGGTCAAAAGCTTCATTGGCATCTTTAGCAGTGTAAACAAGATTAAAAGATAAACTATTTAGATGCCTTTTAAAAGTAATTAAGTTTTCCTGAGAAATGTCTTGACTTTTAATTTTCCAGTATTTTAATTTGTAACTTTTTTTGACGGGGATTTTTAGTATCTGAGCTGTGTATCAATAATTAATTAATTATTCTTACACTCCAAATTCTATTCACAATGTTATGTGAAATGTAATCATCAACTTATTTTCAATATTAATCATGGTTTTAGTACTACTCGACGCAGTGAATTGTTTATAACTCCGCAAGTTTCAATATTTTAATATTTTTTTTATATGATTTCATGAAGTAAAAATCTTGTTGGGATGTTTGAGCTTTGCACTGTACGAAAAATAACATTGTATATATAGTTAGTTAGCATGGTTAGATAGGTTACATTTGTCGTTAATCCCATCAAGTAAGTTAAAGTGCTTGTGTTATGGGTTCACGTCAGTATCTATGGATTCAAATCTTAAAACTAAACTTTGTGGTGTCCGACCGAAATGTACCAATGTCGATCAATAATTGATTTGAGTTACTCTTTGCCACTGTCATTGTGTTTATTGTATTATACTATAAAATAATTAATTCCCAAAAACCTACGTCTACACGTGCGCGGTAGGGGGGGGGGGGGCAACATCAACCATTGCCACCCGACTCGACTGAAAGACCTTTTTTTAGAGAATTTGGACATTGAATTGGAAATATATTTCTTCACCACACTAATTTGAAGTAATTTTAAAAAAAGGGTTTATAAACTACTTGCATTTTTTGGCGCTCCCCTTCGGTCTATGACAGCGATACCTACAACAAATTGAACACAAAAGATCACAGCCGAGATATTAATAGAAACACAAATTACAACCAAAATCCGTTCCCGACAATCGGATTAACATCGCCACAACAACAATGGTAGTTTAGTTTCTATTATTTCTAACTAACATCGTTGTAGGGGGATCGATTTTCTTCAATAGTTCAGTGAACTCTATCGTGTTCTGCAGCTATAAGGAGTGCGGGTTCGATGATAACACTGCTATGTTAATTATATTAGAAGGGCCATAGACAGTGGTTGATTATGTCATAGACAAGATAAGAGGTTGGTAGGAATGTGACAGAGGTATTAGTTGTCCTTGTGTATTGTTGCGTTGCTGTGAAACTTTATAAATGCCATTTTGGTCGAAATAAGACGTCGTTTCAAGTTTGTGTGAACATTGGCGTTGGGGTGAGACGCCTAATTTTAAGCACAAGCTAATTTTTATTTTTGTCTACCAATCCAGAAACAGTCACGTGACGTTTTGTAATGATAGTACCAAGATGACCTGATGGATGAAGACATTTTAACGACGTTTTTTAAAAATTAAACCTGAACGATAAATCGATCTAGTTCGATTTATCGTCTCCTGCATACTAAATTTCATGAAAATCGCTGGGGCCGTTGCCGAGATTCAGTTTAAAATATACAAGGCTATTTTTATTACGGTGCAAAGCTTAGACACCCTAACAAGATGTTTTCGAAAAAAAAGAAAATGAAAATATTGAAAACTTGCATAGTTATAAGCCATTTAAGTAATAAATTTATATTCTTCGCGCTGTCGTGCTCATAGCATCCCGTAGTATGTAATCCATGGTTATTATTGAAATATAAGTGTTGATTACATTTTACATCATATTGTGAACAGGATTTAGACTGTTAGACTGATTAATGAATTAATTTATGATTGATTAATAAGTAATAAAAAAAATATAACATGGTTCAAAACTACCCTATTGGAATATATTAGTGATTCTGAGCAAACTACTTTCAGATTTGCGCTATACCAAGAATAACGTTGTGTTTAAATATATACAAGAATTGCTCGATTAAAGGTATAATGGCACCGATAAGTAATGGAATATTTTTAACTAAGTTCTTGTCCACTTCCATTTGTCCAAATATGTAGTATCTACCTATTACAAACACTTGGAACCATCGATATCAATGCACCTTATTATGAGAGAATATTTTCACTAAAATATTTACATTTTGATAAAATATCTTAATATTCGTAATTATGATGCCGTCTGTGATTGTGTCAAGAGTCAAGAAACAAGAGTGATGACCACCCCTAAAATCGGTCGCCCTAGGCTCCAGCCTACTTACCCTGCAGGTAAATCCGCCACTGGATGAAGGGGGGAGCACAAGTACCTAAGGGGTCGACAAGTAATTTGTGCAGTGGGGCGTCGTCGTGGTGGGTCGAACCAAAGGGTCTGACGTAAGATTGACCAGTGAGGGCTGTTTGATAAATGGCATTTTACTTAATACAATTTTTAAGTCTACCTACCCTCGAGATTATTTTTGAACATCGTTTATAGTGTTTTTACTTTCAATTCTAAGAAATTGATGCGTGTTATCTATATTAGTATTATAAAATTAAAGAGTTTACGCGATAATTTCAGGAACTACTGGTTAGAATTTAAAAAATCTTTTAGTTTTAGATATCGAGGAAGGCTATAACCAATAGTAGCAGAGCAGCAATGAAAAATGTTGAAAAAACTGGGAAAATTTACGCAGGCGAAGTTGCGCGGTTCAGTTAGTATTTTATAAACATACTGATTAAAATACTAAATACTAAGACTTACTACAGGTCATTTATGTAGGTTGACTGTTCATGACAAACAATTAAACAATGGACGAATGTTATTAGACGTCTTCGGTCGATTTTATACAAAGAGCTTATAACCACGTGGTTTTATATTTTATAGTCGTTGATTTTAAACTTTTTATTATTTCCAACATACAAACTAAAGAACAGACGCATTTATTAATCAAAGTGACAAAACCTACAAAGCATCTATAATATGACATTTGCAGAAAAAAAAACTATATCTTTAATGAAAACATGTTTGTATCGTATCCGTAAGTTTCCTTACAAATACGTAGGTAGGTAGGTATTTAGAAAGCAAGGAGTAACACTTGTACCAGCGTGTCGTGGGTTGTCGTCTCGCAAAGAGCACTCCAAGCTCTTCAATGCAGCCCTCAAGCACTTTCCACAGACATTTACACTGCTTTCAACCGCTACACCCGGTTTAAAACACACTTTTTATACTCAGCCGTTGAAGAAAGGGCGCCATCTTGAAATCCGCCATCTTGAAAAACGCTTTTTTAATGTGATGGTAATTAGGTTGGCGGGAATATTAATTCGAAGGATATTCTGGGTTAAATGAAAATGTTTGTGGGTAGTTTCCAAGGCTTTTCACTTGTTATTTATTAGAAGAATTGGTTTAATTAATTACTTAGGAAATTCGAGGCATCTTTGGTCCTCCTGTCAATACCCGGTTTTAATCAATCAAGTGAGCTATGTTTGTGTGAGACGTGAGATGAGTTCTTGTAAATTATGCTATGAATTTTGATACCAACGGTTTTACCATCGATGTTTTACCCATAACCGTGGTGGGTCGGTATTAGTTACTCAGTCGATAGAAACTCGTACCTACTTATATATGTAAATACAAATTTGTGTGAGCTATAACGATAACACTGCAATGTTTTAAGCGCCCACAACTAATTAGGTAGGTACCTAACTTAATATATCCATTTGTCAAGTAATTAGGTAAGTAAATCTTTTCAAGTCAACGTTAACTCATAAACGTTTAACTCATAAACGATTAAAATTCAATAGCCAAAAAAAAGTAGAGTCAGCAACGTAATTATATAATAATTTATAACAACACTTGCTGCCTGCCCCGGCTTTGCACGGGTTATGGTAGTTTTTTATACCTTGAGTTACATTATTGCAATTTTCGTAGAGATCTCTATTTTTTTTGACAGCAAAATATAGTCCAGTAGTTTCGGAGCTTATTCAATGCAAACAAACACTCAAATCTGTCCTCTTTATAATATTAGTATTGATAACCATCAAACGACGCTTCAAATGTAATAGGTAAATTTCTGATAAAGATTTAGCTATACCTACCTACAATATTTAGTCAATGTTGTGTAAAGCAATTGACATTGCTGACCGTACAGCAATAATTATCTAAATTAAGTACACTTGTACACTCAAAATTCTCAATTCAAAATAGAGACGTCAATTTTCGTAAAAGCCCAACACCATTCATAAGACGTCACCCAGATACAAAAGGACATAAGTAAATAATCCGGGTTCTTGTAATCGACGAAAGTAATTTTGTAGGGGGCTCGCCAGACCGTAACATCGGACCCTTCGAAACAGTCAAGCGTGAAGCTTCTTAATCTTTGTTGTTTTGTTCTACAAGTTAATTAGGGTTTTGAGTCTTGTGTGAAAGGCCTTCAAGTTAGAAACTAAAAAATGTAGTGTGTAATCGATATGATAAATATTGGTTGTTGGTTGTAAATAAATATTGGTTGTTGGTTGTAAATAGTAACAAATTGAATTTTCATCGACTGGCCTGTTGGTCTAGTGGTTAGTGACCCTAATTGCTAAGCCGGAGGTCGTGGGATTGATCCCGGCCCAGGATAAAACTTTGTGCGACGAGCACGATGGCTTACTTTCACATGGACTTTAAAGCTTAATATTTCACAAACGGATCTCTAAATTTAAAAATGGTCTTCAGAACCCCGAAACGTTTTTAGAAGACCTATCTAATAATATCCCACATGATAGGTAAGAAAAAAAATTACATCCCCACTTTACATATAGGAACTTCCCCATATGTATATGCAAGCGGGGATGTTACGAGCAGAAACATTAAATTCAGATCTGTATATAAAAAGATACACACGTGAAATTTACAAAAGCCAAATATTTTCGTGTATTGTGTCAGGGGTAAAACACACGTACTACATTACACAAAAATAACAATAACTAAACGTATCTACATCCACATATACTTTTATATCCGCCTTCCTTTTATTAAACTCCTTCATCCTGCTTACAAGAGAACACGCAACAAATACTATTTCTAATTTCGTGTTTTCTTATTGCATTTCCCGATCGGAATAGAAATAAGTTCCTTAATATCCCGTATAAAGGATACCAATCTCGCCCCTAGAGTACAACTTCACCAACGAACAATGAAATCTCCGATAAAATTCGTTCAGTTGCTTACGTGATGTGAAAACTAAAAGGAAATTTAGAACTATTGCCTCTATGAACGAAGAGTTGAAGAATAGTTGGTAATGAAATAAAACTGGGTTATGTGGTGATAGGTACGGGGTCTAATGTGATTTTATTATGTTACTTTGCGCTTTCTACACTGTGTTTATCATCGACCTAATGAAGTTAGTAACCCACTGCAAAATCTCCCTGCGCCTCCCCCATTCAGGTACCTATTTTGACAAAATAACTCATTTTTAATCACAAATGTTTGTATGTAAAATGTACAAACAGGATTATTTTCAAAGTTTGGGCTAGGCCTAACAAAATGTGTATGAAATTGTACCTAGCTATCCTGCGGGTCAATTCACGTATTTATAACAGTGCAGTTGCAGTTCAATTGCAGTTAAGTTTCGATTAAAACGGCTGTTTTCGTATTCTTGTAACTTTGGGATCGATCTTAAAAACGCTTGCGCACCGTAGGTAGGTACTAGAATGTCGTTATTGTCGCTCTCGAGACGCATACTTGACGCGATTTGAGGACGATCCCAAAGTTAGTTTTTAAATTTGGTTTGTCGCAGTCGGAATCGAAGTCGGGGGTGGTGAGCGAAGACAAATAATTATGTTGAGTTAAGTGTTAAGATAGATAAAGGAAAAAATATTATTCGGTTATTTATATTAAATATGTGCGGGAATCGAACCCGCGATAATAGAGTGACAATTTTTCCTTCATACTTTTATAATAGTTATATAAATTAGCTTAAAAGAGCGGCCGCCGCACGCTAGGTACAATACCTCCGATTTAAAAGTGTCGGAGCCGAAGTCGGAGTCGGAATCAATCGGAAGTTCCGACCTTTCGGAGTCGGAGTCGAAGCTCTGTAACATCCCTGATTTATACCAACAGGCCAGTAGGTATATAAGATATATAAGCTTGTGGTAATTCCCGGTATTACATAGGTACAACCACTGGTATGTACATGTATACCGTATATCCTCGAACTATCAGAGGGATTGTATGTTTGTTGGTTTAAATCTGTACTTTCTTTAATATAAAAAAAAATATATAAAAATAAAACAACCCACCTGCACAAAAAAGATGGAAACAAGATCCCCTACATAATTATATAATTTCATGCAGTCGGAGCCATTAATGAATCTCAATGAATGTGCCTCCGACTGCATGAAATTATATAATTATGTAGGGGATCTTGTTTCCATCTTTTTTGTGCAGGCGGGATTTTTTTTATTTTTCTTTAGTGGTTGTAGGATGAAGTCGATGTAACAACTAACTTTTATCACAGTTATTGTCAAGTATTCAAAATTTAAAAAATAATGGTTGCTAACTAACTTTTTTAGTATTAGGTACAGTCATAATCATGTTATTCCTTTTTGAAATGCTTATGAGCCCTTTAAAACATAACCCTTCCTTACAGTCGGGTAACAAGAAAAGATTTGTTTGTGTCTTATTCAATTCAATCAAAAATTCTTTATTCACTTAGGATGCAAAACAACACTTGTGATACGTCGGGATTCTACATGTACATGTAATGCCAAGTTCGCAAACAATAGGTAAAGCCGGAGAAAAGAATCTGACAATAAAAACTCGCGGTCACTCTTTTCAAATTGCCAATTTAACAATGTTTGAATATCTATTAACTTGATATGGGGGTAAGGTGCTGCCACTAATATACTATACACCATGTTAAAGGACTGATGCAAATTTAAATATGTTTAAAAAATTAGAACATGAGATAAAATAAAATCAGCCATACGGATAATCAATAAAACTACTAGGCTGGTATTGACGAAGTTTTGTAGGCTTAAAGTATGTACATATTTGTACTGTGCTTATAGCGTGAGAGCGAACATTATGTTACCAATAAGTAGTAGGTATACAAAGCAGAGGTGTAATCTAAAACATATTTTATCTCATTCACCTTTAAGTTGCTTTTACCATGTACGGTTGTAAAACTAAAAATATGTTGTCTATGACATTTTCACTCCATCCAACAAGTCAGCTAGCAATGCGTGTATTGCTAGCTGACTTGTTGGATGGAGTGAAAATGTCATAGACAACATATTTTTCAAGTCATTGAAGCAGACAATACTGCAGGACGAGGCAATCACGCTAAAAGCTCCTCTATACTCTATGGCATGGTTCATAACAGGGGCTCGTGTCACACGCCGTGTGTCGTAGATCTTAGTAAATATGACGTAAGAGTTATCTACCTTCTGAATTGGTTCCCTATCAGTGGCGGAGGGTCATTAGAAAACTATTCTTTTCGGTTTCCCTTTGAATTGTAGTTACTTAATATTTTAGGTACAAAGAACCGTGTCCACCAAGATAGATAAGTTGTCGGGTTACCTTAGAAATGTTTAACCCTTCGCGACTGTTCCTTCTGTGTTTAATGGTCACAATATAAAATAATAGAGGTAATATAGTGGAAAGAAGGGGTTGAAATAATGCTGCAAACGGGAAATGTAAGGAAAATAGCATAATACGACTAGGTATTTAGTTAGAATGGATTACCTTATATTAGGATAGAGCTTGCTTATTCGTTGAGTTTTAAACACATACCAATCTACTACTTAGGTAGGTGAGAGCTACTGTAGGTTTATACATGAAATAAAAAACCGGAGACAAGAAAAGACAAGAGCATGTCAGACCATGCTCAGTGTAGGGTTCCGAAGCCTTGAACAATTATTGCATCAGCAAAAGAGCGTATGTTCATGGCAGTTACGCCCTTTTGTTGAGAAACGCAATTTTTTGGCAATAACTCAATGACAGTATATGCGATCTTATCCGAATAATTTAAGTTTAAAGTACATATTTATTAAGCGCTATCTTTGTGATTTCTTCCATATTTTTTGGTTACACGGTTCAAAAGGATACGATTTATGCAACTTTCGGAGTGATTATTTCCAAAAATATTCACTCAATCAAAAAAATGTATTAGTAACCTCAAAATGTTTTTGAAAGACCTGTCGAATGATGTGTCACACGTTGATATTAGCTGAAAAAAAAACAGCTTCTGTTACATGTATGCCCCCACTAAAAATAATAATTATTATTATTTAGCTATCAAACTAAGTAGCGGCTACTACAAGACACCTTTTCACCTAATTTCATCAAGATTCATTAAGTAGTCTTTGAGTAAAATGTCTGTGACATACGGACGGACGGACAGACAGACAGACAGACAAACAGACAGACATGACGAAACTATAAGGGTTCCGTTTTTGCCATTTTGGCTACAGAACCCTAAAAAAGACCCGGACATCTCGTGAGATGAATGAGATCTTTTTCACTATTACATATTTTCACTCTCTGTCTACTTTTTAGCAGTGAAAGATTAGCTTGCAGCATTAGGTATTAATAAAATCGAACTAAATATTTACTAGTATAATTTGTAAGCCAAAACAGTAATAATATCTGCATATAATAGGTTTCCTTAAGCTCCAAAAATGCCACATTCAATACAGTCTCGCAAAAAAGTAGATCCTACATAAAACTCGCAGATTATGTAGAAAGTCCTTCAGTGATATGAATAGGGGTACGCTTCCACGTCAAGTAGCAACTCTTGGCACTCGTACGATGCGTTTATCTCGCATTTTATATACCCCTCATACTTGCAAAATGCTAATGAGAAATATACATACAGCCAGCAACAGAAGTCACTGAACTTCAGGTTTACAAAATCTGCATGTGAGTTGGAAATGTTTCCCATGGAAAGCTCGTGGAAGAAGTTTTTGTTGCCAAGTGTTTAAAAATTCATTGGTCATCCATACTAATATTATAAATGTGAAAGTAACTCTGTCTGTCTGTCTGTCTGTCTGTCTGTTACGCTTTCACGCTCAAACAGCTAAACCGATTTAGATAAATTTTGTATGGAGATAGTTTGAGTCCCGAGGAAGGACATAGGATAGTTTTTATCGCGATAACCGACATCCATGCGGGCGGAGCCGCGGGCGAAAGCTAGTTCTAAATATCACTAGCTGACCGGCGCAACTTCGTATGCATCACTTTTCCCCGTTTTTGCAGCATTTTTATTTGCTGCTTTGCTCCTATCGGTCGTACCGTGATGTTATATAGCATAGTGCCTTCGTCGATAAATGGGTTATCCAACAATTAAATATTTTTTGATTCGAACCAGTAGTTCCTGAGATTATCGCGTTCAAACAAACAAACTCTCCAGCTTTATATTAGTTTAAATAGTCGGTTAAAATTGACATTGCCAATGTTTCGATAACCGTCGAGAGAAATAAAACCCGAAAGGTTTTTTTTCCATTTATCGCCAAGGCAAAACTTTACTATTTTAACAGACAGGTAATGGTAACAGGCCATAACAGGTCAAAGGTGATCGCATACGTCACGTCACACAACCGGTCTGTTTTTTTGCGCCTATAAAATGAAACATACGAATTCTTGTAAAATTAAATCAAACCAAACAAGAACAGAATAAAGCCTACTTAGATGAAAGTTTTACTTTTAATTTCACTATACTACTACCGTGATTTTTTTCACATACCCAACATCAACCATTTACCTGGCAGATACTTGACTCTAACAAAAATTTGCACTTAAAAGCATAATATTTTACAAACGGAATTCGTCTTATCAACCCCTAAACGTTTTTTAAAGTCCTATCTAATGATACCCCACCCGATGGGGTAGGTGAGAAAAAAAATCATATCCCCATTTTATATGTACTCGTACATATATAGGGGATGTACCCTAAAATATATATTTTTTAAGATTTTATTCTTTCATTTTGTCGGCGTAAGTAATATGTGTATTAATGCAAAATTACAGCCTCCTAGCACTAACAGTCTCTGAGCAAAGGTGCGGACGGACGGACATGGCGAAACTATAAGGATTCCGTTTTGCCATTTTGGCTACGGAACCCTAAAAAAAGATCGGACATGGGTGCGCACGCTTAATAAAGTCATTGAAGATTATCTAGTTATGTTGCTGACTATAATAATATACATTTGTAATAAGTAGTTAGATTATCTAGATAGATAATGAGATTCTCAGTAAACACTACATGTATTTACTGAGAACCTCATTAACTCTCTATTACTTTACCCAAGACTTGCATGAAAATATAAATATTAATTGGTAAGCCTTCATAAATAATATATCAAACATATTCCAACATACCACATTGCAATAATATTCCATACGAATAATATAACTTCAAGCGAAACCAAAACAACGGTTGTTCATGTTTATTTCACTGATACAGAAACATTTTTACTTAAAATGTCATCCAAATACGAATAGAATTTTGTTCGGCATCCCGTGAGGTTGCGCAAAACAGTTAAATTACAAAATAGGTACCGTGTTTACGTTGCTGCTGTGCATTTCCGCGCCAACGATTCTAGATGTGCCGAGAAATCGTGCTCAATACGCTGTTTGCGTGCTGACTGCAGAAAATAACAATTTTGAATTATTACGGGTTATGCCTGTATGCACGCTGGGTAAGCTTAGAATTGGTGGACTGTTGTTACTAAATATTACATACCTATTCGCCACGCTTCGGATCATAATATTCTGCAGAATATTACGTTTTCTGCAGACATGGGTATGTGTAGGGAATCTGAAAATGGCAGTAAGCTGTCAAAATGTGATATTACTTAGGCACTTGTTCTTAATATCGACTTTACACGTTTACTAGTCGATCGAGTAATTATTTATACAAAAAGGATTCTCTTCAAGAGTTTATTGTTACAAGAGCAATAAATTTTTGACTGCCTAAAAGTAAGAGGTGTATGTACTGTAACTTAACGATGTGCCAACAGGGGTCTAGACAAAGTCACATTCGAAAAGCAATGTCGTTATTGGAAAATAATTTTGTATACATTTTTTTTTAATTTTTTTAAATTACTTGCAATGTGGGATTGTGTCCCACATTACTTACTAGCAATCTTGTTAACCCCTCCAGCTAAGCTCAAAGGCTTGTGTTAGGAGTGGGTTCACGTCGATAGTTTAATGGGTAGGATTCGAACCCGCGACCTCACGACTGCAAGACTGATGCCTTAGCCATTAGGCTACCACCGCTTGCCTTTGACTTTTGCGGTGGAATCCATAGACATTTTTTTTATTTTTTGCAAACGACTAGTACGGCGTTATCGAATTCGCCACGGAACGAATGTCCTTGTTTAACCCCCCAGATCGAGAAATTAGCGATGTTAAAACAACAGTCTAATCTAATCAGCATTTTATTATCCGGCGCCTGCACGTAAGCACGCCAGGCTGAGCTCTTCCCCGGATGAGTAGAAGATAACTGCTTGCCAAAATACTTTCTTCTAAGAAAATATCTAATCCCTAATCTACATCTCGCACACGACTTATATTTCTATTTCTGATATTACTTAAAGCTTTGTTGTTTTCAATTGTAGTTTTTTCTGTAAATGTTATTTACAGAAATCTGTCATCTTTAGTATTCTAATTTATTTATACCTGTAAGATCAATTTCTATCTGCTATCATTTATATGGCCACAGCATCCTGACGGATCATTGTTGCAGTGGCAGTGGTCATCTTTTATTGGTACACTCACACACTCTTTACATAGCTCAGAAAACCGATTGCCGCACGGTATCTCCTCCCACACTGGTGGCTGGTAAAACGGGAATCCGTGGGAGCAGCAGCAGAGGTGGCACGAAGTCTCTTTTGCTGGTTTTTTTCAAGCCAGGCCTCATAACGTTTTGTCATTCCATTACAGATTTGACGACGTCATTCAGGTCTCGCGTGTGGCAAGTGTCCCCCATGTGTTGATGTCCAAACCGAAGCTGACCATGTTACGTTTACAGGAGTCTTTGTGTCTCAACATGGGCTGACCAGTGGGTCTCTTGGCATTGGCAATTTGCCCGAACATGACTGAGCATTTCTACTATACTATCTTCTATCAACCACTTCAATAAAGTTTCATTATTATTGCGTAATACAGCATTTCGTTTACATAAACAATAATGGATTGAAACTTAAATTAACAGCAGCCATTTAAACTGTCAGTAGCAATAATTTGTGAACTAAGTAATTGGATGTAAAGTGTATTTGTCAAGGGAGGGAAACATTAAACCGATGTGACGTTACAGCCTGAAAATTCATGCTTTTAAATTAACTGCTTCGGTGGCGCAATGCGTATTACTGTTGAAGATTGGATTATCAAAGAGGAAAACCGCCTTAAATATTTTTGTCTAGTCTAAATCATGGGCGGACTCAAGATAATTTTATGGAAGGTTATCGTGATTTCTAAACACCGGCCAAATGTGTACTGTGTACATATCTTCATGCAAATTAGGGGGTTCTAACCCCCAAATCCTCCCCCCTGGGTACGCCAATATATTATACACAATTTAATAGATGTACTTGGTACCACATACCAAGATTAACTCTACCGAGAGAACTCTCAGTTTTCTGAGGTATCGGTCTTTAGGTACCTCAGAAAACCGAGAGTAGCTACAGTGGCGGAACCAAATCTCACCATTCACCAATTCGATTCGTGTTAGTGGTGCAACAACGGACCTATCTGGTTCAAGCCCTCCCAAACGACAATCATGGATCCCCCCTACGTACACAGGGTTCAAGAATTTAAATTTCAACAGGACTTGTTTGACAGTGCACGAATGGTTTTTCTAAAAAAAATAATATAATCGAGTTCAAAATTTGTACGGGCATAGAACTATTAAGGCTCCAAAAGGTTATCCTTTAATTACTTTTACTATTTACTAGGCTTCGGTAACTGCTTACCATCAGTCAGGCCGTATTCTTATTAGCTTCCCCAGTGGTATAAAAACAATATTACGTAGAAACTCTAAAATACTATTTGCTAGGCTTCGGTAACTGCTTACCATCAGCCAAGCCGTATTTTTATTAACTACCCCACTGGTATAAAACAATATTACGTAGAATCTCTATAATACTATTTAGGTACTAGGCTTCGGTAACTGCTAACCATCAGAAAAGCCGTATTCTTATTAGCTACCCGAGTGGTATAAAAACAATATTACGTAGAAACTCTATAAGTTACAATAATCAGAACTGTTTGAGGCGAGACGTGAGACCAAAATAAACAAACATTGTTGAGTCAGGTCAGTGTCATACTCGCCTACACACAGGAATAACGAACGTCTTCCTGTCAAACCTATATTTAGAACTATTTAATGGCCAAAGTTACACTCTTGCGTGCGGTCAGATATTTTTGTAATGACTGGTTATTTTGTACTAAAGATAAATAGACTGCTGAAAATCTACGACAGATAAATAAAAAAAATGTTATACAAAGACTAGGTCTCATCCACACGGTGCCTAGTAGCTGGTTTGACTTGGAGGTCCATAGCTACTACGTGGATCGTTCCTGGCAGGGTTTCCTCCGTCAAGTTGAAGCGTAAACAATAATGTCAAATATTGAAGTAATTTTTATAGTCATTTCTTGCCAATTACTTTACAAATACAATAATTGCATTTTTGAAAGATAGAAAAATTTGAAGTCCAGACCCAGGAATTGAACCCGAGACTTCCGTAGCCAAACCGGGGCCGGAAACCTCGGGTTCGATCCTGGGTCTGGACTTCAAATTTTTCTATCTTTCAAAAATGCAATTATTGTATTTGTAATGTCAAATATGTTATGAAAATGAACTTATCTGATTATGATCTGCTGACTGCCAGTGGATATATTAGGGTCCTCGACTATAGGTAGAATACGCAAGAGTACTTATTTATCACAGACAATATTGCTAAGATCAAAATTAAATAAAATGCAATCCAAAGCTTTTTCTTATACTTAGGTACCTTTTTAACCGAGAAGTTTCTATGTTCGTCTGTATGTATGTTTTTTTTTTACTTTTATGTAGGTAAGTCCACCGATTACGCGAAGACGACGGGACAGATTTGAATTTTATTTTGTGTTTGAGAGAGTACACTTCCAAGTTGTTCAAATTGTCATCAGATCAGGATCTGATTATGGGATCCTAGAGAAATCGAGGTCCCTCTTCAAATGTTTGATTTTGGTATATTTTATAGTAGTTTGTGTGTTTTCTAAAATAAATACAAGGTAACTAAAAAACATAAAATAATATAGGTGCATAGATACACATTTTGAACTTGGTGCCTAAAACATAAAAACTACATGTATATACTTCTAAAATATTTTAACTTCTAGTGGGTATTCAATAGTGGCTCAATGCTATCTACTTGGTTGATAGTTGATACTGTTAAATAAATTGAGTTAAAACATAAAATATTAATGGGTTGAAGTTAAAAGCGTAACATGCCAATAACGTGTGAGGTTTTAAAAACGATGGCAACTCAATTTGCAGTCAATTTCATCATAACTTTTGAAACATGTCACGTTTATGACCAAGCAAGCTCATAAAATGAGGCGTTGTTTTTTGATTCCACGTCAGTAACATGACGCCATCGATCAATCTGTACGATATCGTGTCGGCAACCATTTGCTGTATATTCGAGCTCGAATATATCAGCTCAAAACATTTATTAGCTTAATGGGTGTAATAATATGTCTCTATTGATTAACTGTCCTGTCGTCCATCGGCTAAATGGAAGTATATTTAAAGCCGTATTTAAAGGTATCGATCATAATGGTAATGTATAAATTACGAGCTTTTGTTCGTGGTCCCGGCCGCGTGGATTTCAGATTTTATCATAAAAGTAGCCATGGGACAAGGGGGGGGGGGGATTTTTGCAACGCCTGGACACGAATGATTAGTTAGAGTGTAGAAAAGTAACTATACTAAAAGTATAACTCGCGCTCGATTTGTAAAGTGCCCCACGATACAAAGATAGTTCACTAGCTCGAAAGTCACTTTAAAATAACCTGGAGACAGACAGACGGACGGACATGGCTAAACTGTAAGTTCACCTTGTCCGTCCGTCCGTACGTTTGTTTGTCTGTCTTCAGAACATTACTGAACGGAATTTGACGAAACACTAAAACAAATGTTTCGTCAAATTCCGTTCAGTAGTTTTTGGTGAAATAGTGACGAACATTCTACATATATCGAAACAGAATTACAATAATATTATCTGAATATTTTGGTTTAGGATATTACCCACTGAATTCTCAAACAACACTAAACTATTAGACAGAACATTACTGAACGGAATTTGACGAAACAGTAAAACAAATGTTTCGTCAAATTCCGTTCAGTAGTTTTTGGTGAAATAGTGACGAACATTCTACATATATCGAAACAGAATTACAATAATATTATCTGAATATTTTGGTTTAGGATATTACCCACTGAATTCTCAAACAACACTAAACTATTAGACGTTTTCAAAATTAATTCTCTCTCTCTATATTTCACTTTAAAGTGACAGCATGAAACTAAATGTGTCCGTTCCGTGCGTCTGAAAATTGGTCCATAACTTAGATACCATCTTGACTTGTAGAGGCACCAGGTTTATGCCCTGAAGCATACTCGCCGCATCCATTACAAAGGCGGAATCCCCCAGGGTACAATACTATGTCATATTCTGAGACAGAACCACTTTAACTCTACAATGTAAGGTTTACGAGATACATAATGCAGATAATATCTATATTTTCGAGTTCCTACTGTGAAATATTGACTGGGTTGTCAGTTTCTTCCACAATTTCAATTTGAAATGGTCTTGCCAAAGCGTTTCCTTGCCAGCAGAATTATTGCCTGGAGCTTTATTTCATTACCTCTAAATGTTATAATATATAAAGTTTATTATAAGCAATTTATGAATTATTAGATTTATAGTATTTTAGGAAATTTAAAAAATACACGTTTACTCTAGTAAACGTGTATTTTTTAAATTTCCTAGCTTTGAAAATACATAGCTCGAATACAATTCAATTCAATTCCATTTATTTGCGTAATATGAAATATAAATGATGTTAAAATAATAGTAATACTACTAGTACAGTATTATATTATCTGTGGTAATACAAAGAATCACCATAAACAGCTTTGAGCATGCAAATTAAATTATATTATTTTATAATATAATATGAAACAAAGTAAGAATCAGTTAAATACAGTATACATGTCGAAATTTCAGAATATCTCAAGTGTCAAAATAATAATTTTAAATTTGTAAGTATATAATGTCAAATAAGTTCACAATCATTTCCACTAAAATAAATACCTACCTAGGTTAACTAAAAATACTTACATTAATTTCTTTTTCCTATCGTGTCCGTATTCCATGGAACGCAGGATCATTTCTCGGGTGGGTTTTCGACTTTTCCTAATTTTGCTAGCTGCGGAGCTAGTTGGTACATTTGACTAAATAATGGCCAAATGTATACTGTGTCTATGTACCTTTTTTGCAACCACCAGATCTCCCCGCTCCCCTTGGGTATGCCCATACCGTATTCGTAGACGGTTTCATCTTTCCATTAACACGTTAAATCGTCATTTCAAAAGCTTTCAATGATACGTACAATAAATTTTACCGCGAATTTTTACCCGCGCTTTTTCGATCCTCAAGGGAAAAAAGTTGCCACAACGAAAAATAAATCGAATATTTTGTAAGTCCCATTTAGGTTATCTAATACATTGATAGGAACCAATAATGTGGTATTCGGATCACGTGTAAAACGCCACGTTACATTCAAGCGGAATACTAAGTGGTTTTGACTCCTGACTTTATTTGTGTTATGTGCTTTGTTATGTGGTATGTCGGCTGCCGACGTCATTTTAAACTTAGTAAGTTATTTTTGGTATTTGGTTATGAAAAAAAGAAAAAAGGATTTATTTGTTGCACCCATTGACATATAGACCAGGACTGCGCCATCCCTATCAATTGAAAAGTAAAAATTGACTGCAGAGCGTGAAAGAGAGAAAAAAGCTCGTGCGGCCTTTGACAGGTATTGTCCACAAACTAGTTGTCTCTTTCTAGAGGTGGTCAATTTTGTGACGTTATGGCGCAGTCCTGTTCTCTACGTCAATGGTTGCACCGTTGAAAATACACAGCCATAATTATTTAAAAAAAAACATACAGCAAAAATAAGAGAGATTAAATAATTCTTGTACGGACTTAACACCTTGCCCTCCACAGGTTCATTCATCATCATCATCATCATCATCAGCCTATCGCAGTCCACTGCTGGACATAGGCCTCTCCAATTGCACGCCACTTTGTTCTATCTTCGGCTTCTCGCATCCGGCTAGGCCACCGGATTAGCAAGCTGAAGTGGCAGTGGGCTGGCCATATTTGCCGAAGAACCGACAACCGTTGGGGTAAACGAGTTCTTGAGTGGAGACCACGACACGGCAAACGTAGTGTAGGACGCCCTCAGGCCAGGTGGAGTGATGATTTACGCAAAACGGCTGGCAGGTTCATTCATTTAACCATAATATTTTATTTAATATTATGGTTAAATGAATAAACCTGTGGAGGGCAAGGTGTTAAGTCCGTACAACACAAAGGAAGGATCCTCCGACCAGGCGAGGTGATCATGCCTGGCGGGCCGCGGCCCAACGGTTAATGTTGGGAACTTGTATTTATAGTTAGCAGCTGTGAAAACTTCTATTTCGAATTCAGGATTTGACGCGAGCTGTCAAGTGTCAATTTTATTTTATATTATTATATGTGGGTACCGCCACAAACCTTTGATTATATAATGTCTAGATGTAGCATTCCCTCAGTAAGCCTTTAAAAAAAATGAAGCTACTATTTTTGACGTTTAACACTCGTTGAAAATGGCGCGCTAGAATAACTATAGGTAGAACATCTAATAGGAGTCTTCTTACCTCTCAAAAAGTACGTCTATTTGACCGTACTTTTCGACAGTTTATATGCCGTATTAGGAATCTAGACATTAAAAAATAAAAAAATTACAACAAATGGGTGTCCACTTGTCCAGTACAGCGTTTGCCAGATGGACAGGGTCTGGCGGTGGCTTTCAACTGAAACCCAAATTGTGGGATAGTTAGTATTTATTAATGTAAAGATATTGTAAAGGTAAAAGGAGCCTAGGCAACATGAAACAATTGCAATTTCAGTACAATAATAATATCTTGGGACAACTCACACAACCCTATCTGATCCCAAATTAAGCAGAGCTTGTACTATGGAAACCAGACTTATATATTTCTAAATACAGACAACACCCAGACACAGAATAAACCATCGTGCTCATCACACAAAGTTTTATTCTGGGTGGGGATCGAACCCACGACCTCTTGCGTAGCAGTCGGATACAGCCCCCCCGCGCCACAGAGGCTGTCAAAAATATATATATATATATATATATATTTTTAAATATATTTTATTATTATTAAACTAACGATATATTTCTCCCCACAGCGTCGCCTAACCCAGAAGTACAGCATCGCCGTCGGCGTCCCAACCCTGGTGGTTCGCGGCCGCCACGTCCGAGATCAGCTCCTGGATGACCCTCTGGGGGACAGGTTCCCGTGGCCCGCGCCTCCCCTGCACGAGGTCCTGAGGGGCGTGCAGCTCCAGGGGGATGGGGAGAGCAGGGTGTATGAGGAACTGCCCGCGGATGCAGTCAGAGTGTTCTATTTTGCTGCACATTGGGTGAGTATAAAGCAGAAGAATCATGACCTGAGACTGACTTTCTGATTAAGGTCCTCTTCACACGTTCCGATTTGAATAATTGCACCAGCAGAACAACGTATGTTCATGGCACTAACGCCCTTTTGTTGAGAAGCGCAGTTTTTCGGCAATAACTCAATGACCATCGAATATCCGATTATTTTTGAAATCATTTTAATTTATTTTTGACTTTTTTTCTTGTTTTTTTGGTCTCACGGGACATAATTTATGCAACCTTCGAAGCTATGATTTCCAAAACTATTCACTTAATCAAAAACAAATATTGAAAACCTTAAAATGTTTTTAAAAGACCTGTAGAATCAAATGATGTGCCACACGTTAATGTATGCTCAAAAATATTTTTTTGGAGTGGCCGCTAAAAATAATTATTTTATTATTTAGCTATCAAACTAAGTAGCGGCTACTACAAGACACCACCATATTCATTGCGTAGTCTTTTAGTAAAATACCTGTGACATACCGACCGACAGACATACATATAGACGGACATGACGAAACTCTATAGGTAAGGGTTCCGTTTTTGTCATTTTGGCCACGGCACCCTAAATAGCAGAAATTGTAGAACATAAAAATCAATTAAAACAATTTTAGTCAAGACAATACAGGCACGGAACGACTAACTACCTATATCCTATTACTTCCCGGATGAAGACAATTTGGATCACTTTAGTGCAATTCATAAACTCTATGTCTTACTAGTTCAGGATTAGTTACAATTTGAACTGCTTGTACTTAGTTAAACTTTCCTTCTACTTTCATAAAACTAAGCACGTTCATAAATAAACTTCATATTTTATGGACTAGAATTTTGCAGGTTCGAACCCATATAATTAGCGACAGTAGCCTAATGGCGAAGGCATCGGACTCGCAATCGTGAGGTCGCGGTTTCGAATCTTACCCATTATACTACCGACGTGAACCCACTCCTAACACAAGTCATTAAGCTTAGTTGGAGGGGTTAACAGGATTGCTAGTAATGTGAGACCACAATCCCACATTGCTGGTTATCTTTAAAAAAAAAAACTTAAATTGTTGTCCCCAGTCTAGGGTATCTACTACTATTGTATATTTGCTAATTCTACCACGACGAGATTGCAGTTGAAAATTCACTAAAGGCATTGTGAAGAATTCTAGCAACAATAATTCGAAGACATGTGATATATTTAATATCAATTCATAGTGGACCCGCGTGGTGGAATACAGACCCTGCCTTCTGATCTGTATCCAGGGGCATAGTCTGCCTTAGTCGGGCTCCGTATCAAAATTTTGTTGAGGGGCCAGTGGTCCAAAAGCTCAAACGGCCAAAGGACTAACGTGAGTCCCTCGCACAAAGGAGACGGAAACGATAACACACAATTATAAACTTGACTTAATTATTAATAGATTCAGACTTGGTCAGAGTGCGTCGCTGGCACGTGGAAGGGGGTGCAATTTCTAAGGTACGGCCCCCAGGCCATAGGGACCCGTAGCCTAGGGGCCCCATATCGTCGATACGACTGATACGGCTGTAGTTACGCTCCGCTCCTGCCTGCTCCCACCCTACCCCCTGCCCATGTATATCCAGTTATGTGTTTTGAAAGTTATGTTTGTCGTAGTGTCCGCCATGCCGGTCGTTCTCGCCCGGGCTCTGCGCGGCGCTGTCAGCGGTGCGCAAGCGACGCGCAAAGTACGCCAACACGCAGCTCATACTTGTCTCCAGCGACAGGTGAGGAACTTTAAAATTAATATCATTGTTCTTAAAAACGAAAAAAAGAGTAACAGAATGGCGAAAAATTCTCTTGTGTACTAAATGGCGTCTTGCTCTAAGGAATTATGTCAGTAAAATAAAATAGTTGTTCTGCCAAGCAGAATAATGGTTTAATTAATCGTGTAATTTGGTAAGATTTGGCCTTACTAAAGGGTGCATCCTTTTTTATTAGAAAATTAGAAGGAATACCTCAATAATCACTATCTTTTTTTTCGTTTTCGCGTCAATCCCGCGCTTTTAACTGTCAAAATCTTGACTTACCTATTGGTTTATAGAAAGCTGCGCTTAGAAATGCATCGCGCATGCCCCGCGGACATCTTTGAGCTCACCGCGCATGCGCCAATGCGCGCGGGCTTGCCGCGAAATCGAAAAAAACATAGCGAATAAGGACCCAGTTGACGGATGTAAGCTACAAGTCTGCAATTTAGAATTCTGCGCTAGGTACTTACCTACTCCAAGTTTAATTCACGGCTGAATTGTTATTATAAGTAATTTTAATGTGAATAATTTATTCTCTTTGAATTTTATGCCAGAAGAAATTCGCAACAAATTACTTAATTGCAAAAAATAGATCAAAGTTATTAGATTAAAAACAATGTGTCGGGACTTTAGACCAATTAAAATCTGTTAAAGACTTCCAAGAAACGTAAAGTTACAGCGCTCATAAATTTATATCTCTGCCAGACTATCTTCATCAAAGAATGCTTCAAGTACCTACCTCTAATTGTCATAGGACCTATGAATAAAGAGTGTTTTTTAAGCTATTGCATAGCTTCTATCGCGGACCTTGAGCGCGAGGACCGAATCCAGAAATTCCGTAACGAAAAAACCTCACGCTCCCCACTCCGACGGGCACAGCGGTGATACTTTTTAGTTTTGCCATCTATCGATGAATAGCAGAACATTTAATGACTTTTAAAAAAAAAAAAAAAAATTTAAAGAAAAAAAAAATTAAAAACATTGTTTTGTTATAATTAAAAAAAAAAATATATTTTTTTAATTCCTTTTTTTTGTAATATAAAAATAAAATTAAAGAAAAAAAAATTAAAAACATTGTTTTTTATAATATTATTTTTTTTTTTTTAATTGCTTAATTTGATAAAAATGCTATGCAATAGCTTTACCGCGGCAGTCCCCGAGTGCCACACATTTTTTTTTCTCGTAATAGGAAATATCTACAGCGGTAACGTTTACATTCTTGGTTCAAAAACAACCCGCGACTAAAAAAAGTCACGGTATTAAGAGTTTGAATTTGAACCAAGATAACATTTACTAATGTCCGAATGCCCTAACTTACTTATCCGTCCAAATATAATTAGGTACTTATTACACTACTGTCTATATCTATCTATCTGTTTTGCGACTTATATACTGTACTAGCTTTTGCCCGCTGCTCCGCCCGCGTGGATGTCGGTTATCGCGATAAAAACTATCCTATGTGCTTCCCCGAGACTCAATCTATCTCCATATCAAATTTTATCTAGATCGGTTTAGCTGTTTGGGCATGAAAGCTTAACAGACAGACAGACAGAGTTACTTTCACATTTATAATTTTAGTATGGATACTGTATTTCATTGATTCTCACTTTATTTCTTAGAATAAAAAATTATATTATTTAATATGTTGCTAATTCTCAAATGTTTGTTTATGTCTGTTTATGGTGATTCTTTGTATTGCAATTATTGTAACATCATTTGTACCCATATTACACAAATAAATGTAATTGAATTGAATATTTACTATATTCAATTCAATTCTGCAATTCGCACGAAAAACGCAAAAATATAAGTATAATTATACCCAAAAACAAGTACCTACTTATGTGTCCTATCAATTACCTACATTTTAGGCAAAGAATGTAAATTCCATTATTAAGTTTCGTCGATAAACTTTTCCATTACGCGTAAACAGATAAAAAGAACAAGTACACTCAGCGCTCCGTATTATCTTTCCTTTTGGTTTCCTTCGTGAAACGGAAACGTTTCTCTTGTAGCAAATTTGAATATTTTAATTAAATTTAACTGCTCTGTTGTTGTTAAATTAAGTTTATATTAAAAATATATACTTATACATATTGTGAGAGAATCAATAGGGCATCTGGAAATGCTGATATTTTTGTTTTTATTGTTTTTAAACTTTCGCGATTTTTATACTTATTAGATATATTTCGGGACTTAATCGCGTGAATTATTTAAAGGTACGAACCTTTTTATCGATTTTAGAGTCGACCCGTGACCACGATCGGTGCAATTCGATCGAAACGTCGGGTAAATAAAAAGGTCGTACCTTTAAATAATTCACGCGATTAAGTCCCGAAATATATCTAATTTTTGTTTTTGTCGTTTCTGTCGAAAAATGGAGGAATCCTTGGGCTAACTCTAATAGATAATTAGAGTTAGCCCAAGGATTCCCTATTCATAATTATCTTTTTGATCCTATTAAAATTATACTAGCCGAATAAGATGAACAAAACAAATGAAGAAATGCTGATGAACTCGATTAAAGTTAAGGTAGCTAGGTATATAGTACCTATAAGTAATTATATAATACCTAAAGGCCTGTCAATCGAAGCATCAATCGATATCGTAAATTAAACAGACCCTCGGACCATTAGTTTATGAATGGGGAGATGAAAATATGTCATCAGTTGAGCGTCTAGACATTCTATAATCAATATTTCATCCCTACATAGGTGTCGTATCTATAGACGGGCATTAACTTTTTGGACTGCCATTTTATCACGTTTATATTAAACTCAAATTCTGGTTCGGGTTGAATAACCTTTTATAAAAATAATAGATGTTTTTTTTTAGTATTGTAGAAATTAAAATTAACACTTCAAAAAAAAATTGTTCTACTGCACCTGAACAAGGTACGATATGACGTAAGCAGGTGCTTTTTAACTTTAAAACCAACTACTGTACCCATACACTTAGTTGCAAATTATAAACAATTAGAATTATAATAGCAATACTACAGAATTATATCACACAAAAAATACAATATTCTAAAACAAATAAGATGCTGGATGCTGGATAATAAATAAGAGACGTCGCGACAGCTCTCGACTTGACTTAGAAGTAGGGCTGACAACTTGCCAGAGAATATAATATGAGCTGAATCGTGGGGCTGCGCCAAAAATATGATAAAGATATGAAAAAATACAATATGTTATGAGTAATAAAACATACTTGCTTTACCATTTGTGTTTGTACGAGTATTTGGTGAAAATATCGATTTATCCGTCCCAATTAACTCAGCTTTTCTGAAAGTAATATTGCACAAAACATTTCAATTTAAAAACAGGTCATGCAGTTAAATAGATTTTTATGTATTCTATTTAAAATTAGACTAGCTTTAAACGCCTAATTACCCTTTTTTTGGATTAAGAGATATCATCAGGTGTCTTTTAGTAGTTAGTCTTTAGGAAAGGTACATTTATTTATTTATTTATTTATTTAACTTCTTGCACACAGAAAATTGTACAAAGGCGGACTTTACATAGAGAATTGGATTTCTCCCATTTGGAGGTGGAACATCCTCCCAAATTGAAAGCTCGTAGTTATAAACGAGTTATACAGTTGTACAATTTAAGACAGAATCATAAACTAGTCTCCTTGTTCACAAGTCAATAAAATAAATAACTCCGCAATGCCCACCTCTCTCTCACTCGAGGGATATGACTCCGTTTCAGCAAACCTTTATAAATATTAAATGTAAATTGAACGGCAGCCCTACAAGATACAGTATTCATAGTCAAGACAGTGTCGTTATAGCAAATTGAATTCATTTCCTCAAAGTTCTCGGTGCGCAAGTGCCGGTCGATCGACAATTTTTATACAAACTTGTACCAAACACGTCGCAAATTGATTAAGTTGCCAACTTTACCGAATGTTCTAAGACTTATTACTTTTTTACTGAACACATAAAAGACTTGGGATGTTTGTATGAAAGTATTTTAATCAACAAATAAAACAAAGAAAAATAGTTTCGATTTTGCCAGTGTTTTTTTTTAAACTTATTATAAACCTTGTTCTGATAATTACGAACACAGTAATTAAAAGCAGCAAAAAATAAATTTAGTGAAAGTTTCTGAATTCTCATAAATAAGATTAGATATAAGATTACGATACAAATATTATTCTTCAAAGTATATTCCCTCGCAATTAATGCATTTTTGCATTCGCTGAAACCATTGTACAAACCAGTTCGACCAGTCTTACTTAGGGAACTTTTCAATGGCCTTATGGAACGCATTCACCGCCGATTCAGCGGAATGTGTGGATGCGTTGTCGTGGTGCGTTATGGTGGTCTTTTTCGAAGACTCTGGGCAAGCAAGTGTTGACTTATGAATCAGCAGTCACTGTCCTTTGATCTTCAAGTGATACTGTAGTGTATGGCCTGGTTTGCCGAAAAAAGAAGCAACCACTTTTTTACCAATGCTTCGACTTTTCTTATCTTTCATAGGCACTTCTTAAAAAAGAAAGACCCACTCTGCCGATTGGCGTTTTCTTTCGGGGTTAAAGGTAACAGTTGACGAAACCTGGTGACGGTGGACGGGTGAACCCAGGTTTCGTCACCTGTCACGATATTATAAACAGCCAATGACTGTCCTACGTTAAACTTACTATCATTTTACTGGACACGTAGTTGTTTCTGGTCATCCGTTAAGTTATGCGGTATCCATTCAGCGCAAAGCTTCCGAAACTTCAGATGCACATGTAAAATGTTTTGCACTTGGCTCATTCCAATGCCTAACAGAGCTCAAATTTGCTGGCAAGTCATTTTTTGTCAGTTTCAATAAGTTGTCGTACGGTGTTAATATTAGAGTCTGTAACCGCATTCGCCGGCTCACCTTCACGTACCTCATCATGGAGATGATCACGTCTACGTCTAAATTCTCCAAACCACGAATACCAAGTGGCAATTGAAGTCTCTGATAACTATCTTGTTGACATAAGCCACAACGAAAATCATAAAAAATCATTGAACGAAAATGTTCACGAGGTAAATTCATTTTGATAGCAACACACAATTTTCGAAAGGACGCCACAATGAAAATACAAATGTAAGTCTAGCATATTAAAAAGTAACATGTTCCCAAAGAGTTCAATTTTCGAATTCCATAATTGTTCCAAGAGTTCCATTTTTCATATTGTAAATGACCAGATCCAGAAATTTTCAGTATGCCCCAGCCACATATTAAGCTGAGCTTGTGTAAAACATCGGCGACATTTTTATGTCATAGCTAAGTACATCTTCCTAAAGTACATTTATGTATATTGATCAGATATTAATACATCCATTGATTACTGGCGTTTACTTATACATAAACTTACTAAGTACGAGTGCCAATGTTCTTCCTCAGACCGAGTTCAAAACTGTCAATGTTAAACTTTACACAAACTAACTTTACTTTCAGTTGTAGAGTTGGACAGTTCGACGTTAACACCTCTTGTCCATGGAACTGAGAGCACTCACGGGAACTCAACCGAGGAAAACCTTTTTTCGTCTATTTTTGTTTCCCAAACCCACTATATGTGCCTAGCTGACAGCTCTATGTATATCGTGTAATTATATTTTTAACACTTAGTGCGTTAGACAGGCCACCGCCAACAACAACAAGATAAAACCACAAAAGATAAAAGTCTAAATTATTATTTACCTAATGTGGGCGTTGTTTTAAAACCTTAATTTATGGACAGTACCAACCTCGCTTATCTATAGACCTGCTTGATTACTCCTACTGCACTAAAAAACATGATTAGCTGTTGAATATACCTACGTAAAATAATCGTCAGAAACTAAAGCATATCCAGTAGCGAAAAAATTAAATTATTCAAAATCGTCTGTAAAATCTATGTCTCTCTATTTTTATCATCAAATCGTCAATTAAAATCAAAAAGCTTGGCACACAGATTCACAATGATCAAAACAAAGCTCCCCTTCGAAATTAAGAGATCCCTCCAAATACAAAGGAACGATGCCCATTCAAATTTCTCCCTCACAACGATCTGCAGAGCAAAAATTATAATCAAAGCTCTCTGATTGAAGGCACCTGCGTCGAATAAAATTTTACGTGCACATGAAAGGTAAAACTATCGAAAGTTGAGCCTCATTAATATCTTCAAAGGATTTCTCTCGCGTCTTGATTGGAAGTACCGCAACGCATTCGCAGCTTTGATGTTATACCTACTATGAATACTGCATACTTGCAGTGTGACGTCATTACGCATGTTTGCTTATATTTTTTAGGCATAGGCATCCTTCTTAGCGTCGATTTAGTAATTGAAATTGGCTGCGTTGTTCCCTAGGGTTCACACTATAATAAAATTGAAAGATGATTTAAAAGTATTTTGCTAAAATTGTGACAAAATAGTACTTGAATAAAATTATAAGAGTTTAAATAATTTTATTGTGCAAGTTTTTAAAAACAACTTTATTTTCAATTACATTGTTTCGCTTCTAATTAACGGATAGAAGTGTCCATGTCCACTAGCAAATAAAAACAGCAACACATTTGAGACTAGCTGTCCCGCGCAACTTCGTCTGCGTAAAATTCGTCCGTTTTTGCAACATTTCTCATTGCTGCTCCGCTCCTATAGATCGTAGCGTTATGTTATAAAGCCTATACCCTTCCTCGACAAATGGGCTATCCAACAGTGAAAGAATTCAGTTCAGTAGTTCCTGAGTTAACCGCGTTTAAACAAACAAACTCTTCAGCTTTATAATCTACGTACAGATATCAGTATCACATTAATAAAAATAAGGATCAAACGAACCTTAAGTTTTAATATCACACACATTTTTATTGTAAACATATCCTATTAATTTTATAATGTGTGTGACAAAGTTGTTGTATATCCCGCAACAAATTGGCATTCCATATTTAAACTGGAATAACACAATGTTATTACGATAATAACCCAGGCGGGCGAAGCTATAAACAAAACCAGGCAAGTGCATGTCGGGCCACGTACAATGTAGGGTTCCGTAGCTACCCAGCACAATAATCCGAAAAGATCTATTGTGACGCCTCTTTTCCTTAAAGGACATCTCCAAGGTTTAGTGTGAGTCTGACGATGAAGTCGACTATGTATATTGGTGAAGTGGCCTTAACGTCATCAGGTGTGATTCCCTCCATGGTGCTGGCTTCTAGTGAAATGAGTTGCCTCGCAGCCACAGAGGATGTGTATAGGTGTTTCCTCATCCTTGTCGCAGAACCTGCAAACACATCTCTCTTGGTATGCTGTTACTCGTAAACTTGCAAAGTCTAATTAGCTGTGATAGTTTCCTTTCAATTTCATTATTTATACTACTACCCTGAATATTTCCACATCACCAAAAACAACCATTTAGCTGAAAGGGAAGGGGGACTTGACTGTAACAAAAATTTGCATAATGGGTCCCTACGTCGAAAAGTCATATTCATAACCCCTTATTTTTTTTAAATACCTATCCAATGATGGTAGATGAGTAAAAAATCACATCCCCACTTTATGTGCAGGGGAGGTATCCGAACCACTTATCGGCGTAACTAATATGTATAGACATGCCAAATTACAGTTTTCTACCACTAAGGGTCTCTGTACTAACCTCCAGACACACAGCCACAACCAACCGACAGACAGACGGACAAACGGACGGGTATGCGAAACTATAATGATTCCGTTTTACCAGTTTGGCTACGGAATCCTAAAAAGAACGCTAGGCTTAAATATAAAACTTGGCCACTACCCAATCCCATCTTACATCGTACTATCATAATATTTTTCCAGCACAACACCCATAAAACTCAGTTGACCATACATGCAGTTCTAAGTATATCTCGTGGACTTCAAAGCACTATCGCTGTCATATCGCGATTACGTGGTGCGCTGAGCAAAGAGCAGCTTTGAAGATAAGAGGCACTGTCCGTGACATCATTGTGCCTAGCTAACGTTTCTGCGTTGGTCATGTTTAAAAAGAAAATTCTTCGTAATATTTTTAAATATTTTTGCTCTGATAGACAGATGAAAGGTGACAAAATCTATACTAACATTATAAAGCTGAAGAGATTGTTTATTTGAACGATTATCTCAGGAACTAATGGTCTGAATTAAAAATTTATTTTACTGTTGGATAGCCCATTTATCGAGGAAGGTTATAGGCTATATAACATCACGCTACGACCAATAGAAGCGGAGCAGCAATGAAAAATGTTGCAAAAATGGGAAAAACTTATGCAGACAAAGTCAGCTAGTATTAAATAAGCATATTATAGTGATGGTAAACTATTATGAGTGTCTATTAGGTACAAAAGCCAGGGCTGTCACGTATGTGTTCCTTGATTTACTGAAAAAGTTACAATTAAGGTCTTTTGAAGGAGTCTTACTGTGCTGCTCAATTTGAAAGAAGAAATTGATGCCTCCATATATTTTTTTATTTTGATATTCATCATCATCATCATTGGCCTATACCATCTTGATCAGATGATTGAAAGAGCGTCACAAGAGCCTCAGTATTTTTGTTGGAGACTACCCTCTCTACGTGCGCTGTATCGTCTGGGACGTGATTTAGGTGGCGCAAGCATGCCCAGAACTTGCGTCACCCTCTCGACTCAACCTAACTGACAGAACCCACAGGAATGACTAGTCAATACGTGCGGCGCCAGGTAGCAGGACCTGACTCGTGTCTTACGGGAGGTACCATACCAGGTTTTGTTTCGAGTTTCCCTCTCTTCGCACTGTTTATGTTTGCGGTGTATTTCCCTTAGTCGCCTCTTACACTGGCGCTCTTTATTGTTACCTTCCCTTGGTCATGTTTATAATTATGAACATAATATTGGACTATGAAATTCTTGTCACTTCTAAAAGAAATAGGTAAATAAGTAAATCTTTCTGTACGTTATTATTTAGAATTGGTTAAAAGTTGTTTTATTCCATCACTTAATCGTGGAATGTGTTAAATATCAAGGATACAGAGAATGGTTGGTGCGTAAATATAATTTAAATTTGAATTACGTAGGTATATTCATGAACCTTCTAGAGGATCCAACATCAGCTGCTGCAGGGGATCTTTTTATGATGTTCACGCATCAAACACCTCGACTTACTTAATTACGAGTATAAATAGTTTTTAAGGATGAAATACGATAGGGACCACATGTTACTTTGTAATAACTGCCTCTAAATAAAATAAAGATTAAAAAAATGTGTGGCACTCGGGGACTGCCGCGTATAGTATTTTTTATCAACATAAGCAATTATAATTTTTTTTTTTTTTCTTTCCATTACATTTCGGAGCAGCTCGTCTCGATCCGTGCGAGCTTCGTACAGTCGTGCCATATACATAACGGCCGAGCTACATGGTAGGCGGAGTAGGGGTGTTAGGTTTTATTTTCGTTTCGGAATTTCTTGATTCGGTCCCCGCGATAAAACCTATACAATAGCTTAAAAAAAACTTTTTTTTATGAAACCATAATTTCTTCTTTTCGAGATCTACACACGAGTTTTTTTACGCTTTTTAAATGTAAGAACAATGTTCTGGCTAGAATTGGACTTGCAAATTATATTTGCCGACCCGTTTCCACTTGAATTTACGCTTCCATAAAAAAGGTTCTTTGTTTTTCCATACCAAAATGGAACACTTAAGTGATTACACATATTTTTTCCATAATTTTTTCTTCATACTAATATTATATAGAGGTCAAGTTTGTGAGGTTGTAGGGGTAATCTCTGGATCTATTCAACTGATTTTGAAAATTCTTTTACTAAATAGTTATAGGCTCAATAACATCCCGCTACGACCAATAGGAGCGGAACATCAATGAAAAATGTTGCGAAAACGGGCAAAAGTGACGCAATCGATGTTCCGCCTGTCAGCTGGTGTCAAATAAATACGACCTGTCTGAAGGGTATCCGTTACCGGCTTATCTCTTACTAGCTGTCCCGCGCAACTTCGTCTGCGTAATTTTTCCCCGTTTTTGCAACATTTTTCATTACTGCTCCGCTCCTATTGGTCGTGATGTTATATAGCCTATAGCCTTCCTCGATAAATGGGCTATCCAACAGTGAAAGATCTTTTCATTTCGGACCAGTAGTTCCTGAGATTACCGCGTTCAAACAAACACTTCAGACGTGTAGACTTGTTTGTTTTCACACAACTGTTGCAATGACGGGAGTAATGCATGTTTGTAGATTTCTTTGTTCTACCAAACCTTCTAAACACCTGAACGGATTTCGGAGTGTACTCTTAGTTCCTTTTTCATACGTTCTGATTTCAATCCGGCGCCGGCTATCCGGCAGCGAATGTATGGCAACCGGTTCGGACGGACGCCGGAACATGTGAAAGCGACGGTAGCCTAATGGCTAAGGCATCGGTCTCGCAATCGTGAGGTCGTGGGTTCGAATCCTGGTCATTATATTACCGACGTGAAACCCACTCCTCCTCCACACAAGCCATTGAGCTTAGCTGGAGAGGTTTACAGGATTGCTAGTAATATGGGACCACAATCCAACATTGAATCTTAAAAAAAAAATCGTACGTCGCAATACACTTCGAGCCACTTCGCACTTCGCTATACGCTTGACCTCACAGCCGTTATATAACTCAGGGTAAGGTTATCTCTATTATATTTATTAAAAAAAAACAATATGGTTGGCACTTATTCTCTCTGCGATCGTGTCAAATTTCCATCAGTGCGTGCCAACCCTATCTCGTAGTTATTGTACAATCATATCGTCACGTGTATTAGGTGGCACCACGCATAGTGCAAGCTGCACCGCTCTCATTAATAATGTTCAAAGAGATGATAGCCTCTGTCTCTACATCACAGGCACACCCTGTGATACGAAGTGAGCTCCAGTGAGCTCATTGAGTAGTTGAGCATTCAAAAGGTTCGACTTGCAGCTTTGATCTTAACTTACTTTTCGATAGTTTTATTTTTTATTTTTTTTAACGGCTATTTTTGCCTATTCCTTCGCGTACTATAAAACTATAAAGATTTTATTTTGCCACATCACTAAAATGCCCTACCGTTGCCACCCGATGTGAACCAATAATAATTATTTACAGGGTGTTACTTCGCTGTGAGACAAATTTATAGTTTCATCAACACGTTTCCAAATTAGTACAAGCAAGTAACATTCTGCCTTATAGTGCTACGCAAATTTTACGGTGATGTAAAACATAATACCAATTGACATCGATGGGGAGGAATTCTTTGACGCCTAAACGGTTTTGTATCCTCACTTTTCTATTTATTTTTTTGTAATTTAGAGTAGTTTTTATCTGAGTACCTTAAATAAATATCATGTTAAAAATATATATATCTAATATATAAAATTCTCGTGTCACAGTTTTCGTTGCCATACTCCTCCGAAACGGCTTGACCGATTTTGATGAAATTTCTTGTGCTAATCCGGTATCTATGAGAGTCGGCCAACATCTATTTTTCATACCCCTAAGAGTTTGTTTGTTTGTTTGAATGCGATAATCTCAGGAACTACTGGGCTGCACTGAAAAATTTATTTTATTGTTGGATAGCCCATTTATCGAGGAAGGCTATAGGTTATAACATCACGCTACGACCAATAGGAGCGGAGCAGCAATGAAAAATGTTATAAAAAAAAGGAAGAAAAAAGGGAAAATTACAATCTATTATTCATGCCCCTAAGTGATAAGGGTTATCCACCCCTAACATTTATAACTATACTATAATATTAGAAGAGAGAGAAGAGTTTGTTTGTTTGTTTGAACGCGATAATCTCAGAAACTACGGGTCCAAATTGAAAAAATATTTTACTTTTATATAGCCCATTTATCGAGGAATGCTATAGGCTATAAAACATCGCGCTACAACTAATGGGAGCGGAGCAGCAAGTAAAAATGTTTGCAAAAATGGGGAAAATTTACGCAGACGAAGTTGCGCGGGTCAGCTAGTATATATATATATATATTTAGGATTCTACAGTGGAAATAATTAAAAAAAAAACAACACTCTTACGCCCTATTATAATTATGATTTATTACAATAAAAATGGAATCAATTAATCGAATAAATTATTAAAAATACTAAACAAAACACCAATCACTTAAATAAACAAAATACATCTATGTACTTACAAACTTAATCACACCTTTACCAAAAATAACACTCACAAGTCACGTCAAACACTACCGTCCTCAACGAGAGCTAACGAACGACTAAAAAAAGATGGCCGCGCTCGCTGCCTTTTATAGGTTTAGCCTTTTAATAATATTAGTTCCCTAAATCGGCCTATCCTGACGATGCGTCGTCCTCGGCGCGTACTGGATGCTCGTCTGCGTCGGTGGAGACAGTTGCCTCAGGTTCGACTCGGTCAAGCATGGATGATGGTCCTGCGATGACGGCACATGCTTCGTCATCTGAAATATTACTGCATTTAAGAGACTGCTAGCATAATAAATACACATGCAAAACTCATGCGATCTATAAAAATAGGCATTTCATTTAATGAGAGCTCTCATCGAATCCCATAGTTTTCGCAACCGGCGTAGCGAGCTTCTGGTGATGTAGCACTGCATCTGTGAACAGACCAGCCAGTAGGCGTCCCCACTGACTGGGGTTGACGGAGGCATCTCTGAATCGCACGTCAACACTCCATAGACCATAACCTCTCATTATAGGTATGTCTACGCGGACGGAGGCATCACTGAATCGCACGTCCTTTACATGTGTGGACGGAGGCATCACTGAATCGCACGTCCTTTACATGTGTGGACGGAGGCATCACTGAATCGCACGTCCTTTACATGTGTGGACGGAGGCATCACTGAATCGCACGTCCATAACATGTGTGGACGGAGGCATCACTGAATCGCACGTCCATTACGTGTGTGGACGGAGGCATCACTGAATCGCACGTCCAACACGTATATTCGAGCATTGGATATATGCGCCGATCAGGAAGCTAATCTACTATTGTATTCATGTAATCATTTATTTTGTGAATTTAGTAAATAAATAAATGAGAATGAGACAATTAAATGTTTAACAGTAAAGTAACTCACCAAATCGGCACGCATAACGTAACTCTAGTCTCACCGTCAAAGAAGGCTGCACATGACTCTGGACACCACTCGCCGTTCCAGGGTATCATGTACTCAGCGGCCGCTTGTGTGGTTTTGCCATACGAGCCACTAATAAGTTTTAACTGGTAACGGCCGCTGGGTAGCACTTTAATCACACGATAGGGAACGCGCATGCCGGGGTCTAGTTTTCCTGTGGACTGAGAATATTTAATTACGAAGGCCATGTCGCCGACACTAAACGTGCGTGGTGCCCGTCGCTGTCGGTTAACGTAGGCATCTTGCTTGGCTTGATTTCGTGTCAGCAGTTGGGAAGCTCTACTTCTGCCCAACTCTCGCGGACCTTCGTAGTTTTGCGATGTTTCGATGGCCACGTCACGGATCAGCGTACGGATGACAGGCGTAGTAGCGTCTGTGCCCACCAGAAGCTTTAAGGCTGAAGTCTGCGTCGTCTTTTGTTTGGTGATGTTCATTACGAGTTGTAGCCTCCACAGCTGTTCCGACCATTTTGCGTGTTTGTGATTGACCTCAATGCGGATCATGTTCAGAACGGTCCTGACGTACCGTTCAACCTGACCGTTAGCGTTGTGCATTTCAGGTGTTATGAAATGAATATCGCAGCCAAGCTCAACTAGAAGCGCAGAGAACTCTGAGGATTCGAACATTCGCCCGCGGTCAGCTACTAGGAGCTTAGGGACACCAAAGAGTGAAATTGCATTAGCAAAGGTGCGCTTAAGTTCACTTACATCTTGTCTACTAATTGGATACAATAAACAAAATTTTGTAAACGAGTCTACCATTAACATTACAAACTTATAACCTTCGGATTCGGGTAGGGGACCAAGTGCATCTATGTGTAATGTTTCGAAAGGGACGCTCGGTTTTTCCCAAGATGTAATTGGTTGGTGAGGGGCTCGAGGGAAACGTTTATTAGAAACACATACAAGACAATGTCTTATATACTTTGCCACGAATTGGCGCAGTCCGGGGAACCAAAAATGTTTAAGGATTAAGTCCAGGGTTTTCTCTGCACAAATATGCTCATGTTCATCGTGGAAGATCCTAAGCAATTAAAGCTTAATCTATGTCCCTTAGGGATAAAACAAAGAAGTCTAGGTTCCTCACCCACTGGCGAGTACCGATAATAGAGGAGCTCGTTCTGACGAACGTACCGCTGAGAGTCCAACTCTCCATCTTGCAATTTTTGCAAAAGAGCTTGAGTCTCATTGTCCGCAGATTGAGCAATTTGCGCCCAGTTACGGGGTCTAATTATGTTATGGACATCACCGACGGCTGGAATTGGGTTTCGGCTGAGGTAGTCTGCATGTGCCATCATAGTGCCCTTCCGGTAGTCAATACTAAAGTCGAAGTCTTGTAAATAGATCCACCATCTAGCGACGCGGGGGAGTAGATCCTTTTTCTTTTCTGTGGCCTTGAGAGCGTTGCAGTCCGTTATGACTTTAAAGCTTATACCTACTAAATAGTGGCGGAAATTTTGCAACGCTCTCACGACCGCCAGAGTCTCCAACTCATAGGAGTGATACCTAGGTTCCGCACCCTGAGTGGCTTTACTAAAATAGGCAACAACATGTTTCGTACCGTCAGCTTTCTTTTGCATCAGTACTGCACCGTAGCCAATGCTACTGGCGTCGGTATGTAATTCCACGGGTAGTGATGGATCAAAGATACACAGTACTGGAGATTTAGTCAAATGGCTTATTATTTCCTGTCTAACTTGTTCTTGTTCTGAGCCCCAATGAAAAGTCACATCTTTTTTCATTAAGCGTGATATGCAAGCGGTCTTAGTAGCATAGTCTTGGATATACCTCCTAAAGTATCCCGCTAAACCTAGAAATTGTCGTATTTGTTTGATATTTCGGGGGGCCGGTGCGTCTACTAGAGCTTGAATTTTACGGAGACTCGGCCTAACCTGACCCTGGCTAACGACACGGCCTAGGTATTCCACCTCAGTTGACAAAAACGAGCACTTTCGCAAGTTTATAGAAAAACCTGATCCTGTCAACGTTCGCAACACTTTTTCTAGTAACTGAATACCCTCATCGATACTATGACTCATACAAAGCACATCGTCGACATAAACGAGCACGTTACCTGCCTCGATATGGTCACGAAGGGTATCGTTAATAATTCGCTGATATACTATAGGGGAGTTCGTCAAACCATAAGGCATTCGAAGGTACTCATAATGTCCTTCCGGTGTGACGAAGGCCGTTTTGTGAATTGAGCAGTCCTCAATGGCTATTTGATGGAATCCAGTGGCCATATCAAGGCTGCTGAAGTATTTAAAGTTACCCAATCTATCTATATGGTCGTCTATGAGCGGCAAAGGGTACCGATCTCTAACAGTCAGACGATTGAGTGCCCTATAATCGACGCACATCCTGTCACTTCCGTCTTTTTTCTTAACTAATATAATAGGGCTCGCATACTCAGAATTGGACTCGCGGATAATGCCCTTATCTTTAAGATCGCGTATGATTTCGCGGACTTTGAGTTTCTCTGAGTGTGATAGTTTATATGGTCGGTAAGCGACGGGTGTATCGTCCGTAACCTTGATTGACATTTTGCCAGTTGTCACAGTTGTTGATGCAGTTCCCGAGATAAAGTAACTTGAAAACTGTTTAATTAAGCCTAGGAGGCATTCAAGCTCCGAGCCTGTAAGGGGTGTGTTAATCTGTGAAATCTCATCAAGGGATGCAGCATGGACAACCTTGTCAATGGCTCGGGTCAGATACTGTCTATCCTTGGTGCGGATGTATGTGATACCGTCACGGTTGAGAATGTCGGTCCCTATAATAAAGGGGGTTTTCAGTTGCGGTACCACGACAAAATCGGCTTCAATGGATATTTCGTCGAACTCGATCGTCAATGTAACATAAGAGTCCGCCTGGACAACCGCGTCACTGATTCCCTTTAAAATACAAGACCTAGGTTTACGTTCACATGTGAAGTATTTCAACACATCAGAGGAAACTAATGAGATGTTCAATGCGCCACTATCAATAAGAACATCGACGGGGATACCCTGCACTATTGCAGTTTTAAGATCGTTACTTCGCCAAGAATCGACTACAGGTGGATTACATAAGTTTATGTTTCGCTTATTACGAGAGCCTGACCTATCCTTAGCGAAACAGACGTCTTCACTATGTCCCGGTTTCTTACAAAAATTGCAAACTAACTTATTGGCGCTACTGTTAGCCTGATTTGAAGTCTGATCTGTTTTGGGCCTCATGGTACAGTGCCTGGATTTATGTCCCTGCCGTCCGCAGTTAAAACACTTCGTATTAAAAGGCCTACTAGAGCTTGGCTTAGAAATAGAATGTTGACGATCTGTTTTGGTGCGGGTAGGCTTGGCGTGAACTGATAGAAAAGAAACTAAGTCGTTAGCCTGTAGGTTGGCATTAGCTGCAGAGGCTTTAACTTGGGGATCTGTGATGCCGCGAATAACTATCAGAGTACTCAGTTCGTCACTCAGTCCTTTAACTATTTTAAGGCGTAACAACGTCCTCCGCGCATATTCGGCGTAAGTACTATACTTATCGGATGTTTCACGCATCGCGTCGTAGAGGATGTTTGCGTAATCTAGCTTCCGTGGACACAAGGGTTTAAATTCCTTAATGAAATTGGTCCACGTTCGGTCATTAGTCACCCATTCGTTTAACCAACTTCGTGCATCGCCCTTAAGACATATTGATACGCGTGATAGGCATTCCGAATCACCCCAATTATTGGAAGACCTAGCCTTTTCAACCTCTTCGCACCACACGTCTATGTCGTGAATAGCGGGGTCGAAGTTAGACACGAAATACCTTTGACTTCTTTCTGAATTTACTGACCTAATGGCTTCGGCTAGCATTCGCGCAGACGCTGTCATTAAATGTTCGTCATGATCGCGCGCATTAATGCTTTGACTTTCAACTGCTGTGTTGTCAAACGCGGGTATATTTGACGTGTGGGTGCAACTTGATAACGGAATTTCAGACATTGATTCTTTAGCCTGAAGGGCCTGTTGTCTCTCTGAAGTGGCCATGGGAGGTGTATTTGACCTTAATGACGCACTATTTTGAACTAGCTGGCCATCAGATGCGCTATGTAACGCGGAACGTTCGGTTTCGAGTGTATTTAAACGAGACAAAATCGATTGTAACGTATGTTGCATTACAGAGTTTCGATTACGAGGGTAGCGATCCGATCGCGATCTACTTCTCGGTCTAGATCTATACGGAGAACGAGACCTATTTCTAGAGCGAGGCCTACTCCAAGAACGAGACCTGTCGCGAGATCGACGGTCCCTTTCGTGTTGACGCGACTTGTTAAGAGATCTTTGCTGTCTATCAGCCATATTTACACACAAACAAAAATAACGGGCAAAAGATTAGATTTGAAAAATAACGGGTGTTTGGTGTTTTATTCAAGCAGTCAACAACGAAAAAATGAAACGAAAATTAGTGGGCTATGTGGGTAGACATCCCACTTCTGAATTTAGGATTCTACAGTGGAAATAATTAAAAAAAAAACAACACTCTTACGCCCTATTATAATTATGATTTATTACAATAAAAATGGAATCAATTAATCGAATAAATTATTAAAAATACTAAACAAAACACCAATCACTTAAATAAACAAAATACATCTATGTACTTACAAACTTAATCACACCTTTACCAAAAATAACACTCACAAGTCACGTCAAACACTACCGTCCTCAACGAGAGCTAACGAACGACTAAAAAAAGATGGCCGCGCTCGCTGCCTTTTATAGGTTTAGCCTTTTAATAATATTAGTTCCCTAAATATATATATATATATATATACAATGTAGGTATGTAAATGTGTCTGTCATGTCGCTGTTGATTCGATCCTAATCTTCATCTATGGTTGTCAAAAAAATTAAACTATAAAAATGTATGCAATAATCAGAATTTAGTTACTGTGGTTTTCATAATATTTAAGTCGTGTGATCGAAATAGTAAGGTAGATAAAGAGAAACTTCTTAAAGGAACTACCTTGCCTTTAAACTTAAATTCAACTTCATGGGTAAAATGAAAAAGCTTAAGAAGCTCGGATCCACAGATAATATTTCTGTGAAATCCAGAGCTAACTTCCATTTTAAGGCATTTGGCCTTTGATAGCTTTGTATTTTACAAACTTATTTATTCCATTTTCATGGCAACCAAGACAAGTTAGAGTAAACTTCTGGTTAAATTGGGATAAAAAGAGTCTAACTAACTGCCGTACCACAGATAATATAAAACTATACTAGTGACGTCCCATTGAAGTAGACACTAGGAGTGCGCCATATCCTCCTTTCATGTAGTGACCTGCGCCATAACCTCACAAAATTGACCACTCTCTAGAAAGAGACAACGCTACTGTGTGGGCAGGTATTGCCGAAGTAGCATTGTCTCTTTAAAGAGAGTCAAAGGCCACACGAGTTTTGTCTCTCTTTCATGCTGTGCAGTGACTATTTACTTTTTAATTGAAAGGGATGGCACGGTCTAGGTCTGTACATTAATGATAAACTCACAAAAGTGACCACTCTGTAGAAAAAGACAACGCTACTTTGTGGACTATACCTGTCAAAGGCCGCACGAGATTTTTCTCTCTTTCATGTTTGCAGTCAATATTTACTTTTTATTTGAAAGGAATGGCATAGTCCAGGTCCGTACGTCAATGTGCCGTACTCGCAGTCGTTTCATGCTTACTTATAACATTCCGTTTTCAAATTTTGTCATACAATATCTTCACTAATGACTGATTTAATAAGCTTTAAATGACTCTAAGTGTGGCTGTAAAACTGTAACTAAAAGACTTTGTTGATATCTTGTCATCTTCCTGCAGTTTATCCAATTTATATGGGGTCGGTGTAGTTTGCCGTCACACACTTCTATCAAACGTCATGTCATCGTCCGTTTATCTTTTCTTAAGTCTTACTCTACATTTATAGATACTGGGTGGGGGGACGATTGCCCCTATCCCCCCCCCCCTTGGATCCGCATCTGTTTCCACATTTATACTCACTACTTTGTTAATATCCAATCAACAAAATAGTTCGAACATCATCAACAAATAGCCAAACAAACTTAACCAAAACAACACGGGTTACTCTTTCCAAGCGTACTAGAATCAATAATTTCAGTTCATCTAATCAAACAGTGTGTACCTACACCCCAATTTATTGTAGAGCTACCTTGTAAAGGGGTGGTGTGACGTCACAGTCGCGACAGGTACAATAGCCGTCTGGCTAATACAGGGGTGAGAATATGGCCACAAAGTGCCGAGAGTACAAAAGTTAACTTTACCATACATAATGTAGGTACCTGACTCGGTGGCGATCGAGCGGAAGATATCTGCATATAAGTAACGTTATCACTTTCAGTCCATAGATGGGTGACCGTTTTCGTAAAATAACACACACCTACGGGCTTCGGAGACAGGCGCGGATACAAGGGCGGGTAACAGGGGTAATTGCACCAAGTCGAGTCAGTTCAGTCGAGTTTGAGAGAGGGGGGGCCCTCTCTCAAACTCGACTGAAATACCTTTTTTTGGTATTTTTTTAGAATTTTGACACTGGATGTTTAGGCAGGCAATTCCCCCTCCCCTCCCTCACTAGGTGGTAGTCGATATAGGGTAACGGTGTTGAACCCTTAAACGGTTGAGTCAAAATGTAGCCCCCTCCAGACCTAAATTCTGGATGCGCCTGTTCGGAGAGCACGTCAGGCACTCTTGCCCGTCGTGTCGGATTTCTGTCTCTTGAGATATGAGAGTGAGCGAATAGAGAGTGCACTCTGTGTCTACGCACACACTTGTACACTGTAATATCTCCCTAGCTGGCTAGTCTCTAATGAGACTAGCCGCCGCGCCGCCGTAACCGGCAGCGGTTAGTAGACCAGTTTTATTAACTCGCTCAAGCCACGCACACATAAACATCGTTCACTGACACGGAATTAAAAACCACCCAAGAGCACTTAGCTGAAGGTGGCCCAAGATTTCCTGTCCATAAACTTCAGAGCCCAGTGAAGGCATGAGACGTCCAGACCTAAACAAAAGCTGCAAACTAGCGTCAGATAAATATATATATATTTTTTTAATAATACTATAATTTTATATATATTTAGTATAATACAATAGTATAATAAAAAAGATACTTATAATAGAATAAAAACAAAGACTATTATTTAAATTTCACTTTTGTTACGCATATGTTACGTTGCGATCTATATCAGATTTATAAAAACTTTTTACTTTAGTAATAATATTATTGTAATATGTTTTGTGTAACGAAATAAATAAATAAAATAAAAAATAAACGATCTATCTGTGCTACGCTATTGCTCGCGTTGTATACAGGTTACCTTCTGTAATCTGGGTATATTGTGATAGGACTGCGATCAATACCAAATTGTAACAAAGGATTTTTGCACAATGTTTCAATGAAAAACTTTTCGTGGAAGTTTGTTCTTTTTTTGTTTCGTGTTAAAATTAATGATACGGAATGCGTTTATGGTAAACATAGGCTTATGTCGATTTATCACGATTTTTTTAAAACTTATACTTGTTTTTTGTCCTTGATAGTATTTGTTATCGTGGAAAAAGTATAGTATATGTTTTTAAACTTATACTTACTACAACGCCCCAACACAAGTATTTATAATTACTTACTGGGGATGTCTCAGTTATATCAGAATTTATGTAACTGTTTTGAGACAAATAAATAAACAAACAAACTTGTTTTTCGTCCGTGATAGTATTTGCTATTGTGGAAAATGTATAGTATATGTTTTAGCTCAATTATTCGCAACTACTGCCGGTGCTAATGCTGGTAAACGTTCATAAACGTCAATACACTTTTGAATTAAATTGATACAGTGGCAACGAGAGCTAGTACCTACATTTTATAAAAATTGTTGATATTCTGTGCATTAGTAATTAATGAACTCACGCTATATTTGTATTAAGAATTAGATGATATTAATATGATTGAAGCACTCATTCACTCAACTCTAAGTTAAGTGAACAAGCTGTCACTTAACTTAGAGTTGAGTGAATGAGTGCTGTTTGTACTTGCTTGTAAATTGTAAAGTGAAAATTAAACTAGAACTGTGTCTTACCTTTCATTACACTTGCTGTTAAGTACTTACTCAACCTCAATACTTATGTATATACGATTATTTATTTCATTAATATGTGGTAAATGTTGTTGGTGTTGAAATTAGTAACTATAGTTATTATTACGCTGCATGATATTGTGTATTTCCTCGATGTTTTATTACCCTAATAAATGGAAAAAAAATGTTAATTAGGGTTACCAGCTTGCTATGTGCCAAATTTCAACCAAATTTATTCTATCCCGTATTTGCGTAATTAAATATCATCACCAAGCATCTACATTTATAATATTAGTGGGATTAGAATTCATTAAAGCCAAGAGCGCCAGTTCTCAAGCTTAAAAGTAGCATCATAGCAAAAACATTGAAACTAATTTATTATGGAACTATTTAGTTATGAAAACATCATTCATATTAGCATTAGTTAGAATAAAGTACTCTACCTACTTATGATAATAAATCGACGTTCACGTCACGAGTCACCTCGCTTTAGCGCTAACTGAATACGTGAATGTTCACGCACGACAAACGCCTATAAAACGCAGCTTTCACGTCGCGTCTACGCTCTCTGAAAGCTCAAGAGCCAGTAACAAGGGCTTAATTCGAACAGACAACGGCGACAATTTCCAAGCCATTTAAAATAATTACTTTTATTTTTACGCGCGACAGCCCTAATTAATAGGGCTGTCCCTCAGTTCCACCGTGCGTGCGACGTGTCGGCTATTAGTCGTGCTGAAAAGAAATGCACTTTATGACTGTAATTTAGAGTCGGTTACGTAATTATTCTGGCTTTTTTTGCATGGGTTGTGTAAAGTATTCAATTTAAGCCTTTATTTTTTTTTCTTTTGCATATTTTAACTCCTTTGTTGTAACTAATGTGGATGAGAATTATTCGTATCTTTACCATATTAGGTACATTTCATATGCCTAAGTATTTTTTCTATTTTTTTTTTATTTTTGTATGTTTTAAAAGTTGGTATGCCAGTAACAAATAGATTTTTCTTTTTTTCCTTTCTTTTTTCCAAGTTATGTCTATAACACCAATACTCTATAATTAACTAAACAAATTGAATATTACCTACTTAGTAGGTATAAAAACTAAAGAGCCATATCTGTGGTTTAATTAAAAATAAGTTAATATGTAATTGTGTAGTAATTAAAAAATACATTCTTCAAAATAATTACATTTAAAAAAACGTAACTGAAAGCTTTTTTAAAAGAACCTTTAAATTCAAGTTCCATACATAGATATTAGATAGGCATGATTAAAATTAAATTAGATGCCTCCCTTATTCGTTCGAGAAACACGCCCCGATCGATTACGCTGACTTTGTTCTTACAAGTAATTAAAATTTTAAACATAATGTACTTACGTTGCCGATGTGATCTTGTAATTATAATTATACGAACAAAGTTTTGTTTTATGCTTGTACAAGGGTGGCAACGCGGGAACGGCCTGGTGTTGTAAGGGTAAAAATTACGATCAGTAACTACCAAACAGGCCATTTGCCAGTTTACCGTTTTAACAAAAGAAAAAGACCTTTTTCAGTAAGTAGGTACTTTTATCCTAAACTAGCTGACCCGCGCAACTTCGTCTGCGAAAATTTTCCCCATTTTTGCAACATTTATTATTGCTGCTCTGCTCCTATTGGTCGTAGCATGATGTTATATAGCCTTAGCCTTCCTCGATAAATGGGCTATCGAACACTAAAATTATTTTTCAATTCGGACCCGTACTTCCTTAGATTATCGCTTTCAATCAAATAAACAAATTGTTACTTTTAGTATACTTAGACACAGATAATATAATACTTTACTAGTAACTTAGATAACAATGAAACAAATAGTTGTAAAAGTTTTACCTATATGTATAAATGTTTGTTACTGTTTAAATTTAAAACTAGGTACGTAGGTATATCATGTTTAGATAATCAGAATCACACAATTCTGGGCTACAATTTGCTACGCTACGTTAAGGATAACATAAAAGCAAATCATTAGGTAGGTATATCATCCACACTCCTTGCTCTTTTACAAATTATAGAAAGACTTATATTGTTATACTTATATAAATATTGTATAAATAAATATTGTTTTGATGAGAACCCATTTTTGTTCTTTACAAATACAATAAATGCATTTTTTTTTTTTTTTTTTTGAAAGATAGAAAAATTTGAAATCCAGACTCAGGAATCGAACCCGAGACTTCCGTAGCCAAACCGGAGCCAGAAGCGAACCACCTATCTGGACTATGTTATTAGATTTCGAATTTTTCTATCTCTTGTTGCTCGCGAAATTTAGGCCTTCGCAGTGACATCTAGTCGTTAGTTAAGGAACTATCACGGCTTTTGTTATTGCTTCGTTACAGAGAGCATTTTAACAAATTATGATGTCGCAGGCCGAATATTAAAGTAATTATTATAGGCATTTCTTGCCAATAACTTTACAAATACAATAAATGCATTTTTTGTATTTGTTCCTTAACTAACGACTAGATGTCACTGCGAAGGCCTAAATTTCGCGAGCAACAAGAGATAGAAAAATTCGAAATCTAATAACATAGTCCAGATAGGTGGTTCGCTTCTGGCCCCGGTTTGGCTACGGAAGTCTCGGGTTCGATTCCTGAGTCTGGATTTCAAATTTTTCTATCTTTCAAAAAAAAAAAAAATGCATTTATTGTATTTGTAAAGTTATTGGCAAGAAATGCCTATAATAATTACTTTAATATTCGGCCTGCGACATCATAATTTGTTAAAATGCTCTCTGTAACGAAGCAATAACAAAAGCCGTGATAGTTCCTTAACTAACGACTAGATGTCACTGCGAAGGCCTAAATTTCGCGAGCAACAAGAGATAGAAAAATTCGAAATCTAATAACATAGTCCAGATAGGTGGTTCGCTTCTGGCCCCGGTTTGGCTACGGAAGTCTCGGGTTCGATTCCTGAGTCTGGATTTCAAATTTTTCTATCTTTCAAAAAAAAAAAAATGCATTTATTGTATTTGTAAAGTTATTGGCAAGAAATGCCTATAATATTTACCATTTTTGTTCTATTAAAGAGTCTTCGAGCAACAATAAATTGATCGATGATTAAAGCACAATAAACACCTACTGATATTAACTAAAAAATCAGATAGATTACTTGCTTAAATTGTACTCCAATTCCTTCCAAATTCAAATTTGAATTCGTGCATAATAGGGTTGCCAAAACATACAATTTTAAAACAAATAAAATAGCATTACGATTCAAATCGATAGTAGGGTAACAAATAGTCCACTTGCCAAATAAAAGCTACCATTATGTCTTCTTCACTGAGCAAAATAAAATTGGCGCCAATCGCTTTTTTATCCCATTTGACTGCGGCCCGGCTCTGTCTACTATAAGGGGGAATTGGGAAATTGGTAAACGCGACATCAGTTTAATACCAATGCGACCGACTTGCTATATAAATTCTGTTTTAAACCGGTATTACTGGTAAAGCATTGTGTTTTTACCCGACTGTTAAGAAGGGTTATGTTTTTCGCGCGTATCTTGAATGTATGTTATGTATAAATGTATGTAATATTCTTTATTACCTGATATCTCACAATCCACTGAACGAATTTATACAATTAAAACGTTCTAAATCGTTCGTTAAAATTAAAAGATTCGCCTTGATCGCCCAAGTGTTCTTAGATATGTGATGTTTGAAAAAAACAAACATTGGCGGTTGTGAGATGTAAAAATAAAGAGGTGTAAAAAAAAAAAGTTGTTTTGAATACTGAAATATGGGTATCAAATTAAAGGGCTCATCAAGCATTCAAAAAGGTATTACTAAAAAAAGTTAATTAGCAACCATTATTTTTTCAATTTTCAATACTTGACAATAGCTGTGATAAAAGTTAGTTGTTACATCGTTTACATCCTACAACTACTAAAAAGTATTTAAAAAATAAATAAATCATAAAAATAAAAAACCTGCCTTCACAAAAAAAATGGAAACAAGATCCCCTACATAATTATATAATTTCATGCAGTCCGAGGCATTAATTAATCTCGATGAACTTATTAAAGTGACTCCAAATATATATCTCTAGTAGCCAAATCTATCGATATATAGAATATTGAAAACTGCCACTAAAGTACTAAAACCGGCAAATAGATCATTTGATCATTCTGGTGAACAATGGCTGTGTGTCGCGAGGACTTGCGAACGTATAATACCACGGACGACCCGAAAACACAATTTGTGTATAACACACTCCGGTTTTACTAATTGCTTACGAACAGGCATTATAAATATTTATTTATTTATTTATTTTATCCAACTTTTACTAACAGACAATCCAACCATACAAGTTATAAGTTAAGTAATTTGTAGTTTCCTGTTTAGGAATCGAACCTCTTAATCTCATTCGGCACAGTAGTCGCATGTAATCCCACTACGAACCGAGGCAGTTATTTTATATTACAGTTCCATGGAATTCCTGGAGAAAAAAGTAGATACCCTGTACTAGCGAAAGGAACTACTAAAGAATTATGTTAGTATGGAATGTTCATATGTGTACTAAGCAGAATGTTTGACTAAGTTACATATGTACCTACTAACGGATCTTGGAAGACAATCTAATTTTGTATCTTCAATCGTTAAACTTTTTTCTACGCCTCTGATACCTGAGTGTCATACTTTCTCTCTGGTCTTCTGTTACACTTTCAAGGAATAAGCTAGGATCGGACAAATGTAGGTATATCAATTGTGCTTATTTCATAAGAATAAGGTTCTTTAACTGTAGGAGAACTCGAGAGGGTCAGCACTTCAGTACGTAGAGCATCATAATTGAGAATGTATGAGTGACATAATCTATACTAATATTATAAAGCTGAAGAGTTTGTTTGTTTGTTTGAACACGGTAATCTCAGGAACTACTGGACCGAATTGAAAAAATGTTTTCTGTTGAGTAGTCCATTTATGTAACATCACGCTACGACCAATAGGGGCAGAGTAGCAATGAAAAATGTTGCAAAAACGGGGAAAATTGACGAATACGAATTAGCGCGGGTCAGCTAGTAATATAATATACAGAATGATTTTATATACTAATAACCTCCCGCTATTGGCTTCTTTACATTACACAAAATAACTTCGTAATATATTTTTTGAAAAAATAAATCAAATTGACCCTTCATCACCCACCACCTACTTTTGTCACACAACCATTTACCACACATCTGAGAGACCCCGGAGTAAAATCGGAGATTTAGGGTTAATATATTAAATATTTTCCAAAACTGATATTACAAAGTTATTTAGTGTTATGTAAAGAAGCCCCGAGCGGGAGGTTATTAGTATACATTATAAAATTATTTAACCGTACCGTATTGCAACGGCCGTGGTCACATGTAGACTGTTTGTCTGTCAGTCTACTCGTGACCACGGCCGTTGCTATGTAGTCGAAACGTCGGGCAATAAACAAGGTATTTTACCTTAAATTATTCACGCGATTAAAACTTAGTTTATATAATTTTATAATGTGTACAAATTGCGAAAGTTTATCAACGTTATTAGTGTATTACAAATCATTCTGTATAACACATGGATCGAAGATTGATCATAGTATGAAATAGTACCTATATAAACTGTTTCACTCTATTATTACACTCTTTAATATCTAGTAGTCTATATGTATAGGTAATCTAGTAATTTTACCGTAGTAAATAGGTACGTATCCACATGTAGCATTTTCATAAACTAGTTAGATACATATCTCATTCAAATTCTAAAAGCTGCACCACAATTTGTCCAAAAACAACTGACCCCAAATTACTACATCTCTAACATCCATCTACATTGTCTATTCTTAAAATAATGATTAATAAAGTACGTTTTTATCACAGCAGGATTTAGGATCGACACAAAACTTTATTTATACAGGCTTTTTCCATCAGAAAAGATAATTTCCACATAAAAGTGAATGCGTGTAATAAACTTTAAGGGTTTTCGAGGGCCCCGGCCTACGCCGCATTTTTCTAAGTTTTGAGTGTTCTAGAGATGTTGCCAAGTGAAAAATTAATTAAAAACTCTGGCTATTTATGGATACAAATACCCAGTGCGCCATTTGCTTTCGAATACAGGTTTGACGTTAGCCTGTTTTTTAATATTTATTATTTTAATTAATTTTAAATATTCCTTCTGAGCTCTAGCTAGAGACGGATAATGAAGACTTTGTTCGATATAATCTTAGACAGTTTAAAGTAAAAGATTTGTTTAGGTAGAATACCACAAAGTCATTGAAAATATGGAATAATATCCTAAAATGCTACGATGCCAAATTAGTTAGGTACCTACATAAAACGCCTAACTTTAGCAAAAAAAACTAATTCAATATTTCCCCTAAGTATTTGTCTCTACATGTGCAGGTCAAACCTTAATCCATAATACATAGGCCACAAACCCTAATCTTGGGATTCTCGGGTTCCTCAGCGGGGGTCAGTCGATCTCCCCTTTCCTGGTCCCAAACTTAATCACTAATAGGTGAAATTATACAAAAGTTAACCCTGAACCACAAAAGATAACCATGATTTATCTCATTGATTTTGGAGTATAAGTAATTTTAAATAGATATTGCATATGTTAAAAGTCAAAAATAACTTATGAAACTGACTGGAAATAAGAAATTGTAAGTTGGTACATCTAGGTAAGTATACGAGTATATTTACATTCCCGTATGATGTAAACAAATTTTCAAGCACTGAAGCTGAATAAAAGCCTCTTAAATACCACATCTCATTCATGAATTATTCTCAAAAACATATTCATGCGTAATCATTTCAACTCAAATATACTCATTCACTTCATTGGCTTATTAAACCAACAGAAAACTTAAAAAATAAAATTCGTTATGTCAGAGTGACACACATTCGTTGAACGTTCCGTATATGCGTGGCTAAATAATTCAGAAATCGTTTAAATGTCTTATTCTTCTTTTTGACGTGATAAAGTCTTATAATTCGATGACGGGGTGTACGCACGAAAAAGTGTCACGTAGCAACGGTCACGTTATTGACTGGTTGCGTAGCAACGGGAAGTTTTATGCGGAACTATGAATTAAAGCCCAGTTATCCGCTATTTTAAACAAAAAATACGTTTTTGAACCATCACAAAAGCAAAGACAAACAAATATTCAGCCTTAAATTTACGACTAAATCACCGACTTCCAAATCCAAACTGAATCTTGAACCCTAATAAACTTCAACGAAAAGGGCGGGAGTTTTGCGCGGGAAGCGCACAGCAATGGCGAACATGGCGTCCCTACAGTTATCGGCTTAATTTAATTGCGTAGACCGGTGCCATTCTGAATGGCTTTCAACCGCTCCACTTGTTTGTGTTGTAAATGGAATTCGCTGTAAATAGCTATAAATGTGTTGCGAAGATGAATAGATATTTCAGGGAATAATTTAGCCAAAGTGGAACCATGCCATAGACAATGAAATATGAAGTTTCGTGAAGAGTTATTGTGGCCAACATGCAAAATAAAATAGAATTTGTGATAGGGCAAGTACAAGTGGGTGCTTAGCACATAATGTGACATTAAGTAGTTATCACATGAATAATATCATCACGCCCAATTTTACTTATTGTCTTGAAACGAGGCTGACAAACTACTTATGTGCCACCTTTTTTAACTGACTTAAAAAAAGGAGGAAGTTCTCAATTCGACTGTATTTTTTTTTGTATGGTTGTTCACCGCTAAGACGGCTGGTCCGATTTGAAAAAATATTTTTGTGTTTTATAGGGTAGGTATACTTCCAAGTTTCCCATTGTCATCAGATCAGGACCTGATGATCGGATTGTGGAAAAATCGAGGGAACTATTGAAATATTAAAGGTATACCTAAAGTGATTTAGATACATTTCATAGTGATTCGTGCATTTACTCGCAAAAAGCACCATTGGGTGAAGTGGAACTGATGAGCACCACAAATGACGAGCGGAACTGTTCAATATTTCACGGTTTGCGATTCAATAACTTTATTATGGTATTGAGTATCACTTTATTCTCGTCATACTACTATTACGCATTATTGTAATAGAGCTGATGGTGAACTATCATGTGAACTCCTCAACAATTAACAGCCCTGTATTTGGAAAAGCAATATTTTCTAACTTAAATGAATTAGTTACAACCCACTAAAAAGTGAAAAATAAAAAAAAATAAAAAAAATTACCAACTTCAAAAATACAAGGCAACTAAAAAGCAAAAAATAATACAGAATAATAACAACACAACTATTTCATGGCTTTTTGTTTTTTTTTTCACTATGATAGATTAAGCTCAAAACAAAAGTTTTGTTTTTGTGTTTACCTTTTTCTTATTTTGCTTTTTCATTGTTGTGTTTACCAAAACCACGAAAAGTAAGTAAATATTGTTTTATTTTTTTTCTTATACTTTGGAATATTTTTAATCTGATAGTAATTAAACCTATTTTACTAATCCATGTCTAACGGTCGGTCTCAATAGTCTATCTATCGATGGATTTGGCTACTATAGTTCGTAAAATATAGCTTGATACCTGTGACGTTTGTCAGAATGACATGTAATAGGTATGGGACGTCTTTCGTATTTTATCGATATTTATATGGAATGAGTTTATTAAAAAAAATACATTTTAACGATATTGAAAGAAAGAAAAAAGGAAATGAAAGATGAATTTGAAGGTATTTAAAAGTTTAATTTATTGTCAAATGGTGTACAGCCGAGATCAACTTCCAAGTCGAATTCTGATTCATCACTGGAGCAGTCCTGTAGATTAATAATTAATTCTTGATCGCATATGTTGTCAAATTGAATATCGCGCTTCCAATCTTTTTGAATCACATTTTTTGTCTTCTCAACTACCTTTTTCCAATCATCAGCATTTACATGTACACAAGCTTCATGTAGTAATGTCAACATTTTGTTCGCTGTGAAAGGCGGTGCTACATTATGTCTGGCAGCGTAACCTAGAAAAAAAAGGTATTCGATCAAACAAAAAACCTACTACATTCTTTGTAAGCTTTTTATATATGTTTTTTTAGATTATACGAACCTTTGACCTGAGCCCAGATTAGTTCTATTGCATTGTAATGGCAATGATATGGTGGTAAACGGATGACGGTGTGGCCCATTTCCTTTGCAATTTCGTCTATAATATATCTTGGAGTGGGGGGCTTATGAATGCTTACTAATCTTAGCAATTCTTTCTTGAGCATGCTGTTGTCGGCTTTTACTCCTTTGTTTTGCAGCCAAGTAATAATTTCAATTTTACGATTGCTTGTCGTAGGCGCCTTATCTTTTTGTACTGAATGATACGGAGCGTTGTCCATCAGAATAAAATGTGGTTCACTCAAATTATTTAGAAGAGTTAGAAACCACTCCTTAAATTTTGTAAAATCCATTTCTTCATGGTACTCTGTTGTTTTTACTGATTTAAACGCCAGTAAACAATTGGGCACAAAACCAGACGATGTCCCCGCATGAGTAATTATTAATCTTTGTCCTTTGCCTTCGGGCACCTTGGTGGTAGACTCCGCTTTATCGTCTGTCCACGATCTTGAAACAGTGTGGTTTGCGTTGAGCCATGTTTCATCAAGAAAAACCACTTTATTCCAATCTGTTATATTTTTGACTTTGCGCAAAAAGTCAATTCGGGTCCAAAGCAATGTCTGTTCGCTCCATTAAAATTTTTCTTTTATCGCTTTTCTTATAAGCAAAGCCGATTTTTTTCAATATTTTGGACAACGATGGTGGACTTCCTTTAAATAAATCCGCGTCTTTAAGCGAAACGGATACTTTTTTTAACGTGGGAAATTCACCACGTGCGTAATACGCATATATATGATTTCGAATTGCGGCAGCATCAAAGTCGTCAATTTCGGTGACTGGCGAAACTCTCTTCCTTTTTTTATTAGTAGTCGATAATATTTTGCCTCCCTCATCTTCGGCCACCATCTCCTTTGACGATTCTCCATACTTTTCTTTGCTAATTCGAGACACTGTAGCTCGTCCGATACCAAGAGCGTCAGCAACTCTATTGCACACTTGCTCCAACGGTAGTAGCGGTCCGCCATTTTGATTCTCGCGCTCAAAATACTCACGCAAACGAATCACAAACTCGCGACTTTCGCTATTCAAAACAGTTTTTTTTGTTCTTTTCGGCATTGTGGTGCAAAAAAAAACAAATAACTAGAAATAACAACAAAACTTAACAAAGCAACAGTAATAACGACAAAACAATATTAATCACGTAGCGGTAGCGTATACAAGGCGTGGGCACTCGTACTGACTCAAAAAAGATGGCGCCCGCTTGATCGCTGCATGCGAAAGCAGTAGGTATTGCAAGACTAAAAAAATACGAATTCGTTGTGAAAAAACGATTAGATATAATCATTTATACAATTTATATTAATGAAATTGTCATACATTTATTTTATCGATATTCGCTGGCCAGTCGATTACACATCCCTACCAGGCTGCGAAAAGAGTTTACGAAGTAAGCTAACAAAAAAATATAAATAATAAAATATGATAAATATTTTAAATTACCTTTGTTTATACTAGTATCTCCTTGATAACAAGTTGTTAAATACCGCGTTTGGGTACCGTTGAACTACTGTGTATCACTAGTAGGATTAAATGAAACTACTGTGTACTGAACTAACTGGTTCGAATATACCATTTATTTGGGAATCGGATAGATCTCTCTTTTTACAAATATAACGGCGATCTTTTATATTCGGCTTTGTAACCAAACCATAGCGCGATCTAATTTTTCCACTAACGCCATCTAGTGACGACAAAAGAAGTTAAATTAAGATTTTACTTTTATATTATTGATCGTAGGTGGATCGCGCTATGATCGGATATTAATGTTGATCATAAACATACCGCCCACCAAGGACGTTATTGACAGAACGTCCTTCTGAAGTTATAGAATGCATTTTTTACAAAGCAATGGACAAGTTAATCTAAACACTATGCAGTACATTTTCATCGCCAGGTTTAAGAATTAAAAATATATACAATATGAAGTTGTAAATCTTAAATTAATAACATTAACAACTGAACTTATCATAACAAACGGTACCATTTCCTTGGTTGTAAATATACCACTAAAACAATTATTCAAAAATATAAACAGTAAGTAAAAGATAAAAAAATAAAAAGTAACAAACATTTTTGTAAATTCAGCAATAAATAAGCATAACATTTTCTTATGTATAAATTGATTGTACTAAAAGGTAAACAACATGTGTATAATTTGATGGACTGAAACATAAACCTTATTCTAATATAAAAAATATCTGAATCATAAATATTTATTCGGCTATGGGTAAAATACACAACTTGGATCTTGGTCTTTTTATGGTCGCAGATTTTGTGCGCACTGTGACTACACGGGTGATACCATCGTTACCAGGATGTTTTTCCAACACACGACCCAACAGCCAACGACTTGGTGGTAAATGGTCTTCCTTGATCAAAACAACATCTCCAATGTTTGGTTCGGGAAGTTGTAAAGACCACTTGTATCTATTCATTAAATTGGACAAATACTCTTGTGACCATCGTTTCCAAAATGATTGTACCATTTGTTGAATAAACTGCCAACGCGTTAAGTTATTTACATTAGAATGTTCATATTCATTATCGGGTACATTAACTAATGGTTCACCGATAAGGAAATGTCCTGGGGTTAATGGCAAAGGTTCAGCAGGATCAGAAGCACTAATTATGCTCATAGGACGAGAGTTTAAACAAGCTTCTATTTGGTTCAGAAGCGTAGTCATTTCCTCATACGTGAGGGTAGAAGTACCAATGACTCGCTTTAAATGGTGTTTCGTGGATTTCACGCCTGCCTCCCAAATTCCGCCAAAATTAGGACTATGCGGAGGCATGAAGTGCCACTCTGTGCCATTCCCTTCTAGACATTCCGCTATGGATGGTTGATTTGACGCTAAATCCTGCAATTCTTTGGAGGCACCGACAAAATTAGTACCATAATCGCTGTAGAGCTTGGCACAGTGACCTCGTCTAGAGACGAATCGTCTAAACGCAGCTAAAAACGCCTGAGTGCCCATATCGCTGACGACCTCTAAATGTACTGCGCGAGTAGCCATGCATATGAAGAGGCATATATAGCCTTTATATGACTTGTGACCACGACCTTTAGTGGTTCTGATATTTAGAGGACCCGCATAATCCACTCCGCTGTGTAAGAACGGTCTTGCGGGGGTGCATCTCACAGTTGGGAGCGAACCCATTAATTGAGTTCTTAATGTAGCTTTTTGCCTGACACACACCACGCATTTACGAACGTGTTGTTTGACCAGGCTTCTTACTCCAATAATCCAATAAGCGGTCCTCAAATAATACATCATTAGTTGAGGACCTCCGTGCAAAGTTTTGCAATGTGCATCGGCTATTATAAGTCGAGTAAGATCACTTGTGTGCGGCAAGATTATTGGATGTTTTTCGTGTTCATTGAGTTGGGATTTTTCAAGTCTCCCCCTAACCCTTAATATTCCCTTAGCATCAAGATAGGGACATAAAGACTTTAATAAACTAGATTTTAATTGTAAATTGCCCTTTTCTTTTATTTGTGTATATTCTGTCGGAAATTGATCCTTTTGTACTAGTCTAATGCAGCATTCGAGCGCCGCTTCTATTTCTTCCTTGTGTAAATAGCCTTTTCTATACTTTTTATTCTGTTTTAATACTCTCCTACAGTATGCAATGATCCTAACTAATTTTGTTAGTGTTGAAAATTTCTGAAATAATGAACTATCAAGTACAAATGCTACATGAGACTTAACCGACTCTTCTAAATCCACTTGGTACTCGTTTGACCTATTATAAATGATTGTTTTGGCTTTAAGGAATGATGGTCCAAAAAACCACAAATTACTTTTTAAAAGTAAGCTGGGTAGCAAACCCCTAGACGCGATGTCTGCTGGATTTTCTTTCGTTGAGACATGAAACCATTGTGACGCTTTCATGGTTGTCAAAATGTCTGATGTCCTATTGGCGACAAACGTCTTCCATCTGCTAGGGTGACTGTTAATCCAAGCCAGCACAACAGTGGAATCGGTGCACGCTCTCACTTTGTCTTGAGGTATATTTAAGAGATAAGCCGTCTCTGTCAATAGTTGTGACAACAAAACGGCTCCACATAACTCCAAACGTGGAATACTAATTTGTTTAACCGGTGCTACCCTGGTTTTAGCTGCTAGCAACGACACTTGAATGTTGCCCTTTTCATCAACTCTCCGTAAATAAATTACGGCTGCGTAGGCTGTTTTGGACGCATCGCTAAATCCGTGCAGTTCGAGAGCATCGTTTGACCCTGTTCCTAGCCAACGAGGTATTCGAACTTCGGTAAGCAGTAGCAGTTCGTCGCGGTAAGTATTCCACTCAGTTTTTAATTCCAATGTAATCTCTTCATCCCAACTAATTCCGGCAAGCCATATTTTTTGTATAAATGCCTTTGCCAATACGACACTGGGTGCCAACCAGCCTAATGGGTCGAATAATCGGGCAATATCAGATATTATATTCCTTTTTGTTACAGGTGCGGTTGTCAACGGTGGGAGATTCACTGAGTATTGGAAAGTGTCTTCGCTTCGGTTCCAGGTAAGACCTAATATTTTAATTGTGCTGTCTAGCTTAATATCTATTTCTTTGGCCTCTGTGTTATTTTGTACTATTTTATTGTCCTGAATTATATTTAAACTGTCCTGATTTTTATATGTCTGTGTCCTGGGTTTATCTGTTTCCTTTTGATTATTATGGCTTTCTATTGTATTAATCATACCTATTATATGCTGATTGTTGCTGTTCCATTTTTGTAATTTAAATCCACCTCTGCCTAGTAATCCTGTCATTTGTTTGTATATTTCCAGACCTGTTTCTGTGTCCTGACAACCCGTCATTAAGTCGTCCATATAAAAACAATTGAGGACTTTATCTGAGGCTAATGGATAGTCCTTACCTTCATCGTATGCAATTTGGTGTAGACTTCTAACTGCCTGATATGGTGCAGACGCCGTACCAAAGGTGATTGTAACTAGCTCAAAATCTCTGATTTCCTTTTCAGGACTATCTCGCCAGAGGATGCGCTGAAACATTGCGTCTTGTTCAGCAATCCTGACTTGGCGATACATCTTTACAATGTCTGCAACAAGTGCTATACGATGAACTCGCCATCTTAAAACCGTATGCCTTAAATCGGCTTGCAAGGTAGGCCCAACCATCAGCGTGTCATTTAATGAGATTCCATTGCGATTTTTTTCAGAGGCGTTAAAAACGACGCGAACCTTCGTAGTGGTCTTGTCATCCCTAACGACTGCGTGATGAGGTAAGTATACTGCGACATCTTGCATTGTATCGCCTTTCTTAACTGGTCTCATGTGACCTAGTTCCAAATATTCGCCTATAACTTGTTTATATTTTTCTTGTAATTCTTTATTGTGTTCTAACCTTTTCTCTAATGTTCTGAATCTTTTTTCAGCTATAGCCCGTGAATTTCCAGCTTTGCAGGAAGGGTCTTCTTCGCGAAAGGGTAATCTTACTATATATCTACCATCGCTATCTCTTTCAGTGGTCGTACTATACAGCTCTTCACATTTACTTTCTTCAGGCGTAAGTATTTTCTTTGACCTATAACAGCTTTCTTCAATTTCCCAAAATTTCTTCAAAAAGTCATCTTCCATAACTTGTGCATGCATTACATTTATGGTATTACGCCTTTGGTTGGTTTCTGGCTCCACTGAACCGGACAAGATCCAACCCAAACTTGTATTTTGTGCGATCATTGTACCCGAAGGATTCTTCAACATTCCAATCTTGAGGATGCAGCTATACACGTCAGCACCCAATAGGACATCTATTTTATTATGCGTGTTGTACCCAGGATCAGCTAAGCATAGAGTTTTTACCCCTATCCAATCCAAGGTTGTACTAATACTACGTTCAGGTAAGTAAGTAGTAATTTTGCTCAATACGTAAGCGCTAATTTTAAGCTTAAAATCACTATCGACTCGAGATTGTATATTCAAGTGTACCATGCTTTTAGCTATGGTTGACCTGTTTGCACCTAGTCCTGAAACAAGCCCTTGTATGGGAAACTTTTTCAGACCGAGGAATTGAACCGTCGCTTCGGTAACGAAGCAGGCTTGGGAGCCCTGATCTAATAAGGCTCGTATAATTTGATGTTCACCCGTCCTTGACACGGTTTTTATTAGCGCTGTGGCTAATAAAACCTGTCTGGGCTTAGGCACCTTCCCAGTTGACAAACACGAAACTATCGGAGTAGCACTATTAGAAGAATTAGCGCTACCGATGTCCGGGTTTGTCGAACTGCCTTGTGTTCTATTCTCTGGCTCTCGATTAAGATGCAACAGAGAATGATGGCGTCTTTGGCAAACTCGGCAAGTGGTAAGTTTTTTACAGTTATACACTGTGTGGTTACCGCCCAAGCAATTGAAGCACATTTTATTTTGTGACACAAACTTACGTCTCAAATCAATTGGCTGTTGAACAAACTTTCTACAAAAACAAAGTTTATGAGCTTCTGAGCAGTACTCACATCGAACATTATTTGATGGACTGGTTGTTAACATTGCTTTCGACGTATGAGCATGTGAACCACTGCTGTTGACCTGGTGAACCGTACCTTTCTTTGATTCTAGACTCTCTAATGCGCGAAAACGTGTTTCAAGAAACATTTTAAATTGCTTGATCGTTGGTAATTCGTTCTTGGTATCATTGGAAACACTCAGTTCCCATTGCTTACGAGTTTCATTGTCCAATTTAAAGGTAACTACGTGTAAGACAATAATGTCCCATGTACTCACATCAATGCCTAAATTTGATAACGCATTTAAACAATCACTGGTTGTATCAAGCATCTCTTTTAAAGACGTGCCTGATTCCACATGCATACGTTTTTGGCCGAATAGCCTTTTTAAAATACAGTCAGCTAAATATTTTTTGTTATTATAACGCTCTTTTAACATTACCCAGCACTTATCATAGTTAGCATCAGCTGTGGGAGTATGGCGTATTAACTGCTCAGCTTCCCCAGTAAGATGAGTTTTCAAGTAATGGAGTTTCTGAACATCATCAAGCTTATCATTGTTGTGGATTAATGAAGTAAATAAATCATGAAAAGTTGTCCATTCTGCATATTTACCAGAAAATTGTGGTATGGCAATCCTTGGTAATTTTACAAAGGAATTAGATGCTTGTGTGTGATGGCCTGTGCTATCAGATTTTATACTCACAACAGAAGCCAGGTTTAGTTTTTTTTTTATATCAGTTTTATAATCTACATATATTTCCTCCGTTTCATCATATATATCACCTATACTTTTTTCTATGTCTTTAAGTTCATAATTTGCGTATAACTTTTCATGAATGTCTTTGAATGATGCCCAGTCTGATTCTAACAATTCCTTTCTTGTTTCTATGTACTCTACCGTTAATCTGTCTTTACCACATTTCTTAAAATTAGTGAATCCTTTTGTCATTCTCTTTTGTGACTCTACTAAAACATTAATTAACTTTTCCATTATTTTCTCAGTTTAGTGTGTAAAAGAAATTGCAACTAAAGCTACTTGCTATTTATCTAAAATATTTAAAAATATATAAAATTAAAATCTATCAAAACTAATAAATATATAGGCAAAAACTACCAAACACCTATGACTAAACAACAAAACAAACTAAAAAATATAAATGTACTAAATTTACAGACTCTAAAAATTTTCTAAGTCCCTATTAGAAACTTAAAATATTACAAGTGTTTTTGGAACTTGCACATCTAGTAGAAATCGGGCATAGGTTCCCCGTTCCCTCGTTTTCTATAAATTTACTCTAAGTTCTTAACTATCATGCACAATAAACTAAGTCTAAAATATCTCAAAATTTACTAAGTTAAAATTCTTCTTGAATATTCAAAGTTCAAAACTTAAAAGAAACAAAGTTCAAATTTGCTTGACTTTCAACTGTTGGTTCACGTTCATAAAAATAAATAAAGAGTACTCACAAAATGCACTTCACACAAACCAACACTGTTGTCCTTCAAGTGGCGCCCTCTATAGCTCGATTTGTTGAACTGAAAGCCGGCGACGACGACGCCCTCTATGGTGTACAGTAGAAATGCTCGTGACTTCGCTTCTCTGCTGTTGAACTGCGGTGGCGCCCTCTGTGGTTGATCTTGGAACTTATCTGCTGCTGTCGCACTGTCACTTCCCGAGTGACCGCGTAACACGTCACGACGAAGGTACTCTCTGTCTATGCAGCGATCCACTGCGAGTACCACGGGGCAAGCCAACGAAGGCTCAAAAAGTGGAGACACTATCGATCCGGTTCGAATGGACCAATGTTAAATACCGCGTTTGGGTACCGTTGAACTACTGTGTATCACTAGTAGGATTAAATGAAACTACTGTGTACTGAACTAACTGGTTCGAATAATCCATTTATTTGGGAATCGGATAGATCTCTCTTTTTACAAATATAACGGCGATCTTTTATATTCGGCTTTGTAACCAAACCATAGCGCGATCTAATTTTTCCACAAACGCCATCTAGTGACGACAAAAGAAGTTAAATTAAGATTTTACTTTTATATTATTGATCGTAGGTGGATCGCGCTATGATCGGATATTAATGTTGATCATAAACACAAGTTCTATTTGAAAAAAGTGTTCTAGATTTCTATACAAATGTCTTATTAATATTTAAAAAATTAAAACTTTTCCAACAACAAATTTATTGTAGCAGTCTTTTAAACGTAGTCTCTAAAGTCACAGGTATCAAGCTATATTTTACGAACTATAGGGGTAGAATTTTGACATAATTATGTATGGAGCTTATGTCAAATATACAGGATGTAACAGAAAGGTGTAGTCAAATTTCAGCAGCGGATAGTGTATGTTGTCAGTATTGTACCTACAATATGGTGCCATAGCGTTAATTTAATTATGGCATAGAATTTTTTTAATTACTATATAAAAAAATACTTTTTTAATTACTAAACTTTTACACTCATAAATAAACGATTGAAAAAAAAAATATTTTTTTGGGTGATAAAATTAGGTATGTGCCCTCAGTATCAAGGGCACATACCAACCCTTGAATATGACCACACTTTTCTGTTACATTCTGTAATTCTATAGTAGCCAAATCCATCGATAGATACATTATGGAAACCGGCCATAAGTCAAGTAGGTTTTTATTGTACACTTTCACTACACGAGCACTAACTCTTATTGATTGTATATGTACCTATTTAGGTTATATATTTTCTCACGTTAAATGCGGAGTTGTGCAATTGGGACAGCCATTTTAACAACTCACCATGTAGCTCTCAATTACCAATTGGAAAACGGTGACCACAGTTTGCAACTGCTGTAGTTTTCAAATTAGTTTCTATTTAGGTATTTGTACTACAGCCGCCGTCCTGCCTATTGGGCGGGAAATTTGTGTTATATTATGGGCAAAAAATACCATTTCTCTTTTTTAGTGTTGCTGTGTGATGTGTTGATATCCCCACGATCCTATCTCGTCGAGCACATGACAAAGATGTGTAGGTATGTCGGAGTTGAACTGACTAAAAAATCACACGATCTGCCGTCATACTGGTCCAAGGCCAGGGATCAGGGTTGTCATACATTACAAAACTATTATACTAATTTGGATTAAATTTTGTATAGCGTGAAGCTTGGAGAAGTTCGGACGAAGATGCTCAACCCCAAACTGCTCTACAGGTTTATAAAAAACCTACGCTGAGATTTCCCTATGAAAATTTATAAGAAACTTCTCTGTTTCGCTGTCCAACATTGCTTATTAAAGTAAAACAATACCGAAACTAGAATCCTCATTGTTCTTGTAATCGGAGCAGAAATGTGATGATGGTTAGTAAACGGATACTTCGCCATCCCTCGATCAAATGACTCTTTGTAAATATAACCCCATTTTTCAGCAACGATGTACCTACCCATCACTATATACCCATCACTATACAGGGTGTAACAGAAAGGTGTGGTCATATTCAAGGGTCGTCACATACACATGATAAATGACCTGTGTACTTAATCTTATCAAAATGTAAGACCTTAAAATTTTACGTCATTTTTAATCAGTCCATAAATTATTATGCAAAATATCGCCACGAATAATGCTACATCACTAACCAATCATTCAAGATTTTCATCGTAGTAGTAGAGAGTTCAATTATGTTGGATGACCCTGCACAATGATCTCTTATGTATCACTGCGCGCCTGGTACCCGTCACGCGTCGAACATACGGACGTCCGCGCGTCCGTAAACCAAAGAAACACAGGCAAACAAATTAATACCAACTAACTACTAACCTCTGTACGTTTTCCGTCGCCACCGGCTTTTACGACGACCACATCGAACGGACAAATGTTAATCACCATCTCACTGTTGTTGGTACCTACTTTGTTATCACATCTGGTGAACGATCATTTGAATGCACTTCACGGTACAAAATAACGTACTAGGTACCTACGTTCGGCTTTTACATCCCTACATTTTTGATATTAATGTTTTTAGGGTTCGGGGAAATACCTACCTACCGTTTTTGAAACTTCAATAAGAATGAGATTTAGGTATTTACATACTTTAAGTTACGAATACACAGTATCACAAATCACAACACATCAATTTAGCACTAACTTCAACGCGCACTTGTTTGTTCGAATTGATAATACCTACATAATGAAAATAGGCGCGAAACACGGTGACGCTTCCCCGCATTCCTGGCACCACTACATAACTAAATCGGTACCTACCTATCGGTCAACAAAAAATATTTGTTGCGTTCGCCGAAAGTGGTAAGTACCTACGGGTTACGGGTCACGCATTACGGGCCACCGTTGGATCCCCTAAGGTACGTTTGTCCAGGACCGAGCAGACTGTTTCTATCAACTTACTTGGTACCTAACCTACATCGCGTAGATTACGATCGCGTCATATGCAATTGATACACAATTTCGAAATTATTCACTGTTACTAACTTAAAACAAAATTTCTTTATCAATTTCACATCACATCCACAAAGAAAGACAAACAAAAACCAAGAAACGAAATAGATCGAACCGCTTCGGGCTCCGCGTCGAAAGCACTGACGGACAGTGACGGAATAAATAAGCAACACCAAGAATGAAACAAAGAAATGAAAGTCCCTAAAAACTTAAAACTTCTAAAATTACAAGAAAATGTATGTAAACTATCTTAGAAAAGTTTTAATTTAATTAATGGCAATATCAAATTCTTTTATGAATCATAATAACAACAAAAGAGTATTAAAAACTCATTTTGAAATTACAATGACTTCCGAATATTTCTGCCGAGCTTCCGGTCAAATACCGAATTATTTATTGCACACGTTTTGTTAACGACGCCACGGCTTGAAATGTTGCTGTCTCTGTCTAACTAGGTAATAAAACCAATAATCGGTCAGTTTGAGTTTGAGGCACTGATATTTGTTTTGAATAATTATTTTGTTTGGAAAGCTAATTTCCATGCATTTGAAGTTTTTGAAAAAATCTTTACGTGTTTAATGCAATAAGTTGTAAAGCGTTAATAACGCGGGACTTCGCCATGAGTGTTCGAAGTTGAGCCGTGAGTTTACGATTTATTTTTGTTGCAAATCAACTGTTCACCTGAATGTCTGTGTGTTTGTCAATTACTTTTCAACACAAAATAATGAATATCGATTTAGATTGTAGATTGTTTTATTGTTTGTGGTATTATTTAAACTATTAAAAAACTACCTTGACACCTCAATGATTTTAATCCTACAATGAAATAAATTGTTAGATTTTGTGAAATTATGTAATTCTTTTAACGATTTCATGTAAATAGATTTAAAAAGTGTTCTCTGACAATAAAAAAAGACCAAAACGATGATTCATGTGAGTATAACATTTTAGAAATCGGTCACCCATCTATGCACCAACTGTGGTAAAGTTGCTTAACTTACGCAAACATTATATCATAATAGAAGTTGGTTCAACTTTGAGGTACACCGACAACTTACTATAAGAATAACAAATTCGTATAATGTAAACAATGTGTCGTCGCCGACTAGGGTCAGTAGGTACCTTTGTTTATTTGTGATGTAATACCTACCTACCGTACCTTGGAAGACGGGGAATTTGGGAAGAAAGTTCGAAATTATGGTGTGAGCGGTGATGTTCAAGTTACGAATAATGTACGGTTTAATGCTGCCTGAATTCGTCAACAAAATCAATGAAAATATTTAAATGACTTAAGTATCATATTTTATTACTTATGTAATTTAAAGTGTCCTATTTAAAGCAATAGATGGGCGTCAGGCGTCATACCTGTTGTTCCCAAGTACTCCTCACAATGTCTGTTACCTTGGTACTCCGAACATTGGTTTTCGGGTTACCTACGTATAGTGTTTCTGTGTGTGTGTCTACATTTGTGTGAGTGTGTAGGTATACACACACTCACACAAATGTAGTCGACCAGATAGATTATTGTGTGACAGAGATAAATTATTTTTATTAATGAAAACTGCATTTATTTTACTCTTCGTCCATAAACAATGATGAAGAACGAGAGGCAAGCTACGGAAGAGTGAAACAAGATACCAAAGGACGAATGAGAGTTAAAATGATAGAACGAGACTAGCTTGTCTCACTCACACATCATCACTTGTTTCATCTTTGCAGGAACAAAAGAGTGAAACAAAATGAAAGTGGGTGGTGATTTAAGGTCAAACCTGAAGTTCATTGCAGTTCATTGGAAACAGCTGATTATCTGTTAGTGTTGGGTACCTATCGGTAAAGTCGTATTTTCAGTATGTCGGTGTTACGCACTCGATAAGAAAGAAAATTCTTTATCTCAGTCATACTAACAAAATCAGAATTGGTACCCCCGCAGATGTTATACTTATACCTAACACTGTTCATTGCTAAAATATGACCACACCTTTCTGTTACACCCTGTATACATTTAGGTACCTATTGTGGGTATTGTCACCATTTTACTCGAGCTCTCTAATGTATAGCGTGGCTTGTAAAACCGAGACCAAGTTATATATATTACTAGCTGTCCCGCGCAACTTCGTATGCGTAAATTTTCCCCGTTTTTGCAACATTTCTCGTCGCTGCTCCGCTCCTATTAGTAGTAGCGCGATGTTATAATTCAAATCGGACCAGTAGTTCCTGAGATTAGCGAGTTTAAACAAACTCTTCCACTTTATAATCTAATATATAAAATTCTCGTGTCACAGTTTTCGTTGCCATACTCCTCCGAAACGGCTTGACCGATTTTGATGAAATTTTGTGTGCATATTGGGTAGGTCTGAGAATCGGACAACATCTATTTTTCATATCCCTAAAAGTTTGTTTGTTTGTTTGAACGCGATAATCTCAGGAACTACAGGGCTGCACTGAAAAATATTTTACTGTTGGATAGAGCCGATTTATTGAGAAAGGCTATAGGCTATACAACATCACGCTACGACATATAGGAGCTGAGCAGCAATGATAAATGTTGCAAAAACGGGTAAAATTTACGCAGACGAAGTTGCGCGGGTCAGCTTATCCGGTATCTATGAGAATCGGCCAACATCCATTTTTCATACCCTTAGGGGTATGAAACTCTTAGGAGTTTGTTTGTTTGTTTGAATGCGATAATCTCAGGAACTACTGGGCTGCACTGAAAAAATATTTTATTGTTGGATAGCCCATTTATCGAGGAAGGCTATAGGTTATAATATCACGCTACGATCAATAGGAGTGGAGCAGCAATGAAAAATGTTGTAAAAAAAAGAAAGAAAATAGGGAAAATTTACGCAGACGAAGTTGCGCGGGTCAGCTAGTATTAGTATAGATTATAGTTGTACTAGGACACGTTTGATTGAACTTGTAGCAATATTAAAGTTACAAAGTTACCTTTAAAGCTGCAATAAAGTAGGTAATCAAAACCCATATACTCATAAATCATGCCATATAATATTTGCAGCTGAAATTTGACAAAAATAAATCGATATTGCATCATTGCAGGTGCAATACCTACTTGCTACCACAAACTCTCCGCTGCTGTAATGTGACCAGGACCACACCTTTCCAAAAGATCAAATTTCACAACGCTAACATTGCAAATGTATTAACACAATTAGAATTGTTCCTCCAACTCCTTAATTAAAACCGGATTGGTTGAACAAACACCTAAATCTAAATTTTAAGCATACCCTCGAGATTTACGTGTACTCTGTGTACCCCCACCTCGTGGCAATAAACCCAACCTATTTATTACGGGTGATTTCAACGTTAAGACAAAGTTAACCGCGGTTTCAGATGACGCGGCGCTGTGTGAATATCTTAGTTGGCAACACCTTGCTGATTAATAAAAGTTTATCCAGATGGGTACGGTATGACAATGATTGAAAAATATATTTTTGCTTTGAACTTGGATGATATGCGAACGCAGGACGCATATTAAAAAACTAAAACACATTCAGTATAGCCAAGGACCATCAACTTTCTAATTTTAAAATATGTATATGCTGATTAGTTCATTACATTACTAGTAAATAGACAACCATACTAGATTAGGTACTCCTCTTTTGTTTAAGCAACAGCTCGTAGCACCTAAACGGACTGGCAAATTTTGTTTGTTTTTAAATTATGTAGCTCTCTCCAATCGCTGTGATTTTTAACTTACGGCTGTTTTTCAATATTCTATCTGTCGAACGATTTGGCAATTAGATACTTAAATTTGACATGCTCCAAAAAAACATGTCAAAGTTCTATCTCTAGAAGCCAAATCCATAGATATATAGATTATTGAAAACGTTTAAAAACTAATTAGTTTTTTTTTACATGCACACAAGCATATCCCAATAAGTGCATGTATTACTTTCAGGGTAACCTGAAAGTAATACATGCAAATGTAGTTTTTTTTATTCCACCATAATTATCTTCTAAACGTTTAAAATGATTTAAATGTGATTAAAGCGACTCTCCATTTATTTTTAAATTAGCTGACCCGCGCAACTTCGTATGCGTCAATTTTCCCCGTTTTTGCAACATTTTTCATTGCTGCTCCGCTCCTATTGGTCGTAGCGTTATATAGCCTATAGCATTCCTCGATAAATGGGCCACCCAACAGAAAAATATTTTTTCAATTCGGACCAGTAAGGGACCAGTGAGATTATCGCGTTCAAACAAACAAACTCTTCTGCTTTATAAGTAGTAAAGTAGTAAGTAAAGATTAAAATAAGGACCACTTTAAAACGAATTACAGTTTGTAAAAATTATTGTCCCGTAGTAAACAAGAAACTCTAATAGTTTTGCCTTCCATAAACGTCCTTCCGTCCATCTGTTTGTCCCCAGGTTACTTCATTTTCTAATTATATTCTTGTGTTCATATTATGTTAAAGCGATTTAGGCTGCTACTTAGTCCAGTATATCAGTCAATCTTTGAACTTCAATTCAGTAGCCCTGTGAGAACTATCCTTATTACGAAATGACTAGGGCAAGGCAGCGCTTTGGGAATGGGCAGGCAGATTCGGATATCGTCGTAAAGCGGCGATTACTACCGCAGTCCCTCCTGCAGGGTACCGATAAACCTTTTGCTATGAACTTTATCGCAATTTCATGGGGTTACTCTAGCCCCCAAGGTGAATGCTCGCTTCATAGCCGTGGTACTAAGCAAGGGGTGAAATTTCTATAGATAATTTCATTAAAGCTTGTTGCTGAGATTTTTTCTGTATTAAAAGGGTTAAAACGTCTGCGTGTTGGTCTTGTTAACGGTTATGAGATCAAAGAGATTCTTTTTTAGGTTGAATTCTTGACAACAATAATAATAATAATAATTAACCCATTTATTTTCAACAAGCTTATATAACAGTTTTACTTAGAATAAAGAAAGTTTTTTTTTATTTTTTTTATAAATTAAATACAATTTTTTTTTAAATTTTATTTTGTGTTATTTGATGTTGGAACCCGAGACTGGGTATATGCCTCCTCCAGTTTACTCCAACTCTTGCTTTGATTTGCTATTCTTTTCCTGCTGTGGCGATTATTTCGTTAGTCCATCAGTTCTTTGGACGTCCTTGACCTTGACAAAAATAGGTAGGTATAACTGCCCTGGCTTCGTTCCTGCCTCCGCCTCTTAGAGCTCAAGTTTCCTAAAATCTCTTAGAGCTCAAGTTTCCTAAAATTTATTTCTTATCCCTTCCAAAACAATAATATTTTTATGATAAAACCTTTACATGACTGTCATAAATTGTTTGTTATGAATTGTAAAAACTTAATAATAAAATCCATACTTAATATTATAAATGTGAAAGTAACTCTGTCTGTCTGTCTATCTGTCTGTCTGTTACGCTTTCACGCTCAAACAGCTAAATCTATTGAAATGAAATTTGGTATGGAGATAGTTTGAGTCCCGGGGAAGGACACAGGATAGTTTTTATTGCGAAAGCTAGTTATTAATATGATTAAAAATTATTTTTTAAGTACTTAATATAGATCTAGACTCTGCTCGAACCGGCTACTTATTTAAAATCATCCTCCCAGTGCTTACCCTGTCTAAGTCTACCATTATATTATCTGTCTGCGTAAATTTTCCCCGTTTTTCCAACATTTTTCATTGCTGCTCCGCTCCTATTGGTCGTAGCGTGATGTTATATAGCCTATAGCCTTCCTCGATAAATGGGCTATGCAACAGTGAAAGATTTTTTTAAAATTCGGATCAGTACTTCCTGAGATTACCGCGTTCAAACAAACAAACAAACTCTTTAGCTTTATAATATTAGTATAGATTAAAATATAAGTATAGATTCCAAGTATCAACAATTTTATTCAATATAATTTTACCATTATTTAAATTAATATTTTAAATAAAGCCTTGTGAATCTAAAAATATAAAATTTTACGTAATTTTAACAAAAAATATTACGTAATTTTAATGAAACAAATCACAAAACATTTTTTTCATAATAAAAATAAGAATTCCTATAATTCATTTACATGGCCACGGTAATATCGTGGATATCTACCAGATTGTTTAATTAATTATTCACTTTATATCCAATATGAAATCCACAAATTCTATACCATACCATTATGGAAATGAAATTAACTGGCAAATTAATTACAAAGAGGCAATGATTTCCATTCCAAGGGATTAATTAATTCATTGTTCAATTATTGGAACTAATACACTAATTGCTATTGCGTATTCTATGATTTTATACACTAATAGTCGCCAAAAAAAGGCAAGCATTTTATAAAAGCTGCTTTTTAGAATTCCGTAATAAACAAGGAACCCTTATATAGTTTCAGTTTGTCCGTCCGTCCGTCTGTCCGTCTGTCTGACTGCAAGTTAGTTCACAGATCCATAGTACTAGAAAACTGAAACTTGGTTTGAATATGAAATGAAATGTAATGAAATATTAGTTACGCCAACAAAGTGGTAAAATATTTTTTTAGGGTTCCTCCCCTGCACGTAGTGGAGACGTGATTTTTTTTCTGTTCTCGCCGATATGACTACTTAGGTAGGGATTATGGCCCGCACATTCTATGCATTCCCCAGTTTCAAGTTTTTATTCTTTCAGTTTCAAGTTTGTGTTCTTTCAAGTTTTCTTCTTTGAATCACAAAGTCTCGTTCTTAATTAGTTATCACGTATTTCTAGTATATTTTGAACTCGTAGAGTTTAGTTGTTCTGTGATTTTACACGTTAAACGCGGAGCTGCAAAAATAGCAACATGTTAGTAAAAAAGCTAGCTTTCAAAAATAAGGTGGATATATTAAGACCATATTTTGATTAGGGATATGTGAAATATAACTTTGAAGTGCTAATTTTTGTTTGAGTCAAGTATCCCCTCTGCCAGCTAAACGGCTGTTGTTGGATATTTAATAAATCATGGTATTACTATTTAAAAAAAAAATAAAGGAAAACTATCACAGCTAAGTAGGCTTTACAAGTTTACGAGTAGGCAATAGCTGACCAAGTGAAAAGTATTAATAATTTTCGTATAATTTTTATTGAAAAGTATTTTTATGTATAAATTTGTTGTTTGTATGTTTGAATCAAAAACCTACAGAAAACCCACTTCTTTCGGCAAGTAAAAGTGCATTGGTCTAAAATTTGTGTAAAATAAAAAAAATCTAGCAAACTACAGCAAGTAAAACGGCAATTTAATTCAATATGGCGCCATGCCGTCTAGTAAGACAGCCATTACACTTTGGCAGCACACTCTCGTAACGGCCAAGTTTCTTATCTGTGCACTTGTTCTGTGTTGCTCCATGGTTGCTCCCTTGTTTATGGTCCGATACACTGCGTAATAGTAGAAAAGGGTGCTTCTTCTTTCTTAATGTTTGTTCACTTTCAACCATATAATAATACAAATCGTTTTCTAATTTTAAGTTAAAATTGTAGTATTTTACAGCTGAACATTTTCTTTTAAGTACGCACTAACCTGTGAAGATAAATATTGGACCGATTTAAAATAAATTCGGTATGGAGGTAGCCTGATACTTGAGGGAGGTTTTGAGTATTTTTCCACGATCCGACCCTAGATTTGATACTTATTTCTTGGTAAGCTAAATAGCACAATCAAATTCGATCAAAAGCGATCAACTTCGGAATAAGAGGTTCTAAAGGTTTTCTCAAAAGTCTCATAGTATCACGTGTCTTCGTCGTAAGTTATTCAAGGTCAAAGATGAAAAGACTGTTTTTCGCGATTATCTTGGTTTCTATTGCTCCAATGATACTGCAATGACAAATTGTATGCTCCACAATTTTTATTTAGATGTTAACATCGCGAAAAACTATTATTTAGCTTTGACCTTAAATAACTTGTGCCGGAGACACGAGATTTTATGAGAATTTTGATACAACTTTTAGAACGCCAAATTGAAGTTGTATGTGATAATTCAGCTTAATGTCTCTCATTCCGAGGTTGACCCCTTTTTAGGGTTCCGTAGTCAAAATGGCAAAACGAAAACCTTATAATTTCGCCATGTCCGTCCGTACCTTTGCTCAAAGACTGTTAGTGTTAGGAGGCTGTAATTTTGCATGGATACATATATATTACTTACACCGACAAAGTGAAAGATCTTAAAAATGTAAAGTGCGGGTGTGATTTTTTTTCTTACCTACCTACCCCATCGTATGGGGTATCATTAGATAGGTCTAAAAACACCTGACTCTAACAAAAATTTGCAAAACAAAAATTTTGTTGGATTGTAAAATGTTAAACTTTAAAGTTTTGCCAGCTAAATGGTTGATGTTGGGTATGTTAAAAAAAATCACGGTAGTATACTACTACCTAATATATAGTGAAATTAAAAGGAAAACTATCACAGCTAAGTAGGCTTTACAAGTTTACGAATAACAGCTGATCAAATGTGAAGTAACATAATTTTCGTATAAATTCCATTGAAAATTATTATTAAGTAGATATAACGTAAGTATGGAAAAAAATCCCACTTCTTAAGCCCCATTATTCGGATGCGGGGGGGGGGGGAACTACGGAACCGAACATTGCGCGTAGTTCGACATGCACTTGCCCGGTTTTTGATGCTGAAATGACTGGGCCATAAGGACATTAAAGTTCAAATAAAACCTGTAATTTATTTAACTCTCTGAAAAAAATATTGTTTGATGAAATGGAGGGTTTTATACCCGAGTTTACCGACATTCACAAATACATAAACAGTTCAACGGGGGTAAAACAAGCTTTTCTGTGTAAATATTTATTAATATAAAAATTTTAAACTCCTATTAAATTTTAACCAATATGAAATGTCCAATGTGAACTTTGCTTATGATCTTTGACTTTGACTGCCTCTGTGGCGCGGTGGGAGTGTATCCGACTGCTACGCAAGAGGTCGTCGTGGGTTCGATTCCCAACCGGGATAAAACTTTGTGTGATGAACACGATGGTTTATTCTGTGTCTGGGTGTTATTTATCTATAATATGTATGTATTTAGAAATATATAAGTATGTTTATCAGTTGTCTGGTTTCTATTATAGCGTAATAAGCGTTGTGTGAGTTGTCCCAAGATATTATTTATTTAAAAAAAATATTAAGTAACTATATATTTAGTGACTGTTCACGGTGCCTCTTAGATATGAGTGGCAATTTACCTAAATGAATACCCCCAAAGGTAGGTAGGTACTTAACTCATATCATAAATTAAAAGGACCCTCGGTGCCCCTAAATGCGTCGTGCGTGCCATTCCAATATCAAAAAAGTCCATTCAATTACCCGCTGTTTTCCAACAAAAAATCATTCCCTCCAAAATTTAATCAAAAGCGCCCATGGATATGCTAATCTTCCTTTATTAGAAAAAAAAGCAGTGAAATGATACCAACACAATACGTTATTTTGTTGCTTATATTCCTTAAGATGGCGGAGCACACGTAATGGCGCGCAAGAGAATTATGGCGGGAAAATATCGTTGCGACGTCAAGAATGGCTTACTTAACTCTATAGATACGACTGAGGCAGCAAGAAAACAAATTCGATTTCGCAAACACATTGTTTATGCGATACAATTGCGTTTTCTCTTAAAGTGATTTCCTTAGAGCAATAACTGTATTTCATAGATAAACAAGGGGATGTAGTACCTATCTAATGATGTTTATTTTGAGTTTCTTGCTATCAGCTTGATTAGCAGTTACTAGGCATATGTTTTGATGAATAAATTACCTAAGTATGCCTAAAGAACTTGAATTTTAGGCAAGACTAATATTTTTGGACCTCTTTTGTAACACTTAATTAAAACTAAATTGAAAGCATAATAAAAGCGACGTAAAATAAAAACCGACATCATTATGCTTGGTTTAAGTATATGATACTATCAAAAAGAATTTTGCAATAATATACAATGTTTCAAATGGACTACCTAAATGCTAGATTACCTTACGAACTTACTATATTAAATATTAATTCAAATAAACCTAAAATTAACCAATTATTTACAACTCACCTAATAAACTACAAAGGATTAAGTAGATAAAAAGGGGAGTCACAACCAGTTTAGGCGTCGAAGAATTTCTCCCCATCGATATCAACCGGTATAGTGCCCAGAAGGCTGGCAACATTGTTACGTTGTATGGCAGTGCTTATTTTCTGGTCACGAGATGCACTGACGAGCCGCTTGGAACTACTATCTTTAAATAAAAGTTGAGCACTTGGACCCCATGGCCCAACAACCCCAAACGACTCAAATATGTAATCTACGACTAGATTTGTATATTTGCGCCGGTTGAGAGTCTTTACAGATGCAGCAGCAGCGCAGGCAAAAAGTTAGATCCAACAATCTACAAACCACACAAACAATCTAGACAATCTACCAAGTCTAAGATTGCAACGCAAAATACGGTTATCAATACGTAAATCATTTTCCTAGTGTTTCCTTCCATAGACTACTATCTACTAATCTTATTTCTTCATAAATCGACCTTAGTCATGACCTAAGTATTATCTTTTGAAACTTAGAAACCATAAACAAGTCCGAGAAGTCGTAAATTTTTCCTATAAATAAATCAATGTCTTTGTGCACCACTTGACAGTCCAAAGAGTGCTCTCAACGACCCCACAAAGTTATTCTTTACGCCTGAAGTTACGCGAATCCCTAACTCAAATATTGAGCAGATAAGTCGCCGTGTCATCGAACGAGGCGGGAACCACGAGAACCCATTTGTTGCCCGCATTTCCCGCCTAACCATAGTTCCACAAACTTTTCACATTAAACTCAGCGATACAGAGGCAAAAGTCATCAAGTATTCAGCCCAGTGCTCAAATAAATGTGTTTTGTAAAATATTGTTTTGTAGTGCGTGGAAATAGAATATGTTTTTTATACTGAAAGGTTTCTTTGGTATTTGTACAATCACTAATACTTGATAGACGTATTTAGCACAAACAAGAGAGAGTTCTGTGACCTCAAAGACGTTCGCAGAAAAACTTCTTAATACAGGTAAATTTGAGGTATGCCGCAGGAATAGCACCAACAGCATCTTTTTTGTTGATAAAGAAATAAATTAAATGTTTTATTGTTCTGCTGTGTTTATGATTAGTTACAGAGCAAAATGAAAATATTTTCCTTCTTTCATTACAGTTGAAAATGCTCGTCATTAGTAAAGGTTTTATGTGACAAAATTTGAAAAAAGAATGATTTAATCAAGCATTACACGACTGTGAGTACGGCAGTAAGAGATAATTTCACCAAAAGGCTAATCCGTAAACCATACCACCAAAATACATTGTTACAAGAATTTACCTGAAAAAAGAAACCGTTTATGTTATTATTATTTAATAAAAATAATAATAATATAAACGGTATTTATTTTCTCTTCCCGCCCTTATTATCTCGGTAGGGATTATGGCTCGTACATTCTGTGCATTCGCCAGTTTCAAGTTTATTTTCTTTCTAGGTTTCTTCTTTGAATCACAAATTGTCCGACTGCAATGCACGAGGTCGTGAGTTCGATTCCCACACGGGACACTTTTTTAAGTAATCCACAAATTGTTGTTCCGTGTCTGACTGAGTATGTCCGTGACTTGTATATTTGTAAAATCCCCCGCCATACATGGTTTGTACCCTACTACGAGAGTCGTCTTTAAAAAAACAGCAATGACGTTGTGATCCTATTATCCCGGACTCCACCGTAGAAAGTGCACTACCTTAGTAACATTGTAAAAAGCTATTTTTACCAGAATGCCGATAAACTATGGAATTTATTGCTTTTCTTAGTACGGAATACAATTTCTACGAAAGTAGGAGTACCTATTAGTTGATTATTTAGTAGATAAAGCAAAGTAGCGTTGCAATTTTATTCAGTCCGATATTTTATGGACTAATATAGTAATGTTTGGCCTTGCAAGTTCTTTAATGTGTACAAGTTCCAAAAAAATATGATATACTTTTATACTACTCTAAATTATAAATATAATATTTACCTACGCTACCTATGTTCAAATTACTACATAAAATAAAATCAAAACATGTGTATATGTATACGTGAATTGCTCGTTTAAAGGTATTATATATATTTAAATTAGTAATTATACATTTCTGAACAAAGTAACTGAAACGAATAATGGCGCCCAACGTGGGACCAGAAATAATGATCGTATCATTTAATTAAACGGTTTAAGAAATATTCACGGGTACACTCTCGAAATAATCCCTAATCCCGGTCCCGTTGTCACGGGAGTGTTATAACTCATCCCTAATACCATAACCTACAAAGTTATCCCGTAAAAAAGTAATTTGATGGTAGCCATTGCTGACAAAACGCGAATGTTATTTATTGCTCTGCTAGCAAATTCTGGAGATACACATCGCGTAAATTGTGTATTAATATACAAGGGTTGATTTATATGGTTTCACACGGTGATATACCTACACTTTGATATTGCTTTTAGCACTTTCATATTCGTGTTCGTATTTCTAATAAAATACGTATTTATTGTTTACTAGCTGTGCGGTGTTACCCGCTGTTTATTAGCTTAAGTGTTAATCCAGGGTGTCAGCTAACTCCATACCAAAGTTTATTAAAATCGCTCCAGCCGTTTAGACGTGAAGAAGTAACAAACACTCACATACTCACAAACTTTCGCCTTTATAATATTAGTGTGATGATAGTTTTATTCAGTTACATGTTTGGATAGGTAGGTTGGACATTATGTGTAAAGGTCAAGAGTTCAGGTAAAGTAAGGACGGCTAGAAAGAGGTGCTGACCAACATAATGCGGTGTAATGTAACATTCGTGGCGAGCAGCGAGCGGCTCGTTTCTCACATGTTCGTGATCATTTCTACGTACAGAGTCCTTATCCACTATTTTTTTTTTTTTTTTTCGTGGCAACCCCGCGCGAACTGACGCATGCACGGTGCGCTCTAAGATGTCCGCGCGCATGCGCGATGCTAGCGCAGCTCTCTATTTACCATTATGACTAAGATTTTGAGAGTTAGACGCGCGGACTTGTCGCGAAAACGAAAAGATAGATAGCGAATATGGACCCAGACCACGCACGCACGCTTTGTAACTTGTCACATTAGACCCCGTAACGTTGGTCAGTACCCAGCCTCAGATTCCTAAATGGGACAAAGCTTTATGACATCCATGTGACGTAAATATTGTTCCGAATGAAACAAAAAAAAATCTTCTATATTTTTAAATTCGGACCAGTAGTTCCTGAGATTACCGCGTTCAAACAAACAAACAAACTCTTCAGCTTTATAATATTAGTAAGATGTTATTTTACGACTTATGTAAAAGGCTATTGCACTGTGCAATCTCCTAATACATTTATACATAAAAATCAAAATAAGGGTCTTTCAGCTAACCTGTGGATAGACAGATGGATAGACAAGCGAAACTATAAGGTTTCCTTGTTCACTACGGAACCATAAAAAGAAAGTAAATATTTTCAACAAATTAAATAATCTCCGAACATAAAGTTTAAAATAATAATAAAAAAAAATTGCCAGCGGAATTGACAAAACATTATCAATTTCCTTTACTTTTCCTGATGAAATAAGAGTCGTAAATTGCGATAATATACATATCTCGTAACGAATTCTAATGGCGATTGCAATGGCGTCGTAAACAAGGAAATATTTAATGTATTGGATCGTGGTCGGGTATTAAATCAAAGAGCCCATTCTATTAGAGGACCATTCCGAGAAAACATTCAATAAGTACCTACTTAACATTCGAACTCGTTTCCACTTAGCCATCCTGAACTTGTAAGGTTCTAAATGTTTCTATGTTACCTTATCCATTTAATACTTATGTTTAAAGCATTTAAAATTCGTTTCAAGTTTAACATGATACATATTAGTCGCAGCACCTTACCCCATATCAAGTTTATAAACATTTATACATTGTAAAATTGGCAATTTGAAAAGAGTGGTCGCGAGTTATTTATTGGCAGATTCTTTTCTCTGGCTTTACCTATTGTTTGCAAACTTACATGTAGATACATGTAGAATCCCGACGTATCACAAGAGTTGTTTTGCATCCTAAGCGAATAAAGAATTTTGAATTTTGATTGAAAAGTTCTACGCTTTCATAATGAATACTCCAGAATAGGACTTTGCACCAGGGGTAGTACAATACTCATGCCATATGATGTCGTCCACTGCCGAAATTTAACAGGTTAGGTCGTTAACTTTCCTCATTTTAATGGTCTGTTTGTCTAACTCGTCAGTATCCGTGTTTGCCTGTTGTAAGATTTTGTTAACTGGTCCCTTTCTTTAATTAAAATTATTGGTTTAATTAATTCTTAAATTGTCCTTTTGAAATTTGACCACATCTTTCTGTGACACGTTGCATATTTTCAATTCCGAACTCTATTTCATAACTTACTTGCTTACTTCACTTAGAAGGAGTTGAAGGCAGCCTTCGATAATGCAGTCGGTGTCGTCGTACTCTGGGCCACAGTTTGTTTGTTTGAACGCGGTAATCTCAGGAACTACTGATCCGAATTGAAAGTGTAATATAATTTTGATGCATGTGCATCTTTAATATAGTAAATAGTCGGAAGGTTAAAAAGAAAAAAGGTAATTCACAGCCATTTATACTAACCTCCAAAACACCGTCCTCTTTACAGGAGCGAGCAGTCCTACAACCGCACACTACAGTCAGTATCCTCAGTGGATGCTCTATCAGTGCCGTGGTCAGCCGTAGACGCTCGCCTGGCCATGCCAGCAGCGCTGGGAGTCGCAGGCATACCTGCCCTGGTCATTACTGACGGCACAGGGAAAGTGCTCACGGCTAATGGACGGAATCACCTGGCTGCTGATCCTCTTGGATTTGTAAGTAAAGCTTTAACTTACCTGATTTGACTAATTTATAAGCGGCGGTAGCCCAATGGCTAAGGCATCGGTTACGCAATCGTGAGGTCGTGGGTTTGAACCTGCCCATTATTTTATTTTATTTTATTTTTTTATTTTATTTTATTGGGGAAAACAAACAATTGTACAATATATCTTACTGGCTAGGTGCATTAAAAACTAAGTTAATGTACAATCAACGACGTTTCCACAAATTACCATAAAAAGTACAGTTAAACCTAATTGTAAATATACGTGAATCCACTCCTAATACAAGCCATAGAGCTGAGCTGGAGGGGTTAACAGGATTGCTAGTAATGTGGGACCACAATCCCATATTGCTAGTTATCTTTTAAAAAAAATATATTAGATTTGTAACTACTAGCGGACGCCTTGCGGTTTCACCGGCGTAGTTCCCGTTCTCGTCGGAATACAGGGATAAAAAATAGCCTATGTCACCAAGGGTTAGTGTAGCTTCCCAACGGTGAAAATATTTTTGAAATCGGTCCAGTAGTTTTTAAATTTATTCATTACAAACATACACACACACAATCATACAAATATATAAATCTTTCCTCTCTATAATATTAGTATAGATTAACCAAACACATTTTTATATTGTTATAATTATTTACAAAACAGATTTAAAAGAAGTGATACCCATTAATAATAATATCTTGGGACAACTCACACAACGCCATCTGATCCCAAACTACGATGGTAACCAGACAACTGATTAACATACCTACTTATATATTTCTAAATACATACAAATTATACATAAATTACACCCAGCCACAGAATAAACCGTCGTGCTCATCACACAAAGTTTTATCCTGGGTGATGATCGAACCCACGACCTCCGGCTTAGCAGTAAGGGTCACTCACCAGTAGACCAACAGGCCATTAGTTTCTTGGCAACTAATATGAGCTTCTACATTTGGAACTGTCGCCTAAATTCTTTAGATCTCTAAAACTGTGATGATGGGCGTACCCAGGGGGAGTTTGGGGGTCGCAACCCCCCCTCCCCCCCCATCAAAATTGCAAAAATGTAATTACACATAGCCGGTTTGTTTGTTTGTTTGAACGCGATTATCTTAGGAACTACTAGTCCGAATTGAACATGTATTTTATTTGACTGTTGGATAGCCCAGTTATCAAGGAAGGCTATAGGCTATATAACATCACGCTACGACCAATAGGAGCGGAGCAGCAATGAAAAATATTGCGGGATAATTTACGCATACGAAATTGCGCGGGTCAGCTAGTATAATATAATCAGCCGTACTTCCACTACACGGCCCACTCCGAATTAGTGGTGACATGTCTTCGAAAATTAGTTCTTTTACAATTCGGATTCCTTTCTTTCGTCACAAAGATTACCTTTAAAAAACAAATGTTATTCACGAGAGAGTACCTAACTTACCTACATTAAAATTAATGTTAACACCTACTCGTTGACTTAACATCCTCTGAGACAGAAATATTCGACCTTATAATGGTTTACTTTTGCCGTGAACGTTAATGGAAATTGATAGCGAAATTAATAAAGTAGGTAACACAATACTGTGCCCATTTATGTTAATTGTGGTGACGACTACCCGCCTGGTAGGTTGTTAGAAAAGGTCTATTTACATTGGAACAAAATAAAAAGATGTAGGAAAATAAATGACATAAATCAGCATCGCTCACAGACACTCTTATCTCCGAACACCTGCGGCACAAAGTGGTCCAAAATGTAGAGTGTGAACGTTGGAAGGGCCCGTTCCCACATGTCGTTTGTCGTATTCTGTTGCTTTAGCGATATGCTTATGAAGCTATTTTGTGCCAAGCATCAGTAGTCGTCTACAGTGTGTCACTTTATTAATTACTAGCTGTCCCGCGCAACATCGTCTGCGTAAATTTTCCCCGTTTTTGCAACATTTTTCATTGCTGCTCCGCTCCTATTGGTCGTAGCTCGATGAATGGGCTATCTAAGAGTGAAACAATTTTTCAATTCGGATCAGTAGTTCCTGAGATTATCGAGTTCAAACATACAAACAAACTCTTCAGCTTTATAATGTTAGTATATACGTAAGTAGTACTATTACTTATTCTGTGGTATAGATACCTACTTGATACTTTTTTTCACAATAATAAATGCAATATCTATTAATCTATTTAATATAATCTTTTATTTCTTTTATATCTTAATTAAAGTGTGACCTATATTATATTCCAGAACTTCCCGTGGGCACAGCGACCGGTGTCAGTGCTGACTGAACAAGCTCTGCTGAAAATGGCGCGGCATCCAGCCGTAGTTCTTTTCGTAGGTAAGAATAGATACGCAGACTTTACACAATTGCAGTCTATCCAGTTAAAGACATCTTTTGTTGTAAATATTTAGGCTCTGTTTAGTCAGTTGTATCTATAAACTATTGTTGACAAACCGTTGAAGTGATGAGTTACCGTTTATCTTGTTTTATTAAATACTAGCTGTCCCGCGCAACTTCGTCTGCGTAAATTTCCCCGTTTTTGCAACATTTCTCATTGCTACTCCGCTCCTATTGGTCGTTGATGTTATATAGCCTTCTACTCTTCCTCGATAAATGGGCTATCCAACAGTGAAAGAATTTTTCAATTCGGATCAGTAATTCCTGAGATTACCGTGGTCAAACAAACAAACTCTTCAGCTTTATAATATTAGTATAGATGGATATGGGACATGATCCATAACAGAAACCAAGAAAAATTTCAAGTACAGATTTCACCACTAGATTAAGTAAAACATTGAACTAAGATCTACGAATATAATATTTTCGATAGTCTTGTAAAATGCAGTCTTGGGTAAAAATAAACTAGCTTATTTAAAAACAAACCCGATATTATTATCTGTTTATTTTATAGAAACTGGCCTGTTGGCCTAGTGGTTAGTGACCCTGACTGCTAAGCCGGAGGTCGGGGGTTCGATCTCCACCCAAGATAAAACTTTGTGTGATGAACACGACGGTATATTCTGTGTCTCGGTGTGATTTCTCTATGATATGTATGTATTTAAAAATATATAAGTATGCTTATCAGTTGTCTGGTTACCATAGTACAAGCTCTGCTTAGTTTGGGATCAGATGGCGTTGTGTGAATTGTCCCAAGATATTATTATAGATATTACTAAATCCAATTTATTTTCAACAGATGACGAAGACTCAGAAATAGAATTCGCCGAATCAGTTCTAACAGCATCAGCGGAGTCTTACTATGAAGAATGCAGCATCCAGTACCCAGGCTTCTGCCCCTACCAGAACTCTTCAGACGACGAAACCATGGACTTTGACTACCCCACATCACGACACTCCAGAATGAAGAAAAAACCCTTCAAGCACGTCATGTTCTACATAGGAATCGACGGAACTGATAGCGCAGACATGTTAAGAGAACACATAGGACTAGACGATGCGGTGCCTCTCCTAACTTCTATAGATTTCCCCAAACAAAAACTGGTGACCATGAAGTATGGTGATGAGATCACGACGGATTCTATTCAGAACTTTGTCGATGCTTATCTTAGTGGGAATGCTGATTTTAAGCCTTTGAAACCATATAGTGAGAAATGTTAGTTACCTACCGTAGAACAACCAGCATCGCTCCAACATGGCTTATAGCTTGCAAATAAGATTACAACTTTAATCGTGTGAATAAAGTAAATTTTATAATCCATACTAATATACGAGTAATATTATAAAGCTGAAGAGTTTTGTGTTTATTTGTTTGTTTGAGCGCGGTAATCTCAGGAACTACTGGTGCGTATTGAAAAGTTATTTTACTGTTGGATAGCCCATTTATCGAGGAAGGTTAAAGACTATATACCATCACGCTACGATCAATAGGAGCGGAGCAGCAATGAAATATGTTTCAAAAACGGGGAAAATTTACGCAGACGAAGTTGCTACTTTATCTTGTCATTGTAAAATTTACTTTATGGCATACCATTTAAGGTCGTATTCTGAATAGCAAGTTATGAGCTGTGTCGGTGCGGTGCTGTCGTAGAGAATGATCTTCATAATACAACATGGAAAGTCAACATTTTTAGTAGAAGTATCATACTGCAGCACCCCTTCAGCTCGTTTACGTTAATATTCAATTTTAGTACACATGTTCAATTCCCTGGCTCTCATAGTTCGATAAGAAGGAAATACCTACATAACATGAAAGAGATTAGGCACAGGACCATTGCCTTAACATGTTCGTCGAAGTAAACGATTTACAAAATGGTTACTACCGTTAATTTAACATCGCTGATTTCTCGATTTGCCAATAGACATCGTCGAAACTTACACAAGTACAAGCGCGTTTTAGAACGAGTGACTCAGTGACGTATAAACTGTCAATCTCATCTGACATCATTCGTTACGATATTTTCATAATGTCAAGAATTATTTGTTCGGGGCGGGGCGGTCGGATACAGATTATGTATCCATTTCTTCAAAAATGGATTAGAAAAAAAAATTAAACTCATGTAAAAATGTTTTTACGTAGTACTTTTGCGCCTAGATATTTAGATAATAATAAAATGTCTTGTTTTAGTTAGTAGTTTAGTACAAATAGTTTAGTTATAAAATTAAGTTTTCTTATCTAGTTATATACCTAAGATTAAGATCGTAAAAAAAATATGTATAATTAATTACGTAGGTAAAATTGACCAAGAAAAACTTACAAAAAAACTAAACTCATAAAAGTTCGCGATTTGTACACATTGTAAAATTATATATACTACGGGTCTTAATCGCGTGAATAATTTAAACTAAAATACCTTGTTTATTGCCCGACGTTTCGACCGTATTGCAGTATTTCGTACAGTCTACCGTGACCGCGGCCTTTGCAATACGGTCGAAACGTCGGGCAATAAACAAGGTATTTTACCTAAAAGATCTTTACTAATGTGCTGATTTATAAATACCTCCTCATTTTAGCATCACTGTCCGATTTTGTCTATCTGTCTTTAACCCCCTACAACTTATAAACGCCTGAACATATTTAGATGAGTTGAATGTTATTAAAATCATTAACTGACTTGATGTAACAATACGTTTGATTTAAAAAAAATCAACTCTGCCAGCGTCGTAGGCGATGAATCAATTAAGTATATACCTATGAAGTATTTTATTCGTCTGCTGAGCGTCTGCTATTAACATTTTGTCATCTTTCCGTAATTAAACCAAGATTTCATTTGATAAAATGTAACTTATGATCATAAGCAATACGTTTTGAGGTCTTGGAATAGCATTAAATAAATAAAAATAAAGTAGTTGTCTTATTTACTTTATCGTATATCCCAAGTGGTTCTATCCCACACTACCTCCACCTGTGTTACTTAATACATCTCTATAGTTAAAACGGATGTTGAAAACATCCGTTTTAACCATAGAGATGCACAGGCATAACATTACACACTAACACTCATACACTCACACGACACTCACAAACATGCACACACACCCACAAACTCATACACTACACACACGCACACACCACACCAGGTAGGTACTCATCTTACTCCCATTTTGCACTTTTCACTTTCATAGTCTTAAGGTTTATAGATCATGTATAATTTTGGATAAGGAAGACTGAGATCTTCTGCCACAGGTATTGTATACTTAAAAGAAGATCTCAATCACACTAATTATGTAACCTTCTGATCATGAAATAAAGATTATTATTAACTATAGGAGTGTAAAATTTTTAAAAAAAAAAGGTCTAAGGTCTTATCAAACATTTGTGCGATCACACTGTGCAGCCTCAAGCAACATTCAAGAGAAGTGATCATTCTCATCCCTCATGTTATGTCTGGTGGCGAACCGATTTTATTTTCCATTCATTTTGTTATGTTTGAATGTATGTATATTTCTTTGGCACGCTCTCCTAGAGCCTAAATGGTTTGAAGGGTTTTAGCTTGAGAGGTATCTTTAGATTCGTCCCCGATTCGTCTCAGTTGTAAGAGTGACACTGGCTACCTACATCAAAATGAGAAAAAAATAAAATGGCGCATTTTTGGCGCCAAAATATTTCAGATATTAATTTTAAGCAAACGGGTTTTTTATTTTGTTACAATTTCGCTTGTCTCAGCTAGCTTTAGAAACTTACTCGTACAATTTCGCTACAGTATACTACACTATTTATGTGGCATTTTACAAAGATAATACGTTTTAAAACCGAAATACTTACGCCGAATGTAAACTGTCGTTATTTTATATAGGTACATACTTCGCAGGGCAACCGCCCCCGGGTCCTTGCTCTTGCAGGGGCTTCGCAGTTTAGCGTAACAACCCAAGTAAAAAAAAATATCTAAAAATAGAAGACAATAATATTGCTGGATAACAAATCAGATTAATAAAGAATTGAATCTGCTTCTAGTGTAATTACGATAGAAATGATGGTTTTATCAATATTGTTTTTAATTATCACAAAGGACTAGGACCTTTTAAAGACCGCTGCATCATTAGACCCTGGAAGGAGCAGACTACTAGTGACGACTAATCAAATGAGCCCAAATTCAATGGGTTTATCTTGTTTGATTTAGGAATTCTTAAGGTTATCTTCCGACTACATCACCAGAACAGCTCCATAGTAGGTTTGTACCAGTATGTAATAATAATTTAGGTTTCAAGATTAGATTGTGTTCAGTCTAGAACAAACATTGCAAGTAAAATAAGAGCTTGTTAAAGTGCGAAAACCACTAAACAATATTTGACTTACATTTAAAGTTAGCCAAGCTTGTTGTTCATAGAATGTAAATTAAATTCTATTTTTGTTCGTCACACTATTGAAGTCAATTCATCAATCAGTCAACCTGGTCTGTGTTGGTCAACTGTTATACATATGCCTCCTCGAAGCGGTGGTAGCCTAATGGCTAAGGCATCGGTCTCGCAATCGTGACGTCGCGGCTACGAATCCTACCCATTATACTATCGACGTGAACCCACTCCTAACACAAGCCTTTGAGCTTAGCTGCTGGGACTCAATCCCACATTGCTCCTTCGGCTTTAATCCTTCAACCAAAAGGTTACTAATTTTCATTAACGATCTCAAATGAGGTCGTTTAAGATATAAATAAATAATTTATACTAAAACTAGCTGACCCGCGCAACTTCGTCTGCGTAAATTTTCCCTTTTTTTACAACATTTTTCATTGCTGCTCCGCTTCTATTGGTCGTAGCGTGATGTTATAACCTATAGCCTTCCTCGATAAATGGGCTATCCAACAATAAAATATTTTTTTAATGCGGCCCAGTAGTTCCTGAGATTATCACGTTCAAACAAACAAACAAACTCTTAGGGGGATGAAAAATAGATGTTGTCCGATTCTCAGACCTATCCAATATGCACACAAAATTTCATGAGAATCGGTCAAGCCGTTTCGGAGGAGTTTAACAACAAACACCGCGACACGAGAATTTTATATATTAAACTATAGCTGACCCGCGCAACTTCGTCTGCGTAAATTTTCCCCGATTTTTCAACATTTATCATTGCTGCTCGTATCCTATTGGTCGTAGCGTGATGTTATAACCTATAGCCTTCCTCGATAAATGGGCTATCCAACAATAAAAAAATATTATATGCGGCCCAGTAGTTCCTGAGATTATCGCGTTCAAACAAACAAACTCTTAGGGGTATGAAAAATAGATGTTGTCCGATTTTAAGACCTACCCAACATGCACACAAAATTTCATGAGAATCGGTTGAGCCGTTTCGGAGGAGTATAACCACAAACACCGCGACCCGAGAATTTTATATATTAGATTATTTCGGACATGATCGGATATAGGTACCGTCATTAAGTTATAACCGAAAAACTGCTTTTCTCAACAAAAGGGCGTAAGTGCCATGAACATACGCTCTTCTGCTGATGCAATTATTTAAGGCTGCGGAACCCTACACTGAGCATGGTCACTGGTGCTCTAGCCCGGTTTTTAATGTAATTAAGTTAGCATATTTGCAGCTGATTTTTCACCTTAAAAAACGGTTAGGGTTGGGTTAGACCATATTACGACTATAGTTAGAGTAAAAATAAACGGTTAGACCCAACCACTGACCTTTATAAATTACTTGTAGTATTGAGTGCAGTGTACTCAACCCAGTAATAATTTGTTCCACCGTTCCTTATATATAAAAATAAATGATTTAATTTCATTCCATCTATACTCCACAATATTATTTTATTGGCAACTTACAATGCCAGTCAACTTGTCTGAAAATACTTGTGTTCAAATTTAGCGTTCATTGAATGCGTCGTTGAACTAAAAGAAATAAAATTGACGCCGCTTAGCCGCCATTATTGTGAAATTAATTTTCAAAATAAATTTCACGTGCTCAAACTAAGAGCAACGTTAATTAGATAAATAGATTAGAATAATTACCTTCAAATCATGGCTGACAACGACGATCTTCTCGACTACGAAGACGAAGAGCAGGCAGATCAGCCAACCGCTGATGGAACAACCGAAGCGGCGCCAAAGAAAGAGGTTAAGGGATCCTACGTATCTATTCACAGCTCCGGCTTTAGGGATTTCCTATTGAAGCCCGAAATATTGCGCGCTATCGTCGATTGTGGTTTTGAACATCCATCAGAAGTGCAACATGAATGTATCCCGCAAGCTGTACTCGGAATGGATATTCTCTGCCAAGCTAAATCCGGTATGGGCAAAACAGCCGTGTTTGTTTTGGCGACGCTACAGCAGCTGGAGCCGTCAGAAAATCATGTCTACGTTCTCGTAATGTGCCATACTAGAGAATTGGCGTTCCAAATCAGCAAGGAGTACGAGCGTTTCTCTAAATACATGGCCGGTGTCAAAGTATCAGTGTTTTTCGGCGGGATGCCAATACAGAAAGATGAGGAAGTGCTGAAGACGGCGTGCCCACATATCGTAGTCGGTACCCCCGGCAGGATTTTAGCACTAGTTAACAGTAAGAAACTGAATCTAAAGCACTTGAAACATTTTATTCTGGATGAATGTGACAAGATGTTGGAGTCACTGGATATGAGACGTGACGTGCAGGAGATCTTCAGGAACACACCCCATGGTAAGCAAGTGATGATGTTTTCAGCCACATTGAGTAAGGAAATCAGACCTGTGTGCAAGAAGTTCATGCAGGACCCCATGGAAGTGTATGTTGATGATGAAGCCAAGCTGACATTGCACGGATTGCAGCAACATTATGTCAAACTCAAGGAAAATGAGAAAAACAAGAAGCTGTTTGAACTCCTTGATGTTTTAGAGTTTAATCAAGTAGTCATTTTTGTGAAATCTGTACAACGCTGTATAGCATTAGCACAGTTACTCACTGACCAGAACTTCCCTGCTATCGGAATTCATCGGAACATGACTCAGGATGAGCGTCTCTCCCGCTACCAGCAGTTCAAAGAATTCCAGAAGAGAATTCTCGTAGCCACTAACTTGTTTGGAAGAGGAATGGATATTGAACGAGTGAACATTGTCTTTAACTACGACATGCCTGAAGATTCGGACACCTACTTGCACCGAGTAGCACGCGCTGGCCGTTTTGGTACCAAAGGTTTAGCTATAACTATGGTGTCTGATGAAGGAGATGCAAAGATTCTCAATGAAGTCCAAGATCGCTTTGACGTGAACATTACAGAGCTGCCTGAAGAAATTGAGCTGTCTACATACATTGAAGGGCGATAAGCTGTCAACCATTCCTTACGTACCTCATATATAACTGTTTGTTTCAATTCTTAGTTCATAATGACTTAAAATTACCACTGTTTTCGTGGTCCTAGGGTATTTCTTTATGTTGATTTATAATTAAGATTAAAGTAATTTTGACAATGACTTGGAAAACATCAAATGTTGTAACACCTAGGACTTAATGTAACAAAGGTTTGGAAACACTTGTGTGTTTGAGTAACACTAGTTGATTAAAGTAACATTTGATATTGTGATATTCTTGCTTTTTTATTTGATGATTATGATTCTATTCTATTATAGGTATTCATGTTCTCTATGACCACCATAAACAAAGATAATGTGAACATCAACATCAAAACACTTACCCCTTATCTTATCAATACTAATATTATAGTTTGATTTCTAAACAGTTTGTTTGATTAAATACGATGGTCTCTCTAAAATTTATTTTAGTGTTGAATAGCCCATTTGTCGAGAAAGGCTACATAACATCACGCTATTACCAATAGGAGTGGAGCATCAATGAAAAAAGCAAAACTGCAAAAAATTAACACAGACCAAGTTGTGTGGGTCAGCTGATTCATAATAAATTAGCAGATGTTTTAACGAGTGAATGTTTTGTATTTGGTTTCTATTCCATTTTCTAAATATAATAGAAGACAAAATGCTCTTAAAACATCTGCTAATTTATATTTATTATGAATAAGGGTTAGAATACTTAAGAAAAGCTTGATACAATGCAGACAATGAAGATGCAATGGATATGGAAACTGGGATCATTTAATTCAAACATTTCATAAAAATCTGTGTCTGTGCACTACCAAGCAAAGCATATTTGAAGCGTTCCTACTGTACTCTCAGTACTTAGTGTATGACTAATGATATAACATAACACTACTTCCATCAAAATACTCAAGGTACAGCTTAGTTGCCTACAGTAAAAGAAAGTAAAAATACACAACAAACCAGTCTACCTCTTTTTTTATTTGTGTTACCATTTGACTTATAAAAGCTAAACAGTAATCTTACCTACTTGGATAATTATCATAAAGTCAATTAGGTAGGTCAAATATGTATCAATTAGACAATAATATAATAGCCTTTATTCATTAGTCTTTATAGTTTTTTTATTAGATATTTACTAACACTTTTTGAAAGTTTTCTTCTAGTTTAAAAAGATTAATGTTGCTTCCCAGCATAGGCCTTCCCTAAAGCTTGCCACAGAGTATGATCATGTGCTTTTCTTCTCCATGTTATGCCTGCTATACTTTTGATGTCGTCTTGCCATCTACGATGCGGTCTCCCTTTCTTTCTTTTACTTTGTCTTGACACCACTTGGTACTGTCCTTGGACCATTTTTCTTTTTTGTTCCTTATCATGTGTCCTGTCCACCTCTATTTTAGTTTTTTAATAGTATATTTCACCCCAGTAACTCCAGTTTGTATGCGAATTGTTTCTAATTTTATTTTGTTTCTTAGTTTGATATTGAGCATGTTCCTTTACATACCTACTATGTTGTTGAATAAAAAGAAGAAGGAAATTCAATTAGATAGCTACTACGCATTGCCAGCTATGTAACAATTTATTAATTTTAATTCTAATTAACATCTAAGTTTCATCAAAATCGGTTTAGTAATTTTTGTGTCATGTTCAAACCAAAATATTTTTTTATTTACAGTTGTGTGTGTATAGGCCATTATGGAATAAAAACATTTAATGGTCTAGGCTCTTACAGTAGGTAGGTACCTACCTACTAGGTAAACATGATAAACTTATCTAATAGGAAACCCGTGAGTCACGGGTTTGCTATTATGTCCACGTGGATTCCATATACTACATAGGTTCCATGGACTGCCTCTGTGGCGCTGTGGGAGTGTGTCCAACTGCTACGCAAAAGGTCGTGGGTTCGATTCCCACCTAGGATATAACTTTGTGTGATGAGCACGATGATTTATTGTGTCTGGATATAATTTCTCTATATTACTCCTTACATCATCAGTTGCCTGACAGTGAAGGTCCTGTCAAAATTCGTCCAGCCATTTCGGAGTTTACCATTATTATATTTAAATATAATAATGGTAAACTCCGAAACTGACTCTGTGGCGCGGTGGGAGTGTGTCCGACTGCAACGCAAAAGGTCGTGGGTTCGATTCCCACACGGGACACCACTTTGTGTGATCCACAAATTGTTGTTCCGAGTCTGGGTGTACTTTGTGTCCGTGACTTGTATGTTTGTAAAGTCTCCCGCGACACAGGGCTTGTACCCTAATGCAGAAATCGTTTATAAGAAAAAAACATGTATAGGTACATGAGTTGATTAAGGGTTACACCTATACTAATATATGAAAATACGTTTAGTGTAATGCTAATGACAAAATTATTTAGTGCTATGTATGTAAAGAAGCCAAGAGCGGGAGGTTTTAAAAATCACCCTCTGTAGATATTATTAGGACTAAATGTAATTAACGTAATTTTCGTCGTAATTTTCTGTGGTTACCACTTACCACAAAATAATAATTATAAGTATCATTATTTTTGATGATGACTGTATAAAGTTGCATGTTGCAATAAGTGCTGCTATCTGTAGTTACACACAGTACATACCTACCTACTAACATGAGAGTCGTGACTATTCCTAGCTACATACAGAAACCTTGAAGCCTGACTTCAACCAGGCGCGGATCCAAACCCAAGATTATTCCGGCATTGTGTATTAGAGCCGGCAAGTGTGAATCGTTGCGGCTGGGGCAGGGCGAGGTTCAATTACATCGCAGCCAATCGCAAGTGTGGGTCATTCGTCATCGTGTGACAGGACTCTGGAGGTGATGAATGTATAGCGAAGACTTGAAAATCTATTAGTTTGGTTGGGGGGGGGGGGGGAGAATTTCCCCCGTCCCCCTTGGATTCGCGCCTGACTTTAAATAACTGTATCTGGATTCTGCAGTACTTTTGAGATTTCTCCTCTTGAGGAAGAGGGGATAAAGTGGGCGGTCACCCTGGGCAATGGAAGCAAATAGGTGCGCTTAAAAAATCTAACTAACTAAAAAATCTTGCCTCAATAAATAAGATAAATAAAAATCCAGGGCATCATCTAGAGGTTAAGGTCACCCTTAGTTACAAGTTTATATAATTAGCATTTTAGATAAAGGATTTAAAATAAAACACTTGAGTTATACAATAGGTATACAAAATATTTATTTTTAGATATGTTGTCATCAAAACAGGTAAATAATGAGCAACTGTGTACACAGCCAGTTTCATATTCTCTGAATCACAGGAAATGATATAACATAATATTATAACAATGTTTTGCAAATTGCTTGGATTTGTTGCGGCACTATTGGCAACTAATTGCTAGGCCAATAATGGCAATATGTCTATGTCTACAATTGCATGGCGCATGATCTAGTCTCCTAAATGGGCTACACAACCCGGCAACAATAAAATAGAGGGCGACTGAAACAAAATAAATCGCTCAGCGATCGTCCGGCAACCATCAAAAAATCATCAAATCAATATTGAAGAGTGCTGCCATGTTGCTGGACACAGCATTGCCCTAAAAAATTGGCCCGTTTAGGCGCCCCTTAAAAGTTGTATTCCAACTTTTGGTCAAAGGTAATATAAACTAAATTTTTAAATAAACCTAGTTAATATTTATGGAATGTCTGAATGCTTGAATGAACATAAAAGTAAAATATTTAGGTAGGTATGTATTTGCAAGTATTTCAATTACTTACATTTATAGAGAGAATCCATTTTATCTTATCAAAGTCACGTACTACATAAAAACTGTAAATATTGTGAGATTCTTCATTAAAATTATCAGTACTTCTTACAAAAAAATAGATCAATAACCTTTACCCCTGTTTTACTTATTATATGTACAGTCAGACGCCTAATAATATACAAAAATAATCTCGTATCCATCCATAATCTCTACCGATAAATATTGGAGGGAACAAGAAAAAAAAAAACTTCAACACTAATGACTATCTTGATCAACTCTGAATTTCCATGACAACCCTGTAACCAATATAAATGTGTCACAAAACACAATTAGAACAAAAAGTAAGCTTCATAAGTACCTTGCTTGAGCAACATAGACATAATTCACAAACAAGAAATCTCAGTTTATTTTCTTTGGAAGGTGTTCCAAGATTTCATATCTATGTGTGCGTTGCTTAAGCGGGTTTGTGTGAGGGTTACCTTCTTTACTCTCTGTATTACGTGTTGAGCCAGGTTGAACATTTGCAAAAATAAAATGACTTATGTTGCTGACTGTACTTGTTAACCTTACTAGTATGCATCAACTAAAACACGGTTTGACTTTTTAGGTTCAAAAAATGTTTTTTCATGAGTAAATCTAGTAATCAGATCTAGGGCCCACTTGGGCTGGTCGCCCGGCACCATATGCCCTGCATTTCTCACCATGATCTCAACAAGTTTCCCAGCTTGCTTGACATAGCCCGCCACCTCACCGTCAACTTGCCAGATATACCGTTTAGCAGTCTTATAGTCTTCTGAACCGGTAAACTTTAAGTTCCTCAGGTAATTTACGGTCAATGGATACGCCACTATAATATCTAGCTGACCATTGTATATAACTATATAATAGTGATCCAGAAGTTCAGATATCCACGGTGCTACAGACTTCATTACATCCTGTTTCAAGTGATTTTCTACCTCTTTTCCAGTATTAAATGGCAAATCTCCAACATGTATAGCTTTTCGGACAGCCGATTTTTGTAGCATAGGACCAAAATCTTCATACTGAGTGTAGTCCTTTGTATGCAGATAATTGAAATAGAAATTAAAACCAGTCATATTTGTAAATAAACTCTTTCCATCAATTAAATCTCCGTTTAGTAATGCATCAAAAGTTTCAAATGCCTCATTAAATTTATTTGCTTTTATATAATCAATAGTTTTATTTTCGTATTCCTCAAATACCTTTGCCTGGTTAAAATCAATGAGACCGATTTGATTTAAATATTTACCATAAACAAGTTGGTGTTCCGGATCACTGAGTCCGTTGCCAATTGCAATTCCCTTCATGTTAATTTTTATCTTTGCTGTAGGGTTATTCTTATGAATTGTGTACGCAAGAGCAGGCACATATTTTCCAGCATAAGACTCACCGGTAACAAAGAACTTGTTTTGTTGCAGTTCTGGAAACAGCTGGAAAAACTGTATCAATGTAGTGTACAATTGTGCACCAACCTGTGTCTCATCAGTGCAGTACCCTCTGCTATCGTTCGTAAAGCTGAAGCCGGTACCAACAGGATTGTCAATGTAGATGACATGGTGACTCAAAGCCCAATTGTATTTTCTTCTTTCGAATTTCTCCTTACGCACTCTGAGAGGCCCGTTTTCTGTGAACAAACCGTATAAAGAGGTTGCTCCAGGACCGCCCTGCAGCCAGACAATGACCGGCGCCGCTTTGTTATCTGGAATCATGGCCGGAAAATACCAGAAGAATTGATTTGAGTCGTAAGTTTTGTCGACTGTGAAGTATCCAGCGTAGCTCTTTATACGAAGACTTTCTGTGAACGGTACACGAGCAAGCCTTTTTCCTTCTTGGATATTCCCACTCTCCACGTAGGGAGTAAGAAACAGCGGCTTGCCTGCATCTCCATTGTCACGCTCACCCAAATGTATCTTTGGATACCGGTGAAAGAAACAGTCGGCAGTAAGAATGATTTTTAATAACACTAATGCCCACAATGCACGCGCCATTTCGCTCTGACGGCGACCCGACGAATGGTAATATGTGACCTAATAATTTGCCTTCACCTTTTTATCATGTTTATTTAGACGGCAGAATGGTAGGGTAGGTATTAACAATAATAATATTATACCTATCATCCGATGATCCGAGTTTAGCATTTGAAATGACATGCATGCTTGACATTAGTGGTTTGCACCGGAGCAGTGAGTACCGGAGAATAACCGGTGATTTACCGGTAAAAGTACTCGATTAAAATAATCGGTATTTAACCGATTGATCTCCGGTAATCGTCGCATTAATTTTTTTCATAAAAAGTTACACAAATAAAAGACACATTAAACAATCATTTTTTTATAATTATTTAACATGCATGACAATTATTTACCAACGTGTTTCTTTCGAATTAGAATAATTATTTCAGCCATTAATTCATAGCGGTCTTGTCCATTTATGTGATTCATTTCACTAGCAACTAACTGACCAAAAAATTTGTTGCATTGTTCGTGGTTATTTTTGTAACTTTCTGTTTGGGTTCCTTTTTCATCGCTCATTACTATGGGTTGCTCTTTTGAAATACCTCTAGCACAATCACCTTCTGATTCTTCGTCAGAAATTGTCATATGTCTTTGCGCATATTCTTCAAATAAATCTAAATAGAAAAAAATAGGTAAATAAAAAACAGAGATTGTATCTTGCATACGTTTAAAACAAAATCGTGACCAACTTTAACTTACCTTGAGTATCCATTTTACTAGATAAATTCTTCTTAAGTTAACTGTTTAATTTATATCTTCTATATATTAATTAATAACGGACGCACAAATGATCATTCAACGATTGAGAAATATACCTTCTTAGTCTGAGTGAGACATAGGACGCATAGATTTGGGGATTCCCCTTTTATATGTAAGTTATTATTTATTAATAGTGAGGCGTCATAGACAAACATATTTTTTTAGTCTTTGGTAAAGGGAATTTCCCGAAAGCATTTTATTTGTGAAACATACTATTCACTCGTTCAAACTTACATTTGCATTGTATAGAATTTCTTTCGATAGGTCGAGGTTGTTAATTAATATAATTATTATTACTATAATAGCGTCACCTCATTAAATATTTTGAGATAAATACTTTTCACAGTGAAAAACTAAGATTTATTAATAAAAAAAACACAGCAGCTTTTACGTAAGTGCCTTTTTGGATTTTATTTTTTAACTTCTGTCTAACTTAACATTTACATCCAGTACTTAAACAAGTTTTCAATATGGATATTTTAAATTATTGTGGTACTATTCAAACTTATTCTTGTTGATATATTTCAGAATGCCGAAAGTTCAGTCAAAAACTAAAGGCCACTTTGAAAAGATAGATGAAGGCAAAAAAGTTCAATGTAAACTATGTAATGCCGTGCTAGCCACTGGCGGTGGAACATCAAATATGTTATCACATCTGAAAAGAAAGCATTCTGATATTATGAGACAAACAGATTCTCCAATGTCATCTGATATAAATGATAGTATAGATCTGTCTACTATGGAGCAGTCCCCGAACACAAATTTTAAAAAAGTGGACGAAGCTCTAACTTTGATGTTAGCTACAGATTTTCAACCTTTTTCTTTGGTTAATGATAAAGGCTTTAAGAACTTTGTTCATAACATTAACCCAAACTACAAAATTCCAGATAAAAGAACAATACGTTATGAATTAATGCCGAAAATATTTCATCAAGCTAAGACAAAGCTAAAAAAAATCTTATCTGAAGTTGATAACTTGTCACTGACCACAGATATTTGGACGAGTCATTCCATGGAGTCCTACATCACAATCACTGTGCACTTTTTCTTTTCAAATGGGCTTAAAAGTTGTGTACTAACCACTACCCCTTTGACAGAGTCGCACACTGCAGATCATTTAAAAGATGTGGTTCATAGCATATTAACGGAGTGGGAAATCCGTGATAAAGTTGTGTGCATCACAACAGATAATGGAGCCAACATAGTAAAAATGGCTAGACTGTTAGGAGTACGTAGCATGCCTTGTTTTGCACACACTTTGAATTTAGTTGTAAATGATTCCTTAAACATTCCTGAATTAATAAACTTGGTAGAGAAGTGTAAAAAAATTGTTAAATATTTCAAAAAATCTAATACTGCTACACTAACACTCCGCAAAGAACAAAAGGAGAGAAATCCTGATGTAGAACCTTTACAATTACTACAGGAAGTTTCAACTCGTTGGAATAGCCTCTATTATATGATAAAAAGAATTTTAAAGTTAATTGATAGTATAACCGCCGCACAAAGAAAACTACGTGAAGCACCTCAAATAATTAGCCCAGAAGAAGAAAAAATATTACAAGATATGGTGCTTTTGCTGGATATATTTGAGCAAGCAACCCAAATGATAAGCGGAGACCAGTATCCAACCTCTACTTTGATTATACCTATTATTTACGGGCTATACGACAACATTCAAAATTTGGGTCCCAGAGTTTCTACAGCGGCAGGTGAAATATTTTTAGAAACATTGAAAAACTGTATGAATGATCGCTTATTGGAATACGAATCTCGAACTGTTTGTAGAATTTCTACTGTACTGCATCCCGTTTTTAGAAACAGCTTTAGACAGTTGCAAAATAAATTGGCTGCTAAAGAAGCTGTAAAGGCAGAAATAAATAATATTTTCCGGATCCGAAACATATCGGAAAGCACAGAAGAAATTGCCACTTCAAGTGCAAATATTACAAGAGAAACTAGTCGCCCAGATTTACTTGGATTTTTAAAAAGAAACACCTGTAATGCAGATACGACATCCGCCATGGCAATAAATTTATTCAAAATGTATACGGAAACACAGTATCCTCAAAAAAGCCACAATTGGGATGAAGTTGTGCAATTCTGGAAATTTAATAAACATTTAAAGCCTTTAGACGAAATAGCTTTTAAATACCTAGCTGTGCCTGCTACTTCTGTGAGGTCAGAAAGAGTATTTTCGACGACAGGACAAATATTAAATGATAGAAGAAACATGTTACGCTATGATGCTGTTGACATGTTGTGTTTCTTAAATCAAAATCAGCATTTGCTATCTTAATAAATCGTTCTTTTTTTTTAATAAATGATTATATAAAGTATATCAATTGATTTTCTTATTTCTTAATTTTGAAAGTATATTCTCCGGTGACCTCCGGTTTTTCACCGGAGATTGCCCGATCACCGGTGAATTCAATCGGTTGTTAAAATCTCGCTCCGGTGCAAACCACTACTTGACATAATTATCACAGTGTTGCCAGATGATCATGTAAATTTTTCCTCAACTTTTTACTTAGTGCTTTTCGACGCGAAAGGGGGGAGTGAGAGGGGTTGCATTCGGTGTGCCTCAACACTGCTTATGGGTGCAGACGCGACCTGGTGGTGCAATTAATGAACCCTAAGAGGAAATATGGTATGGTCTAGGGGTACCAGAATCTGATTAAAAATTAGGAAATTATAATTTACAGATGGTAGCACTAGGTTAAGGTAAGTAGGTCCTAAACATAAACAAGTCTTGATTGTTGTAACAGTTCAATAACAATTTTTGGTTCAATAGAACTAAGTATCATCACTGGTGGAACAAATTAAATCAAGCAATAAGTTCTTACAAACTTTTTTCTTCTTCCGTAAGTGTATAGGAACGCTATACACTTTTGGCGGTTAGAAATCAGCTCGACATACACATGTCGCATTTTTATTAAGTAAATTCAAGTATACATGTTCCAACGAAAAAATACTAAAGGTCATAATCGTAGTAGGAGCCACTGTTAGTTAACATTGCCCATTAAGTTTATGTTTAATATAATAAATCTATTATAATATATTAGGACAACTGACACAACTCTATCTGAACCAAAGCGAAGCAGAGCTTGTACTATGGAAACCAGACAACCGATAACCGAACTTAAATATTTCTAAATACAGGATTTTTATATTTAAGTATCTACACTAAATAGGCATACTTAGTACAGATAAATATAAAAATCACAAATTTTGTTTGTTAAGATTCTGGTACACCTACACTAAAATACCGGAATTCTAACCCCCCCAAAGAATATTACCTCCTGAATATCCCCCAGAGTTGAAAAAAATCCCAAATTTCCGGTGAATCCCCTGAATCTGGCAGCCCTTGCTTTATCACAGTGTTGCCATGCCTATGCCTCACTTAATGGTCACAAACTCACAAAAGCTTTAAAATTGAATCTAAAACTTTTCGTCTTTTACTTCGCGGCAATGCTATAAATGCTATAATACTTCATACATAAAATATTAGCTATTTAGATCCAAATAATCGTAATCAAGATAGAGACTCAAAAACTTTAATGATACCTGCCAGTTGGGTAACAGCAACAGCTTCTCACACGAAGCAAAATGAAATAGAGAAATCATATTCTGGTGCCTATTTTGATACAGGATACAGCGTCTTGTACCAAAAGACCTAACCGGCCAAAGAACCAATGTAAGTCGCTCGTACAAATTTGCAATTCTACGTTCGGTCAGTATGTGCCACTGGCAGGGCCCAATCAAGCCATGTAACCGCTCCAGGCAAAATATTTTTTGCCGCTCTTGACACTATCACATTTTGGCAAAAGATGATATGTTGTTAGTGTCGGCCCGAGGAGATTAAATTTTGGCGCCCCCTGTATTGCGTCAAATGCGAGTCGCACGTACGTATGATGAAGGGGGGGGGGCTAGCGCCGTCTATGTGCCCTCTCTGGGCATTTGCCCAGCTTGCTCTTGTCCAACACCGGGCCTGTATCATTGGCACGGCAGTAGTTTTTCCCCAGGTTCTCAGACGCTTTCCATAAGCCTATGTAGATCACAATCACAACTGATAGAGATATATATATATATATTAGTTAAGAAGGGCCGGTGTGTGTGTATATATAGGTATATATATATTTAGGATTCTACAGTGGAAATAATTAAAAAAAAACAACACTCTTACGCCCTATTATAATTATGATTTATTACAATAAAAATGGAATCAATTAATCAAATAAATTATTAAAAATACTAAACAAAACACCAATCACTTAAATAAACAAAATACATCTATGTACTTACAAACTTAATCACACCTTTACCAAAAATAACACTCACAAGTCACGTCAAACACTACCGTCCTCCACGAGAGCTAACGAACGACTAAAAAAAGATGGCCGCGCTCGCTGCCTTTTATAGGTTTAGCCTTTTAATAATATTAGTTCCCTAAATCGGCCTATCCTGACGATGCGTCGTCCTCGGCGCGTACTGGATGCTCGTCTGCGTCGGTGGAGACAGTTGCCTCAGGTTCGGCTCGGTCAAGCATGGATGATGGTCCTGCGATGACGGCACATGCTTCGTCATCTGAAATATTACTGCATTTAAGAGACTGCTGGCATAATAAATACACATGCAAAACTCATGCGATCTATAAAAATAGGCATTTCATTTAATGAGAGCTCTCATCGGATCCCATAGTTTTCGCAACCGGCGTAGCGAGCTTCTGGTGATGTAGCACTGCATCTGCGAACAGACCAGCCAGTAGGCGTCCCCACTGACTGGGGTTGACGGAGGCATCTCTGAATCGCACGTCAACACTCCATAGACCATAACCTCTCATTATAGGTATGTCTACGCGGACGGAGGCATCACTGAATCGCACGTCCTTTACATGTGTGGACGGAGGCATCACTGAATCGCACGTCCTTTACATGTGTGGACGGAGGCATCACTGAATCGCACGTCCTTTACATGTGTGGACGGAGGCATCACTGAATCGCACGTCCTTTACATGTGTGGACGGAGGCATCACTGAATCGCACGTCCATAACATGTGTGGACGGAGGCATCACTGAATCGCACGTCCATTACGTGTGTGGACGGAGGCATCACTGAATCGCACGTCCAACACGTATATTCGAGCATTGGATATATGCGCCGATCAGGAAGCTAATCTACTATTGTATTCATGTAATCATTTATTTTGTGAATTTAGTAAATAAATAAATGAGAGTGAGACAATTAAATGTTTAACAGTAAAGTAACTCACCAAATCGGCACGCATAACGTAACTCTAGTCTCACCGTCAAAGAAGGCTGCACATGACTCTGGACACCACTCGCCGTTCCAGGGTATCATGTACTCAGCGGCCGCCTGTGTGGTTTTGCCATACGAGCCACTAATAAGTTTTAACTGGTAACGGCCGCTGGGTAGCACTTTAATCACACGATAGGGACCGCGCATGCCGGTCTAGTTTTCCTGTGGACTGAGAATATTTAATTACGAAGGCCATGTCGCCGACACTAAACGTGCGTGGTGCCCGTCGCTGTCGGTTAACGTAGGCATCTTGCTTGGCTTGATTTCGTGTCAGCAGTTGGGAAGCTCTACTTCTGCCCAACTCTCGCCGACCTTCGTAGTTTTGCGATGTTTCGATGGCCACGTCACGGATCAGCGTACGGATGACAGGCGTAGTAGCGTCTGTGCCCACCAGAAGCTTTAAGGCTGAAGTCTGCGTCGTCTTTTGTTTGGTGATGTTCATTACGAGTTGTAGCCTCCACAGCTGTTCCGACCATTTTGCGTGTTTGTGATTGACCTCAATGCGGATCATGTTCAGAACGGTCCTGACGTACCGTTCAACCTGACCGTTAGCGTTGTGCATTTCAGGTGTTATGAAATGAATATCGCAGCCAAGCTCAACTAGAAGCGCAGAGAACTCTGAGGATTCGAACATTCGCCCGCGGTCAGCTATTAGGAGCTTAGGGACACCAAAGAGTGAAATTGCATTAGCAAAGGTGCGCTTAAGTTCACTTACATCTTGTCTACTAATTGGATACAATAAACAAAATTTTGTAAACGAGTCTACCATTAACATTACAAACTTATAACCTTCGGATTCGGGTACCAAGTGCATCTATGTGTAATGTTTCGAAAGGGACGCTCGGTTTTTCCCAAGATGTAATTGGTTGGTGAGGGGCTCGAGGGAAACGTTTATTAGAAACACATACAAGACAATGTCTTATATACTTTGCCACGAATTGGCGCAGTCCGGGGAACCAAAAATGTTTAAGGATTAAGTCCAGGGTTTTCTCTGCACAAATATGCTCATGTTCATCGTGGAAGATCCTAAGCAAGCTTAATCTATGTCCCTTAGGGATAAAACAAAGAAGTCTAGGTTCCTCACCCACTGGCGAGTACCGATAATAGAGGAGCTCGTTCTGACGAACGTACCGCTGAGAGTCCAACTCTCCATCTTGCAATTTTTGCAAAAGAGCTTGAGTCTCATTGTCCGCAGATTGAGCAATTTGCGCCCAGTTACGGGGTCTAATTATGTTATGGACATCACCGACGGCTGGAATTGGGTTTCGGCTGAGGTAGTCTGCATGTGCCATCATAGTGCCCTTCCGGTAGTCAATACTAAAGTCGAAGTCTTGTAAATAGATCCACCATCTAGCGACGCGGGGGAGTAGATCCTTTTTCTTTTCTGTGGCCTTGAGAGCGTTGCAGTCCGTTATGACTTTAAAGCTTATACCTACTAAATAGTGGCGGAAATTTTGCAACGCTCTCACGACCGCCAGAGTCTCCAACTCATAGGAGTGATACCTAGGTTCCGCACCCTGAGTGGCTTTACTAAAATAGGCAACGACATGTTTCGTACCGTCAGCTTTCTTTTGCATCAGTACTGCACCGTAGCCAATGCTACTGGCGTCGGTATGTAATTCCACGGGTAGTGATGGATCAAAGATACACAGTACTGGAGATTTAGTCAAATGGCTTATTATTTCCTGTCTAACTTGTTCTTGTTCTGAGCCCCAATGAAAAGTCACATCTTTTTTCATTAAGCGTGATATGCAAGCGGTCTTAGTAGCATAGTCTTGGATATACCTCCTAAAGTATCCCGCTAAACCTAGAAATTGTCGTATTTGTTTGATATTTCGGGGGGCCGGTGCGTCTACTAGAGCTTGAATTTTACGGGGACTCGGCCTAACCTGACCCTGGCTAACGACACGGCCTAGGTATTCCACCTCAGTTGACAAAAACGAGCACTTTCGCAAGTTTATAGAAAAACCTGATCCTGTCAACGTTCGCAACACTTTTTCTAGTAACTGAATACCCTCATCGATACTATGACTCATACAAAGCACATCGTCGACATAAACGAGCACGTTACCTGCCTCGATATGGTCACGAAGGGTATCGTTAATAATTCGCTGATATACTATAGGGGAGTTCGTCAAACCATAAGGCATTCGAAGGTACTCATAATGTCCTTCCGGTGTGACGAAGGCCGTTTTGTGAATTGAGCAGTCCTCAATGGCTATTTGATGGAATCCAGTGGCCATATCAAGGCTGCTGAAGTATTTAAAGTTACCCAATCTATCTATATGGTCGTCTATGAGCGGCAAAGGGTACCGATCTCTAACAGTCAGACGATTGAGTGCCCTATAATCGACGCACATCCTGTCACTTCCGTCTTTTTTCTTAACTAATATAATAGGGCTCGCATACTCAGAATTGGACTCGCGGATAATGCCCTTATCTTTAAGATCGCGTATGATTTCGCAGACTTTGAGTTTCTCTGAGTGTGATAGTTTATATGGTCGGTAAGCGACGGGTGTATCGTCCGTAACCTTGATTGACATTTTGCCAGTTGTCACAGTTGTTGATGCAGTTCCCGAGATAAAGTAACTTGAAAACTGTTTAATTAAGCCTAGGAGGCATTCAAGCTCCGGGCCTGTAAGGGGTGTGTTAATCTGTGAAATCTCATCAAGGGATGCAGCATGGACAACCTTGTCAATGGCTCGGGTCAGATACTGTCTATCCTTGGTGCGGATGTATGTGATACCGTCACGGTTGAGAATGTCGGTCCCTATAATAAAGGGGGTTTTCAGTTGCGGTACCACGACAAAATCGGCTTCAATGGATATTTCGTCGAACTCGATCGTCAATGTAACATAAGAGTCCGCCTGGACAACCGCGTCACTGATTCCCTTTAAAATACAAGACCTAGGTTTACGTTCACATGTGAAGTATTTCAACACATCAGAGGAAACTAATGAGATGTTCAATGCGCCACTATCAATAAGAACATCGACGGGGATACCCTGCACTATTGCAGTTTTAAGATCGTTACTTCGCCAAGAATCGACTACAGGTGGATTACATAAGTTTATGTTTCGCTTATTACGAGAGCCTGACCTATCCTTAGCGAAACAGACGTCTTCACTATGTCCCGGTTTCTTACAAAAATTGCAAACTAACTTATTGGCGCTACTGTTAGCCTGATTTGAAGTCTGATCTGTTTTGGGCCTCATGGTACAGTGCCTGGATTTATGTCCCTGCCGTCCGCAGTTAAAACACTTCGTATTAAAAGGCCTACTAGAGCTTGGCTTAGAAATAGAATGTTGACGATCTGGGGCCTTACCCGCTTTCTTTGAAACGAACATTCTATAACGAACAAAATTTAAACGAAGGTTCGAATGGTAAGCTACTCTAATTCATTTTCCAATACACACACAAATTTCGTATTTCATGGTCAATTTTCGTGAACGAATGGATTGGATTATTGTTGCTAGCTCTAGATTTTTCTGTTTCTTTTAATTTATTCTTCAAATGGCAACACTAGTATTTTAAGAGCTAAAAGTGCCTTGTCGATTTGTCGATTGATTGATATCTTAAAAAATAGGTCTTTTTTTCCCTATTAAACTATGTAAACACGATCAAGATTGTTAGTCCAGAAAAAAAGTAATCAGTACTCAAAAATATTAACATTTTACGTTCCGTCTTACATAAGAAATACCGTTTCTCTAAATTCGTATCAAAAATGTAAAAAAAATGTTCTCTATTGTTTTTTTGTGTTCATTATTTGAATATTAATTAGATTTTAGTTTTATTTGGCCTTCATACAACATCAGTAATTAAAAATAATATATTTTTATATACGATCAATTTCATAGGAGAAACGGAACGTCCTCTAACGTTGTGACATTGTCAAAAAAAATCTTCAAACCAATTTCATCAAACCATTAGAACTTGTTCTGTTTCTTTTTGTTTCTTTGTATTCTAGCAAAGAGTATAATAATTTCCAATCGATGAAAGTTGAGCCATTGCCATGGGTACATGGGGTTGTTTCAGTGGAAAATACATAAACATTATCTGAGATAAATCGATATCACGATCTAGTACAAAATATGTACAAGAGTTTGATCTACAAATCTTTGATCAGCAATTAGATATCTCCATTCACAGTAAGTATTGTGATTTTCCTTGACTGCATTGTTTAGTCGATTGTATATTTGTGCATTCAGATGATAGAACTTTCTTACCAAAAGCTATAATTACGTGAGGCGTACGTTTAAATTTACATAATTCATTTTCAGATGACTGATGAATACTACATTTGTGAGGTATTCGTTATCTTAGCCATGCAAGCTGTGAATTGTGATCGGAGTGGAGACTATGTTAGGAGTGTTGCGGTGTGCAAGTCCCTGTCCGTTGTGGTCATAAGTATAGAAGTCTGTGTGCTATGTGGACTGTTGTGCTGAAGTGTTACTTAATTGGTTAATTCTAATCCAGTCACCTTGGCAGGATCAGCAGGTATGTTTACATGAAAATAGATTTTTTATTTATTCTTAGGGTTTTTAAAAATAAACTAGATAAGTTTAGTAATCCATTTTTAATATTGTGGTTTTACAGATATCACTGACTGATTGTTCATGTCAAGCTTGTTTTATGCATCTTAGAAGACATGTTATTTATAACCGGACACTTGATAAAGATCAAAGAAATATTGTTGCCGATGTTGAATCACAAGAACCGAATGCTGATATTGAGTTACAAATCGTTGCTAGTCAACTTGGCAATGCCAGATAAGGAACCATTGTTGAGCTAAATATTGAAATCAATTAAACTGCAATAAAAATAATCTGCTATTTTATTTGACTGTAAAATAAAATTGTTACCTCTCTTTTCCTATCCTGTGTATTCTCACTTTATTTATATGAGCTAGGCACTTTAGATAGTACCTACTTAGTTATGTTTTACATAACTAAGTAGGTGCCTAGCTCAAAATTCAACACTGAACCTGCTGTAAATACTAACATCACAATCATTATATTATATAGTTGATTGTTCCCAATCGTCAGTGTCAGATTTATCTAGTCTACTCTTAGGGTTAGCTACCATCTTCCGTAGGGGTAATGCTTAAATGACTAATAGATATCTACTTAATATCGCTTTTAATCTACCAATTTACAGGTAAGTAGCAAGTACCTACTCATTGCGTATAAGCAGATACAGAATTAGGTCGGTTGTTAATTGTAGTGACAGTTAACTTCAAAATGTTATCATTTTAGGATCAAAATGACTCTATAAATGGGATTCGCAACTTCCGAGCTCATCGAGGCACTTCTCAATTTATTTGATGAGCACAAAAATCTAGCTCGCAGGAATTGATTATTAATATTTATTTGATTTCTTCACTTTTGACTGAGTGTCTTCAAAAGAGAAGAAATCAAAGAATTATTATTTCTTTTCTCACTCTTTTCTTGACTGAGTCTTACAAAGTCAAAGTCGGAAATTAGTCTGTAATTTCCTACAAAATCTAGGCAGGAAATTATGTCAATATATAATTAATTGCCGAAGCGATGGCGGTTTCTTCTACGCAATGAGCGTTCTTTAGGCTGAGCAGCTTCAATTAAAAATAATCTTCAGCCATAATAATTGCTTTTAACATAATTCTTAATAAAAATGTACCACGACGAAAATCAAACGGTAGCACTTTTGGTTTCGTCAATTTTAGGTTATAATTCCGAATAATTCACCTGTCAAATTCTAAATTTCGTTCGGTGCATAAGGAATTAGAGTAGGCTTAGAGAATTTATATGTCAAACAATTTTCGTTTCAATGAAATTCGTGAACCAATAGAATTGGGGTAGGAAAGCTACGAATATTCTATAGAAACTTTGTTTTTCGTTGAAATAGAGTAGGCCTCTGTTTTGGTGCGGGTAGGCTTGGCGTAAACTGATAGAAAAGAAACTAAGTCGTTAGCCTGTAGGTTGGCATTAGCTGCAGAGGCTTTAACTTGGGGATCTGTGATGCCGCGAATAACTATCAGAGTACACAGTTCGTCACTCAGTCCTTTAACTATTTTAAGGCGTAACAACGTCCTCCGCGCATATTCGGCGTAAGTACTATACTTATCGGATGTTTCACGCATCGCGTCGTAGAGGATGTTTGCGTAATCTAGCTTCCGTGGACACAAGGGTTTAAATTCCTTAATGAAATTGGTCCACGTTCGGTCATTAGTCACCCATTCGTTTAACCAACTTCGTGCATCGCCCTTAAGACATATTGATACGCGTGATAGGCATTCCGAATCACCCCAATTATTGGAAGACCTAGCCCTTTCAACCTCTTCGCACCACACGTCTATGTCGTGAATAGCGGGGTCGAAGTTAGACACGAAATACCTTTGACTTCTTTCCGAATTTACTGACCTAATGGCTTCGGCTAGCATTCGCGCAGACGCTGTCATTAAATGTTCGTCATGATCGCGCGCATTAATGCTTTGACTTTCAACTGCTGTGTTGTCAAACGCGGGTATATTTGACGTGTGGGTGCAACTTGATAACGGAATTTCAGACATTGATTCTTTAGCCTGAAGGGCCTGTTGTCTCTCTGAAGTGGCCATGGGAGGTGTATTTGACCTTAATGACGCACTATTTTGAACTAGCTGGCCATCAGACGCGCTATGTAACGCGGAACGTTCGGTTTCGAGTGTATTTAAACGAGACAAAATCGATTGTAACGTATGTTGCATTACAGAGTTTCGATTACGAGGGTAGCGATCCGATCGCGATCTACTTCTCGGTCTAGATCTATACGGAGAACGAGACCTATTTCTAGAGCGAGGCCTACTCCAAGAACGAGACCTGTCGCGAGATCGACGGTCCCTTTCGTGTTGACGCGACTTGTTAAGAGATCTTTGCTGTCTATCAGCCATATTTACACACAAACAAAAATAACGGGCAAAAGATTTAGATTTGAAAAATAACGGGTGTTTGGTGTTTTATTCAAGCAGTCAACAACGAAAAAATGAAACGAAAATTAGTGGGCTATGTGGGTAGACATCCCACTTCTGAATTTAGGATTCTACAGTGGAAATAATTAAAAAAAAACAACACTCTTACGCCCTATTATAATTATGATTTATTACAATAAAAATGGAATCAATTAATCAAATAAATTATTAAAAATACTAAACAAAACACCAATCACTTAAATAAACAAAATACATCTATGTACTTACAAACTTAATCACACCTTTACCAAAAATAACACTCACAAGTCACGTCAAACACTACCGTCCTCCACGAGAGCTAACGAACGACTAAAAAAAGATGGCCGCGCTCGCTGCCTTTTATAGGTTTAGCCTTTTAATAATATTAGTTCCCTAAATATATATATACACCGGCCCTTTTCCAGATAACCTTGACATGGACTTTAATGGTGAAAGCAGTGGTCCATAAATCGAAGACGACCATACGGGTAAAACTAGAACGATATATTTTATTCTCCTGGGTTAAAACCTCTGTAGGTAAAACTGCAATAATGTTGTAATGAACACTAGAAAAACTGTTAAATTATCTTTGATAGACATCATGTCAATTTGGCAGTTGTCTACATAACATACGAAGTTTAATTCGATTTAGAATAATGAATAAAATATATTTTAATGAGGATGGAATCTAAATAAAATGACTCAGTTTTATAACATCAACCAGACGTCATGTTTGACTATATTACTTACGTGGATTTGTTTAGGAAGCGGCCTATATTTCCCAAACACATATCCGAGACTAAATCACGAACCGAAATCTACGAAAGGGTTCGAAAATCCTCTCATCATCACACCATATTTGAAGAGTGGTTTAATATCTCTCGCACAAAATCTTTCCCGTGTCCGATTCACGGAAAAACTTGGATTCAAAAGTTACGCGGGATTTTTTAATATTTGTGAAAAATATAAATCGTATCTTTATTTTTGGTACTTCCCGCCGTTCTCTCTGAAATGTAAGTCTCCTGTTATTCTTTGGCTCCAAGGCGGACCCGGTGGCAGTTCCCTCTATGGCCTGTTTGAAGAAATAGGCCCGTTAATACCCCGCAAATCTTCTTTAGCTTTGAGAAAATATCACTGGGCCTTAAAGTATCATTTAATATTTATCGACAACCCAGTAGGGACGGGGTTCAGCTTCACACAAGACAAGGCAGGCTACTGCCACAATCAAGCTTGTATCGCTCAAGGGCTCTACACAAGTTTGCTTCAATTTTTTCAACTTTTTCCCGAATTGAAACGCAATAGTTTCTACATTTCTGGAGAATCTTACGCTGGAAAATATATTCCATCATTAGCCATGAAAATACATCAAGAGAATGAAGCGGCGTTTGTTACTAAAAGGCATATTAATTTGAAAGGCCTCGCCATGGGGAACGCTTATTGCGATCCGATTAACCAATTAGATTACGGACACTATTTGTATGAACATGGTTTAATAGACAAATCTCAGTTAAAAGTTTTTCTTTTGTTACAATCACAAATTGCCGAACAAATAAGAACTGGACACCCTGAAGTGGCGGATGTTTTACTGGCCAAATTACTGTGCGAGAGCGACCAATGCCACTCATACTTTAAACAATTCACAGGATATGATTACTGTTACAACATCTTACGGTCAAAAGCATTTGATGAAACGAGTGCATTCACTTTCATTCTGCGGAGTAAAGATTTAAGAAATGAGATGCACGTTGGAGCCTTGCCTTTTAATGATGGATCAGTTGTCCAGATGCATTTAATATTAGATCTTATGGAGTCCGTTGCACCTGTTATATCTGAACTATTGTCTCATTACCGTATTATGTTCTATAACGGTCAGTTGGACATTATAGTAGCTTATCCATTAATAGAAAATGTTTTAGAAAATTTAAGATTTTCTGGTAAAGAGGTGTATAAAAAAGCAACAAGGCACACTTGGAAAGTAAATGGTACAATAGCAGGATATGTGAAAATTGGTGCCAATCTTACAGATGTATTGGTACGTAATGCTGGTCATATGGTGCCAAGAGATCAGCCGATATGGGCATTGGATATGATTACAAGATTTATTAGTAAAAAATTTGATGGATTATCGCTAGAAGTCCAAACCAAACAGGGCGTGCGGTGAAGACGGCCCGTCTTGGATGTCACCCATGTGAGGGTGACACCTATAAAGGGTGACACTTGTTTGCTGGGTTAGGCCTTTTTATATTAACAACCATAATTCCGTTATATTATGTAAGAAGAAACTGAATGACTGATTACTAATCAAGGCATAGCCGAAACTTTAAAATCTAGGATCATGAAGTTATTAAGTACCTCAAGTGAGATCTAAAATATATTTCCTAATACTTTAAAGTGGCTTTTATAACCTCTATACGGACAAAACCGCTAACACAAAAAGAAGAAATAAATAGCCTGGGTGACAATAATTCATCCCGAACACGCGAATGACACTCATGACGAATTCCCCCGAAAACCTCATATTCCTCCCGAGTGTCACCCATTTTTGTGCAGTGGGTGACAGCAAAGTCGAAGGGTGACAGGTTTTGCCATACTTTGGCATATGAATTTTATGACAGTACAACTAATAGAGAATGTATGTATATGTACCTAGTTTAAAAATATGTAAAGTTAATTGGTATAAAAACGTAATAAAAAAAATATTTACACAAATGAACTATTTATTTAATACAGCGACTATGTTATATTATAAATAAATATTAATATCTAGGCGCTTATAATTACAAACACAGTCAATTTAATTAATAACGAAAGCTAGTGTACAATGGCTTAAAATTCATATTTTAGACTTGACTTTCATGACTCATTTTATGGGCGAACCAAAGGTAGAAGATTATAATTACCTCCTTATTACAAGAACTACTTATAGTAAGGCATTATTAAAGTTGTAAAGTGTGAATTTAAGTTAAACTTAGCTGATGTTCGGGTACTTACTTTAAAATTGATTATATTGTGTATTGAACGTATAAAGGACCAATATGCAGTTAACGCAATATAAGTTGGCCGAATTGAACTTGGCGACAAGTGGCTGTGCAGGCGCAGATGCATTTTTTGGAAGTAAATGAATTAGACATGTGATTACGCATTACATTGTCATAATTAGTATTACTAACGCATTTTTTTAAATGATATTCGTATATAAATTATATTTCAAAGTATCTTTAGTATTTATTGTAACTGTTCTAAATTTGAACTTTTATGAACTCGTATTACTAGTTTTATTTAAATTGTTGAATGAAAATTTAGTTAGTATTTTAGTCGATTAAACAAAATTATCGTGGGTGTCGTCAAGGCGACTAAGGGATTTCACTCCGGAGGACGGGCAGCAGCGTCCTCTGCGTACTTAAAGCCTTACTGCGATCGCCAACCCGCTCGCCAAGCGTGGCGATTATGGCAATTACCCCCAGGATCTACATACCAGTAGGTTCTACTGGGGAGACCCGTGCCCAGCAGTGGGCCATCATATGGGTTGATATGTATGTATGTATGTATGTAAACAAAATTAATCGTTTTCGAATGGCGAAAGTGTTGTGAACCTAACTTCAAGCCGGCCAAGTTACATTGCATCAACTGTACTTATACTGGGCCTTGCTGCACATTGAAAATACACTTAGTAATGTTCTATCGAAGCATGAGAATGCATCTGAATTTTGAACACACATTTGCAGACATAAATTTATTAATTATATCTTACTCAGCAATGGGGGGACGATTGTGAACCATGGTGCTTTAATTTTTATTTATTTTAAACTTGTGTACATTAGCTAACAAAATAATTAACAAATAAACATAATGCATAGTTGTAATATCAAGTATTATCTACTTCATTCAGATTTCATTAAAATGTAGGGGAATTATTTGTAGTTTTATAAGAATAATTATTGATTATTAATTGTATTAAGAGAGCTTACTGATACTAACTAATCAATTAACATTGCTTGGCTCGTAACATTTCACAATGATCTAAAAAAATCACAGTTTTAATTGTAGATTTTTATTAATTTATAATGAAAATTAATCATATAAATTCGATTCGTATCCAAAATAATGTATATATGTACAGAATGTATTAGAGTAATATGGAAGTGTTTTGAGAATTGATACCGTTGTGTGATATATTTTAGATTGACGTAGAATTTCAAGAAGCATATTATCTTTTACTAGGAAGTGTACAAATTATTGAAATGCTATAATCTGCACGTCGACGCTGAAATTCGCGGGCGTTCTTGGCATTCTATGATTTTTTAATCAAAGTAATAACAGACACATAAAAGACAATAGGCTAGAATCCGTGTCAATGTAAATAGAGTGTAAAACGGTCACGAAAAATATACAACTTAGGGGCCATCCATTAATTACGTAGGAATGATTTTGGCGTTTTTGACCCCCCCTACCCCTATGTAAGGGTACATAAGATTTAACAAACTCTCCCTCTTCTTACGTAAGATTCTATCTAGTTTTCATACACGGAAAGAATGTACTATAATTATTATTTATAACCATTTAAATGGATAAAAATGAACACATTTAAGATTTTCACATTTTAATAAACAATAAAATAATACATGGCAGTCGAAGTGTACATAACATACATTTACTTAGATTTTACGAGATTATTACTAGATTTCGGCATACAAAATATTACGTAAGTATCGGTATTACCCCTCCCTAGATAGGGGCATGTAGAGATTTCTTCAACCGCCCCACCCTTCGGAACCCTTACGTAATTAATGAATAGCCCTTTATATTACTTATAACAAACATAGTTTACATTAAAAGAAGGTAATTCATAAATCGAGGCACTATTACAAATTATTGGAACATAGAACTTTATAATATGACAAGTTTGAGCAGATGAGCAGATTGCCCAGTAAGTTGCTGAACTAACATTTAAAGCAGAAATATCCAGAACAAAACAGATGTGTAAATTTAAGTGGCGGTAGCCTAATAGGTAAGGTTAGGGCATCAGACTCGTAATCGTGAGGTCGCAGGTTCGAATCCTACCTATTATACTAGCGACGTGAACCCAAACCTAACAAGCCATGTAGCTTAGCTGGAGGGGTTAACTGAATTGCTAGTAATATGGGAAAATACGACAACAAATAGAAATAGACCTTAACGTTTGGCGTTAAGGTTTCTTATTGCAAAACGTGTTTTTTATCCCGTATTATAGGTTCTTTAACTATAGGTTAATGACAGCTTTATTTGTTTTTATGATCGACCTCTGAAGGAATAAATGCTCGGAGTTTGTCTGCGAGATTGAATGAAGAACGAAGAGATCCGCAGAAGAACCAAGATCATCGATATAGTCCAGAAAATTGCCAGACTTAAGTGAAGAATCAATGGCCGATGGGGCTGAAGCGTTCTCGAGTGGCGATCACAAACCGGTAGGCGGTGCGTGGGTAGGCTTGATAAAGGTCACGGATAACAACTGGACGCAGGTGGTGCAGGACCTGTCGTTGGGGCGATCCTTGGGGAAGGCCTATGTTCAGCAGTGGACGGACAGCTGAAACGACGAAGGATTAAAATAAAGGAATGTATGTCTTAAGTTAGTTCCGCAAACGGCTATCAAGGTAATTTAATGCGAGAAAAAGAGTAGCGAGTAGTGATTTTATCGCTCAAGACACGTACATACTTATGTAGATCCCGTGTAAATAAAAGAGATACAGATATTAATAGTTGATCGCTGAGTGTTTCCACTGCTGTCGAGTACTCGCTCTATACTGCATCTCCTTTGTTTACACGGACGGGGTCTACAAAATATATCTGTTGTACGTTTCTAAAGCGATAAAGCGCTACTCGCTCAGGTGCCTAAGGCACTACCGGCGAGTAGTGAATAACTATCGATTATATAAACACAATAATTTCATTTTTAAAGGTGAAAAGTTTTAAGTCCAGATCTAGGAATCGAACCCGAGACTTCCTTAAGCCAAACCGAAAAGCCGAATCGAACCATCTATCTAGATTAATATATCTGGACTATTATATTATAGTCCATGGGTTTAGCTTACGGAAGTCTCGGGTTCGATTCCCAGGAATCAAACGCGAGACTTTTTTTTTTTATTAGACGACTTCTGCATTATGGTACAAGTTTTGTGTCGCGGGGGACTTTACAAACATACAAGTCACGAACACAAAGTACACCTAGACTCGGAACAATAATTTGTGAATCACACAAATTGGTGTCCCATGTGGGAATCGAACCCACGACCTCTTGCGTAGCAGTCGGACACAATTTTTCTATCTTTCAAAAATGCAATTATTGTATTTATAAAGTAATTGGTAAATGGCTATAAAAATGTGTATAACTATGAACCTATGTTATACCTTATGAGTCCATTCCTCAAGCCAGTAACGCGGTGAGCGCGTCCAGGAAGATGGCGCGCTGCGCGACGGGCAGGCGCAGCACGGACGAGTCCACGTGCTCCAGCGACACGGAGGCCCCGCACTTGCTGGCGGCCTGCTCGAACGCTGCACCGAATAGACTGCAACGACAGGTATAGCTTGGTTTTTAGGGTTCCGTAGACAAAATGGTAAGTTTCTCGTGTCCGTCTGTCTGTCCGTAGTAGAGGTCTGTGTAGATATGCAGATTGACTTGTTTCTTCATGCTTTCGCAGGTAAAACTGATTAGACGCTGAAACTAAACTTAATAACGGAGATAGCTCGTTTTATTAGGGTTCCGTAGCTAAAATGGCAAAACGGAATGGAATGGAACAGACATTTGACAAAATCAAAACCAAAAGTCTATAACTTGTGTAACAAGGATTCACTGTTGAATAGCCCTTTTTGTCGAGGAAGGCTATAGGCTATATAACATCACGCTACGACCGATAGGAGCGAAGCAGCAATAAGAAATGTCGCAAAAACGGGGAAAATTTACGCAGACAAAGTGGCTGACAGACAGCTATATACATATATATAATGTAGGTCATATACTCACTTCCTAGGTTCATGCTGGTACCTAGGCGGCACTCCCAACAACAGACAGTTATGTTCGTCCGCGGGCGCGCTGGCCACTATCGCGCGAGTACATTCATATATAATATAATGTAGGTCATATACTCACTTCCTAGGTTCATGCTGGTACCTAGGCGGCACTCCCAACAACAGACAGTTATGTTCGTCCGCGGGCGCGCTGGCCACTATCGCGCGAGTACATTCATATATAATATAATGTAGGTCATATACTCACTTCCTAGGTTCATGCTGGTACCTAGGCGGCACTCCCAACAACAGACAGTTATGTTCGTCCGCGGGCGCGCTGGCCACTATCGCGCGAGTACATTCATATATAATATAATGTAGGTCATATACTCACTTCCTAGGTTCATGCTGGTACCTAGGCGGCACTCCCAACAACAGACAGTTATGTTCGTCCGCGGGCGCGCTGGCCACTATCGCGCGAGTACATTCATATATAATATAATGTAGGTCATATACTCACTTCCTAGGTTCATGCTGGTACCTAGGCGGCACTCCCAACAACAGACAGTTATGTTCGTCCGCGGGCGCGCTGGCCACTATCGCGCGAGTACATTCATATATAATATAATGTAGGTCATATACTCACTTCCTAGGTTCATGCTGGTACCTAGGCGGCACTCCCAACAACAGACAGTTATGTTCGTCCGCGGGCGCGCTGGCCACTATCGCGCGAGTACATTCATATATAATATAATGTAGGTCATATACTCACTTCCTAGGTTCATGCTGGTACCTAGGCGGCACTCCCAACAACAGACAGTTATGTTCGTCCGCGGGCGCGCTGGCCACTATCGCGCGAGTACATTCATATATAATATAATGTAGGTCATATACTCACTTCCTAGGTTCATGCTGGTACCTAGGCGGCACTCCCAACAACAGACAGTTATGTTCGTCCGCGGGCGCGCTGGCCACTATCGCGCGAGTACATTCATATATAATATAATGTAGGTCATATACTCACTTCCTAGGTTCATGCTGGTACCTAGGCGGCACTCCCAACAACAGACAGTTATGTTCGTCCGCGGGCGCGCTGGCCACTATCGCGCGAGTACATTCATATATAATATAATGTAGGTCATATACTCACTTCCTAGGTTCATGCTGGTACCTAGGCGGCACTCCCAACAACAGACAGTTATGTTCGTCCGCGGGCGCGCTGGCCACTATCGCGCGAGTACATTCATATATAATATAATGTAGGTCATATACTCACTTCCTAGGTTCATGCTGGTACCTAGGCGGCACTCCCAACAACAGACAGTTATGTTCGTCCGCGGGCGCGCTGGCCACTATCGCGCGAGTACATTCATATATAATATAATGTAGGTCATATACTCACTTCCTAGGTTCATGCTGGTACCTAGGCGGCACTCCCAACAACAGACAGTTATGTTCGTCCGCGGGCGCGCTGGCCACTATCGCGCGAGTACATTCATATATAATATAATGTAGGTCATATACTCACTTCCTAGGTTCATGCTGGTACCTAGGCGGCACTCCCAACAACAGACAGTTATGTTCGTCCGCGGGCGCGCTGGCCACTATCGCGCGAGTACATTCATATATAATATAATGTAGGTCATATACTCACTTCCTAGGTTCATGCTGGTACCTAGGCGGCACTCCCAACAACAGACAGTTATGTTCGTCCGCGGGCGCGCTGGCCACTATCGCGCGAGTACATTCATATATAATATAATGTAGGTCATATACTCACTTCCTAGGTTCATGCTGGTACCTAGGCGGCACTCCCAACAACAGACAGTTATGTTCGTCCGCGGGCGCGCTGGCCACTATCGCGCGAGTACATTCATATATAATATAATGTAGGTCATATACTCACTTCCTAGGTTCATGCTGGTACCTAGGCGGCACTCCCAACAACAGACAGTTATGTTCGTCCGCGGGCGCGCTGGCCACTATCGCGCGAGTACATTCATATATAATATAATGTAGGTCATATACTCACTTCCTAGGTTCATGCTGGTACCTAGGCGGCACTCCCAACAACAGACAGTTATGTTCGTCCGCGGGCGCGCTGGCCACTATCGCGCGAGTACATTCATATATAATATAATGTAGGTCATATACTCACTTCCTAGGTTCATGCTGGTACCTAGGCGGCACTCCCAACAACAGACAGTTATGTTCGTCCGCGGGCGCGCTGGCCACTATCGCGCGAGTACATTCATATATAATATAATGTAGGTCATATACTCACTTCCTAGGTTCATGCTGGTACCTAGGCGGCACTCCCAACAACAGACAGTTATGTTCGTCCGCGGGCGCGCTGGCCACTATCGCGCGAGTACATTCATATATAATATAATGTAGGTCATATACTCACTTCCTAGGTTCATGCTGGTACCTAGGCGGCACTCCCAACAACAGACAGTTATGTTCGTCCGCGGGCGCGCTGGCCACTATCGCGCGAGCACCGCCGGTGGCCGCTCCCGCCCAGCGCGCTGCGACACCCAGCCATAAGGGACCCTTGACGATGCGGGCCTCGGGGGTACCCTGTGGAAGGATAATGATGGATGTTAGAGCAGTACAACATACCAACTCATATGGTCAGGTCGTCAGGTCTCCCCAATAGAATCTACTTGTTCTAGATCTGACTAACTGCCATAACCGCCACGCTTGGCGAGCGGGTTGCCGATCGCAGTAAAGCTTCAAAGTATGCAGAGGACACTCATGGTGCCTTCTCCGGTGTGAAATCCCATCCCATCCCCTTGACGACACTCACGTTAAGAGATGAGATGGCACTATTCTATCTTAAGCACCACACGACAAAAAAACGTAAATATACCAGTGCGGTCCAAAAGTTTCTGGCTGGAGAAAGTCTTGGAAGAATCTTGGAAGTTATTAAACTTCCAAGATTCTTCCAAGACTTTCTCCAGCCAGAAACTTTGTTATTGTCACAAAAGATACAAATGTACACCAAATTGAAGGTAATTATAGCACCGCCGTCTGGTTGGGCTTCAATTTGGTGTACATTTGTATCTTTTGTGACAATGCAATAATATGGTACCATGGAGCTGTTCTGATGATCGAGCCGGAAGACGGCTACAGGAACTTCTTAACTAAATAAGATAACACGTCGAGATTGGGCTCATTTGTTTGGTCTTAGTGAGTACTTTAGTGTTGCATGATATATAGGGTCTGATGATGGAATCCGCAGGTGGCCATAAGAACTTCTGAATTAAACGATATAAACCCATCGAATTTGGGTTCGATTGGTTGGCCTTGAGGAGTACGTTTTTTTGGCACCAAATCTATACTTAGAAGCTTGTTTAAAAATATTTTTTTACAATTAACTTATTGTTGTATATTTTGAGGTTTCTGTTTGTTGGAGTTTTGATTTAACGGCATTTAGAACAATAGGAAATCTGTAAGTTTTCGAAATGTTTAAGCTGGAATATCGTTCCATGATCAAGTTCCTGACAAAGGAAGAAATCAGCCCGACCGAAATGAAAACAAGATTAGATACTGTGTACAGGAATACTTCTGAATGAAGTAAGCAGTTTCGTTTAGGGTGACAGTCCATTGACGACGAACCTCGCTCCGGCCGACCTGTCGAGGCACTCATCGTGAACTACATCAAATTAGTGGAAGAGGAAGTTCGGAGTGATCGAAGGCTCAAAACTGAAGAAACAGCGACAAGAACAGGGCTTTTGATAACTTCGGTTCTTAGGATTCTTTATGAACATCTTCACGTGAATAAACTTAGTGCCAGGTCTCACTCGCTGCAATCTCGAAAGAAGTTTGGGCACCCCCCAAACTTCTTTCGAGATTGCAGCGAAGTAAGCGAAAGTTCTCAAGAAGTTTTAGAAGCGTATAGACGACACGGAGCGAGTGTTTTGGAGAGTCGATTGTTACGGGACACAAAACCATGGTTTTGTACAGGGTGTCCGGTGCAGATTTATATTTTTAACACGCTTTTATAAGCTTCATACGTATGTTTGTATGTTAGTACGTAACGGAGTAGTCTTAACCTGTTTTTCACCCACTTCAGGACTTCGGATTTCATTGAAACTTCGTACACTTATCAAGGATCGATGTCAACACAATCCGATAACAAGGGATTTTTATAATTTCATCCCCTAAGGGGTTAAATAGCGGTTGTAAATTTATATAATAATAATATCTTGGGACAACTCACACAACGCTATCTGATCCCAAACTAAGCAGAGCTTGTACTTTGGAAACCAGACAACTGATAAACGTACTTATATATTTCTATAGACACAGAATTAACCATCGTGCTCATCACACAAAGTTTTATCCTGAGTGGGGATCAAACCCACGACCACTAGACCAAACATCGCCAGTTTTAAAGTTAGATGTGTGGAATTTCATATTTGGCTTATTGGTTTAAAATAAAGAAAACACGTTTCGGCGTTTCAAAATCAACCCCCAAGAGGGTAAATAGTTATAAACGGTACGGGGGGAGAGAGGTGACGCTCTGAGAGTGTGTATTGTCGGAGTGGTGCGGAGAGAGTCGGGTGTCAATTTGATAAGGTCGTGGATGGAGAAATTCCGCCCGACATCTTATGCTCTAAATACCCCTCAGCCAGGATTCAGTGGAACATCAAAAATATTAAAGAAGTTTGCGTGAAAATCAGCAACTCTCAGTTAGGAAAAAAGCGGCCGCTTTAGCTCTGCCAAAAAGTATTGTGCACGAAATTATGACAATTAGTCCAAGAACTCAAAGTAAACGGCTTTGTTGTACGAAAAAAAATCTGAATGATGTTGGAGAGATTTCGCAATTATAACTGCATTTTTTGGAGTGATGAAGGCTACCTTAAGAAACAGAACTGACGCTATTGGGCCTTACGAAGACGTAAACAAAACAGCAACGACCTTTACATTCTCCAAAAGTTACAGTCTGGTGTGCATTATCGACAAATGGAATTAACGGGATCTTATTTTTTTCAAAATTTAAATGGAACAAGCAATAAACGTCAATAGTAAAAACTATGGACTATTTTTTTCACGGACTATTTTTTTCACGGACTATTTTTTACCAAATTAGTTTCAACAAGTTGCCCCGTCATGAGATGTACTCCTCACACAGAGTCGAACCAGAACGTCAATGGAATTGCTTCGGCAATATTTTCCACAAAAATTGATTAGCTGCTTTGGGGACACGTGTCCACCGAGGTCGCCAGATTTAACTCCCATGGGCTTTTTTCTATGGGGTTACCTTAAAAATAAGGTGCACGCCAATAATTCTCAGACTATCATGCAATTGAAGGAAAATATTCGCCGTAAAATTCAAGAAATTCCACCGAATACAGCGCTTGGAGCGGAAAGTTACTTTGTTTGAAGGATGTCTCCCATATCACGTATACTGTCAGAATTAATCATATTTATTTTTGTATCATCCTAAAATCGTAGACTTTTCCATTCACAGTCTGTTACCCTCATTTTATTGCCATATTTATTTTGATTCCATCAGGTCTAGTAAAATTACCGTTTTTGTTTCACTTTCGCATTAAGAGAATTTGTTTATTTGAAGAGCGTAGTGGTTTGTTCTGTTTTTACAGTTACACTGAGAGAATTATTTATTTAGCGCTACGTACACAGCGACACGATCGCCGGCTTCGCTCTTCCGCACACAACCATTACTTCACAGTGCGCAGGAGCGCAGATCAAAATAAAGTAGAATATTCGTTCGTACATATATTAGATTACGAACGCCATAACTCTGACAATACGAAAATGCTCGTTTTTGCATTTTTCCGCAACTTCAAGAATTATTTGCGGGATCATATTAAGACATATCCTTAAATTTCTTTATATCATCTACTAGAAAAACTCTTTGACTAGTGACACAATTTTTTTCGTGTCCTAATATTTAGGTTTTCTATATATGTAAATATTACTTTCAAAACCCAGCGAAGGAATTTGACACCATTAGTAACTAAGTTATATGAACAGTATTTTGGCTTTGTCATTGGACAACAAGCCAAAGCGTGGCTTTCACACATCTATTGTGTTACATGTGTGGGTCTTCTCACTGGATGACCGAAAAGATCTCGATCTATGCCTTTTGCAATCTGCAAAATACTGTTGTTTTATTTGTGAGTGGGATAGCAGAAACCGAAACTTATGTTAAGCAAGACTGGCCCAAAAGGCAATCTCTTATTCCAGGACAAAAAAAATATTAAAACCCCTACATTGGTGCTGGCTGAGAATGTATTTTTACCATCTTTACACATAAAGCTTATGAAGAACTTCGTGAAAGCTATGGACAGGAGGGGTGACGTCTTTTTATATTTGAAAGAAAAAATCCTAAGCTGAGTGAAGCAAAAATTAAAGTGGTCATATTTGTTGGCCCTCAAATTAGGCAACTGATGAAAGATGATATGTTTATAGAAAAACTTAGTAAATTAAAAAAATCAGCTTGGGAATCTTTTATGAAAGTAACTTCCAATTTTCTAGGAAATCACCGATCAAGTGACTATAAATGTATTATTGCGTCAATGAAGAATATGTCATTGAAAATACATTTTCTTCATTCACATTTAGACTTCTTTCCTGAAAATTTGGGCGCCGTCAGCGATGAACACGGTGAAAGATATCATTGTTGGATAGCCCATTTATCGAGGAAGCCTATAGGCTATATAACATCACGCTACGACCAATAGGAGCGAAGCAGCAATGAAAAATGTTGCAAAAACTGAGAAAATTGACGCATACGAAATTGCGCGGGTCAGCTATCGTTTATAAATTTATATGCAGATACCGGGATTGAAGACAAACTACATGATAAGAAGCCCTAACACATACCTCTTGCACAATGAAGTAACTGAACGGTCCAGCGAGATGCAGCTTCTTGCCACTCAGCGTAGAGTGCACAACTCTAGCCACAGCTTCTAACGCTCTCTGCGCGGAGAGGCAGCCCAGTCGTCTGCTCTCGTTCTCTCCACTCTCTATGTCCAGTGCTGAGAGGGCGTGCTGGAAACCTTCGCCTTTTGGGGTTGTTTCCTGTCAAAAAATAATGTCTAGTAGTGCCTAGTGCCACCCCATTTTATCTATTAATCGATTTGGCTACTAGAGATAAATTTGACATAAATTCTATCGCTAGTAGCCAAATCCATCGATAGATAAATCTATATATTGATGGATTTGGCTACTAGTGAGAGAATAATCGGTAGTATAATCATACTACCGACGTGAACCCACTCCTAACACAAGCCTTTGAGCTTAGCTGGAGGGGTTTACAAGATTTATTATTATATTTAGGCTGCACACACCTCAGGGTTTATAATAAGAAGGTTCTACTGGAGAGACCCACGGTCAGCAGTGAGACATCATAATGGGTTGATATGATTAAAAGAAGTTGCCAAGTAGATGGAAAGATGAGGGAAGTCAAGCAACATCAACAGTCCATTGACTTGTTAATAGTAATCTTGCTTGACTTCTCTATGGTTTCTGAAAAATTGACAGATATGTGACTAACCATTTTTTAATTATTTTTTTTATAAGCATTTCTTGCCTATTACTTTATTATTGTATTAATAAAGTAAAGTATAAATAGGCAAGAAACGCCTATAAAAAATACTATAATATTCGGCCTGCGACATCATAATTTGTTAAAATGCCCTCTGTAACGAAGCAATAACAAAAGCCGTAATAGTTGTTTATCTAGCGGCTAGATGGCGCAAGTATAGGCCTGAATAGCGTGCAGAAAAGGATAGAGAAATTGAGGTTTAGTAACAGTCCCGATAGATGGTTCGATTCCAGCCCCTGTTTGGCATACGGAAGTAGACGTGGGTCGTAACGTATTTTTCACGTAAGCAGTTTCTTGATTTAGCATAATCGATTTCGAAACTAGTTATATTTGTGACTAGTTTTTTTCTGTGTACCTATATTGTGAATTGTCACACGATTACTTGAGTGAATCTGTTACTCGGTTTCGTAACTAGTTATTTTTGTGACTAGTTTTTTTTCTGTGTAGGTACCTATATTGTGAATTGTCACACGATTACTTGAGTGAATCTGTTACTCGGTTTCGTAACTAGTTATTTTTGTGACTAGTTTTTTTTCTGTGTAGGTACCTATATTGTGAATTGACACACGATTACTTGAGTGAATCTGTTACTCGGTTTCGTAACTAGTTATTTTTGTGACTAGTTTTTTTTCTGTGTAGGTACCTATATTGTGAATTGTCACACGATTACTTGAGTGAATCTGTTACTCGGTTTCGTAACTAGTTATTTTTGTGACTAGTTTTTTTTCTGTGTAGGTACCTATATTGTGAATTGACACACGATTACTTGAGTGAATCTGTTACTCGGTTTCGTAACTAGTTATTTTTGTGACTAGTTTTTTTTCTGTGTAGGTACCTATATTGTGAATTGACACACGATTACTTGAGTGAATCTGTTACTCGGTTTCGTAACTAGTTATTTTTGTGACTAGTTTTTTTTCTGTGTAGGTACCTATATTGTGAATTGACACACGATTACTTGAGTGAATCTGTTACTCGGTTTCGTAACTAGTTATTTTTGTGACTAGTTTTTTTTCTGTGTAGGTACCTATATTGTGAATTGTCACACGATTACTTGAGTGAATCTGTTACTCGGTTTCGTAACTAGTTATTTTTTTCTGTGTAGGTACCTATATTGTGAATTGACACACGATTACTTGAGTGAATCTGTTACTCGGTTTCGTAACTAGTTATTTTTTTCTGTGTAGGTACCTATATTGTGAATTGTCACACGATTACTTGAGTGAATCTGTTACTCGGTTTCGTAACTAGTTATTTTTTTCTGTGTAGGTACCTATATTGTGAATTGACACACGATTACTTGAGTGAATCTGTTACTCGGTTTCGTAACTAGTTATTTTTTTCTGTGTAGGTACCTATATTGTGAATTGTCACACGATTACTTGAGTGAATCTGTTACTCGGTTTCGTAACTAGTTATTTTTGTGACTAGTTTTTTTTTCTGTGTAGGTACCTATATTGTGAATTGACACACGATTACTTGAGTGAATCTGTTACTCGGTTTCGTAGCTAGTTACTTTTTTCTGTGTAGGTACCTATACTGTGAATTGTCACACGATTACTTGAGTGAATCTGTTACTCGGTTTCGTAACTAGTTATTTTTGTGACTAGTTTTTTTTCTGTGTAGGTACCTATATTGTGAATTGACACACGATTACTTGAGTGAATCTGTTACTCGGTTTCGTAACTAGTTATTTTTGTGACTAGTTTTTTTTCTGTGTAGGTACCTATATTGTGAATTGACACACGATTACTTGAGTGAATCTGTTACTCGGTTTCGTAACTAGTTATTTTTGTGACTAGTTTTTTTTCTGTGTAGGTACCTATATTGTGAATTGTCACACGATTACTTGAGTGAATCTGTTACTCGGTTTCGTAACTAGTTATTTTTTTCTGTGTAGGTACCTATATTGTGAATTGACACACGATTACTTGAGTGAATCTGTTACTCGGTTTCGTAACTAGTTATTTTTTTCTGTGTAGGTACCTATATTGTGAATTGTCACACGATTACTTGAGTGAATCTGTTACTCGGTTTCGTAGCTAGTTATTTTTTTCTGTGTAGGTACCTATACTGTGAATTGTCCCACGATTACTTGAGTGAATCTGTTACTCGGTTTCGTAACTAGTTATTTTTGTGACTAGTTTTTTTTCTGTGTAGGTACCTATATTGTGAATTGACACACGATTACTTGAGTGAATCTGTTACTCGGTTTCGTAGCTAGTTATTTTTTTCTGTGTAGGTACCTATACTGTGAATTGTCACACGATTACTTGAGTGAATCTGTTACTCGGTTTCGTAACTAGTTATTTTTGTGACTAGTTTTTTTTCTGTGTAGGTACCTATATTGTGAATTGACACACGATTACTTGAGTGAATCTGTTACTCGGTTTCGTAACTAGTTATTTTTGTGACTAGTTTTTTTTCTGTGTAGGTACCTATATTGTGAATTGACACACGATTACTTGAGTGAATCTGTTACTCGGTTTCGTAACTAGTTATTTTTTTCTGTGTAGGTACCTATACTGTGAATTGTCCCACGATTACTTGAGTGAATCTGTTACTCGGTTTCGTAACTAGTTATTTTTGTGACTAGTTTTTTTTCTGTGTAGGTACCTATATTGTGAATTGACACACGATTACTTGAGTGAATCTGTTACTCGGTTTCGTAACTAGTTATTTTTGTGACTAGTTTTTTTTCTGTGTAGGTACCTATATTGTGAATTGTCACACGATTACTTGAGTGAATCTGTTACTCGGTTTCGTAACTAGTTATTTTTGTGACTAGTTTTTTTTCTGTGTAGGTACCTATATTGTGAATTGACACACGATTACTTGAGTGAATCTGTTACTCGGTTTCGTAACTAGTTATTTTTGTGACTAGTTTTTTTTCTGTGTAGGTACCTATATTGTGAATTGACACACGATTACTTGAGTGAATCTGTTACTTGGTTTCGTAACTAGTTATTTTTGTGACTAGTTTTTTTTCTGTGTAGGTACCTATATTGTGAATTGACACACGATTACTTGAGTGAATCTGTTACTCGGTTTCGTAACTAGTTATTTTTGTGACTAGTTTTTTTTCTGTGTAGGTACCTATATTGTGAATTGTCACACGATTACTTGAGTGAATCTGTTACTCGGTTTCGTAACTAGTTATTTTTTTCTGTGTAGGTACCTATATTGTGAATTGACACACGATTACTTGAGTGAATCTGTTACTCGGTTTCGTAACTAGTTATTTTTGTGACTAGTTTTTTTTCTGTGTAGGTACCTATATTGTGAATTGACACACGATTACTTGAGTGAATCTGTTACTTGGTTTCGTAACTAGTTATTTTTGTGACTAGTTTTTTTTCTGTGTAGGTACCTATATTGTGAATTGACACACGATTACTTGAGTGAATCTGTTACTCGGTTTCGTAACTAGTTATTTTTGTGACTAGTTTTTTTTCTGTGTAGGTACCTATATTGTGAATTGTCACACGATTACTTGAGTGAATCTGTTACTCGGTTTCGTAACTAGTTATTTTTTTCTGTGTAGGTACCTATATTGTGAATTGACACACGATTACTTGAGTGAATCTGTTACTCGGTTTCGTAACTAGTTATTTTTTTCTGTGTAGGTACCTATATTGTGAATTGTCACACGATTACTTGAGTGAATCTGTTACTCGGTTTCGTAACTAGTTATTTTTTTCTGTGTAGGTACCTATATTGTGAATTGACACACGATTACTTGAGTGAATCTGTTACTCGGTTTCGTAACTAGTTATTTTTTTCTGTGTAGGTACCTATATTGTGAATTGTCACACGATTACTTGAGTGAATCTGTTACTCGGTTTCGTAACTAGTTATTTTTGTGACTAGTTTTTTTTTCTGTGTAGGTACCTATATTGTGAATTGACACACGATTACTTGAGTGAATCTGTTACTCGGTTTCGTAGCTAGTTACTTTTTTCTGTGTAGGTACCTATACTGTGAATTGTCACACGATTACTTGAGTGAATCTGTTACTCGGTTTCGTAACTAGTTATTTTTGTGACTAGTTTTTTTTCTGTGTAGGTACCTATATTGTGAATTGACACACGATTACTTGAGTGAATCTGTTACTCGGTTTCGTAACTAGTTATTTTTGTGACTAGTTTTTTTTCTGTGTAGGTACCTATATTGTGAATTGACACACGATTACTTGAGTGAATCTGTTACTCGGTTTCGTAACTAGTTATTTTTGTGACTAGTTTTTTTTCTGTGTAGGTACCTATATTGTGAATTGTCACACGATTACTTGAGTGAATCTGTTACTCGGTTTCGTAACTAGTTATTTTTTTCTGTGTAGGTACCTATATTGTGAATTGACACACGATTACTTGAGTGAATCTGTTACTCGGTTTCGTAACTAGTTATTTTTTTCTGTGTAGGTACCTATATTGTGAATTGTCACACGATTACTTGAGTGAATCTGTTACTCGGTTTCGTAGCTAGTTATTTTTTTCTGTGTAGGTACCTATACTGTGAATTGTCCCACGATTACTTGAGTGAATCTGTTACTCGGTTTCGTAACTAGTTATTTTTGTGACTAGTTTTTTTTCTGTGTAGGTACCTATATTGTGAATTGACACACGATTACTTGAGTGAATCTGTTACTCGGTTTCGTAGCTAGTTATTTTTTTCTGTGTAGGTACCTATACTGTGAATTGTCACACGATTACTTGAGTGAATCTGTTACTCGGTTTCGTAACTAGTTATTTTTGTGACTAGTTTTTTTTCTGTGTAGGTACCTATATTGTGAATTGACACACGATTACTTGAGTGAATCTGTTACTCGGTTTCGTAACTAGTTATTTTTGTGACTAGTTTTTTTTCTGTGTAGGTACCTATATTGTGAATTGACACACGATTACTTGAGTGAATCTGTTACTCGGTTTCGTAACTAGTTATTTTTTTCTGTGTAGGTACCTATACTGTGAATTGTCCCACGATTACTTGAGTGAATCTGTTACTCGGTTTCGTAACTAGTTATTTTTGTGACTAGTTTTTTTTCTGTGTAGGTACTTATATTGTGAATTGACACACGATTACTTGAGTGAATCTGTTACTCGGTTTCGTAGCTAGTTATTTTTTTCTGTGTAGGTACCTATACTGTGAATTGTCACACGATTACTTGAGTGAATCTGTTACTCGGTTTCGTAACTAGTTATTTTTGTGACTAGTTTTTTTTCTGTGTAGGTACCTATATTGTGAATTGACACACGATTACTTGAGTGAATCTGTTACTCGGTTTCGTAACTAGTTATTTTTGTGACTAGTTTTTTTTCTGTGTAGGTACCTATATTGTGAATTGTCACACGATTACTTGAGTGAATCTGTTACTCGGTTTCGTAACTAGTTATTTTTGTGACTAGTTTTTTTTCTGTGTAGGTACCTATATTGTGAATTGTCACACGATTACTTGAGTGAATCTGTTACTCGGTTTCGTACTTGTAACTGTTTTTTTTTGTATCTACCTTGTATTGCAAATTCTTAAAGTATTCCTTGAGCGAGTCTTACGTTTAACTTAGGAATGCAAATTTGAAATAGGTATTTGTTTAGATAGCATAACATTTATATATTACATTGTGAAGTAATTTGGAAATGCTTTTTTGTTTTGTGTAGGGAATTACAAATTACAGTTTTTTAATCGTATGACCTACTTATATATATATAGCTATACTTATTGCATATATAGCAGTCTCTGATAATGTCATGCGCGAAAAGCACACTACATCGGCATTATTTGTTTATTTTGAACAATTTAGAGGGTACGTAACGCACACAGCAACAGATGCAACATGCGGCGGCACGTGTGTGTGCGATACGTTTCGGCTCACACACACATGCGTGACGCGACAAGCGAGCCGCGATGCGTTTGGTTCTTGCTCGTGATCGTGACCTGGCGAGCAAGGACGATACGATGATCCTCGTAACCTTAAAAGCAGTCACCGAAGACGAAACTGCATATGTGGAAATAATCGGTTACACCGCTTACGCGTAACTACGTATTTAGTTACTAGGCTCGTAAGCAATTATTGCAGTCGGTTATGTTAAATAACGCCCACGTCTATACGGAAGTCTCGGGTTCGATACCTGGGTCTGGACTTCAAATGTTTTATCTTTCAAAAATGCAATTATTTTATTAACAATACATTCCCATTTATGATCAATATCGTCCATAGCCGCGAGCGCAGATGAATAAAGCCTTAGAAGCAGGAATGTAGCGTGCGTAAGTACGGACAGCTTTTAGTCTATCGTTTAAATGAATTTGAGTCTTACTCACATGTTCAATAAGGCCCATAATCGCGTACACATCGTCCATAGCGGCGAGTGCAGGGGAGTGAGGCCTTAGAAGCAAGAATGTAGTGTGTGTAGGTACAGGCAGCTTGTGTTTAGGAGCGGCTGTTTCTAAGGCCGTCAGGAGTGATCTACGAAGTTCTACGTCCATTGAGCGGTACGCTTGACGGGCTTGTTGGAGGGGGATACTGAAAGAAAGAATAGATCAGCTATTAGTTTTTATGTTTTCTTTTTGGAGTTTTTTTGGTAATTTTAAGCTATTGCATAGCATTTATCGCGGGCTTTATTAAAAAAAAGGAAAAATATAAAAAAATTAGAATTGCATAAGTTGATAAAAAATGCTATGCAATAGCTTTACCGCGGCAGTCCCCGAGTGCCACACATTTTTTTATAATTTTAATCTTATATAAGGTCCTGAATCATTCATTAGATCTGCTTTGAGGATTTAAAATATTGCTTTTGTTAAGCAATTTATGAAGTTAACTATAATAGTATCCATGTTACCTTTGTTTTTTAAATGCTATTTTACCCATACTCAGCCTGGCCTAGCATCTCCACCGAGTAAGCGTAGTCTAAGCTGTAAGCTGTCAAATATGTATCAATTTTTACATTGTAAGTGGATGCTCCTACTATGTTGTACCCATTGAGGATGATATATTCAATCTCATGTACTCTTCTACTTCTTTTAATATATTTATCTCTTGTTTTAGCATCATTTCTCTAATATGGTCTATAATTTATAAAAAAAGAAACATTGGCAATTTGAAAAGAGTGGCGGCGAGTTTTTATTGCCACGTTCTTTTCTCCGGCTTTACCTATTGTTTGCGAACAGGCATTACATGTAAATGTAGAATCGACTTTTCACAAGAGTAGTATTTTACTTACAAGTGAATAAAGACTTTATTGTACCTGTGGCACTCGGGGACTGGCGCGGTAAAGCTATTATTGCATAGCATTTTTTATCAACTTATGCAATTAAAAAAAAAAAAAAAAAAAAAAAAAAAAATTAAAGAGGACAAAAAAAATTTTTTTTTACGTTAAGCGAACGCTCGGCCGAGCTACATGGTAGGCGGAGTGGGGGGTGTTAGGTTTTATTATCGTTACGGAATTTCTTAATTCGGTCGCCGCGCTCAAAGCCCGACCCGCCATAAAAGCTATGCAATAGCTTAATAAACAATTCCCCCCTCACCCGCAGTCGGCCAGCAGCTGCCGCAGACGGGCGTGGCCCGCGAGCGTGTGCAGGCGCAGCGCGGGCGCCAGCGCGGGCGCGTGGCGCAGCGCCGCCTCCAGCGACCAGCGCCGGTACAGCGGCAGGCACGCGTCCTTCTCCAGGGACACGCGCGCACCCTGATATACACATCTTCGATAAGCTTCCACTGGACCTCAAGGTCTTCCTGAACGTTCTGATTCAATTTCACCGAAGCGAAGGTATCTGAATCGCTAAGGCATCGGTCTCGCAATTGTGAGGTCGCGGGTTCGAATGAGTGAGAGCTTGTGTTAGGAGTGAGTTCACGTTGGTTATCCGACGTGAACATACTCCTAATACAAGCTTTTGAGCTTAGCTAGAGGAGTTAATAAGATTGCTAGTAATGTGGGACTCAATTTCACATTGTTAGTTATCTTTAAAAAAAAAAATGGAAAAATAATGTAATTAAATCTCTTTGAATCGTTTGTGAGTTTCCATACCTACCTCACAAACAGATAAATGTTAAAATAATGCCAGCAAACACGTAGGTACACACGAAATGAATCAATCAAAAATGCATTATGTATTAGTTTTTCATAAAAACATTTTCGTACATAAGAATGAAATTGAATCAATGGAGGTTTAATACTCACATGAGACACCACTTTGTGTGATCTACAAATTGTTGTTTTGAGTCTAAATAGTATACTTTGTGTTCGTGATTAGTATGTTTGTTAAGTGCCCGCAGTACCTACAGGTTTTGTACCCTCTTTAAGACGAGTCCCGCATTAGGGTACAAGCCCTGTATCGCGGGGGACTTTACAAACATACAAGTCACGGACACAAATTACACCCAGACTCGGAACAACAATTTATGGATCACATAAAGCGGTGTCCCAGTGGGAATCGAACCCACGACCTCTTGCGTAGCAATCAACACTCCCACCGCGCCACAGAGGCAGCAATGACAGCTTATGTCATCATATCTAACAACTACTGACCGCACACAAGTGTTCAATGTCTCTCACACTGTGCAGCCTGACTTTACTTCCTACTGCAGTCTAGTATCTATGTCTATGAGCTACCCACCGTCTGTGAATGCTCTGGAGGCAGATGGCGCTGCAAGGCATCAGCGTCAAGCAGAGCCGCGGCCGCCGTGCGCGAGTGCAGCGCGGTCTGCGCCGCGGCCGCCACGCTGGCGGCCCACACGGCGGCCCAGCCGCAGCGGGACACGCGCCACGCTAGCTCCACGGCTATACATGCACTCTGGAACACGACAGTAGGCCTTGACTATTTTATAGGCATTTCTTGCCAATTACTTTATTAATACAATAATTGCATTTTGAAAGATTTAAAGTCCACACCCAAGAATCGAATTCAAGACTTCTATATGCCAAACCGTGGCCGTAATCAAAGCATCTATCAGAACTATGTTACAAGACGTCAAACTTTTCTTTCTATTCTCCTCCTGGTTATAGACTTAAAATTTTTGAACTTACAGGTTTCCCATAATAAGAGAACTGTGTGTAGTTAAACATAAGAGTGTTCCGTCTATCCTCCCACACTCTCCGCTCGCGTCGCTTCTCCACCATCGCCTCCAATCCCTCTCGACCACTCTCTGTCTCTTCATTCTAAAATAATAATATCATTTTTTTGGACAACAATCTCAAAGTAATTGAAGAGAATTGAATGTTTGTCCTTCAAGCAGGGCTTGTACCCCACAAGCTCTGCCTGAAGGACAAACATTCAATATGAAGACACAAAGTACAACCCAGAATCGGAACAACAATTTGTGGATCAAGTGGTGACCTCTTGCCACACTACACAATGTACACTCATACTCCCACCACACCGCTGAGGCAGTCAGAATGAACATTAAAATAGAAACTTTTGATCCCAAATCAAAGAAACTCCAGCTCTTTATAATGATTGCTATTATTACAATGCCCTAACCATAGGTAAGTGAAACTTAATAAAATGTCCCAGAACCTATAGGTATAATTACTCACCTCATCTTCATCGTCATCTCTGAATATATCATCAAAGTTAGGAATGTTTTCTTCATCATCTTTGTACACAAGCCTCACCTAAAAAATGGAATGATACTATTTATATGCAAAAGATGGATAACAGCTATATTTACATAATTATATACATTAATTTTGACTTTAGTAATTAGCAATGAATGTAAATAATGTCAATATTTTAATCAAATTATTATGTATTTCTATGTTATTGAATTATGTGTAATCCTTTTTTATTTAGCAATGAATGTATGTAAACTAGCTTGCAAGCAATTTGATGACGCCACTGTAAGCTTGCATTGCTTAATAAATAAATGAATAATAGATAACCACATAACAATAGCCTACAAAAAAAATTACAAATAGGTTTTGTGGTAACAATTTGATTTTTATTTGATAAAAAAATTGCTCTTTGTTCTGAATTCAGATGTTTGTATTTTCTTTTCATGTATGTTCAGGCTTATTCCCATATAAATTTTGTAAAGATCTGATGATGAGTTTTGAAGATAGTAATGAAGCCTCAGCTCAAAAGTCGAAAGGGTAGTTTCCTATTTCCATTTTTGGCATTGCCACCATTGCTCAGTGGTACAAAACTTACAGGGTAGAGTTGTCAATATAAGTTGGCCGGATTGAACTGGGTGACAAGTGGTGTTCACAAGGGCTGACATGTTCCTAGAATAAAAGCCCCAAAAATAAAAGATTATAAAAAAAAAAACCACTTGCATTTTTTGGAAGTAAATGGTGACAGGAAGTGGGGCTCGGGCGCAGTAACTAAACCAAGAGAATTAGAGATGCAATTATGGACTCGTTTTAGTGATTATTAAATTTGTATTATTTTTAATATTCAATAAAATTCTAAATTTAAACTTTTATCCCACCAACTTACATTGAGACAACTGTAAGAACATTTATTTAATATTCTTTTAGACTATTTAGAAGTTTTAGTGCTCATTAATACATAGCACAATAACAGATAATAAATATAGTAAGTACATACCTGGCCATCACTATACACATTACACACATCTGTAGGTTTGTGTGCATCCAACACAAAAAACACAACATCTTCCTCCGGCTGTAATATATCCACCAAGTCTATAGTTCCCCCACAGTTTATCAACACGACATACTTTATTTCTTCATTGTTCTCTTCATAAGCTTGCTTTAACTCAGAAATACCCCCAACAGGGACCAATGTATATGACACGTTATCGCATTTAAACAACCCCTGAAGTATCTTACATGTGCAAATAGCGTCTACGTCGTAATGAACTAATAGTAACACTCTCTGAAAAGAAATAACAAGTTTTGAAACACAATATCAACAGGTGATCCTGTTTCGTTCTAACACCCGAATGCATTTCACTCACATTCCCAAGAAGTACGTTGTAGAAATCATTTTTAATGTCTTCTATGAACATCTTGGAACGTCATGGACGTAAAGCAATACATTTAAAATCAGGAAAACATGTTTTATTTGTGATAAAGACGAAATAATCACATTAGCAATACCGTAAACACAAAACACCTGCAAATTCTGTCAGTTATGAACTGTCAAACGAAGTTGGATTCGCGCCAAATTTTCTGGTGCGTTCGTAAATCCAAATAAAATTCTGTTACATTAAAGAACATTATCTTTCAATATGAAAAATAGTTTTTTCATTCCGTTATCTACTAAACTATAAAACTAGTTTCAAATAACATAGACATTGATTAATACAGTGTCCAGTTCAGTGCCCAGGCCGTTTCATCTAGTATTAATCACAGAATACCTACTTTTGAATTTGGAAATACCTACTGAAATGACCATAACAGCTAACTGCTAAAGAAAATCAAAGAGTATATGTGTGAGTGACGAGCAGGGCCGGATCTATGGGGAAAGCTGGGGCACCCGCCTCGTGCGAAAGGTACTCACCATCCAGTATTATATTGTAGTCTTTGGTACTCACAATCGCGGTATTGTGTATAATGAAATGCACCTCCCTTCCCCCATCGCAAGCACGTTCATTGAAAGTGAAGAGAGCTACGCTACAATCAAGTTTATGCCCCACCCCGAAATAATCCTAGATACACCATAGGTACAGGTTCCATCTAATTTGGTATCAAATGGACATGTGTGTGATGTGCCATCATATTTACTGACTACTTTTTTAACAAACATCTCCTATATCGGGCGAATTAGTGCCTAGTAGTCTCTCTAACTCTAATGGGATATTCTAATTTTCACAACTCCAGACTGACCATAGTACAAGCTCTGCTTAGTTTGGGATCAGATAGTGTGTAGTGTGAGTTGTCCCAAGATATTATTTTAATACTAGCTGTCCCGCGTAACTTCGTCTGCGTAATTTTTCCCCTTTTGCAACATTTCTCATTGCTGCTCCGCTCCTATTGGTCATAGCGTAATGTTTTAAAGCCTTCCTCGATAAATGGGCTATCAAACGGTGAAATAATTTTTCAATTCGGATCAGTACTTCTATTACCGATTACATAGGTAGGTATAGATTACCGCGTTCAAACAAACAAAAAATGTTGCAAAAATAAGGGGAAATTAACGCAAACGAAGTTGCAGGGGTCTGCTAATATATTCAAATGCTGAAGACTTTGTTTGTTTGAACGCCATAATCTAAGGAACTACTGATCCGAATTGAAAAAATATTTTATTGTTGGAAGGCCCATATAACGAGGTAGGCTATAGGCGAGGTAGGATATATATATATAAATCTACACTAATATTATAAAACTGTAGAGTTTGTTTGTTTGAATGCGGAAACTACTGATACGAATTAAAAAAAAATAGGTACTGTTGAATAGCCCATTTATAGAGAAAGGCTGTAGGCTATATAACATCACGCTACGCCCACTAGGAGTGAAGCAGCAATGAATTTTTTTGCAATAACGGAGAAAATTTACGCAGGCGAAGTTGCGCGGGTCATCTCAGATATTTTACACAGGTATCAAATAAAAACAGGTATTTAAATTGATATCACAATTTAATACATTTATACATATTTTGCTACACACGTTTAAGTACTAGTTCGTTTCTTAAAACAATCAACATGATGACTTGCTATTCTGTGTACTATTGTCCCAGGTCGCAAGAGGTTAGTAGAAAGAGCCTGTATATAAGATTTAATAAGTGATTCTTCCGTCTCTTCAGGGTTTAAATATTCATTCATGTTGTAACAAAGCATGTTTTCTGGACAGTCTAGAGCTCTTAAGCATCCTGCATATTCTGACCACAGCAGTTTTCTCCATTTGACGTTGTGCTTCTGAGCTAACGGCGCCAAAACACACGCGGCGAATGTATGATCTCCATAACTAACAGCCTGGAATTGCTCCAAGAACTGTGTGTAAAAGTCTTGAAAATTATGCAAACCAGTCAATGGCTTATCAAAATTAAACTTAGATTTCTTTTTAAATAATGCCTCTACACATTTCTGTAATAAAATTTTGATTCTGGAATCCAAAAATAATGAATTGTCGCTGAGGAATACACACATAATGCGGCAAAATCTGTCCGTCACATCTATATCCTTTAGGAGCTCTGGGAAACAAAGTTCGTTGAACAAAATCCACTCCAAGCTGCTAATTATAATGAACTCTCTCTCGGCAGCTGCTCTTTCAGCGATTTTCTTTGCATGTTCTCCAACGATCTTAGGGAAATTAGCAGCATCTTGATGCCTACTGTAAAGGGTTAATATTGGCATGTAGATCCAATCCCTTGGCAAAATCGGTTCTCTCCACGACTTCAAGAGTATATTAGGCCCTGTTTCTCTGTAGTTCATGTTTACTACTTTTCGGTAACACATTTTTATATTCTCGATTGATGTTAAGGCTTTACTAAAGCTGTCAGCGTCCGACACGTTGACAAGATTTAAGAGCCTTTCGGCTGTAAACCAGTGTTTGTTAAACACGACATTATTAAATAAGAAATACAGGTCATGTTTCTTGTCCATCCTTAAAATGTAACACAGTTTGTTAGCAACTGAGTACAATAAATCTTTGCTTCCTTCAGACATATTATACCGCGTCGATAGCTTGATAATATTAATAACCAAGTTAATTTCCATTCTAGTAAACCAGTTATCACAGAGACTTGGCACCCTTTTATTCAATTCACTCAAATATAACAACATATGCCTTAAAAATGACTCCGAAATTTCTTTCTCGTTCATGTAAGTCAATAAGCTGGATAAGGACGCTAAAAACGGGACTGGTGACAAAATATTGAGGACTGGAAGCACTTTTTGTGATGTATCTATTGCAGAACCTCCTAAACTCATCAGGTTTTTGGTCAAGTGTAAATCTTTGCTCTCCAACCCTGATAGTAAATTAGAACTTGGTATCAGATTCTTGATCAGTCTTTCGAAACCTCGAGATTGGAACAGCAACATAAGAGACTCATTTAAAACCTTCATTGGCAGGCATTCAATCATAATAACTGTTTTGCAAAGATCCAGAGCAGAACACAGAAGTCTCAAATGGCCACAAGTATAGTCATCAATGTTGCACAGCTGTCTAACCCACTTCTGGACACCATCCTTAACTAAAGGATAAATTTGGGTCTTGTATGGATGGATTCCTTGCAAATGACAATGTAGGAGCCTGCTCAAAAGCTGGAGAACAACTGCTGCGTGGGTAGCTGACAAAATGGACGAATTGGCGAAAATGTCTGTCGTTTCTACATGATTGTAGAAAGTGGTCATTATAACAGGACATAAAGATATTGCTGTTTCGATACCAAGCCCAAAATGCAGAAAGTTAGACAGCACACAATAAGCTTCTATCTGTATTTTTAATCCATATGATCTATCAACTTTAGAATTTATATATTCAGATATAGGTTTCAAAATGTCATATTTATGTAACAAAACATGTGTAATGTCTCCTGTTTGCAATGATAATATCCTGAAGAACTTCAGTGCAGCCAAGATTGGTTTTCTGTTATAAACAATTTCTGGCTCGAAGACAAAATTGATTGATGTGATTGGAAGAAAATTCTTAATAATAGTGTTCATTAAGTATTGCATTTCAACAATCTTTTGAGATGTTTCAAAGGAGTCCCGAACTAGCCTGGTTAATATTTGTAAACAATATTGCACACAGTTAAAACTGGGCCTGACAGCATCCAAGATATAGTATAGCCTTTGAAGAATTTCTGTCCTCAATAATGCTGTAATTATGTCAATCTCAGCTAAATGGAAATCATTAAATTCAGATTCCTTTGACTCTAACTCCTCAATTTCTGATTTATCATTTTCCAGACATGGTTGAAGTGTGCCTTCTTCAAAACCAATCAAAGCATCAAGACTGGCTTCGTCTATTCTATTATAAAGCAAGTTCCTCATTGCCTTCAAAGCAGGTTCTAGAATAATAACTTTATTCTCATCCATGGCTATCCGTATGATGAAAAATAGTTTACTAAGTGGTATCTCTATGATGTTTTTGTAAGTACCAGCACTGTTGTACTCTAAAATGCCGGCAATTGTGTTTAAAGCCATAACTCTTTGTTGAGTAACCGTTGACCGAGTTAGCTCAATTAGTTCTGTAATTGAATAGCCTGGTCTGTGAGGCTCATCACCATGGTGAAATAGAGTTTTCGTTTTTTCATTATATTCCATAGTATATGGCAAAAGGTATCCCCTGAAGTCAAATCTTGCTTCATAGGGTTCATCTGCTTTGACTTTTTTGCTCTCTTCTATTCCTTTTATCCATTCTAATTTGTCTCTTTCTAATGAATCAAAATGCAGCCATTTGTTAACTTGTGGATGGGAGAGTATATCATTATCCCAGAGACTATCACTGTCTGCAAGAGGACTTATATCCATTTTTTCTACCACAGATTTAATTTCTATGTTTTGTTTTTTGAATCTGACCTCCTTTTTAGGAAGCTTTTGTTTAGTATCTTGATTTTGTCTTCTAGATTTAATGAATTCTACTAGCTTAGGATCTAAATTTGAAAGTAATTTATTTTGTTCTTCCAAAATTTCTTGTTCAGACATTTCACTAAGAACTTTCACATTTTCCTTGTGTATGTCATTGGCATCTTTTGATAATACCATGAAGCTCTGTGTTGGCAAGTTCTTGTTATCATCAACATCCATTTTAACATTTTCATTTTTATCAACTTGTTCTATAACATTATTTTCACATTTTACACTAGGATTGAACTTAGTAACTTCAGGGAATCCTTGAGCAGGCATTACTTTAGTCTCTAAATCAACAAAGTCTGAGACGTTCTTCTCAACTATGTCGCCTAATAACGAAGGAAGCACTTTGGGAAAGTATACATTATCGTCATCAGCCTGTGGTAAGATTCTTTGTGGTTGTTCATCGAAGCTCTTTTCTAAAATGTCTCCCATTACGGAACTAGTGCTAGCCTGAGTCTCCAAGTGACTTTTAAGACCCTTAGATCTGGCATATTTAGAAGGTTTGCGATTACCTGGCTCGGTACTCGGTCGTTTGTTCATTTCAGGTCGTAAATTTGTGACTGCTGCTGCTGGCTGTATATTTTGCTTTTGTTTCTCTATAAGAAATTCTTCTTGCATTCGGAGAAGATCATCTTCGTCTTCACCCGGCTTCGGCCTTTTGAACATGATTCTATTGTAAAATTTTAGGCGAAAAATAAAAATAGTAAACAAGTGTTTCCTCTCGAGATAGAAGGTTAAGTTTTTGACAGCTTCGGTAATTTGTTTATGGAGACAGTTTCAATTGGTTTCAATTTTAATTTACAAATACATCTTTGTAAGTCTAAGTAAAAGAAAATAAGGTTGTATAATAAGAATATGAAATCGTGTCTTAACAAAAGTGTAAGTATTTTAAACATTTGGAGAGTTATTTTTTAAGAAGACTATCGATCACGAGTTTAATTTATTAAATTATACTAAGGCGAGCTTTGTGCACGAAGTAGTTGTCAGTTTTGACAACCGAAACTCACAGGGTAGCCAGTAGCCAGGCCGGTGGCAATTTAGTCGCTCTCGGAAAAAATACCATTCAAGAACCTTTATTTTTTTATGATAAATAATAGTAAAATAAGGCTGCAGTAAAGTTTAAAATATTTTCATGATCAGGTAAAAGCATCATTACAAATAACAATCATTTTGGCTATGAAATCATAAAAAATGGGTAAATTTGTAACCTCACCTGGCCATTTCAACTAAATGTCATTCTGTATACACGTGAGAACTATATGTTTGAAGATAACCAAAACAAATTAAAAAATGCCTAAAATTAAGAATAGTTTAGAGAAACTTAAACACCCAAATAGCAGAAAAACCTTAAAAGTTATTAGCAAAATAAAGAAAAATGAAAAGAAGGATCAAAATAAGGTCGGCACACACATAAAGCAAAACCTCATTGGTGAAAAGATTTTATGGTTCAAGGAAAAGATACCGGAAGAATGTCTGGTTTTAAATAAAGAACAGACTTTCGGGTTAATAGAAGAGTATTTGGCGCGCTTTGATGATGAGTTGGAACAGATTGCCTTGAAAAATTCAGTTGGACAGAGAAAAAACCGTCAACATGCAAGTAGAGAAGATATAATCAATATTACTAAAAAACAAGAGTTAGAAGAATTTGATACTTGTGGTTTAGAGATGCCAGATCTCTTGGACCGCCAGCAAATTGATGTATTGAGAAATTGGAATGGAGAATTAAGGTTTCTACAGCATTTCAAGTTGAAAAGAATAGCTAGAAAACATTTAATATAGTACTATTAAAAGATTTTGTATTTTATTTATTTATTTTGCTTGTACCTTGCACTACAGAATACCAGTTGCAGTTTTAATCTAGGAAAGACAGGAAATTTTTTTATAATTCAAATTCTCACTATTTTTTTTCAACAAAATATGTATAAATTATAAACTGCATCAATTTACCTTAAAAACTTGCAATGTCATAGTGTAACATATAGGTAGGTACATCTGGTTTCACTTTCATAGAAATTATATTATGCAGTTTGCATTATTGAATTGCGATATCAGTGCAATCAATTATTTTATTTAGAAAAGAGGAATTAATGGCTTAAACTATTTTCCCTCCTGGCCTAAACAAATTAATATATATCGCTCACTTATTGCAAGACCGTCATAATTCAAAATCTTGATTTTTTGGAAAATATGAAACAATGCTTGAAAAGTATATTTTTTAGTATCATAATGACAAGACGTTTTCTCACCATTTATTTTATCTTGTCACTTGTGGTCGCTAGATGGCGTAAAAATCGTAATGACACACTTGATGGGCGGTATGTGTTCATTTGAATATGTTCTAGGCCAGAGGTGCAATGAACAGTAGTGCATATATGAACAGTAATCATATTTAACATAATTTGATGCTATGATTTTAAGCACTAATAACCAACACAAACTTTTCAAAAAGGTTTAGCCTGTTTGTGTTATATTTTTGTGAATAGATTGAATTGAATGTTTAAATTGGCCTTCTGTAAAATTAGTTGTTGTAAGTTGTAAGATTTTTTAGTTGTGACATGCATTATGTGGGTAATATTATGTAAAATAAAAATACTATTTGTTTAGGCCTAAAGTGAGAAAAGTACCTTTTATGTACACACTCACATAAACGACAAAGCCTTTATTTGGAAATATACCTCTTATTTCAGATGGGTAGCTACTTCATAAAAGGAATAGGTACCTATATAAAGTTTGCCGCCTTTGTCAAACTCCAAAAGAAAAACAAACTGAAGAAAGATGACTAATTTATTAAATTAAGAACTATTTACAACTTTCATTATACAGAATAGGACATTACGTCAAAACCAGCTTGAACACAACCTAAGGAACATAACAAAACAATATACGCAAATAATAATGTTTATTTATCCTTAAAACTTGACGCAATTCGGAAGCCTTAACTACTATATAAAAGCATTGCAAATTATTCATTTATGGTAATTCATAGAAGTAACTAATGATTCACTATTAGCCTCTTTGTTTCAAGATGAGATCAATAAATACGAAGTAATGATGCTGATTCTGAGTCACAACAAATTATACAAAAATTGCCTACCGCGAATACTAAGTATGACTAATAACATTTTTTTAAGCGGCAACATTGACCTTGACCGGATGTTACGTAAGTCAGAAAAAAAAATATGGCTTCCGAATCGCTTCATCACAAAACACACTTTTAATGTCATACAATATCAGTCATTAGGTACTTAAATCACTCCAAAACACCAATTCTTAACAATAGCATGGTTACACAAATTATTTCGAGATTTCCTACAATAGTATCTATAAAAGTATAAATAATTTTCATTCTCCTATGAATATTATTTCAATAACAAATGAAATAATATTCATATACCTATGTATTAATAATATTTTCCTTCTCTTGATAACGACAACATAAATATTCTGTGGCATGCACATTAAGGATGAATTTGGCTAAGCGTACTTCCACAATTGCCGAAAATAAGTACGTCCTTCGATCTGTAATCAATCGAAAAGATCGCTTTCAAATGTGACCTTATCAATCCATTATAGAATCGAGTAAAGTATATATTCGGTATGTTACATGAACATCGCCGTACTAGGTAACATCGACATTACAAAAAATATTAATTCATTCAAATATTTATATGAGTATAAAAATAACATTTAAAAACAAAAAAAAAATGCAAAACTCATGGTAATAAGAATAACTTGTAACTTAACTAAAAAAATGTTATTGATATGGATGGATGACACCAATTGCGTTCGAGCATTAGGTATAGGCAAAACTTTATCCCTTTTCAATTTCATTTATTAATGTAGATAATTACAATAATTATAGGTATTAGCTGCACTAAGCTATATGCGTAGAACAATATGATAATACCCTTCATTGCTTCATTTTCATAAAAACTATAGGTAAACAAAAGAGATAGTTTTACACCATAGGTACCTGTCTATTAATTAAAATAATTCATTTAGAATAATACCTACTAATATTGTGGTTTGTGGTACTCTATTATATGAAGCTAATAATAAGCTAATGTTTTCTAAGTCACATAGCGTCATTAGTTCGTAGAACATTAACGTTGTAATAATGTAAGTAATTGAAAGGTATCATGCGCCATGCTTAGTAAAAGACGCTTCTAACTAAAGGTGGCAATTTATTACTATCTTGTTCGAATCACGGACGCATTTATGTTTGCAGATTTATTTACGTCACATAAGTAGTACAAGTAAATTCAGGGAGTAGGTATTACAATGCTAGAAAATTCATTTGATCATAATGGCTTTTATAAGTAAATGTTGACTCCTTCGTAGTACTCAAAGTTTATGTATTTTAAATGCACATAAACACGCAAATACATCCATAACAAAAAATATACATATAAGTAGTTCATATTATGCTAAATTATTGTTTAAATACCTATACACAATTATAATAATATATGTAGGTATGTCATGTTATCGAAACGAGAAAGATATTGCACAATAGTTATAATAATTTAGTAAAAATCAAAACATCGAGATATCTTATCAAAACCGGTTATGTTTGGACATAATATAAAATAATAATATTTATAAATGTTACATAAAACAAAAAATCGTAGAAAGTGAAGACTGAAAACGCACACATCGACACAGACTAGAATAACGACTTTCGCTAGCAGACGTTTCACTCACACACCCTACGTATACGTACGTGTGAAAAGAAATATTGTGGGCTCTAAATCTAGACATTTCATTACAGTTGTGAGAATATACATAAAAGCTTTTTATATTACCTCAACGTAGAAACTTTCAAGGTTATTCAAACGTCACCGGTGGAAATAGTTCTTGTTTAGTACGTCTGTAACAAATATTTGATTAAAATTCTAATCTTTAACTAATTCACCTTGAATGTGTCTGTCGCCGCATATGATTAAAAAACTTTCGCTACCAATAAATTACAAGAAATACGGTCAACCAATTAAATACTGTTTTATAAAGTACGCTTTTACTTTTTTTTAATATAATGATATATTTATTATATTAACTCATTCATATTGTGTAATTATCCCCGTTCGGTAGGTAGGTGCTTGCTTTATCAGGAAAATCAAATCAAATTATCTATTCAAATATTGCGATTAATTTTTGCCCTGTTAGCGGGCCTTGTTTATATTTCATTAATTAATTGTAATAATTAGTGCATGTATTACATTTTATTAGCATTTATTAATATACTATAGACTTTTACGAATTATCGCATTGTACATGAGGTGTTGACAACACATGTCAGACTGAACTAAGATTGGCTTGGAGCTTGAGATACGAGGACATGGTAATGTAGTCCGTAAAATCTGTTATATATCGAAACCAAGTTTGGCTGTCGCCTTGAACCCCGGGGCCTAAACTGATAGCAATATTCGCAGACTGGGCGCACAACGCGGGATTACACAATAAAAAATTCATCCAAGTTCCTACTACCAATTCGCAATGGCATGTCTTGGATTACTTCCTGGACCTTCTCTCAGGAAGGAGGCCCGTGTATTTGCTATTTGGATGGGTTTATGGCTGATTAGGCGTATTGTAGTGTATTTCCCACCGTTTAACGTTTTTTTATATTAAGCCTGACCGCAAATATTCCGAACTTGTATTCATTCATGGTGTCAATAGTATCTCTAGATATAAATATGTATGTGTAAAATTCTTTATCCTGTTAGCTCTTTATCGTCGATGCATGATGATGTAAATGTGTAAGTATGCTTCACATAAACAAGTTTTTAGTGAAATCTTCAAATCAACGAAAACCGAGATTCCTAAATAATTAAAACAAAAAAATTAAATTAACCTATTTGTTCATACAAAAGTAGTTTTTAATTAAAAACAGTAACAATCGCAAAACGGTTTCTTTCATAGAAACGTCAGTGACAGTTTCTTTGGAGTCTGCCAGCGTGTTCTGAAATTCTGAGGGCCGGCCGCCGGGAAACAGCTAGTGTATATGAGTAAGCCCAAATTTGTCATTTCCATTACAACAACGCACATTTCAGACGACGCTGTTGTGTATTGTGGTACGTACTACTCGGTACATTAAAGTTGGTAGGTAGAGGACCTACCAACTTTAATGTACCGAGTAATAACAATACCAACGTGAGGTTCTTCAAGCACGTTACTGGCGGCCATTTCATTTATTTATTAGGCTAATAACTCCCAAATACGCTACACAATTAAAATTCTACGTATCTATGCAACTAGGCACTTCGATAGTCTATAAAATTATGTTTAAAATTATTATATTACTAGATAATTATTTAATTACCAAACAATTCATTTAAGTTGAACAAAATATTTATTTTTTTCTTTTTCAACTGCGTAATACATTTTTTTTATATTATAGCACAATATTTTATTTGTAACGGTATCGAGTTTTTTATTTACATAGCGGTAGTTCTGATTTATTACATTCTCATATTTGGACATAATTCGTTTATTAGATCGATCTGTAACATCCTAATAGTTTTTAAATTTTGTTTTTTATAAATAGTTTATTAATTTATTTCAACATAGTACATAACATATAGATAGGAGAAGCATCTTCATCGAATATTTATTTAATTCTTAATATTCAATTATCAACAAGAGAAATTTTCGAAGTATTTATACTTATAGTTCGTGCCAAATAACTTGGATGGTTCGTTACAATGGTGCAGGTATGGCCATATGGAGTTATGCTGGGCCTAGCGTCTAATGTGTCACCCATGCTAACCCTCACACCGCTCAAGTTATGTGGCACGTGACACGCATCCACACGTATATTTAATCAATTTTCGTCTACAATTGATTCATTAGAGAGCAAAATAACTCGCAAACAGACATATCCAGACATGAAATTCGTACTCCTCGTATAATTTACACTCATTTTACAAGCTTACACAAACTTACAAAGTAAAATAAATCAGGTAAATAGCGGGAGATGGTAAAAATCGTAACCTCGTTGTCCCCTGGCTGCTAACCATATGTATACTACATGGTATGCGCCGGGGACGAAGCATATCATGCCGGCGACGAAAAATACTGCACCTTGGAGACCATTTTCTGGTTCAGCGACGGCGAAAGCTCCCATTCCAAGAAGTCCGACACCCACTAAGAGTAAAACGACTGCTGCACATACTGTTTTCCAATTTTCTCTGACTTTTGGATGGTTCCAGCAGTACATGGATTGTGTGGACTCCACATATTCGTGGATCAACGAGTCGGAATCCCGTGAAGTGGTGTCTTCTGTGCATTTGTAGGTTTTGCTGAAAGAAAAATAGTAATTTTATTAGATTCATGTGTTATGTTACATTCTATGAGCAACTTAAACTTAATTTAGGGCATTTGGGGCTATGAATAAAATGCCCCTTCCTGTTATGCTTCAAAATAGATAAAATTTAAAAAAATTAATAGGATCACTTAAGATGCAAAACAACTCTAGTGATACGTCGGGATTCTGCATGTACATGTAATGCCAAGTTCGCAAACAATAGGTAAAGCCGGAGAAACGAACCGGGCAATAAAAACTCGCGGCCACTGTTTACAAATTGCCAATTTTACAATGTTTGTTGATCGCTATCAAATTCTACTCAGACATATTTAACTTTGATTTGTGCTAAAAACTTTTCTATCACAATTAAGTGATAATGACAACATGAGAGTTAACGGCGTCTCAGGACAAAATGACGTTTGAGTATTCAACCGTCACACAGGATCGTGTAACTTTAACAGCAGGTTGAACTACTGCAGGGACTGACACAGAGAGAACCGGCGGGGATTCAGCCCCGAAATAAGGTTGTGAGCAAGGTAGCCCGAAAATATTCATCTTGCATAAGCCTATCGACTAATAGGGGCTGTAAGCTTGCACATAGTGACGATAACGATGTATGCGGCAATTCTCAACATAATAAAACTCTTTGACACGCGTTGCACTTGCACATAAGAAGAGGACACACGGTGTATTTTCTTTTAAGTTGAGAGTGATATACCATTGATCCATTGCATTGGATTTTCTGTGGACAACAGTCTCTCTCCTATATATGCACTGTCCTTTGGCTTATAATCTGCACGTGTTAAACTAAAAACATCGCGTGCTGTGAACTCATATTGTTATTCTTATACACCGAGTCAACTTTCTATACACATAATCTATATTAAGTAGGTAGATATCTATCGCATAAATGCCGATGTTTCTGCAAAAACATAATTGACGCATGGTGTGGTCACATGTGCCGTGTGGTGCCGGCTTAAGAATAGTACCACCCCATCTCTACCCGTGGGTGTCGTCAAGGCGACTAAGGGATTTTACCCCGGAGGACGGGCAGCAGCGTCCTCTGCGTACTTAAAGCCTTACTGCGATCGCCAACCCGCTCGCCAAGCGTGGCGATTATGGCAATTACCCCCAGGATCTACGTACTAGTAGGTTCTACTGGGGAGACCCGTGCCCAGCAGTGGGCCATCTTATGGGTTGATATGTATGTATGTGGTCACAGGCTAACATTAACGTCAATAATTTGTTGGACAACATTTAGACAAACAGAAATTAGTAGAATTAATCGAATGATAACATTGATTCAAATCATTGGGAAAGCCATCCTACATTCGAATTTATGCATGCATGTTATATAAACACCAAAATTCCATAATAGTAATACGATAAAAGGAAATTACAAAATAACACTTATAAGTGACATAGACTGCTTGTATGTTAAAGTCCGTAAAGGATAAATAGATTTATACTCTAGGTGTTCTGTGTCTGTGTCTTACTATGTATTTATTCATAAAACACTTGAATAAAATTTACAAAAAAATACCTGTTGTCTGTCAAACTAACACACACAACTACAGTGTCGAGATTGTTTTCTATACACTTCATTTTCTACACCTCCAGGAACAAAAATATATTAACACAAGTTACTTGCACGAACGGGAGCTCTCAACTGACTTATTAAACTATACAGATCTGTAACGAGGCTTCCTCAATTGTATTACTCATCAAATTTAATAGATGAGTGATCCATTCATTCATTAGAAGTTGTCGGGCAAGAGGGCAAGTAACAAAGTTGATACATGCCCCCATTTTTATTGAGATTGAATCAATTGACATGGTGGGAAAATTCGTCATTTTTAGGGTTCAAAAGAATAAAACGGAACACTTATGTTGTGTACAAAATTGGCGAATCAGCGTGTCGCGCAGTGCGCGTTTTCTGCTCGCCTGCCACCACTGTAACTTTTTGTGCGCCTTTTGAGTGGGAGAGGCCCACAAAAAGGGGCCTCTCGCATACAAGAATCAAAAAAATACAGAAGGGGCGCGCGTGCAGCAAGCACATTCGCCAGATTTGTACGAACCTCCTCTTTAATTGTTTTTATATTTAAGGTTTTACGAACTTCGATATTTGTAGTGTACCATGTAGCATTTGATATGGTTCTGAGAATTTGGATATGGAGTCTCTGTAATATATTTATGTTGGAGTCGTTAGCGCTTGCCCAGAGCTATGCACCATATAGATATGTAGGTTGGCATTAAAATGCTTTCATATTTTACAGTTTGTTGTCTATGAAGAGTTTGGAATTTCTTCCCATAAGCCAATAGAGGTTTCTGTAGCGTATGTTTAGTTCCTTTTACGTTTTATGTGTTTCAAGCTAATCGTCGATCAAGGTGTATTCCCAGGTATCTGACACAGTCTACGTGTTGCAGAGTGTTGGTGTTGGAAGTAATTCCGAGATTGACTGGAGGACACAATACAATTTTCTTGCCTCAGGCTAAATGTTACGAGGACTGGAGGATTTACTTGTGCTGGCTTTTATACGCCATTTGTTTAGCCAAGCTTGTATTTTATCAAGTCCTTTCTGCAGTGTCGCTGATGCTAATTTGGGATCTTTGTTCCTTGCAATAACTGCTGTCGTCAGCTTGTGTAGCAGTTGGGATTTCTGGGGTTACAGGTAGATCTGCAGTATAGATGGTATATGACACAGGACAGACGAGAAGAGTAGATGAAGGTGGTGTATGACAAGCTCTCTTTTACTTGAAAAAGCCTGAAAGGTCTGATAGGTATGACGCAAGTAGTAAAGAGTAACTGTGGGATATGTTAATTTTAATCTTATAGAGCAGTTCATTGCAGCACTTTATCAAAGGCTTGCTGGATGTCTAAGAACGCTGATGAACAGTATTCTTTATTTTCATAGGTATTTCTGATTACATTGTAAACTCTGTGTATCTATTCAATTGTTGAGTGATATTTTCAAAACCCAAACTGGTGGTCAAGGATTATATTTTTGTTAGCCAATATAAACATAAGTCGTTGTATAAGTATTGAAGGAAGGCTGATAGGTCGGTAAGATGAAATCTCATGAGATGGTTTCCCTGGCTTAAGAATTAAGAGGACCTGTGATATTTTTTATATTCTTGGAAAGTATTGTAGGTATACGCAAGATGCCGTTAAAGAAAACTGTCAATAATTTTATGGCTTTTTTGGTACTTGCTTGAGTATTTCCTTTGTAATTAGATCAAAGCCAGGTGCTTCTTTCAAAGTTTTTAACTTCTCCAGTACTTACATGTTTTGGTGTAAGTGGTGGGAGTGAACGAGTCAGAAAGGAACTTGGCAAATTCATTAGCTTTTTCTAGCCTATTTGTTGAAGCTTGTTTTAATGGGCGGTTAGCTTCTTGCGGTCAATCCAGGGGATTTTGTAAATTTCCATAAAGAATAGCCTATGTCTACATTAGTTTGGTCGTGCAAGTTTAAAAGTATGGTCTTTAATTCTTTGATAGCCCTATTAAGATCCGTTTTATTCACCGGGTGCCTTTTTGGTGACATATTCGTCTTAGTCGATGTTTGTCCAGAATTTTTAACTAACAGTAATTTTAATAAACTTCTAAGTTAAAGTAAAAAAAAAAGAAACGGCCATTTATTTTAAAAACTGCGAGATTCGATTCCTAAACTATTTATTTGCGTATAATGCAGCTACTACAGTACAAATTTCCGGTGAATAGCGGCGGTATGAGGTGGCATGTTCGAATTCCATCCATTAATAATATAATTTATTACAGATGCGCCGACTAGGCCGGATCATCCAGCTATATTTGTTGTTGACTAGTTGGACTATCACTTTATTCATATTTAACCGATTAGTCGGCCAAGTCATGAATTTATTACCCATGTCTATGACTGTAAGTTGTACCTGGGGAAACGCAAACCACTCAACACAGACTACTTGTGGCCTCTTTAATATTACCAAATTGGAGAAGGAAAAAATCCACTTTGCATAAGCCAGATGGCGATAAATTTACTGCCCTGATTGATACATGTCTGAAAGAGACACTTAAAGACCAAGGAGACAGCAACACTCTATGAAATTACTTTCATATATTTTGCGTGAATACCGCTAATAAGGATCCTTCATGGTGGAATGTCTTGAAAAGAAAATATCCGTCGCACTTTTCAAGTTGCCCAGATACAAGAAAAGCTTAGAGAGAATCACCTGCTGCGCTGGTACGACCATGTGACGTCCAATGAATCATTGGACGTCATTCACGACCAGGATGGAAACCAGCAAAAATGACACGAAATATACAAACTTACATGAAGAGACGCCAACCCACAAACAACCGTTAGGTGTGGCACAAAAGTACTAAGAGGGCAGACCCCAAATAAAGTGGGAAGACATCCAAAAAGAAAAAGATTGAAATATTTAAAAATCATAATCACCGAAGTATATTTAACAAAGTGCAATTTTTATTTTTATACAGACGTTGGAGTATTCAGTATACTAATATCCTACTAAAATATTGTATTTTTTGTTAAATTTTCGTGACTCGTTTTCTCCGTGTATAATATACTAGCTGCCTGCCCCGGCTTCGCACGGGTGTCATGTCGTAGCCTTTTATACGTAGAATTATTGTAATTTTCGTAGAGATCTCAAATTTTTTGACAATAAAATATAGCTATGTACAATATGTATGTACAATAAAATATAGCTGTGTGTATGTATATGTTACTTCCCGATAATGTAGTTTTCTAATGGTAAAATATTTTTTTTAAATCGTTCCAGTAGTTTCGGAGCCTATTCAATTCAAACAAACAATCTAATCTTTTCTCTTAATAATATTAAGTATAGATACCTAATTTTTTTTTTATTTCTGTAACGAAGAGCTCTTAAGGCCAATTTGCTGCCCCTAAAACCTGGCACCCTAGGTCCTAGCCTACTTCCGCCACTGATTATTATGCATCTCTTCCCCTTTCAACATCTCAGGACCATGGAGTTTTGGAAGCCGTGCGAGAATTTTTTACGTTATTTTATGAATCCTTAATATTTTTCCTGTCGCCGTTCGTATTGTTCGTCATAGGTATAATCTGTTTTTTTTTAATAAATCTTTGCTATATAACTGGTTTTTAAGTGAATTCAATGTACGTCTATCTATACATCATATAATTACTTGTCCTGACTTACCGACTGATTTATTAAAGGCCGATTCACACATATCAATGAAGTCACAGTTCCGACACAGACACGACGAAATCATGAATTCTCTTATGAACGCATCCCCACAGGCCGCATGTTTCAGTGTTTTTAAATAATCAACTCATATACAACAGCTAGTAATGAATAAATATACTAACCTACTATTGACCACAATTTGTGCAAAACACTATAATTATTTAAATCAAATGCTGATTCATTGGTATAAAATGTTATTTGTACTAACAAAGCAGCATAATTTACTACTATTATCTATACTAATATTATAAAGCTGAAGAGTTTGTTTGTTTGAACGCGGAAATCTTAGGAACTACGGGTCCGAATTGAAAAAATATTTTCTGTCAGGTAGCCCATTTATCGAGGAAGGCTATAGGCTATATAACATTACGCTACGACCAATAGGAGCGGAGTAGCAATGAAAAATGTTGCAAAAACGGGGGAAATTTACGCAAACGAAGTTGCGCGGATGGACGATTTTCGGGAACAAGTGCATTAAATTGATATTCCTGGATCTGTGTATTACCACCTCATTTTTGATCGAAACTTCGTATTCATTGAATTAGAGTAGGCCTCCAACTATGTTAACTAACAATACTTTTAGTTTCTTTTTTATCAAAACGATAAAAAAGAATCTAAAAGTAAACGAAACTACACCTAAAAAAAATACCTAGTCTATACTAGCCTATACATCTATACATATAATAAAATTGTAAATTTCACGTGTCTGTACATGGCCGAACATAGTAAAAAAAAATATTGGGAAATGTTCGAAAAGAGTATTTAAACACATTCCTACATTTTTAGAAATGTCTGTCTGTCTGTCTGTCTGTCTGTCTGTCTGTTTGTTTGAACACGCATCACGCAAAAACTACCTGACAGATTCGGTTGAAATTTTGTATGTGTATTCTAATAAGTCTGGATTTACATAAAGGCTATATTTTATCACGCTATCTCCTATAGGAGCTAAGCAATAACGGATAAGGTCTGTAGCTATTTATCGTTATAAAACAATAACTACTTGACGGATCTTCATGAAAATTTGCAGTTTTGGTGTAAATACTATAGGTCATTACTTACACTATGAATCATTACGCTTTCGTCTATGGGGAGCGAGCAGCAACGTATGTTTGGTCGAACCATTATGGTTTTTCACATTTTTTTCCACAATAAGACATTATTTACAATTGTAACCCATGGAAACAATAACTTCACGCTAAAACTATAAGGAGCTAAACACAACATTTTCAATTTCTTAAGATCACCTATTTTAACCGTATTTGTAACGGTTGACGTGGTCCATTGGCACAAGTAGCGGTATTGAACGAGCGAGGTTGGAGGATCGGGTCTCAAGTATTCATGTCTCTTTTTGTGTTTTTTTTCTATTCTTTTTAAGTATTTTTCTAAAGGTATACTTATTATACAAGCTCTTATTTCCGACTTTAACATGTTTACTTTGTTTAACAAATTTTCATATTAATCAATCACTTTCAATAGGCACCTTTATCATTGTTTTGAATGATATGAATGTAAAAATGAAAAACAATATTACATTATACAAATAAATAAACTTTATATTTTCTAGAATTTATAAATGTTAGTTGCTTAAAAAAATGAAAGATTAAGTCCATGTTATATCAAAATGAAACACGTGGCGCCATCTGTGATTCGATTTCTTCTGAGTGCCAAAATTGCTTATCTACAAATTGTTGATAAACTTTCGCGATTTGTACACATTATGAAAATATGTATATTACGGGTCTTAATCGCGTAAATAAATTAAGGGTATGTACCTTGCTTACCTACGTTTAATATGCATGATAGTTTAAGTATAATGTAAAATAAAATCATCAAGTATTAAAAGAAACTTATCCAGTTTAGAAAATAGATGGCGTTTAAATACAAATTAAAAAGAATCGGAAAAATTGATTTAAAAAAATACTGAAGTTCTTACGTAGAGGGATATGAATATATGATGATCTTAATTTGCGACAGGTTGACACACCTATTTTCTAATTCACAAATGTTGTATAGTATTATATTATCTGTGCCAATGTAGACATTATAAAATAATATTTAAATCTTCAAAAGTGAGTGAAAAAAAATATTGAAATAAGTTTAGAAATAGTATTTAAACACAAAAAAAGATAACTGAGTATATCTTTTAGAAACGTTTGAATGTTGTCTGTTTGTTTGAACGCATCACAGTACCACGGGAATGCAATGTTTTAAAAACAGGATATTTTTTAAAAACATAACTCACACTAGCCCTATTTCCCGGGGGACTTTACAAACACGGACACAAAGTGGGTGGACTTTAGACGCGATCATAGGGAATATGTGAGAGTTTTTTCCATCATACCTTTATTACTTAAGTATAAATTAACTTGAAGGAGCGGCCGCCGCACGCTAGGTACCTCCGATTAAAACGTCTGATTTAAAAGTGTAGGAGCCGAAGTTAGAGTCGGAGGTTTAAAATCAATCTGAATTGTCGACCTTTCGCAGTCAGAATCGAAGCTCTTTAACACAAAATTTCGCGTGAGTACTTGGGCGATATTGGGCTTCATTTAACCCGAAATCGCCCAAGTACTCGCGTGACGGGCGAGAGGGGGAATTTTTCAATATTAATAATATTTGATATGATGCAAATCATTTTGCTAAAATGCTACTTTTTTATCGAGGTGCTAAGCATGGGAATTTTTATAATTTGTCTTCTAACCGTCTGGCGCCATAAACTTTGTCGCCCTTCATTTTGCTGCACTGGGCATTTGCTTGGCTTACCCTGCCATAGGTTGGGCCCTGATTAAAGCTAGGCCCTAATATCCATAGATGCCACAGAGCATTGTGGAGCATGTTTCCAATATGCTGTACACAGAACTTAAATTGTAATATAAACTACCTTATTATAAACCCAACTTCCACGCGAACGAAGTCGCGGGCACAGCTAGTACATACTATGATAGTAACCTATGTTACTATCAGCAATCAATGATGTATGAAAAACGTAAAGAGTGCATCTGGTAGATTCAGGATTGTTTTGAAGAGACAGGATGGGCTGACCCTGATGAGGTTTTGGTTTAGGGAAAACAGGCTGAGGCTATGTTTTGTTTTTGTAGACTAAATGACGAGACAAGCAGGATGTGAGTCTGTTGGTAAGCTTCATACTAAACCATAACAGTATCACCCAAATCTTTGTTTGGTAAAATCTGAATGTCACCGCCCAGCTCACCTCATACCTCATTTGCCTAGTAATTACTACAGTGCCCTTCAACTGAAACACAGTGGTGTGTGATACTGTTGTGGTATCCATCAAGACCAAGAGGTAAAATCAAGGAAAAGCACACATACATGGGAGAAGATCCTGAGCTTAAAACTTATATTACCCAGTTTATGCAATCAAGTTAATAATTCTAGAATAGGATAAGCAATATCAGTGATTATCAACAGTTTTTACCTCTTTATAGTACACATAAAAGATGTAATAATTAACATTAGTCATTAATTGTCCATTAAATGATTACAGCTTGCTTTTTATTTAGGTCTTTTTATGATCTTTTTATTTGGTCCATTAAATACTCATAAAAATTGATGCTAAAAAGATTAACTATGTAAAGTACAATATTTCACAATACTAAATGTTGCAATTTCTTAAGTAACATTTTATGTGAACATTACTATGTTGCATTGGCTTTAAGGGAAGTCTACAATGATTGTTCTTATGTAATGTCTACCCTATTGCATTGTATGTAATCAAAGGATTGCAATAAATGCTATAATTAAGATATCATTATTTTGGGTATGATTAATTATTAATATGTCTCTACTGCCCAATGTGTATATTTTTTGTGAAAGTTGTTTAAAGTAACATGTTTATTTATTATTCTATTTAAAAAAATATATGCAGAATAATATTTTATAGGTATGTTTATCAGTTTTCTGTTACAGGATTTCCCTAGTTTGGGATTAGATGAATGTGTGGGAGTTGTCCAAAGTTGTTATTACATAATTAGATATTATTTAGTATATACTGCCTTATTTTTGTAAAAGAGTTTTACATAATAAATTGAATTTTATTAAAAAAAAAAGAAAAATATTTTGGGTTGATTGTGTTATCATCAATTGTTAATATACTGCCATAAACTAAGGTTGCTGGTGTTGAGAGTAATTAATATAATAATTGATTGACCATAATATGGGAACACAGGTAAATTAGAAATATTATTCTGAAATGTTATTAAGGAAAATAATCATAACAAATTCTTGTAAAATAAATGCCACATTAAAATTTAGTCCCATAACTTATTTTATAAAACCTATATTGAGCTCAACCTTTAAGAATTGAAAAAGGCCAACAAAAACAAGTAGAAACCTTTTTTGTAATACCTGAACAAAAAACAAGTATTCTTAATCAATATAGTATACCTTACATTGTCATTTATGACTCACATTACAATATTTATTAACTCTTACAAAAGAAATCTCAAGGCAGTTCAGTTTATAAGCAAACAAACAAGCAAAAACAGCAAACTTCCTTTGTTTTGACTTTACATTGAAAAATAGTTTTACAATTAACTTTGTTCCTGTGTGCCTGGGCCTATTTTTCCATCAATATGTCATTCAAATCCGTTCAGCGGCTTTGGTGTGAATGCCGAAAAAATTATGCAACTTATAAATTTTCATATCTATACTAATATTACAAAGGTGAGGGGTTAGTTTGGTCCAAATTGAAAAATTCTTTTATGGTTGGATAGGCTATATAACATCAAGTTGCAACCCATAGGAGCAGAGCAGCAATGAAAAATGTTGCAAAAATAGGTAAAATTCACGCAGACGAAGTTGCGCGAGACAGCTAGTTAGTAATAAAAATAAGATTAAAATTGCATTATAAAGTTATAATATTTATCCATCATCATTATCTGCAAAATCTGATAAGATAATCACAGATCCGATTTGAGAAAGAGAGATTACTTGTACGAAAGGTGGGCGATAGCCTTCAAGATACAAGTACGACGATCTATAACGTTATTTATGAGTTTAATGTAACAGACATGTTCTGGGTCAGTGCACAACATTATTTAGCGAATGCTAACGAGTAATTAGCGTCACAACACTCCGAACTATGTCTGTAAACCAACTAACGGCTCGGAAGTTCAACTGCCTTTGGCCCAGTAAAAAATATGACTCACGAAAAGGTCACGAGCATACTGACATTTTAACACAAAGAAACTCTATAATAACATGAAATAAAGGCAAGATACGCATAAAATTATATGAATAGTTAATTAAATTTACGTTACCTGGCCATATATTCCGTCCCATTTTTAAATTTATTCTGTAAAGGCGATCTGTCTCCTGTAGAACCGTAAACCTTTATAGCTTCATCGGTCTCTTCCTCGAATGCGTCGTCGATTGAAAATCGCTTATCGCTGTTACCGAAAGGCCTTGTCATGGTTAAATATGTCTGTTATCTGTGTGGAGATGTAAAATAAACATCACAACTGTAGTACAGCACAAAACACAGCTGTCAATTTGTCATATCAACATGCGCCATATTGATTGCTTGTTAGACAATCTAAAACCCACATTAGAATATGATTATCGTCAATAATCATCATACAATTGCCAAAATTTTGTATTTTAATTTTAAAATATTTTTTCTATTGTAAGTCTGAATCTTTTATAAGATTTAACAGCCATTATTACTGCTTCGTCACAAGGTTTTATTTATTAAATTAAGATTTTGTGCTTTTACTTATTTATAACTGTTTGTGTTTTCGAACGCTACCCTTTCGAAATCTATGTTGTTCGGATATTTTTAATTATTTACTTTATAATACCTACTACTTACATTGTAAAATTTAAATAGAGAGAAGACATTAACAATATTTCTTTTGTTCTTACTCCATTCCATTAGAATAGGTTCCAATAATACCTATTATTTGAAACCTAATTTTTTTTAGGTGGATTTTTATTATTTCCTAAAATTAATACACTGTATTTCAAATGTCAGCGTCGAAGTAAATAAATGCACGTCAACGTCAACGTCAGATGTCAAAACCACATGGTACGGTCATATTGTTTGTTTTTTCAAGGATCTTCAAAAAATACAAAATTTAAACATGGTTAACAAAGACTGGTCGAAAGTATCACCTGACTTATCAAAGCCGGTGTTAAACTGCATCAAGAAGCAAGATTTCAAGACCATGACACCTATACAGGCAGCTGTAATACCCTTGCTTCTGTCCTGTAAAGATGTGGTCGCCGAGGCGGTCACTGGGTCTGGTAAAACATTGGCGTTCGTTGTGCCAATGTTAGAAATGTTAATTAAAAAGCAGAAGGACACGCCGTTGAGAAAAGACTTTGTGTATGCTGTTATTATTTCACCGACCAGAGAGTTGGCGACACAAATTCATAAGGTATGTGCCTCATGGTGTAAACAAGCGACAATAATTATGTTATAAATCCAAGTTCAATGTATTATTGACCAGTCGATACAAATTATAATCGCCTGTCACTCCTATCCAATATGGGTTCTACTCCATAAAATGTTTCAAATCCATATTGCATAATTAATAGTTCAGAGGCTATTATATATATTGTAGTAACTAAGGAAATTATAAAAAAAAGTACTAATTCAACTAATTAGCTAAGTATTTATAAATATCTTGGGACAACTCACACAACACGCACAATGGCGCAATCAAGAGGCTAAGTGCAACATTGCAGCCCCATTCTGATCCCAAACTAAGCAGAACTTGAACTATGGAAATCAGACAACTGATGTATATACATAAATATATCTTAACAAATGCATATTATAGATAGATAACACCCAGACACAGAATAAACCATTGTGTTCATCACACAAAGTTTTATCCTGGGTGAAGATCAAACCCACAACCTCCAGCTTAGCAGTCAGGGTCACTAACCCCAAGACCGACAGGTCAGTCTGGGAGTATGTTTCTTTCCTACTTAATGAGTGGTAGCCTATAATTATTAAGGCAGCACTTCTGGATGTATCAATTAAGATTTCTTTGTTGGTTGCCTTAAAAAATAATAATAATAAAATTAAAACTTGATAGCTTTTAAAAATATATACATTAATCGCATGAATACTAAAAAATACCTTGTTTATTGCCTGAAGTTTTGGCCTTGAATGATGAAATTTCCAAAATCAAAGTCTTATCTCCAAACAACATACTTTGTATCTTACAGGTCATAGAACAGTTTCTCCAAGAGCCGGAGCTGTCTCATGTCACCATAGCACTACTTGTTGGTGGTAGACCTGTGGACCTGGATGTAGAGACGATACAGAAGGGAGCTCACATAGCCATATGCACTCCGGGCCGGTTGGAAGACTTGCTGGGTGAAAGGAAGCAGTTAAACCTTGCTGGAAGGCTTAAAGAATTGGTTAGTGGGTGGTAAAGATTTTACCCTACTATTTACTTGTGTGAATAATGAAGGTTTAATCTATACTAGGTATATTTACTAATATTATGAAGCTGAAGAGTTTGTTTGTTTGTTTAAACGCAATAATCTCAGGAACTACCGAATTTAAAAAAATCTTTTACTGTAGGACAGCCCACTTATCGTGGAAGGCTTATAGGCTATAATATAATATTACGCTACGACCAATATTAGCGGAAAAACGGGAAAAATTTACGCAGACGAAGTTGCGCGGTACAACTAGTAATATTATAACGCTAAAGAGTTTGTTTGTTTGTTTGAACGCGATAATCTCAGGATCGAATTGAAAAAATCGTGTTACCATCTCCTCCTCAATTACAATTTCCTCATTTTACATCAGATTCAAGTACATATTCAATTTTTATTACAGGAAATCCTAGTCCTTGATGAAGCAGACCGCCTATTGGATTTAGGCTTCAGTGCAACCCTTACTACTATACTACAATATCTACCGAGGCAGAGGCGCACCGGCCTCTTCTCAGCCACACAGACAAAGGAACTACAGGACTTAGTCCGAGCAGGCTTAAGAAACCCTGTAGTGGTCAGCGTCAAAGAAAAATCTACCATCAGTACACCACTACTATTAGAAAATTATTATGTCATTGTTGAGCCACAAGACAAATTCTTATTTTTACTAAATTTTATAAGGAATAGAAAAATAGCCAAAGGATTATTTTTCCTGCCGACTTGCGCGTGTGTGGATTACTGGGCGGATGTGTTGCCAGTATTCTTGCCAGATATAAAAATTTTCTCTATACACGGCAAAATGAAATTGAAGAGGAGTAAGATTTTAGAGAAGTTTCGTGCTGCAGATAATACAATATTGTTGTGTACAGATTTATTGGCAAGGTGGGTGTATTTCTTTGTTTAATTTTGTAACTGCCATTTTTTATACACATTTATTTTTGGTTTATTATTTTTATACCACTACAGTCACAAACAAGCATACGGCCTGCTTTATAGTAAGCAGTTACCGTAGTCTATGGACGCCTGGTAAAACTCTATTCAGTTTCCTTTTGAAGAAACCCATACTGTAGTCTTTACGGAAAACCTCGGGAGCTCTTTCGACAACCGAACCGTTATAGGAAGGACAAGCCTCTAAAACCGCGCAGTGCAAGACCGTTTAAAGGAGTAGTAAGAAGGACGACGAACATTTATACACGAACCGGTGTGCGTTGCGTGTTGTCTAGTCCGGCGAAAAAATCCATCCGGCATCTGTAGAAAAAAAACACACGTATAAAAGCAACCTTAGGCTCCAAAGGATCCTTGTCGATGGCGAGCGGTGCGGTGGTAGAAGGAGGCTGTAGGCATCATATCAAATAATTCCTCGGAACACATCCTATTATAAAAGCGGTAGATCACACTGAGGGAGGCAAAATCTCTCTTTAGACTAAGTGTCCCCATCCCGCTTGTGAGAATCGGATCGTCAACAAATCTCACAGCTTCTTTCTATCTACGGAATCGAGAGGGTTAAGCTGGTGTGCAAGTGCTCCCGGCCACCAATATCCTCCTTAGTAGTCAATATTTCGCGCCCTCCAGATTGCTGATTCTAATGTACAGTTACAGTTTTATTTTCTAAAATCATTCGATTGAAGAATCGATCCTAGAGATATCAAAGTGTATTCGAAGACACATCAAATGATGGATGATCTGTTGTCTCTGGGGAGTAGTCATGCGCCATGTAATTCATTGTGTTGTAATTCATTGGCTACTATTCTGAGCTTGGTTATTTGTGATTCTATTCTATCTATTCTTGGACATCTGTGAATGAAAATACTTACAAGTAATTTTGAACTACTACCCTTGGAATAAGATGAGACTTCTCTATATATTATACGCGTGTTTCTTGCAATCTAGCCAATTCTCCAACCCATTTCTGGCAGTGTCAATTTAACTACACAGACATTGAGTTTTGCGGAATTTGCACGTATTTCTTATATTCTCAAACGTAGAGAGCAGAGGTTACCTGTGGAAATGATGACAGCTCAATTTGCCGCCCTTTTCACATCTATATCCATTGTTTAGAGGTTTAGACATCCCGGAAGTAGAGTGGGTGCTTCAATGGGAGCCTCCCAGCAGCCCGGCAGCATTGGTTCACCGCGTGGGACGCGCGGCCCGCGCCGGAGCGCGTGGTTACTCGCTGCTACCTCTGCTGCCCGCTGAAGACACTTACGTGCCCTTCATCAAGACGAACCAGCTCGTCGAGCTCAAGGATTGGAGGCAGTCCAAAGATGAGATCAAGATCAGTTCCAAGTTGAAGGACAAGGTTGGATATTGCTTTTGTAAATACTCTTACCAATTCAGAAAGTTAGGATGCTTTGAAGTAATTTTTATAGGCATTTCTTGCCAATTACTTTACAAATACAATAATTTCATTTTAGCATTAGAGATAGAAAAATTTGAGATCTAACATAGTCCAGATAGGTGGTTCGCTTCTCGCCCCGGTTTGGCTACGGAAGTCTCGGGTTCGATTCCTGAGTTAGGATGCTTTGTTATATTTATTCTGGTTAATGTTATAAATTCAAGCAATAGTATTATCATATTTTGCATCTGTGTCTGCCTATCTATCCAAATATTGCTTCTCACCTCAAACCACCTCTTCTTAGGTCCGCACAATAACACGGCCATTTATGACTTTTTTAGTGTATGTGTGTATGACATTTGTAACTCTTTTAATGTTTTTTTGTCTCTACAATACAAGCTTCAACAACAACCTCATGCTTCAGTCCGAAGTGATTATAAAGTAAACTTTGTAAAAAAGTGCAGCATGTTATAAAAACTGGTCTATAGTTATTCAGGCTTGCAGTAATATCCCGAAAATCTTATTTTCCGGGTACGACAAACTATGTGCGCAAAATCAACTTGCAGGTGATCAATATTTCTTCTTTATATTAACTCAGTTTGATCAAAAGACTCTATCTCTCACAGGTCCTCACAATGCTACACGAACAACAAAAGAAAGACAGATCCATCCTAGACAAAGGCCAACGAGCCTTCGTATCCCACATGAGAGCATACACCAAACACGAATGCAACTTACTATTACAATTCAAACAACTACCCTTAGGTCACATAGCCACTAGCTATGGTCTTCTAAAGCTACCGTTAATGCCAGAAATAAAGCAGGAACATAAAGACCAGTTTGTTGGTCCGAAAGAACAGATAGACTATAATAGTATACCATATAAGGATAAGCAGAAAGAGACGAGTAGACTGCAGAAGTTGGAGGAATATAAGAAGAGTGGGGTGTGGCCGTCGAAGAAGAAAAAGAAAATGGTAAGGATTAAATAGTCGTAGGACATTTTGTTACAGTTTAAAAGCAATAATGTAATAAATAACCCATATACAAGGTTATTTTTGGTAAAGTGCAAAGCTCAGACACCCCAACAAGATTTTTACTTCAAACATTTAAAAAAAATAAAATGAAAATATTGAAAGCTTGCATAGTTATAAGCCATTCAAGTTGTCTTGTGCTATTAGCGCTATCGTGCTCATTGCGTTCCGTTTTTATTGAAAAATAAGTGATGATTACATTTCACATTACATTTGGACTGTTACAATGATTAATTAATTAAAAATATAACGTAGTCAAAAAACTTCCCCAATGGATTGCGTTACTGATTATGAGCAAACTACTTTCAGGTTTGCACTAGGTATGCCAAGAATAACGTTGTATATTCATGTGGCGGTATCTACATATAAATAAGACAAGATCAGTTGAACCTGACCCTGAATCGCGATGTTATGATTTTCACAGCTGCTAGCTATATTATACAAGTTCCCAAACGTTAATAGTACAAAAAAAATAAGCTTAAAGAACATGTCCATAAGTCATAATTTGAAATGACGGAAAGCACACGTTCCTGTTATGTAGGTATCTCGGAAATATGTTTATACAATTAACTCATTAGAGGTATAATACTAACCTATTTTTTAAGTTTCTTTCTATGTATCTCATTGTAAGTGAGCTGTAAGTTCTTATGAGAAATAAATGTCTTTAAACCTAATAGTCGGGCCGTTACCCGCCGGGCACGATCACCTCGCCAAAGAGGAGGATCCTTTGTGTTGAAAGGAGGTAACACCTTGTCCTTCACTGCTGGGCTCAAGTCTCCTCGAAGAGAATATGGGCTGTCATCGATCTCGCTGGCAGGCTCACCAAAAGTTCGATGATACCCGTTTCCTTACTAGGTTTTCTATATCTTTTTATTTTTCTTTTTTTAAAAAGACAACTTTCACAGTAGGGTACTAGCCCTGTGTCGCGGGCGACTTTACAAATATTAAATTCACGGACACAATGTACACCAAGACTCGAACAACAATTTGCGGATCACACAAAGTGGTGTCTCGTGTGACATTCGAACTACGACTTCCCACCGCGTAACCGAGGCAGTACAGACACCTTTTCACTTCGCTTACCTTTTTGTAATGGGTCTAAATATATATTTTTACGACTACCTATAATAAATTTACAGTGACAGTTTTCTAAAATTTGAGAAGTCGCCTGTACCCAATTTTTGTCACCATTATCCATATCATAGCCCCGGTATCTCAGTAACTCCTATCTTCTTAACAGATGCAAACAGAATCATGGGAGCAAGCTAAGCAGAATAAAGAAGACCGTAAACTCAAGCGAAAAAAGCGGAAAGAGTTAAAAGTGCAGAACAGCGCAGAAGGAGGCAAGAAGAAGAAACGCAAGGCTGTAACACAGGAGGAACTGGACGAACTTGCTTCTGATATAGCACTTATGAAAAAACTAAAGAAAAGAAAGATAACTGAAGATCAGTTTGATAAGGAATTTGAAGTTTAATTGACATAGTTTTATGTATATTATAATAAATGTTATTTTTAATTTAAACTGTTGTGTATTTTTATATATTTTTTAACTTTTTGGGGTGCCCAAATAGCTCTTTTGAATTTACTCTAGCGCGGCAGTTTACCATGGGGGGGGGGGGGATACTTTGTACCATGTTGAGTACCTCTACTAAATATTAACTCTTTATATAGTGACGTCTTGGGCAGCCCATCAAAATATTTAGTAAAAATATCATACAGATGGTTCAGTTTGATATCCGCTGATCTAATATTTCTAAGATTATGTGGAAGGATTTTCTTAATCTGCTAGTGTTAGTTTTAATATTCAAAAGCTGCCACGTGCTTGTGGCTTGTCCAAATTGTAAGTTATTTGAATGGGAGCTTTTTGTGGGTTCACTTAACATCACCATTTCATGCGAAAGAGGTTTTTTTTAAGACCCGAAGCCGCCAATTCCCTTGAACTCCATTGAAAAGGATATACATCCTAAACATTTTTTACACAAAACCGGCAAAGTGCGAGTGGGACTCCCACATTTGGGGTTCCGTACAAAGTTGTAAGTAATAGTTCGATCATCACGGAAATCTATATAGACACACTGCACTGTGTCAACCAGGTTGCAAAAGGATGACTCACCGGCCGTGGTTACCCAAAGCATTTCAGGTCACGATAATGACCTACATTACTCGTAAAGATATGTATGTAATTTTAAATAAGCACAATAATACCTATAAATATAAAACAAAGTCGTTAGTTACACCATTTAGGTATAACTCAATGACTTATCACATTATCTTCACTCTACTTTTAAAATTGTAGGCTTAAGGGGTAAAATTTTACATTCTCACAACAAGCCCTTTTATTTAATATGTTAAATTACACAGTTTACGAAACTTATTTTTTAAATTTTCTAGTTTGCCCCCCAGGTGGCTCACAAATTGAAAACTATTTTATTTTACGTTACCTGTTTGGGCCATAGAAAAACATGTTGTGTACCAAATTTGAACTTAATCGGTCCAGTAGATTCGGAGCAAATTGGCTTTGACAGACGGATTTTCCTTTTGAGGTAAGGAACCCTAATAAAGGGTAATGGAACTCATCTCCTGTGAATAGCATTATGAGTTTGGATAATCACAAGAGTCGGGAGAGATATTATGAAATAATTACAGCATGATTCAGTGTCTCCCGTGGAAATCGAACCCACATACTCTTGTGCAGCAGTTACACACACTTCCACTGCGCCATCGAGACAGTAATTGGCAACTGAGCAATTTGAAAGTATATTAGGAATATTGAAATAATACGACCAATGAAAATAGTAAAATAAATATATATTCTGTTTAACTTTCGTAGCAACATGTATGATCTGAGTATTACATATCAAAACACAACAAGGCACTTAACACCTATATTTAATATAATATTGTCAAATTTCGTGTAAATATTATACAATTTTATATATTGAAGCATTTGGCACTCATTGTAGCACCGTTACACATCTTAGATTGTATAAACGTGGATTGGTAATATTGAGCTTATATTTATATAGATGTAGTAACAAACATATTAAAGGAGTTTTGCGTATTAACTATATGCAATATAGGAGAATAGACGGACACATTTGGGCAAAATTGTGGGCGCTAACGTCAATTCAGTTGACATTTGGTCACCGAGGTTTGGCGGGAAAGCGAACAGGAACGTGATTGGTTCCTTTATGTCACGTGACATTTATCCTCACCCTTATATCCATGTTTGATGTATCTCAATGGCTGTCTTTCTCCTATATTGTCATTGTCAGAGACGGATTGCAGTCTGCAACCCGTCTTAGTATTGTAACTTTATGGTAGCTACATCATATTTATTGAATAGGCTTTACAAAGGACGATCTAAGTTCTTATTTTTTAATACTATTACTCCTAATACTCCATAAATGAACATATCTTACGTTCGTTTTGTGGCCCTTAACATTAATGCACCGCTGATTTTTAACATAAGTTTTGTAGGTATATAATGTTGGTAATAAGTAAAACATTTACAATAGATAAAATACAATATGGTATATTTAATAAACGCTGAATGACTATAGCACCAACTTACTGGTTACATTATACGTTTTCTTAGATGCATAAATTTTACAACAAGTTTAAAAACAAATATATTTTAATGTGACCATTCCAGTCTTTATACATTCTAAGACAACGTACTTATATTATAATAAAATTGTGCGTAATATTTTACTATTTTCAGTTTTCAATTGTCACATTTTCTAATCAAAGAGGAGTAGATAATATTTACATTAACGTGAATATTGCAATTTAACTTACTATTCGTTTGTTCGAATATAAATTGAAAAATAAATAAAATTTGTTCTTCAAAATGGCGGCGTTCAAATAAGTATATAGACATTGGCGATTAGTTTTTTTTACAGTTTTGAATCTATGCTCTATAATTAAATTTACACCATTAGTCTAATAAATAATTAGATAATAATTTATACTTTAAAAGAGCGTTACTCGTGATCCGAATTTTTCGCAATGTAAGTGGGTAATTTATTACGAAGTTTTAAAAATATTGTATTAGAATATGATTTCCTATGTTACAAAATTAATACTTTTCGTTAATTATCGCTATATTCAAACAAACGTATTGTAATCTTACACATGAAATACATTAATAATTAGGGAAGCGTCTAAAGCGGTGGTAAAAAGAAAAAAAAACACAATTACAAATTATTTAACGTCAAAATATTAACAGTCGAAATCATTACATTAAGGTGGGCGTCCATTGAATACAATACTTTACTAAAGATATGAGGGAATACTTATGATTAACCATTTTATAAAAGTAGTTAAATATTGAAAAAGAATTACTCAGTAGTTTTATTCTTACTCTTTATTTTTTATTGTAACTTCTTTTATATCGGCAATGTTACGTAGTATGTGTAGTATTTAATTACTATGCATAACTATACATATTTTTTGTAGTATCGTGTATATAGATGTACCATCTAGCACAGTATCACATTCGGTGGACAACCAGCCTTACTGTCGATTATAAAATTTACACTAAGTACATTAAAATAGCGCGTATTTATACACAATAGGTTAAAAATGCTAAGAAAAACTCGAAAATGAATAATACAAAAAGCGTCACATACAAATTGGAAATCTTTATGACGGAAGTGCCAATTCTAAGCCATATTGACATCATCCATGACTTTTGCGAACAATAAAAATTAAAAAAAAAATGTGCGCGACACCATTTTTATACAAATATTCATACAGGTAAAAAACAAGCATATTTTTTCATACAAATTCATACATTGCCTTGTCATGATACTACAACTCGAACATCTAAGTTTACGCCATCATAAATTAGATAAGTAAAATAATAATAATTCTTGTATTAATACTATAAAATTTAAACTATAATACTAACTGTCAAAGTGACAGCGCGACCTGTCAAATGTCAAATTTCATAAGTGACATGACTAGCTGCAAAGGATCTTAATGTATCCGATCATATTAAGAAATTAATACTTTCAATTACGTTTTAATGACAATTTGTGTCCTTATGACAATTTCATTATTAAAAAAATAATTTTGTGAGAAGAGAATACTTAATGGGAAGGCGAATTAACGCGCTGACATAAAATTCAAGATGGCTTCTTATTTTGGCGCCAAGAATTGAAAAAAAAAAACCTTACAACGATATAATAAAATAAAACAGCAAACTTATACTATAGTAGAAATAGTAGAAAGTAATCATTAATAATGCATTGAGCCAGCAATTTGTTTAGAAGCAATGCGCCTTATTGTTATTTGAAAATAAAAAAGATATACAAAAGCACCAAGTTACTGGACTCTTAAGCCTACTTAAAGAGAACATTTCAAGTTAGACATTAGAAACACTTGCTATAATATGTATTTCATGACGTATTACTTAAAGTTACCAAATAGATTTTAACCCACTGAATGCCCCAGTCAGATTTATACGACAAAAAACGATGCGCAGGAGTCATTATGATAGCTGGTACCTACTAGAAATGAAGGGCGAAAACTTTCCTGCGGTAATACGATATCAAAATATATCTTGCTGAACACGGTTCTTTACAACTTTAATATTATATATCTAGAATTCAAAGAGAAGCTCGAAATAATGGTATTCTAAGGTCTCTGACACTGGTATCTTGTATAAAGAAGACACCGCAAATTAAGTTATTCCACTGTGCCCATTAAACTGCACTTAAAAAACGGATTAAATTCATCTGACACGTTCCTTCCCTTATACCTGCCTGAAATAAGTTTTGTGACATACATTTTGTTTGGAATAAATGTTGCATTACTAGCATTATAATTCCATTATAATGAACACTGGTTTTCGCAAGAATGTTCATAAAATATTTGTCGAATAATTGCCATGGGCGATCATAGGGTTCATAAATAAATCTAGGTATAATGATATAGCAGCTATTAAAATGTGTATTTCTGTTGTCTAACCCGAAAGAACTCTATACACACAGACATTTCAATTATTTCATAATTACATTTGATTATGGGCTTGTGAAAAATCTTGTGTGGTGTAAGGTAATTTCATAATATATAAATATGTGGCTAAAAGATATACGTAAGACATTACATATAACAGCATGGTTACTGTAAACTTATCCAGACAAACTTACTAACCCTTATCTATAGTGTTGTGGGTCCAATAGACCCAAGTTCAAAGTTTAAAAAGTGTTGAAAAGTAGCTTTTCCCAACTTCCTACAATAAACCAAAGCAAATTAATGTGTCGGAAGCGTTTCTGTTATTTCTCAAAGCCGCTTGTAGTGGGTCCTTTAGACCCATGAATAAAGATGCAGTAGTATTTCACCACTACAGTATAGTGTAAAGTTTATTTAGAATGCAAAATAATAGGTTTTTTATCATCAAGTTAATTTGCCAGGCGAAAGTGCGAGTCGTTTACGTAATAGTTATTGCCACAAATTTATATATTATTTAAAAAAATAAATAATAATATTAGCTTACCACTACATCGACGTGTAAGTGTGCCTACTTTATATCTAGTAATTGATTTGATCCTACTAAATTACTTTCAAATATAATATTTATTTTATTAATATTCATCTTACTTTCAGAATAGATATCTAAATAAAAATTGTAGAAAATAAATTACAAAACGAAAAAAAGAAAAAGTAGAATTTAAAACCATTACGAGGTGTTACAAAAAACAAAAAAAAAATTTGGAGAGAATGTGTGCGACACGACCAAAGATTACGAGATTTGTTTTAAATAAATATTTATCTTTCAATGCGTTTTATAATAACTAAGCTTTTAAATTCTGGGTGGATATAGGTCATGGACAACTACTTTTCATAATTAAATAGCTATTCTGAAACTAATATGTATTTAGAATTCAATATATTGAGAGCATATTCTTAGCTAATAGTTACGTACAATGAAATAATAAAACGATAAAATTTGGCACACATACCACAGATAAAACGCTTCACGATTTGAATAGAACGGACCGCTGCAATTACTGCAACAAGTCATGAGAACTAGTGGACCGCGACAAAGACCGCAACCGTTGTCGCGGTCAACTTACTCGTTGCATGATTTACTTAACTCGACACGGGATGTTTAAGCTAACGTTTCGACCAGGTTATACCGACCCTGGTCACAAGCCGTATGCAGACAGGTCAGGCAACTATAATGGTAAATATTCCGTATTTTATCTCATTGAACGTAACTAGATAAATCAAATCGCGCCAATCATTTAATTATAACGATGAAAATTCTATGCTTTTTGAGTTTATCAGTTGAACACTACTTGGCTATCGCAATAATTATTGTCAAGGCACCCAAAAAATTTACATCGTAATTATTTCAAGTTCATGTAAATGATTTGTGACTGTAAGTTTATAATTATGGGCGTGACTAGGGTGGGGGTCAAATGGGGGTCTTTAGAACTCAGAACGTATTGGCGGTCTTAAATATAATAGGACCCCTTGAAGACTATATGACCCCCTATTAATATAAAAGATTTTAAATGAGATGTCCTGCGTACACCCATAGTATGTATATAATATATTATATGAAATAAGGCACATAATTTTATTTCGCGTATTATCACTTCGTCTAAACTTAATATTTACAAAATTATGAATATAAATAAATTATTGATATATACTGGCGGACATGAAAATATCAATTAATGACTTTATTATTTAAGACTAAATATTTTTGTGTTTCCCGAAGTTTCGACGGTATTTCATCGGCTATTTGAAAATTTGAATTTACCTATACGCCAGTATAAATCGTAAAAATAATGAAAAATCTCTACATTCATAACAAATTCGACTTATCAGCGTTATATTGAATGTATAACATGTTTCCATTACCTATATTCATCGATACACATTCCCATCTGTTTACCTCCTCCTACTGACGCACTTGATCGCATTCTGTATTTATAAAACAATTTGAAGTTATAACAGATATAGAATATAATATCGATACGTCAACTTTGTGGTTATTATCTGGTGTTGATTTACTTATTATATTTAATATTTTTCGATGTAAAATGCACTTGTTCGAAGACAGTTTTTCGAGACTTGTTTATGATATACACAATACATAGAATTTTAACAGTGCTGAACTGAAATATGCATCTTCTTAAATGTACAGTTAAATTTGACACTTATTTATACATAACAAAGGTCGATGTATAATCTTTTATACGAACAAGTAATACAAAGGGTATGAGCATCGATTTTGGGCACTTCAAGTAATATTTTAGCAACTTTTACTAATAATGTATTTAAAATTACTATTTCCTCCCTTCAAGAGTCATCTAGTAGATAATGTTCGTAACCGACGTGATCAGAACCGATGCTACTATCAAAGATACATAGGTACAGAAAGTCGGCTCCCTACAACGAGCTAAAACAGTCTCACGCATACATAGACGAGCAGGTACACAGATCTCGGTCGATTAACAACCGAGAATGCGTACGTTGACAATGTACAGACAGCTACATTTATCATTTTGTAACATTTGCAAACTGACTTAGCACAAAAATCTTCTACTGCATAGTCATGAAAATTCAGTTTAAAACAAGATAGTCATCACAGAAAATAAATTAAACCCAACCAAACAATTAAACGTAGGGTATTTTTTTTTAAACATTTATAACTAGCCATGTGGATTGGGTCCTACATTACTCCCACTCAAAGCCTTGTGTTAGGAGTGGGTTCATGTCGGTAGTATAATGGTTAGGATTCGAAACCGCGACCTCACGATTGTGAGTTCAATGCCTTAGTCATTAGGCTATCGCCGCTTAGCTAAATAATAGGTTCGTACCTTTAAATAATTCATGCAATTAATTACTCATTGATTTTGAGTTTTGATGATTTTAAATATAGCTTTTGTTAAACAACTTACGTAGCTAACTGCATGTTGAGTTAGGAGCCGATCTGTATCTATGTATTTTGTGGTACAACCCTACAAGAACGCATATAAATAATCTGTCAGTAAATCCCCTACCAGTGTACCACAAAGCTGTCCCCTCACGTCGCTCAGACCTCGTCGGGCGCCATGGCGTCGTCGTCGTGGTTGGTGGCGGGGGGGGCGGGGGCGGCCGCGGGGGGCGCCGGGGAGGGGGGCGCGGGGGACGGCTGCGGGGGCACGGGGGACGGGGGCGCCTTCACCGCCGCCTCTAATGCGCGGATGCGGTTCTCTTGCTTTACTATCACTGATTTCAGTTTGCGAATCTCGTCTACTAAATCCGATAGTTGCTTTTCCTAGAATTTTAATCAACATGTGAATGTTAAAACAGTAATTTGTGTGTTGCGTTGCCCTGCTGCGCAGGTTGTCTGTGAGGAAAACCTGAGTGACATATATAAAAAAAAATCGTCGTCTATAAAGTCGGTTTACGGACGATAATTTTACGTGATAACGTAATAAGAAAACATTGAGGACTATAATTAATCAACCATGGCTGTGACAGGTTTTTTTTCCTAATTGTATCGCATGTCGCTGCAATCGCCAAAACATTCAAGACATTGTAATAAACAAACATGCCTGTGACAGCTTTAGTGGACTCGGGCACATGCGCCAGACGGCCACAATACTTCAGTCTATTAGCAGGCGGAACGTGACTGTGACACTATTTCATGCGTGCATCCGGTCATCAATTTATAAAACGTTATCACGTCAAAAAACACATAATTATTATGCCTTAAAAACGATTTTATGAAGATTAAATTCCTCACAAGTTACCTTTAGAAGATGAAAAAGTAAAAACTGTAAAAGCTGTAAATTCACTCAGTATTTGGTGCAAAAATGATCTGCCCAGTACACATAGCATTTTAAAATGTAAGATTTTAAATCGAAATACTCTATGACACTATAAAATCAATAAGATTATGACAAACTACTATGCGTTTCAAATGAGAAGATAATCGATACTTGTCAAAATTGTACCGCTAGCAGCAAAAACTCCCAAGTCGGGTAAAATACGTATGTGTGTGGTAATGGAACGGACGTATTATTTATTTGCTTTGAACTATGTACCTAATATTTTTATTGTTACCTTATAATGTTTATAGTATTCTTTATTATTTAATAAACACTAAACAAAAATAAGTAAATAGGCAAAATATAAGTCTTTCAGTCAGTCGTGATATTTTTTTAAACTAAAACTCAACTATATTAGTAAATAGTAAAATACGGTGCTTTTATATAGTTCATTAGAGTAGGTAGGTACATCTGTGTAATACTAATGACACCTTTTTACGAATTATTTTATTGCTAACCTTACGTCATACAATGAAGTTGCAGTCGATATGCGAATCAAAATGTCATCATGACAGTTATCAACTCATTTGAAACGCATAGTAGAGCTAATAATAGCAATAACATTAGCGGCAAACTCACCACAGCAGCACTAACACTTGGCGGCGGCGTAGCAGACGCAGGAGTTCCAGCGTGACTGTCCTTCTGAGCGGGAGTCGGCGACCTATCCTTGTCTCGCTCCTTCGCGCCGGCGAGTGCATTCGCCTTCTTTGTCACGTGCAGCTGCTGAGAAGCTCGCCCCGACACGTACCCGCCCTGTACGACCAAAGCACGCTCCTGGAGTTTGGTTAGGGGATCCCTACCTTATAGCATCTGTTTTGAACGAAACTGTTGGCTTTTATAGAGGACGTTATGTACGAGTTTCAAATTCTAGTAGGGGGTCACTAGAACTCATTTTTTCTTTGTTGATTGTGTGTAAAATTTTATATACTTTATAGAGTGTTTATTTTATAAATACATATACAATAGAATCCGTTTATTTTGACTCCGTCTATATTGACCAACCGCCTATATAAAATTCTTTGTAACAAAGTCGGATATAATGACTTCGCTTACAGTGACATGTCGCTTATTATGACCCAATTTTAATACATTTTGTCCGTTTATAGTGACCGACATGATTCTTTACACCTTCGGCAATGTCCGTTAATTCCCGACACGTGGCTTGTTTTTGTTTTGAATTTCAGTGAGTAATTAAACTAATAGACAGTTGAACGTCACGCATTGTTTTTTGTGATAATCCTAAGTAAAAAAAAACCAGATTTCTTAAGTAAAAAAAATGAAAAATATACTACACATGTATTAAATGCAATTTTGATTTTGATTTAATATGCTGTTTCTCTGTTAAAATAGATATTTATCCTAAAAAAAGAAGGTTTTTTTTTCACAAAAATGATTTGTATGACGTCCGCTTAGTATGACGTGTTTGTCAATTCCCTTCGATGTCATTATAAACGGATTGTACTGTATGCATACTACTTATACAGGGTGTATTTTTGAAACGGGTCAGTAAGGGCAAGTACCTTAACCGTTGCAGTTACAGCAAAACGTTCTTAGAAGACCTTCCCTAACTTTTTGACATACTTTGAACTGCATTCACAGATTTTGTAAAAAACTTACAGTTGGCAAAAAAAATGCAAAAAGTCCAAAAAAATTTTTTTTATGCCAATCGATTCTATTTTATGTGGGGATCAAAAAACTCTATGAAACCATTTTAGCTTTCAGTACTAGAAAAGACAGAAATCTCCAAAAACGTTTCCCATACATTTCCTACGGAAATATGATAAATCAACTCGAAACTCATAGGACAGGTAAAATTTTAAACTTTTTTAAATAAAAAAAATCATTTAAACATTTTAGAAATTGGTTTATGAAATAAATTGCTCAAAATGATTTCCATTTTCACGAATACATAAGTCTATCCTTTTTTGCACTGAACGAATGGCGGCTAATAATGTTCTGGGATGAATATTACGTAAAATGGTCATTAATGCATCCTTGAGCTCTTGAACACTGGCGTACGTCGTCTTATACACCTCGTTTTTCACGAAGCCCCATAAAAAAAAATCAAGTGGTGTTAGATCGGGGCTACGAGGTGGCCACTGTGTTGGACCATGTGTACCTATCCACTGTGTACCGAATAGGCGGCTCAAATTGGAACGTGAAAGGTGACTGTTATGTGGCGGAGCACCATCTTGTTGAAAATGAACTTTTCGCAATTCCGACAGGGGCCATTCGTCCATCTCGTTTTCAAGATGGTGTAAAATGACTTCATTATACATGGCAGAATTCAGTTTCCCTTCATAAAATTCCACCATTATAACTCGATTGGACATTATACCACACCAACAGTTGAATGAGAAGCGAACCTGATTATGACTTGCCGTAACTCTTAGTGGATTTTCTTTGGACCAATAGTGGTGATTTTTTCTGTTGTACATACCGTTATTGGAAAAATTCGTTTCGTCTGACCACAGTATGTAATTTAAAAATTCATGATCTCTGCTTATTTTTCCTCTTAGCCACCTGCAAAAAGTAAGCCTTCGAACATCATCACCCGGATGTAACACTTGAACTATGCGCCCATATCGATAGCACTTGTAGCCGTATTTCTTCCATATCTTTATCACAAGGGAGTGGGATACACCTACTTCAAAGGCGACATGCCTGGACGATACCTCTGGATATGCTTCGACATAAGTCAGAACCGCAATCTCCGTGTCCATGTCCACACGAGGCTGCCGCTTTCTTTTGAAAGAACCCTGCAATTCCAGGTTTTTCAAAAGATTTCTAATAACCTTTCTTGTTGGCACATGTCGCAACGGATACTTATTGCGGTACCACACTAATGCAGCTCCCGCATTTCGATTATTGACAAAATACGCTTCTAATAAGTCAATTTTTTCACGATTAGAAGACATTTTAGCGAAAATCCTTAATTAATAATAACTCATACGAAGTTTCTCAGCTGACACACAGATTTTCGAATGAAATTCGAAATTTGAAGGTAAAAATTATTTTTATTTACTTTACAGTCAATTCTACCCACTTCCTGGCCATAACAAAAAGTTCGACCATCGTAGAAATTTGTTTCTGTTGCCGAAATGTATGGGAAACGTTTTTGGCGATTTCTGTCTTTTCTAGTACTGAAAGCTAAAATGGTTTCATAGAGTTTTTTGATCCCCACATGAAATAGAATCGATTGGCATAAAAAAAAATTTTTTGGACTTTTTGCATTTTTTTTGCCAACTGTAAGTTTTTTACAAAATCTGTGAATGCAGTTCAAAGTATGTCAAAAAGTTAGGGAAGGTCTTCTAAGAACGTTTTGCTGTAACTGCAACGGTTAAGGTACTTGCCCTTACTGACCCGTTTCAAAAATACACCCTGTATATTGCAGTGACATACAACGTGGCAATGCTGCCAGCATTGCCACACTCTATTAAAGAGTAAGCTTGTGTTCCTGCAGCGGGAACATTATATGACTGATTATGTGAGTATAATACACTGCTCAAATAATGCACTATACATGAGCAATATTGGTGTTTATAATTACAATAAAAAAAATAATTGAAGAAAAAAGTGATGTAAATAGTTCCACATTGATGATAACAACGTTAGATACTGCTAATAACATAAACTACTATTTATTATTAATTCGTAAGAGAAATATTAAACGCCCAAAATTAAAACGAAATAAAAAGGTTTAAAACTTTGTTAGTAACACATCAAATAAAATTTCAAACACGATAATAAAATCGCTGTTACAAAGATAAACCACACACAACATACAAAAAAAAAAGATAGTTATGATATTAGAGACAAGCCAACAGAAACATTCAAGACTGATTTTTAGGTTAGACCAGAGATTCTCAAAGTTTTCGGTTACAGTTTAATTTGACACAGGAATAATGAACTTGATTTAATATATTTTAACAAAGATTTTTCTTGAACACATACTACCAATAATAAAAATAATTAACCTTTAACTATAGGAGAACTATTTAATCGCAACAAACTGTGTAGATATTAGTTTGCAGCGAGTAAATAATCCTACTATGCTTTTATATTACGATTATTTCTTGAAGCACATTAATGATTAATGAGTTTTATATGTGTTCTTACTGTAGGTATTTTACTTTTGCATTTGATGATACGTTTTTGAGAAACTCTGGTATTTAATAATTATGATAAAAATATATAAGTACCATATTTTGTTTTTAGTTTTAATGACCCCCAACCTCTTTAGCAGGGGGTCATTAGAACTAGTTTTATGTCTTTAAAGATTTTTTTTTTCCTTGACAAAATACACAAGATCTTATTTAGAAATTATTGTATTTTAAGTTATAGCCTGTCAAAAAAGTTATGCACACACGTTTCAGCATAAATCAAAAATATTATTTCATTAATTTTTTTAACAGGTTATACATAAAAATCGATACAAAGTGAATAATAAATAGGCCCGTAGTTTGGCTTTTGGTTTGTTAAGAAAGTAAATCCAAGCAAAACTTACCTTTTTTGTAAATTAATGCGAGAAACACCCAATTACAAATAAAACATCATGCCTATTGACACTTAAGTAATGAATAAATACTATTTCAGCCGTTTTGCAGTGAAGAATGTTAACCCATATTTGTAATGTTTAATGATTAAGAAAAAAAGGCTAAACAATAATGCCGCGAAAATCTCTGTGACCATATTTGGTTTCGCACTCGCAATTAGATAACTTCGCAGTGCGATGCGATGTACTACAAGGCGTGAGCGAAACAAAAACAGTCGGCCACCGTCGCCATCGTATCTGTTTTAATGATGTAGGGGCATCAAATTTGCGTTAACACTTGAATATACAATTTTATTCCCTTTTCGAATATATTAAAGGTTATTTTTGGTATAGTGCAAAGCTCAGACACCCCAACGAGATTTTTACTTCAAGAAATCACGTGAAAAAAGGAAATGCAAATATTGAAAACTTGCAAAGTTATAAGCCATTCAAATTGTCTTGTGTTCTTCGCGCTAACGTGCTCATTGCGTCTCGTAGTACGTAATCCATAGTTATTATTGAAAAATAAGTGATGATCACATTTCACATCACATTTTGAACAGAATTTGGACTGTTAGAATGATTAATGAATGAATTAATGATTGATTAATTAATTAATTGAATTATATAACATGGTTCAAAAACGACGTCATTGGATTGCGTTACTGATTCTGAGCAAACTACTTTCTAGTTTGCACTTTACCAAGAATAACGTTGTATAATATAGGTGCATGGAAGCATTTGGAACTCATTAATTTGAAAAAAAAAAAATGAGCGAATGTGCCGTTTTCGAAATTGCATATTCAATAGCACCCCCCCCCCCTTCCACCCCGGCCATGCCAGCGACACACACTGGCCGGGATGGTGTTATTGCAAGTTTTCTCTGGCCATTTTCGGGCGCATCTGGTGCTCCACCTATTTCTGGTACAGAGTCCGCCTAAGGCAAGGTATATCTCTGCTGCGCACGTTGACGATATACGTACACTGTCTCAATGTAACTCGGCTGGATTGAAGTTAGGTTCATATCACTTTGGCATATGTCATAGAGATGCGACCCTAAAATTACTTACGAAAACTATTAATTACGTTTAATCGTTTAAAAATACTAACAAAATTTTAATTCAACAATGTAAAAAATACTATTTAGACGAGTTCATAAGTTTTAATTTAGAACAGTTACAGTAAATACTAAAAAAAGTTGAAAAAAAAATATTTACGAAAAAGATGAGTTAGTAATACAAATTACGACAATGTAATGCGTAATCGCATCTCTAATTCTCTTGGTTTAGTTACTGCCCCCGCCCCCGCTTCCTGTCACCATTTACTTCCAAAAATTGCATCTGCACAACCACTTGTCACTAACTTCAATCCGGCCAAGTTACATTGAGATGAGACTGGGTTGAGATGAGACGTGCACGTCCAGCGTACGTGCACGTGTACGTGCTCTTCGCGGGTACCTTGAGCGACATGGTGCAGGGCTCGGCGTCCTCTCCCGCGAGCCACTCGTCGGCGGTGAGGCTCGCCTCGTCGCTCAGCGTGTCGGGGTACAGGTCCTCTTGGAACAGCTCCGACTTGCGCGGCACTGTCATTGATACCACCTGGAAATATAAATAGAAATATAACTTCGTCTGCGTACATTTTCCCCGTTTTTGCAACATTTCTCATTGCTGCTCCGCTCCTATTGGTCGTAGCGTGATTTTATATAGCCTATAGCCTTCCTTGATATATGGGCTATCCAACAGTAAAATATGTTTTCAATTCAGACCAGTAGTTCCTGAGATTATCGGTTTCAAACAAACACACTCTTCAGCTTTATAATATTATAGTTTAGATTGATAAAATAGTCATCAAACGTTCGACATTGTAGGAAAGTAACATAAAGAAAACATGTCCAGACCTAATAATAGTAATATTTTGAGAATTTGTACTATGGAAACCAGACAACTGATACACCAGACATAGAATAAACCATCATGCTCATCACACAACGTTTTATCCTGGGTAGGGATCGAACCCACGACCTCCGGCTTAGCAGTCAGGGTCGCTAACCACTAGACCAACAGGAGGATTGAAATTTTGAAGTTAATACCTGACAGAGTCCCGAGTTGTTGAGCCTGTAGAACTTGGCGATCTCACACGTGGCTACGTCGCAACCTCGCTTGGGCATCATACCGATACCTACACACAATAAACTTTGTTTAAAAAACAAACAAACGAAAGCCACTTACTCTCACAATCACTGGCCTCTGCTATAAAGGTCAATGATTGTACTAGTAAACTGGACAAGGTACCACCGACAACAACAAGACTTCCATTTAATAATAGACGATAATTTGCCAAGTCAAATGGAAGTCTATTCTTGTGTAACAAGGATAACAATAACGCAACGGCAATCATATTTTTTTTTAAAACAGATAATAATTATGAGTGGCGAGTCACCGCCTGCCGATTTTCACCGTGTGTTACGGAGCAGGCGCCATAGTTCTTCAATAGTACCAGTTAACCATTCCATTAACCATAACCCAGTTTCTCGCCGGTTTGTGTTACATAGCCTTTAGATTAAAGTGTCTAACGGGCCTTTATGTGTTGGCTTCCATGCACGCCTCCCAAATGACCGGGACTCCATAGTCCCGTGATATGGAAACGACATACAAATAATAATAATATCTTGGGACAATTCACACAACGCTATCAGATCCCAAACTAAGTAGAACTTATACTATGGAAACTGATAAACATACTTATATATTTCTAAATACATACATATTATAGATAAATAACACCCAGACACAGAATAAACCGTCGTGCTCATCACGCAAAGTTTTATCCTGATAACATGCAATATGGAATTGTGGTCCCACATTACTATCAATCCTGTTACAAATGTGTCCTCTTAAAATCCTGTGGAAAATATTACTCTCCTACTAAAAACAAACGGTAAAAAAAAACAAAATGAAAAAAAAAAGTAAAATTCCTAACCTCTTTGTGGGTCTGGCGTTTGGAAGGTATTGATGTAATGAACGAACGGCGGCTCTGGTGTTACCTAGAAACAACAAATTATATATTCAAAACATTATTGAAAAAAAAAAAAAACAATATGTGAAGGTTGCAAATTACGTCTTCATATAAATACACTGAGGATTATTTTTCGAGGAGTCATCCCAGATGTTTAAGTTGTCAGTATAACACGTGCAAGTACAAGAGGAACTTGCACATGAGGACTTTGCCATCACGAGATCATAATCATCATATGGAATGGTAACACTATAGTTCTGTCAATGATGATAGACCGATTCCAGTACAATGTAGCACGACTTATTTTGAGAATTGGGTCGGATAATATCCTGGATAGACCTGTATAATATGGTATATCTAAATTTTAATAAACTTTAGCGATTTGTACACATTATAAAAATATTATATACTACGGGTCTTAATCACGTTAATAATTTAAGATATCTTGTTTATTACCCGACGTTTCGACCGTATTGCAACGGCCGTGGTTAGACTAAATTATTTTAAATTGCCCGTCTACCCGTGACCATGGCCACTGCAATACGGTCGTAACGTCGGGCAATAAAAAAGGTATTTTACCTTAAATAATTCACGCGATTAGGACCCGTAGTATATATATGGTATCTCTGTTCCCACAATGTTATACTTCCAGATATTGTCTGTCTGTTTGTTTATGTAACTGTCACTACGTAATACTGACCTCAAAGTACCGTATAACAGAGTCTCCCTTCCCGCAGAGGTATATGAGGTTGGTGTCGGGGTCGTACAGTGGGAACATAACTCCATTGCTAGTGTCGATTTCTACTGTCACTATGGGCTCTGACAGTGCGTCTGGTGTACGTAGAGTGTATTGACGTTCTGACATACGACTGAACCTGAATGGAGAAAATAAACTTTATTAAAATTTTTAGTTTTTATAACTTACGCGTTGCATTATACGCACAATAGGGTATTTTACTCTGTTTAAAATATGGGTTTCTCTAATAAAAAAACACAAAAACAAATATTTCGCCAAAATAATCAAATTTTCCTGCTACAAAATTTCATTAAAAATTAATCATTTTTTTGTTGCCGTGAAATTGTTGTCTGTCATGTTTATAACGTCATATCGGCAGAGACCAATAAGATTAGTGTTAGTCGGCGTCAAATACAGTGTCGGCAATGCCATCTATACTGGCTTATAACGCAACGTAATCATTATTTATATTCTGAGAAAACTAGGGGGCGCCACTTTCTATGCACATTTTTCCGCTGACAGATTCAGTGACAGGAGTGATAGATGACAGCAAATTAGGCTTTGCCTATATTACGTCACACGATAGAGACTCGTGTCGTGTATCATGTCACATTATATTCAGATAAAAAACTTTTATTTAATAAAACAGTCACAGACTATCTATAATTATAATATTAAATACATTAATATTTTGAACGTTAAAAAAATCGGAAAATAGATGCATGTATAACGTTGGCATGCCATTGTATCAGGTTTGGTCAGGAATTCTCTGATTTCGAGAGCTTCTTAGTACAAGTGGGATCAACTGCATATTGGGTTTGACTATAGCCAATGTATTCTATCATACATTACTTGGAAACTATTCAAAATTCTGTGCAAATAAAACTAAATTGAAAATCACAGTTATTAAATGAACACATACCCAGTAGTAAACACAAGTCCGTGCTTCAAGAAGATAGCTCTGGACGCCTTGCTGCCCTCGTGGGCGATGGCCTCTGACTCCACCTCGCCCTTGCGCGGGTCTATGATCCTGTAGAACAATTATATAGAAAAAAATAAAAAATAATATCGCGTATTTTACGCTAATAAAGCAATAATGTCATACTTATTAGTTTATTTTTTAATAAATATATTAATCGATTTAATCTTTAAAAGACTAAGTATATTGATTAAGAACTCTATTTTAATGTCATTAGAGTTCATAATCAGGTAGCACAAATGCAAACATTCATTGGCGGAACAAATGGTCACAATCTTTACAAGGCAGAAGGTATTTTAAAAATTCATTGAATTTTAACTTTATTGTTTAGTATTTATATTTATTAGTATAAGTTTTTAATGGTGTGGCACAAATACTGGTACTCGCTGAGAGGGATTACAATCAGAAAACAGGGCAGAAAGTATTTTGGTGGTTCGATTTACAACTCAATAATTATATAGACATTAGTCATAATGTCCCAACGATCGGCACTAACTTTTAGAGGATTAAAATTCTTCTTAATTTAAGATACATTTTTTTAAATCATTCACAAGGCACATAAAGTTCATAATGGCTCAACTATCGTCACTGCCTTTACTTAAAATACTTATAAATATATAAATAAATAATTTGCAAATTAATTGATTTTAAAATTTATTAGAAGGACTTTAAACTTCATAATAGCATGACACGGTTACAATGATAAGTATAGATATAAGTGTTGACCTGATTTTCTTATCCCTGCAGGTGGTGAGCAGCTTGGAGCCGGTCCAGTTCCAGCAGGCCGAGTAGATGAGGTCCGGGTGACAGTCCAGGCTGAGGAGCACCTCGCCTGTACCCACGTTCCATATCGCTATCTGCAATACAATATACACAGATTTAGATACTACCATCATCATTGGCCTATACCATCTTGTTCAGATGATTAAAACATCGTCTTGAATAATTGAATCAGCAGAAGAGCGTATATTCATGGCACTTACGCCCTTTTGTTGAGAAACGCAGTTTTTCGGGAATAACTCAATGACGGTATATCAATATAATTTAAAATACTTATTAAGAGCTACCTTTGTGATATTTTTTATATTTTTTGGTCACACGGTTCAAAAGTTAAGGACACAATTTATGCAACTTTCGGAGTGATTATTTCCAAAAATATTCACTCAATCAAAAAAGTTATTAGAATTAATAAAGAAACCTTAAAATGTTTTTGAAATACCTGTCGAATGATGAACCAAAAAAAAACATTTATTTTTACTATTTACTTGAAACTAAGTAGCGGTTACTTCAAGACACTTTTTCACAAAATTTCAATTATTATTCATTGAGTAGTCTTTGAGTAAAATGCACGGTCGGACAGATAGAGGGACATGACGAAACTATAAGGGTTCCGTTTTTGCCATTTGGGCTACGGAACCCTAAAAACGGGCCAAGTGCGAATCGGGCTCTTGTACTTAGGATTCTTAGGTATATAAATTGTAGCGTCTATCACGGGAATCTATCTTTTTAACGAAACAATATTAAAAGATTTACCTCATTATGTTAGGTCTACAGATACAGACCATAGACGTTTCAATTTCTTTCTTTTATAAAAATAGCCCCTAAAATTAATTTGTTAACCTTATGCGTCCATATTTGAGTTACACTGAAATTCACATGTGTACCAAATTTTAATTTAATGGGTCCAGTAGTATTCGGAGTAGATTTATTATGTCAAAGGAATACCATCCTTAATAACTCTTATTTACCTTAATACTAAATTTACTTTGTTATTTACCTTGAGTTATTAATGGGGAATTATTGACTGTCCGAATCTATAAATATTATAAAGCTGAAGAGTTTGTTTGTTTGAACGCGACAATCTCAGGGATTACGGGTCCGAATTGAAAAAATATTTTACTGTTGGATAGCCCATTTATCGAGGAAGGGTATAGGCCATATAACATCACGCTACAGTCAATAGGAGCGGAGTAGCAATGAGAAATGTAGCAAATCCGGGAAAAATTTACGCAGACGAAGTTGCCATGGGATAGCTAGTATAACAATAAATGTCAAAATTAATAAAAAAAAAATACTAAATTTAATCCAGTTTCAGATGGTTTCCAGAGAATTAAAAATGACGTGATACTTGCCAAGACGCCCCCTCCCCCATGTGAGATTTGGTGAAATACGAATCGACCCCCTCCTCCTAAACCTCTCATGTAATTAAAGGACGCCCCCTTATACCCTAGTGTGGGTGATGTTTTTTTTTAACTCACCTAGTTATCAGTGCTTGTCTTTTTCTTTAAACCTCACCTGGTTATCAGATCCGGCTGTGAGCAGTACGTTCTGAGCGGTGGGGTGCCAAAGCACCAGCCCCACTCGGCGCTGGTGGTACACCAGGTCCACCACGGGATCCGTGAGGGTGCGCGACAGACCACCGTCCGGGATCTGCCACACCTGGAGACAGAGTATCAATAATTTAACATGCATAAATCCATGGCTAAGTCCTGAACAAACTAGACTAAACTATGTAGATTCGTCTTGCACAGAAATGTTTTTCTAGCGAGGACTCCAAAGGCTACATGATTTTCGAACTCGAATCGTTATTTTATTACGATCTGCGGACCCTGAAAGTTACTATATAAAAAAAAATGTCTAATACTCCCCGTATTAGACATTTTTTTTTGGATATAGAAACATAAAATACTACCCTACTAATATTAAATGTATGGACTTGAACCTGCGACCTTAGGGGTCAGTACCCCTAAGGTCGCAGGTTCAAGTAACCAACAAAAAAGTAAAGTAACGGCTTAAGGACCAGTGCCTTTAAGCCTTATTTGTGAGGGGAACCATCTCTTAATGGCACTTACCTTAACGACGCAGTCTTCAGAGCCACTGGCGATAACATTGTCGTTGTGCGGACACCACGCGATGTCCAACACTGGGCCTTTGTGTCCGCCCACTAACGGGTGATCCGCAGGGATACGTCCAACCTATAACAAAGGGGTGTTTTAGCCTTCGTAATAGCGTATAGTAGCTAGCTAAGCTACCCATATTGTGTCAAAACAATATATCTTTGTGTTCGTAACCAATTATAATGCCTTTGCCGTGAATGGAAAAAGAGAACGTATCTTCCTCTCTCTCTCTCTCTCTCTGTGTGTGAGGAAGGCGAAATAATGTTTGTTTCAGATAAAGCGACTGATGTCACAGAGAAATACTACTCTCCAACTCAATTGAAGTGAAGAGTCAAGTCGAGGAGTTCATGCTTCAATAAATATATTTTTTGGATATAGTATATCTAAAAAAATATTATAAATCCAAAAGGAAAGATGGATGTATGTTGCCTTATATCGCAAAAATCACTAAACAGACTTTGATGAAACTTCACAGTAATGTCATTTATAAATTCTGATAATCAGAGTAGTACAACCAAACTAATATTATAAAATATGAGAGTAACTGTCTGTCTGTAACGTTTTCACGCTTAAGCAGCTGAACCGATTTAGGTGAAATTTGGTATGGATATAGTTTTAGTCCCGGGGAAGGACATAGGATAGCTTCTTATCGCGATCGCGAAAGCTCTAGTTAGTTAGTTAGCTAGGGCACAGATAATATAATAAGTACTATACTAGTAGCTAGGGTATAAAAATCGAACACAACCTGCGGCGACATAACCGCGTGGAAACTACGTACAAAAATATGTTTGAAAGTCATCACTGCAAAAAGCACATTTATTGTATATCATAAACTCACTCGCAAACTAATTAAAAACGTATCTGTTGTCTCTGAAAATTGGCGCGTAAACTTTCACGTTCGTACGACCTAGTGAAAGTCGGACATAACATAATGTATGAAAACACGTAATTAAATTTAGCATTTTTGGCGCCACAACTAGAGTATAAATCGTTAATGTAGGACACCGGTACACGCAAAATATAATGATAATAATTTAACGCAGATACATTTAATGTAATGTATAGTGTAGTTTCGGATAATATTAGACTTGCATCGCGACATTATTGCACACGTTTTAGAAGACCTAACAAAACAAAGGAAACATTTAAAGCGGAGTAGCCTTACATCAAGTAAATAATGCTTGCTTGCGTTACGTCATTTTAGAGTTCCGTATTATATATTTGTAATCAGGCGACGCGATTGTCTTAAAGGGGCGTCTAAACGAGCCATTTTTTACGGCAATTTGTGGCGGCAATGCTGTGGCCGGCAACATGACAGTACTCTCCAATATTGATTTGATGGTTGCCGGACGATCGCTGAGCGATCGATTTTCCGCAATGTTGCCCGGCCAATTTTATTGTTGTTTCAGTCGGTCTCTATTTTATTGTTGCCGGGTTGTGTAGCCCGTTTAGGAGATTGGATCATGCGCCATACAATTGCAGACATATTGCCATTATTGGCCGACCAATTAGTTGCCAATAGTGCCGCTACAAATTGCCGTGGGCCTTTAGACGCACCTAAAGACCTACATATGTATTTACAATCATGTGGAGCGCCACAACGTATTTAGTTTTTTTTTTCAAATGTGTTGGCATAGACATCAGATGGAGAATAAATAAGATAGAGACAAAATCGTTTAAAATGCATCAGCGGTGTACAATAAAGAGTATCTCTAATAACGAATACGATCTTAAAAATAGCCCAGGAAGGAGGCGAATATGGTCGGTAGCCGTCGTGTCGTTAACCGCTACTATCATGGAACAACATACTCGATCAAATCCTATCTTCGAAGTTCGCCTGTCAATTGAAACGAAGGGAGGCTGCGGAGCGGAGAAATTTTAACCAATAGGATCATGGGCGGATCCAGGATTTTATTCTCGTGCCCCCCACGAGAGGCAAACGGGCAAAGAAATTCAATACAATACAAGAAATTCGGTACAAAAGACAACCCACCCTGGATCCACTTATGAATAGGATTGCATAAAATCTCAGGGATTATGAAATTACTAATTAATTAAACGGAACATTGGCTAATATTTCTCCGTTTCTCCGTTCCGTAGCACAGGCAGCCTAATAAGAATTACGTCCTCCTTAACCCTTTTCTAACTCTATAGAATTGATTCGGAAAATATTTTTTGCCTATTACAGACTTTATTAAATAGAATCTGGGTTTTGTTTTTGTTGGATAAATTCTAATGGGGCGATTAAGGGCTAATCTTTATCCATATTGCATTATGAGGCTCGGCAGAAATTCAATCCAATCAGCTATGGACTAATACTGTCAAATTTGCGGGAGTCGCCTTCAATAAGGGCAATTTGAAATGTCTGTCATTCTTTCAGTAGACCTATTCATGCCTATATGTCATGTCTTTCAAAAAGTAAAAAAATGTATGACTAAAGAGTGAAAATGTAAAACCACCAAATTGAAGATGTACCGAATACCAAGTAACATCTTGTAAAACGCTTCCTACATAACATAACGGAGTAATACCGGTAGGATGGTTTACATACACAAACGCTTTTTATTTTTCTTATCAGATTTAGTACCACATTTACAGCGTTGTGAATGAGAATTTAAATGTCGTCCAGACTCCTGAATCGCAAGCTTTCAGTAAACTAAATATAAATAGAAATGACAGACAAAATTGCTAGAATAAAATATAGGTTACGAAAGTGAATATTTTTAGGTTAAATTCTTGTTGGGACAAGAATAGTCGGGTGAAGATGTGTTAAATAATATGTCACTGTGTCTTTAAAATACCGTAACAAAATAACACTTAAATTTTTTATTTATTTCTCTTTTATATAAAAGGAGGAGTTGACTGACTGACATAAACCCTAAAAACGGTACAGGTATATTAGGCCCGAAACTCGATACGATGATTACGATCCAGCCTCCCAAAATTTTTGGCGATGTGACAATACAGGTCAAGAAACTTATAATGTTTGTGTGCCCATATTGTCAATACAGGCAAATAATAATGAAAGACTTTAAGTTAACTATTAGGATCATATTTTGAGCCAAACGATCAAAACTTTTTTTTAAGCTAAGCAATGTTGTCCCAATCTCAACTAAAGGGGCGTCTAAACGAGCCATTTTGACGGCAATATAATAATAATAATAAATAATAATAATAATAAAATTTATTAATAAAGTATAGGTACAATAGCATAACTTAGGTACACTTATAAATAATAAACGGCACAGTTGGATATTTGCCTGAACTAGGTTGAAACCTGTGTTTCAGGCGAGAAAGTAAAAAAGTATTTAAAACAAATACTTTCTGAAACTAAAACTAATCTTAACTAAAAATAAGAACTGTTAACTAAATATAAAACAAAGATAAATAAATTAACTTATTTTATGCTAATTACATAATTAGTGAGAAATTTGAGCCTTTTTTTTTATTTTATTACTACCAGTAAATCCTCCGTCTCTTCGTATGACATAGCTTGTAATTGCGAACTTATAGCTATTTTACAATTAAAATAATTAAGATGGTATATATTTATTATTCGGTTTAATCTGTTATACAAAAAAGGGCCTATAAAATTAAAAAATCTGTTTGTAAATGTATATCTTGAGGTAGAATTAGATGTGCAGACTATATCTTTTCGTCTCTTGTTAGTAATGTCAGCATTGAAGGTGAGCAGCTTATGTTGTTTTAAAATGACATTTAGTAGGAATAGCTGGCGAACAGTCAGTACCTTACAGCATTTATAGAGAAGGAAAGTGGGAAATAGGAAAGGACGAAAGGTAGCTACTTTTAAAACTGCTCTCTGAGCTCTTTCAAGAGGTAGTATAATGGTTTTTAGTGCTCCACCCCATGAAGTGATGCAATATTGAATGACGGACTGACACAGAGTTTGATATATTTGTAAGATCAGTTTTGAGTCTACGGTGGTACGAAGTTTTTTAAAAACAAACATTAGTTTTCTGACTCTAGTCACTAAATTTTCAATGTGATACTTAAATGAAAGTGTGTCATCGATAATAATACCGAGATATTTTATGTTACTAGTGTTGTGAATAATAGGACAGTTACATGTGTTCTCTGCAGGATTGTTGCAATAGTGTGCAAATAAATCTGTGTCAGCGCCGTTGTGGTATGAGTGGCGCATAGAAAAATGGATATATTTTGTCTTATCAGCGTTTAATGTTAGTAAATTATGACAAAGCCAATTATTTATAATATTAAAACCTTGCTGTGCATTTTTAAACAAATCTGTCTTGGTTTTAGCTGTAAATATAATAGCTGTGTCGTCAGCATATGCTATTATCTTGCCATGGCCGATATTTAGGTTGCAAAGGTCATTTATGTAAATTAAAAATAACGTAGGGCCCAAAATACTACCCTGAGGTATACCAAAACCGGAACATTTTTGATCTTCACTCATAATGTCGTCTATTTTGATACACTGGTATCTTTCATCTAAATAGTCTGCCAAGAGTTTTAGCTGTGTCCCTCTTATGCCCAGAGACTCTAACTTGGTTAGGAGAATGGGAATTGAAATAGTATCAAAAGCTTTGGCAAGGTCAAGGAATATGCCCAGGGCCTGATTCCCTTTGCCAAGCTCCTGAGAAACATAATCTGTCAAGCTATGAGTCGCGTCGGCTGTGGACAGTTTAGCTCTAAAACCATATTGTGAAGGGGATAGGAACTGGTTGTTTTCTAAGTAATTAACTAACCTAATATTTATAATTTTTTCCAATATTTTTGATATTGAGGGAAGTAGGGATATCGGACGGTAATTGGTAACAAGATCTTTGTTGCCGGATTTAAAGATTGGAATAACTACAGCCTTCTTTAGACATCGAGGAAAAATCCCTTCAGATAGACAAAGTCGAAAAATATATGTTAAAGGAGGTGCAAAAATATGTTTAAAATATTTAATGATTTTATTGCTAATATTGTCCGAGCCAGTGGCACAGTTATCCTTCAGGCTAGTTATAATTCGAGCTACTTCATTTTCATCAGTGTCAAACATAACGAGCGACTTTAAGCTAACGTTGCAGATAGGTTGGGGGGGATGATTATATCCTAGGCTATAATTTTGGTTTTGAATACGTTCAGCAAGGTTTTTGCCCACATTAATAAAATAGTTATTTACATGGTTAGCAGAATTAAGTGGTGTTGTGTTAGCGTGCAGTAAACTCGAATTTGATTCGTGCTGTTTCGAGGAGTAAGTCATACTTTTAATATGTTGCCATATCTGCTTACTATTATTTCCTGCCCTTTGTAATACATCTCTGTCATAATTAATTTTTAACTTTTTGAGTAGGTTGTTACAAAAATTTTTGTATCTTTTATATGTGGTTAGTAGTATAAGGTTGTCAGGGTCTCGTCTTGTTCGCTGATGGAGTCGATCTCTGTGTCTTATACACCGTATAAGACCAGGAGTAATCCAGGGTTTAATATTACAATTTTTCTTATTTATTGTTATTATTTTTGTGTTGCGTAAAATTGCTTGCTGGACATTTTTAATTAAATACGACAGAGATATATTAGGGTCGGCATTATTGTAAACTGGGCAAAAATCGATGTTACGTAAATCATGTTCGAGTTTGTTTATGTCTAATTTAGACCTTGTTTGCGGACGAATCTGCTTAGGTGGCGTCAAATTTACTGTTAGTAGGACAGCGTGGTGATCAGTTACAGTTGAGTTAGTAACAAGCGTAATGTATGTCAAGTTGGATTTAATCATTACATGATCGAGACAGGAACCGCTTTGATGGGTAGATAATGTATGAGCGGACTGAAGACCGTGATATGAACACAAATTAAGGTAGTTATGGGTTCCTGAATCGCAAGACTTTGAGCTAATGTTTATATTCAAGTCACCTGTTAGTATTATGTTTTTATTCGAAGCTAGCGATTGCAGTATGCTATTTAGAGAGTTATGAAATGGATCTAAGTTTCTGAAAGAAGGAGATCTATACAAGGCGATAATAGCTGTGTCAGAACCAATTTTGAATATCAAACCATTGCAGTCTTGCAGAGTTGGCTCCTCTACTGTGACCTTTAATGATTTTTTAGCATAAACCACGACACCATCATTTTGATTTTGATTTGTAGTAGTATAGAAGAGATTGTAACCAGATATTATTGGGAGGTGATCGTACCGATTTAATAACCAACACTCAGTAAGAATGATTACATCACAATGAAAATTAAGCCTCTGAAAAAAAACATGTAAGCTATCTATATTTTTATGAATACTGCGAATATTTTGGGTAAGGATGGTTAGTGAATTTTCGTGACGGGTAAGATATTGTCTGCAATCTTCAACCTCACAAAACTTTGATTCAGATATAAAACTATTGTCTAGTTGCGTAATTAAATTTACATCCATATTTATAACTTATATATACTTTAGTCCTAAAATACACGTGAGTATGTGGCGCTCTTAGGCGCCTTCATAGTCGATCGAGTTAATGTACCTTAGTTCAGCTGCTTTTTTTGCAGGGCAGTCGGTGTCTCCCGTCTTGTGATTGCTTGGCTTTTTGAAGCGCACGCAAGTGGCACATTTAGGCGCCTCTGATTTCTTTTTGCAGTCTTGAATTGAATGCCCGTCTTGACCGCAATGACCGCATGTAGAGTCAGGAGTCTTGCACGTTTTAGCTGCATGTCCGTACTGCTGACATTTGTAACATCTGGTTACTAGCGTGAAGTCACGTACAGGGCAGGATGTCCAGTTAATGAAAACTCTGTCTTGAGTGATTAGGGCTTTACGAATGACTGCTGAAACTTCCAGGATGTAATTACAGGTCGTTGCGTCTTTCTTCCCAGATTTGTGGCTGAGTCTCATTGAGCTCAAAAATGAGTCTCTAGTCAAGGACGGTACTTTCTCTACTATGTTTTGTTCGTAGATACATTTAAAGACCTCATTTTCGCTGATTTGTGTAGGGACTCCTATGATTATAATGCGGGGTTTACGCTTTTGGGTTTCGTCGACGGTAAGACCTGACTTGGCTAGTTGCACTGATTGCTTCAGTTTTTCTAGGTCGGTTTTGGACTCCGTGCTGATGATAACCCCTCCGTTTCTTGTGTTTCGGACACCGCGAACTTTCAGCTGCATTTCTTCAGGACAGACGATTTTCTGGACCAAAGTTTTTGTTTCATCGCTAGTTTTTGACCTATCACTAGGATAAATGGCTACGGAACTCAGAGAAGTAGGCCGAACAAAACTATTGGTCCTCTTCTTCACCATGTCTGCGAAGGAAGAATTTGTCATGGCTTGGTTGGTACAGGACTCTTTGATCGTTTGTTTAATCTCTGTCAGATTTTTCGCCAAATCCAGTTGGTCACTTTGATTCTGCAAGGACACATGTGTTTGTATAGCTTTCTGTTTGAGTGACTGATACTGAACAGCCAATTGAGCAACACTATTTCCAACTTGGCGGCAGAGGTTAGCAATCCTCAACTTTTGCTCCGAGTTCAGTTTTCCGTCGGCGGAAATCGTACATATTTCGCCAAGGTACTGTTGGACAGACCCCATCCATTGCTGTATTTCCGGTGTTGAAATAACTTCCATTTTCTCACTTTTGGGCGTTGATGGTGCAGGGGGGCCGCTTCGCGTTGGACTACCATCCATTTTTGAGGCAAATAACACTATCAATTGTTCATAATTAAACTAATTTCGTATAAAACACACAGTCGGTAAACTAGGTCACTATTTATGCAATTGTTAATTTATTAATTATGCGCACGTCTATATGAGTCGACGAGTCGGGCGAGACTGTTGGCAACTAATTGCTCGGCCAATAATTGCAATATGTCTGCAATTGTATGGAGCATGATTCAGTCTCCTAAACGGGCTACACAACCCGGCAACAATAAAATAGAGAGCGACTGAAACAACAACGAAATTGGCCGGGCAACATTACGGAAAATCGATCGCTCAGCGAACGTCCGGCAACCATCAAATCAATATTGGAAAGTACTGTCATGTTGCCGGCCACAGCATTGCCGTAAAAAATGGCCTGTTTAGATGCCCCTTAATAAGGCCTAGGTTTATGAGCGAGCCAATGAGTTCAAAAATCTTGTTGACCCAAAATCGCTTGAGGAAATCGGCATTCCATCTTAGAACCAAAGAGTTCCAACAAATGTAACAACTCAGGGTCTGTGTGGTAAATTACTGCCCGTATCCTCTCAAAGATCTCATATCCCAGTAGGTAGTTAGGTCTTGTAATACATCGGACTTGTGTAAATTAAAGTATTATAGTCTAGATTGATACATATAGGTAATAAAGTGACCGTGGTCAACTAAGTGCCGCGTAGGAAGTCTCCCCAATAGATGGGCTGACGGCCAGGTCAAGGTGACAGGATACCGTTTGATAGCTCATGCTAAACGATTTGTTATGGTAATCTAAATGTAACTATTCAAATGGCTTAGATGGAAAATCTGCAGAAGATATTTTCAGTTTATAGAATTTTATAAGCTACGGGTCTTAATCGCGTAAATATTTTATTTTGAGGCTAAATACTTTTGTTTATTTCCCGACGTTTCGACCGTACGTACGGCCGTTGCAATACGGTCGAAACGTCGGGAAATAAACAAAGGTATTTAGCCTCAAAATATTTATACGATTAAGACCCGCAGCTTATAAAATTCTATAATGTGCACAAATCGCGAAAGTTTACGAACATAGATATTTTCAGTGTTTCGAAAACCGAAGTGTGTTAGATCGAACGCAGTAGACCAGTGCTTACCTATGGGATAATAAGGGCCTTAAAAAAAAACAAAATAATTATGGAAACCCCAACTTTTAGCCAACAACCACAACTAAGCAACGGTTATCAAGGTAAAACTACTGCCTACTGCTTTAGCCCGACGCTTTGCTCACGTAACACCCTTAGAGCTCAAGTATCCCAAAACCCTTTCACAACCTCTTTGCCAAATTTCAGCTCTATACGTCCAAAAAGTCCAGTCTGGCCGTTGTTATTAAGTGAATGAATGAATTAGGAGTCGTAACATTTTTATAAGATACGTAAAATAAGCACGCGGTTTACTTGATGCTCATTAATATCTATACTAATATTATAAAGCGGAAGAGTTTGTTTGTTTAAACGCGCTAATCTCAGGAACTACTGGTCCGATTTGAAAAATTCTTTGTTGGATAGCCCATTTATCGAGGAAGGCTATAGGCTATATAACATCGCGCTACGACTAATAGGAGCGGAGCTGCAATGAGAAATGTTTCAAAAACGGGGAAAATTTACGCAGACGAAGTTGCGCGGGACAGCTAGTTACTTATATAACTTAAGGACAGTATTTTCGCCAGAAGAATGATCTGCGAGAGAAGTTTCGCAATTTTCTCAAAATCTTCATCTAGCCCCAGGTATTCCAATTACATCATATACCGTAATTTTGATCAAATGTTTGTCCGTATATTTATGCATTTACGTGTGCCGAGAGGTGGCAACTGGCCAAACTCCCATTATTACTACAGTGCGAATTCTGTAGCGTGACGAAGCGAACCGTGTCACAGATTATAAGTAGTCTTATTAAACAGTGAAATGAATGAACGTTTGGCATATTATTGGTAGTGTGTCAATTTCATTGTCCCTCTGATGTATTTGATGTCAACATGAGCGAGTAAACGATGTTCGTAGTTATAAATTTGACGATTCCGATTGTTTGCATTCCTGTGTTTCTACAATAGAAGTGTCAGGGACTTTGATTGAATGTTAACGGAGTAATAAAAGAGAATTTAAAGCCCTCCTTAATTTAAACGACTTATCATTAGTTTTTTTTTATAGAAGTTTAATTTATTAAAGTTTTTTAAGACAAGCATACGGCCGTTAGCGTTGACGACACTAGCAATACTATTCCAACAAAATTCTATTCACCTTTACTAATATTATAAAGAAAAGTAAAAACAGCTTCTGTTACATGTATGGAATGCACCCCCTCCCTAAAATATTTAACTAAAATTTTTAATATTTAACTATCAAACTAGGTAGCGGCTACTACAAGACACCTTTTCACCAAATTTCATCAATATACATAGCGTAGTCTTTTGAGTAAAATGCCTGACATACGGAAGGACAGACGGACGGGCCTGACAAAACTATAAGGGTTCCGTTTTTGCCACTTTGCTACGGAACCCTATAAAATGTAATCTAGTACTGCCTTCTATTAGGAAAAATGAACATTTATAAGGCACACAACGTGTATTCGATTGTCTTCTGAAAATGAACTTTCGAAAAAGGTGTATAATAATATAAGTTTAACGTGTATCTGAGTTTGTTTGTGCCATCATACTCCCTAAACAGATGGGCGGATAAAATTAGTTTCGGGATAGTTATTAGCTTTGCTTTATCAAAATCTGTTCTTAAGTTTTGTAGATATCGGTATAGGTCACACCGTCACACATGTCGGGGGTTATTAAATTGTTTTGTAATACAATACAAAAACGTTGACATAGATAGGTAGGTCGATGAGCTTATTGCATCGAACTAGAACAATAAGCTATAAAAAAACCTTACGAAGTACATAACACAATCTGGTCTTTTTTTAGCACATAGAACTCAATCGAGAGTATAAATACACCTAGAACAAAACATTTGATAGATCGATAAATCTCGCGCACGAGACGTCAAACAGGTGGGACTGACCCCCGTATTTATAAACGAGTAATAGCAGTTACTTAAGTAAAAGTAATTACTTAAGTAACAGTTTCTATTTTATAGTCAAGAAAATGAGTGAAGTAAGAAACGTCAAACGTTAGAATACTTAGCCAAGCAATAGTCACCGATATCGTTACTTGAGTAATAGCTTTAATTAAGAATTTTATGGAGAGGTTATTTTTCTTAACAGATTATTAAAAATAGGTATGTAAGGTTTGGAAAATAAAAACAATTTATTTGGCGCTATGCCAGCCAGTGGGTAAATAATACAATAATAATAATAATATAACATTTATTTTAGTCATGCCCACAGAAATCTATACCTAGCCGACTAACATACTTGTCAGTATAGTGCTAGTAAAAGTAAATACAACTTAAAACCACTATATATTAAAACTATATCAGTAGGTACGCTTCATTCCCTCATAAGTACCATGCGTCGCGACTCCAGAATCTGCACCCTCGTCTTGTAGCGGAACTTCTGGTACGTGTCGGCGCGAGATGTACACCGGCGAGTTCGGCGCCGCGGCGCACAGAGTTCCCTTAGCTTAGCTTTGCCGCAGCGGTTCTTGATGGTTGGCTGTCGGCGCTTCATTCCTTGCACCGTCACAAAACCATCTTTTGTATCTTCTTTATCTCTGTTCGTTGTACTATCCGGGAAATGCTTGACAGAGGCTTCTAGCTACACTGACAAAATCTATTGATTGTGGTACAAGTACCACAATCAATAGATTTTGTCAGTCCCTTGCTTGTCCCGGTGAAATCTCAAGAGATATCACTGGGACAAGCAATGCAGTCGACACAACGGGGTGGCTGACCCCGGCCTTAGGCTTGCGGGCTTTCAACCATTATAAAATACACCCTTGCTACATAAATTATAGTGCCTGTAGTTAACCAACAAAACTTCCTTTAAATAAAACAGTAAAACACAGGTGATATCTTCAGTGATTAACATTTCATTTCAAATAAATTGTTTAAAACATTGTTATAACAATAACTTTTTTAATTCATTATCTCTCTTAAATTCGAGAATCTATAACATTATATAATAAATAATATTAGTGACATTTCTAGGGCGACGTCAAGCGAGTTTTATGACGCTAAATTAAAAATAAGTTCTTCAAAAATACTTTGTATACGTGTGACGGACTATTTCATTTGGTAGCATTACTATTCAATTATGTTGCATTTCGTTACATTCAGAAAACTAAAATTGAAGAATATCGATAAAATCAAAATTTGGTCTGATTAATTTCTGTATTATTAATTTTTAAAGTTTTAAAATTTTTAGCTATTTTAGCTTGTCGTAATATATTTTTGGTTCTCTATTTTGCAAATTTAATAAAATCTTGTTTATGAAATGGAACGTTTTTTGCGGCTCACCGGTTGCTAAGTAATAAGTAATACTTGGTTAGTTTGCTCAAGGAAGTAAAGAATATTTCTTGTCTATAAAATAGATTTTTCTAAGTAATTACTTTAAGAACTAGCCATGTCTCAATGAAGTAATTGCTAAGTAATAAGTAATGACTCGTTTATAAATACGGGTGTGAGATGTCTTGCTAGAAGTAAACATGACGGCTCATCTGTCTTGCTTGATGTCATGTGGTCGAGTTGCATACTGTTTTATCTATATACTAGCTGACTCGAACACCTTCGTCTGCGTAAATTTTCCCCGTTTTTGTAACATTTTTCACTGCTGCTCCGCTCCTATTAGTTATAGCGTGATGTTATATAGCCTATACCTTCCTCAATAAATGGGCTATCCAAACAGTAAAAGATTTTTTTCAATTCGGACCAGTAGTTCCTGAGATCATCGCGTTCAAACAAACTCGGTGTTGAAGAGAGTAGTTGTTGCAAGTTTGTATGGAACTCCATCACTTTTGAAGTTAGATCAAATAGATAGAAATGTTGTATTTGGCTTTTTAGTTTAAAATAAATAAACAAGTGCTTTAGCGCTTTTAAAAATATAGCCCCTAAGGTGTAAACTAGGTGTTGCAAGTTGGTATGATACTCTTAAGTTTTGTAGTTGCATATGCAAAATTTCGTATTTGGCTTTGAAATGAAAAGAAAGAAACACGTTTTTCAGCGTTTTTGGAAAACCAACTTATAAGGGGCTGTAATAGGGGTTGCCAATTTGTATAAAACGCCGTCAGTGTTGAGGTTAGATCTGTGGAATTTAGTATTTAGCTTTGTGGCTGTAGATAAGGAAACACGAGATTCAGCGTTTTAATCGAAAGCAATAAATCAACCCTTCAGGCACAAGCACGTTTGGTTAAGCCCTAGTTATATCTATTATTTGTAGTTATTGAGTAAAAAAACGTTCAGCATCGACTTTTTTTCATATACAATTATGTATCAACTAGCTGTCCCGTGCAACTTCGTCTGCGTAAATTTTCCCCGTTTTTGCAGCATTTCTCATTGGTGCTCCGCTCCTATTAGCCGTAGCGTGATGTTATATAGCCTATAGCCTTCCTCGATAAATGGCCTATCCAACAGTGAAAGAATTTTTCAATTCGGACCAGTAGTTCCTGAGATTTGCAGCATTTATTGATTTTGGTTATGTATAGTAAGCGGTTTCTCATATCAATAGAAGCGCTTCTAGGCAAGTATATTTTTTGAGAATGTCAAATTAGATCATAATACAAATTATTATCACAGAGTGTGTAACCCTAACGACCTAAAATCAAGATAAAACTTAAAATGGTTGTGGTTGCTAGACTCAAGGGAATTGGGATGTGAAATTTATATGACATACAGAATAGCTAAGTAAAAGCAGTATTTCAGTATAAAAACTTTTCCCAATACGATGGAATTTTCGAGAAAAAAATATAACTAAATTGAAAATCTCATGTAAATCTTGATCTAACAAAGTTACGAGGTCCGTTGATACTTTAAAATATGCAACGTTATGGAAACTATCGATGTTTCTAACATATTATTTGCGTAATATGCCTAGTTTGGGAGTAATTAATTTATTTCAGAATTCCGAGATTAAACATATTTTTTGTAAATTACAAAATTATAGATAACTATTTTTATTTTATCAATTGTCTAAAAACCCTACTTCACTGTTTCCTAAGCGTAAAAATACTCTTACTATCTAGAAGGCATTTGGGTTTTGTAATTATTGTAAAATTGATAAGTGGACGGGCAATGAATTGTGAGAGTACCAACATTTTGGAAACACGTCCTTCTACGTTAAAGGAAAATGTTACTAAAACAATACATTTTGATCGTTTTCCACAACAATCTAGAAAGAATTTGGTCCCTGAAATCATTGGAAACTTTCTGAGAAAGATATAAATAGCCTTCTGCCCAAAAACTCTCCGGATCTCACATGAAATCTAAACCCATTGAGTTAGCAAAGTGAAGGTATACTTCGTCCGTTTATAATTCGCGTGTTTAACACTGGTATGCATTTAACCATCTCTAATGAACGTCCATTGCACACGTCGCTACGCTTTTCTCGGCGAGCGTGGGAGGGCCCTCGATTTCCGTCCGAATTATTACCCAATACACAAACACACATAAATAGATTCCTTAAATAATAACGTCTATTAATAGAGCTTTCGTTGTTTTGTATCGAGTAACGCGATTACGCGGGCTTATCAATCTTGTCTGGCCAAAAATATTTCATCTCGTTGCAGGAGTATAGTCTTCGTGCATTTCTCATTTGACCTTCAGTTTAAATAGATATTTTTTAATTTTGCTGTTATCACTATGCCCGCAGACCTTACGCCCGCGACTCTGCCAGCGTAGATTTCGGCTGTAACATCCATTCTACTTGAGCTATCTAATGTATGGCGCAGCTATCAAACTGTATCTACGGTAACTGAGTTTTTAAACTCGTAGTAGTATTGACGCTGCAATAAAGAAATCAAAATCTATTCACGGAGTTTTGCGACAATCCCAAAGTCAACTAAATAGTTGATGTAGGTTGTTTTAATATATATATTTTAGTAATTTTGATAGGCTAATTTTGCTACTGTGATTGGAATGCAGGTATTGAACACACCTATCACACCCTCCAGCAGCAGCTTGGGAGGGGCAGCGTCGAGTTCTCACCGCAGTGATCGGAAGTGACCTCTCGTTGCCGGCCGTGGTTCTGTCCATGGTCCGGGGCGAGGGTTGTGGAATGCGGTCGCATCCTTCTGCGAGGACCTCACCTCGCAGAAGGAGGCGGCGGAGCGCGTCAGGGAAGAGAGCTCCCTGGCGGATCCGCTCCGTCGCCGGCGAACCGGGCGGCGTCGGCGCGCATATCTGCGCCTGATGCCGCCTTAGGGGGGATTGCGGGCGGGCGTACGGGGTAATCTGCCCCGCCCTCAGCCTTCCGTGGAGGCGCGGCACCCTGCGCGTATCCAGGTGCCGCGTTGGTGTGAAATGCCGGGAATGCAATAACATCGCTTCCGGGCATTGCCACTGGGCGGGCCATACACAGCGGGTTTTTTAGTGGGTGCAAACCTCACACTACCTCCACCGTCTTCCCCCGGTGGGGGTGTTCGTAAGGATTTATCCCGCTCCATCAAAAAAAAAAATGTTAGTTATCTACCTCTATATCATACACTAGCTGATCCTCGAACTTCGTATGCGTTAATTTTCCCTGTTTTTACAACATTTTTTATTGCTGCTCCGCTCCTGTCGGTCGTAGCATGATGTTATATAGCCTATAGCCTTCCTCGATAAATGGACTATCCAACAGTAAAAGATTTTTTCAAATCGGATCGGATCGGATCATTTAAAAATAAATCACATCCCTACTTTACCAACACCTAAAAAAAAAACACTTTGTCGGCATAAGTTATATGTGTATCTCTAAGCTATGCTGCGGACGAACGGACATGGCGAAACTAAATGGGTTCCGTTTTGCCATTTTGGCTACGGAGCCTTAAGTATCAAATTTCATCTAATTCTCAAGTGGGGTTTTTTTTAATTTTAGTTTGTTGATTTCATACAGAGTGACTTACTACCGTCAACTACAGGGTGCAAGTTTCTATATGTAATCCAACATTTATTGCACGCAGTGCTGTTACAGTTGACAGGTTGGCTTGTAATATTAATATACCTACATTTATGTATTAATATTTATTATTAATATTTTCAACTTCTCAAAGAGACGCTAACTAATATTGTATATTAATTAAACATGACTATAATAATAATTTACTGTTAACGCATCACATTAACCACTCACACCGAATCTGACACCTCGCATTCTCGCACCGGCGTTGCGAAATTCCTCACCTACTTCGAATAAGCTATTTTTTGTGCATCCACATCGATATTCGTTTTAGCATTTTTTTAGCGTTTTAAGTACACACAAGAGTGGTAGTGCCGCACCGCCAAAATCACTCGTAGTTATTTAGGCAACGTTAATAAAACTTTTATAAATTACTAGCTGTGACTTCGTTTGTGTCATTTTTACCCGGTTTTGCTCGGCCCCTGTTGGTCATACCGTGATGTTATGTAGCCTATAGCCTTCCTCGATAAGTGAGCTATCCAACACTAAAATAATTTTTCAATTCGAACTAGTAATTCCCGAGATTATTGCGTTTAACCAAACGAATAACAAAAACAAAAATAGATATTCAAATGCAAACTCAATATTATTTCATAAAACCAATTTAATAATTTCTTAATAACGTCCGTTGAAAAAAAAACAATTGAATTAAGTCAGCAGTTCAAATCCCATAATAAGAAAAAATGCAATTTACACTAGTATTATCGCTAAGGATGTACAGGGATGTGCAATATTAACTTAAGGTAATATTATTAAAGTTGCTACAAAAAATATATTTAATAAATCATCCTTATAACTTTCTTCAACAAAGAAAAAAACTTCCATGTCGAAGTACCATTTATAAATTTGACCAATTTAACGTCCGTATTCCGTATCGATAGTTCACCATGTCAAGTTCGCTCTCTATACTCGCGTATGATACCTATGTATAGTGCGTAAAATTAACGCGCTCCACATCTCAGCAGTAAAATAGATCCGACGCAAATTCTTGTGTGCCACTGTGCCGCTCTTTATTCATGTTTTTTCGGTACTGAGAATTATAGGGACATTTACCATCAGAATAATGAACTAAAACCTTTTTTAAACCCCTGAGATGGCAAACAAGATACCCTTATGGACTTACAGACCGTCATGTCACTTATTATCGACACTGTTTTAAGTTACTGTATGCATAGCGTAAACTACCTTCGGATTGGCCGCTCTTTGCAGCAGGAGGCCTACTTCAAGTCGATAAAAAATGAGGAGATAATATACAGAGTCAGGAACATCAATTTTATCCACTCATTACAGAAAATCCTCAGTGAGTTTGAACTTCTTATGCTAACCATAAATTAATTAGAATAGTCCCCTTAAACTTAAGAAATTTAAATAAACCAAAATTCATGAATTTCGTTTTAAAGAAAGAGAGTACGCCTACAAGATCCTCGTGTCTTTCGTATCCATTTCCATCCCATATTCATCCATTTAAACACGCGTTTAATTATCACTTTAAAAGCTAGTGATTAGTAGTATTTATGTTTTATCTGTCATATAATAGGTAATGCAATCGCATATGGCGTTACGGGAGGTGTCATTCTTATGCCGTAATTTCGGCTGTAGAAATATGATCACACCTTTTTGTTACAGTTTGTGTTGGTTTGTATGTTTGGAAGCATTCCATTGGTTAATGGGTTATCGATATAGAGCCTCAAAAACATTATTATCATCAGTGTTCAATCCGTGTGCAAAAATTCTAATCATTCCTGAACAAGAATCTAAACGAGTACGTATGTAATTATAATGTTTCGACAACATGTAACATTCATAATTCCAATTATATCGGTAGCGATTACAGCCAAGATTATTCCCGGTCTCGGTCAAGGTGGCTTTTTATATTAGCGGACACTTTCTCGCATTGAAGTATAAGTAGAACAATTCATTCAATTCAAACCTAAACCGGGCTTTTGCTTAAATACTGTCTCACCTTACTACCTACTAAAAATAGGCTTTCTGAACATATGAAAATAATATTTGCACATCATTTAAAGTTAATAAAAAATCTTGTGTTGTTAAATTATACAACAGACCTAATGACACTGGCAGGGAATTGTCAAAATTTGGCTCAATTGCGTTTATACACAAAAATAAGTCTGCAAAGATTGAACTGTATGCAAAAGTTGTTAGAAGTTTGACTTATGTGTTTGTTTGTTTATACACTGACGGACTCATAAACTGCATCAAAGTTCAGGTTTACTCTAAAAGGATTTTTTATAATAAGTATGCAAACTTTTTAGATTAAATTATATAAATATGGAAAGACTGGCTCTTAATCTTAAAAAAAAATTAAATTTAAAAATAGAACTGCGGTAAAACAAATGAATATAGCCGGGAAAAGAAAATTTACTCGTAGTATCAGATTTGCGTGTTATTTATAGCAAAGTTTTAAATTAATTCTCATTGATTTTTTTTGTTTGGTCAATTGAATTATTGTTACCAGCATAATTGTTGGGTTAGTTTTTTAACACATCGAGAGTTTTTGAACCATAATATGGATACTTCGTCCGAACAAGCGGCACAAATTGTAGCATTGGTGCGGGAGGGCTTGGATCAACGAACGATTGGTAGAAATTTAAATTTAAACCAGTCTACGGTTTGTAGAATATACAGAAGGTTTGTAGAGACAGGTTCTTACAGGAGGAGACGTGGTACAGGCAGAACTCGAGCAACCACAGGTCGTGATGACCGATTTATTGTTACAACTTCCCTGCGAAATCGTTTCCTCACGTCAGTTAACATCAAAACCGAGCTTAATGAAGTGCGTGGAAAAAACGTGTGTGCACGAACAATAAGAAGAAGGTTAAAGGAAGCGGCTATCACCCCTTTTAGACCAGCAAATGGTCCAAAGTTGTCTGCAGCTCACAGACAAGCTCGCTTAAGATTTGCGCGTCATCACCTGAATTGGACAGAAGAGCAGTGGGCCTCTGTATTGTTCACGGACGAGTGTAGGACATGTTTATATGGTGCAGATGGTCGCAGAAGAGTCTATCGTCGACGTGGGGAGCGATATGCTCAAAGTTGCATTGAGGAGCGTGTTCCTTTTGGAGGCGGTTCATGTATGGTCTGGGGTGGCATATCGATGAACGGGCGAACAGAACTTGTGTTCATAGACATGGTCCGTCAAAACGGTAATAGAGGGGGTTTGACAGCACATCGCTACATAACAGAGATATTAGAAGATCACGTGGTGCCTTACATGGGATTCATAGGCGAAAATTTTACTTTAATGCAGGATAATGCCCGGCCGCATGCAGCTGCACAAGTTCAACATTATTGCGAAGAGGTTGGGATACGTACAATGAATTGGCCAGCACGCAGCCCGGATCTTAATCCCATCGAGCATGTTTGGGACAATTTAAAAAGAGCTGTATATGCGAGAAACCCTTCGCCTACGACAGTGGCAGCACTAAGAACAGCACTTTCAGAAGAATGGGACAATATTCCGCAAGATCTTTTAAAAACCCTTATAAAATCTATGCGAAACCGATTAGAATCCGTAATAAGGGCACGTGGGGGTAATACACCTTATTAAAACACAAATAAACCCTTGCATAAAGTTTGTGTCTACTGTTAAAACCATTTTTTTAATTAAACAATTTTTCCTTAAACTTCTGTTTTTTCTTCAAAAAAGGTCTTAAGGTCCTTTCCAGTACATAAACTTAAACTTAAAGATATGATCCTACGCTGTTTTAAAGTTCACGAACCAATCTAGAGGTTTCAATTTAAATCTGTATAGAAAGTTTGCATACTTGGTTAAAATATTTATTTCAAAGTCGTCTATTACTTTGATGCAGTTTATAAGTCCGTCAGTGTATATTTGTGCGTCTATCTTTACGTGCGTCTATCTTTACCATTATAGACACACTAGCTGTCCCGCGCAACTTCGTATGCGTAAATTTTTCCCGTTTTTGCAACATTTCTCGTCGCTGCTCCGCTCCTATTAATCGTAGCGCGTTGTTATATAGCCTATAGCCTTCCTCGATAAATGGGCTATCTAACAAAAAAAGATTTTTTCAAATCTCTTTTTTCAAATTTTTTAACTCTTCCGCTTTATAATATTAGCATAGATTGATGGAAAAATTGAATGCGGCTAGTTAGGTTTGTTTGATGAAAGTCATTTCAACCGCTCTAAAGAGTGTTGATCTGTCATAGGCCTTCTTGATCGCTACCACAACAGAGTCAGTTATTCTTCGGTGAAATAGTAATGTTAACGCAACACTATGTTTCGGTTGAAGGGCACTTTAGCAAGTGTAAAATAATTACTGGGCAAATGAGATTTACGAACTAATGTCTCAAATAAGAACCGCGGTGCGGTGACATTCAGATCTTTGCCAAACAAGGATTTGGGTGTCACTGATACTGTTATGGGGTAGCGTGACGCGCGACCATCAGGCGCATGACCTGCTCGTCTCTTCATTTCGTCGATGTCCTTGTAGGTGTATAAAAAAAAAGAAATCCATGTATTGTCTCTGAAGTAACCAAATAATACCAACTGACTCAACGTAGACCTAATTTCCACGCAATTTGTTGACCCGTATCTATCTGGAGCTCTGGACGACTCGTCACTGAGCTATTTTGGTCTCTTCATATCCGCAAGGTTAGGATCCAGAGACGGGTCTGATTAAAGGTTCCGCTGTGTAACTATTAGTTTCGGAGACACCTATACATACGAGTATAATATGCGTTCTGTCAGAGTTGACTGATATACTGGATTAGATTACTACCATGACCGGAAGAATAATATACAAAAAAATATTTTTGAAGCTTCGCTCACCTTGTTTGATTTTTATAGCCTACAAATTTACTTCGCCCGCGTGGATGCCAGATTGTTACCAAAATGTTTTAACGGTAAAATTTCATACTAACTTTTCACCCCCGTTTTACCCCCTTAGGGGGTGAATTTTCAAAAATCCTTTTCTGTACTCTTCTACGTATGAAAGGAACCCCTGGACTGTAGTTTAGGCCCTGTGTTGATTAATCAGTCAGTTTCTCCTTTTACCTATATCTATAGATTTTCAGTAAAGTTTAATCAAAACCGTTCACTCGTTTTTGAATGATGGGGAACAAACATCCATCCTAACAAACTTTACTGTTTATAATATTAGTAGAATATTTTTCTACATACACCTTTTTTTTTTAATCTATCCTAATCATACCATGTGTGAATTTTCAGTTAAAAAAGACAATTTGTAAAAATCTGTAAAATCTCCATGTACCATTTGAGAGACAGTCCACATAACTCTTCAATGACAAACAGATAAGCAGCATTTATTTTAGTACCAAAAGAAAGAGGTGATTCACATGTTCCCTTACGAAGAAATGTATTAAAATTTAAATGTAAAACATATCGGTAACATGACTAATGTATTAAATGCTTGGCTATCATACAAATGTATCATGACTGTCTTATAATTTATTTTGCTACAAATGTACACACATCTGCTATTATTAGATGTGTTATTTATGATCTGAATTGACCAATGTTGGTTGAAATTAGGACCAATATTATGAATGTCTGTCCGAACGAAAATAAAATGGATATTCTCGCTTTAACACGTACATACATTACACTTTGTTTATCCCTATCATCAGGTTTTTTTGGACACTTTAACATGTATCGGTTTCCCGGAAACCATATCTCCATATCGTTTCCGACTGATAAAACAATGTAACTTCCATGTTGGCGATTACAAATAAATAGATTTGTTGTGTTGCCAGGTGACATATCAACTAACTGAAAATTATGAGCTGGCATTTGGACAGCATAGTCTCAAGAACTTTCTTTCGAATAAAACTGAACTAAGGCTCTTATAGTAATTCGAAACGTCGGGCAATAAACAAGGTATTTTACCTTAAATTATTCACGCGATTAAGACCCGTAATATATATATTTTAATAATATGCTATCATGACCTAAATGCAGTTCCTAAATAAACTTGACCGTCTTCTAAATAACTGCATTATTTAATTTTTAATCTTCGTAAGTTTAACCATGTTTCTTCGTACCGTTCTGAACTTAAATGGCTCCCTATTCGCCAGTGACATAGTTTGCCCGCACTCACTACACTCTCTATTCTATTCCTAATTCTCCTACTTCCCCTTCATACATGACTTCCAACTTTCAATACCTGCAGTAGAGATCTTCGATTTTCCGACAATCTGCATCTTTTATGTCTTGCTCATTCTTCTGGATTAATTCTTAATTTATTTCTCAATATGTGAGACTGGCTTTATAAAAATAACACCGGACAAAAGAGCTTCAATACTTGAAAGAAATTATAACATTTGCTTTCCTTCTCCTTCTATTCTTTAATCAAAATTAACTAAATTATGAAAATAACTCATAAATGTGTTTGTCTATACTTATAATAAATCTGTAGAGAGGTCTGTACATGAAATATATTTCCAAAATAACTATCATGGGGTGATTAGGGATCGATACTGATGCCAAAAATCCAATCAGTAAAATTTTTGTCTGTCTGTCTGTCTGTCTGTATAACCGTTATAGAAACAAAAACTACTAGACGGATTTTAACGAAACTTGGTACAATTATTTTTCATACTCCTGAGGTGGTTATAGTATACTTTTCATCACGCTACAATCAATAGGAGCAGAGCAGTGAAGGGAAAACGGGAGAAGTTACTCCATTTTTTAAGCTTCCGTCGCATGTGCAACCTTAATGGTTAAAGCTACACAGAAATCATGTATGACGGAAATGTTCTCCTTAAAATTATATAAAAAATATCCCACGACAGCATATGTCTAACTTTTATGGTTGACTCACAATATCACGTGTAACTCCCGATAGCTTAGCAGTTCGAAGCTTTCTAATTATATTTGTCTACTCTTACGTTTATAACACTCTCAGTCATCCCTAATTCAAAAAGTTAACATAATTAACTATTCCATAAAAAAGAATCATAGAAATCGGTATATAAACACCAAAGTTATACATGAAATACGCTAATAATAAGCCATCGCGCTTGAATACTGAATCATGCTATCTATCTATATCTATACATATAATAAAATTGTAAATTTCACATGTCTGTACATGGCCGAACTTAGTGAAAAAAAATATTATGAACTGTTCGAAAAGAGTATTTAAACACTTTGCTGCATTTTTAGAAATGTCTGTCTGTCTGTTTGTTTGAACACGAATCACGCAAAAACTACCAGACAGATTCGGTTGAAATTTTGCACGTGCAATTTAATAGATGCGGATTAACATTTAGGCTATAAATTATCACGCTTTTTCCCATAGGAGCTAAGCAGTGAGGGATAATGTCTGTAGCTATTTTTCGTTCTAAAACAGTAACTACTTGACGGATCTTTATGAAAATTTACAGTTTTATAGTAAATACTATACTTAGGACATTATTTACACTATGAATCATTACGCTAACGTCTATGGGGAACGAGTAGCAACGTATTTTTTGTCGCACCATAATGGTTTATCACAATTTTTTCCACAATTAGACATTATCTTTAATTGTAACCCATGGAATACATAACTTCATGCTAAAACTATACACAACATTTTTAAGTTTCATAAGAACAGTTATTTTGACGTGGTATGTAGCGAACAGTATAGCCTCGAAGCTGTGCTAGCGGTCTTTGACGACGACGAAGTCTCAGGCTCAAATCTGATATCTGATTATGTTCTTTTTGTATTTTTTTAAAATTGTTTTGTCCTTTTTTAATATTTTTCTCAATGTTATAGTTATTTTTTCGGCCATAGGTAACTTATTTGCTTTGGTTAATATTTTTTTATATTAAAAATCAAGTGAAATATGCACTTATGTAAGATATCTATAGGTATTGCATGCACTGCAGAGAGTAATGAATTAATCGTAGTAGAAATGAAAAATAATATTACATTCCAATTTAACAAGTATTCGATATTTTCCAGAATTGATGTGTTCGTGCTCAAAAAAAAGACATTACACACGTAAAAAAAACGTGTAGCGCCATCTATGAAATCAAATTGTTCACCGTGATCAAACAATTCCTTATTTGTGAAAACATTTATTAGGGTATAGGTGCTTACGATAACGGATTCATTTTTTGCTGAGTGGCAACATTCTCCTATTTATTTAATTAAATTGCTTAAATTAATAAAAAAACATTAAGTATTAGAAGAAACTTCACTGGTTTTGAAAGTAGATGGCGTTGTATTCAATAATGTTCTATACTTAGTAAAAGAAGTTTAAAATAGTATTAAAAATAAACATATTGCTATCATTTTTAGAAATGTTTGTCTGTCTGTCCGTTTGTTTGACCACGCATCACACAGGTGCATCGAGGATCATGTTTTGGGGTTATGGTTGGATATCAAGTGTTCATCAATTCAACGATAATGAGACTCATCGGCCAAGTGTGAGTAGTTCGGGTGACGGGAGGAGGGAGGTGGGGGGTCATTGTCTGTCAACGCGGAGTCTGGGGTCCATGTCTTTTTTTCTTACTTGCATCATTGTAACATATAAGAGAGGCACTCTCTTATATGTAAAGTGGGGATGTGATTTTTTTCTCACCTACCCCATCGTGTGGGGTATCATTAGATAGGTCTTTTAAAAAGCGTTTAGGGTTTGTGAACACTATTTTTAGATTTAAGGATTCCTTTGTGTAATATTAGGATTTATAGTGAACATTTTTGTTAGAGTCAAGTGTTCCCCTGCCAACTAAATGGTTGATGATGGGTATGTGAAAAAAAAAAGATAACTATCACAGTTAAGTACTTAGGCTTTACAAGTTTACGATAAACATCTGATCAAATGGAAAGTACCAAAATGTTAGTACAATTTCTATTTAAAATTATTAGGTATTAAGTAGGTATAACGTTGAATGAATGAAACAAAAACAACAGAAAACCCACTTCTTAAGCCGCACACCAAATTAACTATATAGAATAATAGAATAGAACGATTTTTATTTAGTACACAGAAGACACATGTATAGACATTATTATAATTTAACAGGAAAAGTCATGCAGAAGATAAAAAAAGCAATAAATAAAACAGTAAAATAATAAAAATAACAATAGACAAAAAGAAAAGAGACACAAATAACACATATTAATGACAGAAAAACACAGTAAACGAATACCTAAAGAGTCTGTATTTGGTACTTATTCATTTTCACAAAGCTTTTGGGTGTTGAAGCTATCAATAGATGACTATATGATGATTCTCCGCTGCTGAATCATATCGCGGCTCACCCGACAGGACTGTTTCCAACATATTTACACAGAAGTTATTTCGTAACATAAACTACCTTAATTTAAACCCGACTTTCACGCGAACGAAGTCGCGGGCACAGCTAGTATATTAAATATATTTATAAAACATAACCTACATCAACTACTTAGTTAACTTTGGGATTGTCGCAAAACTCCGTGAATAGATTTTGATTTCTTTATTGCAGATTCAATACTGCTACTAGTTTAAAAACTCAGTTACAGTAGATACAGCTTGATCTCTATTTTACTAGCGGCGCCATACATTAGATAGCTCAAGTAGAATGGATGTTACAGCCGAAATCTACGCTGGCAGAGTCGCGGGCGTAAGATCTGCGGGCATAGTTATAAGAACAAAATTAAAAAACTACATAGATACCTAACCTACCCCATACCCATAGAATAATGAAAGAAACAACCCAAATTATGTAAAAGATTCTGAATATTAGCTTCCAAATCGGACAGAGACGAAGTGATCTTTTTTTGAGAGGTAACCCGATACAGAAATATATATCTTGGTGGATTACGGTTCTTTATAAGTACCTATAATATTAAGTAACTAGAATTCAAAGGGAAGCCGATAATAATGGTGTTTGAAGAACTCTCCACCACTGCTAAAAGGCTAAAAGAGATAATACAATTGGAAAAGTTCTGTCTAGTTTACTGAAAGGTTACTGAGGCCAGTTTTCCACCAATTCGTGGCGGATAATACTAAACATTCGCGATTTTTATACATATTAGATATATTTCAGGGCTTATTATAATTACACCGAACGTGGTTACGGGTCGACTGTGCCACGATCGGTGGCTCGGTGCAATTCGATCGAATCGTCGGGTAAATGAAAGGTTCGTTACCTTTAAATAATTCACGCGATTAAGCCACGAAATATATCTAATAACACTAAACAGTCTTTATTACATCACATCCAATATTTAGGATATTACTCTCAATTATTATGTGTACCACGAAGGTCAGAGATAACACTATCAGCTAGAGATATCCTCTTCAAACACGTAATAAGCTGGTATTTGTTGATAGCGCTAATTTCATTGATAAAGTGATAACGTGGGCGTTTGACGAACGATCATCGTCGTCAAACAGGATTCCCTTTAGACGATTATCTAATAATTTAAAGTTCATTACATTATTATAATACAATTAATATTCGCACCTACCTACATATATTGGATCTCACTGAAAACTAGCGCTGACTCCAGTAGCAATACTGAAGAGGCAGCACAATGCTGAGCGAGATCCAATTTTTTACACACACGTCATTTTTTTTAAGTATTCTAAATAAGATTTCCATATATGTACTTTGTAAAAAATAAACGCTTTTTCTTACTTTTCTGTATTAGTTTTACTTCACCCAAAGGTAGACTGGCAGATAATGCTTTTAGCATTAAGTCCGCCTTTGTACACTGTTAAGTGTTAAATAAAATATTATACATCTGTACTAATATTATAAGGCTGAAGAGTTTGTTTGTTTGTTCTCAATCTCAGGAATTACTGGTCCGAATTGAAACATTCTTTTACTGTTGGCTGGCCCATTTATCGAGGAAGGTTATAGGCTATATAACACCACGCTGCGACCAATAGAAGCGGAGCATCAATGAAAAATGATGCAAAAACAGGGAAAATGTACGCAGACGAAGTTGAGCGAGACAGTACGTAATATGTTCGCTTACTTTAATTTTTATTTTAATACTAGCTTTCGTACACAGCTCCGGCCGCGTTCATATGATGTTATTGTTCTTTTCCCTGCTGATCAAGCTACCCATCTATTTCAAATTTCATCTTCGGCCCAGTATATTCAGAGATCAGCATGTTCATAGTAGCCTATAAATCCTTCAGCTTTAGTGTACCTAAGCATATTTGTTTCCCTGTACCTGTTTGTGTTTTTGCCATCTCATGCTCTGTGCGAGCTAAACATACCTAATTATAGTATTTTCTTTTTATTCTACATAATATATCCATTTCCGTAAAGATAGTATTAAGAACTGATATGACAATTCAATTTGTTTTCTATGGCGTATTAATATTTTCAATGCGATAAAATAAGATTGGATGTAGGTATCAGCATCAGTTCAAAATATTTATTTTCTATATGACATTGTTATCCGGATATCATTGTTTACTTCTAGTATAGTATAGTTCTTATGGTGGAGGGTGTTTAGAACACTATTCATTTCGGCTAGCTTTTAAATTCTAGTTATTTAATACTAGCTGACCCGCCCAACTGCGTATGCGTTAATTTTCCCCGTTTTTGCAACATTTTTCATTGCTGTTCCGCTCCTATTGGTCGCTGCGTGATGTTATATAACCTATAGCCTTCCTCGCTAAATTCGAATCCGCAGTTCCTGAGATTACCGCGTTCAAACAAACAAACTCTTCAGCTTTATAATATAAGTATAGATTTACATCTACACTATTATAAAGACAAAATAAAGTATTTTTATGTAACGAATAAACTTAAAAACTACTGGACCGATTGTATAAAATATTTCACCTTTAGAAAGCTACATTATCGGGGAGTAACATAGACTATATTTTATTGTCTAAAAATTAAAGATCCCTACGAAAATTGCAATAATGTAACTCAAGGTATAAAAAACTAAGACACCTTTGCGAAGCCGGGGTAGGCAGCTAGTTATTTATAAACATATACTATATATATATAATCCTAAATCCGCAATCCTACGAGTGTTGAAGCACGTAAACAGGTAACAATTACATTATCACATGTTACGTGAATGCAGGCGAGACGTGCCGAGGTGTTGATGACAATTTACACGATGATACACGCGTCTAAACGACTGGCACATCATTAAAGACATACCTACTTTATGTTAAACGATAGATATATAAATACATATATTTCAAGAGAATATTCCCTATTTCGCGAAGGACTTTAAAAACATACAAATAACGGATACAAAGTACCATACCCCAGATTCTGAACAATATATTAATGGAATATCCCTCTCAGATTTTGAATTTATGGAATACGCAAAATAGTGTCCTGTACGGAAATCGAACCTATAACCTCTTGCACGCTTGATTAAAAATCTAGAAGCAATCTAATTCCATCTGAAACCACTTAATTTGTATGCTTTGGTAAGTACAAAAAAAATATTATAAAAAAAAACCCGCCTGCACACAAAAGATGGAAACAATATCCTCTACATAATTATGTAATTTCATGCAGTCGGAGGCATTAATGAATCTCGATGAACTTAGTGAAGTGCAGTACACTTGGGCGATCAAGACGAACCTAACGACGTCTTAAGTGTACAAATCTGTACAGTGGATTGTGAGATATGAGGTAATAAAGAATATTACATACATACATATATACAAGATACGCGCGAAAAACATAACCCTTCCTTACAGTCGGGCTTAAATTAGCGTACCGTTACAAATCCTGTTCATTGAAACTTTTAGGAATAAAGGTCTGCAAATACCCAAATAATAATTTATTGAGACATGCAACAGATTTTTTTCAGATCAGATCACCAAGCCTGCTCAAAATTTACTTAACTTGCGGATTTAGGATTAGATATTATTATGTAAATAATATCCAGAGAACTGAATATCATTTTACCCAAACTACTAATAAAATAAATTATTATAGTAATAATAATATCTTCTTGGGACAACTCACACAACGCTATCTGATCCCAAACAAGCAGAGCATGGACTATGGAAATCAGACAACTGATAAACATACTTAAATATTTCTAAATACATACATATTATAGATAAATAACACCCAGACACAGAATAAACCATCGTGCTCATCACACAAAGTTTTATCCTGGGTGGGGATCGACCCCACGACCTCTTGCGTAGCAGTTGGATACACTCCCACCGAGGCAGTCTCTATAGTCTCTTATTAAACTAAAGTTTACGAGGTTCCATTTCAGGGAAAGAGTATAGGTTAGGCTAGAGACTGTCCTGTCTAAATTTCGAATAAGTACATCTTACTTTCCTACCCCCCTTACACAAAAACTGAAAGTGCCTTTGATAAATTGTACAGCGTCAAGTATTTGTTACTTTCCAACGTCAGGTTCGTTAGTATAAACAGTGACGTTACACCATCGACACCTAATTCCCATGCACAAATAACGCGGGTAGTTTTTGCGCGCACGCATTGTCATCCATTGTTATCCGTATATTGCACAATGAGCGCTATCTATCGCCTCCGAGCATTGTTCCATCGATAAAAACATAAGCTCGTGTTTAACTACTCGATTACGTAGCGATAGGGACAATACTATTGTAAATTATGATGGTAAAAGTGGCCGTTGTGCCTTTTTTCCGCCTTCGAGGAGAGAAAAAAGCCCACCATGCTATTGGGAGGCAAATTTAAGAAGAAATATCTATCCATATTAGCGTCTAAAGCTCAAGTTACCTAAACCTAACCTCTCTTCTCTGCAAGACCCCATCTATGACACGGCAAGCCGAGCAAATATCCCTTGGCAAAAATGAAGGGAGGTACCTATTGAGGCGCCAAAATTTGAGGGTCAAGGGCGGCGAACATTATATGGACCTAGAGTGAATGAATGAGAGAGGACTTTAATGACTATGACCAGGCGCCGATCCAGAACTTTGTTCTGGGGGCGGGGCAACATTTGACTAAACCGGCCAAGTGTAAGTCACTCGCATGACGAGTGGGAGTCTGGGATGGGAGGGGCAATTGCCCCCTATTGCTCTTCCTCCTTGGATCCGCTCCTAACTATGACTAACTGACTCCTAGTGAGTCACTAGGATGCTTGATAGTAAACAGTTACTAGAGTTCACAGTTGTCAGTTGATGCTCATTACTCCGCTTTTTTTTATATAAACAAAGCTTGAACAACAAATATAACAAGACAGTTTCACTACCTAATAGAAAAACTATAATGAATGAGTTATATATTTGTCTTAAGTGGAACAAGGCTTGTTATGTGATAACCAAACTAGTCATGCATACCTCAGATAATACACATTTGTACAACAATTAGAAAAAATAACCATTAGAAGAGATAACAGTTGTATTTGTTCTTCTAACAAGGTAAACCTTATTATTCCTAATTCATATGTTGGGTCTTAGAGTTCAACATGATAGGCTTTTTATTTACCTACATTAAATGGAAAGAGGAGTTTGTGGGATCCAGAGTGCTCAATACTTCTAAAAAAAAGATTTTGATATAACTACCTGCAATGATGTCAAACCCTCCCAAATTGGAAAAGTATAGTTTATTTGAAGTTAAGGACATGCACTTAATGACCACTAAAGCTTTACATAAATGTAAAAAATATTTCGTGACATTATAGATACTCGCCAGTTTTTATATTTCAATTATATAGCACATTAAATCCCAAACCAAAGAATTAAAAACTGTACAATTCTGACAATAATAAAACTTCCTTTTTTGAAGTTTGGTTAAGTGGTTAGTGACCCTGACTGCTAAGCCCTCCGGCGGTTATGGTTTCAATCCCCACCCAGAATAAAACTTTGAGTGATGAATACAATGGTGAAAACCTGTGTCTAGGTGTTATTTATTAATACTATGTATGTATTTAGAAATATATTAGTATGTTTATCAAATGTCTGGTTTCCAGAATACAAGCTCTGCTTAGTTTGCGATTAGATAGTGTTGTGGGAGTTGTCCCAAGGTATTAAGATATTAAATGGTGAGATTTTCAGTGCCTAGACATAACTGATAGCATTTCATCTACAAAATTATCCTTCATCTTCATCTGTCATATAACAAGAGTGGCTTGAAAAATGGTCATACAAGTATTGATACTAAAGTCTTTGTTTATCACAGGAATGTGTAAGTTAACCATTGTCATTAAAGCCATGAGTCATACACCAAATATTTTCCCTCCATGTTGATGACATCATCAACCTGTCACGGGACATGGGATGATTTTTTATTAACTTCTATATGGGTAATGTCATAAAAAATAATAATGATGGTGGTATTCTTTTCGTATTTCATTTATAACCAATAAAACTATTTCTGTTATATGTGTATAATATATTAATTAGCTAATTGCAATATTAATTACATTAAGTAATTTTAAATTTATGATTTAATACTAGCAGTATCCTTTTGATATTAATTGAATAGGATTTTCTTTTCCTCATACTATGATCATAACAGGTTAGAAGGGAACAAAATATTAGATAATTACTAACTGAACTATAATTGTTATGTCATGTACCAAATCAACTTCCTTAAATACCTATTAATATTGTAAATGTAAAAGTTATTATTATTTCATATTAGTTAACCAGTTTCGATGAACCTACAGAAATAACAATCCATACTTATATTATAAATGTTAAAGTAACTCTGCGCGTCTGTTGCCTTTTCACGCCTAAACAGCTGAACCAATTTATTTAAAACAACAAAAAATGGGGAAAAATTATGCAACTTTGTCTGCATAATTTTTCCCCATTTTTGCAACATTTTTCATTGCTGCTCTGCTCCTATTGATTGAAGCATGCTGATATATAGCCTATAGCCTTCCTCGATAAATGGGCTATCCAAAAGTAAAAGATTTTTTTAATTCAGGCTAGTAGCTCCTGAGATTATCGCAGACGAAGTTGTGTGCTAGTATTAGTATCGATTTGGTATGGAGATAGTTTCCGGGGAAGGACATAGGTTAATTTTTATAGCGATAACCGACATTTATGTGCGTTAGTATATCTTAATAACAAATAGGCAATCCTTTTATTGTGATATCTAACATTCATAGGGACAGAGAAGGAAAAGATAGAAATCTAATATTTTGATTTATTGTTCATTACTGAGACAGGAATTCTTTGGTCTAGTTCTTTGAGAAACATAAATAAATATTAATATACACAATTTAACAATTGTAGTATATTTAGTTATGTTTTCAGTGTAGTAGTAATCTTTACAATTTAGAAAATAACTAAAAAAAAAACTTTAACATAGTTTAATAGTGCTTGTTCCACAATTAACTTTTTGATTAGATCATTATGTATAATTTAAAGATAGCAAATTGAATGATTCTTTAATCCTTCAAGTAATTTAAAGATAGCAATGCAAAGAAATTGAGTCACTAACATTGACAACATTTATGCTGCCACTGAATCATTATGAATAATTGATGTCAGATGTCAATGACATGTTATAATCTAATTGTTATAAAAATTATTCAAATGTAGTTACAATAGTGTCCAGGGGACACACATAGAGTTTTACTGGGTGATAGATACTAAACAATAGACTGCTGTATTTCCATATTCACAGTGTGAATTGAAAGCAATATTGTCAATGTGCCTGCAAATTCACAATTTTTTTTTTTTAATTTAAGTAAGCCTGTCATGTCATGTCATTTCCATTTAATACTTTTTACAGTTTGATCTGATATGAAGACAGTTATTAGTTCTAGGCAATAGTCACTATGGTACTCTCACAAGTCACTTTCAGAACAGTCTCGGAAATAGGTTCACTTTTTTTTTATGATGTATCTTGCTTTAGTGTGCGATTCACGTGTTCCTGGAGACTTTTGAAATTAACAAACACAAAGTAAATCCTGCCCCTAAACCCACATTTATGGATGCTCTGTCTTGTATGATAATCAAACCCATAACCCCTAGCAATGCAGTTATACCCCGCTACTGTGCTACTGAGCCTGTCCAAGATTTTTTACAATCTAGGAAGTTAGTATTAGTAGACAATGTAGAATATAATTATAAATCTATTTCCTTGTTATTGTTACAGCTTTAAAGTAAAGCAATAAAATATATGACAGTTAACGTTACACAAATACATAGTTGCATTCATTATATGCACATTTTTCCTGCTTTAACAAAACATAAGTTTATGAACATGCATACCATAAATACTAGATTTTTTTTTAATATTACAGCATAATGCCATATGTATAAAGTTAAATAATTCAGGTTAAATTATTATGTGGGGTGCTAAAAAAAGGCGTGATGAAAAAGTGTCAAGTTTTCATATCAATCAAGTTTGGCTTAGCACCAAAATGCAGTAAATAATGAAAATAATGATAAAGAATTGTTACTATTCAAATTTTTGATGAAGTAAATGTCAATTTTATCCAGAAGTAGTTATTTATAAATCGGTACAGCATGACTAAGCGTCCTAATATAATATATTCAATGGTAAAATAGAGGCAGACAATCCAAGGGTATTATATGTTACAATCTGTGAGAAATATACAATTTGTTCAATGAAATGTACTCACCTTATTGTGTGGTAGTACTATGAAGGCACCTCCACCGGCGGATTCGACGATTATAGCCAGAAATTTAGGATTCACCGCACAGAACGTAGAATCCCAGGAACTTTTTGACACTCTTATATTATCATAACATTGCTCACGTTTCAGGGCCTGCCCGTAAACGTGGCGAAATTTAGAACTGCGCACCACCCTAAACGACATCTGTAACGCGAAAAGAAGCCCGTTAACAACAATACAAACAACAACTATCCGATCATTTCACTTATAACATAACCTATACGCCACTGTGACCTATATTTTGACACTACGAATTTAATAAACTCGAACTCACGTTTGTTTTAAAAAGAAGAAATAAATATTAATACGCTAGAAAATGCAATGAAATCATTTGAATATAACTCAATTAATTATAAGAAAATAAAACTGAGAGCTACTAAGGATCGAAGGGAGGACGGTTGGGAAAACGAGCAAACTCCATATTTGGTAATGCCTGCAGCTACTACTTTTAGTGATGATAATCTTGATTTAAAAGTTTACAATAAAGTTGAGAATGATCTTTATATAAAGAAAATCATCAAATAAATTTAATATGGTCTTTGAAATCATATATTAATCGATTTTTAGCATTTTTTAGCGTTAAAAATAAACAAATATTACGTTATTTCCGAACGCAGCGTATAGTTGTCAAAAGAGCTGTCATTGTCAACAGATAGCGATGCATTCAAGAATATAAATTTGATTTAATAGCTCTGGTCCAGTCCAAACTCTCAAAATCAATAAATTAAATTAAAATAAATCAATATATTTTATGCAATTTCCATTCGCACTGTGACAAAAGACTGCGATAGATCGCCGGCATTGTTAGCATTTATAGGGTTCAATAATTGTTTACTGACACTTTAAACAATTCCGTATATTCTTAATTCCTAAAAAAGTGTAAGTCACCACCATAAAATAATTACCTCCTCTCAGCATTCCAATAAAACATGTTTAGAGCATGCTCTACAGATATAGCCCACTCGCGCGTACTTAGGTTTAACTCAGGCTTACCTAAATAAGACTACACAACGTTTATTCGAAAACAAACCTATATTTTTTCTAGACGGAACTCAAATGATAAAACACGCAGAGGCGGAAAAGATTAAGATAAAGTTTTGATTATAAAGAGACCATGTTTTAAAAAACAATGTTATTAAAAAATCTTGAAATATTAGACATTTCGACGAAATTGGGTACTAAAATCTAGAATTTTATATTTCAATAAAAAACATTGTTATCAGATTACCTACAAGCTTCTTTCGGGTCGGACTGGGATTTAATTTACACATTGTTTACATTGTGTCGACCAAGAGTTTCCAACTATTTCATTTTCATGGCAGATAAAACATAAATAATGTTAGCTCTTTACTCAGGATTTGTGCCGCATAAGTCAAATGGAAATACATTTGACTTATGCGGCACAAATCCAAATTAATTAAATAATTGTGGTTAACGTTAATTAAAGATAATTTTCACCTAATTAAGGCAGAATGTACTGGCTATATAGATGAGAATGAGAATAGTAGACTATGATTTAACTTTTTGAATGTAACAACTTTAATAAATGATTTTTTTAACGTTTTGCTGATAATTGGATTTCGGAAACTACTAGATACAGTTACGTAAAATTAATAGGTAGCATAAAGCATTTTCAAATATCTAAAGTTACTCAGCGCAATATACCTATCTAACGCACACAATTTTTGCAACTTTCGGATTGATTATTTCTAAAAATTTACATAATCAAAAAAGTTTCTTAGAAACTAATAAATGTTTTTACAGGAACTGTCGAATGCCACAAGTTGATATTTACTAAAAGTTATTACCTCCCCTAGACATATGTATTTTTGTTACCTATACTCCAAACTTTATTTAAATACATTGTGTAGTTTTTGAGTAAAATGCCTTGGACATGATGAAACTATAAGAGTTCCCTTTTTGCCATTTTGGCTACGGAACCCTAAAAACTGCCACCACCGCTTTCGACTGGTTATTTACTTTTTACGTGGATATTTCGAAAATCTGGGAATGACACCAATTCAAAAAGTAGAACATAATTGCGCGACATGGGGCACTTAGGACCTATATGTTTCATTTTAATCCTGAAAGGAGATACATTTTGCTGGGGTACCGCACATTAAAAAGCTTTTCAATCAAATCTTACCTTGGGTACAGTAATGCGGTTTTCTACAACTTTACTGGCTTTCGGAGTCTGAGCATGGTAACTATGACAACGTTCTCTACCAGCTCGTTTCGCTACCGGTGCCCTTTTGATGTTAGGACTCGTAAAACTGTGATGTCTCTTTACCTCCTTATAAGAAAAGTAATATCAATAATTTACTTATTATACGGCTTTAAGAAAAGCAAATAAACACTTACATAACTTACCACTTCTACTGGATCTACTTCCATTTTCATTAACAACAAATACAGAGCTGTTATAATGTTCTTTTTGTTGATTTTCAAGATTACTCATAAAATGACACTAGGCGCACTACTTTTTTATCATTTGTTGTAATGTAAGTTGTTATCAAAAATTAAATAAAAATACAACTACCCTCATAATTTTTATTTAAGACTGATTTTTGTTCCCGGTGTCTTAAGTTATTAATAGTTTATAAGTAATCAACATTTTTATTAATAAATAATTAATAATCTTATTCTACAATGGTAAATGTAAATTTATTTATTTTTTACGAAATAAACCTCATTGGACTGCACCTACGATTTGTATTTTATTGCCATATGTCATATACATTGTCTGTGGTTAATCTAGTAAATAGAAGAATCGTGGAAATTGTCGAATGTGTCGAATGCCGAAAATTAGTGAATCTTTAAATTTATATATTATAGAATTCTCATACGCACAAGATAATATGTTATAAATATTAAGTTTCGATATGTATACTGACATGTTTGGCCAAGTCATTGATCCAGCGGTCTCTAAGGTAAGAACGTATTTATTTTAGTCTTTATTATTCTTTGGTTTTAATTCTGATCAAATAAAAAAACATCAAGGAACTGGTACTTTATGAGCACTTTGTTATTGCTTTATGGCCCTTTTTATTACAACATTTGGTTATTACCAACTTATAGTTGTATTCCAACAGATTGTTTGTCGTAATTTATATATATAAAATTTTATTTCATTTGCTGAATGCAAATGAAATAAAAAAATTGTCATGATAAAAATTATTTTTATTCATTATTATTATCTAAATACTATATTTCTATGATGAACCAATATAAATAAGATATTGGTTAAAAAAGTTAAATAAATGTAGAGATTCCTCTTTTAGTTATATGTTTATTTAAACTCATTGAAAGGTTTAGATGTGTGAAGAATAGGAGAATTTAATTTTTTAAACAGTTAGTTTTATCTATATTGTGCCGTGTTTCAATAGTTATTATTTTAGTTATAAATGATTAGCTTAAGCTTGACCTCTGACGGTCAGATCAATAAAAGAAGTAGTTTCAAGCTTCCAGCTGCATCTGCAACAAATTTCATATTTATCAGCCCAGCATATTTAGTGATCAGATCAAACAAACAAACTCTTCAGCACTATAATTTATAGCTCTGCTCATTATGGACAAAATTAAATGATCATTTAGAAATACTTAAGCAGTTTTTTACCTAGTGTAGATTGATACTTATTTATAAACGTACATGCAAATTTATGTAATGACCTTATAATATGATTTTATAAAACCCTTGATTTGCACATCCCTTTATACTTTACCAGTCTTTAAAGAACTATTATTCAATGTTTCTACATTTTGCTATTTGTTTTCAATAAAAATGAAAGTTCTGAGTCATTCATTGACTCATCAGCACCCAACCCAAACTCAAGCCCAAAAGAAAAAGGATAAAGGATTTCAGGAAACTCACACTAGTATGGCCATGTGAGTTAAACCATAGGCTAATGTTAATAATCTACTGTGCGTTTCAAATGAGTTGATAACTGTCATGATGACATTTTGATTCTCATTACGACTGCAACTTCAGTCTATAACGTAAGGTCAGCAATAAAATGATTCGTAAAAAGGTGTCATTAGTATTACACAAAAGTACCTACCTACTCTAATGAACTAAACATAAGCACTTTCATAAATAAATTTAAATATGTTAAAGTTAATGAATTGTGAGTGTCATAGGCTATATAACATCATGCTATGATCAATAGGAGCAGACCATAAAAAATGTTGCAAAAACGGGAAAAAATATGCAAACGAAGTTGCATGGGTCAGCTATAACATTATATTTCTAGTCTGTTCATCAATAGACAGACTAGAGCTGGAGTTCCCAACCTGTTGATACCCTTGCAGGGGTAAAATGGCTATTCTTGAGGGGTACTGAAGGTAAAAAAGGCTGGGAACCACAGGACCAGAGACTATGCTGTTTAATATTAGTTGCAGCTCTCACCTATCCGCATTATACAGTTTATAAAAAAAACAAACATTGTAAACATTGGCCAAGAGTATTTATTGCCTTGTTATTTTCTTCAGCTATCTATTGCTTTGTGAACTTTGCTTACATTTACATTTAGAATTGTGACTTAATTACAAGCATTGCTTTAGCATCCTAAGTGAATAAAGAATTTCAATTTTTTTACATTTCTGCACTACAGTATTACAATTTAATACAATGTTGATAATGAACTGATAAGGCAATTGAAGTCAATGAATGAAAATTATGTAACACAAAACTAACAGTCATTGTTAGCATATGTTTGAGTTGCAGGTTGATATTATGACTATATAATACAAAAAAAATTACTAAGCAATCTATATTAATGTTATAAAGCTGAAGAGTTGGTTTGTTTGTTTGAAAGCGGTAATCTCTTGAACTACTAATCCGAATTGAATAATTCTTTTACTGTTGGATAGCCCATTTATCGAGGAAGGTTATAGGCTATATAACATCACGCTACGACCAATAGGAGCGTAGCAGCAATGAGAAATGTTACAAAAACAGAAAAATTACGCAGATGAAGCCCAGGGCAGCTAGTAATCTATATAAATATATAAAAGGAGAAGCTGACTGCCTGACTGACACATCAATGCAGGGCCTAAACTATAAGGGTTAGAAACTTAAAATTGTGGAATGTAGGGGGTTTATAATGTAGGGGAGCATTTAAAAAGGATTTTTGAAAATTTTACCCCCTAAGGGGTTAAAACGTTGGTGCAAAGTTAGTATGAAACGTTACCATTAAAATATTTTGGTAACGATCTGGCATCCATGCTGGCGAAGCAGCAGGCTAAGCTAGTTTAATATAAAATAACAATAATATTATGTTTCTATGTTGTGATTTCACGTTACCAACTGTTTATGTAGCACAAAGTAACTACGGAACATATAATAGATTTATTCCTTAATTGCCCAGAATATATATTTTTTGATTATATATTAATTTTGATTATACATATGACAACCCTAACTTTTGACAATGGTTGCTAAGCTACTTTGTTAATAAACATTTCACAGTTCGTTGGTATTGTGGTTAGTGACCCTGACTGCTAAGTGGTTCAGTTCTCACCCAAAATAAATCTTTGTGTAATAAGCATGATTATCTATAACTAGCTGTCCCGCGCAACTTCGTATGCGTAATTTCTCCCCGTTTTTGAAACATTTCTCGTCGCTTCTCCGCTCCTATTAGTCGTAACGCGATGTTATATAGCCTATAGCCTTCCTCGATAAATGGGCTATCCAACAAAAAAAGAATTTTTCAAATCGGACCAGTAAATCCTGAGATTAGCGCGTTTAAACAAACAAACAAACAAACTCTTCCGCTTTATAATATTAAGTATAGATATGTTTGTGTTTGGAAATATATAACTATGTTTATCAGTCAATGATTAAAATGTTTGTTACTTTTTCAATATCAATGTCATGCCAGTATTAGATGGACCTTTCAAGATTGTGTTGCCAGGCTCCCCAATGATTTTTCCTCATTCCAGAGTTCATGTACCTATATGTATAATATCTTCATGTACCTTTGAATGGCTCTACAAATAGGCTGACCTTTTATACCATCTATTATTTTTGTTTTACACACTAAGGCATAATAGTGTTGTTGAAGTATTCTTGTAGTATCTCTGTGTCATTATGTTATCTATACTTGTTTATATTGAGTTATTAAAAATATATTTTTTTTGTTGGTATATCTACGGCCTGATATGAGGTTTTTTCTATATCTGACAATGTATTGTATAAGCTGTGCTAAGTTCTAGTTGCCCTAGTCTTAAAACCAGGACTTGTGTTTAGTTGACGAGTGATTAACGCGCGGTTTGCTAATGCCATTTTACAGTTTCTTCGATATTGTTCTAAGGCTTGGTGGACTTGGTAACGTTAATCAATGCGTCAACAAATAACATAAAGCCGAGTAGTATGTGGGTCAGTGGCGACTGACCGATTCGAGATTAAGCAGTGGTACCACAATGGTTTACTGTGCTTCGGGCAGCACAGTAAACCGTCGGTCTTGCACATAATCTCTCTTCGGTAGTGTCGGACTATGAGAGTGAGGGAATAGAGAGTCCACAATGACATGTGCACTATAATGTCCCCTACATAGTTAGCTAGTCTCTGAAGAGATTGCTAGATTAGTCGTCGTGACCGGAATTGGATAGAAGACCATCATTATAAAAGCCAAAAGTCCTCTCTCGAAAACATTGCTAGCTCTTCTATCAGTGTAATAAGTACCTACATATAATCTGAAAGTAGGTATACTAAAATACAATTTTTACACAAGTAGTTAACAATTAGGTATTACAGTAAAATTCAAATTTTCCTGTCATTAAATTTTTATGGAAAGTATGATTTGATGTCCAAGGTATAATTATGTGAACTCTTGCATAGAAACATCTATACTTAATATTATAAAGCTGTGAGCTGAGCTTGTTTGTTTGAACGCGATAATCTCACGAATTATTGGTCTGAATTGAAAAAAACTTTTACTGTTGGATAGCCCATTTATCGAGGAAGCCTATAGGCTATATGAAGCAATGAAAAATGTTGCAAAAACGGGATAATTACATTAAATGCATACAGGGTTCTTCCTAGGGGATGGATGGTTGAGAGAACTGTAATGCTCTAGTGATGCCCAACGAACGCCTATACCTACCACGCTCTTAGCAATTGCGCTCCCACATGTAGGTATCAGTTTCAAACAAAATTACTTTATATAAACAAGTCCTTATGCCAGTCTGGACATATGGTATTCAGCTTTGGGGCTGTACCAAAAAAAGTAATATTGAAATAAGGCAACGATTTCAAAACAAAATACTTCGGGGTATTGTAAACGCTCCCTGGTATATAAGAAATGAGGATCTCCATCGTGACCTGAAGGTTGACCTTGTTGCTAATATTATAAAAAAGTATGCCGAAGCTCATGAACGACGACTCCTCAACACCACGGGCATAGTGCTAAGACTCAAAAAGACTAAACCCTTCGAGTAACACTCACTCACTAAACTAGTGAGTGAGTGTTACGTAGTGACAATAAGTGCTACCATTAAAACACAAGAACAAAGTGAACCCCTTCAATAAAGACAATAAGAAAAAGTTCCAATCACACATTCTAAAGTTTTAGTATACAACATAGCAGATTAAGTTAAAATGAAATTATTTATTAGTTTTTAAGACTAGATTGTAATGGAATGACGAATACATTCAGGGTTCATAATTTTGTATAAAAAAAAATACTTCTCCGACCACGTTTAATGATACATAAACAAGATATTAAAAGAAAAGTTATATTTCCTCTGTACAGAGTCCAAATCTACAGTCATCGAAGTGTCATGGCATCGTAATTTAACCTCAGACATTAGGTATTGACGTAACTGTTAACTCGATATGATAATTTTAACCTTTTCACCTCTAAAGGCTTATATGAGTACGAACTTTTGCTAGCATACATCAAAATGTTCAAAGTTACATAATATCGCTGTATTTTTTAACGTAGGGTTGCCAGTGATGAATCATATATGTATAAATCTCGGGTATTATTACGCATAGTCTCGCAAGAATTTATCGGTCTGCTTAGCTCTGTTACTAATGAGTCCGTGACGAAGTAGTAGACCAGCGAGGTTAAGCAATATTATCACTGCCATTAGTGGAAACCGATTATCTAAAAAATCATACGTCATCATCTTCCTACCCTTATCCTAACTTACATGTGGTCGGCGCCATACGTTTATATAACACTAATATTATAAAGGTGGAAATTTGTGAGTATGTGAGGGTGTATGTTTGTTACTTCTTCACGTCTAAACGGCTGGAGCGATTTTAATAAAATTTTATATGGAGTTAGCTGACACCCTGGATTAACACATAGGCTAATAAACCGCGGGTAACACCGCAGGGCACAGCTAGTAATAAAACAAAGCTGAAAAGTTTGTTTGTTTGTTTGAACGCGATAATCTCAGGAACTACTGATCCGATTTGAAAAATTATTTCACTGTTGTATAACCCATTTATCGAGGAAGGCTATACGCTATATAACATCACGCTACGACCAATAGGAGCGGAGCAGCAATGAGAAATGTTGCAAAAATGGGAAAAATTTACGCAGACGAAGTTGCGGGTGACAGCTAATCCTTCAATACTTTCGAAGGATTTAACAAAAAAACAATTAAGAAAAACAGTACGTCCCAAGTACGTCACTGCATTTACCATCTTGAATAAACTAAAGTGTTATAAACTGTTTGGTTTTGAAGAGCACGGGAAACAACGAATGAAAGCGATGTTGGTACTGTATTCCGCCACTGATTTCTCCACGATCGGATTGCGGTCCCATCGGAATATGAGAGGAAGGAAAAGGAAATAGCGGGTGCAGACTTGTCCACTGGTATATCTCCTTTAAAGATGGCTACTTTTCTCCGGTCAGATAACTACTACGATCGAGATATAAACGATATAGTCTATATAGTTATGGGAATATTGTGGACAGCGGCGTTAACCTAATGTTTAAGCGGCGGTAGCCTAATGGCTAAGGCATCGGTCTCGCAATCGTGAGGTCGTGGGTTCGAATCCTGCGAATCCTGGCCATTATACTACCGACGTGAACCCACTCCTGACACAAGCCATACAGCTTAGCTGGAGGGGTTAACAGGATTGCTAGTAATGTGGGACCACAATCCCACATTGCCAGTTATCTTAAAAAAAAAAATAATAATAATAAAAAAAAAATTACTAGACATTCCATTAGTGACGATATATGCTTATTCTTTCATATTTACTCTATAAACATAATGTTGCGGACACGCAAGTAACATAGAAATTCATAGATGTTCAAAGTGCGTAAGTAACCTATTTATTATGTTGTTCGTAAGATAAGCACGTATTGTTCTTTGCTATCTGGTTATCGAGTTCGATATTAATTTATTGAGTCCGTAGGGAGCTGTTATCAGAACCGTTTCCTATGGCACACTTTTTAATAGTTATTACGATATTATTATCATTATGAACAACGGGCCAGTGCATGTCGGGCCACACACAATGTAGGGTTCCATAGTCCCTCCCCACCCCTCCACATATCTAACATCAACCATTTAGCTAGCAGGGGGGACACTTGACTCTGACAAAAATGTGCACTTTAAAACTTAATATTTTACAAACGGATACCTAAATCTGAAAATGGTCTTCACAACCCCTAAACGTTCTAAAATACCTATCTAATGATATCCCACACAATGGGGTAGGTGCACTTTACATATAGCCTAAAAAAAAATGTTTTTCAAGATTTTTTTTAAGCACTAACAGTGGTAAAATGGTAAGTAAGTTGCAATATATTCAACTCCAACCATAGCCGTCCATCAACTTCGACCCTGGGTGGAAAAGACTTGAATAGTAATAAACAATTGCTTGGATGGACCAAGGCAAGGGGGCAAGGATATTGCCCTGAGTGAGGCTGAAGCCTTCGCTGTCTTAGACAAAGGGAACAAAAGAGGAAGCTTCTTAATTCGGTTGAATATAATTTCTTGATACCTTCACACAGACTACGCGATATCTCTACCGTCTCATTTTATTTTATGCTAGGCATGTGTTTCGGCGACGGTCTCATAATCTGATGTTGGAGTACCTCAATGTTGAGGAAAAATCTGCACAAGAAGATTATTCAAGAAATATTCTGGAATAGATGCAGATCGGTTATAAAAAAGTATCCTATGTTTTTCATGTGAAATGAATGCACTTCCCTTTCTGTTTAGGCCTTAAATTTAGCGTTAAAACCGACAGATTGACAGAGCGACTTTCACATGGATATCTATACCTAGACTTATCAGTGTATCAGTGTCGCATGAAAAATACTTTCGAGAACTCCTCAATAACAAACCGGGTCATAAGTGGCAATCACGATTAGATGATTAGATTGTACTCGTAGATGTTCTAAAAACTCAGGAAATGATCATAAAATTAACTTTTAGAGATGTGGGTGTTATCAGTTAGTGTCGGAATGTCAAGAGCCGGATGATATTATTTATATAACAGCACTATCTTTAACATATATATATATATATATATAGCAAACATAGGTCAACAGGTTGTTAAAATAACCGACAGTAATATATTCATAAGAATTATTGCGTATAAAATCAAGTATGATAATTGTATTGTTTGTTGTGATGCTATACTTGCAACTATTGGTCATCAGCTTGAAGGTTGATTTATGCAAGCAAATTGCACGTTATATCATTCTTATAAACAGTACGATGATATACTATTTGTAGACCTAACGCTGACCTGGTGAGATCTAGGTGAATGGAACGCATTAAGAATTATTTTCGAAAACGTTTCAAGTTTATGGTCTACTGTACCATAAATTTCGGAGAGCCTTACTCAAGTTCGGTGATTGGAATTCATCATGACGGGAATTCTGAACTAAAACTCTGAATCCATATTACGGTTTGCCGGCTGTGCATACTTCAAGTAGGGTAAACCAACTAATCGTTGGCACTCGTCCAATTATTGCCTCTTTAAGATTTTTTGAACCATTGATTTTTCAAGTTCGGTATGTATTTAAAAGTAAAATAGTATTCTACTTATAAATCCTCTTGTTTAAAATTAGCAACACTATACAAATAACCAATACAGGAATTTAGAGACATATCTTAAAGTGCCAGTTGTTGCCCCTATTCAATACATTCGGTATCCCAAACTCAATGGCGACCGAGCATTTCGAGATATCTGCGATGTTTAGCAACGTTACCACTGGCGGTCCATAGATGGGTGACCGATTTCAAACCCGTGCCTTAAGCATTTAAGCCATCGGTTCCGCGCCTTATCTCTCTACCGGACGTGTCGGATTTCCGTCCCATCGGACTATAAGAGTGAGGGAATAGAAAGTGCACTTGTGTCTGCGCATACACTTGTGCGTTATAATACCTTTTGCGTAGATGGCAAGTCTAATGAGATTAGCCGCCGGAACTGACATCAGTTAGGAGACCATTACTTTCGGTAAAGTTTGAGGAAAGTAGAGCTGATTACGGTTGTGACCGTAATATATTCGTAATTATACTATTACGTGATCGTTTAAACTTCGTTGCTCATCAAAATACAGCTAACAAATTTTTAATCGTATTTTCAATAATTATAATTCAGATTTTAATTTTCAAACAGTTTACCATCAATTTAGGCCAGCTCACTATGCCGCAAAAGGTTTTTCCATGCCAGTGTGCATTGTAGCAGCATCCGTTATATTTGCCGTGCCATGCTGTCCTCCCCCAAAGAATATCGGCATAATTATGCAATATCATTCAGACTTCTGGCGTGTGTAATATATGAATGCCTATTCATTTTCCCGAATTAGAACGGCCTTCAGCCCTAGTACCATTTATTTACATAAAGTAGCGGTACTTTATGTTAAATCGTAGCGAATTAATTAACGTAGGGATATTTTTAGTTAATGGGCTACTTTTATTAGCGTTTATTACGACGCGTGCCTTTAAGGGAACCATTGAAATATTTCCTTTCTTTCTATTGCCCTCATTTATCACTTTGGTCATAATATAGAAACGGACTTCTATTTTTGTATTTCAAATACTTCTTCGAATCATTTTCAGCTTTTATCTTTTTGGGACGGAGTGAAACTTGGCCATTTGAATGATTTTTATTCAATTTGAATTATATTTAGTTTTTTCTCTCTCTTTCTTTTTGAGCTATAACTTTTTACGCGACAAATATAATAGCAATGTAGTAGTTTTAGCGATTATGCTGATTGTATCAATGCTACGATGATTACAGCGATGATTATGATTAGATCTTTAATCCGGTAATTATGGTTTTTGGATCAGCTAATCTAAAGCAAATTGGTTTTGGAATTACTGGTAATATCCATTAGTATTTATTCCATTAGTATTGCCATTTAATGTCACTTTCGACCTTGAAGAAAATTCAGGTTTGGTTGTCTAATAAATCAATTTAATACCTTAATTATGGTTACGTTGCGTGAGATCGCCACGTACTACGGAACAATGTCATAGATTCAAGTATTAATTACTACTACGGAAATATTATGCCGTATAGTAATTAAATATTGAAAAATGTTTATCATAGAAACTTTATTAGAGGACATTTTTCCGTTTTCCCATTTCCTAAGGAATATTGTCGATTCGGAAGGCGTAAATGAGGACTTGGATACTACACGCAGAGGTTCTTGTAGGTTTAAGAAGAGATGATACGCATCGAGGCCATTAATGTGTAATACAACTGCTGTAGCCATTTGTGGCAAACTACGTGAGGATTATGGAGTCGAGTGTTTTTGGTTTAAAACTTTGTATGTCTCAGGCGTGGATCCAGTCCCCAGAAAACCAAAAAAGGTTAAGGCCTTGCTTACGTGTGGGCTTATTTTAGGATTTTATTGCCTTACATCGTGTAGCCTGTCCATCCCAATTAGAATTGAGGGCATGCCCTCTGTGCCTATAATATTGAATTTCGCGAAATTTATTCACATACGATGACTGGCCACAAACAGGTAGCCACAACTGGCTGCTAATTTAGTTATTTACTTTTAAAAGTGAAATGAAGACGTAATACTATAACGTTTAAACAACCTGTCCGACGAGTTCAATTCTGCTCAAGTAAGTGCATAGTATATAAAGTTAATGATAGTGCGATCACCGACCGATATAGACGAGAGGTCGACTCGACTCCTCCATTGAAATGAGTCATGTTGTTCAGCCTCTATTGTCACGACCGCTTTATACTTTAGTGTACCTATCATTTGTTTGAAGTATGCCTATAATTGCTACCACTGAATGTTTTTTTTAGTTCTGTGGTCGGGAAATGGTCAATATTGTCGATAATAATAATAAATGACTTGTTGGTATAATGTTTTGAAATACTTAATGTTTTTGTTTTGCCGGCTTCCACTGCAAATGTAATAGGCGGGAAATAGCCAACAAATCGTAAAATTTGTGAACGTAATTTATAGATTTCCCCATAAAACTAAATAAGATATGTTTTATCACTATCTATTTTAAAAATCATGGTTTCTTGAAACATTTACCGTTGCAAGTTAAATAGACTCTGTACAAAGTCCATACCGCTCGCAACGTAGGTTCGGTTTTACACGTCGTGAAATATTTAACCGGTATTAGAGTCAATAGGTATTATGCAAATTGGTTACTGTATACAAATATATTAAAAACTAGCTGACCCGCGCATCTTCGTATGCTTATTTTTCCCCGCTTTTGCAACATTTTTCATTGCAGGTCCGCTCTTATTGGTCGTAGCGTGATGTTATATAGCCATCATCGATAAATGGGATATCCAGCAGTAAAATATTTTTTCAATTTGAACCCGTAGTTCCTTTCAGAGATTATCGCGTTCAAACAAACATATCTTCAGCTTAATATAATATTAGTATAGATTATTTTTTTTAAAACTGTTTTCGATCAATCAAATGAGGCACGTGTTTTTTGCTTATGTCACTGCCTTTAAGGATGTTGGTTATCACGGTAAAAACTATTAAGTAATTATATAACTCAGTTTCGAATCCAGGAAGGAGTGGGTGTGAGCAATTCAGGATTTTGCAAAATCCTGAATTGCTCAACGGGATCAAACCAGTTTATGCTTGCTGTCGTTACAATTAGCTAATAACAATAATATGTTTTGTTTTAGACCAAAAATCGCACAGCGATGTTCTTCCTAGCCGCGTGCAATGTAGCGTCGTTGCTCGCGGCTACCAACCTCTGCATCACGCTCAACCCTGAGGACAAGTAAGTAATCTAGTACTGACTGACTGAGCATAGCGTATCCTGGGTATATGAGAGTTCAAACCATCAGCCGAAACGATTTATCGTTGGTTTTTAAGTAAGCGTCCAGCGTCCCGACACCCAAACAAATGCTTCCAGCATATTGACTAGTGCTGGAAGCATAATTTGTTTTGTCTGATGACCATGCAAAGGTTTCATAACACAGGATCGGCAATGCGCAAATATTGGGTTCCCTTGGTATTGTTATCGTTTATATTTCTATACGTAGTTAGGTACTACGTAATTAGTTATGTTGTTTGCTTCAGTATAAAAGTAATCTGTCAAAATCAACCAGGCCGTCAGTACAGTTACGCGACGCTGACGCTTTTATATTTATTAAGTATATAGGAGTGAAGAAGTATTAGTGGTACAACTGATGCTGGTGTTAAGCTTTTAAAACATATACGATGTACGGTGCCTGGGAGGAATCACGAAAGGCTTTAGGTGTCTTCTGTGATTTATCCAAGACATTTGACTGCGTTCAGCATGATACATTGGTCAGGAAACACATTACGGCATCCACCATTACGGCATTAAAACACAGCTCTAAATCTTCTTACATCCTATTTAAAGGATTAATAGGAGTAATAGGATTCAAAAAGTCGATGTTAATAATAATAATAATAATAATAATAATAAAACAAACAAATAAAATATCTGGATCTGGCGCACGAGATTGTCGACATGTGGGATGTTGATTCGGCGATCATTGTACCGATAGTCGTCTCCGTTAATGGTTTGATTGCCAAGAGCCTCGACCAACACCTTGAGAGGCTCGCGTTAGACGGTTGGATCAAGCGCTTGATACAGAAGGCAGTACTTCTGGACACGGCTCGCATAGTGAGGAGGTTCCTTTCTTTGGAACCGTAACCACCGGTAGCTTGGTTCCTGTACCCGATGCCGGTGGGGCACTATTTTTTATATTTTTAAATATATTTAATTTTTGTTAGCTATATTTAAAAATGTAATTTATATGTATTTAATTTTAATAAAGAGAATAATAATAATAATAATAATATTTATTTGCTTTAAACATGGTATTTGGAGATGTTACATAGTGGTGGTTCGTACATACATGTTTAGCTACATTAATATAGCAAGCAAAAATACACTTATAGTTTATATTAAAAAATTCAACTTAATCTAAAATTTTCCGTCAATAAATTCTTTTACATTATAAAAATTTTTGTCACTTAGCCATGCATGAAGCTTTGTTTTAAACATTGAAAAACTCACTATTTTTATATGGTTTGGTAATTTGTTATATAGTCTTACGCACATTGTGAGACAGCTCCTGTTGTACTTGGTGGATCTAGGTATATCATTTAATACGAGTTTGTGTGGATCTCGTCTATTTCTAGGATTTACATCACTGGCTGTTTTAAATATAACTTTGTTTTTCCAAACGAACATACAACTTTCAAAAATGTATAGCGACGGTAGCGGTAACAAACCAAGCTCTTTAAAAATTGGTTGACATGATTTGTCGGGTTTAATGCCATATAATGCCCTAATGCACTTTTTTTGTGCAACAAATGCGCGGTTTATATCCGTGCTATTTCCCCAGACAACAAGCCCATAGCGCAAAATGGATTCTACATATGCGTGATAAGATGTGATAGCTGTTTTGAGATTGGTTATATTTTTTATTTGTTTAAGTGCATATACAAATTTATTTATTCTGACAGATACGTCATCAATTTGGGTTTTCCACTTTAAATCTTCGTCTATGATGACCCCTAGAAATTTTGTATGTGACACATTTTTGAGTTTTGGTATATTTAGTTTAAAATTGTATTTATTATTATGAGATTGATTGAATTTTATATGTACAGATTTATTGAGATTAATAGTTAAATGATGTATGTCTAAATATGCTATAAGCTTGTCAATGGTATTATTTATGTCATGTTCGTGATCATTAATTGTATTATTTTTTTTGTTTGATGTCACTATAATAGAGATGTCGTCTGCAAAAAGTATACAATTATGTGAGGTTATGTCAGTAATATCATTAATATACAGTAGAAACAGAATTGGACCCAGTATGCTTCCTTGAGGTACCCCACGCCGATTATATTTATATTCGGATGAGTATGGTACAATATCTTTATTTTTATCTACTTTGTTGATGACTACTCGTTGTTGTCTATTGTTTAGATATGAGGATATCCATTGGTGAGCTGGTCCTCTTATTCCAATAGTGCGCAGCTTTTTTAGTAATATGTCATGTGATACTAGGTCAAAAGCCTTTGATAGATCAAAGAATAATCCCGTTGTTAAGCAGTTGTTGTTTATACTAGTCAATATTTTATTTAAAAGCGAATAAGTTGCTTGTGTCGTCGATTTATTTCTCTGAAAACCATACTGATCGTTATTAATAATACCATATTTCTGACAGTAACTATGAATTCTCTTATACATACATTTTTCGTAAATTTTTGCAATAATTGGAATTAACGTGATAGGTCTATAGTTTGTTATGTCAGATTTTTCTCCTTTCTTAAAAAGGGGTTTGACTATTGACAATTTTAGGGCTTCTGGAAATATGCCAAGAGAAAAGGAAGTGTTTATTAAATGGGTCAAGATTCCAGTTAATTCCGCAATGCATGATTTTATTATTTTTGTAGTGATGCCGTCATAGCCTTCAGATGTTGTGTTACGTAGAGAAAGAATCTCTTGCTTGACCTCTTTTTCTGACATCGGCGTGAGAAACATCGAGTTGAGTGCGTAATTTTGAAGTAAGTTATTATTCGCGAGTAGTAGCCGCTCTTCACTCCCATGGGTGTAAAAATCATTGAATGCGGATGCAATTTTTAGGGGATCTGTGATAACTACTTCATCAGTTTGTAAACTCTCAATGTTTTGTGTCGGACTATAAACATTGACTTCACTCTGAATTACTGACCACGTCGCTCTACATTTATTTTCGTGTTTATCAATAAACTTAATATTTGCATTTCTTTTAGATCTCATTATACATTGTTTTAGAAGTTTAGAGTATTTGATGTATTTGGCTTTGTTAGCTATATTTTTGTTTTTATAATATTTATATCGCAGAATGCGTTTGGTTCTGCAACATTTTTTTAGGCCTTTACTTATCCATTGGTGCTTTCTTTTGTCGTTAGTATTTATCCTAACTCTAAGTTTTGGAAAACAAAGTCCATAGAAAAGGATGATTAATTCATGGAAGGTATTAAATGCTAGATTTGTATCATTTTCTGTATACACATTAGACCATGACAAACTTCGTATGCAGTTCTTGAATTTACGAATATTGTCTGTGGAGTAATCCCTTTTATAAATATAATATGTAGTTGGCATCTGTGGTTTACGGTTTACAGAAAAGCTTAATATTTGTGCCGTATCATGATCGGAGAGATGCAGTGGCAGTACCGAACCTGTAGCATTTTTTATGTTGCTTATAATATGGTCAATACATGTTGCCTTTCGTGTAGGGACATTTATATGTAAGTGCATGTTATAACTAAATATAAGGTCATGAAGTCTATTTGTGATATTCCCTTTTTTTAAAGTATTTATGTTCAAATCCCCTGCTATGACAATTTGCGGTTTCCTTTTTTTTTTTTTTTTTTTTTTTTTTTTTTTTTTTTTTTTTTTTTTTTTTTTTTTAAAGACGACTCCCGCAGTAGGGTACAAGCCCTGTGTCGCGGGGGACTTTACAAACATACAATTCACGGACACAAATTACACCCAGACTCAGAACAACAATTTGTGGATCACACAAAGTGGTGTCCCGTGTGGGAATCGAACCCACGACCTCTTGCGTAGCAGTCGGACACACTCCCACCGCGCCACAGAGGCAGTCAATCAGTCAAATTTGTATTTATTTAATAAATCGTATAGAAAACTGTTAAGTTTGTCTAAAAAGTTTATAGGGTCTGATTTAGGAGTTCTGTAAATACAAAGTACTATCAGCCTGTATGACATAAGTTCTATGCCACATACTTCAAACGTTCCCTGCATAGCATGACTTTTTACACATTGCAGTTCTTTAAAATTTAAGCCTTTTTTCACTAAAATACATGTTCCACCTCTTTGTTTTTCTCTACTATAGTTTGCAGCCATGATATACCCGTAAACACGTACATAGCTTTCACACCCTTTTTTGACAAAAGTTTCAGAGAGGCATATTACGTCAGGATCGCAATTTGACTCTTGTAGCTCCAGCAATGTTATCTGCAACAAATCTTGTTTTGCTAATATGCTGGCAATATTTTGGTGAAGGATTCTAAATGTATCTTTTATCGAATTATAGGCATACTTGTTATTAGGTCCGAAAAAACTTAGATTCGCTGCTCGTCATGGGAAAATAGTACGGTATAGTCCCCCTCTGAGGCTTTGCATTGTTTATTTTAGTGAGTTCAGTTTGTTGTGATGTCGTTTTGCTGTTAAAATAGAAGGGTATGGTCCCTCTTATGGGCTTTTTTGCTATAGGATATATCTTATGACTTGGTTTACTATTTGCTAGTCGTTTTTTAAGCATAATAGGGTTTAAATATGTGTCACTATAGTAGCTATAATCTAAGTGATAGTTTATTAATTTAGTTAACCTATAAAAATAATTGTCGTTATGAATATATTCGCATTCTATGAAATTACATTTTTTATACTTTGAACATACATTTTTAATTGCATTATTTAAGTGATTTATGTCTAGGTACTTATTTTTAAGGACATTAAGTATAAATATGTTGTGATTACTACAATTGTTCAATATGATCTGTAGTTGTGTCAACACTAACTTTAAGTCGTAATCGTTTTCACCGATACACAGAATGATTTCATCGTCCGGGTTAAATATTGTCTTCTGACAGTTGCGTAGTATCTCACTAGACGGTGCACCTGGTTTCGTTTCAGCCATAACGTTGTATGTCTCATATTGAGTGTCCTGTCTGGAGCGTGAAATGGCCGCTGCTAACCCTACACATTGCTGAGCACCAAATATCAAAATTCGTTTTGCTGTTTGTTCTTGCTGAGGGTTTGCAATTGCGAGACAAGGAGAGCACGATTTTCCGTTTTGTATGCTATTGTTTGAGCGTAGATTCTGTGATAAAGAATCTATTTGATTATTAAGAGCGGTGATCTCCTGTTTTGCATTTTCAAGTTGTTGCTCTAGGTACATGACTTTCTTTTGTAAAGGGAGTATTGATGACTGGTACTCCTCCTTAGACGTCAGGGATGGCGAGGAGGGCGTAGAGGTCCTGATTCGATATAGTGAGGAACGTCTCTTTTTTTTAGTGCTATTATAAGGGCTAGATTGAGTAATTGTAGATGAGTTACACAAAGACTTCAGTAATACGGTTTCAGCAGTGAGTTTTTGTACCTGCTGGTTGAGATTATTATTTTCCAATATCGTATTTTCCAACTCCAGTTCAGCGCTTTCAAGTTTACCGGTAAGCAGAGATATTGTTTCTTTCATTTCAGCCATACATAATGTCTCACGCATTGTGTTGTCCATGCTTTTGGAGAGTTTAATTGGTGTTGAGTGTGATTCGTCTGAGCTTTCCAGATCGGTGAGTACATATGAATCGATTATCCTGGAGGTATCTTGGCTCTTGACAGTCGGCTGGGATACCGCATCTAAACTCTGCTTTTTCCGAATCGTAACGTTTGATTGTTCATCACTGATATCAGTTTTGTTTTTTGAATTATGTTTGATACATGACTTGCATTTCCATTTCTTTTTTGATTCTTGATTTAACATGCGGTACGTTGCTTGTGGATATCCATCGCAGTCTAGTTCGAAACTGTTCTTACAGACAGAGCATGACGCAGTACTTTTTATATTCACAGATTTTTTGCATTTAAAACATGTAACTAGTGTCGCCATCTTACGTGTGCTGCGGGCGTTTCGATCGATTTTAGGTGACATAGTTTTGTAGTGCGTAGTAGTGTATGTTGTTACGTAGTCTTACTATTCGTCACTAGATGTCGCTGTTTTCAGTAAGGTGTAATTATCTCCAGTATTGTTTTATCTGTGGTAGCATGTTCAAGTGATGACTTTGATTTTTTAAAGTAACGGTACAGAAAACTTTTGTTTATTTTAGAACACAGTTTTGAGCTAATATTTTGATGTTAATATGATAGTTCTTTTTTATTATTATGGAAGAAATGCTTACATCAATGTGAAATTCCAGAAATCCAGCGAAAATCATTGGTTTATTTGCACTGAACTTTTATTGTTTTTACTGTCACAGTTCACACAGTTAATTGAAGATAACGTTTGCTATACACTATTGTCACTTTTAACACACATTAATACAATTCACAGCGTTAATTAGTAATCTTATCTATTTTTTTTGAATTTATAAGTACGAGCTCGAAGTTAACCGTGCCGCTAGCGACATCTCGTATATATGACTCTCGTATAATGGTAAATGTTTTCAGGGGTGTGTAGTTTAAATGGGAGTTCCACAGGGTTTCATTCTCGGTCCATTATTGTTTGTAATGATTTACCACATTTAGTAAATAATAACCATGGGAGGGTCCTGTTTGCGGACAGCTCACTCTTGTTTCGATTAAAACGGCAGCAAACAGATGTGAAAGGTGTAAATATGGCTATTTCTAAGGTGGTTCAGATGTTAACAATTTACTCTGAAACGAAAGCAAGACTATAGACTAGTTATTATTATAAGCAAGATATATTTGTGTACATTTATGTATATGAAACCAGTACCAAACACAATAAATAAAGAAGATGAATTGAGCCTGGTTGAGACCACAACATTTTTGGGCATTACTCTCTCTAAGTTTCAGTGGGGCCCACATATAAATGAATTATCTAATAGACTCGGTTCTGCAGCGTTCGTAATTAAAAAAATCGTCTGATAACGGACATTGGAACATCGCGATTAGTTTATTTTAGTTATTTTCTTAGTGTGATGTCGTATGGTATTCTACTGTAGGGGAATGCTGCCGGCATTCAAACTATTTTCGTTCTGCAGAATAGGGCTATTAAAACAATTTATAATTTAAACAGATTACATTATAGGGAGAGATTCAATATATGTTCATAAAAATATTGATACTTTTTATAAAAAGAGTGATATAGGCACATAACGTTATTTCACCTAATAAACATAAACTTGTTGTACCAGCGTCTAGGTAACAAAAAAATAATAAGTTATTTCGAGGCGAGGCGAGGCCAATGTATACGGTTTTACGATAAAATTCCAAGCGATAATCAAAAATTAAGTTTTAATTTAGAGAAAACTTTGTTAACCACAAAGTTTTCTCTTCGATAGTTGATTTTATGGAAGACAATAATGCTCGGGATTGAACTGCTTTCTTTCACAGGCTGTTTATAAGTATGTATGTACATAAAATTAGATAGTATGTAAGAAGCGAACTACTGTGTTTGCTGTATATGTTTTAATAGTTACATGTTTTAAAGTAATCTAAAGTAATAGTTATTTAGTTTTTTTAAATATACTAGTATTATTAACGTTGAAATTTACCAAACACAATGGTTTGCTCAGTAAAATCATTTTTGTCATACAACTTGATGATTTTAAAAGAGTGGCCCATGAGTTTCTTGGCAGTTTTTTCTTGATGATTTTAAAAGAGTGGCCCATGAGTTTCTTGGCAGTTTTTTCTCATAAGCTTTACACTTGGAACTGCCGTCTAACTTAATTTTGATTTTTTTTTCAACCTAATCATATTTTTTTTTAATAGATAACTAGCAATGTGGGATTGAGTCCCATATTACTGGCAATCTTGTTAACCCCTCCAGCTAAGCTTAAAGGCTTGTGTTAGGAGTGGGTTCACGTGGTCCCGGTGGAGTGGGTGCAGCTTGGGTGCGCTGCCCCGTCGCTTCGGCCAAAACCCTGGCCGACGCGGGCCGGCTCCTTGTAGGCTTCTCTTCCGCTAGGATCACTGTCCTGGAGGAGAGGCCTACGAGGTGCTATAAGTGTATGGCCACGGGGCACTTGCGACCCAGGTGCACCAGTGCTTTTGACTGCAGCACAATGTGCTATCGCTGCGGTCAACTGGGACATAGGGCGGCGGAATGCTCTGCCGCCCCCCACTGCCCCATGTGTGCGGCGGGCAATCTACCCGCCAATCATATGGTAGGGCGGAAGGGATGTAAGCCCCCCAAGGCTTCCAAGCCACTCCCGGGCAGCAGCCAATCGACCCAGGCTGCCCCCGGAGCTCAGCCACCAACTGAGGTGGAGGTGATGGATGTAGTGCCGCACTCCTAAATGGACAGCGGTAACTCCTCCATCATCCTCCAGACGAACCTCAACCACTCCGCCGCTGCCCAGGACCTTCTTCTGCAGACCATGGCGGAGTGGTCGATAGGTGTCGCCGTAGCCGCGGAGCCCTACTTTGCTCCTCCCCGCCCGAACTGGGCGTGTGACCGGGACGGCTCCGTGGCAATCGTCAGCTCCGCTGCGCTTCATTCCCTGCCCTTGTCGATCAGAGACAAGGGTTCGGGATATGTTGCTGCCGACTGGGGAGGGGTCACGCTCTACGGAGTATACTTCTCCCCAAACCGGAGTTTTACCGATTTCGAGGTCTTCCTTACCAACCTGGAGACCTCGATACGGCGGTTGGCACCTCGCCACGTACTGGTGCTGGGGGACTTCAACGCCAAATCTACGGCGTGGGGGTCACCCAGCACGGACGTCCGCGGTTCGGCGGTTGAGGAGTGGGCGGCGTCGGTGGGTCTCTGTCTCCTAAACAGAGGCGCCACCAATACGTGCGTTCGACAGCAGGGGGGGTCGATAGTGGACCTTTCGTTCGCTACCCCTGCCGTCGAAGCGCGAGTAAGGAACTGGGTCGTCCTGGATGAGGTTGAGACGCTCTCGGATCACCGATATATCCGATTGGAGCTCTCCCGGTCTTCCAGGAACCAGGACTCAGTTAGGGGTCACACGGCGCGCAGATCGCCTCGGTTTCCGCGGTGGGCTGTGGGTGCGTTGGACAGGGACCTGCTGGAAGAGGCGGCCATCGTGGCATCATGGTCGTCTCCACCTCCAACCGAGGAGGTGGACGTCATGGCTGGCCGCATTCGCGATGCGTTTACGCAGATCTGCGATGCGGCCATGCCCCGCTCACGACGTCGCACCCCGAGGAAGGGGGTGTATTGGTGGTCCCAGGAGCTTGCCTCCCTCCGCGCCGCTTGCATCAGTGCGCGGAGGTCCTATACCCGCAGCCGGACTCGTCACCGCGATGTCCAGGAGGAGAGCCAGCTTTATGAGGCGTATCGCCAAGCGAGGGACGCCTTTAAGCTGGCTATCTGTCGCGCCAAGGAGAGGGCGAGAGAGGAGATGCTGGAGGGTCTCGACCGTGACCCCTGGGGTCGCCCATATCGAGCGGCGCTGAACAAGCTCCGCTCGGCGGGCCCCCCCCCTTACCGAGACTCTCCAGCCCAGCTTCCTTGCGGAAGTGGTCGAGGGTCTATTCCCGCTGCAGGCAGAGCACGCGCCCCCGGCGATGGTCTCCGAGGATGAGACCGATGACCGGGAGGCCGACACAACTGTGTCGCCTGTCACCGAAGCGGAGGTGGGCGCGGCTGTTCTTCGAATGCGTTCGAAGAACACCGCTCCCGGGCCGGATGGGATTCCCGCCCGGGTTTTGGCCCTGACCCTCGACCATATCGGGGACCGCCTCAGGGGACTGTTCGACGTGTGCCTGGCGTCCGGACGGTTCCCTGACTGCTGGAAGGCAAGGAAGCTGGTGCTCCTTCCAAAGCCGGGACGGCCTCCCGACTCAATTGCGGCCTACAGGCCTATCGTGTTGCTGGACGAGGCGGGGAAGTTGCTAGAGAGGATTCTCGCTACCCGCATCGTCCGGCATTTGAACGAGGTCGGCCCTAATCTGTCGGACGCTCAGTACGGCTTTCGTGCTGGGCGCTCGACCATTGGGGCCATTCTGCGCTTGAGGGCCGCATCGCAGGAGGCCGTCGCCGGTGGAGGAGTAATGTTGGCGATATCGCTCGATATCGCCAACGCCTTCGGGTCTCTGCTATTCAGCTGCATCAACGAGGCGCTCCGGTATCATGGAGTGCCCGCGTACCTGAGGCAGCTAGTGGCAGACTACCTCGAAGGCAGGAGGATCCTGTACGAGGACCGAGAGGGTGAGGTAATCCGCAGGGACGTCTCGTGCGGTGTTCCACAGGGCTCTGTCTTAGGGCCCCTCTTGTGGAACATTGGCTACGACTGGGCCCTGCGGTGTGGCTTCCCCCCCGGGATAGAGGTCATCTGCTATGCGAATGACACCCTCATCACGGCCCGGGGTGGGAATTTTGAGGAGGCGGCGCGCCTGGCCAACCTAGGGATTTCCCGAATGGTCGGGCGCATCGAGGCGCTGGGGCTTAGGGTGGCCCTTTCCAAGACGGAGGCCCTATTATTCCATGGGCCCCGTCGCGGTCCACCTGCTAGCGCCTCGATAGCCGTCGGCTCAGTCCTCGTACAGGTCCGGGCCCAGATGTAGTATCTGGGCCTGGTAGTAGACGGGCGGTGGCTCTTCGACGAGCACTTTCGCATTTTGGCGCCAAAACTCGAGGCTGCGGCGTCCGCACTGGGGAGGCTGTTGCCGAACCTGGGCGGATCCAGTGCCTCGAGTAGACGGTTGTACACGGGGGTGGTGCGGTCAATGGCTTTGTACGGCGCACCCGTGTGGGCGGCGTCCCTGACCGCCCAGAATAGGGTCCGCTTAGGGAGACCCCAGCGGACCATGGCGGTCAGGGCCATACGCGGATACCGCACGGTGTCTGCAGAGGCGGCGTGCGCATTGGCCGGCATACCCCCGTGGGATTTGGATGCGGAAGTGCTCGCCGAAGTGCATCGGCGGGCGGTGGCTGTTCGGGCAGGGGGTTCGGTGCCCCTGCCCGAGGAGCTACGCGCTTGCATATCTGCGCTTGATGCCGCCTTAGGTGGGGCTGCGGGCGGGCGTACGGGGTAATCTACCCCGCCCGCGGCCTTCCGTGGAGGCGCGGCGCACTGTGTGTATCCAGGGGCTGCGTAGGTGTGAAATGCCCGGAACGCAACAACATCGCGTCCGGGCATTGCCACTGGGCGGGCCGCCGACGGTATAACGAATTCCGGCGGCCCGTTCGCAAAGGTGGCGAGCGATACACGGCGGGTTTTTTAGTGGGTGCAAACCCCACACTACCTCCATCATCTTCCCCGGATGGTGGGGGTGTTCGTCAGAAATTTTTCCCGCCGAACCAAAAAAAAAAAAAGGAGTGGGTTCACGTCGGCAGTATAATGGGTAGGATTCGAACCCGCGACCTCAGGATTGCGAGACCGTTGCCTTAGCCATTAGGCTACCGCCGCTTGCTTTATTATTTTGTTTCAAATAATTATTTGAAAACGTCAAATTTGTATGATTTTACAAAATCAAGGATATTGAAATTTGAAGTTTGTAAGGTCTATTTGTAAGCCAGAAAAACTGCCAATGACATCTAATAAACTGATTCTCCATAACAATAAAGATATCAATTGTTGAGTTGCCTAACTTCATAGATCGATCGTCACCGACGTCATGGCGCGTTCCGTCATAATAACAAACTGACAACTAATTCTTCAATGACCATCGCCATCGCGTTTCTATTACAATAATAAATTACCTATTATCTTTATTATATCAAGGTCTGAACAGTGCGGTCATCATATTGATTTGAATATAACTTACCTTTTCATGCATTTTAAACATTTTGTAACTGTTCTTTGGGATATTTTAGGGTCATTTTAATAGAAAACTAGGAAAGGAAGTTGCCTGCCTGTTTAAATTGAAGATGACTGGATTTCCAATGTCGTCATATTTATACGAGGTTTCTCGCTCGCTGAGTCGTCCTCTAAGTTCTATGGGGTAATGGAATCATGGTACCAAATCTTCGTCTAGTAGATTACGTTGCAAGTTCTGTTCGATTTTCTAATTGAAGTCTCTATCGATCTTTGAGCTGATGATCTTATCACGACTTTACTCTTGCGAACTTGGCATTAAATGTAGAATCATTCTATTCCAAATTTTGTCTGACGTTCATAAGCGTTGCATTTGTCTATACTTCTATACTAATATTGTAAAGAGGGAAGAATTGATTGTTTGTTTGTATTGAATAGGCTCCGTAACTACTGGACGGATTTGAAAAATTCTTTCATCGTTGTGAAGCTACGCTAACCCCGGGTGACATAGGCTATTTTTTATCCCTGTATTCCCACGGGAACGGAAACTACGCGAGTGAAACCGCGAGGCGTCCGCTAGTAACCTATCAAGTCGAAGTCAAAATACTTTACTCATTAAAGTATTTTGACTTTGAATTTGATGATAGTAAAACGTGAACGACACTTCTAAAGGCTTATCAAAACAGGTTGTCGATATAAAATATGTTGTTTAAGCGTGCCGTTCATACGGGGAGATATACTGTACTACTCATGTTTATTGTGTATGTCCTATGTCCTTCCCGGGGATTCAAACTATCTCCATACCAAATTTCATCTAAATCGGTTTAGCTGTTTGAGCGTGAAAGCGTAATAGACAGAGTTACTTTCAGATTTATAATATTAGTATGGAATTATGGATTATGCCGTTATAGGATATACTTACACAAAAGTTCAAAATTGACATTTCGGTCGAATTTTCTGTTTCGGCCACCGTTCCAATTAATGTTTTCAGCAGCTATGACATTATATACTTCATAAGTCTTTCAGCTCAGATGATATCGTACTAAGTATCGTTATTATCGCACCGCATGCAAGGACGTAGCTGTACACTCGACTTTCAACTCTATTTATACGTTATCAAAGTTGTTTTTGTACGAGAGAGGTGCTATTGTAAACATTTAACGCAATTTAGGTAAAGAAGCTTGTAGTTTATTCGGTATACAACATTTTGGAAGGTGAAATTTGTGTATAGGTCACTCATATTGTAGCTAAGAAAAACTTTTATAAACACCGAAGTAAATGAAGGCTTGGATAAAGATTTTGTTTTATTAGGAAGCTGATGGAAGTGATACAGTTGATTTGAATAAATGTGTCGGTGTTTTTTAAATGTTATTTTTGGCTTTGTATAAGATGCGCATAGGCGGATTCAGAGGTGCCACGTGCCCTCTCCAGGCGGTTGTATTTTATACCAAATTTCTTGTATTGGATTGTTTTTTTTCCCATTTACCTTTGTGCCCCCCCCCCCCCCACACCACTGAAGGGTTTTTTGAGGCAACCCCCGTCGTGCGTGCGTCTTACACTTGGCTGATGTCGGTTAATACGAAATGCACCGTGTCGCCCCCGTGTCGTAAGCATGTTAGATCTCGTACCTTCCACCCAGAAATAAATCCTGGACCCGCCTATGAAGATGCGTGTGCAAATACCACGTTTTCAGCTGCTAGCATACCCGGGGGCCCGGGGTGCCGGGTAAGGTAGAAAGTGACTAGACATAACAGGACTCAAACCATCTTATCACTAGTGGAATGTATAGAAAGAGTATGGGTACAGTTTTCATTCGGACTCGTTCTGTATTTTCTAAAGACAGAAGGAGTCACATTGCGATGAGAGTGCAAAATTCGACATCCACAGAGACCTGGGCGGTTACTCCCAAAAGTTGATCGGGAACGTGTCGGTCGAAACGAACGCTCGCCGAACACGGAACCCAATAGCTACCACCAAAGTTGTTCGATGATGATAGACGGATTACGTTAGTTGTCGATCCATAGCCAAACGGTCGGATCTAGAGTAATAGTGTCGCGCAATGGATTACTACCATTGAAAAACCGATAACCAACAGAAAAATCAAAATTATGCTGGTAATCTTACGAGAAAAACATTATAAGTTTAAGGGTAAGCTTTTCTGCTGTAAATATACCTTTATGTATATATAAACAAAATGATTACGACCAAAAAAATATTTTTATTTAGTGTCAAGGATCTTAAAAGGCTTTGATCCATATTACTTTCATATTTATGACATGAGTGAGTATGATGTTTGACAAATTTGACAAGTTGATTGAGTTCGGCGGCGGTTTTTTTACTTTTATTGATAAAAACATTTATTGCGGTAAAAGGAACAAATAGTATAATATCTTACAATTACTAATCAGAAAATATATCACCAATAAAGTTTCGTGTATTAGGTATGCACTCGAGCAGCAATTTAATAAAAAAATAACTGGAAAATCAAGTACGTTTCTGCACAATGTAAGTAAAACAAATCATTGTTGTTTACAACCTTGATATTTCTTTTAGAGTCGAAATAATCATTATGATCTACTTATATTATTTTTATTGAATGTTACAGATGGATCTTTCCGTTTTATCTATACGAATTAAGGCATTATTTAAGTTCATGGCCAGCGACGAACGAGCCTAATTAAGAGTGTGGAGGAACAAAATATTCCAAAAAAACACCTTAAAAGCCTTGGATGTGATGATAAAACAGTGCAGCAGTAGAACACGGTAACCATTTCTTGAAAGAATATTTTAACTTTTACGAAATCATGGGTCCTATGTACAAAGGCTCTTAATGCCTTATAACTGTTTAATGCTTACTCATTCCATTTAAAAGTTTGTCATATAAAATCTATACCAAAAAACGATTTAAGTAATAAATGACTCTGAGTGTGGCAATAAGGGATTTTTACCACAGATATTTAGCCTGTTTACCTGCATCGCTGCAACATTTGTAGAATTATAAAGTTAAAGCTGCAATAGATCTCCTATATATATAAATTCTAAAAAATCTGGTCTATTTTGTTGGATAGGTATAGTAACTATAATATGTATTAATTTCCTTCGAAATGATCAATAAAATCTTAACTTATTTTCTCTGTAACTTCACAGACTCGAGAAGCCAACATGGTGAAGGCAACGACTGGTGGTTCAGCCAGACCTATCTAATCACATCCTTTGCTTGGAAAATGAAAAAGGAAATGTTGTTATGGTCATCCATGACCTATACAGGGTGTATTTTTGAAACGGGTCAGTAAGGGCAAGTACCTTAACCGTTGCAGTTACAGCAAAACGTTCTTAGAAGACCTTCCCTAACTTTTTGACATACTTTGAACTGCATTCACAGATTTTGTAAAAAACTTACAGTTGGCAAAAAAAATGCAAAAAGTCCAAAAAATTTTTTTTTATGCCAATCGATTCTATTTCATGTGGGGATCAAAAAACTCTATGAAACCATTTTAGCTTTCAGTACTAGAAAAGACAGAAATCGCCAAAAACGTTTCCCATACATTTCGGCAACAGAAACAAATTTCTACGATGGTCGAACTTTTTGTTATGGCCAGGAAGTGGGTAGAATTGACTGTAAAGTAAATAAAAATAATTTTTACCTTCAAATTTCGAATTTCATTCGAAAATCTGTGTGTCAGCTGAGAAACTTCGTATGAGTTATTATTAATTAAGGATTTTCGCTAAAATGTCTTCTAATCGTGAAAAAATTGACTTATTAGAAGCGTATTTTGTCAATAATCGAAATGCGGGAGCTGCATTAGTGTGGTACCGCAATAAGTATCCGTTGCGACATGTGCCAACAAGAAAGGTTATTAGAAATCTTTTGAAAAACCTGGAATTGCAGGGTTCTTTCAAAAGAAAGCGGCAGCCTCGTGTGGACATGGACACGGAGATTGCGGTTCTGACTTATGTCGAAGCATATCCAGAGGTATCGTCCAGGCATGTCGCCTTTGAAGTAGGTGTATCCCACTCCCTTGTGATAAAGATATGGAAGAAATACGGCTACAAGTGCTATCGATATGGGCGCATAGTTCAAGTGTTACATCCGGGTGATGATGTTCGAAGGCTTACTTTTTGCAGGTGGCTAAGAGGAAAAATAAGCAGAGATCATGAATTTTTAAATTACATACTGTGGTCAGACGAAACGAATTTTTCCAATAACGGTATGTACAACAGAAAAAATCACCACTATTGGTCCAAAGAAAATCCACTAAGAGTTACGGCAAGTCATAATCAGGTTCGCTTCTCATTCAACTGTTGGTGTGGTATAATGTCCAATCGAGTTATAATGGTGGAATTTTATGAAGGGAAACTGAATTCTGCCATGTATAATGAAGTCATTTTACACCATCTTGAAAACGAGATGGACGAATGGCCCCTGTCGGAATTGCGAAAAGTTCATTTTCAACAAGATGGTGCTCCGCCACATAACAGTCACCTTTCACGTTCCAATTTGAGCCGCCTATTCGGTACACAGTGGATAGGTACACATGGTCCAACACAGTGGCCACCTCGTAGCCCCGATCTAACACCACTTGTTTTTTTTTTATGGGGCTTCGTGAAAAACGAGGTGTATAAGACGACGTACGCCAGTGTTCAAGAGCTCAAGGATGCATTAATGACCATTTTACGTAATATTCATCCCAGAACATTATTAGCCGCCATTCGTTCAGTGCAAAAAAGGATAGACTTATGTATTCGTGAAAATGGAAATCATTTTGAGCAATTTATTTCATAAACCAATTTCTAAAATGTTTAAATGATTTTTTTTATTTAAAAAAGTTTAAAATTTTACCTGTCCTATGAGTTTCGAGTTGATTTATCATATTTCCGTAGGAAATGTATGGGAAACGTTTTTGGAGATTTCTGTCTTTTCTAGTACTGAAAGCTAAAATGGTTTCATAGAGTTTTTTGATCCCCACATAAAATAGAATCGATTGGCATAAAAAAAAATTTTTTGGACTTTTTGCATTTTTTTTGCCAACTGTAAGTTTTTTACAAAATCTGTGAATGCAGTTCAAAGTATGTCAAAAAGTTAGGGAAGGTCTTCTAAGAACGTTTTGCTGTAACTGCAACGGTTAAGGTACTTGCCCTTACTGACCCGTTTCAAAAATACACCCTGTATATTTCTATGAAATTTATATTTCTATAATTTGCAATAAACAAATATTGAACTTATTTGGTGTTGTTTTATTTCTATTAAGCCATTGTTGTAAGTTTGTAACAGATTCAGCCATGTGGCTATTTAGCCATGATATTATACTACTATATTAATGACTGGCCTGTTGATCTTGTGATTAGTGACCCTGACTGCTGTCATGGGTTCGATCCCTACCCAGGATTAAAGTCTGTGAGATGAGCACAATGGTTAAATCTGTATATGGGACTATGGGCGTAATTTATCTATAATATATATGTATTTACACATTTCCAAAGTATGGCAAGTGTTTCTTATAGGCCGACCGCTTAACTCGTATATCGCCTGCGCGGTGAGAAGGGAGCGCGGGGTGATGTTAACGGGTGGGTGAGCGGTGTGCGCGGGACAGAGAACGTCCCGCGCACACCGCTCACCCACCCGTTAACATCACCCCGCGCTCCCTTCTCACCGCGCAGGCGATATACGAGTTAAGCGGTCGGAATATAGTTTGGGATGTGTGTTATTACATCAGTCCTCTAATATTGTGTGGCAGCACCTTACCTGCATATACAGTTTATAAACAAAGAAACATTGTAAACATTGGCAATTTGAAAAGAGTGGCCGCAATATTTTATTGCCTCGTTGTTTTTCTCGGTTTTACCTATTGTTTGCGAGGAGGCATTACATATACATGTAGAAACGACTTTTCACAAGTGTAGTATTTTACTTCCTAAGTGATTTAAGAATTTGTATTATTTATTATTATACTATTATGCATACATACTTGCTTCGAATATACCTAAATAAGTTGTCACAGGAGTAACTGCACATAAAAAGGCAGCTGCAGATTAGTGATGCAGGTACAGCTTTAAATTAGTTTGTTAAGGAATTAGCTGTATGGTTTTAAATACCTACTTAATTAATATTCACAATTTGTCAGTACTCCTATTGATCTATGTTATGCTACAAATGGCCACATAAATGACCGGAAATGTGATAAGTTATTCGTACAACTCCTCAAGTAGACTTTACATTTTCCATGTCTGAATTAGTATCTTAAAACAAGCTCTTCCAAGCGACGCGGCGACGGAAGGTTGTTATCAAGGGCCTTTATATCCTATACTCTCTGTACTTCTTAGCTTTTTGGCTTCTCGCAGTCGTTTCCTCATTCACAATTTCGGCGAGCAATAGAAATTTTGTCATTTCTTAAATAATTTAGGAATCCGAATGGTCTAACGAAAGGTGCAAGGCTGTCGTTAAAATTGATGTTTTAATTCGATGTACTACCTGTCAAACGATGACGTCGAAACCGTCAAATGTACTTTGGGAGTAGCTAAACCGACGGCCACAATGTCAAATATCCGTCGACGGAGCGAACGTCGAAACGTAAGCCTTTGGTGGTAGCTAAGAATATGATCCGTCTACGGCCGACAACACGAAAGGTTTTGGTGGTAGGCTCCCTGTTCTTCTCTAAAACGATTGTTTCTGTGGATGTCGAATTTAATTTTGGTTTTTGGATATGCCGGTTTCTTCATGATTTCTCTTTCACCGACTTCGAATAGTGGTGATGAAACAAATCATATAAAGTGGACTACCGCTAGTCGGTTTAACATTACAACTAAAAAGCAAGTTCTTTTTTCAATCATAAAACACATTTTCTTATAACAGCTAATATAACCATCTAAAATGATGTAGGCCAAGTTCTTCGACCTTCACACAGTCTATCAAACAGATTATCTCGTTTGATAACGTGTGGCAAGTTCATTTTGAACGTCTCTTATTATCCCACGTTATGTTTTAATTGATATGATAATGTTCAATGACAAAGGGGTATAATACAATTAAGGTAAAGATGTCAGAAATTTTATAACAGGATCAGGAAGCTGCTGAAGAATGCTGCTCGTTTTGTGCGATTTTAGCCCTGTGTTGCGGGAGACTTTACAAACATACAAGTCACGGACACAAAGTACACTCAGACTCGGAACAACAATTTGTGGATCACACAAAGTGTTGTCCCGTGTGGGAATCGAACCTACGACCTTTTGCCACACAGGAAGACACCACAGAGGAATTGTCCTTAGATGGTTCAACTGTAATATTATCCATACTAATATTATAAATGTGAAAGTAACTCAGTCTGTCTGTCTGTCTGTTACGCTTTCACGCTCAAACAGCTAAACCTATTTAGATGACATTTGGTATGGAGATATAACTATTTATTAAACGGGAATTAACGCGCATTGTTTACCTTATGTATATTGGTATGGAGATAGTTTAAGTCCGGGGGAAGGACATAGTTTTTATCGGGATAACTAACATCCCCGCGGGCGGAGTCGCGGGCGAAAGCTAGTAAAGATAAAAGTATGAGATTTCTTGATATTTTTTAGAGTACACTTTAATTACTGACTCCGTTTGTGACTTTTGTGACGTTTACATTAATCTCAGTATTTATTTTTGTAATCGTACAACGTGAAATTCTACCGAAGACGGTGCTTAACATGCACCGTTTTCGGTAGAATTAATTGTTTCGAAATTATTTGTTATACGATTTTCATATTCTGAACACCACCACACTAAGCCAACGAAACAATATTAACTTCACGCTTATAATGGGAAGTATAATGATCTCTTCAATTCCTGTTTTAAATGCGATAAGGCATTCGCATTGTATATCACTAATCCGCATTGGACGCGGGTTTTCTCAGAGAAAACGCTTGCTTCGTAGGCATGTCATAAGCTGTGAATATTTGACTGACCTATTGATTGGACTGCGAAGCCAGAGGTCGTCGATTCGATCCCCACCCAGGATTAAACTTTGTGTGGGCATGTTTATTCTATGTTTGGGTGTACTTTATCTATACTATGTATTTAGAAATATATTAAGTATGTTTTGCAGTTGTCTTGTTGCGACAATAACACGCTCTGTCTAATTTGTTCAGATCACCATGTGTGGGTTGACAAAGTATTATTGGAAGTTTTATACGAATTTAAGTGTAATTTGTTACAGGATAACAATAAAACGCGGCAGTGCACTCACGGCTCTCGGGTTCGTCTACTTCATGACTCTGTTCGAGCTGCTGAACGCACTGACGCTGTTCACCGGCGCCGGCGCACGTTTCCGGCACAAGTACCGGCTCAGCTGCGGCGATGTACTCGATATTACTAACAAGTATGTCATACGTTTTTTAAAAATTAGTTAAGTTGTTTAAGATCTAGATTGTAAGTCATTGTTGTTTAGTGTTTAAGCAGCATTACGAGGATGACATGGTCGCTTTTTATTGTGAACTAAGTCCTTTTACAAAATAAAGATTAAAAAGAAAAAGTATGTCAGTGATATACAATTTCAAAACCATTCACATTACCTACGGAAGCAGAATTTTTCATTATCGACTCCCCCCCCCCCTTTCCGCCTTGTTAGCAAAAGTAAGCAAAGCTCTCACTTCCATCCCCTTATAAATAATTGTATTTTGTTATTTAATCTGTTCAGATGTCCTATGGTCATGTTTACTAATAACGACCCTTTGTGTTTACTTAACGCTTGACTAGATTGCAATTGCATCGACTCTTTAGCTATTTTAAGTGTCAGTGATTGATTTACAAGTTATAAAAGGATTATTACAAATTTTACTTTGATAAAGAACTAATAATGCTCCTTATCTGCCTTAGATTTATACTTGTTACTAACAGACCCGCGCAACTTCGTTTATGTGTCATTTTTCCCAGTTTTTGCAACATTTTTCATTGATGCTCCGCTTCTGTTGGTCGTAGTGTGATGATTATATAGCCTATGATACTCACAACTAACGTGGCTTTCTATTGGTAAAATAATTTTCAAAATCGGTTTAGTAAATCCAGAGATTTCCTCCTACAACCTCACAATCTCACAAACTTTATCTCTGTATTATATTAGTATATATTAAACTCGTCTTTGTCCTAGGACGATAGATGCCTGTATGGTGATGTTCATCAATCTCGACATGTAGTAATAGCAACATAGCCATATAGTTATATACCTATATTATCTATGATTTTGCATGCCATTGTTACACGAAATGTAAAATTGCTATCAAGCCTTTGTACTACAGAAGATCTCGAGGTCGAAATCCAGTCCGATCAGAAGGGCTCTTGCCGATGCTTATTCAAAATCAATTTTGGATAAGCCGAGTGCACTATAAAACCGGAGATCCAAGAATCCATAGACAATATTAGTAAATGAATGGATTAAATAGATTTTGATAGGTCTTATTTTATCATCTCTTTTTGTAAAATTTTTCATCTCAACCACGTTTTTCGTTAAATTTGAATAGGGTTTAAAACTTATCTCACAGTGTTTCCTTTACGAGTAGCAATAATATTCCAATGGTATTACATTTTCCAGGTTTGTGAGTGCAATCCAAGCGGCACTTTCATGCGTCGCTGGTGTCATAGTGTGTCTATGGTCTTGTACAAGGGACTTCATGCGCACTAAACATTATATGTCAGAGGCCTACGCCTGGTTCGGGGCGGCCTACTTCTTCTATGATATATGGAGTATGTATATGGTGAGTTTTGACTCTTAGTTAGCTTGGTTGTCTTACGATGTTATCATTTCATAAAGTAAAACTAATATTATAAATACGTAAGTGTGTCAGTTTAGCTGTTTATTTGTTGCCTTTTTACGACTGAAAGGGCTGAACGAATCTTAGTGAAATTTGACAAGGCGATTGATGGAATCCTGGTGGAGGGCAAAGATAGCTTTTTGCCGCAAAAACCGATAACACGTAGGCGAAAACTGGTTAAAGCTGGTTATTTATTAGGTTATCGTTTATGTGTTGTTTGCTTCGAAAATTCATTGCAAATGCGCCAAAAACACGAATATACGTAACGACAGTTTATATGCTTTCCGGCTCTTCTGTATAGTCTGAGTACGTGGCAAATACCGCAAATAATGAAGTCTCCTATATAGTCCTGGCTGTTAAAATTCTGTTATAAGTACTATCAAGGTTATGAATTGGCTTATTTAAAATAAATAATTTTACACTAATCATGCAATAGTAGGTCGTTTAATGTTTTATAGATGTTCATTCACAAGTTACCAAGTTTTTAAATAACTTAATCATCAAAACGACTACTACAAGAAAATAATTTTATGTGTGGTTTCATAGTACATCCGACCATGGCAGGTGCAACTCATTCGAAATATAGGAAAATTAAAAGTTACTCAACTAGAATTAACGTGATTCTCTGACGTATTATAAACATTACTATAATACCCTGCTAAAGTGCCTATACGCAATATTTCAGGTTCATGTACATATGACTTCCGGTACAGACGTAAAACGACGTCCATCTAAGAACGGCTCCGCGCCACTATCCTCAGGAGACGGAGACGTGGTGAAGAAGAATAGGATATCTTTCTTCGCTTACTGCAAGCACGAGCCTGTCATACTGATGCATCATCTCTTCATAGGAGGCTTCGGCTTTCTTGTCATTGTGGTAAGTTAATACGAATATTGCAAATAGGCTCGGCATTCTTAGCAAGACTACATAAATATTTTTTTTTATTTTTAAAGTGAGTGTGTAAACAATGTTGGGCCGTGCTCTTTTGTTTGAAATGTTGTGACAACGATAGCAGATAAAAATTTCAAAGTATAGAGAATGAAATCTTTGTATAAAATTACTAATCTGTACTAATATTATAAAGCTGAAGAGTTTGTTTCTTTGAACGCGATAATCTCAGGAACTACTGATCTGAATTGAAAAAATATTTTTCAGTTGGATAGCTCATTTAGCTAGGAAGGCTATAGGTTATATAACATCACGCTACGACTAATAAGAGTGGAGCAGCCATGAAAAATGTTGCAAGAACTGGGAAAATTGGCGCAGATGAAGTTGCGCTGGTCTGCTAGTATTATAATAATTTTCAATAACATTGCGCGGAGTGTAATCAGTGAATTGATTGCGGACGTAGTGCAGGGAACAATGTTCGTCTGACCAATTTCAATGTCATACTTCGTGAAATAACCAATCACAAAATCCGTTGATAAGCACACATTTACATAATGTTGTGGCTATTCGCGCCCTTATGACCAAATATTCACTTTTGTGGGACGCTGTATTTGGAATGCAGAACAAATTTTAATAAAAAATTTAACTTCGTTGTTCTTGTCTGTGCGCCTCTCACGTGCAACTTATACAACGCTCGTATGGTGCACGCAAACAAACACAGTTTGCGTGTATGCACGTCAGTTTGCTGCTATTTTAACCCTCAGTTTGTTACTTGCTTTTGACGATGGCGGCCGCACTTGCTGTGCATCGCTTGCGCGCGAACGTCGCACGGCTGGCCCAGGAGCGGCGCGTAAACATGTAATACACGTTCGCAGCAATTTGCACCGTATTTGTATTCAGCGCATTCGCCAGATCTATAAACGCCCTAATTCCTCTTGTACGATATAAATATTGTAACACACATCCAAACGAATATTATAAATGTGAAAATAACTCTATCTGTCTTTTTGTTACGTTTTCACGCTAAGCTGATTTAGATAGAATTTGGTATGAAGATAGTTTGAGTCCCGGGAAAGGACAGATAAGTTTTATTTATCGCGATAACTGGCATTCACGCGGGCGGACCCGCGTGCGAAAGTTATAACTTTATATTTTTCCACAGTACCTCCGCGGTGATTTAGGTGACTGTACCTTCGGTTTCGTCTACCTGATGGAACTGTCGACTCCCTTCGTCTCCCTCCGTGGGATCCTCTCCAGGCTAAAGCTGAAGGCTTCCAAAGCGTACCTGGTGAATGGAGTCATGATGCTGATCACATTCTTCGTGTGTCGAGTCATCAGTTTGCCGTATGTCTGTCTGATGTATAGCAGGGTACTTGGACTTCCATACTTAGAGGTAAGTCGATTTGGAGGATTAAAATATTTTGAAAAACAATTAATTTATATTTAATATTTTTGAAATTATTGTAGTTTTACATATTACAAATCATTAATTAAATCGTATTACTTTGTGAAAGTGAATGTTGGTTGACTCTCGACTTGGTGCATGGATATTATCAAATGGTAATAGATGTTAAATACATATATGTCTAGGGTATTTAATCCGGTTTTTGTTATCTTTTAGAGGTTTTGGCAATTGAAAGACATTCCTTTGTATTTTGGATAGTCCTAATTGGTTATCAGCACTGGAAATCGATTATAAATTTTTCACTGGTGTTTCTATTTAGACGATGTTATAATACACTATAGCGATTGATCGTCTCATATTATCTAAGATTATGATGGGGACTGGAAATAATTTCTATTACATATATGTTTCGTAGATATCATTTTACTTTGCTTGCGTGAAGAAATCAGTTGCTTGTGTGGAGAAATGAGTGGATACTTTGATGGTCTGAATCATTATATTAAAAAATCTTACATTCATCATGCAAGTGATTCTAACAAAATGCAAGGTGTATTGAATGGTCCAGCGAGCGTATTTAACTGAAGTCAAATCAGTCTCTTTTTAAGAAACGTCAAAAACTACCAGCTCCGTACAAATTTGTATTCTTCTTTCTTTATATTTGTATTTCTGTGGTCAATACATTTACTTTTAGTGTTTCTCTTTATGATTAAAAATTAATAAACATGAAAATTAATAAATATATTTTTTTAAAGTACTTTATGCCTTTTTTTTACATGGTTCTTATAAAATATTTTATTTTGATAGTAGTAATTTTCTGTTTATTCTATTCGATTATGTTTCATTCCCAGGCCATAAAAACTCTTCCCACCGGCTGCAAGATATCGATCTGCATCCTCCTCCTGCCGCAGCTGTACTGGTTCTACCTGATGTCTGCGGGCGCCCTCAAGATGTTAGTAGGAGGCAGCAAGCAGGCGGCAGTGTCTCCCCCCCCTGCGCCCCCGCGGCGTCGCAGCTGATGCCGCGCCGCCCGCCGCCGCCGCACGAGGACATAGCGCTAACGCCGGAACCGCCGTAAATACATCACAAATTAGATAGATACAGATGGCCGGCTCTCTACAACGAGAGAAGAGACATAGACGTACACAGATCTCGGTCGAATTTAAATGTCAAGGAATACTGCGCACGTTGACCTCATCCGTACTTGCGCGTCTATGTGCGCGTGGATAATTGACTATAAAGCCGTCAATAAATCTACCTATTTTACATTTTCGGGGTAAGGTTTAACCTGCACTAAATACGTAGATTCAGAAAGTCTGCTCACATCTCAAGAAATCCAAGCACACATAGATGCGCATGCACCGAATTCTCAACGTGCGCCGGGAATGGTGAAAATGGCGGCAAACTGACATGTCATTCTTTTCACAGCTCCCCGTTTAATGTCTAAATCTAAGTAGCATACGTGATAACTAGATAAGAACGTGACTTTGTAATTCAAAGAAGAAAACTAGAAAGAAAATAAACTTTAAACAAAAAAAATAAAATCGTGTGCTGTCTCGGTTAACTAACTAACCAAATTCGACCGAAATCTACTTACGTATGCGTCTATGTAAGCCTATTATCTGTATCTATCTAATTTGTTCAGCAGCACAAAATACTCACAGTACACAAAATAACCTACATACCAGTCAAAAATCTGGTCTATCACTGTAAGGTTGAAATTCGTATGGACGTCATAAAGCAACAAGATTGATTTTCCCTTGCAATTCTATTGTCACAGAAAAAGTCTCGACCTTAACGCTATTTTGGTTACATGGTAATTTTATCACAACTGGTAGACCATTTTTTGCCGAATGTATTTCGTTTGAGTCACACAAACATTGACATCGTTCAAGGACACGGGATGGCATTTCCAACTATTCAATACGACAACTCTTTAGGAAATCTCAAAAGGCCGATTTTATATGAACTATGACGTCACTATGTTTTTCCACTCATCATTTCTTTTTACGTATGATTAATGATAAAAAAATCTATTTAGCAAAAAATTTAATAGGGAATTTAGTCTTTATTTTAACTCTATTATAAATCACTCAAGACCAGTTCGGAAGGTGTTTCGATTCCGTGTTCATGAATGACGTCTACATATATGTACGTTGCTTTGATTGTATGTAGGTTACTTTCTTTATTCTGTGTATTTTGTGCTTGGGTCCTAGACAAATGCTATCATTTATAAACACCAACGCCTGCGGAAAGAATAAAAAATATGAATCTACACTTAATATTATAAACCTAAAGCCCATGTATCGATTATTTCTATATAGGGTAACATCGCTAAGACCAATATTGACGCAGATGAAGTTGCGCGGCTCAGTTACTTTGAAATAAAGTTGAGTTTTCTGTCGCACCTAACAACTTATATCAGATGGATACCATTTTTTTCGCAGGCGTTAACGTTTAAGTAATTGGAACTTGTCTAGACCCCCTGGAGTTGCGTACATCTATCTACTGACACTTTAATAAAGCGTAAATAGATGTGAAATGTTTTATAATAAGTTGCTTAGCAAACATTGACAAATATATTAAATATTGAATGGTTGCTGAGCAACTATGCTATTAAACATTTCACTTCCATTTCGGCTTTAGTATAGTCCACATAATCTTCTAAAGTTTTTTGACGTACTATTGTAAAAATACTTGAAACAGGATGTATGATTTAGTTAGTTGATTCTACAGGAAAGGTACGATTCTCTTCTGAAATCAATAAATAATACTACTTATCAATTTTTTCTAAATATGTTTTTCGGTTCAAAATACAACGCACGAAGTTAACATAGTGGCAAAAAGTTATTGGCCTAGTATTTTCATTTTATAATCTTGTACTTTACTAGCGTTATGTGCTTGTTACTTACCCAAATGTGTACCCGCCAGCGGGATTATCGGTTCAGTAGGATTTGTCAAACAACAAAGCCGACCCGAAGCCATTACTACATATTATATCATATATGTTTGGCTTTATTAACTAATGTCGATCGGGTAGTTCAATTTGGCATTATTTTTATAAATTAACAATAGCGAAAGGTAAAACATGTCTAAGGTAACCCAACACCATATATCTATCTTGGTGGACACGGTCTTTGTACCTAAAATATTATCTAACTACATTTCAAAGGGAAACCGAAAAGAATGGTGTTCTAATGACCCTCCGCCACTGTAAGTTAATAACTACTGTTGGATCAACGTAACTTGACCGGATTGAAGTTAGGTTTTTATCACTTTCGCGCATGACATAGAGATACGACCCTAAAATTACTTACGAAAACGATTCATTATGTATAATCTAAAAAATACTTACAAAAGTTTAACACAACAAACAAAAATGAGTTCGTAAAAGTTTAAATTTAGAACAGTTACAGTAAATACTAAAGAAACTTTGAAAAACAATTTCTTTACCAAAAAAATCACAAAAAAATATGAGTTAGTAATACTATTATGAAAATGTAATGCGTAATCGCATCTCTAATTCTCTTGGTTTAGTTACCGTCCCCGCCCCCCGCTTCCTGTCACCATTTACTACTAAAAAATGCATTTGCGCAACCACTTTTTGCCAACTTCAATCCGGTCAAGTTACGTTCATCCTACTGTACATTTTGTTCGGCTTCATTCGGTGTGAGATAAAGCCGAGCTGCTGTTTTCCCGAACATACATAATAATATTCAATTTTACCATCTAGCTATGTTGATTTATATCGGCTGGCTTTTGTGTCATATGCATTGTTTAATTAATATTTTTTGAAAAAATATTGCTAGGTACTATTATTTTATTGATTTCGGGCAAGAACCGTAGTACCTCGCCACCGTATAATTGCATTTAAAATAAATCTTCACCGTGTCGTTTTAACGACTTCCATCTTCCATTGAACTTTATATAATTATGTATATGATGATATTGCGACGTGACTCCATTAGATTTTAGTAATGACAAGGAGACGGCTAGCGTTAACCTCATAGGTCAGTAGTCGATGTTGTTTCGGTTCGACGAAAGATGGCGCCACATTGTATGGGTGAGATTATATACAGCGTGCTTAGATTTAGATCAAGCTTAGCTTAAGTTAAACTTGTCAAAAAACAAACAAACAATGCTGATTATTGAAATTATAGATATTAGCGCAAGCTTGGTATAATCTTTAGACGATTATGTCTTTAAAGTCAGGGGTCCATTCAAGTCTTACATAAACAACATGCAAGGGGGCAGGTTTTTGGATTGCTTATTCTTGATATTTATTGTAATAATTGTATAAAATGTATAATAGAATAGACAATGACTATTATTCCTTATTTTATTATATTATTTGTCTTTGCACGTAAATTAAATCCGTCGAGTTGTTGGTGAAAATGTTATTGGAAATTTGAACAGATTCCGACATTATGTTATAAATCTATACTAATATTATAAAGCTGAAGAGTTTTGTTTAAACGCGATAATTTGAGGAACTACTATAGGCCTACTCTCTTTCTCCAAAACGAAATTCATAAATACTCTTAATTTTCTTAAGTTTACGAGGACTATTATACTATTTTTTTGGATAAAGACAAGAAGTCTGAACTTTCAGACGATTTTTAGGAACGAGTGATTTGAATTATCGTTGCTGGCTCTGTATATTACCACCTCATTTTTGATCGAATCTTCGTTGGATAGCCCATTTAACTATGCCATGCTATATACCAACAGGCTATATAACATCACACACCGACCAATAGGAGAGAAGTATCAATAAAAAATGTTGCAAAAAACGGGGAAAATGGTTTATGTAAACACTAGTGTTGTTGTTTACATAAACTAACGGAGTGGAGGGGCAGAGCGAACCTTACTTTTGTTATACTACTAATAGTAATTCTTAAATTATCCTTGCCGGTCAGCATATTCATTGTCTAGTTTTTTTGCCTAGTTTACCTAAGCTAATTTTGAGCTAAGTCGTAAGTATTTTATAGATCTCAGCCTAAGGGGTATTCTCGACTATGAGAGTCATCTTGTGTGGATACTAGTAAATAGTACTGTTAAATACATTTGATTGGCCACTAAATATGTGGCTGCTGAAATTTTAATATATATTTCTAAGTCATTTAAAGTAAAGTCTAAACCTGCATAGATGTAAAAATGAAATTATGTAGTATTTTGTTACGCATTTTATAGTTACCGATAATTTTATGTTCTTTTAACGAAATACCAACATTTAAAATTATTTAAAAATAGAGAATCTAGAAGCCTCGAACCGGCTACGCACAATTTCATTATGTTCTTTATAAAGGTGCAAATAACAATAACTTTTACTCAGCAAAATAATCAAACGCGTCTTTAAAACTGAAATATTATTATCTTTCATTTAATAAGTAAATTAATTACAAAGAAAGTTTTGATAATTCGTCCCAAATGTAAGATTAATCTCTTCCTATTGTCTTCTGGAAGTATATTTGACATATAATATTTTTAACATGTTAGAGCTATTGACGATTATTTACTAACCAGAATAAATTAAAATTCTTCTGTTATATTACATTGAATTTCCATTTTTTAGCCATTAATGTAATTGATTTCAATACATATCGAGTTTTAAACATCGTCATTTTATTTTATACATGCCTTTTTAAAGGAAGTAATAAAAGTCGTGAAATTTTAAAATTATAAAATTATATATACTACGAGTCTTAATCGCTCGAATAATTCAAGGTAAAATACCTTGTTTATTGCCCGACGTTTCGACCATATTGCAAAACACGGTCGAAACGTCGGGCAATAAACAAGGTATTTTAAATTAATTAAAACCCGTAGTATATATAATTTTATATTGTGTACAAATCGCGAAAGTTTATCAACGTTTTAAAATGAATTAACGTTATTTGCTCTTTGAAGACTATTATAGTATTTTATGTATGTACATTTATTTATTGACAAATACTAATAAATAATTTTATTTACTTCTATTTTTCTATTTGTTTTCTATTTCATCGTTTCTGTTTTTTGTAACACCAAGAGAATGAAAAGATAAATTCACGACAAATTACTGCGATTAAACTTTGATTGATTTTCAACTCTATAATAAGGACGTTAAACAAATTAATAAGGTTGGGAACTTTTTGTAATTGAATACAACTGAATCTCTTAAATATTGTTACTCTCCATTTTGTTAAAATATTTTATTTACACAGAGGCTATGTATTTGTGGATGTTAATAAATTATTTGTTTTTAATTTTTGGGAAGCTTTTTTTAAACATAGTGCGATTTGCGGAATGCTCAAACGATACTTTACTTAGTATTTCTGTAGCTAGTATTCACCTTCAAGTGACAGTGATAGCATTAGCATTAACAGCTTTTTATAATTGAAAGTGCGTTTGAGTATTCGGCTATTAATTGTTTAGATTTAGTTGTATATTGTTATGAAGATAGTATCAACATGGAGGCCACACTATTGAAATTTTATTGCCTTGTTTTTATTTTTTTTATTCGCAAACTTCACAAAACAAAGATATACAATAAAAGCCCTTGTAGGTGCGAACACAGCATAATTATCGCTTCCTATCGTCAAATCATTACTTTTAGTATTCGTTTTCATGATTTTAAATTAAAAAACATGATTGTAAAAGAACAGTTATTTTCAGAGCATTTTTAGATCTACTTTTACCTTATTAGTATAAAATAAATTACTTTTATTGTAGTCAATACCCTATTGTTGAATTTATCTATTGAGATTGATTTACAAAGGTCTATATTTCTCTTTCTACTACTTCTGATTAAAAGACTTCTTCTTACTTCTGAGAGATAGACACTGTCAAATATTTTGATTTCGTAATTTGGACTCCATGTATATACTGTCTTCATGCGTATTGTTAATTAATTTATTTTGTATGTGAGGGCGTGTTAAACGATATCTTCCGATTTCATCATAACTTCAGGTTTGCCAAATTCATTCCAATTTTGTAACTTCAGAGTTTAATTAAGATTTATATATTTGTTAGCATTTTACTTCCACTTGTTGATTATGTGATTTGATATTTGTAAATTGCTGAGTTTTTATTAGCGAGCTTTCGGAACGAATTGCAAACGTCTCATTTTTACGATTTTTATTGATAATTCGTTACTGTATCATAAACTGTTCAACCGGTTTAAATCATTGGTTTTTTTTGTACAAAAAAAAACTTAAACTTGTGTGTTTTCTATGAGAATTGTCACATTTTAAGTGTGTATTCCAGTCAGCTAGGTAATTTTTTTTTGCTGTGTCGTTGTATATTGAAACTGCGATATATAATAAACTTAGCAATTTCCAAAATCTAGAGTTAGCATATTTTATAATTCAGCTTTTAACATGCTTGACTCAGCATTTATAACTTGTATATTATAAAAAATATTTGTGAATTGCAGAGTTGTTAGACTTAGTCATAACTTCTGTCTTATATTTATAAATGGGTCTTAGAACATTTTACTTATTACTGTTAGATTACGGTTTTTATATTAAAATATAAATGAGCTTACATAGGATTTTATTAATCTACCATGTGTGTCTGGGAAACATTTTTAGAACAAAATTAACCTTGAGAGTTCTGCACGGTTTCAAATAGTCTTATTTAAAACAGTGCAGAGTATAGTATTTCGCAGAATAAGTTTACAAAAAACAATAATTGTTTTTGAGTGTCATGTAATATACTTGTCTCTTTTATCCCGACTGCCCCAAAAAGGTGTAACGTTTTAATGGATAATCAATGTATATTATGGGTATTATTATAATCTTCAAATTGCTTTAAGTAACATAGAGGTTTATTTTCTTTAAAGTTTATTAGAGATTGGATTATTTTTTTTCTTTAGGTTTGGTCAATATAGTATACGATTTAAAGGTTGAATGATTTCTAATTTATTTGAATAACACTTAGCGGATTTTTTTATTAACAAGGGTAGTTGTGTTTTTTGTAATTATGGGATTAAGGCAAGACATTGCTATCAAATGTTTCCAAGCACATACAAGGGTGTAGACACTACAATTGATGCACATAGAGAAATATTTTGTATTTGCAGAGTTCGTGTGGCGTGTTAAGTCTGAATGTTATGTTCCTATAGAGGCCTATTAAATAGGTTTTTTGGGCCTAATTTTTAGAGAAAATGTTTGTTTTAGGTGTTTGTGGGTAGAAAGTGGCCTGTTGCATTGAACGCTGTTTTTTTTTTTTAATATATACGATAGCAAAAGCAGTTTTTATTCTTTATCTTTACTTGACTGCAGTAGAAAGTAGATCGAGACGGTTTTTTGGGCATATGTATGTATGTTCATTTCTTTGGCATGCCCTAAAGTTCAATCGGCTTGATGGATTTCTTTATGCGGTGTCGTTAGATTATTCTCAATTGTGGAAATGATACAGGCTATTATTTAATTGTTTTAATTGTACAGGTGCTAATTAGCTATATTTATATTTATCTTATATAAATTTCTTTAAATGTTTATAGACATTATAGCCGTTTACCGTACTTTACCCGACTTGGGAGTCTGTGTTGCTAGCGGTACAATTTTGACAAGTACAGAGTGAAGTTGTCGCGATCGCGATTATCGTCTCATTTGAAACGCGTAGTACGTTCAGGAGCAAGGGATGGAGCGACGCGTGCTGTTTCCCGCGTTCCGTACGTTTAATGGCGCTATTGGGAAGACTATAACATTTGGGTCCGTTAGTTTATAATAAGTCTAGATGCAACAGGTTGCTGAAGCTTTTGTAATAATGATGATCATACCGCAGCTAATGATTGTATAACATATAGGGTTGTATGTATATGTATGTAAATTGTTTTGTTCCCTAAACAGTACAACGTGTACGGAACTAGTGTTACCAGTGTTATTAATGTAATTGTAGTTTAATATTATTTAAGCTGGCAATGGGCATCTGATGACTTGTATTTTTTTTTAAATGGTTGATAAAATTGACTTGATGGTGGTATCTAAAGGAGTTCATACTATGAATATTATATTTTTCTAGAAAAAAAGTAATTTGACCTGTTAGTCTAGTGATTAGTGACCACGAATGCAAAGACAGAGGTCTTGGGTTTAATTCTCACGCAGGATAAATCTTTGTGTGATGACTTGATGAGCACGATTATTTATTCTGTGTTAGGGTCGGGATCAGATAATTATACATGTAAGATGTCAAGAGATAAAAAAAAAAACAAGCGATACACATTACTAACAATCTTGTTAAGTCCCCTAGTGAAGTTACATTGCTTGTGTTAAGAGTGAGTTTGCGTCGATAGTACAATAAGTGGGATTCGAATCCGTGACGTCACAATTGCGAGTCCAATGTCTTAAGGATTTCTATTTCATTCTACGATGTTCGTCAAGACATCTTAGAATGAACTAGATATAGAGATATATTAGATTTCCCCCTCCCATTCATAATGTATATTCCATTTAGATACTACTAGCTGTGCCCCGCGGTGTTACCTGCGGTTTATTAGCCTATGTGTTAATCCAGGGTGTCAGCTAACACCATACCAAATTTTATTAAAATCGCTCCAACCGTTTAGACGTGAAGAAGTAACAAACATACACACTCACATACTCACAAACTTTCGCCTTTATAATATTAGTGTGATTATCATAATAATTGCCGGTCTGTTTTTTTCGAATATTCATGATATCTATAGATACATAGTCATCAGTGCCCAAATGCGGCGAGTCAGTGTGACGATACTCTGCACATGTGATACATTGTTGCAATGACTGTTTTATATTATATGTATCATGATATTGATATGTTGTTTTATTTAATTACATACGTTTTCCATATGATTTTTCTTGATCTGTGTTTTTTGTGTATTTCCTAGGTAATTTGGCTAAAGTCTGAGCAAAGGTTGTAACTGTAGGTAATTCGTTAAACTAACTAAAGGGGTTTTGAAACATGCCATGTTTTACTGCAATTTGTGGCTGCACTATTGACAACTAATTATTTAGCCATCATATGAATATTTTATTGCAACTGATGGCCGAGCAATATACGGCTGGGCAATTCGTTGCAATATGCCTGCAAACTATTGCAGGCATCGTCTGACGTCGTGTTTATACTAACAAACATGACGTCACTCTCAGCAAACTTCAATAAAACTGGCCTGCAAATATTGCAGTAAAATCGATCGAAGAAATCAACGAGAGATGCAGTTTTTTCCCTTGTCGATAATGTATTGCAGAGTACTAATGACAAACAATTTACAACAGCTCTATTCCTAGATATGACCAGGGCATTTGACTTTGTCTCACATAGTCAACTTTTGAATAAATTGGACAATTATGGAATTAGAGGACCAGCCCTAAGCTGGCTTAAATCTTACTTACAAAATAGACAGCAATGTGTGGATATAGCCCAACTAAACTCGGAAGACTCCATCGAAGTATATAGATCTAAATATGCATTTAATAAATCTGGCGTGCCCCAAGGTAGCGTATTGGGTCCACTATTGTTCCTCGTTTATATTAATGACTTACCTAAGGTCACTCACCATAAAACTATCCTTTTCGCAGACGACGTGTCGATTATAATAACAACCCAAAAAAATATGACACTACAACAACATGAGTTGGACGTTAACAATACACTGACATCAATTATTCAATGGCTAAATAATAACAATTTACAAATAAATTTACTAAAGACTAATTTTATTAACTTCAATAATTTCAAACATAATAATCTAAATATTAATTATAAAGGACAAACACTACTAAATGCTAAAACGGTGACATTTCTAGGAATAATCTTAAATAGTACATTAAACTGGAAGGAACACATAGAAAAAGTGAGTAACAAAATTAGTGGGTTTTCGTATGCACTGTACAAATTGGGAAAATTTGCAACTCGAGACACAGCATGTACAGCATATTTTGCGTATGTTGAGTCTGTACTTCGATATGGATTACTCATATGGGGAAATGGCACAGACATAAATAAAGCTTTTATTGCCCAAAAACGTTGTATAAGGTCGATTTGTAATATTTCCCCTGATACTTCCTGTCGTTCCTATTTTAAATGCTTAAAAATTCTTTCTCTACCTTGCCTATATGTGTTAGAAGTTGGAAAGTTTGTTAAACAACATCCTGAAATATTTAAACAGGCTAAAGATAAAACAAATAGGACTAATATAAGAAACCCAAATAGACTGGTCTTGAATATGATTCCTAAAAGTAGCAGGATACAAAAAAATTGTTATTCAATGTGTGTTACAATATTTAACAAATTACCAGTGCATATTAAGGAATTACCTATCAATAAATGTATAAACGCACTTAGTTGCTGGTTATTAGACAAAACATTTTATTCTCTTAAAGAGTTTTTAGAACATTGTGAGTAGGTCCAATAAAAATTGAAATTATATGATATGTTGATGATGTTGTTGTTGTTGCTGAATGTTGTGATAAATATATTAAGTGATAATTTAATTTAAAATAATGTACCTAATGATAAATTTATAATATTACTGAAATAATTGCATGCTATTTGTGATGGCTAAATGGGATAGATCAAATTATCATTAATTGTATTATGTAACACCACTATGTACCCCGTTTATTGCAATAAAGATAATTGAATTGAATTGAATTGAATTGAATTGATCGCTCGGCGATTGTCCGGCAACCTTTCAAAACAATATCGACTATACGTAGAAATACCAAACATGTTTAGCTACCTATATGGCCGGGATATTACTGCAATGTCGCTTAGTCTGGCTAGATTTGATTGCAATGTGGCCGGCAACATTGCAGAAAAATGTGAGAAGCCCCATAAAAGTATTCTAGCTTTATAATGAAGGTACCCGATATATGTTTTGACTGCCTCTGTGGCGCGGTGGGAGTGTATCCGACTGCTACGCAAGAGGTCGTGGGTTCGATCCCCACCCAGGATAAAACTTTGTGTGATGAGCACGATGGTTTATTCTGTGTCTGGGTGTTATTTATCTATAAAATGTATGTATTTAGAAATATATAAGTATGTTTATCAGTTGTCTGGTTTCCATAGTACAAGCTCTGCTTAGTTTGGGATCAGATAGCGTTGTGTGAGTTGTCTCTAGATATTATTATTATGTTCTGTGTGCGTTCGCCAGAATCAATGTGCCACTAGGAAAAGCACTCCCGTGCTTTCAGCAGTGGCACAGTGATTCCGAGGCGAATTCTCCGTACCTTTTTTAAATTGGCTATCGGCTTATATACATAAAAGAGAATACAAATTACATCAATGAAGCTATAGATGTTGTTTGTTTGTTTATAGCATTTTTGTGTAGGTATCAATTAATTATTCATTCATACCATTATTTCGCTGCGTAAGTAACTACTCTTGTTGTAAATACAATTTGACACGGGAATAAACGCGTTTAATCTAGGTAAAGTTATTTACCTTATGCTTGACGTTTCGATCGGGTTACACCGACCGTGGTCACAAGCTGACTGTGACCACGGTCGGTGTAACCCGATCGAAACGTCAAGCATAAGGTAAATAACTTTACCTAGATTAAACGCGTTTATTCCCGTGTCAAATTGTATTTATAATGCAACGCGTAAGTTTAAAAGTTATAATTACTCTTGTTGTGTTATCTCGTAGTTTTTGGATTTTTAATTGATTTTATTAATTAGTTACCTATAGTTAGATCTAGATAGCGGCTCAATCGCTAATGTAATAAGTGCTTATAATCGTTAATCGGGCAATTCGAAGTAATTATAAAACATTAATTTTATGTGATAAACAATCTTTATTGATTGATCGCCGTCATATTTATTGCATGGATAGTGCAGCTACGTAGTAGGTAATAGTTAATATTCTTTGATGCAGCGATGAAACTGACGAATATTTCAAATAAATCGTCTTTTATTTATTTAAAATGCAGATTCGCGGATCCACAACTTTGTTCTGGGGGCGTTCTTCTTGTTGGGTGCAACCGGTCAAGTGTGAGTTGCTCGCATGACTGAGGGGAGGGGTGCATTTGATTCAACACCGGTAGGTACACTATATCCACCACCACCGAGGGGACATTTGCCTGCAAAAACACTCCCAGCAAGTGTTAAAATTCTCAAATTCCCCAAAAAAAGATCATCCAGTCGGGTCCTGGGATGGCGGGGGGGGGGGGGGGCAGTCGCCCCTGTAGCCTTTGTATTCGCGCCAGTTAAAGCATAAAATAGGAACACTAGCAACACCTGCAACAAAACATGATCTCACAGCGGCCTTCACATTGACCCATAAAATGCGTTTAGGCGCCTACGTAATTTTTTTTTTATGTTACCTTACACTTGAAATTTAAAAACTGATAAAAATATCTAATGTATCAGACATTCCCTAGTTTCTTTGTCACCTTATTTTAATAGAAAACAACTTGGTTTCCGGTCAATTAATAGGAAAAGCCCAAATAACATCAACATATCTTCTATCGATCACTGATGGATATCTACTTATCATAGATTTGTGACTCAGTATTATGTTAAAGACTAGGACAGTCCTAATTCTATTGCTATTACTACTAAGATATCATCGTGGTTCGTATGGTAGAAGTAATTTTCTTTTTAAAAGACATTTCACACTAGGATACAAGCCTGTGTCGCGGGGGACTTTACAAACATACAAATCACGGACACATAGTACACCCAGACTCTGTGATCGTCTCTTGTGGGAATAGAACTCACGACCTCTGGCTTTGCAGGCAGGGTCACTAACATTAAGACCAACTTGTATTTTATATTTAATCATTCGTTACTAGTACTTTGGTAAATATTTAAGCAAATATAGTTTTACCTTTTTTTTTGTTTTAAAGATAACTAGCAATGTGGGATTGAGTCCCACATTACTAGCAATCTTGTTAACCCCTCCAGCTAAGATTAAAGGCTTGTGTTAGGAGTGGGTTTACGTCGGTAATATAATGGGTAGGATTCGAACCCGCGACCTCACGATTGCAAGACCGATGCCTTAGCCATTAGGCTACCGCCGTTTTTGTTGTATGTAGATGCTCCTACTATGGCTACCCACTAAGGCTGATTTTAGTTTATCTCATGTTCCAACTTTTCATAATATTATTTGCATCAGTCATAATATGGTGTATAGTATATTAGTGGCAGCACCATAACCCCATATCAAGTTATAAACATTCAAACATTGTAAAATTGGGAATTTAAAATGGACGAGAGTTTTTATTACCAGGTTCTTTTCTCTGGCTTTACCTATTATTTGCGAACTTGGCATTACATGTACAATTTGTTGTTTTGCATGCTAAGTAAATAAAGAATTTTGAATTGAATTTGAATTGTAGTCACGTAAATACCCACTAATGTTACGATTAGTATAAAAGCTGTCTCACATTAAAAAACAATATATGAAAATCAAGTCACCTTCTGTATGTATATTACTTCTATCGATTATTGCCCATGGTTAATAATAATTAGATCAGTTTTTTTAGCTTCAAATAAGTAGATACGTTACAAGCCGTCAGAAATCTAGATATAGGTAAGTAGGTAGGTACCTACTGTTACAATTATTAATATGAAAAAAAGTCATGAAGAATAGTCGCACGGACATTAGCAAGTCAAGAAAGTCCCCGTTTCGTACTCGATCGATTTGATGTCTAGGACTCGATCGAGGCTGTGTGGGGACAGGCCGCCTCGAATCTGTGGTTCCCTAAATTCGTGGAGGGTCCTCTCCTGTTAAAACAAAAAGAATGGTCACACATCGCTATAAAATCACTTAGTAAAATTAACATTAATGATTATCATATCTAATCGATTCATTCATCTTTGATCTTCATAGATAATATAGGCGCTAATTGTATTGATATATAAGTTAACTTGGTTAATGGTAACCGTCCTGTATTCAGTGGTATCCAAGATGTTATTAAAGGCAGGTTTCTTTCTGCTGGCGGTCGTCGCTCTACAGGTAAGAAGAGTAACACATTTCACCTATTCAGAAGTGCTCAAATCAACCAAAAATAGAACTAGGTACCTATTTTTACTTCATAACCCGCGGATTAGAGTGTATCATAACCCGAAACATGTTTTTGTCTGTGTTTTTGACGGCAGTCTCAATCTTCAATTTATAATTAGAGTCTTCTTACTATATTGTTCCTAAATAGGTACGTGAAGTCCGTAGTATACAATAGATAGGTAGTTTAATTTTGATGAGCCCATTTAAAACAATAATGCCAAGCTCATAGTGGTAGTATATTAACAGCTACTATATATCTATATTAGATATATTTCGGGACTTAATCGCGTGAATTATTTAAAGGTACGAACCTTTTATTTACCCGACGACCCGTGACCACGATCGGTGCAATTCGATCGAAACGTCGGGTAAATAAAAGGCTTTAAATAATTCACGCGATTAGGTAAGTCGAAATATATCTAATATGTATAAAAATCGCGAAAGTTTAAAAACAATCTATATTTCTAATCAAAGGTACCTGCTGAGTTCACTGAGCCGGAATTCATTGAAGATGTAATCAAAAGCGGTAAGTGGACATTTAGTAAATACAATTTTTTAAGTAATTACCTACGTAATAATTGTCGTTGCCGTGTGTCTTAAGAATACTACAATCCCATATCTTCCCGTGGGTATCGTCAGTGACTTAGGGATTTACATCGGAGGACGGGCAGAAGCGTCCTCTGCGTACTTAAAACCATACTGCAATCACCAACCCCCTCGCCAAGTGTGGTAGTTATGGCAAATCTATAATTAGGTTCTGCTGGGGAGCCCGTGCCCAGCAGTGGCATTTTTGTTGATACGACGATATAATTTAGTATTGATACGTAGATATCCTATCCTGACATGGGCTTATTATGTAACCTTTTGAAACGATCAGAATCCGAGGCCGAGAATAGCGGCTCCCGCATCGTATCGGGATGGGAGGCCATCCCCGGCCAGCACCCGCACCACGCCAGCTTGCGTATGGTGGACGCCGCTGGAGGCGTCAGCAGCTGTGGGGGATCCATCGTGCATCGTGAGTGGCTCATCACCGCTGCCCATTGTACTGCTCTGTGAGTCTCTGACATATTCTTGCAGTTGGTACTTAAATCGTATGACTTCAAAGTCAGCCCTTAATATTTAGATGTTACGTAGGTCCACTGACAGACATAAGGACTTTCCCAATTTGTGCCACGACAGCCACCATACCCTCAGCCTTCAGCGTCCTTCCTTAGGTCGCTAATTTACAGTTATATTCCAATACGTTTATATATTTTTTTAATAGTGTGGACATGAGTCCATTTGCATCAGAAATATGAGTTTTACTTAATTAGCTACTGATTTCAATTTAAGTAAAACAATAACAATATCTTGGGACAACTCACACAACGCTGTCTGATCCCAAACTAAGCAGAGCTAGTACTTTGGAAACCAGACAACTGATAAACATACAATCTACTTCTAAATACATTTATTATAGATAAATAACACCCAGACACAGTATAAACCATCGTGCTTATCACACAAAGTTTTATCCTGGGTTGGGATCGAACCCACGACCTCCTGCATAGCTGTCGGATACACTCCCACCGCGCCACTTAGGTCGAATTCTTTATTTTCAGCCGCATTACACTGGTAATACGTGCCGGTGTGGTCAGCCTCACGACTCCGGAGTACATATTCGAAACCACACAGTGGTGGAACTATCCTACGTACATCGACAACTTGGTCACCGTAGTGCAGCCGAATGATATCGCTATCGTGAAGCTAGAGCGCCCTGTTACTTACTCAAGTAAGTTATTACCAATTTACATAATTAAAATTTATTGTTTAAGGATTAAAGTATGTGAATTTATTTCTTACCCTTAGGGCTCATGCCCTGCCCTCGTCCTTCAAAGTCTTTCTGTGTATGAGTTCTTTTTAGTGTTTACTAGGTACGTAAACACTAAAAAGAAATTAAAAAACTCTGGGTGATGCCAACCCCAGCCTCCTTCCCCCAAACCAAAATACTGGATCTGCCGCTGCTATTATTAACCATAAACTTAAATTTAGTAAATACCTTAATTATAACCACAATCCTTACTATAACAAAAAGTTTTAAGCATTTTATTCAAAACCCCAGGATTTTCATTACTAATATGTTTTTCTGTCCAGACAACCTAAAAGCGATTCGCATCCAGTCGTCTGGGGACGCATTCAGAGACTACAATGGACTGAGGGTGCACGCCAGCGGTCACGGCAGGACCTGGACTTTAGGTGGGTACATACTACCATAGTGTATTAAATATATAATGGTGTAACTCGACTCGAGCCCTCGGCAGAGAAACGATGAGGTGCGGTAGGTATTTGGGGTACACTCAGCTACGGTGTGCCGGATCTCAAAATTCATGCAAGTTTGTCTGCGTCAATTTACCCCGTTTTTGCAACATTTTTCATCACTGCTCCGCTCCTATTGGTCGTAGCGTGATGTTATATAACTTAAAGAACCTTCCTCAATTAATAGCCTATCCAACAATAAAGGAATTTTTCAATTCGAATGATGCGTTCAAACAAACAAACTCTTCAGCTTTTTATTATTAAAATATACTTAGATTTGTAATATGATTGTGAAGGGAATCAACTACGTTGCATACTTCATTATTTTAAAGTTCGGTTGCAATTCTTCGTAATGATAAAAATATTATAGGTAGGTAGGTACTTTTTTTTTCATCTGACACGCATGAAAATAATGTTCAAAACTAATACAAAATTTATGAATAATGTAAGTAATATCCTATTGAAATGGTTTGAATGAATGTTGGTACCTACATAGTATGATAAATACAATAATATTGTTTGATAGAAAATTAAATGTTTGCCATAAGTGTGTCACATCAGTATCTACTCATTACGAAATATTTATTTTTATTGTTCTCTTTGTAACAACCCTTGCATATTTGTTTACTAGCTGTCCCGCGCAACTTTGTATGCGTAAATTTTCCCCGTTTTTGCAACATTTCTAATTGCTGCACCGCTTTTATTGGTCGTAACGTGTTTTATATAGCCTTCCTCAATAAATGGGCTATCTAACAGTGAAATAATTTTTCAATTCGGCTCAGTAGTTCCTGAGATTACCGCGTTCAAACAAACAAACAAACTCTAATTTAACAGACATGATTTTTTTGCCGTTTATTGATAATAGTACGGAACCCTTCGTGCTCGAGTCCAACTCGCACTTGGCCGGTTTTTTTAAATTGAAAGGTGTGCTACTGCTACTATATATATATATATGTGCTGGCACCGACCTCAAAAATATGTAGGGTAATTTCGTGCATTATTACATTATTTTCAGTTAACTTTTGAAGTCTAGTTATTTTTTTAATGGGATTTTATAATATTTAGTTATTAAGTACGTAGGTAACTAAAAACATCTATAAATGCCTATGTATTTGAGCAAGGTTTTGAGTTGTTTACCCTTTAAAATTTAGGTAAAAACGTAAACCAGACCGTCAAATTTACTAGTTTACACATTTTCGTTCTTTTTTTCTAAACTACCTAACTGATTCTGATAAAACTGGCACTATTCCCCATGTTGGAATAAATATGAATTTATAAAAAAAGAATGGTCACAATGCGATATTTAGTTTCAGAGAAATGGTTGGATAAACATATAAACATTTTTTTTATTTCTTAAATCTTATTATCGAGGGAAAATCACGCAAATCTAATAAGTAATACTTATTAGATAGGTACATATCCACATCCACCTATCGAATACTTCGCATAGTTTAAGTCTAATAAAAATGGATCCCTATTTCCCTTGGTCACGAAACGACTCACGAGATCACTAGGGAACGACTTTACCAATTTCACTCTTTCTTTCTTTTTTAAGTTTTCTAATAGATAGGTACTCTGTAGAACATTGTTCCGTAAAAGAAAATAACGAAAAAAAACATATCGGGGCGTTACGATTACGAAGTCTGCAGGGCCAGCTAGTTAAAAATAAATTTGAGAATTGCCTGTGGGCTGTTTATTGCTGTGGGATTTTCCCAACTTAGGATCAGAATGTTTGCATAGAACATTTCACGCATTGATAACAGTACCAAAAATAATTTAATTTATTCTAGGCAATTTTTAAAAGCAGAGTTTAACGGGCTTATGTCATAAAATATACAATTATTCTCTGGGGTGGAATTTTGGGCGAGGTCGGGTCCAGAATCCTGGCGTCATCTTTACAAAACAAATAGATATTATTTTATGGTCGCTCTTGTTTGTCGGTCAACTAATCGAATTATGTACCTACCTACCTAACTATTATGGTAGGTAAGTACTTATTGTGACAAAACTTAATGGTTTTTAATCACACGTTGTGATAGATTAGATCTGTTATGAAAATATCAAAGTAGTAAACGATAAATGAGTCATATTTTATCAATTAAATGATAAATGCGCATAAAATGTCTTTGTTGTTAAACACAGATTGCTAATTATATAAATGTAGTAGGTAAGTATATACCTACCAAATGAATTAATTAATTCGTTTCAAATGTCTGGCTCATTTTAAAATAGTAAATGCAGCGGTAGATAAATGTTCTTTATCCAAGGGGCCCACGGCTGCTGCTTTAACCCTGGGTCCCTTGGATATTTAGAATTTATGGCCCCTAGCCCTTTTGAAAAAGGAGGCACCATTTTGTGAATCAATAAAATAGTAGACAAGTTGGTAACCTCCTAAGTAGGATTCAAGTAAGTAGGTATGTAAATAGATATAGCCCTGAAAAAGGACTCAAATGCAATTTTCACTTTTCACTCCTGCCTTCGTTTTAAGTACCTACATTCAATAATGAACATTTTCGTTCCAGGTGCCACGCCCGAGGTTCTGAACTGGGTGTATTTGCGAACCATATCCAACTCCGCTTGCGCCCAAACTTTCGGTAGCAACCTCATCAACAACAACGCGATCTGCGCCCAATGGTTCAATGTCACTTCACAGTCTACGTGCCAGGTATTATAAAATCGGATATGATATGAGCTACTGCTTCCGTAGAAAAAATATTGGATAAAGTTTTGCGATTTCTCTACAGTTGAGTTTTCTTGCGCTGTTTTAGGCCTGTGCCTGTTATTAATAGTAGTTAATATAGTAGGTTTAAGGTAGGTACTTTACTAAATACAATGGCAATGACTAATTAACTAAGTCCCTACCTACGCAAATGTAGGCAAAAATGAATGTGTGATTAAAATTAATAAAAGCATACGTCAAGAACTGGGCCATAATAAATTTACAAAGGTGCTGCGTGCGTTATATATCTTTCCCGTCTAACCTTATAATTCGATTGCCATATCGGTCTGTCGCATTTCTACGGAAGGTATCTAAATCGAGTCAATTCAATAAATGTTTAAACAATAAGTTTAAATCTTTTTTATTACTAGGGTGATAGCGGTGGCCCACTGGTGCATGTCGACGCTAATGGAGTAGACACACTGATCGGTGTAACTTCATTCGTTGCGGGTGGAGACTTCGGATGCCACTCTGGTCTGCCTGCTGGTATGTATCCATCACCTACCCATCTACATTTTATGTGACTAAAATATAAAACCATTTAACTAAACGTTTTTGTCCGCTCTAGGTTTTATCCGTCCAGGACCTTTCCATAGCTGGTTTACTCAAGTCTCAGGCCTTGATTTTGACAATCTGGAAGAAGAAGACGATGATGAGGAGACATCGGAGCCACCACCAGAAGATGACGACGATGAAGACAGTAGTTCTGAAAGTTCCGATGAAGATGATGATGACGATTTATCAGAGCTTCTCAAACGCCTTCAAATTAAAGTCAAGGTCAAAGTTAACATTAACAAATATAAGGTAAAAAAAGTCGTCGAAAAAGAGAGGACAAACCATTTGGCTTGACTTCTTAAACGCTATCCTTTGTCATGATTTCTAACATGTTAATCTTTCTAAATTAATAAAAATAAATCAATTTTATTTTAATTGTTTGATTTGTTCAACCAAAGAATTGACATCTGCTATTTAAATAAGCTAGCAACACCGAAAGTTGTGTCATTCATGTCGTCTTTATTTTTACGTCATTCTAGGCATTAGAATCTCAGGCATGTAAGTTATTGCGATTTATCACAGAATTTTATGAATAAAGTTTCCTTTTTGAAATGAAATGGAGGGATCGAATACTAAAGGTGAGTTCAACTAACTGTTATAGCGTGTACAAAAGTGAATTATGTGATTATTTAGTCATGTTTTGAGTAAAGTACCTGTCACAAAAGTGTGTGGGCGATACTTGTGAATATCATGAATTATCTTTTGTTTGCTTGCGCCTCAACTAATCTTAACTTTATATCTAAGTTTCCTAAGTTCCCTCTTAATACTTTGTGCGTAAAAAATCTTTTGGACGTGGTTTCCTAAAGTTTTAGATCAACTATAGTTATTGAATTGATATGTTTACTTCCGTATTATGGGTTCTAAGTTGAAGGATATTTTTCTAATTTATAATATACCTACTTTGTGATATTCATTATATTCGAAAGGCATTTGGCATTCAAGAACTGCCATTTTTGGAAAAAATATGCAATTAATAGTCAACTTTAGCAAAGTATCTTAAATATTTTATAATAGTGGCCACAAAGAATAATTAACATAGCCATTAATAATGAATATCGATAACAGAGGCTTTATACTGACCCTGAAAATATTCTATACATAATTCTATTCTACTAAAATTACTTTATTACTTAATTAAATATTTATTATAAGTTGCAAGTTTAGTTTTTATCATTTAATTGTTAAATTAAATTATTTCTTCACTATCTTCTATCTGTAGGTATTTAGAACATATAAAAGACAATAAATACTCTTTGCTTATTAAAGACAATAACAGAATTGTTATCTACAATTTTAAAGATCACAGCAATTAATTAGGAAATTACTGAAGTTACATTTAGTAACAATAAGTTAAGGTACCATGTACTGGATTACGTGATTACAGCTCATACTGTCTCTCTTAGAGCAAAGACTTGCTGCCCAATAGTGGTAGTATTAAAAATGTGCACAACAGAGACAAAAACCGCACCCAAACACTTGCTTATAGCAACAATAAAGACTAAATTGGTCACAAACTCTAAACACTAGAGGAAAAGTAATTAAAATATTTGTAACATAGCTCTATAAAGGAAAATATTGAACAAAAAGACTTGTATGACATATTATGATATTATCAATGTCAATATGTTACATTATTTATATTTACCTACAAACAATTCTTTGTTATACACAGGGAATCACACTTTGTAAGTTTTTTATTACAATTATTTAAAATTATAACTTACTAGCTTTCACCTATGTGGATTGCTATACAAACTAGCCTATGTCCTTCCCTGGGACCGAAACCATCTCCATACCAAATTCTATCTAAATTGTGTCAGTGGTTTAAGTGTGAAAACATAGCAGACACACAGAGTTACTTTCACATCTATACTAATATTATTATCTCAAGAACTACTGGTCCAAATTAAAAAAAATATTTTACTGTTGGATAGCCCACTTATCGAGGAAGGCTATAGGCTATATAAAATCAAGCTACAATCAATAGGAACGGAGCAGCAATGAAAAATGTTGCAAAAACTCATAATATTAGCATGTATTGTGGAAAAAAATAATATTAGCATGTATTGTGGAAAAAAATAATATTAGCATGTGTTGTGGAACTATATACTAACTGGTATAGTAGGTATATTTGGAAGCGGCGGTAGCCTAATAGCGCAATCATGATATTGTGGGTTTGAATCTTGTCTTGTGTAAAAGTACCTACAAACAGTAAAAAAAAATACTCATTCTCAGTGTTAGTCAATAGTTTTTAATAGGACTTTAATTAAACAACTGAGCTTCTTGCACTCCTTCCGCATTCGTGGGTGTTTTACACACCTAAAAACAAAGGGCCTAATTTTATCAAAATCTAAGATTCCCTTATTTTTGAACACTTAAAAGTTATACCTGATGTAATGGGATTTTTCACCACGACAGGTACAATACATGCCATACACCAGTGATAGCGAACCCTTTCTTCTTTCAATCAAACAAGCAAGTGAGCAAGATCAAGACAAGTGGCGAAAACGCCAATTGAATAGAATGACGTCGTAGCGAGTGCAAAACCGCGAATATATAAATTAGGCTAAAGAACATTCGCTGTTTGTGTGAAGCGCGCTATGCACCACAGTCAATTTTCTTTGACGACATGTCGAGCACGTCATATGATCTTTATTTCAAAAATTGGCACCCATGGCACGTATACCAACGTAATAAGAACTGTTCGCTCGCATGACGGGGAGGGGGGTGGATTTCATTCAACACCGGTAGGTATACCAGCGGCGATGGTTCGCCGAGGGCGGTCAATTGCGTGTCAAAACACACCGGTTTCCCCAAAAAATTGTATTTCAGTCGAGTCTGAGGGAAGCAATTTCCTTCTGTTGCCCCCCCCCCCCTTGATTCGCGCCTGAGCCCCCTAGACAATTGGCATAAACGCTAATGGAATAGAATGACGTCGTTGCGCGTTCAAAACCACGAATGATCTTGAACAAATTTTCATATTAATAATAATAATATCTTGGTACAACTCACACAACGCTATCTGATCCCAAACTAAGCAGAGCTTGTACTACGGAAACCAGACGACTGATAAACATACTTATATATATATGTATCTTAATACATACATATTATAGATAAATAACACCCAGACACAGAATAAACCATCGTGCTCATCACACAAAGTTTTATCCTGGGTGGGGATCGAACCCACGACCTCTTGCGTAGCAGTCGGATACTGGGAGTGTATACCGCGCCACAGAGGCAGTCAAATAATCGAGATTTTGCACAGGCAACATCGTCATTCCTACAACATTCTATTCTGTCCTATCTTTTGATAGTTCCGAAGTGACGACACAGCATGCCCAAATTATGTTACACCATCCGTGGCACGCGTGCCACCACTGGTATACACTGTTTATTGTTGGTACACAATACGAACAACGTTGCTTAAAAACTAGTATTTATTACAGAATCCCTCAGCTGCGCGGGGTGCTTGAACGACATTGGAGATGGCGAGTACGTGTCTACACTCAACCAAGACTGGCATAAAGACTGCTTCAGGTAATCCTCGCCAGTGCTCACCAATTTTAGATTTTAGATCCATGTATTTGCATCCCAATACAAATACCTACTCGAGCTTGCAAATTCTGATCTCATTTGGTTAAAGCCAACCATTTCCAACATATTATATCACTATAAAACGTGGCCTATTTGATATTCTGATGAGTATTCAAGGCTTGCTCTCTCACTTTAACGATTAAGATAAGAGGTGTCACATCAATCGGGTTGACCATTCGCGCAAAAATTCTTTAAGTCGTAAGTCGTGGTCTTGCAACAGCTAGTAAAGTCTAAGACAACTAGCACCCTAGATCAGGCCCAGTGTATACTTTCATCCCTTCCTTCGTCGCGGGGGACTTTGGAAACAAACAAATAAAGGACAAAAGTAATTACACCCAAACTGTGAAAAATAATTAATTTGTAGATCACGAAAGTGGTGTGTCCCGTATGCGAATCGAACCCACCATTTCTTGTGCCGCACGCAGTCCTATTGCGAATCGTAGGTAATGTAAAATTTCATTAAAATCGGTTCAGAAGCCTATGCGTGATTAAAATCTAGTGTAGATGTACGAGGATGACACGGTCGCTTCTTTTCTGTATACCAAGTCCTTTTGTTTAAATTAAGATTAACAATTATTATAAAAAACAAAGATCGGACTACTTAAAGTAAAATAATTGAAATATTAAATATTTTGATCCCACAAATTAGACGAATTCAACGTCTCACTTGATGAAATCCTTTAAACCATTTGAGCCTGTAGACAGCGCCAAAAAAATCGACATACATACATACAACTACGTACAAAAATGTATTCATATCCAAGCGAGCTGTGGTCTTTTAAACTTTTTGGATTGGTTCCAGGATTAAAAGATAATCCAAATATGTATTCAGGATTTTTTTTATGGGAACAAGTCGTCGTACAATCTGTGATGAGTCATAGATACTCGTTGTAGGCTCGTAAGTATGGGTTTGATATCGATTCCGCTTCCCGCTGACCTATTAAATCGTACGCGTCAGATCCTTGGGGCTAACTAAGTTGATGACTGTAGTATCTTTACAATATTACGAGGGTGGATTGAAAAGTTCGCGGCCTCAGCAAGAAAACAATATAAAATATAAACAAAAGTAATTTTATTTTTCCACGTAATCTCCACTTAACTCAATGCACTTCTTCCATCTGGTTTCCAACGCCTGTATGCCGGTCATAAAAAAGTTTCTTCAAGGCCTTCAAAAAAGTCACCCACCGCGGTTTCAACCTCCTCATTTGATGAAAATTTTTGACCTCCAAGGTGTTTTTTAAGGTTTGGGAATAAATGAAAGTCCGAAGGTGCCAAATCAGGGGAATAGGCGGGATAGGGCAGTAATTCAAAGCCACAATCACGAATTTGAGCCATTGATTCAACAGACGTGTGAACGCGTGCATTATCCTGATGGAACAACACTTTCTTGCTGAGTAGTCCTGGCCTTTTCTCTTTGATCGTTTCACGTAAATGACGTAAAAGGGTGCAGTAATAAGCAGAGTTTATAGTCTCACCTTTTGCAAGGTAGTCCACCATGATGACACCCTTAGCATCCCAAAAAACTGACGCCATCACCTTGCCAGCTGACAAAATTGTTTTGGCTTTTTTTGGAGTCGGTTCATCAGGTTTTTTCCACTGCTTGGATTGCTGTTTTGACTCTGGGGTGTAGTGGTGTACCCAGGTTTCATCCATTGTAACAAATCTGTCCAAAAAATCTTGTGGATCAGTCTCAAACATTTCCAAACTGTCGCGAGAAATCGTGAGCCGTATTCGTTTTTGTTCAACTGAAAGCAATCTGGGGACCCACCGCGCAGAAACCTTAGAAAATCCAAGTTCATTGACTATGATGTTTTGTGTTCATTCATATGAGATGCCAATAGTGTCAGCAATCTCCCTGATGGTCAATCTCCGATCTGCCAATATCAGATCACAGATTTTCCCAATGTTTTCTTCAGTCGTAGACGTCGTAGGCCGGCCGGAGCGAGGGTCATCTTCAATACTCTCTCGTCCGCGTTTAAATTCTGCAACCCACTTTTTCACAGTCGTATACGATGGAGCAGATTCCCCCAATGTTGTTGACATATCTTCGTGAATCTCTTTTGGAGTCAGTTTTTTTTTAAACAGGTATTTGATGACCGCACGTTGCTCAATTTTCTCCATTCTTTAAAAACGCTGCACTTAGGCTCACAAAATTCAGTCTAATTTAAAAACAGATAATGCTATTGTGACAGAATTTTACAATGTGACAACTAGAGAGTAAACAAATCGAATGAGGTCAGTTACATTAAAATAAGTCAAGTATTTATGTGGTAGGCCGCGAATATTTCGATCCACCCTCGTATAATAATAGTACATACATGATTTACTCTTTTTCTGTAAATGTTATCCAAACATCCTTTACAAATAGTAGGTTCCTATTAAAGTCCTCAAGTGCGGAGTTCGACTTACATTTCTGTAGCCGTTGTTATTTTGTAAGGAGCCAAAATGCACTCCCCTTGAATGAATTTGAATCAAACTTTGCCGTGGTTGGTGTTATTATAAAATTTTACACCTGGACTGGCTCCCTTCGAAAAATAGTCTGCGGTACACTCACGTTTAGCTCATTATGTTTTTTTCTTATATAGTATGTATAGTCCTGTTAGGTTGTCGTTATAGGTGGCTTCCACTCCTGTAAAGGGTATTGAACGAGACCCTATCATCACCACACTCGCAGCAATTAAAGTAACCTTATCTTCTTCTACGAGAGGCTTTAGACTTAGCGAGGATCAGAAGCAGTTTATTTTCAACTAAGTATTTTAAACCTCATTCGTAATGGAAGTATTAAGAGATAAGACTTCGTACTATGTAGAAACCCGGCTTTAATGGCAGTGTCCTTGACGTTTGAAAAGGATTTATTTTTGTAATAGGTACCTACTTTAAATGGCTTATGTAGGTACCTATAGTTTGTCCGTGAATCATACAAATCGTATCATACATTCGCCGTAACGAGGAAAATTCTTGCGATTGTAATCATCGTGTTTGTCAAGAGGCGCGGTGTTTACAGTTTAACTTGAGCGTGTATTTAACTTTAGCCAACAGCTCAAGTTACCTGAAATCCTGTTACCCTTTGTCTAAATTTCACACAAAACAAAACTGCAAAGTTTGAGCTTTCTGGGTTTAAAGGTTTGAGGGGCTTAGGTCAGGGCTGTCCTTTGATGTATAAGATGCGTAGAAAACGATTTTGTTTAAAGTTTATCGGAATAAATACGTATTGGCACATAACTACATAGTTAAGACAAGTAAAGCGTCACACCGTCTCCCCATGTTGGCCCCAACGTTGGTCCCAACGCCACTTGTCCAACGTGTGGATCTAGCAAAACGCTCGTCCCGAAGTTGGCGCAATGCTATTTCACTTATTCCACTTATTCGCATACCAGACACATAATAAATAGTTTTCGTCACTTGACACTTTCAGCACTCCTCGCAACGCGCGCGCGCGCGCTTGCGTGCGCCATAGAGTAGTTGTTGATACATTGAAAGCATCTTTTATGTAAATCTCTTGATAAGACCTTGCATCTGTTTACTCTAGATTGAATTTATTTAATTTTAATGTGTTCTTCGTAATTGGCGTATTGTTCAGTCTACATTGTAAACAATAAAATTATTGTCAGCTGTGAAGAACCTTTGGTGAGATAAAATAAAAAATAAAATAAAATACCATAATATTCCAATCGAATTTTGTACCAGGTATAACTCTTATGCCATACGCCTTTCCCTACTGAATTTTGACAAAAAGAATATGCTATAACTATGTAATAGTAATGCAACCAGCTATGTCATCATGGTAGGCGCAATACTTATAACATACCTACCCTTAATTGCTGCTAAAATTTGACCACATCTTTCTGTAAGACCCTAGCTTCGTAAATATTGAAAACGCTGACAAATTTTAATTTTTCAAAACTGATGTATTTATTTAATCATTGTTTTGGAAGATATAGGCAAATACATATAAGGCCATCATAACGCCCTGTGTCCCTTAAAGAATTTTTACGGTTCTATGAGTTTTGGTCATGACGGCAAATTTCGGCAACTCCGAGCATAGCCTGGTGGTGTAGCGGTTAGCGGGTAGGAACGATACATCTATGTTCCCGGAAGTCAACTAGCCTAGAATCTCGTATTAAAAATGTTCATATTCGCGGTTTTACACGCGCAACGACATCATTCTATTCGATTAGCGTTTATGCCACTTGTTTAAGAGCTCTGTTAACACTATGTATGTGATATTGTCAGGTGCTCAGTGTGCGATGCTCAGCTGTCGATGTGGTACTTCGAGAAGGGGGGGCTGTTGTTCTGCCGCGACGACTACTGGGCGAGCTTTGGAGAAAGCTGCCAACAATGCGCTCAGGTAAATAAAATAAGAAATGAATTCGTAAAAAAAATATTCTATCTTCTAAAGATCTTCATTATTCATTCAGAGTCTATTAAATATTTTTTCGCTACTGACCACGGTCGGTGCAATCTTGTCGAATTCTTAAAGTAAATATAGTAGCTATTAATCTGGCAAGATTTTGGAAACTTTTTCAACCCTTATCACAACCCGTAGGTGATAACCGGTCCGGTGATGTCGGCGGGTGACCACCGGTTCCACCCGGAGTGCTTCGCGTGCGTGGCGTGCGCCGCGCACATAGAGGACGGGGAACAGTACGCGCTGGTCGAGAGGTCACACTTGTATTGGTATGTCTCTTTTGTACTAGATTTTGACTGTGATTTTACCTTTCATGCCATGTCCATTTCCAGCCTTCACGTTATTATCTATGTACCAAATATTATTAAAATTGGCCAAGCGGTTTCGCCGTGTTTTTTTTTGAAAATGGTTGTAAATTACATGGATTCTGAAGCTTGAATTCCTTTTTTTTTGTTTCTTAGGAAGCAAAAGCAAGGCTTGGGATAAGTCATTATTGTAAATTGTACATGTAAATGTTTAAGTTCGCAAAGGAATAGCCGGAGGTAAGAATACCTAATCAATAAAATCTCGCGGTTACGTTACGCGGTATGTTTGTTCGTTTACAAACGATATTATGTAGGTAAAGTGTTAATGACTGGTTAAAATCTCATAAGACTGTCGCTTAATTTGGCGTTCGATCATTCAATTAATACTTAATATTTGAGAAAATAATTAAAAATAGAGTACCGCACTTACCCACTTGTTCATAATAAAGTAGCAGACGTTTCAACAGCATTTTAAGTACCGAAGGTTTTGCATTCGCCAGTTAAAATACGCTTGAAACGTCTGGTAATTTATTATGAGTTAGGAGGTAAGTGTAATGTTTTTTCATAATCTACCTATATATCTTCTATCTATAGGCATTAGATACATTATTTTAATTATTAAGATGCATTTCAAAATTATTTTGGAAGCTAAAATTCCTATGTGTTCTCCAGTGGAAGCTGTTACGGGCGAGTAAGGCCGGTCTCCCACTCTATAATGGTGGTGGAAGTACCCCCCTCTTCCGTGAGGGTGGCCCACACTACCCCCACTACACTCACCGCACCGACTACACTCACCGTCACTGAGTAAGTTATCTTTGTATAATATATCATACCTGTTAATTTTGGCGCTAATTTTAAAATGTTAAATGTCTGAGGGAAAAAATCGGTTCGCCCTGGATCCGCCTATGATCATACCTATAAAAGTAATTAGCAAAAAAAATTATATAAAATTACTAAAATATCATACTTACCTGTAAACTCATGTAAAAACCTTAATAATCTTTATTTGATGTAAAAACAAATTAATATAATTGAGCCGAATACTCAAACGTCACTCAATTTTGACCTTAATTGATCTAAGGTACAATTTACAGTGTTTCATACACTGTATATTGTCACGCTGTCACTGACACTGGAAAATAAACAGTGCGACAGAAATACTCTTGACCGCGATTTAAAAAAAGTATCGTTTGAGTATTCGAGGGTTACATACAGTCGCTATGTAATATAATATAATTTTATAATTATGTTTATTTTGTAAAAAAAAACCAATAAAGGTGAGTATACACTTGAGCATTTACTAGTAACAGAACGTCGAGCATACGCTGTTGTTACATTTACTCAAACCACTCTTTGAACATGACACTGGATGTTTTATTACAACCTGATTTTAAAAACCAACGAGCGTTTTGGTTTTTATGCTTTGTCTAGCAAAGGCCCGAGCGTGGGTGACGGGAGTGTATGCAAGACAGAAATAAATGTTACAGGTAAATGTTCACTCGCCTGACAGCATTTATCTGTAATTACGTCGAACACAGCGTCGAGCGTTCCCAAGAACGTTACATTACATGGGTATACTTTAGGGAACTGGGTATTTGACTATTATCATAATAAATTATTTTATACTAACCATGCAATAATATTTTAAAAACTTTTCTGATAAAATATGTTTGTGTTTAATTTAGCTTGTTTATTATTTTTTTATTCATGAAAAGATACACTAAAAGTAACTAATTTGATCATTGAAATATTGAGATCATACGCTAGTATTTCATACAAACTTGTACGGAGCGAGTTGTTTTTGTCGTTTCTTAAAAAGACACTGATTTGACTTTAGTCAAATACCCTACTGAGCATTTGCCTGTATTGTACCATTCGTAAGAACGTTACATTACATTGTAACGCTCTAGCAAATGCTCAAGTGTATACTCTCCTTAACGTGGTAAGCATATGTTCACAAAATACCAAGAGTAGAAAACGGAACGAATAGAAAGGACGCTTCATCCATGCGCGCTCGATACACGCACACACAGACATATCACACGGATAGGGATTCTAGGACCACTTTGGACCAGAGCGCCAATACGAGTGTCACCCGCTACAGATTTACTTTCGTTTTTCGTCTATCTTCCAAAATATAATGTTACAGTAGATTTGATTAATTTAGTGATTATATACAGTCACTAGGAACTATGCTTAATAAAAACGCATTTTAGGAATTGTTATTATAAGGCTCGAATTAATAATTTTGTCTAGTCATTATGTATAATATCTAGCAAGTTTTACGTAAAGTAATTAAGAGCGCCGACACCGTGTGAGCTGTAGCGGCTGTAGAGGCGAGCATAGGTGACAGCGCTTTGTTACGTGGCGGCCGAAGAGGCTGCACTTCCCGCAGCGACGGAGATGATGCGATGCTATTTTTAAGATCTGGCGATAAAGTTTGACCCATACAAACTTGATAGTTTATCGATACTTTTCCTAAGATACTAACTGTTATGAATAATAGCTAGTGAAAATCATTATTTTGTCATATTTACTACTTACCTTTGTCATTTATTCATAATTACTAGTAATTATGCATAATCTTGAATTAATCATATTTACTGTAACATATACATATATAATTTGCGAGCATAGTATACGAAGTAGGTAGGTACATAGTTTCACTAGTTTTCCCTGTGTTCTTGGTATTTTGTGATATGACCATCCTAATTTACTGTAATATACTTCCGAACTCCTAAATTACTCACTCTGTAGTTTTATGCCAATTGGGACTTATGATGATGGCCAGTACGACATCGTCACGATTCACTATTTTATTTATTTTTAAAAATACATTTTTGATGTTATATCACACTAGTGGAGTAAAGAAATACTCTGCCGTCAGTCAGCTGGATTCCTTAGCGTTAAGCAATTTTTGTCAAATACTATTATTTTTACTTATTTTTATATGCTTATTTTTTACTGTTTATACTACTAAATATCAAAATTTAAAATTTAGGCATTTGGATAATTGATAAATACAACTTTTCGTTTGAAAGATAAACCTCTACCGCCTTATTCCAAAGAAAAGATCAAATCAAGGTTTAAACAAAGACTTTCAAGTCCAGGATATAGTACAGTACTATTGGTCTTATTACAAAGCTTAAATAGTCCGTGGACCAGCTGATACCAAAGGATCTAGCAATCAGCCACAGATAATAATCAATTTAGTTCATTCATTGTTCTTATCATTCAAATATAACGTTCCGTTTTATACCAATGTAATTTGAAAGTATAGTTTTCATTGAGAATAAAATATTTAGACGTTCTATGTAGCTAAGTTATTTGCCAGCACTACGTAATTTTCAAAATATTAACCTGACATAAAAGTCCTCGGCCTGCAATTTACGAAAAATCAAATAGATTCTGTCAGGATCGGAACGTTACATAAGTAGTTGTCATCAGTACTAAAAATGTAAACAAATGATGATAACCTAAATTTAATTAACTCAGACATTATTAGGGATGTTATAAGTTTAATCTGAGTAATTATAGCGCCCAAACACTTAGAGGAACTTGGATGCGAGTTTTTATTACAAAGCTAGTTTCATTGGAACAGGTCTTAGCATGGAAGGATACTTACTCAATAAGATATTCCATTTTTGATATACTTACTGTTTTCTTTGTTGCACTCGTTGTTCTGAATGTATTGGGGGAAGTATGCCTAGATTCAACATAGGTACTGAAGCTTCGGCTGAAGCACAACAAACAATTGAAACAAATTTTATGAATATATTTATTATTTAATATCAGTGAGCTTGCTATGAAATGAAATTCTCAAATTACTACATAGAATCATTATTTATTAGATACCATTTATTCTCCCTAAGAACAGAGTTCATTTTCATGAGAATCATAAATATAATTATCTAAACTGTTAGGTAGCACATAATAGTTATTCCATTTGACAACACAATGGATGTTAACAATTTCAATAACCTGTAACCTTCTTAACTTGAAAAGGAATATTGAGTTGATATCCCTTATTTCTATTTAGATAACTAGCTTTCCCGCACAACTTAGTCTGCATAAATCTTCCCTGTTTTTGCAACATTTCTCAATGCTGCTCCATTCATATTGGTTGTAGTGTGATATTATATAGCCTATAGCCTTCCTCAACAAATGGGCTATCTAACAGTAAAAAGTTCAAAAGAATTAGTAGTTCATGAGATTACCCCGTTCAAACAAACTTTTCAGCTTTATAATATTAGTATAGATATTTATTTTACAATAAATTTTAAATTGTATGCAATTTTTGTATAATATATAAACAGTGATCAATAATATATTTATATAATAAAATTGATAATTCTATATTTAGATCCACCTTATAGTTCACTAGTGTATTTTTAATTAGGCATATATAAACAGTAATCAATCAATAATTGATCAATGTTTATTTAGATCCACTATATAGTTCACTAGTAAGTTTTAGGTACATTATACATAGAATCATTATTTATTAGATACCATTTATTCTCCCTAAGAACATAGTTCATTTTCATGAGAATCTTAAATATAATTATCTAAACTGTTAAGTAGTGCATAATAGTTATTACATCACAATTTCAATAACCTGTAACTAATCTATACTCTCTGTTTAGTGTTTAAACTATGTTTAAAGGAACATTGTAGCAATGTATTAACTAGCTGAGCTCTTATAAACATAATATTCAGTTCTTGGTACCTACCTATAACCTAAGTTTACATCTGTTTCTAGTGATAGGTATACCCAAGGTTACACTTTACCAACTAAATTTTAAATTGATCAATGTTTATTTAGTTCCACTATATGTATAGTTCAGTAGTAAGTTTTAGGTAAGAAATTTTGTCATAATGATGTTTCTATTACTTTGTTTTGTGCATTTTGAGTAAATTCAACATTGGTTTTTGCCGCACTACTCCAGACCACCTATCAGACATTCCAAATGTGATTTTCTAACTTCAATATAAATAATGTGACATATTATAAGTGGAATGCATCAGATTGTTTTACATAGAGCACTAGTTAATGATACTATTGTCGAACAAAAATAATCTGTGTTGATCTTCAACTTTCCACACTGCGTAGGTACACTTCACGTCGAGTCTGGTTGACCCAAACATTGCACAGACCACTTTAATTTTAGGACATCTCTGAGTTCTGTATATTAAATCTTCTCTCTCAATTCCAAGCTGTGATAAATGTTTTGAAAAACAATAATAAGCATGTATTATTAAATCTTTGGTCACACATCGCATTTCACTCGATTTTTGCGTTTATTTTGTTGCCACACCATATTTAGTTAGTTAATAATTTAAAGTCACTAAACACGCATTATTCGTCATTAATAATTGAAACTAAAATACGCAAAATAGTAAATGGTCTAACTTTCAAATTGTCAAGTTTTTGACATTTTAAGGTTATTACCATAGTTAAACTAGGGTGATCGAAAGACTAATTTATAGACCAAAGAAGATCATCGATTAAGCGATGAACCTCGTTTTGTAATAAAGATTTTCGTAGATCCATGGTTTAAACTAGGATTTTCGTCAAACCAGGTTTAGTCCAGCTTTTGGAATAAGGCGGCTAAGGTCCAGAACTCATTTTTCGGAAGCCGCGAGTTCTTACCCTAGGGAAACCAGCTGAATGACAGGCTATTTTATTCTCCACTATTGTGACGTAATATTAAAATCCAGCCCTTATTTGTCCGTCTCTTGGATTGTATTATTTTTAAACATCAATAAAAACTAGGGTGAGACAATTTATAAGTACGGTAGTGTAACTGGTGTTGTGCTAACCCTGGTGTGTCGTGGCGCCGGCCCAGTTCGTGCGGCGGCAAGCTGTCCGCTGCGGCTCGCGCGCTGCTGCGGGCCGCGCTACATGTCTGCATACAGCTCACTTGTCATAGGTACACACTACAGAGCCCGGGGAACTTCTTGATCTATGGTCTTATAATAGAGAATGAGAGGGAAAAATAAAAGAGATTATCTTGGCTTGTCTTTAGTGCGCGATGAACCAATGACGCGATAGTTAGAACTACGATATAGAGAATATGCGTCTGTTTATTTGAATTCTCAAACTATATAAAGGTAACTGAAGTGGCGGTAGCCTAATGGCTAAGGCATCGGTCTCGCAATCGTGAGGTCGCGGGTTCGAATCCTACCCATTATACTACTGACGTGAACACACTCCTAACACAAGCCTTTGAGCTTAGCTGGAGGGGTTAACAAGATTGCTAGTAATGTGGGACTCAATTCCACATTGCTAGTTATCTTTAAAACAAAAAAAAACTTGTAATAAATATGAGCTCATAAGAGCACTTTGTCAAACGCACGCGTTTGATGTGACGTCATATTCTGTGACTGTTGTGAGGCTTTGAAGTCCCTGCTCGTTTTTTGGATTTTTTAATAAACATTTTCATAAATTATTCTAAAAAATATTACACATACATAGACTCAATTCTAAAGTAAAAAATAATTATTAAAAAGTATTTGACCCTTACATCACACGCATACTCTCTATTGCTCGATCATTCATAAACTAAATTCTGAATTTACTAGCCTGTTCCATGGGCTCATTGGCTCACGAACGTTATTTTGCGAACTTTCCCCAACAATTCCAACGTTCAAGAAGTTTGCCGCTAGCTGTACTGACGCCTGTGTGAAATGCTTATATTAACATGCTTTTATGGTTCACGTATGTTGCTATCAATTACTCAAATAGCATGTGGTGATACTAAAAATAGTTTTATTCTGCTTATTTTTGTGTTCATGCCAATCTAGCAGATTTTCCCGCTAATTCCTGTCAGTGTCAAGTATTTATTGTAAACTTTAACTGCACAAACTCTCGGTTTTACGTATTTTGTATGTTTTATTTATGTATTTTCAGACGTTAAATGTGGAGCTGTGAAAATGATGACAGCATAGTTTGACGCCATTTTCACAACTCTTTCAGGCACTTGTCCCATCAACGGCGAGAAAGCGAGTAGCGATTTTATCGCTTAAGAAACGTACATGCGTATGTAGATCCCGTGTAAACAAAGGAGATACAGATATTAATAGTTGATCACTGAGTGTTCACTGCTGGCGAGTACTCGCTCTATACTGCATCTCATTTGTTTACACGAACAGGATCTACTTATATATTGTACGTTTCTTGACTGATAAAATCGCTACTCGTTATTCGCCGTTGGTGGGACAGGTGCCTTAAACATTTATCTTTATCATTGTTCATTTATTTTTTATATATATATGTAACGGTAACAGTGATTCATTGATAATTATTCATTTAATCACACTTACTGTGTCTGTTTCAGCAACACTGAAATCGATTAATTTATTGTTGTGAACACACTCAGCTCTACAGATTTAAGGGGCATCTAAACGGGCCATTTTTTACGGCAATTTGTGGCGGCAACGCTGTGGCCAATTTTGTTGTTGTTTCACTCGCCCTGTAATAGTGCCGTAAAAATGGCCCGCTTAGACGCCCCTTTAGGTATATAGATAAAGAGGTTTTTGTTAATAAACTTTTGGTTTGCGGTTATATGTGCGGTTATTTATAGATGGAATTGTCCATGTCCTGTTGAACATTTTTGTTTTTGCACGTTTTGACATTGCATTTTTGCATGTACGTATTGTTTAAATATACGAGCTATAGTAAATGTTATATTCCGCCCATATCCGAAATTATCCGAAACTTTTATATCGGATTCGGTTACAGTTACCGATAGTTTAGTACTTCGGATATCCGATAGATTCGGTTACGGTTACGGAGCTCCATAACATTCCTGGTGGATACCAATCATTTCATCCTATACCGCCTAAGTATATCGCGCGACGGGGGGGTCCGGATGCCAATAATCACACCCGATACTGCCTAAGTATATGGCGCGACGGGGGGCAGTGCAAATCTATTTAGCGCCTTTGCAAATGAATTTAGCCCTCTTGATACGCCTTAGATTCCTTAGCTCTCTGACGTAGGGCGCCTGCAGCGGCTGCTCTGTTCGCCCGCAGGACGGGCAGTCCCTGCATTGTAGTATTTATGTAGTAGTCTTATGTCACGTAGGCCAATATCAATACGGACAGACAAATGAATCATACACATATGCAGTGATTAATTTTATATACATATAAATAGCTACGCTTCGATAACTCAGTTACATCAGTACGTTCTAGTTCATTAATTATAGTTCTATTCACTAACGGCCGGTTTCAATAATAATAATAATATAATTTATTATTCTTCTCAAAAAGGTACATGTTTTATTCCATAAAATAACTTACAATTTAGTAGCATAAAACCTTTATGAGAGCTGGAGTCCGTAGTAGGTTCGAAACCAGTATGACAGATCTCCAGGCTCCCTTCTTTACAGCTATCTTCTTCTTTAATAATCTAACTATCGACGGATTTGGCTACTAGAAGTAGAATTTTGACATATTTTGTATGGAGCTTATGTCAAATATATACCTCTAGTAGCCAAATCCATCGATAGTTAGATTGCGACCAGACATAAAAAAAAATCCTGCAGGAGATTTTAGGATTTAGATTATTTAGTCAAAATTTTAGGATTATGTAAACTTTATTGTAGGCATGTACCCATTGTAACATACGTAGTGATCACTAATAAGATCTTGCACACTCGTTTTCACGTTAAACCGATTTAGTTTGACTCCCGGGAGAAGGCGGAGCCATGGGCGAAAGTTAGTTTGAAGCCGCTTAAAGGTTATCGTCACAAGTTCTGAATTGTATTCTTTTACAAATACTATTCTAATACATATTCGGATAAGCACAAGACCACGGCCGTTGCAATACGGTCGAAACGTCGGGCAATAAAACAAAGGCACAAAGCCTTAAAATGATATATTACGCGATTAAGACCCGTGGCTTATAAAATACTACAAAGCAAAATAGTTTAGGATCCCAAGGCTATATTTGGGAATGACTTTTTCAAATTTAGTTTTTCATTAAATGATGGTAGGTTTCCTGTTCACAAACGTGTAGTACCTATTATTCTTACAGACTTTAACAGTAGGTATATTAGGTAGTATCATGTCATTAGTAATTAATCAAATTTCCCCTAATTAGTCATCGAAGTGCCGTATAATATTTCAATCCACACTGTTACTAGTGGTTGACGTGTATTAGTGTGTTTCATTATTATAATTTAATTAGCCATTGTTTAAATTTTATTTCCTTTAATTTGCGTGTTCGCTTGAAAGTGATTTATTTTATGTGGTTAATTTTATGTTGTCTTTACTCTGTACATCTAGTTAGTTTCCATGGGATTCATTTTAAGGTAAAATTTTATACATTATTGTTTCTGTTTGAGTTTGAGTTTCCTGCACGATTATGGCCAATTTCTCTTTTATGTATAACGTGTAACAGAAAGGTGTGGTCAAAATGTCATCAGTGTACAGTATATGGCATAAGTACTGAATCTACTATGGTGAAATATTCGATTGCAATTTTTATTTTGTCAAATATCAGCAGCGAATGATGAATGTCACAAATATTGTATCTCCCCTGGTTCACAGTATTTTTTTACGTTTAAATTGATATATAAATGACTGATTAAAATTATGACAAAATTGTAAGGTACTCAGATTTTGTGAAAAACAAAAAAACACCTTTACCACACTTTTCCGTTACACATTGTAAAGCACGAATTGAACGCAATATACCTATGTACTAAATACTTTCGTGTAGTAATCGTATAGTTAATCTTTTGTCTTCTGTCTCTACTGTAATAATATATATTATAAAGTAGAAAATATAACCTTAAACTTTAAAATACGAGACCTAAATAGAGATTACTATACGGAAGTACGGCAATATTAGTTCTAGAATACTCCACTACGATTGACGAGTCTAACTCGTACTTGACCGGTGTCGAGCACACTGCCAGCAGTCTAGAGTTCTGCAGTCAGGGTTCTGAACAGAGAGAACGTGCATTCACTTTGACCGTCGCGGTCTCCATGTGTAAGATATAAGCCACCCCCATAGATTAGTGACCATGGAACGCAAAACTCTGACCGCAGAAAGTTACCTCCTAAGAATCAAATTGCACCTCGCTTAAAAAATTACTTCAATATTCGGCCTGCGACATCCTAATTTGTTAAAATGCTCTCTGTAACGAAGCAATAACAAAAACCGTGATAGTTCCTTAACTACCGACTAGATGGCGCATGCGAGGGCCCAAACTCACGAGCATCAAGGGATAGATAAATTTGAGGTTTAGTAACATAGTCCAGATAGGTGGTTCGCTTCTGGCCCCGGTTTGGCTACGGAAGTCTCGGGTTCGATTCCTGGGTCTGGCCTTCGAATTTTTCTATCTTTCAAAAATGCAATAATTGTATTTGTAAAATCTTTGGTACGTCCAACGTACGTAACGTTACCATTCGCTACCAGTCATGCAAGTAACATTGCTCGTACTGTCAGGATTGACTCGTCCTGCGGTCTGCTGACCCTACACATCGGAGACAAGATCCTCGAGATCAACGGAACACCAGTCGGGAACAAGAAGCTGGATGAGATCGAAAGAGCTTTGGTTAGAAGGGATGCTGTTATACAGGTAATTGATATCTTCCACTAAAGGCAAATTTAGGGAGGGATATAACTCTTGTTCTGTTCCATATACAGGATGATTTTTAATATACTAATAACCTCCCGCTCTTGGCTTCTTTAACAAATAACTTTGCAATGTAATATTTGAAAAAAAAAACAGAACTTAACCCTTCACCACCTACCACTTACTTTTGTCACATCTAAGAGACCTCGAAGTAAAATCGATGTTTCTTTGTCAGGTCTAGGGCCTAAACCTCACAATAAACAACGATTTTATTCCAGTAAAATAGTCTGTACGGTCATAACTCCAAAAACAACTGGTAGGTGATCAAGGGTTAATATATTATTTTCCAAAACTGATATTACAAAGTTATTTAGTATCATAAAAAGAAACCACTAGCGGGAGGTCATTAGTGTATTACTAATCACCCTGTAGATTAACTTAATCTCATTATGGGACCGAACTTGGTCTGATTCTGATTCTAAATGTGTGCACCACTCAATCGAACTGTCCATATCCTCTTAGCCAAAGCCTTGCATTTTTTTCTTTTAAATTCACGAAGGAATTTCGGTGTTAATCGTGATAAAAATTAAAACTATATACTTTATTCAGTGTTCAATTGTTTACTATAACCGGGAATCAATATTATTGATCTTGGCAAAGTAAACACATTCTCTATTAATACATCATTTAATAGTGTCGTTTCATTGATCTTAAAATAAACACTGTTGATAATGTGACTATAAAACTATACCTTCATTTGATTATATTTCAGTTAACCATAGAACACAGTCCAGAAACAAACTCAAAGCGGCCACAATCAGTAAACACAGCAAACACACATACACACACGAACACACACGCACATACAGACGAAGACAAACCAAAACACGACCTATCACCAGTAGAAAGAAAAATATTCAGCAAAGAAGACTTGAAAAGACATTCCGATTTTGAAGGAAGAGAAAGAAGAGATATTGAAGGCAGAAAAGAGAGACTATTTAAGAGGAAAGGGGAGGATGGGGGGAAGTGGATCAATAAGAGACGACAGACACCGTCCTCGCCTTTGTTAGGTGATAAAGAGAAAAGTAGCAGTATGTCCAAATTGCTTGATGCGTAAGTATTTTTTATTCATGTATTACTAACTAGCTCGTGCCAGCCCGCGTGGATTTTGGTTATCGCGATAAAAACTATCTTATGTTCTTCCCCGGGACTCAAACTATCTCCATACCAAATTTCATCTAAATCGGTTTAACTGTTTGAGCGTGAAAGCGTAACAGACAGACAGAGTTACTTTCACATTTATAATATTAAGTATGGATGTTGCCTTTTGCGAGTTTTGCACTAGAAATAACTTCTGCTTGTTCATTATTGCTGAGAACTGTACTTATTTTCAAAAACATAATGGTTTAGTTACCAACTAGTTAAAACAACAACTTTTTAAGAATGTCAAAACGCAGATTTTATATGGAGATCTCATATTAATAGCGGTCTATGACGTCACTGTTTTTTTCTAGTCAAATATATTTTTTTTATGATATGATCAATGATTTAAAATCCAATTTAATACAAAATTTAATCAGGACTTAATGGTTGGCAGTTTAAATATCAGGCTTATTTACTATTTGTCTATTGGATTTTTTTGCTGTAATTTAAAAAAATGAAGGTATAAATGTTTGTTCATATTAGTGTGGACGGTGAGGAGGAGCCGAGCGGAGTGTTGAACGACCTCAGTCGCGCGCGATCCTTCCGCGTCGAACCTGCGCCCGGCCAAAAGGTGTTCCGAGCTTGCGATCTGTTACAGGTGATTATATAATAGTATTTTTTATAGGCATTTCTTGCCAATTACTTTATAAATACAATAATTGCATTTTTGAAAGATAAAATAATTTGAAGTTTACACCCAGGAATCGAACCCGAGACTTCCGTATGCCAATCCGGGCCGGAATCGAACCACCTATCTAGACTATGTTACTAGACCTCAAATTTTTCTATCCTTTCTTGCTCGCGAGTTGGGAGCTCGCGTGCGCCATCTAGCCGGTACTATAATATTCAGCCTGCGACATCATAATTTGTTAAAATGCTCTCTGTAACGAAGCAATAACAAATGCGATAGTTCTTTAACTCCCGGCTAGATTTCTCGAAACAAAATATTTTTTTTTTTTTTAATTGCTAAATGTATGTTATGGGTAGGATTAAGCGAAACAGGGTTCGGCTCTGTCAAAAATTGAAATCACGAAAGAAATTGTGTGGCAAGCCAAAGAGTTCTTCTAGTAGATGATAAATAGAAATTTAAGGATATGTCTTAATATGATGCCGTAGATAAACCTTGAAGTTGCGGTAAAATGCAAAAACGAGAATTTTCGTATTGTCATAGTTATGGCGTTCGTAATCTAAAATATGTAGGAACGAATATTCGACTTTATTTTGTCCTGCGCTCCTGCGCACCGTGAAGTAATGGTTGTGTGCGGAAGAGCGAAGAAGGCAACTGTGTCGCTATGTGCGTAGCGCTAAATGAATAATTCTTATTTATCTTATTTATTCATTTGCATAAATGTGGTACATATTACAGATCTTTAAAATACATATTATTGAATCAGCACACTTGCCAATAATGGCATGCAAATTACATCATTGGTATAGGCAAAATTTATCAAAATTACAAAGAAATATATTTAAAAAGTGAAATAGTATTAAAATTCGCTCGGTGTAATGCCCCATAGTCGATGATTTTACCATAGAAACGCGCATAAGTGATTACTCCTCTGTTAAAGATCGTAAGTCAAAGCTTAACATTAATATTAATTCGTTTTATTATAAACTAGGCTTGAAGCCAGCGATAATTAAAAATAAATGAATATTTTGAAATTTATAAATATTTAGTAAACCTTCAAACATTTAAGAATTTTAACAATAATTTTGACGAAATTCCAATTTAAGGCTTATAACTTTCAGAATATTAATTTATTTTCAATTATCGTTTGTACAAGCCGATTTCAATAATGTAACGATCTGATATTCAGTTTAAGCTTTGACTTACGACGTTATACAGATTTGTAATCACTTATACGCGTTTGTAAGGTAAAATCATCGACTAGGGTGCCCATAAAATCGACACTAACTACAGTCAATAGTATTGAAAAAAAGTATCGAATAACGATATATTTGTTCCCACTACTGAAGTCCGTTTAACAATCTTTGATAGCATCGATACAATTCGTCTATGAGTATCATAGACGAATTGTATCGATGCTATCAAAGATCGATACTGTGACTAATAAAAGGTGCTTATTGTATTGTTCTTGTTATAGGGCGAGCTGCTGGGATCAGGGTTCTTCGGCGAGGTGTACAAGGTGACGCACCGCGACACCGGCGAGGTCATGGTGCTCAAGCAGCTTTACAGGGTCGACGAGGACGCGCAGAGGAACTTCCTCAAAGAGGTACAGTACCCACTCACCTCTATAGTACCAGCACACTCCAACAACTCATACAATTGTTCGACGAAGCCATCGTGCGAGGGTGGGGGGCGTGGCGCAGGGGCAAGGGCAGACCACGCTACACTCAGACAACGTGGTCTCAGTATCCAGGGCTGTCGTATTTTAAGACGTTAGTTAAAATTATACATATTTTCTACTTGTGACAACCCTAGCCTTCATTCGCTCGTGACGGCATTCATCAAAACTTTAAAGGTTGTTGTAAAAATGGCGGCAAACTGATATGTCACTATTTTTACAGCTATATTTTACAGCAGTAAAACAGTGTAAAATATACTTATAATACGTGTTATCTTAACAAGAACGAGACTTTGTGATTCAAAGAAGAAAACGAGAAAAAAAATGAACTTAAAACTAGCGTATACACATAATGTGCGAGCCATATTCTATACTAATATTATAAAGCTGAAGAGTTTGTTTGTTTGAACGTGATAATCTCAGGAATTACTGGGTTAAATTGAAAAAAATACTGTACTGTTAGATAGCCCATTTAGCGAGGAAGGCTATAGGCTATATAATATCACGCTACTACAAATAGGAGCGGAGCATCAATTAAAAATGTTGCAAAAACGGGTAAAATTGATGCAGACAAAGTTGCGCAAATTAGCTATATAGTAATACTAGCTGTGCCCCGCGGTGTTACCCGCGGTTTATTAGCCTGTGTGTTAATCCTGGGTGTCAACTAACTCTATACCAAATTTTATTAAAATCGCTCCAGCCGTTTACACGTGAAGAAGTAACAAACATACACACTCACATACTCACAAACTTTCGCCTTTATAATATTAATAATAATGTGATGTGTGAAAATGTAGTCTTTTTATATATAAGGAAGTAATCCTTTATTATCAGTCTAAATATAGGTGTCACGAGTACTTATTGAAAGGGGTTTTCCTATAGTCTGATGAATAATAGAAAGTCCGGTACGTCACATTGAGTTGCATTACATACCTCATAATTGATGACGTCATGCCGTGACGAATCACTTGAGGTATGGGGTGATGTACACATACCATATCAACGCATTTGATGTCCCACTGCTGGGTACGGGTCTCCCCTTATTTACTTATTATAAATCCTGGGGGTGCCTGGGTATTATAAAGCCTAGGTTTGGTGATCGCAGTCGCGGCTTTTAAGTACTCGTCGGACGCTGCTGCGCCGCACGGTGCGACGTCCCTAACGGTGGGTGGTCACGACTTCGGTCTTAAACGGCTATTACACTACCCTGAATCAGGGCCCTAAATCGAGGTGGCCTTGAAAATTTGTTAGAGAATTAGGGTCCTAACTCTTATTACACCGCTCTTTAGGCAATATCGTGAACGGGCCGTTAGGTGCGTTGGTGACATCCACAGGAGATAGGGTGGTACTATTCTTAAGCTGGTACCACACACATAAGTAGGAAATTTCACAAAGATTTACGAGTATTAACATAAATAATAATAATAATAATAAAAACTTTTATTTAACACATAAATACATAACTTTTACAATACAACCAGCATTAATTTGAAGTAAGTAGAAAATTTAAAGTTACTTTAAATAGACCCTGTCACTCAAACAGGCTGAGAGGCCTGTATCTTGATTCTTAAGAGACAGTGTTCGACCGTGCTAGCCAGTGTGCTAGAATTCAATTGTGTGTTGTGCTAGGATGTAGTTGTGAGTTATGCTAGAATGTGGTTGTCTGTTGTACTTGAATGCAGTTGTGTGTGTGTGTTTTTTTTTTTTTTTTTTTTTCCAGAGTTAAAAAATACTCTTACGTATCGTCAGGGTTCTAGCCTGGGTATGTCGGACTCGATGTTATGACTAACCCTATACCGACTAAAAACCTCCTCTGGCGTCAACCTCCTATTCCCCCACGGTACCGCCGCTAAGCATTACTTCGTGGAGGGAGGCTCTAGCTACTGCTCTTCCGTCGTGCTACTTTCACGGATTCTTGTTTTCCGACCGTTTTCTTTCCAATCGACGGAGTTCCTGAAGAACTTCCGTCGCAAAAGCGCTCGTCGCCTGCCATGCTGCTTCCGATGAGAGCATAGCTTCTATCAAACACTCTGGCTGAATTTTCTTCGTAAGGGCCTCTGCCCAGGTACTGCGTGGCAGGTCGAAACGAGGGCACGTAAAGAATACATGCTCTGCATCTTCACTAACTCCTGGGCAGGACGGGCACATTGGAGATACCTCGTGCTTATATTTATAGAGGTATGCCCGATAGCACCCATGTCCTGAGATCATTTGTGTCAGGTAGTAATTGACCTCACCATGATTACGGTTCAACCAGTCATCAACTTGTGGAATAAGGCGGTAGGTCCATCTACCTTTTGTACTGGTATCCCACTTCGATTGCCATCGTCGTATGCTATTTAGCCGTTCCTCCTTGCCAAGTTCTCTAGTGCTCAGTGTGGTCGTTACTTTACGGTGGTAAAGGGCTTTTCGTTCTTCGGCTAGTACTTCAATTGGCAGCATCCCGGCAATAACGTTTACAGCGTCATCAGACACTGTGCGGAAAGCACTGGCAATTCTTAAAGCACTCAGCCTATATACTGGTGCAATTTTCCTTCGGGCTTCCTGTATTTCAAGCGCATCTGCCCAGATGGGGATTCCATAGGTGAGTACGGATGTTACTACAGACGTCAGCAACGCCCTCCTTCTCTGCTTCGGGCCTCCTATGTTGGGCATCAGCCTTGATAAAGTCGCTCTGACCACCGACGCTTTGGCACCCACGTACTGTGCCTGTTGCTTGAAGTTGAGTCGGGCATCAATCATAACCCCCAAATACCGAAGAGATGGCTGGGATGTGATTTCGTGTGCTCCGACTTGCAGTGTGATGGTTTCCAACCGCTTCCTGCTAGTAATGAGTACTGCCTCAGTCTTGTGCTCGGCCAGCTGCAGTCCAACTGTGTTCATCCAGCGGCTAATCTTTTCGATGGTAGCATCAAAGGCGAAGGTAATTTCTTCGAGATGCTTTGCAACAACCACTACGGCTACATCGTCTGCATATGGCACAAGTTTGACTTCTTTTGGAAGTTCTAGTTTTAATAATCCGTCATACATGATATTCCACAAAAGTGGGCCTAGTACCGAGCCCTGGGGTACTCCTCCAGTGACTTTGTATGTTTTAGGACCAGTCTTTGTGTCATATTTTAGGATCCTGTCGGTAAAGTAGCTTGCAACCATCCTTCGTAAGTATGCTGGTACCTTCATTTCGTAAAGGGCTTTCATAATGCAATCCCATTTGGCGGAATTGAAGGCATTTTTTATGTCTAATGTTGCTACCAGACAGTACTTCTTCGTGCCTCCCTTCCATCTGGTTCCGGAGATTGCGTCCTTAGCTAAATTGACGACAACGCTAATTGCATCCAAAGTAGAGCGTCCTTTCCGAAAGCCGTATTGGTTGCTAGCAAGAAGCGGCTCGACTGCTGCTTCGATCCTCCTGTGTATACAAACGACACGACGAGGATACAGTTGGCAAAATACTGAACGCATAAGCGTTCGAGTATTTTGCCAACTGTATCCAACATGCAGAGCGGACGATAGGATGTTGGTTCTTCCGGAGGTTTCTTTCCTTTGGGGAGGAGGACTAGCCTCTGCTGTTTCCACATCGATGGGAACGTACCTTCTGTGAGGCATTTGTTATACACCTCTAGGAATATTGCAGGGGTTGCTTTAATGGCAGCTTTCAGTGCAATATTTGGAATTCCATCTAGGCCAGGAGTTTTCATATTCCCTACTCTAGGGCATGCTTCGAACAGCTGATCTTCTGTAATGGGTGGAATTTCTTCTGTTTCATATTGCTCTATCTGATGATGTAGTTGCGTTTGGTAAGGAAACAGGGTGGCAACGATCTTGTCTAAGAGTTTGGAACAAGTGGGCGATGGCATTGGCTGGCTTTTCAGATGAGTCATGACTACCTTATACGGTCTGCCCCATGGGTCGTCATCTACCTCAAGGATCAGCTCATTCCAACATCGTCTTTTGCTGTCTTTGATGGCTGTTTTTAATCTTTGGCGAGTTTTTTTATATACTGCCACCAGTTCCTCATAGTTTGGCCTTTTCTTACAGCGTTGTGCTGCTCTTCTCGCCTTAAGACACTTTTTACGGAGATTACTGATTTCCTCGTTCCACCAGTGCATCGAAGAAAGCCGGATCATAGCACGTTTCCTAGGCATGGTGATGTCGCAGGCTTCTGTCATTCTCTTCATCAGATATTTTGCCATATTTTCAGCATTTCCATCGTTGAAACATACTTGTATATTTCTAAATACAGACATTAGATTTACTTATTTCGGGACTTAATCGCGTGAATTATTCAAAGGTTAACCTTTTATTTACCCGACGTTTCGATCGAATTGCACCGATCGCGGTCACCGAAATATATCTAATATGTATAAAAATCGCGAAAGTTTAAAAACATTAAATGCATACATATTATAAATAAATAACACCCAGACAAAACAAAAAGAATAAACCATCATGCTCATCACACTAAGTTTTATCCTGGGTTGGAATCGAACCCACGAACTCCCGCTTAGCAGTCAGGGTCACTACCATTAGACCAACAGGCCACTCAAGTGAGTGTGTGATCTCTTTGTGCATTTGTGTGTCTATCTTTGAAAACTTTAGTTTGATGGTAATGGTTAAATAGTTGTTCGTATACAAATTATATGAAGATGTTGGCCTTATAGCCTTCCTCGATAAATGGGCTATCCAACAGTAAAATATTTTTCAATTCGGATCAGTAGTTTCTGAGATTATCGCGTACAAACAAACAAACTCTTCAGCTTTATACTATAAGTATAGATTTTATTATATTCGTGTGTTGTACAATTTAACAGGTAGCAGTACTGCGTTCCCTGAAACACCCCAACGTACTACGTTTCGTGGGTGTTTTATACAAAGACAAGCGGCTGCATCTCGTCACTGAGTACGTAGCGGGAGGGACGTTACACCAACTTATACAGGTACGTTCAATCATGGCGGTTTAAGAGGGCACAATACCCTGCTGTGTTGCTAACCTATTAAACATGATTGTGAAACATAATAGGGAAGAAGCCTAAATTTCAAAAATCAGCTAACAGCTATTATTTTTGCTCTTACTTTTTGAAAGTATTTATTATATTTCAATTTTTAAGCTATTGCATAGCTTCTATCGCGGGCCTTGAGCGTTGAGACTGAATCCAGAAATTCCGTAACGAAAATAACCTAACACCCCCCACTCCGACCGGCACAGCGGTGATACTTTTTAGTTTTTTTTATTATTTTACTTAAACAATTAATTTTTTTATTAAAAAAAAATTAAAACATTTTTTTTTTGTTGTTTTCTTAGTTGATAAAAAATGCTATGCAATAGCTTTACCACGGCAGTCCCCGAGTGCCAGTTTTTTTTTTTATTTATTTATTGAGTTTATGCACAAAAACCCGCCTGCTTAAAAAAATATGGACACAAAATAACCTTAAATCATGCAGTCGTAGGCATTTTAGTAAGTTCATGAGAGGCATTCATGAATCCCAGTAAACTTACTAATGCTTAAGGTTATCTTGTTTCCATATTTTTTTTAAGCAGGCGGGTTGTTTGATTCTAAAATTTATTTTTTTATATATCTATAACTTTTTAGTGCTTAGTTGTAAGGCTGGCTGTAAATTTGAGTGGAAATGGTTGGTAACAAACTTCAAATCGCTTTATAACCTAAACGGTAATTTTAAGTAAAAAATGATTCAAAAAACCTTATCATTTTTTTTAGCGTTTTTCAAAAATTAATTTAATTTTTAAGCTATTTCATAGCTTTTATCGCGGGCTCGGACTATGAGCGCGGCGACCGAATCAAGAAATTCCGTAACGAAAATAAATCCTAACACCCCCCACTCCACCTACCATGTAGCTCGGCCGAGCGTTCGCTTAAAGTATATGTATATGGTACGACTGTACGAAGCTCGCACGGATCGAGACGAGCTGCTCCGAAATGTAGTAGAAAAAAAAAAAAATAGCTATATATTTTTTTATAAATAAAAAGAAATCTTTTAATAAGATAAAAATAGAATTTAATTATTTTATACTTAAATTCATAACATACAGACATAATAGTATTATGTAATTATTAGACTAGACACTCAAAAGAAATGATTTGACATTAGCATGGATCTTCAAATTTCTTAAAATAATGATTAAGAAAACGCAAACAAGATTACAAATTACACAATTCAATATAGACAATTCCATGGGAAATTTTGCCACTGCTTGCTCCAGAGATTTTTTAAGAGACTCAATGTCGCCGCGTCGTTTAGAGCAAGCGATGTCCTCTAAAACTGACCATAATTTGTAGTCTAAAGGGTTGAGGTTTGGGCTAGATAAGGGCCAGTCTTCAGCTCTTATAAAGTCCGAAACGTTGGTTTCAAAGCAGTTCGTAACTTGTGACCAGGTGCAGAGTCCTGCTAGAAAGTCCACGGTACATTTTTAAAAAGTGCATTGCTGAGAGGTTTCATAACACGATCCAAGACTGTCTCTTGATACACTTTGGCTGACGCTTTTGCACCTTTTTCACAAATAGTAATGTAGTTTTGTGACACCTTGATAAGTCACGCCCCACCAAACCATCACTGACGCAGGATGATGACCACGCTGTACCTTTCCGACCACTTGAGCAGCTTCTTTAAAACTGTGAGCGTACACTTTATCATTTTGCTTATTGTAGTGCTCTTTAATCGTGAATTTTTTTCATCGGTAAAGACGATATTTCTGTGCCCTTCACCTGCGTATCGCGAAAGAAGGCATTTTGATCGATCTACTCTATTTAATTGTAAAGATTGATTTAGGGCAAGTCCTGTATATCGACGATAAGCACCGAGCATCAGGTCTTGTTTTATAATACACGACAGAGTCAGGTCTTGTTTTGCTTCCTAATGGGATTTCGACGAATTCGGGCTTTAAGGGTAGATTACGCGAAACAGGGTTCGGCTCTCTTAAAAAATTATATAGAAAACCTAAATATTAGGACACGAAAAAAATTGTGTCACTAGTCAAAGAGTTTTTCTGTGAAATAAATAAATTTAAGGATGTCTTAATATGATCCCGGAAATAAATCTTGAAGTTGCGGAAAAATGCAAAAACAAGCATTTTCGTATTGTCATAGTCATGGCGTTCGTAATATAACATATGTAGGAACGAATATTCTACTTTATTTTGACCTGCGCTCCTGCGCACTGTGAAGTAATGGTTGTGAGCGGAAGAGCGAGGCCTACGATCGTGTCGCTGTGTACATAGCACTAAATAAATAATTCTTTCAGTGCGATGCCCCCTTAACAGCATTAACAGCCTTTGTAGTTCCAACAGCATGCGGCCGCCCCGATCTTTTATGGTCTTCGACAGAGGAAGTGTTGTTGTATTTGATGATAGTACGATATACGAACATACGGCTGATACCAAGCTTTTGAAGTGTCTGGAATATGACCGACGCGACGGCTCCATACCCACTTTGTGCAAGGCGACCACCGCATTCCTAGTTTCTTTAACACCCCAATCCATATTGTAATTTGATAATAAACACGAAAAAATATGTGAAATGGCGCGAAACCGAAAGAACTTTTAAAAATAATAAACGCGTTCTAAATTCAAAGTAATTAAAAAGTTGAAAAAAAGAAAAGTTTTTATGTAACAGTATTTATGGCCGGACTAGTTATATATTACTATAACCATATCAATATAAAACATCACTGTGTTTTAGATAAACTTTATTAGATTAAAATCTAACAAGAAATCATAATACATGATTAGTAGGCCTTATTTCAGTACTATTATTTTTTTTATAGTTGTATAGTTTTAAAGTTTAAATTTGTGATGAGGTAAGTAATAACGACTTTATGTAACGTGTGTACGTCTGTATGTGTGCAGGAGCCCGGCACAGCTCTGAGCTGGCTGGACCGCGCGCGGCTGTCGCGGGACGTGGCGGCCGGGGTGGGCTACCTGCACAGGATGAACGTCATACATCGGGATCTTAACTCGCACAACTGTCTAGTGAGGGAGGTCAGTATGTATGTGTACAGCACACATCTAGCCTGGCTGGACCGAGCTAGTACGTGGCGGCCGGGGTGGGCTACCTGCACAGGATGAACGTCATACATCGGGATCTTAACTCGCACAACTGTCTAGTGAGGGAGGTCGTTATGTATGTGTACAGCACACATCTAGCCTGGCTGGACCGAGCTAGTACGTGGCGGCCGGGGTGGGCTACCTGCACAGGATGAACGTCATACATCGGGATCTTAACTCGCACAACTGTCTAGTGAGGGAGGTCGTTATGTATGTGTACAGCACACATCTAGCCTGGCTGGACCGAGCTAGTACGTGGCGGCCGGGGTGGGCTACCTGCACAGGATGAACGTCATACATCGGGATCTTAACTCGCACAACTGTCTAGTGAGGGAGGTCAGTATGTATGTGTACAGCACACATCTAGCCTGGCTGGACCGAGCTAGTACGTGGCGGCCGGGGTGGGCTACCTGCACAGGATGAACGTCATACATCGGGATCTTAACTCGCACAACTGTCTAGTGAGGGAGGTCAGTATGTATGTGTACAGCACACATCTAGCCTGGCTGGACCGAGCTAGTACGTGGCGGCCGGGGTGGGCTACCTGCACAGGATGAACGTCATACATCGGGATCTTAACTCGCACAACTGTCTAGTGAGGGAGGTCAGTATGTATGTGTACAGCACACATCTAGCCTGGCTGGACCGAGCTAGTACGTGGCGGCCGGGGTGGGCTACCTGCACAGGATGAACGTCATACATCGGGATCTTAACTCGCACAACTGTCTAGTGAGGGAGGTCAGTATGTATGTGTACAGCACACATCTAGCCTGGCTGGACCGAGCTAGTACGTGGCGGCCGGGGTGGGCTACCTGCACAGGATGAACGTCATACATCGGGATCTTAACTCGCACAACTGTCTAGTGAGGGAGGTCAGTATGTATGTGTACAGCACACATCTAGCCTGGCTGGACCGAGCTAGTACGTGGCGGCCGGGGTGGGCTACCTGCACAGGATGAACGTCATACATCGGGATCTTAACTCGCACAACTGTCTAGTGAGGGAGGTCAGTATGTATGTGTACAGCACACATCTAGCCTGGCTGGACCGAGCTAGTACGTGGCGGCCGGGGTGGGCTACCTGCACAGGATGAACGTCATACATCGGGATCTTAACTCGCACAACTGTCTAGTGAGGGAGGTCAGTATGTATGTGTACAGCACACATCTAGCCTGGCTGGACCGAGCTAGTACGTGGCGGCCGGGGTGGGCTACCTGCACAGGATGAACGTCATACATCGGGATCTTAACTCGCACAACTGTCTAGTGAGGGAGGTCAGTATGTATGTGTACAGCACACATCTAGCCTGGCTGGACCGAGCTAGTACGTGGCGGCCGGGGTGGGCTACCTGCACAGGATGAACGTCATACATCGGGATCTTAACTCGCACAACTGTCTAGTGAGGGAGGTCAGTATGTATGTGTACAGCACACATCTAGCCTGGCTGGACCGAGCTAGTACGTGGCGGCCGGGGTGGGCTACCTGCACAGGATGAACGTCATACATCGGGATCTTAACTCGCACAACTGTCTAGTGAGGGAGGTCAGTATGTATGTGTACAGCACACATCTAGCCTGGCTGGACCGAGCTAGTACGTGGCGGCCGGGGTGGGCTACCTGCACAGGATGAACGTCATACATCGGGATCTTAACTCGCACAACTGTCTAGTGAGGGAGGTCAGTATGTATGTGTACAGCACACATCTAGCCTGGCTGGACCGAGCTAGTACGTAGCGTCCGGGATTGGTTTTGATAAACTGAAGTTAAAACCATCCAACCAATGTCGGTTTGTGGTTGGGTGATTTGTGGGTAGCTCCAACTAAGCTCAATGGTTTGTGTTAGGAGTGGGTTCGCATCGGTAGTATAATGGGTAGGATTTAAACTCACGACTTCGTATAATCGTGAGTCTGATGCCTTAGCCATTATTAGACTGCCGCCGCAAGTGTCTTTTAACCTCATTCATAATCGAACTTGCGTTTGGGCGCTGTGATGTCATAGACAGACACATCTAATTTGATGAAGAAATTTTGTAAATTACCTGCCGATTTTTTAGGTCTCCTTCCTTAGTATTAGAGGGGCATAATACTTCACCCTCAACAAAAATAAAAAAAAAATATATAATACAAGAATGTGTCTCACCCAGGACAAGACGGTGATAGTGGCGGACTTCGGGCTAGCGCGCATCGTGCAGCGCACGGCGAGCAGCTCGCTGGACCGGCGCCGGCTCAACAACACGCTGCGGAGGAAACGGTACACCGTATGTACTACTTACCTCAATACAACAGGGTTTTACCTTTACATAATAATAATAAGTAGATTATAATGGAGGGATCCTACCACCCACCCTCGTCGGTGCCAAACTGTTCTGAGGATGCCTCGTGTAGAGGCGAAACACGTGTCGAAGTTTCAATTCGTGGAAGCGGAATATTGCAAGTCAAGGGTCCGGAGGTGCCTACCACTCCACTTGGTGACAGTACCTGTCACTAATTTTCTTTGTTGCAGGTCTCTCTTTTTGAGTGCGGTCTGTCAATCTATTTCGATTGTTGTATTAAGGGCATTTCCTTACTACTTCAATCATGGTGATTCACAGATCGAGGGTGAGTGGTGGGATCCCTCCCTTATTATTAAGATGAATTTCCGCCATGTTACGCCTGATTCAATCGGTTATAATAATAATAATAATTTCTATAATGTTCATTACATTGCTACAACGTTATGGTACAGTTCTCTGGACCGCACACTAAGGTACCCTGTGTTGTAGAACCCAGTCTCTTTCGTGCTACATTGTTGATTAATTATTTATTATTTTTAATATCTCAAAATTAATAAATGCAATCAATTGTAGGTACAATCGGCCTACTCGGCGGTAGTACACCCCTAAGGCTATAATGGCTTGCGAGAAACGCCCGCTCTCTACGTAAGCGCACTCACACAGGCACATCCGCGCCTTATCGGATGCAAGGGGCGGGGTCCTTGTTTTTTTAGTGCGTTGCGTTGTTGTTGGGCATATTTCGAACCGATTAGAAGATTGTAACAACTTTTTGCAGTTGCGTGAAATAGCAATGAATTATTTTATTGTAATACATACAAATCTACATTAATGTTATAAATAGTTTATATTGTATATTTATTCGTTTGTGTTGTTGAAATAGTAAAGAAGTAGTTTAAAGCTTGGAGAGGAATATAGTATATTTTGCCTCAATACCATTATACATGTGAAATTGTGGACGAAGGTGCGGGAAACCGTTAGATTTTAATATTTTTTTAAATTACTTTTTGATCTGTAATCTATCTTTTCTATAAATATGAGTTAGTAGAGGAGTTTAAAACTGGTGCCTGTAATTTATGACCTATTTTCGTTGTTTTATATTGTGCGTATGTTTTAGTATGATTCTGTTAAGAAGGTTCATCGAAAATATTTAATTTAATTTTTGTAAAATTATTTTGCATTTTTGAAACATTTCCATACTAATATAATACGTGTGAAAGTAACTCTGTCTGTCTGTCTGTAACGCTTTCACGCTCAAACAGCTAAACCGATTTAGATGAAATTTGGTATGGAGATAGTTTGAGACCGGGGAAAGAACATAGGATAGTTTTTTTTATCGCGATAACCTTTATCCACGCGGGCGGAGCCGCGAGCTATTAGCTAGTAATATATGTTTCAAAAATGCGAAATGATCGTTTTGTAACATATATGTTCATAAATATTTTTCAAATATTTAAGTATTTATTTTGGCTTGCCCTTCGTAGGTATTTAAGAGGTAGTTCAACTCATCAGCAACTATGAGTTCAATGATTAATCTACACTTAAATATAGTAATATAATATAGTATATAGTTTGTTTGTTTGAACGCGATAATCTCAAGAAGTACTGAGTCAAATTAAAAAAGTCTATGACTGTTGGATAGCCTATTTATCGAGGAAGGCTATATACATCACGCTACAACCAATAGGAGCAGAGCAGCAATGAAAAATGTTGCAAAAACGAGGATAATTGAAGCAGACGAAGTTTACGGGTCTTCGTCTGCTTCAGTCAGCTAGTATGCTATATATAGTTGTTCCCAGTGACTCCGCTTGCGTATATCTTGATTCGAGTGATAAGAATCCTACGTCCTTCACCTATGCTTTGAAACCTATATCATTTTGTAAGTTTTTTGTTTTAGGTGTTTTATCTAAATTTAATTTCAAATAATCATTGGATTGATTTAACGAAATAAAGATATTTGAAATTTAAATTGTGCTAGTAGCTTCAGGGTAAACATCTACATACAACTTTAACTCTTTAATAATAATAGTATAAGTATGGTTTTAATTCAGCAAGTTATATTTAATATTTAACCACAGATTATTTTAATAGAAAGAAATGTATTACCTGGAATGAGGGCAAGAAATAAAGAAAAGAGTCAATTGTTTTATTAATTTTATGGGTCAGTCAAACAATTTCATAACACATTTGTGCATATATAAATCATTTAATACTTAATTATACTTTAAAATTGTGGATGAGGTATGCAAAGTAAAACAATAGGCCAAAATCATATTAGTTAACAATCAATAACGATATATTTTTAATATTATTAAATTAGTATTTTATCATGCTATATAGTCATCAAAGTGCTTAATTACCAATTACTTCATCAACAAATATTATATTAATAACGTCTTAGTTAATGAAAATAGTCAGTATCATTAATTTAAGTAACAATGTATAAATTATTAATTATCTCAGATGCTAGCTTATATTTATTACAGTAAAATAACCAATACGTATAATTTAGATTACAATTTAAAATAATTACAAACATTTAATTTCAATACAATCCATTGGCTCTACCGTCAATACATATTAACTGTGCTGTTTCGTCCTCACATTCAGACTTCCGGCTTCACATTTCTGGGCTCGTATCTAGTATTATTTACAAGCCATAAGTTCTGACAAATGTGTGCACATGATTTAAAAAAAATTGTCTGAAAATTTAGCGTGTGATAAATCAAAACCTCTGTACTCGCAAGCGAAACGCACTCTTGCTTCTTGTAGTTCTTGTCCTAATTTTTGTAGCGGAATAATGCACACATTTCTTGTAGCCTGCATGCCGCAGTCAAATAGTCTAGCGAACGTTGACGTCTTGGTAAATGGCTGCACTTCGTATGTGCTGACCATTAGCGTTACGTGATCCGACGTTAAGACAGTCCTCCTCATCATCCCACTGTAGGCAACGGCACGTTGTAGCTCTCTGAAAAAAAAATACGAAGTTAAAATAAATGTATAAAAGATCTTCTATACCCACTCATTAAAAGTTTGAATGAATAGAACAGTAAGACAAGCACATTTTTAAAAAAGGTGTTATTTTATTATACCTAATATTATTTCTGTACAAATCAACAGACAATGAACGAGTTGTCACTGATAAAATTAGATAATAGTTCTTAAACAGTTGAAATATGATTGAAAATAGAATAAGCGTTAATATGAGAAGCTACCGACTGCAAAAACAAATTCGCATGCAAACTATTTTCAATTCTATTTAATTGATTTTAAAGATGATAATTGCCTTAATCGTTTCCAGTTCTAGGACATTTATTGTCCGTAGGTATCATGAACCTATTTTCTCGGCAAACATATTTATGGCACCTGGAATTACCGAACCGTGGGAAAGCAAAAACTTATTGTATGCAAACTATTTTCAGTTCTTGTGTAACGATTTAAAGACGATAATTGATTAAAGGATTCTCAGTTTTAAAACTTTTACTGTGGGGATCATTTAACTATTGTTTTATCAACACAATATACGCTTTATGATTTCTAAAATTTACTTATAAAGCGTGTGAAAGAAAACAATTTATTTTGTCAAAAGTAGTTTAAATGAATTAGGATTTTCAATACTTCAAAAAATTTTACATAATTTATTTTGTTTAAACATAAAAATTTTAAAAAGAGTTATGCATAACATCTTTAATGTGTAAAAAATAAAAATGAAACACTATGATTTAATAAGGGTGGATTTAAGTATGAATCATTGAAAAAAAAATTAAGTGTATAAAAGCACGAAATTCCTACTCTTCACATTTCAGTAGAGACAGCCTTTTATATGTTGCCACTCGTTATATAAAATAGTTTTTGTTCCGATTAGTACTACGTTTTGTTATTATATTTCAGATTAATTGAACGAGTGAAAGTCTAGTTCCAAGAAGTTCACCTTTAAAAAATATACGACTTAGCAAGTGACTCAGAACTCCATGTTAAAGTAAACTAAATGTAAATATTATTGGACATCAAAAAATGTAAATGAACTTTCACTTTACATTGATTTATGAAAAAGACATTAACGGCATTATAATAAATCATTTATAATATTATTTATTTGTTGAAAATCACGTCACAATCATACGAAATAAATACATTTCACTACACTACATAGTAAAATTAAAATAATAAGTTTATATAAAATATTAGGATTAAATAACTGCGAATGATGAAACAACTAATCCTAATGTCTGCCATCATCATTGAGAATGTTATTATATTATAACAACGAAACAAACCTTAGCTATGAAATTAACCATAGTCTTCAGAAATATTGATTATATTATTATTTGGTCTCCCCCAATTACTTTTTAACCAATAGCCAATTCTATTGTTAAACATAATTAATAATTATTAATTATTAAAATTATTAATTAAAATAATTATTGTAATAAAATATAATTTGAATTTGACTTACCGTAACGTTTAACTCCCGCGATATTTGGTAAAGGTTTGTCCTGTATCCTTGGCCATGAAGATCCAAAATTTGATTCCCGGTTTAAATTTCGGTTAATTGTGAAGACTCGCAGAGGTCAGCAAGAAAGCACCCAACAGTCCAATAAAACACAGCCACCAAAGGTAAACAGATGAAGAAGAAACAGTCCACTAATTTACACCACAAGTCAACGAGAGTTCAATCAGTAGTTTTGGGGTCAACAAAATGGCAAGATATCGGAATCCGTAAACAGAACAAGTCGTGAGCAAAATACAGTAAACACGCGCGCGTCATCGTACAAGGAAGTGCAAATTGCAACTAAGTTAACAAAAATATTTTATGTTCCCGTTCCCACACTTTAGCCCCGTCCTAATTGGTTGGAAGTAAAATGTGGGAGTGGTTTTTGCGTTTGTGTGTGTGACCGAACCGTTGTGAACTGTTCTTAGTAAAATATTTTGAGGTGGTCGAGCATCAAGTGGGCCGATTGTACATAAAAGATTATTCATGATAGTTTGGGTGTGTGTGTGTGTGTGTGTGTGTGTGTGTGCGCTTGTGTATCTGTTTAGGCCTGTTGGTCTAATGGTTAGTAACCCAGACTGCTAAACCGGAGGTCGTCGGGTTCGATCCCCACCCAAGATAAAACTTTGTGTGATGAGCACGATGGTTTATTCTGTGTCTGGGTGTTATTTATCTATAATATGTATGTATTTAGAAATATAAATATAAGTATGTTTATCAGTTGTCTGGTTTCCATAGTACAAGCTCTACTTAGTTTGGGATCTGATAGCGTTGGTTGACTTGTCCCAAGATATTATTATGTATGATTTATAATAATATATATTTTTTTGTTTGAGCATAGTCCATTTCAAATAACTACTTAGTAACGCTGTTCTTACATTGATACTTTAACATGGGGAGCAATTACAGAGGTTTGTTTCGTTTGCTATACAAATGTGGACCCATGTAGAAATATGCTCTGTTTCCGAAACAAAGTCTGCATGAAGGCCTTTGCCAATGAGGTAGTCTTCTTGAGCGCTGATCAGCTATAATAGTCAGGGGTGCAGATTTGTGAAACCTAAATATTACTGCCAGAATTAAAAAGTACTTCAAACAATAAATAAAATCATAAATTATAAAAATAAAAAAACCCGCCTTCACAAAAAAGATTGAAACAAGATCCCCTACATAATTATACAATTTCATGCAGTCGGAGGCACTTTATTAAGTTCATCGAGATTCATTAATGCCTCCGACTGCATGATACCCATATTGCAATATTCGAAACAACTTTTTTTTTCACACCTCTTTATTTTGACATCTCATAGCCGCCACGTTTGTTTTTTAAAAACGTCACCTATCTAAGAGCACTTGGGCAATTAAGACGAATCTAACGAACGTGTGAATTGTTTAAATCCGTTCAGTGGATTATGAGATATCAGTTAATAAAGAATATTACATACATACATACAAGATACGCGCAAAAACATAACCCTTCTTTACAGTCGGGTAATAAATGCATTAAAACTTACCTTATTTTAAGACTGTATTCAACAGATACACTCAAAAGTCAGTAATATCAAATCACTTGTGAATGGACTGTCTAAAATTCTATACTTGTTTCAGGTGGTCGGTAACCCGTACTGGATGGCTCCCGAGATGATGAACGGCAATGTGTACGACGAAAAAGTTGATGTGTTCTCATTTGGGATCATATTGTGTGAAGTAAGATTTCATGTTATTATTAAATCAATACCAAGGACTATAGCTTCCGTTTAAAATTTACCAACTATCGTTCAAAAGATTTTTTTCTTGTATTACCAATATAATAAGTACATTTGTAGCGTATATAAGCAGCCACATAATATTACAATATTTTATCCATACTTAATATTATTGTTTGCCGAGGACATACAGCCCATTTGTCGAGGAAGGCTATATACCTAGTCGGGTCGTAAGTTCTGTCAAAAACTTTTAATGTGATTAATGATACAGTTTTTTATAATTGTTTAAAAATTATATATGAAATGAAAGGTAATTAAATGCACAATCCAAATTTATTTACATTATTCAAAATGCCCTCCCCCATTTTGAATACATGCCCGTAATCGACGCGGCCAGTCGTCGATCGCAGCACGCACCACATTCATGTCTATTTCTGCCGCTGCTTTAACCAGAGATGCTCGGAGAGACTCCAAATTCTGATGAGGTTTAGCACAGACAATCTCCTCCAAATGTTGCCATATCTTGTAGTCCAGTGGGTTTAGATCTGGACTAGAAGAGGGCCAGTCTTCATGACCAATGAAGTTAATTCCTCGGGCGGTCAGCCAGTCTTGCGTGCTTCGTGCCCTATGAGCTGGCGCAGAATCCTGCTGGAATATCCAGTGTCTGTTTTCGAACATTGTTTGGGAAAGAGGTTCCACTATGTTCGTTAGGACGGTATTTTGGTATACAACGGCACTGGTTTTTACACCTTTTTCACAAAAAAACACCTCAGTTAATCCTGAATATGAGACTCCAAGCCAAACCATGATTGACGAAGGATAATGCCCACGCTGCACCCTTGGAATACGCGCGCTTGCTTCTTCACTGCTATGGGCATACACTTTGTCATTTTGTTTGTTGTAGCTTTCCTCGATGTTAAAAATTTTTTCGTCGGAAAACAAAATTTCGCGGTATTTTTTTCCCGCGTACCGCCTTAACAAAGCTCGGGATCTTTCCAGCCTAATTTTTTTCAAACGCTCATTCAAAAAATGTCCGGTCTTTTTACGATAAGCTCGTAGTCCTAGGTCTTCATTTAACACTCTTTTAATCGTGGTTCTGCTTAGGCCCATCTGAAGAGCTAAGATTTTTTGCTTCCGGACGGGATTTCGTTGAATTCGCGCCTTCACGGCTTTGATGACCGCTGGTGTCCTAACTGTGCGAGGTCGGCCGCTCCTCTTACGATCTTCGAAGCTTGAATCTTCAGTGTACCGTTTGATAGTGCGATAAACAAACCGTAGTGTTATTTTCAAATTTTTCAGAATGTTGAAAATCTCTGTTGGCGTGTAACCACAGCGGTGCAACGCGATAACCGCGACTCTATCTTCCTTTTGCGACCACTCCATATTTGAAAATGAATAAAAATGATTACTTTCTTTATATTTGAAAAGGGCGAATGTTCTATTTTTAAAATTAGTCGAAGCATATGTGGCCAGTATTCGAAGATAAAAAAAATATGGATGTGACAGAACTTACGACCCGACTAGGTATATAACATCACGCTACGACCAATAGGAGCGGAGTAGCAATGAGAAATGTTGCAAGAACGGGGAAAATTTACGCAGACGAAATTGCGCGGGACTGGTAGTATATTTATAAAATCTAATATTTCCAGATAATAGGTCGCGTATCAGCCGACCCGGACTTCCTCCCGCGGCGCTCCGACTTCGGCCTGAACGAGGCGCAGTTCGTGGACAAGTTCTGTCGCACCACGGCCTGTCCCGAGCCCTTCTACAGGATCGCCTTCTTAGCTTGCCATCTGGAGCCTGATGCACGGTGATGAAACATTTAAATATTTCTACCTATGTCCGTTATAGACTTGTGGTTCTATTTACATACCTCAGAACAGTGACGATTGTAGCGGCTGTAGCCTAATGGGGCATCTGCCTCGGAATCGTGAGGTCGCGTGTTCGAATCCTACCCATATTACTACCGACGTGAATCTACTCCTTCTTTTTCTCAAACGAAATCTACTCTCTCAGCATATTCAAATCTTCTCCTCCCCCGGCTGGTCGGCATGTATAATATGTCCAACCTTGGGGAGGTTGGACATAGTCCCACCGTAGCTGGCTACCCCCATAAAATCCTAGATCCGCATTCTTCAGTATTACTTTTTTAATCATTATGTATATTTAACTAAATCTATTTTTAATTCCAGACCACCATTCGAAGTGATAGAGATCTGGCTAGAGAGCGTGGTCCAGCAACTATCCAGGTCAGACCGCGCCCCCTCCCCCCCCTCGCTGCTGCATGACATCCAGCAGTACGCGCGACAGGACTCTGACTGTCACTGTCATCGGCTGAGCAAGGCTGACAGCAGCGAGCTTACTGTACCTGATGCTGGGGTTATTAAGGTAAGGTCGTCATTAGGTTTTTACCACCAAAACAGCGTAACAAGAGCCTCAACACTTTCGGCTAAAAATATTGATTTGGGAGCCGCAGGTAGAAGTAAGATTTTTTTCAGTACGAAGGTTTTTTTCAAATAATACAAGATAACTAGCAATGTGGAATTGTAGGTCTCACATTACTAGCAATCCTGTTAACCTCTCCTGCTAAGCTCAATGGCTTGAGTTAGAAATGGGTTTACGTCGTATGTCACGGCGTATTATAGGTAGGATTCGAACCAACGACCCCACGATTGCGAGCCTTAACCATCATCGAGATCATACCATAGGTATAATTACAGTATGAATAAATAATCGCACTATTTTCGCCAATCAAATTGAAACATAATATGCCTTTGCAAGAACATTGTTACAAAGATGGAAGGTCGTCTTAAAATTAAATGTGTACATCATGTTCTGCCTAAATCGGGCATGCAAATGTCAATAGAAAATATACGTTAAAGAAGTTAGTATTTTGTTATAAAATTTACCTAGTCTGTCTATTTATTATTTAAGAACTCTTTTACAATATAAACCTATTATAGAGCAGATCCTTTATACTGTTAGGTATGTGATTAAATATAGCTCCTCAAATTGCAAAACAATTATTTTTGTAAAGCTCACTTCTAGGAGTTATGGGCAAAACAATTATGTCTGGATTCCTGGTGTTTCTCAAGTACATGTCTTTGGCTTTGGTAAGCAGATCTTTATTTCGTTTTGTAAATTTGGCAATTTCAAATATATACATGCTTGGCATGGCAAGTCTTAAGTTTGAATTTAATCCGGTTCAAAGGACTGGAAGGAATGTGTACAAGTAAATTTATCTTCACTCCTAAGTCTCGAACTACGTGAACGCGGTTAAGACTTAACCGTTTATTATGTAGCTAAAATTGATATTATTTTTGATAAAATGTTGTATGACATTTCGGAAAACTGAGAAAGAGTTTATTATTGCAGTACAGGTAAATTAGCTTGAAGAAATTTTTGCGTTTGTAGTAGTGTATGGTCAGCAAATAAAAAAAACAACATTTTATTTTTAGTTTTTATTGTTTTAAAGGTAATATACGTTTGTGGCTGGAGCACACCAAATGCGTGCACGTCTACGCATACGCACTACGTACTAATACGGTCGTGAAAATGTGTATCCACCGCATTGTAATCTATGGAACTGTATGAGGCAGACAAGCCAGTTCCAAACATTACAAGCATTGAATGCCGGTTTTCACTTCAGTGAAGACGTGTATGAATTAGGTGTTCTCCGGCCATAAATGTTTTATTCTAATAATTCATCAACCCCAGGCATATCACAATCATCCCCATCCTCGCTTTCATCAGATGAATTATTTAAATTAATTATGATTCGTTCTGATATTGTGTCTAAAGCTGCGTCTCTACCCTGATATTTGCTTTCCTCCTCAATAGCATGCAAACAAACTTTTCTCCATTCCTCTACAGTTATGGCGTTCATTTTTTCTTCAGCTAATGACATTATAACCTTCATATTCATTGCGACATTCTTTTTTGCGACATATGTTTTCACTATCCCCCATATATTTTCTATAGGATTAAACTCCGGATGGTATGGTGGTAAACGCAGCACAGTATGACCGTGCTGTCGTAATATTTCGTCTATCTTGTACTCTATAAATCTCGCCTTGTTTTGCAGAATCAGTTCATATAATTGAGGCTTAAGCAACGTGGATGAATGCTCAATGTTTCGAAATGTCAGCCAGTCTATCATTTGCTGTTTTCTAGAATTACTATTCGGTGCAGGATTTTGTATTGAGTTATGATATGGTGCGTTGTCAACAACAACAACACTATTTGGTTGTAAGTTGGGTATTAATTGAGTTTGAATCCACCTTGAATAGTTGTCATAGTTCATATTGTTGTGGTAATCTCCACTTTTTTGGTCGGCTTTAAACATAAGCAATGCATTTGGTATAAAGCCATCGATACCACCGGCATGAACAATGATTAAGCGGTTGCCTTTCGATATATGTTGCTTCAAACCTGAAGTGCTTCCATCTGACCAAGATTTCGAGAGGGTATGTGATGTATGTATATATGTTTCGTCGGTGTAAACAATTGGTCGGCGTTGTTCACGATATTCAGCAATTTTCATCAAATAATTAATTCGCAAGTATCTAATTTCGTGTTTTTCCATAAGAAGTTTCCGGTTATCTTCTGTTTGCTTCCAATTAAAACCTAATGACATGACGTGTTTTCGTAACGTGCTGACACAACCTTTATAATCGATATCTTCTTTCAATTTTGAGTGCAAAGTTTTTAAAGTGGGAACTTCTTTATTTGTGATGTGGAAGTCATGAATTGTTCTTCTGATAACTTGCTGATCAAAGTTATCGATTACTATTGTAGGTTTACGATTCGGTTTCTTTTTAGGAGATTTAAATGTTACTTCCTGATCTGAAGGACGACATTTGCTTTCTGATACTACCTTTCTGACGGATGCTATTGAAATTCCTGTTGATTTAGCAACTAATTGAGTGGGGGTCATAATACTGCTCGGGTTGTTATTACACTCATTTTCGAAATATTTGTACAAACAGTACAAAACTTCCTTAGTTTGAGAAGTCAAAGGCTTGCCTCGACCATGTTTTAACACTGGAGCCATTTTGAATTATCAATATAAAGTTACAACACTTACACACTTGAAATTAAACACTTCAACAAATATTTTAACAATAATAACAAACAATAACAACAATCAACAAATACAAAATTTCACAATGAAACTACTACGTATCTAATAATTATAATTTTTTAATGAAATGCGTGCTTTATGTTCTAACGGTATCAAGCGACTGACGTCAGACTGCACGTGGCACCTGCGGACAGAGTAAACTGGTTTATTCTGGTTTTGTGCGTGTTTCCACTTTCCACTATCAAGTGACGATTTATTTATTTGTTTTGTTTCGTAATTATTATGGTCAAAACTTTTTACCTATAGCTAAACTACTATCATCTAAAGAACGACACGATATTTTATTGTTTCACGGTAGTCGCCTTGTCGTTTGCTCAAGGACGTGAAATTGAATGACATATTTTTTTTAATAAAGTCAAAACCTTTTTCTTTAAAATAAAAACTTGTTTTTATTGAAAACAAAAATCAGAGTGTTGCTAGGGATAAGTATTAAATTAAATAGTAATGTTAGGATATTGAAACATTTTTGTAAGGGCCAGAACGATATAGTGGAAACGCGCTCTAATATCTAAGTAACATACACACCACTACATATGCAAAAATTTCTCGAGACTAATTTCACTGTACATGTATGAAGATAAACTAAGGTTATCTTGAAAAAATTATCAATCATGTTTATAATTTTTATGGCATCAGCGTACATGAAAATGTTGAGTTAATGAAACATGTATTTATGTCATTAATGAATAGATTGAAGAGTAGGAAACATCACTGAGGAACTTCAGAATCCTCAACTATAGGTTTTGGTACGAATCCATTGACAACTACTATTCATGTTTTGTCATTAATGTACGACATAAACCACAGATAAATAGATCTAGCTAGATGCCACATGTTCCTGTAACAGTATGAAAACAGAGCGTGCCACTTTATCCCCACCGCGCATGACGTCACGCGAGCGTTTTAGTGATGAACCTACCATAAACAGAATCGTTTCAATCGTAAGACATCATTCATCTAACAGAGTATCGATTTTAAATCGACCAATTCGATTCGATACTGCTGTTTTGAATTATTTAATTTGAAGTTTTTTTTTTCAATAAAATCATGAAATAATTAACAAAATTCTTTCGTTATAATGTATTCATTTTTTGTTATTTTGTTTTAAGCTATATTAAAAAAAAATCTGTTTCTGCCAAATAGGTACAGCTGTTTACCCGTGAAAGAGTAATATACATCCACTCATCCATCCATCAAGTCTCACTAACTTTGCATTTTTAAGATTACTAGAATCATTCTTATAAATAAAAATAAAAACATGGGTAAAATTAAATGACATAAGCATTTTATTCATTTTTAATCATTTAATATACTTACCTATCTAATCAATTGTAGGGAAGATTAGGTGGGATCAATATAATTTTTACACTAAGCCAATACTATTACTTACCTGTTTTTAACGATTTTGATTTTTTGAATATCACAGAATGCCTTCTTAGAGTAGACTAATATTAAATTGTGTTTAAATGCTGTATTTGCATTTATGTATAGTACTTTTTAGGTACTTTCACTAAAATTACTTAATCACAAATGCTTTAAATTTTTTATCATTATAGGAGCTAATTAAATCAGTAATAGGTCTTACACATATTAAAGTAAAGGATTGAACTATTTAACATTATATAGATTGCACAAGATTACCACAATCAATTTTCTAGAAAATAAAAAACGTACGAACTTAGGTAGTTATTACGTACTAAACGTTTTATTGAGATCAAAGTTATCAGTATCACTTAATCGGCCTTCATTATAAAATTTACAATCTTTCTTTTTGAATGACCAACCTTGTGTCAGAATTATTCAGATCACCCTTTATGACATGACCTAACGACTGTTAGCGAGATGATAACAGCCTGAACCGGGTTTTTCCGTGACCTCTGAAGCACGGATACGTTCAAATATAATATCACTATGCTATACGACTTCAAAATGTACTTAAAAAAAGTTGGAAACGAAATAATCGCGCGAACAGCGTAAACCTACAAAATTGAAGGATCAAAATTAAAGACCCCCAATACGCTCCAAACCCTTTCTGTACCATTTAATAAAATAGTAAAAAAAATGTTAGTTTAGATTTAACTGAATTAAATACCTCATAGATACTAAATTATTGACCTGGAAACAGGACGAGTTTAATATACATTTGTCTTTTCGTAGTTTTGGTTTTCAAATTTCTCGTTAAATCGTATATCTTATGTATACATCAGCTATTGCCTTTATGAGATTAACTAAATGGTTTTCAGTAGGTGATTGATCAAACTGATACCTATGTACCCAGTTATTACAAAAATGCATTCTCGTTCCTCCGGCTATCTGTTTTTTGTTTCATATATAGAGCGCGATCAATTCGCGATTGAAGAAATCGATATATAGTGCCTAAACTTAACATCACTACTTGTAGAAAAACGACAAAGTCCCCTGTACCACGACATTTATTTGTTGTTGTGTTGTTTATTCGTTTGAATTTCATTGCGTACTTTCAACGTATGAGACGATGACATATCACCTGATGATATCAATTGAAACCGCAATGTAATGTAATGTATAGTATAACTCAAAAACGTAAATAAATCATTTTAAAATTAATTTCAGCTTAAGGAGCAACAAAATTACTTAGGGATGAAAATATACATCTCCTTTGAAACGGTCTACATTCTTCGACGAGTTTTTACAACTTATAACTGCACAATTAGGCATTTCTTGTTGCAGTACACGCGACGTCATGCGGTCGCGATCGAACTTTGAATAATGTCATGCGCGAACCAAATGGCGCCGTTGCACTGATTAGAGACACGCTTTGACTTACTAATGACTGATTCTAGCTATATGTGTGTTCTGAGACATAAACCATCTTAACACATACCTCGAATTCTATTATAGGCAACGTTTTTGTAAAATTATCGAATGATCCACATTGTCAAATGCCTTCTGAAAGTCGTCAATATCATAAGATTTGTAGTGATTGTCTCTGAACGAAGCCGTGTTACTTGGGTACAATGTCTTGATGATTATTTATGGATTAATGCACAACTTGACATACAATATATTTGAAAAAAAATTAAAAAACCTCCAGAGGTTGGTTACCTGTAAACGTTAAAATTTTCTGTGGATATTTATAGAATTTGCATTGTTTCTTCAGATATATAACCTTCGCGTCTTTATCAAACAACTGACGTTTTCGTATTTTTTTAACTTGTCAGATGTGTTATATAGTCTTACATATACAATCTAATGTAGTCCTACATTCATTTCCAGAGCAATGTACGATATTTTACCGTTTCTCATCACACGTTCTAGTGCCTTATAAATATAAAGCCTAAATTATTTCTATGAAACAGATTAAAAAGGGGTTTGATGCAACTTTATATCGCGGATCACAAACCATAGTTCAATTTAGCATTTTATTAATACCCACCTTTTTCTTTAAATTTCGACTGAATTGCCTCTGGTCTACATATGGTCACAAATCTGCTACGTAATTTCAAAATATTTATTGTATTGTTCCAGTCAAGTTCCAACGCGACCCTGTCAGTCCCGGAGCGAGGCTGGCGAGCTCTAGGCAAGTGCGTATCGGCGAGCCACATCGGGGCTCGCCCCAGGGTCACCCTCACCAACCTCAGTCGCAGCCATCACGCGCTGCACACCGCCGGGTACATCCTCAGGGCTGATGGCAACACCATCAACATTACTAAGGTAACATCCGGTCACCCCAGGGTCACCCTCAACAGCCTCAGTCGCAGCCATCACGCGCTGCACACCGCCGGGTACATCCTTAGGGCTGATGGGAACACCATAAACATTACTAAGGTAACATCTTGTCACCCTCAACAGAATCAGTCGTAACCATCACGCGCTGCACACCGCCGGGTACATCCTCAGGGCTGATGGGAACACCATAAACATTACTAAGGTAACATCTGGTCACCCTCAACAGAATCAGTCGCAACCATCACGCGCTGCACATCGCCGGGTACATGCTCAGGGCTGACAGGAACACCATCAACATTACTAAGGTAACATCGGGTCACCCCAGGGTCCCTTAGTAATAACGTCACTGTACAATCTATCATTAAGAATTGACTCCGTTTAAAGTTCATTTAAAATTTAACATCTGTTGTCCTATTTTCCAGGTGGACAACATATCAGAGTGGCTGGACCCCCCTCCCCTCAAGCGCACAAGTCCAGACTCCCACCTGAACAAGCTACAAGAACACAACAAGACTCGCAAGGTTGAATCTCCAGATGAATTCGACGGAGAACTTCCTCCCTTCCTGCGAAACCAGTCTGTTGAGGGACTCGAGAGCGAGTACAAACACGAGGTAGACACCCCTTTACCTTTCTGCAGACACTACAGCATCCCCGATAGAACAGGAGTACTCCAAAACGAACCTCCAGATTCCGATTCATCAGATGACGATGTCGACATAACAACTTGGCACGAAAACGTCAAAATCTTCGATAAAATGGACGTAGACCCAAAAGCTCTCATCGCTACAATCGTACAAAAAGGCGAGAAAATAAACCTTCTACCAAAGAAAGCCAGCTATGACGTCACCGGTGTTGTGTTGAGAAATCCAGATTGTTCGTTGAATGAACGGAAAATAACTGACGTTGATGCTCGAAGGTATAATATAGATCATTTAACTAAAAGTCCTATAATGGCTGAAGGGGTTAAGAACATTGCTAAGAATATAGAAAAAGAGAAATCGCAGGAGAAAACGGGCTTTTTTCCTAAGAAACTGTTATCACCGAAGTTTAGCAGACTGTTCAAACCGAATACTACTGAAGTTGTTAGAAACAAAGAGGGTGAAGACAAAGAAAAATCTAGAAGTAAGTTCTTTGTCCAGAGGCCGTCTTCTCCAAGTAATATTAGGTCTTACAGGATACGACCGGCAGAATCCGACAAGCCAGTTTTAAATAATGAAGTGTTAAAATCTGATTTGAAGTTAGCGAAAATGGGCAAGCCAATGACTCCGATATTCCGACGGCATTTGGCCGAAAGACCAGACTTCGCCGATGGAAGGTTTAGCTACAGAGATCGTCGGACAAAACCGGACGAATCTAAGTTCATTGAGTTAGGACGGAACAGGATAAAAACGCCTATCACTAATTTAGATAAAGGTGCTAAATTGGAGAGGGGTGTTCCTCTTATACGGAGTAGTCAGATTAATAACATTCCTGCTTTGGCTACGGTGCCGGAAAAAAAAGTTGAGAAAAAAATTGTGGAAGGTCTGCCCAAAAGACGTGAGCCGGGAATATCTCGCAGTAACTACGTGAGTCTGGCCAATTTGAAGATTAACGGTAAGGGCAAGGAGCCCGGCGCCGAGGAGTCGCCCGTCGAGAGAGTTATTTAGATAACTTTACTTGCAATGACTGACTGTTTACAATATGGTGTCAACTCAAATCAGTATCTTTTTAAGAAACGTCAAAACAATGCGCCTAGTACTAATTTATATGAAATACAAAACAATGACGTCATTCTTTTGTATGGTCAAATCATGTAGTTTCAATGTTTGTTTTGATGTTTATAAATTCATGACAACGTAAAATTGTAGAGAAACATTGTTTTTCAGAATATTTTGCAAATGCTATTTCCTTTATAGTGTAAAATAATTTATTGTTATTGTAGTCATCTACCCAATTTAATGAGTTTTACATTCCGATGTAATTTTGCCCATAGACATTTCATAAAAAAGCCTTGAGAAAAACAAATAGCAAAATCATACACTTTAGCTATGAAAAATAATATAACTTTATATCACTAACACTCGGAGTAGTTAAATGTTTACTTATATCATTCCACAGTAAAGATTAACTAACTCTGAATGCGGCAGATATTTTTAGTTACATGATGTAAGTTAAACTTACATCGTAGAGTTACATCTGTTTGCTCTGGATTTTTTTGAGCATTGTCTTTGCTTAAACGTAACCCAAGCAATCGTGTTAGTATTTATTACTATGAATATAGTATCTATAAACAGTGAACACGAGTTATTGCAACTCATAATTAATACGTTTTAATGCCAGTATAATATTTAACATTTATTCAGCAGACCGTTTAGATTCTACAATATCTGTTACTGTGTTTTTGACTTTCACTAAGAATCTGTGTACAGATTATAAAATTATAAATAATCGGGTCTTAATCGCGTAAATAATTTAAGGTAAAATACCTTGTTTATTGCCCGACGTTTCGACCGTATTGCAACGGTAGTATATATACATAATTTTATAATGTGTACAAATCGCGAAAGTTTATCAAAATCTGTGTACAGTAAACAGTGTAGTCATTGCATGGAACTGTTAATCTTGCCATGTTATACCTAGTTGATATACAATTGTTGAACGTTGTACTACGAGTGCCACATCCATTCTACTTGTTTGTACCTTTGTATTAGCTTTGCAGTGGATGGTGTTATCACGTTATGGACTATGTGTGCGAGGGATATTGCACCTTATTTGTTAAGGGGTAAGGTTGGATGATTAATTGGTATTACTTGTTATTTTGATGACAATATTGTAGTTTTTATATGCCATTACGAATGGTATTATTGAAATGAAGTAATTTTGAATGCAATTAGTATCTGGTAGTGTGGTTTCTTATTCTATCAACATATAAATTTAATTTATTGAGATTTGAATTTATTTGTTACATATAATTAGGCAAAATTTAATTTTGCGTGCGATTTTCGTAGGTTGCCATTACATTGTTTTTTTTCTCAAATGAGTTTTTTTGATCATGTGTACGTATACGTACGTACGTACACGTTCTTATATTTTTCTTGTGACGTATGCTTTTGTAAAATATACTCAATTCATATATATTTAAAGTATAATATTGTATATCCTTAAAAGCTTTCAAATAGTGTCAATTAACGGAAATATTTTCATTTGTATGGCACTATTACATAGGAGTGAATACTATTTGTGTGTGGAGTTATTGAGATTGTCGTAGAAAAGTATGTAGCTGTATCTACTTACCTTTTGAAGTGATAGTGTAATGTTAAATTTATTGGTGCCACTTGTATGAAGTTCAAAATGCACCAAAATATTAACTTTTAAGTCTTTCGCGTTTAAAGAAATTCGGGGATTAACGCAATTATACATCCGTGGTACAGTTCGTGGTAATCCGGTTGAAGCACAAATAGAATTTCATTATTTAGGATCAACGTAACTTGACCGGATTGAAGTTGGCGAAAAGAGGTTGCGTAGATGCATTTTTTTGTAGTAAATGGTGAAAGGAAACGGGGAGCGGGGGCGGTAACTAAACCAAGAGAATAAGAGATGCGATTACGCATTGCATTGCCATAATTAGTATTACTAACTCATGTTTTTATGTGATTTTTTCGTAAAGAAATTGTTTTTCAAACTTTCTTTAGTATTTATTGTAACTGTTCTAAATTTAAACTTTTATGAACTCATTTATATGGCATTTTTATATTGTTGAATTAAAATTTTGTTAGTATTTTTAATCGATTAAAAATAATTATTCGTTTTCGTAAGTAATTTTAGGGTCACATCTCTATGACATGCGGGAAAGTGTTATGAACCTAAATTTAATCCGGTCAAGTTATGTTGATCCAACTGTACTTCTCGTCTCTGCCGTTAAGCAGAAGAATAACGAAATTCTATTGGCGTATACGACACATATCCTCTTTTCTCCCCTTCGGTGGTATATAAGCTCAAGGTTATATAATAACAATGCATGATTGAGTTAATCCCTGTAAATAATTATGTAATGCTCTTAAAATGTGTCATTTTGAATAAAGTCTTTGCGACAATGGTGTGAAAAAAATAAGTAAAGGTTAGTTATGCCCCCAGGGTACTTTATCTTTCTCAAAAGTGCTACAAAGTTGTTTGGTAAATCTCTAAACGGGAACAACTTGAATGTTCTTAAACATTCAACTAAAATGTTCTTAATAATAACTTAAATTTTCAGTATTCGCTTAAACTCTAGCTAAGAGTCTATAAGATTCAAATTGGCTCCAATTTCGCTACTTGCATTTGTTATTATAATATAGTGTCTTGACATATATACGGAAATATACACAAGTTGTTTTCTATTGTAGTTATATTTGTACCGTTTTGTATTGTGTAGAGGAAATATTCAATAGTTTAAATATTACTAATATGCGAATAGATAACAAAGTAACTTATTTTTATCAAGAGTGTACGGGCGGGTTAATCTTCATGCGTCCTTGGTACCGATTGGTGGAAAATTCTCAAATTTTTGATTCTAGGATATATATGTTTTCACATAATGTTTTCGTCAACTCGAACTTCGATTTTGAGTTGTATTTTTCGATAATGACATCGCAATTGCAAATTGTTAAGTAATTAAACAAACTGATAGAATCAAAATAAACTTAAATTTGTCCATTTCTCTCATAAATATTATTTACTACAAAAGTCCCATTGAATTCTGTCCAGAACTTGCAGAGAAAGTATTTAAAAAAATCAAATGTCTTAATTGAAAAATATTAAATGAATCTCTTAAACATTTTTATTCTATATCATACGATTCTGTGCCATTTAAATATACAGTCGGCATTATTTAGTGTATTTATTTGCCGGCTGTACTTTATAGTCTATGGATAGATCGCTCGGTTTAATTTAAAAAAAAAACCGGTTAAGTGCGAGTCGAAGTCGTGCTCTATAGGTTTCATACAAAATTGTATGTAAAATAGCTCATTACTGGAATCTATCTCTCCAACGAAAAAATAACGCAAATGTCAAAATCAGCAGCATAAACAGCTAAAATCGCCGTATATTTTGGTGTGTTGCCAAGGTAGATTTTTTCCTCTGTTTCAAGGGAATGGAAGGGAATTAATTGTAACTAGATACCTCCACGCCTTCCTGAAGAAAAGAGTCTAAACCTTGCGATCCATCCATCGACCAATAGTTACATGTCTAAATAAATTCTGAATCTACGACATTAGGTTAGTTTGTACAATACATTAATTTCATTAATTTATTAACATTATATTAGAATTATTTAGATTTAAGTTTTATCTTTTAATTTATATTTGAAGTCTGATTTGTATTTGACACAGGGTGCCATTTATATGTAGTGCGATTATTATTTTATGATTGAAATTGAGTGATGTTTAATATTTATGGTGCTTTCATAATTATAATCTAGCCTACGAAAGTACAAAGCAGGCACGAAACAAATTTCAACCGCGTCTCACATACGGCCGAATATTCGAACGCACTTTAAATAAAATATTGCTAAGTCGCAAAATATTGTTATTGTCTTTGTCACTTTAATGTGAACAGTGACGACAAAAAAAACTAAAATATCGTTTCTGAATTGGAAAGTTAAATATTTACTCAATTCCAATCATAGAATATTTAAAATTAACTCGAATCAGGGCAAAATCAATCTGATAATTATTTCTAATCTTTTTTTACGTTCGACATAATGTCGTGCTCATTTTGTATACCTTATCTGTGATACGTTTCGTTAAAAACGCTGCAATAACAAGTATTATAGGTGTCTTTTAGTTATTAAAACTCAAACATTTTTTTATTAAGATTATTATAGATTTTTAGTTTGCCTTTGAACGCCATTGATATTTACGACAGTTGATTAGCCATACTACATCTCGTTTGTCGTATTAATGAATGGTCGTATAACTAAAATGTGAGTAAAAACGTTTGGCGTTCACAAAGATATAATTATTTAACATATTAACGATCGTAACAACGATTATTCCGTCTTCTGCATTCCAAGCGGTTTTGTATTTTTTTTTTGTATCCGTTTCTAAGTACAAATAAATAAAGGAATATATTCAGTATTTGCATTTTTATTATGACCTGATATAACTTTTTTAAAACAATGAAAATATACTCAGTTTTGTAATAATGGGATTCCAAAATAAGGTAAAGAAGTGTGTATATATTTGTCTATTCCATATTGAAATCTGTCCATCTGGTTCGGAGCTATGATAATTATATAATAATAGTATCTTGGGACAACTCGCACAACGGCATCTGACCCCAAACTAAGCAGAGTTTGTACTATGGTAACCAGACAACTGATAAACATACTTATATATTTCTAAATACATACAAATTATAGATAAATAACACCCAGATACAATAAACCACCGTGCTCATCACACAAAGTTTTATACTGGGTGGGGATCGAACCCACGACCTCTGGCTTAGCAGTCAGGCTCATTAACCAACAGGCCAGTCAGAGCTATAAGCTGTGGGGATAAATTACGCCATACTTACTGTTACTGTCATTCAATAGTGAATACCTATATATAGTAGATATAAATATTTTTGAGTAGGTAATAATATTCGTCGTTATTGTAGTCCGTGCAAATCATAGTTTCGGGTATCACAACAAAAATAAACTGTAAAATATTCTTTATTTGTAAACAAATTCGAAATTGGGTATTTAAATACATCATAACGGTTAAAACGTACACTAAGAACATAGAAAATATTGCGTTCACAAACGATACAAGTATTACTCTACGGAATATAATAAACAATCTTTCGACTTTATCGATATCGATAAACGTTTTAAGTCTATTATTTGAAACCACTAAGACCCGAAAGTACCGAAAAAAAAATCCTACGTTCTATCTTTTTCGCTCTTACGACTTTCGAAACAGGATAAAAAAGGACATACTGAAACTGACACTTTAATGACAGATGTATCGATTCGTAATTTAGCTGGAGGTATCTCGGGTCTTCGCGATTGTAATATTTGTCGTAAATAGATAAATATAAAAGTAAGTACGTAGTAGATAGGAATAGTGTGCGGTATATTGTCATACATTGGACATTCGAGTAGTTACAGTTGATCAAGAGGCCGTAATTATATCTATTACATATACATACTTCATTGCGTGTACAAAATGGGTATCTTTTTTGTCTTTAACTAATCTGGCGTTTGTTTTAACTGGGTGGTAGAACAATAATAAGAATGAATATATGTTTCACGTATCTTTAAAGCAATGGATATACACATACAATTTCATGCCTTTGTAGCTCTTCGACTAATCAGAGTCACAAATTCCGTGAAGAAATTGAAGTAGTTGTCTACGTCAATTTCTTCACGGAATTTGTGACTCTGATTAGTTGAAGAGCTTTTTCTGAATTGAAATTTGAATAAAATACAATGATAATTAAATATTATCTTTATATCATTTAAATAGAGTTGTAAATATTATGTAGGTGATTAAATACAGTAGCGTGTGCTCATGCATGCTATTTGCAACTATACTTGAATGGCATAAAGATGATATTTAAATACCATCAGAAAAAAACGATTCCAGCTGCCTTATTTTGTTAGATAGTTTAGAATTAAATGTGAAATCTTTTTACGTATTCTAAATGCTGCGTTTTGTGACTGTCACATTAGACAATAATATAAAATTCTATATAATTACTAGCTGACCCGCGCAACTTCGTCTGCGTAAATTTTCCCCTTTTTTTTTTTTACAACATTTTTCATTGCTGCTCCGCTCCTATTGGTCGTAGCGTGATGTTATAACCTATAGCCTTCCTCGATAAATGGGCTATCCAACAATAAAATATTTTTTCAATGCGGCCCAGTAGTTCCTGAGATTATCGCGTTCAAACAAACAAACAAACTCTTAGGGGGATGAAAAATAGATGTTGTCCGATTCTCAGACCTACCCAATATGCACACAAAATTTCATCAAAATCGGTCAAGCCGTTTCGGAGGAGTATGGCAACGAAAACTGTGACACGAGAATTTTATATATTAGATAAACACCCATTTTTTATACACAATGAATTACAAAATCAAATAATACGACCTATTGTGTATTATGCCGTTCAATCATGTTTATAAGAAACAAACTTACAAATAACATCACAACGCGACATTCGGTAGGAGTACAATTAGTGCTATAGAACTTATGGACGTGCATTTTATTTTGTAAGTTATAGAAAAATAACCAAGATTTGATTCTATTTGAGAAATATTTATATCTTCATATTAACTAACACTTAACGTGCATACAAATATTAAGTAACGGATGTCATAAGTTACCTCACTAGGCCGGTCTGAAGTTAAGAGACATTTACACGATGCTAGTTTCTTGCATTTAATTGAAGCAATAAATGACTTTTAACCTAACATCCAGTTGTCGTGTGAACGATGCCTTTTTCACACATTCGAGAGCATTGCTAATTAATCCTACGTCACAGGCAAGAAATTTACGTCGTGCAAATGGCAATGAGCAGATGGATTAGGTATGTAAGACGTTCGCACCTATGATAAGAGTTGCGCTCTTAACATTATATACGTTACCTAAAAATGAAATACATTTTAATTCAAAAGTGTTAAGAATATATTCAAAAAAATCATCCGCTTGGCAGTAGTCACTAACTTCAGCCCGGCCAATAAGATTGCGCAAATTGTACTTTCTATAGAAATAGAAAAAAACACATGCGAAAAAACTAGAAGTCACAATTCTAGTTGTCCACAACACCGATACTAAATGAATTAGTAACTAAAGTTACTATTCTAATCAACAACTAAATACTAACAATAATGAAGTCGTATTAACCTCTCTCGTTATCTCTTTCTGATTTATCTCCTCTACGCTTCTTACTAACGAACCATGTCGATGGATAATTAAAAAAAAAACGTTTAGGCTTCCCAGGGAGGGACTTGGGCGTTACACCCCTCCTCCCCCACTTTAAATACAAAAAAATTGGTACATTTGGCCGGTGTTTAGTTCATTGCATCTCGTAAAGCACGGCCAAGTCGACTATTCCACTATAATCACCTACGTGCTACAGACGATACGTTAGTGTACTTTGATCATTCGCGATATCATTCATCACCTAGGTGTTCATAGGTCAATAGTCAAATTAGTACTTCGGCATCCTACAAATACCTTTTGGTGAAATTTGATGTAAATTCTTCAGGACTAGCCATGGCTTGACCAAGATCTTGGTTTAGTCTTGGTAGAAAATACCTTTCAATGTAAAATAAATACAATTTTAACTTTCAGCAGCTGTTAATGTGCATTACGCAGCGTTCGTGCATCGGGCACAATAGCTGTTGGTCGATTGGCTGACGATATTTGTTTCATTAAATAACTTATTGCTTGCAATGTAACACTATGTAATGACATATTCGGCCAAGTTTAGTGTCCCTAAACTTGAACCCATAAGGAAAGTTATAACGCTATATAACTTTAACGAGCAAAACATAATGAAAGTAGTCACAAGCATAAAAATAAACTACCTAAAACCTATACATATACATTCTACTACCTATACATTCAATAATAAAGTAGATCTTGAAAAAAATAACCCTTCCCTGAAGTCGTGTAATAAAATAACCTATTTTATTAAAAAAAAAAGAATTTAATTTTTTTGATAATGTTATTTTGAAAATGTTGATGCCTCTGACGCATCCGGAGTGTGTACAACTGCTGTGCACAATTTTTTGTAGGTATACTTTTTTAATTTCTTTTGTTAAATATATGCTGTCTCCTGAGCTACAAGTTTATAACTTAGTTCAGAAGGCAAAGCTTCTATGTAAAAGTAATAATATCTTGGAACAACTCACACAACGCTATCTGATCCCAAACTAAGCTGAGCTTGTACTATGGCAACCAAACTTAATTATATATTTCGAAATACATACATATTACAGATAAATTACACCCAGACACAATAAACCATAGTGCTCATCACACAAAGTTTTACCCTGGGTGGGGGGTCACTAACGAGTGAATAAAAATTTATTATTTTTATTAATGTGTTTGTTAAGTTCTCAGGGACACAGTACTAGCTAGGGCTTGTACCTTAACGCGGGAGTTCTCTTAAAAGTGAAAAAAAGTTTTTTAAGTAGGTATTATAAACAAATTTATCCATCGACATCGTTCGTTTTAGCTTAAACCATTCTCGTTTCCACCCCCGTCTAGTGTAAAAAACTATATCAAAAAACCATATTGAGTCTATAACTAACTAGTCTAGATAAATCAGGTATACTCGGTAATTTAGACTTTACGACTTAGACATAGTTTCAGACATGTATTTCCCTTACACTACAACTAGTATTTTGACTAAGTTATTAGGTGAGCTATGTAACGTCACGAATGTGAGAGCTGCATTCGCTGGACTAGTTCAAAACAAAAATAGATAATAAATACAATGTTTAAATTTATATTTATACTTTGTTCTTTTAAAGGTACACAACTTATAAAAGTTTTGATAAACTATCCCGAAGCTTCTACCATATCGCAACGGTCGTAATGTCGGGCAATAAAAAAACCTTTAAATATTCACGCGATTAAGACCAGTAGTTTATAAAATTGTATAATTAATAAACTGCCGTGTTTCATGTGAATAAAATAAATAAGTTTAAAAAAATATAAATAATTGAACATTGAATAATTGCTATTTGATTTGATTAAATAATGCTTTGCTTAAAGCTTCATTGTTTATTAAAATCATCATACGATATGAATATTTCGACTTAATGTATGAGAACGTAATCAAGTTGTGGGCGGTTTAGACCGGCCCACGTATTCACGGACTCGCCTTAATAATGACTTTACATATTATTTACAGTAGCAAAAATATAATACTTATTAATAATTTCATATCTTTCTGAGTATTTTTATCCGAAAATAATTATTCATAATCGTCAAGAGTCTCGCCCCTCGTCAAATAAAGCTCTCACAATTCGTTTCACCACAGAAAACTTTAGTTTTCCACTTACAAAGAATTTCAAAATTATATTTTCAAATTCTCTGCACGCGTTATTTACATCTACCCTCTTAACTATTAGATAATAAATGTGTTACGATTAACATGCAAGTGCGTGATATGTGCGTAAAATTTTCTAAACCGTGATTTATATTGCTGACCGTACCTTATTTAATAATATAAATAGTTACAAAGAAAAAGACGAACACAGTCTTATTTGGGGCAAAAAGTGTTTTGATCTTTAGAAAAATAAATATTATTATAATTACTAAACGAGCTATAGAACAAAAAAATATAATGTATCATATTTTTTTCTAAATTATAATAAAAAGTTAACAGGCTCTATCATCAGCATAAAAGAATTCTCATTTTTTTTGCAAATTAAGTTCAATAACGACTCCCGTAGGATTCATTTTATATTGTATGATGTACAAGTAAGTTAACTAATTTATTAGAAACTGTACCGCCCATACATAATGTACTTTATAAAATAATGTCAATTATGTCCCGCTGCCTACCTACTTAATATTCAAATGAAGTCGACAGCTGTAAAGTTTCTTTCATTAAAAATATTGTATTCAAAACACGCGCTTTTGATAGAGCCTTATCGATACCTTTTTTAATATAAATGGGTTACTGTACTGATATTATGTACGCTAAGACAGAAGAGCTCAATACGCATAGTTGACAAATGATTTAATTGGGGCGAATTGAAAATGTGTAACAGAATTCTGCTATTTTATAATAATTTGTTCGTTAAAAATTACAGTACTATGCCAACCTATACGTATTGAATAAGGTCATAACACACATATTAACTCGGAAAGAGATCGTCACCATATTAAACTCGAGCCTTTTAGAATTCTTTGTATGAAACTCCCTACTGCTCGCACACTTATCGGATTCGTAACGTAATCACCTCGCCTCGAGACAAGCTACCGAATAGTTGACGGCGAGACGATACGGGGACCATTCCTTTTAGAGTTGATACGTCTGCTACGATACCTGGACTAGCTATAAAACTTTCTACAAAATATAAAGCGTCAAACCGACAAACGAAGCAAAGCGATATAAAACAAAATCACAAACAATTTGACTAAAAAATCCACTACATTTTATTATCATTAGGTATTCGTTTAGCACACGTAGTTAAATTCGTTCCAGCATTTCCTATGAATTGACCTTATAATTTGATTTTAAGGTCAAAAATTGCCATAATTGTAGTGCTTGGACCAATATTTGTTTATTATTTTGAATCTACTTCAATATCTTTATGTGTGTTTTAAGATAAACCTTTCATTCAATTTTACAAGAATGAAAATAAATAATTATTACAAAACATTTTGAAATGGTTTCATCTAGTGTCACCATGTTTAATATACATATACCAGGGGTTCAACCATAAACGTATGTGCAAATGGAGACCACATTGAACAATTTCGAGAAGTTTGGAATTCTGTCCTGTTGCCACATCTCTTTCTCGTCAACGACAGATAGACAATTGCATAAACTGCCGCAATCAAACATATAGACTTCATACGTAGGTTGGTCTTGCGTGATTAGACTTAACATATGACCGTTTGACTTTATAGATATAATCGTCTAAAATTGCACTGAGATTAATAGTTTTAACGGTCCGGTTAGCTCAGAATTATCAAGTTTATTGTGTTAGCTAGTAAAACAAGGCTAAGCTTGAACCAAAATTTTATCCTTTGTGTGGTCTCCATTGAAATATACGTTCATGGCTTTATTCTAGACACCTTACTATTGAAAATCTATCTAGTAAATGTTCTATTCTGTCCTATTCTCATAGTTCATTACTAATTATGTAGTAAACTGTTAGTATGGACTAGTGAGACGAGGCCTGACGACTAAACATAAACACTACAAACTTCACATTTGTATTTATATTTTAAAATTAGAAAAAATAGTTCAGATTCGAGTCATCCGTTGAGTGTGCTAGTCTTTCATCCACAATAAGGATGTAACAGGATTTTTTCTAGTTGTCATTGAAGGAAAGCGTAGCTAAAAAAGTGTTTTAATATTATAATGTACTCTAATAGCTATGCACTTTGGTCCGGTCTAACCGATTCCATCAAGTAATGGTGTTCGCTTTATCGTTCATAGTCCATTTGGGTTGATCTTTTCACTCAAAGGGAAAGTTCAGTGAATTGGAAACCTTCGGAATGTACACTTTGTCACTTCTTGAGATGTTTTAATAAAGGAAATTGACGTCAGTTTGTAATCTGTGTTCATTCTAAAAAGTTGCTAAATTCTCCATTGATAAACGAACTAACAGATTGGCGGGTTAGAATCAGTCGGACCGGACCAAATCGAATCATCTATTATAATTTCAAACTTATAAGTCGTTCCCTCGTCTACGTATTTAGGTAGTACAATGTACACAGTGCAACATAATAACATGTTAGGAACATGTTCACTAATGGACATGTGACATTAACTGCAAATTTTCACAAAACTTTTCCATTAAATTAATTTTATTTTTACTACTTTTGTAATGCGACGCGAGGCTTTTTAGCTTTAGCCTTAATTTACTGTAATCAACCGTTTAAAACAAAAAGAGGGGTGCTATAAGTGTGTGTGTATTTCTGTGCATAGGCAGACCCCAGGGAAGGGGGAGTGGTTATTTGGGGATAGAAACCCGTCCCTCCCGAAATTGTAAAAAGATAGGTAGGTACACATTTGGTCGGTGTTTAGTCAGTTGTACTACCTAACCCACCGAATCATGTTCCTGGATACGGCCATGTTTGTTATCTTCATTGTCAATTGTCACCGGCCGTACCCGTAGGTACTACGCCCTAAACGTCTGAGCTGATTTGGATGGGTTTGTTTTATTGGAAAGCGACATTTATTCGGGATGGTTTTAAGCTGTGTTTCAAAAAATCCGGTTTAGGCGCAGAATGTTCAATCCGCAAAATGTCCAGTTCGCAAAATGTCCAATTTGCAGAATGTCCAGTTCGCAGAATGTCAATTGTGCGTACGTAAAATAATGTTATAATATGAAGCTTGTAGGCCATTAGTCGTCAGGGGACTCGTTGAGATCAACTCCACGTGTTAGTGCCTGTGAGGCTTACGTTACGTATTGCTAGTAGGTACATAGGTAGGTTCATATATTGGCACAATCGTTCTACGTTCACTATCATTCAACATCGGCTAACTTTACTCGTAGGGCACTAGTGACAGTTAAGTTACAATAGAGTTTATTGGATCGAGCCCTCTCATGCCTCTAAACGTCTAAACACTATAAGTAGGTATTTAAAAACTCTTTAGAATATATTTTTCATAATCTTTAAAGTCATTTATCTAAGGTATTAAACCTCTTTTAGTGAATATAAATTATGTTTGTAACAGTAACTTTATGTCAAAAAATTGCACGTTTTTTTATAAATTTTAGGCCCAAACACCTAAATTACAAATTATTATTATTGAGCAGTTCGTAAATACATTAGTAAACTCAACAGTTATACTTACATTACCAATTTATACAACAAATAAACATATTGCTAAGTTTACTCTCGTTGAAATTCATCACTAAAAGATCGAAGTTTTTATATACTTCTACTAATAATTTTCATATTTTTTTTCTAACATAATTCTTTGTTACACCCTATTTGAAGTACAGGATGTATTCCACAAGAATTTATAAGTCCAACACAAGATATTCAAGTCGTATAAGACATGAGAGGCACCTTGCTAGCGGTTCGCTCAGCGCGGGGGCGAAGCGGCTGCGAGGCGCTGGCGAAGCCTCGCGAACTTGCCGTGGACCAGTCGCAGTTGAGACCTGAGCCGGGACGAGAGCTCCCTCTGCAAGGCTTGGACCTCGACGAGCTCGCGACGGAGCTGTTGGTAATCTGACCGCACCTGTGGAAACTGGCTACATTAGTGTCAGATGAAAGGACGGTCAGCTCCGGCTAACATTGTTAACTAATATATTTACATTTACGTTTTCTGTTAGAAATTCCTTTGGAATAATTTTAACTATGTTTATGACATTTTTGATGACGGAATACGATATGTATTCCGTTCCTATTAATCATTATCAATATAATAAAAATAGGTATAAAGATTGTTAGTCGGAGTTGACATCATTCTTTTTCTTTGAAGTAATTGACATAGGCAAATATCTTGGAACGATACAGAAAATCTGACAATAATGATAGTTATTTATATTGAAATTGAAAAGAGTCATTATTTCTACCCAAAATAGACATAATTTTAATATATTTAGAAAAAAATATCTACCAATTATTCAGACAAATGTTTGCCTACGTCAATTACACCACATCACGTTTAAAAAAAAACAATCTAATGACATGGAATATGGTCGCCCATATCTGAAGTATCCCGAGCGGGTGAACAACATAGTACATAACATATAATGTGAACATAACATAATATGTAATATAAGATAACTTAAGCTAAGAGATATAAATTATATTACTATTTTATCTCAATATTAAGAGCACTTCGTAACTGCAAACGTTGAGATAACAACTTTTATGTTTTGTTGGAAAAGAATGAGAAGAAATAAAGAAAGAAAAGTCTACAAAATTGCGAATAGACAAACCAATAGTATCTATTGTTTGATTAATGGAATCGACCAATGACTTTCGCGTATTGTGTTCTCAATTCAATACGCAACACTATAAATTCAAGGATCCGAAATTCCTATCAAAGCGATTAGCAGAGTCATGCAACGTAACAATTGTCGGTCCAAAGATGGGTGACCGTTTGTGAAGATCACCGTTACCTCCAGCCTCGGAAAGCACAAGTTAAGCCGTCAATAGTACGCCTAATACCTTTCCGTATTAGTCCGGTTGTGTCTTTCGTCCGATCAGACTATGTGAAGAGGGAATAGAGAGTGGCATAGCTCCTGCTAGTTGGCTAGTCTGCGACAAGATTAGCCGCTGCGATCGAAATATTTAGGATTTAAGAGGACGATCGCATCGATAAGTTTTCAAGATCGTTTATTAACAGTATTAGCACTTTAAGACCTTATTACCTATCTAGAAAGCTCAAAATTAGTGCGAATCCCGGGAGTCCCATCGCGGCAATACATCATTTAAGATCTAATACATTTATGCACATAATTATATAAATTCGTCTTTTCTGTGCGACGAAACTTCGAAAAGGTGTGACTAAATGGAATATGCCGTGATCTAATCAACTTCTCTTTGCACGGTAATAAATTGAGTTTACATTACGTTCGCGGTAACTCATTAGCTAAGCAAGCATGATATAGCTATCAAGTAGAGTTAATTTTGTATAGTCAGTTGTAGTATTCCACATCTTGTTGACGAATAAGTGAGCTTATACTTCTGTACGAAAATAGGATAAACTTTATCCCTTAATTGCCCCCCAAGCCAATTTTAATTACGATTGAAATGTTTACAAATTCACAAGAACAACATCGCTAAAAGGATTTCTGCGTTTCACGATAGTAACTTTTCTTATTAAAATGCCACTGATCCTTATACTGTTTCGTGAAAATTGGGGCTTTTGCGTATTAGATTAGGTTTAGTTTTTGATTGTAGACCGAAACAAAAGCATAGAACTTATAAACCTTCCGATTACATCCATTTTGGTACCGAAAAAGTGCTAAATGTTCCACTTTGGACTATCAAGTGGTGGAATTGAGCAACAACGTTCGCGTATTGTTCAAGACGCCAATTTTAACGGCTGATCGCACCAAGTTGGATTACCACTTATACCATGCTCGCTAGATTTAAGTAAACTCATCGTAGTATCGCACGAAAGAGGTTAAGTTTGCAGTTACGAAATCTCCCAACAATCAGAGGTATATCGCTGACACTGTAAGACCACAAAATACCAAGAGTGTAGAAGGTAACATTCATATGTACTTCCCCCGTGCACATATACCGTCATAGACGTCGTTACGGACACGGAATCTAAGCACGCCTTTCGAACAAAATGGCTTGAAGTGGTCTGTAATTCCGTGTCCGTGTGCTCGGAATGTCATCAGACTGAACAGGGACAATCTGCGAAAAGCAATAGGCATTCTGACGGGCCATTGTCCACTTAACAAGCACCTGCACACCGATCGGTGATCACAGATAGCCCACTATGCAGAGAATGCATAAAACATGAAGAAACGGCTAAACATATGTGGTTGAACACCGGGCACAGTTCCTAGAAACACCGTCATCCCTGCCTGAAGGCTTGAGCAATCTGTGAAGACTGCTGGGCTTACAATGGCCCAATCGAGAGGCTAAGTGCGATGTTGCAGCCTCGACAAAACAAACAAACAAAATAAACAGTCCATGAGCATTGTCTGTGTGCGCTGTTTGGGCGAGGTGCATATGAAGATTACATTCTTTATTCTCGGTATTTCCTGGTAAGACGCTGAGGGCGCAACGCAATGTTCAAGCATCTGCTCATAGAACGATGGAAGCGGCCCCGACTCCTGAGGCTTTGCAGGCTTGGACCCGGTATTACGGCCAAGAGTTTGCCAGCTATATATCGATAAGCATGGAGTTCTGGCTTGTCGTTTTTCATATACTTTACAATTTAATTACTGTTACATTGATAAAGGTTCTAAACATCAAAGATCAACGTAATTCGACATTTAATTTACCTACTGTTACAATGAGGAAAAAAACGCTTTCGACATTCACTATGATCAAAGACGTGTTATATCGTAGCGGGCTACTTTTGATGTACCTAATCCCACTTTATATCCTATCTTCGGACGGCAGTAATCCAGAATTAACACAATGACGGACAAAATCCCTTATAAGACACTCGAGTTTCAGTAAAAAGTAATTTGTTTTGGAATACTTCTCGTAAGTCTGGGATGAATAAGAGATGTTCGATTATAATAACTGCAATAACTAGGCGGTAGGCGTACCTATTGATACTTATTCCGGTAAATAAATTAGAAAAGACCATCACTAAATAAAGCTTGTCACTGTGAGATTGAGTTCGATTTCAAAAAGAAAACCCCGTAAAATGAATTGGGATCCTGAGCCGCAGAAATTGAAACCATTCTGCCAAAATCCTTCCATTCTATAATGCCGGTCCAATACTCTAATTAATTTCTAAAGACAAATAAATTGGAATAGTCTAAATGACAATATGAATCGACTTCCTTCCCAAACGAAGCGGAGAAACAAGGACATCAAAATACACATTTTCATCACTCTGTTACATTTCTCATTACTGTAGACTACTACGGCTTCAGATTCGCCGGTAGCTTTTATTTTTCCGTTGTAAGCAAGAGGCGTAATAATAAAGATATGAAAATAACAGACTACTCCAGGTTTTAACGGAATATAGGTCAGCACAACGTCGCGCAATGTTATCCGAATTCATTTGACTTGATATTGTTTTGAAAACAGATAATATTAATATCATTCTAGACTTTAAGTTTTTAGAACAGTACCATGAAAATGGGAGCTCAACAAATAAACCTAGACTAAAGCTTGTCTAGAAAAAAAAACAATTTTTATATCGGGTATGGTAGCCTCGTATTTTGAATTAATGGCTGATATTACAACAAACGTCTGCGGAGACAGCTTATTGATTAAACCACAATGACGAGGTTGAAAACAACTTGAGAATGAGAACGGCAGATTCTAAAAATGGCGTAATAAAACAAAAAGGTTCTATCTATATATCTACCTACTCAGCATCAGTCATGTGCCAACGTTATGAATTCAGAGTGATGGTAAAAAACCTATTTGATATATACAAATAGCTGAGCCTGCACAAAAAATGTTTTACGATCCTTGAATCTATTTGCTCGTCGTCTTTATTTTACCTATATTTGTTCAGAAGGAATGGAGTTCATTTGCGAAAGGCGCAGACAGCGAAGCCTATTTTACGACAGAGCCTCGTGGCTTGTTATTAAATAAGGATGAAGAGTATCGTATTTGAATCGAAAGAGGGGACTGGCAAGATGTTTGCGTGTAGGGCATTAGGGGTCGGGAATTTGGGATCAAATTTTGTTCGGAATTTAGTATAGATTCTATCTATTTTATTTGTTTTGGAGTCCCACGATCAATCGGTACACAGATTGGTTAGAAGTTAGATTATACGAATAGGTATTGATGCCACTGAAGAAAGATAATCCTATTCTTTAACGTCGTTATCCACCAAGATCTAAGTCAAAACCCAGCTGAGTTAGTTCAGCTCAGCTTGCTAGCGAATAATGACAAACACCTCGACTATGCTACGACCGAATATTCGGTTTTGAGACGCATTTAATACTCATGCGGTGGGTCAATAGGTATTTAAGTATCGTTTGAGTATCGAAGGTCAACTTCGTTGTAGTTCCGAAAAATCAATTTTCACCGCAGATACAAGGCTGAATTACTTCTACACCCTTACCAAAATGACATCGGTCAAGATCCAAAGAGAAAACTAAGTGCTAAGAACACGATATTAAAGTAGAAACTACATTAAACTACCTTGGGACGCACAGAACGTACAAGAGTTGTAATTAATTAAGTGATGTATAACAATTCCCTATTGCAAGACCCTCAATGTAACAGTGAAATATAATGGTTTTCTACAAAAGGTATAAAAACAACAAGCCATAAGCAACATGACTGTGTATAATCAGTGTTCTGACCTGTAGGCGACATTATCGCTTCGCTGAAAAAGTAAATATATTGTTTATACATAAATATCTTATATATTAGACCTGACACAGCTACAATGTGGGCGGTGTTGTTATTATGTATATATTTAAATGGGCACAGTAGTGGAATAATACAGTAATCTATATCTGTAGTCCGCTTTGAAAAAATCTTATCGATTCGATTTGAACCGGAGGTTGTTTACAAAAAGGTAGCAACTCCAACGTAAATTATAAACAGTAATTAATATTTTTATTTGTTTAAATAGAGATGATACGCATGTATATTAAACGATATGGGTGGAAATCTCTCTAAATTCTAGTCAAATTTTTCAAAAGTCCACGATTGAGCTGAACCAAGCACAAAAACTAACAGAAGCGGAAAGGGACTTTACCTATGCTATGGTATTCCATAGCATATACCTATGCTATGGTATTCCATAGCATATCACCACAGAAGAGATAAAGATAAAAACTCCCATCGTGGGAGTAACACAAATCTTGAAAGGAGGGAAGACATGCTTGATAGAATTACATTCGTACCTACCCAGAGGTACGATGCAATAAATTGCAAGAATAAAGCTGCGGAGCTGACACCAATAAATTATATTCTTCATCTCGACAATTGCACAGTTTCTGTGTGAGAAATTCCCATAAGCTCGTGGGTCAGCTTATGTGCTGTCATAAGCTAGTGATTGATATATTTTGTTCCAAAAACGCCCGTATTTTCCGTGACCGAGATTGTTTAATCTCGACACAAGAGATTAGCGCTACGGCGCGAGCTAGGTTCAAAATTTACGAGCAACGTCTGCTGGTTATCGATCGTACTAACTCAATGCATAATGGATGTTAGTACAGACTGTAATAAAATAGGTCGTGCCTATTTAATATACTTCGATTTAAGACATCAAAAATCACAGTACACAAAACAATTTTTTCACAAGATTTGATTTTAGTTAGTAAAGATTGTGCGTGACGATTAAAGGCTATTCTATTCTACATTAGTGGCAGCACCATATCAAGTTTTTAAATATTCAAACATTGTAAAATTAGCAATTTGAAAAGAGTGGGCGCGAGTTTTTATTGCTATGTTCTTTTCTCCGGCTTTGCCTATTGTTTGCGAACTTGGCATTACATGTACATGTAGAATCCCGTCGTATCACAAGTGTTGTTTTGCATCCTAAGGGAATAAAGTAAGATTTTTTTTCAAAATTAATACTTTATACGTCAAGTTTGTATCAATAATTTTGATAAAATAAGCGCCCATGGTGTTAGGTATTATGAGCAAATCTGCTCAAGGGAAACATCAAACTTAGTGATATCCGAGCTGTTCGATGGATAGAACCATTATGTGTCAGTTTTCTAAAATTGTCACTTCCGCTGTGCCTCTGAGAGCAAATAATGGTATATCGCTACGATATATTATTGTCGTGTGGACTGACCATTAGGTCCTCGTATTTCCCTTACATCGGACTAACATAATAGAGTTATGTAGGTACTTGTGCTAGCACATAGCCAGTGAGTGCACTAGATTTATATGTATTCTTATAGATGGAAAGTCTTCGACTGGCTCTCGTAAATAAATACAGTTGTACGACATTACGTTATTTTTATTTGTTAAGTGACTTTACATTTAAACTACTGCCATATTCCTATACTGTGTCCATCTATTCACTACTTATTGTAATGCGTGAAATACCCTCAACCAACATGCTTATAAATACTATCAATTACCCAAAAGGTAACACTATCGGCTGTATAGTGACTAACTCATCAATAATAGTAGAGACGCGGGACTGACGTCATTGTACAGGCGTCGCCATATGACTCACTGTATGGTATTCAAATTTGACTAACTATCTGAGGTCCCCTTGAATTTGTTTAGCCTTGTACAATAAAGCCGGGCTTCCTCTGCAAAAGGGTAATGGGCATAAAATAGCCCCGAGCGGATTACAACTAAGTAGGTACATATTTAAAATAGGTTTTATCTTTTCGAATATGAATGATGTTTACCTTTCTGACCTGTATGACTTTACACGACATTTAGGTACTGTAAGTTTTATTTCGTGAGACGTATATTGTATATTGCTCAATAAACTGTACCCAGGATTTATAGGGTAGTCGGTCCAGGTTGAAAAGATTAAAAATACCATCAGTCAAGTACAAGTTAGATTCGCTTCACTGGGTGTTATTTGATTCTTACAAGAACACCAGCCAAGTGTGAGTCTTCAAAGGTCTACCTAGATTTTCATAGGATTTTTTAGCTGGCCAAGCCTATAGCTGTTTTGCAGTACAAATGACGACGCGTCGGTCGTCTGTACTGCAACTTATATGCAACCATTCAAAATGTTAAGTTATACGAAATGCAGTACAACTAAGGAATTGCCTTCAACTATTTCAAACTACCGTTCGCATTGCGAGTTAATCGAACTCTGAAAAGTGTTTGGTACATTCCGATCACAGTAGAAACCCAGGTTTAGGTTGATTTAAATCCCTATGACTGCAACATGTTACTGCTATTGTATAATATTAAAATTGTATAGGTACATCATTCAGACAAAATAATATAACGAATATAGATAACATCACAGTGCTTAGGACGCCGCAAGGTGTGTGCATTTTATACAGATATGCTACAATGGGATTGGCTTATCTGAATCCATAATTCTCTTGCAATAGTCAAAGATAAAAAATATCAATCTACATAACATAATTACGAAGTATCAAATAACATACAGAGAATTAAAATCTAATTTGAAATTTGTTACTTCTAGTTACTTTGTGAGTTAATATATTGGGGCCTACATTTTACTGATATAAGGGGTGTCAAATCAAACCTCAAAAACCTAATAGCATAAAATACAGAGTACAGAAAGCAAACTTCACATAAACACACTTATTAATGCACACTACATCTTTCATGAGTGCATTATTCTAGTATAACATGAAGTTTAAATTCTGCACGGAGATATATTACAGTGACCTTTATGATAAAAGCCAATACCTTTTCTCTTATACGGATATGAATATAAAATCTCTCACTTTGACTACAGCCAAACTAATACTAATCTGTAAACCATAATTAGAACACTCATTAATAGAGTAATTAACAGGTTATTTTAATAGCTTTTTAAAGATATTGGCTATCCTATATCATCAAACTACTACAGTAGCTGTGCATATGTACAGTGACAACCCCACGTCAAGGAAACCACAGCACAATAAGCAAACACAATAGACGTTACACACTGACCTCTGACACAGACTTGAGTAGATTCATAATACACATATCCTGGCTATCGACGGGCTGCACAAGTTTGTTCTCCACGTCATCTATCTTCCACGCCATCATGTCCAGTTGCTCGTCGGTGCGCTTCGCCTGACATAAGCCATAAATTTAAACTATACTGCATTTGTAAAGGCCTTGATCGACCATATGAGTTAATTAGGTCTGTCTTGACAATATCACGATGTTATATTGCACATTCCACATTTTCTGTTAGATTTGATATATATTATTTTATGTCAATATATTATTATATTGCTGATTATGGGTTGGTAAATGTCTGAATAAAGTCTTTTCAAAAACGATGTAATTCCTAGTAGAAAATATGGTATAACATTTTAAAAGAATGTGTTGAATTATTGGACTATGGAGTACCTACAGCCACAGATTTTTTATACAGGAAGTATGGCTTTTTTTATACAGGAAAATATCTTATAGTAAAAACCAATTAAAAAATATTAGATTATGGACCAAATTAATGCAGGTCTACAGTCTACATACTCCTACATCATGTGTACTATAAATAAACAAGACTTAAGTACTACTTATGTTTTCCTTGTAACACTGATTAATTAGTGACATAACTGGTGCTTGTCTAATAAGGAGTGTTAATTACAAATTGTTTGCACTCTTTGTATGTGTGTTTATATGCATAGTACAATACCAATATGTATACTTTTCATTCATAAAACATACTACCTCCAGTACCTTTTCAACCGTACATTGTAAATATAATAATGAAAAAGTATTACTTTTTATTGTATTTATTCTGAATGTGTCATCCATTTTGGCCGCAAATATAATACGCGTAGTGTATTCTTTTTTTATAGACAAGGTTGATGTGCTATGTTTACTCAAAAATTAGGCAAATATTGAAATTATTCTGGGCTTAAGTAAACATTTTGTTTACGACAAAAAATGGACATGAAATGAAAAACATGATTCATGGAGCTATTTATAAATGACATTTAAGTAAAGGATATCTGTTGCAGACAGCCCTACAGTTATATACTCTAGCAGTTCATTATTTATAGGGAAGATGCGGCTCTGTGACCTAGATTTTAGACCCGCTATTTTAACTGTACCTTTTAAAAAAGCAGTATTAAAAATGTAATTGATTATAATACTCACCGTTTCGTCAAGCTCCTCCACTGAAATATCTTTGTCAGTCATTTTTGCAATACACTTGTAAATTTTCTAGTCAAAATCTAAACGAAAACAATAGTCTTGAGCAAACCGACCATTTTCATCAAATTTCATCTGTCTGTAAATGAGATGTGAAAATGACATTTGTTGAAAAATGTCAAATGCTCATTGAACTAAACGTAAACACTCAACGAAGCGCAACTTCACTCACTGCGAACTGAGAGTAACGAAACGAAGTTTGTTGGCGGGTAAATTAACTAACTTCAAAACGTTTAACGTGGGTATTGTATTTATGTAATAGCTGTGCCCGCGACTTCGTCCGCGTGAAGTTGCAGTGACGCTCTCTCTCTCTATAAACGTTAGCATGATGATCAGATCCCTGACTCAGTGGCGACGCAAGGTTAAGCAATGTTACCACTATCGGTCAATAGATGGGTGTCCGTTTTCGAACATTGTCCGAACAATTGTTTCGAACGTTTCGAACATTGAACATTGTCATATCCCCTCCGTGGGTCGGAGAGCACGTCAAGCCGGCGGTTCTGCGCCCAATCTCTCTCGGTCGTGTCGGATTTCCGTCCCACCATCCCGCGATGATAAAAAGTAGCTCCTGCTACCGTAGTACTATTACTCATTCTGTGCTCCTACATTCTCAGCTGTCTGATAGTGAAAGTCTAAAGCCTAAATGGGCTATCCAACAGTAAATTATTTTTCAATTTGGACTAGTAGTTCCCGAGATTGTCGCGTTCAAACAAACAAAGTATAGATAAAGCTGCAGAATGCGAAAGCAGTAGAAGTGAAATAAATTAACTATTTAACTGTCTAACCTAATGCAAATGTTTGACTTGAAGCCAGCATCTTAACTCCTGTGCTATATCCGGTTTGTTTATTTAGATTTTCTGCAATGAATGTCTGAAATTGTTTTTTGCAAAGATGGATATTACAGGTATAAAACAGTGAGATTAAAAAATAATAAAGCCTTCAGGGAATTGATTTTTTGACAAAATTACGATTAATATTCAAAAGTCTGTCTGTCCAAGTATAGCGGGGCTATTTTATTACCTACAGCACAGATAATATAATACTACCTACAGTAAGAAAAAATATAATACTTACTTGCCTTTGCCAGCAACTTCGTTCCATTGATCGGAACGCGATAAAAATATAAGGAGATTAGCGCGGTCAACCAAAATCTATACTTATATTATAAAGCTGAAGAGTTTGTTTGTTAGAACGCGGTAATCTCAGGAACTACTGATCCGATTAAAAAAATATTTCACTGTTGGATAGCCCATTTATCGAGGAAGGCTATAGGCTATATAACATCACGCTAGGACCAATATAAGCGGAGCAGCAATGAGAAATGTTGTAAAAACGGGGAAAATTTACGCACACGAAGTTGCGCGGGACAGCTAGTATTCAATTTAAGTGGATTAATTGAACCCCAATTTCCGAAATAATAATATAAAGAATACAAGGCGACCCTCGCGACTTCGTCTGCGTCAATTTTTCCCGTTTTTGTAAACATACTAAAACCGGGATTAAAAAAACTTTACATGCTTTCATACCTACCAAATATACAAAAAAAATCATTGCAATCGGTTGAGCCTTTTCGGAGGAGTTCGACAACACCGTAAGCTACTATACAGGCATTTAATAAAAATACTAAGATTAATTTGACTCTATGTAGTACCTATGTGATGTATGTCCAAACAAATGAAATCACGAATTCTCGTTTACTTGAATTTCTTAAGTTTACGGGGTTTATTCGAATTAATTTTTGAACAAGCAAAAAATTTTTTGGAATGACTGGATTAAGTAGATGTTGCTGGCTTTATATTTCCATTTTATTTTTGATCGAATCTTCGTTATTGAATTAGAGTAAGTCTCCAGGCATCTTTGTAGAATCATAGAACTATTATCGAAGTGAAACGAACATTATATTATATACATTTATTTTTGTCTTTAATTTTTACACATAAAGAATTATGTAGGCGAGATTTAGTGACAATGGTACCAATTGGCCATCAACGTCCTGATATTACCCTTTATTACAAAACTATCGTTGCATTATTGCAACAAGTAAATTCACGTGTCATTTTTATACATGATATCTACAATGAGAATACTAATTTATTAATAGTTATCGATTGATATCAATAGTGTTGTATCAGTAGGTATCGATATTAATTAGAAGTATCGATAAATCGTATTGATAATGCAGTATTCTCGTGGTAAACTTAACGGATTGCATCGCGGCCGAGACAATAATTTGAGACTAATTTGCGTGAATCTCTGGTAATATATTTTATATACATTTGGATCAACGTTACTTGGCCGGATTGAACTTGGCAACAAGTGGGTGCGCAGATGCATTTTTTGGAAGTAAATGGTGACAGGAAGCGGGGGTCGGGGGCGGTAACTAAACCAAGAGAATTAGAGATGAATTTCGCATTACATTATCATAATTAGTATTACTAACTCATGTTTTTTGTGATTTTTTTTCGTAAAGAAATTGTTTATCAAACTGTCTTTAGTATTTACTGTAACTGTTCTAAATTTAAACTTTTATGAAGTTATTTTATTAGTATTTTTATATTGTTGAATTAAAATTTTGTTAGTATTTTTAATCGATCAAACATATATAATCGTTTTCGTAAGTAATTTCAGGGTCGCATCTCTACGACATGCGCGAAAGTGATATGAACCTAACTTCAATCCAGTTAAGTTACGTTGATCCAACTATACTTGTACTGATACGACTTGGTACTTGGTTTGTCTCGGCGAAAAGCAAACCGTAACTTTTAAAACTATCTTTTTTTTTTGAAACATTTCATTTGACACCCCTAATTTGGAACATTAATAATAAGCCATACAAATTAATTGAGAGTAAAGTAACATCTAGATACAGAATATCTTTGAGTAATTTGATTTTGAAACATATTACACGTAATCTCACATATTTGACACAATAAAGAAGTTACATATGTAAATACTGTGTACTGTTTGAACGTGAAATTGCATTAGATATAAGCATTTGGGAATGTAAGTAGAAGTGTAACATCTATATTGCGTCCAATCGTGTTGTTTACAGACTAGTAATTCGATTATAATTTATAATCATAAAAGACGTGTCTGTCTACATCCAATAACTTTTTTTTGTCCCGTCCTCAGACGGCTCTTCGTAATTTTATATTTTGTAGAATGGTGGGAACGTAGAATACGATATTGCACGTGCATTCGATACAAATAGTACGCTAACATCAGATAATAATCATACAATAATTAGTATTATATTATAACTATGTTACATCCTCGGATTGTCTGTGACAGTCAGCGTAAAACAACAAAAAAAAAACTACAACATAGAACAATTAAATAAAACACTAGGATATTTGTACAAAAAAATTAAAATTCCATTTAATTCGTATACAAGAATGTACCGTGATTGACTTGGTCATGTGTTGAAAGATTTAAAAAAATAACAAGCGCTCTTTATTGGCTATGACTATCACGGTCACATTGTATTGCGTAGTGCGACAGAGATTATAATAAATGTGTGGGATATTTTGGCTTTACAATAAAAAATAAATATAAAAATATTATGAATTTTCATAAAACAGTTGTTAGAAATTTCTTGGCGAAGACCTCATAAATTCGTAAAGATAACCCAAAGTTTAAAGACAGCTACTTAAACCTTCCGCCACGGGAAACATTACACACAAATCAGACAAAAAAAGTACACCGAAATTAGCAATAACAATTTATGGTTTATAATAAAATGCGCGGGCGATTTTTCTAATTATTAAAAAACCGCCTGTTATTTAGAACTTACGTCACGGTACGTTCAGCTATAAACCAAAATCTAACGGAACTTAATATAGCTTAGGCCAAATAACTGAGGTAATTTTTCATACTAGCTTGCATTTCGCAAATTATGTAAGAATGAAGAATATTCATATAATCTTTGTGTAAGCCGAAGTAAACTAATTGGTCAGCAACCTAAGTTTCGTAGCCAACCACTTTCATTACAATCAACGTCGCACAAATAAATAAAAATACACAGTACTTAAGAATCTTATGCGCATAGATCATTCTCACTAGACTTGACGCGTCACGACACGGTACACGTCACGATTCAGCACGCACCCCACGTACTCGTACTTTTGGCAAGATTAGAATCAGCATCAAATATAAAAGCTTTTTATATACTTTTATACAAAGCACTTTGGCAGAAGTCTTAAATAATATACATATACATAATATTATGTATGAATTGGTGAGTATTACCCTGGTATATAAAAATATTGTATGTTATTATTGTCATCTATGAAACCTGTGCCCACAAATGGAAAACGCAGTGTATTTGTAAAGATTTTTTTTATCATCTTCCATCCTATATTGGATATATGGAACTAGAGAAACGAGATAAATGTTATCAATTTTCTATTATTTAAAATTAGTTACGATATAGTTTAGTCAATAAAATGGGTCCGTCCTGTTGCATTTTAATAGTCAGACATTGCTGACAGACAAGCAAATAACTTAGGAATCACGAGTCAATGAGTTTAATCTAATATACAAATTGTATATAAATACAGCACCATGACAATACCGCGACGTGTACCGCGACACTGGCGCCATCTTACAAAACTGCGTCGGTCCCGAAACCTTCGCTACCCTTTGAGCGTTCGTTAACTAAACTCATAATGTGTGTTGAACCGCGTATGTGTCATTACACTATTATAATAACATTAAATATAGGAAACAATCTTGCGATTATATTTTTAAAATACCTACTTAGGTAAATAGACATTTCATTTAAGTATACTTAAAATACCATCAAGTACATATAGACAGCCTAAATCAAAACATTGAAATAAGTTAGGCCTTACTCTAACATTTAACAAATAGGAATCAATCTAAAACATTTATTTCCATCGATACATGTAAATAGCGACTTTATGTATACACATACACAGTCCAAAATTGAACGATATAGAGTCGACGAGCACTCAAAGGGGTGTCCTAATAAATCAGTCGTGGTCCGCACCCCGTCAGTAATTGACCAGCGGGCGGGCGTGCGAGCGAGACGGACGCCCGGTTGTCGGAGAGTAATAACATAAGGAGAGAGAGAGAAAGGAACTATCCGTCAGCTACTTCACTTGGCGTCGGGCTGGTCGAACTTCTGTTCGTTGACTGAGACCGCGTCCGATGAGAGCGCTTCTCTTAGAGGCTCCACGCAGTTCTTTGGGATCAGCGTACCTGAGGATAGCAATATTGTATTATGTGTAACAATAAGAGTTGTGAATGATTAGAACCTGTCGCCTACCGTGGCCCGGAAAGCCAATCGGATGCCATGGATAACAATAGCAAGTGGGCTATGTTTACTAAAGGACATCAAAAAAAATCACGTTTCATACATTTTTGGTCCAAATTTTAAAATGCTGGCCAAAGAAAAAAATCGGTTGTCTGTAAAGTCGGTTTACTGACGATAGTTGAACGTGACAACGTCATAAGAAAATACTGATGGAATGCGGACGCATCGCTCACTCAAGTAGGAGAAAGACAGATGTCGAACGCTGCCGGACGCGGAGGCCGATTGTGCCTCTTTGTCGCTCGTTCCGCGCTCTCGTTTGCACTTAAATGGAACGCCTCAGAGCGAGGTAACGCCTCATGAGTCATGTTTTTTCGTGGGTTCAGCCGGCTCCATCGAATTATAAGACGTTGTCACGTCAAAAAATATATAATATTGTATTAGAACTTGTTTAAATAGGCTTTACAAGTTTGCGATTAACCGTGTAACGCAGCTGTTACTCGGTTAATCGTAAACATTAGTGGGGGGGAGCGTGACTACGGAAGCCTACTTGTGCGTGGCCCGACATGCGGTTGCCCGGGTTTTTTTAAAACTATAATGTTACTGAAAATATATGCAAATTGTTTTTTCGGCGATGGCGATGGTCTCACAAGAGATTATCATATTTATTTCTTAGTGTGTCGTACATTAGAATTTGGACCAAATTCCTTTAAAATTGTTTTTCCTTGGTTTAGAGCCATTGATTAACGAAATTTAATAAAGTCCTTCTGAACTTTTGTGGACAATATCAAAGCCCGGAAATAATCGTAGGCACAGCTATACCTTTTATCGCGGGCTTTAAGCGCGGCGACCGAATCAAGAAATTCCGTAACGAAAATAAAACCTAATACCCCCCACTCCGCCTACCATGTAGTTCGGCCGAGCGAGCGCTTAACGTATATGTATATGGTACGACAGTACGAAGTTCGTACGGATCGAGACGAGCTGCTCCGAAATGTATTGAAAATATATATTTTTTTAATTGCATAAGTTGATAAAAAATGCTATGCAGTAGTTTTACCGCGGGAGTCCCCGAGTGCCACACATTTTTTTTATGTGATATGGGCTTACCTGACAGTAAGCCACACCAGAGATATAGCAGAGGCGTTGCAAGCCTTTTAGGAAAAGGGGTTCTCTTTATTTCCGGACCGACATGATTTAGAAACCTTCTAAGAGCGGTTTCGCACTACGTCCGATCCGAACCCGTGAAAATATGGATCTAGAAAACTCGGACCGAATTCGGATATTGCTTACGCACTAGTCCGATCTCTGATATAAATTCAAGTAAATCACGAACCACCGTCAAAAACCTTCTCCGGAATGGAGATTCTAGAATGACGGATAAAAATCGGATGACGGAAATCGGATCTAGTGCGTAAATTACCATAGAAATAGTTCTACGACTACTCCGGACCATATTTTCACGGGTTCGGATCGGATTCGGATTGGACATAGTGCGAAACCGCTCTAAATCATATCGGTCCGGAAATACAGCTGGCGACAGTCGATTCCGCAAGATGGTTCTACGTGGAGTAACATGGCGTTTGAAACCTGTAGGTTAAAATGCAGCGAGGGAACAACGTCCCAGTATGGGCTAGTCCACACTAGGACGTCGCTCCCTCCCCGCTAAGCTAAGAGTCGAGAGAGAAAGAGTGAGGGACAGTGTAGTAGGTGGGTACTTACCAACAATCTTGAGTCCGTCGTCGGTCTTGATGCGCACGACCTGCATCTTGTTGAGGTGCGCGCGCGCCGCCAGCACGTGCTCCACGCGCGCCCACACGGCCAGCACCGAGCCCGACAGCACGTGGTGCGTGCGCACGCGCAGCCCCACCTGCGCACCAAACGGACCTTGCATTCTTAACGAGATTGCTACTCATGTGACAAACCAATTTTACATTGCTAGTTACTATTAAAAAGGAAAAAAAACTGCATCACTAATTTAGAGACAGAGTCGGTTTTTGATCTTTGTTCAAAATTTGTGAAAATCCCTTTCCACATATTTTAAACAAAAATCAAAAACCTACCCATTCACCGGCACCTTTTGAATTTAATAATTAAAACAATAAAAAATAATGCGTAAACATTTCGTAATACGTACTGCATTTATTTGTACACGAGGCAGTAAACTGCTGACATAGCTTTAGGGTCAATGTAGAGAGTAATATAGCAAAGCGGAAACAGGGTCACGCGGACATACACACACACGTACACAAATCTCGGTCGCATCGTCAACCGAGACAGCGCCCGTTGAAATCGTCCGCACGTGCCCGTCTATGTGAGGGTGAATTCTTTATTGACCGGTGAACTAACCTTCTATATGTACGTATTCTGTGACTGCCAGCCGTACGACACAAATAATAAGATCGTTATAACTACAAACAACTCAACTCTCGGTGTCTGCCGTGATACGTGTATACTGAAGTATACACGTATCACGGCAGACACCGAGAGATGGCGTTTTTAAATGTTGTGTTTTATCTATGTTCAATTGCAATTTAAGCCTGTTTGTTTGTGTGTTTAGATGTGATCGACAGATTTCTACATTTTTGGGGCATGATTATATAAAAATATATTTATTATATTATTACGAGGTTTTTGACTCAGTGGTGACCGTTTTCAAACATTGTCACAACCCTCCGTGTCCCGGAGAGCACGTTAAGCCGCCGGTTCTGCGCCTAATCTCTCTCCGGTCGTGTCGATTTCCGTTCTATCGGAGTATGAGAGCGAGGAAATAGAGAGAGCAGTTATACAGTAGAGCACCGACCTCGCAGTCGGCGGCGTTCCTGCAGACGGCGCGCCAGTAGGCGTGGCTGCAGACGCGCTGCGAGGCGCCGTACTGCGCGCGCCACCACGACTCCGCCTCCGAGCTCTCCACCTTGCGGTACTTCTTCTCCAGCTCCGCCAGCGACTCCGGCCGCACCTGCAGCCCCGTGTTGGGTCTGGAATGACGGGCCAGTGGATCAGTCAAATACTTATTTTGGACATAGGCGGATTCAGGGAGAACAGAACGATTTTTTTTTTTTTTGGGCATCTACCATCTGTCGTGCGTGCAACTCAAACTTGGCCAGTGTGAGCATGTTATGTTAGATCCGGCACTACCATTTGCCACTCGTGCCCCCCCCCCAGAATCAAATCCTGGATCCACCCGTTTTTGAACTCCTTATTACCACTTATTTAAAAAAAAAAAAAACTTTTGCAGAGGTGCCATAATACTACCTTGAGGAACGCCAAAATTGTTAGACCAATAACTGTTATCCAAATGAAGTGAACTTTCTTAATTTATTTTTACAACTTAATTGTGTCATTTTGTACTATCAAATAACTTACAAATTAACCCTTAAACTGGTTGTAACTTTCACACGTATCTGTAAAATTTATGATTTATGCAATCAAATGCCTAACCCATTTCGTATGTACAACCGACTTAAATAGAGAGAAGACGAACTTCCCTTCATAAATTTACTGCGGTCAGTTATAAAAAGTAAGTATAATGTACCTGTATATTTGGAACATGAGATCTTTTTTGGTGAGTTTCTCCTTCTTGGTGTTAGAAACAATGGACGCACATAGTACGGCGGTGTACTTGTTGTTGCGAGCTTGTTGGGACACATAGAAACCTTCCTTCGCGCCCGTTAGTTCGGACCACTTCTCTAGGGCTTCGGCCCAATCCATGCCGCGCTGGAATCACAACGAGAAGGATTAGTTAAATAACGCATTGAACTTTAGACGTAAAACAGGATTGAAGTCGATTATTTTCTGAAATCTCTTATTGTTTTCAATACACTAACTTGAAAAAGCGTTGATCATGTATTATTTATATAATGTTTTGGATCTTAATAAGTAAAATCTAAAGAAAATTGAAGAATGCGTAATTGGCGATATCGTAATAGGTATGTTGGATCACACAGAATAAAGAAGAATACAGAATAAACAGAGTTCTTAAACACGTAATCGAATAGATTGACGTCGTTGCGCGTGCAAAAATGCAAATGCGGAAGTTATACTCTTTCGCGATATTTACACATTAGAATATCATCGGCTTTCATTTTATTTACCCGACGTTTGGAACGAATCGCACCGATCGTGGTCACGGGTCAATTGATGGCAGCTTACCTTTTAATAATTCATGCGTTTTAGTCCCGATAATATTCTATAATGTGAAAGTTTTTAATATAAAATTGTCAGCTTTGCACGCGCAATGACATCGTTCTGTTCGGTTAGTGTCTTAGGCCGTACCTCTGTGTGCACGGTGTGCAGCTCGACGGGCGCGCGGCCCGTGGCGTGCTTGCGCACGAAGCGCACGCAGCGCACGCGCCGCACGCGCTCGCCCGCGCTGCCCAGGTCCAGGATGCCCAGGTCGAACCTGCCGCTGCGCTTCGCTGCGTACGATACACGCTTATTACATAGGATTCCACGGATACCCGGCGACTAGCCGGTCATAAATTGCTATACGCTATACATTGCCATAATTGCGATACCACATTTTATTATAATGCAAAAAAAAAAAAAAAACTTATATATTCATTGAGATAACGCACACTACATGATAATTAAGGTACAGTACAGAAAAAACAACAATTTAGTTTACTACTTTATCTATATCACTTTAGAAATACAATCAGTAATTACAACATTTTCATTTTGAAACTTGGAAAATTAGAACTCGTACTGAGCTGAGAGCAAATTATGGTGAATGAATACTGTTATTTCCGCATTGAAATATATGAAGCGGTTTTGCTTGTCTTCATAAATAAAGCCACCTTTAAAAAAAGTATTTTGCGTTACAAATGTTACTGAAACATAGATTTTGACAAATTTGGATGTTAAGCAATTCGCACTGACCTTAGATAAAAATGAATCTCATATTCAAACGATTATATTAGGCTAGGTATCCAGCTAGAAACTTGGCCGAATATCTGATTTCGGACCAAACAACTATTCGTTTTATCTCTACTTATTACTAACATTTACAGGTATAATAGATGGTAAAATTTCTACGCGTTCGTGTCAACAACGTACAATAAGTCTGTGTAGTCTATCCGACTTCATAATTCAATAAAATCTAATCTGTTTATGAAATTCCTTCACATCATTGCAAAGAAGGCTGTCAGTTGATACGTATTGTTTTATTTGTAATTATATAAGTATGTAACTGTAAATCCTTTTCAATATTTAAATAAATAAATTATTGATAAATAAAAAATAAAAGCTATATGTATGTTCTATTTGTCGTAGTATTCGCGATAAACACTACTACTTACCTTGTTCCATAACTGCAGCAAGTGTGTCAGTGAAATATTTGAATATCCTATTCTGTAGTTCCACGGGCATCCCTAGTATCCTGTTCAAAAACTTCGACATGTTGTTGTAATCCTGTCAAACATAATAAAAAATACAATTAAGCAAATCAGTTACGAGTATTTGTTAAAACCTAGCGGGTGCAAGAAACACTACTGTTTCTTGCACCCGCTAGGTTTTAACAAATACTCGGACACGTTGCTTGATATGCCTACGCATATCAAGCAACGTGTCCGAATGTTTTTTGTGCAAATTGTATTTATGAGACCCAATTACCATCAGCCACGCAAGTAGGCTGGTAGGTCTAAGCTATGGCCTATGGGCCGTATTAGTCGGTAGGGTAGATGACTACAATAACAATAAATTATTTAACACTATACAGGAAATAGCATATGCAAAAAAAATCTGGAAAACAATGTTCCTCTACAATATGACGTTGTCATGAATTTATAAACATCAAAACAAACATTGAAACTACATGATTTGACCATACAAAAGAATGACGTCATTGTTTTGTATTTCATATAAATTAGTACGAGGCGCATCGTTTTGACGTTTCTTAAAAAGATACTGATTTGACTTGACAGTCATCTACCCTATTCCGTGAAATACATAGTAAAGTTAATGCATCACTGTGTTTCGTTTCGGCACTGTAGCAAGTATAAGCAGACCTTATACTATGGCAACCAGACAACTGATAAACATACTTAATATATATACTTATATTTTTTATATGCAAGGTTATTTTTGGTATAGTGCAATGCTCATGCACCCCAACAAGATTATTACTTCAAGAAATCATATAAAAAAAGAAACATTTTAATATTGAAAACTTGCAGAGCCATTATAGTTCGGCTCATTGCATCTCGCAGTACATAATCCATGGTTATTATTGAAATATTAGTAATGATTACATTTTACATCATATTGTAAACAGAATTTGGATTGTTTGAATGATTAATTAATTAAGTAATGATTGAAATAATTAATTACAAAAATTAACATGGTACAAAAACTACTCCATCGGATTGTGTTACTGATTCTGAGCAAACTACTTTTAGGTTTGCACTATACCAAGAATAACGTTGTATATAACAACTCTTCTGTGAGCAGCATAAAAAAAACATTTCCGAGAGAAAGTTGAGGTCTAGCAACATAGTCCAGATAGGTGGTTCGATTCCGACCCCGGTGTTCAGTGACATATACACACGTCACTGAATTCCTCCTAAACAGCTGGAAATGTTTTTTTTGTGTGTTCCAGTGCATTCGAGAATGGTTTAGCTTCTCAATTGAACTCTATTCATAAAATAAAAAAGGCAGTACGAAGTTCGCCGGGACAGCTATCCCCGTGGTCATGACACATAGTCAGGTCACCTTGTCGAGCGACAGCACGCCGGGCGCGGCCTCGCTGTTGACGATGAGCCCCACGCCCACGAGCGCGCCCGCCACGTCGTGGAAGAAGTCGGGACAGCTAGTTATAGATATGCTCATGACACATAGTCAGGTCACCTTGTCGAGCGACAGCACGCCGGGCGCGGCCTCGCTGTTGACGATGAGCCCCACGCCCACGAGCGCGCCCGCCACGTCGTGGAAGAAGTCGGGACAGCTAGTTATAGATATGCTCATGACACATAGTCAGGTCACCTTGTCGAGCGACAGCACGCCGGGCGCGGCCTCGCTGTTGACGATGAGCCCCACGCCCACGAGCGCGCCCGCCACGTCGTGGAAGAAGTCGGGACAGCTAGTTATAGATATGCTCATGACACATAGTCAGGTCACCTTGTCGAGCGACAGCACGCCGGGCGCGGCCTCGCTGTTGACGATGAGCCCCACGCCCACGAGCGCGCCCGCCACGTCGTGGAAGAAGTCGGGACAGCTAGTTATAGATATGCTCATGACACATAGTCAGGTCACCTTGTCGAGCGACAGCACGCCGGGCGCGGCCTCGCTGTTGACGATGAGCCCCACGCCCACGAGCGCGCCCGCCACGTCGTGGAAGAAGTCGGGACAGCTAGTTATAGATATGCTCATGACACATAGTCAGGTCACCTTGTCGAGCGACAGCACGCCGGGCGCGGCCTCGCTGTTGACGATGAGCCCCACGCCCACGAGCGCGCCCGCCACGTCGTGGAAGAAGTCGGGACAGCTAGTTATAGATATGCTCATGACACATAGTCAGGTCACCTTGTCGAGCGACAGCACGCCGGGCGCGGCCTCGCTGTTGACGATGAGCCCCACGCCCACGAGCGCGCCCGCCACGTCGTGGAAGAAGTCGGGACAGCTAGTTATAGATATGCTCATGACACATAGTCAGGTCACCTTGTCGAGCGACAGCACGCCGGGCGCGGCCTCGCTGTTGACGATGAGCCCCACGCCCACGAGCGCGCCCGCCACGTCGTGGAAGAAGTCGGGACAGCTAGTTATAGATATGCTCATGACACATAGTCAGGTCACCTTGTCGAGCGACAGCACGCCGGGCGCGGCCTCGCTGTTGACGATGAGCCCCACGCCCACGAGCGCGCCCGCCACGTCGTGGAAGAAGTCGCCCGCGTAGTCCGCGGGCGGCGCCACCAGCGGCGACTCGTACTTCATGATGGCGCGCATCACGGCCTCCAGCGCCGAGCGCCCTGGGGGGGGGGGGGTGACTTTATACTACTTGTACGAGGCAGTACAGTTGGAGTGCGGTTGCAGTTAAGTTTCGATTAAAACGGCTATTTTCGTATTCTTGTAACTTTGGGATCGATCTTAAAATCGCACGCGCATCGTATTAGAATGTCGTTATTGCGCTCTCGAGACGCATACTTAATGCAAGCGTATTTGAGAGCAATCTCAAAGTTACAAAAATGGCCGTTTTAATCGAAACTTAACTGCAACTGCACTGCTTTAAATACGTGAATTGACCCCCTTAATAGTACTTATAGATAGTGGTACGATTATACACAATCAATTCAATCAGCAAGTCGCATTGTAACGTTGTTATATTATTAATAAGAGGGTAGTTGCATCTACCCCAGGCTAATGTAAGTAGATGTGACTTGGCAAATAAACCAGTGCGTTTCTAGCTATCCGTGTTTCATTACTCCCAACATTCGTACTTAACAAAGGCCTCTAATAACTTGAGGATCCGACCGATATAAACTTTATAGTTTATACCGAAATAAGTTACAGGAATATTTTAATTTAAGAGAGCCGATGCATGTTTGTGCATTATGTAATTAATTGTCATTATTCAACGTCTAATTAAAGTTAGGTAGAATTGGCACTCAGCGACCTGGGGAAGAAAAAACAATAGGCAAATTCGGTTTTGGCCGAAGAAGTAAAAATGGAAAAAGAATGATTAATATGGCATTTGAAAATAACCTCTCATTTATGAATAGCTTTTTCAAAAAAGATCCAAAGAGAAAGTTGACCTGGAAATCGCCTGATGGATCATATAAAAACGAAATAGATTATATAGCAAGTAATAACAGCAAAGCTTTCCAAGATGTTAACATTTTGAACCAATTAAATTTTAACACTAACCACCGAATGGTGAGGGCAATAATAAATAATACAGAGCCGAAACAGAGTAGAAATAAATTTAATGTAAGAACTAAACTATCAAGAAGACAAAAATCCATAAATAGAAGAAATAATGAAATAGAAAAGAAATATAAAGAATTAATCAATGAAATATACTAACCTAACCTAACCTAACAAATTAGTAAAATCCAAGGCAACTTATTTGGGAAAAGAAACCAAATCTTTAATAGAAAAAAGAAGACAACTATTGTACTCTGGAAAAACCAAACAAATCCTTCAGGCCATATCAGATGTTAGCAAAAAAATAATTAATAATATAAAAAAGATAGACTTAAAAGAAGAACAAATGTGCTCAAGTATCATATAAGACTGGTGGGGTTAAAAAAGCTTTAAAGGAATTAAAAGAAAAGAAAAATTGGATACCTAACATCAAAAACAAAGATGGTAGACAGGAAAGTACACGAAAAGCTATTATTGAAACAGCAACAGACTTTCATAGTAAACTTTATGCCGTGGAGGATAGCACACCAAATCCTGACATAAACTTGAACGATGATGGTGGCACAGAAGACATACCAGCTTTCCTACAATCGGAAGTGGAAAAAGCTATAGTCAGCCAAAAAAACAGTAAGGCACCTGGATCAGATCAAATAACAAACGAAATGATAAAAATGTCACTATCTAACCGGGCTAACCTAATAAAACTTACAGAAATATATAATTTAATTCTGAGGACAGAATACATACCATCTGAATGGACGAAGAGTACAATTATATTAATACACAAAAAAGGAGATAGGAACACCATTGAAAATTATAGACCAATAAGCCTTATGTCTAGTATGTATAAAGTATTCTCAAAACTATTATTGAACAGAATAACAGGATTAATGGACGAACAACAACCAATGGAGCAGGCTGGCTTCAGAGCGGGATTTTCTACTACTGATCATATGCATGTATTAAAACAGCACATTGCATTTGTGGATTATAGCAAAGCATTTGACTCAATAACTCATTACATGCTTTGGAGCCCTAATCCAACAAGGAATACCAAAAAAGTACATACGAATAATTAAAAACATTTATGAGAACAGCACAGCCCAAATAAAACTGGAATCAATAGGCGAAGAGTTTCCAATAGCTAAAGGCGTAAGGCAGGGAGATCCATTATCCCCAAAGTTGTTTTCGGCAGTACTGGAAAACATTTTCAGGGATCTGGAGTGGCGTAATATCGGCATAAATGTCAACGGTAGACAACTGAGCCATCTACGGTTTGCAGATGACTTAGTCATATTGTCTGACAATGCCAATACACTCCAGGTATATGCTACAACAACTGACGGAGGCAAGTAGAGTTGCTGGCCTTACCATTAATAAAGACAAAACAAAAGTTATGACAAACAGGGAGGAAACATTCATAGTAATAGATGGCGATGAACTGGAATACGTACAAAACTACACATATTTGGGGCAAATAATATCATTTAAAGAACAAATCGACATAGAAATAGAAAAAAGAGTAGCAAGCACATGGAGAAGGTATTGGTCGCTAAAAGAGATATTTAAAAGCAAAGCACATGGAGAAGGTATTGGTCGCTAAAAGAGATATTAGCAATCACTTTCCAATGGCTACTAAGAAAAGTCTTTAATATTTGTATTTTACCATGCCTCACATATGGGTGCCAGACTTGGGCTTTGAACCAGAAACACTACTTAAAACTAAGAAAGTGCCAACGAGCTATTGAAAGAAGTATGGTCGGTGTCAAATTACGAGACCGGAAAAGAGCAGAAGAAATACGATCCACAACAAAGGTGGAAGAGGGGAGAGCTCGTTCGGCACGCGATCGAGGCGGACGCGTTTACCTCAGTTCGGTTTATTATTATTTAATACCTGTGCAGTGTGTGAGCGCGAGCGCAACTTGTTTACGATATCTCGGTCGGTCGCATCGAGGTACCGCTATGCGGCTACCTGCCTACGCCGGACTCATTAATAAATGACAAACCCCGGTGTTAGCATGGATGAGTTGTATACCTTAGATTTGGAGAACGGATATACAGTGACCGTGTTTGAGGCTGAAGGAACCGAACAAATATCGGAGACTGACATGGAACAGCAGGTGGACATGGGACAGTTGGAAGCTAGTGTGGAGGAACGCGATCAAGTTGAAGTAATTAGGGAGAAGAGGAAAAGAAGGGACGCAGAGGATACGGACAGTGGTGACTGGACTGAAGTAATAAGAAAAGACAAAAAACAAAAAGCTGATAAACATGAAATATACCTCTCAAGCAAAGAAATACTGCCTAAACAGTTTGCTTTGGCTAAATTATTTAGCGCAAACCAAATAAATCATATCGAGAAGGTTAAGTACATAAACCCGTATAAGGTTCGCGTCGACGTCGCGAAAGAGGAGACGGCAACGCAAATAGAAACATGTCAGGCTATAATAGAAAAAGGCTGGCATATACAAAGGCCGATGGACAGGAGTGATTCATATGGGGTGATTAAGGACGTAGACTTGCACTATTCTGAAGAGGAAATCTTGAAAGAATTAACATGCGACAGCACAATAAAAGTACTGTCCGCAGTACGCCTTAAGCGTCGGAGTCGAGAGGTAGAAGGAAACGGCTGGGTAACAAGCGAAGCGGTACGATTAGGATTCAAAGGAGCATTTATGCCGCCACACGTGTACGTAAGCGGACTACGTATCAAAGTAACCCCATACATCTTCCCGGTCTCTCAGTGCGCTAGGTGCTGGAAGTATGGACATATGACCAAGCAGTGCACGTCGAAAACAATAGTCTGCCCTAAATGTGCTGCAAATCACGCCAATTGCGAAACAAATAAATTAAAATGCGTCAATTGTGGCGGTAGTCATATGGCACTACTAAAAGCACAATGTCCAGTGTTCCTCAAAGAAAAAAGACTGAGGGAAATTATGGCGGAATTCAATTGTACCTACAGGAGAGCACTCACAATATATGTACCGCCTAACCCTCCTACAAGAGAAATAAACACATCCCAACCTCTACTGCGCACACAATTGCAAGATGCCTCGGACATAGAATCGGAAGTTACACCTACTTTCGCGAAGGTACTTCAATCGACAGGTAAAGTACAAGAGATACCAAAAATGAAGAAGCAGCATAGTAAGGAAACTAAGACTGTAGGCAGTGAGCTACCTGCCTGTTCTATGACCTACGAAACGTCTACGGAATCACCCCAGCATGAAAACAGGAAAAAAAAACCGCTGCAGTTCGATGAATTGTTAAATAGGCTTAGGGAAATTATATTTATCAGTGGATTAGGGATACGATCTAAAATTAATGGAGTTATTAAGTGTTGCTTAGAATGGTTTATGTCTGTTGTTGTAGATTACGTTGCTGACTGGCCTATACTTATGAGGATCTTTAATTATATCAGTAATAATGAGTGACATACAACTCATACAAGATATTAAATTTAACCTTTTCCAATGGAATGCCCAAAGTGTTAGACCCAAAAAACTTATGTTTGAGCAATTATTAATATCAGAAAAAATCCACATAGCCGCAGTCAGTGAAACTTGGTTAGAGCCCGACAGTTTATTCAAACTAAATAATTACAGTGAAATTAGTCTCGAGAAATTTTTGCATATGTAGTGGTGTGTATGTTACTTAGATATTAGAGCGCGTTTCCACTATATCGTTCTGGCCCTTACAAAAATGTTTCAATATCCTAACATTACTATTTAATTTAATACTTATCCCTAGCAACACTCTGATTTTTGTTTTCAATAAAAACAAGTTTTTATTTTAAAGAAAAAGGTTTTGACTTTATTAAAAAAAATATGTCATTCAATTTCACGTCCTTGAGCAAACGACAAGGCGACTACCGTGAAACAATAAAATATCGTGTCGTTCTTTAGATGATAGTAGTTTAGCTATAGGTAAAAAGTTTTGACCATAATAATTACGAAACAAAACAAATAAATAAATCGTCACTTGATAGTGGAAAGTGGAAACACGCACAAAACCAGAATAAACCAGTTTACTCTGTCCGCAGGTGCCACGTGCAGTCTGACGTCAGTCGCTTGATACCGTTAGAACATAAAGCACGCATTTCATTAAAAAATTATAATTATTAGATACGTAGTAGTTTCATTGTGAAATTTTGTATTTGTTGATTGTTGTTATTGTTTGTTATTATTGTTAAAATATTTGTTGAAGTGTTTAATTTCAAGTGTGTAAGTGTTGTAACTTTATATTGATAATTCAAAATGGCTCCAGTGTTAAAACATGGTCGAGGCAAGCCTTTGACTTCTCAAACTAAGGAAGTTTTGTACTGTTTGTACAAATATTTCGAAAATGAGTGTAATAACAACCCGAGCAGTATTATGACCCCCACTCAATTAGTTGCTAAATCAACAGGAATTTCAATAGCATCCGTCAGAAAGGTAGTATCAGAAAGCAAATGTCGTCCTTCAGATCAGGAAGTAACATTTAAATCTCCTAAAAAGAAACCGAATCGTAAACCTACAATAGTAATCGATAACTTTGATCAGCAAGTTATCAGAAGAACAATTCATGACTTCCACATCACAAATAAAGAAGTTCCCACTTTAAAAACTTTGCACTCAAAATTGAAAGAAGATATCGATTATAAAGGTTGTGTCAGCACGTTACGAAAACACGTCATGTCATTAGGTTTTAATTGGAAGCAAACAGAAGATAACCGGAAACTTCTTATGGAAAAACACGAAATTAGATACTTGCGAATTAATTATTTGATGAAAATTGCTGAATATCGTGAACAACGCCGACCAATTGTTTACACCGACGAAACATATATACATACATCACATACCCTCTCGAAATCTTGGTCAGATGGAAGCACTTCAGGTTTGAAGCAACATATATATCGAAAGGCAACCGCTTAATCATTGTTCATGCCGGTGGTATCGATGGCTTTATACCAAATGCATTGCTTATGTTTAAAGCCGACCAAAAAAGTGGAGATTACCACAACAATATGAACTATGACAACTATTCAAGGTGGATTCAAACTCAATTAATACCCAACTTACAACCAAATAGTGTTGTTGTTGTTGACAACGCACCATATCATAACTCAATACAAAATCCTGCACCGAATAGTAATTCTAGAAAACAGCAAATGATAGACTGGCTGACATTTCGAAACATTGAGCATTCATCCACGTTGCTTAAGCCTCAATTATATGAACTGATTCTGCAAAACAAGGCGAGATTTATAGAGTACAAGATAGACGAAATATTACGACAGCACGGTCATACTGTGCTGCGTTTACCACCATACCATCCGGAGTTTAATTCTATAGAAAATATATGGGGGATAGTGAAAACATATGTCGCAAAAAAGAATGTCGCAATGAATATGAAGGTTATAATGTCATTAGCTGAAGAAAAAATGAACGCCATAACTGTAGAGGAATGGAGAAAAGTTTGTTTGCATGCTATTGAGGAGGAAAGCAAATATCAGGGTAGAGACGCAGCTTTAGACACAATATCAGAACGAATCATAATTAATTTAAATAATTCATCTGATGAAAGCGAGGATGGGGATGATTGTGATATGCCCCCCCCTTCCTCGTGGTCAAACTTAGTAGTCAAACTGATTTGACCACGAGGAATTTTGACATTCTTCGTGGTCAAACTGTAACTAACCTCTGTGAACAACATACTCTATAGTATAGAGTATACGATAAAGTCTTATTGTACAGGGAAAAATAAAAGTGAAATGACAATTGCATGTCCGCGTCACTTATCTTTCGAGGTGTCTTTTTTCCTGTTTTGTTTAAATATGGACATAAAATACATAAAGCGTAAAAGAGGAACGGTATTATTGTTCGGTGGACGGCAGTACTATAAATTGCGGAAGTACAAAAATGGGTCCACTTTCTGGACTTGCAGTCGTCTTAGAAAAGAAAAATGTCGGGGGTCTATTACTTTGAAGGTAAGGATTGTTTCATGTTCATTCTTTCAAATTATGTGTTTTGTGTCGGACCTCTGACGCACGCTTACCGTGCCGCGGTTACATCATATATTATACAGTCCGGCACCGAACGCCTAAATTGAAAGCGTATTTTTAAAAACACACCTAAGCGTTTCAGGAGGCACGCTGGCTGCGAAATGTACCAACTACACTTCAGAGCTGAATATAGGGAGGAGTATCTGTTCTTACTAGATATATTAGCAGAGTAGTAACTCGTAACTACCAACAGACTCTCGAGAATTTATTTAATGCTGTTTATCTCATTTTAGGATGACAATATCGAGAAATGTACTAATCACTCATGTGCTGCTGATGACTATAAGAATGAAGTTGATATTGCCGTTGATGAATTAAGGCATGAAGTAGAAGACACTGAGTGCACAATCTCAGAGATGTATGTTGAAAAGAAAAGGTCCCTAATAAACCGGGACGCAAATTTTGAAACCAAAGTTCCATCTTTTGGTAGCGTTAAAACTGCTTTATATACGAACAGGAAACAAACATGCTTTACAGATTTTACAGAGGTTACTGTTCCACATAAATTTGAGTCATTTCTTTTGGCTGATTATATTACGGAGAAATGTAGGATTATGGTTTTCTGTTCCGAAAATAATATGGAAAAAATTGAAGAATCAGACGAATTTTTGGCGATGGTACATTTTTTAGTTGCCCGAGTCCATTTACCCAACTATACTGCATTCATGCCGATTTTTCAAAATCGATATCTACAACAAATACAGCTCCTTTGGTTTATGCCTTAATGACCGATAAAAAAGAAGAATCTTACTTTAAATTATTTTCCATGATAAAATCACGATTGAACAATTGGTCACCAAAGATTTTCCACGTGGATTTTGAAACTGCAGCAAGCAATGCACTACTACAAATATTTACTGAAGTCCAAATTGTACACTGTTATTATCATTTCTCAAACAGCCAATGGCGAAGAGCAAAGAAATTGAAATTAAAAAGTAAAGATGAAAAGTAGTAGTAAACACAAACAATATAGTAGAATCATGGAATGGACAACTTAACAAATCGATGAGACGATATCATCCAATCACGGTTGCTCGTTTACTGGCAACTTTATTGAAAAAAGAAAAAACTGATCCAAAACCATCTTCTCGACGCCAAGAACAAATATTCCGAGACGAATTCATAATAAACTGTCAAATGCAATTTATACATGGCGATATATGTGTAGGTTACTTTTTAAATAAATTGCGTTAAGCGAAACTTTTGGATATAACTGTACTTACTAGTCAAACTGATTTGACCACAAATTACATAGGATGTTCGTTTTTAATAAATCAGATAGTTTGACCACGAAGAATGTCAAAATTCGTCGTGGTCAAATCAGTTTGACTACTAAGTTTGACCACGAGGAAGCGAGGGATATGCCTGGGGTTGATGAATTATTAGAATAAAACATTTATGGCCGGAGAACACCTAATTCATACACGTCTTCACTGAAGTGAAAACCGGCATTCAATGCTTGTAATGTTTGGAACTGGCTTGTCTGCCTCATACAGTTCCATAGATTACAATGCGGTGGATACACATTTTCACGACCGTATTAGTACGTAGTGCGTATGCGTAGACGTGCACGCATTTGGTGTGCTCCAGCCACAAACGTATATTACCTTTAAAACAATAAAAACTAAAAATAAAATGTTGTTTTTTTTATTTGCTGACCATACACTACTACAAACGCAAAAATTTCTTCAAGCTAATTTACCTGTATAATATTTATCGTCTCGATAGGCATGACTCATACGGAGGCGTAGCTATCGCTATTCATAATTCGATACAATCGCAGAGTGCTACCGTACGACTTAACAACACAGGTATCGAGGCGCTGTGCGTGAGAATATTAAACTGCCCGCAAATAAATTATATTTTATCGGTTTACTGCCCGTCAACCGTCCATACTACGCAAAACGATTGGGACGAATTATTTAACAATTACACAAGAAAGACTGTTGTATTAGGTGATTTTAATGCCCATCATTCATCTTGGTCTTATAAGAATGAACCAAGGGGAAGCCAAATCTTTGATTCTCTTTTACAAAATAACTTTGTTGTAATTAATAGCGGTGAAACAACACGTATTAGATTGGTAAACGGAACACTACAAAAGTCGTCCCCAGACATATCTTTAGCTACTTCGGATATCGCATTGGGGCTGGATTGGCAGGTCTTAAACGAATCATTAGGCAGTGATCATTTATTTATTAAAATTTCCTTTCTATGCCGCAGTAATTCGGTAAAGGTTAAAAGACTTAATTTTAAACGTGCCGACTGGAATTCATACAAGAGTTGTTTAGATCAATTATTTTCCGATTTTCAAGTGAATAACGACACTCAAAAGGCCTATGATTTATTTATGGAATACATAAATATCGCAGCTCACCTAAATATCCCACTTATTAAAAATAATCAGACCGCGACCTCTAATTTTGTCCCCAAACCGTGGTGGAATGCAAATTTGTCAAAAATGGTAGCCGAGCGAAGACGAGCCCTTTCAAGGTTTAGAGGTAACCCCACCCCACAAAATTTAATTACTCTCAAGCGCAAGATAGCTGAGGCGCAGCGCGAGATACGCCGCGCACGGGATGACGGTTGGCGGCACTTCTGTTCCGCTTTAGATGAGTCCCTTACATCTGCGGAGCTATGGCGTAAAATGCGATGGATGAAGGGATATAAAAGTTCTAAATCAACAATCAGTTTGGACGAAGCTGATGAACTACTTCACTCGCTGGCACCGGATTATGTTGTCCAAGATCAACCACTTTTCTCATCTTACTTTCCTAAATTAGAAATTGAAGTCTCCATGCAGGAGTTAGACAGGTGTATCAAACATAAGGATACATCTCCTGGATGCGATGGCGTCATATACAAGATGATCCAATACCTACCTATGAATGGTAAGCGTACGTTGCTTTTACTTTATAATAGATTCCTTTCAACTGGTTTTGTGCCGGTACAGTGGCGGGAAATACTTGTTACTCCTATACCAAAATTAGGGCGTAATATGTGTAGTATAAAAGCTTATAGGCCAATTTCTATGATGTCATGCATTTGCAAAGTATTTCATTCTATTATAAATATGAGATTAGAATGGTACATTGAAAAATCAAATAAATTATCTCAAAGCGTCATAGGATTTAGAAAGGGTAGGTCGTGCCTGGATAGCTTGGCTCACTTGGTCACACGAATACAAATTGGTTTTACGAAGAGTTTGTGTACAGTGGGATGTTTTTTGGACATTGACAACGCGTATAATAACGTCGACATTGTAGCCTTGTTATTAATACTGGATAAACTTAACGTTGGATCCAAAATATGCATTTACCTTTGGAATTTTCTTAAAGAAAGGTATCTTAAAATACGAGTAGGAGATGAATTTATAAGCAGGATATCCAGTAGAGGCTTGGCACAGGGAGACCCCCTCTCTCCATTATTATTTAATGTGGTGACCATATATGTTTGCAAATATATAGAATCCGATGTATTTATTTCACAATACGCAGATGACTTCGTTATTTATCACACCTACAATAACGCTATAACCGGTTCTAAACAAGTGCAAAAATCAATAAATACCATGATTGACATAATAACAAATTTAGGCCTGGAGCTCTCGGCTAGTAAAAGTCAAGTGTGCGTATTCTCAAACAAACGTTTTAGAGACACGGTAAATATTGAAATTAAGGGGATCTGTTTGTCCGTGGTAGACACAGTCAAATATTTAGGTCTCTGGTTAGATAGAAGTTTACGGTGGACAAAACATATAGGGGAAGTACAAGATAATTTACAGAAATATCTCAGTATATTTAAAGTTTTAGCTGGATCTGGCTGGGGTATACACCCATTACACCTAAGAAGATTGTACATTGCTGTTATCCGCAGTCGCGTAGATTATGCGAGCCAATTATACAGCAACAGTAGTGATACAAGTCTTTTCAAATTGACTAGGATACAAAACCAATGTATGCGAGTTATTGGTGGATATATTAAAAGTACACCAATACACGTGATGGAATCAGATTTGTTGCTCCCCCCTCTTCATATTCGTAGACAATATTTAACTTATAAATACTGGTTGAAATTGAAGTCACTTGAACACAAGGATATGATTACTGACCGAGACGACGGCGAAAACCACCTTTGGTCGCGATACATGACGAGCTAAATGTTTTAAATCGAGTTGCGACCAACATGGGTATGTTTTCACTCAGTATATGGACGGGCTATGTGGATTTATCAAATATTATCCATATTAATGCCGTGTGGTGCCGGCTTAAGAATAGTACCACCCCATCTCTACCCGTGGGTGTCGTCAAGGCGACTAAGGGATTTCACCCCGGAGGACGGGCAGCAGCGTCCTCTGCGTACTTAAAGCCTTACTGCGATCGCCAACCCGCTCGCCAAGCGTGGCGATTATGGCAATTACCCCCAGGATCTACATACTAGTAGGTTCTACTGGGGAGACCCGTGCCCAGCAGTGGGCCATCTTAAGGGTTGATATGATATGTATCCATATTAATATAAATATTTTAGACAAACCAAAACATGGATATATATCTAGTATACTTAAATTGTCATGTGAACAGTTCATAACAGATAATTATAGGGAATATTACAAAATTTTTACGGATGGGTCAAAAACCAGTGATGGGGTTGGAGCGGCTTTCCTAGACTTTCAACTGGGAGACAAGATGCAGCTAAGTTTACATTCCAGCATGTCTATCATGCATGCAGAGCTGGTGGCTATATCGGAAGCACTGTCCTATACGCAGACTTTGCATACTGAGAATATTGTTATTTTTACAGACTCGCGAAGTGGGCTCCAACATCTAACACATTGTGGGTTTTCTAACTTTAGGGGCATTCCAGTGGCATATGTCATTTTAGAAAGTTTAATAAAATTAAAGAAATGTAAGGTTAATGTTGTGCTTCAATGGATACCTTCTCATGTCGGGATTCAGGGTAATGACATAGTCGATCAATTAGCTAAGGAGGCCATTAATTCTGGAATTGTAACAGATTACCTGCCAAACACAGGGGATGTACTGAGTCAAATTAGACGAAAGTGCCGTGATATATGGTCTGAATATTTTGACGAAAGATCACGAACTAAAGGTATTTGGTATAAAATATTGCAGCCAGGTCTACCGCGCTCTCTTTGGTTCGGTTCCGATATGAAAAGGCAAACCATAGTCACAGCCTTGAGGCTTCGCTCCGGTCATTTTCCTTTGAACAAGTTTGCATATATGATGCGCAAAGTCGAATCACCAAACTGCTCTGTATGTAACGTGACAGAAGATATACACCATATTCTCAAGGAGTGTGTCCGGAGTGAATCATCAAGGTCACAGCTCAACTTAGCCAATCAGAATCTAGGTGTATATATGTATGCATTATCCATGCCTCTGTCGGATGAGGCAAAATTAATCTACAACATGTTCCAACTAGTGATAAGAAATCGAATGTAATATTTTACGTTTATTGTAGCTCCAATGAGGGCAGCATTATCATGTGTGATAAAGCCCTTTTTTTTCTTACTCAACAATAGAGATTAAAAAAAAAAAAAAAAAAAAGGTGGAAGAGGTAATAAAGAAAGTAAGAGAATTGAAGTGGAGATGGACCGGACATATGACCAGAGATAGCAGGGAGAAATGGACAAATATTATAACTGAGTGGCAACCACGTGACGGCAAGAGAAAAAGAGGTAGACCAGTTAGAAGATGGATAGATGACATCAAAAATATTGGAGGACCATTGTGGTCAAGAAAAGCGAAGGACAGAAGGGAATGGAAGGAGCTGGAAGAGACCTATGTGTCACAAGAAGACACGCTGACCACTAAATCGGGCAATTCGATGTGATAGATATTAAGTTTATAATTGTGTATATTATGCATGTTTAGTTATCAGCAATAAAGGCTTAATTAATTAATTAATTAAAGTTAGCGTATCATTCAACAGCTGTACAGTAGCGGTATACAACATATAACAGTAAAACTTAATCTACGCTATTAGCTAGAACAAGCCACACTAGGGTTTTTTTCCCTGCGCACAGTTAACCAAAACAAAACAACTTCAACCACATTACGAGTAAAAATTAGACCGTTTGTACTAGTTTTCTGTGTTACAAATTGTCGCGTTTAAAAACCGCGGCGATTTAACTGTAATAGAGCCTGAGTCTAAAATTCGAGACTCCCTTATAAGAATTTAAACATTAATCAATGCCACAATATAAATGTATCACGGGCAATGAGAAACTTATGCCATACTCTGTCCAATGCTGAAAGACAACACCATTTGTAGGTATATCTATGCTAATATTATAAAGCTAAAGAGTTTGTTTGTTTGAAAGCGAAAATCTCAGGAACTACTGTTCCGAATTGCAAAATTATTTTACTGTTGAATAGCCCATTTATCGAGGAAGGTTATAGGCTATATAACATCACTGTACGACTAATAGGAGCAGATCAGCAATAAAAAATGTTGCAAAAACGGGAAATATATACGCAGACGAAGTTGCGCGGGTCAACTAGTACTTTATAAGGAAAGCGACTGTCTACGACGGACGGAGCGGGCGGGTGGCAGATCTCCGCGCCTGGGTCCTGGGCCACTTCACGTCTTACCACGACACAGACAGCGCGCTCTTTTCATTTTATTAATTACTAGCTTTCGCCCGCGGCTCCGCCCGCGTGGATGTCGGTTATCGCGATAAAAACTATCCTATGTCCCTCCCCGGGAATCAAACTATCTCCATACCAAATATCATCTAAATTGGTTTAGCTGTTTGAGCGTGAAAGCGTAACATACAGACAGACAAAGTTACTTTCACATTTATAATATTATTAGTATGGATTTGCAATAATTCTGTACTCAATCAGTAACTACATATTACTATTATTAGTTTATAATAGTAATATGTAGTTACTGATCGAGTACTAGCTGACCCTCGCAACTTCATCTGCGTCAAATTTGCCCGTTTTTGCAAATTAAAGTTTATAAGTAACAAATCAAAATTAGGGGTTGATCGTAGAGGGTTGAAAATTCAGGGTTGTGTGTATTTTCTAATGTTGTATCGTAAACAAAAAAAAAAAAATTAAAAAAAAAATTAGGGTCTACTACCCTTAACATTTAAGGAGATGAAAAATAGATATTGTCCGATTCTCAGACCTAACCGATATGCACACAAAATTTCATGACAATCGGTCGAGCCGTTTCGGAGGAGTTTAACAACAAACACCGCGACACGAGAATTTTACATAATAGATAAACAGTCCACGGAGTTGACTTTACCGCTCAAGACATAGCTACAGCGACAACAAGAAGGAGCTCACCGTATTTATTATCGATATTGAACTGGCTCAGATCCCTGGTCTCGGTGGCGCGCCGGTCCCCGTGCGTGAGCGCGCCGAGCGACTCCAGCCGCTTGGCGACTGTCGACGCGAACCTTCGCTCTCCCGCCAAGTCCGAGATCAGGAAGATGTACTCTGGGGCGTTCACCTGATTCGACCGGTGAGTACGACCTGAAATAACAACAAATGTCTTGGCAAAGTTGTGTCGTTACAACTTTTGGTCTTAATTTTATTACAATTTTTAATTGAAATCCTTTTTTTCGAATTTAATCGAATTTTATTACAATTTTCAATAATTGATCGAAAGGAACTTCGTTCCACCCGGGTGTCCCTTAACACCTCTCAAGTTTTTTTATTACTTGATACAATTTTGTTTTCCTAAAGGAGCTTCTAAACGAGCAATATTTTTCTGCGATACAGTGGCCGGCGGCATTGCAAGAAATACCAGCCATAATAAGGCCCATTGCAGTAATGTCCCGGCCATATAACATGTTTGGTATGTCCACGAATGGCCGATATTGTATTGAATGTTGCCGAACGCACGTCAAGCGATCAATTTTCTTGCAATATTGCCCGGCCATTTTTATTGTTGTTTCAGTCAATATTTATTGTTATGACATAGTGTATACTTTTCTACACAACGTGAAGTTTTGCTGCGAGTGACTTCGTGATTATTGCTATAATCTGTGTGTTGTCAGGTGTCATGTTGTTTTGAGGTTATATCAAAGAAGGTTCTTTTTTAATTTTTAACAGACTTCAGAAGAGAGAAAGTTCTCAATTCGACTGTATGTTTTTTTTACGTTTGTTACCCAATTTCCCGAAGACGCCTGAACCGTTTTAAAAAAATCGTTTTTTGTGTGGGGGATACTTCCAGATTAGTCCCATTGTCATCAAGAACTCATGATGGGATCTGAGATAAATGGAGGGAACTTTTCAAATATGAAAGGCACACCTATAATAATTTGGGTACATTTTGTTATAACTCACTCAAAAAGCACCATTAAGTGAAGTGTTAGTCCATTTAGTAAGTATGATCCGATTACTTTTATACAGTTCGTCGGCACCTGATACTTTGCCTCCATCACATCATGTAATGGAGCTTATAGTATCAGGTGAACTCCTAAAAAATTAACGGCCCAAATCGTGAAAAGCAACATTTTGTAAAAGGAAATGAGTAGTTTAAATTAGGTTATTGTAACTTATATAAATTACAAATCAACACACTAAAAAGTGTGAAATAAAAACTTTTTTACAATAAAAATGGCCAGGAAATGTAGTTTTTGTTTTAGAAACCAACTTTGATTATTTTTTGTTGTTGTACCCTAAAATTTAATGCTTTTTAGTTACCTTGCATTTATTTTTGTCGGTTTTTTTTTGTAAACTATGTATTTTTTACGGATGGTTTATACGTATAATAAATATTATGGGAAGCAGTTCCGCTAGTATTATATCAATTGTAACTTACCAAACTGTTGTATAGCTCTGTCGGCCGACCACGGCAACTCTAACGTTATGTGAACCCGCCGCCTTTGATTTCGCGCTCTACCAACAAAAACAACAATATTATAAACACAAAAACCAAGGCTTTTGGAGACTGACGTTTTGAATCGGTATTACCATTATCAGTCAACATATTAATTTGACCTACTTCATGTTATGGTTGGTTGGCCCTAAGAACTTTTTAACTTGTGTAAATAAATATGAAAAAATCTACAAATTGATTGATCATTTTTTACACAGCTTTGTATTTTTGTTAAACATTCCCTTTTTTTGTGGACATATATAATGTTTCTTTACAGAAACGACTCCATCGAGTGTCATGTCCTACAAGGTAAAGTGGAAGAAACCAGAAGACAATGGAAGTCGTCGATTAGTTTGAACGTACAAGTGAAATCTGCTTTGTGTAGCTCCTGGAACGAATGAACCAGGATGCCTGTCAGCGGAGAGAAGTGGCCTGTTGGTCTAGTGGTTAGTGACCCTGACTGCTAAGCCGGAGGTCGTGGGTTCGATCCCCACCCAGTATAAAACTTTGTGTAATGAGCACAATGGTTAATTGTGTCTGGGCGTCATTTATCTATAATATATGTCATTTAAAAAAAAATAAGTATGTTTATCAGTTGTCTGATTTCTATAGTACAAGCTATAATTAGTTTGGGATCAGATGGCGTTGTAGGAGTTGTCCAATGATATTATTATTATATACTACGACCTCAAGAAATGGTATATCTTTCTTGTTAATTACACACCTCCGGTCACTCTGTAGCGAAATACCGCTGGACGCAGCCTCTGAGATGATGGCCACGTCCTTCTCCCCGTCCATGAAGCGCTGCTTCTCCGTGAGGTTGAGCGTCTCCAGCGGCACGTCGGCCTCCGAGCGGCTCTCGTACAGGATCTGCCCGTCCTCCGTCTGGACCACGCGCCCTTTGCGACCTGTCATCTGGGGAAACAAACACGATATTCACTATTTGTATACTGTCAGGATAGTACCATTGTAAAGTTTATAGGTAGGCATATTCTTGATAATATTTTGAATTTTGATAGTTTTACGGTGTTTTAAAATCAATTGGGTAGATGACTACAATAACAATAAATTATTTAATACTATACAGGAAATTACGTAATTTGAGGCAAAGTGAGGAGAGGTAGGGCAGAAGGAGAATGATTCGCTGCGAATGACGGGAGAAGGAAAGACGCAAAGAAGTTAAAGCGCGAAAGAGAGGATAAAGAAACAAAAGAAAAGAAGAAGACAAAAGCATAAAGTCAAAAAGAAATTGGAAAGGCAAGCAGAAAAATAAATGTAATGATATTTACATAGGCAGGTTGATCGTTAGTTTCTAAATAAGTTGATCCATACCTCGGCAACGTTCTCCGTCCCACCAAGTTCGTCGACAAGCTGGTCGAGCGTGTTGGGCGGCAGGCGCTTGCCGAGCCGCTCTATGGCCAGCAGTAGCTCCTCCTTCATGCTGCACGCGCGCTCGATGGCCGAGCGCGGGGGCGCCTGGTTGCGCGCCGGGCCTGGGGGACAGAGTGGCTACTATTTAATAAGCGAGCTCAATGATTATATATATAAGATATTATTATTAGTTTTGAAGTCTAAAAATTTGAATTTGGCTAAAACCCGTGCCGCTCTGGCCCGCGGCCGTGGTCACCGTCACGGTGCTATCAGTTAGACAGTGAACATACCCAGATACAGGCCGTTGGTGCCCACGGGCGTGCCCGTGACGCTCTGGCCCGCGGCCGTGGTCACCGTCACGGTGCTATCAGTTAGACAGTGAACATACCCAGATACAGGCCGTTGGTGCCCACGGGCGTGCCCGTGACGCTCTGTCCCGCGGCCGTGGTCACCGTCACGGTGCTATCAGTTAGACAGTGAACATACCCAGATACAGGCCGTTGGTGCCCACGGGCGTGCCCGTGACGCTCTGTCCCGCGGCCGTGGTCACCGTCACGGTGCTATCAGTTAGACAGTGAACATACCCAGATACAGGCCGTTGGTGCCCACGGGCGTGCCCGTGACGCTCTGGCCCGCGGCCGTGGTCACCGTCACGGTGCTATCAGTTAGACAGTGAACATACCCAGATACAGGCCGTTGGTGCCCACGGGCGTGCCCGTGACGCTCTGGCCCGCGGCCGTGGTCACCGTCACGGTGCTATCAGTTAGACAGTGAACATACCCAGATACAGGCCGTTGGTGCCCACGGGCGTGCCCGTGACGCTCTGTCCCGCGGCCGTGGTCACCGTCACGGTGCTATCAGTTAGACAGTGAACATACCCAGATACAGGCCGTTGGTGCCCACGGGCGTGCCCGTGACGCTCTGTCCCGCGGCCGTGGTCACCGTCACGGTGCTATCAGTTAGACAGTGAACATACCCATATACAGGCCGTTGGTGCCCACGGGCGTGCCCGTGACGCTCTGGCCCGCGGCCGTGGTCACCGTCACGGTGCTATCAGTTAGACAGTGAACATACCCAGATACAGGCCGTTGGTGCCCACGGGCGTGCCCGTGACGCTCTGTCCCGCGGCCGTGGTCACCGTCACGGTGCTATCAGTTAGACAGTGAACATACCCAGATACAGGCCGTTGGTGCCCACGGGCGTGCCCGTGACGCTCTGTCCCGCGGCCGTGGTCACCGTCACGGTGCTATCAGTTAGACAGTGAACATACCCAGATACAGGCCGTTGGTGCCCACGGGCGTGCCCGTGACGCTCTGGCCCGCGGCCGTGGTCACCGTCACGGTGCTATCAGTTAGACAGTGAACATACCCAGATACAGGCCGTTGGTGCCCACGGGCGTGCCCGTGACGCTCTGGCCCGCGGCCGTGGTCACCGTCACGGTGCTATCAGTTAGACAGTGAACATACCCAGATACAGGCCGTTGGTGCCCACGGGCGTGCCCGTGACGCTCTGGCCCGCGGCCGTGGTCACCGTCACGGTGCTATCAGTTAGACAGTGAACATACCCAGATACAGGCCGTTGGTGCCCACGGGCGTGCCCGTGACGCTCTGTCCCGCGGCCGTGGTCACCGTCACGGTGCTATCAGTTAGACAGTGAACATACCCAGATACAGGCCGTTGGTGCCCACGGGCGTGCCCGTGACGCTCTGTCCCGCGGCCGTGGTCACCGTCACGGTGCTATCAGTTAGACAGTGAACATACCCAGATACAGGCCGTTGGTGCCCACGGGCGTGCCCGTGACGCTCTGTCCCGCGGCCGTGGTCACCGTCACGGTGCTATCAGTTAGACAGTGAACATACCCAGATACAGGCCGTTGGTGCCCACGGGCGTGCCCGTGACGCTCTGGCCCGCGGCCGTGGTCACCGTCACGGTGCTATCAGTTAGACAGTGAACATACCCAGATACAGGCCGTTGGTGCCCACGGGCGTGCCCGTGACGCTCTGTCCCGCGGCCGTGGTCACCGTCACGGTGCTATCAGTTAGACAGTGAACATACCCAGATACAGGCCGTTGGTGCCCACGGGCGTGCCCGTGACGCTCTGTCCCGCGGCCGTGGTCACCGTCACGGTGCTATCAGTTAGACAGTGAACATACCCAGATACAGGCCGTTGGTGCCCACGGGCGTGCCCGTGACGCTCTGGCCCGCGGCCGTGGTCACCGTCACGGTGCTATCAGTTAGACAGTGAACATACCCAGATACAGGCCGTTGGTGCCCACGGGCGTGCCCGTGACGCTCTGGCCCGCGGCCGTGGTCACCGTCACGGTGCTATCAGTTAGACAGTGAACATACCCAGATACAGGCCGTTGGTGCCCACGGGCGTGCCCGTGACGCTCTGGCCCGCGGCCGTGGTCACCGTCACGGTGCTATCAGTTAGACAGTGAACATACCCAGATACAGGCCGTTGGTGCCCACGGGCGTGCCCGTGACGCTCTGGCCCGCGGCCGTGGTCACCGTCACGGTGCTGGGCGCGCCGGACGAGCTCTTGCGCGAGAACATCGTCTCGATCTTGTCCTGGGTGCTCGACGCCTTCTTCTTCGGGGAGGAAGCCTTCTTCTTCTTTATTGGCTTCTTTTTACGACCCAGCCAAGGTTCTGTAACAAAATATGTTTATTAAAGCCTTTTATAAACAAATACGGTGCCTAATAAAGCTGTAAAAAAATATGTCATAGCCCATATACGCACCATCATCGCTATCGCTGCCTGCTCGGAACGGATTGAAGTCCGATAAGTCAGAGTCAGATCCGGGCGGTTTTTGTTCCTCGTCAGATTCCATTTCCAATTCGTCCTCTGATCCACGTACGAACTCGTCCGAGGATGACCCGCCGCGCATACGCTTGGCCGCTTGGTTCGCCTGTTGTCGAGCTGTCACTACAACAACAAAAATGAAAATTAATCGCAAAAATAATGTACCCGCATAACTTCCTGAACGACTGCACCAAATTGGATAATTCTTTTTTTTTGTGTGTTCGTTATTCTCAGAACGATATTTAATAAAATATATATTAATCGTATGGAATAATAAAACCCGTGCGAAACCGGCGCGGGCAGATAGTCTATACTAATATCATGAAGCTGAAAAGTTTGTTTGTTTGAAAGAACTACTGGTTGGAATTGAAAACCAATCTCAATAACAAAAGCCGTGATAGTTCTATAACTACCGGCCAGATGGCGCATGAGAGGGCCAACTCGCGATCATAAAAGGAAAGAATATAAAAAATTGAGGTAGTAGCTAGTAACATAGTCCAGATAGGTGGTTCGATTCCAGCCCCGGTTTGGCATACGGAAGTCTCGGGTTTGATTCCTGGACTTCAAATTTTTTTATCTTTCAAAAATGCAATCATCGTGTTTAAAAATCTTTTGGTGTTGGATAGCCCATTTATCGAAGAAGGCTATAGGCTATATAACAGCGGAGGAGCGGATCATCAATGAAAAATGTTGCAAAAACATTGGCAATTTGAAAAGAGCGGATTGCCTCGTTCTTTTCACCGGCTTTACCTATTGCTTGAGAAAAGGCAGAATATTAGACATAAAATCATAACTTTTAGCAAGTGAATTATATTTAATTCACTTGCTAAAAGTTATGATTTTATGTCTAATATTCTGCCTTTTCTCAAGCAATAGGCAAAAATAATAAACAATTGTGTGAATAAATAATTTTTGACTGTGATTTCCTTTCCATGAATGTTAGGCATACTCACACTTCCTCTTAGACGTGTTCGCCTCATCGTCCAATCCGTTTTTATTCCCGTTCTGCTGCTTGTGCACGGCGGCCGGGGCTGCCTTGGCGCGCGCCGGCTCGAGCCCGAGCAGCCGGTTGATGCGGTTGCGGTCCGGCGCCGGGAAGTGCTTCTCTACCAGCGTTTGGAATACGCCTCTGTTCAACAACAAATTATAGTTATTGTGTTGTAGTTATTGTGTTGAAAAGATAGTTAAAGTAAAATGTCTTAAAACCATCAGATTATTATATATTTTCAATATCTTAGATTACCTATACATTAGGGATTAATACCCCAAAAGGACCCGTATGAAACTGGACTGAAACGTTAACTTGTAGCCATTTTGAACTTATTAATAATTCTGATTTATTTTACATAGTTATAATTTATTATAATTAGCCGATAGTTTTCTAAAACGTAAAAAAAAATGATGACATTACTTAAATTGTCACGTTGTTATTAAAAACTACCTAAATACAAATAATTTCCTTGCTATAAATATATTGTTTTAGAGATTGCATAGTACAGCAAATTACATCAAACATCTTTGGCGTGGCACAATAGGTACCCATAGCCACATATAAAAAAAAACTTATTCGTTCTAATTTCAAATATTCCCGCGCTTTCGGTCGCGCAGTTTCAAATGTCTAGCTAAACCGTACGTGGAATGGGCGCGGTGCGACGGTGGCCTCGAAGCCGGTTCATTCACCCCGAGTCTGCCGCCATTATACGAGTTATTTATACATCGACTCAGCGCACCGCTACACATGCGCGCTCTAAACTAAACTTAGTATCAGAACATTGATTCTGAGAACCTGTACAACGTGTTTATAATTCATAACTGTGTAATTTTTAAGTACTTTGTTGACTGTTACTAGATGTTAAGTGAAAAATGTGTTCGAAACAACAGTTGAGAAATTTTCTCGACGAAATCTGTGTTGACGCCAGTTATCCACTATTCCAGTACGTATCACCGGAGGTGTTTAACATTTTGATTAAATGTCGAATAGAAAAAGATCGCGACGCTACATTTTACAGCGAGTACGCCAAAGAATGGGTGAAAAAGTTCGCTAAATTTACTTCAACCGGATGGATAGTGAGGCATTGTTTTCCGAATTTGAAAAGATTGTTGTATAGAAAAACCTACGTTTGCCAACTTTCCGGTTACAACAAAAAGAAGTCAACAGGTAATAATTCTAGAAACAAAGATTGCCGAGCGAAAATAGACTTTAAAATGAAGATTATAAACCGTAACACGATTAAGAACGACAAGAGTTTAAAAGAGGGTTTGAACTTGAACATTTACATAGAGTTTACACATACGCACGACATTAGAACCACGGAATCGTACAACTTATTAAAATGTTCGTCTGAAACCGATGAGATTTTCTACAAATACTTTTCTCTCGGTCATACACCGGGCTCGGCGAAATCATATCACGAATTATGTATGTTATCTAATTGTGTGACGCAGGAAGATTGGTCTAACGCGGACTTAAATCCTCCTTTACGCCACGTATTTTACTTACACGGCAAAAAGAAAGGACATTACAGACTACAGAATATATCCGATATTATGGCTGAGAAAATAAAAAACGTGGAACAGGCCGGCGGCGTTATTAATTATCGCCCCGAGTTATACGACATTAAAGTCGTTATAACACCTTTTATGAAGAATGTTTTGGTTAGTCATGAGTTGAACCGTTTGATTATAGAGAAGTTATCAATTAAAGACGGGTTTGCAACGTTTTTCTTTGTGCCTAGTGTGGTAGGAGCTTTGCCTATAGCTTGTGCTTTATACGCCGAGAGTACGGAGACAGTTCTCAATCATGTATTCTCTTTAACCAAAGAGCTTATAGAAACACAGATTTATAAGACTTTAGAGCCGAAAGTTATCACGACAAACGATCCCCAAGAACAAAATTCTGCTTTGAAATCAACGTTTTCTAATACAACTATTTTTGTTTCGCGTACATCGATGTGCGAAGTTCTATGGAGAATAATTTCTAATGATGATATTAAAATTGATGAAAGGAAACGACATGATTTGATGGTGTTATTCTACTCGCTATTATATGCAAATAGTACAGAACAAGCAGAAAAATATCACGACAAATTACAAAATAATCATATGATTACAAGTAGTTCTGTACTTAAAGATTATTTGGATAAAATTTGGTCGAATCATCCACAGTATATGTCACACAACGATAATACATTAGTTGGCACATCTCTTGGTACGCTTAAAGAGTTTGTATCGTGTAAATGTAATACATTTAATAGCGTAATCATGATTGACGCATTGGTGAATATATTGGACAAACATTGGTGTCAAATACTACACGCGATTATGAAGAAAAGGTACATAATGGAGACATTTACCAAATATTTGATCAAGAATAGAACTGTTGTTAATTCGTTATTGGATTTAAAAGTTTCTGAAAGCATGTATAGATTGTGTGGTGAACATTTCTTTGGTAAAGGCTGTGGTAAGAAGAGAATGAGAGTTACTTTTCGATCTGATACAATGTGTTGCGACTGTGCTGTTGGTAAAAAAGGTAGATATTGTGAACATTTGATTGCTCTATTACTCTCATTAGAAGCAGATATAGAATTAACAAAAGCAGAACAAGAATTGTATAGTAAAATTGCTGGGGAGGACGTTAATAATGAAATATTGAAACTAGAACCATCTGCAATAGAATCTGATGATAATGATGAATTGATGCAATGTGATGAAAATGAAATTAATCAAGACGATTCAATGAAAGAGCAAACAGATGAATATTATTACTTAGTCAAAGAAGAGATAGAAGACAGTGATCCGTTAAAAGATAATATTAATGATACAAATACTGCTGAAGCGGAAAATGAACATGAAACCAATGTATTTAAAAATGTACATGAAATGAACACAATTGATGATGAACATGAATTCAATGCAGGTGATATTAGCTTAAATAATATGAAAAGTACCTACGAGAGTGCTATGAAAAAATTGAACAATGAATTTAAAAGATTGAATAAGTTTTTTAAGGAGAATCCCAATGTGTCTAATCTTGATACAATGATTCGATTAAGTAAAGAATTGGCTAAAATAAGACCAGTGGAAAGAGTTAATTTATCTAATATGCATATTGAAGTAAATGATAGAAATATGGAATGCAATGAGCAGTAATGGTTCTCTAAAAATTAAGTAGCTAAGGAAAAATGTAAGCTGTGAATGCTGTGATAGAAATTACTTATATATTTCAATAATAAACAAAAATTATAATAATATAGGAACATTTTTCTTTATCCCTCAAAAAGAGTATGTATCTAAGATTAGTAGATTTTTTGTAATGGCAATAAGTTACTTTGCAGATTGCTCTATGCCAAATATGAGTTTAACACAGTTCATAATAATTGTTTCTATTTAGATGGAGTTAAACGCGCAATCCTACATCAGTTTTATCTAAAAAAAAAAGATTGTAATTGGAAAATTGTAGATCTTGTGTACAATGACTGGCCTGTTGGTCTAGTGGTTAGTGACCCTGACTGCTAAGCCAAAAGTCGTGGGTTCGTTTCCCCATTTAGGATAAAACTTTGTGTGATGAGCATGATGGTTTATTCTGTGTCTGGGTGTATGTTTATCAGTTGTCAGGTTTCTGGTTGCTATAGAGCAGGCTCTGCTTAGTTTGTGATCAGATGACGTTGTGTAAGTAGTCCGTTTAATAATGAAGTTTTTACATTAGAAGTGGATGCTCCTACTATGTTGTGCCCATTGAGTCTGATATATCCAAGATGCAAAAACAAGAGGTCAAAATAAAATAATTAATATTTTTGATAATATAATAATGGCAGCACCTTACCTGCATATACAGTTCATAAACAAAGAAACATTGTAAACATTGGCAATTTGACAAGAGTAGCCACGAGTTTTTATTGTCTGTTCTATTCTTGGGCTTTACCTATTGTTTGCGAACAGGCATTACAAGTAAATGTAGAATCGACTTTTCACAAGTGTAGTATTTTGCTTCCTAAGTGAATAAAGAATTGTTATTTATGTATTTACTAGCTGTGCCCCACAGTGTTGCCCGCTGTGTTAGCCTATGAGTTAAACTAGGGTGTCAGATAACTCCATACCAAATTTTATTACAATCACTCCAGCTGTTTAGAGGTGAAGAAGAAACAAACATACACACTCACAAATTAAGTGTGATGAGAAGGTAGCGGTATATACAAACTTGGCGGTGGAGACGAAGTCGGTGAGCTCGCCGTCGTCGCGCTCGAGCTGGTCGAGCGTGCGCGCCTCGCCCGTGCTCTGCAGCCCGATGACCACGCACTTGCCGCACTTGACCGCCTCGCGGGCCGTCACCACCGCGTGGTTCACCTGACGACCGCCACATCGATACAGTCACCGTCACATAGCCGACGAAGTGCCTCGCGAGAGGCCGTGGGCTCCATTCCCACACGGGACACCACTTTGTGTCATCCACAAATTGTTGTTCCAAGTCTAGCTTTGTGTTTGTGACTTGTATGTTTGTAAAGTTCCCCGCGACACAGGGCTTGCACCCTACTGCGGGAGTGGTGTATTATAAAAAAAAAAAAGAAAAAAGTGGCTATTCGCAGACCGATCGCGAGATGACAACTGTGAGGTGAGGCTGGGGTCCAGCGATGAACCGAGGTAGCAGACAGATGGGCTCGCAAAGCGTGTCGTAAGACGTAGACAAGCGGTTAGCGCACTTACGTCGAGCCGTCATTTATTTTTTTTGTTCTGTTATTTTACTGTCAATTTTCTATAATTGTTTAAAACTTACAAAGTCGTAATCCTCTTTCAAGTGCATATTTAATTTTATCAGTAAATTGATGAAGTAAAAGATAAGGCTATCAATGAAATATGTACAGACCACGACAGGTCTACATGGGAATTTCCAAAATCATGTTTAGTTCAGACATAAACGTAATCAGTAGCAACAAACCTTGGCAGCGATACACAGATACTTGAAAAACCGTTGATGCGCGGACCAGAATTGCCCCCACATGGTGGTCTTCATGCGCGACTCCGCGTTGATGAGCTCGGCCGCCTCCGTGAAGCGTTGCATCGCCTCCACCCACTGTACACAATACATATCATAACAGCATCCGCTATAAGCACTGACCTAGTACTCGCCGACAACAACAAGGCTTGCATACCCGTCCGTGGTACAACGGTCATTTGTCAAAAGCGTCAAAAAATACACAGAACACTCATTGACTGCCTCTGTGACGCGGTGGGAGTGTGTCCGACTGCTACGCAAGAGGTTGTGAGTTCGATTCCCACACGGGAGATCACTTTGTGTGATCCACAAACTGTTGTCCCGGGTCTGAGTGTAGGTACTTTGTGTCCTTGACTTATATGTTTGTAAAGCCCCCCGTGACACAGGCTTGTACCCTACTACATGAGTTGTCCAAAAAAAAAAATTTCGAGGTATCCATACCTCGACTTTTTTTTTGTAAAGTGAAATCAGAAAAAGTGAAATCAGTGGCTATAGGTTAGCCATGTATCGCGAGAAACTATATAAACAAACATTTAACAGATACACAGTCAGTCATTCATTACAGTACAGTATCAATATTGTTCGAGCTTTACGCTTGTACAAAACCCGTCACTCTAACAGGGTGCATGTATACACGCTTAGAATTAACTTAAGATACGAGAAATGAATAGTTAAGGTTACAAATGCAACGTTTACAAACGTCAGACAAAATTTGGAATAGAGTGATTCAAGATTTAATACCAAGTTCGAGAAAAGTAAAGCCGTGAGAAAAGAACTTGGCAATAAAAACTCATGGCCACTTTTAAATGCCATTTTTTACAATATATTTGTATATATACAGTTATGCCAGTAAGGTGCTGCAACCATTACACCATGAAACTCTCGCAAGCAATAACCATAGTGTGTAAACTGGTATAATCAAGGTTTATCAACTGTTATATCGCTCAAGAAACGTACATAATGTAGATCCCGTGTAAACAGAAAATATTATACAGATTGATCTTAGACCGTTGACACAGCGGCGAGTAGTCGCTCTATACTGCAATTATTTAATTTACACAGACGGGATCTGCAATATCCATCTATTGTACGGTTCCTGAACGTTAAAATAGTTACTAACTTGTCATTTTACTGTCAATTTTCTGTATTTTAAAAAAATACAAAGTCGTATTCCTCTTCCAAGTGCTGAGCCGAAGCGGTGCTATTGTAACTTTATCAGTAAACCACTTTTCTTAAAAAAAAAGTTGATGTGGTAAAAGATAAAGCTATCAATGTATTATTCAGTAAATAACTCGCTACTCGCCGGCGGTGAGACAAGTGCCTAAACTTAAAACAATCCTCTTTTTGGGTCGGGAGTTAAAACTGGCCACCAAAAAACCGTTAATCTGAATGAGTCTAGTAAGACATTCCGAATACATACCAATGCAACTGCCTTGTCGTAGGTCTCCCTGAATGACTCAGCGAGCGGCACCTCCTCGATCTTGAAGGACACGCCGTGGAAGGACAACTGGCGAGCGATGTACATGCCTCGAAGTTTCATGTCCATTGCCACTATCTCCATAGCGCCTACGCCTCTGGGGATTTACGCTCTTGTTAGTATATAAATAAGGTTTAAATATTAAAATTAATTATGGAAAAATTCACTCGATTCGCGGAGACGAACCCGCGATCATAGGAGGCCCGTCTCTACGCGTTAAACACTCCGGCACCGAGCTTGGTCACTCAGGCGCCGGCATACATTCAATGTTTAAATTAGCACTAAAAATAACTTGTAAAAAAAAAAATAAGATTTATAATTCTGATGAACAACATGTTTTACCCTATAAGTATAATTATACTTTCTTTCTTTATTCTCATAGTCCGATTGAACAGAAGTACGACACGACCAGAGACAAATTTAATTTATCAAAAACGGTAATCTATTAATTACTCCTAGACCGAGCCCGAAGCATTTAACGGCGTAGTAGTAGCGTATTTTACGGTACACGTATAATCGCAGATTTGAGCCTCGCCCGAGCGAATTCTTCTTTTATACATTAAATATGTTTGAATTAGAATAAAAACCGCTTAAATATAACAAGTTGCCACTAACCTCTTTTCAACAGCATTTATAAAGTCCATAAAGGTAGGGAATGGTGTTCCATCCCCCCATATGCCTAGCCGCACCATATATGCCATATTCCTGGGCTCACTAGCGCCAGTGGCCGATGCATACACTACTCGGGCTTTAGGCAACTTGTTCTGTAGTTCTAGCGCTGTAAGGCCAGTCTTTGTGGCCTTGCCTGACCCGACTGGGCATAAATTTTTGGCCTTGTGACACTCGTCGAATACGATCTGGGTGTGTGTTAAGAATATTAATGATTTAATCTCATGTTTACGATTATTGGTGAGTACTGACATCAGCACAAATATGTTACTAGTTAAAATTATATGATACCTATTTAAACAACATGGCGTAATTGGAAAAAAATAAATGGCCGACTTTTATTATAAAATAACAATAATTAATAATAATAACTTGGGACAGCTATCTGATCCCAAACTAAGTAGAGCTTGTACTATGGAAACCAGACAACTGATAAACATACTTATATACTTTTAAATACATACATATTATAGATAAATAACACCCAGATACAGAATAAACCATCGTGCTCATCACACAAAATCATGGGTGATGGATGGGGATCAAAACCCCTCTTGTGTAGCAGTCGGACACACTCCCGCCGCGCCACAGAGGCAGTCAGATGTAAGTTACGATCAATGCAAGTTAGGAAGAGAGCTAAAAATAATGTATGAGTTTCTTGGCAGCTTCTTCTCATAAGCTGTGAGTTTTTCTTTTGTTTTCAAATATAATTTGATTTGGCTTTCCGAAATAAATAAATTTGAAGGTTATGTAAAGGATACGCATCCGTCGAAGTCCTCCCCGCACCACTGCAGCAGCTGCTTGAGGCGCGTGCGGTACTTGGTGGTGGACGACTGCGTCTCTCCGATGAGCGCAGAGTACGTCGTGAAGATCACGCCCTTCTTTACGTTGCCGTTCACCGCCGACGAGATCTTTGCGTATTTGAACTGGGGGGGAGAGGGGGGACTTATTGTAGTATGTTGCGGAGGCGAAGGGTTACATTTTTTCAGAGGTAACCCGATATAAATATATCTTGCTGGACATGGTTCTTCGTACCTACAGCTGGATGAACGTAACTTGACCGGATTGACGTTAGGTTATTTGATGCGAACCAAAAATTATTTACGAATACGATTAATTATGTTTAATCGATTAAAAATACTAATGAAATTTTAACTAAACAATATAAAACATGAGTTAATAATACCAATTATGACAATGTAATATGTAATCGTATCTCTAATTCTCTCGGTTTAGTTACCGCCCCCGCCCCCCGCTTCCTGTCACCATTTACTTCCAAAAAATGCATCTGCGCAACCACTTTTCGCCAACTTCAATCCGGTCAAGTTATGTTGATCCTACTGTATAAATACTAAGTAACTACAATGTAGAGGGAAGCCGAAAGTAATGGTGTTCAAAGGACTCTAAGCAACTGGTATGTTGTGGTACTTTTGATGCCATCTCGTTAAGAATGTTAACAACAAATTAAAAGAATATACCCACTACAACTTAGTAAAGGAATTTAAAAATTACAAAAAATACGTTTCTATACAATATGTAAAATGTATATATAAAAAGTACAAAAAAATAAACAGCAACATATTACACTGACAATATTTAATTACAGATTTAAAAAAACGTTTATATCTAATAATCTATTTGAAGTCAGTCAAGTAGGCAAATAAATAAAAGTAAAACATTCATACTAATTAAAATAAATAACAAAACATATTATATCAATTTTCAATCTGTCAATCAATTAATAGAGTTAAACATCGACGCCACGTTGATGATGACGTACCACGATGATGTATTCACAACAACAATATTTTATAACTATTTATTACACGGGTATTTACGAGCATTATTTACCTTAAAATTGCTTGACGTTTGCCTTTGAATTCCCATATAATAAATAGTTATAATCATGCAATCTCGAAACTTGCAAAATCTTATAAGTACTGAAGCAACAATAACAAAATTATATTTTAACAACCCCTTACCTTAAATTACTTGTAGAAGTTAATTCATGTCGACAGTGTTAAAAGTTATATATCAATTTTTTTTTATTTTTTTTTTTTATTCTCTCTTAGGAAAGCTTACAGACTAATACAATTTTAGTATTTATACAGTTACTTGATAAACATGTTGCTAATAACAAGCTTTCACAGATGCAACAAATTAAGAAATTACCTTATTAAGCGGGTGTACATCAATCTTAGAAGCGCCGATATCCCTCAAGTCCCGTTCAGCGTCATACTTGAGATCATTAGACACGGACACCCAGATAGCGCGCTTGCGACCTTTTAGGTAATTCTCAAAGATTATGCCGGCGATTGTGCGGCCTTTGCCTACACCAGCGCCGTCGCCTGAGAAAAAAAAACATACAAGTAAAAATATTGTAAAGGTGTTGTGAAAATCGCGGCAAACTGAGCTTTGATTATTTTCAAAATACAATAAATATGTACAAAATCAGAAAGACAAGAGTCTGTGCCGTTAAAATATATTTGGCACGGGCATAAATGAGCTGAATGAAAATCAGCTGAATTTCCATTAACTCCATAAATAAGAAGAATAAATGCTGAACAATTTTGTGAAGGTTAGACTTCTGTTTGGCTTCTAGCATTACCTCTTCAATCATATAAGCTTGGATTAAAACATTAACGGCCGGTCTCAATAATCTAACTATCGATAGATTTGCCTACTAGAGGTATATATTTGACATAAGCTACATACTAAATATGTCAAAATTCTACCTCTAGTAGCCAAATCCATCGATAGATAGTTTATTAAGATCGGCCGTATACCAGTGTCAATTCAGTTAACACTTGACAACTAATTGAGGCCCTGATGGGAAAAATAAATGAGAAAAAAACAACAATCCATACTAATATTATAAATGTGAAGGAACTATGTCTGTCTGTCTGCCTGTTACGTTTTCACGCTCAAACAGCTAAACCGATTTAGATGAAATTTGGTATGGAGATAGTTTGAGTTCCGAGGAAAGACATAGGATAGTTTTTATCGCGATAACCGACATCCACGCGGGCGGAGCCGCGGGCAAAAGCTAGTTGATTTATAAGTATCACTAGACGTCTAGTCTCACCGATTACCCCGAAAAACCTGGCCGAGATGTTTCCATACCAAATGTTTCTGTGTTTAAATTCGAAAACTCCAGATGTTGAATTTTGTTCAGGGTAAGCAAGTATTTGATGCTAAATGAGAGTCGTTGATCTTGTTAGGGGAGAAGGTGGGCATGATATACCTATAAGGAAGCCGGCCCTGGTCCCGTCGGGCAGCAGGTGCTCGTGCGCCTGCGAGGCGTACACCACGGCCTCCAGCTGCAGCGCCGACAGCAGCCCGCCGCGCACCGTGTCGTCGGGCAGGCTCAGCTTGTACGTCACGTCCACCGGCTCCACTGACGAGAGGGAGGCGGTCTCCACTACGGGGTCGGGGTGCTTGCGACCTAGTTTTACTGGAATGGTACGAATTTTAATTAAGTTAATATTTTTTTAAATAATGAGCTATAAATAGAACGACTGCAGCTGTCACCACTCAAATGGGTAAACAATCTAATAGTATAGTCAAATACATAAGTCCAAATCAAATCTTCAATGCTCCAAAAAGACTACAGTGGCCTGGTGGGAGTGTGTCCACACGGGACACCTATGTGTAATCCACGTGGTGGCTATTTTGATCTATTCCAATTATGCTGTACGAGATATTGAAGCTGAATAAATTTGATTGAATATTTGTAAATTTAATTAATACTTAAAACAAAAATATCTTAAAACTTTTTGTAGTAAGAATTTAACGGACTAAATAGCATAGGTAGATATTTTGAATAATGAGTTTTAAAACATTTGCAAAATTTTAAGAGTTTAAATATGTGTATGTAACCATCCTTGAATTTGATCACTCTTTATATAATATTACTTACATTTAGGAGGCATATAGTCTGCATATGTCTCTGCTACTCCCATTTCTTCATCATCCACCTCTTCTTCGTCACCAGGCATCTATAAACAAATAATAATATCATTGATATTATGACGAGTGTAGTGAATGTTGAAATTTAAACAACGTCTAATACACATTTAACCTAACCCGTTCTACCGTTAAACACGAATATGGAGTTAGTTATGTTACTGTTTTTAAAAGCATTATTTACAATTTAATCAGAGACAAAGAAAATAGTTTAAGTTTTTTTCTTAAAATGAAAACTAGCAATGTGATTGTGAGTTCCACATTACTTTAGTTGGTCCGCGACCGCTGTACCGCGCTGTACAGCGGCCGCGGTCAAACTATAGCAATCATGTTAACTCCTCCAGCTAGGCTAAATTGTAACGTCAGTAATATAATGGGTAAAATTCGAACCGGCGACCTCACGATTGCGAGTCCGATTTCTTAACCATTAGGCTACTGCCGAATCAAAAGTTGAATTGAATATTATGAAAATATATATATTACGGGTCTTAATCGCGGGAATAAATTAAGGTAAAATACCTTGTTTATTGCCCGACGTTTCTACCGTATTGCAATGGCCGAGGTCACGGGTAGACTAGTTCAGCTCAGCGTCGCCTCCGTGAAGCGCGGATTTTGGAAACTACCCTCGCTTGATTTTTATACCCGTAATCTATGCTAATATTATAAAGAGGAAAGATTTGATTGTTTGTTTGTAATGCAAAGGCTCCGAAACTACTGGACGGATTTGACAAATTCTTTCATCTTTGTGAAGCTACACTAACCCCAAGTGACATACACTATTTTTTATCCCTGTATTCCCACGGGAACGGGAACTAAGCGGGTGAAACCGCGAGGCGTCCGCTAGTTTATATATATTTTCATAATGTGTACAAATCGCGAAAGTTTATAAACATTGAATTGAATAGTTGTTTTGTTCCTATCTTAGCTTAAACTGTGGAATAAAGATATTTGTGCCTACCTTTTCTTGTTGTTGCCACATATTGCCAGGCTTGCTTTGTCCCCAAACTGGTCCAACCTGTGCAAACTGACCCAGCATGCCGGCCAATGGACCACCCATCCCCGTCGCGAGGATCTGGTTTAAATTCTGTAGTAGGTACGAGTTCATTCCAGTCATGCCCACCATCTCCACTGCTGGGCAAAAAATGTGGCTGTAGTCATTATTTTAATATTGACCGTTTTTTTTTATTGCAATTATTGATAACTGGTTGGCTGAATTAGGCCGGTCAATCATGTATGGATTAGCCAGTTTTGTAATTTAGCTGACTCTTTGTTTAATTTCAATCAATTATATTAGATGTTTGACTTTTATGACATGATTTTGTGGACAAATCGGTAAAGCAGCTCCCTATTTCAATAAAGCATTGAAATTGAGACCTGTTTTACACATATTTTTTTAAGCTAGTTATGAATGAAGCAGCATGCAACTCTAAATCTATACTAATATTATAAAGCTGAAGAGTTTGTCTACGCGGTAATCTCAGGAACCGAATTGAAAAATATTTTTTGTTGGGTAGCCCATTTGTCGAGGAAGGCTATAGGCTATATAACATCACGCTACGACCAATAGGAGCGGAGCAGCAATGAAAAATTTTGCAAAAACATGGAAAATTGACGCATACGAATTAAATAATTAGACTGGGCACTATTTATATATTATAATAATCTTTATTATAACGAAAGTACGGTGACCACTGAAGCAAACGAGCCCTAAAGTAAAGACCATAACTTGGTAGTCGTTTCAGTCGGTTATTTTACATATTGACCGTTGCAAAGTGTGCTCAAGGGATATTCCCTTCTATTTGGACTTAGATTTTATCTCCTTATCAGTTACCTATAATTGCAATAATAGCACAAGCTGTAAAAGTATTAAAATACTACATAGTTATCGGAAAAGCTACCTAATTGAACGCAATGCCTTGTTATTCTAGACTACTTTAAAAATACCACACGTTGATAAAAGCTGTAACAGTTTTAAAATATTATATACCCAGTTTCAAGAAAATCTACATAATTTAACACAATTAATTGTTATTCTAAACTACTTTAAAAATACCACAAGTTAATAAATATTAAATGGCTACAAAATAAAATACCGGGACTTAATCGGGGTAATATTTAAAGTAAGTATACGTTGGATTCTCCAAAATCCGATAGAACGGCACGGATCGTGACAAGAGGTCATGATCAAGTGATCGTGTTAATTTAACCAGAATTATTAAACATAAGATATAAGAGATCTATTTGGCGAAATTGATTAATAAAAAATATAGCATCAAATAATCTACCAAAAAGCATAAAATAAAATAAAAGCATAAGGTATACCTACTAAGATTCGTGATATTTGCGACTGACAAATTACAAAGCTGTTATTCATTCGACAGTAAGGATTAATAATGAACTCGATATTAATAGAAAACGTCGAAGCTTGGAGAACGTAGGTGGAGAAAGCAGGTTGATATTATAAAGAGACTACATTGATTATATTTATTTATAGACGTTTTCATATTTTTTTCTGTTTAGTACCTATAGTACGAGTTCCCTAGAACAAATTTTAAAAAGATACATATCTAGCTGTAATTGCCACGGTAGCTTCGTTTTGACGAGATGCCCAACTTTATGTATACGATAACTTTATATAGTGGTACGTTAGTAAAAAAAAACAGGTGTTAAATATGACAAACTTAACTTTGTTGTTGGAAAACTATTATCTTTAAATTATTATTAATTTACCAGCCGCAAATAAATTTGTAATATTTTTTTTTTGTGATGCAACGATTATGGCTTTTACTACAAGCTATATGCACAAGTAAAAGCCATAATCGTTTTATTCTAAAAGTCAAATATAACAGTTGGTAAACTAACTGCGGCCTATGTTGTTGTATCGGGGTAATAGTTTTCCAACGGCAAAGTTAAGTTTGTCATATTTAACAACTGTTTTTTTCACTAACGTACCACATATAAAGTTGTATACATAAAGTTGGGTATCTCGTCAAAACGAAGCTACCATGGCAATTCCAGCTTGATATGTATTATTTTAAAATTTGTTCTAGGGAACACGTACTACTACTATCAATACAAAAGCGCCTTCTATCAGAGTATTACAAATAAGGTAATCTAGGTTATATTTAAAAATAGGCACTATACAAAGCGTACAAACCTGGCGGACAGACGTTAACCAATGAATAACTTAAATCTAAATCGGTTTGGACTACTGCTATCGATTAGTTAGCTTGCATATTGTTATACTCGTAGCTTACTAACTACGGCGGATATTATTAGACTATTCGTTATTGCTAAGGATATAAAAAGCTTTGTACAAAATATTAGATTGAAGGTATGAAAATTTATAATATGCATGGATTGTTCGAAATTGGTATTGGTGTTACATATAAAACTGTGTCCTCTCAAAATACCAATAAGACAACTTTATTTAATTAACGCACTTAAAACCGTAATAAAATTTGGTTATACAGAAAAAGAAAACGAAATCTCTTCAAGCTTTACTTGTCCAAAATACCTTATATGTTGCATTCTAGATAACCCAATTGTTGAAAAGTAACTTTTGGTTTATCCTTTTTTATACCTCAGACGCGACATAATAATACTATTAGTATAGTATTATATTATCTGTGATAATACATTAATATTACAATGTTTCCATAATTATTTTTTTATTATCTAGAGGTATTCTGAGAAGACCCGAATATACCATACTGAAAATACTCGCCGCGTTGCTACCCTTTCGGTGTGAATTGAGCCTAAGGCACCTCCCGGCGTCCCAACAACGGCGAATAGCGATTTTTTTGCTCAAGAAACGTACAAAAGATGTAATTGTAGGTCCCGTCCGTGTTTTTATTGCCAGTTCTTTTCTCGGGCTTTACCTATTGTTTGCGAACAGATATTACCAGTAAATGTAGAATCGACTTTTCACAAGTGTAGTATTTTGCTTCCTAAGTGAATAAATCATTTTTATTATTATTAAAACAAATAAGACGCAGTATAAGGCGAGTACTCGTCGGCAGTGTGAACGATCAGCGGTCAACAATTAATATCTGTATCTCTTTTGTTTACACGAGATCTACATACACATGTACGTTTTTTGAGCGATAAAATAGTCGTTGATAGTTGCTCGCTTTCTCGCCGTTGGTGGGATAAGTGCCTTAACCTATAGCAACTCGAATACAGCTTCAATGAAGAACAAAATATCTGATTCTTTTATTTATTCAAGAACCATTTTGGGCCTTGTGTGAGTATAATTATCCCTAAAAGCAATAAAGCTTATCATGCAGAGGAGGAAAATTCTGAGCTGATTTCAGACGTTTAAGGAAGATCGTGTGATTCGAAGCTTAATGATTATATAATAATAATTTCCTTATTGACAACGCTATCGAAACTGTATACTAGCCACGTTATTATACTTGTATTACTAAAGTATAATACTTTATATACTATACTACTTGTCTATACTAATACATATTATAAAGCTTAAGAATTTGTTTGCTTGAACGCAATAATTATAAATTAATAAATATCAGGAACTACTGGTTCGAATTGAGAATTTTTTAAGTGTTGGATAGCCCATTTATCGAGGAAAGCTATAGGCTATACAACATTATGCTACGACCAATAGGACCGGAGCATCGATGAAAAATGTTGCAAAAACAGGAGAAATTAACGCAGACGAAATTGCGCGGGTCAGCTTGTTACCTATAAACTCAGTTCTTCGTGCATTATTTAAATAAAGAAATTATTATTTTTGAATATCTACAACTGTATTATTAACTAGCACTACAAGTACTGTATTAATATTATAATAGGTACAAAATGGTCATATCTAAGTTTTAGTGTTGCCTAACTGTCGATTGATTTTTATCGAAAGACAGTTAATACTATCGTGACCTCGAAAACTAATCACAATATCGATACGGACCGTCGACACTCGTGACTTTTTTCGTATTCATCTACTTATAATAATACTATTGATTATGGCAATACATAGATGATATCGATAGTAATATTATGATTTTAGTTAGCATCATACAATTAAATAGACTTTATTGGCAATAGTACTGTTAGTGTCGATATTGCTTAGTGTTTCGATAGATACCATTAATAATACTGAAAAATATTAATAGTATTGATAGTCCTATCGACAGCGCGACCAGTTTTGGTGGTCAACTATCGATATAACCAGCAACGATAGTGATGCACCACTACTAAGTTCTACAGCGGGCACACGACAGCGGTAAGGCTGTACTCACTCTGAGCGAGCAGCGAGGCGGCGCTGAAAGCGGCCGACGATCCCGCCGCGAAAGGCGACGGTGGCGCCATGCTCGCCGCTGACCAACAACCATGGTTAGTGCACTTACACATATGCCATATATACACGGCAAACGTCTTGACACGTGGCCGTGTTTTTGAAAAAAAACAATATTCACGAGATCCCATATTCAAAGTATTTTTTAGCACTATACTTACTATGGAAATATAGCTTGATATCTGTGACAACTGTCACTGCAACCGTAACTGTCAAATGTCGTATTTTATGGCAGTAATAAATGTCATACTTTACTATTGAAAGTGCACGAATAGTGATGTTCCTTACGCTATCGTAAACACAGTTGTCGATATTACAATTTATAAAAAAAAGTATTACTAACATTCACAAATGTCAGATTCACAACTAGAGTTAGCTGTTTAACAGGCAGTTAAGTCATTGAGACAGGCCGTTAGCCAGTTATTCCCTTCATCCCTCAAAAATATCACGAACATAATGTTCGAGAATCCCCACTATGCTCAGGCTATGTTCGCCGTCAAACGATTCCGAGGATCCCACCCAAGGGTATTTTAGGGGTGGAGTGGGGAGGGGGGTAGCTGGTTTTAGCCCCAGACATATTAGTGTCATATGGCACAGGTATTAAGCTATATTATACGAATTATACATAACAAAACTTGTCAATAACAGCGTACAAATTGTTAGTTACATGAGCACAATTTTGTTCAACTAAGAAATATTTGAACAAAAATTGACATTATCAGATATTTTACCTATAATGTAGAAGGCGTTTCTATCTATAGAAAAGTCGCGAAAGATGTGAAATGTTTAATAACCAATGATCGGCGTAGGTAGTGATTCGTCGTCGTGGCATAACATGGACATACCATCTCACCTAATCTCAGGACTTATTGAAAAGAATATATTTTCATAATTGTAAAAGTTATACAAGGTTATTTTTTATATAGTGCAAAGCAAAGACAAACAAGATTATTCATTAAAACGATTTAAGATTATTTATTAAAACAAGATTTTTACTTCAAGAAAAAAAATGAAAATATTGAAAACTTGCAGAGTTATAAGCCATTCAAGTTGTCTTGTGTTCTTCGCGTTATCATGCTCATTGCGTCTCGTAGTACATAATCCATGGTTATTATTAAAAATTAAGTGATGATCATATTACACATCACATTGTGAACATGATTTGGACTGTTAGAATGATTAATGAATTAATTAATGATTGATAATTAATTAATTGTAAAATATAACATGGCTCAAAAACTACCCCAATGGATTGCGTTACTGATTCTGTGCCAAGTACTTTGAGGTTTGCACTATACCAAGAATAACGTTGTATATATAATAAAAAAGAATTTTGTAATGCGTTTTGAAAAGTAACAAGCAATAGTACCTACACACGGTTACATAAGTAAACTCGATAATTAAAATCCCAGGGTAAGTCCACGTTAACATAACGTAGGTTACCCTACGTCCTACACGCCATTTCTATTTTCGTCATTCAAAGAAATAAAATATTCCAAATAACGACGATATTTGGGTCTTTGTTATAATATTTTATTACCAGCTACTTATGGAGCACAAAGTAACTACGACATAACGTATTAGATATATTTCGGGACTTAATCGCGTGAATTATTTAAAGGGACGAACCTTTTATTTACCCGAAATATATTTCGGGATTTTTATATAACGGGGAATATAAACTTTCTTTATATTTTTTATACATATTAGACAATAATAATAATATCTTAGGACAACTCACACAACGTCATCTGGTCCCAAACTAAGCAGAGTTTGTACTATGGCAACCAGACAACTGATAAACATACTGATATATTTCTAAATACTAATATTATAGATAAATAACACCCAGACACAGAATAAACCATCGTGCTCATCACAAGTTTTATCCTGGGTGGGGATCGAACCCACGACCTCTTGCGTAGCAGTCGGATACACTCCCACCGCGCAACATAGGCAGTCGAGTGTGATGGCCCCGTAGTGTTTGGCTTCGCGAAAAGTCGCGAAACCAAACACTACGGGGCCAACACACTAAGGCGGACATGGGTAGGGGTAGAATTATATAAGTTAAAATTTTATTTTAAGGCCATATACCTTTGTTTTATTACCCGACGTTTCGACCGTATCACGGCCGTTACAATCGCGGAAAGTTTACAAGCATATATAAAATGCAACCCACCGTCATGCGACATAATACGAATGTTTACGTTACATGGGGGAGGCGGCCGTGTGAGCTTTGCTTATTTTGCTGAGAAGGGGTAGGGGGTAGTCAAAAATGACTAAAATTCTGTTAAAACGTAATAATTGTTTTTAAACTTTCGCCATTTTTATACATAATAGAAATATTTCGGGACATAATCGCGTGAATTATTAAAGGTATGAACACACCCGTGACCACGATCGGTGCAATTCGATCGAAACTTCGGGTAAATAAAAGGTTCGTACCTTTAAATAATTCACGCGATTAAGTCCCGAAATATATCTGATATGTAAAACGTAATACTTGAATGACCTCTACAGTGGTTGCTAAGCAACTTTGTTATTAAACATTTCACATCGATATCTGCTTTGGTATAGTCTATTCCAAGAATGACGTGAACACAATATAATGTGCTTTATGCCCAGTGCCAAGAAGTTTGCCGTCTTCTGTATAATGTCACTTGGCTGACTGCAAGCCTCTGCGTGCATAGACAATCTCAGTTTCTTTTTTTTTTTTAATGCCAATGGCAATCCCCTACAAACTTTTGACATGAAATATGCAGTCTTTGTATTAGACACAATTACGGAACGTCAACGGGTCTCAATAGTATATATCACATCATTCGCAATTTTAATAATTTAATTTGCACTTTAGCATAAGGCATTTTTCTTTAAGCGAGTGCTTTGAAGAGAATGAGACGCGTAGACATTGTTGACAATGTGTTTCTAAAAGTATGAGTGAATGTAATTGTACAAATGATATGGTAACTTACGTCCGCCCCTGCCTAGACCAGCTATGTTGATAGGCTTTGTGAGTGAGCTCGCCGGTATCTTGATCGGTTTTACGTTACTGGCCTGTCCGAACGCCAAACCTGAAGGTGCTGTGGAAAAATAAACAACTTTAATAACATAATATAAAATCTATACGTATCAGTAGCCTAATGGCTAAGGCATCGGTCTCGCAATCGTGAGGTCGCGAGTTCGAATCCTACCCATTATACTACCGACGTGAACCCATTCATAACATTTGATGCCAGAGGTTCCTTTGCCTGACCTATATCGCCTGGAGCGGCCGCTCTGGGCTCCATAGGTTAGGGAGCGCTGAAACCGTCATCCGGACGGGGTCTCGCAATCATGAGGTCGCGGGTTCGAATCCTACCCATTATACTACCGACGTGAACCCACTCCTAAAACAAGCCATTGAGCTTAGCTGGACGGCTTAACAGGATTCCTAGTAATGTTGGGGTACACATTGCTAGTTATCATCTTTTAATAAATAAAAAAAATCTACCGTTTTAACTTTTTCGTCCACATTAGTGGCTGGTGGTTGATTAGCGGAGTAAACGGTGTAGTAGTTTGTTAGAATACCAGTTTAGTTGGTACTGTACAGCTTAAGAGCGGTTTGAGACTAGCGTTTTATACGCATATAAATTAGTTTTTGGAAGCGCATGAAGCGCACGCTTAACTTACACGAGCGTTGATGCGCTTATAAGCTTCATAAAGCGTATTAATACTGACACACCACTACCGGTTCGAGTGAAGACGCTTGAATATACCCGTGTACGCGACTGGTTTTTTGAAGCGCGAAATGTAGCGTACGTGTACACGGGTATGCCGAAACGACCGTATACCTACGCGCAGAATAAAACGCTAGTCTGAAACCGCCGTAACTGATAACACAATAAAACTACATAAAGATAACAATATACTAAACATGAGTCAGTCAAGGTAAATCTCAAAGTAATCTGTGTAATTCTTCGTTTACAAAGTACGCGTAGACAACTATCCTAGACGCACACTTACGGCCGAATACTCGAATCATAAGACGTCGTTAGGTCTCATGCTGTCACTGTCACTTTGAGGTGAATAGTAGCGACAGAAATAATTTTGAGTGATGACCTAAGATAGTAGAGTGACCGCTCTGGGCCTCGCTTTCAAGAAAAATATGAATCTTAAACTGTAGAAAACACTGATACTTTAGAATGCTGATAAAGAACTGAATTAGGTTTTCCGTGTAAATGTGAAGGTTAGCCAGGCCGAGTCATCTCAGACAAGACATACCGTCAAGCCTCGCAAAGATGTGCCGCCGCTGGGAGCCCCGAAACGGCTAAGGCTGCTGTCGTTTAAAAATACGGTCGTTTGAAGTTAAAACTAGATAGCCCTATTCACTACGGTGTGCAAACATCATAGAACCATCTCTACCGATATTTGCAAGATAGTTTATGGAGAAATATATAGAAGAGACTACACTTGTTGACAAAATATTTATTCGTCACCCAGTTTGACGTCACCACGCTGCGAGCTTTCTACAATCCTATTCAGTCTTCCACAAAAATATTATTTCTGAAGCATGAATAATATGGGTTTTTCCTTGTCGCTCCAATTCACATGTCTCAATAGATGAAAAGCTAAGAATTGGTAGGTAAAATGTATACTAATATTATAAAGCTGAAGAGTTTGTTTGTTTGAACGCAATAATCTTAGGAACTACTCCGAGCGGTGCGAATTTAAAAAATATTTTACTGTTGGATAGCCCATTTATCGAGGAAGGCTATAGGCTATATAACAATACGCTACGACCAATAGGAGCGGAGAAACAATAAAAAATGTTACAAAAACGGGTAAAATTTACGCAGATGAAGTTCCGGGGGTCAGCTGGTACAATAATATATTTTATGTTATCAATATATTTGAAGAATGGCTCACCGCCTATATATCTATTCACCCGTGGGGCTATCTGCTTTATGGAAAAAGCGTGCCTCTCTTTTTAGGCTGCGATGCATAATTATAAAGATTATTTTTGTCGTGAGGAACTTTACAAACATGAAATTCACCGACACCAAGTTAAGCCGATACTCAGAACAACAATTTATGGATTACACAAAGTAGTGTCCCGTGTGGGAGTCGAACCCACGACCTCTGACTTAACAATCAGCGTCACTACCTAGCAAAAAGCCAGTCAAAAGTGTTGTTGTTGATAACTAATTTGGCATTTGGATGTAAACAGTAAGCTTCGTAACTATAAGGTCTCCACGCCAGGAGGTCGCTTTGCTCAGGTCAAGTGAAGCAGTGGAGAAATGGAGAATACCTATAAGACATAATATACCAAAAAAAATAACTGCTATGTCTATTACTATCACTGAACTCTATAGTACTAGTATTTGATTTACAAATAAATATATTTTATTATAAAGCTGAATAGTTTGTTTATTTGAACGCGGTAATTGAAAAATTCTTCACTGTTGGATAGCCCATTTATCGAGGAAGGCTATACGCTATATAACATTACGCTACGACCAATAGGAGCGGAGCAGCAATGAGAAATGTTGCAAAAATGGGGGAAATTTACGCAGACGTAGTTGTGCGGGACAGCTAGTATATTTGATATTTAGTACTGACTATCCCAAATTTGAATGATGACTAAAATGAAAATAAATTAATTTCCAGTAATCAGGCAATAGTAGGTAGGTACGTCATAACAAGATATAAATAAATGTGTTATTCCACAATTTAACGTTTGTAAGAATTTATAATCATCAAAACAAATACTAAAAATAATGATTTGAGGATCCAGAGTTGTGACGTCACGACTAAGTATTCCATACAATTTTCTATGCGTGTCGTTTTGACATTTCATAAACAGATAACGATTTGATTTGACATTCACCTTTCCTATTGCCAAATACGGTTCTGATAACTTTTTTGACCGTTTCGGTTATCTTTGTTACACAAACATAGAATTAAAAAGACTCGATAACACATAACCAGATTCACACACATACACACAAACAATTTGTAATTAAGATCCAAAACTTTGTATCAAATAGCGCATTGCGTCGCAATAAACTCCACTCCGTGGCGGTTTTAACCCCGGGGAGATTTAAAAAAAAACATAGACATTTGATTTTGACAACTTACCGTCCAAATGTCAAAATCAAATGAAAGTTTTAATTTGTTGTTGTCGGCGCCACGGTAGTCTATCTATACTAATATTATAAAGCGGAAGAGTTTGTTTGTTTGCTTTGTTTGTTTGTTTGTTTAAACGCGCTAATCTCAGGAACTACTGGTCCGATTTGAAAAATTATTTTTTTGTTGGATAGCCCATTTATCGAGGAAGGCTATAGGCTATATAACATCGCGCTACGACTAATAGGAGCGGAGTAGCGACGTGAAATGTAGCAAAAACGGGGAAAATTTACGCATACGAAGTTGCGCGGGACAGCTAGTTCAGTATAAAGGTCAGTGGTTACTATAAAAATGCCAAAAAAATAAATCTGGTTTCTTTTCCTTCAAAGCAATGCAAAGAACTCACCTGCCAGCGGGTTTGTGGTTGGTTTGACTGTGACTTGTGTGACTGGGACCTTTTTGTCGCCCATGCGGGCAGCAGCTGCCAGAGTTTTGCCGCCACCTGCACAAATGAACATATTCAAATATATAGAAAATCAGTATGTATAAGTAATAGCGAAAAATTTTAACAAGTTAAGAGAGGAGGTCTTTGTCTCGCCGGGATGCAGATTTTGATGGTCATGTAGCAGTTTATAGCCATACCTAGGAGCCTCTCTCTTACTGGCTTCGACCACGTTACTATATGTACTGTTGTCAAGTTTTATCAAAATTCGTCCAGTAGTTTTTGCGTTAAAGAGCAACAAACACCCCTCCATCCATCCTCTCCAAGTTACCTATTATTAGGATTGTTTTCGCTTCCATTCACTAAAGACGTCAGTTATGTAATTATATTGTATGTCCTTTTTTGCCCTTATGCATTTCGCAGACAGCATCATACCGATCTGAGGCAGGCATGCAAGCAGTTGTTCAAACAGATCTCAGGGTTCAAAATGACCTCTGATATATTAATAACTGTGCACATATTATTTCAAAAAAATTACACGTTTATATTTTATATTATATATAACTTGAACGATTTCATTACTTTTGTCCCCGAAAAATGATGCTTGGTACGTCCATGCCTCCTTCATTACATACGCAAAGAATAGCCGTTTTACACCGCGGGGCGGTAGAAGGGGGAGAATACTTATAGGCTGAGAACCCAGGACCTACAGGAACCTAAGACTGTGTGCGTGCGGTTATGATAACGCGTTTATTTCATACATTTTGTTAAGATAGGTGCAATTTATTAAGTTTCAAATAGCGTCATCGTAAAAGTATTAACAATGTGCCTTAATTACAGATTACAGACCAGGTCAGGTCAACTTGACACACCCAATTATACCTACCCAATAAAAAAAATACCAAGTGCGTAAATAACAAATGATACCTACGGGATAATCTCGGGCGTCTACGAATTAAAAGCGAAATATATCCGTTGGAATTCCCCATATTATTATGATACACATAAATGACTCATTCGATTTGGCTCCTTACTGGAATTTATATATCAAACAATTTAGGTTTCAATAAAATTCGTGTTCGAAACTTTGTTTTTCGTTGAATTAGAGTAGGCCTCCTGAACTCATTTGTTTTTCGATTCAATAGAAACAATTTCGGCTGATTTAAAAAGAGAAATTTATGCACCAAATTTCAAACAGTAGTCTAGATACGAACTAGCTCCAGCCCAAATCTTGCAGGCTCGTAATTCGAAACTCAGTAGCGAGCAGAAGACATGACGTAGGCACAAAACACACCCAGAGTACAGAATGAAAGAATACAGAGACACGAAATTTCGGTAAAAAGTGGTCCGAGATAACGTATCCGTGAGTTTTTTTTGCTTTGTCTATTGTGCGTTGATATGTGGCAGTTTAATCTCCGAAATTACTATATCTGATTCAATTAAATTTAGTTTGAGAGCATATAAAAATATAAGAAGGAAATATAAATTTAGACTAAAAAATACCAAGGTATTTCGACATTTTCGGGCTAACGATACAGGTGGGCAGTAAACAATAAAGGTAAAGAAAAACAAATTTCTATAGGAAACCTCAGATGGTACAAAAAAGAAATTTCACAACTCAGGTTAAAAATAAAAAAATAACGAGTCCGTAACTCTGATTGCTCCACAACTCTTTCAAAACAATCCATTGTCAAGTTTTCAAAAGTTTTCAAGACTTCTTTTCTAGAACGTTCTATGGCGCAAAATTATTTATATCGTCAAGTGACTTGTACAGCTTCATCCCGTATTCATGAGTATCTCGAAAGTCACCTTGCAAGTAATAAAATGCACCCTTCAGTGTTCTGCTATAATAACAATGTATCTACATTATTCTACATAATGAAAGTCATCCGACGCGCGTTCATTTTATCTTCTCGACGATCTAATACGTGGCACAGTTTAAAAATTGTTAGAATTGGAGGCTTAGGAAAATACGGATGGATGCAATGCAAGAGCATGGTTAGAAGACACGACCACCAACACGTTTATTTGACACATGGAAAGTTGAAAACAATCGGTAAGAAACCTCTTTTATTAGACCGGGAGAAGAACGCCAAAACATGCAACCATTTTATAATAAAGGCTGTTTTTTTATTATATTACGTCACATTAGTGGACCAAAGAGTCAGTTCCGTCAGTCAGCTGGATTCCGTAGCGTTTGGCGTGCAGGACTTTTCTCGGCTACTGACGGCATTGGTTACAGAGTTATGCTGACTGCCGGCATCTGTTACAGAGTTATGCTGATGGTACGTGATTTTGATAATATTCTTCACCGGTTATACCACATTTCAAATCACGCATTTCATAGCACGCGCAGATCAAGCGCGATTAAAGAATACAATTTTAACGCGTGACTGATGTGCCTAGCTACAAGATTTTGCATGACAAATAACGTAAACTGTTTACTACTACTATTCTAATGTTAATTAAACGTCGATTAATTAAAAAAAATGAATTAATTACATAATACTAAACCTAAGATTAGAACAAGGGCGTTCGTTTACAAAGTTTGGGATTCGTTTCGGGGAAACAGAACAACCTAATAATGTTGATAAATTTCGCGATTTGTATACATTAGGTACATACCTACCAAATCACACATATTTAATATTCAAGCGATTAAGATCAATGTCTTTACAATTGTATAAGAATAGCCTATTTTGGTCTGTACCTACTGATGTAAATTATAAGATTCAACACGAAGGTCAGTAAAATGTACAGTAACGTACTTTTTAGTAGGTACCTAAATACTCATATTTAAGTAGTTATTTATAATTAACAGGAAAACTTTTGCTAAATTGTTTATATAAGTACATTTTTCATTGGAAATAAGTAAATAACACTTATTGTTCAATTATTATCAAAAGCATGGAGAATCCCGCTAAATGTACCCGAACAATACGGTGGCGGTCACAAAATGAATGCTTTAAAAAAGGTTTGGCTTTGTTTTTTATATTACTTTGATGTATATATAATGTAATTTTGTTAATATTATTTCTTTTACAAAATTCAATTATTCGAACATAACAATCCCAAATACTGGGATGATTTAAAAAAAATAGTATTGGAACAAAACGCGAGCGTGAGCCATGTTTTTATGCTAGTTTTAATATTGATTTGCCTTAAACATGGTATTCGATGTTACATAATGGCAGTTCGTACATTCATATTTAGCTACATTAGTATAGCAAGCAAAAATACAGTTTAAGTTTAATGAAATACATTATAATTAATTGAGTTTTTTTTTTTAGTTTTTAACCGCAATTGTATATGAACGAATACTTGGAAAATATATAACCAAAGTGGGTTTTTCGACATCTACGTGCATGAAGCAAAGCGCAATGCTCGGATTCTATTAGAATGCTCTTTGAATTTAGACGGTAAGGTGATCTTCGAAACGCTTGGGGAAACATAGGCGACTTTTCATCCATGACATTCACACAGGAGCTTCATTCGTCGTAATATTAATATTTCACAAACGGATCCTTAAAGAGCTTAGCCATAGGTATATGTAAAGTGGGGACGTGATTTTCTTTCTCACCTACCACTTCGTGTTAAAAACTTGAAGTGTTGTAAAGACCTAAGGTAAGGTGATCTTCGAAACGGTTGGGGAAACATAGGAGACTTTTCATCCATGACATTCACATAGGAGCTTATAGATCAACTGGTTTATAATATTCGAGGAGTTATATTCACCTGGTACTTCAAGATTATCAGGGTCCTCATCCTCATCGAAGTCCGAATCGTCGGAAGGTGTCGGCGGATTGTCCTCGTCGTCGTACGCTGACCGTTTAGACTGAAATATAAAAAGCTTATGTCATTACCATATTTAAAAAAATATATTATACCTACTAACTAGCGGCCTGCTCTGGTTTCGCGCGGTCTTTACTTAATCAACACAAATAATATTATGCTTGAGAAATTAACATCGGAATCCGTAGCGTAGTTGAAGATCTAAACGTAACAGATAGCGGGAAGTGACTTTGTTTTATACTATGTAAAGCTATTATAGGAGAAAAAATTGTTTGGTTTGTTACGGTTGATTCTCTGAAACTACAAACAAACTACTCTCAAACACTAAATATAAATTAACGTTTGAGCCGTGGAGAACAACTAGTATTAAATAAATGTTGATAAACTTTCGCGATTTGTACACATTATAAAATTATATATACTACGGGTCTTAATCGCGTGAATAATTTAAGGTGTACCCGTAACCACGGCCGTTGCAATACGGTCGAAACGTCGGGCAATAAACAAGGTATTTTACCTTAATGTATTCCCGCGATCAAGACCCATAGTATATACATATAATTTTATAATAGTTTTAAATAATGCACGAGTTTACTATTTGAATATACTTATGGAAGATCTTGGTGAAGTGGAGTTCCACTAATTTGACTTAACCAAATTATTTATTATTTTATCATAAACTAGCTGACTGCGTAACTTCGTGTGCGTAAATGTTTTCCGTTTTTGCAACATGGTGTTAAATAGCCTATAGCGTTCCTGGATAAATGGGCAACAGTAAAAGAATTTTTCAATTCGGACTAGTAGTTCCTGAGATTAACGCGTCCAAACAACTAAACAAACTCTTCAGCTTTATAATATATATACACAGATGGCCTATTATATACACACTAGCTGTCCCGCGCAACTTCGTCTGCGTAAACTTTCCCCGTTTTTGCAACATTTCTCATTGCTGCTCCGCTCCTATTGATTGTAGCGTGATGTTATATAACCTATAGCCTTCCTCGATAAATGGGCTATCCAACATAAAAAAAAATCGACTCCGATGAGTAGTTCCTGCGATTACCGCGTTCAAACAAACAAACTCTTCAGCTTAATAATATTAGCTATATAGATAACTGAGGGCTGTCAAATCATTTACTTTTAGTATTTGTTTTGATGACCAACATACATATTTATTTAGAGTTCATTAACGACCGGTCTCAATAATCTAACTATCGACGGATTTGGCTACTTACGAGTAACAGCTGATCAAAGCAAAGTAACAAAATTTTCGTACTAATTCCATTGAAAATTATTATTATGTAGATACTAGCTGTGCCCCGCGTGTTACCCGCGGTTTATTAGCCTATATGTTAATCCAGGGTGTCAGCTAACTCCATACCAAATTTTATTAAAATCGCTTCAGCCGCTTAGACGTGAAGAAGTAACAAACATACACACTCACATACTCACAAACTTTCGCCTTTATAATATTAGTGTGAAGTGTGATGTGATTGGTGTGATAACAGAAAACCTACTTCTTAAGCTAAGATTTCGGATGGGGGACGACGATTAAGGAACCCTACCTTATGCGTGGCCCGGCATGATTTTTTTGTTCTGCTCGTTTTTTTTCAGGAAAAGGCTTGTAAAAAGACTTTTTTTTTAATCGTATGAAAACATTATATCTTGTCAAAGCCGGGTCGGACTGCTGGTGTTAAATAACTTTGACTTCTAGTGGTTAGTGACCCTGACTGCTGAGCCAGAGCTATTATTATTATTATTATTATTAATATTTTACTGTTGAATAGACCATCTATAGAGAAAAGCATTATATAGCATCACGCTACGACCAATACGAGCAGAGCAGCAATGAAAAATGTTGCAATAACGGGGAAAATATACGAGATGAAATTGCACGGGTCAGCTAGTCTATAATATGATTATATAGTACAGCTTCAGCCTAGTTTGGGATCAGATGGCGTTGTGTGAGTTGTCCCAATATATTATTATTATTAAATCTTGGAGTGATGATCATGATTGTTCATCAGTGTCTGAGAGTAAATTTTTCAGATTTAGACATACACACATCAAAAGTGTCTAGGGATCAAGCATTTTTATGCGGATTTCTTGAGATTGAGATGTGGCTTTGTAATAAATTTATGATTTTATAAATTTATATGGATCCTTTTTGGTGCATTTCATAATTTGAATCAGGAACTGTGAATCAAATTCGAGTAAAAGATGAAAATCAGCTGTCAATATTTTCCCTATAAAAACATACAACGCATTGAAGACATTATTAGTGCTACTGTTTCCCTACTACTGATTAAAACCAACGTTATTATGGAGCGGCGACGTCATTTAAGCAGGGAAGAAATGCTCAGAGCCGTGGGAATGATAGAAGCTGGTTCCCGGCAACGTACTGTGGCTTTAGCTCTGAATACAAGTCAGAGTGTTATCAGTCGACTTTGGACACGTTACCGAAGCACTGGTACCGTGGCTGAGCGCCATGGAGGACGGTATCGCTGCACCACACGGAGACAAGACCGATACATTCAAATCTTAACTCGAAGAGGTCCAACAATAACCGCCATGATGTTAGCCGTGAGGCTTCATCACTCTTCAGGGAACTTAATTAGCGACCAAACAGTCAGAAACCGCTTGCATGAAGTGAACCTTCATTCCCGAAGACCGCTACGGGTACCACCTATAGCAATGCACAATCGTAGGATTCGATATCAATGGGCTCTTGAACACAGAAATTGGGCAGAAGAACAATGGCGTTTCGTGTGCTTTTCTGATGAGTCTCGTTTTGGTATGAGACCGGATACAAGACGTATACGACACTGGAGAACCCCTGGACGCCAACAGCGATTAAAATCCTGCCAGGAAGTCCATCCTTATAGTGGTGGAACCATCATGGTATGGGCGGGTATTTGGATCGGCGGAAGAACTGAGTTGATTTGGATCAGAGGCAACCTCAACGCTCAAATTTATGCTGAGACGATTGTATCAGACGTCATCGTTCCTCTACAAGTGCAAATCGGTCCCTTACTTCAGTTAATGCATGATAATGCACGACCGCACACCGCAAGAGTTGTAAGACAGACTCTCGCCGCAGCTAACATCAATGTCCTGCCCTGGCCTGCTCAGTCGCCAGACTTGAACCCGATTGAGCATGCATGGGATATGCTACAGAGAAGAGCTCTGCCGAATATGGAGGGTATCCAGTCGCAAGAAGACCTTTTTTTGTTGTTGCAACGAACATGGGCGGCCATTCCACAGCGTGATTTGGATGAACTCATTTTGAGTATGCCAAACCGATGTTCTTGTGTTGTTAGTGTTCGCGGTAGAAACACGGATTATTAATTGTTTAAGTTACCCAATAAAATTTTAAAGAAAACTGTTATTTCAGTCTTTTTTTCGAACTTTAATGTTAGTGGTTCAAATGTCAAAAATCCCTTTATTAGGAAAATGGCAAATTTCTTTATTAATGCAAAGGTGACTTGGTTTATCGTTACTGTGACAAACGAAAACACTTTATTTGATGAATCCTTAAAGAAAAAAAAAAAAAAATTATCAGGAGAAAAGTTATTGCAAAAATATATGTTGATCCCTAGACACTTTTGATGTGTGTATATAGGGATATCTAACAGTTGTATAACTCCCTTAATACAGACTGCCTAGCTAAGGACAAAACATGAAATCCACACTGTCAAAGCATTCAGTTATATAATTACAAATAGCTAGCATTAAGAAAGAAAATAACTTGCAAACAAAGAAATTACGAGAGAATTGCTATACAACCTTGATATTTAATTAAATAAAAAATGTAAACAAAACTACTAATAGAAAGATTGCTTGCTTTTGTTGAATAAAATAGCAATCATAACTTGCTTTATCTACATATTATGTAGTGGCGAATCCAGGAGGAGTTTAGGGACTCAAACCATTCCCTTTACCCCTAAATAACCTTCTTCAGTGGGGTCAAGCACTCCCCCAGTTTGAAGTGGTGCTAGCCTTGTCGTTCACTATAGTGAGGGTTACAGGTCCTAATCCCACTCCTAACACAAGCAATTTAGATTAACTGGAGGGGGTAATATGACTCATATGGTTGTCTTTATTTTAAAAACTGGACAAGCGTGAGCCGGCATCGTCCACCAAGGGTTCCATTCAAATTTGTAGGTACATATCACTACATAGTATAAAACAAAGTCGCTTTCTCTGTCCCTATATCCCTATGTATGCTTAAATCTTTAAAAAAAACGCAACGGATTTTGATGCGGTTTTTTTTAATAGATAGAGTGATTAAAGAGGAAGGTTTTTATGTATAATAACATCCATATATTTTATACCCGTGCGAAGCCGGAGCGGGCCGCTAGTTATAATATAAACAGATGTATACCCTATAAATTTTGATTCCTTGAGTATAGAAATGTACGTTTTTTGCAGCATAAACGGCCGTATCTTTTTTTAATGTTAACTTAGAAGTTTGATCTTTTCACAAGGGGCTGGAGACCTGGTTATATAGTTTTAATTTTAACTTTCAACCAACAGACAAATAAATGGATGGACAACAAAGTATTTTTTTTTTTGAGGTATTTAAACCCTAAAAACAAAGCCCCAAAGCAGGGTCGCCCCTTCCCCTTAAACTAAAATCTTGGGTCCTGGGAATCCTGCATCCACCACAGTTTCTATTTCTTCCAATTATTTTACCAGTGGGAAATTAAATTTGTGTATAATAAATATACTTACAGTTATAGTTATACATAGAAATAATCCAAATTCGATACCAATAATTTGTGAAAAATATTTTTGTAATGCAATAAGGATGCGTAATTCAATTTCTGTTCGTTTTGTTTGGTTTTCACTACTAAGCTAGCTGTCCATTTTAATGGTTTTTACTATGGTTTTTGCAGATGCAACCAGATAAGACGGGAGGACGAACCAAAACTAGCACCCGGTCGCTACTGAAGAAGGGTAGCGTGTGATCAGGGTCATAGTTGCATAAGTTACCCCCCGGGTGCTCTACCTTCCCTCCAATACGGCGAAGTGAATGATGGCTGACCCATGTGTCATAAATGGGTGCTACTTGTCTTAAATTTCTTAAGGACTTAAACTTAGTATGGAAACCTAGGTGGGTGAGTACTGCTCGTACATGACCAAATTTACCTGCCAAATCCACCACTAACCAAACCTATTGGCAAATGTTGGAAGATGCCTATGCCAAGAGGCATGCTGTACTATGAGATATCCTATAACTCATTTTAATTAATTATAATTTGTACCTTATGAATAATATAAGCTAGACATAACATAACCTTTTTTTGTTATTGTATGTTTAGACCCCATCCGGGTAAAAGCTCCTCTATCTTCTTCATCTCTTCCTAGGTCTGTCTACATGTCTCTTTCCAAGTGGACCTGTGCATTCTGTAGTTCGTACCATCTAGCTATTATCTAACATATCCTGCCCACTACCATTTCATTTTTACGAGGATGCTTCTCTCCATAGCATGTTGGGTGCAAAGAAATCTGTTCCCTACTTTTTTGGTATATACCTAGGTTTGACATGCATAGGTGAGGCATGTTTTGATAACTGTTCTTTTTATGTATACCTGTAATTCCCTTTTAGAATTTATTTTCGTGTTTGTACCTTATAAGTTCGGAATAAAGGGCTTTACTATAATTATTATTTGTTGATTTTTCCTATCTGCTACTTCTAATCTGCGTGAAGTCGGGGAAGACCTTTAGTGATTTTATAAAATAAAAATGAAATCTACCAGACTTTTTGACTTATAAATAGCATAGCAGCACAAGTTGTTGTTATACAGAGGATTGCAAGTTCATTCCCCAGAGATGACCTAATCTAACCGAAAAGTAGCAACTGATGAGGTTCTTTGTTTGGTGTAGCGCACTCATACCATGAACTACTGGTTACTACTTGGATAGCCCCATTATAAAGAAATGTTTATAACATCATGCTACGACCAATAGATATGGAGTATCAAAGAAAAATGTCGCAAAATGGGTAAATTTGATGCAGACAATGTTTTGGATTATGTCAAAAACATTAAACGAGTTAAGATCTATTGCTATATTTGTAATTAAAATACTTTTTGTCTATAACAATATTTCAAGAATATATTTTACTAAATCGAATCGAGAAGACCTGGCCTCTATAAACATTGCACATGTTTATAATTATAAAAAAGAAGATGTCTACCAAAATGATTATAACAAACATTATGTATTGATTGTAAATAAATTTTCATGAAGAAATTATTTTTTATCAGTAAACAATTACATTAATCTGTCAAATTGCTTGAATGAAATACTTATGATTCATCTTTTATCAAAATGCATTCTAACAATGTGATGAAGTATTTTAAAGCATAATAATATAAACATTACATCTAAAAACAGTATATTTAGGATTTCAGTATAAATTATCTAAAAAATATATTAAAATTTTATCATAGACAAATAGTTCTTTATAACCAGAAATAACACAAAGTCTTGGCAGTGAATTACTACATTGCCTATTGTTGGCAAAAGCACCAAAATACAGTAAAAAACCTTACATAACTGATAACATAGTTTTATAATGCTTGTTTTATAGCTATTTCACTTTCCCCATGATAAGTAACTGCATGCATTGAGCAATTCTTAGAAATCCTAACAGCTGTACTAAAATATTTATACAGGCGTATTACTTAGTGTTAATTAAGAAAACGAGCTATTAATAAACTAATTGGACCATATTCATGCATCAAATTCAAAATATCATCGATCCCAACGCGTTAACTCCGCATTGTAGCAGTGTGCTAGACATAGGCACAGTGCAGTACTTCAAGACGTATTCTAACACTATACCTAGAACCTTCCAAGAAAATCAATACAGCCACACCCAGCTTGAATAATTAACTGCCCAAGAACACAATCAAATAGTAAAACTGATAATAAAACATTGAAATAATATCACATGTGAGATCGACACCACCTTCTGACAGTTTTTTTTGGTTAGAAAAATTGAAAACAAAGAAAAAAAAGGAAAAAATCCTGTTTTTCTGACCTTCATTTATGATTGGGACGAGATAGCATACTATATATGACAAATTTTATTAAAATAAAAGAGCTAAATAAGAAAAACACATTTTTCAACAAAGTAAAGTTTGTAAAAAAGTATCAAAACAAAAAACTATCATTACCATTTTTTTAGATGAATGAGACGATTTGAAGCACAGCAGCTATTTGGTTTTTAATACGAAATGATGCACAATTCAATAAATTCACTTATGTTTCACACACTTATGAAATATTAGCGAGACACATCTAAATTCGCGTTAATAAAAAATGCAGACGTCCGAACGGCGGTCACTGCTTCCGCCATATTAAAAAAAAGCAGAGAGAAAAGAACTGTGCGTTTCGGATATTCGTCTAAACGTCAAATGTAAAATTTTTGACAGTTCATGTATTATGTAAAATCTTTTGATAATGTAGATAAATTGATACTCATTTCAAATTTCAAAATATTGATTACAATATGTTCTCAATCAAATTGAAAAGGCTGTAATAAAACCAATAGAAAAGTATAAACATCTTCCAACTTGTCGGTTTGAAATATCCGAACGCAAATTGTGAAAAAAAAAGGAAAAAGATTATTCATATTCCTTTTACTCCTATTTTTTTCTTATAATTTTGCATTTCAATTCTGATCAAATCGTAAAAGCTGAAATTATTTTTTTCTGACGTAACACTAGTAAAATAAAAATCCCCTTCAGATGACATGTACTGTGAATTGCCACACTGAATGATCAGGCGAATTTAGATGTTTTTTTCGAATCTCAGCTCTTTAATGATAATTAAAAGGTTCTATAAATGCATGCGCACATCATATATGTTTTTGAAAGGCATTTTCCTTCAATTGCAGGGTATTTATTTGATGCCGTATATACATAGAAACCGCCTATAGTTAGTTATTAGTTATACTCATATCGCCAAAAATCATACCCAAGATTTTGGATCATTTTATGGAATTACACGATTAGCTTGTGACAAAAAACTGGTATTGTACAACAGTCCAACCAATGAATTATGTGCTCCTTCATAAGTACCCTGTAAACGATGAAATTATTTGTCAAATTTCACGCTTCTCATAATTTGATAGTCTGCCGCTTTGTTTATAGTGTTTGTCAAACAATCTACGTATTTGATGAAAAGTTGGATTGAAGTCGTGTTTGACAAACATGTTCTATTGTGTACGGCTGTGTTTGTCAAAGATTTTAATCAATTACAGGGCGCTTCTGGCACGTTGTTTGGCAAACACGTTTGATGGTATGTTTGAACGTTTTTGCTAATGTTTGATGAAAACGTGAAATTTGACAAACATGTTTGACAAATATATTTGATCGCTTACAGAGCCCTTTAAGTACCTTGTAGACACACGGAAATTGTTTGTCAAATTTACGTGTTAGTCAATTATTTTGATAGTCTACCACTTTGTTTGAAGTGTTTGTCAAACAATCTACGAGTATGTGTTTGATGAAAAATTGTATTGACGTCGTGTTTGATGGGTGTGTGACAAACATGTTTGAATGTGTACGGCGGTGTTTGAAAGTATACGGCAGTGTTTATCAAATAAGATCTCAAGCGACAAACATTTTAATCGTTGCACTGCCACGTTTTTTGACAAATATGAGCAATCTGCTCCCTGTAGGAGCAAATATATTTGAAAAACATATTTGTCAAACTTCACGTTTCCATCAAACAATAGCTAAAACGTTCAAACCAACCATTAAACATGTTTGTCAAACAACGTGCCAGTCAACGATTAAAAAATGTTTGTCAAACACCCATCAAACACAACGTCAATCTATTTTTGACAAACCCGTCAAAGCGGTACACTATCAAATTATTTCACAAACACGTAAAATTCTATAAACAATTTGATCGTTTTTAAAGCACTTTAGTTAATATACTGTAGGCATCAGCCTTATTAGTGTAGGCTGCATCTAACTATAAAGCCATCCTTACTTATTTTACTCTTTGAGCCATCCATACTTACTAATACTTACTTACTGATGTGGCGTCCTACATGCCAAGCCGCCGATAGCGCCCGACATCGCGACGCCGACACCGTAGCGCGCGTGCTGAAAAAGACGACATCCCAACGCAATAACTATTTATGCACTAAGCCGCGCGCTGTGCCACACGTTTATATATGGCGCCGAGAATGCACCGCAGTCGTCGTGATTGGTCGGTCGCGATGCACTGACTTGCTACATGCAATACAACTTGCGAACCTTATTTTGTAAATATAACGTGCCACTTTTATTTAATATACCTTTTTCACCTTTTACTTATACATCACACGTGAGTTTTATTTTGCAACCTCAAGACTGAACACCCTATCAGTAAATTGGTGACCCCGACGTGATCAAGGAGCAACTCCAAGATGTCTACAGAGGAAACCAGCCCACAAGAAGTAGAAGACGTGAAAGAACAGGTAACGACCGTTACGTGTGACGTCGCCGCAATCTCGCTGCCTGCGCGTCTGCCGCCATTTTGGCGCCAAAACCCACGCCTATGGTTCGCGCAGTTTGAAGCCGCCGTTGCGGCTAGCAGAATTGGAGAAGATCAGAAGTTCAATCTCGTCGTCCCGTTGCTCGGCTGCAACGACCTGGAGCAGATCGCCGACATCGTGCTGAGCCCGCCCGCGAGCAACAAATACGCTACACTGAAAAATAGGCTGATTTCCACGTTTCAAGAGTCCGACCATCGCCAGTTGCAGAAGCTGCTCAGCGGCTTAGAACTCGGCGACATGAAGCCTAGCCAGTTACTGCGCAAGATGACTGATTTAGGCGGGAAATTGCTGACCCAAGAGGCGTTAAAGGTAATGTGGCTCAATCAATTACCTACGCAAGTGCGCGCCGTGCTCGCCGTGAACACCGAATCGTCGCTCGAAGGCCTAGCTGCGATGGCTGACAAAATGGTGGAACACTTCGAACCTGCGACGGTTGCCGCGGTCGCCGTGCGTCCCACGTGTCCGTCGCCATCAACATCGTTAAACTCCGCGCATACGCTCGAAAGAAAACACGTACCAAACGAAAACCTGCAGTTTGACCTACTATCTAAACAGATCGAGAAATTATCGCTAGAAATCGCCGAACTTCGCACGAGACAACAAAAATCGACGCATCATTCCCGTTACCGCCAAAATCGATCGCGGTCGAACTCGCGAGTACGTGCCTACACGAACCGTAAGCCCGGAGATCCAGATTGGGTATGTTATTATCATTTTCAATTTGGTGACGAAGCCCGAAAATGTGAACCGCCGTGTGCTAAACAGAAGCAGAAGTCGGAAAACTAGAACGTTCATCCACGTTGGCGGGCGTCGATGTTAACAAACCAAGTTACCGCCTATGTGTCGTCGATGTTAACAGCAGAGAGAAGTTTCTCGTCGATACCGGAGCCGACATATCTGTGTTAGCCGCTAGAAATAAGAAACCCACGAAGCCGACAGAAAATACCTACAGATTGTTCGCCGCAAACGGAACGGAGATACGTACCTACGGAGAACGTACACTCGAGCTCAACCTGGGTTTACGTAGAGCCTACAAGTGGACGTTCACGGTCGCTGAGGTGAAAACATCAATTCTAGGCGCAGATTTTCTAGCGAGGCACGAATTGCTAGTCGATTTACATCACCGCAAACTCATCGACCGCATCACCGACCTCAGTGTAAACACCATCACAGTGCAAAGTACCGAAGCCGTTTACGTCATCAACCGCAACCACGCCTATCACGACCTGCTGAAACAATACCCAGACGTTCTGCGATCCATGTCACTCAAAGTACCGACGAAACACGAAGTAACACATCGCATCGAGACAACAGGACAACCGATCTACTCGAGGCCACGCCCCCTGCCACCAGATAAGTACAAAGCAGCGAAGTTAGAGTTCGAGAAGATGATGGAGATGGGTATCTGCAAGCCGTCGAATAGTCCATGGGCTAGTCCACTACACGTCGTTAAGAAGAAGGACGGTTCACTTCGCGTATGCGGCGACTATCGCCGTCTCAACGCCGTGACAACCCCCGATCGGTACCCCATTCCGCGAATTCAAGATTTCACGTACCAACTGCACGGAAAGAAAATATTTTCAAAAATCGATTTAAAAATGGCGTACTTTTGGATACCAATGGAGAATGAAGATGCTGCGAAGACGGCCATAATAACCCCATTTGGCCTCTTTCAGTTTAACTGCATGACATTCGGTCTTCGTAACTCAGGTCAGACATTTCAACGTTTTATGCATGAAGTACTGCGAGGACTCGACGACAATGTATTCTGTTTCGTCGACGACGTGTTGGTCCACTCGAAAACAGAAGAGGAACACGAGCGTCACTTACATCAGGTACTCGAACGACTGAACAACTACGGTGTCTCACTTAACGTCGACAAGTGTGAGTTCGGCAAGGACAAGATACAATTCCTCGGCTACGAAGTTTCATCGGCCGGTATCAAACCCACTGAAGATCGCATACAAGCCATACTCAAGTTTCCAAAACCAAGCACAGTTCAAGAATTAAGAAGATTCCTAGGTATGATAAACTTCTACCGTAGCTGCCTACCCCACCAAGCCGAACATCAACATCTGTTAAACAAATACCTACACAATAGTAAGAAAAACGATAAATCACCAATATTATGGACACCCGAAGCCGAACAAGCCTTTGAGCAATGCCGACAAAGCATACTCGAGGCCACCGTCTTATCGCATCCCATACCTAACGCTCCACTATGTCTTCTCACCGACGCATCTGACAGCAGTATTGGTGCCGTTCTACAACAGAAGATCGACAATACGTGGAAACCACTCGCTTTCTACTCCAAAACGATGAGCGAGACGCAACGTAAGTACAGTGTATACGATCGCGAATTATTAGCAATGTATACAGCTGTTAAGAGCTTACGCCGACTCGTAGAGGGCAATGACCTCACAATATGTACCGACCACAAGCCACTGACGTACGCGCTAACAAGAACGCCGAGTAGCAGCGACACACCAAGACGAGAGCGACAACTACACTTCATCAGTCAATTTTGCACTAACATCAAGTACATTCACGGTGATAAGAACGAAGCAGCTGACGCGTTGTCACGTATCGCTGAAGTCGAAGTACTCAACGCAACCGTCGACTATAATAGACTCGCGGAGGTACAAGAGGACTCCGAACTACGCGAATCTATGAAAAATCCGAATCTCAAGTTTACGCGCGTCAACCTACCGGGAGTTCAACGACCGATATGGTGCGAAACATCAACAGCGAACGCTCGTCCATACCTACCACCGCCGTATCGCGTCCCAGCTTTCAAAGCGCAGCACGAACTTAGTCACCCGGGAGTACGACTATCGCGAAGAATTATGACTACAAAGTTCTTCTGGCCGTCGATCAACAAGGACGTAGGTACTTGGGCGAAATCATGTATCAGCTGTCAACGCGCTAAAGTTCAACGACACGTCGTGAGTCCACTCGGCGAGTTTCAACGGTCGTCGCGTTTCGAACATGTGCACGTCGATATAGTCGGGCCCTTACCTCCATCGGAAGATTATAGATACCTCGTGACGATGATAGATCGCTGTACCAAATGGCCTGAAGCAATTCCCACACGTGACGTCACAGCTGAGACCGTCGCGAAGGCTGTGTACGACGGGTGGATAGCACGATTCGGCTGTCCTCTGCAGATTACTACGGACCAAGGGAGACAATTCGAGTCGTCACTGTTTACCTCACTCATGAAGAAACTCGGCGTAACTCGAATACGGACTACGGCTTTTCATCCCCAAGCGAACGGACAAATCGAGCGATGGCATCGTTCCCTCAAAGCGGCACTGATGGCGAGAACGAACGACGGGAGGTGGGTCAACGAACTTCCTACGGTACTACTAGGGCTTAGAAATGCACTACGTGACGACTCATCTGTCAGCCCGGCATTAATGACATACGGCTCGACTCTTCGCATTCCGTCTGATTTCTTCGTACCTACAACGTCGAACATTGAAGACGCGGATTTCGTCCGTCAGCTGACCGAAACGATGACGTCACTAACACCTTCTCCGAGAGCTCGAGCATCAACGATGAACACTTTCGTCTACAAGGATCTCGCAACCTGCTCACATGTGTTTGTGCGCAACGATACCGTACGCAAACCTCTCACACCTCCATATGATGGCCCGTACGAAGTTTTACAGCGCAGCCCAGACGGGAAACACTTTACACTGCGGTTACCGCTTCGCACCGCTGTTATTTCTGTCGACAGATTAAAGCCGGCCTATATCTGCAACACAGCACCGAGCGGCGCAGCGCTACCGATCCACGCACCGAGCGACACAGCTTCACCCACTAGATCATCGAGCACAGCATCATGCGGCGCAGTGCCACGGATCCACGCATCGAGCGACACTGCATCTTCGATCATGACCCCTAGCGACAACGCAACGTCATCGTCTTCACCGAGCAGCGCCTACGTCACAAGATCCGGCCGCACGGTGAAACACAACGTACGCTTCGCTTGAGGGGGAGTGATGTGGCGTCCTACATGCCAAGCCGCCGATAGCGCCCGACATCGCGACGCCGACACCGTAGCGCGCGTGCTGAAAAAGACGACATCCCAACGCAATAACTATTTATGCACTAAGCCGCGCGCTGTGCCACACGTTTATATATGGCGCCGAGAATGCACCGCAGTCGTCGTGATTGGTCGGTCGCGATGCACTGACTTGCTACATGCAATACAACTTGCGAACCTTATTTTGTAAATATAACGTGCCACTTTTATTTAATATACCTTTTTCACCTTTTACTTATACATCACACGTGAGTTTTATTTTGCAACCTCAAGACTGAACACCCTATCAGTAAACTATATTAATATTATAAATGTGAAAGTAACTCTGTCTGTCTGTTAGCTTTCATGCTCAAACAGCTAAACCGATTTAAATGAAATTCGGTATGGAGGTAGTTTGAGTCCCGGGGAAGGACATAGGATAGTTTTTATCGCGATCCACGCGGGCGGAGCCGCGGTCAAAAGCTAGTTGGTAAATAAATAAAACAAATTGTACGGGATATAATTGGTTCTATTTCATAACATCACAATATTAATTTGAAATTCTACTATAGTAAGCCGAGACAAATAGCAATGAGACATTAATATAATATAAATCCAAGTCCTTTTGTTCTGTAAAAATGTACTATAAAGGTAGTAACAGAATCTATACGGAAATCCTTTTTTTAATGTAGGAGTATTTTAACATATAAAAAATAAATACAAGTAACAGTTACAGTTCAGCCACGAAGTTTCTATAACTGTTTGATGGGGAATTATTAATTGTGTGAATAAATATTAGGCGAAAAACATACTGAGTGGGCGAAAATGATACAGATCGAAAGATTATTAATCATCATACAATAAGAATAGTTCGACTTTATATGCGAACGTTATTATAGATTGCGAACGGTAACACACTGCTTACAATTTAATGCACTAATTCGATTTGGTTACGTTAGGTAAGAACTGTGACACCCTGCGCACGAGGATAGCGAGAGTAGCGAGCGTGCCGCGCGTGGCTGCCCCGTACTTTAGCCCACTTAGTATTTCAGTACCTACGCCATAATCAGTAATTTTGACACCTATAGTTTGAATTTATATTCGCTTGTATAAATACTACCCCTTCTTAATTAAATACATAATGTATTCTATTCCTTAAGCTATTAGAAAAACAAAGCCCAAACCATATTTTAAGCAGCTTTTTTAAAATATGGCACATAATGTTCGTGTTAATTGGTTTTAAATTGCGAAATAATGCTCAAGATTCCATACATTGGAGAGAACACCATAGGCGTACCCAGGTGATATTTAAGGGTTCCACTCCATCTATAAGGTCCCATTTTGAAATACATACATACAATTAAGAATCGTTTTCGCAAAAACAGAATCAGACAGATTAATTACAATAATTTATAATTAACATAAATGCAAATCCTTAGAAAGGCTAATAAAAAGAAGGGTCTTTACAGCTTATCCAATGTTGCCAGCTCCTTTAAAAAATAAATCTCCCGCAATAGGTGTTATTTTGTTCCATACGTTGCATTTTTTAACATTATTCATATAATTACATCACATTTCATCTACGAAGCACCAACGTCAAACGGACAGTTATTCTTAGTCAAATAAAATAACATAATAATATAAAATTGACTTCAATAAAAATATCGATAGGGATGTTATATGACGGAACACAAGATAGTTGAAAATACTATTTTCTCAAAGCAAGTCTTTGATATTATCTAAACTTTTTGTATTACATATTATATTATTTAAAGGGAGATATTCTGAAGTAGTATTTTTGGCATTACTTTCTATTTGTTTATGAGCGGAAAGTGAGAATATTGTAGTAACTTTTTAGTTTGCCTAAACTATACTGTGACGACGACGTGTTTATCGTAACATATTTATGTTTTATCTAACCAATGGCGTTCGCTTATCGGTCCTACCGTTATAGTTTAGATGACCGATGCACGAACAGTATTGGTCAATTCCAGTGGTTGGATAATACCAAGTCTACACTAGTATTACACTACACTAAATTAAGACAGGCTAAGTCAATATACATTGATGGCTTGGTGTTACTTCCATCCAATATCCTTACTCCAATCAGCAATCTATATAGAATTAGCCGAGTTAGAGATCTTAATTCAGTGTCCTGTAATAAGTGCAAAACATTTTCAGATAGAGACAAGCTGGTGTGCATATTGAGAATCTAATTGTGCTGATAATTCTTCGATTAAAATATTTATTTATTTCAGTAATTAAACACTAAATTGTGACATATTCATAAAATTTCTTCTAAATACATGATACTAAAACAATTGTAATTTGCGGTCAATTATACGAGTCTAGGTATTTGGGCCAGAGAACTCACCTACTTCGTTTAATTAATCAAAGATATTAAATTTAATAAACGCTAATAGAGTTGATTTGATTTTACAATACCTGAAAACAATGAAAATATCTTATGTTGTATAAGTTAAAGTTGTAATTAAAAGTAAACCCTAAGACCTTGTTTTAAAGTTTCTTATTTCAAAAATGTGTTCTTACCTCAATTCACTGGCTTGAGTGTAGAAGATAATGTCCTTCGTCCTCTTTATTTATTCGCTATTTTTTTTTATAACTAAGTTCCATGTATGACGCTTTTGAATTAAAAAAAAATGCATCAACAATGGTTGTAAATGGATAACTATGACACCTAAAAATTATTTTCTCTATTAAACCTTTTACTTCGACATGTTGTTTGAAATAATAAATAAAAAAAAAAACTTGTACCCCTACTTACAACAATTATACTTTTTACCTCATAATTATAACTAAGGTTAAAGTGACTAATTGATTATAATAATAATATAATATTGATATTTCTAGATAATTTACGAACATTACATATTGAATAATAACTTCAACAGATCTGATGTATTATATTAAAATTTATTAAAATGAAATTATTTATTTCAGACTCGTAGAACCGTACTAACTCGTAGAACTACAACCCACTGGGCACCACCACCACATGGCCCCTGACGGACCTTGCCAAACGGAGGTGGAAATTTATAAAGTTGCATGACATCACAGTCCAACTGGGCAGGTCGCAAGAGCAATTACCAGTTCGACTAACCACTGATGTTATCACAGTGCGACCACGAATTTGTGCCCATTTTAAAGATTTCTCGATCTTTCCATGTGGTTGTAACCACTGTGGCTATGGTTAAAGGTGAACTAAATTGAAAAAAAAAAAAATAACATATACAAATTATAACAGTTAATCAATTCTAAAGACCGTATTGCTCCACTGCGAGTAAAAGGTCTGTTTTCCTTTCCCTATCATTTTCTTTACAAGTCTATATTTCTTCTCCAACATAAAACAGAAACTTGTTTAATTCTCCAGTAGTTTAATTTCAAAATATAAAATTCGTATTCTACATAGACATTTTAAAGTGAGGCCAAAATAGGCACAAATCACTATAACACAACATTCATTTTATATTTATATTTTTAATCTCTAAAATTTGATCATCAAGAAAAAAAAATGTTTATCTATGAACACGTCATCTGTTTAAAAGTGGTTGCCATACAAGCCTGGCATTGGCATGTTTAGTGGTCCCATGGGGTATGGCACGTTTGAAGCAGATTGTGGTTGCCCATAGCTTGGGTATGGTAAGTATGGCCTAGCGAAGCCATTGCCGTATGATGTCTGAGTGCCAGTTCTGAGCAGTTCCGCCATTTTATCAGCTTTGAATTTCCGTAAGTGCATGTTCTTGCGAGCTGGCTCAAACTCTTCGAGGAATTTATCGACTGGTATCTTCCCAGAGAGGAAGTCTTGAGCTAGAGACTCAGATTGTTCCTCACATTCTGCCGCTGCAGTTTGGAGTAAAGCCTGCGTTGTGTCGGGTGATATACCTGCTGATTTTGTTTCTGTAATAAATACAAACATTAAATATTTTATGTAGGTAGTTTCATTCACACATGTTTCACTAACTTTTATAAATTGTGATAAAATATGTTATATGTTATACCTATATGTATATATGTTTTTGAAAACAACTAAATGTGAAAAACTCGCTGTTGATTGCCTTAATAGAAATAAGTTCTTAATAGCCTGTCAAAATGTGATTTAATCCTATTATATTTTATACCACAAGGAAGACACTCCTCATAATTAGTTATATTGTAATTTAACCAACATTTTGATACTGCAGAATAAATAAGTATTGGGCATCGGTAAACATCGTAACCAGGCCTAATTAGTGTGCCTGTAATTTCGACCTAATCACTAAAAAATACGCCTTACAGTCATTTCTGAGAAACGCAATCAGATAAGCACCGTGCGAGCGACACAGTGCACGAGTAAGAGCTAGAACCCATGGAGCGGTTTTATTCCACGTCAGCCGCGGTTGTAAACAACACTCATACAAAAACGTCCATACATGAAAATGTAGATGTAAAATTACACGATGGGATTTAAAACCGCTATTACACTACCCTAAATCAGGGCCCTAAATCGAGGTGGCCTTGAAAATATGTAAGAGAATTAGGGCCCTGACTCTTATTACACCTCTCTTTTTAAGGGTTTAGGGTCCCTGATTCAGTGTGTGATAAGCGCATTTTGTCCGTTGTAAACGCGGTTGTTTGCGGCTTCCGCTGTACCGGCGGACAACTTGCAGAACTTTGCGGTTCGCGGAAGCCGCGACGTTGGCGGGAGTCACCACGCGCGCGCCGAGGTCGTTCCGCGGGTGAATTAGTTGAACAGTCTAAGGGGTCAACCACTAATCATCAGCCTCACCTCAAAAGGGGTGGGGGGAGGGGTTCCGAAAAAATTACAAAATATCACCCCCTGCTTATATTTCATGTAATGTGTTCATGGGAGTGTAGTCAGATATCACGTGTATTTTTTCAAGACCGGCGCGGCGTTGAAAGGCAGTCATGAAGCGGATACCAATAAACCATATTACTATTTTACCAGTTTGTAATAGCAGCTCTATAAATATACCGCCTTGCCGCAGTCAGTCGTATTCGATAATACGAAGTTAATCGATACCCAATATTTATTCTGCAGTACTGAAATACTTCTACCTTCTTTCTTTATGGTTATTGTGATGTGATTTTTTTCTTAGTATGTTTTTAGAATAAAAGACAAGTCCTGCCCTAGAGTACGAGACTCGGGACAACAATTCTCAGATCACTCACACAAAGTGGTGTCCATGTGAGAATCAAACCCAGAATCATCATCCAACCATCAATCTCTGGCTTAGGAGTCAGGGTCACTAATCACTGGACCAACAGGCCAATGAAAAAATTGTTGGCTTGTTCTCAGTAGCTAAATTTCAAAAAGATCCATTTAGCCATTAAATAGTTCATATTTTTTAAAGATTTTTTAAACATTTAAATTAATAGTCAGGAGTAAATCTGACTATAGTCCTTTTGAACAAGTTTATTATTATTGTTCTGAAATGTTAAGGTACAATTGGCCCAGAGTTTGTAAATGAAATCAGAATAAGAATAAAATCAGTACAATGTGATTGCTTATCCAACCTAATATTGGAAATGTGAAAGTAACTCTATCTGTCTGTCTGTTACATTTCCACGCTTAAATCGCCGAACTGATTTAGATGATATTTGGTGTGGAGACAGTTGGAGTCCCGGTAAATGATATACAATAGTTTTATCGCAATAACCAACATCCAACAGGCAGAGACATTCATAGTTCGTTTTCTATAATAATGTTTCCACAGTATAAAAAGCTGTTAAATTTTCTCATAAATAAATAATACTCACTATACTCCTCTAGAAGTTCCTGAATCCGTGTGCACAACTGTTCCCCTGTGTCCGACTTCTCCTGTACTTGAGCCTTCAGCTCCTCAAGGTCGGGTTCCTTGCTCAAGTTGAATTCTGCTAATGATCTGTTACTGGCTATTGTCATCTCCCTCTCAGTCTCCCAGTCCTTTACCTACAATGTATTTTATATGTATATAATTGATATTTTTTATAACTATGTTGACTAACCAACCAATGTAAATGATCTAAACTGATTTTTGAAGTCTTTTAATGAGAGCCTTTTAGAGTTTGTTTAGTCCATAAAGGTCAATCCATTTCAGGTGATCAAATTCCAATTACTAACCTATTTTTTAAAGGGTTAATATTTTTTATTGCTTCTAGTTTTAAGTCAACATTTTGTTTTTCCGCTAATATGGATTTACGTTTTAATTAATATCTCAGGCTTGAATCAAGATGGAGAGGTAAAATAAAAACTATTCTGTTCGGAATTAAAAAAGCTAACATAACAGTATTTCAAAGACTTAAAATTTTTAACTCCTAAGTACTTGAAATTTAAAAAAGTGAAAGTCAAAAAATGCATATGGTTAATAATTTTAAAAAAAAATACACGGAATTCCTAACATTATTATTAAATTGTGACAAAAAATTCAAGTTGGGATCTTTATGGGATCATTTTAAATAAATGATTATACATAAGCTGGCAATAAAAATACCTCAGGACAGGTTAAAATACATACCTACATCAAATTTATTCAAAATATTTTTAAATTACTCTCCCCTCTCAAGAAAGTACCGGGAAAATGGTAAATAATACACAAAATGTTAGTTATTATTCATCAAATTTATTTTAATGACTTTAAAGTATCCTCCTTCAGACACTATACACATTTTTTAAATGAATTTCCAGAAATGTGGTTGATTTTTTGAAATATAAGTACTGGAAATACTGTTATGTTGTAAATATATTAAGCTAAATTATGAACAGAATGATTTTTAATTTACCTTTCTATCATGATCCTAGCCAGAGATAATAAATAAAATGTGAATCCATCTAAGTCCACTAAAACACATTTTTTAGCTTGAAAACAAAAAAAAATTGAAATAATCAAATGCAATAAAAAACTGTTATTCCACATTTTCATTGTATTTCATGAGATAATGGAAAAAAAAAAATATTTATTTTGGTCACTTGATATGGGATGACTCATATTTCTTACAAAAAATAATACTGTATTTGAAACATGGGTACTGAAATTCGAATGTATATTATTTTTTGTAAAAAACTTCAAACAGCTCTTCTGAACAATACCAAAAATCAAATTCCAAAATTTATGTATGTCTATATTTTCTCAACTCAGAACAACTCCCATGTGGGAATCAAATCCACAACTTGTTGCACAAAAGACATACACACTCCCACTGCACCACTGAGACGAGTAACAAGTATATTTTAGAAACTAATAATAATAAATCATTTAATTCAGAACATTAAAATTCCATACATGTATTTTTGTTAGTTACAGATACTTAAACTATGTTAGTATTTAACTAATGAAGCCAGTACAATAGATAAAGAAACAATTAATAAATTGTAGCAAGTTCAAGACCTGCTTGGAATCTGGGTATAACATAATGTGTTTGTGTTTAAGATAAGTATTTTTAAAGTCCACTATGACACATGAATAATTAAAGTGTGGTGTAGTTATCTTTTTAAATAAATAAAATACTTTAGTTTGTAAACTTAAAAAACAATTAATTTAGGAAAATATTTGCTGTTATATCGAACACTAATATTATGAAAAAGTACTTCAAGGATAATCTTGTTATTAGCAACAATGGAACAGTAATAATTCGCTTTCAATTAAACAATGACTCATTGTATTGAACATACTGGACTAAGCTTGAGCAATCTGTTTCTTACTTTATATACCTATTGCTTTATTTTTAACTTTTTAAACACAATGTATATAATATATATCAAGGAAGCGAATAGATAATTAAGTAAATGTAAATTTATTACCTGTTTTACGTCTTTCAGTACAGTGTCGAATTTAGTATCGTCATTAAGCATTTCCTTTAGTTCATCTGAGTTCAGATGGGCTAGGAGGCCCATGGCGGATGGGTAGTCCGGTTGTATCATCTTTATTTGCACTCAATGCTTCTACGACAAATTGTTTAAAAATTATACTATGAATTCCGAAAATAAAACCAACAACACGAAAGACACTTTGACAAATTCTGTCATTAAAACTATAACGTTAATTGTTTCGTTCAACAACGCATGGTATGAAAGAGATTTACATACACATACATACATTTTTTGTTACGAAATAAACGAACGTTCAATACTCAAAACTTATTTTTAGCTTGGAAAATGGTTTTTGAATAATGGCAACTCATTATTTTCAAATGTCAAAATGACGGTACCAGATAGTACAATTTAGAAATTTCAATATTTCTTTTTAAAATAGGATTTCATTAATTAGAATCAGTTTATACAGATGATATAGTCTATTATTTAAACTAACGACCAAAAGTTCCACTAGTTCTAGTCAGAAATGTTACTTAGTAACTCGCCATATGACATAGAGTTTTTCTACAATTTTTACGTGAAGTTCTTGGCGGAAACATTGCTTTATTTCAGAAATTTTGCATTATATATAGGGATATGGGTGTTAGGGTACTTGTTGGTGTGTTGTGTAGTGTACAGACGGTATGCTCGGCGGCTGCCAACGAGGACGCGAGGCGCACTGGGCGCGAAGCGAGTGTTAGTGGTTGTGGCTCACCCGGATGACGAGTGCATGTTCTTCGGGCCTACAATCTTCAGATTGTGCGAACAAGGCGCTGACGTACACATACTGTGCTTATCTAATGGTATTTATGTGAATTTCATCCATTAATTCTTCCAAGGTCTTGACTTTCATTTTTAATGTAACATCTGTCGTGATATTGCCATACAAAGGTCAGATTTCAACAAAAACTTTGTGAAGTTTATCTAAATTTACATAAAAAATTGATGTCACACAAAGTCACTTAAACAATGTAATTATTCGAATGAAATTTTGTAAATGTGCTCTTCACAGGCCAACTTTAGATAAGGGATCGCTTTTAACCTGTTTTAGGATGATTTAATTGCAAGGTACAATGCTAGAAGAGCCTTGAAAAAAGCCAGAAATAAAATAACACACATTGTCTATTTTTTCAGGCAACTATGAAGGTAAAGGCAACATGAGACGCACAGAGTTGTGGGCTGCATGTCATGAGCTTGGCGTCCCAGATGAGAACATATGTATTATAATGGATACAAGGTTGCCAGACGATCCTAAGGTCCAATGGCCGGTGCCTGTCGTAGCTAAGTTAATTCACCACGAGTTAGAAGCGCTAGACATAGATACATTAGTCACTTTTGATAGAGGAGGAGTGTCCTCACATGCTAATCACTCTGCTGTGTTTTATGCTGTAGCATATATGTTTGTTGAGAAGTTAATACCTAAAAGTAAGTATAAAATGGTTCTTAATAATAACTTTTAGATGCAACCTAATTTATATTGCAACTGCTGTGGTCACGAGTAGACTCTTTTTACAGTCTACCCGTGACCATGACCATTGCAATACGGTCGAAATGTCGGGCAATAAACAAAAGTATTTAGCCCTAAAATAAAATATGTATTTATAAAATTCTATAATGTGTACAAATCGCAAAAGTTAATGAACATATAACTTAATCTATATTTTAGTGAATATACCTGTTTTGCCTAATGAATAGTGAGCTTATTTGGAATTGAACTAATTGGTGAACCATTTGAAACCAATTTTAAATAAATACTTACAACAGTTTTTTTAAAAGACATCAAAAGATATTCTTTGCAAATTTGTTGAGAATATAAAACAAAAAAGTTCACATTGTCAAATCATTTATTATTACTATTGATTTTTTTTTTTAAATTAAATGTTTATTTATTGCCTATTTATAAATAATTAATTAAAACTAAAAACTAACACTAAATAAGACTAAAATATATCTAAAAAATTGGGGACCCTGGGCATGGTTCCACAGATGCTAGCAGCATTTCCTCGCTGTATAGCAAATTGATTTTTATTGATTTTGATAAATTATAAAATGTAAAATATCCCTAAATTATTTTTATCTTTTATATTTCCAGGATGTACAGTATACACCCTAGACTCAGTAAATATATTAAGAAAGTACATAGGCTTTCTAGACTTGCCACTTAGTTTTCTACTGTCTTCCAAAAGGTGAGTCTTTATCTATACTAATATTATAAAGCTGAAGAGTTTGTTTGTTTGAATGTTGTAATCTCAGGAACTACTGGTCCAAATTGAAAAACTTTCACCGTTGGACAGACCATTTATTAGGGAAGGCTATATAACATCATGGTATGACCAATAGGAGCAGAGCAGCAATGACCAATGTTGCCAAAACGGGGAAAATGTATGCAGACAAAGTTGCAAATATGATTGCTCTTTATAGAACAAATACTAAGTTTATTTAGTCACAGAACTATAGTATATTGTAAAATTAAGTTTGATTGGCAACAGAGCTTGAGGGACAACCACTCTTAATGTTAGCAGTATCTATAGCCCAACCAGGAAAATAAAAAACCTCACCATGTTGCATATAACTAATGGAACTAATTTCTACAACTGGTAAATGTAACATCAAAATATCACATAAGTTGTTTTAGCCTACTATTTTTCTTGTCATTTTTTTATTTAAAAAGACGACTCCCGCAATAGGTTACAAGCCCTGTGTCGCGGGGGACTTTACAAACATACAAGTCACGGACACAAGTGCACCCAGACTCGGAACAACAATTTGTGGATCATACAAAGTGGTGTCCTGTGTGGGAATCGAACCCACGACCTTTTGCGTAGCAGTCATACACACTCCCACCGCGCCACAGACGCAGTCAAATATCAGTCAATGTCCATAGAGTTATTATAGATGGACTGGGGGGGAGACATATGCCCTTAAAGTTGTTAATGACTATGTGTACCTGCAACATACAGTTCAGTTAGGTAAATCCAACTTTGACAAATGATCAATTGATGGATCCAATTTGGTTGGACAGCGGTCGGTAAACTACGCAGTGTTTTCTCGTGCCATATCCTAGACAAAAGTCTTCAATGTGTGTGTATTGTCCATGAATACATATATGGCACCAAAACATGGTGCCTAACTGTTGGCCTGAATGCAGAAACTCAAAGTCGCTTAACATGCTATGAAAAGACCTAGCACGGAGTTTCTCTGCTACGATTACGAACATAGCTCATAGAATTAGTAAGTTGAAGTGGCAATGGGCAGGCCACATCGCTCGAAGAACCGATATCACTGGTGCTTGCCTTAGATCCGGACAAAGATTCCAATAGTATACCGAACAAACATTACGCGCCAGAGTGCAGATGTCGTTAGTGTTGGGTGTCGAAGTACCGACGGTTCCGTAATAGTGAGTGATAAAAATCAAACGAGGGTAGTTTTCGAAACCCGCGCTTCTCGGAGGCGACGCTGAGCTGAATCAGTCCACCCGTGACCACGGCCGTTGCAATACGGTCGAAACGTCGGGCAATAAACAAAAGTACTTAGCCTTAAAATATTTACGCGATTAAGACCTGTAGCTTATAAAAAAAATCTATACCTAATCATATAGACGTCATATTTTCGTTAATATCGTCATTCCATTATTCATATTGGTGAAATCGTTCATCCTGCTCCACACTACAAACTTCAAGATTTTTCTGGAAATCTCTTTTGTGGAGTATATAAATAATGAATTTGAATGCTAGTTACACCCTAGATCTCTCAAATTTAGTAGCATTTCCTGTACCAAAAAAAAAAAATACAATTTCTAAGAACTTTGTGATTTCGAAAAAGAAAAGAAAAGAACCTTAGCCATTACTACCGAACCGACGACCTCACGATTGCGCCCGCGACACATGGCTTGTACCCTACGGCGGGTGTCGTCTTAAAAAAAAACATAAATCTGACTTTTCTACAAGTGACATAGGTGTTGCAAATAGTTCAAATTATATATAGTTTTTTTTTATACATGGGTACGAGATAAAAAATATATAGGTTACCGATATGTGCTTACAGGTATTTCCTCCGCTGGACTGAAAGTCGTCGAGTGATTCGTGCAATGAAACGCCACAAATCACAAATGGTGTGGTTCCGATACCTCTACGTAGGTTTCTCGAGATACATGGTAATTAACACGCTCAGGAGAATTAGCCTTGCAGACATTGAACTGGAGCTGGAAGTCGACGACTGAGGAGACAAGCTTACTCAGAATAGCCATAGACTAAACAAGGTACAGATGCCGGCAAGAGTCGTGAGCATAGATGGCAATATAAGTTCGTCAATAACAGTGTTGTAGTAACTCAATTTAAGGCATTGCACTCTCAAATCCAAAGAGACCAATTAATTTTTATGCTCACTACCCGTGCTGGTAATGTTTTTTTAAAGACGAAGAATAATGATGGCGATCAAAGACAACTCGGTTTAGAATAAGAACTCTTTTAAAGTTAGGATATTTGGATGTGACTTGTGAGATTATATATAGAGGCTATCTGTTATTTAATAGGTGTTGAGATAGTATGAGTATTATGGATTCCTATCCCACAGAATTATTGGTTTAAAATCATTGCCCATGGTCACAACACCGCTCCGGCCCAGTACATAACTTTGAATTAATATTACGACTTTCAATCGTGTACATTTTATATTGTCATTTTAAAATGTACTTTAGGAAGTCAATTTAAAAATAAAAAGAATGACAATTTAAAAATCTGTCTTATTGTACACGATTTAAGGTGCATTTTTTTCTGCAAGTTTTATGCTGTGTCCGAGCGGTGCTTCTATAATGAGCGATGACTCTTATTTCTAATTTCTATCAATAAATTGCGAGCCTCCATTTCGGGCTTTTTTAAAACTAAAATTTTGGAATAATACCCGCTCATGAATATCATCCGTTTGAAATTTCGAACAGTAAGTGTGATTTTTAAACAATTGCCTCTAAAAAAAATCTAGATACTTTTATTGCCATAGATAAGTATAATGACTAGGTAGACTAAAAATGAGCTTATGAATTCACCTGACATTCTAGTATCTTTGATGCAAGCCAGCTTAGCTGCCAGCTTCATTAGAATTACTTAAATCAAAGTCAACTTTCCTGCCCTTTGTTTTAAAGTTAAAAATTATATTCAGTACTGAAAAAAACAGCAATAGCCTGAACGCGGCGGTAGCCTAATGGCTAAGGCATCGGTCTCGCAATCGTGAGGTCGTGGGTTCGAATCCTGCCCATTATACTACCGACGTGAATCCACTCCTAACACAAGCCATAGAGCTTAGCTGGAAGGGTTAACATTGCTAGTAATGTTGGACCACAATCCCACATTGCTAGTTATGTTTAAAAAAAAAACTGAAACTTCACCATATTGTTGAAATTGGGATCCACCCTTGTTCTGTCTAATTATAACTGTCCAGCAAAATAGCAATGTTCTCGTTTCGAGAACGACGCCTCCTCTTTAAACTTCCATACCTACCTCTGCCTTTCTGTATACAGGCATGATTTTATATATCTTTGTCCTCTAAAGGTTCTCCCTTACTAATAAGAAGTCTATGACTGCCTCCCCGCCTTTGTCTCTCTCTTTGTTTTACATGTGACGAAATATGTGTGACGTCATATCTTTCTAGCTAATTTAATTTAGTTAGTGCTTAGCAATTTAGAATTCATGACTTCATTGAAAATGTTCAAAATAGTGGTAAGTAACAGTGAATGGTTTAAGAAATGTTAGTGTAGCCACATTGAGGATTACTTGATTTGGGAACGTACAATACTGATCAGGATTATAGTAGAGATTACAAAAAGACTAAAATTATATTATCGTAGACATGGTTCTATACAAAAAGCAGCACAAGTCGTTGAAAACATTCTATTTACAAAACTTTATAGCACAATGCGTATCAGCATTTTAACTATTCAAGGTAAAGACAAACTGAGAACACTTATGCAACGATATCTAAACTCTTAATCTGTATCAAAACAGTTGAATCGATAAGTATGTTTCTGATTCAACTGTTTTCATACAAATTTAAGAGTCTTAGATGTCATATGTGGGCTCAGTTTATCCTTACCCTAATGTCTTCAGTTTGAAAATAAAATAAAAAACATAGACAAAAGTTATTCGCTACATAAAAGGAATAACGCGGGCCTCAAAAATATCCATTTCTCTAAGCCTTAGTTACATACGAATTTTGACAACTTGTATTTAGTATGCGTTCGGCGACTTTTGTTGCTAACTACAACTAAATAAAACTGCTTGTTTATGCACTGGAATAGAGACGTTGCTAGAAAAGGACACCTAACAAATAAATGGTTACAGTTCGCACCACCTAAGTTTGCGTTTGTAACGTTGTATTCGATTGTACTATGCGTTTCAAATGAGTTGATAACTGTCTGTGTGATTTTGATTCGCATTACGCATCCGCGCAGGAACGTCATTCCACGCCCGTCTCCTTCATCACGTCCGGTACCTAAATTTGAGTTGCGTGCAGCTCACGCGCGAACGTCAGACACGCAAACTTAGGTGGCGTGAACTGTGCAAATATGTGGACACGTGGCCACAGCTAAGAAATATTACATTTGGAATTGATAACTGCATCCGATAGGAATTGGTGCAGTCTAGGATGAAATAGGGCGCTGAGCGGATAAGGTTCGGGGGTAAGGTCAATTGTCTAAACACCGGCCAAATAATAATATCTTGGGACAACTCACACAACGCTATCTGATCCCAAACTAAGCAGAGCTTGTATTATGGAAACCAGACAACTGATAAACATACTTATATATTTCTAAATACAGACATATTAGAGATAAATAACACCTATCGTGCTAATCATAAAAAGTTTTATCCTGGGTGGGTATCGAACCCGACCCCTCTTGCGTAGCAGTCGGATACACTCCCACCGCGCCACTGCGCTAGTATCTACCTTTTATGATTTCGGTGGCGGGGGGAGGGATATCAACCCCCAAATGTCTTCTCCTGAGTATGCCCATGATGGAAGTCCGCCATCTTTGATGATCTACTACCTAAGTTAAGTAGGTACCTGGCTGTCCCCACGTGTGTTATAAGTTGTACGCTAGTCTGTTATATAGTGTAGGATTTTATTTTAAGATGAGACTCGCTGTTGACGCTTCTACGGTTGGATTTTATTGTGAATTTTACACTCTTATTCTATTGCAGTGGTAACTAGCTTCAAATAAAGAATTCTAAATTCTTCGCCACGCTATTCTATGTTGAAGTGTGTTGAAAGTGTATTGTTACGGATTTTAAAGTAGACTTTAACGCATAGATGTCGCTAGTAGCAAATCTCCGAGCAGAAGTACAAAAGGCAAAACGTCCCGGTTCTTGAGATTATGTACGACTTTGTATTATAAAATTATATATACTACGGGTCTTAATCGTGTGAATAATTAAAATTAAAATACCTTGTTCATTGCCCGACGTTTTGATCGTATTGCAGCGGCCGTGGTCACGGGTAGACTGGTATATATAATTTTATAATGTGTACAAATCGCGAAAGTTTATCAACATTTAAAAGTATTATAAATTATAATAGTGTTATTATTATGCTAGTTACCACTTCAATATGTTGACTTACATACATAGCCCATTTACGTTGACTATACTTTAGGTTTACCTACATATATTTGTAAATAGAAAGAAGTAATATTAAATGTTTAATATATTGTATCGATTATTTTTGTTGTGTATTTATTGAACATTATTTTTTAAATTAATATCTTAAAATGAGGGTGTCTGTGCATCTATTTAGTAATAAGGATCCGGCTACACGTAGCTATTTGCATGCGCATGCGCAAACAAATTTGCACAAACTGTTTGCGCGTGTAAGTCGCAACGTGTAGCCGGACCAATCGGTTTGTGCAAAAAAGATTGTGCGTGGAGAGGATCCGACTTTACGTAGGTAGCGTCTTGCATGCGCAAACAAATTTGCACAAACTGTTTGCGCGTGTAAGTCGCTACGAGTAGCCGTAGAATCCGGTTTGTGCAAAAAAGATTGTGCGTGAAGAGGATCAGACTACACGTAGCGTCTATATGCGCATACGCAAACAAATTTGCACAAACTGTTTGCGAGTGTAAGTCGCTACGTGTAGCCGGAGCCTAAGAGGAAATTGTTTATTTATTTTTTGTGGTATATTTTAATGTGGAACTTGTTAAATACAGGAGAAAATCAAGATTCTTATCTATAAATAGTCAACGTGAATGTATAATATCAAAAGTATTGTCTATCCTGTGATATTTGGTTCTTACGCTACGGGCGCTATGGCAAATATTCGAAGTTTTGTATTGTTTATTCATTTTAAAGATGAATGTTTTCTATATTATTTTATTTCCAATAAATGATCACATTGATCTTAATTAATTTTAATAGTTTTATTCATCATCATCATCCTGTTTAAGTGCACTGTTGGACAATTCAACCCATGCACAGTGTGTTATTTCCCTTCAGTTGCGGTCACCCTCTTTTTATAGTTGATTTCGATGGATATCATCGTAATACAGATTAATATGAAACAATATATTAAATATATTTCTTAATTTTAAAGTTACGATTTTTTTCTTGTAAGGTCAATGAACTTGGTCGAAATGTTTTTTATAAATATTTCCCGAATTAACCAACACTGAACTTTGTTAAAATTACAAATAAAGTGATGATTATTTATTTAATTGTGTGTAACATTTACAAGTCTTAATTTGACCTGGCAAGTGAGAAAAAAAATATTTTTCAAATTTTAGAAAAAAAATTATATAAAATTTTCTATGTGACGGTCGCATTTTTTTTTACCAACAAAATACACTCGAGTAATGTATCTTCCCATTGAGAAAAAATTGATTATCCTTCATGCAGGACTTCAGAGATATAACGTTTCTAAGTTTTTTTAATATTTCTATGGAAATAGGGTTGTCACAAAAAGTGTTTGTATTCTATAAGTAGTTGATTAGATACCATATACCTACCAAGTTAGTCCAATAGGGTACATTTCTGTATTATTTAGGTATGTTCAAAATTCAAAATTCTATACACACTTTTACTTTCTTAAAACAACGGTTTCGTCGTCTACGTCAACGTCGTTTTAACTTCAGGATTCTACATATACATGTAATGCCAAGTTCGCAAACAATAGGTAAAGCTGGAGAAAAGCAATAAAAGTCACGGGCACTCTTATCAAATCGCCAATTTTTAAAATGTTTGTTTGTTTATAAACTTAATATGGGGTTAAGGTGCAGCCACTAACATATTATACACCATGTTAGAGGACTGATGCAAATTATATTACATATTTAGAATAAAAATTGGAATATGAGACAAAATATAATCAGTTCGAGGAAGTCGAGCCCTCCTCAAACTGAGTATTTGACTCAGATGGGTAGAAATTTACGTTCTCTGTTGTCACTTTTAAGAGAGGAAGGACTTTCGGGGGTAAAGGTTTTTTTGGTTTGCCACGTTTATTATGGCTCCATGAACACAAACAAATTCCGCTTAAAAAAACAAACTGCTAAATGGCGGCTGCTCCCCTGCGAAATAGATTTACACAAAAAAACAACGAAACCACATAAGCTCGAAGGCATTTAAGTATAGAGAAGTATGCAGGTGATTTAATACATATTATTGGGAGTTTTAGCCAGTAAAAACTGTTACCGCCTTCACCACGTGGAGGTACTCCCAGCTTATGTTAATATTATTTCGTTAAATAATTTGCATGTCACGTAAACATACAAACGGGCCAGTTGCATCCATCATTCCTAACCCTAATTTTTTTTATGGCCGCAACAAAAGTGAAACCAAAGACTTGACGGATAACGCGACAACCCTAACACAATATTTAAAAAATTATTATCTCTGAAGTCCTATGTTTGTAGCATCTAGTTTTTTTTGTGGCAGTAATAGTCACTGCAACTAACAATCAGACAATAAAATAAAATGCGACCGTTATAGGATGCCTAAGAAAAAAAATAAACATCAAATAATAGAAAATAAATATTCTCGCTCAAAGTAGACGAGATTATTAACTTTTTTTTTTATCAATTGGTGCGTTAAATATATCTCAATCATAATAAAAAAATAAAATAAAAAAAAACATTATTGAAAATGGAGTTATAGTACTTCTATGGTTTCTATGGACATTTCTCGATTTTTTAAATTTCTCTAAAACTATGCGAGATAAAATTTTGGGAGTTTTAATAGAAATTTAATTTGGCTATTATCCATCCTAAAACATAAAAAAAACAGGATGTCCGCTACCGAAGTAAAATAACATACTGTGCCATGGGGTATAGGTATAACGAGCATCTTATATGGGAGAGCAAGTTTAAAAAAAATAAGCAAGAGCATATCGGACCATGCTCAGTGTAGGGTTCTGCAGCCATTAATAATTGCATCAGCATAAGAGCGTATGTTCATGGCACTTAAGCCCTTTTCTTAAGAAACGCAGTTTTTCGAAATAACTCAATGACAGTATATTTGATTATGTCCGTTATAATTTTAGTTTAAAGTATTTATTATGCGCTACTTTTGTGATTTTTTTTGATATTTTTTAGTCACACGATTCAAAAGTTATGCGGATGTAATCATTTTCGCAGCGATTATTTTCATAAATATTCACTTGATCAAAATCGTTTATTAGAAACCTTATTTTTTTTCTTTAAATGCCCTTTAGTTTTCGTGCCACACGTTGATGTTTGCTGAACGCACAATGTAGGGTTCCGTAGTCCAACCCCATCTGAATAATGCGGCTTAAGAAGTAGGTTTTCTGTTATTTGTGTTTCATACTTACAACGCTATACCTACTTAATAATAATTTCCAATGGACTTTGTACGAAAATGTTACTTCTCATTTGATCAGCTGTTACTACTATAGTTTTCCTTTTAATTTCACTATATACTACCACCGTGATTATTTTCACATAATATCTAAAATCAACCAAATAATAACAAAAATAAAGTGAATAACGAAAACGAAACAAGTAGATAAAGGATTATGAATGTAGCATTAGTAGACCGTGACAATGTAATCGGTATACAAATAATGTGTATTGATTTACACTGTTGCTACCGTAGCGCCACTCTTATTTAACCCTTTTCGACGGACACTTTCGTACACAATGATGTTATTCCTTAAATAATATAAAAATCAATGTTTATCTGCAAGTCTATGCGTACCGAAACCATTGATCAGATTGAGATTAAACTTTAGCAGAATGTGCTGGGAGGGTCGGCGAGTGTTCCTGGCTTTAAAAGCCACAGCGAAGTGTGGCAGAGTTCAGTAGTTCCTTATAATATTCCATGATTTAATCCAAACTGCAGATTAGTTAGGCAGCTTACTGACGCAGAAACAGCTGAAGTGTGTTTACATTCTTACTAGAGTATTATTATTTTCACATATTTAGTGATTTCGAGATCCGCTATCTTATGTTTCCATAAACTTTTAAAAAGTTTTTGAAGAATTTGATTAGTAACAAAATAATCAATAGAAGAATAAAGGGGCGACTATAGAGATCTATTAAAGAAATCAACAATAGAAACAAAACGACAGATTAAATTATTTTATTTGTGTTGGCCTCAAAATATTCATAGTACATTTTACAACAAATGTTATTTCATTACATTATACTTAATCAATGCGAGAACTTTCAAAACTTTTTAATTAGCTAAACATTTAAAAATTGACAATTTTAGCGACTATAGATATCTATGCATCAATGAAATATCTACCCAGAGGAGTGAATAACGGAACGAGTCATGCGGGGCTTCAGGTAACAGAATAAAATAAAAACAATAGTGTACTTAATTTTATTTGGTAACTGCAACAGATAAGCTTTTAACAACATCAAAGCAAGCTTTTATATATTACAGAACGACCGAGCACCTCCCTAGTCCCTCGCCAAGATATCATTTATTTATAAAATGGAAGCTACTCTCAGAACATATGTTAAGTACTATCAATGTTCGAACACAAGCACTACGCGACGCTAGAAGCAGGTTGGCAACAATTTAACTAATCACTACAAAAAAAAACACTACTCGCAAATATATTATCACGCTGTATTTGATGTAAAACTTATTACAACATAAGTAAAAAAAACTTAAAATAAAAAGTGCAAATATTAAGCAGAAGTGCCCGGTTCACATTGACAAGGATTTCTCATAGAATTTGTAAAGAAGTCTATGATATATCGGTGTCAGTGTGGACCGGACTGCACGCGACAGATACATGGCTACATCGAATTAATGGTTAAAACAGGAACATATAGTTATGAACTTGAAGATTCACATATAAAATTTCATATTGTACTGATTCAATTATTCCATTGTCACTAATCCCATTCATAGTATGTGTAGGATGAGAGAGCGAACATATAATAAGTAGCAAACGATATTAAATGTTGTTACCGTCGGTAGAAACTGGAATGTCACACAATTATTAAAAATACTGATTTGTTAAACAACAAAAAACTTATTCATAAAATATATTTGAAAATCACTATGTAAGGGTGTTGCAACTTGAACCCGCACCCAATAAATAAGTTAACGAGGTTACCATAATAAAAAATAATATCCCATAACACCGACCATCCGCATTTACATTCACCTTGCAACACCCTCCGAGTAACCCAACTACCTTGAGGGTTGCCATTTTTTAAAAATATTGCACCGATAATTTATAATGTGCCAGAACTAACATGGTACTATTGCGCAAAGTTGATTTATTTTTAATATACATAGACAACAGAGGAGCCCTGGGGCCGAGGCTCCGACCAAACAGAACGTTGAACATTATATATAAACTCTTTGCCGCACATACTCCGGTCTAGATGCAATGTAGTTGTAAAATTGAATTACATTTTTTATTAATTAATTAATTAGGTAACGACAACACTACCTGTTAACCACTGACTACATCGACTTATTAGTTATTAAATATTATCTATACCATTTATCATTTTTTTTCTAATGGTAATCTATGCCCTCGCTTCACCGAGATCGCGCGCCAAAAGGGATAAAATACAATTATCTAGGATGTAAATACAATACATTTAATATTACGGATTTATTAAGCATTCAGAATAAAAAAAAGGAAAGAATACATAAATAATCCCGTATTACCAAACTGCCAGCAGTTTAAGGTTCAGTGTTACCATGAAAAATAATTAAAATTATACTAATGTTTCAAAGCGGTTGTCAAATACTTTACTTTGTCGTCTGAGAAACAACAATTCATTTTCGTAATCTCGTTGATACAATCATTACTATTAGCATGAAGTATACCAGTCTTAACTGTAACTTCGCAGACGTCATAATTTACATTTTTGATGATTAAACAAACATAATTACTACTAATTAATCCTACTACTCTTTATAAATATTTTTTAAATATATCACTATACAATCACTTTTACTACGTTCTTGAGAGGCTTAATATGCCTATTTATGTGGAAAATTGGTAGTTTCCATCATTTGGTAGGGGTTTTAATACTATGTTGATATTAAATTTTCATAGTAACACTGTGTGGGGCAATCTCAAGTACAAGCTTGGGCAGTGAGCGAGAAATCGCCGACTGCGGATCATTATTGCTTACAAATCAGAAACAACCATTATTATGGCATAAATACGTAGAATATGATGTCTGACAACTATAGCTAGGTATGTAGGATGTCAGTGCCCGCATATTTTCATTACTTTACGCTTGCTTTTCTAATGACACCGGTTTGGGGCATATTGTCTAACAGACATAGGTAAAAACATGTTTTGTTTTATTAAAGTATGATTTGACATGGGCATATCCAGTATAACCCCTATAACAGTTAAACGCCAGCTTTATAGTTTGTATTCTCTTCCCGCTGATATTACTCTGTCGGATAGGAGATTATGGCTCGCACATTCTGTGCATTCGCCAGTTTTAAGTTTATATTCTTTCAAGTTTTCATCTTTAAATCACAAAGTCTCGTTCTTATCCAGTTATCACGTATTTCAAGTATGCTTTGCACTCGTAGAGTATATTTTGTTCTGTCATTTTACACGTTAAACACGGTAAAAAGCGACATGTCAGTTTGCAGCCATTTTTACAACTCCAGCTTTATAGTTAGAGTCTATAGCTTTACACTTGTACCAAACGGCTCTCCACAAAGCCCTGGTTACGCATATATCATTTGGGTTTTCTAAATTGATTCAAAGAACTTAATTTTCATGTTCTTCAATTCAATTCAGTAAGGGTTCTTCTAATCTTGAATTGATGCGAGTGTTTGTATATACTGTACATTTTATTCGTTCCTTTATTTTATATATTTTCACATGGTTAAGTAAATACAGGCTGTAAAGCGTGAGAGAGACAAAACACACCTGCGGCCAGTAGTTGTCTTTCTAGAAACCTGATTGGTTCACGTCACAGGCTTGTCTATGTCATGTCAGTTTAACAATACAGAAAAGAGACAGGTATACGCACAGTCGCGTTGTCTCTTTCTAGTGAGTGGATAATTTTGTGAGGTTATGGCGCTGTTCAGTCTCTATGTCTATGGTTAAGTCATGCTGATTTTCTTACATTGTGTTCCTAAATTTGGATAAACAAATCGGCAACTAAAAGCTTAATCACTGGACTAAAACTAGTCTCTTTTTCTTAAAAGGTTAATTAAAACATCCCAACATACACCACTATAGTTGTCAGACATAATCACGCAATCGATTCATAAAATCTCAAATAAACTGAGCTAATCCAATAACACTAAATGGACAAAAGTTTATTGTTTATAACGCGTGAAAACCCCTTTAGAACGCCTCTAAACATTTATATATAACTCTAATATCGAAGTGAATTTTGAATTCAAGTAGATTGGTATTACGCCGAGGTACTCTACGTATCTAGCGTATATTTACTGACTGGTATTTATACTGAGCTGTTTACAATGTCGGCTTTTTTATTGTCGTCGCTCTTGGTGTATCATAAACGGATTGTATCAGGCGTTATGTGGCGGAAATTCATCTAATATTGATTTATAAGGAGGGAATCTACCTCAATCTGTGTCTCAACGATTGAAGTAAGGAAAGGAATTTAGTTACAGGTACTTTCATGAACTTGAATGGCATACTTGAGAACTCTATACTATTGTCGTATATGTGAAATGTTTACTAACAAACTAAATTGTAGGGTTGCCAATTCACTGCAATTTTCGTTAATATATATTAATATTATAAAGCTGAAGAGTTTGCGTGTTTAAAACTTCTCAGTTGTACACCATGGTATATGTCATCCCTTTTGTATTATGTAAGTATGTTTTCACACGATAAACGCAAGAGTTTTGAAAAACAATTTTCTCTTTGAATACTTCAATTTTTGTTTTATTTCAATTTAAATATATTACGATTCATATTGAGAATGAGCGATTCCCTCCTTAACAACCAATTACATTATCATTACAACAAAGCCAGTTCAGTAGTAATTTTATATACATGTTATACATAGACGTAGCAAAGGCGTACCCAGGGAAAGTAGAAGGGGAAATAAGGGTTGACCCCCCCCTCGAAATTGCAAAAACGTACGTACACAATACACATTTTTAAGTTTAGTCAATTGTACTAACTAGACCCCCCCCCAAATTGATGGTGGTGGGTACGCCCATCTCCTCCGCTATTCTGCACATAGACGTAGATATGACAAGTAGTATACGCTAGACGTCCCCCCCCCGGCTCGCACGTAGTGTATCTACTCGTTCTCAGCGCGCATGCCGCGCACCTCCCCCTCGCGCCGCAGCCGCTCGAGCTCCTCCTTGGTGCGCTCCTCGATGGCGCGGATGTCCGCCATCGTCATGCCGAACCAGTCGTCCATTGAGCAGAACACTTGTCTGGAATAACAATACGTTTTTTAAGATACTAGTTGAACCCGGCTAAGTTTCGCAGTGGCTTTTTGTGCCAGGAGCGCCCACAGAAGATATAATAAAGATCATCATAATAGTTTCCAAACGCATTTTTATTTATACAGTTGTCGCAATGTAACTCGGCCGGAGTGAAGTTAGTTTTATAACACTTTCGCGCATGTTATAGAGATGCGACCCCAAAATTACTTACGAAAAAGATTAATTAATTTTAATCGATTAAAAATAGAAACAAAAATATAATTCAACAATAAAAAAAATACTATTTAAACGAGTTCGTAACATACGTAAATACTAAAGAAAGTTTGTCAAAATCTTGTGTGTTATGAAAATAATCATAAAAAACATTTAGTAATACTAATTACGACAATGTAATGCGTAATCGCATCTCTAATTCTCTTGGTTTAGTTACCGCCCCCGCCCCCTGCTTCCTGTCACCATTTACTAGAAAAAAATGCATCTGCGCAACCACTTGCCGCCAACTTCAATCCGGCCAAGTTACGTTGAGCGGCCAACTGTAACTAGCTGCCCGCCCCGGTTCCGCACGGGTGTCATATCGTAGTTTTTTATAACTAGAGTTATTACATTATTGCAATTTTCGCAGGTATCTCTATTGTTTTTACATGTATGTATGTATGATGCTATATATGTTATATAACATTATACTCCGCTCAATGTACGAGCTTACTAACGGTGAAAGAATTTTAGAAATTGGTCCAGGAATTTTGGTTTATTAATTACATACAAGAATACAAATCTTTCCTATTTATAATATTAGTGTAGACTGCCCTGTGCCCACTTCGTTGGCCCACACTCACAAATAATGTGGCTTTCGATGGGTAAAAGATTTTTTTTAAATCAGTTAGGTAGATCTAGATATTAGCCCCTACAACAAATCATGATTTCGATAAGTGATAAGTGAATAGTTTTTACACCTGTTGAATATCCAGTTTGATTAAGACTACACAAACATACAAGTAGTACAAGAATACAGAAAGAAGTAGGGTATGAAAATAGTTAGGTTTTTTCAGTGTTAAAATATACAAATTGCTATCTGAAGTTTTAGTTTGAAACAAAAATAAGAAAGGGTCAATGATCTCACCTGTGGAAATTGGTGAATAACCGCCGTTCTGATTTCTGGATCACATTTTCTACTTTACTCTGAAATTAAAATAAAAACATTAGTCACAATTTTTTTTATATTAATGTACATAATATGTAGTCAAAAGAAAATTTTATACCGTATATTTAAAATATCTTTATTCTTTAATTGTAGCAACATTATTAAACAATTCAATTACAGGAATTTCAAAATAGGCAGTAAAAAGAAAGGTCACAGCGAATTTGAAAATCTGTTTGATCCCTCGAGGTACATGTATCTAATCGACGATGAAGTATTTTGTGTAAGTTAACTATGTATCCACGAGCAAAAACTAAAAAAAAGTCCAAACATACCTGTAGTCCGAACCATTTAAATTCCGAAGTGACCAATTTATAACAGGTCATGACGGGGTTGACTTCGTTCTTCCAGTTTGGTCCCACGAGCGGACCGCGGCCCGTCTTCTTTGACTTGAACTTTGTGGGGTCCGTCTCGGGCTTGTAGTCCGCCGAGGTGATGGGATCGTTCGCGATGTCTATGTGGACCACCTCGCGGTTCTTTAGCTTTTCTGGGGGCAATTCGTGGACCTGAAACAATATGTACATTGATTAAGCATACAGGTGCTTAGTTTTGACTGGACTTTTATTGTCTTTTTTAATAGCTCTCAAACAAAATTATCTTTAAAAAAAAAAAAAAAAAAAGTTATTGGAATTGAAATTTCAACTTGTAATATAAAGTATGACATAGCGTGTACTAACCGAAACACAGTAGTTAATCAGTTTTTATGGGACACACAAGACAAAATGTGTAATACCACAGATAATACGAGGGTGGATCGAAATATTCGCGGCCTACCACATAAATACTTGACTTATTTTAATGTAACTGACCTCATTCGATTTGTTTACTCTCTGGTTGTCACATTGTAAAATTCTGTCACAATAGCATTATCTGTTTTTAAATTAGACTGAATTTTGTGAGCCTAAGTGCAGCGTTTTTAAAGAATGGAGAAAATTGAGCAACGTGCGGTCATCAAATACCTGTTTAAAAAAAACTGACTCCAAAAGAGATTCACGAAGATATGTCAACAACATTGGGGGAATCTGCTCCATCGTATACGACTGTGAAAAAGTGGGTTGCAGAATTTAAACGCGGACGAGAGAGTATTGAAGATGACCCTCGCTCCGGCCGGCCTACGACGTCTACGACTGAAGAAAACATTGGGAAAATCTGTGATCTGATATTGGCAGATCGGAGATTGACCATCAGGGAGATTGCTGACACTATTGGCATCTCATATGAACGAACACAAAACATCATAGTCAATGAACTTGGATTTTCTAAGGTTTCTGCGCGGTGGGTCCCCAGATTGCTTTCAGTTGAACAAAAACGAATACGGCTCACGATTTCTCGCGACAGTTTGGAAATGTTTGAGACTGATCCACAAGGTTTTTTGGACAGATTTGTTACAATGGATGAAACCTGGGTACACCACTACACCCCAGAGTCAAAACAGCAATCCAAGCAGTGGAAAAAACCTGATGAACCGACTCCAAAAAAAGCCAAAACAATTTTGTCAGCTGGCAAGGTGATGGCGTCAGTTTTTTGGGATGCTAAGGGTGTCATCATGGTGGACTACCTTGCAAAAGGTGAGACTATAAACTCTGCTTATTACTGCACCCTTTTACGTCATTTGCGTGAAACGATCAAAGAGAAAAGGCCAGGACTACTCAGCAAGAAAGTGTTGTTTCATCAGGATAATGCACGCGTTCACACGTCTGTTGAATCAATGGCTCAAATTCGTGATTGTGGCTTTGAATTACTGCCCCATCCCGCCTATTCCCCTGATTTGGCACCTTCGGACTTTCATTTATTCCCAAACCTTAAAAAACACCTTGGAGGTCAAAAATTTTCATCAAATGAGGAGGTTGAAACCGCGGTGGGTGACTTTTTTGAAGGCCTTGAAGAAACTTTTTTTATGACCGGCATACAGGCGTTGGAAACCAGATGGCATTGAGTTAAGTGGAGATTACGTGGAAAAATAAAATTACTTTTGTTTATATTTTATATTGTTTTCTTGCTGAGGCCGCGAACTTTTCAATCCACCCTCGTATAATACTATACTAGTAGTAATACACAGACTAAATGATACCCTAGGTGACAAGAGTTTTTTTTTTATATTAATGTATTAATACGGTGTGTAGTTAATGTGTACGGTTATGAATAATTACCGGAATTAGCGGTAAAGGTAAGAAATTAATCAATTTTTCCGATGATTATTAATAATTTAGCCTTAGTAATTATGAAATTGTGTGTATGTTGTATTAATAGTCTTTCTGTAACGAATTAATGATGATTATGATTAAACTGTCAAGTTCGCACAAGTCAATATTCTAATCGCCCAGATCTTAAGAATCGCATGTTCTTCATCCTCTTCGCCCTTACGTAACAAAACGCCAACACCTATGCTGTTGTTACAGTGGGCGAAGGCTGTCCTCTCTCCGCACCGACTCTAAAAAGCTCCCTCGGGGTGTCACAAACAAGAACTACGTGAAGTCGGGGTGGACTAACTGTGGTATTAAAATAAATACCTACTGGAGAAATAAATAAGAGTTCTATTTCATTTTATTACTTTTACCGACGAGAGAAAAAAAATATTAATAATAACCGTAAAAGTTATGTATTTCAATGTTATATTCATATTTACCAAATCATGAAGTTATTATTAATAATGATCGATAATTATTAATAATTTTCAATTAATCACACTTACCGTAACATTAATATTATAAATGCGAAAGTAACTCGTATCTGTCCATTTATTATCAATGGACAAACAGAATCTAAATCAATATTAGGTAACTATGTAAACATGGTTAAACCCTTGCCTCTAATTTGGATGAAATTGAGTATAGAGATACTTTGAAGACCGAGGATTCGATAGTTTTTATAGCCATAACTGACATCCGCAGGCGGAGCTGCTGAAAAAAGCTAATAATAAACAAGTTTTATAAAAAAACATTTCTTTTCCAAAACTTGAAATTACACGTTTGGTAAGGCCTTGAATGTCGTTAATATTTTGTAACCAATTTTCCCTGACCTCGTCGTGCGACCACCGACAAATCCGTCACCGGTAATGAGCGACCGGGTGTACGAGTATAATCGTATTACAGTACATGTGAGCGGTCACGTGTTGTAATCACTCATTACTGTGATTTGAGCACATCCCTTGCTTCACCGAGGTTTTGTTACCTGATTTTAAGAAATAAGACCTTTGTTTCACATTTTTATACACGTATCTATGTAGGTGTACAACTTCTGTGTAGGTATAAGATTGTTTGTATGATTCTCGTATGGGGCGCTACTTTATGTTGTGATTCATATAAGGACGTTCCGAGTTCAGGTGTGCTTATTATGGAAATCCCCCCGATTTGGAGGTTGAAAACACTACAAAGTGTACCTCCACTCCACCCCCCTAAAAGTACTTTATGTATGTAAATTGTAAAGACTGACTTGCCGGTGCAGTGGTGGTTGCTAAGCCAGAGGACGTGGGTTCGATCTCACCCAAGATAAATCCGTCGTCGTGTTGTATGATGAAGAGCAAGATTGTTTATTCTTTATATAGGTTTAATCAATTTATTTAAAAACTTCCTAAATACACCGCTAAAGGCTGATGTTATGTTGTATGTTAATCAGCTAATAAAAAAAAATATTGAGCGCAGGCTCTGCCCAGTTTGAGAACAGATGACTGTGTGTAATTAGTGATTATACCAAAATATTATAATACAATTAAATTCAAACAATTTCGTTATTTAGTGTATATTGTAATAGTATTAACCGTGAGACATAACTTAATGACATTTATGTAATTATAGCTTGTACTTGGGTTCCACCTCGGCCATGGGAAACCTTGACTACACAACACATTGTTTTATATAAAAGTAATGATACTGTGTTTAAAGGCATCCTACTTTAAGAATACTGCTTCATAGAAGTTGGTTTTAAAGATAACTCCAGCAGTAAATGTAGGTCTGTGTCAAAAACTGCCAGGACGATATCGTTTTTTTTTTTTTATATATATATATATATATAGCGACTCCCGCATTAGGGTACAAGTCCTGTATCGCGGGGGACTTTACAAACATACAAGTCACGGACACAAAGTACACCCATACTCGGAACAACAACTTGTGGATTACACAAAGTGGTGTCCCGTGTAAGAATTAAACCCACGACCTCTTGCGCAGCAGTCGTACACACTCCCAATGCGCCACCGAGTTTGACCCATATTACATGTATGGTCGTCATTTTTTTAAACACTACTGGTCCAATTTGTATGTGGTTTTCGATAATCAACTGAATTTTTTTTGGAAATTATTTAATGTATAAAACCTTGCCTTATATTATAAGACAATAGAGATATGGATATTTTTATTGTTTTATACATTACCGCCAATAATGAGAAGCATCTATGTATATTTGTACGTTTTATTTTTTAAAGAGCTACTAACGTTACAAGTTACTCAATGTACACAGAAAACCTGTCTTTGTCGCACTTTGTACCTAATGCGTTAAGTGTCGCTATGTACTTGAACATAGTTCGAGTTCATAATATATTAACTATTATTTTTATATATATCCCCATAATTATGTGTCAAAAAAATATATATTTGTGATTAACGTAGGTATGTGCGTATAATAAAAAGTTAATTATGTTCAAACTGAATAGATTTCGACGAAAAAATAAACCACAACAAACCCAATCTAAGAACCACAAGAGAATCGACTTTAAATACGGACAAGTGCGAGTCGGACTCGCCCACTGAAGGTTCTGTACCAATTTGTAGGTACATATTATAAATATGGGGACACCCTTTAATTTTATTTTTTTTGTGTTGTAAGACCTTCCTTTTTTCAAAATTTAGTGGTTCTAGATTAACGGGAACTAAAGGTTTTCGACCCAATGTCTATAGGGTAAGTACCCTATAGACTTTGAACGGTTGACCTAGAATTATCAAAAGTTAAATTTTGGTATGTACAATCTAAATTTGCCCATATATTTTTATCGTGTTGACTCAGGACCTTAAAAGTATATTTTATTCATTTAGGTTACAGATGCAACGCTTATGAAAGTCAGACAAAATTTGGAATAGAATGATTCTACATTTAATGCCAAGTTCTCATAGGTAAAGCCGTGAGAAAAAAACTTGGCAATAACAACTACTTTCCTTGATTATTATACACCAAATAGGGACTATGGACCAATCAACTTCTAGCAAGTTGATTGGTCCATAGTCCCTATTTCTGAGAAACTGTCCACCCGTTTCTGAGAAAATCAGTGGTGGCACACAGACAGACAGACGGCCAAGAGAGTGAGGGTTCCTTGTTTTACCTTTTGAGGTACGGAACTCTAAAAACACATTATCTTTAATTTAAAAAAGACAACTCCCTCAGTAGAGTACAAGCCCTGTGTAGCGGGGGACTTTACAAACGGACACAAAGCCTACACCCAGACTCGGAACAACAATTTGTGGACTTCACAAATTGTTGTCCCGTGTGGGAATAGAACCCACGACCCAGCAGCGACGCAGCAGTCGTACACACTCCCACCGCGCCACTGATGCTAATAAACACATTCAAATCGGTTCACCCGTTTAAGATATAACGCCACAGTATCAAACTTAAAACATGTCTTCGATTTAAACTTGCCCTGAAGTTAATTATCCTTATTTGAACCATCGAACGATATTCAAGTACAAATACATAATAAAAATTACAGATAAGATTACTTTTTAATCTATTGCAAATTATATGTATGTCATCGGTATAGGTTTGTCAGTGCAAATTACAAAATTATATACGGTAATGTATTAACTGAAGATAACATTAAAAACTTCGACACGTTGGTCTAAAACTTGATTATTTTCAAAACGGCTGAGCGGATTTTCATCAAACAAATCTAAGAATCACCCAGATTAAACTATTAGATATATTTCGGGACTTAATCACGTGAATGGAGACCGCGGCTCGGCAAACGTAGTGTAGGACGCCCTCAGGCCAGGTGGAGTGATGATTTACGCAAAACGGCTGGCAGGAGCTGGATGCGAGAAGCCGAAGATAGAACAAAGTGGCGTGCAATCGGAGAGGCCTATGTCCAGCAGTGGACTGCGATAGGCTGATGATGATGATGAATCGCGTGAATTATTTAAATCTAATATGTATAAAAATCGCGAAAGTTTAAAATCAATAACAGGTTAAACTAGCTTTCTAATAAAAAAAAAATAACATACAAATCCGTCCATCTGTTTGGATGCCACGTCACAGATAGACATACAAAAATAAAGAGAAATGATTACTCACATTGTATTGTTCTCCTGAGTCGGGTACGTGCAACGATTCTATGCAGATGACGAAATTGTCCTTCATGTAACCCGGATTCTGTAAATGGTAACATATTAATATAAATGTTTGTTTCAGTAACATTAATACTATTAATACTAAACGCCAACATACCTTATTTTGTAAGGTCGTTTGACTAATCATAATTTGTCTATTAAGTTCTTTAAATATGTTTTCCTTTGTGATATGATTTTTTTTAAAAGAAGATAACTAGCAATGTGGGATTGAGTCCCACACTACTAGCAATCTTGTTAACCCCTCCAGCTAAGCTCAAAGGCTTGTGTTAGGAGTGGGTTCACGTCGGTAATATAATGGGTAAGATTCGAAACCGCGACCTCACGATTGCGAGACCGATGACTTAGCCATTAGGCTACCGCCGAAAAAAAAAAATTACCCTTGATTGGTTTCAAATTTCCAATTAAGTATTTAAAAGTCTTTAACTGGTTATGAAAGCTACAGTTACCTACGTATACAGCCTAAAGGGACGAACACCTATTTTTATTATAGACAAGCCTATGTCATCTGTCGGGCAGTATTCACTTGTGTGCATTGTGCGAGTTTGTTTTACGTTAACGCGATCAACACGTTTAATAATATTAGCGTTCCGATTGGCCCGCTCCAAGTTCTTAACCAACCAGAGAGCCAAACGCGGTAAACCTTTCGATCGCGTTAACGTAAAACAAACTCGCGCTAGACACACCGGTCACCCGGCAAATACTCACCGTGAGCACGGTCCGGCAATAAGGGTAAGCGTTCCACGCCTCCTCGTGGACTTCTAACGATCCCTTTGGCGCCAGCAGTCTGATGAAGGCGGGCACCTTCGACGCCAAGTGGTATATCTTGTATGTGTACTGCCCTGATGAATATTTACCACCTGAGGAATATTGGAAAGATTGTTAAACGTCATTTCATATTTTAAGTTCCAACTCCTGAAAAAAAAGTCGGTTGGTTTGTAGTATTCAAGGCCCAAGGTATTAAGTTTCGATTAAAACGGCCATTTTCGTATTCTTGTAACTTTGGGATCGATCTTACAAACGCTTGGGCACCATACTAGAATGTCGTTATTGCGCTCTCGAGACGCATACTTGACGCAAGCGCATTTGAGATCGATCCCAAATCTGTGGTTTTAGTTAATTATGTCTAAGCTCCCTTTACGGGAGTACATGAGACGCAAAATGCTCCCAATTTGCTAAAAAGGGGACATGGGGGGCTAGAGTGCAGGTAGATATATTCTTCTCTCTTCTGTCTTGTTTGCGAATCCAATTCCAAGAGCACAAAGCTAAAAAATTACACTACGCAGAGTAGACTGAAACTAAAAAACTGTATATTGATAATATTTACACAACTGGACACGGGAATAAACGCCATTACTGTACTAGCTGACCAGCGCAACTTCGTCTGTGTACATTTTCCCCGTTTATGCAACATTTTTCATTGCTGCTCCGCTCCTATTGGTCGTAGCGTGATGACATATAGCCTATAGCCTTCCTCGATAAATGGGCTATCCAACAGTAAAATATTTTTTTTAATTCAAACCAGTAGTTCCTGAGATAATCGCGTTCAAACAAACAAACTCTTTAGCTTTATAATATTAGTATAGATTTATCTTATAGATTGCTGTATGTTTCAACCGGCTTCCACCCACAAGCTGATTCATCACGGTCGGTGCTTCGTGATGGAAACTTCAAGCTATCAATTAGGTTTTAATTTCGTGTCGATTGTGAATACCATGTATCGCGAATGTTTGTTTTTGTGAATTTCATAGCAAGTTTCCTGGCTCAAATTGCACAGCCCTAAATAAGTATATGCCTCTCCCACCTTACAGGAGACCAAAGTCACTCTAATTTTGGGTTAACAACCTCATTCCTAAATATAGCTACTGTAAATAAAGTCATCGAATATTGCGTCCATTGTGCTATGTTCTCGGTATTTAATTTCTTTAAATTTCTTTAAAATATTATGAACCTGCCCCGGCTTCGTGCGGGGTTTTCTCCACCATCTATACACATAATATGCATGTATTACATATATAAACTACTAGCTGACGCGCGCAACTTCGTATGCGTCAATTTTCCCCGTTTTCGCAACATTTTTTATTGCTGCTCCGCTCCTATTCTGATGTTATATGGTCTATGGCCTTCCTCGATAAATAGGCTATGCAACAGAAACAAGAAATATTTTTTCAATTAGGACCAGTAGTACCAGAGATTACCGCGTTCAAACAAACAAACAAGCTCTTCAGCTTTACAATATTAGTATAGATCTGTAAGCAATTATCTCAATGACAATGAAAACCCCATCAAAATACGTTGCGTATAGTTTAGAAGATTTAAGCGTACATACAGCGAGAAGCGACTTTGTTTTATAGAAGTACTAGCGGCCCGCTCCGGCTTCGCACGGGTATAAAATATATAGATGTTATTATACATATAAACCTTCCTCTTCAATCACTCTATCTATTAAAAAAAAACGCATCAAAATCCGTTGCGTAGTTTTAAAGATTTAAGCATACATAGGGATATAGGAACAGAGAAAGCGACTTTGTTTTATACTATGTAGTGAAGTTAACTGAATAAATGATATCTCTGGTGCTAAAAGTCCCAGACTCCATTTTCCTCTTCCACGGTAACTCTCATTAACTGAAGATGACTATAACCTGTTAGTTATGTTGTTGATGTAAGTATTATATCACTTTTGTCCTTGTTCTACAAGGTAAACGTTCTAATTTACTACAGCTGTTTAACGTATTAATTAGAAACGATCAGACTGACATTGGTTTTACCACACGTTAGAATAATATATTGCCATCAAAATTCACAAAATCTGTGGTTTGTATATATGTATTAGACAACACTGAATACTTGGAATACTGCAGTAGTTAGTAGTAAGGTCGACTACGGCGCAAGAGGTTCGTAGGTTCGTTTTATACTTGGGATAAAACTTTGTGTGACCTTTAGTATTTTACCCGGTTAAGTCAGCGTCACGGAGTTTGTAACGCACCCTAAAGAGGAAATCGTCTTTAAAAAAGAAAAAAGTAAATGTATCAAATCTATGACGCTTATTCTTTAATTTCCTAACAATATACAAAAAATGTATTTTTATGATTTTTCAAACGGTTAATTTGTCATCTCATTGATCATAGTAGGTAATATAAATAATTCATCGCTATTACACACAATACGTTACTCAATACCAACGAGTAATTACACAAAAAAATAGTGTAACCGGTTTCAGTTCTTAGTTACAAAATGACTTAGGTTGATGCTAGATTTTTTATTCTATTTTTATACTACCAGTGTACTAAATTGCATGATATAAAATGTTAACAAATGCGATTATTTACTGCCTCTGTGGTGGGAGTGTATCCGACTGCTACGCAAGAGGTCGTGGGTTCGATCCCCATCCATGATAAAACTTTGTGTGATGAGCTCGATGGTTTATTCTGTGTCTGGGTGTTATTTATCTATAATATGTATGTATTTAGAAATATATAAGTATGTTTATCAGTTGTCTGATTGCCATAGTACAAGTTTTGCTTAGTTTGAGATCAGATGACGTTGTGTCATTTGTCCCAAGGAATTATTATTATTACTTGTATTTGACCGTTGTCTTATCATCGCATATAAATTCTGTCTGTAGATGGGAAACCAGAACCAAACGAATCATAGGATAGCTATTGTCTGCAGGTACCTCAGGCGAAGGCTTCTCATACTCCTGTGTTTGCACCTACGATCGGTAAAACAACGATGATATAATGAGAGGTAGAGCACCTACCGCGAAATTCTTCGCTAAATTGAAGCAGTAGCAGTTAAGACTAAGGGAGGAACAGTAACACATTTTCTTCAAATGCGCGCAGAAAAAACTTCAAGTTTTTTTTAATTGACATTACTAAGATTTTTTTCTTTTTAAAATAACTAGCTATGTGGGATTGTGGTCCCACATTACTAGCAATCCTGTAAGCTCAATGGCTTGTGTTAGGGGTGGGTTCACGTCGGTAGTATAATGGGTAGGATTCGAAACCGCGACCTCGCAATTGCGAGACCGATGCCTTATCCATTAGGCTACCGCCGCTTCTTCCGAAATACTTCCGCATACTTAATCTAACTACTCAATTAACACAGAAACTAAACGACTAATCGAAAGTATATATTTAACATCGAGGGATTTATCAAGTAGTCATATATTTAATATTAGACTCGGAGAAATCATTCCATCTAAACAGTAAATATTTGATTAGCCACTCCTATCCTCATTTATGAATTCATTTTTGTAATAGGATATCAAACTTTAATAACGAAGAAGAGAAAAATGAGATTCGCTCATAATGTTTTTATATCTCGTATTGATACATTTATTTCTATTCGTTCCAATTCAATCTAGATTGACACAAATACAAGTTGATACAACACAATTCCAATACACCAGTTTTGAATAAAAACCAATCGGGGGAAGCAAAAGTTTCTTATAAAGCGCCAACACAGTTGGCCCACTCGACTACAATAGACGCTATATTTTTAGTGGCAAACCAACTGAGGTCGCGAGTTTTTAACCCTGGAGGAAAAAGCTAAGGCCAAACAACTAGTTACGTCACAGTTGCTCCGTCATTGTGTTATGGAAATTCTGGAGAATCAATAGTTATTTAAGAGCAGTGCCAAACAAATACCATTTTGATAACAGTTTTGTTTGTCACAGTTATTTTCTTCAGGAAGGCAATAAATAGGTCGAAGTTTGCTTAACAGTCTTGTTAAGACAATTCTTGTTATTACTCTTGACACTATACAGAAAGAATAGGCGTACATTATAACTTTTAATGAATCGGAAATAGTGATTACATTCCAGTGATAAAATAAACAACATGACAAGCGAAAAACGAGAGACGACTTTATATCTACCTATATTATACTCTGAATAATACACGAAACAAAACTCATAACACCTAATAGAAACCAGTATTCCACAGGTCGGCCCCAAAACAGCTCCCTGTGGGACACCACACGACACGACTTCTCTTGATTCATCGCAAAGGTTGTATATTTCAGTGTTGCGTAAAATAAACGTGGATGTCAGTTTTTTACAGCCTCGATCTTTTTTTCACAGGCATGTTGCCTATTGCATCGTAAACTTGTGAATGTACAACACTACTGTGGTGTAAAACGATACAGTATGCTCCCAAAGTAAAAAAAGTTATTTAAGCTTGAGTCTGTAAAGTATATGCATGCGCGTCTCTCATGGCATGGACTCGCTTATGGAACGAGCACAACTTGCATCACCGAATCGTAATGAATCCTTCATAATATCGGTTCCAGAATCGATCCCTGTGGAACGCCAGAGTACATTTATTGATTCCTGCATCAACCTCCTTTACAGTTAATACTTTGATTCATAATATTTCGAGACGGTAAAACTGCCGGATGTGCCCGTATTCCGGCATTTTTGCCGTTCTGAAAACCTATTAAAAAACCCAGGCTTGGTGTGTTATCTTTTGGCAATTTTAATGGTTTACTATACAAGACGATAATCTGTGACTTTGACCCAATTGCCTATATTGCAATCGTATATCAATGAGATTACCTTTCAGTCAAGAACAACCTTGCCTTGATCTTGAATTATAGCCTCAACATTAAACTTTACAACGGTTGAGGACAGAGCACTGGGTTTATTTGTCACTGTTCTAGGTTAGAACAAAGGCCCAGCTGTGTAAACTGTTTTGTGACGTCATAACACACGACAACAAAAATAATTTTTAATATTTTGTAGCATATTTTTAACGAATGGTTTTTCATTTCTGCTATAAGTAGAGGAATGCTGAGATTTTAACAAGACTGTCTTTCTATACCTAGTCGAAGTCTCTTGGGGATCCTCCTATCTTGCAAGAATCAGGACACGCCCCTCACTTCGTAACGAATTACTGTATGCCCTCAGGTCCATTTGACCTCATTAGTACAATTAGGCCATTGAATATGTAGAAACAAAGAGCACTAAGATACAATTCTCACAAAAAAGGTTGTACTACCCGATATATTGGCTTCTATCACCGTAATTTTTATCGCAATGCGTAAAATTATCTACAAAGTTATTTATGGCAAGGTTTAACTATTTTGTTTTGTATCAACACGTAATGTTTGTTACCTTAATCTGGCCAGGACAAACATTTGAGTAAGGTTTATAGATAAATCTATTTTTGATAAAACACGTTAACTTAGGTACCTATGGTTAGTGGATAATGATTTCCACTTACGTTTGTGGATTAGATGAAAAAATAACAACAGTTTTCTTTTATGAAATTTAACTCAATGTTTGCAGTTTGGCTTAGTTGCAGTTTTTTTTTTTGTGGTGTGGCAGGGGATGACAAATCTTTATTGAAAGATGTAGTACCAACCATTATTTAAAAAAAATATGAAAAAATATGTAGTCAGGAGGAGTTCAGGACGTGTCACGGTAAATATGTAGACTGGAACGAGGGGAGGAAGTCTTCTTTGACGGTTAAGAATTTTTTTGCATAGTGATTAATGGCGACTGGTGCCACTATTTAAGAATAAGCTTTGGGAAGTTCACTTACTTATAAAAACACAAGGTCCAATAGTTTCCCCGTGGTCTTCTATAAGATGTATCTACGATGTACCGTCCCAAGTCCGACTCATTCATTTTAGAAAAGGAAATTCGCTGTCTTTCGCAATAAGGTACCTACCGTTATTGTACAAGAAGTATTGACATTTACAAATATGTTAAAATTACCAAAATGTGAAGAAAATAATGTTTGTCGCCTCCGCAATAAGATCAGAACCATTTTAATAGGTACCGCAACAATTCATTTAAGCGAAAGACGTCATACAACGACTATGACTAAAAATAAATCATCAATCGCGATTTCCGATACCTCAAGTACAATTAATATTTTTCCTGGTTCTATTTAATACCGTTCGTTATGAACATCAGTAAATTGTAATATGTGTGAAGCTGTAACACTTCTCGATACAAATAATTACAATTTAAATAAATCAATACCTTAAAGTCTAAAGATGAAAAAAATACAAACAAAATCTTACCCAAAATCAGTAAAGTACAAAATTAAATTAAAAAATACTGAATAGCGAAAATCAGATCGTAATTATGAACAGAGCTATTGTGTACTACCTAGCTTATGATATTAGTATAACATCTACTATGAATGGGTGTGGACTGTCGACCGCGAATGAAGTAGTTAATGAGTATGAAGGTCGTACCATGGAATTTCGATCATTGGCAGCGAAGCTACCAGTCAATAAATAACCACGACAAAACAAGATGATACAGGGCATAAAAACTCTAACGGGCTAACGCAAGAAATACTATGCCCTATTCTAACTTAATGAGATTAAACTACCTAATACAATTTTACATTTTTAATCTACTTTGAATGATAATTACAAATACCATTACAGGAAGAAAATAGTAAGTGTTTTAAGTACAAATCTGCTGCGTTTACGAAAATTCAGAGATTTCGTTCGTCGACACGTTGACTTTGGGAGCGCTACTCACTACAGAGACTATAAGTCATGTTACTACACACTACTTATTTTTGAGAAACTGATAATTATCCATTTTGAAAATCCCACAAGAGGTCTTTTATGGTAAAAGATTTCTAAATTATTTTCAAATCGTGATTCCATCTACAAGGAGCAATTTTATTCGGGGTCTTCATGATAACTATTGTTTGCCACTTTAATGCATTTTTAAAATTATTATAATTTGCAAGGCAATTCCTGCGTGGCATACCACTTACTATATTCTGCCTGTAAGGATATTGGAAGTATCATAGCCACCATGTACCGGGCTGATCGCAAGAAGGGCAGTAATTACATGTAGAACTTGTTTTCGTTGTTGTGTCTACCTCCTGGGTCTTCGACTCTAAAAAATAATAAAATCAAAATAAAATGACTACAAGATAAATGCTTAATAATATAGCGTTGCCTTTTCCGGGAAGCGTAAATTAAAGAAGAAGTTCCTAATCTCCTCCAAACTGAAACTTAAAATAACTCGTAATAATGGCAAAAGTTTAATAAGACAAAAATAAAACTGAATGGGGCAGAAGTTTTCTTGCTCTAGGCGGCATAAGTCCTGTCCTTCTACCACTTAGGGCATTGGGCAATATTTATGTTGATCAGTGTTAAAATACATATTTGTCGATTTCGTTTCGAATGTACTCTGTGGTAATGGCATAGACGGTAATCAATGTGGTATAAAATTTCAACCGTGCGTAACATGACCGTTTGTTACAGGTGAATGAGGCGAATTACAGCCACGCTCTTTGTTTTCGTCTGATAAAATACTTTCAGTATATACACTCGCGAGCAAAAGTATGGAATCACTTGATTGAATTTGATTCCGCGCGATCTTGAGTACTTAATAACTAAATAATAATAATAAAAATGATATCATTTTAAAGGTTAAAATGTAGTCTTAAAATTGATACCAAATTCATTCAAATCGCTTCATTATTTGTGGAGCTATCTTGGATTAAGTGAAGGAGGTAGGAATAGGCAAGGATAATGGAAAAATAATGAATGAAGAAAACAACAAAAATTAATTAATAAAAGTTTAATTTCGCTTAAAAACTTAATGTCAATACTTAGTGTTCCCCCCCCTCGCCCTAATGACAGCTCGGAGACGGTTCTTCATGGACTTGATGAACTTCTGTATGGTATCTTGTGGGATACCTTCCCACTCTTCAATCAAAGCCGTTTTGAGCTCATGTGTGTTTGAAGGAGTAGGATTTCTGGATCGAACCCTCCTCTTTAGTTCATCCCACACGTGCTCTATTGGATTCATGTCCGGGCTAAGCGCTGGCCAGTCCAATGTGGCGATACCGACTTCCTCTAGGTATTCGGTTGTGGCACGAGAAGTGTGACAACGAGCGTTATCGTGCATGAGGACGAAGTCATCACCGATATATCCCGCATAGGGAACGACATGTTCCAGCAGAATATCGGTAATGTACCGGTCTGAAGTTAGACCGCCTCCTCGTCCCCCGCCAGGCACGAAAACAAGCTCCGTTTTACCGTCGAAAGAAATGCCGGCCCACATCATACAAGAACCGCCTCCATAAGCCACTGTCTCAGCGAAACAGCACTGCGCAAATCGCTCCCCAGGCCTCCTGTAGACCCGACCTCTTCGATCGTTGCCGTGCAAACACATTCTGGACTCGTCCGAGAACAGTACACGGCTCCATTCCTCAACCTCCCAATCAAGGTGGGAACGAGCGAATCGAAGGCGGGCTTGTCGATGAGCTGCCGTCAGTTTAGGGCCTGTGGCAGGCCTTCTTGGGGTTAAATTAGCTTGCTTGAGTCTCCGACGAACTGTCCACTCGCTAACAGCGACCCCGCGAACATTTCGGAGCTCCTGTTGGACGTCAACACCAGTCAAATGCCGATTTCGGAGAGAAGTTGACACGATAAAGCGGTCATCCCTCTCCGATGTGCACCGGCGTCGTCCAGATCTTGGTCTCGGGACAAAGCCACCAGTCTCCAGAAAGCGTTTGTAGACTTTCGAAACACAAGACTGACTTATGTGGAGCTGACGTCCGACAGCCCGCTGGCTAAGCCCTTCTTGCAATAGGGCGACGATTTGGGCGGCTTCTGTAGGTGTTGTATCCATTGTCTTCGAAGTTCAAGGGTCCAAAGTTGCGGAGATGTGTACCGGTCAACGTGTGAAAGCTAACTGATAAAAAAAACCGATAACACGTGCTTTTATAGGGGATGAAGGGCGCGCAACTCGCGACGGGTCAAACAATTGAAACGTATCTTTTTTCGTACTTCTTCACGTAGCCCGGGATAACTTCTTAAGTACTGGCGTTATTTGAATGATTTTGGTATCAATTTAAAGTTAATTAATGAACCTTTAAAATGGCATCATTTTTATTATTATTATTTAGTTATTAAGTACTCAAGATCGCGCGGAATCAAATTCAAGCAAGTGATTCCATACTTTTGCTCGCGAGTGTACTTGCTCGGTGAACCACTTTGAATTAAAGTAATATAGGCCCAGCGAGAGAGAGCGCCACACCCAGAGCATACCCAGACAGAAAACTGCAGTCTTATAACTTAGATTGTTTCTGTGAGTGAATAATGTCACCAGAACTCATCGGGGAGTTGGAGAGATGTTACACTATACATTGCGTTGTTTCGTTACACCGCAGTAAGTGACGACGACGCAGTTCAAAATGACAAGTTCTATTTTGAGGTGTGCTAAAGTTTACTATATACAAAATGCATAATAGAGGCCTTTGACACAGATCTATAGAAAATCCTGTAATACAGATGTCACAATAGTCAATCATCTCTCGAAAATAGACATGGCTTCGCGCTATAAACGTTTAAACTTTTCCCGCCTTTCCTACTCAGGCAGGACTCAGTTATTTGTATTAAAATTCGACGAATTAATAACACTCGTGCAATCCAAAGCTAAACATTGTATCTGTGTCTTCTTTCTTTTACCTTCTAATACACAAACGACACTTAAATTTGAGTTATGCTCAAAGTGAAACTATACTATTTACCTTTAAGCGACAGTGACAGAATGAGAGTTAACGGCGTCTCAAAGAGGAAGAGACCCGCGTGTGATGTGTGTGTGATACGCGAACGTCAAGTCCACATGCCACTTTTACATTGTATTAGTTTATCGTTGCATATTGATAACAGAGGCATGCACTGATCATTCAACATAATAATTAAACATGTATGCAGATAATGTTTAATGACTCTATGACGTCACCATATACGACATCATTGACGTCACACGGCGTGATGTTCTATTGTTACTTTGACGGCCATTCCCCCTTTGGGGTTCACTGTCGGTTTTATACGAATTTTAATGTTTTCTCTGGACTGTCGGAGTTGAATGTTAATGCCACTGTTATATTTAGAAACTTTTAAATGATAATAGTGATGTTACGGAGTCTAGTATCGGTTTTCTGTTATGAAAGTCTAATAAAATAGTTGTTTTCTATATTGTAAAATGTTTGGTTTGTTGCCAGGAGAATTGAAGCTAGTTATTTAATTACTTTTTTTAAGAAAAAATTACCGCCTTTAAGGAAAAAGAAATATCAAGCACATCACCGATTGCAAATTTCGCTGACTCACTCCTATGTCTTAGCCTATATCTCTGGTGTTTTATACGCTAGGACAACGTTTTATCAACTAACCTTCCCAGAAAAATATGCAATCGAATAGCCAAAACCTCATCTAAATTGGATAACCACAGAGATAACTTTCGAGAAAATCGCGAACATACAAGCGGGTCAAACAGAAAACCACCTTTATTAAAACAAAAATTGTTTTTTTTTGAAGTCATTGTATGAATAAAGTAATTGGCAAGAAATACCTATAAAAAATACTATAAGAGAGAGATACTTTTTTGAAGGCGGTTAAAATACAATAGACCTTTTCTTTATAAAAGACTACCGACAAGTTTATTTATTATGAAAATATATATATTACGGGTCTTAATCGCGTAAATAATTTAAGGTAAAATACCTTGTTTATTGCCCGACGTTTCGACCGTTCCAGTTTGTTTTAGGCTAAATAGAAGATGCATTGCGTTTCATTTCCGCTCTTATCGTGTATATTCTGTATTATTATGAATAGTTTTCTAATATCCATAACTAGTTATAAGAAACTGGTTTTCAAACTAGATATTTTGGTTCACGGTTCTTTGGTTAAAACCAGTTTTTGGCCTATAAGAAGTTTTAATTTGTTATATTCCTTACGTGAATACATATTAAATGGAACTCAGTATGTACCTAAACAGTTTTTTATGTATTTTATGTAGTAAAAAAAACATTTTGAGGTCAATTCTATGAGAAAAAATTACGAGCATTCTGCTAAAATATCGTTCTGTAACGATCACAAACATTGCAAGGGACTTCGCCTCGCGGATCGGATGGCGCGCCTTCTAAAATAGGTCTAAAATCTCCAGACCAGCGGTTTGAAACAAACTAACCGATAAATAAATGAATAAACTTATATATGTTCTTAAACTTCCTCAATATGTACACATTATATAATCTATGAAGCAATGGTCTTAACCGCGTAGATATTTTAAGGCGAAATACCTTTGATTTATTCCCCAATGTTTCGACCGTATTGCCGTTACCGTCTTGCTATAAAATTTTATAATGATAGGTGCCTTTTTTATTGCCTGACGTTTTAAGCGTACTGCAATAGCTACTATGCCGTTGCAATACCTACGATATGCCGAACATTAAAAGAGTTTAATATTACCTAATATATTAATGAAGACTTACTATAAACTAACTGAAAATTATATAAACCCTAGTGCCAATTACCAGCTTATCGTCAGACGAGCCCTAGCTTTTTTGCCAAATCGCGAAGTTAAGCTGAAAGACGAAGTGCTATAGCCAAAAAAATGCCTTTATCGACCAGTAGAACTTCGTGACCGAAACAAGGACATCGAAGGGTTTTGCCAACATTCCGATACTGACCTACAACTTCTAATACCTTCCAAATGAAAATCGTAGAACTAACTCGAACAGTGTTTTTGCTTCGCAAAAGCTATTGGGTGATTTTAATGAAGTTTTGCATGAATAATTTGAAGTCTGGGAATGCAAACACGAGTGCTATGCTGAGTTTATTCCATGTTCGACCCTCTGATTTCTAACTCCGAGATCGCCAAGAGAGAGAGAGTGAGAGTGAGTGAGAGATAGAGAGAGAGAGAGAGAAAGAGAAAGAGATCTAATCTCCGAGAAAGAGATCTAATCTCCAAAAGCTGGAAAAAGGATTTCAATACATTGTTCTTTTCTTTTCAATATCCAACCCCAAGTTCAAATTTATATGTGATATTTAAAAGAGCAAACACGCGGACTAATAGTACTTAACGCAGACTTCACCACTGAACAATATGCTCTCAATTTACAGCAATCCCACGTTAATAAACACACTTTAATTCAATTAACCTTTATCAGATATATATGGGCGGAACTGTAAACATGTATACCAATACCGGGAACAATGTTGGTCGGTTATCGACTCTAGCTTCTTGAATAGTTACTATTCTTGATTACTTAGTAGTTTTGAGCATTTCAAATATTGGATTCGGGCAATACTCGAACCTGCGATATAAGAGTTCAGTTACTATCCCCTATCTATACTACTTCTGTCACTAAATCACGCCCAGAGATATCGAATTAATTTTTCGTATGTTAAGATTTAAGAATATCGTACATACCTACATGACACCTACCGTACGTAACTTTTACGACACCATATAAATATCCTGTGTAGTTGGCTAGTCTGTGATGAGAAGGCCGTCGTAATCAAAATCGGTTAGAAAAACATAAAAAAACCGGTCAAGAGCATTTCGGATAATACTTAATATATACATTCCGTAGCTGTTATTAATGAAATGCACTACATGCATGTATTTTCTTACAACCTCCCTGTGGCATAAAACAGGCAGATAGACTGACTGAGATAACAAAACTACAGTAGGATCAACGTACGAGTAACTCGGCCGGACTGAAGTAGGCGACAAGTGGTTGCGCAGACGCATTTTTTGGAAGTAAATGGTGACAGGAAGCAGGGGATGGGGGCGGTAACTAAACTAAGAGAATTAGAGATGCGATTACGCATTACATTGTCTTAATTTGTATAACTAACTCATGTTTTTTGTGATTGTTTTCGTAAAGAAATTGTTTTTCAAAGTTTCTTTATTGTTTACTGTAACTGTTCTAAATTTAAACTTTTATTAACTCATTTAAATAGTATTTTTATATTGTTGAATTAAAATTTTGTTAGTATTTTTAACTTAATCGTTTTCGTAAGTAATTTTAGGGTCGCACCTCTAAGATATGCGCGAAAGTGATAAGAACCTAACTTCTATTCGGTCAAGTTACGTTGATCCTACTGTAAAAGCACCGTTTTTATCATTTTGTCTACGGAACCCTAAAAACGAGCAGTACAACGCTGGCTTTGTAAACCCCATCTAACTATCCTTCGAAGCAGTTTCGGCAATGTTACACACTCACAGAAACGCAAGATGCAGTTATTGCACTATAACACTGTAGTTTTCTGAATCTATTTTTCTAATCGATTGCATAAAAAACTCGCTGTGCTCTACTTATGGTAGTTTTCGAAACAATTACCAAAACTGAAATGTGTCTTTTGCTAATTGATTTCTGCCTTAATATTACGAATACAAAGAATACAAAGATTATCGCGCAGTGCGGAACAGTCTTAGGGGTAGATTACGTGAAACAGGGTTCGGCTCTGTCAAAAATTTATATAGAAAACCTAAATATTAGGTACCTACACGAAAAAAATTGTGTCACAAGTCAAAGGGTTTTTCTAGTAGATGAAATAAAGAAATTTAAGGATATGTCTTAATATGATCCCGCAAATAAATCTTGAAGTTGATTTTGACTTGCGCTCCAGCGCACTGTGAAGTAATGGTTGTGTGCGGAAGAGCGAGGCCGGCGATCGTGTCGCTGTGTCCGTAGCGCTTAATAAATAATTCTCTTAGTGTAATGCCCCCTTAATGTTAGTCCTGTGTTAGGAATAATTAATGAACCTTGGACATGACAGAAGCTAGCGTTCTTTAGCACACCGTCAAAAAGGACGTCACGTTACTTTGACATACGTTTGACAGATGTCAAAATTAAAACCTAATTAAAATATCAACGGCACGAATTGTGAGCACATGATAGTATGCTCTCCAATTTAGTTGTTCGACTCCAAAAGACAGGCATTGACTGACGAACCATCGACTCTTAAATCCAAACAGACCAAAAACATTTATTTAGTTTTTTTACAATTTTGAGCATTTTTTTTTATCATTTATGAAAAAATAGGCAGGACTCCTACGAAGGGAGTTCTACGCGTTAACGTATAGTATTGTAGTCTAGTGAAATATAACTTACCGAGAAGTGGGTAGTCTTTAAAAGGTTCATTCTTTATAACTTCGATGCCTTCACCGCCACCGGTTTCATTTTTGGACACTTCAGCCACGCAGTATAATTGAGCCACTTGGTACTAGAAAAAAAGAAAAAAAACATCATTATCTATATTAGATACTATCTGACCCGCACTACTTCGTCTGCGTAAATTTTCCCCGTTTTTGCAACATTTTTAATTGCTGCTCCGCTCCTATTGATTGTAGCGTGGTGTTATATAGCCGACAGCTTTCCTCAACAAATGGGTTATCCAACAGTAAAATATTTTTTCAGTTCGGACTGCGTTCAAACAAACAAACAAACTCTTCAGTTTTATAATATTAGTATAGATTTACGATACGATAGTATATAGGTATACGTAAATGATATAGAATAAGAAGATACGATTAAATTATTTATATACATATAACGTAATTCTTCATATTCAGAAATTAACCCTGTTTACAACACAAATAAAGTTTCATTTTGTATTGGCTGCAGGGCTGTTAAACCATTTAAAAAAAAAAAGAATATTTTTTTAAATTTTTATATGTGGTGGTTATATCGACACAAAAACGTATCTTGCTGGAACGGTTCTACAATTTTAACGGGAAACCGAATAGATTGGTGTTCTAAGGAACCCTCCGCCACTGATATCTATCATGTAATATTATTCTAGATCTGGATATGAGGTAAGTTCGCTCGCAGTTCCGCCGGGCGGATGCCACATTGCGATAAACATTATCTTCTATTTATACCTACTAATATTATAAAGCTAAAGAGTTAGTTTGAACGCGATTATCTCAGGGACTACTGGTCCGAATAGATTTTTTTACTGTTGGATTGCCCATTTATCGAGGAAGGCTATAGGCTATATAACATCACGCTACGACCAATAGTAGAGGAGCAGCAATGAAAAACATAAAAAGTAGGATTTTTTTTTATATATTTTTTTTTATACGACACCCGCACCCTACTGCGGGTGCACAAGCCCTGTGTCGCAGGGGACTTTACAAACATACAAGTCACGGACACAAAGTACCCCCAGACTCGGAACAACAATTTGTGGATCACACAAAGTGGTGTCCCGTGTGGGAATCGAACTCATATATAGCAGTCAGATACACTCCCACTGCGCCACAGAGATACAAAACTGATAATATAATAAGAGATGACAACAGTTTATAGGTGAGACCAGTCGTTATAATTGAGAGCATCGACCCCCGATATCGTCATATGTGTTCGTGACAATCGGACCACAAATGGGACACACACGTCATTCAATTGAAACTAATTTGAAACTAATTTATATAGAACGTTAACTGTAACTCTTGAAATTTTTGCAGAATTAGATATAAATCGGGACTTAATTCCGTGAATTAGTTAACGACCCTTTCATTTACCCAACGATTCGGTCAAATTGCGCCTATAGTGGTCACGGGTTAATCTATACTAATATTATAAAGTTGAAGAGTTTGTTTGTTTGAACGCGGTAATCTCAGGAACTACTGGTCCGAATTGAAAAAAATATTTTTCTGTTTGGTAGCCCATTTAGCGAGGAAGGCTATAGGCTATATAATATCACGCTGCGACCAATAGGAGCGACAGCAACGAAAAATGTTGCAAAAACGGGGAAAATTAACACAGACGAAGTCGCGCGGGACAGCTAGTCAATAATATGTATGTATTAAGAAATTTAGACGTATTTTTGTGAATGAAAACTGCTCTAAAAACGGGGAAAATTGACGCATACGAAGTAGTAGTACTAGTAGTTAATAAAAAAATTAAGTCCAGATGTATGTGTAACTAGCTGAGCAGCGCAGTTGAGCTGCGTTTGAGTCAATTTTCCTCGTTTTTAGAGCAGTTTTCATTGATACTCCGCTCCTATTGGCCGTAGCGTGATGTTACATACCCCTGTTTGATAAATGGGCTATCCAACACTATTTTTTTTTAATTCGAACCAGTGTTTTCTGGGATCAACCAAACATATAAACTTATTAAATAAAGTATAGATTAAATACAGTAATTTCTTGCAGAAGTTAAGGTCGTCGTAAATCGACTTGCTGTTTGTTCAGCGCAAGTAACTCGTTAGGGCCCAGGGCTGGCTCCAGTCACTTGTGTACAGTGTCTTTCAATCGAAACACAGTGATGTCTTAACATCACTACAGACTGCCTCTGTGGCGCGGTGGGAGTGTATCCGACTGCTACGCAAATGGTCGTGGGTTCGATCCCCACCCAGGATAAAACTTTGTGTGATGAGGACAATGGTTTAATTTGTGTCTGGGTGTTATTTATCTATACTAATATTATAAAGCTGAAGAGTGTTTGTTTGAACGCGATAATCTCAGGAACTACGGGTCCGAAAAATCATTTTACTGGCGGTTAGCCCATTTATCGAGGAAGGCTATAGGCTATATAACATCACGCTGCGACCAATAGGAGCGACAGCAACGAAAAATGTTGCAAAAACGGGGAAAATTAACACAGACGAAGTCGCGCGGGACAGCTAGTCAATAATATGTATGTATTAAGAAATTTAGACGTATTTTTATCAGTTGTCCGGTTGCCATAGTACAAGCTATGCTACGTTTGGGATCAGATAGCGTTGTTTGAGTTGTCCCAAGATATTATTATTTCATGAAAGAATAACTGACACTGTGGTACCCACCAAGACGGCCTATGGCTTAGACCTATTACTTATATAATTATTATAAATTCGTTTTGAAAATGATCAACTTACTCGTCTCTGTATCGGGTCTTTTCAATATTAAGTACCATAATTACATATGTAACATGTTGGATTGTTAATTTAAAACTTAACCAACACAAAAAGTCATTATAGGTTTTCATTACTTGTAGTAGGTCAGATTGAATTGAAATATTATGTGTATTGTTATGTATAATTGTAACTTGCATATTTATAAAAACCTATTGTCTGCAAAGGCTCATGTTTTTACATAATTTCAGTATATCCGATTAAGGCTATGAAACCTTACAATTTACTTTCACACTTCATATCAATGATATGAAAAGTAGTAGATATGTTTCTTACTAGCTGTCCCGCACAATTTCGTGTACGCAAATTTTCTCCGTTTTTGAAACATTGCTCATTGCTGCTCCGCTCTTATTAGTCGTAGCGTGATGTTATATAGCCTATAGCCTTTCTTGATAAATGAGCTATCCAACAGTAAAAAAAAAATCAATAACGGTTCTATGAAAAAAAAAAACTTGTACGTACTATTATTATAAGAAGTACAAGTATTTTATGGTAATATTACGTAATATTAATCCTACTTTTAAACTTTTGTCTTTAGTTTCTAATTACAGAATGAATTACAGTAATATTATAACCTATAGATCGGTAATAATTAGTATACTTTTATAATGTAACGAAAGGTCTTAACTTTTTTCCAAAAAAAACTAAACACCCCTTGCTCTTATTATTTTTTTGAGTTGGTATGGTATGAATTGAATTTTTGCCAGTGTCAAGTGTTTAGGCATTGCATATTTTTAACTGCATAAAGACTCAGTTTTGTCGATTTCACGTACTTTCCCACGATAAACGCGGAGCTGTGAAAATATTCGATTTGCCGCCATTATCACAATCCATGCATCATTTCTTGATCATATGTTTGGCTAGTCAATGGCTAGTTACGGAAATAATGATGAGATACTGATTGTCGATAAGATTACTGATTACTACCACAAATTGCATAACATCTATTAATAGAGCATTACAGTTTACTCTAACAATTAGATGAGGCAAAGGTATCATCTATAATGCCAATTACAACACAAGGCTATGTAGCTTCATTAATAACTTTAAAAGAAGGCTCGGGTAACTTTGTCTCCATAGAATTAAAACTTTTAAAATAATAGCGATATTCGTTTGGCTAGCATTGCCAAGGTACTTGAAACCAAGGATTGGGTCAAGGGCAGATTGTCGGCAACTTGAAAAAGCAGTCTCTGATGTATAAAAGTTAGAAAGTTCTATGTTCCACAATAGCTAAAGACCTTGGTAGAATAGGATTTTTTTGTTGGTGTCTGTATGTCTGTCACAGACTGTTTACTTAGAGGCCACTCAAAGTTTCTTTGGTTGAATGATGTCACCATAGCAGAGATGGTCAACAAATGCCTCGATTTTGGCTACTGCGTTACGTTACACTGTGGCAATTTTATTCCTGTTAAAAAAAATTTTTGCGCCATTCGAGAAGAAAAGTGATAGTCTTACACTGCTACTGCTATACTAATTAGCCATACCAGTCCTAGATCGTCTTACAAATGTATAGTCAGTCATTCTTATGCGTCAGCGAGTTAATGTTTTTCATAAGGTTTAAAGTTTTAACCTTCCAAGATAGCGGTATTACAAGTATTTTATTCATAGATAAGCCGCGAAGGTTAAGGTTTAAATCAATCTAATTGTCTATAGCTGCACTTGTAGTGTTCCCATTGAATTAATTTTGCCTTGTAAAGATTGACGTCTATTCACTTGGAAAATGTTGAATGTTGTCCTACGAGTTACAGGGGACTAAAAGTCACGAACTTTCAAAACCAGCCTATTGTAACATCGTAACTGTCAAATAAAATGTAGCTACTGTGTTTTAAAAAAGCATTATTTTTTTTTTATTTAATTCTTTTTTTTAAAACATATCCCGCAGTAGGGTACAAGCCCTTTGTTGCGGGGTATTTACAAACATACTAGTCACGTATACAAAATACACCCAGACTCGGAACAACGATTTGTGGACACAAAGTCATGGGAATCGAACCCCACTGCGCCACAGTAGAGATTTCATCAACATAACATTTTAAATTGTATTAATTGGTATAATTTGACATTGCAATACATCATACAAACTTTGACAATACTATAAACTTTTTTTATTTGTTCACCATATCTGGTAGGAAAATTTGAGGTCTAGTAACATAGTCCAAATAGGTGGTTGGATTCCGGCCCCGGTTTGGCTACGGAAGTCTCGGGTTCGATTCCTGGGTCTGGACTTCAAAATTTTTTTATCTTTCAAAAACGCATTTATTGTATTTGTATAGTGCATGAACTTCCACAAACGAATAAATTATTGTTTGTTAATTAGAAATGGTATATTCCACTAGCTGTCCCGCGCAACTTCGTATGCGTAAAATTTCCCGGTTTTTGCAACATTTCACGTCGCTACTCCGCTCCTATTAGTCGTAGCGCGATGTTATATAGCCTATAGCCTTCCACGATAAATGGGCTATCCAACAGAAAAGAATTTTTCAAATCGGACCAGTAGTTCCTGAGATTAGCGCGTTTAAACAAACAAACAAAGCAAACAAACAAACTCTTCCGCTTTATAATATTAGTATAGATGATGTGATCTGACACAATCTTCAAATTGCTCAGATTTGGAGATTGTCGGCCTTATTCAGCACCAATTTGTCGAGAGAATTTTCTTATAGCGTTTTTAAATATTATTCAAGGTTATTTATAAATAAATTATTTATTAGCATTAGCATTATTTTATTATTTTTTAAACAAAATAAGCTATTTATGTGTCGACTATAGTTTCTATTACATATTTACGCAATTGTTCACCTGTGAAGATGTAACATAAAATAATCATTTTTATAAATGCTAACATTAATTAAAAGACGGAAGACTTTTTTTAAATTAAGAAGCAAGGTTTACTTTTTTTATACGCGTGCGCCAGCGCGGGTAATTTTCTGCAATTATTATAATTTAAAGAAAAAAACTAGCTAGGTATGTGTCATTCATCATTACGCACACACTTCATTCTAAGTCAACATTATGATAACGACAAACCAAAAAAATGCGATCAAAATTCAAATTTGTTAATTTTGAATTTTATTTTTTCATAATTTTAGGAATACTTTCAATTTTACCACCGAAGGTACGAAGTTCACCGAGTCACTAGCTGACTCGGTGAATTTCTTTTTCGTAATTATCTAGGTATATCCTTAAACCTGGCTAATAGAGAAGCTGATAAAACAATTTACGATACCACCGAAAAAGATATTTTTTGTATATAACAATATTTATTTTTCTACTATTAAAACAGGTTTTTAATGACGATGTAAGGTTAACTTTTTTATTAATCTGACGTCAAAGACAAGGTCATATGTTTTGTAATATACATTATTTATAATGTAAGTTTATTAATATTTTAAACAGTATCATTAACGGGTTGAGTTAAACCTACATGGCATGATTTCCTGGCTGGCCTGTTGGTCTAGTCACTGACTGCTAAGCCGGAGATCGTGGGTTCTATCCCCACCCAGTATAAAACTTAGTGGTATGAGCACGATGATGGTTTATTGTGACTATATGTATAATGTGTATGAATTAAAATATATAAAGTATGTTTCAGTTGTATCGTTGCCATAGTACAGGCACTGCCTAGTTTGGGATCAGATAACGCTGTCCCCCCCCCCCCCCTCCACTTTCGAAATTGCTAAAAGGTGAATGTATAGTACACATTTGGCCGGCGTTAAGCCAATTGTACCCCCTCCGAAAATACGACACCCCCAAAATGATACATATCACTTCTCTATTTGTGTCAAGTTAAAAAACATCAGTCTATACACTGTAATCTATCAAAAAAAAAAACAATATTCTTTATTCACTTGAGATGCAAAACAACACTTGTGATACGTCGGTATAAGGCTAAGTTCGCAAACAATAAGTAAAACCGGAGAAAAGAATCTGGCTATAATAACTCGCGGGCACTCTTTTCAAATTACATATCAACCCATATGAAGGCCCACTGCTGGGCACGGGTCTCCCCAGTAGAACCTACTAGTATGTAGATCCTGGGGGTAATTGCCATAATCGCCACGCTTGGCGAGCGGGTTGGCGATCGCAGTAAGGCTTTACGTACGCAGAGGACGCTGCTGCCCGTCCTCCGGGGTGACATCCCTTAGTCGCCTTGACGACACCCACAGGAAGAGATGGGGTGGTACTATTCTTAAGCCGGCACCACACGGCTTTTCAAATTGCCAATTTTAAAATGCGAATCCGGAGTGAGCAGCTAGTATAGAAAGAAAAGAAATAGGTACGAATTGTTAAAATTTTGACGACTGTGAGAAAAGAACATTAAAGTACCGCTTACACAGCTGACTTGAAATACTTTCGTTATGCATAATGTTGCATAAACTTGACAACATCACATCTTTACAAATGAGGTCAATTTTGTAACTAAATACAATGATACGATTATTTCAATTCTTTTTTAAATGTGATACATTTCTTGAATCTAAATTAATGCCTTTTAAAGACATCAATGCTTATTTTGTACGACTGGTTGTAAAAGTTCAAGTCAAAAGCAATAAGTCTGCCGACTATAACGTTTTCACATCTACTCTGAATTTGGTGTAAACAATAATTACTTTTTTAATACTGTGGGAGACTGGTTTCTAAACTAGGCTCGAAGCCTGTATTTCAGGACACCAGGCCTCCTCCTCAACTTCGTCTTATTGTTTTGTAAACGAAGTTTTGTATTGTATTGTAAACGTAGTTTAAACCCCGAGAAACATAGGATAAGTAGGGGTTTATTTTTGGACAACTGATAAACATTCTTATATATTTCTAAATACATACATATTATAGATAAATAACACCCAGACACAGAATAAACCATCGTGCTCGAACCCACGACCTCTTGCGTAGCAGTCGGATACACTCCCACCGCGCCACAGAGGCAAAGTCAGAGGTCGTGGGTCCGATTCCCACCCAGGATATTTATTTGTGTGATAAGCATGGCCGTTTATCCTGGGTATGTCCATGAACCACATTCACCTTAACCTGGGCCATAATAGCACCATCATAAAAATAATAATAAAAATTAATAACTAATATAACTAACATATATACTTCCAATAATATGACACCACGCGTACCATAGATAAATAATAAACGACAAAGATATGACTAATTGCATGGATATGTTATTATACCTTATCCACTTTCAATAAAAAACGCTATCTTTTATTATCTACGTAACAAATTAGGGATATCTCTACTCATAATCTTATTAAACTATTATCATTATCGTAATATTGTATTACCTATATTTTTTTGCTATTTAACGCTGACTGGTTAACTGTCTTTAGGGTTGGTCGTATGTTACGATAAAATTAAGGATTATCATACTCGTATCACCGTTATTTTAAGAATTACTAGGTATGCTTTTTATGTTGGTAAATAAAATTACTCACTAAAATTTACAACAGCAAAGCTAAGTATATCTACATATGATAAATTAAGGCCTGTATTTTCTTTCTTTTGCAAAACATTTATACTTTTTTTTAAATCTAAATGTTTTAACGGGTGTTCAGTCAATCTAGGTGACTATGCCAGCCCCACAGGAGCCCTCCCATTTATACTTATTCAATATTTAAGCACATATAGTATTAACATTGTAAGTGAATGGACCAAGTTGGACACATTGAGGTAGATATATTCAATCTCATGTGTTCTTCTTTTAATATTTGTTATCTCTTGTTTTTGCATCAGTTGTGTATAATATTATAATGGTGGCAGCACTTTACTTGCATACACTGTTTATAAACAAAGAAACATTGTAAACATTGGCAATTTAAAAAGAGTGGCTGCGATTTTTTATTGCCTCGTTCTTTTCTCCGGCTTTACCTATTGTTTGCGAACAGGCATTACATGTAAATGTAGAATCGACTTTTCACAAGTGTAGTATTTACTTCCAAAGTGAATAAAGAATTATTATTAATTTATTAAAACCATAAAAAGTAGCTTATGACCGCGGCTGCGGTGGATACCGGTTATTGCGACCATTCTTTATTTTAATGAGTTATGGGCAAAGAAATAACTGCCGTTTTTGATTCTACTTGAGCTCTCTATTGTATGATGCAGTTAGTAGAATAGAGATCAAGTTGCATCTACTATTATTAGTGATTGAAGTTGGTAGTGCCATTTAGTGGGATTCGTTACCGTGGTATAACATGGACGTATCACCTTATCTCAAAATCCTGGGATATATCTAATGTGATGATCTGTCTAATGTCACTAATAAACAACGTTATTCTTGGTATAGTGCAAACCTGAAAGTAGGTAATTTGCTCATACAATTCAATGGGGTAGTTTTTGGACCATGTTATATTTTTCAATTAAATAATAATTATTATTATTTGACTACCTGTGTCGCGGTGGGAGTGTATCCGATTGCTACGCAAGAGGAAGATATTATTATTATTATTAATTAATTAATCAATCATTATTTGATTCATTAATCAATCTAACAGTCCAAATCCTGTTCACAATATGATATGAAATGTAATCATCATTTATTTTTCAATAATAACCATGAATTACACTACGGGACGCAATGAGCGCGATAGCGCGAAGAACATAACTTGAATGGCTTATAACTCTGCAAGTTTTCAATTTTTTTTTTATATGTTTTCTTGGAGTAGAATATTGTTGGGGTGTCTGATCTTTACACTATACCAAAAATAACATTGTATAATTAAGAAACTTGTACCCTATTATTTAAGCTAGAGATTTAGAGCTATTCATATATATATTTTTTGAAGTCTCTTAAAACGAAAAAATAAATGTTACATAAAGTAAGTAGCATAGTAAACCCAGGGGGAATTTGGGGGTTTCAACCCTGAAATTGCAAAAAGAGTCTACCCGTGACCACGGCCGTTGCAATACGGTCGAAACGTCAGGCAATAAACAAGGTATTTTACCTTAAATGTTTCACGCAATTAAGTCCCGAAATATATCTAATATGTATAAAAATCGCGAATGTTTTAAAACAATAGTTTATTTCAGTTTTAAAGCTAATTTTTGTGGTAGGATTTATTTCTAGCTTTTATTACTGCTACGCTCCCATTGATCATAGCGTGATGTTGTATAGCCCATAGGTAGGTGCAATTCGACGTTTCGATCGAATTGCACCGATCGTGGTCATGGGTCTACTGCAATTCGATCAAAACGTCGGGTAAATAAAAGGTTCGTACCTTTAAATAATTCACGCGATTAAGTCCCGAAATATATCTAATGAAGTAAACTAAACAAAATATAATGCCTATACTAAAGCCAAAATGGATGTGACCATGCCAAATTAGTTTAATAACAAAGTTAGCAAGCTTCAATGGTTGCTAAGTAGCTATGTTATTAAACATATCACATCTATTTGGTTCTAGTTTAGTTTAAATTAAAACAATGGATGGTCTAAATAAACAATTTAGGTTCAATCTCCACATGAGATACAATTTTAAGTCATGAACAATCCACTGATTATTGTGGGTGTACTTTGTCTACGAGATTTGAATATTAACTATATTTAAGATACAATAATTGTATTTTTCAAAGATATAAAAATTTTAAGTCCAGACCCAGGCCTTGAACCCGAGACTTCTATATGCCAAACCAGGGCCGGAATCAAACCATTATTTGGACTATGTTACTAGACCTCAAATTTATCTATGCTTTCATGCTCGCGAGTTGTACTGTATTTATAAAGTAATTAGCAAAAAATGCCTATAAAATTATTATTATATTTGAGATACTTGTCAGGCAAGTACTAGGTACTCTACTAGTTTCCAAGCCAGAAGGTTCATTCTGTATGGCTTGGAAAATTGAAAAAGGAAGTTAAAAACTATTTGGACAATTGGTGTGGATAACCGCTTACTATCAGACTGGCTGTTTGCTTGTCTGCAACCAATGAAACCGGGCCAGTGCATGTCGGGCCACACACAATCTAGGGTTCTGCCCTCCCCATCCAAATAATGCGGCTTAAGAAGTAGGATTTCTGTTGTTTTTGTTTCACACTTACAACATTATATCTACTATTATACACGGCCTGGCAAAACTATAAGGGTTCCATTAGCCTATAGCCTTCATCAATAAATGGGCTACCCAACAGAAATCGGACTAGTACTTCCTGAGATTACCGTGTTCAAACAAACAAACAACTCTTTAGCTTTATAATATTAGTATAGATGTGCTGTTCTAATGTATAACCTACATTACTGTAAAGTTTCATTGCAACCAGTTCAGTAGTTTTTTGTTTGAAAGAGGAACATACATCCTCACAAACTTACAAAATTATGATATTAGCAGGGTGAGAATTAAAAAAAAAAGTTATACAGTGAGGACTATAGATGATGGTTTGACATTTTTTAAATTGGGATTTCATAAGGATTTTTTGTATTGTACTGTGCCATGAGATGATGAATTCAACTATCTTGCAATCTGTGTCTTGTAGTGTTACAAATTATTAGCAGAAACACTATTATTATTAGTTTGTATAATTCATAATTCTTTTATCACATTATTATATTCAATTTTACCAGCAATTACATACACTGTCAATGTGGGCCATTATAAGTGCAATCAACTGGCTAACCCCATAATTTTTAAACTATATGTGATTTTAAAGTACTCTCGAAGCTATTTATGTTACTACTATTAACATAACACCTATATCATCTTACAATTGTATTGTGTATTTGTCCATAAGTGTAGTTAATAGCCCTGTGAAATAAAGTAACATGGCCAGCTGTTACTTTTCTATCTAAAACTTGTCATACTTTTAATTAACAAAATTCAACACACTATCAACATTATCACTGATAATTCTAAGGCAAAAAAGTTTATCACAGACAGATAATAGGCTATTAGGGCAGTTGGTAACACCCAATAATTGGTGTACATAGATAATCTAATATAATAACTCCATTTACAAGGTTAGAAAGAGGTTAAAAGCATAGAATTCAAGTTCATTGTTACCTTACATTATTCATCACAGAATATTCAAATAATTATTAGTAAAAACCGTAAAAATAAGTATAATTTATGTCCTTGGACACATCATAAATTGAAAACAGAATTCTCACCTCTTCTACTGTGAGGGGAAGCGTGACGCGGCTGAAAACAAAGAGAAATTACGTTTAATTCCACTTATTACTAGTGACTTTAAATAATATTAACATCTGTTACTAATATTCTAGGAAATTATACCTCTACAAGCAAACCTTGACCTGAAGATCTGTCACTGTCAATACCTTTTCCATATTTCGACATGACTGAACAACACCAGTTTAATTTACAGCTGAAATTCCACTTCTATTCGTGAATTGTTATCAGTGGACAAAATCTGTGTCCACTGATAACAATTCACGAATAGGCGGGCCGTGGCAGATTTTCAAGTAGACTTCCCGAAAATCGATTTGTATTCGCAAACTTGTATAACCTTAACAAAATATACTCACTATTCTTTGATAATCATGTTGTATATTTATTTTGTGTCACTTAAATGCACATCAGACTGTTCACTACCACCTTATAAGAAGACTTATCACAGAACGAGACTTGAGCGATGGCCCGATTATTGGTAGAATATTATAATTTTAATCTATGACCAACCAATGAAAATGACAAGGCGCATGCTTCGTTATGACGCAACGGATATTACGTCAATGTCTTTCAATACGTTCCGTTGCCTTCGTTTATGTAGTTCAACTTATTTTATTTACAATTTCCCGATTACGCCACGGAAAAAGGACTACAAACACTCATAACTCAAATATTTATCTAAAATTGTTATCTGGGCAATTACAATCTTTCAAATAAAAAAAAAGTTTTCAATAATTAAAATCGTTTCAATTTGTAGCGTGTAATGGAAAGTTTAACGACCGGAACTAATAACGTTTCAAAACACGCAATATTTCCACGTAACATTTTAAATAATTTAGAAAACAAAAAAAAAAAACTATTATTGTGGTTCCGGCCAAATAATTGTTGTGGCGGGCGACCACAATTGCAAAAAGATTATTCTTTTTAATAATTATTTAACTAAATCAAATATAAAACGTAATTCTTCTCAAAGTGACCTTTACTCATCCATATTCTGAACGAAAAAAAATAGTTTTGGTTTGGTTTGGTTGGTTGACGTGACGTGTGAGTCAAACATTGCGAATGAATTTTTCATTCAATAATTTCATTAATAATGCAATAAAAATGCTTTGATACGTCGTATATGCTTTCAAAATTACAACCGTGTCTATATTTTTGAGATAACTTACTTTTCTACAACAGGAGTGAGCTCCTAATCCCAAAATGAGTCTGGTTGGAAAAAAGTGCGAATCAATAACTTTGCTGGAAACGAATAAAGACGACGTAATTCTCAGTGAAATAACGCCGGAGGATGTTTTGCGATTGGATCGAATTACGGATACTTATTTGTGCAGTCCTGAAGCGAATGTATACGACATAGATTTCACAAGGTTTAAAATTCGTGATCTAGAATCTGGCACTGTGTTATTTGAGATTGCTAAGCCTCCGACAGACTTCGGGGTCGACAATGAGGGTACGGAGGATGCCCCCGAGGAGCCTCTGGACCCTAACGCTGGGAGATTCGTCCGTTACCAATTTACGCCTCAATTTTTAAAACTTAAGACTGTTGGAGCCACGTAAGTTTAAAAATATTTTTATTTATTTTAGGACCTTCCCTTTTGAACCTCACAATATGAATGACGTCTTGGATAAAGGCTTTAATTAGTGGTGAAAGTGTAATTTGAAAATAATAAAGTCCATACCAGTTATGATGAAAATAAAATGTGTGGAAGGTATGCATTTCACAATATAAAATTATAATGTTTACTGCGCTATAACACAGCAGAGCCCTCTACTATTTCATTCAGTTTTATTATTCTACAATAATAATATCCTAAGCAGGCTTGTTAATTTTAAGGATCTCAGAGAAGTCTACATATTTCAGTAATGTGTTATGATTATTAAATGAAACAATGTGGATATGTCAAATATGTTTTCAGGACCCGTACAAAATACATGAGAACGATTCTTTAATGCTATGAATATTGCATGTCAGTTATGACACTTTAGAGCGTTTTCCAATACAATCACGAAACACACAATGCATGACCTGATGTTTCCCAACAAGCAACTATTTCACTGATGTTGCAGAATCTGGATAGTGGCTATATTGTCACTGCAAAATAAACATAACAACATATCAGCATCTAACAACATAGCAAATTGACTTTTGAAAAGTGTGTGTTGTGCTGTGCATTGTGGATGTGAGAGTAAACAGTTCATAGCAATGTATGAAGTCTAGACTCTTTGAGTGTAATCTATTGTCATAAGTATGACAACAAATAGTTTCCATTCAGCTTTCACATTGCAAGTCCTGTGAGAGATATACAACATCCTCTTTAGTATGTTGTATGTTGGAGTAGCTACCCCATACAAAGTGACAGTAATTTCAAACAAATGCTGAAGCAAATGATGGTCCTGTGAACTTTTTTGTGTCATCTTATTACAAATGGCAATAACTGCCTAACTTTTTTGTGTCATCTTATTACAAATGGCAATAACTGCCATTTGTAATAAGATGACACAAAAAAGTTCACAGGACCATCATTTGCTTCAGCATTTGTTTGAAATTACTGTCACTTTGTATGGGGTAGCTACTCCAACATACAACATACTAAAGAGGATGTTGTATATCCTTATTAAAATATATATATTACGGGTCTTAATCGCGTGAATAATTTAAGGTAAAATACCTTGTTTATTGCCCGACGTTTCGACCGTATTGCAACGGCCGTGGTCACGGGAAGACTAGTTGAGCTCAGCGTCGCCTCCGTGAAGCGCGGGTTTCGGAAACTACCCTCGCTTGATTTTTATCACTCACTATAACGGAATTGTCGGTACTTCGACACACAACACTAAGGACATCTGCACACTGGCGTGTAATGTTTGTTCGGCGGTGTATACACTTGCCGATCACGGGATTCCACGATGTTGACAAACGGTATCCGTCTTCTCGGTTGAAATTGACATGTTTTTTTACTTCAACCGCTTACCTCGCCATCCTGGAGTAATAGTGACGGTCAGTGGAGAGGACCTGTGGTTTGTGTAGTTCAATCCAGTGATTGGTTCCCGTATCCAGCAAGTGTTCTGCTATTGCTGACTTGTTTGTCTGTCGGTTTTTCACAGCCGCGATATGTTCCTTAACCCTTTCCGCTATTGTTCGCTTGGTTTGTCCGATGTAGGAACTGCCACAGCTGCAATCCACTTTGTAGACGCCAGGTGTCTGTAGAGGAATTCGTCGGATTGCAGATGTCTTGGATGGTGATGCGAGTCAGCATATAAGTATCTGTCTGTGTGGGTCGGTTTTCTGTACACAGTGTGTGCTAGGGTACCATTGTCTCTAACCATTATTTTAACATCGAGAAAAGCTAGCGATCTGTTTATCTCCATTTCAAAAGTGAACCTGATCTTAGGGTGTATGGAGTTCAAGTCTTTAGCAAATTGTTCTACTTCTTGCTTACCGCCCTTCGATCGATTAAGACTCGTAATATATATATTTTAATAATGTGTACAAATCGCGAAAGTTTATCAACATTTATTGTTATCCTTGTTACACAAGTATAAACATTTCATTCATTTCAAATGGCCATGCAAGTGTCAAAATTGGCAAGTTGGGGGGGCAACATTTGCCTCACCCAGGCAAAGTGAGTTGCTTGCATGAGCCATCATTGCTAATCTGGGAGATCCGCACCATAGTAACATCCATTAGTATACTCTACATGTGTACCACTGAAATAAATAATGGCAATCATTTCCTTTTCAGAGTGGAGTTCACAGTAGGGGCCCGTCCCGTGAACCATTTCAGGATGATAGAGAAGCACTTCTTCAGGGACACCCTACTGAAGACTTTTGACTTTGAGTTTGGGTTCTGTATCCCATTTTCTAGAAACACATGTGAACACATTTATGAATTTCCAACACTACCTCCTGATCTTGGTAAGTTCATTTATTAATATTGCATAGTTTTATCATCTCTTCGTAATTTTTTACATTTAAAAGTAATTAGTTATTTAAACTAAGGATAAGGATAAAAGTTTTGGACCTGGTCATCCACATCCACTCCCACTTCACGCAGAAGAGCTGGTGGTGGATAGACACACTTTGTTAAGGGCAGAGATCAGCTAAAAATAGTACAACAATATTATCATTTGTTTGCAGACTACTATTTGTTAATTTTAGTTGACATTATAGATTTGTGATCAAATTCCAGAAAATTAATTTGTCTGTTTAATGACTACCTCTTTCTATTTATATTAGAAGGTATAATAATAAAATATAATAGTAGTGGCTCTCAGGCTGGGTTCTACTTAATAAATTTTATCATTTGATGGGTATTAAATATTCACATAATGTGCAATTTCTGTGGTAAAATGGAAGACATAAAGTCTTACACATACTAGTGGAATGTGACCAGTATTATATCCTGAGAAATCGATTAATAGCAGGTGTACCTCTAAAGAATGGTGCACTTAATATTCCAGACCAACATAAGAGAGCTGTGAGCGTTTGTTGTGTTTCATCAAAGAAGTATAGTATGAATGTAGAATGAATGTCAGGTTAACTTGAAGGCTCCTATGGGGCTGGCATAATCACCTAGAGTGACTGAAGCCCCATGAAAACATTTAGATTAAAGAAAAATAATGTATTTTTTTTCAAAATTTCAGTTGATGAAATGATCACAGCACCTTTTGAAACATGTTCTGACAGTTTCTACTTCGTTGACAACCATTTGGTGATGCATAACAAAGCTGACTACGCCTACAATGGTGGTATCAACAATTAAACCTCATACTTCTTACTTATTATTGGCACATTGCAACATTTTTTGTGATTTTCAAAATTTACACTGTACACAAAAATTGTTTTTTAAATTATAGTTCCATCTATTGAGTGTGTACTAAATTTAAGTATATTTTAAGATTAGTGTCTGATTTTTGTGTATTGTGTATTAACAGAAATTTTCCATTTTTCGAAGTTATGTATTTTTTTAATGAATGAAACATAAAAGAGTGATATAATTGTATTTATATGACTGTCGCTGTAGCGTGGTGGGAGTATATCCGACTGCTACCCAAGAGATTGGTTTGATCCCCACCCAGGATAAAACTTTGTGTGGTGAGCATGATGGTTTATTCTGTGTCTGGGTGTTATATGTACCTATGTATTTAGAAATATATATGTTTATCAGTTGTCTGGTTGCCATAGTACAAGCTATGCTTAGTTTGGGATCAGATAGCGTTATGTGAGTTGTCCCAAGATATTTTACCCCAATTTTGTTACTATCAATTTTCCCATAAGTATGACAAAATCAGACACTAATTATTTCCATTTTGAAACTTTCATGTGTTTGCTCCTAAATGGTGTCACAAATTAAAATTAAATCAGCTTACGATTTAATTTTAATTTGTGACACCATCGTAGTAAATTATTGTGATGTAATTCGATTGTGATTTTTACACATATAAAAAATAATTTTCAAAAATGTGTACTGAAATTATAAAGTAAGGTATGCATGTTTGACTTTCGTTAAATTTATTATATGTTAATGTCTGTGTGCCCTAAATTATATTGATTTATAGATTATTGTATAAAATATGATGCAGTCAAAGACTTTATAAGTATATAATGCCATTAAAAAATATGGAAACCATTATACAATTTTATAAGCTACGAGTCTTACTCGCGTAAATATTTTATTTTAAGGCATAATACCTTTGTAACGTCGGTCAATAAGCCCGACGTTACGACCGTATTGTAACGGCCGTGGTCACGGTCAGTCTACCCGTAACCATGGGGCCACCCCCTACGGGTATTACTCGCGTATATTTACGCGAGTAAGACTCGTAGCCTATAAAATTGTATAATGTGTATAAAACGCGAAAATTTACGAAAATATATTTTGGAAACCGTCTCAGCCAAATTTTTGCGGCATAAGGCGTGAGACTAAATGTCAAGTGATCGAAGAGAGTCAGTAGAGAGTGACAAATAGATCAGCCACATTGTTTTCTTCCCATATTAACCCCGCCTCGACGTTTAGGTCAGTTGTCAAATGTCAACTGAATTGACATTGAAGTAATTTTTATAGGCATTTCTTGCCAATAACTTTACAAATACAATAAATGCGTTTTTGAAAGATAGAAAAATTTGAAATCCAGACTCAGGAATCGAACCCGAGACTTCCGTAGCCACGGCGAAGTCCTAAATTCGCGAGCAACAAGAGATAGAAAAATTCGAAATCTAATAACATAGTCCAGATAGGTGGTTCGCTTCTGGCCCCGGTTTGGCTACGGAAGTCTCGGGTTCGATTCCTGAGTCTGGATTTCAAATTTTTCTATCTTTCAAAAATGCATTTATTGAATTGACATTACATGACTAATTGTTTTGCCAGGTCAGGATAAAGGAAAATGCTGAATTAAAACACAGTGATAGTCTAATTAATCTTATATTGTCTTTGTACTAACATAATATGTTCATATAAACATGTCAGAAATTAAATATCAAATTGAAAATGGTCACCACAGTTACTGGTATGGCAACGCTCCAACAGAGCTTAAAACTTGCAATTGAGATTGCGACCTTGTTACTACGAGTTAAAGTTAATTTTAAAATGACAAGATTAATTCGTTGAGTGGTCGACGTAACATCACTTATCACCTTGCCATATAAAAAAAATACTTTAACACACACATTATAAGATTGCAAGTTCTGTGACGGAGCGGTGCTGTTGTAATTAGTGATGTCCATTTTTTTAAAGGGCATAAACGCCTAAAGTTATTTTGGTACTTTTTATTTAAACATACAACATTGAAATTATGGGGTTCGTGTGATAATTGAAAATACGGAAAACAGGGCAAGATACGAATGTTGGTGAATATAAATGTAAAATAATAATAATTGATGCATTTTAAAATTGATCTCGAATTTTATCTTAAAAGAAAGATGACATTCCCAAAAAGTGTTTTTAAATTTTTATTTTAGGTTCTAGGCAAATAACTGATGAAACTTGACTGAATTATCTCATTTTTTAATGTGAACTGACATATTTTAATGATTTATGTAACTTGTTACTGAAACCGTAAGCACACTGTCGCTAAAACTCAGCACGAGGAAAAGCAAACGACAAAATATTGTTTATTTTGTATTTTTCGATCGATGTCTTCTCCTTTGGATTGTAGCACGTCAATAAATTAGTTCCATAATTACAAGTGCCATTTTTAAAACAACCAGACTTGTAGTTTTTGAGAAATAGAGAAAGAAAGAGAATAGTATATAAACGCGTACTAATTTCGATATAAATATAGATAATACAAATTCTACCTGCGATTTAGTCCGCGTGAAAATAAAAAATATTTAGGAAGTTTAAACTTTAAACTTCCTAAATATTTTACTTTAAACTTTAAAGTAACAAATCGTGTTATTTTTAAAAAATCCAGTAAAGTCGGTTTACGAATGATAATTTTACGTGATAATGTCATAAGACAACATTGATGATATATCAACATTCGCGTTGCTTAGCAACCAGTCAATAACGTGACTTTTGTTTGTGCGTGTCATCGATTTATATGAAATTATCACATCAAAAAAATATTTGCTGTAAATACTGTGTAAACAATGAAATGTTTGTTTAAACGCGTTAATCTCATGAACTACTAATCCAATTTGAAAAAATATTTTTTCATTAGATAGCCTCTTTATTGAGGAATTGGCTTTATATCAAGTATTATGTTTATTAAATTGGTGGCGGGTGAAACCGCTGGGAACTGCTAGTATTTTATTTATTTGTTGAGTAGAAGATGTTATTGCTACTATTGATTTTTCCATATATATGATAAAATCAGACACTAATAATTTCCGATATTATGTGTTGGTTTCTTAGTTTGCATTATATTTTCTGGACAGTGTATTACGGTAGGTAGACAAAGTTTATAATAACGAAATTTTGTGAGCTATTTGACACTTAGATGACACAAAGCACTTTGTTCACTATGTGCGGTGTGAAACACATTCTTTTTATAGTTGTAAGTGGTGCTTAAATCTCTAGTCATTTTGTGTGATTCATACTTGATTCGATATTCATTTGAAAAGGTTTATTTGTGAAGATTATAAAGTGAACCCAAGAAGTACTTATTGTTTAATCAACGTGTGCGAAAGAAATAAGTAACCGAATGTAATCCGGTATCACCACAATCTAATAACTCATATAGTCGTTCGATATAGCCGTCTAGACGTGGTCAAACGTGCACGGTTTAAGGGGCACGGCACAGGGGTGAGGACAGACCACGCTACACGCATACAGCATGGTCTCAGTATCCAGGGCTGCTATATTTTTAGACGTGTTGTCATTTTCACAACTTCAAAGACGTCGTCCTACTGTATGCATTTTATATTGTGTTATTTATTACTATGCATTATTTTAAATTAATGTTACCTACAGTCCGCGACAGGTCGTCATGGCATTTTTTTTGTACATAAATGCAGTCAAGAACCAGTGTGTTGACTAAGAAGGGTTCATACTAGGGTTTTAAATGCGAGTATAAACTCTTCGAAAGCGCATGCAGACGGTGTACGGCGTGTGTAAGGCGCGCCTTTTGCCAACGCGCAACTAGTACGAGAGGTTAACGCGTTTATAAGCTCGTATAAGCGTGCTGATACCGACTCACTAGTACTTACTACTGCCTGTGTACGCGAGTCTGGTTTTTTGAAGCGCGAAATTTAGCGCCATATAAATGTAAGCGGGTATGCCGAAACCGATACGCGCAGAAAAATCCCTAGTCGGGTGTAAGTTGTGACGTGCGCTGTGACATGTACCGTCTTAGTTTTTCCCGTCTACCCTAATAACCGGATTGCCATGACGACCTGTAGTAGACTAATTACATTAATATTAATGAGACTACCTACATTAAATTTATTATAGTTATAATATTCATTTTCCAAAATATTATTAGTATAAGGGTTGAACTACATCTAGCCGCATCGAATCGCACTTTCCTATGCTTGTATCCTTTGCTGACGCTTTATTATTATTTATAACAGTTTTTTATTAGAGCGAAAAAGAGAGCGGGAGTGCGACCACATGCGTTTGAATGCATATGAAAGTGCGATTCGGTGCGGCCAGATGTAGTTCAACCCTAAGTGTGAAACAAGTAGATAAATTTAGATTCTGGTATATCTGAGGACCCTGGATGCTATAAATATTACATACAAATATAAGATAATTATGTCGCCGTAGTCTCGAATATTTTTTTTAAAAGTGCATGACTTTTAATCGGACATTTGTAAGGTGAAGGTTAGACGTTCAGTAAATATTCTGGTACATCATCATTCTCATAAAAGTCAACTTATTTAGTGTCGGAGCAATGTGTTATACTTTCCTGTCAGATGTCATCCGTACGATTGCTTCTTACGTCGCTCTGTGGTGATGCTTGACCTACGATACGCTTACGCCCAGGCGCGAATCCAAGGGAGGGGGAGGCAACAGGGGCAACTACCTAAAAGCAAATGATCTTTTTTGGGGGAATTTGAGAATGTTGACACCGGTGTGTTTTGACAGGCAATTGCTTCCTCTACCCCGCTTCGGCGGTGGCGCCTAGTGTGCCCGTGTTGAATCAAATGGAACCTCCTTCATCGTCATGATAGTGACTCACACTTGGCCGGTCGAGTCAAATGATGCCCTTCCCCTGAACAAAGTTCTGGATCCGCGCCTGGAGGTTTACTCTAATTCAATGAAAAACGAAGTTTCTATCAAAAATTAGATCAAAGCCAGGAACATCTATTTAATCCACTCGTTCCAGAAAATCGTGAAAGGGTTCGAACTTTTTGTGCGTATCTAAAAATTAATTAGAATAGTCTTTGTCAACTTAAAAAAAATAGTAGACGAAAAGAAAGAGAGTAGGCCTACTATATAATTTTATAAACTGCGGGTCTTAATCGCGTAAATATTTTATTTTAAGGCCAAATACCTTTGTTTTATGCCCGACGTTTCGACGGCATTGCAACGGCCGTAGTTACGTGTCAGTTTATAAAATTCTATAATGAAAACAAATCGCGAAAATTTACGAACGTATAGTAGACCCACTGCTTACGCCCACATATGTATCAACTGAAAGAATAGACTTCACCTAATTAATGAAAAATCCTGTAAGTACTTACTAATGTATTTCCACCCTGGTAATAATAGAAATTGTAAATTGACTTTAGATCTGTGTATAAAATTACGTCAAAATGTAAAAAGTGGTAAAATAATCAGCTTTAAAAAAATGTTAGATATTGATATCCCGATATTTCTATTTCGTACCGTCCATCTTTGATTTCATAAAGTGACCTTTTTTAAAATGTAAATTTTAAATACGAAAATTAATGTGTTCACTATAATGAATTTTCATTTTAAGTAATGATCTGATGATTAATTTCTTGTAATATAGTTTTTAATGTTGTATTGAAGTGTGACGCTTGTAATTTAGCTTTTAGTAACTTTGATCTTTGCAAGATTGTATGGCATCTTTTGCATGCTAAGAGTGCATTATTTTGAATTCTAATGTGTGGATGTAAAGATTTTGCAAATATTGTCGGTTGTGAAATATGAAAAGAGAAACTTCAACTTTATGTCTATCAGTTAAGGTTCAAAATAGAATGCTCTATTAAATCTTTGTGAAAGTAGAGTCTATGAGCGAGTGTACATATTTCTATTGCCATTATTTTGTTTTTTTTTGTTCCTTGGAAGGAACTAAGGGTCGTTTTATTTTCAGTATATTATTTTTATAGTCATGTTAATAATGCATTACCGCGGTTGACAATTCTTCAAATATTGAAATAGTCGCCCTTTTGAAATAATGTCTGCTCGCTCACTTTTTAAGCTAAAAAAGGCGAAATTAAAATGAGGTCTGAACAGAGCTATATTTTTAAGCCAGTCTGAAAAATCGTCTTGTCACGCCCAACTGTAAAAAGGGGTAGATTCACTTGAGTGTATTGATTCAACAACATAATTTTGTTATTCGATTTATCTTGTGATGAACGTTCACTTCGTTCATTCTTCGATCACTTTGGAGTGAGTGAACGATATTGAATAAATTCGTAACATTAATATTTTTGTTCGGATTTATTTTGAGTAAAAATTATTGAAAGAGATTGATTATTGAAAATACATGAACAAAAAGTGATACAATTCATCATAGGCATACCCAGGACTATATTTAGGGATGGGGAGGACTGATGGAGCTAGCAATAAAACCGTTGAACCGGAAGCCGTTGGGGGTTTGAACCTCCCCAATCCTGACTTCGCCTATGAATCTGGTATCGACTTAAAAAAATTCAAGGAAGTTTTAATTAATTATACTTATTTCAAAGAAGTACATGCTCGCAATTACTTTTTGCAGTATTTTGTATAAATTATTGCGTGAAAAATGTATTCACCTAAACCCACATAAATTGATTTTATTGAAAGTTTAGGCTTGTTTGCTTAGGTTGAGATAAATGTGTGTTATTTATTGTTCTTAATAGCGAGGGTACATACTGCTTTAATCATTTGATAGCACAATTTTAATGGTTGTGATAAAAAGAAAAATATATCTGAAAATAAAGGTGAATCATGTGATTGTGTTGTTGCTGCATATCTGACAGAAGCAGGATTTTGGTTTGGTAGGGGGTGGTCGGGCTTCACCCTCTCTGAGTAGGCCGTGATTTTGGCTTTGGAGTCTAACGGAGCCACACGGAGGATAATAAACACTAAATGGACTCCGATACTTTGGCGGAATTGAGTACCTACTGTAGAATACGGGTATAAAAAAAAACGTTTTTATGCATATATTTTTTATCGTGGTAAATTTTATTGTTAGACTTACGATCTAATCGCATTAGCTGTACACATTAGTGAAGTCTTATCAGGGCTCTAATTCGACAATAAACGAAATTTCATAAAACAGATTATAATAGCCAGAGCTAGACACATTCACGACATTTTTCAATAGAAAGGAGGCGTTTAGGAAGGGTAGAGAATCGAGTCTAATCCTTATTCTCAACCAATCTCGGCAGGCGGAGTGGGGTCTTAATACCACGGAACATATGTTTTGCAAGAAACAATGTAAATTTCTAAATAGCAAAATTTCACCAGGTATAAATAGCGATACATAAATCGTCAAAATTACCACACGTAAATAATTAAATTGTTTACACAAGACTTTAAAATTACGAAAGTATGCAATTTTCGTTTAGGAAAATACGAGTAGACCTATATTCGTTCGTATTCGAATGTTGACAAGCAGTATGTACCAGCGCTTACATTACACTATATCACAGATCACTTACACTAGTTTTGTCGATGAAAATAAAGTTGATTATAACACCTGTGTCTTATTTTAAAAATAAATACATTTAAAAATATTTAAATTTTATTTATTTGTAGTTCAGTCCAATTTCACTTATCCTTATACATATAATAATCGCATCCCCAACAGCGTTATATAACAATATATAATTTTAATAAAATAAAAAATGTTAAAAAAATAACAGCCATGAAAAAAAACTAGGTAGTTACTAGCGACAGCTGGCTTTAAAAACAATAATATATTGGGTAGGATTCGAACTCGAAATATTTTGATTGTGATTTGACGTCTTACCTACCCCAGCCAGCGTCACTTAAGGCAAATTGCAAGACATTTTTATCCAAAAATAGCATGGAAGGTGGTACCCTTGAAGCCGACGTTACCGGTAGGATTGTCTTCAAATGTTATGTACATCCTGAAACAATAGAAAATAAAAGGTAAGGAACAAGTGGTTATTCAGGTATGTCATTGTTAGCTTTATGCCATTCAGACTAGGCAGAGCATGAAGCATTTTTTTTATTATAATTAAATATGACCCTAAGCCAATTCAAATAGATTTGTATATTCAGGACCACACACTATTATTGTTAATAACAAAGAATTGAAAGAGCTGACTCCACTAGGAGTAGCGCCCTCAACGCCTGAAGCAATCATCACATCTGCTGATTGCATGATAATACTACATGTAATAACATCACATAAAAACAAAAAAGAAATACGGAAAAGAATGGTGTATGGTCCTGAATTTAGAACTCTATTTGAATTGTATAAACGCCATATTTAATTATCATTAGAAAAATGATTCATGCTCTGCCTAGTCTGAATTTCATAAAGCTAGTTAATCTATACTAATATTATAAAGAGGAAAGATTTGATTGTTTGTTTTCATTGAATAGGCTCCGAAACTACTGGACCGATTTTAAAAATTCTTTCACCATTTGAAAGCTACATTATCGGGGAGTAACATAGGCTATATCTTACTGTCACAAAATTTGAGATCTCTACGAAAATTACAATAATGTTACACCTGTGCGAAGCCGGGGCAGGCAGCTCGTCGTATATAATTTGACTGCCTCAGTAGCACAGTGGGAATGTGTACGACTACTGAATGCTGCGCAGAACTCACAACCTCTTGGTTGTGAGTTCTATTCAAACAAAACAAAATTGTGTGATTTATAAACATTTGTTCCGAGTGTGAGGGTAGGTACCTACCTACGTCGAAAGTGATACAGGGCTTGTACTCTAGTGTCACACAATAATAGATAGGTAAATTTAGTTATTATTATTTTAAGAAAGGAAGACACTACACTTTGCACACGTTTTTTAAGTGTGCAAAGTCTAGTCTACTCTGTAAGTCATATAAATATGACAGAAAACAGCATACTATCACAACAACTTACTATATCTTATCGCCTTTTAAATATTGATTTTATACACATTATCGTCTTCATGTACCTATAATAATAATAGCAGATTAAACTTTCCATAAACTCGACAATGGTCCATGTTTTTATTATGACTTCGTAAAAGTCCTAGAGTGGAGACCACGACTTGGTTATGAAGGGTAGGATGACCCCCAGCCAGATGGACCGATGACTTAAAGGAAGACGCTGGAATGAATTGAGTGCGGAAGGCGGAGCACGGATGTTGTGGCGTAAGTTAGGAAGCCATGTCCAACAGTGGACCGATACAGGCTGATGATAGCCTAGCTGAAGAAGTATTTTAGCCGTGTCTACTTTCTTTTTATCGAAAGAGTGAACAGTGTAAAGATAAAAGAGAAGAACCTAATATGTAGGGATAAATAACTCCTACAAATCTCGCTAAAATAGTGTTTCAAAATGTCTAAAAGAACTTTAATCATAAAAACTAGCCAGATTAAACAGAAATTTAAAGAAAGGTCCAAAGGTTTTATGGCTGACTTTGCAGATACTCTAAGAGTAAACTTATCTAAGAGGTAAAAAAAGAACCAAATTCTGTTGCAAGTTCTGCTGAGGTATAAAAAACAGACGGGCACGCAGGCAGAGCCGCAAGGCACAATTAAGTCAGTTATAGAATACCTACATCTAGTACAGTCGGTCAAAAATATGGTCTATCACCCTTACGGTTCAAATTCATTTGCGCCTCATAAACAACAAGATTGATTTTCCTTTGTAATAATATTCTCACCGTTACCAATTTTAACCTTAACGCTATTTTGTTTACGAAGAAATGTTTGTCAAAACTAGTTGATCACTTTCTTAGCCCACTGTACATTAATAGACTATTCCGTGCTACGACTTTCCCATATCTCACTGTTTAGGCAACTGTCCGACCAACAGCGAGAAAAAAGAGTAGCGAGTAGCGATTTTATCGCTCAAGACACGTACGTACTTATGTAGATCCCGTGTAAACAAAACATATACAGATATTAATAGTTGACCGCTGAGTGTTCACACTGCTGGCGAGTAGGTCTCCATCTATACTGCATCTCTTTTGTTTACACTGACGGGATCTACAAAATACATAATATATGTTGTACGTTTCTTAAGCGATAACTCGCTACTCGCTTCTCGCTCATCGTCGTTGGTGGGACAGGTGCCTTAGTTAAGTAAGTACATATGTAGCTATCTAATTAATTACAAAACTGAATACTGAAATCTAATATATAAAATTCTCGTGTCACAGTTTTCGTTGCCATACTCCTCCGAAACGGTTTGACCGATTTTGATGAAATTTTTTGTGCTTATCCGGTATCTATGAGAATCGGCCAACATCTATTTTTCATACCCCTAAGAGTTTGTTTGTTTGTTTGTTTGAATGCGATAATCTCAGACACTAGTCTGCACTAAAAAAATATTTTATTGTTGGATAGCCCAATTATCGAGGAAGGCTATAGGTTATAACATCACGCTACGACCAATAGGAGCGGAGCAGCAATGAAAAATGTTGTAAAAAAAAAAAGGAAGAAAAAGAAAAAAGGGAAAATTTACGCAGACGAAGTTGCGCGGGTCAGCTAGTATAATATAATATTTTGGGACAACTCACACAACGCTATCTGATGCCAAACTAAGAAGAGCTTGTACTATGGAAACGAGACAACTGATAAACATACTTATATATTTCTAAATACATGCATATTATAGATAAATTAAATGGTTCACAAGTTTTACTAGTAAACGTAAAATGAAATGCTAACTAATAAAAACAAACGACGGTATTACAGATTTCTTTGACTGTCTGCGGCTGGTATTAAGTGGCACGCTAAAAATCTGAACCGCGGGCGAGTTTACTACTTTTTGGAATTGCAACTGGTTAACTAGCAATTCCAAAAAGTAGTAAACTCGCCTCGCATTGGTTCTTATCATTGGGATCATTCTATGCCACTTTGCTACGTGCAGAACAAGTACTGTCCAAGTGCCACAAACTACTTTAAATTGTCTAATTGTCGTTTTGTCAAAGAAGGCCTAATAATTATAAAAAAAACAGTACCTAATATAGATTTCCTGTTACATATACCGTTAATATTAAGGTGGAATGTCAACAACAGATAAAATGAATAAGGATCGAATCTCACACTACTTTCAGTATAGGCCAATCAGACGACTGGTGATTAAGCAACTATCGATAATCGTTTCAACGGCAACAATCGCTGTATCGAGATCCACATTTCCTACCCCGGATATAGAACACCCTTACGAAAATCGAACTATTGTGAACAAGAGATTTAACTTGTCAGTTCCCTCTTCGCATAGTGACTCCTAAAGTAAAACCATCTGGCTCTAGTAGACTGTTGAATTGCGTAAAGAGCGTTTATTTACAAGCCTACAGTAGGATCAACATAACTTGAACGGATTGAAGTTAGTTATTTAAGTTGAGAAGGTCACTTTTTATTAGTAAATGGTAATAACAGAATTGAAAGAGCTGACTCCACTAGGAGTAGCGCCCTCAACGCCTGAAGCAATCATCACATCTGCTGATTGCATGATAATATAATACCACATGTATTATCATCATATAAAAAAAAAAGTAGGGAAAAAAATAGGGTCCTGAATTTAGAACTCTATTTGAATTGGATAAACGCCATATTTAATTATCATCAGAAAGATGATTCATGCTCTGCCTAGTCTGAATTGCATAAAGCTAGCTAATCTATATTATAAAAGAGGAAAGATTTGATTGCTTGTTTGCATTGAATAGGCTCCTAAACTACTATACCGATTTTAAAAATTCTTTCACCATTAGAAAGCTACATTATCGGGGAATAACATAGGCTATATTTTATTGTCACAAAATTTGAGATCTCTACGAAAATCACAATAATGTAACACCCGTGCGAAGCCGGGGCAGGCAGCTCGTCGTATATAATTTGACTGCCTTAGTAGCACAGTGGGAATGTGTACGACTACTAAGTGCTGCGCAGAACTCACAACCTCTTGGTTGTGAGTTCTATTCAAACAAAACAAAATTGTGTGATTTATAAGCATTTGTTATGAGTCTGAGGGTAGGTACCTACCTACCTACGTCGAAAGTGATACAGGGCTTGTACTCTAGTGTCACACAATAATAGGTAGGTAAATTTAGTTATTATTATTTTAAGAAAGGAAGACACTACACTTTGCACACGTTTTTTAAGTGTGCAATGTCTAGTCTACTCTGTAAGTCATATAAATATGACAGAAAACCGAATACTATCACAACAACTTACTATATCTTATCGCCTTTTAAATACTGATTTTATACACATTATCGTCTTCATGTACCTATAATAATAATAGCAGATTAAACTTTCCATAAACTCGACAATGGTCCACTTTTTTATTATGACATCGTAAAAGTCCTAGAGTGGAGACCACGACTTGGTTATGTAGGGTAGGATGACCCCCAGCCAGATGGACCGATGGCTTAAAGAAAGTCGCTGAAAGGAATTGAATGCGAAATACGGAGCACGGATGTTGTGGCGTAAGTTAGGAGGCCATGTTCAACAGTGGACCGATACAGGCTGATGATAGCCTAGCTGAAGAAGTATTTTAGCCGTGTCTACTTTCTTTTTATTGAAAGAGTGAACAGCGTAAGATAGAAGAAAAGAACCTAGGTAATATGTACGTACAAATAACTCCTGTAACCTGGCTAAAATGGTGTTTATCTTTAAAATGTCTAAAAGAACTTTATTCATAAAAACTAGCCAGATTAAACAGAAATTTAAAGATAATTGAGTCCAAAGGTTTTATGGCTGACTTTCTTATCTAAGAGGTAAAAAAAAGAACCAAATTCTGTTGCAGATTTCTTTGACTATCTGCGGCTGGTATTAAGTGGCACGCTAAAAATCTGAACCGCGGGCGAGTTTACTTCTTTTTGGAATTGCAACTGGTTAACTAGCAATTCCAAAAAGTAGTAAACTCGCCTCGCATTGGTTCTTATCATTGGGATCATTCTATGCCACTTTACTACGTGCAGAACAAGTAATGGCCAAGTGCCACAAACTACTTTAAATTGTCTAATTGTCGTTTTGTCAAATAAGGCCTAATAATTATAAAAAAACAGTACCTAATATAAGATTTCCTGTTACATATACCGTTAATAATATGGTGGAATGTCAACAACAGATAAAATGAATAAGGATCGAATCACACGCTACTTTCAGTATAGGCGAATCAGACGACCGGCGATTATGCAACTACCGATAATCGTTTTAACGGCAACAATCGCTGTATCGAGATCCACATTTCCTACCCCGGATATAGAACACCCTTACGAAAATCGAACTATTGTCAACAAGAGATTTAACTTGTCAGTTCCCTCTTCGCATAGTGACTCCTAAAGTAAAACCACCTGGCTCTAGCAGACTGTTGAATTGCGTAAAGAGCGTTTATTTACAAGCCTACAGTAGGATCAACATAACTTGACCGGATTGAAGTTAGTTATTTAAGTTAAGAAGGTCACTTTTTATTTTATTAGTAAATGGTGACAGGAAGCGGGGTGCGGGGGCGGTAATTAAACCAAAAGAATTAGAGATGCGATTACGCATTACATTGTCATAATTAGTATTAGTAACTCATGGTTTTTTGTGATTTTTTTTTCGTCAAGAAATTGTTTTTCAAACTTTGTTTAGTATTTACTGTAACTGTTCTAAATTTAAACTTTTATGAACTCATAAAAATATAGTATTTTTATATTGTTGAATTAGAATTTTGTTAGTATTTTTAATCGATTAAACATAATTAATCGTTTTCGTAAGTAATTTTAGGGTCGCTATGACTAGACTACTAGACCATTCGTCGTAGACTTAAGGCAAGATGAGGACAAAAAATGTAAATGTGCGACCTACATTCGTCGATACATTATCATCGTATATCATCCCTTCCGGAAGCCTCCAGACTGCGGTACTTGACTGTTAGACTGTTTTATTTTCGGAGGTTAGTGCGGATTACTGCCCAGTAAAACTAACTAAATACGCGTAAAAATCACTGGTCAACTATGCTTACAGTTTAGCAAGTGAGGTTTTGCCCTTAGAAATTGATTAGCTGTTATATAAGTATCACACTTCAGAGGTGCGAGTACTTGAAACAATAGGGCCATTGCTGATAGTTGATAAACATTGCATGGTGCCGAGGAAAATATGTTTTATATTACAGGTGATTAATTATTGAAATATAAGTAGCTATGAGTTTCAAATCTATAGAATTTTAATACCGTTATTAGTTTGAAGGTTTGCCTTATCCAACCCATTTGATGTCCCACTGGCCATTCTTTTCTTTCCTTTGAAAAACATGTATACTTATTCATTAAGTATCAGTAAATTGGCCAATATTTAAGCACATAAAGTTTTTACATCGTAAGTGGATGCTCCTACTATGTTGTGCCCATTGAGGCTTATGTATCCGATCTCGTGTACTCTTCCAATATTATTGCCCTCTTTTTTTGCATCAGTCCTATAATATGGTGTATAATATAATGGTGGCAGCACCTTACCTGCATATACAGTTTATAAACAGAGAAACATTGTAAACATTGGCAATTTGAAAAGAGTGGCCACGAGTTTTTATTGCCTGTTCTTTTCTCGGGCTTTACCTATTGTTTGCGAACAGGCATTACCAGTAAATGTAGAATCGACTTTTCACAAGTGTAGTATTTTGCTTCCTAAGTGAATAAATCATTATTATTATTATTATTATTACTGCTTGACACGGGTCTCCCCTCTAGAACCTACTTATTATAGATCCTGGGGGTAACTGACATAATTGCCATGCTTGGTGAGCGGGTTAGCGATCGCAGTAAGGCTGTGCGCAGAGCCAGCTGCTGCTAGTCTTCCGGTGTTAAATCCCTGAGTCGCCTTGACGACACCCACGGCACAGATAATAATTATATTACTATACTAGTACAGATAACTCAACCCGTAACTCGGGCAATTCTTCGGGCTATTTTATAGTGAGACGCTAGATGGCTCTAGCATTAGGGCCTCGGGCTACAGCTGATGGATTTAATTACCTTACTAAAATCGGCAATATATGGCGGTAAAAACATCGTGGAGTCAGGCGCAGATCCAGAACTTCGTACTGGGGGCCAACATTTGACTCAACCGGTCAAGTGTGAGTCGCTCGCATGGCTGGGAGGGAAGGGGGGGTGTACATTTGATTCAACATCGGTACACCATATCCACCACTACCACCTTCAATTGCCTGCCTAAACATCCAGTGTCAAAATTTGAGAATTTCTTCAAAAAAAAAACGTATACACTAGAGTCTGGGGGAAGGGGCAATTGCCCCGTTGCCGACCCCTCCTCCCTCTTCGTATCCGCGCATGCACGTAGTAGGTATACATATAATATTAACATAGTGTAATGATTTATTTGTATGCCCAATATTTTTTCCATGCATTGGCTGCTCTTGCTTTGTATTTCTTTGCGAAAAGTCTCGGATTAATTTGGTCAAGGTAATTAATTATATTCGTTGATTATTATATTGTCATTTACTATAACCGGGTGTTGCACGCTGTTTGTTGCTACTCTAGTTTTCTGCTTTCGTTATCAAGCTCGAATAACATTCTTTGTAGTTCGTCTTTATCCGAAGAAAATAAAATGATGTCATCAGCAAGCTGTAAGTGTGATAGGTTTTCTCCGTTAATTTTGAGCCCTTATAGGTCCCAATTAAGATGCCTGAAAATTTCTTCCATTACCGGTGTAAATAGTTTTGGTGACAAAGAGTCTCCTTGGCGAACACCTCTTTGTATTTTTATAGGTTCACCTTCTGTTTCGAGTTTGACCCGCGCAACTCCGTATACGCAAATTTTCTCTGTTTTTGCAACATTTTTTATTTGCCGCTCTAATTGGTCGTAGCGTAATGTTAAATAGCCTTCCTTGATAAATGGGCTACCCAATAGTAAAATATTTTTTCAATTCGGACCCGTGGTTCCCGAGATTATCTTCAGCTTAATAATATTAGTATAGATGATCCGTACATATTTTAGTTCGACTCCTTGCTTTATAAGTGCTTGCCAAATTTTATTGTGTTCTAGATGATCGAACGCTTTGCTGTAATCAACAAAACAACAATAGAAAAGCATGTTGTACTCCTTACACGTTTCGAATACTTGGTAGTAAATATGTGGTCTAGTGTAGAATTGCTGCTTCTGAATTCGCTATGGGCTGATTTTCGTCCAATATTTTAATAATTCGGTGTAGTATTACCTTTGCAAAGACTTCGTAAATGTTGGACATTAAGCTTATTGGTCTATAATTATTTATTTGGTTCTTGTCACCATTTTAGTGGAGAAGTGTGCTAGTTGTCAATTTGACATAGTCCATTGTTTAGGTATATACTCGCTGTTTAGAACGTCGTTAAATATGTTTGTCAGTATTGGGGCAATTAGCGTCTTTGTGCATATTAGGAAATCATCGCTTATTCTGTCGGGTCCTGGCGATTTGTACCTTTTTTGAGTATCTATAGCTTTTTCTACTTCTCAGACTACTTGTCTTCGTTGGTTATCCTTGCCTGGTGCGTTACGTATATTACTATAGTGTTTGTTGAATTTAAATCCTTGACGATTTTTGTTGCTAGTGAAATTTATGAATTGCTATGTTCCGATACTTTTTCTTGTTTCTTTTGTTTTTGTTTTTACCTTTATAATTTCAGCTCTTCTGTCTAAAAGTTTCTTTGTCTCATAATTTAGATGATCTTTGTTTATTTGTAAGAGTTCGGTCTCATTATTTGTTTTCATTACTTTAAGCAGTTTATTAATTTTGTCTTGTAGAGTAGTTCTTTTGTCTTTTCAATAAAGCATTTTAGTTGGTCTGTGACTACTGTAGATGGGAACAATTTTTTTTGTTCTGCTTGTTTGATCTTGAAGGGTCTATTATGTAGGTTTCCTCAACCAAAAAATGGATAAAGATAGAACTGAAAACTCTAGTCGTTAGTTCCATCTTTGCATGGACTACTCTATGATTGCTGCTGAAGTTCAATTGATTTATGACACTACAGTCTTTAAATAAGTAAGGTCTGTTATTTAAAATAAAGTCTATTTTGTTTTTGTGCTAGCCACCTGAAGAAATCTATGTCCACTTGCGCAGACTGCGTTTTTGGTATTTACTATTCAGTATCGTCAAATTGTTTTCTTGCGTAAAGCATACAAGCTTCTCTCTGTTGCGTGTTCTTTTTCCTTTACTTTGTGGGCCTAATCTCAGTTCTTCTCCTAACCTTCTACTTCCGATTTGTGCATTGAAGTCCCTATAACTAAAATGTTTTTGTGAGCATAGTCTTTTATGGCTTTGTTTAAGCTTAGGTAAAATGTTTCTATTGTAGTATCACTAGATTGCTCTGTAGGAGAATATATTTGTATGTATTCATTTTGGTGTGGTATTGTTAGTGACCTATAATTGATTGACTGAGATATACCAATAATCTCAAAGCTACCCAGTACCAATATTAAATAATAAAATAAACTGCATTATGATGTATTCATTTATCATTTTTTGTGTCAATATTGCCCTTATATGGATTTTTAATTAATTTATATCTTCTCAAGGGGTAAGCTCGGGACCAAGGTGAAAGGTCATGTGTGTACTAACAACCTGTTAAAACCAAAGGAAGTTATGAAGAAAACAAATTCTTGCTCCATACATACGAAATAAACTTAACTATATTTTATACTGTTAAAATTATTCCGATTAGTTCCAACTTTTTAATAATATAATTTGCCACAGTCCCTTAACATGGGGGAATAATATACTAGTGGCAGCACCTTACCCCCATACCAAGTTTATAAACATTCATACATTGTGAAGTCGGCAATTTGAAAAGAGTGGCTGTGAGTTTTTATTTCCAGGTTCTTTTCTCCGGCTTTACCTATTGTTTGCGAACTTGGCATTCAATGTAAATGTAGAATCCCGATGTATCACAAGTGTTGTTTTGCATCCTAAGTGAATAAATAATTTTGAACTGTTTTTTTTTGTTCTTATGAGTAATAAAGATCTTTAAATCTAATTGTAAATCTTGATATTCCAAGGTTGCAGCAATATTTTATAAATCAATATTTAATTTTGGGCTCCTAGTTTAGTCAAGGTGGTTTTCTGTTTTGGTTTCAAAAAAGACAAATCCTACAATACAAATGGGTACAAGACCTGTGTCATGGGGGATTTTAGAAACCCACAATTAATGGACACATAAAAATAGTCATTATATATTAGATATATTTTGGGACTTAATCTCGTGAATTATTTAAAGGTGTTTCCGAAACTTTTATTTACCCGATGTTTCGATCAAATTACAATGATCGTGGTCACGGGTTGACTCAGTCGCAGACATAGTCATTATAGTCCATAAAAACAAGTTATGGATTGCAAACTGCTTTGTTCAACATGGGAAATGAGCCTACAATCCCATGCAGCAATTGTAAACAAACTTCCACTCTACATTCATTATGAATACATTAAAGTCATATGCATTAGAGAAATAAAAAAATATATAATACAAATTACTTGTCATTCTTAATGCCGAGCTCTTTCTCCACAAGTTCAAAGAGAACTTTAGCGTGTTTCTTGTTTTGTTCCACTCCTAACGCACCAATAGACATTAAGTTAGCAATCGCACAAGGGTCCGTTGTACCTCCAAAACTCATGGCCACATCAGAAATAACAGATACCACACAGTACTGAAATAAAAAAATATTGTATTATAGATGAGAAGAGAAGAAACATTGTTTTATAAATGTTGATATTTTTTTGCGATTTGTACACATTATGAAAATATATTTAAATAATGTGTACAAATACCTGTGACCACGGCTGTTGCAAAACGTCAGGCAAAAAACAAGGTATTTTATCATAAATTATTTAAGCGAATAAGAGCCACAATAGGTATATATATTTTTATAAATGTATACATATTGTAATGTTTTATAATGGCAATAACAAAAATAAAAAACTTCTTAATCATTGTTATGAATTTAGAATTGCCTCTTCGTAAATTGAGTTTTCTTGACAAAAAATACATTCAAAACAGTTTGCATACATTGCATATCCTAACAGTGGATGGTACAGGTACTTAACCATTGTAACGTTATAAAGTTATTAGCTACAGCCAAAATATAAAATTAATTCATTTTTAAATTAAAAAAAAAATCTAAAAGTATATTTTTTTTATAAGGAAAGTACCTGTTCCGGTTTCCCAAGTGCCTTTGCTAATACCGGTACCGCTTTCAACACAAAATCTTTAGGGATTTGGTCGCTGGAAAGATTTGTTTCGATTCGGAAGTGGGGCATGGTTACTATTTAATTTGTATTATACTCAAAACAATGATAAGCTTGTTTAATAAAAATCCGGATGGAGAACGTAACACACAATTCTCACTATTTCTAACCAAATTCTCACTAATGAAAATCTTTCAATTTCAATGACGCTCAATGTCAAAATTGTCATTTTCTCTGCGTTAGTTTGATTGCAATAGGAAAAAATATTAAATTATATCTCTAAACAAAAATTTTTTTAGAGATATTACCTGCCTGGGCATTAAACAAAAAGAAAAAAGTTTGAGAAATATTCAACCATTGCAACAGTATTTTTAATATTTATAAGCGTAGAATGGAAATAAAACCAACGGAATGTCAATGTGACAAATTGTTTATGGTTGGGAATTTCCGGGTAATTTTAGTGTGATTATCTGTAGTGATGTAGCTCTAAATGTACTTCATTATTATCGATTTCAAATTAACATTTTGTAAAAATCATTATCAGTTTAACAATAAAATAAAGCTGTTCATCAGTCGTTAACAAAAATATTTTTTAACTTTATTGGTATTATTCAATTTATAAACTAAAAAAAATGTTTTCTTAATGCAAAAGCATAAGTTATAGTGGGACAAATAATGGATACAACACATTTTACAATTTCTATACTTTTTATTGTCACTTGCCTAACTGAAAGCAACTATAACAGTAATTTAATACCGCCGTTATTCGCGTTTAACCTCACTTTGTAATTCTTATCAGCATAGAAGATTCTAGAACAAGTTCTTTTAATCGATAAAGGACAACAGACATCTCTAAGATTTGTCGAATCTATGGTAAGGGAACATATTCAACCATAGAGGTCACGTTGGTCTTGTGGTGTTGTGCCAGTTGTGCTTATTTTGCGATAAAAGTTATCGCTGATGATACTCATATATAAAGTATTCGACAGCTTTATCTGTTAATTGTGTACAAGACGCAGAGTAACGTGGTTATTTCTCAGTAAATAAGTTTTCTTATCTATGTTCTAGACTGTAGTTACAAATTACTTACCGAGGTTTTTAGTGCAATTCAAGTGAAAATGGGTAACGGACAATCAAACAAATCAAATAACGAACAGGCGTAAGTACTTATTTCATTATTTTAAGTATATCTATTTTATTTGTATCAATCACTATTATCACGATAACTATATAATTCACGCAGTATATTTAGTCAATAATGATTGGATTGGCAAGAAAACTAAATGCATCCTCCCTATAACATTATAATAAATCTAATATTTTTATTTTGCGGATCATAGTATTGCGTAAACAACTACTAAAAACTGTATTATAACATGAATTTAACTTTGATCTACCTGCATAACTATTATTTATTGTTAGTACGTATGTTATCAAAATGGCACCTACCATAGTGCCATAGATGGTTGCATTTTTATAACATAGATATAGTAAACTCTTTTTGTCAAAATTCAGTAGTGAAAGGCGTATGGTATAAGAATTATACCTCCCCTGGTACAAAATTTAATTGGATTATTATGGCATAGAACTTTTTAAGTCATACTTTTTTTTAACTACCTGATAGTTTATTTAAAGAACTTACCTGTCAAAGTTTTTTGTTTTGGTCCAAGCAATTATTTAAGATGGCGTTCTCATTACAGTACTAAAGCTTTTAATAAACCTACAGACGAGATGTTAATCGTCTTGTTTATTATTTTATCGTTTATCAATTCGGAATCGGATCGTCTGGCCAGCCAAAATTTATATTGTGTATCCGATGATATTGCGGTCAATAACAACTTTATACTATCGAGAACGATATGCAAACGCTATTGGTCCATTTTGTCAGTTAGACCACCAAGATAAAGCACTTACAATGTTAAGATTATGTACTTAGTTTTCCCACATTAGAGTGTATAATAAACACGATTTGGTATCAAAACAACTCTTAATAATCTATCAATCTTTGCACTAAAATTGTATCGTGATATCCATCACGAATCACTGTGAATATATTGTTAAATTGATTATTTACTATTACTATTTATTTTATCAAAGACTCAGTGCACTACAAAAGACCGAACTTTAAACAATGATATTGAGGGTAAGGTAATAAAAAATGTAACCTACTTTTTTTTCATTTCTACCTTCAATCTTATGAATAAAAGCTGCATTCTGTTATAAGTGATATAAAATGTTATTAGTAGTAGACTATTTATTGTGATCATATTTTAACAACTTATTTGTAGATAGTGTAAATATTTTGTTTTCTTGTTTAATTTTTAATTACATAAATGATTACAATAGTAAAAGATAAAAAAATAAGTGATACAGATATTTAACAAGTAAATGACAATTTAAATAAATACAATAGAATGTAGCTATTAACTTAATGATACTGTACTGAGAAAATCATAATGAAGTGCAGTACATTATAATTTGCTTACATTTGCTAATTTACTGCATTATACTATACCTGCACTTACTGTATAAAATATTCTAGAAGTAGAATATTTAGGTTTTTGCATCTTTATTGAACAATAAATGAATATATTTATATGGGGGGGGGGGATCATTTGGTGCCCTTCGATGTGGCGCGCGGGCCCCGGTTTTGCCCGTGTGAACCTGTTCTTGGGAATGCATTTGTTCTATTTGAGCGTTTTTGTACATTTATATTTATTTTCTCGTCAATTTAGCTTCAAAAAACGTGGATGACAGAATACTGGACTGCGTTGCATTTTAAACAGAAAAGCGTCTTCCAGACGGTTGGAAACCAACGTACAAACCAAGGTGACCTTGCTTGTTTGCAATAGTGTACACGGCTGTTGCAAACCAAGTACCAAGTAATTTGGTTTACAACATCCGCCTACACTGTTGTAAACTAGGAAGGTCACCTTGGCGAGAAGGCTTGTTTCCAACCGTCTGGAACATGCATAACCAATATAGCTAATTATAAAGGAACGGCTTCGCAGTATACTAAATAGACGTCAGACTTACAGGGCTCTAGTGCTTATCGGAACATACCATTGCTGATCTATTAGCCCTCTTCCTCCTTGCTACCTAACTCTATGCCATACTTATCACCACCCTAGCCCGTATTCGCCGGGAGAAATAATTATTTTAAGTGATTAATTTACTTAAGGAAAACATTTTCTAGTTAATCCATGGATTATTAAACTATAATTATTTGCGGTTTTCTTAATATGCTGTTGGCTATGTAACGGTTAAAAAATAACATGAATACAGTAAGTTTAAAGCTAATTTTATAGTCAGGTTTCCATGAAATATCTTGTGCATCATAATGGTTTTACTGCGGTATCTAGAAGAGAGTTTTTACTCTCTTGTGCGCTTAGCGCTAACTATATATAACAATAAATCGTCTGATGTTTCTATGAGAACATATTCTGATATGGTCGACATTTTAATAGGCAATATGTGACTAAGTCATATAAATTTTTAGCACTAAGCGCTAACTATATATTTTTTATCGATGAAAACTGTTGAACTCCACTCTCTACTCTACAAATTTTAATTGTCTATGGCTGGTCTGATACGTGACGACTTTGCGACGACGAACAAAGTTTAGTTTGGTTTGGCGCTGATAAAAATAGAACGCAGTGGGGCACAGCGTTGCATTTTGCATTTAAAACGGACTGCTGTGCTTTCATGATCTCATTTATCAACTTTGAGAAGATAAAATAAGTTCTTTTTGTTTAATAAACGGACTGTTTTGGTTGTATTAGACGATTTAAATTTAGGTGTTTGCATTTTGTGCTTTTCTTTGTAAAACGTTATCATGGGTAATGAACAATCTGCGAGGCAAGAAGAGTGAGTACTTGTTTGATTTAAAACTTTACTTACTTTAGCTAAAAATTAAGTGCATTCCAAAATATAAAACGTGTGAATCGATTCGTAATATTATTTCCTAGCTAAATAAATTATTCGCTTACAAAATTAGTGATAATATTTTATCTTTTATTTAATCTTCCTCGTCTAGTTTTTGTTGCTACGGCATTTAATTGGACTATTCAAAACGTTGAGACTGGAAATAAAATAACGAAAAACTATAAATTATACTTTTTGTGTAGTCTCTCGACTAGACGTTCGCCAAATAAATACGTATATTATACCTACTATACTTTTGTGTTAATAAAAGAAGACTCGCGACAACAAACTGTCAAAACCCATTCTATCCCGACTAGGAACTTCACGTGGTACCTGTTTGTTTTTCTTACCCCAAGGGTGTTTTTGAGCCGGGGCCGGGGGCGCGTTTAGGGCTGTCTCCGCTGGCTGTAATAAATGGCAGGCACCGCGCGAAGTTAGGAGACCAGTATACGTACCTGGAAGCCTACTCTTGATTCAATGAAAACGAAGTTTCGATCAAAAATGAGTTGGTGATATATAGAGCCAGGAACATCTATTTAATCCAGTCGTTCCAGAAAATCGACCATGGGTTCGAACTTTAGACTTATTCAAAAAACTTAAAATTTGTAATTAAACGAATATTCACGAATTCCGTTAAGAGAGTAGGCCTACTGTCCTTTGTTACGCAAGGGTGAAGGGGCTGAATATCCCGCAGGGTCGAAAAATCTGTTCTCAAGATGTGAGCGATAAAGATTTTGACTGAATCCGTTTCCTGTTAAATTGTTCAAGGAAAGGCTTGTCAAGACATTGGCACATTAGAAAGACTACTCCCATATTAGGATGCAAGCCCTGTGTCGCGGAGGACTTTAAAAACATACAATTGACAGACACAAAGAAAGCTCGGAACCGAACAAACAGTATTGTCTTGTATAGAAATCGAACCGACACTATCTCACATAGCATTCGAGAGTAGGTACTCTTGTTGCGCCACTGTGTCTCTATGTTACATACTAGCTGACATGTGCCACTTCGTATGTGTCAATTTTCCCCGTTTTTGCAACATTTTTCAGTGTTGCTGCTCCGCTCCTATTGGTCATAGTGTGATGTTATATAGCGTATAGCCTTCCTCGATAAATGGGTCTATATATATATATATATATATGGATACCTAGGACGTATATATACATATATATATACGTCCTAGGAATCCAACGGTAAAATATTTATCGCGATTGAACCCACGACCTCCGGCGAGGCATTCAGGGTCACTAACCACTCTAGCAGTGGTTAGTGACACTGAACATCAGGCCAATAATAACTACCCTATCTATACTAATATTATAAATGTTGGATAGCCCATTTATCGAGGAAGGCTATAGGCTATACAACAACATTGCGCTACAACTAATAAGAGCGGAGCAGCGACGAGAAATGTTGCAAAAACGGGGAAAATTTACGCATACGAGTTGCGCGGGCAGCTAGTTTATAATGTAATAAAATGAAACTGACTAACAAAATAAGCTCGTTCGCGTTATGCTATTAATTACATGCCCGTTCAACTCAATTACATCTACATTGTGTATATACATTGTATACATATATGTATACTAATATTAGAAAGCTTGTTTGTTTGAACGCGGTAATCTTAAGAACAACTGATCCGAACTGAAAAATTATTTTACTGTTGGATAGCCCATTTATCGAGGAAAGCTATATAACATCACGCTACTAGGACTAATAGGAGCGGAGCAGCAATGAGAAATGTTGCAAAAACGGAGAAAATTTCAGACGAAGTTGCGCGGGACAGCTAGTTAAGTATATTCACGTTAAAATCCATCATTTTACTGTAGTAGACGTCTTTATCAGGCTTTCATTTCTATAATAAAATGAAATCATTGTTAATTTTATCGCGACTTGTCCAGCCAACGATGGATAACGGAGTATCAACAAAACATGTTGATCTTTGTTAGGTAAAAGAACTTAGCCGTTTGTTGTTGGTTAATCTAAGTAGGTGATATCAACCAGCTTTCGTCCGCGGCTCCGCCCGCGCGGATGTCGGTTATCGCGATAAAAACTATCCTATGTCCTCCCCCGGGACTTAAACTATCTCTATACCCAAATTCATCTAAATCGGTTAAGCTGTTTGAGCGTGATAGCGTAACAGACAGACAGAGTTACTTTCACATTTATAATATTAGTATGGATTAAATACACGGTTTCCCTGATCTAACTACTACATTGGAAATATCCTTTTAAGCAAGAAATTGCTTTTAGGAGGTATTTCCGCTCTTCTATTCAGATATGTTGGTATAATATTAACAGTCCATTGGTGGGCTTCCGTTGCGCTACAATATGAAGTAGGTAGGTACTGTAGGTATCGATTTTTTTTTGTCGGGGTTTATACTCAGGTGGGTAGGTTAATATAGAAAAAATATACAAAAGTATTTTATAAGCTACGGGTCTTAATCGCGTAAATATTTTATTTTAAGGCTAAATACCTTTGTTTATTGCAAGATGTTTCGACCCTATTGCAACGGCCGTGGTCACGGGTACTAACTCAAAACTGCTGTTTTATGTGTATTCATAACCACAGTCTATTAACTAATACCTAATCTTTCGACTCAGAAAATTATATCAGGAATATTATACAGAACGTCAGGATTGAGGAGTCAAATAAAATGAGTTTATTTACTAAATTCCCTCAGTTTTACCGCTTTGTCCACATGCTACAAATTCGAACACACTCACTTCTAAATGTTCTTGGAGTGGAATATTACTTTCATGGGAATTCACGCACTGATGTATAGATTGAGGAGCTACATTAAAAATATTGTATATTCTTGAACATTAACGGAACTGGGCTCGGAGTTTTAGTAGACACTATAAACAATTACTACTTAATGTTGAAAAATTTAAAAAAAATAAAATTGTTTACTTTCCGTGTTCGAGGTGGCTCTTACATGTTCATTTAACTTTTGAAGTAATATACTACAAAATCGAGGACCGAGCCTACAAAATGTTTAAACTGACTACTAAATAATATATTTTCATTAAGGGGTGTCTAAACGGGCTATTTTTTCGGCAATTTGTGGCGGCAATGCTGTGGCCGGCAACATGGCAGCACTCGCCAATATTGATTTGATGGTTGCCGGACGATCGCTGAGCGATCGATTTTCCGCAATGTTGCCCGGTCAATTTTGTTGTTGTTTCATTCGCTCTCTATTTTATTGTTGCCGGGTTGTGTAGCCCGTTTAGGAGACTGGATCATGCGCCATACAATTGCAGACATATTGACATTATTGGCCAAGCAATTAGTTGCCAATAGTGACGCCACAAATTGCCGTAAAAAATGGCTAGTTTAATCGCCCCTTTAAGATACGATGAGTGGCTCCTCAATTCAAATGGACACTATTAGTCGTACCCCAGCACGCTTACCTGCCCCATCTAGGCGTCTTCGTCGAACGACTGTATTCAGAAATAATTAATAGACTTTGCTATAATAACTAGCTAATGTTGGTCTTTTTCTGTTCTGTCTTGAAAATGGAAACAAAGACAAAACATTCGTAGCTAAAATGCTGAATTATTAACGTATTGTGAACAAAGAAATAAATAAACCTACTCAAAATCCCCTAATTAAAGACACCAAGAAAACGGATCGCACAAAAGTACGGGGAAATCCCCGAAAGGTAAACTCATGCACCAACTCACCAAGGCTCATTAGCGTATAGATAGATAAGTACTCTTTAATTTAATGTACACTAATTAGAAGACGAAAACAAATTGAATAGGCATTTACAGCTAGTGGTGCAAGGGGCGGTTTTATCGCATTCCACGATCTCTTCCAGACAACCTTGGGATGGACTATAATGGTAGAACAATATACAATATACCTAGGATCTTACTATATAAATTTATATATTTATGCAATAATACTAGATGTCCCGCGCAACTTCGTCTGTGTTAATTTTCTCCGTTTTTGCAACATTTCTCATTGCTGCTCCACTCCTATTGGTCGTAACGTGATGTTATATAGCCTATAGCCTTCCTTGATAAATGGGCTATCCAACAGTAAAATAATTTTTCGTTTTGGGTCAGTAGTTCCTGAGATAACAAACTCTTCAGCTTTATAATATTAGTCTAGATATACTTGGGCATATATTGCATTATATGGTATCCTAACCTATGTATGATATAGGTATATTACATTTAAGCTCACGTTTTTGAGCGAGCGAGCGTAACGTAATATACTTGGGTAGGTTAGTCAGTTAGTAACAAAGGCTTAATAGACGGCCATTATGAAACACATGGAAATCGTCGATACAAGTAACGAGGTGATTGGTTTATTCAGTGTTTTGGATAGTATCGCTGTATCGATTGTCAACTGAATTTACATTACTTAGCTGATCTTTGTCGTCCGATAAGTATAGATTCTAGGGTTCTACTTCTTATTTAATATTGTCTATGGTCAGCTACTTATGACGCTAAAAATTTGAAAATTGGAATTGGAAACGATTGATCACAAAGATTTTCTACCTACAAAATGTCACGAGAATGTGATAATGTTATATAATCCGTTTCAGACTGGCTTGTTAGTCGTGGGTTCGATCCCCACCCAAGATAAAACTTTGTGTGATGAGCACGAAGGTTTATTCTGTGTCTGGGTGTTATTTATCTATAATATTATTATGTATGTATTTACAAATATTTAAGTATGTATATCAGTTGTCTGGTTGCTATAGTACAAGCTCTGCTTAGTTTGGGATCAGATGACGTTGTGAGAGTTGTTCCAAGATATGTATTTATTATTATTATTATTATGTATGTCCTTTCCATATCACAGGACTATGGAGTCCCGGTCATTTGGGAGGCGTGCGTGGGGCCGAAGCCAACACGTAGAGGCCCGTTAGACACTTTAATCTAAAGGCTATGTGACACAAACCGGCGAATATCGTTGTATACACTATATAAATGTACCCAACGACATTCCCCGGTTAGTGTAAAAACTATTGTCAAAAAGTGGTAGCTAAGACACTGGGTTATGGAGGTGATGTGTTAGTGGAATGGTTAGCTGGTACTATTGAATGACTATGGCGCCTGCCCTGCAAACACATGGTAAAAACACACGGATTATTATTATTATTATTATAATCGTCGTGGAATTATATAGAAAGTTTAAATACCATGGTTAGTCCTGTGCATTTTGGAGCCATTTTTTATTTGAAATATATGTCTATGAGACTTTTGATAATTATAATGTCTAGATTCATAATCCGACATCTAGATACCTGTCAAAACTTAAATTTGAGTAATGAGTGAAAAAAAAAACGATCAAATACTTGTCAAAACCTCCACCAAATACCAATGGGGAAGATTTGACAAATTTATGGTTTGACAAGTTATTGACTTCATTTCTTTGGTAGGTTTACGGAGACCAGGGGTTCCCAAACTTTAAACTTAACGGAGCACCCACCAAATACCTTTTTATATAATAAAACTCCAAGTCAAAGGCACCAGACTACCAGAAGTCTAATGTTAAATAGATATGTTTGACTGTGTTTTGTTTCTGTTTATTTACTTCTTCTGTTCTCTGTTATTAATTTGTGTTATTTGTGTCTGTTTTCTTTTTGTCTATTGTTATTAAGCTATTGCATAGCTTCTATCGCGGGCCTTGAGCGCGGGGACCCCGAATCCAGAAATTCCGTAACGACAAAACCTCACGCTCCCCACTCCGACGGGCACAGCGGTGATACTTTTTAGTTTTGCCATCTATCGATGAATAGCAGAACTTTTAATGTCTTTTTTTTAAATTACAAAAAAAAAAAAATTTTTAAAGAATAAAAAAATTAAAAACATTGTTTTAATTAAAAACAATTTTTTTTTAATTCCTTTTTTTGTAATTTAAAAATAAAATTAAAGAAAAAAAAAATAAAAACATTGTTTATTATAATGAAAAAATTTTTTTTTTTTTAATTGCTTTATTTGATAAAAATGCTATGCAATAGCTTTACCGCGGCAGTCCCCGAGTGCCACACATTTTTTATTATTTTCCTGTTTTTTTTTATCTTCTGTTTTGTTAATCTTCTGCATGACTTTCCCTGTTAAATTATAATAATGTCTATGTGTCTTCTGTGTACTAAATAAAAATCTTTCTATTCTATTCTAAGTCCTTTGACTTAACGAATAGGTATCGAACGATAGTGAGTTCGTTCGTGACGGTACATGATATGGTTTTAAGCACGTATTAACCATGCTGAGATGTTATTATGTCATTGTTTGTCAAACGATATTTGTATGGAGAAATAAAACCTTGCCCGCACGCTTGTGATAAAATTTATTTAAAAACCAGGCAAGAGCATGTCGTACCATGCTCAGTGTAGGGTTCTGCAGCGAAAGAGCGGGTAAAAGTGTATTTTCATGGCACTTACGCCCTTTTGTTGAGAAACTCAGTTTTTCGGCAATAACTCAATGACAGTATAAGAAATAATTTAAGTATAATGTATTTATTCAGACGGACATGACGAAACTATAAGGGTTCCGTTTTTACCATTTTGGCTACGAAACCCTAATAAATGCTTAAGACGTTTAATGCGTAAGGTATGAAATTATGTCTCGCCTGATCGATGACAGGAAATGATGACGTTATCATGCTGTAAGTATTTCTCGAGAACTCGTATCAACGGCTACTCGCATAATTTTTATATACACAAATTTGTACGGAGCGAATCGATTTTTATTAAAAGTATGTAGATTTTCCAATTACGTTTATAAAACTAAATTGCCTTTTCCCCGCGGTTGCTATGTGACTAAATGTAAAAATGTAAATGACTTATTATGTAAAGTTTTACTCAAAATATGTTAAGTTATTTTTGCGTAAAATAGGAACAATATCTATTCATCGATTCTCACAAACATTCGGATTTATAACGTCCCGCTCTGACTTCGCACAGACTTTTTTCTACCTCTACACACATAAAACGCATGTATCGTACATACAGTACCTGTATGGTTTCTTTATTAATAACGTTTTCTAAAAATGAAACCCAGCTAGATCGATGTATCGCCCCCCAAACTGAAAAGCGTTGCAGCCGTTGTCAAGATTCAGATTATATATGTACATATATACACAAGAGTTGCTTGTTTAACGGTATTATAGATACATATAAATAAACCATTCGTAAGAAATATCTAAATAGGTATAGCAAAAACAAAATCCAATGTGTAGTCTAGAACAGTGTTCCGCAAAGTGTATGCCGCGCCGTGGTCATAAATTGTGTGCCGTTGAAAATGGCTGGTTTTATCAGAGTCACAAAAATGCGCCGAGAGCCTACCTCACCTGCTTTTTACTCAGGTAAGCGCTGATGACTCATGACATATTGTTGTCTGTCCTTCAAGAAGTCGTAATTTCCTCAAAATTATTAATTACATTCAGTCGCGACCGCTGATCTTTTGTCTGTTTAGTGCAGTGTGTCGAGAAATGGGTTTAGATTTTACCTTTCTGTTTAAAAAAGAAGAGTGACAGACATATTAGCTTAATTAAATAATCTCCACAAAAAATGCAAGGCAAGAATTTATATATAAACGTCATCGTACCAGATTGAAAGCTTTCGCTCTATGTAGGTGTCAAATAGAAGAGAAAGAAGGAAGAGTCGAGTCTTCTCTACGTCTCTACCGAAATGCCTGAAGACCAACATATTTAACCAGTGCGTCCTACCTGTTATGAGTTATGTATGACCTACGGTGCTGAGACGTGGACACTTACGGTTGGGCTAGTCCACAACTTCAAAGTCGCGCAGCGGGCTAGCTATGTTTGGAGTCTCTTTCTATGGTGTACTTGCCAACGAGTACCTACTGTAAAAAATGCGGAACACTGGTCTAGATAGAAGATCTAAGAGTGTGGCCACTGACGATACGTCAGTTTTATAAGCCTTCCGAATGGACGCATACCAAATGTATGTACCAACCTTATTACTCCGAAGGATGTACGTAAAATTATGACACCATTGACACGTCTTCCAATCGGACGTACGCAAGAAGGTTATACTCTAAAGACTGCTGTCAAAGTGAAGAGAACAATATTGACATGTTACGAGATCCTTTTTGACCATTCTCTTTCGTGACGGTAAAAAAAGGGTAATGGATTGACACTATGCTTAGAAAGAGAAGGTGGGACTCTTTCTAAGCGAGACGAAAGGATCTTCTTGATTCGCCTATTCACTGACATGACAATACGGATGCCTTCCAAATGGCGTGGCGTGATATACGTCCATTTTGACTGGACGAACGTCAGTTCAGTTTGGAGTTCCAAAACTGGTCGACGTCCATTCAAATGGATAACGTTTTACTAAGAATAAGCATTTGACAGGCTTCCACGCCATTTGAATTGATGGATGCATCGTCGACTTTGTTTTATACCATGTAAAGATAAAGATAGTAGGTTGAACTGGTTCATATCAATAAAATCATTACCTAGGTAGGATTTTAAATAGTAGACATAAGTTCCATGCTGGTTTCTTTTTATGAGCTTAACCTATGCAAACTGCCAACAAACTTTGATTTGTCAAAATTGACTTTAAACAATCGGATCCTTGACTAGTGACTTTTAAAACTTTTAAACTTCTTTAAGGAAAATACCTAGCTTAAACGAGTTTAATCCGAAAATAATTGATTTGACTTTATGAAATTAATGATTTTGACTTTGATCTTTAGCGGTTTGATGATTAGCAAGTAAGCATTATAACTTACGAATTTCACTCCTCACCATGATATTTCATTTCTTCTCTACAGGCCAAAGATGACTGCTGCGGACGTTCAACGGCTTTTGGACCAGCAGAAAAGAATCTACGAGCAAAAATACCAAGAGGTGATAGAACAGGCAACAGCTCAAAACGAGCAGAGAGCCAGGCCCTCTCCCCCTCCGAGACCTTCGGAACCTCCACCAACCGTGTATGTTGCACAACCAGTGTTTATCCAACAACCCGTGCCACAACAAATGCCTGCGCCACAACAAATGCCCGTGCCACAACAAATGCCCCCGCCGCAAATAGCAGCGTATATGCCACCACATGCTAATATTACTGCTCAAGGTGCTGGAATTGTTGGGTACGAATAGTTTAATTCTTACCTACTCATGTTTTGTGTCTTTACTCATTAGTTTAGTTCAGAACCGACAGTTTTCTTCGGAACAATGACTTGCATTAGTTCATCAACTACTTGACCTGCTCTCGATATTTTGTGAACCAACTGCTGCGTAGCTTTGAGAAAAAAGTTCAATGTAATAATTATTTTCTTTTAAACCAGTAATCAATTGGATGAAGAATGATCCTGAATGGTATTGATCGCTTTGTTTGGTACTCGTTTTAGTAAAGGTCAATAGAGTCCTATAAATAGGTTTTATTATTGTTTAGGTTTAATGCGGAAAGACAACGTACTCCATACAACTATGCGCGAGAAGACTTGCAGAACGTGACCCGTGCTGGACCTTCGTCCACTCCCAACATATATCCCAACTTGAACAACCAAGGCGCTAGCACATCGGCCAGCACATCGTCCAACATGCACGAGTTCAATTTCAGACAAACACAAAACAGAAATAATAACAATGAAAAGAACTCAGTTCACAGTTTTGTCTTTGTCAACCGCAATGGACAGCCAGAGAGGTAATTTGCTTATTCTATTTAATTTCATAATTTTGTAATAAGAACATATTAGGCATTTAATGAAGTGCCCCTTTGGGTAGGTGCTGTGGTGTGACATTCAGACGCAGATTCAGGATCTTGTTCTGGGAGGGGTTGGGGGTGGGGGCAATTTGAAGTGTGAGATGACAAGCATAGGTGTCTGGGGAGGCAATTGCCTGCCAACGCAGGCCAAACCTACGGAGAATACTTAAAAATTCATGACGGAGAGGAGAGGGGGTAATTGCCACCGTTCCCTTGGAATACTTGTGTCTGTGCAGACACTTTAGCATTATTCCCTCATTCTTTAATACGGAAATCAAAGTGGTATGATTGATAGGATGTTAATGTTCTCCTAACGAATTTCGGTCTCGGTGTCCCATCTTATCAAAAACTTCTCATGTTCCCAGCATCAAAAATTCCAAACGTTACAATCGTTTGCCTAAAGAAGTCCGTAACAGAAGTCACAATTAACTTATTTACTTTTTGTAGGCCGCAACCTTCGGCTCCGATGCGGTCAAACAGGGATCGCTCAATCAGCAGGTAATGTCCAACTTTATTTATTTGTTTAAGTAGATAGGTATATCTGGTTTTAAAATACAAACTTAGTGGCAAAGTCAGCCCGACTGATGGTTAACACCGTAACTAACGAATGCTTAAAACACGTATCTATTTTAGCATCTGAGATATCACCGGCACGAAGCTGTCCCTATGTAAATACATGTTGACCTACTTAGTAACTTTTAAATGAGCTATGGATCATAATTTCCCACACACAAAATATCACATTTTATTTCTAATGGTATTCTACAAACAAAAGGTTTCCCAACCAGCGTGCTCCAGTTGCCATTATTTGCTGAACCCTACCCTACCACTGTACCTCTCTTCCGATTTTTTTCATATTCTATGTTACATTTATCTTGTTCTATTCTTACAATGTATCTCATTTTTTAATCCACCTACAGGTCCCGCAATAATAAGGAGGGGAACGAATTCAATTGTCAAACATGCAGGACGGCGCATGGTCTGCAAATCTACCAGTGTAACCAGGGACACAGTTCGTGCAGTACTTGCAAGAAGAACCAGAGGCTTTGCGGGATATGCCACAGCATGATCAATGAAATGAGAAACTTCACTCTAGAGGGGTTGGTCGCTGAACGGAAAGTACCTTGCCCGAACAACAATGAAGGCTGCACGCTGGTCATCAAAATGCTGGATATGGATATTCATGTCAAAGAGTGTCCCTTCAAAGAGCTCCAGTGCCCTGCGGGTTGTTCCTGGACTGGGAAATTGAAGGAACTGGCACCACACTTCGACTCCTCGCATCCACAACAACGAGCGGCCGATGTCGGCTCCGAAATGCGACTCCAAAATATTACCAACAGATTCCAAAGAGTATATCTTGTACTCATCGGTTCTTTTAATTTCTTGTTTCACGTGAAGGTGCTTCCCGATCGTGGGGTGCTCATGACCGCTCAATTGATCGGCACCAAGATAAGTGCCTCCAAATGGTCGTACGAAGTTCACGTTTATAACAAGAGTGAATCTCGTAGAAAGTACATATTCACTGATGTGTGTACTTCCTTCATTGAGCCTGTCTCCAATATATTTAATGAGAGTAAGTGCTCAGTGCTTCCTCACACATACGCATCCAGTTTTACCAACAATGGCGCCTTGGTTTTTAAATTTTTCATAAAGAAAACCGTTGAAAGTAAGCCTAGGGGTGATTTTGGTAAAAACCAACGTGGCAAGGGACGCAAGTAAAAATTTCAAATATACGAGTAGTACGTTACTTACACCCGAATACAACGATACCCGTCGTCGTTTTCAAAAGTATTTCTACAGCTATTATTCACCTGAAAGTGACAGTGACAGCACGACAGATACCAGCATTTTAAAACTTAGTGACGTTTGAATATTCGGCCTCTAATACTGCCTTTTAACGTAAGACTATCGATGATATCTGCAATGTTTTTGTTGACAAAATGTTAGCTTTGTTTTCTCACGTTCGCCCTTTGTAATTGTATAACATGTTAGATACTAAGTAGAGTAGAGGCACCTTGCTATGCTCCGCCAAGTATCGTTAAATTTTACAAATAAATAAAAAAAAACGTACACGTTTAAGACACAGAGTAAATAAAACTACCTACGGTATTTCATGTGCATGAGGGCTGAATCGCAAAACATGCACTACCTACCTACGCAATTTGTACACTGGATAAAAATGAGAACCTCGCAATTGGTGCACATCTTAAAATAGCACCCTTGTTTTATTGAATAATGAAAACTTTTCGACAAATTTTGTATTCGTTTAAACTTATGCAATATTTTAAGTACGCTACGCATGATTTTTATTCTATTTATTGGGTAAATAGAAATAAATAATACTGTGTGTAGGTGTATTTATTAAAAGATGACAAAATGCTTCATTGTCATACTTATGAGAAGTGCATCGATTGCAAAGTGCACGTTTTAGTCTAGCGCTCAATTTGCGAAGTACATATTGTGCGAAGGAGCTCGGCTGAGTTTTAAGTAGGTACTAGAAAAGGATACAACGTTACAATTTAGGTTAATTACCAGCTATAGATAGCAAACAACTCTAATAAGTAGAAACGTATTTTAGTGTGATTCCTATCAGTGCCAAAACAATTTTATATTTTAGGCATTACTGCGAATGTTTATTCTTAAATTAAGTCGCTTTGTTTCATATAAATACGATTAATAAAAGTGTTTATAATGATAAACTTATACGTATTTAGGTAAGGTATAGGATAGGTTACTTTTAAGTAATCGATTTTGATTTTATTGAAAAAAAAGGCACAGGCGTTTTAAAAAAGTTGAAATTGCAAATCTAAATATTATCGTAGGCAATAAGGAACAATTAAAGCCTCTTAATTTGGCCGTGCGTTAGGGATAAATAATGTTACATACTTCTGATTCCCTTTAAAATATATACCGGCCTACCTATTTATTTAGTATCATAGTGTAATAAATATTATACTTATTACACCTATGGTAGTATGCGTTAGGTAGGTACTGTTTGTGGTGTAGAGAAAAAGTGAATGTATATGGTAGTCAGTGCTCGTAAATAACTAGATAGAAAAAAAAAACGCCGAATACACAAATGCAAATTTTATTCTAAGTAATTCGAAAAGTTGTATTAATGAACATATTTTGCGAGCGCTATTCCTACCATATCATATACTATGTACCTATACCTACTTACAATGCATAAATGTAAGTGGAAAATATAATATGTTATGAATATAAATATAGATTCTTTTAGGAATAGCGGAAAAAGTTTGCATGCACAAATTTATTAGTAAAAAATATTAGTTGAGCATGCAACACCGAACACTTGTCGACAATAAGTGTTGCCAGATGAAGGGTTTACCACTGGCATTACCTATTGTAAATCTTGATATTTTTTGTGAGAAGGTTAGTTGGGAATAATTCCTTATTTTGAGTATTTCAAATGTTTAGATTTTAAAATAATGTTAATAGATGTTAAGTTAAATGGTTATGTGCTGAGATTGATATATTTTTTTGGGTGTATTAACTATGAAAAGCCTTAGGATACCTCTATGTTAGGTACAGAGGTAAACTCACACACGTGAGGATGATACGGATATAAGGAGGCACATATATATTTGTTTACCACACATACTTAAATGTTATGGGTTTATTTACTATAGGTATGTACTACGGCATTTATTTTGTATTGATATAATCATATTAATGTAATCTTATCGTTATCACATATGTCACTAGATATCTTTATTTCATTCTGTATTCTGAGTTATCAATAAAGATTGTAATCTTCATAATATATATTTTTTTTCTAAATACCTATGTACTATAGTCTGCGCCAGCTAAATGTGCACAAAAAGTCATTGATCCCACTTGTACCAAAAAATCACAATCTTAACGACCAAAACCGCTAATCTATACTAATATTATAAAGCGGAAGAGTTTGTTTGTTTGTTTGTTTGTTTAAACGCGCTAATCTCAGGAACTACTGGTTCGATTTGAAAAATTCTTTTTTTGTTGGACAGCCCATTTATCGAGGAAGGCTATAGGCTATATAACATGGCGCTACGACTAATAGGAGCGGAGTAGCAACGTGAAATGTTGCAAAAACGGGGAAAATTTACGCATACGAAGATGCGCGGGACAGCTAGTCTCTTATAAAACTGTCGCTAACATTATTTTATCGAGTTTCATAATACGCAGTAGTACCGAACACCTTATCCATACGGGATACAAGTCACAAAATGCATAAATTTGGGGCTCATTTTATTTCTTTTTTTTTAAACATTAAAACAACCGTACATACGATGAAATAATAAATTGGTGGTTTTTAAGTACTTGCAAGATATTTTCAAACTTTTTTTTTTCGTATTTCCTAATCTATTGTTGAATGAAATATCATATAATAATTTGACTTATCAATATCAGCTTTAATTTATTTGTAATGGCAAACAAGAAATGAATAAACAGAACTTTTATATATTCACTTAAAAAATAAGATTTATTAAGTTGTACCCTTTCAAATGCACGGTGTATGACGTCACAACAGCGTCTCAACAAGTCAGGGGTTCGCTACCTGTTCACTATTTTATGACGTATGCGGCCGGCGCGGGCGCGGCGGGAACTTCATTCCGAATCAGGATTGCACTTGCGACTGACGACGATTGTATAATTTAAACTTTTCTTTCGTTTTTATTTGTACTTCAGTTGTTGATTATTTTTGTTGTTAAGTTTATTCCTTATTTACTTAGTTGTTAAATTTGTTTCGTTATTTAATTATTAAATTAGTTTTGTTATTTTGTTAACATTAGCGGTCTTACATAAAAAACGCAATCAATATTTCTCCTTAATAAACATAAAAATATAATACAAATATAAGTAAGGCGGTGTAAGTTAAGGTCCAATTTATTATATTCTTAGACTATATTATAATCTAACGATATATCATACGTAAGTATAATACATAAAATATATATATATATATATATATATATATTAAAACCAAACTAAATTAGAAAACAAAAACTATTCAAGTTCTCGGATTCAAGGACGCCCCGTACCATGATTCGTTTGTTTACGTACGATTAGCGATATTATTCATACATTGTTGTCGTATATTCCCGAATATTGAAATACATTGGTAGAGGGGTGTCAATAACTTTTATGCACGTTTAGCTGGCGCGGACTATACATACCGTACTGTACTACTCTGTGCCCACTATACATACTAATCAGTGTGCACCATAGATTACAGAACTGGTATTATGGGCCTCTGAGATTATCTGTGAACCAGAGGCGGAGGCTTAATTTTTTTCAGAGGTAACCCGATACAAAAATATATCTTGTTGGACATAGTTCTTTGGACCCATAATATTATGTAACTACAATCCAAAAGGAAACCGAAAGTAATAATGTTCTAAGGACCCTCCGCCACTGCTGTGGACGAAAGGACATGGCGAGACTAACGTTCTACGGAACTCTAAAGTAGTCTTTAGCTATTACTACAGCAAAAAACAAGATTGATTTCATCATTGGTAAAAATTAGAAGGCCCTCTTATCGATATTTAGGCTACACAGGAAGTAATGTCAAAATAAAATTGGTTACTTGGTCCCTTTCTCTTGACGAACAACTTTTTGTACATATTAGAAATCATCGGCTCTTCTGATGGAAAGTTATGTCACAATAAGACTATAATAATAAAAATTCTTAATTCACATAAAAAGCAAAATACTATACTTGTGCAAAGTCCATTTTACATAAAAGTACATGAAATGCCTCAAACAATAGATAAAACCGGAGAAAAGACGAGCCAACGAGGACTTAAAACTCGCGGCCAAAAGTTAAAGACAGTCTGTCCAAACTAGTGTTATAGTTTGAGACAGAGTGCCTAACACTCAGATCAAATACTAGATACTAGATAATGTAAGTACATCATCAAAATTTTACATTTTCCCGCGTAATTTGACGAAGACGCTGGACGCAGTGGACGCCAAATTTCACTGTGGTAATGACGTCAGTTGGCTGTGAAAACAAATGTGCTAACGTTCTGTATGACAATTGGGTAGATATTATAGAATTTTATAAGCTACGGGTCTTCGTGCCGGCCTTTGCCGGCTTCGTAACGGCCGTGGTCACTGGTAGACTAAAATTAGAAGTCTACCCGTGACCACGGCCGTTGCAATACGGTCAAAACGTCGGGAAATAAACAAAGGTATTTAGCCTTAAAATAAAATATTTACGCGATTAAGATCCGTAGCTTATAAAATTCTATAATGTGTACAAATCGCGATAGTTTACGAACATAAATTGGGTAGATGACTACAATGACAGTGAATTATTTTACACTACGTATACTGGAAACAACATTTGCAAATTATTCTGAAAAACAATGTTTCTCTACAATTTTACGTTGTCATGAATTTATAAACATCAAAACAAACATTGAAACTACATGATTTGACCCACAGTTAATCTAATACTATACTAGTACATTTGACCATACAAAAGAATGACGTCATAGTTTTGTATTTCATGTTTATATTAGTACGAGGCCCATCGTTTTGACGTTTCTAAAGATATTCTTCTTCTTCTTTGAGTTTATGGCAACCTAGCCGTTTTAACGGCTAATTTCTGCCAGTGTCAAGTATTTATGTACATAATACATGCACATAGTCTCGTTCTAAGTCAATTAACACGTATTCAAAACATTTTTACAAGTTAAACTTGGAGCTGTAAAAATAATGACCAGTCAGTTTGCCGCCATTTTTACAACTCATTCTAAAGATATTTATTTGACTTGACTGTCATCTACAGATTAATTGACAGTTGACACCATTGACACTTTTTAGTTTACACAGCCATAAACACAACATGGCGGCTACTAAGTATTTCATGCTCAGATCAAAGAACTTATGTGGCCAAGCGTTTATCAAATAAATTGATTTCTAACAAAATAACATCGGCCAAATGCAAAACGTAAGTGCAGTGATTTAGGTCGTGCGTGCGTCATTATAGCTTTTTTATTATATTTAGATATGTAGATACAGCCCCTAAATAAGATTGTGAGCAAGGTAGCCCGAAAATTTAGAACCCTTTATTGAACTCTGCCGCTTGAAAACTTATTGCATGTAATGCGTCCCAATTCTGACATGGTTCCTTTACATCATTTTAATTTTCAATATAACATTATCTATTTTGGTTATAAATCACCAAGCATTAGCCTATCCAACCAATTAGACCTTTAAACATGCCCACTGTTCCCAGTGCCCACACTACGGTGGATCCGTGCCTGAGGAAGAAGGAATTAATTGCAGGTAGTGTGGGCTACCTACTGATAAAATGAAGAATAATAGAAATAATTTATTTCATTAAATGATGTAACACAAAGGTGTGGTAAAATTAGTATATGTTAGATTGTGAATGTTATCAGTATTGCTGAATGAATTAGTATTATACCTCCCCTGGTAAAAAAACGATTGGATTAATATATACTAGATCTTTTTAACGTATAACGAATGAAAAAATAATAAATAAAACTTCAGGGTAGGTTCTCCGATTTTGATAAAATTAAGTATGTGCACTCAGTATCATGGGCATATGGGCGCATACCCAACCATGATTATGATCACACCTTTCAGTTACACGTTGTTTAATAGAGTAAATAAATACAGGGCAGCAGGAAGAATAGATATTATGATTTATAATAAGGACCTTTAATATATACTAAATCTATGATAGATACCTCAACTCTATGTAATGAAAAAATACAAACTGACACGTGTGCGTTACCTCAGCAAAATGTTGTCCTCTTTCAGAAATGAATAATACAGATTTTCAGTTACTCCAGCTGAATCTATTTTTCTTGAATAACTCAAAAACAGCTGTATGCACAAACTTGAAAAGTTGCGCACATTTCAACGGCATGTTGCACTGAATATCTGTATTATTCATGTCCTGAAAGTAGACAACATTCTGCTGGGGTAACGTACACAACTGACACCAACCTCACCAACCTTTCACCCAACAACATTCTTGTTGTAATCTAGCAACACTTGAAGAAGGACCATAGAGATAGAGTTGACATTTGACACATTATACGTCAAAGTCTTTTCTCAATTCTTCTCTCTTGTCTTTGGTCATTTTAGTACAACAAATTGTGAGGATCAAACGTTAATTGATATTTTATGAAATTGTTAAATAAATAATTGAAATACATACTTATCCTTACAGCGGTCGTAATAAGCAACTTTATTTAGACCCAGTAGTCGTAGAAACAGTTAAAAATGGACGAAAACAGCGTGGAGAACACGCCTGCCTCGCAGAGGCTAACAAATGATGATTTTAGGAAGTTATTGATGACTCCTAGGGCTACGCCCTCGGGGGGGCCACACCCTGCTGGTTCAGTACGTGAGGCTATGGCTAATGCTGGGTAAGTCTAGCCCAAATCCTATATTTGTTAAAAATTAAGACTGGTTTAGGACCAAGCAGTTGTTTAATTATGCTGCTCAGTATCGCTGTTACAGAGGACTTAGGGCACTTAAAGTAGTGTTTTGAACATGTCTTAATTATTTATATAGGTATTATCAATATTATAATTGGAGTTGATGTATCAGGTCACTGAGCAAGTCTTAGAAAAAATAGTGCCCCATTTTGTTTAAACAGACCAAAATTATTTATGAAACATTGTTTGTTTGAGCTCATGTTCCTGTTGTCAGTCAGGCCTGACAAGTGACTAGCCAAGTCCCCTCCCCCCTGAAAAAAGATATATGTGCTTTTCCTTCACAAAGTCTACCAAATAGGGTACTTCCTAAGTTTGTCTTCTTAATAAACAAGACAAACTTAGGAAATCTTAACACTATTTGATTCTGTAATATGAATAATATTATAAATAATGATAAAATTTCCAGCTCTATGCCTCCACCAGCAGAGAACAAAAGTGAACTCCGTAGAAAAAAAAAGTCTTATTATGCAGCATTAAAGAAACAGGAAGATAATAAACTGGCTGAGCTGGCGGAGAAGTACAGAGACAGAGCAAGAGAGAGACGAGATGGACTGAACGAACTGGGGCCTGCGGATCCCACAAGCAATACAAGTAGCGCATACAGGTAGAAAAAAGGTTGCTCTGAACGTTTCACTTTTAAAAGCAAATCACATCTATGGCACATAAAAAAATAGGATAATATATTCATATGTTTTTAATAATTGTTAATGAGATTTAATGAGAGTTAAGAATTGAGGTTACACTTACAATATTGTAATCTTCCTTGTACAGTCTTCTGCAACCCATTATTTTTTATTGCATTATATTGTATAGAGACATTTACTGATGTTCTGGCGTTAGGTGTATCTCCATATTAGAGCCTGTTTGTTATTAACCTTTACCTGTTTGTTATTAATTCCACAGAGCTGTAGCACCGGACTTAAAATCTGGAATGGATGCCAAAGAAAGGAGGAGACAACTTATTCAGGTATGTGCTCAAAAAAGTAAACCCTGACCTCTATGGTACTAGTACAACAACAAGATTTCCATTTGATTATGACATTTGGATGCTCATTTGACATATAATAATGAAAATTTGTAAAAAAAAATACAATAGCTATTTATTAAAATATATATATTACGGGTCTTAATCGCGTGAATAATTTAAGGTAAATACCTTGTTTATTGCCCGACGTTTCGACCGTATTGCAACGGCCGTGGTCACGGGAAGACTTCACACTTCCCGAATAAACAAGGTATTTTACCTTAAATTATTCACGCGATTTAGACCTGTAATATATATATTTTAATAATGTGTACAAATTGCGAAAGTTTATCAACATCAATAGCTATTTGTCATAACTGTTCACAGGACGCTCATTTGATTCGGTCACTTTGTAGGGAGCGCTGAATTGATGTCGCTTTGTAGGGAGAGCCAGTCCAGGGTATTAGTACTATAGATATAAATGCTGTAGAAAGTTTGACTATATTAAAAGTAAAGACTGCCTTTGACAGTGAGACAAAGCCCCTGAGTGTTATATCAGCAACAGAAGTATGATCAAATTAAAAAAATATTAATTTAAGTTATCTTTGAAACCACACACACAAATACACTTCTCTGTCTTTACCTAGGATCCTCTCAAGTATTTTTTTTAATATGTAGATTTCTGTTGTGCAATTGGTTGGTGAGTTTGTAAGGATGGTGTATTTTGTTAGGCACACACAAGCAGTGTTGAGCCACCTTCATCTTTGATTTCTTGGTGTCTCGGTTAAGGATGTATAGACATTAGTCCCAGATGTGTTGTTGCAACACACATATAGATATTATTCACATACAAGAATTTTTGACTATTTCGGTTCACTCTGATGGAAGGAGTCTTGGGATTCCATGTCCATGAGTAATGTCTATGTGTGCATGCTCCAAGGCTGCATTGTATGAAGGTTAGGGAAAATACCTATACTACATGACCCATTCTGAGAGGAAACGGTGGTCTTCAAAATACCACACTTAGCCACAGCGGTGGGGGGAGGGCATAGGCTTTAGTCGCGTAGTCTGTAGCTTGTAGGGAAATCTCGTTTTCGAGCTATATTCAAATACTAGCTGACCCGGGCAACTTCGTCTGCGTAATTTTTCCCCGTTTTTGCAACATTTTTCATTGCTGCTTCGTTCCTATTGGTCGTAGCGTGATGTTATATAGCCTATAGCCTTTCTCGATAAATGGCCTATCCAACAGTAAAAGAATTTTTCAATTCGGATCAGTAGTTCCTGAGATTACCGCGTTCAAACAAATAAACTCTTCAGCTTTATAGTATTAGTATAGATGGCGCGCAGTGTTTAGCGCAAGTGCTGTATTACCTAATAAAAACAAATATGTATTTTTATATGCCATTAATGATTAGAAACTAGAGAGGGATGGGGTTGGGTCTTGGCATATACTACACTAGCTGTCCCGCGCAACTTCGTATGCGTAAATTTTCTCCGTTTTTGCAACATTTCTCGTCGCTGCTCCGCTCCTATTAGTCGTAGCGCGATGTTATATAGCCTATAGCCTTCCTCGATAAATGGGCTATCCAACAAAAAAATATTTTTTCAAATCGGACCAGTAGTTCCTGAGATTAGCGCATTTAAACAAACAAACAAAACTCTTCCGCTTTATAATATTAGTAAGATGTAGTCACCAAGGTGGGGAGGGGGATTAAATATGGATATATGTATTACCTTTTCTATACTTTTGGTACTGTGTTAATAGACAATGTAAAAAATAATAAATACACACATTTCAGGAATCCAAATACCTCGGAGGTGACATGGAGCACACACATTTGGTGAAGGGTCTTGACTATGCGTTGCTACAAAAGGTGAGTTGTAATTTAAAAAATGTCAACCTGTACACCATAATATAATACTCAGTGGTGAGTTGGTGACCAATCAAATAGAGATATCAGCAATGTTAAATAGTGTTACCACTATCTGGGTACTTTACTGGGCTTTCTAATAACTCTTTTCAAGAAAAATGAACTAAAGTTATATAAAAATCAAAAGAAGTATTAAGTATTGTCAAGTTAAGGAAAAAAAAATAACAAAATAAAAATGCAAGTATTTTTTTAAAATTCTGAAACAATAGCTTATATCAACATATCATTGAAAAAATGCAGCTCCCAAAAACTACTCCTATTAGGAAAACGTAAAATTTTAAATTACAACTGATAAAAGCATTTTTAAAAGCACGCCATCTTGGTGCGTAATAAGTAATGGACTGTGACGTCACGGCAATCGTGACAGCCAAAGAGGGCACAGAATGTCTTATGATAATATGGACTTATACGTCATAAATTGATTTGAACACTAGCATTAGTTTCAACTACCTTGAATTTCCCGCCAGATTTTGGCCTTTTTAATCAAATCAAATCAAATATTTTATTTGTAGATCATAGGTGTTACAGATGTTCAGTTATAATAGTATATGGATCGCTATGTCTTGCCGTCAGCGGCGTACAAATATATTAGGTACTCTAATAAAGAGAACGTACTTAAAACAATATTTAAATAGTTAACTATTTATACTTATACATATTAAATTTATATCTATACATATTAGAATTTGTCAGTTAAGAATTCATTAACTGTGTAATATGTTTTTGTGCAAAGTAATGTTAGTAACTTATTTCTGAAATCAGTTACATCTTCTATATCCCTGATAGACAGAGGTATCTTGTTATAGATCCTCGGGGCCATACCTAGAAAATATTTTGAAAATAGTGCGGTCGTATGTTGTATTGCACATATTTCTTTATTATGTCTAAGAGATTTCAGTGTTTGAAACATATGCAAGTTCGACTTTACAAATACTGCAGTTTCAAATATATATAAACAAGGGAAAGTAAGAATGATATATTTTTTAAAAAGTGGAGCACAGCTATCTGTTGATTTGAGCTTAAACACTGCACGTAAACATTTTTTTTTGGGCTTTGAAAGCTATCTCTCTGTCAGAAGAGTTACCCCAATGTATAATGCCGAATCGAAGAAGTGATGTAACGTAAGCTTTGTACGCGGTAAGGACTACTGTTTCACTAACTATTTTTGCTAAATTATATAGTGCATATGCATACTTATTTAGTTTCATACAAATAGTTTCTATATGTTTTTTCCAATTTAGATGACTATCAAGTTGGAGTCCTAGAAATCTAGCACTATTGGTTTCTGTTATTTTTTGACCTGCATATGTAATGTTAAGATTTAGGTTTTTTGTTTTTTGATAGAATGACATAACTTGTGTTTTTTCCAAATTAATTTTTAAATTATTCATGAGTAACCAGTTTATTACGCAGTGTATATAGTGATTAATATCGTCTTCGTATCTACATATGTTTTCGCATGGAATAATGAGCGTAATGTCATCAGCGAACAAGACAGTTTTACAATTGATGGATGTGGGCAAATCATTAATGTAAATGAGAAAGAGTAAGGGTCCAAGGACACTTCCTTGTGGTACCCCCCTCATAGTATAGCGGATGGATGATCTGTGTGTAACTTCTACTTTGGATGTGGAGCATATTTTATTAATAACTGTCATTTGTTTTCTATCCGTTAAATAAGATCTGATCAAGGTTAAACTGTTTCCTCTTATGCCGTATCTTTCTAGTTTGTCTAATAATATCTCATGATTAACGTGATCGAATGCCTTAGACATATCCATCAGTACTGCTTTAATAGGGTTTTTTTTATCAACATTACTAACTATTTCTGAAATCATTTCATAGACTGCTTTATTAATATTTCTATTTTTCCGAAAACCATATTGTTCATTGGCAAATATATTGTTTGTTTCAATAAATGAGTTCAGTGAATTATAAATTACTTTTTCAAAGATTTTGGATAATATTGGGATAAGTGCTATAGGACGGTAATTGGAAATTGTTGTTGTGTCACCTTTTTTGTGAAGTGGCTTGATTATAGTTATTTTTAGTTGATCTGGAAAATAACCATGTTCAATACACAGGTTGATAATATAGCTGAATATTGGTGCAATTATATGTGATACTAATTTAATTATTTTAGTTGAGATCCCGTCGTAGCCTGTACTGTTAGTGTTTTTAAGATCATTAATAATTTTAAATATATCATATGGGTCTGTTGGTGACATGAACAGGGTTTTTGAGTGATGGCTAATATTTAATGTGGAATTACTATTACTTTGACTAACATTAGAATGAATTGAGTCTATATAATAATCATTAAACGCTGTAGCTATATCTCTGGGATCATTTATTTTATTATCACCAGTAAGTAAATGTTTTATGGATTCAGAGGGAAAATTCATTTTACATCGATTAATTAATTTCCATGTAGCTTTTGTTTTATTTTGTGCATTATTTATATGATAATTGTTTTGTGATTTTTGTGTTAGAAATACAATTTTTTTAAATCGTTTTGAGTATTGCGTTAGCAATTGTTTATTTCGAATTGTAGGCGATCGTCTGTATTTCCACAATAAATATCTTTTCCGCTTACTACAGTTACGGATACCCTGAGATATCCATTGCGGAGATTTCCGAGTAGATATTTTTTTTTTCAACATTGGAAAACAAAGGTCATGGAATAGTTTAAACTGGTCATAAAATAAATTAAAAGCCATTTCAGGATCAGTGCTACTAAATACGTCAGTAAAACTTAAAAAACTAAGAGCGTCAACAAATTTAGACTTATTTTCAGGGCTATAGTCTCGTATTGATTATGATTAATAATTATACTACAATATATTTATGTAGACACATTTCCAAACCAATAAAGTATTTATTTAAAAGTATATTTAACCCTCATTTGCGTCACAGATTCCTTATTAAGGCAGATTTCGCAATAAAGCTGTAGTGTATAAGACACTACAGCTAGTAAAAACTTGTCACAAAGATACAATCCAAAAACAAAATCCCATCCATATTTGATAAGTAGTTTTTGAGAAAACCGCGTACAGACATACATAAAGGTGCAAACAGAGAACCCTTTTCTTTGAAGCTGTTTAAAAACGGCAACACTTCCGAGCTTTAGACAGCACTTTATGCCGTCGGTCTTATGCCTCATCTTGACGTATAGTCTCTATTTTAAGGGTTTTTCTTTTCTGATGTTCTACAATGTTAAACAAACGTTTTTCCAGATCCGGTCCGAGATTCAGACGAGAGAGCAAGAACAAGAAGCGGAGATGGAGCGACTGGTGGCGACTCCGGCTGAACCTGACGTACCTGCTGTGCCTGCGGTTAAGGAAAAGAAGGATGTGCCTGTTGTAAGTCTTTACTATATATAGACTGCCTGTGGCGCGTTGGGAGTGTGTCCCACTGCTACGCAAGAAGTCGTGGGTTCGATTCCCACACGGTACCTCACTTTGTGTGATCCACAGATTGTTGTTCCGAGTCTTGGTGTACTTTGTGTCCGTGACTTGTATGTTTGTAAAGTCCCCCGCGACACTGGGCCTGTACCCTACTGCGGGTGTCATCTTTTAAAAGATAACTAGCAATGCGGGTTTGGGCCCCTCATTACTAGCAATCTTGTTAACCCCTCCAGCTAAACTCAATGGCTTGTGTTAGGAGTGGGTTCACGTCGGTAGTCTAATGGGTAAGATTCGACCCCGCGACCTCACGATTGCGAGTCTGGTGCCTTAGCCATTACGCTACCGCCGCTTCCAATATGGAAATTGTTAATATGAGATTTCCCAGAATGCCAACCTTTTTTTGCTACGAGATTATCAGACATGACTAATGGTAATTACAACAATAATATAACCAGTACCGGATCTAGGATTTCGAGGTGGGAGGGGGGGGGGGGGGGAACTGATGATAGCGCTCTTCACCTTTTGAGAACGTGCTTACGACAGAGGTGGGGTGCATTTTGTTTCACCCAATATAGCCATTGTGAATATCTATGTGACTGATGAGGGAGTGCAAATTATTTCACACTATTATTAGGCGTCTCCTTAGATCGTTTGGCGGCCCTTCAACATAGCAGTTTGTACCACTTCTTAGATATATTTTGGGGCTAAGTCGCGTGATTTATTTAAAGGTACGAAACCTTTTATTTACCCGAAGTTTCGATCGAATTGCACCGATTGTGGTCACGGGTCGACTGATGGCAGCTTAGCTAACATTTCAATGTATTTTCAGGAAGAAGAAATGCAGTTTGAGACAACCATGGCCAAAAATATTTATAATATGATACAGGAACAAAAGTAAGTAAATTGGTACTAGTTGGGTAGCTAGCTGGTCTTCAGAGGAAAATCAAAAATATATAATTTAATAATTTGAGTTTATTTACGGGTAACTTGTAAATATACTAATACCCGCTCGTGGCTTTACATTACACAAAATAACTTCGTAATATTATTTTTGAAAAAATGAATTACTAATTAACCCTTCGTCACCTACCATCTATTTTTGTCACACAACCATCCCATGTATAACAATAAGTATATTACTAATCACCCTGTATGTGAGCTAAACAATGTTGAAACTTTTTCAAATTCTTAGTGCCACCAACACAGAACCTTACGTCTGTTTTAATCGAAATGTATAAATAAACTAGCTTTCGCCTGCGGCTCCGCCCGCGTGGATGTCGGTTATCTCGATAAAAAATATCCTATGTCTTTCCCCGGGACTTAAACTAAATCGGTTTAGCTGTTTGTGCAACAGACAGACAGACAGTTACTTTCACATTTATAATATTAGCATGGATTAAATCTAATTTCTTTCTGGTGATATCAGTACTTTATAAATGTTAGCTTATCTGTGTGTACTTGGTCTTTGTTATCAGTTTCTTGTTTGCCATTATAGAAGTTCTGCCATATTTGAAGTCAGAAAACCGTTTTTAAATTGTCACTAACGGCCGGTCTCAATAATCTAACTATCGATGGATTTGGCTACTAGAGGTAGAATTTTGACATATTTTGAATGGAGCTTATCTATACTAACATTATAAAGCGGAAGAGTTTGTTTGTTTGTTTAAATGCGCTAACCCCAGAATCTACTGGTCCGATTTGAAAAAATATTTTTTTGTTGGATAGCCCATTTATCGAGAAAGGCTATAGGCTATATAACATCGCGCTACGACTAATAGGAGCGGAGTAGCGACGAGAAATGTTGCAAAAACGGGAAAAATTTACGCATACGAAGTTGCGCGGGACAGCTAGTGTCAAATATATACCTCTAGTAGCCAAATCCGTCGATAGTTAGATTATTGAGACCGGCCGTTAAAGTATAATGTTTTTACGTTAACGCGATCGGAACATTTACCGCGTTTTCTTTCGGGTTGGTTAAGAGCTTGGAGCGAGCCAATCAGAGCACTAAGTAAAGACAAGTGCTTCAAGATTGAAACCCTTAAAGCACTTGTCTTGCTCTTTTTTCTGACATAATAAACATTAAACATTGACTGCCTCTGTGGCGCGGTTTGAGTGTATCCGACTGCTACGCAAGAGGTCGTGGGTTCGATTCCCACACGGGACACCACTTTGTGTGATCCACAAACTGTTGTTCCGAGTCTGGGTGTACTTTGTGTCCGTGAATTGTATGTTTCTAAAGTCTTCCGCGACACAGGGCTTGTACCCTACAGAGGGAGTCATCTTTAAAAAAAAAATAAAAAATTATACATGCTATATTGAACCTTCTTCGTACCAGGAGCAAGAAGGTCCACCGCAACGAGATGTTCGGTTCTGGTCGCATGGCTTACGTGGTAGAACTAGAGGAAGAAGCAGGAGCAGACAGTGACATCCCCACCACCCTCACACGCAGCAAACAGGACGTCCCCGATGCTGGGGTACGAGCCACCACCAGCGGGGACGATCTCGTACTGGACAAGCTTGCACAGATCTTTTCTTACCTGCGGCACGGAAGACATCGCAAGTTGAAGAAGACCAAGGTGAGTTGTTCGAACTGAGCTGTCTGCGTCAAGACTGTTTAAACGAGGTGAAATTTCACCCTTAAGGACTCTCTCTACTCACTGGTAAAATTGATAAAAAATCTTCCCAAAAAAAAAAAAATTCTAGAAATATTTCTAGAATAAAAATTGTAAGAATGTTTTTTTTTTTAAATTTCACCCTTGAGGTTGAAATGTTAAAGTCAACTTCTTAGCTGATGTTTACTATTTAATCATTTATCTATTTAAGACATTGGTGATCTTTTTTTCTATGTTACCGCATCAAATTAAAGAATTATAGAATTTTATAAGCTACCAGTCTTAATTGTGTTAAGACCCGTAGTTTATACATTTCTATAATGTGTACAAATCGCGAAAGTTTACGAACATATATTGCAAATTAAAGAGTGTCAGAAAATACCTAATTCTCGCATTGAAGCCGTAAAGTTAAACCAAGACTTTAGCCGCCTTATTACAAAGAAAAGACCAAATCAAAGTTTAAACCAAGACTTTCAAGTCCTGGATATAGTACAGTGCTATTGGTCTTATTACAAAACTTAGATAATCCGTGGACCAGCTGATACCAAAGGATCTAGCAATCAGCCACAGATTATAATCAATTTAGTTCATTCATTGTTCTTATCATTCAAATATAACGTTCCGTTTTATACCAATATAATTTGAAAGTAAAGTTTTCATTGAGAATAAAATATTAAGACGTTCTATGTAGCTAAATTATTCGCCAGCACTACGTAATTTTCAAAATATTAACCTGACATAAAAGCCCTCGGCCTGCAATTTACGAAAAATCAAATAAATTCTGTCAGGATCGGAACGTTACACAAGTAGTTGTCATTAGTACTAAAAATGTAAACAAATGATGATAACCTAAATTTAACTAACTCAGACATTAATAGGGATGTTAGAAGTTTAATCTGAGTAACTATAGCGCCCAAACACTTAGAGGAACTTGGATGCGAGTTTTAAATTACAAAGCTAGTTTCATTGGAACAGGTCTTAGCATGGAAGGATACTTACTCAATAAGATAATCCATTTTTGATATACTTACTGTTTTCTTTGTTGCACTCGTTGTTCTGAATGTATTGGGAGAAAGTATGCCTAGATTCAACATAGGTACTGAAGCTTCGGCTGAAGCACAACAAACAATTGAAACAAATTTTATGAATATATTTATTATTTAATATCAGTGAGCTTGCTATGAAATGAAAATCTCAATTATCTACATAGAATCATTATTTATTAGATACCATTTATTCTCCCTAAGAACAGAGTTCATTTTCATGAGAATCATAAATATAATTATCTAAACTGTTAGGTAACACTTAATAGTTATTCCATTTGACAACAAAATGGATGTTTACAATTTCAATAACCTGTAACCATTCTGTATTCCCTGTTCAAACTATGTTTGAAAAGGAATATTGAGTTGATATCCCTTAATTCTATTTAGATAGACTAGCTTTCCCGCACAACTTAGTCTGCATAAATCTTCCCTGTTTTTGCAACATTTCTCAATGCTGCTCCATTCCTATTGGTTGCAGTGTGATATTATATAGCCTATAGCCTTCCTCGACAAATGGGCTATCCAACAGTAAAAAGTTCAAAAGAATTACCCCGTTCAAACAAACTTTTCAGCTTTATAATATTAGTATTTTACAATAAATTTTAAATTGTATGCATTTTTTGTATAATATATAAACAGTGATCAATAATATATTTATATAATAAAATTGATAATTCTATATTTAGATCCACCTTATAGTTCACTAGTAAGTTTTAGGTACATTATACATAGAATCATTATTTATTAGATACCATTTATTCTCCCTAAGAACATAGTTCATCTATCAGAGAATCTTAAATATAATTATCTAAACTGTTAAGTAGTGCATAATAGTTATTACATCACAATTTCAATAAACTGTAACTAATCTGTACTCTCTGTTTAGTGTTTAAACTATGTTTAAAGGAACATTGTAGCAATGTATTAACTAGCTGAGCTCTTATAAACATAATATTCAGTTCTTGGTACCTACCAATAACCTAAGTTTACATCTGTTCCTAGTGATAGGTATACCCATGGTTACACTTTACCAACTAAATTTTAAATTGATCAATGTTTATTTAGTTCCACTATAATATGTATAGTTCAGTAGTAAGTTTTAGGTAAGAAATTTTGTCATAATGATGTTTCTATTACTTTGTTTTGTGCATTTTGAGTAAATTCAACGTTGGTTTTTGCCGCACTACTCCAGACCACCTATCAGACATTCCAAATGTGATTTTCCAACTTCAATATAAATAATGTGACATATTATAAGTGGAATGCATCAGATTGTTTTACATAGAGCACTAGTTAATGATACTATTGTCGAACAAAATTAATCTGTGTTGATCTTCAACTTTCCACACTGCATAGGTACACTTCACGTCGAGTCTGGTTGACCCAAACATTGCACAGACCACTTTAATTTTAGGACATCTCTGAGTTCTGTATATTAAATCTTCTCTCTCAATTCCAAGCTGTGATAAATGTTTTGAAAAACAATATTATTAAATCTTTGGTCACACATCGCATTTCACTCGATTTTTGCGTTTATTTTGTTGCCACACCATATTTAGTTAGTTAATAATTTAAAGTCACTAAACACGCATTATTCGTCATTAATAATTGAAACTAAAATACGCAAAATTGTAAATAAAATAACCTTAAAATGTCAAAATTTTTGACATTTTAAGGTTATTACCATAGTTAAACTAGGGTGATCGAAAGACTAATCTATAGACCAAAGAAGATCATCGATTAAGCGATGAACCTCGTTTTGTAATAAGGATTTTCGGTTTAAACTAGGATTTTCGTCAAACCAGGTTTAGTCCAGCTTTTGGAATAAGGCGGTAGGTGTTAGACAGAAGTTTGATACCAGTTCACAATCGAAACTATCGAGATTTTTTTTTTTTTTTTAATGAATTCTGCAACTTGGCAATCTGTGTCAACACAATAAGCCATTCAGATGAGGTATCACGATCTTTGTCTTGTCAGCAGAAGGAATTCCTATGAATCCCTTTCATCTGTTATCACCAAATCTCACGGTGAGTGTAGGTACACTATGCCTTTTTAATCTGGAGTGTGTGATACTTCCTGTGCCCACCAGTCCTGATGCCAGTTCATTGACGTGACTTGATATTTTCGTCTGATAGCTTTTGCTGTATCTAGCGATCTCTTGTTTGACGGTGGCGATCTTTAGGTCATCGTGTATGTATTTATTGCTCACATAGTAGGGTATGTCTAGCATGGTTCTCAATGTCTTGCTTTGAAATCTTTCAAGAATCTCTATGTTGCTATTGCTAGCAGTACCCCACAGCTGGATTCCGTAAGTCCAGATTGGTTTAAGGATGGTCTTGTAAATAGCTATCTTGCTTTCATGTGAGAGGTTCGATTTGCGACCTATTAGCCAGTACATTGATCTGACTTTCATATCCAGCTGTTTACGCTTCGTCCAGATATGCTTTCTCCAGGTGAGTCTTTTATCAAGATGCATACCCAAATATTTGGCATCTTCAGCTTGAGGAACTTCCTCATTATAGAGTCTTATTGTAGGACAAGTCTGCCTTCTCAGGGTAAAGGTCACATAAACAGATTTTCCTTGATTAACCATAATACGCCATTTATCCAGCCATTTTTCTACCTCATGGATGTGGGTTTGTATGTTGGTTGACGCCATAACGGGATCCTCGTGAACCGACAGAAGGGCTGTATCATCTGCATAGGTGGCAGTTAAGGTATCAGCATGTGTTGGAAGGTCCGCGGTAAAAAGCAAGTACAGAACTGGTCCCAATATACTCCCTTGTGGAACTCCTGAGAGTATTTCATTTAAATGAGTAACTTCGCTATTAAATTTCACCTCAAAGCATCTACCGTATAGGTATGACTGGAGAATCGGAAAGAAGGAGTGAGGCAGCAGCTTTTTAAGTTTGAAGAGAAGTCCTTCATGCCATACTCTGTCGAACGCCTGGCTGATATCTAGGAAGACAGCAGTGCAGTATTGTTTGCATTCCAGTGCACGACTTATAGTATCCGTAATACGGTGTATCTGCTCTATGGTTCCATGCTGCTCTCGGAAGCCAAACTGGTGAAGAGGAATAACTTCTGGTAGATGGGGCGCATCCTGTTCAGCAATATTTTCTTGAAGAGCTTACCCAGTACAAGGAGCAGGCTTATTGGTCTGTAGGAGCTTGCTTCGTGGAGGGGTTTGCCTGGTTTGGGTATCATTATAACCTGCACAATTTTCCACTGAGCGGGGTAAATTGCTAGTCTTAGGCAGGCATTAAAGATGGCCGCGATGTGGATAATACCCTTTCTGGGCAGCTGCTTGAGTAGTTGTTCGTCTATTAAGTCGTAGCCTGGCGTTTTACCCTTCTTTAGTCTCAGGACCTCCCGCCATATTTCGTTAGGGCTAGCGCTTTTTAGTGGTAGGCTCATTTGCAGTGGTGCGTCTAAATATTCAGAAACCTCTTTGTCGTGTTCTAGATTTTTGCTTGGTAGGGGGCTGAAGATGGTTTTTAGGTGCTCTGCGTACACTTGGGCCTTTTCAAGTTCTGTTTTTGCCCACTTGCCATCAGGAGCTTTTATGGGTGGTATATGTTGTTCCGGTCGTTTAAGCCTTTTTGATATCTTCCATAGTGAGTAGTCAGTATCTTTGTTAGGAGTAAGTTCAGCCAGTTGTTTTTGTAGACGCTCGTTTTCTGCCTGGGAGATCATGTGTTTGAGTTCCTCAGAGGCCTTGTTGAAAGCTTTTTTGTCACAGGGATATTTTGTAGTATGCCATTTTTTTCGTAGCAGTCTTCTTTCATTCACTTTATCCTTTATGAGTTTGGAGTGGTGGGCATTTTGTGTCATTCGCGGTCTTAAAAAAGGTGTAGTTTCTTTGACAGCTAAGTGAATAAGCTTATTGAGAGTTTCTATGGCTGTTTCAACTCTATCTGTGTTATTCAATGGTAAGTTTAATTTAATGGATTCTGATATTTTGGTTCGGTATTTGTCCCAGTCTGTTTTGTAGTTATACAGCCTTTGTATGTACTCAGTTAGAATGACGCTACAGTGAATATTTAGAATTACTGGTGTGTGGTCTGACGACAGGTCAGTACATTCTTCTATGCTTATTTGTCTGAGTGGGATATTTTTAGTGATGAAAAAATCCAACAGGTCTGGTACCTTTTGTGGGTCCGCAGGCCAATATGTAGGAACACCATGTGAAGCGCAATGAAGGTTAAGGTCGTTCGTAACTACATAGAGTTGTCGACCTCGTGTCGAGGTTAGCCTGGAGCCACAGAAAGCATGTTTAGCATTCCAGTCTCCCCCGCAAATAAATCTGTTTCCTAGTGTGTTAAAGTAAGTTTTGAATTCATCAATTGTTATAGTATGCCTAGGTGGGCAGTAAACAGCAGACACTGTTATTTCCGTCTTGGTATCTTGGATTCTGATCGAGGTTGCCTGTATCTTTTCGGTTTTACTTTCCCCAAAAACATAATGTTTGATGTTCTTTTTTATTATGATCGCAGTTCCTCCATGTGAGTTACCAGAAGGGTGGTTTGTAGTGTACACCATGTAATTTTGAAGTTGGAAATGGGTTTTTGGTGTGAACCTTGTTTCAGAGATCAAAGCTACGTCCACTCTATCGAGTTTCAAGAAAAGTTCAAGCTCCTGTCGACGTTCTGTCAGTCCATTGGCATTCCAGGTGATTATTCTAAGGTTTAGGGGAGCTTTATGAGGCTTGTGATTAATTGGATCATACGATCCATCAAGTTGTCTAAAATGTTTATTATGTTTTGGAATTTGTTGAACATGGTGTCTAGTACTTCTCCGAAATTATTTGGGTCCTTGAGGTCGGTTGTCGATTCTGCTATGTTGGTTTGTTTTGTTGCTTGTGCATACGAGTATGTGTTATTTGGTTTCGAATGATTGTATAGATTGTAGTTCTTGGTTTGATGGTTTTCATGTGCAGTTTGTGTTGGATTTTGGCGATATTGATCTTTTGCTGTGTTGTTTGTTTTTTCATTGGTTTCTTTACCCTTTCCACTCTTGTTTTTTGTGAGTAGGTCTTTATATTGCTTGTATTTTGTGCAGCCTTTGTAGCTTGCTGGATGCTTTTCTTGGCAGTTGGCACAAGTTGCCTCGGTATCCGGTCTTTTTAAACAGCTTGTGGTTGAGTGTTCTTCCCCACATTTAACACATCTAAATGGTCTGTTACATTGATTTTTTGCATGTCCAAATCTTTGACATCTTTTACATTGCAAAATGTCTAGCTTTTTGTATGGTGCTTCGAATGATACTTTTACGTAATTCACTTTGTTGATTTTGAAGATTTCTTTGTTGTTATGTTTCGGCTCAAGATCAACATAAAATAAGGGTAGAGGCTGTTTTGTACTTTTATGTCTTACATTTGTGATGTGCCGGACTTGTTCGCCGAGTTCGAAAAGCTCTTTTTTTATGCCTTCTGTGTCTTCCGAATAGTGTAAACCCCGTAACACCACTCTATAGGCTCTCTCGCTTTTAAGCTTGTATGTATAATGGCTAACATTATTCTCTATAAAGTTGGCTCTTATGTTTTTGTACGTGTCTATGTCACCAGGCATTATTTTAACTATGTGTCCTGACCTCAGAGTTGTCATAGTGTATTTGTCGGTGTTTGCAATTGAGGAGAGAAGCTCTTTTAATTTTGTTATATCTATGACTCCAGTGACAAATATGGGTTCTGGCTTTGGCGGTTTAGACTCCTTAGGTTGTTGGCTGGGTTCGTCAGTGCTTTCTGACTCCAAGATTTGAAATCTGTTTTCGGTGGTTACTGCATATGTTGTCTTGTTTAATTTACTATTTTTCTTTGCCCATTCAGGACTGGATTCCGCTTTTCTTTTCATAGGTACCTGATCATTTTGCCATGGTTGATTTTGTTTTTTACCTTGTTCGTCGTTCTTGTCAAATGTATTCGATTTCTCATTCACCATATCGTTTGAGTTTGTTATATTTGGTGTTTCAACTGGTAAATTTCCAAGCGAGTGGCTCCTAGCACGTGTAAACATGCTTTTTTGGAGTAATTGTTGTGTCATCTTTGGTTTGTTTTGGTTTTCTTTTTCATGATTCATTTTGTTCCCACGAGTAGGGTCGATATAAAAGGTCACTTGAAGGGTGACGCCCATTCCTCCCAAGAAGGCGATCTCCAACGACGTTTGCCATGTCCGCCGAGGTCGGCGCTCGGTACTGATCTCCCACTAGTCATGCATTCCTTTGGCACGTGTCCCACCGTGGAATTGGGGTGATTGTTTTATAGAGGTTTTTTTCCTCTCAGCCCGGGCAATTAAGCCTAGACTCCCGGTCGCTGAATTGCGGTTGCGGGCGTGGGTATTCATTTCCTAACACCCACGGTTAACTGGCTGGTTAGGCAAATATTGTCGGGTTAGTTGACCGCCGCCCGAGATTCGGCGTTAAGGTTCGTTTGGCACCACCCGGGGGGCACGTGTAGGGTTTTCTTCAGGTAATCTTCCTACGGACGCGAACCACTCCACCCCCCTCGAGAAATATTACGTGAAAATCTAAATGAGTTTTGCTATTTTCAATTTTCAAGAAACATTGTCAATTAAAAATAAAATGGCCCTTAGTTTTTATAGCTTGGTTTTTTCGGCTTTGCTAATTTGGAATAACATGACATATAGAATAATTCATGACTTATCACAAGTGTAGTATTTTGCTTCCTAAATGAGTAAAGAATTTTGAATTTGAGTTCGACAGTTTATAATATTGCAAGGAAAGTTATAAACTTTGACTGCCTCTGTGGCGCGGTGGGAGTGTATCCGACTGCTACGCAAGAGGTCGTGGGTTCGATCCCCACCCAGGATAAAACTTTGTGTGATGAGCACGATGGTTTATTCTGAGTCTGGGTGTTATTTATCTATAATATGTATTTAGAAATATATAAGTATGTTCATCAGTTGTCTGGTTTCCATAGTACACTGCTTAGTTTGGCATCAGATAGCTCTGTGTGAGTTGTCCCAAGAATACGGCTGCTGATATAAAGTTGTGATGTATGAACAGGACAAGCCGACCGAGAAGGGTCGCGCAGACGACTCAATCTACGGCGACATCGGCGAGTACCTGGCGGGCGAGCGGCGCGAGCGGCGCGACGAGCGCCCGCGCCCCGCCGGCTACTTCGACAAGCCTGCCGACAGCGAGAAGGATGACAGTATGTACTGCTTTATTTATAACACACTAGCTGTCCCGGCGAACTTCGTCTCGACTCTAAACCGTCCTCGAATCCCCTTGAACTCACACAAAAAATTTCATCAAAATCGGTCCAGCCGTCTAGGAGGAGTTCAGTGACATACACACGCACACAAGAAATCCATACTTCCATACTAATATTATAAATGTGAAAGTAACTCTGTCTGTCTGTCTGTCTGTCTGTCTGTTACGCTTTCACGCTCAAACCGCTGAACCGATTTAGATGAAATTTGGTATGGAGATAGTTTGAGTCTCGGGGAAGGACATAGGATAGTTTTTATCGCGATAACCGACATCCACGCGGGCGGAGCCGCGGGCGAAAGCTAGTATATATATAAAGATTTGCTCGTAAAGGGTCTCTTATTTCACCAATTTTAATATCGTAATGTATCTCGTTACGTACTTGTGCGTTATTGTAATGTAAAACGCAGTTTATCAACATGCTCCGTCTAAACGAATGGTACTTATTCAAATCTTAGTAAAGAGATTTAAGCTATTGCATAGCTTTAGTCGCGGGCTTTGAGCGCGGCGACCAATTCAAGAAATTCCGTAACGAAAATAAAACCTAACACCCCCCACTCCGCCTACCATGTAGCTCGGCCGAGCGTTCGCTTAACGTATATGTTTATGGTACGACTGTACGAAGCTCGCACGGATCGGGACGAGCTGCTCCGAAATGTAATGAAAAGGAAAAAAAAAAAATAATTGCATAAGTTGATAAAAAATACTATGCAATAGCTTTACCGCGGCAGGCCCCGAATGCCACACATTTTTTTTTTTTAATAAATATGTTGATCGGCTGCCCAAAACGCGCGTCACTATATAAAGAGCTAATATTCAGTAGGGGTACTCAACAGGGTACGAGGTATCCCCCTTATGTTAATCTGCCGCGCTCCAATAAATTCAAATTAGCTACTTGGGCTCCCCATCTATTATATTGTTATTATATACTACTGACCTCTATAGCCAGTCCAGTCCAACTAACTAATACTATAGAACCTAAGCACCTGTTCCATCAACAACGATGAGCGAGAAGCGAGTAACGATTTATCGTAGTTGCATTTTTGAAAGATAGAAAAATTTTAAGTCAAGACCCAGGAATCGAACCCGAGACTACCGTAGCCACTAGACCTCAAATTTTTCTATCCCTTGATGCTCGCGAATTGGGCCCTCGCATGCGCCATCTAGTCGGTATTTAAAGAACTATCACGACTTTTGTTATTGCTTCGTTACAGAGAGCATTTTAACAAATTATGATGTCTAGATAGGTGGTTCGCTTCTGGTCCCGGTTTGGCTACGGAAGACTCGGATTCGATACTTGGGTCTGGACTTCAAAAAAAAAAGTGTCTATTTTTTTAAAAATGCAACTATTGTATTTGTAAAGTAATTAGCAAGAAATGACTATAAAAATTACTTCAACGATCTATCGCTTTAGAAACGTACAATGGATGTATTTTTTAGATCCCGTCCGTGTATTAAAAAAAATGCAGTATAGAGCGAGTACTCGCCAGCAGTGTGAACGGTCAGCGATCAACTATTAATATCTGTATCTCTTTTATTTACACGGGATCTACATAAGTATGTACGTGTCTTGAGTGATAAAATCGCTACTCGCTTTCTCGCCGTTGGTGGAACAGGTGCCTAAGATATATATAACACTTAGCGAAAAATCTCTACAAAACATAAAAAATGTTTATTTTTTGTTCTTTCAGTTGAAGTATCAGGTCCCCGCCGGACCGAGGACCGAACCCGTCGCTCGGCGGCGCTGCTGTCCCGGCTGGCAGCTGAGCCAGAGGGGTATGCAGAGTGCTACCCTGGGCTTAGAGAGATGGATGACGCTATAGATGACTCTGATGATGAAGTGGATTATACCAAGATGGATGCCGGGAATAAGAAGGGACCTATAGGTAAGTAAGAAAAGAAAGAAAAATACATGTATAATCAGCAAACTAAACACAAGAATAAACTCATAGACACACAAAATCAGTATGTAATAGAGAAATAAAACAAAAGTAATACGAAAAAAAATTATTTTACTATTAGATAGCCCATTTATTGAGGAAGGCTATATAACATCACGCTACGACCAATAGGAGCGGAATGTAATGAAAAATGTTGCAAAAACGGGGAAAATTTTGTAACTCTTTGTTTTCCCGAACAAATAAAATAAATAATTTATTATTAGGCATGCGATAAGTAGGTACCGTGTGACTTGACTGCCTCTGTCGCGCGGTGGGAATGTATCCGACTGCTACGCAAGAGGTCGGGGCTTCGATCCCCACCCAGGATAAAACTTTTTGTGATGAGCACGGTTTATTGTGTCTGGGTGTTATTTATCTATAATATGTGTGTATTTAGAAAATATTTAAGTATGTTTATTAATTGTCTGGTTTCCATAGTACAAGCTCTGCTTAGTTTGGGATCAGATAGCGTTGTGTGAGTTGTCCCAAGATATTATTATTATTGTCAACGACACCACTGAAGTGTCGTTTACAATTTTTTTTGGTAATTTATAATGAAGTTCTCATACAAAACTTGCATCGATATTAATTTATTTATCATTCGTAAGATTACGACATGACATAGACACATCACCAGTTGGCAGGGGTGTGGTTACCAAAAAAAAAGTCAAAGTACTTTATTCATTTAGGTTACAAATGCAACACTAATGAACGTCAGACAAAATTTGGAATAGAATGATTCTGCATTTAATGCCAAGTTCACAAGAGTAAAGCCGTGAGAAAAGAACTTGGCAATAAAAAATCATGGCCACTTTTTTTAAATGCCATTTTTTACAATATATTTGTATACTAGCTGTGCCCGCGGTGTTGCCCGCAATTTATTAGCCATTAATCTAGGGCATCAGCTAATTCCATACCAAATTTTATTAAAATCGCTCCAGCCGTTTAAACGCGAAGAAGTAACAAACATACACACTCACATACTCACAAAATTTCGCTTTTATAATATTAGTGTGATATACAGTAAAGCCAGTAAGGTGCTGCAACCATTACACCATGAAACTCACGCAAGCTATAACCTTAGTACGTAAACTGGTACAATCAAGTTTTAAATGAATTAGCCTCCTACGGTGTGGATGAGAGCATCAACTTACAAAAATACAGAAGAGGGTAAAGGCAACATGAAAAATCGGAGTGTGTATGACTGCTGGTTAGAAGTTGTGGGTTCTGTACCCACAGGGAATATCATTTTGTGTGTGTGGTGCACAATTGTTGCTCCGGGTCTGTGTGTACTTTGATTGATGAATTAAAAATCTCCTCGACACAGACCGCATACCCTAACGCGGGAGTTGTATTTAAAAAAATATTTTTGCTTTTTACCCGAATTGCAAGGAAGGGTTATGTTTTACGCGCGTATCTTGTATGTATGTGTGTAATATTATTTATTACCTCTTTTACCTATTATTTATTTCAAACCACTTAACGGATTTATATAATTAATACGTCGTTAAATTTGTCGTGACTGCTCAAGTGTTAGATATGTCAAAAGAGTATGTTGACAAAGAGGTGTGAAATAAATCAAAATAAAGGGCTCATCGTAAGCATTTAAAAAGGATACAATATAATTATTATTTTTAAAATTTTCAAACAACCACTCAAAAGTATTAAATAAAACAAAAAAATTATGTAATGTTATATAGCCCTCCTCTATAAACGAGCTATCCAGAACTAAAATATTTTTCAATTCGAACCAGTAGTTGCTGAGATTATCGCGTTCAAACAAACAAACAAACTCTTCACTCGCTTTATAATATTAGTATAGCGTTACGCCATCAACATGTTAATTGGTCACCAGGTCGCTGGGACTTCGACACGCAAGAGGAGTATTCCGCATACATGAGTAGCAAGGAAGCCTTACCGAAGGCCGCCTTCCAGTACGGGGTCAAGACACAGGACGGACGGAAGACCAGGAAGACCAAGGATAAGAGCGAGAAGGCTGAACTTGATAGAGAGTGGCAACAGGTATGTAATTGTAATTTTTATATTGATTAATTAGAAACCTGCCATTCACCATCGACTTGTGAATCCCAACAATAATAGGGTAGATGACTGTCAAGTCAAATCAGTATCTTTTTAAGAAACGTCAAAACGATGCGCCTCGTATTAATTTATATGAAATACAAAACAATGACGTCATTCTTTTGTATGGTCAAATCATGTAGTTTCAATGTTTGTTTTGATGTTTATAAATTCATGACAACGTAAAATTGTAGAGAAACATTGTTTTTCAGAATATTTTTGCAAATGCTATTTCCTGTATAGTGTTAAATAATTTGTTGTTATTGTAGTCATCTACCCAATTGCAGTAATCAGGGGAAATTCTTGGTGTAACAATCGAAATAGATTGACAGACCGAACACACTTAGTTAAAAAATCTTGGGACAACTCACAAAACGCCATCTGATCCCAAAATAGGCAGAGCCTGTACTTCGGCTACAGATTTTTTTTTTAAAGACGACTCCCGCAGTATGGTACTAGACCTGTGTGGCGGGGGACTACAAATTTTAAAATCGTCTTACATAAAGAATTAATGACTAGTAGATTTTGTACAGTCGGTACACCCGAAATATTACCTACCTACTATATTCAAAATCTCTACCTAGACAGCTGTTACTTATATATTTCATTGTATTGTTACAGATACAGAATATAATACAGAAACGCAAGGCGCCTCAAGGTGGAGACGAACCATCCTACAAGTCTGCTAAATACTAACTATGGGTCCCTATATACATGTGTTTTGACATGAAGTTAGCTCTCGAACATTATAGTCGGAGAGGTGGCATCTTACACTATGAAGATGTAACTTAATGTAGCACACTCTGCTAACTTGAAGTTCATATATTTGATCTTGAAAAATCTGCATGTGAGCTCCATCTCTTTCTATATAGGTTTGTATGTTGGTGCATTGCTGTATTGGGTTTTGTGTTATCTGTAATAATAAGGTGTTCTTGATAAATAAATAATAAAAAAAAGATGGAACTATGGAGTATTTTCATGGTCAAATATTTTGACTTCAGTATGCCTTAGCAAGCCGTTAAAAAAAAGTTTTGGTAACGTTGACTCCATTATGATACATCTCATGTCTTACTCATTGTAAGTAATCTATATTGTGTAAAAGAGAAGTGGTTTTAAACAAGGTACATTCGTTCCGTGGCGAATTTGATAACGCCGTAGGTACTAATCATTCGAAAAAAAATTGTCTATGGTCTCCATCGCAAATGTCAAATTCTATACTTTAATTATTTTCCATTCACGATATCGCTATTCGAATGTGATTTTGTCTATACCCAAACAAGAAGTGGGGGGGGGGGTCACTCACGAACCAAACACGAAATATCAGAAGCATCTCTTCCTAAGAAGATGAAATTTGGCAGGTACGTACTTTATAGGTAGAAGTCATCAGCTTAGAATAGAATTTAAATAATAATCTCCTCTTAATGAGGCAGAAAGGGGCTTAAAAAAGACATATACAAATAATTAGGCATACAAAGGGGTGTGCTATATTTAGAAAATATGTGCTTTGATTACCTCCGGCCAAGTGTGAACGGCTTGCACAACGACAATGCAATTGACTGTCAACGCCAAATATTTGAAATCTTTTTTAAGAACAAAGTTATATCTGCAAAATTTTTACAGGAGAGCGATTTTTAAGTTTGTCTACAAATTTGGTTTCTTCCGTGCGCTTAACACATTTGTACATTTTTAAATTATACACACACACATATATATATATATATTAGTCGATATGAATTTGCCGTCCCTTGAACAGACAGCGCCTGGGTCAGGGCGTTAGCTTGCCTATCTCTCCCTAAATACATCACTGCTCTGAAAGTGACAATGTTGCCTATCTTAAAATTCCTTTGAATCTGCCCTGGCCAAATAAATAAAATTATGATAGTCCGAATATAGTTTACTTTAGTTAGGTTAGTATCTTTTCCCAACACTATAATAGGGTAGATGATAGTCAAACGTATCTTTTTATGAAAAATGATACGCTCAGTACAATTTTGTATGAAGTGCAAATCGGTGACGTCATAACTTTTTAACTGCAGGTAATATTTATTTTGATATTTATGAATACATGACTATATTAAATTGTGGACGAAAATATATATTTTTAAACGTTATACGGTGTGCTATTTTAATAATAGCACGCGCACATTAAATATTAATTTGCTGTAATTAAATCTATTCCATTGCTATGTGATCTATTGTTTGAAATATATAATGAGAAATCAGAATGCAAGTACCACGGTATTGTATCATTATTTAAATATGAATGAATTACTATTGTATATTAACAAAAACATAATTAAACAACACAGCTGCCTTTTAAATAGCAACCCGCAAAATTTTATGCATATTTGAAATTGGCTAAATCAGACTGTTGTAAAAAAAAAATAAGTTTGATTTTACGAGTTGAAAAAATGGCCGCAAACTTGACATGTCATTATTTTCACAGCTCCGCGTTTAATATCTAAAATATGTGTTAACTGGATAAGAAGGAGACTTTGTAAAGAATTTAAAATTGAAACTGGCGGATGCACAAAATGTGCCGAGGAGCCTAGTCCTCTCGACCGAATAAACTGACAGAGGAAAGGAAGAAAAAGGTTGATTTTATTCGCACCCATTTGATGTTGAATAATTGTGAACGACAAATAGAATATAATTTTAGCGTTTATCGTTTGAAAATACTTTAACTAAGAAATACAAAATTATACGTATATTAGTATAATGTAGTATAAAAAAAAAATTCTGCGGTTATAATGTGAAGCCAAATCAGCCCCTAGAAAAGTGTAAACTTTAATCTAATAGAACGACGTTTGAATGACGTCGTGGCGCGCGCAAAACTGCGAATCTTATATTAAAAAACTCTGTTCATTTTGTTTAAATGTCTAAATGTTTATATACATTTGCACGGAGACCCCACATTTGACGTCATTGGTAAGTAGGGTTAACCACCTAATTATTGACACTTTTAAAGTAAGCTTCGTGTCAGTTTGAAATTAAATTACCGTAAAAATTAATTTATAACAGATTTTTTCTAATTGTTGTTCTTTAATCTTAGTTTTTATAACCTTTATTATGTGATTGAATAGTAATTAATGTTTTTTTTTAAATTAAATTCATAAGATTATAAGACAATGGAAAACCCTATTATAAATTCCCAATATTGGCATCTACTCGTTCAATTACATGTAGTTCAGCTAATAACTGGTAACTAGTATATATTTAAAACACTGTTTTTCTAGGTAAATATGTGCTTTTAGTTGTACAATAAAATATTAAAAAAAAAACTTTTTATAACCTAAACACTTTCTTTCTATTCATTTTGGCAGTTTCAGTTTATACATAAAGACTATTCTTGAGATATTTAATTTGATTGATTTCTTTTTCGTTTCAACATTTGGAAATTGTATTAAGGAAAAAAATATTCGATGTGAAAACTTTTTTTACTTGAAATCTTTACAAATATATCTCATTAATTTGTAGAAGAACTCGCTAGTAGGTAATATTCGAAAAAAAAACTATTATTGGTATCGATCCTATTTTTTCAATCTAAAATCTAAAGTGCCAATAATTGAACAAGTACCAATGATTGGGTGGTTTACCCTACCTATTTTCAAATCATTTCCTACCTATTTTCAAATCATTTCATTTTTGGTGTTTTATTTAATTTCGGAGATTTGGAGGATTTTAAATTTTAAGACACAATATTACTTTTAAAGTCATAAATTTATTTTTAATCTAGGCTGCTGCCCTAATGTGAGAGTTATGTAAATTGGGTATTTGAATGTTAAGTCAAATCAGTATCTTTTTATAAAACATCAAAACGATTCGCTCCGTAGAGATTTGTATGCAATATAACATTATGACGTCATAATGGTCTAGTGTCAAATCATTTATTTGATTATTATAAATACAATACGTCAATACCTGGTCAGTGTAAAATAATTTATTGTTATTGATTGATTTAATATTCAAATATCTAATTATGTAAAAAACCTGTTAAATCTGAAAGGCTATTGGATGGGTGGATTTGTATCATGTTCTTTCACGCAAGAACTACTGAACGCGGGGGAAGTTATTTTTTTTAAACTAGAATTGTGCCACCACCTCTCAGACTATAACTAAAATGTGTTCTAATTAGTAAGAGTACATAGTAATGTACATACAACATAGCGATAATATTGTGTAAATAAATATAATGAAAAATGTATTGAGTTTTTTATTGTTGTCTTAATCGCGTAAATATTAATTATTATATTATAATAAGCGGCGGTAGCCTAATGGCTAAGGCATCGGTCTCGCAATCGTGAGGGCGCGGTTTCGAATCCTACCCATTATAGTACCGACGTGAATCCACTCCTAACACAAGCCATTGTGCTTAGCTGGAGGGGGAGCAATCCTATTGATTGCTAGTAATGTAGGTCCACAATCCCACATTGATCTTAAAAAAAAAAAATACGGTTGAAACGTCGGGCAATAAAATAAAGGTATTTAAAGGTATGTAGCTTATCAAATTCTATAATGTGTACACATCGCAAAAGTTTATATTTCTTCGCATAAATATTTCTTCTTATTTTTTTAAATATTTCGGCATTTATCTTTAACCTACGACGCGATAGAAACTCTTCAAAATAATAAAAATTACGTGTCTGTATGTGTCACAAATTGAGTAGGTAATTCATAGATTAGGTAGAGATTTAATTGAGTGAACATACCTACAGGGTGTTCGACGGCCATCACACTGAGGGATAGTACCTTAAATGTTGTAGATAGAACATTTTACTAAAGGACAACTTCATTTTGATTTCAACACGTTGAGGGACGGACGGCATATGCCGTAAAATAATATTGCTTGATACGACACTACAGCTACTGCCGTTATTTAATTTAAATCTGTAGAAAACAGTACGGCTTTCACAGGTCTATTTCTTAAAAAATATACATAGCTAAGGGTTTTACTGTCGTATCATATCAAATTTTCTTGTGCGTTGTGATACAAAAATACACATTGAAAATGTTTGTGTGCAAGATTTCTAGGAACACTATATTCGCGCATTACGGTTACCGCCGTATATTATTGCATGTAAATGGTTCGTGACACAAGGCGCTAGGAAGAGGTTGAGAGTTGCAATTTTTGAGTTTATTTCGTCAAATTTAATATATCCCGGTAAGTAATTTCATAATTTTTGTAGGATAGCTAATAATATTATTATTCTAATTTTTGTCAGAAAAATCGCTTCCATGTTTTTTTTTTTTTTTTTTTTTTTTTTTTTTTATTACTTTACATTGATTTTAGTAAGTGTAAATCATATGTAAAGTAATCCCTTAAGTAAGTTATTTTGTTTTACATGAATCCCGATAAACGAGTCAAACATCTTTTGGAAGAAGTTTCAACACCAGAAAATCATTTCTGCATAAGAAGCCGGTGATATCAACCTGGTACAGCTGACTAAACACGTTGGTGCGGTAGTTTGGAACCACCCGTTCAAAAGTATCGCACGAATTACTGATTTTGTTTACGGATCTAACAGTATTGTCGCATTTCATTGTAGTTTTATGTTATACGAGCTGTGCCCCGCGGTGTTACCCGCGGGTTATTAGCCTATGTGTTAATCCAGGGTGTCAGCTAACTCCATACCAAATTTTATTAAAATCGCTCCAGCCGTTTAGACGTGAAGAAGTAATAAACATACACACTTACAAACTTTCGCCTTTATAATATTAGTGTGATTACACTACGGGTATAACCGTGGTGCAATTTGTATAAAGAAATTACTGTCATATCTTATAATTTTTCAATGTCTGCACCTACTCGCAATGTGTTAAAGATAATTAAAACCGGAAATCGAACATGCAAAATATAAAAAAAGAAACATTTTGTATTTTGACGACACTCATTAGGATTATTTAAGTAAAATTAAGTTAGTTATTTAGAAAAAAAAATATCACCGTGATTGACCTTTTTGATAAAAATACAAAATTATGCTTTTTTATACTAGGTGGATACGAGTCCCGGTATAAACAGGCGATTATTACATAATCACTGATCTGATAGGACACTCTGTATATCGTGTTCGTGATTCTTAAGTCAACTCCCGCACTAGGGAACAATTCCTGTGTCCCGAGGGACTTTACAAAAAAACACTAATACGATACAAAGTACACTTAGACTCTGCACAACGATTTGTGGATCACACAAAGCGGTGTCCCTTGCCGTAATCGAACCCGCAACCTCTTGCGCAGCAGTTGCATGCACTACGGCACCAAAGCAGTCAAAATTATGTTAACACATTTTTCGTAATGTTACTTGATCATATATTAGGTTCTGTTAAGGTGGGTACTGACTTACGTTGCAAGCCGTAATGAACATGTTACAAAGCGAGCATTCGTGTAATCAATTAGAATCAATGAGCACGAACATGCAAGCAACGAGCAGCTCATTGCGCGCTGCGAGTACTCCACACGCTGTCAGTTTTTTTGGCGAATTACCTACAGAGGTCGTTCCGATTCTAAGAATAAAACCTCATTCTCGATACCTAAGTATATTTTAAATTAAAATGGCAAAAAATATGGGTAAACATGGGTTTCGATTCTGGTAGATGGTACCAAGTTAGTTGTAGCACTATAAGATAATAAAGAAACGAAAAGCCTGCAGTAGAACACAGTTACCGTACCTAACCAATTTGTTTTAATATTTATGTTATTTCATTATACCATATTGAAGTATTATTTTATAATTTTTAAATTACACGTTAGTTAGAAAAACCTTACGTTATCAGTACTGCAATAAATATTGTTGGCTAAAATTTAATCAAAAGATGTCAGTTTTTTTGGCGAATCTTTCACGCGGTTCAATCAGTACGCAATCATAGATCACAACCTCGTCGTCAGTCGAATTTGGAGCACGGGTGCGCAAGAAACATGTATACACGGATTTTTAAAGCACACGGCGTAGTGTAATGCTAGCTGCGAATGGTAATCACGGCCTTTACGTAACACATACCTACCTTCATAGGTGGATCCAGACTCCAGACGGTTGTTTTGTGTAATGAATTTCTTGTATTGTATTGAATTTCTTTGCCCATGTTCTTGTGCCCCCTTCCCTACTCCACTTGGCCGGCCGGTCATAACTATTTATGACAATGTAATGCGTAATCGCATCTCTAATTCTCTTGGTTTAGTTAGTTACCCGCGGCGCGTGGGAGTGTCTCCGACTGCTACGCAAGAGGTCGTGGGTTCGATTCCCATACGGGACACCACTTTCTGTGATCCACAAATTGTTGTTCCCCTAGTTGTACTATTTATTCTGTGCCCCTAGTATGAAATCCTGGATCCACCCATCCCTACCTTTAAGATGTCCGTACATATGATATAGATGCGCTTCTAAGATTATTTACAGAAACTATTTGTTTAATATGTAGGTAGGACTAAAAAAATAACACCAAATCGAAGAGTTTTATATGCATACCTAGGTAGGTATCATAAATGCATCCGCGCAGCCACTTGTCATAACTTAGATCGCAAGAATTTCATGTCGACCTGTTTTGTTTGTTTTGATTTAATTATATCGGACAGACTGATATCTGCGTTGGTATACTGGAATTCAAATGTTCCCTTCTCGTTGAAACACGGACGCCAATTGTTTGATGTGTGCTACTTTGACCGGGACCCAGAGGCAATGGTCGTTGCCCAGAGGTTATAATCCTAATGTGAAAGGCTGAAAGGTATTTTTTTCAAGTTGGTAGGTCAGGCTTTCTATTTTAGGTCGCTCGTTTTACAACCTATCTCGTTAACCCCTCCACTTAACATAAGCATTTAGCTTAGCTGTGAATCCACATCGTTAGTATAATGACTGGTATTCGAACCTGCGACCTCCCAATTATGAGCCCGATACCTTAATCACTAGACAACCGCTTCATTTGCCTTACCTACCTACATATTTAATTTTAATTAAGAATGTGTTTCTTGACCTTTACAGAACAAAACTCTACAAAAAACTGAAGAGTAGGTACATAAAAAGTATTTTTATAACGGCAGCGTGTGAGTGCTATCTTAATTGTACAACATATAAAAAATATAATAGAAGCATTGTTCTACCGACCAGTCCCTCTGATCTGCATAGTTTTACATCTTTATCGGACAGAGACGTTCACACACGATGTATTCAACTGTAATCATCAGTATGTGTTGTAAAATCACTATAAAACAGTCGTTTCTATTGTCTGTTTGACCGTCCGTTAGGTGTACATTACTAATTTTAACCGTAGGAAAATATAAGGTAATGTAAATGAATCCATATGGTAGGTGATATTTTAAGGAAGCTCTAATTATCTTACAAATTAAGTAGGTAACCGAGGTACGGCCAACAATGTCCTAATTAAGGCACGTTGGAAAACAGCGATTGTTATTCACACATGAACGGACGTCCATACAGAACGTATCCGCTGGGGAAATATCTCGATCGACCTTCAGATTTCACTGCAACAGGACAAAAGTAATACATTCCGTCACGTCGGCGGTGACGCGGCGAGAGAAACGCGGCCGAATTCGCGACCATACGTTTGACACAATGCCGGTTCATCGGCACGGACCCGCCGCCGTGGGCTCCCGGCGCTGCGCCGCCGGCCCCGGCGGAGAGCGCGGAGGCGTCTTCGCAGGTGCGTGCGCGCAGGTATCGAGCCCCCCCCCCCCCTCCGCGGGTCGGCCGCGGCCCCGCGCCCCGCGGCCCTCACACCGGCCATCTTGAATTCCGCTCACTCAGAGCCGCGCGCGACTCGCGGACAGCGCACGTACTCCGCGTCACACCGCGACATACTTGTGTTCTGTGTTCAGTGTCATGTTGTGATAGTGCAGTGACGAAATGGAGTCGACGCCGATATGTCGGTGCCGCGTGCTCTACCTCGGCTCGGCGGTGCCGCAGCAGAGCAAGGACGGTCTGCAGGGCATCCAGGAGCCGCTGCGCGAACTGTACCCGGACAAGGGCGCCACGAGCGGCGGCATCGACTCGTGGCTCTCGGTGTGGTCCAACGGGATCCTGCTGGAGAACATCGACGAGAGCGGCTCGAGGGTGGCGCGCTTCTTCCCCATCTCGAGCCTCCACTACTGCGCGGCCGTGCGGCGCGTCACAGTGGAGGGCGCGCCGCGCTTCCTGCCGCTGGACTCGCCCTTCGCGCGCGCGCCGGCGCCGCGCCGCCCGCCGCTGTTCGCGGCCGTGCTGCGGCGCACGCACGGCATCAAGGTGCTGGAGTGCCACGCCTTCATCTGCCGGCGCGAGGCCGCCGCCAACGCGCTCGTGCGCTGCTGCTTCCATGCGTATGCTGACAGTTCATACGCCAAGCGCCTGGAGGCGGAGCGCACCCCGACGCAGCTGCCCGACCAGGACGAGGAGCTGGAGGTGTACGACGGCGACGAGAACCACAAGGTGTGGGTCGGCGAGACCGAGCGCGACGACGCCAGCGACGAGATCCCGCACCCGGCGCGCGCGCCGCGTCCGCGGCAGATCACGCGCCCGGCCTCCGTGCCGCCACCGCCGCCCCCTCCCGAGGAGCCAAAGAAGAAGGCTACCACTAAAAAGACGAAGAAGAAGTCTTCGGCGTCTGCTGATGAGCTGTACGCCGGTCCCGCTGGAGCGATGAACGGTCGGTCGTTGGGTCGCGCACCGCCGGCTTGGGCCGGGGGACATCACCCTATGGTGCTAGTGGCACATCCTGCTGCCACGCTGCCGCACGCGCGTCCTGCTACACTAGGTCACCGTGGCCGCGTCCCGGCGGCCCTAGCCGCAGGACCGTACCCGCCGGGTCCGCCGGGCCCCCCAGGACCAGGGCGCGGGCGGCTGCAGTACGCGACGGTGGACCCGCGCCGCTCGAAGCCCCCGCCCGCGGCGCTGAAGGCCGCGCAGAGCATGACGGGGCTGGAGGCGACGGACGACCCCGGCGGCATCTACAGGAAAAAAGGTCATCTCAACGAGCGTGCGTTCTCGTACAGCATCAGACAGGAACACCGCAGCCGGTCGCATGGTTCACTCGCTAACTTGAAGTTCGCTGCTCCACCTGAGGTAAGCCATAAACCTGTATAATTTATTAGTTAACGGTAAAAGTTTTAAAAAACGTATGTTTTTTTATATACTAATGTGTTTATAGAACGATATTTACTACTTTCTTGATAGTATCCATATATAGGTACGTAGGTACTGCAAAATCCAAAACAAATTGCTTTAATTGTAGTTTCTTTTCAAGGCATCATCGAAAAAGACTCCTTTTGAGTCCCAGATTTTGAAAGGTCAAGGGACTCCGGAAGTCTTTCGCTATCTGTTTTCACAATCCACCAATGTAGTGAAGTTTGGAGGTACTTACTATGCATTCATCGGCCAATCGAATGGCGTAAATAGTAGGGTCAAGATAATAAAATGAGTTACTGCGCTTTCTCCACATAATTAAGCGGGGACTACCTACAAAGGGTCGCGTTGATCTTTGCCATCGTTACGTGACCACTCGACCGATTCTTGGTCCGTGGGTATGTGTGCATTGTGCACATAATTATGCATGTGCAATCATCTTACGTTGAACATGTCAGCACCAATATTGGCCATATGTTGTGCCATTCCAACCCTTCATATGCACAGTCAGCGTAAGAAAACTAGTTACCTACAATGCCATTTCTATATACTAGATTTATAGGTCATAGAATAATTTTACTTTTCGATTATATCGTAACTTCCTTTGGCAGTATATCATTTCAAATCTGATTATTTTACCTATATTGTGTTTATGGTGAAATGTTCTGATCTCACAGTACACACTAGAAAAACTCTCTTTATGTCCGGCTCGAAGGACCAAAAGTATAACGAGTTTTTTAAACTAAATTACACTTTACAATATATCCTATTTATTGTCTAAATTTTAGCCAATAATCTTCATTGCAGTACTGAGAAGATAAGCATTTTGTAACTAACGTGTAATTCAAAGATTATAAAATAACTAGCTGTGCCCCTCGGTATTACCCGCGGTTTATTACAGCCTATATGTTAATCCAGGGTCTCAGCTAACTCCACACCAAATTTTATTAAAATCGCTCCAGCCGTTTAGACGTGAAGAAGTAACAAACATACACACTCACATACTCACAAACTTTCGCCTTTATACTATTAGTGTGATACTTTAATATGGTACAATGAAATTACATAAATATTAAAACAAATTGGTTAGGCACGGAAACTGTGTTCTACAGCAGGCTTTTCGTTTGTTATCTTATAGTGCTACCCAAACTAACTTGGTACAATCGACCAGAATCAAAACCCATCTTTACCCATATTTTTTGCCATCTTCATTTAAAATATAGGTATCGAGATGAGGTGTTATTCTACCTCTGTAGGTACCTATTATTTATACGTTCGATGCATGTTTAAATTATAATTCACAACATCAAAATATTTTGATGACTAATAGGTACATACCTCTTGTTATTCTAACGTTGCCTTTAAAACTGATATCTACCTAAACACTTAAACGTAAGTCAATTACAAAATGTACTTCTGAGAACATCTTTAAGTTATAAAAACTTTTGCGATTTGTACACATTATAAAATTATATATACTACGGGTCTTAATCGCGTGAATAATTTAAGGTAAAATACCTTGTTTATTGCCTGACGTTTCGACCGTATTGCAACGGCCGTGGACACGCGATTAAGACCCGTAGTATATATAATTTTATAATCTATATGTTAAGTATCATTTATGAATTCGTGGATACATATACTACCGACGTGAACCCACTCCTAACACAAGTTATTTAGCTTATCTGGAGGGGTTATCAGGATTGCTAGTAATGTAGGAATCAATCTCAAATTGCTACTTAGTTATCTTTAAAAGAATAAAAAATGTAGGTACCCCTCTTCTAGTGTGTTTTATTTACCTTAATCAAACTTGCTCACACAACCTACCCACGTTACACCAATTCTCGGCAAGCCTTTAAAAAAGAGATCTTGGATCAGCCACTGTTCAGAGTGAACAATTTTTAGATTACAAAATGTGATGACGTGCGGGAAGCGAGCTTGCACTTTGATTTCGTTCTATCTATCACTGCATCACTCATGTTAAGTTATACCAAAAAGAACATTCAAAAATTAAAGGCGACCTTTTATTTTTATTAAGTCAATCGGTCAAGTACGTTCGCTAATAACTTGTACTTCATGAACACATACTTAGGTATGTATGTCACTGTTATTATCATTTGATATTACTCAATAGAAGGTGTGGAACATCACGACTTCATCTCATCAATGTGCATGTGTATTGTCTATAGTTAGCCTGAGTTGTGAAAATGGCGGCAAACTGAACTGTCATAATTTTGACAGCTCTGCATTTACCATGTGAAAATAATATAATATCTTGGGACAACTTACGACGCCATCTGATCTCAAACTAGGCAGAGCTTGTACTATGGAAACCAGACAACTAATAAACACACAATATTTCTATTTTTTTTTTTTTTTCTCTTTTTTTTTACATACATATTATAGATTAATAACACTTAGACACAGGATAAACCATCGTGCTCATCACAAAGTTTTATCCTGGGTGGGGATCGTACCCACAACCTCCAGCTTAGCAATCAGGGTCACTAACCACTAGACTAACAGGTCAGAAGAAGATATGATCCTTTGTTTGTTCTCACTCTGAATTTTTAACCTTCCGAGCTATTACACCGAGGTATATAATGGAGATACAATAGATTATCTAAAAATCCTTGTGCTAGTTATTGTTAAGATGAATGGTTTCCCTGTAGGTACATTTTCCTTGTACATACATACTTTAGTGGAAAATGCTCGCTTTTATTTACAAGATATTTAAGACTAGCTGTCCCGCGCAACTTCGTATGCGTAAATTTTCCCCGTTTTTGAAACATTTCTCGTCGCTACTCCGCTCCTATTAGTCGTAGCGTGATGTTATATAGCCTATAGCCTTCCTCGATAAATGATTTAGATTTTTTTTAATCGGACCAGTATTTCCTGAGATTAGCGCGTTTAAACAAACAAACAAACTCTTCCGCTTTATAATATTAGTATAGATTTTTGTAAAGCCAAACTTTAGGAATTTCAGACTACTGCGGTGGTGAAGCAATGGCGTAAAGAACGATGTTGAATGGCCTGTTAGAGTAGTCTTTAGTAACCCTGACTGCTAAGTCAAAGTTCGTAGATTCGATTTCCTCTTAGAATATATCTATGTATGATGAACACAGTTGTTTATTCTGTCTGGGTGTAATTTATCTATACCTAATGTGCATAAATTCAATGAGAAATATAATGTGGGCAGTTTTCTTCATAGGATTTGTCTAGTGCGAGATCTGTGGCGCGGTGGGAGTGTGTTTGACCGCCACGCAAGGTCATGGGTTTGATTCCCACACGGGACACTACTTTGTGTGATCCACGAATTGTTGTTCCGGGTCTAGGTGCACTTTGTGTCTGTGACTTCTATGTTTTTAAGGTCCCCCGCAACACATGGCTTGTACACTAATGGAGGAATCGTCTTAAAAAAATAAAAAAGATGGGTGCATATATTTATTAAATTAGTATCATCAAATAAGTATCATGATAGTTCGTTTATTAACTTCTTAATGATAACTACAGCATAGTTGATGTGCTGTTACGTGATGCTGACGGCAGTTCTTGCAATTTGATCGTTGAAGCACGTTCACACAAACGTGCTGGGGTCGTGGTCGCAGTTCCGAGTGCGTAACCTTCGTCGATTTGTTTATAAATATGTAGGTAAACGAAGATAAAATGATCATGTAACTGTTTAAATACCGATCTATCTATACTTCTATACTAATACTAGCTGACCCGCGCGACTTCGTATGCGTAAATTTTCCCCGTTTTTGCAACATTTTTCCTTGCTGCTCCGCTCCTATTAATCGTAGCGTGATGCTATGTAGCCTCCTCGATAAATGGTTGATATCTAATAGTAGAATATTTTTTCAATTCGGAGTTCGTAGTTCCTCAGATTATTGCGTTCAAACAAACAAACAAACTCTTCAGCTTCATAATATTATAGTATAGTTATAAATGTTAGGGGTGGACAACCCTTATCACTTAGGGCTACTATCTATTTTTCATAAATAGATAATAGATAGTAGCCGATTCTCAGACCTACTGAATATGCATATAAAATTTCATAAAAATCGGTCAAGCCGTTTCGAAGGAATATGGTAACTAACATTGTGACACGAGAATTTTATATATATAAGATTATAAAGGGGAAAGATTTGATTGTTTGTTTGTATTGAATAGGCTGCGAAACTACTGGACGGATTTGAAAAAGTATTTTATCTTGGTAAAGCTACACTAACCCCGGTTGACATAGGCTATTTTTTATCCCTGTATTCCCACGGGAATGGGAACTACGCGGGTGAAACCGGTAGGTGTCCGCTAGTTTGCTATATAAATAAAAAGTATGTATAAATGTTGATAAACTATCGCAATTTGTACGCATTATGAAAATATATACTCGTATACTACGGGTCTTAATAGCGTGAATATTAAGGTAAAATACCTTGTTTATTGCCCGACGTTTCAACTGTTTTTTTTTTGTTTTTTAAACAGCCGTCTACCCGTACTTTTTACCTTAATAAATTAAGACCCGTAGTTTATATATTTTCATAAAATGTTTGTATGTTTGTTCTCTATGCGTTCCGATACCATTGATCAGATTTTTGAAACTTTGGTAGGATGATCTGATTAGCCAGGGTTCCTGGCCTAAAAAGCCACAGCGAAGCGTGGCCTGGTTCAGTTAGTACATAGTAAAAATTAATCGCTGTAATGAATACTTGTAATAGCATAACTTTAGAACGGCTGCACCGAATTGCATAATTATTTTTTTGCTGTGTTCGTTATTTTTATTACAAACTTTGTTTACATCATTTTTTTTTAATAGAACGGAAAAATGACACCCATGCAAAGAAGAGACGGGAAGCTAGTATTGTATATAATATGTATAATATCAATTACCACATACCGAGACAATAAAACAACGCTGGGATGTGAGAACGTCTCGACCGATTTGGTTGTTTTTTTGTTGTGTTTATGAGATCATTACCTACGATGTTATTTTTATATGCAGTCTCGATTAAAATGTGACGATCAGTCTGTCATTATTAATTAACACCCGTGCGAAGCAGGGGCGGTTCACTAGTTATTATGTCATTAAGTTAGCATATGCAATTTGTGGGCATACGATATGTTAATCTGTTGCTGATTGTCTACAGCTGAATACCTGCTTTCAGATAGATGGAAAACGGCTATTACACTGCCCTGAATCAGTGCCCTAAATCGAGGTAGCCTTGAAAATTTGTTAAAGAATTAGGGCCCTAACTCTTATTACGCCTCTCTTTTTAAGGGTTTAGGGTCCCTGATTCAGTGTAGTGTAATAAGCGCAGAAGAACTACTCAGCCAAAATTGATTATTAAACTATACATAATATATGTATATTTTTAATTTTATCACCATTTATTTTATACTAGCTGACCCGCGCAACTTCGTATACGTCAGTTTTCCCTGTTTTTGCAACATTTTTCTTTGCTGCTCATCTCCTATTGGTCGTAGCGTGAAGAATTTTTAAATTCGAAACATTAGTTCCTGAGATTACCGCGTTCAAACAAACAAACTCCTCAGCTTTATAATATTAGTATACACTATCAAATATTAAATAAGTACTTCATATTTTTTTATTTACATTTTTAAAATTGTTTACATTACACTTGTTACTTCATTACCTACATGAGTTATGAAGGAAGAATCAGGTTTCATTGGTCAAAGGTAGTTATAGCGTCCAGATAAGTGTTTGTTAACGTCTCGAGCTTACACAGTCGGTGTATAACGGGACCTGGGACCTGGCACTTGGCAAGCACAACTGTGTTCATCGCTTTGCGGTTTGTAATCTTAGATTCTACTGTTGTACTGCGACGTGCTTTAATATTTATACCTACGCTTTATTCTATTTGCTTGTACAGAGTGTAACAGAACGGTGTGGTCATATTCAAGAGTTGATATGTGCCCATGATACTGAGTGCACATACCTAATTTTATCAAAATGGGAGCACCCTAAAAAATTATTATTTTTTCATTCGTTTATTTATTAATGAATAAGTTATTACTCTCAGTTCAGTTAAAATATTAAAATGTCATCTAAGCCGTTAGATGGCATTTTCTCTCAATAAGCTACCTTGTCCATGGATTTGGGTACTAGAGGTAGAATTTTGACATATTATGTATGGAGCTTATGTCAAATATATACCTATCTCTAGTAGCCAGATCCATCAATAGTTAGATTATTGAGACCAGACGTAAATCACTAAGTGCCTATTGAACTCGTTTTTTCTTCACACATTTAAGTGGACATATCTACAGATGTTTCTCGTTTAACACAACCTTTTTTATATAATTCCTTGTAGGTTTCCTACTAGCAGTGACTAGTCAGGTTGTGTTTGTTGGTTCAACAAACTGAGTTGCGTCAGGGCGACATTTTCTAACTGGTTTCACTCGACCACTAATCGTTGTTACTGAACAAATGGATGTTTAACTGAGTCCCCTGTGGCCATGGGATGGCTTTTAGTTCTGTTTACTTGTTAGCGCCTTATTTAATAGTTTTGGGGACTAGATTTTGCTCACGATTTCGTCGTGAGCAAAATCTCCTAGCGGACGCCTCGCGGTTTCACCCGCGTAGTTCCCGTTCCCGTGGGAATACAGGGATAAAAATAGCCTATGTCGCCTATGGGGTTAGTGTAGCTTCACAACGATGAAAGAATTTTTCAAATCCGTCCAGTACTTTCGGAGCCTATTCAATACAAACAAACAATCAAATCTTTCCTCTTTATAATATTATTAAGTATAGATACTAATATTATAAAGCTGAAGAGTTTGTTTGTTTGAACGCGATAATCTCAGGAACTACTGGTCCGAATTGAAAATTTCTTTTATTGTTGGATAGCCCATTTATCGAGGAAGGCTATGGGTTATATAACATCACGCTACAATAAATAGGAACGGAGCAGCAATGAGAAATGTTGCAAAACGTGGAAATTTAAGCAGACGAAGTTGCGCGGGTCAGCTAGTAATAATAATAAAGCCATTTATTCCATAACCCTTAATTTCACATTTCAAACGTTGTTAGTATTACATAGATGTACTTATTATCTAGTGTTAGTAAAAGTAATTATAGTATGTTTATTTATACTGGGATATGGACTCCATTTTGGGTATAGGCCCCTACTTTTACCACCTTTCCCGGTCCTTCAGAGTCTTTTTATATATGGAGGAAAAAAACAGTTTTGGGGATTGAATTTCGGTAGGTCAAAAACACTTAAGGATGGAGTTTCGAAATATCCTTCATACAAAAATTAATCAGAATTTGAATTTAGCGGTTGAAATTAACAAAATAAATTGAACATTGAAGACTGAAGTGAAATGAAACGCGTTGATGTCTTTTGTATGAAAACTTAAAATTAACTTCAGATAGTTTCAATAATATAATACAATATTTTACTCTAGTGACAGTAGGTACAGGTACCCCTGATGATGAGCTCAGGGATCATAAAGTAGGTTCTATAACTTGAATTTTTAACTACAAAAAAAGCTAGATAACTGATAAGTTAAATCGGTGTTCTTTTTAAAAAACGTTAACAATTGATCTATACTAGGTAATATTATCAAGATGAAGAGTTTATTTTGTTTGTTTGAACGCGATAATCTCAGAACTTACTATTCCGAATTGAAAAAATGTTTTACTGTTGGATAGCCCATTTATCGAGGAAGGCTATAGACTATATAACTTCACGCTACGACCAATGGGAGCGGAGCAAGCGGAGAATTGTTTAGGCAATGAAAAATGATGTTAAATCCGGGAAAATTTACGCAGACGAAGTTGCGCGGGTCAGCTATTTCAATTTCAATTTCATTTATTCAATGAACAATTATACAATTTGTGTCTGAATGTAAAAATAATAATAACAAAATAAGCTATATGGAATATCCAGCTATGACATCTGAGGGTCTTTAAATCGTTTACTTTTAGTAATTGTTTAGGCTTATGCTTCAGTCCAATTAGCCTCTATGTTAGAGTGTATGCTAAAATGTATATTTGATGGCATAATTTGAATTTATCATAATATTGTTGTTTTAAAATAAACAAAACATAAGTCATGTTTTGTTTAACTAAAACTTATTTAATAAAAAAGTTATTTAATAAAATAACTTTTTTAAGAAAAATTATCAGCCTTCAAGGAAAAAAAAAATAATCTCATCACCGAATGCAAATTTCCCTGACTCACTCTTATGTTTTATTCTACATATATCCCCGGTGTTTTATAAGCTACGACTACGTTTTATACACTAAAACCCCATCTAAATCGGATCACTAGATTTTGATAAAATCGCGACACAACATACATACATAAAGGTTAAACAGAGAACTGCGTTTTTTAAAGGCGGTTAAAACAGTCAGACGGAAATACTGTCATAATAATTATACTGAGAACTAAACGTTATACGTTAACTTGGCACATTGACCGTCCAACCGCACTTCTTAAGACTTACAATACAAACACCCCAATAACCTTTACTCCAACGGCATAAGTTTCATTTTCGTTTAACAAGTTAAAATCTCATTGACCGAACGGCCATGCTGTCTGGGTTACCCAATATAAGTTTGCACTTCACATGAACCTTATAACAGCGGGTTAGGGTTCATTTTTGGGTTATTAAGTGTGCTGATAAAGTTGTGAAGACGACAATAGAAGAGGGTCTCACGAATGATGGCGATTATGAGAAGTAGTGCGATGTAACTATGAGATTTATACTTCACTAGCTGTCACGCGCAACTTCGTCTGCGTAAATTTTCCCCGTTTTTGCAACATTTCTCATTGCTGCTCCGCTCCCATTAGTCGTAGCGTGATGTTTTATAGCCTATAGCCTTCCTCGATAAATGAGCTATGCAACAGTGAATTTTTCAATTCGGATCAGTAGTTCCTGGAGATTCAAACAAAGAAACAAACTCTTCTGCTTTATAATATTAGTATAGATTAGCTATTGCTCGCGGCTTCTCCCTTGTGGATCGAATCACGATGATGAAGGTTATAGTCGCCTATAACGACTATAACCTTCCTCAAGTTTCGCCAGACCAAATCCAGATCTTTTTGAAGTAAAAACTTCTTCAAAGGCGATGTGCATTTTTTTTGATATGGGTATAAAATGTTAAACTCGCGTCAGGATTATGTGACCGTAAGATTGGTGGACTGGTGGGAAGACACATGGGAAATCGGGTTTAGAAACCAGAAGGGGTCATCGGGTTTAGACCCCGGTTCATGTCTAAATTATTATTTCTTCATTTTAATTTTTAATTTTTGTTTCTTAATTTGTGATTTAATATTTTTGATTTAATTGTCATGTCGTTGTCATTGTCGCGCTATCGTATACATGATATTGTATTATGAATATTGTTTTTTTGCAAAAGGCAAGGCAAGTTATGCGGAACTGTCAAAATCTTGTCAAACATAATGGTAAATGGAGCATTATGCTTAGAAATGCATTAACGCGCACGCGCAGCGAACATTTTTGAACATACTATTTACCACTAGACAAGATTTTGATAGTAACGCATTTGCTTGCCGTGGACACGGAATAAAGATCGTGAATAAGGACAGCATCTTCGGAAAATGCTTGACGTTTCGATTATTATTATTTTATTTATAGTTAATTAAAACGGTACATCACAAATTAGATTAATTAACATAGAATTAAACACATTAAACAAAAAATACATTAAATAACATTTACAAAATATTCAAATACATTAATAAATTTAATAATACGATTAGTCGATTCTCTCATAAACTAACTAATATTATAAAGCTGCAAATAAAGGGTTTGTTTGTTTGAACGCGTTTATGTCAGAAACTACTGGTCCGAATTGAAAAAATGCGTTGCCTTTCCCATTCAGTGCTTTTTTAAACTTCAAAGAACAAAACTCAGTACTTCCTTATCTTATTTATACCTTTAAACGAGCAATTCTCATATATTACGTACACTACTTATATATACAGGGTGTAACAGAAAGGTGTGGTCATATTCAAGGGTTGGTATGTGCCCATGATACTGTGTGCACACATACATTATTTTATCACAATCGGAGTACCCTATAAATTTTTTATTATTTTTTCATTTGTTTATTTATGAGTGAAAAAAATATTAAATAAAAAAGTTCAATGCCTTATTAATCCCATAGAATTTTGTACCTGGGGAGGTATAATTCTTATGCCATACACCTTTCACTACTGAATTTTGACAAAAAGAATATGTTTTAACTATGTAATAATAATGCAATCAGCTACGGCACCATGGTAGGTGCAATATTTATAACATACACTATCCGCTGCTGAAATTTGACCACACCTTTTTGTTACGCCCTGTATAATCTGAATCTCGGCAACAGCTCTAGCGATTTTCATGAAATTTAGTATACAGGTTTCGGGGGCAATAAATCGATATAGCAAGGTTTCATTTTTAAAAAACGTCGTTTAAAAAAATCGAGCAAACTCGGTCATCCAGGTACTATACTATTATGTGATCTCTAGTGGTCTTGTGGTTAGTGACCCTGGCTGCTATACCAAAGGTCGTGGGTTCGATCCCCACCCAGGATAAAACTTTGTGTGATGAGCACGATGGTTTGTTCTGTGTCTGGGTGTTATTTATCTATAATATGAATGTATTTAGGAATATATAAGTATGTTTATCAGTTGTCTGGTTGCCATAGTACAAGCTCTGCTTAGTTTGGGATCAGACAGGCGTTGTGTGAGTTGTCTCAAGATATTATTAAAAAAAAAAATGTGTTCAGTATTGTAACCACGACCCAAGAACAATTATCTCGGTTTTTTCCACAAAATACTTAAGTAATAATAAGTTGGCGGCGTGGAACGATGATCAATTAACGCCTGCAGTTATTCGCGCTTAACTAACAACGAGATATGTTAGATACTATGTTGAAACGGCTAGTTAAACGAAAGTGTTCGATATGGACATAACCGGCTATTATTTCTCTACTAGCGGACCGCCCCGGCTTCATATGGTATTTTCTTTATTATATGTAGACATAATATGCATGTATTAGTATATTTTTTAACAATTCTTAGGTGTTAGGTTAGATATATCTTAGTTTAAGTTTGATAGTGTGTACAGATTAAAAAGTGACATAATATGACATTCTTGCTAATATAGAATACTACCTGTGTCCCGTGGTGTTACCGACAGTTTATTTCATTGTTAATCCAGTGTGTCAGCTAACTCCACACCAAATTTTATTAGAACCGCTACAGCTGTTTAGACGTGAAGAAGTAACAAACATACACACACAAACATTCACCTTTATAATATGTATTAGTGTGATTATAAGGTACCTTTTATTTACCCGATGTTTCGATCGAATTGCACCGATTGTTTGTTTGTTTGAACACAATAATCTCAGGAACTGCGGGTCCGAATTGCAAAATTATTTTACTGTTGTATAGTCCATTTATCGAGGTAGGCTATAGCCTATATAACGTCATGCTACCACCAATAGGAGCGGAGCAGCAATGAAAAATGTTGCAAAAACAGGCAAAATTTACGCAGACGAAGTTGCGTGGGTCGACTGGTGGCAGCTTAACTATGTCTCCGTGAGGCGCGGGGTTTTTCAATTACCTTCGCCTGGGGGTCAATTCACGTAATAAAAGCAGTGCAGTTGCAGTTAAGTTTCGATTAAAACGTATGCCATTTTTGTATGATTGTAACTTTGGAATCGATCTCAAATACGCTTTTGCGTCTAGTATGTGTCTGGAGAGCGCAATAACGAGAATTTAGTACGGTGCGCCAGCATTTTTGAGATCGATCCCAAAGTTACAAGAATAGGAAAATTGCCATTTTAATCGAAACTTAACTGCAACTTAAGCGGTGGTAGCATAATGGCTAAGTCATCGGTCTCGCAATCGGGAGGTCGTGGGTTCGAATCCTGGCCATTATACTACCGACGTGAACCCATTCCTAACACAAGCAATAGAGCTTAGCCGGAGGGGTTAACAGGATTGCTAGTAATGTGGAACCACAATCCCACATTGCTAATTATCTTAAAAAAAACCAAAACTGCCCTGCAACTGTACGGCTTTAAATACGTGAATTGGCCTCCAGGTCTTAATAATTTTGATAATTTGTACTGTGTTGTAATCCTTCTAAATGACAGTGAGAAATCAGCAAAAAAAATGTCCGCCTATCAGTTGAATTAGACCAGTCTGACTATGCTGTGTATTAGTTATATTTCGGGACTTAATCGCGTGAATTATTTAAAGGTACGAACCTTTTATTTACCCGACGTTTCGATCGAATTGCACCGATCGTGGTCACGGGTCGACTGATGGCAGCTTAGCGATGTCTCCGTGAGGCGCGGGGTTTTTCAACTACCCTTGCCTGGTCTTGATAATTTTGATAATTTGTACTGTCGGTAATTCTACACACTACACTTACAACGTCTTTACACTGAGGCGCGGTTTCTTTACAGCTACGGCTACGGGTAAATAAAAGGTTCGTACCTTTAAATAATTCACGCGATTAAGTCCCGAAATATAACTAATATGCTGTGTAGTTATTGTAAACTGTTGCTTATTCCTTAACCTCGTTAATCTCTAGATTTCCTCGAACACTACAGTCACAGACGTCTCTGAAATGGCCAAACGACAGTCAAATCATAACTTAAAAAATCGGGCAAGTGCACGTCGGGCCACGCACAAGGGTTGATTCGAATAATGTGACTTAAGAAGTGGGTTTTCTGTTGTTTTTGTTTCATACTTACAACGTTCGTAATATCTACTCAATGGAATTTGTACGAAAATTTTGTTACTTCTCATTTGATCGGCTGTTACTTGTTAACTTGTAAAGCCTACTTAGCTGTGATAGTTTTCATTTTAATTTCTCTATAATACTACTGCCGTTTCACATACCCAATATCAACCATTTAGCTCGCAAGGGGGGGGTGGCTTTGGGGGTTACAGCCTCCTAGCACTAACAGTCTCTGAGCTACATGGCGAAAGTATAAGGGTTCCGTTTTGCCATTTTGACTACGGAACCCTAAAAAGCAACATTCTCAAGTCAATTCATCCTCGATCGACAGCTAGTGATAATCTATGTAAATCAGTATAATGAAGTACATGTTACTGAGATTTTTTCAGGTATAATCAGCAGTTTAAGTCATACATATTTATAGACATCCATATTATTTGAAGTTAGAAAGTGACTGCTAACGTTTTTGCTTCTGAAACGATTACCCGTTTCTTTAAAGGATATACATTCGATTAAGATAATTTATAGTTAGGTTCTTAGATTCCAGCCCCGGTTGTATTATAAACATTCCTGAAGAAATTATCTGAAAGTAGAAACCATAATTAAATCGGTTGCGTTGAATATTGTTATATTATAGTATGACTAGCTGATCCGCGCAACTTCTTTTGCATAAATTTTCCCCGTTTTTGGCACTTTTTTCATTGCTGCTCCGCTCCTAATGGCCGTAGCGTGATGTTATATAGCCCATAGCCTTCCTCGATAAATGGGCTATCCAAAAGTAAAAAAAAATCAAATCGGACCAGTGTTCCTGAGATTATCGTATTCAAACAAACAAACAAACTCTTCAGCTTTATAATATTGGTATAGATTATCTTATACCTTTAAACGAGCAATTCTTGTATTTATATATAATCCGAATCTCGGCAACGGCTCCACAGATTTTCATAAAATTTAGTATGCAGGGGGTTTCGGGGGCGATAAATCGATCTAGCCAAGGTTTCAATTTTAGAAAAGGTCATTTAAAAAAAGAAATGTTGAGAAATATGTACTTTATAATTAAACATACTATAATAATCCTCCCAACTTCCATCTGCGTCGATTTTCCCCATTTTTGCAATTTGTACAAAAATGTTGAAATACCTACCAAAAATACAAAAAAGCAATCAAAATCGGTCGGTTTTTTAAAATAACTAGCAATGTGGGTCGAAGACTAATACCAATCATGTTAACCTCTACAGCTGTGTTAGAAGTGGGTTCACGTCGGTAGTATAATGGATAGGAATTCGAAACCGCGACTTCTCGATGGCGAGATCTATGCCTTAACCATTACGCTACCACCGCTTCATATTTTAAAAATAAAACGAACAAATCGGGCGGCAGGTAAGAATGAACAAATCGAATGGCTATTATGCAAATTTTCCAAGCGGCAAATGCCATTGTCCGCCATGTTCTATTTCAACAGTTTGATTTGACAGATAAATAAAACAAATAAAACATCTTGTAGGTCAGCCTGTAGCGTGTACACAACGAGAGTTATTAGCTATTTAACAAGCTATTGTTTTTCACCCGGTCTCGCTTGAGTGGTCGCAGGCGATAATTGCATGTATTACACAAAGTAAAACGTTTGTTTTGAAAATATGAATAAGATATTATGTCGTTCAATAAATATGATATATTACCAAGTAAAGAAGCATGGAGAATTATAGGTATACTACCTGCCCTGCGCAACTTCGTCTGCGTAAATTTTCCCCGTTTTTGCAACATTTCTCATTGCTGCTCCGCTCCTATTATTCGTAGCGTGATGTTAGCCTATAGCCTTCCTCGATAAACGGGCTATCCAACAGTGAAAGAATTTTTCAATTCGGATCAGTAGTTCCTGAGATTACCGCGTTCAAACATACAATCAAACTCTTCAGATTTATAATATTAGCATAGATTATGATGTACAGAAGAGAAATTTAAAAGTGTCAGCTGTAACCTGTAAATAACAGTTCACAATCGCCAAAAGTGGTGCAAGTTTGTACAGGCTTTGCCGGCGCTGTCGTGAAAACTATTTAGTTTACAAAGTCTCACTTATATTGTAGGAAATATTTTTTAGTTTAATTTTGTAATACATGTTTCTAAATGTTTATAAACTTTTGCGATGTTTCAATCATAAAATGAGTCGGCAAATAAATATTAACAAAAAATTGATTTTAGGCGTAATTTTTTCAATATGGCGGCGCGAAGGCCATTAATTTTCAAAACTCCTCAAAGTTATCTTTAAAAAAAGAAAGCACAAAATAGTAAAAAATCTGCAAACGGGAGTACTTACAACGATATATGTTCGTAAACTTTCGCGATTTGTACTAGAAAATCAGGGCCATAAATCGAGATGGATTTGAAAATTTGTTAGAGAATTAGGGCTCTAACTCTTATTACACCTCTCTTTTTAAGGATTTAGGGTCCCTGATTCAGTGTAGTGTAATAAGCGCATTAATTACAATCATGACAAGTACAGAGGAACCAATCAGATAGAATATGTATCGTTGGCACCTGTACTAATGTAGATATTGTATTACAGGTGCCAGCGCTTTCCCTTGTTGTGAACAGTTTGCAGTAATTATTATGTCTTATAGTGCCTACATACAGGTAGTAAACTATATAATTGCACAATTAAATAATAGAATGATTATGGCAATAACCCCCAGGATTTATAAAAAGTAGGTCAATAGGGAGACCTGTGCCCAGCAGTGAGATACCATGGGTTGATATGAATGAACATTTTAGATACAACTGTCGGTTGGTATATGGTTGACCGTTATTGAAAATTATCTTTATATTAATTGGTAAGAAATTGGTGGCCTATAAAAATTACTATAATGTAATACTCCTCCATGCTTCAAAGAGCACGTTAAGTCGTTGGCCGTTGGTCTAATATTTCCCTGGTCGGGTCGGATTTTCGTTAAATAGGACTGTTAGAGTGAGATGAATAGAGAGTGTAGTTGACTCAGTGTATACATTTGTGCACTTATAATATCTCCTGCGTTGGCTGGTCTTTCATGAAATTGGCCACTGTTACTGAAATCGGTTAGGTGACCATTTTTGGCAATGGAACTGTCTGTCTGTCTGTCCGTCCGTATGTCACAGGCATTTTACTCAAAGAATGAATATTTATGAAATTTGTGTCGCTACTTAGTTAGATTGCTAAAAATATAAATATTTTTTGGGGGTTACTCCGTACAGTAACTGTTTTTTTTTTCGGCAAACATCAACGTGTGGCACATCATTCGACAGATCTTTCAAAAACATTTTAACTTAATCAAAAAAGTCTAATAAACTTTTTTGATTAAGTGAATATTTTTGGAAATAATTGCTCCGAAAGTTGCATAAATTGTGCCCGCCCATAACTTAAAAATCGTGTGATCAAAAATATAAAAAAAAACAGATCAAAAAAATATTGTTATGGGCTAGAGTGACGCGCGACCATCATGTCTGATGATGGTCGCGCGTCACTCTAGCCCATAACAATATTTTTTCACGACCTGCGCGTCTTATTTCATGGTAAAAAAAACACATTTTGATTCTACATCTTTGCCAGCTTGTATGTTTACGTCCGGCTTATGGCCATGACTGTTACATAAATATGTATCTCATAAACCGCCTAGTTAAATATTTTTATATGAAATTTGCATTTTAGAGACCATAAACCTATATTTACGACTTTTTTTAAATAAATTAAAAATGTTAAAATATTGCTGTTTTGTTTTCCATTATGATAGCAATATTTCCGCTAATTAGGATTAATTAATCTGCTGATTATATGTAGGTAATTAGCATTAAAATACTTTTGAAATTAACACTGACTATACTTTCTAGCGTCGTAATGATAAGGGCCACACCACAGATTATGCTTAGGAGTTGTGTAAATTGCAGCAAGTTGAGGTATCATCATTTTTACAGCGGAACGTTTACCGTTTAAAATGATTTCAAATACCATATTTACATAGTAGGTAAGGCCGAAACTTTGTGCAGGTAGTAATTCTTTTTTTTTACATAGACGACTCTCGCATTAGGGTACAAGCCCTGTGTTGGTGGGGACTTTACAAGCATCCAAGTCACAGACCCAAATTACACCCAGACTCAGAACAACAATTTGTGGATCACACAAAGTGGTGTCTCGTGTGGGAATCGGGACCCGTGGCCGTGTGGTACCGGCTTAAGAATCACCCCATCACTTCCCGTGGGTGTCGTCAAGGCGACGGGCAGCAGCGTCCTCTGTGTATTTTAAAGCCTTACTGCGATCGCCAACCCGCTCGCCAAGCGTGGCGATTACGGCAATTACCCCCAGGGTACTAAGGAGACCCGTGCCCAGCAGTGGGACATTATATGGGTTGATATATGTGTGGGAATCGAACCCACATCCTCTTGCGTAGCAGTTGGACACACTCCCTCCGTCACAGAAGAGATTTCCATTTCCAAATCCAAAAGTAGACTATGGAATATTTTTTAAAGATTGTTAGCAAGGTACCAAAATCCTTAAAACAATTTCTTGTTTTGTTCACAAAATTCACAAATCTTTCTTTTTCTGTCGAGGATTTGGTTTTCTGACGCACATTGCAAGCTCGTTTCTGTATTTTTTACACGTCTATTGATTTTCTGGTTACCTACATACCTACTGCCAGTCTTGTCTTCTAGTCTGTAATCAGCAACTCGTTACAGGTTATTAAATGGTTAAAACAGAGGTTATGAGTCGACAGAACGGTTGTCGCACACCACTGGTGGGCCGCTGTGTCGATGTGCCACAAAACAAAGTCGCGTATCTTTCGAACTTCAATTAATAATAACGGTATTCCGTGTCAACTGGTAGGGCTGACACAATACCGAAGTGAATTTAACCCTTTTTTTATTAGACAATTTCTGTAGTAGGGTTCAACACCTGTGTGGTCACGGACATAATAATAAAAAAAACTTGAGAGGTGTCAAGAGACACTCGGATGGAACGAAGTTTTTATCTTAATTTTTTTTTTTTATAATCTTCGCAACACCACACTGTTCAATGCGAAATAGAAAGACGAAACGAAAATAACTTACAAAAAGACGATTGTATACCGAAGGCTCGAACCCACAACTACACAATTGTCACCAATACTGTGTACCGAATTTATACCTCTAGACCAAATCGACAAGTGACTTCTTTGTCAAATTAGATGTTCATATCTTACGCGCACGCCGCACGGCTTGTGTGTGTCAAAAAGTGTCGTTACAACTTTTCGTGAGAATTTTTTCCGTCTAGCCCCCTTTCACAACGCGCGATAAGGAACTTCGTTCCAATATCTTGAGACAACTCACAACGCTATCTGATCCTAAGCTTAGAAACCACACAACTGATAAGCATACTTATATATTTCTAAACACATTACACATACATTTAATAAATAACCCAGACACAGAATAAACCATCGTGCTCACCACACAAAGATTTATCCTGACTGGGGATCGAACCCACGGCCTCAGGCTTACCCTACTAACCACTAGACCAACAGATTCTGCTATTACGATACTCGAATCGGTCGCAACCACACCTAGTTTTCTGTCTTATGTAGTTGACAGCCCTGTTATAGTACCCAATCAATCTAGCGGTGTTAGTGTCACAGTTTGAGCTGCATTGTTTAACATCTGACTAGACAATGTATTACGAGGTGGAGTTTTTATTACCGTTCTACTGTGTCATTGCCTTTCTTAGGTGCTATAAGGAAAATGGGTATTACTAATATGATCACATAGATGCATAGTGTTATTATTAATGTTGATAAACTTTCTCGATTAGAACACATTATTAAATTATTTATACTATTAAGAAATCACGTGAATATTTCGTTGTCGTTTCGACCGTATTGCAACGGCCGTGGTCACGGGTAGACTCCTCGTGACCACGACCGTTGCAATACGGTCACCTAAAGCCTTCCTCAATAAATGGGCTATCCAACAGTAAAATAATTTTTCAATTCGGACCAGTAGTTCCTGAGGCTACCGTGTTCAAACAAACAAACTCTTCAGCTTTATAATATACTAGCTAGCGGCCCGCTCCGGCTTTCTACGGGTATAAAGTATATGGATGTTATTATACATATAAACCTTCCTCTTCAATTACTCTATCTATTAAAAAAAACCGCATCAAAATCCGTTGCGTAGTTTTAAAGATTTAGGCATACATAGGGACAGAGAAAGCGACTTTGTTTTATACTATGTAGTGAAGTATAGATGTAATTTAATTTATAAAACTTTACATCACTGATATATCTGGCACATAGTGAATTCACAACTAGTTCCAAATCCTTTGCATAAAATAAACGTAAAGCTAAAAATTATACTAAAATGTCGTCACAATTATGGTTGGTGATGTTCCGATGCTAATGAAAGTTAATATGATGCAACAAATATGCAGCCGTCCTTGATATTACTCTTGACTTTGACCGAGGAGTCGATTTTTTTAATAATATTTAAATATGGTTTAAATATCAGCGGTCTATCGTAAAATACATAATCGTCTGTAAGGAATTTCGATACGGAAGTCTCGTTGGAGACTAGTTCCACACGTAGTAAATATTTCTAAGCTATTGCATAGCTTTTATCGCGGGCTAGGAGCGCGGCGATAGAATCTTCGTAACGAAAATAAAAGCTAACACCACCCACTCCGTCTACCATGTAGCTCGGCCGAGCGTTCGTTTGACGAGCTGCTCCGAAATCGGACGAATACTTTTTTTTGTAATTATATGAATTTTTTTTTGGTGTGTAATTACACTATTTATACCTAATCATTTATACTTATTATTTATACCTAGCTATTTTCGTTTTATAGAAAAGAAAAACTTAAAGAGCTAAAAAGAAAAAGAAATTGTGAACGTTAAACGGGCATATTATCAGCGTAAGAAAGATTTGAGGAAAAATTATTGCATAATTTGATAAAACCTGCTATGCAATAGCTTTACCGGGGCAGTCCCCGAGTGCCACACATTTTTTTTTTTATCATTATTATTTAAACATTTCACGTGTAAGGTCGCTATGCCAATAGCGTTTGCGTTACAACGAGAGTACAAGCTTTGCAGTTACTCCCACGTCTGGACACCGACAACGCTGCGCAAGAGCGACGTTGTCGTTGTGCAGACGCATCTCCCCTTGACTTAACTTCATTCAAACAAAATCTGTTACAAAAAATCTTCGCCTCTTACTTTCAATCGAAACTCAACTCAAATAGTATGACGGGACCTACCTGAAGACGCATGCTAGTAATCTGAAATTTCAAACGGGCCTAATTTACATTGTTATGAGAGACTTTTACACTATTAAATACATGTTAAAATAGATCTTTTTTTTTAAGAATAGAACTAGCAATGTGGTGTTGCGGTCCCACATTACTAGCAATCCTGTTAACCCTTCCAGCTAAGCTTAGCTTAGCTTAAGCTTGGCTTGTGTTAGGAGCAGGTTAACGTCGGTATACTGGGTAGGATTCGAACCCTAGACCTCCCGATTGCGAGACAGATGCCTTAACCATTAAGCTACCGTCGCTTCTAAAGATCAATCTTTCATATTGGCATGCACTGATACAGGCTGATTGATTGATTGTACCACATTTACAAATACTGCTTGATTTCTTTTGTAGTGATCAATTTCCCAAACCTCATTTTAAGAAGAATTGGTCATTTAAGTCGAGGAATTAACCAGAAAATCTGTACTAATATTATAAAGCTGAAGAGTTTGTTTGTTTGAACGTGGTAATCTCTCGTTTTTTTACTGTTGGATAGCCCATTTATCGGGGAAGGCTATAGTCTATATAACATCACGCTACGACCTATAGGAGAGGAGCAGCAATGAGAAATGTTTCAAAAACGGGGACAATTTACGCAGACGAAATTGCGACGGACAGCTAGTGTCTTATAATATGGGTGCAGTGTTCGTGCGAGCGCGTATTCTATGAAGATTAGTTTCTGTATTTTATGATGTCACTCTCACTGATTTCCGCTGTATTTTTTAACCTGTATAGGCTATTAACAGAGCTATAATTGTCCAAATATTCGAAAGCGTGGTTGCAAACCGTGTCGGGACCACTTTACCACATTAAACGTATTTACATAATATCTGGCTGCAAAATTTAGCCTTCGACAACATTCCACTTTTGCCGGCTTTTATTTATTATTTATGTATATAATGTATACGTAGAAAGTTGGTGTAACTATTCGTTTTGAAATATGTGTTTAGTCTCAATTTTTCTCGTGTATGCTCAATTCGCTTTCAATATGTGTTGTTAGTTTGTTTTAGCTTTTTCTTTCTCGTTTTTGTTTGATGTGCAGCGAAAGTTAAACTTTTCTTTTCCATTTTTCTTTAAAATATTTTGAGAGTAATTGGGAGTTGACTACAATAAAAGTAAAATTATTTTATACTAATTAGCTAATAGTAGATCTTAAAATGCTCTGAAAATAAGTGTTCTTTTACAATTTAACATGTTATTGAATTTTAAAGAATGAAATAAAAATATTGACGATAGAAACTTACGACAAATCGCAACCTATGAGGTTGCTATTCCATATACATTTCTATAGAGCTTGTCGTTTTGACATTTCATATAAAGAGACTGGTTTGACTTGACAGTCAACATCCCCATTCTATTCCAGTATCTTCTACACTATCGGTTACTAATGCAGCACCTAGATGTTAAAAAGACAAAAAGGGTTTTAAGCGCCGCATTTCTAGTCTTCAAATGTAAGGGAAAATCAAGCACGTCACCGAATGCAAATTTTCTATAATTCACTCCTATGTTTTAGTATAAATCTCTGGTGTTTTATAAGCTAGGACAACGTTCTATACACTTAAACCTTCCCAGAAAAATATGCAATCGAATAGCGAAAACTACATCTAAATTGGATCACTGGGTCAAACAGAGAATCACCATTATTGAAGGCGATTAAAAATCCAAGCGATCGAAATCACGACATACAATAGCAAGGTCACGCTCTTATCATGTCATATTTTTTAAACTCCAGTCTACCCGTGACCACGGCCGTTGCAATACGGTCGAAACGTCGGGCAATAAACAAGGTATTTCACCTTCAATTATTCACGCGATTAAGACCCGTAGTCTAAATAATTTTATAATGTGTACAAATCGCGAAAGTTTATCAACATTTGAAAGTTTTTTCTTTGGTCTTTGAATTTCATGCTGATTCCTATCACTTTTCCTTAGTCTTGAGACCATCCTGAGGGTCCGTTCCCACACCCATTAAAAACGGGTACTGTAGTCAATGTTCTGCTACTAAAGCACCCGATTTTCAATGGGTGTGATGTTTAATTGATGTTGTGTTGTTGTACGATGTTTAGATTCCCACTTGACGTGTGTCGGATCCGACACGACAAGTGGGAACTTGCCCTGAGACTATTAGACCTAGGTAATGTATTGTACGCATATGCTCCATAAAACATCCCCGTATCAATGTTCGCGGGTTCGAATCCTACCCATTATACTACCGACGTGAACCCATTCCCACCACAAGCTATCGAGCTTAGCTCTACAGCTAAGCTCAATGGCTAGCAGCTAACTATCCTATGTCCTTCCCCAGGACCTAAACTATCTGCATACCAAATTTCTTCTAAATCGGTTTAGCTGTTTGAGCGTGAAAGCGTAACAGACAGACAGACTTACTTTCACATTTATATTAGTATGAATTATGTCATATTACGCCGTTCGCTACTGAATTTTTACAAATTAAAATATAACCTCTTAATTTGTCAAATTTCAGTAGCGATCGGCATAATTATGTAACAATAATATGATCGGTTAAGGCACTATAGTAGCTGCAATACTTATAATATATGTATTGTCTGCTGCTGTAATTTGAAAACACCTTTAAGTTAGACGGTGTAGGTGTATTTACAAAGTCAGTAAGTAGGAAGTAGGAAACAGGGCCACTCCACTCCAAATTTCATTAATCTTTGCCTAGCAGTTTCAGGGATTACATCCTCAAAACTCTACGTCTTTAGAATATTAGTTGCAAAAGATGCGTTTAACCTCGTTCACTACCAGCCCCCTGTGGTACCTACACCGCAATGATAAGGAAACAGCGGCTGCATTCCGTCACTTTCACAGTAACGGGACCGAACCCGCGAGCCTTCGCGTTGCGAAAACCACAGCCAGTTACGTTTACTTGCGCCTGCGCCGCGCCGGTTCAATTCTACTTACCTACTCTTATACTGTAACCTACTGAGTTGATTCGTTAAATGACAGCAAATGTCAGTTTGTTTTTGAATATCGAATGGCAATCAATAAAATAATGACATTTGTTTTTTTTTAGATTGTCTAGCTTGGATATGTTTGGTTTGTCTAACAACTGATGGAATTGACCAATACTCTTTGGTATTGTCATCCAACTATATTAATTTGAACGGTATCCTAATGCCATTGTCCGCTACCATCGATGGGAGGACATTATCAAGATTTGAGGACACCTACACGAAAGTAGTAACTTAAATGGGAGTCTCATAGCATAATCACACGTAACACCATAAAATTAAGGTTACTATTTCAAATGACACAATATTATTACACATTTTACAGAAAAAATAAAATTCTCTACTTACTCATTTGTAATTACAATCTTCAATCGAAATAATACCCCAACGTAATAAAGATAAAGTTTATATTTGTACGGTGATGTGGTTATCTTTACGGTCGCAGGCGCATAGACGAGTTTCTGCGCATGCGTAGTTGCGCAACTCGTTGGTATGCACACCTACATAGTACGTTTATAATTATAGCGGATTTATGTGTAAAGTATCAATATACGGGTATTCATTCTGCTTGACTTCTTCTTTTGAAACTGACGGCAATCTCATGTATTTATCATTTAAACACTTACTTCTACACAAAAATGCTGACGAATTTTCGTTTTTGATACTTTCTTGATTCTCGTTATATGGCGCTCCTAAACAATACGTTATTTTTCGTATACCGCAAAGACACCAATATACACGACACCATATACACCATTACGTCAATAAATCTATACTGTTATAACTACGGGTCAATCTCAGGAACTACGGGTTCGAATTGAAAAAATATTTTACTGTTGGATAGCCCATTTATCGAGGAAGGCTATATAACATCATGCTACGGCCAATAGGAGCGAGTATCATTGAAAAACGTTGCAAAACTGACGCAAACGAAGTTGAGCGGGTCAGCCGGTAGTTAATATAAAACGAAGTCGCTTTTTCTGTCTGTAGGTAGGTACGCTTAGATCTTACGACACAGATTTTGATGCGGTTTTCACAATTATGTCAATAATTTCTTCTAGATGGTTTATATGTATAATACATGCATATTATGTTTATAAATAATGGACAAAAGTCCGTGCCTACCCGAGGTGCACCGCTGGTTAGAAATAAATATGTGAATTTTACCTAATTCATATCATATTATATGTTTGTATCTTTTAATTACCTTTATTTAAGCAAATATGTATTAATTTTCCAATCCCATCTAATAAAAAAAGAATATGCGAAGAACAAAATGCGATAATATAAAAAAATTGGTGGTAAGTTTCACAGTCTTAATCCTTGAAATTGCCAACAATAATTAATTTCATTTTATAAAATAATTATAATAATAATTGTTGTTTGAGTGCGAGTTATACATAGGTCTATTATAAAATTATCATCCCTTTTATTAGTTTTTCGCTTCAGTGACTGTACCAATTAAGTTTTGCAACCAGCTGTGAAAGAGGACCTTTCAATACCTACAAATTACGTTAGAAATTCAATTAAAAACTGTATAATTTTCAATAATTTAATTATTTAATTAATATTGATAATGAAATAAGTATTAATAATTATAGTTGATGAGTAATTTCCTAATCGGTCATACGTTTTGGAATGGCGTGCGACGAAATATTTCCGTTTGCGTTACCTACTCAGTTAGTAGGTAACTTGATTTGCTGGTTGTTTTTAAATACGATTAATGATGTAATGACTAGACACCAGAAAAAGACAGCTCCATATATGACAAACAGGCAAATACCGCTCAATAGATACCTACGAGGCATGATGCTAAGAAAGTCTACCAGTTTTGTCAAAAGTTCCTGTTTAACCAAAATAGCGTAAACGTTGAGGCTTAACGCTATTTTGGTTAACTGGAAGACTACTTTCTTGCCTCATACCTCGTGCCCATTGAGCGGTCTGTGCATAGGCGGATGCAGGGGGCATGGGCAGGCAGACTGCGCCCCAGACGGTTGTTTTGTGTAGGTACTGAATTTCTTGTTTTGTATAGAACTTGTTTGCTTATTTGCCTCTTGCCTCCCCCCTCTCCCCCAGAACGACGCGCAACTCACACTTGGCCGGTGTCGAGCGAAACTAAATGCCCCTGCTGTCGTAACCATGTTAGATCCGGCACTGCCATTTTGCTTCTCGTGCCCCCAGAATCAAATCCCGGTTCTGCCCTTTGGTCTGTGCGCCTGTTTGTCACATCAAGGTGTCTTCTTCTGTTTGTAACTGGGAGTATATTTTATATTAGAATATTATCAGGACTTAATCGCGTGAAACATTTAAGGGTATGAGCTTTTTATTTATCTGACGTTTCGATCGAATTGCATCGATCGTGATCACGGGTCGACTGATGCCAGCTTAGCGATGTCTCCGTGAGCTGCGGGGTTTTTCAACTACCCTCTACACTTGATAATTTTCTAATATTTGTGAAAATCGCAATATATTATTACAATGGAAAAACAACCAATTATTGTTTTATATCGTACCTACAAATGAGATTTATGATTAAGTGAAGCTAGAATAAGGAGGTTGTGTTTTATATGTTGTTTGTATTTTTGGAAAAGGTTGTAATGTTTATTCGACCTATGTCAAACTGTGGTTATGTGTACTAAGTGTGAAAAATCTTAATTTGAAATAGGATTTTTTTTTCAAATGATACGTTCTTACAGTTTTTTTCTAATATCACGAGGAACTACGTTCCAACCATTGACGTATGGGTTATTCTTATTTTGAGAGACGTGAAATAAAAAATATAGTGAATTGTAATTATGATTTAATTTTTATTCCTTTTCGTTAGAAAACATGTCGAACACTTTGTTTATTAGATTCACCGAGCTTAAATTGTTACTTAAACACCAAAAAAAAATGTTTTTGTTATCTCACTTCCTTGAACTCGCGCTAGTGCTGCAGTCGGTACTACGTAGGCGACCGCAGGTAGTGGAACCGCATTCCAGAGAGGTGCACAGATATTTCGGTCGGGTTGTACCATATAACAATGGAATACATATTTATTTTTGGAAATAGTTATTAATTTAGAATAAAATAGTCACGACCGTGGCTAACGGTCACGACCGTGGCAGCATAGATTCCATGGTTGTGACTACTATGGTCGTGACAATTTTGAACCGTGGCTCACATAACCTCAAAACGGTTTAGTCTATATTGTTAGTTGAATCACAGGATGAACGACTATTCCTGACAAATTAATACGTGCAAAATGTAAAAGTAAATATAAACAATTACCTCGAATATTGTAGGCACGGTTTTGACGCGTTATGCTCGACCAAATCCAATAAACACACTAAGAAACGACTTCACAAAAACATCAGGCAACCGTCTTGCTAGAACTGTTTGACATTAGATAGTGTTGTTAGTTATAAAATAACAGCTAGTGTTGTCATAGTCAAATCATAAAATATACTGATTTGTACCATATTCAATTACGAGCCACGGTCGTGACAAAAAATACGATCACAACTTTCATAGCATGCATTTATCAATAAAGTTTCGCACAGTACTTTCAAAATTATTAAGAAAATCTTCATTGACATTCTGAAAATTGAAAAAACATGTAATAATGCCCAAAATCGAAATACTTTTGGAACCGTAAATAATTTACGACAAAATGACATGCATCTCACATGCCACGGCGCGTGACTTTGCTTTATATTTAATTGTATTAATATTTCACCATAATTATACAGCGAATAAATTTCATTGTTTATGGACAAATGAGTGATGTTTTTAATTTCGCATAACTAGTTTTAGCATTAAATTACTAAAAAGGCGTTTTAACTGCCTGAAACAATTTTTACGGTAAGAATAAGAATAACCCGTATAGACCTGGACCACGCCATCCCTTTCAATTAAAAAGTAAATATTGACTGCAAAGCGTGAAAAAGAGATAAAACTCATGCGGCACTGTCTTTTTGACAGGTATTGTCCACAAAGTAGCGTTGTCTCTTTCTAGAGGTGGTCAATTTCGTGAGGTTATGGCGCAGTCGAGCTCCATAAGACACCTCTCTCTTTTTTTATTGGTGTATGTATTAATCCTCTTTATCTATGTATAGAGGCAATTAAAAACTAGATTGTGGACGTGTACCTATTAAAATAAAAGCAAGGCAATAACTGGGCTGTTATAAAGCCTACACAAAAAAAAATAACTCTTGTGAACCTTCAGTTATCTCTAAAAGGCATCGATAACAAGTATCAAAGTTATTAGAAACCTTGATACTAAAATATCAAAACGCATTTGTGATCATAATGCAAATACCACGCAAAGTTGCGGCGGAATGTGGCGCTGGCTTCGTGCTACATACCTTACAAATACAAGCGAAAATCACCCTTATTTGGATTAGAAAAAGGTCTATGCAAATCATATGAGCTGTAAATAGGCCTAACTGTAAATTGACAAGCGAAAAGCATTCTTATTTTAACAGCAAAGGGTCTAAGTTAAGTTCGCAGGTTGTACTCTGAAAGGTGCAGGGTAAATTGGCCCTTATAACGCTCAGATAGGTTCATTCAAAAATGTGTTTGACATATCTTTTAACTGCCAAGCGAATAGCAACTTTACTTCATTAGAATTAAGATAGTTATATTTTCTAATTAGGTTCTAACTGTCGATACCTCGCACAAGGTAGGTGACGCAAAAGCCGGTTCGGTACTCTAAACCTGATTTGATAGAATTAGCTATCCTGTGGTGCATTGAATGAGGCTCTTCGAGATGATGATATGTTACATAGTAGGTCCAATCTTTTACTCATTTTTGAGTTGGCAAGTAATATCTGCCAGCCTCAAGTAGGTATTTATTGTATATGTACATCAAGGAGTTTGATACTGCCGTCGTGCGCACGACACAATGCTTCAGCCTATCAGCAGGCGGAACGTGAGTGGTGACGTCACCGGAACGTGCGGGTTGACGTCACACTTTTTCGTGAGTGCAGCCGGTTATCGATTTAGAAGACCTTATCACGTCAAAAATAATTAAAAAATAAACCCATCGTCTTATAAGTTTTGGAGGCCAACCCATAATTTATTTTTTTTATAGTAGAACTTTTCTTTTGGATTGTTTCTTTATCTTTGATGTATCAAATGGGGCCAACATCAAAACCAACATGGTCAGTCAATACACAAACACGCTCAAGTAATTTTAACAACTTATTCTTGACAATGGATTACCTCATACCGTTTCGTAGTTAGTTATTGGCAAACTGACCAATTATATGAAATTGGTTTTTGGGAAACCTCTAGATTTGTTATGAAATCTATGTTTTATTGAGTTTTGTTTGGCCGTATCTAGACTTAAGATTGAGATAGGTCATTACTAATTTAAGCTAGGAGATTATACCACTGTCCTCATACTACCCCATACAATAGTGGCGGTAGGCTGATGGCTAAGGCATCGTACTCGCAATCGTGAGGTCGCGGGTTCGAATCCTAACCATTATACTACTGACGTGAAACCACTCCTAGGACAAGCCTAGCTGGAGAGGTTAACAGGATTGCTAGTAATGTGGAGCCCAATCCCGCATTGCCAATTATATAGTAGTATAGTGGCCAGTGGGCAGGATTCGAACCCACGACCTCACGATTGCGACTCCGATGACTTAATCATTTTGAAGAATATATTAGTCTCTCATTATTTTCTGACAACTCAAAGTTTGGAAATCATCGAGGTCAAAGGTCACATAACGATAGAAGGTCTACGAAGAAACATCACACAGAAGATGTAGTGTTAGGTCTCATAAGCCGTCTTGGTCTGTACCACAAATGTATTAATAAAGTAATTGGCAAGAAATGCCTATAAAAATTACTATAATATTCGGCCTGTGACATCATAATTCATCTGTAACGAAGCAATAACAAAAGCTGTGATAGTTCTTGAACTACCGGCTAGATAGCGCATGCGAGGGGAAAAAATTGAGGTTTAGTAACATAGTCCAGATAGATTCCGGCCCCGGTTTTATTATATTATTCGGTATTCGGAAGTCTCGGGTTCGATTCCTGGGTCTGGACTTCAAAATTGTGTTTATTTAAAAATGCAATTATTGTATTAACCTCTTTGTTGGTAGAAATGTAATGAAAGAGGAACGAAAGGAGTAGGTACTTTCTCCTTAGCTGTTTCCTTTCTTCCAACTTCTACTTTCCTTACCATCATTTTCATTCCATTTCACAAAAACTGGGTTTACATTTTGTGTTCCCAGCGGGGTACAGCCGCCCAAAAAAAAAACAACTGAATCCTCACTCACTGGCTAAATTTAAGTGTTTTAATATTCAATTAAAAATCAGTGAAAGTCACTAACATTCATTTTTAAATTAAAGCAAGTATAGCGTACTATACAATTACGAAAAGCTAGAAATTATAAACGGCACTTTATATTCAAAAAAAGTGATAGTGCTTCAAAACCAATGTTTAACACTACCTAAAAAAAAATACGCTTAAGTCAAGTACACCTGCATATCACATTAAATATAATTAATTTAAGCCGTAAAAAAACCATTAAACTCTATTAATTTCGTCATAAACACGTTGAACAAGTACTTAGGAATGTATCTAAATATCATTAAGAATATTTTTTTGAGCAATTAGCCTAAATACGAGTGTCACAATAATAATTGACGCTTAAATCATAATTAAATTGACATTAACCGTGAAATAACCACATAGATATTGACATAGAAAAATGAAGACATATATAAACACGTAAATATTTTAAGGCTAAAACTTTATTTTATTGCCCGACGTTTCGATCGTATTGCAACGGCCGTGGTCACGGGTCCTCCAGTATCTTCAATTCTATGTCCTAAAAATCATTGCTTGCGCCTGTTTCATACCTTAATAGAAACTAACTAATAACTTATCTTTACTTCGTTGTCAGTTTGTCTATAAATTCACTTTTTTAGATACACGGAGGCGTATCAAATAGGTATTTAAGGCTACAAATCACGAACCTGTGCTAACTACTGACGGCCGTTTCCAATATCCTATCTATCGATGGATTTGGTAATTTGGACATATTTTGTATGGAGCTTATGTCAAAAATTTATCTCTAGTAGCCAAATCGATCGAAGATGTTACTTATGTGTAAGAACCGCGCAACTTTACATTCAAAATTCCATCTCCTATTGATCATAGCGTAATATATATAGGAGGAAGGCTATAGGCTATATATTATATAGCCTATAGCCTTCCTCGATAAATGGGTTATTCAAAAATGAAAAAAAAATCGCGGTAATCTCAGGAACTACTGATCCGAATTGAAAAATTCATTTACTATTGGATAGTCCATTTATGTAGAAAGGCTATAGGCTATATAACATCACGCTACGACCAAAATATATACGAAATGTTGCAAAAACAGCGAAAATTTACGCAGACGAAGTTGCGTGGGACAGCTAGTTAAATATAAATCTGTAGGTATATTATGTATTTATGGTCTGTATTTAGGTAAGTATGTTTAATAAGGATTTGTTATACTATTCTGTTTTTAGTTTTATTTGTATGGTTAAATGTAATATTAACAAGTTTACTGCACCTACACACTTCATTTCTATAGCAGAGAATGCTTTTAGCATTAAGTCCGCCTTTGTACAATTCTGTGCATAAAGTTTTAATCTATATTAATATTATAAAGCTAAAGAGTTTGTTTGTTTGAACGCGGTAATCTCAGGGACTACTGGTTCGAAATGAAAATTTATTTTATTATTGGATAGCTCATTTATCGAGGTAGGCCATAGGCCAAATACCTAAACATAACGCTACGAAGGCTATGTAACATCACGCTACGACCAATAGGACCGGGCAGCAATGAGAAATGTTGCAAAAACGGCGAAGTTGCGCGGGACAGCTAGTTAAATATAAATCTGTAGGTAGGTATGTGTAAAAAATATTTTACTATTGGATAGCCCATTTATTGAGGAAGGCTATAGGCTATAAAACATCACGCTACGACCGACAGGAGCCGAGCAGCAATGAAAAATGTTGCAAAAACGGGGAAAATGGATGCAAACGAAATTGCGCGGGACAGCTAGTGAATAAATAGATATTGGAAACGGTTGTAAGTCAACACAATAAAAAAATACGGTTGTTTATGACGCATATTTGACACCCGTATGAGAATCAGAACTTATACTTCTTACGATTTATGAAATTTGGCATGAAGCAATGTCACCAATAGCAAAAGTAACTAATGAAAAAAAATCATAACTACGTTCTTCTTAACTACTTCTTCTCTTTTGATTTGACCACAATCTAGCCCATTTTCCGAACGCTGATTTGACCGAAGACTCTAATCTTATGAATTTTACACGCATTCCATGTGTTTTCCCACATTATATGCAGACAGCTCATTGTTATATTATCAACTAACAGCCCGCTACGGCTTCGTACAGAGTTTTCTCTACCATCTATACATATAAAATGCATGTATTATACGTATAAACTATCTGTAAGAAATTATCTCAATGATAGGGAAAACCCCATCAAAATACGTTGCGTAGTTTATAAGTTTTAAGCGTAACTACAGACAGAAAGCGACTTTGTTTTATCTGTACTATTATTATAAAGAGATAAAGTGTGTGCGTTTGTGTGGTTGTAGGGGGTAAACTCTCGATCTATTGAACCGATTTTGAAAATTCTTTTACCAATAGAAAGCCACGTTATTTGTGACTGTCATAGGCTATATCTTTACTAATATTATAAAGCTGAAGAGTTTCTTTGTTTGTTCGTTGGAACGCGGTAATCTCAGGAACTACTGATCCGAATTGAAAAATTATTTCACTGTTGGATAGCCCATTTATCGAGGAAGGCTATAGGTTATATAACATCACGCTACGACCAATAATAGCGGAGCAGCAATGAGAAATGTTGCAAAAACTGGATAAATTATGCATACGAAGTTGCGCGGGACAGCTAGTAGGTGCCTACTTCATATCACGCTACGACTAATAGCAGCTTGGCATCAATGAAAAATGTTGCTAAAACGGGAAAAAATGGCGCCAGTCAGGTAGCAATATTATAAAGAGGAGAGGACGTTAATCTCTGGATCTACTGAACCGATTTTGAAAATTCTTTTACCAATAGATAGCCACGTTATTTGTGAGTGTCATAAGCTATATTTTATTGTCCATGCGAAACCGGGGTGGCAGCTAGTACTATACAAAGAAACAGTGAGGATAATTATGATATAACAAAATAAATGTTTCTTTGCCTCATAAAAAAAGAATTATTGTTAATAAGTAAAACATTTTAATGGTTCCACATAATAAACATGTCAATATTGTAATAAATTTCTTGTAATACAGTTAAAATAAAAAGTGAGTTACGAAATACGTTAGCAATTTAGTTTTCTTGATTAAATTGTTTGGTTACTTTCTAAATGTTTGTGAATGGAGAGATATTGATTGATTTATGTTTGTGACGACTATGTTAATTGTTTCATTCGCTTCGGCCGGTTATATTACAATGGCGTGGGAAACAATGTTTGTTATATAAGGTATTAGGTTTAATATTGATGAGTCGAGAAAGAAGCCGTTACCTAGAGTAGAGAAGGTATGTTTCATACAAATCAAGAAGCGGCGGTAGCCTAATGGTTAAGACATCGGCCTCGCAATCGTGAGGTCGCGGGTTCGAATCCTACCCATTATACCGACGTGAACGCACTCCTAACACAAGCCTTTGAGCTTAGCTGGAGAGGTTAACAAGATTGCTAGTAATGTGGGACTAAACCCCATATTGCTAGTTATCTTAAAAAATAAAAACTCGATTAACGAATACCTTCGGAACATAGTGGTCTGAGATTTCTTCGTGAATGATGTAAATGAGTGCATTGCTTTTGTCTTTGGTGTGAGATTTATATCGACAAATACTGTATTTTTTCAAATGTGTTTAGTATTTAGTTATTGTATTGGAATACTCTTTGGACCCCTAGACTACAGGACTCCCAAACGTACGTTAGCAATCGCACCCCCTCAAGTGCTAGCGATACACTGAAAAAGCAAAATGCTAACGACTCCCATTAGTACTTTGGCGGTTTGGGCCTCTGAAGACCCTCAACAAATTTTAATACAAAGCCTGTCACTAGCAAGCACCGCTTCTAATATCTATGGCAGATTACTTAAAAGATCGTAAGCAGTTTGTTAATATTGGAGGTTACAAATCTCAAGAATATATACCCGAAGTCAATCAGGGCAATACCCTCGGTCCTACTCAGCCCATACTAATATTAATGTGAAAGTAACTCTGTCTGTCTGTTACGCTTTCACGCTCAAATAGCTTAACCGATTTAGATGAAATTTGGTATGGAGATAGTTTGAGTCCCGGGGAAGGACATATGATAGTTTTTATCGCGATAACCGACAATCACGCAGGCGGAGCCGCGAGCGAAAGCTAGTTCTTAATAAATTAAGATTGTGACGAAACCGTAGGTAATTATTGATTCCAGGAAAAAAAATTGGAAGACTTGTGACATCTACCAGTCTGCATTGAATCTTCTCTCAAAACCGGGCAAGTGCATGTCGGGCCACGCACAATGTAGGGTTCCATAGTCCCCCTCTCCCCTATCCGAATAATGTGGCTTAAGAAGTGGATTTTCTGTTGTTTTTGTTTTAAACTTACAACGTATGAAACAAAAACAACATAGTTTTCAATGGACTTTGTACGAAAACTTGATCAGCTGTTACTTGTAAAATTGTAAAGTCTTCTTAGCTGTGATAGTTTTCCATTTAATTTCACTATATATACTACTACTACATCAACCATTTAGCTACCTGCCCCTCCCCCTGCCATCTAAATCATTTGACTCTAACAAGAATGTGCACTTCAATGCTTAATATTTCACAAATGGATCCCTAAATCTAAAAATAGTCTTCCCAACCCCTAAACGTTTTAAAAGATCTATCTAATGATACCCCACACGATGGGGTAGGTAAGAAAAAAATGACATCCCCACATTACATATAGGGGAAGTACCCTAAAAAAAAAATCATTCAAGATTTTATTCTTTCACTTTGTCGGCATAAGTACTTTACTTTCACTTTGTGTATCCATGCAAAATTACAGCCTCCTAGCTCTAACAGTCTCTGAGCAAAGCTGTGGACGGACGGATCACATGGCGACCCTATAAGGGGTCCGTTTTGCTATTTTGGCTACGGAACCCTAAAAAGGAGCCCTGTGTCTCTCTTGTGGGAACACTATAAGACCCGTAATACTTTCGAAGTTTCGGCCCAGGTGTTACTTAAACCGTTGTGCCATTACAGCCCTGCACATGATGTACTTAGCTGTAGATACGGATCATTAACATAATACTCTCTGTAATTTATGTATGTGGTTCACCTTGGTACATGCTGTAGGCCCAATTGACGCCGGAACAATTATGATTAAAGGCTAACTGTCAATCAAATTATGATACGGATAATATGAGGTTTTGGTCGCAGGTATGAGGGGCGTTTTTGACCCCGCATAGCGTGTACCTACTACACGTTATAGAAACAGTTTAGGAGTGCTATTCTTTAAGGCGACGAGAGTACATATCGGGTTATAGTGGGTGTAAACCTTATACTATCAAATGCAAAATTCTTTAAACACTTAGAAAGCAAAACAACACTTGTGATACCTCTTGTACATATATTACATTAAATAGGTAATGTCAAGTTCACAAACAATAGATAAATATAATAAACTATAGCTATCGGACCTGCGCAATTTCGTCTGCGTAAATTTTCCCCGTTTTTGCAACATTCCACTCCATTCTCCACTCCTATTGGTCGTAGAGTAATGTTATATAGCCTATAGCCTTCCTCGATAAATAGGCTACCCAACAGTGAAAGAATTTTTCAATTTGGATCAGTTATTCCTGAGATTACCGCGTTCAAACAAACAAACTCTTCAGCTTTATAATATTAGTATAGATTATAAAAGCTCCTGGCCTCTTTCTTCAAATTGGTAATTTTTACAATGTTTGTATGTTTATAAACACTATAGGTATACAGGTAAGGTGCTGCTACTAATAATTTACACATATTAGAGGACTGATGCAAATTATCTATAAGCTGAAGAGTTTGTTTGTTTTAACGCGATAATCTCAGGAATTTAAAAATTATTTTACTGTTGGATAGCCTATATATAGAGGAAGGCTATAGGCTATATAACATCAGACTACGACCCTAAAAATTGGAACATAAGATACCCTACATCTTTCTCGGACGGTGTATGTGTTATGTTTTTAATCGGCAAACAAGAGTCCGTGCGAAGTCAAAGTCCTATTGAATATCGAGAAATTGTGGGTATGTAGCTTCTTGCTTGTTGCGAAACAGCAACAAACAAAGTTTGCACTGACGTAGATTTTATAGGTATGTTGGAATACCATAGACCGATATTATTCAACACCCACTCGGGCGGAGCCTCAAGCAAAGTTCATTTATAATATTAGTAGGTCTCTATCTAAGGAAATGCCTGTTCTCTGCTTGTAGCTAAGCCACTAAACATCGAGAATACAGTACAAAATATAGTATACAAACGCAATCCCACATAGACATCGCTCATGGGCATGAAATCTCGAATAATTTGACACGAGACAATGTCTATGAGAATGCACTGCTCGAGCGATATACACCAAGAAGCTATGGCCATGATATTTTTTGTTTATCTTCCTTTTATTGCAACCTATCATTTGAGATATTCAGCAATTGTTGTAAATGTGGATTTCGTTTATGAACTCATCCGTTGCTATCTAGTTCTCAATAATTTATTAATATAATATTCTAGTGGTTGCCGGTGTATTCATCAGGTTTAATGCTAGTGAGTTTGGGTGTTTGCATATTCGGTCCTTGTAATTCCTGGTCTTTTCAAATATTTCCTCTCTTACAGAGGTTATGCAGATGTCTTTGTGAAGATTGTCATTGGGTCACCAGGGTGCATTACTTATTGTTCTTAATACTTTAGACTGAAACCTTTGCAGAATGACTATGTTTGGTTTCGATGCAGTTTCCTAGAGTGGTAATCCATATGTCCATAAAGTTTGATGATACACTTGTACAGCAATAAATTATATTCCAGTGACAACTGCGAGGTTTTATTGAGCAACCAATACATTGATGGCGCCCACGTATAGGTACTATCCATACTAATCCATACTTAATATTATAAATGTGAAAGTAACTCTGTCTGTCTGTCTGTCTGTTACGCTTTCACGCTCAAACAGCTGAACCGATTTAGATGAAATTTTGTATGGAGATAGTTTGAGTCCCGAGGAAGGACATAGGATAGTTTTTATCGCGATAATCGACAATCGGGCGGAGCCGCGGGCGAAAGCTAGTCGATTATATAAAAAAAACATCTTGTGGGAAAGCACTTTAAATATGAAATTGTGTGTAATTTTGTTGTTTTATAGGGGTAGTAGTTGTAGTAGTAGTAAGTCTTAGAAAAACAACAAAATTACACGCATTTCTATCTTTAAATCGCTTTCTCGAAAGGTGCGTTTTTAAACATACGAGAGTATACGTAGGAGCTATCGTTGTCTCAATTTTTGTTAAGTATTACGTAAATACAAGGGTAGGTCATTGGTTTGCTTATTTTTGATGACATAAGGGAGGAGTAGGGCGTTGGATAATAGTGATTATGTCAGCGATAATGTGTTAAGTTAAGTAAAATTCACCCCTCAGTGATGCATCAAAAAACGAATGATTACGTTACTTGGGGGTGTGGGGAGGGGGTCCGAACTTTACTTACTTTTGCTGATAAGGCGGAGGTGGGAGTTGATAATGACTAAAACCTACTTAAATGACCCTTTATCACTGTAAGCTTCTTAAATCTCATCTTCGGCATTCCTAGTGTTTTGTTTTATGCTTTTTTTTAATAAGGCTTCCATGGCCAGTCCCTAGATTCCGGTTTCTATAAAATCATTATATAGGTACGGCAACCGGTTCGATGGATGACGTCACATCCGAATTCTTCACGTCCCGTTAGACATGGCCTCCACAGATAAAAATGAAATCTAATATTGTAAGCCTTGTCACTAATATCTTGTTATCTAAATCATTTTGAAGATTAACGATATAGTAAATGAGTATACGAGTTTATTTATGATTTGGTTATTTATATAATGTATAAATAAATAAAAACTTATTTATTCGTTGAGATAACGCATACTACATAATAATTATGGTACAGTACATTAGTTAAGTAACAAAACAAACACACATACATATTTACAGGTAACATACTGAGTTGCACTACTAGTATAGTATTATATTATCTGTGGTTACACATACAGACACAATCGAGATCGGGGTGTATTTAGTACTAGCTATGTCCCGCGGTGTTACCCGCGGTTTATTAGCCTATGTGTTAATCCAAGGTGTCAGCTAACACCATACCAATTTTTATTAAAATCGGTCCAGCCGTTTAGACGTGAAGAAGTAATAAACATACACACTCACAAACTTTCGCCTTAATAATATTAGTGTGATGAATTTATTACTTGTACATATAATTTTTTGTAAGGGGATTTAGTGAGAAATTTAAGTTTACAATACATCGTGCAATCAAAAGGCATGGTCAAATTAATGACTCGTTGGAAAGTAAAATTATTACAAAACAAAATACCCGACAAAATATTTTGGCGCCAAAAATCAACCATTTATTTTTTTTCTACTCACACAACTGAGACGAATCTAACGACACCTCTTAAGCTAAAATCCATCAAGGTGTTTAGGCTCTAGAGCGTGACAAAGAAATATACATACATACACTTCAAAAACATAAGCCCTCGTTTTTGCGCAATCGGGTTAAAACAAATACCTATGTGTTATGACTATACCATAGATTAAAGTGGAACACCTATAAATAGTAATATTTGGTTTTTAATACCTAAATTATTATATATTCTGGGGTTTCCCAATATCAAAATTATCATTCTAATTAGTCTAATATAAACCCATATTTTGCATTTCATCAATTTTATGACCCAAAACCGGCTTAGAATAGATTATATTGTCGCAAAATTTGTGAACAAGGTGACGAACAACATTCTGAGTCGATCCGTGACCACGATCGGTGTAATTCGATCTAAACGTCGTCGGGTAAATAAAAGGTTCGTACCTTTAAATAATTCACGCAATTAAGTCCCGAAATATATCTAAAACATTCTTTGACATTAATAAACCATTGCATTGTCTGTTTTGATTATTGTTAGGGTTCCGTAGCCAAGAAGGCAAATATCGGAACCCTTATAGTTTCGTCATGTACGTCTGTCTGTCTGTCTCTTTGTCCGTCCGTAACTACCGTCGTTAACTTTTGAACCATGTGACCAAAATATATGAAAAAAATCACAAAGGTAGCGCTTAATAAATACTTTAAACTAACTATTTCGGACATGATCGGATGTACCGTTATTGAGTTATAGCCGAAAAACTGCTTTTCTCAACAAAGGCCGTAAGTGCTATGAACATACGCTCTTCTGTTTATGCAATTATTTAAGTCTGCGGAACCCTACACTGAGCATGGTCCGACATGCTCTTGCCCAGTTTTTTAATCTAATACCTATTTAAAAATGAAAGCCCCGACTCATATGATCGTTAGACGAGGTAGGATACAAGTGAGTACGGTCGTGCTCTGGTAAGGTATATGGCATGGCCGGAGTCCTTAGTTCTTACCTAACATTAGTCTGCTTACCAAAACGTTCACCTTACTTATCTGTCATTATAATAGACAACGGACCTCCATCAATTGTCTGCCTCTGTGGCGTGGTGGGAATGTATCCGACTGCTACGCAAGAGGTCGTACACCCAGGATAAAACTTTGTGTGATGAGCACGATTTATTCTGTGTCTGGGTGTTATTTATCTATAATATGTATGTATTTAGAAATATATAAGTATGTTTATCAGTTGTCTGGTTTCCATAGTACAAGCTCTGCTTAGTTTGGGATCAGATAGCGTTGTGTGAGTTGTCCCAAGATATTATTATATATTATTATTATCAAGCTAAAAAAAACTCGGACAAATAACAGCACATCACTAAGTCCTAACTTTTTAATAAAAACTTTGATGTATATATAAATAAAGCAGGAATTCCTTATACCTTCGAAGTAGAAACAGACAAATTCGCCAGATTGTCCGTTTTTGCCCAGTGTATATAAAAACATGGAAATACTTAGCAATAAGCAGTGAAACTCAACGGAAGGTTGGATATAATCACCTACTTGGTTGATTGAATACCAGAACAATTAGGAGGCCAGGCCTTGAATTTCTTTAGTGGATAATCAATTGAATTAGTAAAAAACTAGTTGCTAGTCGAATTAAACGCCAGGTATCGTGCTATTGCGCCACAGTACGGCATGAAAATGAGCATAATTAGAAAATTGAAAACACGCCTTCCTTTTATTAATACAAATCCGCTAAGAGTTTTTCATATTTGACCTCTGACCCCGAGAAGGACGGACAGCAGTGTCTTTTGCGTATTTTAATGCCTTACTGCTTTCGCCAAGCGTGGCGATTATTACAATTACCCCCTGCATCTATAATAAGGAGGAGAGACCTGTGCCAAGCAGTGGGACATCATATAGGTTGATATGAGATGAATATCAATATCAAATCAATATTGAACAAAACAATATTTGAGTGCAACTTTAATTACGTCTTACGTGTTTACGGACGAAAATTTTTCGTGATAACGTCAGAAAACATGACAAAACCAACAACCGTTCCAATTGTATTGCATGTCGCTGCAATCGCCATTCGCTTATAGGCTGATAGCTTTAGTTCAAATTGTATCGCATCAATCTGTAATCGCTGCAGTCGCCATTCGCGTTGCTCAGCAACTAGTCAATAACGTGTCACTTTTTTTATCTATAAGACGTTATCACTTCAACATCTAGTCTATTTCACTCGGACTAATTTAAAGATTCAAAGAGTATCAATTTATTTCAACGTCATCAATGTTTTCTTACGACGTTATCACTTAAATTATCGTCCGTAAACCGTACAGACAGGCATTTTTTGTTTTGAATGTTTTTGCTCAATAATCGATTATTCAAAACACGATGATAAAAACAAAGCTCAGTTTTAATAATCTTAAGTCGTAAAACGAGTTAATAAATATGCATTTTTCTTTCTATAATCATTAACTTAATCGTTTGATCAAAAACATGTGATGTACTTAACATGACATAATATTATATGCTAGACATATTGTCTCGATTTTTCACACACGAGAGCCATGATAAATTGCCAATAATATATAATAAATGTGTGGCTCGATCACGACTAAGAATATTTAAAAAACACGTACTCAATTAATCAGATACATGGTTATATAATTAAATATATTTTGAAATATACGTAAAAAGAAGATTCACGAAAATATATTTTATGGTTCTTACACTCCAACAAGCTGATGTAGCGATAAATATAATGTATAATTTATCAACTCATTGAAATCTGGAAACCGGTAATTTGTAGCACAGATCATAAATTTCTGGTTGGCAACATCGTGTGCCTCACACAGGTGGTCAGTCATTGACGTATAGACCTGGACTGTGCCATAACCTCACAAAATTGACTACTCTCTAGAAAGAGACAACGCTACTTTGTGGACAATACCTGTCAAAGAGACAGGACCGCACGAGGTTTTTCTCGCTTTCACGCTTTGCAGTCAATATTTACTTTTTAATTGGGATGGCGCGATCTAGGTCTATACGTCAATGGGTATGGTGGACATAAATAAATAGTAGACGTGCCCACAGTATGCCCTATACAGCCTTGTTTTAAGAAAGTAGGTTTATTTTTGATTGCTTTATTAATGTGACCAAAGAATTGTGAAAATGGCGTCAACTAAACTATCATATGACTGGCCTGTTGGTCAAGTGGTTAGTGACTCTAACTACTTAGCTGGAGGTCGTAGGTTCGATCCCCAAACAGAATAAAATTTTGTGTGATGAGCACGATGGTTTATTCTGTGCCTGGGTGTTATTTATCTATATATTATGTATATATTTAGAAATATATAAGTGCGTTTATCAGTTGTCTGGTTGCCATAATACAAGTTCTGCTTAGTTTGGAATCAGATAGCGTTGTGTAAGTTGTCCCAAGGTATTATTATTATTATAATTTTCGTAATTACGCGTATAATATTTTTCTTATCTAACGTCTAAAAATATGTCAAATATGTATAAAATCCATTTGACGGAGTCTTAAGTCCTTTTCCCCCCGTTTCGGTTTCAATCCGGTGTCAGGTAGCCGGGCGCCCGGTTAGCCGGCGGGAATTGTATGGCGATCGGAACGGACGGACGCTGCCGGAACATGTAAAAGCTACCGTACCTTCATCACCATACACTTCGCGCTGGGTACCCGGCGCCAGACCGGATTGAAACCGGAACAAGTAAAGAGGAGGGTCTTTGTGCAGTTGAACCGTACAATAACTACCTAACTACTTGACAGCTGGCAGAATTGACTGGAAAACCACCAGAGTGAACTCGAAAATAAAGAACTGAGTGATTGGTTTCCTTAGCCTAATGAATGACGCAATGTAATTAAAAAGGTTTTATAAAAAATAAAACAAAGACTTTCAAAAACGAATGAAGAAAAGTTATTATTGGTTTGTTCGTGACCACCGATTGAGGGAATTGGGTTAGCACTGTTACCTAGTAAACTGATCGTTGAGAACAGTTTAGCATTCTAGTGACGTCCTATAAATGACTTACCTACATTAATTTACTCGCATCCAGTATCGATGTTTGGGCGGGTCTATCGAATGTCAATCGGTCAGTGACCCACGATTTGGCGGGAGAAACTCGACTGGCAAGATTTTTTTGAACATTTTACTTTCTCGCGGCACACGAGTTTTGGAACTTGCGGCCAATGTCGCATTGAGAACGAAATAAAATCAACGAAACCTATAATTTTGATTTGACGCAGTACATTTACAATAATTCAAGATTTTCTCTCTACCTGATTGCTTTTTTTCTACTTTATTTGTTTTAATTTTTTTCCTTGTTCTATTTTTAAAAACGTTCTTGGATTTGACAAACCTGTGCTACTAAAACAATTGGACAATAAGATAAAAATCTTATTCAAGTTGTCAACTGTCAACGGTGTTATGGAGGCCAGGGACAGATCAACTAACTGCATTTTTTCGTGAATTCTCTGTGAATTTCTTATAAATCTGTGAACGTAGAATGCACGCTGTGTTAAAGCATAGAAGAAAAAAACTGGGTCGTTCTCACGTCTCTAGACGTTTTGGCGGCTATGTAACAGTAGCCTAGTAAGATTTATTACACGCACCGAGTTTTTTTTTAATTTTGTCTTAGGTACATCTTTTTATTAGTCACGCGGTGATAATATGACCTCTTGGCTGGGAAGCCCAAGTAGCTATTATGGATTTACTCAAAAGTCAAGCGTCGTGGGGACTTATTTGATTTTGAGGATTATTATGGTGGTTTAGGGTCCTTTCATGGTGGCGAAGCAAGTTGGCAGCTCCAGGTCTTAAAAGAAAAGGTTGTCTGTAAAATCGATTTACGGACAATATTCTTTGCAGTGTCAGCAATGTGTGATTGTGGTCCCACGTTACTATCAATCCTGTTAACCCCTCCAACTAAGATCAATGGCTTGTGTTAGGAGTGGGTTCACGACGGTAGTATAATGGGTAGGATTCGAATCCGTGACCTCACGATTGCGAGACCGATGCCTTAATCAAGGCTACCGCCACCATTTTACGTGATAACGTCATAAGAAAACATTAAAGATATCGCCATTCGCATTACTTAGCAACCAATCAATAACGTCAGTCCCAATTGTATCGCATCATGTCGCTGCAATCACCATTCGCTGTTGCGTAGCAACCAATTAATAACGTGACTTTTTTTAGACATCGATTCATCGTCATCGATTTACAAGACGTTATCACGTCAAAACTCTTTCACATGAAATGGGGATGTTAAGTGAACCCTCAAGAAGCTTCCATTCAAACCACTTACGATTAGTCCAAGCCCGAGGCGGTTCAGTAGGGGTACACAACAGGGTACTGGGTATCCCCCTTATGTTAATCTGTCGCGCTCCCGTAAATCCAACTTAGTTACTTGGGCTCCCCATCTACTGTGAATGTTTTGATCTGTTGATCGAACTTTTTTTTCTTTTGACATAGCGGGGTAGTAAAAATGGCGGCAAACTCAGCTGTCATCTTTTTGACAGCTCTAAGTATGAAAAGTGTAAAATTGATACTAAGAAATATTTTTTAAAGTACTTTACCGTTCAATAAATAAAAAGCACTGGTAGAAATCATCTGAAAAATTGGTAAAAGTACCAAAAGAAAAGAAAAAAATTTGGAGATGATTTTTTTTAAAACGATTACAAATCAGCCAGCTGAATGGCTCGGAGCGTTCCTACTCTGCCAGCTGATCTCGTGAAAGCCGTCACCTTGGATTTGTCGCGTTGTGAATGGGCAGTGTTGGCCTAGAAACGTCATTGTCGAATTGCCGATAAGTCTAGCGGTGAATATTAGCATCCACACATAATAAATTACGCTCTAGTACATTTTAGGTTAGTTTTATTATTATCATATTTTTTTACTTCAAGGGTTAAGTGACCGATTGACAGTTAAGTCAGATGCGTTAGACTTTTGGATCCAAAGTGAGTGATAAAAGTACTTATTTAAAAATGTTTGGAAAGGTAGTTTTAAATTTTAAAAACCGGTCAAGAGTATGTCGGACCATGCTCAGTTTAGGGTTCCGTAGCCTATAAGCTTTGGCGGTAGTGTGGCCTAATGGCTAAGGCATCGGTCTCGCAATCGTGAGGTCGCGGGTTCGAATCCTACCCATTATACTACCGATGTGAACCCATTCCTAACACAAGCCTTTAAGCTTAGCTGGAGGGGTTAAAAAGTTTGCTAGTAATGTGGGACTCAATCCCACATTGCTAGTTATCTTTTAAAAAAAAATCATGATACTTGGTGGTTACATGGTAACGCAGTTTTTCGGCAATAACTCAATGACGGTATATCCGATCATGTCAAAAATAATTTTAGTTTAAAGTATTTATTAAGCGTGATTTTTTTCATATTTTTTGGTCACACGATTCAAAAGGTAAGGAGAGGGACACACTTTATGCAACTTTTGGAGCGATTATTCCAAAAAATATTCGCATAATCAAAAAAGTTAATTTGTAACCTTAAAGTATATTTGTCGAATGATGTTTACGTTGATGTTTACTGAAAAATGTAAGGGTCCCTTTTTTGCCATTTTAACTACGGAACCTCTATTTATTGTTCAGGAAATTTGAAATGAATTGTCTTTTTTTTTCATTTTACTCGATACCATGTGGGTAGATATCGATATAAAAGCCGTTGGCAAGTTAATGGAAATCCGTCAAGTAAATACAACATGTAACAGAAAGGTGTGGTGAAATTTCAGCAGCGGATAGTGCATGTGGTCATATTATTATAGCATATACTTTTTGACAAATTTCAGTAGCGAAAGGCGTATGGCATAAGTATTATGCCTGCACTCGACTGGTACAAAATTCGATTGTATTATTATGGCATAGAACTTTTTATATCATACTTTTATTAATTGATAACTTTTTTATTTATAAATAAACAAATGAAAAAACCTATAGTAATATTATAAAGCTAAAGAGTTTGTTTGAACGCGGTAATCTCATGAACTCGTGATCCAAATTCAAAAATTCTTTTACTGTTGGAGAGCCCATTTATCGAGGAAGGCTGTAGGCTATAAGTATTATGCCTGCACTCGACTGGTACAAAATTCGATTGTATTATTATGGCATAGAACTTTTTATATCATACTTTTATTAATTGATAACTTTTTTATTTATAAATAAACAAATGAAAAAACCTATAGTAATATTATAAAGCTGAAGAGTTTGTTTGAACGCGGTAATCTCATGAACTCGTGATCCAAATTCAAAAATTCTTTTACTGTTGGAGAGCCCATTTATCGAGGAAGGCTGTAGGCTATATAACATCACGCTACGACTAATAGGAGCGGAGCAATAATGAAAAATGTTGCAAAAACGGGGAAAATTGACGCATACGAAGTTGCGCGGGACAGCTAGTCTATAATCTATGGTCACACCCTTAAATACCAATCAAACCAGTACTTATAGAACCTGTTTGCAATTAATTCCATCAGATTTTCGCCCACAGACAACATACCGATGAAGAACTCCGTAATTCCTCATTCCTTTCTCAAGGCATAGACAATGTATGCAGCGGCCATGATGGTTCGTGACACACCGACGTAAATGCCTACAATCGTGATGCATTCATTGTAATAAGTAATTGAACTTGGTTTATAGCGTACATATAAAACAATTATATTGTCTTTTCGTGGTAAATATAATTCGTGTCAAGTTGAAAATAGAAATAATAGTCCAAAGGTCAAATTTAAAGTTTTTTTTTTTAAATGGTTTGTTAAACGTAGGTCATATTTTACTAACTAACTAGCAATGTTGTGATTCTTGTGTAAATTACATATTCTAACCTTTTAATAAAATGTATAGATAAATATAGAGCATTCCCTCAGTAAGCCTATAAAAAAATGAAGCAACTATTTTTGACGTTTAACACTCGTTGAAAATGGCGCGCTAGAATAACTATGGGTAGAACATCTATCTCTCAAAAAGTACGTCCATTTGACCGTACTTTTTGACAGTGCTTTGCTTCAATTTTAGATGCCGGATTAGGAATCTAGACATTATATAATCAAAGATTCTAACGTATGTTTATTAGGTAAATTGTGTAAAACTATATAAATAAAGTCAATTAACTTACCACAATGTCTAGTTTACCTACTAATTATAGATTTTAGGGGTAATTGCAATAATAGCCACGTATGGCGAGCTGATTAGCGATCGCATAGAGTACCGTAGCCAAATTGGCAAAACGGAACGTACTAGTTAACGAGTAACAGCTGATCAAATGAGAAGTAACAAAATTTCGTACGAATTCCATTAAAAATTATTATTAAGTAGGTATAACGTTGTAAATATGAAACAAAAACAACAGAAAACCCACTTCATAAACCGCATTATTTGGATGGAGAGGGGGGTGACTACGGAACCCTACATTGAGCGTGGCCTGACATGAACTTGCCCGGTTGTAATAATTGTAAATATCCTGCACGCATTTTGTCTATTTTTCGCTTCACGAGCGCGTTTGTATACACATAAATTATATATAATATAACTAATGCAAGATTGAAATAAACGAAGCCATGCAAAGGTCCATAATCATGATAATAAAAGACAACACAGGTTAAATTATAGACTTCTTGAGCCAAAGTTACTTATTAAATCAGTTTCGACCTTGGAATTCCTTACAAGTCACGGGCAGTGGAAACGTGAAGACAATTGGCATAATTTTGAATCGGCACAGTGCCATCACTGATGGTTAAAAGCCGTGAGGCGAAATTTAAACTTTATTTATTTTATCCAGTTAGGTACCTTAGGGTCGTTTACTTCATTTTTGACGTGATAACGGCTTAAATCGATGACCGGCTGCTCTCACGAAAAATTGTGACGTCACTGCTCACGTTAGTACTCGTTGCTAAGCAACGCGAATGGTGATTTCGCCTGCTGATAGGCTGAAGTATTGTGGCCGTCGGGCGCATACGCTCGGGTCCAATGAAGCATAATTTTATTATTTGTTTACAACTACTGATAACTAACTCAGGTGAAACTCTATAAAAAACTTCATACTGTATATCCTGACCGTTTATAAGAATAATCTTATAAACGGTTATCTAAAGCTTGACCTATAATCAACAATGTTAACGGTCAAATCAATAATGGACCGTTTTTTAACGACGACTCGTGACCACGATCGTTGCAATACGGTCGAAACGTCGGGCAAAAAACAAGGTAATTTACTTTAAATTATTCACGCGATTAAGACCCGCAATACCTACGAGTATATATATTTTCATAATGTGTACAAATCGCGAAAGTTTATCAACCATTTTCGCTACTTCTATATGTTACTATTGAGTTATATGTTAAGGATGTACTTCACCTACAAAACAAATAAGGGTACTAACCTAAGTTCATATTATGGCTAGGCTATAGCAGCTGTCGTCAGTACGTGCCCCTATACGTTTGATTAGCGGTTTGCGCGTGCGTCGTTTGTAAATAGAGAGGAGACTTCGCTTATGTTTGTAGAAAGTAATACGATGTTACGTGGCTATTCGCAGGGTTGAAGGTGTGAAATGATTTGTATGAAAGTATTTGGGAGTGGTTTTTGGAAGGTTGATCTATTGACATGGCATTGATTTTTATATATATGACTAGCGGACGCGTCGCGGTTTCACCCACGTAGTTCCCGTTCCCGTGGGAATTCAGGGTTAAAAAATAGCCTGTCACCCGGGGTTAGTGTAGCTTCACAACGATGAAAGAATTTTTCAAATCCGTCCAGTAGTTTCGGAGCCTTTTCAATACAAACAAACAATCAAATCTTTCCTCTTTAAAATATTAGTATAGATAACAGGCATACTTGTATGTACCTACCTAACTATAAAGTAAAAATGCTATAATTATAGGCGAATTTGACCCAATACCAGTCATTCAAGCGTGGGTCATTCGTCGTCGTGCGAAGGACCAAATGTATGGTTAAAAGTCGAGAGGGGGGAGTGCCGCTGTTGCGCCCCCCCCCACCTTGGATCCGCGCCTGTATAATTATGTAACAAATCTACACTTTTATACCAGCGTCAAATGTCAATATCAAGTACTGTTATTATTGTTTTTAAACTTTCGCGATTTTTATACATATTAGATATATTTCGGGACTTAATCGGTCACGATCGGTGCAATTCGATCGAAACGTCGGGTAAATAAAAGGTTCGTACCTTTAAATAGTTCAAGCGATTTATATTCTGTTCTTATAGTTATTCTGTTATGAAAGTATTTACATACGAGTTTTCGTTCGCGTCTTTTGCTGCGTGGATATCCTATGTCTTTCTTCAGTATACCATATTATCTTTTCGTCAATATTTTGTCAATATTATATTCGCATTTATAATATTGATTAGGAATTAGGATATATTAAAAATCAATTGTTGCATGTGATGTTTATTCCCTCAGAGCTATTTCCACAATCTACCAGACGCGAATTCATATCCTTGTTCAGGGGGAGGCAATATATGACTCAACCAAGTGTGAGTCACTCACAAGACGGTGGCGGTGGGGTGTTGCACTTGATTTAACAGGGGTACAAAGGCACCAATAGCCTGTCAAAACACCGGTCCATTGTCAAAATTCTTCAATTCCCCAAAAAAGGTCATTCGTGAAGTATGGACGGGGGGGAGGAGTGCCCTTGATGCCATCCCCCTCCCCCTTAAATCCGCGTCTGCAACTTACTCTACATCACCTATAACACATCATCAATCACATTTTTTATCCCTACTTTATTGTTCAAACGATATAAAAACAATAAATACTTACCCGCAATAACGTATTGCAAAATGTCATCGGATATTATCATAGCTATGTGATGACACCGTGGGAACATTCTATAACGTTAGGTTACTCGCACGCGAGCAACGCAGTAGCTACGAGTTGCTACTTCAAGTTTGATGTGGTGTATATTTAACCATCCGTAGTATAGTACTGCCTCTGTGGCGCGGTGGGAGTGTATCCGACTGCTACGCAAGAGGTCGTGGGTTCGATCCCCACCCAGGATAAACTTTGTGTGATGAGCACGATGGTTTACGAGCACGAAGTATGTTTATCAGTTGTCTGGTTTCCATAGTACAAGCTCTGCTTAGTTTGGGATTAGATAGCGTTGTGTGAGTTGTCCCAAGATATTATTATTATTATTATATTATTATTATTACTACATTATACACGTTTTACGCCCGGACACTTCAAAAAGCAACTTAATGTTAATATTTTTTTAAGTATCGTCTTGTCAATAGAAGATAGTAGTTAGTTAATTAGTTAGTGTTTTCAACTGACTTCTAAAAAGAAGGTTCAAAATTCGACATTTGTTAGTTACCCGATTACGCAATGACAGCAAGTCCGATTTGTAAATTTATTTTAGTGTTTGAAAGGGTACACGGTCTCGAGGTGGTCACATTGTCATCAGGTTAGGATTTGATGTTGGAATTATGGAAAAATAAAGCGCGTCAAGTTTAATACTGTTTGAGAATGTGGACTATACAAAGGTTGTCAATGGAATGCTGTTACCAAGCCTTCGCTGTCTATTTGTTTTGATATATCTATATGATTGTTTTTAATTGTTCCTAACTTCCTATCTAAGGCACGTGTACAACATAAAACTGTAAAATTAAAACATGAAGGGGGTCTACATACAAGGAATAGCAATATTAACAACATTTATAGGTATGTTGATATATATATATATATATATATATATATATATATATATATATATATATATATATATATATATATTAAATATCTATATCAGTTTGACATATTCACGCACCATTGTTAGGGTACAATGTGAAAGAGCTTATTTATCACTATTACCACCAATATGTCACCACATTTCTTGTGAATAAATGAATTTGTATTAGTATTTGAAACGTGTTTGTTTCAGCATGTTGATGTTTGATGCATGTATGATTTAATAATGGGATTGTAAGGATGCTTCAGGTTCGAGTTCAAAGTTCTGTTAAATATTGTCTTAATATTTACCTGAATATTCATCTGGGCTCCAAACTGGCTGGGACTCTATCTCTCTACCTATAGACGGTCTATAGGGAGAGAGCAGGGTCCTTATTCACTTTTATTTTTTTCGTTTTCGCGGCATGCCCGCACGACCTGGCGCTTGCGCGGTGCGTTCAAAAATGTCCACGCGCATGCGCGATGCATTTCTAAACGCAGCTCTCTTACATAGCCTAAGTTACTCGTTACATCCTCAGCTGTCTAAAAGTGAAAGTCTCGTCGAAATCCGTACAGCCGTTTCAAAGTTTACCCGGAACAAACTAACAGACAAATAGAGTGCCATAAATACGTTTACATGAACTTAGTAACAAACTGTTATTTTGAAATTACAATCTGACAAAGAAAAAATCTCAAATGGTTAACGCGAGTAGTGCGTCTGCGTCAATCCTTACTGCTTATTCTAAAGTAGATACATAGATGCGTTTCCCTCCGCAAATGACTTTGAATTACATCCATTCATGTGCAGTACAGTAATACCTACGTGTGAGTAGTATGCACAGTAATACCTAAGTGTTAGATGTTTGTCGCTTGTAATCTCAGAAAATGTTCTTATATTGGACGTGTATAAAATCGAAGTAGTAAGTAATTGACTGTTGGCTACCGATATCACTTCAATTCCGAGGTTTTCTAACAAATTGATAAGTTTTTACGACTTGGTTGATGATTGCCAAGAAATTGCCAATACCGTTATAAAGTGATTGCTTTGGTGACGCATTATGAGTGCGGATTGATAACAAAACCTAATAGTTAGGTATTACTTTTGATGAAGAGACAATGACAGTATTTAACAGTTTTTCCATAGTGTATTCGATCATTCCAATACTCATGGTGATAGCCTTTCAAATGTTTCACATGTTAATACTGATATTATCTCAAGTTTACAAATTACTTTACCTGCAGTAAGAAGAGCGTTGAAAGCACTACCCATCGATAAGGGACCTGGATGCGACGGCATTCCTCCTATTTTTTGGCAAATGTGCTCCACATCTGTCTCTACTCCCATATTTATTATTTTCAATACTTCTTTAAAAGAGGGCATTTTTCCAGAAGCATGGAAAAGGGCTAATGTCGTTCCTATACATAAAAAGGGTTCACGTTCTAAAATAGAGAACTACAGAGGTATTTCCATATTAAACACCGTGGGGAAGATATTCGAGAAACTTGTATATGATGCCGTGTATCCATATATAGCGGCAGGTATATCTAATTCACAACATGGTTTCTTAAGACGACGATCTACAGTTTCAAACCTAATATGCTTCTCAGAGTATGTTCTTCAAAATATGGATAAGGGTGGGCAAGTTGATGTTATCTATACCGATTTTGAGAAGGTGTTTGATCGGGTGGATCACATCATCTTGCTTAATAAATTATTTCGGCTAGGAATACGTGGCGACTTGCTACGATGGGTCCAATCGTACTTATCCAACAGATGTCAAGCAGTAGTGATGGGAGGACATCGATCAAATTTCATTAATATACCTAGCGGAGTCCCCCAAGGCTCGCATTTGGGGCCCCTATTCTACAATGCGTACTTGTTCGACATCTCAGATTGTATAAAAACATCGAAACATCTAATGTACGCCGACGATAAAAAAAAATTTCACACCATTACTTGCCTCGAAGATTGTATCGCGCTTCAAAGAGATCTGGACAATTTACTTGTATATTATGCTAAGAATCAAATAAATATAAATGTGACTAAATGTCAAATGATAAGCTACACACGGAAAAAACAACCTTTTGTCTATTCATATAACTTTAACGGTACTCCAATAAACAAAGTCAACATGGTTCGTGACCTAGGCGTATTATATGATAATAAAATATCTTTTACTGAACATATCGACCACATCGCGGCGAAAGCTTTCAAGAATCTTGGATTTGTTATGAGATCTTGTCAAGTATTTACAAACACAACTGCCATTAAAGCCATATATGTCGCTTATGTGCGTAGCACACTCGAATTTGCTTGTCCAATTTGGTCCCCATGTTATCTTGTGTATACTAATCAACTGGAACGCATCCAAAGGAAATTTCTCGATCATTTAAATTATCGTGTCCGTAATCCTCCGTCTTCATACCAAAATAACTGTGAAAGGTACAATTTACTTAGTCTAGAAGACAGGCGAAAATTAATGGACATGTGCATCTTGTACGACATATTGAATGGACAGTTGGATAGCCCCGAGTTGGTCGCATTAGTTACATTCAATTGTCCTCTGCGTCGAACCCGACACACACCACTTTTTCATGTGCCGAGAGTCCGAGACGTGCAACAAACTACGCTCGTAATAGTGTACTCACCCGCATTGCCCGCAACTATAACACTACATTCCAAGATGTGGATGTCTTTGGGTGCTCCAAAACATCCTTCAAATTGCAGGTCACAAAAAAAATAAAAAATAGTTATCGCCATCCATCTTAACTTTTCATATTAGTGCGTACCTGTTTAGTGTTTATCTATATGTTTCTTACTAAAGTGTTTATGTATAAAAGTGTATTTGTAATTAATTCTAAGTTAATTAAGTTCGTAAGCTGAATCAAGAAAAAAAAATTAAGTTATTGAGGGAAACCTGTTATTGGCCATGCTATTTATTGAAGTCAACTATATGTTAAACAAACTGTATCGCTGTTGGTTTTCTTAATAAATAAATAAAAGTATTGATCCTTAAAAAATAATTTGCCTACAAAACTCGATAATAACAAAAATCAATAAAGTACTTGTGTACTTTCTCTCATTCACAAAAATAAACAGTCAACATAGCAAAGAAATTTCTACAGAGCACGTCGTTTTGACATTTTATAGCTAGCTGTCAGAAATTCAGACTGCGTGCGAGAAGCGGAGGTAGCCTAATGGCTAACGCATCGATCTCGCAATCGTGAGGTCGCGGGTTCGAATCCTACCCATTATACTACCGACGTGAACCCACTACTAACACAAGCCTTTGAGCTTAGCTGGAGGGGTTAACAACAATAAAGAGATAACTAAAAGAGACCTCACTTGATGAAATTCGTAGAGACTAGACTCTACAATTTCATCCACCTATGTCCATTTCTTTGGAATACTCTAGTCTGACTAAAGCATTCCAAAGAAATGGACATAGATACTAGTATAGTATTATATTATCTGTGACATAGGTATACATATTACATACGTTTGAAAAACATTCACACAAACAGCCAGGAACAAAAAGAAACTAATTTGACTTTATAGCCAACTTTTGAGTTGAATTTTTAAATTAGGCTAAAACTCTGTTAGAAACACCGTCAATTTAGTCTAAGTTACTTCACTTGCAAGTAGTTTTGTATAATTTTTAGTTCATGCGTGAGCAAAAGTATCCCATGTATGGTAATAAGGAAATAGTGCGTTTTACTATTGCGACGATAGTTACGCAACGCGTTACGTTCGGTAACGTAAACGTTATCGAATGATTTGCGTTCTACGACATGCTTAGTGACAAGTATGTAATATGTTAATTTAATAGATACTAGGGAGCTGTCAACTAGAAAGTTTTAAATTACTTAACTAAATAATATTACGAGCAGGCGGTAAATCTTGATAAACCGGCGCGAAAGATTTGTGTGATGTTATGCTTCATGAAGACGGACAATTATTTATTTTTGGTATGAAACCAAAGGATAAAATAATATCTTGGGACAACTCACACAACACTATCTGATCCCAAACTTTGACTGCCTCTGTGGCGCGGTGGGAGTGTGTCCGACTGCTACGCAAGAGGTCGGGTGTTCGATTCCCACACGGGACACTACTCTGTGTGATCCACAAATTGTTGTTCCGAGTCTGGGTGTACTTTGTGTCCGTGACTTGTATGTTTGTGAAGTCCTTCGCGATACAGGGCTTGTACCCAACTACGGGAGTCGTCTATAAAGAAGAAAAAAAAAAAACTATGCAGAGCATGTGCTTTGGAAAATAGACAACTGATAAACATACTTATTACCATACTACTATACTATATTATACATACCCCGTTTTTGCAACATTTCTCGTCGCTACTCCGCTCCTATTGGTCGTAGCGTGATGTTATATAGCCAATAGCCTTCCTCGATAAATGGACTATCCAACAAAAAACAGATTTTTTTAAATCGGATCTGTAGTTCCTGAGATTAGCGCGTTTAAACAAACAAACAACTCTTCCGCTTTATAATATTAATATAGATGAGCAAATGGGAGATAAAGTGCAGTAAAATATCGATATGACATGACACCAGGCTACTCGATTTCCATGAAAGTCATTCGGAAAATGAGCATTCGAGCAAATCGGTAGCCTAATGGCTAAGGCATCGGTCTCGCAATCGTCAGGTCGCAGGTTCGAATCCTAATCATTATACTACTGACGTGAACCCAATCCTAACACAATCCACTGAGCTCAACTGGAGGGGTTAACAGGATTGTTAGTAATTTGGGACCACCATACTAGACTGCTAGTTATCTTAAATAAAATCTATTTATCGACCATATTTAACGTGGGCATTTAAATAACATGGACAGTTTTTTTTTAATTCACTTAGGAAGCAAAATACTACACTTGTGAAAAGTCGATTCTACATTTACTTGTAATGCCTGTTCGCAAACAATAGGTAAAGTCCGAGAAAAGAACAGACCATAAAAACTCGTGACCACTCTTTTCAAATTGCCAATGTTTACAATGTTTCTCTGTTTATAAACTGTATATGCAGGTAAGGTGTGCCACCATTATATTATACACCATATTAGAGGACTGATGCAAAAAAAATTTAGCTATACCGTGAAACACTACCATTCCACATACATAGAAGCAGTGGTCAATTTGGCTACATAGAAGAAGTGGCTAATTTTACGATCTATCTTAGGATAGAACATACAACATATGTAACAGTTAGGTCTTTGAGAACAACATAATAATTTATACTACGAACTGTAAGTTAGATTGGACCTACTAACATAGGTAACTACTGAAGGTTTACAAAATGTCACGATTGTTATTCGTTTATAAACGCTAACTGCAGTCAACCGAGAGTTATTTACTAAGTTATAACCTAAAGGTAATCAGTAGCTTAGAACTTTCTAGGACATTGACCTTAAAGGTATAATATTAGCTATATAATACCCGCATAAACAAGTCACAATAGAACGCCGTATCTATTTGAAAACCGTTTTATTTAAAACGGTTTTCAAATAGGTATTACTTTATCATCAACACAAGTGTTGGTGATAAAGATGAATGCAAGAACTACTCAAAGAATATTGATGAAATTACACAGTTTATATTGGCATCTAAACAAGATTATTTTTAGTATAATGCAAACCTCAAACACCCCAACAAGATTTTTACTTCAAGAAATCATAAAAAAAGAAAATTAAATTATTGATAACTTGAATAGTTAAGTATAAGGCATTCAAGTTGTCTTGTGTTTTTCGCGCTATCGTGCTCATTGCGTTTCGTAGTAGGTACTTAATCCATGGTTTTTATTAAAAAACAAGTGATGATTACATTTCACATCACATTGTGATAAGGATTTGGACTGTCAGAATGATTAATTAATTAATTAACGATTGATTAATTAATTAATTGACGATTGATTAATTAATTAATAGTAAAATATAACATGGTTCAAAAACTACTCCTTTGAATTGTGTTACTGATTCTGAGCAAACTACTTTCAGGTTGGCACTATACCAAGAATAATGTTGTACATCTATACACCATTTAGGATTTGGGGGGGATTTAGGAATCCACCCCATTAAAAAGTACAACGTTAAAAAGTAACGTCTCCGTGTTATCTCAGTGATGTTTGACGTCTGTATATTTTGGTATTCCAGGTGGAGACAGGTCGCGAGGAGCTGAAGAAAGAGCGAGAGATCATGCAGCTGGTGGCTGGACTCCAACTCAACGATGAGCCAGACAGGAGGGAACCGCATGCGATGCGACAGAGGCACGCGCCTAGGTAAGTTACCTCCTTGTTTCATTATCAGCTGGTGTCTTACTGCTGAGGTCTGTGGGTCGGTGGCCACCGAGCAGGTCGAGACATGTGTAAGATTAATAAATGTCCCCACTGTCGCTCTAAAAATGGGTGATCGCATTTTAATAGAACCCTATCTGTACTATGTTACTAGACCTCAAATTTTTCTATCCTTTGATGCTCGCGAGTTGGGCCCTCGCATGCGCCATCTAGCCGGTAGTTAAAGAACTATCACGGCTTTTGTTATTGCTTCGTTACAGTTATGATGTCGCAGGTCGAATATTGAAGTAATTTTTATAGGCATTTCTTGCCAATTACTTTACAAATACAATAATTGCATTTTTGATCAGGAATTGAACCCGAGACTTTGGCTACGGAAGTCTCGGGTTCGGTTCCTGGGTCTGGACTTCAAATTTTGTGATCGTTTACGAGAAATGTCACACTCCTTCTTTGCCTCGGAGCTCGTAGTGCTCGGTAAGACCGAGACGGCTTAACGTGATTTCCGAAGTACGGAGGAGTATGCGAGTAATCTTTCTCCGGTGGCGCGGATTTTTGTTCTTTAAGACAATGAGAGTGAGATGATGAAGTAAGTAGAGAGTGACAATTCCATTCCATTCCATTCCATAGCAGTATATTTCCACAAAACGGCACTAGGAATAAACAGAAGGCAGGTAGCTCATCGTCACACGCTGCCAAGTTTGTGGTGATGAGCTGGCTGCACGATGAACCAACATTAGCAAATCTTGATGCAACACGTGTATATGGTTATGCATTAGCAGCATCAGCCGCCTCCACAGCATCCGCCACAGCACATCTTGATTATTGATAAAAAAAATTCTAATCAAAAATCAAATATAATATTCACAGAACGAAGAATGTGGAAATTAAGCGAAATTGTAAATAATGAGATTTTGAATGAATGAAGCTTTTCTTCTGAACTCTTATATTCTTAATTGAATGAATAAGGGGGTTATTCATAAAACTTTAATAGCATTTAATAACTAGCGAATGTTTTGTCTTTAGGTATGTTCCAAAATACACTGCGAGCACTGGGCTTTCACTGGGGAAAATCGCTCCGTTATGACTGACAGCATACTGACGCAGTCCTTGAGAAATATGTGACGTTATAAATCATCGTCATTTTTGTACTGGTGTTTTTGAGTGCTCTCAGTACTTTGATCACATGATCATCAGTGACCACAAATTTTAATTATTTTATAAACATTCAAATAATATTTTTTCTTGTTGACCTTATAAGTTGTACTTATAAAATTAATTAAACGTGGATGACAGTATACTGGACTGCGTTCTGTTTTAAACAGTAACCAGTATAGCTTGTCATAATGGTATATAGAGAGCTGCGCTTAGAAATACATCGCGCATGCGCGCGGTCTTGCCACGAAAACGAAAAAAACTTAGTGAATACGGACCCAGTAATAATTAAAGTGAACACATAGCTTTCGTCAGCAAACAAATAATCTTGCAATACATAATGCAATCGACACGCATTGGCAGTTGGCATACTGTACAATATTTGCATACTCGCACTTGCCCCATTGGCAACTAAGCGTCACGTTGAATATTGTTACTGTAATTAAAATTTAGAATCTAATAGACCCGGTACCACCTTCAATTGAATGTAATTTTCCTTTAGAAATTACCTACCAATTTTAAAGCTCTGTATTTTGCAGCTGCCTCTCAAGACAAGTAGCATAAACTCTAATCGAATAGGATGACTTCGAAATTACTTCGTTGCGTGCAAAACTGCGAATCTCATATTAAAAATTGTCATATATTCGTTGTCTTGTAAGTGCAATGACGTCATTCTATTCGATTGGAGTTTATGCCACTTGTCTAGGAGGGGTCCTGCTGGTCTTTTCATATATTTTGAAATAGGAATAGATAAGTAGGTCATCGCTATATTAGAGCGAAAAAAAAAAATATTTTGACACAACGTATTTTTTTCTACTTTTACTAATCAACGTAAGAACTTTATTTGCGACAAAAAAAGTAGCAACCCTATCCGGGACTGACTTTGTAGCTAAAATAATGTTTAAACAACGATTAATGTTATTATCGGTATTGTACATAACAGTTAATTACAGTAGCTGGTTGATACTTCTACCTATTTAGTGTTTAGTACATTTCTAAATTTGCAATTCTAATGTTTCAGATAACACCACGCCACATCTTCGAGGGCGACACCTACCGGCTGAAAACAAAATGTGCAGCCATCTTGAAGCAAAAACTATTTACCTCGATTACGAAACAACACTAACAAAACCAAATAGTAACGCAGTTGCTAAAATAACAAATAAACTATATTTTCAACTGCAAACGTAAGTGGAATCGAATCGAGGTTTCGATTTATCACGAATCGAGTGAATTCAATCACTTTCGAAAACAGTACCTACGGTGCTCTATCTTTTCAAGTTTCAATCAATCGGCTTGTCCAATCGTTAAAAATATCGATAAGACCGTGTGTAGATTCTACATGACGTTTTAATCGTTATCGATGGAACTACTACATTAAATTGTAATAATCGATTGGCTATACCGATCAATCGAGAAGCACCTTTACGATAAACAGGGTACCTAAGGAACAATAGATTAATAGTTATTATAGTAATTAAATATCGATTTGAAACGCGAGGAATGCGTGAAGTTAACGATGAAAATACGTTTTGTTGTTGCATGTGTACTAACTGTCAGTCGAGCCGTGCGAAATTGATCCAATTTCATTTCATTTTTGTCAGTTTTAGGTTATGTTATTATTATTATTTGTATATTTCATTTTAATATGTTGTGATCGGATACACGTTTCATAATAACTTTCCTAGGTCATTTTCGTATCGATTTTATTTAATTAAAAATGTTTATTAATATAAATCGTGAACAGTTAATTACCTCTTACAAAGGTCACAATTTTTGTTTAAATATAACTAGCAATGTGGAATTGTAGGTCCAACATTAATAGCAACTGTTAACCCCTCCAGCTAAGCTCATTGGCTTGTTATTGTTTTTAAACTTTCGCGATTTCATTGGCTTGTGTTAGGAGTGAGTTCACGTCGGTAGTATATTGGGTAAGATTCGATTCGAACTCGCGTCCTCACGATTGCTAGTTGGATATCTTAACTATTAGGCTACCGACGCTTGTGAATAAATGAAGTATATAGAAATAGTTATCATACGAAATATTTATTTACGTCTTGGTTCTATAGCTCTAGTACGAATATACACTTATGTATAGTTAACGAATTGTGGCATAGGCTCGTACCCAGGGCTGGCCTTAGTATGTATTTTGACGTCTAGGCGAATCATTCATCAGCGCCCCTTCTAACTCCACTAAAGGCGCTCAGGGTGATTTGCCCTTCCCCCCTTAAACGGTTTAACTTTGTGCGTATAAGGGTAAAATGTTTAAAATGAATTTTAAGGGTCCCCATCTGAAGTACCAGATGGGTTTAGATTTTGTGCAAGTGCTGCCGCGTGCCATTTGCCCCCGGCGCTGGTACCCCCCTAAGGCCGGTACTGCTCGTACCAATAGTTGGCTGTCAAGGAGACGTTTATGTTTTCATTGTCACGTTGATCTTTTCTTTCAAGATGATGATTTTAATCGTGTTTTTAATAAAAAGCGTATTTCTACGTATTAACGTAGGGTAAATACCCTACGTTAATACGTAGAAATACGCTAACGTAGAAATATTTTCAGTCTACTTATGAATTCGATTTAATATATGATCTATGGTGAAATGGACTAAGTTGTTATAAAACGTGTATTCAATCATTATTGTATGCGATTAGTATATAAGAACTATATAGTCATTTATATACCTATTTAATTGTGCCTTAATAAAGAAAAATGAATAAGTTAGCATGTACTCCAATATAAATGAATGTAAGTCAATTATATGTATTCATATTAATATTTATATTTCATTTAATTATGTTACGAAATTAGAAAAAATGTTTCATTTATTTTTGTGTAAAAATAAGTGTTATTTTTTTATTATGTTTTATTTTTTATCATTTAATGAAATGGATTTGATTTTTTTTTTGTTATTGTAATCGTGAAACTTTGGAAAAGTGCCTAAATAATATAAAATGTAATTGGCTGTCTTATAATATTTAATCAGTCTTAGATATTGCATTACTACAGTATGTATAAGCTAACTCCTCAGGCTTATGACCTCATATTCAGCTGCATGTGAAATAGAACCTAGGTTTCGATTTATTAGGCATCGAGTGATTTTTCGAAAATATTACCTGTTGTAGGAGTATTTATATAGTTACATGTATAATTTGTATCTACGACTGATGAAATATAAAATAATACATAGAAAAGAATCTCTATACTGTCTTCCTATTATATTTGCTCATATAGAATTAAACTTTTATGTTTATATCTAATTAAAAAGATTCGAATCAGCAAGCGGTATATGATAAATTTTATTGAACTATTAAGTAACTACATAATAACAATTGGGAAAGATTTGGAAGAGGAGAGACTAAATTCTACTGCAGTACTACAATTTGAAAAATTATACAGTTAAAGGGGTTAAGTGCCCTTCTATATATTTAGCTAGAGATTCCTATTTGTCTATATTATAAAATTAGTTTACTTCTATATATAAAGTTAATGAAACAAGGTTCTTACAGATTTCATTTACTTTTATGATTCGAATGTTATGATTTTTTCCAAAAAATAAATTCAGGTTATGCCTAGGTGCTTATTTCAACTTTTAAAAGCCAGAAAATATTATAAATTCTTGTTGTTTTATAAAAAAATTAGCTCTATGATTAATTTTCTAAGAGTTTTTTTTTAAACATCTTGAAATCTGTAATAATTCGTTTCATATAACTTTTAATTACTTTATATATTTAAAAAAATATGTACCTATGAATTAACAGAAGGTTGATAAAACGTGTGTACAAAACAAAAATATTAGTCAAGTAGATGGGAATATTGTAAGTTGGTATGTGTTGTATAGAATAGGTAGGATATAAACAATAGTTCTTGGCGATCACTTTAGCCTAAATATGAAATGAACATTTAAAATACGTAATTATTATTTTCATTTTAGGCTAATTAAAAGATTAATTCTTATAAATTTTCGTTGTTATAAGCATTTGTTATAAATAAAGCAACGAATTCATTTAATATTATTTACTTACATTTAATAAAAATACTAAAAAAATGTGAAGCAAAGAAAAATAGCTCCATGTATTGAAGATTTATAGGAATTAGCTTGTCGCTCGTTTATAAATCGATTGTAAACAAAAAAAATGTAAATAGTTTTTAATTTTTGCGAAAAAAAACAACATCGAAATATTTTAGGCTATGAGTGCCATTAAAGTATCATTTCTAGTTTATTTTTTTATTATTTAATAATATTATCATCAATAAAAAATATGGAAATTGTACAATATTCTTGTAGATAAATAATAATTAAAATTGTTTGCGGTGATTTTTTCAACGAACAGACAACGATGTATTCAATTTTATAATAGTTATTTTATTAAAGGTAGTCTGTAATATGATAAAAACGTGTTTTATTACACCTACTTATCTTACTGTAGTAACTGGTAAATGAATACGCAACATAATTTTCTAAATACTCTATAATGCGTATCAGAAATCATCATTGGCCACAGCATCTTTACAGATGATATTTACTGCCTCTGTCGCGCGGTGGGAGTGTGTCCGACTGCTACGCAAGTGGTCGTGGATTTGATTCCCACACGGGACACCACTTTGTGTGATTCACAAATTGTCATTCCGGGTCTGAGTGTCCCCCGCGACACAGGACATGCATGCTACTGCGGAAGCCGTCTTTAAAAAAAAAGATGATAGTTGCATGTTATGATTGTGGTGTGGAGTGCAACAATTGAACATTATTTGTTGCACTCTACTTTATGACTGAATAAGCCCACTGCAGTTCGGCATCTTTTGCCACATCGAGGGATAAGTGACGCTGGACCGAATGTGTTGTCAAATTCAAGAGTTGCCAAAAACAACAAGCACTTTTTGATATAATTAAGTTCAAGTACTGAGTGCTTGAACTTAATTATATCAAAAATTAATCAATTTAAATATAGTAAGTTCTTAGCAATAATTAGATAAAATTATACAGTCTGATTTTGCACCGTTCACCGCTAAAAGTCAAAACAAAACGCTTTATGTATGCCTAAATACTGAAATCAGATATGACACCGTGATAGATGTGATGCTATTCCATATTATGCTATAGTTTTGCTAATGCAATTTCATCACCTTTCTGTAATACGTTGTACCTATACATGCGATAGACACACCTATTTAATTAAATAATCTTAGCCTTCACATTTTTAAATATTATAAATGAAGATGTAATTATTTAAAGAAAAACAAAATTTTGCTTGTGACCAAATCCTTATAGTCTCTATGATGATGATGTTGTCGGAATTGTACGAGAGGGATCACTTTATTCAGCCTAGGCGAATTCGGGTAACGCATCTACTGTGAAATAAAAAAACATTAGTTCTGGTAATTTAGTTCCAATTACGCACACGGAGCGCTAGTTTCTCTAAACCATGTTGGGTTAATTGTACGATTACTATACGAAAGTATATTATGATTCATATATTATGGTCCAGTATTTTGATGCTTACAATAAAAAATTATATTTATTAATAGCGTAACTTTCTTTTATCTTCGTTATCATTTAAAAATATTCTACATAAAAACTTACAGATCGTGCTTTGTTCATATTATAATTACCGTTTACAACGCCATCTAGCGACGACATATAATTTTAATAAGAAAAGTAGTTAACTAATGCTCATAGTTGGTTACCTGAAATGTAGATGTCGCTTATAAACAGTATCTCATTTTGTTAAACATACGAATACCCCCATAGTTTCGGCAAGACGGGATTGGCTGGTAATGTCCCTACATGAACATAAAATGATTACTGTGTTAGTGCTTATAGCGGCGGTAGCCTAATGGTTAAGGCATCGGTCTCGCAATCGTGAGGTCGCGGGTTCGAATCCTACTTATTATACTACCGACGTGAACCCACTCCTAACACAAGCCTTTGAGCTTAGCTGGAGGGGTTAACAAGATTGCTAGTAATGTGGGACTCAATCCTACATTGCTAGTAATCTTAGATTAGCCTAGTGATTATCTAATTGACAAGTTTTGAACAGCTTTCTGTGTGTCATCTTAAATTAAGTACACATCATTGTTTTGGCAGGCACCTCCGGATCCAGTCCCTTGTTGCTAAGATTTATATACATGTTCAAAATAGTCTTAATGTGGCCTTTATTTTAGTACTCATATTGACCTGAACGAGTGACAAGTTTTGTATCTAGTTCTGTTCCGTAGCCCAAATGACAAAAACGATATAGTAAACTTATAGTTTCGCCGTGTCCGTCCGTATGTCACAGGTATTTTGCTCAGTACATAAGTGTCTTGTGTAAGCTGCTACTTACTTTGATGTTAAATCATAAAATACAGATTTTAGGGGGGCACACATGAAACGCTGAAAAAAAATTGAGTAAACATCGACGTGGTCTTCAAAAAACATTACAAGGTTTCTAATAAACTTTTATGCGCTTAATAAATACTTTCAACTAAAATTATTTTCAACATGATCGGATTACCGTCGTTGAGTTACTGCCGAAAAACTACTTTTTCTCTACAAAAGGGCGTAAGTGTCATGTACTACGCTCTTCTGCTAGTGCAATTTTTCAAATTGTATTTTACCATACGTAGTGCTTTATCTGTAATAACGGCTGCGGAAAGACATGCTCTTGCCCGTTTTGTAAGAAATAAGCAGCAGTAACCTTGCCTCTAAAAAGAGAAACATATCTACCTACCTTACTCAGATTAACACAGAGACAGATTCTGCTTCAGATTGAGCTCAGTCGTTGTTGAACTGTGCTGAGAATGTCTCGTGTAGAAGTGAAATACATGTCGACGTTACTTCATGGAAGCGGAATATTCCAAGTCAAAGGTATGCTCTCAGGATCATAGTTAGACTTATGGTAGAGTACCTACTAATAATTTACTGCCCGGCTTAAGAATAGTGTCACGCCATCTCTTCCCGTGGGTGTCGTCAAGGCGACTAAGGGATTTCACACCGGGCGGGGGACGGGTAGCAGCGTTCTCTGCTTACTTTAAAGCCTTACTGCGATCGCCAACCTGCTTGCCAAGCATGGCAAGCAGGTTGGACCTAATTATTAGACCCCCAGGGTCTAATAATTAGGTCTACCTACTGGGGAGACCCGTGCCGAGCAGTGGGATATCATATGGGTTGATATTAGTAATCGCCCGTGCAACATCGTCTGCGTAAATTTTTCCCGTTTTTGTTTTCATTGCTGCTGCGCTCCTATTGGTCGTAGCTGGATGTTATATAGCCTAGAGCCTTTCTCGATAAAAGGGCTATCCAACAGTACAGTCATTTTTTAATTCGGACCCGTAGTTCCTGAGATTAACTCGTTCAAACAAACAAACAAACTCTACAGCTTTATAATTTGAGTATAGATTTGAGTTGGGGCGTTATTTATTTTTCTTTGTTCTTGTTTAGATTGCCACCGTAAGTTGTTAATGGACCAGCTTCTAGGAAGTACGGTGCGTGCTAATTTGTTATCAGGCAAATCTTTCTTGGTACATAACCGATAACATTATCATGTATGTGGTACATAACAAGCTCACGCATTTCACTTGAGATACAGTTAGGCCTAACGACTTGAGTACGGAGTGAGGGACGGCAGCCTACGCGATAATATTTGCGACAAATTGCTAAACTGGTTGGGTGATGTGTTTCCTTTAAGATCGTAATTTTTTAAACTTAAGTGAATACCTATGCGATTTGGGTTGCGAAAACTGGGTTATTCTGTCGTCAACGAATTTGAACTGAGTTTGGAAACCGTTTCAGGAATGAGGGGTAATAAGAATGTCTTAAAATTGTTGATATCGTTTAGTACCTAAGACTCTTAACACTCATAGCTATTGATGACAAGTTGAATACGGTCGTAAGCCCCCATTGTGGTTGACCGTTTCAATTTCTCCCAGTTCTTTGAACCGCGCCGTAAATGTGGGGTCAGTAATGTCAGTTCAGTTCACAACCCACCTGTAAAGCCAGCCACTTACCAGTGCATTTCGCCACCAGAAGGTTGGCCTTTTCTTTGCCATACAACGTAGCAATGCTGCCAGCCTTCTGGGCACTATACCGGTTGACATCGATGGGAAGGAATTCTTCGACACCTAAACTGGTAATCCCTTTTTATGTAATCCTTTTTTTTTTGTAGTTTACTAGGTAAGTTGTAAATAATGTTATAGTTTGTATATAATTAGTTCGTAGGGTAATCTAGCTTAATGTATATAATAACATTGTAAATTTTCATTTTAATAAAAACAATAATAAACTAAGCTTAGTGTATCGAAAAAAATATATACCTATGTAATGTTCAATTGTAGACACACTTTTTTTTTCAGAGTTTTAAAGACGTATCTAATTAGTGTAAAATTAATTATTTGTCAACTATCCAATTAAAACATATACGCAAACAGTTACATGTAGCAACAATGTTCACATAATCAGTATTAGCCTAGATTAGTGTTTATATTAATTATAGGCGTTCACAATATTCATTATAATATAATATGTGGTAAAAGCGGTAGCCTAATGGCTAAGGCATCGGTCTCGCATTCCTGAGATCGCGGGTTCGAATCCTACCCATTAAACTACCGACGTGAACCCACTCCTAACACAAGCTATTGAGCTTAGCTGGAGGGGTTAACAGGATTCCTAATAATGTGTGACCACAATCCCACATTGCTAGTTATATATAGAACTAGCTGAACTCAGCCACGTTTCGTTGTGGCTTTTAAAGCCAGCAACACTCGCCGGCCTTCCATTTTATTAAAGTTTCATCACAATCTGATCAATGGTTTCGAACGCATAGGTCATACAGACAATATATATGTATATATAGACAAATAATTTGCAATAAAATAATATTGCGACTATAAATTGAATTGTAAGCTATCCTATCTTACAAGTTGGATCAAATTGCACGCGGTGTGCAAATCAAATTTAAAATCGGTTCAGTAGTTTAGGAGTCCATTGCGGACAAACAACGTGACACGTCATTTTTATATATGAAGATATAGATATATACAAGGTTATTTCTAGTATAATCCAAAGCTCAGACACCCCAACATGATTTTTACTTCAAGAAAATATATTAAAAAATTAAAATATTAAGAACTTGCAGAGTTATAAGCCATTCAAGTTGTCTTGTGTTCTTCACGCTATCGTGCTCATTGCGTTCCGTAGTACGTAATCCATGGTTATTATTGAAAACTAAGTAATGATTACATTTCACATCACATTGTGAACAGGATTTGAACTTTGATTAATTAATTAATGGGGATGTTGACTGTCAAGTTAAATCAGTCTCTTTTTATGAAATGTCAAAACGATAAGCTCTATAGAAATGTGTATGAAATAGCAACCTATGACGTCACAAGTTCCTATCGTCAAATCATTACTTTTAGTATTCGTTTTCATGTTTTTAAATTCAAATACATGTTTAATTGTAAAATAACTGATTAGTATAAAATAGTTTACTTTTATTGTAGTCAACTACCCAATTGCAACATATAACAAGGTCCAAAAACTACCCTATTGGATTGTGATACTGATTTCGAGCAAACTTTCAGGTTTGCACTATACCTACCAAGAATAATAATAAAAAAAAAATAGCATAAATAAAATTTAAAAAACCAAACTAATTTACAATAATATTAGTAACACAAGGCCCAAGTGTCATAATTTGTTAATGATACGTGTTTAGCCGACCGGTGAATAAATAGGTGGTATACCTATGTAATTAATAACAGTACTGTGTGCAAAGCGTGCTTGTGTGAAACCAAAGATTATGTTATACAGATTTTACAAATGTGTAAAAGTTTTCTGCCTAATCTAACCTATAGGTTGAAACTACAAACACAAAATACTTTATTCACTTAAACAAAATACTTTTCAACTGGCCTGTTGGTCTGGTGGTTAGCGACCCTGACTTCTAAGCCAGAGGTTGTGGGTTCGAACCCCAGCCAGAATAACACTTTGGGTGATGAGCACGATGATTTATTCTGTGTCGGTGTTATTTATCAATATGTATGTATTTAGAAATAATAAGTATGTTTATCAGTTATCGGGTTTCCATAGTACAAGTTTTGCTTAGTTTGAAATCAGATAGCGTTGTGTGAGTTGTCCCAAGATATTATTATTAATACTTTATACAGTGGTAGTGCGTACATTTACTGCACACAATGTGTTTCGTTTTCAAATCGTAGACGCATTTCGCGGCACCAATCCACACGAACCTGTTTTTCAGTGTCAGAGAGCAAACGCGGGATTCAACGACAACAAAGCTTCCTCCAAGATGCTGATGCCAAATCTTCTCGATGTCCGAGTAGTAATTCGTGTGCTTTCTTGCACCATCATTTCAGTAGTCCACACATTTTCTGCAGTTGCTGCCGTTTGTGGGCGACCACTTCTATGGTCATCTTCGATGTTTGTTTTACCCCTAACGCTGATTGTAACCGTTCAGGGCCAAGTTTTTCAGGTGAACTAAATTTAAAATCATAAAATATCATAGCACGCAAATGTTCGCGGTTAAGCTCCATCGCTGCAAACATATTTTTTTTTAAACCAGCAATCTGGCTACTTTTGTTTTATTTTGAAATAATACAGATACGTTCCATTTTTAAATTACTGGGTAATGGGTACCCATTATCCTGCGCTATAAATTAATATCATTACAACATCAGTTACATTACTATAAAGTGGTTGACAGAATTGACGCGAAAAAAACTCCCGTATTAGGATACAAGCACTATGTAGCGGGGGACTTTACAATAAAACAAATGAAGGGCACGAAGTAAATCCAGATGATGATGAATCTCACAAAGTTCTGTAACGAACGTAAAGGGATTAATAATCTTTGAACAGCAGACGGACCTACGCATTTTACTTTTAATAATTGAAGAAATTGTAACGTTAACCGATGGCAGGTCTAAGTCGTAAACCGCATCTGAACAAGATGGTATAGGCCAATGATGATGGTAGTATTTAAATCTGTGTATATTGTATTGCAGATAGCGATATGGAACGTGGGTACAGGCGAAGTGCTCCTCAGCCTGGGGGCTTAGACAAATGCCACACGCTTCTTTTTTGGCACACGCTACTGTTGTTTTTGGTCCACCAATTCAGCAGCAGTCACGTGACGTATTGTCAACTTTATGTCAAATGCATTAATTTTTTAGCGTTAGCGTGTGCGGAAAAAGAAGTGTGTGGCATTTGTCTCAGCCCCCTGGTGGGTATCACAACAGTGTCAGTTATTCTTCCGTAAAATAGTAATGTTAACACATCACTGTGTTTCGGTTGATGGGCACTGTAGTAAGTGTAATTACTGGACAAATGAGACTTATGAACTAGTGTCTCCAATGCGGAGCGCGGTGCGGTGACATTCAGATCTTTGCCAAACAAGGATTTAGGAGGCACTGATACTGTTATGAGCTAGCGTGACGCGCGACCATCAGGCGTACGACCTGGCGACTTAGACAAGGTACATTCATTCGCAAAAATAAAAATCTATGGTCGTCGAATCAAACAGGGTAGATGACTGTAAAGTCAAATCAGTATCTTTTTTAGAAACGTCAAAACGATGCGCCTCGTACTAATTTTTATGAAATACAAAACAATGACGTCATTCTTTTGGTCAAATTATGTAGTTTCAATGTTTGTTTTGATGTTTATAAATTCATGACAACGTACAATTGTAGAGAAACATTGTTTTTCAGAATGTTTTTACAAATGCTATTTCCAGTATAGTGTAAAATAATTTATTGTTATTGTAGTCCCAATTCTTACGACGTCATATTCTTAAAAAATAAAATCCGCCATGTTATTTCGTTTTCTACATGGTCTCACCGTTCGCTAGATTAGTGATCAATCGAATGGAAAAAAATAACGAAGATGCTGCCAATAGTGCAGCTCTGCGCATCGACTTGGATTGACCACGTGACGTATTTCAATTCCATAGATTTTGTACCTACTTTTCCATTTACGACATCGCTATACGAATGAGACTTTGTTTGGGCCTCCTGCTCGTCTCGTCATTTCGTAGTATACAAAAAAGGCCTATAAAACAAAGCTAACTATATTAAATAAAATCGCATCTGTAACATACATAATCTTTGAGGCATGTTCTTGACACGGTGTGCGGCTACTCGCAACGGATATTTGCGGTGATAGTTACGCGCGCTTTCTGACCGCGGTGCGGCGCAGACGCACCAGCTAAGAGTTACATGGAGATCGTAGGCATAGGCCTAGTATACCTTACGTAGAAATTACAGTTATGTCTACAACATACTTATATTTTATTTGACTGCCTCTGTGGCGCGGTTGAAGTGTGTCCGACTGCTACGGAAGAGGGTTCGATTCCCACACGGGACAACCACTTTGTGTGATCCACAAATTGTTCCAACTAACACTTAGCGATAAGAGCCCTGTAATATGATCCCAAAATGGAGGCTCTCGCACTATTGCGTATCAATCGAAATATATAAAGTTTATTTTGCATGTAAATGTATATTCTTTAATTAAATGATATTTAACTAATTAAAAAATACAAAAATAGAGATGTTTCTGTACGAAAATATTTAAAAAATTGCTGTTATTTCGAACACCTTCCTCGGCCCCCTTGGACCCCCAGGGGTCCCTGAATATAAACATTCAAACATTGTAAAATTGGCAATTTGAAAACCTTCCATCACTGATTTCAAGCAGAAGTTTCTAAGATCTTTTTTTATTGGCTAATCAAATACACAAATATTCACTTACATTTGGGCTTGTACATCCTGCGTATAGTTAGACTTGTTTGACATCAGCTGCTGAAAAATATAAAGCCAAATCATTTGGAACAATACAATAGGAAGTTAAATAAACATCCTCACAATATTCAATGAGTGTTGCAATTTGAAAACAGTTCATGGCAGAACAATGAAACTAAGTTTGTGGGTCGATGTCGTATCATCTTACTGCTGCATCGTCATTATATATAAATATCCGGGTTGGATTGTACTTTACTAAGGGCCAAAGAAGCAAAAATTTAAAACAACAACATTTTTCAACATGGCAATCGGAATAAGTGGAAAATGAATTCGATGGCGGACTTTAGGTATTGTTTCTTCATAACCATCAGCCGGTAACGCTGCACGTTACCACTATAAGATGTAGCCTCTCCCAATTACGAAATGACTGTACAGTTTTTTTTTTTAAATTGAATAAAGCAATCCTGTTCACTCCTCCAGCTAAGCTCACTGGCTTGTGTTAGGAGTGGGTTCACGTCGGTAGTATAATGGGTATGATTCGAGCCCGCGACCTAAGGATTGTGAGACCGATGCTTTAGCCATTACGCTACCACCGCTTTTATAGTTTTATTTATTAATACTGGAAAACTTTTTGACTGGTTCACAGGTAGAGTCTTTTTTTCTGATATATCTACCTAGTAGCAGCTTTTATAAGAATAAGTTTAATTTGAATGTCCGGCGAAAAAGATTGCTGAATCTAATTATATAAATAGCATAGACTATAATGAGGACACCTAAACGCGTCATAATATGATATAAGCATTGTTAATTCCTATAAATCATATTTTATTTGTTACCAATAAGTATGTACCCACATGTTTTATTTATAGATAATATAAACAGTTTACTACAAGCGCCCCTAACGCCTGTGGCACAGGTTTACCCTAGTACAGGCACCCTGTTGTTATCCCTATATTAGTTATTTTTTATGAACTATATACATTTTTAGTTATTAAAATGTAGGTATGTTTATCAGTTGTCTGGTTGCCATAGTACAGGCTCTGCCTAGTTTGGGATCAGATGACCGTGTGTGTTGTTCTAAGATATTATTAATAGACGTTATTATGTATCTGCTACCTAATCTAAAATATTTTCGTAATAATAAATTTATCTTATCTGATCTATTTTATTTATTTGTTTAAAATGTAATTCACGATGGGTATGCCTAGGGTAATATTTTCCAAGGGCCTGTAGTAATAATAAATAAATTGATGATTGTCACAGGTTATAGAAACCTGTGACAATCATCAATTTATTTACTCTGAAAGAACTCTCTACTTGTTCAGTTCACTACTGACCCTAGATTAGTATTATGTCTATACTAATATTATAAAAGTTGACGTGACCACGGCCGTTGCAATACAGTCGAAACGTCGGGCAATAAACAAGGTATTTTACCTTAAATTATTCACGCGATTAAGACCCGTAATATATATATATATTCATAATATTATAAGGCTGAAGAGTTTGTTTGTTTGTTTGAACGCGGTAATCTCATGAACTACTTGGTCCGAATTAGAAAATCTTACACTGTTGCCCATTTATCGGGGAAGGCTATAGGCTATATAACATCACGCTATGTTCCTATTGGTAGGAGCTGAGCAACAATGAATCATGTTGCAAAAACGGGGAAAAATTACGCAGACGAAGTTGCGCGGGTCAGCTAGTATTTGATACAACAGACGACCAGACTGAAATTTGAAAATGGTAAGCATTCTTTTCCCATTTTTTTTCTGTTTAATTTTATTGCTGACAATAGATTGAGGTTCAATTGTCCGTCTGTATATAAAGAGGGAAGTCTACCTAATACTGACCATTAAAAGTCCTACATTCTTCCGTGTTTCTTTACTCTATGTTACGGTACCTATTGGTAAGATTGTTTCGCGTGGACAGGCATGCTTATTTCTTGATATATACCGTTCCTAGCTCCCAAGTGAACACTTGCTTGGTCCCCAGCGCAATATTCTAGCTACTTTCACAAAATAAAACTAAACCTACGCGTATACAGGATGATTTTTAATCTATACTAACATTATAAAGCTGAAGAGTTTTTTTGTTTGAACACGAATTAATAGTAATCTCAGGAATTACGGGTCCGAATTGAAAATTTATTTTACTGTTGGATAGCCCAATTATTGAGGAAGGCTATAGGAAGGCTATAACATCACGTTACGACCAATAGGAGCGGAGCAGCAATGAGAAATGTTGCAAAGACGGGGGAAATTTAAGCAGACGAAGTTGCGCGGGTCAGCTAGTTGATTAATAACGGGAGGCTTTTTTACATTACACCAAATAACTTCGTAACATAATTTTTGAAAAAAAATATTATAAATGAACCCTTCTCCACTTACCACCTACTTTTGTCATATAACCATTTAATAATAAAATCGAAGTTTCTTTGTCAGGTCGAGGGCCACTAGTTTCTATCTATAAAATCATTGTTTACAATAAACAATGACTTTATAGCTAGAAACTATTTTAGCCCATTTATCGAGGAAGGCTATAGGCTATATAACATCACGCTATGACCAATAGGAGCGGAGCAGCAATGAGAAATGTTGCTAAAACGGGGAAAATTTACGCAGATGAGTTGTCCGGGACAGCTCGTCACCCTATAAAGGTAGTGTTCTTAGTGCAGTAAGATTTAGTATGTTGATTTTATAGCTTAATCCTTGTCTAGACGTTATTAAATAGGTTTCTTTAGATACCTATGTTTCTCTTATTTATTGTCTTATTAGCTTTAATCAGACTGCCTCTGTGGCGCGGTGGGAGTGTATCGGACTGCTACGCAAGAGGTCGTGGGTTCGATCCCCACCGAGGATAAAACTTTGTGTGGTGAGCATGACGGTTTATTCTGTGTCTGGGTGTTATTTATCTATAATATGTATGTATTTAGAAATATATAAGTATGTTTATCAGTTGTCTGGTTTCCATAGTACAAGCTCTGCTTAGTTTGGGATCAGATAGCGTTGTGTGAGTTGTCCCAAGATATTATTAAATTATTAATCGTATTAATAATTTCAATAATACCGTGTTCAAAATACTTTAATGCTTCATTCATTTTCGTCATCATCGGCCTGTATCGGTCCACTGCTGGAAGTACTCTCCCAATTTGTATCATAATGATTAATCCCAAGGTTTCTGTATAAAGTATATCTCTTTGACCTTTTTAGGGTTCCGTATCCAAAGGGTCAAACAGGACCCTATTACTAAGACTCCGATGTCTGGTTGTACAGTTTAAATATTCACAGATGATGTATTTCTGTTGCAGCCAATACTAAAAAACAAAATAAAAAACATATTTAAGGGGGCTCTTATACAACAAACATGTTTTTTTGACGTTTTTATAGATTAATGGCATGGAACACTTGGTGCGCGAGACCGACTCGCACTTGGCATGATTTTTTAGGTCGCCATGACTTTAATCTTAAGGTTGTCAAAATTGCCATTAATAATTTTGTCAAATTTGTGAAAATTTAAAGAGCTTTAAGAAAAATGTAGATAATATATCTACATTTTTCTTAAAGCTCTTTAAATTTTCACAAATTTGTTAATATCAGATGCTAATTTAATCATGATGCTCCATTGATCTCATGATATCCGTTAGAAATAATTTTATTTTTTAGACACCTTCAAATTTAATTTATATTTCTATTTATTTTATTTTATGCATATATTTATCTAAGTAATTATTTAAAACAATAATTATCTAATGTTATAGAATACCACCTAGAATAAAACCTATTGATCAATGAAAAACTAAGTCCACCCGTGAACACAAGTGGTGCAATTTGGCCGAAAAGTCGGGAAATATTAAAGACGTTTCAACTTTTAATACCTATCAAAGCGATTAAAACTTGTAGCCAGAATATTTGATAACATTCCTACTTCCAACGAAAAAAATTCAAAGTAAAATATTATAGAGATTTAAAATCTCTATTTTTCATTCTTAACCCTTGAAAATGTAAAGATTAATCGCAAAATTAAATTAAGATGCTTATTAAGCAGCAAAATTTCACTTATTTTGAGATGCGAGTCGTTTCTGCATCGGCAAACGCCTCAGCAGTTGACCATTGGCCGGCAAGACCGCCGCACGCATGACACACTTCCCTACACCGAGAAAAAAATAAACGTCTATGGTTCTAGCGCGCGTAAATTAAAAAAAAAAAACTGTGATGTGTAGTGTACTGTAATAAAATTATTATTTATGTTTTGTTATTGAGTTATAAACGATTTGGATTATTGTGTACACATCGGACTTTATTATGGTGAGTTATCTTTTTTTTTTTAATTTACTTTTTTTGTGTACTCTATAGTGATTTTTATAGCGTTCCAATTTTAAAATATTTTATTATTGACATATAAACTTTTTCTATTTTATTTTCGAACAGTGACAACAATAATTCCTTTACGGTTGCAGTGTGTGTCTTTGTTTATATCATAAAAAATGATTGTAAATAAAAACATGTTGTTATATCGAACAATTTTGTAAGCTTATTTAAATAGATTTAACACTTACCTATAAAAATTGATGTCAAGATCTTTTGTTCTATCAATATGAGCCAGCACATTGACTACAACTCGAAAGTTTTCGTCAAGTAAAAGTTGCGAAGAGCGTAGGCCCCTATGAGTTACAAGAGTAGCTACCTAAATATTCTTTCAATTAACTTTCTACCTTAATGCATTAACATTAAAGTTGAATTTTGTTTAGACATCAACTGTCAATTTAAGTAGTCATGGCTGATAAATATTAAATTACTGTAACATGCTTAGATCATAGAGCATGAAGAATTGCAAAAATGAAAGATAGAGTATGGAGAGATTGTCTGTGGTTTGTAATGCTTCACTGAAATTGCTCAGAAGATTATATATATAATACTATGTAATATGTATTTTCTAACTGTGTTTTTCGATGTGAAGCGAGATGGAGAAATGGTATAAACCAGGAATGTTATGTTTTTTTATTATTCTTCAATAACCAAGGTTAATTGGTCAGGAATTAGGGTCATTTTTATTAAGTTGAGTAGGTGATTAGGTTTTGAAGTGATAACCGAGTTGGTATGAAGTCACGCGAAGTTAAGCAACTTGTGTCCGAAGATGGGTGATCGTCAATAAACTCTCATGAAAATGTAGAGTTCTTAGCGACTAAGGGCTTATGAAGGGTATTCCTTGTAAAGGTTATTTATTACAAAAAAACAATGAAAATATTGGTCTTGTGGTTCCGAATATTACTTTCCATACAAAAATAAATACACGAAATTAGAAACTCTCTCTCTTTGTTTTATCCTACCTTTAAACGAGCAATTAGCTCGTATATCCATACTAATATTAAAAAGCTAAAGAGTTTGTTTGTTTGAACGCGATAATCTCAGGAACTACTGGTCCGTTGAAAAATTCTTTTACTGTTGGATAGCCAATTTATCGAGGTAGGCTATATAACTTCTCGCTACGACTAATATGAGCGGAGCAGCAATGATTAATGTTGTAAAAACGGGGAAAAATGATATATATTTGATATATATTTAAATACCTATATAGAATCTGAAATTTAGTTAGCAGGGGTTTCGGGGGCGATAAATCGATCTAACTAGGTTTCATTTTTAGAAAACGTCGTATAAAAAAAAACTGAGTAAAGCTCGGTCATCCAGGTACTATAGATTAACTAATTAAATATCACTAGATATTTGTTATCGTTTATCGCAATAAAAAGTATTGTAAGACTTTCCCCAGAAAACCATCTATCTCATTACCAAATTCCATTAGGATCCGTTCAGCCGTTTAGACGGGAAAACTAACAGTAATACGCAAACCAACACAAGAACAAACTTACTTCCGCGTTTATAAATACTTAGTTAAGATTGTAACTCTTATCCACCAAATATAAATGGTTTACCTAATTTTAAAGATCCCGTTACTAAAATGACGTCGTTAACAATTTTTCTATATAATATGGTTCAAAGACGCAACTACACAAAACATCGAGAGCACAGAAGGTACGCTCACAAATGCACGAAAAAATAAACGATAACTGACAATGAATCTTAAAAAAAAACGAGTAATAAAGGTCGTACGTTACTAGCTATATTGTTAAACCCCCCAGCTAAGTTAAATTACTTATATTAAGAGTGTTATAGTATTTGTGGTTTTACGACTAATAATAAATAACTCAATTGAAGAAAAGACTATTAAAAAAAAACCGGCCAAGTGCGAGTCGGACTCGCACATAAGGGTTCCGTACCATTATCTATCCAACATTTGACACTATATTATAATATCGAGCAAAAACCGCGGTGTTTTTTAGTATTTCTTGTAATCACAGAAATGCATCATTTGTGAAAATTGGAATTGTCTAACTATCATGGTTCATGAGATACAGCGTAGTGACAGATAGAAAGACACACAGTGGAGTCTTAATAATAGGGTTCCGTTTTACCCTTTGGGTATGGAACAACAAAAAAAAAGAAATAAGCCGGCAGTTCCAGTTCGTTAGTGGGACTTGAACCAACACCCTTTCGATTGACAATCAGAACCGCAACTTCGTTTAGTGGTTAGTGACATTGACTGCTAAGTTGTAGCCGTGGGACAAAGCACAAAGATTTATCCTGGGGGACTCTGGATAAATCTTTGTGTGATGAGCACGATGACGTAATTCATCTATAATATGTATGTATTTAGAAATATTTAAGTATATAAAACAGTTATCTGGTTACCATAGTACAGGTTCTGCCTAGTTTGGGATCAGATAGCGTTGTGCGAGTTGTCCCAAGATATTATTATTATATTATCATTATAATTGAACTTGCTACAGTACCCTTCAACCGAAACACAGTGATGCGTTAACATTATTATTTCACTGAATAATTACTGATACTGTTGTGGTACAGATCAAAGAACAGACTAAACAGTTGCCGAGCGAGAAGTGTCCGAAGCTTGCCTTCTGTGCTCTTGGTTTTTTGTTATAACTGTTAATGCACTTGTGATATATATTATAGCCGTATTATCGACATATTAGTTTACTTACATAGCGGTGTATATTGCATATGAGGACAGAATTAATTTACTAGTTTGTGCCCGCGGATTCGCTAACGTTTGTTCACTCCTTCAGAGTTTTCTGGAATCTTTTTTTACCATTGCAAAAGAAGTATATCTGCAAAAATTCAGCGTTCTCGGCCCAAAGGTTTTTTAGCCAACTTCCGCAGTAGGGTACAAGCCTGTCAACCTGTGTAGCGGAGGAATTAACAAACATTTAATTCACAGACATAAAGAAGGTACGTACGCCCAGATTCGCGCATTATAGTCCACAAGTGTATGCGCAGACCCAAGTGCACTCTCTATTTCTTCACTCTCATAGTTCGATGGGACGGAAATCCGACGTGACCGGTAAGAGATTAGGTGCAGGACCGACGGGTTACGTGCTCTCCGAGTCCGGGTACCACTTTCCGAAAACAGTCACCCATCTATAGACAAGTGGCAACGTTGCTTAACCTCGCAGAGATCTTGAGTTCAGCTAGTAGTATTATAAAAGAGGAAAGATTTGTATTTATGTATGTAACGAATAAACTTAAAAACTACTGGACCGATTTAAACCAATCTTTCACCATTAGAAAGCTACAATAACAGGAAGTATCGTAAGCTATACGTGATTGTCAAAAAAAAAAAACGAAAACATTGAGATCCCTACGAAAATTACACATTATGAAAATATATATATATATTACGGGTCTCAATCGCGTGAATAATTAAGGATAAATTACCTTGTTAAAATAATGTAATTCAAGTTATAGAATGTAATAAGCTACGGGTCTTAATCGCGTAAATACTTTATTTTAAGGCTAAATACCTTTGTTTATTGTCCGACGTTTCGACCGTATTGCAACGGCAGTGGTCATGGGTAGACTATGTAATTCAAGGTATAAAAAACTACGATATGACACCCGTACGAAGCCGGGGCAGACAGCTAGTTATATATGACAGACACAGAATAAACCATCGTGTTCATCACACAAAGTCTTAACCTGGGTGGGGATCAAACCCACGACCACTGGCTTAGCAGTCAGGGTCACTAAATACTCAAGCGGCGGTAGCCTAATGGCTAAGGCATCGGTCTCGCAATCGTGAGGTCGCGGGTTCGAATCCTACCCATTATACTACCGACGTGAACTCACTCCTAACACAAGCCTTTGAGCTTAGCTGGAGGGGTTAACAAGATTGCTAGTAATGTCTTTTTTTATATAAAAAACGTATTAGTGAAAAAATTAAAAACGAACATCACATTAAACATAGAGTATTATTATTATTGTAATTTTCTTGCCAATTACTTTATAAATACAATAGTTGCATTTTTGTAAGATTATAAAAAAATATTTGAAGTCCAGACCCAGGAAATGAACCCGAGACTTCCGTAAGCCAAACCGGGGCCGGTGAGGGCTTAACTCGCGAGCATGAAAGGTTACAAAAATTTGAGTTCTACTAACATAGTCCAGATAGGTGGTTCGATTCCGGCCCCGGTTTGGCTTACGAAAGTCTTGGGTTCGATTCCTGGGTCTGGACTTTAAAGTTTTCTCTTTCAAAAATGCAATTATTGTATTTATAAAGTACTAGCTGTCCCGCGCAACTTCATATGCGTAAATTTTCCCCGTGTTTGCAACATTTCTTGTCGTTGCTCTGCTCCTATTAGTCGTAGCGCAATATTATATAGCCTATAGCCTTCCTCGATAAATGGGCTATCCAACAAAAAAAGATTTTTTCAAATCGGACCAGTAGTTCCTGAGATTAGCGCGTTTAAACAAACAAACAAACAAACTCTTCCGCTTTATAATATTATTGTATAAATTACGTTCGTAGCAATAGTAAGATATTGGAATTTAAAATACATACATATGTTGTTGGTAGTATAATTAGTTTTAACTAGCGACGCGTCCCGGTTTCGCTCTAGTGAGGCTGATCTCGTGAAGTTTTTGCGCGATCTGACTCTGCTACACAACTAGGTAACTGTGTTCAATAGACGCTTATAAATACTAATTAAATTAATGCGTTGTAGATATAAATGTGTTTAAAATTATTCTGTCAAACCGAGTAAAGACAAATATATTACTGCAAGAGGTATTTAACATTTATTTTCTTATTCTAATGTTTATTTAGGTGGTTTGTTTGATGTTGGTTTAAAAAAAAACGCGGATAAGTGCCGGAATCACCCACTGAGGGTTCCGTACAAATTTGTAGGTAGGTACATTTTAAATTGTTCTGGAATAGTCTCGCAGTTTTTAAAATAAACGGTCGTATTTTTTTTTACGTTAACTTCGAAGTTTGTTTTTTTCACAGCTTAAAGGGATTACCTAGTCTAGCCATAAATATTGTTACGAAGAAAAAACATTTTTTTTTATTACAAATAATATTTATTACTTTTACAGTGTGTTAGTTTAATACATAAATAAAAAACAATTCAAAATATAAAAAGCTTATTCGAAGTGGTCTCCATTGGCTGCAACACAGTCCTTTAAACGTTGAGGCCAGTTATCAATAGAAGCACGCACTCTTTCCATGGGAAAATTCTTCACTGCCAATCGTATGGATTGTTTTAGGGACTCCAAATTATCATGGCGTTTAGAGCAAGCCATACTCTCTAAAACTGACCATAAATCATAATCCAGCGGATTAAGATCGGGACTAGACGACGGCCAGTCTTCAGCTCTGATGAAGTCCGAAACGTTCACTTCCAACCAAGACTGCGTGGACCGAGCTTTATGACCCGGCGCTGAGTCTTGTTGGAAGGACCATACTTGGTTATTGAACATGGTGTTGTTAAGGGGTTTAACTACCTTCTCAAGAATGGTATCTTGATACACTTGTGCCGATGTTTTGATACCTTTTTCACAAAAATATGGCTCAGTCACTCCTTCATAGCTAACACCCCACCAAACCATCACTGAAGTCGGATAATGCCCACGTTGCACTCTGACGACTAATTGGGAAGCTTCCTTAGAGCTTTGAGCATAAATACGGTCATTTTGTTTGTTAAAATGTTGCTCAACTGTAAAGATTTTCTCATCCGTAAACAAAATTTTTCTGTGACCTCCCTTTGCGTACCGCTTCAGTAGTTGCTTCGATTTTACCACCCTATTCTTTTTTAAATTATCAGTTAAAAAATGACCAGTGCGTCTCTTATAGGCTGCAAGTCCTAAGTCATCTTTTAAAATGCGTGACATGGTTCTGGGTGCTATCTTCATCTCCCGAGATAAAATCTTTTGCTTTCGGACAGGATTTCTTCGAATTCTTTCCCTTACTGCTTTGACCACCATTTTCGTACGAACACTACGTGGACGGCCAGATCTTTTTCTGTCACAAACAGAGAAGGTCTCATTGTACCTATTAATAGCCCGGTACACAAACATTTGACTAATACCAAGCGTATGGAGAGTTTTAAAAATTACATTCGGCTCCATACCAACTTTGTGTAATGCAATCACAGCGATTCGGTTTTCTTTATCACCCCACTCCATTTTAATATAGCAAAATATTGTACAATGTATTGGCGCCAAAATTAGAAAATACAATGAACAATCGTATAAAAATGACAGATTCCAAATTCAAATGTAATATCTTTCTTATTTTTAATTGTAACAGTATTTATGGCCAGACTAGGTATAGACATGAGTATATGGTTTTAATTTCAACTCGATACATCCACGCGTTCCGCGCGTCTCTAGATCTAGGGTCTTGACAGATAGATGGACGGACGGATAAGAAAGTGATCCTATAAGGGGGCCGTTTTTTTCCTTTTGAGGTACGGAACACTAAAAACATTAGGTATACAATCTACTGCCTCTGTGGCGCGGTGGGAGTGTATCCGACTTCTACGCAAGAGGTCGTGGAATTAATTCCCACCCGGGACACCACTTTGTGTGATCCACAAATTGTTGTTCCGAGTCTGGATGTACTTTGTGTCCGTGACTTGTATGTTTGTAAAGTCCCCCGCGGCACAGGGCTCGTACCCTACTGCGTGTCTTTATATAAAAAAAAACTGTACCACCGAGACTTTCTACTAATTGTTAAGTATCACCAAAAACGATAACAATTTTGCCGGCAAATGTTAGGTAGACATTTGCCGGCAAAATTGTTATCGTTTTTCAACAATATAAAATATATAACAATATATATCTTTTATCTCTCTCGGATTAACTATAAAATAAAGTATTTTACTAACGTGTACAGACATCGTAAATTGTCCACATATTTTTTTCTTTATTTACAACTTGCTATCCAGAATCTCTAGCTAGATAAATTACATAGTGTTTAATTGACTTTGTAATAAGTGGTGCCTCAGTGAGTGACTCTGTCCTACAAATGTAATCATATCTGACATACAGGCACTTTAAAAAAGTCTTTAAGATTCAATTTTCATCCATCCATCTTCATTTAACATTCGGACCTATCAATCGCTTGTCAAATTAAACTCATATCGCTTTTATCCAATTCTAAAACCAGAAATTTAACTACATAACAAGGTTCCACAGAAGTTGTTCTAAAATCAAATATTTGCAATCATGGACAATTTTGATAAAAGCGTTAATTGGTTGATAAAAGCGTAGGCTGAATAGATGAAGACCAGTTTTGTTTTTATATAATAATCTGCGGCCAGTGTGTTGTAATTTCGAAATTTTATAAATTTCTTTTTTAATGACTTTGCTGTTTAGAGGTTGGGTTTAGTTTTATGCCTATTAATTGTAAAGCACGGTTTAGAACGGTATAGACATTACGGGTTGATGTGTAAATAAAATAAACATATGTATTTTAACTTAGCTATATTTTAAATTTATTTCTCACCATTATTCGCATAATATATTTACTTTACATTTCAGATTACCGTGCCCAATACTTTAGGTATTTTTTTCAGACATTAGTCTTTGTATTTTTTGTGTGTATAAAAGATAGAATAAAAAGCAATCAATTATACATTACATCCGCTTTCATACATTTCAAGGTGGACTGCAATCTGCTATAGAAAATAAGTGATTAACAATAATGGCTAAAATATACATTCATTGATTACAGAATTATAGTTTTGAATCGAAAGCCTTGAATTAGTTATGAAATTTTAGAATGAACTAGAATATAGCAATAATAAAATCTGTTATTGGCTTTTTGCATCGTCTATTCTATGATTATTTAGTAATTTTAATTTTCATATCGTAATAAATTAAAATATGTGATAATGCCATATCAGTTAGAAAATAAAATATATGTATATCGAAACACAGTATAGAAAAAAAATGTAGATGATGATCATTATGATTTCTCCTAGCTTTTAACTACGTTTAGATCCAAATACCAACATAGTTAGACCTAACTCAAAACCAAACTTCTGTTAAGTCTACAAGTCCCTACCAAATAGAGTATTTGGAAGTCTTCACAAAACCGGCGAAATCGTGAACTTATGTCTTTAACACCAATCAAAGTTAACACCGTTGTAAAAATGGCGGCAAAACTGAGCTGTTATAATAAAATTGTCACAGCTCCGCGTTTAACATTTTTAAATATATGAAACTAGCTGACCCGCGCAATTTCGTCTGTGTATTTTTTTTCATTGCTGCTTCGCTCCTATTGGTCGTAGGGTGATGTTATATAGCCTATAGCCTTCCTCGATAAATGGGCTATCCAACAATAAAATATTTTTTCAATTCGAACCAGAAGCTACTGAGATTACTGCGTTCAAACAAACAAACAAACTGAAAAATTATTTTACTGTTGGATAGCCCATTTATCGAGGAAGGCTATAGGCTATATAATATCACGCTACGATCAATAGGAGTGGAGCAGCAATCAAAAATGTTGCACAAACAGGGAAAATTGATACAGACTAAGTTGCACAGGTCAGCTAGTTATTGATAAAGTAAAAATGTACATATTTATAAAATGTTTATTTTTAGTTTCTAACTAATACTTTCATTTTTAATTACTTACAAATAATATTTTACTACACAAATATATGTTAAATAACTTTATCTAGTTATTGATATTATTTATTCAAACTCAATGTTTACTTGAAAGGATTGCGCGTGAAATGATTTAATATTTTTAAGTTGTATTTTATCATGTGAAAGTGGATTTCTCTAATTTAGAGATTACACATACTAAAAATTCAAATTTTATTCTGTTTTGGCGGCCACGATCGAGTATTTCATAACATTATGTTGATTGAATCGTATATCTTGCAGTATTATTAAATATTATTGGTAGTTGTTCGACAGACAAACAGCTTTACAGTTATTCACTCGACTGTTAGGTTTTTCGTTAATGTCTCATTTGAATTTGTGAGGATTAATATAGACGTTGCAATAAAGAAAGTAAAACTTGCATTTGTCAGAACTCTCTCTAAAAAAAAGATGTTTATTTTTATTGATTTGTTTGTCTCTGGTATTACATGTTAGAGTTGATAGTCTATGGTCATTGCTTGCTTACACCGCGGTCTTTTTTGGCATTTCATCCATCAAATAAAAATCTGCACGTTTTACTTAAGTAGGTACTGTAGCAATGAAGTAGCTCTTGGTCGAACAAGTACCGGGGCTGTTCCTCAGGAACTGGTATCGAGCATTCAAATAAAAGGTCGTCTAAATGGACTAAATTTTACGGCAATTTGTGGCGGCAATGCTGTGGCCGGCAACATTGATTTGATGGTTGCCGGACGATCGCTGAGCGATCTATTTTCCGCAATGTTGCCCGGATTATTTTGTTGTTGTTTCAGTCGCCCTCTATTTTATTGTTGCCGGGTTGTGTAGCCCATTTAGGACACTAGATCATGCGTCATACAATTGTAGACGTATTGCTATTATTGGCCGAGCAGCAATTAGTTGCCAATAGTGCCGACACCAATTGCCGTAAAAAATGGCCCGTTTAGAAGCCCCTTAAAAGATATGGATTGTATTAATGTTAGACTATAACGTTTATTCCTGAAATATTAAACGTACAAATACATCACAACTTATCAATTACATAAACATATTACTCGCTAATATTTTATCACTGTTTTATATATTAATAAATCTTTAACGATCCGAATCGGTCGGCCATCAAACTCGCAGTTCTAGACTGACATTTATTTCTTCTTCTTTGAGTTTATGGCAATCTAGCCGTTTTAACGGCTAATTTCTGCCAGTTTCAAGTATTTATGCGCTTATTACATGCACAAAGTCTCGTTCTTATTCAATTATCACGTATTCAAATCATTTTTTACAAGTTATACTCGGAACCGTAAAAATTATGGCCGGTCAGTTTGCCGCCATTTTGATAACTCCAGTAGATGTGTTGCTGAACTATTTGACAATCTGTCAAAAGTGACTTATTTTCTCTTTTCTCCATTCGTTTATTTGGGAAGATTATGGCTCGGACATTCTGTGCATTTTTATAATTTTCTTTTTTGAGTTACAAAATCTCATTCTTACTCAGTTATCACATATTTCAAGTACCTATATTTTATGAATTAAACGCGGAGTTGTGCGTTTGATATTGGAATTGAGTAAAGATCAGCTAGGTTGCCACTTTCGATAAAATTTATCATCGAATGTGAAATATCTTAAAAACTACATTTAATAATGTAAATATCATTAGGTAGACAAAAAACGTGTAAAAAGGGATTCATTTCTTAGGCATTACTTTTAATATATTACTAGATGACACGCGCAACTTCGTCTGCATCATTTTCCCCCGGCTTTGTAACATTTTTCATCAGCTCATATTGGTCGTAGCGTGATGTACAACACTAAAAGAATTCTTCAATTCGAACTTGTAGTTCCTAAGATTAACGCGTTCAATTAAACAAACTTTTCAGCTTTATAATCTAATATATAAAATTCTCGTGTCACAGTTTTTGTTGCCATACTCCTCCGAAACGGCTTGACCGATTTTGATGAAATTTTGTGTGCATATTGGGTAGGTCTGAGAATCGGACAACATCTATTTTTCATCCGCCTAAGAGTTTGTTTGTTTGTTTGAACGCGATAACTGGGCCGCATTGAAAAAATATTTTATTGTTGGATAGCCCATTTATCGAGGAAGGCTATAGGTTATAACATCACGCTACGACCAACAGGAGCGGAGCAGCAATGAAAAATGTTGTAAAAAAGGAAGAAAAAAGGGAAAATTTACGCAGACGAAGTTGCGCGGGTCAGCTAGTATTAATATAGATTAGTCACAGTTGTAGGTCAAAATGAAACGTCAAATTGCTCTAATGTAAAGTATCATTCGATACTGTACAGGACGGTCATTCGATTCGGTATTTGAAATTGCTGTCATTTTGTACGGGGAAGCCCATCTAGTGTATTCTACCATAGAGGTCAGTGTATACAGGTCAATTCCTTCCTTAGAAAAGTACCACGTTAGTCCGTTTATTACATTTATGTTAGTCGCAGTTATGTTTTGTCTATGGCTAGAGCAAACAGTTACACACATCGAGGTCTGCCGCATGCCCGAATTTGTAACACATGCTTGACAATCACGCCCCAGTTCTTAGACTTTCATCTGCTGTTGGTTATTTAAGGCGTTGAATTTGTAACCTTGTTTTAGGAAGTTAAGCGATGTTGCTGTTGTTCTTTTTAGGGATGGGTGATCATTTCACATTTTTTTGAGTTTTAGAGAAGCATTTGATTCGTTGTCAGCTGATTATGATATTAAGGAAAGCTAAAGTTAATGGGTACAGATAGTAATCTATCTTCATCATATCCGATTCTGATGAACTTTGATATGAATTAAGCACCATTCATTTAAAACAAAGTGGCGATGGCTAAGGCATGGGAGTCGCAATCATGAGGTCGCGGGTTCGAATCCTACCTATTTTAATAATAATAATGATAAGCTTTATTCTATCAGAAGAGGTTGTACAACAAGTATGATATATAGCTGCTGAATGCTGAAGAATGAGACTTTTTAACTCATAGTAGAAAATATAAAAAATGCACAGAATGTCCGAGCCTTAATCTTCTCAAATAGACGAACGAAGAAAAGAGAAAATAAGTCACTTTTTGACAGATTGTCAAATAGTTCAGCCTGGCCCCCACACTAGGATATCCTGTGTCGTGAGTTCCATTATACTACCGACGTGAACCCACTCCTAACACAAGCCATTGAGCTTAGCTGGAGGGGTTAACGGGATTGCTAGTAATATGAGACCTTCAATCCGACTTTGCTCGTTATCTTTTTTTTAAAAAAAGCTTAGTGTGCATTCCCCGCGTCACAGTACTTATAATATAATATATGATATTTTTATAATATAATTAATAGTAAAAATAATAATCATTTACTTCAGACTGTTAGCTCCATAACGTTAGTAATTACGTAAATTGTAGATACACAATCAATTACAAAAGAATTAAAACAATCAAAACATTAAATGGCAAAAGTTGAGAATATTTGTTGGCAATCAGAGTATGCTGTCCTACCCTTCGGCCTAGCTGACAGTCCCACCGTTCAGTCAATGCCCTCAGCATGCTGTGGGAGCTGGGGCATGTTCTACTAAACCATAAAAGTAATAAACTCTAGAATAAAGGACGAGATTCTCGTGTGAGCTTTACCTACGCACCTAGGCAAAAAATGGTTTTGTTTGGTTTTGACTACATAAAAGATGGCGCAGACATCAAACAGTCTATTAGATGTTAATGAAAGCAAAAAACATAGGTATAAAGATGTAATAAATAATGAAGACTGACTTTGCGAAAGTGATTGATAAAATTGAATTAATTTCAAATATTTTTTAGTAGCACTAATTGATTATTTATTAGTGAATGTTAGTTGCAAGCTACCTATTCTTTTATAATATTTTGGTGTGTAATGTAGTCTTTTATACCTACAGTTGGATCAACGTAACTTGACCAAATTAATGTCACCATTTACTACTAAAAAATGCATTTGCGCAACCACTTTTCGCCAACTTCAACCTAAGTGAATAAAGAATTTTGGATTTTGAAGTTCGTATTTTTAGATTCTATACTAATATTATAAAGCTGAAGAGTTTGTTTGTTTGTTTGTTTGATCGCGGTTATTTCAGGAACTACTGATCCGAATTGAAAAATTATTTCACTGTTAGATAACCCATTTATCGAAAAAGGCTATAGGCGACATGACATCACGCTATGACCAACAGGAGCGGAGCAGCAATGAGAAATGTTGCAAAAACGGGGAAAATTTACGCAGATGAAGTTGCGTGTATAGCTAGTACAAAATATAGCTCAAACGAAACTATACGTAGTGTTAAAAAAATGTTGAGTCATTAGTCTATGAGTAGTGCTTTTACTAAGAATGTTTACTTTCTTTAGTGTGGCAAACACTGGAGACGTCAAACAAATGTCAATGTTTCGAATGGTGTATGACATTACATTCGGAGTTGTAAAAATGGCGGCAAACTGACCGGCCATTATTTTTACAGCTCTGAGTTTAACTTGTAAAAAATGATTTGAATACGTGGTAATTGACTTGAGAACGAGACTATGTGCATGTAATAAGTGCATAAATACTTGACACTGGCAGAAATTAGCCGTTAAAACGGCTAGATTGCCATAAACTCAAAGAAGAAGACATTACATTCCATCTCCTTGTTTTAAATTGTCGACAACCAAGATCCATTTTCTTAGATATTTAATTGATTAAAGTATTTTGATTATTACATTGATTATTTTGGACCCGTATGTAGGTATATACAGTACGATCAACGTATCTTGACCGAATTGAAGTTAGGTTTTTATCACTTTCGCGAATGTCATAGAGATGCGACCCTAAAATTACTTACGAAAACGATTAATCGATTAAAAATACTAACAACATTTTAATTCAACAATATAAAAACACTATTTAAATGAGTTCATAAAAGTTTAAATTTAGAACAGCTACAGTAAATAATAAGGAAACTTTGAAAAACAATTTCTTTACCAAACTAATCACAAAAAAAACATGAATTAGTAATACTAATTATGACAATGTAATGCGTAATCGCATCTCTAATCCTCTTGGTTTAGTTACCGCCCTCGCCCCCCGCTTCCTGTCACCATTTACTTCCAAAAAATGCATCTGCGCAACCACTTGTCGCCTACTTCAGTCCGGCCTAGTTACGATGATCGTACTGTATGTAAGTATGTATGTATGTTCGCGATTTTCTCAAAAGCTAGCAATCTGATTTAGATCGGATTTTCGCTATTCAACTGCATATTTTTCACGGAAAGTTTTAGTGTATAAAACGTTGTCCTAGCTTATGGCACCTGTCCCACCAACGACGAGGAGCGAGAAGCGAGTAGCAATTTATCGCTCAAGAAACGTACAACAGATGTATTTTGTAGATCCCGTCCGTGTAAACAAAAGAGATGCAGTATAGAGCGAGTACTCAGAGATGCAGTGTGAACGGTCTAAGATCAACTATTAATATCTGTATCTCTTTTGTTTACACGGGATCAACATAAGTATGTACCTACGTGTCTTGAGTGATAAAATCGCTACTCGCTACTTTCTTCTCGCCGTGGGTCGGACAGGTGCCTATAAAACATCAGAGATATAGAGTAAAACATAGGAGTGAGGCCGCGAAATTTGCATTCGGTGATATGGTTGATATTTTTAGGCTATTGCATAGCTTCTATCGCGGGCCTTGAGCGTGAAGACCGAATCCAGAAATTCCGTAACGAAAATAACCTAACACCCCCCACTCCGACCGGCACAGCGGTGATACTTTTTAATTTTTTTTTTATTATTTTACTTAAATATTTTTTTTTTTTATAATTGAAATATATATTTGTTTAATGTTTTTTTAGTTTATAAAAATGCTATGCAATAGCTTTACCTCGGCAGTCCCCGAGTGCCACAGTTTTTTTTTTCTTGTATGTCCCTTTAAAACTATATTTCCTTCTAGTCGAAGTCGTAGGCTGAAATGTTTAATATTTCTTGTCTCAATCATAGAGACGTCCTAAAAAGACATGGATCTCTAAAGTTAAATAAACAAAGTACACACAATACATTCTCGGAACACTTATGAATCTCATAAACATCTTGTGTAAATAAATTCCAAGCCCATGAAAAACACTGCGTTGAGTCAAACAATATGAAGGTGATCTGTTCAATTGTTTGTTTAATCTTAAAAGACTCTTGTTCATTTTATTACGTTCAATACATTACAAATAAGCTCTTTGTTCATATAAAATTATATACCAATGAGTATCGATGTGAAATTCAATGACTAACGTACTTAAATCGGCATTAAAAAGCAATGTGGAGTGGTATCTACTACTAATAATTTCGTAGAACTTCATACAATAAAATACAGATAATGCAGAAGAATAACTTGATACAAATGCACTTGAGCAACGCATACTAGTCACTAGACATCGCTCACGGACACGGAATTATTATTATTTTAAGACGTTTCCTTTACAATAACCTACTTGAATCAGATTTAAGGTAGGTCCCGTAGGTCGAGTTTGACAATTGTTTTTTCACCCTAAATGGAAAAGTTTCGACTGGGAGTAAGTGGAGGTGATATTTCGCAACTCCTACGCATATTCTAAAACGTTTCCTTGATAATTCCTAGACTCAGGTTTTAAGGTAGATCCCGACGACCTGAGTTTGATAATTGTTTCTTCACCTCAAATGCGAAAAACAAAAAAGTTTCGAGTAGAAGTAAGTGAGGAGATATCTTGCAACTAAGAATTAACATTTTGTTTGAGTGAGGTTGAGTCGAGTCGAGAAAATTTAAAGAAGCGTCTTGGACTGTGTGTGTGAAGCCCGGACCATATTGAACGATGCCTATGCTTCACGAGCGAAGTGCAGAATCAAAGCTACATACAAACACACTCGAGCAACGCTAGCGTAGACATCATTGATGTACACGCTATGTCTGACCACCTCGGACCACGGTGTTTCGAGATTCCGTGTGCGTTGCTCGAGAGAAGTACCTACGTACGCTTGCCTTCTGTTTCATATCAATTCATATAATATCCCACTGCTGGGCAAGGGTCTCCACAGTAGAACCTACTTATTATATATCCTGGGTGTAATTGCCATAATCACTACGCTTGGCGATCGCAGTAAGGTTTAAGTTACACAGGGGACGCTGCTGTCCGTCCTCCGGTATGACATCCCTTAGTCGCCTTGAAGATACCCACGGGAAGAGATGGGTGACACTATTCTTAAGTCGGTACTTACTACTATACTTGTCTTCTGCACTCTCGACGTCTTGTGATTATACTTTCTGAATGACTCGGCTGTTTTGGCTGCACCATACCTCATTGTAGGTCATAGCATGTCGATTATTAAAATAATTACCACGAATGAATACGAATTCTGGACTGAAAGTGTTAAAAATGTAATAGGAATGTCTACTGTAAGTACTCTCTTTCCTTGAAACGAAATTCATGAATGTTCGTTTATTAATTATTTTTAAGTTCACGGGGACTATTGTAATTAATTTTTGGATACGCATAAGAAGTTCGAACCCATGGACGATTTTCTGGAACGAGTGCATTAAATAGATGTTACTGGCCTTTTATTACCATCTCATTTTTGATCGAAACTTCGTTTTCATTAAATTAGAGTAGGCCTCCTGGTAGGGCTCTTTTTCGCGTAACAAAAACGAAACTTCGTTAAAGTTCGAAGTTTTAAATTTTGTTCGTTTGGGAAGACTATTAGAATATCTGATACGTAAATAAAAAGGCATATCCAACGACACCCTACACGATGGGGTACTTGAGAAAAAAAATCACATCTCCACTTTACGTGAGTTTTTAAGTAAAAATATTTAGTTATCAAGTATTTTTTTCATCACTTTGTCGGCGTTACTAATACATATATCCTGATCTCTGAGCTAATCTGGAAACTGACAGACGGATATAGAGAACCTATAAGAGTTCCTTGTTCAATACGGAACCCTAATGTAAGTTCTGACTTATTTATTCACTCATTAACGCCCAGCACAAACCCTTGGACCTAGAAAGACATTTTGCAGACAGGTTTATTTTGCACTTTCTTATCTCTAGTCAGCTGGTATACATCAGCAGCTGGCCAGAGATAAGAAATTACAGGGACGAGTTGTGAAAGTGGCAGCAAACTGAGCTGTTATAATTGTCACCACTCTGCATTTAACGTGGGTAAATACGTTATACTTAAAATCAAGTTTTTCGGTAAAAATCAAAAACGGGAACGAACAACATTCTACCATGGGTTTTGTAATATGGGGGCGGGGGGAGGTTTGGTGGTACAAATTGTACTGTACAATTGACTAAACCCAGACCAATGTATCCACTTGGTTGTTTAGTCAATTGGGTACTTGACTACAATAAAAGTTAATTATTTTAAACTAACCTGATTAGTTTTAAATAATTAACTTGTGATGTACGCTCCAAACTGTCAAAAAATCGCTTGCGTCAACACGCTAGAGGCCTTAGACAAGGTACATTCGTTCCGTGGCGAATTCGATAACGCCATACCAATCGTTCGCAAAACGAATGAAAAAATGTCTATGGTCTCCACCGCAAACGTCAAATTCTATACTATAATTAATTGTTTTCCATTAACGACATTGCTATTCGAATGTGACTTTGTCTAGACCTCCTGTTCGAACTGTCAGCCTTGCGCATTTATACGTCCGTTCCTGAGCAAGGGATGGAGCAGCCAGTACTGTTTCCCGCGTTTCGAACCTTACGTGTAAAGGGTGCTATTTAGTGGCCACCAGCTCAAAGAAGATCAAAGAGGTTAATAATAATTAGGTGATTATTATTGTTGTAAATAATAATTACAATTTAATTACCAATTACGATGATACCATCTTGTTTTGTTATGTTTATTAGGTATATTGTTTATCGTCATAAATTACCTCTTAAGTAGACAATAAACTTATAGCAGACATTATTGCTTACACATTAATCGGGAAAGTCAAATTAACAATGGAAACACAAGAAAGTGATTTATTAATTTTAAAACAATGGCACACCATTGTGTATAATTAAACAATTACACAAATATTGATAGAACTTTGTTAATAGACTTAATTGTAGGTAGGTCTATGCCGTTGGCCGTCTTCGTTGGTACCACCATTTTGTCAGTTATTCTTACGTGAAATAGTGATGTTAAAACGTCATTGTGTTTCTGTTGAAGGGCACTGTAGCAAGTGTTTACTGGGCAAATGAGGCTTACCAACTCAAATGAGGTGACATTCAGGTCTTTGCCAAACAAGGCTTTGGGTGGCCTCATATTGTTATCGGCTGGAGAGACGTTTATCATTAGGTGCACGAACAGCTCTTGATTTTGTAGTAGGTAGGTATATAAAAAAATACAAGAAACTGAAACGTATGGTCAAATTCTATGGCTATTATGTACATGTGATTCTGAGTGCTTTTCCGTATGGCCACAGGCGTACTCAGGATTAATATTCAGGCGTGGTACAATTGATTAAACACCGGTCAAATGTGTATTGTGCACCTACTTTTAATGGTTTAGGGGTATTTCAACCAACAAATCTCCCCTTAATGATTTGTCCAGGGTGTCTTACATCAGCTCTTGTCTTAGAATCATGTCCGTCTTTAATTTCGTTTCGTCTTCAACTGCTGTTGGTCTTCAACTTCAACTTTCAAATAATCGCTACCAAAGCCTCTACCTAAATCTGGTCCGAGACCTGCCAAGGTATACAACATCCTATCTTTGACAAAATGTGATATGTAATGGGCGGCAAATATTGTTTTGTGTTAAAATGACTGGATTGGGCCCTGTCTTGTATAGTTTTAGCGACCTCTTTAGTACAAAGATAACATCATATTGTTTGAGTAATTTTGTCCGTTGTCTATATGAGGAGGTAATTTTGAACGAAGCTGGGAAGATCGAAAATAGGTAGGTACTCATTGTGATTGCTCGCATCGATAAGATCGTTTAATGTGCATACCATAGCGTTTATGTGGTATATTCTATCCTACTCTCACTCATTGTCCATCACAACATCACAGAGCGAGACGTAAGATTTTATAACACCTATCTACCGATTACATAGACAGTTAACCCGCTCAGTACCGAAGAGTTCTAACGTTTAATCAAATCATACTTTCCATTTCTTGTACATTATTTCCGTAAGAATTTAACGGCACTGTCGGCCATAGGAAATGGATCAATTGGGTCATATCTAGCGTGTGTTGGATCAATGTCATGATCAACAGTTATCTTGTACGGTATCAAACTGTTTTAAAACCTTTATTGCACTCTATGGTCCTAGAAGAGTTGTGGAAATGGCGGCAATAAAATAAGCTGGGGAGTTGTAAAAATGGCGGTAAATTGACATATCGCTATTTTTACAGTGTTTCCGCGTTTAAAGTGTAAAACACTGTTAAATATACATGAAATACGTGATAACTGGACAAGAACGAGACTTTGTGATTGAAAGACGAAAACTAGAAATAAATTATACTTGAAACTGGCGTATGCACATAATGTGCGAGCCATAATCTCTACTGATTAATATAGGAGGGAAGAGAAAAAAAATAAAAAAATAAAAAATAAGCTGTCATAGTTTTGACAGTTTGAAAATGCTTGCAATATCGACGTGTAGGAGTTGTAAAAATGGCGGCAAACTGACCGGCCATTATTTTTACAGCTCCGAGTTTAACTAAAATGATTTGAATACGTGATAATTGACTAAGAACGAGACTTTGTGCATGTAATAAGCGCATAAATACTTGACACTGGCAAAAATTAGCCGTTAAAACGGCTAGATTGCCATAAACTCAAAGAAGAAGAAGAAGAAGATCGACGTGTAATTAAAGAATTGATAAAATATAATTTGTAAATGAACGCTTAAAAAAAATCTTTGATTGTAAAAAAATAAAAAGATCCCTACATAATAGATTTACGAAAAGGCAACGGTAAAGGCATACAATCATGCTGCCAAAGTATTTTTTTTATTTATCTAGGCAAAGGCAATCAATGAGCCAAGTCTGGAAAACAGTTACCGTAGCTATGGACGTTAGAGGCTGTACGGATAATACCTACAACGTAGGGTTGACATTCGCCGCTCGAAGAGTAACTGGGTAACTTTAACCACTCGCAAAAACAAAACGTTAGTTTAAAACTGTAAAATGGAATTCTTTATTTTTAGCACTTTAGCTATGTGTGTTCTGTGACTTTAGCGCTGTTTAATTTAAATGATTAACTAGCTATGTTCTATTTATCTGAAATAAGAAGGCGTCCAAGCGACGTCGTTCCGTTTTCATTTGAGTAATGGTTTTAAAAATAAAACAAACGCAGACCTTTTGCATAATTATATAGTATATTTATGTTATAGGTACATCAAGAATATGATTAATTTCATATGAAGCCGTTAGGTTAACAAGTAGAGTTCTTGGCACGGTTAGCCTCTTTAACGATATAATTATGCTTGAAATGAAATTGAGCAACACAAAAAAACAAAAGAGAGAATATTTAAAAAATATTTATAGTCCTATTTTAAACTTTTACCAACGGTAATATATAGACACCTTTGGCGTTTATCTACCAGTAGGTATTTTATTGTCATCGAAGACTTTGTTTTTCGTAGTCGGTACGAGTATTTAGTAGATATAGTTTTACCTGGGCAAACAAAAAACCTCACTTAATTTCCTTCCGCTTTCCATTGTTGTAAAGCGGTGGTAGCTTAATGGCTAAGGCATCGGTCTCGCAATCGTGAGGTCGTGGTTCGAATTCTACCCATTATAGTACAGACGTGAACCCACTCCTACCCGCCGTGTATCGCTCGCCACCTTCGCGAACGGGCCGCCGGAATTTGACGTGAACCCACTCCTAACACAAGCCAATGAACATAACAGGATGGTTTAACAGTACCTATTGCTAGTAATGTTCCCACATTACTAGCAATACTGTTAAACCATCCAGTTATGCTAGTTCCACAATTTATTTATTTATTCATTTAAAACTTTATGCACAAAGTTGTACAAAGGTGGACTTAATGCTAAAAGCAATCCCACATTGCTAGTTATCTTAAAAATAGTGTGTTATGATTTCTATTTATTTCTTTTAATTCGTAGTAGGTAAAGTGAGTTGCGTAAATAGTGACAAAAAGTAGACTATAGTTCGTAAAATATACAGGTAAATTAGCTTGAAGAAATTTTTGCGTTTGTAGTAGTGTATGGTCAGCAAATAAAAAAAACAACATTTTATTTTTAGTTTTTATTGTTTTAAAGGTAATATACGTTTGTGGCTGGAGCACACCAAATGCGTGCACGTCTACGCATACGCACTACGTACTAATACGGTCGTGAAAATGTGTATCCACCGCATTGTAATCTATGGAACTGTATGAGGCAGACAAGCCAGTTCCAAACATTACAAGCATTGAATGCCGGTTTTCACTTCAGTGAAGACGTGTATGAATTAGGTGTTCTCCGGCCATAAATGTTTTATTCTAATAATTCATCAACCCCAGGCATATCACAATCATCCCCATCCTCGCTTTCATCAGATGAATTATTTAAATTAATTATGATTCGTTCTGATATTGTGTCTAAAGCTGCGTCTCTACCCTGATATTTGCTTTCCTCCTCAATAGCATGCAAACAAACTTTTCTCCATTCCTCTACAGTTATGGCGTTCATTTTTTCTTCAGCTAATGACATTATAACCTTCATATTCATTGCGACATTCTTTTTTGCGACATATGTTTTCACTATCCCCCATATATTTTCTATAGGATTAAACTCCGGATGGTATGGTGGTAAACGCAGCACAGTATGACCGTGCTGTCGTAATATTTCGTCTATCTTGTACTCTATAAATCTCGCCTTGTTTTGCAGAATCAGTTCATATAATTGAGGCTTAAGCAACGTGGATGAATGCTCAATGTTTCGAAATGTCAGCCAGTCTATCATTTGCTGTTTTCTAGAATTACTATTCGGTGCAGGATTTTGTATTGAGTTATGATATGGTGCGTTGTCAACAACAACAACACTATTTGGTTGTAAGTTGGGTATTAATTGAGTTTGAATCCACCTTGAATAGTTGTCATAGTTCATATTGTTGTGGTAATCTCCACTTTTTTGGTCGGCTTTAAACATAAGCAATGCATTTGGTATAAAGCCATCGATACCACCGGCATGAACAATGATTAAGCGGTTGCCTTTCGATATATGTTGCTTCAAACCTGAAGTGCTTCCATCTGACCAAGATTTCGAGAGGGTATGTGATGTATGTATATATGTTTCGTCGGTGTAAACAATTGGTCGGCGTTGTTCACGATATTCAGCAATTTTCATCAAATAATTAATTCGCAAGTATCTAATTTCGTGTTTTTCCATAAGAAGTTTCCGGTTATCTTCTGTTTGCTTCCAATTAAAACCTAATGACATGACGTGTTTTCGTAACGTGCTGACACAACCTTTATAATCGATATCTTCTTTCAATTTTGAGTGCAAAGTTTTTAAAGTGGGAACTTCTTTATTTGTGATGTGGAAGTCATGAATTGTTCTTCTGATAACTTGCTGATCAAAGTTATCGATTACTATTGTAGGTTTACGATTCGGTTTCTTTTTAGGAGATTTAAATGTTACTTCCTGATCTGAAGGACGACATTTGCTTTCTGATACTACCTTTCTGACGGATGCTATTGAAATTCCTGTTGATTTAGCAACTAATTGAGTGGGGGTCATAATACTGCTCGGGTTGTTATTACACTCATTTTCGAAATATTTGTACAAACAGTACAAAACTTCCTTAGTTTGAGAAGTCAAAGGCTTGCCTCGACCATGTTTTAACACTGGAGCCATTTTGAATTATCAATATAAAGTTACAACACTTACACACTTGAAATTAAACACTTCAACAAATATTTTAACAATAATAACAAACAATAACAACAATCAACAAATACAAAATTTCACAATGAAACTACTACGTATCTAATAATTATAATTTTTTAATGAAATGCGTGCTTTATGTTCTAACGGTATCAAGCGACTGACGTCAGACTGCACGTGGCACCTGCGGACAGAGTAAACTGGTTTATTCTGGTTTTGTGCGTGTTTCCACTTTCCACTATCAAGTGACGATTTATTTATTTGTTTTGTTTCGTAATTATTATGGTCAAAACTTTTTACCTATAGCTAAACTACTATCATCTAAAGAACGACACGATATTTTATTGTTTCACGGTAGTCGCCTTGTCGTTTGCTCAAGGACGTGAAATTGAATGACATATTTTTTTTAATAAAGTCAAAACCTTTTTCTTTAAAATAAAAACTTGTTTTTATTGAAAACAAAAATCAGAGTGTTGCTAGGGATAAGTATTAAATTAAATAGTAATGTTAGGATATTGAAACATTTTTGTAAGGGCCAGAACGATATAGTGGAAACGCGCTCTAATATCTAAGTAACATACACACCACTACATATGCAAAAATTTCTCGAGACTAATTTCACTGTAGCTTGATACCTGTGACGTTTGTCAGAATGACATGTAATAGGTATGGGACGTCTTTCGTATTTTATCGATATTTATATGGAATGAGTTTATTAAAAAAAATACATTTTAACGATATTGAAAGAAAGAAAAAAGGAAATGAAAGATGAATTTGAAGGTATTTAAAAGTTTAATTGTCAAATGGTGTACAGCCGAGATCAACTTCCAAGTCGAATTCTGATTCATCACTGGAGCAGTCCTGTAGATTAATAATTAATTCTTGATCGCATATGTTGTCAAATTGAATATCGCGCTCCCAATCTTTTTGAATCACATTTTTTGTCTTCTCAACTACCTTTTTCCAATCATCAGCATTTACATGTACACAAGCTTCATGTAGTAATGTCAACATTTTGTTCGCTGTGAAAGGCGGTGCTACATTATGTCTGGCAGCGTAACCTAGAAAAAAAAGGTATTCGATCAAACAAAAAACCTACTACATTCTTTGTAAGCTTTTTATATATGTTTTTTTAGATTATACGAACCTTTGACTTGAGCCCAGATTAGTTCTATTGCATTGTAATGGCAATGATATGGTGGTAAACGGATGACGGTGTGGCCCATTTCCTTTGCAATTTCGTCTATAATATATCTTGGAGTGGGGGGCTTATGAATGCTTACTAATCTTAGCAATTCTTTCTTGAGCATGCTGTTGTCGGCTTTTACTCCTTTGTTTTGCAGCCAAGTAATAATTTCAATTTTACGATTGCTTGTCGTAGGCGCCTTATCTTTTTGTACTGAATGATACGGAGCGTTGTCCATCAGAATAAAATGTGGTTCACTCAAATTATTTAGAAGAGTTAGAAACCACTCCTTAAATTTTGTAAAATCCATTTCTTCATGGTACTCTGTTGTTTTTACTGATTTAAACGCCAGTAAACAATTGGGCACAAAACCAGACGATGTCCCCGCATGAGTAATTATTAATCTTTGTCCTTTGCCTTCGGGCACCTTGGTGGTAGACTCCGCTTTATCGTCTGTCCACGATCTTGAAACAGAGTGGTTTGCGTTGAGCCATGTTTCATCAAGAAAAACCACTTTATTCCAATCTGTTATATTTTTGACTTTGCGCAAAAAGTCAATTCGGGTCAAAGCAATGTCTGTTCGCTCCATTAAAATTTTTCTTTTATCGCTTTTCTTATAAGCAAAGCCGATTTTTTTCAATATTTTGGACAACGATGGTGGACTTCCTTTAAATAAATCCGCGTCTTTAAGCGAAACGGATACTTTTTTTAACGTGGGAAATTCACCACGTGCGTAATACGCATATATATGATTTCGAATTGCGGCAGCATCAAAGTCGTCAATTTCGGTGACTGGCGAAACTCTCTTCCTTTTTTTATTAGGAGTCGATAATATTTTACCTCCCTCATCTTCGGCCACCATCTCCTTTGACGATTCTCCATACTTTTCTTTGCTAATTCGAGACACTGTAGCTCGTCCGATACCAAGAGCGTCAGCAACTCTATTGCACACTTGCTCCAACGGTAGTAGCGGTCCGCCATTTTGATTCTCGCGCTCAAAATACTCACGCAAACGAATCACAAACTCGCGACTTTCGCTATTCAAAACAGTTTTTTTTGTTCTTTTCGGCATTGTGGTGCAAAAAAAAACAAATAACTAGAAATAACAACAAAACTTAACAAAGCAACAGTAATAACGACAAAACAATATTAATCACGTAGCGGTAGCGTATACAAGGCGTGGGCACTCGTACTGACTCAAAAAAGATGGCGCCCGCTTGATCGCTGCATGCGAAAGCAGTAGGTATTGCAAGACTAAAAAAATACGAATTCGTTGTGAAAAAACGATTAGATATAATCATTTATACAATTTATATTAATGAAATTGTCATACATTTATTTTATCGATATTCGCTGGCCAGTCGATTACACATCCCTACCAGGCTGCGAAAAGAGTTTACGAAGTAAGCTAACAAAAAAATATAAATAATAAAATATAATAAATATTTTAAATTACCTTTGTTTATACTAGTATCTCCTTGATAACAAGTTCTATTTGAAAAAAGTGTTCTAGATTTCTATACAAATGTCTTATTAATATTTAAAAAATTAAAACTTTTCCAACAACAAATTTATTGTAGCAGTCTTTTAAACGTAGTCTCTAAAGTCACAGGTATCAAGCTATATTTTACGAACTATAGTTACACCAAAAATACAGCCATTACCTTTTTTTTAAAGACAACTCCCGCATAAGGGTACAAGCCCTTTGTCGTGGAGGACTTTACAAACTTACAAGTCACAAACACAAAGACACCCAGACACGGAACAACAATTTGTGGATCATACAAAGTGGTGTCCCGTGTGGGAATCGAAGCGAAGCAGTCGGACTTAATCCAACCGCGCTACGGACTATCTATTTGCAACATCTTTATTATTACAATAATAATAGCAACAGATACACCGATTTTAAAGGGGGTTTCCCTGACAAGTAGATAAAAATGAAACTATAGCTTCTGACCAAACTAAAAAAAAAACCGAAATATCCTAATATTTTTGTTTTAATTTAATTCTAAATGGACAAAATGTCATAACAGGTAGGTAGTTCACGACAAAACACGAGAATTTGTTGCTTAACATGAAGTTAGGTTAAATTGTGTAGAACGAGCCCCATAACAAGTAATCATAGTGCATTACACTGATCATAATATCTACGTAATGCATAATGAAGCCGACCTAACATTGTTATACCACGAAACAGTGAAACATCAGAAGGCAAGTTTTATATATTTCTTTAAAGACGACTTCCATACTAGGTTACAAGCCCTGTGTCGCGGGAATTCTTCAAAAAACATTCAATTTACGAACGCACACCCAAAACCGGAATAACAATTTTTGGAACACAGAAACTGGTTTCCCGTGTGGGAATCGAATTATGACCACTGAAGTAGCAGTCAGGGTAACTATAAATCCCTAAACCAACAGGTCAGTCATGTCCTTCCAAGTAAGTGTTAGTACCTCGTACAATATGACAGCAATTCCAAATGGTGAATCGAATGACCGTCTGTGAACTTTTTTGACACTTATGACAAATGGCCGTTGTTATTATCCTTGTTGCACAAGTATAGACTTGGAGTTCTAAAAATGGCGGCAGACTAACGTGTTGTTATTTTTACAGCTCCACGTTTATCATGTAAAAATATATTGTAGATGCAGAAAAAGTGTACCTATTATTGTCGCATTGAATACTTGACCTTGGCCTTTAAATAGACTAGATTGCCAAAAATTTAACTTAAATAAAGTATAGATTTCTATTTGATTTTATTAAATGATGACCAAATCAAATGAAAGTCTTGTTGTCGACATAGCGGTAGTCTGTCCAGCGTACTAGTACTATGGTCAGTGCTCAAGCACGTTTGTACGAAGCTTACCTTTTGTACTCTCGGTACTTTTGTAGTTATAGTTAAATGCATACATTGTAGAGTTACTTTCGAAGTTTCGAGTCTGTGACGAAGTGGTGACTGAGAAGGTAGACTCAAACTTCTTTTAGTTAGCATACATATTTTAACACGCAGATTAGGCTATCCAAAAAGATTTCGGTCCAGTAGTTCTTGAGATTATCGTGCTCAAACATGTATAAAGTATTGCCTATGTCTAAAACTTCCCTCGGCCCCACCTGCTTATATTATGTTGGTTATCTCAATAAAACTTATAAATGTCTTTATCCAAACCATAACTACCTGTAAGTATTTAAAAACCAAAATGGGTGCCACAAAATCCGCTCTGAAGTTGCTGGAAAGCTTATATGATTCTCTCTATGATTATTTCTAGAATATAATCAAATAGAATAGAATATAATATATTTTTATATTTTATTAAGTCTTATAAAAAATCGTTACAGCATATTCTGCCAATTGTGGCGTGCAAATATTTGAACATTGTACAGGTATTTCGTATACCTACTTAATATTAGTTAAAATACAATTATTAATTATGTCCAGCCATACAATCAAAGTAATTTAATTTTTGAAAATTAAATGTCATATAATGAATAATAATAATAATAAAGTTAAATTAAAAATTATACATTAAACGCAATTAATTTATCATTAAGGTATTCATAGATATTGTAGTATATTTTTTCTTGTAACAATTTAACCAGTTATCTGCGAAACTGTAGGTATAATAGGTAGATTTGAAATGTCTTGTGGAAGGCAGTTATATTTATAGCCATACAGTAACATTTCTTCTTATACAGTTTCTAGTTTTATCTGTGGTATTTTGAGTCTGTCTTTATGTCTAGTCCTCTGTACTTAAATAAAGCTTTTTAAAATGTTCTGTAGTTCAAAATAATTCTATTTGCGACCCGCTTTTTGCAAACAGCATAGCTGTTTATTGTTATGGTAGAAAAGTATGACGAACATACTACATGATGTCAAGGATTATGAACTGAGACCAACAAGACAATAACGTTTTTAGGTTAAGTACTAAAACACGATCTCCAAACCTGCCTTAATATAACTTACTAGCGGACGCCTCACGGTTTCACCCGCGTAGTTCCCGTTCCCCGTGGGATAAAAAATAGCCTATGTAACCCGGGGTTAGTGTAGCTTCACAATGATGAAAGAATTTTTAAATCCGTCCAGTAGTTTTGGAGCCTATTCAATACAAACAAACAATCAAATCTTTCCTCTTTAAAATATTAGTATAGATATAGACAAAGCAAAACTATTGTTTCTGTTTTTGAATTACAACTCAGTTCGCGATTTCTACCAATAGTTATGGCAGTGACAGTAAAGCGCTACATTGTTTTTGCGGTTTTAAAAACATTTAGGAAAATGAGTCCTATTTTAAATAAATAAGGATGCGAAAGCCAAACAGTTCAGTCGATTGATAAATCTTTTATCGCTGTAAACTAATGTTCTCTTCTTCTTCCTTTTTATGATGATATCTTGGCTAATTCTGCCAATGTCAAGTATTACCAATTTTATCATCAGTAGTTTGGCTGATTTGTTTCTGTTGACTAGGTTTAGTGACACCATTTAAAAAATGAACAGTTTAATTAATGAATTTGGCTTGATTTTCGAACCTTGAGCGATCGCTCGTTTTTTAATCCAAGATTTAATGTACCTAATTCAGTTCTTTAAATTGTTTGCAATATTTTATAAATAATTATTAAAAAAAAATAAAAAAAAATCTTCTTTTTCTTTGAGTTTATGGCAATCTAGCCGTTTCAACGGCTAATTTCTGCCAGTGTCAAGTATTTATGCGCTTATTACATGCACAAAGTCTCGTTCTTATTCAATTAACACGATTTCAAATCATTTTTTACAAGTTAAACTCGGAGCGGTAAAAATAATTGCCGGTCAGTTTGCCGCCATTTTTACAACTCAAAAGTTTTCATATTCAAAGCTTCTTCTTCTTCTTTGAGTTTATGGTAATCTAGCCGTTTTAACGGCTAATTTCTGCCAGTGTCAAGTATTTATGCGCTTATTACATGCACAAAGTCTCTTTCATATTCAAATATCACGTATTAAAACCATTTTTCACAAGTTAAACTCGGAGCTGTAAAAATAATGGCCGATAATTTGCCGCCATTTTTACAACTCAAAAGTTTTCATATTCAAAGCTATTAGAATGATTAAAAACAAATATGAAATGTCAATGCATGTTTTGGCAGGAGTAGGGTCAAGGAATACCAACGTTCAGCTTATTTTTTTTTTAAATCAAGTTCACGATGATGATGACGATGCGGAACTTTTTATTGTTATTTTCTTCACAACAAGTGAAAGTGAAGGCCGAAAGGTCGAGCTTCTCGAGTCTTACATTTTAACATTTTTCGTTCACAATGACCAGTCATTATGACACGCGTGTGATGGTCAATAATTTCTCTACAATTTCGATTTGATAACTTTCTATAAATGTTTATTGATTGTGTTTAATCGGTGATACCAAAATTATACGATTTTAAGTTTAAGATAGGATACCTACATGTTTTGTAAAGGGAATTATTAACCGTGAAATCGAATAATTAATATATTGGGCGTTAAAAATACTGAGTGAACTGTAATATACTGCTTACAATTCAATGCACTAAATCGAGTCGGTAAGGGTGTGGGCCGGTCATCTTCCTTCCGTCCATTATGGCGAAGGGGACGATGGTTGCAAAATGCATGCGTCAAACTCGTGAACGGGTGCTACTTGGGTGACCAGGTCGACATTGTCATTATCATCTTATATGTTTTTTATTTTTGTAAATTAAGTAGTTTTTCTACAACAAAAAAAAAAATGTATATCTAATATATAAAATTCCCGTGTCACAGTTTTCGTTGCCATACTCCTCCGAAACGGCTTGACCGATTTTGATGAAATTTTGTGTGCATATTGGGTAGGTCTGAGAATCGGACAACATCTATTTTTCATACGTCTAAGAGTTTGTTTGTTTGTTTGAACGCGATAATCTCAGGAACTACTGGGCCGCATTGAAAAAATATTCTATTGTTGGATAGCCCACTTATCGAGGAAGGCTATAGGTTATAACACCACGCTACGACCAATAGGAGCGGAGCAGCAATGAAAAATTTTATAAAAAAAAAGGAAGAAAAAAGGGAAAATTACAATCTATTATTCATGCCCCTAAGTGATAAGGGTTATCCACCCCTAACATTTATAACTATACTATAATATTAGAAGAGAGAGAAGAGTTTGTTTGTTTGTTTGAACGCGATAATCTCAGAAACTACGGGTCCAAATTGAAAAAAATATTTTACTTTTAGATAGCCCATTTATCGAGGAATGCTATAGGCTATAAAACATCGCGCTACAACTAATGGGAGCGGAGCAGCAAGTAAAAATGTTTGCAAAAATGGGGAAAATTTACGCAGACGAAGTTGCGCGGGTCAGCTAGTATATATATATATATGTACATAATAGCTTGCTGTAATTTTGTGCATTCGAAAATAGAAGAACAAATGACATTCCAATGACGTCATGCACGATATGAAAAGGATAGCAATATGTCTGTCTTCTTTTAAAACAAATGCTAAATTCATAATACAAGACGATCATGGTAAAGTACTTTATGAGAGTTTAAGGTCACAAGGTTCCTAATAGTTCTAATATCTGAAGGTGGTTATTATTTACCAAAGGCGAAGGATTACAATCTTCCTGAGGTAACCCGATACGAAAATATATCTTGTTGGACATTGAATACCATTCCGTGATTAAAAATCCGTGGATTTTGTACCTAAATACAGAATAGAATGGTGTTCGGTGTATGGTGTCGCTGCGCGACGCGCTATTGTTCGTAGGTACTATCTTTGTTGTAGTGATAACTCACTATTGACACAGTATGGGTATATAATTATAACATATACCCACATATACTATTAAAGAACCGTAAGCGTTTAGAGTTATATGCATACCCACATTTTACTTTTCCTTTTTTTGTTTGTTCCGACTTTCCCACTTTATTTTACTTTGTTAGAATCATTTTAAAGAAACAGAAACGCCCTGTGGTTATAACAATATCATGTAATAGATTATAAGTATTTACTATCATTTTAAGTGAACTATGTTTTTATGAGAAATAAATGTCTTTAAATCTTCTTAGGGCCCTCCACCACCGTTACTTACACTACTTATTTACAACTGTGTTCTAATTTGACCTGATGAAGACTGAGTAGATGGCGAGATTATCAAGGTTAAGCATCTTTGCTGTCAGGTAAATAGAGCTAAATTATTTTATATAAATCAGGTAATAGTAGATTTTAAAATGCTCTGAAAATAACTGTTATTTTTCAATTTAACATGTTTTTGAATTTAAAAGCATGAAAACGAATACTAAAAGTAATGATCTTATAGCAGCGGTAGCCTAATGGCTCAGGCATTAGTCTCACAATCGTGAGACCGATTCCTTCCGACATTCGAATCTTATCCATTATACTACCGACGTCAACCCACTCCTAACACAAGCCTTTGAGCTTAGCTGAAGGGGTTAACAAGATTGCTAGTAATGTGGGACTCAATCCCACATTGCTAGTTACCTTTAAAAAAAATTTGACGATAGGAACTTATGACGAAATAGGTTGTTATTCCATACACATTTCTATAGAGCTTGTCGTTTTGTCATTTCATAAAAAGAGACTGAAACATTCCTATTAGAGTGCAGGTTTAGATGATACAATTGACTAAACTATTGTTTTTAAACTTTTGCGCGATTTTTATACATATTAGATATATTTCGGAACTTCCGCCGAAAACCTCTTATTTACCCGACGTTTCGATCGAATTGCACCGATGGTGGCCACGAGTGGACCACGATCGATGCAATTCAATCGAAACATCGGGTATCTACAATATATCTAATTTACTAAACACCGACAATATTGGAGTGGGGGTGGAGTTCAACCCCCTTCTGGATTCGCCCATGCAAGGCTAGTTAATTTCCATTAACAAACAAGACTTGTCTAGTTTGTTAGATTACGATCTGAAATGTAGTGTTCTACTCAACACTTTCTATGTCGACGGATATTAATGGCTTCCGTCGGATCTCCCCGTCGTCGTCCGCGCGTCCGTACGCAGTGCCTGATTGCGTGAAATGTAGCCGTAGGTAATGCTAGGAAATCGTTAGAAAAGTCCTCATGTTGTGTGCTGTGAAATTATGCCAAACTGACATACTTTATTAACAGCAACGAGTTTACTTGCGAAAATACATGTACATTAATTCTGTCTATTATAAATTAATACCCTATTTCCCTTGCCCATACCATATCATAAGAACAACTACCAATTTAATCATTCTTTTTTTTAGTTTACTAAGGCTTTGTAGACGGTTCTTACCAAAAAAAAAACAGGTTGCCCTCCGGGAGCGCCGGTAGAAGTGAAAAGCTTTGGAATGGATAGGGAATGTTTTTTTTTATTAGTACCTATAATAACTGTCATTTATGTGGTTAAATACAATATTCATCATCACACACATCATCACATCGTACTTGAAATGAAATGAATAAGAAACTTCTATTTTCAGAATTCGGATGTTTTCAAACAATAATTGTTTTGATACCGGCAGAAATCAGTTGAAAATCTCCTAGTAAACTAGTTTCTTAAATAAAACAAAAAAATCCAAATTATTTAGTAAATTAAATTAGCATTTAAGTAGTTTTTAAAGATTAAGTCGCGATTTTATCATCAATCATATCATTAAATGAAGTCATTTGATTTGAAAAAATAGTGACGTCGTTGGCTGATAGGTATTTATTATTTATTTTAAACTTAATGTACAAATAGTGTACAAAGGCGGACTTAATGCTTAAAACATTCTCTACCAGTCTACCTTTTAGACTACCTCTGTGGCGCGGAGGGAGTGTATCCGACTGCCCGACGGTCGTGGGTTCGATCCCCACCCAGGATTAAATTTGTGTGATGAGCACGATGGTTTATTCTGTGCCTGGGTGTTATTTATCTATAATATGTATGTATTTAGAAATATATAGGTATGTTTATCAGTTGTCGGGTTTCCATAGTACAAGCTCTGCTTAGTTTGGGATCAGTTAGCATTGTGTGAGTTGTCCCAAGATATTATTATTAAGATATTACCTTTGGGTATTTATATTAGATATACATATAACATATGCGTTTCGTCGTTTCTTAAATAATGTTGTTTTGAGTAGTTATAAACTAGCCTATTGGTGTGAAAATAATGACAGCTAAGGTTGCCACCATTTTTCAACTATCGTTTTTTCGCTGACCAATCCACGTCTAGATATCATTGTCCGATTCATCGAACAATACCAATAGTTCATCTGTTAACACTTCATTCAACAATCAACTAGAGAAATTAACGATATCGATGCTCTGGGGCCTATTGTTACGCATATAACATAATAAATAACTGGTAATATATCAGAAGATATCCGCTTTCGCCTTTCTAGTATAGTTGGTACCTTTAGTGTGTTGGACACGCACACGCGTGGTCATTATAAACGGACCATGTAAGGCGTCAATAGATATAGAACCTCTTTCATAAAGGCTGATAGAAAAAAAGTTAACAATGTTGATAAGAATAGTCTATGAACTTTCAAGTTGCGTGATATACCTGTGATCAAATGTCAAGAAATCTTGATACTTTACATTTAATTACTGTGAACTGACAATCGATTATGGAGCGAAGTAACGTCCAATAATTAATCTAAGCTTCATTAATCGATGACTAAGATTGATTTCAGAATTTAATGAGTTTAAATAATGAAAAGACTTCATAGAAATTTCAGTCTATCGAGTATGAATCGCTTAACATCAGCATACATGATGTGTTTTGGCTTTTGAAAACCAATTTCATTTTGCTGCTGTCAAATAATTGAATAATTCAATGGCACAGTTACTTTAGTTACAGCATCTACGGAATTGATAGATACTTATACCTACCTAAAAGTACTTTTTTACGGTTCCGTAGCCAAAATGGCAAAACGGAACCCTTACCGCCTTATTACAAAGAAAAGACCAAATCAAAGTTTAAACCAAGACTTTCAAGTCCAGGATATAGTACAGTGCTATTGGTCTTATTACAAAACTTAGATAATCCGTGGACCAGCTGATACCAAAGGATCTAGCAATCAGCCACAGATTATAATCAATTTAGTTCATTCATTGTTCTTATCATTCAAATATAACGTTCCGTTTTATACCAATATAATTTGAAAGTAAAGTTTTCATTGAGAATAAAATATTTAGACGTTCTATGTAGCTAAATTATTCGCCAGCACTACGTAATTTTCAAAATATTAACCTGACATAAAAGCCCTCGGCCTGCAATTTACGAAAAATCAAATAAATTCTGTCAGGATCGGAACGTTACACAAGTAGTTGTCATTAGTACTAAAAATGTAAACAAATGATGATAACCTAAATTTAACTAACTCAGACATTATTAGGGATGTTAGAAGTTTAATCTGAGTAACTATAGCGCCCAAACACTTAGAGGAACTTGGATGCGAGTTTTTATTACAAAGCTAGTTTCATTGGAACAGGTCTTAGCATGGAAGGATACTTACTCAATAAGATAATCCATTTTTGATATACTTACTGTTTTCTTTGTTGCACTCGTTGTTCTGAATGTATTGGGAGAAAGTATGCCTAGATTCAACATAGGTACTGAAGCTTCGGCTGAAGCACAACAAACAATTGAAACAAATTTTATGAATATATTTATTATTTAATATCAGTGAGCTTGCTATGATTGAAAATCTCAATTATCTACATAGAATCATTATTTATTAGATACCATTTATTCTCCCTAAGAACAGAGTTCATTTTCATGAGAATCATAAATATAATTATCTAAACTGTTAGGTAGCACTTAATAGTTATTCCATTTGACAACAAAATGGATGTTTACAATTTCAATAACCTGTAACCATTCTGTATTCCCTGTTCAAACTATGTTTGAAAAGGAATATTGAGTTGATATCCCTTAATTCTATTTAGATAGACTAGCTTTCCCGCACAACTTAGTCTGCATAAATCTTCCCTGTTTTTGCAACATTTCTCAATGCTGCTCCATTCCTATTGGTTGCAGTGTGATATTATATAGCCTATAGCCTTCCTCGACAAATGGGCTATCCAACAGTAAAAAGTTCAAAAGAATTACCCCGTTCAAACAAACTTTTCAGCTTTATAATATTAGTATTTTACAATAAATTTTAAATTGTATGCATTTTTTGTATAATATATAAACAGTGATCAATAATATATTTATATAATAAAATTGATAATTCTATATTTAGATCCACCTTATAGTTCACTAGTAAGTTTTAGGTACATTATACATAGAATCATTATTTATTAGATACCATTTATTCTCCCTAAGAACATAGTTCATCTATCAGAGAATCTTAAATATAATTATCTAAACTGTTAAGTAGTGCATAATAGTTATTACATCACAATTTCAATAAACTGTAACTAATCTGTACTCTCTGTTTAGTGTTTAAACTATGTTTAAAGGAACATTGTAGCAATGTATTAACTAGCTGAGCTCTTATAAACATAATATTCAGTTCTTGGTACCTACCAATAACCTAAGTTTACATCTGTTCCTAGTGATAGGTATACCCATGGTTACACTTTACCAACTAAATTTTAAATTGATCAATGTTTATTTAGTTCCACTATAATATGTATACTTCAGTAGTAAGTTTTAGGTAAGAAATTTTGTCATAATGATGTTTCTATTACTTTGTTTTGTGCATTTTGAGTAAATTCAACATTGGTTTTTGCCGCACTACTCCAGACCACCTATCAGACATTCCAAATGTGATTTTCCAACTTCAATATAAATAATGTGACATATTATAAGTGGAATGCATCAGATTGTTTTACATAGAGCACTAGTTAATGATACTATTGTCGAACAAAATTAATCTGTGTTGATCTTCAACTTTCCACACTGCATAGGTACACTTCACGTCGAGTCTGGTTGACCCAAACATTGCACAGACCACTTTAATTTTAGGACATCTCTGAGTTCTGTATATTAAATCTTCTCTCTCAATTCCAAGCTGTGATAAATGTTTTGAAAAACAATATTATTAAATCTTTGGTCACACATCGCATTTCACTCGATTTTTGCGTTTATTTTGTTGCCACACCATATTTAGTTAGTTAATAATTTAAAGTCACTAAACACGCATTATTCGTCATTAATAATTGAAACTAAAATACGCAAAATTGTAAATAAAATAACCTTAAAATGTCAAAATTTTTGACATTTTAAGGTTATTACCATAGTTAAACTAGGGTGATCGAAAGACTAATCTATAGACCAAAGAAGATCATCGATTAAGCGATGAACCTCGTTTTGTAATAAGGATTTTCGGTTTAAACTAGGATTTTCGTCAAACCAGGTTTAGTCCAGCTTTTGGAATAAGGCGGTTATAGTTTCGCCATGTCCGTCCGTCCGTTCGCAGCTTAGATCAGAGATTTTTAGTGCTAAAAGGCTGTAATTTTTCATAAATACACATATTACTTACGCTGACAAAGTAAAAGAATAAAATCTTGAAAATATTTTTTTTTGAGGGTACCTCCCCTAATGTAAAGTAGGGTTTTAATTTTTTTGTATAGGTCTTTTAATAACGTTTAGAGGTTGTGAAAACCATTTTTAGATTCAGAGATTCGTTTGTAAAAAATTAAGCTTTAAAGTGCATTTTATTATTAGAGTCAAGTGTCCCCATTTGCCAGCTAAATGGTTGATGTTGAGTATGTGAATTCACGGTAATAGTAGGAATATAGTGAAATTAAAAGAAAAACTATCACAGCTAAGTAGGCTTTATAAGTTTTAATAGATTAGAATAGATTATTTTGAATGCTTAGTTGTTAATATATCCAGGCATTGCTTTTTGGTGTAAGTATGATAAACTAATGTTCCTATTTCAGTAGTAGACAGGAATTATTACATGGGACTGAATGAGACCAGATATAAGGTACCGGTGAAAGCTCGTGAAATTCTAATGATGTTTACGACTTTTTATTAAAGAAAGATAAGAATAATGTTTACTTTAAGTAGATTAAAAAACAATATATTAACATTTTTTAATATATTGTTTTTTTGATATACGTAATATAAATATATAGTTAGGTACGATGTCGTGCGAGATTAATTTAGATAAATTCTTCACAATGTCAGGGTTTCTGCAGTTTTTTTTTTAATAAAAATTACTACGTCCATCATCTGGTCTACGGCAAAACGAGTTGATTCCAAACTTTTGATTTCATTTTTACAAACAAATATTGTAAAAATGAAATCAAAAGTTGTCTACGACGTAACATAAATGACTTAGAAAATAGAAAACCGGAACGTATTAAAATCAGTTCGTTAATTAATTAAAATATTCATGAATTAAGCCTATAATAAGCCTATATTAGGTATACGATTTTTGAATTGTATAATAAGATACTTATCTACTAAGAAATATTTTGATCTCGTTTTCTGTTTTATAACGCTTGTAATTTCTATGCGTTTTAATTGATAAGGAGCTAAGATACACAAAATTGATTTCTTTTTACGATTTCTTTTTTCTAACAGTGCTATATTGTGTGCAGTATTTATTGTACACATGAAGTGCACTTTGCACAAAGACTAAACATAACCCTGTAGGACCCAACCTACGGGTTGTTGTTATTGAGCTGCCCAAATGATGACAGTTCAGTTTGCCGCCATTTTCACAGTTCAAACATAAATTTTCTACATTATAAAATTATTTAAACTACGGGTCTTAATCGTGTGAATAATGCCGTGTGGTACCGGCTTAAGAATAGTACCACCCCATCTCTTCCCGTGGATGTCGTCAAGGCGACTAAGGGATTTCACTCCGGAGGACGGGCAGCAGCGTCCTCTGCGTACTTAAAGCCTTACTGCGATCGCCAACGCGCTCGCCAAGCGTGGCGATTATGGCAATTACCCCCAGGATCTACATACCAGTAGGTTCTACTGGGGAGACCCGTGCCCAGCAGTGGGCCATCATAAGGGTTGATATGAATGACTGACTTAGTAGTAGACCAGTATACCCGTGACCACGGCCGTTGCAATACGGTCGAAACGTTGGGCAATATACAAGGTGTTTTTCCATAAATTAAGATCTGTAGTATATATAATTTAATAATATGTACAAATCGCGAAAATTTATCAAACTGTTCTTTATATTCAGCAAACCATACTTTTTTTTCTACTACTTTTACTAATTTATCTTTATGATGCGAGTAATATAATAATAATAATATAATATCTTGGGACAACTCACACAACGCTATCTGATTCCAAACTAAGCAGAGCTTGTACTATGGAAACCAGACAACTGATAAACATACTTATATATTTCTAAATACATACATATTATAGATAAATAACACCCAGACACAGAATAAACCATCGAGCTCATCACACAAAGTTTTATCCTGGGTGGGGATCGAACCCACGACCTCTTGCGTAGCAGTCGGATACATTACCACCACGCCATGGAGGCAGTCATAATAAAAAAAATATGTATACATGCACATAACTTTAGAACGACTGCAACAAGTTGGATAATTCTTTTTTTGGTGTGTATATTATTTACAGGGAGAGTGTTAGCGCGCTGTCATGAGCGGACGTGTTAGTTATTTTTTCGGATTCTTGTCGGAAATTCTAAGTTAAATATTTGTGATTGGTGGAAACCTACAATTTTGAAATCCTTGTCACTCTAAGGGACTTATTACCTAAGAACTCCGCCCTTTGGGCGGAGTCCGAGAGGGACAAATATATTTAACAAAGTAACTTTGTTAAATCGGACCTGAGATTCGAACCGGCGGCTGCGTGAGTGGGGAGCGAGCGCTGTGCCACCGCGCCACCGAACGGTTGCATCGAGCGAGCGAAATAACCGGCTTAGAGCTACTCGTGACGTCGACGCAGTGGAGATAGTGAAGCAGCAAGCGGTAAAGCACCTTAATGCGTCGGCGTTGTGTGCAAAATAGTGCGCCGTACGTGGTTGTTTATCACTTTGAGTCAAATGTCGGCAACGGACAACGTTACCTTTAGAAATTCGCGACAACAGTCGCGCGTTGATGTGGAAGAGATGGAAGAACAATGGCAATCGCCCGCTGGTAAGCTATTAGGATTTTCGGAAAGTAAAATAAGAGAAATTATAAAGCAGGAAGTCAAAGCGGCTGTTGAATGTTCAATGCAGAATGTAATTCTAGGGGTATTGAACAACATACAAAAGACAGTCAGTGATTTGAAAGAGAAGGTAATTGAGTGTTGCAAAGAAAATCAAATTCTCAAGGGAAAATTATTGCAAACTGAGCGCAATTTAAATAAGCGGCAGGAGGTAGAAAATGCTTCGCAGCACAAAGAAGCAAGCACTTTTAATAAAAAGTCCTTAACAGGATCCGTTACAGGTGCTACCCAAGTTGCGTCTCAGGCTAAGAGCAATATTGGGATGACAGAGAGGAAGAAGAAAGAGGTGACAGAAAATATACCTTCACAATCGGAAAACATACAATCGTCACAAATTGAAGGACCTAAGCAGACAGAATGGCAAACCGTGACATACAGAAAGAAAGAAAGGTTCAACCGGACAGTTGTATTAAAAGGAGGAAACCATCACATTAGTAATCTTCAGGCTATTGAGAAAAAAAAGTTTTTACATGTATGGTCACTACATCCGGATACATCAACGGATACCATAGTTGAACACGTAAGAACGAGGGTAGCTGATAGTAAAAATATCAGTGTTGAAAAAATTATTCACAAGACACAGCGGGATTACTCATCGTTTAAAATTGGTGTCTCAGAAAGCCAGTTTGAAAATATAGCTAAACCCGAAGTTTGGCCTGTGAATACGCGCCTTAGTGAATGGCTTTGGTTTCGGAACCCAAATAGAGCGACCCATGGAAAAGAAACCTAATCACACGTTGGACCTTTACTACCAAAACGTTAGAGGGCTACGTACAAAACTAAAATGTATTTATAGTAGTATACTAGCATCAACAGCTCAATTATTCGCCTTCACGGAGAGTGGATTAAATGAATCCATCCACGACGGGGAAATAGTACCGGAGGGGTATACGGTCCTCCGATGTGATCGCATGGACGGCCGCAAGCACGGAGGAGTCTTGCTTGTAGCAGCGCCCAGTGATAGACTCGAACTACGCCAAGTATCTTTGCCCGAGAACGCTAACTTAGACACTCACTCGTTTGAGATAGTTTGTGCTACTGTGTACCGCGGTAACAAATTCATGTTTTTATGTTGTGTCGCGTATATCCCGCCTAAAGCGATAGACAGAGAATATATGTATATGTTTCATCTGTTAGAAATATTGTGTGTACGATATGAAAAAATAATTTTAGTGGCAGACTTTAATATGTACTCAACTAGTCAGGACATACAATGTTATTACGAATACTTTGTCACCTTCTGTAACTTTCGCCAATGTAACAATATCAGGAATTGTAATGGTCGCATGCTCGATGTTGTGTTAACTACTTTTTCGAGTGATGAGATTATCGTGTGTGAGGAGCGAGAGCCTTTATCTAGTGTCGACACGCAGCATCCGCCGTTGTGTGTGAGCGTCTGCCCGGCGCGCGCGCACTCGTTGATGGAGTCTGCCGCAGCGGCCGTCCTCCCCACCGCGACCCCACTACACGACGTTCCCGCGCCGCCGCCCGAGCTGTCACCGCTGCCTGAGTACTCACACCCGCCGCGGTGGAACTTCGCAAAGGCAAACTTTTATTCGATGTATTCAGCGTTGGGGGAGGCAGATTGGAGCGAATTGTATGGTACAAGCAGCGTTGACGCAGCGTACGGTATACTTTATAATATATTTTATAGGATAATAGATGATAGCACACAAAGAAAAATGCCTAAAGCTGGCTGTTCGCGGTATAATTACCCAGAATGGTACACAGCAGACATAATAGGCGACATAAAAAGAAAGGCATATTGGCACAAAACTTATAAGATTTGTAAATCAAGGGATGCGTATGATAAGTTTTCTTATTACCGGTCTATTGTTAAAAATAACATTCATTCTGCTTTTGTGATTTATCAAAATCGTATAGAAACACAATTATTAAAAGAACCTAGTACTTTTTGGAGCTTTATTGGTCGGAAATGTTCGAAGCGTAGTAAAAAGCGCATTACTAAAGACGGTTCGCCCATTTTAGAGAGTGACTGTGCCCAAATATTTGCCAATTATTTCCAGTCCGTGTATGGAGATGTAGTGCCGCGTCTGGACGCCACTGAGGCAGCTCAGGAAGCGCCTGAACGCGGGTCGCGTATTCATGTGGGACAATTGTCACTAAAAGAGGTAATCAGGGCCCTAGCGCGCTTAAAGCCTAAGAGATCGGTGGGCCCAGACGGTATACCTCCTTATATCGTAAAAGACTGTCGAAGGGTATTAGCTCGACCTCTTCTACACCTATTTAATATTTGTCTTAAGGAACGGGCGTTTCCAAGCGGTTGGAAATTGACTCGGGTGATTCCAGTTCCGAAAGGGTCTCCTGGCTCGGATGTAACAGGATACAGGCCGGTTGCGGTATTGTCGACGTTTGCGAAGGTCTTCGAGATGGCACTTTGCTCTATTATAACCTCACAGATCAACGTTCAGCTTAGCGATGCACAGCACGGGTTCCGGGAGGGCTACAGTACAAATTCAAATTTATTGTGTTTCATGAACCAAGCTATCCCGGTGCTCGATTCTGAGGCTGGAGCACAGCTGGACGTTGCCTATTTTGACTTCCGGAAGGCCTTCGATAGTGTCGATAATGATATCTTGTTAAGGAAGTTTGCTATGGCTGGCTTTACACCTGATTTATTATGTTTTTTCGCAAATTATTTAGGAAACCGTCAGCAGTTTGTCGAGTATGCGGGGTACACTTCAAACCCATATCCCACTCTTACAGGAGTGAGTCAAGGCAGTAATTTGGGCCCATTAGAGTTTCTAATCATGATCAATGATCTGCCGGAGGTGATTAAACACGCGAACTGTCTCCTGTTTGCAGATGATTTAAAGTTGTTATTGCGAGTAGATAGCATACGCGACTGCCTACGACTTCAGGAAGATATCACTCGTGTTGTAGATTGGAGCATTAAAAATAAGTTGTTTTTTAATGTTTCAAAATGCAAGATAATGTCCTTTACGCGAGCAGTAGAACCCCTGGGTTATAGTTATAAAATGGAGGGCGACGATATTCCGCGAGCCGTGATGGTGCGAGACCTCGGTGTCTTATTCTCGGCCGAACTTTCATTTAGACAGCATATTGTTAATATTTGTAGGAGGGCCTATCAGAGCTTAGGGTTTATAATGCGCGAGACCAGGGATTTTAATAACATAAATGCTGTAAAGTCATTGTATAACTCATTAGTTCGAAGTAGGTTAGAGACTAGTGCTATCATCTGGAACCCCCATGAAACTAAATATAGTCTTATGGTGGAGAAAATGCAAAATAAATTTACTAGATTTCTTTATCTAAAGCAATACGGAGTGTACCCCTTCTATCCACTCATGTATCCAACCCTCTTTGTTTTAGGGATGGTGGGATACTATAAGTTGGAGGTAAGGCGGAACTTAGCATTAGCGAAATATATATTTCTAGTGTTTAGGGGTAAACTCAGAAACCCTTGGGTTTTAGAATCGTTAAAGTTGCTTGTACCAAATACAAGGCTGCGGCTGGCACCAAGAACAAAGGTGTTTGAGGTACCTACATCCCGCACTAATCTGCGGAAGTTTTCTCCAACGGTCAGGGCTTTAAATATCATAAACGCAGTCTCCCATCGACTAGATATTTATGTTTGTTCATTGGCGGAATTTGAGAGGGTGACATTGGATTATCTTTGTCGTCTTTGATTTGATTATTCTTGTTAGTTTTGATTGTTGTTGTTGCTACATTGCTGTATTAGGTATATAACCTGTAATAACGATGTGTGCTGTAAATGTAATAAATACAGGACAAGGTTTGGTATAAAAGGAAATAAAAAAAAAAAAGATCCAAACAATTACACCCGTGTGAAACCGGACATATCCTAATACACTTTTTAGAAGTCTGTTAACAAAGAGTATTACTTGCAAATTAATAGATGACGTACTTACTACTACAATATAACGATATTATAAAATCATCATAATGGCACTCTTAGGGTACGGAACTCTATGCTAGAAAAGCCAAAAAGTACTTACCAAAAAATTACATTAAATTATCTTACTTGCACAAGGACAGAAGTAAAAAATTTCAAAATATTCACATGAGTTAATATTTGCTAAAATATACAACTAATCAAATTTTTGAAAATAATAATCGGCAACCATTTTAAAATCGAGACAATATTAATAATATTACCAAGTAAGATTATTTAAAATACTTAGTTATGATATTATAATAATATTAATAATTTCACTTAATAAATTATTTTTTATTATTATTGGCTATGTTTGGCAAAGACCTGAATCTCACTGCACTGGCTTCTCATTTGAGACATTGGTTTAATAACACTTACTACAGTGCCCTTCAACCGAAACACAATGATCGCTGTGTTTCGGTTGAAGGGCACTGTAGCAAGTTTAATTAAACCAATGCATCTAATACATCACTATTTCGCAGAAGAATAACTGACACTGTTGTGGTCTCCAACCCACCCAGACGGCCTTTTGTTTAGATAGGCTTAGACCTACCACTACCTAGCTGGTGGATCGAAACCATCTCTTAAGTATTTCTATTCTTCGCTACTATATTAAAATTGTAAAGTAGTTGTTAACAATTTATACTGCAGTTTCGCCTGGTTAATAAATAATGTTTAATGTCATTATATTCAACGCAGTAGGTACTACACAATTTCATAACATTTTTACTAAAATCTACAAAAACGGATTTGAGTATTCTTAAACTAAATCGTATTTAAGATTTTAATCGAAGGTTATCATTTGAAAGTAGGTTGCCCTTTCGTTCAATCCTCTGCCTATTTGCGAGGTTAATGAATATTTAAACGATAAGTACACTGCCTTTGGTAACTCGTGCGCATTTGGTGTGGACATTGAGAGCTAATGTTGTTGATTTTTTGTACGAATGAGATTGTGGATACATTGTATAGGTATGTAGGTCAACCTGATAGTAAGGAGCTGACACAACTGCTTTTAGAACTGATAATTAATAATAATAATAATAAAAAAAATGATTTATTCACTTAGGAAGCAAAATACTACACTTGTGAAAAGTCGATTCTACATTTACTTGTAATGCCTGTTCGCAAACAATAGGTAAAGCCCGAGAAAAGAACAGGCAATAAAAACTCGTTGCCACTCTTTTCAAATTGCCAATATTTACAATGATTCTCTGTTTATAAACTGTATATGCAGGTAAGGTGCTGCCACCATTATATTATACACCATATTAGAGGACTGATGCAAAAAAAAAGAGGTCAACAGCCTCAATGGGCACAACATAGTAGGAGCATCCAAACAAAAACAAAAAATAAAAACTTTGTGCTTAAATATTGGCCAATTTAAGCGTCTTCCAGACGGTTGGAAACAAGCCTTCCCGCCAAGGTGACCTTGCTGGTTTCCAACAGTGTAGAAGGATGTTGTAAACCAAATTATTTGGTACTTGGTTTGCAACATCCTTCTACACTGTTGGAAACCAGCAAGGTCACCTTGGCGGGAAGGTTTGTTTCCAACCGTCTGGAAGACGCTTTACTGCTACTTAATGAATAAGTATACATTTTGTGCAGTATTCACTGCCTTTGTAGTTAGACGTTGACTTTATAAGGTCCAATCTAAACATTGATTATAATTACTTACAAAACCTCTCACAGGACTCCTCTCTTTTGTCCAAACCTATTTTCAGTTCAGCTGGGGTCAGAGAGCTTTGGTTTTCCAGTACCCAGATTCTTCTTTGGATCTTTTTCTGTATATTGGACCACCAGGTAGAGAGCTATCAGCCTCTTCCTCGTGGTTGGTCATCTTGGCGTCTCAGAATGTAGCTGTACCAATTCACATTTATAAGCTACGGGTCTTAATCGCGTAAATACTGTGTACAAATCGCGAAAGTTTACGAACATATATGTACCAACGCATTCGGCATTCATTAACCTTTTCAGCAAACGGTTCACAGGTCGAGTCACACCTCCGCCCATCTGAGAATTAGCATCTCGTTAACTGGACATAATAAACTTAAAAATCACTGACATTATAAGTAATTAAAACTCGGCAATTATACATAATACACATTACAATATATTAGCAATCAGCCTTTGTTAAAGAAGAAGAGAATATATGAGACCTTTATTCATGTCTGGCGCCAGTCATATAGCTTTTTTATAATAAATTTTATGTTTTCCCGAGTTATTACAATGATTCTTAATAATACAGTGTTAACAATTTACATATTTCTTAAAACGTTTACAACTCTGTTGAGTCGACATCTACAACTTCGTCTGTTTGCTCTTTAGCAAAGGCCTCCTCGATACCTTTCCATTCGTTTCTGTTTAGAGCTATTCTGGTTCATGTTCTCCCTGCTGTTGCTTTCCATCTTCGAGTCTGTCTTCCACGCTCTCTTTTTGAGTATCTGGGATACCAGAAAACCAATGTTTGGTTCCATTTTTCGATATTTCTTATCATGTGGCCTGTCCATTGCCACTTGCGTGTCCGAATCCTTGTTACTGCGTCGTCTACTTTTGTGCGATTTCTTATTTTGTCGCTCGTCCTGATGTTTAACATGCTCATCTCTATCGCTGATTGGCAGTTCTTTATTTTTGCATTCTTTTTTTTTATAATTTTGTGAGGGCCCAAGTTTGGAAACCGTAAGTGATGAGGACAGGAAGGTACATTGGTATTGTAAAGATTCTTCTTGACGAACATCTTAGTTTCTTTGTTTTTCATCACATCCATTAGTTTCCAATAGCTTTTTCATGCATTGCCTATTCTTGTGTTTATTTCTTTTGTCATTGATTCAGTTATTGAGATTAGTTGGCCTAAGTATTGTACTCTTCCACATAATGTATGGGCTCGCCGTTCATTGTAACAGTTACTTCATTCGACTGCCTCTGTGGCGCGGTGGGAGTGTATCCGACTGCTACGCAAGAGGTCGTGGGTTCGATCCCCACCCAGGATAAAACTTTGTGTGATGAGCACGATGGTTTATTCTGTGTCTGGGTGTTATTTATCTATAATATGTATGTATTTAGAAAATATTTATGTAGTATGTTTATCAGTTGTCTGGTTTCCATAGTACAAGCTCTGCTTAGTTTGGGATCAGATAGCGTTGTGTGAGTTGTCCCAATATATTATTATTATTATTATTCGTGTAAGTCATAGCTTTAGTTTTAGATGTATTCCTTGTTAGACCAACTTTGCGACTTTCGCGTTCAAGGTCCACTAGCATGTTTTGGAGATGGATTCTAGTTGTAGCAAAGATTATGATAACGTCGTCAAAACGTAGGTGGGTTAGATGTTGTCCGTTAATGTTCAAGCCGTACTGGTCCCATTTAAGATTTCTTCTAATACGATAGTCAATAATTTGGGGGACAGGGAGTCCTTGGCGCACGCCTCTGCTTATTGTTATTTCTTTCCCTTGATTTTTCAACTTTATCTTAGCTGTATTTTTTGTGTTCATATTTTTTAAAATTCTAATATATTTGTGCTCGACTCCTTGTTTTCAAATTAGTCCAGTCATTTAGAAGTTATGGTGGAATGAAGAAACTCACAGACGTACAGTCAACCAAGAAAGTGGCCTATCAATTTTGACAAAATTACGTTAAGCCTAGCAACTGTCAGTATATAATTTCAAGGGAAACTCAATCTTGTTGGTTTATGATGTACAAATGAACTTCAAATACTTTAGGGTGAAAGACCACATTTTTGGCCGACTGCTTATACCTACATGAACTTTAAAAACATTACCTATACTCATTTTTGGAGCTAATGCAAAAAATAGAAATTTGTTTGAAATATGAACATATTCATTCGTGAACTTTACCAACATTTTTTTAAATAATTACACACCAACGGAGTGTTGTTGTAGTCAGCACCTAATTAAATAATAACGCTGAAGTGTTAAACGCTAATCAATCAACCGGTCAACCGACTGATCAAGCGATATGTAACAGTTTAGCCAGCGTATTAGCCAGTTCCTTATAGAGCGGAAGTATTTAACTACGAGTGAGCCAATTTGTTCCACAAAATAACGATAGTACGGAAGGTAACCTTCGTGGCATCCACCGTGTGCTGGCCGCACCAAACTGCCGCCTAACTTTGTGTTGATTTTTTTTTTAAACAAAACGAACATAAACGTTTATACGATGTGTTACTGAAAGCTGTGACAGTATATCGTATACCTATTACACCATGGTATCCATTTCTCCTATTACACCTTATCTGATCGACTGTATAATTATGGCATAGTTATGGCGTTTCCATTTTGCCAAATTTCAGAAACGAATGGAGTATGACATAAATATTATACCTCCGATTGGATTATGATGGCATACAACTTGTCAATACATTTATTTTTCAATAAATTTTTAGAGTGCTCAGATTTTGATAAAATGAATTTCGTGCACTAAGTATCATAGGCACATAAGTCATAACAACCTTTGAATATGACGACACCATTTTGTAACACGTTGTATATTAATTTAAAAATTTTAAACAACCTTTATTGTTTTCGTTGTAGTAGTTAAACACAATGAACAATAAATAAACCTATAATTTACAACTTACCTACCTAGTAAACTACAAAAAAAAGGATTATATAAAAAGGGAGTCACAATCAGGTTAGGCGTCGAAGAATTCCTCCCCATCGATGTCAACAGGCGGACGGGCAGCAGCGTCCTCTGCGTACTTAAATCTTACTGCGATCGCCAACCCGCTCGCCAAGCGTGGCGATTATGGCAATTACCCCCAGGATCTACATACTAGTAGGTTCTACTGGGGAGACCCGTGCCCAGCAGTGGGCCATCATATAGGTTAATATGATGTCAACCGGTATAGTGCCCAGAAAGCTGGCAGCATTGCTACGTTGTATGGCAATACTTGTTTTCTGTACAAAGAAAATGCCAACCTTCTGGTCATTGATTTGGTTTTACGAAATAATTATACATACTTGAGTTTAGGACGCAAAGGCGACGAACCTTGTAACGCCTTCCGAGCAAAGTGGTCGAAAGTGACACTTAAGGGGCGTCTAAACGGGCCGTTTTTTACGGCAAATTTTGGCGGCAATGCTGTGGCCGGCAACATGGCAGTACTCTCCAATATTGATTTGATGGTTGCCGGACGATCGCTGAGCGATCGATTTTCCGCAATGTTGCCCGGCCAATTTTGAGGTTGTTTCAGTCCCCTCTATTTTATTGTTGCCGGGTTAAAAGTGTAGCCCATTTAGGAGACTGGATCCTGCGCCATACAATTGTAGACATATTGACATTATTGGCCGAGCAATTAGTTGCCAATAGTGCCGTCACAAATTGTCGTAAAAAATGTCCCGTTTAGACGCCCCTTTAGACTTTCGCGTTGCATGATTATGATGAGTCAAAGTTACTTTAAATAAATGATAATAAATAAATAAAATAAATAAATTATTCATATTTTAATACTGCAATTAGCGCGCATAATTTACCTTCGACCAGGTCGCACCAACTGTGATCACAAGCGAACTGTCGCAGCGATACACAGCGATGTTAAGACTCCGTGAGGCGGGTCTTCACCTACCCTCATTTTTTGTTTCTTGAAATGTTAGGGTCACAGCACACTACATTAATTGTGTCTATGTTCGCATTAGTTCACAGTCGGTTATCAATATTATTAGTCGAAAGTGTGATTTCGTGTCCATGAATAATGTTTATGTGTGCGTTGCTCGAGCGAGGTATGTCTGAACGCTACCTTCTGTATTCTCGTTACTTTGTGGTTGAATTGAAGCGGACGGCAAATAGACGGGTACAATGGACTTAGGCTATTTAAAAAAGTAATTAACGGAGCTGATTTTACACTACACTTTATATTTTTAAATAACAGTAAATTATTTTAAAGATACCTACTTTCACTTTTATTTTTTATTATAGCAGAGGATTTTTTATATATTTCTGGGTTATATAATATTTTATATATTTTGCACCAAATAATATGTTACCGGCAGCAACTTTAATAAATTGACTTTTCCCAACCAACATCACATTTTTTTTTAAAGATAACTAGCAATGTGGGATGGGACTCAATCCCACATTGCTAGTTATCTTTAAAAAAAAATGTTAAAATTAAAATTGCATTACTAGCAATTTCGTTAACCCCTCCAGCTAGGCTCAAAGGCTTGTGTTAGGAGTGGGTTCACGTCGGTAGTATAATGGGTGGGATTCGAACCCGCGACCTCACGATTGCGAGACCGATGCTTTAGCCATTAGGCTACCGCCGCTTCAATTATTCTTATATGTAACAGTGGCGGAGGGTTCTTTGAACGAATTCCTTTTGAATTGTAGTTACTTAATATTTTAGGTGTAAAGAACCGTGTCCAACAAGATAGATATATGGCATAGGGTTACCTTAGAATTTTTTCAACCCTTCGCTACTGCTATCTAATGAGTTGCCTTTGGCTCGATGCAGATGTTTCAACTCGGAAAGGAATCGCTGTATCAACTCGCCGTCTACTGTTCGTGAGCTTGTCCCGAGGCGAGGAGATTACTGATCCGATTAGTGTGCGTTGCAGTATGTAGTCTCGTCAAGAATACTGGGTCCTTATTCACTATCTTTATTTCGTTGTCGTGAAAAGGCCGTGAAAGCTGGCGCATGCGCGATGCGGCAGTCCGCACGGCCTTTTCACGATAGCGAAATAAAGATAGTGAATAAGGACATTGAACGGCTTGAGTTGATACAGTGCCTATCCCATTCCGAGGTGATGTGTGCTACCTTTAAGCGGGCAAGTAATGATGATGGAAAGTGGCGTGATAAGGTTTTTGATTAATGGTGACTATTGGTGACATTTAGCCGCACCCCTTACCCCGCAAATATTGACAGAGATGGTTTACCCACATGCTAAATGTTTCTTATTTGGCCGTAATTATCATGATTTTTATAATTGCATTAAGAAAGAAAGACATATTTATTTGTATAAATTATTATTGTGAGTTTAGCTTGACGACTGATTACATGATAATCTCGGCTTGTTAGCTTCTACTAATAGTTTACTAGAACCTAACTGATATCGGTTACGGTGACCAATCTCATCAAAGACTACAAACGCTACTAAAACTACGCAGGAGATATGATAGTGCACAAGTGTATGCGCAGACACAAGTGCACTCTCTATTAACTTACTCTCATAGCCCGATGGAACGAAATTCCGACACGACCCGAGAGAGATTGGGTACAAGACAAATAGCTTAACGTGCTCTCTGAGGCACGGAGGTGTGACATTTGTCGAAAACGGTCACCCATCTATGGATCGACAGTGGTAACGTTGGTTAACCTTGAGAGAGTTGAGATACCTCGATCAGTTCTGTTGCCACTGACGGCCGGTCTCAATAATCTAACTATCGATGGATGTGGCTACTAGAGCTATATATCTGACATAAGCTCCATACAAAATATGTCAAAATTCTACCTCTAGTAGCCAAATCCATCGATAGGTAGGTTATTGAGACCAGCCGTAAGTCACAGCCCCTTAAAAAGCCTAGGTAGAATTTAACCGGGTATGTAGTGTATGTACCATGTAATTGTAGGCTGAAGGCGAACGACATTCCTCTACTGGTAGTCATCGAAGCATCAACCTTATATGGTTACGTAGTGTAGCTATTACCTGATGTACGTGTTGAAATTCTTATTGATTTACAGCTTACAGTTTAATTATAGTTACTTAATAATTTCGGCCGTTTATTTGTTAAACTGTTTAAATATTGTGTTTTCCTGACTGAATAGAAAGTTGCGTTTGTGTGTGTTTTTACACAATTATGGCAAAGGCAAAAGGAATTGTTTGAATTGGACATTTTTTCTTCTACATTATATTTATTTATGGTCATCGTTTTGATTCTCAGCAGAGCGAACGTGTCGATTGCAACGCTCTCGTGCTCTAGATAAAGTGCATACGCAGCAGCGCCCGCGCTCGCTGCCGTGCGCCCACGGTCGGTAGTGCGCGTCGCGATGACCTACTTCCGCGTATCACGGTGTTATTAGTTAGATGATTTAATTTATTTGATAGGTAAATTATAAAAAACTTTCAATCAAAATGGCTAGTGGTACATCCCCTGCTAAGCTAAACATTACGCTCAAATCTGAAAATGAACGTTTATTGTACAATTATTACCAACAAGAAAAAATCGCTAAAGAAGAACTGAAACTTCAGGTCCAAGAATTGCAAGACCAACTGAACATTATTCAACAACAGGTTGGGCAACTGTTGCAAGAAAATCAGCAACTCAAACAATCTTCCGTGAAAGAAGTAACCAATACTTCTTCAGAACGTGCTGAATATTGCACTGATGAAGAAGAACTAGCCAAGGAAACGGAGTGGGTGCGAGTTAAAAATCGAAAGAAAAGAAAACTCAACTCAACACCATCACCCGCTTCGAAATCTTCACTAACATGTGAGGACACCCAAGAAAATAAAATAAAAAAGAGTCCCCGGCCTCCCCCCGTTATAGTGGACGGTATCGAAAACTACCAAAAGTTTTACGACTTTCTTGTAGCGGGATTGTCAGGTGATCCTTTCACCGTAAAAATGCTGCATGGAGACAGCGTTAAAGTGAATGCCAACAACGAGGAAGCATACAGGCTGATTACCAAACACCTGTCTTCCAATAACTGTTTGTGGCATTCTTATGAGAATAAGCAGGATCGGCCCATTAGAGTAGTTGCTAAAAAACTACATTTCACATGCAAGCCTGAAAGGATTATTGAGGATCTACAGAAAAAAGGCTATGAAATAGAATCCGCAGTTAATAAACTTAAGTGGAAAAATAAAGAGCCTCTGAATTTATTCATACTTACATTCAAAAATAACCAGGATATAAATAAAATCTATAGTATTCAAAATATTTTAGGATGTAAAGTTGAAATCCAGCCCCTAAAAACCCCAAAATTAATTCCCCAATGTAAACGATGCCAGGCGTACGGGCATACGCAGAAATATTGCTCGAAAGAGCCGAGGTGTGTTAAGTGTGTCGGCAAGCACCTTACAAAAGACTGCCAAAAACCGGCAACAGACAAACCTAAGTGTATACATTGTGGTGAACAACATCCCGCAAATTACAGAGGCTGTGTAGTAGCCAAAGAGCTGCAAAGTTTTAAAAATAAAAACTTAAAGAAAAAAATCATACAGCATAATAGTAATAATAAGAATGCTGACACAAGCACTACGCAACCAAGGAAGGTCACGGTCGCACTGCAACCATGCCAGTCTAGCAAAACGAGGTCCGATAAAACATATGCACAAACAGTGTCTAAATCCACGAACAGTGTAAACAATGACTCAGACTTGCAACAAAACATAAACAAAATACTTAAGTTTATGTCATTATTTGATGAACGCCTTAAGAAAATAGAACATAGCGCTACAGATGCTATGCCTAAACAGCGGTCATGAATATCTTTCTAAAAATTATGAACTGGAATTCAAATGGACTACTTCAACATCAGCATGAGTTGCAAGTTGTCTTAGATAGAGAAAACATCGACGTGTGTCTGATTTCTGAATCTCACTTCACAAAACAATCTTTTATCAGGCTAAAAGGCTACAAGATATATCACGCTATTCACCCTAACAACTGTGCAAGGGGAGGCAGCTCCGTGATCATAAAAGAAAATATTTCACATTATCAAAGCATGATATGGGAAGAACATGAAATACAAGCTGTTTCAATACAAATCGAAACCAAACGCTATGCAACCATCACTGTTTCAGCAATATATTGTCCACCAAGGTATTCTATAAAAAAAGAACAATACATTAATTTTCTACAAAAACTGGGAAATCGGTTTATTCTTGGAGGCGACTTCAATGCCAAAAACACGCATTGGGGCTCTAGATTAAACAATCCAAAGGGTCGAGCACTACTAAGTGCTATGACAGAAACTAAATGTGACGTACTATCTACAGGAAAACCAACATATTGGCCGACGGACCCAAAGAAAATACCAGATCTAGTAGATTTTTTTATTTTCAAAAATATCTCACGCAACCATGTGAGTATCAAAGAAGGTTTTGATATGAGTTCCGATCACTCACCTATAATTCTGACACTCAGTGAAAATATATTGCTAAAAGAAAACAACCCTAGCCTTGTAAATATCAAAACAGATTGGGAAAGCTTTCGAATAGATTTAGAATCAAAAATAAATCTTAAAGTACCCATTCGAAATGCTGAACAACTTGATTTTGAAACAGAGAAATTTACTTCAGATATTCAACAGTCAGCATGGCAAAACACACCCGAAATCGCTAAGAAATTACAAGAAAATCAATATCCCCGATATATTGTAACCCTATTGAGGGATAAAAGAAAACAGCGAAAAAAATGGCAACAGACAAGATCACCGAACGATAAAAAGACTCTAAACTATCTCACGAAACTACTGACACGAAAAATTCAAGAGTTCAAAAATGACTCGACAAAAAAATATTTGGATGCTCTGGCCAATGACCGTAATACCAATTACTCACTCTGGAAAGCAACCAAGAAATTGAAACGCCCAATTCCTTCACTCCCTCCAATAAGGGAAGAAAATGGGAAGTGGGCCACCAACAATGAGCAAAAAGCTAAAAGATTTGCGCAACATTTACAATCGATATTTCAACCCAATGAAGGACTCACTGAAGATATAACCCATCATAATCTTCAGCACAACCAACTAGAAATTAAATTTGTAACACCGAAGGAAGTTGCAAATGAAATAAGGTTAAATATTAATACTAGAAAAGCTCCAGGTTATGACCTTATCACAGGAATAATCCTTCAAAACCTGCCCCGGAAAGCTCTAGTTAAACTAACAAATATCATCAATGCAACTTTCAGGCTAAAGCATGTACCTTCAATCTGGAAAGTAGCAGAAGTAATTATGATCGTAAAACCTGGGAAACCCCCTGAGGAAACGACATCCTACAGGCCTATTTCCTTATTGCCTGTTATGTCAAAATTATTTGAAAAGCTCTTGCTGAAAAGACTTAAGCCATTAATTGAGGAACGGAACCTAATACCTGACCATCAATTCGGCTTCAGGGCGAAACATTCGACAATAGACCAGATACACCGAATCGTAAACGTTATAGAAAAAAGTTTAGAAGAGAAAAAGGTTTGCTCTGCTGTCTTCTTAGATGTTGCGCAAGCTTTTGATAAAGTGTGGCACAAAGGGTTGATATATAAACTAAACGTCATGCTGCCCAAACAGTTTGCCGATATATTAGAGTCTTATATATCAAACAGAATGTTCAGGATCAGACAGGAAAATGCCTACTCCGAACTTAAGGAAATAAAAGCTGGGGTACCGCAGGGAAGTGTGCTAGGGCCGGTCCTGTACCTATTATACACCTCTGATATCCCAGAATTAGAAAACAACACTATTGCAACCTTCGCTGACGACACGGCCATAATGTCTGTAGGTAATTCTCATAAGGAAGCTGTAGAAAATGTCCAAACAGCTGTTAGAAAAGTGTATAACTGGACCCAAAAGTGGCACATTAAACTAAATGAATCAAAATCGATTCATATCGATTTTACCAACAGGAAACCGCAATACCATCCAATATATATTAATAACCAGACTATCCCATATGCTAATACGGCTAAGTATCTCGGAATGACTCTTGACGTGAAACTACGTTGGAAAGCTCACGTCAAAAAGAAACGAGAACAACTAGATATTCTCTACAAACAGATGTATTGGCTAATCGGAAGGACTTCCAATTTGTCAATCCCTAACAAACTTTTAATATATAAACAAGTCCTTATGCCCATATGGACTTATGGAGTACAGCTTTGGGGCTGTACCAAACAGAGTAACAGAAATATAATCCAACGCTTTCAAAACAAAGTGCTAAGAGACATTGTAAGTGCACCTTGGTATATCCGCAATAACGATCTTCACCGGGACCTACAAGTGGAATTCGTAGATCAAGTGATTCGAAAATTCGCAGAAGCTCATGACAAAAGACTTCATAGCCATGTCAATCTTGAGGCTATCCAACTCCTCGATTGTACGGACTTAAAACGAAGACTCAAAAGAACTAAGCCATTTGAGTTAGTGTAGTGTTAAGTGAGAAAAATAGTGACAGTGACAGTGCTTCACATTTAAAACACAAGAACAAAGTGTTATCAATTTATCAGACACTAAGAAAAATCAATGGATAATTTCTTAGATTAAGTATTTTAGCAGTTTAAGTTAACATAAAATTACTTATTAGCTCCAATGTTAGATTGTAATATTTTAAAGAGTAAAGCTTTTACTCTTTACAGAGGAAAAAAAAAAAAAAAAAAAAAAAAAAAAATATTTATTTATTAAACTTTACTTTACGCTAAGTGTAAAAGTCACTGTAAATGTCAAACAGTCGTATATTATTAGCGGAAGATATCACGCTAAGCGATCTGAGCCTCCCAAAACAAGCTAATCGAATAGATTGGCAATCGAATCAAATTATATAATTATATTGATAATCTTGGGACAACACACACCGCTATCTGATCCCAAACTAAGCAGAGCTTATATCCTCTATGGAGTCTATGGAAATCAGACAACTGATAAACATACCTAGGTATATATTTTTAAATACATACATATTATAAATAAATTACACCCAGACACAGAATAAACCATCGTGTTCATTACACAAATGTTTATCCTGGGTGGGGATCGAACCCACGACCTCCGATGTAGCAGTCAGGCTAATAACTACTAGGCCTACAGGCCAGTCTTTATGTTAATAATAGATTTGCGGTTTTGCATGCAGAATGACGTTTTTCTATTTGTTTACCGTTTATGCTACTTGTCTAGGGGCTCTAGTTTCTTACTTCAGCGGGCGCCATGTTTCTTTCTTTCCATGTAAAAATTGTGACCATGGATCATCAAGAGTGGAAGCGGTTGGGGGAGGCCTTTGCTCAACTCATAAGTAAAATCATCTAGCCAGTTTAGTGAACGCTAAAAATGAATCGATTGACATCGATTCATTTTTATGCGTTTACTTACTTAAATGGAATATTTTCTGTAGAAGTTATCAATTTCAATTAAGAAATCAATCAATCTCAATCTTAAAACCTACATCAAATTTCAATCAGTAGATGCTTGTGTGGCGGTACCCACTAAAATAAACTGATACTTGACAGCTCGCGTCAAATCCTGAATCGCGATATAGAAGTTTTCACAGCTGCTTACTATATGTATATACAAGTTCCCAACGCTAAACGTTGGGCCGCGGCCAGCCTGGTATGATCACCTCGCCTGGTCGGAGGATCCTCCCTTTGTGTTGGAGGGACTTAACACCTTGCCCTTCAACTTGTAATTGTCATTTTCCATAAATAAGCTCCCCATATAAAAAAAAAAAAAGTGTGGCACTCGGGGACTGCCGCGGTAAAGCTATTGCATAGCAATTTTATCAACTTAAGCAATTAAAAAAATATAACGTAAAAGCTTCTATTAACGACCCCTTAAAATTTGTATTCTATCAACGATCTAATATTTAAATCTTTCAGATCAGACATACTATAGGTTCCAGAAAAATCGTGTCTTAAAAATTAGTTAGGTAATTTTGTTGGAAAATAAAAGAGTAAATTTCGCGTCTCTAAGTAGCTAGTGAATGAAATAATTTGACCATCAGTGGAACGCGCCCGAAGCAGATGCACGTTTCATAGAAACGCGCCACCAGCCACGTAAGTACACCTCAATATTACTTAAGGAAAATAGCATACTAATAATTGATTTGTCTTCGTGCTATCACATTACAAATCTAATGTACATATTTATTTTCAAAACTAACACTCAATTTTATCCTTTTTATTAGTTTTTATGTTATAAATTTATGTTTTAATGTGAGGCGGTAATAGAATCAATAATTCAAAACTTGATTCTAATAACGATCCATGGCGTTGTTAGAAATTTGAGATTATTTAGTATTTTAAAATAATATCTATTATAAACTATCTAATTTTAATTAAATTTTTTTCGCATTCAATACATACAATTATTTTACTTCGTTAGATCAATTAACGACAAGGAAAATTCTTAAAGTTATTGGTTAAAACTAGATTAAACATTACTCATTATCACTATTATTATATGTAATTATATTTTAAATAACCTTTATTATTTGGATTAATAAATACGTGATATTAAAAGAAAATGGTAAAGCAATGAGATTGAATTGAACAGATTCCCATAAAGTAGATATATTAGCGGTTTGTTATTAATTTTATAGGTCGCTAATAGAATATTGTAATCTTCATACTTAATTCTATTACCGACTCACAGCTGTGACGGTATTTTAACCGACTGTGTCAGAAGGACGGTTGTTTTTCGAGCGTATGTAATTAATGTATTATATTTCTTTGGCACGGCCTAGACCGGTGATATTAGGTACATACTACTTTTTTGCACATATTTATAACTAGTTTTTCCACGCGGCTCCGCCCGCGTAAGATCTCGAAAAAAGTAGCCTAAGTTACTCCTTATTACATAAGTTAACTGTCAGTGAAAGTCCCATTCAAATCGGTCCAGCCGTTCCAGAGATTAGCCGGAACAAACAGACAGACAGACAAAAAAAATTCAAATATTATTTTTGGTATGTGTACCGTATATAGATTCATATGCATGTAGTAGAAAGCGGTTATTTTAATATTACAAACAGACACTCCAATTTTATTTATGTGTATAGATAGTTACTTACTATTTAAGCGAGTCTCTTACTACCCCCCATCTGCTCTACGTCCACGTCGTTAGTGTAGTATTGGGATAGTATTAGTGTAGTATTGATGTAGTATTAGTTTTATTAGTGTAGTATTGGTGTAGTATTAGTGTAGTATTGGTGTTGTATTGGTGTTGTATTGGTGTAGTATTAGTGTAGTATTAGTTTTTTTGTGTAGTATTGGTGTTGTAATAGTGTAGTATTGTTGTAGTATTAGTGTAGTATTAGTATAGTCTCATCAACATCGGCCTAACCGTTGGCCTGTAGCACGACACAAAGAAAACTGCATACTTACATATACATACGCTCGAAAAATATTACCCTCCTTATTTTGCAGTCGGGTAAAAAGTAGCCTATGTCCTATTCCAGGGTGTCAGCTACCTCCCTACCAAATTTTATCCAAATCGATCCAGCCGTTTGAGCGTAAAGAACTAACAAACATACTCACACACTCACAAACTTTCGCATTTATAATATTAGTAGGATAAAAGGGCATGTAATCAAACTAATGGCAGTTAAGTACTTGTAAGTGTTGCAATAAATAATTATGATTATAATATAACAATTTTGATCTCAACACTATTATTATTACATAATAAATACCTAAAAATCTATTTTTCATTTTATTTCATCTCATAGAAGGATTTCTTAGTGATCGGTAAAAGAACCAGAAAAAGCGGTAATAGAATCTTGCCGCATTCTATGGGTCGGTAATAGAATCAACTACTCTTTTGGATTATACGATTATTTAATAACTATTGTGTTATTTAACATTGAATTTAAGTACTAAATATCAAAGAATACATCATTGAGGTTAATTTTAAATTATAACATTTTTCCTGACATAACAGCTTATAACTGTTTTTGTTGAAGTGAACCTAAGACAGCTAAAACTGGCGGTAATAGGAGCATTTACGTTATATATATTTTTAAGTGTTAAGCTATTGCATAGCTTCTATCGCGGATTTTTTTCGAAATTTTTTTTTTTTTTAAAAAAGCATAAAAAAAAATTTTAAAGTTTTTTTTTATTATAAAAATATTTTTTTTTTTTTTTTTGTTTTTAAATTAAAAAAAAAGAAATCATTAAAAGTTCTGCTATTCATTGATAGATGGCAAAACTAAAAAGTATCACCGCTGTGCCCGTCGGAGTGGGGAGCGTGAGGTTTTTTCGTTACGGAATTTCTGGATTCGGTCCCCGCGCTCAAGGCCCGCGATAGAAGCTATGCAATAGCTTAAAATTATAAAGTTTTTTTTTTATTATAAAATATTTTATTTTTTATTTTTGAGGGGAGCGTGAGGTTTTTTCGTTACGGAATTTCTGGATTCGGTCCCCGTGCTCAAGGCCCGCGATAGAAGCTATGCAATAGCTTAAAAATCATTAAAAGTTCTGCTATTCATTGATAGATGGCAAAAGTAAAAAGTATCACCGCTGTGCCCGTCGGAGTGGGGAGCGTGAGGTTTTTTCGTTACGGAATTTCTGGATTCGGTCCCGGCGCTCAAGGCCCGCGATAGAAGCTATGCAATAGCTTAAAATTATAAAGTTTTTTTTTATTATAAAATATTTTATTTTTTATTTTTTATTCTTTTTAAATTTAAAAAAAAAGTAATTAAAAGTTCTGCTATTCATCGATAGATGGCAAAACTAAAAAGTGTCACCGCTGTGCCCGTCGGAGTGGGGAGCGTGAGGTTTTTTCGTTACGGAATTTCTGGATTAGGTCCCCGCGCTCAAGGCCCGCGATAGAAACACTGCATAGTACTAGCATAATAAACAATGTTTTCGTTAGAAGAAGATAATGCTAAGTGACCAGTCAGCCGACCAAAGTTGAGATTAAAGGACAGCTTAAAGCATGACATGATCTCCTTTGACAATGACTTTCCCCAATGGGAAGACCTCGCAGAAGAGCGTGTTTAGTGGAGAGGGATCATTGCTGATGGCCTCAAAACCTACGATAAGGCTTGGGTGGAGACGCTGGGCCAAAAACGAGCACGCAGGCACGCAAGCTAACATTGCAACACTTACTTCAAACTTTACTTGCTGCTGCGGCTGCCGAATCAATGTTTATAGTCACCAGCCAACATTCTGAGATTCTTGTTAAGCTGTTTTAATCATCTGACCAAGATAGTATAGGCTAATGATGGTGATGGTTACATAGGATATATTTTTCTGCAAACGGATCAGTTTCAAACCAGTACACATTATACGAAATTCTATTCGAATAAAGTCGTAACATATATCGAGATGAGAATTTTACAAGCTCTGCTAGTTGCTATTAAGTGATGTAATGTATTTTTTAACGCCTTATGTAAACGTAATCACTTTAAAATCGATACAAACAACTAGTGAGTAATTAGCTTCAATATATTATTTCTATAACATACTAATACGTAATTATCTATTAGGAAATTGGTCAATGGAATGTAGGCATTTTGTTTTTTAGCAAACATTTTATTTGCATAACATGTATATAATGTACATGTATATATGACGTAACATTCGCGATGGCGTAGTGGTTAGCAAGTGCAAGAGATCGCGGGTTTGAGTTCGACGAGAATGTTCATAATTTTCTTAGAAATCATTTTGAAATGTTGGTCTAACGGTTTGTGAATAGAGGTTGTGGGTTCGATCCCCACCCAGGATAAAACTTTGTGTGATGAGCACGATGGTTTATTCTGTGTCTGGGTGTTATTTATCTATAATATTTAAGTATTTAGAAATATTATAGTATGTTTATCACTTGTCTGGTTTCCATAGTACAAGCTCTGCTTAGTTTGGGATCAGATAGAGTGTGAGTTGTCCCAAGATATTATTGAAATTGTTTCTCGGTCGCGCCAATAAAAAACTATAACAGAAATTTGTCATTAACGTAAAGGGTCGCATCGTTACATAGGTATCTATAACCATGCCCTTGGCACCAGTTACCGACCATGAAGCTTAGATGGACATAGGTTACTCTTTCTCGAACATACGTCGGCACTACAAAGTGTTCTCTTTTTAGGGATGGTCTAATTAAACCAATTAGTTTGATGGATGAATTTTCTTTAAAGCGAAATGAATGTGATTTGGAGCAGTTACTCTGGTGATTAAATAAAAATATTGACCTTTGAAGAAAGTAGAAACGTACTCGCATTTATAGATCTATCAATGTAGTTTTCTGTATATCGTTTTGAAGTAGATGTGATCGATTATTATCCAACTTCACTTTCATCTAATTTATTTTTGTAAAAATAGAAGGTTTGACACATTCATTAATTTCTCAACACCCAGCCTAAACCCTTGGGTCTAGACATTTTGCAGCGACATTTATTTTGTGAACAACAGATAATAAATAAAAGGATTTCAGAGAACTCGAGTTCTAACTGGTGAATAAACTTAACAAAGTTAATCGCGGCTTAAAGTTAGTAAAAACAATAATAACCACCGGTAGCTTCGTCACAACATAGTGGGAGCATCCACTTACGTATGTAAGTATAAATGTTTTGCATAAGAGAGAAAAGAATGGCTTTGATTTTTCACGCAGAATCTTTATTTACAAAATTAATCCTTTTCTTAATTATTGCCTAACTAAAATTATCAAACGGCGACAACAATACTCTCCTAGCTAAAATACAATAAACTGAACAATAAAATACATTCATAAGGAGCAAGAAACTTTATCCATTTACCTTTATCAGTTAAATACTCTTGACTACATTCATAAATTTATTTATTGGTAGACTCAAAATGCTGACTGGAATTTTATTAATAAATCTAACACTAGTCTAATGTAAAGGGACAAACAAACAGATAGTTATAGAATTTTATAAGCTACGTGTCTTAATCGCGTAAATATTTTATTTTAAGGTTAAATACTTTTGTTTATTGCCCGACGTTTCGATCGTATTGCAACGGCCGTGGTCACGGGTAGACTGAAGAAATATTTACGCGATTAAGACCCGTAGCTTATAAAATTCTGTAATGTGTACAAATCGCGAAAGTTTACGAACATATTGTTAGACTCAATATTATTCTAATCCGTTATTTAATATAATTCATTCTATTTTTATCAGAGTTTAACTCGTTACTACTTAAAAACGTTATTGAGATTTGATTTAGACAGTTGACATTCAAAATGTAAATGTCGGTAGTGACATCACATGACGTTGACATCTGTCACGCGGATGTCACTCCGACATGGAGAGGGGATAGAAAGATGGCAGACAGATTGTGTTCGCGTGTTGAACAGTGCGGTCGTTTGGAATAGCTCAAATAAATCCGTTTATTTATTTATAATCGTACGCATTTTTATTGAAGTTCGAGTTGATCCTTCAGCTCAGAAGAGGGATAAACAAAGCCCACTAGTTATTTCCGCGCCAGGCGCGTCCTGTGAAATTGTAGTTTGTTTTTTTTTTCTTTTTGTGTGTTTTTGCGCTTCAGTCGCGTCTGAATAATATTATTACAGTGATAGTGACCGAATCTGAAAGTGATGTCATAATCGAAAGAACCGTGAGAAATCGAAAATTCTAAATAGATGTGAAATAGGATATCGTTCGCATTTGAAACGTAAACGCCGCGCTGTTCAAATTCAATTCAGAGTAGTGGTTCATTGCGATCGTATACGTTCGACGCGTCGCGATCAATCGCGTTTAGCGCGTCACGATCGGTCGAGTTCGACGCACACAGTTGTTGGATTTCGACTACGCTGTCAGCGTTCAACGAGACCATGTCACAGTGGTCACGTCGCAGATTTAGTAAGTCAACTGAAGATGGACAAGTAAGTCGTTCCAATTCTAATCATAATAAAACTCAGTTGTTAATGACGGAACTAATTAGATCAATGGCTAATAACCGTCCTGAAGGTAATAAACTTTCGATGTTAGGAATTGACATTTTAAAGTTTGATCCCATGATTAAAGACCAGACCATCAATATATGGCTTTTCTAAGTAGAAGAATGTGTTCGACTATATAGTGCCCGATGTTCAAAAATGACCAAAATTTCGACTATAAGTATCTAGCCCTTCCGTCAACGTCATTTTCATGACCCGAATGAAAAACGAAAATAAGTGAGTCCTTCTCATCAAACCATGATTATGTAAATTTTCTAACCGAAATATTCGCCAAAAAGGGCTATATTTAATGACTTGTTGGAAATAAGCATATTATTATGAAATGATCAACTTATTAAATGTTGCGAGACTAAGAATAAGCGTGCAGTTGATCTCCTGTTACACGTTGTTGTTCGAGGTTAGGTGCCAAAGCAACTATAGGTGAAGAACCGGAGTCGGTTGTGAAATATTTTTAAATCAACTAAACAATAGGACAGGAACCACGGCAATAGATCGGACTAAAAGTAACTATAATAAGAGTACGATAGATGTGTATAAACATACATCGAACGCAAGACCGATAGGGTCTTACCTGCTATCACTGAAATGAGATTGGTTATTTTAGGATTGAAAAAGAATTTATGAAATGTAATATTACAAATATTATACAAATTAGGCCACGTTATCACGTAACTACTAATTTCACAAAATCGAGTAATGACATAATTATCTAAACAGTAGTCGAGTAAGAAAAAGTTTGTAATGGTGGTGTTGAATTTGATGTCTAACATAAGTAATAATAAGTTTTTTCGTTATTTTAAAAGTGAATGATCATAACTTGTACGGATATGTTTATATCAATGTACCTAATTATGTCGTAGCGAGGCAGAGAAGTCACATGTGTGATATTGGAAATAATATTATTTAACCATTACAAAAAGCGGTAATTAAGATTGAAGTGCAAGGTACATCCCAGTTAACTGATAGTTACATTGATAAAGATAATGTGTTATTAGGTTATACTTTTGCTGGGCTACTTGGTATAGTATAATGCCCTGATTTACGGATGCACTTTACCAACGAAACTGCGGTTTACTTTTGTCAATGATATATGTGTAATTAAAGTGAATTGTGACATTTTTTACTCTTGACACTATGTATATTAATGGTTCCTTAAAGGAATGCTCTGAGAAGGAGTATTAGTTAATGCCCAGCGAGTAGGTATTATTAAATAAATGGGACTGGCGCATTCTTAATTTAAAATTGTTCATACCATGTGCTGTGTTCGGAACAGGGATTGCTGATGACACTTGCTTTATGTACGAATTCATTTATATCTATATTAAAATTATAGATCTTAGTGATTCATACGTATGTGTCAGAAATTTGTCTACTATTTGGGTAAGTGACCCCATTGAAAAATACGTTATCAGAAGTTAACAAGTGTCTATGATGTGTTTAGGTTACACTAACGTAGAAAGGTGGAAGTCTGACTAATTGACACAAAACCCATAGTTTACCTATCCTTACTCGTTTATTCAGTATATACTGCCAAATGAGATACCTGCTAATTTACGTACAAATGCATTGGAGCAGGGCATGCTAGTATTTCCATGCAACGAGGCCTAGACGCAAAACGACGCCTGATTAACAAAAGTTTCATAAATTCGATGTAGAAATCTTTGCTGCAATCGTTGAACATACTCCGCGTTTATTTGTAAGGATTTAAAGAAAGAGTTACGGACGGTAATGCTTTACAAACCACTATGACAAAAAGACGAGGCCGAGAATTTTAAGAGTAGGCCAATGGTGCGTACAGCTTAAAGAGTTCGACTGTGAGGTGCAATATATAGCAGATGCAAAATGTCACATGTTGATGCGCTTAGTTGCGGCGGCCTGTTGCGTCTGAGACTGGCGGCTGCGCAGGGGATGATGTGGTGCACGGATGTGTGCGCGGACTCGGGCGCACTCTCTGTTCCCGCGTTTTCGTGGCCCGGTGGGACGGAAGTCCGACGCGGCCGGGGGGGATTGGGCGTGGGGCCGGTGGCTTGACGTGCTCTCCGAGGCGGCACGGAGGGGTGTAACAATGTTTGAAAGCGGTCACCCATCTGTGAGCCGACGGTGGTAGCGTTGCTTAATTAGTCTCGCGGATGTCTCGGTCGGCTCGGTCGCCACTGAGTTGAAGAGAGCTGATAATATCCTTTAGTGATTAAAGATGCTTTTACAAAGTTATTAGTGTAAACCCGTTCGTGACACAAATCGTGCCATTCGCGTGTTTAAAGACCTCTTTAGTTGTTCTGGAGCACTCACTCGGTTGATAACGGACATAGGCATGTTGCACGAGTTCCAAATTCAAAACTGTCGTAGCCAATTCTGGCAATTAATTTGTACTGAACAATATGGCAAATCCACGGGCAAGCTGACAAATCGAAATATTCAACCGGAAAATTCTGGACGCTCTCAGTATACCTGGGATGAGACATGACGACATTACCTACGGATCAGTATATAACAAAGTTCAATTACGATTGAATATGTCTGATAATAACACTTTTTGAGACTGGTAAAAGCCTCGTAAAAGTTGTTTTTCTTGGTTACAAAGTGAAAAGGTAGGTATACCGGAAAACAGGTGACTTATTTAATACGACAGTAGAACAAATTAGCAGTGATGAGAATATGAATAGATGGATATAGAAATGAATCTATAAGCAAAATTGAAAGGGAATCAAATCTGATCCTATCTTTTAGGAAATGAAAACCAAAATGAAAATTTGGTTAGGCTGGAAATAATATTCAAATATTCGATTATGATAATCTAAACTTATATTTGAATTTCCTATTCATAGAATTATTAAACTACTACCAAAAGACAGATACTTAGTGCAGGATGCACACCTTACAAAAGGGAGGTAAGGTAAGGAGTATGAAAATGTAGTATTTATTGATAAAGTACATCCATGGTTAAATTTCAAGGACTTAGTTTATATAGTGAAAACGATAGCGACGTTAATGACAGCCATGATAAAAGTGACAAACGAATTGAGATATTAAATAAAAACGAAATTATTAAATGGGTAATACATACGTGTACAATTTAATTGATAATTATAGTCGAGAAGTGTTTAGATCTGAGTGGTCACGAGTGTATACATGTTTGTGTAGATGACACAGTTCGCAACAGACAGTGTTGAAGTGACTTGGGAGCGTCAGTGCTATGTACACAGATGATGAGATGACGCAGATTGCGACATACCACGCTAGTAAAGGTGGCGAGCGCCAGGATTTTAGTATAGATAATGTGACTAATGAGACTGTACCGATACTTATGGGTTGCGAGCGCCAGTGCCTAATTGACACAGATGACGCAGATCGCGACATACCACGCTAGTAAAGGTGGCGAGTGCCAGGATTTTAGTATGGATAATGTGACTAATAAGACTACCTATATGGGTTACGAGCGCCAGTGCCTAATTGACACAGATGACGCAGATCGTGACAGACCATACCGGTGTGACAATGGGTTGCGAGTGTAAGTGCTTTAGGTTCGTATGACGTAGATCTTGACGGACTGTGGCGCCATGGGTTGTGAGCGTTCAGATGACGCAGATCATGACAGACTGTGGTGCCATGGGTTGTTAGCGTTTAGATGACGCAGATCATGACAGACTGTGGTGCCATGGGTTGTGAGCGTTCAGATGACGCAGATCATGACAGACTGTGGCGCCATGGGTTGTGAGCGTTCAGATGACGTAGATCATGACAGACTGTGGCGCCATGGGTTGTGAGCGTTTAGATGACGCAGATCATGACAGACTGTGGTGCCATGGGTTGTGAGCGTTCAGATGACGCAGATCATGACAGACTGTGGTGCCATGGGTTGTGAGCGTTCAGATGACGCAGATCATGACAGACTGTGGTGCCATGGGTTGTGAGCGTTCAGATGACGCAGATCATGACAGACTGTGGTGCCATGGGTTGTGAGCGTTCAGATGACTCAGATCATGACAGACTGTGGTGCCATGGGTTGTGAGCGTTCAGATGACGCAGATCATGACAGACTGTGTTGCCATGGGTTGTGAGCGTTCAGATGACGCAAATCAACAGACAGATTTATTTTATTAAGTGGATGCAGACGCGGACGATAGACTGAAGTATACACAACTGTGTACAGCATTCCTATTATTATACATTAACAGTAATACAAAGCTTTAATCATGACAGACTTTGGTACAACGTTCGCGGCACAGCCGGGTCCTGCGGCGTGGTGACCACGGTGTTGCCGGCGTTCGCGGAGCGCGCGCGTCCGAGGGTTGCGGCGCGGCCGAGGTTCGTGGTAGTCGGCAGTGGAAGTGTTGAAGTTTGGATCTGTTGCAGTTGAAGTTTGAATTTGCCGTTGCTCTCTGATGTTGGGTGTTTTTATTCTCCTTCACACTTCCTCACTATTTAGTGGATTACCATAAAACACTGTATGATTTTGATAGCCACCTGTAAATTTTATCAGAATAAAAAAGATGTAAATCTTATGATTTAGGTGTGAGGACACACCTTAATTAGGATGGCCGAGCTGTTAGACTCAATATTATTCTAATCCGTTATTTAATATAATTCATTCTATTTTTATCAGAGTTTAACTCGTTACTACTTAAAAACGTTATTGAGATTTGATTTAGACAGTTGACATTCAAAATGTAAATGTCGGTAGTGACATCACATGACGTTGACATCTGTCACGCGGATGTCACTCCGACATGGAGAGGGGATAGAAAGATGGCAGACAGATTGTGTTCGCGTGTTGAACAGTGCGGTCGTTTGGAATAGCTCAAATAAATCCGTTTATTTATTTATAATCGTACGCATTTTTATTGAAGTTCGAGTTGATCCTTCAATATAGACAGATAGTTATGAAACAATTTTTGGTCTCGTAGGTATTTTTAAGGTTAGGTTAATATCTTCGCTTTATATCACGCCTATAGTCACACGTAGCTGGTAAACGGTCGAAACAAATCTTATATATAATGTGTGCACATTAAAAAAACACGACATGCGGACGATGATTTGATGCTGCCATGCATATAAGTATAAAGAAACAGTTCAACTTGGAACACCGATCCTTTTGCGTTGTAGGATTAAAAAGATCTAAGCAATTAGGACCCATAGTCTAATGTGTATAAATCGGAATATAAGTAGCGAGTTGCACAAGATTATAATATGGAAATATCAAGTGCATAAACTGCACTGTCAGCTCTCGAAGACCTAAATTCCGATATCGACCGGTCTGATTCATAAACATCGATAATTTAATATCGTGAAAGTTTTTACAGTAATACTTACGTTCATCATTTTTAAGGATTATAGCTTTCTTCACTTACTGGTAGTTATTTTATGGATTTTGAGTGCACGGACCGCTCAGTAACCGAGCAGAATTAGAGATTTTTATAAAGATGACACCCGCAGTAGTGTACAAGTTCTGTATCGCGGGGGCACTTTACAAACATACAAGTCACGGACGTAAAGTACACCCAGACTCGAAACAACAATTTGTGGATGACACAAAGTGGTGTCCCGTGTGGGAATCGAACTCACGACCTCTTGCGTAGCAGTCAGACACACTCCTACCGCGCCACAGAGGCACGTTACCTTTGTTGGCTCATAGATGGGGTTTTCTTTTAGAAAAATGGCGCCCGTTAAGCGGTCGGTCTTCATCTAATCACTTTCCCACGTTCGGATTTTCGTCCCATCGGAGTATGAGAGTGAAATAGATAAGAGCTTATCTTCACGGAACACATTACTTTTAAGCTGCATACTCACATACGATAATAATCGTCACTTTTCTTAAAACTGAGTAAATGTGTAATTGTGAACAGTTAACTGCAATACGGTCGAAACGTCGGGCAATAAACAAGGTATTTTATCTTAAATTATTTACGCGATTAAGACCTGTAGTATATATATTTTCAGAATGCTCGAAAGAGGTATATATTTCTGCTCCTATTGGTTATAGCGTGATGTTATGTACCCTTCTAGATAAATGGGCTATCCAACACTAAAAGATTTTTTCAATTCGTACCAGTAGTATCTGAGATTATCGCGTTCAATAAAACAAATGAACAAACAAACTCTTCATATGTGACGGAGTGCACGCGGTGACAATCGCTGATTGGTGATCTTTTATAATAACCATAGTCCTAAATTATGTACCTAAAATATCACTAATACTTGCTTTTGAGTAAAACTATAGAGAAATACCGGTGAATAAGCGATACTTTAATTTAAATAAAGAATGTTCAAAAAGTTCTTGACAGGTTAAAAGTAATGACTATTTCCCTGTTAGATAAAGATTAACCAATCAATTAGTAATATTTTTTAAACCATATGTCTTAACCTGGTCGGAAACTAAACAAAAATACATAAATTTGAATTATATTAATATGTAAATTTATTGGCAATTAAAGGACAGAGCTATGGCGCCGTTTAGAAAGTGAAGTGTAAACGGATATATTAGTTTTGGTTGTTAAGTGATTTCAAAAGTAAGCAGTAACGTTATATTGTGACTAGCTGATCCGCGCAACTTCGTAAGCGTCATTTTTTCCCGTTTTGGTAATATTTTTCATAGCTGCTCAGTTCCTATTGGTCATAGCGTGATGTTAGATAGCCTTACTCGATAAATTACTATAAATTAGGATATAGGCATACAAACTTTAAAAATCAAATTTATCGCGGCCGAAACCGCAATACACTGTTAGAAGTAATACACCACAGATGAGTGCGGTACAACAGGATTTCCTGTATTTCAATTTGTATTTATGTAGTATTTGTCAAAGTAAATGTTTTGTGGTTTAAAATGCGAATTGAGAATTGGGAATAAATTATTTTACACTTTAGAGGAAATAGGATTTGCAAAAATATTCTGAGAAACAATTATGTGTTAAGTGAATAGGTTTAGATAGGTTACATAAACAACATTCGATCTTTAAAAACGGAAATCTAATCATTGACGTATGGACCTGGACCGCGCCATCTCTTTCAATTAAAAAGTAAATATTGACTGCAAAGCGTGAAACAGAGAAAAAACTCGTGAGGCCTTTGACAGGTATTGGGTAGATGACTACAATAACAATAAATTATTTTACACTATAAAGGAAATAGCATTTGCAAAAAATATTCTGGAAAACAATGTTTCTCTGCAACTTTATGTTATCAAGAATTTATAAACATCAAAACAAACATTAAAACATGATTTGACCATACAAAAGAATGACGTCATTGTTTTGTATTTCATATAAATTAGTAAGAGGCGAATCGTTTTGACGTTTTTAAAAAGATACTGATTTGACTTGACAGTCATATACGCTTTGACTGCAAAAATAAACGAAAATACTTGAAAATGGCGAATGCACAGAATGTGCGAGCCATAATCCCTACAGAGTAATATCGGTGAGAAAAAAAAAACTAAATAATTTGACCATCTGAAAGAATGCCGTCATTGATTTGTATTTGAAGCGGCGGTAGCCTAAAGGCTAAGGCATCGGTCTCGCAATCGTGAAGTGGCGGATTCGAACCCTACCCATTATACTACCGACGACGCGACGTGAACCCACTCGTAACACAAGCCATTGAGCTTAGCTGGAGGGGTTAACAGAATTGTTAGTAATGTGGGACCAAAACACTACATTGCTAGTTATCCTAAAAAAAAAAAATAACATACGGGGTGCATCGTTTGACGTTTCATATAAAGATACAGATTTCACTTGACAGTTATTTACCCTATTCCTTGTTGGAGTCGGTGAAAACACTGGGGCCTTTGCATTACCTATCAAAAACTTTCGAAAAAGGTTAAATATAAGTAGGCATTTAATATTAACTTTTCCTAATAATACGGTTTAACGAAATCGAAACTGAATTAATAATAACTTGATGTAAGAGGTTTATCTAAATTTGCATATGATACCGGTTACCTCTGTGAGTTACCAGTAACAAGTTACATGATATTAAATAACCGTTACAAAATTCAAGGTTTCTTTCTTCAATTTCTTTTATAAAAAAGAAATGCGGATGCCATAATATTTATTCGTAAAATTCCAATAGTGTTAAAGGCTTTTCTTAACCATTATAGTAAAATGGTAGTAAAGCGGCGGTAGCCTAATGGCTAAGGCATCGGTCTCGCAATCGTGAGGTCGTGGGTTCGAATTCTGGCCATTATACTAGCTTATTGATTCAGCCCCGCCCATGAACAAAATCTGGATCCGACACTGTTTGAACCGAATCTCGGTACTTAAATTATTCACGATCTTTATTCCGTGTCCACGGCAAGCCCTTGCGAAACTGTCAAAATATTGTCATAATGGTAAATGAGATGAATGAGAGCTGTGCTTAGAAATGCATCAACGCGCATGCGCGGCGTACATTTTTGAGCGCGCTGCCCATGTGGCTTGATGCATTTTTAAGCACAACTTCCAAAAAAAAGATTTTGACAGTTCCGCATCGGCTTGCCATGGACACGGAATAAAGATCGTGAATCAAGACCTTAAACCCGAGAACTTGGTTAGGGAACTGGTGGAAGCGGTGATGTTAAACTAAAATGTTATGTTCCTCTGCGTTTTGCAAATCCTAGAGTTAGCAATATGGCTTGAACAGTATCCAGTTTCAGCTTTCACATAAATAGATTTAGAGAAAGTCCTTTGTTTCTAATAGCTAAAAGACGGTATTTATTTGCTGATAGGAACTTTCCCTGTCATGTAGCTTAGCGTCCAGATTAGAATAGGATAAGCTGATTTATTAATTATATTAAGATAGAAAATTGAGCGACAGATAGAACTTATGCAACGTTAGCTCTAAGCTCTCCGCATTTAGCTCCAAGGATTAAAAATAAATACTCCTCCATTTTTGAAAAAAAAAAAAACATTTTTATGTCTTCACGGGCACGGAAGGCGCGGACGGTCTTCGGAGCAGGAGGCGTAAGTTCTTTTATTAAGAAACTAGCTGTCCCGCGCAACTTCGTATGCGTAAATTTTACCCGTTTTTGCAACATTTCTCATCGCTACTCCGCTCCTATTAGTCGTAGCGTGATGTTATATAGCCTATAGCCTTCCTCGATAAATGGGCTATCCAACAAACAAAGATTTTTTCAAATCGGACCAGTAGTTCCTGAGATTATCGCGTTTAAACAAACAAACAAACTCTTCCGCTTTATAATATTAAGTATAGATAAATACACGAATAATCTCTCTAATATATAAAAATCTGGCAATCACCCCAAGGCTCTTTAATAAGTAAGTTCTAGTGAGGAGACCAGTGCCAGAGACCAGTTAGGATATCATATGGGTAATCTATACTAATATTATAAAGCTGAAGAGTTTGTTTGTTTGTTTGAACGCGATAATCTCAGGAACTACTGATCCGAATTGAAAAATTAGAGATTTAGAAAATGACTGGTTACCATAGTACAGGTTCCTCCTAGTTTGGGACCAGATGATCGTAATTTTTGTCCGATTTATTTACTACTAGCGAAAGCTAGTAGTAAATAAATCGGACGCTCCGTCTGTCGGTTATCGCGATAAAAACTATCCTATGTCCTTCCCAGGGACTCAAAGTATCTCCATACCAAATTTCATCTAAATCGACTTAGCTGTTTGAGGGTAAACGCGTAACAGACAGACAGAGTTCCTTTCACATTTATAATATTAGTATGGATTTTCGTGGTTTATGTGAGTTAAGGAATAGAGAGTAGACAGACTGAGGGAGTAGAACTCGCAATATTTCGACTGTGAACCCAATGCCTTTACCACTAGGTTACCGATACTTCAATAGGGGTCCTTGACTCAATGGCAACCATACAGGTCAGGATCTGCAAGGTTAGGCAACGTTACCACTGTCGGTCCATAGATGGGTGACCATTTACGAACAATGTTACGCCCCTTCGCGCCTTAGAGAGCACATTAAGCCATCGGTCCTGCGCCTAATCTCTCCAGTCGTGTTGGATTTCCGTCCCATCGGGCTATGAGAGTGCACTTGTGTTTGCGCATATATAAGATTGGTCGCCGTAACCGACATCGGATAAGAGACATTTTATTTTTGCTTTAAAAAAGATAACTAGCAATGTGGGATTGAGTCCCACATTCCTAGCCATCTTGTTAACCCCTCCAGCTAAGCTCAAAGACTTGTGTTAGGAGTGGGTTCACGTCGGTAGTATAATGGGTAGGATTCGAACCCGCGACCTCACGGTTGTGAGACCGATGCCTTAGCCATTTACACCATTTACAGCCACATTAACAATTTTCTGAACTAAATGAAGAAGTGAGCACCGTATGAAGGGGCCGTTACAACCAGATAACGTTATAAAGTACTGTAATCTGGGCAGTAGGTTTACGGGGTATTTGGACGACACGTTTGTACTGGTTCTATACCTGCGCGGGCGCAAGCGTTATAAAGTTACGGGTTTGTAATTCTCTTTGGCATTCCTTTTGATGAAGTGAAATAGTTAATCTTAATTTAATTCTTGAAAAGGTGTGGACAAATTTCTGCCATGATGCCATTTCCAATTTCATTAGTTTTTTTTAGGCAATTTTTTTTTAAAGACGGCATCGGCAGTTTGGTTTAAGCCCTGTGTCGCGGGGGAATTTACAAACATACAAGTCACAGACACAAAGTAGGTACACCCAGATTCAGAACAACAATTTTTGGATCACACAAAGTGGTGTCTCGTGTGGGAATCGAACCCACGACCTCTTGCGTAGCAATCGGACACAGTGCCTCCGCGCAATCGATACAAGCTCCCATGGATAAATCCCAGCGACCTTCCTCAGGTCGTGGTCCATCTGGCTACAGTCTAGGACTCGCCTACTATATGGGTAATTTTGCTTCTGACTGTTGACATCGTTGGCAATTTAATCCTTAAAACAAACTACAAGCATAGCTCGCTTCAGAAGAGAGAAGAAAATAGAAAAAACAAAATTCAAAATTCTTTATTTACATATGATGCAAAACAACACTTGTGATACGTCAGGACTCTATATGTACATGTAATGCCAAGTTTGCAAACAATAGGTAAAGCCGGAAAAGAACATGGCAATAAAAACTCGCGGCCACTCTTTTCAAAGTGCCATTTTAAAACGTGTTATATGTAGGTAGGAACACATAATACCAACTGAATTGTACTGAATTTTATTACAGTATAAAAACTCCAATTTTTACAATATTTTCATCAATGAAATACTTATTTATCGATTAAAAAGAAACGTCGCATCTACGCCATAATAACGCAATCGGATATGGCACCAGTACACTACTTAAACCATACACCCAAGTACATAGGTAATGTGCTATGTCTAATTTCTTACCAAGAAAGAGTGAAAACGAGACACCGTTACACATTAACATTGAATAGATCACGAGAACTATAAAGTGATACTGTAGTTCTAGTTTACAAGAAAAGTTTGCTAATTTTCTTGAAAGAAGGACGATTTCACGACTATGTAAGGAGTAAAATCGTGACAGACATTGTACGTGACAGTAATTAAGAAATTAGGTAAATGGAATTAATGACTAGACTTATGGCCAAATGCTGGCTGCTGACTGGCCAAAACAGCTGCACTGTCCGGATCAGACATTTATATTTACCCCATGTATTTCGAAATTTTATCAAAATTTAAGAATCGATGTCATCAAGATTGGATAGAAAGTTATAATAAAAAATCTTTGACAAAAGGTATTTGGTCTCAATCAGCCTCCCCGTATTCCATGGCTTGTTGATCATGTAGACACACGTGTTATACACGTAGTATGTTAGTTACAGCTTTCAGGCTTCGTTCCGGACACATGCCACTGAGAAAATTTGCACACTTAATGAGGAAAGTAGATTCAGCTCTTTGTGAGAGTTGCAATAATACAGAAGATGTGCAACATGTCTTAGTGGAGTGTGTGAGGAATGAACCTGCAAGAAACAGATTAATTAGTTTAATTAAGATAAACACTCTAGATTTGGGAATATTTTTGTTGATCCTAGCAAAGCATCTGTCAGATGAAGCTCAGTTTATATATAACTTAGTTTTAGACAGATAGAATTTTTGAATTAAAGAATGGAACCTTCGTAAATTGTATTTAAAGGTTTCTAAAAATAAAGAGAAAAAAAAAAAAAACGTCATTCACGTTTAAGACGCCGTAACTCATATGCTGTCACAGTCACTAGGGTGAATAATAGTCACAAATACTTTTGAGCACTCAAAACTACGTATCTTTTAATTAAGCCGTATCTACTGCGTTTTGCCTAAGCGTAGTAGGTTAGAAAATTGCAAGTCGATCTTTCATTTGTGTAAAAATGGCGAAAGTTTAAAATCCATCAATCATAACCTCTCAAGTTTTAAAAAGGTTTAAGGGTCTTTTTTTGCATTTTTTACCAACTATCTATCCCTCTTTTGGTATAGCTACACTTTTCAAAATTGATAATTTTATAATGTTTGTTTACAAATACTGTTTGTTTTTTGCAGGTAAGATGCTGTTATATACATATATTAAGATTTACTGATAAAGGCAACCAAAAAGCCTGGGGTCTAGAACTCTGAACATGACAAGTTCTTAATATGAAGGTAAGCACATGAGTTCAGAGACATTATTCTATTTTTCCCACAGCTACTACGTTACAATAAATCCTGACAATAATTTATCCAGAAAAATTACCACCTGTTTTTCAATGACAGTGTTTTCAGTGGCAGCGACGAATACATCAGAACATGTACGAAAAACAGGCATTGTTTGGAGGAATTCGGAACACATTTTAGTAGAAGCCTCTCGGTGAAGTCACTATGACCTAAAGAAAACGCTGTTAAGATTGATTCGAATTTGAGACTCAGAAAGCCTCTTTCTTTAAGTGTAAATGGGCGAAAGCTATATAACATGTGATACTTTATGATTAAAACATACGAGAGAACGCCTCAAACACTTATTTTTAAACGGCGTTTTGAAATTACTTTCTCGGTACCATTATCATATCAATTTATCTGTGAACATTGATGCTACAAATATATTATATCAACTGTCAGTGCTACCACAAGGTTGTACCAAATAGTATTATTTCTATTTCTGATCAATAGGTTTGACATACGTCAAAATAAAGCTAAAATACTTCGTTGTCCTTTAAAAAAAAGAAAAAAAAAAACGACTGCCTCTGTGGCGCGGTGGGAGTATGTCCGACTGCTACACAAGAGGTTTTGGGTTCGATTCCTACACGGGACACCACTTTGAATGATCTACAAATTGTTGTTCCGGGTCTGGGTGTACTTTGTGTCCGTGACTTGTCTGTTTGTTAAGTCCCCCGAGACAGGGCTTGTACACTTGTATGTTTCATTGAACTGTAGATTAATAATATAAATCTCAAAGTAACTCTGTCTGTCTAGTAAGTCTCACGCATTTATAATATTTATATTAATATGTAACATAAATATGCTAACATAAGATAGCACAGAACTGAAACATATCAGTACAGACATAACTGCGAAATATTTCGACACAGCATTAAGATAAAGTATAATTTAAATCGCATGCATTTCTCTTTGATAATGCATTAAACATTGTACAATATATTCTTTTGTAGGTCACAGTCACAACTTTATTTATTGTTTTTAACTTTTGTTTGAGGATTATTAAATACTAGCTGTCCCGCGCAACTTCGTATGCATAAATTTTCTACGTTTTACAACATTTCTCATTGCTGCTCCGCTCCTATTGGTCATAGCGTGATGTTATATAGCCTATAGCCTTCGTCGATAAATGGGCTACCTAACAGGGAAATATTTTTTCAATTCGGATAAGTAGTTTCTGAGATTCGTTCAAACAAACAAACAAACTCTTCAGCTTTATAATATTAGTATAGATTAAAATATCATAGGAGCTTTAGGCGGGTTTTCCTCTCACTTTGATCGTCGATGCTGATGCACACTATGTATGAGGAGCTGACGCATGACGGCGCTGATCAGTCAGCGTCACTCAAAAACGTCACATTTAAATACATACAGCGTCAGATAATCAGCGTCGACGATTAGAGTGAGAGGAAAACCAGCCTATGTCTATCTTTCCGTGTTTGTTTGAAACCAAAACGGGCAGAATCGAATGGACTGTGTTTTTTCCTACATAGAGTAAAACCTTTGTAGAGTTGGTTTTAAAATTGTATGCAGCATTTAACTTGTTAACATTATTTGGTGTACCTATAAAGAAATTATTAAGTGTAGCAAAAAGTTTCCAAAAGAGACGTTAACTAACTTCTAATACTAATTTATTTTCTATAAACTTGGCAAAATATCTAAACTTGGAAATTCTGTCAGATAGAATCATGTCTTGAGAGAAGGAAGCAAAGTATTCTAGTACGTCTAACAAATCTGTTATTCTAATTCTAATATTACAAGTATTTCAAAAGAGGCATCAGTCCGTATCGGTCCACTGCTGGACGTAAGCAGTGGACCGATACGGACTGATGATAATGTTAAAGTCTTTCAAAAATTGGGCTTTATTGAATTAAGTAGAGATAGAGTTTGACTGTTTTAAACGACTAAATGAAGAGACAACATAGTAGGAGCATCTACTTATAACAAAGGTAAAAACTATTGTGCTTAAATATTGACCAAAGTACTGGTAATTATTAATTTGACGTTTTCAAATAATCATTATTGAAGTTTGATATATCGTCCGGTAGCAAGTGTCATAATTGTATACTAAGTATACGAAATTATGATATTAATAATGTGAAAGTATTTAACTGAGGTTACTGTGAAAATATGCAAATGTAGGTGACAACGGAATTCATATATTTGTATACATATATGTGTTTTGATTCGTGCGTGCGCTTTGCATTCGACGGCCTTGGAATATTATATCAGTGTAACAATGATATTGATTTCATATTGATATTTAAACTTTCGCTACTTAAACGCAGTGTTAATTATAGGTATATGTAAATGCGGTGCAATACAGACAATGAACCACCTTAGATCGTGGCCTGTGTGCCCAACCACCTGTACACAGGAGGACTTGATCACTGCCGCAGAAAATGCAGTTGACGTGGCCACTTTCTGGGCCTCCGATAAATAATATGTACCTATTATTTTATAATCTTTTTTTTTATTTATAATGTCTGTTGTCAAAACGCCAAGAAGAAGAATACGATAACAAGATAATAATAATAATATCTTGGGACAACTCATACAACGCTATCTGATCCCAAACTAAGCAGAGCTTGTTCTATGGAACTGATAACATTACTTATATATTTCTAAATACATACATATTTCAGATAAATAACACCCAGACTTAAAATAAACCATCGAGCTCATCACACAAAGTATTATCCTGGGTGGGGCTCGAACCCACGAACTCTTGCGTAGCAATCGGATTCACTCCCACCACGCCACAGAGGCAGTCAAAGATAGTTAGGTGATTATTACTACCTAACAAGTTACATTATCAGAATGATGCTGTGGTAATGACTACGATTGGACTGTGCAACAGGCTGTGAATTCGATTTCCACACGAGAAGCAAGAAAAAAAAAATCGGACAAGAGCATGTCAGACCATGCTCACTGTAGAGTTCCGCAGCCTTGAATAATTGCATCAGCAGAAGAGCGTATGTTCATGGCACTTACGCTCTTTTGTTGAGAGACGCAGTTTATCGGCAATAACTCAATGACGGTATATCCGATCATGTCCGAAATAATTTTAGGGCTATCTTTGTGATTATTTTTTCATATTTTTAACACAAGACACCTTTTCATCAAATTTTATTAATATTTCTTGACTAAGTACTCAAGGAATATCTTTGAGTAAATTGCCTGTGACCTACGGACAAACAGACGGACAAGACGAAACTATAAGGGTTTCGTTTTTGCCATTTTGGCTACGGAACCCTAAAAAGACTTCTTTCTTTCCTTCCAAACAGAAAAAATAAAACCATAAAATATTTGACTGCCTCTGTGGCGCGGTGGGAGTGTATTAGACTGCTACGCAAGAGGTCGTGGGTTCGATCCCCACCCAGGATAAAACTTTGTGTGATGAGCACGATGGTTTATTCTGTGTCTGGGTGTAATTTATAATTTTCTGTTGTAATTTATCTATAATATGTATGTATTTAGAAATATATAAGTATGTTTATCAGTTGTCTGGTTTCTATAGTACAAGCTCTGCTTAGTTTGGGATCAGATAGCGTTGTGTGAGTTGTCCCAAGATATTATTATTAAGATATTATTATTTGAAAGCAGACTTGGTTCACTATTGTGCCTGATGCTGGTTTTCAACTAACACCTCTGGTGACTCACGGGAATACAATTGAAATCAATAAATTGTCACATATTAATAATAATATAATATCTTTTTTCATCCATATCATATTCCATCTGATCCCAAACTAGGCAGAGCCTGTACTATGGTAACCAGACAAATGATAAATATCCTTATAAATTTCTGAATACATACATATTATAAATAAATTACACACAGACTCTGAATAAACCATCGTGCTCATCACACAAAGTTTTATCCTGGATGGGGATCGAACCCACGTCCTCCGGCTTAGCAGTCAGGAGTACTAACCACTAGACTAACAGGCCACTAGACCAACAGACAACTGATAAATATACTTATAAGTATGTTTATGAGTTGTCTGGTTGCCATAGTACAAGCTCTGGTTAGTTTGGGATCAGATGACATTGTGTGAGTTGTCCCAAGATATTATTATATTATTATGATATAATAAAGTCATTTAGTGTTATGTAATAAAGCCACGACCGGGAAGTTATTAGTATTTTAAAAATAGCCTTGTTTAAATAACGGCTAAAAGGATGGAAAAGGCTTCAAATTGCAATCAAAATAAAACTTAACTGGTGGTGTATGTTCTTGCATTAATCTGTAATTAAACAAACTATACAAACTCCTATCTGTTTTAACAAACGATAAAGTTGTGATAATTTAACTAATATTATAACTCCATAGAACAGTTGTTAGACTTGTTAGCACTCAAAATGGAGGCTTTTGAACCATATTCCCGCTTTTACTTGAAACTGGTCTCAAATACAACATAGTAATACAAACTAGAACCACAAAATACGCGAGAGTACAGAAGGTTATCTACGTACTCGCTCTAGTCACGCACATATAGACATCGTTCACGCATACGGAATTACAAATCATTTCAGACCACGTTCGGAAGACGTTCAAAGATTGCGTGTCTATGACTAATGTCTTTATTTTATACCTTTGTTTGATGGTGTGCGGTTACCACAGCCTACGAACCCTTGAAACATTAGGGGTATCACGGTCGCCTTGATGACCCTTTAACAATCTATTGACTGATTACAAGGTCAAATAAGTATTTAATCATCACTCAGGATAGAGATTCGTTACTTGTCAGAAATGACTACTATAGGAATAAGTGATATCTTGAATATATCCTATTTATTAAAGGACTGTTGAGTTGCGTATCTTTCAAGACTTGCATCTGTCAAGTTACGTATTTGTCGAGCTGCGTCTTTGACATGATGCAAAAATATGACGAAATCTGTTTTTGTCAACATGACATGATCAACATAATCCATGTTTACTCCCCTTAAAGAATCATACTGCAGTCTGTTTTACAACCGGAACTTTCAAATTGACTTTTGGGTTCTTCGATTCCAATTCCAAAGTCGATTAATCACCTTTGAAAATCGACGCTGTAGGGGGGGGGGGGGGAGGGAAGCATACAGCATATGTCACAAGCAAGCATAAAGCTTCCATCATCCAAACTTCCTAAAGTCATTTTTAAAAGGTCAAAAGTCATCAACCGAAAATCGATTCTAGTCGAATTGAGGCACCTAAAGTTTATTGTTTTAGTTAAAGATCGTTTCTTGACTAAAGTAAGAGTCGACTTTACCTTCTGTGATCTCGGTGTTTTGTGCTAGAACAGCATAAGTTTATTACATACTAGCTGTCCCGCGCAACTTCGTATGCGTAATTTCTCCCCGTTTTTGAAACATTTCTCGTCGCTTCTCCGCTCTTATTAGTCGTGGCGCGATGTTATATAGCCTATAGCCTTCCTCAATAAATGGGCTATCCAACAAAAAAAGAATTATTCAAATCGGACCCATAGATCCTGAGATTAGCGCGTTTAAACAAACAAACAAACAATTAAACAAACAAACTCTTCCGCTTTATAATATTAGTACCTATAGATAAAGTAACGCGCAGTTTCTAACATGCAAGCCTAGTACTGCCATTAAGTTTTATTAAATAGTTCTAGGCCTGCAATGTAATAACATGTGGCAAATTGTACGTATTAGTTTACCTGTTGATGGTAATGTTGTAAGATTAGTTAAGAAATTCTTGGTTATTACAATTTACAACGTATAATAAAGAGTTATATGTGTAACCTAGCTGTTGCCAGCGATTATAGTGGACGAGACGGAGAGGTTCGCGTGGAAATTCGTTATTCTAGACTATCTATCTATCTATACTATATCTATACTAATATTATAAAGCGGAAGAGTTTGTTTGTTTGTTTAAACGCGCTAATCTCAGGATCTACTGGTCCGAATTGAAAAAATCTTTTTCTGTTGGATAGCCCATTTATCAAGGAAGGCTATAGGCTATATAACATCACGCTACGACTTATAAGAGCGGAGCAGCAATGAAAAACGTTGCAAAAAGAAAAAAATACGCAGACGAAGTTGCGTGGGCCTGCTATATGCAAATAAAACCACGTGTCACAAATCGAAGATGACACTATTAAAAAATAATTTCCACATTAATGGTCAACATTCGTTTGGATTTCGCCGGATATGTTCGGGTTTCATCTTTTCGGCCTAATTAATTAGCCAGATATGTAAGTTATCTAACAAAATGCAATATTTTAAACTAGCGGCCCGCTCCGGCTTCGCACGGGTATAAAATATATGGATGTTATTATACATATAAACCTTCCTCATCAATCACTATATCTATTTAAAAAACCGCATCAAAATCCATTGCGTAGTTTTAAAGATTTAAGTATACAGTTGGATCAACGTAACTAGGCCGGACTGAAGTAGGCGACAAGTGGTTGCGCAGATGCATTTTTTGAAAGTAAATGGTGACAGGAGGCGGGGGGCGGGGGCGGTAACTAAACCAAGAGGATTAGAGATGCGATTACGCATTACATTGTCATAGCTAGTATTACTAATTCATGTTTTTTGTGATTATTTTGGTAAAGAAATTGTTTTTCAAAGTTTCTTTATTATTTACTGTAACTGTTCTAAATTTAAACTTTTATGAACTCATTTAAATAGTGTTTTTATATTGTTGAATTAAAATGTTGTATGTATTTTTAATCGATTAATCGTTTACGTAAGTAATTTTAGGGTCGCATCTCTATGACATGCGCGAGAGTGATAAAAACCTAACTTCAATCCGGTCAAGATAGGTTGATCGTACTGTACATAGGGATATAGGGACAGAGAAAGCGACTTTGTTTTATACTATGCAGTGATGATCAAGCGGGCTGAATCAAGCGTTCGTAAATAAATAGGACAAACCATGATTCTAAGGTATTGCTACAATCTGGATTTACCTAAATTTATTGTTTTTATTTGCGACTTTTATACATATTAGATATATTTCGGGACTTAATCGCGTGAATTATTTAAAGGAACGAACCTTTTATTTACCCGACGTTTCGATCGAATTGCACCGATCGCGGTCACGGGTCGACTGATGGCAGCTTAGCGATGTCTCCGTGAGGCGCGGGGTTTTTCAACTACCCTCGCCTGGTCTTGATAATTTTGAAAATTTGTACTGGCGGTACTTCTACACACTACACTTACAACGTCTTTACACGGAGGCGCGGTGTCTTTATGGCTACGATTGCACTTGCTGATAACAGGGTTCCAAGATGGTGAGAGCCGGTAATCTTAATCTTCTCGGTTGAACAGAGATCAAGAAGTATACCGTACGTACCTTTAAATAATTCACGCGATTAAGTCCCGAAATATATCTAATTATTGATTTGTATTTAGTAATTTAGATATACCTACTGAGTTGGTTGTCATAGGGCAATCTATGAAAGATATAGGCTGTGTTTTTGTCCACTTTCGGGGGTGTAGTGCAGTCTTTTACATTTTTTTTTTTTTTTTTTTTACATTATTTGGGTTCACAAACTATGTACTTACTTAAATGTGAGTGGCCTTTACATTATGCCTATTTTTATATTGGCCTATACTTTATTATCCGCACATTCTAATTTTTAGAATGGTAACCCTACTAAACCAACATAAAGGGCAATAAATTGTTCGAGAAAGTCAATATAATATATTACATTTCTATAAGTTTATGGAATCGTAACTTTCCTTATATAACACATTCTATAGATATTTTATATTAACTATGATAAATTTCACTTTATCGTCGTTATGTGAGACATGGTTGATATTATGTGTCGCAGTAATGCCATAAGATTTATAATTAACTAGCTTTTGCCCGCGGCTTCGCCCGCGTGGATGTCGGTTATCTTCCCCGGGACTCAAACTATATCCATACCATATCTATACTAATATTATAAAGCGGAAGAGTTTGTTTGTTTGTTTAAACGCGCTAATCTCAGGAACTACTGGTCCTATTTCCTTTTTTTCTTGGATAGCCCATTTATCGAGGAAGGCTATAGGCTAAGTAACTTTTAGTAGATAGGTATTCGCATATTTGCAACGAATATTTATTTTCATAGCATATTAAGACCTACGTACCTATTGCATATTAATATGATAGTCAACTACACAAATCCTAACAATCCTTATACACTTTTTCGACCCTAATATTATAAAGAGGAAAGATTTGTATTTTTGTATGTAACGAATAAACTCAAAAAGTACTGCACCGATTTTAATAATTCTTTTTTTGTTGGATAGCCCATTTATCGAGGAAGGTTATAGGCTATATAACATCGCGCTACGACTAATAGGAGCGGAGCAGCGACGAGAAATGTTGCAAAAACGGGGAAAATTTACGCATACGAAGTTGCGCGGGACAGCTAGTTAGATATATTTCGGGACTTAATCGCGTGAATTATTTAAAGGTACGAACCTTTTAGTTTTCAATGCTGCTCCGCTCCTATTGGTCGTAGGGTGATGTTATGTAGCCTATAACCTTCCTCAATAAATGGGCTATCCAACAGTAAAATAATTTTTCAATTCGGACCAGTAGTTCCTGAGATTATCGCGTTCAAAGAAACAAACAAACTCTTCAGCTTTATTATTAGTTAAGATCTATAATACTGGTACCTATATTATAGATGTTTTTATTCCAACAGCAGCATACTAGTATTACTAGCCAATATTGTACTTAATAAAGGTTACAAATACAATAATTAATTTTTTTAAAGATAGAAAAATTTGAAGTCGACACCCAGGAATCAAACCCGAGACTTCCGTAGCCAAACCGGGCCGGAATCGAACCACCTATCTGGACTATGTTACTAGACCCCAAATTTTTCTATCCCTTGATGCCCACTCGTTTCTATCTTTCAAAAATGCAATTATTGTATTTGTAAAGTAATTGGCAAGAAATGCCTATAAAAATTACTTCGTTAATAAAGGTTGGTCAAACAATTTTTAACTACAATAAAATCTTGATATAAAATAATGAACACATTACCTGTATTCATTAGGTATTTTAATTAATCAGTAATAATCTGTTATAATTGACCAATAATAATGTAGCATGCACATACATGAAGTTATTAATAACTCTATTAGTTAATGCATAATTTGTTTAGATTAGGGTTGCTACTTACATTTATTTTTAATTAAAGTTAAGCCGAATTATAATATAAATTAAGGAAAATGTAAGTGTTGTAAAATCAATGGAAAATAATAAAAAAAAACATGAGAAGTGCATTGACGATTAATGGATTTTTCATTTACTTTTAGTCGAGAGAAGCTTTAGGTAAGAAATATTATATTTTAGTCTATAGCTCTAATGTGTTATACTTATAACCTAGAATAATGTTTTATATACTAAAACATTTCCAAAAAAATATGCTATCAAACAGTGAAAACCCCGTTTAAATAGGGTTAGTTGTTTTTGAGAAAATCGCAAATAGGATTCATTTATTCAATTACGGATATGGGTATACATTTGCAGATCTTATAATAATATACTAATACAACGTGTCGTTCAACCATTATATCTATACTAATATTATAAAGCTGAAAAGTATGTTTGTTTGTTTGAACGCGGTAATCTCAGGAACTACTAGTTCGAATTGAACAATTATTTCACTGTTGGATAGCCCATTTATCGAGGAAGGCTATAGGCTATATAACATCATGCTACGACCAATAGGAGAGGAGCAGCAATGAGAAATGTTGCAAAAACCGGGAAAAATTACCCAGACGAAGCTGCGCTGTATTAGAGAAAAATATTGTTGACAGTGTTACTTACCATATACTGTTTATTATTTTATGTATTTTAGCGCAATAAATAAATAAATATATACCTATTATGATGGTCTGCAAGTTTCTTTAATGTTAAAATCCATACTTGTTTAGAGCTATGTTTATATGCCTGGGGTAAATTCGTACGCTATTATATTATCATTGTTATGTTCACTATCTAGATTATAAGGACTTTGTGTACCTATAGTAATTACTATTAAGACGGAGGAATTACAACGACTCCTAAGATACAGGTTCCCACCTAGTTTAGGAGTCGGTAGTATGACCTCACAAACTAATTTCCAGTGTACCTAATTAAAATCTTCTGAGACACTGTAACCTTGTCTGTACAAATAAAAAAAATATTATTATTATTCTCTTTATTAAAATTAAATACATATAAATTACATTTTTAAATATAGCTAACAAAAATTAAATATATTTAAAAATATAAAAAATAGTGTCCCACCGGCATCGGGTACAGGGACCAAGCTACCGGTGGTTACGGCCCCAAAGAAAGGAACCTTCTCACAATGCGAGCCGTGTCCAGAAGTACTGCCTTCTGTATCAAGCGCTTGATCCAACCGTCTAACGCGAGCCTCTCAAGGTGTTGGTCGAGGCTCTTGGCAATATTTTTGGTTAACTGAATTTGATCGGAATAGGTGTAATTTTCGTAAATTTACTATTAAATGGTTAATGAGGTTTCCATTTCTTTTTGCGGCTATTGTATGGTTTGTAAAAGCTTGTAAAATTATGAATTTAAATGTTACTTGAACGGAGATACATTTTAGACGTCATGACTCTTTAAGTGTTGCCAGGTTATTATTATTATTATTATTCCGCCATAACTTTAAAACCGTTCAGTCGTTTAAATTCGAATCCAATTTTAATTTGAATTTAAAGTCCTGAACGGTTATTATTATTATTATTATTCCGCCATAACTTTAAAACCGTTCAGTCGTTTAAATTGGAATCCAATTTTAATTTGAATTTAAAGTCCTGAACGGTTTAGGTGATTTGGGGTTCTGATATTAATAGAATCGATAAATAAGTCCAACTATAATATGTATGTATTTAGAAATATACATATAAGTATGTTTCTCGGTTGTCTGGTTTCCATAGTACAAGCTTGCTTAGTTTGGGATCAGATAGCTTTGTGTCAGATGTCCCAAGATATTATTATTAAGTAACACAGACTTACATGGTTATTATCAGGTAGATTTTATGCTACAATTTACAAATATACAGTTATTTGAAAGAATGATCCAAATTGGTCATATATTTAAACAAGCTCTGCTTAGTTTGGGATCAGATGACGTTGTGTGAGTTGTCCGATGATACTATAGATATTATACACATCACCGAAACACTTGTCACATTAACAGTGTAAAATCAATCACGAATCATAGATTAATTAATTATACTTTAATTAACCTCAACTCACACGCTACATTTTCACGCATGCGCTGAATTTCCGAACGCAACATTCGCTCTATATGTGAAACTTTGTGCGATAAATATGTGGAAAATGTTGATAATCAACATTTTTTTTGTTAATTGGGTAATTCACTACTATGACCATAACGTGCCGACTGTAGTGTAGTGTGACTAGTCTGTAAAATCGACTATATGCCAAATTAATAGTCGGCGATTAGTCGGTGATTGAACATCACCGACTACACGCCCGATGGCCGTTTACTCTAAAGCTTATAAGGTGATAGAAATAGTATTTAAAACTTTGAATAAAGTACAATAACCTAATGGGACTGTGTATTATCCATACTAATGTATACTTAATATTATAAATGTGAAAGTAACTCTGTCTGTTTGTTCGTTACGCTTTCACGCTCAAACAGCTAAACCGATTTGGATTAAATTTGTTATGGAGATAGTTTGAGTCCCGGGGAAGGACATAGAATAGTTTTTATCGAGATAACCGACATTCACGCGGAGCCGCGAGCGAAAGCTAGTATTATAAATGTGAAAGTAATCTGTCTGTTCCTTTTCACACATAAACTGCTGTACCGATTTTGATAAAATTTGGTATGGTGATAGTTTGAGTCTTGGGGAAGGACATAGAATACCTAGTTTTTATCACGATAACCGAAATAAGCTAAAAACTGACATACGCGACGAAAGCTAGTTTATTATAAATTCACAGTTTCGGTTTTGACACATTCCTAAATTATATAATAGGGTAGATGACTGTCAAGTCAAATCAATATCTTTTTATGAAACTTCAAAACGATGCGCCCCGTACTAATTTATATGAAATACAAAACAATGACGTCATTCTTTTGTATGGTCAAATCATGTAGTTTCAATGTTTGTTTTGATGTTTATAAATTCATGACAACGTAATATTGTAGAGAAACATTGCCTTATAGAACAGCTTAGTAAATGATATTTCTTAAATAGTGTTAAATAATTTATTGTGATTGTTGTCATCTTCCCAATTATATAATTCCTGCCACCCTTTTCTCTTCAACTTCCAAAGCTTTACTTACGCCTTTTGCAACGTATTTACAAGTACATATATATAAGACAATAGTACTTTTTAAAATATTTCACAATTTCAAATACCTAAGTAGTTCATTGAAATTATAAATTTAATTGCAGGAGGCCTATTTAAAAAATGTCGGCAAAACGACATGGACGGAAAGAAATCGAACTAAAATTCACTTTGACGACAAAACAATTTAAAATATGGTCAATTTGACTGCGCTAGAAATCAAACTGGACTTTCATTTAGATAAAATTTAACGAAGGATGTTCATTTGCATAAAATAAAACATGGTCTTACACCATGTTTTATTTACAAAGACTAGAATTTCTATGCTAAATCTAGTCATCGTCTGGTTAATAAAATTTTAAATCCAAATAAAATGATAATTGTGAAAGTTTTCATGTAATTTATTACTCCATTACGCGAAAACGGGTAAATTAATTTAGATGAAAATTGACACACGGATAGTTTATAACCTGGGTTAATATAAAGTAGCTATTTTTATTGTTTTACTGATAATAAAAAACATATTTTGTAACATAGAAAGGTTAATAGAAAAAAAAACTAATAGAAGAATAATGTTCAAGATCAATTTCATCGATTTAAATGCGAGATATGGTTTGCCTCAAAAACTTGTTATAAAACTGGATGATTATAACAATTAAAGTAGATAGGGTAATATAAGACACTGAGTTCAGAAAAAAGTGAGTGATTAATAGCAAGCTCTACTAGTTTTTACCAGTACTGATTACGGAAGAATCTACAAGCTCTGCTTAGTTTGGGTATCAGATGTCGTTGTGTGAGTTGTCCTAAGGTATTATTTATTATTATTATTAATTTAAATAAATAAAAAATAAACTATTTGAACTCTATGATTCGTCGTGTTTGAATTTAGAATAATAAATGAGTAATTATGTTGTTCATTAATGTGTATTAAATAGTATAATGGAATAATAATATGCATAACTAAAATACACCACATTAAAATAAGTAAGCTACTTTTTTAAATTTCGAATAGTAGAACTCATTAATCTTACACAACACTAATAAAAAATGATGACAAAGGAAACTCTGAGCCTAGTCCAAGCTAGGCTCAATATTCAGTTCTTTTCGAAGGGCTAAGTAGAGAAGTGCGTTCTGCTCCGCACTTCCCTACCGAGTCCGGCTAGTTTTAGCTGAGGACCGACGAGGTTATGATTCAGGCATGCGCAGACCTCCTTAAATTCGCGCATGCTCCGTTGATACCTCGGTGTCCGAGGCTGAAATTAGGGCTATCAAAACAAGTTCTGTAGTGTTTATTATTTTTTATAATTTAATATTGGTAACAATTCAGCTTAGTTTCATCAAACCGATATACTATGTGTAAGTATAGGCTATAGTGTTCGGTACGATACTTTATTTTAATACTTAAACTATTTTTATTGGAATATAAGTTTATTTAAAGTATTTTAAAAAATTTCCGATGGCAACTAAAAATAAAAAAAAAAACATGTTACGAAGCGTTTTCATTTCTAATAGTGTTTTTTTTTTCTATTCCACGGTAACTTAAAGATAATATGTATTATAGTGTGTATACTAGAATTGTGATCTAATTTTACTAGCTAATATTTTGAACATATGATATTTTAATGTAAGCATAATGTAGACTTTTTCTGTTCATTTTATTAATATGCAGTTTAATTTTCTTTATCAAAAACTGACAACCCTATACTATAGACACCCTAGTTACGTTATTGAAGTCTATATTAATACCTATAAATACTTTAGGTATGTATCTTCCCGTCTGATGGTTTTGGGCGCCATTAGGTAGCGTCGGGTAACGTGCTCGTAGTTTTTTTTTTAGTTCGGCAAAGGTATCGCATTTATACAGTCAATTTAAGCAAGAGCCATTATCTGATTTCGCGGATTTCGCATTGACGTAGAGACCAGGGGCCTACTCTAATTCAATCAAAATAAAGTTTCGATTAAAAATGAGGTGGTCATATACAGAACCTCTAACATCTATTTCATCCACTCGTTCCAGAAAACTGTCCATATGTTCGAACTTCTTGTGCTTATCCAAAAAAATAATTAGAATAGTAGTAGTAAACTTAAGAAATTTAAGTAAACGAAAATTCATGAATTTTCGTTTTTAAGTTCTTACTTAAAAACGAAATTCATGAATTTGCGATTTTTTTAATAGCACTATTAGGTTTGTTTTTTCTTTTTTATATATTTATTTTAAGTACTTTTTTATGTTATGTATATTGTGGTCTTGTATGGAATACTGAAAGTATTGTGTAATGTTTCCGAAAAAACTGTACAGACGCCCGTGAAATCACCGATGGCTTCAGCTGAAAAGCAGCGCTGCAGTCCGCTATAGCATAAGCTGAGCTGCGGCCCTTTAAATTCACTTAATGAATCTTTTGTAAAAATGTGAATTTAATAAATTATTTTTCTTCTTCTTCTTCAGTCCTGTCCACTCAAGAGAGTAGGCCTGACAAAATGGACCACTCTCTAGAAAGAGACATCGCTACTTTGTGGACAATATATGCTAAAGGCCCCAAGAGGTTTTCTCTCTTTCACGATTTGCAGTCAATATTTACTTTTTAATTGAAATGAATGACACGGTGCAGGTCTATACGTCAATGGGATTTCGCACTCGTATTTTTTTAAATCGGCTATGGTATCCCCATTATACAGCCTGTAAATATAACCAAACAATCAGTCTCGCGCTTGTGCCGTTTTAAGGTTCCATACCTCAAAAGAAGAAACGGAACCCCTAATAGGATCACTTTGTTGTCCGTCCATCCATCTGTCTGTCAAGACCCTTTATCTCGAGAACGCGTGGTTGTATCCAGTTGAAATTAAAACCATATACTCAGGTCTACAATCCCTTGAAGTTGTAAACTAACCAAACTTCTAAGTTAACGTTAAAAAAAAATACTGCTCAATTCCTGAATTGTTTATAAAAATGTGTGGCACTCGGCGACTGCCGCGGTAAATAGCTTTACCGCGGCAGTCGCCGAGTGCATAGCATTTTTTTTCAACTTTTTTTTTTTTTTTTTCAATACATTTTTGAGCAGCTCGTCTTGATCGAGCTTCGTACAGTCGCACCATATACATATACGTTAAGCGAACGCTCGGCCGAGCTACATAGTAGGCGGAGTGAGGGGTGTTAGGTTTTATTTTCGTAACAGAATTTCTTGATTCGGTCGCCGCGCTCTAAGCCCACTATAAAAGCTATGCAATAGCTTTATATGTAGATACCTATGAATTTGTAAGGTACCATTGGTAGGCGTTACAAATAACTAGCAAACCTGTTAATCCCTCCAGCTAAGCTGGGTTCACGTCGGTAGTATAATGGGTAGAATTCGAACCCGCGACCTCACGATTGCGAAACACTAAAAGTAAATAATTTGACCATAGAAAACGTGACGTCATATGCTAGCATCCCATACAAATTTGTACAGAGCGGCTCGATTTTGACGTTTCTTATAAAGAGGCTAATTTATTTTACATCACCCAAAAGTTGGTAAGTAGAGAATGCTTTTAGCATTAAGTCCGCTTAAGTACATTATTTTTGTGCATAAAGTCAATAAATAAATAAATATTTTTATTTATATTTAAAAATGTAAAAATAAGATGAAGAAAGAATAATCAGGAATAATATTAATTTTTTGAAGTATTTCGATACAGTGTTTATTTGAAAGTTCGAGCCTACATTATGTAACATGTAGATATTTTTAAATAAAATTAGTTACCTTTCTATAAATAATTAATTATTTATGAAAGGTATGTAGCATGTTTAATATTTTTGAACATAATTAAGTCTGTGTCAGCCATAAGTCATAAAAATGGTTATAAATCAAAATGTTTATGATAAGTAAGTGTTGTGTATTGACCGAATGATTTTAATTATGTTTATTTAATGATTTATTTGTTTGAAATAAATTAGAGATTGACAGAAAGAGATGAATGTCACTCGTAAGTCGTTACAAACTTACGTAAAACCCCTTTCGGGTTTTCTATTTATAAGTACCACAAATGTCAGTTTTGCTACTTTTAACAGACAGTTTACAGTATATAGGTTACTAGCTTTCGCCCGCGGCTCCGCCCGCGTGGATGTCGGTTATAGCGATAAAAACTATCCTATGTCCTTCCCCGGGACTTAAACTATCTCCATACCAAATTTCATCTAAATCGGTTCAGCTGTTTGAGCGTGAAAGCGTAACAGACAGACAGACAGACAGACAGACAGAGTTACTTTCACATTTATAATATTAGTATGGATTGACTCCGTTCGTTAATAGTATTAACTTACAGGGTAATTTGGTGGTTAGGGGTTAGGTCCCCCCTCCCCCCGAAGTTTTAAATAGGTGGATAACTACACAGTACCTACTAATTTTTTTGGTGTGTAGTCAATCGAACCACCTCCCACCCAAATTACGACCACCTCCAAAAAGTGATCGCGGGTAGGTACGGCCATGATAAGTAGAGCCACTATATGATCATAGTCGGTGCTTAAGATTTTCTTAATAAGATAACTAGCAATGTAGGGTTCCTACATTACCTACTAGCAATCTTGTTAACCCCTCCAGCTAAGCTCAGTGGCTTGTGTTAGAAGTGGGTTCACGTCATTAGTTTAATAGATAGGATTTAAACCCGCGACCTCACGATTGCGAGTACTATGCTTTATCCATGTTTATTAGAGTGAGTTTTTTTCATTTTAAATGAATGGGCCGACTAGCCACTGACTACAAATATGGCCAGATTTAGGATTTTATTATGGACGGGATGAGGACAAGAGACAATGGGCAAAGAAATTGAATATAATACAAGAAATTCAGTACATAAAACTACCGTCATGAAAGGGGGTTCCCCTACCTGGATCCGCCAATATGGCCAGGACTTCTGACACCTTGTCTGGTGCTTGCATCTTTACTATACACGTACGAAAAAGTGGTTAAACTCGGAAGTGAAATCAGGGTGGCCCACTAGTAGTAGGGTAAATTCCCGCTACAAATCCAAATGGGTGAGGTACTCAATCAGATGATAACGGCACTGGACCGCTAACTGGCGCATATACCCTGCTCTGAGGCGTAGGTACAGTTACATTTACCCTACTTGCCTACATCGAGGCCAGAGTAACCATGTTAGTACCTATGTAATGGCTAAGGCATCGGTCTCGCAATCGTGAGGTCGCGAGTTCGAATCCTACCCATTATAGTACCGACGAGACCCCACTCCTAACACAAGTCTTTGAGCTTAACTGGAGGGGTTAACAAGATTGCTGGTAATGTGGGACTCAATCCCACATTGCTAGTTATCTTTAAAAAAAAAATGTTATATACCTACTAAAGTACCTAAAATATCTAAAACTTTTTAGGTACTAACAGACGAGCATTGTTGGTTCGCCAGAATTTGTTGAACGACAAGCCGACCCGAAGCAATTTGTGATATTGCCTGGCCTTATATATACTAATATTATAAAGCTGAAGAGTTTGTTTGTTTGAACGCGGTAATCTCAGGAGCTACTGATCCGAATTGAAAAATTCTTTCGCTTTTGGATAGCCCATTTATCGAGGAAGGCTATAGGCTATATAACATCACGCTACGACCAATAGGAGCGGAGCAGCAATGATATATGCGGCAAAACCGGGCAGCTTTTTCCGCGAACATTCATCTTCATATTAAATTAGATTAAACCCTCATTGTGTTCAGCAACCATATAAAACACACTGCTTACCGTCAGGCGAGTTATAAAATCGTTTGCCAAATAAATGCTAGATTTTAACACTTTTTTTACGAGTTTTTTAAAAAGGTCTGTAGGTAATCATTCAAAGATTACTGTGTAAATTGATTAGTAACAGTATTTAGTGCCTCCAAAATTGATTACATACAAGTTAAGTAATATTAAAGAGGAAGATAAATAGATTTTACTGTTTTTCACTACTTGATGGCGCAGTAAGAATTCGTGAGTGATCCGTGAGATCCATCACGTTTGATACGATTTTAGATCAACACATTGACCGACTGAGACAATGTGTTAATCTAAAATCGTATCATACGGAGTTGTTAACGGCTTAGGGTCAGCACCCCTAAGGTCGCAGGGTTAGTTAGGTACATTTATTAAGTTGTATAAAATTGGCATAAAAATGCTTTAAAAAAAATCTTTAGTGAACATGTCTCAATTGTCAATTCCGGATTTGGTAACGGCTTTGGACTCCTAATGTCGCAGGTTTTTTAAGAATTATTCTTCTTTACATTTAATAAATACAAAAAGTGTGTGTGTGTTGGTAAGTTTGAGTGTACGTTTTGTCCGTTACTAGAATGTTTGTATAGTACCTGCAATACGAGCCTTGCTTTCTATAGCTAGAACTATTTTTACAAAATGATTTTTAAGTTTATTATCTTCAAAACGACAAAATGGATTTGAACGACAAACAAAGCTAAGAATCGTCCCGAATAAACTAGCTTTCTTTTAATAAAAAAATCGACAACTAAATATTCTCCACATTGCCACAGACAGACACACAGATACACACATAAAATTTATAACACTTCTCTGTTTGAGTCGGATGTTAAAAACAAATTATGTCTGTTTGTTTTTTCAGTCCTTATCCAATTTTGACAATACTATGACATTGTGTATTTTTTACCGCGTTTGCTGGCATCCAAGCGCGCAAAGCCTCCATTAACTTGTTGCGATTTATAAATGAATCATTATCGGTAAGCTATGCCTTAACAATTGATTAAGTAACTAAGTTAGCAATACTTAAGGTCATGAACCGCCAGCAATGACCTTTACCAATGCAGCCACTGTTGTTCCGCTTTTTTATGAAAGAGCTGACGCGACAACACCGTCAACTGTTTTGATTTTTACAACTAGGATTTCAAAATTGACTGGCTTGTTGTATAGTGACACTGACTGGTAAGCCAGAGGTTTTGGTCTCGATCCTCACCCAGACTTAAACTTTGCGTGATGAGCACGATGGTTTATTCTGTGTCTGGGTGTAATTTATCAATAAAAGGTACCTAAGTATATTTATCAATTGCCTGATTGTATAGGCTCTTTCTTTTTGTAATTTTTGAAGCATTTTTTAATGCTAATTTTATACATATAAATTTAAAGTACCTAAATGACCGACCTTCGCTCGGTTTGTTTTTCATATGATGTTTTCTAAAAATAAAACCTGATCTAGCTAGGTTACGTACTTAATTTCATGAAAATCGTTGGAGCCGTTGCCGAGATTCAGATTATTATACTTATTAGTTTAAAAGAATTCGTCTCAAGCGGCTATAAAATCGCATCATACGCAGGCTTAATTTGATTTTCGCGGGCATATCTCGGTGTCGGAGTTGGTAACGGCTTATAGCCAGTACCCCTAAGGTCGCAGGTTCAAATCTCGCGTGACACGAATTTTTCCTCCATACATTGAAATTTATATGTGTAGTCTCTGCCTTGTTTGGAATTATTTTGATGGCGTTGTGTGAGTTGTCCCAAGATATTAAAAAAAAATCTTCTCTCGCACCCGGCTACTAGTGGCCAACATATTTACCAGATTTAACAGATACATTATAGTTTTAAAAATTGCATCTTTTCGGCCTATCCTATACCCAACGACCGATCTCTACAAAGAGTGGAATGTTCTCAATATTAGACAGCAATTTGTCCTACACACACTCCTACTCCAACATCGTAGAACACCACTCCAAGTAATCACCAAAAGGCGAAAAGACAAGGTCTGCACAGTTCCTCCTGCTCGTTTTTCCTTCATAAAAAAATTTTTCTTGTACCTAGCCCCTTCCCTCTATAATAAAGTCAATGCGAAATGCGCTATCTACGAAATGACTTTCCTTCAATGCAAAAGCACCGTCCGCTTGTTTCTTCAAAATATGTGCTATGACGAAACTGAGGCATTCTTGGTCAAATAACTTCACAAGTAGGTATACAACATTACGGCAAACACATCTAACATACACGCACTACACACACAATATCATACATGCACTACACACACAGTTACACACTACACACACTAAAATACACACATAAATAACTAAAAAATATTACATAAGTTTAATATTAAATCCAAACCACGTGCTATTTTAAACCAAATTATTTGTAAGGGACGGGACTGTCTTTCCCTAACACAGGCTATTCAGTAGCCTAGCTGGGAAAACAGTGCTCAACCATATGTTCATTGTAGATTTAATAATAGTACCTAAGTGAAATCTATTTAAGAACTTCATGTAAAATCTTGCAATCTCCTTTTACATAAATAAATATTTATTATTATTATTATTATTCCAACTATTTGTATGGTATGTATCTGCATACTGAGCGTTTAAGTCATCCGTCGGAAAAAGTGTTCACTACTTGATTGAATACGAAAATGGTAGTTTTAATCGAAACTTAACTGCAACTGAACTGCAACTGCACTTTAAATACGTGAATCGACCCGCAGGTGGTCCTGATTAATATAAAATAGCGCCATGTTCGAGCGAAGAAACAGGCCGTCATAACTTTATTTTATCATCTCATTTTCCAATTTAGTACCTACTACTGCTTACCACTTAATTTATGGACAGACATATTATGAACATCAAAACGAACTTATAACACGCAGGTAGCTGTTTCAACAATAATCAAAGTGAGTTATAAAACTTTATGAATAGAAAACTACGGTCAATGAGACTCTGATGGATATTTATGACTACTTACACAGTACTTTAAAACTCATATACCTACTATGATTTAGAACTGTTGTATTAAACTATTAAATGTTTAATACTTTCTCAAGCGTGCAATTGAATATTTATCTGAATAAGCTTGTTTCCTCTGAATATTTAAAACTTTTTTGTCGTGATAAATCGATGGCAACATATAAAAAAGTGTCTAAAAAAAGTCACGTTATTGATTGGTTGTGCACAGCGAATGGCGATTGCAGCGACATGACATGCGATACAATAGGAACTAACGTTATTGACTGGTTGCTAAGCAACACAAATGGCGATATGTCATCGATGTTTTCTTATGATGTTATCGCGTAAAATCATCGTCAAATTACATCTAACTGACACAAAATTTACTGTTGATTTACTAGCATTTATTGATGGGTTTCGTTGTCTGTCTCCAAAACTCATCATCAGGTCTTTCTTTTGGGATAATTTCGTATAAACTTCTGAACAAAAAAAAAATTTTTGTAAATTCGTCTTTATATGACGGACTTTATACTTAAAGAAAAACATTGAAATTGAGAAACTCCACCTTTTTCAAGCCGGGTAAAAGTAAATCTATCCTGCCTCTGTTACATTTATTTTACCCGGCTTGAAAAAGGAGGAGTTTATCTTATACATAATATAATTTTACTTGCTTTTCTCGCGGTTTCGCTCGCGTTATTTTTGATTTTTGGACTATATGCTATTCTGGTGTATAAACTATACATTACTGTAAAGTTTCGTCAAAATCTATTCGGTAGTTTTTGCGTGAAGAAGCAGCAAACAGCCATCTATCCTCACAATTTTTTGTGTTTATAATCTTAGATGAATATTGCTCCTTAACTAAAAATACTTTGTGTCAAGTCAGAAAAGACGAGTCATGATCAAGAAATTGTAAATAACGGTCATTTCAATTTATGCGGAGTGGTGAACCAATATTTATCTAAGTAATTATGCTGAGCACTTGGCATTTGACTTAGACGATCGAACAAATAAAAGATAAGATATATGACGAACTAGATTCGTAGAACCACACTTTAATACGTGAAGCGGATTCTTTGAATTCCTGTTTAAGAGGACATTACACTGGGATAATTATTTATTTAGCGCTACGTACACAGCGACACGATCGCCGGCCTCGCTCTTCCGCACACAACCATTACTTCACAGTGCGCAGGAGCGCAGCTCAAAATAAAGTAAAATATTCGTTCGTACATATGTTAGATTACGAACGCCATGACTATGACAATACGAAAATGCTCGTTTTTGCATTTTTCCGCAACTTCAATATTTATTTGCGGGATCATATTAAGATATATCCTTGAATTTATTTTTATCATCTACTAGAAAAACTCTTTGACTAGTGACACAATTTTTTTCGTGTCCTAATATAAATCAAATAAATTTATATGGTTTTCCATATAAATTTTTGAGAGAGCCGAACCCTGTTTCGCGTAATCTACCCTTAAGTCCTGCTGCCCACGAGGCCACAGTTAAGCCACCTCAACTTGTGGAAGACATTTTTGTGCTGCCCACAGAGCCCGTTAGACATACAGAATGATTTTTAATACACTAATAACCTCCCGCTCGTGGCTTCTTTACATAACACTAAATAACTTTGTAATATCAGTTTTGGAAAATATTTCATGAATTAACCATTATGCCTCACTTGTTTTTGGAGTCAAAGTCAAAATACTTTATTCATTTAGGTTACAAATGCAACACTTATGACCGTCAGACAAAATTTGGAATAGAATGATTCTACATTTAATGCCAAGTTCGCAAGAGTAAAGCCGTGAGAAAAGAACTTGGCAATAAAAACTCAAGGCCACATTTTTTTTAATGCCATTTTGCACAATATATTTGTATATATACAGTAAAGCCAGTAAGGTGCTGCAATCATTACACCATGAAACGAGTTACAACCTTTACCAGCTACAGACTATTCAGACCACTAGATGATCCTAGAGACTCTCAGATGTGTGGTAACTGGTAAATGGTTGTAGATATGATAAAAGTAGGTGGTAGGTAGTGAAGGGTTAATTTGTAATTTTTTTTTCAGCTGTAACATTTTGGTAACTGCTTTCAGAATTCGTTCTGGACACATGCCATTGGGAGCTTTTGCGTTTCTTATGAAAAAAGTAGATTCGCTGAATTGCACAATATGTGATAAAGTTGAAGACACTTATCATCTCTTAGTGGAGTGTGTCAGGAATGAGTCTGAAAGGAGGTACCTAATAAGTAAATTTAATTGAAATAAATTAGATGTAGGTTTATTTAAAGTAATTCTCTCTAAACCAATGTCTCCAGAGGCTATGTTACTTTATTTCTTAGTTAAAATTAAGATGTAGATATTAAGATCAGGTTACAATGGAACCATCATAACAATTTGTTAAAGGTTTCTAAAATAAATAAAGATTAAAAAAAAAAAACTCAAAAGTTATATTATGTAGTTATTTGGTTTAATGCTAAAGACAATAGCGGTAAGTTATTAGTATTTGGTGTGGAGATAATGTTCTAAAGGTTCATTTCGCATCGGCCGCGCGCGTCAGCCGTTTGTCGTAAGCCGCGCGGCTAGCGATCGGCCACGATGAACGGAAATGAACCTTAAGAGAGTGTATAGCGGCGACATTATCGTTGTGTCACCTATTTCTATACACTCTCTTCCGTGATTCTCTCGTCCGTGGAAATGGTACCCAAATATGTTTCTCAAAAACTACTGATTCGATTTAGATACGGTTTTCGCTATTCGACTAAATATTTTTCTAGAAAGGTTGTAGGTTGTTGTGCTAATCAACAAATTAGCTATTTTTTGCTGTGAAAGCCCTCCAGCAAAGCCCAAGGTTAGATACTCGTGGTTGCCAAAATAAACACTGGCGGGGATTTAATTCTTTGTAATAGAATATCCAAACTACTAGATATTGCTTGATGGAAATACTAACCAAGTTAATTCCCGTATCGTATTACGTTATATATGGAAAGCGATGTTTACAGTTCACGCGTGAATTTCTACCAGTAATAATATTATACATAACTTGTGGAAATGTTAGTTTCTCAGAACATTTCAATGGTTTACTTGAAAGAAATTCGTTCCGAACAATATGTGTAGAGTTTATTTCCAATGTATTGAAGAAAGTATACATTGTTATGTAAAGAGTAGCTCTTTAAAGGGTGTCTTTCTTTAAGTTTTCGTTCTTTATATTCACAAAGTATTAGTACTTATGTTGCCATTCCAAACAGAAAGGAGTACCTACCTTATTACTTAGGTACTGTCTTAATGTAATTGAAATGAAATGAAATGATTTTTATTGCAGTAATTCTGATCTTAAAAGTAATGGTGTGCAACAAAATTTACCTCATTAGGCATGCATTTTTAAAAACAGTAATTAATTCAACATATTTATAAAATATATATAACATATTTATAATTGACTGCCTCTGTGGCACGATGGGAGTGTGCATCCGACGGCTACGCAAGAGGTCGTGGGTTCGATCGCCACCCAGGATAAAACTTTGTGTGATGAGCACGATGGTTTGTTCTGTGTCCGGGTATTACTTATCTATAATATGTATGTATTTAGAAATATTTAAGTATTTTTATCGGTTTTCTGGTTTCCATAGTACAAGCTCTGCTTAGTTTGGGATCAGATAGCTTTGTGTGAGTTGTCCCAAGATATTATTATATTATTATTATTATTAATACTATGTATGTGAGTTTATAAAAACAACGATCTATGAACATTTTTTTAAGCGTTCTCTCAAACCGTTGCATATCTAATTGCTATATGTCATTTGATAAGTGGTTGTAGATTTTTATACAAGAAAAGTATATATTCCTTTTAAAAAAATCCGTTCTAGCATGAGGCAATATTATTTTTTTCTTTTTCGTAATCTTTTATTGTAACCTAAAGTGCTTTTTTCGGAAAGTATGTGATGTGCTTTTTTATGAAGCTAGCTGCCTGTAGTATGTATATATTCATGTTAGAGTGAGATATTTATGTTCTCTAATTAAATTTAATTTATATTTAAAAAATATTTTTATTTTTTTAATTTGTGTAAAAGATTGGACAAAAGGTTAACTTAACCTGTCCGTGCGACCCCCTAAGGTTCACACTGAAAATCAGCGCAGTGATGTGGTTCGACGCAACACAGCAGTACGCTGAGTAGTAGACCTATCTGTTGCAGTATCCTAAGATAGGCTAGTTTTAAGTTTAGATTAAGGTAATTGTGCGTCTTCCACAAGCGTCTTCCAGACGGTTGGAAGCAAACGTACAAACCAAGGTGCCCTTACTGGTTTCCAACGGCTGTTGCAAGCCAAGTACCAAGTAATTTAGTTTACAACAGCCGTCTACACTGCTGGAAACAAGCAAGGTCACCTTGGCGGGAAGGCTTGTTTCCAACCGTCTGGATGATGCTTAAATGTTATGGATCTGCAAGAAATAAATATTTATTTTTGTTAACTTTTTTTTTAACTTCTACTATATCTTTGTTTATTTAGGACTAGCTGACTCGCGCAACTTCGTCTGCGTAAATTGTACCCTTTTTTGCAACATTTTTCATTGTTGCTTCGCTCCTATTAGCCGTAGCGTAATGTTATATAGCCTATAGCCTTCCTCGATAAATGGCTATTCAACAGTAAAATAATTCGGTTTTTCAATTCGGACCAGTAGTTCCTGAGATTATTGCGTTCGAACAAACAAACTCTTCAGCTTTATAATATTAGTATAGATATAGATTAGTTTAAAATGTAGATTTAATTATTAGTTTTAGCTCATTTTTTCGTGTTATAGTATGTAGTAGGTATTTCCGATTTATGTATTTGACATTCTTGGATAGTAAGTACCTACCTACCTACTAAACATATCATAATTATTCTGAAAGTAAAACAACTAATAATAATCATATCTTTATATATATGATTATTAATAGTTATTTTACTTTCAGAATGCATATATACATAGATTTTATTGAATCTGTTCATGAGATATCATAATTCATAATTAATTAATTTTAAAATTAAAAATTCTAATCACAAAATTAACATTTAAATGAAACTGATTCCAATAACGTTTTAACTAATTCACAATTTATGATATCCTAGTAAAAATTCTAGCCATATTAACATTACGGAACATAATCGCAATTTTTAAAATGATGTGCAATTGACCTTTAAATTTTGATCTAAATATTAATTAGTTACCACTGCCTGTTTCTTAATTAATCAAGATGCATCTTTTATGTATTGACATCCTTGTAATCAGGGTTGTCACAACACAGATTTCATGTACAAGATAATGTGTTAAGTATTCAATGGCAAAATTTAAAATTGCATGTTACTCTATCGCACATCTGACTTTGGCAGAATTGACGACATCGGCAATGGAGCCATAAAAAAATATTGTGTTAAGTAAAAAATACTCTTTACACGTTGAATTATTAGGGCTTGCTCCCGGGAACTCCTAGTATTGACTTAGTCCCGGTATCTTGATTCCCGGTACTACCGGCACTGAGATTCACCTACTCAGCTGCGAATTACCCACCTTAGCAAAATATTGTTTCCTAACAGAATCTTATTGAAACAGTTATTTAGAGCTCTAGGGTTTGCAGAACCGGATTTATCAGTCCCGGTACTGCCATCAACTTAGTACCGGTATTCTTGGGTATTCTCAATTTACAAGTAGTGCAGTTGCAGTTCAGTTGCAGTTAAGTTTCGATTAAAACAGCCATGTTTGTATTCTTGTAACTTTGGGATCGATCTCAAATACGCCTGCGTCAATTAAGCGTCTCGAGAGCGCAATAACGACATTCTAGTACAGTGCGCTAGCGTTTTTGAGATCGATCCCAAAGTTACAAGAATAAGAAAATTGCCGTATTAATCGGAATTTAACTGCAACTGCACCGCAACTGTGCTGCTTTAAATACGTGAATTGGCCTCCAGGACTGCTTCAAGAGCTTAAGTGCGATGTTAAGTATAAAACTGTTTTTTTTCGCGGGCGTTCGATTGATTGTGCCTAGTGAGTCGAACCATGCTCGCAATGTTACTATGTAGTTACGTTACCTCAATGTACATGTTGTCTTCTTTCAGGACGATATTAAGGGCTGTATAGCGTAAAAAAACATATGAAAGTTTTTAAATTTTTGCTTTCGGCCGTTTTCCAATAACTACCCTACTGCAGGAGTTGTCTTAAAAAAGAAACAAATTCAGTTTGACTGTGACAACCCTAGATTACAAAAAAATGTTAATAGATCTCCTTGATATTAAAACTTAAAGTTAATCGAAACTTGGAATAAACGATAAGAATTTGATACCATAAATATTAAATTAGGCCATCCATTGCAATTTATTTTAAAATGATAATAGTGACATTTGCTAACTAAGAACAAGGCCGACTACAATCATGTTCTCACATTCATTATCAAATAGGCAATTGATTCTTTGTTTTTACTAGCGTTGGCACGCGACTTCGCCTGCATTAAAACTTTATAAAACTTTGTGTACGTAACATGGCATCTACCGACGTATCGAGACCAAACAGAGACCAGCAATCGGTAACCAGCCTGCACTAAAAATTAGAAACAACAGCATTTTCAATATCCAATTTCATAGCAATTTTTATAGGCACTTGCCAATTACTTTATTAATACAATAACTAATTGCATTTTTGAAAGATAGAAAGTGCCAGAAAGATCCCGGCCCACTCCTAACACAAGTTATTGAGCTTAGCTAGATGGGTTAACGGGATTGCTAGTAATGTGGGACACACAATCCCACATTGCTAGTAATATTTAAAAAAAAAACCTTAAAAATTACTAAAAAATACTAAAATAAAAAAGGTACGAGATTAGCTATTTTGATTTTTGATTACTAATATATTATGACTAATTTTATATTTATACATGTTTGGCTGTATACCGAACACTCTCTTAACTTGACTGTTAACATAAAATAAAACAAAAAAGTTACAAAATATCTTCAATTTACAACAAGACGTTCTCCGCTTAAACATGTTGCAACAACCAGTGATGTGACTCACGGCACCCGTCAACCGCCTCTCAATTCTCAACCAAAAAACAACTAACCGCCATTATTACGAAGTATCTGAATATAAATTACATATTAACAATAATAAGTGTTAGGCATTTATTTGAATCTGCAACGGTTGGAGTCACTTTCGCTTTCTCGTGATGTCTAATTAACATACGAATGAGTAAACACTGTTCTGAATGAGATGTGGCAATCTTATGTTCGTCGTTTTAAGGTAATTTTACGAACCATATTGTTTATTTCGTCTTTTTCTATATTTATAAGTAATCAATGTTTGTATATTTGTCCCTATGCATACCGAAGTCATTGATTAGATTGAGATGAAATTGTTGGGACCGCAAAGGTTCCTTTTCCCAAAGGTCCTTTTCCGCATAGGTCAATTTGAATCGACATCTTTTTAAAAAACTTAAACTAGGGTACTCTAGCCTGGCGCGGCGCCCTGTGTGTGTCCAGGGGCCGCGTGGGTGTGAAATGCCCGGAACGCAACAACATCGCGTCCGGGCATTGCCACTGGGCGGGCCGCCGACGGTATAACACATTCCGGCGGCCCGTTCGCGAAGGTGGCGAACGATACACGGCGGGTTTTTTTAGTGGGTGCAAACCCCACACTACCTCCACCGTCTTCCCCGGACGGTGGGGGTGTTCGTCAGGAATTTTTCCCGCCAAAAAAAAAAAAAAAAAGGGGTACTCTAGCCTATTGTAGAATCACATTGTTATGGGGAAATTAATAAACATAAATCAAAACCCGGCACAAAAATTTACAGATCACCCACAACGTCTTGCAGAACAGTTATATGCAATGTCATAGTGCCACCAAAGTTGTTGAAATCGATAGAACTTGTGTTTAATATCAAAAAATGTGTGGCACTCGGGGACTGCCGCGGTAAAGCTATTGCATAGCATTTTTTATCAATTTAAAAAAAATATATAAAAAAAATAATTGCATATGTTAAATAATATATATATATATATTTTTTTCTTTTCATTACATTTCGGAGCAGCTCGTCTCGATCCGTGCGAGCTTCGTACAGTGGTAGGTACCACTTAAACGTTAAGCGAACGCTCGGCCGAACTACATGGTAGGTCGAGTGGGGTGTGTTAGGTTTTATTTTCGTTACGGAATTTCTTGATTCGGTCGCCGCGCTCAAAGCCCGCGATAAAAGCTATGCAATAGCTTAATAAAACGAATGGCCAAATACTAAAACGGCATTCAGTTTTGAGTTAAACGCCGCTACCTCTCATGCAGTCACAATCACTTAAAGATGAAAAGTTGCGATAGAATCAAAATATGGTGATCCACATTTAGGATTCAAATACGTTTAAAGAACTACCCATGAGATCATTTTAATTCCAATTAGGTACATATTTTGTTAATTAATTAATGTTGTTAAGGTATAAGGGATTATTTAAACGATAGCATTAATGTAAATTGACATTCAAAATAAATATATATTTCAATTTCAACGCAAGATAAAAAAAAAATAATGTAATGAATTTAACTCATTTAGGTATGAACTGTATACAATTTTTTTTTAAATATTGGTTTTACAATTAAATTTTTTTCCACATCACTTATTAAGTACAGTCATTTGGTAGTTTTACTTGGTCTTGGTTTTACGGTATTTGAGGTCTAGTAGTATAGTCCAGGTGGTTCGACTCCGGCCCCGGTTTAGCTACGAAAGTCTCGGGTTTGATTCCTGGGCCTAGACTTCAAATTTCTCTATCTTTCAAAAATGCAATTATTGTTTTTCTAAAGTTTTACGGGAGTTTTGTAATTGGTGATTTTATAGGTTTTGGTGTGTTCTTTCCAAATTTCAAGATAACCACCTCGTAAATGTGGACACTTGCGCCGTTACTTAAAATCTGTTTTTGGACAATATCTCTTTTCCAATATAGTGGTGCTAGTGGCAAAGTTACGAGTTGGCAAAGTTGAAATTCAGAAAGACCACCCAAAAATTAACTAATTTTCAAAACTGACGGAAATAATTCTAGGTAACTTAATTTTTCAACACCAAATGATTGGACCATATTATTATTATTTCAAATTGTATTTAACTCTTGACTTTTTCAATCTTTGTACATTTCTACCTTTGACTAAGCATTAGATGTACATTTTTTTCTTAAACTTATCCTTTATTTTGCATGCCTACGAGTGCAAAGGATTAGAAATATGTTAACACCGTTTTATCCTACACTCTATGCATATAAAAAATATTATGATAATATTATCGGTACAGCAATTAGGAGCTCGTTTCTGTTAAAATTTAGTTTCTAAAAAGTCTAGCGATAGTTTTCAGAGATATAAAAGCAATACATCATGTAACTATTTTTAAAACTGGATGCAGTTACATGTCAAGTAGTAAATAAAATAAAACTTAATCTTTTGATCAGCTTAGAGTCATAAAAATAAAAACTATTCGATTTATTTACATTTATAAATATCGATCTAGTATTCTAACATCAGACGACGGAGAAAGTGAAATTACATTAAATCTTATTAATAAGCTGAATTAATTAAGCTATGCTGTCATAATTTTGTTTTGTGAGCTTCGTCTTCCACTAGGATATTTCTTCTTGGCTTCGTACGGGTGTAATCTATACTATCTATATCTATACTAATATTATATAGAGGAAAGATTTGATTGTTTGTTTGTATTGAATAGGCTCCGAAACTACTGGACAGATTTGAAAAATTCTTTCATTGTTGTGAAGATACACAAACCCCGGGTGACATAGGCTATTTTTATCCCTGTATTCCCTGTCCGAACGGGAACTACGCGGCTGAAACCGTGAGGCGTCCGCTAGATTTAGATAAAAAGGTGCAGTTTAGTAATGCCAAACTGGTAAAGTTGACTGCATCGGTGGCGGGGTGGGAGTGTGTCCGACTACGCAAGAGGTCGTGGGTTCGATTCCCACAGGGGACACCACTTTGTGTGATCCACAAATTGTTGTTCCGAATCTGGGTGTGTGTATTGTACTTTGTGACTTGTTTGTTTGTAAAGACCCCCGCGACACTGGGCTAGGGTGGGAGTGGCATTTTATTTAAAAAAAAGTGATCGTTTCATTTTTAAAATTTTAATGCAAAATTGGTCAAGTAGAAAATTTGGGTTTTTTAATTTTTTTCGAATCGTTACTGATAGATTTTTCTAAAAAACATGGGTTAAAACGATGTCCTGAGAAGTACAAACACGACGACAAAAATCAGTCAAATTGGTTGAGATAAATCAGTTCTTTCTTAAACCATGATTTTCATTACGGCTACTCGTTTTAAATATAAATAGCTGAATATTATTATTTCACATTGACAGGCAAAGGATGAGGAGAACATCCTATAAGAATGTCCTTCGCAATTTGTGGTAACTACATGGCTATAGAAACCTTATTGCTTCTCATTTCCTGGACATAATATGGAAGATATTGAAAATGGTACGATCATGAACGACAATTACCTGTCAACCTTTTTTATATTTTTGCTAAACAGAATGTGCATATATTTTAAACGTTCGTGATATACTCCTTTCATAATGAATTGATTTTCCAAACGATAAATCTATACTAAAATTTGACTGCCTCTGTGGCGCGGTGGGAGTGCATCCGACTGCTACGCAAGAGCTCGTGGGTTCGATCCCCACCCAGGATGAAACTTTGTGTGATGAGCACGATGGTTTATTCTGTGTCTGGGTGTTATTTATCTATAATATGTATGTATTTAGAAAATATTTAAGTATGTTTATCAGTTGTTTGGTTTCCATAGAACAAGCTCTGCTTAGTTTGGGATCAGATAGCGTTGTGTGAGTTGTCCTAAGATATTATTATATTATTGTTAATATTATAAAGCTGAAGTGAGTTTGTTTACCTACTGGTCCGAATTGAAAAACACTTTTTTGTTGGGTAGCCCATTTATCGAGGAAAGCTATAGGCTATACAACATCACGCTACGACCAATAGGAGTGGAGCAGCAATGAAAAATGTTACAAAAACGGGGAAAATTAACGCATACGAAGTTGCGCGGGACAGCTAGTACCTAATAAAAATCCAAATTAATAATTACGATTAGGTCTCATTTCATATTCAATTTACATCACGAATATTGTTATGCGTTGTATTAAAATAACTAGCGTGTTTTAAGTTGTTGGTTGCATTGTAAACAAAGAAACTCTATGCATAATTGTTTTACCCGTAAAGTGGGGATGTGGTTTTTTCCTCACTTACCCCATCGTGTCGTTGGATACGTATTTTATTATTTATATTTTTGTTTCCTTCCCTAGTTAATTTTCCAAACGACGAAACGTGTTTTCACTAGGTGTCGTTTGGAAAATTAACTTTCCCAATCCCAATTAAAAATTCCGATTAGGCCTCATTTCATTTTAAATTTACATCATGCATATTTTTAAGTGTCGAATTAAAATAACATGTTTTTCCTTAAATAGGTGCCAACTGCACAATAGGTACATAGTGGACCAAAGTATGCGCAGGCATTAATGCGCTTTTTATTTACTCACTCATAGTCTGATGTATTCATTCTTCGTTCGTCCTAAGGTTTTCTCCCGCATTCCAGTGTAAAAAAATTGCCACAACATGGCATTTAAGCTGAGTGGAAACCTCGTTTGTCGCAGATACGACGTGCAAGCACATACTCAGTTGTAATTTTATTTGTTTTTAAGAAGCTTATTGTATCTGTGGCAAATAAACGATTTTTCTTTCTTTCTTTCTTCTTCTTCATTGGAAACAAAAGTATGTCTAGCTGAACATGGTTCTTTGTACCTTTACTATTATGTATCTAGGGTCCAAAGGGAAACCTAAAGTAATTGTGTTCAAGGAGCCTTCGCCACTGAATGGTGCTTAACCTTGTTAATCGGTTGCTCTGAAAGAAAGTAATATTTAAACTTAAGCAAGTCATATTGGATGCAGACCGGTAAATTGGTCATTTTGGAAGCCTTTGGGGATGCCTATGTTCAGCAGTGGACGTTTTTTAGGCTTACCTATGTATGAATACAATAATTGCATTTTTGAAAGATAGAAAAATTTGAAATCCAGACTCAGGAATCGAACCCGAGACTTCCGTAGCCAACCGGGGCCAGAAGCGAACCACATATCTGGACTATGTTACTAGACCTCAAATTCTTCTATCCCTTAATGCTCGCGAGTTAGGCCCTCGCAGCGCCTTCTAGTCGGTAGTTAAAGTAAAGTAATTGGCAAGAAATGCCTATAAAAATTACTTCATTACCTATGTATGGAAATGAAGATGATGAGCCACATTCAATTATTTAACTATACTGGGTGTAACAGAAAGGTGTGGTCAAATTTCAGCACCTACCATGGTGCCATAGCTGGTTGCATTATTAATCATAGTTATAGCATATTCTTTTTGTCAAAATTCAGTAGTGGAAGGCGTATGGCATAAGAATCATACCTCCCCTGGTACAAAATTCGATTGGATTATTATGGCATAGAACTTTAATTAATAATTTTTCATTCATAAATAAACAAATGAAAAAATAATAAATATTTTTTTAGGGTACCTACTCTGATTTTGAAATAAAATAGGTATGTGCACTCAGTATCATGGGGACATACCAACCCTTGAATATGACCACACCTTTGTGTTACACCCTGTATGCATAATCATAACAAACGCTGAACATTTCTGAAAAATAATCCATGTTTTAATGCTTTTTATGTCACGCTCACGCAGTGTTGGTACTTACCAATAAAATGTTAATCAGTATACATTAATGAATACGTCAAAGAATTAATCAAAATTAACGTGAATTGAAAACAAGTCAACAAGATCATTTAATATATGAAGCAATTAAATGTTAAGTGAATAAGTGATTTTACGCTTAAGTTCCTTTTAGAAACAAGTTTTGATAATTTTATGATTGTAACTAATTGATATAAATTTCTATTTTCGATACTTGTTTGTTGATATTGAAAGAACAGCGACGATAATAATATCTAAATATAGACAAATGGCATAATTTATAATTATATTTATTTTATGTTGTTTTATATTTGGCTGCCTCTGTGGCGCGGTGGGAGTGTATCCGACTGCTACGCAAGAGGTCGTGGTTTCGATTCCTACACGGGACACCACTTTGTGTCCACAAATTGTTGTTCCGAGTCTGGGTGTACTTTGTGTCCGTGACTTGTATGTTTGTAAAGTCCCCCGCGACACTGGGCTTGTACCAAAATGAGGGAGTCGTCTTACAATTAGTGGATCACACAAAATGCTGTCCCGTGTGGGAATCGAACCCACGACCTCTTGTGTAGCAGTCAGACACAATCCCACCGCGCCACAGAGGCAGTCATGAATTCTACAACTTAATTATATCAACAAAATTTCCTATATTGCAATAGTATTTAATGTTAAATAATATACCTAGTAATTGTGTTTATGTTTGTTTCAGGTGTTCTGGTTAGGTGTGGAGGGTGTGTCAACATGCTGATAATAGTAGGGCCCAAGGCCCACGTAATTGTGGCGAGGTGGGTATTATGTTTACATAAGCTATAGGGTTTGCCAAAGACTTTTTTTAAATTCCAGCAAAATAATTATATGACATGAGTAGGATAATGTTCCGATAGGATAGAAGTTTTGATTACTTAATTATTTTTCGAGTGAAATGGAACGCGGAACATAATGATATAATTATGCTGATATGTCATTATGTTCCGCAAAAACCAAAATCGTGATTTTATTATTTAGTATTATTTTCTCAAATGCAACACATTTTTTAAATTATTATTTCACAATAGATGTCGACAAATTATAAACATCGCGAAATTTTGAGGTGCGGTTGATTTTCAAATAATATAGAAGTTTATAAAGATCGTAAATGTTGACATATGTCTTTTACACGTTGTATGTACGTATAGTATACATCTTTCGCCCGTAGCTCCGTTCGCGTGGATCTTGTTTCTTCAAGCAAACTTTGGACCCCTCTTGCACTTTCTTAGGGGGTGAATTTGGTAATACCAGTTTTGAAAAAAAAAAACATTTTAACTCCATCACGTCTGTGAGACCCCGTAATAAAATTGTTGTTTTTAGGTTTTTTTTTATACAGTTTTATAAGCTACGGGTCTTAATCGCGTAAAGATAACGGCCGTGGTCACGGGTAGACTGGGGTTTACCTGTGACCACGGCCGTTGGTAATTAGCCTTAAAATAAAATATTTACGTGATTAAAACCTGTAGCATAAAAAATTCTATAATGTGTACAAATCGCGAAAGTTTACAAACATATATTAGGTTGTTTTTTTGTCAAGTTTAGGGCCTAAACCACACAAAACAAAAAAAAATACTTCAGTAAAATAATCTGGCATAAGGTCATAACTTCATAAACAGGCGGTAGGTTAACCCTTTATGATAACTTACTAAATATTTTCCAACACTGTAATTACAAAGTTATTTAGTGTAATGTAAGGAAGTAATGAGTATATAACAAATCGACTATACGTAGTACACAGAAGATTATTTCTTTCTTACATTTCGTCAAGAGGTGTGCCTGCACAGTGGATCAGATCCTACCTCTCACCTTCCCACGTAATGCTAAATTCCGATCAGACCTAATCAGAAATACGTCATTCACTTTCAACTGCAGACAAACTGTCAGGATATGCATAATTTGCTACATCAGACATATAATTAGCATAAAGCAATGCACTTGATATTCCTAATATTAATAATATTTCATATTATTATGTTCGTTTTATAGTGGCATTCTTATATATTAATATCTGTAATAATTAAAGCTGAAGCGTTTGTTGGTTTGAATGCGATATTTTGAAATAATGGGCTCATTTTGATGAAACTTGGTTTGGAGGTATCCGATCTGCGAACACTTAATAATATATAGGGTTACCTTTGCTTGTTCTTTTTGAAAGTAATGGGCCATTTTTATTAAATTTGTTTAAAAGTAGCTTGAAGCTTTAGGAAGAATGTAGGCTATAACACCCATGGGATTCGAGTCTCGTGGAACAGTAAGCCTATTTAAAAAGCCAAAAACGTTTATACAGCCCGATTAATGTACAACCAAAACTCCTGTGTCAAGAACCATGGAAATTTGCAAAGTTTCCTTTAAGATTAATTTCCGTGCATCGCGGCCGCGAGCGTCAGGCAACGTGCGGTTGACGCGCGCGCAGCCTACGTCAGTCGTCGGCCGCGCGGGTCTGTCGCAGAACTTGGCAACGGCACTATACATTTTCATACTCAGCTGCGCGCGTCAGCCGCACGCAATCAAACGTTGCGTGGCTGCGATCGGTCACGATGCACTGAAATGGACCTTTAGTAAGCAAAAATAACGCTTTTTTAAATTTCATATCTTAAGATTGATATAAAGGGAAGGTGTAGGTAAAATACGTGATAAAAGTTTACTTATTAGTCCTCCTACAAAAAAAAATTGTGAGAGTCTGTAGCATTGTAGCTCTTTTACAGACACTGAACTATATAGTACCTACAATGGACAGGCTACCGCCGACAACCAACGGTCCTTACAGATTTTGACATTTAGACGGTAATTTGACAAAATCAAATGGAAGTATATACTTGTGTACCTAACAAGAATAACAAACACGGCCATTTGTCATAAGTGTCAAAAAGTTCACAGGACGGTCATTCGATTCGGTATTTGAAATTGCTGTCACTTTATACGGGATCCGGTCTAGTCCAGCGTATTAGTACATACCATAAACTTAGAATATTCCTATATAGAATATATCCTAAGTATATGTAGTGGTCAGTCTTATAGATGTACAGATTTGCGCAATGAAATTAGAAACTGATTTGAAATGCAGTTTCTAATTTCCTTGCGGTTGTTCTAAGTTCTATGTTTCATCCAAATCAGTTTAGCCATTCATAAACAATTTATTACCATTGAAAGAGTCCATTTTTGTATAAAAGCAGGCGGAGCCGCAGGAAAAAGCTGATATTTTATAATGATTGCATCCGAAATGTCAATAGACTAATAAATTTTCAAAAGAAGCAGTTATTCGGTTGTTTTATGACATTGCAAGTTTTATGAAATGTTGCAAGACGTCGTATGCAGATTTTTAGCAATAAAATATTAAATGTTGTTAACTAAAGTCTGGTGAAAACATTCGTAATTTATAAAGGCTAAGCTAATTTCTAATAACTAAGTGGATTAAAAATAAATCCGTTTTAATTATCTGTTTTTGTTGTTAATATTTTTCTATTTCAGTATTTTAAAAGTTTCTTTTAAGCAACAGACAAAAAAATATGATTAGCTCCCAATAATATTTAGTAACTGCATTTAACTAGTGAAAGAGACAAAGCATTTTTGTCCCTTTCGAATCTATTATAAAAAGGGAATGAAGAAGATATTTATAACAAATGCTGTTACTAAAGTTTTACTAATTTAAAAAATAATAATGCAATTCACTGGACAAATCCACTAATGGATCTGTTTCCACTTTTTGTTCCAATCACGGAACCCTAAAATGATTACAAAATAATAAATTGCAGTAATGAATTAGTCATTACCGCAATTGATTATTTGGTAATCATTTTAGGGTTCCGTAGTAAACAAGGAACCCTTATAGTTTCGTCATGTCTGTCCGTCCGTTTTTCTCACCTACCCCATCGTGTGTGGTATCTTTGTTGGGGGATTGTGAATTCAATGCCTTAGACTTACGAGTCCTTATTCACTATATATAACGTGTAACAGAAAGGTGAGGTTGAATTGCATTAGCGAACAGTTGGAACATAGCATAAGTATTGCATCTACCATGGGGCCATAATAATTACGGCACAGTAAAAGCATTTTCTTTCTGTCGAAATTAAGTAACGAACGGCGTAGGGCATATTTTTTTTTTTTATAGATAACTAGCAATGTGGGATTAAGTCCCACATTACTAGCAATCTTGTTAACCCCTCCAGCTAAGTTCAAAGGCTTGTGTTAGGAGTGGTAGTTCACGTCGGTAGTATAATGGGTAGGATTCGAACCAGCGACCTCACGATTGCGAGTCGTCAAATCTGATTGTATTTTATGACGACTTTTTATTCAAACTTTTTAAAATGAATACTTTTTGATAAAAGATAGCTAAGTATAGTATATGTATAATACTAAATATAGCAATCGACGGTCTTTGTGGTCCGACTGCTACGCAAGAGGTCGTGGGTTCGATTCCCACACGGGACACCACTTTGTGTGATCCACAAATTGTTATTCCGAGTCTCACTGTACTTGTGTCCGTGACTTGTATGTTTGTAAAGTTCCCTCGATACAAGGCTTATACCCTACTGAGGAAAACATATTTAAAAAAAAATAGGGTAGGTAGGTACTCCGGTTTTGATAATAATATGTATAAGCGCTCAGTATCATGCGTGCATAACAACCCTTGAATTTCACCATACCTTTCTGTTACACGTTATAGATTAACTACAAAAACAGTAATTAAAACCAACAGACATATTTCAAATTACAAAAGCGTACGCGCAGTTGACCGACTATGAATTTAGTCATTTAGTAACCGTGTATTGCCGAATGTTTCGGTTGTGCGTTGTATATAAATTTTATATATGTTTTTGTTGTTGTAGTGTTTTTACTACATAGTTGTGTATAATATTTATTTTTTAATAATAATATTTATTAGCTATGGAAGAAATACAAGTAAGAAATACAAGAAATTGAAGTACATTTTGAAGTTTATGACTATAAATAAGTACAATAGTGTTTCATACTGTTCTCGTATCTAGTTTTTAGCTGTGTTTTTGTTTTAATGGTGTTCAATTTTTATTAGACGTTGTATAGTCTTCAATATGTTTTGTTTCGATAATGTGTTGTGACATTTTAATGCGTGAAATAAGGATGTCTGGATCGTGTAGTGTTGTTGTGTATGTTTTCCGCAAGTAGTAAAATTGTAAGTGTTGTATAATGTAATAATCGTTGATTTATATTTATACCAGGCTTGTTTCCTAGATAAACAAAAAAAAAATGAGTAAAAACCAAAAGACTACTTAGTAAATAAAACTAACGTTTAAACTGCCAACGATTAGGCGCCGATTAAATTTTGTGCTAAAACTTATTTTTTTATTGTTATTTCTGTCTTAAAAAGAAGTGATTTAACTGGAAAACATGTGACGTCATAACGTGCTATTTATATGAAATATTCGTAATACGCCGGCTGCACACGTTATCACCAACGTCGCGCGTCGGTCCCAACCCAACGCCATTCGTCCTACGTGTAGATCTAGAAAATAGCATTGACGCCAACGTTGGGACGAGCGTTATAATTTTCTAGATCCACACGTTGGACGAGTGGCGTTGAAACCGACGTTGGGACGTGTGGATACAGTGTAAAACCTGCGTCTTGTCATTTTTTTTATTTTTGTTTTTTAGTAAAAAGATAACTAGCAATGTTGGATTATAAGTCCCACATTACTGACAATCCTGTTAACCCCACCCGCTAAGCTCAATCTCTTGTGTTCACGTCTGTAGTATGATGGGTAGGGTTCCAACCCGCGATCTAACGATTGTGAGTCCGATGCCTTAAGCCAAAAACAAATTATCGGACGCGGACAGCCGCGACATAAAGGTATCTAGTTAATTAATGTACACTGAGCTGTGCAAATTGTCGTGGGCGTAACTTTGGGCTGACCTTGAGCTTTCGGACGTCAGACAGAAGACTGGAGCGCTGGATGTTTTTGTCAGCCGAAAACGTCCGCGGACGGTATGCACGGGGTGCGGGACACGTCCGTGCGCCAGAAGGACACGACAACAAAACTGTGGAATTCACCAGACTCTGTTCTTTCTTCATAGCTTTTATCGCGGGCTTTGAGCTCGGCGACCGAATCAAGAAATTCCGTAACGAAAATAAAACCTAACACACCCACCCCGCCTACCATGTAGCTCGGCCGAGCGTTCGCTTAACGTATATGTATATGGTACGACTGTACGAAGCTTGCACGGATCGAGACGAGCTGCTCCGAAATGTAATGAAAAGAAAAAAACTATTATTAAAATTATTAAAAAAAAAAAGTTTTTTTAGTTGATAAAAAATGCTATGCAATAGCTTTACCGCGGCAGTCCCCGAGTGCCACACATTTTGATGTCATAGACCCAAACGCTTCTTTTTATTTTATTTCTGGGTGGACAACATAAAGCATCCGAGATGTTTCTTCATCTACAGTTCTTAGTGGAATAGGCGTTGGAACGCGTCCGCAAACCACATCTCAAAAGACTGTGCAAACTAATTAGTCGCGGCTGTCTGCCACGTCCGTAAGCAGCGTCCGATATTGTTTTCAGCTTTAGGCATTAATTAGATATATATCTCGGGACTTAATCGCGTGAATTATTTAAAAGTACGAACCTTTTATTTACCCGACGTTTCGATTGAATTGCACCGATCGTGGTCACAAATATATCTAATATGTATAAAAATCGCGAAAGTTTAAAAACAATAATTTAGGCATTAAGTCCACCGTCGTCGCTTCAAAAAACATTATACAGGGTGTAACAGAAAGGTGTGGTCATATTCAAGGGTTGGCATGTGACAATGTTACTGAGTGCACATACCTAATTTTATCAAAATCGGAGTACTCTAAAAAACATTTATTATTTTTTCATTCGGTTATTTATGAATAAAAAAAAAATTAAAAAATGTATGACTTATAAAGTTCAATGCCATAATAATCCAATCGAATTTTGTACCAGGGGAAGTACAATTCTTATGCCATTCGTCTTTCACTACTGAATTTTGACAAAAAGAATATTCTATAACTGTGTAATAATAATGCAACCAGCTATGGCACCATGGTAGGTGCAATACTGCTAACATACCCTATCTGCTGCTGAAATTTGACTACACCTTTCTGTTACACCCTGAATAGAGAGTTTTTGTTTTGCTTACCCAGTTGGAAACTTGCCTTAGAGGTTGTAGAAATAGTATACGCTTAATAAACTTTATAAAAATATCGATAATTTTTCAAATTTCCCATATATCGTTACAACTCTAGTAAACATATCTTGAAGTCAATGGAGTGGCAAAGATTGCTGTGTTATAATAACATTAGAACATGATATATGTACATGTACATACTGCTTATCGTGTAACTATTCGATAGATGTAATCCCATCATTAATGTTACGTCAATGTTATGTTGATCCAGCTTATCACGAGGTTGGTACAGCCAACCAAATTGAATCATGGGCCGCTGCACTGTGTAACAAAAGATGGCAATGATGTATAATATAATATGTTAAAATTCAAGGGACAGTATAGTCCTATAATTGATATGATATTAGTATTATATACACTAAAATATAAACACTCGTATCAACTTAAAAATGTATAAATAAAAAAAGTCATGACTATTTAGTATTCCATCAATGTAAACATAGTTTTTTTACATATAATACTTTGACATATAATGATAATAATATCTTGGGAACAAGTCACACAAAGCCATCTGATCCCAACAGAGATTGTACTATAGAAACCAGACAACCGATAAATGTACTATACTTTAATGTTTTTAAATACATAAATATCTATACTAATATTAAAAAGCTAAAGAGTTTGTTTGTTTGTTTGTTTGAACTCGGTAGTCTCAGGAACTACTGATCCAACTTGAAAAATTATTTCAGTGTTGGAGAACCCATTTATTGAGGAAGGCTATATGCTATATAACATCATGCTATGACCAATAGGAGTGGAGCGGCAACGAGAAATATTGCAAAAATTGGGCAAATTTACGCAAACAAAGTTGCGCGCACTAATATAGATAAATATCACCCAGACACCGAATAAACCATTGTGCTCGTCACACAAAGTTTTATTCTGTGTGGGCTCGAACCCGAGACCTCCGGCTTAGCAGTCAAGGTCGCTAACCACTAGACCAACAGGCCACATAATACCGCAATTACAATTCACTCCACCAGGTGTCACTGTTAAGCCATATACTTTTTGAATCTGAAATATAACAAAAGAAAACCCTTTGCCCAAAGAACAAGGTAGTATTTGGCACTGTCAGATGTACATCTATTCTTGCATAAGCCATATATTATCTAATGCAGAATTTTGACAACTATTTTCTGTTATACCATTTAAGTATAACTAGCTGTCCCGCGCACCTTCATTTGCGTAAATTTTCCCCGTTTTTGCAACATTTCTCATTGTTGCAGCGTGAGGTTATATAGCCTATAGCCTTCCTCGATAAACGTGCTATCCAACAGTGAAAATTTTTTTCAATTTGAATCCGTATTTCCTGAGATTACCGCGTTCAAACAAACAAACTCTTCAGCTTTATAATATTAACTAGCTGTCCCGCGCAACTTCGTATGCGTAAATTTTCCCCGTTTTTGCAACATTTCACGTCGCTACTCCGCTCCTATTAGTCGTAGCGCGATGTTATATAGCCTATAAGTTTGCGCGTTTAAACAAACAAACAAACAAACAAAGCAAACAAACAAACTCTTCCGCTTTATAATATTAGTATAGATATAGATAATGGTAAAAATAATCATTTAAATTAAATAAATTGAAGCAATTGAATAATATCTATCCAATAATCATTTTGTCAGACTGGCTTATGAATCAAATTGTTCGATCGTAAAGGCCTTAGATAAACAGTCAGTACAGCACTACCAGTTTGTATTAGCAAAAACGTCTGTATTATGGAGACGCAAGAACGCGATATTACATACATCAATCATGTATTGATGGATGATTTTGTAAGACAACGTAGGTAACTAAGTGATCTGAGAGCTCTACGTAACATGCTTGATTTTAATACTCTTTATTTGTCAATATTAATAAAAATAATTCGATAAATGTGTTGCTAGGTGCATACCTATATCGACAATAGCTAAAACACATTGACTATTTAAAAAAAAATACAGAAAAAATTGGAAAATTGCCTTCAAATTCAAGCTAAGGAGTAAAATTTACTGCGAAACGCTATTATTAATATATATATATTACGGGTCTTAATCGGGTGAATAATTTAAGGTTAAATACCTTGTTTATTGCCCGACGTTTCGACCGTATTGCAACGGCCGTGGTCACGGGAAGACTTCCCGTGACCACGGCCGTTGCAATACGGTCGAATTATTCACGCGATTAAGACCCGTAATATATATATTTTAATAATGTGTACAAATCGCGAAAGTTTATCAACATTTATTGCGAAACGCTAGTACGATTTTAGTATAAACCAAAGACACTTCCCTTCTCGTCTCAATATTTACTTATTTTAAAGTTACAAACGTGTAGTATTATTAGTTATTTATCCTTGTCTTATGAACAACTAGCTGTGTTAACCGCGATTTATTAGCCTATGTGTTAATCCAGGGTGTCAGCTAAGTCCATACCAAATTTTATTAAAATCGCTCCAGCCGTTTAGACGTGAAGAAGAGCCAAACATACACACTCACATACTCACAACTTTCGCCTTTAAAATATTAATGTGATTACATTTAGGTACCAAACACACTAGTAAATTCAATCAAATGATTACATACTGTTGATAAATTGATGATTTTAAAACAGTGGCCCATGAGTTTCTTGCCAGCTTCTTCTTCATGAATTGCCGTATAACTTCATTTAGTTTTTTTTTCAAACAAATCATAACTTTTGACTTTATTTGACGTTTTCAAACAATCATTGACTTGGTTTTACGAAATAAAGAGATATATTTTTGAGATTGTACCGGTTTAAGAATAGTGCCATCCCATGTCATCCCGTGGGTCTCATCAAGGCGACTAAGAGATTTCACACCGGGGAACCAGCAGCGTCCTCTGCGCACTTTAAAGCCTTACTGCGATCGCCAACCCGCTCGCCAAGCGTAGGGATTATGGCAATTGCCCCCAGATATATTAATAAATAGGTTCTACTGTGGAGACCCGTGCCCAGCAGTGGGACAATATATGGGTTGATATGAATAAGAAAAAGTGCTCTTAGAAGTAAACTACGTAAGGAATATTAATGCCGTTTTCACTATCATTCCGAAAATGTATACTTACAAAATGGTTTATGCATAGGTATAATACAAAAGCAAGTATTATATGTTTAAAGATAGTACAAAGTCCGAGTCTCTAGTTAAGTATAATATATATGCGTTGATTTATTTAAACAAAAAGGTAATAAATAAGATTACGATCTACTTGAAAGCAAACAATTATCTTTATCACAGTTATTTTTAAGCATCCGTAGCACCAGAAGCATCTATACTTCTATATCTATACTATCTATATGTATACTTCTATACTAATATTATAAAGAGGAAAAATTTGATTGTTTGTTTGTATTGAATAGGCTCCGAAACTACTGGACGGATTTGAAAAATTCTTTCATCGTTGTGCTACACTAACCCCGGGTGATATAGGCTATTTTTTATCCCTGTATTCCCACGGAAACGGGAACTACGCGGGAAACCGCGAGGCGTCCGCTAGTAAAACATAAGAATACAGAAGAATAAGTTCAAGTACACATGGAATCTCGGACCAGTTTGTCCTGCGACTGTTCCGACATTTCTTGTCCGTGAACGGTGTTTATATTTTTCATTTCACTATCAAAGTTTTTTTTATACTACTAATGAAGAGACGAGCAAGTTGTGCGCCTGATGGTAAGCGTCATGCAATCCCATAACAATACCCAAGTCCTTATTTCATCACGCTCCTCCTTTAAGACATTAGTTCATAAGTTTCATATGCCCAGTAATTACTAAGAACCTTGAAGCGGCGGTAGCCTAATGGCTAAGGCATCGGACTCGCAATCATGAAGTCGCGGATTCGAATCCTACCCATTATACTACCGACGTGAACCCACTCCTAACACAAGCCATTGAGCTTAGCTGGAGGAGTTAACAGGATTGCTGGTAATGTGTGACGAAAATCTCACATTGCTAGTTATCTTTTTAAAAAAAAATACTCTTACTACAGTGCTCTTCAACCGAAACACAGTGACGTATTATCATTACTATTTCACGGAAGAATACTGATGTATTAAAATATATACTTAATCGCGTGAATAATTTAAGGTAAAATACCTTGTTTATTGCCCGACGTTTCGACCGTATTGCAGCGGCCGTGGTCACGGGAAGACTATTATTCACGCGATTAAGACCCGTAATATATATATTTTAATAATGTGTACAAATCGCGAAAGTTTATCAACATTAATACTGATTTAGATCTACCACTGGTAAACGTATAGCTTTCTATCTAGTGTGTTTCATAGAAAATTATGTCAGTAGGCCTACAGATCATATATTTAGACAATAAAATAGTAATTGTACGAAATAACCGATGACAAGCTAATACGTTTTACATAACGAAAACATTTTTATTGCATTTATGCAGTCGGTGTCAGTAACAATGTATAGTAAATATGCTAATGTTAATATTAGTAGGAACATTAAGTAATAAAGATGGCTGGTAGTGCGGCACTTTCGTACGTAACTAATTGGCATATCTTACAATGGGTGATGTTCAGTGGTATATCACAAAGCACTGAGATTACAGAAGTAAAAGGTCGGGGTGTAGCCGAAAGCCAGAAACATCTCCATACAAAGATGAACATTTTTCAAAGGCTAAACGTCTAGATTATACCCTGAGGGGCAGAGCTACTAAAGCGCTCAAGCCAGCGGATTAAAAGGGGGGAGGACTAAAGCACTGAAAGCCTAAACAAAAATCTTGGGTTCATCCACGAGATCAAGCCTTTCCTGCCCTAAACGTTTTTCTTTCTTTACTATTGGTGTTTTGTGCTTCAATGCTGTGTGATGCGAGATTAAATGATTTTTTTTTCCTTGTATTGTTTTGAACTATTTCTTTTCCCTGTGCTTTATCTGTGCCAAACATTCCGTATAACGATTGATGGACAAATAGGTTCTAGTAGGCATCATTCATAATTCGACTTGCTTACTGGTAAAATTCATTAAGTTCATAGAATAAACACCATCAATTAATCATCGACTGCATCGTAGGTGGGCTAGGTATTAAAATTATTAGATTTATTACAAATATTTTATTGAAGCAATCTAAAGTATTTGGGAAATTTGACCATTAAATCTACAAAGTGACCCTGACTGCTGAGCCAGAGGCTGTGGATTCGATTCCCACTCAAGATTAATCTTTGTGTTAAGAGCATGATTGTTTATTCTGTGTCTGGGTGTCATGTACGTTTACCAGCTGTCTGGTTGCCATAGTACAAGGCTCTGCCTAGTTTGGGATCAGACGAGTTTTAGTTAACAAAATAACTTTAAACCAACTAAATAATAACATCTTTCCCTAGATGGTGACTTGCGAGAGCCAGAGCGCGTCTCTGGGCGGGTTCCGGCTGGGGCGCGACGATGAGCCGCGTCGTGCGCGCGCGCCATCGATCTCCTCGCTCTCCTACAAACAGAAGATCGACGCGCTGTTCGACGACACACGGTCGGTCGTCAGCCAGTACGCACCCAGTCCGAACCACGACCTAGAGAGGAAAGATAAGGTAACTATAGAGTACAAGGAGTTTTATCCTTTTAGGGGCGTAGCTTGTCTTAAACTGATCGAAATCTATTAGGAGACCAGGTGCTCAAAGGTTAGTTAAAATTTATAATTGACGCTTCAGTGTGTCACTCGCACGGAAGGGAGGTATCATTGATACGGCTGATACGGAGATAGCTACGCCCCTGTGTCCTCAGAAAAAAGGAAGTCGTGATATACAACGTCTTACAGAGAGATGTAGTCTTAAATTCATCATGCTGTCACTGTTACTATAAGGCAGAAATACTATTACTTAAGCAAAACAAGGGTTAGTCTTGGAAATCAAACGGATTGACAGAGTTATGTTAAGCCGGATTTCCACTGCGAACGACATACATACGGAATATTATGAGGACATAATATTCCGTAGTCGAATAGTCATAATGTCGAAACCCTTTTTTAGTAAAAGAAAACTGCAACGAGGTAAAAAAATCGCTTGCGCACCGTACTAGAATGTCGTTATTGCGCTTTCGAGACGCATACTTGACGCAAGCGTATTAATTTGAGATCGATCCCAAAGTTACAAGAATACAAAAATGGCCGTTTTACGTACTGCTTTAAATACGTGATTGCCCCCTGACAGTTGAATATATTATTGTAAGTCATTAATTTTGAATATCATCAACTTAATTCCTGCTTATTGTAGGAGTTTTAAATATTTAGGGGATTATAAGTAATGAACACATTACCTTGTTAAGTAATCAGTTTTAAGTGTACACGAAATAATGGAGGCGCATTTCATCATGTCGTGGGCAGTCGTTTTGTAACATTTGTAACAGGTTAAACAAAATTATGTGGGCACTTAACATGTAGGTTCATACGTGGTAACTTGAGTAATTATTGTAGATATACAGTATGTTGGTTTCACTGAATGTTAGTAAAGCGTGTTAAATTACAATGTTGATTTATAGTACAAGAGAAAAGCTTCACATACCTAAACGAGCTCACGCCGCATAGATATCACTCACAGATAGCGGCCTCTGTGGCGCGGTGGGAGTGCGTCCGACTGCTACGCAAGAGGTCGTGGGTTCGATTCCCACACGGGATTCCGTTTTGTGTGATCCACAAATTGTTGTTTCGAGTCTGGGTGTACTTTGTGTCCGTGAATTGAATGTTTGTAAAGTCCCCCGCGACACAGGGCTTGTACACTAATGCGGGAGTCGTCTTAAAAAAATAAATAAATAGGTAAGACACGGAATGCGACGGAAAGCGTTCCGAATACGTGACGTACCCTCAATGTTGTAACATAAAAAAAAAACACCAATGAGACTAAAACTTAATTATCTTCAAAATGGCTGAACCTATTTTCATCATATGTAGCGAAAAACCATCCCGATTAAACAAGCTTTCTAACAGAAGAAAATATATACAAATCTAGTATTGCGCTACGACGGCACAGACGCACATGTTAAACTTAAAACGCCTATAACTTTCCTCAAGCTACTTTCATGCCAAATATAATCGAAAACACTTCAATATCATAATGTCTTCTGTATATGGAATAAATAAATTGAAATTGAATTGAAAAAAAAAAAAAAAACAAAAAAAAAAAAATCTTTAGCGCAATCGAACAAACAAACAATTTTTCAATTTTATTTAAGTGCCTATAGATTTCCACCCACCCTGTATACAGTAATAGTTTCATAAGTATCATGTACAATCGGCCCACTTGATGCTCGACCACCTGAAAATATTTTGCTATGAGCGGTTCACAACGGTTCGGTCACACACACAAACGCAAAAACCACTCCCACATTTTACTTTCAACCAATTAGGACGGGGCTAAGGTCCACACCTTAACCAACGGTAACATAAAACATTTTAGTTAACTTAGTTGCAATTTGCACTTCCTTGTATGATGACGCGCGCATGTTTACTGTATTTTGCTCACGACTTGTTCTGTTTACGGATTCCGATTGCCACTTCGTTGACTACTGATAGAACTCTCGTTGACTTGTGGTGTGAATTAGTGGACAGTTTCTTCTTCATCTAAATACCTACGGTGGCTGTGTTTTACTGAACTGTTGGATGCTTTCTTGCTGACCTCAGTGAGTTTTCACAATTAACCGAAATTTCAACCGTGAATAAAATTTTGGATCTTCATGGCCAAGGATTCAAACCTTTACCAATGTTACGGTAAGTCAAATTCAAATTACTCCTATATTTTATTACAATAATTATAAATTATGTTTAACAATAGAATTGGCTATTGGTTAAAAAGTAATTGGGGGAGACCAAATAATAATATAATCAATATTTCCGAAGACGATGGTTAATTTCATAGCTAAGGTTTGTTTCGTTGTTATAATATAATAATATTCTCAATAATGATGGCAGACATTAGGGTTAGTTATTTCATCAATCGCAGTTTTTTATTCCTAATATTTTAAGTATATAAACTTATTATTTGAATTTTACGAAATGTATTTATTTCGTATATAATTTAAAAAAAACAATAACTATTAAATGGTTTTTGTTAATAGACGGTGCAATGGGTGAGAAAGATTTAAGTGCATAATTTATTAAACATTTATGTAAATATATTCAAATATAACGATGATTGTCGAAAAATCATTCTACTAATTTACTACCGAAATGATAAGAAAATAAGTAATTTTATTTTAAAAAATATATTTAAATATTTTATTATCATACATAGGTTTAGAACTACTTATGATTATTCAACAAATAAATAATAATAAAAATGATTTATTATAAATTCATAAACCTCTTTTTCATAAATCAATGTAAAGTAAAAGTTCATTTATATTTTTTGATGTCCAATAATATTTACATTTAGTTTACTTTAAACGTGGCGTTCTGAGTCACTTGCTAATTCGTATATTTTTTAAAGGTGAACTTCTTGGAACTAGACTTTCACTCGTTCAATTAATCTGAAATATATTAACGAAACGTAGTACTAATCGGAACAAAAACTATTTTATAGAACGAGTGGCAACATATAAAAGGCTGTCTCTACTGATATGTGAAGAGTAGGAATTTCGTGCTTTTATACACTTATATTTTTTTTCTATGATTTATACTTAAATCCACCCTTATTAAATCATAGTGTTTCATTTTTATTTTTATCACATTAAAGATGTCATGTATAATTCTTTTTAAAATATTTATGTTTTAACAAAATAAATTATGTTAAATTTTTTGAAGTATTGAAAATCCTCATTCTTACTTTTGACAAAATAAATTGTTTTCTTCCCACGTTTTAGTAAATTTTAGGCATCATAAAACGTATATTGTGTTGATAAAACAATTAGATTTATGATCCCCATAGTAAAAGTTGTAAAACTGAGAATCCTTTAATCGATTATCGTCTTTAAATCGTTACACAAGAACTGAAAATAGTTTGCATGCAATAAGTTTTTGCTTTCCCACGGTTCGGTAATTCCAGGTGCCATAAATATATTTGCCGAAAAAATAGGTTCATGATACCTACGCACAGTAAATGTCCTAAAACTGGAAACGCTTATGGCAATTATCATCTTTAAAATCAATTTAATAGGATTGATAATAGTTTGCATGCGAATTTGTTTTCGCAAACAGTAGCTTTCAATCATATTTTAACTATTTAAGAACTATTATCTAATTTTATCAGTAACAACTCGTTCATTGTCTGTTGATTTGTAAAGAAATAATATTAAGTATAATGAAATAACACATTTTTTAAAATGTGCTTGACTTACTGTTCTATTCATTCAAACTTTTAATGAATAGGTATCGAAGATCTTTTATACATTTATTTTAACTTGTTATTTTATTTCAGAGAGCTTACAGCGTGACGTTGGATAAAGCGGGATGCTGAGGAGGACTCTTTTAACGTCGGATCGCGTAACGAAAATGGTTAGCACATACGAAGTGCAGCCATTTACCAAGACGTCGACGTTCGCTAGACTATTTGACTGCGGCGGCCTAATTTTTGTAGCGGAATAATGCACACATTTCTTATAGCCTATAAGAAATGTGTGCATTATTCCGCTACAAAAATTAGGCCAGGACCTAGAAGAAGCAGGAGTGTGTTTCGCTCGAGAGTACAGAGGTTATGATTTATCACACGCTAAATTTTCAGACGATATATTTAAAATAAATACTAGATACAAGCCCAGAAAATTAAATGTGAATCTGGAAGTGTGAATGTGAGGACGAATTATTGTTAATATGTGGGGTAGATGAGTGCTGATGTTCCAGGAGAGTTAATATTTATTGACGGAAGAGCCAATAGATTGTATTGAAATTAAATGTTTGTAATTATTTTAAAATGTATACTTAATTAAACTTATTGGTTATTTTACTATTATTGGTTATTTTAGCTAGCATCTGAGATAATACATTAATTCATACATTGTTACTTAATTTGAAAAAGACGACTCCCGCAGTCGTGGGTACAAGCCCTGTGTCGCGGGGTCTTAACAAACATACAAGTCACGGACACAAAGTACACCCAGACTCGGCACAACAATTTGTGGATTACACAAATTGGTGTCCCGTGTGGGAATCGAACCCACGACCTCTTGCGTAGCAGTCGGATACACTCCAACCGCGCCACAGAGGCAGTAAATTTAAAAATTTAATGAAACTGAGTATTATCACTAACTAAGACGTTATTACTATAATATTTATTGATAAAGTAATTGGTAATTAAGCACTTTGATGACTAAATAGCATGGTAAAATAATAATTTAATATTAAAAATATATCGTTATTGTTTTAGTTTGCATACCTCATCCACAATTTAAAGTATAATTAAGTATTAAATGTGTAATGGAATTGTTTGACTGATCCATAAAATTAATAAAACAATTTACTCGTTTCATTATTTCTTGCCCTCATTTCAGGTAATACATTTATTTCTATTAAAATAATTACTGGTTAAAAATTAAATATAACTTGCTGAATTAAAACCATACATACTATTAATATTAAAGAGTTAAAGTTGTATGTAGAGGTTAACCCTGAAACTACTAGCCCGATTTAAATTTTAAATTTCAAATATCTTTATTTCGTTAAATCAATCCAATGATTATTTGAAATTAAATTTAGATAAAATACTTATAACAGAGAACTTACAAAATAATATAGGTTTTAAAACAGGTGAAGGATGTAGGATTCTTATCTCTCGAATCAAGATATATGCGAGCAAAGTCACTGGGAACAACTATATATAGCATACTAGCTGTCTGAAGCAGACGAAGACCAGCAAACTCCGTCAGCTTAAATTTTCCTCGTTTTTCAACATTTTACATTGCTGCTCTGCTCCTATTGATTGTAGCGTGATGTTATATAGCCTATAGCCTTCCTCGATAAATAGGCTATCCAACAGTAACATATTTTTTTCAATTTGACCCAATAGTTCCCGAGATTATCGTGTTCAAACATACAAACAAACTCTCAAAAAATATAAGTATAGATTAATCATAGAACTCATAGTTGCATCAAATTACCTCTTAAATACTTACGTGGGGCAAGCCAAAATGAAGACGTAAATAACTTAAATACATATTTGAAAAATATTTATGATCGTTTTGTAACATATTTCTTACAAAACGATCATTTCGCATTATTGAAACATATATTACTAGCTTAAGCCCGCGGCTCCGCCCGCGTGGATGTCCCAGAGACTCAAACTATCTCTATACCAAATTTCATCTAAATCGGTATAGCTGTTTGAGCGTGAAAGCCTAACAGACAGCCAGACATACAGAGTTACTTTCGCATTTATAATATTAGTATGGATATGTATCAAAAATGCAAAATAATTTTACAAAAATTAAATTAAATAATTTCGATAATCCTACTTAACAGAATCATACTAAAACATACGCACAATATAAAACATCGAAAATAGGTTCTAGTTCATAAATTACAGGCACTAGTTTTAAACCCCTCTACTAACTCATATTTCTTAAAAAGATAGATTAAAAATCAAAACGTAATTCATAAAAATATTAAAAGCTAACAGTTTCCCGTACCTCCGTCCACAATTCCATTATGTATAATAGTTTTGAGGCAAAATATACTATATTCCTCTCCAAGCTTTAAACTACCTCTTTACAATTTCAACAACACAAACGAATAAATATATAAATAAACTATTTATAATATTAATGTAGATTTGTATGTATTACAATAAAATAATTCATTGCTATTTCGCGCAACTGCAAAAAGCGCGCTTACAACAAAAGTCACAATCCTTTATTAGTATGTATTTACAACTGTCTAATCGGCTCGAAATATGCACAACAACAACGCAATGCACTAAAAAAAACAAGGACCCCGCCTCCTTGCATCCGATAAGGCGCAGATGTGCCTGTGTGAGTGCGCTTACGTAGAGAGCGAACGTTTCTCGCAAGCCATTATAGCCATAAGGGTGTACGACCGCCGAGTAGGCCGATTGTACTTACTAAATTACTTCACTTGTACCTTCCTACAGTTTTCGGTCTATAATTTCAACTATGAAATATAGTGTTGATACTAATTAACTACTTAATCTTTTTTCGCAAGTTGAGTTACAAGCTAAAGCATACGTATGAGTATTGTTTAAAAATTGCTTGACCGTTTCCCATCTAATTCTACAATTATTTTTTTTAAGTCTGAGTTTTATGTAGGACTGCTTATAAAGGGACGTTATTAACCGGTGTTTTAAAACGAAAAAACAGACCAATGTCTGTTTTTAGGTTTCCGTAGTCAAAATGGCAAAACGGAACCCTTATAGTTTCGTCATGTCCGTCTGTCTGTCTGTCTGTCCGCCCATATGTCACATAATTTTACTCAAAGACTACTTAATGAATATTGATGAAATTTGGTGAAAAGATATCTTGTAGTAGCCGCTACTTATTTTGATAGCTAAATAATAATCATTAGAATCCAGAGGCTGAATTTTTTTTTTCAGCAAACATGAACATTTTAAGGTTTTCAAAAACATTTTAAGGTTTCTAATAAACTTTTTTGATTGAGTGAATATTTTTGGAAATAATCGCTCCGAAAGTTGCATAATTCGTGTCCGTCCCCCTCCCTAACTTTTGAACCGTGAGACCAAAAAATATCGAAACAATCACAAAGATAGCGCTTTAAACTACAATTATCTATACTAATATTATAAAGCGGAAGAGTTTGTTTGTTTGTTTGTTTAAACGCGCTAATCTCAGAAACTACTGGTTCGATTTGAAAAATTCTTATTTTGTTTGATAGCCCATTTATCGAGGAAGGCTATGTTTATTTTATATTTACAATTACAATTGCAGAAGAAGAGCGTATGTTTATGGCAGTTACGCCCTTATGTTGAGAAACGCAGTTTTTTTTGGCAATAACTCAATGACGGTATATCCGATCTTATTCTAAACTAGCTGTCCCGCGCAACTTCGTATGCGTAATTTTCCCCCGTTTTTGCAACATTTCTCGTCGCTGCTCCGCTCCTTTTAGTCGTAACGCGATGTTATATAGCCTATAGCCTTCCTCGATAAATGGGCTATCCAACAAAAAAAGAATTTTTCAAATCGGACCAGTAGTTCCTGAGATTAGCGCGTTTAAACAAACAAACAAACAAACAAACAATCAAACAAACAAACTCTTCCGCTTTATAATATTATTATAGATGTAATGTCTCCATATCTAGATATCTAAACAATTCGGAAGAAATTATCTGAATGATATTGAAAACTGCATCAAAATTCATTGCGAAGATAGTTTAAAACACATAAAGCGGCGTCTAAACGGGCCATTTTTTACGGCAATTTGTGGCGGCACTATTGGCAACTAATTGCTCGACCAATAATGGCAATATGTCTGCAATTGTACCGCGCGGAACCCGGCAACAATAAAATAGAGAGCGACTGAAACAACAACAAAATTAGCCGGGCAACATTGCGGTAAATCGAACGCACAGCGATCGTCCGGCAACCATCAAATCAATATTGGAGAGTACTGTCATGTTGCCGGCCACAGCATTTCCGCCACAAAAAAGGCTCGTTTAGACGCCCCTTAAGAGTACGTTTGTTTTATTTTATTTGTCTAACGGCCGGTTTAAATCTACCTATCAATGGATTTGGCTACTAGAGGTAGAATTTTGACATATTTTGTATGGAGCTTATGTCAAATATATACCTCTAGTAGCCAAATCCATCGATAGTTAGATTATTGAGACCGGCCGTAAGAAATTAAAAATTGTCTTTGAATCATGCTTAAAGCTATTTCTATCGATACTATTCACCTTAAAGTGACAGTGACAATATGAAAGTTAACAGTGTATCAAAACTGAGTGACGTTTGAGTATTCGACCGTTTGAGGCATCAGTAGGAATTTACCTCTCTCCGGTCGTGTCGGATTTCCGTTCCATTGAGCTATGAGAGTGAGGGAATGAAGAGTGCACTTGTGTCTGCGCATACACTTGTGCACTGTTATGACTACCTTTAACTTACCTTTCACGATTGTAATGAAGGGAGCCTGGAGATCTGTCATAAAGGTTTCGAACCTATTACGAACTCCAGCTCTCATAAAGGTCTTATGTTACTAAATTGTAAGATATTTTATGTAATAAAACATTAACTTTTTGAGAGGAATAAATTATATTATTATTATTATTATTAATACTATAAAATCCCCTGCATTGGGCGCCGTAACCGACATCGGTTAAGAGACTATTATTATTATTCAATTATATAATAATAATATAATATATTCAGACAACTTACACAACGCTATCTGATCCCAAACTAAGCAGGCTTGTACTATGTAAACCAGACAACTGATAAACATACTTATATGTTTCTAAATACATACATATTATAGATAAATAACACCTAGACACAGAATAAACCATCGTGTTCATCACACAAAGTTTTATCCTGGGTGGGGATCGAACCCACGACCTCTTGCATAGCAGTCGGACACACTCCCACCGCGCCACAGAGGCAGTCATTGTATATGTTACGCTGTAATATTGTATTTTTAATATTTTTATAAAGAATAGCGTGTATCATACGTACCTAATTACATATCACAATTAGTGTAATTATGCAGTATAAAGTCATTAATTTTATTAATAAAGCAATAATTATAGACTGTCGTGTTAAACTAAATTAATTTTACAATATTTATCTTTGTCCACAGATTGATTCGCCTCAAGAAGGTAAAGTAACTATCTACGAAGATGAGGACGGCTACTGTCAGACCAAAATTAACACAATCAACAACACGGTGCAAGACAGAATAGAACGTATGTTCGCGGACATGGCGGGCGAGTCCAAAATGCCCATCGAGAGCATCGGAGTGCATATATTCAATGTACACTACCTAGGTTCCACCCCCCTCCATAGTAAAGTCACTAGTCTCTCAGGGCTTCAAACACCCCTCAAAGACCTATACTTTAGCTACAGAAGAAGTTACCGACAAAAAAATGCCTTCAATGGTAGATTAGAAATCTCAAAAAGCGGCCTAAAAATTAGAAATAAAGGGGACAAAAGTGATTTAGAACAGCAAAATCCATTTCCCACGATAGCAGTATGGTCAGCTGTCAAATTCGTCGTGCAACCTTCAGAGATGGATAATCGAGATTTATGCTATGCCTTTCTGCCTTTAATCACAGATCCCGATAATATAGATCGACAAGCCCTATTTAAAACTTTAGAGTCTACAGACAAGAAGTACATCCTCTCCCACAACGAAAACTCGCATTCACCCATTTTCGCTGTTGTGATGAGGAAGATAGGCGTCGCGAAGCAGTTGGAGTGTCATGGATTTGTATGCCAGACGACTGAGGACGCTATCGTGATAGCGGCCACGTTATACAAATCGCTGATGGCGCATATGAGCCGGCAGGGTCACAATGATCAGAAGAAACTAAAGAGTAGAAATGGAGTGAGCTGCATGAGCGTCGGCAGTAGTATGTCACCAAACGAAGTCCCGATAAGACCACCCCGTAAGAAGCGAAGCACGTCTTCCATGAGCGGTGACAGTGACAGAGCTGATGGTTTTTCAGCCAGTGAATCATTTTGTGAAAGACCTAGACTAGAAAGAACAAAGAAGATATTTTCAGAAAGCCTGCCGCACCCGCCCCCACCTCCGTCAATCCATCCCGCCGATATAAAAAGAATCACGGTTGAAGAGGTTAAAGCTAAACTAGATTCCATTAAGCATATTGATACGAGTGGTAGCGATACACACGACTCCAAGAAGTCTTCGAAAAAAGCCCAGAATCCGAGTGTCCGTCAGATTACGAACCTGAAGAAACTTCAAAGCAGTAGTGAATCATCTGTAAGAAGTAAAGTGTCGGAGAAAATCGAGTTGTTTAGAGAGTTAGAGAGACGGAAAAGTATACAAAGACCACCGACTTTACCACCTCCTATACCGTTAAAACCGCCAGCGGAAGCACCTCCGGATCCTCCTACGAAAGAGCCTTTGAGAAGAAGTCAGAGTGGGAGAAAGTCGATAACAGAATCAGGTGACATATTAACGAAAGTGGCCATTCCTCGTTCGGGCAGTTTCTTGAACGCCGGTGGATTGACGAGGTACAAGTCGATTGGACATAGGTATGTACTGTTTCTAATTTTTTTTGTAGGCAATAAATCAAGTTAAGATTTCGTTTAGAGCAATTTCATCGACACGCGTGAGCTGTGTTATTTCCTTTTACCCAATACGTGTGCTGACATCTCATGCCCGTAGAGGTTTTCTCATGATCAATATGTTCGCTTGAAATAGCTGTCTAACGAGACTGGAATAGAGCGTGCTTAGTGGAGTGTTTCGATAACTCGCATGCGAGTAATTGTGGCAACGCAACCGCGTCCGCTGCATTCCTCTGGTCCAATACACGTCCAACTATTTTTAGCATTCATTACACTTACAACATCCTTACTAAGAAAGCCATTGTACTACTTACTTGTCAAATAAAAAGTAAACAGTAATTGATGTCCACGATTTATATTTGAGTGGTTTTATAAGACAGGTGGTAAAGGCTTTTGTTACCTACCAAATGAACAACAGCTTTTACCCTACGATATTGTTGCAACTATTTTTAGTAGTTAATTTTGGAAAAAATATACTATCGGCTTTAAAATATAATAAAATATAATTTATGGCAGCCAATCCTGCTGCCTAAGTAACAATCAAAAGACAGCAAGTATTACAAATCGTAAAATAAAATGCTCAAACATTTTGGACAACGATGCAGAAATAAAGAAAGTACTTTCATTTAATTATTGATACGTTATTTACAGGAACAACGGTAAGAAGGGAGGCGGGTCACCGTTAGGGTTCAATGAACTTTTTAATGAATTCAAAGTTCAGGAGAACTTGCATTCGATGGATGAAATCCTCAACGCCATAATAGATGCAGAAGGGATGTCATTCAATGACTTAAAACCGATATACAAAGAGTTTCTTCTAAAACTGGCTGTAACACTAACAAAAGACGAAATATTTCAACACAGCAAAGCGATAATGAAAAAACAGAAGAAAAAAATACTAAGAAGGAACAGCATGTTCCAAAATAAAAGAAGAAAAATATTGAAAGGGGCAAGCGGCTTACGCATGGTTTTCCGAATGCCATTTGGGAAAGACTTGAGGAGTAAAGAAAGTAAAGCTCTACATTCTTTAGATATGGCTATAGCTAAAGACCCGGTTTCTGAAAGCTCAGTATCGACCTCGAGTTACGACATGCGGCAGTTTCGACCCAAGGAGCCAATTTTGCCACCACCAAAACGACAAGCGACTCGACAAAGACATTCGAAGCGGTCAGACAAAGTCGTGCATGTATCCAAACGAACAGGAAAGCCAAGACAAGGGGAAAGAACTTCTACGTCAGAAGACTCCGACTTCTTGACTTTGAGCAACCGCCTTGGATGTCAAAATAGGAATAGTTCTAGTGGCTATGTCTCATGTTCTGAATGTGAATCAGAAAGTTGCATCGATAGATGTTACTGTTCTCTGAAAGGCGATTGTAAAAATAAGTGTTATTGTTCTGCGGTTGAAGCCAAAGATGCCTCGAAGTCTAAGATCCTTAGCAAAAGCAAGAGCTGTAAAGATTGTTCTAAGTGAGTATCTCTTGATTTAGTAATTTATTCCCTGCGAGAAGTTCAATGTTCTAGTTATTTATTAATTATTACCATAAACAGCTAAATGATTTGCCCAGTGTCAGTCGCTGAACTGCTGTCGAGAGCAAGGAATTGACAAATAGACAAAAGGTTTGGTGATGTCATCACTGACTCATCACTGCTTTATGGCAGGATTATGGTACAAAATTAGCAGGGCTAGGACGTCTTTAATTGACCGGCTATAAGAGTTTATAGTACGGCCCCCGGTAAAAGTATCAAAATCACAATCAAACGGACGCTTTAGATCCTTTGCTATATACTTAGTTAGTTAAAATCGTCCGTGCTTTTGAGCTACTCAAAGTTCCGGAGTTACACCAGCTAGTTTTATAACAGAAGGTTTGAATGTAATAAATTTTGTAATTATTCGGCCTGTAATTACGTCGTGTGAAAGTCATGAGAGAAATTAATGGTTGTATTGCTCGTAAGTGTAGGGCAGGGTAACAATTATGCCGAAATTTACACACAATCCATTGTTTACTAACACAGGAACCTGTAGTGTTTTAAAATACGTGTTATGATTAAGTAGAATTTGTGTGATGTCGGTGTTATGTAAATGTGTTATTTAGAAGACCGCGTGACCTGGAAAGCCTAGTAGATGGTACATAACTTAATTATCCTTTATTAATTTACTGGCTTTTGCCATGTGGACGTCCATCTTGATAGTAGATTATGTATTATTTAAATGAATAAAATATGTGTCTTCTTCTATTAAAAAATGCTCTGTCAAAATCAACAGATTTTGAAAGAACATTTTTAATGTGTTTATAAGAAACACATAAAGATTGACAAACATCCATAAATCAGTCTTTCCAACTTTGTTGTTTATATTAATATGATCTCGTAAATCTATCATTTGGCCCAGTGGTTAATGACCCTGACTGCTAAGCCGGAGGTTGTGGGTTCGATCCTCTCCACCAGGGATAAAACTTTGTGTGATGAGCATGATGGTTTATTCTGTGTCTGGATGTCTTCTCTCTATGATTATATATGTATTTAGAAATATACAAGTATGTTCATCAGCTGTCTGGTTGCCATAGTACAAGCTCTGCTTGTTATGTGTGTGTGTTGTGTGTCGTAAGATATTATTATTATTAAGACATTATTTAGAGCAATTATTCCCATTAGAACATATGAAACAAATAGACATAGTTTAAAACTAATGTATAATGTTACAGTAATTTATATGCAGTTATTTTTACAGAAAATAGTATAAAAATATAACATTTTGTGTAAAAGTAACTGCATTTTTGTTTTTTTCTTTATGTAGCATGCATGGCTACACAGATACCAGTTTTTCTCTTGATTTATTTCCTTTATTTGCTGGCTCATTTACAGAATGAATATTTTAAACAACAGCTTCCAATATTACAGAACTAACTAACGAAAAGAAACAATCACTATTACTGTTATAAAATTTAATGTATTTGTAATGTTTCGCAAAAACAAATATAGATAAAGTATAGTAACTCATAGTGAGTTTACAATAGCGCTTATTGTTAGTTTTAAAGGCAGCTGTTACGATAATACTCACAATAATACTAAAAGCTGAGCTAGGAATAATTTGCGCAATTTACTAGAGACTATCATTGACATTTGGTGAGAGGCCATCTGAAATGTAGATGATATCATAAGATTACTTTGACTGTAATTTAGATTTATCTGATTCTATTTTAATATTTTCGAAATATGTCTTTGCTGAGATAGTGTCTTGTATAATATTTGAATAGCTTTTGGTTATATTTGTATACATATAGGTTGTCGTGATCAAAATTATGCTGTTTTACCAGGCTCCATACCAAATTCATGAAAATCAAACCAGCGGTTTAGCCGTGAAACAAGTCAGACTTGCATTTATATTTATAGTTAATATCCGTTAGGATTGTTACTATTGGCATAGTCTAACCAATGGATTTGACCAATAGCGCTTCTGCAAGCGCCACCAAACTATAACATAATGATGCCATTACAGATGCCATTATCGACTTTACCTTCTAATTGGATCATGTGTTTCGCTTTAGATGTTGAGTTAAAGTTGGTTACTTAATATTCATTTGTATCTTATTTATTATAATTTGAAAATACTTCCTAGATAACCTTACACAAATCTATATATATTTTGATTTAATATAATCATCTCATGTCGAAGTCAATTGAGATTAATATCACTTATAAAGATGTGACACGGGGTCGCAGAGTTTAGTTATTTTCTTGCTTTATCTTTATCAATATGTGAATCTCAATCATCCTTAATATTAGATCTGTCTGTTTAATAAAGTATTTTTAAATTAGTCGCTACAGGCAATCAATTTTAAAAGTAAATTTTGAATATTTTAGATAAAATTTATCTAGAATATCCAAATGAATAAATGTTTTTGCTACCATAGATAACATTTACACCTTTATTTTTGTTTTTAGATTGAGTGAATAAATAAGAATATTTACACATTACATATGAATTTCAATCCGCGATGCAAATAGTATGGATTGGTCTGTAGCATTCTAGCGCCCAAACCTATGAACTCATTTGTCTAACAAAGCTTGTTTAATTAATATGCACTTGCGTTTAATAAAAATCGATTGTAGTTTTGAATATTGTTTTTAAATAATATGTCTTTCAGGAATAACGCCTTCGAAGTTTTTTAAATTGTGTAAGATGTAAAATGTATCTAAAATGTAGATGCAAATATAATAAATAACATTGATAAACTTTTCCAAACAAATTAAGAAACCCAAACAACCCAAAACACAATTTATACATAAAATTAATTTACGTACATTATAACTAAAATCTTTACCAAAATTTCTCTACTTTCGACGTCCGTTCGTACACCAATAGACTTTTTCAAAGAGAGTGTAGTATTAATTATATTAAACCTCGTATCAGTTGTAGCATTTTGAACTTTATCTTCTTTATATAAAGACTATCTTCTATAGTATACTTTGTAGTAGAAATGAAATGTGTGGAAGATAATCAGAGCGTGCAGCGTCCGTGCAAGTTGCTCGTGAATTACTGAGCTGAATTAACTACATAAAGATGATTTTATAATTATTAGTTTCGCTAAATATATTTTTGGTTTGATTAGCTGAGTAGCTAAATAAATTGTACTGTATTAATGATAATGATAATAAATGTAATTGTAAGTGTATTTTTCTTTAAATTTCTTATTGACTTTCTGGATAACTGTATCTTATGGTACTCGTAATGTATTAACTACCACAGTAACTATATTAATTGGTAATTTAGCATCGTTAATAAATGCTGTCAGTTAAATGACAGTGAACACTTTTCAAAAATCATCCTACACAACTCAGCGAGCAAAGTCGAAAATTCCACGCCTTATCTTTTATCAGTCGTTATCTACCATCCTTTCAGAATATAAGAATAAGGGAACATAAACTTGTGTTTGAGAATGTCTCCATATGTACTAGTTTTATTTTTCCTGCAGTGAAAAGAATCCGTCTTTGACAAATCATTAAATAGTATGATTTTTCTCTTTTTTAAGGGAGTGTTACGACGGTGACTTCAGTTACTGCTCCTGTGATTCTGAAAGTTGTGCCGATAGCAACAAATGTTACTGCACCGGACCGAGGCGGATACAGGGCTCGCAGAGCATGGAGTATCTTAAGAGTCCCTCTAAAGCCTACTCGGAGAGGATGAAGAGGGCTTTCGATGATGATAAGAGTGGAAGAGCAAGGTAAGGATCTAAGTAAAACAGGTATAGTCAACGGCAAAAGTACGTGATGAAAAACAGAATGTCAAAACCATTGAATGATATTTGTGGCAAAATCTAACGCAAAAATGTTACTAAAGTAAATGATCGAATAAGTTACTGACAAATTGTGTGATTATAACTGTCGGCAAAACTACATGATTCTATTATATTGAAAATTATAATTGTTAAAATACTGAATTTTGAGTTCATGAATTAAATTCCTTATTTTTGCATTCTTTGGCGACACCCAACTGATATTCAAAGTAAACAAAAGTCTTAAGAATCATCACTTTTTGAAAACCTATGAAAACCTGAATTTTTGCATTTTTGGGTGAATTGCAATTGATATTCAATGTAAATGATAGCCTAGAAAACCAAAACTTTATGAAATTCTGGATCTTTGTAATCTTTGGTTACTCGCAACTGATAGTCAAAAGTAAATGATAGTCTTGAAAATGGTAACTTTATGAAAACCTTTTTGTATTCTTTGGCGTAAAGTCAAAATTCACTAAGTTTGGGCGACAATCAATCAGACAGTTTATCGGTAACTTATTCATTCACATACTTTACCAACATTGTAGCGTTAGCTAGATTTTCCACATTCAATAGAGTTGAAATTCCGTTTTTGATCCTGTATTTTTGCCGTACATGAAACTAAAACATATCAGTTTAGAGATGTGGGAGACTTGAAGATAGAAAAGGAAAAGCGTGCCTCTTACGTGCGATCTTAGCATAGACATATGATTTCATAAGGCACATAGCTTCTAAGGTTTTTTAATCAGCAATTAATCGTTAAAGTTTTCATCGTCTTACCTGTATTTTTCTTCTAAATTTTCCAGTCGATGGGGTGGTGGTCGTCGGCGGTCGGAGCGCGGTCGTCGTGCTCGTAGTTCCGACAGTGTTGCCCTTGACTACGAACTACTGCTGCAGAATAAGCCCAGACTTAGGAATATGCAGCGACTTACTGGTCAGTATCAACTTTATAAAAATTGCTCTATTGCATATGGCTGCTAAATTTTTAATGAATGAATAGAGCTATCATTGTGACACCGGTACAAAACTATAATGGGTCCTATATTGTTACCTTGAGGAATGCTCTTTATATTTCTGTAGTATATTAAGGGGAGTATGACGCAGCGGTGAAGGGTAAAATAACACAGAGTATTTCATGAATGCTACATTTCTTTTATATTGGTGACTTCACAAGCAATCGATGTACAACCTTGGCATAAAACAATAGAACTCAATCAAACCCTTGATCATAAACTATTTGCAACGACTTCCCTTCCCATTTATATCATCGGTCTCTGTCGAATGCTATAAATCTGCTACCGATGATATAAATGACTTATATGTATCAACCCATATGATGTCCCACTGCTGGGTACGGGTCTCCCCAGTAGAACTTACTTATTATACATAGATCTTGGGGTAATTGCCAAAACGCCAGGCTTGGCGAGCGGGTTGGCCAACGCAGTAAGGCTTTAAAATACGTAGAAGGCTGCTGTCCGTCATCTAGTAGGAAATACCTGTAGACGCCTTGACGCCTACGGAAAGTAATGGGGTGGAACCTACTATTCTAAAGCCTTTTTCTAAAACTATACGATATAAACGACTTGAACGTGAATACTAATGATTATTGTTTCCAGTTCGCAGCACGGGAGCGGGCTCACAAGAGGCACTAAGCGTTAAGAAGTCAGCGGAGATGGCGGCGTTGTTCGCGGACGTGCGCTTGTCGCAGCGCACCGACGTGCGAGCGCTTTGTGCGCGTCCACCAGCCGCCGCTCTGTTCCGACACGCGCCGCTCAGTAGAAACGCCAGCCTGGAAGACACGTTAGGATACCTACCGTAAGACACAAATTGATAGATATTGTACATAAATTACTCGTAACGAATGCCAGCCTAGAAGACACAGACGCGGATGTAGAACTTTGTTCAGAAGGGGCAACATGTGAACCAACCAGCCAAGTGTGAGTCGCTCGCATAACAGAGGGGGAGGGTGCCTTTGAATTAATACCGGTAGACCAGCCACCACCGCCGAGAGGGGTGCAATTGCCTGTCAGAACACCCGTACAGTGTCAAAATTTTCAAAAACAAAAAGGTCTTTCAGTCGAGTTTGGGGAGGGCAATTGCCCCCATTGCCCTCCCCTTGGATTCGCGTCTCAGAAGACACCGTAGGATACCTACCGTATGACACAATGCTATATTTGTAAGGAACGCCAACCTGGAGGACTGAGGACACGCTGGGGTATCTGCCGTAAGGCACAAATGGATATCCTCATATATAGATGACCGGCGAAAACAGGCTCACGGACATATAGACGGACACGTTACACAAATCTCGGTTGAATGACAACGAAAGTACGTTGATGATGTATGCACGTGCGCGTCTGTATGTGTCCAGTATTTTGTGCCTAGGGCCTGAGTTCTGCATTCAGCAGTAATCGAAGAGTTAGCAAAACCTAGTACCGGATCTAGCGCTACTTTCAAAGGCGCCAAATGATAAGTTAAAGTGGTACCAATTGTTATGTTGGATGGGACGCCAAATGCTAACAAGGAGCGCTAAAGTCATATGTTGAGGGAAACGCAATCCACCCCCACCACCCCTACCCCTCCCCCTCTTCCTCATAAGCACGAAGATGAAGGAGCGCCATCATCAAGTTTTTAAGAGCTCATCATGCTCAGTCCATTCTGTGTACCTATCTATGGCAGAGTCTGTAACAACTATGGTACGACGATAATATTGATTTGTGATTGACAATTCTATGTTGACTATGGTCAGGTTCGAATGAGGAAAATGAACAAAGTATTTATCTGAAAGGGTGGTATTTAATATCATGAGTATATCCACATACTTCAACTGCTTTGAGATAAATTTGGAAGAAAATTCTCTAACCATTGTGAATAATTGATGAACTTTTTGAACTGCAAGAAATTTAACCTTACCTCGATGACATATTAGGTACGGGCAGTAAAATTCTTACACCAAACTGTCAAAGCGAGAGTAATAAGGGGTCAATTGGATGTTAATTACTTCTCCGACCGTTTATCATTTTTGTGACTGGGATATTTTAGTAAAAATACAACCTATGTATGATAATATGTATCTCAAGCTAAAATATATATATATGTATAGTATTTTGAGTTCTGTTTAAGTTTTGAATTTAAAAAATAAGACAGATTTTAAACGCATGTGCAATATGTAAACAAAAGATTTATTGGTGCAATATTATGTAAACTGTGCAATATTTTTAATGTATTTTTAAGTAAAAATAAAGTGAGAGTAATGGCAATACTATTTTTTGGAATATGACAAATGACGTCAAAGATTATTAATATATTTTTTTACGGCTTTATGGTTTTTTCTCAAAAAGCCTTTATTTTTATCTTATGCGAAACTAATAAATATTTTTTTGGTCAAGTGTTAGTCGTTTCAGATTTTATCTCATTAAACAGATTATATATTCGTATAATTAAGTTTATATTTCACATATACCACCTTATTTTAATATAAGGTTTTACAGTATATCGAATGTTATATACAACTATCTATGTAGTTATTTATTTTTAAAATAAACTTATAATACATAGATATAATTACTATTTTAGTAATTTAGTGTTGGTAGCAAGCGGCTAGTCTATGATTATATTATTTTTGTTTTATTATGTACCGGTTAATGGCTTTGAATATATACATTCTATAATAATACTTGCAAACAACTTTTTTAAAAATAAAGAATATATTGAAATGGCATATACGATTTTGATGTGTTTTTTATTTAAAAAAATATGAATATCTTTTCGGGTCTAAAAAGAGAGAGAAAAATAATTTCGAATACCTATTTAAATATATTCACAAACTGAAGATCATGTCAATAAAGAATTAAAAAGAAGCATGTGCATAATAACTTTTTGTAAAAAAAGCCATAGAGTGTCCCTATTCGTAGCCAAAACCTAAACGAATTCAAATCATATCTACAATTTAAGTCTATTGTTATTGCTATGAGACTGGTTTAACATTGATAATGTGGGTACTCGATTTGGCGCATCTTTGTTTTTATTATATAAAGCGCCTATGAAATTATGTCTTCTTACATTTTTGTTTGTAACTCGAACTTAAAAGGTAGGCGCCTGTCTCACCATATCACGTCCTCTGATATTAACTAACATTTCCCTGTGGCTTCACAAGGATTTTTAACAGATTTGATTGAAATTTGAAACCCTTTCTTACCAGATTCCTACGTCATAATAACTTATCCGGGTAGTAAATTTCAATCGAATCTGTTCAGTTACATTAAATCAATCTGTCACTGTTTTATTTCATAATACAGATGTATTTTACTGCTTACGTGGTTACTAAAAACGACTAGGTAGTAAGGTAATCTTAAGACCTTGGTTATCCACAACAAACATACATAAGTGGCGCCCTTCAGCATTTAATTGTTTACGTCGTGAATAATTAAGATCTAGAACCTCTAAACCGCGTAAAAATCGGCTCCTACAGCAAAATAATAACACATTTTTGGCGTTATGAAAAATGTACTTAATATTACAAAAAGGGCCAATAAATCAGCAATTATAATACTTTAAAAAAAATAATAAATACTTGGGCGTAAGAAAAACTAGGCGACTTTTGACAGATGACAGAGTCCAAGTTTACCAGTCCTCCCCTAGGTCCACTGAGAACCATTTTTAAACGTTAAACTTTTCTCGTCGAATAATTAAAATATTTCTAATAAAAATATTTAAATAAATTTTATTTAGAATTTATAAGCATGTAATATAATAAAAATACGTGTATTTTTGACATAAACGTGTAGTGCACAAAGCTAAGTTTTTTAAGAATTTTATTTCTCATTATATTTAAGCTAATTGTCGCTAAAGCTCCTGGTGAGACAAGTGCTTTATAATAAATGTATTATTATTTTTCGATTAATTAAAATAATTTTCTTTACGATATGAAATGAAACTAAGATTATAAAATAAGTATATAAAAAAGACAATTCTCGCGGGCAGTTTTAAAAACACTCCTACCGATTATTCAAATGATATTTAACTTTAAAGTTGTACTCGAAAGAAACAAAAAGTTCTCGAAAGCTACAAAAGTGCGTCAACAGAAATACTTTTGAGCACGATTTTACTTCAATATAAAATAAAAGATTTTTTTTTATGTAAAATATATTTTGTATACTTAGTTTTATATCAAAACTATTTGTCAAAACGTTAATTTTAATATTTATTGTATTATGTTTAAAGTGTAACTGTGGCTCCGTAACTCGTGCAATCTTCGTGCAATATTTTATAACTCGTGCTAGCTCGCAGTGCGATTATTGTAAATAAATAAATACATTGATTTTATGATATTTTTTTGGTTTCATTTTTAATTCCAGAATACTTACATTCTTTATGTACCTATTCTGCTTTCCTCTATTTTTATTTATTTATTTAAAAACATAGAATAAAGTGCAAGTTAAACTTGTTGGCAGCTAGAGCTAAACAATACGTGAAAAGGAAATAATAATATAAGTACCTACACACATACATACATACCTACACATATACATAAATAGATACAAACATACATATATACATACATACAAAAATACAAACCATATTGATATACCTAACTAACGTGACAACTCAACAAATTCTTAGAAGATTATAGTATGAACGAATAATGTTGAAGCAGTTAGTTGCCATCCTCTTTCAAGTTCCTCTTCTAGTCCTCTGAAGTACAGTCCAGAGGACTCGAAGAGGACTGACCCTCCGAAATTAGGATGGCAATAAGACAGATTGAATTATGAAATAGGATCCGACGAATAGATGGCAATAAGAAGAAGATCGAAGATTTGTACTATAGTTCGGGAATAAGTAGATATTGAAGAAGAGAATTAAGGATATATTTAAGTGTAGTGAGAGTCTATTAAATTCCTTAAGCTTCTGTTGTAACTTCGTTGTAATCTATGTGACAAAGAATCATGGCAAGATAATACCTGAAAGTTTTAGAATCGTTTAAGACGATATGTACAAAGCCCAATTATCTAATTCGGTCGACTTTTACACGGATTTTATTTTTGACATTTATTGGTTTACTTACAAATTGTTACACTTATTGGGATACAATAGGAGATAGTACAATAGGAGTTACACCACAGCTTAAATTTTAAGCTGTGGTGTAAGTGCGGTCCAAGTGTGTGTATTCCGAGACTGTTAGTGCTGGAAGGATGTAATTTTTTTATGTATACACATATTATTTACGCCATCAAAGTGAAAGTAAAATTATGACATTTTTTTTTTGAGGTAATACAAATACAAATATTTTTTATTTGCTATAAATAGGGTGGATACATGAAGTGGTCTTATAAGTAGTTTACATTAGTAGGTACTAGCCTATTTACCCATTATCAATAGCATGCAAATATTGATCACTTAAAACTAGATATAAAATATAAAATGATTTTTTGATTATTGCTTGATTTTATGACTTTGTATATAACCATAACCACATTTATTTTCTACTCTTATATAACTTTATTATCAAAGAACTCCTCAAGTGTATAGAAAGTTTTCTCGGTAAGCCAAGAACCAAGAGCTGACGGAAACTTTTTTAGAGGTAGTAATTTTAAGTTAGTAGGGATTTTATTATAAATTTTAACACACATTGCATAACATTTTTTTTTAAACCGACTACTCTTAGGAATCACGCCTAATACAAGCCGATCAAGATTTCTTGTATTTACTCTGTTTGCCATATCTTTTATTGCTTAAACAATTCAGGGTGATGTTTAACCATTTTTCCTACTTCTAAAATATAAAGGCAAGCAAGAGAGAGTATTTTTAATGTTTTGAAGTGAGGACGACAAGATACATTTGGTGCAATGTCGCAAATGGACCTTATGCACCTTATTTGTGCAACAAAAGCCTTCTGTATGTCTGTAGCATTTCCCCAAATCAGCAAGCTGTACCGCCTCCCCTATAGGTTAGTATGTAAAGTGAGGATGTACTTTTACTTTTATCCCATCGAGTGAAATATTTATTAGATAGATCTTCTAAATTCATTTAGGGTTTGTAAAGACCATTTTAAGATTTACTAAAGCTAATATTTCACAAAGGGATCCCCTTTGTGAAGCTTTAAAGTGCAATTTTTTGTTTAGAGTCAAGTGTCCCCCCCCCGGCCACCTAAATGGTTGACGTTGGGTATGTGCAAAAATTCACGGTAATAGTATATATACTATTACTGTGTATTCATTACTGTGAATTTAAATTAAAGTACATAGTAAAATTAAAAGGAAAACTATCACAGCTAAGTAGGCTTTACAACTTAACGAGTAACAGCAGACCAAGGGAGAAGTAACAAAATTTTCGTGCAGATTCCATTGAAAAATATTAATATAACGATGTTAGTAGTATCAAACAAAAACAACAGAAAACCCGTTTCTTAAGCTACATTATTTGAATGGGGGGCTGACTACGGAACCCTACATTGTGCGTGGCCCGACATGCACCTCTTTTCATTTTATTTTAAGACGCTCTACTTCGACATCAAATATCAGGATGTTTGGAAACTTGCCATAAACCTTTTCCCCAATCCGATCAGTGGTTTGAACAGCGTTCGTATTTTCAGTCGCTACATTTCCTTAGTGACAGTGATAACATTAGGCTGCATGTAGGAGCGGAGAAACTGAAAAATATTACCCATAGGATCTGTCCACTGGAGCGCAGCAAAGATTTTATATAATCCTATCTACACTAATAATATAAAGCTAACGACTTTGTTTGTTTATTTGCTTGTTTGTCGTAGTCGTTACTGTACAGCAAGTGTCATAACTGTAGCTCAGTATCATAGATCAAGAAGTGAGAATCAAACACAATTCTCCGTGAAAATATATACAATTACACTAGACTGCACACTACACTGCGCAACTTCGTCTGATTAAATTTTCCCCATTTTGGCAACATTTTTTATTCCTCGATAAAGGGGCTTTCCAACAGTAAAATATGTTTTCAATTCGGGGGAATAGTTCCTGAGATTATCGGAACTAATACGAAGGAAGGAGGAATTTGTACGAAAGTTTTGTTACTTCTCATTTGATCAGCTGTTACTCGTAAACCTGTAAAGCCTACTTAGCTGTGATAGTTTTCATTTTAATTTCACTATATATACTACTATCGTGATTTTTTATACATGCATACCCAACATCTACCATTAAGCTGGAAGGCCAGTGACACTTTACTAATAATAATTTGCACTTTAAAGCTTATTGTTTTACAAAAGGATCACTAAATCTAAAAATAGTCTTCACAATCCCTAAATGTTTTTAAAAGTGCTATCTTATGATATCCCACACGATGGGGTAGGTGATAATAAAGAATATATCCCGTAAGGGTTATGAAGACTATTTTCACTTTACATATAGGGGAGGTACCCTCAAAAAAATGTTTATTCTTTCACTTTATTGGCATACTTGAATTATATGTGTATCCATGCAAAATTACAGCCTTCTAGCACTAACAGTCTCTGAGCTAAACTGCGGACGGACGGACAAGGCGAAACTAAAAGGGTTCCGTTTTGCCATTTTGGCTACGGAACCCTAAAAAGTAGTATGCACCTGCATAACCACATAAGTATAAACACGCTTTGCTCAACACATCACCATGTATGCATTAGAAACATGTAGTTAATTGGAGGAAATCCAACTAAGTTCGTTTTAAATAGCGCATTAGTATTTGAAGTACCTACTAGGCAGAAATGTGTTACGCAATTATAAATGTACTAGCTTTTTCTGATGTTCTGACTGATTTTATAGGCAACACAGGATTATAATTATTCGAAACAGTTAAAAAGTTATAGGTACAAATCTGACCGAAAAAAAATGCAATTCGTCACAGTAGTTTTGAAGTTATGAGATTACGTTTTCAATTTTATAAAAAGTGCTTTAACCGATTCACTGTAGGATGAAAATAATCCTTGATGACAGTTATTTTTAGTATCCAAAAACCTTGGTTTTCATATAGCTAGTAAATAGGATGGAAATACGTAAATGTAGATATGTTTATAATATTCAAAGATACAATAAAATATGATTATTATATGTATTTAAGTATAATAAAATAGATTACTTATAAACCGGGATGATTTTACCCCCCTATAGGAATTAAAAAGCTTTAATAGCATAAAACCAACCGTATCGACCAACAATTATTTGATCCTAAATTCTCTCAAGGATTTCTCATCTCATAATCGGTTCGTAAAACGAACCATCTACTATTAAGGGTTTTTTCGGCGAAATGTTCAGTCGGTAAAGCATTCTTTTCTTAAAGTTAAACTTAAAGTCGTTCGATTGTGATTTCGGCGAAACGTTGTATCGACGAAGTGCGTTTCAAAATGCCATGAATTCTTAAAATTCATCCAGTAGTTTTTGAGTGAATGACTAATATCGATATCCACACAAAAAGTCGCGTTTATTCTAATACTATTGTATTAGAAGAATCCAAGGATACAAAGAACACAAATGAATCTTTGTTTTTGACTCATAAACAATAAATTATACCTAATACTAAATACTTAATAACTAATACAAATACTTAGGTAGGTACCTACCTAAGTATTTGTATAAACTAGTAACTATCAATTATTACACATTTTCACGGTAGAACTTTATGTACAAACTAAGTAAATGCTAAGTATTTAGCAACGTTGCGCAAGCGCAACTAAATCGATTAATTACGTGTTACTTGCCAATTCGTAGTTGGGCACAAATATGTTGTGTTGCCAAGTTGAAATTGGAAGCTGCTCAAGGAATCTTATCTTCTAAACTTAAAGGGGCGTCTAAGCTGGCCATATTTTACGGCAATTTGTGGCAACTAATTGCTCGGCCAATAATGGCAATCGTATGGCGCATGAACCAGTCTCCTAAACGGGCTACACAACCCGACAACAATAAAATAGAGAGCGACTGAAACAACAACAAAATTGTCCGGGCAACATTGGGGGAAAATAGACCGCTCAGCGATCGTCCGGCAACCAACAAATCAATATTGGAGAGTACTGCCATGTTGCCGGCCACAGCATTGCTGCCACAGATTGCCGTATAAAATGGCCCGTTTAGACGCCCCATAAGCGACTTACCACAAAAATTATACAGAAATAATATTGAAGCTAAATGTCATACGATACAGATAAAGCAGCCAATTCGCTCTTTACCATCGCTGCTTTTCCGCCAAAGGCAACTGCTGTTTCAGATTAAGATATTAGTTGATCATGTCAACCCATATGATGTTTCACTGCTGGGCACAAGTCTCCCCAGTAGAACCTACTTCTTAAAGATCCTGGGGAAAAATGAAATAATCGCCACGCTTGGCGAGCAGGTTGGCGATCGCAGTAAGGCTTTACTAATGTACTCCGAGGACGCTGCTGCCCGTCCTCCGTCCGAAGAGATGTGGTGGTACTATTCTAAGCTGAGATGTTAGTTGTCAAATGTCAATTGAATTGCCATTGTTGTATAGTTCAAGGTGAAATAGCCATAGTGTATTTAGATATCTTAATTAATATTATAGTGCCTGGATGACCGAGCTTTGCTCGGTGTTTTCTTTTAACGATGTGTTCTAAAATTGAATCGACTTTTCACAAGTGTAGTATTTTGCTTTCTAAGTGAATAAATGATTTTTATTATTAAAAAAGAAACCTAGCTAGGTCGATTTATCGCCCCTGAAAACTCTTCCTACTTAATTTCATGAAAATCGTTTGGTCGCCGGTGAAGATTAGCTTCTTAGACCAACCAGGCCAGTCAAAAATATTTCTATATTGACGAATTAAAAATGCAAAGTAAAAAACAAATACGTGGATTTAAATTTTTATTGATGAATTCTTTCATAAAACATGATATTATATTCATTTACAATCTATATTAACTTATAAATAAATTACAAAATGGTTGTTTACCTGAGAATTCTAAAGAATAATTTTGATTTTGGAAATCTTTACATACCAACTCATAGTAGATGTTATTCGCATTGACCATTTTAAAAATAAATACTATATAAACTCTGTTATAATAATAATTTGCTGTGTGATAATCAATTACTTGATAAGACTTTTCATAAAGATCTTTAATTATCTTCAATGATATAAATGTCTCAAGAAAAGAAAACATGCCATTCGACACAAAAAAGCGTCGACGTTAAAAGACCATTGATCTTTTCAATCATAGGCTTAAATACCACAGTTAGAACAGTATCTAGACTGATTATGTTTGTTAAAACACAGATAGATTTTACTCCGTATTTAATATATACAGGGTGTAACAGAAAGGTGTGGTCATATTTAAGGGTCGTCACATACACATGATAAATACCCTGTGTACCTAATCTTATCAAAATATAAGAACCTTAAAATTTTACGTCATTTTTAATCAGTCGATAAATTATTATGCAAAATATCGACACGAATAATGCTACATCAATAACCAATCATTCAAGGTTTTCATCGTAGTATAGTAGTAGTAGAGAGTTCAATTATGTTGGATGACCCTGCACAATGATCTCTTAAGTATCACTGCGCGCCTGGTACCCGTCACGCGTCGAACATACGGACGTCGTCGGCGCGTCCGTAAACCAAAGAAACACAGGCAAACAAATTAATACCAACTAATGCGCTTATTACACTACACTTAATCAGGGACCCTAAATCCTTAAAAAGAGAGGTGTAATAAGAGTTAGGGCCCTAATTCTCTAACAAATTTTCAAGGCCATCTCGATTTAGTGCCCTGATTCAGGATAGTGTAATAGCCGTTTAACTACTAACCTCTGAACGCTTTCCGTCGCCACCGGCTTTCACAACGACCACATCGAACGGACAAATGTTAATCACCATCTCACTGTTGTTGGTACCTACTTTGTTATCACATCTCGTGGACGATCATTTAAATACACTTCACGGTCCAAAATAACGTACTGCCTACGTTCAGCTTTTACATCCCTACATTTTTAATATTAATGTTTTTACGGTTCGGGGAAGTACCTACCTACCGTTTTTGAAACTTCAATAAGAATGAGATTTAGGTATTTACATACTCAAGTTACGAATACACAGTATCACAAATCACAACACATCAATTTAGCACTAACTTCAACGCGCACTTGTTTGTTCGAATTGATAATACCTACATAATGAAAATAGGCGCGAAACTCGGTGACGCTTCCCCGCATTCCTGACTACATAACTAAATCGGTACCTACATATCGGTCAACAATAAATAATTGTTGCGTTCGCCGAAAGTGGTAAGTACCTACGGGCTACGGGTCACGCATTACGCGCCACCGTTGGATCCCTTTAGGTACGTTTGTCCAGGACCGAGCAGACTGTCTTTATCAACTTACTTGATACCTAACCTACATCGCGTAGATTACCATCGCGTCATACGCAATTGATACACAATTTCGTAATTATTCACTGTTACTAACTTAAAACAAAATTTCTTTATCAATTTCACATCACTTCCACAAAGAAAGACAAACAAAAACCAAAGAACGAAATAGATCGAACCGCTTTGGGCTCCGCGTCGAAAGCACTGACGGACAGTGACGGAATAAATAAGCAACACCGTGAATGAAGCAAAGAAATAAAAGTGCCTAAAAACTTAAAACTTCTAAAATTACAAGAAAATGTTTGTAAATTATCTTAGGAAAGTTTTAATTTAATTTAAGGCAATATCAAATTATTTTATGAATCATAATAACAACAAAAGAGTATTAAAAACTCGTTTTGAAATTACAATGACTTCCGAATATTTCTGCCGAGCTTCCGGTCAAATACCGAATTATTTATTGCACACGTTTTGTTTATGACGCCACGGCTTGAAATGTTGGTGTCTCTGTCTAACTAGGTAATAAAACCAATAATCGGTCATTGAGGCACTGTTATTTGTTTTGAATAATTATTTTGTTTGGAATGCTAATTTCCATGCATTTGAAGTTTTTGAAAAAATCTTTACGTGTTTAATGCAATAAGTTGTAAACCGTTACATGGCGTAGGACAAATAACGCGGGACTTCGCCATGAGTGTTCGAAGTTGAGCCGTGAGTTTACGTTTTATTATGTGTTACAAATCAACTGTTCACCTGAATGTCTGTGTTGTTGTTGATTACTTTTCAACACAAAATAATGAATATCGATGTAGATTGTTTTATTGTTTGTGGTATTATTTAAAGTATTAAAAAACTACATTATTACCTCAATGATTTTAATCCTACAATTAAATAAATTGTTGGATTTTGTGAAATTATGTAATTCTTTTAACGATTTCATGTAAATAGATTTAAAAAATGTTCTCTGACAATAAAAAAAGACCAAAACGATGATTCATGTGAGTATAACATTTTAGAAATCGGTCACCCATCTATGCACCAACTGTGGTAATGTTGCTTAACTTACGCAAACATTATATCTTAATAGAAGTAGGTTCAACTTTGAGGTACACCGACAAGTTACTATAAGAATAACAAATTCGTGTATAATGTAAACAGTGTGTCGCCGCCGACTAGGGTCAGTAGGTACCTTCGTTCATTTGTAATGTAATACCTACCTACCATACCCTGGAAGACGGGGAATTTGGGAAGAAAGTTCGAAATTATGGTGTGAGCGGTGATGTTCAAGTTACAAATAATGTACGTTTTAATGCTGCCTGAATTCGTTACCTTGTCAACAAAATCAATGAAAATATTTAAATGACATAGTTATCATATTTTATTACGTAGGTAATTTAAAGTACCCTATTTAAAGCAAGAGATGGGCGTCAGGCGTCATACCTGTTGTTCCCAAGTACTCCTCACAATGTCTGTTACCTTGGTACTCCGAACATTAGTTTTCGGGTTACCTATTACCGGTATAGTGTTTCTGTGTGTGTGTCTACATTTGTGTGAGTGTGTAGGTATACACACACTCACACAAATGTAGTCGACCAGATAGATTATTGTGTGACAGAGATGAATGATTTTTATTAATGAAAACTGCATTTACTTCGTCCATAAACAATGATAAAGAACGAGAGGCAAGCTACGGAAGAGTGAAACAAGATACCAAAGGACGAATGAGAGTTAAAATGATAGAACGAGACTAGCTTGTCTCACTCACACATCATCACTTGTTTCATCTTTGCAGGAACAAAAGAGTGAAACAAAATGAAAGTGGGTGGTGATTTAAGGTCAAACCTGAAGTTCATTGCAGTTCATTGGAAACAGCTGATTATCTGTTAGTGTTGAGTACCTATCGGTAAAGTCGTATTTTCAGTATGTCGATGTTACGCACTCGATATGAAAGAAAATTCTTTATCTCAGTCATACTAATAAAATCAGAATTGGTACCCCCGCAGATGTTATACTTATACCTAACACTTTTCATTGCTGAAATATGACCACACCTTTCTGTTACACCCTGTATATAACACTAAACAATATGACTGTACCATTCCATTGTAAAAGAAGAAATGAACCGAAATTTACTGTTCAGTATCCTGTTTTTAAAACTGTCACCAGCTGTCAATTTCTGAAAGAAATGGGCGAACTGGATTTACAAAATTCTACAAGTCTTTCTACAAATATTACCCTAGATTACCCTAGGTGAAAACAGTGTATCCAGATACAGTGTTTTCACCTAGGGTAATCTAAGGGAGAAGTATATTTAGACGGTCCAATTGTTCATATTAAAAAACGTCAAATCGTCTAGGTGTCATCTTGAAGTATGTCAATAGAGAATGTTCTTATACGGTATTGTACAAGAATTAAAAAAATACATCTATACTTTATGTTATTGTAAAAATATAAAAAAAACTAGATACGATTATATACAGAGTGATATACTAATAACGTCCCACTCGTGGCTTCTTTACATAATACTAAATAACTTTGTAAAATCAGTTTTGGAAAATATTTTATATATTAACCCTTAATCACATACCACTTGTTTTTGGAGTTCTGACCTTAACCACTACAGACTATTTTACTGGAGTAAAATTGTTGTTTATTGTGAGGTTTAGGCTTAAACCTGACAAAGAAGCATTGATTTTACTTCGGAGTCTCTCAGATGTGTGGTACATGTTATTACGAAGTTATTTGGTGTAATGTAAAGAAGCCAAGGGCGGAAAGTAATTATTCTATTAAAAATCACGCTGTAGATGTAAATAATTTCCAAATTGGATTGTATATTTTATTGACTTTAGGTATAATATGGTATATTAAAACTGATACACTTTAAACCAGGATCAATAACAATCTGCAATGGATTTCGGTGATTTAATTATAAACAAACTGACACTGCTTTCATTCATAAGCAAAGCCTTACTTTCGATTCCAGACTCTACTAGTTTATTCTGTTTATAATTCTCAGTAAAACAAACCAATACTAAATAAACATAATTTCCCAAAAATGTATCGTAAACTTTGTGATCTAAACAATTTGTTAACAAATAATACATTGAAATGTATTTTTTCCCCCAAATAATTTGATATTGATCGATAAAAATAACACTTGAATAACAAAATATAACAATATTTGAATGTATTTTGTATCCTATCTATAAAATAACAAAGGTACTTCATTTATTATTTACAAAATATAATTTTATCTGTGACATATACTGCACTTATGAGTATTTATAAATAAAATCTAACTATCGGATAGGCACTTAAATTTTATTAATCCTAAATTAACATACCCCTGCACCGATCAATGCGGGAGGTTAATATAATTGATAAAAATTAACCTACCCCCAATACACAGGTAGATTAAATAATTCAGAGGTATGCACGTTAATAATATTTGTGTCCACTAATATATTAAATTTAATGAATAAATCAGGTATTGATTACATTTCTGAGGGTTTACCTCTTCGTCTGACTGCGCGTGAGTGATTTTTGGTTCCTCGAAGTTTCAATATTCCTTTAACATCTATGAATCTATTATGGCATTCAGTAAGGTCTGACGGTGCCCAGGCGGCCCCTGGGTATGGGCTCCGCGTAGCTATGGCGGAACTTCGACTGTTGTCTATCAGCAAGCTCGCGGAAGTCCCTGTAGTCCCTATCATAGTATCTCTCCCTGTCTCCTTCAACGTATGACTGGCGCTGGTCATCTAGCAGACGAGAGCGACTGAATGCCCTTTGTCTATCGGTCCAATCTCTCCTCCTATCTTCGATCACCGGCTCAATAATCTCATCCTCATCAATACGTCTATCTAATTCCCTTCTATCCCTTCGCTCGTATCTATCGAAGTCATCCCTGTGGGGCTTCGGCTCAATCCTGTTCAAGTATTCCTCAGCGCCGTATTCGAAGCGTTTGACATCTTCGCGCTTTCTACCGATGCGAGGGAGCCTCTCCATCTCCCTATGAGCGAGCGGCTCTATGTCTCGCACCCTGTCTGTTTCTTTGCGCCTTTCAGGTTCCCTGTGGCGCTCCAAGTCACGATGAGAGCGTTCTGGCTCTCTTCTGGAGCTCAAGTCTCTGTGTCGGTCCTGACGCTCGTCCCTCCTTTCTTCCTCTGGGGAAGAAGTCGAGCGACTATTCCTCTCAAGCATGCTCCTCCTCATAGCCATGTGCTGTTCCAGCTCTCTGTTAAATCTCTCGCGTTCCAGATTCATGAACTTTTCTTTTGCTACGTTAAATCTGTCTTTCGGGGATGCCTCTGCGATTTTAAGACTGCCTTCGCTTGCTCCTCTCTGTAACTTACCAAACCTCCGATCTTCGACTCTGTCGATACTCCTGTTAGATGGCTTAGTTTCAGCAACATACCTTCGTCTGTAATTAGCCGTATCATCCTGGAATTTTTCTTTTTCTTGTGTTGGAAGGAACTTGTCTTTGGTGACGCGTTCTAATGATTCGTGGCGGAATCGTCGCTCGAAGGTGTTTTGGTCGCGGAAGGGGGCCAGTTGATCGCGGTACTGGTCGTAGTCGTCGGGGTAGGAGCGGTCGTAATTTCGGGGGGAGAGGGCGCGGCGAGGGGGTGAGGTGCGGCGGGGGGACGCTGCTCGACGCGGGGGAGACGCGTCGAAGGCTTCGTGCATCATGTACGCTGTGCTCTCGGCCCAGTCCTCCTCTGAAATTAGAACAAGAAAAATTTAATATTCTTTCAACCTATAAAAATGACCTATTACACCAACATTAACAGTTTATAGCATTTTTTTTTTTCTGGGTCCTGTTAACTATTGGTCAAGTGTCGATGAGTTTTGATTCTTGATTTTTAATGGAAATATATTTTTTTCGACGAAAATATTATTTTCGTGGTAAACGCAATAGATCAGCCTGTAGAAAATGAAATAGTGTATATAAATGTTCACTAAAGATTATATAAATTAGAATACCGCTAAGGTGAATTTAATCGGAATGCAGTTTTTGGCACAACTAACAGAGATCTCGATGCGGGGCGAATGAGATCTAAAAAGTAAATATCGATGCATTGTTCTCGATATATACTCGCTAGATCTAAGATAACATCGCTAAGAGAGACACGAGACTCATTCACGATATCATTTTTTGCTGTTTACAGTTAAATAGATCTTTACTGGCGAAGAGGTAATTGTAGACATTTTTATGCTTATGAGAATCATATAGTAGTAAATATTAATTACCAAAGGAAAAATAAAAACGTAAAAAAATAAATTATAAAAATAAAAAAGCGGGTTTTATTATTTTTATAATTTATTTTTAATACTTTTATTTATGAAAAAATAATAGTTGCTAACTAACTTTTTAGTATTACAGACACAATCATAATATACTTTTTTGAAATGCTTAATTAAAGGGCTCATCCCTTTAATTTGATACCCATATTGTAGTATTCAAAACAACTTTTTTTTCAACATGTTTGTTTTTTCAGACGTCACATATCTAAGAACACTTGGGCGATCACGACGAATCTAACGACGTTTTATTATATAAATCCGTTCAGTAGATTGTTAGATATCAGGTAATACAGAATATTACATACATACATATATACATACATACAAGATACGCGCGAAAAACATAACTCTTCCTTACAGTCGGGTAAAAAGAATACCTATTATTGTGTTGATAGAAGATAGAACATAACCGTGTGCTAAATCACCTCTATACGTTCACCAAAGTCAAACTACTTCTGCGGCTCTTTTCAAATTCCAATTTGTTAGTATGCAATTATGTCAACAAGATGTTAAAACCACTATATCATGAAAGTCACGCTAGCAGTAGTTGTAAATATTGTAAACTAAATATAACTAATCAAGTTTTAAATAGGCTTATATTTAAGCAGTTTAAAATGTGAGTTATTACAATCTGTATCTCCAATCAAGCGATCTAGAATTTGCTTAACTAACTCCATCTATGAGCTGTCAAAATAAATGGCCATACCGAACCATAACAGCCAATCCTCAGTCCACCTGTCCTCTCATTCCACAGATAATTAAACCTCGTTTATAAATGTATTTAGGCTCCGATACCAGTTCGTAAGTAGCCATAAAAATATTTCCGTACAAACCCGACCGTTTGCCCCACTTTGGAATGCCATACGCTGGCAAAAATACCAAAAACTAAGATCAGTTTAAAGGTTGTCACTGATCTGAACGTATCAACGTTACAGAGGCATATTCAATAACATATCAACCCATATGACGTCCACTGCTGGGCACGGGTCTCACTAGTAGTAGACCTACATATCATAGGTCCGGGGGATAATTGCCATTATCCCAAGGCTTAGCGAGCGAGTAGGCGTTCGCAGTAAGGCTTAAAAATACGCAGAGGACGCTGCTGTCCACCCTCCGGTGGGAAATCCCTTAGTCGCCTTACAACAAACACATGGGAAGAGATTGGAAATATTCAGACAAACAGGACGGATTATAAAAAATGGATTAATCGTTAATAAGTGGTTATAGGGACTGTCTTATCGATAAGAAAAGACAGAAGGATTTTCATAATCCATCCATCCTTCACTTAGCGATCAGTACCGTTTGGCAGTAGAGTATAATCAGCTAGTTTATTGAGCGATTAACAGTGTAGATCGGTCGATTAATGAACCGAGAGCATGACTATCAAGTTCATAGATAGGTAATCATTTTACGCCTAAGTCATTAAAAAAAGTTTCGCTTAATGAATGGTGATACGTTAGAACGAACTGCACCTAGTCAGTCACTGGCTTTACTCTAACGGGACCCTATCTTAAAGACACTGGCTGACTTGTTTTTGAATACGAATTGACATAGAAACGAACCTGTCAGACTAGGGCTGTCAAAAACTAAAGATTGACGGTTGAAACTTTTTGTTTGTAATTTTTAACGCGTGTTAAATTTATGTGAGGCCTCGGGCGAAGATTCGTGTTGATTTTTTATGCGATAGTTGTATTTAATGTGTTGTGTGTTCTATTTTATAGTGAAAGATTGTTATGTGTAGTTAAATTGAGTGATGGATTTGGTTCAACAGTTAGGTACAACCAGTTGTTTAACGAACATACAAGTAATTTAAGTATGAAGAAATTTTTAACCGGCTTCCTAAAAGGTGGTTCAATTTTTATATTAAAAACTCGGTTTTATTATTATTTAAGGTACACAATTAGATACATTTGCGCGTATCAAATAAAGAATGTATTCCTAAAATGTCAGCAAGTCGACATGTTTACCTACATATTATTTTAGGTTTTTGTAATCCACATTTTTAAAAATCGTTGCTAACTTTTATCGATGATTTTTACTATGAATAAAATCAAAAATAAAATTTGACAACCTTACGTCATTCCCACGCAGCCATATTGCCGATATCAGCGCCATCTTGTATAAAAGCGCGCGCAAATTGTATGAGACTTAAACGACGACGACGCGACGATTAGTTTCATTGTTACCGACTATTGCCCTCATTCCTCTTGTGCTTTATGAGAAAAAACTACGATTTTCATTTGCATTGTTATAAGTTTAATAAACTTTTGTTTTACGAAACAATTTGCGAAACGAAAATTAAGTTCGTTGCATATCTTATTTGTTCTAAATGTACATGAAGACTGTGTACTGTTGTAATGTTTTTTGCGTAGTGTTCCACTTGCTTGATTAAATTATTGCTGTTTCAATCTATGATTAGGTAAACATAGTAATTAATTTCGCAAGTATTTGCTTGAGTACCTATAATTTACGGTGGTTTTTAATCAAAGAGCAAAAGTGTATAACGAATTATATCTAACAAAAACAAATATTTATACGTATTTATTTACCTACCTAGGTATTTTGAATGCTCACTCAATTTGCATAGGCATAGGGTAGTTATTTACGTATGATAATAGATTACTTGTATTATGAGATTTTTAGAATTTTAACTAGGAGTCAAATAACAACAGCTTTGCCAATTGTTTAAAGCGTGTCAAACTGGGGTTAAAGGTGTTTATAGTAAGGTGGCGCGGTGGGAGTGTATCCGACTGCTACGCAAGAGGTCGTGGGTTCGATCCCCACCCAGGATAAAACTTTGTGTGATGAGCACGATGGTTCATTTTGTGTCTGAGTGTAATTTATCTATAATAGGTATGTATTTAGAAATATATAAGTATGTTTATCAGTTGCCTGGTTTCCATAGTACAAGCTCTGCTTAGTTTGGGGTCAGATAGCGTTGTGTGAGTTATCCCAAGATATTATTATTATTATTCATGAAATACAAAAAAAAACTGACTGTTTACTGATCAAGCGTTGCTAAATGCGAGCCAGAAACAATTGGATCAAGAATTCTTCTCGTACCTAACTTAAATGGGAACTCGAAAAGATACAACGAAATTTTACTCATAAGGGTTTTTTGTAAATCTTCCAATGCTTCTAAGGCATTTTTTTAGACATTTACACAAACTAAAAATCGAACAAAAACTATCCATAATGATTAAAAAATTTGCAAGCACGATAATCGAACACCTAATTACCTTATAGAGAAACTTTAGTCATTTATATTCAGAAACCATAGAGTATTTAGCCTCCGGTCCGGATGTCACGCGTGCCTGGCTCATCTAACGTAGTCATTAGGGTCACAAGATACGTAATTCATTAAGTCTATAGCGATTGGCAATGGAAGACTAATTGCTATACAGGTCAGATCGTTTACGAGGTGAAAATACTTGTACATCATCGTGTTACTATATTTTATACTACGCGTTTTAAATGATTTGTGGTCTTAATTAAAATTATTCAATTTGTGTTTGTTCATAATTAATTTGGGTTTTGGATAATCACACTAATATTATAAAGGCGAAAGTTTGTGAGTATGTGAGTGTGTATGTTTGTTACTTCTTCACGTCTAAACGGCTGGAGCAATTTTAATAAAATTTGGTATGGAGTTAGCTGACACCCGGGTTTTGGATAATTAATTTATAAATCCTATGAATTTATTTTTTTATTATTATTTATGAAACTTATTAATTATTTTAATCTGTTTAATTAATTTTATTTTTTGATTGGTCTTTGTACCGTACCTAAGATGTTTTTCTGTGATTCTGTTTTTTTGGATTTTATATTCTGTTTCTTTTTTATTTTTATTAATATTACTTTTTCTTTTACATTTATGTGTCGGGACGGGCTGCAAATCAGCGTTAATACATTTTGCATTTGCTGAGCTCGTTCCTTTTGCCACAACACGATGTAAGTAATTATTAGTTTAAACAAAGAAAATATTTGTAAATGTACTTACACGTGTTTAGATGGTAATAAAAAAAAATCTATTCTATTCTATTCTATTGCATACATGACGTTTTTTACTGCTCTTTCAGCTTTTCAAAGCTATATTTTAACTAAAATTATTGGTAGCCGCGTTTCGTCTCTGGAGGGATTGGATTGAATTTTCTAAAATATATTCTTAACGTATAATAACTTGAGTCCTAGAGTGGAGACCGCGACTCGGTAAACATAAGGTAGGACGACCCCCAGCCAGATGGACTGACGACTTAAAGAAAGTCGCTGGAATGAATTGGATGCGGAAGGCGGAGGACTGGATGTTATGGCGTAAGTTAGAAGAGGTCTATGTCCAGCAGTGGACCGATACAGGCTGATTGATTGTATAATAACTAGGGGCCAAACATCTCAATCCGTTAATTGGTTTGAGCAATGCAACCACGTGTTAAAAAGAATTATTGGAAGATTGAAATAAAACAATTGCTTTCAATTTTTATTGACTGCCTCTGTGGCGCGGTGGGTTTGATTCCCACACGGGACACCACTTTGTCTGATCCACAAATCATTGTTTCGAGTCTGGGTGAACTTTGTGTCTGTAACTTATATGTTTGTAAAGTCCCCCGCTACACAGGGCTTGTACCGTAAGGCAGTAATAGTCCTTTCTAAAAAAAAAACAAAATTTAAAACCGCATTCAAGACGGTTACGCCACAATGTACAACAAAGAGACGGTTCAAATTTGTAACACATATGTTCACCTTCTCATTTTTACAGTCGGGTAACATTAATTACTAAATGCATGTTACTGGGGTACTCTAACGACTTATTCATGACGTGCGAAGGCCTCCAAGATAAAATAAATGATGAGAATTTAGTCTAGTCTTAAAGATAATTACTATGAGTACAAATAAAAGTGAAATTAACAGAAAGCACCGAATATGGTAATGATTTTAACTTTTCAACTTTCGCGGTGATGATTTCTTAACTCTTTTATTAGCTTGGAGGGTATGTAAGTACCCATAAATGTATTAGAATCTTTCAATTCAATTGACATGTTGTCATACTCTTTCGGTAAGTATTTTCTATTCATAGTAGTCTATTTATAATAGAGATATGAGTGAATGAGAGATGAATTTTCCCGTTTTTGCAATATTTTTGATTGCTGCGTCGTAGCGTGATGTTATATAGCCTTCCTCAATAAATGGGCTATCCAACAATAAAATTTATTATTGTATAAATTAGATTATCGCATTCAAACAACGAAAAAGTAAAAGAATACGCGAAAGCAATGTGGGATTATGGTCCCACATTACTAGCAATCCTGTTAACCCCTCCATCTAAGCTCTATAGCTAGTTTTAGGAGTGGGTTCACGTCGGTAGTATAATGGCCAGGCTTCGAACCCACGACCTCAAGATTGCGAGACCGATGCCTTAGCCATTAGGCTACTGCCGCTTCAATGTTAACTTCACGTTTATAATATTAGTATGGATTGTGATTGTTCATGGGGTATTATGACAAGAATATGTCCGACTGCTACGCAAGAGGTCGTGGGTTCGATCCCCACCCTGAATAAAACTTTGTGTGATGAGCATGATGGTTTATTGTGTCTGGGTGTTATTTATCTATAATATGTATGTATTTAGAAATATATAAGTATGTTTATTAGTTGTCTGGTGTCCCTAGTACAAACTATGCTTAGTTTGGGATCATATAGCGTTGTGTGAGTTGTTCCAAGATATTATTATTATAAATAAAACTAAACATAATATCGTCTAGGCTACCAATCACTGGGATTGTATTAAAGCGTATGTATCTACCCGAGCCCTAAAACACTATAGAAATACCATAATTAACCTCATACACAAAAACACCTAAGTTTTTCACAAGCCTATCTGTCTAATCATAGTTTGGGTCCCTTCCCACGCCTCACAAACGAAACACAATGCTATTGGAAAGAGACAAAACATATTTCCACTAACGCCGTTTTCCCAAAGTGGAAAAAATGGCGATTGTCTGGAAAAACATTTTCAATAGACAACCTTCCTTTTCTTTGTCTATTCCTTTGTTTATAGTTTTAAATAGTGATGTACCTAGATATGCCTATATTAAGGCTATTTAGAAGGGCTTGCATCGACGTCACTAGAGCCTATTTAAATACAGCTAGAACTAGAGCCTATTAAAAAGCGGCGGCAGCCTATTGGATAAGGCATCGGTCTTGCAATCGTAAGGTCGCGGTTTCAAATCCTACCCATTATACTACCGACGTGAACCTACTCCGAAGACAAGCCATTTAGCTTAGCTGGAGGGGTTAACAAGATTGCTAGTAATGTGGGGCTCAATCCCACATTGTTAGTTATCTTTTTTAATTAAATATATATATATCCGCGACTGGGGATCCGCGCCTGTAAAGGTTTAGACCAGGGGTCCTTATACTTCTAACTAAACTTAAAACACGGAACCCATTTCAGGAATCGCTGTGTTAGACTATTTGTCTGATTATTTACAACTAGCGGACGCCTCGCGGTTTCACCCGTGTAGTTCGCGTTCCCATGAGAATACAGGGATAAAAAGTAGCCTGTGTCACCCGGGGATAGTGTAGCTTCCTAACGGTGAAAGAATTTTTGAAATCGGTCCAGTAGTTTTGAGTTTATTCATTACAAACATACACACACAAAAATACAAATCGTTCCTCTTTATAATATTATTATAGACTAGCGTCTAAAATTCGTTCACAATTGAACATGTTTTGGAAGTTACTTTTAGTAGATAGGTATTCGCATATTTATTTGCAACAAATATTTATTTTCATAGCATATTAAGACCTAGCTAGATACCTATTACATATTAATATGATAGTCAACTACACAAATCCTTTAAAAACATTTTAAACATTAATTTTAACGACCTGGGAATCGAACAATTGATCTCACAATCACCAGTCAATAGCTCCAAACCTATTCCTTCACATTTACAAGATCAATCACCAATATCAGACCACACCTCCTTAACCACCCATTCAGTAATAAACTCCATTCTTTAAACAATAAAGTTCAATATCTTATAACTGTAAGTCTATAGGGTATTGTGCAAAGACTTAAATGCTGACAGTCGAGTATTTCTAAACCAGTTCAATGCTTGATGGAAGCCTTGGAAGTAAGCGTGCTCTTGAACTATTTGTTAGATCTATTAGTTGGTGTTTTTGTTTTGTATTTGTGAGTTATATGACTAACTAGCTGTCCCGCGCAACTTCGTCTGCGTAAATTTTCCCCGTTTTTGCAACATTTTTCATTGCTGCTCCGCTTCTATTAGTCGTAGCGTGATGTTATATAGCCTATAGCCTTCCTCGATAAATGGGCTATCTAACAGTGAAAGTTTATTTTAATTCGGACCAGTAGTTTCTGAGATTATTGCGTTCAAACAAACAAACCCGATGTGGCTATAGAGGCTCCCTTTTTTCTAAGAACTGGTTAATTTTAATATTTTTTATAAAAGTCTCAAGCCCTATGTAGCAGAGGACATTACGAAACTATAATAAACAAATACAAAGTGACGAAGTATACCCAGATTCGGAACCATTCTTTTATTGCGCAAAACTTGGAAGGAATTGAACCTGCAACCTCGTACAAAGCAGTCGCGTAACTCTGACTGCTCCATCCAGGCAGTCACCGGGAGGCAACAGTCACGGAGTAACTATATCGCAATTTCTTGGGGTTTTAGGAGGTGCAAGTGACACACACTGGCCAAATGTGTACTATGTGATCGTTCATTTTTAGATTTAGGGATCCGTTTGGGAAATATTAAGCTTTAAAGTGCTAATTTTTGTTTGAGTCACGTGTTGCCCCTCTGCCAGCTAAATGGTTGATGTTGGGTATGTGAAAAAAAACCCGGTAGTAGTATATATAGTGAAATTAAAAGGAAAACTATCACAGCTCAGTAGGCTTTACAAGTTTACGAGTAACAGCTGATTAAATGAGAAGTAACAAATTTACGTACAAACAATATTATTATGCCTACCCTACCTACTTAATAATAATTTTAATGTTGTATATTTGAAACAAATACAACAGAAAACCCACTTCTTAAGACGCATTATTCGGATGCATGCACTTGCCCGGTATTTCTTTATATGTCAACTGAATGAACCCAACAAGCGGCTGTCATCTTCACTTAGGAAACAATTACCTAAGTATATTAAGTCATTATCACTAATTATCTTTCAATACATTTTTACCGCTTATTCTTTTTGTTTATAACAAAAATAGTAGACAATAGACGCATATCATGTTCTATAATTTAGCTAATTATTGTTCGGCGCTATTTCCTTTATAAAGCGGTTCTCACATTGCTCTACGATAGGCGAGGATATGTGGGACGATTAAACCGTGGTGTCACCAAGTAGCAACATTAGAAAAAGTAACCATAGAGTATAGTCACTGAGAGTAGTAAGTAATTTCGGTGTATTGTGATAGAGGCGGTCAGTATACTGTACCGCGAGTGTAATATTAGTGTCAAATTAAAAAACCCGCTGTTTTATATTTCAAATTAGTAGTGATTGGTTCAAAAGGTGGCCTTTATTTCAAAATCCGATCAGAAGCAAAAATAAATCGAAACTGACGGCAGCCATATTGCCTACGTAACCTGTAGGCCTATTCTGTTTATGTAAAACGAAGGTAATGATATTTCATTTCTTAAAGCTTACAGGGACTATTCTAATTCTTTTTTGGATAAGCACAAGAAGTTCAAACGAGTGGATTAAATAGATGTTCCTGGTTCTGTATATTACCAACTCATTTTTTATCGAAACTTTGTTTTCATTGAATTAGAGTAGGCCTCTTGGACTGATTTAACGATTAAAACAATAGCCTCAATCATCAAATATGTTTGGGCATTTAGACGTTTGGCTGAAGAAACTCACATACAATAATTTACCCTTTATTGTACCTTACTTTATTTGTGATTGAATGAAATGAATTACGAGTAAGGCGAGAGTTTGCACTAATCTTATTTAATATAACTACTTTGAGGTAACGAGACGAATCAGGGAGTACTGGAGAGATATCTAGGTGTACCGGATCGTTATGTGTGGAGAAGACGGAATACACCACTGCTCGCTGTGCCAAGAGCAAGAACCAATTTGCTGGCTCAAACCCCCCTAACTAGTGCTATAAGTACGGTAACGAGTGAGCTTGCAAAGTGTTTGTTGTCAGTTGACCCGTGACCACGATTGGTGCAATTTAATCGAAACGTCGGGTAAATAAAAGGTTCGTACCTTTAAATAATTCACGCGATTAAGTCCCGAAATATATCTAAAGTGTTTGTTATTTGTTACCTCATATACCTAAGGGTTATTTTAAGGTTATTTTAATTTTAAGTTAGGTATTAAGCTTATTCCAGACGCTTGGAAACAAACGTACAAACCATGGTGACCATGCTTGTTTCCAATAGTGTAGACGGCTATTGTAAACCAAATAACTTGGTACTTGGTTTGCAACAGCCGCCTACATTGTTGGAAACCAGCAAGGTCATCTTGGCGGGAAGGTTTGTTTCCAACCGTCTGGAAGACGCTTTAAGTATTATTAGCTTTAAGCACTACGCCACTATTGTATTAGGGTCACCTGTAAAGATACTGGTGTTATAGTAAAATAAATAATACCCCTAAAAACATTACATGTCATCCTTAATTAGTGCAGTCATGTATAAGACACGGTCTCAAGCACTGTCACGTAGCGCGGAGCAGTGTGAGGACCGCCTAAGACATGACTGTCTTTATAGGAGTGGCTCCCATCATTCAATGTGAGAATTAATTATAGATTATGGTGTAATACATTTTTAATTAAGTGTTTGTGCGTTCATCCTGGTGTTTCTTATGCTGAGATCTACAAAGTGTAACAGAAAGTTGTGGTCAAATCAAGTATCGGTATATAAATGACACTTAGTGCTTGGATCAAATGTTATCAAATTCTCAGTTTGTGATTTGATTATAATAATTGGAGTTAATTATAAAAAAAAAAATTAAAACAATTGGATTAAGCATTGACTATCCCGTTGTATTTTCTGTTCGATGCTAAAATTTGTCAAAAAACGCTATTAATGTGACATCCATAATCATACTATTATTATAAATGTGAATGTAACTCTGTCTGTCTATTACCTTTCCACGCCTAAACCGCTGAACCGATTGAGATTAAATTTGGTATAGACATAGTTTGAGTCCCGGGAAAGGACATAGGATAGTTTTAACGTGATAACCGAAATCCACACGAGCGAAATCGCGCAATAATTCAATGACATTTGTCATCATGGCAGGTGTAATACTTATGATCTCGAACTGTTGTCTCTCCTGACCCCTCCTTTGGAGAGATTTAAAGATTTTTTCAATCCTGATCTAATTTGATTGCCTCTGTGGCGCGTGGGAGTGAGTCCGACTGCTACGCAAGAGGTCGTGGATTCCCACACGGGACACCACTTTGTGTGATCCGCAAATTCCAATGTTGTTCCGAGTCTGGATGTACTTTGTGTCCGTGACTTGCATGTTTGTAAAGTCCCCCGCGGCACAGCTAGTACGCAAATGCGGGAATCTTCTTTAAAAAAAAATAAGGTACCTACTTTAAAAATATTTTTTCTTACATGTTTTAACATTCAAAAAGTTTTTATTCCTAAAACAATTGCTCGTAACACAAATTCTAATGTTCTCCTCACGAACGTAAGTGCTAATAACCATATACATATGAAATACGTCTAATTTTCACGTCTTTATATATCATAAACCACCTTCAAAATATAATAAACAATAGTTGAACGTTTACTTAAATAAAAATAAGCGGCGCGTTTGAAGATATTGACCAATTAATTTGAAATTAGTCTGTTGATTACTTTCAACATAAAAGAATGTGTTATTTATGTAAATGAAATCATAATTGTCATAATTATTGTAATCTTTTCATTAGAAGCGGTGATAGCGTAACGATTTATGATGAAATTTACGATCTTTTTATTTGAAAAGAGATTGTTAACACTGTAATCGCTAAATTAATATAAATAAACTCATAACCAATTTTAGTAACGGTGGCCTATCTCATCATAGACTACCCAACTGTACAAGAAATATTAAGTAAATTTTCCCCGTTTTTGCAACATTTTTCATTGCTGCTCCACTCCTATTGGTCGTAGCGTGATGTTATATAGCCTATAGCCTTCCTCGATAAATGGGCTATCCAACAGTGAGAGAATTTTTCAATTCGGATCAGTAGTTCCTGAGATTACCGCGTTCAAACAAACAAACTCTTCAGCTTTATAATATTAGTATAGATAATGCGTACGTACAAGAGTATGACTGGAGAGGCGTAGGATCGACATATTAACTTGTTCACTGTTCTAGCTGAAGTTCTGTGCCTACTGACTTTGAAAGTGAGGTTATAGACTGCTGTGTCTTATACACCTTAAGCGGCGGTAGCGTAATGGCTAAGGCATCGGTCTCGCAATCGTGAGGTCGCGTGTTCGAATCCTACCCATTATACTAAAGACTTGAACCCACTCCTAACACAAGCCTTTGAGCTTAGCTGGAGGGGTTAACAAGATTGCTAGTAATGTGGGACTCAATCCCACATTGCCAGATACCTTTAAAAAAAAAAAACTGTGCCCTATAATCCTTCTCTCTCCTGCGATGATGAGATGGCTTGTCTCATCTGAGACAAGGTCCCCGTGGCCGTAATCGCTTAGAAAAAGCACTACATTATCTGATTACATAAGTATATATGTAAAAACGAGTGTGTATATCTTAGCTATGTATATTTGCATAGTAGGTAAGATTAGGAAGATTGTATCAATAGATTCTGATTGCATAATAATTTATATTAGACCCTGACCTTTGTTATACCAGTGTTTTATAGCTCAGATATAATTATGTGTTAATGATATACATTGTGACACTAAATTCATATAAAATACTAGCTATCCCGCGCAACTTCCTCTGCGTAAATTTTCCCCGTTTCTGCAACATTTCACATTGCTGTTCCGCTCCTATTGGTTGTAGCGCGATGTTATATAGCCTATAGCCTTCCTCGATAAATGGGCTATCTAACAGCGAAAGATTTTTTCAATTCTAACCAGTAGTTCCTGAGATTACCGCGTTCAAACAAACAAACTCTTCAGCTTTTTAATATTAAGTATAGATTATATTGGCCCAGTAGTACCTATATGACCCTGACTTCTAAACTAGAGAAATGGAACCCCAATTTCCACCCATCTGAATGATTCTTCATGTGATACACAGGGTGATGTTTAATATACCTACTAATAACCCCCACTCGTGACTTTTTACATAACACTAAATAACTTTGTTTTGGAAAATATTAATATATTAACCCTTAATCATCTACCAGTTGTTTTTGGAGTTATGACCTTAAGCACCTACATACTATTTTACTGTAGTAAAATCGTTGTATAATGTGATGTTTAGGCCCTAAACCTGACAAAGAAACATCGATTTTACTTCCCCATAATGTACGCCAAAGATGCCAAAACCTGAAGACAGGGGTCTTCAGGTTTTGGCATCATCTCAAAAACATCAAAAATAAATTCGCATGTGAGTTTGCCGATGACTCGCCGATGACTATTATATATATCTAGGATTTCGAATGTTTACACGCATAACTATGAGCTAAATGCGATTAATTGCATCGTAAAATGAACTATCCAATTGAGCAATTTTATCTAAGGAAGACGGATTCAGCTACCAAATTATTGCTTAAACGTATCGTTTACCTAGATATACTTTCGTAATTATTATTTACATACACAACACAATGTTGTAAGTAAAACGTAACATATAAGATGTAGGTATAACAAAATAATGTCAGTTATTAGTTTGATGTTGAAAATCGGACAGGTCACGAATACGAGACTACAGGGATGATGTCACTTCTGTAGTTCGAGCGCGAACGTAAATATTCTTTTGAATAGTAAATGTGGCATAAAAACTAGCGTTGCGTGTGTACAGAATTAAAATACGAGAGCTAAAGTCCTTATTGGCACTAGCTGTTACCTATTCGCGTGGAAAAGTTGAAAAATAAATATATCCCAAGGGAACCGTACATTTCTCCGGGATATAAAGTAGCATATGTACTATTCCATAAGGTACATCAAGAAAGCCATTTTGGCGTATTCAAGTAACAAAAATCCACCATCCATGCTGGTAGCTCTGCTTAGTTTGGGATAAGACGGCGTTGAGTGAGTTGTCCCAACATATTATAAAAATAAAACTATTCGATTAGATACTATTCGAAAGTGCCTATAGAAACGATTCCATGCCACTGAAGTCTGTAATGTCAGTTTGTCGTGCAATTTTGCTACGGCTTCTCTTGTTAATATGACGTAAGAGATCATGTTCCACTGACTCTTGCAGAATAGTCCCAGAAGCATAGATACTAAGTAATTAACCTCAGAATTGATCTAAATTTGGATTACAACAATAATTTTGTAATAAATATTGCCGATTGAAATAGCTGTGACATAATATTTTGTTTCTATTTTATTCAAGTTCAAGTGTTCTGTGGACGTAACATGGTAACAGAATTAATATTATTTTTGGATTTTTAATGAAATGTATGTAATTTAACAGCGATTTATTTATGATACCTACCTCTGGTGTTACAACAAAAATATCTAAGTCAAAATAAGCGTTATTTTTTTTTTAAAGACGAATTCCACGTTAGTGTACAAATCCAGTGTCGTGGGAGACTTTACAAACATAAAAGTCACGGAAACAAAGTACACCCAGACTCGGAACAACAATTTGTGGATCACACAAGTGGTGTCCCGTGTGGGAATCGAACCCACGACCTCTTGCGTAGCAGTTGATCGCACTCCTAACGCGCCACAGAGGCGTTCTTTTCTGTAGTTCGAATTTCTACTGTTATCTATACTAATATTATAAAGCGGAAGAGTTTGTTTGTTTGTTTGCTTTGTTTGTTTGTTTAAACGCGCTAATCTCATGAACTACTGGTCCTATTTGATTTTTTATTATTTTAATATTTTTTTGTTGGATAGCCCATTTATCGAGGAAGGCTATAGGCTATATAACATCGCGCTACGACTAATAGGAGCGGAGCAGCGACGTGAAATGTTGCAAAAACGGGGAAAATTTACGCATACGAAGTTGCGCGGGACAGCTAGTCCAAATATATTTGTATAGTAATGTTGTGAATTTCAATTCAGTGGCGTAAAAAACATGGCCGTAGCCACTTCTGTTAGAAGACCACAGAAGTGACATAATGTGATTAGCAGCATTTTAGTACCAAGACGGCATAAGTTGTTTACAGTGTAAAATAAGGATGATTTGCTTATAAAAAGCCTCAACAATTACGATAAGATGACACTTGAATAAATTGACTAGTAGAATAATACTCGTGAATTCTTATATATTTTTTACCGATCGCTTTGTAACGCGGAAGTATTTTTTAATAATCACGTTATGGAATCATCGTGTACACAGGAGTGTCGAAAAAACTAAGCAATAATTTGAATAATGATACACGCAACTGCGTAATTTATGATCCTACAGTTTTTCTTTGACTACTTATTATGTTCTAATGGATATATTTGGAAACTTTTAGCTGGAGTTATCATTATTTTGTTACAAGCTTGCTGTGGCTTCGTTCACATTAAGTTTGATTTTAATTCCGATCTAGAAACTACATTACTGTAAAGTCTTCTCAAAATCTAATAATAATCTACACTAATATTATAAAGAGGAAAGATTTGTATTTTTCTATTTTTGTATGTAAATAAACTCAAAAAGTACTGGACCGATTTTAATAATTCTTCGATTCAGGATTTTGAAGCGAGCTGTCAAGTGTCAATTTATTTTATACTAGCTGTCCCGCGCAACTTCGTATGCGTAATTTTTCCCCGTTTTTGAAACATTTCCCGTCGCTTCTCCGCTCCTATTAGTCGTAGCGCGATGTTATATAGCCTATAGCCTTTCTCGATAAATGGGCTATCCAACAAAAAAAGACTTTTTTCAAATCGGACCAGTAGTTCCTGAGATTAGCGCGTTTAAACAAACAAACAAACAAACTCTTCCGCTTTATAATATTAGTATAGATTATTTTTGGGATAGTGCAAAGCTCAGACACCCCAACAAGATTTTTACTTCAAGAAATCACATAAAAGAAAGAAAATGAAAATATTTAAAACTTGCACAGTTAAAAGTCATTCAAGTTGTCTTGTGTTCTTCGCTCTATCGTGTTTATTGCGTCCCGTGAAAAATAAATGATGATTACATTTCCCATTACATTGTGAACAGGATTAGGTTACATTGATTAACGAATTCATTAATGATTGATTAAATAATTAATTGAAAAATATAACATGGTTCAAAAACTACCCCAATGGATTGCGTTACTGATTCTGAGCAAACTACTTTCTGGTTTGCACTATACCAAGAATAACGTTGTATATATAATTATTCTGTACGTGTATACCTGTCACGAACTCATCCTAAACGACTGAACTGATTTTAATGAAAATTGTTGTGTGTGTTTCTGTGAATGATAGAATGTTTTAGATTCACAATTGAACCCGATTCACAAAAAAGAGGCGATACGAAGTTTAACGAGACAGCTAGAATATGTAATTTTTTAAATACACAGCCTTCTGAACAGCGTCCACCTTCTTCACTGTGAAGTTGACATTTCATTGTTGCGACACTTTACAAACTTCACAAACATACAAGTCACGGACACAAAGTACACCCAGACTTGGAACAAGAATTTGTGGATCACACAAAGTGGTGTCCCGTGTGGGAATCGAACCCACGACCTTTTGCGTAGCAGTCGGACACACTCCCATCGCGCCAGAGAGGCGAAATTGATTGTTGTTGGGATAAAAACTATTCAACCAAAGTCGATAAGTAAATGCTATAACTATACATATAACAATTATAACGAAGGTAACAATTTAAAACACAATTAACGTTTTTTATTAATTTTAGACCCTTGACGATAGTTAATCATTTAAGTTTATTGGTCGAAATTGCTCACCTAGTGATTAAATTTAAATTGTTTATTCACTGATGTTGCAAAATAACACTTATGAATGTTTGATTTTTCGGGTTCCGTAGCCAAAATTGCAAAACGAAATAGGAGGAGAGGGGGGAGGGGATTACGGAACCCCACATTGTGCGTAGCCCGACATGCGCTTGCCCGGTTTTTATATATTGGTTTGCAATACAACGCAAAATAATTGCAATTGCAGGTTTAATAGCGTCAAATAGTTGTGCCTAATAACAAGCCCGTTTTAATCAATTACAAGTCAAAGTTTTATAACTGACTAGTTTTTCCATTACCTGTATTGATCGTAGGAAGTAGGTTATTACTAAAATAATAATTATTTAACGTTATTAGGTATTTATTCAATTTTTAACCGTTATAGAATGTATTCTCAATTTAAAAGTAGGTGATTCCCTAATGGATGGTATGAATCAAACCCATCCTACCTAAAACAGATGCAATGGATCGATAATATTATATATATAGTATGGGCAAACACAAGTGCACTCTCTATTTCCTCGCTCTAGTCCGATGGAACAGAAATCCACCACAACCGAAGGTGACCGCTTAAGGAGTTCTCCGAGGTTCGGAGGGGTGGAACATTATTAAAAAACGGTCACCCATCTATGGACCGACAGTGGTAACGCTGCTTAACTTCACAGATATCTCGTGTTTATATTAATTCTAATGACATAATTAACTTACCACTAGTACTGTGATTATCATGCTGTCTTGTATATTCATTCCTCTCGGGCGACGGTGCTAAGTCACTCCCGATACCCGAGCTCCCTCCTGAGGACTCCAGCTTCCTCCTCGCGTTAACTCCCACAATGTTCTGGTTCAGGCAACGTCGCGTGTCAATGTTGTTAAGATTCCCCTTCTGTCGATGTACGGTGTCGTAGTCTCGAGGTGGCAACAGAATAGGACTTTTTCCTGTGAATTATTATTTAAGTTGGTGTTGAAAGGGTTAAAACTGTGTCGTAAGCTTTTTGGAAGCCAGTGCTGAATATAGATATAATAATTTTATTATATAATATGGCTATTTAATGTATATTAATTGTGTCGCAACTAAATTACTTTATCTCTGGAAGATTCGATTTGAAATTAGGTTCTTCTTAATGTTCGTGAATGTTAAAATAGAGCAATCATTCGAGAGGTAATGTCATTCATGTACCTACAAAAATAACATGAAAGTGGCAGGCAGATATACCCATATACAAGGTGTCGATTTAGTCAGTCGAATACTGAAGGGGGTGTAATCAGGCCATGATATTAACCCGATTTTTTTTTAAATTATGTGCCTTAATTTAGTTCATAAAAATGTTACTTAATTCGCGCTTCAACCCGCGACAACGGTTTTACCGCTACTCTGTGACCATGTACTTTACTTTACCGAGCGAAAATAATTGTTATTTATCAACTTAATACACCGTACCTTTTTTTTTTAGCGTGAGTCATAATCCCCACGGATCCCAACCCGTCGAGAGCACGACAGGTGGGTATGTCGGACTCGAACCGACTAAAAAAATCACACGTTCTTACGTCTTGTAATCACACGTTAGTACCTGCCATTTAACTAGGTACATTCATTGTGACGCTTTTACTTCTCCTTCATAGGTATCGAAAAAAGGGTCCTTTTTTACCAAAAAAATTGGTTCAATATCATCGTCCGATCATCCCCCTGCAAGGATTTGACGGCCCTGTAAGCCCTATATAACTCTATTGATTATAATAGACCGAAGCCTATTATGGTCACACAGTAATTCTACAGGCTGATTTGTAATATACCAATAACCTCCCGCTCGTGGCTTCTTTACATTACACCAAATAACTTTGTAATATCAGTTTAAAAAAATATAACCATAAATTTACCCTTAACTACTCCGTGACCCCGGAGTAAAATTGCTATTTTGTGTCAGGTCTAGGTTCTAAACTTTACAATAAACTACGATTTTTACTCCGGTAACATTGTTTGTAGGTGTTATAAAGCTGAAGAGTTTGTTTGTTTGTTTGAAGGCGGTAATCTCAGGGACTACTGGTCCGAATTGAAAAAATCTTTTTCTGTTGAGTAGCCCATTTATTGAGAAAGTTTATAGGCTAATATCATCCTGCTACAACCAATAGGAGCGGAGCAGCAATAAAAATTGTTGCAAAAACGGGGAAAATTTACGCATTGAAGTTGCGCGGGTTATTTGGTGTAATGTAAAAAACACACGAGCGTGACGTTATTAGTATATTAAAAATCACCCTGTATAATGTAATTAAAGTAAGGGAAACCTTTTGCATCAATTTTCACAGATAATTTGTAATCAATAAATGTAAAAAATACAATAAGCACTACAGAATTGACACCCTCGTTTTTAGTAATCGAATCTATTAGGTAAAAGTTGGATATGTCAGCACATTTATATGCTTTTCAAAAGCAATGTCATTATTCAATACAAATAAAATAAATAAATGTAATATTACATAATATAAAATAATACTCGTCTGTTTACAAATAACTACAGCGTTTATACTAAAAAGCAACATTTACGTAACTTTAATTAATTTAAAAGAACACAGAGAGCTTTTTCTCTGTAATTAATTGCAGTGCAAAAACTTGATGTTGTTTTGTTTTTCGAATGTTTAGGTTATAGAAAGTATTGGGCAGTTAATCGATCCATAATTACTATGACGTGGCGCGGTGGGAGTGTGTCCGTCTCCTACGCAAGAGGTCGTAGTTTCGATTCCCACACGGGACACCACTTTGTGTGATCCACAAATTGTTGTTCCGAGTCTGGGTGTGCTTCGTGGCCGTGGCTTGTATGTTTGTAAAGCCTCCACGACACAGGGCTTGTACCCAACTGCGGGAGTCTTTTAAAAAACAAAAAGAAATTGTAACGATATTGTAAATGCGAAAATGACTTTTCTGTATATCTGTTACGTTTAATATCTAAAACTTTGGACCTACTTTAATGAAATGCCATGTAAGGTAAATAAACAACTTTTTTATATGTGCATAGCTTTACATTCCAAAGATCCCTTCCGTGGAACTTCTGAACATAAAATCTTGCTGAAACATGTTATATAATTAAACAACAAGGTTAATGTATTATATAACAGAGACGGCCGTCGATAAACACCTTGTGACATACGATAGTACATAACATCAATAATTATATAACATTATGCAATTTTTGTAATATTGGGCACATCAGTGATTGCGTTTTTTCAATCAATAACCAAATATTTGACCCCAGGAATGATCTTTGAAGACTTTTCATTAGACAATAATCCACGATTAATTAATAGAGAATACGTATGATTAAAACATATAATTAATTTTAAGATAAAATTGCTGATGAAAGATAATTTGGGCTTTTTATTAAATGTATTTTTTTTAAAGACGACTCCCGCAGTAGTGTACATGCCCTGTGTCATGGGGGACTTTACAAACATACAAGTCACGGACACAAAGTACACCCAGACCCGGAACAACAATTTGTGGATCACACAAAGTGGTTTCCCGTGTCCCACCGCGCCACAGAGGCAGTATTAGATGATTTATGCCTTTTGAAGGGAGACCAGAGTTCCTTTTTATTGATGTTTTGTCAGAAATGGTAACAGATTTTAAACTCACGTTCGTGATAAATGTTACGTACGTAATATAACACTGCGGACGACTACGAGACAGTTAATAACATTTCTAATCAAAATGTATTATTAATAACAACAACTTATTAATGGTAAAGCTTTTACCCTGCAATCTTACACCTCAGAATAATATAAATAACAATAATATATAAATACCTAAATGATTGTAAAGCGTAAATAAATAAATCAACCGAATGTCTTCAACCAGATGGTCTACAGAGTGGGACCAAATGTCTACTGATGGGACAATATACGCTAAACATAATAATAATAAAGCACATCAAACTACATACCAGTACCTGTGCACAGGAAGCTTGCTACCTACAAAAATAAAAAAAAATAAACTGACCTAATCCCTTTTTACCTGTAGACAACTTTTGTTTCAACTCAGCAGCCAAGCTATCGTAAAGATTCGCCACACATCTTTCTTCATTACTCCCGGAATCCGATTCCCTTGAAACTTCACTTCCAAGAGATGAATCTGGTGGTTTCTTCGATGATGGTAATGCTCCTCTCATTTGGAGTTTCCGTTCGATGTCAGCGAATTTCTTCTGATTCTCTGGTCTCTCTATCAACGCTTGGAGATGAGTGTACAGCATTTCAGCTGTATGGTCCGAGTCACATCTGTGGACAAATTATTTATTTATTTAAACTTATTGCACAATAATAGCGGACTGAATGCCACAGGCATTTTCTATGTCAACCTTAGGATGACTTAGAAAGAAGAATATGGTACGTGTAATGAACAAATTTCAAAATAAATACATAATTATTGCGTTATTTTGAAATCTCTTTTTTTAAATTTTTAATTTATACAAGGAAGAACTGGTTGCCTGTTCTATGTAGCACCTTAATTTTGGTTAGCGACTCCGACTGCTCATTCAGACACGTTCGAAACCCAACAAAGGTGAATCATAGTTTGATGTGATGAGTACGATTGTCTATGGATTAAATTTGTATATAAATATACTAGCTGATCCGCGCGACTTCGTATGCGTCAATTTTCCCCGATTTTGCAAAAAAAAACATTACTGCTCCGCTCTTATTGGTCATAGCATGATGTTATATAGCCTGTAGTCTTCCTCGATAAATGGGCTACTCAACAGAAATAATATATAAAATATATATTTTTTTTTCAATTCGGACCAGTAGTTCCTGAAATTACCGCGTTCAAACAAAGTCTTTAGCTTTATAATATTAGTATAGATTTCTAAATAAATAAAATCTATCTATTTAATAGTCTGGGAGTCATATTTCATAATTAAACATTTTAACCCTGAGGTTAAATTATATAAACTGTATAACAAACTAATCAAGATAAGATAAGGCTACTTATACATCTATAAGGCTGGCATAATCGCTCAGCGATTGAAGCCTTTTTTCAAATAAAGAATAAAAAAAAAATCCTGAGGTTTCAACCTTGATATTGCCAAAGTAAAAGCTAGTTTGTATGATAACGTGTCTGTAGCTGTCACTTTTCTGTTACCTGAAATGACCTTGAAGTCACTTCTGTGGCCCATCAGTCAATGACATCTGTTTGGACATTAGCAATCAAGTGAAAGTTCCATATCAATTGGCTAGCGGTTTGTGTGGGAACACTTGATAACGGCAAACAAACATTGTAACTTTCATTTTTATTTTATTGACAATTCATGTGAGACATAGACAAATATAGAACAAAATTTTTTTTGTTGATGACCATTTAGCCAATTTTTTAGCAGTTATTTAGTCTCGTGTGCACAATATATGTACTAACTATCTAAAGCCTATTTAAATGTACCTATATTAAATGATGTTGTGATGTGAGAATAACAATCCATTTTTGCAAGGTACTCAAGGAAAAATTAAAAATAAAATGCTTAAGGGGGCATTACACTGAGAGAATTATTTATTTAGCGCTACGTACACAGCGACGCGATCGCCGGCCCCGCTCTCCGCACACAACCTTTACTTCACAGTGCGCAGGTCAAATTAAAGTAGAATATTCGTTCGAACATATGTTAGATTACGAACGTCATGACTATGAGAATACGAAAATGCTCGTTTTTGCATTTTTCCGCAACTTCAAGATTCATTTGCGGGATCATACTTATTAAGACTTAGCCTTAAATTTCTTTATTTCATCTACTAGAAAAACTTTTTGACTAGTGACACAATTTTTTTCGTGTCTTATTATTTAGGTTTTCTATATAAATTTTTGAGAGAACCGCGAACCCTGTTTCGCGTAATCTACCCTTAATACCTAATTTATATATACTCGTAACAACGTGTAACAGAAAGGTGTGGTCAAATTTCAGTTGGCATTCTTGCACCTACCATGCAGCAGCGAGGACTGACAGACAGCGAAAGGGAAGCTGAACCATAGGCGTAACCAGGTATGAGGGAATTCGGGGTTCACCCCAGGTATGTATAGGTATTTGTTTACAGGTAACTACAATTCAAAGGGAAACCGGAATGAATGATGTTCTAAATAACCGCCGCCACTGCTAGCATGATGCCATAGCCGATTGCATTATTATTACATAGTTATAGCATACCCTTTTTATCAAATTTCAGTGGTGATAACGTATGGAATGCCTAAGTATTATATCTCCCCTGGTGCAAAATTCGATTGGATTATTCTGACATTATGGCACGTCTTATAAATCGATGATCGGGTGCATGCACGCAAGTGTCACTTTATTGACTGGTTGCTAAACAACTCGAATGGCGATTGCAGCGACACACAATACAATTGGAACTAAAGCTATCAGCGAATGGCGATTGCAGCGACATGTGATACAATTGAAACTAAAGCCGTCATATGCATGGTTGTTTATTACAATGTCTTCAATGTGTGCTAATGACATTATCACGTAAAATTAACGTCCGTAAACCGACTTTACAGACAACATTTTTTTTAATTAATAACTTTTTCATTTGAAAAATAATATATAAAATTTTAGGGTACTCCGATTTTGATAAAATCAACACTCATTATCATGGGCACATACCAACCCTTAAATATAACCACACCTTTCTGTTACATGTTGTATTGGTAGGCAGAATGTAACGTTTTTAACCATAATACGAAAAATCATTTGACGTGACTATCGACAAATCAGCACATACAAATAAAGGTGCAGTCACCATTAACAATGCGGCTTAACTTGACGCTTTAGGGCCCACACCCACTAAAGAGTATTATATCACAACCTTTAACATGAGCATCATAAATCAGAAGTTTTTTGCCATTCCAAGCCGCTCAAATACTTCAAAGACGCGTTGCCCAATATACAGCAAGTCACGCGTGACATAACCACAATACACCCAGAGTATAGAAGGTAACCTTAAGAATACTGTCAATTGTTCAAAGGTCTTAGTTAATTAGCACATACAAAATATATAATATGTTAATATGTAACGCATAGCTCATTATCATTAAGAATATAGTGTTAACCTATAAGTAGCTAAACATTTAGATTTAAGTAATAAAATAATAAAAGGTTTAGGCTTTCTTTGAACCAAATAAATAAAAAAAAATGTGTGGCACTCGGGGACTGCCGAAAGCTGTTGCATAGCATTTTTTATCAACATATGCAATTATAATTTAAAAAAACCTGTATTTATTTTTTATTTATGCAGTTTTTTTTTTCATTACATTTCGGAGCAGCTCGTTTCGATCCGTGCGAGCTTCGTACAGTCGTACCATATACATATACGTTAAGCGAACGCTCGGCTGAGCTGCATGGTAGGCGGAGTGGGGGGTGTTAAGTTTTATTTTCGTTACGGAATTTCTTGATTCTATGCTATCCATACTAATATTATAAATGTGAAAGTAACTCTGTCTGTCTGTCTGTCTGTCTGTCTGTCTGTTACGCTTTCACGCTCAAACTACTGAACCGATTTAGATGAAATTTGGTAAGGAGATAGTTTGAGTCCCGAGGAAGGACATAGGATAGTTTTTATCGCGATAACCGACATCCACGCGGGCGGAGCCGCGGGCGAAAGCTAGTAGCTTAATAAATAAACACGGATTTTAAAACCATATTAGAACAGTGCGAGCGCGAGTGCTTCGCGATTTAGAGGACTCAGCAACGCAAATGTGTGACGTTTTACGTGCACTCTGAAAATGTTTTATAATTTATACAATAAAATATAATGCCAAATTATATTAACTTCAAGCACAAAACTTGTAAAATTAATATGTACTTATATACCTTTTGAGAGAATAAATAAAATTATAATTATTATTAATTGTGCATTTTCGGAAAATTGTCGGAAGTTATTTTCATTGATTTAGATATTAAACTTGAATTATTTAATCGTTGGTTTTACCTGTTTTGTAGGTTAATCTATAACAAGATACGAGTGATAAATAGTTTTTCTTTATCGAATCTCCTCGTTGCCTGCTACCCTAGCGCGACTCCCCAACGTAGGTATAAAAATCGAAGTACATACATGAGGTTGCCTTCTGTTACTCTTGACATTTTGTGCATGCATGATCAATGGGCTCCAAGCTTTACTAGAGAATGTCAGATTGAGTGGTGACATGACCTTATATGTCAGTGCGGTATGCGTAGGGCATTAGTCCGCCATTTTGATTTTAAATGAGATATTATATGTATGGTGTAATAGAGAACGTTTTTATGGTGGGCCATGTAAATTCATGATATTGAGTTTAAAGAAGTGGGAACTAGTAAGGTAAAAAAGGTTTTAAGTGTTAAAAGGTAATTTTACATGGTATGATCCAATCGATAAATATTTTTTGTGTGTTGTCAAACCAACACGTTTAACAATTATTACAACAATTACAGTATTCGTCGGGAAACGTCGAAACTACGCATGTGATAGGCGTGGCTTAAGTGACAGCTGTCAAAAAATTAACCTAAACAATTAGTATAGTCTATGGTCGTGTCAAAACTCATTACCACACTAATTTTCACTTATTTTTTCCTGTGCCTGCAGGTCACACATAACGCTATCTTTTCCGGGTGACAGATCTGTAACAAGTATTTTCCCGTCTCCAAAAAAATACTGGATAACCTAACTCTTCAACTACCTCTGGCAATTCTGGCGACGTAACTTCCCAGAAACACAGCTTTAACTTACTTTCCATCATCTGTGTTACTCAATTTGAACCAAAAAACATGTTGTGCTTCCAAACAGCTTTTATTTTTAAATTAATGCATAGAAAGCTAAAAATAGACAGTAATATACTACACTATAGGACGGATGTCGTAAGGGGCGCTGGGCGGCCCTTACTAACCTGCATTAGCATATTACGACACTAGCATATATTTGTTATACAACCTTATTTAAATGCTGATTAGAATGAGACAGATAGCTTTTTGTTTGTTGAGAAATGAGTTTTGACAGGACCATAGACTATACTTTAGGTTGAGTTTTGTGACAGCTGTCATTGACACCACGCCTATCAATTGCATATTTTTGGCGGTACTAACACCCGTATTTATAAACGAGTCATTACTTATTACTTAGCCATTACTTCATTGAGACACGGCTAGTTCTTAAAGTAATTACTTAGAAAAACCTATTTTATAGACGAGTAATATTCCTTACTTCCTTGAGCAAACTAACCAAGTATTACTTATTGCTTAGCTACCGGTGAGCCGCGAAAAACGTTCCTTTATATAAACAAGATTTTATTAAAGTTACAAAATAGAGAGCCAAAAATATATTACGACAAGCTAAAATAGCTAAAAATTTTAAAACTTTAAAAATTAATAATACAGAAATTAATCAGACCAAATTTTTATTTTATCGATATTCTTCAATTTTAGTTTTCTGAATGTAACGAAATGCAACATAATTGAATAGTAATGCTACCAAATGAAATAGTCCGTCACATGTATATAAAGTATTTTTGAAGAACTTATTTTTAATTTAGCGTCATAAAACTCGCTTGACGTCGCCCTGGAAATGTCACTAATATTATTTATTATTTACTGATTTAAAGATTCTCGAATTTAAGAGAGATAATTAATTATAAAAGTTATTGTTATAACAATATTTTAAATAATTTATTTGAAATGAAATGTTAATCACTGAAGACATCACCTGTGTTTTACTGTTTTATTTAAAGGAAGTTTTGTTGGTTAAATACAGGCACTATAATAAAATTTAAGTAGCAAGGGTGTATTTTATAATGGTTAAAAGCCCGCAAGCCTAAGGCCGGGGTCAGCCACCCCGTTGTGTCGACTGCATTGCTTGTCCCGATGAAATCTCAAGTACCACAATCAATAGATTTTGTCAGTGTAGCTAGAAGCCCGTCAAGCATTACCCGGATAGTACAAGGAACAGAGATAAAGAAGATACAAAAGATAGTTTTGTGACGGTGCAAGGAAAGAAGCGCCGACAGCCAACCATCAAGAACCGCTGCGGCTGCAGCTAAGCTAAGGGAACTCTGTGCGCAGCGGCGCCGAACACGCTGGTGTACATCTCGCGCCGGCACGTACCAGAAATTCCGCTACAAGACGAGGGTGCAGATTCTGGAGTACAGGACGCATAGTACTTATGAGGGAGTGAAGCGAACCTACTGATATAAGTAGTTTTAATATATAGTGGTTTTAAGTTGTATTTACTTTTACAAGCACTTCGTTATTGTATTATACTGACAAGTATGTTAGTCGGCAAAGTATAGATTTCTGTGGGCCAAAGATGACTAAAATAAATGTTATATTATTATTATTATTATTGTATTATTTACCCACTGGCTGGCATAGCGCCAAATAAATTGTTTTTATTTTCCAAACCTTGCATATTTTTAAAATATCTGTTAAGAAAAATAAACCTCTCCATAAAATTATTAATTTAAGCTATTACTCAAGTAACAATATCGGTGACTATTGCTTGGCTAAGTATTCTAACGTTTGACGTTTCTTACTTCACTCATTTTCTTGACTATAAAATAGAAACTGTTGCTTAAGTAATTACTTTTACTTAAGTAACTGCTATTACTCGTTTATAAATACGGGGGTCAGATGGTGATTGTCATACTTCACTGAGTGATGTGCACGAATCATTGCGATATAATTTCAAAACACGAAACTAAATAACAAACAAGCTAACTTATTACAAAACAAAAAACCGGCTGCTTAAAAACAATAACTGAAATATTTTGGGGCCATTTTTTTTTCTAATTTTTATGTACCCAGTATCACTCTTACAACTGAGGCGAATCTAACTATACCTACCAAGTTAAAATCCATCACGCCGCCGTTGAGGCTCTAGCGCGTGCCAAAGAAATATACATACATACAATCCACTTTCTTGCGCAATCGGGTAATAACGTCACTATTTAACAATAAGTAAATACATATCTATACTAATATTATAAAGCTGAAGAGTTTATTTGTTTGTTTCAACGTGGTAATGGAATGGAATTGAAAAATTCTTTCACTGTTGGATAGCCCATTTATCGAGGAAGGCTATAGGCTATATAACATTACGGTAAGATCAATAGGAGCGGAGCAGCAATGAGAAATGTTGCTAAAACGGGGAAAATGTACGCAGACGAAGTTGCGCGGGACAGCTAGTTATGTATAAACTATTTCATTCCCACAATAACCACGTTCGCGGACGGCCAGAGTTTAAATTTTACTCTAGAACTAGCTGTCCCGCGCAACTTCGTATGCGTAAATTTTCCCCGTTTTTGAAACATTTCTCATTGCTGCTCCGCTCCTATTAGTCGTAACGCGATGTTATATAGTCTATAGCCTTCCTCGATAAATGGGCTATCCAACAAAAAAATATTTTTTCAAATCGGACCAGTAGTTCCTGAGATTAGCGAGTTTAAACAAACAAACAAACTCTTCCGCTTTATAATATTACTATAGATGACGCCGTAATAAATTATGATACAAAAAGATTTAACGTTTCGAGACGTTGTGTTGAATGATATTATTTTTTAAAAATACAATAAAACTTGAACGTTTTATCACATTTTCATACGTTTTGTCACAAATAGTTAAACTAATTTTTGAATTGTTAAAAAAGTTGTCTGCTGACAGTAGGATTTAGAGTTTTCGGTATGTGACACAAGTTACATTGAAACGAATTTTCGCCTTTAAATTCACCGTACTGCCGTTAATAATGTTCTGAATTTGAACGTTATTGTACGCTCTGTCATATGAAAACCTCAAATTATGACGTCAAATCACGTAACAACTGTCCACGATAGTATTGAGACGAATCTAACAACATGACGAATCTAGCAACTGCCTCTGTGGCGCGGTGGGAGTGTATCCGACTGCCACGCAAGAGGTCGTGGGTTCGATCCCCACCCAGGATAAAACTTTGTGTGATGAGCACGATGGTTTATTCTGTGTCTGGGTGTTATTTATCTATAATATGTATGTATTTAGAAATATATAAGTATGTTTATCAGTTGTCTGGTTTCCATAGTACAAGCTCTGCTTAGTTTGGGATCAGATAGCGTTATGTGAGTTGTCCCAAGATATTATTATTATTATTATTATTATTATTATCAGGCGGTGTTGTTAAATTCTTCTAAATTGAACTACAACTAAATCCGTCAAATCGTTTGGCCTGTAGAACGTGTAACCATTACTCAATCTGAGTTACAGTTAACTACCTAAGACGGTTAATATTTGCAAATAAGTATTTAAATTAACTCAACACAAATATTTTCTAACACAGTCACAAGAATTAGAAGCCGTTATACTAAATTTGGTTAGTTTTGTCAAGTTCACTTCAAACGTTAAAGTTTCCTATCTAACAGTGGCTTCTTTTATTGATAGGTATCTTCTAAGGCTATGAACACTCCAACTAGACATACTTAAGCTATTGCATAGCTTTTATCTCGGGCTTTGAGCGCGGCGACCGAATCAAGAAATTCCGTAACGAAAATAAAACCTAACACCCCCACTCCGCCTACCATGTAGCTCGGCCGAGCGTTCGCTTAACGAGACGAGCTGCTCCGAAATGTAATGAAAAAAAAAACAAATAAATAAATAATTATAATTGCTTAAGTTGATAAAAAATGCTATGCAATAGCTTTTTTTTTAATTAAAGACAACTCCCGCAGTAGGGTACAATCCCTGTGTCGCGGGGAACTTCACAAACATTCAATTCATGGACAATTCATACACCCAGATTCACGGAAAAACAATTTGTGGATCACACAAAGTGGTGTCTCGTGTGGGAATCGAACCCACGATCTCTTTCGTAGCAGTGGCAGACACTCCCACCGCGCCACCGAGACAGTGCAGAAGAATAATAAGATAATTGCCAAAACAAACCCGGGAGGTCTTACCCAACTCTTTTGAATATTTATCTAAATGCCAATATGACAGCTACAATTTGAATTTATAATCTGTATGTTTATAATAATACGTTGTATGAATGGTCGGTGCGCAACTGGTTATTTAACCCTATAATGAGTGAGTAAAACGAGTTAGTTATATGGTAATAATAATAATAATAATAATAATAATAATATCTTGGGACAACTCACACAACGTTAACTGATCCCAAACTAAGCAGAGCTTGTACTATGGAAACCAGACAACTGATAAACATACTTATATATTTCTAAATACATACATATTATAGATAAATAACACCCAGACACAGAATAAACCATCGTGCTCATCACACAAAGTTTTATTCTGGGTGGGGATCGAACCCACGACCTCTTGCGTAGCAGTCGGATACACTCCCACCGCGCCACAGAGGCAGTCGTGTGTGTGTCGATGGTGGGCGGTTGTTTAGTGTTTAGGAGGCATTTGAGTGTTAAATTGGTTATACGGTTATAATTTTAATATGTTCAGTTTAAGTAGAGAACAATCCTTTATATAGAAATCTGGTACTTAATAGATCGTGACAGGTAGATATGGTAATCTGACATGACTAAGCAAATCCTGAGACTCTTTTCAACCGACTTTAAAAAGGAGGAGGTTCTCAATTTGACAAACAAATTAACATTTTGAAGTTGGTGCCATGTAATAGAAGTTTTTTAAGTTTTATTCGGCACCAACTTCAAAATATTTGATTTGTTTTTGTTATTCTAGGTAGGTACCTATATTATTTTTTGCTTATTAGTTGCCTTGTAGGTATTTCTTTTTGAAGTCGGTAATATTATTTTTTTTTAATTATTTCTAACTTTTTAAACGTTATTAAAAACGACCTAAAGAATGCCCTAGTAATAGACTTGACGGTCCAGAATCGTGGCACAAATGATAAGGTTACGCAAGGAGAGAGAGAGAGAGAAGTAGACATGGCAGTTAAGATATGAGGTTAAACGGGGAAGACCATCCGCGCAACTCACGTGACACCTTAGGGATGATTTCCACCTAACCGCTAGCATTGCATCGAATCGAAACGTATTTTACAATTTTTAAACGATATTAAATCATTTACACAGTATTTAAAGTCTATAATCATAATACCAAGCCGCGAACAGCAGCTTTACCGCAGGCATATTCCTGGACTCGCGATCGTAGCCGAAATCGCTTGCTGCGACGCGCGATCTGGAGGCCTAGGCACAAATTCAATGAAGACGAAGTTTCGATCAAACAGAACGAGAAACATCTAATTAATCCACTCGTTCCAGAAAATTGTCCATGAGTTTGAACTTCTTGTGCTTATCCAAAAATTAATTAGAATAGTTCCTTTAAACTTAAGAAACTTAAGGAAACGAAAATTTATTAATTTCGTTTTACAGAAACAGAAGTAGGTCTACAGCTCCGTTCGCCTGTCGTCGTATGCGATCAGATCAACATAATCCATTTAAAAAAAATAGAACACGTCAACTCGATCGAAATTATAATATTTGACTAGGCGCAACCTTCGCAAGTGACAGTACGGAGTCGACATCCTGCTGGTCGCGATCGGCTGTCGCCGCATCCGTTCTTATCCTTTCTGAACCGATGCGATGCGAGCCGTTTGGTGTAAATCATCCTTCAATCTGCAACGGTTTTCGTCAGATTCATTTGGCGCGGTGGGAATGTACCCGACTGCTACGCAAGAGGTCGTGGGTTCGATCCCCACCCAGGATAAAACTTTGTGTGATGAGCACGATGGTTTATTCTGTGTCTGGGTGTTATTTATCTATAATATGTATGTATTTAGAAATATATAAGTATGTTTATCAGTTATCTGGTTTCCATAGTACAAGCTCTGCTTAGTTTGGGATCAGATAGCGTTGTGTGAGTTGTCCCAAGATATTATTATTATTTAATAACCTCAATCCCTCTTTCGTTATTGCCTACATTTGTGTACCAACTTACTTGAAATTAATTGGAAACTTGCCTCGTCGATATATTGCGTAGGTGTATGTAGTAATATTAATACCTCTACAATTACAGCAATTCATTGACCACGAATAGATTGCGTATGATCTGATCAAAGGAAATGAGCTGCCTGAGACCTTTAGAAAAAAGTACAAATATTAAAAGTAACTGAGTGAAGATGAACAGTAGTAACATCTGCCTACATAAAAACTGAGGAAAGCGCGGCCGACATTTTTTTGCCCGCCAAATAACATTTTATTATGCAATTAATAATTACTATTGGTATTTTAAAAGGTTACATTCCTATGAGGACGATCTTATTCACCTGTTTTAGAAAACTGCAAACTACAATGATAATTGTGAAATTATATAGAATGCTAGTTGATTGGGCGTTACTGTCGGCTAGCAGGCACTCACACCGTAGTGTAATTTATTTGAACGGTACATCGTAAAACATATTATTTCGAAATCTATAATATTATACATTACCTCGGTGGAGAGTTTACTTAGTAGATCTATGAAAAATTCCAGTCATTGTTACATATAAGAGCTTTTCGACGCGAAAGATATAATAATATCTGTTTTAGGCACATGCCAGTCAGAAACTTAAGGAAGCCTTTGATTTCATAGGACGTCGCGTCTTCTCCTTAAGACTTTTATAAAAAATGCAAAACGTACCTCTGTATGAGAAAACGTTGATCGGACGCAACATTTCAATCAGGCATCATATTATGTAGGAGCTAATATAGATTTTATATTAAGATGACGCGTCGTCGTCGCTTTTTTGTCTTTCTACCGTCACTTGTTTTGTAGTTTGCGACAATTTAATTGTCATAATCAAAAAAGGAAGATAAATTTCAAGTTTAGTGACATAATTCAGGTTAAATGGTTCGGCTTTCGCGCTCCGGTAAAGCGGTCGGTAGTCTCGGGTTCGATTCCTGGGTCAGAACTTCAAATATTTCTTTCAAATGCAATTATTGTACAGTCATTATAGTTAATTGAATAGCTTGTGGTGAGCAAACACGACCAGAGTCTAGAATTCTTCTTTAATTTAATTGCATAGAAGTGCAATTCAAAACAACAACAAAAAATATAATGCGATTGAACAGTTGACGATATTATCATAATTGTGACAGAATGGTTTAAAAATAACGAAGTAAATACACGCTATAAAAATGAAATTTCTTACCGACTTCATCATCACAAATTAAGATAATAAGCACAGAAATAACATAAGGGATTATCTTATTAATAATGTAATACCCAGCTTAATACAAGCATAAAAATATAATGGGCGAACTTCTCACGAAAGTGAAACAGCCATTATATTTTAATTAATCCTCTTTATAAGATTTAATCCAATGACAGTTCTGTAACGAGCCGTGACAGTATATTGATTATGGCTTCAATATTTTCTTGATATACCCTTTTCATTACTTCGTCCTTGAGCATTTTGGCACTTTGTGTGTTTTTTTATCATTACTGCTGAAAATTGGTGAAGACAACCTTCGTGAGAACCAAAAATTCCATCACATTTGACAGCTACCAATCTGTAGTGTGAATTAAGGGAGCCTTACACTGAGAGAATTATTTGTTTAGCGCTACATACACAGCGTCACGATCGCCGGCCTCGCTCTTCCGCACACCATTACTTCACAGTGCGCAGGAGCGCAGGTCAAAATAAAGTAGAATATTCGTTCGTACATAATGTTAGATTACGAACACCATGACAATGACAATACGAAAATGCTCGTTTTTGCATTTTTCCGCAACTTCAAGATTTATTTGCGGGATCATATTAAGACATATCCTTAAATTTCTTTATTTCATCTACTAGAAAAACTCTTTGACTAGTGACACAATTTTTTTCGTGTCCTAATATTTAGGTTTTCTATATAATTTTTTGAGATAGCCGAACCCTGTTTCGCGTAATCTACCCTTAAGGCCCGTAGGCACCGTCGTTGTGTTGAACTTGTGCATCCTAGACATTAAACCTGCCTAATACACAGTTATTAATGCAATAAATTCTTCTTTATCTTTATCAGAGAGAAGACCTCTGGAGGAAACATGACGTATCATGAGTGGGAAAGAAGAAAATGACACTTCGGTGTGATACACAGCGCTTTAAGCCCCGCGCTCCCTATTAAAATTCGAACACTTGATCACAAAAAGAGCAAGACAACGTACGATGTTCGAAACTTGAATCGAGTGAAGGAATGTTGACATTTTAATGTCAAGGATGTCTGTGCATTCCTCTATATTGTCTATGCATGTGAAAAGTCAATGATTATTAGTTCTCTATGGTTTTGACCACTAGTGAAAATGGCGTCTGAGCTGCTATCATTTCCACAGCTCCTCTACGTGTGAAAATGCATGCAAAATACGAGGGTGGATTGAAAAGTTCGCGGCCTCAGCAAGAAAACAATATAAAATATAAACAAAAGTAATTTTATTTTTCCACGTAATCTCCACTTAACTCAATGCACTTCTTCCATCTGGTTTCCAACGCCTGTATGCCGGTCATAAAAAAAGTTTCTTTAAGGCCTTCAAAAAAGTCACCCACCGCGGTTTCAACCTCCTCATTTGATGAAAATTTTTGACCTCCAAGGTGTTTTTTAAGGTTTGGGAATAAATGAAAGTCCGAAGGTGCCAAATCAGGGGAATAGGCGGGATGGGGCAGTAATTCAAAGCCACAATCACGAATTTGAGCCATTGATTCAACAGACGTGTGAACGCGTGCATTATCCTGATGGAACAACACTTTCTTGCTGAGTAGTCCTGGCCTTTTCTCTTTGATCGTTTCACGCAAATGACGTAAAAGGGTGCAGTAATAAGCAGAGTTTATAGTCTCACCTTTTGCAAGGTAGTCCACCATGATGACACCCTTAGCATCCCAAAAAACTGACGCCATCACCTTGCCAGCTGACAAAATTGTTTTGGCTTTTTTTGGAGTCGGTTCATCAGGTTTTTTCCACTGCTTGGATTGCTGTTTTGACTCTGGGGTGTAGTGGTGTACCCAGGTTTCATCCATTGTAACAAATCTGTCCAAAAAATCTTGTGGATCAGTCTCAAACATTTCCAAACTGTCGCGAGAAATCGTGAGCCGTATTCGTTTTTGTTCAACTGAAAGCAATCTGGGGACCCACCGCGCAGAAACCTTAGAAAATCCAAGTTCATTGACTATGATGTTTTGTGTTCGTTCATATGAGATGCCAATAGTGTCAGCAATCTCCCTGATGGTCAATCTCCGATCTGCCAATATCAGATCACAGATTTTCCCAATGTTTTCTTCAGTCGTAGACGTCGTAGGCCGGCCGGAGCGAGGGTCATCTTCAATACTCTCTCGTCCGCGTTTAAATTCTGCAACCCACTTTTTCACAGTCGTATACGATGGAGCAGATTCCCCCAATGTTGTTGACATATCTTCGTGAATCTCTTTTGGAGTCAGTTTTTTTTTAAACAGGTATTTGATGACCGCACGTTGCTCAATTTTCTCCATTCTTTAAAAACGCTGCACTTAGGCTCACAAAATTCAGTCTAATTTAAAAACAGATAATGCTATTGTGACAGAATTTTACAATGTGACAACCAGAGAGTAAACAAATCGAATGAGGTCAGTTACATTAAAATAAGTCAAGTATTTATGTGGTAGGCCGCGAATATTTCGATCCACCCTCGTACATAAGGCCAAGTCTTTGTGCATTTATAGTGTACAATAAATAGGTTATTTACACTAGCACAAATACACAGGAATCCCCTAGATTGCCATCAACTCAAAAATAAGAAAAAGCTTACTTTTTGTAATTTTTAAAGCATTTTTATGCTAATTGATAAATATTACATGTATGGAGAGAAAAATTATCTCAGGCGACACTCGAATCCGCCAGGATACCGGTTCTAAGCCATGATCAACTCCAGTACCGAGACACGCTTGACGCAATCAAATTTATGGTAACCATATAATAAGGTCACGAGTTAGACTTACACCTGAGACGAACTTTTCCTCCATACATATAATATGAAGAAGATGTCATAAATTGTAAACTTATCTGTTTACCTCGGTCTTATAAAGTACCTACATAATATACACTAGCTGACTGCTGGCTGCCTGTTTTTGCAACATTTTTCATTGATGCCCAGCTCCTATTGGTCGTGGCGTAATGTTCTGTAGCCTATGTCCTTCCTCGATAAATGGGCTATCTAACATCAAAATATTTTTTCAATTCGAACCAATAGTTCCTGAGATTATCGCGTTCAAACAAACTCTTCAGCTTTAAAATATTAGTATGGATACAAATATTTTACAGGTAAACAACAATTTATTAACAGAAGCCTGTTGCAATGTGACCTTTAACTAAAGGCTGATTTATCTGTTGTTTTAACATACAAAGTATATAAATTTAACAATGTTGTATTCAGGAGACGAACTTGTTGTTTTTGTTGGCTAAAGTATTTACTAAGTTTTAATTCTCAAAAATATGAGTCGCATTGCATTTTGCAAGAATTGAACATCAAACTATTTATTGTCTAATAGATTAAAAAAATAATATACAATAAATAATTATAAACTAAAAACTAACACTAAACAAAACTAAAATTGGGGCCTTTGGGCATGGTTCCACAGATGCTAGCAGCATTTCCTCGCTGTATAGCAATGTTGATGCGTTGTGCGAGGAAGCAGCCAGCTCTACGGTCACTAGTGGAGTCGACCAATTTTTTTGGAAAGTTCTTTGAAGAATTTGTTCTCACTGGGAAAATTCCCACGGGTCAAGGGTCTCGAAGCCGAATGGTACAAATATTTGTATTGCAAGTGTATAAAATTTGCCATTAATTTTAGCTACGGACATACAGTCAGACAGGCATCAGTCTTCTATCACTCCTCTTTTTAGAAGTCACTTTCTTAACTCCTTTCTCGTCTTCTTTTTGTCACTCTTTCTTTCTTATTCAAGAGACTCTCTCCTGCTCTTATCTCTTTCGGGCGCAGTTGGATAAACTGGAATCTGATTATGACAAAACCATATCGGAGGTCGTTGGTTAGATATCCACCCAAGATAAAACTTTTAACATGAGTGTTATTCTATTTCTGGGTGTAATATAATGAATGTATTAAGAAATATATACGTATGTCTATCAGTTCTCTGCTTAATTTGAAATCAGATGACGTTGTGTGAATAGTCCCAAGATATTATTATTATTATTATGACTTATTATCATATCTACTTAGCCCTTTCATAACACAAAGGCTCATAGTATTAAATACAAAGATATCAAGGCAGTTCTCTATGCTGCGTGCGCGCATGTAAGTAATTCGAAGGTTACGTATCTCGTAGGCGATGAGATAACCTGTCACTTTCGATGCACAATTGAACCTTCAAGGTTTCTTGTTAACATACTACGCATATTTGAGACTAGGTGAAACCTGTGACTTCGATTACATTGGGATTTATAAAAAAAGATTTTTTACTATCCTACATTAGTTTTTCCACCTCTAACCATTTCATTTCTATACAAATTTCATTTCACCAATGTCTAAGAAAATTACAGATTTAATACAAACATACATAAAACCGGTATTAAAAATTCACTGAGCTATCTTATGCAATACATAAAATTTATAAAAATAGAATTGACTCATATTTTATTTTTATGCCATATCCACTTAGCAACAGGTAAAATTTTAGCAAAACCAAAGTAATTAAAATAATCAACTAGAAAACTACTGATACAACTAGTGGTATAGATTTAATATGGTGTTCCACAGGGGCCTCAACTAGATCCACTGCATGCAAAATTTCAGTGTTACCAGTTGTGCAGTCACAAAGTTATATTCTAATAATTCAGTATGCAAATAAGGTGTGGATCAACCACGTAGGTGATGATGTAGTAATTATATTATTATCCTGTTTCAATCTGACCTCAAACAGAAAACAGGGCCTGACTCATGCCCGACCCGGCATTCTAATGCGTGAATGTCAAGGTTGTACGCTTCTTCAGATAAAAATAACATGGCGGTGATAATGATCCTATTATTAAAATATAATGTCTATCAAGTATTGTTCGTCTACATTATTTTGAAAATATACTAAGAGCGAGATCTGAAATGTGACTAATGTATTATTTAGTTTAAAAAAGGTTCATAGGTGTAGTCCATCACGCGTCGATGTGACAATTTACGTAATATTTTTTAGAACAAACATTTTTTTTAAATTCTAAAATACCCGCAAGATTGAAATAAAATTATTTATATGCATCCGATAGGAACTCTTACAAACTGAGGTGGCATAATAGTTTTTTTTTTGGATTTCCCGTAGTTAAAAAAACATAAGTACAGTGACAAGTTTTGATTCAGATTATTCGACGGACTAATGATAAATGTATCGTCAAAAACCTCATTGTAGAGATTTTCAGCTTCCTTGAATATCCCTTAATATATAATGTAAATATTAGGTATACCTCAGAAGCAAAAATTGTTATGTAGGCAGGTACGTAATATCTTAATTTACGAGCATATTTCTCAGTAAGATGACCAAAAGTAAATATTATAAATTATTACTTTTATATCACCGTTCCGTTACGGCAGTGATTCTATCAAAATGTTTGTCATGATGATATCATAATCACTAAGTGCAGTATGGAATTTTGTAACCTCTAATAAAATTGTATACCTACTCACAAGACGCAGTCTCATTGGATTTAATTTCATTCCTACCACCCAATCCGTTGACGTCATATAATTTGTGATAATTTGAATCGATTAGTTTGTTAATCGATTTGATTTATAAACGAATCGATTCTAGGCTGAATAGCGTTGACTGTTGCCTAGTGCAGAAAAAAGCAGCCGCCATTTTTAATTTCCACTTCACGCTTTATTAGCAAACTCACTTTATAACAACCAAACGTGTTCCATTGTTAACGCCAACTTATTTAAACACAAAATAAAGTGAAAGTAATTTTTATCTGTTCATTTTCAAACAAATGTCAAAAAATGGAGGGCTGTCAAAACGAGTGAATTACTTATATGGACGTGATCATTGACGTTGGTGAAAGGATGAAAAGAAAACATGTTACATAGTCAGCGTTCAATGGATGCGTCAGTGATGTTTATTCGATTAATAGGTTTCTGTGTCTTTGCTACAGAGGTCGTCCTATTCACCTTTGCGCTAGAAAATGTGTATAATTCCTATTCGTTAGAAAGTATATATCTATCTTTGCTTTTAAATGAGATATAGTGTGGTTTATGACGCGCCTTTAATTGTAATCAATATAAGTTATTAACGAGTTAAAGAATTTAGGTGATGATTAATGAACAGATTTATTAAGATTAGAAAATTCGCCACTGAATAATGTGAACTATCTCTTTAATCCCTAAATTGATTTTATGTGATAAATTTATTATTTATTTGCGATTTCTTCAACTTATGCATATTCTTAGATCTTTTATTTTTATGAGTTTAGACTGCCTCTGTGGCGCGGTGGGAGTGTGTCCGACTGCTACGCAAGAGGTCGTGGGTTCGATTTCCACACGGGACACCACTTTGTGTGATCTACAAATTGTTGTTCCGAGTCTGGGTGTACTTTGTGTCTGTGACTTATATGTTTGTTAAGTCCCCCGCGATACAGGGCTTGTACCCTACTGCGGGTGTCGTCTTTTAAAAAAAAACTGTGAATAGTAAAATAATTTAATCATAGCATCAAATTGTATAAATATTATGTTATTATAGACTAATATCTGTATCTTACTTGGACATCCGTTACCTACAAGTAGGTAATAAGTGTGTTAATTTATGTTACCTATGTAAACTCATTAGCGCAGAGTTAGGGTTGTCATATACCGGTCTACTTTTTATATTATTTCCCAATTTTGGGCGACTTTTAAAAATGTTTGGAAACCAACAAAAGTTTGGCAAATTGTTGTTTGGAATTTTGTTTGGTCATTGTATCTATTTATTTATTTATTTATTTATTTAGATGCACAAAACACATTACAATCGTAAAATAAAACTAAGTTACAAAGTTTCTTAAATCTGATCTAGATCATAACGTAGAAGTTCTATTATTTTTTTTATCACACAGTAGGTACTTGTACGAATTGGTGGGTTTCTCTCCAAGAAATTATTAACCTGCTTGTATTATGCAATCTTACATCGTATAAAACAAAGTAGCGTCCGTTGTCTGTCTCTGTGTGCCCGTAGATCTTCTAAACTACACAACAGCTTTTGATGCGGTTTTAACCTATTCAGATAATTTCTTCCGGATGAATTATATGTTAGTATATCACATAAGCACATATAATATGTATTCTAGTAAGCAAATAAATCAGGTAAATGCTACAATGTTATCTAGCAACCCTACAGGTTCACGGTTTCATTAAAATTCTAATCAAATCTGCGACTATTACATACGACAGGCTTTTAACGTTGCTCGTTAGGATATAACTAGCTGCAGCAGGGTAAATAGGGCTGTTCCTATCTATAACCATATTGTAATTTAATAACTTTAAGATTATTACTTATACGATTATTTAGACTGGCCTGTTGGTCAAGTGGTTAGTGACCCTGACTGCTAAGCCGGAGGTCGTGGATTCGATCCCCACCCAGGATAAAACTTTGTGCGATGAGCATGATGGTTGATCCTGTGTCTGGGTACACCCAGACACAGGATCAACCATCATATATATATTTTATAGATAAGTTACAACTTATCTATAATATATATGTATTTAGAAATATATAAGTATGTTTATCAATCGTCTGGTTGCCATGCTCTGCTTAGTTTAGGATCAAATGACGTTGTGTGAGTTGTCCCAAGATATTTATTTATTTATTATTAGGTATTTTGCTATCATTTGAGTAATTTTAGCCAGAAGGTTTATATACATATCTACATTTTATATTAATTGCAAATGTAGTACCCGAAGTTCTTTTGAAACTGAAGCTTGGCAATATTTTAAAAATCTGACCAATATTTGACGGACTGATAACTTAATTATTGGCCGGTCAAAACCGCTGGTTCCAGAAGTGGGGCTTCTGCTTAGATATTGAAAAAAAAAATTATATTCTGCTTCTGTACCAACAATTAATGCACACACACATTCAGAAATTTCACCCTAAAATCAGAAATTGTTAATCGAGTTAAGGGGTCAGATAGGGGATGAAACTATGACAGTTTAAGGTACCCCTACATGTTTAGGGATACATTTTCAAATATCCCTTAGTTATTTACGTCATTACAACTTGCGTAAAATGTCATGCTTTTAGTTCTAGATTCAGTATAACCAAACAAAGTGTATAATATCTTTAATATAATATAATATCTTTGGACAACTCACACAACGCTATCTGATCCCAAACTAAGCATAGCTTGTACTATGGAAACCAGACAACTGATAAACATACTTATATATTTCTAAATACATACATAGATATTATAGATAAATAACACCCAGACACAGAATAAACCATCGTGCTCATCACACAAAGTTTTATCCTGGGTGGGGATCGAATCCACGACCTCTTGCGTAGCAGTCGGGCTCACTCCCACCGCGCCACAAAGTATACATTTAGAAAATTGATGCCTAATGTTGCAGGCTTCTGTGATTGGCCTTTCAGACTAGACATAACCTTCACTGAGTTAAGAACACGACTTAGAAGAAGAAGGAGACTTCTACATAGGTATCGCGTGTGAAGCCACACAGACCTATGTATAACTATGTAAAAAAACGATTACTTTCTAAACTCATTGACAGCCCTATATTCGTAGGTTATTGGCAGTAACTACCGGTTTAGCCTTTATGCTACTATTACTGAACCTGTAGGGATTTAATTTACAAACGCAGCGTATCCTCGATATCAACCTGTTTGTATATGAGCCTGTAAAACACTACTATGTTGCTAAATGCATGTTCAGTAACAGGTTGTTAACCTAGGAAGTTGTTGTAATAGGGAGCCTTATTAAAGTCCGCTTATACACGCATCTTCTCTTATAAGAGTGAGACTTTTAAAACAATATTCTGCCTGAACTATCGTCAGTCTTATTATCTGACAAAACAATCAAGAATGAGGTGTGGAGATCCCTTTCGCGATAACTGTCAATTACGCAAACGGAGTTGCCAAAAAACTAAAATAAAATTGTAGGTATTCCTATTGATTCATCTTAGGAACTTATTAATTTTACTATGTCTTGTCTAACCTGTAATTAAAGATGTGAAAAACCGGGCAAGAGCATATCGGACCATGCTCAGTTTAGGGTTCCGCAGCCTTGAACAATTGCGTCAGCAGAAAAGCGTATGTTCATGGCACTTACGCCCTATTGTTGAGAAACGCAGTTTTTTGGCAGTAACTCAATGACGGTATATCAGATCTTATCCAAAATAATTTTAGGCAATAACTCAATGACGGTATATCCGATTTTATCCAAAATAATTTTAGTTTAAAGTATTTATTAAGCGCTATCTTTGTGCTAGCAGGAGCTGGATGCGAGAGCTGGCAGGAGCTGGATGCGAGAAGCCGAAGATAGAACAAAGTGGCGTGCAATTGGAGAGGCCTATGTCCAGCAGTGGACTGCGATAGGCTGATGATGATGCTATCTTTGTGATTTTTTCCATATTTTTTGTCACACGGTTCAAAAGTTTCAAAATACACGATTTATGGAACTTTCGGAGCGATTATTTATATATGATGAATATAATAAAAATATTCACTCAATCAAAAAAGTTTATTAGAAAGAAAAATGTTTTTTAAAGACACAAAATAAAAACAACTTCTGTTACATGTATAGTGTGCCCCGCCTAAAAATATTTATTGTTATTATTTAGCTATATTTATTATTATTAAGTAGCGGCAATGTGAAAACTGCGTCAAACTAAATAAATGAAGATCATATGAAGATAATAAGACTGACAATTGCAGAAAAGTCTTCTCAACTGGCATCATCATCTCAATAACAATGTGTAAAAGAAATTACAACTGGCAACACCGAACTTACCGAACATCTAACACCCTCATTAGTATTCAAATTAATCAATCAAACCGCTGGATTTAACACAATTCATTGATTGTCAATCAATCAATCATTATCTTCAATGCATATAATCTATTTAATTGTTACTGTATTGTAGTCTCGTCTCAATTCGAATAGCATAATTGACAGCTCGAATATGCCTATATTTTGTCTTACAAATTTCTCTTAATACAAAGAGAACAAAAGACTGATTATTATCATGCCCTAATTATCTTTAATTACAAGGGTTTATGGTATATTTAAGTAATGAAGCACCTCAAAAATAATGCTTCATCTATACTAATATTATAAAGCTGAAGAGTTTGTTTGTTTGAACGCGGTAATCTCAAGAACTACGGTACGAATTGAAAAAAAAAATCACTGTTGAATAGCCCATTTATCGAGTAAGCCTATATAATATCACGCTGCGACTCATAGGAGCGGAGCAACAATGAAAAGGGTTGCAAAAACGGGGAAAAAAGGGATGATAATAATGCATACAAGTTTAAAGTGTATTTATGTGCTTGTTTGTGCCATCATAGCTCCTAAATGAATAAACCGATTTTGATGTGGACATTTTATAAGAAAGTTGATCTAATCGGGATAGCTCTTAGCTTTGTTTGATGGCGATCGGTTTAAACATTTTGAAGATAATCATCTATTTATATTACGTGTACAGATTATGTGCTGTCCGCAGCATCATATAAATTATAATCAATTCGGCACAGGGCCCCTACACAAGTTAAATAAAAATAATGATAGACAAACAACAAAGCAAATAGAACAACGCCCTTGTGCGTGAAAAACCGCGAAAATAAAAATTTTAAACATGAGGTTTACAGTTTTGCTCGTGACGATGCGCGTTATAAACACTAATCGAATAGAATGACTATTCGATTATCATTCTATTCGATTAGCGTTTATGCTACTTGTCTAGAAGGGCAAATTAAGGCGTTTTCTATGAAGATAGCCATCTATAAGAACCTAAGTAATATACCGGTATATCTATAGATATCGGTATTGCGACCCAAACAGACAGACGCGGAAGGTACCCCCTCTATGTAGTAATAACGATTATCCTTATTACTATAATACTACAGTAATTTTATCCATATTTCAATATTTATGGTTCAATAGCGTCTAAATTTCTGCAAGGCAGTTGCACAAAGATGCATTACGTGTTGCAAAATGGATGCTAAATGTCAAGTGAAGATTCCACAGCCCTTTGTGTACCTTGCAATTTGTAATGTTTCCTATTACGACACGATTTGTTACTCGGCTGTCCTAAAAAAGTAGTGTAATGTATTTAAGGTTCATGTAGTAATTCAATCAAAATCTAACACAGGCAACGTTGCGAGACAATACTAGTTCTAACTTTAAAGCGGCGGTAGCCTAATGGCTAAGGCATCGGTCTCGCAATCTTGAGGTCGCGGGTTCGAACCCTTCCCATTATACTACTGACGTGAACCCACTCCTAACATAAGCCTTTGAGCTAAGCTGGAGGGGTTAACAAGATTGCTAGTAATTTGGGACTAAATCCCACATTGCTAGTTATCTTTAAAAAAAAAACTATGAAACACCTATCTAACGCACTCCTACTTTACGTGTAGAGGAGGTATCTAAGATTTTAATAAACCACTTTGTCGGCGTAACTAATATGTATATCCATGCCAAATTACAGCTTTCTAGTATTAGGGGTCTCTGACCTAAGCTGTGGACAAATGGACGGACGAACAAGACGATACTATAGTGTTCCCTTGCATGAAACTTAAAAAAAAAGAATGGCGAATGACAACCAGCTGTCAGACTGCAGAGTTCCAAATTCAATTATACTTTAAACTATTCCAAGACTGGCACGCGCCTATCTACACCATTCGAATGTAGCAAGCGGTTGACATATCACGTTCTGAGCTCATCTTGAGGTCACAGCGACATCTAGCGGCGAAGAATTTGTTACGAGACACAGTTAACTTAGCCTTTGTCCTTATGTGACGAGTGCGCATCCGATACTGGCTATGGATCCGGTTGCGTTAGAAATTATCACTTTAACGGTGAAGGCTATTTCACAGTTCTAATAGGGTACTACTACTACTTTTTACCCGGCTATGAGAAAGAAAAGGTCATGTTTTAGCAGTCCATCTATGTATGTTCGTTTGTATTTACGTAAATTCTACTGTAGCGTCTAAACTCTTTATCCGATTTCATTCTATGTCTTCTTCGAACCGATTTTGGTCAGAGCAGCCAATATCATCAGGAGACATTCTAGTGCACAGAGAGCATACGCATTTATCATTGCAGTCTCTTTTCTCTCACTCTCGTAGTCCGGCAGGACACAACTTCAACGCGACAGTTGCAAGATCAGTCCCGACGTTAATTTCCACACATTTTTAATCACCATCATTGCTTGCCCGCCAAAGACACTTCAGTGTTTTGGATAGTGACGTGAGTTGTCAAATGTCAACTGAATATCACTGACGTAACTGACCTAACGTTTCCGTCGAAATGGAAATTCAAGAGGCCCAACGTGCCCAACCACTGACTACGCTAGATAGGCTTTTGACTAAATCGAATGGAAGTCTATAATTATGTAACAAGGATATTATCAACGGCTATTTGTCAGAAATTTGTCATAAGTTGTTCTCAGGATGGTCATTCGATTCGGCATTTTAAATTGCAGTAATTTTGTACGGGGCAGCCCGTCCTATAGGCACTATATATGTCAGTGGGCCCAACACAAATTGTCTTTTACACCCTATAATGTTAATTAGATTATTAGGGAGAGATCCTACTACCCACCCTAGATCTGTGAATCACCACGATTGAAGTAGTAAGGAAATACCCTTAATACAACAATCGAAATAGATTGACAGACCGCACTCAAAAAGAACCTGCAACAAAGAAAATTAGTGACAGGTACTCTCACCAAGTCGAGTGGTAGGCACCTCCGGACCTTGACTCGCAATATTCCGTTTCCACGGAGTGAAACGTCGATACGTGTTTCGCCTCTACACAAGGCATCCTCAGGACACTTTGACTGAGCTCAATCGTTGCCAACTTAAGAGGGATTTCCGCCATATGACGTCAGACATGATAATTAAATCAGTTACTCTATAATGTCTTAAACCAACCTGTAAGCGTGAACATGCACGGGGCATCCAGTCAGTGGATTGTACAGCAGCAGTACACAAGCCACGACATCGCCCTGCACCACTGCACTGGTGATGCTGCCGTGTGGGATGAAGTGCTTGATCGTCTGCTGCTTGCCTTTGGCCGTCACATTCTGGATTATCTTCAACCCTTTGTGGGACACCTGAAATAGGAACACAGTTTAGAGGATGTATAAACTGTATTTTACTTGGAAAATGTGTCAAAATGTCTGTATTGCAGTCTTATTAACATTCGCGTGGCAACGCAACTCACAAGGTCAAATCCTACTCTTACGATGCTCTTCTTAATGATTCAGAATGTCACGTATTTATGTCAGACAAATATTATAGCAAGCTGAGTAAAGCTAAGATTTGCGCTTGCCATACCTGCGATTAGTTGTCAGCGTTTGAAGAAGACATTCCCTCTGCAAATGCCTGGTTGTCATCGATATTGCATACTAAATTATGTTTTAGTAGCTGTTCTAGTATCTACATACGTAGTTCAATGATTTCAGAAAGTTCCTATTGACTTTATTTACTTTCTCATGTGTATTACATTTCTAGAAACCTTACCCAACAACAATAATCACTAAAATCAATCCACAATTAGCGAACTTATCACACACACACATACACACAACAACATAAATCATAACCTCTTTCTTCCCATCGGTCAAAAGCACCCATTCACGTATGACGTAATAACAATTACGTTATCAATGCAACAGCTGTCAGGAAGGTATTTATTAATTATGTAACCACTGCCCACACAATGTGGGCATCGGAGAAATAAATCAATTAGAGTACTTGTATAACTTTCGCTGAGGTTCCGAGATAATAAATACTGTTGGGAGAAAGAGATGGGTGTAGTCTTAGTGATAAAATACTATAGTGGGAGGGTCAAGATATTATAGTAATAGGCAACATACCTAAACTTTGTTTTGGTTCATTTTTAGGGTTAATATCCGTAGTCTCTAGATCATGACGTTGACGTTGACTGCGTCTGTGGCGTGGGGGGAGTGTGTCCGACTGCTAAGCAAGAGTTCGCGGGTTCGATTCCAACACGGTACACCACTTTGTCTAATCCATAAATTGTTGTTTCGAGTCTGGGTGTACTTTATGTCTGTGACTTGTATGTTTGTAAAGTCTCCCGCGATACAGGACTTGTACCCTACTGCGGGAGTCGTCTTGTTATAAAAAAAAAAAAAAAATTAATGAAATTAATGAAATTAAATATTAGTTTAATATGTAAAGTTGAAAAGGATAATTCTCTATGCGGTTAATGGGTATAGTAGTATACATGTCACTATCAGAAAATAAATTAGTCATATTACTATTCACACAAAAATAAAGGGACCTAGAACAATTTGTATTTTGTACAACACTTTACAGACGCGACAGAATACGACAAACACATTCATCTGTAAAAACTCATTTAAATCACTTTTTATTACGTCATTCTTAAGCTTTATTTACTGAACCATAAATGAAGAGTTATGTTTTTAGCAGTTTATAATATCTCTATGGTTTGAATGCACACATTAAAGCACATTGCAATTCTCACCAAGGAGATTTTGCATACAACTTTTAATAATATTTTTATCAGATTTTTGCCAACTTACAAACCGTGGGAACAGAAATTTCGTCACCTGGGTGTGGCATTAAGTATTTACACACAATGAAGACAACCTGAGTTTATTTGAGGCGCACCCATATTCACTTTTGATGACATACATATGGACGTAATTTTTATTGCTTTTTATACCCATTGATTCTTTCCAAGTAACTGTGTCGGGGAAAAGTAAAGGTGTGGATAAGATGAAGTTTTCATTAAAAGATTAGGAAGGTGGAGCTTTATGAGGCCTGTATATGTTGTATTATGGGGGCATGATATAAGGCATCTACATACATGGAAGATATACTTTTATAATAAACTAGCGGACGCCTCGCGGTTTACCCCGCGTAGTTCCCGTTCCCGTGGGAATACAGGGATAAAAAATAGCCTATGGCACCCGGGGTTAGTGTAGCTTCACAACGATGAAAGAATTTTTCAAATCCGTCCAGTAGTTTCGAAGCCTATTGAATACAAACAAACAATCAAATCTTACCTTTTTATAATATTATATAGTATAGAAGTATAGATAGATAAGAAATATAAGTAATAAGCATAAGTATAGAAAATGTATCCGTCTGGTAAACTTAGGTGTAATCTTTCCAGAAAAATAATAAGAAGGCTGTCAGAACTAATTGGGCACTGAAACGGTAACATATCTATTCGATATTTTTGACTGATGTTTCCATAATCGTGTAAATAAATCTCTAAAATATTAAAGACTGAAATTACATTTGAGGGATGCTTTCTTTTTATGAAATAGACTACAGCTAAGGGACTAAATATTTTACCTCTAAAGGAGTTAAATAGGGGTTTTTGAAGGCTTAAAGTACTTCCGTTGGTGTAACTGCGTGTTAGTTAAATTAGACTAGATACAGATACACTATCTCATATTATATGATGTATATGATGTTGCGCTACTGGACACTGGTCTCCCCAATAGAACCTACTTAGGTAATATACTGTAATTGCTGGTACTGGGGGTAATTGCTATAATTGTCACGCGCTTGGTGAGCGGGTTAGCGATCGCAGTAAGGCTACACGTCCTCTGGAGTGAAATTCCTAAGTCGCTTTGACGATACCCACGTAAAGAGATGGTTGGTACTGTTATTAAGCCGGTACCACACGGCATTCTTTCCCTTTATCCCAATTATTTTTTGTCGGCGCAATATGTAATTTGCCTCATAACCTTTTATCGAACACTATCTCTGACTCACTCCCTATGTCTGATTTCACACAGTCCATCCAAATTTTCTTGTGTCGTCATTTAAAGCCTTCTACATTCATGCTCAGCCTTTACTTTACCCTGTTTCCAATATCTATCATCCCTTCTCATGAAACGTTGCTGCCTCCTAATCAATTAATCATCCTGTATCAGTCCACTGCTCTCGGAGACCTCTCCTAACTTACGCCACAACAACCGATCCTACGCCTTCCGCAATCAATTCATTCCAGCGACCTTTTTAGGTGCGTTTGTCCATATGAGTGGGGGGTCGTCCTATCTTATGTTTACTGACTCTGACGAGGAGTATCTTAGCCCTCCTAATGGTATCCAAAAAGCCGGTACCTGTGGTAAGTCTAAGCCATAGGCCGTTATGGTTTGCACCGCAGTGTCAAATAATTTTCCGTGAAATAGTGATGGTAAACATCACTATTGTCATCGCTGTGTTTCAGGTGAAGGGCAAATGTCATTACTGACTTAATAAATCTTAAATGAGGTAGGAGTACGGTGATATTTCAGTAGATTTGGGTGTCACTGATACTGTTATGGACTAGCGTGATGCGTGCCATCAGGTGTATGACCTGCTTGTGTCTTAATTTGTATAGTTATGTATGTAGGTATATATGTATGTATGTATTTTTGTAAGTATGTATATTATTGTATAGTTATATTGTTTTATTTGTGTATTATGTAAGAATAATAACGAAGTTCTTATTTTACAATTAGGTTACTGCACCTACACATTCCATTTCTACATCACCCTAAGGTAGACTGGCAGAGAATGCTTTTAGCATTAAGTCCACCTTTGTACAACTTTGTGCATAAAGTTTTAAACAAATAAATAAATAAATAATTTCGTGATAAATTAAAAAAAGTGACAAACCTGTAGAGTAACCTTGAAAGGCTCTAGATCCCGAGCCCTCTCCTCCAATATCCTGATGGCGGGTAGCGCAAACTCCTCTCCTCTCAGTCCCCGCGACTCCTGCGCACCGAGGAACCACACGTAGTAGGAGGCTTTCTTTATATCTTTCTTTAGTCTGAGCGCCATCTTGAAAGCTTATGTCATTGTTGAGTTACTGTGGACAAGAGAAATGAACGGTTACTGATGGTAATACAGTGTTGCTTAGGTTTTTGTTTATGAAGGGATGGAAAAGTGAGGTCCGATAAATAACATTATTTTTTTCGATTGTGGCCTGTTGGTCTAGTGGTTAGTGACCCTAACTGCTAAGTCGGTGGTCGTGGGTTCGTTCCCCACCCAGGGTAAAACTTTGTGGGATGAGAACGATGGTTAATTCTGTGTCTGGGTTTAATCTATACTAATATTATAAAGCTGAAGAGTTTGTTTGTGTGCTTGTTAGTTTGTTAGAACGCGATATGCTCAGGAACTACTGGTACGAATTGAAAAAAAAAAAATTGTTGGATAGCGCTTTTATCGCGGAAGGTGATTTCACGCTACAACAATGAAAAATGTTGCAAAAACTGGAAAAATGTACACAGACGAAGTTGCGCGGGTCAGCTAGTATCGATAGTGTGTATGCATTTAGAAATATGTAAGTATGTTAAACTCTGCTTAGTTTGGAATCAGATAACGTTGTGTGAGTTGTCCCAAGATATTATTATTATTATTACTTAGCACATATACCATTAGCTATCGCTCCTGTTAAAAAAAAACATTAGGTTTGACAAAATTTGAACTTGCAAATACAATACAAAGTTTTCTCCTATATGGAAATCGAACCCACGATCTTTTACGTATAATACTGCAATGCAAAAATACACAGCAGCGAAATAGATTTTATCACTAACAAAGTAACCATGTAATCTTTCACACCGTTAGACCATCACACTACAAAATTCCTCCACGACCCATAACTATCCCATCAAAATACACACGTCTGCCAACAAAACCCCATCAAAATTCACATCACACAATTAGACTGAACAGTTTAATTTACAACTCTTGTATCACCATGCAAAACTACTGCATTCAATACTTGTTGATGTTACTATAAACTAGTGATAGGACGAGTACTCGTTTAATACTCAGTATCCATCACGCAAATACTCGTACTTGTCAACGATACTAGGTAAGCACCACACGTGTCTGCGTAAACAAAAGCGCATATACGATTACGGTTTACGTATGTAATTCCTACGAGTTTCCTTTCTAATTTTCTTTGGGCAACTTGTATTTATACTCCTTTGTCAAGACCCAGGTTTCTGCTCCATGTGTAAGTACAGGTAAAATACACTGATCGAACAACCCAGCTTTCTGATGAGTTGTATTATTCGTTTTGAAAGCAAAGGCTAGTTTTGCGTAGGTAGAGCACATGAGTCGTATTTGTCTGTTTATTTCATTCGTCTGGTTTTCCTTCCCAACTCTTATTTTTGACCCAGGTATAAGCAGTTCTCTAACTTTTCAATGACGGTTTGGTTTACTTTAATCAGAGCAAGTATGGTGCCTTCTTGGTCAGTCGCTGTTTTTACCCAACTGCCCAAGAATACATATATTTTTGAGACATACATTTTTTATAGTTAAATAAAAAAATAAAAAAACCCGCCTGCACAAAAAAGATGGAAACAACATCCCCTACATAAATATATAATTTCACGCAGTCGGAGGCACTTTACTAAGTTCATTGAGATTCATTAAGGCGCTGACCACAGCCAAATAGGCTTATCCTAAACAATTTTTTAGCCAAATCTACGTAGTTTGTGACGGCAGAAAAAATATATGTTAATCTTGAACATATTTCTAAGAACCCTGTTGTATTCAAAACACGAATTTGATTTTTTTCTCGATAAAAAAAAAATACAAACTAACCTCTTAAAATGATCTTCTAACAAAAATATCTGTATTACTTAACAACGTACGTTGGTAAAATAATTAACAATAACGTATCATGATATAATACAGAATCTGGTTGTTTTTTATTTTCGACTACTCGACTTATTTTCAAGTAATTAATTGTTTTATGGTTTATAATTAGTTACGAGCGCTGCGTGATCGCGCTTCTCTTTCTTTTATAAGCAATCTGACAGTGATCGCAGAGACGCGCAGCTAGACGGACGTATGTCGCTTTGCCTCGCCATCCATTCACTTCATATTTTGTTTGTTGTTTGAAAAATTATAGACATTGGTAAAGAATATAAGTTTAATAAATATACTATTAATTTATACTATCTAAGTTGTTAATTTAAATATATTTAGTTCTAAGTTTAAAAATATTTGTTACTATAATTGGGAAACAAACAAAAATGTCGGAGGCCAGCAAAAAGCGCTTCTATACCAACAAACAAAAACATCTCATGGAAGTAGTAAAGTAAGTATTATATTTTTCATATTGACAAAATATTGCACGAACAGAAGTGAAATCGTAACCAAACCAAAAAGCTACACTAAGCTGTTTTGTACAACGTATAGCGAAAATTTATCTGCAACTGTGAATCTCGTTTGGTCTAGCGGTATCTGCGTTCGTTCAGAATATCAAGTATTGAGTTCGAAACCTAGGTTCGCCTGTTCAATTTTTGTATTTATTTTTAATATTTTCTTTTATCTTTTCAGTAAAAAGAGACGTTTGGCGAATAGTTCAGAAGCAGGTGAAACTTCGGAAAGTTTTTCACCAATAAGTTTGTAATAAGTACCTACATACTAATATAGATAATAATTTTATTATTTATATTACATTAACACATTACACAAAAAGAATCGCCACATGGACAAAGAGGATCCCCTTTACATTTTAGAAAGATAGTTACAAACAAGTATAATGATAAACTATCACATTTGCATAGACCTACGACTATCTTAGAACTGGCCTAATAGGAAAATACTCCTAAAATACTTGTAGCTTTATCCATTGTTTCTTGCCCTTTCCATACAAATAGTTGTGTAGGTTTTAGTATTTTTTACCTATATATGGCGATCTATACATACTGAAGTGTCTGTTCCTAATGTCAAAATAGCAGATTTTTACTAAATGCTATGAAAGTACGCATAGTACCTACTTAAAACAAAAATACAGTTTTTTTTTATCTGGCTGTCTGTCTGTGTGTTTGTTTCGACAAATCTCTAAAACGGCTGTACGGAGATTGACAGGACTCACTGTCAGACAGCTAATGATGTAAGGAGTAACTTAGGCTACGTCCACAGCTAGTCTACAGCTAGTTAGACATAATAGGTAAGATTATTGCTGAAGAAAGTTTTTCTAAGTTTAAATGTAATAAATATTTTGTACAGATTAGGAAATGTGGCTGTTGCAGTTACATTAGAAAGTGATGTTATAATTCCTCTAGAAAATGTTACCAGGTAAAGATGATGCCCAAGTGATATGAAACTTCCTCATGATCGTTCTTATACTTCTTATGTTATTGTGAGTCATAGTTTTTTTCCATCACTGGTTTGAAGTATTGGCAAAGGTATCTGAGACAGTTGAATCCACCGATAATATTCCTAAACTTGAGGTAAATATTATTATTTTGAACAGGTAGTCGAAGATAAAATCTGGCAGTTAGTATTTAGTTACTAACGCATAGGTAAGCTTTAAGTATTATTTTTTTTAGACTGCTACAAGTCACCCTGCACAACAAAAAATCCTTATAAATATTATTATTATTATTACATCGGACGACGAATAAACTTATAGCATTTATTTTTAAATCTTCAGAATATTTCTCGCCCTTACCCCTAAACCCTTGGGTTGTAATTTAAAACACATTCATTTGGTAGGAGAAAACATAAATGGATTCTTGTCGTAGTTCACTCTTTTGTGTAGGATGTGCAATTTAAAATGTATCATTAAAAGTGATTCCAGTGACGAAAATTATTTACCAGTCAATTATTGTGCTGTAGCAGGTATGTTATCAATTTTCGGAGGACTTCAAACTTGGAAGAATTTTCTTCAGCTCTAAATTTACCTTATGTCAAATAAATAATAATATTATTAATAAAAAATAATATATATTATTAACTATCTGTGAAAATAAATAAAATTGCAGAGTCTGTTTGTAATATCAAAATAACAGTTTTATGCATATATATTAATAAAATTATAATGGATAACATATATCCATAATAATTACTGATAACAAAAATACAGTTTTTTTTTGTCTGTCTGTCTGTCTGTCTGTTTGTTCCGGCAAATATCCGAGAGCAAATAAATTATAATTATGCGAAAATATTTAAAATGTTGCTAATATATTTTCGAGTTTTATTTTTCTTTCTTTTATATTGTTTTGAAGTTCATAGCAAATAAAGTCTCCTGAAATAATTAAAAATACAAACGTATAAAAAATATTTATTGTTTTTTTTAATCGCCCTGTCTAATTTCTTTCTAGTTCTTCATATAGAACAAAAAATAAAGCGCCATCTATTGGTTTATTGTTTATTATTGACCGCGTCCGTGTTGGTAGTTCGCTGTTTTTACCGTCCTTTATCAATGGCACTAGGACATCGGAGAAATAGTGGGCGTGGCTAAAATAGTGAAACATCGAAGTTCAGTAGCTGTTGTCAGCGTCTTAATGCCTACGACTGCATGAAATTGTTTTGAGAAGTTGTAGGATGTAACAACTAACTTTTATCACAACTTTTGTCAAGTACTGAACATTGAAGAAAAAACGGTGGCTAACTAACTTTTTTAGTGTTACAGTCATAATCATGTTATACCTTTTTGAAATGCTTAAGATGAGCCCTGTAATATGATACCCATATTGCAGTATCCGAGACACCTTTTTTTTCACAGCTCTTAATTTTGACATCTCACAGTCGCCATGTTTGTTTTTTTCTGTTGCCCTTTCATTTATTTTATAAGAAATTGAAATCCTGGTTACTAGAAAAGTCATTTTACTCATTGTCTGACCTGGTTAAATAAGTCATGTCTAATTCATTTATCTTTTGTTTTTGACATTTATGTAAGATTTGCACGTCGTAAGCGACAAAATGTATATGGAACGAATGTAATCTTAATGCTTCACCTATTATGTACCTACATTTTAAGCAAATAAAAATATTTCATTTCATTTCATTTCATTTCATTTTCAAACGTCACCTATCTAAAAACACCTGGGCGGTCAAGACGAATCTAACGATGTCTTAATTATATAAATCCGTTCAATGGTTTGTAAGATACGAGGTAATAAAGAATATTACATACCTACACACATACATACAAGATACCCGCAAAAAACATAACCCTATCTTACAGTCGGGTAAAAAGCCTTTGTTATAAAATATCAAATCGCTGGTATCAACGCAGTTACATCTCTAGAATTAAAATTCAGTCCGAGTCACAAAGTTGGGCACTTGACAAATATTCTGATAATATGCGAACCTCGTAACAGGTTACGAAATAACATGCAAACTACGTTAATGCCATGTTTGGGAGTAATTTGCTACATTTAAAATGTCATTTTGTTAATACCATTGAAGTACCTGCGTTGGAGTACCAACATATTTCACTTATATAAGCTGAATCATGTAGTAAGAATAATCATCTGTTTAATAAGAGTGTTTTTAACCGATGAAGAAGAAGATTGTTATAAGTTTGACGCATATGTGTGTCTGTTTGTCTGTGGAACCGTGATTGCTCAAAGGGAGAGATTTAGACATTTTTAAAATGCGATTAGTGTTATAACAGCTTAAAATACAAAAGCGGAGGATGAAGGTAAAATTATGCTGCATATGATCTCCCCCTGAACTAGTCTTGAGTGTTTCGATTTGAGCCCCCTAAGGGGTCACATTTCTGAATTTCAATAATATGAGTGTAATTTTTTTTTTTTTTTTTTTTTTTTAATTAAATTCAATTTCCAATTTAAACTACCTACGTGGTATATGAAATAGAAGTGGCGAATATTCGTGGCGTATCTGCCCAGCGGGTCAATTCACGTATTTAAAGCAGTGCAGCAGTTGCAGTTAAATTTCGATTAAAACCGCCATTTTCGCTTTCTTATAACTTTGGGATCGATCTCTAATACGCTCGCGTCAAGTATGCGTCTCGAGAAGGTAATAACGACATTCTAGTACGGTGCACAAGCGTTTTTTAAATCGATCCCAAAGTTACAAGAATACGAAAATGGCCGTTTTAATCGAAACTTAACTGCAACTGAACTGCAACTGCACTGCTTTAAATACGTGAATTGACCCGCTGTTCCTTATAAATCCATTCTAACCACTTTTTCTATGTTCTTAAAGGATGTTTAGGCACTTGACCTAACTTAAGAGATTGAATGCCACAGCCACTTACAAATGGGCACTAAGCAGGCAGATACCTACTGAGAATTAAAGCCAAGTGATGCAATTAGCCAAATCCAAAATTAATATCCATTCAAACACTGAATAAGCTTATAATCTTAGTAGGAGATACAGGACAGGAGATAATCTTCAGGCGAGGCCACACACTATGTATTCAATTTATTGTTGAGAGCCATACACACCCACAATTTGTGCAGTGGTCAAGCCAATCCCTTTTTTTTTCTGAAAATTCTTGTACATTGCCATTATCTTGTATATTCAGGACCAATCGAAATTACTTTGGTTAAGTCCTTTTACATATTTTTATTCAAAATATGTTTTATTTGTTTGATTAAATGATACTATAGTGGGCTTGATGGAAGCAAAAATCTTAAGTTTAAGTTATTTACGGCAATGTGTTCTTTATTCTGAGACATTGATATTAAGTCTCACTAACTGATCCGCGCAACTTCGCTTGCGTAATTTATTTCCGTTTTTGCAACATTTTTCATTGCTGTTCCGCTCCTATTGGACGTAACGTGATGTTATATAGCCTATAGCCTTCCTCGATAAATGGGCTATCCAACAATAAAGTAATTATTCAATTCGGACCCGTAGTTCCTGAGATAATCGCGTTAAAACAAACAAACTCTTCAGCTTTATAATATTAGTATAGATTTGTCCAGTGACACTTGCAACAGTACCCTATACCGAAACACAGTAACACGTTCGCATCACAATTTCACGGAAGATTAACTGTAACTATTCGTCGTAGTATCCACCAAGACTTATCTCCGGTAAGCCTAACACCGAAAAATAAGTCTATTCAGCTGTATAACAGCTACAACGCAATACACAGATTTATTTTTAGATTTACAATGTTACTTAGATTCGTGTACACGATGTCCGTGGGTACGTAATTACTCTACAAACAATGACAAAAACTTGCTCTTAATATCAACCATTTCGATAACAACAAGCCTAAAAAATGAAGAAAAGTAAGACTATAAAAAATATCTCGCGCGATTGCTTAAGCCGACCTTGGGTTAGTTTTAATTGTGACCGAACACACAAGCGCTGCTCGTTCATATTAGTGGTGTTAAGAAATCTAGTGGGTAATTGTCCTTACTTCATCATTTCAGTGCAGTTGTAGGATAAATAGTCAAGGAAATTTAGCTGTTATATTAATACATAGATGCTTATTGTAAGTGCGCATTTCGTGTGATTTGTTTCACCGGGACAGATCAAAATCATCATGTTCTGGGACCAAAAGTTTGAAGACGTGCCACCAATCTGCTTGCGTGGTGGATTTCGAAACACACCTACCTTTTATCACAGAGGACGTCATCGACGTCCACCACAGTGATATCCCTGTAGGACGGTACAAGACGATACAGGATCGTCCTGTACCGTCCTACAACGGAACGCTATATGCCTGATTTATCTTTAACCTAATAAAACCGAACATTAGATTTATAAGCTGATACTGAATAAGATGCATCTTTTTCCTAAATATATTTTTTTCTGTCATTCCCTGACTAAACACAACTTTTCTAACTGGAAAGTTAAACGATTTTTTTTTAAATTCTTCTAATCTCTCTTGTTCTAATGCCACGTTTACACGCTCCCCAACGCGTCTATAAGCTTTGAGTGTTTACAAACGCTTGGACAGCGTAAATGGCATTTACATGGTTGCGAGTGCGTTAGTTTGTTTCGAACAGGCAAGCATAGCAGACGTGGACGTTAATATTATATTGGTTTGATGCGCTTACACTACACTCAATCAGGGACCCTAAACCTATTTTACATACTCTTTGCCAAACCCTTAAAAGAGAGGTGTAATAAGAGTTAGGTCCCTAATACTCATACAAATTTTCAAGGTCGCCTTTGATTTAGTGCCCTGACTCAGGGTAGTGTAATAGCCGTTTCACATATTTTTATGCAATTCAAATTTTTACTCATGTTTACACAAAAACCCACTTTACTAAACACGTCATTCGGCGCGAGCTCGTGAGCGACACTAAATACACGCCAGCATGTAAATACGTCGCACGCTTGCCGCAAGCTTCCTTTGATTTGTTTTCCAAAACCGACTCTAGCCCGGATCGGCGACAAGTGTTCACGCAGATCAAACACCCTGTTCTGTGTTCACACAAACACAAGCGTGTGTGTTTGTGGAAACTTGTCGAGACTTGCCAAGCATGTAAACGTAGCATAAGTGGTGCAAAAAGACGCTTAAAATATGTATGAAAACTATTTGACTCTTTATCGCCATAAGCAACGAAAGGAGCCACGGGGACCAGATAGTCAATTACGTATTTATTTATAAATATGAAAGTAAATCCCGTAACAGTAGCAGTCACCGCCGACGTCTCATAAACCACAAATTCTCAAATAAAATCAGATGAATAACAGTTGTATTCTTTAAACGTGTTGCGATTCGTTCGGAATCACCGTTATGATGGCCGCCGTGTCAATGCTCGGTTTTTAAATATAAACGTTTTTGGACGTTTTGGAGGGAAAGAAGACTAGAAATGTTTTGTGTCATCTGAAAACTGGAAATTTATGGTGGCTATTTTTTTTATATTTTAAATTTATATTTTAAAGATAACTAGCAATGTGGGATTGTGGTTCCACATTACTAGCAATCCTGTTAACCCCTCCAGCTAAGTTCTATGGCTTGTGTTAGGAGTGGGTTCACGTCGGTAGTATAATGGCCAGGATTCGAACCCACGACCTCACGATTGCGAGACCGATACCTTAGCTATTAGGCTACCGCTTTATCTTAGTTTACAACATTATCCGTACACAACTATAAGCTTTTTCTCGTGGTTTTGCCATTTATGTATGATAAAGCCTTAAAACCTAAAACCTTAACGTAAAGTTTAATCATGATTCGTTTACCTATTTTTGGGTGTAATAGTAACAAACATCCATCTATATATCCTCACAAACTTTCTGATTTATAATATTAGTAGCTGATTATTAAGGCCACCCACCATCTACCTTCGATCTGTGAATCACCACGATTGAAGTAGTGAGTAAATGTCCTTAACAACAAATAAAATAGATTATCAGACCGGCCACAAAAGGAGAGACCTGCAACAGGTAGGTACTTTCTCTCTTTCTGTCTCTCGATGGTTGGCAACTCCCTCCACTCACTCACTCTCCTCCTTCACGCACCCTTGACTCTCAATATTCCGCTTCCACGAAGTGAAACCTCTCCCTTTATCAGGGGTTAAAATAACCGTATAACTACCTCCCCGTTCTCTATTCAATTTGAACTCAAAAAACCTGCTGTGTCCGTGTCTTTTGGAAACCCACATCTTTCTGACCCATCACATTTAAATACTAGTTTCTCTCAAAGAATGAAGTAGTCAGTCCACCTTATCACGGTAAGATATCATCAGTTCACGTTATCATGATGGCCGTCGTTCTGCATTCGCGAAACTTTCATAAATTCTAACTGTAGGCTCAACGCTCAGGTATTCCTGATTGTCGCTCGTTGAACATTGATTACTATCTTATATTTGACTTGGCAATAAACCAGTATTTTACGGGATAATGACAAAAAACCGGGCAAGTACATGTGCCACCCATCCGAATAATGCAGCTTAAAAAGTGGCTTTTCTGTAGTTTTTGTTTCATACTAACAACGTTAACGAAAATTTTGTTACTTCTCAACAGGGGGCTTAGACAAATGACACACGCTTCTCTTTCCACACACGCTAACGCGAAAAAATGTATGCATTTGACATAAGATTGACAAAACGTACGCGACTGTTGCTGAATTTGTAAACAAAAACCAACAGTAGCGTGTGCGGAAAAAGAAGTGTGTGGCATTTGTCTAAGCCCCCTGATCAGCTGTTACTCGTAAACTTGTAAAGCCGTAAAGCCTACTTAGCTGTGATTGTTTACCTTTTAATTTTACTATATATACTTCTACCGTGATTTTTTACCCGACATACTATTTAACTGGCTGGGAGGGGGGACACTTAGTTCTAACAAAAATTTGCACTTTAAAGTTTAATATTTCACAAACAAATCCCTGAATCTTAAAATGTTCTTTACAACCCTTAAACGTTTAAAATACCTATTTACTGTTACCCCACACGATGGGGTAGATGAGAAAAAAATGTTTTTAAGATTTTATTCTTTCACTTTATCGGCTCAAAATTACAGACTTCTAGCACTAACAGCTAAGCTGCGGACGGACATGGCGAAAGTATAAGGGTTCAGATTTGCTATTTTGGCTACGGAACCCTAAAAAATGATTATGTAGAGAGTAATTATATGTGGCAATGACCTATGACTATGATAAAGTCGATTCGTGAAATAAAACAAGGCTTTATCTATTGCTTTGTGAACTTGGCATTACATGTAGTCAAGTGTTGCTTTTTCTTAAATTAAAATAAACAATATTAAATTTGAAAAAAAACCTCGTTGTTATGTTCATTTTTTTTTTAAAACACAATTTCCACACTAGAGTATAAACTCGTATTGCGAGGGACTTTACAGACACACAAATCACGGCCACAAAATACATCCAGACTCGAAATAACAATTTGTGGATCACACAAACTCACCACCTCTTGCGCAGCAGCCGAAGACAACCAACTGAGCCACAGGGGCAGTTAACACCACTTAACCTCAATATTATTCTTCTGTTTTCATTTAGGTTTGAATAGACAATTAGTACATCAACATGTATACCTACATACTCACTAAATAATATTATTTACCCTTATTTTTAACACAGTTGGGTAAAAAATCAACGAAACAATGCTTCGACTTCTCAACTACTACCATTTATCTTACTAACACCAACTCCAATCAAATTGTGAGGTAATGAAACTATTAAAAATAAACAAAGACTGTCCACAAAGCATTCGGACACGGCGTGATCCCCGCAGGCGTTGTGAAAGCATTATACTTCATTTTTTGCTGTCGGTTAATTACACAATGAGTAGGGCTAATGATGTAACTTTGATTGAGTTGATTATAAACAAAAAAGCAATTGCGATTTGTTTTTACTTTCGACTTACCCAAACCAAACCCATCGATAGATAAATTTTTGAGACCGGCCGTAAGTAATAAATTGGAATTCTTTTTATCCAACTGTGTATGAAGAGGGTAATGTGTTTGAAGTGTGTGTACTTAAACTTAAGGTCTTTTGTTAAAGAACTAAAGTGACAAAAACATATCTTACTTGGTAATACATTGTCAATTTGGTAACATATTGTCAACTTGGTTACACATTTAACAACTTCGTAACACATTGACAACTTAGTAATACACTGTTAACTTGGAAAAACATTGAAAACTTGGTAACACATTGACTCTTAGTAACTTAGAACTGTTTACACTGCGATATAATTTATATTACATCTCAGGCTACTTATTTTTGACCGATACAGCGAAATTTCAACAAATATATGTTTTTTATCTCTCGTCTCCGCACACCGCATTGCGGTGCATAGACTAATTGCGGGATATAATACCGGATAACCGAGTTTTGCTCGGTATTTTTTTTAAACGACATTTTCTAAAAATGAAACCTAACTTGATCGATTTATCCACCCCGAAACCCCCTCTATACAAAATTTCATGAAAATCGTTGGAGCCGTTGCCGTAGATATTCAGATTATATATAAATATGTATATATATATATATATACATACAAGAATTGCTCGTTTAAAGGTGCCCACACAAGGCCACAGTGAAAAGTCCACTTTAGAAATCTGCAAATCCGAATCAAGCGATTAATGATAATAATAATATCTTGGAACAACTCACACAACGCTATCTGATCCCAAACTAAGCAGAGCTTGTACTAAGGAAACCAGACAACTGATAAACATACTTATATATTTCTAAATACATACATAATATAGATAAATAACACCCAGACACAGAATAAACCATCATGTTCATCACACAAAGTTTTATCCTAGGTGGGGATCGAACCCACGACCTCTTTCGTAGCAGTCGGATACATTCCCACCGCGCCACAGAGGCAGTCAATAATAGATCGGTCAGATTAAAAGATATACTAAAAAAAAGCAAATCAATTTAACTGCATATTCGATCATTCAATAATAATCCAAATACTTTATTTACTACCACCTGTATTAACTTGTAACTCATCAAGAAACAATTTTTTAGAACTTCTTCCACAACATTTTTATGAAATTTCGTGTCCGTGAGTCCGACTTCGTTATCTCGAGCGCTTTTATATGTAGCTTTCTTTCTGTACTCTCCATATTTTGTAGTAGAGGGCAAAGAGTACTTTCAAATTAAAATCTCCATACTAGTTTAGTTTCAAATTAACTAAAAATGTTTTCACCAGTAATTAATTGGCGACAGACGAAACCAGTGGGAATCATTTAACCGGGTTGCCTACATGTTTGCGTTCATTGTGAACCACGCATTGTTTGAACGTGAATGTAATTGTATTAAAGGGTTTAATAGCTTGGTTTAAAGTTGAACTACTTTTTTTATATCTTAGGACAACTCACACAACGCTATCTGATCCCAAACTAAGCAGAGCTTTTACTATGGAAACCAGACAACTGATTAACATACTTAAATATTTCTAGATACATACATATCTATACTAATATTATAAAGCTGAAGAGTTTGTTTGTTTGTTTGAACGTGGTAATCTCAGGAACTATTTACATATTTTTTGTTGGGCAGCCCATTTATCAAGAAAGGCATCATAGCATCACGCTACGACCAATAGGAGCGGAGCAGCAATGAAAAATGTTGCAAAAACGGGGAAAATTGACGCATACGAAGTTGCGCGGGTCAGCTAGTCAATGATATGCAATGAAACCACTGTGCTAATGTATATGATACAGAAGTAACTTATTATTATTATTAAATAAAACGATATAAACTTCTTATACCGAAACTATGCTTCTATAACTAAATACATTCTTAAAACTATTATCGATATTATTTATGAACCTCTCATTAGGATTCCCTGTGTCGTGAGATTCAATTTCTTTCATATTTTAGATACAAATTGTATAGAAATATAGGAGCAACACAGTTTCTATAAAATTACATCTCAACTTGTTTAAGTATATATGATTTTTTGTACAATTTTTTGAAGAAATATTCGCGGGAAAAGTAGAGTAATAACAACTCAATATACCACAAATAAAGTGAGAGTTTTACACAACATCTGTGGTTACTACTATGATCTAACTATTATAGTTACCGTATTGCGTAATAACTAATAACACTCTCCAAACTATGCTCGTGATACTGATAGCTAACTGAATTCATGTAATAGATTGATCAAGTTATTTGAATTGACGTTTGGTGTCAGAAAAGAAGTTCATTCAAGCGGCAGTATGACAATGGGCTTTTACTAAACAGACGAAGCGAAAAACTGCAAATTATAGAGCTAGTGGCTCGAAGTATCAATGGACCGAAAGACCATACTTCTAATATTTTTCATTATTCTATCTTGGGACAACTCACACCACGTTATGTAATCCCAAACAAGCAGAGCAAGAAACTAAGCAGAGCTTGTACTATGCAAACCTGATAACTGATAAACATATACTTATATATTCCTAAATACATGCATAGTCTAGATAAATAACACACAGACACAGAATAAACTATCTTGCTCATCACACAAAGTTTTATCCTGGATGAGGATCGAACCCACGACTTAGCAGTCAGGGTCACTTATTACTAGAGCAACATCAAGTCATTGTTCTACATGTAAAATAATGCCAAGTTTGCAAAGCAATAAAGCCGGAAAAAAGGCAATAAAAACTCGCGGCCACTATTTTCAAATTGCCAATGTTTTTTTATAAACTGTTTATAGGTAGGTACTACAAATAACAAAAATTAGAACATTAGATAAAATATTTCAACCAAATACTAAAATGGTACTAAATTTGTACCAGCGTTTTGACTATTTTACTACCTCTAAAACAATTACAATATGTCTACTTATTTGGTATCTCTGAACTAAAAGAGAAGAATAAGGGCATAGAGTATTTCCTCTTCAAGATTCCATCTGACTCCAACCAAAGTTCATCGACTGCCTATGTGGCGCGGTGGGAGTGTGTCCGACTGCTAGGCAAGAGGTCGTGGGTTCGATCCCCACCTAGGATAAAACTTTGTGTGATGAGCACGATGGTTTTTTCTGTGTCTGGGTGTTATTTATCTATAATATGTATGTATTTAGAAATATATAAGTATGTTTTTCAGTTGTCTGGTTTCCATAGTTAAGTTTAGTTAAGCTTTGCTTAGTTTGGGATCAGACAGCTTTGTGTGAGTTGTCCCAAGATATTATTATTATTACTTTAAAACCAGTTTAGAAATTGACTATACGACAGAGGCGAAGGGTTAATTTTTTCTGAGGTAACCCGATACAAAAATATATCTTGCTGGACATGGTTCTTTCTACCTATAACGCTTAGTTTTTTTTTTTTTAACTATATAACTACAATCGAAAGGGAAACCGAAAGTAATGGTATTCTAAGGACCCTTCGCCACTGATATTCGAGCCTTGATATTGATTCACTCTATACAGAATGTAACAGAAAGGCGTGGTCATATTCAAGGGTTGGTATGTGCCCATCATACTGAGTGCACATGCATACTTAATTTTATCAAAATCGGAATACCCTAAAAAATATTTATTATTTTTTCATTCGTATTTCATGAATGAAAAAAAGTGTGACTTAAAAAGTTGTATGCCATCCCAATCCAATCGAATTTTGTACCAGAGGAGGTATAATTCTTATGCCATACGCCTTTCACTACTGAATTTTGACAAAAAGAATATGCTATAACTATGTAATAATAATGCAACCAGCTACGGCACCATGGTAGGTGCAATTCTGACAACATACCCCATCCGCTGCTGAAATTTGACCACACCTTTTTGTTACATCCTGTATAAATCAGAGGGATAACATAATACAAAATCATTCGTAACTTTTAAATAAAAACTTGAATCACACACCCTACGGTATTATTACCCACATTATAAAATAATTGTATAACAAATGTCCCGCCAATTAAACTGACCGTGGCAGTGATTGCGCAACCGTTACAACTGTAGCTAACGGCTGGCGGCGCAGGCGCAGTGCAAACGTTATTAGTTATAACCGTTGACACCGTTGTGTGTTCTCATGATGAGTGATAGAACTGGTAATTGTTTGAAAATGGAACTATATAGTGTAAGGAATGAGAGATTTGAAAATGGCGGCAAACACACATGTTCACAACTCAACTGTGGACAATACTTTAAACAGGTGTAAAATTTGTTACATCGAGTCTTGGTGCAGTTGAATAAAAAAAATACTTGGTACTGGCCAAAATTGGCAGGAAAATTAGATAGATTGTACTAGAACTTAAAAATTAGAAGTAGATACTTATAAGGGTTAAAGAATTAAAAAATAAACGCTATTTGTAATCTTGTATAGCCTTTATTAGGTGCACAAGTGGTAAATAAAATAATATCAAGCGAGGGTAGTTTCCGAAACCCGCGCTTCACGGAGGCGACGCTGAGCTGAACTAGTCTACCCGTGACCACGACCGTTGCAATACGGTCGAAACGTCGGGCAATAAACAAGGTATTTTACCTTAAATTATTCACGCGATTAAGACCCGTAATATATATATTTTCATAATATTTCACAAACGGATCCCTAAATCGAAAAGTCACATTTAGAACCCCTAAATGGTTTTAAAAGACTTATCAAACAACACCTCACACGATGGGGTAGATGAGCAAAAAAAATTACATCCCTACTTCACGTGTAGGGGAGGTACTCGAAAAATAATTTTTCAAGATTTTATTCTACCACTTTGTCGGCGTAACTAATATGTATATCCATGATAAATAACAGCTTTCTAGCACAAAGGATCTCTGAGCTAACCTGGACAAGACAAATGGCATTCTATTCGATTATAGTTTACGCTAATCGAATAGAATGACGTCGTTGCACGCACTTTGTGTCCGTGACTTGTATGTTTGTAGAGTCCCCCGCGACACAGGGCTTGTACACAACTGCGGGAGTCGTCTTTAAAAAAAAAAAACTACACTGTATATACGAAAATTGTTAATAAGAGTTAGCAGTTGTGCGCGCAATGACGTAATTCTATTCGATTAGCGTAAACTCTAATCGAATAGAATGCTATTTGTCAAGGAGTCCAGGGGACAGATAGACAGACGGAAATTGCGAAACTATAAGGGTGCCATTTTGGTTCCGGAACCCTAAAAATGAATACAAATATTCACACCGCATATGCACATGTACACAATATTGTGAAGTTATAAGTAAAAGCATGCGGTGTCTTCCGCGGGCCGTAAACACTAATAGTCTATTGTTTCGACCAGTCATGCTTTAACGCTATTGTTAGACGGGTTCCACTGTTCATTTGACCTCAATCAAAGAATTTAAACCAAATGGAAACAAGTCACAGTGTAGTTGCTTTATGCTGTTACCGAGTCAAAGGTCGTTGAAGCTCATTGGAGTTATTATATTGAGAATCTACGAGTATATTATACTCTAGAGTTTTTTTTCCTGACATATCTATACTAATATTATAAAGCTGAAGAGTTTGTTTGTTTGAACGCGGCAATCTCAGGAACTACTGCTCCGAATTGAAAAATTATTTTACTGTTGGATAGCCCATTTATCGAGGAAGGCTATAGGCTATATAACATTACGCTAAGACCAATAGGAGCGGAGCAGAAATAAAAATTGTTGCAAAAACGGCGAAAATTTACGCAGACGAAATTGCACGAGTCTGCTAGTGTACCTACGATGTAACAAATGTTACACAAACCGATGATCAGTCTTTAAAAATAACTAGCTTCGTCATGCACCTTCTTATATTTCAATTTATCTTTTATGCTTTGAATAACAGTATAAAAAATAACTTGTAGAGGTGAACGTAATATTTCGTAAAATTGAAACCGATCTGACTTATGATCACGATTTTTTTTATATTCAATTATATTATTTCTATAGGCAGTTACAGGTTAAATCGTGGCTCCGTTCATTCTTCTATTTTTAAGTGTTCACACTTTATGTTTTTTATTATAGGTACCAACTCAGACAGATTTTAAGGACTTAATGGCTCCGTGGTAACGGCCACGAGCAAGTCGTAGGTCGAAAGATGAATGAAATTATTATTAAAGTGTCTCAAAAATATTAATTAATAAAAAGTCCGCCTTCAAAAAGACAGAAAACAAAATACCCTTTAAATTGAATATCATGCAGTCGAAGGCATTAATGAATTCAATTGAACATATTATCGTGCCACCGACTGCATGATATTAAATTTAAAGACAAATTGTTTTTTCTCTTTTTCCAGGCAGGTTTTTTTAGTTTTTAAATGCCTATATTTTTTTTATTTACCTAGTACTTTTTGGTTATTGTAAAATAATCACAACGCGATTAAATAAGAACGATTTGTTTTATTATCAACGTTTTTTTTTCAATGATTTGTCACTCCAAACTTTTTTAGACATTATATATATATATTTTTGAACTCGCATTTAAATGGCCTGTAATTTAATACCCCACTCGGAAGTATTCAAATCTTTTTTCAGACCGCACAATAAACGCATCATATCCCCCATTAAGACTTTTTAAGAATTTTATGCACATACATCATTACACTCGAAACATTACACAGAGCGGACATAAGAACTTTATAAAAATATATATACTACGGGTCCTAATCGCATGAATAATTTAGTTAGTAGTTTATTGCCCGATGTTTCGACCATATTGCAACGGCACGGTAGACTGCAATACGAACGAAACGTCGGGCAATAAACAAGGTATTTTACCTTAAATTATTAACGCGATTAAGACCCATAGTATATATAATTTTATAATGTGTACAAATCGCGAAAGTTTATCAGTCATAAGAACATTGGAAGGATACATACATACGCGTCTAAAAAAGTCTGTTGCTTATTATACTGTGTAATACACATGTTTACATCGCATTGTATGTTTTTAAGACGTTTCCAGTAAATGAAAGTCGGAAACTAAGCGGAAAAGTGCGCTAATTATACGCACAGACGATACAGGCTGCAGTTTTTGTGCGCATGAGTCGTGGGCTCTGCTCAAGCATTCATCAATTAATAACTACGATTATCATAGCTCAGTTGAAATTATTGCCGTGTGGTGCCGGCTTAAGAATAGTACCACCCCATCTCTACCCATGGGTGTCGTCAAGGCGACTAAGGGATTTTAACCCGGAGGACGGGCAGCAGCGTCCTCTGCGTACTTAAAGCCTTACTGCGATCGCCAACCCGCTCGCCAAGCGTGGCGATTATGGCAATTACCCCCAGGATCTACATACTAGTAGGTTCTACTGGGGAGACCCGTGCCCAGCAGTGGGCCATCTTATGGGTTGATATGTATGTATGTATGAAATTATTGAGGCGATGCATCGATGTAGACATGTAGACTATGATATTGGGTCATAATTACTGTCAAGATAAATCTATGCTAATATTATAAAGCTGAAGAGTTTGTTTGTTTGTTTGTTTGAACGCGATAATCTCAGGAACTACGGGTCCGAATTGAAAAATTCCTTCACTATTGAATAGCCCATTTATCGAGGTAGGCTATAGGCTATATAACATCACGCTACGACCAACAGGAGCGGAGCAGCAATGAGAATTGTTGCAAAAACGGGAGAAATTTACGTAGACGAAGTTGCGCGGGACAGCTAGTAAAGGACTTTACAAACATACAAGTCACGGACACAAAGTACACCCTGTCTCGGAACAACAATTTGTGGATCACACAAAGTGGGAATCGAATCCACGACCTCTTGCGTAGCAATCGGATACACTCCCACAACGCCACAGAAGCAGTCAAATCATTTTATTCCTAGTTTATATGCATATCTAAAACACGACCGTACAAAATCGAGCGAGCATGTCGCGTATCGATTACACCCGTAGGCGGTAATCCTATTTTTAACCGGGACCAAAGGCTACCATGCTTAAAATACAAATCAAACGATTAGCCATTACATAATCTAATAACTCGCAATACTCCACACATATAGCAAGATGGCGCAACTTCCGGTGACGGAAGTGTGACGTCATTTCCACTTTGAGCTTTCGATTGTGCTTTAAAGTTGGAAGCCAAAGGGCGATTGGTGATTTAGTGATAATGGATTCTATGGCGTAATAGTTACGGTAAGATTTGTGGGTCAAAGAGTTACGGGTTGACGTCCACAACATTTGTGTGGTTCTCAAGAAACTTCTGTTTAGAAATGTGATGGCTTTCAAATCCACTGAATAAATCCTACGTATGTTAAACTAAAGTTAAACTAATATAAAGCTAATTTATTTGTTTGAATGCTATAATCTCAAGAACTACGGGTCCGAATTGAAAAAATATTTTACTGTTGAAAAGCCCATTCGTTGGAGCAGGCTATAAGCTATATAACATGGCGCTACGACTAATAGAAGTTGCAGAAGCAAAGAAAAAAAGTTGTAAAAACGGGGAAAAATTACGCACCGAAGTTTGAAGAATTTTTGACTCGTTTGTGCTTACATTGTCCAGTACCTACTCTATAACAATAGGTCTGAATTATACCAAAATTTGAGACTAATAGCTCCCGTTATTACGGCTTTTAAATTACTTTAAAATAATCCAATGGTTAGATGTCAGGATAGCTTCGTTTGACGTTTTGCTACAATGACCATTTACGACTTAGGCGATTCTATAGGTCAATGCAGTTTATCGTAACCGTGATCTTACGATTCATAACTCTTTCCAAGTTTCTCTTTCGAACTACAGCCATATATAGTTAGAAACAGTTCGACATAGCAATTTTCCTATCCATTTTTAGTAGGTAGGACACAAGAAAAATTGACTATTGCATCCGACTAGATGTGGTGCAGACTAAGAAGTGACGTACGCTGCGCAGGAGTGGACGCGTACGGTCTTGGTCTTTTCCGTCTAACTTCATCAGTGTTGCCAACCCTAAATTTAATCCCTAAGATGTTCACAACAAAATTTGAAAATGCCTCTAAACGAAAACCAGTCGCTCGTGCGACGGTGTAAGTGGCTAAAGTCCACTGACTTAAGCTCGTGTGAAGAACTCTGATGTCCACAAAAAAGTCCCCTAAAGCACCCCTAAAGATATTAAGCCGCTAAAATATCCCTATCCTGCTTATTTCCCTCTAAATTTGGAAGAAAACCCCTACATTGCTCACACTGAAGTTCATACAAACAAGCGGCTCACCTAATGATAAGTGATTACCCATCTGTCATCACATCTGTCGGATGGACATCGGACATCATCGGAGGCATAGCAGATGCCTTGCCGACCTTTTACAAACTAGTAGGATTTTGTTTTGAAGGGCCCTAAGTCCTATAGGTCCGGAAATACCGCTGGTGATATTTGATTCCATAAAATAATTTGCATGGCAGAAAATGGTGCTTAAATTGCAGTGTAGTAGATTGCCAAGTGTCGAGATGACGAGGATGATATTTATATGTTTGTCATGTTATACTTTACTTCGGAAAAATGGCACTTAATGTTACGAAGAGCCTTAAGAGTACACAAAAGATTATAAAAGTTTTCACATGCTGCAGTTTGATGCCCTTCAGAACTGTCAAAGTTCCAGTAACCTGCTCTCTATCAAGGTAAGATTTACCTATTTGACTTTATTTTACCTATTTGACTGCCTCTGTGGCGCGGTGGGAGTGTATCCGACTGCTACACAAGAGGTCGTGGGTTCGAGCCCCACCCAGGATAAAACTTTGTGTGATGAGCATTATGGTTTATTCTGTGTCTGGGTGTTATTTATCTATAATATGTATGTATTTAGAAATATATAAGTATGTTTATCGGTTGTCTGGTTGCCATAGTACAAGCTCTGCTTAGTTTGGGATCAGATAGCTTTGTGTGAGTTGTCCCAAGATATTATTAGATATTATTATTATCTTCTTGACCGATAAGACCTTTTAGCGAAGGGATTATCTATATAATATTTGTACAAGGTAAAGTTGCTTAATGTTGCCAATCGATCAATCTTCGTATCCGCCACGTCGTCACGGCTTGCATGTGTCATTTTGCGAAATCTTTTACGAATTAGAAGTAATTGTTAAAACATCATTAATGTTTATAAAACCGTGAAGATTTATGATTGCTGGGGTGCCGTGAGGCCGAGGTTAGGAGTTGGGTCAGTCGGTGACGGTCTTAGGAAGAGGTCTTCAGCATCATCGAACAGAGCGAATTGCCAAGCTGATGTCTCTCGAATAATGCACAAATAGACATCGTTCACGGACATGACGTTTCGAATACTACATGGGGGCACTTTGTCCGAAGGGTGTGCCCTGATTCTGAGTCTATATGCGATGTCTATTTGTGAGAGTTTTCAATGTAGGTTGCGTTCTGCACTCTCGGTTTTCAGTGGCTGTACTGTGGTGGTAACATGCGTTTATTACAGTGATGTGTATTAAAATGGATGTACCTATAAGTGTTTTGTAGGTAAAGCGTTTTTTGAATTTTGCATTATAAAATTTAAGTGTGGGTTGATTACTTTTTGCGTTAATTGACATAAAATGCTTATTAAATGCCTATGACAACAATGTCACCGATTGTACATTTTGTTTTGAAATCATTTTTACCTTTAAGGGGTACACAAAAGACTAATCTTGCTTACGTCCTTTTTATGTGAGCTAAAAATTGTATAAGCAGTTAGAAAACTCCTTCAGGCACGTGTCCCACCAACAACGATGAGCGAGAAGCGAGTAGCAATTTATCGCTCACGAAAAGTACAATTGATGTATTTTCTAAATCGCGTTCGTGTGAACAAAAGAGATGCAGTATAGAGCAAGTACTCGCCGGCAGTGTGAACGGTCAGCGATCAACTATTAATATCTGTATCTCTTTTGTTTACACGGGATCTATGCAAGTTTCTTGAGCGATAAAATCGCTACTCGCTTTCTCGCCGTTGATGGGACAGGTGCCTTAAGCGATACCATTAAAAGCGGTATCTATGTGATGCTCCAAGGATGAGTGATGAGTTACTCAACCCTAAGGGTGAGTTTCTCACCCCGGATAGGGTGAGTAACTCACCACTCACCCAAGTTTTAATAGATTTACATCATGTAACATTGATTTTAAATATTTATTTGGTACAAGGTTTGACCTCAATTTTAAAAGCCAAGTGGTCAACCCGTTAGTCTGTTACGCCTATAAAATTAACAAGCGTGAAGATTAAGTAATATGTTAACTAGTAATATTTACCTTAAAAATAAATATTGATGCTTCGTTGACGGATCTGTAAAGAAAAAATAAACTGTTAGTTCGTCTGCACGTCTTCATGTATAAATAAAGTTTTATTGGCTATGGTCAATTTATGGTAAGGATAAAATGCACGTAGGTTTTAAAGTAAACATTGTCTATGCTAATATTATAAATGTGAAGGTTAGTCTGTCTGGCTGTTGTTTTGTATGTTGTATTGTGTGATAAGAAAAACTCTGTCCAGATACTTGAGTTAAAAATACGAATATCTCCAAAAAGACTTAACAGGTTTTCTGTTTTTATTTTTTTCAAAGATGACTCTCGCAGTTGTGTACAAAAGTACACCCAGAACCGGAACAACACTTTGTGGATCACACAAAGTGGTGTCCTGTGTGGGAATCGAACCCACGACCTCTTGCGTAGCAGACAGACACATCCCCACCGCGCCACAGAGGCAGTCAACGTTGAAGAGACAAAAAAAACATTCTGATTTAATCAGCTTTCTAATAAAAATACTAGTTTGTCTCTTACGATACCACATGTCCACAGACAGACAGCAGGTCCTGATGATTCTTATGCTCATAAACAATAAACCCTTAAAGCTAAACGTTAAAATATTAATAAACGCTTGAAGTTCCTAAATTCTTAAAAATAATGTATACTTTTAAAAATATTGTCTAGAATTGGTAGAGATCGAGTTACAGTTTTTTATAAAGTTTATTAAAACGAGCAAAAACGCGAGATATACAAAATTGTTTTTGATATATAAAAAACAAGACTTATCTAACAAACAATAATACCTACGATATTTATTTAATAAGAACATTTTACAAGTAACATAAACAAGAACAAGAACATCTTATAGGTAAGGAGGCGATTAAAATTCAATTTAGTCGAGTAATCGAGTTAGCTCCCACTAATGGAAAGCGGTCCCTTATCGCGGGGTCGACGACCGCAGATAACAACTATTAGCATATAAACACTTAAGACTTAACATAGGGATGGGACACGTTTAGTTTATAAATCGCCTAACTTATGTTAATTTTTAAACGCAGTGTTTATCCTTGATAATAACCAATACGTATTATTTTACGAACGTATGGGTTGGAATAAAGTAAAATGTCAGCAGTCAAGTCCCATATATTAAATGGGACTTCACTGTTGACATTTTGAAGTACTTAGCCAATTTAATGTTTAAAAATCCGCCGTCGGATTTTTGTGACTAAAACCAAAACAGTGACTCATGGTCAACATCGGTCAGTTAATGAAACTATTCAGTTTAAATAAAAATAAAAAATTAAAACCTATGTACATAAAAATTATATTACATAAAAATCTACATAAAAATTTAAAACAAAGTCGCAACTAGTTGATTATGCCTCACCCTGGTGTCACTGACATTATGAAACAAAAAAGTCAAAAACCAACATGGCGGATATTAAAATATTGCATTTTTTAATATGAATACGCGGTAGGTACTCACGTATTCTTGTGGTTGAAGATTACTTGTGACCGCGAAGAAGGGCTTGAGGTATCAAATTACAAAAAACAAAAAAGTTTTTTGCGATTATACAAAACATAAGTGGAGCGAAAAGGAAGAGGTTAGGTTGGTTTCAAAGTCAATTTTAAGTAGTTTTTTTTTTTGGTCAGCCATAACGTCGATTTCAGGTTATAAAAAAAGTAATTTTTGTTTTATTCATTGACGTAGAGACCAGGACTGTGACGTAACTTTACAAAATTGACCACTCTCTAGAAAGAGACAACCCTATTTTATGGGCAATCAAAGGCCGCGCGAGTTTTTTCTCTCTTTCACGCTTTGCAGTCAATATTTACTTTTAAATTGAAAGGGATGGCACGGTCCAGGTCTATACGTCAATGATTTTATTATCACCGTTCATGGATAAACTGCATAATATGCTAGCCGTATGTTGCCACTTAAGTTATAAAAAAATACATATAAATTGATTTCGATCGCGATTAAATCTTTATTTTCAAACAATACATGTGCTTAATTTATGAATAAAAGTGATACTAATATAATAAAAACTAACTAGGTACATAATTGACATCAAAAATGGCGTCCCATTATCTACAGTAAGTTGAAGAAGTTGATAATAAAGTCACAGTTATTCTCACATATATTAACAAGATAGTCAATATCTAGTAACATTTATCTACAACAACAAAACAGTTACCTAACACCATAGTCGAGTGCTCGCCTATCTCGATTAAAATAATCGACTAATCTAATTGCGCAGCACTACTATGGCCTGAGGCTCTAAAAAGCTTCCTACGTGCTAAGAGGTCAACGCCCCTTAGACCATTGATCTCTATACATCATTTTGAAGTTATAATTACAGTGCTAGTGTTACATTTATCCCTTCGGGGAAAAGAACAAATATAATTAACAGGGACTTAGGAAAATGGCGGCAAACTCGCGTGTCATAATGTTAGTAACTTCGCCTTCTAAAATAACTTGTAAATCCATACTAATATTATAAATGTGAAAGTAACTCTGTCTGTCTGTCTGTCTGTCTGTTACGCTTTCACGCTCAAACAGCTAAACCGATTTAGATGAAATTTTGTATGGAGATAGTTTGAGTCCCGAGGAAGGACATAAGATAGTTTTTATCGCGATAACCGACATCCACGCGGGCGGAGCCGCGGGCGAAAGCTAGTATGTAATACGTTTAAAATTGATAAATGTTGCAGTAAGCCAACCGTTACTGACTGATCTATCAAGACACAGATCAAACGCTGCTTGCGATGAAATTTTGCACGCAAATAATAAAGTGTGTATGTCGCTGGCGAAAACTAATATAAGTATCTACAATAAAAATAATAAAACTGAAAGAAATCAGCTAATAATCGAAAATATTATCAAATAAAACATACCTAATTTAGCAAACATATCGCTGCTTACTGCCTGTCGTAGAATATCTAGTGCTTAAAATGCATCAAATTTACAATCGAAAAGTTTTAATTCGCGAATCCCACTCATTTTACTATCTAAACCTATTTCTAATGCAATCAATTCAGCTTGCAGAGTCTAACAAGATTGCTAATTATTAACGAATCACATTCCTAATAATCTTAAAAACAAACAAGATATTTGCACCGTAAATTAAAATGGCGGACTTTCAAGGTGCAGTAAGAAGCAGATGTAACCGCGGAAAGCTGCTATATTAATAAATTATGGCTTTTTAATGCATCCTTAAACACAATACCTTAAACCTTGATTTGACTAAGATAACAACATTTTTGTACGAGATAAAAGGTTCCAAATTTAGTTTAAAACAAACGCTTCAATGACACTGGGAGGTCGGAAATGCAACCGGAATCACCTTACTCGCTCACTCATAGACAATCCTTTCATATTTTTGTTCTTTTTTGTAAAATTCTAACCCATCTTTATCTAATTCCAGCCATTTCACATAAACGTAACACGTGAAGTACTTTTTTTTTAAATTCTTTATTTTATAAAAAGGATTTTAGTACATAGTTATGACGATGACAATCCTATAGTACTAAAATCTAAGACTACTACTACAGTAAGTATCTATCTAATGACTATTGCTAGTATACGATTTAAAGTTAAAGGAGTAAAGCATTCTAGCTGCGCTCGAATTGGGTTCAGATAGAATGCTTTGGAAAACTCCAATGTCAAACATATTTAATTTAATCAACACGTGAAGTACTTCAAATTATTGCAGTAGCGTACTAACAGTGAATTGTACTAAAATAATATATATTACATTAATTTTGCAAGCACATGCTACAAGAGGCACAGGTACACATAATTATGCAAAATACACAGTCTTGCCGCCATTTTTTTTTTTTTTTTTTTAATTAATTTTTAGCACCTGACGTAGCAGGACTGGTGTTATAAGTTTAACGTTAATATTTGGATAAGTATGTGCGTGTCTGTGTGTGTTCGGTCTTGGTTTTTGAGAAAGCTGGTTTATTTAAAACAAACTTTACTTTGTTTCATTAAAATCTGTTTAGTCGTTTTGAGGATAATAAACTTTTTGCCTCCGGTGTTTTGGTATTTTTAAATGCATATGCAATCAAAATCTATGCAAAACCTACTTATCATGCAATTCTGGCATTCCTGTGCATTCTAGCAGAAAACTATCTCTTAATAAAAATAACAATCAGAAATATTACATAAAAGCTGACATAGATACCGAAGCATCTGTGAAAGCAAGTGTACCACGAGATAAACCGACGATTAAATCCGTGAGCTTTTCATTGCTTGCACATAACCACGCATTTATAAATTATGTGATGAAAACGAGATATGGACAGCTTGCTACGCGAAATTCTACACTTTATTTAGTGAGTAGGGGTCGGCGAAAGTTTCTCCGTGTAGCTTTTTTGTTAGTGATAGGAAACGTGTTAGTTGTGCTTATATTAAAATCAGGTGTTATGAACTGCGTTTATTTAGTAACTAGCTGTCCCGCGCAACTTCATCTGCGTAAATTTCCCCCGTTTTTACAACATTTCTCATTGCTGCTCCGCTCCTATGGGTCGTACCGTGATTTTATATTGCCTATAGCCTTCCTCGATAAATGGGCTATCCAACGATGAAAGAATATTTTCCTGAGATCACCGCGTTCAAGCAAACAAACAAACTCTTCAGCTTTATAATATTAGTATAGATTAATGTGTTGATGGCTGTCGGGTTTTTCGTGGTTCATAAGTTTAGACATTAAGCAGTTTCTACTTGACACATTAGCTGATCTGTGTACCTTTTGAACTCGGCCTTAAGACGCATTCCACATTATTTATATTAAAAAAAAGTATTTCATTTGTTTGACTAAATCTAATTTCTACTAAATAACAGTAATACACACTTATTTGTTACTAGCTGTGCCTGTGAGAAGTTGCAATGCTACTCTCTCCCTATAAACTTAAGCGTGATGATAAAAGAGGTAAGCTAAGTTACTCCTTACATCCTCAGCTGTCTGACAGTGAAAGTCCCGTCAAAATCAGTCCAGCCGATTCGGAGATACAATGACGATTTCAGCGAACAAACAGACAGACAAAAAAATACCATTGTGTTTTGAGAATCATTTATACTTTCACATGCTTTTAGTAAAAATAACAGACACTTAAATTTTATTTATTTGTATAGTTAACATGCCATAGACAATATTGTTATATCAAGTCATAGACAATTTAGTTACTTTTAAATAGCACATTATAAACATTATTTTTGTCGGTAGTCTATTTTATAGTCCACAACATGTTCACAAAGTAAAGTAAAAGATTTGTGGTGCATAATTATTTTTATGATGATAACGCTGAATGACATATTTTCATTGCTGTGGAATTCTTGGGAGAGATATTTAAAAACCTGAAACGACTGTCGTTGAATCGTAAAATGAGTTTATATCATTTTTGAGAAAATAACAACAGTTTCTTTTTTTATAATAAATTTTCGTTTATAGCCGATTGAAGGATTTTGATAAGACAAGATAAAGTGCAGTTATGTTTTTTGAAATTAGTTAATATTTTTGTACAGATTTAAGATTAAAATGAAAAATGTGCAATTTATCAGATATTATGTTTATCTTTATGATGTGAAAGATTACTGAGAATGTTTTGTAAATGTACTTAAAAAAAACTAGTTAGTAATTTCTTTAGCGAAATCGTTGTTACCGGAACCAAAGACTAATTTAAAAAGAAATTAATATACCTATGTTTTTCTTCTTCTCATGATCTTTACACTTAATATAGCCGCATAGCTTCATTATGTTTTTTTTTTAAACTTATCAGACTTTTAATAGTCTTTTAGTATGGATTAATTTGACGTTTTCAAACAATCATTAATTTGATTTTACAATGTAAAGATATTAGTTTGAAGTGACTAGTGTGTCTGCCTGTAGCGTCTAAATGTATAAACATATTTGAATATTGTTTCTTTTAAATAAAGCTATTTAAATTCTAAAGAGATTCTATAGGATAATTCTAAGCTTTTGTTGGTTGAAAAACCATTCAGTCATTTTTAAGTTAATCATTTTTTTGCGACATCAAGTTACTGAATGTCGACCCAACTGTTAGCCCTGTTACTCCCTAAAAGCTTATCTACTCAGAAACACGACATGAAGTTGAATTATTGTCGGTCTTCTTATCCAATTCCACATGATAGGAATCACTCTCACATCACGCAAAAGTAACTGACTTGATCACAACTCCATTAATTTTCTTTCTATATCTTTTTCCTGAGATACCCCCTCCCCTTAAACATACCTACACCAGGGCTCCACCACGCTGTGAATGTACCTGATTTCAAAGCAGCAGGCAGGTTGAATATATCAATCAAAACTTATAAGTAAACCACGAAATTCTCGGCCACAAATCAATGACTATTTCAAAACAACCTCGCGACCTAAAAATGGCGATTTAAAATCACTATTTGCACGCACGTAGTTTATTTAATTATTGTATTTTACGTAAACCAGTGGGTTGCTAAAACGCACCTATAAAGCCTTCTCTAATTCAAGGTTTGTCAAGTACTTCCTATCAAAAAAACTGGTAAATATCTAGTTTTTTTTTATTAATTACAAGTTGAATACATCGTTGCGCGTGAGGAATGAACTAAAATACTATTTTAGTACTATTTACTCGTGTTTCTGTATAGTTCTCTCACTCTGCCACGCCACAATCTATACTAATATTAAAATTTAAAGCTGAAGAGTTTGTTTGTTTGAACGCGGTAATCTCAGGAACTACTGGTACGAATTAAAAAAATATTTTACTTTTGGATAGCCCATTTATCGAGGAAGGCTATAGGCTGTATAACATCACCACGACTAACAGGAGCGGAGCTTCAGTGTAAAATGTACAGACGAAGTAGGTCAGCTAGTACCTAAATCTGTATTATTATTATAATTAATTGCCTGTATTGTGCCACTACAGGGCAAAGGCCTCCCTACTCTCTCTCCACCTATCTCTGTCAGTCATTCTAAGATGCCAATATTTTTTTTTAATTTAAAGTATTTTTTAAAGCCTTTAATCCCCAGTTAACTTACTCCTGATTGCCGTTATCCTCACGCCACTTACACAGGTCAAACGCCCATAACGCAGTGCTAATACAAGTAATTAATCGAATGGGATGCCATTGGCATGCCGTTACTTCAGCATGTAGGTGACATACCAACAGACACACCCGTTTTGATTACCTACATGATTATTTAAATAGAGGTACGATACTATCAGTTTCTCCTGTTAAAGTAAGCGAACCGATTAGGAAAGTGACTTCGAATACTTGAATTATATGTTCGTAAACTTTCGCGATTTGTACACATTATAGAATTTTATAAGCTACGGGTCTTCGTCGCGAAAATATTCGCGTAAATATTTTATTGTAAAGCTGAATACCTTTGTTTATTGCCCGACGTTTCAACCGTATTGCAACGGCCGTGGTCACGGGTAGACTCTGACCACGGCCGTTGCAATACGATCCAAACGGCCGACGTTTCCTCGATAAATGGGCTATCCAACAGTAAAATAATTTTTCGATTCGGACTATTAGTTCCTGAAATTATCGCGTTCAAACAAACAAGCTAGAGAAGCTATCTAGAGCAAACATCTTTATCCCTTTTCTCTAAAATCAGCTTAGTAATTATGTCAATAGATTTCCAACGCCTACACGGATGCAAAAATGCTGCTTTTCAGAGACGCAAAGAGTAAGGCCGGTTCTGTTTACATAAACCTAGACCTAGGCAGTCTATAATCAAGATGGTTCTGCCCACACTGCGGACTAAGTGCTAAGTCCCGTTAGGTCCTAAGTCGACGATCGTATCTAGGTAGGTATGTAGGTACCAATGGATTATAATACTGTTAGGTACAAGAAAGTAGTTTGCGTTGGCCTGTTGGTCTAGTGGTTAGTGACCCTGACTAAGCCGAAGGTCGTGGGTTCGATCCCCACCCAGGATAAAACTTTGTGTGATGAGCATGATAGTTAATTCTGTATCTGGGTGTAATATCTATAATATATACATAATTAGAAATATATAAGTTTGTTTATCAGTTGTCTAGTTTTCATAGTACAGGCTCTGCTTAGTTTGGGATCAGATAACGTTGTGTGAATGGTCTTAAGTTATTATTATTTTATGTTCTCTATGGAAATTTAAGTACCTAAGAGTCGGTTTTCATATGTGCATGTAGCACAGAATATGCGAATATGCTAAGAAAACAGAATAACATTTTAAGAGAGCTCCCATACAACATACGTGATTTTTTTGCCGTTTTTATAGATACGATAGGTACGGAACCCTTCATTTCGTCTTTTTTTTTAAAGACGACCCCCGCATTAGTCTACAAGCCCTGTGTCGCAGGGGCTATACAAACATTCAATTAACGGACACAAAGTACGCCCCGACTCGGAACAACAATTTGTGGATCACACAAAGTGGTGTCCCGTGTGGGAATCGAACCCACGACCTCTTGCGTAGCAGTCGGACACACTTCCACCGCGCCACAGAGGCCGCATACCACAAAATAAATGCAGGTCGTAAGCATCACGCTAGCCCAAAACAATCTCAATCAATAGTCAGTATTAATCCCGGTTTAGTACTATCATACATCAATGTTATTAACAACAAAAATAAAATACTTTTTCAACGTTTGCAACACATTTTTTTTTTTTACATTATCTTAAATGTAGGTACTAGTAATGTCTCGATACCTACTTAGCTCTATAGTGATAGCTCTAAACTGTTTTTTGCTGATTCAATTATGAGGTTATTGAACGTTTATTTCTTTATGTTCAAGAATACTTCCGTCCACTGTGTTAAAAGCCTGAAACGTGAAGTTCGAATTGTGATGTAATTTGTTATTTTTTCGTATGTGCGAGTTTATTTTACTTTAACGCGATCGACACGTTTACCGCGTTTGGCGCCAATTAGAGCGCCAAACGTGTTATGTGTCGATGTCGATCACTTAGAACAAATTTCCACTTGGCTCACTGAAGCATACTGCGTTGGTGGTTCAGTGGGCGTACGTAGGACGGCTATGCTAAAGGTGTTGGGTTCGATTTTCGCACGGGACAGAGCCGAGACATTTCCAAGTCCGTGTTTATAAAGTCATATACAACACAGGACTTCTAGGATATCTATCTTATCTTATCTTAAAAAATCGTATCTTTAAAAACATATTTTTTTTTTCGATATATGATCAAAGCACCTTTTTTAATATACTCACGAAAAGTTAGCTACAGAAGTCCTACACGCTACACGTACTGTGTTCTCACAAAAAAATGGATTATAAAAATAACCAAAAATCAAAATATTTACCAAATTATTTTAAAAATATTCAAGCACTGTGGTTTTCCCATTCAATTGGAGCTGTAGTGAATTAAATTATTGCTTTTGTTAAAGGGCTTATATTGCAGACTGTCCCTACAAACTTTTACAAAATCGTATTCCTCAAAATGGCTGATATTATTTAAAAAATTCAAACAATAATTCTATGTAATATTTGAAAATCCAACGTGTTCTCTTTACAAAATATAGAGCGGTGCGCGAGCGCCGGTCATTGACGTGGACGCGTGCCCGTAGCATTTCATTTAGCAATCGAAGCAATAGTATACACCTTTTTGTGAGAGCAATCGATCAAGCGAACTAACGCAATGATTAAGAAATATTTTAGATTGGTGATGATTTGTCTACTATGTTTCGATGTTTTTACTCGAAAATTGTAAACAGTTTTGGACACCTGCCTCAGTGGCGCAGGGTGTCTCTGGTTGCTGCGCAAGAGTTATTTTAATTTAGAGCATAGATGATATAGGTTTTGTTAGCATTCAGTAATCGGATCATCGTCCCTTTCTAAAGAGGAATTAAGGACAAAACGTGGTGCTATCTCTGAAATAAAGAAATGAACAAAATATAACAAATTATCAGTATTACTGATCATATATTAACCTACTTATTTCAACACTCCCGATATCAAAAGAAAGTGGAGTACCTATCTATACCTGTACACATCAACACAAGATAACATTGGTATGTGATGATTTGTTACAAGTAAAGATAAGATTAAAAGATTAATTTATGTCTGTGTTATTGTTTTTAGGGTTCCGTAGCCAAAATGGCAAAACGGAATCTTTATAGCTTCGTCATGTAGTATTCGCCATTCGTTCGTCCGCAGCTTAGCTCAGAGACTGTTAGTGTTAGACATTGACTTAGACCAGGACTGCGCTATCATATCAACCCATATGATGGCCCACTGCTGGGCACGGGTCTCCCCAGTAGATCCTGGGGGTAATTGCCATAATCGCCACGCTTGGCGAGCGGGTTGGCGATCGCAGTAAGGCTTTAAGTACGCAGAGGACGCTGCTGCCCGTCCTCCGGAGTGAAATCCCTTAGTCGCCTTGACGACACCCACGGGAAGAGATGGGGTGGTACTATTCTTAAGCCGGCACCACACGGCAACGCTGACTGCGCTATAACCTCATAAAATTGACCAACTCTGTGGACAATACCTGTTAAAGGCCGCACGAGTTTTTTCTCTCATTCAGTCAATGTTTACTTCTTATTTGATAAGGATGGCGCAGTCCTGGTCTTTACATCAATTGTGCTAGAAGGCTGTAATTTTGTTTATTCTGGCTTTTTGGACCAGGAACCCTCGCGGACATCCCCAAAACACCCTTCCAAAGTTTCATCATAATCTGATCAGTGATTTCAGAATGCATAGAGGACAAACAAACAAACATTGATTTTTGTTTATATAGATAAGCTGAAAGCCCATGCCATGCCATGGAAAGACCGGGCTTTCAGCTTATCTATTTAAAAAAGTGAGGTTTTCTTTCGTTAGTATAAACTAACGAAAGAAACGACACCAAACCTCACTTTGTGGGGAAGAAAGGTTGGTAAAAAATGACGTGAGAGTCTTAGCAAATCTCACGTCATTTTTTATTCGAGTGAGGCCGCCATAATGAAATAAAATGGCATTTGTTCTATTTTTCTAACATTTTCTTCCATACATACTTTGTCCATTATGCACCTCATTTTATTCCCATTTTTCAAATTCATATAAATAGTAATTGTTAGTGTCAAACAAGAATATGGCCCGCTCATACTAATTTTCATTGCAATTGTCATTATTTGCCTTGCATAAATGTCAACCTTCTCCGTCTGCTATGCGCTCAGGTTCATGTAAACTGTACAGCAGATTTTAAAACAGTTTCATCCTTTGGAGAATATCTGGCGAAAAGTTAGTCTCATTTCATCTACAGTATAAAACAAATTATTGTAGATATGACATTATGAACTATTAGGCTAGTACAAAGTATTGGAAGCGCCGTTGGGCTATAACATGAACTGCTTTTAACAAGTAGGCTGTATACTTTGTCACCTTTGCCGTAAAAAATAACTTCCTAGAACGCAAAAAGGAGTCTACAACATTCTCTTTTTCTATACCTAAACAAAGAAAACATAACAATGAGGAACATAGATTGTAGAAGTAACAGTCTATACTCTATGGATTTAATTAAGATGGCGACCTCGATTCGATCGGTGGCGTAGGCGGACTTTCTGATTGATCAATTATGTTATTAGTAATTTGAGTTATTTGTTAGTGCGATTATATCAACGCTTGTTCTACAATGTTTGTATATTTGGCAATTTCGTAAATCACATTTCAATTTATTTATTCTTTTTGTATTTGAGCTCATGGCAATGTCGTTGAATTTTCAGCTAAATAATTGCCGTGTATCTACCTATGTTCTTTTTTAAGATTCGTTTGTGTTTTTTTTTAGTGTGCGTTGCATGGTAGGTATAAGTGCCAAAAAATATTTTATTTGATTAAATATAATTTTCATTCGGTAAGTAAATAACAGAAATCGTAATGGGATCATCTATTAATATACTCGACAGTTGAGCTGTGAAAATAATGACAGCATAATTTACCGCCATTTTTACCACCCTTTGTATCAAATTTCATCCAAATTTATTTATTAGCTTACTCATAAACCGTAACAAATACAAATACGGAATTGTTTTTGCATTAAAATATTAAATACGGAGGCCATCAACTCAATTTATATCCGAAGATAACCAATAAATCATTATCCATGCATTGTTTTATTAACACTTTAATATCTTTACTAATTGATTTTTACAAGGAAGGATTCTTCGTGTTACATTATTGCGTAGGTTTCTAATATGTTTGTCTTATTGAAAACATCCATCATTTGTAAATTGATATTTGATTGTTTAATTTTGTCTTTACGGTTGTTAGTTTATGCTGTAAGCGCCAATATGGCGTGTTCTTTTTATTTTTTTGGTGATATTGTGCAATAAATTTGTTTTTATAATGGTACTAGCTTTCGCCCGCGGCTCCGCCCGCGTGGATGTCGGTTATCGCGATAAAAACTATCCTATGTCCTTCCTCGGGACTCAAACTATCTCCGTACAAAATTTCATCTAAATCGGTTTAGCTGTTTGAGCGTGAAAGCGTAACAGACAGACAGACAGACAGACAGAGTTACTTTCACATTTATAATATTAGTATGGATAGTAGTTAAAGTCACCTACTTACACACTAACGGCCAGTCTCAATAATCTATCTATCGATGGATTTGGCTACTATAAGTATATATTTGACATAAGCTTAATTTAATTACTCTAGCTGTCCCGCGCAACATTTCTCATTGCTGCTCCACTCCTATTGGTCGTAGCGTGATGTTATATAGCCTATAGCTTTCTCGATAAATGGGCTATCTAACAGTGAAATAATTTTTCAATTCGGATCAGTAGTTCCTGAGATTACCACGTTCAAACAAACAAACAAACTCTTCAGCTTTATAATATTAGTATAGATACGTTTATTTGTTAGTCTAGTGGTTAGTGCCCCTGACTGCTAACCTGGTGGTCGTGGGTTTGATCCTTACCCAGAATAAAACTTTATGATGAGCACGAGGGTTTATTCTGTGTCAGGGTGTTTATTTATCTATATTTAAAAATATTTAAGTATATTTATCAGTTGTCTGGTTTCTATAGTACAAGCTCTGCTTAGTTTGGGATCAGACGGCGTTGTGTGAATTGTCCCAAGATATTATTATTACATATAACTTAATATACTATAAGCTGCATACAAAATATGTCAAAATTCTATCTCTAGTAGCCAAATCCATCGATAGATAGATTATTGAACACATTAGCATTGAGTCTATTCGTTGCATGAACTCAATTAAGTCAAAGTCCTACTATTTTAACATTTTATCTTCATCGTTTTTAAGTATTTTTCAAATAATTTCAAATATCATGTTTATTATACACGAAATTGCACAAAGGTTTGTTAAGTATCAACCTCACAGGTTTACAAGTATTTGTAAAATTACTAACTAAATGATACAGATGGAAGTACATATAAACAGTTCAAAAACAGTTGTTTTAAATGTATTAACAAATTTCTTTAAGTGTAGTTAATCTAGAAACTAGGAATTGTTTAAGCAATTATTTGTTTATGACTATGATGACTATGAGTGCAAGACTAGGTTTTTAAAATAAACAAAGACAAACTAAAAAATACAGTTTTAAAAATTCTAACTTAAAATCCAGTCTATAATTTAGTCCACACTTTATAGGTTAATGTTACACGAAATATTTGTTCGATGAACCGTTACTATGTTATACGAATAGAATAATTTAATAATTTAACGGTTTTTCTACCGTACTTCGTCGACGCTTGACGGTAAACGGTTGCTAATAGTTTTATGAATTTATGCAACGATTTTAAAATTTGTTTTTTTTTTGACTGATATTCGCGGTATGATCACTGAAAAAACTATGTTTTTACGTGTTAATTTTGGATTTGGTTCTAAGCAAACTCATTTTAAGGATATGGCCAATAAAAGACATTAAGGTAAGGACTTGTTAGTTTCGTCATAATGTTATTCGAGGTTTAGGCTAAGAATTACCTTACTATGGAATGTAAATTTTCAATGACCTCCAGCTTTAATAAGAGCTCCTTAAGGGGCGTCTAAACGGGCCATTTTTTACGGCAATTTGTGGTGGCAATGCGGTGGCCGGCAACATGGCAGTACTCTTCAATATTGATTTGATGGTTGCCGGACGATCGCTGAGCGATCGATTTTCCGCAATGTTGCCCGGACAATTTTGTTGTTGTTTCAGTCGCTCTTTATTTTATTGTTGCCGGGTTGTGTAGCCCGTTTAGGAGACAGGATCATCCGCCACACAATTAGTTGCCAATAGTGCCGCCACAAATTGCCGTAAAATTGGCCCGTTTAGACGCCCCTTTAATTTTGAAACTATGGAAACCGCCTCGCCAATTTTTGCTAAGTAAAGCATGAGTCGCTTTTCACCGTCGTCGCTGCTTTCCTGCCAAGTATCCAGTGTTTTGGCTAGTGAAGAGGGTTGTCACTTGCCAACTCAATTGACATTACTTGCCTAATAATGTCGCCTGATTTATGACTCATGAAGGCAAACACAATGATGACCTAAATGACATAAAGTGGCGCTAAGCATAGTTGTCTTTGCCATTTAAAAAAAAAACAACTCATAAAAAAAAAAATATCTGGTTGTCTGTAAAGTCGGTTTACGAACGATAATTTTACATGTTAACTTCATAAGAAAACATTGATGACATATCGCCATTCGCATTGCTTAGCAACCAATCAATAACGTTAGTTCCAATTTGTATCGCTTGTCGTGTCGCTGCAATCGCTATTCGCTGTTGCTTAGCAACCAATTAATAACGTGACTTTTTTTGACACTTTTTCGTACGTGCATCCGGTAATCAATTTTTAAGACGTTATCACATCAAAAATGTGAGCACCTGCGTTATTGTACGATTTCCATAAACAATAGCAATTACTTTTTCCTTGGATTTTATTATCCAATAAATGTGAACCCAACGAGTTGGAACGAATCAGTGCGATATTAACTTGTAATTCTACGAACGCAACACTTTTTATACCTACAAGTAGGATTTATTAAACTTATACTTTTATGATTATTACAACATGGGAAAATAAAATAAATAGGAGATTAATGTTTTAATTAATTTAAACTTGCAACATTGCAACAGCAGCTATGCTGATGTAACTCCCATTGACGTATAGACCTGGACCGCGCCATTCTTTTCAATTGAATTGAAAAGTAAATATTGACTGCAAAGCGTGAAAGAGAGAAAAAACTCGTGCGGCCCTGTCTCTTTCTAGAGAGTGGTCAATTTTGTGGGGTTATAGCGCAGTCCAGGTCAATACGTCAATGGTATACAGATGCACAGAATGTGCGAGCCATAGACCTTCTGGAACGAATGAACAAATGGAGGACAAGAAAAGTAACTTCTGAGATAAAAATCTGATTTTATAACAGTTTTTAAATGGGATTGTTTAAATGGCAACATAAATATGTATAAAAATCGCCAAAGTTTTACAACAATAATGACAACAGAACTGACGATTGATGAAGACATAACGATTAGATGTAGTAATCCCCAAATTGCCTAACTTAAAAGTGACAATAAAATGAAGCAGACGTAGGTACGCTTTCCCCAGAAAAAAAGTTCTGACCATTAACTACTACACAGCAGCACAGAATAATAAGATTTTGTTATATAAATTGTTTTCATACGGATTACAGGAGTAATCGTCTATGAATTCTTAACCAGGAACTCTTATAACCTAAAAAAAACAAAAACTACGGAATCAGTAAATTCGAGAGCAATACAAAGAAATAAAATGCCAGAGCTAGCTGCACTACCGCCGGTCAGTAAGCGACATTGCCTAGCCGGCTGCCCTCCAACCAAGGCGAGTCGGACCGGTCACATTCCACGCACCGTGTCATACACAAACACTGTTGGAAAACGTACGTGTTTGTAAACTTATAGTTTTGTGTTGTTTGGAAAGAATTTTAATATTGCGTTTACTGACTGCTTTAAGAGCCGTGAAAATGGCGGCAAAGTCAGCTGTCATCTTTTAAGGAGTGAAAGTACATAAAATGCAAAGTTCCTAAAACCTGAGACTTTGTGTAGTACATGAAATACTAGACAGCAGCAAAATTAAAAAGAAATCTGAAATGTCAGCTAGATTGTCACTAAATAAAAAAAATAGAAAATAAAGAAGAGGAGTATATGCAGGAGCTGTCAAACTTCAGAATTGTTACAATGATGGATTGTTTGGTTGAATTTAAATAAAAATACTTTTTACTAATATTTCCTCCGTTTAGGTGCTGTATAGTGATTGAAAAACATAACCCTTCCTTGCAGTCGGGTAATAAAATATGATGTGTGTATGTTTGTATAAATGTCACCGTATCGGCTTATTTTTATGGTCGCGGGTAGACTGGTTTCGATTATATCTAATCCTAACCTTGGTGTAAAAAGTTAAAATAAATTAAGGTTTTTTTAACAGGATTTACATAGAAAAAAGTCACGGGTTGCAATTTACAACGAGTACAAGACAAAGTAGGTAGGTACAGTCAGCTGCATAAGTCGCTTAGCAATAACAATTTATCAAACCATCAAAACTCTTTAATTAATATCAAAAAAAAACATTTTTAACCTTCTATTTTAAATTTCAGAGTGGCTATTTTCTATTAATCTGTTTTATTTGATTATGCGGTAAAATATACTTGTGCTGATATGAGATTTGAATATTAGCAAATGTCAAGCGATGTATGTAGCTGACTGTACATCTATTCATTAAGCTACTAGATTGCATAATGAGAAAATTAATTTTCTACAGATATTCATCACAGAATTCATAACTAAATGAACTAAGTACTTCATCTTTTGAAGGCTTTTACCTTTATGATTTAAGTTAATCAACTTCAATTGAAGTACGACCTTGCAGGCTTTCACGAAAAGGTCAGCTTAGCGAAAGGCATCAACTTATGTAGTCGGCTCGAAGTACCATATGTGGTTACCAAAGTTCAAAGACCCCTTATTATACTACTGTTAATAGTGTTTTCATTGAATGTAATGTGTTTTGTGGTTCTAGAGAGATTTATCAATTCTAACTTCTTTAATCTTTGATAAATAAATTGCTCGATTTTGACTGTGGCTCTACTTAGGAATGTGAAATGAAACTTAGCTCTACCTAATAAGTCGAATACCTATTTTAAGTTTAATCACCTTATGCGTATGTCGGTTGATATGCTTAGTTTAACTAAACTACGCAAAGTATATCACAGTTTTCACTAGATAGGAATTTCGTTGCTGTTCACATTTGAATTGCCTCAGTACATAATAAACTAACATGAAAGTAAAATAACACTGGGCAAGAGCATGTCGGAACATGCATTTAGGGTTTCGCAGCCTGGAATTATTGCATCAGCCGAAGAGCGTATGTTCGGTGTATTAATGACACCTATCTACTTTACCAATATAATTTTAAATTAAAGTATTTGGGACACACACACACACACACACATACACACGATTTTTCACATAATATTTTAACTATTGTATTATGTATACTATTTTTTATACTATTTATATACGATAAATTGTTCTACTATTTTTCACAAAAAAAACTTTATTATAAAACCTTAAAATGTTTTTGAATAACCTCTCGAATGATGTATTACAAGACACCTTTTCACCGAATTTCATCAATGTTCATTGAGTAGTCTTTGAGTAGAATGCCTGACAAGCAGGCAGACAAACAGATGAACGTGACGAAACAGGGTTCCGTTTTTGCCACTTTGGCTACGGAACCCTAAAAACGAACTCAACCTCTAAATCACAACATTGTATCTTTATCCAGCAGCATTGCCTACAAAGTGCAAATGCACCAATTTCGATTATCAATTACGCAACCGCTTACATCGATTTTCCGGAAGAATCGATTCTAAGTAATTGGCGACTCGATACCGCAATGCGGCCAAGTGCAAGAGCCTGACAAATCGGACGAAGCTACCTTGTCTCGGTCGCCAAACGATTCGGTACATTAGACTGGAATTTAAAACCGATTGTCTTTCTATTAATCGATATAAGTGTTGGATGAGTAAAAAGGGCAGTGGTGGCCCAGTGGTTACGGCCACCAGTTGTGAAATATTTTAAACAGGTTATGTATTCAAAACCAGTGCAAGATAATCCTTTGTTTTTTATCTATTTTCTTTTTTAAAAAGATAAACATAAATAATTGGTAATCCTGCTAACCCCTCCACGACGTGGGTTCACGTCGGTAATATAATGGGTAGGATTCGAACCCGCGACCTCACGATTGCGAGTTCCATGCCTTAGCTATTAGGCTACCGCTGCTTTGTGCGATGTGTTTCATAACGACTGCACAAAAATGGGCCGTGTGGTACAGGCTTAAGAATAGTGCCATCATTTCCGATGGATGTCGCCAAAGCGACTAGAAATTTCCCACCGGAGGTCCTCAGCATACTTAAAGCCTTACTGCAATCGCCAACCCACTCGCTAAGCGTGGCGATTATGGCAAATACCCCCAAGATAAGTAGGTTCTACTGGAGATACCCGTGCCCAGCAGTGGGACATCATATACAGGTTTCGGATTTGACTGCCTCTGTGGCGCGGTGGGAGTGAGTCCGACTGCTATGCAAGAGGTCGTGGGTTCGATCCCCACCCAGGATAAAACTTTGCGTGATGAGCACGATGGTTTATTCTGTGTCTGGGTGTTATTTATCTATAATATGTATGTATTTAGAAATATATAAGTATGTTTATCAGTTATCTGGTTTCCATTATACAAGCTCTGCTTAGTTTGGGATAGCGTTGTGTGAGTTGTCCCAAGATATTATTATTATTATATGCAAAGTTTTTTTTTCTTTAAAGACAGTGAGAACTGACCGACTCTATGAACGTAACGTAGGAGGACCCCTGCTAGATAGACTGATGACCTAAAGAACGTCGCTGCGATGGGTTTGATGCGGCAGGCGGAAGACCAGGTGTTGTAGCGTAAATGAGGAGAGGCCTATGTCCAGCAGTGGACCAATGCTGGAGACTAGGGATGTTACGGAGGAGGTTTTATTGGAACCCAAGTCGGAGTAGGAATTTTTGAATTTGGTTTATTGGAGTCCCAGTGTCATCGCCCACCACCTCCGGGTGGGTGAAGACAAATATATGGAGATAAGTCGTAAGATGATAAGTTAAAAAAGAAACATTATTCAGTTATTCATATTAAATGTGGGAAGGAACAATTCGCTCGGGCGGGACTCGAACCAGCGATCAAGAGTCCGTGACAATTTTTCCTTTATACTTTTTTATGGAGCGACCGCCATAGGTACCTCCGATTAAGAAATACGATTTAAAGTAACGGAGTCGGAGTTGAAGCTTCGTAACATCCCTGGTGGATACGTGTATTTTTATTTCAGAAACTTAAAGACGAAATGGGTAAATAAGGATAAAATACGCATGCAAATATGTGGCTATCAAAATGTAAACATGTTCATATACCTACTGGTAATATCTGTAATCACGACTCTATATTACGTACCTGCTTAAAAAAATGTTGTTTGGAATGATATCAGAGATGAAGTCATCGTGTTTGATATTAACCACATCATAAACAGTCGGTTTGTTTTTATACAATTTTATACTATCTGTTAAATATAAAATATTGATATAAGTAGTCAGTTTTCCTGTCTTTTCTTCAATAATATGAATAATCATCTTGATTCACTAAGGAAGCAAGACACAACTCTTGTGAAAAGTCGATTCTACATGTAGCTATATGTAATGCCTGTTCGCAAACAATAGGTAAAGCCGGAGAAAAGACAGGCAATAAAACTTGCGCCACTCTTTTCAAATTGCCAATGTTTACAATGTTTCTTTGTTTATAAACTGTATATGCAGGTTAGGTTAGGTTAGGTTAGGTTAGGTTTACAATGTTTCTTTGTTTATAAACTGTATATGCAGGTTAGGTACTGCCACTATTATATCATACACCATATTAGAGGACTGATGCAAAAATAAGAGATATAAATATTGAAACAAGAGTACATGAGATTAGATATATCGTCCTCAATTGGTACAACATAGTAGGAGCACTCTTCACTCAAGCTTTTCTCAAAAATAGTTTACAAGAAGTAGGCCCTATCTATTGTAAGGCCAACGGTTAAACAATCTATGACTTAGAATAGAACAATTGCGAAAACAAAAGCATTATTGCAAAGGAATTGATATTTATAATAAACCTAGGGAACTAAGATAGATTTTTGCCGTTATCCTAGCAATTTATTTTATCATTTTACTAGCTGTCCCGCGCAACTTCGTATGCGTAATTTCTCCCCGTTTTTGAAACATTTCACGTCGCTACTCCGCTCCTATTAGTCGTAGCGCGATGTTATATAGCCTATAGCCTTCCTCGATAAATGGGCTATCCAACAAAAAAAGAATTTTTCAAATCGGACCAGTAGATCCTGAGATTAGTGCGTTTAAACAAACAAACAAACAAACAAACTCTTCCGCTTTATAATATTAGTATAGATTACTATTTTATTTTTTAAACAAGATAAGTTTGGCACAACTATGCAAGGCATATGTCGTGGAGAACTTTTAATACTCGTACATACAAATCACGGACACAAAGTTCAACAATTTGAGGATCAAACAAAGTTGTGTCCCGTGTGGAAATCGAACCGACGTCTGGCTTGTCAGATAAGGTCATCAACCACTAGACCAACATGCCAGTTTATAGAATAATTACGAAAATAAAACCGCTAATTTTAAATCACGAATTATAAATCATCGGCGCGTGATCCACACGTTTCCGTGTTTTCAGGATTGCAAAAAATAACAACAGTAGGATTTTTTTTGGAATGCGACCTAAGCTTTATATTAAAAACTACCTAACTAAATTTTTCCCGTTTTGCAACATTTCTTATTGCTGCTCCACTCCTATTGGTTGTAGCGTGATGTTATATAGCTTATAGCCTTCCTCGATAAATTGGCTATCGAATAGTGAAAGATTTTTTAAATCCGGACCAGTAGTTCCTGAGATTACCGCGTTCAAACAAACAAACAAACTCCTCAGCTTTATAAGATTAGTATAGACTAGCTGTCCCGCGCAACTTCGTATGCGTAAATTTTCCCCGTTTTTGCAACATTTCTCGTCGCTGCTCCGCTCCTATTAGTCGTAGCGCGATGTTATGTAGCCTATAGCCTTCCTCAATAAATAGGCTACCCAACAAAAACAGTTTTTTTCAAATCGGACCAGTAGTTCCTGAGATTAGCGCGTTTAAACAAACAAACAAACAAACAAACTCTTCCGCTTTATAATATTAGTATAGATTAAAATACCGAGTGCGAGTTCACATCCCACAGGCTAAATCGCCCCAAAAATATGTATTAAAACCATAATCATTTAACGCTTCAACAAAACACGTTCACTCAAAAAGTTAAAAAAAAAAACAAATAATCTGATCACGAAAATTCCGGTCCCTTATCTCTCCAGTATCCCACTAAAAAACTGGTAAGAAAAAACAATAACAATAAAAGTATTAAAATACCAAAACATTGGAGCACGCGATCGGGAATCGAACCTGTACCATTAACGCGCCAGACACGCCCACCTGACGAAAAAAGTTAAATGTATAAGTGAGCACACAAGTGTTTCAAGTTAACCGGTTTATTTAGAATAACTAATATTTTTAAAGTAATCATTATTTGCCTTTGTTGGTCAATCTGATATCTAACAATATTATATTGACCAATTTTATTATTAGTACGTACATACCTAATACAATCAATGTCTATAAACTTTATAATAATGTCGGGCAATAAAAAATATATCTACCTTAAAACATTCACGCAACTTAAACCTGTAGTCTATGTAATTAGTAGTAATAAGTGGATACTACAACAGCCATCAGACTTATATCACGGGGTATAATTCATATATTAGTGGTAGCACCTTGCCTGTGTATTTTTATAAATGAACTAACAATAAAAACATTGTCAATTTCAAAAGAGTGGCAACAAGTTCTTATTACCTTGTTCTAATGTTTTGCTTCCTAAGTGAATAAAGCATACACAATTTTGAGTATTCGGTCATTCACCATTGTCGTTGGCTGTACAAAAATAAGATGGTCCAAACTCGTTTGAGATTGGGCGCAATGGGTCGAATTTAAAAATTAAAAACATGACAACCTACGCGAATCATGAATTTGAAAAATTTGAGACACCTTAGAAACTTATTTTAAGACACATTTTAAAGGAAAACTGTCTCTTCAGTGGAAGTTCCTACGACATGTTATGATACAAGATGTTGTGGGTACGATCCCACAATTCCCCCAAGAGATAGAGCTTCGTAATATTGGCTCAGAGACGAAGATGAAACACAAAAAAGTTGGAAACAAGAACATAACTATGGAATTAAAAATTTGATATACATCTTTGAAATTGTTTTGATATCTATATCATATACCCGTATCAATACGATCAGAAATAAACAAAATCGAGAGTGACTTTAGTCTTGTCTGAAACCAGCCAAAGGTTTTATTTTATGAATAAACATAGCATATGTAAACCGGAGTCATTTCATTTGATCGTTTCATTCATCTATATTAGTTCAAACGTTGCAAAGGTAAGGAACACACAAATATACATCACACATACATGGGTAGAAGCACTCCTCTTTGAAGGCAATCAAGTAACAAGGGAGATTACTATATAACGAAAAATGTAAGTAAGTAACATTCAAAGATGTAGAGACGATTAAGTGTTTGTAACAAATGCGTATTTGCAATATTTCGTCTCAATAGCAAATATATAATTTTCAATGCCAATACTTGTTTGCCTTCAACATTACTACTTCAATAGTAATTACAATATTTTGTGGGTGTTGTTGCCTTTCTGTCTTTCATTGTTTAACACGGTAAGTACTAAAATCCTTCAATTCTGTTGAAGTTCAGGATACATATTTATTTTTTGGAAATCGGACTCGAAAAGAAACAAATCTTTAACTAATATTGACCACTATGCCTGGACCAAATAGCAGACTCAACGACTAAGTGGAGTACCGTAAGGCATTAAAATTGTAAAATCTCGGAATCTAGAGCCCTGGATTCCGAGGTATAAAAGCTTACGACGCTCCACAAACTGAAGAAAAGATAAAATGATGTACAGTTTTGGTGTAGGTACTTCTTTGTGTCCATGATTTGGATATATATACATTTGGATATATATTTTTTCTTTTTTTTTAAAAGACTACTCCCGCAGTAGGGTTCGTAAACTTTCGCGATTTGTACACATTATATAATTTTATAATCGCGTCTTAATCGCGTAAATATTTAATTTTAAGGCTAAATACCTTTGTTTATTGCCCGACGTTTCGACCATTTTGCAACGGCCGTGGTCGGGAGGTCTACCCGTGACCACGACCAGTATTTAGCCTTAAAATGTATAAGTTTATTTCATAATTTTAATCATTACTGCGTGTCAGCAACAGTACATACGCAAATAGTTATATATTGTTATATTTCTTTAACATTTGAGTCACGTTTACAATTTTCATAGCACCAGGCCACGTACACCATTACAACATGGCGTTTAGCGCTAACAATAGAACCTTCAATTGTACTCTATCTAAACGTAGTGCGACTCCACTAATAGCTACGTTTACCTATGCTCTACATTTGTTTAAATACAGTTACTAAATTGTAGTGTTTATTAAAAATAATAGTAAAATATCTTAAATAATAATAGTATTCTAACCGATGTCGGTCACGGAGGTGAATCTGTTTAGAGATTATCTAACTATGCAGGAGATTTGAGTGCAAATCCGACATGAGATAGATTAGGCTCAAGACGTACGGCTTAATGTGCTATGGTTATAGTCTAATCCAATATATATCGACTGCCTCTGTGGGTTCGATCCCCACCCAGGATAAAATTTTGTGTGATGAGTCTGTATGTTTCTGTTTCAGCAGCGGCATACCCTATATGTTATCAGTATTGTTCCTACCATAGTGCCATAGCTGGTTGCATTATTATTAATAGTTATAGCATATTATTTTTGTGAAAGGCATATGGCATAAGAATTTTACCTCCCCTGGTACAAAATTTTTATGCGGTTTTTTTAATAGATAGAGTGATTGAAGAGGAAGGTTTATATGTATAATAACATCCATTAAATAGTGGAGAAATAAGGAGCAGAGCAGCAATAAGAAATGTTGCAAAAACGGGGAAAATTTACACAGACGAAGTTGCGCGGGTCAGCTGGTTCATATATAAACGAATGAAAAGATATAAAAAATATTTTTAGGGGTCTCCGATTTTGATAAAATTAGGTATGTGCACTCATTATCATGGGCAACCAACCCTTGAATATAACCACACCTTTCTGTTACACTTTGTATAATAATCAAATCAAATCATTTATTGTAACTAAATGTACATATATACATATATCTTACAACCATCACATACTCGATTTAGAAACAACATTTAATGGAAAAAACAAATATATTTAAGATACTAAAATATTAATGAAATGTCTAATTTTCTACAACATTTGTTACACATAAATGAATAGTCACGAATTTGTAGTGTAACCTTCTTTGTAACCTTCGGAAAGTGTTAGTTGATATTAGTCACAACATGCCACGACCTTTATGGTTACGCTCGCAAAAAAAAAACATAAAAAAGTCACATTGATACATAAAAGATCGGTTGAAATGATTAGCGAATCTATGGTTTTGGTTTGCTTTCTAATTCAACAAAGAATTTTGATTTTATTTTTTAACTCGGGAATTGTGTCCCCCCCTTGCCCCACTCTCCCTCAATTCTCGGGCCGACCCTACCCAGGGATATGCATGCAGGATGCAGCATATCCCTGGATATTCTAGAGAAACTTCCCGACATAAATTTGAGTGATAAAGTTATTTAATAGGGTAGATGACTGCCAAGTCAAAACAGTATCTTTTTAAGAAAGGTAAAAACGATGCGCCTCGAACTAATTTATATGAAATACAAAACAATGACTTCTTTTGTATGGTCAAATCATGTAGTTTTGATGTTTATAAATTCGTTACAACGTAAAATTGTAGAGAAATATTGTTTTCCAGAATATTTTTGCAAATGTTATTTCCTTTATAGTGTAAAATAATTTATTGTTATTGTAGTCATCTACCCAATTAATGAAACTGTTATTTCACCCGATATATTAATATCGGGAGGTTTTTAAAATGCACATATTATTTCATTATATCGATTGTTTTGTAAGTACAAAAAGAAAATAAACTTGCAGTCAAGTCTTATACCTAAGGTCGTAAAAGGGATGGCAATATTTATTTTAATGGTGTCGTTAAAATATTTGTCGAGACCAATTTGGAAACCTCAAAGTCGATGACCGCTAAACATCTGCAGAATTTTTAAAAGTTTATGTTTTGTTTTTAAATAAATATTATTGTTTTTAAACTTTCGCGATTATTATACATATTAGATATATTTCGGGACTTAATCGCGTGAATTATTTAAAGGTACGAAGGTTAGGTTAAGGTATAGGTTTGTACCTTTAAATAATTCACGCGATTAAGTCCCGAAATATATATAATATGAACAAATATTATTAAGCTTTTATTGTTACAGTTATTATGAACAATTCTGCACATCATTAATACAATTATTTTGCATAGGATATCTGAAACAGCTAGAACCGATAAAATTTACCTTTTTGTTATGATAGGTATGGCCTATTGGTTAGTGACCCTGACTGCTAATGCCGGAGGGTCAGAGATCATGGGTTTGATTCCCACCCACGGTGAATCATTTTGTGATCAGCACACGACTGTCTAGTCTTTGTCTTCATATGTTACATGTTTTTTTGGTTGTAGGAAAAGAAAATAATATAGGTACTTCTCCTAAGTCAAGGTACACATACTTTATTCACTTAGGTTACAAAATGCAACGCTTATGAACATCAGACAAAATTTGGAATATAATGATTCTACATTTAATGCCACGTTCGCAAAAGTAAAGCCGTGAGAAAAGAACTTGGCAATAAAAAGTCACGGGCACATTTTTTAAATTCAATTTTTACAACACATTTGTATATACAACGTTATGCTTGGTATAGTGCAAACCTGAAAGTAGTTTGCTCAGAATCAGTAACACAATCCATTGGGGTAGTTTTTGGACTATGTTATATTTAAATATTATAAAGCTGAAGAGTTTGTTTGTTTGAACGCGGTAATCTCAGAAATTACTGGTCCAAATTGAAAAATTATTTCAATGTTGGATAGCCCATTTATCGAGGAAGGCTTTAGGTTATATAACATCACGCTACGACCAAAAGAAGCGAAGCAGCAATGAGAAATGTTGCAAAAACGGCGAAAATTTAAGACGAAGTTGCGCGGGTCAGGTAGTTATAAATAAAATTATAAATAAACCCTCCGGAAGAAAATATCAAAATGATGGTCAAAACCTATATATTTAATGCGGCGGTAGCCTAATGGCTAAGGCATCGGTCTTGCAATCTCACACAAGCCATTGAGCTTAGCTGGAGGGGTTAACAGGATTGCTAGTAATGTGGGACCAAAATCTCCCTCTAAGATCTACGCGTACATTAGGACAGACGAAAGCAACTTAGTTCTATACCAGCTTAAGAAAAGTACCGTCCCATCTCATCTCGGGGGTGTCGTCAAGGCGACTAAGGGATTTCCACCGGAGGACGGGCAGCAGCGTCCTCTGTGTACTTTAAAGCCTTACTGCGATCGCCAATCCGCTCGCCAAGCGTGGCGATTATGGCAAATATCCCCAGAATCTATAATCAGTAAGTTCTATTGATGAGACCCGTGCCCAGCTGTGGGGCATCATATGGGTGGATATGAAAGGTACGTAGGCATAGTTTCTACTTTCGGATGAACTTTTAAACTAGTTATATATTTTAACTAAACCAGTTTATTTACTTTCTATAATATCTAAGCCTATTTTATGTGAAAAGGAAAAATAAAATTAGTATATCAATATCTTTTGCATATTAAATGAAATTATGTAAAATAAATTATTGGTTCATGTATAATATAATAATAAAAATTTGGCCTAATGACATTGCTCTCTCCTATTGCTAAAAGCCTACTATTTGTCTATGGAATTTCCATTTGTATTCGGTCAATTATATAAGTCCTAATAAAGACTACTTCAAATCATCTTGAATGACCTGTTCGTTTAGTGATTAGTGACCCACTGATAAGCCAAACAATTAAAAATCCCATTCAATACAATCAAGTGATTAGTAGGCTTTTAGTAATTTAATAATAATAATGATATCTCGGGACAACTGGCACAGGGTCATCTGATCCCAAACTAGGCAAAGCTTTAGTACAAGCTCTGCCAGTACCTGTAATAAATTTATTGCCAATTAACTTAATGGTCCATCAATAATAATGTATACCGACATGCGGGTCTACCTCCTGAAGTTTGTGACTGAATTAAATGACATTCATTGTCATTAGACAAAATTAAATGGAAGTTTAAACTTTGTAACAAGGATTACAACAACAGCCATTTGTCATAAATATCCAATAAGTTCGGTCATTTGATTCGGGTTGCCGCATAAGAAATTGCTGTCACTATGTACGGGGAACGACCAGGGTCCTTATTCACTCCCTTTTTTTTGTTTTCGCGTCAAGCCCGCGCTTTTAACTGTCAATATCTTGACATAATGGTTTATAGAAAGTTGCGTTTAAAAAAGCATCGCGCATGCGCGCGGACATCTTTTAGCCCACCATCTTTAGCGCGCCAATTCGCGCGGGCTTGCCGCGAAATCGAAAGAAAAACTTAGTGATTAAGGTCCCAGCGTACTAGTAGGCACTATAGAGGCCAATGCTTAACACGTATTTTCAAATCACTATATTACGATTGCAAGTCTTACATACTAAACCATCATTTTTATTCATTACCACCGTATAATAAAGGCATAAAACATTTGCCGGTGTTTCATTGTTTACAAACATCTGGTTTACATAATACTGCTATTAATTTATACGCATAGTTATGTATTTATGTTTGCATATACATGTATATTCATTGTATGAAACCACTTCATTAGAAGTCTTTTAATTCCTTAAAGAAAATAAAGTTACTTTTTTAGTTTTTAGGTATTTTTTTTGACTATGGCAGCAAATAGTCCTACAACCTGGCAGGTACTAGTTATTTTTAATTTCGTTTCCTAGAATCATAGAATGGAACTTTTGTTTTTCAAATAGTATCAGGCAAAGGTAACCATTACAAACGGCCATGATATTGGTATTCTGCACACTTATTCGTACAGTTGTTTAAAAAGCGCCAAACTGTGTGAAAATACATAAAATAAATGCAAACTCTTTAAACCGCGTCTTTGTGCAGTTAAAGTACAGTAAGAACATACTTGACACTGGAAGAAATTTGCTAGCACATCGGGTCATCGGCTAAATTGGCATCAATTCAAAAAAGGAAGAAGGAACAATCGGTTAGAAGCAAAGGAAACTGCCATGACGTATGACGCTCTGAATATTATAATGAATGCAAATAAACTACAAAACATTTAAAATTAAAATGTCAGATCATAATCAACAGTGTATAAAGTTTACATCTCATGACAAACATACAAGGAAATGATAAACAAAACTAATATTGTTACAACTGGAGTAAATGCAAATCTAGATAACAATAATTGTGAGTACCTAACCTCTTTGCTTATCACTCTATGGTTTTATTAATCTTGGCATAATAGCCTGACTGTATGCGCGTGGTCGGTCTGTGCCGGGTCATAAAGTTTTGATCGAAATACTAAGGAAAATAAAAGTTACTAGGTACTGACTGAGTAACATAGCGTCTGAAATTTTTAAGTTCTCTTCGTATTATGAAATTAAATAATCTATAAATTAAGTAACAATAAAGTAAAAATAACATTAAAACATCTGTTGTTTTTATTTTAATCCTGTCAAGTCAATTAGTGATGTAGTTTTTTTCAAAATAAAGTAGGTACCTACCATAGACGTATATACAATAGAGCAATTAAAAAGTAAATATTGACTGCAAAGTGCGAAAGAGAGAGAAAAAATATGCGCCTTTGACTGGTATTGTTTACAAAGTAGCGTTGTATCTTTCTAGAGAGTGGTCAATGGCGCAGTCCTGGTCAATACGTCTATGACTATAGGTAACAGGAAGCATATAAATTAAGTTCAATAATCATGATCAAACTTTAATAATTTTAATATAAATTAAGTAGGTAGATAGCGTTAAATCATTTATTATTAACCAAATCTGGTAATGTTTGCAAATAAGCGCCATATTTACGATACTAACAAATTAAACTTCATAATTAGACTTCACCTTCTAAAATTACCACAAGATAACATTTATATCGTCTGTCAGCCATTTGTAATTATAACAAGTTTTAACTAAACGCTGAATTTATTACCGCGACCTAAATAACTTGCTATAAAGTTAACTTGATTTTTATTTAGTAATCTGATCGTAAACGAACACCTGTTTGAAGAATGTCAATAAAAATATACTTGAGTCAATGTATTAGGCTTTATGGACAACATAGTGAGATGAAGGAGGTCATTCATTGTCCAACTTGCTATTTATAGGCTCAAGTTACCCGCTAAGTACTATAAAAGTATAACACAAAAATTAGGAGAGCAGGCTAATCAGCTTAACCCACCTCTTCGTCAAGTGACTAAACACATGTGTTTTTTTGCAATTATGTATACCTTTTAGCAATTTCGGCGGGGGGGGGGGCTGTCACTATTCTCCCTCCTCCCTTCTGAGTATGTTCATGCAATAAATACTTGACACTGGCCGAAATTTTCTAGAAAATCGGCTAGATTTTCATCAACTCAAAATTACGAAGAAGATGCATTCAAATTATTCTTCATACAATTTAGCAGTAATCATAACAGTTTAGTATTTAATGAACAAGGTCACATCGCCGTTATACTCTGTAAATATGTACACTGAGCCTTATACTAGCAATTAGTGTCAAGAGTAATGAAAACAATGACCTAATGCGTCCTTTGGCTTAGGATCTTAGAATAAACTATGATGCGGAGAATGCAAATGTTTACTTACTATCTTAGGTAAATGAAATAAGAATGGATTAGACCTAAACTTTCAAGTATTTTTTTTTAAAGACGACTCCCGCAGTAGGATACAAGCCCTGTGTCGCGGGGGACTTCACAAACATACAAGTCACGGACACAAAGTACACCCATACTCTATCACAATTTGTGAATCATACAAAGTGGTGTCCCGTGTGGGAATCGAACCCACGCCCTCTTGCGAAGCAGTCGGACACACACCCATCGCGCCAGTTTATAAATCAGATTAACACATTGGTTATAAAAATTAAATTTAACGCAGTCGAAGCCGCGAGGAAATGCCTGGTGAGAACTTAAAATATCCGCATTGATTATAGGCAGATTTAAATGTTACCTGCGCTTCATAATAGGTTAAAAACTAACAAGGTGAAATTACGGAAGTCATCAATCATTTTTAAGGTATCTCGTGAAATAATACCAGGTATGCATATTTTATGCACACACGCAATTGAAATTTTAACTGAATTATACATTAATTGTTGGCGGAAATCGTAAGTAAAAATACCAAGTTGTGGGTCAGTGGGACCAGTTTCTTCAGAACAACATAAATAAAACGACATCACCCAAAACTTTCTCACACCACAACATAAATATAACTAAATAAAAAAAAACGTTCAAGCGCTAAACCAAATCACATGTAATCAAAGCAACATTTAGTTCCGACACGGCATTAAAAAAAAGTAATTTTGACAGGTGTCAAAATGCGCGCCAAAATACGCAACGTCAGAAAATGAAAGTTCAGTTTTGCACGTAAAACTATTTGCTTGCGTTGTAAGAACGGTCGGTCAGCTTTCACGAATATGTTTCACACGTTTTCGAGCCGTAACTGTGTATATTTACAGTGCTAGGTGATATAATAAATAAATTGTGTGAGAACCTTTTGCCGCGTAGGTTGTAAAATTGAACACATAACACTGACGGGGTCTAGAGGAAGGAACACCAAATATTGCGTAATCGTGGTTACATCCTAAAAAAAGATTACTTGGACCATAGACTGCATTATCATACTCCCGTCTTACACACGCTATTTTTTTTTTTTTACTTAATTAAATACATATATTGGTTTATTTTTAAGCGGTATTTGCTTAAAGGGAAGTAATTGTTGCATGTTTTAGTGAAATCATCAATGTAAATAGTTGTTCGTAGACCTAGACCTAGAGAAATATTTATTTCATTAGTAGATAGGTACAACTACATTCCTACATAGTCTGTTCGATAAAATACAATGATAAATGAATATAAACTGACATAATAGGCTGACTATACCGTTGTCTTGTTTAATTTTAATAAACTACGCAATATTTATATTAAGAAAAATAGAAAAAAAACAACGATTATGTCATAAATTTATAATCATAGATAAAAAAATCGACTTAAAGAAAATGCAGAACCATAACAAATCTTTATTTCATGTTGCGTGTATTAATCACATTCGAAATTAAAAAAAAAAAAGGCTTGTAAGCTTTCTACAGCAAAAATTACCATAGTCTTGATTGCGTCATGGAATTCCTCTTAAACCATAAAAATAAATGCTAGGACCCAATAAGTCTTAATATTAAAAGTTTTTATCACATCATAAAGTTTAATATCTTAATTTAAAGTTCAAAAAAGAAAAGAAAGCACTAAGAGATTTAATTGCTCAAATATCATGTTAACAATTTGAATTTGAATCTGAAATGTCGAGCTGTTTACAAACTGTAGGATTTGAGGTTAAATTGTATTAAAATGATCTTACAAGTACTTGCAATATAAACATAGCAGGTCATGTGATAGGAATGAATATGTTTATAACTCTTTCACGCAAAACAAATACAAATTAATTATTAATAGGTACACGTCAAAATGCGATAACTTAATGACGGCGCAGGGCATAATTAGGCATACACTTTGATCGCAAAATCTACAAGTTTTAGAAAACTTATAGATTTTGCTGAGCTGGTTAGAACCAGCTAGATACTATATTTTCTTCTCTCTGTACTAAGAACAATCGACACTTACAAATACTATTTATGTTTTCATTAGCAACTCAACGCGGCGACAGCGTGCGTCATAAAAAATCGCGTTGCTAAACGAAATGATGTATTGTTGAAGTTATTGAACGAATGATAGATGTATTGTCTATGGCGAGGCGATTAGTTCCGTTCTCTCTGCTCACTTTTTTTAAATAAACTGTGCTGTCATTGTTATGTTTTAATTGGCAGTTAAAATTGCGGGATATTAATCAGTGTGTTGCGTGTCGCGGACTTGATGTCCACACAGTTAGATTTGATATTTCCGACGTTATTTTTATATGAAGTAAAAAAATACGTTTTTTCATATTATTTTCATAATTTACTTAAAAATAATTCTATGACCGGGTGCACATACGAAGAAGAGGCCTAAAAAAAGTCACGCTATTGATTAGTTGCTAAGCTACAGTGAATGGCAATTGCAGCCATGACATGCGATACAATTGGAATCAACGTTATTGATTGGTTGCTAAGCAACGCAAATGGCGATATGTCATCAATGTTTTCTGACGTTATAACGTAACATTATCGTCCGTTTTTTAAGTATCTCCTCAGTTATTCCTTACGTACTGGTTTTATTGCTTTCCATCGAAGCTAGCACTTTTCATCGAGCGTGCGTTTTTTGCTTGCTTTTTTACAAACTTATTGTAAAATTTGAAGAAACAAAATATTCAATACATTACAAAGCTTATTACAAAAGGTGAATAACATTTAATAATAGGTACTCACAATAATTATCCGTTACCGTTGTCCAAATCTGTAAAAAAAAAAAAATGTATTACTACGCGCTTCACATACATAGGTTATTTATATTCTATACTATTACTAATATTATAAAGCTGAAGAGTTTGTTTGTTAGAACGCGATAATCTCAGGAACTACTAGTTCGAATTGAAAAATTATTTAATGTTGGATATCTCATTTATTGAGGAAGGCTAAGGATTATATAGCATCACGCTATGACCAATAGGAGCGGAGCAGCAATGAAAAATATTGCAAAAACGGGGAAAATTGACACAGATGAAGTTGGGCGGGTCAACTAGTTTTTAAACAAACACTAGCTGACCAGACGTTCCTGAGATAATCGCGTACAAACAACAAACAAACGAGTCTACGACGACCTATCGTGGACTATTATTCGACTGCCTCTGAGGCGCGGTGGGAGTATGTCCGATTGCTACCCGTTGTGGGTTCGATTCCCACACGGGACACTACTGTGTGTGATCCACATATTGTTCACAAGTCTCGGTGTACTTTGTGTCGGTGACTTGTATGTTTGTAAAGTCTCCCGCGACAAAGGGCTTGTACCCTTGTGCGGAAGTCGTCTTTTATATATAACTACTAGCTTTCGCCCGCGGCTCCGCCCGCGTGGATGTCGGTTATCGCGATAAAAACTATCCTATGTCCTTCCCCGGGACTCAAACTATTTCCATACCAAATTTCATCTAAATCGGTTTAGCTGTTTGAGCGTGAAAGCGTAACAGACAGACAGACAGGCAGACAGACAGAGTTACTTTCACATTTATAATATTACTAGCTTTCGCCCGCGGCTCCGCCCGCGTGGATGTCGGTTATCGCGATAAAAACTATCCTGTCCTTCCCCGGGACTCAAACTATCTCCATACCAAATTTCATCTAAATCGGTTGAGCTGTTTGAGCGTGAAAGCGTAACAGACAGACAGACAGACAGAGTTACTTTCACATTTATAATATTAGTATGGATATATAGTAATATAGTATGGAAGTATGGATAAGTGGCTACTATAGGCTACTATAAGGTGTATTTTATGGTATGTTTCCTAATTTAAATCAGCAAAAACCGCTTATCTACAAGATTTAACTATATAGGGCAATAAAAAGTTATTTATTCATATAATTCAACATTCATACGTGTTTAGTTGCAAATATTATGCTAATATCAGTGACAACATTTACCGGACAGTATTAACCTTGACTGGCTGACATTTTTGTTTTGATATGATCAGTAACAAACGTACAATGTACAGTGTCAATATAGTAAACTACAATCGAAGAACCTACTGAAGAAAAGTTGAGTCAAGGGACATACAAAACCCATCTTAAAATAACTTTTTTTAGAATAATGAACCGCCTTAAAGAAAAAAAATATCAAGCACATCGCCGAATGCAAACTTCGCTGACTCACTCTTATGTTTTAGTCTATATCTCTAGTGTTTTATAAGCTAGGTCAACGTTTTATACAATAGAACCTTCCCAGAAAAATATGAAATCGAATTGTGAAAACCGCATCAAAATCGATTCAGTAGTTTCTAAGAAAATTGCGAACATACATACATACATATATACGGGAAAACAGAGAACCATCTTTTTTGAAGGCGGTTAAAAAACAGAACGATGTTTTTTTCAAAAACACAGCCAAGAACACTCTCACAATTAATTTGTATATTTCATAGCTAAAAAGTTTGCGAACGCGCTCATTTTCGAAAATACTGAGCTTATTTTGTTAAAATGTATGAAAGTAGTTTAGAGCTTACTCAATTTTTATCATATTTACCTGTATCCATGATGGCGGACACGTGAAGATCATAAAACAATAGGTTATGTTTAACCTCCACGTTAGTCAAATTACGCGCCCAAATTTTTGTAACCATCAAAAGATGAGCAATCCAACCACACCTAAACCTTTTGTATGTAAATCAGCATCCTTTTTGGTATACCTTAGGAGTATTATGTTGTCTATAGTACCTGTCAAAAGTTGCCTTAAGCACAGAGTAACAATAGCCTATCAATTCTACATAGACAGCGATAGGTCGAAATGAATTTCGAATATATTTGTACAGGCAAAAATAATTAAAATGAATAAACGTATACGACGGGAACTGAAATGAGAAATGGCTAAATGTAACGGAATCCTTCCTGCCATCCATCCATTACATTTCCACCAAAAACTGACTTTGACTGCCTCTGTGGCGCGGTGGGAGTGTGTCCGACTGCTACGTAAGAGGTCGTGGGTTCGATTCCCACACGGGACACCACTTTGTGTGATCCACAAATTGTTGTTCTGAGTCTGAGTGTAATTTGTGTCCGTGACTTGTATGTTTGTAAAGTACCCCGCGACACAGGGCTTGTACCCTAATGCGGGAGTCGTCTTTTATAAAAAAAAAAAAAAAGCCAACAAAGGCCTTATTCGCACGAGCGTATTTTTAACGCGCGTAAAAAAATCCTACATAAAGAACAAACGCATTCCTAAGTAAACGTTAACACGGCAACGCGACGTATTTGTATTACGCAGGGTTGTATTTTCAACGCTGGGTGTTAGAAATAGATCACATAATCACATCGAGAGAGACGTCGATGGAGGTCGACGGATTTTCAATACCTATATTATTTATTTCAGATTTTCGCTATATGTTGGTTGAAACACAAGACACGGACAAGGTGAAAACTTCCAGGGTGGGCAAAGCCTTTTAAACCTTTTGTTTTTACAATGTTTATAATTTAATTACAATATTTATACATAATTTTATTTTTTTAAAGACTTTTCCTTTCCTCTTGCGAGTTAAAATTAACTAGTAATTAATGGAAAACGAGCTTAGAATGTGACGTGCTCTACTCAGATGTAGGATGCGTACCGTCTTGGTCTTCCCCGTCTAAGCTCATATCACGGTTGCCATGTCTACTTATATTATACTAGACACAAAAGCGGCAGTAGCCTAATGGCTAAAGGCATCGGCCTCGCAATCGTAATCGGTTCCAATCCTACCCATTATACTACCGACTTCAACCCACTCCTAACACAAGCCTTTGAGCTAACCAGGAGGGGTTAACAAGATTGCTAGTAATGTGAGACTCAATCCTCCCACATTGCTAGTTATCGTAAAAAAAACTCTAGTATAGAAGGTATCCTTCATAAATAACGCGCGCTCAAGCCACTCACAGATAGACATAGCTTATGTCACGGGAACATTGCGACGGTCTAACCACTATAGTACAAATACATTTAACTGGTTACCCCAAATAAAGTGGCAGTTATTTTTATGCTGAATCAATTAATCATCTTTTTTTTTTCCTCTTCCCTCCAATATTAATTGGTAGAGATTATGGCTCGCGCATTATGTGCATACGCCAGTTTCAAGTATAATTTCTTTCTAGTTTTCTTCTTTCAATTACAAAGTCTCGTTCTTGTCCAGTTATCACGTATTTCAAGTATATTTTACACTTTAAACGCGGAGCTGTAAAAATAGCGACATGTCAGTTTGCCGCCATTTTTACAACTCATTGATCATCTTGTAAACTTTGTTGACACTTACCTATAACAAATGGCCGTTGTTATTATCCTTGTCACCTACACAACTATAGACTTCTGTTGAATTTGTCCAATTATGCCCAAATGACAAAATCGAATGAAAGCAGTGTATAATTTCGGGAACGATGTCTATACATGTACTCTCGGTACCTGTCTTGTGCTATGGACATGTCTGACCGCTATATTTATAGTAGTCTATTGTTGTTCGTAAGTATTGTCTTAATTATTTTTATTATAGTTTGTTGATTAATGAGAGTGATTGGAAGAAGAGTGACGCGTTTGCGATTGAAAAGAACAATGGGTGAGAGGTTATGCCATTATTTATTTATCTAGGTAAGGACCTAGGTAAATAAATAATGGCGTTTATATATAGGTAAATAGAACTTGTAGGTATATAATTTAATTTTAGTAATTTTCTGACAAGTTGTATATAACCTAAACATGTTATCAGTTATTTTATTTTTCACTACTTGTTTCGGTATGTTTTCTACTAGTTTAGGGCCCCGGCTTTGCCCGCGTGGATGCCAGATTGATACCAAAGTATTTCCGTTTTACCCCCTTAGGGGGTGAATTTTCAAAAATCCTTTCTTAGTACTCCTCTACGTTATAAAAGGAACCCTTTTATAACGTAGGCAATATTGCAAAATTTCAAGTTTCTTACCCTTAAAAACTATACCTAAGGGTTAGAAACTTGAAATTTTGGCCCTGCGTTGATATGTTAGTCAGTCTGTCAGTCTGTTTCTACTTTTATAAGTATACTAGCTGTCCCGCGCAACTTCGTATGCGTAAATTTTCCCCGTTTTTGCAACATTTCACGTCGCTACTCCGCTCCTATTAGTCGTATCGCGATGTTATATAGCCTATAGCCTTCCTCGATGAATGGGCTATCCAACAAAAAAAGTTTTTTTCAAATCGGACCAGTAGTTCCTGAGATTAGCGCGTTTAAACAAACAAACAAACTCTTCCGCTTTATAATATTAGTATAGATAAACCTATATTTCAAAAGTCAGACGTCGCATTCAAAAACTAATTTTATCGTAATAATCGATAATGAATGACGTGCGATTGAAGTGGAGAACAGTTCGTACATATCTATGCCTGCAGGATGGTTTTGAAATCAATCAACGAATTGGTAAGAAAGACTCAGTACCATACCACCAGAAAATAATAATCAATTTGATGTGTTAAAGTTGTTATAAACCACTTCTTACTGATAAACTTCAAGTATAATCAGTTTTTTTGTACTCGTAATTCTATCTCATATATTATTAATCTTGACTACACTTATGTTAGCTTTGCGACTGAGTCTAAAAACATCCTTTATAATTTTATTATAAATAGTTTAATCTATACTTATATTATAAAGGTAAAGAGTTTGTTTGTTTGAACGCAATAATCTTAGGAACTACGGGTCCGAATTGAAAGATTTTTTTTTTTCATTACTGGTGGATAGCCCATCTATCGAGGAGGGCTATAGGCGCTAGATCAATAGGAGCGAAAAATGTTGCAAAAACGGGGAAAATTTACGCAGACGAAGTTGCGCGGAACAGCTAGTTAACAATAAAATGAACACCAACTTTGCACGTGGTCACTACTATAGTACAAAGTTGTATGAACATGAACAAGAGGCTTCACTTCGAGGAGTCACTTAACAGGTGAAAGCTGTAGCCTTATATGTCGACTCGTACGAATCGCCTTAGGCACAACATGCAGGTTGGATAATGACTGGCCATTTCTGTGTCAGGCATTGTCTTTAAAACCTATATTATATTCGTTAGTAATAATACAATGTTTGCTTGTTGAAAACCACCCAACATGTCATACAAAAAACTAATTATCCTAAAAATGCCTGATTGGATTTTCGTCAAACAAAAGTAAGAAACATGGCAATGAAATGTCTGGTTAACTAAATTTCATACAAATCTGTTCATCCATTTGGGTACTATATTAAACTTTTCTAATGTCGGGAAAAACAATTATTGCAATTAAGTGCTGCAACAAAGATACCACTACACCAGTGGCGGAGGATTCTAAGAATACCATTATTTTCGGCTTTCCTTTAAATTTTATTTAGTTAATATTGAAGGCACAAAAACCGTATCCGATTAGGTACATTTTCGTCTCGGTTTACCTCAGTAAAATTTGAACCATTCGCTTCTGCAACACACCTCTTTTTCATCATAGTTTAAACAAAATTATACCTAAAACGTAGCTACAGTCTCCCAAAAATATGGTCTATCACCCTAAGGTTGAAGTTCATTTGCACGTCATAAAACGACAAGGTTGACTTTCCCTTGCAATTGTATTCTGACAGCTACTAACCTCAACCTTAAAGCTATTTGTGCAACACATGAGATTTTGTCAAAATTGGTAGACCACATTCTTGGCTGACTGTACCTACATATTTAATACTTCAGGCTACAATAACTACATACCAACACATAGGTCAGGTCTAATTCTAAGATAATGCCTAACTTTCCCTTTTTTCTCCTTAAGGCGCGAATTATGTTTAAACGCATGCTAAGGTTCGCAACCATACATTATTGTACATGTATGAAAATTTAATTCCGCGTACTTAGACGATAATTTTCCCATCGGATGCCTAAGTGACTTGATTTTCCTCTTTGGCACGCAAAGATTTTAAGGTCGCGCTCAGACGATTTACTGAAGGTTCCATTTTTGGTTAAAAAAGACGACTCCCGCTGTAGTGTACAAGCCCTATGTCGCGGGGGATTTTACAAACGTAGAAGTCACGGACAAAGAGCAACCAAGACTCGGAACAACAATTTGTGGACCACTCAATGTGGTGTTCCGTGTGGGAATCGAATCCGACCTCTTGCGGTAGCAGTCGGACACAGTCCCACCACGCCACAGAGGCAGTCAAGGTTCGAAAATAAAACTTTCTTCCGCCTCAACCGACTCTCTTCCAGCCTCACTCATTTGGGTATTAACCCCTCCTCCACTCTTCCCAACTAAAAGAAGAGAGACAGAGACTGTCTTCTGTAATACAGTCTAAGACTAGTTCTTTAATATTTTTGTAAAATTATAATTAGGTAAACTCTATTATACGAAAATTATGTTACTCTTACGATACTTTCCTTACTACAGATTGAGGAACGATAATTGTCAGTTCTTATGAGAAAAGAGAGAACAGCTCAAACGACCTTAATCACTCACAGATGCAAAACATCAGGTCATTTCACTACAGGCACAATATCGAAAGTACAAAAGGAAAGCTCATATAACATTAGTGAGCATCACGTTAGCCCAAAACACTATCAGTGCCATCCAAATCTAGAAGCTATTGAAGGCTATTCTCAATCATAGGCCGTCTTCGGGGTAACACACCAATGTTAGTCATTTTTCATTGAAATAGTAATTTTAAGATGTCGCTGTGTTTCGGTTGAAGGGCACTGTAGCAAGTGTAATTACGGGGCAAATTAGACTTACGAACTAATGTCTCAAATGAGGAGTAGTGCAGTGACAATCAGATCTTTTCCAAGCAAGGATTTGGGTGGCACTGATACTGTTTTGGGCTAGCGTGACGCTTACAATCAGTCTCATGACGTGCTTGTCTCTTCAACTTAAATCTATACTAATCTATACTAATAATAATAATAAAGCTACTATTAAGTTTGTTTGTTTAAACGTGGTAGTCTCAGAAACTACTGATCCGAATTGAAAAATTCTTTCACTGTTGGATAGCCCATTTATCGAGGAAGGCTATAGGCTATATAACATCACGATACGACCAATAGGAGCGAAGCAGCAATGAAAATTGTTTCAAAAACCGGGAAAATTAACGCATACGAAGTTGCGCGGGACAGCTAGTAAATTATAAAGCTGAAGAGTTAGTTTGTTTGAACGCGATAACCTCAGGAACTACGGTTCCGAATTTAATTTTTTTTTTTACTGTTGTTAGCCCCTTTGTCGAGGAAGGCTTTAGGCTATATAACATCACCATACGACCAATAGGAGCGAAGCAGCAATGAAAATTGTTTCAAAAACCGGGAAAATTAACGCATACGAAGTTGCGCGGGTCAGCTAGTTTATCAATAAAAACTCGTTAAAAGAACTTAAAACCTTTTAAAAGATATGTAAAATTAAGTGTACACAACATATTTATTTAAAAGTATTACACTATGTTCAAAGAATGTTAGTGTAAGGACGTGAGCGGTGCAAAAATAAACTTGTTTCTGAGATTGACGACCGCATTCGACCATATTTTGTCCACATGTGGGTGTATAACTACTTTCTTCAGTTAATATGTTTTAAATGTACGATGAAAGTAAGATTTTGTTGTTTGTCACAAGAGTTTGTATGCGAAAGCTGTTTGTTGGTAAACGACGGATAATTTTTAAAGAATTTTCTATTTATTGGTAATGTGCTTGAGCATTTTTCTTGTCCTTTGTGTCTATATTTACAACACATAACACTTTTATTGATTTTTGGAACGAAGTTCCTTATGGCGCGTTGCGAAATGGGGCTAGACGGAAAAAATTAAGACCAAAAGTTGTAACGACACTTTTTGCTATAGTTGTAAGCCGTGCGGCGTGCGCGTGTTTCTCTGTCTGTCTGTCTCTCTCTCTCTCTCTCATAGAAAGCAAGCCAGTTATTTTCGTTTCGTCTTTCTATTTCGCATTGAACGGTGTGGTGTCGCGACGACAATAAAAAAAAAAAAAAGAATATTACAATTCCTTCACTCATTAATCGAAATCCGGGTGTCCCTTGCTACGTCTCAAGTTTTTTATTTGAAAACGTTAACAAGAATTATTTACTATTGGCTTCGCCCTGCTTGATTTTGAATGAAATTTAGAACCCATTTTCCGTTTTCATGCCTTTCTTAGTAGTTATTTTTTTCATTCCTCTCATTTTTAAAACTTCTCGGATTTTAACCAATATTTGGAAAAAGATTGCCCTAATTGGACCAGCCATTATCGAGTTTTGCGCTTAGCAACACAATTGTTGATTCATTTTTACAGAAGATTAAGCTGACATTTTAAATTCTTCCGATATTCATTTTAACATTAAATGTCAAATAACTTCCAAAGTATGCACAGACGCCATCTTGTCGAAAGTCTATCATCAAATGTCACGGCCTAAACGCTGCTTAGACGTTTCAGTCTACATCGTGAGAAAATAGGATTAAATTACATCTGCACAGCAATATGGGCCACTTTGTGCGCTGTGATCATACCGAAACTGTTCGGTTCGCCTCTAGGTTCGCTCGGTGACGTTTATCTTTACGCTAGCTTGTTTACAAGATCAGCAGCCATGTTATTTGTTGGATATGAGAACAGTTATTGAGTTTAAGTTTGAATTGTAGCGTCATCGTCACATATCGACGACATCTAGCGACACCATAATGTTTCATCATAGATTGAAAGATAGCAAATACTGCAACTGGATTAAAGACTTATAAGTTGAGAATGGACTCTTTTAAAGACAAGAGGGAAGAGAATCTGCTACTACCGCCCTTAATAACATAAACTGCAAACCAGAGTTTTGGAATGAAGTTCCTTATCGCAGGGCTGAGAGGGGAGACAAAAAAAAGCGTAACATTTTCACATTGATCAAAAATCTATGATTAGGTGAAGCTAGAATAAGGAGGTTGTTTATATTTTTGTAAAAAGTTCTAATGTTTATTTGACCTATGTCAAACTGGCTGTGTAAAATATGTGTGAAAAATCTTAATTCAAATAAACTTGATAAAAATATATTTTAAAATATATCCTACATTTTAAAATATATTTTTTTTCCAGTTTTAATTTTTTAATCATTAGATAAACACATTTTCAAACAAACACAAAACGTTTCAACCGGGTGTCTATATCCATTAGACATCTCTCTCTTTTTTTTATTTATATGGTATGTTGCAGAATTTGATCCATCAAGATTGGGTTACAGAATACAAGATAAAAATGAAAAATTTTCAACGAATTATTAACTAAGTATTGATAGGTAATAGGTACCTACACATCTCATATTTAATATTACTAACATTTAAAAAGACAACCTTCTTACTATATTCTCCAACTGTCCATAGACAAGATATATACCATTGACCTGGACCGTGCCTTCCCTTTTAATTAAAAAATAAACATTGACTGCAAAGCGTGATAGAGAGAAAAAACTCGTGCGGCCTTTGTCAGGTATTGTCCACAAATTAGCGTGGTCTCTTTATAGAGAGTGGTTAATTTTGCGAGGTTATGGCGCAGTTATGGGGGGCTAGAGTCACATTCGAATAGCGATGTCGTTAATGGAAAAGTATCGTTAACCAATTCGCCACGGAGTGAATTAATCTTGTCTAAGCCCCCTGATCTCTACGTCAAAGATATAAACCGAGCTTCCACTGTAAAGGAGTCATTAGTGGGAAATAACAAATGTACAAAAACACACCTCACACATAGACACAAGTTCCTGCAGTTGAAAGCGTACCATCCAATTTAATTTTTTAACGACAAGTCCTACACTAGGTACAAATATTATAGGGAATTTATAAATATACTAGCGGACGCCTCGCGGTTTCACCCGCGTAGTTCCCATTCCCGTAAGAATACAGGGATCAAAAGTAGCCTATTTCACCCGGGGATAGTGTAGCTTCCTAACGATAAAAGAGTTTTTGAAATTGGTCCAGTAGTTTTTAAGTTTATTCGTTACATACAAAAATACAAATCTTTCCTCTTTATAACATTAGTATAGATAAAACATGGATACAAAGTACACCTAGAGTCGCAAAAATGATTTGTGAATTAAACAATAAACGAACAAACCCACTTTCGCATTTATAAAATTAAAAAGGTTAATTCAGAATTATTTCTCAACTTTATTATAGTTTTTAAAGCGGATGTGAACACGACACTGGGCAACAAGGCGTCACCGGGAACCGCCAACCATTTACATGTATAAAACCTATTAAAAAAACATTTATATGCGTAGATAATCTCTGGTTTCCTCCGTGAAACACGATAACTTTTTAAATTTGGATATCACATTTTGTTTCTCTGCCGCCACTTATTCAAAAACCCTTCAAAAAGCTTCGAAATATTGCCATATAAATAAATATCAATATCCAGTCTTTCAATTTTGCTACTACGCTTTTCATAATTATTGCAAACGAATAAAAATAAGAATAATTGATTTGTCATACATGTTTGTGGTTTTTTATACAATTACCTTATGTGCCTTATCTCTTACCGTTAGGTGTACAAATATTAATAAAATAACAATAACATAAAATTAACTTGACATTTGATAAAATAATTAAATACAAAAATTTATAAATTATCACATTAAGTTATATTACATTAAAAAATAAGATGCTTGTAATAATTAAATCTCTTGATAATAATAATACTAAAACCTAAAATAATAATACAAAATTCTATTTATCATCACATACAGTTAGTTAATTAATTTGAAACATTCATTTCCAGGTACTCATTAATTGAATAGAATCAGTGTTCTAATAACCAAAAAACCAAATTCTCACGTCTCATTTAAGCAAACAGATTAAACAGATTATTTCAAGCAGAATGATATATAAGGGTTTCGTGTTCCTAGTAAAGGAAAGATTTAGGCTTAACAGATGTGCTCTCGCTTTAATGACGAGAATAAGGCTCCAACGTTGGTGTTGATGGCCCATTACATAACAACGCTACAAATCTACGATACAAGACGTATGGTTGTCAATGCATTAATCCTATTTACTGTACAACAACCGTGCAAAGAGTATAATGACAACCGGCACAACCTGTTGACTAACATACTGGATAACAAAGCGCTGGAAAGTGTTTCGTAATGAGTGACCGATGAGATACTATCTTACTTTCCAATGATATAAGTTTTTTGGATTGGGTTGAACCTATAGGTATTTAGAGGCCTCGAAAAAATAAAGAGGAGGGCAATTTGATATTTAATGTCAATGATGTTGGTTAGTTTCTGCGAAACTTGAAAATTTAAAATTGGTAATATTGTATGAGAGTTGGCCGGGTCAGCTAATAGGGTCAAGGTACTAAAAACTTTTAAGCTATTGTCATAGCGCGGCGGCGGCGACCGAATCAAGAAATTCCGTAACGAAAATAAAACCTAACACCTGGGGGTGTCCCCCCGCCTACCATGTAGCTCGGCCGAACGTTCGCTTAACGTATATGGTACGACTGTACGAAGCTCGCACGGATCGAGACGAGCTGCTCTGAAAAGTTATTTAAATGTATTTTTTTTTCTTATCATTACTTTTTTTTTATTACAATTATATTTTTGTTTTGTTTTTTTAGTTGATAAAAAATGCTATACAATAGCTACCGCGGCAGTCCTCGAGTGCCAAACATTTTTTTTTATATAATTAAATCAATCAAAAGAAAATGAGGAAACAACTAAAGGAACAGTAAATAAATGTGAGGATATTAATCATGTTTAAATATAATAGTAGGTAGGTATCCCTAACCAGTTAAAAATTAATCATCATCATCATTGGCATACACCATCTTGATCAGATCATTAAAACAGCGTCACAAGCAAGCATTTTCACTGGTGACTACCCCCTCCGCGGACGCTGTATCGCCTGGGACGCGATTTAGGAGGCACAAGCATGCCCAGAACTTGCGTCACCCTCTCGACATAACTGACAGAACCCACAGGAATGACTAGTCAATACGTGCGGCGCCAGGTAGCAGGACCTGACTCGTGTCTTACAGGAGGTACCATACTGGGTTTTGTTTCGAGTTTCCCTCTCTTCGTACTGTTTATGTTTGCAGTGTATTTTCCTTAGTCGCCTTTTACGGCACCCTTAGGATGAGATGGGGTGATGACACTTTGTATTCTTACTCCGTCACCACATTAATCAATTAGATATTAAAGAAAGATAAAAGAAACAATCAAGCAGGTAAATAAGAGTGGATCTAAACTACTGGATAAATCCATGAATGAATCTGTTTCCACTTTTTGTTCCACTTTAATCCATCGATTGATCTGATCCCACTTTTATAGGTTCTACTGGCGATACCCATGCCTAGCAGTTGGATATCGTACAGGTTGATATGGTCCACTATAATACATGACAGGGAATTAGCACCACGCAGCCGAACTAAAACTAGTCTATTGACAAATCATGGTATTTTGGCACGCATTCACTTCGATCAGCATAGCAATAAAAATAACTGTAATCACGCGACACGTTAGTATCACTATACTTAACGCAATTAGCCTCATCGGACGAGAACCACACTTTCTGCCTGCAAAAACTAACGACACGCATTTGAAACATGTACAGTACTTATCAAGGAATTCAAAAAACTAGATCACACGAAAAGTAAACGAATACAATTATAATTGAGTTCAAAACTCTTTATAGCATTTTTTCACACTTGCTACGGCACCGAGACAGTCAAATAAATTTCATAATTACTCCTTAATTACTTTTTATATATATAAAAGATAACTAGCAATGTGGGATTTAGTCCCACATTACTAGCAATCCTGTTAACCCCTCCAGCTAAGCTCAAAGGCTTGTGTTAGGAGTGGGTTCACGTCGGTAGTATAATGGATAGGATTCGAACCCGCGGCCTCACGACGACCGACGCCTTAGCCATTAAGCTACCGCCGCTTTTGTTCATAAAATCTTTATTCTATACTAATATTATAAATGCGAAAGGATAGATTTATAGGTGGGTTGTTTGTTATTCAATCACACCAGAACAGCTGAACGAATCTAAATGTAATTTAGCACAGATATAGATTTTATAGTCTCGAATAGCAAATAGGCTTAATTTTTTTTATCCCGAAAACCTACTTCTCGGGATTGATTTATTTTTCAAAATTTCCACCCAATCGAATTGCACCGATCGTAACGTCGGGTAAATAAAAGGTTCGTACCTTTAAACTTAAGTCCCGAAAAATATCTAATATGTATAAAAATCGCGAAAGTTTAAAAACAATAGGTAATTTTTGCCATATATCAGATGTACTACTAAATAATAAAACATGATTCTATCCGGGTATACGTTTCTCTTGGAGAAATCGTCCGCACATTAAAATCTGTATCAATGTAATGCAACACGCGAGCTTTGAGTTAAGGATGAATACGTACATATTAACACCCTCCGGTGATCCGGAGAACATGTTAAATACATGAAGGTTTTTTTATACAACTATTAGCAGCTTGATTCGACTTCACACGGACTTTTCTTATATATATAACTAGCTGACCCGCGCAATTTCGTCTGCGTAAATTTTTCCCGTTTTTGCAACATTTTTTATTGCTGCTCCGCTTCCATTGGTCGTAGCGTGATTTTATATATTTCCTTATCCTATAGCCTTCCTTGATAAATGGGCTTTCCAACTTTATTTTTTTAAAATTCATTCCAGTAGCTCCTGAGATGATCGCGTTCAAACAAACAAACTAACAAACTCTTCAGCTTTATAATATTAGGATAGTTATGCATGTTATCATATCCACAATATAAACTTTACGCATCATTTTTAATAATCAAAATAATTTGCATCAGTCCTCTAACATGGTGTATAGTTAATTACTGGCAGCACCTTACCCCCATATCAAGTTTTATAAACATTCAAACATTATTAAAAATATCCATTTGATAAAAGTGGCCGCGAGTTTTTATTGCCATGTTCTTTTCTCCGGCTTTACCTATTGTTTGCGAAGTTGGCATTACGTGTACAGTTCGCCAAGAAAGTGGTCTATCAGTTTTGACAAAGCTTTCTTTGTAACCAAAATAACTAACAAATGAAATTGGTAACTATCAGTATATTATTGCAAAGGAAAATCAACCTTGTTATTTATGACGTGCAAATGAATTTCAACCGTCGGCTGATAGACCATATTTTTGGCCGACTGTACATGTAGAGTTTCACATCCTAAGTAAATAAAATAAAATGATTTTGATTTTTTTAAATGATAGTTTAAAAAGATCCAAGCGTACATCATACAGATAGTAGGAAGCGATTTTGTCCAATAATATGTAAAGAAATAAAAAGACGAGCAGGAAGTAACCCTGATGGCAGGCGTCACGCTAGCCGACACCAGCAACAGTTCCTCTCAAATCCTCGTTTTGCTAAGTTTTTTCACACAACACCATCTGATCCCAAACTAGGCAGACCGGATAGTATTGCTACCAGGCAACTGATAAACACACTTATATACTTCTAAAAACATACATATCTATACTAATATTATAAAGCTGAAGAGTTTGTTTGTTTGTTTGAAATCGATAATCTCAAGAACTACGGGTCCGAATTGAAAATAAAATTAATGAAAAAATTCAGAAATTTCGAAGGTGATTTTAACATTTAAGGCCAAGTTTCGTTTACATACTTCATATGATTATCAAACAAGCAAACAAAACTTAGCCTTTTGTTGGAGGTAGAAATTCCCCACCCCCTTAACTTTTGAACCGTGTGACGAAAAAATAAGAAAAAAATCACAAAGGTAGCGCTCAATAAATACTTTAAACTAAAATTATTTTGGACATGATCGGATATACCGTCATTAAGTTATGGCCGAAAAACTGCTTTTCTTAACAAAAGGGCGTAAGTGCCATGAACATACGCTCCTCTGCTGATGCAATTATTTAAGGCTGCGGAACCCTACACTGAGCATGGTCCGACATGCTCTTGCCCAGTTTTTTAAAAGTAAAATGAAAGTAGGTAGGTACAGACAGAACCAGACGTCAAATTTAAAAGTTATAACTATTAAATATACACACATCAAAAGTGTCTAGGGATCAAGCATTTTTATGCGGATTTCTTGAGATTGAGATGTGGCTTTGTAATAAATTTATGATTTTATAAATTTATATGGATCCTTTTTGGTGCATTTCATAATTTGAATCAGGAACTGTGAATCAAATTCGAGTAAAAGATGAAAATCAGCTGTCAATATTTTCCCTATAAAAACATACAACGCATTGAAGACATTATTAGTGCTACTGTTTCCCTACTACTGATTAAAACCAACGTTATTATGGAGCGGCGACGTCATTTAAGCAGGGAAGAAATGCTCAGAGCCGTGGGAATGATAGAAGCTGGTTCCCGGCAACGTACTGTGGCTTTAGCTCTGAATACAAGTCAGAGTGTTATCAGTCGACTTTGGACACGTTACCGAAGCACTGGTACCGTGGCTGAGCGCCATGGAGGACGGTATCGCTGCACCACACGGAGACAAGACCGATACATTCAAATCTTAACTCGAAGAGGTCCAACAATAACCGCCATGATGTTAGCCGTGAGGCTTCATCACTCTTCAGGGAACTTAATTAGCGACCAAACAGTCAGAAACCGCTTGCATGAAGTGAACCTTCATTCCCGAAGACCGCTACGGGTACCACCTATAGCAATGCACAATCGTAGGATTCGATATCAATGGGCTCTTGAACACAGAAATTGGACAGAAGAACAATGGCGTTTCGTGTGCTTTTCTGATGAGTCTCGTTTTGGTATGAGACCGGATACAAGACGTATACGACACTGGAGAACCCCTGGACGCCAACAGCGATTAAAATCCTGCCAGGAAGTCCATCCTTATAGTGGTGGAACCATCATGGTATGGGCGGGTATTTGGATCGGCGGAAGAACTGAGTTGATTTGGATCAGAGGCAACCTCAACGCTCAAATTTATGCTGAGACGATTGTATCAGACGTCATCGTTCCTCTACAAGTGCAAATCGGTCCCTTATTTCAGTTAATGCATGATAATGCACGACCGCACACCGCAAGAGTTGTAAGACAGACTCTCGCCGCAGCTAACATCAATGTCCTGCCCTGGCCTGCTCAGTCGCCAGACTTGAACCCGATTGAGCATGCATGGGATATGCTACAGAGAAGAGCTCTGCCGAATATGGAGGGTATCCAGTCGCAAGAAGACCTTTTTTTGTTGTTGCAACGAACATGGGCGGCCATTCCACAGCGTGATTTGGATGAACTCATTTTGAGTATGCCAAACCGATGTTCTTGTGTTGTTAGTGTTCGCGGTAGAAACACGGATTATTAATTGTTTAAGTTACCCAATAAAATTTTAAAGAAAACTGTTATTTCAGTCTTTTTTTCGAACTTTAATGTTAGTGGTTCAAATGTCAAAAATCCCTTTATTAGGAAAATGGCAAATTTCTTTATTAATGCAAAGGTGACTTGGTTTATCGTTACTGTGACAAACGAAAACACTTTATTTGATGAATCCTTAAAGAAATAAAAAAAAAAAAACAATCAGGAGAAAAGTTATTGCAAAAATATATGTTGATCCCTAGACACTTTTGATGTGTGTAGATACAGTTAGACAATATCAATTTCTCATGATAAAGATAACAAAGTTATATAAGAAATATTTGAAGTACACTCTGAAGTGGAAAGTGTTAAAAGTTTCTTTAAATATATGTTTAGATTGCATTGTTTGTTTGTCGCTTTGTTTGATGTGAAATCGTGTCATATTATAGAACTATCGATAATAATACAGTTATTATAACAGTGCCTTTCTTTTAAAAACCAGTCTATGATTATACACAAACGTTTTGTGTCAGCAGAGTAACACGTTTAGCGTTAAAAAGCTTCTATGCCATTATTGTTTTTAAACTTTGGCGATTTTTATATATATATTAGATATATTTTGGGATTTAACCGCGTGAATTAGTTAAAGGTACGAACCTTTTATTTACCCGACGTTTCGATCGAATTGCACCGATTGTGATCAATTCACGCGATTAAGTCCCGAAATATATCTAACTTCGATACCATTTACAACTAATTGTGTTCCAAAAATGGATGCCTGCTGCGTCTTAACGCTATTTTGAAAAAATCCTATAAAATGGTTTTTTTTGCAACATTCCATACGATTTCACTCGCTATCTTATCTTATCTTATCTATTCCCTATCTAAAATAAATAAAATAAAATAATTTGTCAGTTGCCACTTGTATTCAACTTGAACATGGCTCTCAATGGATTACTACGGATCATGACTTGAATGTAGCTTGACCGATTTGTCATTTTTTTTTCGTTTGTTATGTTTGTAATTGGATAGTGGACTGCAATAAAAATAAATTATTTTATACTAATTAAGTAATAGTAGATCTTAAAATGCTCTAAAAATAACTGTCATTTTACATTTTAACATGTTTTTGAATTAAAAAGGATGAAAACGAATACTAAAAGTAATGATTTGACGATAGGAACTTATGACGTCATAGATTGTTATTACATACACAATTCTATCTTTCTAATTATACAAAACTGGGCAGGTATTTACTTTGAATTTAAAATTAATTATTCAGTTAAGAACCAAATTCTACTCTAGTCGAAGAAAGAAAGAAGAAAGGTCGAGATTTACATCTACATGTAATTACAAGTTTGCAAAGCAATAGATAAAGTTGAAGACAAAATAAAGGGAATAAAAACTCGCAGCTATTCTTTTCAGCTTACCAATATTTACAATAAAATCACTACTCGTTTCTACATTACTACATTATCAGTTCTAAGAATAAACTACCAAAATAACAAATGAACAAAAAAGCTTGACAAAAATGTATCACATCGTAAATGAAAGTGACATTTGCGTGGGTGAACCAGTCTCTATCGAGGTACAGAATAAGGCCAGTTCACAGCTCACCAACATATATACACACCCATAGACAAGCACGTACAGTACTCCAAAAGTAATAATGCGCATAGAAATCTTCGGAAATCTTCGTCATTGTTCGGCAACGGTCGTATTACCCGAGCGTCGAAAGACGATATTTATATAGAGTGGTTAAGAGCAATTTCTCTATGCCTAATTTTATATATTATGTGTTTTGTGCTAAAACAGATTTGATTTACCTGTAACGAAATTTGATTCGATAATTCCATGTAAGTAAATAGCGAAAACGCTACAATCATTGTTGGAGTGATTAGTTTTCAAGTGTCTTACCGAAGTTGGTGTAATTATGGAGGAAAAGGTTTAAATAACATAAGGTTTTATTAGAAGGAGAAAAAAACGTTTTCAAATAGAGGTTTACATAAAATATAATCAAAATCTCAGTTCAAATTTGTTTACAGCACTAATCATTCCAGAAAAATAATACAATTATAAAAAAATTAATCAGAATCGAGGAAGACCTCTATTCCCGACATCGCAGATTCATCAGAAGTTTCATTATGCTCTTGTTCATTTACACTTTCCTCACTGCTATCACCTGTGTAAATAATCAGTTTATCGGAATAACTATCGATTCTTGGCTCAAATTTTCTATATTCATCTTCGCATTGAACCGCATGATCAGAAACTTTTTTCCATTCTTCTGGTCCTATTTTATTGATTTTTTCTAATATAGCATCTTTAACTGACGTCACAGTCATTGCAATATTTCTCTTGGCCACGTGTTGCTTTATTTGGGACCAAATATTTTCAATAGGGTTAAAATCGGGATGATATGGTGGCAATCGTATAATTTTATGCCCATGTTCCTCCATTATACGGTCAATGGCAAATTCTGTGTAATTTTCTTTGTATCTTTGTATAATTTTATACAAATCGGGTTTCAGTTTCTTTGGGTCATGCGGAATGTTGTGTTGTTGTAACCAAGCTGTCATTTGTGGTTTAGATGTGTTTGAGTTTGGTGGTTTCACAGACAGCTTATTATGATATGGGGCGTTGTCTATTACCAACACACTATTAGGAGGCAAGTTGGGAATCAATTGATTGCGTAGCCAAGTTTGATAACGTTCCGCGTTTATTTCTTTATGATAGTCACCTTCTGAGTCGACACATTTATGTAACATTAGAGCCCCTGGGACGAAGCCTTTTTCATTGCCTGCGTGTACAATAATTATTCGCTCTCCTTTGGAAATGGGTTGTTTGATACCTTTTTTGTTGCTATCTTGCCAAGTTTTACCCTTAGTATGTGATGTGTGCACATACGACTCGTCCATAAATACTATGTTTCTACCAGAACTCCTCAGCTGTTGTATTTCTCTGAGATATTTGATCCTTTTTAGGCGTATATCATGTTTTTCCATAAGTAATTGTCTGTTATTATCAGTTTTCAGAAACCTAAACCCCATGTCTTTCAAGATCAACCTTAAAGTCTCGGCACAGCCTTTGAAATTAATAGCTTCGATCAACTTTATTCTTAAATTATTTACAGTTGGGAGTTCTTTCAGCGTCAATTGAAAATTGTATATCATATTACGAATAACACAGTAGTCGAAATCATCAAGTACCAGCCGAAATCTACTTTTAGGTCTTCCTTTTTTCGGTGTAGAAAATTTCTTTGATTGATTATGTTTTTTTTCGTTTAAGATATTACTCAAAGTTCGTCGCGAAATTCCTGTAGCTTTTGTAACACGGTCTTGAATTTTTTTAAAATAACCATCATGGTCTCTGTTGAAAACATTGGCTTCATTTAAGAAATAAAGGTACACATTAAATACCATTTGCCGTGCTTGTGAATTAAGCGGTTTTCCACGTTTAAATTTATCCATTTTGGAAGAATTCGTCTGAAAGAAAATGGCATGGGCAGAGTTAGGTATATATTTTTTATGCATGTTTATCTATTTATTTAATTTAAATAAATCTCATTTTTTAAATGTTTTTCTAGTACTTAATATGTATTTAATGTAGGTATTTTATTTTTTTAATATTAAAAAAACGTGAAATATGTTATTTATTTTCCTTTTTTCAAAATATACTATTTAAATCTGAATAAGCTAATTAATGTTGAAATTATATTTACCAAGAAGGGTGTGTAATAGCAGCTCTATATATTTCCACAAATAGAGAACACGTGCAGTCACTACCAATATATAAAGACGACTGACAGACATTTCGCTGACCGGCGACAGCTGCCGAACGCCCGATTTGTTTTCGATTGTGCACACATGATATTGACTCCTATCTCTTTTAAACAAGGTGCAAAATGCAAATGCCTTGTTTAGGGCTCTTACGATTCCATGATTCGAGTGTTTCCGGGAATACGACAATTAGCGAAGATCTGCATGTGCATTATTAATTTGGGAGTACTGTACAGTGATCTCAACCTGCTGCCTTAACACTGACCTCTATACTACCTGCTGGTACGCTGGCTGAATTGACTACCACGTACAAAATGACAGAATTTCAAATGCCGAATTTCGATTCGGAATTAGAATTTGCTGTCACTTTGTTTAACCGTTCTATAAACTTTTTGACACTTATGACAAATGACCGTTGTTGTTATCCTTGTTACCATTGACGTATAGACCTGGACCGCGCAATTCCTTTCAATTAAAAAGTAAATATTAACTGCAAAGCGTGAAAGAGAGTAACTCTTTTCATTTTCATTTACCAAGATTGGGTCACAGAATATAAGATAAAAATTACAACATTTTCAACGAATTATTAGCTAAGTATAAATTATAAGACATATTACTAACATTTAAAACGACAACCTCCTTACTATAGACTCTAACTGTCTATAGACAGGTTATAAGCTTAATGGCTAAGGCATCGGTCTCGCAATCGTGAGGTCGTAGGTTCGAATCCTATCCATTGTACTGCCGACGTGAACCCACTCCTAACACAAACCTTTGAGCTTAGCTGGAGGGGTTAACAAGATTGCTAGTAATGTGGGACTCAATCCCACATTGCTAGTTATCTTTTAAAAAGAAAAAAAAAGCCATTGAGGTATAGACTGAGACCGTGCTACCCCTTTTAATTAAAAACTAAACGGTATTACTTACTGTTCTTTACAGATAATTTAATGAGACTGAATTACACTCTTACAGATGATTAGATGACTCTGCACCTAATATCTCTCCGACCGTCTCATCTCTGAATCTTATAGGACCATGATAGTGAGCAAATAGAGATTGCACTTGTGTCTGCGCGTACACTTGTGTACCTGATGACTGCCTCTGTGGCGCGGTGGGAGTGTATCCGACTGCTACGCAAGAGATCGTGGGTTCGATCCCCACCCAGGATAAAACTTTGTGTGATGAGCAAGATGGTTTATTCTGGGTCTGGGTGTAATTTATCTATAATATGTATGTATTTAGAAATATATAAGTATGTTTATCAGTTGTCTGGTTGCCATAGTACAAGCTCTGCTTAGTTTGGGATCAGATGACGTGTGAGTTGTCCCAAGATATTATTATTATTATATTATTATTATTATAATATCTCGTGCGTAGTTGGTTAGTCTCTAAGATTGGACACTGTAACATAACTCGCCAAGCAACCATTTTGAATTACCATAGACAAAGACGACAAATATCTGTTTTCTCGCTCTCTCCTACAACTGTTTACGTTAGGTGTTATATTTATAATAGATAATAGAAGAATATAATCTATGGTGTGATTTGTATTCATAACACAATCGGTTCGTGCGGGCAACGTCACGGTATTTAGGTATTGTTATTTATTGAGTTATTATAAATAGTTATAGGAAGAGAATGGGTGCTGTCTTGTTTGTATAATACTAGTGGTTTGTCCTGACTTTGTTTTGGTTGAACAATTATCTTATATATTTATACGTGAAACCAAATATTTGAACACATTGTTAAGATATAGCCAGGAACCAATTGTTAATGATTAAGCCTACATAAAGTACCTATATAGAAAATAAGTAGTAGTGTGGTCTACTACTACGTCGCCATGAACATATACCGAACCTTTACATAAAAACTACTGATATTATGATCTTTTATAATGAGATAACCACATTAAAAAAAAAAAAAATAGCCCAGAAAATAAAATAAGCTCAATTAACTAATTGATTACTTATTATTTAAAATTATTCTACATTTATTAAATTAACTAAGATAATTTAATAATAACAATTATTGAAAAATATAATTAATAATTTGTAAAAAATAATTATAATTATAACAACAATTAAATTATGCACCCGTTGATGTCTTTTGTTCGTAAAAACATAATCGCTAACTCGCGGACGTATTAAGTGTTTTGAAATGCAAATAAACGCTGTTTACAGTAAAAAAACGATGCATTGTCAATGCGTACACAAACAGACAAACAATCGGCATCCCCGATAGTTGTTATTTACGTGCGGTAACAATGAGTAGTAGATCTTTGTATGGAAATGTAAATGTATTGAAGGTAATTTGAAGTGGTAGGTATTTTTCATGTTTACTGAGGTTTTGCTGAAGGTGAGGGCAAACACGTGGTTTTTTTAAAGGCGTTGTTATGTACAGAATTAATTTATTAGTGTGTGTGGGTGGTCAAAATCCGGTTAAACTGGTGTATTTTATATCTATATATATTTATAAATCGATGACCGGATGCACGTATGAAAAAGTGTCTAAAAAAAGATTGGTTGCTAAGCAACAGCGAATGGCAATTGCAGCGACATGGCATGCGATACAATTGGAACTAACGTTATTTATTGGTTGCTAAGCAACGCGAATGGCGATTTGTCATCTTAAGACAATGTTTTCTTAAGACGTCCCGTAAAATTATTGCTCGTAAACCGACTTTGCAGACAACCATTTTTTTTTTAATATCGAAATGCACCAGCCCACCTATGACCACGATCGGTGCAATTCGATCGAAACGTCGGGTAAATAAAAGGTATCGTACCTTTAAATATTTCACGCAATTAATTCCCGATAATATTCTAATATGTTGTGTAAACATCGCAAAAGTTTAAAAACAATTAAAAAAAAAAAAAAAGATCATTAGCAATGTGGGATTGAGTCACACATTACTAGCAATGTTGTTAACCCCTCCAGCTAAACTCAAAGGCTTGTGTTAGGTTAGAAATTTGTTAAAAACAATAATTAATTCATCTATTTGTACTTTCCAAACTGTAAGACTCTTCTGTTTGGGCTATACTGTTTAGATACTCTTCCCTGTGTAAATCGGTTAGGTAATCAAATAAGAGGTATTGCTACGCTTCAACCGCATATGAACCAGACTGTATATCAGAGGCGAAGGGTTACAATTCGTCAGACGTAACCCGATACAAAAATATATGTTGCTGGCAATGGTTCTTTGTACCTACAAATATATAATACTAAGTAACTACAATTGAAAGGGAAACCGAAAGTAATGGTGTTTTAAGAAACCTCCGCCACTGGTGTTTATGACATGAGTATTGCACCTCTTATAATATGTGGGGTTAGCACAAAGCCCTCTCTTAATACTCCGATGAGAATATACTCTCACAATCCGATGGAACAGAAATCCGACCCGACCCTAGAAAGATTAGGCTCAAAATCAACAGCTAACAATGCTTGGAAGGAACTGAGGTACTAGGAAATTATTTTAAATTAGTCACTCATCAACTGCCTCTGTTGCGTGGTGAGAGTGTGTCCGACTGCTGTGCTAGAGGTCGTGGGTTCGATTCCCACACGGGACAGCACTTTGTGTAATCCACAAATTGTTGTTCCGGGTCTGAGTGTACTTTGTGTCCGTGACTTGTATGTTTGTAAAGTCCCCCGTGACACAGGGCTTATACACTACTGCGGGAGTCGTCTTTTTAAATAAAAATGGACACTTAACCTCCTGTTCTCACGATCTCCTCAGTCGCCAATAAATCACAGAAACTTCGAGAACATTATAATGTTCACACGTCAATTATGATTTATTTGGGGTCAATCGATCTTGAACTATGAGACATTTAGTGACAATTCAAATAATTTTGAGTTCAAGACCGACAACGCGATATTTGTGTAAAGGTCGTGAACCAAATCAACTGGAGTTTTAAAAACAAAAATATTTGGTTACTTAAGAGACTCATAGTTTATTCATTTACTGGTTGACCCGCGCAACTTCGTCTGCGTCCATTTTCCCCGTTTTTGAACCATTTTTCATTGATGCTTCGCTCCTATTGGTCATAGCGTGATGTTATAAAGTCTATAGCCTTCTTCGATAAATGGGCTACTCAAAACTAAGATATGTTTTTAATTCGAACCAGTAGTCCCTTAGATTATCGCGTTCAAACAAACAAACAAACTTCAGCTTCACAGTCATTGATTTAATTTTACGAAATAATGATATTTGAGTTTCAATATGACAGTACTTAAAAGTAATTATTCACCTACTGAATGCAAATACGAAAACAATGAATTAATCAGGTACAAGTGGCGTAGAGAATTGATTCCACAGGTGGTTGCAGCGACGGAATTTACAGCTAGAAGCATGTCTTTATTAACTGTTTTTATAGCAAATTTACCGTATTTTTAATAACGAAATGGTTGAACGACTCTTATTAATAAACTAAGTGACCCGCGCAACTTCGGCTGTGTCAACTTTCCTCGTTTTTGCAACATTTTTCATTGATGCTACGCTCCTATTTTATATAACCTATAGCCTTCATCAATAAATTGGCTAAAGATTTTAATTCGAACCAATAGTTCCTGATATTATCGCTTTAACAAAATGAAACCTAGCTAGATCGATTTATCTCCCCCGAAAACCCTTGCATACTGAATTTCATGAAACTCGCTGGACAACATTTTAACCCGCAAATGCTTTGGTTAAATTTTTCATTCTACTTCCAAAATAGAACAAAAGAAAACAAAACATTCTCAACCTAAAATATTAGTGGACTAAACAAGGAGGCTAGTGATTAAGGTGAACCGATTAACAACCCATAGGCCGAGGGTTGAAATCTCAAGCAAGTTTGAATATTTTTTTGTTACTACTGCTCAAAACTAGTGAAAGAAGACATTATAAGTAACTAAAAAATCCTCAACCGTTGGGGTTACGAGTTCTTGAGTGGAGACCACGGCACGGCAAACGTAGTGTAGGACGCCCTCAGGCCAGGTGGAGTGATAATTTACGCAAAACGGCTGGCAGGAGCTGGATGCGAGAAGTCGAAGATAGAACAAAGTGGCGTGCAATTGGAGAGGCCTATGTCCAGCAGTGGACTGCGATAGGCTGATGATGATGATGATGATGAAAAAATCCTCTTACACACTCGATAAGTACGACTTTCTGTCTACCCCACAGCAATAAAATGAGCGTGATGATATTATAACATTAGTACGTATTATTGATAGTTTAGTCATAGCGTGCTCACACACAATTAATTCAGTTTTAGATGTAAGTATTGCGATAGTGAAAGTTTTCGATCGGTCTAGTATTTTCTTCTTGAATATATTTCTCATAAAATACACGATCAGTTTCTATTATGTTATGGTTAGACAAGATAATATAAAAGCAGTTTATTTTAACAATATATAGCTGGTTTTTGTCGGTGGTTAAACTATAAAACCCTGATTTAAAGGCACAAATATTAAGAATACTGAATCTTATTCAACGAAAAACGAAATTGGTACAATAATTGAATATATCTGTAGTAATATTATAAAGCTGAAGAGTTTGTTTATTTGTTTGAACGCGGTAATCTCAGGAACTACTACACTGAAAAAATCTTTTGCTATTGGATAGCCCATTTATTGAGGAAGGCTATAGGCTATATAACATCACACTACGACCAATAGGAGCGGAGCAGCAATGAGAGATGTTTTAAAAACGGGAAAAATTTACGCTGACGAAGTTGCGCGGGACAGCTAGTCTCATATAATATCTAAAGGTAAATAAATATTTCATCTTCAAATTCTTTATACTAGTAACCCTGATTTTAATGTCATGTCAATGTTAAGAGTTCGGTTTTACCAACTTTCTACACTTCGATCGAATGAATTTATAAAAAAAAGTAAATTCCATATCAAAAATCTTTAACGGTTCTAAGAAACGTTAATAAAAATGTACAGGCAGACATACTTTCGCATTTAACATAAGTATCGATTTAAATCCTATAGGTATTATGATCGAGAAAGTTTCTAAAAATGGATGTATGCAGGTATATTTATTATTCCCACCAACTCACAGGAGTCCTTTTAAACTGTTAAAGTAATAGATAAAAAGGTATTATTTATGTATTATTATTTTGGTATTCATTATTTTTATTTATTTTTACTATAAATGATTATTTTATTTATCTTTTCTTTAATTTATTATATTATTTATCTATTTATACTATTAGTATATTTATAAAAAGGGGCTAGTTGAAAACCAGCGTCAGGCATCTTGCCTGGCATATGCTGAACTAGCTCCTATTTTTCGGCTTAAACTTTATATTTATGTCAAATTGTATTAAATTAAGTAGCTATTTGTTTTTTACATGTACTCAATTTTTTTCCTGTTCTGTCGAAAATAAATATTTTTTCTTTCTTTCTTACTCTTTCACGCAAAACAGATATAATAATGGTTAACCAATTTCGGTTACAGCTCTTAATCTCATTAGAAACTAGCCAACTACTCAGAAAATATTGTGCACAAGTGTATGCGCAAACACAAGTCTACCAGAGAGAGATTGGGGCATGACCGACGGCTTAAGGAGGCATTACACTGAGAGAATTATTTATTTAGCGCTACGTATACAACGACACGATCGCCGGCCTCGCTCTTCCGCACACAACCATTACTTGACAGTGCGCATGAGCGCAGGTCAAAATAAAGTAAAATATTCGTTCATACATATGTAAGATTACGAACGCCATGACTATGACAATACGAAAATGCTCGTTTTTGCATTTTTCCGCAACTTCAAGATTTATTTGCGGGATCATATGAAGACATATCCTTAAATTTCTTTATATCATCTACTAGAAAAACTCTTTGACTAGTGACACAATTTTTTCGTGTCCTAATATTTAGGTTTTTTAAATACATTTTTGAGAGAGCCGAACCCTGTTTCGCGTAATCTACCCTTTACGAGCTCTTTGAGGCACGGAGGGGTAAAAAACGACAAGGGTAGAAAACGATATATATCTATGACCCGACAGTGATAACGTTGTTTAAGCTCACAACTTTCTTGATCTGCTCGATCACAACTGAGTCAAGGACCCCTCACAGAATATATGTTACTGTGGTGTATAAAATATATATATATATACAACGTAATTCTTGGTATAGTGCAAACTTAAAAGTAGTTTGCTCAGAATCAGTAACGCAATCCATTGGGTTGTTTTTGGACCATGTTATATTTTACAATTCATTCATTCATTCATTAATCATTCCAACAGTTCAAATCCTGTTCACAATGTCATGTGATGATAATAACCATGGATTACGTACTACGGGACGCAATGAGCACGATAGCATGAAGAATACAAGAGAACTTGAATGGCTTATAACTCTGCAAGTTTTCAATATTTTCCATTTTCTTTTTCTTATGTGATTTCCTGATGTAAAAATTTTGTTGGAGTGTCGTTGCACTATACCAAAAATAACCATATATTTTCTTCAAAATTTAAAATTCTTTATTTACTTGCGATGCAAACAGCAGCATGTACATGTAATGCCAAGTTCGCAAACAATAGGTAAAGCCGAAGAAAAGAACCTGGCAATAAAAACTCGCGGTCACTCTTTTCAAATTACCAATTTTACAATGTTTGAATGTTTATAAACTTGATATAGGGGTAAGGTGCTGCAACTATATATGGCTTATATATCACAGTAACATAGAGGCCATACTTCAACGCGATGTCTAACATACAAATAGGTAAAGCTACAGACAAAGGTAAATCAATCTGTGAAATCGACATTGAAAGTTAAGAATGTCTAATTATTTTCTTTTGTTTAAAAATATTCGAATCATCTTAGCAACAGTGTTCTTGCTAAAACGTAGTCATGAAAAAATCTTAGGAGTTAACTTACAAAATTGCATTTAGATAAAGTTAAAAAACAAGTCTAAGAAATTTCGGAACGTTAATGCGCACGAACCAAACTTGAGTTATTTTATTTGAAATATGGACTAAAAAATGCTAGAATCGTGCGCAACCAGAGATAATCAAGTGGTAGAAAAAAGCGTAAAATGATTGGATTTCATTCCTTTGATACTTTCAAATATGTATCCTTACATTCAGAACAAAACTCACAAAAATAATTCTGGATTTTGGCAACAGCGCCACCTACCGGGTCCAATTATAATTATCCAAAGCTCACACAAAACAATCTAGGAGTTCAACGGCACACACACATACCGAAGAATATAAACTAGTATTATAAAGCTAAAGAGTTTGTTTGTTTGTTTGAACGCGATAATCTCAGGAACCACTGGTCCGAATTAAAAAAAAATACTTCATGTTGGATAGCCCATATATCGAGAAGGGGTATAGGCAATATAACATCATGCTACGACTAATAGGAGCGGAGCAGCAATGAAAAATGTTGCAAAAAACGGGGAAAACTTACGCAGACGAAGTTGCGCGGGTCAGCTGGATAAAGATATAAAGATTTGGTTTGCAGGGACGGGACAGTGTGTCCGACTGTTACGCAAAAGGTCGTGGGTTCGATCCCCACCACGGATAAAACTTTTTGTGATGAGCACGATGATTTATTCTGTGGCTGGATGTTATTTATCTATAATATGTATGTATTTAGAAATATATAAGTATTTTTATCAGTTGTCTGATTTCCATAGTAGGTATAAACTCTGCTTAGTTTCGGATCAGACAGCGTTGTGTAAGTTGTCCCAAGTTATTATTATTATTATATTTCTCAATATTTTTTTTTTTTCAAAAATAATGTTTCATTCCGCGTCAGTTTATGTGCTTAGTTCATTTAAACTACACAGATTGATTTCGAAAATGTTCCAAGGGATTACATGAGAAGAAAGTCGAGAAAAAAAACTTACACGTGCTACGAGCTGCTATATTTATTACATACGGTCTGCAATTATTGTATACCACAATAATTACAGCTACCCATCTCTTTTAACATCCTATCGATATCGGAAGTAATACACCTTCACTTCCGAATTGCGTGATAATTTCCAACGAATACATCGTAAATTATTAATAATTATCAACTATAAATCCAATAATAATTATTGTATATTCCGTTAGTAAGAGACCGTGAAAAAAGATGTCTTGAATATTGTTAAGTAGTCAATTGTGCTTTGCATGTCAACACAAAGTACCGTTAGCTTTCGTCATTGGCTATATCGATGTCCTTATCATTTCCCATGTGCGTAACAAGGACAGAATTTTGTTTATTACGGTATTTCCTGGTGATAAGACTACATATATGGTTTTTTGTTTAATTTATTGTTAACATGTAAGTTTCCATTAGAGTTTCCTCTTTCAAATTACGCTGATCGTGAAGGAATTACTTCCACTTTAACGTACAAACCTAGTAGTAGTGTAACCAATTAATTTTAAGTTATCGTGAGCGAATAAGGTTACTAAAGCTGTACAGAAAACCATGTTTTTCAATTCAATGCTGACCGTACAATAAATTCTCTTAAAATCAACATATGTCATACTTTACTCATGCGATTAAGACCCGTAGTATAGATTATTTTATAATACCTAATTATTTTTCCTCGGCTATATATAATATATATTTATAATCTAAATCTTGGCAACGGCTTCAACGATTTTAATGAAATTTTGGTATGCAGGGAGTTAAACAGCTATTACACTACCCTGAATCAGGGCCCTAAATCGAGGTGGCCTTGAAAATTTGTTAGAGAATTAGGGCCCTAACTCTTATTACACCGCTCTTTTTAATGATTTAGGGTCCCTGATTTAGTGTAGTGTAATAAGCGCATTACGGGGTCGGAAATCGATCTAGCTATAATAGGTTTAATTTTTAAAAAAAGTCGTTTAAAAAAAATACCTAGCGAAGCTCGGTCATCCAGGTACTCTAACAATAGTATTTAGATATTACTATTATATCTACTATTGCAAATTATGATGCTTTAAAAGATGTGACGAACATAACATAAATTATGTACACAAATTAGTTTAAAATAACATTATTGTATGATAAATTTCATTGTAAGTATTTCTAAAATGCTGAACATTTCACAACGGTTGCTTCAGCTTGTCTCGGTAAACAAGTTGCGAAGTTTGTTTAAAAACAAAACCAACATGTTTTTTACTTACAAAACTACAAAATGCGTTACTTATTGCTTCATTTTATTATTTTCTACGTAGGAACTAATTAACTTATAAATGTTTTAATACTTTTTGTATGTCGTTCCCTACTTCACTGCAACTCACAGTATTAATAAGGGTGTCAGCCACCTCGGCTCCGTTTGTTGTGTAGAATGTATACCCTTATTCCCAGATCATAAAAAGAGCTAAAAAATAAAATTATTTACAATATTTTTTAATTTTTTTGTAAGACAATTAATATTTTAACTGTTTTATAAATGAAAACTTTTTTACAAAAAAATAAAAACCGACTTCAAAAATAAATGAAGGTAACAACCAAAAATAAAAATAATTGAACTTTTTGAAGTTTGGAATTGTAGTTTTATGTTTTAGACACCAACTTCAAAATATTTTAGTTTACTAGTATACCCTTGTTGGTAATAAAACCACTTTAATACCGCTTATGGCTTCATGATATGTTATAAAACTATGAACCCAACAGGAACTAGAGCTTGTAGAAAGATTTTATTCAATTTAACAGATCATTCTTAAAATTGATGAAGGTACAATCATTTCCTACTCCGCTCCCATCGAATAGCCGTGCAAATTTAAGTGCTACAGTGTATTAGCACTCGTACAATAGCCAAAGTAGGTATGCTAATACAATTGGACACGATTATTGTTACAATTTCCTTCCTGTTAAACACTAAAAAACACTTTAAAACATCCGCATTGTGCGTTAAAATAAGTGAAATATATTTATTATATTACTGAGACACTTGCGTAATGTAGATTATATTAAGGTAGATTACGCGAAACAGGGTTCGGCTCTCTCAAAAATTTATATAGAAAACCTAAATATACGAAAAAAACTGTGTCACTAGTCAAAGAGTTTTTCTAGTAGATGATATAAAGAAATTTAAGGATATGTCATAATATGATCTCGCAAATAAATCTTGAAGTTGCGGAAAAATGCGAAACGAGCATTTTCGTAACGTATGTACGAACGAATATTCTACTTTATTTTGACCTGAGCTCCTGCGCACTGTGAAGTAATGGTTGTGTGCGGAAGAGCGAGGCCGGCGATCGTGTCGCTGTGTACGTAGCGCTAAATAAGTAATTATCTCAGTGTAATGCCCCCTTAAAATAAATCTAAGAGAAAGCGAACTCTGCCTCTAATAAAACACAAAACTTAATAAAACACATACACTTAAACCCAAAAAATCACACAATCAGCCAATTAACACCACGTGCTATTGTAAACCAAACCATTCCGAGGGACGGGACTGTTTATTCCTACCACAGGCTATCCTGTAGCCTATCTGGGAGAACAGTACTCAACCACATCACTATTGTAGATTTTAAAATAGTACCATAAGCCTAACATAATTAATAACATTGTGTAAACCTACAATCTCATTTAAGTACCTAAATAAATATCTATTATTTTTTATAGTTAATCAAACTATTAAGATGGCTACTACCTGGAAGTGTAAGGTATTCCATAACACAGACGTTAATTAAGATTGAAACAACTTAAAAATCTAAAAAAAAACCTTTCAATTACCTACAAGATAGATTAGACATTGCAATATTTGAAAATTCACAGCTGTAACTGATTCAAAAAATCAAAATTGAAAATAGATTAACTATAAAAGCACTTCCAGAGAAAAATAATGTCATTTTTGATTATTGTTTCATTTTTTATCAAATTAGCAGACACTGTTTTATATAAGATGTATTTCGGGACTTAATCGCGTGAATTATTTCAAGGTACGAAATCTTTTATTTACCCGACGTTTCGATCTAATTGCACCGATCGTGGTCACGGGTCGACTCTAAACGTCGAAACGTCGGGTAAATAAAAGGTTCGTACTTTTAAATAATTCACACGATTAAGTCCCTAATATATATAAAAATCGCAAAAGTTTAAAAACAAAGACACTGTTTTAGTTCATGATTTATAACGAATTCGAACCATATTAAAACTTCCATTGTTCTACATAAATTGTATGACAACATGCAGGCTTTTAATTCTATACCTGATCAGTAATTTATAATACAAATTATAGGGAGATATTACACGTACAGTCATCCATATATGTATGTCGCTAAACATGATCAATTTACATTTATATAATAACATTATAAAGCTGAAGAGTTTGTTTGGTTAAACGCGGTTGGTTTTGGTTATCTCAGGAACTACTGATCCGAATTGAAAAATTATTTCACTGATGGATAGCCCATTTATCGAGGAAAGCTATAGACTATATAACATCACGCTACTTCCAATAGGAGCGGAGCAGCAATGAGAAATGTTGCAAAAACTGGGAAAATTTAAGACAGCTAGTAATATTATAAAGCTAAAGAGTTTGTTTGGATGAACGCGATTATCTCACACTGGTTCGAATTAAAAAAAATATTTTAGTGTTGCATAGCCCATTTATCGAGGAAGGTTATAGGCTATATAATTTCACGATACGAACAATAACAACGGAGCATCAATAAAGAATGTTGCAAAAACGGGGAAATTGATGCAAACGAAGTTGCACGGGTCAGTCAGTGAATGAAATCTGCACAAAATAAGACTGAAAATTCTTTATACACTTAAGAAGCTAGCGTTAGATACACATGATTCTCCATTTCTATTTAATGCCAAGTACGGTAATAGTAATGCTGGAGAAATTAACAAGATACAATGTTTGTTCATAAACTATTTTTTCCAAAGGTGATAATAATATAACAAAACAATAAATATAAAACGTAAACTTTCTTAATTTGTACACATTATAGATAAAAATAAAATATGTATTTACGCAACCAAGATTAAGACCTGTACTTTATAAAATTCTATAATATCTTTAGTCAAATGATCTTTAAAAAAATATTAAAACATGACTATAAAAAAAATGCTTACGCTAAGGTTTCTTCCATTCATTTGAAATATTGTTTATGCTAAACAACTTACATAGCCGATTGTACAACCAAAGCACATTAGAAACTAACACTATTATACCCAGTGTGGGTGTTTAATAACATATCTTGGTTCATTGAGGGAATTATTACATCGAAATGCAAGACTCCACTTTCTATGAAAGACTCTGGTTCTCTTAAACGATCGTAAACTTAACTGTAGATTAAGAAGTTAAGTTTCTATTTAAAAGCTTAGATAAATGGTCGATCTTTGCTGTAGTTAAAACTATTTATTAGTAATAAAACCAAGAAAAGTTATAACATGTTTGTATGAATAGACGGGGCGTAAATGTGCTAAAATGTTCAATTGAGTACGACCAGTGAAATTGACATGTGAAACGAATCAATATTGGTTAAGATAATTATAGACAACATTGTTTTATATTAGCGAATGTGTTATATCTTACTTTTTAATTCATTTTTCAAGAGGAATAAAGTGCAAGTCGGAATGTCAAAATGCTCTTAAATGCTGTTAAGAACGTTTATTAAAGAATTGATAAAAAAAAATAGAAACTACATAAATCTGTGACACTAAAACTGTGACAAAACGGCTTCTATATCACCGAAATTACTTAATTGAGTTTTAGAAATAAAACTACTTGAATTTTTTTGGGCATTGAACAAAATAGTAGTGTTTTTCATCTTCTTCAAAGGCAAACAATTCAAATATCACGTAAATATATAAAAACTCCATATTTTAAGTTTCTTCACTTTAATCTACATTGGTGGTCATATAAAAATAGATAAATATAAACTCACGGCCACACTTTCAATAGTAAATACTTACGTATTTGTATGTGTAAACGTGCTGCAATCTGCAATCAATACACCATACATGATACACGGCCCAATCATTAAGGCAATAACTAACAACAACTTTATTATATTTGCTACCAACAATTTTGCTATAGTCAACATAATGTAACAAAACATTTCAGGTGCCATATTGACCAATCAAATTATATCTTGGTTGCGCAAATTGGTTGCCATTTGCACCTTCCACGACAGGCGCCTTAATTTCGTCTTTTGTGGTTGTACCTAAGTTGCTAAACAAAATATTTTAGATGTTGTGCGTAACATAATTTACCACCAATTTAGTGACCAATTGACTGTTTTTTGAACTGTAGGATTCCAATTTCGAACACGTCATTAGGTTTGCCAAATATGTCATATTTTAACGTGTTGAACAGCTTAATTTCGATTACATTTCCACATGGGACTCAACTCTTGTATCATTTTGTAGATCTTTCTGTTAAAGAAAGGCAACTTTTGCACCAAGGAAGAATTCCTGTATCGCGGGGGACTTGCAAACACACATTACTACGGGCACAATAATCGAAGACTTGGAACAGCAATTTGCGGATTACATAGGCTATATCTTGATCGGTGGTCAGTCGGCTTCTTCCGTTTCATCTCTGATCTCTACCGGCTATTTTATCTGTTAATACTTTGTATTGATCATTATATAAAGGAATCTGGCTGAAACGGAAGTGTTATCATTGAGATAAAGTCTCTCAGCATATCTATTTTCATAGTAGTTTTATGGTTACTGGTAGATTAATGCTCGTTTTGCCCCCTTTAAAGCATAGCAGACCAGCCCAACTCCGTTATTTTTCGATGTTGCAAATTTGCAATATAGCTGAGCTGGGACCATATTTGTCTCTTTTTAAAGTTATAATTGTTGTTTAACCATCTGACATTAATCTCACTATCTTACTTGAGTGCTAAATAAATGTACCTTTGTCCATATTTTACCATACATTTATGTAAGCTTATTTTTATTAATATCATCTTTTGCAAAAATCTCCTTCATAATGTTGTCAAACTTACCGACGAATTCCTGTCACTATAACTTTAAGACAAATATATTATCGTAGCAGTAGAGATTGTTCTGAAAAAGCGTACTAGATTACCAATTTCTGAATTAAATTCTAGGACTTGATTCCATTATGGAACCAAACATTTGGTTTAGGAATGTCTCAACTCCGCTATGGTTGAACCTCTTAACGACCTTCTTTCTCTGGATCCGCCACTGGGTCCAAGACCAGGATCAGACTTAGGATTTGACTTGAATAAGCACCGAAGAGGGTAGGTTGTACCAAGGTTAACACCAAAAACCACACAAATGTGGCTGGAATCAGACACTTTTGGGGAGAGGGGACTAGCCCTATACTACTCTCCCCTCTGCAATCGCTACTGCAATACTAGATATATGTAGGCATGTTGTATAACTTATTCAAGTCTCGAGAAAATCCGACCCTAAAAGTCTTTTGAAACTGTCGTTAATTTTCCTTCTCATAAAACAAACCGTCCTCTTTATGTACAAGAACGACAATTTCTTTACTTTTACTTACGTGAAAGTAAAAATCTTTCGGCAATTATAACATGGCCCAGTTACCGTTCATTATCCTTGAGAAATTTAAATTCTGTGTCTGTACAAATTCAGTCTAGCGGTCCGTGGTAAAATACACACAAAACAATTACTTGTAAAACATATTCATTTTCAAGTTAGAAATAAGTAACTTCGCTACATTTTTTGTAATATAACTTAGATGTAACTTTATAAAGTCGAATGTCGAACAAAAGTGTTTTTCAAAGTCGCAACTCCTTTCCAATATTGTTCTGTGTGAATAGAAAAGAACTATACCTACCTAGCATGCACGTATTACTAGTCTAACTAAGCACACTGACTCCAACATAACTGTACTAAGTTCATTCGCAACTTAAACTTAATTGTAACTTAGACTTAGAAACTAATACCAATAAACCATAACACGTCTTATTTACTGACCTCTTGATCCAAAATGGCAATCCCGGAATAAAACAGAAATCGTTACAAAAAAAAAACACTTCGAATTATTCGAACTCGCAACACTGTCCTTGAAAACAAGACTTTTCTTCACTAATGTACTGAAAAGTATCGGTTTCCTGAATGTACGTTTAAAATCTTGAAAGAACAAACACTGGTTATAGCGACACCAATTAATAAAAGTGATAATATTCGATTGCGTGTATGTCGGGCACACATCCGTCCCGCGCGGTCGCTCGCGGTAAACTGAAGGAAGAGAAGTGAGAAGACACGTCACTCGCTGCGTCTGAGCACCTCACCTTTACTTATTTTAGAACAACATAATCATCTTGATACTTTGCTATTATTTATTCGTAGCTTTTATAATTTAACATAAGTGTTTAATTCAAAGTCATATTAAGTACTTACTACATATATTTTTTTTATGTACTAGATAAAAATATAATGTGTTATTGTATTAAAAATTAAATATTTTACGCTGCAGTCCAATTGGTAATTAACCTCATTTATTAATATATTTTTAATTAAATTTAAAATTAAGATAGACAATAAATAGTGACGATGTAGGTAGGTACATTATCTAAAAACCATACCCAGCGTGATATTGTGAACTTTACACTAAATGTAGGCCCATTTTAATTTTATACGTACAAATCGTAATCGTACGGGTAAAAACCCGACCCAAGAAACCGACTTCAAATACCTACCACCTACCCAGATAATGTGAAAGTATTAGAACTTGGAAAAAAACGCCGAGACCCCCAAGTTCTCCTCTTTCCCAAAGCAGTCTAGGGTTCCTGATCGTGGTCAAGTACCTTACACTGCCAATGCGTTGCTAATAGGTACCAATTTGAATCACCAATTAACATTTTATAAAACTATTCTACAAATGAATTATCTCTTCCTTAATCTCAAACGAATAAAACAATAACGTAAAACAAATAAAATGTTTAGAAAAAAGTGTTTAAAATCAACGGCTCGGTAATTAATTAGAATCTTAAGGAAGTGGTGTTTACCGGCGTACAAATATGTAGGTAGTGTTAATTAAGGAAATTACGATTACTAATTTTTTGTTAACATTTCTACCTACTTAAAATTGTATAACTTGTATGGTTTGAGGATTTACAAACATAGTTACGACTAACAACGCAATTTAGAAAACCTAATGTGAATGGATGATTGCACTTTAACCTGCTTCAATAGACAGCAATAAGTGTAACCACAATTACGCTAGCAACCACCTATTTTTAGGCAGTTATGATGGATGCGCAGGATCCGCTATATCCACAATTACAATCAAAAAATACAAAGCAAAAGAAATGGTTATTTATGATACAAGTTTCAACTCCTACCCGAATTGGCATTAATTGATTGTTTCCATTTCAGCTTTACTAGACTGCGCGATGCACAGGAGGGTAATTTATTATAAGGTGACGGAAGATTAGACAATGTTACAAACTCAAACACAAATAATATTTATTTAGTAAAACCAAATCGTTTTTAATAAACTACCTAGAAGTTTATGTATGATGAGTTGATGACTTGATGAGACATTCTTTCAAATTATCTGTTCTTTTACACGAAATAGGTATTGTCATATCTTCTGCAAATGAAATAAATTAATGATTTATCCAACAAACAGTTGTTCACATCTGGGTCCTTATTCACTATGTTCTTTTTCGCGGGAAGCCCGCGCGAACTGGCGCATGCATGGTGCACTCAAAGATGGCCACGCGCATGCGCGATTCATTTCTAAGCGCAGCTCTTTAATGACTATTATGACAAGATTTTGACAGTTGGAAGCGCGGGCTACCTGCAAAAACGATAGTGATTTGAATAACCTGGATAGTTGTCATGTCATGTCAAATTTGACAATGCACAACTGACCTACAAAATGAAGAACAAGCAGTTGTACATTTTCTGTACCTTACTAAAATAATATTCATTTATTTATAAATACCGAAGTCAACCGAACAACCGACTGGGGGGGAGGCACCCCCCCCCTCCACTGAATCCGCCTATGAGCCCTTTAATGCCAAGCGCTTGTTATCTTTACTGCTTACTTGTTAAAAGTTCAACTATTCACAGCATCTCAAAGCACCAAAACTATTGGTCGTGCTATACATCTTGCGTCCTCGATATTCGGACAGAACGCCTCTCTACGCTCCGGCTAGCTATTCCACATTCATGCGTGCAAGCGTTTGGCAAACGTATACCGAAATGTGTAAGTACCTGTTGTTGCCGCGGGGTAGGCAGAGTGCAACGCAGGTTATAAACGATGGTAAAATTGGTCTTCAGAATTTCACTCTCCAATTCGCTTGAATTTATTTGTTATTAATGATAATGCAAGGGTGTCGTGAGTTTAATCTAAATAACACTTACAATTATTGTAATTTACAAATTGTGTATCACAAAAATCCGAGTCTACGATAATTTGTATGTTTATTAAGTCCCCCGCGTCAGAGAAATGGCATAGTAAAAAAACAAGAATAAAATTGTTATAATGGTCTTTGAATAGAGCTTTATTGTAACGGTATTTTGTCATGGTGGCCAATGTTTGTGCCCGTGAATGCTTACTTATTAACTAGGTGTTTAGTTTATTGCGATAAAAAGTAACATATTTCTTCATGAATCTTTAAGCTACCTATCGGTGATGGTCCTAAGAACATCATTCTATTCGGTTTCCCTTTAAATTCTAGTTACATATTATTGTAGGTACGAAATTCGTATTTAACAAGATACATTCGCCATTTTTCATATCGGGTTACCACAGGATAATTTTTACCCTACGCTTCTGCTACCTATACAATAAATTTGTAAAAATCCAGTAGTTTCAGATTATAATTACGAAAATTGCAATAATGTAACTCAAGGTATAAAAAACTACGATATGATACCCGCGTGAAGCCGGGGCAGATAGCTAGTTTAACAATACAATGATCTTTCAAATACTACGATTCCAAATCATTAGTCCCCGCTATTTTGTGGACAATACCTGTCAAAGGCCGCACGAATTTTTGCTATCTTTCACGCTTTGCCGTCAATATTTAGTTTTTAATTGAAAAGAATGGCACGGTCCAGTATCTAGTTAGTCTATGATCCCGCCCCGTTATTTTTTTTTCTTATTTTTTTTTTACGTACCTTACCTTATATAAAGTACTAGCTGTCCCGCGCAACTTCGTCTGCGTAAATTTTGCCCTTTTTTTATAATCCTATGTTACTTCTAATACCTCCAAGAATATGTGTACAAAGTTTCATGATGATCGGTTGAGTAGTTTTCGCGTGAAAGCGTAACAAACAAACTTACATTCACATTTATATATTAGTAGGGATTGAGTCCAGATTCCAAAATCGTCTCTTATTTATTTTTCGGTCAATCTGAGCTCAATTTAGATCAGATTTAATGACACCACCAAAAGCCAGTTTCACCAAGTTACTGTCTAACAAACTCCGCCATTTTCGTCCTAAACATTTATCGATAAAAGATATTGTAATTGGTACAATTAAAAATTTCACTGTGATTTTAATAGAGCTGGTCATTTTCACTAGAAGCGAGGATGTCATTAAGTTTATGGAATGGTTGATGTTTTATGGTGATACGAAAGTGGTAAATTGCCGCCTAAATACGTAGTTTCGCTAATAAACATAATCAGCTTTGTAACCTTTCCAATTGCCATTACTGGGAGATAGCATAGGCGTATAGGCGTACCCACGGGGCAGGGGGATTTGATGTTCATGGTCCCTTTAGAAGAAACGGGTTCTCCTTCACTGTTTTTGAATTGCTTGCTTAAGTTTCCAAACTACTTACCATGGCTTGTACAAGCTACTAGGACAAGACTACGTTAGTCGCGTAGAGAAAGACTGTTAATATTTACACATTAACTTTTTAAGCTATTGCATAGCTTCTATCGCGGGCCTTGAGCGTGGAGACCGAATCCAGAAATCACTCCGACCGGCACAGCAGTGATACTTTTTAGTTTTGCCATCTATCGATGAATAGCAGAACTTTTAATGACTTTTTTTTAATTAGAAAAAAAAAATTAAAGAAAAAACAAACATTGTTTTTTTATAATTAAAAAAAACTTTTTTAAAAAATATTTATTTTTTAATGGCTTTTTAAAAAAAATTCAAATAACAAAAAAATTAAAAACATTGTTTTTTTTTAAATTAAAAAAAAATTAAAATAAAAAAAAATATATATATTTTTGTAATTGCTTAAGTTGATAAAAATGCTATGCAATTGCTTTACCGCGGCAGTCCCCGAGTGCCACACTTTTTTTTTCTGTAAATGTTTAAGATACCTACTACGGGCAGGGGGATGGACGTACTTACGACGTGAAGGGGGTTGCCCCCGCATTTAGTTTCGCCCGACACCGGCCAAGGGTGTGTTGCAAGCACGACGGAGGTTGGATTCCCCAAAAAACCTCTTCTTGTTCTAGGAGGCAAATGAGCAAACAAATTCAATACAATACAAGACATTCAGTACACAAAATAACCCCTGGATCTGTCTATGCTGCTTAATTTCAGCTTTATTAGGCATTTTTTTACAGAAAAAAACTTGATATATAAGCACATAAAGTTTTTACATCGTAAGTGGATGCTCCTACTATGTTGTGCCCATTGAGGCTGATGTATCCAATCTCGTGTACTCTTTTAATATTATTGACCTCTTTTTTTTGCATCAGTCCTCTAATATGGTGTATAATATAATAGTGGCAGCACCATAACTGTTACTACAGTTAAAAGAATATAATCAGAGAATCATTGTAAACATTGGCAATTTGAAAAGAGTGACCAGAAGTTTCTATTGCCTGTTCTTTTCTCGGATTTGCGAACAGGCATTACAAGTAAATGTAGAATCGACTTTTCACAAGTGTAGTATTTTGCTTCCTAAGTGAATAAATTATTTTTATTATATTATTATTATTATTTAGGCAATATTCTGTGCCTTTACATATCTTGCAACATGCGTCTTGTACCACGGGCGGAGCCGCGGGCAGTAAACTAGTAGGTGAGTAAGTTTAACCCACCCCACTTGTGACAGAAGTGGATCCATTAAAACTAACTACAAACATTCTTACAAAATTTTTAATTTTCGACCATACACTTAAGTACAATTTATATCTAACTAGCTGACTCGTGCAACTTCGTCTGCGTAAATTTTCCCCGTTTTTGCAACATATTTCATTGCTGTTCCGCTCCTATTGGTCGCAGCGTGATGTTATATATCCTATAGCCTTCCTTGATAAATGGGCTATCCAACAGTAAAATATTTCTTCAATTCGGATAACTAGTTCCTGACATTATCGCGTTCAAACAAACAAACAAACTCTTTAGCTTTATAATATTAGTATAGATTTATGTAATATTGACGTTTATTACTGTTATACGGCATATATTGCCCTCCGGCACCGCTCGTGTGAGTGTCAAAGTCACAGGTTTAGGCAGCGTTGACATACATATTTATAATTAAGGCCATTCAGTGTGTGGCCTGAATTGAAGGTCAACAATATCATAGCAATTATTATTTTTTATCTCTACGTTCTATTGATCGTGCAAGGTAATGACAGTTGTCAAATTTAGTCCACGACGCTGTTGGGTCGAAATGATAATCGTGATATGAGGTTACACAGGGAGGAGTAAATTCAAAATACTTTATTCACTTACGATGCAAAACAACTCTTGTGATACGTCGGGATTCTACATGTACATGTAATGCCAAGTTCGCAAACAATAGGTAAAGCCGGAGAAAAGAACCTGGCAATAAAAACTCGCGGCCACTCTTTTCAAATTGCCAACTTTACAATGTTTGAATGTTTATAAACTTGATATGGAGGTAAGGTGCTGCGACTAATATACTATACACCATGTTAAAGGCTGATGCAAATTGTACTTTTTTTTCTTTTTTTTCTATTTATTATCTGCAATCAGTTTCAGTACTATAAGCAGATGTGTGGAGAATTTATTAGTGACTTGTCGAGTGTGGCCTCCAGTGAGAACATCTACTCAGTAGTTGCTTGTGTTAGACTCAATATTATTGTAATCCGTTATTTAATATAATTCATTCTATTTTTATCAGAGTTGAACTCGTTACTACTTAAAAACGTTATTGAGATTTGATTTAGACAGTTGATATTCAAAATGTAAATGTCGGTAGTGACATCACATGAGGTTGACATCTGTCATGCGGATGTCACTCCGACATGGAGAGGGGATAGAAAGATGGCAGACAGATTGTATTCGCGTGTTGAACAGTGCGGTCGTTTGGAATAGCTCAAATAAATCCGTTTATTTCTTTGTAATCGTACGCATTTTTATTGAAGTACGAGTTGATCCTTCAGCTCAGAAGAGGGATAAACAAAGCCCACTAGTTATTTCCGCGCCAGGCGCGTCCTGTGAAATTGTAGTTCGTTTTTTTTTCTTTTTGTGTATTTTTGCGCTTCAGTCGCGTCTGAATAATATTATTACAGTGATAGTGATTATATACATCGTAATAGTGACCGAATCTGAAAGTGATGTCATAATCGAAAGAACCGTGAGAAATCGAAAATTCTAAATAGATGTGAAATAGGATATCGTTCGCATTTGAAACGTAAACGCCGCGCTGTTCAAATTCAATTCGGAGTAGTGGTTCATTGCGATCGTATACGTTCGACGCGTCGCGATCAATCGCGTTTGGCGCGTCACGATCGGTCGAGTTCGACGCACACAGTTGTTGGATTTCGACTACGCTGTCAGCGTTCAACGAGACCATGTCACCGTGGTCACGTCGCAAATGTAGTAAGTCAACTGAAGATAGACAAGTAAGTCGTTCCAATTCTAATCATAATAAAACTCAGTTGTTAATGACGGAACTAATTAGATCAATGGCTAATAACCGTCCTGAAGGTAATAAATTTTCGATGTTAGGAATTGACATTTTAAAGTTTGATCCCATGATTAAAGACCAGACCATCAATATATGGCTTTTCTAAGTAGAAGAATGTGTTCGACTATATAGTGCCCGATGTTCAAAAATGACCAAAAGTTCGACTATAAGTATCTAGCCCTTCCGTCAACGTCATTTTCATGACCCGAATGAAAAACGAAAATAATTGAGTCCTTTTCATCAAACCATGATTATGTAAATTTTCTAACCGAAATATTTGCCAAAAAGGGCTATATTTAATGACTTGTTGGAAATAAGCATATTATTATGAAACGATCAACTTATTAAATGAGACTAAGAATAAGTGTGCAGTTGATCTCCTGTTACACGTTGTTGTTCGAGGTTAGGTGCCAAAGCAACTATAGGTGAAGAACCGGAGCCGGTTGTGAAATATTTTTAAATCAACTAAACAATAGGACAGGAACCACGGCAATAGATCGGACTAAAAGTAACTATAATAAGAGTACGATAGATTTGTATAAACATACATCGAACGCAAGACCGATAGGGTCTTACCTGCTATCACTGAAATGAGATTGGTTATTTTAGGTTTGAATAAGAATTTATGAAATGTAATATTACAAATATTATACAAATTAGGCCACGTTATCACGTAACTACTAACTTCACAAAATCGAGTAATGACATATCTAAACAGTAGTCGAGTAAGAAAAAGTTTGTAATGGTGGTGTTGAATTTGATGTCTAACATAAGTAATAATAAGTTTTTTCGTTATTTTAAAAGTGAATGATCATAACTTGTACGGATATGTTTATATCAATGTACCTAATTATGTCGTAGCGAGGCAGAGAAGTCACATGTGTGATATTGGAAATAATATTATTTAACCAATAAAAAAAGCGGTAATTAAGATTGAAGTGCAAGGTATATCCCAGTTAACTGATAGTTACATTGATAAAGATAATGTGTTATTAGGTTATACTTTTGCTGGGCTACTTGGTATAGTATAATGCCCTGATTTACGGATGCACTTTACCAACGAAACTGCGGTTTACTTTTGTCAATGATATAATTATGTGTAATTAAAGTGAATTGTGACATTTTCTACTCTTGACACTATGTATATTAATGGTTCCTTAAAGGAATGCTCTGAGAAGGAGTATTAGTTAATGCCCAGCGAGTAGGTATTATTAAATAAATGGGACTGGCGCATTCTTAATTTAAAATTGTTCATACCATGTGCTGTGTTCGGAACAGGGATTGCTGATGACACTTGCTTTATGTACGAATTCATTTATATCTATATTAAAATTATAGATCTTAGTGATTCATACGTATGTGTTAGAAATTTGTCTACTATTTGGGTAAGTGACCCCATTGAAAAATACGTTATCAGAAGTTAACAAGTGTCTATGATGTGTTTAGGTTACACTAACGTAGAAAGGTGGAAGTCTGACTAATTGACACAAAACCCATAGTTTACCTATCCTTACTCGTTTATTCAGTATATACTGCCAAATGAGATACCTGCTAATTTACGTACAAATGCATTGGAGCAGGGCATGCTAGTATTTCCATGCAACGAGGCCTAGACGCAAAACGACGCCTGATTAACAAAAGTTTCATAAATTCGATGTAGAAATCTTTGCTGCAATCGTTGAACATACTCCGCGTTTATTTGTAAGGATTTAAAGAAAGAGTTACGGACGGTAATGCTTTACAAACCACTATGACAAAAAGACGAGGCCGAGAATTTTAAGAGTAGGCCAATGGTGGGTACAGCTTAAAGAGTTCGACTGTGAGGTGCAATATATAGCAGATGCAAAATGTCACATGTTGATGCGCTTAGTTGCGGCGGCCTGTTGCGTCTGAGACTGGCGGCTGCGCAGGGGATGATGTGGTGCACGGACGTGTGCGCGGACTCGGGCGCACTCTCTGTTCCCGCGCTCTCGTGGCCCGGTGGGACGGAAGTCCGACGCGGCCGGGGGGGGGATTGGGCGTGGGGCCGGTGGCTTGACGTGCTCTCCGAGGAGGCACGGAGGGGTGTAACAATGTTTGAAAGCGGTCACCCATCTGTAAGCCGACGGTGGTAGCGTTGCTTAATTAGTCTCGCGGATGTCTCGGTCTGTTCGGTCGCCACTGAGTTGAAGAGAGCTGATAATATCCTTTAGTGATTAAAGATGCTTTTACAAAGTTATTAGTGTAAACCCGTTCGTGACACAAATCGTGCCATTCGCGTGTTTAAAGACCTCTTTAGTTGTTCTGGAGCACTCACTCGGTTGATAACGGACATAGGCATGTTGCACGAGTTCCAAATTCAAAACTGTCGTAGCCAATTCTGGCAATTAATTTGTACTGAACAATATGGCAAATCCACGGGCAAGCTGACAAATCGAAATATTCAATCGGAAAATTCTGGACGCTCTCAGTATACCTGGGATGAGACATGACGACATTACCTACGGATCAGTATTTAACAAAGTTCAATTACGATTGAATATGTCTGATAATAACACTTTTTGAGACTGGTAAAAGCCTCGTAAAAGTTGTTTTTCTTGGTTACAAAGTGAAAAGGTAGGTATACCGGAAAACATTAAGTGACTTATTTGATACGACAGTAGAACAAATTAGCAGTGATGAGAATATGAATAGATGGATATAGAAATGAATCTATAAGCAAAATTGAAGGGGAATCAAATCTGATCCTATCTTTTAGGAAATGAAAACCAAAATGAAAATTTGGTTATGCTGGAAATAATATTCAAATATTCGATTATGATAATCTAAACTTATATTTGAATTTCCTATTCATAGAATTGTTAAACTACTACCAAAAGACAGATACTTAGTGCAGGATGCACACCTTACAAAAGGGAGGTAAGGTAAAGAGAATGAAAATGTAGTATTTATTGATAAAGTACATCCATGGTTAAATTTCAAGGACTTAGTTATATAGGTATAGTGAAAACGATAGCGACGTTAATGACAGCCATGATAAAAGTGACAAACGAATTGAGATATTAAATAAAAACGAAATTATTAAATGGGTAATACATACGTGTACAATTTAATTGATATAGTCGAGAAGTGTTTAGATCTGAGTGGTCACGAGTGTATACATGTTTGTGTAGATGACACAGTTCGCAACAGACAGTGTTGAAGTGACTTGGGAGCGTCAGTGCTATGTACACAGATGATGAGATGACGCAGATTGCGACATACCACGCTAGTATAGGTGGCGAGCGCCAGGATTTTAGTACAGACAATGTGACTAATGAGACTGTACCAATATGGGTTGCGAGCGCCAGTGCCTAATTGACACAGATGACGCAGATTGCGACATACCACGCTAGTATAGGTGGCAAGTGCCAGGATTTTAGTACAGATAATGTGACTAATGAGACTGTACCAATATGGGTTGCGAGCGCCAGTGCCTAATTGACACAGATGACGCAGATCGCGACATACCACGCTAGTATAGGTGGCAAGTGCCAGGATTTTAGTATAGATAATGTGACTAATGAGACTGTACCGATATGGGTTGTGAGCGTTCAGATGACGCAGATCATGACAGACTGTGGTGCCATGGGTTGTGAGCGTTTAGATGACGCAGATCATGACAGACTGTGGTGCCATGGGTTGTGAGCGTTCAGATGACGCAGATCATGACAGACTGTGGCGCCATGGGTTGTGAGCGTTCAGATAACGCAAATCATGACAGACTGTGGTGCCATGGGTTGTGAGCGTTTAGATGACGCAGATCATGACAGACTGTGGTGCCATGGGTTGCGAGCGTTCAGATGACGCAGATCATGACAGACTGTGGTGCCACGGGTTGTGAGCGTTCAGATGACGCAGATCATGACAGACTGTGGTGCCATGGGTTGTGAGCGTTCAGATGACGTAGATCATGACAGACTGTGGTGCCATGGGTTGTGAGCGTTCAGATGACGCAGATCATGACAGACTGTGGTGCCATGGGTTGTGAGCGTTCAGATGACGCAGATCATGACAGACTGTGGTGCCATGGGTTGTGAGCGTTCAGATGACGCAGATCATGACAGACTGTTGCCATGGGTTGTGAGCGTTCAGATGACGCAAATCATAACAGACAGATTTATTTTATTAAGTGGATGCAGACGCGGACGATAGACTGAAGTATACACAACTGTGTACAGCATTCCTATTATTATACATTAACAGTAATACAAAGCTTTAATCATGACAGACTTTGGTACAACGTTCGCGGCACAGCCGGGTCCTGCGGCGTGGTGACCACGGTGTTGCCGGCGTTCGCGGAGCGCGCGTCTGAGGGTTGCGGCGCGGCCGAGGTTCGCGGTAGTCGGCAGTGGAAGTGTTGAAGTTTGGATCTGTTGCAGTTAAAGTTTGAATTTGCCGTTGCTCTCTGATGTTGGGTGCTTTTATTCTCCTTTCACACTTCCTCACTATTTAGTGGATTACCATAAAACACTGTATGATTTTGATAGCCACCTGTAAATTTTATCAGAATAAAAAAGATGTAAATCTTATGATTTAGGTGTGAGGACACACCTTAATTAGGATGGCCGAGCTGTTAGACTCAATATTATTGTAATCCGTTATTTAATATAATTCATTCTATTTTTATCAGAGTTGAACTCGTTACTACTTAAAAACGTTATTGAGATTTGATTTAGACAGTTGATATTCAAAATGTAAATGTCGGTAGTGACATCACATGAGGTTGACATCTGTCATGCGGATGTCACTCCGACATGGAGAGGGGATAGAAAGATGGCAGACAGATTGTATTCGCGTGTTGAACAGTGCGGTCGTTTGGAATAGCTCAAATAAATCCGTTTATTTCTTTGTAATCGTACGCATTTTTATTGAAGTACGAGTTGATCCTTCACTTGCTACTGGAAATTCAGTTTGCTGTGTGCAGACTCAGGATATCTTTGCAAATTGTACTTATTATCAAAAAGTTGAAACATGAGATAAACTAAAATCAGCCTTAGTGGGTACAATATACCAACATAGACATAATACTAGATCATAGCCCTCTTCCTTTCTCATACAATTACATCACTTATCACGCAACGCAGCACATGTGATACCGGTTTGCACTCCACTGAAACTACTTATACTATTTCATCTAATAGTTTATTATATAATACCTATTTACTTAGTAATACCTAACTAAAAACAAATAGAATTATGTGTCTTGTAGGTCAGCCAATGTAGGTACCTATCTAGGACCATGCATTTCTGACCTACCTCAATTTTCTATTAAGATAAGATTTTGATAGTTCTGCGTGGACTTGCCGTGTTCACGGAAAAAAGATCGAAAATGTAAAAGTATTCGATTTTGGCACTTTTTAATTTCTATACGATTATTTGTCTATATATTTATGTCATCACATAACTTGGGATTTCATTACCTTCATAGTAACTCGTATGTATTAGCAAAGAATACTAACTAGTTATTTAGAAATATAGATTAAACAGGGTATGTGTAATTGTATGTTTGTAAGCTTCCCCTGAAAACCTGAAACCTGAAAACTTCAATGTTTTCCTAAGACGTTATCATCTAAAATTATGGTCCGTAAACCGATTTCACAGACAACCATTTTTAAGGTTTCGTAGCCAAAATAGCACAACGACAAAGGGTTAATTTTAGTGTCGCCATGTCCGTCCGTCCGCAGCTTAGCTCAGAGTCTGTTAGTGCTAGGAGGCTGTAATTTTGCATGGATGCACATATTACTTACGCCGCCAAAGTGAAAGATAAAATCTTGAAAAAAATTTTTTTAGGGTACCTGCCCTATATGTATAGTGGAGGTATGATTTTTTTTTTCCCACCTACCCCATCGTGTGGGGTATCATTAGAGAGGTCTTTTAAAAACGTTTAGGGGTTAGTAAGACGATTTTTAGATTAAGGAATTCGTTTAGGCAATTTATTGTTAAAGTCTAGTGCCCCCGCCCCCCTGCTTGTTAAATGGTTGAGGTTGGGTATGTGAAAAAATCACGGTAGTAGTATATATAGTGAAATGAAAAGCAAAACTATCACAGCTGAGAAAAAGTTAAGTAGATATAACTTTGTAAGTATGAAACAAAAACAACAGAAAACACCCACTTCTTAAGCTACATTATTCGGATGGAGGGGAGGGACTACGGAACCCTACATTGTGCTTGGCCCGACACGCACTTGCCCGGTATTACACCGTTGATTTACTAAATTGGCATTAGGACGAAGGCAGTACCGACTGCTCCAGGCGCAATAGATTAGGGCACCGAAAGCGTGCTCCAGCTAAGGAATCTATGGCGTCAAATGCTATCAAGGGGCGCTGGCCTCTCCACCCCCCATCCCCCCAAAATTTGATCTCGTATCACCCAAATCTGGCCTCAGGCCGGCACTGTTTTCACATATAGTACAGTACACTCCGAACATTTTTTTTATTTTTTCATATTAGTAATATTAGTACTCCGGATACGTTCAATCATATACCGACACGGGCGCATCCAGGATTTCTTTATGAGGGGGAGGGGGGCACGAGAAGGAAATGCCGGAGCTGGATCTAACATCTTTACGACGACGGGGGGGGGGGGGGGGGTTGCATTTCGTTTTATCCAAGTGTAATTTGCACGCGCCCCCTACCTACTATTGTAAATTTGAATATTGTACGAGAATCAAACCTGCAACACTTACAACTACGAGTCATACTCTCGAAAACTTGCAAAATGAAAGTGTTAAAGTTACTTAAATATGCAAAAAAAAGGTATAAGTTGTACAGTGACCTCGATATGCCCGCACGGCGCGATCAATGATGCGAATCTGATTGCTTTTATTATTTCAAATTGATCCTATAATTACGCGTTAATGAACAGGTGTCTGTTTTGTATGCCGCCAATGAATGGCCACTATCAATTTGATTTCATACTGATGGTGTGCTCGTAAAATAAAAAAATAATAGTGTTCGAAATGAGAGGTATGACAGAGTGAGATTTTATATACCTACTGGCAATCTTGTTATATCGCTCTTGATTGGAGTGGGTTCACATCGGTAGTGTGTGGGATGCGAGCCTGCGACCTCTCCATTGCGTGATGCGCAAATAGAGTAAAGAGGCAGCCTAAAGTTTGAGGAAGAACGTAGGCTATACCAGGGATACTTTACCTAGTTTAAACTCGTTTATTCCGGTATCAAATTGTGTATAATGCAACGCGTAAGTTTAAAAGTTATTATATCAAAGATGTTACGGAGCTTCGACTTTGACTCCGAAAGGTCAGAACTTCCGATTGATTTTACCTCCGATACCGACTTCGGCTTCGACACTTTTAAATCCGAAAGATAACTAGCAATGTGGGATTGTGGACCCACATTACTAGCAATCCTATTAACCCCTCCACCTAAGCTATAATGGGCAGGATTCGAACCCACGACCTCACGATTGCGAGACCGATGCCTTAGCCATTAGGGTACCGCCGCTTCGAAAGTAAATGTATGAAGGAAAATCCCTCACGTCTGCCAAATTTTCAACCGACTTCAAAAAGGAGGAGGTTCTCAATTCGTGTGTATTTTTTTTTTTTTTGTATATTTGTTCACCGATTACGCAAAGACGGCTGGACCACCAACTTCAAAATGTTTAATTTGTTTTTGTTATTCTAGGTATATTATTTTTTGCTTTTTTTGCCTTGTATTTATTTTTGAAGTCGGTAATATTATTTGTTAAAAAGTTTTTTTTATATGACACATTTAATATGACTGAACAATGTTTCTTTTTTATCTTATTTTCTTAAGCTTAGACATATTAACATATTCGTCTTCTCCCACCACCTCCGACTCCGACTCCGAAAAAACCAATTTTAGAATCTCCAACTCCGACTTCGGTTCCGATAAAATCTCCTCCGTAACATCCCTAGGATATACCTATGCGAGGAACGTGAAAACAAACTAGGACCAGTAGGCCTACTCTCTTTCTTTAAAATGTAATTCATGAATTATCGTTTACTTAAATTTCATAAGTTTACGGGGACTATTCTAATTATTTTTTTGATAATCACAAGCTGTCCGAACCCATGAAGGATTTTCTAGAACGAGTGGATTAAATAGACGTTCCGGGTTCTGTATTTTACCACCTCATTTTTGATTGAAACTTTGTTTTCATTGAATTAGATTAGGCCTAGTGCCTAGACATAGCAGTCGTGAGAAATTCTCAGTCAAAGATACTTGTATCTTTATTTTAATCATTAAATGCACTTATAATAATACGTATACCAAATAATTATAAGACGGGAGTTAAATCGAGTCGGACAAATAAATTATTAAGTCAATCAACGCATTCCACGGGCGCGTTCATTAAATTTAAATTAACGCACGTTCGTGCTTGACGAAATTAAAGAAGATATACAACGATTTCAAAGATATGCCGTTTAATCTTATAATTGAAAATGAATCATTAACTGTAAAAAGGCGCAAAACTCGAAAACGGCTATACAAATTAATGTTTGTTTCCTTTTTCTTTTATTCAAGGTACAATTAAATTTACCTACAAGTACCTAACTAAGTAATTATTTACAAAATATGTAGATAAAAAGTTACAATCTACGAACTAGGTTTAAACCTACTTAAAATCAAAATTAAATAAAAGGCCAGTTCCGTTTACGCGCAGTCGCGGATACAAGGGGGAGGGAGGCAACATGGGCAATAGCCCCTCCCCCCGCCCCCCTTAAACATCAAATAAATCACCTTTTTCTCCGAAATTTGAAAATTTTGACACTAGATTGGAGTGTTTAGGCAGGCAATTGCCCCCCCCCCCCCACACCTCGATGGTGGTGGATGGTTGACTCAAATGTTGCCCCCCCCCCCCCAGAACAAAGTTCTGAATCCGCGCCTGTTTACGCGTCACGTACCGTACCCTGAAGGCTGGTAGTATTGACACGTTGATTGGTAAATTGCTAAGCAAAGAAAAAACAGGAATGTGGTCACGTGAAGAACTGATAAGCCGATGGAAAACATCAACATTCTTTTTCAAATATTCTTTGAAGTCCGAGGAAGGCTTTTATGAAGATTAATTTGGAAAATATGCCCGGAAAAACGTAAAAACCTTATTTCTTTTTTTTGCAACAAAAACTTTTCTAGTCATCCTTTTACCTGTGCCACGTCATTCCTGCTTACTTTAGATGGCTCAGTAAGATGGTCGACCGGGCATTCACACGGACGAAGCCGCGGGCACGCATAAGATCACGAGTGATTAGACTTATTTTGGGAGCGGAGAAAACTAATCCGCATTCCATCACAATTACACTCATTTGCACCAACAGAAATAAAACAAAATAAAAAACCCATACAATGTGTAACAGAAATTTGTGATCAAATTTCGACGGCGAATTCTTAGTCGATGGGATACGTACGTACCTACAGTAGGATCAACGTAACTAGGCCGGACTGAAGTAGAGACAAGTGGTTGCGCAGATGCATTTTTTGGAAGTAAATGGTGACAGGAAGCGGGGGCGGGGGCGGTAACTAAACCAAGAGGATTAGAGATGCGATTACGCATTACATTGTCATAATTAGTATTACTAATTCATGTTTTTTCTTTATTATTTACTGTAACTGTTTTAAATTTAAACTTTTAAGAACTTATTTAATCTTGTTTCTATATTGTTGAATTAAAATGTTGTTAGTATTTTTAATCGATTAATCGTTTTCGTAAGTAATTTTAGGGTCGCATCTCTATGACATGCGCAAAAGTGATAAAAACCTAACTTCAATCCGGTCAAGATACGTTGATCGTACTGTATAACACCTGCCATGATTATTGTTTTTAAACTTTCGCGATTTTTATACATATTAGAAATATTTCGGGACTTAATCGCGTGAATTATTTAAAGGTACGAACCTTTTATTTTTCCGACGTCTCGATCGAATTGCACCGATCGTGGACCGTGGTCCCGAAATATATCTAACCTGTCATGATGTCCAAATCTCATTACATTTTATGGCATAGTTATAGTACCTATGTATTTTCTTTAGTCAAATTTTAGCATTTCAGGTACCTCAGAAGATATAGGTAGAGATACTATTGCATCTTCATGGTGCAAAAATTCGGTGTGCATTATTATGGCAGAGTTTCTTTTTTAAATGTATAACTGTGGTAGTATTATCAGCCGGATAAGAATTTCGCGGTTTTTTTCATTGACCTAGAGATCTAAACCGTGCCATCCCAAGTAAATATTGACTGCAAAGCGTGAAAGAGAGAAAAATCTCGTGCGGTCTTTGACTGGTATTGTCAACAGATTAGGTATTGTCTTTCTAGAGAGTGGTCAATATTGTGAGGTTATGGCGCAGTCCTGTCATAATTTTTTTTGAAAGACGACTCCCGCATTAAGTTACAAGCCCTGTGTCGCAGGAGACTTTACAAACATAACAAGTCATGGGATAAAAAATGATTAAGAAACCGCGAAATTGTAATCCCGCGTCCTCTCGGTTGCGAATCCGATAACATAACCATTACGATACCACCGCTTTTATGTTGATTTAATGAATAACCTGTGCCTACACTCTCGCAGAAAAGAGGCCTGTGGCCCAGCAGTGAGAATGATATTTTATAAAAAAAAAAATATATATAAAAATAAAAAAACCCGCCTTGCCGCAGGCTTATAGTAGTTGTAGGATGTAACCGATGTAGCAACTTACTTTTATCACAGCTATTGTCTTTTATTGAAAATTGAAAAAACAATGGTTGCTAACTAACTTTTTTAGTAAAACAGTCATACTCATGTTATACCTTTTTGAAATGCTTAAGATGAGCTCTTTAATTTGATACCCATATTGCAGTACTCGAAACAACTTTTTTTTTCACACCTCTTTATTTTGACATTTCATAGCCGCCATGTTTGTTTTTTAAAAACGTCACCTATCTAAGAACACTTGGGCGATTAAGACGAATCTAAAGACGTGTGAATTGTATAAATCCGTTCAGTGGATTGTGAGATATCAGGTAATAAAGAATATTACATACATACATACATACAAGATACGCGCGAAAAACATAACCCTTCTTTACAGTCGGGTAAAAAACCTTGAATTTAATGATAAAGGCAGACCGATAATTACTAATAAAATAAGCAGACGAAAGTACCTATTTTAAAAAAACAACATTTTAATAAACACTCAAAAATGAGAAAAATGTCTGTTAATCCGTCGTAAATTTTACATCATTACGGCACCACGGCATTATTATTTAAAAAGTACCACCACAAATTTGAGTGAATATCTACAAAAGGTAAGTTTAATATAAACGCGAGAAATACGCGTAGAAATACGCACACGTCAAAGAACAAAGTGGTCTGAAGCATCGATATTATAAAATGTAGGTATAGGTGTACCAGAATCTATTATCTAATTAAATGAAAGGGGAATGCCCACCAGCAGTATCGCTAGTATTTACGTTGTGCCACAAGTTGATTAAATGTATAATTCTTGTTTCTAATTATAACGTTATTGTATAATGATATGGAGTCTCACATTTGCCGGAATATTGTGATGCAAATATTAGTCTTTCAGTTTATTTATTTCCTTTTTTTTCGTATGAAGTTATTTTAACGATGGTAACACTATTACAAAAATAAAATCGTAATATCGATTAGGGTTATTATCGATTTTTATTAAATAATTAATAAAAATACTCTATTAATTGTTGCACCGTTTGAATGTAAAGAACGATAATATTTATACACTATACTTTTTAATAAGCATATTCTTTGATACCTTTAGATTGGGACCCATATCAACCCATATGATGGCCCACTGCTGGGCACGGGTCTCCCCAGTAGAACCTACTAGTATGTAGATCCTGGGGGTAATTGCCATAATCACCACGCTTGGCGAGCGGGTTGGTGATCGCAGTAAGGCTTTAAGTACGCAGAGGACGCTGCTGCCCGTCCTCCGGTGTGAAATCCCTTAGTCGCCTTGACGACACCCACGGGAAGAGATGGGGTGGTACTATTCTTAAGCCGGCACCACACGGCAATTGGATTGGGACCCGGCTCGATTAAAAATAAGAACATACTAATGAATTTTAATAAAAAAATCGATTTGTATAGGATATGACAAAAGTTATGGCAACACTGAAATGTAATGTCATGTCACTTGTTTGTCTGTGCATAAAGCTTGTTTGGCGCCGGTCCATTATGAAAACAGTTTAAAGTATTAATAACAAATAGCTTTTGTTATTTCTCGTGTTGTGTATGATATTGTGGTTACATTACGTGAGTTTGAGATAGAGACTCCATATACATAGTAACAATCAGAAATATTTTGTGAGACAGAGACTCGTACCAATATTGTGACAACTGTGAAGTGTTTGTGAGATAGATATTCGGATTATATATCACTGTAAAGCCGAATTCATAGCCATAAACTAGTGTTACACATCATGTGTAATACATAATTAATACGCAATATCATAGTTATGTCCTATTTTCAAAAAAAAATGTATATAAATATTTCGATTTTCGAAGTTCATCCACCCATATCAATTAAACCCGGCAAATTAGGTAAATCATTGTTGGTTTTTCTGAAAGTATATATTAATGTCTACATAAATCAGTAGTTTTCTTCTTGGCACAACAAAATTTGTAGCGATACTAAATTCCATAGTCACTTGAACAATTGCCTTTAAAAAACAGTTGTTAACTGACAGTTGTCAAAGTACGAGTACGACTAATTCCTACTGCGATTTTGACATATTCATAAATATACTTTTTAAAAATGCTGTTATCAAAATTTAAGGATTTTAATTATTTATACGTTATGCATCTATTTAACATATTTCTACTTAGCTAATCATATTTACTAGGTAAAAACAAGTTACAAGCGGCGGTAGCCTAATGGCTAAGGCATCGGTCTCGCAATCGTGAGGTCGCGGGTTCGAAATCCTACCCATTATACTATCGGCGTGAACCCACTCCTAACACAATCCATTGAGCTTAGCTGGAGGGGTTAACAGGATTGCTAGTAATGTGGTACCAAAATTCCACATTGCTAGTAATCTTTTTAAAAAAAAAAAACTTACAGTGCAATAACACTAATAATTACGTAGTGGGCTTATGACTTAATGTAACTTATAAATCATTATGTTTTTTTAATGTTATTTTATGCCTAGTTGAACTTTATGTGATATCATAAATACTTATCTTCTATGTCCGAATTCACCCATTCAAAAAGAGAACTGTTTCCCACTGTTACGAATCAACCGTTTACAAAGAGTTATTGGGCGATTCGAACTGCTCGCGGTGTGAAACGACCAAAGACCCGAGTGAAGTACCTACCTACGTAAGAACATTAGCTTCTGTACTCTTAGTTTTTTGTGGTATAAGTTTATTACAATGATTAAATATACATAACAATAAAAACTTCCAAAAAAGTCTTTAAAAATAACACCGAGGGATTTTATCACGCCATAATAATATTTAATCGAAAAAGTCTGTCGCATTCGACCGAATTTCTTGAAACGAAGAAAGTACGTTTAGTATGTCAACAGATACAAACGAACTTGCAACTGAACCGACCGGTTGTTAGTAAAAGCAGATATGCTCAAATTATATGTTGCTGACATACTAATGTAATCGATTTGGGCATGATAACTGATGATTAAGATAATATACGCTGATGAAAGACGGTAAAAACGGTTAGCGATTTCATTTTGATACGTATTTAAGTGTAAAGCGTTTTTCGGTAGGTAGATGTCATTTTTTATTTGCTTATTAGGTAAAAAAAGAAAAAGCTATGAAACTGTAAGAAGTTAATTGTATAGTAATGTAAAAATTGTATGAGACTCAGGATCAAAGCCTCAGACACACCTGATCTTGGGAAATCTGAGAATTTTGACATAAAGTAAAAATTAGGCTCATGTTTTTACGCCCCGGGGCAAAAGAAGGGGTGTGCCGTATAAACCAGTAGGCCAACTCACGTATTAAAAGCAATACAGATGCAGTGCAGTTGCAGTTAAGTTTCGATTAAAACAGCGATTTTCATATTTTTGTAACTTTGGGATCGATCTCAAACCGCTTGCGCAGCACCGTACTAGACTGTCGTTATTGCGCTCTCGAGACGCATACTTGACGCAAGCGTATTTGAAATCGATCCCAAAGTTACAAGAATACAAAAATGACCGTTTTAATCGAAACTTAACTGCAACTGTACTGCTTTAAATACGAGAATTGATACCCAGGACAGCGCCATCCCTTTAATATAAAGTAAATATTGACTGCAGAACGTGAAAGAAAGAAAAAACTCGTGTGGCCTTCGACAGGTTTTGTCCACAAAGTAGCGTTGTCTCATCCTAGAGAATGGTCAATTTTGTGGGGTTATGGCGCAGTCCTGGTCTTTACGTCAATGGGGTGTGCTACGTTTAAGCCCTGTTGCCTGTGGTGACGTAAACTTCATTTCATGAAAATTCGTTCAGGCGTTTTTAGGTAAGAAACTCAGCTTTTTGTCACATGTGTAAAGTGTATAATGTGCATAGGAATGTACGTGACCATAGTCAAGAAAACTTTATCAACGAAATAAAATGCTAGATTATCTTTGAAAATACTAAATTTAAAAGATTTAAACACTAGCGGACGCCTCGCGGTTTCACCAGCGTAGTTCCCGTTTCCGTGGGAAAACAGGGATAAAAAATAGCCTATGTCACCCGGGTTTAGTGTAGCTTCACAACGATGAAAGAATTTTTCAAATCCGTCCAGTAGTTTCGGAGCCTATTCAATACAAACAAACAAACAATCAAATCTTTCCTATTTATAATATTAGTATAGATATTATAGAAGTATAGATATTTATGTATAGATATAGATAACTTGACTTATAGAACAATTTGCTATTTTTTTGTTATTAACGTAATTATTTTGTCAGGACCAAGTTGTTTGGAGAATTTGGAAGATGTCTTTGGATAAACCACCAGCAAAAAAAAGGTATTATTTAATAAAAAAATATTATTGGTTGTTTTTAATGAAAAAACTGTTTGAGTTTGTTTCGTTAATGTGAAGCCGGGGTGACATTAGAGAAAAATAAGTATTATTTTTCTGAAACAGTAATAATATTGATAGATCAAATACAAACATCATTCTATTGGTATTTGTATACAAAATATAACACCTACAAACTAATGAATGAAACAAAACATTCCTGAAACATTATAGGCACCTTCTTTGATAGTTAATAAGTAGGTATATTGACAAACAATCACGTCTGGTATTCATAACATAAAAGGAATCTACAACATAAGACGTTTACCTAAGACCTAGTTCACCGACATTAATACCTATGGGTTATGGGCGTAGATCACTTTTCGAGGGGGGGGGGGGGTACAATTACAGATTCTCTCATTTTGAAGCGGCGGTAGCCTAATTGCTAAGGCATCGGTCACGCAATCGTGAGGTCGTGGGTTCGAATCCTAACCATTATACTACCGACGTAAACCCACTCCTTTTTTTTTTTTTTTTTTTTTATGGCCGTAAAAAATGCCTAACGCACACCTCCAGCACCCGGGGCAGACGCTGGAGGTAGTGTGAGACCTGCCCCCACTAAAAAATCGGCCGTGTACCAACTCGCCGCCTTCACACGGATAGGCCGCCGGAATTGGCTACTTCTTCGGCGGACCCACCCAGCGGCATAGCCCCACCGGGCATTCCTGCTCCTGCGGCGTCCTGGGTACACACAGAACGCCGCCATCGCGAAAGACCGCGAGCGTGGGAAACTTCCCCGTCCATCACGCCCACAGCCCCACCAAACGACGTCACGCGCGGCTGCGCCTCGACGTCGCTCGGTTCGCCGGCGACGGGGCAGACTAGCCCCGCCGCCTCCCCCCACGAGATGAAGTTCCGCAGGAGGGTGCGACCGCGTCCTGGACCCCCTATCGCACAACGCATCCGGTACCCCTATCACTGACGACAGGGGCGAGGAGCGAGCACGTCTAAGGGAGTCCGTTAGGTGGAGGGTGGAGAGGCTTGAGAGGGCGCCTCGTCTTCACCCTCCTCCATCCGCACCGGAGCCTGGGTGCTGGGGTCGGCCGCAGCTCGGCCCGTCCCCGAGGGTGGCTTTGCAGCCTTGGGGGGCTTGCAGCCTGCCCTTCCCATCATGTGGTCGGCGGGCTGGTTGCCCGCCGCGCACACAGGGCAGTGGGGAGCGGCAGTACACGCCGCTGCCGTATGCCCCGGTTGACCGCAGCGGAAACAGAGTCCGCTGCAGTCTAAGCTGCTGGTGCATTTAGGGCGCAGATGCCCTGCGCCCATGCACCTGTTGCACCTCGCGGGCCTCGCCTCAAGGATGGTGATCCTTGCGGCAGAGACACCCACGAGGAGCCGGCCCACCTCTGCCAAAACTTTGGCCGCAGCGACGGGGCAACGCGCCCACGCCGCACCAACTCCACCGGGGCCGGGGCGGATCGCGCCGACCTTCACGGTTCCGGGAGAGCACTGAGCCTTCTGCTCTATTGCCTCCCGGACCTCCTCGGACGTTATGGAGTCGTCCAGACCGGAGACGCGCAACTCCGCGCACTTCATCGGCCTGGCGACCCTTACGCCCTCCTCGCCTCCCGCAATACGCCTGAGCGTTTCCGCCACCAGGTCGGCCTTCTTTGCGCCCTCCGCCCCCGGAACTTCGAGAAGTCTAGCCCCTGTCTGCGAGCGTCGGAACCTGACTTCTACGCCCCCAGCAGCTACGAGAGCGGCCTTCGCGTTAGTGAAGAGGCTGGCGTAAGTAACGCCTCTGCTCTCCGCCTCCGGCGACACCGTCACAAGGACGGCGGCCCTTTTTGGGCGGAGAGAGCTTCGGCCTCTTCCTGCCCCTTTTTACCGGAGCGGCCTCCTGCGAAGAGGGTGCGGCAGCGACTACCTGCACAGAGGACGCAGCAGCGGCTCTCTCTTTCTTCCAGCGCCGCGATTTCTTGCTCCCCGCCGTTTGTCATTCCTCACTAGAGGTGGCAGTGGCGGGAGCAGGCGCAGGCGCCGGGCGATGGACCTGAGCCGCTGGGGCGTACGAGGCATCCACTACGGCTCCTCTCGGTGCACGCTGCGGCGGGGGTTTAGAATCTCCCCTCCGCGGCCGCACACCTTGGTCACCCGGTCTTAAGGCAACTGCTGCTGCAAAAGACCCGGCTCGTCCCCCTGTACGGGGTGGTGGCGGTCCCATTGGTGGCCCCTGGGGAGGCCTCGGCTTGGGCACTGCGAGCGGCGGCCGACTGCTAGGTTCCGGGGGGAGACGCGCTTTTATGCCCTCAAGGCGCGCGTCAAATAGGCCCCCGAAAAGAAGGGCTAGTTGCCTCATCTGCGACTCCGTGAAAGAGTCGTCAGATGGCCTCTCTCCGCGATGGGCCGGGACAGAACCGACCGGTACAGCACTGACCAAGGCCGGGGCAGAACCGGCTTTAGTCGATGCAAAATCGGCACGCAATATAGTTAATTCGGCGCGAAGCGCCTTCAACTCCTCATCCAGGCGGGAGTTGTCGGCCCGCAACCTCTTTGTCTCCACCTCGTTTTCAGTAAAGCGCTGAAATAGCGCCTCTACAACCTCCTTTAAGGTAGAAGCGGACGTTTTCAGGCCCTTCGCAAAGGTGCCTTTAAGGTTTTTGCTCTTTTGAGCCACGTTCGCGATGACCTTCACGGAGGTAGCCGCCGATTCGCCGAGCTAACCCCCTCCGACGGGCGAAGCTCACCCAAGAGCTGCTGAACTTGCTCCTCAGCAACTATTTCACCCTCCGTGCGGTCTCTGTTATAGGCCTCCCGCCTTACGTAAACCCACTCCTAATACAAGCCTGATTTGCAAGCTTAGCTGCAGGGGTTAACAGGATAGCTCGTAATGTGGGACCGAAATCCCCCACTGCTTACCTTTAGTATAGTATATATATTTACCTTTAGTTACCTTTTAAAAAAAGAACAATAAAAAAATGACCATACACCGACTAAAGGTGTACTGTGTACCTACCTATTTTTTACCATTGGGGGAGGGGGCGTCAACCCCCCCACCCTTCCATTCCCTTATACTGGGTAGGTCCATGCTATGGATACCTGTAAATAATATTATAAATCCGAAAGTTTTCGAGTCGAGATTCAAATTCTTTTTTGAGCTTTCGCTCTGTCCGTTCGTCGTAGTACCTACTCATCATCAGCCTATCGCAGTCCACTGCTGGACATGGGTCTCATTTGCATTTGCCGCACGCCATTTGCCCGCCTTGGGATGTAAGGGGGCGTACCACCATCTTTCGCTCCAAGTCAACCTCGACTGCACGCGGTACATCCTGCTGTACAACGAACGAGGCTCTGGCGACCGACTGGTGGCGGTAATACCATCCCAATTCAAGTAACAGGTCGTTTTCAGTCAGTGATGGGAAACAGCGTCACTGATGCGAGAGCTACGCCCTGCGATCGCCAACCCGCCTGCCCAGCGTGGCGATTATGGCCATTACCCCAAATGTACGAAGCCCTTTAGTACTAGAAAGCTGTAATTTTGCATAGATATACATTTAAGTTACGCCGACAAAGTGGTACAATAAAATTTTGTAAAAAAAACTTTTTTGTCTACACGTAAAGTGGGGACGTAAAGTATGATTTTTTTTCTGCTACCCCATCGTGTTGGGTGCCGTTGGATAGGTCTTTTAAAAATATTTAGCTGCTAAAATATCACTTTTTTATATAGGGATCCGTTTGTTAAATATTAAGCCTTAAAGTGCAAATTTTTGTTTAAGTGTAACCCCCCTGCCAGCTAAGTGGTTGTTTTTGGAGATGTGGCAAAATTCTGAGTAGTAGCATATATACTGAAATTAAAACGAAAACTATCCCAGCAAATAGGCTTTACAAGTTTTCGAGTAACAACAAACCAAGTGAGAAGTAACAAAACTTTCGTACAAATTCCATTGAAAAATGCTTTTTAAACGCTGTTAATAGTATGAAACAAAAACAACAGAAAACCTACTTCTTATACCGCATTATTGTACTACGAAACCTTACATTGTGCGAGGCTTGACATGCACTTGTCCAGTTTTTATATTGAAGTAGATAGGTACCTACCTAATATAAAGATATTGCCAAACATAACGCAGCCTTCGATCAAAACACTGGGCATAGTTACACATAACTTCAATGCCACCAGTTATACCAAACAGATAAGTTACTAGTACGAATTACACCTTGGAAGGTATGTTTATGATTTTCTCTCAAACTGCTCCAGTGACCGCCAGCAAGTTGCAGCAAATTGTTGGTTTAAACTACCACTTGACATGCCAACATTGGCATGAATATTGGTGCAATTATGTTGGCTTCAATGTGAACATTTAGTATAAAACCTTGATTATAGCTTATCAATGTTGTCTTGTTTACTTGTGGAAGAGATGTCGGGAAATGTTTAACTGTCAATAATGTTTGCAAACGTGAGATGTTTTTGGCACCTTCTAGGTAAGTTTTCCAGTCCTAATAAGTATTTTATAGCCCAAAAATTTGCTCTAGGTAGGTACATAGGTATTTTAAAAACTCAAATGATATGACAAGGATGGATCACTGGTTAGCACTCATACAAGTATTTTCGTACTATTCATATAAAGAAAAAAATTAGGTACCTATAATTTTTTATTCATAGTTTTTTATTTATTTATAATATGTATGTGCTGTTTTGATCGATGACTTGTTGCCATCTTGTGGGTAGTGCCATGATCCCATTGCTGTACAAATTTTGAGATTTTTGATTTAAAAAATCTGATAGGTTTTCACAATGTTCTTTTGGGGTTAACTTTATGCTTCCTAAAGAGCTCTGAAGTGACCGAAAATGTTTGCGATTTGTAAATATCTGCGATGTTTAAGTTGTACCTAGGTACCCAAGTAGAATAAAAGTTGTTAAGAAAGTAAATAGGTACTTCGGTGCTCTACGTAATATTTTTTTTTTTAAATATCGAGCCCTTTATGTAGACGGCAAGCTCAAACGGATAAGTACCGTTGTATATACTATATTAAAGAAATACCTATCTATCTAAAGTATTTGTGATTTAATCTCATACAGGTTTCAGTGTAGGTTCAATAACATAGTGCCTAGAGCCTTATTATACGCATGCCAGTTACATGATGTAATGTTTATTTGTGGCATTATTACATAAGCTCATATAGGCACTAGTTATACTTCTACCGTGTCCACAGTAATCTAGTAGACTTTATTGATACAGAGATATGTAGGTAACTCACTGGGTGTATTAGATAGTTAGGTAGATACTTGTAGTCCGCGACAAGTCAATTTTGGACTTCTGAGGGTATTTTAAGTAAATAGGTATAGGTAGCAGTGGCAGGGAGTCCTAGAACACCATTCTTTCCGGCTTCCCTTTGAATTCTAGATACCTACTTAATATACGTATAAAGAACGGTGTTGACTGTGTCCAACTATTATCGAATTACCTTAGGATTATTTTAACTCTTTGCCGCTGATAGGTAGGTACCTCTAGTCTTGCTAGCCTGTTCCTATACTACGGTAACAATGGGTGGATCCAGGATTTTATTCTGGGGGGAGGGCACGAGAAGTCTAACGTGAGCACGCACACCCTGTGCATTGAATTTTAGCCCGACACCAACCAAGTGTGAATTGCATGAACGACGGGGGCACGAACGGCAATTGGGCAAAGAAATTCAATACATTCAAGAAAGAGATTCAGTAAATAAAACAAACGTCTGGAGGACGGTTCTTTTTGTTAACGTCGTAGGCGGTCCCCCTAGATCTGCCTATGATGTTAACTGCTTTAACTACCGTCGAGCGGGTCATGCACGTATACTACGAGTACCACCTCGCATGTATACATAACCTCCCGCTCGACTTCTTTACATTACATTTTCAAAAACAAAATACATTTTAACTCTTAACCACCTACCATCTTCTTTTGTCACACGACCACCTACACGTATGTGAGAACCTCGAGTAAAATCTTAGTTTTTTAACATATTTAGGGCCTAAACTTCACAATAAACAATGAATTTAATCCAGTAAAATAGTCTGTAGGTGGATAAGGTCATAACTTCAAAAACCGGTGGTAAATCAAGGGTTACAATTTAAAATATTTTTCTAAATTAATTGAACTATTTTGTGTTGTGACGAGAAGCCATGAGCGGAAGGTTATTTGTTTAAAAAAAATAAGAACACCAGCACAGGAACAAAAACAGAAATGACATCCACCCACCAACAAATCACAGAATTCCTCGAACCAGAGACTAATTTATTCCATATTTATAACACAATAGTATATCATTGTGTCAAAACCGCTTAAATTTAACAAGAAATAGGTACGATTTTATGTATTCCGGTGATAAATCATGTCCGACGTTCGAACGAACCGGTGCCTTATTGACAGACAAGTAATTACCGTTATCGGAATAATCGTGGTCACTTGACATGACAAATGGTCAGCCAAAATGGCGGACTTTGCACACAATGGCCGAAATTTGAGGTTACTTGCATTTTTTGGTGGATGTAGATTCACAACATAAAGCAAGTACCTACTTAACCAAAGTGCTTGATCAGTGGCGGCGCCAGGCAAAATGCGAGAGTCGGCGACATTATCTTTGCAAAGCCCCTGTCAGTACCGGCCATTGAGGGCTCTTTTTTAATGAAACATGTAACTTCCCTATAATAATATCTGAAATTGGTATACATTTTTCATTTATTTACTTGACATTTATCAAAGGACATATACCTAATGATGAACGCACTTTTTTAAAATAAGTCTTGGTTTTTCTTTTCTAACGTCAAAACTTTTGTGCGAGGCCCCGGCCTTCAGCGGCCACCGACGCCTAGCGCCGCCACTGATGTTGTGAATCTACTTACATATTATCAAAAATTGCAGTCGAGCCGTTGGAGAGTTGATTTCTTTGCGTGATCACTGGTTGTATATTTTTCCAATATTGGCGAATCTGGACATAGGTAATTATTGTGAACGTGATTTTAAACATACCTACCCAGGTATATTTCAAGTAGGCTTTAAGGTTACATTAACAGTTAGGTACTGTTGCCCATGACTTCGTTTATATGGGAATTTAGAAACACGATAAACCGTACGTTCTTACGAGAACCGTAGGTATATTTTTCAGGGTTAAACAGTAGCCCAGTGCTCTAGTGGTTAATCTTTGGCTATTCTAGAGTGAATCAACTTGAATCTTCAGTACCTAGATATTAAAGTTTACCAATATAAAAATATAAACAGTTTTATCTTTGGCTTTTGTTTTTCGAATGCCGCAACCTAAAACAAATACCTAAAGCAAACCGAGCGTACCTAATACCTACCTACATAAAATGACAGTTCTGTAGCCATATGTCCGCTGCGTTTCATTAATTTGAACACTACAGTTCAATTATATCGCGAAATATTGATAACAATTTACAACGCAAACATTTCATTAGATTTGGGGCGCCTGTTCAGTTTTTTAGGGTTCCATAGCCAAAATGACAGTAATAGTTTCGCCATGTCCGTCCGTCCGTCCGCAGCTTGTTGTAAAGTTCGGATCCATAAACAAAGGTTCATTAATTAGGTACCTACTCGCCAGAGGACATTACCATAGCTACCAAAAGTCAAGGCCAGGCCAGCCTAATGCACACTCGCATTGATTTAATTTCTGATAGCAATTTCATATTAAAATAGAATTGTAGTAGGTTTACGAGTACAGACTATTATATACTACTAGCTCCCACGGCGAACTTCGTACCGCTTCGTTTTTTTACGTAGATCGGGGTTAATTGTATTTTCAAATCATCCACTTAAATTTGGATAAAATGTTGTGTGTATACATTTTATCCAAATCTGTCCAGCCGTTCAGCAGTTAGATGACAAACACACGTACAAAAGAATTATACAGGGTGTTCCAAAACTATGCCACGCGGACGGGATAGTACCTACCTTAATAGAACATTTAAAAAGGACCAGGTTCCTGTATTTTTATGACACTGATCCAAAGGGTCAATGATGGGGATTATTTTTCCTAACGAACATAGTATCATAAATTAAGGCAAAACCATAACATTTTATTTGATAAAATAGTTTTTTTAAGACGACCCCCGCATTGGGGTACAAGCCCTATGTCGCGGGGGACTTTACAAACATACAAGTCACGGTCACAAAGTATACCGACTAGGAACAACAATTTGTGGATCACACAAAGTCCCGTGTGGGAATCGAAGCCACGACCTCTTGCGTAGCAGTCGGACCGCGCCACAGAGGCAGTCAAATTTGTGTAGTTAATCATGACGGATAGCCCATAATCATAACAGCTAGGCCCAACTATTGCATTTTTTAGTGTTTCTGCTTCTAAATAGGACAATTTCAAGTTACAAACTGAACTTAACGTATTATTTCAAACATTAATCACCCATCATTGGTAAATCAACAATACTGATATTATAAGGGTGCAAATTTGAGTATTACAAAATATTTATATATTTATTTAACAGCATACATTGTCTTTACAGGCGAACCCAATACAACAACATACAACATAAGCAAAATCCCTATTTTATAGTTTTTCTTTCATTTCAAAAAAAAATATTTCTAATGATTGACCCTTTGAATTGGTCTGGGAAAAGAAAGGGCTGTTTCTTTTTAAAAATATTTAAAAATCTTTAAATGCAGTTCGAATGATTTAAAAAATCAAAATGAAGTCTTCTTTCAGTAAAATGTCCTATGTACAGTATTTAAGGTGTATACGTTTGTGTTGTTGATTTTGATCATTATTACCGATTCTTAATATTTTGTAAAAATTGGACAATCAATTTTGACCGCTTAAAGTATTTTTCTTCAGATAATAAGGAAAGATATTTTAAAAACACGTATCTATAGAAAAATATTATTCTTATTCTTCTCGTATTTCAAAACGAAATAGACAAGGGCCACCACTTTCAAAATCTCATCTCATTATTTCATTTTACGAAATAAAGATATTTGAGTTTAAACTGGCAGTAGCCATAACTGGGACTTAATTTATTAAAAATAAAACACCATATACAATATAAACAGATGATATAATTATTTTGACACTGTCAACTTATAAATATTACATATATTAGGTACCAATGTCCTTACAACATGAAACAATCACTACGTGATAAATTTAGTATGAAAATTAGTCTGAATAGGCAATGGTTTTAATATTCGTGCCTAGTGATCCCGATAACCCATTGGAATGTGTGTTATTTCGACCGAAATGGGGGGTATTTGTAAAAATTGCAATTACAATATCGATAAAATAATATCAAAATTATCTACAAGCAACACCATATAACACTTAAGTTAAGCATATAAAATAATACATATTATAGTACGTAAGTTAAAAATAAAAATACGCAACTACCCACACTTTTGCAATTTTTCCAAACACAACCCTTTATATGTAGTTATACCCTAACTCTAGTAACCAGTAGAACTGTGACTAGAAATAAATAAAAATAAGAAAAACAGCTTACAAATTACGGAATGAATATTCTAAAAACTACAATTGCGGACATAAAAATTGTCCACATCTTAAAAATGATAGCACAATACTTTTATATAAATAACTGTTTTAACCTAGTTATTATTTCGATCAATCGTGGAGGCAAAATGTATGTATATGAAATAATTCGTAACGAAAATGATGAGATGAACATCTGGAAAAAGCCAATCGTAGAAAAAATCTATATTATTTCAAAGCTTCTAGCTTCCTAGTGCCTATATTCTGTGAAATAAACTCACAAATAACATGAAAAGAAGTCTTGTCAAGAAGTCTGTTGAAGAGACATGCCATTAACGCATGGAATTTCCATGTTTATTTTTTAGGTGAAAATCGACAAGATGGCTATTCTGAACATAGGCGGATTCAGTAACCCTGACGGTTGTTTGTGTACTGAATTTCTTGTATTGTATTAAATTTCTTTACCCATTAACAGAAACAAAATGCACCCTGCCCCTGCCTTTATGCCTTTCATGCTCCCCCCCTACCCCCCAGAAGAAAATCGTGGATCCGCCCATGATCCTGGATTATCGAATATATTTTTTTTTAGCTAGGTAACAATTTCACTCAGGCACTTTCAAGACATGACATGTAGGTAATATGGTCCAAAAATACAAATAATTATGGAGTCCGATTCAAATATATGAGGTTATTAAGGCACCTGTCTCATCAACGACGATGAGCGAAAAGCGAGCTCAAGAAACGTACAGCGGATGTATTTTGTAGATTTTGTCCGTGTAAACAAAAAAGATGCAGTATAGAGAGAGTACTCGCCGGCAGTGTGAACACTCAGCGATCAGCTATTAATATATGTATCTCTTTTGTTTACACGGGATCTGCATAAGTATGTATGTGTCTTGAGCGATAAAATCGCTACTCGCTTCTCTTTTTCTCGCCGTTGGTCGGACAGGTGCCTAAGACTCATGTTGTCACTGTCATTTTAACGTGAATAGACGCGAAAGAAATTTTTAAGAACGTCTTTTAAGTTGTATGTCGCTTGAGAATCAGAGGTATGAATAATACACGTGACCTCCACGAAGTATCGAAAATATTACATCGAGAATCTGCTATATACCTATTAGTATTTAAATGGTGACCGAGATTTTTGATGCAAAGTTTTAAAGCACAAATTACACTGGGAACTATAAACACCAGTTAGTGTAGCCCTGATTGCTTAGTTCCCAGTGTGGCCTACGCTTTATACGGTCGAATACTGTCGGTATTACGCTAAAAAATGGCAAGCTTAAGAAGATGCAGTCAGACGATTATGATACCTTTTATTAACTCGTTAGTTCGATCGAATTAAACCAACCACGGTCGAGGGTTGAAGTTCTAATGTATATTTAAAATGTGTAATAGCGAAAGTATTAAAAACAATCACTGTTGAAGCGTAGTCAAGATTGCATTATTTGTTTTGAACAATTTAAAAAAAAAATATAAGTATTAATTAATTTTAAATTAAATCGAAATAATAATAAAATTCCTGCTGTAAGTAGTAGGAGCAGTTATAGCAGCTGGTAGTTATTCAAAAATCCTGACTTTTGATAGTCATTTAAAAAGATCTTTGGGATTCGGATAATATACGTCCAATTGTCAAAAACCCAAAAACTCGTAATCGTCCACTTGTCAAAAACCCAAAAGTATGATTATGTCCAACTGTTACATTGACTCTTTGCTATAATGATCCATTGTTAAAATGTGAAAGTGTTAAAATGTCCAAATCTTAGTATGTACAAAAGTCAAATACACATGATGTTATAACGTAAATTTGTCAATTTAATTAATGCTGAAAAAGTCTACATAGAGGTTGACACTGGCCGCTTACAAATAGTAATTATTCATTTCGTAATGACGTTGTCATTGGTTTTCCTGTTTAATAGGCATCTTTCAAAAAGGAAAAAGACCAAGTTAACCTTAATATTGTTTAATAATGGAAAATAGCAGTTTAATATTTAGTTTAAATCAAAAAGGCAAGGATACAGTATTATTAGGAAAATACAGGTATAATTTAAATGTAAAAAACAAATGTGGCTCATCACTATGGAGATGTGTGGATAGAGATAGTTGTACCGCATCTATAACAATAGACAAGGAAAGATCAAGAGTGCTCAGGCAGAGTTTACATACCTGCGAATCCTCCGAGTGTAAAAATGTTGTACATTTGGCATATGAAAAATGTAAGGAGAAGGTTCGTTCAACTTATTCCCCAGTACAAAAAATATATGAAGATTCCTTCAATAATTTGAATATGTCATTAAACGACTCTGATAATGACGAAGCAATACCATCGTTTAGTAGTAAAAAACGAACACTGTACAGGATACGTAAGACATTTTTGAATGTTACGGAGACAAGATTTAGTAAAGTTGAAGACGTACAAATACCTAATATTTTAAAGGATAAGTTTTTATTGTATGACGAAGGGAATGAAGAAAAAATTTTGATATTTGGCACAGACTTAGCCATAAAAACTATGGTACGAAATCCAGGCAATACATACTTTGGGGATGGTACCTTTGCAGTTGTACCAGTGCCATTTTATCAGTTATACTGTATTCATTTAGATTTAGGAGAAACAGATGAATATATAAATGTTATACCAATGGTATACGCATTGCTGCCTAACAAAAGGACAGTTATTTATCAACGACTGTTTTCGATATTGCGTGATAAGTATAAGGTGGTAATAAATAAATTTAAATGTGATTTCGAAAAGGCACAAATTAATGGTATTAAAAATGTTTACCCGGATGTAGAAATTTCTGGTTGTTATTACCATTACCAGAGAGCTATTTGGAAGAAGGCAGACGCTCTTAAATTGTGTGATACTAAGGCAGGTCGACAATATGCTAGATTGTTTTCAGTTTTGCCGCTACTTCCAACACATTTAATCGTTGAGGGCGTTAATTCTATTAAAGAATTTTATTCGGCAAAAAATAATGAAATTATTAGTTTTGAACAATACTATGACAAGGAATGGCTATCTAAATCTTTAAAAGCTGACATTAGCGTTTTCGGTGATAAATATCGCACAAATAACTGTGTAGAAGGTTGGCACAATCGGCTGAAGAAACGGATGCATAGGACTACACAAAATATATTTAAATTTATTGATCTATTAAGAAAAGAAGCTAACACACAAAAAATAAAAATTACGCGAAACCTTTTTGATCGTAATAAGAGAAAAAGGGCAGACATAATGTTTAACAGAAGATATAAAGAAAAGTTAGAACTAGTGATCAAAAGCGAAATCACATGTCTTCAGTTTCTAGAAGATTGCATTAAAATAAGAAAAAAATACAATTAATGTTAAAAAATTTATTTAACATTATATTATAAATAATTTTTTTAACATTAATAGCAATAGAAAGTGTAAGTGGAGAAGACATAGACATAAAGAAGAAAAATGATAAGATATTTTAAATAGGAATGAACAGTTTTTTTTTATTTTCTTGTAACATTTTTTTAAAGAATAAATACTATATTTTTAATTTCAATTTTATTGTAATTTACAAGTATTATATATTATATTAACAAACACGTAGCCAACTTCTCTGGTAGGTATTGTTCCAGGCACAAACATTGAGTACAATTGCCTGTGCTCAATTTGTCAGAAGTTTTTTTTTTTATTTCGATTCTGTTATAGCCCACGTGAAGTTGAAAACACAATGGCAGTCCTTCTGTTGGTATATTAACAGTAGTACGTTCTGACCAGAAGGAATTATTACAATTGGACATTGTGTCACTTGGACCATATTTTAATCAAGGCGTTTAGACACATTCACGTTTTTTATATTTGAACATTTTGTGTCTTCATCAATTTGTCACTAAAGTTTGAAGTTTGGACATAATGACAAGTAGACGTATTGACAATTGGACGTATATTATCCGAATCCGATCTTTGCGTTAAAACTTTGGTTGCAATATTAATTATTGCATTTTGAAATGACGATATGTTACCAGGTTACTATCTTATATATATTTTTTGTGGATATGTTGTCAGTATTAAAATTCAGTATTAAATTAGCATAATAATAAAAAGTCAATTGTAAAAGTATTATTTTAATTAATCATCAGACTGTATCTCCTCAGAGCGTAACACCAACTCGTCATAAAAAGTGAAGAGTATTTATTCTATTCTGTAAATTGGAAATTTTCATATAAATACGGATCGTTTATTTCCTAATCTAACTGTTGCTATATCGTCAAACGTTCGTCTGCTTAATGTCTAACAATGGCGGACCCAGGGGAGGGGGGGCTCAAGACCTTTTCCTACCTTCTCACAAAAGTCATTGAATCCTGCCGTATATGTGTCCTTTTCTCAGTAGATTTAAATCCCCCCTAAGTCAATATCTTTAGCGGCTTTAAGTACCTGCCCGTCCCCCACCAGGAAATTTTGGATTCCTTACTGGCGTCATGCCCCCGCCGCAAATCAAAATGTTGGGTTCTTAAGGGCAAAAACTTTTAACATAACGGAACACCCACCATATACCTTTTATTTTATGAAACCCCAAATTAGTAAGGACGGGGGTTGGGCATTAAATTGACAAAGATCTCAGTAAATTTATCAAATGTCAGTTCTCACTACTACGAACTTTCATAACTTGAAATTTGCTGGACGCGTTGGCATTATCCAACGTGTTTTCTTATTGTTCTTAATACGCAGGCAATCAAGATTTTGTTTACAAAATTTCAAATTTAAATTAATATTTCGCAGAACCCTGGTAATTGTTCTACTGAACCCACTTTAGGTAACGCTGCCTTCGAGGAGTCAAGACCAGCCAAGTACAACAATTTACGGTTCTTCAGCCGAATCAAGACTCCATGTCAATATTTTGGGATCCTGAGCGGGGACGAGCCTCTCTCCTTCAAGAACATCATCCTAGATCCGCCATTGATTTTGTCTAGTCTAGTTCAGTTTTATGTCTAATTTCCTCATCTGTGTCCCAAAAACATGTCTTATTGTCGATGTGCTAGTTCTTGATGTAATCATTATCTAAGTGAATAAATATTGATTCGTCGGTTTTCGAAGTATAATTGTTATTATAGCCTCATTTTTAACACATTATAATTATCGTGTAGTCATTATAGAAGTACCTACCCAGGATTATTTTTTGGATTACTCCAGGAGGAAGGGGGAAGTTACCGTACACGTTATACCGAGACGGAGAATCCCCCCCGGATTCTCCGTCTCGGTATAACGTGTACGGTAACTTTCACATGTTTATAATCGGCGTCTTAAGAAACGATCGGCGTTAAAACGGCCACATGCGGCTTTTAAACGCCATATATGCAACTGCTCTACGACTGTATTTTTTAATTAAACATGAATAAGTGAATAGGTACCCGAAGAAATCTATTTGTGACTGTAATAAAGAACACATCTAGTATTTATCTCTGACTTAGTTACATTCGAAAACCGACCAAATCTAATAGGAAATTTACGTTATTTTTATTTGGTAACTTAATACTTTAACTTTAAAAGAATACAACTAACATAATCAATATCAATCCTGTTTAATTATAATTAGGCCAGGCATGATTGGAAATACTGAAAGTCCACTTTTTTTACAATTTCAGTTGACCAATTCTTTCGGCCGGCAGTGTACGATGAATGTGTGCACATGATAGTGGCCTGAAGTGTATATTTATAAGCAAATACAAAATGCTCGTCGCCTACTACGTCGAGACCGAATGGATATGTTATATGGTATGTATATACCAATAATGGCACTCATACAAACGAACAATTATGTATATTTACATAGATAGATGGTAGATGTATTATATATTTTACGAATGATCTGAATAAGTGTACAAACAGATCATTCGAAGCCTACCCAGATCATTCGTAAGTAGCTCCTAATGGTTGAATCCAAAAATGACTTTAATCCATAATATTGTGCAATTCTGTTTTTTTTCCTTCTTTTTCAAAACTTTAGTTTTAACTCGTCCTCACTGGCGTATGCGGGTCGGGCAATAAACAAGGTAATTTACCTTAAATTATTCACGCGATTAAGACTCGTAGTACATATATTTTCATAATGGATTAAATTGATTATTGAAGTCATCCAAATAGGAATAGTAATTACATGTTGTCAATGGAAAATATTGTTTTAATAGAGGAGATTTCTTGGTCTATTTTTAGATGTTTCTTTTACCATTCCACTGATGATTTTTCCAGTATTATAAATAACTGCTTTGTATGTAATATACTAATAAACACCACAGTAACCGGTTAAGATACCCGACAGGTTAAAATAAAATCAATGATTTATTGTTTTTATTCTTTTATCAAAGTCAAACGAATTTAAACTTTAAGATCATTCAAATACAATTTACTTTCCATTAACAACATTTTCGTGAAAGAAGTTCTCAGATGAGATCTAACTACAATACCTACGTTAACATATATAACAATGTGATGTCATTAAATATATTTACCTCTCGTTCACACAGTCGAGTAAAACGCAAGTAGATTCTACATACTGCTGAGACAACGATACTTTTATAGTTTCGTTAATTACATCGTAAATTGGGAATACAGTTTGATTTGTAACGTTTATAAAATTACTGTAGGAATATTACAATGTGGCCTTTAACCTTTGTTCTTTGTCACGTTTGTAACTTGTTATCCGATAACCGTATATCCGATTATCCGGATATAATAGTAGGAACGGAACATACGGATATCTAGTAGACACTTATTTGACAACTACATATTCGGTTGTTTGGGTACCAACTATCCTATAACCGGATATCCGGACATAAGGAAGACATAGTTCTGGCAACTGGATTTCCGATTATCTGGACGCCATATCCGGCACGCGATAAGCGGATATCCGACTACCATATATCGATAATATAACAAGTGGGTAGCAGGTGACTACGTCACGACGTTATCATTACAGACTGTATTCCTTATTATTTTCATTATTATTATAGAAAATGATGTTCACGACATAATAATAATCCTCCTTCTTGCGCAGTCGGGTAATAAAATTGACATGTAATACTATAACATTGAAATATAAGGCGCTATTACATTCATACCCTTTACAGTATAATACTTTATATCTAATATTTATTATTATTAATATATTTAGTGTTGCAAACATCTCTACGAATAGATACAAAAGTTTAGGAAATAATTTGGAAATAAATCACAGTCCAAAAATGTCTTGTTCTTGCCTTTAAGAGATTTTAACTTGTTTTTTTTTATATAGTTGTTTACGAGTTCGAGTATTCGATTAATAGGTGGTTTTATAGATAACTGATCTGTCGAGTAATCACTGATTAAAATATTTTTTTTTAATATAACTAGGAATTCTGTTAACCTCTCCAGCTAAGCTCAATGGCTTGTATTATACTCCGTTTCAAATACGAAGTTCTTTTTGACAGAGGTTTAATTAGATTACTAGTGAATGTATTGTAGTCGCTATTGGGCGACATCTATTTCCGATTATCATTCTGAATAAATTTAAAACGATTAGCATTAAAATAAAAAACAAAACTTTATAGATACTAATTCGATAACTCTGTCTGTGTTTCTATTACGTTTTCACGCATAGTTATATTTTTATCTGTAAGTTGTAATTTATAAGTATTGATATTAGGAAATTACAATTTATCGATAAATAAACTGATTACTGAACCATTCATAAAAATATTAATTACAGAACATGACTCGATATTGGCGTAGCGGATAGCAGGACAAGCTGTTACACTTCTCACTATCAAATAATAGCATAGAATTATCAATAATTAACCACACAAATTAATCGACTGATAGCATCGTTAGAAATTTCAACGTTCTTGTAAAATCTTCAAGTAAAATCTCTCAAAGGTAACAAAGTACGTATTAAAGAAAGCTGCCAAATGTGAACAACGAACAACATTACACCAATTTTAAAACTAAACTTTTATAGCATAATACCATACAATGTTCCAAAACGACACATGACAAAACTTTTTAATCATAAATTTTATTTAGACTGGCAACACAAAACACTGAGAGTACAGAACGTAAGCTTCATTTATACTTTGCTCGAGCAACGCACATATAGACAACGTTCACAGACAAGAATTTCAGATCACTTCGTTCGAAAAGCGTTCAGAGATTTTGCCTTCACAGACAAGAATTTCAGATCACTTCGTTCGAAAAGCGTTCAGAGATTTTGCCTCCATGAGCTATGTCTAAATATGCTTGGAACACTGACCTCTTTAGTACATCGTACGCTGGACTGACTACCCCGTACAAAGTGACAGCAATTTCAAATGTTGAATCGAATGACCGTCCTGTCAACTTTTTTTGACACTTGACACAAATGACCGTTGTTGTTATATTGTTACACAAGTATAGACTTCCGTTTGACTTTGTCAAATGACCATCCAAATTTAAAAATCAAATGGACTTCTTGTTTTTGTCTGCGGTAGCTAATTATGTTTTAAGTAAAAAGGTGTACATAGGTTACAAGCGCTCATAAAGCGACACCTTAAATACTACTGACTTATTTTTAAATGACAACAAGTGAAAGCAGCGGATTACATTTTTATCTTTTTCGCTCGTGATAATTAAATCATGCTTTCCTACTTTTACGACTTTTTTATAATAATGTGACATAGCAATATATGTTATTTATGTGTGCATCTGTGTGCCGTATTTTAAGATCGAATGTTGTTTATGAAACCTATATATACGTATTTACTTATAACATCATTGGCGGTAGCCTGCTTGGTAGCTTGGCTTGGAAATTTACCTTCTGTACTCGTGAATATTTTGTGATGGCAACATCACTGTTGAATATCTGTAATTTTGTTATTATAGTAGGAATATTGGATGGTATTACGCACCATTTAATTATGGTCAAGATGTCTCAACCACAGTCCAAGCATCAACTTCAATATATGCATAATACAGTTATACATTTCATGTTCATTCAAATTGTTATTTTCGTCCCAGTATTTTCTTCCATAGTCCCTACAAGATACGATTTTAACAAACAACTTACTCAGAGCATTTCTAATAAAACAGCCCCTATCACTCTCAGTACATATGCGACAATCACAATTTCTACTAAATTCTACTATATTGGAAGTATTTGATTTGGCAACACTGTTTAAAACCGAATCTGAGTTTGACATTACGGTCGGTACATCAGCTTTCATGCCATTGGCGAAGAAAAGATTTCTATGTAAGTTCGGGGTCATATCTTCGCCTTCTAGATCTTTCGATGTAGATCCACCAAGGTCTAGTGACCCTCGACGTTTGCCAAGATTTTCGCAGCTCTTAAACTCCTGTTTAACCAAAACTCCCTTCCTCAAATCATCTTCTCTTTTAATCGCTTGTAAACCAGATCTTCTAAGTCTTCTTGCATCTCCATAACCCTGACTAACCGAAATACTTCTGTAGATCGGCTCACTGGTCTTCAAACCACCAATATCCTCGTCATCATCCAATGAAGATATAAAATCCTCAGCTGAATTCCTAAAGCTGAAATTCTTTAGTCTTTGAATATCGGGCGATGCAGAACAGCTAACAGAGAATTCATTAACATTTGGTATTTTTATTTTTAATTTTAAGCGATTTTTAACTTCTTTATCACTTTCAACAATATCTACATTATCTGTACTGTCTCTCATACTGTCTATGGTTCCGGAGAACGTGAAACATTTCTGTAATTGTTTTATCTGTGGGGACAAAATCCCTTTTGTGTCTATACCTTTATAGCTATCTTTCAATACAGCTAAAGCTATGTTACGCTCTGATAAAGCGTTGTCTACACCTGTAGATGCTCGCCTACTTCTCGCTTTAAATGGAGAAGCAGGGATATCATCAATGCTCCTGTACCTTTCGGTCAACATGCCATATCTTTCTTCTGATTCTTCTGTCCCATCCGTCCACACAGATCTTACGCTCCCAGACCAATCCGACCCAATATTCTGTAGATGCACAAATATATCAATACCCCGGTCCAAAGAAATGGTACGCTGCAAAGGAATCTCATTCACAAATCTATCAGCATAAGTGTCATTTTCATACTCGTCGTTTTCATCAAACTTTTCTCCGAGCCAGTTATCAAACTCCTGGGTTCCTAGATTTAGATCGAGCAGTTCTTGTCTGAGGTCAAGTTTAGAGATAGGGTTTCTGTTGTCGGAGTATCGTCTGCTTTTCGTTGTGGGTGTTTTTTTGTTGGGGGGTGCTGTAGGAGGGAGGGAGTGCCTACGCGGGAGGGGTGGGGGTCGCGGCGGCAGGAGGGGGGGGCGTGCGGCGAGCGAGCGATGAAAGCGAGCGGCGCTGGAACCCGCCCACGGCGATATCAGACTCAACAAAGAGCTTGCGAAAACTGAAACGTTATTAAAACATGTCATAGTAACATTGCCAATATTGTAGAAGTACTGAATACTCAAACGATACTGAATTTTAACATGTATTTAAGTATTTCTGTCGCTACTATTCACTTTAAAGCGAAAGTGATAGCATGAGAGTTAATGCCGTCATAGAATTGAGATTCGTTTGAATATTATTAAATGAGCTTGATTCACCAATTTAAGGGTTACAGTACTTTTTGAGTATAGATGTGATATTTGACGTTTTTGATCGTGAAGTTTTTGATTTATTGTAGTTTCACATTTTCGGTATATTCTAACTAATAAAAAAATGCTTAAAATTCTTAGGGTGAATTGATGAATCATGATCCAAATTAAGATATAGGGTCGATTTTTAAAATGTCATAATTATATTTATTTCTGTTATTTTATAGAATAATATGCTATCTCAGAATAAATTAACCTTTAGATAAAAGATAAATGACATTTAAAATATCAGCCCTTAGTTATGTCAATGAGTTGTAGTAATATTCTTTGAATAAATCTACTTATATAATTTAATCAAAATGCATAATAAATAACAAAATTTTCTAACTACCTACTGTGTTGAGTGTGGCAGCAAAAGTGTTCATATTGGATGCATTTTGTAATTATTTTAAATAGCACTTAATTTTATAAATATATATAATTAAGTGCTATCCAAAATGTATGTTAGTTTGGGGACGATTTGATAGGTTTAAGTGCTGACGATTGTTATCAAATAAAAAACAACACTACAATAAAAAATCAAAATTATTAAAAATTATATTTTTGATTAAGCATAAATAAAAGAATCTAGTTATGATTGTTCGAGACAAAGAATAATAAGAGAGTAAAAATAATACATATCCTTCGACGCCCCAGCTATACTCTTTTTGGATTACTTGCTTTTCAAGTCCTAAGACTTGCAATGGCGAAAAAAATCCCAAATTCCATGTTAAGTTATTCCCAAAAAACCATAAATATTTCGCCGCAAAGATAATCTAGGTCAGAAAAAAATTTAACATAATTTATACATTAGAGAATTTTATAAGCTACGGGTCTTAATCGCATAAATACCTTTATTTTATTGCCCGACGTTTCGACCATATTGCAACGGCAGTTGCATTTACGCGATTAAAACCCGTAGCATATAAAATTCTATAATGTGTACAAATTGCGAAAGTCTACGAAAAATGTATATACCTACCAAGATGCCAAGATAAGCACATTAGGAGCATTATCAACCTTGTGGAGGGAACACCAAGCCCTCCTTGTAGTATCCCACCCTATCGGGTACAAATTCTACCTAAAATACATGTCCCAAAATCATAAACGAATTTCGGCCCTAATATCCAAAAAGAGTTGTAAAAGGTCCCAATCATCAGCACTTAACCCCCAACTCGTCAAACATACCGATCAGTATCCTCAATACCAAGGGCCGAAAGAGATTCGTGGCGGGGGGTCGCGACGACCGGCGCGTGACGTCAGCGCCGCCAGCCCGAACCTAACCCCCCCAACGATACGTTACAACACAACTGATAAGGAAATAATAGGGGGAGATAACAAAAAAAATGGGAGAAAATAATAATAAAATGTTTTTTTTTTTTTAGTATTATTGAAGATTAATGTCTGAAAAATCTGATATGATATAAATGATATACTTAAAATATTTTTAAGTAATTGTTTGAAACTGCTCAACTATTTTATTTTTCATATATTGGTATATTTTTTTATTGATTGATCTCATTTTAGCGAAATCTACAGCACACAAAAATATAGAAAAAAAAACGTGAAAATGAAAAAACAATGTGCATCTTTATTTAATTAAAATATTAGTACATTGATATTAACGATTGAAAAAAAAACCAACTGTCAAAATGAAAAATATTAAATAAATGTAATAAATGATGAAAAGTGCTGGACATAAATAGTGAGATGATTAAACAAAAATAGGATGGGAAAGGGAATAGTGGTCAAGCGTGAAGCGTCATGAATCGTGTACATTTTAATTTAAAATACATGCAACACCGTGCGGCGTGCTTAGTCTTCCGTGCGCCATCTCTTTCGGCCCTGGTGGCATTTTCCAGAAAAAAAAACAAAAATGTCCTAAAAACAAGACAAATTTTGAATAATACACCCAAAGAGTTTCTTATAAATCTTAAAGCTAATTATCATGCTCTATAAAAAGGAAACAATATAATGAAAAATATTACCAGAACCAAAATAAAAGCCCGGAGTAAAAGACGCCACGCTATGAACGTGCAATTTATTCATAATGATAATGAATTAGGGAGTGATCACACTTATCAACGCGGTATCGAATTAACCATATGTTCGCTACTTCGTATAATAAAAGCAGAATCGACATCGTTGTGAGAAACGATTTCGCGTCGATGACTGTGGTTACTCGGTAAAGCCTTCGTCAAACAGCGCGCGTACTTATCGCGCGTCAAGCAGCGCCAAAACGCCGTAACATCACGAACTATATATTTATTAAATGCTTGCAATGCTCTGTGCAATTTAGTTTTCGTCTAGATGTAACAATGCAGTGCTAGATGTAACAAGGCAATAAATACAGTTGTCTCAACGTAAGTTGACCGGATTGAACTTGGCGACAAGTCGTTGGAAGTAAATGGTGACAGGAACCGGGGGGCGGGGGCGGTAACTAGACCAAGAGAATTAGAGATACGATTACGCATTACATTGTCATAATTAGTATTACTAACTTAAGTTTTTTGTGCTTATTTTCGTAAAGAAATTGTTTTTTAAACTTTCTTTAGTATTTATTGTAACTATTCTAAATTTAAACTTTAATGAAACTCGCGCTTCACGGAAGCGACGCTGAGCTGAACCAGTCTACCCGTGACAACGGCCTTTGCAATACGGTCGAAACGTCGGGCAATAAATAAGGTATTTTATCTTAAATTATTCACGCGATTAAGACCCGTAATATGTCTATTTTTCTGTGTACAAATCCGCGAAAGTTTATCAACATTTATAATTCATTGTTTTCGTAAGTAATATTAGGATCGCATCTCTATGACATCGAAACTGTTATGAACCTAACTTCAATCCGGTCGAGTTACATTGAGACAACTGTACGCTTGCAATTTGACGAAGGCTTTAATAAATAATCATGTTCACATCGACCAAACGGACAGAGAGACACCTAAGCGACGTCTAAGCTCCACTACACAGATCGAGTATTTGGCTTACAAGGTTGCTGAATCGACAGGTTACCAGTGACCAGTGGCGGAGGGTCCTTAGCACATCATTACTTTCGGTTTCCCTTTCGATTGTAGTTAGTTAGTATTACAGGTACAAAGAACCCAGCAAGATATATTTTTGTATCGGGTTACTTCAGAAAAATGTTAACCCTTCGCCTCTGGCGTATACAATACAAATAGGGCTGAAAATTTTCATTGGTACATTAAGCCTTGACCCTTACTTAAAAATATAATGACTGTGTATCTTCTACATTGTCTTTGCTATACATGCGAGTAAACTAAACGAGATTGCTAGCTCTGTGTAATTACAATATTCTACGTTACAAGATGGATGCCCTGGATTTCTAACGATTTTTTACTATTTTCTATTAATTACACACATAATTTATAAACTGTCATGAAAAAATACAGGAAAAGTGTATTCAACGCGAGTTGAAATGAATGATGATAACATACGAGTATTTTGATTTAAGCCCGAAAACGAAAGCTAGAAGCTAGAATCTTAAAATGATTTCAGCTGTATACCGAAATCTTGTTTGATTTTCATCTCGGGAGAAACTTAGCTCAGTTTATAGACGAATCATGACTTTTAGGCCGAAAATGTCCGAAAACGAAAAAGAAGCTACGATCGCTCAGTAGTAATTATAATACTACAACCGAATGGCAAAACCCGAGTCGCTATAGATTATACCAACATTACAAAGATGAATAATGTACATTTACAAATTTTTCAAATGCAGTTTGATGTAAATGAAATGAACATTAGATTAGCCATATAAGAAACCATGATACAACAATCGGAGGAAATGTAGTTATGAAATAATGCGAATGAAATCACCATATTAAATTTAGGCTCTTGTCCCACTGTCGGCGAGTAGCGAGCAACTATCAAATATTTCATCGCTCAAGAACCGTATAATAGATGTATATAGGTCCTGTCCGTGTAAACAAAAGAGATGCAGTATAGAGCGAGTACTCGCCGGCAGTTGGAACGGTCTAAGATCAACTATGGAATATCTGTATCTCATTATGAAAATATATATACTACGGGTCTTAATCGCGTGAATAATTTAAGGTAAAATGCCTTGCTTATTGCCCGACGTTTCGACCGTATTGCAACGGCCGTGGTCACCGTAAACCAGGTATATAACCTTAAATTATTCACGCGATTAAGACCCGTAGTATATTTATTTTCATAATGTGTACAAATCGCGAACGTTTATCAATATCTGTATCTCTTTTGAGCGAGAAAATAGCTGATAGTTGTGCGCTTCCCGCCGTTTGGTGGGAAAGTGCCTTTACATGCATGTTACATCTAAAAATAAATGCCTTGTTTTTGAAGGAAATCGTGAAAGGAACTGACTTCAAAATTAAGATTTTGTATCAGATCAAAACCTCATTTTTTGTAGTCGGTTATTATGACAAACATGCAAAATGCATGCTAAAACCCACATACATGACATGGCTAAAGTAAGTGAAATGGTATTTAAGCGTCTTTATAATATGTATACAGGAAAAATTTAAAATCGCGCAGAACATCAACTCAAGTCATACAATTCGCGTAATCTAAATTTACCGGGCAGAAGTTAGTAACGAATACCTGCGCAGATGCATACAGAGTGATTTGTAATATATTATTAACCTCCCGCTTGTGGCTTCTTTCTATTACACCAAATAATTTTGAAATATCAGTTTTGAAAAAATAATACATGTTAACCCTACCACCTACCACTAACTTTTATCACAATTTTACGCCGAGGTCTGTGAGACCCCAAAGTAAAATCATTGTTTTATGTCAGGTTTAGGGCCTAAACCTGATAAAAAACAACGATTTTATTCCAGTAAAATCGCCTATAACTCCAAAAACAGATGGTAGGATTTTAACCCTTAATGAGTCGTAAAAATGGCGGCAAACTGACATGTCACTACTATAGCAGCTCCGCGTTTATCGTTTAAAATTACCGAAGAAATATACTCTACGAGTGCAAATGCAGTGTTTTGTTAAATAATAAGACGTGACTTAAAGTTCCAAGCGACCAGGTAATTAAAAACCAAAACAACAATTAACCCTTAATCACCTAATCCTAGGATAAATTAGCATTTTTCAAAACTGATATTACAATGTCATTTATTGTAATGTACAGAAGCCATGAGCGGGAGGTTATTAGTATATTACAAATCAGCCAGTATAATTACTATTCTTTATAGTGTTAAATAAAAAAAATACGAAAATTTTAGTCGTTTAGGGAAAATAAAGTTTCCATTAATAATCTCAAGATCTCAAGCGGGCCATGATTGCGCGAATTGTATTGTGTCCGTCGTTAAGAATGCCTCCAGTTTTTCCTTAATACATTTAACCACCCAAAAAATTATTCAACCCTTAAATACCCACACAAGACCAGTACAATTGCATGGGCGTACCCAGGGCGGAATTTGTGGGTCTAAACCCCCACCCCCTCCTCGGCCAAATGTGTACTGTACACAGTACACATTTGGTCAGTATTTATTCAACCCCCCCCCCCCCCCAAATAATCCTGGGTACGCCCATGCATACCAAACCACACAATGATACAATCAACAATCTGCACACAAACAAGCATCACACGAAGCAGAACAAAGGCACTTACAACTTCCTAATCCCACTGTTCCTCTTCCACGGCGCGTCGTCCGGCTCGGCCGGCAGCGGGCCCTGCACCGGCGCGTCCTCGTCCGCCGCCAGCGTGCTCGCTGAAGGGGAGGTATCTGAACCACTGGAATTTACGAAATCTATACATTAATACTACATTTTGACTCTAAATGTTGATCAACCCTCGCGATTTGTACACATTATATACGAGTATATTACGAGTCTTGAACGCGTGAAAAATTTAAGGTAAAAATACCCGACGTTTCGACCGTATCCACGGCCGTTGCAATACGGTCGAAACGTCGGGCAATAAACAAAGTATTTTTACCTTAAATTATTCACGCGATTATGAGCCGTAATAAATATATTTTCATAATATTTTGCAAATTAACAGCAGACTACAAACTTTTTAATCGGCCGATAGTTCGATCGGGTTAGGCAGTAATCGGCCGTCTAAACTATCGGCAGTGTCCTCGCACTTTAAAGAAAATCATGTAGCAATCGGCCATCAAACGATGTAATGTGCTGATTAACAGCCCGTCCAAACTATCGGCCGATAAAAAGTTTGTAGTCTGTGGAGGGTCAAGTCCGACAGCAATGGTTCGCGCCACTGACCTCATCTCTCTCTTATAGTCCTTGTACACTGGAGTGGTCTACAACAAGATTTTCATTAAATTTGATCTCTGACCAAACAGATCGAGACATTTGCGAGGTTAAACAACGTTACCACGGTCAATCTATAGATTTATTTTATATTATTTAAAATTTAATGTTTAACAGTTGTCTGTGTTGTAACCATGTGTTGTACCAAAATATTAATATTAGACGTTAATATGTATCTGCTGTCTAATTTTATGAATATGTTTTTTATTTTGTTGTGTCGTAATAAATTTATTATTATTATAGATAGGTGACCGTTTTCGAACATTGTCACACCCCTCGGAGAGCGTTAAACCGTCGGTCCTGCGCCTAATCTCTTACCGCTCGTGTCGGATTTCGTGCCATCGGACTATGAAAAAGAAGAAATAGAGAGTATACTTGTGTCTGTTTGTGTACTATAATATCTTCTAACGCCGTAACCGACATTGGTTATGAGAATATTAGATTTTGACAAATGGAGGGTAAGTTGTCAAAATCAAATGGAAGTATATACTTGTGTAACAAGGGTAACAACAAAAACCATTTGTCATAAGTGTCAAAATGACGGGACGGTGTCTCTATTCGGGATTTGAAATTGCTATCACTTTGTACGGAATAGCCAGTACAGTGTACCTATTAGCTACTACAGAGGTCAGTGGCATGCGTATGCGTACTACACCTAATCCGTCATCGGTTGAACTATGCTCGGCCGTCAACGGCCAACCTCGCCCGATCGAATCAATGTATTTATAAGAACGGACGTACCCTACTACACCCGCCATCATACGATGGCGCCCAAAACGGGTTTCATTCGATCGGCCGAATTTGGCCGTTGACGTCCGTGCATAGTTCGGCCGACAAACGGATTAGATGTATTCAAGCCTTAAGTCACACTCATTAGCAGAAACAAAACAAATTTGTAGGTTAAAAGCACTATCTAAAAAATCAGTAGACTTTAAAACAGATAGGTAAACAACGAAGTACGTAATTCATACATTTTCAAAATACGAAGCGAACGAAAAAAGTACTATAACGAAGAAATTAAATTTCTCCATTCGGAGACATTGAAAGCAAAAAAAAACCTAAACAACAAATTAACACATCGTATTTCTAATCAATATTTCTTACCATACAGAAGAGAATATTCTTGAGGTAGATTTATCAATACAAACAGACAAATCTTCCACTTTGCCGGTCGAATTCTACAACTGATCGTCAAAGTAAAAGATCGGCCGTCGGTACCAATACGATATGCTCTTCAAATTTTCATTCTTGATTCCAGTACTAATAAAGATATCTAATCCAAAAATCGACAAGCATAGAGTAATCCCAAACCTATAGACACTAACCAAAGACAATTATATGATAAATACAGTATTGTCGTTGGCCTCTATAGTTTTTTTGCCAGTAATGTCATTTTGGTTGACATTGGACAGCCCACATCACTATTTAAAACACTGAAGTGAGTTGGCGGGCAAGCATGTTGAAAAGCTATGTGATTGGTTTATTTGTATGACGTGAAAAAATCGTAGAGACGGTTTCCATACTAAAATTTTATGTTTTTTTATTTTAAGAATATAAGAAACTCAAGAGTTGTAAAAAGCTGGTTTGGTAGTCATACATAATCCACGGTTTTTTAGTAATATACAAGGTTATTTATGGTATAGTGCAAAGCTCAGACACCACAACAAGATATTTATTTCAAAAAACCATAAAAAAAAAAGAAAATGAAAATATTAAAAACTTAAGAGTTATAAGCTATTTAAGTTCTTTAATGTTCTTCGTGCTATCGTGCTCATAGCGTCTCGTAGTATGAAAAGTTATTGAAAAATAAGTGATGATTACATTTCACATCACGTTGTGAACAGGATTTAGACTGTTAGACTGATTATTGAATTAATTAATAAATAGAAAAATATAATATGGTTTAAAAACTATCACATTAGATTGAGATACTGATTCTGAGCAAACTACAGGTTTGCACTATATCAAGAATAACGGTGTATATGATTGCTGTTTTAAAACACCTCTCCTGGCTCCGAGGACTCTAATAGATAATCATAATTAAACATACATAGATAAAGATATAAAATTCAATCAGTGTCTTTTTATCCGACTGCACAAAAAGGAGGGTTTAATTTGGTGTATCTAATAACGCCAAATCATACATTCCGTTAAAATTCATAAGGAATATACAGTTACGTCATAACTAAGCGTCATCAAATTGTAATTTGATAAAAAAAGTATATAGTCACCAAAACAAATACTAATATGTAGCAGATAATTGTCTACTACATTTTTGTTTTGTTGACTATACATTTTTAAACATGTTAAATTGTGGCCGAATGTACTATTGCCGGAATAGTCAAAAATAATTTCTTGATTATCTACCCAATTTATTGACCCTATATTTGGGTAAACACACTTCAAACACAAGAAATAACCGGGTTACACTTCCCTGTGGTTTCGTTTGCGGACGTCCCCAGAACACCCTACAAAATTTCATCACAATCTCATTAACAGTATCACACACAGAGGACAAACGAACCAACATATATTTTATTTATACATAGGATAGATTAAACTTAAAGACATTAAGACTGGACTGCGCCATAACTTCATAAAATTGACCACTCTCTAGAACGAGGCAACATGACTGTGCGGCCAATACCTGTTTCTTTTCTCTAATGTCAAACTGATATACATAGGCGGGGACCAGTCAGATTTCTAAAAAGGGACATCTACCTTGTTTTATAAACGTTAACATTAACCAAACACACTGGTTCGTACAATAAAATTATTACTGTATAGAAAAACTTATGAATTTAAAAGAGTGGCCCATGAATTTCTTGGCAGCTTCTTCTTACACTTGGAACTGCCGCCTAGCTTCATTTTGATTTTTTGTTTCAAACAAATCATAATTGTATTATTATTTTAGTATGCATTAATTTGACGTTTTCAAACAATCATTAATTTAGAATTTCAAAATTTAAAAAAATGACCATAAAATACCAGCCGCACGAGTATTTTGTCTCTCTCTCATGCTCTGCAACCTGTATTTACTTTACAACTGAAAGGGTAGGCGCAGTCCAGCCTCTATGTCTATGATTAAACCACATAACAATATTTTTTAAAATAAAAAGTAAGGTTATATTTACCTGTCATGTTGCTGGTCAACTTGAAGCGCACTAAGCTGTTCCTCAGCCCTGCTGAGCTTCAGTTTCAGTTCATTTCGTTCATGCAGTATTGCCCTTAACTCACGAACGCTGAAGGTAGGCTTGGAGGACTGGTCGTCGTCTTCCGCACCCTCGGGGGTCGCCGCGCCACATGATGGGCACTTCTGGAAGTTGGGATTGAAGAATACATCAAATGGCTGCCAATGGGGTAGTCAGGCATGCGCGGATCCAGAACCTTGTTCAAGGTAACATTTGACACAAGCAGCCAAGTATTCTTAAATTCTCCAAAAAAGCCTGGGGGGAGCATGGGCCCCTGCTGACCGGGGGGGTTTATTCAGGGTATTCAGGGGCCATTCAAATATTACGTTAACATCAAAGAGTGAGAAGGGTGGAGATCATGGGTAGAGGGTTGGATTAATATTTGTGTAAAATATTGTAGACGCCCCCCCCCCCGTCGTGTGACAAGTGATTGCGTTACATGCGATTATGAGCGGAGGGGGGGGGGAGAATATCTGTAAGGTCCCGGATGCGTTTACAAGTTCCATTATGTTTAATTTAAACGTTAACGCCAGCGGAGAAAAATGTAAGAATTTGACATTAAGTTAAGAGATATGAACGACATCTTTCAAAGTCAAATCTAAACATAATTTTTTATATTTTAATTCATTATTATTAGTACAAGTTTCTATGAAATATTAGCTTGTCATGTCATGTTTAGTATTAAATAATTTATTGTAAAAACATAAAAAATTTAACAATGACAGCCTACTGAGCTCTCTACATCTTCCCAGTAATATGATATTTGTGGTACCTAATAATACTGCTATGCTTCTGTCCAGGGTACCTAACTGCTTACTTACAAAGATATGATGAGAACTTACCTTATTCTGTGCACTGTCTTGTTGTAACGCGGAGATGTCCCTCTGTTGTGACTGTACTATGGCTGTCAGCTCTGATCGCTCCTCACATGCTAAGCGCATCTGTAAATAGATAACACAGATATCAACGGATTGATAATTAATAAGAGCAGACATTTAACAGAAGGTATCAACTCCTGCTGCGTTTCAATGAGATATAGATAGAAAAATGCATTCCCCTGTAATGTAACGTTAAAGATTCGAGCATTACATCGGTGAGGGAGGAGAAACAAGCATTACAATAAGCAACCTGTAATTATACTTAACCGATCGCTTCGAAAATCGAATCATAAATGTAACAGGGGCATACTCTTCAGTCAAGGAGACAGTATTGTAATGTAATGCTCGAAATCGAATCATAAATGTTACATTACTAATACAATAATTGTATTTTTCAAAGATAAAACTCCACCGATCTGACTTCAAATTTCTAGACCTCAAATTTCTCTATCCTTTCTTGCAAGCGATTTGGGTCCTCGTTGTACTCATAAAGTAATTGGCAAGAAATGCCTATAAAAAATACTAAAATAAATGTTACATTACAGGAACATGCTCACGTTGAAGAAGGGGCCTTCACAGTAGTTAAAATGGCGGCAAACTGAGCTGTCATTTTACATTAAATACGTACCAAACCTGGGGGTTGTGTTGTTGAACCCCCGCCCCCTCAGAAATTATAAAAAGGTTACACAGTTCCATTGGCTGGTTTTTGTATCAATTGTATCACCTAAACTAAATTAACCCCTATGATTTAACCTACAATAAATACTTAATGCAGGCAGAAATAATTGTCATAAACTAAAAAAAATATATATGTTTTTATGTACCAAAGCTACAGGCGATACTTCGATCACTAGACTACCATCACTTCAAAGTTTCAAATGTTATTGTTAAGAAATCGAGTAGAGACATTGAATAATAGTTATCATTGTTAGTGTTACGTGAAATGTTTTTGTCATACAATGGATGTTTATGCGAAATATACAACCTTAATGAACTGTTATATTAATGTGTTAAGGGTCAAGGTGGTCTTAATGAACTGATATAGTTATTATTTGTGTTAAAGTATCGAAATAACCTTTAGATAACAAACAAAGCAAGCACTATGTATTTGTAACAAACTAATCATTAAGTACACATTTTAAAATCTAATTCACGGTAGATTTCGAAGCCTGTTGAGAAGCAAAACTAATGATTTGTGTGAAATGTTCCTGTAAGGGCCAAAGCATATATGCTACTTTTAACATCGGCGACCGGCGATTTACTACTGCATCAACATTACATCTAATTTTAAAGACTACGTTCGATCACTGCATATAATGACGACTTGTTTTAATACTCAAACGATACTTAACTTTGAGTCGTCCTCAAAAGTATTTCTGTGGCCAGCATTCACCTTTAAATGAGTCACAACAGCGTATTAAATCTCAGTAGCGTTCAAGTAATTGGCGGTTAGCGTTATCGATACTGCATTGTTTTTCGCTTCTGTCGATATGCGACCATGATTTAGTGACTACAGCGCCATTTGGCAACTATCCTCATTCGATTTAGAGACTGTAAAGCGGTGTAGTTGGTTTGCGTTTTAGTAAAATACTGCGTTCGATTGCTTTGTCCAAATAAATAAAACTACAATACCTAAGGTAGACTTATGTTCAGTGTGTTCTATGACTTTGTCGGTTTACTAAGCATCAATAGCTTCTCTCTTTCTCTCTCTTAAAGGCGACTTGGTTATTTCTACTGTAATTTTATATATTGGCTGCATCAAGCATCTAAAGCAACTTGATAGCCTCAACATGAATGCGTACGGTAATTGAAGCGTTTCAACTTCCTAAAAACGACAAATCCCCATATTCATAATACAACACTGACGACCGTCTTAACACAGTGCGAATCAACCGTGGTTTTCCACGGCAAAAAAATGAGTGTGGACAACAGGCCTTATAATAGCATTTTAACTAGCAAATGTTTCATCTTTCTTATTCTATTTTTAAAATAGAACACAAAACTTTCGCTAATTAAAATACTGTTGTAAACGTATTATCGATGAGAGGATTAATCGCCAGTTGCAGCGGCAAAAAGGAACATGTGTGCTTTGGTCTTTAAATCTTTTTTACGAAAAACAAAACTAATACCGCAACATTAGTTGTTTTAAGCATGCTGGTCACTCCCACTTGACAAAGCGTAACAATAGGTACATACCTCGGGATTCGGGTCGGGCAAAATGTTTTCAATAAGATACCCCGACAAAATCCGTTCAGTACCTTTTGGCAGTTGCTGGAACATACAGACAGACATACTAAACTTACGGACATAGGAATTCAAATTAATCCACACTCCATCTTTCTAGAAACTCTTTGTTATTTTTCAAAGGCTATGGGAGGGCCACTTTTCCAAAATTCTTGTTAACCACTCCAAATGTCTCGAGACGGGATCAGACACTCGCACCCAGACTCCCGGTGTTTACCGGTGGTAGGTCTAAGCCATAGGCCGCTTTGGTGTATACCACCAGTGTCAGTTATCCTTATGAGAAAATAGGTAATGTTAACACATTACTGTGTTTTGGTGGAAGGGTACGGTACCATATGAAAAAACAGGGCAAATTGGATATAAAAGTAAATTATTTTATACTAATCAGGTAATATTAGATCTTAAAATGCTCTGTAAATAAGTGTTCTTTTACAATTTAACATGTTTGACGATAGGAGCTTATGACGTATTAGGTTGTTATTCCATACACATTTCTATGGAGCTTGTCGTTTTGACATTTCATAAAAAGAAATTGATTTGACGTGACAGTCAACATCCATATTATTACGAACTAATGTCTCAAATAAGGAGTGTGACGCGGTAACAATCAGATATTTGGCAAACGAAGATTTGGGTGGCACTGATACTGTTCTGGACTTAACTGGCGCTTATCATGAGGCTTATTATGACCTGTTCGTCTCATCATTTGGTGGTAAAAAATCGGATATACATATAATGAATTACCTACTTCATGGTTGGGTATAGTATTGAAGATAGTAAAAATACTTATTACGGTTTGTCAAGCGAGACAATCATTTATGAAAGTTACATTGAGAACCGACACAATGTTGAAGAAACACACATCGTTAGTTGTTGTTTACTCGAATTCCAATACAACAACGATTTTAGGAGTGCCAACATTATTAGTCCTTCGTTAGTTAGATGTAGATCTGAGCCTTCTTGGTGGAAATCCTTAATGCTTAGAAGCTCTTTTTATTTTAGATCAAACCAGAAAGAAATCGTTTCAAACACAAATTAATTTAAAAAACAGAAAACGGTCACAAATCTATAGATCATAAAATTTTATAAGCTACGGGTCTTAATCGCGTAAATATTTTATTTTAAGGCTAAATACCTTTCTTTATTGGCCGACGTTACGACCGTATTGCAACGGCCGTGGTCACGGGTAGAGAGCAGTCTACTCGTGACCACGGCCGTTGCAATACGGTTTATTCGATTAAGACCCGTAGCTTATAAAATTCTATAATGTGTACAAATCGCGAAAGTTTACGAAAATATATCTATGGATCAGACAAGTGGAAGTGTAACTCTTAACCCACCTCCCAATCAGATGGATAATAATTCAGATTAGATCTTCGGAGACCATGCTGGGAACATTGTAAACTCTAACCCGCTTATTCATAATACTTTAGAGACAACATTTCAACTAGCAAATGTTGTCTTTGTTTATGGTTCTAATTTAAAATATAACAGAAGAAGACAAATCATTCGCTAGTAAAAATACTACTACTACTAGCTGTCCCGCGCAACTTCGTATGCGTAATTTTTCCCCGTTTTTGAATCATTTCTCGTCGCTTCTCCGCTCCTATTAGTCGTAGCGCGATGTTATATAGCCTTCCTCGATAAATGGGCTATTCAACAAAAAAAGAATTTTTCAAATCGGACCAGTAGATCCTGAGATTAGCGCGTTTAAACAAACAAACAAACTAACTCTTCCGCTTTATAATATTAGTATAGATGAATAAGGCAGTAAATTTCTAACGTATGATCTCTAGTTTAACTATTACTACGAAAGAATAACAATAACAATCGAAGATAGACTGCCAGTCAAATTAGACCAAAGGCGCAACTGGTAACAAATACAAAAACTCTTTAGTCAAAAGGTAAATAAGAAACCAAAACAAAAACAAAATGGCGTTAATAAAATCTCCTAGTATGTTCAGAAATCGTACCTATTTCAGTGTAATTATCAACGTATCACAAAACATTACAATGATTACAAATCCGGAACGAAGCGTGGTAATTATGGTAACACCAAATATCGCTCGTAGTCTGTGTTCACGCATCATATCCTTTAGCGCCTACTGTTAATTATACTATATACTAGCTATTGTGGAATATCGTATTTATTACGCAGAGTTACAAATCGAAATATTTAAATAAGTGCGTATACACTTGCGGATGTGTTACAGCACTTTATATTATAGGTAATATTATATGTTGTGTTACATTTTGAATTTTTAAAATAGCTATTAACTGAGAATTAAGTGTCGTGTGGTGCCGGCTTAAGAATAGTACCACCCCATCTCTACCCGTGGGTGTCGTCAAGGCGACTAAGGGATTTCACCCCTGAGGACGGGCAGCAGCGTCCTCTGCGTACTTAAAGCCTTACTGCGATCGCCAACCCGCTCGCCAAGCGTGGCGATTATGGCAATTACCCCCAGGATCTACATACTAGTAGGTTCTACTGGGGAGACCCGTGCCCAGCAGTGGGCCATCATATGGGTTGATATGATATGATATGATTATATGTTGTGTTACGTTTTGAATTTTTAAAATAGCTATTAACTGAGAATTTGTTATCACTACATAGTATGAAACAAAGTCGCTTTCTCTGTCCCTATATCCCTTTGTATGCTTAAATCTTTAAAACTACGCAAAGGATTTTGATGCGATTTTTTTTAATAGATAGAGTGATTGAAGAGGAAGGTTTATTTGTATAATAACATCCATATATTTTGTACCCGTGCGAAGCCGGAGCGGGCCGCTAGTGAATAGTAAAATACATGTATCAAGTGTACAATATTGGTGAGACTAAATATTTTTTCTTTTTTAAAGATTACCTACTAGCAATGTGGGATTGAGTCCCACATTACTAGAAATCTTGTTAACCCCTCCAGCTAAGCTCAAAGGCTTGTGTTAGGAGTGGGTTTACGTCGGTAGTATAATGGGTAGGATTCGAACCCGCGACCTCACGATTGCGAGACCGATGCCTTAGCCAATAGGCTACGCCGCTTCTAACAAAATCTTTGTGCATTTTAAAAGTGTAGGTACCTACAATAGATGCATAGGTAGAACTACCTACCAACTCGGCAAGTCTTGCCCTAAGTTTTCGATTTTTATTCTACAATTTATACAAATTCATGCGTTTAAATAGGTACGTAAAAGTAAATTGCTTAGAGAATAAGTACCTATACCTACCTGTGTCCAAGCATAGCAATTACAAACAATAATATATGTCTTTCATCGCCTGGGGACATACGACAGGGGTACTGTGCAACCTGCCCCCGCTAAATATACACCTGTTTACTTTAAATCGCCTACGCGAAAAGGCCCACCTACGCGAAAAGGGCCGCCTACGCTGAGATCTAGTATATCTGCGTCAACCATCCCCCTTCCACGCCACCATTTTAACAGTTTCAGATACAGCACAAAATACCAAGTGTACAGAAGGTAAGGTATTCACGGACATGAATCGAAGATCACTTCGGTGCACTTTGTTCAAAGGCGCACGCCGATTTAGCGACTATGTGCAATGTTTATGTGTGCGTTTGGTGAGAGGGCCTTCGTTGTTACCTTCTGTGGCCTCGGTATTGTGGTTTAAGTAAAAGATAGAGAATCTAAACTCACCTGATTCTGTAGCGACTTGTGTTTCCTCCGAAGATCGCGGCTGACTTGTGCCAACTTCTCAACTTGATTCGATAACTGCAAAGAATCCAAAATCGCCATTTTAACTCAGCACACAACACAAAAACCAAAATATCTTTAAAAAATATATATCTTATTTAAAACACGTGATGACAATAGGCATAACAAGAGACATAATACTATGTATAACGTAGTATCGGCTTATCAATTGTAAATGTCGTTCAATATTATTGATTCGTTTCGATAAGATACTGTCACGATATTAATTCTACGTGAATGATTCGGGAAATATAAAAATATGATACAAGAATTAGCCAAGTAAGCCGAGGATTGAAGTATTTAATACCTACTTAAAGATATTTCCGTTGCATTATTGTGAACAGCTATGCTACGTTATATAATAGGTACTTTTGGGTTTTACATCGGAAAATCCACAGTGGGATCGCGTGGTGGATTAGGGCCCCGTACCCACTCTCAAAGAAGACTCTCACTTATTACATTGTAAGAGACGGAACGTAAAAACGGATTTTTACGTTTAGGTATATTTATTACCCCAAGATTTAGGTCCAAGTCAATAGGAAACTAAAACGACAATAACTATACATGAAAGACATTAGTTGATTCCATTGGTAAGATATTAGAGATTCTTTTTGGTGATAGAATTAACCACAATCTCGCCTACTGCCTAGCGATGGCTAACGATGGAACACACTAACCTAGAAGAAACCCTAGACACTCATATCATGATTAATGACTTACAAGTTGTTAGAGAAAAGACGTAAAACATTTTTTTTTTACTCTTAACACGTCAAGGAGTGCAACTCCTCGTCTGAATCTTCCGACAAAGAGTTCCGCTCATTAACGTATAAAGGTTGCTTTCCACGGTGCGTAATTTTGCAAAATAATGCACCGTGAGAAGTCACCTTTAGCAATGTAGAAGCCTATCTATTTGTAAATCTTTAGGTTCACACTTTTTTTTTATTTATTTAGATACACAAAACCCATAACAATCATATTATAATTAAAGTGCAACAGGGCAAAAGGGCAAAGTATAGAATAGAATATATTTTTATTTTCAAGAACATGGTGAGGTATAGGTGTTATAAAAAAAAGTCGTTACAGCATATTCTGCCAATTGTGGCGTGCAAATATTTAAACTTTGTACAAGTATTTCTTACATTTAATATTAGTTAAAATACAATTATTATATAAGTCAAGTCATGCAATCGTAGTAATTTAATATAATTAGAATAATGTCATAAAGTGAAAAATAATAATAATATATAATAATAATAATAATAATTTCTTTATTGATCAAGTGACAATGACTCATTTTGTTAGTAACAATTATATCTTAAAAACTATGTTAGTAAATCTATTTAATTGGTAAAATAATCTCCCCCTACTGCACGCCCAACAGTGATGCTGAGAGACTGCAGCAGCGGTTCACATACCCACAATCGAGTCTGCTAGCTAGGCACTCTAGAATGCTGTTGGGGCTGGCCCGCACACGGCGCACCAGGGATGCGCACCGTTTCCTCATTATCGTGTGGAAACAGTCAACGCGAGCTTCGGCGAACATCCCTGATGCGCTGCAGTACCGAGGCAGCCCCAACAGCACCCGGAACGCGTTGTTGTACTGAATACGAAGAGCACTGTACGATTTTTGGGTATAACTGGCCCACAGGTTACACGTGTAAAAAGTTGTGCAGTATGCTCGAAACAAAGTTATCTTGACTTGGCTAGAACAGCGTGCAAACCTGCGAGCAATCATGTTAGCCCTAACCGACAGTGCCCTTCGTTCCCGTTCAATGTCCTCGTTGTCCTTGAGGTCGGAGGTCAATACGTGGCCAAGGTATTTGAAGCGATATACCCTGATTAGTGCTACGTCGTTCAATAAGACTTGTGGTATGTTCTCAGGCCATCGACCCCCGGCCTCAAAGACCATGACTACACTCTTCGTAGTGTTGTACGCCAACCCGTGTGTTCTAGCATAAGCTTCACAGATGGCTATCAATCGTCTCAGACCACAGATCGATGCACTCAGCAAAGCCATATCGTCCGCGTAACTGACGTTATTCAGACACACTCCATCAACATAGCAGCCAACACGTTCTCTGCTGAGTGCGTCTATCAGTTCATTAACATACAAATTGAAGAGCGTCGGCGAGCTTAGCCCCCCCTGTCGCACCCCGCACTCCAACTTGTATGGTTCGGACATGGAACCTGCCCACCGCACCTGATTGATCTGGCTTCCATACCAATATTTAAAAATATTCACAATATGGGGAGGGACTCCTGACTTTATCATCTTACTCCAAAGAATATCGTAGGAAACCAGATCAAAGGCCCTGGAGAGGTCAAGGAAGCAGGCGCATAAAGGAGTTTTCCTGTCCGCGTAATACCTGACAGTCCACTTAAGAGACAGTATGGCACTCTCTGTAGATAAACCTGCGCGAAATCCGAACTGATTTTGGTGTAGTGATATTTACCGAGCTGTGTATTAAGTAGACTGTCAAGTACTTTTGCTATAACTGTAGCCAAAGAAATTGGCCTATAATTATGAATGTCCGCAATGTCACCTGTCTTGTTTTTTACAATAGGTGTCACAACTGTCCTAGTCATATTACAAGGCAGGTACGCATGACTAACATACAAATTAAAAAGCATTGTTAATATTCGTGGTAGGTGAGGACCCGCATATTTTAAATGCTCGATGCTAAGACCATCGTGACCTGGGGACTTGCCTCTGGTCATGGTATTAATTACATTTTTAATGTCTTTGGCAGTAAATCTAGTACCCAGGTCACTGTTCTCGTCAACCCCATGTGTCCGCCATGAAGGGCCTAGCGGTGATGTAACTCGGAAATGGTCTTTGAACATCTCCGCAATATGCGCCGGATCACTCTCATTGTTAATGGATACAGGGAGACCAGGCTTGTAGCTCAGTTTATTTGTCTGTTTCCAGAAAGAACGAAAGTTGTTACTAGAGTGGAGTGAAGCCAGAACATCCATTTTGATCTGCTCTTCATGGCGCTGACACCACTTTAGACGAGACTTAAAGGCTCTCCGGGCCTCACACATCTCGTAGTATATAGGTCCATTAGGCTTCCCTAATTCTACCCATTGACCGAACTTCTGCCTCGCCTTCCTGTATGCATCACCAACATGCCTATTCCACCCTACCACCACTTTCTTCCTTTTACGCGTATTGCTTAACCGACCCACCGCGGCGGACTCACTGAGGACGGACACAATTTCATCATATAATTTGTCAATAACTATGCGGTGACTGAGATCATTACAAACATTATCACAACAATTTTAATAAAGTTAGGTTAAAAATTATACATTAAACGCAATTAAAATTTATCATTAAGGTATTCATAGATATTGTAGTCTATTTTTTCTTGTAACAGTTTTACCAGTTCTCTGCGAAACTGTCTAATAGGTAGATTTGATAAGTCTTACATATAGGTCATAGGTAAGTCTTACATATACGTACAGTGTACTACGGGGTACCGGGGTACGAATGAAACATGACTCTTTCGATTATTATTTTGTAAAGAACTTTCAGTAGCCAAGACATATCTGTCATAATATTTTAGTAAGAATTTCACACCTATTCCTGAGTAAAGAAAAGACATCGTAATCGCGGGATTTATTATATTTCTTGTATAATTTATGATATTTTTTTTTTCTGCATTGCATTTAATTAAGGATTTGCTAAAACAAATAGGATAAGAAGACTGCCTTTGTGGCGCGGTGGGAATGTGTCCGACTGCTACGCAAGAGGCTGTGGGTTCGATTCCCACACGGGACACCACTTTGTGTGATCCACAAATTGTTGTTCCGAGTCTGGGTTGTATTTTGTGTCCGTGACTTGTATGTTTGTAAAGTCCCCCGCGACACAGGGCGGTACCCTGCAGCGGGAGTCGTCTTTAAAAAAAATACAGGTAGTTAGTGTGTTTTTATTAATTATTTCAAATATTTATCATAAAAAGCGTCCATACAAACGTCAATATCAGAAGGAGAAAAAATATGCTGCCAATCTATCAAATTTAGTTCATGTTTGATTTTCTTAAGGTTGCATTTATTAAAATTATCCCTACCTATTTCCAATGGAGACCCATTCATACATTTTTAATGTAAAATTATATTAGTATCAATTGAATGTCTTTCTACTAAAGGTTCACTTGAGCGTGACGCATAAATAAAAGTTATTTCCGCAATACGTTCATAGTGATTGCGCCCGCGCAGCTGACCATTTAGTATAATGAGTTACCTACTATAATAAGTTGTTTAGCAATTACGATAGAGAAACTAGTGATTTTTTATTAATATAGAGTCGAATACTCAACTGCAACTTAAACGCAAGACGTCTCGGTCACTCACTTGTCATTACTGTGACTTAAGGTGAGGAGAAAGAACAGAAATACTTAGTTAATGTCAAAGTATTCTGATACCAGGTTATGAGTAGACTTAATGATGTAACCCAGTGACAAAAAAAAATAAGAAGTTGAGCATTTACTAACACTTAAACTTTTGCGTTGCATGATTAAAACTATTTATTATACGGAAATTAACGCGCGTTAATTCCCGTATATTTCTAAGCTTCTATCAAACAAGTACCTTTTTATCCGACTGTCAAAAGACAAAGGTATTGTTTTTCGAGCGATTAATATTTTTTTTTGTTTTTTTGGAGAACAAGTAGAAATTTAGCAATATAGAATTGTTGGTCATACGTTACTAGCAATCCTGTTAACCCCTTCAGCTAAGCTTAAAGGCTTGTGTTTAGGAGTGGGTTCACGTCGGTAGTACAATGGGTAGGATTCGAAACCGCACCCTAACAATTGGGAGTCCGAAGTCTTAACCATGGCTACCGCCCGCTTCACTGCAAGTATGTTTATGTCTTTAGCACGTTTACTAGCCTAACCGGCTCTACTTAGTTTAATTTTTGAGGTGTACTGTAAGGTTTCTGTTTGGGAGTGACACAGGCTGTAATATTAAAATACCTATGTAAACAGTAACAGAGAATAGTCGAGATTTTGAATGTTTTTAATAATTTTATCTTTTTATTACGATGGATTAAATTTGAATGCTGTGGTATCCTATTTAAATATTGCAGGATTTAATCACCACCAAGATAATACTTTTTTTTTTAAATAAGTCGACTCCCGCAGTGGGTTACAAGCCCTGTGTCACGGGGGACTTTACAAACATACAATTCACGGACAAAAAGTACACCCAGACTCGAACAACAATTTGTGGATCACACAAAGTGGTGTCCCGTGTGGGAATCAACTCCTCATGCGTAGCAGTCGGACACACTCCCACCGCGCCACAGAGGCAGTCAAAATTGTTAATTGTTTGTTTGTAGCATATTTTGTATTAGGTACTTATCTTACACATTGCTACAACAATATATACGAGAGATTAACCAGCACAGCCGGAGAAAACAAACAGATGGCGCAAAAACGTAAAATGGCTTTAGAATAGAGGTTTTCTTCATTTACGTGGATGGTAAGTCGAAATAAACATAAAAAATATTAAAGTAAATTAATTCATACCTACTAATAATTATGTATGTAAAACCATTTAGTCTTTCTGAGTTTTCAATAGATGTGATTGCCCGGCTTCTGAAAATGATTTATTTTTCCAAGATAGAATGTGTAAAAACCTAAATTCAGATATAAATAGACAGCTGATAAGATCTGTTTTCCTTTTCATTCCGTTATTCAAGTTCCTTCAATGCCACACCCACGCTACAGTAAAGAAACGAAGAGGGATTTCAAAAGGGATTTAAATTTCAGTTACCTGAGCTCGCTATTTTTGTAAACTTGTAAAGGTCTTGCTATTAATAGATACAGGTTTTTACCTGTCATAGACACCTGTAGTAGTCTACAACTACATTTAGGTATAGCAAATAATTTCTTCATGATTGATCATTACTTAAACGAATTTGTTTTATTATGTTCGTATCCAACTGTCAGGACAAGCTGTAAATGAATGTTTTTTTTAAACGTGATAACGTTTAAAAAAAAACCTTTAACCTTTTTTTTTTGTTAGGCTGATATCAGTTAATGGCGATTGCAGCGACATACGATACAATTGGAACTAAATGTATCAGTCTATCAGCGAATGGCGATTGCAGCGACATGCGATACAATTGGAACTAAAGCTACCAGTCTATCAGCGAATGGCGATTGCAGCGACATGCGATACAATTGGAATTAAAGCTGTCATAGGCATGGTTGTTTATTATAATGTCATCAATGTTTTCTTATGACGTTTACACGTAAAATTATCGTCCGTAAACCGACTTTACAGTCAACCATTTTTTTACTGATCACAATCAACAGAAGAGTTATAGAATACTTCAATAAAAGAAGTGAAATTGTAGAACCGGGACAGGTCACAATTTGTATAAAAAAACTACATGATACAATTATTGTACTACGGTTCTCAATCGTGTAAATATTTTAAGGTTAATGAACATTGTATCGAATATTTCGTAATTTACTATTACTATAACTTAAAACATTCTTGTGACTGACAGCTGCACATTGTAATACTAAAATGTTATAAACAGAACTCTGTTTCGTATTAGGTTGCGGTCGTACCATCTGACTACGGTGACTACCACAGGCCAATCCAGAACATTGTTCAGAGGGGGGGGGGGGTCGGCAACATTTGACTTAATCGGCTAAGTGTGAGTTACTATAAATAATACCTTGGTGTTATTGCTCGACGTTTCGACCGTCTTGCAACGGCCGTTGCCAAAATGTGTACAAGTCACGAAAGTTTACGAACATATACACCGGTAGTCTCAAATTCCCTCAAAAAAAGTCTTCCAGTCGGGTCTAGAGGGCAATTGCCCTTGATGTCACTCCTTCCCCCCCCCCCCCCTTGGATCCGTACCACCAATATAAAATATATTTTAAGCGCATCCTTGCGGCAAACAATACATAACCTAAATTTAAACACCCAATTCGGCTTCGATTCGCTTACAAGAATACATTGAGCGAATTTTAAAAGGGAATACGTGTCTCTAGCTATCATAAATATAGCCACGAAACAAAACCACCGTACACAATTGTATTGCACAAGACAGCCAAATTGCAGGCACTACAAACCTAACTTAAATATGTCACATTACTGCAAGATGTAGTTTCTCAAACTGTTTATAGTGTGACCCCAATAAGTGACACAATTGTGCCAAATCATGAATTAATTCTTCTGTAATGATACGCGTTTTCATTTTAAAACGCGTATCATAACAAAAAAATTACCCCCTTCCTTGATTTCAAGGAAGGGGGTAATTTTAAGCGTCCTTAATTCCGTTCCATATAAACAGCATTTCAAGCATTGACTTAACTAAAAAGACTATTAGCACTACCGAACAATAACCTAATTTCGTCAAATAACGGCACGTCATAATCTTTTTTTTTAATCGGTAACTGATTTGAAATCCTGAACTATCAATGAAAAGCCTACAATCTTGAAAGTTCACAACTGCAAAGGCGAGATCCTAGCCCCCTCATGTTGAGAAACAATGTAATAGTCAGCCTAGAGGGTGGTCGTTCAAGGCAGTAGGCTTTGCTGCGCTATCCCCAGACAGTCGTTAGGAACAGACATAACTGCTGTGAGGAGCAGACTTTTAATGCTTTTACCATTAAAAAAAACATTGTATAGAACCAAAGAAAGTTGAAATCTAGAAAGGAACACATTTTAAATGAAGAACTGTTGTTATATTGTACTTAATAATAATTCTGTAATGAAGAATTAGAATCCGATTAATGTTATTTAATTCTTCACAAGAAACAAAGAGTGGAAACAATCGTTTTAAATACTTTATTTCTAAAGGATTATTTTGATAAAGATTCATAAAAATCATTTTCTGTTAGACTTGCTACACACCTGTTCGATTCTCCATAATTCGGCACAGGCGGGGCGGTATATGTGGATGAACGTTCGGGAAAAAATCCGCTCGGCTTTGTCGAACGGGTTTTTTGATTTTTAGAACTACGACCCTGGTCAGATGAGGCGAATCACGCGCGAGAGCATACACACGTATACGTACTTGCGTAGACGAGGTACACGGCATACAATCATTGCGTTGACATGCTTCGCGCGAGAGGATTTCACTCGCGCGTAATCGCGTGTCATTCGCCGGCATCTTGACTCGCCTGCTATTCGCGAGTTGAGATATACTACGCGCATATACTGAACGCAACAAGAAGCGCTGAGCGCTTCTTGTTGCGTTCAGTATATGCGCGAAGCGAGCGCTATTGAACGGACTCAATAATACATTATTCTTAAAATAAATCGAAAAGTGATATTCACAACATCTAAATATTTTTAAAAGACCGATTCACGACCTATCCGATACCTCACACGATGGGATAAGCGAGAAAAAAATCACATCACTTTACGTGTAGGGGTGGTACCCGATTTCTTTTTACAAATACTATAATATCAATTCTGACCAAGACTGCTAGTATACTGTCAGAAAACTAGGTTTCTATTTTATTTTTATTTCAAATTCTTCTCGACTGTCCTGAATCCGGACCTAACACTCTTTTGCACAAAAACAAACTTGTCTCGCGCGTATCACTGGCACTACACCCGATCGGCACTTGATAATAAAGCATAAACATGCGTTATAGTAGTTTCGGTTCAAATTGCCGAACCGAACGTGACGATTCGCTTATTTAAGTAGCCTCCCTTACACGGAAACGTTAATATTTATGAATGTTAGAAAAACCTAGTCGTTTAAATAGTTAATTTAACAATTTTAATAATTGTTACAGAATGGAACGTCGAAATAAAAAACAACCGTTACGTTTCCGCCTTCGCATCAACGAATGTCAAAAATCATATTTAACAATTTGGAACAGATATGTAAAAATGTTGATAAACTTTCGCGATTTGTACACATTATAAAATTATATATACAACGGGTCTCAATCGCGTGAATAATTTAAGGTAAAATACCTTGTTTATTGCCCGACGTTCCGACCGTATTGCAACGACTGTGGTCACGAGTAGAGTGACTGATAATTTGGGAAATGGTCATCTATCTAAAGTTGTGACAATCGTAAAATTATTTGAGTCCACCCGTAACCACAGCCGTTGCAATACGGTCGAAACGTCGGGCCAAAAACAAAGTATTTTACCTTAAATTATTCACGGAAATAAGATATATAATTTTGTAAGATATGTAAAGCTTACACATTATGCTTTGTCTAAATCTCCCCAAACTTAAGTATAACATACGTGCCTACCTTCCCCTAGCTTACAAAGTGGGAGGTAGGGGGTAATCGGACCGTAAACGCACGTACGTCACACACAGACACGTTTGACCATTAAGGATAGTGATTGCCTTAGGCTAATACAATTTAGGCTTTTATTTTACGTTAGGGGTATAAATTTAATGGACGACTTTATTTTTATGTAATCTCATAGACGTGATCTATAAGAGTGGCCTTGGGAAAGATTTATGTATAGCTGTTGATCTAGTAATACAAATGCTGTCTCTAATCAATCTTATACTTCGAAGGGATGGCAATCCAACTTCAAATCAAGGCAAATCAAATCATTTCACTTAATGGAATATAGGTGTACATAGGATCTTAGTGCGAATTAGTTGTCCATTTAACCATATTATACCGTAAGTGTAAATTTTTTATAGCATAATGTGTTGGTTGGTATTGACGTTATAGGTATATAATATGTCAGATGCTTGACAACTGAAACAATAATTTAAGCAATAGATATGTGGCGGTACCCACATATAATTATAAATAAATTGACACTTTACAGCTCGCGTCAAATCCTGAATCGCGATATAGAAGTTTTCACAGCTGCTAACTATAAATACAAGTTCCCAACGTTAACAGTCGGGCCGCGGCCCGTCTGGCATGATCACCTCGCCTGGTCGGAGGATCCTCCCTTTGTGTTGGAGGGACTTAACAGCTTGCCCTCCACAGATAATAATACAATCGTAATAAATATCGATGTTTTGAAAATTGTAAAAAAAATCACAAGTAATGTCATCTCGATATCAGTAACCAATAACACCACAACTTTTCAACACTAAGAACTAAACATTACATCCATTCCCGTATATTATAAATGGAATGGCTGTAATAATGGCCTAGTTACCAACTATAATAGTCTCGGCGAACCTTGATCCCTATGACACTGACAGTTATTCCCACGACACAACCTTGTAGTAGCGTCACCGTTATATTATAATCGAATTGGCGGTGTCTAAAAATGATATTTATTAATTTTAGGCAGATATATGCAATTACAATAATATCCCGTTAGAATTATAATAATTATTAACACTTACAAGAAATTATCTCAATCAGACTTTACGTTGACGTCCTGCAAAAGTTACTCCGTTTGGAAGATATCGACTAGTGCGGAAAAGTATCGATAAACAAATATCGAAAATGGAAACGAGTGTACAAAATACATCAATAGAGTACCTACGCTCTTAGTGTCAGATTTATAATCATTTAAGTTGTTTGCGATAATAAAATAAAGGAGATTTAACAAATTTATTGTATATACCTACTCAAATAAAACAAAAGCGGTTTATTTATGATTTTTTAATATACATTAATCTGAATCTGACAATGATGTCACCGATTGCGTCTCAGACTCGGAATCCGAACTGCAGCTGCTTTCTCCTATGTTTATTAAAAACGGCTGGTCTACTATATTGTCGTATCGCACGTCTCGATTCCAATCATCTAAGCATAGTTTCAAACAATAGTAACAAACAAAGGATTCCGATGACACAACAAAACACGTGGCGCATACAAGACTCGTACTGGCGTAGCGAACTGACAGTACTAGCGTAGTGACAGATCAGATAGTGTTGCTATAACTAAAATTTTAATTCACATTAAAATTATACAGTCCGACCATGTTACCTCTGCATCGGAATATTGGCAACCCCATATACAAATACACGGATACTTGTAAATATAACAAGCATTATAATTATAGTAATGTAGATTATATTTTAAAAACATGTTTATCGATGTGGCTGAATGCAAGTCACGCCTTTGCCTATAAAAAGTTGCGATATATCGACACGACCCGTCACTAGTATGAACTGTCATAGGGATCAAGGTTCGCCGAGCTGATTATAGTCAAAACAGCAACATTTTAAGAAATAGTCAAAACGCAGATTTTTTATGGAGATCTCATACAAATGCCGGATAATGGCGTCACTATTTTTTCTAGTCCAATCACTTCTTTTAATGATATGATTAATGATTTAAAAAATATGAAACACAAAATTTACATTTCCAATATTTTTACGATTACTTCCCCAGAGACATATCAGAATGATGAAGGGTAAACAGTAAACCTAGGTACTCTATAAGATACGAAAAGAGAAGATCATTTGGGAAACGGTCATCCATCTAAAGTCGTGACAATAATAATATGATTTAACCTCGCTGTTCAACACAGGCTCCTCAGACACCACACCACCATGGAAGCCTCCAATATCGATCATGATAGTATAAAGTATCACATCATAAACCAATATTGATATAAAACGCCAATAAACACTTTAAACTAATCAGCCAATAGTACGCCATAATATAAAGACATTATCGTCCACAATTTAACGTAGGTATTTATAATTTTTTACAATCATCAAAACATACATTGAAAAAAAGATTTGAACATAAAAAGTTATGACGTCATAGATTTGTTTTTGTAAACTTTTTAAAAGCGTTCTGGCCTTTTTATAAATACAGACTGATTTGGCTTAACAGTCCAAGTGCTGTATTGTATTAAATATTCGTGAAACAGCCACAAAAGCTTTACGTAGAATTGCAGGGAGTTAGTTAAAAATATGCAAGTGGGCGGATAATCCCCCGGGCCTGTGTGCAGTCCAACCTATTTACATTTTGCAGTGGTTGGCAAGTGGATTGACGCAAGAGATTTTATTTACATTTGCATAAATTTTGCTACGGAAAGTCTGAAATACATTATGATTCATGTTTTCAGTGGTATAAAAATATAGCTGTAAAGAAGCTTATAAATGGGTTTTACGTTTTGTTATCGATTTAAATTAATTTTATTTCGTGAAGCCTTGATGAAACGAAAAAAAATCGTAAAAAGTAATACACAAAAAATCATTGGTGGACAGAATATGTTAGAGAACTTCAAGTAAAAAGCAGTAAAATGCAAGTGGGAAAACGCAAAGAGAATTAAGACTGTTAATTGTGATATTTCTTAGTTCAAATTCCTTTGTAGATTATTCTTATTTTTTTTCTTTTTCGGGTGTCGGTAACCTGTGTAAGTGTGGACAGAAGAAGTAAACGCCGAAAGTACAAGGTTCATTTTTAGGGTTCCGTAGCCAAAATTGCAAAAACGGAACCCTTATAGTTTCGTCATGTCCGTTTTCTGTCTGTCTGTCACTCCGTATGTCACAGGGATTTTACTTAAAGACTACTCAATGTATAAAAAAGTGGGTTCCCACGTCCCTTAACTTTTGAACCATGAACTTATGACCGAATAATATGAAAAAAAATCACAAAGGTATAATCTAAAATATTGAGTTATTGCCGAAAAACCGCGTTTCTCAACAAAAGGGCGTAAGTACAATGAACAAACGCTGTTCTGCTGATGCAATTATTCAAGACTGCGAAACCCTGCACATGCTCTTGCCCGGTTTTTTTATAATATTTGAGATAGAGCCCGCTTCAAGGCAAAGGACGTAACACGGGAACAGCCACAGAGACCAGCGTATTTGTTTGGGAGGCCTGTATTAAGCCATTTGGATGTTGCCAAATGTCTTAATACAGAAAGGCCTCCCAGACATGGCACAAGACAGAATAAGACATAATTCCGACTCCTCTTTCAAGTCAAAAACTAATATCCGTCTTAAGAACAATCCCTACACAAACTTAAGTTGAGTTTTAGTAGTGATTGCTTGCCAAGACTAATAAAGTTTTATTGAGCTGTTACAGAAACACTTTAGCGTGTTCAAATAATACTAACTAGAATATCTCCAACTATTCTGCGGAGAATATGTCACTAATAAAGGTTAACCGCATTTTTGACGGTTTAGTGTTCTCTTTCCCACTTATTACGTTATAAACGTGATGAAAGAGGACAGATACGTCGTTTGTTTTACGTCATCGCTAGTTTATGTGAGAAAATCCACTACAATAATACACAATTTAGACAATTGCCACTCAGCAGGACATCAATGAATCCTAATTCACGCCACATCGCAATATTAGGGGCATGTTGCTTAAAAGGAAGTAAATTGTAAGTTTGAACCCATGATATAAACAGTACTTATTTCAACATAGTTTACACGTTCATTAGTTTACGAATTTGCTCTGATTGATAACAGGTTCTACTTACTCAATTTTATATAAATTATGAAGATTGATTGACTAGAATTGATCCAAACACAATAATTTAATTAAATGACAAGATGAAACCTGCCTTAATTTATTTATTTGCAAACATGCTGCTACCGACACAAAGATACAGTACGATCAACGTATCTTGACCGGATTGAAGTTAGGTTTTTATCACTTTCGTGCATGTCATAGAGATGCGACCCTAAAATTACTTACGAAAACGATTAATCGATTAAAAATACTAACAACATTTTAATTCAACAATATAAAAACACTATTTAAATGAGTTCATAAAAGTTTAAATTTAGAACAGTTACAGTAAATAATAAAGAAACTTTGAAAAACAATTTTTTTACCAAACTAATCACATAAAAACATGAATTAGTAATACTAATTATGACAATGTAGTTTAGTTACCGCCCCCGCCCCCCGCTTCCTGTCACCATTTACTTCCAAAAAATGCATCTGCGCAACCACTTGTCGCCTACTTCAGTCCGGCCTAGTTACGTTGATCGTACTGTAGTCTAGTTCCCTATATTTTATAGTCATATTGGCCATGCAAATCTTTTTGTAGAAAAAAACCGGGCAAGTGCATGTCGGGCCACGCACAATGTAGGGTGCCAAGTCCCCCATTCGAATAATCCAGCTTAAGAAGTGGGTTTTCTGTTGTTTTTGTTTCATACTTACAAACGTTAGTATTTTTAATAGAATCTGTATGAAAATTTTGTTACTTCTCACGTGGTCTGCTGTAACTTGATAAGCCTACTTAGCTGTGACAGTTTTCCTTTTAATTTCTCTATGTATGCTACTACTACTATTTTTCACATACCCAACATCAACTATTTAGCAGGCAGGGGGACACTTGACTCTAACAAAAGTTTGCACTTTAAAGCTTAACACTTAACAAACGGATGAATAAATCGAAAAATAGTTTTTAAAACCCCTAAATGTTTTTAAAAGACAAATTCTTCTTTAAAAGAAAAATCTTCTCACTGTTTCTGAGATTACCGAAACAAACAAACAAACTCTTCAGCTGTATAATATTAGTATAGATGAAATGTGCCATAGTTGAAAGTCAACGACATATTAATACAAGTGCTTTTATTTGGACGATCTTTCAATGCTTTCAAAGAGCTTCTATTCACCAATTCATCGACTGTATTTTTAATCTTTCAGAAACCGGACGTGCTTTTAAATCTATCACTACACAAAATTTAACAAGTACTCACTACTGAATTTATCACTGCAGACCATATAGAGAGTTCCACCTCATCTCGTTTCAAAAGCACGAAGTAATCATGAGTGGGCATACAATATTCAAGTGAGTGCACTATCCGTTCATATGTATATAACTCCAGTATAAGCAGAGATGTTGCTACAAGCACTACATTAACCTATTTCAGATACTCGACCTCAAAACATGAATGAGATGGATAGCTTGGAGAATTTTAGAAAGTTATGGACTTAACTTCTACGGTACTAATATTAGAATTTCTTACACGCATAAAAGTGATAGTTTGCATCGCACTATGATTTATAGACCGCATTTTTCGGATATCCCTTTTTTAAATGTAAAATCAGATAGATCTCATCATTACCAAGCACGTTTGTTTTAGCCCTGTATCGTAAAAAAATGGGGTCTATAAAACATAGAGTATCGTAAAAATTGGGGTCTATAAAACATAGTGTATCGTCAAAATTGGGGTCTATAAAACAGTGTATCGTCGAAATTGGGGTCTATAAAACAGTGTATAGTCGATATTGGGGTCTATAAAACATAGTGTATCGTCAAAATTGTGGTCTATAAAACATAGTGTTTCGCAAAATTGGCGTTACTTTCAATCTCAAATGTAGGGATGGCAACTCCGATCTATAGGTCCTATAGGAAAGTGCAAACAAGGTCATAAACCCAACTTTACAACCTAGTCTTTACAAATTATAAATTAACTAGCTGACTTCGTTTGCGTCAATTTCCCCCGTTTTCGCAACATTTTTATTGATGCTCCGTTCCTATTTACCATAGCGTGACGTTCCTTCGTCGATAAATGGGCTATCCAACAGTATTTTTTTTTAAATTTTACTGAGATTATCGCGTTCAAACAAACAAACAAATAAACAAACACACTCTTCAGCTTTATAATAATAGTATAGATTTAATTATGAGAGTAGGCTACAGTCAGAAGCCACAAAGTGAAATGCAGAAATAATTTCATAAAATATTCTGCCGACCTAAAACTGGAAAAATTGTTCTTAATTCTTCAATTCCAGATGTCCCTTAAAATAGAATCTGTTGGATAGCTAGACTATCGATCGACTTTTCTAAAATAAAATCAAACACATTAGCTACAGTTAAGTAAAAATGTATGTATGAATTCAGTTTGGTTAAATATAGACGACATTATTTCTTAATTTATTCAGAGCTTTTCAGTTTTTACCAGACAGCGAAAGAAGAATGGTTATATTTTTTCAGTGATACATTTTCAGACCATACATGTTGTCAGACTATTATTACTTATTCTCAATACTGAAAATTGAATCTAATTTGGTTCTAAAGAACTAGGTACCTACTAAGTATAACACTATGAAATAGTTTTTAAAAGAGTGAAAAAATACAAAACCTAAAACCAAGACAATATGCATTGATGAAGAGAGTTTTTTTTTTATCATAGTCAAATTAATCCGACGTTTCGATCGAATTGCTCCGATCGTGGTCACGGGTCGACTTTTCGATCGCAACGTCGGGTAAGTAAAAGGTGCGTACCTTTAAGTAATTATATATATCTAATATCAATAAAACTTATTTTGTATTTTTTTCTCTCCACATATTGTTATTCAGGAAGCCACAAACAAGGCCAAAGAAACGTTGTTTTACAGGCAATATCTACTCCTAATAAAAAACAATGACCTACATTGATATGAATATCAATCAGTTGTCGGATTAATGCTTTACGCACGTATGCGATAATGTAATCCAATGCAATCGGACAATAAGATTTGCACTATGTTGCAGAATATTCTAGATATGATAAAAAATAAAGATTTTTTATTTTTTCACCAAAACTGGAAACAGGCATATGTTCTGGCCGCAATGGCGCACCATAGATGATAGACTATGGAGGTATTATAGTCTATACTTACTTTAGTTCACGTTTAATTTACATAATCAAGTTGATTGGTAGAGAATGCCTATGGATTAATTCCGCCTTCTGCAATATATTTTCAGAAGGTTTAAATAAATAAATAAAATTAGCAATGGTGAATAGTAACGAGCATGTACGCGTATCATAACAGGTACACCATACTGGTTTCCCAATAACTTTGTTATTTCTTAATTTTAAGCATATATACTGAGATTATAATAAGCTACATCTCCACGAAAGAAAAAAAATTACGCAAGCAAGTTGGTCATTAATTATTTCAGACGTAAGTTGCCAACTAACAAAATAGGCACAAGTTGTAATCTCGGGGTAATCTCGGGAACTAATGGTCCGAATTGAAAAAAACCTTTCACTGTTGGATAGCCCATTTATCGAGGAAGGCTATAGGCTATATATATACATTACGCTACGACCAATAGGAGCGGAGCAGGAATGATAAATGTTGCAAAAACGGGGAAAATTTACGCAGACGAAGTTGCGCAGGACAGCTAGTTTTGGATAAAATTTTATTAATTTATAAACACGCCTATGATAGCAAGCAGAAAAGTGTTCATGACTATTTTTCATTTTTCATAACCCTTACTCTTTTGATATCCGAACAAATTTAGTTTCAACTGATAGTTTTTAACATGAAGATTACGTTTTGGTAGGTGTGCCAACTTATTTATGTTCATGGTTACCTAGCAAGGTATGAACAGGTAAGTCAATATACCTTCACCGATTTGATAACCAATAAAAATAAATATAATTTAATCATGAAATTATTAAATTAGCGGTTATTTTGACTTATGAATGTAATTTGGTATATCAAGCTATTTAGTGATTGTTTTAATTTTATAATTTATTATAGACCTACTACTAAGGGTCTAAACTTTTGTACGCCAATCTCTGGCAGAACATAGTGAACCTTTATAACACTAACAATAACTGTACTGTACCTATGCTTATACTTACTTTATTAATTGATGGATTGACGAAAATAGTCGTATAGGCATCGTAAAGGCTTGCCAGCAAAAATCCGTTAATGGAATATTATAACCATGCTGTGAAGCTTTAAAATGGAAAAAAAAATTGCCATGATCACGTTTATTTTTACCCGACTGTAAGGAGGGTATGTTTTTCGCGCGTATCTTGTATGTATGTAATATTATTTTTCATAGTCTTTTCACTTTTTTAAAACTTTAATAGTCGTGTTTATAAATCAATCAAATTAAAAAAAAAATAGTTTTCAGATGGGTGAAAGTTGAAGTTCCACGTCTCCCCTACTATAAAGTACCTAAGCAAGAGCTTAGCGCAAACAAACGTTCAAATAAGTATAAGTAACAGTGTCGTTCCATGACGTTATTAAATTTTTCATCACGGCACGGGATTTGCGTTCATATTGTTTACACTTTTGACCTTTGTGTAGCTGTTTGAGATTAAATTACAGTGGCACGCTGGATTTGTAATGAAAGAGAAAGTTATAAATTGTTACTTGTTAGTTACAGTTAGTAGTTGCCTTTTCACGCGATTTTTAGAGGATAAAAGACCTAGGAAACTTCGTCAAATAAGAAATTACTTAGAAAAAACGTTTTGGATACGGGTTTGGTAAAACAAACAGTTTTCTTTTATACCTAGTCCGGCCATAAGTTCTGTTACAAATGAAAATGCATTTTTTAAATGAAGGAATATTACTAAAACTTATATTTATTAAAGTCTCAACAAAAAATAAAAACAATATTCTATTCAAAATTGCCACCTTCAAAATTTCGAAACTGCTTGCTCCAGAGATTTTTTAAGAGACTCAATGTCGCCGTGTCGTTTAGAGCAAGCCATGTTTTCTAAAACTGACCATAATTTGTGTCTAAAGGGTTCTGGGCTAGATGAGAGCTAGTCTTCAGCTCTTATTAGTCCGGAACGTTGGTTTCAGGCCAGGCTTAGATAGTTTGTGCCTTGTGATCAGGTGCAGATTCCTGCTGGAAAGTCATAGGTACATTTTTAAAAAGTGTATTGCTGAGGGGTTTCACAACACGATTGGCTGAAGTTTTCACTCCTTTTTCACAAATATGTCGCTTTGTGACGCCTTGATAAGACACGCCCCACCAAACCATCACTGACGCGAGATGATGACCACACTGTACCTTTCCGACCACTTGAGCAGCTTCTTTAGAACTGTGAGCGTACACTTTATCATTTTACTTACTGTAGTGCTCTTCAATCGTGAAAATGTTTTCATCGGTAAAGAAGATATTTTTGTGCCCTTCACCTGCGTATCGCGACAGAAGGCGTTTTAATCGATCCACTCTCTTTAATTGTAAAGATTGATTTAGGGCATATCCTGTATATGGACGATAAGCACCGAGCTTCAGACTTTGTTTTATAATACGCGACAGAGTCCTAGCGGGAATCTTCATTTCTTCAAATATTTTTTGCTTCCTAATGGGATTTCGACGAATTCGTCGGCCGCGTGTTTTGTAATATGGTCTTCAACAGAGGAAGTGTTGTTGCATCTGTTGATAGTACGATAATACGAACATATGGCTTAAACCAAACTTTTGAAATGTCTGAAATATGACCGACGGCTCCATACCCACTTTGTGCAAGGCGATCGCCGCAATCCTATTTTCTTTAACACCCCATTGCAATTTGATAATGAACACGAAAAAATATGTGAAATGGCGCAAAATCGAAAGAATTTGTAAATATAATAAACGCGATCCAAACTCAAACTTATTAAAAATTAAATTAATTAATTTTAAATTAAATATTTTTTATGTAACAGTATTTATGGCCGGTTACATACTTTCTTCTTTGTGTCCATCTACAATAGAAATTAATTAATTATTGGGTAAAAAAATTCAAGTACCCGTAAATATGGGATTGAAGCTTTATGGCCTGTTGGTCTTCTGGTTAGTGGCCCTGAGCCGGAGGCCGTGGGTTCGATCCCCAACCAGAGAAAACTATGAGATGGTTTATTCTGTGTGTCGATGTTATTTATCTGTGAATGTATTTGGGTGTTATTTATCTACGTAAGTATAATTAATAAAGTATTTAGAAATATATAAGTATGTTTATCAGTTGTCTGGTTTCCATAGTACAAGCTTGATATATAAGATATGTCTTATTATGATCAACTTCCTCTTTCAAGTCTAATTATCTTCATTAAAAAGGGTCAAGATTTTAATTCCGAAACCAAGTCTAAGCCATCTTTGTGATTCAACACGAACTTTACAAATTCTCAATTTTCTAAAATCACTTTCTAATTAGTGAAAATTCGAGCCTCAAAGTTTTTAATCAGAGCCATTTTGAAACTCCAATTGGAACTTCAGACGAAACAATAAGCTCATTAGCGTTGAGAGCTTTATAGCTATGTAATTAGTCCCTGTTGGTTTGTTGGTTTAACAGATACTTACTATTTTGTTCTACATTTAATTAGATACTACATACTTTTATATAGCTTTTCCCAAGGATTCACCCGCGTTTGTTTTTGAATAAAATTTAGACACTTCTTTTCACACCTGAAGGGGAGATATTTTCAAAAGTGCGTAGTTAGCAGATGCCTAAGTCATAACAACTGTGAGTCAAATATTTATCTAATATGTTCCGGGATTTAAGCTGCACGAAATATATAAAGATTTAATGCAATTGTAGCATAAAAACATGGAGGATAAATTCGACTTTAGCTAACGGCTTAGGATCGGTACACCTAAGGTCGCAGGTTCAAGTCCCGCCTGAGACAATTTTAAGCTATTGCATAGCTTTTATCGCGGGCTTTGACCGCGGCGACCGAATATCGACATTCCGTAACGAAAATAAAACCTAAAACCCGTGCTCGGCCGTGCGTTCGCTTAACGTACGTATATATACATGTATATATATATATATATATATATATATATATATATATATATATATATACGTATGTATATGGTACGTACAAAGCTCGCACGGATCGAGACGAGCTGCTCCGAAATCGGACGTATACGTAATTTAAAGATTTTTTTTTTTGGTGTGTAATTACACTATTTATATCTAATTATTTATACCTAGCTATTTTCGTTTTATAGAGAAGAAAAACTTAAAGAGCTAAAAAGAAGAAGAAATTATGAACGTCAAAGGGCATATTATCAGCGTCAAAAGTTAATAAAAAATGCTATGCAAAGGCTTTACCACGGCAGTCCCCGAGTACCACACATATTTTTCTTTATACATTTCATAAGCATAAAAATGCTCAAAAGGCAAATACCGAACGTTGTCAAAATGTTGTTTGTGTGACGTACTACAATACTGCCAACCTCAAGTAAAAGATAAATTACTTTGTTCCGTAGTTCATGCGTTACCGGTAAACATAATAGCTTTAATTCTAGATCGGTTATCAATTATTATTATATAAGTGCACATTCAGGCGCACCGGGACTTGTTATGTAATATGTGGATAACGGTGCCAATGTAGATAACAATCTGACCGTGGGAGTCACATAATCAAAGCTAATCCAAAGCGTTGGGGGCTTTATCAAAGAGAAATGTAAAATACATAAATAGATCCTCATTGTGTTTGGTCTCTAGAATTTTCCGTTGTCTATTTTTTGCATAACTAGCTTTTGCCACAGCAAAATTTCTTTGGGACTTAACAAATCGTAATACAAAGTTTTATTGTATTTATGACTAGCTGATCAATGTTTACCGGTTTTGCAACATTTTTCATAGCTGTTCCGATTCTATTGGTCGTAGCGTGATGTTTTAAAGCCTTATTAGCCTTCCTCGATAAATGAGCTATCCAACGCAAAATTTTCTCAGGATTTAGCAAATTGTAATAAAAAGTCTTATTGTATTTATAACTAGCTGTCCCGCGCAACTTCGTATGCGTTCGTTTTTCCCGGTTTTGCAACATTTTTCATTGCTGGTCCGATCCTATTGGTCGTAGCGTAATGTTATATAGCCTATAGCCTTCTTCGATAAATGGACTATCCAACAGTAAAATAATTTTTCAATTTAAACCATAAGTTCCTGAGATTATCGCGTTCAATCAAACAGACATACAAACAAGCTATTCAGCTTTATAATATTTGCATAAGTACATGATTTTGTGTCTATCTGTCCAAAAAAGATTCAGCAAGAAAGACCTCATAGAATCAATAAGCTAAAGAGGCTATTCGCAAAATCTGTTGCGGTGCTAAGTCTATATATTTCAGTTATTTATAGTGAAACATTATAATCTCAAAATTCAATCACACTCAATAAACACTATTTAAAGATTCCAAGCACTTTTCTTATCGGTAACATAAAATACATCGAACACGACTTTATTGCTTAAACACGAATTTGGAACTTATCTCTTTTGACATACGGACGCCGTAAACTAGATACTGTTTACTGCTACATTTCATTCCGACCTTTTTATGGGCGAACCCTGGGATTTATAGCTTCACGAGTCAGGATGAATTTGCAATGAGAAAAATCTGGAAAAGTCCTATACTTTGTTTCGACTCGTATGTTAATTGGACGCATATGTAAACGTGGGTCTATCCCACTAATAATAATTAGCCTTTAGATTTCTTTGAACGGGATAATCTCAGAAACTACAGGTCCGAATTGAAGAAATATTTGACTGTTGGATAGCCCATTTATCGAGGATGGCTATATAACATCACGCTACAACCAATAGGAGCGAAGCAGCAATGAAAAATGTTGCAAAAATGGGGAAAATTTACGCAGACGAAATTGCGCGGGTCAGCTAGTATGGAATAAAAACACTTTTCCTATTTAATAGTCTGAGATATTAATAACTATTCTGCAAAACAGCCCGCAGTGGAGCGGTAAAATTAATTTTCAAAAACTTTTTTCTTTTAACAGATCTCTGAGGACTTCGCAGCTATAAATGAGAATATAAACCTCTGTTTTACACTTCTAAAGTTTCGTAGTTCGAAGGGCAAACTTTCATTGTTGAATGTTGACACGAACTAAGACGAAACTTAGCACAAAGATCGAATATCGTGGAGGAGGGCAAATTTACTAGCTGGTCTTTATCACAGCCAAAACTTCTGGGTCTAGGTAACTAAAGAAATAATAATGTAACTGGTAATTGGATTGGTACAGAGATGGTATATATATTTCGGGACTTAATCGCGTGAATTATTTAAAGGTCATAAGCAGTCGACCCGTGACCAGGATCGGTGCAATTCGATCGAAACGTCGGGTAAATAAAGGTTCGTACCTTTAAATAATTCACTCGATTAAGTCCCGAAATATTTATAATATGTATAAAAATCGCGAAAGTTTAAAAACAATAGGTACAAAGTTAGATTCTGAAACTGCAGTTTCAGAATCTATATCCGTGTGTTCCGGGATAAATAGTAGCATATGTGCTCATAGGCTACTATTTATCCCGGAAAAAAATACGGTATTAGGTAATTTATTTAAAATTTACGGTGGAACAGGTTTGTTGGTAGTGTAACAAAAAGCCACGAGGAATAGCTAATTGGACAGATTTTCCAGACCAAACGCTAACTGGAAATAAGGGCTTAAAAATTTACGGTTCCCTGATCAAACTAGAAACATAAGCACATGCGGCCTCCATACAAATAGTCAAGAGCTAAAATAAGAGAAAGAAAACTCACACTGTCAATGAGCTGCTGCTTTTCCTGCAGCTGTAGCTCTTGATGGCGAAGAGTTGCACGTTGCTTCTCCGCCGTGCTACTCAGTCTGGATAAGACCTCTTGGTCGTGTTCACGGGCTGGTGACGGAGGTGCACTGGTTCCTGTGAAATAGGAATATTCTTTTTAGACCATTAAACCTGCTTTCAACTACCTACATCATGAGTAGTCTTCTTTTTTTAGTCTGGTAGTTCTAAATTGAAGTTTGTAGGGAATATTTTATTGACTGACTGAAAATCACTGCGTACTTGTGCGAGACGTCGTGGTTGATGTACCATTCTGGAAAGTAATAAATACAATAGTCTCTTCTTGTGACAATACAGTTCAATATTTTTGTCAAGGAATATTTCTATTTAGGTCTCACCTATCCAGACCCTTCGCACCAATTATAGGCGTGACAAGAATCAAATTTTTGTGTCAGTCTAACTCGGCCACAACTCGCCTTACCGTCAGAAGCCACCTTCATGAGTTTATAGAAACACAACATCAACCTGTTTTACTATGTTATTATGTACGATGGAGGCCCTGAAATGTACCACTAGAGCTAGCTGCAAAGCTTTTCATAACTCGTTAAAATAAGGCGAACTCCTCAATTTAAGTGACCACTCGCTATTTCCTATCGTTTTTACATTCACAACATGGTGGGGGTAAAACCAGAATAATAATTTGAATAGTTTAAACTTTAAAGGTATATCATGTCATAAACTAGCTGACTCGCGCAACTTCGTCGGCGTAAACTTTTCCCGTTTTTGGAACATTTTTCATTGCTGCTCCGCTCCTATTGATCGTAGCGCAATGTTATATAGCCTATAACCACCTCGATAAGTGGGCTATCTAACAGTAAAATCTTTTTTTCAGAATATCATGAGATAATCGCGTTCAAACAAACAAACAAACTCTTCAGCTTTATAATATTAGTATAGATTAAACAACTCCGTTTAATGTTATGTAAAGATACTTCACAACTAAGGAAATAATAATGCTTTTATTACAATCTTAACAAAAAGATAATCATTAAAATAATTGAAAGACTTTCAATACTACGCTATTGCGTGGCGATGTCTCATTACAATGAGCTTAGTCGTTTCTCAGATTGCTACAATAAGTTTTACTGATGACATAACTCATCATAATAACTATTTAAGATCCTTTCTTGCCCATGTTACTATTATTATGCTACTACCAGTGGTAATACTGTTAATTTGTTCTCCTTTCTTACAACTGTCGTAGTAAGTTGTTAGAAGGGTTTACCTGTGTCACTTGAAACTTTTTACTGATGACACAATTCATCATAATTATATTTAAGATGACATCATGATCTGTCATACGGAGTAGGCAAGTATTGAAATGAATCATTTTTGTACAACGCAGTCAACTTGATTCATATATTTAAGAATATTCTATGAATTTTCCGACTTTGTACGTTTGCGACTTTACCAATAAGGATACGAGGTTCTGAATGGCTCCGAGGAATTCCTATTTCGATTCTTATTCTGGAATGCGCATTTGACAAATACTGTGCCACCATTCAGGTTGAGAAACCAGCGAGGTTAACCAGCGTTGCTAGTGTCGACCGTATCAAATATAACATGTTAAACTGTCAGTTCTGTGCCTTACCTCAACACACAAATTAGGGTGTGGCTATCATTACATAAATAACAAAAGATCGGTTCAATGAGGAACCTGAATCGCGCAAGTAGAGTTTTCCTAGCTGCTAGCTGTAAACCGTTAGGGCACGGCCTACACGCACGATCACCTCGTCGAGGATTTTCCTTTTGCGAGGTTCATAACGCCTTGTCTTTCAAGGCATATAATAAATCTGAAAAAATACGTACAGACGTACTACAAAAGACTGTTGTACACATAACTATTACAATTATATAATACATAACACACATTACTTCATTTCGCCAACGTGTCATTGCAATAGCTAGTGTTTATACATTGTTACTTAGCACAAGTTCTGTTGATATTATCGTATCCGATGTTTTCTAAATAAGCACGCTTGCTTAAGAATCCACATAGTGCTTACAATAAGTGAAGCAAAAGGAAATAGTATTCTAAGAAAGGTTTGAATGGAGTGTTGTTTTTAGGGTTCCATAACCTCAAAAGGACAAAATGATACCCTTACTGTCACTTTGTTTGCAATATATGTTCTTAAACTTTCGCGATTTGTACTCATTATTGAATTATTTATTTATTTATTTATTTATTTATTTATTTCATAACAAAATACATTTGTGTCGAAATATTTGAAAAACAATTCAAAGTACAGTTTACACACAAAAAAAAAATGAAAAATATATAAAGTAGACAAAACAATCAGAATTCAAAGTCAAAAAAATACAAATTATTACATAACATGTCACTAATTAGTATGTCAAATTGTTTCTTATATTACAATCAATTAATTATTTCATTAAAATTATTCAATAGTATTAAATTATATCATTATTTATCATTGTAGAATTCATCAATAGTATAATAAGCCTTTTCCAGTAATAGTTTCTTAAGTCTATTTTTAAATATGTTAACACCACTTATATCTTTCAGTTCAGTGGGTAATTTATTAAAAAGATTCACAGACTGCACATAAGATGAGTGTTTAACAATGTTAAGTTTTGCATGTAAGATTGTCTGTAAATCTTTTCTCCGTGTCGTTATTCTATGTTTTTTCTCATCTAATTTTATAAGCTACGGGTCATAATCGCGTGAATGTTTTATTTTAAGGCTAAATAGCTTTGTTTATTGCCCGACGTTTCGACCGTATTGCAACGGCCGTGGTCACGGGTACACTGACCTCTACCCGTGACTACGGCCGTTGCAATACTATAATGTCACTTTGTTGTCCGTCAGTCTATCTGTCATGACCCTTTATGTCGGGAACGCATGAAATTAAAATCATATACTCAGGTCTACAGTCCCTTGTAGCTATGTAAAAATCAAACTTTTAAGTAAACGTAAAAAAAACATAGAGCATTTTAAAAAACCGCGAGACTCGATTTCTGACTTGAACTATTTATAATAGCTGACCCACACAATATCGTCTGCGTCTGTTTTGTTACATTTTTCATTGATGCTCTGCTCCTAATGTTATATAGCCTATAGCTTTCCTCGATAAATGGGCTATCCAATACTAAAAGAATAATTCAATTCGAACCAATAGTTCCTGAAATTATCGCGTTCAAACAAAAAAACACGAAGTCTTAACTTAACTCTACAGCTTTATAATATTAGTATAGATTATGCTACAAATTTGTAACGAACCCTAAGTACCTACACTCGCACTTGTCCGGTTTTTTTATTAACTAAAGAAAATGCCGCATAACGAGTGACTATACGAATATCCCAAAAGGACACAAATTCCATTACATACAAACTCGATACCAATGTTCATTGAAAACACGACATTTCGTCGCGCATCGGAATCAACACCACCACCTCTTGCACAGTATCTATCCTGCGCCCCCACTGCACCCAGGCAGTAGGCTCATGATAATATTTTCAAGTTTCTGTTAGTAAGAATTTGATGATGATTTTGTTGATCAATATTTTGAAAATGTTGTTGTACAAAAGCGTATCTTCAATTTTCTAAATAACTACAAAAAATATGTTGGTTTTCTTCTCGCCTTCTTCGAAATATTATTCGTATTATATTAAGGAGAGATAGAGGATTTTATTTTCGTAATCCTCTAATCCCTCCGTTCTAAGTATTCAAAAACGATTTACTCATCCATCATCCCAAAATGTCTATATACATTCAAATCTGCAGCACCAGATTAATATTAAAACGACCGGCCTACCTCCGCAAAACGTAAATTGAAATCTCCTGAAGTAATTAATCAAATAAAAAACGAATTGGTGAGAGCAAACCTGAAGCTTCAACGTCGAGAATTTAATACAAACATTTTTGATAGAGATGTTCTTTCCTAGAAGTTTATCTTTGTCGTATAAGAAAATTCCTAAGAAAAATGGGACAGAATGTTGTGTGACATTGCGCTATTTCCTTTTATGTGAAATGTTGAGTGAATAATTGAAATACAAGAGTAAAAAGCGTTATTTTCTACAAAGGAATGCTTTTACTGAAGACTTGTGTAGAAACGATACTTTAGCTTTAAAACATTTTATATTAAAATGACTGTGCTTGTTTGTATCCATGATGATTAATAATTTTCGACTTCTTGCATTGCGAACATAGTGGATATAGATAACATAGTGGTCCGCGCTGTAATTTTATTTATAAATTCAATTATTTATTTATTAAAAATTTTTACATCGTGCTGAATACACGCAGATTTCACAAAACAGTATTTTAATTAAGAATAATAATAATAATTTAATTAATAATAATAACAACATAAAATAGAAATTAAATATCAATAATTTACACCATCATTAATAAAAAGGCAGAATAACTTACAATGTCAATTAATTACATAGATCATATTCGAATGTCATGAATTGATAAAAAATAAATACTGCTAACATTGCTAGTAGATGACTTACAACAGTTACTTTAGTGCAAACTTAACTAACTGCTCTACGATTATAATGAAACGATTCTGAAGCAACTGTTTAGACTAAGTTTAGACCGATCTTTGCGAGTAGTATATTATGTATCAAATGGCCGAATCGTCCAGATCTATACTCTATACTAATATAAGTATAAAGCTAAAGAGTTTGCTGGTTTGTTTGTTTGAACGCGATAATCTCAGGAACCACTGGCCCGAATGGAAAAAATATTTTACTGTTGGATACCACATTTATCGAAGAAGGCTATAGGCTATATAACATCGCGCTACGACCCATAGGAGTGTTGCAGGAATAAAAAAATGTCGCAAAAACGGGGAAAATTTACGCAGACCAAGTTACGGTCAGCTAGTCAAATATAAGTAACATAGTTTTTTTAAATTTAAATATATATAAAATATTTTTCAATTAAAACATATTAATTTAAAAACAGAAGACCTAGCCTAAGCCTGGATACTAAAGTATAGCTAGGTATTATAATCTATCAACTAAGTTAATTGAAAGTTGTTTGATTATAATTTGTTGATTAAAATTGTTGAAAGCGTGCTCTTTAGCAAAATAAATTCAACATGAAAATACATATTCCTTTTTGTTAATGGAAAAGTGTTAATAGTCAATCTTGTATATAAAAGCCAGAGCACATGAATTTCTATGGCCGCCCGTTTTTCCAGTTTTCTATAACAACTTGCAAGATGTACCTAGTCGACCGTTTATTTATTTTCTCTCATACAATTCATGAGCCAAGATTACTATCATTTTTCTGTGGACTGGGCTATAGATTATAAAAATATATATATTACGGGTCTTAATCGCGTGAATAATTTAAGGTAAAATACCTTGAACCTAAATACGTTTCGACCGTATTGCAACGGCCGTTCCCGTGACCACGGCTGTTGCAATACGGTCGAAACGTCGGGCAATAAACAAGGTATTTTACCTTAAATTATTTACGCGATTAAGACCCGTAATATATATATTTTAATAATGTGTACAAATCGCGAAAGTTTATCAACATTTATGGGCTATAGATGACTTATTAACCCGCCGTGATAGGTCGGGTATAATTATACCCGAGAACTTTTTAATAAATAAATGCATATTAGATCATTGTACTGTGATATTGTTACTGTGTAAGTGCTGTTCTTACAGTAGCTGAAGTAAAGGGTGCGGAGGGCAAATTGAAGGCTTTATTTTACAGGTGTTCAAAGGTAGCTCGTGTGTAATATACTCAACCTCTTGTCGGTGTTACAGTTTTGGTTGATTGCAAGTTTTTGATTATGTAGTTTTTCATTGTATTATTTAACTTGATATAAATCAAGATGTCATATGAAAGAAATGTATGTTGGCTACAAGAATTAAGTACTTACTAGATTTTTTTTCATGTGCTAATTCTGTGACTTCTAGAGTGAAGAAGATATTGACGTAATGTTTCCAAGAAATGCGAAAGTAATTTGTAAGCGAAGGTTTATTGGATGATTTAGAAGAGTTTTATTATTATGGTTTCAAGTGTGGTAGTGTATTTTATTCTTGTAGGAGAGATAGGGAAACCAAACATTGCTATTTGAAGTGTACTAAGCCTTTATTTATAGAGCACGCAACTTTTACTTGAGATGCTGTGCTGGTTGATTTTAAAAGACGGTCTATTTATTTGTATAGTAAGAACAAAGCATACTAATGTAATGTAAAAAATAAAAAAATTGTTCGAGTTTAATACGAAAAAATGATAAATTACACTGTTATAAAGTTATTTATAGAAAATATAGCCATTTTCTTATTTCAATTAAAAAATCAAGATATATAATTCTAAATATAATGTGTTGTGTCGGATTTCCATCCCATCGGGATATGAGGAAAGGAGAGTGCACTTGTGTCTGCGCGTACACTTGTGCACTATAATATCTCCCACGTAGTTAGCTAGTCTCTAATGAGATAGGCCGCTGTAACCGACATCGGTTAGGAGACCATTATTATAGTATTTTGATAAATAGAAAACCTATATTTTCTGTTTCGTCAACTGTCAAACGATTACTCAAAACGACTCGCTTAGCGCCAAACACTGAGCTTATGATAGCTTTAGCTAAATGTGCGTCAGTTCAGTGACGTGTATAAAACTTGTAAAATATATTATTTAAAAGGTGTTAAAAAATTAACTGCAAGAATTTTAACCAGCGGTGCCAAGTGCTATTTAAAAAATAATTACGAAAACAAAAATCGTATTTAACAATTCGTTTTAAAGTTATGCGCTATTTTTTTTACTCTCATAAAATCATATGCGCACTGTACTGGCCGCGCGCTTTTAAAACAGCTGATTCTAATTTTCCTATCACATTTCTCAAACTTGGACTGACAATTTATACACACGATCCACATAAAAGTTTAAAAAAAAACACGCTTAAATTTTTTTTCTTTTGTAATTTGATAGTTATTCGATACCCCATCACATCACTAAATTTAATATATAAGAATTTTTTTTTTTAATATTTCATATTCGTTAATTTATTATTATAAATGTTATAATATCCGTTAATTTATTATTATAAATGGTGAGACTCGGCTTACTGTTATCTATTACGACGAAGCAGAAAACTGTATAAAACGTTATTTATAAGCGCCAATCCGAACTTCGGTTGAAGTGATTAATGAACACCATATTTCAACAGATTTAATGTTAAAACAAAATATGCATCTTATGTTTAATTTATTTTTCATTGTATGTACAAAATATCGACAATTTGTTTTAATGAAAATGTGCCATATTTTTATACTAACTTGTTTTTTTTTTAGACACAAACGTCACAGAGTTTTGAGACGTCCATGCCGTTAACTCTGGTGACAGAAATACTTTTGAGCACGACTCAAAATTAAGTATCATTTGATTACAAAAAAATGCGCGCATGAGCCTGACGGCCACTACACTATTTCAGTCTATCAGCAGGCGGATTCGCAATCCGCGTTGCTTAGCAACCTGTCAATAATCAATCAGTAACGTGACTGCTTAGCAACCTATCAATAATGTGGCCGTTGCTACATGACTGCTTAACAACCAATCAATAACGTGACTGTTGCTACGTGACTGCTTAGCAACCAATAAATAACGTGACCGTTGCTACATGACTGCTTAGCAACCAATCAATAACGTGACTGTTGCTACATGACTGCTTAGCAACCAATCAATAACGTGACCGTTGCTACGCGACAACTTTTTCGTGCGTGCCCCTCCAGTCATCGATTTATAAGACGCTATCACGTCAAAAACGATGTCTGCACTACACAATAAAACTATACAGATATAAACAAAAGATGATATTGAGATATGTAAATATTTTCGTCTACTATCATATGTATTGTTAACAGAATCAGCTTATCATAATACCATCTGAAAATTTTAGTAGGTACTTTATCAAAAATCGTTTTTAGATTATCTCACTTTACTATCAGTGAGACGTTCAAAACAAACCACACCGAAAGCTTTAATACAAACATACATATACAAAACAATCATCTGCATGCAAAAACTAATGAAAATAGTACTAATAAAGCCCCCGAAATAATACACACGAGACATGAAGTTATATTCAAATTAAAAAACGGCTTAACGGATTTTTATTAAACAAAGCTCCCGTTAAAAATAAAGCTTTCTAATCAAAAATCTATCCGTTTGGCCGCTAACTTATGACACCCCTCCTTTTGCGCATGGGGTTCAAAACTAGTAACAAAAGTATTTTTCTTCAGTTACTATGACAAAAATTAGCAAAGACTAAATATATGGCCATCTTAGACTATAAAACAGCGGGCTTCGAGGGATGCTTCGAGATTCGCCGTAGGAGTTATCGCGAGGAGAGTAAAACAGAAGAAATAACTCTTTTTGTAGAAGACAACAACAGAGCTATAGAGGTTTCTAATGTATCAAAACTTAGGAACCTTAAAAGCACAAGTTAGTATGTAAAGCATTGTTAAACATTTATTAGTTTTTATGATTTAACAATTTTGTTCAATGTGGGATTGTGGTTCCACATTACTAGCAATCCTGTTAACCCCTCCAGCTAAGCTCAATGGCTGGTGTTAGGAGTGGGATCACGTCGGTAGTATAATGGGTAGGATTCAAACTTGGACCTCACGATTGCGAGACCGATGCCTTATCCATTAGGCTACCGTCGCTTATTAATAATAATATTTATTATTTTTAAAGTTTCTTCTAGGTTTAGTTTTAATATAAAAAAGCTGCTACTTTCGATGTTAGCTGTAGTTGCCTGTAATTTGTAATTGAATGAGCACAAGGCATGTATTTGTAATTATATTATTGTTTAAGATCTGTATATCATTTATTTGCGATTCTAATAAAAAAAAAAACAGTAACAAGATTAAGGTAGTTTATGAGGGTAGTTTGTTACTTACCGTCTGCCGGTGCATTGATAGTCCGCCGCAGACGTTTGTTCTCGTCCTGAAGCCGCGCCACAGCTGTGACCAGTTCTGCTGACTCTGTCCTCCATTGTTCCTCAATTGCTTCTATTTCCTGGTGAACAAATAGTCGAAATTATTTATTTGTATCATCAAACTCTTTTTTTAATTAAAAGTCAGATACAACCACTCCGACATGTAACTAAATGAAAGTAACTTTGTCGTCTAAAACAGATTGGAGATGCCAGAGTAGTACTATTTGAACTGTCTATGGCGGATTGTTTGCCATCTTCGTCGCATTAAGAAGAGAACACAACATTATTATAAAACAAGTAGGTCATTTCAGCGTTGGCAACACTGTTTAGGGCTCCGAACGTGTGGCGAGTTACAGGTGTGATAATAAAATATCTTCTCATTTATATAGAGAAAAGCCGATCAGTTTCATACATTCCGAGCCCATAATATGTAGTGGTATAAAGTGTAGTAATACCTATAACAAGATCATCCATCTATAAGTGTAGGTAAGTAATATAACAAGATAGATACACATTAATTTCGTTAAAAAATGGACTTTAATTGCCATCAAAATAGCAAACTACTTTAGCACCTAGGTACCCAAGTATGGTTTCTAAGAATAACGTGCGGAGTTTAATTAAAATCTGTCAACATCTACTAGTGTTTATTGTTTATGTTAGCTCTTCAACAGATTGTTTAGAAACTAGCTTTCCACATATTATTGCGGTTAGATAAACTTTATAAATAATGACATAAAGAAATGCTACTGGGCTGTACTCACTATCTATCCTACTTATACAATCAAATCTAATTCTATGAATAGGTGATAATCTTGATCAATTTTTGATTTTACAAAACTGAACACTTCCCTTGCAGTCGGTTTAGTTTACTTTTTTACCCGACTGCGCGACTCATATGAGGGTAATGTTTATGAGTTTATGTATATATGTGTGTTCCTTTGTGGCACTAAACAAATCAAACGCGTTGACCGATTTTGATTATTTATATGTCAATCGATTCGTATTAATCTTACGAGTGTCACTAAAGACTTGGCAGCAATCAAAATTCAAAATGGCGACAGCTAGACGCCATTTTGAGAACAAACTATGGCATGTGGAGTATCAATGTATAGGTATTTTAAAATCATGATGATGTTTCTAAAATCATTCTTCACTTAGAATGCCCGTTTAGGATATATAACGATTTAAAGTTTGTCAAAAACCATTTTCACTAAAAGGTACTGAATAATATAAAATGAAAAAGCCCGTCTGCTTCACATAAGCAGGCAGGTTTTTTGTGTTTCTATTTTTCAGTTAAACTTACGTATTGCGAATCGTAACCGAACAAACACTATTAAACTGATTAACCGTTAAGCATGTTACGCGTCGGTGTTATAGACGGACCGTCGACACCATTTATCTACGCTTTGGTGTAAGAGGCGGACCGTTGACACCATTTATCGAAGCAGTGCAGTTGCGGACCGGCACGAGGCGTCGAGTCAGCGCTACGTGATTTCCACATCTCGCCACTTCGATTTCGCAACCGTCTTTCCATAGTTGTAGTTTTAGATTTTAATAAAGAACGATTCATTCTTGGTACATACATCGACCATTTATCACTAGTTTTAGATTTTAGTTTAATGTAATTTATAATTAAATTTATTTAAGATGTATAGACTTTCTCTGCAACCTCCGGCTCCAGTTAACGTAATTGGCGCAGTCGGTAGGATATTCGCGGGCCGGTTCGCGATAATTAGGAATATCTCAAATCGATATCCGCGTTCGCGAGTCACCCGGGTGGTTTCCAAGCACCTTCAACGAATATCCGGATCTTCGGAAGCTGAAGCCAGAGGCGTATCCAGACATCGATACTGCAGAGGGGCCAACTATACACTTATTGAACCCAGACGGAACATCCGACCAGAAGAAGTAAGATGAACACCAGTGGTCTGGCAGCAATATTTGCCACTCCGCTTGACAAATAGTTGCTGTTCTTCGGGGGGAGGTGTTACGCGTCGGTGTTATAGACGGACCGTCGACACCATTTATCTACGCTTTGGTGTAAGAGGCGGACCGTTGACACCATTTATCGAAGCAGTGCAGTTGCGGACCGGCACGAGGCGTCGAGTCAGCGCTACGTGATTTCCACATCTCGCCACTTCGATTTCGCAACCGTCTTTCCATAGTTGTAGTTTTAGATTTTAATAAAGAACGATTCATTCTTGGTACATACATCGACCATTTATCACTAGTTTTAGATTTTAGTTTAATGTAATTTATAATTAAATTTATTTAAGATGTATAGACTTTCTCTGCAACCTCCGGCTCCAGTTAACGTAATTAGCACAACAACAAAACAATCACACGGTAGAAATAGAAAATAACATCATGAAATAAATGTACATCGCGCACTGTTGTATAGCTTGCACAAAGACGCATGAACAAAAAGTACATGTCACTGAGATGAAGATGGGGAGGTGGCAGAGGTGGGCGGGAGGTGTAACCAGACTTGATCTAATTCGTAATGAGTTCATTCGAGGAAGCTTTAAAGTGGCACCTATTATCGACAAATTAACAGAGTGTTGCCTCAAATGGCACGGACATGTAGGAGACGCACGGAAGACCACGTAGTGCAAATAGCCCTAAAACTGCCAGAACAGAACAGGGGTAGAAGTCACCCGGTATTGACCTGGTGGTCACTGTTAATAGAAACCTCAACAATGCCCAATTGTCGGATCAAAAGAGGCAAGATAGATCATCTTTGCGAAGATCCGTGAGGAGACCAGACCCCAATGAAGTGAAATTGGTGTTTTTATTTAATAAAAAAAACTATAACATTAAAACAGACAGAAATAGACAATAATGGTATTTTTATTAAGTTTTTGTCCGCCGAGACGTTGATGCATTAGTAGCAAGTTGTCTAGGTATGAGCGCTTTTTTTTTCGTTCTGCCAATGAGTCATGGGTTGGTTATGAGTATGTGGAACCAACGCCCCTAATGACTTTTAGAAAATCTTTAAATACAGATTTTTATAATAAAAAAAAAAAAAAAGATTCCTTCGAGTAAAAGCTAACTTAAATATTTAGAGTACTTTCCCTTCAGAGGGCATTGGTTTGATCCACCCTGTATACCTACACTTACCTATTAAATAATATTCACAGTCTTACAGAAAATGTCATCATCATTTATTTATTTTTTAATCAGTCGACAAGAATTGGAACCCACATCTAGCTTTACGATAAAAATGGAAAATATATTTACTAGTTTGCTATTTTTTGTTTACAAATCCCTCATAAAAATACATATTCTGTGCACTCCCTGGTTCTAAAACAACCTTTTCCTATAGATCAGGCGAAATGTCAGCGGGGAAACTTCCAGGAACGACATTCAAGGCACGCACGTAGCACGAGCCGTCGTCGCCATTGTTAATCCTTCCTAAGCCCAAAACTACTGCATTGCATAAATAAGGTAGGTAGGTACCTACCTACATAGTAAAGGGACCACCCTATTCAAGTCCCCTCAACTAAAATGCAAAGCAGAAGATCGTATGCTGAAACACGTCACTTTCAACCTTGCGTACGAAAGCATTCATTATGCAAACTATATCATGTTTCCTTAATCGTAAATTTTACATGTGCCTGAATCACTTTTTGATAACAACCTGCATCTGCTCGTAAAATTTGCTAAAATTGATAAATCGACCGTGAAAATGGAAGAGATTAAACACATTTTGACCTCACGTAACTTAACGTTAAGCAAACTAATTTGGAATTAATTATACTCGGGGTAACTAACTCAATCAACCTAGTTTGGCTTAACGCTGGTAAACAAATGATAGCGCGATTCAGCCTGACGTAACAAAGTCTCCCTACCGTGGTGTCAGCTGAACATTGTTTTAGGATTCGCCAGCGTTAAGTATAATTTATATAGTCTATGCTATTCTAATATATGTATAAACTACATTACTGGAAAGTTTCGCTTGAAAGAGCAATAAACATCCATCAATCCAAATTTTCGGATTTATTATATTAGTCGGATTATTCTAACTCTAAAGATGCTAAAACATCCGGGCTACATAAAAGCTACTTCTGCCTTGACTCTACAGCTCGTGGTGAAAACCAACGACCATAAGGCCCCGAAAACCTTGGCGGTGAGAACTACCCAAATGTGTCACCAACATAACTGACACAATCATCAATAGTTTGTATAGTATTTTCGTATTCATCTCATATTCCTTTCAACTATATCGAGAATATTAGTATTCTGTTCTGAAGGTTACCTATATCAATCAAATAAAGCCCGTCTCAGCCTTCATATAAAACATCAATAAGGATCGTATGTTTTATAAGCATGCGAAACTACCTCAGAGAAAACAATGTAGGTTTATATTTCTGTACAAAGATATGCGTCACCATAACAGAAATTACTCCGGTATTATTAAAGGAAATGATGAGTAATATAGAAGACGCGGACACCTTATATATTACTATAAAAGGCTCGTAAAATTTTTGATAGTTCCTAATCATATTAGTACATCTATTGTTTAGGAAATATCCTAGGAGACTCGTACTATTAGGGAAATGGACGGGTCAATATTAGATCATAAATAATAGAGCCGAGCTAGACACAGTTAGGGCGTAACAGCCAAACCCTACTTGAAGCCAGACAACTCTAATTCTATAAATGACGTCACAATTCAATAAAAGACGAATTCTCTTCAATATCACAGCTGTAAAGCATTCCAGTATAAATTGATTTCGGAGATAATTCTAAGAAACGTTGCTTTATTGGTGTTGGAATTGAAACTGGATTCCAATTCCAAATCCACGCATATTTTATATCAGATACTATCACATTTTTCATTAAAAACATTCATTTCCCTTCTGAGAATTTTGGATCAGATTAACTCCCGTCCTTTGGGTCTATATTTAGAATAAATCCAGAATCCTTTGGAAATGAACCACAATTCCTAAGGGAACATGATAGGCAAGGCAACGTAACGTCTCGTGATTCAATGCTTTATATTTCCTCGGCTTCACGGGATTCTGTGTATAGCAACAGTATAAACAGAAACACACAGTCTCTGTACAAATATTGTGTTTGTGACAAAATCGATGACGCGATCCTTTATGCGGGCGTTCCGTTATTAACAATTCATTCAATTATGTACTGAAAATCAGCTTTCATAGCAGGGAACGGAGAACTTTGCGAATTTGCTTGCGTTAAGCGTACCTATAAACGTCACCATGCTCACGGTATTTCGAAATATTACAGTGATAAATATGAATGCTGTATTACAATGAATAACCCATAAGAACGGGTATTATTTCCGGGGTGAAACATTTATTTAGATAGTCTTAAAATTATTTGAGCAAAAAAAAAACTGATTCGTTGATCCTTTAACGCCTGTTATAATGGGGAACTAACATATAAACATAATTATATTGTTAGCTAGTGACGATGATAATTACTCATAGTTACAAAATCATGCAATCCGAAAATATGTTAGTTACTACTGTCTTAATTCACGCCAGGTTGTGGCTACTCATACCAACTGAGACCAAGATTTAGAGATGAGATTAGTAAATCATCCAAGAAATCCCAAACTTTTTTTTTCTTCAGGTTAAATACTATTCTTCTTCCAAGCTTGACAATTAAGAATTTTCCCCGGTCGTTCATCTTAGCTGTCTTTGGGACATATCGGACAAATAACGAAATACTCCAGTTGATTGATTAAGAGATTTACATAGACGTGGAGAAACAAACAAGTGGATTACTGAATTTATCCGGCGATTAGTCTGCCGATTAATATTCTGAAATTTTAATTTATTTCTTGTATCTAGAAGAAGATGCTACGATTACGAGTAGTTACAATCCAATCGATACTCTTCCTCTGCTTTAAACACACAAGTTAAAGCGGCGGTAGCCTAATGGCTAAGGCGTCGGTCTCGCAATCGTGAGGTCGTGGGTTTGAATCCGCGCAATCGAATCGCTCATTACACTACCGACGTAAACTCACTCCTAACACAAGCCATTTAGCTTAGCTGGAGGGGTTAACAGGATTGCTAGTAATGTGGGATCCGATATCACATTGCTAGTTATATTTAAAAAAAAAACTGACCTCTAGCCATCTTAAACTCTTAAGAATACAATGATAAAAAAGTCCGGAATCCACCAAAAGCAACCTTTTAACTTTATTACTGAAGGTATTTAGAATCCACCTCACGCGAAATTGTAACAAACGACCTCATTACTTCCCCTAAACCCAACAAAGTTTGTAAATAACATCCCCGATACTTCCAATATCTTATCGACAACATTCAATTTGGTGTGGTCATCAAGCCAAATACAATTTCAGCAAACGAAACAACCGCATTTATTTGACTTTTATCCAGTTCGTTAAATGGCAAAATTGTTTGGGAACATTCGAACATCGTTGGGAGCCGCAAAACTCATCTAGATAAGCCAATATGGGCAATGTGCAAGTTACGCGACCCATTTGCAGGATTCATTCATGCATATTCAATTTCTGCTGGCTGTTCGATTAATACCGATAGACTATAAGCATCACATCCTAACGTTATTGGACACGTATGAATCATAACTTAGATTTTTGGGTGACATAATGCATTTGAAAATCGTTCCTACTATTCGCTTCATTGTTTGTTAATATAATTCTGTATAAATATTACTTAAATGAATTTGTATATTTAGATGTTTGAATTTACTTTGAAGTATTTTTTATTGGCATTTCTTGCCAATTACTTTACAGATTCAATAATTGCATTTTTGAAAGATAGAAAAATTTGAAGTGTTTTCAATTACGCCTGAACAGCTAACCAGATTTAAAGGAACATAGCTCACTGATACACCTATATAATAAATGGTTTCAAACCGAGGAATACATAGTGAAATAATATATTGAAGGCATTCAATCGTCTATCAATATACGTTATATTTCCTGCCTAGTAACAAATTCTGCTCGGAAGACGGTTTCCCATAAAATATCAACAGGGTAGGCGTGACCTTTATAAAGGCCATTGCCACTTGAAATTTATTTTATGGATACGTTCATCTTTTGCTTTTTTTGGTCAAAAGAATCGTAGTTGTTGGCCCTGTTGTTCCTATAAAAAAATAAAAATGCCGCATTTCTTTTCGTAGTCATCAGACGAATGTTTTTACTTACGACGTGTAGTTCGATCGAAGCAGTTCTCCAGCTTACTGTACAAACTCGTCTGAAAGCATCAGTAATTATGACATCCCTCTACTGGGAGAGTGTTCAGCTGTGACCTAGTTTGTTAATGGCCGGGGGAGTAAACATAGCGGATAAATGGCAATCAAATCTGCTCAGTCCGGATAACAGGCAGAAAATTTGAATCTTAATTGACCAGTACCGAATTTATTATTTAAAATCTGAACCACGAATAGCAGATTTTCAGCCAGCTATTTCCTGGGAAAATTTCGTTCTATATTTAGTTACACATATTTTTCTTTAGTGCGGAAATTGTGCTTGCGCGTGTTGATAGTAGTTGCACTAGAAAAATATCGCATATCAGAAATTCTGTGGCGGAAAAACCGCTAACGTTTGTTTAATATTCAAAGCCGCAAACTGAAAACGTTCAGGATAAAAATGAAACCTGAAACGCAACTAAAGAAAATAGGATTATAATGTTGACGTGTTTCTGAGTGGTAGCCATTAGGTAGTGACATTTTCCTTGTCAAGACACGACGTGTAACTGACAGGGGGTAAGAAAAGGTTTTTTTTATATCTACAAATAAAAAAAAACAGGAAAAATGGTTTGAAAATAGGTGAAGCAAATGACAGCCCTATCACAGTTACCGATCGCTTTGAGAGAACCTGAGAGCACTTTTAGAACATTCATTAGTTAAGTGTTAGTGTACTTCTATATTAGTTCAAATAGAATGTCCTAACTATATTGTTCCAAGATCCCTGGCTTGCCAGACCTATTTTTTTTCTGACAGATAAAATGGGGGGCCTCGGGTAGTGTTTATATGTGGACTCAATGCTAGCATACCAGCTAAATTGTATAGACGGCCAATTTTCAGGTATCAGCACTAAGGCTTATCTTACTTTCTGACCGTTGATTTTCATATATACGGTGTAAATACACATTAATGTAGCCAAAAAAAGGTGACGTCAAATATATAATATGTGGCCGAGCAAATTTATGTTCCATATAATCCCCTAAGTAACATATATAAGGATCAAGCATCAGAAAATAAGATAAGTTGTCGCCTTTTTTGGCCACTTTAAAGTGTCTGGCGAAAGTTATGGCCGGCGGGAGGTGTCTGGCAATGCTGAATTATATTTTTTTATAATATTTTACACCAAATAATATGAAAATCAACTGTCAGAACATAAGATAACTTAGTCCGTCTTTTTCTTACCTTTCTCACCTGGTACCTTAAAATGGCCGTCTACACAACTTAGCTGGGATGCTAGCATTGAGTGTAAGTAAGTATAACGCTACCCGAAGCCCTACTTTAAATCTGTCAGAAAATAAAATAGGTCTGGCACGCCAGGAATCTTGGAATACATCCGCTACTGGTTTTATTTTGAAATGTTCCTTAAGGTTTCAATATTATTAAGAAAAATCCCAGACACAAAGCCATAAGCGCGGAGCCGCGGGCATAGGTTAGTAGTGCAATTTTTTATTGTAACCAAAACTTCAAACTATTTAGTCGTACCTATACTTAGGTATTCACATGAATACTAGGTAATGTCCGCGAACATTCTTGTGCCTCTCTACGCACGTAAATTTTGTAATTACTATTCTTAAAGGATTTTTTCGTGTTTATTATCAAAATAATATTTTTAAAACAACTCCGACTCCTAGAGTTAAAGTATTTATTTTCCATTATATTATCAGTAACAAATGCCAAGCCGGTCAAGGCCTTCGCTATCGCATTTACTCTTCAAACAAAATTAGTGGGTTTCCTAACTTACCTTATTTCATAAACAGTATGATTGATTACGCCTACTGCGTCTTATATTTTTTTTATTATGATTCCTGTACCCTGGGAAGTGTACAAACACTCAAATTACGGATTCGGTAAAACCCAATTTTCTCTCTACTTTATTTGGGCCGTTCTATTTCTCGATTACAAAGCGAAAAAATTAAATCAATTTGACTAAAATCACAACATCATTTCAATAAAAGCTTTCTAATGAAAGAAAACAGAATTTGTTTTTTAAACCGTTTTTTTTTCTCTAGGGTTATTAGATATCATAAGAATTGAGACTATCTGAGCAAATGGCGTTACGAATCAGTAGCACCATCGGAGACGAGCAAACCTACTCTTGTCTGAATTCAGGTCAGCTTATTCGTGTTTAATTATAAACCGAAAATATATTTTCCATATTGACCGAGCATAAAACTTAGAAGTCTACAAACGGTGACTACACTAAGCCCACAAAACGATTGCAATCGAAACTCTTACGTAAATAACATTAAATACATTGTAGTAAAATGTGTAATACCTTACACAAATTTGTGGCCTTGTCACTAATCATAATAGCTATGACCGAATGTTTTAGAATTACCAGTGAATTTGAGTATTAGGCGATCATTGTGTAAGAATCAGTTCAGTGTGGTAGCTTGTAGAATATTGAATTTATTGGCTTAGATTGCATCCATAGCTGGATTTATGATAAAAGATGGAATGTAAACAGAAAATATTATATGAAAAAAGTTAAAACCAGGAAATGGTTATAGTATCTTTCGTTGTCCATCTCTGGCGTTTCAAAATGTATTGTAGCCATTACATAATTACTTTTTTAAATAAAATTTCTACTTTAACGTTGCGAAAAGAAAACCAATTCTTTCCAAGCTTATTTTCATACCTAAGCACATCTCAACTAATTTATTTCCTTTAACGTAGCTTGACTCAATTTTTTTGTTTAAATATTAGGCATAGCTGACTGCCTCTGTGGCGCGGTGGGAGTGTATCCTACTGTAGCAGTAGGACACACTCCCAAGAGGTCGTGGGTTCGATCCCCACCCAGGATAAGATAGCATTGTATGAGTTGTCCCAAGATATTATTATTATTGTTATAGTAATAAAAATTACATTACATTAATCAAAATAAATAAATAATTTTCAACTATACAGAAAAACTTCAGAAGAAATAAAACCACTTAAACCGAAGTAGGTACCTAAGATCGAAAATTTGTAAGAGCCAAAGCACACGAGGGTATCTTACACATCAACACCATCTTACGTAAGTTACATGAAATAGTTGTCAAGTAACATGTTCACTTGTTCAGTATCAGGTGATCGCAATTATATCGCAACGATCTGCTCTCATAAGCAACTGGGCTTAGAGACAATTTCATCTAGATATGTATGCAGTAAATCAGCCTTCACTTTCTGAAGGTCATACTCAACGTTGGTTAAATTAATATATTGTAAATTGTACTACAATAATTGTAACGTAAGTAGTTTTCTCAGCAGAAATTATTAGCAGTTCAAAAGGAGGCGATTAACAGGATCATCATTCTCTCTGCTGCCTCTGTGCCGCGGTGGGAGTGTGTCCGACTGCTACGCAAGAGGTCGTGGATTCGATCCCCACCCAGGATAAAACTTTATGTGATGAGCACGATGGTTTATTCTGTGTCTGGGTGTTATTTATCTATAATATGTATGTATTTAAAAAAATGTATAAGTATGTTTATCAGTATGGTTTCCATAGAACAAGCTATGCTTAGTTTGGGATCAGATAGCGTTGTGTGAGTTGTCCCAAGATATTATAGATATAAGATATATATTATCATAAGCATCTTAACACAGGTTGGAATGTGGTATAATATGATAAGCTCTCGTATTTCCGTGCCTTAACGAAGAAGTGCTTGAAAAGTATCAAACATTGTAACTGTTACTCAGGATTAGCTTTAGACACCTGCAAGGCAAAGCGAGAATTAGATTAGATAACCTGTAAGTCCAAATCTCGCAGTGGCTCTTGCGTCCTTATTGTCGATAATTTTTATGAGTGCGAGATATCGTTAAATTAAATACGTTACCATGACAGAGGGCCCTTAGAACAATATTATTTTCGGCTTCCCTTTAAATTGTTGTTACTTATTACTAGATGAACCGTGCAACTTGGCCTGCGTCATTTTCCCCCGTTTTGCAACATTTTTCATTGAGTCCAGCTTCTATTAGTCGTAGCGTGATGTTATATAGCCTAAAGCCTTCCTCGATACATGGGCTATCCGACACTGAAAGAATTTTTCAATTCGATCGAGTAGTTTCTGAGATTATCGCGTTCAAACAAATAAACAAATTCTAATATTAGTACAGATTATAGATATAAATAAAGAACCATATCCAGCGTGATATATCTATATTATATTATAAAGCTGAAGAGTTTGTTTGTTTATTTGAAGGCGGTAATCTCAGGTAATCCGAATTGAAATATTCTTTCACTGTGGGATAGCCCATTTATCGAGAAAGGCTATATATAGGTTATATAAAATGACGCTACGACCAAGAAATGTTGAAAAACGGGGAAAATTTACGCAGACGAAGTTGCGTAGCTAGTTTTTTATAAAATTACCTCGAAGAAAATTTTAACCCTTCGCATCTGGTCACAAATCAGGCTATAGGCTCCGAACCGTTACGAGCTTCTTGTGTGTCCGATATAACCCTTTCAGAGGGTCACTGTCTATAGACAAAGCCTTATAAATGCCAACACCTTTACACGGATCCTCTACTAAACTGTTTAAACGATGAACATGCGAGATGGCGAAGGTTCTTGTTGGTAAACTGAACGCATAATTAACAAAGCACTTATACCCTTGGGTCCGCGACATTTAGCAACTAATCCCTTTCGTATTCATAACCTAACATCTCGCCACAATCCTGTCTACAATTCGTATTGTCCGTTGTTTTGCGTAAAACGTGTCACAATTGGAACAAAGGACAATGTTATAATTAGGTACTATTGGTTAATTGGCTTATTACTAGTGGGATTTAGTGTAGGTACTGTGTTAGAACGCACATCAAAATCGAACCCACAGTTTGAGTGATGACTACAAGATTCTCTCGATCTAACGATAAAGATTTATGTGGAGCAGATTTTATCGATTCAAAAGAAGAATATATTCACGTGTCGTCCTTTTCAACGAACGACGTGGTAACCGAGACACATTAACTTCATTTTTTGGCCTTTATAAATTCCGATCGCTTCTAAAAATCAAAGGAAGCCTTTTAACGATATGGGCCAAGCCCCACTGGATATCTCATTAATTTCTTGTACATATGAGTAATGTATAAGTATGTGTACATAGGTTAGTCTGCCCAGCCAACAGTCTAAGTTAGCCAGAGTAATTACTCGCTCCAGTTAGAACATTTCTCCCGTATAATTACGATGTGACTGGCTTGTCCGAAATACAGGACTTAATAATTTATGTAATTAGATTGTACATCCTCTTTCTACGTGATATGATTCTAAACGTGAAGCCAAATTACCAAGTTACGGGCGCAACTTTTGGTAAGTAGCCCCTCGACTGTCCGCGACCTCCAGGAGGTCGCGACTAAAATACCCATGACTGTCCGCGACCTCCTGGAGGTCGCGGTACGACTATATTTTAAAGTTCAAACAAACCTACTAAACCTGCACCTATCCTTTTCAAACTTGGCAGAATGTTAGATCGTTGGATAAAGATGCATAATAATACCACAGTTACACCATAATTTCATATTAAACCTGTTTATTTCGTCTGTATTTAGTTGCCGTTGGCGCGCTTTTATACATGGTATTGTGTGTTGTTGTGTTGTTTGTGAAGGGTGTAGTCAGTGTGAAACTGTGTTGTTTTAGTGTTATACTGTGATAAAAACATCGACAGGTAAGTCATAAACACTTTTTAATACAAACACAACGTCTCAAATAACGATTTGGATACAAATTTTACATTTTATCGTAAATTGGCCGCCATTTTGAACAAAAAAAAAAAAAATCGTATTGTTTTATTGTTTTTATAACAAAAACATTCTTGTGGCTGGAAACTGTTGTTACTATTACCGATAACATACATATCTATAGACTTATCACTCATTTCATTTGAATTACTCCGATTAGATATTTCGTAAACTTAAAAATAAAAAAAAAACGAAATTCAGGGACCCCCGGGGGTCCGAGGGGCCGAGGCAATACCAGTGATTTTTCTAATATTTTCGTATAAAACATCTCTATTTTTGTATTTTTTAATCAGTAAATAACATTTAATTAAAGAATATACATTAACATGCAAAATAAAATTGTATAAATTACGATAAATACGCAATAGTGTGAGACCCTCCATTTTGGTATCATATTACAAGACTCTTATCGCTATATCGAGTTAGCTGGAACTCGTTTGTTTACATAATAAATATTATAGCACTTGGAACTGTTTATGTTACGAACAAAGACCGACTGAAGCTATTAAGATAAGATTTATAGCCACTCGAACCTCGAGGCACGCTACAATTGAAGTTTAAAGTAAACAATATTTTTTTTGTTTACGTTTCGGGTCGTTCTTATCAGGTACTTAAGTGCCGGTCTTAAGTGGGCTGGTGGTGTAAAAAAAATGTATGAGGTGGGTTGTTTTTATGATTGATTATTGTTTAGTGGTTTATATTATTGCGTATAAATTATTTAGTATTTGAATTAATGGCTTTTATTATTATTTATGATTTTTTTTATAAATAAAAGGAGAAAAAATCACGTGACGCGCCTTTAACTTCCAATTGATAAAATTCTACAAGGTGGTATGTGCAAAGTTATATTTTTTCTCATAGCTTATTTATCAACAAACAATTATATATATATATTTAAATAGGTTTAATACATAATTCTAAAGATATATCGTTCGTATCCTTCCCGGCCGACGTTTGACGTCAATTTGACAGATGTACGGTGACGGCCATGGTATTAGCGCCATTTTGGGTTGGGACTGGGTAGCGGGTAGACGGCAAAATGTAATTTAATATTTTTCATGAGATCGGTTGCTATGGCAGACTCATAGTCCATTCCATCTAAAAGATAGAATAAGAATATTTTATTTGTACAGAATGTAGGTAACAATAAGATGTAGCAACAGTTCATGAATCCTTGTACATTCTATCTTTCGGCATACAAACATCTACATGTAAAGTCTTAAATAAATTTCTATAAGTAATATAAGCATCATAGTACATCATTCAAAACATCGGTTATAGAGTACATTTTTTTAACAATAAATCGGTTAACTGTTTTTTAAATATTTTTAATGGCTGTTGCTTTAGATTGTTGGGTAATTTATTGTATATCATTGGTGCCATACAGATGGTACTTTTTTTAACAGTCTGGTGTAGTAGCCACCTGTGTGCAATACATGTCGATACTGAGATCTAATACAATTCGTTCTCTTTCGTGTCTCGTTTAACGATGGAAACAGATGCGGGTTCGATTTTACAAAAATGGTTATTTCTAGAATGTACAAACATGGAAAAGTTATCAATTTTTTTAATTTAAACAAAGGAACACAACTATCTGTAACCTGCAGGTTAAAAATTGATTTAATGCATCGTTTTTGGGCTTTGAAAATGTTTTCTCTTTCACGAAAAGATAATACAAATATGCTTATACCTAGTAACTGTTACTTATTTTTTTAACGTATTTACGTGTCTTAACCAATAATATGCTACGTATCTCGCTTTCATGGCGTAATTTTGATAATACCTCTTTGACCTACCATAAAAAGGCCCGTTATGGCGCCACGCAAACAATAAAATACCTAATATTCGCCTATAAATAACAAATAGACGCTATACGCAATAAGAGACAAATCATGCATGTAGGCAGGAAATAAACCATTTATTCACTTCAACGCAATTGTATGGCTAATACATGCTTGGTGTAATATTCATGTTGTATGCCTTGGGTGGATTGGATACGGATAAAAACCGGAGTAGAAGACAGTTATTAAAATGATAGTAGGTTTAGTGATAACGTCTATATGTCCTTGCCAAAATCCGGATTTAGTATTTCCTAAAATGCAGAAATTCTATTGTGCTTCGTCTCGCAAATTCTGTCATGGGGACACATATAAGACTGTCAACCGATAACCTCGACTCCAACAATATCACAAGACTTTTTATAGGTTTTTATATAAAATCACCAAAAATGCTGGTAGAATATTAGAAGTGCTAAACTCAAAAATTAAAAAAATATTTGATATAAAGCACATCATCTGTTGAATCTGCGACTGCCTCTGTGGCAAGATGGGAGTGTGTCTGACTGCTACGCAAGATGTCGTGGGTTCGATTCCCACACGGGACACTACTTGTGTGATCCACAAATTGTTGTTCCGAGTCTGGGTGTACTTTGTGTCCTTGACTTGTATCCAACACAGGGCAACAGAGGGCTTGTACCCACCCTACTGCGGGAGTCGTCTATAGGTATATCTAAAAAAAAAAGAATCTCTAAGAGTATTCTTCTTTGTTCTGACAATTATTTGACCACGTACCTACGTAAATTATTTACCTTTCATTAAACTGTTTCTTTCTATTTGAAATAATTGAATGTGGACTTATTACGTAAGCTACTAACAATGATAAGCGCGGTACAGTGCCATTCGGAGCTCTTTGCCAACAAGGATTTGGATGCTTCTGAGGCAGAGACCACGATCTTGAGGCATACTCTAATTCAATAAAAACGAAGTTTCGATCAAAAATGAGGTAGTGATACATACAGAGTAGCAACATCAATTCAATCCACTCGTATCTGAAAATCGTCTCAACTTCTTGTGCTTATCCAAATATTAATAGTCTCCGTAAACTCAAGATTTTACGTAAACGAAAATTCATGAATTTCATTTTAGATAAAGAGGGGACAGCTACAGGAGCAGCTCGTCTGTATTTCGTAGTATAAAAAAAAAACAAGATAATCGGGAAACAAAGGTTCTGTTATGGAAACAAAACAAAATGCCACCAGAGGCATGTTTTGGGCGATTCAATCAATATATTCGATCGCCATAAGTTCTAACAATGACCTCTACAAATAGATTCTCTATTGTGAGCCGGCATTCTGTACAAAGTTAATACCGAGGTACGTCGTTAGAAAGATGTCGGGTTACTATGTTTCGCATCAAGTGAAAGATAACTTCAGGGTCATCAGCCGATTACTAAATTCACTTAAAATGCTTTGCGGCTGACGAACGCGCATTTTCATGCAAATTATTGAAATTAAGATATTAACAATTGTTCTTACGATGAGCTGTTATTTCCTAAAGACCAAGGCGAATAGAGCAGTGGTGCTGATTGCAAAACTTCTGATTTCATAAATCTGTTTGAAATAGTAAAATTGTTCAATAATAACAGTGAGTGTCACTTGGAGAAGTATTCAATTAGAATTCTTGTTTTGCCAGTGATGGACACTGCGAAAAATCTTTCTTACTTGACAATCTGACGGATTTTACAGAATTATTTTGTGAATTAACAGGATAACAAGGATGGGTCACTTCTTTAAGCAAAAACTCCTGGACGGTACTTGATGTAACTGTACAGTATTACACATATATACATACCTACACTAAAAATATTGCAGAGAATAGCTAGTCTACTATAAATTATTGATTATTTTTTTTAGTTTTTAAATGACACTGACATCAAATTACGTTTTTGGATGTAAGTAATGTTCCAGAGCTCACTGAGGAGTTACTACACAGACAGGGAAGGAAGCCAAAGGCAAGTAACAAACCAGTGTAACGAACGAGTAGGTAGGTACTATTCCTGGTTTCGCCATAATACTTCGGTTACGGTAACTGCTTTTCACCCATGCTTCTTTGTCATAGGAATGTTAATATAGAAAATTCTGAACCAGTAAGGTGTTTTAAGAAATTAACATATACAACAACAATCATGTCAAAACGTTCTAGTCGTAAATTGATTGTACCTCAGGGATACTTAATTTCTACAAATAATGATACCATTTTTAGAACTGCTTATAGAGTCGACTTGGAATCCAGCAGCACGATTTTTAATCTACAAATCTAATAGATCGCTAGAAGATTTTGAACTGAAGCCTATATTAATAATCTGATACAGCACATAACTAATGTAACAATTGTCAATACCGAAACCAGCCCGTAGTAATCCGTAATCAACAGTCGATTGAATGTATATCGTAAATGTAATGATTAATGTTAAAACTACGTGATAAGTATGCAACAAATAGTTGATTTGATAACGATATATTAACCGCTTATCGTAAAAAGGAAATGAACCAAATTATTTAATAAAAATACCCACCTGGTGATATCAATTTTATTATTTTGTTTATAACACGTCAGGAATTAATCTATGCATCGCTAAGTCTTGTGTATGATTTATATTGTGCTGTCTAATTATAATTGTATCGATACTAATATTATAAGAGTTTGTTTGTTTGAACGCGATAATCTCAGAAACGATTGGTCCGATTTAAAAAAAAAATACTGTTGAATAGCCCATTTATCGAGGAAGGTTATAGGTTATATAAAATCACGCTACGACCAATAGGAACGGAGCAGCAATGAAAAATGTTGCAAAAACTGGGAAAGTTTACGCAGACGAAGTTGCGCGGATAATTATAATTTTATTGTATTAATGTATTACCTATCTAACTTTTATTAATGCAATTGGTGTAAACCGTTACAATTAAAGTATTAAAATACAAGAACGACGTACCTAGTAGTGCCCACATGATGAGAACCAACTAACATACAAGATGGCCACTACGAAAGCAATCCCACCCCGCTCAGCTGAAGCCTAGTAGCCGGCTGAAAAGGAATTGTAGCCATGGGTAGGCATGTCTTATTTCACACAAGCATGGAATGTGCTCACATGTAATAAGTCATTAGGATACGTTTGTTTCATAGTTTTTGTCAAGGGTCTGAGGTGCAGTTCATGTAGTAATTACACCTTGAAGGCTGCAATGTAAAAACTTAATGTTGTGTTTATATGAGGAAAAAGGTTGTGTTAGTACCTACATTTTCCAACAGCAAAAGCCAAGCCCATGTGTGCCTTCCATTCACAAAAATATCCATAAGTAGAAGATTGAAGACGCACGAATAATATCCCTGTTGTTCAGAAGGTGACACTAAGAAGACTGTATGTTTATTCGATCCCTTTCAGGACGGAATCCAAGTGCAGGAAGTCATGATTTACTTCCCATCTCTCTCTTAACAGTGGTAGCGTTTTTTTATACCACGACACTGGCCAACCGACATACGGCCCGCCTGATGGTAAGCCGTTACCGTGGCTTTAAGCCGCCTGTAGCATTATGGGTACCACGGGCGCGTTGCCGACCCTAAAAAAAATATATTCACTCCCCTCTTGAAGAACCCTGAACCCTGACTACTGGTCAGGCCTACGTGCTGCCTATACTGTACAGGCACCACGCGGGTTAGACTACTCTAGATGCTGGAAGTTACTGTACAAGCTGTACAGCTGTACAGTAGCTTCTCAGGATGGGGTGGGAACTAAAACGCACGAGTGACATCTCTGGTGTTCAGGTTGTGATATCGGGTAGACGATATGTTTGTCTGCACGCTTTCTAAGGCAAGGAAGTCGAGAGGGGCCATGACCTCCCTGAACTCAACCTAAATCTTTACTTCTTGGCAAAAAGCTTGACCTAGCTAGGAACTGCGTCTTAGTGTCAGTCATAATCATAGTCGAGATTGCCTTGGTGGTGCAGCGGCAATGCTTACGATTGCTGTGCAATAGGATTGTGACAACAAACACAAGGGACAAAGCTTTATGAGAATCATAAATGTTAGTTGTGTCCATTAGTAGCATGTCTTAAGTCTTCGGCGACACAGGGCCAGTGCAGGAGTGGTCTTTTAAAAAAGTAAGAATCAGAGGAGACATGTATTCCCTTAGAGAACAATAGTATTATACAGTACATACATGGATTAAAAATGTTCGTCACCTCAAAGTCCAATTTTGCTTGAACCATTGACGTATAGATCTGGACCGTGCCATCCCTTTCAATTAAAAAGCAAATACTGACTACAAAGCGTGAAAGAGAGAAAAAAACTCGTGCGTACTTTGACAGGTATTGCCCACAAAGTAGCGTTGTCTTCTTCTAGAGGTGGTCAAGTTCAACTACTTAAAGTCAAGGAATATTTGTCTGAATAAATTTAAACTGTTGTCAAACAGTTAAGCGCAATTTATAATAATAATATCTTCGGACAACTCACACAACGCTATCTGATCACAAACTAAGCAGAGCTTGTACTATGGAAACCAGACAACTGATAAACATACTTATATATTTCTAAATACATACATATTATAGTTAAATAACACCCAGACACAGAATAAACCATCGTGCTCATCACACAAAGTTTTAACCTGGGTGGGGATCGAACCCACGACCTCTTGCGTAGCAGTCTGATACAGTCCCACCAGGCCACAGAGGCAGTCATACAAAACAAACGAGTTTACAACTGTCTAATGTGTGTAATACATAGTTTGAAAAGGTAACATATGTTTGCAAATCGTTAATTGAGCGTCTTTGAAAACTGACGAACATTTTCATTCCGCGACTGTACGAGTACATCATAGCTGAAGGTATCTCAAATAATAATCACCTGACGGAAAACTATGTACGTAAGTATTCTGTATTAATATTTATCCTTGAGCGTTACACAGATTACATACACGCTAGTGCTACGTCACACAATTGCATTACAAATTTATAAAATGTACATTAACATAACGACCATGAGAACTAGTGATGAACATGGTTTATGTTATGTAACAAAAGATTCCTTGTGTGATTAGTTTATTTAGTAATTCCGTCACTGCTTTTAATTGAGGTAAGTTTTCTCACATTCGCATTTCTTAGGTCAATGATCTTATGAATAATTCAGCATAATAATAAAAAATGTAGGAAGTGAAAAGCTCACAAACAGTTAATTTGTTTCAATTCAGTTAGGAAAGAACCAGATTGCTAGTAACATGGGACCAAATCCCACGGCGATGAGATATGAAGACGATCCCTTTCCGAGACACGTCTGCTTAGTATCTTCTTAGTAGCAATCTTTAGTCAACGCAATATAGCCTAAAAACTAGTGCTTCGCGGGCGTATTTTGAATTAAAATATTTCTTTAACCATTTAAATATTTGCGGCTAGAATCCATAGACTAAATCAACTGCTTATCGGGCGGAAGAATATCCTACTTCACCACCTGTTAATGCTTCTACTACTGAGACTCTAAAAGGGTTTGGTCACCAATTCACCACGAAAGCCCACTGCAAATACCACGAGTATCCACGGTATCGTTTTCTGGGCAAGCGCATGTCGAACCACGCACAATGTAGAGTTCCGTAGTCCACCCCCCCCCCCCTACCCATCCGAACAACGTGGCTTAAGAAGTGGGTTTTCTGTTGTTTTTGTTTCATACTTACAACGTTATATCAACTTTTTATAATATTTTTCAATGGAATTTGTACGAAAATTATGTTACTTCTCATTTGATCAGCTGTTACTCGTAAACTTGTAAAGCCTAACAAAAAATAAGAGGTTCGTACCTTTAAATAATTCACGCGATTAAGTTCCGAAATATATCTAATATGTATAAAAATCGATAAAGTTTAAAAACAGTAGCTGTGACAGTTTTTCTTCTAATTTCACTATATATACTACCGTGATTTTTTTCACCAACCCATCATCAACCATGTAGCTGGCAGGGGGAGGGATACTTGACTCTAACAAAAATTTGTACCTACTTTAAAGCTTAATATTTTTTCAAACGGATCCCTAAAACTTAAAATCTTCTTTCCATTCCCGAAACGTTTTTAAAAGACCTATCGAACGATACCCCACACGATGGGGTAGGTAAGAAAAAAAAATCCCACCACTTTACATATAGGGGAGGTACCTTAAAAAATGTTTTTTTTTCGTCGGCGTAAGTACCTAATGTGTAAAGTGCGGACGGACGGACATGGTGAAACTATAAGGGTTCCGTTTTATCATTTTGGCTACGGAACCCTAAAAACCAATCACAAAATTGTTGCAACAAATAACAATACAAATATGTATTATTTCTACAAACAGTTACCGATGGATCTTAAATCAGTCTTATTGGTTACGTACTACGATAAATCTTCATTTATTTTCAATCAGAATATTAGGTAATCGTATTAGATTGTAGACAAACGGCTATTACAAAATCCATTTTAATACGTGAGTATTCAAAATCAATTTGAGTCTAAAAGTGCAGTCAAGCTTATCGTATAAATACACCGTAGGTACACTGCGCACGAGTTTTTACTATAATATAATTTACAATTTAATTTGTACTCTTACTGATAAGATGGGCACGAATGAATGAATGCATTTATTTACAGTAATCTTGTCTAGACTAATAAAAAATGAAAGTATCAGTTATTGCCATAATTAAATAGGTAATTTTGATTTTTATGATGACTGACGGAGTCAGATATCAGACTGAAAGGACGGGTGAGAACGGGGCGCGGACGGGTCCCTTTAAATTGACTTTCATACTAAACGTACCTAAGTCACATAATGCTACGGTCTATTGGAAAGGTTACCTGCAGCATTTCTGTAGCGTCTATATCAAGACTAAAGCCTGTTTTACAAATACAATAATTGCATTTTTGAAACAGAAAAATTTGAAGTCGGCCCAGGAATCGAACCCGAGACTTCCGTAGCCAAACCGGGGCCAGAATCGAACCACCTATCTGGACTATGTTACTAGACCTCAATTTTTTCTATCCTTTGATGAAGCCTTTTTCTTATCTCGAAAGAATTTATTTTCGGAAATACGCCGATCGTCTCCGCAGGTTAAAAAAACTGCACGTTCTATTGCCACACATGCTCAGTGAGACACACTTACACATGAAGACCTATACTGTATACCGTAGCGAGTATGGCCGCCATTAGGAAGTCTCGCGTTGGAAAACAGAAGGCAGGGCGCGGAAGCGATATTTCCAATAGAGGAGACGACGCGCTTTGTTTGGTCCTTGCCGTTTGTCCTGCCCCGAAAGCATTAGACTTACCTTATGTTTGTACTAGCTGTCCCGCGCAACTTCGTATGCGTAAATTTTCCCCGTTTTTGCAACATTTCACGTCGCTGCTCAGCTCCTATTAGTCGTAGCGCGATGTTATATAGCCTATAGCCTTCCTCGATAAATGAGCTATCGAACAAAAAAAGAATTTTTCAAATCGGACCAGTAGATCCTGAGATTAGCGCGTTTAAACAAACAAACAAACTAACTCTTCCGCTTTATAATATTATATTAGTATAGATATGGTTCTAGCAGCATTAGAATTGCTGCTTGCATGCCAATCTTCTTTTAACACTAACTAACGATATTTTAAGTTATTGTTTTTAAACTTTCGCGATTTTTATACATATTAGATATATTTCGGGAATTAATCAGATAAAAGGTTCGTACCTTTAAATAATTCACGCGATTAAGTCCCGAAATATGTCTAAGATATTTTAAGTCTTGCTAAAAGGTACTTCCGACGCTGTTTATCACCTTTAAGTGGCAGCATAAGAGTTAACAGCGTCTGAAAACTGAGTGACGTTATGTGCTCGGTTGTTAATAACCTACACCACTACATAAATCCACCGTATCCTATATCTATACTAATATTATATAGCGGAAGAGTTTGTTTGTTTGTTTGTTTAAACAAAACGCGCTAATCTCAGGAACTACTGGTCCAATTTGAAAAATTCTTTTTTTGTTGGATATCCCATTTATCGAGGAAGGCTATAGGCTATATAAGATCGCGCTACGACTAATAGGAGCGGAGCAGTGACGAGAAATGTTGCAAAAACGGGGAAAAATTACGCATACGAAGTTGCGCGGGACAGCTAGTATTATATGTAAAGATAACTAGCAACGTGGGATTGGGTCCCACATTACCTTAGTGTGGTAATGTGGGACCCACGCCTATGCTACACGCTTGTGTTAGGAGTGGGTTCACGTCGGTAGGATTCGAGTCTGATCGAGCTTGAGGAATTAGGCTACTGCAGTCGTACTAGAACCGAGATTCCTGAATAAACACAAGTTTCTACAATACATAGGTACAGTTTGACCTCCCAAAAACAGAGATTACTAACGCCGTCGAGGAATACGATAAGCAAAGTTTATACTTAGCGAAGGAAATGTTCAAACTATCATGAACTATGTACATTCACGTTATCAAAACTAGCGTCTGACTCTAACTAGTGCATATTCTAACTATGCAACAAGCTAGAACCACCGAAATCTTAAAACTTGAGATAATATGCCCTCAAATTTTAATAAGTTTTTAGACAGCTTTATTTGTGAGTAGAAATAATTTAGATGAAAACGCGTAAAAACAAACAGACGCGGTAGGCTACTTTCCTTTACTAATGTTTAAAATTCTTCATCATAATTAGGTTTATTTTGTGTGGCAATTAATTAATAAAAACATAAATGAAACGTTTATATGCAAAGTGCATTTTACTATTGTGTTATGTAATTTACATAGATTTACATAATTTACATATATTATACGTACGAATGACGTCATAGCAAAACGACGAATGGCATAGTTACCACCACTATAACGGTGCTTTCCCATTAATGATACGAGGTGATCAAAACTGACCGCTAACTACTATAGGTATGGTAACTAAATGTACGATCTACATAGCGAAATAAAACTTACTGTATTATCACAGTGAGAAATCAATGAACTGCGACTATTCATTTTTATGATTAATTTTTAGGAAACCAAAATCAGTCGACTGGCCTGTTGGTCTAGTGGTTAGTGACTCTGACTGCTAAGCTGGAGGTCGTGGGTTCTATCCCCATCCAAGATAAAACTTTGTGTGATGAGCATTATGGTTTATTCTGTGTCTGGGAGTTTATTTATCTATAATATGTATGTATTTAAAAATATATAAGTACGTTTATCAGTTGCCTGGTTTCCATAGTACAAGCTCTGCTTAGTATGGGATATTAATATTATTATAGTATCGAGTTTGTCAAAGCCGGACCGGCACATTTACCACCACCCACCCTCGATTTGTGAATCACCACGATTGAAGGAGTAAAGTAAAAAAGTAAAATGTCCTTAATTATTGTAATCAAAACAGTTTAACAGACCGCTTGCAATAAGAGAGACCTGAAACAGAAAATTAGTGGCAGGCTCTCACCAAGTTGAGTGGAAGGCACCTCCGAACTCTTAACTCACAATATTCCACTTCCACGATGTGAAACTTCTACACGTGTTTCGTGTATCTCTACACGAGGCATCTTCAGGACAGTTTGGCTCAGTCGGTGCCAAACTGTTATATTTCGATTGTTGTATTAAGGAGATCTCCTTACTACTTCAACCGTGGTGATTCACAGATCAAGGGTGGGTGGTGGTATACATCCCGTATAATCTACTTAAGATGGATTTCTGCCATGTGACGCCTGATTCAATAAGATATCTTAAAAAGCAAACACTTCAGCCTAGAATGCACGGCAAACGAAATTGCAGACGACAAAGTAAAAAAAGTAATCCCATTCTAAAAAACTATCAGTGACCCTCGCAAATAGTTCTCTACATGAGTCATTACCTCTTTACATGTCTTCATCTAAACGAAAAATGCAATCAACAAATTAAACCTGAACATTACGCAACTTTAATTGGCGTGCAGTAATAGATAATTAATTTGATATCTCATAAAATAGTTGTTAAATAAGTGAAAGGTGAGCTTCTTAGAGAAAGCTCAGGTGATACGTAGTAAAAGTATTATGTAGAGCTTATTGCCCTTTCGTTGTATGTTAGTGGGGAGGGACTGTGGTTCAATGGCGACCGAGCAAATCAGAGAGATCAGCAAAGTTCAGCAATGTTACTACTGTCAGACCTATAAAATTTACTTGGCAGCGGTTTAGTGTGGTCTTTACGGTTTAGTAGGTTAGTGTGGTCTTTAGTGTGGTCTTTAAGCCTTTTTTGTAATCCTAATAGGTATTATTACTTAAGTACAAAGACGTTTTTTTATAGATGGCAAATATGAAACATTTATTGTTTTTAAACTTTCGCGATTTTTATACATATTAGATATATTTCGGAACTTAATCGCGTGAATTATTTAAAAGTACGAACCCGTAATTTACCCGACGTTTCGATCGAATTACACCGATCGTGGTCACGTGTCGATCGGTTTAATTCGATCGGTAAACGTCGGATAAATAAAAGGTTCGTACCTTTAAAATATTCACGCGATATACCTATTTTGATTTATGTACTACAAGTACTGGATGTTGTCACCAGGGTACCTAACGTATTGTAATATACCACTTAGGACTCAATTTAGCTGCATTAACATTTGTAATGTATAATTAATTTATAAGTTGATTGTATTCTGTCAATCTATAGAAGCTTGTTATTGGCATTTATATGTATTTTACTAAAACTAGGCAGAGAGGCCATCTTAGACTGAACACTGTTTCCTAAGATACAGGCCTCTTGGCCTAGTTTAGGAGACAGGGTTTATTTAATTGCCATAGCCCATTTATCGAGGTTATATAACATCACGCTACAAGCAATAGGAGCGGAGCAGCAATGAGAAATGTTGCAAAAACGGGGAAACTTTACGCAGACGAAATTGCGCGGGGACAGCTAGTAAAATATATGTGTATGAATTTTCCCTGTATACATTGATACATTGTCACTTGTTAGCCATTTATAGTGTACATTAGTATCATTCATAGCATGTTACTAATCTATTCATACCATAATATATTCAATAATTCAATGAAAACATTTATAATCATGTGTTTTGTTGTTGATTTCTTTAATTAACTATTACATCTACTATAACATGTCAAAAGTTGCAGTAATGGACATTTTGATTTATTTTAACTAAGTATTCTCCTAATTTGAGTAATTGTGACTGTATACTGTCTGATGGTAGATTAGACAGGAAATATTTTTATGCATAAATTTCTGCCCAAAAACAAGTTCATACTCTTACCTCACTCAAAATATCCAATAAGATCCAGAACAGTTATATTTTGAGATATACTCTAAGAGCGCATTCCATCATGTTGTGATAATTTATCATTTCACAACTGTCATGACAATCTTCCGTCAATATCAAAATATCGTGGACGACAGTTAGTCGTGTCGTCCTATATGTGAAATACACGCCACGACACTTTATACGACACGATAGTCTGTCGTCACTGCATAATGGAAACGCGCCCTAAGGTTACTAACCCTACATACAGATGAGGGTTAACATATGTTTGACACACGTTTTACTAATGTTTACTATTGCATAACAATGGATGAGAAGAGGAAGAACAATAAGGAAGAAGTTGTAAAGAAGCCTAGAACAATAAGGAAGAAGTTGTAAACACCCGTCAGGGAAAAACGCGTTAAGTGCCGTCATCTGAACATGGGCTAACTTGTAATTCAATTATTTTGGTGTTTCCAGAGTATTAACAATTGTTATTACTATTGTTGATACTCTGAATACTACTTCAGTGTGGATAATTTGACTTTTAAAAAAAAAAAATTAATCAAATTAATCAATTTTCCTCATAATGCAACTATAAAATATGCCTATTTATTCTGTTTATTATTGTATTTAAAACACATCACAAAAACATTTACTACAACAATGACTCATACCATAGATGTTTTGTATATTATTATCTAGAGACCAAATAGTAGCAGATAAGAAAAAAAGCAATAAGATATCGGAACTATCAGATAACAGACTAGCCAATAATAGAATGTAAAAAGGCCTAATCATTAGATTGACCCTTGGATTCTCAATTCAATAAACCTATGTGTGAGGTGTACCAAGATAATATTGTTATTATGTATGTCTTTCCATATTATATTTTATCAAATATAAAGCTTGTTTGTTTGTTTGAACATGTCCAAATTGTTTTTTTTCTACTGTTGGATAGACCATTTATCGAAAAAAGGGAATAGGCTAACATCACGCTACAACCAATAAGAGCGGAGCAGCAAAAAAAAAATGGTGTAAAAATGAAGAAAATTTATGCATATAAAGTTGCGCGGGTCAGCTAGTAACTATAATAAAGCTATGGAAATAGTTTGTATGAACTTGCTAATCTTCAAAGATACTGGGCTGATCAAGACAAAATTCGGTATGAAGGTATCCTGAATATTGAGGATTATAGGCAATCAGCTAATAATTTTTATAGCAATCAGTTTCACAACGGCTGAGCTGTGGTCAAGTCCCTCCCACAGAATGCTAGATTTGTGAGAGTGCCATGAGTGGCTTATACAAGCACAATGACCCAATAAGGTTAGATGCATAACTGCACCACCTAACAAAATGGTGCCAGTAAACAATCGTGTTTTGTTTATAAAGGAAAAATATAACATCATCATATCTATTGTTTAACATTCAAAAACAGGTATCATTCATCAATGACAATACTTTATGATGAATGACTATTGTAACAAGAACATGCAACTTATGAAGAAATTGTAAAAACATTGTTGCAACTAACACAAAGTGTGGCACATAATGTGGCCATAAGTTTGATCCTCATATAGACGCAACCCAAAGAAAATATAATTCAAGTATAAAATTACAGGTGAAGGCAGCCATATTAGTTTTTTAAATAATAACCTATCCCATGTTACTCAGATTCATTTAACAACCTCTCAATCAATAAATTGGTTCAGGTATTTACAAGTTATAATGGAATAAAGAAACTCACAAACATACATACATGAACCATTTAATATTTTTGGGACGGTCATGTAAAAATCCTATGTTATTTTAATATGATTATTGAAGAAGAGATAACAGCTCAAAAATATATTACTCAAAAGCTTTTTCAACATTCATGAACACTTCTATTGCCATTTAAATGTCAAATTAGAATGCTAATTAATTCAAATACACAATGAAAGCAGATAACTCTTAGTAAAAGGTATTACATCACTGTTATATTAGTATTATGCAGTGCACCTGTAAATAGTTCCCGCCAATCAACCACAGTGCAGAGCAACAGTTTTATTATAACTTTTATATTGCAGCAAAGACAACGCTTGAAATGCCAATTGAGTTTTAAATTCGAAACTTAAATTGTTTACTCACAAAAACAGGTCCAAATGCAGGCTAGTCGATTTAACAGAGGCTAAACGTAAACAGTAGCACCAAGGTAGAGTTTGTCGCGCAATACCATCGCTCATTCGCTACTTTATTGCAACAGTAGCCGATGCATTTAGTGTCGAAATACCGAGCATTTCGTGTGTTCGGTGCACAACACGCACTCCGCGGCAACAAATAACACCTATTTGCCTAACAATGACCTCTACCACCTACCTTCTCGAAGCGTTGCCTGTATTCAGCCTTCTCAATCTTATCGTTTTCCAACTGCGAAATCTTAGCCGTCAGCTCCTGCAACGCCTGGTTTTCTTTCTCGTTCCTCACTGCTAGGTTTTCTAGCAACTCTAGCGCGTTGATCACCTTCGGCAGAAGAGCTGTAACGGCGTCAGGGCCGTATTTTTCGATAATTATCTCACATTCCTTGCCAATGTCTGATGCCAAATCGTAAACGTCGACGACTGTGACATCGTCGTCGAAATCCGGCATCTTGGCTGAGAAGCGCCTGCGGTACGGCATTTATTATCACTTGGTTTTCACTTCACGGCACAACATAAAAATAAATGTTACACTAAACTAAACACCTTTCGCAAGTGCGCCATCATTACTGAAAAAAGAGAAATGTCAAATTTACTACGGTAGTGATGTGATAGTAGTTGTCAAAATGCATAAGTTAACGTTATAACGTTATCACCGCTATCTGCTATAATTAACGATGCCTGACGTTATAACAAAAAACAAATTTAGTTAACATTTATTTGCTATTTTATATTTTTTAATTTATAATTCAGTTTATTTTCTTACCCCTTCTATTTATACGAAACGCATTAAGGTGATGCGTCAACTAACGTTTGCATAAACATGCAATTAATGACATTAAGCAATCGTTAATATCTTGACCATGTGGGTACACGAATTTCGTTTTGACTCTTTAAGCGCAAAATCAAAAGCCCCCAGAAAGTCCACCCCCGTCATTCTCGAAAATAACCACCTAAACTGGGTTGACTCCCTAGAGTTACTACTGTACTTATTCTGAATTTTGAAATAGAGTAGATTTGGTGCTTTTTGTTTACACCGATACATCGATTCGTTTTTACATTCATCTTATCATACGTACAGGCCTAAATGGGTAGACAGAGATCATTAAATAATTCGAGGTCTTTTATTTACCTATGTACATGCTTTTTTCTAAAAGCATGTACATATGTATACAAAATACATTGACATCTCACACGACGACGGTCACTATACTATGGTGGCTTGCCGCCATTTAACGTGCATTGTGGTAAGGTGTTATACCTAGTGATCCCACTTAAAACATAAATTTAAAAAAGTGACCCAGCGACGGCGGCTGCTCGCCGACAGAAGATATACCTAAAACATTAGAGTTTAAACAGCGAACGATAAGTTGAGGAATTAACTAGTACTTGAAATTAAATCTAATTCCTAATACTAGCTTAAGTTGTCAAACTGGCCCAACGGAAGACCCAGAAGGACAGAAATGGGTGAAAAAATAATGTTTCCATAGTAAAATTTATTTTTAACCTACATTTCATTATTTTTTTCAATTATATAATTGTATATAATCTTTTATATATATGTAATCATTAATGTAATCTTTTGCATACTTTTCGCCCGCCAATATTTGATGTTCATTTTAACAATAAGTCTAGAGTATTTTAATTAACCGCTTAGCTTTAGAGCCGTTATAAAATGCTACGGACATCACTACTTGTGAGAGAGAAAGAGATCGCATTATATACATCTTTCATTTTGTGTTTGGATACACACACAGTTGAAAGATTTACAAACTGAATGAAAATAGTGTTGATTTTTTTTCAATAATTATTATTGAACTTTGTAGTTTTTATTTTCACATTTTATAATATATTACCAATAACTACAATAATTATGGAAAGGCAGCCTGAAGCTATTAATTTGGTTATTATCCGTTCAGCACGAGTCTTTACGCCACAATATTATGTTAACTACCTTATTTTTGACGTCACATCCTATCTTCAAATTCAAATAATATCCATTCAAAGCGGAAAACCGCTCTTTTCTATTGTTGTAGACCAATAATATTTACCAATAAGCGTAAACGGTACTTACAGAAATAATTTAAACATTGAAGAGAGGTATAAAGTACCTATTTGTTAATTAGGCATATAAGATTCCAACTTGAATCAAACAAAAAAATATATTTTTCTTACTCCGAGAAATAAACAATCTAAACACGCTGCCATATCCATTTTATGCAGAAATATTTCAGAGTAGGTATCTAATACATAATGTAAACACTGTACTTACATGGATATGTTTATCTTACTGATAAAGGGATGTCGTTCACAACATATTGTTAGTTTTCAAGAGCGTTGTTAAAATATCGATTATTAGGGGCCGCCACGCGCGAAGCAACAGTTGGACAGAATCAACAGGCGCGAACGCGCGCGACGCGCCATTAGCCCTCGTTTACAATTTTTTTAAACATTTTTTTTTATTCTTAGTTCCAAACAGTGCAATGAATTATCAAAGTAAAGCCAATAAATATGTGTGTCCGAATGATCGGCAGCTGTCTCTAAGAGCCAAGTAAGTAATTTCCAAAGTTTTCAATCACAGCTGTGTTTTTGTTTATATTTTGGAGTTCCATGCGATCATATTGAACACGAGATTAGGTATGTTATCTACATGTCGTACGTAATACTAGCTAAATATAAACTTTTTGCTTGTTAATTGAAATATTTTGCATAATAAATTTTCCGGAAAGTTTGTTTCGTTACCTGAACTTTTTACGGGATCTCGATTCATTTCATAAACCGCGATAGGCGTTTTACTAAAATGCTATGACTATTTATTTAAAAATAAAGTTGTCTTTTAAAAAAAAAAAAAAAAAAAAAAAAAAAAAAAATCAAAAACACTTAGGTAAACCATTAAAGACCACCAACTTACTTACCTACGATTTAACAAACGAGGGGCGACATTAATAATTCCTTTGGAAGTAAAAAGTTAAAAGGGAATATAAAATGAACAAGAAGATTAAGCTTCAGATTTTATTTACTTAAGTATCTCTTCGTTAATACGATCTTATTCGCTCATAAACTTACTTGGAATCTATTTTTATCCTACAGCCCTGGTACAGTTAATAGACAAAATAAATTCGAAATAACTCTATTACCTTTTTATAGAGCTTACATCAAAAGGAGTTTCGTTCTGAATGTATAAGATGACAGTCCGATAAGAATAATGTTTTGGCGTTCAAAATAATGTTTATCGATCTTTGTAAGTATAAGATTTGTTTGACTGTGCTTGCATTGAACAATGTGAATAAGTCCACTGACCTCCATTCTGTCATATATATCTACCGCATTAATATGCTATCATGCACTTGGATTATGATTGCAGAACTTAGTGTATGTGTAACGTGCTTTATCTTTATCATAAGAGTAATTAAGAGCGGCTTTAGCCGCTAACCACCTTCATGTGGTCTCGGCCCAAGTGTCTATAATTGCGCTTTTAAATTGCGAGCGGTGTAAGCTGCAGCGTTAGGAACTATAGAACAAGGAGACCTCAGGAAAGGTCCTGAGGTACTATTTTACTCCACCGGAGGGGAGGTGGGCGGTACCAGTGAGCAAGCTTAGAGCACCATGTATGCTCGAGAACTTATTTCTGGTTTGCGCCCATTGTCTACGAATTGTATGACAAGGGGTAACATATAATACGGATGTCAATTAGTGGAATCCATGGATTGTCGATTGGCTTTCGGTATAGTATCCAGGTGTGAGCCCTCCCTCGGTGTTGCTTGACTGACTAAATCGGCATCCGTTAAGTAGAGATTAAGCCAGACTAGGCTTAAAATTTTCTGTTAAGTATTAGGTACTTATTCTTAATTAGCGTTAGTAGCAAGCAATGGCATATGCAGTGGGGGAGGGATTTGGAACCCCCTTACCATTATAGCGAGGGTTTCAAGATCCAACAAGATTCAAGTAGACGCAGTCGTGTGACTACGTCTGAGTGGATTTCGAAACAGTGGAATTCTTCTACTACCTAACCTACTTGTAGGTTACTTTTTAAAGCATTTTTGTGCTAATTTTATACATATAAATTCAATAGTAGGTATTGAGAAAAAAAATCGTCTCAGGCGGGACTCGAACCCGCGACCTTAGGGGTACAGGCCCTAAGTCATTACCAACTCAGGCAACGTCCGGCAGTCATCATCATTGAATTATTGCTTGAACATTTATTAAATCCTTTGCTTAACGCTTCATTGTTTATTAATCATTTGATGTAAATATGTATGCGAACGTAATTAACATGTCCGCCAAAGTCGAAATTAGCCTCCACATGGTACGATTTTATGGCAATCGTGGGTTCAAGTCCCGCTTGAGACGTATTTTTCCTCCATACATTGAAATTTACTTCTAGGTTACATAACGAGAGCACTCCTTCCTACTCATAGACCTATTACAATTTTACTATAGGTAGTTACTATCTGTGAAGTGGGTATTTATTGAGTTAGAGAGTAGTGGTAAAAAGTTCGCGTTGATTTAAAAAAGCAGGGGTTACGATGCTTAGGTAATACGTCTCTGTTGGAATAGATCGGACAGTTGAGATGTAAATAACTTATTTCTTCCTACGGTGGTAGCATTTGACCTAGCCAACGAGTTTTTTAGCAGCTTCTTCTCATAGGTTGGAACTGCCGCCTAAATTCATTTGTTTTTTTTTTCATCAATTTGATGGTAATTTTGTTTATACCGTATCCATGGTATTCATGGGCGGATCCAGGATTTCATTCTGCAAGGGGTACTTACGAGAGGAGGCATATGCGCGGGGGTGGGGGGGAGTGGTAGGCAATGTAACCCCGTGCTCCTCCCCCCCCCCCCCAGGAGCCGCCTATGACCCTATTAATTTAATGTTTTCAAATAATCATTCATTTGGTTAAGCGAAATATTTTTTTTTTTTTAGTAAAGACAACTCCCGCATTAAGGTACAAGCCCTGTGTCGCGGGGGACTTTACAAACATACAAATCACGGACACAAAGTACACCCAGACTCGGAACAATCGAACCCACGACCTCTTGCGTAGCAGTCGGACACACTCCCACTGCGCCACAGAGGCAGTCAGCGAAATAATGGAATCAGAGTTTAGATTTATAGACTTTTGGTTGCCTACACTATCTAACTACAAACTGTTTTGGAATTAATACGTACACTGGGCTCTACACCGGACTTGGATTGGGTTCATTGTGATCAAAGTTTCCTACAATAAGTTCGTTCCAAGTCTGAGGAAGTCCGTGACTTGACTGTAGAGAGTCCTGCGACTAACGGTTTGCTGCGGAAATTGTATTTATGACATGAAAAATGACTATTATGCTTACCTATATTTTCATAGAGATTTTTATGTGTTTTACAAAACTGATATCTTAGGCGTATCTCTCAGGAATATTTAGGAGAGGGATTTGCGCTCTCAAACACCTTCTGGATGTGCCTATGTTTTTTTTTTAAAGATAACTAGCAATGTGGGGTTGTGGTCTCACATTACTAGCAATTCTGTTAACCCCTCCAGCTAAGCTCAATGGCTTGTGTTAGGAGTGGGTTCACGTCAGTAGTATAATGGGTAGGATTCGAACCCACGACCTCACAATTGCGAGACCGATGCCTTAGCCATTAAGCTAATGTCGCTTATATATAATATCATGTCATAATAAAGATTATTCAGGCAGTAGGTACAGCAGAGATGGTATAAAACTTTTTTCACCTTCCATCACACACCATCTGTGATATCATCTACTTTCCTCCAGCCAAATCATCATCAATTATTGTTTTTAAACTTTCGCGATTTTTATTAGATATCTTTCGGAACTTAATCGCGTGAATTATTTAAAAGTACGAACTTTTTATTTACCCGACGTTTCGATCGAATTGCACCGAAAGTGGTCACGGGTTGACCTGTCATCGGTGCAATCGGTGCAATTCCCGAATTATATTTAAAATCATCATCAGTCAGAAAACGTCCACTGCTGAACATAGGCCTCTCCCACAACGATCGATTTTGATCGGTTTGCATCCAACTAAATACTCAAACGATATTTCTCTTTAACGTCTTTACTGTTCAGTATATGACGACGTTTCCTAAAAATGAAGCCTAGCTAGGTCGATTTATCGCCCCCAAAACCCCCTGCCTACTCAATAACATAAAAATCGTTGAAGCCGGTACCGAGATTCGGATAATATATACAAGAATTGCTCTTTTGTGACAGCATGAGAGCTGGCGGCATACATTTTGATAAATTTTGGCGATTTGTACACATTATGAAGATATATTATTGGACATGAACACGCGTAGACTGACTACCCGTGACCACGGCCGTTGCAATACGTTGCAATAAACGTCGGGCAATAAACAAGGTATTTTACCCTAAATTATTCACACGATTAAGACCCGTAATATAGTTATAAATTTTCATGATAGTTAGCGGCACTTATTCGGGGTTTTACTCCCAAAAGATCCTAAGTTCAGTCAAAGAAGGGAGAACATAAGTTCTTTAATAATGTGCAGCTTCCAACACGCATTTACATGGATATGAAATGAGGACAGACGCAGTTAATTATTATTTCCAGGTCATTTGGTAGGGCAGTAGATCAGTAGGAGCTTTAACCCAGTTCATAAGTGCATGCGTGATCAACATACGAATTCAGTCATTTATTTTGTGAAATAAATGAAAGAAATAGGACAACTGAGACAATTTTATCCCGGAAAATATATATTTTTAAATTCCCGGAGGATTGTTATTAATTTGAAGTTGTCATCATAGCTCTAACCGATTGGAATGCCTTTTTTTTTAAATGAAACGCTTCTTAGGTATGTCAAGTACCTATATCAAAATTAGTTCAGTCTAAGATTTAAACTATCGCGTTGCATGATTATAACTATTTATTATAGGGAAATTAACGCGCATTACTTACCTTAAAATTGCTTGACGTTTCTACCAGGTTACACCGGCCGTAGTCACAAGCGCTTGTGACAACGGCCGGTGCAACCTGGTCGAAACGTCAAGCAATTTTAAGGTAAACAATGCGCGTTAATTCCCGTTTAATAGATAGTTATTAGTTCAGTCGTTTAAGGAATATCAGCTTTTTTATTTCACGTGTCGGGCATGGGTAGGGGGTGATTTGGGGTTGGATCCCCCCTTCCACCCCCGAAGTTGGAAAAAGATACACAGTACCTACTCATTTAGCTAGTGTTTAGTCAATTGTCAAACCGAACCCACCCCCTCGAAATTACGAACCCCGTCCCCGGCTGCCTATGTGGCGCGGTGGGAGTATGTCCGACTGCTACGCAAGAGGTCGTGGGTTCGATTCCCAATCAGGACACTACTATTATGTGATCCACAAATTGTTGTTCCGAGTCTGGGTGTACTTTGTGTCCGTGGCTTGTATTTTTGTAAAGTTACCGGCAACACAGGGCTTGTAACCTAATGCGGGAGACGTCTTTAAAAAAAAATGGTGGTGAATAGGTTTTTAGGGTTCCGTATTTTATATATCTATACTAATATTATAAAGCGGAAGAGTTTGTTTGTTTGTTTGTTTGTTTAAACGCGCTAATCTCAGGAACTACTGATCCGATTTAAAAAAATCTTTTTTTGTTGAATAGCCCATTTATCGAGGAAGGCTATAGGCTATATAACATCACGCTACGACTAATAGGAGCAGAGTAGCGACGAGAAATGTTGCAAAAACGGGGAAAATTTACGCATACGAAGTTGCGCGGGACAGCTAGTACAAGATATTTATAAACTACTCTAAATTATAAATATAATATTAACACTATGTACACATTACTATATAAAATAAAATCAAAACAAGCAGTATTCCTCCGCATCGCTATCGACCAAAAGGTTCCGTATTTAAGGTTTAGGTTATCATTAGCCTGTTTCGGGATGAAACCCTTCATCTGACGATCAAAGACTGTATGATAAACGGGCTACAAACCAACATACGAAAAACTTCAATACTACCCACTCCACTCATGATATCTTGAAACATATTTGAGACAAAAGTATATTAATTCCCAGAAATACCTATATTTTATTTATTGTATTGAATATAATAAGTAAGTTCGTGGAAATCGAGGCGGGCTGCCACGTGTACAGCCTCCATTTAATTTCATCAATAACGACGACAATCGGCATGTAAACAAGGAAAGCAAATATACACACACACAATAAACGTGGGTAATATAAAATATGTAATACCTAATAGCATATGGTTATGCTCAATATTATATAGGTAACTAGCATCCCGTCCCGGCTTCGCACGGGTGGACATGGGATCCCTCATTTTTTTACTAATTGCGACTATATAATTAAAGATCTAAGCTATCCTATCTCCTAAGTTGGACCAAACTGCATATTGCGTGCAAATTTGAACGAAATCTGTTAAGCGGTTTAGGAGTCCATTGCGGACAAACATCGTGACAGGAGATTTATATATATTAGATAGAATAAATACACACGCACACATCAAGCACATAAAACACACTCACCTAGGCACACACACATACATTGACACACGGACGTACTGGGCATCCAAAACGTGGCCAAAGACCCAACAGAATATCAGTGTCCTTTCGGTGTCTGAGGGAAGCTGAGTTGGGTCCTATTTGGTACAATTTATGATACATAGTACGCGGCTAATGTTAAATTAATACGATGAAAGGTGTTTCAGTTTGTTTGTTCCTTTCCAACAAACAAAATAAGCAACAGTTTTAATACTATACTTAAAAGCAACTTCAAGTACGCTATAAGATTATAAGTCAGTCTCGTAGTAAACTATAAGACTGAGATAACAAAAACGATTGCTCTTGAGTATGTTATGAGTTGTCAAATGCTACTTATAAGTAAAATAGTCTGTTTTAATGCAATTATAAGAATGTTATTAGGAAAAATATGCTTATAATTTTTACTTATAGCTAGCTATACTTTGCTTGTTGGGTTGTTTTTTTTTTTTTTATATATATATAACTAGCTGACCCGCGCAACTTTCGTCTGCGTAAATTTTCCCTTTTTTTTTTACAACATTTTTCATTGCTGCTCCGCTCCTATTGGTCGTAGCGTGATGTTATAACCTATAGCCTTCCTCGATAAATGGGCTATTCAACAATAAAATATTTTTTCAATGCGGCCCAGTAGTTCCTGAGATTATTGCGTTCAAACAAACAAACAAACTCTTAGGGGGATGAAAAATAGATGTTGTCCGATTCTCAGACCTACCCAATATGCACACAAAATTTCATCAAAATCGGTCAAGCCGTTTCGGAGGAGTATGGCAACGAAAACTGTGACACGAGAATTTTATATATTAGAAGATAGATAGACTAGCAATGTGGGATTGAGTCCCACATTACTAGCAATCTTGTTAACCCCTCCAGCTAAACTCAAAGGCTTGTGGTAGGATTGGGTACGTCGATAGTGTAATGGGTAGGATTCGAACCCACGACCTCACGATTGCAAGACCGATGCCTTAGCCATTAGGCTACCGCCGCTTCGTCGTTATTGAATTGTGTTATTTTTTTCTGTTTTCTTTTTTGCCTATTGTTATTTTTTTGTGTTTTTTGTTTTGTTTATCTTTTGCACGAGTTTCCTTGTTAAATTATTATAATGTCTATGTGTCTTCTGTGTACTAAATAAAAATCTTTTTATTCTATTCTCAATTAAACGTCTTCTCTCTCTTAATCTATGGTACCCTTATTTTAAAATTCTAAGAGGGAGTTACAAGCTATCTTACACTTAATCACACCAGATTAAGTATTCTCCACCAAAGTGCATAGTCGACTTCAAGGTCACACTAAACCTTGGGGATATCCTTGTAGGAAGTATGAGATCCCAGTGTCTGAACGACTTCCGGGCATTGCATGACGACTTCTATTGAAATACAAAACCAGCAATTTTCTACCTACGTGTTACTAAGCAACCTACAGTCGCAAGTCCAGGGTTTAAGTTTAGAATAGGTACGTAAATACACATTAGAATATTATTGGGACTTAATCGCGTGAAATTTTTAAAGGTACCTTTTATTTACCCGATGTTTCGATCGACTAATCGCAGCTTAGCGATGTCTCCGTGAGGCTCGGGGTTTTTCAACTACCTTCGCCTAGTCTTGATAATTTGTACTGTCGGTACTTCTACACACGAAATTCTTGTACTTCTTGATCACAATTGCCTCATACACTGTCCTGGAATAATAGTGGCTTATGTAATTCAGTCCAGTGAATTAGTTCTGATTCCAACAAATGCTCAGCGATAACAGACTTGTAAACTTCGACGCGATATGTTCCTTGACCCTGTCTGCGATTGTCCATTTGGTCTGTCCGTTATAGGAACTACCGCAACTGCAATTCACCTTGTAGGTGTTTGGAGTGGAATAACATCTTTTGCCGTTCGTAAAAGCTTCATAATCTCTGAGTGCGAACTATATACAGTCTTAATGGAATACTTCTTCAATACTGTTCCAATTTTGTCCGTAACTTCTATAATGGCATGAAAGCTGGCACTCTATCGGCATTCACCTCTGGTTTCCTGCTTCTTGGACGTTGAAGGTTATGCTTGTATCGGTTGCTTCTTAGTACCTCCCGAAAGTGTACAAGTTCACTCTCCAAGTGTTCGGGGTCGCAAAGATCGTATGCTCTGTTTGTTAAAGAAACTACAACGGACTGTAAGTGGCGCGGATGATGGTGCGATAAAGCATGTAAATACCGATCTTTGTTTGTAGGTTTTCGGTATTCTGTGTGGATGATCGAAACGTCGGGTAAATAAAAGGTTCGTACCTATAAACAATGTACACGAATAAGTCCCGATAATTTTCTAACAGGTACGTAACGCTCTTTATCTACACTAGCGCCATTCTGGAGAGTTTTTGAACAGTTATTTAAAAGCTACGGTAGGAGACTTTTCAATTGGTGCCCCATTTATGACGTTTCTCTTTACTTCTACCATAAAATACCTATAGTTAAGAACAATATTTGAATAGTATTTGCTTCAGGCTTAAATCATAGGTATTATTATTATTATGAGTTGACTGTAGGTTGGTACGCGGCATCGGGCTTCCGAAAAGCCACTATAAAGCTCTATCCACAAATATCCAGGCTGTGTTCAGGACTTGAACGGACCGTACTTCGTCCGAGGTGTGTACACGGTCCTTTCTCGTCTCAAAAGCCCGGTTACGGTCTAGATGTGTGTGGATAGAATTAAATCTAAAATCTAAATGTAGTCTGCGCTATAATGATGTTTTCAGTGCGTCCTTTGGCCTTTCCAAGTATAAAGAAAACTAACAAACACAGCTAAACACACACATTCATTACCAGAGACGCGTACCAGCACAATCAATGGCGTCCTTGTCGCTATCGTGTCGTATCCGCTTCCGTCGACGCGATCTAATTTATTTATAGATTCCTTTGTTTACGGGCAGATCGTATCGAACCTTATCGCTCTATTAGCGGGGAATCACATGTATTGGTACCATACCTACCAAGTTAAGTGCCAGGTGTGCTGTGTTGCAGCGAGATAGTTTCTCGGAAGTTTTCGTGAATGGTTTTAATGTATAAACGCAGGACAGGGTTTAGTCATTCAGACATACATGGTGATTTTTTTGTATGTTCCATTCCATGCCAAATGTTTTTTTTTATATGGCAATACTGCCGGTGCCGACAATTCTGCCACTGACATTGGCATGGATATGCGATTGAGTTAGAAAATTTTAAATGTTTAATGCTGAACTATTTGTGTTGTTTATAACTGTAACAAACAAAAGTGTAATTACAATAATAAAGAATAAATTAAATATAAATTATATAAAATGGGTAAAATTAAGTTTACCACACCAACATTCATAAATGGACACAATATCATAATCTGATGTCATAAAATGCCAAATGTTATGATCATTTCGTGGCTTGTATGTTTGTTTAACTGTTAAGACGCTGACAACAGCTACTGAACTTCGATGTTTCACTATTTTAGCCACGCCCACTATTTCTCCGATGTCCTAGTGCCATTGATAAAGGACGGTAAAAACAGCGAACTACCAACACAAGGACGCGGTCAATAATAAACAATAAACCAATAGATGGCGCTTTATTTTTTGTTCTATATGAAGAACTAGAAAGAAATTAGACAGGGCGATTAAAAAAAACAATAAATATTTTTTATACGTTTGTATTTTTATTTCAGGAGACTTTATTTGCTATGAACTTCAAAACAATATAAAAGAAAGAAAATTAAAACTCGAAAATATATTAGCAACATTTTAAATATTTTCGCATAATTATAATTTATTTGCTCTCGGATATTTGCCGGAACAAATAGACAGACAGACAGACAAAAAAAACTGTATTTTTGTTATCAGTAATTATTATGGATATATGTATGTTATCCATAATAATTAATATATATGCATAAAACTGTTATTTTGATATTACAAACAGACTCTTCAATTTTATTTATTTGCACAGATAGTTAATAATATATATTATTTTTTATTAATAATATTATTATTTATTTGACATAAGGTAAATTTAGAGCTGAAGAATATTCTTCCAAGTTTGAAGTCCTCCGAAAATTGATAACATACCTGCTACAGCACAATAATTGACTGGTAAATAATTTTCGTCACTGGAATCACTTTTAATGATAAATTTTAAATTGCACATCCTACACAAAAGAGTGTACTTCGACAAGAATCCATTTATGTTTTCTCCTACCAAATTAATGTGTTTTAAATTACAACCCAAGGGTTTAGGAGTAAGGGCGAGAAATATTCTGAAGATTTAAAAATAAATGCGATAAGTTTATTCGTCCGATGTAATAATAATAATAATATTTATAAGGATTTTTTGTTGTGCAGGGTGACTTTTAGCAGTCTAAAAAAAATAATACTTAAAGCTTACCTATGCGTTAGTAACTAAATACTAACTGCCAGATTTTATCTTCGACAACCTGTTCAAAATAATAATATTTACCTCAAGTTTAGGAATATTATCGGTGGATTCAACTGTCTCAGATACCTTTGCCGATACTTCAAACCAGTGATGGAAAAAAACTATGACTCACAATAACATAAGAAGTATAAGAACGATCATGACGAAGTTTCATATCACTTGGGCATCATCTTTACCTGGTAACATTTTCTAGAGGAATTATAACATCACTTTCTAATGTAACTGCAACAGCCACATTTCCTAATCTGTACAAAATATTTATTACATTTAAACTTAGAAAAACTTTCTTCAGCACTAATCTTACCTATTATGTCTAACTAGCTGTAGACTAGCTGTGGACGTAGCCTAAGTTACTCCTTACATCATTAGCTGTCTGACAGTGAGTCCTGTCAATCTCCGTACAGCCGTTTTGGAGATTTGTCGAAACAAACACACAGACAGACAGCCAGATAAAAAAAACTGTATTTTTGTTTTAAGTACTATGCGTACTTTCATAGCATTTAGTAAAAAACTGCTATTTTGACATTAGGAACAGACACTTCAGTATGCATAGATCGCCATATATAGGTAAAAAATACTAAAACCTACACAACTATTTGTATGGAAAGGGCAAGAAACAATGGATAAAGCTACAAGTATTTTAGGAGTATTTTCCTATTAGGCCAGTTCTAAGATAGTCGTAGGTCTATGCAAATGTGATAGTTTATCATTATACTTGTTTGTAACTATCTTTCTAAAATGTAAAGAGGATCCTCTTTGTCCATGTGGCGATTCTTTTTGTGTAATGTTTTAATGTAATATAAATAATAAAATTATTATATGTATTAGTATGTAGGTACTTATTACAAACTTATTGGTGAAAAACTTTCCGAAGTTTCACCTGCTTCTGAACTATTCGCCAAACGTCTCTTTTTACTGAAAAGATAAAAGAAAATATTAAAAATAAATACAAAAATTGAACAGGCGAACCTAGGTTTCGAACTCGAAACTTGATATTCTGAACCAACGCAGATACCGCTAGACCAAACGAGCTTCACAGTCGCAGATGAATTTTCGCTATACGTTGTACAAAACAGCTTAGTGTAGCTTTTTGGTTTGGTTACGATTTCACTTCTGTTCGTGCAATATTTTGTCAATATGAAAAATATAATACTTACTTTACTATTTCCATGAGATGTTTTTGTTTGTTGGTATTGAAGCGCTTTTTGCTGGCCTCCGACATTTTTGTTTGTTTCCCAATTATAGTAACAAATATTTTTAAACTTAGAACTAAATATATTTAAATTAACAACTTAGATAGTATAAATTAATAGTATATTTATTAAACTTATATTCTTTACCAATGTCTATATTTTTTCAAACAACAAACAAAATATGAAGTGAATGGATGGCGAGGCAAAGCGACATACGTCCGTCTAGCTGCGCGTCTCTGCGATCACTGTCAGATTGCTTATAAAAGAAAGAGAAGCGCGATCACGCAGCGCTCGTAACTAATTATAAACCATAAAACAATTAATTACTTGAAAATAAGTCGAGTAATCGAAAATAAAAAACAACCAGATTCTGTATTATAACATGATACGTTATTGTTAATTATTTTACCAACGTACGTTGTTAAGTAATACAGATATTTTTGTTAGAAGATCATTTTAAGAGGTTAGTTTGTAATTTTTTTTTATCGAGAAAATAATTCAAATACGTGTTTTGAATACAACAGGGTTCTTAGAAATATGTTCAAGATTAACATATATTTTTTCTGCCGTCACAAACTACGTAGATTTGGCTAAAAAATTGTTTAGGATAAGCCTATTTGGCTGTTGTCAGCGCCTTAAAACTCCTTCAGGGCTACGTTAACGTACATCTATACTATAATTATAACAATGAAGAAATATAACTGGGTTGATTTTGATGAAATTTGTTGTAGCGGTAGCTTAAAGCTTGGGGAGAGATATGGGCTACATTTGATCCTGATAACCTCATTATTGACTGCAAGGATTAGATATGGTTGTTATCGGAATGTATTCCGTCCACTAAAGTCTAGCAATATGCCAAATTTGAAGAATTCTCGAGTGGCAACCACTAACTGGAAGACGCCGCACTAGTAGGCCTCCCACGAGATGGACCACGACTTGGTAAAGATAGCTGTAAACTCAGATGGATGTAAAAACCGGTCGTTGTGGCGCTCCTTGGGGGAGACCTATGTTCAGCAGTGGAAGTCTTTTGGCTGAAACGAATGAACATACACGTAGACAAAGTTGTATGCTCTGCAGCTAAAGCTAGTGTACTGTAAACAGTCAAGTTGATCAGTTAGGCGACGGGACGTTACGAGTCAATGGTCTACCGCGCAAGGGCTACAGACAACTCAACAATAAGAGAATACAAATTACAAATGCCTGACATATTTATTACCTACTAGCTGCCTTCCCTGGCTTTGCACGGCTGCATATAGTAGTTTTTGTACCTAATTTTCGTAGGGATCTATTTTTTGACAAAATATAGCCTCTGGTACTCTCCGATATTGTAGCTTTCTAATGGTGTAAGAATTTTTAAAATCGGTCCATTAGTTTTTAAGTTTATTTGTTACATACAAAAATACAAATCTTTCCTCTTTATAAAAATTAGTAAGTAAGAAGTTATCGCGATGGAAACTATCCTATGTCCTTTCTTTCCCCTTTACTCAACTATCTCCACCACTAAATATTATCTAAATCGGTTCAGCGGCTTGAACGTGAAAACGTAGACCGATACAGCTACTCTCACGTTTTTAATATTAGTTTAGTTATGTAAAGATTGGTAACAACGTGGAAGTTTCGATAAATCAGATGAACTTGAACTGTGGTGGTGTGAATCATTACTAGATAACGTAAGCCAACGTTATGTGGGTAGTATTAACTGAACTGTATTGCAACACATTGTGTAACGACAAGGTCATAATCATATTTTTACGTACAATTTATGAATTCAAAATCTATTTTTTAAATATATATAACCGCCCAAGTAACACAATCTGGTACTATAAAAGACCTGAGAACGTTTTAGAACGTGCTAATTAGTGTTCATGATTAGCACTATATTAGTGCTGTAAATGTTTACAGAACCCCGAACAGGCCCTAGTTTTATCACTGATTTATTCTATAATATACATTACATAAAGGCTGTCACGGTGATAAATCAACTCTGTAGTTGAAATGTTAAAGTGATAAGAAATGCTTTTTAGTAGGTACTAAATTAGCGGTATTTGCAACGTTTTTGACATAAATTTGCTCTATAAAAGTAACCAAAACATGTATAAAGTGTGTTTTTTATCACACTTGTTTGCCAGTTTATTCGTGCGTATTAGGTGTATGTATCGTGAGTATTCTTCAAGAAAACAAATACCGGTAAGTTTATGTTTTACGTCACTGTAGCCATTGTTATTAAACGTAACAAGTACTACAATACATTCAAGGACCATAAATCTTCGGTAACTTGCACTTGCGAAAATAATTGTGTCGCTAAAGTCAGTATACTGATTTCAAATTTGATAATACGCCCTCATAACTTTTATGTTTTAATTAATATTTAATTAATAAAATAAGGACAATGGCTGCTATAAAACACATTGGCTCCAGTCGTGCTGCTAATGTGCTACCATGACAAAAAAGAGCAGCCATTTTTTCATCTAACACCGATTAGGGTTTCGTTGTCCAAATATAAAAATAGTGTAAGTAGTCAAAATTATTCATTGTTTGTTTCAGTTCCTTACCTGCTATTAATAAATTCAATCGTGGCGTATCTTATGGACATGGATTGTTTCCGCATCAGCTGCAAGCAATCTGTTTCTCAACTCATGCGTTTTTATTACTTTTATATTTTTTATGTTTGTTAAGAAGTAGATTACTTCTACATATCGAACTTCTTTTTTAAATGTTTAGATAAGTACTGAGATGTTGACAATAGATGCTCCTATTTGTTATGAGAATATTAATATTGAACTTTTTATATAAAACACAATCAAAATATTCTAACCGTCATCGTATTTCGCCCGCGTTTTACGCCGTTTAAAACTGATCTTGCCATCATAGATCTTGTTAATAATTAATAACGTTTACAATAAATATTGATTATTAAAATATCTTGTTAATAATAACGTTTTTTTTTTCTTAAGCCAGTAAGGCTTGAGAAAAAATAACGTTATAGATACATCCCTGTTGAGGTACAAAACAAATATTTTGTGCAGAACCATGTGTCATATTTTCTGAAACCGCTTGGCCAGAATTTACAATATATACTTATATATATAAAGCACTTGTCACATAAATGATACTGAAAAGCTAGTAAAGATCCAATTAGTCCATTTATTATAGATTTTAGTGCCTTTATATAATCTTGTAGCAGTAACACAAACTCACTTAAAGGGCTATTAAAATATAAGTTATTTAGAAAATGCACCAGGAGTCACTTTGGTACTAATTAGTACTATAGAAGAATTTTCATGGCTTTTACAGAACTAGCCCCATAGCCATGTTTAGGGAGCGTTTAAAACGCTAAAACATTACGTAATGGTTGTGCAAGGTACTTTTATAGTGCAAATTTGTCTTGTTATAGAGTTTTCGACACTGCTACAATACTAGTACTATAAAAGTAATTTTGACGCATTATTAGTGCCAAATAGATATATAAAAGTGTCAATACGGTTGTCTACAGTATGAAATAGTACCATAATCGCATATTTTATACCCATTATAGAACAACACTTTAAATATTCTTTTTTATGGTCCTGTAAGCGTTTTAAGAGCTAATTTATAGGACTTAAATGATTTTTTAACTTATAGAACCAAACCGGTCTGTTGAAAACCTTTATAGTACAAGCAGTCACAATGGTTATAATTATAAGCCTACTGTTTGGTGCGAAAAATAGAAGCTTTTGTTACTTGGGCGATGTCTTGTGAAGCTGGTCGCAAGGAAGTGTTCACGACTCTTGTAACACGATATAGAGCTGTGTGAGATTCATGAATGTTGGTTCCGAATTTAGGTGTAATTCATTCCGTTGACTGTGTGTTAGTATAGTACCCCGTGATACTAATTTTACCCTAATGCATGAATAAACTTTAAATAAAGATATTAAATCCTACTAATGGCAGAGTACTTATTTGATTCTTTTTATAACTAACTAGCTGTCCCGCGCAACTTCGTCTGCGTAAATTTTCCCCGTTTTTGCAACATTTCTCATTGCTGCTCCGTTCCTATTGGTAGTAGCGTGATGTTATATAGCCTTCCTCGATAAATGGGCAAAACAATGAAAGAATTTCTCAATTCGGATCAATAGTTCCCGAGATTACCACGTTCAAACAAACAAACTCTTCAGCTTTATAATATTAGTATAGATACGTCCTATGATGAGGTGATATCCTGATATGTAGAATAGCTGAATGGCTAACCGGATTCATCACAAATAAATCAGTTACCATAATTAAGTTTTCAAGTAAATGCAATTGTCGTAAAAAACAACGGTAGAATTGATATGCCTCTACATTTACGTGTAAGTTCACAAATCAATTTTTGATAGGAGATACAACACAAGGCAGAAGTTGTTTTTATCTTTTAAATGACAACTCTTGCACGTATTGGTAGGTACAAACTTTAAGTTGCTGTGTTTTTTTGAAACAAAAGAAAACACATCCAAACTTAGCACCAACATATTTAAATCACTCAAATCTCTGTCCCAAGAGGGAATTAAACCCGCAACCTCTTTCCCAACAATGGTACAGGTATCCACTACGTGTAATCGGTGTATCCACTGCATCACACATATTTACCTCATTAAAATCAAAACCTTAGCAAACAAACAGTTGTTATACCATGTTTGTATTTTGTATACGGGTATACCTGTTGTATTGTAAACGTAATCCCCAATGAATGGTTGTAAAGCCTTCGCGCAACACGCTTTATTCTATGTAGGAGTTGTTTTGTAATGAAAACATAATAAATAGGTGTTTGGCAACCCATTTGTTCCTATGGGAATACGTTTAGGAAAAGATTCGCCTTGCTTCTGAACGAAGAAAAGGCGGAACGTAAATAGATACTAAACGGGCCATTTTTACGGCAATGCTGTGGTCGGCAACATGGCAGTACTCTCCAACATTGATTTGATGGTTGCCGGACGATCGCTGAGCGATCTATTTTCCGCAATGTTGCCCGACCAATTTTGTTGTTGTTTCAGTCGTCCTCTATTTTATTATTGCCGGGTTGTGTAGCCCGTTTAGGAGACTAGATCATGCGCCACACAATTGTAGACATATTGCCATTATTAGCCGAGTAATTAGTTGCCAATAGTGCCACCACAAATTGTCGTAAACAATGGCCCGTTTAGAAGCCGCTTTAGTATTTCAAAGTTTAATGCACTGACTTCTATAGTCTATAGTACGTCGTACGTCAATACAAAGTGACAGTCATTTTAAATGCCGAATAGAATGATCGTCCTGTGAACTTTTTGACACTTAAGACAAATGACCGTTGTTGTTATTCTTGTTACCATTGACGTATAGACTTGGACTGCGCCATCCCTTTCAATTAAAATAGTATTTATTGACGGCAAAGCGTGAAAGAAAGAAAAAAATCGTGCGGCAACGTTTGGCAGGTATTATTACCCACAAAGTAGCGTTATCTATTTCTATAGAGTGGCCAATTTTGTGAGGTTATGGCGCATTCCAGACTTCCATTTGATTTTGTAAATAGACCGTCCAAATGTCACATCTCACTTCTTACCTTTTTAGCAAAAAGAAACGCATTCAACCGCCGCTATTTTTTTTGGTAAAAGAAAACATTAGGAAACTGAAATTTTTGAGAACCAAAATTTAGAAGACGTGTGACATCCACTGACATACTCAGAATCAGGCGTAGTAAGAAATCGACGTAAGTGCTCACTGAGAAATTGTCTTAATTCGAATCTGACAAAGAAGTAGTCCCCCTAAAGGCACCAAACTCTTGTCATAAAGTAACGTTGTGTAACCACACAGATATCTCAATCTGTTCGCTAGCCACTGAGTCCGAAACAGAAACATACAGATACACAGACTCACAGATACATAAGTCAATCTTATTTTAAGCTATTTTGCGTCATTCATAAGTTAAAAACTTTTACACATTATGATGATAAAAGATACCTAGATGCTGCTGTATTTTATTCGTGACGTGTCCTTTATTCCTCTGCTCGTAAACTATAACGGTTTAATGGATTTTATTATCCGTGGAGTGTTGTCTATTAACGTTCGAGTTCGCAAGCTGCGAGAATGGATAGCACATGACACTTCTTGAAAAATTGCCACTGTAGATATTGTTTTAAAATAGAATAGTGCGAATAAAGGTCAAAGCACACTGATCAACTATTATTATATTATATTATGTCCGGCGAAAAAGATTGCTGAATCGAGATATATAAATGGCATAGATTATAATGAGGACACCTCAAAGCGTCATAATATTACTCAAACATTGTAAATTATTCTAAATTGTAGTTCAAAACAAGTGCCCTTAACGCTTGTGACACAGGTTTTCCCTAGTACAGGCACCCTGTTATTATCCCTATATAAGATTTTTTTATGAACTAAATATATTATATACATATATACATCGGCTTATCAGTTCTTCACGTGACCCGAGGGCTGGGTTTTTCTTTGCACAAAGAATAAGCATTGCTATTCAACGTGGCAATGCTGCCAGCCTTCTGGGTACGTTACCAGTCGACATCGATGGGGAAGAATATTTCGACGCGTAAACGGGTCTTGCCTTTTTTTATTTACTTGGTTTTGTTAGTTTGTAAATATATGTAAATAATTAGTTAGTTGTCTAATTGTTTATATATACATTTGTAATTATTAAAATTTAATATGTTTAACAGTTATCTGATTGCCATAGTACAGGATTTGCCTAGTTTGGGATTAGATGACCATGTGTTTTGTACCAAAATAGTCTATTTTTATGTAAATGTTATATTTTTGTAAAAGTTTTTCGTAATAAATTTATTAATAATATTAAATTAAAACAAATCGGCACCGTATCGCCTCGCCGGCGCCGTCAACTTTTCGTGAGCTTGTCCCCAGACGAGGCGATTACGTTACGAATCCGATTAGTGTTTATTGCAGCCATACTCAACCTGCGGCCGCATGTGACCCACCGGTTGGTTGTGGTTAGCCCACCTGGAGTTTCTTTATTTTCAAACATAGGTCTTGTTTTATAATACGCGACAGAGTCCAAGCGGGAATCTTCATTTCTCGCGATAAGATTTTTTGCTTCCTGATGGGATTTCGACGAATTCTGGCTTTAACAGTAATAACAGCCTTTGTAGTTCTAACAGCACGCGGACGCCACAATCTTTTATGGTCTTCGACAGAGGAAGTGTTGTTGTATCTGTTGATAGTACGATAACACGAACATACGGCTGATACCAAGCTTTTAAAGTGTCTGGAATATGACCGACGGCTTCATACCCACTTTGTGCAAGGTGATCACCGCAATCCTATTTTCTATCACCCCAATCCATATTGTAATTTGATAATGAACACGAAAAAGTATTGGAAATGGCGTAAAACGAAAGAACTTTTTAAAATAATAAACCTGTTCCAAAATCAAAGTAATTAAAAAGTTAAAAAGAAAAAAAGTTTTATGTAACAGTATTTATGGCCGGAATAGTTACTTGTGTTAGAGTTTTATTAACGAACGCCTTTCGGAGGATGTGGGGGTACATTTAACTTCACTGAACACCGGTTAACTATGTAGCTCAGGTGAAAGAGGAGGGGTGCAATTAAGCTTTTGCGGCCCGCGACACCTCGAGTAACACATTTCTGCGGCCCGTATTATGGCTGAGTATAGCTGGTTTATTGTATTTTTTTTTTAAAATAACTACCAATGTGGGATTGTGGGTCCCACATTACTTGTAACCATGTTGCCCCATTCAGCTAAACTCAATGTCACGTCGGCAGAATAATGGGTAAGATTCCAAACCGCGACCTCACGATTGCGAGTTGCCTAAGCCATTAACCTACCGTACCTAGCTAGATTAGTGTGTGTTGCAGTAGAGAGTTTCATACAAAGAATACTGAACGTCTAGTGTTGATACGGTGCCGATCACTTCCTGAGTTGATCAGTGTGCTTTGAACTTTAGGGGGTAAGAATAAAGGCTTATTAATTTACTCATCAACGCCCACACAGCCTTAAAAACACCCTTGGGCTTAGAAAGCAGATATTTTGCAGAGAGGTTTTTTGATGATGTAAATATGGGATGATAAAAGATTTCAAGATAGTCCAACTTTATTATCGAAACATGAAGTGGCTAGTCTTTATGTAATATCTTCATGAAGTGAAAATGATGAACTCTTTCAGAGAGAACGCTCAGAGAAACGTGATATATAATAATAATAATAATATCTTGGGACAACTCACACAACGTCATCTGATTCCAAACTAAGCCGAGCTTGTACTATGGTAAACCAGGCAACTGATAAATATACTTATATATTTCTAAATACATACATATTATAGATAAATTACACCCAGACACAGAATAAACCATCGTGCTCATTACACAAAGTTTTATCCTGGGTGGGGATCGAACCCACGACCTCATGCGTACCAGTCGGACACACTCCCACCGCGCCACAGAGGCAGTATTATATAATCCAATATTTTTTTTTTATTTTAGACTCCAGCAGTAGGGTACAAGCGCTGTATCGCGGAGGACTTTACAAACATACTAGTCACGGACAAAAAGTACACCCAGACTCGAAACAACAATTTGTAGATGACACAAAGTGGTGTCCCATGTGCGAATCGAACCCACGACCTGTTGCATAGCAGTCGGACACACTCCCACCTCGCCACAGAGGCAGTCAAAGAGTAACAAAATATCTATCAACCTTTACAAACTTTCACGTTAATAAGATTCGTAGAATATAATTAAATTGGTTACCAAAATACCTCAAAAGTTCCCACTAAAGTTCGCATTTCAGAATCACATTCCACCGTTCAATATCCCCTACATATCAAATGTCGGGCACACCGCGGTTAACGGATAGCCGATAAACGTGAAATATGTCGGACACAGGACACTGCGATACATTTCAACACTGTGTCAAATATTCTCGTTATTTGTTACATTGCCGTGCAATTTCCGTTTATAAAGATTGTATATAAAAAAAGTAGAGTCAATTTTCCATTTTTAGGGTTTCGTAACCAAAATGGACAAAACGGGACTCTTATAGTTTCGTCATGTCCGTCCGTATGTCACAGGCATTTTTCTCAAAAACTACACAATGTATATGGATGAAGTTTGGAGTATAGGTGTCTTGTATAAGCCGCTACTTAGTTCCATTGTTAAATAACAGAAACAAATATTTCTATGGTTCACTCCATACCTACGTGTAACAGAAGCTAATTTTTTTTCTTTCAAAAACAGATTTTTTTCGACAGGGCTTTCGAAATTTTCGAAAATAATTCCGCCGAAAGTTGCAAAAATTGTGTCCCTCTTTTAAACCGTAAGGCCAAAAGATATGACAAAATTACAAATTATTATTTTCATATGTAGAGCATTTCTTTGTAATAACAGCTGCGGAACCTTACACTGAGCATGGTCCTGCTCTTGTCTGTTTTTATATTCTTGTTCTTCATCATCGTTTCCTCATTGCTGAGGCTCATGCCCGTCTTAAAACGCTTTTACAGCGTCGTGAACTTGTTGCTTCCATGCCACTGGGTCTTCAGCTTGTCTCAGAGCTATGGGAACAGTAATCCCATTACCATTTATTTTTGTGTCAGTTTAATAATAATAATAATATAATAATACCTTGAGATAACTCACACAACGTCATCTGATCCCAAACTAAGCAGAGCTTGTACTATGGCACCAGACAACCGATAAACATACTTATATTTCTAAATACATACATATTATAGGTAAATAACCAGACACAGAATAAACCATCGTGCTCATCACACAAAGTTTTATCCTTTGTGGGGATCGAACCCACGACCTCTAGGTGTAGCAGTCGGATACACTCCCATCGCGCCACAGAAAAACCGAAGTGTCCTCTTTCTTCCATAAAATAGTGATGCAAACATATTAATGTGTTTGGTTGAAGATCACTGTAGAATAACTAGGCAAATGAGACCTCCAACTGATGGACCACGGTTTGAGTGGCACTGAGGATGTTATGGGTTGCTTACCATCAGGCTCGCGTCCTGCTAGTCTCTTCATTCCGTTAAATAACCAGGCTTATCATGACTTTAAAATAAAATAGGTACTGCAAAATAGAATTACGCTATAAAAATAAAACGATTGTATTACAATGACTTAGCGAGATTTTTTTCTGATCTTAATGGTGTTATAGAACTTTATAGCCTTGCCTTAAAATAAAATATTTTACGCGATTAAGACCCGTAGCTAATAAAATTCTATAATGTGTACAAATCGCGAAAGTTTACGAACATATATTACATAATGGCGTTACAGTTGTAAATATATTTTATAAAAAACTGACGAATAAAGTCAAGGAGAAGTCAAAAACTGTTTTTATTATAATTATAAGTATCTGTTTTATCACCATAGTTTTAAAACCGATTACTTAATTAATTTATTAACTAGGTGGTTCCTTCTTGAACCCAAAACATTAGTACGTCTCGCAGTCATTGTTTCAACCGCAATACCATCCATATAGTCTCTATATCTAAGGTATCTCACTCTGCCGTAGGCACAGATAATGTGCGTTAGGGATGGTGATCAAGACTCATGGAAGTATTTCTAGGAAAAAAATCCGGCTATTTTAAAATTATAAATCAAACCAGTCAATTGATCTTTTACTTTGGAAAATCAATATAAGATTTTTTCTAAACATTACTTTAATAGTTAAAAACTGCCATCATTTTCAGAGCTCCCCATTTAAAGTGCTATATTCCATCACCTCAATAATAATTAAAAGAAGTACCGAGAGAACTAAGAGAGTTTTTTTTTATTGAAGTAAAACAGGAATTTTGTTTGGGTTTTAATAATAAATAGATTAATTTAAAATACCTAGTAAAGAACCGATTATCATGTGTCTCCTTGTTGGTGGTTTCCTTAGCAGGTGTATTATATGAAGTACGAATAAATAAGAACGAAAATTTAAAAAAAGCAATATGTTATGGGAGGGGGGGTGGTAATCGAATAAGCCGCCTGCAAAATCAAAGGCGTAATAACCTCGTTTTTTAGACCTGAAAAAAGAGATCTTTTTTACGGTACCGGAAATTTTATATACCTACCTACCTAGCAACAGTTAATTTCACAATGTTGTTGTGCGTACCACAAAACGGCGTTTGATGCGTACCGTGCATTTATAACATTTCAATCCAAATAGTTTTTTTTTTTAAACCGATCGCCATCCCTATTACCCGTGGGCCGCGAACACAGTCAACCCTATCTGTAATCACAGGTAGGCTTGCCTGTGCTCGGTAATTCTACGTTATACGCGCATTGTGTAGGAAAATTCCCGCTTTTACTAAATAGGCCTTTATGGCAACTAGCTTTAGAACTAACGCAGATGCAAGTGTAGCATTAGATATGTTAATTTTGTGAGAGATGGAATAAAATTACAAATATTTAAACTTTCGCGTTGCATGATTAGGTATAACTTTTTATTATACGGGAATTAACGCGCATTTATCTACCTTAAAATTGCTTGATGTTTCAACCAGGTTTCACGGGCCGTAGTCACAAACGGACTCACAGCCATGACTTCGTAAGACCGATCTTCACCTACCGTCACTTGTTTGTTTCTCGAAATGTTAGACTGTTAATGTAGTTAATTTTGCAAACTAAACAGTTAGCAGAATTTACTTTCACGCCATTTATTTTACATCCAGATGGAAAGTCAATAATATCACAAACACACCCACTTTGTACAGACCTACGTCTAAATAAATGATTTTTCTTTCTTTATTTTCACATGGATAAAACCACGGGTTGAAGTCCGAAGTTTCAATGAAATTGAATAGTTAAACAAAACAGGAGAGCAATGCAATCACTTGGCTGCACACTTGGGATTAAACCTTACCTAGTAGTTTTTATACAAATACTTACTACTGAAACTACAAATGAAAAGGATTCCTGTGAACTCTTGTAATTGAAAATAACAAAGAGAAAACCGTTTTCAAAGGTTAATTTCAATAAAACGTTATTGTACCATTACATTTTATTGCACACTATTTAATTATTGCTAGATATGCTTGTATGAGAATGTATACCGAATTAATTACTCGTAGTTTTTAACTATTTAATAGAAACATATGCAAGCGGTTTTGAAAACAATCAGAACACATAACACACAATACAAAATTAATTAAAAACTTTTCTTGTCTTTTTGAAATAAAAAATATGTGTTATTTAAATGTTATACGTATATAGATTTTTAAAAAATTGACCACCCTGTAGGGTTAAAAGGAGTGCCAAAGTTCAGTAGATTTCCTATATCGTAATATAAATATCTTACATCACAATTAATTTTTTTAAACAGAGTAAGTACAGTGTTGATGATTTTAGGGGTTGATTTTCGCTTTTGATTAAAACAGTGAAACACGTGTTTTTTTGTTTTCAACCACAAAGCCAAATACAAACTTTCACAGATCTAACTTTAAAACTGACGGAGTTTCAGACAAAACTACACCTCTATTGTTAAGGATTGATTTAAAATAAACGAGTTGGGGTAAATGAGTTCTTGAGTGGAGACCGCGTCTCGGCAAACGTAATGTAGGACGCCCTCAGGCCAGGTGGAATGATGATTTACGCAAAACGGCTGGCGGGAGCTAGATGCGAGAAGCCGTAGATAGAACAAAGTGGCGCGCAATTGGAGATACCTATGTCCAGCAGTGGACTGCAATAGGCTGATGATGATGATGATTTAAAATAAATGTTTTTTTTTTTTCATTTTAAACCTAGTGTAATCAAATATGATATTTCACAGATCTACTGCCTTTACTGCCTTTGGGAACGGATTTCCAAGTATCCTTATTTATTAGATGTCTCCATCATATAAAGAATAGGTACGTTCTCAAAATTCCGGCGTAGGATGTGCGTTGATCCATCAGTAAGTCAGTCAGTCAGGACAAAGAATTTAATACTTACATATAGATAAGAGGGTTGGTTTTATTGGGAGCTATGCTTTTTCCATTCCACTGCGTAATTAATCACTAGGCCAATTACATGTATGCAACTTGATTGAGGTAGGGCTTGGAACCTGGCTTCTTATCACAATTACGTCAACCGATGCGATAAGCCCACGCAGTAAAAAACAATCGTCAGAGATATCCTCTTTAAAAAAAAGTGATTCAAAATTCTCATATTCGTTGCATTAGTCACAAAAAAACTAACAAGAGTTGAAACAAGATAGGAACCCAACCTACCTACCAACACGTGAGCCTAAAATTGACGTGTATCCATAGTCCGGGGCGAGCGGTCGTGGAATGCGGTCGCATCCTTCTGCGAGGACGTCTCGTAGAAGCGGCGGTGGAGTGTGTCAGGAAAGAGAAAGAAAGAAAAGAAAGAAAATATTTTTTATTTATCATATAGCGTATTGCTATATTTATTGTGAGTCAATGAGAAGCGAGATGAAGGGTTGTAGATTATATTGACTTGACTTAATTGACTAGCTTAATAAATCTTAAACCTAAGTATTTATACACGTAAAAATATAGGAAGTAATATTATAATAGGAGGGCGATTTGTTTATTCAGCGCCTCTTAGCAGTACGTGTAGATTGCGTAATTTATAAATAATAAAATAGACAATTAGGAAGTGCAATCTAAACACGTACTGGTGTTTCATTATTACACAGAACCACACAGAACAACAAATAAACAAAATAGAGGGATTTTGTGCCGGACAAATAGGACCTACGTCAGCTATTGTTGCAGTCCGAAAACTGCAACGCTGGTATTCTCGCAGGTCTTTTGTTTCTGCTGCCGCTGTCACTTAAGCAGCAATGCAATCTTTTCAACTAAAATGTACAAAATATAAATAAAATCTGAAACTAATTCTGAATTACAAAACAAAACATTTCTATACCCAGTTAAATATATTCTAAATAATAAATAAGCCTTTACATAATTTAACATAGCGGATCCGCTCCGTTGCCGGCGAACCAGGCGGCGTCGGCGCGCATATTTGCGCCTGATGCCGCCGTAGGAGGGTCTGCGGGCAGGCGTACAGGGTAATCTGCCCCCCTCCGCGGCTTTCCGTGGAGGTACCCTGTGTGTATCCAGGGGCCGCGTAGGTGTAAAATGCCCGGACGCAACTACATCACTACCGGGCATTGCCACTGGGCGGGCCGCCGACGGTATAACAAATTCCGGCTTACGAACACCCCTGTGTTCGTAAGGATTTTTTCCCGCCACATCAAAAAAAAGAAAAAAAAAGGTGTGGTTCGGTGAGTCATTCACCCTCAATCAGTACGTGCGTACTGATTGAGGGTGAATGACTCACCGAATCTGGCGGGCGCGGCTGTTCTTAAAAAAAAAATGCGTTTTAATAACAACGTCCGCCCGCGGGCCGGATATGATTGCCGCCCAGGTGTTGGCCCTGGTCCTAGACCACATGGCGACCACCTCAGGGGCAGGGAAGCTGGAACGGCCTAAAGCCGGGACGGTCTCTTGAATGGACGAGGTGGGATAGGTGCTGGAAAGGATTCTCGCTGCCGTCTTCGTCTGGCATTTGAACGAGGTCGGCCCTGATCTATCGGACGCTCAGTATGGCTTTCGTGCTGCGCGCTCGACCATTAAGGCCATTCTTAGTCTGCCGCCTCGGAGGAGGCCGTCATCGGTGCCTCCACCGACGATGGCCTCTACCGATACCGCCAACATCACTCCTCAGTGATGATGGCAATATATCTTGATATCGCCAACGCCTTCGGGTTTCTACGTTTCAGCTGCATCAGAGAGGCACTACCGTACCATGGAGTGCCTGCGTATCTGAGGCAACTAGTGACAGACTACCTCGAAGGCAGGAGGATCCTATACAAGGACTGAGAGGGTCAGGTAATCCGCAGGGACATCTCATGCGGTATTCCACAGGGCTTTGTCTTGGAGCCACTCTTGTGTCTACGACTGGACCCTGCAGTGTAGATTCCGCCCCGGGATAGGGGGCATCTGCTATGCAGATGCTATGAGGATGGCCCTTTCCACGACGGGGTCTCTATTATTCCATGGGCCCTGTTGCGGTCCACCAGCTAGCCTTGCCGTCGGCTCGGTGTAAGCACAGGTCCGGGCCCAGATAAAGTATCTAAGCCTAGTGGCTAAAGGCTCTTCCGCATTTTGGCGCCAAAACTCGAGGCTACTGCGTCCACATTACTGTTGCCGAACCTGGGCGGGCGTAGTCCCCTGTAGCAGACGGTTGTATACGGGGGTGGTGCGGTCGATGGCATTGTACGGTACATCCACGTGGCCGGTGTCCCTGATGGCCTAGAATAGGGCCCGCTTAGGAAGATCCATCATCAAGCGGTTGCCGCGTATGGACCATCGCGGCTGTCAGGTCCATACGCGGCAACCGCTTGGTGTCTGCAGAGGCTGCGTGCGCATTGGCCGGTACACCCCCGGGGGATTTAGAGGCGGAAGTGCTCGCTGAAGTGTATCTACGGATTGTTCGATGGGCGGTAAACATTTTTTTTTTCAGTTAATATAAAGTCTAAATTAATGTTATTTTGTATTGGTAAAAGATTTTCAAAATCGGTTCAGTAGATCCAGATATTACCTCTACAACCTCAAACTCACTAACTTTACCTCTTTATAATATTAGTATAGGTACATTTTTTTTTGGTATAATACAAAGCTCTGACACCCCAACAAGATTTTTACTTCAAGAAATCATATAAAAAAAGAAAGTGAAAATATTGAAAGCTTACAGAGTTATAATCCAATCAAATTGTCTTGTATTCTTCACGCTTTCATGCCATTATTAAAAAATAAGTGATGAATACATTTCACATCACATTGTGAACAGGATTTGGACTGTAAAATGATTAACGAATTAATTAATGATTATTTTTTAATTACAACAACAATTAACATGGTCTAAAAACTGCCCCATTGAATTCCGTTACTCTTTCAGGTTTGCACTACACCAACAATAACGTTGTAGATTACAAGTTTCCGTAAAACTAAGAATTTGTTGGTAAAACAAAATAAAATAAAAAATATTATGTACTTAAAAAAAGCTAACTGAAGTTTATAGACCTGTCTATTTACAAGATTAAGAAGACGTAATATAAACTAGGCGAGCAAACCAAGTGCCGTTGGAATCTGAGCAATATAATACCACTTATCTCAAGTTTCCATTTGACTTGGCAAATAAATGTCGCGGGGAAAGCTCGATTAAACTTTCGATTTAACTCTTAAGTAGTTTTTAAATACTGCTATTAATTGTTTCTTATTTTGAGCCTAGGATTTACTTGCAACTTCGTAGCAAAACTAAGCTTACAATCGCTCTTGCAAATAAAAATAGTTTGCGAAGGATTTTGTTTGCCCGTACTACATTTAAAGTGACTACCTATTACCATTTACATTTAAAATTTGTTAAAAAAACATTACCTATTTCAAAGGCAGTAGGGTAATAACAATTGGTGAAAATCATTACTTTTTGTCATTTCAAAGCATTTTTAAGCTAATTTTATTATATTTAAATTTAAATGTATGGAGGAAAAGTTCGTCTAAGGCGGGACTGAAACATGTCTGCCAAAGTCGAATTTAGCCTCCACATGATACGATTTTATGGCAATCGTGACGTCATCCACTGCATTCCTAAGGAACTTGTACGGCTGTGTAAGTTTCATTTTTGCAGATGAATATCATTAAATGAAAAATTATGTAGCCTATGTCTTCCACAGTTGAGACGAATCTAACTTCATCCTCTAACTTCTTAGTACGTCGTATGCTGAACTGCCTTACTCCGTACAAAATGACAGCATTTCAAATGACAAATCGAACGACTCTCCTGGAAACTTTATTGAAATTTATGACAAATGACCGTTATTGATATCCTTATTACACACTAGCTGTCCCGCGCAACTTCGTCTGCGTAAATTTTGCCCGTTTTTGTAACATTTCTCATTGCTGCTCCGATCCTGTTAGTTGTAGCGTGATGTTAAATAGACCATAGCCTTCCTCGATAAATGGGCTATCTAACAGTGAAATAATTTTTCAATTCGGATCAGTAGTTCCTGAGATTATCGCGTTCAAACAAACAAACACACTCTTCAGCTTAAAATATTAGTATAGATGTATAGACTTTCATTTAATTTTGTTATATGACCGTCAAAATGTCAAAATCAAAGGGAACTCTTGTTGTTGGCGGTGTGCTGTTCAACGTACTAGTACTATGAGGTCAGTGAACTACACCTCACGTGATAAAATCTGTAAAACCGTTTAGGCTGTAAAACGTGATACATGCGCTTGAAAACCCACCACCTACTTTTCGCTATGGAATGAAAATACGCCGAAAAAAATATCTAAGGCACATCAAAAAGAGCTTACTCTTTTTTTAAATTTTCGACGACACACCTACTATACTTCTGGTGTTTTAGGAAGCCATGATGCGCGAGGCGGCGGTATCCTAATGGCTAAAGCATCGGTCTCGCAATCGTGAGGCTGCTGGTTCGAATCCTACCCATTATACTACCGACGTGAACCCACTCCTAACACAAGCCATTAATGCTAACAGGATTGCTAGTACAATTCCACATTATTAAAAAAAAACATTAGGTGAACCCCTTGTTCGTTTGCCCCATGTATCATAAAAAAAGATAATCCGCTATTTAATTATTAGCTTTATTTGTTTTTATATATTTTATTTGATAAAAATCAAATGTATTAACATAGCGAATGTTTTGTCTTCTTTTATTCTATTTTGAAACTAGAATAAAAAAAACCGGGCAAGTATATGTCGGGCCACGCACAAAGTAGGGTTCCGTAGTCGAATATACTCGTATGTTGTAAATTAATACTTAACTATTTGACAACAGAGTTTAAATTCATTTAGATCAATATTCCTTGACAATAAATAGTTGAACTGAAACTGTGACTGACTAAGAAAGATAGGGTTTCGTTAATACTCTTTGGGTATGGAACCCTAAAAACATGCCGTAATTTTATAATCTGTAGTATATTTTAAAACTTATCAAAATAGATTTAGGGTCTAAAATATTGTAGTATTCTTTAAGCTTACTTCAATAATAGCACTTCAAAGGTTGTTGAACTTTAAAGGTCAATGGATTCTCAATAATTTGAATTGTAAGAGATACTACATTGCCCGAAAGCATTTTTTTTTCTATTTTATTCACCTGTGTAAATAAAGTGGATAATAACTTATACTAGTATTATAAAGCTGAAGAGTTTGTTTGTTTGAACGTGGTAATCCCAAAAACTACTGGTCCGAATTAAAAAAATCTGTTATAGTTTGATAGCCAATTTATCGAGAAAGGCTATAAGCTATATAACATCACGCTACGACCAATAGGAGCAGGGCAGCAATGAAAAATGTTGCAAAAACGGGGGAAAATTTACACATACGAAGTTGCGCGGGTCAGCTAGTTTAAAGAGATAAACTTGTTGTGTGGATATATAGGGTAATAATAACAGCTCCTTTTGAAAACGGAGCGAAATATATTAACATACTAATAATTAAACTCTGAAACAACTGAACCAATTTAAATGAAATTTGGTATGGAGATAGTTTGAGTCCTAGGAAAGAACATACGATAGCTTTTATCGCGATAACTTAAAATATATGAAAAAGCTAGTAGACTTTATAAATGTATATACGTATATTAATTACATCAATAAATTTCCCTAAACTAGACTTATGAATTTCATAAATATTATTACAATATTAAACGTTAATGTTTATATGTATGAATTTATTATAATGCTACGCGACCTACGCAACTCGTAACCGTAGCTTCTCGTAGAGCGCTACGAAATATCTACATCTTAATTCTTTGCTACGCGTATGTATTTTAATCTTCTTTAATATTTATAAATATCATCGCTCTACTAATAAATAATAATAAAGACTAACCTACACTTTGTAAATATATAACATTACATTTTTTTTTTATAATATAATATCTTTGGACAACTCACACGCACCGCCATCAGATCCCAAACTAGCAGTCAGGGTCTTTAACCACTAGATTAACAGGCCAGTTATAAAACGTTAATTAAAAAGCTAATGCCATAATAATGTTATCGGATTTTATTCCTCACAATTTTAATTTTCACACAAGATTGCTTTGGGGACTTAATCTCACATTGCTATTCATTTAAAAAAAAAAAAAAACTAGTAATGTGGGATTGTGGTCTCACATTATTAGCAATCCTGACCCCTCCAGCCAAGCTCAATGGCTTGTGTTAGGAGTGGGTACACTTCGGTACTATTATTGGTAAGAATCGAACCCGCGACCTTACAATCACGAGTCCGATGCCTTAGCCATTTGCATGAGACATCCAATACTTATATAATCCACTATTAATATTGATCAAAGCACTGTACAGCAGAAGGAAGAAAAAACATTTATTGTAACAGATACAGACATGGTTCAGTTTAAAGAATATTTATTCTCATAAGAACAATATTAATAGTTCACTTATATGAGAGAAATATTAACCCGTAAGTACACTAATATTCGAATATCGAAGCATGCATTTATATAATAATAAATAATAATGAATCTTTATTTATGCCGATTTATTTTTACATTTCAAATGTGTTCCTATAACTATACAATTTTTTATTCATTTAAATCGGGTATAAGCGTCCTCCAATTGTTTCCATCTTTCTCTATCCTCGCCTACTCTCATCCATCCATTTATATAATACTAGTGGACGCCTCGCGGTTTCACCCGCGTATTTCCTGTTCCTGTGGGAATACAGGGATAAAAAATAGCCTATGTCACCCGGGGATAGTGTAGCTTCACAACGATGAAAGAATTTTTCAAATCCGTCCAGTAGTTTCGGAGCCTATTCAATACAAACAAACAATCAAACAAACAATCAAATCTTTCCTCTTTATAGTATAGATATAGAAAAAGGTATAATAACAATTCATAATTTCATTGTTCATGGTGACAAAAATTGATCATTATTTAAAGCATTTTTATCTTGATGTTTTTGGTAGTTAACTGACAGACTAACAGTTGGTTGGTTGATGCTTAAATGATGGTTACTATACTTAAATGTAGGTACAATATGGGTTTTGTTTTTGTGCCCCTCGTATCTGCGACAATGAGGCTTCATCTCATCATGTCCAACTAACAGCGAGAAAAAGAGTAGCGAGTAGCGAATTATCGCTCAAGAAACGTACATACTTATGTAGATCCCGTGTAAACAAAAGAGATACAGATATTAATAGTTGATCGCTGACTGTTCCCACCGGCGAGTACTCGCTCTATACTGCATCTCTTTTATTTACACGGACGGGATCTACAAAATACATCTGCTGTACGTTTCTTAAGCGATAAATCGCTAATCGCTTCTCGCTCAACGTTGTTGGTGGGACAGGTGCCTAAAGCTATTTTGTGACATAAACCGCAACACTGCGCTGTTTTCAGTTAAAACCCCTAGTGATGTTCGATCGTTAAGTTACGTATCAATATTTATACCGAGGAATCCGTGACTCAAAGAGAAGATTAAGAGATATGCGAGGTTAAACAACATTACCACTGTAGGTTTACAGATGGGTAACCGTTTCCGAAAAATGTACGAAAAGTGTACATTTGCCTTTGTGGCGGTACCCACATATAATAATACTAGCTGTCCCGCGCAACTTCGTATGCGTAATTTCTCCCCGTTTTTGAAACATTTCTCGTCGCTTCTCCGCTCCTATTAGTCGTAGCGCGATGTTATATAGCCTATAGCCTTCCTCGATAAATGGGCTATCCAACAAAAAAAGAATTTTTCAAATCGGACCAGTAGATCCTGAGATTAGCGCGTTTAAACAAACAAACAAACTCTTCCGCTTTATAATATTAGTATAGATAAAATAAATTGACACTTGACAGCTCGCGTCAAATCCTGAATCGCGATATAGAAGTTTTCACAGCTGCTAACTATAAATACAAGTTCCCAACGTTGACCGTTGGGCCGCGGCCCGCCAGGCACGATCACCTCGCCTGGTCGGAGGATCCTCCCTTTGTGTTGGAGGGACTTAACACCTTGCCCTCCACACCTTTATATGTTTATCATCTATTTACAATAATAACAAAAAATGTTTATTAAAATTTACTAACATATTTATTGCTATGTATTATACCTACATATTATTTATTTAATTAAGGATATACCTTAATGGTTTCGGACGTCACTTGGGGTTCACACTGAAAACCAGCGCTGTGTTGCGGCTCATGCCACAATATGCCATTTAAGCTGAGTGGAAACCTCGTTTGTCGCAGATACGACGAGCAAGTACCTTCTCAGTTGTAATTTTATTTGTTTTTAAGAAGCTGATTGTATCTGTGGCAAATAAACGATATTTCTTTCTTCTTTCTTTCTTCTTCGTATCTGACGGAAAATGCGTCCAGCGTATCTGTTTAGTATGGTCGACGCAATAACGCATCATCGGCTAGGTGTGAATGGTTAAATGTTTAATGTGTACTAGCTCTCCCGCGCAACTTCGTCTGCGCAAATTTCCCGTTTTCGCAACATTTCTCATTGCTTCTTCGCCCCTGTTGGTTGTAGCGTGATGTTATATAGCCTATAGCCTTTCTTAATAAATAGGCTGCCCAACAGATTTTCTTTCGATTTTTTCAGTTCGGACCAGTAGTTCCTGAGATTGCCGCTTTCAAACAAACATACAAACAAACTCTACAGCTTTATAATATTAGTATAGTTTTGTCTGTTCTGACGTTATGCGACCGATAATACGCGACGCATTTTCCGTCAGATATGTCCCGACCCTAATAACTTACACTGGCAGATGGCTTATAATAGTCATATCATACAACTCACAAACAGTTTGTAGGTACATTTATAACCTCGTTATATTGGTTCGTTATCAAAGAGGATTAATCTCGACTTATATAACCAAACATCGCGTTGACAAAGCGGTCACTAACGAAGCTTCAACTAGAGATAAGCGGACCACACGGTGTTATATAACAAGAGTATATTATAATTATAAGTAGTTTTCGCTCGCGTTGATGTCAATTCAATTCAAAATTCTTTATTTACTTTCGTCGTCCGGATTCTACATGTACATACATGTAATGCCAAGTTTGCCATCAATAGAAGAATCTGGCAATAAAAACTCGCGGTCAATCTTTTCAAATTGCCAATTTTACAATGTTGGAATGTTTATAAACTTGATATGGGGGTAAGCTGCTGCGACTTATATACTATACACCATGTTAAAGGACTGATACAAATTATTTTATTAAAAAGTTGTTTGTTTGATTGTTTGTTTGTTAGGTTGTCGACAAAAAACTAACCGACATCCTTTCTCGGGACTCAAATTATCTTCATACCAAATTTCAACAGTAACAGGCCGGTTTCTGGTTAAGAATGGTACCCCTCTATCTCTTAGTGCCTAAGGAATTTGGATAAGAATAAGGAGGAGGGGCAGCAGCGTACTCTTGCGGTCGCGAACCCGCTCTAAGCGTAGCGATTATGGCATTACCCCCCAGGATATATAATAAGTTGGTTGTACAGAAAAGACTCTTGCCCAGCAGGGCACAGAGTTAGGTAATTTCCCTTTATAAGGGTTCCGTAGCCAAAATGCCAAAACAGAACTCTTATAGTTTCGCCATTTCTGACCCCGTAATTTTGCATGGATACACATATTACTTATGCCAGCAAATTGAAGGAATAAAATCTTAAAAAACATTTTTTTGGGGTACCTCCCTTATATGTAAAGTGGGGATGTGATTTTTTTTCTCACCCCATTCTCTCCTCTCTCCCCAGTCTTTTAAAAAAGTTTAGGGGTTGTGAAGACTATTTTTAGATTTTGGGATCCCTTTGTGAAATATTAAGCTATAAAATGCAATTTTTTGTTCAAGTTAGAGTCAAGTGTCCCCCCCTCTGCCAGCTAAATAATTGATGTTTGGTATGTGAAAAAAATTACGGTAGTTAGTATATATGGTGAAATTAAAAGGAAAACTATCATAGCTAAGTAGGCTTTACTAGTTTACGAGTAACAGAGAAGTAACAAAATTTCGTACAAATTCCATTGAAAATTATTATTAAGTAGGTATAATGTTGTAAGTATTAAACAAAACAATAGAAAACCCACCCTATTTTTCCCGTTTTTGGTGGGGGTGGGGGGTGGACTACGGAACATAGTGCGTGGCCCGACATGCACTTGCCCGGTCTTTCAATCTCTTTTCTGTCATATGTTAAATACTACAAACTGTGTGTCGGATGTTAAACAGTACAAATGCTTTCCTGACTGATTGACTATAGAAACAAACATGACGTCTGTTATGACGCAAGATCACTTGATTACCAATAACGAAGTAGCGATGGCCAAAATATATATACAACTACTAGTATAGTATTATAGTATCTGTGATACAACGTTATTCTTGGTATAGTGCAAACCTGAAAGTAGTTTGCTCAGAATCAGTAACGCAATATGTTATATTTTACTATTAATTAATTAATCTATCATTAATCATTCTAACTGTCCAAATCCTGTTCACAATGTGATGTGAAATGTGATCATCACTTATTTTTCAATAATAACCATGGATTACGTACTACGGGATGTAATGAGCACGATAGCGCGAAGAACACATGACGACTTGAATGACTTATAACTCTGCAAGTTTGCAATATTTACATTTTTTTTTTTATACGATTTTTTGAAGTAAAAATCTTGTTGCGGTGTCTGAGCTTTGCAATATACCAAAAATAGTCTTGTATAAATACTGGGAATATGAGTCACACATTAGATACTAGTAAACCCCCAAATACTTCCTCTAAATAGAGTATCAATGCGGATTAAAATATAATATAGAAATTAGTGGACTTTTTATAGGCAGCTTGTGTAACTGCAGGGTACGTATCGATATGGCAAAATGGTATATCGATATACCGATATATTGCATCGTATCAAACATCGTAATAACAATGAACCTTGAGCCTGCCCCACTTACAGGCAGTGGCACAAAATATGAAGAGTACAGAAGGTAAGCTATACAAACGCAATTGAGTAACGCTCACTTAAACTTTGCTCACGGACACGGAATCTTTGGCTGAGATCTATAGAGCGTTCTTTGGCTTACCTCAAACTTAGCTAGCAACTGACCACATTACTGCTTTACTGACTGTATAGATATAACCTTCTAAGATTATGCTAAGCTTGCGCTATGACCAATAATTTTAACGGACAGCAAATGCTTTGTTAAGATTTTCTTCAACTTTCACTTATGCCAATCTTGAGCTAAGCCAAAGTACGCTCTATAGATTTCCGGCTTACACCACTGCAGTGTGCTTAATCCGAGTTTGTTTTACATTAACGCGATCGACACGTTTAAGACGTTTGGTGGTTTGGTTCTAACCACAGAGACAAACGCGATAAACGTTTCTATTACGTTAACATAAACAGAACTCGCACTCTAGGTAGAGATCAGTAGGTAGCCTTAGCAAGTGCTACCTGCCTTCTTCAGATCGCGTATTTTAAGACGTTATATGTGTACTTTAAAATATTTTTCAATTGACTTACTGTAGACTTATTATAAATGGATTATATTATAATGCACTAGCTGACCCGCGCAATTTCGTTTGCGTCATTTTTTAACAATAGATATAGACTACTACAAGCAATTCCTTGCTTAAAAGGCGATTTCTTAAGTAATCTAGATAAGTGAAACAGTGTAATGACAATAAAGTTTTTTTTTTTTTAACGTTTTTGAAACATTTTTCATTGCGTGTCGTAGCGCCTACGACACTCATAAATAATCTTTTTTTTTTTTTTTTTTTTTCTGTGTTCCTTCTTTCGCCCTGGTGTTCCGGGAGCACGGTAACTCTTTCGAACGATCCCGCACTCCCGGTGGGCGCCGGCCCAATGGGGCCCCGTCATTTGCTGACACCTCTTACAGGCGCGCGTGGAACACTAGCGCGCCGTCGACCCGGCCTAGTCCTAAGCTGGACGGCAAGCTACCCACTGCTCGTCGTCCTCAGGCCTGCGCCTAGGGTGGCCGAATGTCGCCTCTCCTCACCCGTCGCCCGCGGGGTATCGCGGGGCGGCCGGGGCGTGAGGACCGTCTATCTCTCACGCGTTCCGCCGCCTCCTTTTGCAGCATCACCTCCTCGCAAAAGGAGACGACTGCCTTCCATTCCCTCTCACTCCGCAGCATGGCTCGAATGAACCCCGGACGCGAGAGGTCACCACCGCCGATCGCTACCACAAGAGCAAGTCGCTGTTCGGCCCAAGCGGGGCACACCTCCACCGTATGCTCCACCGTGTCCTCCGGCCGGTCACCGCAATGGTGACACTCGGGAGTTTCCTCCCGCTTAATGCGATGCAGGTACCTCCCGAAACACCCGTGTCCGGTGAGTACCTGCGTCAGGCGGTAGGTGAGGACGCCATGCCGCCTCTCCAGCCACTCCTCAAAGAGAGGACTTACCGCCGCTATCGCGGAGTGACCTGCTTGTGGCTGCGACAGTCGTTCTCTCCACGACGCCATGAGATCGAGGCGGAGCTCCCTCCGACGTGCAGCAATTTGTCGCGGCAACGGAGTTTCGCCCCAGTGTAGCGCCTCCTCTCGCCACTCGTAAGCGAGTGCGAGGGCTATCGCCTCCAGATCCCACGGCGCCATTCCGGCGAGGAGGCAAGCCGCCTCGCGGGAGACCGTGCGGTATCCCCGGATGACCCTGTTGGCTGTCACCTTTTGGGGCGCATTCAGGAAGTGGGCGGCTCGTCGCCCCAAAGAACGTGCCCATACTGGAGCCCCATATAGGGCCATCGACCGCACGATCCCCGCGTATAGCCTTCGGCAGGGGGCGTTTGGACCCCTCAAATTGGGAAGGAGCCGTTTTAACGCGGCCCCAGCCCGTTCCAATTTGGGAGCCAACTCATAAATAATCTGGCTTTCTATTGGTAAAATAATTTTTAAAGTCGGTTCAGCAGATCGAGAGATTACCTCATACAACCTCACAAATTTTACCTCTTTACAATATTAATAGTCATAATCGTTGGAGGTTATTTAGCAATTTGCTTTATGACACTAAACTTTAATTGTTTTATTATTGTTTTTTATTTACCCAATGATACGGGCGCCACCATCATAATATTTTCAATTTATACGCTTCACACTTTCTTTGCATCAGCGAGAGTTGACTGCCTTAGCGCGACCGCCGTGCCCCGTGTATGCGTATAAAAATCAAAGTACAAACATGAGGTGACCTTCTGCACTCTCGGTATTCTGTGTCACTGTACCAAGTTACGTCGTCAATGAAAGATTTGAGCACCTTTGTTATTCACTCCACATAACCAAATTTATGAGACTAACCTTGGGATAAGGGTTTATGTCAAAGGCGACCTTGTTTATTGATTGATTCAATAAACGTTTATTGAAATCTGTACACAGTTCGTGATTATATCGAGTGGCTACTGTGATGTAATTATGTTTTATTTGTCGTTTAAAACATATTATATTGCTTCTGTAATTACTACTTTTGTACTCTGTTTACATTACGTATCCTGCATTTGCGTACAAGCCCTGTGTCGCGGGGGACTTTCACCCAGACTCGGAACAACAATTTGTGGATCACACAAAGTGTGGGAATCGAACCCACGACCTCTTGCGTAGTAGTCGGACACACTCCCACCGCACCACAGATAGAGGCAGTCAATCAGAGTGAGTCAGTCAGTCAGATTTGTAACATTAAACTTTTAAACGTTTTCTGTCACTAACCAAGAGAAATATTATGATGCACAGTTGTAGTCTCCATTTCCTTACTTTCATATAATTGTTTTCACAGGAATGGGGGCAGTAGAAATTTAAAAAAAATACAAAATTCTTTATTAACTTGGGATGCAAAACAACACTTGTGATACGTCGGGATTCTACATGTACATGTAATGCCAAGTTCGCAAACAATAGGTAAAGCCGGAGAAAAGAACCTGGCAATAAAAACTAGCGGCCACTCTTTTCAAATTGTTAATTTTACAATGTTTATAAACTTGATGTTGGGGTAAGGTGCTGCCACTAATATATACTATACACCATATTAAAGGACTGATGCAAATTATATTATTAAAAAGTTGGCACATGAGATAAACTAAAATAAGCCTTAACACACACAACATCTGGACAGAGGCCGGGATATATAGCCCTGAAGTCGCTGCGACCTAAAATATCTATTGTAACGGGTACAACATAGTAGGAGCATCTACTTACAATAAAGGTAAAGAATGTGCTTATATAAATGTGCTTACTTGTAACGAATGATTAAATCTATGTCTATATCTAAACTATATAATATTATAAAGAGGAAAGATTTGATTGTATGTTTGTATTGAATAAGCTCCGAAACTACTGGACGGATTCGAAAAATTCTTTCGTCGTTGTGAAGCTACACTAACTCCGGGTGACATAAGTTTTTTTTTATCCCTGTATTCCCATGGGAACGGGAACTACGCGGGTGAAACCGCGAGGCGTCCGCTAGTATAAAATATAGAGGCAAAGTATAGAGCTATTTATTATAGAGATAACCAACATCTATGCAGTAGCAAGCAGAAGCTTGTCTTCTAATTAAACCTTTCAATAAAACCCGCTTACAAATGTGGGCAGATTTTCTTTTTTTCTTCTTAATTATACAACTCCTACACTAGGGAAAATGACAGAGTTGCGAGGAACATAAAAAACATGGATACAAAATATAACAAGGCTTGGAATAACAAATTATGGATCACATTTTTTTTAAACGCCATCTAACGGACTCCAATTAAGGTTGATTTGTTGGCATTTATTGAGAAGTTTCGTTGTCTGTCTCTGAAACTTTTTGTAATAAACCTCTTTCGATAAAAAAAATGGTTGTCTGTAAAGTCGGTTAACGGACGATAATTTTACTCGATAATGATAACATTGATGGCATTTTAATAAACAACCATGCCCGTGAGATCTTTTTTATTTTATTTAGAATTGTATATGTCGATGCAATCGCCAAAACATTGATGACATTGTAATATGGACTGCCTCTGTGGCGCAATGGGAGTGTATCCGACTGCTACACAAGAGGTCGTGGGTTCAATCCCCACCCAGGATAAAACTTTGTGTGATGATATAAGTATGTATAACAGTTGTCTGGTTTCCATAGTACAAGCTCTGCTCAAACTAAGCAGAGCTTGTACTATGGAAACCAGATAATGTTGTATCAGACAGGTTTAGGGGGACCGCCTGACGGCCACAATACTTCAAAGTATCAGCAGGCGGAACGTGAAGGACCTTGAAACTTTTTCGTGCGTGCACCCTTCGATTTAAAAGACGTTAACCCATCAATATCATCTCAAAAAAAAATTTGAAAATCCGTCTAAATGACGAAGTTATGGTCGAACATACATAAAAAAAACATACGAAATAAGCACCTCCTCCTTTTTGAAATCGGTTAAAAATGGTGTCCTATGTAGTAATTGAGCCAACAAGCTCTTGCAATTCCCTGGTACGCCACTCTTAATACGCGACCGGGGCGATTATGGCCTTTTAAGTATTTTGACACTGCACTGCTTCTTCTTGCTTTTCCTTAAAACCACGCTAAACCATGCCCTAGTGTAATACTCGCAAATTACACCAAAAAGAGCTTATGCCTTAAGCCTGTTATCAGATAAACATTCACATCAAATATGAGTTAGCGGTACATGTGCATTATCTACGGATCTATTTAATCGGTGATCCAAAGATACTGTGTGGACAAGATGCTTTGTAAATTGAAACTTTATTTCATACTGCTGTTGGTCTATTTTTGCATACTTGTCTGCGTTAGTTCTGTGTAAGTTGCCAGTGCTTATTGGGAAGTAACTGCAACTGTTGACAGTATGTAGGTGAGATACCACGTAACTGATTGAGTCAGGCGGACTTGAGGCGGAACCTTAAATTGATTATTTAGGAGGAAACCCACCACCAGGTCCGGCCCGTGCCGCGGGCGAACGGAGCTGCCAGGCGTCATAGTCCCTCCCCCATATTAGGTTATATGATGATATGATTCATATCCCCCCCTCGGGCGATGACATCGACGGTATGAGGTGAAATGATTGACATCCAACATCCCCCCCCCCCCGTCGCGTTATGTACTTAGGTGGAGGCGGTATCGGGTTGCACTAATATTAGGGCGGTATTGACTTAACGAAAGAAACAGTGATTAAGCTGAATAATCCTATTGTTACAGACTCCGCACAGGATGGAGCGCGGCCAGGAGCGAGCCGCCTTTAACTCCAAACGAAAGAGAAGCTATAGCAGCCGTCGTCAAAAGAGCTGAGAAGATTGATGAAGTCGAAGCGAAGAGAGTTGGCCGACTGGTTGCTAGACTGGAAGGTATGTTGAACTGAGAACTGACATTGAAAACGTTTCGGATTTTCAATTTGTCGGGGGTTATCGAAATGCATAAATGTTAGTTCCGCTACTAGAATCGTTTACAAATTATCTCAATTACTATAGTTAGCTATTTTAACAGACGGTTAACGGTAGATAAGATAGTGAGACCGGCTGTTCGATGCTGACCTGCTAGGACATATCTGAGGCGAGGAAAGTTGAAAGGTCCACGACCTTTCCGGCGCTGCCTCGCAATACTAAATACTTGGAGAACACGGCACGCGAAAACGACATTTCAAATTATATATATGACAGATTACGGGTCTATTACCCTTACCCGTTTACCCTTACCTCACTTTGCGTCCTTTATGATTGTCCTTTAGACAAGTGAACACACTTATCGTAGAATTTAAGAAATACAGCTCTAACTATTTTTGTTATTCTTGGGGATCCAAAGATTTTGCTTCACTGAAAGAATCGGAAAAGAAAGATTTATAAATCTTTCTTTCCTGAGTCTGTGGAGCGACTAGTGGTGTAAGGAATGGTCACGCGGAAGATCACCTATGGGTCATTGGACCGACCAAATAAAAGCGGCACTAAAATGGTCCACTTCATAAATGTAGCAGGGTGACCGCAGTGCGAGAGGTATGGCGACAACTTTTTATGTGTGTCAGCAACCGTGACAAGACGACCACTCTACCAAGAATGTAGCATAAATACATAGCCTATATTAAAATTATTCAGTGAGAATTTGTTGAGTAGTGAATACTGGACCATGCCTGCTTATGTTTGTGGCAGAATCCTTCAGGACCTGAGGTCTAGTAGGTAGGTTTAAACTCTAAACTGTAGACCGTCTTACTGGGTATCCCTGTTTAGAATGTCGGACTTTTTTTCCGTCCAGCCGGCCACAAAAAAAGTACGATAAGGAACTCCGCTCCAAAAACTTATTTTTAAAACTTTTCTTTTTACCTCTTCAAATGTTATCACAAATTAAGTGAAAGAATAATACCAGAGTACCATTGATTTTGAATCGCGGTTTCTCGGGAAGTCTCTCGAAACTTTAACTTTTTTAATTAAACTTCTATTTGCAGTTAATTTGAACGTTTGTGTTACGAGAGCGATTCTAAAATAAAAGTTTTCCAATTCTACACGGGATGTTTGACACATCATGTAACTGTTAGGTACTAGACTGTTATCTTAAATGTGTTTTTTTATGAAATATCAAATTGGAACGCTCTGTCTAGCATGGAATTTAACAGTCCTAACTGGTTGGTATTGCATGACCCCTGCCCAATGACTAACTACTGAGATTTAATGCAATCCTATTTATTAATATTTGTTACTTTCTCCACGCCGCAGCCTCAATTCGTTGTAATGTATAGTCAGCTTAAGACTTAATATTCGCTTTGACGATACTTAATTACCCATTTTTAGGGTTCCGTAGCTAAAATGGCAAAACGAAACCCTTATGCTGCATTTACATTCGCGGCACTCGGGTCTCGCGGCCCGGTTCCATGTTCACGCGAGCCGGCCACGAGACGAGCTTGGGTTCACACGCTCGCGGCGTACTCATTTGCTATTGACCTTTTAACGATGTCGGATGTTTCAAGGATGGCGGATGTCGATATATTATTAACAGCATCAACTCTAAGTTTTATGAGCTTTTACTACTGCGCATGTAATTTACAAAACCAATAACGTAATGCAATTCAAGCAACCGGCACGGCAAACGTTTGTAATTTAATGAAACGCCAATGCGAGTGTGAACACCGCGCTCGTAACCCTTGCGAATTCCTTTGACTCGTGCTTAAAAATCCGTTTCTGAGGCGAGTCGCGAGACGAGTCACGAGTACACGTTTACATTCGCGACTCGCGGATCGTCTCAAGGTTCACTTCATGGCTCGCGTGAGAGTGTAAATGCGCAATTATAGTTTCACCATGTCTGTCTTTCCGTCTGTCTGTTTGTCCGTCTGCAGATTAGCTCTCAGACCCTTAGTGCTAGAAGGCTGTAATTTTGCATGGATATATATAGTACGTAAAGTAGGGGTGTAATTTTTTCTCAGCTATGTGTGATGTGTCGTTGGAAGAGGTCTTTAAAAATATTTAGGAATTTTAAATATTATTTCTGGATTTAGGGAATCGTTTGTAAAATACTAAGCCTAAAAGCCTAAGTTAATGTGTTTTTTTTTGTTAGAGGCAATTTTCCGGGGGAAACACTTGACTTTAAATGACCCAGCTGAATAGTTGATTTTGGAGATGGGAATAAAATCAGGATAGTAGCATATACAGGATGATTTGTAATATACTAATAACCTCCCGCTCATGGCTTCTTTATATACACTAAATAACTTCCCTACTCTCTCTCCACCTCTCTCTGTCAGTCGCTGTAGGAGGCCAATCTTTTCGACGAAGATTGGCCTCCTACTCTACCGCATTATCGCTTGCCATTTTGTTTAACTGGACGTCGTTAATCGCGTTAAAACTATAGAGTTTACAACTCGTACTTTTCAAGGACTCAAACTATCTCCATATCCATATTCTATTTAAAAAAATAGAACAATTGAAGACAAAGCATTCCCTAATTAAAATACTTTTATTAACGAACTAGCTGACCCGCGCAACTTTGTCTGTGTAATTTTTCTCCGATTTTGGAACTTTTTTCATTGCTGCTCTGCTCCTATTGGTCGTCCTCGATAAATGGGCTATCCAACAGTAAAATAATTTTTCAATTCGGACCCGTAGTTCCTGAGATTATCGCGTTCAAACAAACAAACTCTTCAGCTTTATAATATTAGTATAGATTATGAATACTAGGGTTTGCATGCACTTAATCAAGTAACCACTGATGTCACAGTCAAAGTGATTCACACCACAATCTGTCTCATAAAATACCGCGAAACAGCACCAAGGGAGAAAGTACGGGATAATCCGGCAAAGTTTAACGGTCAGTTAATCCCTCAAAGTTTTCAAGGTCAAATACAAAGCCTCCAAGGAGAACTGCAATGTCTCAAGGAGCAAAACATTAAGGAATCCGATATAGGTAAAAAAATAAAAACTACTCAGAGTGCTCAAGATGAAAATGTTGAGTATTGCACGGACGAGGAGGACCTCGCCAAAGAAACGGAATGGATTAGGGTAAAAAGTAGGAAGAAAAGGAAGTTAAACACCACCCCCTCTCCGATACAAGCCGGTACAAGTGGCCAGCGGCAAATCATCTCTGACAAGACCCCAGCGGTCAAAAAGGTACCACCTCCTCCACCTATTATAGTAGAGAACATAAAGAACTATCAAACGTTCTACGATATCCTAACAGAAAGCCAAACAGCTCAGTCCTTTACTGCTAAAATGATGAGTGGGGACTGTGTTAAGGTTAACACTAAAACCGATGATGCCTATAGGGCAATCTCTAAAATTATAGTAGAGAGAAACTTTCACTGGCACTCCTATGAAGATAAACAGACTAGGCCGATAAGAGTTGTTGTGAAGAAACTACACTCTTCCTGTCAACCAGAAAGGATCAAAGATGATCTAATTTCACAGGGCTTTCAGCTAGATAATGTAATAAACAAGTTAAGCTGGAAAGATAAACAACCTCTCAACATGTTTATATTGTCATTTAAAAATAGCGAAAATGTCAATAAAATCTATGGCATACAACATATTTTAGGGTGTAAAGTCGAAATACACCCCCTCAAAAATTCCAAACTAATCCCTCAATGCAAAAGGTGTCAAGCATATGGACACACCCAAAAGTATTGCTCAAAAGAGCCAAGATGTGTAAAATGCACGGGCAAACACCTTACAGCTAACTGCACTAAGCCAACCGAAGAAAAACCTAAGTGTGTCCACTGCGGCCTACCCCACCCAGCCAATTACAGAGGGTGTGTAGTAGCTAAAGAGATGCAATCGCTTAAGAACAAAAAGCCAAAACAAAAGTTCGTAACACCAACCTTGCAACAGCCTATTAACAAAGTCAACCTCGACAAACAACCCCCAAAATCAAGCTCACAGCAAATCCCACAAAATCCCCCTAAAACAAAAAGCGTATCCTATGCATACGCGGCACAACAAGGTAAACAACCACCAAACCTTGAAGATAAAATAAACAAAATATTGAACTATATTTCCACCTTCGATAAAAGACTAGAAAAGCTCGAACAAGTTACTAAAATATCTGTCTCACGATCGCAAATATGAATCAAAACAGTCTCAAAATAATGACATGGAATGCCAATGGTCTGCTTCAACACCAACAAGAGTTGCAAGCAGTCCTAGATACTGAAAACATAGATGTGTGTCTAATTTCTGAGACACATTTTACTATGCAATCGTTTATTAAATTTAGAGGATACAAAGTGTACAACTCGCTCCATCCTAACAATACTGCCAGAGGTGGTAGTGCTATTATAATTAAAGAAAATATATGCCACTACGAATATAGTAGATACGAAGAATCGGACATGCAAGTTATAGCGGTATCTATTAAAACAAAATCTTGTCACACCACTATTGCGGCTATTTATAGCCCTCCTAGGTATATGATAAGAAAAGAGCAATATACGCATATTTTTCAACTCCTTGGGCCAAAGTTTATATTAGGAGGCGACTTTAATGCGAAGCACACTCATTGGGGATCGAGATTGACTACGACAAAAGGCAGACAGTTATTAAGTACAGTTAAAGACATGGGGTGTGAAGTCATAAGCACAGGTAAACCAACATACTGGCCCACTGACAATAACAAACTACCCGATCTTATTGACTTCTTCGTATGTAAAAATATATCTACAAATTACTTATGCATAGAAGAAGGCTATCACATGAATTCAGATCACTCATCGATAATATTAAAATTTAGTAATAAAATCTTACTTAGAGAGAGCCCATTGACTCTAGTCAATAGTCGTACAGATTGGAAAAGCTTTTGCCTGGATCTGAATAATTCTATAGATCTAAAAACTGCAATAAAAGACCAAACTCAACTTGACACAGAAGTGTACAACTTTGTGGCAAAAATTCAACAATGTGCGTGGAACAACACGCCACAATTAAGAAGAAAATTCAAGGGACACATCTATCCCAAAGAAATCATAGAATTACTATCTGAGAAAAGAAAACAAAGAAAAATTTGGCAACAAACCAGAGCACCACACGATAAAACTGTACTTAATAACTTAACTAAAAAACTTAAGAGAAAAATTCAATATTTTCAAGAGGAATCGTTAAATTCTAACCTACAGCTTCTAACTAGTGATCGTTCAACTGATTATTCTCTATGGAAAGTGACTAAGAGGTTAAAAAGACCTATTACCCAAATTCCACCAATTAAAGACGGTAATGGAAAATGGGCTATAAGTAATGACCAAAAAGCTTCAAGATTTGCACAATATTTAGAGGAATCTTTCCAACCACACGTCGATAAAACAGAAATTCTTTTGAATATGCAAATGTTACATAGTCAGAGAATAAAGCTCGTAACTCCAAAGGAAGTTTACAGAGAAATACAAAAAAACATAAGCTCAAAAAAATCTCCAGGCTATGACCTCATTACAGGAGAAATTCTAAAGTACCTCCCATGTAAAGCCATTGTAAAACTAACAAAGATCATTAATTCTGCCTTCATGCTAAAACATGTGCCTGAGCCATGGAAGATTGCAGAAGTTATTATGATTGCTAAACCTGGAAAACCTCAGCATGAAGCAACATCTTATAGACCAATCTCCTTGTTACCGGTGCTATCAAAATTATTTGAGAAATTGTTTTTAAAACGATTAAAACCAATAATCGACGAGAGAAACCTTATACCAAATCACCAGTTTGGATTTAGAGAAAAACACTCAACGATAGACCAGGTACATAGGATTACTAATATTATAGAAAAAGCCCTTGAAAGTAAAGAGGTATGTACTACCGTATTCTTAGATGTAGCGCAAGCTTTCGACAAAGTCTGGCATGATGGCCTAATTTATAAATTGAAGCGAACTTTGCCTAAAGATTTCGCAGACATCTTAGAATCTTACATTACAAACAGAGCATTTAGAGTAAGACAAGATGATGCTTACTCAGAGCTTAAAATGATAAAAGCCGGGGTGCCACAAGGTAGTGTGTTAGGCCCGATTTTGTACCTGTTATACACCTATGACATTCCTGAACTGCAAAATAACACTATTGCAACCTTTGCGGACGACACCGCTATTATGGCCACAGGGTCTAATTATAAGGAAGCAGTAGATAAAGTTCAAATAGCTTTAAATCACTTTCATGACTGGGCCCAAAAATGGAAAATAAAATTAAACGAGTCAAAATCCATACACATTGACTTCACCAACAAAAAGGGGGATTATCATCCAATATATGTAAATGGCTTACAAGTTCCATATGCAAATACAGCGAAATACCTAGGTATGACACTTGACGCTAAGCTTCGATGGAAAGCTCACGTAAAAAAGAAAAGACAAGAACTAGACATGCGTTATAAAACTATGTACTGGCTACTTGGAAGGAAGTCAAGTGTGTCTATACATAATAAAATTTTAATATATAAGCAGATTCTCATGCCAATATGGACGTACGGAATCCAACTCTGGGGCTGTACAAAACCCACTACCATAGCTATTATCCAGCGGTTTCAGAATAAAGTGCTAAGGGACATTGTCAATGCCCCCTGGTATATCAAAAATGAAAATCTTCATCGTGATCTCAACATAGATACAGTCCACCAAATTATCCATAAAAGTGCTGAAGCACATGAACATAGACTTCGTCACCACGTGAATGTCGAGGCATTCCTGTTGACCGACCACACGGATTTAGTGCGAAGACTAAAAAGAACTAAACCATTTGAGTTAGTGTAGTTATAGTGAACAAATAAAAGTGAAAGTGCTTTAAATTTACACAAGAACAAAGTGTTTTCATGTTATCAGACTCTAAGAAAGTGCAACAGACATTATTCTTAGTTATAAAATTAGTGTAAACGTCTAAAATTAAGTGAGAGTAAAATTGCTTATTAGCCTTATAGGCTAGATCGTAATAAATTGTAAAGAACTGTGTTCTTTATACCCAAGAATAAAAAAAAAAAAAAAGTTAATCCCTTGAAAGTTAAACAAAAGTATAAACTTACTTCATTTATCAGGATTTCCATGTCATTACTTTGTTTGCCTTCTAGTAACTTTAAAATGGTTTTGATGAAAAGTAAGAACGGTAACACATTATTTAGACAACCTATAAATATAAAAAACGGGCAAGAGCATGCCGGACCATGCTCAGTGTAGGGTTCACCAGCCTTGAATAATTGCATCAGCAGAAGAGCATATGTTCATGGCACTTACAGCCTTTTGTTGGGAAACGCAGTTTTTCAGCAATAACTCAATGACAGTATATCCGATCATGTCCAAAGTAATTTTAGTATACAACTTTTTTTTAAGTAATTTTTTTGGTCTCACGGTGCAAAAATTAAGGGGGGGGGGGCACAATGTGCAACTTTCGGAGTGATTATTTCCTAAAATATTCACTCATTCTTGCCAATTACTTTACAAAATACTACAAAATAAAATACAATACAAAGTTACTTCAATATTCGGCCTGCGACATCATAATTTGTTAAAATGCTCTCTGTAACGAAGCAATAACAAAAGCCGTGATAGTTCTTTAACTACCGACTAGATGGCGCTGCGAGGGCCCAACTCGCGGGCATCAAGGGATAGAGAAATTTGAGGTCTAGTAACATAGTCCAGATAGGTGGTTCGCTTCTGGCCCCGGTTTGGCTACGGAAGTCTCGGGTTCGATTCCTGAGTCTGGACTTCCAATTTTTCCGTCTTTCAAAAATGCAATTATTGTACAAGTTATTATTATCATTAAAACTTGCCGTTGTTCCCACAATTCCTCAGCGACTTAATCCTATAATCACACTATCTATAATTTACAAATCATTAAAACTGGCCATTGTAAATAGCGTCGAACTAAACGTCCTTGTACCTACTTATAATCCTGGGACTTGTCGACCGCAGACCGCGAGTGCCTCTCCAAGGGAAGCTAGGGTTGCCAGGGGTGGGGTGGGGAGCTATTTTTAGCCCTAACTCCCAAGCAGACAACGATGTTCTTTTTTAAACCTACCGGGACGTAATTAGTAGGTATGTCAGATTAAGCGTTCCCGCATACTACGTATAGTATAGTGTAGTAGTAGGGTTGTTTCTCATTTTTACCCTAATGCAAGGAAGAGTTATGTTTTTCGAGCGTATCTTGCATGTATGTATGCAAGTATGTTTGTTTGTAATATTCTTTACTGACCCGCGGAAATTCGTATACGTCAATTTTCCCCGGTTTTGCAACATTTGATTCATTGCAATTCCGTTTCTATTGGTCGTAGCGTAATATTATATAGCCTATAGCTTTCTTTGATAAATGGGCTATCCAATAGTATAAAATATGTTCAATTCGGACCAGTAGTTCCTGAGATTATCGCTTTCAAACAAACTCTTCAGTTTTATAACATTACTATAGATTACCACATAACTTTCAAACCCTAGACGGATTTATACAATTAATACTTTCGTGAACAGAACGTGAGTTTACGTCATTATTTAAGTTCCTTATACGGCAGAACGAACAATTACATTAAAAAAACAGAATATTATTTACTACAGAGCGGTGAATTTAAAGGCGAAAATTCGTTTCAATGTACCTTATGTCACAATGTATCGAACACTTTAAACCTTACTGTGACGTATACTTACTTTTTACTATTTAAAAAAGTAATGCAACTTTTAGTGACAATACGTATGCAGACGATGAAGTAATACATTTACATCACCCTAAGGTAGACTGGCAGAGAATGCTTTTAGCATTAAGTCCACCTTTGTACAACTTTGTGCATAAAGTTTTAAATAAATAAATAAATAATAAAACGTTTACGTCATATTTTATTTTATTTTATTTATCTAATACGAGTAGCATTCAACAAAACGCATCGATTCGTCAAATGTATTGTGTCATTCTAGAACATCATTTAAACTAAGACTGTCTGCGAACGTGTTAAGAAGTCGTTAGATTTGTCTTGACCGCTCAAGTGCTTTTTTTATACTCTATTTTAGGGTTCCGTAGCCAAAATGGCAAAAACGGACCCTTATAGTTTCGCCATGTCCGTCTGTCTGTCTATCTGCCCGTACGTATGTCACAGGCATTTTACTCAAAGACTACTCGAAGAATCTTAACGAAATTTGGAGATGAGGTGTCTTGTACTAGCCGCTACTTAGTTTATTGTTATTATTTAGATATAGTAATATTTATTATTATTATTTAGATAGCTAAATAATTGCATTGCATAAATCCCGTGTCCCCCCCCCCTTAACTTTTGAACCGTGTAACCAAGAAATATAAAAAAACCCAAAGATAGCGCTTATTTTAAACTAAAATTAAGTATTTCGGATAAGATCGAATATACCGTCATTGAGTTATTACCGAAAAACTGGGTTTCTCAACAAAAGGACGTAAGTGCCATGAACATACGCTCTTCTAAATGTTGATAAACTTTCGCGATTTGTACACATTATGAAAATATATATATTACGGGTCTTAATCGCGTGAATAATTAAAGGTAAAATACCTTGTTTATTGCCCGACGTTTCGAGCGTATTGCAACGGCCGTGGACGCGAGTTGGGCCGGTATTTGATTACTATCTAGCCGGTAGTTAAAGAACTATAGAACTATCACGGCTTTTGTTATTGCTTCGTTACGGAGAGCATTTAACTAATTATGATGTCACAGGCCGAATATTATAGTAATAAAATTACTATATATACTATAGGCATTTCTTGCCTTTCCTAAATGTTTTAAGACATAAAACTTTCAAAATAATAATTTATTTTTAATAATAGCTGTCTTCAGGCCTAATTTATGATAAAACGAATTGATATTAATTTTAAGCATTGACTTACGACTATACAGAGGAGTAATCACTTATGCGCGTTTTTATGGTAGTATCATCGACTAGGGCGTCCTTTAAGGGGCGCCAGATAGCAAATCAGCTCCAAATAAACCCCTCGTAAGCATGTTTCATTAATATTTCCCCCCACCTCGAAATATTCATACATCAGGCACTGAACAATATTTTATAATATCTATAATATCTTGGGACAACTCACACAAAGCTGTCTGATCCCAAACTAAGCAGAGCTTGTACTATGGAAACCAGACAACCGATAAACATACTTATAAATTTCTAAATACATACATAATATGTATAGATAAATAACACCCAGACACAGAATAAACCATCGTGCTCATCACACAAAGTTTTATCCTGGGAGGGGTTCGAACCCACGATCTTTTGCGTAGCAGTCGGATACACTCCCACCGCACCGCAGAGGTAGTCATCGTATGTTTACAACCAAACATATGTTTACAACCTGTTCCCTGTGCACCAGGTATGCGCCGCTCAGCACAAGGGCCCGCACCACGAACCTGCCTGCTGTGCGGCGAGACCGCGCGGCTGCTCGCACCGCTCAGGACCTGCTCCATCTGCCGCCACACCGCCTGCTCTAAGTGTGTCATTGACAACCCTCCGCACAGGTAATTACTGTACCCAGTATATTTCACGGCCATACTCAGAATCATTTTACTCAGGGTTACTGGGTACGCCAATGGTATATTTATTTAACTGTCCTTGTGGTGTAGTCTATACTAATATTATAAAGCTGAAGAGTTTGTTGTTTGTTTGTTTGTTTGAACTCGGTAATTTCAGGAACTACTGGTCCGAATTCAAAAAATCTTTTTCTATTGGGTAGCCCATTTATCGAGGAAGGCTATATAACATCACGCTACGACCAATAGGAGCGGAGCAGCAATAAAAAATGTTGCAAAAACGGGGAGAAGTTGCGCGGGACAGCTAGTGACTAATAATACATATGACACTCTTCCGCACTGGTAAGGAGATTATTACACGGCACTTCACCAAAGGTTTTTTTTTTTTGTGTTGTTCTAATGTTAGCAAACAGTCCTAAGACTGACTGCCTCGGTGGTGTGTGGTAGTGTGTCCGACTGCTACGCAAGAGGTCATGGGTTCGATTCCCAACCGAACACCACTTTGTGTGATCCACAAATTGTTGTTTCGAGTCTGGGTGTACTTTGTGTCCGTAACTTATATGTTTGTAAAGTCCCCGGCGACACAGGGCTTGTAACTTACTGCGGGAATGAAGACAACAGATGTGTTTATAAATGACTAACTGACCCGCGCAACTTCGTCTTTTCCAAAGATGAAACCTAGCTAGATCGATTTATCGCCCCCGAAACCACTTGCATTTCAAATTTCATGAAACCTTGCCGAGATTCAGATTATATATCTCTACTAGCTGACCCGCGCAACTTCGTCTGCGTAAATTGTCCCCGTTTTTGCAACATTTTTCCTTGCTGCGCCGCTCCTATTAGTCGTAGCGTGATGTTTTAAAACCTTCCTCGATAAACGGGCTATCTGACAGTAAAATATTTTTTCAATTAGGACCCGTAGTTCCTGAGATTATCGCGTTCAAACACACAAACAAACTCTTCAGCTTTAAAATATTATAGTATAGTTATAAATATTTAGGGGTGGGCAACCCTTATCACTTAGGGGTATGAATATACTAATACTTCCTGCTCGTGACTACTTTACATAATCCTAAATAACTTTATAATATCAGTTTTGGAAAATATTTTATATATTAATCCTTAATCACCTACCACTTATTTTTGGAGTTATGACCATAACCACCTACATACTATTTTACTGGAATAAAATCATTGTTTATTGTGAGGTTGAGGCCCTAAACCTGACATAGAAACATCAATTTTACAGATGTGTAGTTAACGGTTGTGACACAAAAGTAGGGTGGTGAAGGGTTTTAACCCTTCATCAAACCTCATCTTACACCAAATAACTTCGTAATATAATTTTTCAAAAATTATATTACGAAGTTATTTGGTGTAAGATATTAAAAATATTAAGTATACATTATACATAAATAAGTGTAACAGTTGTCTAGTTGCCATAGGCTCTGCCTAGTTTGGGATAAACTGGCGTTGTGTGAGTTGTCTCACGCTATTATTATTATTATATTAAGTGGCTTTGTCCTCTCTAAGGTCAGTGCGTAATTACGCTGCACTTCGCTACAGTTTATATATTTTGTTGTATTCTGTAATCAGTCCTAAGATTATGAACAAATGAGAATTTATTAAAAGTTGATGTTTTGCGTTAGTCAATTATATCTCGTACACTTTTATACATATAAAGAAGCCACGAGCGGGAGGTTATTAGTATATTCAAATCAAACTGTAAATAAGCATTTTTAATGTTTGTTTAAAATAAATAACTGAAACTAAATTTATCAAAACATAACTTTTATTAAATTTTCTAGAAATCTTCCTTTCCTTTTTAACATTCTACAATTTACTTATCGAAATAAACTTTGAAACTACAAATCTCGAAGCTAAATATTGGAATAATTCATGGTACATTAAGTTTAGAGAGCCCAGCGAGGCGAGTAATTGCCTGCGGTGTCATTCGAGATAATTAACGAGTTTGATTTGCTAAATCTAATATTGCAAATAGTGCGACGTTGCAATATTACGAGCTCACTTGAAACTGCTATCTAACATCTATTGATTACTGCAAACAATCATTGACTTAATCTAGCATACCCAGGATCATTTGGGGAGGGGGGGTGGAGGTCACATGTTAACTTTGACTAAACAACGACCAAATGCATACCATGAACTATCATCACCCTACCTTTTTGCAATTTCAGGTAGGGTTCCAACCCCCCAAATCCATGTAATCTAGTAGGCAGTATGCTGCAGTTATAACAATGACATTATTAAGCCCTGACAGAATAGCTTAGTTATTGGAGGGAGCTTGTAAAGGTCCCTCGCCACAAACGTAGGCACGTCGTCAGGATCGGTCTCCTTCAGCAGCGTAATAATCTCCTGCAAATTCTTCTTGGTCCCATTGCGTCGATGAGACACCATCTGGGCGATCATGTTAAGAACGCCATAACAGTAACCGCTTGGCTGCAGCTCTACACGTCCGCATTCGAACGCGGCTGTACACAAGTTTTTGTCAAAAGTCAAAAATAAGCCATATTAAGAAGACGATTTCTACAAGATCTAGTTAAAAACATGTTACTTCTTTAGCAAAATTGAAAGACTCAAGTCAAGGTTTTTCAAGGTCTTCTTTAGCAAGATTGCTTGGAGAGCCGATGGCCGATCAGGTCAAAGTGTTCTTGAGTGCCGACTACCAACCGCAAAGCGAAGCTATAGGCGTATAGGTCTCAGACAAGACAGACCGACGATCTGGTCAAGGTTACGGGTAACCATTATATGTGGGGTAGCTCAGGACCGGTCGTTGTGGCTATCCTTGGGAGACCAGACCTATGTTCAGCAGACGTCTTACGGCTGAAACGACGACGAATTCTTTGTTAGTAAATCAGTTTCTTTGTTGCAGATCTCCTTTATACTCCAGAGAAGCATACATGTGCAACCTATGTGCTGAGACCAGGGAGATGTGGAAAAAATCTGGCGCCTGGTTCTTCAAGGCATTGCCAAAGTACATCCTCCCGGACAGGAGAGCGACTGGACGATACAATGATACCGAACTCGCCAGGTCTTTGCAGGTGAGTGGAAGGGCTATTAAAAAGGCTATTTAAAATGCGTGTGTTACATAAAAATAAACCGCTGAAATTGCTGAAAAATTTATTTAATATATTGCCTGCGTTAGTCTAAAAAAAAAACGTTTTACGTAATTTGTATGACTTTTATTTTGTTTGCCCTAAAACTGAGGTTTTTAAGACATACTCGAAATAAAATGAAAATAGGAATTTCTGTTTAGATTACTTGAAATTTTAGTTTATTTCATCTCGTAGACAAACGGCTATTTTTTTTACTTTATTATTCATCATCAGCCTATCGCAGTCCACTGCTGGACATAGGCCTCTCCAAGTGCACGACACTTTGTTCTATCTTCGGCTTCTCGCATCCAGCTCCTGCCAGCCGTTTTGCTTAAATCATCACTCCACCTGGCCTGAGGGCGTCCTACACTATGTTTGCTGAGACTCGGTCTCCACTCAAGAACTCGTTTACCCAACGGTTGTCGGTTCTTCGGCTAATTTGGCCAGCCCACTGCCACTTCAGCTTGCTAATTCGGTGGGCTATGTCGATAACTTTGGTTCTCTGCTAAATCACCTCATTTCTGATTTTGTCCCTCAGAGAAACTCCGAGCGTAGGTCTTTCCATAGCCCGCTGAGCGACTTTGAACTTGTGGACCAGCCGTACCATCAATGTCCACATTTCGGCTCCGTTTGTAATGACGGGTAGGATGCACTGATTGAAGACTTTCGTCTTAAAGCATTGTGGGATCGATGATGAGAAGACTTGACGTAACTTCCTAAACGCTGCCCAACCCAACCGAATTCTCATATTCACCTCGTCCTCGAAGTTGTTTCTACCTAACTGCAATGACTGCCTGAGGTACGAATAATTTTGAACAACTTCGAGAACGGCGTTGTGCACCGCTTGTTCATTGAACATGACCTTGGTTTTATCCAAGTTCATCCGTAGGCCGATGCGTACAGAGGAGTCAGACAGGTCATTCAGCGTCTGTTGTAGGTCCTGCAGCGTTTCTGCCACGATGACGATGTCATCTGTAAATCGCAAGTGTGTGAATGATTTTATTATTATGATTACAATATTAGGTACTAGGTCATTACACAAACACATTTTAGGAGCGTTATCACTAGTTACCAAACATACTTTTACCTGATTATAGCTCTACTGCAGCTGCGTACAGGAGATGTCAATTTTTATAGGAAATTTCCTCTTTTTTGGATCTTATAACAAATTTGAAAAATATAATGTAGTTATTGAGATATTTGCAAAAAGCCAATCCTCTTTTATAATTTTCAGTTATTTGTCTGTAACTTTTGCAATTTTAGCGTGCGGTACTAAATTGTGTTCAAAAATCATCTACATTATATTCCGAATCGAATCTCGTTCATGGCTTTCGGAGACTGCTGAACGAATTCAGTAAAAAATATACTAGTCTATGTAGTTGTCTTTAAATATGTCAGTTGGAATTTCATTATAAAACACATTTCAGTGTCAGTTTCATACAAGATCATATGTTATTATGAAATGAAACGGCGCCATGCATAACGAGTTGCGCGTCGGGCGCCGCTGACCTTTCCGCTACATTTCCGCTAAAGCTGAGAGGAACGGAGATGAGTTATGTGCAGAACAAATAGCTTTTAAAATTGTTTAGTTGCGTCGCTGCTAGGTTTTTTATAATACATAATATCAAGCATCGTTTTGCTAAAGGTTACATCGATCAACTTGCTAAACATCACATTGACCAACATTTCAAGACTGCCTTCTTTTTTTATTACTATTTTTTTTAAAATAGCCAGCAATGTGGGACTGTGTCCCACATTACTGGCCCGATTGGTACTAAGCTGCGATAACAACTCGTAGCTCAACTAACTTCTTTACTAGTTTGGGATATAACGGTTATTAGAAAAAAATGGGAGTGCCCGCAGAAGTGAAAACTTGAAAATATTTTGGAATGGTTAGGAAATAATTTGTTTTTTTTATCAGTACAAAAGTACTATCATTTATGTTGTTAAATACAATATTCATCTGTTGCGCTATCGTACACAAACATGACAATTTCAACGACATGACAATTAAATCAAAAGTTGATAAAAGCAAAATCAATGTAAAAACTTCAGCTGAAAAGGAGGGATGCCTCCTTTTCAGCTAAGACAGATTTATGTAAATTCAACCCCTAAACGGACAAACGGGGCTCAAAAAGCGGCGACAGCCGTCGGACTCGTAAGTCGCGGGTTCGAATCCTACCTGTTATAGTACCGACATGAACCTACTCTTTTTTTTTTTTTTTTTGGCGGTAAAAAATTCCTGACGAACACCTCCACCATCCGGGGAAGACGGTGGAGGTAGTGTGGGGTTTGCACCCACTAAAAAACCCGCCGTGTATCTCCCGCCACCTTCGCGAACGGGCCGCCGGAATTTGTTATGCCGTCGGCGGCCCGCCCAGTGGCAATGCCCGGACGCGATGTTGTTGCGTTCCGGGCATTTCACACCTACGCGGCCCCTGGATACACACAGGGTGCCGCGCCTCCACGGAAGGCCGCGGGCGAGGCAGATAACCCCGTACGCCCGCCCGCAGCCCCACCTAAGGCGGCATCAGGCGCAGATATGCGCGCCGACGCCGCCCGGTTCGCCGGCGACGGAGCGGATCCGCCAGGGAGCTCTCTTCCCTGACGCGCTCCGCCGCCTCCTTCTGCGAGATGATGTCCTCGCAGAAGGATGCGACCGCATTCCACGACCCCTCGCTTCGGACCATGGACAGAACCACGGCCGGCAGCGAGAGGTCACTTCCGACCACTGCGGTGAGAACTCGACGTTGCCCCTCCCAAGCTGGACAATGCTGGAGGGTGTGCTGCGCCGAGTCCTCACCGCAGTCGCAGTGGTGGCAGGCGGGACTCGGTTCCCTCCTAGCAGCCGTGTGCAGGTACTTCCCGAAGCAGCCGTGCCCGGAAAGGACCTGCACTAGCCGGAAGGAAAGGGTCCCGTGCTGCCGCCCCGCCCACTCCTCCAGGACCGGCTGGAGCGCCTCCACGGTTCGAACACCTGCACGTGGAGCCTCCAGCCGGCCCTGCCACCGGGCCATGATTGCCCGGTGTGCCTCACCGCGCCAAGCGCGTAGCTCCTCGGGCAGAGGCACCGAACCCCCTGCCCGAACAGCCACCGCCCGCCGATACACTTCGGCGAGCACTTCCGCCTCTAAATCCCACGGGGGTGTGCCGGCCAATGCGCACGCCGTCTCTGCAGACACCGTGCCGTATCCGCGTATGGCCCTGACCGCCATGGTCCGCTGGGGTCTCCCACATGAACCTACTCCTAATACAAGCCATTGAGCTTAGCTGGAGAGGTTAACAGGATTCCTAGTAATGTGGGACCCCAATCTCAAACTGCTACTTAACTTTAAAAAAAAACATTGAGAAATGCTATTTGCCAAATAAAGCTCATTTCATCTCAAAAATAATCGCAGCTTCATTTGTCCTCTGCGCCGCTGCCCGTATCCGTCAGATTTACTAATTAACGTTGTATAACTAAGGATTTTACATCGCATACCCGTATTTTATTTTTGTGCTCGAATTTGTAATTACTTGTTTACTCTTTGTACTTTATTGTTTTTAACTCTTGATACAAACGGCTGATGAAGCAGTAGGTAACCAATTAAAATAATTTGGCATCGGGCTCAGTTGTTTCATATTATTAATCGATGAAAAATGGTGTTATTTGCTTGACCGTTTGACGCGTATAGGTTTTTTGTATATTTGTTTGTGAGATCGTAGAGCTCAAACAGATGGATGGATTCAAAAGCCTTTTATTAACAGGCGAAAATAAACGAATGAGGTTCTCAAGTCGACATGCTTTAGGGTTCCGTAGCCAAATGGCAAAACAGTAAGTACCCTTATAGCTTCGCTATATCCGTCTGTCTGTCTGTCCCTAGGTTAGCTCAAAGGCCCTTAGTACTAGAAAGCTGTAATTTTGCATTAATATTCACATTAGTTACACCGACAAAGTGGTAGAATAATAATAATAATAATATTTTGGGATAATTCACACAACGAAATCTGATCCCAAACTAAGCAGAGCTTGTACTATGGAAACCAGACAACTGATAAACATACTTATATATTTTTAAATACATACATATTATAAATAAATAACACCCAGACACAGAATAAACCATCGTGCTCATCACACAAAGTTTTGTTCTGGGTGGGGATCGAATCCACGACCTCTTGCGTAGCAGTCGGATACACTTCCACCGCGCCACAGAGGTGTCTAAATATAAAATAAAATCTCGTAAAGAATTTTTTTTCACGTTACACGTAAAGTGGGGACGTGCTTTTTTTCTTAGCTACCCCATTGTGTGGGGTGTCGTTGGACCTATCCAACGACACCCCACACAACAATCACACATATATCGAAAAAGGATATTTACAACCCCGAAATATTTATAAAATACCTAGTATTTTATAAATATTTCGGGGTTGTAAATATCCTTTTTCGACTTAGTAATCCGTTTGTGAAATATTAGGCCTTAAAGTGAAAATTTTTGTTACATTCAAGTGGGTGCATTCAGCTAAATTGTTGATTTAGAGATTTGAAAAAAAAAACGTGGTAGAAGTTAATGAAATTAAAAGGAAAACTGTCACAGCTAAGTAGGCTTTACAAGTTAACGAGTAACGACAACGAGACGTAACAAAATTTTCGTACAAATTCTATTTAAAATTACTTAAATAACGTTGTTAGCAATATGAAATAAAAACAATAGCAAACTTCTTATATGCGGTTGGCAGCTGCGGAACCCTACATTGTGCGTGGCCCGACATACACTTGCCCTGTTTTTATGTATGATTTGATCACATATATTTTTATAGAGTCTTGTGATTTTAATAAATCATTATTTTTGTATTTTAAATCATAATTCATAACACTACTACTTCACCACCAACTTATAAAAGTTTTATTTCTTTTTTTATTGTTCTGTATATATTTTTGCAGTTTGTTCAGTAATATTTTTTTGGAAAAAGGGTTTTTTATTAAGCAAGTATAACATTGTACCAATGTAATAAAAATGTTTTGACCGCGTACAAAATGTCGAGCGGCATAACTAATACATGACATAAAACACCGCACTGATTCGTCAGCGGCTTGAAACTGTTTCATAGACCCAGGAACAGAGCCTGCGTGATGACTTGCTACCTGTTCCATGTCTGCCTACAATGGGAACGCTATAATGACTGCCTCTGTGGCGCGGTGGGAGAGTATCCGACTGCTACGCAAGAGGTCGTGGGTTCGATCCCCACCCAGGATAAAACTTTGTGTGATGAGCAGTGATCGGAATAGGTAGTGCAATTTGGCGGGATTGCGTGACGAAATCTGAACATGGACATGCCAACCGCGCGGGATTACTATTTCGATACGAGATGGTCACAATAAAGATTATTAGGGTTTAAAAACGCGACTTAACTTAATTGACCGCCATATTTTTCCTTATTTCAAACTCAACTAAAATTCTTAGAAAATGTATTGTACGTATACAAAGGAATCGCACTCTTGTACGAGTAGCGATAAGATGTCAATTTGAAATGAATGCAGTGCTCTACGTTTTTTTTTTGTTGGCGGCATTTGCCTTTCAAGTGGCGGCGGCATGCGCTAAACAATAAAAGAGTGAAACTTCTGTACTTATTATTGTTTTTGCTTAACAAAGGCAACGACTGATAAGAGTATAACATTAAGTGTAAATGGGGAAAGAGACAATAAATCCCATATTTATGTCTCTTTTTTGCAAAAGGGATGATGAGGTGATACGGCGGTGTTTGTTCACTCCTGTTCTTCGGTTCATTGAGTGCATACGTTGTGAGTTCGAGTTACTTATTTGGTTATCTTGACGACATCTTGGCTTGTTTTATGGACTGACGAACCTCTGCATTTGTGGTAATTTGGCTCGTGTATACCGGACTTCTGATTTTTGCGTGACTGAATTGGATTTGTTTATGAAAAGGACCATTTTTGGGTGAAAACCGGTAAGTACTAACATTCATATTTAAATGTGTAAGGTTTTGTTTGATTGTAACCTAGAAAATTACAATTAGAAATAGTTTTAGTCTATCAATGTTACTTCGTTGATATTGGTTTTATACTTGAATCATATTTAAGTTCTCTTGATTTGTCTCTATTGCTTTTGCATCCTTAAAATGGATGTTTCATATCGTGGTAATGTGAACGTTTTTGTAAGGGGATGTCGGGGATATCTATAGGGGACAGTTATGTTGATAGCGTTAACAAGCTCAGTACATTTTAATTTATTATTTAAAATTTTGTGTAAAAATATAAGGTCTGCAATTGGCTATTTATACAACAGGACTAACTTTTTATAAACATGTACTTCATGTTTACATAATAGTCTAAACGATTTTTTTCTTTTCAGATTACTCAGCTCAGACAACATGAGTTGGCGAGCAAAGGAAGAGACTGTTCAACGCTGGATTGAATCCTATCCTGAACTGATGTACGAGTCCACAAATCATACAATTTACTGTACGAAATGTGAGACTAACATCGGATGTCGAAAGAGCACCATCAAGAGACATGTTGAGGGAGTTGTGCATAAGGGAACACCGTTGACGTCTCCAAATGATTTTGTATTTGATTTTATAGAGTTCCTTATTCTCTGTAATATTCCGTGGGCACAAGTTGAAAACCCATCTTTTAAAAACTTTTTTGAAAAATACATGTGCTGCGCTTGTTCTAATCGAATAAAGCTGCCCGGTGAATCAATACTCAGAAAAAAATATTTGGAAGAAATTTATGCAAAGAAGCTTGCTACAATTCACAGCGAGATTGTGAACGAAAAAATATGGATTTCATTGGATGAAAGTACTGATTTCTTAGGAAGATATGTAGTGCACTTTTTGGTCAAACCTTTGAATTCTACAGCATCAAAAAAAGTTTACCTAATAGCTTGTAAAGCATTAGAAAATGTTAATGGAAAAACAATTTCTCAGTTTGTCATTGATTGTTTGAAAAATCTGTGGGGTGACTCCTATGAAGATAAAGTGGAAAGTGTTCTTTTGTTATGTACAGACAGTGTTGCGTACATGTTGACAGCGGGGCGAGTTTTAAAACAACATTTTCCGAACATTAAGCATGTGACTTGTTTAGCTCATGCTCTCCATCGAGTAGCAGAAAAAATACGTTCTGAATATCCGGATGTAGACACACTTATTGCCAACGGAAAGAAAATTTTTTTGAAGTCTCCCAGTAGAGTAAAACTGTTAAAAGACATGTATCCCAATTTACAGTTGCCACCTCAACCAATAATAACGCGGTGGGGCACTTGGCTTGCAGCGGCCTCTTATTATGTGAAATATTTCGACGAAATTAAACATATTTTGACATGTTTGAGAAGTTCAGAAGCAGTCTCAATAAAAATTGCGAAAAATATTATTAATAAAGACAATATACGAAATGATTTAAATTTCATCGACGAAAGTTTTAAAATAATACAAATAGCGTTGGCAAATTTACAAAAACGCGATACATCCATAGTCGAAGCATTTCAAATATTTGATGAAGTAAGGTCAGTAGTAAATTGGAGTATGAGTTCACCTATACAAAATAAATTAGAAGCAGTCATGGCTCGCAATCCGGATATTGATATTCTCAGGACGTTTTCAGAACAAATCGCAAGCGGTTCAGCAACTGACGATATTTTAATTTTGAAATTTGCCCCGCTGACATCAGTAGAGGTTGAACGGTCGTTTTCGACATATAAATGGATATTAAATGTTAAAAGAAATAGATTAAAGTTGGCAAATATGGAAAAGATTATCGTAATTTATTTCAATTCCACAGAAAACGAAAATGCAATTTCAAATGTTGAAGAAATTGATAGTGAGAACGAAGATGACGATTAAAGGAAATAAACTTTTTAATTGTGAAAAATCACAATTAAAAAGTTTCCTTCAATCGTTCGTTCGTTCGTTTTCTGTCGAATTGAAATAAATTACGATAATTACTGTTTATATTTAATAGTTAACATTAATCAACAATGTTAAATTTCATTATGATTATCATGTGCTCATAATTGGTGCCCGATAAATGGCAATAGGCTCGCTCCCTATTTGCGACTCAAACATAGCTGGCGAGGAGTGGGTATTTTATACTTCTGCCTACCCCTTCGGGGTTACAGGCGTGATGCTATGATTTTTAATGGTATTTCTCTGATTAAGTTGTTATTTAACAAATGATTTGATAACAAATGATTATTTTAACTTGTTGTTGTATGAACACATTTATTCGTAACTGAATGCTTACACGTTTTACAATAATAAAAAAATATTTAAAGGACCAACGTTTTTTATTTCGTCCCTACTTTTCACTTTAGAAATGATAAACATTTAAAATGTATTACTTATTAAATAATTGTTTTCTTTTATAATACCAGTATAGATAGAAAATATCCGAAATCCCGCAATCCCGCCGGGCGTATCCACACTAATATAATGTTTGAGGTCGTTGACCCTAAATTGCACTACCTATTCCGATCACTGGTGATGAGCATGATGGTTTATTCTGTGTCTGGGTGTTATTTATCTATAATATGTATGTATTTAGAAATATATAAGTATGTTTATCAGTTGTCTGGTTTCCATAGTACAAGCTCTGCTTAGTTTGGGATCAGAAGGCGTTGTGTGAGTTGTCCCAAGATATTATTATTATTATTATTATAAAATTTATGCTAGACTGACTGACCCGAGCAACTACATTTTTCCCAGTTTTGCAACCTTTTTCATTGATGCTCCGCTTCTATTGGTCGTAGCGTGATGGTATATATACACAGAATTACACTCGCAAATAACGTGGCTTTCTATTAGTAAAAGAATTTTCAAAATCGGTTCAGTAGATCCAGAAATTACTCCTACAACCTCACAAACTCACAAACTTTACCTCTTTATAATATTATATTATTTAGTTACTTTAATGACAACGGCTTTTACCAATTACATTATTTAAAAGTACAACATTACAAAAAAATAGAACTAAAGAAAATATTGTAAAGAGAATCACACTGCTGTGAAGCTAGGCATTGACAGCTGCCCCTACTTCACACCGTACAAGCTGTCATACGTCAAATAAAACGTCATCATAGCGCGTGGGTCGGCACGATCACTTTTGTTCGAGACATTGGCGCGTGCGGACGCGTCATTTTGTATCGTTCCCTTAGCGTTAAAATTCAAATTGTGATTTTGTGTAACGGAAACCAATAAATGTGTAAATAATAAGATTCATCAGTTGAGTAAAGTTGTTTTTTTTTTAAATTAAAGTGTTGTTTCTTGCTTTTAATATAATATACCTATTTTGGTATAATTTTTAAGTACATATTGTCTAATTAGTTAAGGCTCTAATTTAATGTTTTAATGTTTGCATGCTCATCTAGTGGATTGTGACGAATCAAAACTTTGTAACACCTTTCTGTACCACTTTTCGTGCAAATAAGATTCCGATTCTGAAAAAATCTTCACAAAAACACAGACACTTTGACAGAATACTTACCATCCATGCGCAAACAAGTCACCGTCAGGATTGATACACAGGAAAGCGTTGTGCGAACGTGTCATAGAACTGTAGGAAGGTCATTAACCATCACTAAGAACAATAGAGGTCCCAAATCGCACCCTGACTTATTCCTAAATACGTTTGATAGGGCTTAGACATATATTCAAGCCTGACAAATTACTTGCGATCGCGAAAATAGTCTGCAAGTAGCCAGAGAAGTCCCGGAGCAAAGCCTATGGCACAAAGTTTTGCCAGTTGTATATCATTGTCAACCCTATCAAACGCCTTCCATAAATCAAAGTAAAGCACATCCACTCAGGAACCTGTATCAAGCGGAGCCGATATCTAGACTAGAGCAGAGGCGAAGGGTTGAAATTTGTCAGAGGTAACCCGATACAAAAATATATCTTGCTGGAAATGGTTCTTTGTACCCATTATATTAAGTAGCTACAATCCGAAGGGAAACCGAAAGTAATGGTGTTCTAACAACCCACCGCCACTGGTCTACTGATCTCTTCGGTCTTAAGCCGTGCTGCTCGTTACAAAGTAGTGTTTTTATCTGTTCGAGTATGTATTTATGTAGGACTGTTTCAAACACTTTCGTTGGAGATGACAAAACAGCAATCGGCTTGTATTCCTCAACTCTAGATTTGTCGAAGCTCTTTGGTATCGGACTAACTCTCGATAATTTCCATTGTAGCGGGTAATGTTTTTGAAGCTAGGTTGAAAATATGACATAGGGGAATGGAAAAAAGTTAATTTGTATGCTTGACCACCTCTTGTGGAATATAGTCAGGACCTGCGCACTTTTAATATGTTTATTGCTCGCCGAATAAAGCTAGGCGTGACTCGAAAAATATATACAAAGTTACTATCGCAGCTTTTATCCTGCCTATTTGTATAATCAGCATCAAGTACTGGTATATCTGGCAAAAATACACTAGAAAGAAACTGGCAAAAGTCTCAGCTGCGTCCACACCAGAGAAAGTTAAACCATCATATGCAACGTTGGTTCAAAACCTCCATTGGTATGTAAGCATGAGACGTAACGCCAGAAGTCACGCGCATTACTCTGTATATTACTTTCAATACATTGCTTATACAAAGTATAAGCCCCCTGTATATTACTTTCAATACATTGCTTATACAAAGAATGCCGCTATACGCATTTTAAGGTCTGCTCTGAGATGTGAAAAAAGTTTGTACATTTTTATACAATTTGTTCGCTTCCAAGAAGTGCGTAATTTATTCTTATGTTTAATGTCGCGAATAATGTCATTAGAGAATCAGACGGGGTAGCGACGACATGAAGTGTTATTACGACGCTTTCAGTTTTCAGTTTTATTCAAAGAGTCTGTAGCATTGTATACATCTGTAGACTGCAACATTGTACTCCAGGAACATTCCGAGAACAGTGAATGCAACAGCTCAAAGTTGCACTGATTGAAATTCCAATCTTTAGCGGGACATATGTTATTATTATAGATATAGACTAAGTTAGGCTATGTTATATTAGTTTTGGGTTATATTAAGTTTGTGTGTGTTTTTTTTCAAAAGTTGTGTTGTTACAGGAAGCGGGTAACAGCAGCAATGAAGGCAAGACCGACTCGGAGCCCGGCTCGCCGCTGAGTGTCCACGCGCCTGCCTTTTCGAGACAGGCCAGCAATACCGACAGTAGGAAGTCTGTGGCGTCTCCGTTGGTGAGTTCCTTTGTTATTTAAATAAGTGATATCTGTTTATAATTATATGTAGGTACTACGGGTCTGAATCGCTTGAACATTTAAGGTATATACCTTTTTTATTGCCTGATGTTTCGACCATATTAAAACGGTGGTGGTCATGGATAAACTGGTTCAGCGGAGCGTTGCCTCCGCGAAGCGCGAGTTTCGGAAACTACCCTCGCTTGATTTTTATCACGCTCTATTAGGTAACTTCGACACACAACACTAAAGACATGTGCACACTGGCGTGTAATGTTTGTTCGGCGGTGTGTACACTTGCTGATCATAGGGTTTCTTGATGTTGTACACAACAAACATCTTCTTGGTTGAAATTGATGTTTTTCTTGGTTTCAACCGCTTCCCGCGAAAGTTTATCAACATTTATGACTTGTCCACCTCTCTGGCGCTGTGGGAGTATGTCAGACTGCTACGCAAGAGGTCGTGGGTTCGATTTCCAAAGGGACACCACTTTGTGTGATCCACAAATTGTTGTTCCAAGTCTGGGTGTACTTTGTATCCGTGAGTGGTATGTTTGTAAAACCCCCAACGATGCGTCGCGACGCACCTTGTACACTACTGCGGGAGTCGTCGTTAAAAAAAAAATTATAGCAAAGTGGTATCTGTCCAGGCAGGGTTCCCTATCATATATAAGTCTGTAATTTTTATACTATGTGAAAAATAAAGATTTTCTGTACAAAGTGTGTACAAGCATTTGCCATTTTATAGCAGTAGTTTTTTTTATTTTTGCAAAAATAATATAATTTCTTGTTTTGCTAACAAAGGGCTTGTTTTGATATCAAGTGCCTACTTGCTCGGAGTTGTTGTAATTACTGCGCAAATGAGACTTACAAACAGATGTCTCAAATGAAGATCGCGATACGGTGACATTTAGATCTTTGCTAAGGCACCTGTCCCACCAACGACGATGAGCGAGAAACGAGTAGCGATTTATCGCTCAAGAAACGTACAACAGATGTATTTTGTAGATCACGTCCGTGTAAACAAAAGAGATGCAGTATAGAGCGAGTACTCGCCAGCAGTGTGAACACTCAGCGATCAACTATTAATATCTGTATCTCTTTTGTTTACACGGGATCTATACAAGTATGTATGTGTCTTAAGCGATAAAATCGCTACTCGCTACTCTTTTTCTCGCCGTTGCTCGGACAGGTGCTTTAACAAGGTTTTGAGAATTATTGTGACCAAATAGCCGCCTAAGCCGTTGATACTGTTATGGACACGACACGACGTGATCGTCTCCTCATTTCGTAGTAAAAAAAAAAATGCTTATTGGCTTATTTTTGGTCGAACTTTTGCTTTCCCCGTTCATCCATGGTCCTTATTCACTAAGTATGCTTTTTTTCGATATCGCGGCAAGCCCGCGCGAATTGGCGTATGCGTGGTGCGCTCAAAGATGTCCGCACGCTAGCGCGATGCATTTATAAGCGCAGTTCTCTATATACCATTATGTCAAGATTTTGACAGTTAAAAGCGCGGGCTTGACGCACGTCATGATCCTGGATCCTGAAGATGTCCTTGTTTATGTAGATGATAAGGTAAAGAAGCACATGTCCTGACTAACAGAATATCATCGCAGAGCTAAAACTGATGAAGCAAGAAACAAAATTAGTGCTTTTTATGACTAAGTATACTAAATTATGTAGTTACAACGCTTGCGACCTACCTACATTTTAAATAAATAAATATAAAAAAATTAAAAAAAACTTATTTATTCGTTGAGATAACGCACACTAGATAATAATTAGGGTACATTACAGAAATATAACAATAGGCAGGTAGATAGGTAAAAAAACAAACACACATATTTTCAGGTTACACTGAGTTACACATACAGACACAAGCGAGATCGGGGCGCGGGACCGCGGGCGGCGGCGGGCGGCCTGCCTGCCTGTAAATACTGCTGTATAGCTTTTTAGTTAGAAATTAAAAACCAGCCAAGAGCATGTCAGACCATGCTCAGTGTAAGGTTCTGCAATAATTGCATCAGCAGAAGAGCGTATGTCGATGGCACTTACGCCCTTTTGTTGAGAAACGCAGCCATAACTCAATGACGGTATATCCTCTCCGAAATCATTTTAGTTTAAAGTATTTATTACGCGCTACTTTTGTGATTTTTTTCATATTATTTGGTTACACGGTTCAAAAGTTAAAGGTGACACTATATATGAAACTTTCGGAGTGATTATTTACAAAAATATTCACTTAATCGAATAAGTTTACAAGAAACCTTTAAATGTTTTCAAAAGACCTGTCGAATGATGTACCACACGTAATTGTTTACTGAAAAAAAAAAAACAGCTTCTTCAAAGCTCGTTACATGTATGAAGTCCCCCTAAAAACAATTTTATTTTTAAGCTATTGCATAGCTTATATCGCGGTATTTGAGCGCGGCGACCAAATGAAGAAATTCCGTAACGAAAATAAAACCTAACACCCCCCACTCCGCCTACAATGTAGCTCGACCGAGCGTTCGCTTAACCTAAGAAATGTAAGGAAAAGAAAAAAAACTGCAGAAATAAAAAAAAATATATATATAATTGCATATGTTGATAAAAAATGCTATACAATAGCTTTACCGCGGCAGTCCCCGAGTGCCACACATTTTTTTATTATTTAGCTTCAAACTAAGTAGCGGTTACTACAAGACACCTGTGGCGTCCTACATGCCAAGCCGCCGATAGCGCCCGACATCGCGACGCCGACACCGTAGCGCGCGTGCTGAAAAAGACGACATCCCAACGCAATAACTATTTATGCACTAAGCCGCGCGCTGTGCCACACGTTTATATATGGCGCCGAGAATGCACCGCAGTCGTCGTGATTGGTCGGTCGCGATGCACTGACTTGCTACATGCAATACAACTTGCGAACCTTATTTTGTAAATATAACGTGCCACTTTTATTTAATATATCTCTTTTACCTTTTACTTATACATCACACGTGAGTTTTATTTTGCAACCTCAAGACTGAACACCCTATCAGTAAATTGGTGACCCCGACGTGATCAAGGAGCAACTCCAAGATGTCTACAGAGGAAACCAGCCCACAAGAAGTAGAAGACGTGAAAGAACAGGTAACGACCGTTACGTGTGACGTCGCCACAATCTCGCTGCCTGCGCGTCTGCCGCCATTTTGGCGCCAAAACCCACGCGTGCAGAGCACATTGGATTAGCAGTCCAATCGATTTAAAAATGGCGTACTTTTGGATACCAATGGAGAATGAAGATGCTGCGAAGACGGCCATAATAACCCCATTTGGCCTCTTTCAGTTTAACTGCATGACATTCGGTCTTCGTAACTCAGGTCAGACATTTCAACGTTTTATGCATGAAGTACTGCGAGGACTCGACGACAATGTATTCTGTTTCGTCGACGACGTGTTGGTCCACTCGAAAACAGAAGAGGAACACGAGCGTCACTTACATCAGGTACTCGAACGACTGAACAACTACGGTGTCTCACTTAACGTCGACAAGTGTGAGTTCGGCAAGGACAAGATACAATTCCTCGGCTACGAAGTTTCATCGGCCGGTATCAAACCCACTGAAGATCGCATACAAGCCATACTCAAGTTTCCAAAACCAAGCACAGTTCAAGAATTAAGAAGATTCCTAGGTATGATAAACTTCTACCGTAGCTGCCTACCCCACCAAGCCGAACATCAACATCTGTTAAACAAATACCTACACAATAGTAAGAAAAACGATAAATCACCAATATTATGGACACCCGAAGCCGAACAAGCCTTTGAGCAATGCCGACAAAGCATACTCGAGGCCACCGTCTTATCGCATCCCATACCTAACGCTCCACTATGTCTTCTCACCGACGCATCTGACAGCAGTATTGGTGCCGTTCTACAACAGAAGATCGACAATACGTGGAAACCACTCGCTTTCTACTCCAAAACGATGAGCGAGACGCAACGTAAGTACAGTGTATACGATCGCGAATTATTAGCAATGTATACAGCTGTTAAGAGCTTACGCCGACTCGTAGAGGGCAATGACCTCACAATATGTACCGACCACAAGCCACTGACGTATGCGCTAACAAGAACGCCGAGTAGCAGCGACACACCAAGACGAGAGCGACAACTACACTTCATCAGTCAATTTTGCACTAACATCAAGTACATTCACGGTGATAAGAACGAAGCAGCTGACGCGTTGTCACGTATCGCTGAAGTCGAAGTACTCAACGCAACCGTCGACTATAATAGACTCGCGGAGGTACAAGAGGACTCCGAACTACGCGAATCTATGAAAAATCCGAATCTCAAGTTTACGCGCGTCAACCTACCGGGAGTTCAACGACCGATATGGTGCGAAACATCAACAGCGAACGCTCGTCCATACCTACCACCGCCGTATCGCGTCCCAGCTTTCAAAGCGCAGCACGAACTTAGTCACCCGGGAGTACGACTATCGCGAAGAATTATGACTACAAAGTTCTTCTGGCCGTCGATCAACAAGGACGTAGGTACTTGGGCGAAATCATGTATCAGCTGTCAACGCGCTAAAGTTCAACGACACGTCGTGAGTCCACTCGGCGAGTTTCAACGGTCGTCGCGTTTCGAACATGTGCACGTCGATATAGTCGGGCCCTTACCTCCATCGGAAGATTATAGATACCTCGTGACGATGATAGATCGCTGTACCAAATGGCCTGAAGCAATTCCCACACGTGACGTCACAGCTGAGACCGTCGCGAAGGCTGTGTACGACGGGTGGATAGCACGATTCGGCTGTCCTCTGCAGATTACTACGGACCAAGGGAGACAATTCGAGTCGTCACTGTTTACCTCACTCATGAAGAAACTCGGCGTAACTCGAATACGGACTACGGCTTTTCATCCCCAAGCGAACGGACAAATCGAGCGATGGCATCGTTCCCTCAAAGCGGCACTGATGGCGAGAACGAACGACGGGAGGTGGGTCAACGAACTTCCTACGGTACTACTAGGGCTTAGAAATGCACTACGTGACGACTCATCTGTCAGCCCGGCATTAATGACATACGGCTCGACTCTTCGCATTCCGTCTGATTTCTTCGTACCTACAACGTCGAACATTGAAGACGCGGATTTCGTCCGTCAGCTGACCGAAACGATGACGTCACTAACACCTTCTCCGAGAGCTCGAGCATCAACGATGAACACTTTCGTCTACAAGGATCTCGCAACCTGCTCACATGTGTTTGTGCGCAACGATACCGTACGCAAACCTCTCACACCTCCATATGATGGCCCGTACGAAGTTTTACAGCGCAGCCCAGACGGGAAACACTTTACACTGCGGTTACCGCTTCGCACCGCTGTTATTTCTGTCGACAGATTAAAGCCGGCCTATATCTGCAACACAGCACCGAGCGGCGCAGCGCTACCGATCCACGCACCGAGCGACACAGCTTCACCCACTAGATCATCGAGCACAGCATCATGCGGCGCAGTGCCACGGATCCACGCATCGAGCGACACTGCATCTTCGATCATGACCCCTAGCGACAACGCAACGTCATCGTCTTCACCGAGCAGCGCCTACGTCACAAGATCCGGCCGCACGGTGAAACACAACGTACGCTTCGCTTGAGGGGGAGTGATGTGGCGTCCTACATGCCAAGCCGCCGATAGCGCCCGACATCGCGACGCCGACACCGTAGCGCGCGTGCTGAAAAAGACGACATCCCAACGCAATAACTATTTATGCACTAAGCCGCGCGCTGTGCCACACGTTTATATATGGCGCCGAGAATGCACCGCAGTCGTCGTGATTGGTCGGTCGCGATGCACTGACTTGCTACATGCAATACAACTTGCGAACCTTATTTTGTAAATATAACGTGCCACTTTTATTTAATATATCTCTTTTACCTTTTACTTATACATCACACGTGAGTTTTATTTTGCAACCTCAAGACTGAACACCCTATCAGTAAACACCTTTTCACCAAATTTCATCTATATTAATTGAGCAGTCTTTGAGTAAAATGCCTTAGACATGCGGACGGACAGACAGGCAGACAGACGGACCGGACGGTTCCGTTTTTGCCTTTTTGGATACGGAACCCAAAAACTAAGCTTTCTTAACGTTTTCAGTAATTAGAATAAGTTATGAAATTTGTTTGAAAATCCTTTATTTCTTGTCTGTGACCTACATGTAATTACCTAGTGACCTACTCAATGGAGACCCGCACCCTCTTAATCAAAATTCGTAAACAACAGCATTCTAATTAGCGAATGCTTTGTCTTTCTGTTTCATTGTTTTTTCAAAACAGATTAGGAGAAGACAAAACATTCGCAAATTAAATTACTGTTATTAACTCATTATGAACTAGCTTTCGCGGCTCCGTCCGCGTGCATGTCCTACAAACTAATCTAGTGGAAAACTATCCTATGTCCTTCTTTGGAACTCAAACTATAAGTACAAAAATTTAATCTAAATCAGTTCAGCTGAAGCGAAAACATAACAGACAGAGTTACTCTCACATTTATTATATTACTAGCCGTGCCCCGCGGTATTGCCCGCTGCTTATTAGCCTATATGTTAATCCAGGGTGTCAGCTAACTCCATACCAAATTTTATTAAAATTGCTCCAGCCGTTTAAACGTGAAGAAGTAACAAACATACACACTCACATACTCACAAACTTTCGCCTTTATAATATTAGTGTGATTTCGGTTAGGATAAGAAGGTAGACTATAATGTATAGAAAGTATTTACAAACTACAAACAAGCCATTGCCACTCAGAAGCTTTATCTACTGTAACTGCACCTAATTATTGACGGAATCAGTGCCATCATTAAACAGATTATCCTTTTTAGAGTTCCGTAGCCAAAATGGAAAATCGGAACCTTATAGTTGCGTAAACGGAACCCTTGTATAAGGCCGCGAGTTTTTATTGCCTGTTCTTTTCTCCGGCTTTACCTATAGTTTGTGAAGAGGCATTACATGTAAATGTAGAATCAACTTTTCACAAGTGTAGTATTCATTTGGGAAATGTGAATAAATATTTTTTTATTATTATTATACTTATAGCTTCGCCATGTCCGTCCGTCCGTAGCTTTGTTCAGAAACTGTTAGTGCTAGAAGGCAGTAATTTTGCATGGTTATACATATTATTTATCCCGGCAAAGTGAAAGAATATATTTCGAAAAATAAATTTTAGGATACCTTCCCATATATGTAATAATAATATAATAATATCTTGGGACAACTCATAATATATAATAGTATATATATGTAAAATAGGGATGCCAGCTAAATGGTTGATGCTGGGTCAAGTTTATGAGTAACAGCTGATCAAATGAGAAGTAACAAATTATTATTAAGCAGATATAACGTTGTAAGTATGAAACAAAAACAGCAGAAAACCCACTTCTTAACTTTTCAAAAGCCGGCGTCTCGTATTTGTGAAGCCTGACGTCACGGATCCGGCTCGCTAGCTTTTGACAGGGCCGAATGCGGCCCTGTCAAAAGCTAGCGAGCCGAATAATGATTCGGATGGGGACGACGATGACGACTACGGAGTACGGAACCCTGCATTGTGCGTGGCCAGTCATGCACATGCCCGGTTTTTTTAAGTTCAGAGCTATCTTAACCTCAATTAGGCACATCATATACAAAACATCATAAAAGTACATATTTCTATGTTTTTTACCTACATATTTTGGATTTTTTTATCTATACTAAAATTATAAAGCTAAAGGGTTTGATTGTTTGTTTGTTTGAACGCGGTAATATAATAATAATAATAATGATTTATTTTCTCACCACAATATAGGAAAACAAAAACATTACGTTACATTTCATACTTAAAATATCATTTTAACATATTGTGGGAGACTGGTGCCTAAGCTAAGGTAATCTCAAGAAATACTGAGCCGAGTTAAAGAAATCTTTCACTGTAGGATCTAGGTGTATTAGGGATTTAGTCCATTTATCGAGGAAGGCTATATGCTATATAACATTACGCTACGACCAATAGGAGCGGAGCAGCAATGAGAAATGTTGCAAAAACTGGAAAAATTTACGCAGAGGAAGTTGCGCGGGACTGCTAGTGTAATATATACCGGACAGGCCTATGGTAATGGAGAGAACTAGGTAATTGGCCGGTATTTCGGGCAAACAGGCATTTATGACTATAGATACTGGATAAGTTTCTTTCTATGTAAGTATGCCTAAAATGCCTTAGATTACTAGTTAATATTAATATTATTAAGTGCCTATTCCGAGTATCTCGACGATACGTAAGATAAAAAGTTGAACAGCACAATCGCTTAAGTTTTAAGCTGAAGTTTCGTGCGCTTCTCCACAACGATTTAGCTGAATCTTCGTAACGTTAGCAACTTCTAAGATTATAATGTACTAGCTGTCCCGCGCAACTTGGTCTGCGTAAATTTTCCCCGTTTTTTCAACATTTCTCATTGCTGCTCCGCTCCTATTGGTCGTAGCGTAATGTTATATAGCATTTAGCCTTCCTCGATAAATGTACTATCCAACAGTAAAATAATTTTTCAATTTTGATCAGTAGTTCCTGAGATTACCGCGTTCAAACAAACAAACAAAGAAACTTTTCAGCTTTATAATATTAGTATAGGTATTAAATCTATACTCCTTACTATTGGATAGCCCATTTACCGATGAAGGCTATAGGCTATATAATATCACGCTACGACCAATAGGAGCTGAGCAGCAATGAGAAATGTTACAAGAACGGGGAAAATTTACGCAGACGAAGTTGCGCGGGACGGCTAGTATATTATATGTATTGTATTTACGTATATATTATTAGGTATATATGTATGTTTATAATAGTATTTATTTGTGTAAATTTTACATGATTTAGTATTTATTTTATGAACTAATATCCTTGTTATGTATTCATGTTAGGTTAATCATCTGTCAACATTCTACACCTACATTTTAAATCGCTACATCACCCAAAGGTAGACTGGTAGAGAATGTTTTTAGCATTAAGTCCGCCTTTGTACACTATTTGTACATTAAGTTTAAATAAATTAATTAATCTTTAAAACCATCAAACTACTTAATTGTCATATTTGTTTTAAGTGCTAATGATGACACATATATTATTATTTTCACATTTGTTACTTGGGTTAAAAGCAGTTCTTAATATTAATAATTAACACTTATTTCCCTTAATAATATTAAACTTAAATCCATATTTATGTTAGTTACAATTACTTACGAAGCTATGTTAATGTTACCAATTATTTACATAGTATTTTTTTTAAAGATTCGAACCCTCACGCTTGCGAGACCCAATGCCTTAAAATTAACATAAAAAATTAAATCAAAATCAACATTAAAATCAACATTCAAATAAAAATTTTAATCAAAATTAAAATATAAATTAAAATCAAAATCAGAAAAAACAACATCAAAATTAAGAGTTTTGAACAAATTTTCACCGGTGGACTGTCTTATCAGGGTCTAACATTAGGTGACTTTGATTTTGACAATATTTAGGGCTCCTGCATAAAAAATATTCCGTCCGATTGAACGAACCACATGGCTATGAGGAATAGGCTATTTGACAACATTAAAAATACACTACCAATTGTGGTCATCCTAACAGATGTTAGTCTAAAAAGCCATATTTCACTATTTATACAAAATTATGTTTATTTTTTGCAAATTACTTGAAATAAGATGTAAATAATTAATGATATTTTATCTGTGACGACAACGCTCTGTGAATGGTTGCAAGTCTTATGACGTCATTTACAAGTAAACAAATTATCTTTTTTGAGTGATTGTCTTTCGCGGTTTCAGATTTTCGAGTTTTTGGTGTGATATTTTCAATCTTTGAGTTATTCTGAAGCAGTTTTCTGTTATTTTATTTATCCTTCTGTATAGTTCTGTTGTTGTGAATCAACTTGTTTACTTGTAGATGACGCCACATCTATCATATGGCCGACGCCATTACGAAACTGCGTTTTTGGCGCGATTGTGAAAATTTAAACTTAAAATAGTTTTAAAATATTAAATACTGCAGATATCCCAGAAATATTAATGTAATGTGCTTATTATGCACTAAGGATTATTATAAAATGATTTTCTATAATTAGTCAAACCTATTACTAACGCTTTTCCTACTACATTTCAAACAAATCACGACCTACAGCTAAAACATAAGGCAAAATGGTATTTTCTATGATTTTCTTACCCCGAAATATTATATTATATGTCTCCTATTGTTACAAAGGCTACCCTTGGGCACTTCGGTCATTTCAGCCATATTGTGGGTAATGTACAGTGAATTGTTTGGTATATAGAACAGTTCCTGCCGTCAAAGGAGTGAACAATGTACTTAATGTAAAAGCTATGTACAGTACTCCCAAATTAATAATGCACATGCAGATCTTCGCTAATTGTCGTATTCCCGGAAACACTCGAATCATGGAATCGTAAGAGCCCTAAACAAGGCATTTGCATTTTGCACCTTGTTTAAAAGAGATAGGAGTCAATATCATGTGTGCACAATCGAAAACAAATCGGGCGTTCGGCAGCTGTCGCCGGTCAGCGAAATGTCTGTCAGTCGTCTTTATATATTGGTAGTGACTGCACGTGTTCTCTATTTGTGGAAATATATAGAGCTGCTATTACACACCCTTCTTGGTAAATATAATTTCAACATTAATTAGCTTATTCAGATTTAAATAGTATATTTTGAAAAAAGGAAAATAAATAACATATTTCACGTTTTTTTAATATTAAAAAAATAAAATACCTACATTAAATACATATTAAGTACTAGAAAAACATTTAAAAAATGAGATTTATTTAAATTAAATAAATAGATAAACATGCATAAAAAATATATACCTAACTCTGCCCATGCCATTTTCTTTCAGACGAATTCTTCCAAAATGGATAAATTTAAACGTGGAAAACCGCTTAATTCACAAGCACGGCAAATGGTATTTAATGTGTACCTTTATTTCTTAAATGAAGCCAATGTTTTCAACAGAGACCATGATGGTTATTTTAAAAAAATTCAAGACCGTGTTACAAAAGCTACAGGAATTTCGCGACGAACTTTGAGTAATATCTTAAACGAAAAAAAACATAATCAATCAAAGAAATTTTCTACACCGAAAAAAGGAAGACCTAAAAGTAGATTTCGGCTGGTACTTGATGATTTCGACTACTGTGTTATTCGTAATATGATATACAATTTTCAATTGACGCTGAAAGAACTCCCAACTGTAAATAATTTAAGAATAAAGTTGATCGAAGCTATTAATTTCAAAGGCTGTGCCGAGACTTTAAGGTTGATCTTGAAAGACATGGGGTTTAGGTTTCTGAAAACTGATAATAACAGACAATTACTTATGGAAAAACATGATATACGCCTAAAAAGGATCAAATATCTCAGAGAAATACAACAGCTGAGGAGTTCTGGTAGAAACATAGTATTTATGGACGAGTCGTATGTGCACACATCACATACTAAGGGTAAAACTTGGCAAGATAGCAACAAAAAAGGTATCAAACAACCCATTTCCAAAGGAGAGCGAATAATTATTGTACACGCAGGCAATGAAAAAGGCTTCGTCCCAGGGGCTCTAATGTTACATAAATGTGTCGACTCAGAAGGTGACTATCATAAAGAAATAAACGCGGAACGTTATCAAACTTGGCTACGCAATCAATTGATTCCCAACTTGCCTCCTAATAGTGTGTTGGTAATAGACAACGCCCCATATCATAATAAGCTGTCTGTGAAACCACCAAACTCAAACACATCTAAACCACAAATGACAGCTTGGTTACAACAACACAACATTCCGCATGACCCAAAGAAACTGAAACCCGATTTGTATAAAATTATACAAAGATACAAAGAAAATTACACAGAATTTGCCATTGACCGTATAATGGAGGAACATGGGCATAAAATTATACGATTGCCACCATATCATCCCGATTTTAACCCTATTGAAAATATTTGGTCCCAAATAAAGCAACACGTGGCCAAGAGAAATATTGCAATGACTGTGACGTCAGTTAAAGATGCTATATTAGAAAAAATCAATAAAATAGGACCAGAAGAATGGAAAAAAGTTTCTGATCATGCGGTTCAATGCGAAGATGAATATAGAAAATTTGAGCCAAGAATCGATAGTTATTCCGATAAACTGATTATTTACACAGGTGATAGCAGTGAGGAAAGTGTAAATGAACAAGAGCATAATGAAACTTCTGATGAATCTGCGATGTCGGGAATAGAGGTCTTCCTCGATTCTGATTAATTTTTTTATAATTGTATTATTTTTCTGGAATGATTAGTGCTGTAAACAAATTTGAACTGAGATTTTGATTATATTTTATGTAAACCTCTATTTGAAAACGTTTTTTTCTCCTTCTAATAAAACCTTATGTTATTTAAACCTTTTCCTCCATAATTACACCAACTTCGGTAAGACACTTGAAAACTAATCACTCCAACAATGATTGTAGCGTTTTCGCTATTTACTTACATGGAATTATCGAATCAAATTTCGTTACAGGTAAATCAAATCTGTTTTAGCACAAAACACATAATATATAAAATTAGGCATAGAGAAATTGCTCTTAACCACTCTATATAAATATCGTCTTTCGACGCTCGGGTAATACGACCGTTGCCGAACAATGACGAAGATTTCCGAAGATTTCTATGCGCATTATTACTTTTGGAGTACTGTACTGAGCTCTTTAATGGAAAGCGTTCTATTACAAAATATCGAAAATACAGAAGGTAACATTTATACGAGTAACGCACATGTAGCCATGTCTCACGGACACGAAGTAGTTTCTTTGTACTTGAAATGAAATGAAATGATATTTATTTGCGTGAAAGATGGTAGTGTACAAGGTGTTACATCAAATAAAAATTATCACAAATTTCGTCGGTTAACCCAACATGCAAACAGCCCTCAATAAAGCGACAAGACAGCAGACACATAAAACAATCCACTTATATAACTCAGCCATAACAATCGGATACCAATCAGGCAGTTTTTAATATCATAATCAGCAGGCAATCTTATAAAAACTTCCAAATATATTAAATGTCTCAATGTACTTCTTAGTCAGTCTCAAGTCACTCACATACGGTTTTACTCAATCGAGCAAACATCGAGTAAAAAACACGCCATCGGCTTCCGTAAACACATTTAGCATTTAACTATAGAGCGATGCGCGACGTTTAGTATTCACGAACGGTGGACTGCTCGCTTCAAGTAGGTGCGAAAGAATTTATATCATCGTTTGTGAGTTTTGCTATCCACACGTTGATTTTTACTCGTTTTGGAGTAAAACTATCGGGTAATCTATACTAATATTATAAAGCGGAAGAGTTTGTTTGTTTGTTTAAACGCGCTAATTTCAGGAACTACTAGTCCGATTTGAAAAAATATTTTTTTATTGGATAACCCATTTATCGAGGAAGGCTATAGGCTATATAACATCGCGCTACGACTAATAGGAGCGGAGTAGCGACGAGAAATGTTGCAAAAACGGGGAAAATTTACGCATACGAAGTTGTGCGGGACAGCTAGTCTATACTAATATTTAGTTTGTTTGTTTGAACGCGGTAATCTCAGGAACTACTGATCCGAATTGAAAAATACTTTCATTGTTGGATAGTCCATTTATCGAGGAAAGCTATAGGCTGTATAACATCACGCTATGACCAATAGGAGCGGAGCAGCAATGAGAAATGTTGCAAGAAGGGACGGAATATGAGTACGGAGCAAAAGAGTTTGTGGCTTTAGCAAAGTCCGTATGAAGACTCTCGGTATATACCTAGTACTAATTCAAACCACTTTGTTCGAAAGGCGTTCCGAGATTTCAGGTCCGTGGATACCTTGTTTTTTTTAAAGGCAATTTCCACAGTAGGTTAAAGCTCTATGTCGCGGGGGACTTTAAAAACATATAAACCACTTACACAAAGTACACCCACACTTGTCACAACAGTTTGTGGGTCGCTCAAAGTGTTGTCCTGTGGTGGGAATCGAGCTCATGACCTCTGACTTAGCAGTCACGGTCATTAACCTCTAGATCAACAGGCCGGTTAAAATATATTATAGATGCTACATTTATATCTCAGAACATATAAATGTAGCATCAATCTCTAGTAGGTATCAATGTTCTGTAGCCCATATTTTAAATTGAATTATTCCTAATATAATACCTAATTTGGCCGATATTCAAGCACATATAGTTTTTACTTTTGTTGTAAGTATATATTGTACACACTTAAGCTAATTTTATTTTATCTCATGTTCTAATTTTTGCCCAACTGTAAGGAAGGGTTGTTTTTCGCGCGTATCTTGTATGTATTTACTTATGTATGTATGAATGTTTGTATGTATGTAATATTCTTTATTACCTGATATCTCATAATTAATCTTTATTAGATTATAAAAATAAAAAAACCCGCCTGCACAAAAAGATGGAAACAAGATCCCCTACATAATTATATAATTACATGCAGTCGGAGGCATTAATGAATCTCGATGAACTTAGTGAAGTGCTCTTTTATTTTTATAATGTTTAGTCAATATAATTTGCATCAGTCCTCTAACATTGTGTATAGTATATCAAGTTTTAAAAACATTGTAAAAAATATAGATTTGAAAAAAGTGGTCGCGAGTTTTTATTGCCATGTTCTTTTCTCCGGCTTTACCTACATATACATATAGAATCCCGACATATCACAAGTTGTTTTGCATTCTAAGACAATAAAAAAAATATTTTGATTTTTTGATTTTAATGGTCTCTTAACGCCAATCTCATTAGAAACTAGCCAACTACACAGGAGGTGTTATAATGCACAAGTGCACTCTCTATTCCCTCACTCTCATAGTCCAATGGGACGGAAATCCGACATGACCGGAGAGAGATCGGGCGCAGGACTGACGGTTTAACCTGCTCTCCGAGGCACAAAGGGGGGTGACAATGTTCGAAAACGGTCACTCATTTATGGACCGATAGTAGTAACGTTGCTTAACCTCGTAGATATCTCAATCAGCTCGGTCGCACTGAGTTAGGTACAGTTCGCGCCAACTAAGTTTGCGTTTGTGAAGTTGTATTCGAATGTATTTCCGCGCAGGGACATCGTTCCCCGCCAGTTTCCTTCATCCCCACCGATACCTAAATTTGAGTTGTACGCAGCTTACGCGCGAACATCAGACACGCAATCTTAGGTGGCGCGAACTGTAGTTATTCCGTATCCATGTGTCTGTTGCTTAAGTGAGGTTCGTATGAATGTTATGTTACCTTCTGTAGTCTATGTATTTTGTGGTTGTATCGAACCTAAGTGGTTGCGTGTAAGCGATGCTGTTTTCTTGTTAAAATATAGCTAACAGCGCTTTTGTTTATGTTAATTATATAAAAAAAATAGCTTGGGGCTAACGTATATCCTTGATTTCATTCAGGAGAGACTCGCTTATTATGAATTTAAGTACTCTTGTTTCATGTGTTTGTAACCTTCAAGTTTTTTTTTTTGTTTTTTTTTTTTGTTGAAGTTTAAGTACATATATCGAGAGTAGGTAGGTATAGAAGGGAACTTCATGTGTATGTACTGTCACGTCGATGCAGCTCTTGGACGAGCTGGTACCGGGGCTGTTCCTCAGGAACTTGTATAGGCAGTTCAAAGAGTATTTTTAATTTTTTTTAAATATCAAAAAATAAATTACAAAATTATAAAGGTACCAATAATAACTTCTCACAATTTCTATAATATCGAATCGAATGCTTACAGCAGATTGGTACTCTTTTTATTTATTTTTTCCGAAGAGAAAGGGAAAATACGAAAAAAACATGAGGAAACCGACATTAATTAAAATGAATGCTACTTCCTCACGATTGTTTTTCTTCAATAAACCCACAGTACAAACTGGGTCGCGGAGGACTTTACAAACATTCAATTCACGGAAATCGTAACTATAATTTGTAGATCACAAAAAATGGTGTCCTCTGAAGGAATCGAACCTACGACCTCTTGCAGCATTCTCAAATATAGAATAGCCTGTAAGTGAAAATAATAGTTCCATCCCAAGCATTTGCATATTCTTTATTATTTATTTATTTATTTTAATTAAAACTATATGCACAGAATTACACAGAGACGAACTTAATGCTAAAAGCATTCTCTGCCAGTCTACCTTAGAAGCGGCGGTAGCTTAATGGCTAAGGCATCGAACTCGCAATAGTGAGGTTGCAGGTTCGAATCCTACCCATTATACTACCGACGTGAACCCACTCCTAACACAAGCCATTGAACTTAGCTGGAGGGGTTAAAAAGATTGCTAGTAATGTGTGACTCAATCCCACATTGCTAGTCATCTTTTTGAAGAAAATAAACCTTACGGCGATGGTTAAAAACGGTTACTCACACTTCTAACACTTTTAAAAGATCTATCCAACGATAGGTACTTTACTATATTCCATGGGATACGCATGAAAAAAATATATCACCACAATATTCGTGGGAATTTTTGTTATACTACTTTGTTTATACTTTTATTTGTATAGTTAAATGTAATGTCAACAAGTTTACTGCACCTACCTACACTCTCATTTCTAATGAGAGTGTAGTAAACAAAGTAGTATAACAAAAATTCCCACGAATATTGTGGTGATATATTTTTTTCATGCGTATCCCATGGAATATAGTAAAGTACCTATCGTTGGATAGATATTTTAAAAGTGTTAGAAGTGTGAGTATTCGTTCTTCTATTGAGGACTGTGATTGTAAAGTATTAAGCTTTAGCTTATCTAAGCTTAAAATTAGCTCAAAATATTGACACTATTTATGAAGACTATAGCATGTGTCCAACTATCTATGAATGATCGAGGGAATATCAAATATTCATTCGGCAACAATTCCAATTTAACAAAGTAAACATCAACACAGTCAATATACACAAACATTCATGAATATGATATGAAGTGAAATCAGTTCTACCATTCCTTCGATTTGTTATGGGAATAACGCGGTCTCATATTCGTGAATAGATTGCACTCACAAATGTCAAAAATAGCAAAAATTGTTAAACTGCGAATAAGTCGAAAGTTTTGCAAAAGTCAATTCTTAAAAAAACTCAGGGCGAAAAGATACAGGATGTAGCAAAGAATGCCAGTAACATATAGTATATACAGGTAGGTAGTTAATTATATTATTCTGACAATATCCAGTTAGCCAGCGTACCTATCTTAAACTGCATAAGATACGATGGCTAACTGTGTAATTTCGCTTTTTGTTTTTTGTATTTTTGGTATATTATATGAAATATATCGGTGATACATTACATGATGTTGTATTATTTAGCCATATTTTATAGAGGTAGTCAAAATAATGAGAGATATAATGAGAGGCTCACCCGCCATCAATGTTCTGTGGGGTGGGTCGTCTATTTCATCATAAGTCTGCTTTGAGTTTTTAAAATAGAACGCAGTAGACAGGTTGCTGGTTTAAAAAAATAATGATATTCCAGTCATTTTACTACGCAACGGTTCCCGCGTTTTTCTTTGCAACGATGGAGCTTAACTGCGAACATTTGCGTGCTATGATATTTTATGATTTTTAATGGAATACTAAGCCTTCAACGATTACAATCAGCGTTAGAGGAGTCTGCCCCATCTCGAGCAACAGTTTTGAAATGATTCAGTGAATTTAAAAGGGGTAAAACAAACCTCGAAGATGACCATTGAAGTGGTCGCCCACATACTGCTGTAACTGCAAAAAAAGTGTGGACTACTAAAATGATGGTGCAAGAAAGCCCACGAATTACTTACTCGGACATCGAGAAGATTCTTCTTCGTTAGTTCGGGGAGCATTTACATTTTGCTCCCAGACACTGAAAAACAGACCCGTGTGGATTGGGGCCGCGGCATTCCGCGGCCCCAATCCAGACGGGTCTGTCTATGATTTGAAAACGAAACGTCAAGACGTGTTTCGGAAAATAAGACGGAGTCGGTCTTTTCAGAAGGAAAAATGACGACAAAACTGCCAAGACCTCGTAAGGTTGGTAAAACAATGGTGGCTAGTTTTTTTTTCTCACAGCGTGTATATGTCGACAACAATGTTGGAAAATCATAAATCTGTTAACTCGGAATGGTATACAACAGTAGCATTGTCGAAAGTTTTCCAAGCTCTGCGAGAGAGGAGACCAAAGACTGGGCTTAAGGGAATCATGCCGCATCACTATAATATTTCGTCACATACGTCTCTCATTACAAAGGCGTTTCTTGAGGAATTTGGTGTTGCCTTGCCCATTCACCGTATATAGTCAAAGTCAAAGTCAAATATCTTTATTTCGTAAAATCAGGTTAATGATTATTTGAAAACGTCAAATTAAAACATACTAAAAATTTTATAAAATTATGATTGTTTGAAAAAAAAAAAAACAAAATGAGGTTAGGTGGCAGTTCCAAGTGTAAAGCTCATGAGAAGAAGCTGCCAAGAAACTCATGTGCCACTCTTTTAAAATCATCAAGTTTTTCTTTACAAAAATAAATTTTACTGAATGAACCATTGTGTTTGGTGAGTGTAATCGTTTATAAAATAAGGATAACTAAATAATAATACTATTTGTAACTCTAAAATGAATATATATAAACGTATTCAGCAAACACAATACTTCACTTCTTACAAAGTAAATATGTATATATACATATAATCTTAAAGTACATTTTAATAGCCTGTGAGAGAAAGCAGTTCAATCCCAAGCGTTTTTGTCTTCCATATAATCAATTATTGAGTAGTAACTTTTCATACACAATTTTTTCTTAATGGTACACTTAAATTTATTACGACTTAATTTTTGAATATCGCTAGGGATTTTATTGTAGAAACGTATACATTGGCCCCGAAATGATTTGTTTACTTTTTGTAACCTTGACGCTGGTACAACAAGTTTATGTTTGTTCCGCGTGTTAATATTATGTATATCACATTTCTTACAGAAACTATCAATATTTTTGTGAACATATATAAGGTTTTCATAGATATACTGACATGCAACAGTCATGATATTGATTTCCTTAAATTTTTCTCTAAGTGAGTGTCTACTACTAAGATCGTAAATTGATCGAATAGCCCTCTTCTGCAGAACAAAAATGGTTTGAATGTCGGCAGCATTCCCCCACAGTAGAATACCGTACGACATTAAACTATGAAAGTAACTAAAATAAACTAATCGCGCTGTTTCAACGTCTGTTAGCTGACGAATTTTTCTAACTGCGTACGCTGCAGAACTGAGTCTATTAGACAATTCACTTATATGTGGGCCCCACTGAAGCTTAGAATCTAGAGTAATTCCTAAAAACTTTGTGGTCTCTACAGGGTTCAACTCATCTTCTTTTATTTTTATAGTGGTTTTTACTGGTTTCACGTTAGGTGTTATAAATCGAATACATTTAGTCTTGCCCTCGTTTAAGAGTAAATTGTTAACATCAAACCAGTTAACCACTTTTGAGATAGCCATATTTACATCTTCAAAGTCTTTTTGCTGGCGTTTTAATTTAAATAAGAGTGATGTATCATCTGCAAACAGGACTATCTCATGATTATTATTTACTAAATATGGTAAGTCGTTTATGTAAATTAAAAACAACAACAGCCCGAGAATAGAACCCTGTGGGACTCCCATTTTGACCACAGACCCCGGGGAGCGTTTACCATTAACATCAACTTTCTGAATCCTGTTACTCAGATAGGACGTAAGAAGATTCAGAGCTGTGTTTTTAATACCATAATGTTGCAATTTCCTGATTAATGTTTCATGCAGAACACAGTCAAATGCCTTAGATAAATCACAGAAGACGCCTAAAGCATCTTGCGATTCCTCCCAGGCGTCAAAAATATGTTTTAAGAGCTCCACACCAGCATCGGTTGTAGAGCGACCCCTAGTGAAACCAAATTGTTTAAAGTGTAATAATTTATTTTTGTAAAAGAAGTTCTGCATCTGATCATATATTATTTTTTCAAAGATTTTACTAAATGTTGGTAGTACTGATATGGGTCTAAAATTAGTGGGGTCAGACATACTACCCGATTTATACAAAGGTATTACTTTACTATATTTCATTAAATCAGGAAATACACCACAATCTATACATTTATTAAATATACTTAAAAGCCAAGTCCTGCGCGATAAAAGAAATTATAGACTTAGTAATCACAACTGAGTTACTCCAGAGGTCGGTAGTCTTCTTAACATTAATAGAATTAAAAGCTTTTATGACATCTATATGTGTAACATAATCAAATTGAAAAGTGATGTCACATTTATTAACATTTTTAATCAAGATAGACTCAGCAACAATAGGTGAGGAATTCAATGACTTTGTAGTGGAGACTGGAATGTCAGTAAAGAATTTTTCAAATGCAGTGGCTACTTCTATGTCCGATGTGATGGTTTTACTATCTATTTTAAGACAGTAATCATTATTCTGACTTCTGACTCTTCCGGTCTCACTATTTATAATATCCCAAGTCATTTTAATTCTATTATCACTGTTTTTAATTTGTGAACTAAGGTAGCAAGCTTTTGCTGTTTTGCAAGTCTGCCTAAATGTTTTAGCATAATTTCTTACATAAGCTTGAAATCTTTCACAACAGTTAAACTTTCGTTCATCATACAGCTCATATAATCTTTTTCTACTTTTATGTAGGCCGACAGTAGCCCACTCACTAAAAGTTGCATTCCCCTTAACCATAATCGTTTTGGGAGTGAAAACCGAATCGAAATTATGACAAAATTTATTAAAGAATGTTTTATATAAAATGTTAGGATCACTGTCCTCATTCAACAGTGGAGGGTTACAAATGAGGCGGCTTTTGAAACTCTCAAATCGACTGACAGTTTTAGGGATAACAGTTATACATTTTTTAGTTCGGGGTTAACGCCAAATTCCAAGAATAGGTATTATTTTATATCACTAACTGAAGAAACGAGGAGGTCAAGAGCCCGATGGTAAGCATGACGCCAACCCATAACAGTATCAGTGACACCCAAATCCTGGTTTGTCAAAGATCTGATTGTTACAACACTGCGTTCCTATTATCCAAGAAGGCTGATATGTTATATAACGTTACATTAGTGGAGTAAAGAAATACCCTTTCGTCAGTCAGCTAGATTCCTTAGCGTTTAAATGGTAATGAAAAATAATTCAAGAATTTAGTTCGTTAGTTTCATTTTGCCAGAAATTACACTTGCGACGGTGCCCTTTAACCGACACACAATGATGTATAAATACAATGATTGCATTTTTGAAAGATAGAAAAATTTGAAGTCCTGACCCAGGGATCGAAACCGAGACTTCCGTATGCCAAATCGGGGCCGGAATCAAACCCCCTATCTGGACTTGTTACTAAACCTCAAATTTCTTTCATGCTCGCGATTTGGGCATAACATAACTATATCACGGAGGAATAACTGATAGGTAATGGTGGTAGCCCCAAGACGGCCTATAGCTTAGACCTACCAGGAGCATTGCTACCGCCATATAATCCGCCGTATCAGGCTACAGGGGCTCTGTCAGCGGACTCACACTGAAGAGTCAGTTGCAAAAATTGTGCCCGCCCCAAAACGATTGTTTCGGGGCACCCCGACCGTCGTGCGTGCCACTCACTTTAGCCCCCCCCCCCCCCCCCGTCGTAGCATACTACATCCGGCACTGCCATTTGTCTGTCATGCCATCTCCCCCTCCCCGTTGTACTAGACGCGCCACACAACTAATACTTATACGTGCGAGCCGAGATGCTTTCGAGCTTGAGATAACACTGACAACTTTAATCAATACAATAGGTATCTTAATAAATGGGAAAAAAACATCTACAAATATATTTAATATAAAATAATGTTTCTTAATTAAAAGGAGAGGAGGAGGAGCAGAGGAGGCAAAATTACCAAAAGATTCTGAATTTTCACAAAATAATGGATCAAATTTTCTGTACCTGCGAGCTAAATGTATTGAAAATAGATACTTTAAATATGTTGGCATAAATAAGAAATTAGCTACAGCTTTCTTCTTATTTAAATACAAACCGTTTATTTTTCCTACGACTTCGCCTTGTGAAGACGACATACTAAAAATTTGTGGGAAGAAATGGATGCTAGCTGGAGGAGGCCTTCACCCTCATATGAGGGATTCTAGCTAAATATTGCGTGATATATATTTTATTGTGTGTGTTAATAATGTATTAATTAAATAGAAATACAATTTAAATATAATAATAATTGAATGATGTAAATATTTTATTGAAAAAAAAAATACGCACGTGAATTGTTTTCAGTTATTTATACATGACTTTTAAACCTATTCATTAAACAATCACAGTAAATTAATTTATTTAAATATATTTAACAATAATGCGTGTAATGGATTTTTTAATAATGATGTTATTTTTGTGTTGACAATCAATATTTTTCATAATTTTGTATTTTTAAATTTTGCAAGATTTTTTTATATTAGTTATGTGCTATTGTGATCAGGCGCGGTTTCAGAACTTTATTCAAGGGGGGGGGGGGGCAACGTGTGACCTAATTGGCCAAGTGTGAAGTAAGTCGCTCGCATTACGGGGGGGTGCATTTGATTCAACACCGGTGCACCAGCCACCTCCGCCAAGGCACCGGTAATGTCAAAATTCCTCAAAAAGGTCTTTGAGTCGATCTGGGGGGGGGGGGGGGCAATTGCCATGGTTGCCCCCCTTGGATCCGTACCTAATTGTGATATATAAACTATATTACTGTAAAGTTTGTTATGTGCCAAAATTTGTTAGGACGTTGCACGGGTAGGAAGGGATAAAATTGCTAACCCACGTTCGGGGCCCCGATGTATCTGTCGTATCAATGATACAGATATCATTGATACGACAGATACAGCGGTAGCTACGCCCCTGCCGAGCCCATTTACACTTTTGTGGACTGAACGTGATTTTACGTAATTATTTGAGATTTTCATACGGCAGAACGTACGATCACGTTAAAAAACAGAATATTATTTACGGGAGAACGGTGAATTTAAAGGCGATAATTCGTTTCAATGAGTACCTTGTGTCACAACGTATCGAACACTCTAAACCTTACTGTCACGTATACTTTTTTTTTTTTTTTTTTTAAAGACAACTCCCGCAATAGGGTACAAGCCCTGTGTCACGGGGGACTTTACAAACATACAAGTCACGGACACAAATTACACCCAGACCCGGAACAACAATTTGTGGATCACACAAAGTGGTGTCCCGTGTGGGAATCGAACCCACGACCTCTTGCGTAGCAGTCGGACACACTCTCACATTATTTTATTGAATTTATTAAAAGTAAAATATTTTTGTACATTCACACACGCACACACACACACACACACACACACACACACACACACACACACACACACACACACACACACCACGCACGCACACACACCACACACACGCACACGCACACACACACCACACACACACTAGGACCCAGTTGAAAACCAGCGTCAGGCGCATATAATATGCGCCCGGCAATAAGCTGAACTGGGTTCCTATTTTGGTGCAGCCACGAGACGCCCAATTACTTTCCGAAGTTTTAATTATTATTTGTATGTTTTTGTTATTTTATTCTTTTTATTTTATTGCTAATTTTGTAATTATAATTTGTATGTTTTAATTATTATTTATGTGAATAGTTTTAATTATTAATTGCACTTATTTTATTTTATTTTTTCTTTTTATATTGCCTGTTATTACTCTTGTCTCGTGTGTTGATACCAAAATAAATATATTTTCTTTCTTTCTTCTTTCTTTCATATTGTATTTTATTTATTTATTGTGTCATCCTAGAACACAATTCAAACTGAGACTGTCCGAGAACGTGTTAAGAGGTCAGCATAGTTAAGTCACACTATCCTCGCTACATTAGCCCTTCTCACTGGAATCGTGTCGAATTTCCGCCTCATCGGACTTTTAGAAGCGACCCTCCAAATATGACGACAATAATAACTTCAGGTCGTGCACAAAGTTTTCTGTCGCTAAGCTACACGCCGATGACGATTATTCTCAACTAGCTGACCCGGCGAACTTCGTACCGCCTTAGCGTAAATTTGATGCACTATTTTATTTTGTATAGCTACTAGTATAGTATTATATTATCTGTGGTATAGCTGACATTCGTAACGCGCTTTTTTTAAAATATGCTAAATTAAATGTATATTTTTCAATCTTTCTGAGAGATTTTCTTAATATTTTTTTCCGTAAGAACCTTGTACAGAGTAGGTATTAGAAAACTACAAAAAAAAAATCAGCCAAATCGGTCAAGCCGTTTTCATGCTATGTCGTGACAACGGAAAACGGGTTTCATTTTTATATATATAGATTGGGAGACAAATCCAAAGACACCTCACTTTTTTTTCTAAATTATGTGTTGATCGCTTCAAACACAACTAGAAATAATAACAAAACGAAAATCCCGATTGCTTAATTTTAAAAATATATAGAAAATATCATTCACACAGTTGAGACTAATGAAATGCGTACCATCCGTGTATGAAATACATCTATAGATATATAAATACACTCGAAAACCGTTATCCTCTTTCTGTTGCGCAGTCGGGTAATTATAGAGTCCATCTGTGGTTACTCACACACTTGTCCACTATAATTATGATTTGAGAAAAGCTTTTGGTCGCGACTTCGCCCACATTGTTTGAACCCTAGTTTCACCCCTTTAGGTGGGGAATTTTCGAAAATCCTTTCTTAGTGGATGCCTACGCCAAAATAACTATCACGCATACACAAGTACAATCCGTTTAGTGGTATGCTGCGGCTGTGTGTTGATGATCAGTCAGTCAGTAACAGTGGCCTTTTATGTAGGGCGCCCCAGTAATAGTGCGCTTTTGTAATTCGGGGTAATATTTTTCCCTGCGTGTGGCAGAAAATCCGAAGTTTGACAGCTGTCATCTATCATAGTTCCGATTATTAAAAATAGGCTGTTACACAAAAGAAAAACGCGTTATCATTGTGAAAACTCATTACAAAATTGGAAAAAGTCACACCATTCATTAACAATCTATTTACAAACAGACCAACTCACGAAATTTCAATTAATGTGATTTTTTTATTCGATTGCTAGTTATCTTAATAAAACATATATATATATATATATATATATATATATATATATATATATATATATATATATATATATATATATATATATATATATAAATGACTTTTCGATAAAGATCTGGGTAAATTTCACTGATAACGCGTCGAATCTAGGCTGAGGTCGCGGGTTCGAATCCTACCCATTATACTACCGACGTGAACCCACTCCCAACACAAGCCATTGAGCTCAGCTGGAGGGGTTAACAAGATTGCCAGTAATGTGGGACCAATCCCACATTACTGGCATTTTTTTTAAGGATGCTAGCTATCTTTAAAAAAAAAAGAATCGCACGGCGTTTAATATCACATGATGGTGGTTAGTTGACATCAGAATTTAGTGAGATGATTTGGTCTGGAAATCGTTGCTGTAATGTGTCTAGAGGTGTGGTTTTCACAATATAACACGTTGTTCTTTTGTGTAACACTCCATTTTTATTAAACGGAACAATCATAGGTGACAGCTGCCAAAATTCAGAAAGTCTACTCTTACTGGGACGCCCTATACAAACAGACTAGCTGACCCTCGCAACTTCGCCTGCGTCAATTTTCCCCGTTTTTAGGATTCCGTAGCAAAATGGCAAAACGGAACCCTTATAGTTTCGCCATGTCCGTCCGTCCGTCCGCACCTTTGCTCAGAGACTGTTAGTGGTAAAAGGCTGTAGATTTGCATGGATACACATATTACTTACGCCGACAAAGTGAAAGAATAAAATCTTGAAAAACATTTTTTTTTGAGAGTAATTCCTCTTTAGGTAGTGGGGATGTAATTTTTTTCCACCTACCCTATCGTGTGGTATCATTGGACAGATCTTTAAAAAATGTTTAGGGGTTGTGAAGACCATTTTAATTTAGATTTAGGAATCCGTTTGTGATATATTAATCTTTAGAGTGCCAAGTTGTTAGAGTACATAACTACTCATTTCAAGAATATTTCGATGATACTACTCATCTTCACTTGATGAATGGAATGATTGTAATTCTTTTATATTAAGTTAAGGCATGTTTCATTAAAATTTTCACACCACAACGGCAAAATATTGATTGAAAAGAAATGTAAAACTAACACAATATTCGCCCATGTTAAAAAATACTTAACGATGTATTCTCATACCTACCAAATATACAAAAAATCATTAAATTGGTCAAGCCGTTTCAGAGGAATTCGACCACAAACTCCGTGACACGAGTTTTAATTTACTTATTAGAAACTAGCTGACCCGCGCAACTTCGCATGCGTAAATTTTCAATTCGGACCAATAGATACTGAGATAATCGCATTCAAACGAACAAACTCTTCAGCTTTATAATATTAGTATAGATTAATCGCCCATTCTTCTGAATATATCGTTGAAACGCGGTTATCACTCGATCATATTACAGCTCAGTTCAAAAAGCACTGTCCCTCATGCCGGTACAACAGCTCTCGTCGTTACTAGTATAGTATTATATTATCTGTGGCCGTGTCAAGGAAAAACATAATGAAGGCCTTGCTCACACCGTTGATACAATGTATTTACGCCTAAAATAGAAGGTTCAAGGGAGATCGCTCTTGTTTACTTGTCCAATTAGTATTCAGAACGTGTAAGGGGAAAATCTTTTTATAGTTTATTCAGCTTTTATTTTTGTAACATGAAAAGTATTAGCTTTTTTTAATGATTTCAATGCTCGGTCGGGTCGAGTACATATTGTGTGTTGTCTTTTAGCATACTGTAATGTGCCAGTAAGGTGATACTACGCTGTCTCAGCCAGTGCGATATGCTAAAGATTTTAAAAACTATGCTCAAATTTCAGCAGCGTACAATATGTAGCACAGATATAGCATATTCTTTAGGTATTTCAGTAGCAGTAAGTGTATACCTCAAATGGTTCATTATCTGATAGCTTAATTAGGGCATATGACTTTTTAGTTAAGAACAGTGGGTCAATTCACGTATTTAAAGCATTGCAGTTGCAGTTAAGTTTTTAGGCTCAATTTTAAGATTAATAAGATAAGCGTTTTTAAGATCGATCCCAAAGTTACAAGAATACGAAAATGGCCGTTTTAATCGAAATTTAACTGCAACTGCACTGCTTTAAATACGTGAATTGGCCCCCAGGACAGTTATCTACCTATTACAAATCAAAAACCGGTTGATTAAAATTATTAACTAAAATATTTTGGCGCCAAAATCCGCTATTTTATTTATTTCTAAACTTAATGTACGCAGTGTCACTCTTACAACTGAGACGAATCTAACGATACCTCTCAAGTTAAAATCCATCAAGCTATTTAGGCTCTAGAGCGTGCCAAAGAAATATACATACATACACTCGAAATATATAACCCTCCTTCTTACCCAGTCGAGTAAAAAGGAAAGGTCTGAATATTTAAAATCGCATAATAATAATTAAATTCCTTGGAATATAATTTATTCTGTTACAAGAAACAAGTATTTGTAACTTTACATTCGTTACAACTCTTCAAAGCGTCGTTACGATTCGGGAGCCCATTGTGGGCGATTTCTAATTAAAAGCTTCTTCTAAAACTCAAAGAGTATATTTTTACAAGCGTTAATTAGAAACAGTACAAATAAAGGGATGTATGAAATGTTTTGATTTGCTGGAATGGAGGGAAAAATGTTAATTGCGGGATATCTTGGGGCAATTAATTATCATCCTCTTTTCTTAATGGCTATTGATATATATCGTTTACCACCTGTAGCGGTTTCATTCTTTCTTCCTACGGCGTAGGTTAGACAAACGTCTTTATGCTTTCAAAAACACTATACTAAACACAATTTGCCACGGGAATAATCGCGTTTAAATTAGGTAATGTATTTACCTTATGCTTGTGACCACGGTCGGTGTAACCCGGTCGAAACGTTAATATAAATATCACACAAATATTATAAAGGCGGAAGTTTGTGAGTGTGTATGTTTGTTACTTATTCACGTCTAAACGGCGAGCGATTTTAATAAAATTTGGTATGGAGTTAGCTGACACCCTGGATTAACACATAGACTAATAAACCGTGGGTAACACCGCGGGGTACAAGATAAGGTAAATACATTACCTAGTTTATATATTAAAGCTGAAGAGTTTGTTTGTTTGAACGCGGTAATCTCAGCAAATACTGGTTCTAATTGAAAAAATATTTTTCTTTTGGGTAGTCCATGTAACGAGGAAGCCTATAGGCTATATAACATCACGCTACGACCAATAGGAGCGGAGCAGCAATGAAAAATGTTGCAAAAACGGGGAAAATTGACGCATACGAAGTTGCGCGGGACAGCTAGTTGTGTATATAATGCAACGTGTAAGCTTGTTTAAAAATTATAACACTATAGCGTTATAAAGAGGTAAAGTTTGTGAGTTTATAAGGGTTATCACTGGATCTACAGAAAAGTCTTTTACCAATAGAAAGCCGCGTTATTTGTGAGTTTCATAGGCTATATAATATCACGCTACGACCAATAGAAGCGGAGCAATAATGAAAAATGTTGCAAAAACGGAAAAAAATGACACAAACAAAGTTGTGTGATGTATGTATTTGATCGGCTGCCCAAGACCCGCGTCACTATACAAAGAGCTAATATTCAGTAGGGGTACTCAACAGGGTACGAGCTCCCCTTATCTTAAGCTGCCGCGCTCGAGTAAATCCAAGTTAGCTACTTGGGCTCCTCATCGAGAAGAGTTCGAAGTAAGAAGCAAGCACAGGGATGATGTCTGACAGAAAATATGGAAGGTTGGAATAAAGCTTAAGGATTTTGAAAAATACTTTTTGAAGTACGTAGGTATCTCTTGAAGTTAATATCTTATTTGTAGGTACTATAAGACTTCTGCCTTATTAACATAACATTAAACTTCAGTCCTATTTTAATGGGAGTAAAGTGTGAATGCCCCTTCCTCGAATAATAAATTTATATCAGATGTAAATATTATTCACTTGCTGCTGCCCGCAGCTTTCATCGCGTAGAAGTCCTTTAAATCTTTCAATCCCTATTTGACCCCTTAGGGGTGGAATATTAAAAAAAATCTTGAAGGATTTTGTTTAAGCCATAAATCGACACATTGTTCAATTTCATTTTTCTAGACTCGGTACTTTATACCCTGACGGTTTCTTTTGTTTATATTTTGCTAGGTATCATCCTCGGCTCTGCCCGCGTGGATATCGGTTATCGCGATAAAAGCTGTCCTATGTCCTTTAGTGGGACTTTATCTCCATATCAAATTTTATCTAAATCGGTTCAGCGATTTAAGCGTAAAAACAACAGACAGACCGTGTTACTTTTTCATATACAAGGTTATATTTGGTATAGTGCAAAGCCCCAACAAGGTTTTACTTCAAGTAATCATTTCACAACAATATTAAAAACTTGCAAGAGTTATAAGCCATTATAGTTGTCGTCTGTTCTTCTGCGCTATCGTGCTCATTGATTCGCGTAGTACGTAATACATAGGTATTTTTGAAAAAAGGGGAAGATTACATTTCACATCATACAGTGAAGGATTTGGACTGATAGAATGATTAATGAAATAATTAATGATTGATAAATTCATTAATCGAAACATGGTCTAAAAACTACCTCATTGAAATGTGTTACTGATTCTAAACAAAGGTTTCAGGTTTGCACTATACCAAGAGTAACGTTGTATAGGTATAATGAGTTATCTTGTAAGGGATCGACAATCACGTGTTATGGCAAAGAAAGATTTATTTTAATTCTTTACACTCTTATAATAACTATAATTTAAAATAATACAACAACGTAGAACCTGGTACGACATTTAAGTTTATTCTTCTGTCTAATCCTTTATACCTTTCCTTGTTCACAATAATAAGTATTGTAGTTAAGTTTGGGTGACGCCATTTGCATTTTATTTTTAAGTTTAAGTGTTGGCAATCTAGCCTATTTATAAGCTAATTTCTGCCAGGGTCAAGTATTCAATGCAACAACACACTTAACCTTCCTGTACAAAGTATTTTTTACATGATAAACGTGAAGCTGTAAAAATAACGACAGGTTAGTCTGCCGCCATTTTTACAACTTCTGCATTTTATTTAAATCAATTCATAGCCAAAATCTTTACTGGCATATAGTGATCTGTCAAATTAAAGTTTGACAACGATTAGATTCGTTATAGTAAATAACATTTATAACACATTTGCTCGTAAAGGGTCTCTTATTTCACCAATTTCAATATCGTAATGCATCTCATTACGTACTTGTGCGTTATTGTAATGTAAAACGTACGGTTTATCAACATGCTCCGTCTAAACCGAGCGGTAGGTACTCATTTAAATCTTAACAAAGAGTTTTTATGTCAGAAAGGTGATCAAGATTCTATGAATAAAACTATCTTTGGGAGATAAAATATAATAATTAAACATTTAAAACTTTAATTTAATTGATTTTGACCATAAATTACAATAATTTATCTGTAACAAAACACAAAAATATTAATTTACTATATTAGTATTCTGGCTGTTTTTGTGCCTTTGCCTTTAAAAAAAAGCGCTGATGCGCGCGCATCGCTAATTTGTAAACAAGTAAAAAATATTCCGCTGGCTGTTTCTTTTCGCTGTATTGTTTTTTTATTTATTTCCTCGCAAATATGTTATAAAACGTCGTATGACATACGTGCGCTTTGATAATTACGGCCTCTGTTTTCTTGTAGCCCTCGCCTACGGCTCGGGCTAGCAATATCGCCTCGGCTGTAATTTTCAACTTATAACATAATGAACATTACAACATATATGATATTAGTTTGCATTTAAACTTTATGCCCAAAGTTGTACAATGTTCACTTCTGAAGTGGACTCATTGACGTATAGACCAGGACTGCATCATAACCTTACAAAATTTACCACTCTCTAGAAAGATACACTACTTTGTGGACAATACCTATCAAATAGACATGGCCGCACGAGGTTTTTTCTCTCTATCACGGTTTGCAGTCAATATTTACTTTTTAATTGAAAGGGATGGCGTGGTCCAGGTCTATGCGTCAATGGGTGGACTTAACGTTAAGCATAATCTCGCTTCTGTCTATCTCTCTCTCTCTTTCTCCCTCAGGCAAAGTCGTTGTTTGCTTATTATGCATAGATACTAGATTAAACAAAGCAATGAATAATTTTGCTTGTACATTTTCGTTAAAGGTTAGACTCAAATTTCTTGGTTAAGGTCAGTACTCCATTCATTTATTTCATAAAACAAACTTGAATTGCTTTTAGAAATTTATTTGTACGTAGGTTGTACCTACTTTATTTACATTTATATACCTGCTTAATTTATTTGCCTAGGGCCACTAGAACAGAACTTACTTTAATGTAGGCGTTTTCCCGCAGGTTTATCAAACTAAGTACTTACCTATAATTTAATTGAAATAATTATATGTAACTAGCCCGTTGGCTCCACCCGCGTGGATGTCGATTATCGCGATAAAAACTATTCCATGTCCTTCCCCGGGATTCAAGCTATCTTCATACCAAATTTCATCTAAATCGGTTTAGCTGTTTGAGCGTGAAAGCGTAACAGACAGACAGACAGAGTTCCTTTCACATTTATAATATTAGTATGGATATGGATACTAATCTAGGCACCACTTCCAGCTTGTACTATCGGTGTGGATGTCTCAATTCACAAGGCCGGGGATAGAGACTGTATACATAATTACCGATCCATCTCTATTCTACCTGCGCTTTCCTAGGTCCTGGAACGCCTAATAAATCAACGCCTCGTAAAATACTAATAAATTTCTCGCTCCTGTACAGTTTGGCTGTAGGTCTGGCAGATTCACTAATGATGCAGTACACAAACTCGTAAATTGTATAGTAGTCAACCTGGACAGTAAAAACAAATGTCTAAAGATATTCCTCGACCTTGCGAAAGCGTTTGACACAGTTTACCTTATTCTGAAGTTGGAGCGTCTTGGCATAATGGGTATTCCTCTGAAACTGATGGAAGACTCTAACTAAGTGCCATAAAATAGTAGTTTTTATGTTTTGTTCGGCACCAACATAAAAATGTTTAATTTAGTTGCCTTGTATCTATTTTTGAAATCGGTAATATTTTTTGTAAAATATTTTTTATTTCTTACTTTTTAGTGGTTTGTAATTCTCCTAAGTTACAATAGGTCTATGTCATCTGCTCAAATTCTTTTACAAAATAGTGCTTTTCCCTATACAGGGCCGTTAATTGTAGAGGAGTTAACATGATAGTTCACCATCACCTCTATTACAAATGTGATAGTTGTATGACGAATATAAAGTGCTATTCAATACCATATTAAAGTAATCGAATCGCGTGAAATATTGAATAGTTCCGCTCATCACGGTGTGTTCATTGTCAGTTCCACTTCACCAATAAGTGCTTTTTAAGAGTAAATCACTATAGATGTTAAAGGCACATCTTTATGTGAAGAGTTCCCTCAATTTTTCCGGTATCCCATGCCATCTGATGACAATGGGGCCAACTTGAAAGTATACCCTATAAAACACGCTAGAATTTTTCGGTCAGCCGTCTTCACGTAATCGGTGTACAAACATACAAAAAAAAATACAGTCGAATTAAACTCCTCCTTTTTTTAAATCGATTGATAAAGGAGGGTTTTGTTTTTCGAGTGTATATATGTATAGTTTAAATGAATGTATGTATATTTCTTTGGCAAGCCCTAGATCCTATTCGGCTTGATGGAGTTCAGCTTGAGAGGTACTTGTGAGAGTGACACATGAAAATTGCAAAAAATTAAATGTTTATCCAACTGACATCGAGTTTCGTAAAAATGTAATATATGATAGACGAACGTTGCAACATAACAGCCTCACTTGAGCTTATAACGAGCGAGAACAACCAACATAGTTAAGTTAACGAGACACATAAAACATTCGGACAAATCGTCGGGAGCTCTACTTTAGTGTCAAGCCCAATTTACTTTATTTCCTTCATACAAACCTTTACACGGAATTCCATTCCCTTGTGACTATAATATGATAAACTAGGTATGTCCCGTGGCTTCGCCCGCGTATATACAGGGTGTAACAGAAAAGTGTGATCATATTCAAGGGTTGGTATGTGCCCATGATATTGAGTGCACATACCTAATTTTATCAAATTCGGAGTACCCTAAAAAAATATTTATTATTTTTTCATTGATTTATTTATGAATGAAAAAGTTATTAATTAAAAAAGTATGACTTAAAAAGTTCTATGCCATAATAATCTAATCGAATTTTGTACTCGGCGAGGTATAATTCTTATGCCATACGCATTTTACTACTAAATAGAGACAAAAAGAATATGCTATAACTATGTAATAATAATGCCACCAGCTATGGCACCATGGTCGATGCAATACTGACAACATACACTATCCGCTGCTGAAATTTGACCACACCTTTCTGTTACACCCTGTATATGTTGGTTGTCATGACAAAACCTGTCAGTCTACGTCTGTTACCCTGGCTGTAGGTAACCAACTCTTTAGGAAATTTCGTCAAAATCCGGGTAGTATTACTTAGGCGCGGAACAAGTGGGGCCAACAGGGGCATTTCCCGCACCCCCCCTTATATTTTTTGGGGATTTTGAGAATTTTGACTATGGATCGAAGTGTTTTTAAATCTGTTGTGGTGGATTTTTTTTTTTTTTTTTTTTTTTAATATAAAAGATAACCAGCAATGTGGGATTGAGTCCCACATTACTAGCAATCTTGTTAACCCCTCCAGCTAAGCTTAATGGCTTGTGTTAGGAGTGGGTTTACGCGGGTTCCTACCCATTAGGGTAGGATTCGAACACGCCACCTCAAGATTGCGAGACAGATGCCTTAGCCATTAGGCTACCGCCGCCGATATGGTGTACTGGTGTTAAATCAATTCTGGACCGGTTGAGTCAAACGGCGCCCCCCTCTCCTACAACAAAGTTCTGAATCCACGGGTATTTATGTAGTAATTAGTATCTCTCTATTCGTGTAGTAGGTATAATAAACTAGCTTTCGCCCGCGGCCCCGCCCGCTTGGATGTCGGTTATCGCGATAAAAACTATCATATGTCCTTCCCCGGGACACTCAAACAATCTCCATACCAAATTTCATCTAAATCGGTTTAGCTGTTTGAGCGTGATAGTGTAACAGACAGACAGACAGAGTTACTTTCACATTTATAATATTAGTATGGATTAATGATATTTAAATATAATAAATTAATGATACCTACATAGACTTAATCAGAATCATACAAGAATAGCTACGTACCTACTATGAAATATATATCTATATGTTACTTTAAGTTATTATATGTAAATGTTAAAGTTTGTTCGTTTTTAATGATGTTAGCTTAAACCGCTTTACCGATAGATCTTATATGTATTCGATTACCACATACTAAGGCCTTAAAGGATTACGTAGATTCGTACCTACTAATCTATACTAATATTATAAAACTGAAGAGTTTGTTTGTTTGAACTCGGTAATCTCAGGGACTACTCGTCCGAATTGAAAAATTCTTTCACTGTTGGATAGCCCATTTATCGACAAAGGCTATAGGCTATATACCTTCACGCTACGACCGATAGGAGCGGAGCAGCAATGAGAAATGTTGCAATGTACGCAGACGTAGTTGCGCGGGACAGCTAGTGCTTGATAATCCACTATAATGTAGGACTATGAGACGCTTGACCCACTTAGCAATATCAAATGCGTGTGATATTCTCAAATGAAGTAAGATTCAGTCTGTCCGTCGGTCGTAATATCCATCAGACAAGTGCCTACGTCATCGCTGGTGCGTCATATCAACTCAATTGGGTGTCACTAGACGATTATGTGCAGGCATTTGTAAGATTCGTGTTGCTGATAATGTTTTTATTGTATTTTTTACGAGTTTTTCTTTAGAGGAAGGAACTATGTACTAAGTAGTAGTTATCTGAAGAGGTTACACAGTGCCGACGCGACGTTATGGAGAGAAGAGTTCGTTTCCACAAACGAATTCTATTTTTGATTCCATAGACGAGATCAGTTTTAAAATTCTGCATTTGTATAGAGCTAAACTAGATTATGTATTTAAGTATATATTATATTTTTTGTATGTTATGTATTTAAGTATACGTATGTGTGTATGTTTTATTTTTAGAATCGATTGTATGTATGTATTTATCTATACTAATATTATAAAGAGGAAAGATTTGATTGTTTGTTTGTATTGAATAGGCTCCGAAACTACTAGACGGATTTGAAAAATTCTTTCATCGTTGTGAACCTACCGCTGGATCCGCCACTGACCGCAACTTTAATATTTAGATAGGTACAACTGTACTGCGAGAGAAATACTTTTGAAAACGTTCTAAAATACTAGATATAGTTGTATTCGTAGTTAGTCTTGCAATTACAGCTTATATATGACAAAATAATTGGGCCGGAACGCGGCCGATTCATCTTATCCACTTCTGTGAGACTGTTGGCGCGACGCTACGTCACCATGCGTCACAACCAGTCAGCAGGGGGCGGCCAGAAGACGTTTAATGGCTGTATTGTACTTATTATTTATTTAGAACCTACATTTTATTATATATCTATTAATCAATGGTCTGTCAAAAAAACTGGCCTAAAAATAATATTAAGTAGATCAGGGGTCTAAAGGAGGCGTGGATCTTGTTTCTCCATACAAACTTTGAAACCCCGTTCATTCCCTTAGGGGGTGAATTTTGGAAAATCCTTTCTTAACGGCGCCAATGTTATAATAACTATATGGGCTGTATGTTGAGATATCAGTCAGCAGTAATAATATAATAATATCTGGGGACAACTCACATTACATCATCTGATTTCAAACTAAGCAAAGCTAAATATATACATACATATTATAGATAAAATAAAACACCCAGACACAGAATAAACCATCGTGCTCACCACACAACGGGGATCGTATGAAAAAAGTACAGATGAAGATTAAAAATATTCCCCCAGACAGAAAGATCTTTTTTCGGAGAATTTTGACACTGTACTGGTGTGTTTTAACAGACAATTGCCCTCCCTCCCTCGTCAGTGGTGGCTGGTGTAATTGAATCAATTCTACCCCCCCCCCCTCTGACCAAAGATCTGGATTCACCCATGATTCTTCTAACCAACTTCCAATCACGACGGCCAATACCTATCATCAGAAACTAGCCAATAACGCAGGAGATGTTCATATTGCACCCTCTATATCGATCGCCGGCGCCGTCAACTTTTCGTGAGCTTGTCCCCAGGCGAGGCGATTATGTTACGATTTCGATTAGTGTTTATTGCAGCCATACTCAACCTGCGGCCGCTTGTGGCCCACCGGTTGGTTGTGGTTAGCCCACCTGGAGTTACTTTATTTTCAAACATTTTATTTTTTTTGAGCCCATTACAAAGACAGACCGCGTTAAGAGGTCCACTACAGTAATTTGCCATAATATATACGGCAATTCAATTTATTTATTTTTTACAATGGACGTCTGATTGGACTTGTGTTAGAGTTTTTAATAACGCCTAAATGATTTGAATTCGGGGGGGAGATGCATTGAACTTCTCTGAACACCGGTGAAATATGTAGGTTGGTGAGGAAAGGGGGGGAGGAGTGAAATTCAACTTTTGCGGCCTGCGACACCTGAGTAACACGTATTCTTCTCTATTCCTTCAATTTCCTTCACTTACATAGTCTGATCTGACATGACCGTCAGCTTGTGCTCTCTGAGGTACGGAGTGGCGTAACTAGTTATTTCAAAAACGGTCCAACATAACATTGCTTTGCCTCGCCGACCTGCTTGCATCTGTCGACCTACTTGGTCGCTACTGAAACACGGACCCTTTTTTAAGGTTCCATAGGTAATTCCCTTATATTGTCGCTTGTTCGATGTCCGTCCGCGTGTCCGCAGCTTACCTCAAAGACTCTTAGGACTAGAAAGCTGTAATTTTCATGGATATTCATTAGCCATAACGACGAAATGGCTAAACTTTAAAAATAATCTTACGGAACCTCCCTACACGTAAGGTGGGGATGTTTTTCTTCTCGCCACCCCATGTTTCAACAACAAACGGCCAAGTGTGAGTCGCTCGCATGAGGGGTGAATTTGATTTTACATCGGTACATCCAGCCACCTTTGCCGAGGGTGGAGCAATTGCCTGTCAAATCATACTGGTCTAGTGTGACATTTTAAAATTTCCCCAAAAAAATAAGGTATTTCTGTCGAGTCTGGTGGGGAAATTGCCCCTTTTGCTTCCCGCCCCCCCCCCCCCCCTTACCGTAAATCCGTAATTTTCATGTGCATGGTTTCAAATACACGAATGGAACATGGACCAAACATTATATCATCGTGTCCTATGGATGGGGCGTCATATCCCATACATTGTATACTGTATTGATTTAGGTTTAATTGAACCGGCGTCTGTTTGTGAAGGACAAAACAAATAATACTATGAACTTTGATTGATGAGGAAACATTGTAATGTGATCGGGTTGACATGACACCTCTACCACAGATTACTTTAACGTTCTTAATTTGTGTCTCTACTTACTAACAACATACCTACCTAGCAATAGGACAAAACAAATATTTTGTAATCTTTAATGTTACAAAAACATACCTATACAATTATTTTTATAGAGAAACTAGCTGACCCGGCGAACTTCGTACCGCCTTAGCGTAAATTTGATGCACTACTTTATTTATTTTTTAAAAATATTAAGATTTTATTAATATTTTTTTCCGTAAGAACCTTGTACAGAGTATTAGAAAACTACAAAAAAAAAATCAGCCAAATCGGTCAAGCCGTTTTCATGCTATGTCGTGACAACGGAAAACGGGTTTCATTTATATATATATATAGATAGATTTAATTAACAATACCAGGCAAGAGCATGTTGGACCATGCTCAGTGTAGGGTTCCAGAGCCATTAACGTATGAAAAAATATTTTTTAACGATTTGAATAGTTGCACCAGCAGAAGAGCGTATGTTCATGGCACTTATTCCCTTTGTTGAGACACGCAGTTTTACGGCAATAACTCAATGACGGTATACCCGATCATGTCCGAAATTATTTTAGTTAAGTATTCGTTATACGCTAGCTTTTAATTTTTTTTCCTATTTTTTGATCACACGGTTCAAAAGATAAGGACAGAATTTATGCAATTTTCGAATCGATTATTTTCAAAATGTTCACATAATCAAAAAAGTTTAATACAAACCTTAAAATGTTTTTAAAATACCTATCATATTATGTGCCCCACGTTGCTTTGCTCAAAAAAAATCTGCTTCTTTTGCCTGTATGGAGTGCCCCCTTTCAAAATATTTTAGTTCAGGCGCGGATCCAGATGCATAATAATGCGACCAGCTATGGCACCATGGTAGGTTCAATACAACATACCCAATCCGCTGCTGAAATTTGACCACACTTTTTGTTACATCCGGTATAATGCAGTAGAAACTACTTATGAGCAACATATTTTATCTTCTATCTTCTATATATTATAAAAATGTTATGTTGGTTTGTGTACGCTTTAAAAACTCAAAAAGTTCTGCATCGATCGAGCTGAAATTTTAGCATGATATATAATTCGCATCAAGGATTGTTTTTATATCCACAAGTATTGCAAAATTAAACTTATGACATGTATTCTTTGTTTGTGCCACAACGAAGCGTGACAGGGTACAGCTAGTATTGTATATAAGTTTACAATCTGTTCTTATAGCTTTATGATTATGGGGCTAATGCATAAATATAAAATTCAAATTTTTCATTATACCTAAGTAAGTACCTAAATAAGTGATTCATTCCAAAAAAGATTAACACCACCAAAAGCCACCCAATTCTTTCAAATTATCTGCCACCCGTTGCCGGTAACTAAGTAACAAAGCCCAGTTAATAATCCGAGGTAGGTATTTCGTCGCCATGACGAGTCGTTGTCAACGGCATGTAATCACTCTGTGAATACTGTTATCCGTCGGACGGTCGTCATACCTTTTGAATGGAATATTCCACGATTTTGTATGGAATTTGATTGATGCCTAAAGTTACCTTTCCTGTAGAAATTAGCTGTGTTGCTCAGTTTGCTGAACTTAAAAGTGTGTCAAGCACAATGAAGATCTTCATTATTTATGTCCCGATACCTATTCGTTCTTATACTCGTATTCTAGACTAGCTGACTCGCGCAACTTCGTCTCCGTAAATTTTTCCCGTATTTGCAACATTTTTCATTTCTGCTCCGCTCCCATTGGTCGTAGCGTGATGTTATATGGCCTATAGCCTTCCTCGATAAATGGGCTATCCAACAGTGAAATATTTTTTCAATTTTTCAAGCTCCTGAGATTACCGCATTCAAACCAACAAACAAACTCTTCAGCTTTATAATATTATTATAGATTATAGATTACGTGTACATCACCGTACCTATAAGGTTTATTACACGCATCGAAACGTGCGACATGATTTACGCCTAGCTCATCGACCTAGCTTCAATATCCAATAGACAGATACCTACTGAACTACATAAAAGGAGACAAAACTTCAATTAACTAGAATCCCCTTAGCGCCAGCTATTAATTAATTATCAAATTACGTTAAACCGCCCTTTGGGGTCCCAACTTTGTAAGGAATTGTAAACACATTGTCAACAGGAACTCTCCTTCCTGTAAAGACAATTCGAAGGGCCTACACATTAGCGACCGAACAGTTCGAGAAATCAGCTTAGTTAAGCAACTTCACCAGTGGCTGGGATGAGGAAATGGACTCTATCAGAGGCGAACGCTTAAAATCTCCCTGAGGTAACCCGATACGAAAATGTATCGTGTTAGAGATAGTTTTTATACGTACAATATTAACTAAATACAATTAAAAAGGGAATGTTTTTTCCGTTTTCTTCTTCGTCATTATTTCAAAGTTTTGGAACGTCAAGACAAACAGTTCACAATTAATGAGGCTTTATGCGAGTGGCCAGTCGAGTTTCCGACGCACCTGCCACACGCCGCCGCCTTATGAAAAAAAAAAATCTTTACATTTGACTACTAAGTCAATTTTTTTTTTTTTATAATATAAAACAACAAATATGAACCTAGCTGTGCATTTACTGATATAGATTTTTTTTTTTTTTTAATACCCCCCTTAATCTGCCGTCTCTATGCAAAAGCTGTCATATGACTGTCGTTCATCCAACAGTCATATGACCATGCAAGGCAAAAAAAATCGCCTAAAAAAAGCCACTGCATCGGCAGAGCTGGCCTATCTATCTTAAATTATATTAATTAAATCAATCATTAAACACCAATTGACCCCAGGCAACAAATTGGGTGAAAGTCCTGCTTTATTGTAACTGGAAGAAAATTCATCTTTAAGTATCAATCTTATATCAGTTAAATAATTGGTCAATCAAGCTATCGGTGACCATCTGATCACATCTATTGATTATTTAGATAAAATAATCACAAACGAACTTCCCAAGTTCGATTGAACCAAATGCAAAACTGTCTGCTTAATCACAGAGTTGTATTTATAATTCAAAACAATAATACACCCGTTTTTGTTTGCCTAGTGCTCTATGGCATCAACATTGTAGGACATTTCTTCGCCGTGTGGTTGTACATGCAAAAACAAACAACATTTTAGAATCAGATCTAAAACCATTAACCATCCCTAAATATACAATTGTTTACACGTCAGACTATTAACAACGTTGCCACTTCTTTTCTGGAATCACCTACTCCTAAAAAGATAATTCTCATCAACTACTCATGTTTATCATGACTTAATTATAACATATGCTCATATAATAAAAATTCTCAACTACATAAAATTAAATACTAAGATATCGATATCTATTCGTCCATCCTCATAATAAACGGTTTGCAACGGCGCGGCGCCACCCTATTTGACGTTCCACTTCTTGACATACTTTACATGCTTTGATATAATTCTCTATTTTCTTATATGACTTTGGACAGCAGAATCTTGAATTAAATTTTTCTACTGTCTTCATCAAACCTAAATGACCTCCATATAATGGATCATCATGAATCTCACGCATAATTACTGGAAACAGTTCATCCGGAACTACCAGCAATCTTTTTATAACATTATTTTTTGTATTTAATTTATATAACATGCCGTTGTGTATAAAGAATCCTTTATATCTTTGTAAGTTTTCATCTATGATTTTATTTCTTAAAGATGAACAAAAATTATCGTTCATTTGAGCCCTTATTACTGGGTCTATTTCTAATTTGCAGATTTGCTCATTATTCTCTGTACATGTTTACTGTTTTATATGAACGACAATACGGATTTCGTTCAAAATCAAGTACGCTATCGGCTGTGGTGGATCTAGTGACTAAAATAAACACTGAAATAGATCAAAAAAATATTTGTTTAGGGATATTCATCGACTTAAAAAAAGCTTTCGACACTATCAGTCATTCTCTTCTTCTTTCAAAGCTACAGGACATAGGCATATTTGGGTCGGCTTATAAATTACTAGAATCATATTTAACGAATAGAGTACAAATAGTAAAGATAAATAACCACTTTAGCACCCCACAAAACGTAAGATGTGGAATTCCACAGGGCTCGGTTTTGGGGCCTCTGTTATTCTTGATTTATATAAATAATATAAGTAGAATTAACTTAACTGGGCAAATTACTCTATATGCTGATGATACATGTCTTTTTTACTATGGTAAAAATATAAAACAATTAATGAATCAAGCCCAAGGTGACTTAACTACTTACACAACCTGGTGTCAATGTAACCTACTTACCATTAATACAAAAAAAACTTCATTTATGATATTTCGTGCAAAAAATAAACCAATAACAGATTATCCACCCTTAATTATAAATAATGATATACTTCATAGATCACAGCAGGAAAATTACTTAGGTCTACTTATAGATGATAAACTTACTTGGAAACCACATATAGAAAAAGTAAAAAATAAAATAATTTCTCTTGTTGGCATATTGCATAAGATGTCTTCTTGCATCCCAGTTAAAACCCGGCAGATGATCTATAACGCATTAGTGAAATCTAATTTAGATTATTTAATCGAAATATGGGGTAATGCCCCAAAAACAAATTTAAAGCCATTACAGGTAGCTCAAAATAAGGCAATAAAAATATTATTTAATTATGACAGACTGACACACACGCCTGATCTATATAAAAATACTAAAATCTTTAATATAAAACAGACATACACACACAACACATGCATTTTAATAAAGAAAATTCTATCCGGTCACATAAACACTCAAATCTCTCTTACTAAAAAAAGCTACACCCACAATCTTAGGGACACGAACAAAATAAAACTATATTTACCTAGAACTGATTACGGGAAAAGAAGTATATTACATGACGGCGTTAAAATATTTAATAACTTGCCAATGGATATAAAAGAGTGTACAAGTATGTCTCTTTTTAAATCAAAACTTAAAATATATATATATGAAAATATTTACGAATAAAACTATTACTATACTTAATACTAATTGCAAATCTATACATTTTGTCTACAACTCCACTACTTCTCTGGGACACCGGCTGTCAGATTGTACTACCACATTATACTTAACTATATAAAAATGTATTACTCATTAAGTGAACTGTAAAGTTTTTCGAGTAATAAAGTTCTCTAAACCGACATCTCATCCTAAATATTTGTAACCCGTCAGTGACTACGTGATCATCTTGACTTATTAACGGATTTCGACTCAGATAATCCGCCACCGAATTTTGTTTTCCCGAACAATATACAATCTCAAAATCATATGATTGAATGGCAAGAGCCCACCTAGCCAGTCTACCATTCATATCTCTTCTATCTCTTAGCCAGCACAATGCTTTATGATCGGTCACCACCTGAAACTTAAGCCCCCATAAGTACGAGCTAAAATAATTCAAAGCAAATATTAAACCTAAGCATTCTTTTTCTGTTACAGAATATTACTTTTCCGCATCATTCAATAATCGCGATGCGAATGCAACCGGAAAAATTTTTTTATCCCCTTGCATTAAACATGCACCTACTGCTACGCTACTAGCGTCAACAAACCACCTTGTGTTCACCGCCTTATCATCTGAAAAATGTCTGAGCATTGGAGGGTTAGACATTATCTCTATCATTTTGTCAAACGCTCTTTGTTGTGCACTTTCCCAAATAAATTTACTGTTCTTCTTCAATAACACACATAAAGGTTGATTTATTTTTGCGAAATTATCTATAAATTTCCTATAATAAGAAAACAGTCCTAGAATGGATTTCAATTCCTTCGCATTGTTCGGTCTTTTAATCATCTTTAATTTTTCTAATTTATTCCTATCCGGTAACACTCCTTCCCCTGAAAGTTCATGCCCTAACACCGACATACTAGTAAACGCAAATTTGCATTTACTCATGTTTAACGTAACATTAAACCGCCTACATCTATGCAATACTTTATTTAGATTTTCTAAAAAAACTTCATACGTCTTACCAAATATACAAATGTTGTCTATATATATCATGCACGATTTATACTTCAAATCCGCGAGCATTTCATCCATCGCGCGTTGAAAGACTGCACTACTGGTCTTAAGACCAAATGGTAGTACATTAAATTCATATAATCCTGCGTCCGTCACGAACGCTGTTTTGTATTTATCTTCTTCTCTCACTGGTAACTGCCAGAATCCGGAATTGAGGTCCAACTCCGCAAAATATTTCGCCCCTCTAAGATAATGTAGCACGTCGTCTACTCGTGGCATTGGATAGCAATCATTTATGACGTTTTTGTTTAATTTCCTATAATCTACACAAAATCTAAGGGATTTATCCGGTTTCTGTACTAAAACAACTGGAGAGGCATAATCACTACAGGACGGACGAATAATACCAAGATCTAACATCTCACTTACTTGTTGACGAATGATCTCACTCTGTTTGAGTGAGACCCTATATGGAGATCTATTCACAGGAACCTCGTTCGAAGTTTTTATTTTAATCGGCTTCACCCGGCAACAACCTAGCCTATCCTTACTAAATGAGAATTGTGGCCTGTATTCTTCCAAGATTTCAAGCAATCTATTCTTATTAGTTATACTTAAGTTTTCATTAATAACAAATTTTTCACCAAAAAAATTTAAGTCAGGAAGTTTACAGACCTTATTGTCATTAAGTTTACAAACATCCACAAAATATAAATAATCACATTTCGAAATATTAACAGACACTATTTCCTCTGTATCGATACTAGGAACTTTATCCGGTCTCTTCACAAAACATATTTCATTCCATTTTCTTAATATTATTTTGTTATTCACAAAGTCTAATATTGCCTCATTATTAATTAGGAAATCTTGTCCCAAAATCAGTGGACAACTGATATCTACTACTACATAAAATAGTGTGTTATATACCACATTGTTAATTATCACGTTGAGGTATGTTTTTCCTAGGACCGGTATAACTTTGCCGTCCGCGGCTTTTAATATAATATTATTGTCTATATCTAAAATTGCTACTTTTTCCAATAGCAAGGACACTGAAGCCCCACTATCTAATAAAGCAGGAATAGCACCTGAACTTAATTCTACTAAAATGACTGGTTCGGACTGACCATAATTATTCTTCTTGACGTCTTCTATGTTTGAGCGCCGCTGCGTACTCATTGCTGCGACGTGATGCTCGCCTACTCTCGTTGTCGACGACGCTGCATCACCAGCTGATTGAACCGGCATCGGCAGAGGTTCTCTGCTCCTTAAAAAGTACTGGCGGGGGTTTGACTCCCGCCTTGGTGTTAACGAACCGCTTGGTGAATCATTGGGCGGAACCCGAGACACCGGGGACCGGTATTTACTATACGGAGTCGATTGATTGCTCCGAAATGGACTATTGGTCGGTCTGTTGGAGTCTCCTTGCTGCCCAGACCTCACTGCTACCGCATTCTCAACCTTAACCTTAAGATTGACTTCCCTTTCAATTTCTTTATCATATACTGATTGTAATTGTAAAACTGTGGCCTTTAATATATTTTTATCAGCACATACCACTGCAGCGAGCTTTGATTTATAGAAACTATTACATTTCTTTGGAAAGCTCCTTACGAACGTATTGTCGTCATTTTTTCCCTTTTTGGCTATATTTGTAAGCTCGTAGTAAAATGATATAATATTCTCCTCTGGCGCCTGTATCCTTTCATAGAATTTTTCCGTATAATTAGTACGGTTTGGGAACTCTGCTTTTAATGCAGTGATGAAGCTCTCGAAGCTATCACAATCTTCTATGATTGCTTTGTATAGGTGTAGCGCTAGTCCAGCCAGATACGCCGCCACAAATATTTTTTTTTCTTCATCCGAAGTGATTTTATTAATCACACAGATGATCTGGAATTGGTTGACAAAATCATCTACGGACTCATACAATCCCGTGAATTCACTCATTTTTAATTAGGTAATTTTACATAAAAATACGACTTAGCTCTTTAAATGACTTCCTCTGAAGAGTTCGGCGCCTCCACCATGTGACGTGAACCTCTTGCTGGATTTGGGGTGCGCAGCCGGGATTATTACTCTCGGGGATGAGGAATCAAACACTTTCTTAAGCCCAGAACGATATTATATATTAAATAACTTGTAATATTATTCCTTAACATTTTAATTCTTTTCCTTGACCATTCGTCTTGACGCTTGGTCCAATTCTCTCAATTGTTTTTTCCGTTTTCTTCTTCGTCATTATTTCAAAGTTTTGGAACGTCAAGACAAACAGTTCACAATTAATGAGGCTTTATGCGAGTGGCCAGTCGAGTTTCCGACGCACCTGCCACAATACCTAGCCTTTGGCAGACAAAAAAATCTAGATTTATAAATACGTAAACTCAATATAATCAAATACTATCGACGACTCCCTCAGTAGGGTCCAAGCCCTGTATCGCGGGGGACTTCACAAACATACAAGTCACGGACACAAAGTACACCTAGACTCGGAACAACAATTTGTGGATCGCACAAAGTGGTGTCCCGTGTTAGAATCGAACCCACGACCTCTTGCGTAACAGTCGGACACACTTCCACCGCGCCACAGAGGCAGTCAAAATTGTTGAATCAAAAGTCAAATATTTTTTATATAACATAACTAGCGGATGCCTCGCGGTTTCACCCGCGTAGTTCCTATTCCCGTGGGGATACAGGGATAAAAAATAGCCTATATCACCCGGGATTAGTGTAGCTTCACAACGATGAAAGAATTTTTCAAATCCGTCCAGTCGTTTCAGAGCCTATTCAATACAAACAAACAATCAAATCTTTCCTCTTTATAGGTAACTAGCTGTCCCGCGCAACTTCGTATGCGTAAATTTTCCCCGTTTTTGCAACATTTCTCGTCGATGCTCCGCTCCTATTAGTCGTAGCGCGATGTTATATAGCCTATAGCCTTCCTTGATAAATGGGCTATCCAACAAAAAAGAATGATTAAAATCGGTCCAGTACTTTTTGAGTTTATTCGTTACATACAAAAATACAAATCTTTCCTCTTTATAATATTAGTATAGATATTAGTATAGAATAGATATTACTTACCTAATCTGCGAAAATTTCAGCTGGCTACCTAATATGGTTCAATAAATAGATAGAGTGAGATCAAGTAACAACAGACGACAGATGAGTTCGCCGCCGGCTACCCGGTTACCTGGCAACCGAAACCTTGAACGAGAACGATTTTTATATTAAAATAAATGTGTTATTAGATTTTGTATCTAGACACAATTTTTTTTTTACTTTTTTTAAAAGACGACTCCCGCTGTAGGGTACAAGCCCTGTGTCGCGAGAGACTTTACAAACATACAATTCACGGACACAAAGTACACCCAGACTCAGGCAGTCATTAGAGGCAAAAATTAAAACAATATATCTAGTTATCCTTATTAATCTAGATGTTATTGCACATACACAAAAATATATACACCAATATGTAGGTACCTACCACAAAACCAGCCTCTGTGGCGCGGTGGGAGTGTGTCCGACTGCTACTCAAGAGGTCGTGGGTTCGTTTCCCACACGGGACACCACTTTGTGTGATCCACAAATTGTTGTTCCGAGTCTGGATGTACTTTGTGTCCGTGACTTGAATGTTTGTAAAGTCCCCCGCGAAACAGGGCTTGTACACTAATGCGGGAGTTGTCTTTAAAAAAAAAAGTTAACACACTCACTCACAGTCGATTTTTCTTAGAAAACTATTTTGTTATCATTAGGTCGAACACTGTTTCCTAAGATTCAGGCCTCTCGGCCTAGTTTAGGAGACAGGGTTTGCTTATTATATCACCAAAAATTATTAAATTTTAAACTTTCTGTTTTTAAAATAAATAAATTTATTATTATTATTATATTTATTATAAACTAGCTGTCCCGCGCAACTTCGTATGCGTAAATTTTCCCCGTTTTTGCAACATTTCACGTCGCTACTCCGCTCCTATAAGTCGTAGCGCGATGTTATATAGCCTATAGCCTTCCTCGATAAATGGGCTATCCAACAAAAAAATAATTTTTCAAATCGGATCAGTAGTTCCTGAGATTAGCGCGTTTAAACAAACAAACAAACAAACAAAGCAAACAAACAAACTCTCCCGCTTTATAATATTAGTATAGATATAAATAACTATGGATCAAGCAAAGTTTTGACCCGAATGGAAATTGGCCAACGATATACTCGTACCTATGCGAGACCGCGCGTGTACCTACGAGTATCTATCTGTACTAATATTAAAAAGCTGTAGAGTTTGTTTGAACGCGATGATCTCAGAAGCTACTGGTCCGAATAGAAAAATTGTTTTATTGTTGGATAGCCCATTTATCTATGAAGGCTATAACATCACGCTACGTCCAATAGGAGCAGAGCAGCAATGAAAAATGTTTCTAAAACGGGGAAAATGTAGCTGTCAGCTAGTAACAAATAATTCTGACAAATTGATCGATTCCCTTTCTAATCTTCAACGGGATTCATGTTATTCGCCACAACCAATTGAAAAGGATTGGGATAAAAAGTCTATTTGCGGTGATGAAATACCGGGACATATCGACCAACAGTCTCACGGTAATGACGAAATAGCTGAACAATGGGACAAGGAATATGATTCGGATGCTGAAATTCTTGAGCAATGGGATAGACAGTCAAATTTTAATGATAACATACTTGGGCCATGGGATAATACTTCTGATTGTAATGATGATGCGTACAAAGATTCAGTCCATCATCAAAAAGGTCATAAACAATCTAACGAAGATGAAGTACCTGGACAGTTGGATGAAGTCGAAAAACTGAAGAGTTTGTTTGTTTGAACGCGATAATCCCAGCAACTACTGCTTTGAATTCAATTATTTTACTGTTGGATTGCCCATCTATCGACGAAGGCTATAGGCTATATAACATCACGCTACGACCAATAGAATCGGAGTAGCAATGAAAAATGTTGCAAAAAGGGGGAAAATTGACGCATACGAATCTAGTCTTCTACTATGTAACAGAAAGGTGTGGTCAAATTTCAGCAGCGAATAGGGTATGTTATCAGTATTGCACCTACTAGAACTTTTTAAGTCATCCTTCTATAATTAATAACTTTTTCAGTCATAAATAAACTAATGAAAAAATTATAAAAATTGAGATGTTGACTTTACATATAGGGGAGGTACCCTAAAAAAATGTTTTTTAACATTTTATTAAAAAACATATAAAAAAAATGTGTATGCATGCAAAATTACAGCTTTCTAGCACTAACAGTCTCTGAGCTAAGCTGCGAATGACGAACGGACATAGCGAAACTATAAGGGTTCCATTTTGCCATGTTGGCTACGGAACCCTAAAAAAAGGGCTTTGGTATTTATTTTAAATGTAATAAATTCATCATGTTCATTCTAAAAGCTACAATAATAACATTTTTAGAGAACCGCTCGTCGTGTTTTCTTTACAAAATAAATAAAAATATCAAGGGCATTTGAACAGAGTTACAATAAAATGGCTACAGAAATAAGGTAAACGTGTTTTCTTTGAAAGCTTTCTTTGTTGGCTGTGATCGAAGGATTTCATTGAGTTCGCATTTTACCGATATAACTGTACTTACTATATAGGTAGGTAGGTATCTGTATTTTATTGTAGGTACCTGTATTGTTAATTTCTTTTCGATATTCGGATTTTTATTAAGAAAAACATTCTCTGTGCGTTGCTCAAATATAAATCATTTAGATAACAAGTGTAGGTAAGTGACGTAGGGCTCCCAGGAGAACAGGTACCAGGTCTGTACCGCAGGATCATAGATAGGGCGTTGAACTGAAAAGAGAAACTTCCCAGATTTAATATAATGTTTAATCCTGAAATAAACTAACTCACAAGCACAACTTATATTGAATCACTTAATAATTAACACAATCAAATATAATAAATTACGACCAGATCGGTTGGCCATGAAACTCTGTGGCTATATGTGACTATGGCTAAGGCATCGGTCTCGCAATCGTGAGGTCGAGGTTTCAATTCCTATACATTAAACTACCGACGTGAACCCACTTCTAACACAAGTCGTTGAGCTTAGTAGGAGTGGTTCACAAGATTGCTAGTAATGTGGGACAATATTTTATGCATATATATTAATTATTATGGATAACATACCCATATCCATAACAATTACTGATAACAAAAATACAGTTTTTTTTTGTCTGTCTGTTTGTTCCGGCAAATATCCGAGAGCAAATAAATTATAATTATGCGAAAATATTTAAAATGTTGCTAATATATTTTCGAGTTTTATTTTTCTTTCTTTTATATTGTTTTGAAGTTCATAGCAAATAAAGTCTCCTGAAATAATTAAAAGTACAAACGTATAAAAAATATTTATTGTTTTTTTTAATCGCCCTGTCTAATTTCTTTCTAGTTCTTCATATAGAACAAAAAATAAAGCGCCATCTATTGGTTTATTGTTTATTATTGACCGCGTCCTTGTGTTGGTAGTTCGCTGTTTTTACCGTCCTTTATCAATGGCACTAGGACATCGGAGAAATAGTGGGCGTGGCTAAAATAGTGAAACATCGAAGTTCAGTAGCTGTTGTCAGCGTCTTAAAATCTTTAAAAAAAAGACCGTCTCTTAATTTATGTCATTTTAATATTTCAAAAGTAAAGAGATTTTTTAACCATAAAGGCCACAATAAAGTAGTTGTCCGATACCTACCTACCTACTAATAATACTTACTAATTAAAAATAAGTAAATATACACGAATAAGTAGATATCTACCTTTTTCAGTCGCTGTAAAAATTGCGCACTGGGATTATCTAGTAACTGACTGACCTGTGCAACTTCTTTTTTCCCATTTTTGCAACATTTTTCATCGATACTCAGCTTCTGTTGGTATTGGCGTGATTATATGGCCTATAACCTTTCTTGATAAATGGGTTATCGAACACAAAAATATTTTTTCAATTTAAACTAATAGTTCCTGAGATTATCTCGTTCAATCAATCAAACAAACTCTTCAGCTTTATAATACTAGTGGGTATAGATTGTTGTACAAACTAAAATCTTAAATATAAATATTAAAATAAATTTGGGTTTAGCAAATTGTAAATTATGTGGGAATAATAATCAAAGCATGCAAAGATGTTCGATAATTTATTTATATAAGGATATAACGTTAATTACATAACAAAAAGTTATATATATTTTTTTTTGTTATGTACCAACAAATAATATAATAATAATAATAATAATATCTTGGGACAACTCACACAACGCTATCTGATCCCAAACTAAGCAGAGCTTGTACTATGGAAACCAGACAACTGATAAACATACTTATATATTTCTAAATACATACATATTATAGATAAATAACACCCAGACACAGAATAAACCATCGTGCTCATCACACAAAGTTTTATCCTGAGTGGGAATCGAACCCACGACCTCTTGCGTAGCAGTCGGAGTCACCGCGCCATAGAGGTGAATCCGACTGAAATGAAAAGAAGCCTCATCTATTCAACTTAGTGATAGTGACAGCGTAAAGCCGGAAACTACTATTACTACTATTGTGGTGTGGTGTGTTGTGTCGCTTCAGAAGCCTATCGGTTCCATACATTTTGTATGGCTTGAGACACATTAATGCAGTGCGATCGGGCCAGAACGGTGATAGGCCTTCTGACGTGTTGTTGCGACGCGTTAGAACGCCTACCACCGATCTGTCGCGTCACAACACACCATATCAATTATTGTTTTTAAACTTTCGCGATTTTTAAACATATTAGATATATTTCGGGACTTAATCGCGTGAATTATTTAAAGGTACGAACCTTTTATTTGACCCGTGATCACGATCGGTGCAATTCGATCAAAATAAAAGGTTCGTACCTTTAAATAATTCACGCGATTAAGTCCCGAAATATATCTAACACCACATTTATGTATTTCTAGCATAAGAATTCACGATGTCTTTTCAATTCAGCCATTTATTTCATCCAAATATCAAAATTGTGAAACATTTTAGATTTCACTTGTCAGTCAACTGCTTTATTAACCTGCTAACGTGGCACATCCACTTACCATTTAGAAGGTACAATGTACATACGTAAAATCTTTATTTTCTTCTATATAAAACCCTGTGATAGCTGTAAGAATAAGTAAGTATCCTGTGATCTTAGAATAATAACAAAAGCCTGTAATAAATGTGAAGAGACAGCGATGTCTTGGTAGATTGTTTCTAAAACTCTACCTGTAGGTTGGTCTACATTTACTTTGAAACTAAGTACTAAACGTATTTAAATGGAACTTTATAATATTATAGCTTGACAAAGGCTTGAAATGACAATAAATTACGGCCATTCTTTTCTTTCTTTTGCAAAACATGTATACTTGTAGTCTAAGTAGCAGTAAATTGGCCAATATTTAAGCACATAAAGTTTTTACATCGTAAGTGGATGCTCCTACTATATTGTGCCCATTGAGGCTAATGTATCCAATCTTGTGTACTCTTCTAATATTATTGACCTCTTTTTTTGCATCAGTCCTCTAATATGGTGTATAATATAATGGTGGCAGCACCTTACCTGCATATACAGTTTATAAACAGAGAAACATTGTAAACATTGGCAATTTGAAAAGAGTGGCCACGAGTTTTTATTGGCTGTTCTTTTCTCGGGCTTTACCTATTGTTTGCGAACAGGCATTACAAGTAAATGTAGAATCGACTTTTCACAAGTGTAGTATTTTGGTTATTCAGTGAATAAATCATTTTTATTATTAATAATAATATCCTCGCGGACTGAGTCGCGGTTAACGGGTGTATAATGGTGACTAGCTGGTGTGCTAGCTTATCAAATCTGTACTACCTAATATTATAAAGCAGGGTCCTTATTCCTGATTTTTTTTGTCGTTGTCGCGGCAAGCCCGCTAGAACTGTCAAAATCTTGTCATAATGATAAACAGAGAGCTGCGCTTAGAAACGCATCAACGGGCATGTGCGGCAGACATCTTTGAGCGCACCGCGCATGCGCGGCCTTGTCGCGTGAATAAGGACCCTGAAGAGTTTTTGTTTGAACGCGATAATCTCAGGAACTCCTGGGTCAAATTGAAAAATTATTTTAGTGTTAAATAGCCCATTTATCAAGGAAGACTATATAATACATAACATCACGCTACAACCAATAGGAGCGTAGCATCAATGAAAAATGTTGCAAAAACGGGGAAAATTGACGCAGACGAAGTTGCACGGTTCAGTTAGTTTATTATAAACCATACTTAAATGTTTTTATTGATATTAAAGCTTAAATCAAATTAAAAATACAGCAAAAAATCGACTTAAATCACTTAAGTAATTAAATAGGTAGGTAAGTATAATAAAATAATAGATGTGTTAAATTCAATGGCTTAATTGTTGTGACAAATCTTGTGTGTCACACTCACAAGTCATTAATTCGTGTTACGATATCAATGATCATCTAATTCTAATCAAAAGAAATTGGCGCAAGTAGATAAATCTTCATTCATAAAAGCTCCCGTTCATTGAAAGGCTTGTATAAGCAATTCCAGTACATACGCAAATAGTTACAAACAAAATAGATATTAAGTAATCTATACTAATACTAGCTGACCCGCGCAACTTCGTCTGCGTAAATTTTCCCTTTTTTTTTACAACATTTTTCCTTGCTACTCCGCTCCTATTGGTCGTAGCGTGATGTTATAAAACCTATAACCTTCCTCGATAAATGGGCCATCTAACAGTAAAATATTTTTTTTATTTAGGACCCGCAGTTCCTGAGATTATCGCGTTCAAACAAACAAACAAACTCTTAGGGGGATAAAAAATAGATGTTGTCCGATTCTCAGACGTACCCAATATGCACACAAAATTTCATCAAAATCGGTCAAGCCGTTTCGGAGGAGTATGGCAACGAAAACTGTGACACGAGAATTTTATGTATTAGATTATAAAGCTGAAGAGTTTGTTTGTTTGTTTGAACGCGATAATCTCAGCGACTACTGATCCGAATTGAAATAAAAAATCTTTCACTTTTAGATACCCCATTTATCGAGGAAGGCTATAGGCTATAATATATCACGCTACGACCAATAGTATAAAAACGGGGAAAATGTACGCAGACGAAGTTGCGCAAGACAGCTATATTTATATGACGAGAGGAGTCGGCAGGAGGTCGGAGTCCTTATTCACGTACTTTTTTCCGTTCGCGCGGCAAGCCCGTGCGAACTGTCAAAATCTTGTCATAATGGTAAATAGAGAGCAGCGCTTAGAATTTTTTTTTTTTTTTTTAAAGGCTACTCCCGCATTAGGGTACAAGCCCTGTGTCGCGGGCGACTTTATAAACATACAAGTCACGGACACAAAGTACACCCAGACTCGGAAAAACAATTTGTGGATTACACAAAGAAGTCTCTCGTGTGGGAATCGAACCCACAACCTCTTGCATTATGTAGCACGGCGGATCTTTGAGCACATCGCGCATGCGCCTGTTCGCAACATACACCTTGCCATCCTTTTATCTTTTACACAAAAGTTGTCAGACGCAGCTGTATTACCACAAAATAAGGAGAATATAATCTGTGGTATTACCGGTAGCTAGGCAGGTATGTAGGTACATACTTGGGCAGCTTTTGATTTAAAAACAGGAAAAATAAATGTTATGATGTTTATAAAACGTTTTTCAGGTGCTTCCCGTCACTCGGCCGTAAGCTTAGTTGCCACCTTATTATATTTAAACAATAACATGATGTTTTTGTCGTTAGGTTTTTGTATTTATAAGGTATCTTCGTAACAATTTTCATCAACGAAACGTTTTTATATTTGCTATATTTGAAATAGACATCATCGCTCAACGTTTCGATGACAGCTTCCTATTATATTAACAGGCTAAAATGGGATGTTTGTCTTCGATAGACAGAGTACATCGTCCGATTAGAATCGATAGTACACAAAAAGTTTGCTAAAGTGGGTGATAAACTACTGAGAACAAATTTTATTACTTCATAAAACCAAGTCAATGTAGATAGGTATCGCGTGAATTATTTAAAGGTACGAACCTTTTATTTACCCGACGTTTTGATCGAATTGCACCGATCGTGGTCACGGGTCGACTGGGTCTGAGTCGAGTTATCTAATATGTATAAAAATCGCAAAAGTTTAAAAACAATAAGTCAATGATTGTTTGAGAACGTCAAATCAATACATAAGAGTTATAATAATAATAAAATTATGATACGAGTAGGTATGTTTAAAAAAAAACAAAATAAAGTTAGGCGACAGTTCCAAGTATACAACTTATTAGAAGAAGCTGCCAAGAAACTCATAGCCCATTTCTTTAAAATTCTCAAGGTTTTTTTCAACAGTACTCTGGTGAAGAACATGTCCCGTTTTGGTCTTCCCCGTTTAACCTCATAACACGATTGCTATGCCAACCTATCACGGACCATAGGTAACTATTACCAACATTATGTTCGTAAGCTTTCACGATTTGTACACATTATAGAGTCTACCCGTGACCACGGTCGTTGCAATACGGTCAAAACGTCGAGCAATAAACAAAGGTATTTAGCCTTAAAATTAAATAATTACGCGATTAAGACCCGTAGCTTATAAAATTCTCTATCTATTACCAACGTTACATAAAAAATGTTGACCTACAAATCCCTTGTTGCAGGACACGCACTACGAATGGAATGAAACTGACATCCTATCCCACGGCTTCAGCGGCCTAAGTCTTCACAGGACTGATAGCTTAAACCAACGTCCTTTAGGCGCCCTAAAGCGCACCGGCTCAAAAGGCAGTGCGTACAGCCTTCGCAGTGTAAGAAAAGAACAAAAGCCCGCTCCAGAAAGACCTCCTGCTATTCCAGATGCAGGTTTTGGCACGCTCGAGATTAAATTGGCTTACGACAATGCTACGTCCTCCTTAGCCGTAACAGTTCTGAGAGCCAGAGGTCTAACTGGCATGGATATGACAGGGTTGTCTGATCCCTTTTGTAGGCTTGAAGTTATGCCAAAAGGTAAGTTTATTGTAAATTATTGATACACACAAGCCGTGCGGCGTGCGCGTAAGATATGAACATCTAATTTGACGAAGAAGTGACCTGTCGATTTGGTCTAGAGGCATAAATTCGGTAAACAGTATTGGTGACAATTGTGTAGTTGTGGGTTCGAGCCTTCGGTATACAATCGTCTTTTTGTAAGTCATTTTCGTTTCGTCTTTCTATTTCGCATTGAACAGTGTGGTGTTGCGAAGATTATAAAAAAAAAAATTAAGGTAAGAACTTTGTTCCATCCGGGTGTCCCTTAACACCTCTCAAGTTTTTTTTATTTATTTTCTTTCACACAATGGTTTGATTTGCCAAATTGGACAGGTCGACAAAGTAAGTAGTTGCCACTGCTAAATATAGGCATTGGATTTTTCGGCCCAAAATTCGAATTTTACGTATTAACACCGGATCCAGACGTTGGCCCCAACGTCGGTCCCAACGCCACTCGTCCAACATGTGGATCTAGAATAACGCACGTCCCAACGTTGGCGCCAATCTTATTTTCTAGATCCACACTTATGACGAGTGGCGTAACGGGTACACAATGATACCTATTTAGATGGTTCATTTATAGTATATCTATTATTTCTAGCCCATTTAGCATTTACAGTAAATTAATTGATTATAATATTAATGTAAAGTCGATATTAAAAACGAATATTTGTGCCGTAAGAGTGCACCTAGAATACTATCTATTTTTTATAGTTTTGTTATTTTAGTTGACCTGGGACCCTAGACAAATGGCATTCTATTGGATTACAGTTGACGCTAATCGAATAGAATGACGTCAGAATGACATCGTTGCGCGCACACAACTGCTAATCTTATGTTAACGCGCGACGTCATTCTATTTGTTTAGTGTAAACTCTAATCGAATAGAATGCCATTTGTCTAGGGGGGCTGAGAGGAAAACAGGCATACCATGAGTCTTATAGGAAGTAGTTACTAATGCGCTTATTACACCACACTAAATCATAGAGCCTAAACCCTTAAAAGAGAGGTGTAATAAGAGGGCCCTAACTCTCTAACAAATTTTCAAGACCACCTCGATTTAGGGCCCTGATTTAGGGTAGTGTAATAGCCGTTTATATCCTGTACACACAGGAATAGGTACTACCTAGGGATTTGTAAGGAGGCTCTCGTACAACAATGTAGGCCCAATATTTACGGTCCGTTTATCTGCAAGGTACGAGTAACTTCGAGATAAACGCAAGGGGAACTTACTCGTGGGCAGACTCAACTTTCAAAAAGTTTAGTTACGGTCTAGTACAGTGTCTGAGCCATTATCTCTTATACCATTTCATTTCATATTGGAGACAAACTTTTAGTAGATCGATAAAGAGTATCTTATGATTCTGTGCCCCGTTTTCCCCTGTATCTTGTTTCCGTCTTTTTGCAGGCCTAATTTTTTTTATATTGTTTTTTTAGCATTTCTTATTTCTAATTTCATTTAAATATATATGTTATAAGCATATATATAATATATATTTGTTATCAGCTCTTAAAATACTTTGTTTTGATACCCCACTCGATAGGTTTTGAAGATATTTTTTTTAAACATAAGTATATAATGGCGCCAAAATTACGCTATTTGACTTTTTTTAATTTTAAAGTACACAGTGTCACTCTCACAACTAAGACGAATCTAACGGCATCTCTCAAGCTAAAATCCATCAAGCCGTTTAGGCTCTAGGCCGTGCCAAAGAAATATACACACATACATACATACACTCAAAAACATACCCTCCTTCTTACGCAGTCGGGTAAAAAGTATAACACTATCCTACAACGTATAACTTTTGTGGTACCATTTACTAAGAAACTATCACACTTTCAGGTTTGGGCTTTGATATAGTAATTTACGTTTATGTCTAGATGTGTTATCTAATAAAGAAATATTATTATATACATATTTGACTGCCTCTGTGGCGCGGTGGGAATGTATCCGACTGCTACGCAAGAGGTCGTGGGTTCGATCCCCACCCAGGATAAAACTTTGTGTGATGAGCACGATGGTTTATTCAGTGTCTGGGTGTTATTTGTCCATAATATGTATGTATTTAGAAATATATAAGTATGTTTATCGGTTGTCTGGTTTCCTTAGTACAAGCTCTGCTTAGTTTGGGATCAGATAGCTTTGTGTGAGTTGTTCAATACATTTTATATTAATAAAAACCGCGCAGTATAAAGCTGATTCTCCCAACTTCGTGAGCCATCCTATAGCACTGCTTTGTGCTAGTTTAGGTTTATTTTCATGGATAAACCTTTATTGTATATTTGCAGAAGGCACATATTCCAACAGACTAAGAACGAAGACGGTGCACAAAACGAAGAACCCTGAGTTCAACGAGACGCTCCACTTCTTCGGCATCACAGAATCTGATCTTTGTATCAAATCACTGGAAATCGTTATTTTTGATGACGACAGGTTGGTAGAAGATTTTATAATAGTTTCCTTTGTTTAAACATGTGTTCTAAACTTTTGTTTATAGTATTTTTTTTAGAAAAGTAAGATAACCAGCAATGTGGGATTTTGGGTCCCCACATTACTAGTAATCCTGTTAACCCCTCCAGCTAAGCTCAATGGCTTGTGTTAGGAGTGGGTTCAAGTTAGTAGTATAATGGGTAGGATTCGAATCCATGACTTCACAAATGCGAGTCCGGTGCCTTAGCCATTAGGCTACCGCCGCTTAATTAGATATCATACGAGTACTTCCGCTTAGTCGTCATAATACCCTAGTAGACTTATGACAAAAGTTTAAGTCACTTCTCCCGTCTTTATTATTCAGGCGTGGACCCAAGGAGGGGGAGCAACAGGGGCATTTCCCCCCCTCCCCCCCCCCGGACTTAACGACATTACCTTTTTTTGGGGGGGAATTCGAGAGTTTTGACATTTTGTAATTCTAATTCTTACTAATATTACAAAAAAATGCAAAAATAACTAACGGCTAACCTGCTGAACCGATTTTGATTAAATTTAGCGTAGAGTAATCTTGAAGCCGGAGTGACATGTACATACATGGTATATACATAACCAATATCATCCCAAACAGAAGCACGGTCAAAAGCTAGTACCTAAACATCTATAACAAGGCCTCCTCTTTTCCATATAACCTTTCGTCCTCGCAAAGGTGACATCCGGAGGAATTTCACTCATGAAAATAGCTAAAAGAAAGGTATTTCACGTCAGAGGGTTGCGTTCAAATTGAAGATCGTAAACGTTTGGTATTTTGAATACCAGCTTTTTCCCGCATCTTCGGCCGCTTTTTTTAAGTAGGTAGGCAGAGTTGAGCGTAATCAAGCGTAGTAGTCATATAAGCAAGAATTATAAGCATATTTGTACTAATACCATTCTTATAAATGCATTATTGTAGAGTCTTTTACAAATAATAGCATTTGACAACTCTTGACATACTCAAGGGCATTAACATTCTTTTAAATTCATTATTGTAGAGTCTTTGACTTATAATAGAATTTGACAACTCACAACATACTCAAGAGCATTCTCAAGAGTTTTTGTTATTTCAGTCTTAAAGTTTGCTACAAGACTGACTTATAAAACAGTTACAAGATACTAACTGTCAAGGACATTTGGTTTTTTAACTCAGTCTTATAGTTTGCTACAAGACTGACTTATAAAACAGTTACAAGACACTAACTATCAAGAAAATTTGGTTTTTTAACTCAGTCTTATAGTTTGCTACAAGACTGACTTATAAAATAGTTACAAGGTACTAACTGTAACGACCATTTGGTTTTTTAACTCAGTCTCATAGTTTGCTACAAGACTGACTTATAAAACAGTTACAAGACACTAACTGTCAAGAACATTTGGTTTTTTAAATCAGTCTCATAGTTTGCTACAAGAATGACTTATAAAACAGTTACAAGACACTAACTGTCAAGGACATTTGGTTTTTTAACTCAGTCTTATAGTTTGCTACAAGACTGACTTATAAAACAGTTACAAGACACTAACTATCAAGAAAATTTGGTTTTTTAACTCAGTCTTATAGTTTGCTACAAGACTGACTTATAAAATAGTTACAAGGTACTAACTGTAACGACCATTTGGTTTTTTAACTCAGTCTTATAGTTTGCTACAAGACTGACTTATAAAACAGTTACAAGACACTAACTATCAAGAAAATTTGGTTTTTTTAATTCAGTCTCATAGTTTAGCTACAAGACTGACTTATAAAACAGTTACAAGACACTAACTGTTAAGAACATTGGGTTTTTTTAACTCAGTTTTATAGTTTGCTACAGGTCTGACTTATAAAACAGTTACAAGACACTAACTGTCAAGAACATTTGGTTTTTTAACTCAGTCTCATAGTTTGCTACAAGACTGACTTATAAAACAGTCACAAGACACTAACTGTCAAGAACATTTGGTTTTTTAACTCAGTCTCATAGTTTGCCACAAGTCTGATTTATAAAACAGTTACAAGACACTAACTGTCAAAAACCATTTGGTTTTTTTAACTCAGTATCATAGTTTGCTACAAGACTGACTTATAAAACAGTTACAAGCACTAACTGTCAAGAACATTTGGTTTTTTAAATCAGTCTCATAGTTTGCTACTAGAATGACTTATAAAACAGTTACAAGACACTAACTGTCAAGAAGAGTTGGTTTTTTATCTCAGTCTCATAGTTTGCTACAAGACTGACTTATAAAACAGTTACAAGACACTAACTGTCAAGAACATTTGGTTTTTTAACTCAGTCTCATAGTTTGCTACAAGACTGACTTATAAAACAGTTACAAGACACTAACTGTCAAGAACATTTGGTTTTTTAACTCAGTCTCATAGTTTGCTACAAGACTGACTTATAAAACAGTTACAAGACACTAACTGTTAAGAACATTTGGTTTGTTAACTCAGTCTCATAGTTTGCTACAAGACTGACTTATAAAACAGTTACAAGACACTAACTGTCAAGAACATTTGGTTTTTTAAATCAGTCTCATAGTTTGCTACAAGAATGACTTATAAAACAGTTACAAGACACTAACTGTCAAGAACATTTGGTTTTTTAACTCAGTCTCATACTTTGCTACAAGACTGACTTATAAAACAGTTACAAGATACTAACTGTCAAGAACATTTGGTTTTTTAACTCAGTGTCATAGTTTGCTACAAGACTGACTTATAAAACAGTTACAAGACACTAACTGTCAAGAACATTTGGTTTTTTAAATCAGTCTCATAGTTTGCTACTAGAATGACTTATAAAACAGTTACAAGACACTAACTGTCAAGAAGAGTTGGTTTTTTAACTCAGTCTCATAGTTTGCCACAAGTCTGATTTATAAAACAGTTACAAGACACTAACTGTCAAAAACCATTTGGTTTTTTTTAACTCAGTATCATAGTTTGCTACAAGACTGACTTATAAAACAGTTACAAGCACTAACTGTCAAGAACATTTGGTTTTTTAAATCAGTCTCATAGTTTGCTACTAGAATGACTTATAAAACAGTTACAAGACACTAACTGTCAAGAAGAGTTGGTTTTTTAACTCAGTCTCATAGTTTGCTACAAGACTGACTTATAAAACAGTTACAAGACACTAACTGTCAAGAACATTTGGTTTTTTAACTCAGTCTCATAGTTTGCTACAAGACTGACTTATAAAACAGTTACAAGACACTAACTGTCAAGAACATTTGGTTTTTTAACTCAGTCTCATAGTTTGCTACAAGACTGACTTATAAAACAGTTACAAGACACTAACTGTCAAGAACATTTGGTTTTTTAACTCAGTCTCATAGTTTGCTACAAGACTGACTTATAAAACAGTTACAAGACACTAACTGTCAAGAACAGTTGGTTTTTTAACTCAGTCTCATAGTTTGCTACAAGACTGACTTATAAAACAGTTATAAGACACTAACTGTCAAGGACATTTGGTTTTTTAACTCAGTCTCATAGTTTGCTACAAGACTGACTTATAAAACAGTTATAAGACACTAACTGTCAAGAACAGTTGGTTTTTTAACTCAGTCTCATAGTTTGCTACAAGACTGACTTATAAAACAGTTATAAGACACTAACTGTCAAGAACAGTTGGTTTTTTAACTCAGTCTCATAGTTTGCTACAAGACTGACTTATAAAACAGTTATAAGACACTAACTGTCAAGAACATTAGCTTTTATATCTCGGTTTTATAGTTAGCTACATGCTTACCTAGTAAATTACTTATAAGATTAAGTTTGCTATAAATGTTGATAAACTTTCGCGGTTCATACACATTAAAAAAATATTTAAACTATGGGTCTTAATCGCGTGAATAATTTAAGGTAAAATACCTTGTTTATTGCCCGACGTTTCGACCGTATTGCAACGGCCGTGGTCACGGGTAGACTGATTAAGACTACGGGTCTTAATCAGTCTATATAATTTTATAAAGAATAAGTTTCTTAAATAGTACTTGGCTGAGTTTGCTATAAGTTTACGCTGCTAGTCTTGTTCAAGACTCTTTTAAACTCAATAGCCTATGCTATAAGCCCTAAAGAACCAAAAAAGCTTATTAAATACTAGATCAATCACTTTATTAGTAAACGTAAGCCATTAGTTTGAAATTATGTTTTTCTAATTTGTCTTAACAAAAGCCTTCAAAATTAATTCACAAAATTGGAATTTCGCCCTTTTGTTGAGAAACGCAGTTTTGCAGCATTAACTCAATGACGGTATATCCGATCATGTCCGAAATAATTTTAGTTTAAAGTACTTATTAAGCGCTACCTTTGTGATTATTTTCTCATATTTTTTTGTTCACACGGTTCAAAAGTTAAGGGCTTCGAAAATTGCACAAATTGCATAAACTTTCGGAGCGATTATTTCCAAAAATATACCCTTAATCAAAAAAAATAATAGAAATCTCAAAATGTTTTTGAAAAACCTGTCGAATGATGTAGAACACGTTGAAATTAGCTGAAAAAATAATTCAGCTTCTGTTACATGTATGAAGTGCCACCCCCTCCCCCCCCCCCCCCCAAATATATTTATTTAGCTATCAAACTAAGTAGCGGCTACTACAAGACATCTTTCCACTTTTTCTTTCATCGACTACTCATTACTATTTGAATAAAATACCTGTGACATACGGACGGACAGACAAACAGACAGACAGGCTTTATAATATAAACTATAAGGGTTCCGTTTTGCCATTTTGGCTACGGAACCCTAAAAATGGCATTCTATAAATGAAAATAGACGAGATAAAATGCTGCGTGTTTGATTAAAATCTATTTAGATTTTAATCAACCATCGCTAAGGACCATTGATATTATATGGGCCTTCTCCTTTGGAAATACGAGACACAGACATTAACACACATAGGTACCTACTTACCTAAACTTTAGTATAAAACGCCCCTCATTTCGATCGGTATTAAAAAACGAGTAGGTAAAACACTTGAACCAGTATTCAAAAAACGAGCAATACTTTATGAATACACGTCAAAGGCTAACGCGCTCGACAGATAGGCATTTTTCATCGTTAATTGAATCAGCTTGTTTATGAAAGGGTTGCCTTTTCGCAATTAAACCCTAGATTGCCATGTAACCTGATAACAAGGGAGGTAAATATCGAGCGCTGCAAGATTATTAGAGGATTTATCCCTAAGTTTTTGTTTTTTTTAGGTTGGTGGCGATGTAGGGCCGTATTTTTAGTTACTTTCTGTCACAGTCAAGTAGTTATTGTACAACTTGTCTGAACACAGACTTGGTCTTGGTATTAAAAGGTATTTACATATGTAGTGAAAGCCGGACTTAAGAAAATGGTGACAGATTAGTTTTCCGCCATTTTCACAATTCGTCGGATATTATTTTATTTATATTTATTTAAAAACTTTATGAACAGTTATTATACAAAGGCGGACTTAATGCTTAAAGCATTCTCTACCAGTCAATCTCAAGGTAATGTAGAAATAAAAATAGAAATAGGTGCAGTAAGCTTGTTGGAAGCTAAACTATTTATTAATAAACAATATACTTTTTAATAACGAAATAATTATATAAGTACCTACACACATACATACAACTATACATACCTACATAAAGGCATTCGACAAACCTACCAAAGCTACCTGCTGATTCCTAGAGTTCCTAGGAACCGCCAGATGTTCTTGGGAGAATAAGAATCAATATTTATTTTAATGTGTCGGCGTTTGGCGTTGCGAATCATCTGATTTGTCGGCCCAGTTGTCGTAATTGCGTTTTGTCCTGAATTTGCGGCAAGTCCGACCTCTACGTCGTATCGCCATTCTTATCCCGTTTGTCATCCAACAGGGACGCTTAATTTTAAATGACGCATGAACGTCTTACAGCCCTACGACCAATTAATTAGATATATTAACTTTGGCATCAACCGAGGTCGCCTCAAAAACCGATTCCCAATTTAATTTCGACGCATCCTCCAAAAGTTTGCCCTCATTCATCAACGTGCATGACCAAAGCTCCTCACACTCAGAACTTTGAGACAGGGTTCAGGTGGTTTTAGTAAGTAAGAGATAGAGAGATATATATTAAGTCGTTGTGAGAAAAACCTAGAGCCAAACTCTGCCTATGCCCAAAAACAAGAGAAGGAGCTGAGGTCAGAATTAGGTCTAGCTAGGTATCCGTTCCATCTACGTCGTGATGTTTAATTATTACCAACCAACCAATTACCTTCGTTTTTAAAATGAAATCATTTGTTTAAAAATGTATCTGACCAAACTCAAATCTGCTTACCTACTACCTACGTAGTAGGTTCATGACACAAAAAATATTCGACGAAAATTACAACAGTAAAATAATTTCCATGATAATTCATTTGACAGCAAAGCGACCCTCTTCAATTTAATTATATCGTTGAAAATATCTCTACTGGAAAAAAGTTTTACGATTCTGTCAATCCCATACTTTTTTCTAATATCGATTAATTGAAAACACTTGGAAGTATTTATAACTTTCGCCCGCGGCTCCGCCCGCGTGGATGTCGGTTATCGCGATAAACACTATCCTATGTCCTTCCCCAGGACTCAAACTATCTCCATGCCAAATTACATTTAAATCGGTTTAGCTGTTTGAGCGTGAAAGCGTAACAGACAGACAGACAGACAGAGTTACTTTCACATTTATAATATTACTAGATTTCGCCCGCGGCTCCGCCCGCGTGGATGTCGGTTACCGCGATAAAAACTATCCTATGTCTTTCCCCGGGACTCAAACTATCTCCATACCAAATTTCATCTAAATCGGTTCAGCTGTTTGAGCGTAACAGACAGACAGACAGACAGACAGAGTTACTTTCACATTTATAATATTAGTATGGATTAGTGTGGATTTTTCGTAGGTCCAGTGAAAAAAAACAATGTAATATTCAGGGGCGTAGATTGTTTTTGACGGGTCCTATATGAAAATTTCTAGGAGGGCCAGGTGAACAAATCAAATGTGGATTTCTCTCGCACAAATTTTTTTTTTTTTTAAGATAACTAGCAATGTGGGATTGCGGTCCCACATTGCTAGTTACTGGCTTGTGTTAGGAGTGGGTTTATATCTATACTAATATTATAAAGCTGAAGAGTTTGTTTGTTTGAACTACTGGGTCAAATTGAAAAAAAGTTTACTTGAACTTGTATATTAGCCCATCTATTGAAGAAGGCTATATAAGATCACGCCATATCTAATAGGAGCGGAGCAGCAATGAAAAGGGTTGCAAAAACGGGGAAAATTGATGCAGACGAAATTGCATGGGTCAGCTCAAAAATAATTGATAGCTAGTCATTGATACAGCTGATATGGCGGTAGCTACGGCCTTCAAAACTAGCTTAGTAGTTTCCATAAGCAAACTAACTCCCTTGAAGCTCATTCCCAATAATATCTTCTTTTAGGTACCGATAGTAGATACCTAAGTATTTTTACGCCAAAACCTACATCAAAATTGAATCTTTATAATATAAAGAAGAGAGTCAGAAAGTAAAACCAATTTGACAAGAAAGTTTCATACCAATGATATTTTCCATCAGATACGGCTGCGACGAGATGGGTTCCGCGACAGTTGCTTTGCGGGAATGTTCCAAGACTTCAGCTCAGCTTCGCTTGGCACTCACCGGGTCTAACGGCTCAGAGCCCACGGGCCCCAGGATACTGCTCGCACTCTGCTACAGCACCAAGAAGAGAGCCCTAGTCGTCACAATCTGCAGAGGCGCTGATCTCCCTCCTCAGGACAGCAACGGATACTCAGATCCATTTGTTAAACTGTAAGTAGTTTCTAACAGTTTTCCGTAACAAAAAATATATTTAGGTACATAAATAAACTAGTTTTTAGAAGAATGAACCTTTCAAAATATCTACCAATTAAAAGACAACGCAATCAGCAATACAAAGCTCTAAAATTGTGATAGAACAACATGCTTAATATTATAAATGCCTTAATTATATTATTTTATTAGCTACGGGTCTTAGTCTACCCGTGACCACGGCTGTTGCAATACGGTCATAACGTCGTGCAATAAAACAAAGGTACTTATTTAACCCTAAAAAAAATATTTACGCGATTATGACCCGTAGCTTATAAAATTCTATAATGTTTTTACAAATCGAGATAGTTTACGAACATATAATGCCATAATTGCTTACATACATGGCTTCATTGTTAAGGCATCAATTTTGAAAAAACGACAACAACAAAAAAACGCAGAAATATAATTATCAATAAGTATTACTTACTCACTACCTAATCCTCGTATATTGTTCACAGCCATCTTGATCCAGACCCGTATCACAAGAAACACAAATCATCAATTAAATGGCGAAACCTCAATCCAGTTTGGAACGAAGAATTTCTTTTCGAAACTCGTCCCACTGAACTTTCGCGCCAAAATTTGACATTGACAGTTTGGGATAAGGATTACGGCAAACCCAACGACTTTCTGGGAAGCCTAGTGTTGGGAGCGAGTAGCAAAGGTAGAAGGCTCAAACATTGGATGGACTGTATTAAATTTCCTGATCATCGACATGAATCGTGGCACTCGCTAACTGATACCCAACATCTTTAGTCGATTTAACAAGGAGCTTAGAGAAAAAGTATACATTTTTTAAATAATAAATTTAACAAGAAGAGAGCTTCAAAGCAGATCGGTGCTTCAATATAGTATATTGTTATGTTATTAAATGTTTTTTCACTAGGAATACTTATGTATTTATATTATAACATAAAATTATTGTTATATGTATCTAGTGATTCGGATTTAGTAAATTAATATTATCTTATTACATTGAAATGTAAATGAAAAAATATTTTATTTCAGCGTTTAACAAAGGGCTTAAGTAATTTATTTTAAACAAAAAATATATGCCAAGCTCTGGAAGGTTTAACTACGCAGTAGGTGCGTCATTATGTGGTCTTCACACTAGGCATGCCTGTATCTTATTCATTCTTTTTCTTTTGTAAAAAATGGCTCCCGCTGTAGGGTATAAGCCCTGTCGCGAGGGACTTGACAAACATACAAGTCACGACGAAGACATTAATTACATCCAGACTCGGAACAACAATTTGTGGATCACACAAAGTGTTCCTTGTGGGAATCGACTACAACCTCTTGCGTAGCAGTTGGATAAACTCCCACAGAGGCAGTCGATATACAAAATTGACTGCCAAAATTGATTGTAGTATCGTGAAGACCATTATTAAAACTGCAGTTTCTTATTTTACTATTACGAACTACCTACTAAATAATAAAGGCATGACTCCGAAATACTATATAATTACGTTTTGAAAAACATATATGTAAAGTAGGTACTTAGGAAACTAAATATTTTAAGACATTGTTTTGTCGGTTTTCAGTGACAGAGTTCAATAAAATATTTGTAATCTAAATGTTGATGAATTACCATTTCGATTAGCCCTAAATTTAAATTTAAAATTTAAGTAACTATGTAGTTAAGTTTAAAGTTGTATTAACTGTAAATTTAATCGTTGTTGAAAATAATCTGCATGTATTTTTGTACTTTGCCGTTCCAGTTATTATAAATCATTTTGTGCCAAATGTATCCATGAATATTAATATGTAAGTTGACGACTGCCTGTTGCTAGATCGTGTAATCCAGTCTACCTACACCGCTGGACGCATTGCATTTCGATTGCATGGCGTTTATTTAAAGTTGCTAAAATTACCATCGAAATGACAACCGTCAAACGGGGCTATTTGGATTTTCCGGGGTTATTTGGATTATAATGAATCTAAGATTTGACAAGATATTAATTCTACCGGAACTAATACAAACATTTATTTTTTATTTGTAATAATAAATAAATAATAAAAATCATTTATTCACTTAGGAAGCAAAATACTACACTTGTGAAAAGTCGATTCCACATTTACTTGTAATGCATAAAAAGAACAGGCAATAAAAACTCGTGGCCACTCTTTTCAAATTGCCAATGTTTACAATGTTTCTCTGTATAAAAACTGTATATGCAGGTACTAGTATATGAGTATATTATCTGTGATGCAGGTAAGGTGCTGCCACCAAAATTATACACCATAATAAAGGACTGATGCAAAAAAAAGAGGTCAATATTATTAGAAGAGTACACGAGATTAGATACATCAGCCTCAATGGGCACAACATAGTAGGAGCATCCTCCAACTTTATGTGCTTAAATATTGGCCAATTTACTGCTACTTAATGAATATGTGGCAAATCTTAGGCTCAGTCTATTTTTACAATTTCGAGGTTATAGTAACGTAGCACATATTATTATTCCGTGTTAAGGGAGTACGCGTGTACCTTTCAATACCACAGTGCGTGTTGAAAAAATGAAATGGCCCGTTTAGACGCCCATTAAAGATGGTGAACTACTTTTCAGTAGAAGGCGTACGAAATAGCCCCGTTTTACGAAACGTTAAAAAAATGCAATGGGTTTTAGACCGAAATAAAGTGAATAAACACTTGTCAAAATAATCATGTTTTATTTTACACGTACCTACATACCTACTTAAGTATGTTACACCTATACCTATACCTACGTATAATCAACGTACTAGGGGGGGGCAACCCTGTGCCCTGGGTCCATATTTTCAGTATGCGCGTCAAGATTTTGAACTGTTTATTAACTTAAATTACACTAGTCACAGCACGAAAGGGAAGTGGGGGGGGGGCACCCCTAAAATCGTGGTCTCACAAACAAAACCAGCTCAATTCTCAAAGTTACTGCGCAAGCAGAGTGATAAGCACTGCATTCAATTTGAAACCAATGGACGAGTTGGAAAGCCACAGCACGAGCAAGGGAGTTTAACGGGAAACTTAAAATTAATTATAGTAATTTTTATAGGCGTTTCTTGCCAATTACTTTATTATTACAATAATTGCATTTTTGAAAGAAAATTTGAAGTCCAGACCTATCCTTGCCTATCCATTTCCGCTTGCGCCATCTAGCCGCAATAAAAAAAGCCGTGATAGTTCTAGTAAACAGTGGTTAGATGACGCAAGCAAGAGAAGAATTTGATACGTGGCTCTGCACTTCAAAATGTTCTATCTTTTATTTTATCAAAAATGCAATTATTGTATAAACTTAAAATTCACTGCGAGCTGAGGGCTTATCGCGAATTTAGAAGTAACTGCACACCAGTGGATCGCAGCGCGATTTTATTAGTCACTTTGCAAGCAGTGGGGCGTAGCATGAAGGTGGAATTCACTGAATGAGTTGACGACCACAGCGTGATCTTATATGCAACCGAACGAGCTACAACGTTTATATAATAATTTTAAATTTGTGACCGGAGCAAGGTTTTAAAAGTCACTGAGCAAACGAAGTGCAGCCCGAACCTAAAAGTCACTGTGCGTATTGGCGAGAGCAGGGCAAATTTTCGAACCATTATGCAAGCTGTGGCCGCAGGGCGGTTTTAAGTGTCACTCCATGAGGAGAGGGGCACAGTGTGATTAAAATTTTTGGGGCACAATGATTACTGTGCCCCTAAAAACGAGCAAAGAAGCCTTTGCGTGAGCTAAAACCTGCGCGACGAAAAGGACAGTGTGCAAAACTGGTATACCTCAATTTTCTTTACGCATCAGAGACGTGAACAGTGCGCGAATTAGAAAGGGGGAAGATAGACGCTCTAGAGATGTGGTGCTGAAGGAAGATGCTCGAGATATTGTGGACTGATTTCCACTCTAACGTATTCATACTTCAGGAGCTCAGAATCACTCAGCGTTTATTGGACGTGGTACAATCGCGTATATTAAAATTGTTTGGTCATATCTCTAAGAGGGATAACGATTCCACGACGGCTGGTCATACAGGGAAAATAGGAAAGAACCAGATAACGCGGCAGGGCACCTATACGCTGGACTGACCAAGTCAAATCTGCAATAGGAAGCCACGAAATTGAAAGCAGCGTATCTGCCTGCGCCAGACAGTCTGCCAACAGGAACAGATAGCAGGAGACCGTGCGGAGAGCTGTGTCCGCTTCTACTATAGTTACGGACGTCTTTACGTGACCACGGCGGCTCTCGATTGAAAAGCACTACAATAAGCAAAATGATAAAGTGTGCGCTCACAGTTCTAAAGAAGCTGCTCAAGTGGTCGGAAAGGTACAGCGTGGTCATCATCCTGCGTCAGTGATGGTTTGGTAGGGCGTGTCTTATCAAGGCGTCACAAAACTACATTTTTGTGAAAAAGGAGGGAAAACTTCAGCTAAAGTGTATCAAGAGACAGTCTTGAATCGTGTTGTGAAACCTCTCAGCAATACACTTTTTAAAAATGTACCGTGGACTTTCCAGCAGGACTCTGCACCTGGTCACAAGGTACGAGTTACCCAAGCCTGGCTTGAAACCAACGTTCCGGACTTTACTTATAAAGCTCTTAAGCTGAAGACTGGCCCTCATCTAACCCAGGCCTCAAACCTTTAAACTACAAATTATGGTCAGTTTTATAGGACATGGCTGACAATATGGGATTGAGTCCCACATTACTAGCAATCTTGTTAACCCCTCCAGCTAAGCTCAAAGGCTGGTGTTAGGAGTGGGTTCAAGTCGGTAGAATAATGGGTAGGATTCGAACCCGCGACCTCACGATTGGGAGACCGATGCCTTAGCCATTAGACTACCGCCGCTTATAAAGTGATGATCCTACATTTTTTTCGTACAAAGTTTTTAAATTTCCCATCATAAATTCCCAAAGCGAAATATTTCTTCAACATTTCTCCCATAAAATGAAATAAATCATGTACATACAATGTGTGTGTGGTTCAACAAAAAAAGCCGCCAAATTTGCGTGCCAGAGGTTATATGTTTAAAATATTTTTCAATTAGGTACGAGTACTTTTCCACAAAATTGAGAAAATAGCCGAAACCTAAAAACACAAACAAAGCACAGATTACAAAACACAAATTTTGTTTCTTTTACCCCGGTAACACACCACACAGCCATCTCGTAAACGAGACCGTACTGTTCATCATTCGGTTTCATTTGCTATGTTTTCATTCATTTCTATACGTTTTGATATTGAAAGTTATAGTTTTAGACATAGACTAGTATAGTATTAAATTTATCTGTGGACATAGGCAATTGTTTTGTAAACATTATTAAACGAAGACACACCCCTAAAATACAGTTGATACTAGTTCGTGGACCTGAGTATTTCACATTCTCTGTAACATTTTAATTATTGTCATTATACTAATAATAATATAAATTTGTAGTGTTACAAGTATGACTAGTATAATGTACTTAAGAAAGGTAATTCAACAAAGCCTAAATCTATACCTACTAATATTATAAAGCTGATGATTTTGTTTGTTTATTCGAACCCGATAATCGTAGGAACTTGAAAAATTATTTTAGTGTTGGATAGCCCATTTATCGAAGGTTATAGCCTTATATAACATCACGCTATGACCAATAGAAGCAGAGCATAAAAAAAAAGAGGAATTTAGGGTCAAAAGATGCTGAATCTTTCTAACAAACGTCAAAAGCGACCCGTTCCTTACAAGTTTGCAGTAGGTACCGGCCTTAGGGTAGCGCGTGCCTGGGCTATCGCCCTGGGTAAGCAGACAGACTAGAGAAGCCCCGCAACCCGAGCGGCCATGACAGCGATGGAGTCACTTGATTCTTATCTACTTTTTGAATCTATTAGTTTTAAAATGTCTTATGGACCCCGAGTAGATTTTTTTTTCTGTGTCCTTTAAAAATTTATTGCGACAAACACTAAACGAAACTAGTGACACGTGGGGGGGCCTTGTAGAATCCGCTCTAGAGTTCTAGTTGCCCTAGACTAACTATGATTTAGCGCCTATATTTAGGTATAAGTTTAAAGGGGCGCTGCAGAAAGACTCGATCGGGCCGCTGCTGTGGCTAATGCCGGTTCAGCAAGTTTTTTATGACCAAATCATTTACTTTTTATATTTGTTTTCATGAATAAAATATAATAAACACGTTAAAGATGAACATATTTGTTAACACATTATGACATATTTATTTAATTAAAACTTTAAGCACAAAGTTGTACAAAGGTGGACTTAATGCTAAAGCATTCTCTGCTCTCTACATCACCCTACGGTAGAACTTAGGGTGATGTAGAAATGAAATGTGTAGGTGCAGTAACCTAATTGGAAATTAAAAACTTCATATTATTGTCACACAAATAAAAATTACTAGATAGAGAATATAAAATAAATACTGAAACACAATGTAACTATAAGTAAAATAATATACATACTTACAAAAATACATATTTTTAACTATACATACGTATATAAATACACAGATACAGTTAGATATAATAGGTTACTAATGTGATGATTCAGCTGATCCATCTAGGAACACAGTGCGTACCTTCCATTTAAAATTAAGTTGATTGGGTGCCATTCTAATTTTAGGGGTCAGGGCATTCCAGAGAGAAACAGATTGAACTAGAAAAGAGCATCCGACGAATCTAGAAGAATGATTAGGACTTATTAGAAGCAGATTGTCAGAAGATCGAAGACCTCTACTGTGATTGGAGTGGAGGTACTGAAAGTTGGAAGTCAAGTATGAAGGGCAGTAGGAGAATTAAGAATAGAATAGAGTGTAGCGAGAGCGCGTAAACTATGTCGCTGGCGAATAGGGAGCCATTTAAGTTCGAAACGGTAAGAAGAAATATGGTCAAACTTACGAAGATTGAAAATGAATCGAATGCAGTTATTTAGAAGTCGATCAAGTTTATTAAGGAACTCTGCATTCAGGTCAAGATATCATAACTAAATCACCTTAATCAATCAAGTGGAATATCAGCGTTTGGACGAGCATTACTTTAGTTTTATACGTAAGAAAATCTTGAGACGATAAAAAACCCACACGTAACCCTTTGACTTACTTTAATTAATAGAGTATGCGGTTTGCCAGTTGAGAGTGGTATCAAAGAAAATCCCGAGATTTTTAACCGGAAAATGTAACGGGTTAATGGAGCCGTTAAATTTAACAGGTGGTAATGTGTTAGTGGCATCCTATCACAATGGTCGGGCCTGGCACTTAGACGGATTTACATTCAAGCCAATATTTCTGACCAGGTCTTGATAGCGTTAAGGTCTCTATTAAGCCTAATGATGGCATCAGATATGATATTCACACTGGCCTGGGCCAGTGTAAATATCATATCTGATGGCCATATAACTGCAAGTCATTTGCGTAAAGATGGAACGCACACTGAAGGACATTAGATATGAGATCGATAAAAATAGAACATCAGATGAGGTAGGATAGAAAGTAAGATATCATGGCTGATAGAATTGAAGGCATTGGAAAAATCAACCAAAACTAAAACTGTAACTTTGGTCTCATCCATGCCAGTTCTAATATCGCTAGTCACTTTGAGAAGAGCAGTAGTGGTGCTATGTCCTGGCCTGAAGCCTGATTGAAACTGGCTCAACAAATTGTTTCGGTGCACAAAAGTGTCATTTATTTATGCACACAAGCCTCCAGCACTTTTGATAAAAAGGAAGAATAGAGATAGGTCAAAAAATATTATGCAGATTGAGATTTGTAATTGGATTAGATTCAAGATTGTTAATCCTGTAGGTACCTAAGTACAGGATTAACAATCTTGAATCTTAAGAAAAATGTATGATGTGTTAAAGCAGGAAGATCAAGAATAGGTATAACCATGCGACGGCTAATACCATAATTACCAACAGCATTAGATTTGATAGAAATAATTATCTTTTTGATCTCGCCAGGTTCAACTGAAGAAAACTGAAAGAAGTCTACGTTGGGGCGAGGAAGGATATCTAAGAACTCACAGGTACGACGTTCGGCTAGATGATCAATAGGTACGAAGGAGGTGAAATGAGTATTTATTTCATCTATACCAACCGCCAACGAAGGATCAACACTTCCGTGTTTGCCAATTCCTAGAGTCCCCTAGAACTGCCAAAGATCCTTAGGAGAAGATGAATTAATATGAATATAATATGACGGTACCTACGGTATGATATAATGTCGTAGGTACAACCCTACGACACGACACGAAACATCAACTTTATCATATAACGTAGGGGCTTCAAATATATCAATCCAATCTCGACGCATCCTCACGGAGTTTATCTCCATGCCACCGATCAAAGCAACGCACGTACATACATAACTTTAGGACAAGGTTTTTGTGGCGGCATGGATAATATAAAATATATTATTTTGATAATAGTCAAATACCCTATTTACGCAGACGAAGTTGCGCGGGCCAGCTAGATGTTTTTTTCTCATCAAAACAGAAAAGTCGAATCTCGATTTTCTCAGGTAAAATATCGATTCTGTCCGTCGTGTAGATAAAAGTATAGATTTTTTTATTCTTCGATTAATCGAATTCAGTTAAACATCCATAATACTTAATACTGTTTTTAAACGCATTGCATAGAAATAAACATCAACTCGCAAAACACTATTATTATTTTTATAAAATCGAATAAAATCATTCAGCAGAGAACGAAACGTAAAACTCTTTTATTTGCGACGCAAGCACTAACAAAACGTTAAAAAAAGTTGTTTTGTGAACTTTTTTGACATGTTGGAAATCGTGAGAAAATCGTAATAATTTATCGAAGTAGTGCTAATATGTTGGTGAAATTAACTGTAATTAATTAGATATGTGTTATTAAGTTATATAAATATGGCGTTTTTGTGTCCAGTCAGGATTAGAAGGGGAAAGAAGAAGAAATGTAAGTGGAGCTTTCGTTGGGAACTTTTCATGTCAATGACCTCAGACTTTCTATATAATTTTATATATATAAAACTAGTAATTTCATCCTGTTTCACCTGACAACCTGTATCCCCAATACCCTTGACCGTGAGAACAATAATTTATGTAAGCTCACAGGCAGTTAGATCAACATTTGACAGAAGGCATTGTTACAAACTTTTAATAAAGTTTGCACCCAGTCTCAACTTTTTGCAAATTTAGTTGAACTACTCAGTTTCAAGTATAAGTAAACTAGTTCATTATGTAGAGAAAAACACCACATTTTAGTAGTATTTATCAACTTTTATGCTAATCATATTAATAGGGCATTTTAATTCTGGACTTAATAAATTGCAAAAATATCATCTCATTGTGGTCTAATTAAAAGCATGTTTCATACAAGAAAAATCTAGTTAACATTTTTATAAATTAAAACACTAAAAAGAGTTATTATTTTCCAATCTTTTTCATGGTAAGTAAGTAGCAGGGGACATAACCTACAGGGTGAGTGAAGTAAAAGGAAACACTGGTCAGGTGAATTAGTACTATCAGTGAATTGTTTTTATACTTACTAGATGCTGATTTAGTTAGTTGAATAATAATAATAACAATATCTTGGGACAACTCACACAACGCTATCTGATCCCAAACTAAGCAGAGCTTGTACTATGGAAACCAGACAACTGATAAACATACATATATATTTCTAAATACATACATATTATAGACACACCCAGACACAGAATAAACCATCGTGCTCATGACACAAAGTTTTATCCTGGGTGGGGATTGAACCCACAACCTCTTGTGTAGCTGTCCGATACACTCCCACCACGCCACAGAGGCAGTCAATCCCCACGGGAGGGGATCACATCATGATACCAAAATCTCATAAAAAAATATTAGCTTAATTTTTTTTATAAACCTATTGTACATGGCATTGTCTTTGGATTTGAATCATGATATAAAAAAAAATATATGAATAAGGTATAGTTTCAAGAACCTGTTACATCCTGTCATCCTAGATTTAATATGTACAAACATATCAGGGGCACGAAGTATACCCTTGACTTGGAAATACAATTTTTGTATTACATGCCATGTAGGAATCAAACCCTCTTGCTTAACAGTCAGTCATACAAACTCCCAATGCACACTGAGGCAGTGAATTTGCAGACATAATTATGATAAGCACTACAGTGTGAACTTTCTAAAATTTAGAACATTATGAATTTATAAGACTATCTAAATAAACTAATTTGCATATTTTAATCTCATACTTAGAATTTTATTTAGCCAAACAGGTCTAAAACAAGTTTCGACTAAAAGAATTTAGATCAATTCTTTATCTGAATAAAAGCTTTTATTTAATTTCACCTGTTAGTATGTTGACAATTTTAAAATTTAGTTGCAATTTTTATGCCAAATCTACACTATACCATATCCTATAAAGTTTAAGGGCACTCTAGTTGATGTTTCTACCATACAAATGAGCATAAGTGATTACTCTTCTGTTAAATGATTATTTTGAAAGTTATAAGCCTTAAAACATTGGAATTTTGCCAAATTTTTTGTTAAAATTCTTAAGTGTTTAAGGCTTATAACTTTTAAGAATTTATTTTATTCTCAATTATAGCTTTTTACAAGCCTAGTTTACGATAAAACAAATTGATATTCATTTTAAGCTTTGACTTACAACCTTATTTATAGGAGTAATCACTTATGTGCATTTTAATGGTAAATAATCAAGTAATATCATTGACTAGGACGCCCTTAAAGCTACATTTTGATACAACATGACCAATTTCTCTAAAAAGAATGCTATTATATGTTAACATAACAACATATGTAGATCAGTATACCCTGGGCTCTCACAGTGGTGGTGTTACTAAGGTATATGGAAGGTGGTTAAGGGTAAATTTATGCTTATATTTTTCGAAACTGATATTCCAAAGTTATTTAGTGTTATGTAATGAAGCCAGAAGTGGGAGGTTATTAGTATATTAAAAATCTGTCCATGGATCCACCTCACCTCATAAACTCGGCATTTTAAAAAACACCTTGATTAAATATTATTAATACGTCATTTAAATATAATAAATAATAAACCAAAATGTGTGAATATTATTTAAAATTAATTTTAATGAGAAATTTCCTAAATTTTAAATGATTATTTAAATCGAAATTAAGCTACACTAATCATTAAATAATTGTGTCATGCTTATAATAATATCTTGGGACAACTCACGCAACATCATCTGATCCCAAACTAAGCAGAGCTTGTACTATGACAACCAGACAACTGATATTCTAAATACATACATAATATAAGATAAATTACACCCAGGCACAAAATGAACTCTCACCACACAAAGGTTTATCCTGGTCACTAACCACAAGACCAACAGGCCAGTCAGTATTTTACTTATGTAAACTCTATAATTAAATCCTGGACTACCATATTTACCATTGGACAAGTCCATGTTAACATAATGTTTGAGGTCATTCATCCTAAATAGCACTACCCACAACCTCTAATAATAACACAATTTTCAAGTCCTTTTCTTTATCTGTATCTATATATCTAATCGAATATATCTAATATTATATATAATACCTTTAAACAAGCAATTGTTGTATATAATCTGAATAACAGCAATGGCTCCAACGATTTTTATGAAATTTAGTATCTAAGGTTTCGGGGGTGATAAATCAATCTAGCTAGGTTTAATTTTTTTAAACATTATGTATCCAAGTTTTTGAATATTTGTTGTTTTTCTCCACAACTTACAAGACCACTGACTTTTATAATTGACCCCTTTTTCAGCAAGTAGTGGGGACTCGGACAAAGACCTGTCCCGTCCGGGCTCGGGGCTTAGTCCTGGCATGGGCCGAATTACTGGCTCGGCAAGTATTGAGACGCTAGTCAGAGTGGGCATAGAGAAGGAGCATGGACTTAGTCCAGACTCCAAGATGGTGGTGTTGCATGACTTCGCGCCGTGTGTGGATGATGAGCTAGAGGTAAGAGATAGGAGCAGTTAATATTATAGGTACAGAAGGTAGAGTCCCTGATTTAGTGGCGACTGAGCAGATCGAGATATTTGATAGGTTAAGCAATCTTATGACTGCCGGTCCATAGATGGGTGACCTTTTTTTTTAAATGAAGTAATATCTAATTTTGAACAAAACTGCGCTGTACTAAACTGCATAAAATTAGACATTGATGAATTACGTATTTATTTGAATGAGGGTTACCTACTAGCATGTTTATTAAAAGACTTTCGCAAGTAATGTTGTAATGTCGCAAATTAGCTACCATAAAAAAGGTAATAGTGGGTCAACCTTAAGGAACAAATTCGTCATACATTATTGTTGTGTAACTTGAACCGTTTACTCAGCGCACGCAACGGAAGCTCTCAAAAGGAATAATCTTTCCCCGTTTTTGCAACATTTTTCTTTGCTACTCCGCAGCAGAGGCCATAGGCTACCTTCCTCGATAGATGGGCTATCCAACAGAAAAAGCACTGGTGCTCTATAATATCTCCTACGTAATTGGCTGCCGTAACCGACATCGGTTAGGAGACATTAGGTAAAAAAAAAAAAGTGAAAAGAACCATAGAGATAAATATATATACACACGTCAAGGAAGTTTTCCTTTTCCCTTCTTGGTGAGAGATGCAATCCTCAACTTTATTTATAATAGACATAATAGTCTATTTTTTTGTTTGCTTGTCTAAAAACAATAGGGCCATAAAAACCACACTTAGCCTCTTGATTGGGTCATCGTACGTTATATATCATCATATCATACTTGTCCAGTAAACCCCGATACTCCCAGAAGCTTAGCAGTCAGCATATAAAGCCAGTTCACGAACAATGGCAGCTCAATAACGAAAAGTAGAGAGAGTTAGAACTGTGCCCATAATATGTGCACATAGGCGAATCCGGGGGAGAAGGGGGGACTAGCTAAAGCGTTTGTGCTAAACAGCACGGCTGTTTGTGTACTGAATTTCTTCTATTGTATTAAATTTGTTTGAGGCACCAGGATTTTTTGGGGCACCTTCCGTCGTGTGTGCTACTCACACTTGGCCGGTGCGAAACTATATGCACCGCCCCCCCCCGCCCCCCATCCGTAGTAAGCATGTTAGATCCGCCACTGCCATTTGCCTCTCGTGCCTCCCCCAGAATGAAAATCTAAATTCAATTCTTAAAAATATTTCAGGTAAAACGCGGCCAGATAGTCAACGTTCTGTATAGAGAGAACGATTGGGTGTATGTCATAGTAGCTGAGTCCAGAAGAGAAGGTTTCATACCACACTCTTACTGCGCACCCTGCGAACATGACCTGAAGAAAAAGCTGCCTAGGAGTCGGTCACCAACTGATCTAGCACATAGAGATGTTACACAGTGAGTCCATATTATAATAATATCTTGGGACAACTTACACAAAGCTATCTGAACCCAAACTAAGCAGAGCTTGTACTATGGAAACCAGACAACCGATAAACATACTTACATGTTAAAGATAAATAGAAGACAGACACAGAATAAACCGGCGTGCTCATCACACAAAGTTTTATCCTGGGTGGGGATCGAACCCACGACCTCTTGCGTAGCAGTCTGATACACTCCCACCGCGCTTGATTCTTAGCTCAGTTTGTAGAAATTCGATTCAATCCTTTTGAAGATACTCAACCAATCTTGATTAAACTAGCTTCATCAAATCCAATTTGCATCAAAATCGATCCATTCATTTGGGAGCAACAATAACACTGTCAAGCAGACACACACGTAAAACTTATAACACATCTCCTTTTGCGTTGGGAGTTCAAAACAGTACATTTCAATGCTTCTTTAAAGGGCGATACTTTCACAATTGTTATTATTATAGAAGGCGGGCAGAATCTACCCGTGACCACGGTCGGTGTAATTCGGCCGAGGCGTCAGGAAATCAAAGGTAAGTAAGGTTAAGCTTGATTTTTTATTTTTTTTTATTTTGAAGATAAGGTGGTAGTGGCTGATCCTGCGTTTTGTTTATGGGTGTTTTGATTACAATAAGTACCACAAGATTATTTTTTTGTTAAAAGACAACTCTCGCAGTAGGGTATAAAAATGGCATGTGCTTCTTAAAATGAGCCCGGTGCAGTACGGATTTATGCCCCAGAAGGGCACCGAAGACGGTTATATATGATATGGTTAATAATATTCGGGACCGACTCAAACAGAGGAAGCTCATCACGGTGGTGTCTTTGGATATCGAGGGGGCCTTTGACAGTGCCTGGTGGCCCGCAATCAGGGTTCGACTGGCCGAGGAAGGCGAACAGTGAACGTCAGAAGGATGCTGGATAGCTATCTTCAAGAGAGAGAGGTGAGAGTGCGATACGCCGGAAAAGAATAGGTAAAGGCAACCTCCAAGGGATGCGTGCAGGGGTCTATAGGGGGACCCATCCTCTGGAACCTGCTACTGGATCCCCTGTTGCGGGAACTTGAAAGGCGAGGAAACTATTTACTATCAGGCTTTTGCGGACGATGTGGTCCTCATATTCCAGGGGGACTCAGCGGTGGAAATCCAGGAGCAAGCAAATGCCGCCCTCGCACATGTTCAGGAGTGGGGTCGGAGAAATAAGCTAAGGTTCGCACCACACAAAACCAAAGCAATGATTATAACAAACAAGCTGAAGTACGACACACCACACTTGAGCATGGGCGGGGTCGACATTGAAATGTCACGTGACATTAAAATTCTGGGACTTGCACTGGACGATAACTTGACATTCAGTAAGCACGTGAAGGAAAGAGTTGCCAAGGCCCAAGCAGTATACAAGAATCTCACAAGGGCGGCAAAAATGAGCTGGGGTCTTCATCGGGAGGTTATAAAATCCATCTATACTGCAGTGGTGGAACCAATTATTTTGTACGTAGCTAACACATGGGCACCTGCCGCGAAGAAAAAGGGCATCCAAAAACAACTGAACCAAGTCCAAAGGGGATTCGCTCAAAAACTTTGCAGGCCATACAAAACTGTCTCGCTAAACGCCTCACTGACATTAGCTGGGATAATCCCACTCGACCTCAGGGTCAGTGAGATAGCAGAGTTGTATGAGGTAAAAAAAGGGATGACATACTTGGAGCATGGGGACATGGAGGTCGAGACGATGGCGCGTTACACGCTAAATCCGCATCCCGCCGATAATATGAGCGTGGAGATCGTAAGCCTGGTACAAGCCGAAGAAGTTGCGGGGCATGCGACGCAAACAGTGCAAATCTACACTGACGGCAGCAAGCTGAATGGCAAATGCGGTGCGGCACTAACCATCTGGAAGAACGCAAAAGAGGTCAGAGCCATCAACCAGAGTACTGCACGGTGTACCAGTCGGAACTTCTCGCCATATGCAAGGCCATGGTGGAGGTCGTGAAACGCCCGGAAAACAGCTTTGGTATCTTCAGCGATTCACAAGCCGCTCTGCAAGCTGTAGCAAACTGGCAAATACCACATCCCCTCGCAGTCAAGGCTCGTGAACACCTGCGTGAGGCGAAAATCCAGGGCTAAGCTGTGTCCTTGTTCTGGATACAAGCCCACGTAGGACATGAAGGAAACGAGAGAGCTGACTATCTGGCAAAGGAAGCGGCCACAAAGCTAAAATCTGCTGCACATTATGACGCCTATCCAATCTCGTTCGCCAGGCGGCAAATACGATTGGAAACGCTCAAAAAGTGGAACTTCAGATACAGGGAGGGTGAAACCGCTGCAGTGACAAAGTACTTCTTCCCAGAGGCAGTAGAAGCTTACAAAGTGCTCCAAAAAATTAACCTCTCGCCAATATTAACGCAGGTCTTCACGGGGCACGACGGGTTCTCCAAATACTTAAAGCGATTTAAGTGTAAGGAGGACCCATCGTGCAGCTGTAAGCCCGGGATCGGGGAGTCCATCCCTCACGTGCTATGTGAATGCCCAATATACGCGATCCACCGCTTCGAAACGGAGCAGAAAATCAACTTTAAAATAAATAAAAATAACCTAAATTTACTAGTAACAAATTCAGATATTAGGGAGGAGTCTTTAAAATATTGTGAAAAAGTCGGTAAAAAGGTAATAAATAAAAATAAGTCTTAATAAAGTAATGTTTATACATATTTTGTTAAAATATGAAATAAAGCATTAGAATTAAGTATAAGAATATGTTAAAATAAGAAACTCCATTGTCAACTTGTTATAGGATAGATTAAGTAGAAAAATAATACAATATGTAAATGCATTTTTGAAAGATAGAAAAATTTGAAATCCAGACTCAGGAATTCAAATTTTTCTATCTTTCAAAAATGCATTTATTGTATTTGTAAAGTTATTGGCAAGAAATGCCTATAAAAAATACTTCAATAGAAAAATAATGTAAATAATGAAAACTAATAAAGGAAGACGATGAATGAAAGGCCCTGTCCCTTGATAGGGGTAATTAGCGACAACAACCTGTGATGACGGGTGCTTCTAAAAAAAAAAAAAAGTATAGTATAAGTCCTGTGTTGTGGGGGATTTTCGACTAAAGACACCTCTCAAGCTAAAATTCATGAAGCCTTTTAGGCTTTAGTGCCAAAGAATAAACATACACTCGAAAAACTTAACGGTCCTGTGTCCGGGTAAAAATGTAATCAATTACAAATAAGGGTCCCTTAATCACGTGAGTCTTGAAGGAGCAGGGTTCGGAATACTTGACGCAAGCGTATTTGAGATCGATTCCAAAGTTACAATAAAACAAAAATGGCCGTTTTAATCGAAACTTAACTGCAACTGCACTACTTTAAATACGTGAATTGACCCCTGGTTGCCCCGGCCGTGGTCACAAGCGAACGAACTTATTTACCTTAAAAATTGCTTGACATTTCACCGGCCGGTGCAACCTGGTCGAAACGTCAAGCAATTTAATGTAAATAATGCGCGTTAATTCCCGTATAATAAATAGTTTAGCACATAAAGTTTTTACATCGTAAGTGGATGCTCCTACTATGTTATGCCCATTGAGGCTGATGTATTCAATCTCGTGTACTATTCGAATATTATTGACCTTTTTTTTGCATCAGTTCTTTAATATGGTGTATAATAGGTATAATGGTGGCAGCACCTTACCTGCATATACAGTTTATAAACAGAGAAACATTGTAAACATTGGCAATTTGAAAAGAGTGGCCACGAGTTTTTATTGCATGTTCTTTTCTCGGGCTTTACCTATTGTTTGCGAACAGGCATTACAAGTAAATGTAGAATCGACTTTTCACAAGTGTAGTATTTTGCTTCCTAAGTGAATAAATCATTTTTGTTATTATTATTAGTTATTAACAAATATTTCCAGGTTATCAGTATCAGACGGTGTCACGAACGACGGTAACTCGGAGCTGGGCAGCGAGGGTGAGGCGTGTCCCTTCAGCAAGGACCCGTCGGGCCGCTACGTGGTGCTGTACACGTTCTGTGCGCGAGACGAGAACGATGTGGACGTCGAGAGGGGCGAGTTTGTTACTGGTTAGTGGGGTATTTCACACTCTTCTTCTTATTAGTCGTTTCGCTCTTTGAAAAGCGGTCGTGGTTACGTAGACGTTAGAAGCGATAAGCCAAATAATAATATCTGTTAACACAACAATGTGTAGGTATTTATTTAATATTTCAACAATAAAATTTATAACGTCTTTATAAATTTTTGATACAAACAGGTACCCAAATAACTATGTCTATCTGTTTGTTGCCTCTTTACGTCTAAACCGCTAAACCGATTTAGCTAAAATTTGGTATGTTGATAGTGGGAGTTCTGGGGAAGGACATAGATTAGTTTATTCCTGACTGTTTTACGCGCAAGATGGTGTGTTTTTTTTTTTAATTCTTTCATCACTTTAGAATTTTAAATGTATTGTTTTCCTAATAAAAGTAGTTTTTTGGCGCAGCCTATTTTTTTCAATGATATGTCTATGTAAGCTATTATAATAGAATTTTAAAAAAATACTCAAGTACTTGTATTGCGATTCTAATATGTTTGTATAATGTAGTCGGTACTATATTGAAAATTTTAATAGTCTTTAAGAAATGCTTGCTTTGGACCAGGCCGTCCTGCGGGCGAACAGAGCGGACGCCGAAAGTGTCCTCCGGCTAAGGAATCTAGGGCGTTCAATGCTATCAAGAGAGCTAAATTTATATGCAAAGGGCGCTAAATTTATTTGCACGTACTTAGGCGGTACCGGGTGAAATAATTGATCCCTTCCCCGTCGCGCGATGTAGGTACTTAGGCGGTACAGGGGGGCAACATTCAAATTGAATTAATTAAATGTTAATGTTAGTCGCTCGCAAGACGGGGGGATTGATTTAACACCGGGACCTCAGCTACCACCGTTGTCATTGCCTGTCACAACACACGGCCCAATGTGAAAATTTCCCAAAAAAGAAATTGTTTCAGCGCCAAGTCTGCCGGCCAATGTACTTGGGCAGTATCGGGTTGCACTCCTCCCACACACTTGACCAATATTGGGACCAAAATTTGATCTCGTTCCAACCAAAATCTGCCCTGGGGCCACCACTGATTGTGACGTCATACTTTCTTTGACAAAAAATTGACTATTAGTATTTCCTTTGATGATTCAAAATAAGAAGAAATCACTTTACATTATGCACGAAATTGCATTGTCATTCATTCATTACCATAGTAGCGAAACACCTCCTTCTGATTAGTTCTAAGGTATGTGTAGTTTTGCAGACGTGATTCGAAAATGTGTGTTCGTTTGTTCCACAGTACTAAACAGAGAAGATCCGGACTGGTACTGGATAGTTCGCAGTGATGGACAGGAGGGGTTCATTCCTTCAGGATTCGTGTACCCAGCTGTCGTACAAGGTACAGTCACCAACATTATTTTAAAGCTTAACTGTTAAAGTAAGATGCTTAAAATGTTTGGACAAAACCCAGAGCGAACAGACACGGCTGTTGTTTAGAATGTTACTGATATATAAGGACATCTTATTCTGAAAATATTTCAATTTAAGACTTGATGTTTGTGATTTTGTTATTTGTTGTACTTCAAACATAATTATGGTTGAATTATGTACTTAAAATAATTTACTCGCAATCGTGAGTTCGCTGGTTGGAATCCTACCCATTATACTACCGACGTGAAACCACTTAGTTGGACGGGTTACAGGATTGCTAGTAATGTGTTATTCCAATTAAAAAAAACTGGGAATGAACAATCTGTTATTTATTATATTATAAATTATTTTTGTTTTTTTTTCTAGCTATAAATCTTTCACGTCTAAAATAAATAATTAACAGACAGGCACAAAAAGCCATAGCATGTTATTAATCCATAATAATTGTAACCTTAATTTTTTTTTAAAAACTTACTGTATTTTCCAGCAACACAACAAGACAACCCACAACCGTTGCTATCACCCCCGACCCCGGCCAACAACTTGCTGCCCAACAACATCAACAACACACAACAACTGGACGGCGACGGGCGGTACCACGGCACTGAACTAGTCATGCTTTATGATTATAAGGTATGGCCAATTTTATGAATCCCATTACAAAATAACGTTTACTTTTTGTGATTTTTTTTTTAGTATTTTAGGGCGTTTTCCCACTAAGCACGACATGATACAATTTATCAAACGCTCTACACACCACCTGTAGTTTGGACGTTTTCCCACGAGGTACGACACGACACGATTTACGAAACGCACGACACACGACCTGTAGTTTGGACGTTTTCCCACGAGGTACGACACGACACGATTTACGAAACGCACGACACATGACCTGTCGTTTGGAAGCTTTTCCCACGTGGTACGACACGACACGATTTACGAAACGCACGACACATGACCTGTTGTTTGGAAGCTTTTCCCACGTGGTACGACACGACACGATTTACGAAACGCACGACACACGACCTGTCGCTTGTCGCCACGTTTTTCCACAAGCGACGATTTCAGCAGAGACACAGCAGTCGCGTTATCACTTTTCAATCATAACAAACAAACTGAACTGTCGTGTGGTGCGGTCCGTCGTGTCGCGTTGTGTACAAGTTCATACAGGTTCTGGATAGTGACTATATCGTCACTGCAAAAAAAAACGTATCAACATAGCTTTATCTAACAACATAGCGAATTGTCGTTTGAAAAAAACCGGGCAAGTGCATGTCGGGCTACGCACAATGTAGGGTTCCGTAGTCACCCATCCGAATAATGCGGCCTAAGAAGTGAATTTTCTGTTGTTTTCGTTTCATACTACTAACAACGTTATAGAAGTATTTCAATGGAAACTGTAGGAAAATTTCGGAGTCGTCTTTATAAAAAAAAACACATATTGCTGGCAAGGGGGGGAGGGTGCACTTGCACTTTAATATTTCTTAAACGTATCCTTAAATCAAAAATAGTTTTTACAACCCCTTAATGTTTTTAAAAGACCTATGTAATGATACTAAAAAAATTACATCCCTAATTCACATATAAGGGAGGTATTTTTTTTTACGGACGGACGGACATGTCGAAACTATAAAGGTTCCGTTTTGCCATTTTGGCTACGGAATCCTAAAAACTTGTGTTGTGCGGTGTCGTTGTGTGAGTAAACGATTCAAAGAAATCTATGACGCCCGGAGTCGTCACAGCGTTTTGTCGTGTCGTGTCGTGTCTCGTGGGAAAACGCCCTTACTGAACCGATATGTGTCCATCGCGTCGCGATACAGTAGTGCATTTCTAGCTGTACTAAGATCCTTCGTCCTCGGCAGGCGCAGGCGCCGGACGACCTGTCGGTGAAGCGCGGCGAGTGGGTGTACGCCGACCTCACGCAGCAGACCGTGGAGGGCTGGCTGTGGGCGCACGCGCCCAAGTCGCGCCGCTCCGGCTTCATCCCCACCGCCTACGCGCGCGCGCCGCACACCACCAGTCTGTAGCGGACTGCGCACGCGCCAGGTCGCGCCGCTCCGGGTTCATCCCCACCGCCTACCCGCACACCACCAGTCTGTAGCGGACTGCGCACGCGCCAAGTCGCGCCGCTCCGGGTTCATCCCCACCGCCTACGCGCGCGCGCCGCACACCACCAGTCTGTAGCGGACTGCGCACGCGCCAAGTCGCGCCGCTCCGGCTTCATCCCCACCGCCTACGCGCGCGCGCCGCACACCACCAGTCTGTAGCGGACTGCGCACGCGCCAGGTCGCGCCGCTCCGGGTTCATCCCCACCGCCTACCCGCACACCACCAGTCTGTAGCGGACTGCGCACGCGCCAAGTCGCGCCGCTCCGGGTTCATCCCCACCGCCTACGCGCACACCACCAGTCTGTAGCGGACTGCGCACGCGCCAAGTCGCGCCGCTCCGGGTTCATCCCCACCGCCTACCCGCACACCACCAGTCTGTAGCGGACTGCGCACGCGCCAAGTCGCGCCGCTCCGGGTTCATCCCCACCGCCTACGCGCACACCACCAGTCTGTAGCGGACTGCGCACGCGCCAAGTCGCGCCGCTCCGGGTTCATCCCCACCGCCTACCCGCACACCACCAGTCTGTAGCGGACTGCGCACGCGCCAAGTCGCGCCGCTCCGGGTTCATCCCCACCGCCTACCCGCACACCACCAGTCTGTAGCGGACTGCGCACATTCTATGGGGAATAGGTCCATGGTAGACAGGGGTGAAACTTGCCTTGGGGGGGGGTTGATGATGAAGGACTAACGTGAGTCACCCGCACAATTTTACAATTGACTCTTAGCTGGAGTGGGGGGGGGGGGGGGGGTTTGGTGCAATTGCTTACACACCTTCGGGGCCTCTGATAGCAGATCTACAATTACACCTACGTCACGGACAGGCGCGGAACCAGAACTTAGTTCTGGGGGGAGCAGCATTTGACTCAACCGATCAAGTGTAAGTCACTCGCAATGCTAGAAGGGATTTGATTCAACACTATTACACCATATCCACCACCACCGAGGAGTGGTCGTTTGGGGTGGGCAATGGCCCTTTGTATCCGCACTTGGTCACAGACCATGGAATTTATAAATTAACCCCTGCTAAGAGCCCTATACCTGGTGCCTTGACCTAACTATCAATCCCGTTTAACCACACAATAAAGTGTTACAAAATAAATATTGTCTCAATATTCAACAAAACACCATTAGACATCTGAGAACCCTACCACATCTATATTTCACAATTTGATGCAAGCAATCACACAGTATAATGCAGATATTTCCATAAACACAATGTCGATAATCAAACATTATAATACAGGCCTATAATATGCCGATAACTGAATAATGTAATGCAGGCATTTTATATAATGCGGACATTACCAGGTATTTTACAAATTGCCTGAATGTTATAATCGCCTGGTCTTATACAGCCATATTGTATGTAAATTCTAGATAATAAGTTATGTCTTCCTTATTATTAAGTAATCCATTCAATTATTATTATATTCGCTGTTTTAATTATGTACTTGTCAATGTTTTATGTAAAATAAACTCCGTCCAAATTCGACTGATTTTGACTATACGCTTTATATTTTTTTATTAATACTTTTTAAGATTTGTATGTAATTTTGTACTTATTAATAAAATGGTTCAAAACTAATTATCGTTTGTTATTTCTTCTCCAAGCTTTAAATTGACCATCCTGAATTGCTCCATCTTAAAAAAAAAAGTTTTTTTATTTAAACTACTGCTCCCGCATTAGGATACAAGCACTGTGTCGCGGGGGACTTTATAAACATACGGACACAAAGTACATCCAGACTAGGAACAACAATTTGTGGATCACACAAAGTTGTGTCCCGTGTAGGAATCGAACCCACGACCTCTTGCGTAGCAGTCGGACACACTCCCACTGCGCCACAGAGGCAGTACGTACATAATAATAATATAATGTACGATTTCCACCAACCGGACGACGCAGGACCACAGCGCAGCGCATTTCACACTGTGTCAGAGGACATTCTTAACTTCTAAACGTAGTCATAACTTACATATTTGCATGGAATTTACTCTGCTTGGAACTCGGTTACATCCGCCCGCATGCTGCCGCAGCCGGACGGCTCCGCGCGCATCGTGTGTTGTATTCTAGTCGCTGAGAGCATGCTAACGGATACGCGAGCATGCGCCCGTGTTCCAACAGATTTTTTACCAGATTAAATTACCAGCGGAACTATTCAATTTTCACAGTTTGCGATTTACTTAATTTTACTATTGCTACTATTACTTATTCTGTGCTATTGCTTAGCACTTTATGCTCGTCGTACTACTATTACACCATGTAATAGAGCTGATGGTGAGGTAGGTATCATGTGTCTCAACAGTTAACGGCCCTGCATCGGATAAAACAATATTTTGTAAAATAATTTAGCATTTGATACTAGGCTTATTGTAACTAAGATGAATTACAAACCAACCACAAAAAAGTGAGAAATAAAAACTTTTTATAAAAATATTTAACATACTTTAAAATTAAATATAAGGTAACTAAAAAGGATATAAAAACTTTATTACACAAGAAATATTACCGACTTCAAAATTAAATGCAAGGCAACTAAATGGAAAAAAATAGTTTTTAAAACAACAAAAAATAAATAAAGATGAAATAATAGTGTTTGTTTTTTTTGGCACCTACTTCAAAATGTTTATTTATTATTTGTTGTTAAAAAAAGTTTTAATTTCTCGCTTTTCAGTGGTCGGTTTGTAATTCATCTAAGTTAGAATAGCCTAATGTCAGCTGCTGACTTTCTTTTGCAACATATTTTTTCCGATGCAGGGCCGTTAATTGTTATCTATACTAATATTATGAGTTTGAACGTGGTAATCTCAGGAACTACTGATCCGAATTAAAAATTTCTTTCACTGTTGGATATATATCGAGGTAGGCTATAGGCTATATAACATCACTCTACGACCAATAGGAGCGGAGCAGCAATGAGAAATGTAGCAAAAACAGGGAAAATTTACGCAGACGAAGTTGCACGGGACAGCTGGTATTATATACAATGGAAAACTAAAATTCACAGCTATTGTAAATTATTTATTAGACTACATTCTACAATAAATCATTTTAATGTGAATCTATAATAATGTTCCTTTTCTTCTTGGTAGCTTGTTGTTTGATCTCATCTTTGATGGTCCATTCCTCCAGCATCTTTTCTACAACCTTTATATCTTGATCTGTCACTGTCACAGGCATTTGTAATTCTGTCTGTTCATTTTTAATGAATTTTAACGCTTCCAGTTTTTGTTTTAAATAAGGTCCTTGCTGACTTTCCAATAAGTTGCGATAATCATTCAACTTTTTACTGCGTATATCGTAGCAATGCATATTAGTTAACCTGCGTAAAGATTCTTTGCGAGATAGTTTGTGGAAATTGCTGTAATTAAAAATAATTTATTGTTAACATATTTAAAAAAGTCAACTCCCTCTATTGGGACATTTTATTGCAGGGGAAGGCATTTTTACATACAGAAAGTTATTGCATTTTATAACTGATTATTATTAGTTATAAAATTAGTGTAAACGTCTAAAATTAAGTTAGAGTAAAATTGCTTATTATCCATATAGGCTAGATCGTAATTGTAAAGAAATGTTCATAATACGCAAGAATACAAAAAAAATGTAACTGAAGTGAATAAAGTATATTGACTATACCACTAGGTATAATTTATCAGGTACACTATACAAAGTATACGTAGACTTGGGATGATTGATGTGAGGATTGAACCCGCAGTCTCTTGCATAACAGTCGTAGTCCATTGCGCCACTAATAACAAACTTTCAAAGGGATAATTTGGTTGTATTTGCACAACACATCTAGTTATTAAACTTCTTATGCAAACCAGGGACTAATTTTGAAACATAGATGCCAGCTGCAGTCACCAATTTAAACTAATGTATTTATAACACAAAAGTAAAACTCTGTCCGTTTTGTTTTTGTTATGATGAAACCAGATTTATGTGAAATTTGGTATGGTACGTGTGGAACGGACAGTTTTAATGACAGGTGCCCGGGGAGAGGACATAGGACCGCGTGGATATCGCTTATAGTTTTTATAAGTAACATTCACGTGGGCTGAGCCGTAATAGAGTTAGTAGTACTCACTTTGGATGTGCTTTATATTCTATATTAAGTTGTTCCAGTAGCCACTCAAATTTCTTGTAGTCGTACTGACGTAAATACTTCAATAGTTTCTTTCTTCTATCAATGCGTTCTTGGACTAGTTGCTGGAATTTGAAGAAAAAGTGAAGTTTAGCTCCTCAATGGATATATCCATACTAATATTATAAATGTGAAAGTAACTCTGTCTGTCTGTTACGCTTTCACGCTCAAACAGCTAAACCGATTTAGATGAAATTTGGTATGGAGATAGTTTAAGTCCGGCCCGGGACTCAAACTATTTGCATGTGCATGTCAGCAACCAACATCTACGAAGGCGGAGCTGCGGGCGAAAGCGAGTAAATTATAAATCAGAATTCAAATTTCCCAACGGTGGAAATTTCCCCAACTGTTTTACAATATTAATACTACATAACAATCTAATGCATTTTTCTATGATTTTTATCACAAGCAGGCCTAACAATGTTTAATATTTATCATAGCTGATTTCACTGCAAACTCTATAACGATGTGACAACCACATTGTACCACTGCTTCAAGCCGACAGTGTAGAAATAAATTGACAATATATGTGTGTGGTAATCGCAATTATGGCGATTGAGATTTAAACAAAGCAATGATGATTGATTATTATTTACCTTCATTTTAGTATTTCTTGGGAACTGATCCATGGTATCTTGTAGGTAACGAATCTGTGCAGTGAGCCAGGCAACTGGAAAAATAAAAATATATATTTTTTTTTTAATTTACACTTTACTACCATGCCAATCTTAAACAAGAAAACCATTATTTATCAATGCACAGCAGCTCAAATTACTACAGCGCAGGGTGCTGGTTGGATTGACAAGGATTGAGTCAGTCAGCTAACATCACAGCACCAGCATCTGCCAAACATGCTTTAGCTATTCACTTGCATTCAATTTCTACTTTATGCTTCGTTAATTCACAGTTATCGTTTTATATATACTAGCTGTCCCGGGCAACTTCGTATGCGTCAATTTTGCCCGTTTTTGCAACATTTTTCATTGCTGCTCCGCTCCTATTAGTCGTAGCGTAATGTTATATAGCCTATACTATTCCTGGATAAATGGGCTACCAAACAGAGTAAGAATTTTTCAAGTTGGAGCAGTAGTTCCTGAGATTACCGCTTTCAAGCAAACAAACAAACTCTTCAACTTTATATATAACTAGCTGTGCCCCGCGGTGCTACCCGCGGTTTATTAGCCTATGTGTTAATCGAGGGTGTCAGCTAACTTCATACCAAATTTTATTAAAATCGCACCAGCTGTTTAGACGTGAAGAAGTAACAAACATACACACTCACATACTCACAAACTTTCGCCTTTATAATATTAGTGTGATAAATATATATATTTTTTTTTACAAGACAACTCCTACATTAGGGTACAAGCTCTTGTTTTGTTTGTAGGGGGACCTTACAAACATACAAGTCATGGACACAAAGAACACCCAAACTCAGAACAACTATTTGTGGACTTACAAAGTGGTGTCACATGTGGGAATCAAGCCCACAACCTCTTGTGTAACAGTTGGGTACACTCCCACCGGGCCGCAGAGGCAGTCTAATTAAATAATTGCTACCCAAGTTTTATATCTAAATACTCCTTATATCTAAAGATACGTATAATATATGGGGTAAGTATAAGTACATACTTTTAGCCTCTGCAGAGTTCTCATCATACTGATGTCTCCTGACTCTATCTTTGAGTTCTTGCTTCACTAAGATATTATACTCTTTGCGTCCGAGGTGAGCTACTGAGAATATCTTCTTTACTGCCTCTGGAGCACTGAAAATATTCAATTTATATTGTAATAGTCGAAAACAAAATTCATTGAACCCTTATAAACTTTCAATATTCCACAACTTTAACCTTTTGACCACCAGGGATGTGTATGGATGTCAAATAAAAAGTGCTGATGACACCATTGACGGTATGACACATTAAAAATATTACATTTTTACATCATGTGGTGTGAGGAATGTGGATTTTCGTTATTGACGTGGCAGTCAAAAGACGAAATGTCAGTAAATATCATGAAATATATGTTATATAGCCTATCATGAAATTAGACAAGCACCTAATCGTCTTAATTTTAAATCGAAAGTACGTACTCTGTTCCTGGATGAACTAGTTGAATCACCTCTACATTTGTAACTTATATGTAATTTATGTAGGTATATATATAGAATTTATGGTATGTAAGTATAGTTGCCGTGTGGTACCGGCTTAAGAATAGTACCACCCCATCTCTTCCCGTGGGTGTCGTCAAGGCGACTAAGGGATGTCACACTGGAGGACGGGCAGCAGCGTCCTCTGCGTACTTAAAACCTTACTGCGATCGCCAACCCGCTCGCCAAGCGTGGCGATTATGGCAATTACCCCCAGGATCTACATACTAGTAAGTTCTACTTGGGAGACCCGTGCCCAGCAGTGGGACATCATATGGGTTGATATGTAAGTATATATGTATTTATGGTATTTATTTATTGTGTATTTATGTAAGTATATTTAATTAGTTTTGTTATACTATTATTTATATATATTTTTTTTTTAGTTTTCTTTGTCTGATTGTATGTAATATCTACAGGTTTACTGCACCTACATACTACATTTCTACATCGCCCTAAGGTAGACTGGCAGAGAATGCTTTTAGCATTAAGTCCGCCTCTGTACAATTTTGTGCATAAAGTTTAAATAAATAAATAAAATAAATAAATATCAAAATTAGAGATGAATTTTATAAAGTTAAAAAGAGTCTTGTGTATGGATGTTTTTTGAACAGTTAGACAAAGATTCCCGTGAAGTCAAGTATAACCAGTGCCATATGATAAGCTGGATAGTTAGTTAGTTTTACCTGGGCGAACAAAAAAGCACTTAGCCTCCTAGTTGGGCCATTGTGCGTGACGATGAAGCCGGATAGTCGGCGCTCTTTGTCAAATAGTCATCGACTACAACAGTGGCAGGATAGTCGGCACATCTCTAATCAAAATGTTTTATGCTAAACTTACCTATTATAATTATAATATTCAATAATTTTTAATTAGGTGATATAGATTACTTTTTGGAAGTTTTTGATGAAAAGATACAGTGACTTCACCGTTCATTAAGTAGAAAATAACCATGTTTTACTGTACTGTAATACTATGTGATTAGTACTCGTGCGTTGATCACTTAATAATTCTTTATGTAATTGCAGCATACTTACTCTTTAATTTCCTCAGTTATGGCATAATACCGGCCCAAAGCGGTCTCAGGAATATTAGGCAAGGCTTCCAAATCTCCAGACTTCTCTGGCTTATAAGCGGGCACATAATCCGGCCTTACCCATTTTATGTCAACTGTGTGTTTTATTCCACGGGACTGTACGATAGTACATGCTAGTCGCCGCAACATTATTCAATAATTTGCTGTTTTCCTAGATTAATATACGAATTTATATCACTATAACCTTAAAATGAGCTGTCAACTGTCAAAGTTTTTTCTGTCAGTGTCAATAGTGTTGCAAAAAGTAATAAAAGTATCGACATAAGGTTCAAATTAAATTTAAAAAAATCTATAAATCACACACTTACAATATAGGAGGACTTACAAATGTTTTCTCCTACAAAACTATATTGTAAGTCTGTGCTATGAATATAGAAAATCGATGTATAATAAATATAGCGCCGTTATATCGTTTTTTTATGGTATAATTCGATATTTTTAAAGCACTGTTCGAGAGTAGCGTATGTTACCTTCGTCTTGAACACAAACAATAAATTGATGCTATCGGTAAGTTTTGTTCAAGCGCAATCAAGATGTTTTTCGATTCGAGTCAACATTTATTTCACAAGACCACCAGTGCCCAAATATAGCGATATATCGATAATTTTTACCTTTTAAACTACTATTTAAAAATTGCGATACGATAAAATAACAATCCTTTTTTTACGGGCCCATCTATGCCTCAACAGTGAGTATCAATGCTATTGCCAGGATTATAAAACACTTCAATGTTACCAGTAGCTTTAAGTAATTTCAAGACGTGTTTTAATAATAATAATAATAATAACCATTTATTTCAGGCTACTAAGGCCCATATTAAACAAATACATAAATAGAAAACTTATTAGACTAATACATATTTAATAAAAAACTAAACACAAAGTTAAGCACGAGACAGCGGCGACGGCGTCGTGTTTCCCTGCGAGGTGTCGCGTAACCTGCCACGAAATCGTCGGTATGCGACACCTTTCGGCCAAAGGTCTTTCTTCATGAAGGTGGACAGACGTTCCGCGGGCACTCGCACCATAAACGACTTAAAATTAACGTTATGGCGCGACTCCAATTTCTCCACCCTCAAGGTCCACTTGGTCTTTTTTCTGAGGTACTCCACAAGTTCTTCAGTCTTTGTAGTGTGATGCAGACGAGACACATATAGCTGCGTCGTAGGTGTTGCCGGACGCAGCAACATATTGGGTCCCGTCACGCCGGTACCACGCTGGTTGCAGCTGGAGGGCTTCCTCTGCTTCTTTTCGACTTTTATGAAGCCCTCAGCGTCTATTTGCCCTTTTGTAGGGACTGGGGGCACGCTCTTCTTCTTCTCCCCTGTTTGAACCGCTGTTAGTTTCTTCTTCGCGGCAATATCGGCATAAGCACGACTATGAGTAGACGTACTTACGCTTGTCTTGACCTCTTTCGGAGTCGAGAGGCGTACGGTGACGGCACGTGATGCGTTGTTGTCAACTTGTACAGTCGGTGACGCAACTTGACGCGGCGACTGAAAATTGCTGACCGATGCATTTAGCGCCTCGCGACAACTGTTCACTTTAGAGGCGTCAGGTGACCTACTTGCAGAAACATCGTTGCGTAATAACACTACTTCGGCGCGTAGTTCACCTATGGTGTTTTCTGACACCTCCAGCTTGGTCTGTACCTCGGCCAGGCTTGTTTTCAAGAACATGATGTCCTTTAACAGCCGGGTGACGTCGACGTGGTCAAAACTGACGGGGGGCAGTTTCCGCAGCTCTTTGGCCACGAAAGCTGGCACGTCGTCCGGATCAGTCCCTTTCAGCAAGGTGATGATGTCCTGGATGCTCTTCTCAGTTCCATCTCTCCTGCGGGGCGGCATCTGGTCGATTTTTCCAAGGGTTTGGAAAATCAACCTATTGCCACTGCTAATCTCATCTTCCTTGAAGTTCGATTTGCAGATCTGCAAAATGCTGATTTCGTCCATAGTATCGATAGCATTTTGAATAAATGCCAACAGTTCGTTAGCTATAAGTTGCTGAGAACTCATAGTGACGTATAGCGACTATAGCCGCACAATACGCGTACAGAGTAAGCACGTCCGTATCGAAGCGCGCATTGCACCGGTTTAACGTGTCCGTTACCCCAGCAGAACATTGTCTCCTTTCAGAATATGATACAGATTTTCAGTGCAACATGCCGTTGAAATGTGCGCAACTTTTCAGATTTGTGCGTCCAGTCGTTTTTAAGTTATTAAAAAAAAATAGATTCTGCTGGAGTAACGTTACTCCAACAGTTTTTTTTTTTGCAAACGTCCTTTCTGAATATAGAATTATTTACCTCATAACATTCTGCACCTGCATATTACCTTTACATCACCCCAATGGTAGACTGGCAAATAATGCTTTTAGCATCATTAAAGTGCGAAAACTTTTGCAATGTAATGCTTAAAATAAAAGCACTAAACAACATTTGACTAACATTTAACACATTCAATCAACAACAAGCTAAGCTAGCTTGTTGTTGATTGAATGTAAAAATATTTTCTGTTCGTCACACTATTGAGGTCAATTAAATCAATAAGCCTGTATCGGTACTCTACAACACCCGGTCCTCCGTCTGCTTTCGTTCCTTCATCTATTGAGGTGTTTTAGGAAAATTAGGAACAAAACAACTTAAAATTAATGAAGTCGAAAAAAATTTACTGATAAATTTAAACATTTTATTTTTTATGGAACTAAGTCACCTGATCAGTGAGATGTTTTTTTTGCGTGTTTTCTCTCATATTTAAAAACAATATAATTGAAAATAATCACTTGTCTACTCGTCTGTAGTAAAACGTAAATAATAATCATACTAATTTAAGAATGTAGGCACATGTACTGGGCGGCCGTTTTTTTGCAGCATTTTAATTTACCCGGTTAATCTCTGTATATATGATATGGTGGGATTTTTAGTGTTAGCAGGAAGATGAGATGGAGATTTTAACGGAAGCATAATTTCAGCTGAAATTTGTAAATATGTATGAAAAAAATGTTATTACAAAATATTAAGTTTAAAAATAACTTAGTCGGTTGAAACAGAATATTCGTTATAAATCATAAATGGGTTGTAGTAGGTTTATGTAATATTGTGGGATTATGAGATTAAATAAAAGGTATAAACAAAAACCATCAATAGGTCCTCGAGCCGGACAGAACTGAGTTGACCGGCGTGGGGTGAAGCGGTGTGTAGTTGAGCGGACTGTCAAATAAAACAAATGAACACGCGGTCCTGAGCCAGACAGAACGGAGTCAAGCGGAGAGGAGTGGGGTGGGGGGGGGGGGGGATTGAAATACTGGTTGACCGTCAACTACCTACTATTTAATTTCCCTCATTGACCCCAGACTCATAACTGAAACGCTTTCATTTTGTGCTATATCTTCAAAATTACAACATGACGTAAGATCGCTCCAAGAGATTGAATTTGACTGATTGGAACACGGCAAATGCAGTCCGATCCCCTTAGCTCAGATCCGCTCCGCTCCAGTGGGAACACATCCTCCACCAAATCATCGCTCTGATTCACAAAGGCGAAGTCTAATCGCGGTCCTACTCTAGTACCGTACCTAATAACTAGGATAAGTAGTATTTTGACAGCTGTTCGATTCCCACACGGGACACCACTTTGTGTGATCCACAAATTGTTGTTCCGAGTCTGGGTGTACTTTGTGTCCGTGACTTGTATGTTTGTAAAGTTCCCCGCGACACAGGGCTTGTACCCTACTGCGGGAGTTGTCTTTAAAAGAAAAAAAAAATATTTATATTTTAAAAATAAAACACCAAAATCCGTGAACATTCATTTATTGCTTTGTGAGTGAAACCTCAAACTTACAAAAAAATTAAGCAATACTTTGTACTAACGTACCACTCCACATACTACAGTGTAAATACGAATAACATTTGCTTTATATACAATTTTAAGATGAAAAATATTAAAAAAATAAATTGAAAAACATTCCGTGGATCTACGAGTCACAAAAACCAATTGCATTTTCTACAAGGTAAAATTTTATTTATTCATCTATTTAGTATTAAAATAAAATACAATTATTGATGAAGAAGGGATTCCATAGCTTTAAAAGATGGCCTTTCAAAAGCCTACCCTGTTTCAAGCCAAACTTCTCAAATAGTTTTTAGAACAACCAAATTCGAGTTACGAATTAAACTTGTCATAAACACATTTAATGAAGTCTACATATAAAACGTAACGCGGAATGTAGCAACATGTTTAAAATAATATTAGAAAATGTTAATATAAACTTACTTAATCATTTTTATCCGAATGTCACTATATTTTTAAGACCAAATTGTGCTAAACTTTGTGAATATAATTCAATGTTGCCATTGATAAAATTTAAAATATGTATAGGTAATAATATTGTTACTTTGGCACCATATTTAGTGGTTACTTCTATTAAAAGCATGAATATTTGTTAATAAATTGATGAAAAAATGGAAATTATTTATTTATTATTTCTAAGGACAAAATATAGCAGAATTTGGTACCTAATTTATCTAATCACGAAACTACATTATATATAGATTTGCACACGGCTATGTTAAATTTTAGATACAAATTAACCCACAATTTTATAATTAAAGTGAAATGCAGAAAGATGTCTTTCTAAAACATATTATATTTTAGACTCAAAGAAACAGAGAACTTCTGAACATTTTAATGATGATTCAAATAACGACCTTATTCAATTAAAATGGAGTTGAATAATTCCAACTCCATTTGAATTGAATAAGGTCGTATGAAGAAATGACATCATCATCTTCAGTATAATCTTTACAACAATTTGAATATATTAAAGATCCCATTTTACTGTTGTCAAATAAATGATTTAGCAGTCCTCTATTCGGTCTACGTTGACCCAAATTCATTTTAAAAATTGGCAACATTGATCTGCCAACCACTTTGTTATTTTTATTTTATGTATTTTTTTTGTCAAGTTCAAAGATAATTTCGCCATAGACCTTTCGAAAGAACTGAAGAAAAAATATTAATTTAATCATTTGATTATAATATTGGTGAATTTGGGTCTAACACTTTTACTATACACATGAAAACTTCAAATTGTTTTATTTAAAATGTTCATACAATATTAGAAATATTGGGACTTAAGCTGTATTAACATAATAATACCTTTTTAATTTTTCAAAATACACAGTCAATTTTTAATTGATGAATGACTCATTTCCGAGAGACATCGCTGTCATTGCATGCAATTCGATTGGTATTTTAGGACTATAAGACTATTACGGCAAATAAGTCCCAGTACATCTAATATGTACAGAAAACGTGAAAGTTCAAACACAATGTGTCTACACAATAAAGGAATGAATATCATTGAAAACATTACGAAAATGTTCCATTCCTATTTTAATATAAAATCCTTATTTTTAATACTGGACTTCCATTATCTACTTAATAATAATCACCATTACTATTATACAAGAGATACAAAAAATGTCTTTCATCCGTAAATCCTTAACACTATTCCAAATTAACTAGACATTTTAGATAAAATAAATAAAATAATGTAATATAAAACGCCCAGAATATCCAACATTCAATTTATAATCCCCAATGTTTGACACATTGATGGACATCTTTGTATTATTGGGCGTATTTTGTATGAGCTGGGCATTTTATTTACGTTTTTGATAATTACCTATAATAATAATAATATATTAATGCTTAAAATAAAATAACGATAATTTGTATTAGTAGGTAGGTATACATCTCAATGTAAAAATATTCGAAATACTTAAAGTAAATATTTCTATTGTCTAGTCAATTTGGTTAATTGCTAAATACAAAGCAAAAACATTATTAATTTGAAATAAAATAAATAATAAAATAACATTATCTACCTTGGACTAGGTAAGATGGAACTTATTATACAAAATAACAGAAAATTCTGAAAAATTATATTAGGAACAGCACCAAACGAATTATCTATTTGGAATTTATTTAATCACATGAAATAAATTTGGTAATATTTTTTAATTTTAATGTTTTTTTTTGCCTTATTTATTACATTTGAACATTAACTTTAAGCTCATTAATTTAAGCTTTAGTAATTTTTTTTATGTTATTTTGTAAGCATTTTATGAGACTGCATCAATTTGTTAATTGATATATTGTCGGGCTATTTTATTGCGGATTTTATAAAAAAAAACTGCGCATATCTATAATCTTTTATGGAAAATCTGTGCATAGAACCTTCAGGTAATTATCCCCTTTAATTTTCAAAATTTCGTCCATGACCAATGTTTTCATAAACACATTTTTTTAATAAAAAAAACAAAATAATAAATATACATAAAAAAAAAGCCCAACAAAATTGCTATTTACTGACCTCCTAATTATATTCTACTCACTCATTATACTAAAGTCAACTATCACCATAATTTAGTCGACTTATTCACACTATAGTCGACTAATTAGTCGAGTTATGCACTCTTGGTGCGATGTTTAGTCTACACAATACACTTATGTACATTATTTTAGTAAAGGCAAGATATATTGGTCGGGCGATAGCTGTTTTTTTTTCCTTTTAAATGAAACTATTTTGTTTATTTTCTTTTAGTCATACTAAATTTACGATTGATCTGAATACTTGAATATAAGAAATATTTGAGTAGAAACTGCGAATAAGCAAGCATTAGTAGATACCTGTAGATTTAAAATTAGATGTGGAAGACGAAGAAAGGAGTAAATTAAGAACATTCTCATACGAATTTGTACCTTAAGCTATAAAGATAAAGATCATATTGCTATGTAACATTTTAGATCTCGACTCGTCCATTCGGTCGGCACTTTGTCAAGACCAATGGCTCAATACCCAACGCTTTTTCACGTCGTTAACTCTCATGCTGTCACTGTCACTCTCAAGAGAATATTAGCGACAGAAATACATTTGAAAGCGATATAGTTCGAGTATTGTTTAAAAATTGTTGCTATGCAATAAGAAATAATGTTTCAGATCATTCCCAAACTTAGTAGACATCAGTATTTTCTTGTTTTTGCGTCATTTAAACACAATATTTCATATTTTTAACAGTAAATGCCTGACCATTTTATCATTAACTATCTTATATGTATTTCATTATCTTATAGTAACTGCCTCTATATCATAAATTGTATATTTTATATTTGAGTCTGAATTATTTGAAGATATTTCTAATGGATTATATCAGATTTTTTCTATTACAGATATGAATGTGAACGCACCTTATATTATAGTTAATTATTGCATGTAGTATGCACCGCCCTTTAGAAATGACTTTTCTTTGGTAAGCTCTATTTTTTTTAATGGTACTGTAGATAGTGTGTGACTCCATTTTATGAGGCAAAGGTATCCATAAATTGGCGGTAAAACATTTGAAATGAGAAATCTTAAGATATACAGATTATAAAGATAAAACCGAATTGCGCATATAGCGGCAAACAAAATTGTCATCATTTTCACAACTTATTTCTTTTTTAAGACATTAACTTCTGCTATATGGTATAAGTCCTGTCCATAATTCCACATCTTTGCATTTAACGTGCGAAAATACATCATAAGATCGAGTCTTTGTGCTAGTTTGCCGCCATTTTTACAACAATGACACAGTTTGCAGCGAGTAAATTTTAGGCGACACACGGGGGCGACGTGGGGTTCGACTCCCCCCCCCCCCAAATTACACAAAGGTTCATATTTAGCCAGTGTTTACACCCCCCGAAATTACGAAAACCCGGATGGAGTAAATAACAATGAAGCGGCGGTAGCTTAATGGCTAAGGCATTGGTCTTGCAATCGTGAGGTCGCAGGTTCGAATCCTACCCATTATACTACTGACATGAACCCACACCCAAACACAAGCCTTTGACCTTAGCTGGAGGGGTTAACAAGATTGCTAGTATCTTTAAAAAAATAAACAAAACAATGTTTTTTTTACTCGCTGCACACTATGTATGGAATATATTTATCATGGTTTACGGAAGGACAAATGGAGTTCAGCACATTGTGAGCAGACAAGTCGAGATTACTTTACCTATGTGTATGAAAGTAATGTTGTGTGGTCGCGCTGTTGTCGCGTGACGTCACCGCTACCGGCCGCGGGACGAGCGACACCATGACGCTTCTACTGGAAACAGAATCAGATTCATTTTGTTTGCAAGAAATGTGGTACAAAATTGTGGTTATAAAGGAGCATTGGATCATCACATTTCATCATTTTAAGCAGGCAAACACTAACAATAACATTTTGATACAATAAATCATTAATTATTGCATTTTACATTACATTTCATTTTCTAATATTTAATTTGGGAGGGAAATGGTTTTTTTTTTTTTTTTTTTTTTTTAATCTAAAATTCCGCCTGCTTAAAAAAAATTGAAACAAGGTAACCTTAAATCATGCAGTTGTAGGAATTTTAGTAAGTTAACTGGGATTCATGAATGCCTCTTTTTAGTGCTTAGTTGTAACACATAACGTAGCTATAGCTCTCACTACCGAAAATTTGAGTGAAAATAGTTGGTAACAACCTTTAAATCGCTATTAATCCTAAACAATTATTTTAACTGAAACATAATTTAAGAAAGGTCATTATGGTTTTAAAATACCTACACGACGATGTCGCCATTTTGAATTTTGATTGCTGTCATGTCTTTAGTGACGATTGCAAGATTAATACGAATCGATTGACGTATGAATTATCAAAATCGGCCAACGCGTTTGGTTTATATAGTGCCACAAAAGAACATACATACATACACGTCAAACACATTACCCTCCACATTCGAGTAATGAAGACTAAACTCTATAACGCGTAATAGAAAGGTGTAGTAACCCTTGAATTTGACCACAACTTTCTGTTACACCTTGTATACATACGAATAATAGTGTCTGTTTGTATTAAACAGGGTGGTTTGTAATATACTAATAACTTCATGTTTGTTGCTTCTTTACATAACACTAAATAACTTTGTAAAATCAGTTTTAAAAATATTTAATAAATTAACCCATAACCACGTAACACTTATAAATGTTGATAAACTTTCGCGATTTGTACACATTATGAAAAAATATATATATATATATATATATATTACCCGTGACCACGGCCGTTGCAATACGGTCGAAACGTCGGGCAATAAACAAGGTATTTTAACTTATTCACGCGATTAAGACACTTGTCTTTAAAGTTATGGCCTGAACCACTGACAGACTTATTGCCGAAGCAAAATCGTTGTTTATTATGAAGTTTAGACCCTAAATCTTAAAAACCTTTTAAAATCGGACTATGAAAGTGAGAGCAGTAAGAGAGTGCACTTGTGTCTCCGCACACACTTGCACACTACAATATCTCTTACAGTAGGATCATCGTAACTTGACCGGATTGAAGTTGGCGAAAAGTGGTTGCGCAGATGCATTTTTTTTGTAGTAAATGGTGACAGGAAGCGGGGGCGGGAACTAAACGAGAGAATTAGAGATGCGATTACGCATTAAATTGTCATAATTAGTATTAGTAACTCATGTTTTTTGTGATTTTTTCGTAATGAAATTGTTTTTCAAACTATGTTTAGTATTTAATGTAACTGTTCTAAATTTAAACTTTTATGAACTCGTATAAATAGTATTTTTATATTGTTGAACTAAAATTTAGTTAGTATTTTTAATCGATTAAATATAATTAATCGTTTTCCTAAGTAGTTTTAGGGTTGCATCTCTATGACATGTGCGAAAGTGATAAGAACCTAACTTCAATCCGGTCAAGTTATGTTGATCCAACTGTACATAGTTGGTTAGGCCGCCGCAACCTAAATAGGTTAGAATACCATTATAATTACTCACCGAGAGCACCAATAGCGTCGACCGAGAATCGCAAACATTATTCCCGTTTCTTTCCCTTCTTCTTGCCAACTCGCTTGCTATAATTCTGCGCGAGCGCATTCACAATGGACACAACGAAGTATACCACCATCGCTAGAACGAACTTCTCTAACAGACTCGATAACACCGAGCCTTGGTTCTCTGTGGGGGTTGCTGAGTCGTTTTTATGAAGACGGCTCTTTTGGTTCCTTAAGAATTCCAGTAGAGGCGCTTCTAGTTTCGGTCCTATGTATGGAATCCTTTCTACCCAGGATAGGACTTGGCTGGAATTATATAAAATTGATTTTAAATATATAGTCAACAGTATCATAACTTAAATAACAATTAGCAGAACTTGAATAATAGTATTTACTAAACAATATATGTTCGTAAACTTTCGCGATTTTATAAGCTACGGGTCTTAATGGTTTCGACCGTATTGCAACGTGACCACGGCCGTTGCAATACGGTCGAAACGTCGGTCAATAAACAAAGGTATTTAGCCTTAAAATAAAATATATACGCGATTAAGACTCGTAGTTTATAAAATTCTACAATGTTTACTAAACAATGTCAGAATTTAAGTACACATTCTCTGAATTGAAATGTTTGCGGTCCTCATGGACATCCGTTTTTGTTTTTAAAGGACCTTATCTGAGTGGCCAACAGTTTCATTTTCAAGATAACTAAATCTCAAAATGCCTTAAATGCAGAATAACAGATTGTTTCGGCATTCCAAATAATTGAACATGAAAAAGAGAATTTAAAAATCGACTATCAAAAGAATTTAAAATACTCATCAGAGTAAGAACCATATTTTTTTTTTTTATAAAACTTTACTGCCTCTGTGGCGCGGTGGGAGTGTGTCCGACTGCTACGCAAGAGGTCGTGGGTTCTATTCCCACACGGGATACCACTTTGTGTGATCCACAAATTGTTGTTCCAAGTCTGGGTGTATTTTGTGTCCGTGACTTGTATGTTTGTAAAGTCCCCCGCGACACTTATACTTCAGGAGTCGTCTTTAAAAAAAAAAGACCCAACCATTACATAAACAGTACAAGTAGACTCGTGAAATCGGACCACGATCGGTGCAATTCGATCGAAACGTGGGGTAAATAAATAATTCACGCGATTAATTCCCGAAATTTATCTAATACATAAATAGTGTACTTACCCAACAAGAGTCTCATTGAACGCAATAATAACAAACATCTTCTGTATGTGCATCTTGATGACCGCTTTGCCAATGACCGTGGCGCCGAAGAAAGTCCAGAACGGGACCAGAAAGTGGCCACAAGTGAGGCCAGCGAGGTCGAACAGTGGGTTGGGGACTGACGCACAGGCCAATATGCCTGCGAACCCGACTTTTTGGACTAGTTTTTGTACCATTTGTTTGGCTCTGCGGAAAAAAAAAACAATGAAAAAGTGTTTTTATTGCTTATTTATACTAAATACAGTTTGACACGAGAATAACCGCGTTTAATCTGTCTGTCTTTTACGTTTCTACGCATAAACAGCTGAATTGATTTAGATGAAATTTGGTATGGAGACAGTTTTAGTTCCGAGGTAGGACATAGGATAGTTTATATAGCGATTACCGTTATCCACACGGACGGAGCCGCGGGCGAAAGTTAGTGATAAATAAGGGAGTACGAGTATTGTACTACTTGACTGCCTCTGTGGTACGGTGGTAGTGTGTCCGACTGCTACGCAAGAGGTCGTGAGTTCGATTCACGGGACACCACTTTGTGTGATCCACAAATTGTTGTTTTGAATCTGGGTGTACTTTGTGTCCGTGAATTGAATGTTTGTAAAGTCCCCCGCGACCCCTAATGTTCCCATATTCAGATTTTTTTAAAACAAAAAAAAAAACAAGCCTAGGTTTATTACAAACCTGCCAGTCCTAGAATCATCATTGGCGGCCAACTCGGCCACCCCGCCACCAGACAGGCGGGCAGCTCGCGCCATGAAGTAGGGCGGCAACTCGCCCAGGGCTGTCCCGATGCCCCACATCATCGACTCTATGCGAACCTTCGACATTATGTTCCATATTGACACCACGTTGTTTGGGTCTATCACCGCTGGACATATTATGCTGGAATAATATGATTAATTGGTTAAATATTACGAAATTATTACATACAAAGACGTTGATATGTGGGTTGAAAGTGGAACATATTTTTTAATGTTTTGTTACCCGACTGTAAAGAAGGGTTATGTTTTTCGCGCGTATATTGTATACATGTATGTAATATTCTTTATTACCTCACATCACACAAACCACGGAACGAATTTATACAAATAAGATTCGTTTTGACCGTCCAAGTTCTTAGATGGTGGGTGACATTTGAAAAAAACAAACATGGCAGCTGTGAGGTGTCAAAATAAAGACGTATGAAAAAAAAATGGTTTCGAATACTGCAATAAGGATATCAAATTATCTTATGCATTTCAAAAAGGTATAACATGTCAAAGTTACTCAGCAACCATTCTTTTTTCAATTTTCAATACTTGACAATAGCTGTGATAAAACTTAGTTGTTACATCCTACAACTACTCAAAAATATTAAATAAATAAAAAAAAACACCCGCACAATATTATACAGGGTGTAACAGAAAGGTGTGGTCATATTCAAGGGTTGGTATGTGCCCATGTTACAGAGTGCACATACCTAATTTTATCAAAATCGGAGTACCTACAAAAAAATAAATATTATTTTTTCATTCGTTTATTTATGAGTGGAAAAGTTATTAATTAAAAAAGTATGACTTAAAAAGTTCTATGCCATAATAATCCAATCGACTTTTGTACCAGGGGTATAATTCTTATGCCACACGCCTTTCACTACTGAATTTTGACAAAAAATATGCTATAACTAAGTAATAATAATGCTATGGCACCATTGTAGATGCAATACTGACAACATACCCTATCCGCTGCTGAAATTTGACCACACCTTTCTGTAACAACCTGTATAATTTCATGCAGTCGGAGGCACTTTATAAAGTTCAAAGTTATGATAATTATGTGGATTGAAAGTGAATCTTATATTTTAATGTATTGTTCAAATATATATAGAGCTATACGCCCAGTACTGCTTGAATATGTACCAGTCCCACCACGCTCGTAATGTTATTATTACTTGTTATTGATAGTATAAACTTACTCGTTTGGGTACGGCGGTTCAGGAAAGTTAAGTCCCCCACACTCGTACGCGGCGAGCGTGACCCTCGCGATGTGTGGTCCGAGGTACAGCAGGAACGTGTGTAGACCTGTTCCCAGACCTACTGAGCTGCACACCCCTAGTACCACCCACCAGCCCCACCACGCCAGGGTGGTTACTACTAACTGTGGAGGAATTGCAATATAATGTTAATATATGTTGACTTCGTTTAATAACACATTGAGTAAGATCCCAGTGTGGCTGAGAGTAACTGTCTAGTAATATTAATTTTTAAATATATCTATACTAAAATTATAAATCTGAAGAGTTTGTTTGTTTGAACGTGATAATCTCACTACGGCGACCACTAGTAGATAATATATTAATCTTAAAGTACAGACACAGCTACTTAATGTTATATAGTGTAAAGTAAATGTCATCTAATTTCTTTGTTGTTGAAACTGATTGGTACAGTTGTCTCAATGTAACTTGACCGGATTTAAGTTAGGTTCATAACAAATTCGCGCATGTCATAAAGATGCGACCCTAAAATGACTTACGATTAATTATGTTTAATCGATTAAAAATAATAATCAAATTTTAATTCAACAATACATAAAAGTTACAATTTAGAACAGTTACATTAAATACTAAAAAAAGTTTGAAACACAATTTCTTTACGAATACAATCACAAAAAACATGAGTTAGTAATACTAATTACGATAATGTAATGCGTAATCGCATCTCTAATTCTCTTGGTTTAGTTACCGCCCTCGCCCTCGCCCTCCGCTTCCTGTCACCATTTACTTCCAAAAAATGTATCTGTGCAACCACTTGTCGCCAACTTCAATCCGGCCGAATTACGTTGAGACAACTGTAAGTAGTAATGTAATGTTACATACCTGTACATAAGGCTGATGTGGGCCACTAACGTAGTAAGATACAACTGTACCTAATGCTGCTACTGATATCGTTAGTGCTAATAGCTTATACGCAAATAACCTGAAACAATTACATTTTCATCTATACTTCTATACTAATATTATAAAGCGGAAGAGTCTGTTTGTTTGCTTTGTTTGTTTGTTTAAACGCGCTAATCTCAGTAACTACTGGTCCGATTTGAAAAAATATTTTTTGTTGGATAGCCCATTTATCGAGGGAGGCTATAGGCTATATAACATCGCGCTACGACTAATAGGAGCGAAGTAGCGACGTGAAATGTTGCAAAAACGGGGAAAATTTACGCATACGAAGTTGCGCGGGACAGCTAGTATATTATAAAGCTGAAGAGTTTGTTTGTTTGAACGCGGTAATCTCAGGAACTACTGATCCGAATTAAAAATTCTTCTACTAGGTCAGTGGCTTCTGTACATTACACCAAATAACTTTGTAATATATTTATAATATATATATATATATATATATATATATATATATATATATATATATATATATATATATACGTCATCACCTACCGCCTATTTTTGTCACAGAACCATTTACTATACATCTGAAAGACCCCGGAGTAAAATCAATGTTTCTTTGTCTGGTCAAAGGCCTAAACCTCACAATAAACAAAGATTTTACTCCAGTAAAATAGTCAGTAGGTGGTTAAGGTCATTACTCCAAAAACCAGTTGTAGGTGATAAAGGATGAATGATAAAGAAGCCACGACCGGGAGGTTGTTAGTATTTAAAAAATCACCCTGTATATTATCGTCGTAGTCATCCTAATAAATACATACTTAAATTATTAAATGATTGTTTCTTTGAATCCGTCTATTCTCGTATCGTATAATTGTATGCGATACGAGAATAGACGGATTCAACGAAACAAAGGGCGAAAAATGTGGCCGCTAATTTTAAATCAGTCGACTTTCAATTACTGAGGTATTTTTGGCAAAAGAACAGTGATTGGTTTATTTATACCGCGGGACATTTAGCCTGACCTCTGACCTCTGGTTAGTAGACGGGGTTTCCATCTATTTTGTAATATCAGTTTTGGAAAATATTTAATAAATTAACCCTAACCTTATTAGGCCTTCAACCTGACAAAGAAAGATTGATTTTACTCCAGGGTCTCGCAGATGTGTGGTAAATGCTTTCATTGTTGCATAGCCCATTTATCAAGGAAGGCTATAGGCTATATAACATCACGCCACGACCAATAGGAGCGGAACAGCAATGAGAAATGTTGTAAAAACTGGGAAACTGTACACAGACGAAGTTGCGCGGGACAGCTAGTATATTTAAAAATCAATGTTTGTCTGTATGTCCTCTATGCATTCCGAAACCATTGATCAGATTGTGATGAAACTTTAGCTGAATGTTCTGGGAAAACCGGTGAGTGTTCCAGGCTTTAAAAGCCCCAGCCAAGCGTGGCCGAGTTAGTTATTTATATAATATTGTTTATTAATAGATGTATGTATGTAGTGTAATGTTTTTAATATTAAGTTCATTTTTCTAGCCAAATGTAAATTTGTTAAGAAATAAATGTCTTATTCTATATTTTCTTTGTATTCATAGAAAGTGAATAAAATCCAGATCGAAATGAGTAGCTTATTAATGAATGTAGGTATACCTTTGTAGTCCTGTCGAGATCAATATGATGAGTTCTCTGAAGAAGTACTCCAGTGTGGTGAAGGGCTTCCTCCATAGCACCAAGCTCTCAGTATCCATCGGTACTACTTTGTTTCTACTGAAAAAATAACAAAAAAATCTATTAGGAAGACGGAAGACGGGAGACGAGTCCTACTAATAATCATAAATGTGAAATTTCGTTAGGATGTTTGTTTTTGATGAATTCATGATACTAATAATAATATAAGTGAAAAAAAAAACTCTTTGTCGCAAAACGACTGAACGGTTTTTAAACTTTCTCATATCAACCCATATGATGTTACACTGCTGGGCACAGGCCTTTCCAGTAGAACCTACTTATTGTAGATTCTGGGAGTAATTGTCATAATCGCCACGCTTGGCGAGCGGGTTGGCGATCGCAGTAAGGCTTTGAAGTAGGTATGCAGAGGACGCTGCTGACCGTCCTCCGGTGTGACATCCCTTAGTCGCCTTGACGACACCCACAGGAAGAGATGGAGTGGTACCATTCTTAAGCTACCGGCTTAAGAATAGTACCACTCCATCTCTTCCTGTTTATAATTAAAACTTAGTAGCTTTTGTTAGCCCGTGTGTAAAAGTATCTCCAGGAGTTGTAAACATGGCGGTAATATTTTTTTTTCAAGATTTTTCTTTCACTTTGTCGGCGTAAATAATATGTGTACCCATGCAAAATTACAGCCTCCTAGCACTAAGTCTCTGAGCAAAGATGCGGACGGACGAACAGACATGGCGAAACTATAAGGGTTCTATTTTGCCATTTTGGCTACGGAACCCTAAAATGTATCTCCAGGATGATGAAAAAAAGAATCATCAGTGGGCGTACAATAAGGGTGTTGGATTATAATGTACCACAGAAAAATATTCATGGGTATGCTCACGATACATCTAAATAGGGGTGTCATATTAATTATGTTTAACGCATGTATTTTTTTTTGTAATATAAGATAACTAGCAATATGGGATTGGGTCCCACATTACTAGCAATCCTGTTAACCCCTCCAGCTAAGCTCACTGGCTTGTATTAGGAGTGGGTTCACGTCAGTAGTATAATGGGTAGGATTCGAAACCACGACCTCACGATTGCGAGTCCGATACCTTAGCCATTAGGCTACCGCCGTTTAAATCTGTTAAAGATTAATCAAGATAATTCATATATTTCGTTGATCAACATCTATCATTTAGACGATATAATTAACTGTTTTTCACGCATTACGTTGTTAAATAAAATGTAATCTAAGGTAAATTGCCTCATAAATCCAATTGCTTACATACTATACTTTTTTTAGGAAGTTGAAGATAGCTACTTAATTTTAAAGCTACACTTTCTACAAGATATAATCGCAACAAGTAATTTGTTACTACGTTGCTTTAGTCTTGCAGTTCGCTAAGGAATTGTAAATTTATAACGTTCAGGTTTAACATGCCTTGCCAGTTTAATTAGTTTAAAACTAAAGGGTCTTTCAACAAAGACGGGTCGATGTTAAAATTGAATAAAACTAGATGTGTGTGAGATATTAACGAAATTTATTTTTTATTTGAAAGGCCCGTTTATGCCATTATGCATGAAATATGACATCGTTCAAATGTCCGCCGCGGCTTCGCATGGTGGCACAAATCCGAGAGGTCCAATTTTTAATGACTCTGCTGCATAGATCCGGCTGAATCTGAGCGATGGCCTGCGTTATGTTGGATGCATTGCTATCTGGTGAACCTCATGTGGGTTGTGGTCATCCCATATACGGCAATTTTGCTTATTAACAAAACCATTCATCCAAAAATGTGCCTCGTCGCTAAAGATTATTTTTTGGCCAAAATCGGGGTCCTCTTCCAAGCGTTCCGACGCCCATTCAGCGAACACACGGCGTTGTCTATGGTCATTAACTTTGAGCTCCTGGGTCAGTTGGATCTTGTATGGATGCAGACCCAAGTCCCGACGCAAAATTCTCCAAGTTGAAGTCTGCGAAAGGCCGAGTTCTTGTGCACGGCGAGAAATCGACTGCTTCGGAGTCTCCTGAACACTCTCACGTACAGCGGCGATGTTCTCGGCCGATCTGGCGTTCCTTTGACGTAAAGGTGTTGGTTGGTTGTTTACCGAACCGGTCGTCTCGAATTTAGTCACCAATCGTTGGAGAGTAGACTTTGAAGGGCCACCGCGTCTGCCGTAAAATGGGCGCAATGCGCGCAACGTTTTCACTAACGAACACTCATTTTGATAATAAAGTTTTATCATTTGCACATGCTGCTCAACCGTGTAACTTGCCATGGTGATTTGGCATCAGTGACTGAATAAGAAAAAACAGATTTGACAGATGCCGCCAAATCAAAATGGCCGCCACAGATTATTAATATCGACCCGCTCTATTTGAAAGACCCTTTAGTTAGGCAATAAGTCCTTGTTAACGTTATCTATTCCTGTGAAATCAGTATATTTTAAGAAGTGTTAAAAAATAAACGCTGAGTAATTTGTACAATGCACATTGGAACATGGAATATCATTTATGATCGGGTCTTCCCGTGGGTGTCGTCAAGGCGACTAAGGGATGTCACACCGGAGGACGGCCAGCAGCGTCCTCTGCGTACTTTAAAGCCTTACTGCGATCGCCAACCCGCTCGCCAAGCGTGGCGATTATGGCCAATGCTCCCAAAATCTATAAATAAGTAGGTTCTACTAGGAGAGTAGTGGGACATCATATGGGTTGGCCAGGTAGAGTACGCAAAACGGCTGGCAGGAGCTGGATGCGAGAAGTCGAAGATAGAATAAAGTTTTTTTTTTTTAAAGATAAGCAAGCAATGTGGGATTGAGTCCCACATTACTAGCAATCTTGTTAACCCCTCCAGCTAAGCACAATGGTTTGTGTTAGGAATGGGTTCACGTCGATAGTATAATAGGTAGGATTCGAACCCGCGACCTCACGATTGCGAGTCCAATGCCTTAGCCATTAGGCTAAGTAGTAGTAAATACTATTACTAATTGATTTCCTTACATATACATATATAATATTGGAAAGTACTGCCATGTTGCCGGGCACAGCATTACCGCCACAAATAATCTATACTAATAGTATAAAGCGGAAGAGTTTGTTTGTTTGTTTGCTTTGTTTGTTTGTTTGTTTGTTTAAACGCGCTAATCTCAGGAACTACTGGTCCGATTTGAAAAATTCTTTTTTTGTTGGATAGCCCATTTATCGAGGAAGGCTATAGGCTATATAACATCGCGCTACGACTAATAGGAGCGGAGTAGCAACGAGAAATGTTGCAAAAACGGGAAAAATTTACGCATACGAAGTTGCGCGGGGCAGCTAGTAATGCATAATGCCGTAAAAAATGGCCCGTATAGACGCCCCTTTATTTACAATTTTCAGGTACTGAATGTCTACTATCAATTTATCGATAGATTTTAAAGTCACCCTGTATATTAGTTTGGTTACAGTGAAATGTTTAAGGCTCCCCAACATAGGTTCTTAGGCGCGTTATACGTAATCTTGTTTCCATCTTTTTTTAACAGGCGGGTTGTACAACTGCGTAATAGTTACCTGATCTCTTTAGGATGTGGGTGGTGCAATCCGTTGCGCGTACGCTGCTCAGTGTCCGCCTGCACCGCGGCCGCCAGCTTGTAGTACCCCAAACGGGCGAGCTGGAGGACCAAGTGACACATTAATATACTGTATTAAAACATTAGGTACATACCATAAAGATATGTAAAAAAAACATGTAGTTTGGAACATAGAGGTATAATATTAATTGAAGTCCACACATGGAACAATTTCGTAAATGTTGGGATTTTGTCATCTATCCCTTCCTAGTCAACTTTGTAGAAATATTGCCTTATCTGTCGACATGTGGATCCGTAAAATAACGAAGGGGGGGGGGATTTCCCCTGTTGCACCCCCCCCCCCCAAATCGACTGAAACACCTTTTTTGGGAATTTAACACTAGACTGGTGTGTTTTGACAGGCAATTGCAAATCGCCCGCATTTTTAGGTTTCGGTTCATGAGATTCTGATAAGTACACCTATGCCTAGCTACGCGTGTCAGTACGCGTAGCTAGCTACATTATGGGTCTGTTCACTCTGGGTTTTTTTTAACATTGTCTTTTATGTAGGTATTCATAATGGTTTGGAACATGCAGAAAAAAATAACACACTGGTTTCGTGAGGTCATTGATCAATATCAAAGAGTATTAATTGTGCTGAGTGATATAAAAGCTTTGGGTACATGATTTATTACATAGGTACTTGTTTTTTCCCAGTGCAGTATCTACTTGATCTTTGTATCGTTAAGTATGTGGCTATTTATAAAGATGATGGTTTAAAATGATGACAATTCTAAACGAATTAGAATGATTAGGGATGTTGAATAAACTCTTTTTCATCAATATTAATATTTGAGTGGCCTGTTGGTCTAGTGGTTAGTGACCCTGACTGCTAAGCCGTAGGTCGTGTGTTCAATTCTCATCCAGGATAAAATGTTGTGTGATGAGCACGATGGTTTATTCTGTCTTGGTGTAATTTATCTGTAATATGTATCAGTTGTCCGGTTACCATAGTATAAGTTCTGCTTAGTTTGAGATCAGATGACGTTGTGTGAGTTGTCCCAAAATATTATAAAAAAAAAGAAAATATCAGTAGATCTGATCACTCCGTTTGAGAGCTGCGATGCCACAGACAGACACGCACATACACAATTAAACACGGTTGTTTTGTATGTGTGTATGTCCTTATAAATATATTTTTTTAAAGACGACTCCCGCAGTACGTTACAAGCCCTGTCGCAGAGACTTTACAAACATACAAGTCACGGACACAAAGTTGATACACCCAGACTCGGAACAACAATTTGTGGATCACACAAAGTGGTTTCCCGTGTGGGAATCAAACCCACGACCTCTTGCGTAGTAGTCGGACAAACTCCCACCGCGCCACAGAGGCAGTCAAAGAAAAAAAAATGTAAAGTATATTTCTTTGGCACGTTCTAGCTAAAGCCTAATGGATTCTAGCTTGAGAGGTATCTTTAGATTCGTCTTAGTTGCGAGAGTGACACCAAGTACCTACTTACACCAAAAAAAAAAAAAAAAATCAGGCGGATTTTTGGCGCCAAAAAATTTCAGATATTAATTTGACGCCGACGGGTTTTTTGTTTTGTAATATGTTATTTAGCTTGTTACCATAGACATTAAAAATATAAGTTCCTTGGAACGTCAAAGTCGAGTATAGTGCTCTGATAAGTCTCTGTTTATTTAGATAGAAGAAGAAGAGAAGATTTAGGTAGAAGGCTAAGCTTTAGGTTAAGCGGCGGTAGCCTAAGTTGCTAGTAATGTGGGACGTAAATCCCACATTGCTAGTTATCTTTTTTTTTTTTTAAAAAAAAAAAAAAAAAGGCCACCCGTGTCAACAGCAGACTAATGTTAACTTTTTTTTTTTTTTTGCCTATGGTTGGCAGACGAGCCAGCGACCCACCTGATGGTAAGCGGTAACCGCCGCTCATGGACTACAGGAATGTCAGGGACACACCCAAGCCGCTGCCTACCGTGAAGTGAAAACTCTCTTTAAACCTCGTTTGAAAAAAGACATGTCGTAGCGCTCGGGAAACACCGCAGCAGAGTCGTTCCAGAGTCCACGCGTTCGTGGAAGAAAAGAACGCCGGAATCGATCCGTACAGGACCGTATTGTTTCCAGGTGGAATGGATGAACCCTACTACGATGTCGAGTGACTTACGTCTGGTCTCAATAATCTAAGAATCGATAGATTTGGCTACGCGAGGTATATATTTGACATAAACTCCATACAAAATATGTCAAAATTCTACCTCTAGTAGGCAAATCCATCGATAGGTAGATTATTAAGACCGGCCGTTAAAGGTAAACCTTTTTACACGAAACCTTGAACGTGAATAGCCGGTTAAAAATGCTTATCTGCCGAGAAAATTCAGACGCAATGTTATTCTAAAATTGTTGAATAAAATCGATACTTTCTATTTTCGTTCACAAGTCAAGGGAGCTGTGGTACTGTTCAATAGAAGCTAAAATAATTAATATACCAAAAAGGTTATCTATTACGTGGCTATATTGCTTTTACCTGAATACGAAAACAAGAATGACTTTCTATCTATAGTAAGAATCAAATTGAATTCCTTAGGGTAGGTACTGACTAGTGTTGCCCAAATTCAGTCTTGGTCTTGCAGTCTTGGTCTTGTTCTTGCGTTTTTGCAAGACCAAGACCAAGAACAAGACCGCGTATTTTTAGCAAGACCAAGACCAAGACTGACCGTGCAAGACTTGAGCAAGAACAAGACATAGCCTGCAAGACTCTTGCGTCTTGCAGCTAGGACTTAGCGCTATTTCACTGAGTAGTTAGGTGTAACAGTTCGGTGTATAGGTAGGTACGCTTAGGAATTCTATGAGACGCAAAAAACTGTATCAAAGAATATGAAAAACTGGACCTATGCGCATTACGACTAATACCATAAACATAGCGAATAAAAAAATATCTATTAAAATCAAACTGAGTGCATGCATAGTTATGTTTTAACCATCGGCACTTTGATAATGCGGCATCAAAGGTTTTGTACTTACTTCTCAAAGAAATTTGCCGCTTTTCGGAAGTACCTACATGGTTATGATACACGCGCCGGCGGCTTCTTTTGAAATCTAAAACAATCGTTGCCGCCACGCCGAAATCATAACATTTGACACTATTTGATTGCCGCCATAGGGCGAAGGTATACTCATGCAAAATAATTTCCTAGTAGAGTACCTACAGGTGTTCCAAAGAATAAATAAGTTTCAGAGTGCTTAGAATGAAAATGAATACATTATACTGATCACGCAAGTAGTATTATGATTAGGATAAAATGGTAAGGATAGGTAGTAGATGTCATATTAATTCATTCTAGTAAGTATATATTATAATATTGATTACTTATATGGTTTTAAACTAATTACTTAGGTACTATTATTGTACATTTAGTCATTATATTTCTTAAGTTTTTACAAGAAAAAATAGCAAAAAAGTGTTCAAATATCACCCGTTTAATAAATATTGTAGCCACTTTTAAATATACTTGAAACGTGTAAAAAAATTCTACAAAACTAATAAAATAATATAAAAAGCGTAGGTACTTACCTACTAATAAAATAAAAAGCCTGCGATAAGAGTTTTGTATTACTTACCAGCCCGAATATCTCTGAGAGAGATGATGAGAGTAAGTATTTACTAGCTGTGCCCGCGACTTCGTCCACGAGGAATAGTAACTTTGGAGGTATAGTGACGTTCAGGACTTATTTATTTATTTTAAAACTTCTGTCATCAAACATACAAACGAACTCTTCAGCTTTATAATATTAGTATAGATGTACGCCAAAACATTCACTTATATGTAAAGAATAGTGATTGGCACTAATTCTATTTTATTCACGCGTCGCGTCTGTACAAGTAGGTAATATTTAGTGTGTGTTTGTACGCCGCACGCGGCATTGTTTGATTTGCGGCGGCATCCTTTTCATAGAGCCGGCACGTGGCGAGGCGGCGCGGTAAAGCAAGGAAACGTACTATAAATAAAGGAATTATTTTAATTCCAGTCTTTCCAATTGAGCTGTGCTTCGAGTCTAACTTGATAATTGTTTTTACTAATTCTCGTTGTTTTCTAAAAACGTATCACGTGTACAATTTAATATGAGTGACGAAGATTCAAATTATTCTAGTCCGAGTAACGAGAGTTTGAGTCACAGATCTAAAAGACCCAAAAGCAAATTTGAGGAGTTTTTCGAAATAATTCATGCATCCCAAACTGCCTTCTGTAAATTGTGCCAACATAAAAAGATTGAAATAAAAATGAAAAACAGAAACACTTCAGGCTTAAGGAAACATCTAATATCTTTCCACAAAAAGGAATCAGAAATATTTCTTCCTGTTAAACCAAAATTAAGTGGAGATATCACAAGCTTTTTAGTAACCGCTGGAAGTGGACAGGTAAGAATATTTTTTTAACAGTTAAAAGAATTTTAACTCCGCGTAGCTATTCATGCGATACTTTCAAAAACGCCATTAACTTACGTAAGTATTTTTGAGTTAGTGGTGTTTTCACAGTTTTCATCTAGGGGTGCGACATATTAAGTATGTAATTATCGTCTTAAATATTTTTTATAAACACCCATATTTTCAGTTAATCGGCCAGTAACAACTAAGTACTTTATTTTGGTAAATTACAGTACAGTGCAACCTTAATATAACAAATATCAATTTAACGATTTTCTCGATTTAACAACAACAAACCTCCTCCTCTTATACGCTCAAACCTAATAACACAAGATTTATTGTTTTGTTTCAGTCGGAAAACAGCAGTGACAACATCACGACAGCTACAGTTGATTGGGTGGTGAAAAAATATCTTCCCTTCTCATTTTTCGATGACGAAGCTACACAAGTATATTTTCGACGTATTTGCCCTAATATGGTGTTTCCTAAAAGGTCTACACTTAGAAGGAAAGTCAAAGAGCGATTTGAAGAGCTCCAATTGAATCTCAAGGAACGACTTCAACAATTATCATCTAAAATGTCTTTTACCATTGATGGGTGGACGTCAATTGCTGGTAGGAGTTACTACGGGGTTACTATTCATTATATAGACAACGCATGGAAGTATCAATCTGTAGTTCTTGATTTTATACCATCACGCGGTCGACATACTGGGGAAGATATTGCAACGATTTTCCATGAATGTTTATTGGAATATGGCATAATTGATAAAATACAAGGTATCACGGTCGACAACGCAACTGCAAATACCAAATTCATGTATGAACTGGGCAAACAGCTGCCGCCACACTTTGATTCAGACAATCAACATTTCCGGTGCTTTGCTCACATTTTAAACCTTGGTGTACAAGATTTATTAAAGACCTTAGCATTACACTGTGAGTCTGACACTAACGCGCAAGATCAGCAGTACGAAGACTATGCAGACGAAACTGAGGATGAGGAAGATGAAGAATCTGCACCAAATATTGCTGACTCGCGTACATCTGTAACAAAGTTACGCAGTATTTCCAGTAAAATAAAAAGAAGTGAGATAGTGAAGAAGAAGTTTCAGTCTGCTTGTGAAGCAGCTGGCGTGCCATCAAATCTAAATGCCATTCTTGACTGTCCAACGAGATGGAATTCCACACATGATATGATTGGATTTGGTTTAAAAGTGAGAGCGGGCATTGACATATTGTGCAGTTCTGTCACCGAATTAAATGATTTTCAAATCACAGCTAATGAATGGCAGGTACTCGAAAAATTACATAAATTTCTAATAAACTTTAAACTTTTAAGTACAAAACTTGGTGGAGACAAATATGTTACATTACCGCTAGTCATTGTATCATTCAATCTCTTGCTAGATAAAATTGAATCCATGGTAAAACAGTTAGATGAGAAACCTAATCGATCTGAAGTGGATGAAAGGCTCATTCTAGCTTTCCAAGCAGCTCGAGACAAAATGCTTAAACATTACAAGAAGAGCAACTGGATTTATTGTACTTCTTTAATTTTAGACCCAAGGCATAAGGCTCAGACTTTTGACCTGACAATGTGGGGGAAGCAACTTAAAACAGAAAGTCTGCGCAAGTTCAATGAACTTTATGAAGAATATAAAAGTCTACACTCACTGAACAAATCTCTGGAATTACCAGAAAAAGAAAATAAAGTATGTGATGAAGATGAAGACGTAATAGACTTTGATAAACTCTATGAATGTCCCTCGACGTCATCTGGATCTTGTCTTCAAGGCTTAGTGATAGACGAGTTGGAGGAGTACCTGAGAAAACCAAGAACTGCCAGCTCGGAAGACATTTTAGATTGGTGGAGGACGCATGAGACAGAGTATCCGATTTTATCGAAAATGGCCCGTGATTTTCTCTCAATACCTGCAACTTCAGTACCTGCTGAGAGGTTATTTTCTAAAGCATCATTAGTAATTAGAAAACATAGAAATAGGTTAAGTGATGAGTCAGCCAGATGGTTACTTTGTATTAATTCTTGGTCAAAAAAAATTATATAAAGTATCATAACCTAATGATAAAGCTGTTGATTTGTGTTGTATTTTATTTTTTATTCAAATAAATGATAAATCGTAAACTCTTTTATTAAATTTCTTATAAGTTGAGGGTTCAATCTCTTTCTAGACAGATAAGTATTGTTCTTTAAAATACAGTCAAGTTATTGTAATTAATTTGTTTTTTTACATGTTTTAGCAAATGTAAGCTTATAAATCATAAATGTTTATTAAGAAACAGTTACTTCCATGGAAAACGACATATAGGTCAGTTGATTTTTCGAATTTCTTATCAAATCTTCAGTTACTTATTAATCTGCTTGATCTTTACTATGGCTATGTTAATTCAAGCTCACAATGTTCCAATTCTAATACGTTTTTCTAAGATTTAAAGTAAACTTTAATAAATAGTAATAGACTAATAGGTAATTGCAAGACTTGCAAGACTCTTGCTGCAAGACCAAGACCAAGACCAAGACTGGGAGCGCAAGACCAAGACCAAGACCAAGACCAGGTGTATTGGCGCAAGACCAAGACCAAGACTGGCTAAGTCTCGTCTTGTTCTTGCATTTGGGCAACACTAGTACTGACCAACGTTATGCAGAGTAATGTACTATTCCGCGATTGCTAAAAATCATTTGTTCCCAACGAGTAACACCCTCAAATGTCACACTGTTACACGATGGGATTTTTTTCTGAAAAAAAATCCCAACCAGTGACACTACCAGTCACACTGTTACTCGATGGGAATTTCTTCAGAAACAAGTCCCAACCAGTCAACTGTTACTCGATGGGAACACATTGTTACAGAACTTTCAGGGTTCGGGTTTATGAATAGATTCATAATATATATCCGATATATATCTGATATATATCAAACGATTTTTTATGATATATATTATATCAATATAAAAATGGTTTACATATCAACCCATAAGATGGCCCACTGCTGGGCACGGGTCTCCCCAGTAAAACCTACTAGTATGTAGATCCTGGGGGTAATTGCCATAATCGCCACGCTTGGCGAGCGGGTTGGCGATCGCAGTAAGGCTTTAAGTACGCAGAGGACGCTGCTGCCCGTCCTCCGGGGTGAAATCCCTTAGTCGCCTTGACGACACCCACGGGTAGAGATGGGGTGGTACTATTCTTAAGCCGGCACCACACGGCATAAAAATGGTTTACAAATGTTATATTATAAAGTAATTATTGGTGTTTGTTACTGTCGTTAATGTCCTATCCAGTCCAGATTCAGAATCGAAAGATGATCTTTATTGATTTTTTATGTATTTAAGATTTTATGATTTTTAATTGATTTTACCTGATCCAGATGATATTATAGTTTTATTGATATTTTAGTTTTTTAGAAGCGGCGGTAGCCTAATGGCTAAGGGGGGCTAAGGTCGCGGGTTCGAGTCCTACCAATAATACTACCGACGTGAACCCACTCCTTAGCTGGGGGAGTTAACAAGATTACATACTAAAATTAGATTTTTTGAAGAATATCTGTTTAGCCGTTTAGAAAATAATTTACTTATTGTATGTTAAGTCAACGGAATACATTTTCTATTACACTATGTAAAATTCATTGTTATTCACATCATATTGAAAATTAGCAACGGCGATATGACGATCGTAAAAAAATTATAATAAGTGATAAGTAACTTATTCTACTTATTCAATAACTACGCTTGTTTGCATTTTTACCTACGTATTCTTATGGTAGTAAAATCATCCTTATTTTTATTAAAATAAAGTTGTAATTACAACACAGTGTGTAGTGTGTTCTCATTCTAGTTTAATATTATAAGGACGACTTTTAATTTATCATCGGAAAATTTACTTCAATTTCTTAATTACTTTGTGTTTGTGACGTTTGAATAGTTGCTTTGGCCTAGCCCCACAAATATCATATAAAAAATACCTACCGTTAATCAAATTGGCTGCGAAAATAAAATCGGTAAGACTTTTTGTTACAGAGCACTGCGAAAACACATCACTAGGGCCGCTATTCTACTAGAGTTTTACGAGCGTTGACGTTAACATCGCATTTGCACAGCAACAACACTTCGGAGACGCGACGTCAACGTTGCGCGTCCAACATTAAGGGGCGTCTAAACGGACCATTTTTTACGGCAATTGGTGGTGGCACTATTGTCAACTAATTGCTCGGCCAATAATGGCAATATGCCTACAATTGTATGGCGCATGATCCAGTCTCCTAAACGGGCTACACAACCCGGCAACAATAAAATAGAGAGCGACAGAACTCAACAAAATTGACCGGGCAACATTGCGAAATATAGATCGCTCAGCGATCGTCCGGCAAACCATCAAATCAATATTGGAGAGTACTGCCATGTTGTCGGCCACAGCATTGCCGCCACTAATTGCCGTAAAAAATGGGCCGTTTAGACGCCCCTTTAAAGCAGCTAACGTGCAATTGGTCGCCGGCCCTATCCCCGCCTGCGTCTCCAAGTACTGAGCGGGACGGCTTGATTATAACCTGCTGCCAAAAACGCAATGTTAACGTCGCGTCTGCGCCGCATTGTCGCTGTGCAGATGCGACGTTAACGCCGACGCTCGTAAAACGCTAGTAGGATAGCGGCCTTAGTGATAAACTGATAAAAAATTGCATAAAAATGGAAATACCTACTAAATAGACTGCTGTCATTTGGAACAACTCCATTAACAGTCCACGAAAGTTGTGATTAAGTACCAATAAAATTGTCTTAAAAATACGATATATTTTCGCCGTTTTAAACATGTGAAACATTTATCTATGGCCGATGAGACACATTATTCTCTATATCATCACTTTTGATTTGTAACATGAGTTTCGAACACGCAATTACTTGTTACTATTTATTGTGACGCAATGATTTTTTGTTAGTTGGGTCTTTCTTGGTCGAAATATCTTAATATATATAAATCTCCTGTCACGATGTTTGTCCGCGATGGACTCGTAAACCGCTTAACAGATTTCGTTCAAATTTGCACACAATATGCAGTTTGGTCCAACTTGAGAGATAGGATAGCTTACATTTCAATTTATAGTCGCAAAAAATGAGGGATCCCATGTCCACCCGTGCGAAGCCGGGACGGGCCGCTAGTATATTATATAATGTATATATATAATACATGAGCGACCATGTGAATAGTCGAACACGGCAAACTATAAAATTACTAACTGTCCCGCGCAACTTCGTCTGCGTAAATTTACCCCCGTTTTTGCAACATTTCTCATTGCTGAAGATTTTTTCGATTCGGACCCGTAGTTCCTGAGATTACCGGGTTCAAACAAACTCTTCAGCTTTATAATATTAGTATAGATAAACAAATGCTTTTTTATTTTCTCCAACCGCATCTAAATGGTCAATAGTAATTTGTTGGTTTTTATCAGACCAATACAGCGACTACGGCCCATACTAACATTTATACACGTGGCCGTTTTTAAAACAAATAATGGAGCATGTTATCTTATGTTTTAGAAACAAATATTGACAATAAAATTTGTGTAAATGTCGGCTCAGTATCTGTTTGATGAACAAAGAAACATGTAATAGATAAAAACGGTTTTTTACTCGACTGTCAAGGAGGATTACGTTTTTACTCGTATCTATATAAAACCTATATTTGTGGATCAGTAATATTCTGTATTTTCTCGGAACATCAAAACGGCTGGACTACTTCTATAATAAAGTTATCGTATCTTTCTGCATTGAATTAGACGTCAACAACGAGTCTCAGACCAAGATTTAGAAAGCGTTATTAGACTTAACTCAAACTTAGTTTAAAGAAAACATGACAAAGATATATTCGACTGTTAAACTGTCTGATAGAGCACCTGCACACTATCGGGATCACAGATAGCCCACTGTGCAGAGGGTGCATGGAACATGAGGAAACGCCCAAGCATGGAAGGTACCAGTGTGGCCGAACACCGGGCACAGTTCCTAAAAACACCGTCATCCCTACCTGAAGCTTGCAGCAACCTGCGGGGTATGCTGGGCTTCTGGGAGTGTTTGGACTGGCTGGAGCGAAAAGAACTGACACATTACAACGCACAATGCCCAATCAAGAAGTTCAGTGCGACATTGCGGCCCCGTTAAAACAAACAAACAAACTAACAAAATATGTCAACTGTTGACATTATTGGTGTTAGCCCAGGGTTAGTATAATATAGATGACTAGCGGATGCCTCGCGGTTTCACCCGTGTAGTTCCCGTTCCCGGGGGAATACAGGGATAAAAAATAGCCTATGTCACCCGGGATTAGCGTAGCTTCACAACGATGAAAGAATTTTTCAAATCCGTCCTGTAGTTTCGGAGCCTATTCAATACAAAAAAAAACAATAAAATCTTTCCTCTTTATAATATTAGTATGTATATGTATAAGTAAAGATTATGTCCATGAAGTCAACGGTGTCAACGTGCAGCATAAGCTATGTCAAGCTTTTTTGGTAAAGTCTTCCCTAAGGTATGCCTGAGTTTAGTCTAACCACGTTTTATAGGACGCAGACTCAGTCTTATAACCAAGTCTTAATCTAGCGCTCAGGGTTCATCTTAACTTATATATGGTTCAATAGTACGACCCTAGTGACAACGATAAAATCAGCGACGTCTTTTTAATATGTCATTTGATAATAAATTATGGTATCAATGAATAAGATCTATTAATACAAATTATCTCTTTTAAATGATTAGGAGAGATTAACTATACAAAATCACATGGTTATCAACACATTAATTTCAGATTTATATACGATCATTACGTAAATACCACTATCATTATGAGCGCAAATGTTTAGACCCTGATAGTCAAGGACTATCAATAAATAAATATTAGTAAAAGTAAAGGAATAAGGAAAGAGTAAAGTTTTTAAACCAACCCAGTGGATTTATTCGACATAGACCCTACGGGCATAAAAATATAATTATGTCGGATGAATCCGACTCGGCAATCAACAGGTTAAGAATGAATGTGGCTTGTGGCAATAAATGCTCTGGTTTTTATTGTATATCCTGCAGGTAGTAGTTGCTTATAATTTAATCTAAATAGCGATTTACAATTGCAATAAGTTATGTAATATTTATATTAAGTCGGGCCGTAAAATATATAAAATGTATATAATATTATATTAAATTATAATGTGTACTAGAAACTGGTCTGGTTATAACTCGTTTTGAGTGTAGCCACGTGTTAAATATTTACATAAAATTATAATTAAATATAAATGGTTTAACGCATCATGATAGTTTTTAAGAACTTTTAGATATAAGTATACTTAGTAGGTATGTTAGTAAATTTTATATAAGTATAGTAGTTTTTAGATAAGTGTAGTATTTTTTTTTTGTACTCTTTAAAAAAGCTTATGAAAAAATCAAGGCCACTTTATTTTTCTATAGGTAAGAAACATCATTTCTATATATATATATATTTTAAATGTCTATGATTTGTAATGTTTGTCTATGTTAGAGTTATGTGTTTATGTTTATTCCACGTATTTTTCTTTTATAAATAAAAATAACACATTGTAAACTTTGATAGAGTAAACACATGGCAAATATTTAAAAATATTTGTAATAATATTAAAGTTAAGCAGACATCTCTATTTTTTGCTTAATTACAGGCTGCCAACGTTTACAATTAAAAAGGTGTGGGTTTGTAATTTTAAGACACTAATCAAAGAACAAAGACTCGAATCAGAAATAACTTTCAATCTATTCATAAAATCTACTCGTAGACGTAGAGCATCATATTATATTGGCGTTGGCACACGGAAACTCTCAGACGCGCCCTTCAAGTCAATCATAGTGATAAAGCGATATAACGACACATACCTATCTAACACTACAAGATAAAGAACACATCTAACTCTATATTTAAAAAAATACAATTAAATACATACCAACTTATATCGAGATCTTTAAACTCGAGTTCCAAAACAATCGATTGAAATAAACACGATAAAAATCACATAAAAAAGTCGAATATTATTCAAACTTTTATATAACCCTTCGACTAACTGCGCGGATAACTCGTTTATTACGAAGTCGTGAGTGAAATGTCTGACATCACGTCACACCACCACCGAAACCAATTTCACTTTCAACGGGCTCCACTCTCTCTCATTTCACTATCGTTTGAGTAACATCCATTGAAAGAACACAGATGGTGGAATGAATTTAAATTCACAGTGTCACTGATTTAGCACATAAAACCTCATCACCGACTGCAAAGAAAATGTTCGTTACATATCATTTAGAATTAAAAAAAAAAGAATTAAAACTCGCGCGACAAACTTTTTGGTCGTGACTTTTTTTTTTATTTGTTGATGTGCGATCGTCGTGCCAGCACTAAGGAGACTGAATCAGACTGATTATAAACAAAGGTTTATTCATCTTTGTTAATATTTCGCAGCTTATCTTTATACACAGCAATATTCATTTTACACTGAATTAAATCCTGATAAGACAAAAATGTGATTTTATGTTTTTTGCGTGTCGATAATGAAGTACTTAAATAATTAAGTAGGTATATTATAGTTTATACGTTTTTTAAGAGATTAATGAACAGCTGACAGTATTTCTGTAGCAGTCTTCCATCCAATGGCTAGCCTCCAAAAAAAATCGCAAACCATTTTGCACTTTACACCTTCGACATAAACCATTGTTTCATAATCAGATAAATTTAAATTTTAACAAAGAACGAACAATTTACTTTGTAATATATCACGTAGTAGTAAAAACAATGGACTTTATAACCACTGCCATAGAGTTTAATTTATAAGTGCAGCTAATTTAATTTCCGGAAATAAACGGTGGTGGCGTGATCAACGCGTACACGCTACTTTGCGCTAGCGCAGGTCCACTGACCCGTATTCGTATGAGTATATCGTTGATTATTAAATTGTTGTCACACACACCGATTTCACAATATCTATGTCGGCCAAACATGACTTGCAATGTCATGTTATCAATATACATATTAAGTTGATATCTATACTAATATTATAAAGCTGAAGAGCTTATTTGTTTGTTTAAACGCGCTAATCTCAGGAACTACTGGTCCGATTTGAAAAATTCTTTTTTTGTTGCATAGCCCATTTATCGAGGAAGGCTATAGGCTATATAACATTGCGCTACGACTAATAGGAGCGAAACAGCGACGAGAAATGTTGCAAAACCGGGAAAAATTTACGCATACGAAGTTGCGCGGGACAGCTAGTTTAATTCCGAGTCTTTAATTTTTGGTGACCATAAGCATTTATAAAGTAAAACTTTCATTTTAATTTCTCCATGTTTAAAATAACTTTTTTTAACGCGTTTTTGGGGAAATCGGACGATTATACGAAGACATTCCGCGAGTCTGACTTTGAATCGGTGGTAGTTCTACGCCTGAACCTAATTATTTGGAAAGTGTAGAACACTTTGGGGATGTATAACTGTGTGTTTGCCTTTGTAGACCCTCTTTAAGGCAACTAATGCTCGGCCAATAATGGCAATATGTCTACAATTGTATGGCGCATGATCCAGTCTCCTAAACGGGCTGCACAACCCGGCAACAATAAAATAGAGGGCGATTGAAACAACAACAAAACTGGCCGGGCCGTTGCCGGCCACAGCATTGCCGCCACAAATTGCCGGAAAAAATGGCCCCTTTAGAATCTTAATCTAGATTGCTTGTTACCAAGCCAAAGTTCGGCTCATCAATGAGTTAGAAACATTCAAAATTCACAAAGAGATGGCGCATTATTTTTCTGCATAATATAAGGACATAGTTTTAACCAATGAGGTTTACATACGTCATTGGCTTTAACCGTATTCTTGGGCTAGTTTGTCCAAAAATATGAGATAGTCATAAGATATAAATGATTTTTCATTTGATTAGTTTATTTAAGTTGAAGAGTTTGTTTGTTTGAAAGCGGTAATCTCAAGAACTACTGATCCGAACTGAAAAATTATTTCACTGTTGGATAGCCCACTTAACAGGGAAGGCTATAGGCTATATAAAATCACGCTACGACCAATAGGAGCGGAGCAGAAATGCAGACGAAGTTGCGCGGGACAGCTAGTGGGTAATATAACTACGATTCAATATTACAAATTATGAAGAAAAGATGAATGATACACATATTCTAACAAAGTAGGTATTGCCCAATTTTAACAAAATATTTCAAATCTGCGTAGTCACACTTACATTCAACTTTTGTATTGATTTATTCTTTACAAATACAATAATTGCATTTTTGAAAGATAGAAAAATTTGAAATCCAGACTCAGGAATCGAACCCGAGACTTCCGTAGCTAAACCGGGGGCAGATGCGATGCATTTATTCTTATTGGAAAGAAAATCAATATATTTCACTCGTCCATATAATTTCGTTATTACAATGTATTTTACTGTTCCGCCGTCAGTTAAGTCATCAATTGGATAACTACTGATGCTGATGATTGAACGACTCATGTGCATGCACTAGTCGTAGGTACACCCATGAATAAACAACATAGTAACTTTCGACCGTTAACTGTTACAGAAACAAACTTTTGTTATTTTTGTTGATTCCAAAAGACGATTGATGGCAGGCTGACGATTCTATTAAAAAAATAAAATTAAGGTGCACAGCACAACAACTTGCTGATCGGATTCGTACATTTGGCAATTTCGACTTTTTCGCCTGTTCCTTGAATTTTTCCGAATTTTCTTTTACCGAACGAAAGACTCAAAAAACCGGGCAAGAGCATGTCGGACCATGCTCAGTGTAGGGTTTCCTTAAACAATTGCATCAGCAGAATAGTGTATTTTCATGGCAGTTACGACCTTTTGTTAAGAAACGCAGTTTTTTGCCAATAACTCAATGACGGTATATCCGATCTTATCCGAAATTTGATTTTTAAGGTACTAGTTATCCCGTGCAACTTCGTCTGCGTAAATTTCAAAACAAAACATTTCTCATTGCTGCTCCGCTCCTATAGATCGTAGCGTGATATTATATATGATCTTCCTCGATAAATGGGCTATCCAACAGTAAAAGATTTTTTCAATTCGGTTCAGTAGTTCCTGAGATTACCGCGTTCAAACAAACAAATATAATTATTAAAATATATATATTACGGGTCTTAATCGCGTGAATAATTTAAGGTAAAATACCTTGTTTAATGCCCGACGTTATTAATTTTATTAAGACCCGTAATATATATATTTTAATAATGTGTACAAATCGCGAAAGTTTATCAACATTTAAAACAAATATAAGTATAGATTGATAAATTTATGTATCGGTAGTTGTTTATTTAAGAGTAACTTTCTTTGTTTATCGTTAACGAGTTCCTTTACCGTTTTATACAGATTAATTGCTGTTGTTTCTTCCAAACAAAAGTACGCGTCATAATTAACTAAGTATTTACTACAAATGATCTTGAGTATTGGACCTCTGTAATTGAGTTTACGTGATAGCAATTATTTATAGGTAGGTGTAGTCATTATTAACTGTACTCCATATATTACTCTTTGTTTTGTCTACAATAAAATCTGCGAAGATGTTTTAAATCGATAGCTAAACTAGGTACTATTTATTAGCAGAACTAGGGCTACCAATCGCACAGCTTGTCTTCAATCCTGGTATCAGCGGGATTGAACAACAATTTCAATCCCGCGGGATTCCAATTTACGCGGGATTCCGCAAAAACATTGTAATAATTGACAATTTGATGAGAGTGGCCGTGGTTTACAGATGATACCTATGCTTCATTGATTTGGCAGTAAATATTAATGTAGAGCCATTATTATAAAGCTGAAGAGTTTGTTTGTTTGAACGCGGTAATCTCAGGAACTACTGATCCGAATTGAAAAATTATTTCACTGTTGGATAGCCATCAGCCAGCTATAACGTCTCGCTACGACCAATAGGAGCGGAGCAGCAATGAGAAATGTTGCAAAAACGAGAAAATTTACGCAGACGAAGTTGCGCGGGACAGCTAGTCTATGTCAATTATGTCAGCGAGAACATTTTTCCCGCATTGGAAATCCGTAGTAGGAGATTACATAATCTGTGGAAGGAGTAATGTATTGGAATGATTATAACTACCTAATGAATTCGACAGATGGCGTTGTAAAATTTGAAGTGGGTTATTTTAGTGAGAATATTATCACAGGTCACAGAACACAGGTCACCAGTGACGGATCCAGCATTTTGTGTTAGAATGAGGTTCGCTACTGACCTCTAATAAATAATGTCAACATTACTAGTACACTAGACTGGCTCCGTACAAAATGACAGCAATTTCAAATGCCGAATCGAATGAGCGTCCTGTAAACATTTTTGACACTTATGACAGACTAGCTTTCGCCCGTGGCTCCGCCCGCGTGGATGTCCGTTATCGCGATAAAAACTATCCTATGTCCTTCCCCGGGACTCAAACTATCTCCATACTAAATATCATCTAAATCGGTTTAGTAGTTTGAGCGTGAAAACGTAACAGACAGACAGAGTTACTTTCACATTTATAATATTTTTCATTGATGCTCCGTTCCTATTGGTCGTAGCGTGATGTATATAGCCTTCCTCGATAATTTTTCAATTCGGACCAATAGTTCCTTAGATTACCGCGTTCAAACAAACAAACTCTTCAGCTTTATAATATAAGTATAGATGACCGTTGTTGTTATACTTGTTAAACAAGTTTATAGTTCCATTTTATTTTGTCGAATGACCGTCTATGCTATGAATGCTACTGTAAATGAAATTTGAATGGTTATTACTAATGTACATTTACAGTTGCATACACATGCATTACGTAGTTTTAATGAGTTTGCGAACGATATACTACATTAGGCTATCTATTATTGTTTGTTAATCATTACTTAACGTTATAGGCCAGTGTGATCATTAAGGTTAATCTATACTAATATTTAAAAAAATAAAAGTTTGTTTGTTTTAACGCGGTAATCTCAAGAACTATTGATCCGAATTCAAAAATTATTTCACTGTTGGATAGCCCTTTATGGAGGAAGGCTATAGGCTATATAACATCACGCTACGACAAATAGGGGAAAATTGACGCAGACGAAGTTGCACGAATCAGCTCAGTTAAGGAATAAGTAGTATTTTAAGTATTACAGTAAGAATATTATTTCGAATACATACGACGACAAACGCTACTACATAATTAGGCACACATATAGAGAAACTGTCTATTTCTTTTATTTATAAATGTAACCCCCGTACAATCGCAATTTTTAGACAGACTTGTCTAAAATGTTTACCCGACGTTTCGATGAAATTGCTTTGAGCATGGTCACGGGTCGACTCACCTTCTAGATAGGTATCTATACTAATATTATAAAGCGGAACAGTTTGTTTGTTTGTTTGTTTAAACGCGCTAATCTCAGGAACTACTGGTCCGATTTGAAAAAAACTTTTTTTGTTGGATAGCCCATTTATTGAGGAAGGCCATAGGCTATATAACATCGCGCTACGACTAATAGGAGCGGAGAAGCGACGAGAAATGTTTCAAAAACGGGAGAAATTACGCATACGAAGTTGCGCGGAACAGCTAGTATATAATAAAATAAAAATGGTTGTCTGTAAAGTCGGTTTATTGACGATAATTTTACGTGATAACGTCATAAGAAAACATTGATGACAATGTAATAAACAACCATGCCTGTGACAGCTTTAGTGAACGGCCAGTCATTAACGTGATCAACGGCTGTATGGTCGTTGAACGTGATAGATAACATATCGACATTCGCGTTGCTTAGCAACCAGTCAACGGAACGTGAACGGTGACGTCACACTTTTTCGTGCGTGCGGTCGGTCATCTATACTAATACATATTATAAAGTTGAAGAGTTTGTTTGTTTGTTTGTTTGAACGCGATAATCTCAGACGGTTACTGGTCCGAATAAGTTATATTTTACTGTTGGATAGCCCGTTTATAGAGGACGGCTATAGGCTATATAAGATCACACATATGACCAAAAGGAGCGGAGCAGCAATGAAAAATGTTGCAATAACGGAGAAAAATTACGCAGACGAAGTTGCGCGGGTTAGCTACTCAATTAATAAGTCATTATCACGTCAAAAAGGTCAAATTGCGAACCTCCTTTTTATATTAAAAGCACTGGCAAACATTATGGACACCTTGAAATAGATTTATTGAGTGCTGTTATCTGTCACTCAAATTAGGCAAGCATCTACCTACATTTTATAGGTAAGCAAACTTATGCCACTACACATCTAACGGTCTATTTTAGTGAGACTTATCGAACGCTAACCTATAAATTTGTATCAATTTAGAATACTATAGTTTACATAGATAAAATGCCATGTATAAATGTTTACATTTTTTTTAAATAGGCCAAAGACAAGATAGGACGAGTGTAAGGAGGAATTATGTCATGAACTTCAAAGAGTTAATTGGTAAGTAATGTGTTTATGGAACTCAAGCCAATAAATATAATATATTTATTGGCTTGAGTTATATGAGCTAAGGAAACAAACACACAGCCTGAATACAAACAAATCCTATTTTAGACTTAGCAGAGAAAACAAATGATAAAAGAAAGGCCTGATGCACCCACTTCGGATAAAGTAGTAATTTTGGCAAAATTTCAGGGAAAAAAAAATTCCTAACCTTAAAACATCTATATGATTAAGACCATAGTCCATAAACTTGTATAAGGCAGACAAATTGTCTCAATTAAATTAACATATCGAATCAATGTCACGGTCATTTCTTTCGATTCCGTGTGAAACTTGCGTGCAATTGTATCACTCATACTCGAACTGTTTACGTTTGCACCCATAACAACGAACGATAAGCGATTGTATTTCGATAATCGGTTAACATGATGTTGTTGATATCGATCAACAGTAGTCAGTCGTACATTGTTACTGTCTATCGATTTACGAATAGGATATTTGTTTAGTACTCGTGTATAATACGTTATCATTGAAAGTAAAAGGTCAATGATTCTTATCAAATGTAACGTTTGCCAATAGTCAGTAGCGCATTGTAAGCCAGCGTACAGCGGTCACGAGATTTTTCATAGGTACATTTATTATTACAATTATTGACATTGACCTCAAGAGGTAATGCGCGAGAAATAGCAAACTGGCTCAGGGTTAAATAGGTTTTATCTTCCACAGTTCCATCAAGAAAAAGTACCCAATGCAAGGTTTTACTACGAACGGCTTTGGTAACAATCAATTTCGAATTTCTACCTCGAACTGAGGCGCAAAATAACCAGCAGTGCCTTACCAATTTCATGTTAATTTAGCAAGAAATAGTATAATTATTTTAATCTATCTTGATAATTATGTAGAGCGAGATCCATAATCAGCTTGCTTACAATCGGCGGCTAACTATACATTTTGATACGAACCGGCCCTAAAGTTTTAAAAAACCGATAGTTATTAATAAATTCGTGTAGCAAAAGTCAAAAGTAGGTAAGTGTTGCGTGTTTAGAAAACTATTAAATACTTTTACGATTAACTAATACTTTTTTAGTATCGCGTAAATTTTATGCAAACAAATAAAATATAAGCTAGGTAGGTATATCATGATATGCTCATACTCGTCAGGCAAAGTCAATAAAAGTGCAATTAAATTGCCCGACGTTTTGATTGAATTGCATGGATCGTGGAACACGAGTTCAGTCATTTTTAGGTCGAGTCGACAGTTGGTGCAACTTGTTGATCGACTGTATAGTGTACCTATTTCACGTATTTTGTTTTATGCCTAAATTAGCTACATATTAAATGGCTGACTCTTATTTTTTAACCCCATACGCAAATGGTGGAGTATTATTAATAGTTTAAAGTATGTTAGGACCCAAAGGGGTAGACGAATTTGGCTGCGGTTTGAGATATTGGAAGGTTATGAAAATATATAGGTATACTTTCATATCCTTCCAATTTAATTTCATCTTCATCCATTCTTAATCGCGTGAATAATTTAAGGTAAAATACCTTGTTTATTGCCCGACGTTGTGTACAAATCGCGAAAGTTTATCAACATTTATTGGAAGGTTATTTTAATCGAGATAGTTTATTAGTTTTGTTTTATTAAAATCCGTTCAGCCGTTTTAAGAATATTCAACTATTTTATCTCACGTGTCGGTTTTTTAAATGTAATGCCATGTGTTTGAGTGGGTTTGCCGCTAATTTTTATGAAATATTAGATATATTTCGGGACTCAACCACGATCGGTACAATTCGATCGAAACGTCTAAAAGGTTCGTACCTTTAAATAATTCACGCGATTAAGTCCCGAAATATATCTAATATGTATAAAAATCGCGAAAGTTTTTTTATGAAATGTCAAAATGATTCGCTCTGTAGAGATTTGTATGCAATTTATCATTATGAGTTGTAAATATTCAATTTCTTAAGTTTACAGAGACTATTCTAATTAATTTTTGGATACGCACAAGAAGTTCGAACTCATGGACGATTTTTTGGAACGAGTGGATTAAATAGATGTTCCTGTAGGCCTCTCTTTCTTTAAAACGAAATTCATGAATTTTCGTTCTATTACATTTCTTGAGTTTACGGGGACTATTCTAATATTTTTTTGGAAAGGCACAAGAAGCCCAAATCCAAAGACGATTTTCAGACACGAGTTGATTGAATTGATGTTCTCGGCTCTGTATATCACCATCTCATTTTTTATCGAAACTTCGTTTTCATTGAATTAGAGTAGGCCTCCTGGTTCTGTATTATTACCACCTCATTTTTGATTGAAAATTTGTTTTCATTAAATTAAGAATCCTAACTATTTATTATACTGGAATTTATCATTATTAAGGTTGCACCGGCCGTGGTCACAAGCGGACTGAGTCCGCTTGTGACCACGGCCGGTGCAACCTGGTCGAAACGACAAGCAATTTTAAGGTAAACAATTAATTCCCGTATAATAAATAGTTATAATCATGCAACGCGAAAGTTTAAATGTTAGTATTAAGAGTCTTGTCGTTATCTTTACAGCTCCGCGTTTAACATGTAAAAATACGTGCAGTTAGTTTTGTTTCAATAAATAATTGACCCTGGCAGAAATTAGCCTTTAAATAGGCTAGATTGCCATAAATTAAACTAAAACTATATTTAACATTCACGTCATTATGTCCTAGTGTCAAATCATTTACTTTTAGTCAAAGAGTAAACTAATACTACGGAAACTAATACTATATTATATAAGATCATTTAAAGTCGTAATATTACCTGGTTAGTGCAAAATAATTAATTGATAATGACTATTTGACATTCAAATAGCCAAAATTCAATTGTAAGGTAGCTAATTGGAAATATTATGGATCTGCGCCAAATAAATAAGCGGCGGTAGCCTAATGGCTAAGGCATCGGTCTCGCAATCGTGAGGTCGTGGGTTCGAATCCTGGCCAATTACTACCGACGTTATCCCACTCCTAACACAAGCGATAGAGCTTTGCTGGAGGGGTTAACAGGAAGCTAGTAGGGACCACAAACCCACATTGCTAGTTATATTTTTGATAAAAAAAAAACAAAAAAATCTTTCTTTCTTTAAAAAAATCTTGAAGCCACGCACATCATAGGTTACGAACAGATTTTTGTACTGGCATTGCTGTTAATTCTCGTTTGACAACGGGGCAATATGTTCGCATTATTTAAGAAATATTTAGGGTTGCCACCTGCTACTTTTTGATTTAAGGGTTACCAGATTTTTTTTTTATATAATAAAAATGGCATTTATTAAAAAAAAACATTACAGCCTTCAAAAAAGGTGATTCTCTGTTTGATCCGTATGTATGTATGTTATGTTCGCTATTTTCTGACTGCATAGTTTCCTGGGAAGGTTTTAATATATAAAACGTTGTCTTAGCTTATAAAAGACCAGATATATAGATTAAAACATAGGAGTAGGTCTGCGAAATTTGCATTCGGTGATACGCTCGGCATCAGCAAATGTTTAGCAGCGCACGCCGGTTATGAAGGAATTGTATAAAGAATACGGGAGCTTTGTTTACCCCGTATTTTAATTTTGATAATTAACTACGGGTTCCCAAATATTTGTAGCGCGAAAAACGTGGTAACCCGTAAAATACGGAGCATCTGGTCACCCTAGACAATCCCACTGAGACAATAAAATTAATAAGTTGTATTACGTAGGTATTTTAAACAATAGGTACGTGCCAATGGTAGCTAGCCAAACAGCTGTTGTTTTCCTACAACCGTTCTGAGATAGGCGAGCAATTATTATTAACATGAGTTTAACATGACGTACGTACGTCGGTTATTAGAGGGGGGGAGGGGGGGCACGGGAGCACGTAATACTACTCAAAAAAATAACACTACTCTACAGTCAATAGGGAGCAGCAATGAAAAATATTGCAAATACGGGCAAAATTTACCCAGACGAAGTTGCGCGGGTCAGCTAGAAGAAATAAAAGACTAATCTGTACTAATATTATAAAGCGGAAGAGTTTGTTTGTTTGTTTGTTTAAACGCGCTAATCTCAGGAACTACTGGTCCGATTTAAAAAAATATTTTTTTGTTAGATAGCCTATTTATCGAGGAAGGCTATAGGCTATCACGCTACGACTAATAGGAGCGGAGTAGCGACGAGAAATGTTGCAAAAACGGGGAAATTTACGCATACGAAGTTGCGCGGGACAGCTAGTTTCAAATAAAATGATGAATCGCACATACAGAAACCACGTAATACAAATGACGCATTCGTAACTTAGAGTGTGTATGCGTCCGAGTCACACGATCGCGGTTGTCGACGGGAGATCCCCGCGCGTAAAACGATAAGCAAGTCAATCTGTTTTTATGTCACGCGCTGGCAGCTTCTTTGTCGAGGAAAATTAATATGGTCAGGTAATTCGTGAAATAATTGTGCCATAGATAAAATTAAATAATTAAAATTTCAAAACAATAGATCATTAGTTAAGAATAAGAATGAAAATGTGTTCCATTGTTTTCAAATACAAACAGATATGTTAGGGAGGTCCTTGCTAAGTCACCCATAGTCTGCAACTATGTCAATTTGAAACATAGTTTAAACTTATAGTTCATTAATTAATTAAATAAGTATTTAGTAAAATATTGCAGAATTTGTAATCTAAGTACACAGTGATCTAAAGTACACATGATAATACCTAAAAAGACATGCTATTTAAAAAAAGAAATATGTCACAATGTCAACATATTAATAGAAATTAACACTAGCAGCAGAAAACGACGCAAAATAATTCATAATAATGCTCAAATAAAATTAAAAGCAACTTAATATGATGCAACAATTAAAATTGTTACTAATTTATTATATATATTCACTAACATATACAATTAGTGCAAAAATAATATACCTTCTTGTTTTAAAATCTGAACACTGACCACATCACTATTAATCTACAAAAAAAATAAGCATCACATTACGGCCGGCAAAAAAAAAAGTTAAAACAAAGCACAGACACAAACTCAATCAGCTTTATACCAGCTCGTTTTTGTTGCCTGTAGCCCGTTGACCCCGTTTCCTGCATTCTGACCGGAGCTGTTCCTTATTCATAGCTGCTAATGCCTCAGGACTAAGGTTCTGACGAGTCCTTCCACTGTCAGACACTGAATTCTGACGTGGTATGACCACCGAGTTGGCATTATTACGGGCACGTCTTGTGCCCACCATATTCAATAACTTTTTATTGTTCTTGTACAATTATATTTGTGTTGTGTCTTCAATATTTTAATTTAATCCTTTGTCTTCTTCCCTTGCAGAATTGTGGAAAATTGTTGATGTAATAAATACATGATTAAATTGTAAATATATATAATAAATTAGTTATTGTAATGTAAATTTTATAATAAGAATATATTATTCATAGAAATAGAATATGTATGAAGTGATTCAATAAGAAATCCTAAGATATACACAAAGATAAATAAACAACCATAAGAACAAAATAATACACCATAAATAAATCATAGGACTTTATTAAAAATAAATATAAATAAATAAACATAATAACTAGTCTATGTTAAGCTGACTTTTAACCCTCTTTTTAGACTTAGGCAGACAAAAATGATATGAATAGCATCCTATTTTAATACATTGTTGTTTATAATGATTATTTTGATGACTGATAGATATATTTATAAAATAAAAAGTATGGGTAATTACGAACAGAATGTGAATACGCAAAATGTCACCATTTAAACGTAATTTTATGGTAAATTTGCGCTCAAATATTTGCATGAAATCGTGAAAATTACCCTCTTCGCAATGTTATTGATTATTAGAGTTCACTCAAGCGTAACATTATCGTATGTTTAAAGACATTAATGCCGTACATGGAGCATGTTTCTAGCGTATTAAAAATAAAAAAGCCATGTTCAGCCCCTAGTAAACTAAGCATAAATTTTAACATATCGGAAAAATGGTTAGGGACAGTCAGCAGAAATTATATGTAACATCTAACCTAACATAACATTTAAAAAAATGTAAACAAAACAAATACTCACATGCGTAACAATTCAACAACAGTACAGACAATAATCCTCGGTATTTATTTCATTCAATTTATGTTTGATAAACAAGGAATAAATAAATGTAACACACAATACCCTTCAGTGAAAAGCAATTTGTTGAAGTTTGAAAATTTATTGCCATATCAAACATATTCTTACCAGTTTGTAATACTCACCTATTATAATTTTTCACTCCCATAGAATTGTTAAAAATCTAAGTCTAATTTGACGTAGAAAATTTTGTAACAGTTTCTATTCTATGTTTTATAGACTGTATTTAGCACCGTTTATTCTTTTTAACAATTAAATAATTTAATGACTGAACAAGCTGACAATAAATTTTCCTTCGTAGCACAAGATAATATTATTTATGGCAATACATGAAAACTTCACTGACGTGTGTTTGTTTTCATAGAGAAAACTAGAGAAGGGAGTTACATGCATAGTTGCTCACATAGCTTGTGAGCTTATAGGTAATTTTAATTGATATTTTTTCGAAAAATCCGCTCAAATCGTGATTTTTCAGTTGATATTCAAAAGAATATAAAATATTTCGTGACTGACTATTATGAAAGGTTGTGTTTATACTTGCTGGCAATGATTCTAATCTTTGACACCTGACATCTGTCTGAAATCAAAGTCAGTCACTGACATTGACATTTTTGATTTACTTCATAGAAATTGGAAGTAAATAAAATACGATTTGGCAAACAAGAAATACATTTTACAGTAAATCGCTTTTGTAAGGAAATGGAAGATGAGTGATGACGATATCAATGCTTATTTGCCGTCAATTTTAAACCCAAGACGCGTTAAAAAACAAAACGCAGATCTTTCTCAAACTCAGGTGGGCCCTGTTTTAATAAACTTCAATTTTATTTACATTACTTCCGTGTTAAATACACGTACACAAAATGTTTCGGAAATTGGTATATCAATTAAATGAAGTATATTATTGGTATATTAATTAATCATCCCTTAAATCCGAATTTAAGGGATGATTGATGAATGTATTGTTTGTTTTCTTTTACGCAAAAGTACTGGACGTATTTTGATGAAACTGTAGGGCTAAAAAATCAAACTTATCGAAGTCACAGAGAAGTTACATAAGTATTTTTTTTTTTTAATATTACATTCAGAAGTTTTGTTCACAGAACTCGATTGTAAGTCGAACTTCGGTCTCGTGGCGTAGTAATAAGGGGTTGAGTCTGAAGTATAAACCCAAGATCAAGGTAAGAATACAATGAAGTACCCAAATTATGAAGGGTAGAAATAAGGATGAACATCTTATAAATGAGACGAGTTGAAGAAGTCTCCAGTTGTGCACCATGAGACTGTGGGCGCAGTTCCCGCAAGAGACTTGTTCCACAAGTTATTGTTTCAATTCTGGGTGTACTTAATAATCATATTTCTTGGTTCATTAGGTATAGGAGTTGTCTATTGTTAAAATAATTAATGGTATACTTTGTAACATATATGGTGGTAGCATAGTGGTAAAGGCGTTGGACTTCTAATTGAGAAGGCCAGAGGTTAAATCAACAATTACAAATGTGAATGCACTCTTCACCGATTTAGCTTAGCTGGGAGGATTAATATGACTATAGGCCGACCGCTTAACTCGTATATCGCCTGCGCGGTGAGAAGGGAGCGCGGGGTGATGTTAACGGGTGGGTGAGCGGTGTGCGCGGGACGTTCTCTGTCCCTTCTACTAACACCTTGAACCCACTCATAACACAAGCCTTTGAGCTTAGCTGGAGGGGTTAACAAGATTGCTAGTAATGCAGGATTCTATCCCACAATTTTTGCTTCAAATAGAAAGAAGTGCAATTCAGCGGCTGTTTTTAATGATTAATCATTTAGCCTTTAGCTCATAATCAACAACCATTTAAAAAAAATATATATGTTTGCTCCATCTCCTCTTAGTAATAACTGGCTGGATTTTGATCTACTTACTGACAGATTTACAGATTCATTAATTACATTATTTTTTATACCAATGATAAATTTTCATCTAAAAGAATTGACCATTAGTACAACAGTAAATATCTATGTATTTATAGTTATAAAAAGTAGCTGTCCCGGTGAATTTCGTACTGCCATGTATTTTTGTTTTCATTTCATTTTTCCAATGTTTTAATAGTTATTCTGGATGTAGATGAATCCAACAATACAAAATTGTTATAAATTTGAATAGTATAACTAAATCGACTTTTGTTTTTAATTTCTAAGAACTACCTATAAAAAAAATCTCTTTACATCATTATGACATAATGAAAATAAAAAAAACGGTATGCAGAGTCTAAATAAATTAAAAAAATCATTGAAAACATTAATAAACTTTGACCTGTTTGAACGCTGCCATATTTGGCGGGCTTGGATGACGTCACATGACACGCTCTGTGTTTGTTTACTAAAGTGTTACAGCGGTTTTATATCTATTTTTAGTTGTAATATCTTTGCAGACAAAGGAAAAAAAAAACATTTTATAAGTATTGATAAACTTTCGCGATTTATATACATTATGAAAATATATATATATTACAGGTCTTAATCGCGTGAAAGTTTAAGGTAAAATACCTTGTTTATTGGCCGTGGTCCCGGGTGGACTCTAACCGTGACCGCTGCCGTTGCAATACGGTCGAAACGTCGGGCAATAGACCTGTAATATATATATTTTCATAATTTTATAAGTATTGCATTGTAACAAAGAGCAAAAGCACTACATGAAGTACACTCTTCGAAGGATATGCGAAAATATGAAAGCAATTATGTAAAATAATGAGAAGAGATGAAGTACTTTTAACATTTTTGTCAAGACTTTGTTGTGTATTGTTGTAAAGATCACTTTTATATAAGTATGTAATATATACTTTTATTAATTTTAATTGCTAGCATGGTGTGAAAAATAATTAATGTATGATTTAAATATTAAGGAGAAGCCAACTTGCCCAACAAAATTTAAAAAATCTCATATAACTTATTTTAGGTTGATTAGTGTCCAATTATTTAATTCAATACACTAAGGTTACACTAAGGAGGAAATGCGTTGTGTCTTTTAAATTCAGTTTGAATAAAAAACTAAAGGTACTACTATAGTGAAGTTGTTCTATGTAAACCAATGTTGATCATCCTCCTAGATGATTCCTAAAACCACTAAGAATCTAAAATGAATTTATCTGCAGGAAAAAAACGATATTTTTATTTCTGTAATATTTGTAGCACAGTACAAACTAATATCGACGCCGTTAAACGACAGAACGTGTCATGTGACGTCACGTTTCGTTTCGATCAATAGTGATGTGTTTTGTAAATTTGAATTTTCGTCCCTCATTTTGCACATTTTAATAATTATTTTTTGCAGTTAATAAATAACTAAATAAGAAAATAATTGTTTAGGCACATTGTCTGGACAATAAAGAAAAAAACAACATGCGTGTTATATAAATAATAGTCTCAATATTGTTAATATTAAGGGAAGGAGCGACCCAACCCAACTATTCCTAATTACTTACTGGGTATACTTCATTTGTACCAAATCAATGTAACTGTTTTGAGACAAATTAAGAATTTCAATTTCAATATAAAGACAGATTCAGTCACAAAATCTAGATTTCTTAACCACTTTGAGAAGTAAAGAAGCAACCGACCATTTCATTTTTTTTTTACCAACGTTTAATTTGACCGCATATTATGATGCTCGAGAGATTGGCTAAACGTCTGTCACTAAATACGTCTACGAACGCACTGTGAGGTCGATGCAAATCCCTTTGTGTCCGTCAAAAAACCGACATTGGCGAAGTATAGTCGGCTCGTAAGTTGGTCCACACTACCTGAATTTGTGCTCTGCTCGTGTTCGTCTCGTAAGTATAGACGCACCTTTAGGGTTCCATTTTCCATTTGGATGTACGAAACTTTAATATATAAACTTTCCACACTTTATCGCGATAAAAAGTATCCTGTCCTTCCCCAAGATACCATTCTATCCACTTGTCTCAGCCGTTTAGTCTTGAAACAGAACGTAACACACAGATCACAGTATATTATAGACCTACAGGATTTATATTGTCCGTTCATAATACTGGATATGATGTGGCCAATCGTTCAATTGATTTCTGTCCTAATATTATAAAGCTGAAGAGTTTGTTGTAATCTCAGAAACTACTGATCCGAATTGAAAAATTCTTTCACTGTTGGATAGCCCATTTGTCGAGGAAGGCTATAGGCTATATAACACCATGCTACGAATGTTGCAAAAACAGGTAAAATTTACGCAGACGAAGTTCGTGGGACAGCTAGTTTACTATATATGTAGTGATATGTCAAATGAACGATTGGCAACATCATATCCAGTACAACCAACTATTAGGCCAGGGGACTTTGATTATGAACGGAAAATAAGATATCTTTGAAATCAATCTCCATTACATATCTACGAAACATACAGACACTTGATAAAGGTGTACCTATGTAGTTTCAGGTTCGTCGTAAAAACAAAGAAAACATACGAGCATCAATACCGATACTAGAATCAATAACAGAATCAACACCAAAAACCCCAAGTGAGGAACCTGAGAGCAGGTACAAAACATCTATTGAGAGAGAAAGTTTTGGCTCTTTTCCATCTGCTTTAGGCCGCCTACTTAGCGGTACTACGGTTGCCGAGAGGCCCCCTGCCCCCCGAGCCCCTGCCAATGTTGAAGGACATGTTGAAGCACGCAAACTACTACCACGGCTATTTAAATCTGTGTCCTCACATACAGATTTAGGCGATAACGTGGAAGTAGGCGATACATATAACATTACTCCTGACAAACCAGTTATTACGTTATCTTTCGGCGTCAAAGAAACCCAAAGTGTGGAAGTAAATTCAGAAAAAAGTAACTTAAAACGAGTTCTATTTACGCATAAAAATGAAGATATACAAGTAGATTGCGATATAATTGAAGCGAGCTCAGTAAGTACAGCAAGTGCAATTGGCGCAACGGACGAACCTAAATCTTCTCCTGAAGCAAAAAAGAGGTCGGCTGTAACTGTAAACTTAGAAATAAAAAAGAAAAAAGTGTCAATGGAGACAGCAGAAAGCAAAATTCTAATTTTAAACACAACTGCCGTTGAGAAGATATCCCATGTCATTGTTCAACCACCAAATTATAAAATAGTTAAGGGAAATTTTTCCAATGGAAATAAAATTCCAGCTAAGAGAAAAAAGATAAATGTGTTGGATCCTAACGCCAGATATGGAATCGTACGTCGTCTGAGACAAAAATCTATTGACAGTTATCGTTCTAAATATTCGAGATCGGATAAGAAAGGTTTGGATGTGAAAAGTCCTTGTGTGTGTCCGTGCAGGGTGGTGGAAATTGGGGTGTTCAAACATGGTGATGAAAAGGAGATGAGTAAGAATTCGATTTACACTGCGAAAAGTGGCCCTAAGTCGCCGTTTAGTAGCAGGGTGGATAATGGGGCGTTCGGACCAGTTAATGTGTCGCCCGCTTCTAAGGGTAGGTCACCTCGATGTTCGTCGCCTAGTGAAAAATCCTGTTACGCAGCGCACACGCCGAACAAAAGTGGGGACATTATCCAGTTTAATATACCTGTTAAACCTCCGTCGATGCTTCATGGTGTTTTTCCGAAGACCGTACCGCACCATAAGATCGTCGCTGGTATGTATCGCAATGTTTTCTTTTGTTTTATAACGTACTGAGCCCGGCCACGCTTTGCTTTGTGTTTGCGAGGCTTTTTGTCCAGGAACCCTCGCGGACCCCAGAACGCCGTTCCGAAGTTTCATCACAATTTGATCAATGGTTTCGAACGCATAGAGGACAAGCATACAAATATTTATTTTTATTTATATAGATAGATAGATAGAAGACTAGCATTTTTCTCACGGGTTCGCTAACGTTATGCACGATACTATTGGATGTATAAACATCAAGATGATCCACTCAGCAGGTTTTGTGCGATTATTTGTGTAAATTTTCGAGTTTATAATATTAGTAGGATATCATGCGAACCGCCAATGCTGTCCTTTAAATTGTTAAAATAGTCATAACGATGAATTCCTCTGTTCTTTGCGTAGTAATGATAATGATAAAATATTTGATTTTGTAGCATGTAGCAATACGTATGAAAATCTGTGAAGATCTCATGTGACTAGTACCTATTATCGTTCAAATATACAGACAGTCAGACAGACGGACCGACAGCTAGGGGCGCGTTCCCACAATGTCGTGACGATTAATGTATCGTTGCTGTCTGTTCTCATTAACTTGACAATCTGTCGTCACTGCGAAAAGAGTTGGTTTGTTTGTTTGAGCGCGGCAATCTCAGGAACTACGGGTCCGAATTTAAAAAATATTTTTCTATTGGGTAGCCCATTTATCGAGGAAGGCTATAGGCTATATAACATCATGCTACGATCAATAGGAGTGTAGCAGCAATGAAAAATGTTACCAAAACGGGGAAAATTAATACATACGAAGTTGCGCAGGTCAGCTAGTCGTGTTATATATATAAACACCTGCATTTAAATACACAAGCCACAGTTGTAATGCGCTCTGAGCCTTATTAATGTATCCATAAAGCTCTATCTAGATACATCCAGACCGTGTCTGAACTGCACTCCGTCAGTGGCTCACGTTAGGGTTCTGGAGTCATGCGGGCGGCGACGGAACTGCTATGTGTTCCACTGACGGAGAACGGTCCGTTTCCGTTCCAGATTCGGCTCGGAAGTGTATAGATAGAACTTAAGCTTGAGGGTGCTTCTTTAGAGCATTTAGACAATACAATTTTGAACTGTCTTTTTTTTTTCTGACAACTAAGACAACTAAGTGCCTGGTTTCACACTCAATCTTATTTGTAACCGTTACCGTCTTATTTGTGCCAATATTTTAACTAATTGTTTACACATGCAAGTCGCTGCGTGTAGCCAGAGTTGCGTTCTGAGTTTCATTTTTTGAGTTCGTCGATTTGACCAATTACTACCAAGTAGTTATTGTACTCTTTAGCTGCACAAACGTTCGATCTAATAGATTTTATACGTCGTTCATGTATTTTCACACGATGACTGCAACCTAAACAGGTTGCCGTCATTTTCACAAGACGTATTTCAACTTCTTATTTTTGATTGCAGTCTAGCAAATTTCACAGCTGATTTCAGCAAGCTTTAAATATATATTGTACGCTTTAACTGCTCAAACATTGTCTTATGGAATTTGCACATATTTCATAACAAATTTCATTAAATGCGGAGCTGTGAAAATGGTCAGTTTTTTATCCGACCGTGCCAAAAGGAGGGTTATGTTTTTGGTGTGTATCTATGTATGTATATTTCTTTGGCACGCTCTAGAGCCTAAATGGCTTTGATGGATTTTCAGAGTGACACTAGGTACACCAAAATTAGAAAAAAAAATAGCGGATGTTTGGCGCCAAAACATTTCAGTTAATAATTAATTTTAAGCAGTCGGCATTTTTAAAGACAACTTTGACAAGTTACGACATTCCAGGGACACACTTCGCTGTGGATGCGTTCTCTTACGGCGATATTCCCTACGTGTCTCACTATTTCCTGACGCATTTCCATTCCGACCACTACGCGGGCCTCAAGAGGGGTTTCAGCAAAGCTCTAATCTGTTCCAAAATTACTGGTAAGTTATTTACTTTTGTTTTGGGAAGATTACTATTACATGGAAGATAACTTAATAGTACAAAAAAAAACTGTTTTGCAATGTGTGGAGTTATATTTAATCCCATACCTAACAATATAAAGGACCTGCCCTATAATGAATTTGTTAAAAGCCTCAAGACTTGGCTGATAGATAGAGGTTTTTATACTGTGAAAGAATTCTTAAATAATTAGGTAAATGTATATTGTGTATATAATATTACTTCTTTATCGTATATTTTCTCTTGACATTTGCATGCCCGATTTAGGCAGAACCTGATGTACACATTTAATTTTCAGACGACCTTGGCAAGAAATGCCTATAAAAATTACTTCAATATTCGGCCGCGACATCATAATTTGTTGAAAAGCTCTCTGTAACGAAGCAATAACAAAAGCCGTGATAGTTATTTAACTACCGACTAGATGGCGCTGCGAGCGCCTAACTCCCGAGCATAAAGGGATAGAAAAATTTGAGATCTAGTAACAGTCCAGATAGGTGGTTCGCTTCTGGCCCCGGTTTGGCTACGGAAGTCTCGGGTTCGATTCCTGAGTCGGGATATCAAATTTTTCTATCTTTCAAAAATGCAATTGTTGTATTTGTAAAGTAATTGGCAAGAAATTCCTATAAAAATTACTTCAAGATTATTATTATTATTATAGATATAATTAACGCTCGTATAGCTCACTCTTACTTCGCTATGTCCTAAGTAGCGAAGTGGACTAGTCTTTCCTGTAGATAGCCTTTCCAGTGTTCCACGATATCGTGTAAAGTTCACTCGGTGATTTTGGCCCACGGATATAAGAGGAGAGAAAAAAACGTCCATTGCCACGGTTTGGGCGAAGTGATTTGACATCAGTCTATAGCAGTATAAAATATCAGGAGAAGTTAAGAGTCCACGGGGTTTGGAAGTGACCCTTTCCGTTCCTCTTCCGAAACGGTTTAAATCCGATTTTCAGAGTTAATCCCCTCCAGTTTTAAACCTGGGCATGAAATCTGGCCTGTGGTGTTTGATTGCAATTATTTGTTTCAGCGGATCTGTGCACATCGCGCCTTGGAGTGAGTCCGAAGTACATAAACGTGATAAAGGTCGACGAGCCCATGCGAGTTAACGGTGTTGAGGTTACTGCCATCGAGGCTAATCAGTGAGTTCTTTGTTGAGTTTTTTAAATAGTTTGTTTTTAGACGTTCGGTGTATAAATATAGGACAGACGATATCACTTTTTCTGTTAACTGTGTCATGTTACTATATTATTAAAGGATAATTTTTCACAGATACGAGTTTAATATAAATATTTAGGTACCAAAAATACTGTATAAATTAAAAAAAAAGCACGATTCCGTCTGTTCCACTTAAAAGTCAAAATATTTAGGCCAAATTATCTTATGGAACTACTAGTGTCAGTTGTTTCATCATCAGGACATACTCATAAGACTATGAGATGGACCCAGATTTAGGTCTATGTATGCGCATCTGTGCCATCGTATCTCTTATACAGATGGATGGATTTAAATGTAGAAAAAAGGTAGTTTAAGCTTTATAAAATATGTATTACGGGTCTTAATCGCGTGAATATTTCAAGACTTAGTCTACCCGTGACCACGGCCGTTGCAATACGGTTGAAACGTCCAGCTATAAAAATGTCTTGTACAAAGTGTTTTGCAATATACCTACTAATAACAGTCGTGGCTTCTTTACATTAATTTTTTTTCAAAGACAATTCCCGCAGTAGTCTACAAACCTTGTGTCGCGGGGGTCTTTACAAACATACAAGTCACGGACAGAAAGTACACCCAAAGTGGTTTACTATGAGGGAATCGAACCCACAACCTCTTGCGTAGCAGTCGGACAGACTCCCACCGAGGCGTTAAACCCTTAACCAACTACTACCTGGATACCTATTTTGCAGTTATGACCGTAACCACCTGGAGACTGTATTACTGGAATAAAATCGTTGTTTTTTTGTGAGGTTTATTCCTTAAACTTAACAAAAAAACAACACACCATAGACGTGTGGTAGGTGATTGTGTGACAAAAGAAGTGAGGCTTAACCACCTCACCTACTATAATACTGCCTCTGTGGCGCAGTGGGAGTGTGTCCGACTGCTACGCAAGAGGTCGTGGGTTCGATTCCCACACGAGACACCACTTTGTGTGATCCACAAATTGTTGTTCCGAGTCTGGGTGTACTTTGTGTCCGTGATTTGTATGTTTGTAAAGTCCCCCGCGACACAGGGCTTGTACCCTAATGTGGGAGTTGTCTTTTTAAAAGAAAAAAAAAAATATGTAATCTTTTTCGCGAAGAAGCCACGAGCGGGAGGTTTTTAGTATATTACAAATCACCCTGTACAATTTTATAATGTGTAAATTTGTCGAAATTTATCAATATTTGCAGCTTTGTTTGGCGAAAACTTTTTCAGCCGTTATGTAGATTATATATTTTTGTATCCTAAGTTGGGGGTTATTTAAAGTAATGTGGAATAATAAGTCCTAGTTGGACTTCAAACCACAACCGCAGACCTCGCGGTCGACCACAGCTGCCTGCCTGTCTACGGTTGCGGTTTACAGTCCAACTTGGACTTGTACATCTGTTAACATGATAGTGGTTTCTTTCGTCAGTTGTCCAGGCGCCGTGATGCTAGTGTTCACATTACCGACGGGCAGGACGTTGCTTCATACCGGCGACTTCAGGGCGAGGCCCGACATGGAGTCCTATCCTATATTCTGGAACAAGGACGTTCACACCGTTTATCTGGATACCACGTGAGTTTTATGTATAACTATCGGCCTGCTCCGGCTTCGCACGGGTATAAAATATAGGTATGGATGTTATTATACATATAAACATTCCTCTTCAATCATTCTATCTATTAAAAAAACCGCATCAAAATCAGTTGCGTAGTTTTAAAGATTTAAGTCAGTATACCTACATAGGGATATAGGGACAGAGAAAGCGACTTTGTTTTATACTATGTAGTGATAACCAGAGGTCGGATTTAGGTAGGTTATTTATGTACTTGCATCGAAATGTTGATACTTCCCGGGATTCCTATGGACAATCCCGTGTGGCTAACAATATTACAAATAAATAATAATAAAAACTTTAGAGATGGATAAGACAAATAAAGCAAAGATATTTATGACCGTTGGCTTTGCATTCAGGATCACTTACTAGTGGTTAGTGATCCTGAATGCAAAGCCAACGGTTATGTTTGTAAAGTTCCGCGTCTTGCCCTGGCTTGGAACGACATAACACACATTTTCTTTTCACTTGCGATGATGCGCGCGCATCAACGCTTTCTTTTTAAGGCAAAGGCACAAAAACAGCCAGTATTATTAATAAAGTAAATTAATATTTTTGTGTTTTGTTACAGATAAATGGTTGTAATTTATGATCAAAATTAATTAAATTAAAGAATTAAATGTTTATTTATTATATTTTATCTTCCACAGTTAATTTTATGCATAAAATGTTGACCACTTGTCTGATATAAAAACTCTTTGCTAAGATTTAAAAAAGTACAATTCGTTTTAAATAAAGCATCTTGTTATACCGTGCATTTTACATTACAATAACGCACAAGTACGTAATGAGATGCATTACGATGTTGAAATTGGTGAAATAAGAGACCCTTTACGAGCAAATCTACACTTCTACATAACACTAATATTATAAAGAGGAAAGATTTGTATTTTTGTATGTAACGAATAAACTCAAAAAGTACTGCATCGATTTTAATAATTCTTTTTTTGTTGGATAGCCCATTTATCGAGGAAGGCTATAGGCTATATAACATCGCGCTACGACTAATAGGAGCGGAGCAGCGACGAGAAATGTTGCAAAAACGGGGAAAATTTACGCATACGAAGTTGCGCGGGACAGCTAGTGTGTTATAAACTACATTACTGTATACTTCCATCAAAATCCGTTTTAATATGTATATATATTTTGCGTTATAGAGCAACAAACATCCATCCATCCCCACATTTTTTTTGAATTTACAATATTAGTAGTATTAAAGAGACCAGTTGACCAATAGGTACTGCAACCCTCGCTACGACTTCCCGACGCAGGACGAGAGTCTAGAGATGGCGCTGCATATTCTACGGCTCAAGAAGATGGCCGTCGAGCGAGCCGGCAAGAAGTTCTCTAATGTGCTCATTGTGTGTGGGACTTATACCATTGGTGAGTTGGTTTTTTTGGACGTTCTTCAATGTTATTTATTTGTAGCAGTACTGGGTTTGTAGGTGGATGTTTCTCCTACCACTTCTGTTCCAGTGTGTTTAACCAGTTGAACATTTTGAACACATTTCTTGATTTTTTTTCGATATTGAATGAGGACAAATAAAAAAAATGGACAGCAACTACCAAAAGGAACATTTCGCACTCCTTTTCCAATAGGTTCAACTCCAATCAATGAACTGAATATTTTGGTCACTTTTCTATTTTCAACTTTAAATTATTTTCAAATTAAAATTATTTTTAAATTATTCAAATTATTTTTTTTACTAAATGTTGAATTTCCCCCGATTGGATTCGTTATTCCATTACAATCTATGTTGTTATTGTCTTTATTGAAGTGGATCACTTTGCTCTTGTGTTCTAACGGGCAGCACTCATCGCACTACGTAACACTCACTCAATTAACTCGAAAGGTTTAATCAGAGTCTTCGCACTATGTCTGTGGTGTCGAGGAGCTAGATAGCCACGACATTCGCATGTTGAAGAAGTTGATGTTCATGGCTTACTTTTTTATAATATTGGTCAACCTTCAGGTCACGATGGAGATCCTCATTTCAACTTTTATAATATGGGATACAAGCTCTGTGTCGCACGGGACTTGACAAACATACACAACGGGGCATAAAGTACACCCAGACTAGGAACAACAATACGGTATTTGACTGAAGTCAAATCAGCCTCTTTTTAAGAAATGTCAAAAATGACTCGCTCCATACTTTGTATGGAATGCTAGCATAATCACGTTTTCTATGGTCAAATCATTTAGGTACTTTTAGTGTTTCTCTTTATGATTATTTTTTTTTTTAATTTAAAAATGTATTGCCTCTGTGGCGCGGTGGGAGTGTATCCGACTGACACACAAGAGGTAGTGGGTTCGATTCCCACACGGGACACCACTTTATGTGATCCACAAATTGTTGTTTCGAGTCTGGGTGTATTTTGTGTCCGTGACTTGTATGTTTGTAAAGTCCTCCGCGACACAGGGTTTGTATCCTACTGTGGAAGAAGTCTTTTTAAAAGAAAAAAAATAAAGAAATTAATTAAAGATTAATATAGATGAACATTGACATATTACTTATTATTATAACATATTTTTTCTAAACTTTAAGACATATTTTTACATAGTTATTATAAAATATTTTATTTTGGTAGTAGTCAAATACCCTATTTGTGAATCACACAGTATGTGGGGATCGAACCCGCGACTTCTGACTTAGCAATCAGGGTTACTAACAAGTACATATTTTGATGACATGGGAGGGGGCGATGAGTTGTATAGCGTGTAAGTATTTATTGTAAGATCTGTGACTCCTGAACAGTCACAGGTGTTGGTGCTTCTCAATTGAATAGAAAATGTAAATGAGTTGAAATGGGGTTCCTCGTGCGACAAAAATGTAATGTATCCATTACATGGGGAGGGGGAGGCCTAGCTTAATTAATTCACAGGTTTCTTTCTTAATTTAAGTAGAAATTCACAAGAATATCCTTCGTCATCAGGTAAAGAGAAGTTCTTCCTAGCAATGTCCCGTCGCGTGGGTTGTTCTGTGTGGGCGTGCCCGGAGAAGGACAAGGTGTTACAAGCCGTGGAAGGTCGCAGCTTCAACAGCGCCGCGCCTGAGAGCTGCCAGCTGCATGTTGTGCCTATGAGGGATCTTACACACGAGGTATTTATTTAAGTGTACTAGGTGACAAATAACTTGATTTTATGATAATTGTCCGATTGGTGGGAAAGTGAGTAGCGATTTTATAGCACAAGAAACGTTCATACTTATGTAGATCCCGTGTATACGAAAGAGATACAGATATTAATAGTTGGTCTTAGACTGGTCCCACTGCCGGCGAGTACTCGCTCTGTACTGCATCTATTTTGTTTACTCGGACGAGATCTATGATGTACAAGTATTAATAATAAATAATACATTTGTAATAGTATTCTCAACGTTCATACCAATTTTGTAACTTGAAATATATTTTTTGACGTGAAAACTTCTTATTAATCAATGACCGGGTGCACGTGAGAAAGTGAGTGAGACACGAGAAAGTGTCTAAAAAAGTCACGTTATTGATTGGTTGCTAAGCAACGCGAATGGCGATATGTCGTCAATGTTTTCTTATGACGTGACGTTATCACGTAAAATTATCGTCCGTAAACTGACTTTACAGACAACCATTTTTTTTGTAATTACTTATTTTTAAGTGTTTTTCGGTTCTTCCCACTACAACTGCTGCAAGTGTATATTGCAAATTGTATGGTCCTTCGAGCTGGATTTAATAGCTTGAGATATCTCACATAATTATGGTCATTTGATCCTAAACAATGCAGTGTACCTACTACGACAACAAAATACTAATGAATAACATTTGTAGAGGGTAAGGTAATGTGCCCTCCAACATAAAGAAAGGTCTTCTAATCGATGTCAGTTACAGCGGCCTACCTCATCAAAAACTAGCAAACTACGCAAGCGATGAAGATTTAATATATATGTACATATATAGCGAATAGTGCACAAGTCAAGTGTATGCGCAGACACAAGTGCACTCTCGTATTCCCTTACTCCATAGCCCGATGGACGGAAATCCGAAACGATCTGATAGAGATCGGGCGCAGGACCGACGGCTTAACGTGCTCTCCGAGACACAGAGGGGTGTGACATAATTAAAAAACAGTCTCCCATCTGTGGACCGACAGCGGTAACGTTGCTTAACCTCGCAGATATCTTGCAGATTTGCTCGGTCGCCACTGACTCAGGGACCCCTATTTTGTTATTATACTAGCTGGCCCGCGCAACTTCGTCTGCGTGAATATTCCCGTTTTTGCAACATTTTTTATTGCCATAGTCTTCCTCATTAAATGGGCTATCCAACAGTAAAATAATTTTTCAATTCGGACCAGTAGTGCCTGAGATAATCGCGTTCAAACAAGCAAATTCTTCAGCTTTATGAAATTAGTATAGATGTGGATCTGTCTGTATGTTTGTACACAGAAATTACGTGCATACCTGGACAGTCTGAAGGGCGCGTTCAGTGAACTGGTCGCGTTCAAGCCGAGCGGCTGGGAGATTGGGAAGTCGCCCAGTGTGGAGAAGGATAACATCGCTATACACGGTATGTGCGAACTAACATAACTAACGGACTTAACCCAGTACTGAAATCTATTTATATACTATGCGTTTCAAATGAGTTGATAACTGTCATGATGACATTTTGTTTCGCAATACGATTGCAACTTCATTGTATGACATAAGGTCAGCAATACAATGATTTGTAAAAAGAAGAGCAGAAGTACCTATCTACTCTAATGAACTATATTTAAGCACTGTATTTTACTATTTATTATGTTTTAGTTAAAAAAAAAAATATTACGTCTGACTGAAAGGCCACTAAAGTGTAGAATATTCATATATTTTGCCTGTTTACTTATTTCTGTTTGGCGTTTATTAAATAATAAAGAATACTACTATTATTTTATTAAACAATAATGTTAGGTTACATAGTTCGAAGAACATAAATATTACGTCCGTTCCATTACCATACACATACGTACTTTACCCGACTTGGGAGTTTTTGTTGCTAGCGGTACAATTTTGACAAGTACAGATTGAAGTTGTCGCGATCGCGATTATCTTCTTATTTGAAACGCATAGTTAAAGTGTTTGTTCTGACTGATTAACTGCTGGATTAAACCTAAATCTCTGATGAATGTAGGCATCCGATAAGGGATTTTTGGAAATTAGGGAGTAAAATAGTGACGGAGTTTCATACTGTTTTCACTGCCTCTTTGGCGCGATGGGAGTCTGCCCGTCTGCTATACAAGAAGTCGTGGGTTCGATTCCCACACGTGACACCACTTTGTGTGATCCACAAATTGTTGTTCCGTGTCTGGGTGTGCTTTGTGTCTGTGACTGGTATGTTTATAAAGTTGCCCGCGACACAGGGCTTGAAGCCTGTTGCAGAAGTCGTCTTTAAAAAAAAAATTACAACCCTTATTTTAGGGGACGAACTTCTAAAAATCCTTTTAGTGGATGACTAAAACATGAAAGACATCGACTGCCAAAATTTTAGGTTGTCAGGCGGTTAGGACAAGTGATTATTACTACAGTTATGTAAATAAATATAATAAAAGTATATATTATAAAGAAAATTGTCAAAATGCCTCATTATTCCCCGTTTCTGCAACATTTTTTACTGATGCTACGCTCCTATTGATCATAGCGTGATGTTATATAGCCTTCCTCGAAAAGGCTATACAAAACTAAAATATATTTTAAAATTCATAACACAAACTCTTCAGCTTCATAATATTAGTATAGAAATACACAATTGTTTAAAACTAATAACATTGTGAACAGGTATACCGTACAGTGAACACTCCAGTTTCTCGGAGATGATTCGTTTCGTGAAGTATCTGCAGCCGAAGCAGGTCATACCCACTGTGGAGATATCAGGCGGGATCAGGGCTGTTCAGGTAAATACTACAATTCAATTCAATCAATTCAATCGTATATTTGCATTCCACAATGTATACTTAGGTGGTAGGCTTAAAATTAGACCATCGTGGACCCCGTTGGGCACAACAAAATAACATAAATAGGTAATTATACATTATTATAAATCATTTATATTTAAATTGCCGTGTGGTGCCGGCTTAAGAATAGTACCACCCCATCTCTTCCCGTGGGTGTCGTCAAGGCGACTAAGGGATTTCACACCGGAGGACGGGCAGCAGCGTCCTCTGCGTACTTAAAGCCTTACTGCGATCACCAACCCGCTCGCCAAGCGTGGTGATTATGGCAATTACCCCCAGGATCTACATACTAGTAGGTTCTACTGGGGAGACCCGTGCCCAGCAGTGGGCCATCATATGGGTTGATATGTATATTTAAATCTAATTAGGAGAGAGGAGGATATTATCTATGTAGTATAATTAAATAATTGTTTGTCATTTAGATAATCATTTACGGTGTAATAGCATTTTTGTAGTAAAAGGGTTTTTATTTTATTTATATAGCTATTTAATTTAGGTTCGTTTCTAATTTTCTCGGGTAATTTATTATATATTTTTATGGACATTACGTAAGGGCTATTTGAAATAAATTACAATTATTCATTTTCACACCCTTTCGTACCTTGAAGAGCACGTTAAGCCTTCAGTCCTGCGCCCAATCTCTCTTTGGTCGTGAGAATGCACTATACACAGTGACGATTACTTTCAGCAGTGTGCTTTTGTCTTTAACCACTAAGCTACATCCCCTCCTTTAAAAGCCAACCACACACGTTCAAATAGTATTTTCCCCGTTTTTGCAACATTTCTCATTGCTGCTCCGCTCCTATTGGTCGTAGCGTGATGTTATATAGCCTATAGCCTTCCTCGATAAATGGACTATCCAACAGTGAAATAATTTTTCAATTCGGACCATTAGTTCCTGAGATTACCGCGTTCAAACAAACAAACTCTTCAGCTTTATAATATTAGTATTGATTTCTTTTTCAGAAATACTTCCCGTGTCCGTTGGTGCACAAGGGCGCCATCACGATACAGAGCAAGGTGACGGACTTCTTCAGCATACAGGACACGCAGCCCGGGACCGCCGTCACCTGAACACGCGCTGTGCCACGTTACAGCGATGTATTTAGATATGCTAGGTACGGTATAAATGCTACTTTATAGTTTCACTAGCTGTGCCCCGCGATGTTACCCGCGGTTTATTAGCCTATGTGTTAATCCAGGGTGTCGGCTAACTCCATACCAAATTTTATTAAAATCCCTCAAGCCGTTTAGACGTGAAGAAGTAACAAACATACACACTCACAAACTTTCGCCTTTATAATATTAGTGTGATTCTTAGTTTTAAATGTGAAATTTAGTAAAAAAAAATCCGTTCAGCTGTAGTTAGTTGAGGTAACAGGAAATGTTTTAGGTTTTTCTTTAGATATTAATGATATCCTCTATATTAAATTTGAAACGCCTATCCTGCCGATAGCGGCAGGATAGGCGTTTCAAATTTAATATATTGAAAGAAGAAGTTGAAAGCCTTTCCACCTTTCAACGCACTATTGTATTGTGAAAACTTTTTGTAGTCATATGTCCAACAATTTCCAGTTTGTATTTCCATGGAAATAGTGTGTTACACCCAGCTGTGTGTCAGCTACTTTAACGACAGTTAAAGGATAGCAGCTGGTGTACTTTAACGGCCGGTCTCCATAATCTATCGATGGATTTGGCTACTAGAGCTATAAATATTTGACAATAGCTGACCCGCGCAACTTTTGCCCTTATTTGCAACATTTTTCTTTGCGGCTTCGCTCCTATTGGTCGTAGCGTGATGTTATACAGCCTATAGCCTTCCTCGACAAATGGGCTATCTAACAGTAAAATAATTTTTCAATTCGGATCAGTAGTTCCTGAGATTATCGCGTTCAAACAAACAAACAAACTCTTCAGCTTTATAATATTAGTATAGATAAGCTCCGTACAAAATATGTCAAAATTCAACCTCTAGTAGCCAGATCCATCGAACGATAGATTATTGAGACCGGCCGTTAGTAGTTTCAAAACTTGACCTACAATTTTCATTCCCTTACTCTTACTATCTGTTTGTTTCAGATAGTTCTGGACGTAACTACAGTACATTAAGAAGCCATTACTTACCTGTCTGTGATTTTTTGATATTGACTATTGTATACTACTAGCTCACTATTTATAAAAAGTTAGTTGATTTGTATTAAAAAAATGTTTTTATGAAAGTGTTTATTTTCTATTCTATTAAGTATCTGGAGGCTTACTCTATGTCAACGAAAACGAAGTTTCGATCAGAAATAAGGTGATAATTTACAGAGAAACAGACATCAAGTCAATCCACTTGTTCCCTAAAATCGTCTATGGGTTTGGAGTTCTTGTGCTACTCAAAAAAATAATTAAAATAGTCCTCGTAAACTTAAATTCAAATTCATGAATTTCGTATTAGAGAGTAGGCCTACTGCTTACCCGTTGTAAAAGACACGCGGCAATTCTTGTCGTAGTGTGAAATAGTCGGTCTGTCTGACATATTATTCCCAAATTATTATTTTTTATACGAGTAGGTATGGGCCTGATCTCAGCAACATCAGCGCCACTCAAATTCTTGTTTCGCAAAGAACACCTCATCATACTTTTGGTAGGTACGGGAGCGAGCCGCTGCGCCGCCCCGCGCCCCGCTGCGCCGCCCGGCAGCCTCTCAGCGCGTCTCGCCTGCATGTCTGATTGGTCGCACGCCGCAGCCCTAAGCCATAAAAACGGCGAGACCTATAGACATTCACGGAGAAGCGCGAGCGCCAACTTATTTGTATTTTTGCCTACTGATAATAAATATCAATGTAATTGTTGTTATGTAGTCTGTGCCCAAATCGCAACAAAATAAACGTTTTCTTTTCTTTTTTTTTTCATTCCGAGGCACGCGTTGGCCGCATGCGTTGCTTAATAAATAGGTTTATATAAAAAATATATATACCTACCTCGTGAAGTGCCAAACAAGTTTAGGGCTCGCTTCATGGGAAGTGATGAATTAAGGTATTACGAAGTTAGTGTTTTAAAAAACTAATAGAATTTCGTTATTCACACTTCAGTCTCCACTTAGGTGGACACCACTAAGCGAAGATGTATCATATTTGTATTACGCAATGGATGCGGAGATGAGCTGGTCCTCGCTGAGAGCTGGGTCGCGGTACAAGGCGAAGATGTGAGTATTGCCGAGCGAGCTGACGCCGGCGCGCAGCGGAGATGTGTGCGGCGGCTGTGAGCTGTACCCCCTCCCCCCCCGCCCCCCAGCGTACCACTCTCGCTAGTACTGCGCACTAAACTGTTTACATCAAAGATCAGTTCACATTTCAACCCCACCCAGCACATCTCTACTACCGTCTAGCCAGTACGCATCTTCGCACAATTTCGATTAATACACCTCAGCTCGAAATCATCTTTTCTCGTCTCCACAGGAGTCCAGACCGAAGAATACTTGGTGCCCTAAGCAATTTCTCGTCTGTGCCCCCCTCCCATTCCCATAATGAAACAGTTGTTTCTGGTGTCCCCTAAGACGTGAAGCAATTGGGTAGGTAGTTGACTACAATAAAAGTACCTAAATTATTTTATACTAATCAGGTAATAGTAGATCTTAAAATGCTCTGAAAATAATTGTTATTTTACAATTTAATGTGTTTTTGAATTTAAAAGCATGAAAATGAATACCTACTAACTATAAAACATATGACGTCATAGGTTCATATTCCATACACAATTCTAAAGAGCTTGTCGTTTTGACATTTCATAAAAAGAGACTGATTTGACTTGACAGCCAACATCCCTATTGCCCAGTTTTGCTTATGGGCGATTAGCCCATAAGCAAAATGCACTGGATTAGAATATAGAATACACCTATTTCCAAACACGCCATTTTAATTCTAAGATAATCTCCCGCCAGTGGTCTCAAACTCGATTCAGAAATTTAAAACTTAAAAAACAAGAAATAAAAGATAAATATATCTGAAAATCTTTATTTCCTTAATTATAACTAAACATTTTGCCCTTCTACAATGATACACAAAAATAAATGACATTGCTATTACATAATTAATATAATACAATTTATCACAAGAAGTAGCTTGGACTTACAAAAAAAAGACAAAAGTACTTAAAAATGGATTCAATGTACACGAAGCAATCTTATGAAGCAATTATCTAACACTATATGTGTCACTATATTGCAGACCAGGCAGCCTAGACAAATTTAATTAAACGTCTGATGGAAAATGATGACATTAAATTAAAAAATGTTTTAATATGCGAGAAAAATCAAATGAATACAATTATTAATTTCCACTATAACGCAATTTGTCTAGGGTCCCTGGTTGACTCGCGATATCTAACCATCGCACAAGGTTCAGTGTAGAATTAGCGAAATGCCACAAAGCGGCTAAAGACAACAATTGAAAGTAAACCTTAATACGTAGGCATAAGTTTGAATTTGGTATGCTTGATTGTGCTACCGCGTCGCGAACGATAGTTAAGTTTTGCCATGCAATTTTAAAACGTATTTATATAAACCTAGGGTTTATTCTCAATTGTTTCTGAGTCGCTTTACCAGACGTATTACGATAAAGAGTCTAAATTCGTCTCCTAATTTGGGCATAGGAGGGTTGCATATTGTTCTCATAATACGTTAATAACAGAATCTATCTTGTCTTCCTCTGTTCCACTGTGAGGGTCTCTGACTCAGTGGCGACCGAGCAGATCGAGATATCTACGAAGTTAATTAACGTTACCACTGTCTGGTGGTGGTGGTGACCAAAAACGGTCAGTCACCCGTCTTTATTTGGTGACCGTTTTCGAAAAATGTCATACCCCTCCGTGGTCGTCGGTCGGCCGTCGGTCCTGCGCCCAATCTCTCTCTGGTCTTGTGGACTATGATAGTAAAGCGCAAACACTTGTGCACTATAGGCAATATCGCTCGTTACTTCGTTAGTCTCTAATGAAATAGGCTGCCGTAATCAACATCAGTTAGGAGACCTTTATTACATGTATATTATGTGTATAGATAGCGATGAGATGTCCATACGAAGCTGGGAAAATATCGACCTATCCGAAGAACAAACTTATATCTACCAAATCTCAAAGAGCAGTTTTGAATTGTTTCCAAACTTTCGCGATTTTTACACATATTAGAATACTAGCTGTCTCGCGCAACTTCTTCTGCGTAAATTTTCCCCGTTTTTGCAACATTTCTCATTGCTATTCAGATCCTATTAGTCGTAGCGTGGTGTTACATAGCTATAGGCCTTCCTCGATAAATGGGCTATACAACAGTAAAATAATTTTTCAATTCGGATTAGTACTTCCTGAGATTACCGCGTTCAAACAAACAAACAAACTTTTCAGCTTTATAATATTAGTATAGATTATCGAGACTTAATCGCGTGAAATATTTATAGGTACGAAGCTTTTATTTACCCGACGTTTCGATGGGATTGCACCGATCGTCGTCACAGGTGGATTGATGGCAGCTTAGCGAATTTAGCGAAGTTGCGCGGGACAGCTAGTCAGTATAAGATTTTCTGACATCTATCGAGGAAGGCTATAGGCTATTTTATATCAAGGTACGACCAATAGGAGCGGAGCAGGAATAAAAAATGTTTCAAAAACGGCGAAAATTTACGCAGACTAAGTTGCGCGGGTCTGCTAGTATTCTAATATGAGCGGTTTGAAGTTTGTCATAAACAAAATGAGCTGTTATTTCTTCTGTGCGTTTAACACATAAACAAGTATTAATTTAAATCGCTCTCTTGTTATGCAGAAATTTTGTAGATATGACTTTGTTATTCGAATAGAGATAGGTCGATGTGTCTACTTATCAAACAGGTTGGTCGCAGGTCTTCCCACTGCAGACCCTCATCCTACTTAGAACATATTTGTACCAGTTCTTGATTGCTGGGAATATATCGTTGACAACATTCTTGAGTTCATATGGATCTTTTATCAGGTTGTACATTTCTACGAAACCCTGTAAGTGAAATAATGTAAATATGTATATTCGTATAGATATATATTGTGTGAGTATATGTATGTAGGTATGGTATTATTTTTATACATTCATATAATCCTATTATTATTTTCTTTAATTCTTACTATTAACTAGTCCGGCCATAAATACTGTTACATAAAAACTTTTTTTACTTTGAATTTGGAACGCGTTTATTATTTTTAAAAGTTCTTTCGATTTCGCGCCATTTCACATATTTTTTCGTGTTCATTATCAAATTACAATATAGATTGGGGTGTTAAAGAAAATAGGATTGCTGTGATCGCCTTGCACAAAGTGGATATTTACAAAAGTTGCAGTGACGTGAAAACCCTATAATTTGGTTTGTTTGTAAACATTTCACATCGTGCGGTGCTTTAGATTGATAAAAGTTTGAACTTACCACTTGATCTTTAAACTCGCAGTACTTCATGTTAGTCCTGTCAGCGAAGTGTCTGATGCAGGCGTACGTGTTGTTGCTTGCGTCCTGGCACTTGCAGTCGTATTGTGGGTAACATTGCTAAAATATATAAGAACACAACTCTTATTTTATAAAATTAATCGTAAAATAGAAAATTTCGACGAAATAAATAGAATATTCGCTCTAGTTCAAGATAGGGAACTGGTCTAATTCCTTGTCATTAGATATGTTGAAGCGTAAGCAATCATATAATGGTAAAATATAATGTCAAATATGTCAAGAAAGATAGAGAGACAACGGTTTTTTTAGCTTACCAAATGTGATTAGTTTTGTGGACTCACAGTTTTTTTTAAGGTTCCGTAGCCAAAATGGCAAAACGGAACCCTTATAGTTTCGCTATGTCCGTCCGTTTGTCTGTCCCCAGGTAAGCTCAGAGACCCTAAGTACTAGATAGCTGTAATTTGGCATGGATATACATATTACTTATGGCGACAAAGTGGTAAAATAAAACCTTTAAAAAAAAGTTTTAGGGTACCTCCCCTACATGTAAAGAGGGGATGGTTTTTTTGTTTCTCACTAACCCATCATATGTGGTATCATTAGATAGGTCTTTCAAAAATATTAAGGGGTTGTGCATATCAGAGGTTGCAGTGGGGCACCAAAATATCATGTCTCGCAGGAAAACTTAGTTCTGCAGAATATGCTGACAGCAAAGTTAGACAGCTAACGAATGTAGAAACAGCTTGACTAGTATATTTTGGGTATTTCCACAGCGTGATGTTGCTTTGGGGCAAGGCGGCTGATATACAAACTATTTTTATCCATACTAATATTATAAATGTGAAAGTAACTCTGTCTGTCTGTCTGTCTGTTACGCTTTCACGCTTAAACAGCTCAACCGATTTAGATGAAATTTGGTATGGAGATAGTTTGAGTCCCGGGGAAGGACATAGGATAGTTTTTATCGCGATAACCGACATCCACGCGGGCGGAGCCGCGAAAGCTAGTTCTTCATAAACGTGCAGTGCGTGCGATATATCAACTAGGAGCACGAGTTTCCCTCAAAGTAAAAGTTTATAGGTATTATGACAGATGCATCACAATATCGCAAACGTTATACTTGTAAAACTAAAGTTACATTTATGTAACAAAAATAGTATTATACATTCTGTGAACACAAGAATTAAGTAGAAGCTAGTAGGTCAATATCACAGGTTTTATAAAACTCATAACTCATTCATGGAATAGGTAGATTTTTCAATAAAATCCCAGTCAGCACTTCGAGTCTACCAATAAATAAATTTAAGAATGTAGTAAGAGATATCTTATACAAAGAGCTTACTACTCAATCGATGATTATTTAACCAATAAAGATAAATGGATGTAGCTCGTTGCTCCTTATTAATGTATTTTATTGTACTGTTTATTGTTTTTTACTTAGGTGAATATTGTTGTCACCGTTTGATAATGTTACTTATGTATTTATAATAATAATAATAGTAATAATAATATCTTGGGACAACTCACACAACGTCATCTTATCCCAAACTAAGCAGAGCTTGTATTATGGCAACCAGACAACTGATAAACATACTTATATATTTCTAAATACATACATATTATAGATAAATAACACCCAGACACAGAATAAACCATCGTGCTCATCACACAAAGTTTTATCCTGGGTGGGGATCGAACCCACGACCTCTTGCGTAGCAGTCGGATACACTCCCACCGCGCCACAGAGGCAGTCAGCAAGTCGTATTAGTTAAGAAAACGATTTACTTTTGTAAGAAAAGATTCTGCGTAATAAGTTAAGGCTATTCTTTTCTTTCTTTTGCAAAACATTTATACTCATCCATAAATTAGCAGTAATTTGCTCTTAAATTGTAAGTGGATGCTCCTACTATGTTGTACATTGAGGTGTAGAAATATTGTACCTTCTAAATGGTATTTTTTTCTAATAGGTGCAGTGGTTGTAAAGCTTGTTATTAGCAACATTTTTACTACCTACACAGTAGATTAGTATGTTATTAGTATGTAAGCTTTCCTAAAAGTAAATAAATAAATAAAATAAATAAAGTTCTAAAGTTTACCCCACACACACAAAATCACAAAATTTTCAAATTTCTCTTTATACAGATAAAAAATACTCACCGCTAGATGTTCTCCATCATATTTCCACGGGCAAGTATCATCAACCGTCTTCGCCTGCCCTTCACCATTATATTCAACCAACATATACCTCTCCTGGTGATTTTCTTCAACGAAAGTGATTGGTCTACCGTCCATACCCTCGGGGACCAAACCTGCTAGCTGTATGATAGTAGGTCCAATGTCTATGTTTAGTACTGGGTTGGAGTTGCTAGTGTTTTTGTCTATGCCCGGTCCTTTGAATATGAGAGGGACTTTGATGTCTGATTCGTATGGCTGGCGTTTGTCGTATACTTGGGAGAATTGGCCTGGGAAAGAGAATATCACGTTCAAAAAAGTTTACACAAAATAAAGTTAACTAGTGGTCGCTCGTGGTCGAAATATGGCCATAATTAAATTATACATTTTTTTTGTAATATTAGCATTCCGAACTCCGTCTCTATATCTGTACAAATATTATAAAGCTGAAGAGTTTCTTTGTTTGTTTGAACGCGGTAATCTCAGGAACTACAGATCCGAATTAAAATATTGTTTTACTGTTGGATATCCCATTTATCGAGAAAGGCTGTAGACTATATAACATCACGCTACCACATAAAGGAGCGGTGCAGAAAAAAAATGCAAAAACGGGGAAAATTTACGTAGACGAAGTTGCGCGGGACAGCTAGTTAACTATAAGTGTGCGAAATTTCATACTCCTCCGTCCGCGCAATTCTCGTTAAAGGGGGACGACCTTTTTGCGTCACGTATTAACCTTTTGACCGCCAGGGACGTGTTTGGACGTCAAATGAAAACGTGCTGACGACGCCACGGACGGTAGGGCACGTCAAAAATAGTACCTACGATTTTACATAACGTGGCATGAGGAACACGGATTTTCGTGACGTGGCGGTCAAAAGGTTAATATATAGATAATACACTTACAGTTGAGCATCAGTTATGGTTAAATGAAATGGAAAAAAAAATATGTCAAAGTAAATATATCAGTTTGTTAAGCTTTCACGTTTAAACCCCTGAATCGATTTAGATGAAATTTTGTAAACAGATAGTTTCGGTACCGGGGAAGAACATAGAATAGATATTTTTCGCGATAACAGACTACAAGTTAGTGGAGCCGCGGGTGAAAGCCAGTATCATAAATGTGAAAGTATATATGTATATTTGTTACGTTTTCATATTTATACCATTGAACCGATTTAGATGGAATTTTGTATGGAGATAGTTTGAGTAGCGAGGAAGGACATAGGTTGTTAGATCCACGTAGGCGGAACCGCGAACGCAAGTATAATTATACAATGCAAATAAAAAGTTAAGGTCCTAATTCATTCATTCACTCATCAATGCCTAACCGAAACCCTTGAACTAAACCTAGTAATAGTTTCACAAGTAAACTAATAAATGTATAAGTAGAATGTATTCTATCAATATATGGAAGTTTATTATTGGCATTTTATTAAGTCCAGCTGTAAGCCAAAATAAAATAAAAACATCCTACAATAGTTCTCACAACTAACACAGTGTCAACTCACCAATGTGATACCCATTATCTGACGTATATATCAGGTAAGTGTTTTCCATCAATCCCTGTGTCTCCAGCGTGTCGACTACATCTGCTACCATTTCGTCCACAGCCAGTAGAGATTCCCAACGGGAGCGATACACACGGTCTAGTTCTGGGAGGATTGTATTGGGGAGGGGAGAGGGGGGCATTTGGATGAGCCAGTGTTTGTCCTGAAAAGAAAAAGTAGATATTAGACTCAGTTTAAATATTAATCTTATGTCACACATGAAAAAGTTGCATTTGGTAAAGCAATGTCGGATTGTGGTCCCACGTTACTAGCAATCCTGTAACTCCTCCAACTAAGTGGGTTCACGTCGGTAGTATAATGGGTAGGATTTCAACCCGCGAACTCACGATTGCGAGACCGATGTCTTAGCCATTAGGCTAGCGTCGCTAGCCGCTTAATTTAAATAATGTTCTAAAAGAGCTGTTTTATAGAATAGAATATATTTATTGAGGTGGTAAAATAACTTATAATAAGGGATACACATAACGCCATACAATTGGCATGCAAATGTAACATAATGTAAAACATTTAGATTAAAAGTAATGTTGAAACTAAAAATAATGACAATATTTGGAATACTAATTACATTAATTTTAATATAAATTCTAAAATACACATTTTTATAAATTAGAATAGGGTAGACCGGGGCTAGTTGACTAAGTTTTGAGTTTTTATTTTATAGTTAATTCGTTTTGGGACATAGAGTTTTACGAGTTTTGACATTTAATTGATAGTACTTTAAGGTACGACTATTTATGAAGAAAATTGGCTATATTTTATTCTACGTGATTTCAACAATCAAATTATTACACCTTGTCCTTTTGGTCAACCTACCCCATATCCGGGGTAAATTGACTATGTCCTAGGGGCTGGTTGACCTATATAAAATGAGAAGGTATAATGCGTTTCAAATAAGAATAGGAACGTCAATAACCTCTATCTGCCAAATGTCATTTAAAAAGTACGATTTGCAACGAAAATATTGTAATTAATTAATTATTGTAATAATGAAGTCATAATATAATTAACAGATAGAGGTCACTGACGTTCCTATTCTTATTTGAAACGCATTATAACGTCAAAATAATTAAGTTTATGTAAATAAAATTGGGATAAATAATTATACAAGGGTTTAATTAAAATGTTTATTGAGTTTTTAAAACACCTTCTTTGGTACTAAAACAATTAAACTATCTTATAATGCAACAATCAGTCTTGTAATATTACTTAGTTTTAGTAGGAACATTTTACTCAGTCTTCATAATCAGCATCTTAATCAGTCATCAAAATCAGTACAATGTTTGCATTCGTAAAACAATGAATCACCTCTAATACATTTAGAATGTGCCCACATTTTACACGTTATACACTGAACCCATTCCTCACTAGGCAAACTCTCGGAGTAAAGTTCAGTGCATTCTAAACACATAGTGTCATCTTCATTTTCATCAGATAAGTCACTGTCTTCTTCCTTTTTTTTTTCACTTGACTTTCCTTTCCCCTTTCCTTTTCCCTTTCCTTTTCCTTTTATTTTATTTATGCTTTCCATAGACTGTTTTTCATTACTTTTTTTCTTCTTGTATGTTTCTTTACGTTTTTGCTGCATTTTTATTTCCATTAATTTATCTTTTTCTGGTGTGTCCGTGTAGATCGTGGTTTTACGTTTTCTGACATTTTTTCTATTTTCTTGACGTGGTCCAGCTTTCGGGAATGGCTTTATAATTTCTGGAGATACAAAAGAAGTGGAGGGCATGTTTATCAAATCATTATTTCCAAAGTCTGATTGTTGCTCAGGCTCTGGGGTTCTTAGCCCTTGGTCTTGAGATTGGGTGAGGTATGGATCTAAAATCGACGGTGATTCAGAAGGGGGATTAGGTAGTTCCAATTGGGAACTCGTTGTGGCAACATTTTCGTTTTCGTTCGACACAGGAATTGGCCTGTCAGAAACGTATGCTCCGTTGAACTCCGATTCAGGAAAAATATCTTCATTCAGCGGAGAAATTCCTGTGACTCGAAAACCAGACTGAATGTTGTCAATGGTAGCTGCTAGCGGTAATGAAATTTTTACTAACTCAGGTATATCATAAATAGTAATCGTCTTTCCTGGATGACTGGCTAACCAATTATCACTGGACTATCACCTATTGAAATGTTTCTTGAGGGGTCCGTAGACCGATCTGTCCAGTGGTTGGAGCTTGTGACTGCAATGTGGAGGGAATGACAAGATAGTAACGCCGTTAGATTTAAAATAATCCAAAACTTCTATCGACAAATGCGAGTCGTGATTGTCTAATAATAACAGAACAGGTCTTTCCATCGTAGGTTTTGTATGTTTGACGAAATGCTTAGCGTACTTAATAAAGTTATCTTCCTTCATCCAACCTGAAGGGTTGGCGTCGCCATCAGAACCTACGGGTCCTCTTGCGATGAAGTGTTCCCTATAATTTACCCGCGGGAAAACAAAAAAAGGTGGTACCATGTTCCCAATTGCAGAAACAGCGACAGCTACTGTGACTAATGTCCCGCGTTCACCAGATGTCATTTTTCCCAAACTTTTCGCTCCACGACGAGCTATTATTTTGCCAGGATTATGCACAGTGGTTAGACCAGTCTCATCCACGTTCCAAATGTCGCCGGGGTTCAAATTTAAGCGCCGGTAAACAGTTTTTAGGTTTTCAAAGAAAGCACATACATTATTTCTATTGAACGACGTAGCTCGTGACAAACTTGTTGCTTGCGGTGAACGAATTGACAGAGTAGGATGACGTTTCAAAAAATGGCCTAGCCAATCCTCACCTGCCATTTTTTTCAACTTCCATGCTTCAGGAAAGTTTTTGTCATTTTTAACAGCAAACTGGTATGCAAGCTTTCTTGTCTCAATCGGTGTCAGTCCATAATAAATATCTCCTGCTTTTTTTAAATAGTCCACTAGAGCCAGTTCTTCTTCATCACTTAAAACTTGTCTATTTTTTAGGTACCCAACATAATCTAAAGTCAGGTTGTTTCTTGATAAGTCTGGATAGTTTTCCAAAATTGTTTTCATTTTTTTAACATACCGGTAGAAAGTCTTATACGGAATATCGTATTTTTGAGCCACAGAATTAATACTATTTTCATCGAAAATAACTTCGTGACAGGCTCTTTCTATGACGTCCTTCGGTGTTTTAGCACGATCCGTCTTCCTCTTGTATGTCCTCATGGCTCTGTAATTTAAAAAAATAGCAGCAATCAGCTAAAGTTACCAACAACTAAGATGAACGGGGTTGGTTGACCAACTAGTCAACCAACCCCAGACGCCATTTTGATTTTCTACCTCATGCTCACAAAAAAGCACAAGTTATTTCAAGAAAAATCACGCATATACACTAAATAGAAACATAAAAGAATTTGTAACACTCAAATTAATCGTCGTATTATTTTATAATACGGTGTAAGAAAGAAAAATACGTAAAATAAAATATTTACTTACATGGTATGATTTTCGTAAATTTAGCACAGCTCCCGCTCCATGTGCAGCCGCGACGCGACGTCGCGAGAGACTGAGGAGCGCGCGGAGGGGGTTGTTCCTATGGACTCGGATGACGCAATAGTAGCACACAGCTAAAATTATTATTCGTTAGTCTACCTGCCCCTATAGGGAACCAGCCCCGGTCTGCCCTAGTGCATTTCTGTAATTATACGAACCACTTATATTTTTTTTTAAATATTCTTCAATCAAGTAAAAACTCTCTGACACCAACCATTTATGCAAAGCAGTACAAAATGTTAATAAGGCAGATCTATAATAGGTTGACGTTTCGACCGGGTTGCATCGGCCAATCAAACGACCGACAAATCACGCAATTTTATGGTAAACAATGCGCGTTAATTCCGGTATAATAAATAGTTATAATCATGCAACGCGATAGTTTAAATGTTAGTAGATTCTTATTAGGTTTATGTTGGACTTTAAATTCTAACGGGAGCGAAACATTCGGTCTAGTTTTGGGAGGGTCGTAATGGGGAGGGGGGCTTTCGAATGAGTCAGTGTTTGTCCTGGAAAGAAAGTAGATATTTAATCTCAGTTTTAATGTCGACCTTATGTCAAACAACATAAAGTTGCTTTTACAATAACAGTAACAATTGAAATCGTTCTAAAATTTGGATGTTATTGAAATTGGATTTTAACAATGTGAATTAAGGCTTCTTATTGCTTATTTTTGTGAATTAACAATTTATGTTCCGTGGTCGTCTACTTGCAGTGTAAACGCAGGGAAATGCGATAAACAACTTTATTCAAAATAGATAAGGACTGTTTTTATTATGCTTAAGCTTTTTCCGGAATGTCTCGCTTGAGCCTGTAACTATTCTATATAATAATATGCGTATTTACACATATTACATGAATGAAAGAAAAAAATGTCTTTGGATTCAAACTCATGATCATAGGCGATCCGTCCCTACGTCCGTTATAAACCACTCTGGCACCGAGACCACGCCTGAAAGCGAGATTTTTTTTCTTTTTACATTGTATAAATTAGCTTAATCACAAAAAGGTATGCGCATACGCATTACGCAGGCTTCACACGTTGGCCCTAACGCCACATGCTCAACGCATTAATAATAATAATAATAACAATAATAGCATTGGCGCCAACGTTGGCACGAGCGTTGTTTTAGAACCACACACATTTGGAAGATGACGTTGAGACCGACGTTGGGGCTAAAGTTTGAAGCCGGTGTTAATCTTTAATACTAACCTCAGAAGCAATATTAAAGTTAGGATCTCTGACAGCGGACACGTTGCTGTACCTCCCCTCGTGCCTGGGCGCCGGGGTGAAGGGCTGGTGGGGGGCGGGGGGCGCCAGCACCATCAGGAACGGGACCGACTCCGTCTGGTTCTCTATGTAGCTCACTGCTAGGTTGCGCTAGAGAGAGAGAGAGTAAGAGAACATGAAAAAATCAAAATCCTAAAACAGGTAAGCCAAGCTAAGAACACGTGCCGCGAGCAGATGAGGTGCAGAAGATACCTTCAAATACAGGCGGGAATCCAAAGGGGTGGGGCAAAGAGGCGGCTATTGCTTCGTCTCCCAGACTCATGTCAGAAACGTCTACATTTTGGCCCTCGATGTTGATTCAAATGGACCGCCCCTGATCAAAATCTAGAGTCCGCGTCTGTTCACACAGATAGATAGGTTAATGTTCCTCCTCGGTGGTATAGGTAGGAGTGCGTGCAAAAGCTGCACAAAAATTCGTGAGTTGGATTCCCACGGAGCGCCGCGCAAGGTACACCACTTTGTGTGATACATAAATTAATGTGTGTCCCACAAAGTGGTGTTGTGATTTGTATGTTTATAAAAACCCCCACGACACAAGGCCTGTAGTTATCCTTAAAAATAGTAATCAAAAATGGGGAGACAAAGTTCAACACTAGCTGGTTGGTCCATTTAAAACTGTCGGAATCCCAAAGATACCTTGAGTGCAATTCTTGCTTGAGCATTGCATTTTGACTGCCTCGGTGGCGCGGTGGGAGTGTATCCGACTGCTACGCAAGAGGTCGGGGGTTCGATTCCCACACGGGACACCACTTTGTGTTATCCACAAATTGTTGTTCCGAGTCTGGGTGTAATTTGTGTCTGTGACTTGTATGTTTGTAAAGTCCCCCGCGACACAGGGCTTGTACCCTACTGCGGGAGTCGTTTTAAAAAAAATATATATATATATATTTGTAGAAATGTGAAAAAATATTTTCAGAGCTGGCAACATTATTCGTGGTGTTACCAGTTCGGTACCATTTTATTCGTACCTAACAAATAAACTAAACAAGCTACTTACAATAACATCAGTGAGGTACAAATCGCTAGAGAATGTGGGCACTCCGTTGTTTGATATAGTGTAGTTATAGTACACAGAGTTGCCGACCAGGCCGTGCCACTCCGTCCATCCAGGAGGCACGAGTGTCGGACCACCCGCTGAAGATATACCGTACTGAAAAGTGATTTTAAAAATGTTATAGAAAATATTTACTTTTAAACTTACGCGTTCTATGACGGGAATAAAGCAGACTCAGCTTGTGACCACGGCCGAGTTACGTGTTCGGAGGCACTTCACTAAGTTCATCGAAATTCATTAATGCCTTCGCATGAAATTATATAATTGTGTAGGGGACCTTATTTTTTTGTGCAGGCGGGTTTTTTTTATTTATTTTCTTCTTTCATACATTATATATTCTTAAACTCTTGAGATTTACTAGATTAAGTATAAGATATAACATCTTGGGACAATTCACACAACGCCATCTGATCCTAAGCTAGGCAGAGCCTGTACAATTCATAAACATACTTATATATTTCTAAATTACATCTAAGTTAGAGATAAATTACGCCCAGGCACAGAATAAACCACCAGACAAAGTTTTATCCTGGGTATGGATCGAACCCACTAACCACAAGACCAACAGATCAATAGATATATTTATACAGAAGTACCTATAGATAGCAACGACACCTGGTAGGTAACTAGGGTAACCTATCTTATGAAACTAGGTTAGGCAGTTAATTAGAAATCGTGATGTGTAAAAATTTATGTATTATATTTTTAATAGTACACGTTTATAACATATTTTTTTACGCAATGTCGCCAGAATCAGGGTAATTTTTTTATCGTACTGTGCCAGAAGATAGGTGATTTTTTCGATATGTGTTTCGACATGTACCTATGTCCATTTTTAGGGTTCCATAGCCAAAATGGCAAAACCCTAAGGTATAGTTTCGCCGTGTCAGTCCATCCGCAGCTTTGCTCAGAGACTGTTAGTGCTAGAAGGCTGTAATTTTGCATGGATACACATACTACTGAAACGTCGACAAAGTGAAATAACAAAATCTTTAAAAACTTTTTTTCCGGGTACCTCGCCTATATGTAAAGTGGATTGATCAGATTTTTCTACCTACCCCATCGTTTGGGGTATTGTTAGATAAGTCTTTTTAAAACGTTTAGGGGTTGGGAAGGCAATTTTTAGATTTGACTTGAACACGCGACCTTGGCGTGACGATTGCCGTAAAATCGTATCTTAAGGAGGATAAATTCGACTTTGACGTTTATGTCTTGGTGCCGGAGTTGGTAATGGCTTAGGGTACCCCTTAGTTCGCGGGTTCAAGTCGTCTGAGACGAATTTTTCTTTTTTAGAAAAATTATCATAAAAATGCTTGTAAAATTACAAAAAGTAATGAATTTCCATTTGGTTGGCACGCTTTACAGCAAAAAGTTTGGCGAATTTCAATATGTGAAATTGAGTGGGGCCGTTTGATTCATAGGCTACATAATGTTTTAGTTATTTAATTTTTAGCAGTTGGATATCCTGTTTTTATAATAATTCAAGCGTATTTAGGTGCCAATGTCATGGGCGTAACCTGGGAGGTAATTTCGGGGTTGAGAGCCTCACCTATATTGGTTTTATGTAGTTAGTAACTTAGTTTTGTCCATTTCTGTCTGCTGTCCGTTCTTTTTTGCTGTTGTTATTGGCCTTATTTATCTATTATTGGCCTTATTTATCTATTATTGGCCTTATTTATCTATTATTGGGCTTATTTATCTATTATAGCTGTAAGTTTTCTTGAATAATAAAATATTAAACTAGATGACCCGCGCAACTTCGTCTGCGTAATATTTTCCCGTTTTTGCAACATTTTTCATTGCTGCTCCGCTCCTATTCGGTCGTAGCGTGATGATTCGATAAATGGGCTATTTGCCTTAAATCGACTAGGTTGCCTACTTAATTAAATGTCGAAAATGAGTTTCTATTGCCATTCTCTAACATGTTTATTTTAATTACTTACCTATTACTTGGTAGGTATAATTTATTAATTATATTTACTAGCTGCCTGCCCCGGCTTCGCGCGTGTGTCTTAAAAGGTAGGTATGTTTTTTATACATTGAGCCCACGGATACCATTTCCTAGTTTTTTATACCTTGAGTTATTACAGTATTGCCCTTTTCGTAGGGATCTCTATTTTTTTGACAATAAAGTATAGCCTATGTTACTCCTCGATAATGTAGCTTTCTAATGGTGAAAGAATTTTTGAAATTGGTCCAGTAGTTTTTAAGTTACATATAAAAATACAATATAGCGTAAGCATAATAATAGTAATCAATTGCTTAGCTCGTACTGCAATCAACTGTACACTTTACTATAATCTGTGGAAACGTACAAAATTGACTGTAGGTATGTACCTACATAATATTACCTATTGTTTGTTGTTGTAGGTACCTTATCATGCAATCACTAATTTTATTTTCCACTTATTAGATACAATGTACCATTGTTTGTTGGCCCTAATAAAGCAAATAAAAAGTAGGTAGGTACCTAATATACTTTTTTCAAGAAATTTATACATTTTATGTCATAGTCATGGCGTTCGTAATCTAACACATGTACGAACGAATATTCTACTTTATTTTGACCTGCGCTCCTGCTCACTGTGAAGTAATGGTTGTGTGCGGAAGAGCGAGGCCGGTGATCGTGTCGCTGTGTACGTACCACTAAATAAATAATTCTCTTAGTGTAATGCCCCCTTAAGTCCGCCTTTGTACCTACATTATTTTTGTGCATAAAGTCCATAAATAAATAAATGACACTTATAATACTTGGTTTAGGCACGGGGTCTCATCACGAAGAAACAGAAATGTAGGTCAAATAAATATCAACAGATGGCGTTATAAGTATCGATTTGATATTGAAGTTTTTTAAAACTTGGAATATCAGAAGATAGGTACTAAAAATGTGTATTATTATTTTTTTTATTATTAAGCTATACAAGGGGTTGTAAAATAATAGGTTCCTAGATCAAATTTCCATAACTTTACAAAGTTTCATAGAAAGTCATAACTCTAGCGGCAATTTAATTGTACTACGTTATGATAGGCACAACTTAAACATTAAACTGGTTGAATCTAACAATAGATGGCACTATTTGGGAATTCCGATTCTGACCATACCTACATTTTGTTGATATATTTTACTTATTTTTCGACGAGAAGAAAAGAGTGACATGAAGTTGTAGTAAATTACAACTAGAGATAAAAGAATTGGAGGATTTCAACCCCATAAAAGCACTAGACTCCTGTTCCATTGCCCATCTTGTTCTGGGGGGAGGGGGGTAACACCGGCCAAGAGTAAGTTAGTTCACGCGATGTGGCGAGGGGGGGGAGGGGGTTAATAAGTACATAATCATACACTTCCCCTCAACGCCTTAGGCAGGACCCGCTATTGAATGTGTCTTTTTACTCGACTACGGAGGGTAATGTGTTTGACGTGTATGTATGTATGTGATTTTGATCAATTTTGATGATTCATACGTCGATCGATTCGTATTAATCTTGTAAAGATATGACAGCAATCGAAATTCAAAATGGCGACATCCAGACGCCATATTGTGATAAATAAAAAAATTAAAGTCAACGAACTACTAAACAAAGACTCAAGACTGACTCGTTGGTCTTGCGCCTAGTCGCTCGTCGGTAGTGTAGGTTTTGATGGGTTTCTGCCCTATGACTCCATTAACTTCTATCGGGCTATAACTAGGGACAAGACTACTCGTCGATCCTGCGCCTTGTCGCACTCAAATTTTGTGATTTATTGACACATTTATGACACATCGATCCTGCGTCAAATCCTTCTTCAAATTACCAAAACCAACCGGACAGCCGAAGTCCATGTTTTTGCGAACGAAAAAAATTATTTGAAATAAAAATGCGTTTTAAAAATAATAATCAAGGTCAGGTTATAAATAGGTACGTACTTACACGTGCCAGCGGTGTTTTCAAAGACGCCGGCTTCCGATCAAATGTACAGACCGATGTCACAAAATGCCGAGAATAGAGAAAGTTAGCTCATAATAATGTATTTCATTATTTATACCTACAGTAGACGCGCGGGCGGTCGCGCTAAGTCAATAAACTTTGGGTTATACAATAAGTAAAACACACCTTTTTGTAGTTTGTTTTAGATATGGTTGCCAAAGCTAATAATGAATTAATTTATGTCGAATGCCATACCAATATTATAAAGTAACCGAAAATAACTTAGACGAATGCACGGTTAGCCAATTATAAAATAATATTCCAAAAAAGCAATGCCCGTGAACGATGTCTATGCAGTTTAAAGTACGTAAAGCATGCATTGTATAAAGCATGCCTTCTGTAGTGTCGTTATTTTATACCGCTGTCGGTAGGGCCAGCCGGGCGGTCGGGCGTTTTAACCAGTAATGCCGACGCATTGCTACACTACCCTAACAGTTATACGACACAACTTAAAATTTGTTTCTGTTTGAATGCGCCTACTAAAAACCTGATTGTTAGGTAATAATGTTGTTTTAATAGACATTATTTTTTTATTTTTTTTCGTATTGTTTACCCGAGGAACTAACTTTCGGATCGGTCAAGGTTATCTTACAAATAGTAAATACGTAAATACGTAAATATACTAAATAAAATGGGACTAGACTATATTGTTTTTTATATTTGAGTTGATAGCAATCTACCCAACCTACGAGTTTATGCCATTTTCGAGTGGTTCGTTTCCGAGTTATGCGCAAATTTATGAAAAAAGGACATTAATGTGAAAAGTCGAAAAACACTTGCATCAAAGCTGAACTGTATTAACTTTTATTATTTTTTTGATTGAAAGCACTGTTTTCGAGATATGAGCAAATTCATAAAAAACAGTGTCCCTTTTTTATAAATTCGCTCAAACAGCGATTTTATACTTTGTCCCATACATTATCTAGTATTGGTGCAAGTGCAAGTATGCATCTAAAAGACAGACAGACTGCGCCTGTCCTACTCAGCTCGAGACGAAAACCTATCAAAATCGACATGACCGAAGAGGGACTAGGCGCAGGATCGACGAATCGGTCCTGTGCCTAGTCACAGTCCTACAAAACGAAAATGCATTACAATCGACATGTCCTGCGCCTAGTCACAGTCCTGCAGTACGAAAATGCATTACAATCGACATGACCTCGGACCTGCGCCTAATCATAGTCCTACAGTACCTACGAAAATGCATTACAATCGGCATGACCGAAGGGGGAATAGGCGCAGGATCGCCCCAATTGGTCCTGCGCCTAATCACAGTCCTGCAGAACTCAGCACTAAAATCCATCAAAATCGAAATGACCGAAAAAGAACTCGATCGACCAGTCGGTCTTGCGCCAAGATAATATTCGATATTTACAAATCAATGCATCAAAGAGGCCCCGCGAGATGTGCAGTCGTAGATATGCAATTTTCAAACTTAAGTCAATTACTAAGATTTTATGTTACAATGTCGCCGGACAGGCTCTTACCCGTTCTAACCATGTTACATGGTATTTTAAGCCGTTCGGAAGGGGTTAACCCCTTTCAAGGTGTAAGCCGAATAAACGGGTATATTTTTTTAAGCGCTCCAAAAAACCCTATCAAAAACCCTTTCAACGAATATTCGAACGGTCCTTGCATGTGGGGTATCATCGTGTAGGTATTTTAAAATCATGATGAGGTTTCTAAATCATATTAAATAAAAAATAAACTAAAAAATAAGACACATTTAACATTATTTTTGTCCCCGTGTTTTTAAGCATTATTTATGAAACGTGTATATTTTACGAAGTATGGGGCGCAGACCTACCTACCTTTTTGTTCTCAAATTTCTGGTTTCTACAAGATCAATGTGATCACGAGGTCAAAACTTTGAACCCCTATATCTTACGAACTATAGGGCGCAAACCCACCTTGTTTGTACTCAAACTTCTTTTTTTGACTATATCTACGTGATTGCAGGGTCAAAACTTTGAACTCCTATATCACACGAACTATATGGCATAGACCCACCATGTTTATGTACTTACTCAAACTTCTTGTTTTTATTGATGAGATCTATGTGACTATGGGGTTAAAACTTTGAACGCCTATATCACACGAACTATGGGGCGCAGATCTACTTTGATTCTCTCTCACACTTTTTTACTCGTTCAAACAAGAGTTTGAGTACAAATAAGGTTGGTCTACGACCTATAGTTTGTGTGATATAGGCGTTCAAAGTTTTGGCACTGCGATCACGTAGATCTCGTCAATACATGAAGTTTAAACACAAACAAGGTGGGTCTGCGCCCCATAATTAGTAAGATGTCGGCGTTTAAAGTTTTGACACCGTGATCACATAGATCTCATCAAAATAAGAAGTTTGAGTACAAACAAGATGGGATTACGACTTATAGTTCGTTTGATACAGGCGTTCAAAGTTTTAAACCCGCCATCACGTAGATCTCGTCAAAACAAGAAGTTTCAGTACAAACAAGATGGGTCTGCGCCCCATAGTTCGTAAGATACAAGCGTTTAAAGTTTTGACCCCGTGATCACATAGATCTTATCAAAACATCAAGTTTGAGTACAAACATGATGGGTCTACGACTTATAGTTCGTGAGATATAGGCGTTCAAAGTTTTGACCCCGCAATCACGTAGATCTCGTCAAAACAAGAAGTTTGAGTAGAAACAAGATGGGTTTGCGCCCCATAGCTCGTAAAATATAGCCGTTTAAAGTTTGACCCCGTGGTCACATAGATCTCGTCAAAACAAGAAGTTTAAGTAGAAACAAGATGGGTCTGCGCCTTATAGTTCGTAATATATAGGCGGTAAAGTTTTGACACAAAGATCTTAACAAACTGGAACGACGAGGAAAACTTAAGAAGGGTTCCTCGTCCTTAGGTAAGTAAGTAATTGAAATGAAGTAGAAAATCCCGATTTTCATAAATTTTAGCTAAGAACACTCGATCAAGTCAACTTTCAATCAAAAAAACTAAATCAAAATCGGTTCATCCGTTTGGAAGCTACGTTGCTACAGACAGGCACACAGATACATCATTAAGCAGATACGCTTTAAATTTATAACACTCGTCATTTTTGTCGAGGGTTAAAAAAGAGTTAAATACCTACTCCCGATGTAGTCGTTAATGAATATATACCTACAATAAAATTATTTATGGACTCTGACAGTTACACTCTCAAGGCCCGTATTATTAAAACGATCTCAAACGTAAGATCGACCTTGAACACGAGTTCGAGACTCCGTTCTATTCAATAGTTAAGTCATAATACAGAGAAATTAAGGCAAAAAAATAATATTTTTGCCATTGATATCGTCACAGATAATATAATACTATAATATCGTCGTAGATTATGTCAATTTTAATCCTAAATTGTGGATTTTGTGAAATTATGCATAATCTTTTCACGATTACATTTAAATAAGTATAAAAAAATGTTCTCTGACTATAAACAAAGACCAAAAAGATGATCGATGTAAGTATAACATTTTAGACAAGGGTCACCCATCTATGCACCGACTGTGGTAAAGTTACTTAGCTTACGCAAACATTATATCATAATTCAACTTTGAGATGTACACCGACGAGTTACTTTAGCAATAACAAATTCGTTTAATGTAAAGTAGTGTCGTCGCCTATTAGGGTCAAATTACAATATTTTTAAGGTCTGCAACACAGATCGGCACTCGAATGACGTCATTTAAGGCGATTTTCTGCGTTATTTGTACGGGCGCGATATAAGCTATCAATACATGTTTATTAATTAGTGCCGATCCCAAGACGCTAACCGCACATAAAAGGGAACTTGAACACATAAAAGGGAAGATGAAGCTCAGATTCGTTCTTTAGAACGAATCTGAGCTTCATCTATTAATACGGACCTAAGCGCGGCCTATGACCGCGTAGTAGCAAATAGCAACCAACTTTATTTCCAAGTAAACGCACGACAAACCAAGCGGAGGCCTCAATTTTCATCCCTCGATGTTTTTACCGCCATCTTTTGGTGACTTTAGTAAGGAGGGCCATTAAAATCAGTCAGCTGTAGCCTGAATCACTAGATGTCGCTTGCTATGCACCATTGCTAATGCCATCTAGCGTCTCCGTAAACGAGCCCGAACAGGAGCCCGAGTTAGGACGATCGCATTTCTTTGTATGGGATGAGGTATCTGTACTAGTATAGTATTATATTATCTGTGGTTTAGGTAACTTTGATTCGACGAATATGAATTTGAATATGCTATTGGCGTTAAATTTCATTATGAAAATCTAAATAAAAATAATTACCAAAGTTCGTAGGTACCTGCACATTTTAGGTACTCATAAAAATTGCTCAAGGAGGCTAATAATAATAACGGCTGAACTCAAATGTCACTCAGTTTTGAGACACCTCACTCATTCTGCCACTGCCACATTAAAATGAATAGTAGCGACAGAAATACTTTTGATCACGACTCAAATAATGTTCGAGTACCAGTATACCTACAGGGGAAATAATCTAAGTATAGGTACGTAATTACCTCATTCAAATACTTCCCAGCGTAAAAAGTTTGGTAGCCAGAGTTCTTAAGGACTGTGGCGAATGTGTGGTCCTGGAGAGACTTCCTCCACTGCACGCCATAGCAACCTCCTTGGATTGTGTTGTTGACAGTCTTGTGGTTGTGCACATAGAGGCCGGTCAGCAAACTCGCTCGGCTTGGGCAGCAGACTGGCGAGCTTACGTACTATAAAATATACCTACTATTAAAGATATAAAAGACAACTTCCGCTCAAGGGTACCAGTCCTTTGTCGCGGGGGACTATGAACAACAATTTGTGGATAATACAAAGTGGTGACCCCGAGTGGGAATCGAACCCACGACTTGGATTTTAGCTTAGTAGTCAGGGTCACTAACCACTAGACTTATTTTTTTTTAAAGACGCCTTCGCTGCAGGGTACAAACCCTGTGTCGCGGAGGACTTTACGAACATACAAGACACGGACACAAATTACACCCAGATTCGGAACCACAATTTGTGGATCACACAAAATGGTGTCCCGTGTGGGAGTCGAACCCACGACCTCTTGTGTAGCAGTCGGATACACTCCCACCGCTCCACCGAGGCAGTACTTCAATAGATGGATGACCGTTTTTGGACCTACAGTTAATTCTCTTCGATCGTGTCGGAATTACGTCCCATCGGAATATGAGTGAGGGAAATAGAGAGTGCACTTATGTCTACGTCACGCACACACTTAAGCTCTATAATATCTCCTGTGTAGTTGCCTAGTCTCTGATGAGAGTAGCCCCGTAACGGAATTCGGTTAGACCATTGCAAATGACATTCATTACAAGATACTTTTGAATTTGGTATGTGAAGAATGATTACGATGTAGCGTTTAGGCGCAGAATGTCCAACTCGAACAATGTCCAGTTTTCATCATAACATTAAAATTCCTAAAATTACGCATTAAATTAACGTGTTGACGAGTATTGGACATTCGGCGAACCGGACATTCTACGCATTGGACATTTTGCGAACGCTGGATATGTTGCGAATTGGACATTCTGCCCCTAAACGGATCATAGCAGCCAATCTCGGAGACTAATCAACTACGCATACGCAGGAGATATTGTTGTGCAAAAGTGTACCTATTCACAAACAAAACTGCACTCTATTCCGTCACTCTCATCGGTACTACCGAACAGAGATTAGGCGCCCATTTTACATAAGAATGCTTAATCAGTGTCTGCCTTAGGATAGAAGTTGTAGAGATATTTCCATGAAGTATCTAAGTACATATAAATAATTACCTACAGGAATTGTAAACATAAAAGTTGGAAACATAAAAACTAAGACCGCTCAACATTTTCGGAAGGCCCAATAGCTGGCACTGTTTAGTATCTGAAATAAACTCACCGAATTAGTAAAACTAACGCCTTCATTCCGAATAAAACGCTGTACACTCTCCATGGGGGTCTGAAATAAAAAATAAATAAAACGAAAAACATTTTGACTAACTCATTTATTCCACGATCACATCACTATACTGACCATTCCTCCCAGTGTCACATCTTGATCATCCGTTAAAAACAGAACAAAGTTTGGTTTCTTGTCACAAACACCGCTTCCGACGAGGAAAACTAACATTAAATAATTTAATAACATGTTGCTGTAATGCTTATATGTAAGTTAAATGACGGTTTATTTATTGTGGTACAGCGGGCATTATCTCTAAACCCGCGCATTCGCTCGCGATAACAACGCCCACTGCGAATATACCTACGCTCTTCACTAGCGCCCTGTAACAATAAAAAGTAACATTAAAAATATAATAAAAATATACATCTACGTAACTTATTAGATTACGGATCTTAAGGCTACGGCCTCGTTAACGGAGACGTGAGGCGTCGCGCGTCGCGTGTGTCGTGGCGTCTCGCGTCACTTGAACGTTTTTTCTGTTGGCGGCGGCGCGTGTAGCAGCACTTATGAGAGTTATCATCTCAAAACTGAGTTACTAAGATTAAAAGATCTTCCCCACTAGTAACAGAGAGTTAAATCTTTGTCAATGCTTACTTCTAATCCCTCAATTACTATAAATATTGCTTAAAGTGCACAAGTTGTATTACTGCCATATTCCTTATTATTTACTGTCAATTGCACAAGTTGTATTACTGTCTATTATTATTATAAAAAAAAATAAAAAAAATAAAAGACTGCCTCTGTGGCGCGGGTAAACATAAATATATGGCAATATGCGATGTTGTTTATACATAGAGCTGCAAGACGGAAAGTGTCGGTGCCCGCCGCTGCGACCACGGCTAAGTCTCAAACGTGTAGCGAAACACGCGGCGTCTATCGCTGCGGCGCGGCGCTCGCACTACAAAATACCTAATTAAATTTTTGACATAGAATATTTTAAGTATAACGGTATGGAATGGTATAATATAATTCACTTTAAAGCATAAATTTTCTTTTAGAAAAAGCTGAATCGGATGTGCGATTAACAAATAAGTCTGGCAGAACGTTGCTGCGGGCATCACTTCATCGAGAATTGCCGCTGCGTGCGCCGCCGCGCCGTGTTCACCGCTACGACAAACGCCGCGTGAAACGCGTCGAGGCCATTCGTGGTGTCCACCGAAAAAAACCGGTCCATTTCAAACAAACGCGTGTACAATCGCTTCGTAGTAAATGGACTCATCCAACGCCATTATGTTTGAATACAGTGCGGGCCGCGTCGCCCAACGCGTCTCCGTAAATGAGGCCTTAGAACTCACGGAGCGATATTTACCCGCCTCCGCAGCGGTGGCGGAAAAGTGGTTTTATTTTAAAATATATAAATATATATATCAGGGTTATACTTTTTTTAAGTATGAGTTAAGGTCAAACCGCATTATAGCGACACTATAGCGGATAGGACCTGCGGGGCTCGGCCTGGAAAATATTCTATCCACTGATTCAGCAGCACTGCAGCGGTGCACAGAAACAGGGAAAAATACGCCGCGCAGCTCCTCTCTGTCGCAGTATCGCTATAGTGCGGTTTAACCACCAGTGAGACCTCCAGTGTGGTATCAAATACTTTTGTGGTAGGCACAAGTCCCTTAGGCCTCTTCCTCTTCGATATGCCACAAAAATGGGTACCTCAATTTTATCAGAAATATGACAATAATAATAATAATAATATCTTGGGACAACTCACACAACGCTATCTGATCCCAAACTAAGCAGAGCTTGTACTATAGAAACCAGACAACTGATAAACATACTTATATATTTCTAAATACATACATATTATAGATAAATAACACCCAGACACAGAATAAACCATCATGCTCATCACACAAAGTTTTATCCTGGGTGGGGATCGAACCCACGACCTCTTGCGTAGCAGTCGGATACACTCCCACCGCGCCACAGAGGCAGTCTTTTATTTATTTTTTATTTTTTTATAATAATAATAGACAGTAATACAACTTGTGCAATTGACAGTAAATAATAAGGAATATGGCAGTAATACAACTTGTGCACTTTAAGCAATATTTATAGTAATTGAGGGATTAGAAGTAAGCATTGACAAAGATTTAACTCTCTGTTACTAGTGGGGAAGATCTTTTAATCTTAGTAACTCAGTTTTGAGATGATAACTCTCATGCTGTAACTGTAACGGCGCGTTCTCACTACGTCTTGAAGACAAATCTATCGTTGGACGACTGTTCCCATTATTATGACCGTCGTGCTAGCCGGTCTGACAAACTATTGTTACTGCAAATATGTCGTGGACGACAATTCATTAATGTCGTACTATATGTGAACACCTCCATTTAAATACACACGCCACGACGCTTTAAACGACACGATAATCTGTCGTCACGACATAGTGGAGACGCGCCCTAACAGTAACATAAAAGTCAATACTAGTGGCAGATAGAAAATAAATACTGCAGCCTCAAGTTATGTATTGAGAGAGTATTTTGAGGTTAAATAGATATCATGTCAAAAAGTTATATTCATTTCCATTTTTAAAATAGGTATTATACCTACAAGGTTATTTTTAGTAGGTATAGTGCAAAGCTCAGACCCCAACAATATTTTTACTTCAATCTATACTAATATTTTAAGCGGAAGAGTTTGTTTGTTTGTTTGTTTGTTTAAACGCGCTAATCTCAGGAACTACTGGTCCGATTTGAAAAAATATTTTTTTGTTGGATAGCCCATTTATTGAGGAAGGCTATAGGCTATATAACATCGCGCTACGACTAATAGGAACGGAGCAGCGACGAGAAATGTTGCAAAAACGGGGGAAATTTACGCATACGAAGTTGCGCGGGACAGCTATAGTATGACCATTAGTGCTGTGCACTCCCTGAGGTATGCGCGCGGTGAGACGGGGGGGTTAGAATCGGCTGCTGCGCTGTCAGTGCGCCGTCAACGCTTGTGACGGCAGGTAGTGTTATTTGTATCGGACTGTCTATGTCAGACGCACACGAGATAAATATTCAAAGATGGGTCGTGCGTTATCTCGTGATATGAAGACTGTCATTTTTAAGGTGGCTGAATATTTTAAGAAAAGAAAAGCAGACAAAGAAAGCTTTGAATTTAAAAATGACGTGAATATTGCTAAAATCGTTGCGGAGGCTACGGGATACAGCAAAAGAACCGTACATAATGTGATTTCTGCGGGCTATTTATCAATTGAAAATTCAAGCCAATTAAAATTTCAATCGCCAAAAAAACCAAAAGTTCTAAAGAAAAAACACGTTGTGGATGATTTTGACCTTGGAGTTATCAGAAGAAAAATTCATCAGTTTTACGAAGTTGAAAAAAAAATACCAAGTGTCCGTAAGTTACTATCAAGTTTGAGACAGGATGGCATATTGAATTGTGGACGGGAATATTTAAGACAGCTTTTACACAAAATGGGCTACCGTTACAAAAAATGCAAATCAAAGAGACATCTCCTTATAGAGCAGCCTAATATTACAGTGTGGCGGAATAAATATCTTACACAAATCAGAAATTACAGAACGGAAAACCGAAACATATATTTTCTTGATGAAACATACATCAACGCCAGTCACCATGCCAGCAAATGTTGGCAATCATCGTCAGAACCCGGTATTCATGCTGATATTGGGAAAGGACGGCGACTAGTAATACTCCACGCTGGGTGTCGAAATGGCTTAGTGGATGATACATTGACTATATTCAAATCCGATGCTAGAACCGGTGACTATCATGGAGATATGAGCGGACCTACTTTTTATAAGTGGGTAGATGAAAAGTTAAAAGATAAGTTGCTGCCGAATTCTGTGGTTGTAATGGACAACGCGTCTTACCACAGCGTTCAGATTGAGAAGAAACCAACTATATCAAGCCTCAAAAGTGAAATGCAGAACTGGTTGCTACGCCATAATGTAGAATTTTCAGGAACCATGTCAAAGGCTCAACTGCTACTTCTTATCAAAAATACACAAAAAGAACCCGTGTATAGAATTGACGAACTCCTGAAAGCCAGTGGACACACTGTTCTGCGTTTACCTCCGTACCATCCAGATTTAAATCCAATCGAGTTGGTCTGGGCTGATATTAAAAACAACATAGCCCAAAACTATATTAATTCTTCTCTAGACGAAAAGATAATCTTATTGGATAAATTGTTTTCGGAATTCACGGCGGAAAAATGGCAGAAATGCGACGATCATGTCCAGAAAAATGAAAATGATTACTGGAGTCGCGATAGTAGGTTCGATAATGTTATCGATTCATTCATAATAAATTTGCAAGACTCTGATTCAAGTTCCGGTGGCGAAGAGGAAGATGAAGATGATGACGAAATGGAAGATGAAGTTGAAACAGAATCTATGTCAGAATAACTTTCGTTAGAATATATAATTGTTTGTAAATATAAAAAATTTTTAATAAAACAAGTCCTGTTGTGAATTATAACTTTCAATTCTTATTTATCACCTGCATATTTTTAATAAAATATGAGTATATTTGGGTTACATTTTAATCAACAAAGTAAGTATATATTACAGATAGATAGCCTCCGACCAACGCAACGTCCCGCCACAAGTCTTGCCTTAGAAATGCAAACTGATATCGTAAGATCTGTCCGACATGTATCGACCTCATGTGAACTCATGCACTTTTTTCTTCGCCCCCCACCTCGCCGTGCATACCTCAGGGAGTGCACAGCACTAATGGCCACACTATAGTAAATCATATAAAGAAAATGGAAATATTGAAAACTTGCAGATTCAAGTTGTATTATGTTCTTCGTGCTATCGTGCTCATAGCGTCGCGTAGTACGTAATCCACGGTTATTATTAAAAATACGTGATAATTACATTTCACATCACATTGTGAACAGGATTTGAACTGCTAGAATGATTAATGAATTAATTGATGAATTAATTAATTAAAAAGTATAACATGGTCCAAAAACTACCCCATTGAATTGTGTTAATGATTTTGAGCAAATTACTTTCAGGTGTTTGCACTGTACCAAGAATAACGATGTATATTTTTATAATATAAAATACATGTGAACATACCATTAATGATAAGAATAGTAATTAAATTCACCGATAAGCTGTATTTATAATAAACATGAAGTTATGACTGTTGTAGATATTGAATTCAAGCTGCCTTATGTTTTTAAAATTAACTTTACCATGATATTAATAACAATATTGACAACCGAAAAGAGGGGTATTATATGTTGTTGTAACATCATAGAGCTTTATATATTTTACTAGCTGTCCCGCGCAACTTCGTCTGCGTAAATTTTCCCCGTTTTTGCAACATTTCTCATTGCTGCTCCGCTCCTATTGGTCGTAGCGTAATGTTATATGCCTATAGCCTTCCTCGATAAATGGGCTATCCAACGGTGAAAGAATTTTTCAATCCAGGTCAGTAGTTCCTGAGATTACCACGTTTAAACAAACTAACTCTTCAGCTTTATAATATTAGTATAGATTTAGAACTACCTGCCTGCCCTGGCTTCGCACGGGTGTCATATCATAGTTTTCAACCGACTTCAAAAAAGAGGAGGTTCTCAATTCGTCTGTAGGTTTTTTTTTTTTTTTTTGTATGTTTGTTCACCGATTACGCAAAGACGGCTGGACCGATTTGAAAAATTGTTTTTGTGTTTGAAAGGGTATACTTCAAAGTTGGTCCCATTGCCATCAGATCACGATCTGATGATGGGATCCTGGAGAAATCGAGGGAACTCTTAAAATATTAAAAGCACACCTACAGTGATTTACGTATATTTCATAGTGATTCGTGCATTTACTCTTAAAAAACACCAATTGGTGAAGTGAAACTGATGATGAAGAATGACCAAAAATTACGAGTAGACCTATTCAATATTTCACAGTTTGCGATTCAATTAAGTACTTTAATATGGTATTGAGTAGCACTATAATCTCGATATACTATTATTATACAATGTAATAAAGCTGTGCCGATGCAGGGCCGTTAAGTTACAATGTAAATTAACGGCCCTGCATCGGGGCAAGCAATATTTCGTAAAAGGATTTGAGCAGATGACATAAGCCTATTGTAACTTAAGTGAATTATAAACCAACCCACTAAAAAGTGAGAAATAAAAACTTTTTAACAAAAAATATTACCGACTTCAAAAATAAATACAAGGCAACTAAAAAGCAAAAAATAATATACCTAGAATAACAAAAACAAATTAAACATTTTGAAGTTGGTGCCATGAAATAGTAGTCTTTATGTTTTATTCGGCACCAACTTCAAAATGTTTAATTTGTTTTTGTTATTCTAGGTATATTATTTTTTGCTTTTTAGTTGCCTTGTATTTATTTTTGAAGTCGGTAATATTTTTTGTTAAAAAGTTTTTTTTATACCTTGAGTTACATTATTGTAATTTTCGTAGGGATCTCAAATTTTTTACAATAAAGTATAGCCTATGTTACTCCCCGTTATTGTAGCTTTCTAATGGTAAAAGTTCATTTGTTACAAACAAAAATACAAATATTGCCTCTTTATAATATTAGTATAGAGGTTGACTTTAAGTGGGATGGTTCTTATTTGAATTGAATTACATCTGAGAATTAAATTCGCAATAAAAACAAAAATTATATAGTATAAATGAAGTTACTCCTACTCTCTGTGCATTTAGATCTCTTGAACTATGCACTGGATTTCAATGCAGTTTGCAAGCAATAGATAGTGATTCAAGAGGAAGGTAATTAATAATTGAAACTTGTGGATAATAGAGCGGTGGTACCCTAATGGCTAAGGCATTGGTCTGGTCTCACAATCCTGAGGTTGCGGTTTCGAATCTTACCGACGTTACAAGTATAGTATTATATTATCTGTGCTGACGTGAACCCACTCCTAACACAAGCCATTCAGCGTAGCTGGAGGGGTTAACAGGATTGCCAGTAATGTGGGACCACAACCACAACCTCACATTGCTAGTTATCTTTTTAAAAAAAAATACATCATCCCGCAGGAATTGCATGCATACCAAGTTGCACTAGTTAACATTAAAAACTTAATGATATGCAAGGCATAGATATTCTAAACCATACAAGGATTTATTTTAACTACCCCTGAATAGGATTTATTGAAATTTATTTTGTAATTCTTTTTTTAAGGATACCTAGCAATGTGGGATTATGGTTTCTACATTACTAGCGATCCTGTTAACCCCTCCAGCTAAGCTCAATGGCTTGTGTTAGGAGTGGGTTACATCTGTAGTATATTGGGTAGGTTTGGACCCATTTGTAAAAAAATTAAAAAAGTGGTGTGAGTAGCAAGGAAGGTAGAGGGGTGCTCAAAGAATAGTTTTTTTCCCCATGGGGTTAAATACCCACACGCACTGGGTGCTTGTGGTGCAGACATAGTTAGAGATAACTTAAAAATAATAATGTAAGAGTAGTCAGTGATTTATCGGTATATTTGTGTTTAGAACAAACTGCACTATTGAATTTATAATTTCTTCCATTTATCCTGCAGTGTTATTAATTTTTTTAATTTTATAACAGCACATACAATCAATTTTAATTATTACATATAACGACGTCCATCAAATTAAGATTACAGTCTTTATAGATCATCTTTAAGTTTATATATTTATTTATAATAGCTGACCCACTATATGTTGTCAGCATATTTTTTTCCAGTTTTTGCAAGATTTTTGATTGCTTCTCCGTTCCTATTGGTCATAGCGTGATGTTATATAGCCTATAGTTTTCCTCAATAAATGGGCTATCCAACAGTAAAAGAGAGACAAGAGTTTTTCAATTTGGACCAGTAATTCCTGAGATTATCTTGTTCAAACAAACTCTTAATACACTTTACAGAACTCATGAATAAAACTTGTAAGTAGGTACTACATTTTTGGTGTCAATTATATTGCCTATCCATCTAAGAGGAGCAACACTGGCTGCAGCATAAATTCTGCGTTTGTAGCTTCTAGCCTAATCAAGGTAACCGGGAAGAAGTAACTTTACACTGCAAAGCTGCATCATTAATAAAAACTTGAATATTTGACTAGTCACAAACCCGTAAGAATTCGATATATCTTCTAAACTTTATACTGACATTTATATATTTAATTCTGTCTGTCATATTACACTCAGTTGAGTTACTTTGTAATGTAAATGATAAATAATTTTGTTGTTAACATGCATGATGCAACATTACAAAACAAATTAAACTTCACATGGTTTCATTTGAAATTAGTGTAGGATATAAGATTTTCATCAGTTTTTTGTAATAATTCTATGAAAACATTTAGGAAATCACATTTTTGTAAGTGAGGTTATGTCTACTTACCACTTGAAAGGATCGTAGTAGAAATCTTTGACAAAAGTAACGACACCCTTTTTGGCCATTATATATTTTGAAAACGGATAGATTTGTTAAATAAAACGCAGTAATGTTAAATTTACGTGAAAAATCGATAGTATCCCTTTTTGAATCCTTCAAAGTTCAAAAACAATCAGAAATAAACTGACAGATCAATGTCAGTGCTGCCAGTTTATTAAAATATTTATTAAAAACCGGGCAAGAGCATGTATGTCGGACCATGCTCAGTGTAGGGCTCCGTAGCCGTTGCAACATGAAAAAATGGATCCTTAACTTTAAAAATGGTCTTTACAATCCTTTTAATGATACCCCACACGTTGGGGTAGGTAAAAAAAAAATCACATCCCTATGGGGAGGTAAATAACAAAAAAACGTTTTTCAAGATTTTATTAATTTACTTCTTCGGCGTAAGTAAAATTTATATCTATGCAAAATTTCAGCCTTCTAGCACTAACAGTCTCGGAGTAAAGCTGCGCACGGACGCACTGATGGACATGACGAAACCCTAAGGGTTCCTTTTTGCCATTTTGGCTACGGAATCCTAAAAAGGCTCATTTATATTTTCTAAAGAAACAGGCGTCTGAGTGTACATAAGTAGGTACGACATAACTGGTGAATTTCATTCGGTGTGTGTACTTAGGTAATTGTTTCTACGAGACTGACAGCTGGTCAGTATTTATTGTAAGCGTCTACTTTAATTTTAATCTATTCCAGAGAAATTAATCAACGATACCTACCTAAATTACTGAAATAGGTATCTAACCCACAAAAATACCCTGAAATCGAAGAATAGATAGGCGTATCTAGACGGTGGTTTTTAGGACACCCCCCTCCCCATCGTGTGTGCAACTTACACTTTGCCAAAAAGAAATTCACCCCTCCCCCCTCCGTAAACATGCTAAAGAGAAACATGAGAATGAAATCCTGGATCCGCCCCTGGAGGCCTACTCTATTTCAACGAAAACGAGGTAAAACCAAACGAGCGTCATTTTGTGAGCCGTGAGTCGCGTATTTTTGGTTCCACATTTTACGTTGTACTGAATTTCTGTTGAGTTGCCAGTCGAACTTAATTTATTTATTCAGTATTGAGCGTTGGTACGGGCTGTTCGTGTCGTCCAGCATGATGGATCCATTAAAACTATTGTGTATTTACGAAGCATATTCCGAAGAGGAGGCCAGAAAAAGAAGCTGGGTAAACCCACTTAATAGTCAGAGGGTGATATATGGACAGTTCCATACTTTATTTGAAAGTTTATGTGCAAATCCCCCTATGCCATTACATGTTTTTAAAGAATTATTACACCACATTAAACCTTTTATAGTCATAAAAATCACTTACCGTTACTCAGTAGGTACTCCACCTCACCATAGGCTCCTCTGGTTCTGCTAGTCACTACATATTATGATTGTATTGCTGACAATCGACCTCAACTTGGACTTATAGCACAGTACCTACCTAGTACTTAGTAGTAGGTATATAATACCTAATACTTAAATAATTATCTACAATTTCAGTAACACTAAAACCATAACTGTCTCCGGAGAGTATTTGTCACTAGGTATTTAACTCCGATCTTGTGTTGATTATTACGGCCGCTAGTATCAACGTGCAGCTCATATTATTGTGAGAAACTATTGCTGCCGCAATGTTATTGTTTAATGAAGGTAATATTACGTTATGAGAAAACCAAAACACAGTGAATTCTGCGCCTATTGTTATAAGAACATATAGAAGCAAACATAAATCTTAGACTGCACATTCCTGTTCAAATTGCTCAGGGACAAATTGCATTGTCCCCAAATGCTGCAGAAAGTCTCATTTCGTGTTCCTTCTAGATAATTTGTGTTTGCCTTTTGATTTTAAATAAAAAACACGTGCTTTACCAAATGATGAACTTTTTTGCAAATTCGGAGGGCGGGGTACATCCCCCAAATCCCCCTCTGGGTACCTACGCCCATGGGTCTTATTTTTTTGTTTATAAAGACGACTCCTGCACTAGGGTATAAGCCCTGTGTCGCGGGGGACTTTACAAACATACAAGTCACGGACACAAAGTACACCCAGACTCGGAACAACAATTTGTGGATCACACAAAGTGGTGTCCCTTGTGGGAATCCAACCCACGACCCCTTGCGTAGCAGTCGGACACACTCCCACCGCGCCACAGAGGCAGTCTATGGTAAAATCATTAGTGCGTGCGAAGCCACGTGTAACACTTAGTATTATTACCTACATCGTTTTAGCTTGTAGTCAATCTCGAACAAAATTTCTTAGAGATTTTCAAGCATACCGGTCTGCTTCGACCAGAAATCGACCTTCGGTCGGACACTACCAGATACCCACGTGCTCCTATTACCCCGTTGCACCCTTCCTTTTCGAAAACGGAAGTCGGTAGGTAACTGCTTGGTGCAAATTCAGATTGGAGATAATTTTTAATTACACTGACACACAAATAGTACAATCACAGACCAAATGGAGTTACTACGTAGCTACAATCAAGGGATACCTACTGACACACCAAGTACATGATAATTTATACATAACTTTAAAAACTATGGAAAAATAATTCCAGTTAATAACATGGTCTGCAATTACCTATATTATAAAACTAGCTGTGCCCGCGACTTCGTTCGCGTGAAAGTCGGGTTTAAATTAAGGTTGTTTATGTTACGAAATAACTTCTGTGTAAATATGTTGGAAACAGTCCTGTCGGGTGAGCCGCGATATGATTCAGAGCGGAGAATCATCATATTATAGTCATCTATTAGCTTCAACACCCAAAAGCTTTGTGAAAATAAATAAGTACCAAACACAGACTCTTTAGGTATTCGTTTACTGTGTTTTTCTGTCATTAATGTGTGTTATTTGTGTCTCTTTTCTTTTTGTCTATTGTTATTTTTATTATTAAACTGTTTTACTTATTGCTTTTTTTATCTCCGCATAACTTTTCTTGTTAAATTATAATAATGTCTATATGTGTTTTCTGTGTACTAAATAAAAATCGTTCTATTCTATTATTTTATATAGTTAATTTGGTGTGTGGCTTAAGAAGTGGGTTTTCTGTTGTTTTTGTTTCATTCATTCAACGTTACTACCTAATAATTTTCAATAGAATTTGTACTAAAATTTTGGTACTGCCCATTTGATCAGATGTTTATCGTAAACTTGTAAACACTTACTTAACTGTGATAGTTTTCTTTATAAATTTGGTATTGATACTACTACCGTGATTTTTTTCACATACCCAACATCAACCATTTAGTTGGCAGGGGAACACTTGACTCTAACAAAAATGTTCACTATAAAACCTAATATTACACAAAGGAATCCTTAAATCTAAAAATAGTCTTCATAAATCCTAAACGCTTTTTGAAAGACCTATCTAATGATACCCCACACGATGGGGTAGGTGAGAAAAAAATCACATCTCCACTTTACATATAAGAGAGTGCCTCTCTTATATGTTACAATGATGCAAGTAAGAAAAAAAGACATGGACTTCCCCTCCCCCAGACTCCGCGTTGACAGACAATGACCCCCCGCCCCCCTCCTCCCATCACCCGAACTACTCACACTTGGCCGATGAGTCATTCATTATCGTTGAATTGATGAACACTTGATATCCAACCATAACCCCAAAACATGATCCTCGATGCACCTGTGTGAAGCGTGGTCAAACAAACGGACAGACAGACAAACATTTTTAAAAATGATAGCAATATTTATTTTTAATACTATTTTAAAACTTCTTTTACTAAGTATAGAACATTATTGAATACAACGCCATCTACTTTCAAAGCCAGTAAAGTTTCTTCTAATACATAATGTTTTTTTATTAATTTAAGCAATTTAATTAAATAAATAAGAGAATGTTGCCACTCAGCAAAAAACGAATCCGTCATCGTAAGCACCTTTAACCTAATAAATGTTTTGACAAATAAGGAATTGTTTGATCACGGTGACCAATTTGATTTCATAGATGGCGCTACACGATTTTTTTAAGTGTGTAATGTCTTTGTTTGAGCATGAACATATCAATTCTGGAAAATATCGAATACTTGTTAAATTGGAATGTAATATTGTTTTTCATTTCTACTACGATTAATTCATTACTCTCAGCAGTGCATGCAATACCTATAGATATCTTACATAAGTCCATATTTCACTTGATTTTTAATATAAAAAAATATTAACCAAAGCAAATAAGTTACCTATGGTCGAAAAAATAACTATAACATTGAGAAAAATATTAAAAAAGGACAATTACAATTTTAAAAAAATACAAAAAGAACATAATAAAATATCAGATTTGAGCCTGAGACTTCGTCGTCGTCAAAGACCGCTAGCATAGCTTCGAGGCTATACTGTTCGCTACATACCACGTCAAAATAACTGTTCTTATGAAACTTAAAAATGTTTTGTAAAGCTCCTTATAGTTTTAGCGTGAAGTTATGTATTCCATGGGTTACAATTAAAGATAATGTCTAATTGTGGAAAAAATTGTGATAAACCATTATGGTGCGACAAAAAATACGTTGCTACTCGTTCCCCATTGACGTTAGCGTAATGATTTATAGTGTAAATAATGTCCTAAGTATGGTATTTACTATAAAACTGTAAATTTTCATAAAGATCCGTCTAGTAGTTACTGTTTTATAACGAAAAATAGCTACAGACATTATCCCTTACTGCTTAGCTCCTATGGGAAAAAGCGTGATAATTTATAGCCTAAATGTTAATCCGCATCTATTAGATTGCACGTGCAAAATTTCAACCGAATCTGTCAGGTAGCTTTTGCGTGATTCGTGTTCAAAGAAACAGACAGATAGACATTTCTAAAAATGCAGCAAAGTGTTTAAATACTCTTTTCGAACATTTCCTAATATTTTTTTTCACTAAGTTCGGCCATGTACAGACACGTGAAATTTACAATTTTATTATATGTATAGATATAGATAGATAGCATGATTCAGTATTCACGCGCGATGGCTTATTATTAGCGTATTTCATGTATACCTTTGGTGTTTATATACCGATTTCTATGATTCTTTTTTATGGAATAGTTAATTATGTTAACTTTTTTATTTAGGAATGACTGAGAGTGTTATAAACGTAAGAGTAGACAAATATAATTAGAAAGCTTCGAACTGCTAAGCTATCGGGAGTTACACGTGATATTGTGAGTCAACCATAAAAGATAGACATATGCTGTCGTGGGATATTTGTTATTTAATTTTAAGGAGAACATTTCCGTCATACATACATGATTTCTGTGTAGCTTTAACCATTAAGGTTGCACACGCAACGGAAGCTTAAAAAATGGAGTAACTTGTCCCGTTTTCCCTTCACTGCTCTGCTCCTATTGATTGTAGCGTGATGAAAAGTATACTATAACCAACTCAGGAGTATGAAAAATAATTGTACCAAGTTTCGTTAAAATCCGTCTGGTAGTTTTTGTTTCTATAACGGTTATACAGACAGACAGACAAAAAATTTACTGATTGCATTTTTGGCATCAGTATCGATCCCTAATCGCCCCCTGATAGTTATTTTGGAAATATATTTCATGTACAGAATTGACCTCTCTACAGATTTATTATAAGTATAGATAAACCTATGTATACAATATTTACTGTCTAGCAAAATTTAAAATTGTCAGGAATTTTCGATAAGATCCAAATATCCAACATCACCAGACCCACCGTATTATGAGGTGCATTATCATGCGTAGGTTTATTTTTAATAATTACATAAAAAAACAAAGTTTTCTAATTTCAATATTTTGTTACTTATGTATCTTAGTTCCCTCTTAATTTGACTAAATAATCACAAAAAAAAATGTTTATATCACATTTACAATCATTTATTACTATTTACAGTTTTCACAACCCAATTGGTGTATTTAGAAACTTTTGTATAGACGCCAGGGAAATATTGATGCCCGCACGAATATCCAAACGACACTATTCCTACGACCAGTCCTTTGTAAATCAAGGGACCTCCGGAGTCACCGAAACATCCGTCTGGCCCCGCTGTATCGAGACGACCGGCACACATCATAGAATCTTGGATAACTGCTCCTATGGTGCTGTATCGGTACTCGCAGGTTTTGTGGTTTATTGTAGCCAATGTCGTGTCTTGTAGCTGGTCTGGTTGTGGTCCATCAGGCTGTAAAAACATTTTGCATTACACTACAGCTCAAACATTACCGACAGGAATGTTTTTGGGGTACTCCTCTCCCATCGTCATGCGTGTAAGATCCTTTTCACACGTTCCAGTTTTATTCCGGCGCCCGGGTACTGGGAATTTTTGCCCCCCCCCCCCCCCTATCGTCATGCGTGTAAGATCCTTTTTAAACGTTTCAGTTTTAATCCGGCGCCCGGGTACTGGGTATGACGATGTACGGTAGCTTTCATTGAGAGAGACGTTCCGTCGTTCTTTCACCCGGCTGTTTACATCCGCCGCCGAATACCCGGCGTCAGTGATTAGGCGCCGGATTGCAACTGGTACATGTGAAAAGGGTGTCACTCACACTTGGCAAGTGTCCAGCAGCGGGTAAAACGTAATGCTCCCCCCGTCTCCTCTCATCGTAAGCACGTTAGATCTGGCACTGCCATTTGCTCCTTCTAATCCTGGATCTGCCCATGTGCGAGTGACGTAAACTTTGACCAGGATTTTTATTATAGAGGGGTTTAACCTCACTAAGCACTGGCGGATCTAAGTTTTTTTGTTATTATGGAATGAGGAGACGAACAGGTCGTGCGCCTGCTTGTTAGTGTCAGGCTAGCCCATCACAATAGGCATCAGTGACATCCAAATCTGTAATTGGCAAAGATCTGAATGTCACTGCACCGCGTTACTCATTTGAGATATTATTTCATTAAGTCTCATTTGCCCAGTAATTACACTTGCTACAGTGCCCTTCAACCGAAACACAGTGATGTATCAACATCACTGTTTCACGGAATAATAACTGACACTGTAGTGGTACCCAGTAACGGGGTTCAAATCGCCCAAATCCCTAACTAAATACTTACTTACCTCTAAAACGCCCCATCCAACCAACTGGCAAAGAGAATCATCTGCTATCTCAACTCCTTGCTTGATTATAGTGCTTTGTTTCACATTCCTACTGAACGTGAAAGGCTTGGCGACAACCAGAACGGATATGTCGTTCGTGTAGTAGAATCTGTTAAACTCTGGATGCGGTATGATTGATTTTATACTGTGCATCGCCCCACCTCTGGTGCGGGATGAAGAACCAACGCGAACCATCCAGTATTTAGGTAGGGTATAACTGTAACAAAATTATTTATGGTGAACTTTCCTATCTATACCGAAGTATCTAGTGTTTACTCAGGAAACCATGTTTGCATATGTACCTACTTATGTAACCGTATATTCATCTTCATCCCTTGTGATTGTGACGTTTGTTTTGTATACCCCATGTAGGCCGGTATCAAACAAGTTAACATAAGCGGCGGTAGGCTATTATTTAAGGCATCGGACTTGCAGTCGTGAGGTCCCGGGTTCGAATCCTACCCATTATACTACCGACGTAAACCTATTCCTAATGAGCTTAGCTGCGCGGTTAACAGGGTTGCTAGTAATGTGGAATTATCAATAAAATAAAAAAAGGTTTTTTTTTTAAAGACAACTCTAGCTAGGATGTCGTGGTACCCCACGACTTTACGATCACATCTACAAATTACGTACGGACACAAAGCTTGTATTCCCCGTGAGTTGTTTATTACCAATAAAAAAAAAAGTTTACTTATAAGGTCTTAACTATACAACACTTACTTCCTTTGCGTATTAGAATTATACTGGAAACAGTGTGCCGCCGACATGACATGTCGAGACGTAAGAATGACTCCGGCGCAATGTTGCACGTACTGTCCACCCCCCCACGCGTCTAACAACAGTTGTGCTAGCACTGGGTACGTGGTTATTGACGTAGGGGATCCCTGGATCACTCTGTCGAAGTATTTCCGGCTGTTCACTGAAAAAGCAGACATATTACAATTTAAAAGTTCGTTTCCAACGATAGGTTCTTTAAAAAAAAGTTTATTTCGTAAGAAGGTTTTTACCGGGTTGGAAACGCAAGCTGAAGAGTTTGTTTGTTTGAACGCGGTAATCTTAAGAACTACTGGTCTGAATTGGAAAATTCTTTTACTGTTAGATAGCCCATTTATCGATGAAGGTTATAGGTTATATAATATCACGCTGCGACTCAGTACCATATTTACGAATTATGAGAGCTCCAAATAGAAATTGAACCCATAACTGCTGGTTCAGCAGTCAGGTCTACTAACCACTAGACCAACGTCAAAGTCAAAGCTTATCCTACATTAACTGACCCGCGCAACTTCGTATGCGTCAATTTTCCCCGTTTTTGCCCGTTTTAAAGCCTATATAGCCTTCCTCGATAAATGGACTACCCAACAGAACAATATTATTTCGATTCGGGCCAGTTGTTCCTGAGATAACCGCGTTCAAACAAACAAACAAACTATTCAGCTTTATAATATTAGTATACTTACATTTGGAACTTTTGTAGTACTAACTTGGTATATGTAGGTATTTTCAAAATGTTGACTGTTTCAAATATTATCATTAATATCATGAAATAAAGATAAGTACTTCTTTGAAATAAGGATGGTTATATAGGATCCTAAATAATATAGGCCAAAGGAAACTTACCTTCAAAGAAGCATAGCAACATCAAGATTCCCACAATCCTGGCCCACATTGTAGGTACCTACTAATATAAGTTATAGAATATTTTGAGCACACACCATAGGTATCTCCTTACGAACACTGTATGATACTAATGCCGAGTGTAGCTTTCTTGGTCATAAAACGGGTGGTAAGGTTACTGCGTAGTGTGACCGTGTGGTTTTGATACTTGAGAAAGCTCTCCATGAACTTCTTCTACTAAGCGGTTCCGACAGCAAACTTTATAGACAGTTGAAGTAATTTTTGTATGCATTTCTTGCCAATTACTTTACATATACAATAATTGCATTTTTGAAAGATAGAAGAATTTGAAAGCGAGGGCCCAACTCGCGAGCATCAAGGGATAGAAAAATTTTAGGTCTAGTAACATAGTCCAGATAGGTGGTTCGATTCCGGCCCCGGTTTGGCAACGGAAGTTTCGGGTTCGATTCCTGGGTCTGGACTTCAAATTTTTCTATCTTTTAAAAATGCAGTTTTTGTATTTATAGACAGTAATTATTAAATAGTTAACGTCCAAAGCCCAAAACATTGTTGTAGGCAGTCATCAAGTTTAAACTAAAGATCTGCTAAGTGGCAACCTCACGCTTACCTAATAATTAGATATTGTTTTTAAAGATGACTCCCGCAGTATGGTACAAACCCTGTGTCACGGGGGATTTTACAAACAGACAAGTCACGGATGCAAAGTACACCCAGACCTGGAACAACAATTTGTGGATTACGCAAAGTACTGTCCCGTGTGGGAATCGAACCCACGACCTCTTGCGTAGCATTCGGACATACTCCCACCACGCCACATTGTGTATTGGTTTCTTTTAATGCGATTGGTTGCGATGTTGTTATTTTGGTTGTGTCTGATTTACAGACTGAAGAAAATCACGGATTTGGTAAGCCTAACCTAAATACTTTAACTACGAGTTCATACATGCAGCCTGACTGTAGCAGAAAATACACAAGTCTTTTTTGACTATCTCTGATCCTAAACTAGGGAGAACCTGTAGGTAGGTACTGCCACTTCTGGACCCCGCCCCCTTTGTATTCTTTTGGTACAAAAATAAGCCAACAATTTTCATACGAGTGAGTCTCTAACGCTCTAACGATGCGGGGGGGGGGGTGTAGATGGTCCAACCCCAGTCAAGTGTGAGTCGCTTGCACGACGGGGCGGGGGGATAATTGATTCAACGCCGGTCAAGTCTGATCAACACGATCCAAAAAATACACGTGGTTTATCACTCTACCTCTCCCCCTTCCCCTGTTGATCTTGCTTGATTTTTTGCGAACCCCCCTCCCCCCTTGAAACTCACGTGATTAATGGACAACCCCTAATGAGTTAATACATAAATTACCCTCAAATTGAACCTACAGTCTCTGGCTTAGCAGTCAGGTTCACTAATGGCTAGACTGAATGACCAACAGGTCAGTCAGTTATTCATAATCAAGTATCAAGACTATTAAACGAAATGTAAAATAGCAACTATATCGCAGCACATCAATCATAGCGAGAGTGCGTCGAAGAAACTTAATGAGTAATTTATATCCACTCATTTGTTTAAAGCTGGTCAGCGGGTTAGCTTCAGCAAAAACTGACTTATTGACATGTAATTATTTTATGTCTTGGTAAAATATTTACTAACGGACGATATATTAATCATGCATTGATTAAAATATACTAATTACTTGCTAACGGTATTGTACTTTTTGTAGAAGGCGCGCCACCCTCCAGGCATAAAACTCGTTTCGTCCTATCGTATTTAGGTATTTACCTAGTGCTCTTTAATAAAGACTTGTTTCATCCGCGTAGAACTAGGAACTTCCCGGGATTCAAAAAATCTATCTCCATACCAAATTTATCTAAATCAGTTCAGCAGTTTAAGCGTGAAAACGTAACAGAGACAGAGAGTTAGGTACTTTCACATTTATCTTATCTATTAGTTTTAAAGTTTGGATTGGACTAAACAAGGGGTTTACAAATGTTAGGTATATTAATAGTAATGTGGTTATGGCCACCTTACTCACAATTAAAGCGATTTAATATAAAAGTAGCAATACTAAGGACAATCTCTAGAAGAAACGAACACATCTAAAGTCTTTAGTATTGTCGAGAAATTGGAAACATGTACTTACCGAAACTAGCTTATAAGAAACGTAATTAAATATTTTTTTTGTTTTTTTATTCCACATTACAATTATTATTTACTAGCTGTCCCGCGCAACTTCGTATGCGTAATTTTTTCCCGTTTTCGCAACATTTCTCGTCGCTGCTCCGCTCCTATTAGTCGTAGCGCGATGTTATATAGCCTATAACCTTCCTCGATAAATGGGCTATCCAACAAAAAAAGATTTTTTCAAATCGGACCAGTAGTTCCTGAGATTAACGCGTTTAAACAAACAAACCAACAAACAAACTCTTCCGCTTTATAATATTAGTATAGATTATATAAATTTGCAACCAACCAAGATACAGCAATGATATCCGTGATTCGTTAGTCACACAAACTATAAAAAACACACGAAAAATAAAATTTGACTGCCTCTGTGGCGCGGTGGGTGTGTCCGACTGCTACTCAAGAGGTCGTGGGTTCGATACCCACCATCACTTTGTGTGATCCACAAATTGTTATTCCGGGTCTGGGTGTAATTTGTGTTCGTGACTTGTGTGTTTGTAAAGTCCCCCGCGACACAGGGCTTGTACCCTACTGCGGGAGTCTAAAAAAAAAAAAAAAGTTTCTATCCCCAATTCTGATTGGGTACCAGCAAGCGCGGATTCTAGGGGAGGGGGGGGGGGGGAACAGAGTCTATTGCCCACTCCCAGACTTACCCGAATGACTTTTTTTGGGGAATATGAGAATTTAGACACTGGACTGGACTGGTGTGTTTTGAAAAGCAATTAGTGGGACTCACACTTGGTCAGTTGAGTCATATGTTGCTGCCCCCCCTGAACAAAGTTCTGGAACTGCTCCTAGGTAGACGTTCGCGGATATGTTACCTACGCGCGAGTGTGGTAACGGGTAAGTAGGTATTATGAGTTGTAATCGGTAGTAGGCATTGAGATAATTAAATACCATAGTACCGACATATTATCCCAATGGTAGTCGGTAGCCACATGTGTATGCGGCACCTAAGTTTGCGCTTGTGAAGTTGTATTTGAATGTAGTTCCGCGCAGGGACGTCGTTCCCCGTCCGTCTCCTTCATCCCCTCCGATACCTAAATTTGAATTCTGCGCAACTTACGCGCGAACATCAGACACGCAAACTTAGGTGGCGCGAACTGTTGGTAATTTTTATATTTTGCCTGTGTTGGTCTCCGCTCCGCCACACACAGTATCGCATCTATTAGACGTAGGTTTAAGGGTTACACACGTAACGTAGGTAACCCTTAAGGGTTACACACGTAACGTAGGTAACCCTTAAGGGTTACACACGTAACGTAGGTAACCCTTAAGGGTTACACACGTAACGTAGGTAACCCTTAAGGGTTACACACATAACGTAGGTAACCCTTAAACCTACTTGGGTAAATGATAGTGCAACACTGCAATGGTATATTGGTTAGTGACCATGACTGCTAAGCCGGACGGAGGTCGTGGATACGATCCCCACCAAAGATAAAGCTTGTGTGATGAGAACGGTGGTTTATTCTGTGTTCGGGTGTAATTTATCTATACCTACTAATATTATAAAGGTGAGTTTATTTGTTTGAACGCAATAATCACAGGCACTACTGGTTCGAATTGAAAAATTATTTTACTATTGGATAGCCCATTTAGCGAGGAAGGCTATAGGCTATATAACATCACGCTGTGACCAATAGGCGGATCATCAACAAAAATTTTACAAGAACGGGGGAAATTGACGCAGACGAATTTGCGGGGGTCAGTTAGTCGTGTATATATGTAGGTAGGTATGTATTAGAAATTGTTATTAATGTATGTTTACCAGTTGTCTGCCTAGTTGGGAATCACTTGAGCAGTGTTTTACATTAAAACAGTTACTTTCGGTGAACATTGTATAAGTATAATATGCGAACTAGAATGCCGCGTACCATGTCATGTCAGAGTCTAGTGAGATTTCATAAATCGTCACAAATTGGCACGTTGTTCGTTTTTTTTTGTTTTTAAAAACATAATTAATCCTTTTAACACCTCCAGCTAAACTTAATTGCTTGTGTTAGGAGTGGGTTCAATGGCGTCGGTAGTATAATGGGTAGCAGTGGCGCCAGGTCTTTAGAACACTATTCTTTCCGGTTTCCATTTGAATTGGTAGACCATGTATACATGTAGACCAATACCTATGCGTACCTGGGGTGAACCCCAAATCCCCTCATACCTGGGTATGCCTATGGTTAAGCTTCCCTTTCTTTATCCGCCAGTCCTCGCTGCTGATGGGTAGGATTCGAACCCGCGGCTTCATGATTGCGAGTCTGATGCCTTAGCCATTAGGCTACCAATACGAAATATGAAATTGTGATTTGAATCAGCGTCATCTCGGTTACGACTTCGATTTCTAAACCGCTAGGCTATTCCTCTGACTGCCAATTTATTTTGATACTAAAAATTAAACCAGATTTAATGTTTCACTTACGTATAATTTCTTGTAAAACTTTATAACAAATAATAATGGTAACAATATAATATATACTAATGTATCGGTACAATTAATAGGTACAGTATAACAGTTTGTTCTATGTAGCTACCTATTGCAAAATTATATAAAATCATAGACAAAATGGATTCATTTGCTAATTTTATGACTCACATGCCTTAGGCAACTGTCCCTCCAACGACGATGAGCGAGAAGCGAGTAGCGATTTATCGCTCAAGAAACGTACAGAAGATGTATTTTGTAGATCCCGTCTATGTAAACAAAAGAGAACAGTATAGAGCGAGAACTCGCCGGCAGTGGGACCGGTGACCGATTAACTATTGATATCTGTATCTCTTTTGTTTACACAGGATCAACATAAGTATGTACGTTTATTGAGCGATAAATCGCTACTCGCTACTCTTTTTCCTGCTGTTGGTTGGACAGGTGCCTAAAGCTTTTATCCATACTACAGGGTTTAAAAAAACAGTATAATAGGATTTATCGAATGATTCCTTTGCTTCGTATTGAAGCTTGTATCTGATTGTCTATGCTTGTGTAATATTTCATAATTCCTAACAATTTGATCACCCTTTTCATATCACCATCAAAAAATGCGGTCGAAACCTGTTTTTGTAGACTTTTGATGTGGCTTTTGTTTTCTTTATTTAAATTCATAATTTCTTCATTGGTGCTTGCATTTTCTACCTCTTCATTTTTCTCCATGATTGTCATTAAGAATTCTTTGTCTATTTCCGTTTTTTCTGGGATCTCTTTTCCTCTGAGATGAAGCATGTAAATTCCTGGAATTAATGTAGCTATGTTAGAACGTTTTTGTTTGTGAGGCTGTGTGTATACACATGCGATTTTTGTCCTTAATACAGTAGCACTGTGAATTGAATGTGTGTATGTCTGCGTTAGGATTTCTTTTTCTGTACTTAGCGCTTAAGTATGTGTATGTGTGCAGCTTTAGATACAGCAGTCATAGCTAAAACTCAGGGAAAACCAGGCCAGTACTCCTAATCAACTAAAATAGAACTTTAAAAAAATTTATGTTTCTTGATTAGTTTTTTTTTTCAAGCATATGCAAAAGAATTTACGAGTATATACCAACTTATTCAGATAAATCTTAATTGGTGATTTGTTTTTTTTTTGTTTAATAATAAAACTAGCTATCCAGGTGAACTTTGCGACTATAAAATAACGAGAAGTCTATCGGAATACGTGTTGTCGCTACGATCGGTCGATTAAGACTGTGGAATGAGACTACCGCCCCATTACCGGCACTTCAAATATAAACGTCAAACTAAAGTCACGCCATCTAGAGGCTGCCATGTTTAACTGAGTCAAAAGACTTGCTATTTAATCAAAACAGATAGATGTAAGGTCAAGGTAAGGATTTAACAATTCTCCGACATAGATATGGGCTAGCTCTTGGGTTTGGTTTTATGATTCTTATGTTTTCTAAGATAGGAATTCTTCTGATTTTCAGGATGTAACATTGATACATACCTCGAGCCAAAGGTTCTAATAACGTTTTATATGCTTCATTGACAAGGGACGAATATTGTGCAGATATTTCTTGCTCTTTCTTTTCTCTGAAAATGTTAGAAATCTTTGGTTAGCTTTTTGTATGGGTAAGATATTATTATGTCAAGAAATGTTTAGAAGTAACTCTTCTCTGCTGCTCCATTCACATGGGAACTGGCTATTGCAATGAAAATCAGCTCCTCAAAGCTCAATCACCGTTATATTAAAATAGCGGACACCCACAACTTAGTCTGCATAAATTTAGCATCATTTTGCATTGCTGCTCGCTTCTATTGGTAGTAGCATGATGTTATAAAGCCCCTCCAACAGTAAAATATTTTTTCAATTCGATCCAGTAGTTCTTGAGATTATTGTAAACTCTTCAGCTTTATAATATTAGTATAGACTGTGGCAAATTCTATTAAATAAACTAAGACTTAATCAGGTGAAAAATTTACAGGTATGCACCATTTTTTTAACCCATCATTTAAATTTCCCATGCAATTAAGTCCTTATATTAATCTAATAGTATTAAAATTGCTTAAGTATAGAAATAGTCATTCAAGAGTGCAAATTAAACATTGTCTGGCACAAATTGTGGATAGACAACAGTATGCCAATAATCTCACCCATACAATGTCCAACACCACTTTCAAAGCCATAGGGTCTAAGAATTGTTGACATAACTCCTGGTATTAGTATTTTTTTTATTAAATTTAAATAACATAATGATCAGGTCAAATACATATATTACCTGATGCTACCATATAAACACCATTATACACATCAGTTCAAAGACAAAATATTTAGGTATAAAAATATATAAAACTAGCTGTGCCCCGCGGTGTTCCTCGCAGTTTATTAGCCTATGTGTTAATCCAGGGTGTCAGCTAACTCCATACCAAATTTTATTAAAATCGCTCCAGCCGTTTAGACGTGAAGAAGTAAGAAACATACACACTCACATACGCACAAACTTTCACCTTTATAATATTAGTGTGATTAATTACTTTAAAAATAAATAATTTTAAAGAATTGTTACCTGTTAGCAAATTTATCAGGATGTAAATATTTCTGTAATTCTTTATACTTCTTCGCTAGCTCATTCTCATCTAAGTCGTAAGTTTCTTTTACACCCATTACTTTGAAATAGTTCTCTACCTTGTATGGCTCTTGCAATGCCTTGCAATTGCCACAAAATAGGTTTGAAACCATGATTTTCACTTCCTTACCGCAGGACCAGCATGATGTAAGACGAACTTGCCGAATTAAAACGTTTTTTAATGTTTGGTTAACAATTATTTGCCTGAGACTCATAATTTTAAGGTTCTGCTCTGTTTTTACGTAGTAACATCGGCCCTATAGAAGGGAAGTTGCTATTTTAATGTATTTTCAGTAAGGCCACGATATATAAACATGGACAATGGAAAAATATATTTTTTTCAGACGACTGACGAGAACTTTTTGACAGTATGTGTTATGATGTATTAGACAATCAGCTGATGAAGTCACATTTAGTTGTGTCATTTATTTCTTTGAGAGTTTAGCTAATTATAATATAACCATTTTTTTACCAATTAAAAGATGATGTTAATGATAAATATACCATGAAGATTTTATACCTCATAATTACTGTTCTTCTGCTACTGGGAGAACAGCAAAACTCTCAACTAAACGTTACAATCGAAACAACTTGTCATTGTCAAAATTGTTTTGTCATAGTTGTCAGTTTATCATTGTGCGGCTTTCTTAGCTTTGTACAATTTTGTAGTTGTGTTTTGAATGAAAAAAGTTTAAAATGGTGTCCTACTTCGCTTTAGATGCCACAGGCGAAGTAACCAACTTCCAAAAGGAAATTTCTAACATGATGCACGGCTTCGGCGACAATCCTAATCCTAACGCCGCCACCGTTGTTTTGGTTGAATTCATCGTGCACCAACAGCTTAAAACAATGATACAAGAAGCTTTCCAATGCTCTATACTTCGGGGAAGTAAAGCAATTACTAACTTCGACGTAATTTATCAGATGAGAAAGAACGTTTTAAAGTTACGGCGATTGTATGATTATCAATTAAAACTTGATATGATAGATAAAAAATGTACACTGAACATTCCTCCATCGACAAATGAACATAGCAATCCTCTAATATCTGGGATTATTCTAGAAGATGGGACTGATCCTACAATAAAAAAGCGGCGGACTCACATAGATTGTATAAGAGAAATTGATGAGTGGGACGAAGTAAGTTCAATTAAATATGATGCCATTGACTATTTAAGAAAAGTAAGGGCGGCAAAAATTACAGAGTCTATGTCCTTTGAAAAGTATGAGGCGTACCATAAAGCTAGATGCGCATCATTTAGATCCGGCTATGGTCTTGGTAAAGGTTACATAAAACTGGAACGCTGGATCAATCCTACTAAAGAATTTAAACTGACGAATTCTGCATTAGAAGTTCTATGTTTCATTGCATATGAAATTGTTGCTGAGATTGTAGATGCTGTTTTTTTGGTACGCCAGGATGCGAAAAAGAAAAGTGGTGATCCATTCAGCAAATTTGAAGGTGGTCACTTTTGTAATCCTGTTAGTTTAAGCAATGCTGTTTATATCAAATCAGGCTATGAGGGTGTATCTGCTATAACTGTTGCAGAGGTTAGAGAGGTATTAAGAAGGTTTTTCTCACCAAAAACTGGGATGAATGGATTATTTTACAGAAATATGGGGATGGATTTGCCAGTTAGATACATATCACATTAGCAGTTTTGAGACACTGTTAACTGATGCTGTCACTGTCACTTATGGCCGGTCTCAATACTCTAACTATCGATGGATTTGCCTACTTGAGTTACATATTTGACATAAGCTCCATACAAAATATGTCAAAATTCTATCTCTAGTAGCCAAATCCATTGATAGGTAGATTATTGAAACCGGCCGTTAAAGGTGAAGTGTAGAGACAGATACACTTTTTAGTATTTGTTGGTATGATATATGTTCGTAAACTTTCGTGATTTATACACATTATAGAATTTTATAAGCTACGGGTCTTATTTGCGTAACTATTTTATTTTAAGGCTAAATGCCTTTGTTTATTGTCCAACGTTATGAGCGTATTGCAACGGCTGTGGTCACGGGTACAATATTTACGCGATTGAAACCTGTAGCTTATAAAATTCTGTAATGTTGATATGATTCTTTCTATTAAGTACTGTATTCCATTGTTGCTATAACTATGTTTATTATTATTTGTAATCCTTAGTGATGAAATGTATTACAGTTGTTTACAAATTAGATTTTAATTATTTGAATAAGTGTGTACAATTTTGATGTACAGGTAATGTAATAATTTAGTGTAACAATGCAAAATTGGAATTGAATATTGTAATTTAATTAAAAAAGTAGGAATTAATCAGTTTTTTTTTTTTTTTTTTTTTTTTAAAAGACGACTCCCGCAGTAGGGTACAAGCCCTGTGTCGCGGGGGACTTTACAAACATACAAGTCACGGACACAAAGTACACCCAGACTCGGGACAACAATTTGTGGATCACACAAAGTGGTGTCCCGTGTGGGAATCGAACCCACGACCTCTTGCGTAGCAGTCGGACACACTCCCACCGCGCCACAGAGGCAGTCAAATCAGTGAATGTGTTTTTATGTATTTAATGTCATGCAATCAGCTCAAGCTGATTGTCAATAAGCCCTCAATAATCATATAGTCAATAATAACTGTGGTTTTGAGATTTATCAATAAGCCCTTAAATTTTTTTATGGAGGAGTATTTCTTTATTGTTTTAATTATGAAGTGGTAGTAGTTTAGTGGTTAACGGCCAGTTTTAATTCCTATCTACCGATGGATTTGCCAACTAGAGATATATTTGGCATACTTAAGCTTCACACAAAATATGTCAAAATTCTACCATTAATAGCAAAATCTATCAATAGGTAGATTATTGAGACCGGCCGTTATAAAATATATTGTTCTGAAAATGTACCTCATTTGCTGTCTTGTATAGTCCTTTATTTTCTATTTTAATATACTAGCTGACCCGCAACTTCGTCTGCGTAAATTTTCCCCGTTTTTGCAACATTTCTTATTGCTGCTCCGCTCCTTATTTCTCCACTATTTAATGAATGTTATTATACATATAAACCTTCCTTTTCAATCACTCTATCTATAAAATAAAACGCAACAAAATCTGTTGCGTAGTTTTAAAGATTTAAGCATACATAGGGATATAGGGACAGAGAAAGCGACTTTGTTTTATACTATGTAGTCATGATGACCCCTAGAAACTCTTCATGTGTTAGGTGACGAATCCTGGATTTATCAATACGATCGAGAAGCAAAGCGTCAGTCGACAGTTTGGCTGTTCCAGTGAAGCGATCGAAAAGTGCAGGGAAAATTTTTATCGCTAGTTTCTTCACTTTGACGGGGTATCTGTTTTCAATTGCATTACGAGACCAAAGCAGCATCAACGCCGAACGGTATACCACAAATTGTCTGCCAGAAGTTTTGTCTGCAATGAGCAACAAGCGCCCGAACACCGGGCTCCGCGGGGTACCTCCTGGTTCACCATGACATCACGCCCGCGCACTCAGCCCTCAAAACGAGGGACCTCCTGGACACCACACCGGTCAGAGTATTGGGTCATCCTCTGATCTGGCACCGTGTGACTTCTTTTTATTCCCTAAAATAAAAAGTCTGCTGAAAGGGATACAGTTTTTATCGCCGGAGGACGCGCTAGCAGCATTCGAGAAGGCAGTGGAACAGGTATCTGCGGCGGGCTAGAAAAATGTTTCGAAAATCGCTTCAGACGCATGAAACTTTGTAAAGAGGCTGGTGGAGAGTTCTTTGAAAAGATTTAATTACAATAATTTATCCATAGAAGTTCGTTTTTTTGGTTTCTCAAAACTTTCTGAGTGTCCCACGTATCTTCAATTCACATCAAAAAAGGCATCTAACCAATTTTTTAAATAGATAGTTTTCCTTTTTAAGATTTTCTACATAAATTGTTTTGGCTCTTAGGTAAAGAGCCGAAACATACGGCGTGGCACGGCACTGTATAATTCGCCGCACTGGCATTCACACTGGCGGTGCGGCGCTGCAGCGTTGTGCGGCGCCGCGCCGTCGCGGCACTGCAGCGATGTGTTGGATGTACAGTCTGTTAATACGATGCGCCCTTCCTTCTGCCGCGCAAACTACTGCGGTGCCACTACGGCGCCGCGCCGCTTTCATACACCCCTATCCGCCTCGTTTTGGTCGTACGAGCGGCGTGGTACCGGGCGGCGCCACGCCGTGTACGACGCCTCGCGGTGCCGCTACAGTGCCCTGCATATAAAAAACTATGGTACGCCCATAGTTTTTTATATGCAGGGCACTGTAGCGGCACCGCGAGGCGTCGCTCCGTTGCCGTACCGCGCCGTGTGGTTGTACTCTATAAAACTTCAAACATGAAAGTTTTTTTTAAGCTATTGCATAGCTTTTATCGCGGGCTTTGAGCGCGGCGACCGAACCAAGAAATTCCGTAACGAAAATAAAAAAAAAGCTCGACGGAGCGTTCCCTTAACGTAATGTATATGGTACGACTGTACCTACGAAGCTCGTACGGATCTGTAATCGTCGGAAATGTAATGAATTAAAAAAAAGTATTTTTTTATTGCCTAAGTTGATAAAAAAATTCTATGCTTTACCGCGGCAGTCCCCGAGTACCACACATTTTTTTTTATTACAACGCCATCTATTATGCCTTACAGGTACTTACAGTGTGTCTATTCTTAAACCATAAACAAGCTCGCTCAACTTAGAGCTAGTGGGAATAAACCATTTTATATATCCCAATTTCTAAGCCATAATTTTGTAGTCAAGCATTCATAGGTAATTTAGTAGGTAGATAGCTATAGAGTCATCTCTACCGTAACAAACATCTAAACATTTATCTTCGAACTCAACGCCATAAAGGAAGGCAGTTTGTCTTCAATTTTAATCCCTCAAGTACCGAGTTTAGTATTTATCTTCACGTCTATTGCACGGGCTATAAACAGTATACAGTCGATGTAGGTAGTAGATACGTACCTATTCGAATGGAGCAATCAACAGTTTATGGCATTGGGAGAATGGGCAAGGCTCAAAAGATGCTACCTTCATGTCGGAGCATCTACTGACGTAAGTAAGTACCTTACATAAAGGTGAACTATCTGAATTGTCTATGGGGTTATCTAAAGTTAAAGATACTATCTTGGAAGTTGTGACAATAGTAGGAAACAGCTGTCCTCATTTTCCCAATATACATGTTAACATTTGGAGGCAGTTATTTAAATTGTAGGTACAACAGAGACGAAGAGTGGATTTTCCTGAAGTAAATCGATAAAAAAAGAGAGAGGGTTCCCAAAGTTCCCACCTGTCACAATACCTATAGTTGACGCGCCGAGACGAGCCTGCCTGAGCCTTAATTTTTTGACGTGACAACGTCTTATCATTCGATGAAGCCGGCTGAACGCACTAAAAACATGACTCATGAGGCGTTACGTCGCTCTGAGGCGTTCTATTTAAGTGCAAGCGAGAGCGCGGATCGAGCGACAATGAGGCACAACCGGCCTCCGCGTTCGGCAGGAAACCATTCCATCAGTATTTTCTTATGACGTTGTCACGTTCAACTATCGTCAAACCGACTTTACAGACAACCGATTTTTTAATCATATCACGGCACCACTCCACACGGGCCTGCTTCTGAGCTTCGGTGAGGTTGTGCGGCACCCAGTGCGAAACTATCCTCACGCGAAGGTGCTCGTGTAGAATCTTGTGAACGCTTCTTTAACCAATCTGCAGTGTATGCTGAATCTCTTCGTATGCAATTCGTGCTGTTTTCTTGAATTATTTTTTTTACTGCCAGCACACTTCTTCCATGACAGCCGTCGTATGCTCCATTCGACCATTCCTTTGTTCATCCTCCAAAGTAAGGCGACCGCAGAGAAGTAGACAATTATCACACGAAAATCTTCTCCATCCCGATCCATTTTTAAATCGGGTCTCGATAAAATGTGGAGGGAAATTCGAACAATGGTATTTTTACTTTTAAACAACCAAATTTTTCTAAATTTAATAAGTGGCCAGTGCCTTATTGACATAAAAACTTTTTTCGCAAAACTTTCTGAGTGGACTCGTATCTATACCAATAAAATCCTAAATGTGCCACTGAACTGCAGCATCGGATTTCTTAGATGGTTAAAAAACCCTAAAACTACAAATAGGTAGGGTAGACCGGGTACAATAGTAACATTTTTTACATAAACTTCGATTGTGAGGACCCTATTAAGATTTAAGGAATGCAGGATGTAAATTTAGAGACTTAATTTCCCTACCTACAGGATTTTAAAGCCACCCTGTACTTAAATGGACTAAAACATGGTTAATTTCAATCTTAAAGTGATCACTAAACAGCGTTACTATTGACCCCAACACAGGGTCATTTGTAACAGATGTTTAATTCAAAATAAAACGCTGAATAATAAACAAATCAGTCTTTTTTATTAAACAATGAAAACTTTAATTCTTCTTTGGCGCATTTTTATATAAGGCACTAGAATATTGTAAAATTACACATAAAATAAACTCATTAAACTAAATAGTCCGTCTTCTATGTATAATATAACAAAAATACAGAGTTCTTAAACTAATGAAATAATTCTGTTATGCTTATCTTAGTAGCATGGCAATTAACACAAAAACATATGATTTAAAGTCGTAATCAACCACAAATATTCTACATACAAATCAAGCATGTTACAATTGCCCCGTGGTACAATTGACCCAAGATGTTACCCGACTGTGGCAGTCAAAAGGTAGGGTTATGTTTATTAATTATAACAATATCATAAAAATGTGAAAAATTATCCTCGGTCTGTTGTTTTGTTTCGGTGTCTTGGCATCTGTAAAATAATAAGGAAATTGTTATTCTTATACAATGTGTCCTGAACTTGTTAAAAAAAATGTTATACCTTAAAAAAGGAGTCTGATTTTTTTACGAACTAGTATAATGATTTTATCATATTAATGACATGACATATTTTTTATGCAAAAATAGATGTTATAAAACAAAGATAAATTAAATATAACATTTTCTTAACAAAATATGTTTTATAACATGTTTTGTATCTGTACGCATTCTTACAAATAATTCTTATATGAATAGGTATTAAAACAAATGGGGGCAATAGTACCACGGGGTTAATTGTAACGTTACAACCGACCCCGGCAAAACTGTTACAATTGTGCCCGAGTAGCCATTTTGGAGAAATAGTAAAAAAACTCCGGCACGGAAACGAAAGAAATGGTCAAAATATATCTTAATAGATACCCTAATCTATAATTAAACACGTAGTACTTAGAACTATTTGAAACGTGCTTCTTTTAGGAAGTAATAAAGAAATTAATTAGCTTAATAAAACTTACGGCGACGTCTTCGAATTTTCAATGAAGCATAGCCACGTCCGGCTCACACTGGGCTCGCGGCTGATTGGTGAGTTAAGCCGCACACGCATAAGCCGTCGCCGCTTGCATTCACACATTGATACGTGGCTTAGTTATCGAAATATTGGCAACGTTACTATTGACCCGCGTTACTATTGTACCCGGTCTACCCTACTTAACCTAAATTTTAGTATAAACAAAAATGCAACTAGAATTTTCTAGAAGGAGCTAACAATTATTACACGAACTCACGTCTTAGCTTTTTGAGAACGGTTGCCTGCAAATTTAATTTTGTCTAGCTGAGTTATAGCTCGCCTTATTGGATGGGGACCCGGGACGCCCTGAATTAATAATGGTCTTACGTATGCGAACGAAGCATTTCCTCTGAGTCAATACTTAAATGTTATGTTGGAGATGTAAATATAGTTCGTGCATTGGGGACATGCATTTTGATCGTGATGGGAGTCCTTTATTTAGTTTGTAAAATGTAAATAAGAAATGTAGCTGTACTTAATCATTCTTTATTAAGCCAGCTTCCTTCCAGCGCAAGTGCCAAAAATCATACCAACTATTATGGAGTTCTCTCGAAAAAAATAAAGTTGATTGTTTCCTCCTTTCTTCCTCAGTGGGGTCTACCTCCCACTCTCATTGAAACCAACATGTTTGGTTTCTCTAAGGGATGTTACATAACACTGAATCCGGGCCTTGAATTGAGGGTGGCCGGCCACTAGTTAGAGAAATGTAATTAGGCACTTTAAACATCTTTTATTATGGGTTTAGGGTCATATAGGTTAGGCAAGCGTGGATCCAAAATCATGTTCTGGGGGGGGGGGGGGGGCACAATAAAAATTCTTAAACAGAAATCTAACTACGGTGGTCTATACTGTTCCTATGGTCGGGAATAAGTTTTTGAAAAATTTCTGCTTCTGATGACAGCACCCTTAGGGCAACAAGCGACGTATGTTTGTTTGAGTCCTTGGGTAACATCTAGGGGGTGCAAAATTGACTAAAAATATATTATATATGATAAAAATATATTTAATTTATTGTATAGGTAGTAGGTACGAGAGACACCCACTGCTAAACATAGGCTTACCCATACGATCAATCGGTCAATCCATACAACCAATCCTGCGCCACCCGCATCCAGCGAATTCCCACGATCTTAATCAGGTCGTCGGTCCATTCATCTTGTGGAAGGTTTGTGATCACCACTCGAAATCTCTTTGGCTCCACACATCATCAGTTCTCCGATTAATGTACCCCGCCAACTGCCTCTTTCTGACAATTTTTGGTGAACCAAATGTGTGATGTGCTCGCCGTTAATGATGATGCCAAATGCTTTCTAGTCCAGAAACTCCCAGACATCCTCCAACGCAGCAGTGAACACTTTGGGGGAAGTTTCATCTCTTTGTCCAAGTTCTGATCGTGGCGTTTTCATACAAACATTTTGATACTTCGATGTAGTCAATTTGGCACCACAGGAGAGTGTAGTACAGCCCAAGTCTCTATCAAATCCAATACTTTCTCATGGTCCATAAACGGCAAGAATTAGGTTATATTCTAAAGTCATTTGAATAACTTTCCGCAGCTAATGTGAATGGTCCACGGTACGGAAACTGGCTTGTTCGGATGGAAGACTGAAAGTCGTCAGTCGTCGTCGAAAGAGTGAATGAATACAAATCGGCGATTCCAATGATTACAACTCTGAAGAGATATATAGTTCTTCAGTAAGGGGTTACGGCGTTACCGTTAGAAAATGAGCATCACCACACTTGTGTTATCCCGGAGTATAACGGAAATAAATACCTTTTTTGAATGAATTATGAAGATTCTGGAAGATATTTATAATTCCATCATTCACTGTCGCTTGAAGTTCTTATGCTGTTTACGAGTCAAACTAATCTCGCACAGGACAACCAACGGGATGTACTTTAGGTTTTATTTTGCTAGATTAGCGACAGCTTTTCTTATCAACATTCAGTGTATAACTGGCCATATAACTTTTTGATCTCTCTCAAATGGTCTGGACGATACAACATTGCCTCTTAGACAAATCTTTTGTAAACTCTTTGGAGCCTCGGTGCAGTTGGCGGGTATTTAGCACCAACATAAATCTGGCCTCTGCAGGTAGGTACATACGTAGTAATATAATATAGATATAGTGGGGTCATCTAGTAAACAGTGGGTCACTTTTTCATCGCTCATATCTCACAATCACAGTCAGGACATAACATTTATTTGCATTTATTCTATACTAGCTGACCAGCGCCACTTCGTCTGCGTCAATTTTCCCCATTTTTGCAACATTTTCATTACTGCTCCGCTCCTATTAGTCGTAGCGTGATGTATAATAACCTATAGCCTTCCTCGATAAATGGGCTACCCAACAGAAAAAAGATTGTTTCAATTCGAAGCAATAGTTCCTGACAATAGTTCCTGACATGTTCAAACAAACAAACTCAGCAAACAAAAAACTTCAGCTTTATAAAAATAATAATATTAGTACCTATAGATTTTATTAACTTTTTAGAAGCCTGTAAATATATTTTTTTAAAAGAAACGATTGTTTTAAACAAGCTTGTTTCATCAATGTGTATACGACCCTCAGTATTTAACTTAAATTTGCACCCTTCTGTCACCCAAAGTCAGAGTTATTTTCACTACTTGCACGCGGGCGCTATATACAGTGTATACAGTGATAAAAAACGCCTTTTGAAAGACACAAAGGCCGATCTGAAAAGCTGATTCCCCACTAAACACTTCATACTTTATCACGAACTTTCAATGCATCTCAAAATCTCGCGGTTAACACGTTATGCGTAGAAGATATACTAATATGATGTACTTATCAAGTCTTGTACACTCGGTACAAGACTTTGTTAATAACCCAAGATTAAAACTTTAGGTAGGTACTCGAATCTGCTAAGAGTAGGTATTTTTTAATTATAAGTGTATCTGTGTACACAACGTTATTTAATATATAATATCGTTCTGGGATTAAGAAAGTGTTTGATTCCTCATCCCCGAGAGTAATAATCCCGGCTGCGCACCCCAAAGCCAGCAAGAGGTTCACGTCACATTGGAGTTAGTCCTCTCTGTTTGACTTTATATAAGGATATTTTACAACTTTTTTAAATTTATTAGTAACAGAATAAAAAGCATCGTACAAAGTTACTTTCTAAAACAATAAAACTGTTCATTAAACCACAAACATATATTAAAGCAGAATGAACTCATTATACTTAAAGCGGTTACTACAAGACACCTTTTCACCAAATTTCATCAAGATTCACTGAGAAGTCTTTGAGTAAAATACCTGTGACATTCGGACAGACAGACGGGCTTGACGAAACTTTATGGATTCCGTTTTTGCCATATGGCTACGGAACCCTAAAAAAGAGGTTAGACGACAATTCAAAATGTAAATGTATACTATGCGTTTCAAATGAGAAGATAATCGCGATCGCGTCAACTTCACTCTGTACTTGTCAAAATTGTACCGCTAGCAACAAAAACTCCCAAGTCTGGTAAAGTACGTATGTGTATGGTAATGGAACGGACGTAATATTTATTTTCTTTGAACTATGTACCTAACATTTTTCTTTATTATAAGATTATTAGTATTCTTTATTATTTAATAAACACCAAACAGAAATAAGTAAATAGGCAATCACACTAATATTATAAAGGCGAAAGTTTGTGAGTATGTGAGTGTGTATGTTTGTTACTTCTTCACGGCCAAACGGCTAGAGCGATTTTAACAAAATTTGGCATGGAGTTAGCTGACACCCTGGATTAACACATAGGCATAGACCGCGGGTAACACTGCGGGGCACAGCTAGTTATTTAATAAACACCAAACAGAAATAAGTAAATAGGCAAAATATAAGAATATTCTACACTTTGGTGGTATCTACCTGATTTTTTTTAACTAAAACATATGTATCTATAGTAATAAATGGTAAAATACAGTGCTTATTTAAAGTTCATTAGAGCAGGTAGGTACTTCTGCGTAATACTTATGACACCTTTTTATCATTTTATTGCTGACCTTACGTCATATAATGAAGTTGCAGTCGTAATGCATATCAAAATGGCATCATGACAGTTATCAACTCATTTGAAACGCATACTATAAGACTTTATTTTTGTAGTAGCAAGTAATACAATGGCAATCCAGACATTTTTCAATGGCAATACTAAGCCATATCTACCTACTTGCCTAAACTGTTTCTATAAATATCCCATCAACAGTGGTCGGTGACCGGGTCACCGGTGTTTGCTCACCGAGATCGTGCCGTGGGCTAAGCTAAGCGGACGATTCGACCGGTCGACATGTGGGCGTCTTTGACACTTGACAAACAGTCGGGATCAGCTGCAAGCCGACATTTTCTCGGCGAATATAATTCAAACTCAACATCAATGGTTTTATTTCGTTAAACCTTAACATATGAATGATTGTTTTGGAACGTAAGTGTGAAAAATAAATAAGGTTTATGAAAAAAATAGAATGATTTTATGAAAATATATATATTACGGGTCTTCGCGTGAATAATTTAACGTAAAATACCTTGTTTATTGTCCGACGTTTCGACCACATTGCAACGGCCGTGGTCACGGGTAGACACTTGACCACGGCCGTTGCATTACGGTCGAAACGTCGGGCAATAAACAACGTATTTCACCTTAAATTATTCACGCGATTAAGACCCGTAATATATATATATTTTCATAATGTGTACAAATCGCAAAAGTTCATCAACATTTGAAGAATGATTTTGTAACAATTACTCCTTAAAGCTAATAACCAAAATGTTTATCTACCTATAACCAAAAACACGTGTTGGGATTAACCATTACAAAATGGCCAAACCTACAACAAGAAGTTCACACCAAAATCCATCGAGTCATCAACATAAAATGTTTAATTATGTACAACCAACCGAGCATTGTACGAAATTCACAATGTAACAGAATCCGGGTGAGTTATGGGCGGAATAAACGCGAAGGCTGCCCATTATCACGTCACGCCTATAAACTGCGTCTGAAAGTCATTCAGACATCCTTCGTCTATTTCCTTGATTCACAGGGTTGCTGGGGTATTACTTAGATCACTTGTTAACAATGTTTTAACTAGTGAATGTTTGGTCTTTGTTTTTTACCCGTGACGATCACGGAGACGGTATATACGTTTGGGACGGGATAAGAGCCATTTCGCAATATTTGACATAATTGTATGGAATTGGGTATTTGACTAAAGTCAAATCAGCAATTTAAGAAACGTCAAAAACGACCCGCTCCGTTGTCAATCAAATTTGTATGAAATGGTAGCATATAACGTCACGTTTTCCATGGTCAAATTATTTACTTTTAGTGTTTCTCTATATGATTATAAATTAACTAACACATTAAATTAATAAACAAACATATTTTTTAGAACACTTTAATGGCATATTTTTACCTGGTTATTATAAAATATTTTATTTGAATAGTAGTCAAATAGGTACCCAATTACGTTTGTGCATCGTAATTTATTAAAATTCGGATTGATAATAATTATGTTTTTAGCTCTTGAAAAATGAAATACTAATAAATTAAATAGAATAATTGCATTAATTAAAAACCAAAGCGTATTTTGTCATTAATTTTATTTGTAAATAATTTTTATTTAATTCAAAAATCAATTTTTGGCAAAAAATTATGTCACTTTTTATTATTAAAAGCAGGGCACATGCTTGTCGAGTACGAAATTTTGTTACTTCTCATTTGATCAGCTGTTACTAAAAGCCTGCTGTTGTAAAGCCTTCTTAGCTGTGACAAGTTAGTTTTCCTTTTAACTTCACTATATATATTCGTACTACTACCGTGAATTTTTTCACATACTTAACATCAACCATTTAGCTGGCAAGGGGAGGGGACACTTGACTGTAACAAATATTTGCGCGCGGGCGCCTTCCTATTTTGTAAAAAAAATCTGTAAAAAGTTATAAATACAGAAAATAAAATTAAAAATTTTGAAAAAAAAACGCGGCAGACGTAAAAAGAATCACATCAAATTTTAAAACCCCCCCCACTAACAGGAACTAAGTAAGTAATCAAGAAACTACAAAAACCTGACTTTTAGTTCAATACGAGGCAGTAAATGGCAGACCCCGATTTTCTTCGGTTATAGCAATCGTGAGGTCGCGGGTTCGAATCCTACCCATGATACTACCGATGTGGTGTGATGACTTCTAGTCCTAACACAAGCAATTTAGCTTAGCGGGAGGGGTTCACTTAATTTTTTTATCTAATATATAAAATTCTCGTGTCACAGTTTTCGTTGCCATACTCCTCCAAAACGGCTTGACCGATTTTGATGAAATTTTTTGTGCTTATCCGATATCTATGAGAATCGGCCAACATCTATTTTTCATACCCCTAAGCTAGTATTAGTATAGATAAACAAAGTAGCTTTGCGATTATATATTAACGGATAAACGGATATCCGTTAATCCGGTTTTTACTATCAGACCATTTTTCACGAAAGTTTTCTATGTATTATGTATGTAAAATTGACGATGATAAATCAGCAAAATATGGAAGGACAGAAATATCCTAAGCCGGACTAAGACACGCCTCGTCCATACACTTGTCTATTCCATATTTTTGTATGGAGCGGCGTTCAAAGCCGCCGACAGGTAGACGATCGACGCCTTTGCAATGTGATGTTGACGTCGCCTACTAAGGATCTCTTGGACAGCCGGTGGGCTGTCGGCACAAACGACTCGATCCTCCAACAACTCAAAATAGAGGACACTCGACGTCTGTCCTCTATGTCCCTAGATAGCGTAAGCTAATTTGGCCTTTTTAAAAAAAAAGTTAACTAGCCATGTGGGATTGTATTGTAGGTCCCACATTACTAGCAATCAATTAACTTTAACTTTATTAACCCCTCCAGCTAAGTTCAATGGCTTGTGTTAGGCGTGGGTTTACGTCGGTAGTGTAATGGGTAGGATTTGAACCTGCGACCTCGCGATTGCGAGTCCGATGCCTTAGCCATTAGGCTACCGCCGCTATCACAAGAAAGGAAGCCAATCATTTAGGAAAGTTGGCAATGACAAAAAAGGTCGAAGGCAGATGACTAAAGTGTTGGGCGTACCAGATCTCCGAACAACTGGAGTTACCTGTCAACACCTCCTTCCACAAGGCTCCGGATCAGCTGGAGGCAAACCAAGCAAACAAAGCGGCGGCAGCCTAATGGTTAAGGCATCGGTCTCGCAATCGTGAGGGCGCGGGTTCGAATCCTACCCATTATACTACCGACGTGAACCCGCTCCACAAGCCCTTGAGCTTAGCTGGAGGGGTTAACAAGATTGCTAGTAATGTGGAAATCAAACCCACATTGCTAGTTATCTTTAAAAAAAAAAAACCGGGTAATGAAAAAGAAGAAGTATTAATGTTGTAGTAGTAATGTTATGTGTGTAGATAGTGGAGGAGATACTTTGCCGGGATTATCAATCACTAGCTATCGATATTGAACCCGGCAAAGTTTTCACTTATCTTTACGTCTTAATCTATACTTAATAATATAAAGCGGAAGAGTTTGATTGTTTGTTTAAACGCGCTAATCTCAGGAACTACTGGTCCGATTTGAAAAAAACTTTTTTTGTTGGATAGCCCATTTATTGAGGAAGGCTATAGGCTATATAACATCGCGCTACGACTAATAGGAGCGGAGCAGCGATGAGAAATGTTTCAAAAACGGGGAAAATTTACGCAGACGAAGTTGCACGGGTCAGCTAGTATAAAAATAAAAAGTTGTAGATCAGAACTAGACATCCACAAATGCCTATAATAACTAGCAATCCTAATCCAAGAATTAAGCCTTTAAGAATTGCTAAAATTTAACCATTTTTCTGCACATGTATGTATTAATATACCTAACCCTAAACTCTTCTCGTACTTACTAAGTAGGAACTCGATGATAAGACCCGTAAAAATCCCCCTTATGACATGGAGTACCATTTTCAATAACACGGTGAAGGCAACCCTACTGAAGAGGGCTCAACGAAGGGTTATTTATTTTGGATTAGCAGATGAGGATACCATTCTTACGAAAAACCGGCTGTTAGCTTTAGTAATAAGGATATGAGGGTACCTATGTTAAAATAACTATAATATAGTTATGTTACTATACGAAGATATATGCTTTTGTTTCTGTAGCGATAAATTGTTGTGAAATTCCGCTAGTTTTTTCTTTACAAGAAAAAAGACAATTGTTTGACTGCTCTGTAAGTCTTTTTTTTATTTGTTTATAGGTAAGCAAATGACTCCATTCCACCTGATGTTAAGTGGAAATAGAGTCCAAACGCAAGGCCAGACAGTACAGCACTATGTGCAGCACTGACTGTCCTTACCTTGCTCACCTGCAAGGTGCTTCATTATGCCTCTTTTGAAAGACCCTATGTCGTAGGTAGGAGGGAACACATCTGTTGGTAGGGAGTTCCATTTTTAAGATGTGCGGCAGAGAAATGAGTCACCGAATTTCTTTGTTCGGAATGAAATTATATCCACGGTCAGATGGTGACATCGAAGGCCAGCACGCGTGGTTCGATTTAGGAAGAGAGAAGGAGGGATTAAATTAAAAAGTTCATCAGAGCAGTCTAGTGGTTAGTGACACTAACTGCTAAGCCAGAGGTAAAGGTTCGATTCCCACCCAGGATAAATCTTTGTGTAATTTATTTATATTATGTATGTTGCTGTTGTATAGTTGCCATAGTACAGGCTCTGCCTAATTATCGATCAGATGCTTGTGTAAAAAAAGCACTTTCACAATATACTCCGTTTCAAATATGAAGTCCTTTTTGATAGATGGCTAATTAGAGTACCTACTAGTGAAGTATCATTGTAGTCGCTATTGGGCCTCATCGATTTTCGATTACCATCCTGAACAAATTAAAATCGATTAATATTAGAATAAAAAACAAAACTTAATACTAATTCGACTTTTTATTTTTAATCTAAACTAATATTATAAAGTAACCCTGGCTCTGATAAGCCCCGGGAAAGGACATGGAGTTTATATTGCGATTACCGACATACCCTATTCGAAATCAAATTTCAAATCGAAGTTATTGAATTTTTTACTGCTATTAGCCACACTCTTCAGTCACAGATGTGATGTGAGTGGAGACTGTAACAACAGCAAAAAGCATGTTTTTATAAAAATCGGATGAAATCCTGAGATTGCCATAACACTTATATTTAGTTGCGTTAATTAGGCACGTTAAAGTAAAATATGTAATAAATAAAAAAATGTAAAATAATTTTATATCTTAATCCATTTTCCTATCATGTAATGTTAATCGATTTCCTTGGTTCAAAAGTCGAACGATTTTAAGCTCATCATAACAATCACTCGTCATAGAAACTCTTAATGTTGATAAACTTTCGCGATTTGTACACATTATAAAATTATATATACTACGGGTCTTAATCGCATGAATAATTTAAGGTAAAATAACTTGTTTATTGCCCGACGTTTCGACCGTATTGCAACGGCCGTTGCAAAACGGTTATTCACGCGATTAAGATCCGTAGTGTATATAATTTTAAAATAGACACTCTTGTAATTATGCAAATTTATAGTAACGTTCAACTAGACTGTTTGTTCCAATATGAATTACTTCTTTGCACAGATTTTAACTAAACTATATAATTCAACGTTAGTTATGACTAATTTTATATTATGCATGTGGTAGTGTATTCTAAACAGTCAGCAATCTCAGTTACTGAACTTGATGTAGAGCACAACAAGTTCATACATAAGCCGCGATTTAAAAAATAAACCAGACTGCTAATGTGATAATGAGTGAAATGGAATGTTGCCAGTGCTGTACCTACGTCCCTGTAGTTGATATATCGAGATGTTTTGGGAGAAATAATTGGATACTGATTTTAGTATTATTATTATATAACTGTGTCGTTATCCAGTATAATAAATCACATCCTCGAGGTTTGCGTTGCAAAAAAAAACAAACTTTTCAAAAGTGTAAACATGCTTTGTAACATTCACGTCACATGAAAATTTGTATTAATTGGTGGCAAAATAGTTGTTTATATAAAAAATGGGCTATCGTTATCTATTTTGTCCAATTCGTCAATAATTTTATTGAAAACAACCATTTTATGCTTTGGCCTAAGATTTTAAAATGCATCTTTTTATATATATTTTCATAATGTGACTAATGATCGTTAAAACGATCCGCATTTTAGAGCTTTTCAGATAACTTGTATTTTTTACAATTTTTCTGTGTTTACTATGCATAAAGGCAATAATATAAAAAAACATGGTAATAGGTTGAAGTAACATTTATAGGCATTTCTTGCCAATTACTTTACAAATACAATAAATGCATTTTTGAAAGAAAGATAGATAGATATAGATAGAAAATTCTATCTTTCAAAATTCGGACTGCAACATCATAATTTGTTAAAAAGGCACTCTGTAACGAAGCAATAACAAAAGCCGTGATAGTTCTTTAACTACCGACTAGATGGCGCAAAAACAGAAATTTTGTATCAAATGTATTTTGTTTTATATGTTTAAGTAGTTGGTACTATACTACCAACTACTTTAAGTGCAATTAGGTAATTGTTTTAAAATTAATTTAGATTTTATCAACTCCTTTTATCAACCGACTTCAAAAAGGAAGAGGTTCTCAATTCGATTGTATTTTTTTTGTGCTCTCTGTAACGAAGCAATAACAAAAGCCGTGATAGTTCTTTAACTACCGACTAGATGGCGCTGCGAAGGCCTAATTCGCGAGCATCAAGAGATAGACAAATTTGAGACCTTGTAACATAGTCCAGATAGGTGGTTCGCTTTTGGCCCCGGTTTGGCTACGGAAGTCTCGGGTTCGATTTCTGAGTCTGGATTTCAAATTTTTCTATCTTTCAAAAATGCATTTATTGTATGGGTATGTAATAGGTATCAAAAAATAGTTTCAGTACCAACTGGGTTAAGGACCAAATGTGAAGAGCTTCGCGCTCCACTCAATATCTCGTAAAACTGACCCTGTTCGAGTATCACAAGTGCTCTACTGCTGATCTGTTGTGGGTCATCAAAGATACTACATGATTTATCTAGATTGATTTTCTCGATTTCATGTTATACTTTACTTTTACTTGTACTTATACATCAGATTTAATGAAACCTTATAGCTGCTGCTCGCTGTTTCATTGTTTCTACAAATGATATAAAGTCGATTGGGTTAATTCAGATTAACTATTGACCTTCGGTGTCATTAATATACTTACTCCAAATTAGTTACTTAGATACTAAATGTAATTATATGGTTTCGGGTTGTCTCAGTTGAAATATACAACATCTATTTTATTATTAAAAGAAAATTCGTTTGTGAGAACGTCGTACGTGTGCATCTTGGTTACAGTTTTTTTTAAATAGAGTGAATTAATCGATTTACGGACGATAATTTTACATAATAACGTCATAAGAAAACATTGATGACATTGACATGGCAAAACTATAAGGGTTCCGCTACACCATTTTGGCTACATAACTCTAATTACCACATCATTTCATATTTTGAGTTTTGACTCACTTTACCAAAAACGCACCTACTCGCACCAAAAACGCAACGATGAGGAAAGTGTTATTACTACCGTAATAACAAACCGCCTGACCCCACGTTATTGGCAGCACGGCTACAGCTGACCCCTAACAGGAAATATAAAGATACAACGCGATAAAAAAACAATATAGAACAAGGCTCTCGTTCGAGTATTGTAGACGAAACATGTTTGACTTACACTTTTGCTTCAAAACATAGCATTGAAAAGAGTTTTTACAAGGCTTGTTCAGAGGTAGCCAATTTTTGTGTGATCTTGAAAATGGTCAAAAAAGAGATTTTACATTTGTCAGGTTGGGATGATTTAATGGGTTGCTTGATAAAAGTGAAATATTTACTTAGTGGTTTAGAAAGTAAGTTGTAAGATTTTATGCCAAAGTTCTTAGTTTCTGTATAGAGAATGCACTTGTGACTGCGCACATGCTTGAACTATCACGGTGAAGGGAATACCGTGAGGTACACTGATGTTCCGTAGAAGTAAAGTAAAATTTATCACACTTTAACTGTGATTACCACTGTAATCTCTAGTGATAAATTTTATAACGGCATTCCGAATGCACTGTTCCTTATTATCACTATATTGAGGAACAGTGCATTCAGAATTTATAAAACGAGACACACTTCTTGATAAACCTTCACGATTTGTACACATTATGAAAATATATATATATTACGGGTCTTAATCGCCTGAATAGTTTAAGGTAAAATACCTTGTTTATTGGTCGAAACGTTGTTTATTGCTCGACGTTTCGACCGTATTGCAACGGTCGTAGTCAACGTGGAACTCTTACCCGAGACCACGGCCGCTGCAATACGGTCGAAACGTCAGGCAATAAACAAGGTATTTTACCTTAAATTATTCACGCGATTAAGACCCGTAATATATATATTTTCATAATGAGACGTACTTCGCTTAAATGATAAATTGACTCATAATTACTCTCGACAGACAAAATATACGTCATTTCCGGGAATGTAACTAACTTGTACAATTTACTAGAAATGATAAAACAGCTGATATTTCAGTATTTCTTTCAGAAGAGGTCTACCATTATTGTTTTTGACCTTTCGCGATTTTTATACGTATTAGATATATTTCGGGACTTAATCGCGTGTATTATTTGAAGGCACGAACCTTTTATTTACCCGACGTTTCGATCGAATTGCACCGATCGTGGTCGACCCGTGACCACGATGTATAAAAGGTTTTTTTTACCACACAACCTACACAACCCCTAAACGTTTTAAAAAACTTATATAATACTACCCCACACAATGAGTTACGTGAGAAAAAAAATCACATCCCCACTTAAGATATAGGGGTACCTTCAAAAAATTAGGGTAAAATGTTTTTCAAGATTTTACCCTAATTTTTTTTACTTTGTCGGCGTAAGTAATATGTGTATCCATGCAAAATTACAGCCTTCTAGCACTAACAGTCTCTGAGCTAAGCTGCGGACGGATGGACGGTCATGGCGAAACTAAAAGGGTTTCGTTTTGCATTTTCGCTATGTAACCCTAAGAATCAGACACATCTAATCAAAAAACAGTTAGTTTATTACAAACAATATTATACCCAAGTCAGAGCAATAATATTTTATGCATTATCCTCTCTGTGGGAAGGCGTTAGAGATGAAAATAAAAACACTCTTAGCCAGCCCTGGGATGATATATGTGATGACTGGCTCACTTCGTGTCGACGGGGGAACAGCGCTAAGTTCTTGTTGTCTACTTACTATTATATATTTTGTATAGAGTATTATTAGCTGTATCTATTAAGTACCTATGCCCCTTGTCCTGAGGCTTAATTCTCGTGGAAGTCATAGTATAAAATAAAGCCGCTTCTCGCTGTTGTTTTTCTTTTCAAAGACGACTCCCGCATTAGGGTACAAGCCCTGTGTCGCCGGGGACTTTACAAACAAACAAGTCACGGACACAAAGTACATCCAGACTCGAAACAATAATTTGTGAATCACACAAAGTGCTGTCCCGTGTAAGAATCGAACCCACGACCTCTTGCGTAGCAGTCGGACACACTCCCACCGCGCCACAGACGTATTTTGATGCGGTTTTTACCCGACTGGGTTATGTGCATGTAAGTGTGTTCTTTGTGGCACTATATAGACCAAATGCTTGGGCCGATTTTGATGATTCATACGTCAATCGGTTCGTATTAATCTTGCAAGTGTCACTAAAGGCAAGACAGCATTCACAATTCAAAATGGCGACAGCCAGACGGCAAATTGTAATAGAAAAAAAACAAAAATTTAAGTCAACAAACTATGTCATGTGGGGTATCATCGTGTAGGTATTTTAAAATCATGCTGAATGTACTTCAATCATTTTTCGCTTAAAATAATCGTTTAGGATATATAGCTATTTTACGTTTGTTACCAACTATTTTCACTCTAATTATTGATAGTTACACTTATTAAGTTACGTTACGTCTTGCAACTAAGCGTTAAAAAGGCATTTTAATAAGTTCACTGGGATTCATGAATGATTTCCAATTGCTTGATTTAAGGTTATCTAGTTTTCATCTTTTTTAAGCAGGTGGGTTTTTTGATTTCTTTTTTTTCTTAAGATAACTTCTTAGTGTAGTATGAAGCATTGACGTAGAGAACAGGACTGCGCCATAAACCCCCAAATTTGACTACATCTAGAAAGAGACAAGGCTACTTTGTGGACAATACCTGTCAAAGGCCGCACGAGTTTTTTCTCTCTTTCACGCTTCGCAGTCAATTTTAACTTTTTAATTGAAAGGGATGGCGCAGTCCTGGTCTATAAGTCTATGGTATGAAGCATGGTTTATATTTTATACCATTCTTCATACTATGGACTTAAGCTTGGGCCAGGAACCTATTTACTGCCATGGCAAAGAGTATATAATATATTAAGGTGACAAATGTGACTTAGTTTTCAAAACTTTAAACAAGAACAATTTTGATTCTAGACTTTATTCAAAGGTAAACCAGAAGACAAAACTGTTCAGAATATTGGCCTCAATATTTTCATATTTTTTTCATTCATAGATGCAAAAAAATTGACAGAAAAAATGTTAGACCCTTTGCTATGGTTCTTTATATGTAAATACATGCATATTATATGTGTAAGGAGATCGTGGAGAACAGTCCGTGCAAAGCCAAAACGAGCCCATAGCTGTCAATAACAAAGTTTCTTAGCAACCACAGTAAAAATATTAAAACAAAAACACATGTGTTTATTATAGATTTTTATAAGCTACGGGCCTTAATCGCGTAAATATTTTATTTTAAGGCTAAATACCTTTGTTTGTTTCCCGACGTTTCGACAGTATTGGAACGGCCGTGGTCACGGGTAGACTGATTGACTGACTGACATGAAATATTTACGCGATTAAGACCCGTAGCTTATAAAATTCTATAATGTGTACAAATCGCGAAAGTTTACGAACATATATGACATTTGTTTATGTAATAAAAACCCAGCTAGAGCGTGTCGGACCATGCTCCGTGTAGGTTTCGACAGCCGCTATTAAAAATAAATGCATTATATATGAAAAAATCCGATTTAAATAATTGCACCAGCAGTAGAGCGTATGTTCATAGCACTTACGCCCTTTTGTTGAGAAACGCTTTTTTTCGGCAATAACTCAATGACAGTTTAACTTATTATGTCTACCTTTGTGATATTTTTCATATTTTTTGGTCACATGGTTCAAAAGAGAGATAAAAGGTAGGGGGAGAGGGGGGACATTTTATGCAACTTTCGGAACGATTATTTCCAAAAATATTAATTTAATCAAAAAAGTTTATTAGAAACCATAATATGTTTTTAAAAGACCTTTCGAATGATGTACCAAACTTCGATGTACTAAAAATAACGCCCCTAAAAATATTTATTTTTATTATTTAGTAGATTAAGTAGCGGCTACTACAAGACATCTTTTTCCTAAATTTCAACAATATACATTGTGTAGTCTTTGAGTAAAATGCCTGTGACATAAGGACAGACAGACAGACGGACATAACGAAACTATAAGGGTTCCGTTTTTGTCATTTTGGCTACGGAACCCTAAAATTGATTTATCTACTTGTCAAATAAGCGACGGTAGCAAAACATCAGTCTCGCAATCGTGAGGTCGCGGGTTCGAATCCTACCCATTATCCTACTGACGTGAACCCACTCCTAACACAAGCCTTTGAGCTTAGCTGAAGGGGTTGACAAGATTGCTAGTAATGTGGGACTCAATCCCATATTGCTAGTTATCTTTAAATTAATTAGCTGTATCTATTAGGTACCTATGTCCTTTTTCTGAGGCTTAATTCTCGTGGAAGTCGGTTAGCCACTTCCCGCTGTCTGTACGTTTAGATTTTCTACCTTTTTTTTTTAAAGACGACTCCCGCATTAGGGTACAAGCCCTATGTCGCCGGGGACTTCACAAACATACAAGTCACGGACACAAAGTACACCCAGACTCGGAACAATAATTTGTGGATCACACAAAGTGGTGTCCCAGTGTGGGAATCGAACCCACGACCTCTTGCATAGCAGTTGGATAGACTCTCACCGTGCCACGGAGGCAGTCAAGCACTATTTGGAGTGCAGCATTGTTTCCTAAACTGCTGCACTGGTTTGTTATAATCTATTAGCATACCTTTAGTTTAATGTGTAGGAGTCTAATGCATAGTTTTGCACAACATTCGTACGTAATTCTATTGGGCATCGAGTCAAAGATGGATTTGCACTACATTTGCGGAATAAAACTGTTGAAGTTTTGAGATGCCGTGAGCTCTCATGCTGTCACTGTCATTTAAAGGTGAAAAGTAGCGACATAAATAGATTTGAGTACGACTCAAAGTTAAGAATTGTTTGAGTAATTGGGGGTAAACACTGACATATACCTAGTCTGGCCATAAATACTGTTACAATTAAAAATAAGAAAGATATTACATTTGAATTTGGAATCTGTCATTTTTATACGATTGTTCATTGTATTTTCTAATTTTGGCGCCAATACATTGTACAATATTTTGCTATATTAAAATGGAGTGGGGTGATAAAGAAAACCGAATCGCTGTGATTGCATTACACAAAGTTGGTATGGAGCCGAATGTAATTTTTAAAACTCTCCATACGCTTGGTATTAGTCAAATGTTTGTGTACCGGGCTATTAATAGGTACAATGAGACCTTCTCTGTTTTTGACAGAAAAAGATCTGGCCGTCCACGTAGTGTTCGTACGAAAATGGTGGTCAAAGCAGTAAGGGAAAGAATTCGAAGAAATCCTGTCCGAAAGCAAAAGATTTTATCTCGGGAGATGAAGATAGCACCCAGAACCATGTCACGCATTTTAAAAGATGACTTAGGACTTGCAGCCTATAAGAGACGCACTGGTCATTTTTTAACTGATAATTTAAAAAAGAATAGGTTGGTAAAATCGACGCAACTACTGAAGCGGTACGCAAAGGGAGGTCACAGAAAAATTTTGTTTACGGATGTGAAAATCTTTACAGTTGAGCAACATTTTAACAAACAAAATGACCATATTTATGCTCAAAGCTCTAAGGAAGCTTCCCAATTAGTCGACAGAGTGCAACGTGGGCATTATCCGACTTCAGTGATGGTTTGGTGGGGTGTTAGCTATGAAGGAGTGACTGAGCCATATTTTTGTGAAAAAGGTATCAAAACATCAACAAGTGTATCAAGATACCATTCTTGAGAAGGTAGTTAAACCCCTTAACAACACCATGTTCAATAACCAAGTATGGTCCTTCCAACAAGACTCAGCGCCGGGTCATAAAGCTCGGTCCACGCAGTCTTGGTTGGAAGTGAACGTTTCGGACTTCATCAGAGCTGAAGACTGGCCGTCGTCTAGTCCCGATCTTAATCCGCTGGATTATGATTTATGGTCAGTTTTAGAGAGTATGGCTTGCTCTAAACGCCATGATAATTTGGAGTCCCTAAAACAATCCATACGATTGGCAGTGAAGAATTTTCCCATGGAAAGAGTGCGTGCTTCTATTGATAACTGGCCTCAACGTTTAAAGGACTGTGTTGCAGCCAATGGAGACCACTTCGAATAAGCTTTTTATATTTTGAATTGTTTTTTATTTATGTATTAAACTAACACACTGTAAAAGTAATAAATATTATTTGCAATAAAAAAAAATGTTTTTTCTTCGTAACAATATTTATGGCTAGACTAGGTATACTACTACTATTAGTTATATTTCGGGACTTAATCGCGTGAATTATTTAAAGGTACGAACCTTTTATTTACCCGACGTTTCGATCGAATTGCACCGATCGTGGTCACGGGTCGACTGATGGCAGCTTAGCGATGTCTCCGTGAGGCGCGGGGTTTTTCAACTACCCTCACCTGGTCTTGATAATTTTGATAATTTGTACTGTCGGTACTTCTACACACTACACTTACAACGTCTTTACACTGAGGCGCGGTGTCTTTACGGCTACGATTACATTTGTTGATAACAGGGTTCCAAGATGGTGAGAGCCGGTATCCATCTTCTCGGTTGAAGTTCTTATACTTCTTGATCTCAACCGCCTCGCGTACTATCCTGGAATAATAGTGGCGATCGGTGGAAAGTACCTGTGGCTTATGCAATTCTATCCAGTGATTTGGTCCTGATTCCAACAAATGCTCAGCGATAGCAGACTTGTAAACTTGACGGTTTTTTACAGCAGTGATATGTTCCTTTACCCTGTCTGCGATTGTCCTTTTGGTCTGTCCGATATAGGAACTACCGCAACTGCAATCCACCTTGTACACGCCGGGTGTTTGGAGCGGAATAACATCCTTTGCCGTTCGTAAAAGCTTCGAAACCTTGGAGTGCGGACTATATACAGTCTTAATGGAGTAACTCTTTAATACTGTTCCAATTTTGTCCGTAACTCCTTTGATGTATGGCATGAAAGCTGGCACTCTGTCGGCATTTACTTCTGGTTTTCTGCTCTTTGGACGTTGAAGGTTATGCTTGTATCCGTTGCTTCTTAGTACCTCCCGAACGTGTGCAAGTTCACCCTCCAAGTGTTCGGGGTCGCAAAGGTCGTATGCTCTGTTTGTTAAAGAAGCTACAACGGACTGTAAGTGGCGCGGATGATGGTGCGATAAAGCATGTAAATACCTATCCGTGTGTGTAGATTTTCGGTATACTGCGTGTCCGAGGGTACCATTTTGTCTCGCCGATACCTTCACATCAAGAAAAGGCAACGACCTATCTACCTCGCGATTAAGTCCCGAAATATAACTAATATGTATAAAAATCGCGAAAGTTTAAAAACTATAATACTACTACTACGCTGACGGGCACCCACACAAAGTAACAGCAATTTCAAATACCGAATCGAATGACCGTCCTGTGAACATTTTTAACTTTCGGATCGATTATGTCCAAAAATAATCATTCAATCAAAAAGTTTATTAGGAACCTTATATTGTTTTTAAAAGACCTGTCGAATGATGTACCACAAGTTGATGTTAGCCGAAAAAAAAAATCAGCTTCTGTTACATGTATGGAGTGCCTTCCCTAAAAATATTTATTTTTATTTTTTAGCTATCAAACTAAGTAGCGGCCACTATAAGACACTTTTTCACCAAATTTCATTAATATTCATTGACTGGTCTCTAAGTAAAGGCCTGTGACATAAAGACGGACATACAGACAGACAGACAGATAGACAGACAGACCGACGGACATGACGAAACTATAAGGTTTCCGTTATTTTGCCATTTTGGCTACGGAATCCTCAAAATGGCCGTTGTTGATATTCCTGTTACACAAGTATAGACTTCCATTAAATTTAGTAAAATGACCATCCAAATGTCAAAATCAAAAGGAAGTCTTGTTGATATCGGTGGAAGCCTGTCCAGCGTACAGTGCCTACTACAGGCGTCTGTGGGGGTAAGTGTTTTAATGTTTACGAGTGCTACATTATTTAAAACTATTTACTACTAGCTGTCCCGGTGAACTTCTAACCGCCCCATTTTTTTTTCATGTAAGTACCTTCTGCTGAGTATTAGAAAACTAAAGAATAAAGAATGAATGAAATCGGTAAAGTCGTTTTTAGTTATGCCGTGACCAAGGGAAATAGGGATTCATTTTTAGCGTTCCGTAGCCAAATGGGCAAAACGGAAGCCTTATAGTTTCGCCATGTCCGTCCGTCCTTAAGACCGACTTACAGTCTGTAAGTGCAAGAAGGCTATAATTTTACATTAATAAACATATTACTTACGCCGACAAAGTGAAAGAATAAAATCTTAAAAACCAATTTTTTTGAGGGTACCTCCGCTATATGTGAAGTGGGGATGTGATTTTTTTTCTCACCTACCCTGTCGTGTATGTCATTAGATAGCTCTTTTAAAAACGTTTAGGTGTTGCGAAGACTATTTTAGATTTTGGGATCCGTTTGTGAAATATTAAGCTTTAAAGTGCAAATTTTTGTTAGAGTCAAGTGTCCCCATCCCCTGCCAGCTAAATGGTAGATGTTGGGTATGTGAGAAAATTCATGGTAATAGTATTTATAGTGAAATTAAAAGAAAAACTATCACGGCTAAGTAAGCTTTACAAGTTTACGAGTAACTCAGTTGTTGTACGAAATGGTGTTACTTCTCATTTGATCAGCATCAAATGAGAAGTAACAACATTTCGTACAAATTCTATTGAAAATTATTATTAAGTATAATGTTGTAAGTATGAAACAAAAACAACAGAAAACCCACTTCTTAAGCCACATAATTCGGATGGGGGGGAGGGACGACGACTACGGAACCCTACATTGTGCGTGGCCCGACAAGCACTTGCCCGGTTTATTTAAGTAGTAGGTATAAAGAAGATAGATAATATAATAGAATATATTTATTTGCATGTTATTTGGTACAGACTAACTTATAATAATTTATAAACATAATGCCATTTTTATTAATTAGAACAGTGCATTCCTATAATGGTAGGAACCACATACATTGTTTTTAGGGTTCTGTAGCCAAAATGGCAAAAACAGAATCCTTATCTGTCATCTATCATGTCCGTCTGTCTGTCTGTCTGCCCGTCCGAATGTCACAGGCATTTTACTCAAAGACTACTTAATGAGTACTGGTGAAATTTGGAGAAAAGACGTCTTGTAGTAGCCGCTACTTAGTTTGATGGCTAAATATTATTAGTGGGGGCACTCCGTACATGTAGCATACACACAGCAACAGTAGCTGTTTTTTTTATTTCAGTAAACATCCACACGTGGCGCATCATTCGACAGGGCTTTCAAAAACACTTTAAGGTTTCTAATATTTTTTTTTATATTCACTCCGAAATTTACATATATTGTGCCTCCCCCCTTTTGCTGATGCTAATTGCATCAGCACTGAAGATGGTCCGACATGCTCTTGGCCCGTTTTTTTAATTATTCTTCAATCGAGTAAAAACTCTCTGATACCTTATATTATTATGACATTTATACAAAGCAGTACAAAACTGTCTATAAGGCAGATCTGTAATAGGTTTCAGTAATGCATTATATATTAAAAGTGCTATGTACCTACACACAGCTGCGTCTAAAATTTCCAAACGAGCGGGAAAAAAAAACTTGATTTACAATCATGAAGTAAAGCATGTTTTTTTTTATTATTTGGAAACTATACCTACATTTTATTTATCCGCATTACAATTATAAATGCAACTTAAATGAGAATAATGAGTTTAATTAATAAAATTGTCAAAACAATGACGAGCGGTTTGTTGATTGTGATCAAATTATATCACAATGATGAATGTTTAACGAATGTCAATCATTTTGTGGTAAATACAGAAATGTTTTAAACTTTGTGGTCATCAGTGATATGCGATAATGTTGTAATCATAGACATATAGACGGGACTGAACAATTGACCACTCTATAGCTAGAAATAGACAATGTTTGTTTTATTGCCATGTTCTTTTCTCCGGCTTTACCTACTGTTTGCAAACTTGGCATTACAAGTACATGTAGAATCCCGACGTATCACAAGTGTTGTTTTGCTATCCTAAGTGAATATAAAAAAAACTGTTTAAAGAGGTTTTAAAGAGAGTTCCATTTGCTTTGCTTCGAAGTTCCTAACCCTGCAGTTGAATGATTAAAAGGTCGTTAAGCCCTTAGGCATACGCGTACCCAGAATCATTTTTCGTGCTATGGGGCAAAATTGGCTAAACTCTGTCCAAATGTGTACTATACCTACCATTTTGAGATTTCGGGAAGAGGGCCTCAAATCTGTTGTTAAAACGTGTGCTAATTTATTGTGAATTAGAAGTGGTGATAACCTAGATAATGGCTAAGGCGTACAATGTACGCGGAATCATGAGGTCACGGGTTCGAAATCTACCCATTGTACTGACGACGTGTATATACTCCTAACACTATTGAGCTTAGCTGGGGGGATTAACAGGATTGCTAGTAATGTGGGACCCACAATCCCACATTGTTATTTATCTTAAAAAAAAGGGTTGCACTCCAGGAGTGCTGGCAAAAATGAAAACTTGAACATTAACGTTGTGCATATTTGAATATTTTGGAATGGTTAGGGTTTTTTTTTTGGCAATATTTTTTTATTTTTATTTGTATAAAGCTTTTATACAAATAAAAATAAAAAAATATTGCCAAAAAAAAAACCCTAACCATTCCAAAATATTCAAATATGCACAACGTTAATGTTCAAGTTTTCATTTTTGCCAGCACTCCTGGAGTGCAACCCTTTTTTTTAAGATAAATAACAATGTGGGATTGAATTAACGATTCAAGTGTTTCAACATTCAGGACCCCGAGGGCTTTAACCCTTCAAATAGTCTTAAATTCAATCCCAAAAGGTTTCTCTGGGTCTTGTGGACCTAGATTCCTATCTCAAGTGTTCGTTTTGTCTGTTAACACAGTGTAGAAATGCTTACGTAACCCTGGGGCGATTGCGATTGGTTTAAAATTGTGATTGTGGTGATATCGACGTTCGGCTGTCGTAAAATTATGTTTGAGTGAAATTTAATAGTCCTGTGAAGCTTTTAAGGTTTTCAACTGTCAAGTATTTACTGTGACCGATTGAATCAGGCGTTATATGGCGGAACCACGATTGAAGTAGTAAGGAAATGCCCTTAATACAACAATCGAAATAGATTGACAGACCGCACTCAAAAAGAGAGACCTGCAACAAAGAAAATTAGTGATAGGTACTCTTACCAAGTCGAGTGGTAGGCACCTCCGGACCCTTGACTTGCAATATTCCGCTTCCACGAAGTGAAACTTCGACACGTGTTTCGCCTTTACACGAGGCATCCGCAGGACAGTTTGGCACCGACTAGTAAATAGAGTAAATTTCGCCACCGTCTACAATGTTGGGAAATCGGGCGATCCTGAAATCAGAAGACCCCAGTTCGTGTCAGGTCCAGTAATTTTTGATTTTGGCTTTTTGATTTGAGATTTATTATTTCATATTTTTTTATTATTATGTCAGTAGGTAAGATCGAAAAATATTATTCAAATTTCATTAGTATGTATTTTTTCTGAGATATAAACTTTTTAATGAAAGATTTTTTCTGAGATATAAACTTTTTAATGAAAGATTTTCATTAAAAAGTTTATATCTCAGAAAAAATACATACTAATGAAATTTGAATAATATTTTTCGATCTTACCTACTGACATAATAATAAAAAAATATGAAATAATAAATCTCAAATCAAAAAGCCAAAATCAAAAATTACTGGACCTGACACGAACTGGGGTCTTCTGATTTCAGGATCGCCCGATTTCCCAACATTGTAGACGGTGGCGAAATTTACTCTATTTACTAGTCGGTGCCAAACTGTCCTGCGGATGCCTCGTGTAAAGGCGAAACACGTGTCGAAGTTTCACTTCGTGGAAGCGGAATATTGCAAGTCAAGGGTCCGGAGGTGCCTACCACTCGACTTGGTAAGAGTACCTATCACTAATTTTCTTTGTTGCAGGTCTCTCTTTTTGAGTGCGGTCTGTCAATCTATTTCGATTGTTGTATTAAGGGCATTTCCTTACTACTTCAATCGTGGTTCCGCCATATAACGCCTGATTCAATCGGTCACAGTAAATACTTGACAGTTGAAAACCTTAAAAGCTTCACAGGACTATTAAATTTCACTCAAACATAATTTTACGACAGCCGAACGTCGATATCACCACAATCACAATTTTAAACCAATCGCAATCGCCCCAGGGTTACGTAAGCATTTCTACACTGTGTTAACAGACAAAACGAACACTTGAGATAGGAATCTAGGTCCACAAGACCCAGAGAAACCTTTTGGGATTGAATTTAAGACTATTTGAAGGGTTAAAGCCCTCGGGGTCCTGAATGTTGAAACACTTGAATCGTTAATTCAATATTAATAACTTCACAGATAGAATTTACTCTAAGTATGGATTAAGTAAATAGCGTTTAGGTACTTTATACAAATGTATCCTTCAAATTAACTGTAGGTCAATGAACCTTAAATAGATTGAGATTAAGGGCTGGTTTTATAGGTATTAATATACAAAATTAATACTACTAGTCTAATTGTATAGCTATACTAATACATGACTGCATCAATAGCTCAGTGGTACGACGACGGACGACTGCCGCACAACAGGTCGTAGTTTCGATTTCCTTATGGATAAAACTTTGTGTAATCCATTAATATTTGTTACAAGAACAGGTGTACCCTAGTGCGGGAGTTTATTTAAAGTCTAACAGAAAAAAATATATAAAAGTCATAATTTTTTGTTCGAATGCGCTTATATCAAAAGTATAGAAGTACATATTAGATATATTTCGGGACTTAATCGCGTGAATTATTTAAATGTACGACCTTTTATTACCTTTTATTTACCCGACGTTTCGATCGAATTGCACCGATCGTGGTCACGAGTCGACTGATGGCAGCTTAGCGATGTCTCCGTGAGGCGCGGGGTTTTTCAACGATCGGTGCAATTCGATCGAAACGTCGGGTAAATAAAAGGTTCGTACCTTTAAATAATTCACGCGATTAAGTCCCGAAATATATCTAATATGTACAAAAATCGCGAAAGTTTAAAAACAATTATAGAAGTACAGTTGGATCAATGTAACTCGGCCGGATTGAATTTAGGTTCATATCACTTTCGCGCATGCCATAGACATGCGACCCTAAAATGACTTACAAAAACGATTTATTATATTTAATCGATTAAAAGTACCAACAAAATTTTAATTCAATAATATTAAAATAGTATTTATACGAGTTCATAAAACTTTAAATTTAGAACAGTTACAGTAAATACTAAAGAAAGTTTCAAAACAATTTCTTTACGAAAATAATCACAAAAAGCATGAGTTAGTAATACTAATTATGCCAATGTAATGCGGAATCGCATTTCTAAATCTCCTGTTTTTGTTACCGCCACCGCCCCCCGCTTCCTGTCACCATTAACTTCCAAAAAAATGCATCTGCTCAACCACTTGTAGACAACTTCAATCCGGCCGAGTTACGTTGATCCAACTGTAGCTTGAAGCTTGAGAAAGGATTAAGGAGTCGCGAGTGAAAGCAGTTGAAAAGATTATTTATATTCCTACTACGTCATTCAAGATTCATCATTCGTCGCTACCCTAAAGAACTCAAATTCAATGTGCAGTGTACACACATCCTTACCCACTTTTGCATGTCCCTAGCGTCACAGTGTTGCTACTGCGAAAATAGTCAGTCAGTGTTGCCACTTTGAAAATAGTCCGAGTCCGCCACGTTCAGTGACGGAACGTGCTCTACATAAATTATTAGGGTTTCTGTGCGTTGCGTCGTACCATAGTAAGGTTTTATCACAGTTGAATAACATATACAGTCGTTCGACGAAGCCGTCTAGACGGAGCAATCGTGCGGGGATTGAGCGCCTAGACGCAGGGGAACGGCAGACCACGCTACACGCACACAGCGTGGTCTCAGCATCCAGGGCTGCCGTATACGTTAGTTAAATTGATCCCAATCCATATTATAACTATTTATTATACTGGAATGAGTGAGCATTGTTTACCTTAAAATTACTACACTTTTAAGGTAAACAATGCGCGTTAAATCCCGTTTAATAAATAGTTGTAATCATGCAACGCGAAAGTTTAAATACCAATACATATTGTTTACTTGTGACAACCTTAACTTCCAGATGATCGTGTATGCATTCATTTGTAAGTTTTCCTAATAAATAATAAAAAGAAATATAAATGGTTTTTTATACTGTGGTTTTATTATTTACTAGCTGTCCCGCGCAACTTCGTATGCTTAAATTTTCCCCGTTTTTGCAACATTTCTCGTCGCTGCTCCGCTCTTATTAGTCGTAGCGCGATGTTATATAACCTATAGCCTTCCTCGATAAATAGGCTATCCAACAAAAAAAAAATTTTTCAAATCGGACCAGTAGTTCCTGAGATTAGCGCGTTTAAACAAACAAACAAACAAACAAACTCTTCCGCTTTATAATATTAGTATAGACTAGCTGACCCGCGCAACTTCGTCTGCATACATTTTCCCCGTTTTTCCAACATTTTTCATCGCTGCTCCACTCCTTTTGGTCGGAGCTCGATAGTATATAGCCTATAGCCTCCCTCGGTAAATGGGTTATTCAACAGTTGTATAAATTTTCAATTTGGTTCAGTAGTTCTTGAGATAATCGCGTTCAAACAAACAAACAAACTCTTCAGCTTTATAATATTACTAGCTGTCCCGCGCAACTTCGTATGCGTAAATTTTCCTCGTTTTTACAACATTTCCCGTCGCTGCTCCGCTCCTATTAGTCGTAGCGCGATGTTATATAGCCTACAGCCTTCCTCGATAAATGGGCTATCCAACAAAAAAATATTTTTTCAAATCGGACTCGTAGTTCCTGAGATTAGCGCGTTTAAACAAACAAACAAACAAACAAACAAACAAACTCTTCCGCTTTATAATATTAGTATAGATTAGTATAGATACTGTTGGGAAACGTCTCCAATTTCAGGTATAGGTCTGAATCTGAGGTTGGTACCAAGAGCTTCTAGCGATTTGACTCTACTTAAGGCCAATGATCGTCATGCATTTTGTGTGATCTACAGTATATTACATTACAGCATTACAAAAATCTCTCGACAAGCTTTTAGTTCATATAAACGGTATAATGTAACAAATTAATGGGTTTGTTTTAATCATTAAAATATTGTCTTCCTTTTAGAGCATCTAATTAAAAGGTTGTTTTCAAAAATTGTTTTAAACTATTTATTTGTTTTTACTATTTACTGGTCATGTTTCTTAGTCTGTTCATTTGTATTTTATATTTTATTCAACCACATTGAATGAAACCTTTCTGACATGACTGCTGAGTACCAATGACCATCTTCCGGCCCCATCATCAGATCCCGAACACTGTAAAGGTGTAATGTACTTGTCAAGATAAATCTAAAAAGTTTACACGGGCGGGAGGGGATCGCAGTTATATTGCATGAGTGTTGAGTACCATTATTCCACCTCCCGGCTCTATCATCATTCCTCGGCAATCATCGAGGATCGAAGTACTTGTCAAGACGAATCAAATGAGTCCAAACTTCCTAGGTTTTTGTTTTTATATTTAAGAGTTCCTATGGCCACCTTCCGACTCCATCATCAGATTAGGTCTATGGGCCATAATATTGCATTGTCATCAAAGATACACTTGTGTACTAAATTTGAGCCCATTCGAACGTCAGGAAATGGTACTAATTTAGCTTTCAAGATTAAACCCACACAAACTGACAAACTGTTTGGGTTACGCCCCAGCTAGAGTATAATTTTAGCTACAGCCGTGTAGTTAGTTATACTCTTTTACTTTGGCATTTATTAGTAATTTTTAAGGCTTTTAATATTGGCAACATTGATTTGCCAGAAATGCATTTTTTGGTGCATACAACACTATTTGCATGTCACTTACTTCCGTCTTGGCATTACGAAATTTTACCACGCTATTAGTAGCGTCTAAATGACATTACAAAAAGTAATCACAAATTACTAGAATATGTCTGCATAGACACTAACCAACTTACATTCGAGTACACACAGGTCAAGTTAAATAAAAACTTGTAAAAAGTAAGTCATGGTACGGACCAACGGATAAACACCTTTAAACACATTTATTGCATCAAACCTTTTGGTACTGTGCGATACGGAACGTTATATCGATACGTTTGAAATAGTACGTGAATAGTGGACTCGTTATGTTGGTGTATTCCGGTAAGAATATTTTATCGTTATGATTTGAGATGCCTTTATGCTTTATGTAGTCGTTTCATAGATTTTGGTAAACAGTACGAATTTTGATCTGAAAATGGCGGCAAACTGAGCATACATTTTATTAAAAAGGCGCTTAGTTTGCAAAGTATCCTTGAATATAACATCTGTACACTTACGGCCGGTCTCAATAATCTACCTATCGATGGATTTGGCTACTATAGGTAGAAATTTGACGTATTTTGTATGGAGCTTATGTCAAATATATACCTCTAGTAGCCAAATCCATCGATAGTTAGATTATTGAGACCGGTCGTATGTTGCATTAAATGATTTGATTTTGATATTATGGGAATTGTGTGATTTTCACATACTATAATCTTTTGGGGCTTTTAAACAAATTTCCGAACTAAATATTTATTATTCTACTGCCCACAACTTGGTTTCCTTTATATTTCGTAACATTTTTCCCAACTTTTCTGGAAATCTATTCACCTTTTAAGGATAGCTCTAATAGCTCCTATACTAGGTAGGTATTTAGTTAACCAAAGTCAAAGTCGTGAACTACTGCAAGTCTAAACTAGGTTAGATTTGCTGTAGTTCACGATTTTGGCAGCGCTAAAGTAGGTACTTAACACTTTTTAACCCCTGTTTAATCCGTTATATATAAATTTTAAAGATAACTAGCGATGTGGGCTTGTGAGTTCCACATTACAAGCAATCTTGTTAACCCCTCCAGCTAAGCAGAGTGATTGCTGTGTGCTCAATGGATTCGAAGACGCGACCTCACGAATGTGAGTCCGACGCCTTAGCCATTGGGCTACCGCCGCTTGCTTTTAAAACTTGGTACTGAGTTTTTGGAAATTCAAACCTTAAGGGGTAATTTAAGGGTTGAATTTCCAAAAACGCTGAAACACAATATTTTACAGATCCAACTTCAAAATTAATGGAATTTCATACAAAATTGAAGCCCTTTTTGTACCACCTTAGGGGACAAACATTTTCACTTAGTGGATAAGCATCCACTAGGTAAGTGAAAATTTTTGTAAAATAAAAACAATAACTGTCTAAAATTCCAGGTTTATAGGTTCTGCATTGTGTACTTACACTACTAGTACACAAAGCATCACGGTTTGTGTACTAGTAGAGTAAGTACACATAACTAAGAACAATAAATCTCTAGAGAAATTCCCACCAACAAGAGAAATGAAATTATAAAGAGATGAAAACGAAATAACTGACAGTTAGCTCCTATTGGTCGGTTTTTGAAGTGGCGTGATATAGTTGCATCGTTGCATCGGTCCCGTGGGGGGAACTGTGTGAGGTCGTTCAACAGTGTATTTGTTCCAGTTAGAGTGGTTTAGTTGCTTGTATGAATACTATACGAGGTTCGTCTAATAATAATAATAATAATATCTTGAGACAACTCACACAACGCTATCTGATCCCAAACTAAGCAGAGCATGTACTATGGAAACCAGACAACTGATAAATATACTTATATATTTCTAAATACATACATAATAAAGATAAATATTAATATCTATAATAATATCTTGGGACAACTCACACAACGCTATCTGATCCCAAACTAAGCAGAACATGTACTACGGAAACCAGACAACTGATAAATATACTTATATATTTCTAAATACCTACATGTTGTAGATAAATAACACCCAGACACAGAATAAACCATCGTGCTCATCACACAAAGTTTTATACTGGGTGGGGATCGAACCCACGACCTCTTGCGTACAGTCGGATACACTCCCACCGCGCCACAGGCAAATAAATAGGCAAAACTAGGCACGGATCCATCCATCCTACCAGCTCTCATGTAGGGAATGATGGGGGGAGTAGTATTATATTCGCAAGGAACCATCTAATTCCATATTACATTTAGTAAAAATATTATTATTCTATAATTTTTAAACGATTTTAACATTCATTGCTACCTTCGCCCCCCCCGTTATGCGAGTGACTCACACTTGACCAGTGTTGAGTCACGCGAGATTAAGGAGGGGGGGGGGGGGGTAGGGGAAGCCAAATCTCATGATATCTCACCAAAGGGAGGAAGGAGGGGGTGAAATCACTTCACGTAATTTAGCGACGCATCCCAATCTGATCCCCTAAACAGTGTCAAGTATTTATTGTAGATACACTTTAACTGCACAAAGACTCAGTGTTACGAACTTTAGACGTACGTATGTTATGTTCTTCTTCGTCGGTTCACTCTTGGCAGAGCGGTCGTGGTCATCTTGTAGCAGACTTTGAGTAACATGAAAGGGGCCGCCACTGCAGATTTACCCCTTCACCCCTTACTCATTAGTATCTGGAGGACCGAGCCTTAATCTGTATTTTTTAAAAATGATGTTGTTTCTACATGAAGCCTAGCTAGATCGATTTATCGCCCCTAAAACCCCTTACAACTAAATTTCACGAAAATCGTCGGAGCCGTTGCCAAGATTCAGATTATCTAAATAGGTAGAATTGCTTTAAAGATAAAAGATGTATTATTTATTTATATATATATACTAGCTGACCCGCGCAACTTCGTCTGCGTAAATTTTCCCTTTTTTTTTTTTTTTTTTTTCTTTTTTTACAACATTTTTCATTGCTGCTCCTATTGGTCGTAGCGTGATATTATAACCTATAGCCTTCCTCGATAAATGGGCTATCCAACAATAAAATATGTTTTCAGTGCAGCCCAGTAGTTCCTGAGATTATCGCATTCAAACAAACAAACAAACTCTTAGGGGTATAAAAAATAGATGTTGGCCGATTCTCATAGATACCGGATAAGCTGACCCGCGCAACTTCGTCTGCGTAAATTTTCCCTTTTTTTTTTTACAACATTTTTCATTGCTGCTCCGCTCCTATTGGTCGTAGCGTGATATTATAACCTATAGCCTTCCTCGATAAATGGGCTATCCAACAATAAAATATTTTTTCAATGCGGCCCAGTAGTTCCTGAGATTATCGCGTTCAAACAAACAAACAAACTCATAGGGGGATGAAAAATAGATGTTGGCCGATTCTCAGACCTACCCAATATGCACACAAAATTTCATCAAAATCGGTCAAGCCGTTTCGGAGGAGTATGGCAACGAAAACTGTGACACGAGAATTTTATATATTAGATTAGTGGATAGTTATACAAATAAATTAGCAGACGCTTTAAGACCATTTTATTTCATTCCCTTTTCAAAACTTGAATAAAAACTCGATAGTTTGAATGCTCTTAAAACGTCTGCTAATTTATTTGTTTATTATGATTTTTTTTCTTTTTTTTCTCCCTTATGCAATATCTGTTTCGAAGCGAACATTTAGCATGGGGTAAGGAATATACTTTGTCTTGAAAGGCAACAAGTCCAGTGACTTGTGCCCTTTATGTGTAGTTAGTCCCTACAGGTCTCTAGGAGACTTTCATTTTAGTCTTTTAAATGTCAAATTATTATTCATCAAGTGAGTAGCCAGTTTGTTTGGATGTTTGTCTAATCTATTCCTGTAAGTTTTAATTGAGTGTTTGATCTCCTCTTGGACTGTTCTGATTTCAAAGTCGTGGTGTAGTTGTTGGTTTGTTATAAGCCACGGTTTATTATGAGTAAGGGAATTAATCTGGTGGGTCTTTTCTTCGTGCTCTCGTGCCTTTGACAAGGCGCTCTATGGAGTTGTTGTTCCGTCGGGCTATGTGTCCAAAAAATTTTAATACGAGTATTCGAGTGTGAACTACGTCTGCTCATGTTAAATGCGGAGCTGTGCTTTTACCGCCATTTTCACAACTCTCTAAGTACTTTGTGAGTAAAATGCGTAGCATTTGAATACAGGACTCTATATTGAAAACTCGTTTTTAACTCTAGTTTAAAATTGCCAGTAACTACGGGTAAAGTTGATAAAAAAAAATTAAATACTTTTTCTCTTTGGAACGTAACTTCGGCGAACAGTGTTGAAGCATTGATAACGAAAAACTCGAATAAGCTTTTTGCACTCGAGATTTTAAGTAAATTCGCTTGTAAAGGGGATGGTTTAAATTACTGCTACCCTTTTGAGAGACACGCTTGACCATGTGCAATGTGACTTTCAAACAATGAAATGACATTCAAGAAAAAACCTCAGGAATACATGAAGATAGATAGTATCTTAATGGAGTCCATGTCTACATTAAAATAAGTATCTTGGGACAATATGGTCAACATGTTGATAAACTTTCGCGATTTCTACACATTATAACTGCGGCGCGGTGGGAGTGTATCCGACTGTTACGCACGAGGTCGTGGGTTTGATCCCCACCGAGGCAATCGAAATTTTATGGTTGTTTTCTAAAAAAATAACCTTAAATTGTATAAAGCGGTGCGTGGGGCACTTTTGGGTGGTGGAAAACTATGAATGACATCTATTTTATGATCGTAGTACCTATTATTATTATGTGACATAAAGCAGCGTTACCATAAGTGCTCATTTATTTGCCGCAAAAAACATTAATTTAACTTTTTACCCGACTGTAAGGAAGGGTTATGTTTTTCGCGCGTATCTTGTATGTATGTGTGTGTGTATGTAATATTCTTTATTAGGTACCTAATATCTCACAATCCACTGAACGAATTAGTACAATTAAGACGTCGTTATCGTCTTGATCGCCCAAGTGTTCTTAGATATGTGACGTTTGAAAAAACAAACATGGCGGCTGTAAAATGTCAAAATAAAGAGGTGTGAAAAAAAAGTTGTTTTGAATACTGCAATATGGGTATCACAATAAAGGGCACATCTTAAGCATTTCAAAAAGGTATAACATGATTATGACTGAAACACTAGAAAAGTTAGTTAACAACCATTCTTTTTTCAATTTTCAATACTTGATAATAGCTGTAATAAAAGTTAGATGTAACATCGGTTACATCTTATAACCACTAAAAAGTATTAAATCGAAATATAAATTTTAAAAATAGAAATACACCCTACACAAAAAAGATGGAAACAAGATCCCCTACATAATTATATAATTTCATGCATACTTGTTTCCGTCTTTTTTGTGCAGGCGGGTTTTTTTATTTTTATATTTTTTTTATGTTAAAAAATGTTATTATGATCTTAAACTGATTTTTTAGGACCAGGTTCAAAATATTCAGCTCCAAAACGCCTACAAATTCACTGTATACAAGTTTGTACGATAAGTGTGTGTTTTTATATACAATGAAATGAAGAGATGAGCAGGTCGTGCGTGATGATAAGCGTTACGCTAGCCCATATCAGTGCCATCCAAATCCTTGAATAACGGCTGGACACTAGCAGAAATTGTAAAACCTAAAATAAAATAGATGAAAAAAAAAACAAATAACAATACGTAGTAACCAGTCCTTATTTTGTCAATTTTCACAATTTAAAGGCTTTAATAACAATCCTTTCCGTCGTATAGCTATACCAACGAGTTTCATCACAATCGATATCCCTCGCATAATCTTTTAAACTTTGAGCATTCTTCGTTGTCACATTTTGTAATTAAACCGTGCCAGTCTGGAATTTATTACGTAAATTTTGCTATTTTTAGTATCTTCACGTTAATGTTAAATTATCTTTCCATTTTTGGAAAATGTTTTCGCTTTGAAAGCGTGGAAACTGAAGAAAAACACGAGAGATTTGTTATAAACCATCACTTTATTTATAGACAGAGAATTAGAGTAATACTCCCGTAGAAACGTAAAAAAATATTCAAAACAGGTACTAAGTTATATATATATACGTTCGTAAACTATCGCGATTTGTACACATTATACCCGTGCAATACGGGCGTTGCAATACGGTCGAAACGTCGGGCAATAAACAAAGGTATTTAGCCTTAAAATAAAATATTTACGCCATTGAGACCCGTAGCTTATAAAATTCTATAACTAAGTAAAATTTTATTTTGGTTTTATTTTGCTATTAACCATACTACTCGCGCGAATGTGGCACTCGTTCAATTTACATTTAAAATTATATTTTTAATCACATTTTCATACAAAATATACCACTTATATTTTCAATTTTATTCGACGTATTTTCTAAAATCTGTTTTTAATATCACAATACCATGTCCTGGCAATTTCGAACACCACAAAAATTGCAACGATTCATTTTTTATATACCCTAAAAATCCAGGCATTCAAATACTCCTCTCCATAGAAAATAATATTAAATTCACGCAGCAAAGTTAATACCAACCATTCAAGTGATATAATATACAATAACTCATCAAACAGAGTACCCTGTCAAAAAAAAACAGATACACAATTTGCATTTTCCAAAGGATAATAACACAAATTTCAAACAACCCGCTGAAAATGACAATTGTCGCGCCTCGCGTATAGATATGCAGCACATTCTCACCCTACGCTTTATCACTACGTCATATAATCGTGTTTATTAACGATTTTTAATTGCGAAATTCTTCAACCCTACAGTTCCTTTACGAGGGAAAGGGACAACACAAGTTTGTCTGTCAGCGAACTTCATGTTGAACGTTCAGTGTACTGCCATTAGGCTGAAGGAACGGACGTGTCCTGTGCCGCGTTTAAATAAAAATACTTTCGTAAACTATCGTGTCAGTGTGTGATGTGTATCTAGTTGTGTACAGAGAAAAAAAAAGTGGTTGTGAATGATTTCAACTTTTAAAATTACAGTGTGTAAATATAGATAATTTGTATTTTGGAATTTTTGTGTGTAAAACTGAAATTTTTATAAGTTTTCGTGTGTGTTAGTGAATGTAGCAGGTAAGGTCATTTTTATCATAAAGTTATGAAGGTAATGACAGGCATTTTGTTCGGGAACAAAATAATGTGGGTTGTTTTGTTCCGGCAGACATTAGACGATTCTCACTGTAGGATGATAGGGCTGTAATATCAAGGGTATATTTTTGTGTGAGATTTACGTAAATTTGGAATAATTTTGAGTATATTTTGGTAATTTTGCTATTTACTTTACCTTAATTACACGTAAAATATGCTTTGCGTCTATTTACCTATCATTTTTTTTTATTATTAAATAAACATAATATTTTCTAAAAGTTGGTTCTCTGTTTGACCAGTATGACTGCGATTTTCTCAAATACTACTGATACGATTTGAATGGTTTGAAATGTTATTCGACTGCAAATTTTCTTTCGTTTTAATTGTATAAAATATTGTTCTAAATTACAAGATACGGAACTAGGACTTAAACCGTAGGAGTACTTATGCAAGTGTAATTTCCATTCATACGAAATTAAGCATAATAAAATCTTTCCTTTATTTTGACAACACTTAACCAATTCCTTGAATTATCCTATTTTTTTAAGAAAGTTGTACTTAAATACAACATTATCTACTAAAATTAAAAAAAGAGTTTAAACATTATTCAAACGAAAATTTTAATTTAAACCAAGACTAAATGAGGTTTAGAGCTCATTTTAAAAATTCATAACATGTCCATATTTTGCCCTACATAGGCTTTTGAAAGGTTTTAATTTCTTTATCGGGAAAAGTAATTAAAAGAACGTGACAGGAGATGACTTGCGATTTGTAAAATGACGAGAAAAGGTTCTCTTTCTATTATTAAGGCTTTATCTAGACTACATTAAAAATACTATTAACGATCTAGGTTATTAGTTAGGTTACTAAGTATTATTTCAAAAGTCAAAATTGAGTGCTTCTTTCGAGTCGAAATCGAATGTTATAGATCTGTCTGTTATTAACCTAAAAATGACTAACGCCTAAATATTAAATTATTATGTTTTAAAAAAGTATTAACATATTATCAATTAAAAAAGTATTATTGGAAAACTAATCACTAATTTTGAGATACGAGAATCAAAAACGACTGATTGTCTATTTATTTATTTAAAGATTTAGACACAAATAATGTACATAAGCGGACTTAATGTCAAAAGCATTCTCTACCAGTCAACTATTGGGTGACGTAGAAATGATAATTATGTAGTTTGCAGATTGTTAAAACAACTATCTTAAAACTTCGGAGTAAAATCTTGGTTAGGTTAAATACACTACATTATATTTATAAACATAAAAATAATATACATACATAAGCTATATCTTTTAGGATATTGTTAGGCAGAGTTAGGCGAAATTTTGCATCGGTATCATCAAACCTGTTATAGGATGTAAGTTACTATTTGTAGCAATACTCTATGCCAGTAAGAAAAAAAGTATGTTATATTTTCACGAAGCTGTCAATAATGTCTCTTCCTGATATAATCTGATTTTATTTAATAAATATTTCGCATTCAAATTCATTTTTGAGACCTACGATCACATAAATACAAATAATACATAATACATCAAACTTCGAAAAGTTATAGTTGAAACTTAAAAAAATATCATAAAGTAAATTATTTTTTTCATATAAAACGTACCAGAAGAAGAATGAGATAGGCCTGAGTTGAACAGTGATAATCTATATGACTTAATAGTAATAATAATAAGTTTAATTTAATTCAAAATTTACATAGGTTACAGAGAAAGTACGTTAAAACAAGAAAACGATTACAATTAAATACCCTTAATTTTATAATTTAGCTGTTACATATTACGACCAAAAGAAATTTCTGATAGCTCCTACACTAGGTCTAGAAGATTTTTTAGATATTACATTATATAAAAAATGCACCAAAAATTATAAATAACTCGCAAACAAATACCATTGAACTCTATCAAGCTCTATCACAGCACGTAGAGTCAGCTCTACCTATACTAAACTAGTATATTTTGACGAGTAGGTACAATTATTTCCTTGGAAACGAGGTCGCTCTGTTGTGCATTATATTTAAAATTTTCTTTGCCCGGAACTCTGCTCCGATTCTGTAGGCTCTACGTTGCTCCACCGTAACATATTTTTTACTTCACTCGCTTCTGGTGTAGAATTTCTTGTCACTCGAAGTAAACATGTCTTCGTAATATTCCATTTGTGATGACTTACTTACCTACTAATGTTATAATTGTGAATGTTTTGATAGAAGGATGTTTGTTGCTTAATCATGCTGAAGAGATTTAGATAAAATTTGGCAGAGATATAGTAGTCTGGAATAGCAGATAGGCTACTTTTTATCCCGAAAAAATGCGCAGTTCCCGTGGGATAGATACTTTTTTCAAAATTTTCACGAGAGACAATTAGTCTGTCTATATGTAGATATGGGTTAAGTCTTTTTCCTCTTTATCACAATAAAAACTAGATCCTGTCCGGGTCGGACATAGACATGAATCATCACAAAAAAGTTGTTTTGTGTTGGGTCTTTTTTTTTAAAGAGTCCCGCTACCGCTGGACTCTTTAAAAAAAGACCTAACTGCGCAACACAGGGCCTGTACCCTACTGGGTACAGGCCCTGTGTCGCGGGGGACTTTACAAACATACAAGTCACGGACACTAAGTACACCCCAACTCGGAACAATAAATTGTGGATCACACAAAGTGGAGTCGGACACTCTCCTACAGCGCCACAGTTTTAGACCACGTCTAAAATAAAATAGGATCATAAGTTAATTTTGACAGGTAGGACAAAGTAACATTATCCATTTTGGTCCAAATATGTAGCAAGTGCCGACCAAAAACAATTTGTGATATATTTTATTAGGATTTGTCCTTTTCAACATTTATTTTGTTAGGAGGATAACAAAAAAATACGAGAACACTTTTATTCAAGTTTAAAATATAGGCTTTTCAATGAAATTAATATTTAGAACGTATGAAACCTAGATTATATCCTTTTTAGGGTTTATTTTTTCATTTTCTTTATTTCAATTTTGTTAGGTTTTATTTCTTTTTTACTTTAATATGTATTCCTCTAAACCATTAACTTTTGTGTCTCAGTGTTAACAGGAATCTCAATAAAATAAAACTCTATAAAATTTTATTTAAACAGCAATTTAGATGTTTGTCAATATTAGTATGCTAAAATTTTTGACCTAAATGTTAGTAAATCAAAATTCCTAAACTAAATGCGCATTATTTACACGGAAGCCGATATTATTTTATATCAAGAAGTGATTCCACACAATTCTATTTATATAAGAAACCATTATAATACGTGTTCAAACTACCCTAGAGAGCAGACGACAATATAATTACTACCGTTTACCTTGCATGCCGTTGGCTGCGATACAAATTAAGATTAATTCTCCGATATCTACTATCATCCCCGAGGGCTCAAGCTTTACGCTACGGCGCTACCCTCACATTATATGTTTGTGGTACACATGTATAGCATCGGTAAGGTGGTGTCGACAACTGATTTTCAGAGTTACTCTGTTTATTTAGATTTAGACTTTTTACTTATTAAAATGTGCAGGTATACCTTACTCACTAGTAAGTTATACCGGCAGGCAATCGCTTTATAAATTTAGAAAAAAGTTACCAGCTTGATGTTAGTAATAACGTGAAGTAGGTAATGTGTTTAAAAACTACGATTGCAGTAAATCGTAACTTAAGGAAGGTAAATTCGACTTTGGCAGGCATGTCTTGTTGCCGGATCTGGTAACGGTTTAGGACCAGTACTCCTAAGTTCGCGGGTTCAAGTCCCATCTGAGAAGATTTTTCCCTCTATACATTTAAATGTGTCCAACTACAAATTTTCTGTTTAAAAAGTTGCCTGATTTTTTTTATTTTTTTGATGAAAGATAACTCCCGCAGCAAGGCCTGTGTCGTGGGGATCTTTACAAACTTACCAACTTTATAACTATTACAAAGTTCTGTTCTATCTAGGAATCGAACCCACGATCATTTGCACAGCAGTCGTATATATATGATCGTATATATATATATATAAATGATGCGGGCGAGTTCAATATTTCCTAGGTGGTCTCTGAAATCCCCTAAATCAAATGATATAGCTACGGTGTTAATTGGGATTTAGATCTGTAATTACTTATTGTTATCATCTGTGGATTAATTGTAACCTATTTCTGTATCTAATACATTTTAGTAAACACGTAACTAAATAATATTGCTAGAATAGCAATTGTCTCAAAAAGTGTAGGCATTTAAGCATAGTCATAATATCACACTTAAATATCGCACGACTGAAATACGAAATAGGGACTAGTAATTATCACCATCTATTTTTAATAGAGACACGTCATTGTACTTTAAAAATAAAAATTTAAGAGAAATAAAGACAATACAATTACAAATAGTTTTTATTGTTTTTCGCTCACACAGTATTTTACTTTATACATTAAATATTACAGACTCGGTAAACATAAGGTACGATGACCTCCTGCCAGATGGACTGACGACTTAAAAAAAGTCGCAGAAATTAATTGAATGCGGAAGACGGAGGATGTTGTGGCGTCAGTTAGGAGAGGCCTATGTCCAGCCGTTAACCGATACAGGCTGATTGATTGATTACAGTTTGATTCATAGAATTTGTGAGAGACTTGTATCTGAACTAGGAGACTAAAAACGATGTAAATATACGTCTACTGGCTCCACCCAATATAAAATAGTGCTTCACTAATTTTGACGCTTTACAAAGATCTTTACATCTTTAGTTGTAAACATCAACAAAATAATTTATGTACAAACTAGCTTTCGCCCGCGGCTCCGCCCGCGTGGATGTCGGTTATCGCGATAAAAACTATCCTATGTTCTTTCCCGGGACTCAAACTATCTCCATACCAAATTTCATCTAAATCGGTTTTGCTGTTTGAGCGTGAAAGCGTAACAGACAGACAGACAGAGTTACTTTCACATTTATAATATTAGTAAGTATGGATAGTTGTACAGATAAAACTCAATGTCTAACACCATAAATGTTGGTCTAGTGGTTCATGACCCTGACTGCTAAGCCGGAGGTCGTGGGTTTGATCCCCACCCAGGATAAAACTTTGTGTGATGAGCACAATGGTCTATTCTGTGTCTGGGTGTTATTTATCTATAATGTGTATGTATTTAGAAATATTTAAGTATGTTTATCAGTTGTCTGGTTTCCATAGTACAAGCTCTGCTTAGTATGGGATCAGATGGCGTTGTGTGAGTTGTCCCAAAACATTATTATTATTATAAATGATTTCAAAACAAACATACTCGTTGGAACTATGTTTATTATCTTCACATTAAGACACTCCATAACTAAAGTATATAAAGTAGCCATGAACTATGCTTGGTATGTGTTTATTAAAAATCTCAAAGAGCGTCTGCGTCAGACCCTTGTCCCCATGTAAGCCTCTCCAACGGCCGGGATCTCGGTGCCGAAAGGAAACTGACCGGGAAAAGGAAAACGGTCAACATTTATTTATTTAATAACAATAATATAATGGTGAAATTAGTGGCCCTACTATAACTTTATACAATGTGTAACGGAAAGTGTTGCTATATTCAAGGGTATACATGCTATTGAGTACTTTTGATACTGAGTATTTTAATTAAAATCTAAGTATCCTAAAATCTATACTAATATTATAAAGCTGAAGAGTTTGTTTGTTTGAACGCGGTAATCTCAGGAATTACTAGTCCGAATTGAAAAGTTCTTTCATTGTTGGATAGCCCATTTATCGAGGAAGATTATACAAGTTGTGTTAAAATTAAATTTGAAATAATAGAGTGGTCGTATTGCTAATAGATAAGATGATACGCACAACAAGGTCACCAATTCTTATTAAACGAGATATTCTGTCTATGTGGCATAGATACAGCATTTTATTTAACTAAACTAACAAATTATTTACAACATAGACCCAAACTTATAATCTAGGAATTAAAATAACAAAACTAAATAACATATAAGTTTATTGGCTAAGGCATCGGTCTCGCAATCGCGAGGTTTTGCTAGTAATGTGGGACCACGATCCCACTTAACAAGTTATCTTTTAGATAAAAAAAAAATTGATTGTATATTTGACATTGATACAAAATCTTTTTGTGTTATCTATACTAATATTATAAAGCGGAAGAATTTGTTTGTTTGATTGTTTGTTTGTTTGTTTGTTTAAACGCGCTAATCTCAGGATCTACTGGACCGATTTGAAAAATTTTTTTTTTGTTGGATAGCCCATTTATCGAGGAAGGCTATAGGCTATATTATATATAACATCGCGCTACGACTAATAGGAGCGGAGAAGCGACGAGAAATGTTTCAAAAACGGGGAGAAATTACGCATACGAAGTTGCGCGGGGCAGCTAGTTTTATTATACACTAGCCGACCCGCGCAACTTCGCCTGCGTAAATTTTCCCCGATTTTGAAACATTTCTCATTGCTGCTCCGCTCCTTTTAGTCGTAGCGTGATGTTATATAGCCTATAGCCTTCCTCGATAAATGGGCTACCCAACAGAAAAATACTTTTTCAATTCGGACCAGTAGTTCCTGAGATTAGCGCGTTCAAACAAACAAACAAACAAACTCTTCAGCTTTATAATATTTATACAGATAAGAAACTGTCCAATAACAATTTTCTTATTGGTTCTGATAAAAGGGAAAGGCTCTGTTCTTGTGTTATTTGTAAATAACACTAACTGCACTATATTACACTAATTTCACTAAGCTAACTCGAATGGGTCGAGAAGCTTAGTGAAATTAAGACTAAAGACAACTGTCTTTAGTCTTCTCACTATGTCCGCGACATCAAGGAACTGGATAGTCTCAACGTTCACATGTTTAAGTAGTCGTCGTTCATGAGCTTCTGCATACTTTTTACTAATTTGTATAACAAGGTTTACATTTAAGTCACCGGAGTAAAATCATTGTTTTATGTCAGGTTTAGGGCCTAAACCTCACAATAAACAATGATTTTACTCCAGTAAAATAGTCTGTAGGAAGTTAAGGTCATAACTCCAAAAACGGATGGTAGGTGGATAAGGGCTTGTATGTAATTTTTTCAACAATATTTTTCAAAATTTGATTTGTGAACCTTATATTACAAATCATCCTGTATATAAAATATCGACACTAAACCGTATCAGATACGGAATCAAAAGCATTTTCCGCGAAATTCTCTAAATAACTCGCGGCAAAATAATCAGAAACGGAATCGGCAATAATTAAAATATTTGTTTTTTACAAAAGCTCTTCAAACCGATTACTTTGCGATAGACGTTTTTTTTCTCTCTTTATATCTCTGAATTATTTTTTTTAATTGTATTTTCTGTTTGAATTTTCGTTTTGTTTTATGTAATGAACTTTTCAAGGTCATTTTGTGGCAATGGGATTACTCTATTGGCTTCTGGTAGATTGAGCAGACAAACGAACTGAGTGATTGAAAATAATCGAAATATTGATGATTCGATGCACTTACGCTATCTATGCCCCATATTTTGTACAAGCTGTCCCGCGCAACTTCGTCTGCGTAATTTTTTCCCGTTCTTGCAACATTTCTCATTGCTGCTCCGCTTCTATTGGTCGTAGCGTGACGTTATATAGCAAATTTAAGAATTTTTCTATTCGGATCAGTAGTTCCTGAGATTACCGCGTTCAAACAAACAAACTCTTCAGCTTTATAGTATTAGTATAAATACCATGGCTCTGGGATTTGATTTGGCGTGTTTGTGATTGATTAGTCTAACCATACACAAGTTTTAACACATTTTTTTAAAAGAGGACTAGCAATGTATGATTGTGGAACCAACATTACTAGCAATCCTGTTAACCCCTCCAGCTAAGCTCAATGACTTGTGTTAGGAGTGGATTCACGTCGGTAGTATAATGGGTAGGATTGCCTCAGCCATTAGGCTGCACATTATAATCTAACTAAATAAATATTAACTAACAACATAACTGACGACTGCCTCTGTTGCGCGGTGGGATGTGTTCGACTGCTACGCAAGAGTCTTCGTCGTCGGCACTGTTCGGAGACAGACGTGTGTTTCTCTGCGCTCGATTTTTCATCTATTTATTTATTCTTTGCGTTTCTTAGAATCGGTCCCTCTCGTTTACTCTTGGGTCGTCTCCCATAAGGCCCCGCGGCCATTTTAGAATTTGTTCGGCCAGTGATTAAACTCCCCCACGACACAGGGCTTGTACCCTATTACGGGAGCCGTCTTTAAAAAAATAAAAACATTTTAAATTACAAATGAAGTACATACGTATAAGTCTATTAAATATGATAGCATTACTTAAGTATTTAAATAGTAGGTATTCTTGTTTAAATTTTGTGTTTTGACTTTGTTCTGTTTATACTAAAATTCCTCATACTAAAACTCTGAATAAAGAAATATAAATATGCACTAATATAATTTCGGAAAATAACCTAAAAAATTGTCAAAATAAAATATATCTTTTAAGACTCGTAGAAGCAAAAAAAGGTTCCCTTATAAGGATATACTTGAGTGAATTATGATATTAATTACTACCATGATAACCCCACGGGAGCCGATGGAAATTAATGGGAGCATGTTATCGCGAGAATACATTAGCACGCCATTTGTCTGCGCGGTTGTGGCTCATTTCCTCATAAATTTTGAGGAAATCCCTGCAAAATCCTGACTCAGAAGTTAATTCATAGTTTGATAACGATAATGGAATAGCAGTGAAGTTAAGAAATCAAATCAATCTACAGATGGGTGACCTGTTTTAAAAGCCTTAATATCAGTTGTGCCAAACCTAGCTCAGAATAGCCACATCTCTTGTCTACGATATTTCGTAGACGCTGTACGAAATGCTACGTCAAAACCTGTAGACCCAATTTAATTTTAACGTAGCATTATACATAGAACAAATAGCTTATTATAGGGACGTTGCTCTACAAACTGTATTATAATGTAGGAACTATCACACGACGTTAATTTTCATTGCGCTATCGTAGACGTGACAATATCGATAAAATACATACTTACAACTAATTTTCGTAGAACGCTACGAAGATGCTACGTCGTAGAACACGGCGATGTAGACATTGTTAGTTAGACTGGCTATTGAAAGGTATTGGCTTGAGGCTATGTGCATTAATTTTGTTAACTATAGAATATACATTTTGAAAATGTGTGTAAGAATATGTAAAATTGTCTAAAAAAAAAATAGCAGTTTTACATTTTTTTAACAAGCTTCATAGAAGTATATTATCAATTCGCATGTATGTAATTACAAAAACATAAAGAAATCAATCTTTTATTGTATACATATCAACCCATATGATGGCCCACTGCTGGGCACGGGTCTCCCCAGTAGAACCTACTAGTATGTAGATCCTGGGGGTAATTGCCATAATCGCCACGCTTGGCGAGCGGGTTGGCGATCGCAGTAAGGCTTTAAGTACGCAGTTTTATTGTATATTTCATAAAAATGTATAGAAAAAAGAATGTTGCAAAAAACCAAAATAGTATAAAATGGGTAACAAGAGGTATTAAAATATAAAATGAAATGATTTAATATATTAAAATGAAATTATATTAGGTTATACAGAAAAATAATTCTTGTTGCAAAAAAGAAGGCAGAAACTAGACAACTAGAAAATGCAATGAATGTCAATAAACATATATGGCATGTAGTTAATGACTGTAGAAACAAAACTAGCAATTTGTTAACAAATATCTTGAAAATGAAGCACAACAACAGATATACTCGTATCATATAAAATTATATATACTATGGGTCTTAATCGCATTAATAATTTAAGGCCAAATACCTTGTTTATTGCTCGACGTTTCAACCGTATTTATTCAAGTCTACCCGTAACCACGACCGTTGCAATGCGGTCGAAACGTCGGCTAATAAACTAGGTATTTTGCCTTAAATTATTCACGCGATTAAGACCAGTGGTGTATCTAATTTCATAATGTATACAAATCACGAAACTATATACAAAAAGAAAGAAAAGAAAGAAAAAGCGTTTATTTTTTGCACAGTACATTTAGGGAAATCTTATTTACAATACTTAAAAAGAATTATATGTGTGTAAAAAATATATTTATTATTTATATATCTGTTATAAATCAGTATTTATTACAGATATATCGACAATTGTAATAGCACAAGTATAACGTTTGTCTTATTGTTTATACACAGTTCCTGAACTATTACACAGACTCCACACGTTGGCCCCAACATTAGTCCCAACGTCACTCGTCCAACGCGTAGTTCTAGAAAACAACATTGGGGCCAACCTTGGGACGGGCGTTTTTCTACATCCACACATTGGACGAGTGGCGTTAAGCCCGCGCTGGGGGCGACGAGCCGAGCCAGCGTAATACTCGGACCAGTGACCAACGTGTTTATGAAATTTACATATCTCTGTCCCAAACGGGAATCGAACCCATAACCGGCGGTAGCTTAATGGCTAAGGCATCGGTCTTGTAATCGTGAGGTCGCGGGTTCGTATCCTACCCATTAAACTACCGACGTGAACCCACTTCTAATACAAGTCTTTGAGCTTAGTTGTAAGGGTTCACAAGATTGCTAGTAATGTGGGACCCAATCCCACATTGCTAGTTATCTTTTCTTATTATATAAAAAAACTCTCTTGCAAGCAAGCGTACACACTCCCAATTGGCACTGAGGCAGTTAACTACTATTTGATAGTCTTTAGTTATATTAATTGTTGTGGCTGTTAAAATTTAAATGAGCGACACAAATTGTTAATACGCATTGATTTTACTTCAGAATATAATTTAGTTTAAAGTAAAATATGGTTTCAACAAGAGTCACATCCGAATATATTCAATGAAATATTAAATTGAAATTTACACATGATTCACTTTATTGTAATGCCGCATTAGTTATACTAATGTGAGCTTACAGCTGTAAATTGTGATTATTTCATAAGTTATTGGTTTTGTGATTTGTTGGTATCGTCAGTGGCGGGCTATAGTTTGCTGCATATATTTGCCTCAACGTTGGCCCTCGTACAGCGTAAGGATCTATAAAACTACACTGTACAATGGCGAACAATTGTTTTTAATCTTTCGCGATTTTTACACATATTAGAATATTATCAGGACTTAATCGTGTGACATATTCAAAATTCTTTATGCACTTAGGATGCAAAACAACTCTTGTGATACGTCGGGATTCTACATGTACATGTAATGCCAAGTTCGCAAACAATAGGTAAAGCCGGAGAAAAGAACCTGGCAATAAAAACTAGCGGCCACTCTTTTCAAATTGCCAATTTTACAATGTTTGAATGTTAATAACTTGATATGGGGGTAAGGTGCTGCTACTTATATACTATACACCATGTTAAATGTCTGATGCAAATTGTAGGTATTATCAAAAAGTTGAAACATGAGATAAACTAAAATCAGCCTTAGTGGGTACAATATAGCAGGAGCATTTACTTACAAACAAGGTAAAAACTATACGTGCTTAAATAATGCCCAAAGTACTTGTAATGATTAAATATAAAATATTAATTCTGATATCAAAAAGAAGAAAAGAATGGCCTTTATTCGTCACGCAGAATCTTTACTTACAAAAGTAAAATCATGCTCTTAATCAAATATTTAAAGATACGAACCTTTTATTTACCCGACGTTTCGAACGAGTTGTACCGATCGTGGTCACGAGTCTGCTCTTTTTATCCCGTGACCATGATTAGTGCAATTCGATCGAAATGAATTTTCATACGCATTGAACAAATGATGTTGGGGCCAATATAATGTTCTAGCCAAATTTGTACCACAACAAATTAGGAGAGAGATATAGAAACACAAAGGATTGATTAAATAATCTTCTCTATCTCTAATTACAAGTGACGGCTTTTGTGTCTCACAAAAGCACCTTTCAAACGCAATTTTCGGCATTGGGCTGAACTTCTTCCTGAGCTGTAACTAGGCATAATTGTTGTTATGCGCTATTATTTAGAATTAATACTGTCGTATTCAAATTTTACTAAAATAAAGGCATTATGCCGGTTTACCGATCAGAGCAGCGCTTACGTCAGTGGGCGTAGGAGGCATTCATAGTCTGGCATTTTGTGTACGTTTCTCTTAATTTATGATAGCCGTGCTATTGTTGGCCTTTGTAACAAAACAAACAGGCCTTTTTTGTTAAATTACATTTCGGTTGACAATTTACTCATGCTAGTTGAAATATATAATGTAAAAGCTTGTTGTGGTGACATTTTTTATTTACAAAGGAGTAAGGATACAGAATTTTCGTTTGGAAGCGACCTGACCCTACTGAGGGTTTAACAAGGTAAAACTAAAAAACAGACATTCACGGGAGGGCTCGAAATACTTTGGGAGGAAGGGCGGAGAGGAGTTTGAGTGCCTTACACTGGAAAGTCACAAAGTTATTTCATGTTTTTGGTTATACAACGTACGTAACGTAACAGAAAGCCCATGATAATGAGTGCGCAAATCTAATTACAAAAAAAATCTGAGTATCCCTCAGCACAAATAATAATAATAATAATTTCTTGGGACAACTCACACAACGTCATCTGATCCCAAATTAAGCAGAGCTTTTACCAAACCAGACAACTGTTTTTGGTTTGTGTTAGTATTAGTTGTTTGGAAACCAGACAACTAATAAAAATACTTATATACATATTTCTAAATACATACATATTATAGATAAATAATACCCAGACACAGAATAAACCATCGTGCTCATCGCACAAAGTTTTATCCTGGGTGGGGATCGAAGCCACGACCTCTTGCGTAGCATTCGGATACACTCCCACCGCGCCACAAAGGCAAATGAAAGTAGTAACTCCATTGATTTCTGTGGAGTATCCACCCACTTGGGGAGGTAAAATACTTATGCTATACGCTTTTCGCTACAGAAATTAGACAAAATGAAAATGCTGTTACTATATAATGTTATTGTAATCAGATATGACACCATGGTAGGTGCAATATTGATAACATATACCATCCGTTTTATATCGCGTAGATGGAGCTTTCTCTTAGTAAGTTAGTACTATACTATTGAAATGAAAAGTACGTTTGATATTTGCGTAAAGAATGAACTTGATAAAACTTGCACCAAATTTGGTACAAGTTATGAAAGGAATTGACATTTTATAATGTGTTCCTTTTTTTATGTAATCAATTCCAATATGTTTCATTTCCTGGTATGATGTTAGTAACACATTACAGTAAGAAATGCGTGTACATTATAAAAAAAATTAAGGTTCCAACATGCCGTATGAAAAATCTGATTTGAATAATTGTATCAGCAGATGTGGTACGCCCTTTTGTTGAGAAACGCAGTTTTTCGGCAATAATTCAATGACGGTATATCCGATCATGTCCGAAATAATTTTAGTTTGGAGTATTTGTTAAGCGCTACCTTTTTGATATTTTTCATATTTTTCTGTCACATGGTTCAAAAATAAGGATGCATTTTCGGAGCGATTATTTCCAAAAATATTCAAATACCTTAAAATGTTTTAAAAATACCTGTCGATTGATGTGCTGTGAAATTTTTCAGGTTCTGCCACATGTATTGAGTAGCCCCCTAAAAATATTTATTTTTATTACATATATTATTATTACAAGACACCTTTTCAGGATTTTTTTTAAAATTAATTCTAAAGTCTTTAAGTAAAACGCCTGTAACAGACAGATGGACATGACGAAACTATAAGAGTTCCGTTTTTGTCATTTTGGCTTGGGAACCATAAAAATAAGTATAATTATCGGTAGTTTATAATTTGTCTTTATTTTGATATCGATGAATTTAGATCGTTTATAATTTGACCTTAAACGGTCTTGCTGTATCCACACCAAAGTTATATCGTCAGGAATTACAAATCTTTGCCTATTCCTTTTCATCATGTTTTATCTTTTGTCTCAAAAGCAAACAAAAAACCATTTAAACCAGTAACAAAACAGCTGTAGTAGGTACGATGTGACAGTCCCACATGGGAACAAGCGCTGAACCACAAAATGTTGAAGTTTGCCACCAAAGCTTCAAGTTAGTTTTAGTTTTAAGTAATCCACCACATTATGTGGGCCGTGTCGGGGTCAATGGTCTTTGTTATGTGTTTAGGCACTTAAATTCTTGTGTTGGAACTTAGACAAAATAATACATGATGTATGAATACATTTTACTTTAGTAAACACGCACGTACTTTTATAATTTTCAAGGGCATACCATGATTTCCTGTACTCTAATTTAGAGGTCCGATTAGTGGAGTACAATGGGCAGCAAATGGTCGCAGACATCTACACTAATATTATAAAGCTGAAGAGTTGTTTGTTTGAACGCGACAATCTCAAGAACTACAGGTCCGAACTGAAAAATTCTTATTCTATTACTGTTTAATAGCCCATTCATCGAGGAAGGTTACAGGCTATATAACATCACACTACGACCAATAGGAGCGGAGCAGCAATGATAAATGTTGCAAAAACGAGGAAAATTTACGCAGACGAAGTTGCGCGGGACAGCTAGTAATAATATGAAGATGAAGAGTTTGTTTGTTTGTTTGAACGCGGTAATCTCAAAAACTACTGAACCGAATTGAATTTTTTTTTCAATGTTAGATAGCCCATTTATCGAGGAAGGCTATAAGCTATATAACATTACGCTACAACCAATAGGAGCGGAGCAGCAATGACAAATGTTGCAAAAACGAGGAAAATTTACGCAGACGAAGTTGCGCGGTACAGCTAGTAACTTATAAACAAACCTATGGATAGGTTCAAGTATAACATTTTTGGCTCTCTTCAACAAATTTTTGAGTTATATGGACGTCTATAACTGGCATTTACATATTTGCACATAAAACCTAGCACCAATACAGCGTATATAAAACTTAATTGTGCCTCAAAAACCTGGCACCGGTGCCTTCATAACCCCGATATTGCCTCCAGCTACATAATCTATAAAGAAAATTATTACAGTATCTATTCTTTTAACCCTCTAAGGAATAAATAAGGTGAAAGCGAAGTATCTTCCGTGAGGTATAGTAGTTAATTCAATTAGTTACATCTTGGGTAGCGTATTGTGTAATATTTATGCTGTATCTGTTCGTAGCTCAAGGTCACAGAAAGTATTGATCTGATAGAATTATATGACGGGTAATTTATGATGCAGGTAGTTTAGGGTTGTATTTGTGGTTTGGGCTTCGTGATTCGGCGGTGACGAGTGAGTGGAGTAGTGATTTTGACAACATTGTTGGATTGGATTAGAATGGTGTGTCTGGTGCAGTGTGGAGACAACGTTCTTGTGATGAGACGTAGTACAATTTATTTTATATTTATATTTTGTCCAAAACATTCATTATTTTTAAGAGTTTCCTATGTTGCAAATAACGATACTAATATTATAAATCTGAAGAGATTTTTTGTTTGGACGCGATAATCGCGGGAACTATTGGTCCGAATTGAAAAAAAAAAATACTGCCCCTTTATCGAGGAAGGCAATGAAAAATGTTCCAAAAACGGGGAAAATATACGCAGACGAATTTGCGCGGTTCAGCTAGTAAAATATAAAATACTAGCTCTCGCAACTTTGTCTTCGTCAATATTCCCCGTTTTTGCAAACATACAAAAATCGCGATTTTTTCATACCTGCCAAATATATTTAAAAAAAAACATTAAAACCGGTCCTAGCTCTTTCGGAGAAGTTCGACCACAAACATCGTGACACGAGATTTTTACATATCTATACTAACAAAGCTGGAGAGTTTGTTTGTTTATTTGTTTATAATAATAATAATAAATTTATAACGGAAAAATCTTTTACAAAAAATATTATAGAACAATTAGGCAGTAAATACACTATAATATCAAATTATATGATTACATCTTAGGACAACTCGTACACGGTCGTCTGATCCGAAACTAGGCAGAGCCTGTACTATGGCAACCAGACAACTGATAAACCCACTTATTAAATATTATAAATTTGCATAGGTACATATTTTTGAAATATAATTATAAATAAAAGTATTTTATACTACTTTAAAGACATAGAAAATTTTTTATTCTTTAAAATATAATTACAATAGATATTACAAATAGAGATAAGTCTAATTAATTGCAATTAGCTATACCCTGAACTAAGTCACAGATAATATAGTACTACTAGCTGACCCGCGCTTATATACATATTAAATAAATGGAAGGATAAAGTACTACTCAAAACTATATTAAAGTAATTGAATTGCGAACCACGAAATATTGATTTGGTTCAAAACATACAAAAAAAGAAACTCACAGTCGAATTGATAACCTCCTCCTTTTTGAAGTCGGTTGAAAAGTCGTCCCAGGCGGGACTCGAGCCGAGGACACGGTACATTGCGTGACGATTGTCGTAAAATCGTATCATATGGACGATACATTTGACTATAGCGGACATGTCTTTGTGTCGGAGTTGGTCCTATCTGAACCCTGGTTAATGTGTCAGGGTGCGTGGCATTCAAAGTGTTAACCTATTGGCATCTTTGTTTAGCAATGAAAGAGCTATAGCGGGAAAAATGTACCTTCTCTTGAAATATTTCAGACTGCCTCTATGGCGCAGTGGGAGTGTATCCGACTGCTACACAAGAGGTCGTGGGTTCGATCTCCCCCCAGGATTAAACTTTGTGTGATGAGTACGATGGTTTATTTTGTGTCTGGGTGTTATTTATCTATAATATGTATGTATTTAGAAATATATAAGTATGTTCATCAGTTGTCTGGTTTCCATAGTACAAGCTCTGCTTAGTTTGGGATTAGAAAGCGTTGTGTGAGTTGTCCCAAAAAATCTTCTTTGGTTTTGGCCTACTGACGGCAGTAAAGAAAAAGTTTCTTCACAAAAGATTAAATTTAGAAACTTTAATTTTAAATCAAAGACCGGTAATAGAACTCTTTCTAAATATAATTCGGTTTCATAGAACAAGTTTGGAAAGTTTGAAACAATCTTGTGATTTATTTAATTGAATGAAATTCAGGTGAGTTGGTTGAACCTTTATGTAGTAAAGGGTTGGATCTGGTTGTAACTTTTACAGTTAAAACTAAAGACAACTTCATTAAGGGAAAGTGAAATCTTGTTTTATGTAAGGGTTTTGAAAAGTATGTTTGGTAAGGCTGCACTGTTGTAAACAAGGTTTATTAAATTGTACATATCTCAAGCACATAGAGAAATAAAATTAAAGAGTGTGTTTGTAAGAACCATTTTGTCTGTCTGTTTGCTCGACTGGATCGATTTTGAAGAGACTTTTTCTGACAAATAGCAAATAGCTGAAGTTGTAAGAAGTCACTTAGACTACTTCCAAAATGTTTTTAGATTCCACGCTGGTCGTGTCAATTTGTTTGAAAAATATTAAAATAAATACTTTTTCTATTACAAAAAAAAGCTTCAAGTTAAGAACGATAAGTGAAGAGGCTTAGACAAGTTACATTCGCTCTGTGGTGTGTAAAAAATGTCTCCTTCACCGCAAACGTCATAGTCTTGAAAAATAAAAACCGCCATGTTATTTCGTTTTGAACATAGTCTTACCGTTTGCTTGATTAGTGATCAATCGAATGGAAAAAAAGCGGAGATACTCGTACTATCAATAGTGCAGCTTATCTACGTATCGACTTGGATTGACCATCTTATTTCAATTCCATACATTTTGAGACCGCCTCTGTGGCGTGGTGAGAGTGTGTGTCCGACTGTAGCAGTCGGACACACTCTCACCACGCCAGCAAGAGGTCGCGGGTTCGATTTCCACCCAGGATAAAACTTTGTGTGATGAGCACGATGGTTTATTCTGTGTCTGTGTGTTATTTATCTATATGTATGTATTTAGAAATATGTAAGTATATTTATCAGTTGTCTGGTTGCCATAGTACAACCTCTGCATAGTTTGGAATCGGATGACGTTGTGTGAGTTGTCCCAAGATATTTATTATTATTATTTTGTACCTACTTTTCCATTAACGACATCGCTATTTAAATGTAACTTTGTCTTGGCCCTCAAGTAGGCTTTGTTATATTCGATTTAAAAATATATTGACCTTTTTTTGCGGAAACTCGTCGACGGAATTTTCGTGTAAAGAGGTAGCCCTACCCAAACAAGGAAAGATTGTCTACCTACATATATATGTATGTGTACCTAACAACTCTAGCAAGTATACTTACACCAGTAAATTGGGGTTTATTTACAACTAATGAATAAACTTTCGTCATACATGGGGAAACCGAGTAGAAACTTCCCTGTTTGACCTTGACTTCTTACTACAAGTAAGGATCACGCGTGACTATGGGTTAACGCACACTAATCACTTTGGAAAAGTATAGGGATCGATTCGCTTTGATGCTGTATTGAGCACGAACATGAGCACATGAGTGTGAATGTGCTGGTGGGCAGTTTATGAAAAAAATGAAATGGCTATATAACATAACGATACGACTAATAGGAGCGGAGCAGCAATGAGAAATGTTGCAAAAACAGGGAAAAATTACGCATACGAAGTTGCGCGGGACAGCTAGTTAATATTATAAAGCTGAAGAGTTTGTTTGTTTGAACGCGGTAATCTCAGGAACTACTCATCCGAATTGAAAAATTCTTTAACTGTTAGATAGCCCATTTATCGAGGAAGGCTATAGGCTATATAACATCACGCTACGACGAATAGGAGCAGAGTAGCGACGAGAAATGTTGCAAAAACGGGGAAAATTTACGCATACGAAGTTGCGCGGGACAGCTAGTTATAGATAAATAACACCTAGACACAGAATAAACCATCGTGCTCATCGCACAAAGTTTTATCTTGGGTGGGGATCAAACCCAGGACCTCCGGCTTAGCAGTCAGGGTCACTTACCACTAGACCAACAGGTCAGCAAATAAATAAATCAAATTCAATAAATAATATAAAAATTATTAGAAATAAAACCGGTACCTTATATATGTGAAAATAAATATGTAGTATATAAAATAACAGACAATACAAATGTTTGGAATTGTGAATTGAATGTGAACACTTTGTTTGGATGGATACAGTTTTTCTGGGCTACTTTCCGGTCTGCTTGCCGCGTTGCGTGTGGAAGCACTATTAGCAGTAGCTTTTTCTTGCATTAAATTTTATTTTGATTGACATTTCGAGCCGTTTCCCTCTTTAACGTTTCTTTTTCTTTAATGAATGCCTATGTAATTTTTCTGTTTGCTAGATTTCAATTTGGTCTGTGCTTTGATAAAATTAGTAGCGGTTTTCTTTATATATACGGAGGTAGTAACACACAGTTAACAGCATTATGCCGGTATTGCGTGACTGGCTTGCTAACCGCAAGCGGTGGGTGGTCAATTTGCAGTCGAAGCGCTTACGTCGCCTTCGGCTCATCACCACACATTATTTAACCCCCAAAGCAATCGATATCAGGTAGCATACTATTTATTTGTTTAATTTTAAGTTTTAATTTTTACAGATTCAAGGGACACAAGTATATGGTTTTAATTTCAACTCAACTCGATACATCCATGGGTTCCCGAGATAAGAGTTTTGACAGACAGGTGGACGGACGGCCAACAAAGCGATCTTCGCTAAGGTTCCGTTTTTTCCTTTTGAGGTACTAAATCCTAAAAAAGAAATCATTACATAGAACCCGTCATTTAACGAAGTGCCGATATGTTACCGACCGGTTTAGCGTACGACAACCTTAAACCTCAGCGTTCCGGCGAGCTCTAATCGGCTATTCAGAAAAAGTGAAGAAATCCAACTATTAATTCTTAGAGAAAACTATTAGTCTTTACTCTCAAAAGTATTCGTAACTCAAAGATTAGACCACTTCTAATGAGTTTGTTCCGAACCAAACTTACGCACAAATGGAACAAATTTGTTCTTTTGTGCCGATAACATTTGTAGTTTCGAGTTTTTAACTTGTTTGTTTTTTCGTTAATCTGGTAGAAGGTAGAGATCTTTAGATGGCTTTATATGGATCAATGGCTAATGTCCGTAGGAAGAGATACGGCTTTGTTTTTAACGTACAACTTGTAACACAAATATGTATTCAAATATTGCCGGACAGTTTATGCATAAGTATTGCCTCTAATGGGGCTGTATCTTACTTATTTCTTTTAATCTTTTTAATAATAAGATAACTAGTACAGTAATAAGAAATTATATTATACTAGGTGCCTGCTCCGGCTTCGCACGGGTGTCATATCGTAGCATTTTATACCTTGAGTTACATTATTGTAATTTTTGTAGGGATCTCGTTTTTTTTCCTTATTTTTTAAAAAGACGACTCTCGCAGTAGGGTCCACGCCCTGTGACGCGGGACTTTACAAACATACAAGTCACGGACACAAAGTACATATACTCGGAACAACAATTTGTGGATCACACAAAGTTGTGCCCCGTGTGGGAATCGAACCCACGACCTCTTGCGTAACAGTCGAATACACTCACACCGTGCCAAGATCTCTAATTTTTTGACAATAAAATATAGCTTAAGCTACTCCCTGATAATGTAGCTTTCTAATGATGAAAGATTTTTTAAAATCGGTCCCTAATTTTCGGAGCCTATTCAATTTAAACAAACAATCAAATCTTTCCTCTTTATGATATTAGTATAGACTAGCTTTCGCTGGCGGCTCCACTCGCGTGGATGTAGGTTATCGCAATTAAAACTATCCTATCTCCTTTCCCTGGACTCAGTCCATTCAGAACTTCATTCTTTCGTTCGTTTAGTGGTTTAAGCGTGAAACGTAACAGACAGAGTTACTTTCATATTCATATTAGTTTAGATTTCTGTGTCTCCGAGGACTTTACAAATACACATTATCACTAACACAAAGTACCAACCACTCAACAACAGTATCTTCGGTGAAGGCGTCCAAACAATCAAACAGTTCGGCTTTATTATTATTGTATAGATAAAATTGAGGTAATTAAAGATATACACCCAAACGTATCTATCGTTTAAAGTGTCTTTAAATTTTGTTATCTATACTAATAAACAGAAATGGGTGCAATTTTACATAGGAGTAGAATATAGTCTGAAATCTATCTGTCCGTCCGTATGTCACGAACACGTCCGTATGAGACATTTTATTCAAAGACTACACAATGAATATTGATTAAATTTGGTGAAAAGGTGTCTTGTAGTAGCCGCTACTTAGTTTGATAGCTAAATAATAAATGTAAATATTTTTAGGGAGGGCACTCCATACATGTAACAGAAGCTACAATTTTTTTTTGAGCTATTGTGTGGCCCATAATTTGACAGGTCTTTTAAAAACATTCTAAGGTTTTTAATGAACTTTTTTGATTAAGTGAATATTTTTAAAAATAATAGCTTCGAGAGTTGCATAAATTGTGTCCACCTCCTTATCTTTTGAACCGTGTTACCAAAAAATATAAAAATAAATCCAAAATATAGCGCTTAACAAATACATTAAGCTAAAACTATTTCAGACATGATCGGATATACCGTAATTGAGCTATTGCCGAAAAACTGCGTTTCTCAACAAAAGGGCGTAAAAGCCAGGAACGTACGCTCTTCTGCTAGTGCAATTATTCAAATCAGACTTTTTTATACGGCAACGACTCCGGAACCCTACACTGAGAATGGTCCGATATGCTGAAAAATGTACAGCTCCCGTGGCGTTTGATATACAAGATTTCCACACGAACAAGGTCACGGGCAACGCTTGTAGTTACAAAATGACATCCACAGAAACAATTCTGTACTGTTCGTATGTAGTTCTTCACAATATGGTATTAGTGAGAAGTGCACAATGAGTATAATGCGGGCGCGACTCGCGGGTTGCAGTTGGAAACCGCGCCGTTTGTCATTTCGCTTTACTTACATCTATGTACCGTCTGCAAAATAAGTGCAATTTTTCGTCAATACAAATTTCTCGTGGGTACAAACAGGGTACAAGCTTCGTGTCGTGCAATCAGATCTAAAACCAGACCTCATTTAGTGTATTTGTTTTCTAAGCCCTTCTTCTATCTCCTTTTATTTTATACTAGCTGTCCTGCGCAACTTCGTATGCGTAAATTTTCCCCGTTTTTGCAACATTTCACGTCGCTACTCCGCTCCTATTAGTCGTAGCGCGATGTTATATAGCCTTTAGCCTTCCTCAATATATGGGCTATCCAACAAAAAAAGATTTTTTCAAATCGGACCAGTAGTTCCTGAGATTAGCGCGTTTAAACAAACAAACAAACAAACAAAGCAAACAAACAAACAAACTCTTCCGCTTTATAATATTAGTATAGATTAAAATGAACAACCGCATTAGGCAAAAATCCCTTAGCCGTTAGGACTCGGTCATCAGTTTGGATAGCTTCTGAAATTAATAGCGTCTATTCTATATATATGAAATAATTTTATTTCGATCATTTTACCATTTTAATTGTGACGCATCTTTAATAATGAAAAGCTACTACTACTACTAGAAATTAAGACTAAATAAAACAAATATATTTCTAAAATTGGGACCCCTGGGCATGATTCCACAAATACTGGCGACATTTCCTCACTGTATAGCAATGCTGATGCGAGGATGATTCTATATAAAAGCCAAACCATATTTTAACGATGACACGTATAGTTAATATATGGCAAGGCTATTTAGGACTAAAAATGTCAAATTTCTCATACACCTTTAAGATTTTGTGGTTTTAGAAGAATATATTAAGACGTCGGGTCTGCACTCTGCCCTTTGGTTTAATCGAATTGCCGATCAGTGAAGGAATAGAGAGCGCTATGTTATCATCTGAGTGGGTCCTTGTCACTTTCTTCTTCATCTTAGGGTTTCGAAAGCAAAAAATAAAACCAATGGTTGAGGTCGAGGACGCGGCCACGTCTGCCTACTGCATTGTCGGAGAAAGTCATTAAGCTCTTATCTTTCTGGAATGTTAAAAATATTTATAAAATGTAAACTAAAATCTATGCAAAGCTATATTGGATCGTTAGTGTAATTAAAACCATCTCAAACTGCACAACTTAAAAGAAAATAAAAAGTGGTATTAAAAATAACAATGCAATTAACACCATTAGACTGAGACGAGCTCGTTTGGCAGCGTCTTAAGATAGTTAAGTCAGCAAACAATTTACAACTAGCTTGTTACAACACTTGGATAACTAAATGGACTGTTAACCTATTTTTATTTTAACAATTTTTCTCATTTATTTCGGCAAAGCTGAGCCTCCACAGCGAGCGGAGCTCGTTTTGCTCGCATCGGTAAATTTAAAATATTTATATAGTTTATAATAAAGTTGCTCTGGGTCCTTATTCACTATCTTTATTTCGTTGTCGTGACAAGCCCGTGCGAACTGTAGCGCGCAGTAGAGAGCTGCGCTTAAAAATGCATCAACTAATAGAGGACATCTTCAAGGGTAGATTACGCGAAACAGGGTTTGGCTCTCTCAAAAAATTATATAGAAAACCTAAATATTAGAACACGAAAAAAATTGTGTCACTAGTCAAAGAGTTTTTCTAGTAAATGATATAAAGAAATTTAAGGATATGTCTTAATATGATCCCGCAAATAAATCTTGAAGTTGCGGAAAAATACAAAAACGAGCATTTTCGTATTGTCATAGTCATGGGGTTCGTTATCTAACATATGTACGAACGAACATTCTACTTTATTTTGACCTGCGCTCCTGCGCACTGTGAAATAATGGTTGTGTGCGGAAGAGCGAGGCCGGCGATCGTGTCGCTGTGTACGTAACGCTAAATAAATAATTCTCTCAGTGTAATGCCCCCTTCAGAGCACCGCGCATGCGCCAGTTCGCACGGGCTTGTCATGACAACGAAATAAAAATAGTGAATAAGGACCCTGCTGTCTGTGCGCTTAGATCTTTTGAACTACGCAATGAATTTAATGCAGTTTTCAGCAATAAATAGAGTAATTCAAGGGGAAGGTTTATATGTTATCCCGCGGGAACGGGATCCATGAGTACGAGGTCATAAGTGTCCGCTAGTAACGTATAAAATAGCTAACAAACGATCAGGGAGTGTGTACCCCTGTTGTATAAGAGATGGGTTTGTTTCTCACGTATGACATATGTATGATTCATAAATTGTTCCGACTCTGGGTATACTTGCGGGCATTTTCTTTTATACTGAAAAAAAGAAAAGAGATTAAACAGATCGTTTGATAAACGCGAACGCTATTGGTCTGTGTCATTAGCTGGATCGTGCCAAGTTAAATAAATCTTTCAACATTTCAAAAAGGAGCACTTTGTTTATTTTATTTTCTTTTATTATTTAATTATAACATACTAAATACTAGTTCTATTTTTTACCGCCTTCATGAAAGATGGTTCTCCGTTTGACCTGTATGTATGTATGTTCGCGATTTTCTCGAAAGCTAGTGATCTGATTTAAATTGGGTTTTCGCTATTCGACTGCTTATTTTTCTGGGTTTTAGTATATAAAACGTTGTACTAACTTATAAAACACCAGAGGCATAGACTAAAACATATGAGTGAGTCAGGGAAATTTGTATTCGGTGATGTACTTGTTTTTTTTTTCTTGAGGGCTGATTTATTTTTAAAAATATCTAGTTTTCTACTTCTATTTTTATGTAGATAGTTATATATTTACGTGTATGCATCGATGTTTATATATATGTGTATGATAGTTTTTTGTGTAAACATTAACTTTAGTTTTTCTATCACCTCCTTTTGTATTAAGTAAGTATAGTAAAATTAAGCACTAACCTTATTCTTCTCTCTGCATCACCCTAAGGTTGACTAGTAGAAAATACCAGTGGCATTAAGTCCGTCTTTGTAACTATTTGTAAACAATAAATAATATATAACAATTATTCAGAGATATACACAATAGTTTTAATTTTGTAATTTATTCCCTTCTTACGCTGCTGACCATACTCAAGTTAGTTAGGCAGTACAAGTTGTAAAGTAATGTTTCAACTCAATGTATAGTTTCCAGAAGGCGCCATTTGTTCTAGTCATATTTGAGTTTTAATAAGTGCTTGATTTAATATAATTGCAGCCCGCCCGGGTTTTGCACGGACTTTTCACCGCTATCTATATTGTGCGCAGTCAATTGCACTCTATTCACTCACTCTCATAACTCCATGGAAGAGAAATGAGATGACAGGAGATAGATTGAGCGCAGGATTGACGGCTTAGCGTGCTCTACAAAGCATGGAGGGTTGTTTTTTTCGAAAATGCTCATCTATTTGTGAACCGATAATGATAACTTTGCTGAAACTTATAGATATCTTGATCTTCTTGGTCACTTCTTTTGTGTGGCGTGTGTCATATAAGTGTGTGTCCTACCTGCTATGAACTACGATAATAAAAATAATAATATAATAATATCTTAGGACAACTCACACAAGGCTATTTGATCCCAAACTAAGCAGAGCTTGTACTATGAAAACCAGACAACCAATAAACATACTTATATATTTGATAGATAAATAACACCCAAACACAATAAACCATCGTGCTCATCGCACAAAGTTTTATCCTCGTGGGATCAAACCCACGACCTCTTGCGTTGCAGTCGGATACACTCCCACCGCGCCACAGAGGCAGTGGCTATGAGAGTGAAAGAATAGAGAGTGCACCTGTGCACTATAACTAATATCTAATGCGTAGTTGGCTAGTCTCTAATGTGATTGGCCACCGTAACCGGCATCGGTTAGAACTGCGACTGCCTCTGTGGCTCGGTGGGAGTGTGTCCGACTGCTACGCAAGAGGTCGTGGGTTCGATTCCCACACGGGACACCACTTTGTGTGATCCACAAATTGTTGTTCCGAGTCTGGGTGTACTTTGTGTCCGTGAAAGAAAGAACTAGAAGACCATTAATATTATTCTATGTATCTCTACTGTGTAGAAGTTTACATTAAACATGATACACTCCCTCCGCGCCACAGAGGCAGTCAAGTCAAGTCAATAAGACGTGGACACTCACTCTAGGCGCGCAGGGCAGCTTGACTGTGACAGCCACACGGTAGCTAGTCAAACATACGACGGTGTATTAAAGCCCGCGGGCTAGGCAGTCATCAAATCCTATACATTTGTTGGCTGCAACAGACCATGGAGGATTTGAAAGATAAAGAACCAAAGTTACCAATATGACTGGCCATATTTGCCGAAGGACTGATGAACCCTGGAGCAAACAAGGCCTAAAGAGAAGGTCGCAATTTGATAAACGTTAGGTAGGACCTGAATAAGGTACCTAGGGTTAAAATCACAGTCAAATGTTAACTGACGTGACGACCGAGTAATCCTTGCAAAAAACACACAAAAAGTATAACTAAATCTATAACCTCTTTATTTTCGATAGGCGGTTAAAAGCAAACAGCCTACTCTTTCATAACAGGAGATTACAACCGCGTATCTAAAGCATTAGCATATAGATAGTCCCATATATTACACTATCAATATTCAGAACTAAGACTTATATTTACAACACAGCCCAGATTACATAGGATCCGTTATATTAAAATTATTAACATACTATATCAACGTGATGGTACTAAATAAACGTGTTTATATGGAGTAGCTTCAAAAGGGGTATACACACATAAATAGTTCGCCACAGGTCGTCATGGCAATTTACAATTTTTTTTTGATACACATCCTGCTTACGTATTAATGTTGATAAACTTTCGCGATTTGTACACATTATTTTTTGCGCGTCGTTTCGACCGTATTGCAACGGCCGTGGTCATGGATAGACCACGGCCGTTGCAATACAAACAAACAAGGTATTTTACCTTAAATTATTCACGCGGTTAAGACCCGTAATATATATATTTTCATGACGTTTACGTATTGTCCCGTTTTTTACATATTGTAAACGGGATTAAAATTTAAATCTTGACAATTTAGTGACAGCACTTGATCTGCAAGAGTTTTTAAACAAACAAACATAGTTACATTTATATTGTTTTTGTATTCAAACACTTTTTAACAGACTTCAAAAATTTGCTAGGTGTAGTTTTTAAGTTTTATTTAGCACCAACTTCAAATATAAGTATATATGTTAACGAATTACCAGTTACATATTACAGCTTTGAAGTCAGTTTAAATTTTTAAAATTAGATTTCATTTTTACTTAAATTTGGTTTTATTTATTAACGTAAAGTATGTTTTTATAGTAGAATTCAACGAACAGAGCTTTCGCGGCCAAACGACGATATGTTGAATAAATATGTGAATATATCGAAAACGAGTATGTAACCACTCTTAATATAAGCAGTTAATTAGTTAGTACTATCAAATGAATTTTATTAATTTTATAGTGGTAAATTCAGTTAGTTTTATGATCATTTTATGAGTTATTTGGGACGTAGGTCACGTAAAAACTTTGTATTTAAACTAAATTGATTAGGAAAGTTTTCATATTAAATTAAATACAATGTTGGACATTACGATTAGTGGTCATCGGCGGGACGGCATGCGGCATGCCACTGTTTCGGAAAAAATATTGTAACCCTCGGCATAATAGCTACTCGTCGCATAATTCGTAGGTTTTCGAAATGCAAACTTGCAAAATTAGCAAAAAAATACAACACCATTTAATACCATAATAATCATTATTAAGTACCATTTAAATTTGAAATGTTTTAATCCCTTAGAATGCAAAACAACCCTTGTGTAACTATTTCTACATGTAGTAACTATTTCTTAGTTCAGCTAATTACATAAACGTGTTTTTTTTAGTTTTTTTAACTAATATTTTTATTATAGTCATTTTTATAGGTATTTTTCGCCAATTAATTTATAAACAATAAATATTTTTTTCTACAGTAAAACGACTATGAGTTAAATTCAAACAATTGACGTATAGACTTGGACCGCGCCATCCCTTTTAATAATTGCAAAACGTAAAAGAGAGAAAAAACTCGTGCGACCCTGTCTCTCTGATAGGTATTGGCCACTTTCTAGAGAGTGGTAAATTTTGTGAGGTCATGATTCAGTACAGGTCTATATGGCAATAACTGAAACTACAAATTGAATAAAAATTTAAAATTGTTTCCGCCTCTTTGTCACTTTGACATTACAGAAAAGACACAGTTAATGTGCGCAAAGTAGCATTGTTTAAATTTGAATGTAATTATATAGCAGAAAAACGTGTTGATTTTGAAATCAAAATTCGAAAAATTAGTTTTTGTGGCTTTTTATTAGAGAAACTAACATTTTAAACTATTAATTAGTTTAAACAGAGTATAATATTAACTACACAATCGAATGACACGTGAATAAACGCGTTTATTTATAGGACAGACAATCTGGTTTACAGAGTTAACCAGATTGGATGAAGTGTCAGCTTATGACCACTGTTAGTGAAATCCTTTCGAAATGTCTAGCAATATATAAGGTAATTACTTAACTAGCATAAAATTGTTTATTGTGTAAGTATATTTTTAACGTCACGCCATAGTGTTCATCTGCATTCCACGGTAGCATATACCATTATGGCGCGCCTACATGCGCCTGCATGCGCTTCCAAAAACGAGCTTATATGCGCGTATAAAACGCGAGTCTGAAACCGCCCTTAGCATGCTCTAATACACCAATATTCCATTGAATACTATGCCGTATTGTATATCCGAAGTGAGCACTAGCCTTTAAAATATTATTTGCCTAAAAAACTCGAACGTTCGATTTTTAAATAAAGCAAACGACTCTTGTTTGTTTTGAGAGCAAAATGTCCTCCGGGAGTGTCGAATATCGGAGGAGGATTTTTAAATCGAAATTCGATTGGAGTGGAGTGTATGGATTTATTTATAGGGCATTGACCTTGGATTATAACGGTTTTGGGTAAAACAAATATTCATATTCATTTATTGGTAAGGGATTCTAACATGTCACAAAAAATTATTTAAGAATAATTACTTATAATACATGTCAATAACAATAATAATAAAAAAAAAATTAAAGTATACAAAATAGTAAAAAAATATAGAAGATCATGAGTTAATTTATGAAAATCTTTATTTCATAGATTAACTCATAATGTTTTAAAATTAATAAATAAATATGCTAAGAGATTGGGAGGACGGGCATGTATTGAGTCCAAATCACTTGTAAAATACAAGTACCTTAGTAGCGCAGTGAGAGTGCGTTCAAGAATAAAATATTGAGTATGATTTCTCTGATACAAGTCTTGTTTAAAAAAATAAAAGAGAAAGAAAAAATGGTTTTGTAACGAATCTTCATTTGATTTCAGCAACGTATAAATGTCTGTCCTACGGTTGAAACGTCATTTTGTCATTACACCAGCCATAAGCACATATACCTAACTAATAATAATACCTAATTTAAGAAAAATAAATCATAGTAATGGCCTGTTGGTCTAGTAGTTAGTGACCCTGACTGTTAGGCCGGAGGTCGTGGGTTCGATTACTACCCAAAATAATACTTTGTGTGATAAGCATGTTGGTTTATTCTATGTCTGGGTGTAATTTATCTTTAATATCCATATATTTATATCAGTAGTCTGATTACCACAGTACGAGTTTTGCTTAGTTTGGGATCAGATGACGTTGTGTGAATTGTCTCTACAAAAATATTACGAAGATAAAAATATATTATGGTAGCCAACATAACGGTTGGAAACGAGAATCAAATGAACTAAATGCTTTCCATTCTAAATTCGAATTCTAAAATTTAAAGTTCGAAATTTAAAATATGAAATTTACCGTTACTGCGTTCTGTGATGGCTAGTTTGGTTTGATAAATGATTGGTTTGCTGTGCGGTGTGATTTACGAGTTGATTATTCGAATAGAAAATTAGTTTTCAAATTGTTTGCGGAACACTTGTTATGATTTAAAAGTTTGCGTAGAACCAAAGGTATTACGAAAATAGGCTTTCACAGGTAAAACTCATTACCGGTCAAAAGTAATTTTAACTAAAAAAAAAGACAGGTTGCTCTCCGGGAGTGCCGACAGAAGTGAAAACTTGAACATTAACGTTGTGCATTTTCGAATATTTTGTAATGTTTAGGAAATATTTAAAAATGACAATGACAACGACATATCAATTAAAAAGTTTACACTTAGAAAAAATACATACTAATTGGTTTAATCGATCTTACTGACATAATAAAAAAAAATGTTGTGGTAAGACTGCCTATAGCTCGCTCTCGGCTCCGCCAACGTTAATCGGTTATATGTGGCTATATGGTCGTTGGGTTATATAGATAAAAAAACGGGTTGTACCGGTTGTCCGGGAGTGCCGGCAGAAGTGAAAACTTAAACATTACATATTGATGAAATTTGAACAATATTTTTCGATCATACTGATATAATAATAAAAAAATATGAAATAATAAACCACAAATCAAAAAACCAGAATCAATTGAAATATAAAATTAAAATCTTTACTCAGATTTGACCGCGCGATTTCTCACCTGAGCTATAATAACATTGTTGATAATGGCGAAATTTACTTTCGTTTTCTAATATATTGTAGCAGTTTTTCATTGGTCTCCCTCCACCTTACGATTAGGGTCACGTGAATTTTCCAACAGGGTACAAGTGACTCTGACGCGAGTTTAACATTTTTTCCCATACCAAAAAAAGTGCACAACGCCGCTAAACAAGTTTAACTAAACCCAAGTGGAGCACAAGAATGTAACAACTTTTACAATAGGGCATATTTTTTTTTTTTTTTTTAAAGACAACTCCCGCATTAGGGTACAAGCCCTGTGTCGCGGGGGACTTTACAAACATACAAATCACGGACACAAAGTACACCCAGACTCGGAACAACAATTTGTGGATCACACAAAGTGGTGTCTCGTGTGGGAATCGAACCCACGACCTCTTGCGTAGCAGTCGGACACACTCCCACTGCGCCACAGAGGCAGTCAAATTCATATTCATATTCTTCTATTTTTCAAGGGTAGCACGCATAGTCCTCTTTCGGTCTACAGTAATATTCCAAGTAACAGGGGTCTAGTGTGGGTAAAAAGAAATAAGAGTGTAGGAAAACGTTGTAAGGGAATATTAACAGACGTTTGAGAACAAAACTCACTATCACTTTTGATACACTAGAAAAAAAAGGATGCTTGTTGCTCTTCTACACAAAATATACTGAACGTATCCTGATGAAACTTTTCAGTAATGTAATTTATGCATCAAAATAACATATAGAGAATCAAAATTAAACATAATAAGCGAAGCCACGGAGAAAAGATTCTTAAAAGCCAATCAAAGCTGTACGTGCATAGTTCCACAATAGAACAATAAATCCAAATGCACCGAGATATTTTGAATTTAGAACAGAGCTATCAATATTTTTGAACGAAAAACTTTGAAACAGTACAAAGCGTTCAATCCTGATACGAATTCTTGTGAACGAACGAACGAATTGCTTTATGTTCAAATCCATTCGAATCGTTCGAGTGAGTGACATCTTAAATCTGTAATGTATGGTTTTATGCGCATTTTAGTTTAAGAATCGGAAAAGTTTCACACGGTTCCAATTTCAAATGTTTATTTGAAATTTGAAATGACTAAGACAAAATGTCTTTATAAAATCTAGTGTACATACGAGTAAGCAGTATAGTTACTATTAATTAGAAGCGGGAGATACTAACTAATCTAAATAGAGTCAAGTAGAAAATAATAAAAAAGTTCAGCCATTCTCAAACTATTATTTATTCATTTTTATATACGTCGTAGCGGCAGGATGGCTTTATAGCTCATAAGGTCAATTAGCGGCTTAATATTGGAATTATCATTATGGCAATTGATCATATGAACAGCGTTACCTCGAGCAAGGTAAAGTCCGTCAATAGTTCTAATCATTTCGATTACACAAATGCCACTGCATCACTGACGCTATAACCAAACTTACACTTTGCATACACGACTATAAAAATAGCGACCTCTATCGGAAGACGTGTAGTCGCTACGACCGCTCGATTAAGACCGAATGATTGATCAACTGCCCCGCTACCATCACATCAAATGTAGACGTCAAACGAATGTCACTCCAAAATGAGTCAACAGACTTGCTATTTAATCAAAACCGATGTTAGATAACGGAAATCAATTAGCAATCTAATTAATTCTCCGAAATATATATAGATTACAGAGATAGGTACCAATGGGATATATTTTGAATTTGTAGCGTGAATTCCATATAATTAGATTCTAAGTATAGTAGTATAGTACCTATACTATAATTTCATGATACACGTATTCAAACAAATTGCTTTGAAATACCAAAATCCCAAAGTTATTCACAAATTTAATAATGACGGACTGAGAAAATTCTTTTCATCGAAATTAAATCAATATTGAAGTGAAATCAGGCCATTGTGCTCTTCGCGCGGGAAGTCAGGAATACGTAGCAAGACCAATTAGATATTAAATGCAATTTCTTCGAAATATTGCTATGTAGATAGCAATTTATTTCTTTGAAAGGATGGTTTATTGATATAATGGTACGATCACGAGAAGCTCCTTGTATTTTTGTTTAGAAACTTACATCTTTGAAGTGTCTTTATAAACCAAATTCGTTCCTTATTTTACCTTTTTAGAGGATGGACGTTTTTAACCCTTTAGATTTCTAATAACCGTTTAAATTATTTTGAAGTGAAAACTTTTTTAGCGGCGTTGTGCACTTTTTTGGTATGGGTAAAAAATGTCAAACTCGCGTCAGGATCACGTGACCCTGATCGAAAATTCGTAAGACGGAGGGAGAGCAATGAAAAACTGCTACAATGTCATTAGAATACGAAGGTAAATTTCGCCATCATCTACAATGTTATTCAATGTTAGTTCAGGTGGATAATCGGGCGGTCCAGAAACCAGAAGACCCTAGTTCGAGTGCGAGAAGCGATTTGTTATTTCCCTTTTTTATTTTAATTTTGGACTTGGGATTTTCAATTTGTGTATTATTTCATATTTTTTTATTATTATGTCAGTAAGATCATTGTCATTTTTAAATTGTCATATTTATGACAATTTAAAAAATGACCACAACATATAAATAAAAAAAATATGATAAAAAAAACTTCACTATTCCCGGAGTGCAACCCGTTTTTTTTTATAAGAACGACTTCTATAGGAGCCGTTCTTATAAAAAAAAACTTCATAAAATAGTACCTAAATGTCCTCGTGTATTTAGGTACTATTTTATGAAACCTGCCTGTATTCACACATAATGTAAAAATTGTTATTGAATAATCTGTGTCGCGAAGTACTTTACAATCATAAAAAACACGGACACACAAAGGCCTCACACACTTTGTGAGGCCTTTGAGTGTCCGTATTTTTTATGATTGCACCCTGTAGGAATCGAACCTATAAGCTCTTCCTTAGCTGTAGACTGTACTGTCAACGTATGCAATGAAGTTACAGAGGCCTGAAGAGTTTCTTTTTTTCAATGTGCTAATCTCAAAAGATACCAAGCCATTTTAAATTTAATTTTGAGCAGAGGTCATTTTAAATTTGAGAAAGATTAAAGACTACTTTAAACAGCGATTCAATTATTGAGGTGAAACCACGGGCACCAGTTAGTTAAAAAAAAAGTTGCTGTGAGTCATCCGACCCTTAGCCGAACACTCGATACAGAGGATCTAGTGAAAAAGCCTTGGGCTATAAAACCAATATCTGCTAAAAGATACAAGCAATATCTAGAATTCAATTAGTAACCTGATCCCTATCTCAAGTAATTACCGCCTCGAGACCGCCTGTAATTTTAGTACTCAGAGGTTTAAATTATAGTATTGGTACCAAGAATTTCAGGAAACGGTTTGTGCGCTTAATATAAGAAATCTGATTGAGGACTCGATTGATTGTATAAATAGTCATCCAACTTGTCGTCGAACGAAATAATCCTAATTATCTATATCTATATCTATACTAATATTATAAAGAGGAAAGATTTGATTGTTTGTTTGTATTGAATAGGCTCCAAAACTACTGGACGGATTTGAAAAATTTTTTCATCGTTGTGAAGCTACACTAATCCCGGGTGACATAGGCTATTTTTTATCCCTGTATTCCCACGGGAACGGGAACTATGCGGGTGAAACCGCGAGGCATCCGCTAGTATCTAATATAATAAATGCGAAAGTGAGTTTGTTTGTTACGTTTTCACGCCTAAACAGCTAAATCGATTTTAACTCGGATCAGTAGTTCCTGAGATTACCACGTTCAAACAAACAAACAAACTCTACAGCTTTATAATATTAGTATAGATGAGACTTTTGGATTTTTTCGTTTACCAAGGAAACAAGCCTATTAAATTATCACTCCAAGATGTATTATGGGTGGGATTAAGATGTTCTTGGAAACCCACGAACTCTAAAAGTGCACTCCTACCTACGTAAATACATTTCAAGATTTATATTGTTTTCATAATAGATTCATAGTACAGAAAAATATCTAGTGAAGAGGCCTGTTATTACATTTCGAGAGAGCTATTTATATTTCATTTGTAGGTACTAGTACTGAAATGATCTCGGGACTGCAGATTCAATTATCATAAAATATTATAAAGCGGAAGAGTTTGTTTGTTTGTTTGTTTAAACGCGCTAATCTCAGGAACTACTGGTCCGATTTGAAAAAAACTTTTTTTGTTGGATAGCCCATTTATCGAGAAAGGCTTATAGGCTATATAACATCGCGCTACGACTAATAGGAGCGGAGCAGCGACGAGAAATGTTGCAAAAACGGGGAAAATTTACGAAGTTGCGCGGGACAGCTAGTTTATCATAAACTCCTGGCTGTGGCTCACGACTTAGACTTTATAAAGGTCGGTTCTTTAAAGGAAGCCATGCCTGACTAGTTACTTTATCAACGCACAACTCAAACCAGTGAACGAAATCTATCGCAGATAGACACCCCAAAAAAAAACATGTTTTATTAAAACTCCTACAGCTGTTTTAATGCGTCATGGTTTCTCTTTATTACCCGACTGGGGAGGCTTATGTGTATGTGTGTTCCTTTGTGACACTATATAGATCAAACGCGTAGGCCGAATTTGATAATTCATACGTCAATCGATTCGTATTGATCTTGCTAGTGTTACTAAAGACATGACAGCAATCAAAATTTAAAATGACGCGATATTCTGATAAAGAAAAAAATAAGTTAACGACCGATGTCATGTGGGGTATCATCGTATAGGTATTTTAAAATCATGATGAGGTTTCTTAAATCATTTATCACTTAAAATAGCACTTTAGGACATATAGTAATTTAAAATTTGTTACCAATAATTTTTACTCAAATTTTCGGTTGTTTATCTTCGAGATTAAACAACGTTACCTATGCCGGTCTTTAGATGGGTGACCGTTTTCGAAATTTGTCACACCCCTACGTGCCTCAGAAAGCACGTTACGCCGTTGATCCTGTGCCCAATTTATTACGTTACGTCTTACAACTAATCACTAAAAAGTATTATTGTTTGTTTGTTTGAACGCGGTAATCTCAGGAACTACTGATCCGAATTGAAAAAAAATCTTTCACTGTTGGATAGCCCATTTATCGCGGAAGGCTATAGGCTATAAAACATCACGTTACGACTAATAGGAGCGAAACAGCAATGAGAAATGTTGCAAAAACAAGAAAAAATTACGCAGACGAAGTTGCGCAAGACAGCTGGTATTAGTATATATAGGCACTGTACAGTACCTAAAGTCTGTCAGTCAGTCTATATTACTCTAAAATTCAGAGCTATCTGTACCGACTACCTCCGAAGTTCGTATGAATGATTTATAGTAACACCAACAAATTCTCTTGCGGAATCGGAAACAAAGCCGATCGGTATTATATATTTATGTTACTACCTAGAAACGTTGCTTTCTTGCTATTTAATTATTACTTAGAAGGTATTTGGCGAATTAGATGTAGGCTTGTTTCGTTATGATTCTTATTCTTTGGTTGTTATGTAATTAAAATCAGATCTTTCTTTTGATTTACTTTTATTCTTTACTAGCTGTCCCGCGCAACTTCGTATGCGTAATTTTTCCCCGTTTTTGAAACATTTCTCGTCGCTGCTCCGCTCCTATTAGTCGTAGCGCGATGTTATATAGCCTATAGCCTTCCTCAATAAATGGGCTATCCAACAAAAAAAGATTTTTTCAAATCAGACCAGTAGTTCCTGAGATTAGCGCGTTTAAACAAACAAACAAAAAAACTCTTCCGCTTTATAATATTAGTATAGATGAGACGGATATCGTTTCCACTGCTGGTACATAAGCCTCCTCTCTGGAATTCTACGCCCTGGAATTGAGCACTGGACCGGCGTGGTGAATGTTACATCGGTTCCCAGTTCTAGAACATACGATGATGACATCATAGATGTTTTACATTCAGTGATTGTTTTTTTAACTAGTCTTCTTTATATTGTGTAGAATTTAAAAATCAAATGGTTGGTTTTCAGTTCTGAATGCCTGCTGAAATAATTAGAAATATTCTTGGTGTTCACAGTACGTTAGATCTAATAGTAGCCCTTGTTAGAACTTACGAATCTGCCACAGAAATCATTTAGAAATTTTAGAGATTAGTTCTTTGATTACGTTCGCAGTGTTATTCAAGTGACCAAGACTCATTAGACTGCCGCACCATCGCATGAGAGATAGCACTGCAACGTTTCATATATTTCAGTCTAACCTGCTGGCAATCATGCTCAGAATGCTGTTACCGCTGCCCCGTACCCTATTCACCAGAGTAAAAATAAAAAGGCGAACGATTCTTATCGTATGATGATTAAACAATGAAGCGTTAAGCAAAGGATTTAATAAATGTTTAAGCAATTATTCAATGATGAAAACGAGATTAGTTGGTACAAACTGAATGACAAAAGTAATAAACTGGTCTATCTACTACAGAATCCTTTCAAATGAGTATTCGAGTCTTGAAGAAGTACAACATCGAGTTCTAACAAGTCCCTTTTCTGAAAGGTGGTTCTGATAAATATTGGATCAAATGCATCAAATTAAACTAAAAGCCAAATCCAATAATGCATTTCAAAAAAGATCCCTTGTTTTCTTAACAAGGTTTTAACCCAGCATCAAGGGAAAGTATGCCTAAAGTCTTTGTTTCAAAGTTATAATTCCAAAAACGTGTAATTGAATTTCCAAATTCGGTAGTCAAGGGGATCACACCTGACCTTATAAATTTGATCACGGTTCGAGAGCAAACTTCTTAATTTACACAATCGTTTAGTTTGAGATAGACAAGCTGGGTTTAATTGGACCCTTCTCAGAATTGCAGCCCTCAGTGTCTCGTGAAGTGAATTCTATCAAGAGGGATCCGGTACTTAATTCGTATTGATACTTCAAGTGATAGATAGGATCGGAGCTTATTTTTAATAGATATTTTTAACTTCTGACGCAAACAGTTTCTGATATATCGTAGTTGTGATTTAGATTTTGGATGCAAGTTCGTCAAATTTCCTCCTAGAAATAAGAATAAATGGGTTAAGAATCATTGATAAGGCTGCATTCCGAATAGAAATACAGACAAAAATTATATTAACTTGTAAAATCCCCGACTCATGAGAGACCAACGTTTCTTTATTCCGAATTTGTCCATCCGTTTGGACATTACAATTACATTACATTACAGATACATACGTAATGCGTAAACGTACTCTTGTATTTTTTACATTGGGGGTTAAAAAACAGAGAAAAAAACAACACCGCTTTCGAATACGACCATCTGCTTGAGCGCTACAACGTATTTTTTTTTCCTTTTTTGCAATACTTTTCATTGCTGCTTCGCTCCTATTGGTCGTAACGTGATGTTATAAGACTATAGCCTTCCTCGATAAATGGGCTACCCCACAAAAAGAGAATCTTTTAATTCGGACCAGTAGTTCCTGAGATTACCGCGTTAAACGTTTTATAATATTAGTATAGATTTGCATCGGGGGTCAAGCTACAAAGAAATAAAACTTATTCACACTTTTTACAACACTGTAACATTTTAAATTGCGACAGTTGATTCGATTACAAACCGTAAACGGACAAATGCATTACAGAGGACAAATTGCTTTTTTGCGGCAACATGCAACAAGTTAAAACATGTCTCAGATCGAAGGATAAGATTTTAGTACATATACCTAGTCTTTGAGAGTATCTACAAGTACTAAAGTGAGGTTTTATTTTGTTTTTAAACTTTCGCGATTTTGTTACATATAAGATATATTTCGGGACTTAATCGCGTGAATTATTTAAAGGTACGAACCTTTTATTTACCCGACGTTTCGATCGAATTGCACCAATCGTGGTTTAGTTATTTTGTTTTTTAAAGATTTGAACCTTAACGTCAATTGCAAGTTTTCAAAGTTTGAAGAAGTAGAGCAATTTATAACGTATATGAATTTACTTTTACGTGATTAAAAATACAGTAGCATTATATATATAAATTATAATTATTAGGAAGTTAATGTTAAAACAAACGTACGTGTTCTGCTAGCTAAGCAAGTACAAAACCCCACTTAGTACAGTTACTAAGTCCATTGTTATAAATGAAAATCTATACTAATATTATAAAGCGGAAGAGTTTGTTTGTTTGTTTGTTTAAACGCGCTAATCTCAGGAACTACTGGTCCGATTTGAAAAATTCTTTTTTTGTTGGATAGCCCATTTATCGAGGAAGGCTATAGGCTATATAACATCGCGCTACGACTAATAGGAGCGGAGTAGCGACGTCAAATGTTGCAAAAACGGGGAAAATTTACGCATACGAAGTTGCGCGGGACAGCTAGTCTATACTAAAATTATAAAGTTGAAGTATGTTTGAACGCAATTATTCCAGGAACTACTAGTCCGAATTAAAAAATAGCTTTACTGTTAGATAGGCCAATTATTGAAGAAGGCTTTATACATTAGGCTACGACTAATAGGAGCTTCATAGAGCAGCAATGAAAAATGTTGCAAAACGTAGAAAATGTACGCAGACGAAGTTGAGCGGGTCAGCTAGTATTATTATATAGAATCAGTCAATGCAGTGAGTCAATTACTTGACTCACAATAATATAGCATCACGCTTTACAATTATAAGGCAAAATATCAGCAACTAGGAAACTTTTACAGTCAGCTATGTTAGTTCTACGACTTTTCATAAAACTCTCAGCAACTGTTGAGAGTTGACTATACAATGCGACGTAGATAATCTCCTGTTTCCCCCCCCTAAACTTTGGGGGAAAACAGGAGAATATTTGCGTCGCAATGTATAGTCAGCCAAAAAAGTGGTCTACCAGTTTTGAAAAAGTTTTCTTTGTAATCAAATAGCGTTAAGGTTGAAATTAGTAACTGTCAGAATTACTAATTTGAACCTTAGTGTTAAAACTATTGCAAGGGAAAATCAACTTTGTTACTTGTGACGTGCAAATGAATTTCAATCGTAGGGTGATAGACCATATTTTTGGCCCACTGCATGTACCTGTTTTCCGTTTTTTTACAATTGCTCGTAATAATATCAAAGTTTAAAGCAAATTGTTTCATTAGAATAAAAAAAGAACATGACTATTAAATTCTATTACAAAATATTCACCCTAGCAGTTTAAGTTACAATAAAATTACTTATTAGTCTATAGACTAGATTGCTTATATTTTACAAAAAAAAAACTTTTTTATACTAAAACGGTGAAGTTAAAAAGAAAAATATATTTTCCAAAGGGAAAGGATAATGTTTTTATTAGTCTACTAGTTTATGCTCTCGGCTCCGCCCGCGTCATAAAGACACGTTATTGCTCAGGTCTTAAGGAAAGTAGCGTGAATATAGCCCATAACTTAATCCGGACATAGGAGGTTATTCTCCCAAAATTTGGATACAATCTGTTCAGTAGTTTTTGCGTCAACCCCGAACAAACAAACAAACAAACAGACACTAAGACATCTAAACATTATTTTTTGTATTCAGAAACCCATAATTAGTCGATCTAGGTACAGACACAGCTACCTTACTATTTTATAATAGTACTAGCTGACCCGCGCAACTCCGTATGCGTAAATTTCCCCCGTTTTTCCAACATTAAATATAAAAAATTCAAACGTTTCGTTGCTTTGTCTTCATTTCAAAATGTAAAATTAGTAAAATATTAAAATATTAATATAAAATCTAACATTTCCCATTGCTGCTCCGCTCCTATTGGTCGTAGCGTGATGTTATATAGCCTATAGCATTTCTCGATAAATGGACTACCCAACAATGAAAGAATTTTTCAATTCGGATTAGTAGTTCTTGAGATTACCGCGTTCAGACAAACTCTTCAGCTTTATAATCTATACTAATATTATAAAGCTTAAGAGTTTGTTTGTTTGTTTGCTTTGTTTGTTTGTTTAAACGCGCTAATCTCAGGAACTACTGGTCCGATTTGAAAAAATCTTTTTTTGTTGGATAGCCCATTTATCGAGGAAGGCTATAGGCTATATAACATCTCGCTACGACTAATAGGAGCGGAATAGCGACGTGAAATGTTGCAAAAACGGGGAAAATTTACGCATACGAAGTTGCGCGGGACAGCTAGTATTAGTATAGATAGATGTATGTATTTACGTACGTTCCATCGTAGTGCCTAAATCAGTCATCCCATTTGGATGAATGACGTGTCAATCGATTTGTTATTGTGATCTGAGTGACATAAACTTTTTTTTTGCGTTTAAAGTAGTTATAAATAACAGCTACTTGATATATGGTGAATATATCAATAAATAAGAATACCATTCTTATGCACTATAAGAATGGTATTCTATTTTTATTTGTAAACTAGCTGTCCCGCGCAACTTCGTCTGCGTAAAATTTCCCCTTTTTTGTAACATTTCTCATTGCTGATCGGCTCTTATTGGTCGTAGCGTGATGTTATATAGCCTTATAGCCTATAGCCTTCCTCGATAAATGGGCTATCCAACAGTGAAAGATTTTTTAAATTCGGATCTTGAGATTACCGCATTCAAACAAACATACAAACTCTTCAGCTTTATAATATTAGTATAGATATGCTGTGCTAGATGTCACGGCTAACCCATTCAAAAATGTATATAATTTACAGCCGTTGATTACTATGTTGTTTGCATTAACTCGATGATGAAGTAGGTTTAATATAAAACATAGGGACTAGGGCTATAAATGAAATGTATAGTTGATGTCTTCTTAAAAGGTAATAAATCGTGACTATTTGTCATAGTCGGCACAAGTTGTTAACTTCTACTACTTTTTTTTTAGCCCTGTGTCGCGGGGACTTTACAAATATACAAATCACGGACATAAAGTACATCCCGACTCGAAACAACAATTTGTGGACCACACAAAGTAGTGTCCCGTGTGGGAATCGAACCCACGACCTCTTGCGTAGCAGTCGAACACACCCACACCGCACCACAGAGGCAGTCGGGTACAAGTTGTTAACTTCTTTTATTCTTATAGTTGAAAACAACAAAAATACCTTTCAATTCTCACAGTTTATTTCAAACAAACTCATCCATCATTAGAAGCATTCGATGTAGAAACATCCACCAAAAACTCATTAAACAGTCTTATACAAATACAAAAAGTGAATTTAATGTCAAACATTGGTTCACAAGATGTTTGCCAAACAAATGCGGATCTCATGTCAAATATGAAAATTGGAACAGCTTGTTGACATAGGAACATTTGAGTGTGTTCCGTGGTTCCATGGAGAATGGAATAAAGGGAAATGGAACAATTATAGATTACGTGTACAGATGACACGATAATTAGCTGCCTGAATGATTTCAGAAGCGGGTTATTTAAAAATAGAATTGAGGTTGTTTGTTTACGATTATTTATGTGTCAGCGAGTTGTGAGTTGGATACGATAAAATAAATACATTTGAATTATACTGGATGCCTGTTTAATTAGTGAGACACCATAATACACTACCGAAATCAATAAAAATAGTACCTTATTTTTTTTTTATAAACCTGTTGTTAGTACTTCGCTCGTTGTCTTCGGATTATAATTTAAAAAAATGTGTGGCACTCGGGGACTGCCGCGGTAAAGCTATTGCATAGCATTTTTTATCAACTAATGCAATAAAAAAAAAAAAAAATTTTTTCACAACATTTCGGAGCAGCTCGTCTAGATCCGTGCGCGCTTCGTTCAGTCGTACCATGTACATATACGGTAAGCGAACGCTCGGCCGAGCTACATGGTAGGCGGAGTGGGGGGTGTTAGGTTTTATTTTCGTTACGGAATTTCTAGATTCGGTCGCCGCGCTCAAAGCCCGAGCCCGCGGTTAGTTACTTTAAAATACTATCGCGAAGCACTTTATGCTCGTCATACTACTAGTATACTATGTAATAAAGCGGATGGTGAATTATCATGTAAATTCATCAAAAATTAAGGGCCCTGCATCGAGAAAACAAAAAATAAATAAACATTTTGAAGTTGGTGCCAAATAAAACTACTATTTCATGGCACCAACTTCAAAATGTTTATTTTTTGCAGTTGAAAATTATCTATCTATCAATTGATTTGACTACTAGAGATATATACAAAATATGTCAATATTTTATCTCCAACTAAATAAAAACTTTATTCACTTATGAAACAAAATACTACACTTGTAAAAATCGACTCTCTACATGTACATGTAATGCCTGTTAACAAATCAAGGTAAAGCCGGAGAAAAGAACGAGGCAATAAAATCTCGAGGCCACTCTTTTCAATTTTTTTATTTTTTTTTAAAAAAGATAACTAGCAATGTGGGATTTACGTCCCACATTACTAGCAATCCTGTTAACCCCTCCAGCTAAGCTCAATGGCTTGTGTTAGGAGTGACCGATGCCTTAGCCATTAGGCTACCGCCGCTTCAAATTGCCAATGTTTACAATGTTTATTTGTTTATAATATCTCTAGTAGCCAAATTCATCGATAGATAGCTAAATTGAAAACGGCTGTAAATCGGCGTTCAATATGGACACATTTTCATTAGCCCTACGTTGATTTTGACTGCCTCTGTGGCGCGGTGGGAGTGTATCCGACTGCTACGCAAGAGGTCGTGGGTTCGATCCCCACCCAGGATAAAACTTTGTGTGATGAGCACGATGGTTTATTCTGTGTCTGGGTGTTATTTATCTATAATATGTATGTATTTAGAAATATATAAGTATGTTTATCAGTTGACTGGTTTCCATAGTACAAGCTCTGCTTAGTTTGGGATCAGATAGCGTTGTGTGAGTTGTCTCAATATATTATTATTATTATATGTCAGTCAGCTTCTCCTTTTATATATTTAAAACGCTAAGTGAAAACGCGGCTTAAGCTGGATATACTATCGAGGCTTTCTGTGCTACCTTTTTTAAAATGTAAACATCAAAAAACATAACAAGAACATACACAGAGTAATGTTCAATATAGTAACCACAGGAAGAAAACAGAATGTACAAATTTTAACGAAATTTTCGCCTAAAACTTTGGGAGAATTTAATCCGGGGTGTTGCCAACAAAAAGCCCATTACAGAAGCGTCCTCTTTATCTTGTTATAGACGTTCCTTTTAACTTTCACTAAATCCAAGTGCTTTTTTTTATTGATAAATGGAGTCCCGTTTGGAGTATCACTCAACGTCGGTGAAACGTTTATAGGAATATATTATTGGATGTAATTTACTGTGACCAACTGATTTCTTTCTTCGGCGATTTTAAAAATTGCGCAGTTTATTAATGAACTAGCAGACGCCTCGTGGTTTCACCCGCATAGTTCCCGTTCCCGTGGGAATACAGGGATAAAAATAGCCTATGTCACCCGGGGTTAGTGTAGCTTCACAACGATGAAAGATTTTTTCAAATCCGTCCAGCAGTTTCGGAGCCTATTCAATACAAACAAACAATCAAATATTTCCTCTTTGTAATATTACATATTAGTACTAGCGGCCCGTCCCGGTTTCGCACGGGTGGACATGGGATCCCTCATTTTTTTAGTAATTGCGACTATAATTAAAGATCTAAGCTATCCTATCTCTCAAGTTGGACCAAACTGCATATTGCGTGCAAATTTGAACGAAATCTGTTAAGCGGTTTAGGAGTCCATCGCGGACAAACATCGTGACAGGAGATTTATATTACATATTAGTATATTAGTATTAGTATAGATGCAATTTTGGATTGTACAGTGTCTGAAACTTTAGATGTAAAACGCCCTGTCAGTCTTATTGTGGCCTAATTATGCCTCATTGGTGTAGTGTGGTACAATCCCTATACAAGATGAAACTTTGAGTGATTCAAAAAATGTCCTTGTTTCGCAAGGACGCTATCAGTCGCTCTACCATTTGTTTTTTTATAATTAAAAAAAAAATAGTAATCTTGTTAACCCCTCCAGCTTAGCTAATTTGCTTGTGTTAGTAATGGACTCATTTCATTAGTAAAATGGGTAGGATTCGAACCTGCGACCATTTTTTTTGTTGCGTGATTTTGATTGCGTGTCCAATTGCCCATGTTCCGAATCTGTTAATAATTTATTTTTTGAAGTTTCAAGATTGATAGTAGGCCAAGTAACATTTTAAAGAAAGGAATGACTATTTTCAATATAAATATCGCGTTTGTTATCTCCAAAAATAATACAAACTTATATCAGAATTATCATTTGAAACAATATAATTTTTATTTTATCTTATTTTGAAAAAAGATAACTAGTAATTATGAATTGTGGGTCCCACATTACTAGCAATACTGTCAATCCCTCCAGCTAAATTCAATGGTTGTGTTAGTAGTGGGTTCACGTCAGTAGTATAATGGGTGGGATTCGAACCCGCAACCTCACGATTGCGAGACCGATGCCTTAGCCATTAGGCTACCACCTCTTCTAACATAACTGACCTTAGTAACATAATGCTTCTCCTATACAAATGTTACGGAAACAGAATCGACATCAATTAGAGCCATTAATAGTTCGAAAACAGTATCAATATCAGTGGAGCGCAGTATACGGTTACAATTGTATCAAAATCATGTTATAATGATAACAAAACCATTAATTTCCGATAGTTACATTGTTATTATACCGTATCGCTTATACAGGATGTAACAGAAAGGTCTGGTCATATTCAAGGGTTGGTATGTGCCCATGATACTAAGTGCATATACCAAATTTTATCAAAATCAAAGTACCCTAAAAAATATTTATTATTTTCTTATTCGTTTATTTATGAATGAAAAAGTTATTAATTAAAAAAAGTATGACTTAAAATGTTCTATGCCATAATAATTCAATCGAATTTTATACCAGGGAAGGTATAATTCTTATGCCATACCCCTTTCACTACTGAATTTTGACAAAAAGAATATGCTATAACTATGTAATAATAATGCAACCAGCTATGGCACCATGGTAGGTGCAATACTGACAACATACCCTATCTGCTGGTGAAATTTGACCACAACTTTCTGTTACATCCTGTATATCTTGTAATTGCATCACAGTAGATACCTATTTAAACTCTTGACTGTTATTTAGCTGTTATACCTAATATTTGAGCCAACTATGTGTTTGTTTCCCTCAGAACACCCAAGTACACTCAAATATGCACCTTGCTTGCCCTAAGAAACAAACAGTGAGAGTGAATATGGCACAATAAAAATTGAATGAATGTACATTACATCATTACATAATCGGGATCTATGATGTTCTATAGCTGGGAAATATACCTCTTCTCTGAGAGAGGATAAGGGTCATAATCCTACAGGGGGTACACTTAAATTAACTTAAGATTCGTCCTCGATTGGTTTACTTTTTGTAATGATACTTTCAGTACTAACGTTAAATCTGGATTTAATGGTATTGGTTTAAACCAGTTTTTGTCTGCTCTTAACAATAAGGCAGACACCATTTCAAATATGAACTCCGCCATTATAAAATCGTCGTTCCCAAAACATTGGTGTATCTTACATTAACATCGGTGTTGTGACGTCATAGCGCCTTTCTTTTGTAACAGACAATGCGACGACGTCTTTTTGTGAACTGTAATCAAACGGGACCGAGATATACTCTGTCTCCTTCTACTTACACATACAATAATTATAAAGGCTGTTTGTAGTTTCTAAAATTTGTTCCAAAAATTCTGCGTTTTTGTAATATGGGTATTTTTGTAGATTGCGGTGAAGTAAAAAACAGGGTTATTTAATAGTCCGTCTCTAAGTTTCCGGGTGAACTGAACTGATGCACCTCTGTGGCACGGTGAGAGTGTGTCCGTCTGCTACGCAAGAGGTCGTGGGTTCGATTCCCACACGGGGCACCACTTTGTGTGATTCACAAACTGTTGTTCCGAGTCTAGGTGTACTTTGTGTCTGTGACTTGTATGTTTGTAAAGTCCCCCGCGACACAGGGATTGTACCGTACTGCGGGTGTCGTCTTTATAAACACAAAAAAATGGGCCAATATTACAACAATTCTAATTTCGTTACTGTCACTTCGTAGGGCCCGGTTCAAAGTCAAAGTACTTTATTGAGTTAGGTTACGGAATGCAACGCTTATGAACGTCAGACAAAATTTGGATTAGAATGATTATACATTTAATGCCAAGTTGTTTTATTTTTTTTTCTTTAAGATAACTAGCAATGTGGGATTGAGTCCCACATTACTAGCAATCTTGTTAACCCCTCCAGCTAAGCTCAAAGGCTTGTGTTAGAAGTGGATTCACGTCGGTAGTATAATGGGTAGGATTCAAACCCGCGACCTCACTATTGCACGACCGATGCCTTAGCCATTAGGCTACCGCCGCTTCATATGTTTGTCTCAAACGTCATTCGGCATGCCACAAACGTATTCACAACAGCTAAATAACATACGCTCAGTTGCTTGAGATTGTTAATATTCAAACCGGCTCACCACAATAATCTTCTACAGTTGGCCCGAAAATGCCGACTAAAGCGAGAATAAAAAAAAATACAAAAAAATGTTAAACCGACTTCAAAAATAAATACAAGGTAACTAAAAAGCATTACACAATATGGGTACTTACAACAACATAAATTGCTGACAAAAATAGATACACATTTTAGGTATCAGGAAATTTAGTTTTTATGTTTTAGGCACCAACTTCAAAACCTGTATCTATTTTTGTCAGCAATTTTTGTTGTTGTAGTGGGTTGGTTTGTAATTTACCTAGATACAAAAGCATAATGTCAACAGCTCATTTACTTTTACAAAATATTGCTTTTCCCGATGCAGGCTTCCTAAACTGTAGAGGAGTTAACATGATACTTCTCCACCAGTTCAATTACATGCTGTAATAGAAGTATGACGAGAATAAAGTGCTACGCAATACCATATTAAAGTAATCGAATTGCAAACTGTGAAATATTGAATAGTTGCGCTGGTCATCTATAGTCTTCATCATCCGTTACATTTCACCAATTGGTACTTTTTGAGAGTAAATCCACAAACTGCTATTAAATATGGACTGCCTCTGTGGCGCGGTGGGAGTGTATCCGACTGCTACGCAAGAGGTCGTGGGTTCGATCCCCACCCAGGATAAAACTTTGTGTGATGAGCACGATGGTTTATTCTATGTCTGGGTGTTATTTATCTATAATATGTATGTATTTAGAAATATATAAGTATGTTTATCAGTTCTCTGGTTTCCATAGTACAAGCTCTGCTTAGTTTGGGATCAGATAGCGTTGTGTGAGTTATCCCAAGATATTTATTTATTTATTTATTTATATACCTAAATCATTTCCAATCCTGGAAAAATCGAGGGAACTCTTCAAATGTGCCTTTAGCATTTGAAGAGTTCCCTCGATTTTTCCAGGAACCCATCACCAGATCCTGATTTGATGAGAATGCGACTAACTTGGAAATATACTCTCTCAAACACAAATATTTTTTCAAATCGGTCCAATCATCTTCTCGTAATCGGTGGACATACATAAAAGTAAAAAAGACATACATACAGACGAACATAGAACCTCCTCCTTTTTGAAGTCGGTTAAAAATTTAGACATCGTTTTTCGCTTCCTGATTTAAAACAGTGAGTTTTGTAGCTAATTGTATGTGTCAAGTATACCAAAATACAACATGTTTCCAACCATTAAAACAGTTGCACAACATAATAAAAGCAACAACCGGTAAAGTTAGGTTACTTCGAAACTGTACTTATGAATGGGCAGGGTGAGACTCTAGTCACTTAGACTTGCTATGAATAGGGCATGTTTGCCTGCCTGTTTCGTTGCTTATTCTCCTTGCTCATGACCCGAGCCCCGCCCAGGTGGGTACCGGTTATATAGGCCATTTTACTTGAGCTCTTTAATGTATGGCGAAGCTAGCAAAAAGGAGATCAAGTTGTGCCTACCGGAAAACTGAAATGATTATGATGAATCTTTGAATGTTATCTACAAAACTGCATTTTAAAATCTAGCTCTAAAACTGAATTTTGACAAACCCTAATGTAAAAAAAAAAAATGTGTGGCACTCGGGGACTGCCGCGGTAAAGCTATTGCATAGCATTTTTATCAATTTAAGCAATTAAAAAAAAAAAAAAATATTAAAAATGTTTTTTATTATTTTGAATTATAAAAAAAAGAATATTTTTAATTATTTTTTTCTTTAATTTTTTTTTTTAAAAAGCATAAAAAAAAAATTTGAAGTTTTTTTTTATTATAAAATATTTTTTTTTAATTTTTTTTTTCTTTTTAAATTTAAAAATTGTTTTTAATTTATTTTTTTCTTTAATTTTTTTTTTAAAAAAGCATAAAAAAATTTTTTTTTTTTTTTATTATAAAATATTTTTATTTTATTTTTTTTTCTTTTTAAATTTAAACAAAAAGTACTTAAAAATTCTGCTATTCATCGATAGATGGCAAAACTAAAAAGTGTCACCGCTGTGCCCGTCGGAGTGGGGAGCGTGAGGTTTTTTCGTTACGGAATTTCTGGATTCGGTCCCCGCGCTCAAGGCCCGCGATAGAAGCTATGCAATAGCATAATAACAATACTCAAGTTTCAAATACCTTAAGTCCGAAACTACTGTACTCCGACAAAGTTTTTCTCCGAGGAAACGATGCGAGCTCGATAACATTCTTATTTGAAAATAATACTAGCACGAAATTACTCAATTTCGACGTAATCTACGCCGATATATTGTACTTCGGCAATATTTTAAATCGACACGATTTATTGCGTGACTACTAAGTACGTTATTGTCTCGATAGGGACACTTATCTTATCCGTTATCTTAAAGGTTTGGAAACCCAAAAACCTTTAACATAACGGAACTCCCACCCAAATACCTTTTATCTTATGAAACCCCAAGTTCACGAGGAGGAATTGAAACCCCCAGTTCCAACTCATTTGACAAAGATCTCAGTAGATTTTGGAATTATCCAACGTGTTAGTTTTTCTTTTTACGCAGGCAAACACGTTTTTTTTCATTCTAAAAAAAAATCGGGTGACCCTGTTAACTTTTCTACAGAAAAGAGTTTTCTTTCTTTCCCCTGAGTCGCGCGGAACTCACTTTGGAAAACGCTGGTCTGAATTACAATCGAAGCCGGGCTTGTACCCTAACGCGTGAGTTATCTGATTATAACGCCAGGAAATGCATGTCTTTGAATTTTTCAATTAGAGCCTTAATTTTACAGATAGATAAGTAATATTTCCCATGTTTAATATGACCTATTGCTTACCTAAAAACGATTAAAAGTTATGTGCTTTACCTTAGTAATAACCTTAGTAATATATATAAGTAATATGTTTGATTTAAAAACCTGTTAGCTGTATTACACAATGTATGTTCATAGTTTATTTTTAACCGACTCTAAAAAAGAGGAGGAGGTTCTCAATCCGACTGTATTTTTTTTTAGTTATTGTGTTTCTAAAATTGAAGATTTGTAATTGGCTTGTCAACTTCACTGTTTTCATTATACAAATATGTTTAACTGTAAATCTTCTATATTTTTAAACAAATAAATAATGAAAAGAATAAAATAACTTAACTTACATATTCAACTTTAAAATACGTATAAAAATAATATACGTCAACATTCTAAGAATCCTACTTAATCTCACTTGAGAGGCAGCGTGAAGATAAGTAATTTTAATGTTCCTTTTAAATAGGTGTCGTGGGTACTATCTTACAGTATTCTTAGGAGATACAAGCTCGAACGGATCGCTTGAACGAGCCTCTTGGATATAAACTTAGAGACATAATGGCACAAATGGCCGTACAGTTTTAAACTAAATGTATTGTTTAGTCAATTTTGTGTTAGTTAAACTTTTAATATGCTATTTAAGGTGGTTATTAGAAAGTTTAAGGTTGGTGGAACGCAATGAGTTTCGTTGTTCTAATCACTGTGTCATATGACGGTCGGAATTAAGCCACTAGTGGTTATATTAGGAACCTTATTTACGGAACTGTGGCCATAGTACGGGTTCCCTAGAACAAATTTTAAAATGAAACATATCAAGCTGGAATTGCCATGGTAGCTTCGTTTTGTCGAGATGCCCAACTTTATGTATACGACAACTTTATATAGTGGTACGTTAGTGAGAAAAACAGGGGTTAAATATGACAAACATAGCTTAGCCGTTGGAAAACTATTTTCCCCATACATCAACATAGGCCGCGATTAATTTACCAACCGCAAATAAATTTGTAAACAAAGAATATTTTTTGTGATGCTACGATTTTGGCTTTTACTACAAGCTATATGGTACTTAGCAAGTTAAAGCCATAATCGTTGCATTAAAAAGGACATTTTTTAATAACAATTGTATTTGCGGTTGGTAAACTAACTTCTACGTTTGTTGGTCCTTCAAATTCACAAGAATACGCAAACTTATGGAGGAAAGTGTCGGGTGATGAAATTTGCGAAGCGTTTGATATATTCGTAGTTTTCCATTGTCAGTTTTTGAAACAAAATAAATCACGATCTTTGTGTAGTTTCCCACACGTGTCTATTATCTCAAAAAGTCAAAAAGAATGTCGCAAATGGGTTTGCAGATGACTATGCGTATAAAATAATGAAATAACAAGATTAAACTAGATATCCTTACGATGAGAATTCAACTATTTTATCTTGTCATTCTAAAATTGACTCTAATGCTCATTATATTAAAGGTGTAATTTAAACTGCAAATGATGTGATGTGTCGGAGCAGTGCTGCTACACTGAGTACTTAGAATCCTGTGAATATTTTTAAAGTTATTAAACACTAGCTGTCCCGCGCAACTTCGTATGCGTCAATTATCCCCGTTTTTGCAAAATTTCTCGTTGCTGCTCCGCTCCTACTGGTCGTAGCATGATGTTATATAGCCTATAGCCTTCCTCGATAAATGGGCTATCCAACCGTCAAAGAATTTTTCAATTCGGATCAGTAGTTCCTGAGATTACCGCGTTGAAACAAACAAACAAACTCTTCAGCTTTATAGTATTTATTAAACATTTCTTATCTCTTTCATCCACTGAGCTACTACTATATAAAATTGACGTAGACATAAAGTTAGACGTGTTGGCAAAATGAAACTATTAACGAAAATTCAGAATAACAGTAACTATTTTCCAAAATGTTCCTGGGATCCTAGATATATTCTAAAAAAACGTGAAAATCAATTGTAGACATAACACATCCGATAAGACACAATAATATCTAGCAGCTTGACCAAATCTCTCCATATTACAAGTCAAGATGTTCGACAAAAAGACAAATCGATAATACATATTGGCAGCATCAAAATACGTACTGGGATGAACAATAGCTGCCCGTCCAAACCACAGAACTGAGAAAATGAGGTTAGAATAGTCTTGCGATTGGGGGCTTTAAACGATCAACAGTTCGTTTGGCATCTGATGCATATCAATAGATTTTCAGGACATCTTTCCGTGATGTAATATTCACTGGTAACCTGGTCACACTCACTATATGCTCATAGTTGCTCGCATTGTGTTACAGAAGAAATACTTATAATCGAATCGAATAAAATAGATTATTAATATTTTGATTATTAGATTCGTCAAGGTTTGAGATCGATTGGTGATACCCTTTCCAATGCACAAGTGAGCTATAAAATTTCATAAAATGGTATTAGGTCTTTTTAGTTCTACTTTTTGCGATTGAATGGGTAATTCTTGTCAATTATTTCATAAAAAAAACATTAGAGCAAAAACCTTTCTTATAGGTTATTTGTTCTGTGACCAAGGGTACCTGAACAATAGCCGCCCGTCCGAACCTTCCCTAAGGAAATGAAGGGTGTACGTCAGTGTAGGGATCGCGAAAATTGCTTCTACGTGCCGCCACTAAACACCAAGGTTGTAGAAGGTAAGCTTCATACAACGCGTACTCGAGCGACGCATACATAGGCTCAATTCATACCGGAATAGCAACGGCGAGCACTTTCAGTGTGAAAGAATTTAAAACTTTATGCAATTAGGTTTAAGACCAGTATCGCTTGAAAAAGGTCGCGTATTCGCGCGCTGGCGCGTGTGGCGGCACCTCGAACAGCCTCGAGAGCACGCACACGTAAGCGACACTGGTCTTTTAACTATTTACATAAGGTTTAGTAGTTAGTCAAAGACCTATCTTTGATTGGCTTGTTAGTCTAGTGGTTAGTGACCTAGTTAAGCCAGAGGTCGTGGGTTTAATTCCTACCCAGAATAAATATCTGAGTGAGGAGCATGGTTTTATATTTTGTGTCAGAGTGTATTTTTTTGTAATGCGAAGAATTGTCATAATATTAGAACTCACACACGCCATCTGATCTCAAATTAGGCCTAACCTAAGGCCTAATTTGAGATCAGATGGCGTGTGTGAGTTCCCCCAAGATATTAATATTATGATAGGTACGAGTGCGTTGCTCAAGCACCCGTTTTATAAATATGTAGGAGCGTGGGTAGCCGTCTGAGATATTTAAGGGTCAGTATTCGAACTAACATTGTGTTATTCGATCATAATGTGGGTATAGGAAAGCCTTGAGCAAAGTCCGCTACAATTCAAAACAGTTTGATCACGACAAGTCTATCGGTGAGATACTCTCGGTTCGGCATTCTAAAAGAAAAGTCCGCCATCTACCAGCGGCTATTTTCAAGTGAGTCAATGCACTTGCTATTTAGTCTAAACAAATGTTCCGTTAGATCTCCTTTCTTCGACAAATATTTTCTTCTGTACTGCGTGTTTCATTGTGCCTCTGTATCGATGTAACAGGACCAGTTGCTAGGCTAGTTGTTGTACCATTACCTAACTAAATATATGTATTTTTGTTGGTGATATGTTGGGAATTTCGTATTGGAGTGTTTGCTTCCTTTATTTGTAAAGGCGTGAAAATATTTGCGTTTAGTATTGAAAATTACGGTACAAGGTTTGACGAATGTCTTGCTAATGGTACTATGAATGTTAACGTGTAGCTGTTGTACTGTAAACGATTTAGGAATGCGGTAGTGTTGCCAGATCTACTGATTTAACAGTGGTTCTATCAATTTTTTTTTAAAAGGGGAAGTATACCAAAAAAAAATCTTTGTTTTGGTTATCTTGCTTTCAAAGCATGCTTGAATCGTTTTCCTTTGAAGATTAGGAGAAAAGGTGTGACTTTTTACCTGTGGTTCGACAGCTGTGACATTGTAATTTTGCTAATTTTAAATATTTTTTTGTAAGCAACGTAGTTAGGTAAAATAAAAATGTATTTAAACATATCCTTGTCTAAAACTACCGCTAAAGATGAGTTTGCAGTCCCTACCATAATTTTGAAATATAGTTTAACATGTGTCTAAATGTTCAAAATATCCACAAATATGAGTCCTGGTTTCTATGTCATATTGCGTTAACTTAAAGAAGATACATGTTAGTGCCAAGCAGCGGTAGCCTAATGGCTAAGGATTGAATTCGCTATCATGAGATAGCGGGTTTGAATCCTACCCATTATACTATCGACGTGAACCCATTCCTAACACAAGCCATTGAGCTTCGCTGGAGGGGTTAACAGGATTGCTCATAATGTGGGACCCACAATCTCACATTGCTAGTTATCTCTATACAAAAAAGCTAAACCATTTTTAATTCAATTAAATACTTAATTACTTTGAAAAATCTAAATAAACTCTCCCAAAGATTGAGCTCAAACAAACGAGTATCATCAAATATTTAGCTCTGAAACCGACGAGGAAAAGAGAAAGAAAAAAATTTCGAAAAGTTATTATATTCTGGTGCTGTTGTTGTTTTTCACAAAAACTCTTCATGAATTTTAATGTGGCCACTGTTATCGTATGCAAGGCGCAGTTTTAGGACGGTTGCAGACATAACCAAATGTTCTACGATCCGGTGACGTGTGCAGGTTTTTTTAACCGGTTAGTAGCTTTACTGTTTGAATATTATTTTTGTGATTGATAGTAATGCAATTCTATATAAATAACTGAAGGTTCCTCGTTGCTGGCGAGGTGATTGTGCTGGCGAGTCACAGTTGGACGGTTAACGTTGAGAACTTGTGTTTTCATTGTACTTGTAATAATTATAATGCCTCTGTGGCGCGGTGGGAATATGTTCGACTGCTACGCAAGAAGTCGTGGGTTCGATTCCCACACGGAACATCATTTTGTGTGATCGACAAATTGTTGTTCCGAGTCTGGGTGTACTTTGTGTCTGTGACTTGTATGTTTGTAAAGTTCCCCGCGACACAGGGCTTGCACCCTACTGCGGGAGTCGTCTTTAAAAAAAAAACAAAAATATATTTATCCTACAGATATTAAATGAGTTCGTTGCAAAATAAATCGTTTCAAATTATTTTATATTAATATCAAACGCTTACACAGGTATGTTGAACTGAATGTACGAACACCGAATTAAATAATAATAATAAAAATTCTTTATTCACATAGGAAACAAAATACTACTCTTGTCAAAAGTCGTTTTTATATGTAAATTGTAATGCCTGTTTGCAAACAATAAGTAAAGTCGGAGAAAAGAACAGGCAATAAAAACTCACGGCCACTCTTTTCCATTTGCCAATGTTAACAATGTTTCTTTGTTTATAAGCTGTGTATGCAGGTAATTCAGTATTTAAAATATAAATAAATAGAAGAAGAAAAATCGTTTATTTGTCACAGATACAATTATTTGAAAAAAAATACATATAAGTAGGTAGTTGCACGTATGCAGCATGACAGCCACAGCTCTGGTTTTCAGTAGTGTAAGCCCCAAGTGACGTCCGAAACCATTAAGGTATCTCCATTAAATAAATAATATAAAATACATGGCAATAAATATGTTAGTAAATTTTATTAAACATTTTTATTATTATTGTAAATATGTATATATTAAACATTTATAGGCACAGAACATAAAATGATATTACATTATATTATATATTGATGTGTTTACATTATATATCCATATCTATATCTTAGTATTTCAAACCGGCAGTAACCAGTTAACTTGTCGGTTTTCATAATATCAGATCTGTCGCCACCCTTATGCTTTTAGCACTTTACTTCCGAGTGACACTAATAACTACAATTCTGTATCCTTTGTGGTAATGGTGATGTTGCTATACTGACACAAAAAACTGAAAGTAATCAACAGAGAAGTGCTTTGAAATTGGGTGACGTTATATTATATTAGATATATTTCGGGACTTAATCGCGTGAATTATTTATAGGTACTTTTATTTACCCGACGTTTCAGTTACCAGTCGACCCGTGACCACGATCGGTGCAATTCGATCGAAATAAATAAAAGTCGGGTAAATAAAAGGTTCGTACCTTTAAATAATTCACACGATTAAGTCCCGAAATATATCTAATATGTATAAAAATCGCGAAAGTTTAAAAACAATAGTTATACTATATATTATTGAAAGATATTTTAAAAGAAAAATCAACAAAGAAATGCCTTGAAGTTGTCTCTGAAGATCGTTAGAACTAATGATACAGGAAGGATGTTCTTACAACAATTTTAAGAAGTATCACTTTCAGAATACTTGTGTGTTATTTTCTTGAATTACGTTTGCGTTTGTTGACATGGAGAACCAACTGTAACTTTAGACTTTGATTGCTTGATATTTATACAACAAATTAAAATATTAAGGTTTTACTTTTGCCCTGTAAGTCAGTTATTTTTGAAGTAAAAAGTAGCCTATATTAGACTTACAGATAACTCAACAATAAGGCTAATATTCACTAACTCCACAAATAGTGCAACGATAAAAATTCCTCAAAATTAACATGTTACTCCATCGCACATCTGACATTGGCAGAATTGTCGACAACGGCAACGTAGCCATTAATAAAAAAAAAAAAAAAAGGCTTATATTCTTAGACGCATGTAGGCCCTACATACAACGAGTGAAATACATCGAAATACTTTAACCTCACTCAGTTTTGAGACGACATTAAGTCATGCAATCACTGTCAATTAGGTGTATAGTATGACAGAAATAGTTTTGACCCTGACATAAAAATAATTAATCTTTTGAGCATTCGGGGGTGTACAACAATTGGACTAACACAATTATCTTTACTTCATTCTTCAGTTTCCATTAAAACTTGATTTTAGCGCTCTCTTAAATCTTTGGTTTCCACTGCTAACTGCAGTATTTGTCGCAGGGCTGATTTCTAAAAGAGGCGTAATACAAGGACCCGGCACATATTAGTGGAACAACATATCCTACCAAAAACATTTTCATGTAAATTGCCGCCAAGAGGACTAGGTGCATATTACTATCACTCTAAAAAAGTTATCTGATCTTATGGGAAGCCAAGCTCCTAATTCTACACGCCCTAACCTAATACTCTCTAATTATAATCATAACGTTTAGCGTTCTGTATGAATCCTAATCTTAAGGGCGCCCTAATTGATGATCCTACCATACAAACAATTCCAAAACGTAACGAAAATTCCAATGTTTTAAGGCTTATAACTTTCAAAATATTAATTTATTTTTAATTATGGCTGTCTACAGGCATAGTTTATGATAAAGCGAATTGATATTAATTTATTTAATCTTTGACTAATGACTTCATACAGAGGAGTAATCACTTATACGCGTTTGTATGGTAGATTCATCGACTAGGACGCCCTTAGGTTCTCTACAAACCCTACACTATAGTCAAAATGCGTGGCTTTGCTTTGCGTGGTTCGGAGCCACACTATTCTTTACGTTCTTTACGATATTTTACTACTTCGCTTAAATCTGGTTATTGTCGAAAAAACCCAAGTTATAACAAAACACAGAACAACTGTGTGTAACTAATGTTGTTATTTTACGCCCCAATAACCGTAACTTTACGTAGTATAAGGTAAACAAACAGTTGATTGCCACTGCGGTTTTAAATCATCCAACTTGTGAATAAAGTTGCACAAAGTGTGCAACTTTTCCTGTTTCAAACAACTAATGTTGTTTTTATGTTATGGAATGTGTACTTTGTATCGTTGGGTGTACTTTATGCGAATTGTGAGAATCTTGGTTACAGACCAGTGAGCACAGATTGAACTACTCCGGGGAAATATTTCTATTGTTGCTGTTTTGACGACAGTTGTGTTGAATTTGTTTTAATACTGATCTTTTTTGTGCAAATATAATAACAAGTGTGTCTGTATTCTTATTTTTCCTAAACATGTTTTTTACTTATGTATGGCTAGTTTTCAAACAATCATTGATTTATTTGAAGCGGCGGTAGCCTAATGGCTAAGGAATCGGACTCACAATCGAGGGGTCACGGGACCGAATCCTACCCATTATACTATCGACGTGAACCCACTTCTAACACAAGACATTGAGCTTAGCTGGAGGGGTTAACAGGATTGCTAGTAACGTGGGACCCTAAGTCCCGCATTGCAAGTTATTTTTATAAAAAAAAAACGAAATTGAGTTTCAGTTTGAGATAGTTTAAAGGAATTATTATCATTTTCCGTGTTAGATTTCACCAGGATATCTGTTTGTATATTGGTTAGTGTTTAGTGACTTATGCTATGACTGCAACAAGAGAAGTAGCATTACTACAAACTTACTAAACAGTCTTATATTCGCATATTGTTTTCAAGCTGCTACTGTACTAGTGAATAATCATTTTGTCATGGAAGATTTTAGAAACATAAAAAATACATAATAATATTTTTGGAATAACAAAGTGGAGGTACACATAGAGACAGTCAACAAGTACGTAAGTATTGAATTAGAGGAACATTATTTACAAGACAGTCAAACGAACAACAAAAATATTTTTTGTTTTCAAACTTTCGCGATTTTTATACATATTACATATATTTCGGGATTTAATCGCGTGAATTATTTAAAGATACGAACCTTTTACTTACCCGACGTTTCGATCGAATTGCACCGATCGTGGTCACTAAAAGTAAAGTAAAAGTACAAATAAAAAGTTCGTATCTTTAAATAATTCACGGGATTAAGTCCCGAAATATATCTAAAAATAATTTTACTGTCAAAAAATTACCTCTTCCATGTTTCTACTTTTCATAGACATAAAAATCAAGTCTGAAATAGTACTGCTTTTCAGAATAATAAATCAAACCAATACTGCTTAAGTGCTCATGGGAATCATAATTCTAAATCTAGTAATACATAAACCCAATGATCTACAACGATGTGTTAATGTACAGTTTATTACATATAATCGTAAATAAAGGGCTCAAAATAAACTCTAAATCTCCGTTAAGCCGTGTATGGGCGTGTTTTCCTTTCCATTAAACAACTTACCTGTATATAAAATGCTTTTAGACCGCCGCCAGAGTATAAATCACGAATACAAGCAAACTGAATGTTTTCAAGATGAATGAAGTAAATGAACCGAAGACGAAAAACTAAGTGTGTCGATTTATCGTGTTTTTGTGTTCTGCGTGTTTTCTGTTTTTGAAATGTATTAGGACGAATCTTGGAATATATATTTTTTATATAACTAGGCACTAACTCATGCTCACGATTTCAGCCGCCTGATGCCTGTTATTACGATCATTTTACTTGATCTATCTTATGTATGGAGTGCTTAGCAAAACGGAGGTCAAGGTGTATCTACAGTTTTTCTTAATCGATTTTGATGAAACAATATTTAAGTTAAAATATTAAAATTAAAAAATGTTACTGTTACTGTTGTTGACTGCCTCTGTGACGCGGTGGGAGTGTATCCGACTTCTACGCAAGAGGTCGTGGGTTCGATCCCCACCCAGGATAAGACTTTGTGTGATGAGCACGATGGTTTATTCTGTGTCTGGGTGTTAGGTATTTATCTATAATATGTATGTATTTAGAAATATTTAAGTATGTTTATTAGTTGTCTGGTTCCCATAGTACAAGCTCTGCTTAGTTTGGGATCAGATAGCGTTGTGTAAGTTGTCCCAAGATATTATTATTAATTTAGATAAAATTACCTTCAAAACAGTCTAAATCGATTTTGGGTCAATCTCCAGCAAATATTTACACAAATAACCATTAATTAGTTGATCTAGTATTAGTAATTTTTTTTACAGACAAAGGTACTTTACAAGGGACGTGTATGGACGTCAAATGGAAACATGCTTACCTAGCCATCAACGGCATGACCCGTCAAAAATACAACTTTTTTCAGTTTAAAATAAACAAACAAAATTATGTTTGTCATGTTTATTTTTTCCTATTATTATTCCTTAGACATATTTATTATAATATTATTTACATAGAGATACATAACAGTTTGCCACTCTATAATAGAAAAACCTTATAATGTAAAAAAAAACATGTAAAATTAATATTTGGCGTGCCATCAATGCCACGGACGCAAAAAGCCGTCAGCTAGTGATGGGATAAGGAAAATAATAACGATAAAAATATAAAATAAGACTACAGTATGTAGTGAAAAACTCATGAGTAATTAAGTGCGATAATTTTGTGGCAACTTTCGCGCATCCCTGTCAGCGGAATTATTTACAGTGATTTGTACGTCACAGACGGGATTAGACGGCGAGGCTATGCCCTCAACCACGCTGCCGGGCTCTAATTGTGTAGTGCAATATTTTAACGGGAAATAATATGTTCAGTAGTCGCAAAATTACTGGGCCGCCTTAAAGTTTCAATAACACTTTCACTTACTAACTTACTTAACATTATAAGTTATCATTTTAATTTCGTGTGCAATTGAAGATACTAACAATTTTTTTATTATAAAAATAAAAAATACGAGTTCATTGAAGTTTATATTTAATTTAGTTTTATTTATATGTTTGATTTAGTTAGACTAAATACTAGATAAAAATATTTTAAAGACTTTAAAAAACATTTATTAAAAACGTACGACATATTAGAGCAAATTGTGAAGGTATCGTTTTTTTTATATTAAATTAGATGAATTATTAAAAGCAAGGAATACAATTAACTCTATTCTCTATCTCTAACTCAAAAACACATGTACCAAATATATTGATAAAGTGATTATAATATTAGATAATATTGTATAATATTGTCAAGCATGTTACACTGGTATATCTCTAACTCAGAGACGTCAAAGTTTGTAAGCGCAGTGCTAGCTAGCCACGACAGTGACGGCTTATAACGTCAGTTAATGTCGTCACAAACAAGATTATGGATGTGACTTTGTTATTAAAAACATTTGCATTACTTTTTTTGTTATAGAATTTGCTCTTACCTAAGGCTACATCTTCTGGGTAATAATTGCTAAGTTATAAAAAAAGGTAAAACATGGGTGAAATTAAATACAATTCAATGGTACTTTAAAAAAAATAAAATACAATTTTTATTCGTAAACCACCCAGAAGAGTACTCACAAGAGAAAAGAATATATCGATTGAACATCGATACATTTATCATTTACTTATTTTTTAATTGTAAACCATGTACAGGTGATATTAACACACAAGTAACACGGAAAAGAATATATCGATAAAACATTGATACATTTATCGATGTTTTATCGATATATTATTTTTCGTGGAATTTGACGCTTGGCGTGAGAAACACTGATTTTCTTTATTGGCATGACGGTCAAAAGGTTAAATTGTACCTACTTCTTTCAAAATTATTAATCTTTAAAAGTATTTTAAATGTACTCAGTACCTTTGCACTAGTTTCTATTTTATTTGCCATCTAAACTTGAATCTTGAAATCGCGATTTTTTCCATATAAGGCCATTAACCATCATGACAATCATGACTGCCTCGGTGGCGCGGTAGGAGTGTATTAGACTGCTACGCAAGAGGTCATGAGTTCGATTCCCACACGGGACACCACTTTGTGTGATTCACAAATTGTTATTCCGAGTCTGGGTGTAATTTGTGTCAGTGACTTGTATGTTCGTAAAGTCCCCCGCGACACAAGGCTTACTCTCCCTACTGCGGGAGTTGACTTTTTCTAAAAAAATTAAATAAAGAACATAACCACTCCATCTACGTTTTCTTCAAAAGTAAACCTCTTATTTAATTACATACTGTTTGGATCTATACGTAATATATTCCGAAATGGCTAAATAATTAAATTTGCAACTCTCCGATCACATACTTCCCATAAACTACAATGAGGGCAGATACTAACTGTTATCACGGGCCACTAATTTAATTCCATTATCCATTGATGTTATCTCGGCTTATCTTTACGGCTGCTGAAGCTTCAGGGTTCTTTTGACCCTAATCTACTTGGTGTTTAATTGCTGGTCCCTTTGGTGGTGGTCGCGATGTTGTACAGTGAGATGAATGCTATGTGACAGCGGATAGATTTGTTAAAGGAGGAACAATGAGTTCTTAGTAGTACTTATAGACAGGAATATATTTTTTTCGTATACATTTATGTATAAAGAAACAATTCGCCATAAAGGTATAATACTTAATAGTTATGTTATCCTAATACGAACGTTTGTGACTTTGGATATTTGGTACTCAATCTACACTTACAATGCTCTTATTATTGCATTGGAACTTAAAAAGGTACACGATAAATCATGCTTCAAGAAATGTAGGTATATTCTAAAAAATGAGTTAAATTTGTCGGAGAATTTATTAGATTGCTAATTGATTTCCGTTGGCTTGACGTCTATTTTGATTAAATAGCAAGTCTATTGACTCGTTTTAAACATGGCCGCCGTGGTGGCGTGACATTCGTTTGACGTTTGCATTTGGAATGGCGGAGCGTGGCTGTTGGTCTAATTTGTAAGTATTAATTGAGCGGTTGTAGCGACATCATGTCTTCCGATAGACGTCACAATTTTTTTTACATTATTAGTCGTGAGTGCAAATTGTTTATGCGGTTATAATGGATGTCTTTGCAGTGGCATTTGTGTAATTGAAATGATTAGAACTGTTGACGGACTTTACCTAGCTCAAGGTTTCTGTGTTTACATAATCGATTACCATAATGTTAATTCGAATATTAAACCGCTAGTAGCTCATACCCCCAGGCGCTTCGACAAATTAATAAATGTAGGGTAGTGATAACAAAGCTTTCATGACCACCAGACTGTACAAATACTCTAAAACAATTAATAATATTTACTTAAAAGATTACGTTTTGAAGGGAAATATAATAATATAGAGATTTTCTTTTAGTTAGAGTAACCAAGTACTTTGCATCTATTTGTTTTCTCTTTAATATTGTCTAACGGAATTTCTAAATAAATTGCTAAACTTTCGTCTTATTTGTTTACGCATTCGATGTTAAATCGTCTCGTAGAAGAGTATTTAGATCGTCATGTTATGCGACATCTACACAGATGTTAACTTGCATCTCGTTTGACCAAAGCGCGTTAATACATTTTTCGTATTTTATTAAACGACTAGCTGTCCCGCGCAACTTCGTATGCGTAAATTTTCCCTGTTTTTGCAACATTTCTCGTCGCTGCTCCGTTCCTATTAGTCGTAGCGCGATGTTATATAGCCTATAGCCTTCCTCGATAAATGGGCTATCCAACAAAAAAAGAATTTTTCAAATCGGACCAGTAGTTCCTGAGATTAGCGCGTTTAAACAAACAAACAAACAAACTCTTCCGCTTTATAATATTAGTATAGACTAGCTGTCCCGCGCAACTTCGTATGCGTAAATTTTCCCCGTTTTTGCAACATTTCACGTCGCTACTCTGCTCCTATTAGTCGTAGCGCGATGTTATATAACCTATAGCCTTCCTCGATAAATGGGCTATCCAACAAAAAAAGATTTTTTCAAATCGGACCAGTAGTTCCTGAGATTAGCGCGTTTAAACAAACAAACAAACAAACAAAGCAAACAAACAAACAAACAAACTCTTCCGCTTTATAATATTAGTATAGATTTACGTTTTTCGGAAGTAAAAAGTACCATGTCATCCTTCGTCACAAAACATCTATGCAAATAAAGTCGTTCTCAAATCTTAACGCAAATACGTTATGTGCTAGTGAATATTAGCGTTTTAAAGTGTAAAGAAGTATATTTTTTGTATTTATTATATCGATTAAATATATTGACCATAACTTCTGCTCTTTTTTTGACGTGATAGCGTCTTATAAATCAATGACGGGTGCACGCACAAAAACGTGTCACATAGCAACGGTCACGTTATTGATTGGCTTTTTAAAAAGTCACGTAGCTACGGCCAGGTTATTTATGGGTTGCTAAGCAGTCACGTAGGAACGGTCACATTTTTAGTTGGTTGCTAAGCAGTTACTTTATTGACTGGTTGCAAAGCATCATGAATGGTGACTCTTGCTGATAGGCTGAAGTATTGTGACCGTCGAGCGCATGCGCTCGGGTCAACTGAAGCTGTCACAGTCATTGTTGTTTATTACAATGTTTTGGCGATTGCAGTGATATGCGATACACTTGTAAAAAGAAACTGTCACAAGCATGGTTGTTTATTACAATGTCATCAATGATTTTTTATGACGTTATCACGAAAAATTATCGTCTGTAAACCGACTTTACAGACAACACTTTTTTTTATAAAACGATTAACTGACCAAGTACCTACTTTCATACCCGTACACGACATTTATGTATCTTATGAAGAGTCTCCCTGTGTCGAATCGTACTCAAAACCTTTTGCACAGCAGTCAAACACACAACAAATGCACCAACGAGTCATTCCCTACTTAATATATTCCCCAAACTAGATTACAAATCATAGAACTTGCAACTAAGTGTGGGTTAACACTGACAAAGGAATTCTGGCCAGTCGACTGGTAGTCGTAACTAAACTATGCCAAGGATAATATCGAGAATGTTTCCTAAACAAGGTCTTAAAAGCCTTTACTCACGAACTAGTATTGCTGCCGATCAATTGGGACAATTAGTAGGGTTGAATTATAATCTATTTAGGTATAACTAGCGACCCAACTTACTTTGACTTGAAAAATCTTATATTTATTTTATACTTTTTTAATAATTTATATATATTTTTTTAAAATAATGATGACTTTTGCAGTAGGGTACTAGCCCTGTGTCGCGGGGACTTAACAAACATACAATTCACGGACACAAGGAACACCAGGACACGGAACAACAATTCGTGGTTCCCACAAATCTCCTCCCACTTCCCACGACCTCTTGCGTAGCAGTCACACTCCTACCGCACCACAGAGGCAGTCAGTCATACTAGCTTCTGTCCGCTGCTCTTCCCGCGTATGTGGCAATCGTGATAAAAACTATCCTATGTCCTTTCCTGGAGCTCAAACTATCTCCATACTTAATTTCATATAAATCAGTTCAGCGGATTAAGCGTGAAAACGTTATAGACAAATAGGCAGATAGACAAGAGACAGAGTTCGTTTCAGATTTATAATATTAGTATCGATAGTATCCATCAAAACTAATATGTTGTCAACTTCAAGTCGGCTATAGAATTGTAAAATACGTGCAGTGGTTTGAAACGTTTAATGACTGTCAATCGCTGGCGCACTGTCCTGTCCTGAATTCCTCTTGTAAACTGGGAACACGTGTCGAAGTTTCACTTCGTGGAAGCGAAATATTACAAATCCGAGGTGCATGATGCGTAACATGATAGTTGGTGAGAGCAACTGTTACCTACTAATTTCCTCTGTTGCAGGTTTTTCGGTTTTCATCCGGGGATATTCGGTGTGTTGTATTGAGGGGTTTCTCTTTACTATTTTAATCGTTGGTATTCATAGATTTGATAATCTATTTTGCAAGGTTTAATCTATGAACAGGTTTACTGCACCTACATACTTCATTTCTACATCGCCCTAAGGTAGACTGGCAGAGAATGCTTTTAGCATTAAGTCCGCCTTTGTACAATTCTGTGCATAAAGTTTTAATAAATATTAATAATACGAAAGTTTGGATGTATGGATGTGTGGATGTGTGGATGAATGTTTGTTATTTAATCACGCTACAACGGGTCAACGGATCTGAACGAAATTTGGAAAATAGAGCTATATTATAGTGGAAGAAGCTGGAATAGGACATAGGCTACTTTTTATCCCGGTTAAAATGTTTCCGTGGGATACCTAAATTTGCTTTTCAAAATTTTCACACGACGAAGTTGCGGGCAACAGCTTGTATCTTATAATGTTGACAGAATTTATTATTCCAGGTACTTTTACTTAGATTTTTTTAAATTTTAATTATGAGCGATTAAAAAATATGATTAGTTTGGTTGTCTGTCTGCAAACTGATCATCAGATCTTTACGAAATTAACATGTGACCATTTCGAAATAAACCTCTTTAAAATCGTCTATTTGAGACGGAGTTATGCCTGAACATACATGAAAAAACCCATCCGGATTGAGAACCTCCTTTTTGAATCGACTTAAAAAAAGAGGGATTTAGTACTAAAATCTTTGAAATAAACACTATCTATTTTAAGAAAACGTTGCACCATTTTCAGACAGTCTCAAGATTGCCATCTCGAAAGATCGTCGATTGTGCCAACTTATTGTTAGAAATTTCAAGAGCAAGGCAAGGGCAGTAGGGTCCCTCGAAATACAGAATTCTGTTGTATAAAATAGACTTTCTGAACATTTATCTAAATCTAGTTTTACTTGGTAAACAGACATGCTTCTGGGATTCTTGGTTACGCCTTCTTAACGTTCTCTTTATTATTTTAGTTGGGAAAATACTGTGTTTATTTAGATACTAACAACCCGCCCTGGTTTTGAATGGGTATAATTTACAAATCCACTGTTTACAAAACTGTTATATCAACAATTATTTGACCTGCGCAACTTCGTCTGCGTAAATTTTCCTATTTTTGCAACATTTTTCATGACTGCTCCGCTCCTATTGGTCGTAGCGTGGTGTTTTAGTTATCAAGGAAGATAAAAATGATGATATGAAAAAAATGATAATGATGATGATAAATGGACTACCTAACAAAAAAGTTTTTTTCAATTCGAGCCAGTAGTTCCTGAGATTATCGCGTTCAAAACAAACAAACATACAAACAGACAGACTCTTCTGCTTTATAATGTTAGTATCGATATGAACCTGACAGGAGTTAACATTACAATTATTTTAACGAAAGTTAAAAATTATAATAATGGAAAAATGATTTATAAAATTCAATACGATTAAACCATACACTCAGGTATGGTTTAATCGAATTGAATTTTAATTGTATGTGATAATTAATTGACATGCGAGATAATATATGACTGAAAATATTAATTGATAGAAATTTCAATAATGTATTTTATAAATGTAATTCCTAGTTGTATATGTTTATTTCAGTTACACCTATTCAGGCAGTTTATAGTTAAATGGATATTGTTAAATTTAAGAACTGTGGTAAATCCTTATTTTAAGCAAATAAGTGAATTTCAAGCGAATGTATTTGTATTTGTAAACCCTCTACATTTAAAAATGAAATCATACGAAAATTTCTTCTTTACACTGTACCCCAAAATTACAAAAAATCAACCTAATCGATCGAAGGAATTTTAAGTTAATGTTCGTTCATTATCATTTTGAAGGAATGCGTGGCCAATTCTTTATAGAGCATGGGGGGGGGGGGGCGTGTGTCCATATGCATTGGATATGCTCCCCCTACCAAAGACACAAGGAAGACCCTGACTGACGTGGATGGCTACTGTAAGGAGAGATATGCAGGACCCGGAACGCAGACTAAAAATAAGTAGGAGAGCCGACCCTAAATAATGGGGACAGAACAAGGAAAAGAGGAAGTGGGAAGGGGTATCCACAGACTACGATAGCTTTGCTTGGGCACTTCGGAGACATTCATGCAAACCTTATTTTCCCATTCTACTTTATAATTCACTATATTCCATACGCATGTATACGAGTATTTTCAATTAACTTAAATTAGACAGTTCGATTTGCGTGTCACTGATATACATTACTTCGTTCCAATAAAAAACACATTTGTTTCCGTTCGGATATTTCTCTAGAGTGACAGAATTTTTGCATTATTTATTACTGTTTTTACGCAACGAGGATATAAATTTAGGTTTTTATTTTTGTTTTTTGAGTTGAGATGGCTTTTCCTATTTTGGTCACATACATACTTCAACGGTTGTGACGAAAGCAAATATTGAAGACCTGTCAATATTGAAGGGCGTTAGCGTTCGAGCGTTGTCGACCCGGTTTTAGAGATTGTAATTGGACAATGTTGGATCGATTCTAACAGTATGAGAGCAAAGATTATTTGTAGAAAGATAAAATTAAATTTTAATAGTGTTGGCCAAATGCCTAAACGTCACTCCGCTTAAGTTCCATGTCATGTAACTTATATAGATCCATCCATACTAATATTATAAATGTGAAAGTAACTCTGTCTATATGTTACCGTTTTACGCTTAAACCGCTAGACCGATTTAAATAAAGTTTGGTATGGAGATAGTTTAATTCCCGAAAAAAGACATAGGATAGTTTTTATGGCAATAACCAACATTCACGCGGGCTGAGCCGAAGGCGAAAGTTAGTAATAAATTAAAGGTAACGACAGTAATACTTTTGATCACGACTTGAAGTGTTGTCTGAGTATTCGCGGGTATAGGCCGCTATCGCGCAAATATAATTACCCGACTTTTCATCACACTACATCACCACTTACACTCCGATTTCTCCGAGCTCTTTACACTTTGACAGCATTACGCCGTCGGTTTAAGGCCGTACCATGACCAAATAACCTTGAGCATTCATTCCCTCTTCGCCGCACCGCCGTAGCGAATGCGCTCAATTTTTGGAATAAAATATTTATAAAATAAAATTTTGGTCGTTTGAAAAAAAATGTTTTTATCATAATGTTTTTTATTAAATTGCCTATCCATTAAGGTAAGTAAATTTGTACTAAAAAAAGAAAATTGTACTTTACGAGGAGATACATTTTATCAATAATTATTTCTCATTTCTGTGGTTTCCTTGTGAGAAGATTAAATAAACATTATACTTCTTTAATAAAAACATAATCTACCATTTTGGAGTTAAAATTATGTAGAAATTGAATGTATTTTATTAGTTGATATTTATTATTGGATAAAGAGCAGATAGCTCCACAAAAGTGCACAAATAACGGCTAGCGCTGGGTTTTAAGAAGCGCCTATTCCCGTTGATAAACAGTTTTGTTTTTTTTAAAGCCTGCATAACTTAATATAAACAATTGATTTGTTCTGTGACTAATGTAGCTGAACATATTCCCAAATAGAGTTCCTTTATTCGAGCGCAATAACTCACAGTGTCCTGAAAGAGACCCATTTAAAGCCTATGACACAACCCTCCAACTACCGATAACAATATAATAAAAAGCAACATTCCAAAAATAACTTATCACTTTTCCTGTCAAATTATATTGTCAACCCTATTTTTATGAAGGTCATCAAGTAAGCAGGTAATTGCAAATAAAAAACGGTCCGGGTTATACCTTAGGGATGGCACACAATCTGTTCTGTCTTATTATCGTAAAAAAAGAACGATCGAAGGGTCTTTAGTGTCCCGGGGAGGTTTCAGAGAAAATAAACCATCGATTTCGAACGAAATGTTTGTTAAGTAGGGATTAAAAGTAAGTTTTTGTAGTTATTTTTGTTGGACCAATGCAATTTTCGGTTCTTGCGGGTTTCGGTACTGAAGTAACAAACTAACTTATGTATGTTTTTTTAAGATAACTAGCAATATGGGTTTCACATTACTAGTATCTTGTTAACCCCTCCAGCTAAACTAAATTGCTTGTGTCAGGAGTGGGTTCACGTCGAAAATATAATGGGTAGGATTCGAACCCGCGACCTTTCGATTGCGAGTCCGCGTACAAGAAATATGTTATTTCACATATATTGTAAAGAGATTTTTTTTAACTTTCGCGATTTTAACACATTTAGATATAACTTTTATTGAGACTAATAATTCACGCCAGAGGGAGTTTGGATCGTCCCATAATTTTTAGTAGTTTTACCTTTCATAGTAACAGATTTCGTGACTTTTAGCGTGGTATTATTTAGATCTTAATGTAAAATTAAAATGTTAATTTTCAAAGAGTAATACTGCTATATTTAGTACAGCCTGATTAGTTTGAAGTTTGATATCAGTTTATGGTTCATAAGAATCGTAAATTGGCATCGAGATCCAACTGCCTACTAATGTTGAGAAGTGTATGGATTTGATAGCTATATATATCATGCAGATAGACCCGTGTCTATGCCAATATAATTAACGTATGTATAGCCATTTACTTTCACTTCTTTGTGGCCATAACTTACATAATAACATCTGAAGAGTTTGTTTGTTTGTTTGTTTGAACGTGGCAATCTCAGGAACTACGGATCCAAATTGAAAAAAATTCTTTCACTGTTGGATAGCCCATTTATCGAGGAAGGCTATAGGCTATATAACATCACGCTAAGATTAATAGGACGCGAGACAGCTAGTTTATTATAAAGCTTAAGAGTTTGTTTCCTGAGATTATCGCGTTCAAACAACGCGATAATCTCAGGAACGACTGGTTAGAATTGAAAAATTATTTTACTGTTGGCTAATGCATACATCGAGGAATATAACATCACGCTACGACCAATAGGAGCAGCAATTAAAAATGTGGTAAAAACGGGGAAAATGTCCGCAAACGAAGTTGCGCCGGTTAGCTAGTGAAAAATAAAAAAAAGCGATGTATTTTGTATAAGTCTCATGTGTCTTTCTTATGAAAATAATGAGTTTGACACAAAAAGACCCATTACTATAATTTTATAAAAAATGATTTTCTGTAAAGCCGGTTTACGGACGATAACTTTATGTGATGACGTCATAAAAAAACATTTATGACATATCGCCTTTTGCGTTGCTTAGCACCCAGTTAATAACGTGACTGCTTAGCAACCAATCAATAACGTGATACTTATTCGTGCGCGCACTCGGTCATCGATTTATAAGACGTTATAACGTTAAACAAACTAAAAGTGTTAATTCACGTTAACATTATAACAAAAAGAGATTTCAATCCAAGACCATTCGATTGCTAATGCATACGCCGTTTTAACAGTTCGACACTCTTACACAACGCAATTAACATCCTTATTCTTCCACCAAACTAACTTATGCTTATACATATCAACCCATATGATGGCCCACTGCTGGGCACGGGTCTCCCCAGTAGAACCTACTATGTAGATCCTGGGGGTAATTGCCATAATCGCCACGCTTGGCGAGCGGGTTGGCGATCGCAGTAAGGCTTTAAATACGCAGAGGACGCTGCTGCCCGTCCTCCGGGGTGAAATCCCTTAGTCGCCTTGACGACACCCACGGGTAGAGATGGGGTGGTACTATTCTTAAGCCGGCACCACACGGCAAAGCCGGCACCACACGGCAACTTATGCTTATACCTATCTGTAAACGAGAAATCCAAAATAACTTCGCCAAAGTATAAGTAAAGTCACGAATTCAAGAAAAACAATGCTACTAACAACATGCAATATTTTTTCCTGTTATTCGATCTCTTGCGATAAAGGCAGCCTTGACAAAGACAAGAGGATAATCTAATTGAATTTTCGATTACCCAAAAAAATTGTGTTCGGTTCGTAACAGGATTGGGGTAGGCGTTGGGTCGGCAATTCTTTTGAACTGCTAGGGACATGTGATGCCTGGACGGCTTAGAGGTAAATGTGTGAATGTTGACGTTTATGCGTCGAAGTTGATTGATGCGCTTACGCGGTTGCACCCTCTTGCGGGGACTTTATCTCGGGGGGGTCATTTTTCAACCCCGTCGCCGGCGAACCGAACGACGTTTGTCGTTTAGGGGAACTGTGGGCGTGATGGACGGGGAAGTTTCCCACCCTAACGGCTTTCCGCGATGGCGGGGTTCTGTGTACCCAGGACGCCGCAGAAGCAGGAATGGCTGGGTGGCTCGCCGAAGATATAACAAATTCCGGCGGCCTATCCGTGAAGGCGGTGAGTAGGTTCACCACATACTGCGCCTGCCCCGGGTGCTGGAGGTGTGCGTTCAGGCATTTTCCACGGCCATAAAAAAAAGGCTTCCAGAACAGGATCAGTTGGAGGTAAACCACTAAAGGACTCAAAGGACACTAAAGGACGTCACGATTTTCAACAATGAGGGAACGATTTAGAAGATAACTTCTACATCGGTAAGGGATTTTACTGGATGGTCTGCTTTTGAAGCGAGCGAATTCGTGACGCCGGGGGCCGTGGGCATGATGAACAGTAAAGATGGATGATCGGAGGTTCCCACGGTCGTGACATTTGGCGATGATGCACTCTGTGTGTATACTGTAAGAGCAGGAATGCCTGCCTATCGCTGACGTAATACCAATTTCAGGGGCGGTGTAAGGGATCGGTACTCATACCCAGACTTTTTGAGAATTTAATGCCAATAAACTCCCGCTGCTACTAATGTAGTTGTTAAATTAATAGAAAATAAATCAAGTTCAGCAGGACTAAAATTAAAATTTGCGGTATAGATACATTCCTGTCGCTGTAACTGTTCAACCACACAGTTCCGTTCGTACTTTTCGAATTATTATTATGATTAATCCTACAACTGCCATCATACAAAGAGTAACACAGCCAGTATCACTTCTTCAAACTCATCATAACTTTGTCAACTGTTTTCATATATGTACATGTAGAATATAATATCATAGATTAATGAGTTCTAAAACTATTCTAGGAGCACTTTTGATATTTACTTTAAACTTGATTAGGTATACTCTCGTACACTCTGCAATATTGTTTGTTCTAGCGTTGAGCTTAAGAATTATGACATTATAAAAGATATGACGACATCAGTGTAGTAACAGATACTAAGTACTTAGTATTCAAACATTTTTAAAGCGTTTTTAAACCTTTTGCTAAAGTTTACGTGATTTGTACAACTATATAGGTTCGTTCGACCGTATTGCGATGGCCGTGGTCTCGGGTAGACTGTGTTGCAATACGGTCGAAACGTCGGGCAATAAAACAAAGGTATTTTCCTTAAAATTAAATATTTACGCGATTAAGACCCGTAGCTTATAAAATTCTATAATTTGTAGAACTACTTTGTATCTTCTTCTCCTCTGTCTATTTTAAATATTTTAAAGTAAATACCCGACGTTTCGACCGCATTGCAACGGCCGTGGTCACGGGAAGTATGACTTACCCTACGATCACTTTTAAAACAAATGACGAATTATTACTCTGTAACCTGATCAGGGCCGTTGCCAACTCGTAGTATATATAACTTTATAACATAACACTATAAGTAACAAACCGATTGATTGAGCTGAAAATGTCATCATCTTTTGCTTGCAATTCTAAAAAGCGTATCTGAGCTGTAAATACACCGTATATGTAACCACACCCTAATTACAATGTCGTATACTACACATACTACGATGCTAATATCTGTGACGAATTTCTGTGTTAAATACACACTGGGAGAGTTGCAATAAATGTCAGACAAAAGGAATACACAAGTAGGTAAGAGCGTGAAGTAGGATTGATTAGTTCTTTGGAGACTATTCAGTGGGCGATGAGATGAAAGCTTTCTAAATTAAATATTAATTTTATACTAGACTATAGGTTTTACTAGGGACAACGTTCGAGTAATAGTTTGAAAATCAATTTCGTGTTAAATAGGAGTAATATGATATTTCTCAGCGGCTCGTCAGTGCATCTCGTGACCCGAAGGCTGACCTTTTCTTTGCGCAAAGAATAAGCATTGCCATACAACGTGGCAATGTTGCCAGCCTTTTTGAGGTATGAAACCCTAAAACATTTTAAATATTCTTAGTTGAGTATCTTGAGTTAACGGTCCTGCGCCAAATCTATCTCCGGTCGTGTCAGATTTCCGTCCGATCGGGGTATGAGAGTGAGGGAATAGAGAGTGCACTTGTGTCTGCGCATACACTTGTGCACTATAGTGTCTCTTGCTTAGCTAGTAGTTAGCTGAATTTCTGATGAGATAGGCCGCCGTAACCGATATCAGTTATGAGACCATTATTCTTACTTAGACAAATATCTCTTAATTTTTAAAGCCACAAGCCCTATATATATATATATATATATATATATATATATATATATATATATATATATACACACCTAAACAGAATAAATATACAAAACTTAATATTAATCCAAATGCCAGGGGGATGTGTTATTCTCTAAGCGTCACCCAAAAGCCAAGCGTATTAATTATCGTATAAATTAAAACAAGAATTCAAACGCGGTCATTCATTATCCCAACCAAAACCACATTTTTCAACGAAATGAAATTTTATATAAACTAGTGACGAGACACACATTGACGTAGTGATGCGACGTTCGAAACGCAACATCGAGTTAGTCGAGTATAGTCGGTTATTAAAACGAACAATGTCTGTGAACCATGTATAGGTATGCGTTGCTTGAGCTAGATAGATATCAAGATTTATCATTCGTACTAGGTTATTTTGTTTCTCACTTTATTATGCTAATTGTAATGTACAAATAACCTCCGCTCGTGGCTTCATAACATAACACTAAATAACTTTGTAATATCAGTTTTGGAAAATATATCGGGTTTTGGAATATAAATCGTTGTTTATTGTGAGGTTTAGGCCCTAAATCTAACATAAAACAATTATTTTACTACGGGGCATCAAAGACCTCGGAGTAAAGTAATTGTGACAAAAGCAAGTGGTAGGTGGTTAAGGGTTAATATATGTGTTTTCAAAACTGATATGACAAAGTTATTTGGTGTAATATAAAGAAGCCATGCGCGGGAGGTATTAGTACATTATCAATCACCCTGTGTGCAGAGTGCCGATTAAGTCAGCCGAATCCTTGCAAGGGGGTGATCAGACTATGATACTAAAACAAATATTTAAAGAAAAAAACCTAAATTTTCTTTAAAAAGTGTAAATCAAAATTCAAATCCGAAGATTTGCGCTTAAATTTGTGACCTTGTACCATTGTATTACCAAGTGAAAAGAGTTGATATTTATCAACATTATACATGTTGGTACGCCATCACCTAATAAAAGTAATAAATAAAAATAATATCTTGGGATAACTCATACAACGCTATCTGATCTCAAACCAAGCAGAGCTTTTACTATGGAAACCAGACAACTGATAAACATACTTATGTATTTCTAAATACATACATATTATGGATAAATAACACCCAGGCATAGAATAAACCATCGTGCTCATCACACAAAGTTTTATCCTGGGTGGGGATCGATACCACGACCTCCGGCTTAGCAGTTGGATACACTCCCACCGCGCCACAGAGGCAGTCAAACCTAAGTAAGTATTCTTATTATTACGCATTTAGTTCTCAAAAATATACATAATATATATATACATTTACTTCCCAATAATAAATATATTTACTTTACTAAAGCGTCACTTGCCACAATCTATCATTTAATTGGCCTATTTGTTCGATCCCCACGCAGGATAAAATTTGTGTGATGAGCACGATGGTTTATTCTGTGTCTGGGTGTTATTTATCTATGATATATGTATTTAGATATATGTAAGTATGTTTATCAGTTGTCTGGTTGCCATAGCACAAGCTTTGCGTAGTTTGGCATCAAATGGCGTTGTGTGAGTTGTCCCAAGAGATTATTATTATTATTTAAACACATAAATGCTCAATATGAATATTTGTTTAACGCCTACATTGACTTAAAAATTTAGAATTTTAAGAAGCAAACTACAATTATAAACGATACGTTTGCGATAACTGTTTTGAGTATTTGACTTAAGTTATTTTACTTTGATGTATATTAATTATGCATGCTTAGTAAGTGGACTGTAATGTTCTTTGAGTAATAAAGATCTTTAAACCTAAAATTAAGGTACTTTTTTTTAAAATTTGTATCGTTGTCTGTTTACTCCCCTGCAAGAATTCAACTGACTAAATCACCACCCTATATACATATGTTAATGTAGTTAGTTAGGCAGACTGTGCACTTAATTATATCATTTTAAATACCTCATTATCATAAATACAAACAATTTAAATAATGAAATAATGCGATGTTAAATGAATTTATATACGTGCATTGCATATTATAGGTAATCAGGCATCACCAGCCAATTAGGCTAAGCAGTATTTACTTAATTAATCAAAAAATTATGTATGTCCACGTTTCTGTTTTAAACAATGGTCCTGCTTGTTTTTACTCTACTGCTCCAAAAAGGAGAGTGTTGTTTTCAGGATTTATATAATAGGTAGGGGCAAAAGTATTTTCGTATTTTGCATGTATTGTTAGTAATCAAATCTCTTTGGTTGTACTGAATGTAACTCGCTGGTTTTAATACCATTAAATGTTGACATTCTGATGCAATAAGTAAAAAAAACTAGTTCCAGCTATTTTTCAATTGTTTCTCAAGCAAGCAAAATTAACGTATGTGACGAAGAAATTCGGTACATTTCAAAGTTTTATTACAAAAAAGGTAAAAATGCGACTAACGCCGCGAATAAAATTTGTATAACCTAATGCGGTATCAATACGAGTAGTATTGATACCGCATTAGGTTATACAAATGTGGTTCAAGCCTTTCAAGTCTGGAAATTTTAGTGTGAACTGGATGTTGATCATAAAACAATTTGACGTCATTTACAAAAGTAAAAACTTGATATTTAGGTACCACATGATCTCACTGAGAGAAGCTTAATTTTGAATTGAGAGAGCTTAGGTGAGATGTTTTGTTTTCACCCTCCGTAACACTGATCTTGATCCATCAGATTTCCATCTGTTTCGATCACTTCAGAACTTTTTAGGAAGCATAAAGTTGACCTCAAAAGAACACTATGAGAACTACCTCAAACTTTTTACAGTAATGGGATCATGGCACTACCCACAAGATCGCAATAAGTCATCGATCAAAACGGCACATACATATTATAAATAAATAATAAAAATTGTACCTAAAAGATTTTTTTTTCTTTGTATGAAAAATACGAAAATACTTTTGCCTTGACCTTGTATGTAAGTATTTATGTTGGTGTTTGTTTTTATTATGTATAGTGGTATGCTCCCTTGTCATAGTGATGTTCACACATCACTGTGTTTTGGTTGAAGGGCGCTATAGCAAGTGAAATTACTGGGAAAATGAGACTTCCAAACATACGTCGAGCGATGCAATTCAGATCTTTGCCAAAATTTAAGTAACACTGATACTGTTTTGGGTTAGCGTGATGCTTGTCATCAGGTTCACGAACTGCTCGACTCTTCGTTTAATGGTTTAAAAAAATAAAGACAATAACAAACATATTCCTATAATTATATGTTGACTTGTGCCGGTAGGTGATCTTGCTTAAATGATTTCTCGACCTGATCGGTCACTAGGGAGTCACGGATCACTAACGCTTCACTAACAAACCACACGAACGGATATAGGAAAACCGAGCCTTTGAAATTATTCTACGGCAGAGGATTTCATGCAAAAGACCAGCCCGCAGTTTTTTTTGACACCGTCTAAGCTGTCAAACTTTCTTTGTTATAGGTACACAAGAACACATAATGAACTTGTAGTTATAACGATAAAGGTTCTCAGATTAATAAATACTTTGGCAATTTGATACTAGTTCGGTGTTAACTTTGGGTTATTATTTCATCATTTGTGAAGTTTCCTGGCGTCCATACTCTGCAAGTTTGTACAACTTGTATAAATTATAATATAGTTTTGTAACCAAACTTTCTTATCATCGACCACCAATTTAAATTCACTTTGGAAGCTTGTAACTTAAAATCTATCATTAAAAAGAATGAGTGATAATCATTATTGTTTTACGTCTCATGTAATTTCTTTGGCAACGACAGTCAGTCATTTGTTTTCATTAGAATTCATAAAATATTAACTTATGCACTCATATCTCTCAATACTTATACAGATTTTTTAGAGACGAGTAGGTCATGCGCCTGATGGTAAGCGTCACTCTACCCCAAAACAGTATCAGTGTCACCAATTTTTTTTAACATATTTCATATCTTTTGACTGCCTCTGTGGCGCAGTGGGAGTGTATCCGACTGCTACGCAAGAGGTCGTGGGTTCGATCCCCACCCAGGATAAAACTTTATGTCATGAGCACGATGGTTTATTCTGTGTCTGGGTGTTATTTATGTATAATGTGTATGTATTTAGGAATATTTAAGTATTTATAATAGTTGTCTGGTTTCCATAGTACAAGCTCTGCTTAGTTTGGGATCAGATAGCGTTGTGTGAGTTATCCTAAGATATTATTTTTAGATATTATTATCTATGGCTATTGCCATACCATTAATATTGACAAATTCTAAAAATAGTTAGATTAAAAAATAAGTGTTTATTTGTTGCACTGTTGAAAGTACACAAAAAAAGAGTAATCAAATTAGAGTGATACATTAAAATAAAATATTATAGTTAAAATATAAAAAAAAAAACAAAAAAAAAACAGTAATAACTCTGTACTCGGGGTTACAACAAATGGGTGTCCAGATTTCAGTTCCAAACTCTATGTTGAACCTTATTTAGATGCAAGTTTTCTAATTGTTTTAAGGAATATTATGTTGACATTCTTAGTGGCATAGTAATCAAATTGTTTGGGGTTATTCATATAAATTTTGTAGTTGACTACAATCAAAGTAAATTATTTTATTGTAGTAAACTACAAATTATATAATTTTGTAACTTTATAATATTGTATCAGGTAATAGTACAACTCAAAATGCTTTGAAAATAACTGTTCTTTTACAGTTTAAAATGTTTTAATTTAAAAAGATGAATACGAATACTAAAAGTAATGATTGAACGATAGGAACTTATGACGTCATAGGTTGTAATTCCATACACATTTCTATACAGCTTGTCGTTTTGATATTTCATAAAAAGAGACTGTTTTGACTTGACAGTCCACATCTCTAATAAATAATAGACAGGTACTACATAAGACATAATAGAATAAACTGTAAATATAGCGTTAACGCTTAGTTTCAGTTTTATAGATTTTATTAAAACCAGAAAAAGTATGATCTCTTTCACAGAACAACATTGGTACCTACTACAGATACCCTTGATTATTTTAACAGTAGGTTTAGATTGAGTGGCGGCAAGATTTATATTGGAGGCGTAAAATATGAACAATAGCTCGAGGTCGCCTAAATTGGTCTATCATTTACTAAAACGTATCATTTGGTTGGTCCATAATGGCCATCAGGATCAGACTTGTTATCTAGATGACATAATTACTGGCACCCGAAATTTAGACGCACAAGAAGATCTATGTTTTGTGTGTTTATAATGAACTAATATTGTGTAAATTTTTCCCTAGTTCACCTATAAAAGATAAAGTGTTTTACCTCTATTTATGATTACTGACATTTTATTTTGTGTTTAAATAAAGATAACTCCCGAATTGTAGAAAAAAACCACCCCGTCATTAATTTATAAGATACTAGCTGTCCCGCGCAACTTCGTTTGCGAAAATTTTCCCCGTTTTTGAAACATTTCTCTTTGCTGCTCCGCTCCTATTAGTCGTAGCGCGATGTTATATACCCTATAGCCTTCCTCGATAAATGGGCTATCTAACAAAAAATTTTTTTTTAAAAATCGGTCCAGTAGTTCTTGAGATTAGCGCTTTTAAACAAACACACTCTTCCGCTTTATAATATTAGTATAGATTATCACATCAAAAAGAATCTAAGTACTTTTATATATAACATAAATAATTCGACACGGAAATACACGCGATCATAACAGGTCAACATTTACCTAGCATGTGTTCAATTTAGAATCTATCTTAAGTAGGTTATGCTGGGGCAGCCCGTGCTCAACAGTGGGACATCATATGGGTTAATATGTGTAAGTATTCAGTCACCTTGTGATCTCGGTCTTTGCAACGCTAGTCAAAATGTCAATTAATCTATAAGGTATAAACCTGCTCACGGCTAAAAACCGGCTCGATCTACTGAATAATCTCTGTGTCATACCGGACATAACAAATATGAAAGTCATGGACACTTACCAGACTTGAAACAACAACTTGTGGATTGCACAAAGTGGTGCATTATGTATGTATCAAATCTACCACAAGACAAGTGGCATAAACGCTAATCAACCACGTACAAAAACAGCGCATCTCTGTCGAAGTCGTACGCATTCCGACAGGCGCGGTACAAACTACAGAGCACCTGTTTAGAGAGCCACAGAATGTTCTGTCAAAACAAAGTTTGACAAAACACAGGTAGCAGATTCTATTGAAGTAACTAAGCAGTATAATGGACAGTCCGTGTCGTACCGCTTAAATTGCAATTCTGTTGACAGTGTACACAAAACAGTTTCAGTTAGCGTTTATAGTTCAAAATCTATTTGGTGCGGTGCAAGCGGCTTACACCTCGTCCACCTGGCTTAGTTTGGCTTTTAATTTCAATTGGTTTACGATATTAGAGTGGAGTGGATATTTTGGGGCTTAGAACAAATTTCGTGTTATTGTTGTGGTCGAATTTTGATAGGATTATTGTGACTACATAGGAATTTATTATAGTTGGTTTTTCGGTTTATTTAATGTCCTAGAACCTAATTTCAGAAGTGGTAGTGAGGAATGTATACACGACCTGTGATGAACTCGATGTATTTCCGAATGAATGAACTTAACAGGCGGCGGGATTTCACTTACGTTGTTATATTTGTATTTTACCTCAATGTATACACGGTCGTTAAAGCTTATTTTTAAAATGAACTCCCGTACGGCTCTGACAGTAGATCTTATGGTAGGTTTACACCTTAGCGTTCAAAGTGACATTCAATAGACAGGAACACGATCACGAGCGTGCAAATGGGCATGAATGTCAGGCTGCTTGCCGAGCTGCTTGACGGGCTGCGTGCCGTGCATCTAAACGCATCATAAGAGAGAGAGAGAACCGTGATAGACCTTTACCTACTTTTATCGGACGCAAAAATGTTCTTTGCGCCGTCCAGACTGAGAAACAATTTTATGCATTTCACAAAGCTCTGTATGAGAATCGAACCCACAATCTATTGCAATTACAACTTATTTTAATGTTGTTCTTAAGTATTGGAACGAAGTTCCTTATTGCGCGTTGTGAAAGGGGGCTAGACGGAAAAAAACTCACGAAAAGTTGTAACGACACTTTTTGACACACACAAGCCGTGCGGCGTGCGCGTAAGATATGAACATCTAATTTGACGAAGAAGTCACCTGTCGATTTGGTCTAGAGGCATAAATTCGGTACACAGTGTTGGTGACAATTGTGTAGTTGTGGGTTCGAGCCTTCGGTATACAATCGTCTTTTTGTAAGTTATTTTCGTTTCGTCTTTCTATTTCGCATTGAACAGTGTGGTGTTGCGAAGATTATAAAAAAAAAAAATATATGATAAGAACTTCGTTTCATCCGGGTGTCCCTTGACACCTCTCAAGTATTTTTTTTTAATTATCAGGGTCCTTAATCACTTTGTTTTTTTTCGTTTTCGCGGTAAGACCCGCGAATTGGCGCATGCGCGGCGCGCTCAAAGATGTCCGCGCGCATACACGATGCATTTCTAAGCGCCTGTCTCTTAGACCATTATGACAAGATTTTGACAGTTTAAAGCGCAGACTCAGGAAAGTGTGGCATGTTGCCTACTATTAAGCTGTTTTAACACAAGTACCCTCTCATGAAGAGGAAACCAGTTTTCCTATAGTGGGAAAGTTACAAGTAACTTAGGTTATGCATGTTAGAGGACGTTAAGTCATTGGCTGTGGTAGAAACTTCTATGACCAAATCTTTTAATCAATATCGACCGGTCATTGGCCTCTTCGTCCAAAAACGTTTTATAAATTATCTGTTAGTATTCTCATAGTGAGAATAGAAAGCGCAAGGCAATATATCATTGCGCTGAGACACGTGAGTGTCGCAGGCAGCTTAATGAAATATAGCTCACGTTGGGTCCCGCCATATCATTTATATGTAGTCTGGCTAGCTTACGATGTCGCCTTCAGTTAGTGAAAATTGTGCTTAGTTTGGAGAAGTTTTGGCCAGTCGTTTGCACAGTCATTTATATATTAATCCGTGATGCAAAAAAAATTGTACCACGTTTTACGAAAATTGCGCTGATGATATGAAATTTGCCATAGTTAAAGTATATATGATAAAAGAGTGTAGAAAACTAATACCCGTGACCACGATCGGTGCAATTAGATCAAAACAACGGGTAAATAAAAGGTTCGTATCTTTAAATAATTCACGCGATTAAGTCCCGAAATTTATCCAATAACTAATATTTAAATAATAGACGACACACCCTGCCAAAGTCAAATAAAATTGAGTTTAGTTATAAAACACGGGGCCAAGACAAAGTCACATTTAAATAGCGATGTCGTTAATGAGAGGTAGGTACAGTCAACTATATAAATCATTTAACATTTGAAAACTTTCAAAGCATCTCAGCACAATAATTATGTCATACCGCATATTCACGAAAATTTAGATAACAACAAATTAGCAGCCCTAAAATCAAATGAAAGTTAAATCATAATGGATAGTCACATTATTTTTGGATATTTTCCTTTATGATGGTTTAAATATTTTCAAATGCTAAGCGACATTATGTAGCTGACAGTACAAAATGTATGTAATTGAAATATGTCACGTGGTCAATACAAGTCGATGCATAGAGCTGCACTATTGACATTATCTTCGCTATTATTTTCCATTCGATTGATCACTAATCTGGCAAACCATGGTACCATGTAGAAAACGAAATAACATGGCGGATTTTTTTAAATTTGACATTTGCGGTGGAGACGATTGTTTGAAATCGATATCTTGTAGGCGTTATCGAATTTGCTACGTAGCGAATATACTTATTTATTACTAGCTGACCCGCGCAACTTCGTTTGCGTAAATTTTCCCTGTTTTTGCAACATTTTTTATTGCTGCTCCGCTCCTATTAGTTATAACGTGATGTTATATAACCTATATACATTCTCAATAAATGGGCTATATCTAAAATATTTTTTCAATTCGGACCAGTAGTTCCTGAGATTATCGCATTCAAACAAACATACATCATACTTAGTTAAAGTCAAGCAGAAAATTAATGAACCGTTATATATTTACATATTTATAACCGTTACATATTGTTGTTGATAAAAAAAATAAAAAACAAACGGTGCAGTTATAGAAACCAGTTAGGATACATGTATAAGTTATAAAAAATCATATACATTGTAGTGAAGTGTTTATGTGCATGGGATATGGGCAAAAACAAGTAAAACAGTGAGTTGCATTCGTAATTCATTTTCTAACTACCCTTTTAACAAATCTAAAAAGTGGAATTGGGTTTTAATGTACCTAATTTAATAACGTTGCCATACAAGGTGTGTCCGTTCCCTAGACTACGAAGTGCAGATTCATGGTATTGTTAAAGCCATAAACACGCACAAAAAAGTATCAGCAATTTTTTTCTTAGTACAGCGTCATCTGTTGTTGACATTGCGAACTGTCTACCCGAACATTCAATAACATCTACGTAAGAAGCATTATTATACCGACAGATGGCTAAGTGTATCGCTTGTGGTAAATTCATAGCACACACAGATGTTGCTAAATGTTATAAATGCTGTTCAGTATACCACCGAAAGTGCGTTGGTATAACATCGGTGGCTAAAAATGCAAGCCCATGGCAATGTCCGGAATGTGAAAGAAATTTGGCGACAGCAAAAACGCCGCGCAATAACACGCCGAGCGGTGGTTTACATGCAACGGGCAAAGGAATCAATACACCTGATGAACCTACGAGCGTTAGTTCGCATAACAATACACCAGAGAGTACTCGGGAATTACTGAAGGTGGAACTCGCAATGTTTAAAGAGGAGATGATCGAGATGATGCGCAGTGAGCTCCGTTTAATTTATGATAGCATGGCCGAACTAAAAACCTCGCTAAGCACCCGTCTAAAAAAGTTAGAAGATAGGGTGGATGCTTTGGAAAGTGAAAAGAGTGCTCGACCGCAGATCCCTTCAAACATGGAAGAAACGATTGCGCAGCTAAAATGTGAACTTAACGAGCGTGATCAAGAGCTGCTCAGTAACGATATTGAAGTTGCAAATCTACCTGAGGGAAACAACGAAAATCCCATACACACAGCCTTGTTGATTGCGGCGAAGATTGGTGTAAACATCGACGCCCGAGATATAGTTACTGTCGAGCGCGTCGGCGGTCGGCGCATTAATGCTACAGAGCCTGCCGCGGAGCACCCTACCGCGCAGCGCCTGCGCCGCCCACTCGTCATACGTCTGGCGCGCCGAGATCTGCGAGACCAAATGCTACAGGGCGCGAGAGTGCGTAGGGGCGTTACCTCAGCCGATCTCGAAATTGCCTGGGCCACCGATCCGTTTCTACTTAAATGAGCGCCTGTCTAAATTCAATAGACAGTTGTTTCGGAGGACGCGGGATGCTGGCAACCAGCATGGTTGGCGATACATATGGACGAAACGAGGTCGATTATTCGCTCGAAACAAACCTGGCGATTCATCCCACATCATACGTTCCGAGGCAGACATACAGCGAATATTTGGGACGATTTAGTTTAATATATTTTAGCTTGACTTTTTTTCAGTCTTTACAACTTTCTTTTATAATTATTATGTGGGTATGTACATTACAGAATTCATGCATTGTAAAAGTTTATAATTTAAAGAAGCCACATCTTTTCAAACCTATCTTTGTTAACTACACTCAGCTGAGCTCTTTTAGTATATTATTTAATTGGTATTATTATTTTAAATTACATTTTATAAACATAAATTTATTTGATCAATTTATTCCTAAATTATATATAATGTACAGTATAAAATGTTGTTGCAATGACTTTAAAAAATCTTATATTTTTATGGAAAGTTGCTCTTATTATTATCGCACAACTTTCATTATTAATTATAATTCTATATTTAAATACTTTCACCTATATATAACACCATACGGCATCGCAAATGATTAGACACAAGAATAAACATTTGAACCTGGGATTAGTAAATTTGCGATCCATAAACACCGGTATAGATGAACTGCTATACTCTGTAAATCACTATAAACCAGATGTTCTAGCATTAAATGAAACGTGGCTTAAAGATGGTCAAGAAAAGCATGCACCGACCTTGCCTGGTTATGTGCTCAAACATAAACATCGAGCTGGAAACAGAAGGGGTGGAGGGGTCGGGTTTTATGTTAGGCGCGAACTACGAGCGCGGGTGCGCCCGCATCCCGATTCCTTACTGGAGCAGATGTGGCTGGAACTGTCAATACATGGGGGAGTGCGGATTGCGGTAGGCACGGCTTACAGGACGGAAGCGGTTTCGGTTGTGGCTGCTATCGATGCTTTAAGCCAATCGATAAGTAATTTTGGATATTGTAATCACGTTTATCTGTTAGGTGACCTTAATATAGATATGTTGCGTACGGATAAGTCCGGCACCATGGAACTCATCACTTTTATAAACCAACAAAACCTTGAGCAAATAGTTCAAGAGCCGACACGAGTAACCGATCACACTGCAACGTTAATCGATGTGATCCTAACAGATTCCCCACAATTAGTTAAAGGGGTTAGGGTAATTCATAATCCGGATATGAGTGACCATGCGCTAATAATTGTAGATTTAAATATTAAAAGACCTAAAGACTCAGTAAAATATATTTCAACACGGTCTCTACGGAGTATAAACACGTTGAATTTTACTTCTGACATGGCACAGATGTCTTGGAATAGGGTACTGGAAGCCGCTAATGTCAATGACATGGTTAGTGCATTCAACAGCATTTTAATCAGTCTTTTTGATAGACACGCCCCTTTACGTCGATTCTGTGTAAAATCTAAAGGTAAATTTCCCCCGTGGATCACGGGCAACATGCAACTAATGATGCAAATACGCGACACTGCATTAAAGGCAGCGCATAGTACTAAACAAGCAAGTCACTTTTTATATTATAAACAATTGCGAAACCAGGTTAATACAACTCTCAAACACGAAAAGAAGGCATATTTCACACAATATGTAAATAATAATATTAATATGCCTCTCAAAATGTGGAAATACTTTAAGGAGGTTTCCACCTTAGGCAAAACACCTTTACCACAAATACCACAGCACCTGAATGATCCAGACGCAATCAATGATCATTTTCTTGACATACCGGGTAATTCACTTACAGACTCAAGCACATATATTTTCTACTCTACCAATAGGTACAGCGAAGCTACATTTGAACTAAAAGAATGTACAGAAACGGAGATAATCCAAGCTATGCGCAGAATCAACACGAACGCGTCTGGTCACGATACAATAACTATCGATATGTTAGGCATGACACTGCCTCACACATTACCAATACTTACCGCAATGGTCAATAAAACAATAACATCGGGTATTTTTCCGGACCTGTGGAAGTTGGCGCGAGTAAAACCATTACCCAAGATAAGTAATGTCGAAACATACAAAGACCTCCGACCGATTAGTATTTTACCGGTTGTATCAAAATTGGCCGAGAGAATAGTTTGCACTCAACTTACACGCTACTTAGAGGAAGGCAACATATTGCCGAATATACAGTCTGGATTTCGTAGCGGTCATAGTACAGAAACCGCGCTAGCGCATGTTACCGACGACATTATTTGCGCCTCGGATTCGGGTATGGGCTCTATTCTGATGCTGCTCGATTTTTCACGAGCGTTCGACTGTATAAATGTAGATCTCCTTTTAGCTAAAATGTCATACTATGGTTTTTCGCAATCAGCATGTAAGTGGTTTGCTTCATTTTTAACTAACAGGCAGCAATTTGTAGTTACAGAGGACGAACAAGGAAGTGAACCTATTTCCGCGATTAAATCTGTTAACCGAGGTACACCACAGGGATCGATAATCTCACCGCTTTTATTTATTTTATATACATCAGACCTATGTAAACAATTAAAATATTGTAAATTGCATTTGTACGCTGATGACACACAAGTATACTATTCTTTCCCTCCAAAGGAAACCAAAAACGCAATAAAATTAATTAATGAAGATTTGAATATAATTCACAATTGGGCTTTAAGAAACAACTTAGTTTTAAATCCTAATAAATCAAAATATATAGTTTTAGGCACAAAGAAACAATGTGAGACTGTCATATGTTACGATCCAAATATAAATATAGACGGGTTGCGAGTGGAGAGAGTAGCTACTGCAAAAAACCTCGGTCTTTTGATGGACAATGAGTTGCGATACGTGGAGCATATTAACCTAAAAATTAGAAATGCTTTTTACCGACTCAAAGTACTTTACGGATTGAGGGACTGTCTGTCTGAAGGAACAAGGGTTACACTTACAGAGTCTTTAGTACTGAAGTAATTTTTATAGGCATTTCTTGCCAATAACTTTACAAAAATGCATTTATTGTATTTGTAAAGTTATTGGCAAGAAATGCCTATAAAAATTACTTCAATATTCGGCCTGCGACATCATAATTTGTTAAAATGCTCTCTGTAACGAAGCAATAACAAAAGCCGTGATAGTTCCTTAACTAACGACTAGATGTCACTGCGAAGGCCTAAATTTCGCGAGCAACAAGAGATAGAAAAATTCGAAATCTAATAACATAGTCCAGATAGGTGGTTCGCTTCTGGCCCCGGTTTGGCTACGGAAGTCTCGGGTTCGATTCCTGAGTCTGGATTTCAAATTTTTCTATCTTTCAAAAATGCATTTATTGTATTTGTAAAGTCTTTAGTACTGTCACAGTTTAATTACTGCGATTCCGTGTATGGCCCGAGGCTGTACGCTAAAACAGCAAATGCCATTCAACGCGTTCAAAATGCTTGTGCACGATACTGCTTCGCTATACCTAAACGTACACACGTCACTCCTTTTCTCAACAATAATCGTATTCTTAAGATGTGCGGACGCAGAGACTTACACCTAGCGTGTCTCATTCACAGAGTCGTACGCAAAGAGAAGCCGGCTTACCTCTTTCACAAGATAGACTGGGAAAAAAATGTTCACATTTTAAATACACGGAGCAAGTGTCAAAATAAGATCGCTTTACCGAGACACAAAACTTCATCATACAGGGGCAGTTTCAAGTTCGCGGCTGCTAAAATCTGGAATGACCTACCTCCACCATTAATTAAAAAAAACAGATCTTTCATTAACTTCAAATTGTATCTGAAAACAATACTTTTAAATAATCAAAAAAAATAATTATTAATAAATATACAATTATGTATGCAATTTTAATTATATTTATTTATATTCAATTAGGTATATTCCTCTACTTTTAATTTAAAAATATATTATAATAGTTAATGTTTGATTCGTTTGCGATCCCGTGTTTGTTATTTGTTATGTATTTGTCATGTGTCTATAAACTGTGTTAGATGTTAGATAATGAACAGTTTTGGTTGGGACCGCAAATATAATATTTGCGGTCGTAGCCAAAATTGTTCATTACTAATTCTATTAATTCTATTATTAATTCTGTTATTAATTCTGGGTTTTTCATAACTAATTTAATTACTTACCTAAATTAATTAAATTATAAAAAATGTAATGATTAATTAATTTATAAATAATATGAAATTGTTTTTTTTTTTTTTTTTTAAATTATTTTAATTTTTTAAATAATTTTTTATTTATGAAAGATTATTAATTATTTTTATCTAATTCATTTTATTTTTTGATTGGCCTTTGTACTTGTACCTGTGATGTTTTTATGTTATTCTGTGTTTTAGGATTTTTTATTCTGTTTATTTTGTTCTTTTTTTTATTTTTTTTATTATTATTATTTTTTCTTGCACGTTGATGTGTCAAAGGGACAGGCTGAAAATCAGCGTTGTTGTATGCAATCTCGCATATAACAGCATTTGCTGAGCTTGTTCCTTTTGCCACAACACGATGTTATGTAATTATTAGTTTAAATTAAGAAAACATTTGTAAATTCGTGTTGGATGGTAATAAAAAAAAATTCTATTCTAAAAAAAAAAAAAAAAATTCTATTCAAACTCTTCAGCTTTTTAATATTAGTTTAGATGTGAGCTGCTATTCGTTTACCCCCTGTCCTATAAAAAGGTTAATAAACATAAATCTATTCATCCTGGGTAGAATACTTTAAATGGTTGTCCTGCGCCTAATCTCTCTTCGTAGAATAGAGAGTGCACTTATGTCTAAACGTACACTGAACTTGTGCACTATTATATATTCTGCGTAGTTGGCTAGTCCCAAATGATTTTTTTTTTTTTTTTTAAAAGACGACTCCCGCAGTAGGGTACAATCCCTGTGTCGCGGGGGACTTTACAAACATACAAGTCACGGACACAAAGTACACCCAGACTCGGAACAACAATTTGTGGATCACACAAAGTGGTGTTCCGTGTGGGAATCGAACCCACGACCTCTTGCGTAGCAGTCGGACACACTCCCACCGCGCCACAGAGGCAGTCATGATATTAGTCATCAGGACCAAAACACAGTAATAAGATATATTTTGGTCCTTAATCGCGTGTATTATTTAAAGGGTTAGTCGACCCGCGACCAGGATCGGTGCAATTCGATCGAAACGTCGGTTAAATAAAAGGTTCGTACCTATGAATAAAAAAAACACAGTAACTTATGTAATACCTACAAGATCTTTCTTCATCCATAAAAATAAAACTTTCAGTTATTACTGCGGTATTTTAAAAGATCCTTGCCAAGTCAGGTTGTTTCATTTGATAGATTTCTCCTTGAATCCTATTTATCTTTGTCTACGTGGAGTTACTTCATACATTTTATATAGCTATAGATACACTATGAATATTTAATATCGCGTGTCTGAACAGACTATAAATATATCTAGTAGGAAATTATTCTACAACCCAAATGTGCGTTAATGTTACGAAGTGATGAACTGAAGTGGCAATGGGCTGGCCACATTTGCCGAAGGACCGTTGGGCGATGGAGCAAACCAGTCCTAGAGTGGAGACCGCGACTTGGTAAACGTAAGGTAGGACGACCCCCAGCCAAGTGGACTGACGACTTAATGAAAGTTGCTGGAATTAATTCGATGCGGAAGGCGGCGGACCGGATGTTGTGGCGTAAGTTAGAAGAGGCCTATGTCCAGCAGTGGACCGAGACAGACTGATTGATTGCGTTAACGTAGACATTTCGTAGCGACCTCGTAGCACATAGCTACGTAAGTGCTACGAATGATCAACGCCAGTAAATAATAATATCTTATGACAACTCACACGATGCTATCTGACCCCAAGCTAGGCAGAGCTTGTACTATGGCAACCAGACAACTGATAAAGATACATTATGTATCTATTTGGAAATATATATTATAGACTACGCTGACTCGCCTTCGTCTGCGTAAATTTTTTCCCGTTTTTGCAACATTTTTCATTGCTGTTCCACTCCTATTGGTCGTAGCCTGATGTTATATATCTTATAGCCTTCCTCGATAAATGGGCTATCTAATAGTAAAAAATATATAATTTTGCAATTCGGACTTATCGGATAAATTACAACCAGACAGTTTTACCCATCGCGCTCATCACACAAACAAACAAACAATATTAAATATCCTGGGTGGGGATCAAAATCAAGACCTCTGGCTTAGCAATCAGGGTCACTAACCACTAGACCAACAAGCAATCTATTACTAACAAGACACTGATTTCAAATATTAAATATTAAAGCCTTAACATAGAAGTAACCGTAATACCTATCTATAAGCTGATTCAACATATTCTAACAAACACGATATAACTGGGGTAATAACTCACTCGGGTCGCGATCCATACCGCTATAACGTGCTGAGCCAATAATGTCACTATTTCACTATATTACCACAACATATAGATACAGATGGCCGGCTGCCTACAACGAGCGAAAACAGGCTCACATACACATAGACACACTCGTACACAGATCTCGGTCGAACTTGGTACAATAACTGACCTCTATAATGTGTAACAGAAAGGTGTGGTCATATTCAAGGTTTGTTATGTGCCCATCAGTCTCGCAATCGTGAGGTCGTGGGTTCAAATCCTATATAAACCTTGGCCTTTATAAAAAGCATATTAAATGTATAAATTAAATATCTGACTGCCTCTGTGGCGCGGTGGGAGTGTATCCGACTGCTACGCAAGAGGTCGTGGGTTCGATCCCCACCCAGGATAAAACTTTGTGTGATGAGCACGATGGTTTATTCTGTGTCTGGGTGTTATTTATCTATAATATGTATGTATTTAGAAATATATAAGTATGTTTATCGGTTGTCTCGTTTCCATAGTACAAGATGTGCTTAGTTTGGGATCAGATAGCGTTGTGTGAGTTGTCCCTAGATATTATTATTATTATTATTTATTAAATATATGGCGTAATTCCTAATAATATTAAAAAGGCTACTACTAGCTTTTTATTTAATTCAGATACAAATATACACTTTTTATTATGAGTGTACCCATTTTAAAATGACGATTTGCTGAATAGACGTCCTGTTATACAGACCATCTCATAGTTAGACGTTTTGCTACATGGATATTTCACTAATTAGGCTTACTGCTCATTAAACAGTTCGCGATATTGGACGGGAATTAATATAATAAATGGTTTTAGTTAAAATCAATAATATATCATTTTATTATTTATATAAGTTAATATTTTAAATATTAACGTTTGAGCTGTTAATTAATTGACATAAAATATTTTAGCAGGTGTGGTAAATAAGTCTAAATCTATACTAATATTATAAAGCGGAAGAGTTTGTTTGTTTGCTTTGTTTGTTTGTTTGTTTGTTTAAACGCGCTAATCTCAGGAACTACTGGTCCGATTTGAAAAAGTATTTTTTTGTTGGATAGCCCATTTATCGAGGAAGGCTATAGGCTATATAACATCGCGCTACGACTAATAGGAGCGGAGTAGCGACGTGAAATGTTGCAAAAACGGGGAAAATTTACGCATACAAAGTTGCGCGGGACAGCTAGTCTGTAATAAAAGTATTAGAATTTTGACATAAATGGCGCAGAGGTGCACGGACTCCATAATATTTATGCCATACGCCATTCGCTACTAAAAGTAGTAATTAGAGAACGCCGTAACTATGTAATAACAATGCAATCGGATATAGCACCACTGTAGCTGCAATACTTATAACATACACAGTCCGCTGCAGAAATTTAACCACACCTTTCTGTTACACCTTGTATAGTGCTATTACGGTGGTCCGGCCTCTTACAAAGTGACATTAATTTCAAATACCGAATGAAATGACTGTCCTGTGAATTTTATTGTAATATAGAAGTCGTACGTGTGCATCTATGTATGTGAGGATTTTCTGTTAAACTGAGAGCCGATCTTCTGTATTTGTGTTCTGTTCTATTCTGTGGTATAAACACTACTTCTGACACAATGCCAAAGTTACACCTCTCTAAAAAGCATTTTAGTCTAGTGGTTAGTGACACTGACTGCTAAGCTGGAGGTCGTGTGTTTGAGGATAAAACCAGGATAAAACTTTATGTGATGAGCGCGATGGTTTATTCTGTGTCTGGGTGTAATTTATTTATAATATGTATGTATTTAGAAATCTAAAAGTATATTTATAAATTGTCTGGTTACCATAGCCTGCCCTGTATGGGACCAGATGGTGTTGTGTGAGTTGTCCCAAGATATTATTATTTATTATTATTATAACAATATATAATTACATATTTGTCGACAGAGTTACTTTCAAATTTGTAATATTAGTATGGATTGCTTTGTATCGATACTCATATGTATTGAAATGAACTGGGTTTATGGATCGGTCGTTAAACGTATTCCATTCATTTCCATACACGCCATCGTCACCTGCCTTATTCAATTACACGACGCCTTCTCAAATCAATTTGTTGAGACCAATTAAAAATATTGGTTTTTATTCACAAGTCGTATGAGTTGATTTCCTTTGTATTGCATTGTTATATTGTTAATCCATTGCTATACAACACTATATAACTATATATTTGAAACCTATTTATATAAAACTCTTTGTCCTGACTGACTGATGGATCAACGCACAGCTTAAACAGCTCATTGTAGAGACATTATATAATGTAGGCATCCGTTAAGAAGGGATTTTTGAAAATTCATCCCCTACGGGGTGTAATATTTGTTGTTAGTTTGTATGATACTACGTCAATTTTAAAGTTAGATTAGTGAAATTGTGTATTTTACTTATGAGTTTAATCAACCCCTAAGGAGGTAATGTAGGGGTTGTTTTTATCAAACTTTGTCAGTTTCAAAGTTAGATCTATAAAATTTATTATTTTGCTATTTGGTTTAAATTAAAGAAAGACTTGTTTCAGCGATTTTGTTAGTTGCAAGTTTGTTTGTATGAATAAAGAAAAACATCTTGCAGCATTTGAAAGCGAAAATCAACCCTTAACGAGCTAAAGTCATCTATATGTCTGAAGTTGCGGGGGACAGCTGTTAAAAAAAAAAAATGTTGTATTCTAACAAATTTTGGCCACAATATACAGCTAATTTTATCAGATATTCGCTACCTCCGCATAATATATTATAGTGCTCATGTGTGCGCAAACATAAATGCACTCTCTATTGCTTCATCCTGATAGTCTTATGGGACGAAAATTTTACATGTCTGAAAATAGACTATTTGCAGGATCCATATCTCTGTAAGTCGTGTCGGATATCCGTCCCATCGGGCTATGAGAGTGAGAGAATAGAGAATGCACTTGTGTCTGCGCATACACTTGTGCATTATAATATGTTTTGCGTAGTTTGCTAGTCTCTGATGTGATAACCGATATCAGTTATTAATGTGGTATTTTGCTTATTTCTCGATCCGCGGGAAGTTGACTCACAGGCCCCACAGTTTTTATAATAGTTAACTATAACCGTAGTAGTAAATTCCCCAAAATTCACGATACCTACACATTGTGCTACGTGGCGAACAAACAAATATATTAATGGTGTAAAGCTTAGTCTACACACAATGTTAGCATTCCATAGAGTACGTAGACGAAAGACTGCTCGAGTGTGTGTTATAAAGTATATTACACTGGTGAGGGCGTTGTGTATATTTAATTGGGGTTATAGGACATACTAAAATACGTGTATTGACACGAATGCTTTAAAATAGGAATGCAATGTTTTCAGGGTTCCTATCCCACTCGATTTATTTTTGCCCTGTATAAATGTTTTTTATTAAATTAAGCCCGCATTAAGATAATTTCTGATGACATTTACCAGGTTTGTGCTGTTTACATCAATATAAGATTATAGGTACTTTATGAAAGAGGTAACTGATTTATTGCAAGGTTATTGAGATCTATAGATAGTACCTCCTTGTCCTTGAAACCTTTTCTTTTTTAACCAGCTTTAAGAAGGTGGTTGTATGTTAAAACTACGAATTCGACTTAGATGGGGTTGTCGCTATTCGACAGCATATTTTTTGGGAAAGGTTTTTTTGCTCCTGCACTAGAGATCCTTATAAGGAGATATTACATATAAATATATTACATATATAGACAAAAAGTACATCAAGAGAAAAATGTAGAGTGGCTATCGATTCGGCAGCATCGTAACTCACACATTCTATCTCTTCTTTATACTTGACTGACTCTGTGGCGCGGTGGGAGTGTGTCCGACTGCTACGCAAGAGGTCGTGGGTTCGATTCCCACACGGGACACCACTTTGTGTGATCCACAAATTGTTGTCCCGAGTCTGGGTGTACTTTGTGTCCGTGACTTGTATGTTTGTAAAATTTCCCGCGACACAGGGCTTGTACCCTAGTGCGGGAGTCGTCTTTTTAAAAAAAAAAAAAAAAAAAAAATACTATTCTTCACAATCCTAATTCTCCAATTCTTCTCAATTTTCTTGTTCCCAGGGGTAAACCCTGTCGTTCCGCCTCCTCCCTTCTATTGAGTACTCCCGCTCACAGCTCCAGCTGTTACGATAGCTCTTTCACCATAAAAGCGGTGAGGCTTTGGAATTCTCTTCCTCACCCTTTACGCGACAGCCTTTCTCTTAACGTTTTTAAACAAAGGACAAAAGAATATTTTCACTCTATCTAATTATGTATGTATATTTTAATTATAAAATATGAATATGTAAGTGTTTGTATTATCTAGTATGTATTTATGTATTATATGTATTTATTTAGGTATATTATATGACATTGAAATAACATACGTTTGTGTATGTAAGTATGTACCTACTGATTATTTATACATATGGTTTAATTTATATATATATTTTTTCTTGTATTGTTACACTTCCGATTACTTTCAAATATCTTTCTACTCTAGAGCTCAAAAGTTTGCTGGTAGAAAACTCAATTTTGAGTTAAGCTCGCCTTTGTACATAATTACTTTTTTTTGTACTTATTGTTTGTTTGTATTTTTTTTTCTTGTGTACAATAAAGAATTTGAAGAATTTGAATCAAGATTTAGAAACAACATTTATAAATCTCATAGAGTTTTGTCCTGTGAGGAAATCAAACACAAGAACTTATATGCAGCAGTCACACTCACTCCATGACTGCCTCGGTGGCGCGGTGGGAGTGTGTAGCAGTCGGCTACGCAAGAGGTCGTGGGTTCGATTCTCACACGGGACACCACTTTGTGTGATCCACAAATTGTTGTTCCTGGTCTGGGTGTACATTGTGTCAGTGAATTGTATGTTTGTAAAGTTCCCCGCGAGACTGGGCTTGTACCTTTTTTTTTCTTGTGTACAATAAAGAATTTGAAGAATTTGAATCAAGATTTAGAAACAACATTTATAAATCTCATAGAGTTTTGTCCTGTGAGGAAATCAAACCCAAAATCTTATATGCAGCAGTCACACTCACTCCATGACTGCCTCGGTTTAAGCGTACATACAGACAAACAAAGATTCTTTAACACTTATAATATTAGTTTAGATACAAACACCGGTTGTTATAAATACTACCAGTGAAAAAATAACAGTGTATTCTAAGCTTAATGTACAGATTGTCCTTGGTACGACCTTCCAACTGTACAACGACCTAAATCTTTCTAAATATACTTGAGAACGTTTTTATGTGTAAAGGACAATAACTGTGGAGCGTTATTGTTTTTTATTCGTTTAGGATAAAATACTTCACCTTTTTCGTTGTCACGTTGACCCAACGTGAAATATGAAGGACAGCGCTAGTTTCAAGGTCAAGGACACGCATATGTTGTAGTTCTGCCTTTATAAAGATAAGCATGGTCTTACGTAACTGTGATGCTGCTGGAAAAGGGTCAAACTAGTTACAGAAGTTAGGGAAGAATTTTGATTTCAAAAAGGAGGAGGTTCTTTTAATCTATGTTAGGGTATAACTCATTGCGTAGAGACTAGGACACATAACAAAATTGACCTCTCTCTAGAAAGGGACAATGCTACTTTGTAGACAATACCTGTCAAAGGCCCCACGAGTTTTTTCTCTCTTTCACGCTTTGCAGTCAATTTTTACGTTTGAATTGAAAGGGATGGCGCAGTCCTGGTCTATACGTGAATGGGCATAACTCATTGACGTAGAGACCAAAACAAGGAAAAATGTTATTTTAAATAAAAAAACCCCGAAGTAAAAAGAAGGGTGTTATATAATATATAACACCCTTCTTTTTACTTCGGGGTTTTTAATATGTTCGTAAACTTTAGCGATTTGTACACATTATAGATTTTTATAAGCTACGGGTCTTAACCATAATAAATATTTTATTTTAAGGCTAAATACTTTCCCGTGCCGTGGTCACGGGTAGACAGGTCTACCCGTGACCACGTCGAAACGTCGGGAAATAAACAAAGGTATTTAGCCTTAAAATAAAATATTTTCGCGATTAAGACCCGTAGCTTATAAAATTCTATAAGGGTGTTATAACTTTAACATATGTCTTTGTGGCATCTTAACGCCCAAATAGATGAACAGATTTATTATATTACTACTTTAATATAAAAGGGTGCAATGCTTTGACGTTTCGAGTAAACAGAGTCTGCGTGAAACGGAGCTCGACTGTTTCGGTGATGTGGAAGTGTATACGACTGCTATGTAAGAGATCATAGGTTCGATTCCCATTGGTGTTTCGAGTTTCGGTATACTTTGTGTTCGTTATTGTATGTTTTAAAGTTACCCTACTCAGGGAAATATCTTAAAGATGAATATCATGAAAAATAAAATCAAGCACGCCATCGAATACAAATTTTTCTGCTTCACTCTTATGTTTTAGTCCACATCTCTGGTGTTTTATAAGCTAGGATAACGTTTTATACACCAAAATCTTCCTAAAAAAATATGCAGATCACTAGCTTTTGATAAAATTGCGACCATACAAACATACATTTTTACACACAGAATACAGAACCACCTTTATTGAAGGCGGTTAAAAACAGGTTCAGCTTTAGACAGAGCCTCGATGTAAGTGGAGTGATGTAGATGATGACATTTCAAGCGTAGATATCGTAAATTTCTTTTCCGTGACGTGGCGATACTATGTATGTCGTGGTACTGATAGTAGTTTTTGTGACGTCATTTGCCGTATCAACATTTTACTGAAACCCAAAGATGTCATTTTGAATTTTAGTACAAAATGTAACAGTGTTTGCAGCTTCTGTAATACAAAATTTGATTGCATTACTAAGTCACAAATATAGCATTTTATTTTTAAACCAATTTCAAGGTGATTCCTTTATAGTATACTAGCTTTCGCCCGCGGCTCCGCCCGCGTGGATGTCGGTTATCGCGATAAAAACTATCCTATGTCCTTCCTCGGGACTCAAACTATCTCCATACAAAATTTCATCTAAATCGGTTTAGCTGTTTGAGCGTGAAAGCGTAACAGACAGACAGACAGACAGACAGACAGACAGACAGACAGACAGACAGACAGAGTTACTTTTACATTTATAATATTAGTATGGATTGTGTAAAAATTGTACCTTACTTGGTGTTAAATTGGTTGCATTGAGACTTAAATACAGAAATTTTGAACCCAGCGAACTTCGTACCGCCTCTATATATATATATATATATATATATATATATTTTCTTATTTTTTTAGGTAAGAATCTTCTACAGAGTATAAGAAAACTAAAAAAAAGAATGCACCAAATTAGTAAAGGCGTTCTCTTGTTATTTTGTGACCAAGGAAAATAGGCATTCATTGTTATATTTAAATAGATCTGTACGTCTGATGCATGGCAGGACACGGAGACACAGTATTATATATTTTACTAGCTGTCCCGGCGAACTTCGTCTCGACTCTTTTTTTTTTTTTTGTAAATCGGGTTCAATTGTGAATCTAAACCATCCTCGAATCCCCTTGAACTCACACAAAAAAAAATCATCAAAATCGGTCCAGGCGTCTAAGAGGAGTTCAGTGACATACACAAGCACACCAGAAATATATATATATATATATAAAGATTTGATCTCATGTGTGTTTCACAAATAAACTGAATGGAATGAAATTAAATTAATTAGCAATGAATTGAATTAGTTTTAATTGAATAAGTATAGTAGTATCGATATTTGAATTAATAAATTCAAAATATATGATTTCCGTGATGTTAAATCCGATTTCATTGTATGGCATAAATATGGCATTTCATTTTTAACCGCACGACCTATGAAATCGATATTAAATTATTTTATTCATAAATAAGTGATGTCTAGTCGTGTATAGTATAGAAATTGCACATTTTCTAGTGTATAAATAGCAATTTAGTTTTAATCGCAGGAGTTATAGTATATAAATTTAAATCAATGTATTGTCGGGCATGTCTTGTGTGTCGTTTAGTGACCCTGACTGCTAAGCCTAAGATCGTGTGTTCGATTCCCGCCCAGGATAGATCATTGTGTGGTGAACACGTTTGTATATGCTGTGTCAGGGTATAACTGATGTTATGACAAAAATAATAAAGCTTTATTTATTACGACTTATTTTAAATTTGAAAAGTTTTCTTATAAGTTTGTTTTATTGCTTTAAGTCGAACCCCATGGGTATAAAAACCTCCTCCAATTTTTAAACAGACTTCAAAAAAGAATGTTATCAATTCGATGCGCATATTAAATGTAATATTATTGGAATTATGTGATTTTTACAACAGGTCGACTAAACAAATTTACGAAATAAAAAATGTATGTATGTTTGTCCACGCATTTCTCCGAAACTAGTAATCACATAGTGACCATTCAAAAAGGGATAAATAAAGGTAGAACAGTACAATAAAACTGAATTAATATTTTAATGTTGATCCCATCAACTTCAAAATGTTTATTTTTTGTATTGTTACTTATTGTTCTTCACTTGTTTTCCATATAGTTAGTTTATCAGTATTTCCCTTAAAATAACAATCATATTACAAACTCTATTCGACCAAATAGAAAAAGTCAACGTAAATCCAAACGCCAAGTTCTGTATGAATTATTAAAAAAAAAACTAACGTTATGACAAATGTCTTTGTGGCACGAAAAACTAACGAAATTAGGTCACTATTGTATTTAACGTACATTTTTGTTTTCTGACTTTTTGTAGTTAGCTACTCATTATTTGTAGAAAATGAAGTTCTTTCTTACAAAGAAAGGACTTTATTATTTTAATAACTAATAAAGTCCTTGTATACTAAAAATGAAAAAACTTACCTACATTACTAGCAACCCCTCCAGCTAAGCTCAATGGCTTGTATTAGGAGGGGGTTCACGTCAGGCTGCCCCCGGAGCTCAGCCGCCGACTGAGGTGGAGGTGATGGATGTAGTGCCGCACTCCTAAATGGACAGCGGTAACTCCTCCATCATCCTCCAGACGAACCTCAACCACTCCGCCGCTGCCCAGGACCTTCTCCTGCAGGCCATGGCGGAGTGGTCGATAGGTGTCGCCGTAGCCGCGGAGCCCTACTTTGTTCCTCCCCGCCCAAATTGGGCAGGTGATCGGGACGGCTCCGTGGCAATCGTCAGCTCCGCTGCGCTTCATTCCCTGCCCTTGTCGATCAGAGACAAGGGCTCGGGATATGTTGCTGCCGACTGGGGGGGAGTCACACTCTACGGAGTGTACTTCTCCCCAAACCGGAGTTTTGCCGATTTCGAGGTCTTCCTTTCCAACCTGGAGACCTCGATACGGCGCTTGGCACCTCGCCACGTGCTAGTGCTGGGGGACTTCAACGCCAAATCTACGGCGTGGGGGTCACCCAGCACGGACGTCCGCGGTTCGGCGGTTGAGGAGTGGGCGGTGTCGGTGGGTCTCTGTCTCCTAAACAGAGGCGCCACCGATACGTGCGTTCGGCGGCAGGGGGGGTCGATAGTGGACCTTTCGTTCGCTACCCCTGTCGTCGAAGCGCGAGTAAGGAACTGGGTCGTCCTGGATGAGGTTGAGACGCTCTCGGATCACCGTTACATCCGATTGGAGCTCTCCCGGTCTTCCAGGATCCAGAACCCAGGTAGGGGTCACACGGCGCGCAGAACGCCTCGGTTTCCGCGGTGGGCTGTGGGTGCGTTGGACAGGGACCTGCTGGAAGAGGCGGCCATCGTTGCATCGTGGTCGTCTCCGGCTCCGACCGAGGAGGTGGACGTCATGGCTGGCCGCATTCGCGATGCGTTTACGCAGATCTGCGATGCGGCCATGCCCCGCTCACGACGTCGCACCCCGAGGAAGGGGGTGTATTGGTGGTCCCAGGAGCTTGCCTCCCTCCGCGCCGCTTGCATCAGTGCGCGGAGGTCCTATACCCGCAGCCGGACTCGTCACCGCGATGTCCAGGAGGAGAGCCAGCTTTATGAGGCGTATCGCCAAGCGAGGGACGCCTTTAAGCTGGCTATCTGTCGCGCCAAGGAGAGGGCGAGAGAGGAGATGCTGGAGGGTCTCGACCGTGACCCCTGGGGTCGCCCATATCGAGCGGCGCTGAACAAGCTCCGCTCGGCGGGCCCCCCCCTTACCGAGACTCTCCAGCCCAGCTTCCTTGCGGAAGTGGTCGAGGGCCTATTCCCGCTGCAGGCAGAGCACGCGCCCCCGGCGATGGTCTCCGAGGATGAGACCGACGACCGGGAGGCCGACACAACTGTGCCGCCTGTCACCGAAGCGGAGGTGGGCGCGGCTGTTCTTCGACTGCGTTCGAAGAACACCGCCCCTGGGCCGGATGGGATTCCCGCCCGGGTTTTGGCCCTGACCCTCGACCACATGGGGGACCGCCTCAGGGGACTGTTCGACGTGTGCCTGGCGTCCGGACGGTTCCCTGACTGCTGGAAGGCAGGGAAGCTGGTGCTCCTTCCGAAGCCGGGACGGGCTCCCGACTCAATTGCGGCCTACAGGCCTATCGTGTTGCTGGACGAGGCGGGGAAGTTGCTGGAGAGGATTCTCGCTACCCGCATCGTCCGGCATTTAAACGAGGTCGGCCCCGATCTGTCGGACGCTCAGTACGGCTTTCGTGCTGGGCGCTCGACCATTGGGGCCATTCTGCGCCTGAGGGCCGCATCGGAGGAGGCCGTCGCCGGTGGAGGAGTGATGTTGGCGATATCGCTCGATATCGCCAACGCCTTCGGGTCTCTGCCATTCAGCTGCATCAGAGAGGCGCTCCGGTATCATGGAGTGCCCATGTACCTGAGGCAGCTAGTGGCAGACTACCTCGAAGGCCGAAGGATTCTGTACGAGGACCGAGAGGGTGAGGTAATCCGCAGGGACGTCTCGTGCGGTGTTCCACAGGGCTCTGTCTTGGGGCCCCTCTTGTGGAACATTGGCTACGATTGGGCCCTGCGGTGTGGTTTCTCCCCTGGGATAGGGGTCATCTGCTATGCGGATGACACCCTCATCACGGCCCGGGGTGGGAATTTTGAGGAGGCGGCGCGCCTGGCCAACCTAGGGATTTCCCGAATGGTCGGGCGCATCGAGGCGCTGGGGCTTAGGGTGGCCCTTTCCAAGACGGAGGCCCTATTATTCCATGGGCCCCGTCGCGGTCCACCTGCTGGCGCCTCGATTGCCGTCGGCTCGGTCCTCATACAGGTCCGGGCCCAGATGAAGTATCTGGGCCTAGTGGTAGACGGGCGGTGGCTCTTCGACGAGCACTTCCGCATTTTGGCGCCCAAGCTCGAGGCTACGGCGACCGCATTGGGGAGGCTGTTGCCGAACCTAGGCGGGCCTAGTGCCTCGAGTAGACGGTTGTACACGGGGGTAGTGCGGTCAATGGCTCTGTACGGCGCACCCGTGTGGGCGGCGTCCCTGACCGCCCAGAATAGGGTCCGCTTAGTGAGACCCCAGCGGACCATGGCGGTCAGGGCCGTACGCGGATACCGCACGGTGTCTGCAGAGGCGGCGTGCGCATTGGCCGGCACACCCCCGTGGGATTTGGAGGTGGAAGTGCTCGCCGAAGTGTATCGGCGGGCGGTGGCTGTTCGGGCAGGGGGTTCGGTGCCTCTGCCCGAGGAGCTACGCGCTTGGCGCGGTGAGGCACACCGGGCAATCATGGCCCGGTGGCAGGGCCGGCTGGAGGCTCCACGGGCAGGTGTTCGAACCGTGGAGGCGCTCCAGCCGGTCCTGGAGGAGTGGGCGGGGCGGCAGCACGGGACCGGGCGGCGTCGGCGCGCATATCTGCGCCTGATGCCGCCTTAGGTGGGGCTGCGAGCGGGCGTACGGGGTAATCTGCCCCGCCCGCGGCCTTCCGTGGAGGCGCGGCGCCTTGTATGTATCCAGGGGCCGCGTGGGTGTGAAATGCCCGGAACGCAACAACATCGCGTCCGGGCATTGCCACTGGGCGGGCCGCCGACGGTATAACACATTCCGGCGGCCCGTTCGCGTAGGTGGCGAGCGATACACGGCGGGTTTTTTAGTGGGTGCAAACCCCACACTACCTCCACCGTCTTCCCTGGACGGTGGGGGTGTTCGTCAGGAATTTTTCCCGCCAAAAGAAAAAAAAAAAAAAAAAAAAGGAGGGGGTTCACGTCGGTAGTATAAAGGGCAGACTTCAAACCCGCGACCTTACGATTGCGACTGCTTACTCGCAATCATAATTTCGCGGTCGCCGCGTTAAATGCTGTTTCATTCAAATGAAAGGAAGTGTTAATCTAGTAAAATCGAAATAAAAAATGGCATTTAATCAAGCAAGTCCAAGCAAGTTCCTTAACCTTTTCAGAAAAACCAGGCAAGTGCACGTTGGGCCACGCACAATGTAAGGTTCCGTAGTCCACCCCCCCCCCCTCCACACGAATAATGCGGCTTAAGAAGTGGGTTTTCTGTTGTTTTTGTTTCATATTTACAACGTTAGCCCACTTAATAATAATTGTCAATGGAATTTGTACGAAAATGTTGTTACTTTTCATTTGATCAGCTGTTACTCGTAAACTCGTAAAGCCTACTTAGCCATGATAGTTTTCCTTTTAATTTCACTATTGATACTACTACCGTGATTTGTTTCGCATGTACAACATCAACCATTTAAGGGAGGGGCACCTGACTCTAACAAAAAATTTCATTTTAACGCTTCATATTTCACAAACGGCTCCCTAAATCTAAAAATGATGATGATAATGAGAAAAAAATTACATCCCCACTTTACATATACCCTAAAAAAAAAGGTTTTCAAGATTTTTTTCTTACACTTTGTCGGTGTAAGTAACATGTGTATCCATGCAAAATTATAGCCTTCTAGCATTAACTAGACATGGCGAAACTTAACTTAACACTAAGTTGCCATTTTGGCTACGGAACACTAAAAATACGGTAGGGTTTTCGCTGTCGAACAGCAAATCCCCTTATGAATCGGATCAGAAGTTTTAGAGAGAGAATAATGTACCGGTCAAAAATAGCGACCCACCTTTTTCGTAGTCGGTTAAAATGACTTAACTGTGAAATGATGATACTTAACTGACATAATTCTATAATGTCATTGGTCGTCCCTGGGATCCATTAACGTCTCTGTTCTGTTTTAATCTGTATTCAAATTGGGATCAAAGTGACCTAAATGGGTTTAATTTCATCAATTTATTTCCTTGCCATGAGACTGTACCATATGTGTTAACGATTCGGTGCTTTTATTTCGTTTTCATGGTAACTCAGCTTTGCTGTGTTTCTCTTTTCAGGAACATCAAAAATGTAGATAAACTTTAAAAGCAAAATTTCATACTCTATTTATATATAACTAGCTGTCCCGCGCAACTTCGTATGCGTAATTTTTCCCCGTTTTTGCAACATTTCTCGTCGCTTCTCTGCTCCTATTAATCGTAGCGCGATGTTATATAGCCTATAGCCTTCCTCGATAAATGGGCTATCCAACAAAAAAAGATTTTTTCAAATCGGACCAGTAGTTCCTGAAATTAGCGCGTTTAAACAAACAAACAAACAAACTCTTCCGCTTTATAACATTAAAGTATAGATTCAACCGTTTTGAAATGGGCCCAGACTTTTCCGAGAAAAATGGTAACACACACAAACACCTATTACCGCAAACGTATACCTAGTCTAGCCATAAATATTGTTACGAAGAAAAAACATTTTTTTTTATTGCAAATAATATTTATTACTTTTACAGTGTGTTAGTTTAATACATAAATAAAAAACAATTCAAAATATAAAAAGCTTATTCGAAGTGGTCTCCATTGGCTGCAACACAGTCCTTTAAACGTTGAGGCCAGTTATCAATAGAAGCACGCACTCTTTCCATGGGAAAATTCTTCACTGCCAATCGTATGGATTGTTTTAGGGACTCCAAATTATCATGGCGTTTAGAGCAAGCCATACTCTCTAAAACTGACCATAAATCATAATCCAGCGGATTAAGATCGGGACTAGACGACGGCCAGTCTTCAGCTCTGATGAAGTCCGAAACGTTCACTTCCAACCAAGACTGCGTGGACCGAGCTTTATGACCCGGCGCTGAGTCTTGTTGGAAGGACCATACTTGGTTATTGAACATGGTGTTGTTAAGGGGTTTAACTACCTTCTCAAGAATGGTATCTTGATACACTTGTGCCGATGTTTTGATACCTTTCTCACAAAAATATGGCTCAGTCACTCCTTCATAGCTAACACCCCACCAAACCATCACTGAAGTCGGATAATGCCCACGTTGCACTCTGTCGACTAATTGGGAAGCTTCCTTAGAGCTTTGAGCATAAATACGGTCATTTTGTTTGTTAAAATGTTGCTCAACTGTAAAGATTTTCTCATCCGTAAACAAAATTTTTCTGTGACCTCCCTTTGCGTACCGCTTCAGTAGTTGCTTCGATTTTACCACACTGACTGCAAGTCCTAAGTCATCTTTTAAAATGCGTGACATGGTTCTGGGTGCTATCTTCATCTCCCGAGATAAAATCTTTTGCTTTCGGACAGGATTTCTTCGAATTGTTTCCCTTACTGCTTTGACCACCATTTTCGTACGAACACTACGTGGACGGCCAGATCTTTTTCTGTCACAAACAGAGAAGGTCTCATTGTACCTATTAATAGCCCGGTACACAAACATTTGACTAATACCAAGCGTATGGAGAGTTTTAAAAATTACATTCGGCTCCATACCAACTTTGTGTAATGCAATCACAGCGATTCGGTTTTCTTTATCACCCCACTCCATTTTAATATAGCAAAATATTGTACAATGTATTGGCGCCAAAATTAGAAAATACAATGAACAATCGTATAAAAATGACAGATTCCAAATTCAAATGTAATATCTTTCTTATTTTTAATTGTAACAGTATTTATGGCCAGACTAGGTATAAGTAACGTCTCCGTGGCTAAAATTTATCAAAATCATTAACTGCTTCCAAGATATTTTTTTAGAGATTAAATCAACATTTTTTTATATGATGATAATGTTCTCCCAACCGATTTCAGCCACAGCGGTCAATTAAATCGAAGACTATTAGTCAGGTACACAAGATATAAGCGCACAGGCGTTACTATAATATCTCATGTGTAGTACTGTGTCTCCTTGTGTCGTATCTTCACTATCATAATCATTGCGATTAGGCACAGGACCTTCATTGTCTGTCATATTATGTTAGAACGAAATTCCATTTAAGCAAAAAGTAAAAAGGTTTCGCTTATATATATACTAGCTGACCCGCGCAACTTCGTCTGCGTAAATTTTCCCTTTTTTTTTTTACAACATTTTTCATTGCTGCTCCGCTCCTATTGGTCGTAGCGTGATGTTATAACCTATAGCCTTCCTCGATAAATGGGCTATCCAACAATAAAATATTTTTTCAATGCGGCCTAGTAGTTCCTGAGATTATCGCGTTCAAACAAACAAACAAACTCTTAGGGGGATGAAAAATAGATGTTGTCCGATTCTCAGACCTACCCAACATGCACACAAAATTTCATCAAAATCGGTCAAGCCGTTTCGGAGGAGTATGGCAACGAAAACTGTGACACGAGAATTTTATATATATACTAGCTGTCCCGCGCAACTTCGTCTGCGTAAATTTTCCCTTTTTTTTTTACAACATTTTTCATTGCTGCTCCGCTCCTATTGGTCGTAGCGTGATATTATAACCTATAGCCTTCCCCGATAAATGGGCTATCCAACAATAAAATATTTTTTCAGTGCAGCCCAGTAGTTCCTGAGATTATCGCATTCAAACAAACAAACAAACAAACTCTTAGGGGTATGAAAAATAGATGTTGGCCGATTATCATATATACCGGATAAGCTGACCCGCGCAACTTCGTCTGCGTAAATTTTACCCGTTTTTGCAACATTTATCATTGCTGCTCAGCTCCTATAGGTCTTAGCGTGATGTTATATAGCCTATAGCCTTTCTCAATAAATCGGCTATCCAACAGTAAAATATTTTTTCAGTGCGGCCCAGTAGTTCCTGAGATCATCGCGTACAAACAAACAAACAAACTCTTAGGGGGATGAAAAATAGATGTTGTCCGATTCTCAGACCTACCCAATATGCACACAAAATTTCATCAAAATCGGTCGAGCCGTTTCGGAGGAGTTCGATTACGCACCCCGTGACAGGAGAATTTTATATATTAGATATATAGGCGACTGCCGCATTAGGGCAAGCCCTGTGTCGCGGGGGACTTTACAAATATACAAGTCACGGACACAATGTACACCGGGACACAGAAAAACAATTTGTGGATTACACAACGTGGGAATCGAACCCAGGACCTCAAGGGTAGCAGCCGGACACACAATTACATTGTATTTCCAACGAAATATTACAAACTATTACAGGAAGGAAAATATAAATTACAGAGGGTAGAATGTTAAGACTTAGAGGGTCATCGTCTTACTATGTGGGCGTGTCTTGAGTTATTATACACCAAAGATGGCGTCTGTAAGCCGAATACGACCAGTTATGTATAAAACAAATTGGTTCATGAGTCGTACCGTAGTGTAATTGGTAGTAGTGTGGAACTATTTAGATTTGAGAATTGGCTTAAGTGGGGGATAACGAAGTTCTGTGTTAAGTTATTAGAGGTGTAAAGGACCTTTATTGGAATCGTTTTAACTATTAAATTATCTGTACAAATAAGTTAATTTTAAAGTTTATTATTTAACGAGTTTTCTTGTCTTCTTCTCAGTCATTCTCAATCAGTTTGGTGTAGGCCTCCTTCAGATTGCACCATCTGACTCGACTCTTGCGCTAGTTCCATTCAATTCCCTGCAGTTTTCTTTACGTTATCTATCTATCGCATTTGTGGTCTACTTTTAGTTCTATATATATTTTAAAAATCTGAAGTTATACCCAAAAACCAAACCTAAGTTTTCTGATCGATAATCTGGTTGGACCTCGGAAGGACAACCTACTATCTGAAATGTGTTGCTTTCATACTAAATTTTAGTCCTATTTTGCCTCTACACCATAATTTTTTGAAAATTCTATCCCTAAAACTTGGAAAGTTCAAAAATCCGTGATAAAATGTCATACTATTCGACCTAAAAAGCTGAAATTTGGCAATTGACAGTTAACATAGAATAATATAATAATAATAATAATATCTTGGGAGAACTCACACAACGCTATCTGGTCCCAAACTAAGCAGAGCTTGTACTATGGAAACCATACAAATGATAAACATACTTACATATTTCTAAATACATACATATTATAGATAAATAACACCCAGACACAGAATAAGTCATCGTGCTCATCACACAAAGTTTTATCCTGGGTGGGGATCGAACCCACGACCTCTTGCGTAGCAGTCAAATACACTCCCACCGCGCCACAGAGGCAGTCAAATACATTTTTGGAAACTCATTTCCTAAGGCGGTCAAAGTATCATAAGGTTAACATGCAGGCGGGGCCGTTGTTAACGACACCTCTATAAACATAAATTCAACCAATCGCAACAGTGTTATTCAATAACAAACACTCATCCATCTCAATACGACAAATCCCGCCCAGCTGTAGGCGAGTACTGGTCGTCCATCAAACTTATACACTTGACAACCATCACTCATCCTTTTGACAAGTTGAGTAAGCCCTCACAACGATAAAAAAGCCCGAAGCAATATCCAAAAGTAAACTAAAGCCTTTTTCCTGGTTTGTTTTTTGGTTTTGAATTTGGTACGTTGTAAATGGTAAACCAGGGTAAATCTTGACTTTAAAACATTGTTTTTTTTTCGCAACTTGAATGACTGATACTGCGTTAGCAAAAGCTAATGATTCTCTTCTTCTACTTTATCCTACACTAGCTGACCCGCGCAACTTCGTCTGCGTATATTTTCCCCGTTTTTGCAAAAGTTTTCAATGCTGCTTCGCTCTTATTGGTCATAGCGTGATGTTATATAACCTATAGCCTTCCTCAATAAATGGGCTATCCAACAGAAAAATATTTTTTCAATTCGGATCAAACAAACTCTTCAGCTTTATATTATTAAGTATATATAGATACGTGAGGCGAAACAATTTAGGTACAAAAGATTATTTATATTAAAACGATATTTCGTTATTTTGGAAATACTCTTTTTGGCAAAAAATAATAGATACAATGATGGCAAAAAGTTTTAAGTTTGCTGATACGACATGTTAATTTTTGAATATTGGTAGTCAGTGAGGTACAGGTAACAGTATATTATTAATAAAAATGGTATATTAGTTTAACCAACAGAAAGTATACAATTTCTAAATAAAATAAAAAAAAATCAACATCCAAAAAAGGTACTAAGTCCTGTACTTATTAAATTTAAGACCAAATTTTGAAACCACTTACTTGCAAATAAAACATTTTGAATAGATCATGAAAATTTGAGCAAGACGGACGTTGGGAAATGACAGAAAATTGAATGAAACAATCCATTATATTCAGACACACACGAACGCCAATAAAAATAAACATGACTTCTATGAAACCTCTCTACAATAATAGCAAAACACTTTAGTTCTATTGACACAGTAAAAGATAAGCCACACAGATTCTGTAACGATGTTTTCGAATACTCAATACCAAAAGTATTCCCCTGTCTGTCGTTTCATTATCACAGACCACAAAAATTCTAGGTGTGCGAATTCTCATACCGATTACTATTGGACTTTTGCCAAAAGCTTCGAAGATAATATGCATGTTTACACAAATATAGTCGAAATCGTAGGTAGGAAAGCACTATTCGTATATGAGGTAGAAATTTCCAGAAAAGTGTAACCTCTTTTCGGTTCTGATATGATATCCGATCTTTTATGGTTTTTTAATCTAAATGAAGGAGTGAATTGAAAAGGATTTTAAGGCTTTACCATACTTAGATATATATTTTTTGCTTAGGTGGTGTAAGAAGTCCGGACTAATGCTAGTTACCTGAGCTTGCCAGTTAAGCTTTGTCACTAGTAAACTGCCAAGGTCCCTGGCATATGAACTAAGAGGGATAGTGGAGCCGTTAAAAATGACTGGTGGTAACGAATTTGTGTTGAGTCGGCGAGTGTTGACCCTATCACAATTGCCTGGCACTTAGACTGATTTACAGTGAAGCCAAACCTGTCTGACCAGGTTGTCTGGTATTACTTAGAAATTTTATTAAAATACAGGCCGTTTCGATTTAGAAGAACGAAAACGAACATTAATGACTAAACCAGACAAAGAACTAAAGTTACTTAATGAAGGCATAGCTTACAGGTACAACATGTTGAAGTGGCGATGGGCTGGCTACATCTGACAAAGGACCAACTAAATATGAGAGTCCTAGAGTGGAGACCGCGACTCCATGAACGCGAAGCAGGACCACCGCCAGAAAATAGACCGACGACCATAAGAAGATCGTTGAGACGGACCGGATGCAGAAGAGAGTTGTGAAGTGCAGTCGTGTAAATTCAAAAGCGGCGGAGGCTAATGGCTAAGGCATCGTTCTCGCAATCGTGAGGACGTGGTTTTGAATCCTACCCATTATACTACCGACGTGAAACCACTTCTAACGCAAGCCTTTGAGCTAAGCTGGAGGGGTTAACAAGATTGCTAGTAATTTGAGGCCTAATCCGACATCACTTCTTATCTTTAAAAAAAAACCGAGACCTAGACCGAGCCTAGATGACTATGTCCAACAGTGGACCGATACAGGTTGATGATAATGACGACGATTACATTGCTGAACATCTTTTCAATCCAGCGGTGTCAAGGGAAAAGCCTACTACTATACATAGACATAGACATTTTATTCCAGAAAATGCGAATTTCCTAAGGGAAATTCACGCTAACCGACCCTAATGCAATAGCCATTACAATAACCTATGTAGATAAGTAAAGACTAAGAGCTAGTATTACAGTTATTAATATAGGTAGTCTGTTTTCCTACTTTCGTAATGATATTCGCGATAAAGTACGTCAATTTCTCCGGGCACTAATAAATTAGGATACTTAATACTAATTGAGCGTTTTATACATGGAGATAAGTTTGTGTTGCTTGAAAATTATTGTTATTTTAACAAAACTTAGGTAATGTTTTGAGGTATGGATTGTAATCTTAAAGTGTTATTATCTTTTTGGTTTTTAAGACATTTTGTACTTGGTTTTTCAATGCTGCGCAATTTTTATACAACATAGCAGAATAAGTTCAATTATAATAATATTAATAATATGTTGGGACAACTCACACAACGCTATCTGATCCCAAACTAAGCAGAGTACTTGTACTATGGAAACCAGACAACTGATAAATATACATATATATTTCTAAATACATACATATTATAGATAAATAACACCCACACACAGAATAAACCATTGTGCTCATCACACAAAGTTTTATCCTGGGTGGGGATCGAACCCACGACCTCTTGCGTAGCAGTCGGTTACACTCCCACCGCGCCACAGAGACAGTCAAAATCAAATTATTATATAACACATTATATAATCTATAAGACTAGATTGTAATAGAATGACGAATCCAATCCCCTGATTAGATTCGTCAACATTTAGTGTATAAAAAATAACAATTTTTGATATGGTTTTCACTATCATTTAGGGTTTTTTAAAGATAAAGTTATTTAAGACTCGGCATCAATATTTATAGCTCACATAAAGTGGAATAATTTGTTGGAGTCAAACCCACTGTTGGAGTAATCTAACAGAGAGTTAAGAAGAACTTGTGTATTCTGGGCTAGAGATGCAAGAATGTTTGTACAACATTCTTCTGAATAATTATGTTTTCATAAGAAGTTTACAATAATATATGTTAAACATCAAAGTAAGACATATTGCAACGGATTATCGTGACGAGCCGCAGGCATTAGCTATTTGCAAAAAGGGTGTCTCCTAAACCACAAGTTTGATATATATCCATTCGATATATCAACATCAATCACTTCTTTTGTACGATATTCTTGGTTCTACCACATTGCATTTTCCACCTAACCTATTTCGTATAATTTAGCACATTATAAAAGCTTATTTCATGCATCAGTTCACTGGCTCTGATACCATCTCGTACGGTTCTATAGCTGTTGGTTATTAGGCGTTTATGTTGGAAGTATGCTCGTTCAGGTTGTATTTTATTAGGAACTAGATTTTCCGGCTCATTATCAAAGTCTTTATTTTTTAAGGTAATTACTACTAATTACCTTAAAAAATAAAGACTTTACTAATTACTTACAACTTACCAGAAAAAATCTACAAACATGGGGTAACATAAAAAGGGGGAAGCACAACCAGTTTAGGCGTCGAAGAATTCCTAATTCCTGGGGAAGAATTAAAGACTATGTTAAATTATGTTACTGTTCAAAATCATCAAAATAAATTCTGTAGTTTTTGCGTGAAAGAGTAACAATCATCTGTTATTCCATGGCAAACTTTAACGTTTTTAATGCAAATATTTTTTCTTTACTAATATTATAAAGCTGTTAAGTTTGTGTTTGTTTGAACGCAATAATCTTAGGAACTACTTGTCCGAACAGAAAAAATATATTACTGTTGGATAGCCCATTTATCGAGAAGAGTTATAGGCTATATAACATTACGCTACGACCAATAGGAGTTGAATAGCATCAAAAAAATGCAAAAACGGGGAAAATTTACGCAGACGAAGTTGTGCGAGTCAGCTAGTCATTTATATACTTAGTTTGTCTAATTCATATTTAACCGCTTAGATATATATTTTAAAGTAAATTTTAATGAAATTAAACACTTAAATATAAACTTCCTATATCTACGAAAACCCTAGTAGAAGTCAGTTAACCAAATACTCACTCTGAATTTCATCTCCACACACCCTAAATTTCTCACAAAAAAAGTACGTAAATTCTGTTTGTACGAAATATACATAACCTATGTTTTTTATATCTAATATCCAAAAAAACTCGGCACTCCAGGGAAATTATGAGTTTGGTTGTTGACAATAAGTACGACATATGCTCACTGTAGGAGATAGTCATTCACAGCTATTCACAAATATTTTGACCTTCGTTCTTTTATATTTCCCTATCATATTCTCAAATTATTGGTATCGTATAGGGTTCAAAATGATGACTGTACAATAGTTTTGTATAACTGATCTAGCTATCGACTTGCAGGAGTGCAATTTAAATGTTTTTTTTTTAAATACTATTCTTAATTATTACTTTCGTAATATTTAAATCATTTTTATGCTAAATTTATACTTTATAGGAAAAAAACATTTCAGGCGGGACATCAATCTGCGACCTTAGGAGTACTGGCCCTAAGCCGTTACCAAATACGTCACCGAGACATGTCCGCTAAAGTCAAATTTAGCCTCCACATGATTAAAAAATAAGATTTTATGGCAATTGTGACGTCATCTACCGCATTCCTAAGGAACTTGTAAGGCTCTATGAGTTTAATTGCAGAAACTATTTAGAAACAGATTTTTATAGACGCTGGGCCTGAACATTACTTTTTGTAATTTTTTAACGCATTTTTATGCTAATTTTATACACATCAAATTAAATGTATGGAGGAAAAAATCGTTTTAGACGGCACTTGAACCCGTAACATTAGGAGTAGCGGCCCTAAGTCGTCTTTAGCGGACATGTCTCCGGACCGAGACATGTCGCCATAGTTGAATTTAACCTTTCCGGTGTTTTACTTTTATTTTTTCATACAAACCATATTCTGATTGTAAGAATCACAACCTCCAAAAATCCATCCTTGCTAATATTATAAATGTTAAAGTAACTCTGTCTGTCTGTTTGCCTGTTACCCTTTCACGCTCAAACAGCTAAACCGATTTAGTTTAAATTTGGTATGGAGATAGTTTGAGTCCCGGGGAAGGACAGTAGATAGTTTTTATCGCGATAACCGACGAATCGAAACCGAATCCACGCGGGCGGAGCCGCGGTCTAAAGCTAGTAATCCATTTAAGCGTAAATTATTTAGAAAACATGCTGGTTTTAATAGTGAAAGTCAAAACCGAGGCATGTTTATATAGAGTATTGTTTGTACCACGCTATAATTTTAGAAAGTTTTTTTTAACCATGACATAATTTAAGGCCTTTTCAAACCTAAGCAGTATTCGCCACCACCTGCGGTAGAGAAAACCGAGTGAAAATATAATACTACTAACCAACCAATAATTTAAGGCATATTCAAACCTAAGCGGTATTCGCTACCGCCTGCGGTAGAGACAACTGAGTGGGTATATAATACTACTAACCGACCAATAATTTAAGGCATATTCAAACCTAAGCGGTATTCGCTACCGCCTGCGGTAGAGACAACTGAGTGGGTATATAATACTACTAACCAACCAATAATTTAAGGCCTATTCAAACCTAAGCGGTATTCGCTACCGCCTGCGGTAAAGAAAACCCACACAAAAAGTGGGTATATAATACTACTAACCAACCAACTACTCTGCTCTAGCCGCAAAACTTCATACTAAATACCTGAGCAAAACCCAAGCGGTATTACCTCTACCCACAGAGGCAGCGAATACCGCTCAGGTTTGAATAGGCCTTATAGTGTTTCCATCCACAAAATTAGCTAGAAACCTGTACATTCTTCAGTCAAAATCAATCTATAAGTATATACTCAAAGCTCCTGACCTAAGGAAGGAAAGTATGACAATACCGATACAGTAAATAAATGCGTCACTATCTTCAATACACTATATGATGTATACAAAGAGTGACATCTAAAAAGTGTCTCGAATAGGTGACTAAGTCACTGTGCCTCCGTCGGCGCTGTATTGTGTTGTGACGTGAATACAACGCTGTCCGTTGTGGTGACTGTGAGTTGTGGGATTTTTTGGACACCTGATTGGAAGAAAAATTATAAACTTCATAGTCATAATCAAGATAAACTCCATGGTTCCATAAAAGAGTACAGTCATTTTTGTAGTGTAAATGAATTCTAAACATATTTGTGTGTCTTAATTTTTATATATATTTTTTGTGAACGTTATCCCAAGTATTTCAAATATAGTTCAGGAGACACCTACCAACTATCAATAGACTAGAGACACGGTTTCCACTAGTTATAGTTTGTTTTTTTTTCTATAAAAGACAATGTCCTGATTGACTAATTAATTATATTTGAATCTAAATTAATGAAGCTACAACATTGTATGACTAACATTTAGACTTTCGCGTTGCATGATTATAACTAATAATTAAATGGGAATTAACGCGCAAGCGGACTGACCAGTCCGCTTGTGACCACAGCCGGTGCAATTTTAAGGTAAATAATGCGCGTTAATTCCCATATAATTAATAACATTTAAGAACCTTGGCATTCACAAAGAAAGGTTTATTGATATTTCATCCCTAAAATAAGTTAAATAGGGGTTGCAAGGTTCAAAGTCCACGCGGGCCATAACCACAACAACTAGTTATGGCAATAAATAAAAACGAAACCGTAGATAATATTCTACAAACGTTCCTGTATTGAGCACGTCTTTCTCCTAATTACGGAGGCTCTTCACATAATTACTGGGCTTAATAACAAACAGTGCAGAATCGCAATACATAAAAACATTGTATTGTGTATTACCGCAGTGCTAAAATCCGGTATGCAACGGTCGCGTAAAGATACTTTCTCGATAAAACTTAAGTTTAACTGATCACACAGATATATTTGTCACAGATACAATTACTTGAAAAAAATAAAAATTATTAAATCGATGTAAAATGTATAATTTTGAACTCTATCGCCTTTTAGCTACGGTGGTAGAGTGTATGACAGTCAGGCAGGTGTTGTGCACGCTTATGTTCATTTTGCGCGAGAATCATACAAAACCGAGATTTAATGTTGTGTCTAAAGTAACGAAATAACAATGAGGAGAGAAAAAATCAAGGTAGTAGTATTCTTACTTGTTTCACCATAACGGTGAATCAAGTAGGAATACTACTTATTACCTTGAATTTTTCAACATATGTAATATATCCAACAACAGCCAGTAAGCTGGCAAGGAGGATAAGGGGGGTGGGCACTTCGCTCTATCAAAAATTTGCGCTATAAAGCTTAATGTTTCACAAACGCACAACACTTTGTCGACGTAACTACCAAATTATAGCTTTCTAGTATTAAGTGTCAAGGGACTGACGGACGGACGGGCGGACATAGCGAAACTATAAGGAGATTGGTATACTGCAACGTACTGCGCTGCTGGATCTCTCTCTCTCTCTCTCTCTCTCTCTCTCTCTCTATCACAAAAACAAGAAAATGTGTGGGGTGCCAGTTCACCTCGCGCCTACATGCGCGCGTTATCTGCAACACCGCACGTTCAGTACATGCGGTGAACACGGGCGCGTGTTCACCGCATGTACTGCACGCGCAGTCTCACGTTTTCTTGTTTATCTGATAGAGAGAGAGATAGATCTGCACTACCGCAAACACGCGCGTGGCCCCGTCGCCACGTACCCCGTTCCGTGATGCGTGGCAGTGTGCCAATCGCCAAAGGGATGCTAAAAAATATAAAGAGTTATCGCAGTTTCTGGTATCTACGCAACCAAATACATGGACGAAAACTAGTTTCTCGTAATTCCAGATGTTTCGTTAATATAAAACATTGTCCAATGTTTTCTAGTACTGATACAAATATATTGAAAACCTACGCGTTTTGAATACAAATATTTTTTACTGAAAATAATTTCAATAAAACTCTTTGTTGGATTTTGTTATTGAGAAATAGCTATTTGTAATATAAATAGCAAAGTTACAATAACGTCATATTAGTTTTATGAATTTATAGCTTCGATTACCTAAGCTACTTTGCCTGATTTTGGTTACAAAGTAGATCACCTAGAGGCCATTTAAGTATTACGTTAACTCTAAAGGGGGTAGGGAGGGGCAGGGCTGGTTTACTTTTTTGATGATATGGGGGATAGAAGGGTTTTAATGGTGATTACGTCAGCAATATTTGTGTAAAATACTGTAGATCGGACGCGTGTCAAGTCAAAGTAGAATCCACCCCCCCCCCCTTCAACGTGCGACAAAAACGAATGTTTGCGTTACATGGGAAGAAGGGGGTGGGAGCTTTGCTTACTTTTGCTTAGGAGGGGGGAGTTGAAAATTACTAATGTTTTGCTTACTTGAATGACCCATCATGAATATTTTTTATTAGGCGACTAGTCGACTATAACTTTAGGCGACTAGCCGACTATAACTTTATACGACTAGCCGACTATAACTTGATACGACTAGCCGACTATAACTTTAGGTTACTAGCTGACTATATCTTTGGGCGACTAGCCGACTATAACTTTGGGCGAGTAGCCGACTATAACTTTAGACGGTCCCAAAAGTTTGCGTCTAGCTTTCTATAAAATACATTTTTGTTAATAAAAAAAAATGCATTACATTATACATCTTCCGGTGTCATACCGGGAGAAACAATACTTATACTATAACTCGTCGGCGACCGAGCAGATCGAGATGTCTGCGAGGTTAAGGACTGTTACCACAGTCTGTCCATGTATGGGTGACCGTTTTCGAATATTGTCATTTCTCTCCGTGCCTCGGAGAGCACCAGAAGCTGTCGGTCCTGCGCCTAATCTCTCTCCAGTCGTGTCGGATTTCTGTCAGATCAGACTAGTGAGGGAATAGAGAGTGCACTTGTGTCTACGTATACACTTGTGCACTGTTAGATCTCCTGCGTAGTTGGCTAGTCTCCAATGAGATTAGCCGCCGTAACACATCGGTCACATTATTATTATTATACAGTCCACTGATGAAATTTGATTCGTTGTTTAAGAGTGTTTTGTTAATAGAAACGAAGGCTGGTACGCCTCAAAAGCTACAGAAAAACCATTTTACTTCTTTAGGTTTCAAGAAGTCATTACGATGCGTAATAGGATTTGTAATTACAATTACCTAATTAATTGGATTTGAAAGGTCAAATGTAATTACCGAAGACAAATGAAAATGTCTTTTGTCTGTTTTATATTTATGTTACTAATGAGATCTATGTTTATTTTTATGGTAGTGCGGTAAAGCGTAAATCATTATCTATGCTAAGTTAGTTAACTCTCGGATGTGATTTTTTTTCTTTATTCTTACACAGTTTGCGGTCAATTTTTCTACGTTATTTTTCTTTAATTAAAATAACAAGGTATGCCATGCCAGATGTTACTGTCAATAGAGCAAGTCCCTTCCTAACTATACTTCGATTTATAATTGAGCATTAACACAGAGTAACTTAGAAACTAGCGCTCTCTGAGTTTGGTTTCCACTATTTTTGTGTGATGAGTACGATTGCTTATTCTTTTTCTGGGTTTATTGCTAATAATTGAAAAATGCATTATTTTTCTTACTACCGATTCCTGTTGTATCACAAAGGCGTTCCCCTACCAGTTTCCACTTTTGACGATCATAGGCCACTAACACCCATTTGGTCCTTTGAACAGATCGTCTGTCCATCTGGTCGGAGGTCGGCCTACACTGCATTTGCTGAGCCGTGGTCGCTGCGCTATACACTTTTTTCCTCATCGGTCATCGGTTCTTCGAGCAATGTGGCCTGCCCATTGGCACTTCAGCTTGCTAATTCTTAGTATTATGGCCCATGAATTTATTTTGTATTGTACCTACTAGCTTATGCCCGCGGCTTCGCCCGCGTGGATGTCAGATTGTTACCAAAATATTTTACCGTCAAAGTTTCATGCTAACTTTGCACCCCCGCTTTACCCCCTTAGGGGGTGAATTTTCAAAAACTCTTTTTTAGTGAGAGTCGCATAATTTCAAGTTTCGAACCTTTATAGTTTAGGCCCTGCGTTGATATGTCAGTCAGCTTCTACTTTTATATACTATATAGATTTATTTACACGATCTATTGAATGTAAGCGGCGGTAGCCGAATGGCTAAGGCACCGGTCTTGCAATCGTGAGGTTGCGGATTCGAATCCTACCCGTATAATGGGTAGGATTCGAACCCGCGACCGACGTGAACACACTCCTAACACAAGCCATTGAGCTTAGTTGGAGGGGTAACAGGATTGTTAGCAATATGGGAATACAATTTTAAACGCCTTTAAAAAAAATACCGCAAAGTTAATAACTATCTACACAACACTATGAATAATTTTTTCCTTCATATAGAATAAAAGTTCCATCGTAATCACAGTTTATTTCAATGAATATTGTTCACCGAGACATTAAATAAGAGGTTTAGTGGTCTGTAACATTCACTTACGTAGGTATAAGAGAAAATATACGTTAAGGACATTGTTGCCAAAATGGGGGGATTCCCTGCAAATATGGGAATTGTATTCGGCTTTGGGAGGCAATTCAGGGGCTTATAAACTTTGTAGGCAAATTTTGAAGGTGATCAGTACCATATATAAGCTTGGAATCCATTAATTGCAGTCCTGGCGAGCGACTCGCACTTGGCCAGTGTTGAGGCACACCAAATGCAATCCTTTCCCAGCTAATTTTCGGGGGAATTTAGGGATATTTACATGATCGTCTGGCAAGACTAGTTAAGGAAGTACTAGTTGCTTAGTTGTATGATTTCTGACAAAAGTTTTTTATTTAAGGAAACGTGGAATAGTTGTATTATTAGTTGTATATGTAGGTGTATCTGTTTTGTTCTGCGGCGAGGGATCATTGACCTTAAAAGACCGTGAGAAAAAGAAGTGATACCTTTGTTGTAAGTAGATGCTCCTCAGTACCCACTGAGGCAGATTTAATTTTAATTTACCTCGTGTTCTAATTTTTAATCAGTATATTAAGTTTTATAAACATTCAAACATTGTAAATAATATCGATTTGAAAAGAGTGGCCGCGAAATTTTATTGCCATTTTCTTTTCTCCGGCTTTACCTATTGTTTGCGAGTTTGGCATTACATGAACATGTAGAATCCCGACGTGTCACAAGAGATATTTTGCATTCTAAGTGAATTAAAAAAATATATGAGATTAAAAATCTAAAGTTGACCATATCTTTTTATAGTGTTGACTCGGAACCTTGATTTTTATACACCTAATTGGGACTATAGACACCAGTTTCAGCTTGCTAGGTCCACCCATTCCTGAGAAAATCGATGGGGACACATAGGCAGACGGACAAGAGTCTGATCTTATAAGGGTTCCTTTACTAATCTTTTGAGGTACAGAACTCTAAAAATTACAATTAGTCTACAATGAGAGACTGAGAGATTCGTGAAACTGTCCCGTAAAGCAATATTACGGGCTCACCCTACGCCTTATCTACAATTTGTATGAAACGTGGCCAGGTCAGAGCATTCAATGGTAGAAAAATGTACGTTTTTTGCCCAAATCCTTAATGGTGCGCACAACAGTAGGGCTTTTTGCTAATATTCGATTATAAGGGACGTTTGTGGCGCGATTCAGTTAGAGAATTCGATAATTTGATTGCGTTCTAATGTTATTCGGTCATTTCGTTGCATAAATTTGGGAAAATTTCTAAGTTGTGTTTAGATTTTGTTTCTTTGTTTCGTGTTGTTACACTTTACTATTAATAATTTCGTATGTAATCGATGAGCTGATTCTTCTTCTTCTCATTCTTCTCATGAGCTTTAAATAATCATGGAGCTGTCATTTAAATGTAGTTTAATGAACCTTTTATTTTTGTTTGTGATAACCTTTTAGGTTAAAAACAATGTTGATTTCATTTTACAAAACTATAACATATTTTTTTGAAAAAAAAAAGACAGCTCCCGCATTAGGGTACAAGCCCTGTGTCGCAGGGGACTTTACAAACATACAAGTCACGGACACAAAGTACACCCAGACTCGGAACAATAATTTGTGGATCACATAAAGTGGTGTACCGTGTGGGAATCGAACCCACGACCTCTTGCGTAGCAGTTGGACACACTCCCACCGCGCCACAGAGGCAGTCGAGTATGAATGTAAGTTCCTGTTTGAACCAGTTCGCATTCAATTAACCAAATTTGGCATTGATAATTCTATCGATGAAATCATCCAATAGCGTCCGTGCATCATTCATCAAATCATGTTTTCTTTATTGTGACAACTTTGTCTTGAAGGTGGTCCAGATTATATCTCCATGAACAATGTCTATGTGTGCGTTTCTCATGCGCGTTTGAATAAATTCAGAGAATAAAATAGTTTTCCAAAAACGAGTTTTCTGTAAAATGACAGAGACGGCTTGAAATTTGACGACATCTGATCTCTTTGTCTGAGACAGATTTGTCTTTTGATCTGATGACAGGTGATCTTTTTGTATGAATTCTCGTAGTTCTTTTCTTCAGTATTTAGTCTAAGCTTGTAACTTGCGTCATCGTTCTCGGTTACTATTATGGCCATTTTATAGCTTAGATATTGGTTACCTATAAAATCTGTATCGCCCAGATGCTTTTGCGAGGTCATAGAATACAGTTTTGTTATCTTATTGTAAGCATCAACTTAATAGCGTTAGTAACTACTAAAATACCTTTGAATAAAATTTAACATTCTACAAATAATCTTATCTTTTCAATAGCTGACCCGCGCAACTTCGTAGGCGTCAATTTTAACTTTTCATTGCTGCTCTGCTCCCATCGGTCGTAGCGTACTGTTATATAGCATATAGCCTTCCTCGATAAATGGGCTATCCAACAGTAAAATATTTTTTCAATTTGAACCAGTAGCCCTTGAGATTATCACATTTAAGCAAACAAACAAACAAACTCTTCAGCTTTATATTATTAGTGTAGATAACTGTTAGTGATTTATAAAAGATTAGAGACCTATTAAGATCTCTAACAAAGAAAACAGTAAATAAACTACTGCGAAAATCTTTCTAAATCAATAACATTAGTCTACACAATAAGTTTAAAACCTTCTTATTTAAATAAATAAACATAAAAGTTTTCCAAGATCAGATAATTTCTTGGCACACATTTAAATACGCGAACTTCAAATCTTCGCGTCTTGATCATTTCAAGAAAAATACTGAGACCGCTAATATGTGTGCAAACATTCGTATAATATAGATAATCAAACATACGGCCAACAAAAATGAATAGTGCTCTTCAAAACCATCGTTCGAATATTCCGACAACTTAAATCGGTCGTATTACACACATGCATAACCCTTTATATGGCCATAATTGCATCCACACCGTACAAGAAAATGTATGCCCGGGGCTTGCTTTATTAAAAAAAAAGCGGCCAGCCTTTGAAAACCTCTCAAGAGAGTACAAGATAGTCTATTCACAACTTACATTTAAAGCCATGAATACACGCGATTCAATCTCGCAATATGTCACCGACGCATTTCTAGCCTGTCTACAACGGGCCTTATGAGACCCCTGTCTACTATATTAAAAGACGGGAAATATATATTAAAACATTCTTTTTTGTTTACAGATTTCATCTTAGAAGAAAATTGGATAAGGTAAGGGAAAACTGTGTTTAATTTTAATGGCTTTTTGTTTTGTCAATTGTTTTGTAGTTAATTTGTTATTTTCGTGAAATGTAGGCAATATGCTTTTAACTAATTAATAATAAATGATAATATTTACTCTGCTCTGAATTAGGAATCTTAGGTCGCGGATTCCAACGCCAAGCCTTAGCTTATATACGTTCCTACTGAGATAGGATACGGGTTCTTTATTCACGATTTTATTCCGTGGCCACGGCCCGTGAGATCTGTCAAAATCCTGTTATAATGATAAGTGTGCTCGCAAATGCATCAAGGCGCATGCGCGGTGCGCGTTGATGCATTTCTAGGCGCAGCTCTCGATTGACCATAATGACAAGGTTTTGACAGTTCACACGGGCCTTGCCGTGTGGAAACACGGAAAAAAAATCGTGGATAAGTACCCGGTTCATAAAGCGTCAGGGAAGCTCACAGTGGATTGCCGATTTCCTCACAATGTTTTTCGTAACAATTTTTGAGCAGTGACGATGAAACAATCAGGTCGTGGGTTCGATCGAACCACTAGACCAACGGTCCAGTCAAAAGTTGCGATATTCAAACCCTTTATCTACGATAGCGCCCCTTTGGAGGGTTTTTGTACTGTTATTTTTACCTATTTAGGATGTTATTCCTTATCTCTACCCTTCCTAATACGTACATCCTCATTTCACAGTCTTGCTAATTAAATACACCCTCAAATACCATAATACGTTGCTAAACAGACACACAAATATAACGTCAAAGTCATAACACCCCTCCTCATGCATTGGGTGTTAAACGTCCTTCAATCTGTTTTTAAGTGTACGGCATTCATGCCAGATCCATTTAAAAGATATTCATTACTTAATGTTGACTTTGACGCTCTGGTTCAAGGAATCCGGGTCGACCATTTATATCTATGCATACTTTATTTGTAGATACATCTTTTATTTTCTACTAAGACATTTTACTTGCTTGAAGAACTGACTTGTAGTACTTATTTCTGAGTAAAATACAGCGCTTAGAGATATTTCAAACATTACATTTTCGGTAGATCCAATATGATGGTCTGAATTTCAATTTCGTAATCTATATTTACAATTATTCGTTAGTTTGATGAGTAATAAATAAATTGATGTTAAATATATTACTTTCAATATTAGGTTCTGATTTTGAAATAATTTTATTATCATCAAAAATACGACAATGAGTAGGGGAAAATTTAATTAGAATAGGTATGCTACCTTTTTTTTTTTTAAAGTTGTCTCTGCCATAGGGTACAAGCCCTGTGTCACGGGGAACTTAACAAATATATAAGTCATTGCCGTGTGGTGCCGGCTTAAGAATAGTACCACCCCATCTCTTCCCGTGGGTGTCGTCAAGGCGACTAAGGGATTTCACTCCGGAGGACGGGCAGCAGCGTCCTCTGCGTACTTAAAGCCTTACTGCGATCGCCAACCCGCTCGCCAAGCGTGGCAATTATGGCAATTACCCCCAGGATCTACTGGGGAGACCCGTGCCCAGCAGTGGGCCATCATATCGGTTGATATGAAGTCATGGACTCGGAATAACAATATTTTATTTCAAGGCTAAATACCTTAGTTTTATAGCCCGACGTTTCGACCGTATTGCAATGGCCGTGGTCACGGGTAGCTTATACAATTCTATAATGTGTACAAATCGCGAAAGTTTATAACAATTTGTGGATCACACAAAGTGATATCCCGTATGCGAGCAGATTTATGATGTTTTTATATAAATGAGATTTAACCATAGATTCCTCGTAGTGGTCAACCTAAATAGGTGCCTCTTCCAGGTGATGAATATGTGTAAAAACAATAATAATAATATTTTGGGACAACTCACACAACGCTATCTGATCTCAAACTAAGCAGAGCTTGTACTATGGAAACCAGACAACCGATAAACATACTTATATATTTTAAATGCATGCATATTATAGATAAATAACACCCAGACACAGAATAAACCATCGCGCTCATCACACAAAATGTTATCCTGGGTGGGGATTGAAGCCTCGACTTCCGGGTTAGCAGTCAAGGCCACTAACCACTAGACCATAAGGCCAGTCGTCAAAAATCTGGATACTCAGTAAAGTCTGCGCCAGGTTGACATGGCTTTTTTCGAATACATTTTCAGCACACAAATGCTGAAACACTAAAGCGTCTTTTAGACGGTTGGAAACTAGGCTTCCCGCCAAGGTGAACTTGCTGGTTTCCAACAGTGTAGACGGCTGTTGTAAGCCAAATTACTTGGTACATGGTTTGCAACAGCCGTCTACACTAAATGTTGATAAAGATTCGCGATTTGTACACATTAGTACATAGTTTCGACCATATTGCAACGGCCGTGGTCACAAGCGTTGCAATACGGACAAAAAAAAACATTTCATCCGTATTGCAACGCGATTAAGACCCGTAATCTATACATATAATAAAACTGTAAATTTCACGTGTCTGTACATGGCCGAACTTAATGAAAAAAAATATTAGGAAATGTTCGAAAAGAGTATTTAAACACTTTGCTGCATTTTTAGAAATGTCTGTCTGTCTGTCTGTCTGTCTGTCTGTTTGTTTGAACACGCATCACGCAAAAACTACCGTACAGATTCGGTTGAAATTTTGCACGTGCAATCTAATAGATGCAGATTAACATTTAGGCTATAAATTATCACGCTTTTTCCCATAGGAGCTAAGCAGTAAGGGATAATGTCTGTAGCTATTTTTCGTTACAAATCAGTAACTACTAGACGGATCTTTATGAAAATTTTCAGTTTTATAGTAAATACTATAGGACATTATTTATACTATGAATCATTACGCTAACGTCTATGGGGAACGAGTAGCAATGTATTTTTTGTCGCACCATAATGGTTTATCACAAAATTTACCAGAATTAGACATTATCTATAATTGTAATCCATGGAATACATAACTTCACGCTAAAACTAAAAGGAGCTAAACACAACATTGTTAAGTTTCATAAGAACAGTTATTTTGACGTGGCAAGTAGCGAACAGTATAGCCTCAAAGCTGTGCTATCGGACTTTGACGACGAAGTCCCGGGCTCGAATCCGACGTCTGATTATGTTCTTTTTGTATTTTTTTAAATTGTCTTTATCCTTTTTTAATATTTTTCTCAATGTTTTAGTTATTTTTTCGACCGTAAGTAACTTATTTACTTTGGTTATTATTTTTTTATATTGAAAATCAAGTAAATTATGCACGTAGGTTAGTTAATTATAGGTATTGCATGCACTGCTGAGAGTAATTAATTAATCGTAGTAGAAATGAAAAACAATATTACATTATAATTAAAAAGTATTCGACATTTTCCAGAAATTATGTGTTCGTCTAAAAAAAAGACATTACACACGTAAAAAAAAAACATGTAGCGCCATCTATGAAATCAAATTGTTCACCGTGATCAAATAATTCCTTATTTGTGAAAACTTTTATTAGGGTATAGGTGCTTGAGATGCTGAGTGGCAACATTCTTGAAAGTAGATGGCGTTGTATTCAATAACGTTCTATACTTAGTAAAAGAAGTTTTAAAAAGAAACACATTGCTATGATTTTTAGAAATGTTTGTCTGTCTGTCCGTTTGTTTGACCACGCATCACGGATCATCGACGGTGCATCGAGGATCATGTTTTGGGGTTATGGTTGGAGACTACGTGTTCATCAATTCAACGATAATGAATGGCTCAACATCGGTCAAGTGTGAGTAGTTCGGGTGACGGGAGAAGGGGGGTCGTTGTTTGTCAACCGTACCTTTAGGGATATCTGACATTTTCGCGGGCATGACACACATGACACGCTCTGTGTTTGCTTACTAAAGTGTTACAGCAGTTTTATTATTAGTATTGCGTTGTAACACTATATGAAATACACCCCATTTTTAGCCAAAATGGCAAAACAGAACCCTTATAGTTCCCTTATGTCCGTCCGTCCGCAGCTTAGCTCAGAGACTGTTAGTGCTAGAAGGTTGCAACTTTTGCATGAATAAATTACTAACGCCGATAAAGTGAAAGAACAAAATATTGAAAATCATTATTTTTTGTACCTCTCTTATATGTAAAGTGGGGATGTGATTTTTTTCTCACCTACTTACCCCATCGTGTGTGGTATCAATACATAGGTCTTTTAAAAAGCGTTTGGGGTTTGTGAAGACTATTTTTAGATTTAAGGATTCCTTTGTGTATAATATTAGGCTTTATAGCGAACATTTTTGTTAGAGTCAAGTGTCCCCCTGCCAGCTAAATGGTTGATGTTGGGTATGTGAAAAAATTCAGGGTAGTAGTATAAATACTAAAATTATAAGGAAAACTATCACAGTTAAGTACTTAGGCTTTACAAGTTTACGATCACATGAGAAGTAACAACATTTTCGTACAAATTCTAAATAAGTAGGTATAACGTTGAAAGAATGAAACAAAAACAACAGAAAACCCACTTCTTAAGCCGCACACCAAACTAACTATCTAAAAGAATAGAACAGATCGATTTTTATTTAGTAAGTATTTAGTCAACAGGACTGTTTCCAACATATTTACACAGAAGTTATTTCGTTACCTAAACTACCTTAATTTAAACCCGACTTTCACGCGAACGAAGTCGCGGGCACAGCTAGTATATATATATATTCATAAAGCAGTCCACACGGTTGGAAACCAGAAAGGTCACCTTGGTAGGAAGCCTTGTTTCCAACCGTCTGGAACATGCTTTAAACATAAGACAGAATTAAAAATTAATTCATGTATCTGACGGGAACTGTGTAGAAGGCGTACTGTTATATCTTTCCCATCTAATCGTGATATGTCAACAGGATAACTCGGATAGCCATGTTGTCTTATCCTCGACCATAAGTAGTCAAAAAACTATCTGTACTTAATATCGCATTACACTAGTGATCACAATATTTTTAAAGTTCAGGACAGCCCATCCCAGACTCATTAGCTATCAAATAACGCGAATTTGACGACGGAGACTTCGTATCTGTTTATTGCGTGTATGATAATGCGCTACGTTGGTATAATGTGTCCTTAGTGCCGTCTGTATCGATCCTAATGACGAGAATATTGTGAGGTGTGTCGCCATTTTGAACTGACTTCAGAAAGGAGGAGGTTCTCCATTCCTCCATTTTTTTTTTATGTTTCTTATCGTATCCGATTACTCACTGACGGTTGCACCGACCGAAGTTCTTTTTTGTGTTTGAAAGGATATTCTTCCAGATTGGTCCCATTGGCATCAAAGTTTGGATCTGATGAGAAATAGAGGGAACTCTTCAAATATTAAAGGCACAGCTATAGTAATTTGGGTATATTTTGTTTACTACTAATACTACTGTGCATTTACTCTTAAAAATACCATTGAGTGAAATGGAACTGATGATGAAGACCACAGATGACCAGCGGAACCGTGTTCGATACCTGATTCTTCGCCTCCGTCAAACCATGTAATGGAACTGATAGTCTAGTATCAGGTGAACTCCTCAAAAATCAACGGCCTTGTATTGCAAAACGCAACATTTTGTAAAAAGAAATGAGCAGTTTGGATTATGCTATTGTAACATAAATCAACTACAAACCAATACACAAAAAATTGAGAAATATAAACTTACTTAAAACCGCCTTTCAAAATAAACATAAGGCAACTAAAAAGCAACTAAACTTGGTTGATAGTCATTCAACTGCATATTACTAAATGTACAAAGGCACACACGCGGCGTCGTATATCTAAAAAGTTTTAATACATTCGGCGCCGCGTATGTGTGTTTTATTAATGGGCGTATGTGCGATTAGAAGCACAGGCTTCTAATCGAGTTCGGTCATGGCAGTCAATCGCAGCAACCCCTTAACTATATATACTAATATATAAAGCGGAAGAGTTTGTTTGTTTGTTTAAACGCGCTAATCTCAGGAACTACTGGTCCGATTTAAAAAAATCTTTTTTTGTTGGATAGCCCATTTATCGAGGAAGGCTATATATATATGACTAATAGGAGCGGAGTAGCGACGAGAAATGTTGCAAAAACGGGGAAAATTTACGCATACGAAGTTGCGCGGGACAGCTAGTTCATAATAAATTAGCAGACGTTTCAAGAGCCTTTATTCAATCAAACAATCGAGCTGCTGTTCAATTTAAAAAATGGAATGAAATAAAATACTCTTAAAACATCTGCTAATATTTGTTTATTATGAACTAGTGGATGCCTCGCGGTTTCACCCGCCTAGTTCTCGTTCCCGTGGGAATACAGGGATCAAAAATAGCCTATGTCACCCGGGGTTAGTGTAGCTTCACAACGATAAAAGAATTTTTCAAATCCGTCCAGTAGTTTCGGAGCCTGTTCAATAGAAACAAACAATCAAATCTTTCCTTTTTATAATATTATAGTATAGAAGTATAGATATAGATAAGGGGATAAGTACTCACTTCCTAAGAGCCGAACCACACGGCGCGGTATGACACCGTTCCGGCACGGCACCGCAAATAATTGTCCGCACAGGCGTTCACTCTGCCGATGGCAGCACGGCGCCGTCACGGGTTGGACGTACAGTCTGTTAAGACGCTGACAACAGCTACTGAACTTCGATGTTTCACTATTTTAGCCACGCCCACTATTTCTCCGATGTCCTAGTGCCATTGATAAAGGACGGTAAAAACAGCGAACTACCAACACAAGGACGCGGTCAATAATAAACAATAAACCAATAGATGGCGCTTTATTATTTGTTCTATATGAAGAACTAGAAAGAAATTAGACAGGGCGATTAAAAAAAACAATAAATATTTTTTATACGTTTGTATTTTTAATTATTTCAGGAGACTTTATTTGCTATGAACTTCAAAACAATATAAAAGAAAGAAAAATAAAACTCGAAAATATATTAGCAACATTTTAAATATTATTATAATTATTTTTTATTAATAATATTATTATTTATTTGACTTAAGGTAAATTTAGAGCTGAAGAAAATTCTTCCAAGTTTGAAGTCCTCCGAAAATTGATAACATACCTGCTACAGCACAATAATTGACTGGTAAATAATTTTCGTCACTGGAATCACTTTTAATGATAAATTTTAAATTGCACATCCTACACAAAAGAGTGAACTTCGACAAGAATCCATTTATGTTTTCTCCTACCAAATTAATGTGTTTTAAATTACAACCCAAGAGTTTAGGTGTAAGGGAGAGAAATATTCTGAAGATTTAAAAATAAATGCGATAAGTTTATTCGTCGTCCGATGTAATAATAATAATAATATTTATAAGGATTTTTTGTTGTGCAGGGTGACTTGTAGCAGTCTAAAAAAAATAATATTTACCCCCGTATTTATAAACGAGTCATTACTTATTACTTAGCCATTACTTCATTGAGACACGGCTAATTCATAAAGTAATTACTTAGAAAAACCTATTTTATAGACGAGTAATATTCCTTACTTCCATGAGCAAACTAACCAAGTATTACTTAATGCTTAGCAACCGGTGAGCCGCGAAAAACGTTCCTTTACATAAACAAGATTTTATTAAAGTTGCAAAATAGAGAGCCAAAAATATATTACGATAAGCTAAAATAGCTAAAATTTTTAAAACATTAATAATTAATAATACAGAAATTAATCAGACCAAATTTTGATTTTATCGATATTCTTCAATGTTAGTTTTCTGAATGTAACGAAATGCAACATAATTGAATAGTAAGGCTACCAAATGAAATAGTCCGTCACACGTATATAAAGTATTTGTGAAGAACTTATTTTTAATTTAGCGTCATAAAACTCGCTTGACGTCGCCCTAGAAATTTCACTAATATTATTTATTATTTATTGATTTAGAGATTCTCGAATTTAGGAGAGATAATTAATTATAAAAGTTAACAATATTTTAAATAATTTATTTGAAATGAAATGTTAATCACTGAAGACATCACCTGTGTTTTACTGGTTTATTTAAAGGAAGTTTTGTTGGTTAAATACGGGAACTATAATTTAAGTAGCAAGGGTGTATTTTATAATGGTTGAAAGCCCGCAAGCCTAAGGCCGGGGTCAGCCACCCCGTTGTGTCGACTGCATTGCTTGCCCCGGTGAAATCTCAAGTACCACAATCAATAGATTTTGTCAGTGTAGCTAGAAGCCCCTGACAAGCATTACTCGGATAGTACAACGAACAGAGATAAAGAAGATACAAAAAATGGTTTTGTGACGGTGCCAGGAAAGAAGCGCCGACAGCCAACCATCAAGAACCGCTGCGGCAAAGCTAAGCGTACGGGCACTCCTGCGCGCCGCGGTGCCGAACATGCCGGTGTACATCTCGCGCCGACACGTACCTACCAGAAGTTCCGCTACAAGACGAGGGTGCAGATTCTGGAGTCGCGACGCATGGTACTTATGAGGGAGTGAAGCGTACCTACTGATATAGTTTTAATATATAGTGGTTTTAAGTTGTATTTACTTTTACTAGCACTTTATTGTATTATACTGACAAGTATGTTAGTCGGCAAGGTATAGTTTTCTGTGGGCCAAAGATGACTAAAATAAATGTTATATTATTATTATTATTATTGTATTATTTACACACTGTCTGGCATAGCGCCAAATAAATTGTTTTCATTTTCCAAACCTTACATATTTTTAAAATATCTGTTTAGAAAAATAACCTCTCCATAAAATTCTTAATTAAAGCTATTACTCAAGTAACGATATCGGTGACTATTGCTTGGCTAAGTATTCTAACGTTTGACGTTTCTTACTTCACTCATTTTCTTGACTATAAAAATAAATAGGAACTGTTGCTTAAGTAATTACTTTTACTTAAGTGACTGCTATTACTCGTTTATAAATACGGGGGTTAAAGCTTACCTATGCGTTAGTAACTAAATACTAACTGCCAGATTTTATCTTCGAAAACCTGTTCAAAATAATAATATTTACCTCAAGTTTAGGAATATTATCGGTGGATTCAACTGTCTCAGATACCTTTGCCGATACTTCAAACCAGTGATGGAAAAAAACTATGACTCACAATAACATAGAAGTATAAGAACGATCATGAGGAAGTTTCATATCACTTGGGCATCATCTTTACCTGGTAACATTTTCTAGAGGAATTATAACATCACTTTCTAATGTAACTGCAACAGCCACATTTCCTAATCTGTACAAAATATTTATTACATTTAAACTTAGAAAAACTTTCTTCAGCACTAATCTTACCTATTATGTCTAACTAGCTGTAGACTAGCTGTGGACGTAGCCTAAGTTACTCCTTACATCATTAGCTATCTGACAGTGAGTCCTGTCAATCTCCGTACAGCCGTTTTGGAGATTTGTCGAAACAAACACACAGACAGGCCAGATAAAAAAAACTGTATTTTTGTTTTAAGTACTATGCGTACTTTCATAGCATTTAGTAAAAAACTGCTATTTTGACATTAGGAACAGACACTTCAGTATGTATAGATCGCCATATATAGGTAAAAAATACTAAAACCTACACAACTACACTGACGGACTCATAAACTGCATCAAAGTTCAGGTTTACTCTAAAAGGATTTTTTTATAATAAGTATGCAAACTTTTTAGATTAAATTATATAAATATGGAAAGACTGGCTCTTAATCTTAAAAAAAAATTAAATTTAAAAATAGAACTGCGGTAAAACAAATGAATATAGCCGGGAAAAGAAAATTTACTCGTAGTATCAGATTTGCGTGTTATTTATAGCAAAGTTTTAAATTAATTCTCATTGATTTTTTTTGTTTGGTCAATTGAATTATTGTTACCAGCATAATTGTTGGGTTAGTTTTTTAACACATCGAGAGTTTTTGAACCATAATATGGATACTTCGTCCGAACAAGCGGCACAAATTGTAGCATTGGTGCGGGAGGGCTTGGATCAACGAACGATTGGTAGAAATTTAAATTTAAACCAGTCTACGGTTTGTAGAATATACAGAAGGTTTGTAGAGACAGGTTCTTACAGGAGGAGACGTGGTACAGGCAGAACTCGAGCAACCACAGGTCGTGATGACCGATTTATTGTTACAACTTCCCTGCGAAATCGTTTCCTCACGTCAGTTAACATCAAAACCGAGCTTAATGAAGTGCGTGGAAAAAACGTGTGTGCACGAACAATAAGAAGAAGGTTAAAGGAAGCGGCTATCACCCCTTTTAGACCAGCAAATGGTCCAAAGTTGTCTGCAGCTCACAGACAAGCTCGCTTAAGATTTGCGCGTCATCACCTGAATTGGACAGAAGAGCAGTGGGCCTCTGTATTGTTCACGGACGAGTGTAGGACATGTTTATATGGTGCAGATGGTCGCAGAAGAGTCTATCGTCGACGTGGGGAGCGATATGCTCAAAGTTGCATTGAGGAGCGTGTTCCTTTTGGAGGCGGTTCATGTATGGTCTGGGGTGGCATATCGATGAACGGGCGAACAGAACTTGTGTTCATAGACATGGTCCGTCAAAACGGTAATAGAGGGGGTTTGACAGCACATCGCTACATAACAGAGATATTAGAAGATCACGTGGTGCCTTACATGGGATTCATAGGCGAAAATTTTACTTTAATGCAGGATAATGCCCGGCCGCATGCAGCTGCACAAGTTCAACATTATTGCGAAGAGGTTGGGATACGTACAATGAATTGGCCAGCACGCAGCCCGGATCTTAATCCCATCGAGCATGTTTGGGACAATTTAAAAAGAGCTGTATATGCGAGAAACCCTTCGCCTACGACAGTGGCAGCACTAAGAACATCACTTTCAGAAGAATGGGACAATATTCCGCAAGATCTTTTAAAAACCCTTATAAAATCTATGCGGAACCGATTAGAATCCGTAATAAGGGCACGTGGGGGTAATACACCTTATTAAAACACAAATAAACCCTTGCATAAAGTTTGTGTCTATTGTTAAAACCAATTTTTTAATTAAACAATTTTTCCTTAAACTTCTGTTTTTTCTTCAAAAAAGGTCTTAAGGTCCTTTCCAGTACATAAACTTAAACTTAAAGATATGATCCTACGCTGTTTTAAAGTTCACGAACCAATCTAGAGGTTTCAATTTAAATCTGTATAGAAAGTTTGCATACTTGGTTAAAATATTTATTTCAAAGTCGTCTATTACTTTGATGCAGTTTATAAGTCCGTCAGTGTATTTGTATGGAAAGGGCAAGAAACAATGGATAAAGCTACAAGTATTTTAGCAGTATTTTCCTATTAGGCCAGTTCTAAGATAGTCGTAGGTCTATGCAAATGTGATAGTTTATCATTATACTTGTTTGTAACTATCTTTCTAAAATGTAAAGAGGACCCTCTTTGTCCATGTGGCGATTCTTTTTGTGTAATGTGTTAATGTAATATAAATAATAAAATTATTATCTATATTAGTATGTAGGTACTTATTACAAACTTATTGGTGAAAAACTTTCCGAAGTTTCACCTGCTTCTGAACTATTCGCCAAACGTCTCTTTTTACTGAAAAGATAAAAGAAAATATTAAAAATAAATACAAAAATTGAACAGGCGAACCTAGGTTTCGAACTCGAAACTTGATATTCTGAACCAACGCAGATACCGCTAGACCAAACGAGCTTGACAGTTGCAGATGAATTTTCGCTATACGTTGTACAAAACAGCTTAGTGTAGCTTTTTGGTTTGGTTACGATTTCACTTCTGTTCGTGCAATATTTTGCGCGGGACGTTCTCTGTCCCGCGCACACCGCTCACCCACCCGTTAACATCACCCCGCGCTCCCTTCTCTCCGCGCAGGCGATATACGAGTTAAGGCGCTGACAACAGCCAAATAGGCTTATCCTAAACAATTTTTTAGCCAAATCTACGTAGTTTGTGACGGCAGAAAAAATATATGATAATCTTGAACATATTTCTAAGAACCCTGTTGTATTCAAAACACGAATTTGATTTTTTTTCTCGATAAAAAAAAAATACAAACTAACCTCTTAAAATGATCTTCTAACAAAAATATCTGTATTACTTAACAATGTACGTTGGTAAAATAATTAACAATAACGTATCATGATATAATACAGAATCTGGTTGTTTTTTATTTTCGACTACTCGACTTATTTTCAAGTAACTAATTGTTTTATGGTTTATAACTAGTTACGAGCGCTGCGTGATCGCGCTTCTCTTTCTTTTATAAGCAATCTGACAGTGATCGCAGAGACGCGCAGCTAGACGGACGTATGTCGCTTTGCCTTGCCATCCATTCACTTCATATTTTGTTTGTTGTTTGAAAAATTATAGACATTGGTAAAGAATATAAGTTTAATAAATATACTATTAATTTATACTATCTAAGTTGTTAATTTAAATATATTTAGTTCTAAGTTTAAAAATATTTGTTACTATAATTGGGAAACAAACAAAAATGTCGGAGGCCAGCAAAAAGCGCTTCTATACCAACAAACAAAAACATCTCATGGAAGTAGTAAAGTAAGTATTATATTTTTTTTCATATTGACAAAATATTGCACGAACAGAAGTGAAATCATAACCAAACCAAAAAGCTACACTAAGCTGTTTTGTACAACGTATAGCGAAAATTCATCTGCAACTGTGAAGCTTGTTTGGTCTAGCGGTATCTGCGTTGGTTCAGAATATCAGGTTTCGAGTTCGAAACCTAGGTGCGCCTGTTCAATTTTTGTATTTATTTTTAATATTTTCTTTTATCTTTTCAGTAAAAAGAGACGTTTGGCGAATACTTCAGAAGCAGGTGAAACTTCGGAAAGTTTTTCACCAATAAGTTTGTAATAAGTACCGACATACTAATATAGATAATAATTTTATTATTTATATTACATTAACACATTACACAAAAAGAATCGCCACATGGACAAAGAGGATCCCCTTTACATTTTAGAAAGATAGTTACAAACAAGTACAATGATAAACTATCACATTTGCATAGACCTACGACTATCTTAGAACTGGCCTAATAGGAAAATACTCCTAAAATACTTGTAGCTTTATCCATTGTTTCTTGCCCTTTCCATACAAATAGTTGAGTAGGTTTTAGAATTTTTTACCTATATATGGCGATCTATACATACTAAAGTGTCTGTTCCTAATGTCAAAATAGCAGTTTTTTACTAAATGCTATGAAAGTACGCATAGTACGTAAAACAAAAATACAGTTTTTTTTATCTGGCTGTCTGTCTGTGTGTTTGTTTCGACAAATCTCCAAAACGGCTGTACGGAGATTGACAGGACTCACTGTCAGACAGCTAATGATGTAAGGAGTAACTTAGGCTACGTCCACAGCTAGTCTACAGCTAGTTAGACATAATAGGTAAGATTAGTGCTGAAGAAAGTTTTTCTAAGTTTAAATGTAATAAATATTTTGTACAGATTAGGAAATGTGGCTGTTGCAGTTACATTAGAAAGTGATGTTATAATTCCTCTAGAAAATGTTACCAGGTAAAGATGATGCCCAAGTGATATGTAACTTCCTCATGATCGTTCTTATACTTCTTATGTTATTGTGAGTCATAGTTTTTTTCCATCAGTGGTTTGAAGTATCGGCAAAGGTATCTAAGACAGTTGAATCCACAGATAATATTCCTAAACTTGAGGTAAATATTATTATTTTGAACAGGTTGTCGAAGATAAAATCTGGCAGTTAGTATTTAGTTACTAACGCATAGATAAGCTTTAAGTATTATTTTTTTTAGACTGCTATAAGTCACCCTGCACAACAAAAAATCCTTATAAATATTATTATTATTATTACATCGGACGACGAATAAACTTATCGCATCTTCAGAATATTTCTCGCCCTTGCCCTTACCCCGTAATTTAAAACACATTAATTTGGTAGGAGAAAATATAAATGGATTCTTGTCGAAGTTCACTCTTTTGTGTAGGATGTGCAATTTAAAATTTATCATTAAAAGTGATTCCAGTGACGAAAATTATTTACCAGTCAATTATTGTGCTGTAGCAGGTATGTTATCAATTTTCGGAGGACTTCAAACTTGGAAGAATTTTCTTCAGCTCTAAATTTACCTTATGTCAAATAAATAATAATATTATTAATAAAAAATAATATATATTATTAACTATCTGTGCAAATAAATAAAATTGAAGAGTCTGTTTGTAATATCAAAATAACAGTTTTATGCATATATATTAATTATTATGGATAACTTATATCCATAATAATTACTGATAACAAAAATACAGTTTTTTTTTGTCTGTCTGTCTGTCTGTCTGTTTGTTCCGGCAAATATCCGAGAGCAAATAAATTATAATTATGCGAAAATATTTAAAATGTTGCTAATATATTTTCGAGTTTTATTTTTCTTTCTTTTATATTGTTTTGAAGTTCATAGCAAATAAAGTCTCCTGAAATAATTAAAAATACAAACGTATAAAAAATATTTATTGTTTTTTTTAATCGCCCTGTCTAATTTCCTTCTAGTTCTTCATATAGAACAAAAAATAAAGCGCCATCTATTGGTTTATTGTTTATTATTGACCGCGTCCTTGTGTTGGTAGTTCGCTGTTTTTACCGTCCTTTATCAATGGCACTAGGACATCGGAGAAATAGTGGGCGTGGCTAAAATAGTGAAACATCGAAGTTCAGTAGCTATTGTCAGCGTCTTAAGCGGTCGGCCTATACTTCCATGAGATGTTTTTGTTTGTTGGTATAGAAGCGCTTTTTGCTGGCCTCCGACATTTTTGTTTGTTTCCCAATTATAGTAACAAATATTTTTAAACTTAGAACTAAATATATTTAAATTAACAACTTAGATAGTATAAATTAATAGTATATTTATTAAACTTATATTCTTTACCAATGTCTATAATTTTTCAAACAACAAACAAAATATGAAGTGAATGGATGGCGAGGCAAAGCGACATACGTCCGTCTAGCTGCGCGTCTCTGCGATCACTGTCAGATTGCTTATAAAAGAAAGAGAAGCGCGATCACGCAGCGCTCGTAACTAAATATAAACCATAAAACAATTAATTACTTGAAAATAAGTCGAGTAGTCGAAAAAAAAACAACCAGATTCTGTATTATAACATGATACGTTATTGTTAATTATTTTATCAACGTACGTTGTTAAGTAATACAGATATTTTTGTTAGAAGATCATTTTAAGAGGTTAGTTTGTATTTTTTTTTTATCGAGAAAAAAATTCAAATTCGTGTTTTGAATACAACAGGGTTCTTAGAAATATGTTCAAGATTAACATATATTTTTTCTGCCGTCACAAACTACGTAGATTTGGCTAAAAAATTGTTTAGGATAAGCCTATTTGGCTGTTGTCAGCGCCTTAATAAAATGCGCCCTACCTTCTGCCGCGCAAACATCTGCTGTGCTGCCATACATTTTTATATGCAGAACACCGCAGCGGCACCGCTCAGGCGTCGCCATACCGCGCCGTTTGGTTTGACTCTAACATTCGGGGACGCAGGATCATGTAGCTGTATCCACATAAACAACATAAGTCCTGAATCGAGTAAGTCGAGTTTTCCATGCACGACCACCTCGCCTATTTGGCGGATCCTCTCTTCGTGTTAGGACATTTGGATATTTTTAGAAAACTGACTTGATAATAGGAACGTTGTTCAACTTTGCTGATCTCTGGTCTGGTGATAAAAATTCACTAACTTACTCTCAGGCGTTATATGTGACACCACCCCACTTACGTAGATTTCACATTAGTAGGAGGCTTCACATAGTCGGGTAATAATAACAATTAAATTCCAAGTACAAGCCAACGTACGCGGTCCCTATCATTACAATAATAATAACTAACTTGATACTGAGTTAATTTCTGTTCAAATAGGCTTTGTAGGCAGTTCCAACGGTAGGTGGAGGTAGATATAATTACTGTTCAACACATGACATTAGCATACCTACGAGTTATATTTATCCATCTGTACTAATATTAAAAAGCTGAAGAGTTTGTTTGTTTCATTGCGATAATCTCAGGAACTACTGGTTCGAATTGCAAAAAATCTTCTACTGTTGGATAGCCCATTTATTGAGGAAGGCTATCGGCTAAAAAACATCGCACTGCGACGAATAGGAGCGAAGCACCAATGAAAAATGTTGCATAAATGGGGAAAATTTAGGCGGACGAATTTGCGCGGGTCAGCTAGTATTACATATTCAAATAAACGCTATAGTGATTTGGTCAGACTGTTTATTTCAGTACAGAGTACCGTACAGAACCAAAGCTTCATGCAAAACAATTTCAAGTAAAACTTATAACCTCCTTCATTTATATTTTTAGTCTCCTATCCGATGTCGGATACGGCGGCCTACTAACTACGAAAGAAATATTATAGTGCACAAGTGTACATGCAAACACAAGTGCACTCTCTATTCCCTCACTCTCATAGCCCGATGAGACAGACATACGACACGACCGAAGATACATTAAGCGCAAGACCGACTCTTAAGCGACACCGAGGCGTGTGACTATGTTCGAAAACGGTCACCTATCTATGAACTGACAGCGGTAAGGATTTCTGTCAGGTTAAGCAGACCTGACAGAAATCTCGATCTGATCGGTGGCCACTAAGTCTGGGACAATTCTCTTCTTCTAAGAAAAAAAAAAGTGTATCAGGAATTAAACTAAATAATGTCCAACCTTGTTCATCAAGTAACAAGTCTACATTATATTTTGCTGAGGTCACGAGTTCAATGACTGTGCATGCTTACAATAATTACGAACATTTGTGTCAGGGGTATAATTAGTAACGCGATACTTTAACTACCTTGTCAGGATAACTCAAAGAAAATGTAGTAAGCAACCAAATGTGAATGAACCTGAAAGACTGTTAAACAAAGGATTGGTAAGGTTTCTATATTGCCTAATAATTCTATTCTATTTATAGTCTGCGATATCTATTGCCCACAGGCTAGCAAAATTGCCATAACTATCTAGTTATGGCATTGTTGCTAGCCTGTGGGTCTAGTGGTTAGAGACCCTGGGTCCTTATTCACTACGTTTTTTTTTCATTTTCACGGCAAGCTCGTGCGAATTGTGCGCTCAAATATGTTCGCTCGCATGCGCGATGCATTTCTAAAGGTTCATTGCCGAGCATCGCGGCCGATCGCGAGCCGCTCGCGGCTCACGACAAGCGGCTGATGCTCGACAATATTCACAGTGCGCGCGCAGGCCTACGACTGTCGTCGGCCGCGCGCGTCTGTCACTTACCTCAGCCGCTTGTCGTAAGCCGCGAGCAGCTCGCGATCGATCGCGATGCACGGAAATGAACCTTAAGCGGAGCTCTCTATATAACATTATGACAAGATTTTGACAATTAAAAGCGCGGGCTTGACGCGAAAACAAAAAAAAAAAGATAGTGAATAAGGACCCTGATTCCTAAGCCAGACGTCGTGGGATGTTCATCTAAGATAAATCTTATGCCGGCTCCATAGGTTGTCTTGGTCAGTACCACATCAATGTCTTTAATTCTTCCGTGAAATAGTGATTTTAACTCATTGCTGTGTTTCGGTTGAAGGGAACTGTAGCAAGTGTGACTTGAGACTTGGCAAATGGGATTTAAGAACGAATGTCTCAAATGGGGAGCGCGGTGCGGTGACATTCAGATCTTTGCCGAACAAGGATTTGGGCACTGATACTGCTATGGGCAACCGTGACGTTTACCATCAAGCGCACGACCTGCTCGTCTCTTCATTTCGTTGTATAAAAAAACCAGGCAAGTACAATTCGGTCCACGCACAATGTAGTCCCCCATCCGAAAAATGCGGCTTAAGAAGTGGGTTTTCTGTTGTTCTTGTTTAATACTACTAACAACGTTATATAAGTATTTTTCAATGGAATCTGTACGGAAATTTTGTTACTTCTCACTTGGTCTGCTGTTACTCGCTAAATTGTAAAGCCTACTTAGCTGCGATAGTTTCTGTTTAATTTCACTATATATACTACTACCGTGATTTTTTTCACATACCCAACATCAACCAGGGCAGAGGGGGAAGGGGGAACAATTGACTCTAGCAAAAATTTGCACTTTATAGCTTAATATGGTCTTTACAACCCAAAGAGACTTATCTAATGATACCCCACACGAAGGGGTAGCTGGGAAAAAAAATCACATCCCTATTTTACATATAAGGGAGGTACGCATTTTTTAACTATTGCATACTTTTTATCGCGGACTTTGAGCGCGGCGACCGAATCAAGAAATTTCGTAACGAAAATAAAACCTAACACCACCCACTCCGCCTACCATGTAGCTCGGCCGAGCGTTCGCTTAATGTATAAGTATATGGTACGACTGTACGAAGCTCGCACGGATCGAGACGAGCTGCTCCGAAATGTAATGAAAAGAAAAAAAAAATTAAATTGCATAAGTTGATAAAAAATGCTATACAATAGCTTTACCGCGGCTGTCCCCAAGTGCCACATTTATTTTTTATTCTTTACTTTGTCAAAATAAGTAATTTTGTATTAATGCAAAATTGCAGCCTTCTAGCACTAACAGTCTCTAGAGCTAAGCTGTCGACGGACGGACAGATGGACGGACATGGCGAAATTATAAGGCTTTCGTTTTGCTGTTTTGGCTACGGAAGCCTGAAAAGATCTCATACGGAAAATTTAAACTCCCCCGTTTGACCCCTTATCTCTTGTGTCTTATTGTTGAGAAATATAGAAAAGCCACGTCGGATTAAGTTAAGTCACTTTACAAAAAGTCAGTCACACGCATTGCACCGCACAAGTTAACTGTATCCTTTCTTATCTCCTTGCCAAATTTCATTAAAATCCGTTAAGCCGTTCAGAAGAAAGGTAACAGATAGATAGACCAACTGACACACACATTAACATAGATTGATATAAATCCTGAATGAAATGCTTATAAAATCTACATAGACAAATTTTCAGGCAGAAACTAGTTAGGCATAAAATTCGCCTGCCCTCTCAAAGCGATGTACCAAGGCAGCATATACATAGAGAGGTATAAAATGTGGAAATTCTCAAGCATTGCTCGTCGACTCATTTCAATTTGCAACGTTCGTCTTAAGTAATTTGACCGGCATACTTACCGCGATAAAATTATGCCGGTTCGTTTCACTAGATGTGGTAAGGAGTGAGCGTGCTTGATAAAATAGTTAGTGCTACATTTTACTTATTTAATTAAGTGAGAGTTCATTTATTCATAAAAGAAAGTTATAGAAAAACTTGTTTAGCTCAGGTCTGCATATTATTTATCGTGGTCCAACCACTGAACAGAAGTAAACATAAGGTTACCATTTTTATAAATTTTATTTTTTTAATTAAGTTTGCGTCTATTTTCGTATAAACCGAAAAGTCAGTACTTATTAACATAGATAAATTTAATTCAATTTTATTTATAGTTGTTTGGTTCGGCTTTTAAAAGCAAGGCAAAGTTATTAGAAATTTTACTAGCTTTGGAGCTTATTCAAACTCAATTTATAATCTTTTCCGACCCAGAAAACACTGTCAACCAAAAATAATACCAAACCAAATTAATTTTCGAGACATTGTAACAAAATAGCAAAGGAAGTCTATAATTTAACTGTTGGCAGCACTGGCCATAGATTATATACACAAACCCAGTGAGTTAACATGCGTAATTTATTAAAACATGACATCACTAGTTGGCAACTTATAATTACATTTGGGAACAACATGGCTGCTTGTAGTTTAATAACACCGTTGCGTTAGATGCTGTTATGTTAAATTCCAATAGTATCGCATTTTCATGCCTAAAATAGCATAGGTATAAATATATTCTTATATAATGCATTTTAATTGGCCTCTCTGTACGCTGGCTGTTAAGCAAAAAATTGTGGGTACGTTTTCTACCCAGTATATATTATCAAGTGATGAGTACATATAGAATTCACTTGTGGCAGTTTTCCTATGATTTTTATTTGTTTTAATAGTGATTCAGATTTTATAAAAAGTACCGATTTTCTTTAAACCGGATTTTGAAACCGTTTCTTTAAATTAAGCATCTTTGATTTAAGCCATACAGTATTGCAGCTATTATAAACTCAAATTACGTGATAATTAATACACTAATTCACGAACTGTCTATTCTATAATCTAAGCTTTATTGTAATTAATTTGGAAATGTATACCGATGGGCTTGATTTGATTAATTAGCTGAGTGGGACGTATTTTAATTAGGTATGTTGATTGATATGTGTAATGAAACTCAGTGAAATGTTTAATTATTATTGTCATGTATTATATGTAGAGATACACGAGTAATTTATTGGTAGTAATACAAATTGTATCTGCTAGAATAATTAGGTTTTATGCAAAATATCTTCTTGCAGATATACAAACTCAAATTGAAGACGATAATATTTGTATGGAGTCTTCGTTATGAATTCCCATTAGAAGTCAAATGTCGAATTATTTGACCATGATTTACCCACTTTGGAGGCTTTATTTAGCTCTTTCTAGACGAGAAAGATAGATTTATTATCAATGTCAAAGAGGTAGATAGTAAGGGAATAGAGTAGAGAGTGAGTTTAATATTGATGCGTAGCTCTCTAGTTTTAAAGGAGATTGAATGCCGTGACTAAGATCGGATAAATTATAAAGTACTTACTTTATCTTTGAAATAAACATAAGGCATCCAACGAATTCATGTCAAAAATAAACCGAATTCTTCTGATAAATAATAACTATTTATTTTCTTACCCAAATCAAGAAATAGGGCAAATAAATTGTAACAAACACATCTATTAGTGCTATTTGTTTAAGCGTCTGGCAGATCGTAGAACAAATATTGGTCACATTTGTACGATACGAAACGCTCAGGGAATCGAATAAATCTGAAGGATGGCTGACTAAGCTTTTGTTATCGAACTATTGTGTATTGGTGTTATGATTTCCGTTCATATTCAGCTATTTAATTAGAGAATATATCTAATAATATACGGTTATTATAGGTCCATCCGGTCAAGAATATCCGGTTTACCGAATTTCGGTCAGTCCGGTTAATCTGCAAATGTATAGCCGATTACATAGAAGACATAAAATAGTAACAGTTTATTCGCGTGGAAGGACAGCAAGTCCTGTGCTTTAACTATCTAAGACTAATCTTGACTGACCTCATAACTTGCTCTAAGTAGATATCTTCACACATATCTCCTCACATATACGTTGATTATTGATAAACTACCTCTTGTATTTGTTAACCCTAGTACAACTCAAGGATTGTGCTTTAATTTAAAATACGTATGCTAGTATTTTCGGTTAATTACGTAGTCTTAAGTTTAAAAAATCCGTGAGATTGATGATAAAGTACAGTTGGTAGCACGAACACGTAAAATATTTATGTAAAGTAATAATAGAATAAAAGATTTACAAGGACAAACAAGTTAACAATAGTTTCACGCGTTGAAGTACATACATCAAACCACTTTTTTATTTAAATGAAACTCACGCAATGCGTATTCACCCAAGGTTATTAAAAAGTTAACAGGTCAGTCAATTATCGTAATTAAAAACGAAATTATTTAAATTACTTTCGACTCAGTCACCTTTTGTTAAATTTAGTACAAAATACATAGGTTCAACAAGCAACAGTATTTTGTAAAAATTATCCAGAAACTATTACTAAAACTTTATACAAATTTCATTATTATCGGTTTCACATATTTGTAGTAAAAATCTGATAACGTAACTGACATAAGAGTGATTCACTTACAGTACGAGCACATTTTATATATATATTTTTTTATATTTCTGCAATCTTTTTCTTTCATATAAAACTTGCCAAGACACAGCAAACAGCAATTAGCCAAATATGAGCCGGTCTGAAGTTATGAGCTTACATACTCGTACATTCGGCAATTGATTTTTATTTATATAGGACCGATTTAGTCAGTCGAATCCTTGCAAGGACCCCCGAAAAGGATTCGGTCAAATTTGACCGATTTTTCTTTCTTTTCGCTCGGTAATGTACCTACAAGGTCACACAATCAAGTGCGGTATCCGTTGTCGCGGGTTGAAGATCGAAACTTCGGATTAGAATTTTGCATAACATTTTCGATGAAAAAAGTATTTTTCAAAAATTATGGCTCAGTACGATGGTCTGATCCCCCCTCCCTGCAAGGGTCCGACTGACTAAATCGGTACTCTGTATAGATTAACTATTACACTCACTGGAAATAAATAAAAAAAATGAGCCACATCCAGTTAACCCTATCTTCGTCACACCCGGTCCCGCGATAAAATTCTTTATGCATCTCTCGCGGAATCGCCTGAGATCCAGTTTCATTACTCTAACGAAATAATTCAATTACGCCCCCGCTACCCGCCGACGCGGCGACGGTAGGACCTACCCCTTGTTTCACTTCTTGCTGATTATTTTTTATTACTTTACAATTTAAGGGTTGGATTTTTTTGTGTTTTATTGAAGTAAGATCTGGTTTGCTCTTTGTAATATTTTTACTTTTTAATTTAGATTTGTAATTTGATTTTGGATTTGATATTGGGGTTGAGACCTTATGACTGCCTCTGTGGCGCGGTGGGAATGTATTCGACTGCAACGCAAGAGGTCGTGGGTTCGATCCCCACCCAGGATAAAACTTTGTGTGATGAGCACGATGGTTTTTTCTGTGGCTGGGTGTTATTTATCTATAATATGCATGTATTTAGAAATATATAAGTATGTTTATCAGTTGTCTGGTTTCCATAGTACAAGCTCTGCTTAGTTTGGGATCAGATAGCGTTGTGTGAGTTGTCCCAAGATATATATAGACCTAAGGAAATGAGAGTACAGATGATAACTTTCACGGAAACACAGACCACTTCGGAGCACTTTGTTCAGAAGGCGTTGTCTAGCGATGACTACATATACGTTGCTCATACAAGCGTTGTATGGACGTTGTCTTCTTTACTCTCGGTATTTCGTGATAATAATTACATAATATTGATAACTCTTGGGCTAACTCAAGAGTTATCAAGATAATGATAAATGTATATTAATAAAAAACCGTGCAAGAGCATGTCGGATTATGCTCAGTGTAGGGTTGCCGTATAAGAATATCCGATTTGAATAATTTCACCTTATTTGAGAAACGCAACTGTTAAGCCCTTTTGTTGAGAAACGCCGTTTTCGGCAATAACTAAATGACGGTATACCCAATCAATTTTGATTTTTTTTATATAAAGTATTTATTATGCACTACATTTATAATTTATTTTTTATTTTTTGGTCACACGGTTCAAAAGATAAGGACACATATATGTTGATTAAGCAACTTTCGGAGTGATTATTTCCAAAAATTTCACTTAACAAAAAAAATAATTAGAAACCTTAAAACGTTTTTAAAAGACCCGTCGAATTATGTGCCACATGATGACGTTTGCTAAAAAAAACGGCTTCTGTTACAAGTATGCCCCCCTAAAAATATTTATTTTTATTATTTAGCTATCAAACTAATGAGTGACCAGACACCTTTACATTAAATTTAATCAATTTTCATTTGGTAGTCATTAAGTAAAATGCCTGACATACGGACGGATAGACAGACAGACTGACATGACGAAACTTTAAGGGTTCCGTTTTTGCTATTTTGGCTACGGAACCCTAAAAACACCCCACGCGTTACTCAAAAAGTTAGTTATCTTTAAAACGACAAACGGGTTTTTATTAAACATTGCTAACAACTATCTCGATTAAGTTAGTTTTCTATTAAAAACCTCCCATCGAAATCCACCCATCCGTTTGGGCGTTACGACGGCACAGTCTGACACATAGACACAGACAAGAGGCTCTATTTTTTTAAACAAATCTAGTAATGTGGGATATTTTATTTTAATACCAACTAACAAGTCACGACGTCAATTTTATAAGACATCATTATATCTCATGCTATCACTGTCACTTTAAGTTGACAGAAATACTTTTGAGTTCAGTATAATTTGGGAGAGTGGAAACTGAGTTGTCATAATTTTCTAAGCTCCGCATTTATCGTGTGAAAATATATGATATGAGACAGTAAGTATTTGTGGAGTTAAAATGTACAGTAAACTCTGTTTACTTCAAATCAAAAAGAAGCACCAATCGTTTGAATATTTAGAGATGATAATGATAATAATATCTTGGGACAAGTCACACACGGTCATCAGGCGGTCAATTCACGTTACCTACACGTTACCGTTAGTTGTACCTACTTCAGTTGCAGTTTCGATTAAAACGGCCATTTTCGTAATTTTGTAACTTTGAGATCGATCTTAAAAACGCTTGCGCACCGTACTAGAATGTCGTTATTGCGTTCGAGACGCATACTTGACGCAAGCATATTTGAGATCGATCCCAAAAAACAAAAATGGCCGTTTGATTCGAAACTCAGCTGCAACTGCACTGCTTTAAATACGTGAATTGACCTGTTGATCCCAAACTAAGGAGAACTTGTACTATGGCAACCAGACAACTGATAAACAAATTTAAATATTCCTAAATACATATTATAGATAAATCGTGCTCACCACACAAAATTTTACCCTATGTGGGGATCGAACCCACGACCTCGGGCTTAGCACTATCCACTAGACCAACAGGTCAGTTGAGATGCATTTATATAATCACAAACAAAAGTACACTTAATAATATAAACAATAGTTATTACCTCATTTTCATCAACACATTTATTATCATTCATTATTGGTAAAGGATATCTGATTGTCAATATTAATACAATGTGGGTGATCATCGAACCAAAATTTGTTAAAAGCATTTCCTGTGTCTGTATATTTAACTAGCTGTCCCGCGCAACTTCTTCTGCGTAAATTTTCCCCGTTTTTGCAACATTTCTCATTGCTGCTCCGCTCCTGTTGGTCGTAGCGTGATGTTATATGTATAGCCTATAGCCTTCCTCGATAAATGGGCTATCCAACAGTGAAATATTTTTTCAACTCGGATCAGTAGTTCCTGAGATTATCGCGTTCAAACAAACAAACTCTTCAGCTTTATAATATTAGTATAGATGACTGAAATCATATTCAAGAGATTGGATAATATAATGACCAAATAAATGCTTCATTATGATCTCCTAACCGATGTTGATTACGGCAACTAATCTCATTATAAACTAGCTAACTGCGCAGGAGGTATTATAACGCACAAGTGTATGCTCAAACACAAGTGCACTCTCTATTCCCTTACTCTCATAGTCCGATGGAATGGAAATCTGCCATGACCGGAGGTAGATTAGACGCAGGTCCGACGGCTTAACGTGCTCTCTGAGGCACGGAGAGGTGTGACAATGCTTGAAAACGGTCACCACAATGGACTGACAGTGGTAATGATGCTTAACCTTGCAGATATCTGGATTTGCTCGGTCGCCACTGAGTCAGGGGATGCTTCATATAAATGCATTCGGAAGCGAACATATGGACATCGCTCATCAAACTCAAACTCAAACTCAAATATCTTTATTTCGTAAAATCAGGTTATTGATTATTTGAAAACGTCAAATTAATACATACTAAAAATTTTATAAAATTATGATTGTTTGAAAAAAATGAGGTTAGGTGGCAGTTCCAAGTATAAAGCTCATGAGAAGAAGCTGCCAAGAAACTCATGTGCCACTCTTTTAAAATCATCAAGTTTTTCTTTACAAAAATAAATTTTACTGAATGAACCAGTGTGTTTGGTGAGTGTAATCGTTTATAAATTAAGGATAACTAAATAATAATACTATTAGTAACTCTAACATGAGTACAAATAAACGTATTCAGCAAACACATCATCATCATCATAGGCTCTCGGAACAGCTTCGGCACAAAGTATACCTCCAGGTGGTCGGATTTTTAGTTCTCCCAATCGGTAAAAACAAATGGAGTAAAATTTCAACAAGTGGGGATATATAATTCCACCATATGCGGAAGTTTGTATTTATTTTTGTGTAGCCTTAAGCTCCCCTAAAAAATTAAAAAATAATAAAAGTGTGTGTAAAAAGTGGTGCGGTGGGAGTGTATCCGACTGCTACGCCAGAGGTCGTGGGTTCGATTCCCACATGAGACACAACTTTGTGTGATCCTTGGCTATAAGATCAAACTACGACCAATAGGAGCGAAGTATCAATGAAAAGTGTTGCGAAAACTGGAAAAATTGACGCAGACAAAGTTGCTCGGGCCAGGTAGTAATAAATACAAACATAGAATACTATTAGATATATTTCAGGACTTAATCGCGTGAATTACTTAAAGGTACCTATACCTGTACCTTATAATATATATTTTAGCGTAGCCGTAACGACAGCGCGCCTCAGTGTAAAGACGTTGTAAGTGTAGTGTGTAGAAGTACCGATAGTTCAAATTATCAAAAATATCAAGACCAGGCGAGGGTAGTTGAAAAACCCCGCGCCTCACGGAGACATCCCTAAGCTGCTACGAGTATCAGTCGACCCGTGACCAGGATCGGTGCAATTCGATCGAAACGTCGGGTAAATAGAAGGCTTGTACCCTTAAATAATTCACGCGATTAAGACACGAAATCTATAACTAATATGTATAAAAATCGTGAAAGTTTAAAAACAATAATAGAATACTAAAAACATGATCCTTCGTTTTGGCTTTTCCCTAGCCGGATAAAGAAAATGTACTATAACAAATAGGTAATACACTTAGGAATATAAGCAAGAACTTAACTTTATTGGATTCAATCGTACTGAAACGTGAAACTGTATCAGTCAGTAAACACAGAATGAGTTTAGAGAACATTCTCAATCGGTTTAAATACGATGTTTCGGTTTTATTACTTTAACGGTTCGTACATTCGTTCCGGTTTTTTGAATATTTTATTAGTTCTATTTGAAGTCTTTGGCTCAGATTTGAGTGCTTACTGTTCTTATTTTGATTAAATCCAAAAGCTAATGGAATCGTTGGGATAAAAATATCATTTTGGATGTCAAAGTTAATGTACTTTATTTAGTTAAGGTGAAGATACACGTGCCTGTACCTAATACTGAAAAGTAGCGTGCATGCTGGTTGCATGCCAGTAAATCAAACCAGATACAGGCATGCCTGCTGTAGGCGCTGGAGGGAGTGAACATCGGATCAGGCGTAGGAACCGCGCCGGCTGCTGGCGCCGCGCCCATTGTCGCTGCCGCGGCGCCCGCTGCTGAGGCCAAAGAAGATTGAATTGAAAGTACCTTATTCGGTTAGATTACAAAAAGCAATTTTTATGAATGTCTGGCAGAATTTAGAATAGACTTTACAATTAATTCCAAGTTCGCAAAAGGTAAAGCCAGTAAAAAAAAACTTTGCAATAAAACCCATATTTTTGAATGCCAATTAGAGCGGTGGTAGCCTAATGGTTAAGGTATCGGTCTCGCAATCGTGAGGTCGTGCGTTCGAATCCTGCCCATTATACGATCGACGTAAACCCACTCCTAACACAAGCCATTGAGCTTAGCTGGAGGGGTAAACAAGATTGCTAGTAATATGGGACCCACAATTCCATATTAATAGTTATAACTAAAAAAAAATAGATTTTTGATAATAATAAAATAAATAGACGATAGTTTTAGATAATTTAGGGACTTAATCGTGTGAATTATTTAAAGCGTCGACCTTTATAGTCGTATATAGTCGATCGAATTGCACCGACCGTGGTCACGGGTCGACTCGTGACCACGATCGGTGCAATTCGATCGAAACGTCGGGTAAATAATAGGTTCGTACCATTTAATAATTCACGCTATTAAGTCCCGAAATATATCTAATATGTATAAAAATCGCGAAAGTTTAATAACAATAATAGACGATAGGTTTTTTATCGAACCGTTTCAATGTTTTGAAACGGTTCAATCAAAAGCCTATCGTCTGAATACACATTTAACCGTTTTTAACCTCATAATGGGTCTACTGGGCCTTAATAGAGGACTTATAGGTATTCCAGCACATTCGTTTGAGTACTTAGAAAAGACATTCAAAGAGGTAACACTCAAAAGGTCTTATTCTTAGAACACGTAACTGTATCAAGTGCCAATAAAGATATTATGAATATCGTAAAGTGTTATAGCCGAGTGGACATGAGGACATATAAAATTGTACGCGGAAATGACAGTAAAACATTATGTCCTCATGAAATACCATCCGAGTTATTGTTAGTCGTTTCTATACTTCTTGGAAAGAGTTTTATATTATAAAAATCTAGATTGATATAATAGGTGAACGTAAAATAGCTAGATGGTAACTGAGTATTAGTAGTTTTATTGTGATTGTTTATTGCTTTGCTTTTCACGGAATTTTCTACGTCTAAATACATATAATAAAATTATAAATAGCCAATGTCTGTTGGTACTTAAGGTGCTTACGGGATATTCAAAACTTAATGCTTCGGGGTCTTTATAACAGCGGGGAAGTTAACACAATTATTTATCGGTATGTCTTTCTATTGGTATATTTGTAAGTGTGTCACGCACAATGTACCTATTCAATTTATAAATTACTAGCGGAAGCCTCGCGGTTTCACCCGCGTAGTTCCCGTTCCCGTAGAAATACAGGGATAAAAAATAGCCTATGTCATCCGGGGTTAGTGTAGCTTCACAACGATGAAAGAATTTTTCAAATCCGTCCAGTAGTTTCAGAGCCTTTTCAATACAAACAAACAATCAAATCTTTCCTCTTTATAATATTAGTATAGATATAGACGAGCTGATTTTAGAAATTACTAGCGGGGAAAAATGACGCGACTTCGTTTGCGTCATTTTACTTGCGCCTATGGCACTTACAAATGACGTGGCTTTATATTGGTAAAATATTTTTTTTAAATCAGTTCAGTAGGTCCAGAGATTACCCCCACAACCTCACAAACTTTACCTCTTTATAATATTAGTATAGGTATAGGGTTTCACAGACGTACTTATTGGAAGTCTAAGTTAAAAACGAAAGAAAACCATTATAATAATAATATCTTGGGACAAGTCACACAACGTCATCTGATCCTAAACTAAGCAGAGCATGAACTATGGTAACCAGACAATTGATAAACATATTTATATATTCCTAAATATATACGTATTATAGATAAATTACACCCAGACACAGAATAACAGACCTCCGGCTTAGCAGTCAGGGTTATTAACCAAAAGACCAACATGTCAGTCAAAAATATTATGTCCTCATGAAATAACATTCAAGTTATTGTAACACTGCTCATCCCCAATGTTGGTGCCAATGCTATTTTCTAAATCCACACGATGGACGAGTGACGTTGGGACCAACGTTGGGGCCAACGCGTGGAGCCGGCATTAGACATATTTTCTATACTTCTAGGAAAAAGAGTTTTGTGTCGAATATCTACATTAATAAGGTGAACGTAAATAGCTAGAAGCTTCTTCGTGTTTTATTGCGATCGTTTATAGCTATTCTTTGCACGTATTTTCTGCATAAATTTATTGTACATGCATGCATGATGACGTTGATGCGTACTGACTGCCGCAATGACAGTATCGAATGTGCAAAATCTCAAATTATTTTTATTGTTCCATATTTAAAAAATAAAAAATATTTTATTGAGTTTTCAGCCGAATAAAATCGACACTGCATGATCGAATATGTCACCTTCGATACTGTTCTCAGGTAGATGAACCTATAAAAATAAAATCATATAGGAAAACAGTATCGAATCTACCACATTTTGTTTTTTTTTTAAACCAAGAACAATATGAAATCTACCACATTTTGCCACTTTCGATAAAATTATGTTTGTTACTGACAAGGTTTATCATTGAATGTGAAATATCTCGAAATGTACATTAAATAATGTAAATATTTTATTAGGTAAAAGAAAAGGTGTAAAAATGGATTCACTTCTTAGGCATTACTTTTATAATCCGATTTTTTTGAGCGTTGTAAGTTAAAACGAAACTTCGAATTACTCCAATGTAAATTATGCTATTAGCAGATACGATACTGTATGTTTTTTGTTTGATTTCAAGTCTGGGTTTGTTATTTTTTTTGTACCTATGTTTGTAAACTCCCCCGCGATACAGGGTTTGTACTCTAATGCGAGAGTTGTTCTGCTGCCACAACTAAAAACTGGTAAAATAAAATATCACATACTATGACACTCGCATGTCCAAGAACATAAAATTTAGATGAATGACTTTCACTCATCCGCACTTGACCCATGTGTTGGAATACGTCTTGAACCGTCTCTCTTAGAAAGACCTAAGTGGGAGCAACAATTTAAAATGTATGTTAGTTAGTATTATTTGAGTATCGATTTGACCGAGACGATTCTTTACAATGTCGTGACTAGGCGACGTTCAAAACGTTAGCGGGTCATAGTCATGATATAGGGCTGCCCCTCGCATAATAATTATCTACACTACATTTACTGAGTACTAGTGGACACCTCGCGGTTTCACCCGCGTAGTTCCCGTTCCCGTGGGAATACATGTATAAAAAAAAAGCCTATGTCACCCAGGGTTAGTGTAGCTTCATAACGATGAAAGAATTTTTCAAATCCGCCCACTACTTTCGGAACCTATTCAATACAAACAAACAATCAAACAAACAATCAAATCTTTCCTCTTTATAATATTAGTATAGAAGTATAGATTTAGAAAGTATAGGTAAGTAGAATGATTATATAGAAAGCTAGCTTAAATTCTAACGCGTGCATGATGGTTATTGTGCCTAGTTTACTTGAACTGTCTGGAGGATGGCTCGGGTAGTAAGTTGGAGATCAAGCTCTAATCTACTGTTAAATTTTACTAATTTTGCCGAAACTTATAACTGTATTTAATAACAATTAAATTGCAATGAAGTAGTAAAAAAATGAAAAAACCCGCCTGCTTATAAAAAGATGAAAACAAGATAACCTTAAATCATGCAGACGACGCATACTTTTTTATTTATAAATTTTTAGTGCTTAGTTGTTAGATTTGAGCGAAAATGGTTAGTAACTACTTTCAACCACTATATACCTATCCTAAACGGTAATTTTAAGTGAAAAATGATCCTACACAATGATACCCCACATGACATAGGTTAATGACTTTATTTTTTTCTCTATCACATGTCGCCATTTTAAATTTAGATTGCTGTCATGTCTTTAGTGACACTCGCAAGACTAATACGAATCTATTGACGTATGTATCATCAAAATCGGCCCCAGTATTCGGTATATATAGTACCACAAAGGAACACACACACATACATGTACTGATAAACACATTTTCCTCTTATGCGTCGCGCAGTCGGGTAAAAATAGATTAACGTACTTATATCTCATTTTCGAAAAAACAAAGAGTCATGGAAAAGTATAGATTCGGATTTAAAAAACCTTAATTACTTGATCTAGGTCAGCCATTTTAAATATCTGAGTACATCCATATACATTTTTCAGTTTTATAAATATATTTAAAATAAAAACACAGCTACACGACGCAACTATGTCCAGGCATCGATCAGGCAGACATAAGCGACGTTTCGCCTGTGAGAATTGTACGTAGCACCCTCGCCTGTCATGTAGGTATTTCTGACTTGTGACGTCAGACACCCACTAATTGGAGCCGGTAGGTACTCTTGAACGTCCTGACATCGAATCTGGGCCAAAAATTGACGCTTCCCTTTGAGCAAAGGCAAACGGTTTCATGGCTATCGATTTCATGTTGAATGTTACTCGTTTACTTGTATCTGTTACTTACTATCAAGAGGTTGTGTTTATTGAAATAGAAACGACTACGAGTTGAATCGAAAGGTGAGATGAAGTGTAAGCTCTGAAATATTTCTGCGGGTCAATTTACGTATTTAAAGTAGTGCTGTTGCAGTTAGGTTTCGATTAAAACGGCCATTTTCGTGTTCTTGTAACTTTGGGATCGATTTTAAAAACGTACGCGTACCGTACTATATGTCGTTATAGCGCTCTCGAGACGCATACTTAACGCAAGCGTATTTGAGATCGATTCCAAAGTTACAAGCATACAAAAAATGCCGTTTAAATCGAAACTTAACTGCAACTCTACTGCTTTAAATACGTGAGTTGACTTCCAGATTCCACATTGGTCAATTAATGAGCTGATAGTAGTTTTAGGCAAGTAACTTTTTAACTTTTTATAGGCTTAATTTTTGTGAAGTCGTTGTGCAAATCTATCAAAGCTAGCAGCATGAGGTTATAATTAAATATTTTGTGGAAATGCAGTTGTCACCGAAATTGAGGTTGTAAAGGGAAAAATACAACGAAAGTTGTAAATTTTAGTTGCTGTAATTGATATCAACATAAAAATTGTTAACAATTATGATGGAATCGAGATTTTTATAGTTTTCTTTGAGTGCAAGATTTATTTTGCATTGGCACAAATACTCGAAAATGGCTCAACCGTCGATTTTTTTCTATTGTTTGCTACAAAACTAAGGTCTAGTAGGAAAACCACATTTAGGAATTCTTATATGCCGAAAAAGACAAAAAGAAATCGTTTCAAATTCTATGCGAACGAAGTCGAGAGCACAGCTAGTATTGTAACAAAAGATGCGACTTAACTATAACAATTTCTAAAACGACTCTTTCCGGAAAAATGAAATTAAAAAAAATATTATTATAGAATATTTCTGATGCTTGTTTAATAATTTGATTTAAAATTGTTTGAGTGTCCTTCGACTCGGGGCGAGTGAAGGACAAATTTGACAAGTAATTTATTATATTGCAAGGACAATATCGTAAAATGAATTTTCCGCTGAAAGCCAGCTTCTATTGCCTTGACTTAATGCATTATTTTTAATTAGATTTAAGTCTTGTTTTGATATTATAATAATATATACTGGAGTGCAAGATAAAACTATCAACAAATAAAAAGTACACCCCGATTCGGAACAACAATTTGTTGTTGAAACGAATTTGTGTCTCGTATGGGAATCGAACCCACGATATCGCTATTGCGCAGTACTCGTAAGTACCTATTGCCACTGTGTCACCGAGCATTCAAAACTATTATGCATTAGAATGAATGCACCTAATTTGAATATTATGTACTATATGTAATTGAATACAGAACAAAGTGGCGTGCAATTGGAGAGGCCTATGTCTAGCAGTGGACTGCGATAGGCTGATGATGATGATGATGATGATGAATTCAAAATTGCGTACATTCTAAATATAAAAATATTTTTGACAGCCCTCAGTGCCGTGACCTAGTTGCGTGCGTTGACTTCACCTGGCGGGCGGCGCTCGCACCGTGAAGGCGTTTGTCGAGCTGCTCAGTTTGAGTCGCGCCCTTTGTTGTGCAGCTCAACAGTGTTTGACGCGACTGTACTTTGTATGTTTATATGGTAGGGAAAGTTTTTAATGATATCAAACGTTGGTTGTTGATGTAATTATTGTTAATGAGTTTTTTATATCCTACTAATATTTTATATCAAAAAGTTAGTGAGGATGGATGGACATATTTTGCTATTTTACGCTAAAACTACGTGAAAGGATTTTGATGAAACTTTAGAGGAGGTACCTACTAAAATCTATATTAATGTAATAAATGCGAAAGTTAGATGTATGGATAGATGTTTGTTTAACGGGTAATCTGGAAAATCACATAAGCCATTTTTTGTCTAATGTCAAAAAATGTTTTCGTGGAATAAAATTGTTTTTCAAAATTTTCGTGCAACAGCTAGCCTAGCATAGTTAGTTAATACAACAGATTAGTACATAAACTATTTAACTGATAAACAGGGTTATTTATAATATAAGTACTAATAACCGCTCGTGGCTTCTTTACATAACATCTAATTACTTTGTAATATCAGTTTTGGAAAATATTTATTAGTGACAGTATTAAGTAAAATCGTTGTTTTGTGTTTAGACCCTAAACCTGACGAAGAAACATCGACTTTAATCCGGGGTCTATCGTTTTTACTCCGGGGTCTTTCAGATGTAGTTTCAGATTTCAGGTAGGTAGTGAAAGGTTGATTAGTACCTAGTTTTCGTGGAATAAAATTGTAGTTCAAAATTTTCGTGCATCAGCTAGTTTTGGAACGAAGTTCCTTATCGCGCGTTGTGAAAGGGGGCTAGACGGAAAAAAATCATACGAAAAGTTGTAACGACACTTTTTGCTATAGTAAGCTAAATTTATTACAATTCCTTTACTAATTAATCGAAAGGAACTTCGTTCCATCCGGGTTGACACCTCTCAAGTTTTTTTTTTTAAAATTATATTACAAATTTATATGATGTAATGTAAAAAAAAAATACCAAGAGCGGGAGGTTATTAGTATAATAATAAAAAACCGGCGAAAGCATGTCGGACCGTGTGCAGTGTAGGGTTCCGCAGCCTTAGGTAATTGCATCAGCGTATGTTCAAGGCACTTACACCTTTTTGCTGAGAAACATAGTTTTTCGGCAATAACTCAATGACGGTATATCCGATCATGTCCGAAATAGTTTAAAGTCCTTTGTGATTTTATTCATACTTTTTAGTCACACGGTTCAAAAGTTAACATTTCAGTTCAACAGAATTTATGCAATTTTCGGAGCGATTATTTCCAAAAAATACTCACTCTTAAAATGTTTTTGAAAGACCTGTCGCATGATGTGCCTCACGTTGATGTTTGCTGAATTTTTTTTTCAGCTTCTGTTAGATGTATGGAGTGACCCCTGAAAATATTTATTTTTATTATTTAGCTATCAAACTAAGTAGCGGCTACTACAAGACACCTTTTCACCAAATTTCATCAATATTCATTGAGTAAAATGCCTGTGGAAAAATATACGGACGGACAGACAGACAGACAGACGGACATGACGAAACTATAAGGGTTCAGTTTTTGCCATTTTGGCAACGGAATCTTAAAAATCACTCTGTATATTATAGTTCAATGGGACGATAATATCTGACATGACCGAAGACACATTAGGTGGGCGTTACTCGACTACGAACCAGACAGCAGTAACATTGCTTAACCTCATTAACCTCTCACTAACGGCCGGTCTCAATAATCTAACTATCGATGGATTTGGCTACTAGAGGTATATAGTTGACATAAGCTTTATACAAAATATGTCAAAATTCTACCTCTAGTAGTCAAATCCATCGATAGGTAGATTATTGAGACTGGCCGTAAGTCATGGACCTCTCCTTACTCCACTCTTCACATACATATACGTGTGTATATCGATTTTCTCATAAATTGACAGAGTCTCATTACCTCGCAGTCATAAAGTCTCATATCATGAGTTTATTACTCAAAAGAGCTCAAAAGCTACTAAAACCTGCTTAAGTTAATACTCTTGTAAAGTGTACTTGCTTGATGGTGACTCTTTGTCTTCTCGAATGATGAGGTGTTTTACTTTACATGGTGGAGTCATTGTTTTCTCAAAAAGTGTATTGTTTGTCAAAGGTGTAAATCGAGTTAAAAAGTATGTAGTACTTAACCCTGCGCCTCTTGGAGACATTGCTTAGCTGATATCAGTCAATCCGTGACCACGATCGATGAAATTCGATTGCAACATCGGGTAAATAAAAGTTATCATTAATTTCACGCGATTAAGTCCCGAAATATATTTAACTATAGCTTGACCACAACCGCTGTGCCGCTCCTTAGGTATGCGCGGGGAGGCGGGGTGCGGGCAGGAAAGATCACGGACACACAAGAGTCTGTCGTCGTGTCGGATAGATCTGAAGATACCGAAGTACAATATTTTTGACTCTGTATAGGTACATACTTATTATTTATACGCCGCTCGCATACCTAAGGAGCGGCACAGCGGTTGTGGTCAAGCTATAGCTGACCCGCGCAACTTCGTATGCGTCAATTTTCCTATTGGTCGTAGCGTGATGTTATTTAGCCTTCTTCGTTATATAGCCTTCCTCGATAAATGGGCTACCCAACAGAAAAAGATTTTTTTAATTCGAACCCGTAGAGATTACCCCTGAGATTACCGCGTTCAAACAAACAAACAAACTCTTCAGCTTTATAATATTAGTATAGATATGTATAAAAATCGCGAAAGTTTAAAAATCATTAAAATCGGTCCAGCCGTTTTGGAGGAGTTCGACCACAAATACTGTGACAAGAGATTTTTTTAAGCAAGAAAGTACTAAACGGTATTGTGAAACCAGCCAAAAGTAGGTACAGATTTTTATCATTGACATAAGTGAAATACCTTTCATTTATATCAAAGCCTTATAGGTTTTTAAAATGATTATAATATGAATATTATAGTATAGTCAAAGTCACGAAATCGACCACATTAATCACATTAACTTCAGCATTAGCCCACCGTGTTACAAACACATCGATTGACTCCTTTTCAATGATCTAAAAATATCACAAACGTTTGCACAAATCAGCACACAAGAGAATAAAATAGGTACAATACAATACCTCAACTTTTTGTTTGCCAAATAAAAAAAATAACAATATTTGATCAATGTTGTTATTTTTTTGTTGTTGTTCATAATCGCAAAAAAACCACTATCCAGTTTACCTTCTCTAGAACAGTCGAATTTCTCAGAACTATTTCATCTTAGCATCACAGTTTATAGTACTTTTCAAGTTTTTACAACGAGGAGTCATTTACTATGAGAGAAAACTGAGAACACTTCATTATAAGCATTAGTTTTTATACTGGGCCATTAGCTTGTACAATATTTTCCACTCGCTGTAATTTTACTGCTTGTTTTTACTGTGGTGTCAAAAGAGAAGCATTATATAGCTGGTTTTCTTTGTGATAACAGAGTTGACAAATTATACCTTAATGTACATTTACTAAAAGCACATTTACTAAATTCAACATTTAATTGAGTAGTCTGATTAGCAAAGGTATTACCTACATAAAAAGTTTAAAAATCGGGTCAAATTTTTATAGTGCAAGCGAGGTTTTCATAGCTATTATCTATACTGACGACAAGCTTATATTTGACATTTTATTAGCATAGTTATAAGTTTAATTGTTTTGTAGCTGCAAACTCCCCAAATGAATAAAAATAAAGTTCCAAACGTCTACTATTGAGTCGCGACCGTGATCACCTCGTCAGGTTATCGCCAAATCCTCCTGTTCCATTTGAGGGACGTAATTCCTTGACAAGACCTTGTCGTCCACAACTGCTCGACATGACAGTGAGGAATAGAAAATATAATATTCAAGTTTTTGAATATTATATTACATACTGATGAAATTTGAATAATATTTTTCGATCTAACTGACATAATATTAAAAAAATATGACACAATTAATCCCAAATCAAAAAACCCAAATCAAAAATTAAATTATAAAAGGGAAACATAATCGTTACTCGCACTCGAACTGGGGTTTTCTGGACCCGCCCGATTTCCCACCTGAGCTGTGAGCTGACATGCGAAGTTTACCTTCGTATTCTAATGATATTGTAGCAGTTTTTCATTGCTCTCTCTCCGTCTTACGAATTTTCGACCAGGTCACGTGTCCTGACGCGAGTTTAACATTTTTTACCCATCGTTAAAAGTGCATAACGCCGCTAAAGAAGTTTTCTTTTCAAAAACACTTTTGTTTGTTAATAAACTTTTACTCATTTTCTTCTATTTCGCTGAGTTCAGTTCGGACGTGATTGGAAATGGTTGCGTGGACAATTAATTTGTATGAATTATTCTATTCAATGCTGTTTTCATTATAATACACGAATAGCTACAAGTTTCTTGACAGGCGTATCGCTATACAAATCACGTCCAATGCAAACAGAGGAAAAAAAGTAGGAACAAAGATTTGCATAAAGTTTCCGAAACTCGGTCGGGTCATGCGATATTTCTGGACTGGTCTCCTTTCGACTTCAGAAACACTTTGTTTTGAATGAACGTCTATGTGTTTGGAATACGGAATATTATCGCTTCGACGATGTTTGCTTTAAACATATATTGTTTTAAAGTTTCTGTTGTTAGTTTGTGAATTAACACTTGTCTTATGTTTACTATTTGCACAATAATAAATCCGAACTTATGTAGCGGATGTTGAATACATTTGTAGATTTTTTGTAATAAAAATTTGTTAAAAATTTCAAAAATGACCAAATAATTTAAGCTATTTGAAACGCACCGCTATTTGTTAGATTGAATGGGACTTAGAAGTATATTTTAATGATTCCTTTTTTGATTGTTGAGGCATTTGAAGTGACGCCAAAGCCTTGGTGAGTTTTGAAAATGCTTGTATCATATTTTAATTTAAAATATTTGTATATATTTTAATATTTATTTATCGATACAAGGTACATTATATTAAAAAAAAAACAAAAAACCCGATTGCTAAAAAAGATGGAAACATTTATTTTTTATTTTTAAATACTTTTTAGTGCTTATTTAACTGTAACTACCGATAATTTGAGTAAATATAGTTGGTAACAAATTTTAAATCGCTATAATATATCCTAAACGGTTATTTTAATTGAAAAATGATTTAAGTAACAACAGCATGATTTTAAAATACCAACTCGAAGATGACATACATAGTTTGTTAACTTTATTTTTTTTTTCTATAGCAATATGGCTGCCGCCATTTTGAATTTTGATTGCTATCATGTCTTTAGAGACAATCGCAAGATTAATTAATACGATTCGATTGACGTATGAATCATTAAAATCGGCCCACGCGTTTAGTCTATGGGTCTAAAACCACAAAGGAACACACACATACATACACGTCAAACACATAACCCTCCTCCGCAGTCGGGTAAAAACGCGCATTCTATGCTTGTAAAGACATGCCCTTTTCAAGACGCCTTTTTAAAAATAAAATTAGAAAGTTGCTTTCTTCGCTGTGGTTCTTGATTGATTGTGTTCGATGAAAATTCGTTTAATCAGTTAAATTAAAATTAATGGATTTCTTTAATACTTCTGATTGGTGCTTCCCGCTGTATACCCTTGCGAAGCTTCATCATCAGCCTATCGCAGTCCACTGCTGGACATAGGCCTCTCCAATTGCACGCCACTTTGTTCTATCTTCGGCTTCTTGCGAAGCTTGGACGGTCTATTTTGTAATAACAAACGGTCCAAACAAAAGTATTTTTATAGATAATTGACAACTAGAAGAATAATAGTTTTGCTACAAACACGAGACAAACAGAAGATACATAAAATATGACCGGCATAAATAAAGTAAGCATTAGATTAGCAAACGTAATGCGTAAAACGTGTAGACGTCCAGAATTCCGCGTGTGAACGCACTACGAGCGTTAGATGTAACGCTCGCAGCTGCGTTCGCGCAGATTCGTAAACTGTCGGTTTTTACCGCGAACACAAAGGACCTCGCAACTCGAACACCTACAGCATTCGCGTTATATCGTACTCCCGCTCTTGTGCCGTCTGTAGTATTCGCGTTACTTTACACGATAGATTCGTCGCGTTAAATTCGTCTGGAAGCGGCATAAGGTAGAACTGACTACTATCCAAAGAACTGATGACCTAAAGAAAGATACGGAAGGCAGATGACTGGCATATGTTAGGAGGCAGACTGATTAATGATGATAATAATGATGAAAAGTTCATAAAACTATAGGTAGTTAGATACATATGGGTATCCTTTACCTATCATATGTTCTAAAAAAAGTTTCATACATACTTTGTCATGATAATTAATAATAATAATATCTTGGGACAACTCACACAAAACCAGACAACTGATGCAATTATTCACAATCGCATTATCTAGTAGGTTTCCAGTCTAATTTAATCAATTATTCTCTGCTAAGTAATCAAAGCTAATTTCTACGTGATAAATGTACAATAGCAACTGTTCTATTAATATTCTAAATAGCTTCGGTAGTGCAGTGTTATATAGCCTATGACTGCTGTTTATGAGATTCCGATTTTGATTCCCAAATGGGGCAAAGGTAGTGTTTTACAAATGTTGTTACTTTTTACATTTATTTACACTTTTGGTCCTTCTGTCAAATTGTTACTGTTACATTTTCAAACCGTTTATAAACCTCTCTGTAGCGATTTGATGACATTTGGTGTGAAGTTTGAAGCTTCGGGTACTTTTTATCAGGAAATTTGGCGATAATTCGAAAATTTTGTTAATTCTCATTTGTTGTTTTTAAACTTTCGCAATTTTTATACATATTAGATATATTTCGGGACTTGATTGCGTGAATTGACTTGATCGTGGTCACGGGTCGACTAAGTCGACTCGGTGCAATTCGATCGAAACTTCGGGTAAATAAAAGGTTCGTACCTTTAAATAATTCACGCGATTAAGTCCCGAAATATATCTAATTTCCACTTGATCAGCTGTTACTCGTAAACTTGTAAAGCCTACTTAGCTGTGATAGTTTTCCTTTTAATTTCACTTATTACTACCGTGATTTTACATATCCAACATCAACCATTTAGCTCGCAGGAGGGGGAAAAATGCACTTTAAAGCTTAAACTTTCACAAAGGGATCCCTAAATCTAACTAACTACTAACAGTCACTGAGCTAAGCAGCGGACGGACGGACGGGCATGGCGAAACTATAAGGGTTCCGTTTTGCCATTTTCGCTATGGAACCCTAAAAATGTATAATATCTACCCATATAGACAACGTTGTCTGTTTCTATTTATTTTTATTATTATAGTTTAATAAGCTTATCAAATAAAAGTTGATATCTCAGTAAAATAAATACGTTCTCAGATCTCACGTACTACTTACAGTAAGTACGTCTTTAAGACGTGACGAATATTGTAATTTGAACTGTAAAAAAGAGATAGGTACGTTAGCTTCATTCTACGGTTTCAGTCGTTTTTACCCAACTGCGTATAAAGAGGGGAATGATTTTGATCGTACAGCCTATTTCTGTGGTACACGGCACGATCACGATTACATTTATGTACTTTACATCTTAGCTCCTTTTAGTAGTAGCGTAATAATATAAATGGACTGTCTTGCACTTTAACGTTTTCACGATTCCAACGAGTACTTTTAGAGATTAGAACATAAAACATGGCTCTGTCTGTCTGTGACTTTTAAACGTGATCCTCTGTACTAAAATTGATCAATTTAATATAGAGATAGCTTGGATCTGGACAATATCGACGTGGATTGCGTTTTAACCGACTTGTCCTCAAATCAGATGTTTTTTTTATTCATTTTTTTATTCTTAGTTTAAGGAGACTTAGTCACAGATCTGACTATGTCCCTCCTTTATATAAACCTTATAATTATTTACATAGGCTAATGTACTTATTATATAACTTATATAAATTTCCATCAGCCTTGGACAAGGGGCTAGCGAGGATCGATTTACATCTACCTACGAGTATCTCACATTTGTGGGATTTGAACAATAGTCTCCTGAGTCTGTCGTTCCGGGCACATTCCATCAAGACATGTTGTACGTCCTCCACCACGTCACACATTTCGCAATTGTTAGAACTTGATATAAATCAGATGTTATTTTTAATGTTCGGATTTTTTTGTTAATGGATTTTCAAAATTCTTTAGTGTTCGATAGAGGTTTATTTCGAAATGGTCCCATAAAAATTCGTACCGATTTGATGATGAGTTTCGGAGACATACAACGAAACTCTTCAATAAATGCCAGCAAATCAACCGTCATTGAAGTCGGTTAGATGTTTTTAGACTTATAGTTTTGTCATGTCCATCTGTCTTTCTGTCTGTCTATCTGTCTGTTTGTCCGTCTGTATGTCATAGGCATTTTACTCAAAGACTACTCGATGAATCTCTGTCTGTCTATCCGTCCGTATGTCACAGGCGTTTTACTCAAAGACTACTTGATGAATCTCGATGAAATTTGGTGAAAAAGTGTTTTTTAGTAGCCGCTACTTAGTTTTATAGCTTAATAATAAAAATATTTTTAGGGGGGGCACTCCATACAAGTAACAGAAGCTGAAAAATATTTTTTTCAGCAAACATCAACGTCTGGCACATCATTTGATAGGTCTTTCAAAAACTTTTTAAGGTTATTGAGTGAATATTTTTGGAAATAATCACTCCGAAAGTTGCATAAATCGTGTCCCCCTCTTAACTTTTGAACTATGTGACCAAAAAATATGGAAAAAATCACAAAGATAGCGCTCAATACATACTTTAAACTAAAATTATTTCAGATAAGATCAGATATACCGTCATTGAGTTATTGCCTGCCTATTAACTGCGTTTCTTAACAAAAGGGCTTAGGTGCCATGAACGTACGCTCTTCTGCTGATGCAATTATTCAAGGCTGCGGAACCCTACACTGAGCATGGTCCGACATGCTCTTGCCCGGTTGTTTGTGTAAAATGGTTTTAGATAATACCTATACTTTTTATTGCGATTATGGACGGTATTACAAGGCCGGAGCTGCAAGCAAAAGCTAATACTATTACAGATATGATACAATACACGCAGGTGTATCTCCATAGAGCTTATGTAAATATTTCTTAGGATTCCGATATCATCCGCAATAAAACATATCTCAATCTACGCAGAGGTAGGCACTAAACCAAAATAGCACTACTAGGGTTCAGTACTAAAAATCATTTTTACTACGGCAAATGAATAAAATCTGTACCTACTGATACAGAAATTTGGCAATAAAATCTATTACTTTCTTAGGTCAAGTTACAAACAAAAAACTTGACTACGTATAAAAATTACTGAAAAATGACTCAGAAATAACTGGCCTGTTGTTCTAGTGGCTAATGATCCTGACTGCTAACGGACGTTTTGGGTTGGATCGCCACTCAGGACAAAACTTTGTGTAATGAACACGATGGTTTAATCTGTGTCTTTTGCGAGGTCCATAGCTACTACGTGGGCCGGTACTGGCAGGGAACCAATCTAATTCCTTGTCATCAGATATGTTTAAGCGCAAGCCATAATATAATGGTAAAATATAATGTCAAATATGTCTGGGTGTCATTTATCTTTAATATGTATGCATTTAGAAATATATATCAGTTGTCTGGTTGCCATAGTACAAGCTCTGCTTAGTTTGGGATCAGATGACGTTGTGTAAGTAGCCTAAGATGTATTATTTATTACAAAAATAAAAAGTTTTATAATAATACACAGCAGCCCATATGATGTCCCACTGCTGGGCACGGGTCTCCCCAGTAGAACCTACCTAGTATAAATCCTTGGGGTAATTGCCGTAATATCGCCACGCTTAGCGAGCGGATTGGTGATTACAGTAGGGCCTTAAAGTACGCAGAGGACGCTGCTGCCCGTCCTCCGGTATGACATCCCTTAGTCGCCTTGACGACACCCACGGGTAGAGATGGGTTGGTACTATTCTTAAGCCGGTACCACACAAATGTGCACTGTTTATGTAGTTTCCATATCACCGGACTATGGAGTCCCAGTCATTTGGGAAGCCTGCGTGGGGCCGAGGCCAACACGTAGAGGCCAGTTTAGTAGAGGCACGTTAGACACTTCAATCTGAAGGCTGTGTGACATAAACCGGTGATTATCAGTATAGAAACGTACCCAACGATAATCCCCGGTTAGTGTAAAAAACTATTGTCAAAAAGTGGTAACTAAGAAACTGTGTTATGCAGGTGATGTGTTAGTGGAGTGGTTAGCGGGTACCAATAATAATCCATATTAATATTATAAATATGAAAGTAACTCTGTCTGTCTGTCTGTCTATTACGCTTTCACGCTCAAACAGCTAAACCGATTTAGATGGAGTTGGATAGTTTTTATCACGATAACCGTCATCCACGCGGGCGGCGCCGCGGGCAAAGGCTGGTAATAAATACTTTTAATAAACCAAGGAAAGTGATATTGCCGATAACTTTTTCGATGGTTTCTCAAGCGCGGTAAATGGTTCCCACGAGCCTAATAACTACACCACGTATGATAAAATAATATCTCGAAGTCTATCTATTTAATAAATTATATTGAAATGCCTTTAGCGATGCGTACGACTATCTAGACACTTATCTCCTTATACATAACACGTTAATAATAGCATTTTGACTAGGGAATAGCGAATTCTTACAAGGTTTTATTTAACATATAATGTTTGTATGTAGGTATGTTCGGCACGAATGGAAGCTAAAATAGAACCACTTCCCAGTGTCCGATTAGGCTTAAATTTAGTGACATATGTTTGGTGATAATACCTATAATGTGATACTATAAAGCTGTTCTGATGATGAAGCCGGAAGTCGGGCATAGGAACTTCGTAACTAAATAAAATAAAGCCCTCGAGTTTGGGCTTATTTGCTTGGTGAGTACTTTGGTGCTAAGTACACGATATCCAGGGTCTGATCATGGAGTCGGAAGGTGGCCATAAGAACTTCTGAACTAAACAAAAGAAACCCGTCCAGGAGGCCAATTCACGTATTTAAAGCAGTACAGTTGCAGTGCAGTTGCAGTTAAGTTTCGATTAAAACAGGCATTTTCGTATTTTTGTAACTTTGGGATCGATCTCAAAAACGCTGTAGTGCCTCAAGCAAAGTAAAGACTCACTCTAACAACGCTAATACCTTGCACACATGATTATACATAGCGACAAGTCAACTGAAGAAGTGCTATCGCTTCGACCATTCGATTCAGACTGTCTGCCTTACTCTGGGCATTCCGTTATGTAAACGTCAAGCGAAAGTCACGCCATCTATCCGTGGCCAAGCATAAGTGAGTCAATACACCTGCCTATTTAATCGAATCGATGTTACGTCAACGGAAATCAATTAGTGATCTCCTTTATCCGACTTTTATATAAAACTGGTACAAAATATCTTTGCATCTACCACAAACTTCACGGCACCATTATGTCGTTACAAATCATAGCTTTTGTTCTTCCTAAATATGATGTGCTTATTGGTATATGGTATCATATATCATAATATAATATAGCTGTCCCGTGCAACTTCGTCTGCGTAAATTTTCCCCGTTTTTGCAACATTTTTCATTGCTGCTCTGCTCCTATTGGTCGTAGCGTGATGTTATATAGCCTATAGCCTTCGTCGATAAATGGGCTATCCAACAGTGTTTTTTTTTTAATTCGCATATGTAGTTCCTGAGATTACTGCTTTCAAACAAACTAACTCTTCAGCTTTATAATATTAGTATAGATTAGTGATACATCACTTATAAATTTACTACATTCTTTGTATTATAAGAACAGAAAAGTACGTCATATTTTAGAAGAAAGAAAACTATTTTTCCCGACACGAACTAAAGCACCAAGCCATCAAAAATATCGTCAAGAAATAATAATTCTATGAATATAAGAGTTCTGACTGCAGTCTCTGATTTATCTCCCTAGGGATTGCATACAGGTAGAAATAGCTAACGAGATTTTACAGTTTTAAATCCTTTTACAATGTTTAGCCACATAACTGCCAGTTTTTAGGTATTTTGTTTTGATATTTATTTTTCTCTTTTTTACTCTCTTTGTGTGATTACTTTTTTTTAAAGATAACTAGCATTACTAGTAGTAATTTTTGTAACCCCTCTAAACACATCTAAAAATTGCTTTTGTTAGGAGTTGGTTCACTTCGGTAGTATAATGGATGAGATTCATGCGATGCCCTCTTAATTGTAAATCCAAAGCTTTAGTACTAGACGGCTTCCACCACTTATATTTTACAACAATAAATCATAATATACCATAGCTACTAACAAACTAAAAAGACCCAGTTATAAAAATAGAGCTGTTGTCCAGCGGCGAAGGTTTAAAATCATCCTAAGGTAACTCGATAATGCCTGGACACATTTCTCATACGTATATTAGGTAGGTACTTTGACTTTGACTTTGAAGGTATCTGGATTTCAAAGGGAAACCGAAAAGACTGGTGTTCTAAGGTCTCCCCGTCACTGCTGTTGTCACTACCATAGATCCGAGTGTAACCTGAAAAATAACTTGTGACTTACTGCCTCTGTGGTGCGGTGGGAGTATGTTCGACTGCTACACCAAATGTTGCGGGTTCGATTCCCACACGGAACACCATTTTGTGTGGTCCACAAATTATTGTTCTGAGTCTGGGTGTACTTTGTATCCGTGACTTGTATGTTTGTAAAGTCTCCCGCGACACAGGGCTTGTACCCTAACGCGGGAGTTGTCTTAGTGTGAAAAAAGTTGGTTTAGTGTGTAAATATATTTTAATGAAGTCGAATAAAGTTGTATGCTTAGGGTATGCTGAACGTTTCTGGATTTTGATATTTAAGACTAGTTATAAGACGCAAGATACATTTACATTACTTACATTGCCAATTTTAGAATGTTTGAATGTTTATTAACTTAGTAAGGTGCTGCGACTAATATACTATACACCATTTATAATGTGTGAAAATATAATTTGCATCAGTCTTTTGAATTGATGCAAATTATAGCATCAAAAAGTTGAAACATGAGATATATCAAGCTCAATGGGTTCAGTATTGTAGGTTCTTGTTCAAATGTCAGAGTTCTAATAGGTTTTGTATTTTTTGTATTTTTTCCAAAATATTAGGCTCAGTAACTTTGGAGACAAGGGGGAGGGAAATGCTCTGATTTCATGTTTTTTCCTGAACAACTTTTAGACTAATTATTCTAAAATTTATAAAAGAAAAAATATTTGACATCCTTATAACAAGCCCTTTCATCATTGATATGTTACACGATACAGTTTGCGAAACTTGTTTTTTAATTTCTTTTTTTTTCGTTTGCCCCCCAAAAATGGCTATTTACGTTAAGCGTCCGAGTTTGGGTCATAGAAATACATACGATTACCAAATTTGAACTAAATCGGTCGGACGGATAGTCAGCAACACGAGTAATCTTATAAAGGTTTCATTTTCTCCTTTTGAGGCACGAAACCCTAAAAAGAAGGAAAATACTAACGTGCCATTTATTTGACACACAACCCAAAACTTGGTTAATTTCCGCAAACAAAACACGATTACAGGTTTGTTGAATTTAGATAGCCTTGGCTGTACGCCCCGATTCCTTTGTTAACCAGAAAATGGCTGACAGCTGCCAATAGCATTGGCGCCATTTCGATTCATTACCAAAACAGGGAAATCACGTCGCGTCATTGTAATATTACAAAATAGAATTGACAAAGCAATTCACGGTGAATCCAATCTATTGTTTATTGAAATCTTTTGTAATGAATTATTATATAGATAGACGAACAGCTGTTTAAACACTCGACTTAAAAAGTCTGTCTGTGTTAGTATGAACGCAGTTTTTAGCCTTCGACGCAAAAGGAGGTTAGGCGGTGGTATTCCTATGAATAACATCACTATTTGTATTAATAAAGTAATTGGCAAGAAATTACTGTAAAAATTACTACAACAAAAGATTGGTTCAAATTTTAAATCGCGCACGAGTCAAAGTTAAGTATCGTTTAAGCATTTGGGGGTCATTGTACTAGGGCTATTTAAATGTTTATTTTCCTAATATATATCTATGAGTGTAGAATTTAAATTTTATATTCATTCGATAGCTTGATATTTTAACTATCTGTTGGTCAAGATTCGTTACACCGAACCAGATAGTTAAGTAGCTACGACTTCGGTAATAAAGAATCCGATTGTTTCTCAGAAAATGGGGATTAAAATTTGCGTTGGCATAATCATTTACACGCAGCGAAAAAGTTTTAACGGGTAACTGAAAGTAATATAGATGCTATAAAACTAACACAGCTTGGGACTTGTAAAAAAACGCAGCCATAGAAAAAAAAAACGAAAAAGTCTTTGACAAACATTCAATAGATTTAGGTGCCCCCAGGGAACGATCAATATCTCCTCTACCTATCCAGGCGCAAACTTTTAAAACTAATTTGTGCTCCTTTGAAATCTAATTTGGCGACAAACAACCACCGACTGCGTAATATTACGATGCTGACTGTCAAAAAAGTCAATTATAAGTTTTAATTGGTTTGTAGCAAACCGGGAAAATGGGAATCTTACCACAAATGGGGTTTAAGCTGAAGCATCCCGGGAACTGTGAACTGTTTGACACGTATGAAGTTAGATTATAAAGCATTCAGGACACGTTATCTGTTAGATATATAATCGGAATTAATCGCGTGTAATATTTAAGACCTTTGTGGTTGACCCGTATCCACGATTGGTACATTAGACCTTTAAATATTTTAGACATCTTAGATTCAAGTTTAGAAATTAAGATTCTTTAACCTACAATACTTCATGCGATTAATGGTCGTTTTTAATAACCGATCTATCAATGGATTTGGCTACTTAAGATAGAATTTTGACATATTTTGTATAGAGCTTATGTTGATGTAAGCTCCATACAAAATGTGTCAAAATTCAAGCAACAAGTCGATACACTTGCTGCTCTGCCGTTAGTCTCGTTAAGTATAACACAAGAGATTATATTGCACTAGTGCATAGAGCTTTAGACTCTTTATTCGCACGATTTCATTGACCGATGGGGTTGGTACTCAAATACTCTGTATACAGTCCGCACTCCAAGATTTCGAAGCTATTACAAACGGCAAAAGATGTTGTTCCTCAACAAAGACCTCGCCACCGATTGCTACTATTACTCCAGAATTATTCACTATTACGGAGACCGAGCGAGGGTAGTTAATAAACCCAGTACCTGTGCGTGAGGCACGATAGAAACGTCAGGTAAATAAAGATTCATACCTTTAAATATTGTCCCGATATATTAAGTACTAGCTGACCCGCGCAACTTCGTCTTCGTAAATTTTCCCCGTTTTTACAACATTTTTATTGCTGCTCCGCTCCTATTTGTTGTAGCGGGCTATCCAACAGTAAAAGAATTTTTAAATTTGGACCAGTAGTTCCTGAGATTACCGCGTTCAAACAAATAAGCTCTTTAGCTTTATAATATTAGTATAGATTATATATCGAATTTATTTGTATAATTGACTGCCTCTGTGGCGCGGTGGGAGTGTATCCGACTGCTACGCAAGAGGTCGTGGGTTCGATCCCCACCCAGGATAAAACTTTGTGTGATGAGCACGATGGTTTATTCTGTGTCTGGGTGTTATTTATCTATAATATGTATGTATTTAGAAATATATAAGTATGTTTATCAGTTGTCTGGTTTCCATAGTACAAGCTCTGCTTAGTTTGGGATCAGATAACGTTGTGTGAGCTGTCCCAAGATATTATAATTATTATTATTATTATAATTCTTATATTGAATATTCTTTATTTTCGTTAGTCATACTAGACATATTTAGATTAATTATTCCATGTCTTGGCAAAGTTTTACGTTAGTAAATAAAACTGGACAAGAGCATGTCGGACCATGCTCAGTGTAGGGTTCGTATCCTTAAATAATTGCATCAGCAGATGAGTTTATATTCATGGCACTTACGCCCTTTTCTTGAAAAACGCATTTTCTGCAATAACTTAATGACGGTATATCCGATCATGTCCAAAATATGTGCTACACGTTAATGTTTGCTGGAAAAGAAGTTTTCAGCTTCTGTTACAAACATGTACGGAGTGTCCCCCCAAAAAATATTTATTTTTATAATCAAACTAAGTAGCGGCTACTACAAGACACTTTTCACCAAATTTTATCAATATTCACTAAGTAGTCTTTGAGTAAAATGCCTGTGACGTACGGACGGACAGTCAGACAGACAGACAGACCGACAGATAGACATGACGAAACTATAAGGGTTCCATTTTGGCTACTGAACCCTAAAAAGGAGAAAGAAAGGTATAACTGGGAATAAAAAATATTAATATTTGATTATTTTTCCGCAGAACAATTGCGAAAAATAATCCCGCTAGTTACGGCACGAAACTTCTTTCACGAAACTACTGGAAATAAAGTGGAAATCCGACACAAATGGAGGGATAGATGTGGCGTTTATAGAAAACGTTTGATCATCTGTGGGCCAATAGTGATGACATTGCATAATTTAGTTGAACCCTCAAGTAATAAAATCACTAGGGAGTCATAGACTCCTTAGGATCTGTTGGTCATAAAATTTAGTTAATAACTTTCTATTTTCTGTTCTTTTTTAATAAGTTCAATTCCCACACTGGTTAATAGTTCCAGGGCTTCGTAAGACCTTTCAAACATCGAATCTTGGGGTAAAACGTACACCTAAATTTGGATAAACGATTTGAGGATAGCAAAAAGCCATGACTTCTGCAGGGATCAATCCAGCAGCAAACCCTCGATCAGAAAATCCCGCTGATTGAAGTAATCAGGGACAACCCACAATTCAACAATCAAATACAATGCTTTTACGTAAGGCATGTGCGGGATAGTTCGACAGCGACTGAAATTTATAACACACCTTATTTTGTACAGTAGGGTTAGTTTCGTACAGTACACAGGGGGGAGGAAAAATATTTGAGTCCAGTCTATTATTTACCAAATGCGGAAGAAAAATGCATGATCCTATTAATTTCATATTTCAAATATACCATTTCCATAAGCTCCTTTATTTTTACCTTTTTAAAATTTTCTCAATATTCCTTTTAAAAGGGAAGAGAATATTACAATATGAAAATTTTCTTGAATTTATTTTTTAAAGTCTCATTATTATAGTCAGCGAAATTGGCTACTTAACTTTTCCTTCTAAGAACGTCGCCTCACCGTTGGCAAATTCATTCTGAGCGAAATTATTCAATTAGATACTTGAGCTCCCCTATTCGAGATTAATTCAACCCTTTTTTTCATTTATATTATCACTGGGGTCAAATTGATAAAGCCTATAAAGTGGTTCACAATTTTCTTCACTTAAGTGGGTTTATTACAAAAATTTCACCGCTTTAAGTAATTGAAAGAAAATGTGTTAAGCGGGAAATATATCTGTAATGTCCTACTAACCTATTTTCAGTTATGGTGACCAATTTTTTTTTTTTATACAATGAAATAAAAAGACGAGCAGCGGGTCCATTCACGTATTTAAAGCAATACAGTTGCAGTTAAGTTTCGATTAAAACGTCCATTTTTGTATTCTTGTAACTTTAGGATCGATCTCAAAAACGCTTGTGCACCGTACTAGAATGTCGTTATTGCGCTCTCGATACGTATACTTGACGCAAGCGTGTAAGCGTTGACCCGCTAGTCGGGGGCCATCAGTGCCACTCTAATCCTTGTTTGTTAAATATCTGAATAACACTGCAAGGCGCTCCACATTTGAAACATTAGTTCGTAAATCTCATTTGAAGGGCACTGTTGCAAATCCAGTAATTACATTTGCAAAAGTGCCCTTCAATCGAAACACAGTTATGCATTAACATTACTATTTTTGACGGCAGAATAACTGACACTATTGTGGTACCCACTAAGAAAGCCTCTGGCTTAGACCTGCCGTTCGTCACTTCAGAGACCAGTCGTAGCTAAAAGAAATTGGTTCGGTTTGAATTTTAAAAATAACGCTGTCCTTTGTCTTATAATGAGACTGCATTAAATAGGGTAATAAAGAAAGATTAGCCGCAGGACCAATCAAAATGCTTATAAAATTCTATGTGTACAAATAGCGAAAGTTTACAAACATATATGTATGTATTTAGAAATATAAAAGTATGTGTTACAGTAAGAACAGCAGATCAGATGACGTTGTGCGAGTTGTCCCAAGCAGTCCAAGCAGCAAGTCAGTCTGCCGCTATTTACCCCTATCATTTTTCCTTTTCTTGGTATTATGTCAAATGCGTAAAAATGTTAATAAACAATTGTGTTTGTGTACCATGTTAAACAGATTTAAAAAATATCATTTCATTACATTCCACCAAGTTCTACCTTAAGCTTCTCATAAAACAATCAATAAAGAAATATACTTCAACACCTGAAAACTTGAAAGAAACTTCATTTGAAACCATTGTTCGCGATTTTAATTTTCTTCTAAAATAATATCAAATAATATATACGTTAATAAAAGTTGAGCAAAATACCTTAATGCCCTTTCTAAATGGAATTTGTCGACAAGTACACACATTTGCACTTAAGTATTTTGTCAAATGCATTTAATAAGTCTAAAAACTTTTGATCGAGGGTGTTAAAAAGTTTACCTATAAAATTTCTTGTGAATTACAAGCTTTACTTTATGGGCTTAAAGTATTATAAAGTGTTGTATGGGTGGCTCGGAAACCACAGATATAGATAGACTTAGATATACCAAGTTTTATAATCAACTCACTGTACCCGCGACTCGCCCGCGTGATGTTGCAGTGCTGCTCGCTCATACAGACGTTATCGTGATGATTAAAAGCCTAAGCCTAAGTAACTCCTTACATAATCAACTGTCTGACAGTAAAAATCCCGTCAAAATCTATCCAGCCTCTTCGAAGATTATCCGGAACAGACAGACAGACTGACAGACCGACAGATAGACAAAAATCTTAAAAATTGTGTTATGCATTTAATAAAAACTGTCATTTTGACATTACAAAAAGACACTCCAATTTTATTTACTTGTATAGATATTTTAACTTGAACTTTGTTGACTGTTTCTTATGATGATCGGTCTACACGGTATTGTTATTATTACATTGTTCCTACACGCCATGGGCGTACCCAAGGAGAAGATTTGGGGTTTATCCACCAGGATCCCCTTAAAATAAAGATTTGCACTGAAAATTTTTAACGAAACAAACAAAAACAACAACCTTTTTAAGCCACATTATTCGGATGGAACTACGGAACCCTACATTGTGCGTGGCTCGACATGCATTTGCATAGTTTTTTATTCTTTATTTACATATGTTTAGAGGTTTGTAAATAAGATAATATAATATATCTTGGGGTAACTCATACAACGCTTTCTGATCCCAAACTAAGCAGAACTTGTACTATGGGAACCGGACCACTGATAAACATACTTATATATTTCTAAATACATACATATTATAGATAAATAACACCCAGACACAGAATAAGCCATCGTGCTCATCACACAAAGTTTTATCTTGGGTGGGGATCGAACCCACGACCTCTTGCGTAGCATTCGGATATACTCCGAGACACAGAGGCAGTCAACTTCCGAATATATTAAACAGATTCCTAATATATTAAAATAATATATTGAGGTACGTGTTTATAATATTGTGACTATTCGATTAACACTTGAAAGTACATTTAGGCTTGTGCCCGCGCTACAGTTGAACAGGTTTTATGAAGTAAGTATACTTGTATTTATTATCTTAAATATCTGTGGTCTGAGCCTTGACTAAACCTCGCTATCTGCCAGACGGTGTCGTTTATAACTCACAGATTAAGGTGAGTATACACCTGTGAATTCATAAAATCATTCTTAATAAAGTTTGTGCTTTGTGGAGGGTAATGAACTCTTGAAAATAGGTGTAAGTGCTTGCGTTAAAGTGACTGCTCTTAGGCTTGCTTGAGAAACATAAAGTAAGTACATAATAGGTATAATCCTTTTCAGCCCCTGACAAAAAGTAGAATGTTAAGAGTTTGGTACTTTAGTAAATCTGTGACATCGTAGGACATAAATTATTACTGGATGTTATATTGGCATTATTGTATAATTTTTTTTTTGTTTCGTAAAAAAACTATGGTTAATTATTGAGTGTTTGTAATTTGTCAATAATATATGTCTCGGAGTGCCAGGGTAGCCGTATGGAATATTAGGAGCCCAATATTAGATATAACATTGTGGTAATCGATCATAATCTGGTATTTGAATACCTCGAGCAAGGTTGTAGTAGCATTAATGTAATCGAAATGATTAGAACGACAACGGTATCTTTTAGATGTATTTCGGGACTTAATCGCGTGAATTATTTAAAGGTACGAACCTTTTATTTACCCGACGTTTCGATCAAATTGCACCGATCGTAGTCAAAGGTCGACCCGTGACCACGATCGGTGCAAGACGCGATTAAGTCCCGAAATATATCTAATATTTATAAAAATCGTGAAAGTTTAAAAACAATGACAACGGTATCGTTTTAATCATTTTGATTACAAAAATACTACTACAACAGTGACACTATAACAACGCTAATATAAAATAGCGACCAGTCTATTGGAAGACGTGTTTTCGCTTCGACCGCTCGATTAAGATTCCCGAATTAGACTAACTGCCCTACTACCGGCACTTCAAATGTAAACGTCAAACGAAAGTCACGCCATCTTGTGACTTCCATATTCAAGTGAGTCAATACATTTGGTATTTACTTGCAACAGATGTAAGGTCAACGGAAATCAATTAGCGATCTAATAATTCTCCGACAAATATTATATTCAGAAATATAAAAGTACCTATGTTTATCGGTTGTCTGGTTGCCATCGTACTCGGACTCTGCCTAGTTTGGGATCAGTTAACCATGTGTGAGTTATCCTCAGATATTTTTATTATTAGTGATACATTTTGTTGTTTTTTTATAATTTACCTAGTCTTACGTCAAACTTGAAATGTATAAAAACAAACAAATATACAAGAAAAAACAAAGTAAAGTTTCAGATTACGTTAAAATAGTTATTTTTGATTCGTTTTTTTTATTTTTTCAATTTACAGACACAGTTACTTTAAAAGTGTGTAATAGATAGACTCACACAGAAGAAACGTGACTCATCTTTTAGTCAAGTTTTGAAGTATACCTATTTGTTAAAATTATTATTTCTATTCCATAAACTCTGTTTACCTTTTGTTGATCCAGCTTAACTTCGACACGAAAACGATATGATTATTCTAACCAATAAATTTTTGAAATTACCCTCACTATCGTATTTCTAATTTATTACGACAAAAAGGAAATTAATTTTGGCTCCCAAAAGAGTTTTTATTTTATTAAAAGGGAATTTATTTATGGATGTTAAAGTTAAGACTTTAATATTTTTTATAGATGGTTGTGGAACAAAAGAATCCTCTTTACAGTCTTCAATATTTTATAAGACAAAATACGAGTATTCTACAATATTAGGTTTTTCATTGACAGGAGGCATTGTTGTTTAATTAAGGTTGCTCTTTATTAACATCAATGTAGAAGTTGGGTTGAGCAGAATCAGGGGTCTTCGGATTAAGGTTTAAAAGGTCTGCAAAGGGTATTGTACTGTTCCTGGAATCTAAAAACTTCTGAAACTGTGTAATACCTTGTAACGTAAATGTAATGTTAATGTTTACGTTACGTTATTGCTAATGTTTCGGACATCTATAGATTCTAGAAATAGTGCAATCTCCCAGAACATAAACAAAACTTTTACGTTAAAGACTACGTTTACCTTAAGTTAGAGTATTGTTTGTATTGTGTTATAATAATACGTAACAATCACTTTTTTGAATGTCACACGTTTTCGAGTTGTTAGTACAAGGTTTTATTAATCGATGAACGGCTGCACGCAAAAAAAAAGTATCACATTCCGCCTGCTGATAGGCTAATAGTATCAGCCAATCAGCGAATGGCGATTGCAGTGACACAATTGGAACTAAAGCTGTCATAGGCATGGTTGTTTAATACAATATCATCAATGTTTTCTAATGACGTTATCACGTAAAATTATCGTCTGTAAACACACTTAAAAGACAACCATTTTTGAGCGGTTTGAGCAACGGTGACCTTGAACAAATCAAACACAGTACTCATGGTCAAGGCCGGATCTAGGGGGGTAAACCGGGGCACCAACCACGGGCGCCACGTGGCATCAAGGGACGCCAAATGCCATGTTGCACCCCCTCCGATTTTGCCTCGCCTCGAATTAATTCTAGAGCCGACAGACTAGGCAAGAGTTTTGCACTTGCGACTTACTGACAGCTCAATCGATAAAACACGAACAATATCATCTTAATACATACACATAAGATTCAAAAAACTCAAAATTCAAAATTCTTTATTCACTTAGGATGCAAAACAACTCTTGTGATACGTCGGAATTCTACATGTACATGTAATGCCAAGTTCGCAAATAATAGGTAAAGCCGGAGAAAAGAACCTGGCAATAAAAACTCGCGGCCACTCTTTTCAAATTGCCAATTTTACAATGTTTAAATGTTTATAAACTTGATATGGGGGTAAGGTGCTGCGACTAATATATTATACACCATATTAAAGGACTGATGCAAATTGTATTATCAAAAAGTTGAAACATGAGATAAAGCAAAATCAGTCTTAGTGGGTACATTATAGTAGGAGCATCTACTTACAACAAAGATGCTCCTACTATAATATAAGCAGGGAACATGATTAAAATAGTAGATGATTCAATGCTCTGTATCAACCGGATCTAGGTTGAGCCATTGTTCCTCTGCAAATAGATTGAATCAAAGTCACTTTGAAAAATGAGGACACAAAGACGCGAGATTCACCAGGGATAGACAATAAGCTTCTTTCAAACGAAATCCCTCAAAGGATCTGGTCGTGTTTTGATGTGTCATATCGAGTTTGTAACTTGCATAGTATAATAACAATATAAGCTAGTTATTATATTGTATTTCTTTACTCTAGACGGAAAAATAAACTTCATAAAATTTTTAATCACTTAAAATAAAATTTTATTAACAAATTTTAATTCAAAGTGTTTATTTTGACGTGATAATGTCTTATAAATCGATGACGGGCTACACTCACGAAAATGTGTGACGTCACCGCTCACGTTCCGCCTGCTGATAGGCTGCTGGCTGCTGTCACAGGCATGGTTGTTTATTACAGTGTCATCAATGATTTGGCGATTGCAGTGACATGCGATACAATTGGAAATTAAAAATACAAAAAAAAAGAAATTTCATAAAAATAGACAGAGATTTTTACATTTTTGTTAGGCTATTTTATTACCTTATTGTACAAAAATAGATAAATATTCAACAAGAAGTTAGTAGATATTGAGATTAGGAAAAACAATTCACGTTCGTGCGGTAGACAAGACCTTTATAATAACGCTGAAAGAATCTTCAATTTGTACAATTATATCAGACGGGATAGTTTTAAATTATCTTACTGTTCGAAAAAGTACGATTTGGCCAACATCCATCAGCCGCGCGTCTATTATCGTGAACAAGGTCCTTGTTTTTGACAGTTCTATTATTTTAAGCAGTAGTATTTATTTACTAGCTGACCCGCGCAACTTCGTATGCGTAATTTTTCCCCGTTTTTGCAACCGCTCCTATTGATCTTAGCGTGATGTTATATAGCCTATAGCATTCCTCGATAAATGGGCTACCCAACAGAGAAACATTTTTTCTATTCGGATCAGTAGTACCTGAGATTACCGCGTTCAAACTTACAAACAATTTCTTCAGCTTTATAATATTAGTATATATGAAAAATAGAAGTTAAATCTGCGAAGTATATAAATGCCGTACAATTAACGGATCATAACCATATCAAATTAGTTTTTTCAAACCATAAATATAGAACAACATTTCAAAGTACAATATGTTTCTGATCGAACATTTTTAATTGAATTTGTGATTGTATAAACAGTTTTTTTTATTCATCGCAGCGCTGATTGCCTTTGGTGATTAGCGATGTTTGTCTTGTAATTATTGCTTTTGATTCACATTGTATTTGCTAGTACAGCGTTGTACAAATTTAAATAAATAAACACTGTACTCTCCTTTTAATCAAATTTGTTGAAGAGGTGGCGGGCGACTGGTTATGTCATCAGGATTGTAAGAATTTTGAATTAGACTACTGATGTGAACCCATTCCTTGTACAAACATTTTACTAGTAAGATACAACTAGCTGGATGACTGAGCTTGGTTAGGTTATTTGTAATTTTTTGATAAATCTGAAATGTAAAGGAACTAAGAAAGCAAAACTCTGAAAACTAACTTTGAACGAAATTTGATTAAAATCGTTATACGGTATCGTTTCCAAGATGGTTTGTATACATAAATAGATAAGGTAATATTAGATTTTTAACAAAATTATTCTCAAAGTTAGCGCGTTCAAACAGATGAGCGCTTCGTGAGGCCGTATGTATGGCTTACCCTAAATTATTATATCAGCTTTATGGCACGTAATGAGGTCGACGAAAACTTAAACTGTACTATACAGTTTACCCACAATGTCCTCTACGAACCAATGTTGAACTCTGACCCCATGAACAGTGTAAATAAAAAAAGAATCTAATTCAAAGTGAAAATAACCTCTTTTCAAAAGACTTCAAAAAGGGAGGAGGTTCTCAAATTGACTGTTTTCTTTTTTAATTTTTGTTATCCGATTACTCGAAGACGGTTAGACGGATTTGAGAAATTCATTTTGTGTTTTAAAGGGTATACTGCCAGGTTGGCCACATTGTCATCAAAGTTTGGATCTGATGATGAGATCTTGGAGAAATCGAGGGAAACTTTTCAAATATTAAAGGCAATTTGGATATATTTTGTTGTAGTTCATGCTTAAAAACACCATTGAGTGAAATGGAACTGATGATGAAGACCGACGAAAAGATGACCAGCGGAACTATTCAATAACAAATACTGCGGATTGCGATCAGAGTACCGATACCTGATTCTTCGTCTCCGTCAAATCATGTAATGTCTAGTATCAGGTGGAAGTTACTCAAAAATCAACGGCCTTGTATCGCAAAACGGAACATTTTGTAAAAAGAAATGAGCAGTTTGGGTTATGGTATTGTAACATTAATAAAACTACAAACCAATACAAAAAAAAAATATAAACATTTTATAGTTGGTGCCATACATAAAACTACGTTTCCTGATATTACTTATATTACTTTTTTACAAAAAAATAAAAACATTGAAAGTCGGTTATAATTTTTTGTAAAAAAGTTTTTTTCAAGAACATAACGATTTTACGATTTTTTCACCGGTTTTCAGCAATGGTATCTTGAACGAATCAAACATAGAGCGCTCATGAAAGAGTTTTGAACTTGTGACCTATCGACTGCTATGAGATTATAAAAAACCGCATAAGTAAGGTGTTCATTTTTTCAAAACCCCTTAACATAAGCATTAGTGAAGTTTCTTAAAAATCAGCGTAACATTAACTGAAAGAGTTGTTTTTTTTTAAATGTGTCGAATTGTTATTGAGTAAAAGGGAAACAAACAAACAACAATGCATAGTTGCAAGTTTTGACGTTTATAATATTAGACGAACAAACAAATTTGACTTCATCGTGAGATTTTTTAAATTTTATTATGTTTTTTTAAATAATCATTAGTGTAATTGTCAATTCAAGAATCAGCATTAAAAAAATGTGGATAAGTTTCATGCTGTCACTGTCACTTTAAGGTGAGTGATAGCGATAATTGTTATTTAAAAGCAAAGTATTTCGTCAACTTAATCGTAGATCGTTCAACATGGGTAGGACTAGGTAATATTTCCTTTAAAAAACACAATTACACACACATACACACACACACAAGTGTTAGTAAATTAAAGTGTTTTAACTTTTCTTTTGCTTGCACGACATATTTTTGGAAGCTATCCAGTGTCTCGATCCACATTAAGCCGGCTTTTGTAAATCCAAAATGTCGGAATGCGTCCTTTTATGCCATCTTCTTGGTACGGAAATAAAATATTTTCAGCTAACATTTCTCTTCATACAGTGAAAAATATATAATACAGAGGTGTAAAGGAAATGTTTGACTAAAGTGGAACTCAAACATGCGACAAAATAATTCTATTCCTATCGTATTAACTACTCTGCTACGCCTTTAGTTTTTCAATCCGTTCTTTAGGTATGTGTTACCAAAAACATGACTAGGCACATGGATAGTAAGCCAACGATTACAAATTGAAGTATTGTATTCGATCACCGTGCGAGGCTAACTGTGCAATCTTCAAATTGTTTGTGAATCTCTGTGAGCTCTGAATGTTTGTAATAGACTCCGAGTTTCGAACGCAACGCATTCTATGTATGTATTTGAACGTTTTAGATCAGCTGTATAGGTTTACGCCTCCTTATGTCATAGGTAACACCAATAACAGGCTGCAAAATATGCCTATTCTGCAACATTGTAGATAATTCAATAAGTCCGAAAAAAAATCGTAGACAATTTTCACTTAGTTTTAAATCGCCTGAGAAGTGAACCATAAGACAAGCTGGTCAGTTCTGCTGTTACTATCCTTGTACAATAAATAAAAACATTCAATTCGTGACTGTTCAATAGCCTCAACCAACACAAAGACAACCTTAATGAAATCCTTGACCAATTTACAAGCCTTAATGAAATATTCGATACCTTGACATTTCTATAAATTAACTTTACAATTTATTATTTCATGCGTTCGTAATCCACTTTTAGAAAAAAGACTTACAATTTTTCGGCTGAAAAAAGAACCTTTATCGGGCCGTTCGGACGTGAACGGGGATAGATAGATAGAGAGATAAAAGTGAGGGAGGGAGAAAGCAATCCGTGTGAGGATTTCCTTCACGATATGCGTTGTGCATTACGCAATAAGTGTTGATAAGATAGGAAGTACTCGGCGTAATTCGTCGGTTCTTGTGCTACGACGCTTTTCTTTAGAATAGAATTTAAGCGTACGACGTAGAAAATTCAACGGAGTCTTGTAAAAATTTAATACATCAAGATGAGATGAGAATTTGGAACCCTTGAGTAGTTGCTACTTTTAGTTGTACTTATACTTAGATGATGTTATCATTAGAGTTATACCTACGTTTTTTATGGTCGTTTTTTATAAATAACAACTAGCTAAGCCGCGCAAATTCGTATACGTCAAATTTCCAGGTTTTTGCAACATTTTTCATTACTGCTCCGTTCCTATTGGTCATACTGTAATGTTATATAGTCTATGGCCTTTCTCGATAAATGGGCTATCCAACATCAGCATTTTTTCAAGTAGTACCTACCTGAGATTATCGCGTTCAAACAAACAAACAAACAAACTCCTCAGCTTTATAATATTAGTATAGATTTCCACTTTATATTGTATAAGCATACAAGCCCAATATTGTGAGGGCTTCTACAAACACACATGCTTTATTAGATATTTTTCGGGACTTAATCGCGTAAATTATTTAAAGTCAGCCAGTCGACCCGTGACCACGATCGGTGCAATTCGATCGAAACGTCGGGTAAATAACAGGTTCGTACCTTTAAATAATTCACGCGATTAAGTCCCGAAATATATCTAATATGTATAAAAATCGCGAAAGTTAAAAAACACATGCTTTAGTTTAAGAATAAATATGAGCAATTCATGAAATCAGTAATAATATAATCGACTAGACCGAAATCATGATCAAACTTACGATAAATATAACGCGGCCAACAGCTTTATCGGATCAGCCTAATAAAGTATTATTGAAATGCATAATGACAATATGAATTCAACACATTTATCTTTTCGGTGAAAATGTAGATCCAACTTAATATGAACCCGCTCTCAAACTGCTTAATATGAGTCATGAGCTCTTCTTCTTAAACAGTAAGTAAGTAGTAGGATAAAACCGCAATGATTTGTATGTAAAATATATTCAGCTCTTCTCGAGATAAAGTAAGAGATATGAAACATTGTCACAATTTGTATACAGATATCATCTCGCGGTATAAATAGCTCTCATAACCGGTGTTTGGGGAATGGCTGCACAAAACCATTTCCTGCAAGTGTATTGTTTGGGTTATAGAGGTCTGGGGGATCATTTATCAGGACTATGTTGAGTAAGCTTGTTACAGATTTGGGGTATTCGAAGTGAATTTTAGAACCATCTAGCAAGAAGTCTAAATTGTGTAGGTATTTTGAGGTTAAAGACGTCTTCGTTTTCGAAACGGGCCTTACACCCGTACCCTCTAATCTATGAAATTGTATAATATTGTAGGTACAGTCGACTAAGAATGTGGTATGCCAGTTTCGTCATTATTTTCTGTGTAACCAAAATAGCGTTAAAGTTGAGATTGATACCTATTACAATATTATTGCATGGGAAAATGACCCTTGTTGTTTTATGACGTACAAATGAATTTTAACCGTAGGGCGATAAAACCATAAATCGTAGGGTGATGAAACATTTTTCAAATAGCGTAATTCTGACAATAGGGGTAAGATATAGTCCGGGAATACTCCTACGGTCTAGTAATCAGACACTGATCGGGGGCTCCAACTATTCTAGTCTTGTTTTAAAGCATAGTTTTGTTTTAAACTTTTATTAAAACTTAGTTGGTGAACTAAGCATAAAAAAAAGTTGGTAAAATACGTAAGGTAACTCTATAACCACTTCAAGTTCTATCGATATTAAATATTGCGTGTATAACAGCCTTTATGTTGTCTATTACTTTTTTTACTTATCCACAAATTGCAGTGAAAAGTAATTACAATAAAATTTAAGCCTTAAAGAAAATAATTTATTATCGTTAACTGACAATAAAAATCCAAAAACCCGATGAGATTCCAATCCAATCTATCACGTTACTATTCATTATTTAATTACGGCTCAGCCTCTTTTCAATATTTCTTACGTTTCAAATAATTTCATTAAATCTTAGTCTGATGAACATAAAACGATTAGAAAAATTCAGAAATTTTGCTGACTTGTCATAAATTTTACGTCCTTGGCGAAAATTTTATTTAAAACTTATCTGATTTTTCTGCCTGAATTAGATAGAGCTCATGATCCTATAATAATGGAGCTTGAGGTGGAATAAATACAGTCGTGGTATAAAGTTTGATGACAATTATAAATGAAAAAATCAAATCATTTCTTTCGTATAAATCCATTCATTCGCCTGTTAACATCAGATCTTAGATGTTAAAATATTATGTATCTTCTTATAGAAATCAAAACACTCTTTGGCTTTCATATCAACCCATTTGATGTCCCTCTGGTGGGCACGATTCTCTCCAGTAGAACCTACTTATTATAGATCCTGGGGTATTTGCCATAATCGCCACGCTTAGAAACGAATTAGAGATCGCAGTAAGGCTTTGAAGTACGCAAAGGACGCTGCTGTCCGTCCTCCGGTGTGATATCCCTTAGTCGCCTTGACAACACCCACGGGATGAGATGGGGTGGTACTTACTTATTTTAAATTATACTTACAATACATATTATGGAAATTAGAAATAAACATAAAAGTAAAATTAACTTTGTTTAATCACCAGTTAACACCAGCACTTCGATGTAGAGTTAGTCTACTAAGACGCAGGTAGATGAACCCAACACGACTATGAAATAATAGACAATTATTTAATTAAAAAAAGAAACAACTTCGGTAGTCCCTAGCGCATTAGTGAACGTGGTGTCGCGAGGGACACAAACATTCATCGCATCGGACTCATAAAATAATGTTACCTAATTGTACGATCGCATACTGCGCCACTGGTTGCGCCAATTTTATTTTTTTAATACAACGAAATGAATAGACCGAGAAGCCGTGCACCTGATGATAAGGGTTATGAAAGCCCATAACTTGTTTGGCAAAGATCTGAATGTCACCACACCACGCTCCTCATGTGAGACTTTAGTTTGTAAATCTCATTTGCCCAGTTATATACAGATTACACTTGCTACAGTGCCCTTCACCCGAAATACGGTAGCGACCAAGACGGCTTATGGCTCAGACCTACTACCCTATGGCTTAGATCTACCCCTGCTAAATCCAAGACTAATTAAAATTTTATACCTGTAATGGGGCGTCTAAACGGGCCATTTTTTACAGCAATTTGTGGCAGTGCACTCCAATATTAATTTGATGGTTGCCGGACAATCGCTGAGCGATCTATTTTTCGCAATGTTGCCTGGCCAATTTTGTTACTGTTTCAGTCGCTCTCTTTTTTATTGTGACCCGTTTAGGAGACTGGATCATGCGCCATACAATTGTAGACATATTGTCATTATTGCCGAGCAATTAGTTGCCAATAGCGCCGCCACAAATTGCCGTAAAAAATGGTCCGTTTAGCCGCCCCTTAATAACTAACGCACTTTCTTTCTCTTTTACCTGCTACCTAGAATGTTTAATTCACCTAGTTGAAAAGGTAAGGATGAATATCATTAAAAACAAGTTCAAACTAGAAAGTTATCGGACAGAGTACTAGGAAACTACACTTCAAGAGCATAATAATCTGCTTATTGCAAAACTTTGCGGATCTCCATTGAATAGTGCGGCATATAACTAACTGGTCGTTGTATATAATAAATGTAAACTTCAGTTCAATGTCTTGGAATTAATTTAATTAAACAAAGTGTCTTTTCAAGGATGTAATGGAAATGCAGCCCATTTAAGGGTAGATTACGCGAAACAGGATTCAACTCTGACAAAAATTTATATAGAAGACTTAAATATTAGAACAAGAAACATTTTGTGACTAGCCAAAGAGTTCATATATTAGATTATGAAAATAAATTCAAGGATATGTCTCAATATTATCACGTAAAAAAAACTTTAAGTTATGGGTAATGCAAAATCGAGAATTTTCGTATTGACAAAGTTATGACGTTCGTATTCTAACTTAAGTATAAACGAATATTATTTTTTTATGTCTTGCGCTCCTGCGCACTGTAAAGTAATGATTGTATGCGGGAGAGCGAAGCATGCAGCCGTGTCGTTGTGTGCGTAGCGCTATTTAAATGAATAATTCGCTAAGCGTAATGCCTCCTTAGTCATTAGAAAATTAATATTACTTAGTTCAATGACGATTCGTTAGTTCACTGGGTGAAATTAGAACTGACAGTGTTTATTAATTAGCTCATTGCCAATTTGTTAGTTCACTGGTTGAAGTAAATGGAAATCTAACCGTTTTCCCCGCGAAAATTAGATGGGAATAAATCCCTGTGCATACTATAGCTCAAGGATTTATTCTCATCTAATATAACAGTGTTTTCACACGTTAAACATGGAACTGTGGAGATTACAAAAGCTGTGGAAATTACGGCCTTAATAATGCGTTGTGGGTTCGATTCCTATATTGGACACCTCTTTGTATGACCCAAGGCTTGTTCTTCTGAGACTTTTGAACGTCACGCAAGGATTGTTCTATAGTGAGAGAGACGTTCTTTCAAAAAGTCTTATCCAACTTATAATTTGAAAGTGAAAGTAAATCTGTCTGGTTGTTACCTTTTTAGACCAAACCGCTTAACCGATTTAGATGAAATTTGGAATGGAGATATTTTATGTCCCGGGAAAGGACATAGGATTGTTACTATTGCGATAATCAAAATCCATGCGGGAGGAGCCGCGGGCGAAAGCTTGTAAGTAATAACAAAACAGTTTAGCGCTATTTTTACCCGCGACGGTGTCAAAGACGATTTAGAAACGGTTTTTTGGTCTGTATAATTCCCTTTCCTGGGTCCTTATTCACGTTTTTTTCCGTTTTCGCGGCAAGTCTGTGCGACATGTCAAAATCTTGTCATAATGTTAAATAGAGAGTTGCGTTTAAAAATGCATCAACGCGCATGCGTGGCGGACCTCTTTGAGCGCACCGCGAAAACGGAAAAAAGAACACGAATAAGTTACATGCTGTAATATTTTGATACAACTTGTAACATCAATGAAAAATTAAACGATCGCTTCGAAAATCGAATAATAAATGTTACATTACAGGCGCATGCTCGTCAGTCAGGGACTGTATTGTAACATAATGCTCGAAATCAAATCACAAATGTCACATTACAGGAGCATGCTCGCAGTGAGGGAGGGTCTTTAAACATAAACCAATATAAATGCGTCGATCCCAAAGAATTCCTACTTAAGTGTGAGGTCGGCTTAAACTTGAGTAGGATCTAATAGATGTCTACTTGACCTAAAGCAATTAGTGAAAAATATTGGCTTACATTTTCGTGTGCTGAGATTTTCTCAGTAATTTATTACATTGCTTAGTTGGATTTTTACACGAATAAGGTGGTAAATAAGCATAATGGTTTTTTGGATGTCAGCAGAAACATTTATTGCTCGTTGCAGATTCAATCTTTAAAGAGTTATAGAATGTGATATCAGGTAGGATCAATAAACGACTTGCCACGGGTAGAATGCTAACATTGAATGTCGATTTACAATACCGAGTGTTATGTATGAGTGAACCGTGACCAAGCTAAAGGAATGAGGTTGAGTATGGTTACCGCTATTGACCTACAGATGCATGACCGTTTAAATTTTTTCATCTTAAACTTTTGACTGCCTCTGTGGCGCGATGGAGTGTGTCCGACTGCTACGCAAGAGGTCGTGGATTGGATTCACACACGGGACACCACTTAGTGTGATCTACGAATTGTTGTTCCGAGTCTGAGTGTACTTTGTGTCGTCCGTGACTTGTATGTTTCTTAAGTCCCCTGCAACAAAGGGCTACTGCGGGAGTCGTCTTAAAAAAAAAACAACACCCGCAATAGGGTACAAGCCAATTAACGGATATGTAGTAGAATCCACGATCTCTTAGGCAGCAGTCGTAGTTACTACCACTGCGTCTCCAAGGCAAAAAACGCCTCTCAAAGACTACTTATTACTCCTACATCCAAGACAAAGAAAACAAAAATATGTCAAGATATTTAATTCATATTTCTGTCAACCAGAACTCAGCATTAATAAAATACAGGTCAAATGAATAAACAATACAATGGCTTATTAAATTTACAGTCACGAAGGAACTTCAATAATTTATTCTGAAGATAAATTCATTATTTTACGTGAGTTCAAACGTTTAAACAAAGGGCTGGACTCGCTCATTTCTCATTTGAACTAAAAGGCTTTTAGGTCGACTGCTGACGTTCAGGTATTCATCCGGTCCAGTCGGATCTCGGCTCCAGTAAAGGTATAATTATGTATATATATTCCTGCTGTTTTAAACTCAAACCTTATACTTGTAGTGAGTTAATATTATTGAAGTTTTAGAAGGTTTAACTAAAAATATTGCATTATTCGATGGCTCATACATATACTATCGTATATTTAAAAAAGCATCTTGCGGGAAAGCCATTTAAAGATAGAAGTGTGTGTAATTTTGTAGTTTTTTTAAGACTCTATGTAGGGCCAGTAGTTGTCGTAGTAGTAAGTCTAAAAAAAACAACAAATTTTCACACACTTCTATCTTTAAATCACATTTCCGCAAGATGTATTTTTAAAGATACGAGACTATACGTCGGAGTCACCGATTTAGTTATGTTCATTATTTGTTGTAGGTAAACGGATAACTAATATATACGAACCATTTATTTGATACACATAAAACGTGCAAAGACGGAGTGTAGTCTAACAACATAACATTTTAAATATAAAACTAAATGCGGCACTATGGTAATATTTATAAAAGAAAACGGTAATTTAAAATGTATTATTGCAGTTGACGTTCAATGGAATAGAAACAACGTAGTACTAGTCGTTATCGTGGCAGGCCAAGTCGAATACTGGGACGAAGGTTTTTTACGGTTTACGTATTGTAAAAAAAGAGGGAGATGTCTTATGAACAACAGAATATCTTCTTTGTGTTTGTATTAACGATTTAAAAAAATTTGGAAGAACACAACATTTTAAAATTGTCCTATTTCAAATTAAGATTTTTTCCTACAAATACACACATCCAGTTTGACATAGGTAAAATAAACATTACAACCTTTTACAAAAATACAAACAACATATCTAACATAACCTCCTTAATCTAGCTTCACATAATCATAAATAATAGAATTTTGATCGGTGTCAAAATGTAACACTTTTTCCGTCTAACCTCTCAGCCCGCAAACAAAAACGTGCGATAAGGAACTACGTTTGTACGTCACGAGTAATACATTTTGTCCTAAATAGCGTCCTAGTACAGGGAGTACGTATACTTCTTTACGACATACTTCAATAATATAAAAATAAAACCGTAGTCGATATTTTTTGCTACAAAGATTCTACTTAAACGAAATTACTTTACAAAATGAAGGAAAACTGCTCACTTTCTTTTCAACCAATTCCTCGACGTATGTACCTAAACCGAATATGTAACACTCATTCAGATTAACCCGGTCCAGTTCACTGGATCAAAGTCTGAACGCGTGCGGTCACCCTAAAAAAATATTTTCTTAAATTTTTAGAATATTTTTTGTTAAATTGATGTCAGCTTTCTTTCGTTAAGCGTTTTTCTTATCTTTATTAATCATTTTGACTCGATGGCTGCATACAAAGAGAGAATTTTAGTGAAAAGAAGCCTTAGGCGGCCTTCTTTTCAAAGATGTGCGTTGCTATGCGAATAATAACTTAGCACATCTCTAGTCTTAAGCAAAGCTTCGATTAAAAGAATAATGAGCGGGAAATAGCCAAACGGCAAAGAATTATAATAGGTTTTGCCTTCTACTAAGAAAAAGCTTTTGATGGGCGAGTGAAATGGCCTGCCTATGAATGGTGAGGACGAAGTCCTTTTTTAGTAACGAGTCTGCATTCAAGTACTTTCATTTATTTTTTTCATGTATCTGTTGCGAGTTTAACGTATAGAGTCAGTTTCAGCCAATTCAGTTCAGTTTCGTTGACAGTAGGAGCCCAGCTTTAGGTCGAGTGATCGGTATTTTGAACTTTTCTTTGATGTTTCTAAAAAATATTTTCTATGCAACTTAATTTTATATGAAAATTTTTCGCCGGGGTGAAGGAAAATTTCGTGTGATTTTGTAATATCTATAGTTGAAGAAAGGAATTATGGAAAAGAATAGGATTCCTTTTTTTTACTTACAGCTGGAAAGCTGATTATGTACCTTTGTATATACTTTTGATTATACTCGGTCCAACATGTGACATTTTGGACCAAGTATATTCTTTTTTGATTTTGGGGTAAAAATAGGATTTATTTTAGGCGTGTAAACTGGCGCGTATCGTTACCCGGAATAAAATATAAATAAAATCATGATCAACAGGAATTTATCTTAAAACACGTCCAAAAATATAATACAGAATATACTTAAATAAACCATAAAAAAAACTAATCAACCAAACACAAAGTAATAAAAAAATATATAAGGCAACTAAAATGTAAAAACAATTATATATTGAACAAAAAATAATTCAATTGTTACTACGTTAAAATGTTTACTTTTGTTTTGTTCCGCTCATCATTTGTGGTCTTCATCATCAGTTCCACACCACCAATTGACTGCGTCTGTGGCGCGGTGGGAGTGTGTCCGACTGCTACGCAAGAGGTTTGTTGGTGTGTTTGGTTGAGGGTTCGATTCCCACACGGGACACCACTATGTGTGATCTACAAGTTGTTGTTCTGAGTCTGGGTGTACTTTGTGTCCGTGACTTGTATGTTTGTAAAGTCCCCCGCGACAAACGCTTAACCTATTAGGGGTGTCTTTTTATAAAACAGAAACAATAAAACCAATTGATTCTTTTTGATAGCAAATGAACGAATCACTATGTGTAACTTTAAAATAAAGTTTTAAATCTGTTCATATTAAACCTGTAACTTTTACTGCTTACAACTCTTTGCTTAACTACACTTATTAGTTCTACATGTACAAAGACATAAAAAAGCTAGCCCTTTATACTCGTACACGAGGTAAAAATGAGTGTACTTAAGTTTGAAAGACTCGACTAAAAAGTGAGTCATCAAGTTAAAAGGCTCTCAGATCTGAATAGAGTCTGAATACCCCGTAATCCCTAAGTAAGTTTTATATTTACATAATCTGGACCGATGTACCAAATTTCAAACTAGCTGAACCAAGCCTGGCCTTTTCAATCTAACAACGGACCAAACGCAAACAGTATAAAATTCTATCACACGTTTCATCAAGATAAATTACATCTTCGCATTCAAAACAAATGGGATGGAACTATGGAACTACCGGGTGTATTTACCGTTGGTGGACTAGTGAGCCCTAAACTCCTTTACCAAATGATTCGTGAACTAACTAGAATAAGGATGCCGTTCAATTTAACTAAGCTTCTGGTTTTAGTTTAAGACGCTGTCACATATCAAAAGATTTTGAGAAGAATGAAAAATACGTTTGAAATAAGCATAAGCCTTGTAACATTGCAACAACAACAAGACTTCCATTTGATTTTGATATTTGGAGAATAGAAGTCTATACTTGTGTAACAGAGATAACAACAACGGCCGTTTGTTATAACCGAGTGTTAAAAAAGTTCATAGGTCGGTTATTTGATTCGGAATTTGAAATTGCTGGCACTTTGTATGGAGTAGTTCAACGTACTGGGGGCTTAGACAAATGCCACTCTTTTTCCGCACACGCTACTGTTGGTTTTTGTTTACAAATTCAGCAACAGTCGCGTGACGTTTTGTCAACCTTATGTCAAGTGCATACATTTTTTCGCGTTAGCGTGTGTGGAAAGAGAAGCGTGTGTCATTTGTCTAAGCCCCCTGGTACTGTATAGGTCGGCATCTCAGAGAGAGATTCGGGCCGTAATCCGCCATCTACTACAGATTGATGACGTCACATGTCTTCGAATTTTGAAGTGAAAACTTCTTTAGCGGCGTTGTGCACTTTTTTGGTATGGGCATAAAATGTTAAACTCGCGTCAGGATCACGTGACTGTATATTTAAAATACGAAAGTAAATTTTGCCGTAATCTACAATGTTATAATAGCTCGGTGGGAAATTGGGCGGTCTAGAAACCAGAAGACCCCATTTCGAGTCCAAATGATTATTGTTTTCTCTTTTTTTTAGATTTGTGATTATTATTTCGTATTTTTTATCTCATTGTTATGTCGTTATTATTGTAATTTTTAAATTATCATGTTTGTGTACGATAGCGCAATAGATGAGTATTGTATATAACCACATAAATTAAAGTACTTTTGTACTCATAAAAAAAAAGGAAAACATTCCAAAAATGCACAACGCGTCAATGTTCAAGTTTTAACTCCTGCCGGTACTCCCTGGACGCAACCCGGTTTTTTTGGTCAGTTTCTTGCACATTTTGAACTGTGTCCAATAATCCTTTTTTTCATCTGTATTTCAATCGTCTTAGAAAAAAACCCGTCGGCGACGGCATTCCACAAATGCTTCTCTTTGTGGATATGTTCGTGGATAAATAGAAACAGAGCATATTGTATGTGTTTGACTGTACAGTTGGCACTCAATCGAAGATGCTAATCTCTTGAAATCCAACGAATAACCCTCTGTTAGCCATCCGAGTTAAGAATCATAACACCTCTAAAGCGAATTTAACCCATAAAAGCGTCAATTGGAAAAAGTTAAAATAGATTTTCACTTCAGATTCCATGTAGCGTAGGGTTGTCCATTTAAACATATTCTCCCCGTTCGAGTTTTCACTTTGATGTCTGTTACATTTCATATTCTTATCTTAACTTTTATTTGTTTTAACCTACTTTCGCGATTTTTACACATATTAAAATACTAGCTGTCCCGCGCAACTTCATCTGCGTAAATTTTCCCCGTTTTTGAAACATTTATCATTGCTGCTCCGCTCCTATTAGTCGTAGCGCGATGTTATATAGCCTATAGCCTTCCACGATAAATGGGCTATCCAAAAAAAAAAATCAAATCGGACCCCTAGTTCCTGAGATTAGCGCGTTTAAACAAACAAACAAACAAACTCTTCTGCTTTATAATATTAGTATAGATTATCGGGACTTAATCGCAATGAAATATTTAAAGGTACCTCTTTACACCACCGCATTAAATATGTTGGACGACTGATTACTAGGCTGAGTGGTACCGGCTTAAGAATAGTACCACTTGATCTCTTCCCGTGGGTGTCGTCAAGGCGACTAAGGTATTTACCATCGAAGGACGGGCAGCAGCATCCTTTGCATACTTTAAAGATTTACTGCGATCTCAATCCGCTTACCAAGCGTGATAATTATGTCATTTACTCTCTTTAATAAGTAGGTTTTACTGGGGAGACACGTGCCCAGTAGTGGGACATCATAGTGGTTGATTTAATATGACAGATTACCACCATAAAATGCCACTGACCGCTAGCTAGTGTTTCTAAATAATTGGACAAAGTTAGCTTAGAGGTTTCACTTTTCCTTTACTTTTGATTGCCTTAGTGTACTCAAAAAATAATCTTGTTTTAATAATTATGTAAATTAATTATGATTTCAATCTAGAACGATGATTAAACTATACGAAAATGTATTGTTGTAATCGTTATTTTTTAAACAAAAACATTTCGTAGTATTTCGTGATACTCACGCACAATCCCTGTGTCACGGAGGCCTTTGGGGATATAATTATTACGGGCACAAAGTACCCACACTCGGAACAATTAGTTTGTGGATCCCAGTAAGTGGCGCCCCGTGCAGGAATTGAATATGAAAACACAACCTTTTCTTGCAGTCATACATGCTCCCATTGAGCAGATAGATACCGTTACTTAAAACAAATTTGATGATATTTTTCAAGCCCAAAGTGCTGCTACTTACAGACTTTACACTGTTATGTAAAACAGTTCAAATATATCTTACTAAAAATCCCCTAAAATCTCGCACAGTAATGACTACTGCCAACCCTAATGCCACGGGCTCTTTATCAAGTCGACACCGAGAAGCGTGTCTCTCGGACAGTTATCGATTCGAGTAGATATCGAACATCGATTTCATTCTGTTCGAGTATTCGATTTAACTAGAATATTCGGGTCAGGGTTAAAGTTCGACCTTTGGGACGAGCTTCGTGAATGTCAAAAGTTAGTTGAGTGTACAGAAATAATGAGTGTACCAACTATTACTATTTCAATGTTAATAATGTTTAATGGGTATAATAATTTTAAGGCATTATGAATAATTTTATGCATTTGGTAGTCAGTAGTCGCATTAATACCAGACTGTTTTCGACATGATAGAATGTAACTATAACTATATATTACAGTAGGATCGAAGAACAAACTTTGGGCAAAGATTTCAACCGCTTCCACCTCCGACATGCCTAAAGTTTGAAGCCTATAGTGTGTATTTATAGAATTTAATTAATCGCATAAATATTTTAAGGCTAAATACCTTTATTTTATTGCTCGAAGATTCGACTGTATTGCAACGGCCGTGGTAACGGGTAGGCTGCCTACCCGTTACCACGGCCGTTGAAATACAGTATTAAGACTTAATATATTTAGCTTAAGACCCGTAGCTTATAAAACTCTATAATGTGTATAAATCGGAAAAGTTTACGAACATATACAATAGCGCGTCTGTCTATGGCATCGCAGCTCTTAAACCAGTGAACAGCTGGTGCTATTAGCGGTTTTAAATCGATGTTATAATTTAGTTTTAACTTGCCCCAATTTATCTGTATTACCTCGTATCCCGGACGACCATGTTGACCTGTCGCGGACAATATATAGGTACTTAGAAACATTCTAACGCCAAAAGGATCTGAACAAGAACCAAAAGTACAAAAACCAAACACTTCCAAATGCCCACAAAACAGAACTCTGACCATAAATTACAAGATACCATCGAAACCAAACGAACACCTAGTTTAACTCAAAGGGGACTTCAAAGGTATAAGCCCAATTAACAACTTTGGTCTAATAATCAAATGGACCAATTAAAATTGAAGTTGAGACCGTAATTTTTGGGTGTGGCCGCGAAGATAGCGAGATGACGTCACAATTGGTTTCTATGATAGACCAATTATCTTGTACTCGTTTATCAGAACAGTATTTTTGATTATCTTTAACAATAACAAATTAACCCTTTACCCACTTACTTTTGTCACACAGCCATTTACCAAATATATGCATAAGAAAAATCACTTCAGTATATTCAGTATATATTTTAAATATTATCTTCTACATGAATCATTAACCTTAATACTGACCTGGACTCGTTAGAGGTGACGACATCATACACTTGTCTACCGAAAGACTGCAAGCTGTACATAAATACGGAGAGATCTATCACATTATTCCATTTAAATATTAGAAGCATCAATAAAAATTTTGACCAACTCAGCCTATTATTATCCGAGATAAACATTAATTTAGATTTAATAATACTTACTGAATGTTGGCTTCGAAAAATAAATAACTTACCGATCCTTGAAGGATATACGTCGCATTATACGACACAAAATCAAAACCAAAATGACGGAATAATCATATATACGAATCTAAATCTATCATGCAAAGTAAGCGAACCAATATTCAAGGATGGGAACTGTCTAGTTTGTCAAATAGATCGCAGTGTGAGTGTGGTAGCCATATACCGATCCCCTTCCTTATCATCCAAAGAAAAATTAAATAACTTTATAAATAGCCTTAATGAAGTATATGTTAATATAAAAACCCAAAACATTATTTTGGCAGGGGACCTAAATATCGACATAAGCGCTACCTCATCTGATCCCTTTCGTGAAGAATACCTGACGCTTAATGCCTCGCATGGACTTTTTCCCTCGCATTACAAACCTACTCGAGACACAACGTGCCTCGACCACTATCTTATAAAATCAGATTTTCAATCAACAACACTAATTATTGAGTCCCACATAACCGACCACATGCCTATTGTTCTATCTCTTAGACAAAACATTTTTCGCAATCAACTCTGTAACATCATAACATGTGTATGTTATGAAAGTATCACTACGGATTTAGGAAACACCAACCTTTTAGACTTTTTGTCAGTTACCGACACAAATGTTGCGTCTAATATGCTTGTCACTCTACTCTCAAACACAATTGTTAAACACACTAAGACATCAACAGTCTCTAGAAGAAATAGAGTTCTAAAACCTTGGATATCACCAGGTCTCCTAAAATGCATTAGAAACCGCGATAGACTCCACTCAAAATCCAAAAAAGCACCTGGAAATATGATTTTAAAATTAACATATACGCGCTATCGAAATTTTTGTAACAAGCTCCTTCGTAAATTAAAGCTTGCATTTCATAAATCTCAAATCCAAAATGCTGGTAATGATCCAAAAGCCCTGTGGAAAGCCATAAGAGACATATCATCTACTCATAAAATTAAAAACAGTGCAAAAGAACTACTGAAATTAACCGATAACCCAAAAACATCTGCTAACCATGTCTGCACCTACTTTAAAAACATTGGTAAAAATCTAGCGGACAAAATTCACAAGTCTGCCAATATTCCATCCTCTCTACAAGATCTCGACCCAAACAGCCCATCTGGATCATTGGTCATCCTAGAAGTAACTAGCACCGATATTGAAGCACTAATCTTGGCACTTCGTCCTAACTGCGCTACAGGATGGGACAATATTCCCGCTCAAGTCCTTCGACAAAATTCCCAGTTACTAGCACCTATAATAGCTCACATTTGTAACCTTGCTATAAATAGCGGCACATTCCCTGAAGCATTTAAGAAATCTATCATACATCCCATTTATAAAAATGGCGACAGGGATTGTCTAAATAATTATCGTCCTGTTTCTGTACTTTCGGCCTTATCTAAAATCTTAGAGAAGATACTAAATAGAGCACTTAAATCGTTTCTAGCAAAATTTAGTATAGTAGCACCAAATCAATATGGTTTTCACCCAGGTTTATCAACAGAGGATGCTGTAACTTGTTTGAGCAATAGCGTTGTAGACAATTTAGATGCAAAAAATATATGTGTGTGCATCTTTTTAGACCTTTCGAAAGCAATCGACACGGTATATGTCCCTATTCTACTGGATAAATTACAAAAACTGGGTGTACGAGGTTTATCCTATGATATTTTTAAAGATTACCTCACAAATAGGCGACAACGTGTTAAAATTGAGAGTTATTTTAGTGATGAGGAAGCAGTTAATTACGGTGTGCCCCAGGGTAGTGTTTTGGGCCCTACCCTATTCCAGCTGTATATTAATGATCTCTGCACAATCCAATTACCCAATACTAACATCTACACCTACGCAGATGACACTGCTATCCTTGTCTGGGGGCCTAACTGGCAAACTGTAAAGGAGCAAGCCGAATACTCACTATCCAAAATTATGATCTGGCTAACAAACAACCTCCTGACACTTAATTTGGCAAAGACTTGCTACATAGCTGTTTCCCTCAGCAAAATCACTGACCCTGCAAATAACTTTTCTATTAAAGCACATACTTGTACAAATCGCAATGAATGCAACTGTCTAGAACTTAGGCGCGTTGAAGAGGTTAAATACTTGGGCGTACAAATTGACCACAGACTGAAATGGAACAAACATATAGACTTAGTTACAACAAGAGTCAGGCGACTGATATACGTTTTTAAATCTCTAAGAGATGCCCTACCGCGTGACAAATTAATGCTAGTCTATCTGTCTCTGTGCCAGTCTGTAATACAATACTGCATCACAGTCTGGGGTAGTGCAGCTAAAACGCACCTTATTAAATTAGAGAGAGCACAGAGAGCGGTGCTAAAGGTAATGACCAGGAAACCTTATAGGTACCCGACGGTGAACCTGTATGCAGATTGTAAGGTCCTTCCAGTCCGACAGCTGTTCATCTTGAAAGCTGTCCTCCGAAAACATCGAGATGTGCCTTCCACAGACCCAAATAAACGCAGCTTATCCTCTGTATGCCCACGTGTGGCATGCAGAACTTCCTTCGCAAGAAGACAAATGCGTAATATAAGCACTAAATTATACAACGATTTAAATAAGAAACTTAATATCGTTTCGTTAAGTAGACAAAAAGTTATAGTAAAAGTTACTGATTGGCTTCAACAACTTGATTACCAGTCGACCGAAAACCTACTTACTTACCTAATATAAATATATAAATCCTAATATTTATCTTGAAATACTACACACACACACGCACACACACACACACACACACACACACACACACACACACACACACACACACACACACACACACACACACACCATACCACTCCAAAATATAATTAACACCATTAAATTTACCAAACTAATATATAAACAGCGACCTTGAGCACAACAAACAGCACTGTCTACCCGCTGTGCGACTGAACACTGTCTCCCAAGATACAGGCTTCTGGCCTAGTTTGGGAAGCAGTATCAGTACATAGGTATTTTGTAAATGTTCATCGATTGTGCCCACTTAAATACCAATGTTAATTTATGTGTCAATAAACAATTTTTATTTTATTTTTATTTAATCTGTTGCTTGTATCACGATTGCTCGAATGCAGATTACTCAAAGTTGTAAACCTGATCATATATTAGAAAACCCCTAAAAAGAGTTGTAGGTACTTACAACTCTTTCTTAGCTAAAATGACAAAACGGAACCCCTATACTTTCGGTCCGTATGTCACAGACATTTTACTCAAAAACTAAACAATGTATTGGATGACATTTGGAGTATAGGTGTTTGCTTGTTTAAGCCGTTAGTTAGTTCGATAGTAAAATAATAAAAATAAATAATTTTAGGGGGGACACTCCACACATGTAACAGAAGCTAAATAAAATTTTATTTCATCAAACATCAACGTGTGGCACATCATTCGACAGGTCTTTCAAAAACATTTTAAGGTTTTTAATAAACTTTATTGATTGTGTGATTTTTTTGGAATTGATCGCTTCGAAATTAATTTTTGATTAGCTCTCTGTTTCATCGATAGATGTTTATTGAATGAAAATTTATGTTACTTGAAATATACATTGTAGACATTTTTCACAAAGTCTGTGTCTATCTGGACTTTACAAACACAAAAAACACTTTTACTTAAAACAAATAATTCAAGAAAAACACATTTAGAAGCGACACTTGTAAGAAACCTTTTATTCTGTAAGTACCCCAAAGCGCCACTTAATCGCGTAAAATATTTAGAGCTACGAAACTTTTTATTTACCGGACGATGCTTTGTTCAAATTGCATCGCGTTCACGGCTCAACTTTATACTGGGTTACTATTACTGATTGATTGTTCGTCGACCCCAATGTTAAAGTCGTCAAACTTTTAAAACAATATAGACAACACTATTTGTAGTCATTATTAATATCTATTATAATATCTTGGGACAACTCACATAACGATATAATTAATCCCAATCTAAGCAGAGCTTGTGCTATAGAAACCAGGCAACTGATATTACATACAACATCTTTCTAAATACATATATATTATAGATAAATAACACCCAGACACAGGGTATACCATTGTGCTCATCACACAAAGTTTTATCCGGGGTGGGGATCGAACCCACCACCTCTTGCGTAGCAGTCGGATACACTCCCACTGCGCCACAGAGGCATACAATTCAGTTTCAATAATTACTGAAAGACAATAACCTGATTTTAGATTCTATTAGATTAAATCTTAAGACCTTCAATTCAATCTTAAGTGAAAAATGAATAAAAAAACCTCCGATAAAAACTACTGCGTCCAGAAACGTACATTCTCCTTAGTAATTCCATATGTAACATAAACAAATTAATAGAAAGAAAAATCTCATTGAAAATCAGCGTTGCAAGTTTGTCGCAAAACTCGCAACATTTAAACTGAATGGGACCATTTATTGTCATAGTTGTGACGTGACAACTCGACCTCATTGTTTATGTTAAGGTTTAAGACTAATATTTTATAATTTAAGGTTTTTTATTTCTTCTTTATTTTTTTTATGTACGGCATATATGACAATAAAGAAACTTTTTATCTACCCGACGTTTCGATCGAATTGCACCGATCGTGGTCACGGGTCGACTGATGGCAGCTTAGGAAAACACCGCGCCTCACGGAGACATCGCTAAGCTGCCATCAGTCGACCCGTGACCACGATCGGTGCAATTCGATCGAAACGTCGGGTAAATAAAAGGTAAAAGGTACCTTTAAATAATTCACGCGATTAAGTCCCGAAATATATCTAATATGTATAAAAATCGCGAAAGTTTAAAAACAATAATAAAGAAACTTTTCTTCTTCTTCTTCTTCAGAAAGAACATACTATGTCAAGGTAAATTGTAAATTTAAAGCCCTTATTTGATTCTACATAGCCAAAACGTGCTTAAAGTAAATTCAGTAACAACCATTGCTCGCTTGTCTCAAAGCCTAACACTACTACCATTCTAACGCCTAACTTCACTAGCTTAACTTACATAAAGACTTGAGTACCTGCACATTAGACTATAACCTACTATAACTTTATGCTAGAAAGTCGCCAACTTTTACCATGTGTGTATTCTAAGCTCTTAAGTCTTGGTCGTCTATGCTCCCACTCGATGCATAAGCTGGCAAGTGGTCGCCAAGTATAAAATCATGTCCCTGAGTGTCCTACAAAGCGGATTAAACGATTACAAGATATGTCTTCTTGCTTATAATCCTTCAATCTATACCCGAGCGTCAGCTATAGACAATATTTGAAAATAACTGTAAACACGGGACACCACTTTGTGTGATCCACAAATTGTTGTTTCGGGTCTGGGAGTACTTTGTGTCTGCGACTTGTATGTTTGTAAAGTCCCCCGTGACACAGGGCTTGTTCGGGAGTCGCCTTTTTTAAAGAAATAAAAAAAAAGATGCTCGCGACTACCTTCGCGTTAATTTTTGACAGTAACTTGTTTACAGATATCAAGTATCTATTCTTGATTATGATCTATATTTCTGCCAAATTTCATTCAGATGCGTTCAGCTGTTTTGATGTGATTGAATAACACCCATACAAGACTTCGCATTTTGGTACTAAAAGTAAGTTTGTAAGATAATTCAATAAATAATTTTGTATGGAATTGAAGAAGAAGAAGAATTTGAAGTTGCAGTAGCCTAATGGCTAAGGCATCGGACTCGCAATCGTGAGGTCGCGAGTTCGAATACGACTGCCGACGTGAACACACTCCCAACACAAGTAATTCAGTTTAGCTGGAGGGGTTAACAGGGTGTGGTAGTTAGTAAATTATTTTTCTTTTTATATAAGTACTACTGAACGAAGGTTGCAGGTGGCAGGGAAGAGAAAGGCTGGTGGAGTAGGTTGTGCACCTGATGGATGCGTCACGCTAAACCATAAAAAACACCAGAGCCGCTTAAATCCTTGCTCTGCAAAGATTAGAGCACTGCACCGGACTCTTGATTCTGAGACATTAATTCATAGTCTCATTTGCCCACTTGGTACATATACCCTTCAACCAAAAGTCAGTAGTCAGTCAGTTTTCTGGCGTGCCACGACACACTGATTTGTGTATTTCATTTCACACACATTTTTCGCATAAGACAGTAGTATTTAATAGTACATTCAGAACAGCATAAAGAGTGTGTTCCAAATATTCAGTGCAAAAAGTTATATAGATTATTTACGGCTTTAAAGGTTAGCACGACCCTGACCGGATTGTCGCCGTTTTTCGACTAACGTGAATCGGATTCGATTAAAACGGTAGCATGATTGAGATTTGGAGGTTAATGCCGATGTTAAGAGTTCAAGGGCGTTGTGCATTTTGTATAAAGATCATTTGAGTTTAATGTTATGTTATGTTAGTTAGCTGAGCCTGTGTGCAACTAGGAAAGTGGTAGTTTTTGTCTATGTTCTATCGTCAAAATAACTAGAAATTTTGACTAAATCATTAAGAATCAATAAATGCCTAATCATTAGCGTTGTAGCGTAGCAATAACGTAGCGATAGCGTATTAGCGCGGCTTATTAACAAGTAGCGTTATTGCGTACCCAATGTTATTACTAGCGTGGTAGCGTATCAGTGTCATAATAACGTAGCAATGTCTTTGTAGCGTAGCAATAACGTAGCAGTAGCGTAGCAGTAGCATATAAGCTTAGGGACCGTTTCCACAGGCGAGAGAATGGAAGCGATGTTATAGTCGTGCCACCTATTTCTATACATGTCGATAAACTTTCGCGATTTGTATACACTCTCTTAGAACGTGTCTCCACACGGCTTGGTTCTTACTGAGTGTCCGTAATGTTTCCTTGCCACCTTAGTATAAAGAAAGTCTTACCAAAAGCCAATATGTGTTCAAGCGCCGAAACTTTAAGCACTCATAAGAAGATAGCACTGTCCTACTTCTGGTGTTATTGGAAAACGTTTTGTACACTGTAGTGGGATAATATCATATATGATTTATAGATAGCGTGTGAGGTTTGACAAAACTTTTGATGTTGATAAATGGTACTCACAGATGTTCAGAGATATTGCTGCCTCACGTAAATGTGTTACGTAATGTGTTGTCTGGTTATATGACGAAAATATGGGACTCTAGTTTAATTGATTATAATTAAAACTGACATAGAAATCGCCAATTATATAAGAATTGCCAAGAACACTAGAGATATTCTAGCTCGTGAGTGTGTGCTAACTATATTCCATTTTCTTTTTATACCTCATAGGTACTTAAGAGTATTACACTTACGAGTTAAACGGCGGTATTTGTGGCGACTGGGAAATTGATATATCTGCGAGAACAAACAACGTTACCACTGTCGGTCCATAGAAGGTGTTTGGTATACAGATAAACATATGTGTCGGAGAATTATTAAAACGCTAATTGATTTCCGTTGATCTAGTATCTGTTTTGATAAAATAGAAAGTTTATTGACTCATTTTAAACATGGCCGCCACGATGGCGTGATATTCGTTAGACGTTTACATTTTAAGTGCAGGTTCCCACTACCTGCACTTTAAATGTAAACGTCACACGAATGTCACATGAGTCTAATTCGGCAGTCATAATCGTGCGGTCATAGCGACAACACGTCTACCGATAGACGTCACTATTTTTATAGTAGTGTGTGCAAAGTGTTAGGGTGGTTATAGGATAGGGATAATGATTAGAACAGTAGGCGGACTTTACCTTGCTCGAGGTATCCGCGTTCATATGATCGATTACCATTTTCCATAATGTTAATTCGAATATTGGGCCGCTAATAACTTACAAGGCCACCCTGACACTTCGACATATATACGAGTAAATATAAAATTAGTCATTTAGCATTTATTAGTAATTTTTAAGGATTTAAAATTGGTAGCAACATTGATTTGTGGAAAATGTATTTTTGAGTGCACAAAACATTGCAATTGCATGTTAATTTATACTTTCGTTCAGGTTTTATCATCACATTGTTAGCTCAGTGACTAAATTGCCTTTTACAAAGTTACAATTACATGTAATCAAATGTCTTCACCGACAGATGGGTGACCGTTTTCAAACATTGTCTCACCTCCGTACCTCGGAGAGCATAAAACCTCGTCGGTCCTGGGCCTAATCTCTCTTCGATCGTGTGGGAGTCCATCAGACTATGAGAGTGATGAAAAAGAGAGACCACTTAAGTCTGCGCATACACTTGTGCACTATAATATCTCCCACGTAGTTGGCTAGTCCCTAACAAGATTGGCTGCCGTTACCAATATAGGTCAGGAGACCATTATTATTATGTAGCGACCAAACGGATAGACAGATTCCATCAGTTTTGTTTCTAGCAAAGTTTAAAGTGTAGCGCAGTTTCGTGTAGCGGTTTTTCCTCCTTTTCTTTGGTGGAGATGGACTATATTCTTATTTTTACATTGGATGTCAATTTTTTTGTTGGTAACACTCTACCCTACTATTAACATTACTTTGTCCGCACATTAACTAATTCTGTTGAACATAATTTTTTTTTTTAGAATAGTTGATAACTAGCAATTTGGGATTGAGTCCTACATTACTAGCAATCTTGATGACCCCTCCAGCTAAGCTCAAAGGCTTGTGTTGGAGTGGGTTCACGTGCCGCCGACGGCATAACAAATTCCGGCAGCCCGTTCGCGAAGGTGGCGGGAGATACACGGTGGGTTTTTTAGTGGGTGCAAACCCCACACTACCTCCACCGTCTTCCCCGGATGGTGGAGGTGTTCGTCAGGATTTTTTCCCGCCAAAACAAAAAAAAAAAAACAAAAAGGAGTGGACACATTAGGAGGAGACATTAGGCTACCGCCGCTTTAAGTATTTTGATAATATAGTGCTTTCGACTGCATAATGTTACATATGAAGGGTATCTTGTTTCTGTCTTTTTGCTGGCGGGTTTTTAATTTGTATAATGCAGGTTACGATATGTTTCATGTACGAAGTCACAAAATAAATATCATTTTGTGATAAAATTGGGCTCAATATTTCGGGCAACCTTTTGATCCAATTCAGTAAGTGGGGAGTGAAATGTAATTTCGTTTGAGGACTATTTTTTGTGCGTTTTCAAACGTAAGAACATTTTACATATTTGTATACCTAAAGGTTAAAAACCTTGTTTATTGTGATACTTTTGTAATGAGGGTTCAACTCATACAACGTCATCTGATCCCAAACTAAGAAGAGCTTGTACTATGGCAACCAGACAACTGATATACATACATTTTATAGATAAATTAAACCCAGACACCGAATAAACCATCGTGCCATCACACAAAGTTTTATGCTGCGTGGGGATCGAATCCACGACCTCCGGCTTAGCTATCAGGGTCACTAACCATTAGGTCATCGGGCTAGTCAAAAATAACTATCGGTATTCTTAGAATATTATTATTATTTAGGACTAGGTCAGGTAAATGTTATTTAACCTTCTTAATAAAAATACCTTTATTAATATAAGATAGTAGGTTGAATGTCATCCGACAACGTGGAATGTCACTCTTATGGGCGAGCTGGTAACACGGGTTAACGAAGCTCGTAACCTAGGGTTGCACGTAGGTTCGAGCTTGAGGTTTGGGAAACAGGTGGCTGAGTGTGGCCAAAACTGTTTCTACCGACTAAAAGTTTTGTGTAACTTTTAGTAATATAGCAACCATACCTATCCGAGGAACTCATAGTGTGACTTGTAGAAACCTTAGTTTTTACTAAGTTGAACTACGTAGACGTTGTGTACGGACAAATTATTTACATGAACTGCTAATCTAATTTATTTATATTCGAGGTTTTTCAACCGTAATAATGTCATTCTTTCAATTAGCGTTTATGCCACTTGTCTAGAGGCTAAGAAGATAAAACATTCGCTAGTTTGGTCTTAACGCTGTTTTTGGCATACTATATTCATAAATATGGAGGTAACAATTTAGTAATTTGTAATATATGTTTGTAAACTTTCGCGATTTGTACACATTATGGAATTTTATAAACTACGGGTCTTCTACGACGGTCAATACGGTCGAAACATCGGGCAATAAACAAAGGTATTTAGCCTTGAAATAAAATATTTACGCTGTTAAGACCCGTAGCTTATAAAATTCAATAATTAGTAATTTGTGTTGTGATTAAATACCTTTTTTATATAATTATATAACAGTTTTTATTGGTTGGTCATAGTGCCTCATTCTAATAGCCGGCTTTCACTTGGAGCTGCCATTCGACTTTATATTTTTTTCAACATTAACGCCATCTAATTATTTATTGTTTTTTTGGTTTTATAGTTTAAATAAGTATGATTTTGAAGTGTTATTTTACGTATGAGTAAGGTTCTAATATCTCATCGCAGAGTAAGACCTCTTATCCACACTTGTTTTTCTGCCGTAAAATACCACGGTTGATTCGCCGTATGTAGACACGGTCGTCAGTGTTTTATGAATCACTAATAGAAGCTAGTACATGTACACAGACACAGCGGCTCTATGGCACGGTACCGCCCCTGTTTGCACTATGTTTGTGAATCAACCGTAGTTTTTCACAAAAAAAAAACACGGCAGAAAGACGTATGTGGACAACAGGCTGATAATGATGATCTTTACCCGAAATCGGTTGCGGCGGCAAATCTCATTAGAGACTAACTAACTACACAAGTGTATGCGCAGACACAAGTGCATTCTCTGTTCCTTTACTCTCATTGCCGATGGGACGAAAACCCGACACGACCAGGGAGAGATTGGGCGCAGGACAGATGGCTTGACGTGCTCTCCGAGCCACTGAAGGTATGACTTTTTTCGAAGATGGTTACCCATCTATCTACCGACAGTAGTAACATTGCTTAACCTCGTAGGTATCTCGATCTGTTAGGTTTTCACTGAGTCAGGAACTCCTTAACGGGCCTTAGTTAAGTAAGTTGTGATACAATGAATCTTTATTATGATTAACTTAATAACAACTTCATGGTACTTACTATAGATATTACTTTGTGCACTACTAACATGTTTATATTCATGTAGTAATCTTTTGTCTATCCTGTAGTATGCACATTTTAATCTACGAGGCTGACAGTTTATGGCTGCATACGGATTCATGTGGCATTTCTTTATGGCTCGTAAACTCAGAAGATGTAAGGTCATAAAAGTCTTTGCATGACTTTGTTCCAGGGAAATGTGAAATATTTCAATACTTAAATTGGAGATAGGTAGCTTTAGCTTTTGTACTGAATTAGTTTTAGTGAAAAACATAGAGGTCAGTAGGTGAAGGAAAGCAAGAGACAGCTTCACCTCAGCATATCGTGTGGTTTTTAGTCGTTTCGAGTCTGATATATCTATCTTTGTCATGCCTTCAATGAGATGGGATCCGTGGAGATTTTGGCACACGTAAAAAACCTTAGTTATCATACATTCTGTGTAAACAGTAGGATTTTTTCAATAAAACACAATAATTATTTGTTGACCAAATTCAATCTTCCGTAGCTTGCATAGCAATAGCTCCAACACTTTATCCAGTACTCGATATTTTTTAGGCATATATAGGTATGCCCTTTAGCTCCTTCCAATTTTTTCTGTAAGCTTCGGCTTGTTTTCGAGGTGCCAATCTTTGAACTGTTAGCTTGTTTGCATATCGTATTCGTAAACCCATGTCTCGTCTTCACGTCTTGTGAGTTTCATAAAGGTGGGATTCATAGAAGACCCGGAAGTCATGCAATCAGCGAACTTGCCTTCAGTTTTCTTTATGTACAAATTTGAGCGATTTCAGAATCATCGCGTTTCGTACCTTTAAGGTTCATTTCCGTGCATCGCGGCCGATCGCGAGCCGCGAGCGGCTTCCGACAAGCGTCTGACGCGCGCGGCCGATGCGACAATATTCACAGTGCGCGCGCAGCTTACGACAGTCGTCGGCCGCGCGCGTCTGTCGCTTGTCGTAAGCCGCGCGCGACTCGCGATCGGCCGCGATGCACGGAAATGAACCTTTACCATTCGTCAGAATGTTATAAACGATTTAAAAGACTGTTTTCTCCTTTTAAAGCAGTCCTCTTAGACTCATACGACGATTTTCGAGCACCGGGTTTATGATACTAGCAATGTTTTTGTCGTTTGTAGCCGTTGATGGTCACCCAGAACGTGGCGAATGATTAATTCCTTTCGGTCGTTTTTAATGTTTTATATTATTTATATATTTTTAATATGCACGATACGCCGTAGGATAATAGGTATGGATAATTGATACAATTCTACTCACTTTTAATTTTGAATATATCCCGATCTCTTATACGCACGGCTTTTAAATGACTTATTCCGGGTATGTTACCTTAATGATGAGTCTCATAACATTCCCACTCCTGAGCTGACTGAAGCTAACTGAACCGCAAGTCAATCCTCTCTGAGAAAGAGTGTGGGCCTGTCCAGTATCGGTTCACTGCTAGACATAGGCCTCTTCTAATTTGCACCACAGCATCCGCGGGCATCACATGTCTATAAAATGATAAAAAAACTATTTCATTTTTTGTTACAGAACTCCGGAGGTGTCAATAACAAAGCTGAACCACGCGGTCAAAAGGTAAACCTGAAATAAATTCGTCGAAATCACTAACAACCCGGCACGAAAATCAATAGAGCATCAATTTTTCACGTGCCCTGACGTGAACCGTTACTATTCCAATAGCTGGTTGAAGCGAAAATCACAAAAATTCATGCATATCGCGCATTCGTTTGGCATTTTTGGTGGAAAATCTTCGTGGAAAAATGACTGTATTCTACGGGTTTTGTGGTTGCCATACGTGGTCACAATGTTGAATGATGATAGCTTTGACACATAATTTGTAGCCAACTTCTCAACACCACAGATATAGTGCTAAGGCTTAGGAGGACTAAACCTTGAAGGTATAGATTTGATATTTTTTATTTGGATATTTTTTTAACTATATCTGAGGCCTCAGTCTTATACTTCGTTCTTTTTATGTTGGCTTTTAACTCCGTCGCTCTAAATATACTTTTTTTTTATTTACTTAAACATTTTTTTTGTTTATAATGTAAACAGTACTACTTAATAAGCATCATTCAAGATATCCTGCAATAAGCGTATACTTACAAACTACCTATCTATATAATGTATGTTCGTAAATTTTCGCGATTTGTACACATTATAGAAATTGAACAAAACGTCGGGCAATAAATAAATAAATAAAGTATTTACCCGAATAAGGGCCGTAGATTATAATTTCAATAATTATTGTATTTTAAACTTTCGCGATTTTTATACATATTAAGTAGATATATTTCGGGACTTAATCGCGTGAATTATTTAAAGGTACCTACGAACCTTTTATTTACCCGACATTTCGATCGAATTGCACCGATCGTGGTCACGGTTCGACTGATGGCAGCTTAGCGATGTCTTAATCTCGAATTTACAGTCCGTTGTAGCTTCTTTAACAAACAGAGCATATATGACCTTTGCGACCCCGAACACTTGGAGTGAGAACTTGCACACGTTCGGGAGGTACTAAGAAGCAATGGATACAAGCATAACCTTCAACGTTCAAAGAGCTGAAAACCCAATGTAAATGCTGACAGAGTGCCAGCTTTCATGCCGTTACATAAAAGGAGTTAACCGGTCAGTTAGTAAGGTAGTTAGTCGGACAAAATTGGAACAGTATTGAAGACTTACTCCATTAAGACTGTACATAGTCCGCACTCCAAGGTTTCGAGGCTTTTACGAACGGCAAAAAAAGTTATTCCGCTCCAAACACCTGGCGTGTACAAGGTGGATTGCAGTTGTAGTAGTTCCTATATCGGACAGACCAAAAGGACAATCGCAGACAGAGTCAAGGAACATATCGCTGCTGTAAAAAACCGTTAAGTTTACAAGTCTGCTATCGCTGATCATTTGTTGGAATCAAGACCAAATCACTGGATAGAATTGCATAAACCACAGGTACTTTCCACCGATCGCCACTATTATTCTAGGATAGTACGCGAGGCGGTTGAGATCAAAAAGTACAAGAATTTCAACCGAGAAGATGGATACCGGCTCTCACCATCTTGGAACCCTGTTATCAGCAAATGCAATCGTAGCCGTAACGACACCGCGCCTCAGAGTAAAGACGTTATAAATGTAGTGTGTAGAAGTACCAACAGTACAAATTATCAAAATTATCAAGACCAGGCGAGGGTAGCTGAAAAACCCCGCGCCTCACGGAGACTTAGCGACAAGCTGACCACGATCGGTGCAATTCGATCGAAACGTCGGGTAAATGAAAGGTTCGTACCTATAAATAATTCACGCGACTAAGTCCCGAAATATATCTAAAAATTCAATAATATCTACAAAATTTACTTTACGATATTTATTCTGTTATTTTATATTTTAGCCATTTGGTCTGAAAACTTTTGTAAGTATTTTACCCGATTAAATAAATGTACCACGTTAACATACCTAAGTACTAAATAAAATATGATATGTATGCCATATTTTGTAACTGTTAAAAATAATGAATTACTTAAAAATTAAATGAACAGAAATGACTAAGAAAAAGATTTGGTTTATAAATACTAATTACAATTGACAAAAAATATGAGACGTTTCTCCTTTTGTTAATCAATCTATACTTCTATATTAATATTATAAAGGGATAAAGTTTGTGAGTTAGTGAAGTTGTAGGTGGTAATCTCTGGATCTACTGAACCAATTTTGAAAATTTGTTGATGTCTGTTAGAAAACCACGTTTTTTGCGAGTGTAAGTGTTGTAACATCACGCTACAATAGAAGTAAAGCATCAATGAAAAAAAAAATGTGTGGCACTCGGGGACTGCCGCGGTAAAGCTATTGCATAGCATTTTTATCAGTTTAAGCAATTAAAAAAAAAAAAATAATAATTTTTAAATAAGTTTTTTTTTAATTATAAAAAAACAATGTTTTTAATTTTTATTTTCTTTAATTTTTTTTTTTTTAATTAAAAAAAAAGTCATTAAAAGTTCTGCTTAAGAACAAACAACTAAAAAGTTTCACTGCTGTGCCGGTCGGAATGGGGGGTGTTAGTCTTCATATTAATTAGATCAGCGACAGAACATAAAATAGTATACCTACTTATAATAATACAATAACACAAGTTGTGTTATTGTATTATTATAAGTAAACACAACACAATAGGGTGTAAAATGAACCAACACCTAAACCAAAACATAACCACAACTCCTGTGTGGCCCTTTGCTGTGGCCTTTATAATAGAAACAACAAGAAAGGGGAAGACTAAAATGACAATAGGTAACATAATGTCAATAGATGGCGCTCGGTATTTAATTTTGTTACTATTCAATACAAAATGTACTACGGTCTGAATCGCGCTATTATGATTTTTGCAGCCAGAATCATAAGTACAAAATGAAACGACGTTAGACGATGCACGGCCTTCCAGTGGGGAGCGTGAGGTTTTTTCGTTACGGAATTTCTGGATTCGGTCCCCGCGCTCATGGCCCGCGATAGAAGCTATGCAATAGCTTAAAAGTGTTAAAAAAACGGGGAAAAAAGACACAAAAGAAAGTTGCGCGGGTCAGCTAGTCAGTTAAAAATAGCAATCGACTATAATTCTCAGGGACAATGATTAATTGCTATTACGTTAATTGAAACCAACAAATCTGAGAATAATATTCAGAATTTCTGTGAAACTTCCACTTTTATCTGTTCACGGTACGAAAGACTTCGAAATCTTGAAACCGGATATTTTGAAAACAGAAAATAAATTAGTTTAACAGTGTTTTGGACATCTGACACTCGAAACAGACTACAACAAAGAGTTGGAATATAAATGTGGCTTGATATCCTTTCAAAACAATAATCAAAGCAAGAAGTTTGATTGTAATCAAGTCACTGTATTTTTGTAGGTTTGTTTCTTCAATGGCAATTGGGTAGATGACTACAATAACAATAAATTATTTTACACTATACAGGAAATAGTATTCGCAAAAATATTCTAAAAAACAATGTTTCTCTACAATTTTACGTTGTTATGAATTTATAAACATCAAAACAAACACTGAAACTACATGATTTGACCATACAAAAGAATGACGTCATTGTTTTGTATTCCATATAAATTAGTACGGGGCGCATCGTTTTGACGTTTCTTAAAAAGATACTGATTTGACTTGTCAGTCATCTATCCTATCGTGTTCGAGTAATTGGGTAATTGAATAAAAGTAAATTATTTTATACTAATCAGGTAATAGTAGCTCTTAAAATGCTCTGAAAATAAGTGTCTTTTTACAATTTAACATGTTTTTGAATTTAAAAGCATGAAAACAAATACTAAAGGTAATGATTTGAAGATATCAACTTATGACGTCATAGGTTGCTATTCCATACACATTTCTATAGAGCTTGTCGTTTTGACATTTCATAAAAAGAGACTGATTTGACTTGACTGTCAACATCCCCATTATTACAAGTCATGTCATCACGTTTTTTCTTTTTCAAACATATGACGGTGCCCACTTTTGTAACATAGTTCCTCTATTCTATTTTCTTTTTAAAAAGATAACTAGTAATGTGACTTTGTAGTCCGATATTACTAGCAATTCTGTTAACTCCTCCAGCTAAGCCTTGTGTTAGGAGTGGGTTCACATTGGTAGTTTAATGGGTAGGATTCGAACCCGCGACCTCACGATTGCAAGTCCGGTGCGCTAGCCATTAGGCTACTAGGATATAGGCCGTAATCTATCACTTGGGTCTACTGCAGACATCGAGATAACGCAGTAGTAGTATCTCAATGACTGCAGGTTGGTTAATGCCAAAAATATATTGGCATTTATAGTTTTAAATCTTGCCAGTTCCTTTGCTAAGTTTACCTTATCTGTGTTATATATGTTTGTAAACTTTCGCGATTTGTACACATTATAGAATTTTATAAGCTACGGGTCTTAATCGCGTACATATTTAATTTTAAGGCTAACTACCTTATTGTCGGGCAATAAACAAAGGTTTTTAGCATTAAAATAAAATATTTACGCGATTAAGACCCGTAGCTTTTGAAAATTCTTATCTGTGTTGTAAGTATTTGTGATAAAATAATTTGCTTATTTAGGAGTTAGACGTAAGATCAACTATCCTTCATAAATAGGGCCATTACCACTCTAATTTACTAATTTTCTATGCAAGTTTAAACGGAAAATCTATATTATTATTATAAAGCTGAAGAGTTTATTTGCTTGAACGCGATAATCTCAGGAGTTCGAATCGAAAAACTCTTTTAGTGTTGGATAGCCAATTTAAAAAGGAAGGCTATAGACTATATAACATTACGCTACGACTAATAGGAGCGGAGCATCAATGAAAAATGTTGCAAAAACGGGGAAAGTTGATGCAGACAAAGTTGCGCAGGTCAGCTGGTTATTTATATAATATTACCACGATAAAATAAATGTCAATAATTTTCATTAATGTAATCTTGTACAAATCTTTCGAATACACCGCGGATGCACGGCCCGCGTTCCGCGCCCGCTCCACTGCACTGAAACTTTTGCGAGCCGCGAATTGGTGGCGAATTCGCCTGATTTGTACACTCCCTAAGACCTATCTATTGCAAGATAAATCTGAAAACAAGAAAATGTTTGCATAGAGTGGCGCCAATAAATTAAATCATAATTTAATTTGGCTACCATTTTGTTAGGAATGAGAAAAAAATAGTTCTGTTTTCATTTAAATGTTTTTTTTAAAGATGACACAAAGTGGTGTCCCGAGTGGAAATCGAACCCACGACCTCTTGCGTAGCAGTTGGATACACTCCCACCGCGCCACCGAGGCAGTCGATAAAGAAATAAAAATTTGAGAGCAACAATTTAAAATTTTATAATACGAGCATATCTATTTGTGCATGAACTGGAGAGGTGGCAATTTGAGCGATATCATTTTCTCGACTTAATGTTATTAATTTAACATTTCCAAATAAATATTTTATGAAAACACAACTACTTTTTTAAATTAAAAAAAAATGGTAGCCAATTCAAATTATAACATCACTTTTGCGCCAACCTATACATGTTTTAAATCACGTCACTTCTAACACACCCTTATTCACACTCACACACACATACGCTTATAAACCAAAAATGTGAGGCACACATTCAAACGTTCTATAAGCCTAAAGGTGATTCTTCACTGAATGCAAACGCGTTTATTTTATAATCATTCCATTTTGCATATTCAATCATGGTCATTTTCGAATTAGTTTTAGGTACATAAATGTAGGCCAAAATGTAAACGAGGTTAACTTAAATAAATGCACAGGAACTGGAGCTTGTAATCGTACTCATAGACATCGCAATCTCCATGAGTGAAGTATAACTGTGACAAGTTTACTTACAATTAACTTAAAAAAAAGCTTTACAGTCATGCTGATCGACGGCGCTGACGCACACTATGAGGTTCCGACGTATGTCGGCGCTGATCGGTCAGCGTCACTTAGAAACGTTACTTAAAATTATGCACGGCATCATTTAGTCAACGTCGACGATCAGCCTTACCTGGCTAAAATTTCAAACACATGAATACACAATAACATAGAAACAAGCATTCCATGTGTGTGTGTTTTGAATTAAAACAATAGCTAATATCTATAATCGTTATAAACTATCACCAGTTTCCATACTTGGCCATAAAGAAAGACGTTGTCACAGTTATAAATCGCGGTTGGGAATTGGTTAGTCTACCCTGACCACAAACTTCGGGCAATAAACAGGTATTTCACCTTAAATTATTCACGCGATTAAGACCCGTAGTACCTATACAAGGTTATTTTTCGTATAGTGCAAATCTCAGACACTCCAACAAGATTTTACTTAAAGAAATTATATAAAAAATAGAATATTGAAAACTTACAGAGTTATAAGCCATTAAAATTGTCTTGTGTTCATCGAAATGTTATGCTTATTGCATCGCATAGTACGAAATTCATAGGTTTTATTGAAAATTAGTAAATGATTACATTTCTTACCATATAGCGAACAAGATTTGGACTGTTAAAATGATTAACTTTTTTTTTTCTTAAGTCCCACATTACTAGCAATCTTGTTAACCCCTCCAGCTAAACTCAAAGGCTTGTGTTAGGAATCGGTTCACGTCGGTAGTATAATGGGTAGGATTCGAACTCACGACCTCACGATTGCGAGACCGATGCCTTAGCCATTAAGCTACCGCCGCTTCAAATTAATTAATTATTGTATTGTTAATTAACTGTAAAATATAACATGGTCCAAAAACTACCCCATTGGATTGTGTTACTGATTCTGAGCAAACTACTTTCAGGTTTACACTATACTAAGAATAACGTTGCGAAAGTTTATCAACAGTTATCATAGTTGTTTAGCCGAGAACACTATCGAGAACTCGAAACTATAGTTAGGTTCGAATTCTCGGTCTTTTGTGATAATAGGGAGTCACCTTTACACGGATTTGTGAGCAAGAATCATGTACACACACACAGATAAATCTCTACGTACAGATTTTCAATCAAATTCACGGATCTTTACACACACACACGTGGATCAAGAGCTCCAGAAATAAGCACATTTAGAATACGAATTCTTATCATGAATTATACATAGATGTTGGTACTTTACTGTAAGAATCGAACACGCATAATAATCGGCTCGACGATCGTCTTAATACAAGATGGAGAATTTTGCTTATGTGCTTCTTGGCACGTTATTTGTATCGAGAGGAGTATTAAGATTGACGTAGGGACTTAGGTACTTTGAGAAGCATTGTCTGAATTGAAAGGTCATTTACATGAAATCTAGAAAACTACGAGACCAAATAAGCTGAGATTTGGCAGGTTGGTTTTCATTTTTTTTTGTTTTTTCTTATAAATTATGAAAATTAGAAAAGATTAAGATATTTCTGTACCCTCATGTATATGTACAAAATTCATTCAGTCGCGGACTATAGGTGGTTTACAGGTAGGCGACATCAGTAAAATATTTTCTGAAATTCTATACTTATGCGGATCAAAACGGTCGCGGTAGCGGTCATACGGTTAGACTTAGACGGCAAAGATCAAAATGGTTTGATTCCGGTCACCATGGTCCATACCATGAACATCTAAATTATTTGCTAAATGCAGGGCAGTACAACTTTATGTTTAAATCTGAGGCATGTTAGTCGCTGAATAGAATTTGACAGCAGTTCAAGCAACAGCAGCTAGCAACAGCAGATCAGCAATTCTTTGCACTTGGCAAAGAATTGACAAATAGTCAATAGCTTTGATGATGTCATCACTGACTCGTTTGCTTTTTGGTAGGATTATGGTACAAAATTAGCAGTACAGTTCATTTTTTGTCTACATTTTTTTTAAGGCGATTCCCGCAGTAGGGTACAAGCCCTGTGTCGCGGGGGACTATAGAAACATACAAGTCACGGACACAAAGTACACCTAGCCTCGGAACAACAATTTCACCAGGATCACACAAAGTGGTGTCCCATGTGGGTATCGAACCCACGACCTCTTGCGTAGCAGTCGGACACACACACACCACGACACAGAGGCAGTCAAAGAAAAAATCGACCGGCTATAAGACTTTTTGGTACGGCCCCATGACGTTCTGCCGCAAAAACAGGTGCGGCTGTTAAGTACACTCAGGTCATTACCTACTTTGTTCACGTCTCATTCAGAAAAACAAATAACGTAATTTCAATAATTAAAATCCTTTCACAACCAACCTCAATAACATGTAAATTACTGTTCATGTTACAAAATTATTCTACTGAATCCAATTCGTTCGAGTCCCGATTGGTGTAACCGCAACTGAGTACAAATTAAATCAGAAAAACGAATTAAGTATCGTACGCACAAAGCGATTCGAAACACTATCACAAACGCAACTCATTTCGAAATAAAATATCGAGAGTCCTCCCCAGAGCGTTGCTTGAATTCAAAATGCACTAACTAGGATGAAAGTTTTAACGAAATAACCAAATAGGTTTATTTAAATTATAATGTCGGAGTGGATTTGCAACTTTGTGCCTTGGGATTTCGCGTATATGTTCCACTTATCGTATTATTGATATTGCCAGTTTCCATTTAGTAAAAACTTGCTAATTTATTTCTTGGTTCTTGCCGAGTCCTCAATTTTTTTTTTTTTAAGTAATTTTATCCATAGCCATTGAATAAGTAAATTTCCAAATTAGAAACTTAGGAATGTGATGTTTTACACTTCCTGATTAGTTATTAAATTATATTGGATGAAATTATTATTATTTATGTAAAAAAAATGAAAATCCATAAACCGGCCTGCTTAAAAAAGATTGAAACAAGATAAAGATAACCTTAAAATCATGCAGTCAGAGGCATTCATAAATCCCAGTGAGCTTACTAAAGTGCCTCCGACTGTATGATTTAATGATACCGAATATTTAGCTTGTTTAATATTTTTTTTAAGCAGCGGGTTTTTAGATTTTTTAAATATTTTTTTTAATTTAATACTTTTTAGTGCTTAGTTGTAAGATGTAACGTAACGTAATAACTGTAACTAAAATTTGAGTGAAAATAGTTGGTAACAAACTTTAAATAGCTAGATATCCTAAACGGTTATTTTAAGTAAAAAATGATTTATGAAACCTCATCATGATTTTAAAATACCTACACGTTGATACCCCACTTATCATAGTTTGTTGACTTTTTTTTCTTTATTACAATATGGCGTCTGGCTGTCACCATTTTGAATTTTGATTACAGTCATGTCTTTAGTGACACTCGCAAGATTAAAACAAATCTATTAACGTATAAATCATCAAAATCAGCCTACGCGTTTGGTCTATATAGTGCCACAAAGGAACACACACACATAAACACATGTCAAACACATAACCCTCCTCCACAGTCGGGTAAAAAGACCCACTAAAAGGCTTTATTACATTAATTCTGTGACCACGATCGGTGTACCGTGCGACCCAATTGAAGTGACAAGCAATCTACAAGGTAAATAATTACATTCAATCTCGTGTCGATTAATTGTACAGGTATAGCAAAAAGCTAACTGAAATTTGCTCGTATTCGTTAAAAATGCCGAAATCTTATATACAAACTAATACGAAATACAAATGTGAATGTAACTCTCTATGTCTGTTATATTTTCACGCGATAAAATAAAACAATTTAGACGAAATTAGTTATGGACATAGTTTGGGTTAATATAGTAATTGCATTATTGAAAGATAGGAAACTTTGAAGTCTATACCCAGGAATCGAACCCGAGACTTCCGTATGCCAAACCGGGGCCGGAATCCAACCACCAATCTGGACTATGTTACTAGACAACTCAAATTTTCATACACATGAGTTGGTCCCTCGCAAGCGATTATTACGGCTTTTATTATTGCTTCGTTACAGAGAGCATTTTAATAAAGTATGATGTCGCAGGCCGAATATAATAGTAATTTTTATAGGCATTTCTTGCCAATTACTTTATTGATACAATAAATATCCATACTTTTAATATAAAGCTAAAGAGTTTGTTTGTTTGATTTGAATTGAAAAATTCTGCCACTGTTTGATAGCCCATTTATCGAGGAAGGCTATTGGCTATATAATTTTACGCTACTACCAATAGACTACAATGAGAAATGTTACAAAAACGGAGAAAATTTACGTAGACGAAGTTTCGTGGGACAGCTAGTCGGTTATATGGATAAAAATTATCATATATCCTATAAATTATAATTTATAAGTGAAAACTTCCTTAACGAAGTTGTGTACTTTTTGGGATCAGTAGAAAATGTCAAACTCCCGTCAGGACATGTGACCTGATCGAAAGTTCGTAAGACGGAGGGAGAGCAATGAAAAATTGCTACAATAATGTTATCATAGTTCGGGTGGGAAATCGGCCGGTCCAGAAACCAGAAGACACCAATTCAAGTGCGAGTAACGATTATTTGTTCCCTTTTTTATTTTAATTTTTTTATTTTGGGTTTTTTGATTTAGGATTTATCATTTCATATTTTTTATAATTATTTCAGTAAGATTGAAAAATATTATTCAAATTTCATCAGTATGTAATATAATGTTCAAGTTTTCACTTCTGCCGGCACTCCCGGACAACCGGTGCAACCCGTTGTTTTATCCATATAACCGATTAACGTTGGCGGAGCTGAGAGCGAGCTATAGGCCGTCTTACCACAGCAATGTCAGTTATTCTTCTGTCAACTGTGTTTCGGTCGAAGAGCGCGGTGCGGTGACATTCAGGTTTTTGCTAAACCAGGGTTTGGGTGGCGCGACGCGTACCATCAGGCTCACAGCCTACTTGTTTGTGGTATAAAAAAAAATAGTAACTATATAAAAATGAAAGTTCCAACTTATCAATTCACTCATCAATGCTCAGCCTTAACCGTTAGACCTACAAATCTGAATATTTGTGAAGGATTTATTTTTTCGTGTAGACAACAGACAAGAAACAATTTCCAAAAAGTCAAACTCTAAAAATAGGTGAAAAACCTAAAGTAATCTGTTATACTGTTGCTTCCAAATGTTCACGAGAAAGTTGACGTTGTGTTAGAAGCTGTTATTAATTCCAGGCACGTAGGAACCATGAAACTATCGATCCTAGTCAACGCAATCGTTGGAGAAGAAAGAAGGGTATTATGGCCATTAGATGACTTGATTAAACATATTTCTTTCTCTAAGCCTATGTTTTTATATGTCGAAGCGCCAGGGTGGCTTTATGAGCCCGTAATATCTCAATACTTGAATTAACATTATGTAATCTATCATATGAACGCATACATATAGAATAAGAATATCTTATTTGTACAGAATGTAGGTAACAATAAAATGTAACAACAGTTCATAAATCCTTGTACATTCTACCTTTCGGCATACAAACATTTACATGTAAAGTCTTAAATAAATTTCTATAAGTAATATTAAGCATCATAGTACATCATTTAAAAAATCGTTTAAATAGTAGTAACATTTTGTTAACAATAAATCGGTTAATTGTTTTTAAAATATTTTCAATGGCTGTTGCTTTAGATTGTTGGGTACCTAATTTATTGTATATCATTGGTTCCATACAGATGGTACTTTTTTTAACAGTGTGGTGTAATAGCCACCTGTGTGCCATAAATGTTGATACTGAGATCTAATACAATTCGTCCTAGGCGGATTTTACCTTTAGAGAATTTTATAAGCTACGGGTCTTAATCGCATAAATATTTTATTTTAAGGCTAAATACCTTTGTTTATTTCCCGACGTTTCGTCCGTATTGCAACGGCCGTGGTCACGGGTAGATTTTACCTTGCTCGAGTCGAGTTTTAATCATTTTGATTACCACATTAACACTTTGCATACACGACTATAAAAAATTACATTTACACTATTAGTTCGGATATTACCTAATATAGATAGGTAGGTTTCTAGTTTGCAATTAACTTTCTAGTTGCTAGTAAATACAGTAAAAGAAATGGACTGTTACTGCAATATCGAGACAAAGGGAAGCAATTGATTACTTGTCTGCTTCGACGGTCTTTTAATGATCCTATAAATTGACTTCCTAGCATCCGTCTTTGTTTCAAAAAGTAGATATACCTAAGTATAATAGCTTTGGGCGTATGCTTTTTATCCCATTGGGAGCGATTTTCTGGTAGAGTTGATTACTTTTATTACATCGATTTACGTTAAAGGGCATTACCTTTTTTTTTTCATCTCTAAATAATATTTTAAGTTACATTCATACTTGGAACCTCAATATACTTTGTATGTAAATGTAGATAAACTTTCGCAATTTGTACACATTATGAAAATATATATATATATATATATTACGGGTCTTAATCGCGTGAATAATTTAAGCTAAAATACCTTGTTTACTGCCCGACGTTTCGACCGTATCACGACCGTGCACGGCAACGGCCGTGGTCACGGGTTGACTAGTTCAGCTCAGCGTCGCCTCCGTGAAGCGCGGGTTTAGGAAACTACTCTCGCTTGATTTTTATCACTCACTATTACGGAACCGTCGGTACTTCGACACATAACACTAAGGACATCTGCACACTGGCGTGTAATGTTTGTTCGGCGGTGTATACACTTGCTGATCACGGGATTCCACGATGTTGACAAACGTTATCCATCTTCCCGGTTGAAATTGACATGTTTTTTGATTTCAACCGCTTTCCTCGCCATCCTGGAGTAATAGTAACGGTCAGTGGAGAGGACCTGTGGTTTGTGTAGTTCAATCCAGTGATTGGTTCCCCCATACAGCAAGTGTTCCGCTATTGGTGACTTATTTGACTGTCAGTTTTTCACAGCCGCGATATGCTCCTTAACCCTTTCCGCTATTTTGCACTTGGTTTGTCCGATGTAGGAACTGCCACAGCTGCAATCCACTTTGTAGACGCCAGGTGTCTGTAGAGGAATTACATCCTTAGGAGTACGTAGGTGCTTAGATACCTTGGAGTGAGGACTATATACAGTCTTAATGGAGTATTTCTGCAGTACTATTCCAACTTTCTCCGTCACTCCTTTCACATACGGTAGGAAGTCTGGAGCAATGTCAACCCCCGGTCGGGAGTCTCTCCTCTTCGTACGTTCGTGTGCTTCCTCTGTATCAGTTTCGCTTTAGTACCCGTAATATATATATATATATATATATATATATATATATATATTTTCATAATACTTTGTATGGTCTATAAATATGTTTGTTTACTTATAAACATACAATTAACGGACACAAAGCACACGTCTTCTTGACAAGGATCTCACTATTAAAAACAAAAACAAAATTTTTCAGCACGTCTCGAAATCGAACCCTTCCCGCATCGCCGTTGAGGCCGTGTACTTAACATTTTATTAACTATTACACTAGTCTTTATATAGTTTAGAATAAAGTCGGTGCCGCTGTCTGCGGCGCTTAAATCTTTTGAACTAGACAACGGATTTAAATGCAGTTTTCAGCAACAAATCACACCCAGACACAGAATTAACCATCGTGCTCATCACACATAATTTTATCCTGGGTGGGGATCGAACCTACGACTTTCAGCTTAGCAGTCAGGGTCATTAGACCAACAGGCCAGTCAAAAAATAAAAAAAATTAATTACAAAATATGTATAGCAGAGCAAAAATATTATATTAAATATATCTAATAAGTGTAAACTCTTTTATAGGTGTGACTCGAAAGTTTACAAACTATAATATGTAGATAGCCCGTATGGATTGAAAGTGGACTGTTACCAAGTCACCAATAAAATCCAATTTCATTGAATAACACCGCATTCCGTATTAAAAATAGTGCAATTGCTTCCTACTTTATATTAAATTTATTTGCCGTTGCTTTCCCGAATGAAATATGCATATCTGACATTATCGTTGCATCTCCATAACCAATAATGGATATAAATCACATTCCAAGCGGATTCATATTATCGTATTGACGGTGCACGTTTTAAATTTAAATCGTGCGTTTATTTTTTGTAAGAAGCAATTTGGATTTAGTAAGTTGAGTTTATATTTGATTGATTGAAGGCCTTTGCTTCTCTAAATGTAAAACAAAATGGAACACAAAAACAATGACAATGAAGAGGACAAAAAACCAAGATTGTCAGTTCGTCGCGCTGTAGATAAACATCAACCAAAACCTTTGCCTTTTGCTCACTGAGCTGATCTGATGATGAAGCCAAAATGTTGACTGCAGAACTCTTCAGTGGCTACTAGTAAGCACTTCAAGTTTGGACTCATTTCACATGTTTTGTTCCACATAAGGTGACATAGAGACAGTACTTATGACAGCTATGTAAAAAATTGTGGAATCCTTTCGGATGTACTTCACATCCTTTAATTGTACGTTATAATTTACTTGTGACTCGTGATTTGAAGTCGATTTGAAGGTTCTGTTAACAAGATCAAGAAGGTGGGTGATGAACCGTGATAATAATAAGTATTACAACCAAGTATATTTATTTGAAATGTTTTATTCCAAGCGTTAATATCGGTTTCCTTTGTCCGTTTATATATTTTACGAAATTCGTCACGAACACATAGATGTTCTGTTAAACTCATACCTTTCTCACAAGAACAAGACAGTTCCTGAGGGAATGGCGGTGTAATTGGTTAGTAGCTCCGTAGTCACGTAACTAAGATTTATGCCTGTCCATGCTGCGGGTCTTCAGCTCACTGGTTCGAGGCCACGGACACTGTTCACAAAAATAAAAGAAGTAAAAAAAAAGGTTTTCTATCCGGGTAATCTCGCATAACGATTGAACGTATTAAACGATTCTTGAAGGTACTTTGACAGGAAACTTATCATTTTTATTTTTTTAATTTTATATTTTGAATTGTTTATTTTTAATAGCCAATGTTAGACCTTATAAAACCAATAAAATGGCTGTGACAATACCTACAAAAATGGTCCAATACGTTCAATCGTTAAGCGAGATTACTCGAATGGAACTAACAGGCGTACAGACAGAAAGAAAAAAAATTAGATGTTCTTTTTGGGCATTGGCTACTAGCGACTTTTTGGTAATTATTGTTTTTAAACTTTCACGATTTTATATTTCGAGTAATATTTCGGGACTTAATCGCGTGAATTATTTAAAGGTACGAACCTTTTATTTACCCGACGCTTCGATCGAATTGCACCGATCGTGGTCACGGGTCAATTCGATCGAAACGTCGGGTACATAAAAGGTTATTTATAAATATCTAAGACTTTTTTGGTAATGTTATAAAATTTAGTTTTTTGTATTGACGATGATGATGATAATTTTCATTTAGGTTTAGGTTACCTCTAGTAAAAGTGTACTAAAGGTAATCTACACCCTAATTTCATAGGTAAAATGTTATGGATGTAAAATAGGACGTATCCCAGCCAGATAGATCGACGGTCTAAATAAGGTCGCTGGGATTTACTAGATGCAGAAGACGGTCGGTGTTGTGGCGTAAATTAGAAAAAAATAAATAAAGTGGCCAATGATAGACATTGTGGACATCCTGTTGGTCCACAATGTCCATCAATGACCAATTTTTTAGGGTTCCGTAGCCAAAGTGACAAAAAACGGAACCCTTATAGTTTCGTCATGTCCGTCTGTCTGTCCGTCCGTCCGTATGTCACAGGCATTTTACTCGGAGACTTCTTAATAAATATTGATGAAATTTAGTGAAAAGGTGTCTTATAGTGGCCGCTACTTAGTTTGATAGCTAAATAATAAAAATCAATATTTTTAGGGGGGGGGGGGGGGGGGGGCACTCCATACATGTAACAGAAGCTGAAAAAAAATTGTGTGGCACATCATTCGACAGGTTTTTTAAAAAACATTTTAAGGTTTCTAATAAACTTTTTTGAGTAAGTAAATATTATTGAAAATAATCGCTCGAAAGTTGCATAAATTGTGTCCATTCTGTTAACTTTTGAACCGTGTGTCCAAAAAATACGAAGAAAATCATAAATATACAAATAGTATAAACTAAAATTATATCGGACGTGATCGGATATAACGTCATAGAATTTTTCTCAACCAATTGTCGTAAGTGCCATGAACGTACGCTCTTCCGCTGATGCAATTATTTAAGGCTGCGGAACCCTACACTGAGCATGGTCTGACATGCTCTTGTCCAGCTTTTTTTTAAGTAACGTATTAGCAATACATCAAAATTTAAACCAGTTCCAACCTAAACTTCTACAAATATCCTGTCCAACATAATTCTTGTACAAGACTTTGTTCAAGTCAGCATCCGTAATAAAAGCACCGAATGGGATGAAGAATCCCCGTTCATCTAATTCCCTGCGTCCGCCCAACGTGTCGGGAGACGGTTAATTCCTATCTGTGTCTGACTACAGGGATTAGTCTAAAGTAAAATGAACATCGGAACGTTGGGGATTTTGTTTAAATAAAAGAACGTTGAATGACCACTGGGGTTTCTTTTTAATTGTGGTTTGGTTATGGCAGTAACCAGATAAAACTAGCTTGATGATTGACAATAATTGTTACAGAAGGAGGAGTAATTATTGCTGCTCCTTCTTTTTTTTTTATTCTATTTTATTTAGGGATTTTTAAACCGCAAAGCGTTTGTCAGTCCTACCGTACCCTAAGCATATACAATTCACCGTAAATCTTAATTACATTAAAGTAGCCATGAATCTGAACAGGGCTCCTGCAGCAACGCTATTTGGTTGAGACAAAACTTGGTGAAAAGTGCCTACATCAGTTCTGTTCAAGGTCGATACTAAATTACTTCGATTAGGCTTGTATCGAATGCTCCTCCTTGTACCACAAAAGTACAAGCATACTTTGTCGGAAGTGTTAGGGCTCACTTCGCACGCCCTAATAAGAACTGTAGACACAAGTGTTACACTTTCAAGTATAAGTAGTTGTTTTTAAGATTGCTAAAAGTATCAAAATTGTGTGCGTAATTCAATTACATTATTATACAATTGTTTTCTTTTTGAATGATAAACTTTAACTAATTTAAACTGTTTAATCCATAAAATATAATTGTGAAACTTGGGATGGTCATACCTAACAATCACGATAATATGGTTGAATGAAATTGACGTGGAGTAATAAATAGTAACTTTTTATCGCGATTAACAATACCAACTCAACGCAGGCGTAGCTGCGAGCGAAAACTCGTTGGTAAAGAATCTTGAAATATTACGGCACTTGATAAAATTAGTTATCAGCAACAGTAGATTCTTGAATTTGTACCCATTGAGGATGATATATCCAATCTCATGTACTCTTCTTTTAATATATTTATCTCTTATTTTTACATCAGTCTTCTAATATGGTGTAAAATATAATCGTGGCAGCACCATATATACCTGTATATACAGTTTATAAACAAAGAAACATTGTAAACAATGCCGCAATTTTTTTTGCCTGTTCTTTTCAAATTGCCGCAAATTTTTTTGCCTGTTCTTTTCTCCGGCTTTACCTATTGTTTGTGAACAGGCACTACATGTATATTTAGAATCTATTTTTCACAAGAGTAGTATTTTGCTTCAAATTAATAAAGATTTTTTATTATAATTATTATTATTTGCTTGCATCTTTCTGTTTCAATATAATAGTTTGTATTGCGGTGAGATATAAAAAAATCAAATTCGGAGTTTAACTCCTTGGTTTGGTTAGGAATTCCAATCCCACTTCGATCTGGAATCGGAATTCCGATCGTACATAGGTACATAGGAATGCGCTCTGGTCTCATTTGACTACTTGATGAGGGTCCATTGAATATTTGTGGTTTGGTCACAATGTTATAGTTGTGACAAAGGCTATGTAACTATTTGATCTTTACGGGCTTCGGTTTAAAGTTACATTGAAATGGGATCGTCCAATCCCTATTTGGAATTCAAAGAAAAGAGTTGTACTCGTATGTCTGTGATGCTCAAAACGAATGGCTTTTTTAAGACATTTGATGACAGCGTCTATCTTTTTTAGAGGGATAATAGCTTCAAATTTATAAGGTTTATAGTGAACACTGTAAAGTACCTATACTAAGCATTAACTGGTAACTGGTGAGCTGATCAGAATCTGAGCTCACAATGATACAAAACTCCTTATGTGTCCGAGATCAATACACATTTCTTAAACATTAATGAACTTTCCAAAAAAATAGTTGACTCCACTGGTGACCGTAGAGCTGGTAGCTTCCTCGCACAACGCATCAGTATCGCTGTACCTAGTCTGGCCATAAATACTGTTACAATTAAAAATAAGAAAGATATTACATTTGAATTTGGAATCTGTCATTTTTATACGATTGTTCATTGTATTTTCTAATTTTGGCGCCAATACATTGTACAATATTTTGCTATATTAAAATGGAGTGGGGTGATAAAGAAAACCGAATCGCTGTGATTGCATTACACAAAGTTGGTATGGAGCCGAATGTAATTTTTAAAACTCTCCATACGCTTGGTATTAGTCAAATGTTTGTGTACCGGGCTATTAATAGGTACAATGAGACCTTCTCTGTTTGTGACAGAAAAAGATCTGGCCGTCCACGTAGTGTTCGTACGAAAATGGTGGTCAAAGCAGTAAGGGAAAGAATTCGAAGAAATCCTGTCCGAAAGCAAAAGATTTTATCTCGGGAGATGAAGATAGCACCCAGAACCATGTCACGCATTTTAAAAGATGACTTAGGACTTGCAGCCTATAAGAGACGCACTGGTCATTTTTTAACTGATAATTTAAAAAAGAATAGGGTGGTAAAATCGAAGCAACTACTGAAGCGGTACGCAAAGGGAGGTCACAGAAAAATTTTGTTTACGGATGAGAAAATCTTTACAGTTGAGCAACATTTTAACAAACAAAATGACCGTATTTATGCTCAAAGCTCTAAGGAAGCTTCCCAATTAGTCGACAGAGTGCAACGTGGGCATTATCCGACTTCAGTGATGGTTTGGTGGGGTGTTAGCTATGAAGGAGTGAGTGAGCCATATTTTTGTGAAAAAGGTATCAAAACATCGGCACAAGTGTATCAAGATACCATTCTTGAGAAGGTAGTTAAACCCCTTAACAACACCATGTTCAATAACCAAGTATGGTCCTTCCAACAAGACTCAGCGCCGGGTCATAAAGCTCGGTCCACGCAGTCTTGGTTGGAATTGAACGTTTCGGACTTCATCAGAGCTGAAGACTGGCCGTCGTCTAGTCCCGATCTTAATCCGCTGGATTATGATTTATGGTCAGTTTTAGAGAGTATGGCTTGCTCTAAACGCCATGATAATTTGGAGTCCCTAAAACAATCCATACGATTGGCAGTGAAGAATTTTCCCATGGAAAGAGTGCGTGCTTCTATTGATAACTGGCCTCAACGTTTAAAGGACTGTGTTGCAGCCAATGGAGACCACTTCGAATAAGCTTTTTATATTTTGAATTGTTTTTTATTTATGTATTAAACTAACACACTGTAAAAGTAATAAATATTATTTGCAATAAAAAAAAATGTTTTTTCTTCGTAACAATATTTATGGCTAGACTAGGTATTTGTGGAACCATGCTTAGGAATCCCTATTTTTTGGATATATTTAAGTTTTATTTAGTCTTAATTTATAGTTTAAACATAGTTTTTCATAGTTAGTAATTATTATAACATTCAAATAAATATAACTGTAAAAATATCTACCTAAATATTAGTAAAGTATTTATATACACATTTGACCTGAACTGCCTTCAGTTGTAAATCAAGAGAATGTATAAGGACATCATCGATTAGTGGTAATGTGTGACTTATTCCTGTGTTAGTCTATAACTCCGGTGTCTTCGAACCTAGAATAAGGTTTTATACACTAAAACCTTCCCAGAAAAGAATGCTATCGAATAGTGAAAACTCTATCCAAATCAGATCAGTAACTTTTGAGAAATAGTGAAAATACATACATACAATTTAAATGACGCCCGCAATAGGGTACAAGCCCTGTGTTGCGGGGGACTTTACAAACATACAAGTTACGGACACAAATTCCACCCAGACTTAGAACAACAATTTGTGGATTACACAAAGTGGTGTCCTGTGTGAGAAACGAACCCGCGACCTATTGCGTAGCAGTCAGATACACTCCCACTGCGCCACCGAGGTAGTCAATACGTGTTCGATAAAATTGCACCGATGGTGGTCATGGGTAGACTACGATCGGTGATCTATCGTCGGGTAAATGAAAGGTAAATTCTTCTTCTTTAAATAACGACTGCCTCTGTGGTGCGAAGGGAGTGTATTCGACTGCTACGCAAGAGGTCGTGGGTTCGATCCCCACCAAGGATAAAACTTTATGTGATGAGCACGATGGTTTATTCTGTGTCTGGGTGTTATTTATCTATAATATGTATGTATTTGGAAATATATAAGTATGTTTATCAATTGTCTGGTTTCCATAGTACAAGCTCTGCTTAGTTTGGAAAAGAAAAAAAATATTCAAATATTCAAAATTCTTTATTCACTTACGATGCAAAACAACACTTGTGATACGTCGGGATTCTACATGTATATGTAATGCCAAGTTCAAAAGCCAGAGAAAAGAACCTGGCAATAAAAACTCGCCGCAACTCTTTTTAAATGGCCAATTTTACAATGTTTGAATGTTTATTAACTTGATATGGGGGTAAGGTACTGCGACTAATATACTATACGCTATGTTAAAGGACTAGTTGACCAAACCAGACTACTGGTTTGGTCAACTACGGTTTTTCACGAATTTCTCTTATTTTTAATTCGTCAAAGTAAACCGTATACGACATTCAGATTTAAAGTGCATTTCACAACCAGACGATGGTTTATTAAAAAAAAGAAGCGAAGTGCATTCGAGACCACTCCTTCCGTGTAATTAAAATACACCGCCCATTAACGAAAGCCTTACTTTATTTGATAGCGAGTTTTATTTCACGGAGCTCTTGGAGATTTGACTTATGAATTTTAGACAACTGGAGTCTACCGGTTGCGTTATTTTTTAGTTGAAATTCTTTTATTTTCCTCATTTTTTAACTGGAACTTTAAACCCTGATATAGTTTACGAGTTTAAGAAACGTTAACGTTGTTGTTTTTAAACTTTCGCGATTTTTTATACATATTAGATATATTTCAGGACTTAATCACGTGAATTATTTACCCGACGTTTCGATCGAATTGCACCGATCGTGGTCACGGGTCGACTGGTGACCACGATCGATGCAATTCGATCGAAACGTTGTTGATGAAATTCATTAGACCAGATGACATAGAAACGTCAGTCTTTGGAGAATTAAATAATTAAATAGTTTTGCCTAAAACGGCTCTCCTATTTTCTAAGAGGCCGGAACCTCACCTGCTTTGCCTCTGGTGTTGTCTATGGGTATCGGTAATGGTAATTAAAGAGAATATAAAACTTCGTAATTATTGTAATAATATTGATAATAATAAAAAAATAAATAATCATAATTATTGGTAATTACCAAATTTACCAAACGAAGCGTTAAGGTCTCTTTTTATGGTCAGCAAAACTGAATCCAATTCTAAGAAAAATGTGTTAATTAAATATGATTTATTGTACTCTATAATGCAAACACAGCATGCATTTTTAACAAGGTGTCAAATAACTTTTATAATTAAAAATGTGTTAACTGCTAGTCTTTGGTATTTACTTCTCATCAGGTGCCAGCAATGAGGTTAAGCACGGTTGCTAAAATAAATGGACTCAACTTACTGGACGTAAAAGGCTTACGGTGGTTTAAAAAAAAGCCAATTTCGACTTTAGTCACCTATACTAATATTATAAAGCTGAAGAGTTTGTTTGAACGCGGTAATCTCAGGAACAACTGGTCCGAAGTGAAAAAATCTTTCACTGTTGGATACTCCATTTATCGAGGAAGGCTATAGGCTATATAACGTCACGCCACGATCAAAAGGAACGGAGCAGCAATGAAAAATATTGCAAAAACGGGGAAAATTTACGCAGACGAAGTTGCGCCAATCAGCTAGTAAGTAATATGTGTAGGTATACATGCAAAATTACAGCTTTCTAGCACTAACAGTCTCTGAGCTACGCTGCGGACGGACGGACGGACATGGCAAACTACCTATATGTGTTTCGTTTTGCCATTTTGGCTATGGAACCCTAGCTATAGATATTATTTTAAATGAGCTATCCAACATTAAAATATTTTTTCAATTCGGACTTGTTGATGGACCTGCGATTATTCCGTTAAAACAAACAAACAAACTTATAAGCTTTTTTATATTAGTATAGATGCCGAATAAGTGAAAGAATAAAATCATGAAAAACATTTTTTTTTTGAGGGTACCTTTGCTATATGTATAGTGGGGATGTGATTTTATTCATAGGTATGAATAAAATCACATCCCCACTATACGTATACCTATCTAATAATACCCTACACGATGAGGTCATCGTGTGTGGTATTATTAGATAGGTCTTTTGAAAATGTTTAGGGGTTGTAAAGACCATTTTTAGATTTAGGCATCCGTTTCTTAAATTTTAATATTTAAAGTGCAAATTTTTTTTTGAGTAAAGTGTAACATCTTGTGGGGGGCGCCTTACAGCTAAATGGTTTATGTTGGGTATGTAAAAAAAATCACAGTAGAAATATATAGAGTAAAATCAAAAGAAAAAGTCTTCCCGTGACCACGGCCGTTGCAATACGGTCGAAACGTCGGGCAATAAACAAGGTATTTTACCTTAAATTATTTACGCGATTAAGACCCGTAATATATATATTTTAATCATGTGTACAAATCGCGAAAGTTTATCAACATTTAAAAGAAAATCTATCACAGCTAAGTAGGCGACTGCTACGCAAGAGGTCGTGGGTTGGATTCCCACACGGGACACCACTTTGTGTGATCCACAAATTGTAGTTTCGAGTCTGGGTGTACTGTGTGTCCGTGACTCCATAATGCTTGAGTCGTCTTCAAAAAAAAAATGGTGAGTAACAACATTTTTGTACAATTTCCATTATTATTTAGTGGCCCGACATGCACCTTCTCGAATTATATTTAACTAAATAAAAAGGATAAAAACCCTACTATGCAAGTATCTAGTTCCATCTCTTTCTTTCAAAGCTCTTCTCTAGACCATAATCCCACCGTGTGAGCTACATAAGCTTAAGACGCCACCGTCTGCCTGTATTTTGTAGCTTTTTTAAGCCACGGCTTTGCGAGGCTTACTTCGTTCCATTATCGCTATGTGATGCAGATTTTTAAACATGTTCGTCTATTTTTTTTTGTTTATTTTATGCTGCTTACTTGGATATTACAGAGAATATTAAATATACTAATTTCTTAAAACAACTAAAACACACACACCCCAAAATAGGCAGTGCCTATACTATACACGAAGGTTAACCCTGAGTGGGAATCGAACCTACGATCTCTGGCTTTAAAAAGTAAAAATATGCCAAGGTCTAAATGGAAATAAAGTTATTTTGAAATTCTAAAAATCTTACCTGTGTATGATTTATATATATAACAAGCTGTCCCGCGCGACTTCGTCTGCGTAAATTTTCCCCGTTTTTGCAACATTTCTCATTGCTGCTGCGCTCCTGTTAATTGTAGCGTGATGTTATATAGCCTATAGCCTTCCTCGATAAAAGGGCTATCCAACAGTAAAAGATTTTTTCAATTCGGATCAGTAGTTCCTGAGATTACCGCGTTCAAACAAACAAACTCTTCAGCTTTGTAATATTAGTATATATTGGGTTTATTTCATGGGTTGTGCCTCTCCTATCTCAGAACAGAAGAAGGGTTCCTGTAATAAGTTTCCCACGTCTCCTTAACATCAACACAAGTCATCATCTAATGTTATCTCTTTCCCACCAAACTTTATCAATATATCTAAAAGAGACCACACTATTTATATGCTTTCATTTGCAAGTTACAAGGTTACGTTACTCATAAACGCATTTTGAATTTGGAACAGTTCGAAGAGAATGATGTATAGCGTTCCAATTCGAGTGATTTATTTTTGTTTTAACTTTACTTGAAATGAGAACATGTTGCGTGGAACGGAATACTTTGAAAATTATAAGAAATAGCTGTTGTTCGCGGTTCAGTTGAAGTGAAATTCAATTTAGAAACAGTTTTTATTTTTATTAAAAGTTCACGCTTCAGTTGAGAAAGAAAGAGTAAAATAACAAGTTTGAAAAACACAACGGCTTGATTTTTAAGTGTGTTAATAGGTTTATAGCTAAGTGCTAATTTTGAAGCTATTGGAAGTAGTTGAAAAAAACTCCTGGTGTTGAAACTGTTCAGAGCATTCAAATACCGACTTTATTTTCATTAACCTTTAGTGTAGATTGTCAAATAAACTTCAAAACGTCAACCACGACAAACAACAAACACGATAAACCACATCCATATAACACATTAAACATCTATTACCACATTGATTCAAATCGATTCCCAAATAAAGAGCAAGTACTCGATTCGAATTGAAACTGACCACAAATGAATAACAACTAAGTTTGGAATATAAAACCTTAAAACGACGTCGACAATGCATATTTCATGAACAGCTCTTAGCTTTAATACCACGGCAAGCTTTATCTGTACTAGACACAAGACCAATCCTAAAAAAATATTAATTTATCTTTACCGATATTGACCTCGTCTTTAGGACATAAATAAAAAAAACTTGAGAGGTGTCAAGGGACACCCGGATGGAACGAAGTTCTTAATTTTTTTTTAATTATTTTTCGCAACACCACACTGTTCAATGCCAAATAGAAAGACAAAACGAAAATAACTTACTAAAAGACGATTGTAAACCGAAGGCTCGAACCCACAACTGCACAATTGTCACCAATACTGTGTACCGAATTTATGCCTCTAGACCAAATCGACAGGTGACTTCTTTGTCAAATTAGATGTTCATATCTAACGCGCACGCCACACGGCTTGTGTGTGTCAAAAAGTGTCGTTACAACTTTTCGTGAGATTTTTTTCCGTCTAGCCCCCTTTCACAACGCGCGATAAGGAACTTCATTCCAAAAATAAATAAAAACGGTTAACAAAAAAGTCATTATTTTCACAGCTTTGCATGTAATGTATAAAAATACATAAAATGCGTGCAAAAGCCGTAAGACTGAGATCTTTGTGCAGTTAATTAAGACTGACATAATTTTTGGCTACAATGGCATCAACCCAAACATTTGCAGAAGCGGCCAAAAATACTCTGATTTAATTTTAAATTACGCATAAGGAACTTCTAAACTGGTTTCTGTATCGGGAACTTTGTGTAATAAAAATCAAAATTCTTCCTAAAACGAACATACAACACACATGAGAACAGCGAGACACCTCAATACAATTTGCTCTTAGAACAACTGAACTTGCTCTCAGAGCATTCGTAATCAAAATTACAATAGGGATGTTGACTGTCAAGTCAAATCAGTCTCTTTTCATGAAATGTCAAAACGACAAGCTCTATAGAATTGTGTATGGAATAACAACTTATGATGTCATAAGTTCCTATCGTCAAATCATTACTTTTAGCATTCGTTTTCATGCTCTTAAATTCAAAAACAAGTTCAATTGTGAAATAACATTTTTTTTCAGAGCATTTTAAGACCTACTATTACCTGATTAGTATAAAATAATTTACTTTTATTTCCCGACTGTAAAGAAGGGTATTGTTTTGAGGTGTGATGTATAAAAATTGCGAAAGTTTAAAAACAATAAGATCCCTACAATTTCATGCAGTCGGAGGCACTTTACTAAGTTCATCGAGATTCATTACTGCCTCCGACTGCATGAAATTGTATAATTATGTAGGGATCTTATTGTTTTTAAACTTTCGCAATTTTTATACATCACACCTCTTTATTTTGACATCTCATAGCCGCCATGTTTGTTTTTAAAAACGTCACCTTTCTAAGAACACTTGGGCGATTAAGACGAATCTAATGACGTATGAATTTTATAAATCCGTTCAGTGGATTGTGAGATATTAGGTAATAAAGAATATTACATACATACATACAAGATACGCGCGAAAAACATAACCCTTCTTTACAGTCGGGAAATAAAAGTAAATTATTTTATACTAATCAGGTAATAGTAGGTCTTAAAATGCTCTGAAAAAAAATGTTATTTCACAATTGAACTTGTTTTTGAATTTAAGAGCATGAAAACGAATGCTAAAAGTAATGATTTGACGATAGGAACTTATGACATCATAAGTTGTTATTCCATACACAATTCTATAGAGCTTGTCGTTTTGACATTTCATGAAAAGAGACTGATTTGACTTGACAGTCAACATCCCTATTGTAATTTTGATTACGAATGCTCTGAGAGCAAGTTCAGTTGTTCTAAGAGCAAATTGTATTGAGGTGTCTCGCTGTTCTCATGTGTGTTGTATGTTCGTTTTAGGAAGAATTTTGATTTTTATTACACAAAGTTCCCGATACAGAAACCAGTTTAGTGGTTCCTTAAGCGTTATTTAAAATTAAATCAGAGTATTTTTGGCCTCTTCTACAAATGTTTGGGTTGATGGCATTATAGCCAAAAATTCTGTTAGTCTTAATTAACTGCACAGATCTCAGTCTTACGGCTTTTGCACGCATTTTATGTATTTTCATACATTACATGCAGAGCTGTGAGAATTATGACTTTTTTTTTAACCGTTTTTTTTAAGCTATTGCATAGCTTCTATCGCGGGCCTTGAGCGCGGGGACCGAATCCAGAAATTCCGTAACGAAAAAACCTCACGCTCCCCCTCCCCACTCCGACAGGCACAGCGGTGATACTTTTTAGTTTTGCCATTTATCGATGAATAGCAGAACTTTTAATGACTTTTTTTAAATTAAAAAAAAAATAATAATTAAAAAAAAAATTTGTTTAATTCCCTTTTTGTAATTTAAAAAAAAAAAAAAAACATTTTTTATAATGAAAACTTTTTTTTTTTTAATTGCTTAATTTGATAAAAATGCTATGCAATAGCTTTACCGCGGCAGTCCCCGAGTGCCACACAATTTTTTTTATTTTTTTATTTATGTCCTAAAGACGAGGTCAATATCAGTAAAGATAAATTAATATTTTTTTAGGATTGGTCTTGTGTCTAGTACAGATAATCCTTGCCGTGGTATTAAAGCTGAGGGCTGTTCATGAAATATGCATTGTCGACGTCGTTTTAAGGTTTTATATTCCAAACTTAGTTGTTATTCATTTGTGGTCAGTTTCAATTCGAATCGAGTACTTGCTCTTTATTTGGGAATCGATTTGAATCAATGTGGTGGTAGATGTTTAATGTGTTATATGGATGTGGTTTATCGTGTTTGTTGTTTGTCGTGGTTGACATTTTGAAGTTTATTTGACAATCTACACTTAAGGCTAATGAAAATAAAGTCGGTATTTGAATGCTCTGAACAGTTTCAACACCAGGAGTTTTTTTCAACTACTTCCAATAGCTTCAAAATTAGCACTTAGCTATAAACCTATTGACACACTTAAAAATCAAGCCGTTGTGTTTTTTAAACTTGTTATTTTTCTCTTTATTTCCCAACTGAAGCATGAACTTTTAATAAAAATAAAAACTGTTTCTAAATTGAATTTCACTTCAACTGAACCGCGAACAACAGCTATTTCTTATAATTTTCAAAGTATTCCGTTTCACGCAACATGTTCTCATTTCAAGTAAAGTTAAAACAAAAATAAATCACTCGATTTGGAACGCTATACATCATTCTCTTCGAACTGTTCCAAATTCAAAATGCGTTTATGAGTAACGTAACCTTGTAACTTGCAAATGAAAGCATATAAATATAGTGGTCTCTTTCAGATATATTGATAAAGTTTGGTGAGAAAGAGATAACATTAGATGATGACTTGTGTTGATGTTAAGGAGACGTGGGAAACTTATTACAGGAACCCTTCTTCTGTTCTGAGATAGGACAGGCACGACCCATGAAGCATATATACTAATATTACAAAGCTGAAGAGTTTGTTTGTTTGAACGCGGTAATCTCAGGAACTACTGATCCGAATTGAAAAAATCTTATACTGTTGGATAGCCCTTTTATTGAGGAAGGCTATTGGCTATATAACATCACGCTACAATTAACAGGAGCGGAGCAGCAATTGTGAAATAACATTTTTTTTCAGAGCATTTTAAGACCTACTATTACCTGATTAGTATAAAATAATTTACTTTTATTTCCCGACTGTAAAGAAGGGTTATGTTTTTCGCGCGTATCTTGTATGTATGTATGTAATATTCTTTATTACCTAATATCTCACAATCCACTGAACGGATTTATAAAATTCATACGTCATTAGATTCGTCTTAATCGCCCAAGTGTTCTTAGAAAGGTGACGTTTTTAAAAACAAACATGGCGGCTATGAGATGTCAAAATAAAGAGGTGTGATGTATAAAAATTGCGAAAGTTTAAAAACAATAAGATCCCTACATAATTATACAATTTCATGCAGTCGGAGGCAGTAATGAATCTCGATGAACTTAGTAAAGTGCCTCCGACTGCATGAAATTGTATAATTATGTAGGGGATCTTGTTTCCATCTTTTTTGTGCAGGCGGGTTTTTTTATTTTTATAATTTTTTTTTTTTGTAGTCAACTACCCAATTCACTAACGACCATCCTGGTCAGCAGCCGAACTCCAAGTATAATCTCTCTCATTATGAACATTTAAAAGTAAAGTCTAGAACAATAGAGTATATTGACTGCCTCTGTGGCGCGGTGGGAGTGTATCCGACTGCTACGCAAGAGGTCGTAGGTTCGATCCCCACCTAGGCTAAAACTTTGTGTAATTAGCATTATGGTTTATTTTGTGTCTGGGTGTTATTTATGTATAATATGAATGTATTTAGAAATATATAAGTATGTTTATCAGTTGTCTGGTTTCCATAGTACAAGCTCTGCTTAGTTTGTGATCAGATAACGTTGTGTGAGTTGTCCCATGATATTATATCATTACTAGCTGACCCGCGCAACTTCGTCTGCGTAAATTTTCCCTTTTTTTTTACAATATTTTTCATTGCTGCTCCGCTCCTATTGGTCGTAGCGTGATGTTATAACCTATAGCCTTCCTCGATAAATGGGCTATCCAACAATAAAATAATTTTTCAATGCGGCCCAGTAGTTCCTGAGATTATCGCGTTCAAACAAACAAACAAACTCTTAGGGGGATGAAAAATAGATGTTGTCCGATTCTCAGACCTACCCAATATGCACACAAAATTTCATCAAAATTGGTCAAGCCGTTTCGGAGGAGTATGGCAACGAAAACTGTGACACGAGAATTTTATATATTAGACTAGCTGTCCCGCGCAACTTCGTCTGCGTAAATTTTCCCTTTTTTCTTTTTCTTTTTTTTTTTTTTTTTCTTTTTTTACAACATTTTTCATTGCTGCTCCGCTCCTATTGGTCGTAGCGTGATATTATAACCTATAGCCTTCCCCGATAAATGGGCTATACAACAATAAAATATTTTTTCAGTGCAGCCCAGTAGTTCCTGAGATTATCGCATTCAAACAAACAAACAAACTCTTAGGGGTATGAAAAATAGATGTTGGCTGATTATCATAGATACCGGATAAGCTGACCCGCGCAACTTCGTCTGCGTAAATTTTACCCGTTTTTGCAACATTTATCATTGCTGCTCAGCTCCTATAGGTCTTAGCGTGATGTTATATAGCCTATAGCCTTTCTCAATAAATCGGCTATCCAACAGTAAAATATTTTTTCAGTGCAGCCCAGTAGTTCCTGAGATCATCGCGTACAAACAAACAAACAAACTCTTAGGGGGATGAAAAATAGATGTTGTCCGATTCTCAGACCTACCCAATATGCACACAAAATTTCATCAAAATCGGTCAAGCCGTTTCGGAGGAGTATGGCAACGAAAACTGTGACACGAGAATTTTATATATTAGAAGAAGATATACGTGAACAGGTCATGATGTACTTGGTTGAGATCATAACAGAAATATCACATTACCTATCTATATACCTATACTTTTATTGTATTTGGCCCACATAGTGCTGTCGGTATAGGTAGAATTTTTCGCTAGCGACCAATCGTTACAATGTTTTTTCCCAAACTTTTACACAATTTTCGCTGTGTCATGGAGCCTTGTCATTCGATATATCCAGGCCAGACTCCAAACAATTTGAGAGCAAATCTCAATGTACATGGATCACCACTGTAAGCCTCTTATAAATACAGTCTCCACGCCTAAAGAGTAGCAAATCCAAGATAATCTGTTGATGACATGATTCCGAAATTAGGACCCAAAGTTTTTTACATTTAAATGAGTTTTGTTGAAGTCTCGCTTTCATGATATAATATTGTTGTTGTACGAAATAAATGGAGGATTCAGCCATCTTGTTTTCGGGACTAGTGATAATTTTTGTTTTTTATTTGTTGTTTTTCTTATCTGTGTTATGTAGGTCAATCAGTTTTAATCTTACAGAGTCTCTTCTTTAGTCACTTATGTTACAAAATGCAACTCGTATTAACGTCCCATGAACATAGGAATAGGTTACATCATAGCTTTATATTGAATGATAATAATTGTAAATTTTCATGATTATTACACAAACTACTCAACTTTTATTTAAACATAGAGTAAAAGAAAAAGCGTTGCGTCGTAAAAGATACGTCAGGTAAATAAAAGGTATTGCAGCTTTAAATATTTCATGTCCCTAAGTTGAGTTATATCACTATACTAGCTGACCCGCGCAACTTCGTCTGCGTAAGTTTTTCCGTTTTTGCAACATTTTTCATTACTGCTCCGCTACTTTTTATGGAAGCTTGATTTTATATAGCCTATAGCCTTCCTCAATAAATGGGCTGTCTAACAGTAAAAAAAAAAATTAAATTGAATCAACAGTTCCTGAGATTATCACGTTCAAGTAAACAAACAAACTCTTCAGCCTTATAATGTTAGTATAGACATAATTCCAAGTTTGCAACGCGATTGGTAAGCACAAGGTAGAACATTGACACATAAATGTATAATCGTTACACTAAGAATACATTAAAAACAAAGGTGAAATACAACAAAGAGTGTAACAATCACTTATAGGTAAACACCACATGCGCTTATGAAAGAGAAACAATTAAAGACTAACCCTACCATACACATATTGTAAAAACTATAGTTAAAAACTATAGAAAAAAAAGACATACAGTCCGTCAAATCTAAGAAGTACCGTTTGACAGTTCTGACAATTGAATGATAGGGATGGGATGAAAAAATCGATTACTATAATATCCGAACTTTAAGAGATCGATTACTATAATATCCGAATTTTAAGAAATCAATTGTTATAATTAAATAAAAGAAATGTTTAGGATATTTTTTTATTCACTACTAGTACTAGTATCGTCGTCTTCGTCATCATCGTCATTTAAATTAATGACCAGTTGATTGTCCATTACATTATCAAAGTGTACGTCTCTTTCGAAGTCGTCCATTATTATTTTCTTTGTTTTTTGTACTACTTTACTCCAATCTTCCTGTGTAACTTGGGCACATGCTTCCTTTAATAAACCTTCCATTTTCTTGACACTGAAGGGTGGTTTTGTGTTGTGTCTTGCTGCATAACCTGTAAAACAATAATGTAACTATTTGATAGCAGACGAAAACCATTGTTTAAATTATAAATGTTAGAAGTACTCGTGTTATTATTATAATATTATAAAATATTACCTTTAACTTGGGCCCAAATCAGTTCAATGGCATTATATTGGCAATGGTACGGAGGAAGTCGTATGACTTTGTGCCCGTGCTCTTCGGCCAATCGGTCAATTACATATGTCGGTTTTGGTGGTTTATGCAATTTCACTAACTGTAATAATTACGCTTTTAATAGTGACATGTCGGCATCCACTCCTTTTCTTTGCAGCCATGCCACCAAATCTGCTTTCTTATTGGCTGACGTAGGTGCTTTATCAATTTGCACAGAGTGGTATGGGGCATTATCCATTATAATTGTGCTGTTAGGAGGGATATTCTGTAATAAATTTAAGAACCACTCTCGGAACCTTACTGCGTCCATTTCTTCATGATACTCTTTAGTGCTTTTGGATTGGAAAGCTAATAAAGAGTTTTCCACGAAGCCTGTAGACGCTGACCCAGCATGGCATATTATGAGGCGTCCACCTTTTCCTATCGGCACCTTCGAGCACGAAGCTTCAGAATCATCAGTCCATGTTTTCGGCACAGAATGGTTGGAATTTAGCCAGGTTTCGTCCAAAAATATTACATTATACCAGTTTATAATTTGTTTAACTTCGCGCAGGAATGTTAGTCGCTGCATAATTATGTCATGTCGCTCCATAACAATTTTTCGTTTGTCAACTTTTTTGTATCTGAAGCCAATTCCTGTTATTACCGTTCTCAACGACTCTATGCTTCCCTTATACAGCCCGGCATCTTTTAAAGTTGCACATAACTTTGCCAATGTTGGAAATTAGCCTCTTGTAAAATACCCGTATATATGGTTTCTAATAGCATGACTATCGAATTCATCGATGCCTGTCACAGGTTTATTTCTTTTTCGTTTTTTCGGTGTGTGAAGTACGTTACTGTCACTCCCCGAAGGCCCATATTTTTCACTTAATATTTTGCCAACGGTGCGGCTACCAATACCGAGAGCTTCACCGACGCGATCCCGAACTTGTGTAACTGGCAGTAGAAGTCCACCATTTTGAGATTCACGCTCAAAATACTCGTGTAATTTCACCACCAATTCACGAGCCTGGCTGTTCAAAGTACGTCCTCTTTTCGACATTATTAATAAACACTTGCTTAGTTCGGAGTCCAGTATAAATATTGCCAAGGTAAACGGATAAAGAATGATCAGTCCAGAAAAGTAATAGCCAAGTCACAATTTGTAAAACACAAACGAGAAAGCAAGTACGCGCACAGTCAGCTTCCAAGATGGCGAGAGACTGCTGACGCCGAACCGACCGAGCGGACCGCGTGCGCTTGTAGTTGGCAGTGTTGCCAGAAAAAAAAAATTGTAGAGACTTGGACACCTGCGATTTTGCCTATTGACCTAAAAATAATTAAATTAATTTATTTTAGGGTATCTGTGTATTCAGTGCATTATGCGGTCGCGCAGTAACGTCGTTAATTTATAACATCAGGCAACAACATTTTTGTGAATGGGTTCTACATACCTTATTTTTATTAGTTTTAGACGTAGAAATAAGACTTAGAAGAAAAAATTGTAATTGTAAAATCAATGGATGTGCTTGTTAAAAATTTGTTTATTTCTCTGTAATATGCAAACCCATACTATCATACACAAAAATAAATGTAAAAAACACTATCCCTGACTCCATTTACTATTTCGACAGCGTTAGCGCGAGAAACCCCGACTTATTTGGGCGCGAAAATCAAAAATCGACAAATCGCTTTCGACAACTTTTTAAAGAAGCAAATATATTTGATTTATAAATACGTATTTTTGGTGAATGGGTTTTATCTCATATTTTACGATTACATTACTATTTAGTTTTGTAATCGTAATATGTGAGATAAATCCCATTCACATGAAAAAATATTTGTTTGGTTGTCAAGTGTAATTTGTAAATAATACATTCGATTTTTCGTATATGTAAACGATTTTTTTGCATACAAGTGTATCCGAAGAGTCGCAACACTACGTGCAGTGACCTAACTACGTAACTTTGTAATGAGGTCAAGAATATAACTATTAGAAATTATTTACTGTGTAAATATGTGTTATTTTGCTTTGTTTGAAAGTTTTCAATTACATTTAGATATTAAGAATTGTACATTTTTAGATACAATAATGAAATCTTTCTAAATTCATGGTTTTATGAAAAAGGTTATCGAAACTGAATAATGTACGTATGAACAAAGTTGTTTCGGTTTGAAAAATATGAAACGTCAAACGGTACCTCTTAGATTTGATGGACTGTAGTTGAACATAAATAAAAACAGAAAAATACTGCAAGGCTAACATATCTCTAGCAAACAATTCAGAATACTAGATTTATTGTTATTAATTATTGTTCACTATCACTTCATAGACGTGTCATTCATTTTATTTATTTTGACAAGCTGACTGCTAGTGGATGCACCCTTTTGAAACATAAAACAATGTCTACAACTTAGTATAATCGCGCTTATTCCCGTGTTGAATTGTGTACATCATGCAGCGCAAAAGTTTCAAAAGTTATAAGTGAAAGTTTTTCCCGCGGAACTTTAAATTATGTTCTCTTCATATTAAACACCACCATTCTATGAAGTTTTAATTATTTTAAACAGGCACTTTATATTGTTCATGTGTATTCGTGTACCTTTGATTCCTCCGTGGCTTAAAGGTAAAGCTATATTAATAATCCAACTGTGCCATGACAACTGTACACTCCTGTTTGAAACGAACAAATACTTGTGCTTTAATATGGCCCGGATCTATGGGCACATGATAAACTATTCCCATTCCATATTTGCGAACAATCTGCACACGGATTCAGAAATTTGTATACTATTGTAGACTGTTCCCTGGTAGCAAGTTTCTACCAACACAATTCCTGCCTGGAGAAACTTTGGACGTGTGATTTGTCGTACAAACTAATATGTTTATTCCTGTTACGCTTATCCTGTACATTATAATTATTTAGTACTAACGTGTTATTTTCCTGTATGAAAGATAAAATGCTAGGAATACTTTCGCTAAGTACACCAATTTTTCATGGAATGCCTTTGCGTTGAACAAAAGCCTACTTGCTTTTCTTTATAACGTTTTATACTGTAGCTTTTTTGGAACTTAACGTGATGAAATACATAAGGACATTCATAAAATGTAAGTGAATAGGTTTTGTTCACCGTTTCGCTGTAAGTTTGTTTTGTATTCTTAGACTTCGAGATTCCCGAAAGCTTGTCTTATTACATGTCCAGGTTCAGAATGTTTTATCTTGGGAAGATTTCATATCAATTACCTCTGTTTAACATTTTTGGGAGTTAGACATTCTGGAAATTGGACTAAAAGTCCAATTTCCAGAATGTCTAACTCCCAAAAATGTTAATTGATTTGGAAATTGTGGAAATTTGACATTTTAAAATCATTATATACTTTGGAAATTGGACATTCTGAACCTGACCATATTGAAACCACATTTTGTTTTGTATATGAGGATGGGAACTTTTTGTATACAGAATTCGAAGGAAGTTAGCTCCACTCACATCGAAAGCTGATTTTAGTATTCTTATATATACTACTTAATTAAAATCGTCCGAATAGTTAATTTAAATTATACCTAGAAAAGTGCAATATACACTAACTCTTAGTAATAATGCTTAATCAACTTCTTACTTCAGCAATACATAAAAAGTTACAAACACGACAGAATCATTTAATTTACTTTGATTTGATATACCAGCGTTAATGTTCTAGAAAAAATAAAAAAAAGCAGAAACGATGAAAGTTGTTAACAAAACGTTAGGGCGGAAAAAAGCCAGCTTTAATTATAAGAATATTATTTCTAAGTACAAGATCTGTCACATTTCGTTAAGCCTAACAGCATAATTTTGCGACAAACATTTTTAATACTCATTCCTTGAGACATTACTTTCATGGCGCAAGTAAGAAAATGCCTGTTTTGCGGAAAAAATGTAAATGCCGTCTACTTAGACGGAGCTTTAGTTTTTTACAAGTGGTCTTTGTCGTAAACCAGAAGATATTCTACGATCTTTTCTTTTTGATCTTGTAGATTTCTTTAAACCGATTTTGGTGGTTATTTTTCTGTGTATGCCTTTTTGTGTGTAAACAATAATGTTTTAACTATTTATTATACGGGAATTAACGCGCATTGTTTATCTTAAAATTGCTTGACGTTTCGACCAGGATGCACCGGCCCTGGTCACAAGCACTGCGGTCACTCTTGAGTCCGCTTGTGACCACGGCCGGTGCAACCTGGTCGAAACGTCAAGCAATTTTAAGGTAAACAAGGCGCGTTAATTCCCGTATATTAAATAGTTATAATCATGCAACGCGAAAGTTTAAATGTTAGTATAACAATAATGTTCTTCTAATGCAGTGTAGGACGGCTCCCCACGATATTGACTGACCATCTGATTAAGGTGGCGACTGCCTCGGTGGCGTGGTGGGAGTGTATCAGACTGCTACGCAAGACGGTGGGTTCGATTCCCACACGGGTCACCACTTTGTGTGATCCACAAATTGTTGTTCCGAGTCTGGGTGTAATTTGTGTCCGTGACTTGTATGTTTGTAAAGTACTCGCGACACAGGGCTTGTACCCTATTGTGGGAGTCGTTCAAAAAAAAAAGGTAGGTAGGCAGGGACTTGTTGGATGCAGACTGCTCAAAATTGGTCGGTCGTTGTGGAGGTCCTTGGGAGAGGCCTATGCTCATCAGTAGACGTTTTCTGGCTATTTTGTTTGATGACGAACTGATTTAAGTCACGGCAGCCTATTTACTAACTACTAAACGGGTGTTTTAAAGTGTACAAGTGGATGCTTAAACAAAGTACAAATTATTGTTTTTAAACTTTCGCGATTTTTATACATATTAGTTATATTACATACAGTCGACCCGTGACCACGATCGGTGTAATTCAATCGAAACGTCGGGTAAATAAAAGGTTCGTACCTTTAAATAATTCACGCGATTAAGTCCCGAAATATAACTAATAAAGTACAAATTCTATTTCCTGACTCTCATAGTTCGATATCATATATCTGTGTGTCGATATCTGTGACACACAGATATACACAGTCGTGTCGAAATGTCTATAACATTTTGTGATCATTTTCTTATTCGAAAGTTAATTTAATCGTAATGATTTTTTTTTATTAAAATCTGTTTAGTCGTTTTGAAGATATTCATTTGTTTATAACATATGTTGGATTTTCTAACGTGCACATATTGTTGATTGTATGATAAAAAATGTAATAGGTATATAAAATCTTGTGTCACGGTGTTTGTGGTCGAACTCCTCCGTAACGGCTCGACCGATTTTAATGTTTTTTTTTTTGTAAAATTTGGTAGATATGGAAAAAGGTCGTAATGTATTTTTTTTTTTTTTTTATAGCAATTCTAGTATTTTTGTATGAATGGTAAAAACGGGGAAAATTGACGCAGATGAAACTGATGCCAGTCAACTAGTAATTATTATAATGGAAGGTTTCAGATCGAAACTACTTAGATGGTATACAAGTAAATCACCCACGAAATCCTAAGATGAGCCTATTATATACATCGAAGAAATTATGCTTTTAGTAGGATAGAATAAACATAAATAGGCATCAAAGGAATAAATCCTTCAAGAATACGATACTTCTTAACCTAGAAAACTATTTTCTTTTTAATGATGATATCCTAGCCGTTACGTAACTGAAGTAGGTCGGTATAAGCAGGTCACCTTTTAAATATTATTTTATAGTGCCTGTAGTAATAGTAATATTAGTTTATAGGGCCTGTTGGCGTAGTGGTTAGTGACTATGACAGCTATGCCGGAGGTCGTGGGTTCGATCTCTACCCGGGGTAAAACGTTGTGTGATAGGCACGATGGTTTATTGTGCGTGGGTGTTATTTATCTATAATTTGTATGTATTTTGAAATATATAAGTATGTTTATCAGTTGTCTGGTTGCCATAGCACAAGCTCTGCTTAGTTTGGGATCAAATGGCGTTGTGTGAGTTGTCTCAAGATATTATATTATATTAATTAAGTGTTTGATTAGAAACAATTTATTAAATTATTATATATTAACTGTGTCCGTGACTTCGTCCGCGTGAAGTCGCAGTGCTGCTGACTCCCTATCGTAGCATTATCTGTCTAACTAGCGTGATGATAAAAGTAGCTCCCTACAACATCAGCTGTCGGACAGTCAACGTTCTGTCAGAATCACACCAGCTATTTCGGAGGTTAACCGGAACAAACAGAGATAATGACATACTGACAGACAAAAAAATCTGTTTTTGTTTTAAGTACAGTTTATACTTTCATAGGCATTTTGTAAAACACTGTTATTTAAAAAAAAACGAATTTCATTTACTGTCATAAAATTGTAAAATGGCTATTGCTGTATATTAAAATAAAAAAATAATTATTTAAAAACTAAAAAAATCCGCCTGCAAAAAGACAGACACAAGATACCTTTCAAACTTAATATCATGCAGTCGAAAGCACGTTATTATGTTCAACAGAATTAATCAATGACTCCGACTGACGTTGTAAGATTTAAAAAGACAAGGCGATTTAATAAGAACTACTTGTTTCATTATTATCGTTGTTTTACTTATTAGGAAATTTATGTATCTAGTAACACTCGCGTCATTGAGATGAATCTAATGACGTATCATTTATTAAAATCGATTGAGCCGTTGAGGAGTTGCGAGAGAACATAGGAATAAAAAAAGGATACATGCATACCCTCCTCACCCACATAACCCTCCTCAGAGACTACTGGTTCGAATATAAAAAATATTTTACTGTTGGATAGCTCATTTATCGAGGAAGGCTATAGGCTATTTAACATCACGCTATAACCACGAATTGGAGCGGAGCAGCAATTAAAAATGTTGCAAAACGGGAAAATTGACGCATACGAAATTGCAAGGGTGAGCTAGTACATTATACGTAAGTGATAGTTTAGGCACCGAATAAATAGTACAGGAGAGAAGATACCGCCTTGAGGGACGCCAGTAACGACATCAAGCCAGCTCGATGACGATTCGTCCGTTCGGACGGACTTCTTACGTCCCTGAAGATAAGAAGATAACCAATCCAGCGCATCGTCAGAAATCATCAATCATGAGAGAGAACGGACAGCTAGATCTAATGAATGACGGTGTTAAAAGCATTACAAAAATCGACCAGAATTAGGACTGTAGTTTTGGTATTCTTGATATTCATCTTAACATCGCCAGTTACCTTTAACATTGCAGTAACTGTGTTGTGCCCAGGCCTAAAACTATATTGAAATGAACTGAGAATATTGTTTTGATAGACACACCTAGATAATTTTATTATGAACAGAAGCGTAAAGAACTTTTGGAATAAAGGGAAGAATACTTATAGACCTGAAATGAGAAATAATAGAAGGATTGGCTATTTTAGGTAGAGGCCGTATGAAAGCCTTTCCCCACAACTATAGGAACTGTCCGGACTACCGGTGCCTACTTATTGAGTAATGTTAATAAGTTTTCTTTTAGTCTTTTCTATAGGGTTATATATCTTAAGTCGATGATATCTCTTAGAAAATCTACTATATTATTATTGTAGGAGTTAAATATTGCCTAGTTCTTTTGCCGTAATAGTTCCTTGTAAATAGTATCACATATTTACCCTGTTTTGTAAAATAATTATGATTTATAAGTTTTTATACTTATATCTTTAAAAAGTGAAAAAAGATGAAGTAGGTTATTTCGTCCAATACTGAATTACAAAAACTTCTCAAAAGTATTTATTTTTCAAAGATCGGTCCTCCAGGAAGTTTACATGAGGATATGGCATAACAATAAATAATAAATTCAGCATGTTCAGAAATGTGATCCCAAAATAATAAATCAGTCCATTTTCCTGTATTGTGGTACGAATCTAAACATGTATTTCGTAAATAAGTTAATTCACAATAACATGTGATATTTGTATTACTATACTGACGTTGTTTGTGTTTTATAAATGTTCCTATTTATTATTTTAAAGGAATATAAATAGTTGATATGTTTTTAGTTATCATGTATTAGAATAATACCAGGACTTAATCGCATGAAATATTTAAAGGTACGAACTTTTTATTTACCTTGTCTTATATTATGAAGAGTAGGCGAGGGTAGTTAAAAATCTCCGCGCCTCACAGAGACATCGCTAAGCTGCCATCAGTTAATTAAATCTTTTCAAAGAACTCTACACCAGCCTCCATACAAAGTTTCATACGTTTGAACCAATTTTCAAAACATTTTTTCCAGTCCGCCGCTAACACTTCTTCGATGGCCTTCTCGAACGCTCCCAGTGCGTCTTTCGGTGAGGAAAACCCTTTCAGCTGTTTTTTTATTACAATAAGAAGTCACGCGGTGCCAGATCAGGACTGTAAGGAGGGTGACCCAATTCTCTGACCAGTGTGGTGTCCGGGAAATCCCTCGTTTAGAACGCTGAGTGCGCGGGCGCGATGTCATGATGAAGCAGTCACAGAGACACGATAATTTAATTAGGCTCTCGAAAAAATGTGTAGGAAAATTCAAAATTTAAACAATGTAATTTTTCAAAATAATTTCAAGTGGCCAGTGCCTTATACATAAAAACTTTTTTCACAATAATTTCTGAGTGGCCTGGTATGAAGTAGTAGCTAACCAGCGCAACTTCGTCTGTGTAAATTTTCCACGTTTTTGCAACAATTTTCATTGCTGCTCCGCTTATATTGGCCGCAGCGTGGTGGTATGTGGCCTTACTCAATAAATGGGCTATCGATCGTTCCTGAGATTATCGCGTTCAAATAAACTCTTCAGCTTTATAATATTAGTACATATTTGTAAAAAAAATATTGCTGTACAACGCATTGAGCTTTTTAAAAAAACAAATAAAATATTTACAGACTTTTATTTCATCTCATGTAAGCGCGAAATCTTCCAACTTAAAATGAGGTTCATTACTTCAAGCACTGATACAAATATAAAGTATAACTTATTCATAACTCGTCTACTAAAATCAATATTTCTATCCACCCACTATACTCTTACCCTAATTTGGTTAAGCAAACATACTGTATCTAGTTAGTTACGACTAAATCAAAACAGGAAGGTGGATTATATTCTGTAAGTTAGGGCTAATGTACATGATGTTTTTTTGTGATACTCACACATTTTTCTTATACATAATCTTATTGTTTTTTTAATCTGTTTTTAAACGCGACATTTAAATTCAGCGTAGTAAGTGTGTAAGAAAGTGTGGGGTTTAGTGGCTACATGGAGCTTCTAAAAACCTGATCACCACGAATAGAATTTTGCGGACTAAACCGCCTATCGGAAGATACAACATATTTCGCTTTTTCAAATCCCAAAAAAGCGAATGATTTGCCGGTCACAGCTGCCAAAAGTAGCTTAAATTCTTTAACAGTCAGTTCAAGATATCAAACATAATATCCCTGGTTCTGATCACGTCGCTACTATAACTCATGGGTTCACTCATTAAAGTCATATTACGTGAACATTTGAAAATTCTAAAATACAGGGGTCTCGGCATCGAATATATATTTGTACCATTCGGCGTCATGGGGTCCCAGCGCGAACAAATTCTTCAAAGAAATTTCCAAAAAATGGGTCTACTCCACTGGTGACCGTAGAGCTGGCAGCTTCCTCGCACAATGCATCAACATTGCTAAACAGCGAGGACATCTGTGGAACCATGCCCAGGGACCCAATTTTTTTAGATATATTTTATTTAGTGTTAGTTTTTAGTTTTATTTAATAATTTATTGTAATTAGTTGAACAACTCTTAGTTTTGAATAAATGTTAGATGTATTTATTGTGAACATATTTGACTCATTGTTAATATGTCGGCAAAACCCGCTAAAAACGTGTTGGTGATTTATAGTTTGCATCAAAAATGTTAAACATCCTTTTGGTTTCTACTTTCATACTTTTTTTTTGTATTAATGTTCTAGTATGTCTCTTAAATAAATGATATAGTGGTGTAGGTACTGTGAGGAAATCAATAGCAGCAGTAACTACCTCAAAGTAATTTGACTTTACCAACAAAGTAAATTAAGTGCTTGCAAATAAACGTAGGCAGAGGCGAAGTCCGTCTGCATCTATGTGCAAAGTCTCCAAGAGGTAATTAAGTTGAAATCTTGATTCAATTCAATCCCTTTAATTATAAGTAAGGAAGTTGCTTCAGCATCGTTCTGCGCTCCTGGTACTGCAGAAATTAATTTGCATCCAGTATGAAAGAAAGTTTGGAATTGGGATGAATGTAATTTTCATTTTGATAATTTGTTTGATGCGCTATCTTATTTACTCTTCATAATTAATATTATTAAGAGGCAAAGTTTTCATAGGGTTCTTGGAAAATACTAGCTACTTTTTCCTATATCACAGTCAGCAGCTTTTTTTGGCAACACTTTGTTTATTTTGCCTGTTCTATTCCATTGCTGGGCAAAGTGCTTCAAACCCCCTTTGTAAATCTTCCTATTAGGTGCTTCCTTCTTTCACTTTTCTTGAAAGCATCCACATCGTCACACTAGCGTTTTCTTTGTCCTTGATGGTGGGGTCCATTTTCAGGCATCCACTGTGTGGTGATTTGTGTCCATTAATTTGGTTACATTCTGTATATTTATGTCCTCCACAAAACCTAACACCTTGGTAAAAAGTAGTCGGAGTTTCACATAAACTGAGCTTCCACATAGAATGAGATATTGTTTTAAACTTTCACGATTTTTCCACATGTTATAATATTATCGGGACTTAATCGCATAGTCACGGGTCGACTGATGGTAGCTTAGCAATGTCTCCGTTGTTCTATACCCACGCCTGGTTTCTCACCTTTTATTTAACCTCGTCGGGTAAATAAAAGGTTCATACCTTTAAATATAACACGCGACCAAGGCCCAATATTCTATTAATGGATGAGATATTGTATCTTTTTTGTTACTACCACAATGTTGCTAGCAGCGAAGCAATGATAAATAAGTGCAGAAATACTAGTAAAACAAAAAAGGATTGGTAAATATACATTTTATGATATTATTTGGCATACAATGATCAATATAGGGTTTAATGTTATTTCAAAAGGGATGCAGTACGAGTATATGATGAAAATCTTTCCTAAAAAATGCTTATACAGAATTCCACTCGGATAAAGCCGGGGGCAAATTTAAGTAGAATAATATATCGAGAAGGGTAGATTCTTATATTTTAATATACTTACTTCAACGGATCGGAATTCAGATGAAAGTCGGCGACGCTGAAATTTATGTACGCCATTTTTATTTTATTATGATTGTCAATGTTTAAAGTAACCTCGTTTGGGCAAAATTGTTTTATGTTGATGACCTACAGGCTGGAATATGTGTCATCACAGCACTCGTCACTTTTAGCGGACTATTGAAAGGGTAATGTTTGTTTTCGCCAATAACTATTGGTCCCAAATCAGTAGCCGTTTATGGAGTATTAAGAGATTCGACCAAGCAAATTGTTTAGATGTTGCTTAAGTTATGATCAAGTGCTACTCCTGCCTCGTCTAGTGCTAGCATATAAGTTCCGCAGTAATCTCAGGTAAATTCCTAGAAACATAATATGTTCCTAGGAAACTAATAGAACCGCTGCTGGCAACTGCATGTGGCTTACAGTTGCGGTTGGTGCTGTGGTTCGGAACAGAATATGTGATTATTTGAATGAATGTTATGTATGTTCTATTAATTTGGTACTATCTATAGCTTTAACAGTTTGGCAAATTGTAACAAAAAACGGGAAGTCAAATTACTGGATTGGTAAAGAACAGAGAATATACAATATTAGTCGTAGTTAAGATATTTAAATGAAGTCTACACTATGAATAAAATGAGACATTAAAATATTTAACCTAATTATTTTTTGAGACCAAAGTGGCGTGCAATTGGAGAGGCCTATGTCCAGCAGTGGACTGCGATAGGCTGATGATGATGATGATGATTTTGAGGTTTATCGATTTCTCACGTCTGAAGTCGTTATGCTTAGGTAGCATTTTAAAGTAAATCGTGGTCAAATTTTCACTTCTAGGAGGTATATTTTCTTACCTTTACTGAGTATAAAACAAAGTCGCTTCTCGTTGTCTATACGCTTAGATCTTCTAAACTACGAAACGGAATTCAATATATAATAGATTAATAGTTTAGATAATTTCTTACGGATGGTTTATACGTCTATTATATGCATATAATATTGGTGAAAAGTCCGTGCGAGTCCGAAGCGGGCACTAGTTCACAAATAAGATAAAAAATCCATCAAATTGACAAAGTAACTAAACTTGCTGCAATCTGACTACACTTATATGTTACACGATGTATATCATCACGAAAATAAAACTTAATTTTATTATCAAAGCAGCAACAGACATTTTTATACATAACTACACAAGTATACATATAGATATACACACGGTATCCGTGGAACATACGGAGGAAGATTAATGACGAGAGTGTGCTCCAGAAAGTATAAGTAAAGTAGAAAGGCAATACAAGGTTATTACTCAACTTGTTCCATACTGTATGTATCGTTCGACACCGTGTTTATTACTTAAAAGTCTCGGTTATAAGTATTTTGTACTCGTTCCATTTTTGTGTGATTTTCCTAAGAGTACTGCCGGTCCTGAAACTTATGAAATGTCCTGTAACTAAATGAAAATAAATGTGAAAGAAATGTCAAAGTTTCTCTTCGTAGAATCGGGCTATTGCATATCAAGGCTTCGGAGGTGCCTGCCACTTGAGTTGGAGAAGGTACCTGTCAATAATGTAGGCACCTGTTCCAGCAATTCCAAGTAGTGATTAGCGATTTCATCGCTCAAGAAACGTACAATAAATGTATATTGTATATCCCGTCGCACACTGGGGCAGCGTCATATTACATTAAACAGTAGTTACCCTATTTTAAGCTAGTGAAATACATATATGAGGAACTCATTGCAGAAATATAAAAAATATTTAAAAATATTGTAAATATATATTTTTTTACTGCTTATGTAGGGTTCAAATATTAACGTTTTAATAGTGCAATAGATTCTACATACCATTATCACTATGCTCCATATTAGACATAATTAATTCGTTTCGCGACCCACTTTAAATAAATTATTGAAAGTATTTGCAATACTCTTAGTTCGATTTACGTCTTACTTCGAGTGCAATTTGTAGGTACTAAATCAATTAATATTTTGTTTTAAAGGGTAGTAATGAATGCACTAAATAGTCAAGTTTGTCATAACATCATTAGTTTTATCAAAATACCCACTTTTCAAAATTGAATTTATATCATGTCCCTATATGACGCTGCCCCAGTGTGCGTCGGTGTAAACAAAAAATAATGCTGTATAGAGCGAGTACTCGCCGGCAGTGTGAACGATCACACTGGCGGCAAGTACCCAACTATTAGATAATATCTGTGTCTCTTTTGTTTGTACGGGATATACACAAGTATGTACCTACGTTTTTTCAAGCGATAAAACAGCTAATTTCCCATACACTATGGGAAATTAGCGGTTTTACCTCTTTTTTTAACTGCAGGTGTTCGGTTTGTCAATCTATTTCGATTGTTGTATTGAGGGCGAGTCCCTGTTTATGTTGTGTTATTTTTTTCATAATATAAATACATTTTAATTCATTGTACGTTTTGAAAAGAGTGGCCTGGAGTTTGTATTGCCATGTTCTTTTCTCCAGATTTACCTATTGATTGCGAACTTTGCATTACATGTACATGTAAAATACCGACGTATTACAAGTGATGTTTTGCATCCTAAGTGAATAAATTTTGTTAGGCTAAACACTGTTCCCATTTAACCCAAGCTGCAGACATTCAAATAAAACGCTTCTAAAATTTTACACCTGCAAATGAAACGCTCGAATTAAACAGACAGACATACTCATAATAGTCTTGAATACTTGACAAAGGTTTTGCACTTACATAAGCGCTTCTATTCGTACAAAATGACGTCATATACCTCTCCAGGGAAATTGATGACTTGTGTCCTGGAACGTTAAGTGCTTTATCGTTTGTCACAAAATAATGTAAGTAAAAAGGTTTCCTATTTGTTACTTCGATGCAAAAGAAGGGGGTTGTAAGTTGAAAGTATGTATCTGTGGATCTGTCTGTTTCTATTAGAAAGCTAGCTTGATAGGCTTTGTTCTTAGTTTTGCTTGATGAAAATGGGTTCAGCCGATTTGAGGATAATCAACTTTTTATCTAACAAGTCGTGGTTTTTATTGGCGTTTTGATAAGCGGGATCGTGTTGGAAACAAAAGTCTTAGGGGCCTTGTTTACATTGATAAAAGCTGACTCTTAAGCCTGAAATACACTATTGTGATGTGCTGTGTCGTGGCGCGTCAGAAACGTATCGGTTTCATACATTGTAAAAACAATTATTACAGTGTCGTGTCGACATAACACACTCCAATAATGTGTCTTGAACTACACTCAAGACACATTATTGAAGTGTGTTATGTCGACACGATACTGTAATAATTGTTTTTACCCATACTAAATGTATGGAATGACGCTTCACGACACACCACACAAATAATATGTTTCTGGCTTTAGCCTTGCGAGGAGTTTTACTCCTTTTTTTAATTTGTTAGCATTATCTGTCTTAGATAATAATTTACAAATAAACCCCATTTATCAATATGAAAGACACAATTAAACGTAAGTTATGGCAAACAGAATTATATTTTATAGCTGACCCGCGCAACTTCGTATACGTTAATTTTCCCCGTTTTTGCAACATTTTTCATTGCTGCTTTGCTCTTATTGGTCGTAGCGTGGTGTTATATAGCCTATAGTCTTCCTCGATAAATAGGCTATCCAAAAGTAAAAAAAAAATAATTGAGACCCGTAATTCCCGAGATTATTGCTTTCAAACAAACAAACTCTTCAGCTTTATACTAATAATATAGATAATAAGACTTTTCCCACGACTCCGACTCTTTAAGTTTGATTGTGATTGTAATTTGGAAGTCCTTTTCACCCTTCTGGGTATTTCAAATTAAAAAAATACCCAGAATGGTGAAGAAGATTATATTGTTGTACTACTGTGCTGACTCGCGCAACTTCGTCTGCGTAAATTTTCCATTTTTTTTTACAACATTTTTCATTGCTGCTCCGCTCCTATTGGTCGTAGCGTGATGTTATAACCTATAGCCTTCCTCGATAAATGGGCTATCCAACAATAAAATATTTTTTCAATGCGGCCCAGTAGTTCCTGAGATTAGGATGAAAAATAGATGTTGTCCGATTCTCAGACCTACCCAATATGCACACAAAATTTCATCAAAATCGGTCAAGCCGTTTCGGAGGAGTATGGCAACGAAAACTGTGACACGAGAATTTTATATATTAGATGTCAAAATTCAACCCAAACATCATAACGGATTTCTTTTTTTAATGGGTATACAGTTTCGGTCGCACTTGTTAAAATAACAGGGATGGAATAACTAAGTAAGAATAACTAGATATCTCGTACGTTATTTCATTCAACGGTGTCAAATGTCGGAATTTTAGTGTGATTCTTTGCTGTTTATCTATGTTTTACTACCCTATTCGTTTGTTCATCGAATAAACTATCACTCAGTTACGGATGAATGGTATTATTTTAGACAAAATTGGTTTCTATTGTTTAGTTGCCATGGGTAGAAAAACAGTATTTTTACCAAATACACGCGTTGTTATTTAAATGTTGCTGTTATTAGGGTTCCGTAGCCGAAATTACAAAACAGAACCCTTATAGTTTCGCCATGTCCGTCCGTAGCTTAGCTCAGAGACTGTTAGCGCAATAAGGTTGTAATTTTGCATGGATACACTTATTACTTCCGCCTAGAAAGAATAAAATCTTGAAGAACATTTTGTTTTGAAGGTGGGTACCTCCAGTATATTATGTAAAACGGGGATGATTGTTTTTCTAACCTACCCCATCGTGTGGGGTATCATTAGATAGGTTTTGTGAGAACCATTTTTCGATTTAGGGATTGTTTGTAAAATATAACGCTTAAAGGTGCGAATTTTTCATTTAGCTAGCAGAGTGGAGGGGACAATCCCCTCCACTCTGCTAGCTAAATGGTTGATGTTGGGTATGTGAAAAAAAGTAACGGTAGTAGTATTTAAAGTGAAATTAAAGGAAAATTATCATAGCTAAGTAGGTTTTCCCAGTTTACGAATAACACCTAATCAAATGCGAAGTATCAAAATTTTCGTTCAATATCCATTGAATATTATTATTAAGCAGATAAAACGTTGTAAATATAAAACAAAAACAACAGAAAACCCACTCCTTAAGCCACATTATTCGGATGGGGGGAGGACTATGTAAACCAACGAGATTAGATTAGATTACATGTTTTTTTTTTTCTTAAATTAAAACGACTCCCGCAGTAGGGTACAAGCCCTGTGTCGCGGGGGACTTTACAAACATACAAGTCACGGATACAAAGTACACCCAGACTCGGAACAACAATTTGTGGTTCACACAAAGTGGTGTCCCGTGTGGGAATCGAACCCACGACCTCATGCGTAGCAGTCGGATACACTCCCACCGCGCCACAGAGGCAGTCTTATTATTACATGTTATCAACTTTAACAAATATCTCAAACGTGATTGATTTTAGTCGTATTTTGAGCACACTGTATCTATTTTGCATAAATTTTAGTCTGAATCTAATTTGAAACAGAATACGTAAGTGTGAGATTTACCGAATGTTAAGCATATACGCTTTAAATTAATAGGCCATTCTGAGAAATTCAAAATTGATGTTGAGTACAAAATTGCTAACACTACCTATAGTTTCATACATTTTGTAGTAGACTTAGGTCAGCTATTTGGAAGCTCTTTTGTAATATGAGCGCTGGTTTAAAAGGTAGTGAAGTCCTTATTACATCCAATGTACAGGGCTATTTAAAGGATATATAGGACAGGCAATAAGGCAATATATAGGACAGGGCTATAACGCGAATTCGACAATAAAGAAAGTGTTAGGATTTAAGTACTTTTAATTAAAATAGGTACTATAATAGTCTGTTCTTAACTGTGGTTATGATAAACCGATGAAAGAAAAGTCGAGAGAAATCTGGAAAAATTTCGAGAAGACATATCGTGTGTTTTATTTTTTTTTTGTCTAAAACGATAACAATTGGGTCTCACATTACTAGCAATCCCGTTAACCCCTCCGCCTTAGTTATACAGGGTGATTTTTATTATACTAATAACCACCCGCTCTTGGCTTCTTTACATTACACCAAATAACTTCGTTATACAGGATGTTTGGTATTACATGAATTACAAAGTTATTTGATGTTATGTAAAGAAGCCACGACCGGGATGTTAGCTACAGGGTTCGCCCACCAAAAACCAGATGTGGATTAAACAGTCCAAATGCCCACTCAATCACTGGTTTTCAACAATCACAACCACACTTAAAACTACTTTACCGGCGAGATTCTTTTACCTCCCAAAACGTGGCCAGAACCAAAGCTAAGTGACAGATATATATTATTTGACAGATGCGTTCCGAAACACGCAATCTTGATACAATCGATTATTACAAGTCGATTATTATAGCGAACACGGGAGGTTATTAGTATATTAAAAATCAGCCTGCATAGCTTGTTTTAGGAGTGAGTTTACGTTGATAGTAAAATGGGTAACATTTGAACCCGCGATCTCACAATTACAAGTTCGATTCTACCGCCGTTTTATTTGATAGTATGTTTGTAAAGTTGTCAAATATACAAGATTCGAAACTTAATGCGGAAGATGTATATACTGGTATATACTTATTATGTATTTGACTTTATAATGGAATCCCAGCTTTAGAACGAGGACACATAACCATTAGTCGTCAAATGAAATTCAACGCCTTACTCAATAACGGACGCATCCAGGATTCAACGTCTAATAAAGCGGATATCAGTGGAGCGGAATTCTTTGAGCTAGTGATTTCGGTATCGAGGAACAGATTCAATTAAGTGTAGGAACTGGCGTATTGACGTTTCTGGAATAAGTGTAGAGTAGGTACGTTTTAGTACATATCAGGTACATTTTTTTTCCCCTGAAGTGGCGAACAAGCTTACAGCCCGCTTGATGGTTAGCAGTAACTCGTAGCCTGTGAATGTTTGCAACCCCATAGGTGTCACTTGCGCGAGGCCAACGCTGTAAAAATCGTTTTACTCCTTTTTTTAAGAACCCCATGCTGTCGTATTTTGGAAAAACGTGCGAGTACGTGTTGTAAGATGGAGGGGGGGCATCACCCCTCACCTGGATTCGCCTATGATTCGCGAAGATGATAATGATAAATTTGTTTGAATCTAGTTTTGAAGCGGTTTTCTTAACACGATGTTACGAAAGATGTACATGACACAAGTTCCAACCGCAACGTATTATTACGCACAGGTATGACATGGCGTTTCCACCGCGACGTATTAACCCCAGATACGTGACTGCCTTTAGTGTAGATTCCTTATTACATTGCTACTGTCAGCTATACTCTCTAGAGGAGTGGTAGGAGAATCCGACTTGAATTTGTCGGATCGATGTTTCAATCACGTCAAATGAATGACCCACGAACGCTTTTAGTCAATTCTATTTACTCCATTTGTCGAACAGTTCAATACCTTGATCCATCTTATGTAGTAAAAACTTCTGTTCCTGGTTAAGTGTCGGTGATAAAAAAATGAACCCCGTTTAAGGAAAAAAATATATCAAGTACATCACCGAATGCAAATTTAGCTGACTCACTCCTATGTTTTAGACTATATCTCTGGTGTTTCATAAGCTAGAACAACATGTTATACGCCAAAACTTTCCCAGAAAAATATGTAGTCGAATATATAAAACTACGTCTAAATCAGATGACTAGCTTCCGAGAAAATCGCGAACATATATACATACAGGTCAAATATAGAACCACCTTTTTTTGAAGGCATTTAAAAACAAACTTAGGATATGAAACAAAAATGAAAAAAATAAAAATTAGGTACATTTGGATGTTATTTTGCACACAAGATTAAATACTCAATGGTGTGACACCGTTGTTGAATGCAAAGTGGCCCTTATCTTTGTGGTGTATGTTGTTTCTCTTACTTGCTGACAAAATGGTCATTAACATGGATTACTGGGATTATTTTTAACCCTCGACGTAAAACGGCGGGAGTATTCATTTATGTATACATGATACTGAGTATTTGTATCTAATTTTATTAAAATCTGAGTATTCTAAAGCTTTCAGACCTCACCATCATTGGACTGACGACATTGTTAAATTCCACAAGGACTGGACAGTCCTAGCTCAAGATAGAGAAAGCACTAGAGCTGAGTTTTACCCGAAAGGGTTCCTAACCATTAATTGTGTTTGGTATACAGCCAAATAAATCTATACTTATATTATAAAGCTAAAGAGTTTGTTGGAATGCATTAATATCAGGAACTACGGATGTTACTGTCCAGCCCATTTTTAGAGGAAGTCATATAGGCTATAACATCACACGATATATAATACTACGATCAATACGAGCGGAGCAGCAATGTGAAATGTTGCAAAAAAGGGAAAAATATACGCGTAGGACAGCTAGTATTACATAAACACATTACCCTCTTTTATGTTCGCGCAGTCGGGTGAAAAGGACAGACAGAAGTTTATATGCTAAATAATGAAAAGTGAAAGTACCATTAAAATAAGGTACTTATATTATTCTGACCCGAAGAGCTTATTGTCATTAACCTAAAGTTATGTGCTAGGCTATTTATAAGATCTGATAACTTTTTAACAGTGAGAAATAAAATTAATGAGGGAGTCTTGAAAATAATGAAGTGGCGGTAGCCTGATAGCTAAGGCATTGGACTCGCAAGCCATATAGCCTATAACCTTTCTCGATAAATGGGCTATCCAACAGTAAAATATTTTTCAATTCGGACCGGTAGTTCCTGAGACCATCGCGTTCAAACAAACTCTTCAGCTCTACAATATTAATTTAGATATATTTCACTATAATCTTTTTCTTCTTTGTCACTAGATATATGCAAATGACTAAAAATAGAAAACAACTTGGCAAATAATCTAAGCCCTAAGGAAATTCTACATGTCAATGAATATAGTTTTGACACAAACATTGGAAATCAGACAACTTCAATATGTACCCGCGGGGCTTACCCGATACAAGTTTCTGGCAACCAAACAACTCGTATACCTATACATAGTAAATATGTGTTTGATAGTACCTGTAGTGAGGTTGATCCTTTTGGTATTGAAAACTGGATCAGCTAGGCTTATAGTTAGAATCTCATCAATCATAGATGCTATTATATTCAAAATCAAATAAAGTTATTGAGATATTTCTTTTTTTTTTGTACCACGAATATGTTGATAAGCGTCACGCTAGCCCATAACAGTACCAGTGACATCCAAATCCTTGTTTGGCAAAGATATGTATGTCTCCGCACCACACTTCTCCTTTCAGACATTAGTTCGAAAATTTCCAGTAAAGGTCCAGTAATTACACTTGCTACAGTGCCCTTCAACCGAAACACAGTGATGTGTTATCATCTCTATTTCATGAAAGAATAACTGACACTGTTTTAGTGCCCACCAAGACGGTATTTGGCTTGAACTCATATTATAATAGTACTTTCGAGTGGTAATTCGTAAGTACTATTAAATTATGAAGATATAGTGTTAAAATGTCTGAAAAGGTAGCATTGTTTTCCAAACAATCATTTTGAAATTGACATCACAACTAAGGCAAAGGACAGAGTTATATTACATGTCAATGCGAAATTGCGCTATGGGGGACGTAAAGCTTTGTACACTATTTGGAGCAGATTTAAAAAAAAAAAACTTTATTTATGGAAGGTGCAATAGGACATCTTACTACTATTGTAAATGCGGTGGATTTTTATTACTCAATCACGCTAGAACCGCTGAACGGATTTGAATGAAATTTTGCACATATATATCAATATCTGTGTCTACCTGGGTCCTATACCTGGGTCCACGAAAAATACATGCGCACCTGTATTTTTTTTTCATCACGGTAAGTGAAGAGCTACGCTTAGAAATGCATCAAAAGCCATGCGTGGCGGACATTTTTGAGCGTGCCACGCACGCATTTGTGACCACACTTCCCCATTTACCGTTATGAGAAAGAGTGGGCTTACCGTAGACACGGAATAAAGATCCTGGGCTACTTTTAATCCCGAAAAAAAATATTTTTAAGCAGCAATTAACCGCTTTTACCAGGGGCTTTAAAAGAAAATGCAATGTCTAAGAGAGATCTGCAAGTTCCATTGACCAAACCTTTTCTTACACGTTGTGTAGAATCCGATCTTAAGAGTATTGTGTTTTGCCCATAGCTAATCTCTTTTTATACTCTTAGAAATATTGACATAGATCAACAGCTGGCCCTATTCTCTCCATACATTCAATATAAACAACATACAGAATTGGGAATGAAATATCCAACATTTTCCAATAAATTCTCAACTTAAATCGTATACCAGTTCCACGTTCACATCTGTCAAGGTTAATTTTGTGTAAAAGCCTTTTCGCTACGTATATTATGAGATGGTGAGGCATGTAATTTTCTCATTGAAATGTCAAATAAATGGATGAAATGCGAGGTCGAAGATTACGTTTATTTGGAAAATTAGCATTTAATTGAACCTCTTGCTAAATGACTGTTGGTGAAGACGAAGGAAATGATTTCACAGGTTCGGTGGTGTTGCAGGACTGTGTACGACGGTTGAATCAGAGGTTGTGTGTTCGATTACCCCACAGGGTCCTTATTCACGAGCAAGCCCCTGCGAATTTTTAAAATCTTGTCATAATGGTAAATTGAGAGCTGCGCTTAGAAATGCATCAACGCCCATATGTGGCAAATGTTTTTGAGCGTGCCGCACATGTGCGTTGATGCATGTGTAAGCACACCTCCCCATTTCAAAACGAGGAAAATGAAAGAAAATATCACCTAAACCGACCTTAGGGGTACCGGCCTTTACCAACTCCGGCACCGAGACATGTCCGCCAATGTCGCATTTTTCCTCCATACACTTATTATCTACTTTGTGTGATCCACAAACTGTTGTTTCGGGTTTATGTGTACTTTGTGTTCATGATGTGTATGTTTGTAAAATCACTCTATCTCAGACAGGGCTCGTACTATCTCAAGTGAAGGTAGTTCATGGAATGTGCACACCGTTATACCTTATTTACACCGCCTTACCCCCTTAAGAGCGCATGACATATTTAAAAATATCCACTTTATACACCTTTTATTGACTCGACTTTTCGATCGAATTGTACCAATCGTCTCGAAAACAATTGAGTAGTATTCAATTGTTTTCAAACTTTCTCCTTGTGATTATTTCGTAACGTTATTATAAATAAGGGTGTAATAGGCTACTGAATGTTCCTTTGTGTAATAATAAACCAACAACCCTTCATATTTTTCCACTCATTTTAATCAAGTAAATCTCGCATGCGTCACGCACCTGGAAACAATATATTTTAACGTAATTACATTAGCAACATCTTATTACAACAGAGAATATATCACGTATCACATTTTGGTATAATTCATTAACAAAATGTCATCTCGTTGTGGTAACAAGCAGAATACATAGGTGGAAGGTCGGCTTCCTACAACGAGCGAAAATAGGCTCACGCAGACAAAGAAGCACATAAACGCAGATCTCGGTCATCCGCCGTCGAATCTAAACTGAAATAGCTACTGACCTTTATAGTACTGGTACGCAGGACAGGCTATCGCCGACAACGATAAGAATTCCATTTAATTTTGACATTTGGACGGTAATTTTACAAAATGTAATTAAAGTCTATACTTGTGTGACAAGGATAACAACGTTGATAAACTTTCGCGATTTGTACACATTATTAAAATATATATATTACGGGTCTTAATCGCGTGAATAATTTAAGGTAAAATACCTTGTTTATTGCCCGACGTTTCGACCGTATTGCAACGGCCGTGGTCACGGGAAGTCTTCCCGTGACCACGGCCGTTGCAATACGGATTAAGACCCGTAATATATATATTTTAATAAAGGATAACAACAACGGCCATTTGCCATAAGTGTCAAAAACGTTCACAGGACTGTCATTTAGTTCAACATTTGAATTTGCTGTCACTTTGTATGGGGTAACCATAGACTTAACGTATCCTTAGTCTATCGGGGTAGCCATTTATTTTGACATTTGGACTCATTTGACAAAATCAAATGGAAGTCTGTGCTTCTGTGACAAGGTTTTTTTTTTTTTTTTTTTTTTAATATGGCACTACTGTCGATGTCGACAATTCTGCCAAAGTCAGATGTGCGATGGAGGAACAATTTTGAATTTTTAACGTTGAACTATTTGTGTTGTTAGTAAACTGTAACAAACAAAAATATTATTATACAGGGTGTAACAGAAAGGTGTGGTCATATTTTAGCAATGAACAGTGTTAGGTATAAGTATTACATCTGCGGGGGTACCAATTCTGATTTTATTAGTATGACTGAGATAAAGAATTTTCTTTCTTATCGAGTGCGTAACACCGACATACTGAAAATACGACTTTACCGATAGGTACCCAACACTAACAGATAATCAGCTGTTTCCAATGAACTGCAATGAACTTCAGGTTTGACCTTAAATCACCACCCACTTTCATTTTGTTTCACTCTTTTGTTCCTGCAAAGATGAAACAAGTGATGATGTGTGAGTGAGACAAGCTAGTCTCGTTCTATCATTTTAACTCTCATTCGTCCTTTGGTATCTTGTTTCACTCTTCCGTAGCTTGCCTCTCGTTCTTTATCATTGTTTATGGACGAAGAGTAAAATAAATGCAGTTTTCATTAATAAAAATAATTTATCTCTGTCACACAATAATCTATCTGGTCGACTACATTTGTGTGAGTGTGTGTATACCTACACACTCACACAAATGTAGACACACACACACAGAAACACTATACGTAGGTAACCCGAAAACCAATGTTCGGAGTACCAAGGTAACAGACAATGTGAGGAGTACTTGGGAACAACAGGTATGACGCCTGACGCCCATCTATTGCTTTAGATAGGACACTTTAAATTACATAAGTAATAAAATATGATACTTAAGTCATTTAAATATTTTCATTGATTTTGTTGACGAATTTAGGCAGCATTAAACCGTACATTATTCGTAACTTGAACATCACCGCTCACACCATAATTTCGAACTTTCTTCCCAAATTCCCCGTCTTCCAAGGTACGGTAGGTAGGTATTACATCACAAATAAACAAAGGTACCTACTGACCCTAGTCGGCGACGACACACTGTTTACATTATACGAATTTGTTATTCTTATAGTAACTTGTCGGTGTACCTCAAAGTTGAACCAACTTCTATTATGATATAATGTTTGCGTAAGTTAAGCAACTTTACCACAGTTGGTGCATAGATGGGTGACCGATTTCTAAAATGTTATTCTCACATGAATCATCGTTTTGGTCTTTTTTTATTGTCAGAGAACACTTTTTAAATCTATTTACATGAAATCGTTAAAAGAATTACATAATTTCACAAAATCTAACAATTTATTTCATTGTAGGATTAAAATCATTGAGGTGTTAAGGTAGTTTTTTAATAGTTTAAATAATACCACAAACAATAAAACAATCTACAATCTAAATCGATATTCATTATTTTGTGTTGAAAAGTAATTGACAAACACACAGACATTCAGGTGAACAGTTGATTTGCAACAAAAATAAATCGTAAACTCACGGCTCAACTTCGAACACTCATGGCGAAGTCCCGCGTTATTAACGCTTTACAACTTATTGCATTAAACACGTAAAGATTTTTTCAAAAACTTCAAATGCATAGAAATTAGCTTTCCAAACAAAATAATTATTCAAAACAAATATCAGTGCCTCAAACTCAAACTGACCGATTATTGGTTTTATTACCTAGTTAGACAGAGACAGCAACATTTCAAGCCGTGGCGTCGTAAACAAAACGTGTGCAATAAATAATTCGGTATTTGACCGGAAGCTCGGCAGAAATATTCGGAAGTCATTGTAATTTCAAAATGAGTTTTTAATACTCTTTTGTTGTTATTATGATTCATAAAAGAATTTGATATTGCCATTAATTAAATTAAAACTTTTCTAAGATAGTTTACATACATTTTCTTGTAATTTTAGAAGTTTTAAGTTTTTAGGCACTTTCATTTCTTCGTTTCATTCTTGGTGTTGCTTATTTATTCCGTCACTGTCCGTCAGTGCTTTCGACGCGGAGCCCGAAGCGGTTCGATCTATTTCGTTTCTTGGTTTTTGTTTGTCTTTCTTTGTGGAAGTGATTTGAAATTGATAAAGAAATTTTGTTTTAAGTTAGTAACAGTGAATAATTTCGAAATTGTGTATCAATTGCATATGACGCGATCGTAATCTACGCGATGTAGGTTAGGTACCAAGTAAGTTGATAGAAACAGTCTGCTCGGTCCTGGACAAACGTACCTTAGGGGATCCAACGGTGGCCCGTAATGCGTGACCCGTAACCCGTAGGTACTTACCACTTTCGGCGAACGCAACAAATATTTTTGTTGACCGATAGATAGGTACCGATTTAGTTATGTAGTGGTGCCAGGAATGCGGGGAAGCGTCACCGAGTTTCGCGCCTATTTTCATTATGTAGGTATTATCAATTCGAACAAACAAGTGCGCGTTGAAGTTAGTGCTAAATTGATGTGTTGTGATTTGTGATACTGTGTATTCGTAACTTAAAGTATGTAAATACCTAAATCTCATTCTTATTGAAGTTTCAAAAACGGTACGTAGGTACTTCCCCGAACCCTAAAAACATTAATATCAAAAATGTAGGGATGTAAAAGCCGAACGTAGGTACCTAGTACGTTATTTTGTACCGTGAAGTGCATTCAAATGATCGTTCACCAGATGTGATAACAAAGTAGGTACCAACAACAGTGAGATGGTGATTAACATTTGTCCGTTCGATGTGGTCGTCGTGAAAGCCGGTGGCGACGGAAAACGTACAGAGGTTAGTAGTTAGTTGGTATTAATTTGTTTGCCTGTGTTTCTTTGGTTTACGGACGCGCGGACGTCCATATGTTCGACGCGTGACGGGTACCAGGCGCGCAGTGATACATAAGAGATCATTGTGCAGGGTCATCCAACATAATTGAACTCTCTACTACTACTATACTACGATGAAAATCTTGAATGATTGGTTAGTGATGTAGCATTATTCGTGGCGATATTTTGCATAATAATTTATGGACTGATTAAAAATGACGTCAAATTTTAAGGTTCTTACATTTTGATAAGATTAGGTACACAGGTCATTTATCATGTGTATGTGACGACCCTTGAATATGACCACACCTTTCTGTTACACCCTGTATAATATTAAATAAATAAAGTAAAATGGTTAGAGACAAAAAAAAAATTAAGATAATTTATACCACACCAACATAGACATATGGACAGTTTCACAATCTGATGGAATTATGACGAATAAATGTAATCAGTGCAGAAAAAAGTTGGGGGGAACAATAGGTTAGGAGCGAAGAGAAATTAATAGGAAGGGGAATATTGAGTTGCATTATGTACAGGTATAAATCGAAGGACTGGCTATTTCTAGGGCACTCGAAAAATATGTGGTCTAAGCTACCTTCGTCCAACCCACATTCGCAGATGGACGAGTCCCGGACTCGGATCTTGTGCAAGAATACAAAAAAAAGCAACAATGCCCCAAGCGTAGTCTACTAATAACTGATACTGTGACAAGGTTATTAACAACGGCCAAATTTCATAAGTGTCAAAAAAGTTAACAACACGGTTCGGAATTTGAAATTTCTGTCACTTTGTATGGGGTAACTATTGATGTATTTTCAATTAAAAAGTTAAAATTGAGTGCAAAGCATGAAAGAGAGAAAAAACTCGTAGGACTTTTGACAGGTTTATTGTCCATAAAGTAGTGTTGTGTCTTTCTAGAAGTGGTCAATTTTGTGAGGTTATGGCATAGTCCTGTTCTCTATTTCAATGGGGGTAGCCAACCATTTTGACATTTGGACGGTCATTCGACAAAATCAAGTGGAAGTCTATGCTTGTGTAACAAAGACAACAACAACGGCCCTTTGTCAAAAAGTTCACAATACGATCTTACGATTCCAAATTAGAATTTGCTGTAACTTTGTACGGGGTAACCAGTCCAGAGTCCGACGTACTACGAAGGTCAGTGGAAATAGCGCAAGTTGAGATTATCCGTACAAGCGCGTTTGTGTGCGTAGATTTGTTGTTGACCTGTAAGCCGGCCGACCTATATCTGTATATTTTGTGTAACAAAGTTGTATATCTCTGTATTTGATTAAGGAAAAATGTTTGTAACTGATCATCCTTGTTATTTTTAATGACCTTTTACTTTTGACAAGCTTTTTTTGATCTCATTTTATCTATACCCCTTTGTTGTCTTTTGCCTTTCCTTTCATTTCACTCTGAAGCGTGTCATGTGAAATTGTTATATATAAAAGAAAAACACGATTAATTATATCTTTAGAGTGTTTTTCGTACGTTTTTGGGGTGTTTTGCAGCCCTTCACCTTAACATGTGAGGTATCGTCCTAATTGGGGGAGTGACATTGGCTATACAATTTTTCAGTTACTTTTAGGCAGATTTTTTGTTTTAATAATAATTACTTCATTAAAAGTGACATATGTATACATACGTTAAGGTAAAGTATAAAGTATAGTTCGGTTTATATCGTAAATTGTAAGCTGCCAGTACCTACTTACTTTGTAATTTTCAACTTACATTTTTTTTTATCTTCACACCTAGTTAGTTTGTTCACATCTAGTGACTTGAAACTCAGATAATATTACCCAGTAAAATTATAGTTAAGTTGTTTTATTGTTATTGCACATTGTGCATGTTGATTATTACTAAGTCGACTTTTTTTTTTTAAAGACGACTTCCTCAGTACGGTACATACCCTGTATCGCGGGGGACTTTACAAACATCCAAGTCACGGACACAAATTACACCCAAACCCGGAACAACAATTTGTGGATACCACAAAGGGCGTGTGGGAATCGAACCCACGACCTCTACCGCCGTCGGACACACTCCCACCGCGCCACAGTCTATTGAGGTTATTACGCAACAATTGACCCTAAATTTTGGGTGGGAATCAAATCCATAATCTCTGGTTTAGCTCTCAGTTCGTTAACCCAAAGACCCATAGGCCGATCAAAAAAATCTTAATGTCCTGGAAAAACCAATAAAGATAAAAATGACAACTTGATTGAAATCCGAAATCGTCAAATGAATTACAACTCGGATTATTTGACAGACATAAGAAGCAATGAATTACAGACGTGAATACATGATCGAAAATTAATTTTGTACGTAATAGGTACATGTAAATTTCATAATACTGAAGGTTTATTTAACGTATACTTAAGCCCGTGATAAATTGTAGCCCTTCATGTTAGGATAATGGGTTTTAAGACGGTGACATTGTCCCAGGTACCGTTTACGTGAGCTTTGTGACTTCGTAGGTAGAAATTTAATTAGAATAGAGTTTTCTCTTAGGATTTAAGGTTGATGAACTACCTAGACATACACAGTCTGTGTCACAAAACGCCGAGAGTGCAGAAGCTTTAAGTCTCGCACGAACAACGCGCGCGAAACAAAGTTGTCCGAAATATCTAAGCTCCTAGACGAGTGCCATAAATGCTAATCGAATAGGATAACGTCGAAGCACGCAAAACCTCGAAACTCATATTAAAAATATAATATTCGCGACGTCATTATATTCGGTAGTAGTGTATGCGTTGCTCGAGCATGTTTTTCTGCCACACACGCGACGATTCATTATAGACGTCTACCTGTACATATATGCTTGCACAGATAGACCGGAGCATGTGCTGAGAATAAAACTGTGCAGTTTTAAGGCCTGTACAGTTCGAAAGTGATTTTTTTCGAGTGACACCATACGGCGTCTCTACGAGGGGTGATCAAAAAGTAATGATGAACGGATATTTCTAGTAATAACAAAATTCTGAAAAAATATTTTTTCAACTCCCTAATCCTTTACAACTTCCCTGACAAAAAATGGTATAAATAGGACGTCATTTTTAAAAAATACATTCATTTGAATACTAGCAGTCGGAGTGATAACATCAAAATGGAGAAACATGAAGTGCGAAGCGTCATCAAATACCTGTGCTTGAAAAAAATGTCCACCAAAGACATTCATACTGACATGGTGGAAACATTGGGGGACTCTGCTCTTTCATATTCTACAACTGCACGCTGGTGCAAGAAGTTTAAGATGGGAAGAACATCCACGGAAGACGAACACCGCGAAGGCCGTCCATCCTTCTCCCTCACTGAAGAAAACGTCAAAAAAGTTCAAGATCTGGTTTTGGCAGACCGAAGAGTGACCATTCGTCATTTAGCTGAGAACACAGGCATTTCATTTGGTAGCAGTCAAAGGATCTTAACTACCGAGATGAACATGAGAAAGGTCTCTGCACGTTGGGTCCCGAGAATGTTAACCGACAAACAAAAGAAGAAACACATCCGGGGCAAGAAATTTGAGGATAATGGCGAAGTGATGGCCGCTGTAGAGGCATTTTGGGAGAGTCAAGATAAAGTTTTTTTTTTGAAGGGTATCGTTTGTTTAGAAAAGAGATTGACTAAATGTATTGACCTATTATGAGACATATAAAGTTATTTTACCCATTCTCATTACTTTTGGATCACCCCTCGTATAAAGGGACGTCTAAACGGTTTTTTACAGCAATTTGTGGCGGTAATGCTGGGGCCGGCAACATGGCAGTACTCTCCAATATTGATTTGATCACTGAACGATCTATTTTCCCCAATGTTGCCCATACAATTTCGTTGTGGTTTCAGTCGCCCTCTTTTTTATTGTTTCCGGGTTGTGTAGCCCGTTTAGGAGACTGGATCATGCGCCATACAATTGTAGACATAATGCCTTTATTGGCCGAGCGATTAGTTGCCAATATGGCGTACATAAGATTACCTTCTCTACTGTTGGTATTTTGTGATAGGTCTTCTAGTAGGACTTAAGGTTGTTAAACTAAATAAACACCGATCGTTTATGTTTCTAATTTAATAGCGCTTTGGTGCTATTAAGATTCAGATTAGTTTTCGAGTTAAATTGTTGTATGGCGTTTAAAATGTTTGAAGATCGTACATAACGATCAGCGATAAAACATTTCTACTGTAGGGACATAGATTTCATCTGGAAAAGGGTACGGCTATAGCACAGAACACCGAGAGTACAGAGGCTACCTTCATATCTACTTTAGCGACGCACACAATGACATCATTCCCTACATGACATCCCTATATATATATATGAGAATTTTGATCAAAAAAACCTGACAGATAGTTTTCACAGTGTTCTTCTGAGTTTAACTAAGCTTCCTAAAGAGTTCTGAAGTGACCGAAACAGGTAGAAATCTGATGGAACAAGATCAGAGCTATACGGAGAATACGGAACATATCCCAGCCAAGCTCTCTCAATTTTTGCTTAGTGGCTATAGATGAGTGCGGTCTGGCCGGCTTCTTCTTCTTAGTGGCTTCTTTTAACCTCATAAGTTGCTAACAGTAGAGGTCAGAATCAATAGTTTTACCCGGCGGCAAAAGCTCATGGAGGACGAATCCTTTCCAATCTTACCATACACACAGCATCACTTTGTTCCGAGTCAGGTCGGGCTCTGCCCTGGTCTGTGGGGCTTTGTCCATGCTTTGGCCACGACCTTTTTCGGTCATTCTTATCGTAAGTGACCCATTTTTCATCAACCGTTTAAGAAATGGATTGGAATTGTTACGTTTCAACGAAGAATCGCAAATGGAAACACGTTACATTAAGTTTCTCTCCGTGAGATCATGTGGTACCCAATATCAATTCTTCTACCCAAATTTTTGTTAATGATAAAACTATTTTGTAATCAACATCCAGTTCTTCAGCAATATTGTAACTACTAATATGCCGATCTTGCTCCAATTTTTCAAAGATTATCCATGACAGGGCGTCCAGAGCAACCCGTCACACTAAAATTTCCAGACTTGAAACGCTTGAACCACATTAATTGTGCTACTCGTATTGATACCGTATTAGGTCCGTTAACCGCACAAATTTTATTCACAGCGTTAGCCGCATTGCACCTTTTTTGTAATAAAACTTTAAAATTTACCGAATTTCTTCGTCACATACGTTAATTTCGCTTTCTAGAAAAACATTTAAAAATGGCGGGTACTAGTTCTTTATTTTATTTATTGCATCTTCAGAATGTCAACATTTAATGGTATTAATACCAGCCAGTTATATTCAGTACAACTAAAAAGGTTTGATTACTAACAATACATTCAAAATACAAAAATACTTTTGCCCCTACCTATTATTGCCAAATAATACATATATGTATATTATTTGGCACTCGCGACCTGTGGCTACCAAATCGTGTTCCTTGTATATACGACAATATTTTATGGTAGGTACGATATATTTCATTGCCCCGGAAATTTCTGTCTCGAGTTCAACATTATTGTAAACTTACATAGGATACGAGTAAAAGGTTAATTCCGTTCCACGAACGTTCATTTAAAATAATTCATGACAATTCAACAACAAACGCTGCATAGGTGACAAAAACACGCGAAAAAAACTGGTCTGCTCATACAGTGAAAAATTCCCCACTCTAATATTTTTCTCTTTAATTTTTGAGCCAAAATTTCATAAAAAATAAAATGTCGCCGACACAGTTAGGGTAAATAAATTGAATTTCCCATATTCCCCATAACAGGGGCCCATCTATATGCGAGGTGAACTTTTAGTGTCGCCTTCAAGCGTTGTTTGAATAAAATTATGCATATGTGATCCAATATAAACATAAATTCTGCTTTTCGATTTTGTGTTCAATGTTATGTATAGGATTTTGGGTAAGAATAGAATGCTTGAAGTGTATTACAGAAGTCAGGAATGAAAGGAAACCGTCACATCAACATACTTTTCTAAGAATGAATCAGCGTCTCTTGTAGGCATTTGTCATGTTTTCGCCCTTATGTTAATAGTCCCAAAGCGGGAGAATTCTATGCGTAGATGTGTTACGCGTTTTCAAATATGAATATCGGTAACACGATTCAATTTGTTATGTATGTTGACATTTCAAATGTATACCATCGGGGGATACCGAGCTGTAATATTATTTTTATCGTTTAATTTAAATGTTGATAAACTTTCGCGATTTGTACACATTATTAAAATATATATATTACGGGTCTTAATCGCGTGAATAATTTAAGGTAAAATACCTTGTTTATTGCCCGACGTTTCGACCGTATTGCAACGGCCGTGGTCACGGGAAGAGTCTTCCCGTGACCACGGCCGTTGCAATACGGTCGAAACGTCGGGCAATAAACAAAGTCGTTTAATTTAGTTCTATTTTGGTACATTAATATAGTATTTGGTAAACTCTTGAATATGTTTGGTTAAGTCTAATGCATATTTGTTGTTCACGTATGAATGGACATTTAAACATTAGTGATTGATGTGCTTTCAAATAATATTAGGGGAAATGTATCTGTTGCTATTAAAAGTTTTATGATTGATACTCGGACTTGTGTAGTTGGTTTTTGTTGTTTTTCTTTCTTATAATTGCGCTTATTTATCTATGGCACGTGCAGAGCGAAGCTGGAACTACTGGTTCTCTAATTACTTAGTACCTACCCCCCAAAAATTATAATAGATATTTACCTATGCGATAGAATGCCAGATGCTTATTGGTTATGTAAAATTAGGATCCCGAGTTTTTTCCGAATCCTCATTTTTCAATTCAGGATTAGTACCTATGACCGGGTATGTGCGTGGTTTTCATTGTTCCTGAACCTGGTGAACCTTTGAATTACGAATTTATTAATGTTTATAATGTTGTTCTAGATTATAACTTATAAGAACTACAAATAAAAACAGAAAATGTATTAGAAATCGGTTAATGTTTCACTAGCTGTCCCGCGCAACTTCGTATGCGTAAATTTTCCCCGTTTTTGCAACATTTCTCGTCGCTACTCCGCTTCTATTAGTCGTAGCGCGATGTTATATAGCCAATAGCCTTCCTCGATAAATGGGCTATCCAACAAAAAAAGATTTTTTTTAATTGGACCAGTAGTTCCTGAGATTAGCGCGTTTAAACAAACAAACAAACTCTTCCGCTTTATATATTAGTACTAGCTGTCCCGCGCAACTTCGTATGCGTAAATTTTCCCCGTTTTTGCAACATTTCACGTCGCTACTCCGCTCCTATAAGTCGTAGCGCGATGTTATATAGCCTATAGCCTTCCTCGATAAATGGGCTATCCAACAGTATAAAAGTTTTTTTCAAATCGGACCAGTAGATCCTGAGATTAGCGCGTTTAAACAAACAAACAAACAAACAAATAAACAAACTCTTCCGCTTTATAATATTAGTTTAAATAGATAAGACACTCATATAAAAAAGCGGCCGTAGCCTAATGGCTAAGGCATCGGTCTCGCAATCGTGAGGTCGTGGGTTCTAATCCTATCCATTATACTACCGACGTGAACCCACTCCTAACACAAGCCTTTGAGCTTAGCTGGAGGGGTTAACGGGATTGCTAGTAATGTGGGACTCAATCCCACATAGCTAATTATCTTTAAAAAAAAAACATCTTAAACACCTTATCTTTCCTTTTTGTATTCGCTGTATTCGAGTAAAGTTGGACTGGCCTGTTGGTCTAGTGGTTAGTGACCCTGACTGCTAAGCCAGAGGTCGTGGGTTCGATCCCCACCCAAGATAAATCCTTATGTGACGAGCACTATGGTTTAATCTGTGTCTGGGTGTAATTTATCTTTAATATTTATGTATTTAGAAATATACTTACTATAAGCACTGATTAGTTTGGGATCAGATGACGTTGTTAAATTATTAAAAGTTTTATGTGTGCTAGTATTTTTTAGCCATTTTTTTATATTTTTGTCCTAATAAAACGACGAGACAATATTTTTCAACACACAGTTCTAGGTTCTAGCCATCGATCTATTTCACAAACTTCTATTTTCAATCTAATATTAAAATACTCCGTGTAGAAGTTGCAGTCATTTTTCAACAGCGTCTATGATAAATTTCATGTAAAGTGATATTACAGTTCTAAAGTAAATTTACGTTTCGAAGTTGATACTCCCGTGTTATGAAGTGAGTTTAGTGATCTAAAGGAAGTGGAGAAAAGTCAATGGCTTTGTTAAGATAAATTGAGTGTGAATCATTTGATACTGAGCAGATAGATAGATATGCGAGGATAATATAATTAAAATATAAGCAATGTTATCACTGTATAGATGGGAGACCATTTAAGAAAAACGTGTCACGTGAAGGCATAAATCTGTATGTATTTACCCGACTGTAAATAAGGGTTATGTTTTTCGCGCGTATCTTGTATGTATGTATGTATGTAATATTTTTTATTACCTGATATTTCACAATCCACTGAACGGATTTATACAATTCTGATGCCGTTAGATTCGTCTTGATTGCCCAAGTGTTCTTAGATATGTGACGTTTGAAAAAAACAAACATGGCGGCTGTGAGATGTCAAAATAAAGAGGTGTAAAAAAAAGTTGTTTTGAATCCTGCAATATGGGTATCAAATTAAAGAGCTCATCTTAAGCATTTCAAAAAGGTATGACATGATTGTGACTACCATACTAAAAAAAGTTAGTTAGCAACCATTATTTTTTTTCAATTTTCAATACTTGACTATAGATGTGATAAAAGTAAGTTGTTACATTGGTTACATCCTACCACTACTAAAAAGTATTAAATAAAAAAATAAATTTTAAAAATAAAAAAACCCGCCTGCACAAAAAAGATGGAAACAAGATCTGTCAGATCATGCAGTCGGAGGCACATGTTCATCGATATTCATTAATGCCTGTGCAGACGGGTTTTTTTATTTTTAAAATTTATATTTTTAGTTATGTAAATCTGCAAGCGCAAATTGTTTTAATACATCTTACTTAATCCGCTACACAACTTAGATTTGGTGAAAATAGCTTTGGAATTCGTAGCTTCGCTTTCACTTAGCTCATCTCTGGTCGAAAGTAGTCTGTTACAACTAGATGAAAATTACTAAGTTTATCTTAGTATCTACTTAGACGTAACTTTTTTTTGAAGTATAAGAAGTTTATTTACGAAGAAAATTGTTAGTCATATTCGACATTATTAAATCAGTATTCTGCCTAGCACGCTCACTCAAAATCAGATCATAATAATTTAGAAGTTCTCCATATTTTAAGTTATTTTTACACTTTTCTATTTTTATTAAATCTGTCATGTATTCATTAATATTGTTATCTTGCTTTTATGAGTAGTCAAGTTCAAAAGAAAAATATCAGATTTTATTTTTTTATATACTAGCTGACAGAGGCGAGGGGTTTATTTTTCAGAGGTAACCCGATACAAATATATCTTGCTGGATATGGTTCTTTGTATCTATAATACTAGGTAACTACAATACAAAGGGAAACCAAAAGTAATGGTACAATAATTGCATTTTTGAAAGATAGAAAAATTTGATATCCTGACTCAGGAATCGAACCCGAGACTCTTAATGCTTGCGGGTTTGGCCCCTGCAGCGCCATCTAGTCGGTAGTTTGCGGGGGCCAAATCCGCAAGCATTAAGAGATGGAAAGATTTAATATTTAGTAATATAGTCCAGATAGGTGGTTCGCTTCTGGCCCCGGTTTGGCTACGGAAGTCTCGGGTTCGATTCCTAAGTCTGGATATCAAATTTTTCTATCTTTCAAAAATGCAATTATTGTATTTGTAAAGTAATTGGCGAGAAATGCCTACAAAAATTACTTCAATATTCGAAAGTAATGGTGTTCTAAGGAGCCTCCGTCACTGCTCGGCCACGCTTCGCTGTGTGAACGTGTTCACCAACCATAGAAGCTGTAAACAAGCGTTAGAAAAACGCACTTTTTATGTTTGTACATGGTTATTTTCTTTGATTCTTATCAAAAATAATCGCCTTTTTACCTTCTCAAAGGGCCTAAAACACCGTTTGACGTGCAATACATGTTGTGGGCTTCGTAAAACGCTGAGTAATCACGATAAGTGAGACCCTAAGGGAATGAACTGAATGTACAGCTTTTGAAGCCTTGCTTTAATTGGCTCCATGTAATAAACTTTATTGGATACTGGTTCATTTAGTTTTTTACTGTTGATTGAAGAGAAGAGGTTTTCTAGACTTTTATTATGGTGCTGTTGTAAACATGTAATGGGGAAAGGATTATTCAAGGTTATTGAACTATACTTTGACGTCATCATTTGTAGAATAAATGTTTAATGTCTATAGGCGGCATTTTTAGCGCTTGGATGCTCGGTATCAGCCTGCAAGATAAATCTGGAACACAATCAACAGAAGTAAAACCTAGTACCTAATTGAAATCGGATATCAGGTGGAAAAATTAAAATGGTCATGAGCCGGGCATTTGTGTCACAGAAGTGATTACAGATGTAGTAAAGTAAAGTAATGAAAGTGGCTAGAGTGGAAACCCCGTGAGGCCAAATAAAGTGCAGGTAGACCACCAGAAAGATGGGCCGATAATATAAGATCAATCGCTGGTCAACTATGGCACCGACAGACCTAAGAAGAGGAAGAAGGTAGCACGAGAAGCTAAAATATCTCGAAATAATAATAATAAAATAGTTACATTTTTATTTCTCTCAATTAGGTTACAAATTACAAAATAAAGTCAAGTAAAGAAAACCTTTTGAGAGCTGGTGTCTGAACTAGGCTAAAGACCTGCGTGACGGATCTCCAGGCTCTCTCATTGTGTTAATGTAACTTAGTATTATCCTATATTAAGTATTATTTATTGATGAGAGTGTGTGAGTTTGTGTGTGTGTATGTGTGTGCACGCGCGCGCAAGCGCGTGTGTGTGTATGTGTTTGTGTGCGTGTGAGAGAGAGAGAGAGAGAGAGAGAGAGAGAGCGAGAACATGTGTGAGTGTGTTATGATCTTGATTACTTTGTAGTAAGAATATTATTTTTTGTTGCAGCATAGTAACTCGAGTAGCCACGTGGTAACTGTTGTTTCGCATTTTAGTTTACACATTGGGTATTTATTTAATACTTTATTACTTTTATTATACACAAATCCGCCCAAATGTTTCATTTTCATCACATCTACAACTTTTTTTGATTCTTATTTATTGAATTCTTATCAAGTTAAGAATTTCGATCCACTTCAATAATAAATATACTTATACTGATTATTGAAGTGAACAGAAATTAGGTTTTAAGGTAGATTTGGACTTTGTTGGCTGTTGTTTTCCACTATCATTATAAAGAAATTATTTCGTAACCCTGCTTTATTTTAGTTAGGTAGGTATATGTAAAAAGTGATAGACAGTAATTATATTATTATTTACACTTCTCAGGGATTTTGTATCTTCTTGTAACCTTCAAACAATATTACAATAACGTTGTATAGTTGCAGCAAATAACACATGTCGGACTGTAGTACGGTCTGTATGAGCAACACGCCCCGAGGGAGAGATATATCGCGATGAGGGTGATTGTTAATAATAATGAATGTATCTACATTGTACACTGTGTATATGTGTATAAATGTGTGTTGTGTATATTGTTTAGAAGTGAGAGACTGTTGTTATTGTTTGAATATAGAGCCATCACATGTAAAAATAACGCGTTGCTGTAAGTTTAAAAAATGCAAGATAGACATCTGCGTTTTTCAACGAATTTGGGTTACATTCGTAGATTGTAAACCAAATTCGTTGAAGAATACGTTGAATTAATGATGATTTTTACCAGTGTAACTTGCAATAGCAAGGGTTATGCAAAATAGGTACGGCAATAGCACACAATGGCGTAGTCCGCTATGGATCTACGATATGGCAATTTGCAAAACTATTTTTATTTTCATAAACGAAAGTGAGATTATAATTGATACTTTTTGGTTTTCTTTAACCTAATCTCATATTTCAATTGCTTTGTCGATCTGTCGCGAAATTTATATCTAGGTATACTCCATAGCTAAAGGTTGGATACTTACCAACGATACACGGTGTAATGTAAAATAGCGCCAACCCTGGCTCATATTATCTCACTCACACAGGTGTAGCGTATTCATCTGCAAGAAATTATGATTGTGTGCATAATGCAATATTCATTCTGATATGTTTGTTTTCGCGGCCAGGGCGGTTACTCCCAAAAGTTGATCGGGAACGTGTCGGTCGAAACGAACGCTCGCCGAACACGGAACCCAATAGCTACCACCAAAGTTGTTCGATGATGATGGACGGATTACGTTAGTTGTCGATTCATAGCCAAACGGTCGGATCTAGAGTAATAGTGTCGCGCAATGGATTACTACCATTGAAAAACCGATAACCAACAGAAAAATCAAAATTATGCTGGTAATCTTACGAGAAAAACTTTATAAGTTTAAGGGTAAGCTTTTCTGCTGTAAATATACCTTTATGTATATATAAACAAAATGATTACGACCAAAAAAATATTTTTATTTAGTGTCAAGGATCTTAAAAGGCTTTGATCCATATTACTTTGACATGAGTATGATGTTTGACAAATTTGACAAGTTGATTGAGTTCGGCGGCGGTTTTTTTACTTTTATTGATAAAAATATTTATTGCGGTAAAAGGAACAAATAGTTTAATATCTTACAATTACTAATCAGAAAATATATCACCAATAAAGTTTCGTGTATTAGGTATGCACTCGAGCAGCAATTTAATAAAAAAATAATTGGAAAATCAAGTACGTTTCTGAAAAATGTAAGTAAAACAAATCATTGTTGTTTACAACCTTGATATTTCTTTTAGAGTCGAAATAATCATTATGATCTACTTATATTATTTTTATTGAATGTTACAGATGGATCTTTTAGTTTTATATATACGAATTGAGGCATTATTAAAGTTCATGACCAGCGACGAACGAGCCTAATTAAGAGTGGGGAGGAACGGGCATATTCCAAAAAAACACCTTAAAAGCCTTGGATGTGATGATAAAACAGTGCAGCAGTAGAACACGGTAACCATTTCTTGAAAGAATATTTTAACTTTTACGAAATCATGGGTCCTATGTACAAAGGCTCCTAATGCCTTATAACTGTTTAATGCTTACTCATTCCATTTAAAAGTTTGTCATATAAAATCTATACCAAAAAACGATTTAAGTAATAAATTACTCTGAGTGTGGCAATAAGGGATTTTTACCACAGATATTTAGCCTGTTTACCTGCATCGCTGCAACATTTATAGAATTATAAAGTTCAAGCTGCAATAGATCTCCTATATATATAAATTCTAAAAAATCTGGTCTATTTTGTTGGATAGGTATAGTAACTATAATATGTATAAATTTCCTTCGAAATAATCATTAAAATCTTAACTTATTTTCTCTGTAACTTCACAGACTCGAGAAGCCAACATGGTGAAGGCAACGACTGGTGGTTCAGCCAGACCTATCTAATCACATCCTTTGCTTGGAAAATGAAAAAGGAAATGTTGTTATGGTCATCCATGACCTATATATTTCTATGAAATTTATATTTCTATAATTTGCAATAAACAAATATTGAACTTATTTGGTGTTGTTTTATTTCTATTAAGCCATTGTTGTAAGTTTGTAACAGATTCAGCCATGTGGCTATTTAGCCATGATATTATACTACTATATTAATGACTGGCCTGTTGATCTTGTGATTAGTGACCCTGACTGCTGTCATGGGTTTGATCTCTACCCAGGATTAAAGTCTGTGAGATGAGCACAATGGTTAAATCTGTGTATAAGGACTATTGGCGTAATTTATCTATAATATATATGTATTTACACATTTCCAAAGTATGTCAAGTGTTTCTTAGTTTGGGATGTGTGAGTTGTTCTAAGATGTTGTTATTTTGTGCAAGGAACTCGAACCTACACTTCATTCTTTAAAAAATAATATGTAATAGGGCATTGAACCCACAACAAAGATATGTTAGTTATAGCAATATAGGTAAGTAGTTATAAGAGTGTGCCTTGCACAATATATTCAATCTCATGTATTCTTCTTTTATTATTGTTTATTCCTGTTATTACATCAGTCCTCTAATATTGTGTGGCAGCACCTTACCTGCATATATGTACAGTTTATAAACAAAGAAACATTGTAAACATTGGCAATTTGAAAAGAGTGGCCGCAATATTTTGTGGCCTCGTTCTTTTCCTCGGTTTTACCTATTGTTTGCGAGGAGGCATTACATATACATGTAGAAACGACTTTTCACAAATGTTGTATTTTACTTCCTAAGTGATTTAAGAATTTGTATTACTTATTATTATAATATTATGCATACATACTTGCTTCGAATATACCTAAATAAGTTGTCACAGGAGTAACTGCACATAAAAAGGCAGCTGCAGATTAGTGATGCAGGTACAGCTTTGAATTAGTTTGTTAAGGAATTAGCTGTATGATTTTAAATACCTACTTAATTAATATTCACATTATCCTATTGATCTATGTTATGCCACAAATGGCCACAATATTCGTTTAAACGAAGAAATGTGATAAGTTATTCGTACAACTCCTCAAGTAGACTTTACATTTTCCATGTCTGAATTTGTATCTTAAAACAAGCTCTTCCAAGCGACGGAAGGTTTTTATCAAGGGCCTTTATATCCTATACTCTCTGTACTTCTTAGCTTTTTGGCTTCCCGCAGTCGTTTCCTCATTCACAATTTCGGCGAGCAATAGAAATTTTGTCATTTCTTAAATAATTTAGGAATCCGAATGGCCTAACGAAAGGTGCAAGGCTGTCGTTAAAATTGATGTTTTAATTCGATGTACTACCTGTCAAACGATGACGTCGAAACCGTCAAATGTACTTTGGGAGTAGCTAAACCGACGGCCATAATGTCAAATCTCCGTCGACGGACCGAACGTCGAAACGTAAGCCTTTGGTGGTAGCTAAGAATATGATCCGTCTACGGCCGACAACACGTAAGGTTTTGGTGGTAGGCTCCCAGCAACGAGTGACTGTTTTCTCACATGTTCGTATTCGTTTGCGCGTAATGTGTTCTTAGTGCGAGTTTGTTTTACGTTAACTCGATCGACATGTTCAAGATGTTTGGCGCTCCAATTGTCACGCTCCAAGCTCTCATCCAATCAGAGAGCCAAATGTGATAAAAATTTCGATCGCGTTAACGTAAAAACAATTGCACTCTAGGAACTGACTGCGTGAATGCTCACTTTACATTACACCGCGTGACGTTGGTCAGTATCATATATATCAGTACCCACCTTTAGAGGCCCTCAGAAACACTGGACAGAGACCTAACCGTATTTTGGGTTTTGGGTTATAGTTTCATCATGTCCATCTGTCTATCTTGAATGAATATTGATTATATTTTGTGAAAAGGTGTCTTGTAGTAGCTGCTATTTAGTTTGATAGCTAAATAATAAAAATAAACATTTTAGGCACTTCATATATGTAACAAAAGCTGAAAATTGTTTTTTCGACCAAACATCAACGTTATTCGACAGGCTTTTAAAAACATTTTAAGGTTTGTTTGGAAATATTCGCTCCGAAAGATGCATACATTGTGCGCCCCCCTCCCATTATCTTTTGAACGTATGACCAAAAAATATGAAAAAGGTAAAAAGGTAGCGCTTAACAAATACCTACTTTAGACAAACATTATTTTGAACATTATAGAATAAGCGATAATTGAGTTTTTGCCGAAAAACTGCATTTCTCGTGCCATGAACATACGCTCTTCTGCTAGTGCAATTATTCAAATCGTTTTTTTTTCCAATGGCTCCGGAACCCTACACTGAGCATGGTCTAACATGCTCTTGCCTGGTCATTTGCTAGCTGTCCTGCGCAACTTCGTCTGCGTAAATTTTTCCCATTTTTGCAACTTTTCTCATTGCTGCTCCGGTCCTATTGATCATAGCGTGATGTTATCTAGCCTTCCTCGATAAATGAGCTATCCAACAGTAAAATAATTTTTCAATTCGGATCAGTTGTTCCTGAGATAACCGCGTTCAAACAAACAAACAAACTCTTCACCTGTATAATATTAGTATAGATTTACATATTAATGCCAGTGAAACCACGACTGTAATAGTAAATAAATAAAATACTGGGTTAAAATACACCGCAATACAAATAAAAGTAAACAAAACAACTATTTTGTTCAATGGCTCCTACCACAACATTACAGAGTTATGTCAATTACAGTACATTAACTCGATTAATAATAAAATGAAACTGCATCGGGAAATATCATTTTTGTTATGAGCTTTTGTGTTATTTAGCTGTGAGGCTATGACTACATAACAACAAATAACTGAAATGAACATTAGCAGTTCCCTGACACGTCAGAATAAATAAATTGTTGATTAAATTTAAAATGGCTGAAATTTTGTTATCAAACGACAACTAAAACTAGATAAGATAAATCGATTCTGAGACGATTTTTCCTTCCACAAATTGGCACGAAAATGCTTAAAAAATAACAAAAAGTAATTAAACTAGATTTCAAATTAAAAAGGCCGCATCAAAATTCATCTTAACTTCAAACGTCATTTCGTAAAACCAATGTAATGATTATTTGAAAACGTCTAATTAATACATAACAAAATAATAATAAATTAAGATTTGTTTGAAAAAAAAAAACCTAATGAATTTAAACGTTAACTATATTTTGTTTTTTACACTTCCAATTAAAGCTCATAAGAAGAAACTGCCAAGAAACTTAACAATCATCCATATATTAAACGCCACGATTTTACCGACAGACGTGTTATCAACAGATGTACAAAAATCTTTATTAATGGACTGTAAACTAGTATTTCTAGCACTACGTATTTCTAGTACTTGACGTTTTCAAATAATCATTAACCTGATTTTACGAAATAAAGATATTTGACTTTGACTTTGACTAAATACTGTGAGAGATCAAAATAAATCATTGAATAAAAAAGTTCTAAAACACTTCAGTAAAAGTGTAAGCAAGAAATGGAAACACATACATTTCAAAAGCAACCCTTTGTACAACTTTTCAAATTTACTTCGTTGTCGAATCATATATTAAAATTTACGAACATGTAACTTCTGATCACATGCCTATAAACGAGTTCAAAGTCGATATCAAAAAGATATTTAATTTCGCGAAAGTAGTCGTATTCGTACATCATCAAAGGAGGAGAGGAAGCTTTTCAGCCTATTGATACGATATGTTCGAAATCTTATTAACGTCATTACGATTCAAATCGATTTGAATGTGAAAGTGTATTTATATTGCAAATTATAAGTTTGTAGGTTCCTTTGTGAAGTCTATAGAAGTTATAAGGAAGAGCAAAGTAATGTATTTGATGACCTGAATAATATTGGGAAACTCAATAAGTGATTTGCGATAAGGGAAAGCCTACTGCGGATATAGTTTGGCTCGTTACTGAGTATTTCTATTAATAGTATAACCCTAATGGGTTTTGCCATCAAACAAAAATATAAACTAAAAGTAAACTACTTATTTGACGAAAGGAAATTTATGACGTCATAGTGTTGTACTCCATACTCTTTGAAAGGTTTCGTTTGAAGTTTCAATAAATAGTGCGTGATTGGACCTGACAGTCATTAAGGCAGTGGGCTTTTTCGAATTGAAAAGTCTAAGGGCGTGTTCCCACTACGTCGTGACGGCAAATTATCGTGTTTTTTAAAGCGCCGTATGTATTTAAATGGGGGTGTTTACAGATAGGACATGATCAACTGTCATCCACGATATTTTCATTATGACATTTAAAAAAAGCGGCAGTCGTTATAGTGGGAACGTGCCCTAATCACCGAATACTCAAGCGGTAGGTTTATTTATGTGCTGAAAGCTCAAACGCCTCTCAGCGTTGAGACACCAGTTAACTCTCATGTTGTCACTATCACGTAAAGGTGACGGAAATAGTGTTGAGCACAGCTCAAAAATAAGTACCTATCGTTTGAGTAGGTATTCAGTGACAAAGTGCCAAGATCCAATTTGATATTGGCCAACCGATAGAATCTGTAAAACTATAATGTCATGGACAGTAACATGATTGAGTACGTACTGGTTGGATAACAGAAGTAAAAAAAATATATTTCTTAGTCTAGCTGTTACCTTTGAAAAAGAAACATTTTTGCCTGCCAAAATAAAAAGGGACAGATAAAAAATATCACACCTTTAAAATGGAGTACCCTGAGGTCTCAAATCCCCTTAATTATGTGTTACACGGCAAAATTGAAAAGTGTTTGTACAATTTTATATTCAAATACACCTCTTTATTTACGTAGTTAATGTGTGATGAAATATCGACAAATAAATCCATTTGACACATGAATAGATTCAGAGATGAATGAAAAATACGTATATATATAGGTCAGTACGTAAGCGGGTATATAAAATATGACGTCATTTATGGTAATACATTAAAATATTCAAAAGGTTACAAGCTGAAGCTAGAAAAATTGAGAGGGGTTTGACATTAGATTGAAATGATTAAAGCTCTTTTAAATAAAAATGGAAAAATATTCATCAAATACAATAAATGCATTTTTGAAAGATAGAAAAATTTGAAGTCCAGACCCAGGAATCGAACCACCTATCTGGACTATGTTACTAGACCTAAATTTTTTCTATCTTCCAAAATGCATTTATTGTATTTGTAAAGTAATTGGCAAGAAATACCTATAAAAATTACTTCAATGTTCATTAAATACGGCATATGAAGACATTCCAGTAAAACGGCTTTTTAGTAAAAAATAATCAAATTCGACTATTTAATTTCCTTCCTATGAATCCCGGCTTAAAAGAGTGGGGTACGAAGAAAAGGGCAAACCAAAATTTGAGTTTTGACAGAAATACATAATATTAATAGCTGTCCCTGATTGCTCTGCCCGCTTCAATACTGCTGTTCGCGATGAACAGTTGATCGATTTTCATTTAAATTCTGACCTCTGTTTGTTCCTTTCTCTTTCTCGTAAAACTAAAATTTCCAAAAATCGTCTCCTACCTTTAAAAACCTAACTACATGCAAAATTTTTAAAATTTTAACTTCTTAGTTGCAGTCAAGCGACAATGTGGAGACTATAAAATAAAACACACAAACAGATTGTGTTTTTTTATAACGCTTAACTTTTCATTGTTGGGTGCCAGATCTTTAAAAAATTCACAGTGGAGTTATTATTATTCTGTCATCTATATTATTATTATAAAGCTGAAGAGTATGTTTGTTTGAACGCGGTAATCTCAGGAACTACTGGTCCAAATTGAAAAATTATTTCACTGTTGGATAGCCTATTTATCGAGAAAGGCTATAAGCTATATAACATCACGCTACAACTAATAGGAGTGGAGCAACAATGAGAAATGTTGCAAAAACCGGGAAAAATTACGCAGACTAAACGTCTGTGCAAATTTTCCCATTGCTGAGCCGCTCCTATTGGTCGTAGCGTGATGTTATTTATTTGCGTGAATATTATGTAACTATGTATAATATACACTCAGAATACTCTGTTAGCATAATGATTATTATGATTTACACGATTTTTATTCAAACTCATTCGTACCGTCATAAAAAATGTACAAGCACTTTGCATGGCTCTTTTGAACCATTTATTTTTGTTACAAGTGATCAGTTTTGCTTCAGTAATCTGATCTGTGCACTGTGCTTTATAAAATTTCGTTACTTATTCGTTTTTATACTTGTCTTGAGTAACAAAATTGTATTTCATTTTTATTCGATTACTATTTGGATTCTTTGTTTAGTTTATGATAACAATTTTTCTTCAGTGAAAGTCAACTTATTTTATCGCCATTCCCTGATTTTGCATTTTCATTTTTATTGATTATTTTTCAACAATAGGTGAAAATGAAAATGTTACCTTCGAAATACCAAACCTAAAGTCAGCATAATTGTCGAAATCATTAATACAAATAGAACAAGATACTAATTCTGAATGAAAATAATCATAGCCAAAACCTTCAGTTAGGTCAATAATCTTACCTTGTCAACCGTAACTTCAAGCAATGTCATCAGAATAACTTAAACACATTCAGTACGTACACAAAGCTACAAATTTAACTCTTAATCCCGAAATTCAGATCTTGTATCTTTATCTAGCATAGGGTCTTCACGTTCGTCAGACAGTGACAACAGATCGCTTGCCAGAACAACGGAGGTGAAGCCCAAAGCCTTTCTCACTTCCCCGTCCCGGCCCAGATTAAAATACAAATTTACTCATTGAAAACGTTTTACAGGCAGATTACCTTCGTATTTATTTCTTTACCTCTGTATTTCAATGTGACATTTCTAAGCTTTGTTCGTTTCGTTATCTAAATAACGGTTACTGATCATTCGGAATTTTAAATCAGTTCTAACCGTTTTTTTTGGATAATTATTTTAAAAATGTAATTTAATAGAAATTTACTTTGTCTTTCTTGTTTGAATTTCTTGGCAAACACTTCTTTACAAATATCTTTTCAAATATTTATGTGACAACATGGTTTTTTTTTCACTCAGAAAATTGCTGTTTTTCAACAACAATTTAATGGTGGATTTTTTTTTTCCTTTTAAAAAAAAAAAGATAACTAGCATTAGCGAGTCCCACATTACTAGCAATCTTGTTAACCTCTCCAGCTAAGCTCAAAGGCTTATGTTAGGTTAGGTTAAAATTAACAGAAATATTTGAACAATCATAACGCAAAGAAATAAATATGAAAGATAAAGTATTACATTTTCATTTTAATACGTCTTTATTTTAATATGCGTACGTGAGAGTTTCTTTGATCCATTACTGGATCATGTGTATTAACATTATAAAGCAATAACACGAAATTATTTTAGTACAAACATGATCCCAATATGTAAATATATTTTAGACTACATATTACTTTGATATATTAACTGAGGAGTAATAAATGTGTACAGTAGCAAATATAGAATAGAATAGATTTTTTTTTTATTACTATCCATTAGTTTATTGTCATAAAATCGTATCACGTGGAGGCTAAATTCGACCTTGGCGTATATGTCTCGGTGCCGGAGTTGGTAACGGCTTAACGTCGCGGGTTCAGGTCCCGCCTAAGACGATTTTTTCCTCCCTAAATTAAAATTTATATATCAATCGTAATCAGAGCACTATGAAGCAAACACACTGGTTCGTTCAATAAAATTATTATTCTAATAAAACCTGTTGATTTTAAAAGAGTGGCTGGCGAGTTTCTGGGCAGCTTCTTCTAATGAGCTTTACACTTAGAACTGCCGCCTAACTTAATTTTTTTAAACAAATTATAATCTTAATATAATTTTAATTTAATGTTTTCAAACTATCATTGATTCGGTTTTCCAATATTAAAATATTTGATATAAGTGTTGATAAACTTTCGCGATTTGTACACAACGGCCGTGGTCACGGGAAGACTCACCTCCCGTGACCACGGCCGTTGCAATACGGTCGAAACGTCGGGCAATAAACAAGGTATTTTACCTTAAATTATTCACGCGATTAAGACCCGTAATATATATATTTTAATAAAATATTTGAGTTTGAGTGAAAGATTCTTTGTCGTTATAAACTTAAACTCCTCTGTGGTCGTTATGCATCACGCGACTATGTAACAAGTCTTCAGAATGCGCCGCACGATACACACCGATGATACTTAAATTGCGTCAGAAACTGACCTATGTACAGTACTCCCAAATTAATAATGCACATGCAGATCTTCGCTAATTGTCGTATTCCCGGAAACACTCGAATCATGGAATCGTAAGAGCCCTAAACAAGGCATTTGCATTTTGCACCTTGTTTAAAAGAGATAGGAGTCAATATCATGTGTGCACAATCGAAAACAAATCGGGCGTTCGGCAGCTGTCGCCGGTCAGCGAAATGTCTGTCAGTCGTCTTTATATATTGGTAGTGACTGCACGTGTTCTCTATTTGTGGAAATATATAGAGCTGCTATTACACACCCTTCTTGGTAAATATAATTTCAACATTAATTAGCTTATTCAGATTTAAATAGTATATTTTGAAAAAAGGAAAATAAATAACATATTTCACGTTTTTTTAATATTAAAAAAATAAAATACCTACATTAAATACATATTAAGTACTAGAAAAACATTTAAAAAATGAGATTTATTTAAATTAAATAAATAGATAAACATGCATAAAAAATATATACCTAACTCTGCCCATGCCATTTTCTTTCAGACGAATTCTTCCAAAATGGATAAATTTAAACGTGGAAAACCGCTTAATTCACAAGCACGGCAAATGGTATTTAATGTGTACCTTTATTTCTTAAATGAAGCCAATGTTTTCAACAGAGACCATGATGGTTATTTTAAAAAAATTCAAGACCGTGTTACAAAAGCTACAGGAATTTCGCGACGAACTTTGAGTAATATCTTAAACGAAAAAAAACATAATCAATCAAAGAAATTTTCTACACCGAAAAAAGGAAGACCTAAAAGTAGATTTCGGCTGGTACTTGATGATTTCGACTACTGTGTTATTCGTAATATGATATACAATTTTCAATTGACGCTGAAAGAACTCCCAACTGTAAATAATTTAAGAATAAAGTTGATCGAAGCTATTAATTTCAAAGGCTGTGCCGAGACTTTAAGGTTGATCTTGAAAGACATGGGGTTTAGGTTTCTGAAAACTGATAATAACAGACAATTACTTATGGAAAAACATGATATACGCCTAAAAAGGATCAAATATCTCAGAGAAATACAACAGCTGAGGAGTTCTGGTAGAAACATAGTATTTATGGACGAGTCGTATGTGCACACATCACATACTAAGGGTAAAACTTGGCAAGATAGCAACAAAAAAGGTATCAAACAACCCATTTCCAAAGGAGAGCGAATAATTATTGTACACGCAGGCAATGAAAAAGGCTTCGTCCCAGGGGCTCTAATGTTACATAAATGTGTCGACTCAGAAGGTGACTATCATAAAGAAATAAACGCGGAACGTTATCAAACTTGGCTACGCAATCAATTGATTCCCAACTTGCCTCCTAATAGTGTGTTGGTAATAGACAACGCCCCATATCATAATAAGCTGTCTGTGAAACCACCAAACTCAAACACATCTAAACCACAAATGACAGCTTGGTTACAACAACACAACATTCCGCATGACCCAAAGAAACTGAAACCCGATTTGTATAAAATTATACAAAGATACAAAGAAAATTACACAGAATTTGCCATTGACCGTATAATGGAGGAACATGGGCATAAAATTATACGATTGCCACCATATCATCCCGATTTTAACCCTATTGAAAATATTTGGTCCCAAATAAAGCAACACGTGGCCAAGAGAAATATTGCAATGACTGTGACGTCAGTTAAAGATGCTATATTAGAAAAAATCAATAAAATAGGACCAGAAGAATGGAAAAAAGTTTCTGATCATGCGGTTCAATGCGAAGATGAATATAGAAAATTTGAGCCAAGAATCGATAGTTATTCCGATAAACTGATTATTTACACAGGTGATAGCAGTGAGGAAAGTGTAAATGAACAAGAGCATAATGAAACTTCTGATGAATCTGCGATGTCGGGAATAGAGGTCTTCCTCGATTCTGATTAATTTTTTTATAATTGTATTATTTTTCTGGAATGATTAGTGCTGTAAACAAATTTGAACTGAGATTTTGATTATATTTTATGTAAACCTCTATTTGAAAACGTTTTTTTCTCCTTCTAATAAAACCTTATGTTATTTAAACCTTTTCCTCCATAATTACACCAACTTCGGTAAGACACTTGAAAACTAATCACTCCAACAATGATTGTAGCGTTTTCGCTATTTACTTACATGGAATTATCGAATCAAATTTCGTTACAGGTAAATCAAATCTGTTTTAGCACAAAACACATAATATATAAAATTAGGCATAGAGAAATTGCTCTTAACCACTCTATATAAATATCGTCTTTCGACGCTCGGGTAATACGACCGTTGCCGAACAATGACGAAGATTTCCGAAGATTTCTATGCGCATTATTACTTTTGGAGTACTGTACTATTGCGCTGGACTGGCCCCGTATAAAATGACAACTATTTCAAATGCCGAATCGAATGACCGTCCTATGAACTTTTTTGACACATATGACAAACTAGCTGTCCTGCGCAACTTCGTCTGCGTAAATTTACCTTGTTTTTGCAATATTTCTGGTCGTAGCGAGATGTTATATGGGCTATCCAACAATAAAAGATTTTTTTAATTCGGATCAGTAGGGTCTAAGATTACCGCGTTCAAACAAACAAACAAACAGACAGATAGACAGACATACAAACAAACAAACAAACAATTAAACAAACTGAAAACAAACAAAAAAACAATCAAACAAACGAATAAACTCTTCAGCTTTATAATATTAATAGTATAGATGACCTAACAACGAATATTGGTATACAAGTATAGATTTCTATTTGATTTTGTCAAATGACCATCCAAATATCAGAATCTAATAAAAATCTTGTTATTGTCGTAACGAGATATTTAGTTAGCCGGTTAATTAACAGTTTACCCTCCTATTTAAAAAAAAAAACAGTCACACCTAGAAACGTCAAGTGTAAACTTAAGTCCTACTTTCTTCTGAATAAAGAGTAATAATTTATTACTTGGAAATGTTTACTGGTTCCCAATAATGAAATGCCTCTAAACATAGATTAATTACTATCTATTTACTTAGTACAACGACATAACTGTATTGATTGTATTATCGATGTAGATTAAGAGTAACATTAAGTACAAACTTCGTGGTTTATGCTGTAATAAATATTATGAATATTATGATAAACTGTATTTTAAATAATAAATAAAAGAATAATAAAAAAAAAAAAAAACACTTTATCTTTGGTTGGTGTTTAGTGCACGATGTATTCTTACAAAACAAACTGACCGAGATATAACAAATGTTATTTTTGGCTGAGTGTGTAAAATAAATAATTAATATTTAACAACAGTACATATTTCTATTAAACTTAGACTAAAACTAAGTTTAAAATAAACATGTCTAATAAAGCCTCGGTAGCGCGGTGGGAGTATGTCCGACTGCTGCGCAATAGGTCGTGGGTTGTGATCCACAAATTGTTGTTCGAGTTTAGGGGTACTGGGGTACTTTGTGTCCGTGACTTGTATCTTTGTAAAGTCCCACGCGACACAGGGCTTGTGCCCTACTGCGGAAGTCGTCTTTTTTGGTAAAAAAACAATAACCAACAAAAAGAATGTGTTACAAATTCGTAATTATGCCACTCTTGCAATAAAAGCGGCACTCGTGCAGTTACGCAATTAGCACTCTACTAAAGGCATAAAATTAGCACTTGTGCACCAATTGTTGCTTTTAACCCCAGAAGAGAAAGTAATTAGGTAATTGGAACAATGCCACGACTTAGAGAGAATACAGGTTTCAATGTTCGAACATTAAGTTCTCTAGGTGGAATATTAACAATCGGTCTTTTTAAACTTAAGAGTGCACTGTTTTATTATTTTTATGTTTTATTGCTAGCTTAAATCCACATTTTCATTTAATTAGGTATTTTATTATGTTTCCGTACGAAATTCCATATTTTTGTTTAACCTAGCTCAATTGAGTTTTATCAATCCGTCTAACTGCTAGAACTACCAGAAAGACATACGGATATAAAAACTGTTTTGTGCACTACTCTTTTGTAAGTTTTGAAAAAAGTAATTAAAATGGATACTTTATAAATAATAATAACTTAATAAAGTGTAAGTTTTCTAAAGTCGTTAAGTTGTAACTAGAACTGATAGATTTATTTAGAGAGTCGGAGTCACGCACGAGATATTGCGTATTATCTATACAACATTAGACACTAGGTATATTATAATATCGACAAAAAAACATGAAAAAAATCACGTTTGTTGGACGGGAGCCGCACTTAAATATTTATTTTATTCTGTTTTCAGTATATGTCCCTATAGCGGCAACATAAATAAATCTTACGTGAAATTCGTAGTCAAGCTATCACAGCTGTAGCCAAAATGGTAAAATGGAACCCTTATAGTTTCACTTGGTTCTTCCGCAGCTTAGATTAGAGACTGTTAGTGCTAGAAGGCTGCTATTATTCGGATCCCCATCCGAATAATGCAGCTTAAAAAGTGTACGGAACCTTACATTGTGCATGGCCCGACATGCAATTGCCCGGTTACCCTTCGGGAGCGGAACCCAAAAACAAGCTCTCTGAATATATTTATTCCAGTTCGGGCAATTTTGCAAAAAAAAAGTTGTTTTTGACATTTAAGAAGATACTTTACCCAAGAAAATGTTAAATGTTCCATACTTAACTTCTTTTCTTATATAAAAGGAAAAAACTCATGGGTTTGTTATACCAGGAAGTAACAAAGTTGAACCCCTGAAAAGCTTTATCAATGGAATATTCATGTGCTAAGTGGTTCGGTACTTTCGACCGTATTAAGTCCCATATATTGTGCATTTACTTATAGCCCCAAGCATTTAAACCTTTTAATCACAAAGTACGGCAGGTAATAGATAAAAGCCTTTATATTGGTTTCTGATGAGACAAAAAATAAAAAAAAATAAAAAAAAAATCGATGTCTTTTTTTTAATATGGCACTTTGCATTAAATTTTTTGTGCGCCCAAAAATTTAGATGCAAAGTGCTAAAAAAGATATGCCAAGTTTTGTACATTAAGCCTGTGTTCGATAGATATACGGTAAATGTCTGAATTAATTTTATTTTTTGGGAATTTGGGGATTCTCACTTGTTTCCTATCGTGGTTTTTATTACAGTAATTTTCTTAGTGATCTTCGATGTTTTCAGAGACACTCAGTAACTAAAATAATAACATGTATTAAGCTTCAATTTTTTATAATACTGTGAGATACAGGACCTTAAAAAGCCAAAAAATCTATTCAGGAAACACACCCTCGGCGAAAAATTTCTGTTAGAAAAACCTGCCGTCGAAGGAATGAAACTTGATTAAATTTAAGATTTTCATGTCCTCATAAAAGGGGAGAATGTTTCTCATGATTATAACCTGGTGGATACACGGGGCGGAATTACTGGGAGCCATTTGCATACGTTGAATATGACCCTGGATACAGGCCAAAGTGAGATGTTCAAATTTATAGATTGACGTTAATCTTTTAATAGTTCATGATTTATGACCGCTGTAGCTAGAACTAATTAAGGTATAGATTAATTTATGACTTGATCTTGGATTAACAGTTGTAGATAATAATTGAGATAAAGGTAGTTATGACCTGGATTGAATACATGAATACCTACGTGATATATTTGTGCCGTAAAGTAGGGGTAACCTACACATTCAATGTCGAGACTCATCTAAGTAAAAATCAAACTCAGGGTATTTGATTACTATGATTATAAAATATTTTATACTAACTTGTGTGTATACACAATAATATGCCATAATGAGTTGTGAAATATGTTCTGTGTACGTTCATATTTCCTTAAATATGGGCCTACACGGAACATATTACAACTTCTTCACAACTCTTTAAATTCGTAATCATTTGAGTAATCATTTTTAATCATTTAAAGAAATACTAAAAGTAAATAATTTCACCATATTTCACACATTTCTGAAGTCTAAAATCATTAAATTAATGATTTCATTTTCAAATTTATGTAATTTTATTAAATATTGTAATTTTCTTGAGTGTGGAATTTTGAAAATAACTTCTATCATTCTTAGATAGGTACATCTTTTTCACTCCAAACACCGCATTTATTATCAAGGAGAGCAAGATCTCCACCTCCAATTTCAATTTCATTTAATACGTGAGCGCACAAATCTAGATAATTGAAATACATTTTCGATATAAAGTAATGAACAAGTTTGATTTCAGGTAACTCCTTTCCCTTGGCAAAGGTATTTCACAAATTTCTTCGCTCAATTTGCGTCCAATGCTTTTCTTAAGTAAATAACTCTGTGTATTTCACAAACTTATGTTACCTTTGGAAAATATTTTTCATCGAGGTGGATATCTTTGGATTCATTGTTTGTTTGAGTAGTATTGATCTTGGAGTGGCGGGGGTTATCTTAAGGTCTTTGAATTTATTTTTACCAGATATTACAAACTTTTTCCTGGTTAAGGGTAGATTACGCAAAACAGGATTCGGTTCTGTCAAAAAATTATATAGAAAACTTAAATTTTAGAACACAAAAAAAATTGCGAGCCTAGCCAAAGAGTTCTTATAGTAGATGATAAAAAAATGGTTGTCTGTTAAGTTGGTTTATGAAAGATAGTTTTACGTGATAACGATGAGCAATACGTGACAGTTTTTATTTTTTTATTTCCAATTTTATCACATGTCGCTGCAATCGCTAAAACATTGATGACATTAAACAACCATGTCTGTGACGCTTTAGTAGAACCGGGCGCATGCACTCGACGGCCACATTACTTCAACTTATCAGCAGCGGAATTGCCATTCGCGTTGCTTAGCAACCAGTCAATAACGTGACTGCTTAGCAACCAATCAATAACAGGGCCGTTGCTACGTGACTGCTTAGCAACCAATCAATAACGTGGTCGTTGCTACGTGACACTTATTCGTGCGTGCACCCCGTCAATAATTTATAAGACTTTCTCAAAAAGAAATTTAAGACTATGCCTTAATATAGTCCCGTAAATAAATCTTGATGTTGCGGAGAAATGCTAAAACGAGGATTTCCGTATTCTCATAGTTATGACATTCGTAATCTAACATATTTACGAACTGATATTCGACTTTATTTTATCCTGCGCTTTTGCACACTGTGAAGAAATGGTTGTATGCGGGAGAGAGAGGCCATGTTGTTGTGTGCGTAGCGCCATTTAAATCAATAATTCGCTCGATGTAATGCCTCCTTAAAGGAACACAGACATTTTAGACTATTGACCAACAACGACAAGCGATAGATCAAAATCTCTGTGGAAAAATAATTTTCGCTACTCAACTGTTCGGCTTCTCAACCTACTCAATTAAAATAACGCCAAATGATATTTCATTACAAAGCTTTTTGATGTCCAACAACTATTATTATGACGGGCAGTTTGTGGGATAAAAGTTACAACAACTTAAAAGCCATTTAAGCGGCTAGGTTGGGTTTAGCTTCTTAGCTTACTGACAAATAACTACAGGCAATCTGGCATTAACATGGGCGAAGCCGCGTGCATAAGCCAGTTTAATATTATATTTGTATTCGAAATACGTACACATAGCGTTTGTTTCTATACCAGTTTTACCCGACTGCGCAAGAAGGAGGGTTATGTGTTACCCATCCTATTACTATTTAAAAGTATAGTTGGGTACGTTCGCGATACTGATCAGTAGCGCCCTATAACATGCTGAGTAGAATAGATACTTCGAAAGTTCACACACGCCCATGTAAAGTCGAGCCACTCACCTTGTACACAAAGAATAACACAATTACGACACCCGACACAGATTAAAAACAGTGTTACCACAAAAAAGGCACAGAATTTCGGCACACCGTTCAACAAAAAATCCACGCACACATACGCAGCTCTAAAAGTATGCTTTTTCGGTTGACGATTCGACTGAGATCTGTGTGACGTTTGCGTCTGTGTGTCCATGGTTCTGTTTTTGCTTAATGTACGGAGTAACTTGGGGGGTTACCAACAGTTCAACAGTGTTGCCAGAGCACATTTAATTTTAATGCGCTTTAAAAGGGTCCGCCTCAACTTAATTAGTTAGGGCTTATCTACAAGTTTCCCTGTGCATGTTAATTCAACTCTGATATTACGTATGGACGTTTACCTGCTTGTAATACGTGACTTTTTAAGTATGTGGTTTTTAACTGTTTCTACCCTGGTTTGAGGTACAGGGAGAGTATTTTGGTGTTTGAAATTGTTTATTTTGTATAGAGAAGCCTACAGCTTTTGTCCCGACAAAACGAAAAAAAAAATATAGAGTATTCAAAAAAAAAACTTTAACATTTTTAAGTTGGGGCCAATTAAAACACATTTTTAAGTTGTTTTTTAAAACATAAAAAGTATTTTTTTTACATTCCGTATTATTTTTTTTGCTTCTTACATATACATATCAACCCATATGATGTCCCACTGCTGGGCACGGGTCTCCCCAGTAGAACCTACTAGTATGTAGATCCTGGGGGTAATTGCCATAATCACCACGCTTGGCGAGCGGGTTGGTGATCGCAGTAAGGCTTTAAGTACGCAGAGGACGCTGCTGCCCGTCCTCCGGTGAGAAATCCCTTAGTCGCCTTGACGACACCCACGGGAAGAGATGGAGTGGTACTATTCTTAAGCCGGTACCACACGGCACAGCCGGTACCACACGGCACATGCTTCTTAGTTACCTTGTATTTATTATTTTTGAAGTCGGTTATAAATATATTTTTGTACTACTCCTTTACAAATTATAGACAAAAGCTGTAAGCTTCTCTTTACAAAATAAACAATTTCAAACACAGGTTTAATATATATATATATATATATATATATATATATATATATATATATATATATATATCTTTTTGACGTTTGATTGTGTTGGTTTGTAATTCACCTAAGTTATAATAGGCACTTATGTAAAGTGCTTAAATTCTTTTACATAATATTGCTTTTCCCTACTCATGGCCGTTAAATCCTACCTATTATACTACCGACGTGAACCCACTCCTAACACAAGCCATTGAGCTTAGCTGGAAGGGTTAACAGGATTGCGTGTATTGTGGGACCCAAATCCCACATTGGTAGTAAGTTTTTTTGCAAGTTAAGAAAAAAAAATTTTGAATGTTATCACGTCAAAAATTAAGAATCTCCTTTTTTTTAAAAACGGTTGAACATTTTAAATCAACAATCAATTAGTTTCATCATCATCATCAGCCCGTACCTGTTGGACATAGGCCTCGCCTAAATTATGCCACAAAACCCGGTTCTCCGCCTTCCGCGTTCATACCAGCGACCTTCTTTCAGTTGTCAGTCCAATAAAAGGTTTCTCCGAAAACAGCCTTCGTGTTTTGTCTTTGTGTTTGTTGGTTCAAGTTTCATACAAGGCTGAAGAAATTTTGCTTAATTTGCTGCTGTTTACGGATTAATTAAAATATATGTTTAACTAGTCATAATCTTCTTCTTCTTCTTAGCGTTTCGATAGCAAACATTATAAATAAAAAACAAATAAAATATATGTGACGGTAAACCGACACTTTACAGCTCGCGTCAAATCCTGAATCGCGATATAGAAATTTTCACAGCTGCTAACTATATATACAAGTTCCCAAGGTTAACCGTTGGGCCGCGGCCCGCCAGGCACGATCCCCTCGCCTGGTCGGAGGATCCTCCCTTTGTGTTGGAGGAACTTAACACTTTACCCTCCACAGTGGCAGTCTCCTATATTATGGCCTATACTCGTATATATTCCTATAACGTGGCCACGTCAACTGCATTGTCTGCGGCAGTCATTAAGTCCTCCTGTGTACAAGTGTTTGGGCACACAGGACACAATGTAAGGTGGGCTATTGTCGCATAAACAGCTCAGATTGGCACCTACTGTGAATCCGACCGGTCTGAGTCCGAAGTCTATTTAAATCCAAATCATCCGTCAATCTCCGTTTCGCAACAAATTGCATCTCGCCTTTGATAGCTCTACTGTCAGAGGGTCGACACTACTGTCGAAGCTCTTACGGCTCTTTAGTCTATGTTGTGTTGAAGTGTGACCATGCATCGGATGCCGCCAGTCTCTTTCCATCTTTGCTCTCTCCGCAGCACTTGTTACGGTTCTGCGGACATCTGGAGGCGCTATGCCAGCCAGTGGGCATAGCAGTCCTACAGGGTTCGGCTTGAGCCCGTGATAATTCGGCAGGTTTCGTTTAGAGCTGTATCCACCAACTTTGTGTGGGCGGATCGACTCAAGACTGGGCACGCAACTCACAAAATTCGCCAATGGAAAATGCTAGCGCTAGCCCAGATGTCCGCATTACCTGCGGCAAGGCTCCCCATTTGGTATTGGTGAGGTGCCCGAGCAAGTTATTAAAGGGTTGCACCTTCTTCCTAATATTTACACTGTTTTGCCTATAAGCGAGGGACTAGTCCAGAAATTACTATCCATCAGTGTGCCAAATTTTAACCAAATCCTTTCAGAAGTTTATACTGTCATAAGTCTACAAATATAAACAAGAAGTAATATGCCAGTAACATACATTACAATATTAACTAAACACAACATTATCAAAACATGGCTGCCATAATTCTTCAACCATGAATATTTCAATTCCACGGCACACATTTCTCTTGACATTAAACTACACTAAACAAACAACGACTCAATTCCCCAACAATACTGACAATACGCCCAATACTTTACTCAAACTACGCTGACAAATTGCTCAATATACACCATTCCTACATTTGTTACGTACAACATAACATTGTTATGTACACATAGTAAGAGAATGCTCAATATAACCTAACTAGATACTTACACGTTAACCTAAGTCATTCCAAACATGAAATTAAACCGTAAGTATACACTAACCGCGGTGTACGCTATTGCATAAGGGTTTGTAGTGACTGGGCGAGTAGTTTCTGGCAGATTGTTATGAATAAACTGATTTTGCTGTTCTTTATGTGACTGATTTGATTAGTGCATGTATTTGGTTAAGCTTATTCTTTCTGTGGCATTACAAAAAAAAAAACATTTAATGGCCACTGTAGTTCCTGTATTATAATATATGTTGAATGTTTTATTTTGACTGCATTACTAAAACCATGACCGGTTGTATAAATACAGTTATAATAATAATAACAATTTGGGCCAACTCTCACATCGCCATCTGATCCCAAACTAGGGAGAGCCTGTACTATGGTAACCAGTCAACTGAGAAACATACTTATATATTTCTAAATACATACATAGTATAGCTCAATTACACCCAGACACGGCATAAACCATAATGCTCATCAACAAAGTTTTGTCCTAGGTGGGAATCGAACCCACGATCTCCAGCTTAGCAGACTAGAATAACAGGCTCTTTTTTTTAGTACTAGACTAACAGGCCAGTCAATTATAAAATTTAATATAAAATTTTACTCACATAATATGAAACGGTTTGGAAGTTTAGTACTGTACATATAAAATCAAAGAATATAGCCGTAAATTTTATTACATTTTTGTAGGTAGCTGAAATTGGAATGTTAGTTTTCAAGCACAACAATTGTCATAAAGTGATATTTTACATCATCATTATTATTTTAACCGAACAGGATAACAGGCCCGATACAGGTTGATTGAGGAATAAATATGATAATAAATTGTCGTATCGTCTGCCAGCAAACTGTACGTCCAATACAAATGTTGCCTAACCAACCACAGTGTTCGTTACTGCATAACACAGGTTAAGAGAGACGCGAATTTATCTACCACGATTTAATTAAAGGCAAGGGTATAATTAGAAGGAATGGTACGAGTAGACGAAATTAAGCTGGCGTGCATAGGTGGGACACATTTAATTTATTTATGTACGTGTTGAAGATTTTAAGTATGTTTCGAGACGTGTTTTGCATAGATGTCACTAGATCTGTCTAACGAATTAACAGTCAGAATTATGTCTTAAAGATTGTAAGAAAATCGGGTATGAGAATTGGCACAGTTAGGGATAGATGTTTCGGCAAGCGAAGTCGGGCTTCCACTGAAATAAAATGGTTCCCTATCCATTTGCCTAAAATTTTAAGACCTAATATAACTTAGCATATTTTTGTTAGGCATAATTATATATTCGCATAATATAATTACGCATAACAGCTTACGCATAATGTTTTAGGCATATTTTTTCAAACCATAACAATGATTAGGCATAACCTTCTAATGCATAAATATATTAAGCATAAAGTTCTATAGCATAACTTTTTTAAGCATTATATCCTAAAACATAAATTTATTTACGCTAATTTAATTGTTTTTTTTTTAGTAATTGTAATAAATAAAAGTTGATTTAATGATAATTATTTGGTTTTTATATCCTTGCCCATGAGAGCATGTTCGTTTCTGGCACTCGCCGGCCGCTGCCGCGGCACGCTCGCTTCGCTCGCTCGGCTCGTGCATAAGAGGTCACAGTTCTAACCTAACCTAACCTACGCATTTTTAAATAAGAAAGTAACCCAATCTATATTATTCTAATTGAAATTCTATGATCTTCATAGTTTATGTGTAATAAATAATTTGCATAAAAATTGTTTTTGTTATTTACCTATATTAATTATATGCTTAAATATTATTATGCTAATAGTTATTAGGCCTACTAACGTTATGCGAATCTAATTTATACCAACACAAATTAGTCTTTAACATGATTGTGCCAACATAAAAGGTATGCCATAAAAAATTAGGCCGAAGTATTATTATGCCAAAACAAATTGTGCCAAAATCGTTATGCCGAAGTATATTAAGACAAAGAACATTATGAGAAAAGAAGGGATCCCAAATAAAATAATGTGCGGAACTTAACGGACACGGCATAGAATATAATAATAAGTACCTGGATGACCAAGCTTCACTCAGTATTTTTTTTTAATCGACGATTTCAAAAAATGAAACCTACCTAGATCAATTTATCGCCCCCCGAAACCCCCTGCATACTAAATTTCATGAAAATCGTTGGGCCGTTGCGAGATTCAGATTATATACCTACATGGTGTAACAGAAAGGTGTGGTCAAATTTCAGCAGTGGATAGGGTATGTTGTCAGTATTGCACCTACCATGGTGGCATAGCTAGTTGCATTATTATTACATAGTTATAGCATATTCTTTTTGTCAAAATTCAGTCGTAAAAGGCGTATGGCATAAGAATTATACCTCCCCTGGTACAAAACTCGATTGGATTATTATGGCATAGCACTTTTTCAATCATACTTTTATTAATTAATAACTTTTTCATTCTTATATAAACGAATGAAAAAATAATAAGTACTTTTTTAGGGTACTCCGATTTTGATAAAATTAGGTATGTGCACTCAGTATCACGGCCACATACCAACCCTCGAATATGACCACACCTTTCTGTTACACCCTGTATATTGCTCATTTAAAGGTACACATTTTTATACATTTTTATTTTTCACCGGAAAAAGTTTTGATTTTAAGTCCGTATGGTTAATTTTGTACTATTTTGGAATATTGCGGTTAAAGCACCGCTTTCTACCGCTTTCCGTAATTTAGTTTTATTCTGTTATTGTGAAGAAACACTCACGTAACGATAAAAAATATTTTATCAAGTTTGTGTCATGCGATAACTGAAGGGTTTTTCACCAAGGACTTTGTTTTTGGCGTGATAACGTCTTATAAATCGATGACCGACTGCACCCACATAAAAGTTTGACGTCACCGCTCACGTTATGTACTTGTTGCTAAGCAACGCGAAAGGCGATTCCGCTTGCTGATAGGCAGAAGTATTTCGCCATTGTCACAGGCATGGTGTCACAGGTTTATTACAATGTCATCCTCAGAACACACATTTCATCATCTTTGATGTCATCAATGGTTTCTTATGACGTTATCACGTAAAATTATCGTCTATAAAACGACTTTACAGACAACTATTGTTTTTAATTATTCAGATTCAAACAGTAGAATTGAAAAATGTAACTATCTCTTAATAAAAGCATAATGTCTGAAGCTGGTATACATTTTATATCTATCCTGCTTAGGCGCAGTCGCGCCAACATTGGCAAGTCAAGGGACACTATAGATGAACGCACATTAAACCTTATGTTGCAATATGCAATGCAATATTCCATGTCTGTGACAGTTTTTTAACAGTAAGCAGAATCGTTATTCGCGTTGCTTAGTAACTAGTCAATAACGTGACTGCTTAGCAACTAATCAATAACGTGACACTTTGATTTTTGTATATTTACCTTTGACAAATTAAAATGAAACAGGTTAATTTTCTAAGATTACATATACGTATAATTTATATACGACTTTGTTTATTGCGAAGTTTTCAGCAAACTACAAATATCTGTAATAGCAAGGAAACCAAATAAGATTTATCAACATTAGAGGAAACGCGATACTTTTGCACAGATGTATTTTTTAACAGTTTATTAACAATTTTCGAACTGCCTTTTAGGGTTCTGTAGCCAAAATGGCAAAACGGAACTCTTATAGTTTCCTCATGTCCGTCCGTAAAAATTCCATTGAAAATTTTTATTAAGTGGGTACAAACATGAAACAAAAACAATAGAAAACCTTCTTCTTAAGTCGCTTATGTGAAGAGGGGTGGGGGGTGCTACGAAACCCTACATTGTGCGTGGCCCGACATGCTGTGGACATGATGCATGTTTTTAAACTCATTGGCACTATAGTGTTACTAGCGAAACAACTTTTAAAAGACTGGGATAATGTAGACGTTATGGTCTAGTTCAGCACTAGACTGAATTGATTCCCTGGATTACTGAACTGGAATCAATGTGAACCGGGCTCTAATGTGATTTTGGTTGGTAATGCTGTGTTCACAGCAAGGATATAATAATGATTTATTACAATGTGTCTCTTAATTATCCAAATTCATGATAGAATTCAGTTTTGTTAACCAATAAAAAAAATCAAAAAACATTTGATTTGAAAATTCTCTCTCACTTCCTTTATACTTTTCACTACCCACAACTTCTGCCATCATAACTTCCAGTATCACTTAATACCAGTACTAAGCAAACTTCACCTGAATCTTCCTTTCTAAGATTACCCCGAACTTTCATACTAACATACAACTTAAGGCACCTGTCCGACCAACGGCGAGTAAAAGAGTAGCGAGTAGCGATTTTGTCGCTCAAGACACGTACATACTTATGGAGATCCCGTGCAAGCAAAAGAGATACAGATATTAATAGTTGATCGCTGAGTGTTCACACTGCTGGCGAATACTCGCTCTATACTGCATCTCTTTTGTTTACACGGACGGGATCTACAAAATACATCTGTTGTACGCTTCTTGAGCGATAAATCGCAACTCATGTTGATAAACTTTCGTGATTTGTACGCGTTATGAAAAAATATATATTACGGGTCTTAATCGCGTAAATAACTTTAGGTAAAATATCTTGTTTATTGCCCGACGTTTCGACAGTATTGCCACGGCCATTGCAATACTGTAGAAATTATTCACACGATTAAAACCCGTAAAATATATATATTCATAAATCGCTACTCGCTTCTCGCTTAACGTCATTGGTGGGACAGGTGCCTTATACGCAGTATAGAGGAATTTAATTTACCTGTATAACGGATAAATGTTGTTAGAGGTTACGTAAGTTATCCAGCTAATGGTTTCGGAGTGTCTTTGAGGTGACAACGTGGGAACACCACTAGCAAAAGTGATAGAATTTAACTATGCTCGTGTATGCTTTAATATTGTTGGTAGTGACGGTATTGCATTATAAAGTCTAAGTGTTGGATTTAATGACACTGTTGGTTCAGTGGCCTGTATCAATGGAGACTTGCCGTACGTTGGATATATAATATTGAACTAGCTCCAAGCCGTGTCTCTATCTATGCGACTGGTGATAATCACAATAATAGAGTTTATATGTAGAGATCTGAAGAACTGCTGGAGAAAAAATAATTAGAGAACCAAGGTTTTTTATGGTTAGAGAACCAAATTTATATTATTTCTACGTTACAGAGTAAAATAGCGAGTTATACTGTACATGGGCGGCTCCAGAATTTCATTTTCGTGGGGGGGGGGGGGGGGGGCGAGTGGTATATGCTTATGAAGGGCAGGAATTTCGTTTCACTCAACAGCGGCCAAGTGTGAGACCCACGCACCACGGGAAGAAGTGGTGTTCTAAAAAATATTCGTTCTGGGGGGGGGGGACACATGAGGCAAGTGGTCAAAGAAATTCAATACGAAGAAAACCAGTGCACAAAACTACAGCTTGGGAGGGAGCACGACCCACCGTGCCCCCCTCCTGGATCTGCCTATGATACTGTATATTATGCGAACAAAATAATAGAAATAAAATTGGTGAGGTTTTTTTCTTAAAAAGGATGACTAGCAATGGAGGTTTTGGAGTTACTAGCAATCCTACAAAGCTTAGGTTAAAAGTGGGTTCATGTCGCTATCTAATTTAATGTGTAGGATCCAAACCCGGGCCGCAACGCGCGAGTCCAATGCCTAGCCATTAGGCTGCCGCTCCTTCAAACCACATTTTATTAAAATGTGGAACCTAGATCTACGCAGTTTGCCTTGGTGGGTACCACCGGATATTCTTCAATTAAATAATGATGCAAATATTTTATTGTGTTGCGGTTGAAGGGCAGTGTAGCAAGTGTCATTACTGGGCAAAACAGACTTTACGAAGTAATGTCTCACTATCTATACTATGACTGGCACTATTATGGACTGTTTACCATAAGTCTTGTATCCCGTTACCCTCTTTATTTTGTAATATAATAAAAAAAGCAAATAATTATATGGAATTGGGAGAATGGAATATTTCTTTGAAGGTACGGAATAGAAATCTGACTCGACGGAAGAGAGATTACTTGTAAGAAGGACAAGCTTAACATGCTCTCCGAAGAATGGAAGGGCGTTCATTTTCAGGTAGGTTGAAAAATTTAAGATTTCAACTTTAAAATGAACCACTACACAGACTGTAGCTCGTATAAAATTCCAACTTCAGGCAATAAAAAAATTGGAACATTGAATAATATTGCCATAAGCCCCGTTCACCTTCAAAGTTGTCATGTTTATTACTTTTAATGGTTTATAACAGCTAAAATGTTGCCAGTCGTGAAAATAATAATATAATACTCAAGTACTGAGCTTAATGGTGTATAAAAAAGTAAATTCTCGGCCAACGACTTGTCGTAAAGGTTCCACAGTCGCACTCATAGATCGTCCCAGGTTTCTCTATTAATATTTTATAAGAGTATAAAATGAACAGCTCAAAAAGAATATTAATTACAGACGACTTTATTAGTTTCAAAGTGCTAAATGGTCACTTAAAGTAAGTCTATAGAATATCGCCGTATCTTCAAAGAGGTTGTATTCTAGATATTTCTATTAATGTTTTATAACAGCATAAAATGAGCATTATAAAAGAATAAAGAGAAATAGTCCAAGGTACAAAACGGTCACTTATAGTTAGTAGTCATTCTGTTTTTTTAAAGTACCAACCATCCAAATGTGTTTATTAAGTGTTTGACGAACAACAACTGTATACACCGTCTTAACAATCAAGATCAGGCAGGATTAGTAATAGGATCAGGATTATAATATATCTAAAAATTTTGATATAGAGAAGTAAATCTCAAAATTACCAAGTTTTTTAATACTATCGGTAGTATTGGAAAGGGGATCAGAGAGTCTATATTCTCTAAATTGAGGGGTCTATAAATATCATAACATCGGTAGAATGATGTACTATCGATGGTGCTGCATAAGGTTAACATTTCAACAGTAGTCGATAGCTTTATCGATTGTATAACTAATTTTCAAGGTTACGATATTATTGGCAAATGAAATTGATAGGGTGACTATCGAGTCAATTACTAATGAAGTTACGATATTATTGGTAACTAGCGGACTCGCGCTACTTCATCTGTGTAAATTTTCCTTGTTTTTGCAACATTTTTCATTGCTGCTTCGCTCCTGTTGATCGTAGGGTAATGTTATACAGCCTTTAGCCTTCCTGGATTAATGGGTTATCCATCAGTATAATATTTTTTCAATTCGAACCAGTAGTTCCTGAGATTATCGCGTTCAAACAAACAATCAAACTCGTCAACTTTATAATTAGTATAAATAATATTCATACGTCTATCGGGCCAATTGATAGTTACGCAACAGATGACGATATCTACGTTCAAGCGGTTAGAACATCCCAGAAAAGCTAGTTACAAATTTATTTATTATTATTCTCAATACATCACCAAATTTAAATGGAACGTATAATCTATAATACCGGCTATGCGATCGGTAGTGAATTAAATCGTCCCGGCACGATATCGTCGCGTCACGGATAGGTTGTTCAAGTGGAAAAGCCTGTTAATGCAGTGGTTTGCGGCCGCCTCGAAAGCCTCTCCGAGGTAGTGGCTGGTATATTATGTATTGGAAAATAACCTCTTAGGTACTCAGCGGTGGAATATTTTAAAATTGCTCTCCTTAATCTGAGAAGAAAATACTAAAGGCGTTACAGAATTGAAAGAGTTTAAATCTTATCATTTCCGTTTCAACTATGCTACGTGTTTAGGTATTTTACTATAGGATATCTTCCGTGAGGTTTACAACTGTAATATCATTATTCATAAAAGTCGCACAAAAGTCAACATTCGACCATATGTAATTCTTCTAAATCTAAATCGTAAATCTTTAAAATTTAGTGCATTTGAAGAAAGAAGAAAGAAAATACGTTTATTTAGTGCAAAGCACACGAGATCACTGAATAAACATTTGATTGAAAAACAATTACAGACTCAATAATAATGAATAAATAAAATGAATAATATAATTAACAATTATTAGTAATAATAATAAATTTTCTTTAGAATATCACAAGAAAAAGGGTGTCTCAGGGCTGCATCAAAAATAGGTACTCAGTTCAGCTTGATGCCGGGCGCATGTATGCACCTGGCGCTGGTTTTCAACTGGGTCCTATTTGTGTGTGTGTTCTGATTCTGTTATAGTACATTAAAAAAAATCGTTTTTGAATGTACTATAACAGAATCAGTCAATCATTAAATTATATTCGACGATGGCAGTATAATCGTAAAACGAAAAAGCATCTCTAGTATCATATCATTTTGATTTACTAAGTTTACTGAAATAATTATAATTACGTTTAATTCATAGATACGTTCAAAATTTAAAGAGATACATACAAGTCAATAATCCAACATATTTAATTAAAAGATAGCAGGTAGTACCTACATGCAATGTATAAAATACTAATTTAGATTTGCGTTTAATTGTATCTACCCCTTATTTAGAATTTGGCCAACCTGAATCAGGTAAGCTTTGAAAAATAAACAATCTTCACCACATTACTAATTTTTTACTGTAATGTAAATAAAATCCTTTTAAAATGTACACAAACACGTGTACGGCTTATGTTAATCTCCATTCCGTTCTCATAAAAACATGTTTCAATAATTCCTCTCTAAAAGGATGAAAGGCGATTAACGAAAAGGTTTATCGATCGTAAAGTGGAACTTCTAATGACAATATTTCTAAACAAAGTGCAACACGCGACTTTGTACGCTTTAAGTCAAGTAAAAAAACCGGGCAAGAGCATGTCGGACCATGTTTGGTGAAGGGTTCCGGAGCCGTTGCTGATTTAAATAATTGCATCAGTATGTTCATGGCACTTACGCCCTTTTGTTGATAAACGCAGATTTTCGGCAATAACTCAATGACGGTATATCCGATCATGTTAAAAGTATTTGATATTGATTTTTTTTTATATTTTTTGGTCACATGGTTCAAAAGATAAGGGGTGAGGACAAAATTTATGCAAGTTTCAGAGTGATTATTTCCAAAAATATTAACATAATCAAAAAAGTTTATAAGAAACCTTAAAATGTTATTTATGAAAAGACCGTCGAATGATGGTCCGCACGCCACACGTTGACGTTTGCTCAAAAAAAAGAATACATTTTATTATTTAGCTCTCAAACTAAGTAGCGGCTACTACAAAACACCTTTTTACCAAATTTATTCAATATTCATTGTGTAGTCTTTGAGTAAAATGGAAGAGGATATAACAAGTTTATGCATTATTTTTTTTTATTGTTGTTAACCGGAAAAATGCCCAGAAGGCTGACAGGGACAGCATTGCCACGTTGTATGGCATTTTTTTAACTAATGAAGTAGTCAGCAAGCCATTGATAAAGTCCTATTCAAGTAACGTGGAACGTTTAGAAAATAAGTGAAGTTAATATCGGAATTAGTCGCAGCTGGGCGCCTTTCACATTTGTTTGTCCAATGTGACAGATCTGGTCATCCGTAACCATCTTACGTAATCAATTTAGCTACTCTGTCCTCGATACGGGACCAGCTTACACAGACCTCTCAAATCTCTCCCTTCAACCCCCGTTTAAGGGTATATCTTATACTTTTAAAGGGGAGGGGAGGTCATATTGGACCAGTCTATTTGCAGATTGACCGGACTCTACGTGTTTTTGGCTTCCTTCATTTTTGTAACGATGTTTGTTGAAGCTCTCTCCAATATTGGGTCGAGTACAAACAGATACGTGTGGCCGAACTAGCGTTTGACCAATCGAATTAGAAGCTACATAGACAATGTTGTGATAAAAGCTTTTAGCGGCAAATTGTTTAATTTTTAGAATGTGGTGGACAAATAGTAAATTGTACATTTCATGATAAGTCTACTTAACTAAAATATTTTTGATCTATTACGGAATAACAATAATCAATTAATTCAATCATTCACTTCAAGTAGCACCCGCTTACGAGTATCAAGCCATCTTCCTCGGAGGGAAGGAAGAGTACGAACTTTAGCTGTTCATATCATTAACTCTGAATATTCATTGATTCGGCCACACAATATCATGATTTGATCAGCGATTACTATTCCCTATCAGGAAATAGCACGACACCATTAAAAAGTAATAAAAAAATATGTAAAAAGACCACTGCAGCGAACTTTAGTAACGTTTAGAAGCTAGAGAACTATAAAAAAGATCACAAAACAAGTCAAAACAACCAAAAAAGGTAACAATTGTTATTCTAGCAACAAAACCAGTAACGGTTACACCATGTACTACATATACGAGGTCAAAACGTTGTCGGACACCGGTCTTGGCTAAAACATTGAACGTGCTATTACATTTTATACATTTGTCCTATGGAACATTGTCCCCCTTTGTCCTTTTCCGTATTTTTCTGGATGCGTGACAACCTCTACATTATCTCTGCATCTGTTATCTGTGGCCGTTTGAAGGGACGATTCAGGGTGAGCGAAAAAGTTTAGTGAGGAAACTGACTCGTGTTATCTAATAGAATCATCCAAGTAAAAATAAACTAGATACTGGATCAAGGGAATTACAGAGTAAGATACAATATTAGATAGTTGCTTTATACGAAGCTGTCTTTGTAAATAATAAATTATTATTCCCCTTACTATGATCATTTGTACAACAAATTAAGCCACACAACTAAAGAAGGTCTATTCTATAGAAGTAGATATTGATTTCGTGGTGTGAGCGGTCTAAGGTTGCGATGGACTCAAATAGTGTGCAGTTTGTGCACACAACTCTCCAACGCAATTGCCGTCATTTGTCATTTTGATCTGTGATCAAAATTGGTAAGGATAAATAAAGTAAAACAGGTTAAAACGCTTTGCACGTTGCGTCGTAGTATTTTTTTTTTTTTTATGGGTTTTTTATACAATACAATAAATATGTACATATCAAACTCATAGTACCTTTCACACAATTAAGCACTCATGGTTCAAACTACTAATAACTAAGTACCCAACAAATAAAATTAAAGATAACTATTAATAACCCTAAATATTTTTTTTGCATCTTTTGACACAGCGTACGCCAAGATTTTGTTGAACATACCAACATCCAATTTGTTAATTTTAAATTGAGACATCAATACTTGTCTTTCCGATTCGTATCGAGCACACTCCACTAAAACATGATGTGCATCTTCTACTCTCCCACAGGTTTCACAGTTCGGAGAAGCGTCGTAGGATTTCGTTTTGAGAGTTAACGCCGAAATTCATTTTAGATCAATAATCCAAAGTGGAAAAATGTCTTCGTTTATACGATTTTGGACTAAGCAATTAATCCATCTTATTGTTAACAAACTGTATTTCAAATTAAGTTCAAGCCTCACTTTAACCGAGTCTACAACATAGTTCAGAGTTCACCCATTACACATTACATTACCGTGTTTGGTCCGCCAATCACAATGAGATCAACGTTAGGTCCAATGTTTAAGCAACTGTAAAATTGACGATTCATAAAGTTTAATTAAAATCTTGTTTGGGTTCCATGGTCCCATTTGATTGTCTTGTTCCTTTATCAACTGCTTCCAGAGCTCAGGGCTCAACAAGATTGTATGTAGTATTGTAAACAAAATTGGAAGAGTTTTGGGACTTGTAAAATGTAATGGTAAAACTTCGATATTGCTTTTATCAGTGTAAACATTAACACTCCAATGCGGATGTTGTTTTAAGAAATGTACACATATGAACTTGTGCCGAATTGGCCATGAAATGTCTTATCAAAATATGCCTGGAGACAATTTCAGATACACAGACCAGGAAATATATTAAGAATTAGCGGCCCATCCCGGCTTCGCACGGGTTGACATAGGGATCCTTATTTTTTTCTAGTAATAAATATAGCTGATAAAACAATTAAGATTAAACTCAAAAAAATTGACCGATTTCATAAATTCTCACCTTTACAATGCTGCATTATCCATGAGTAACACAACATAGGGATAACGTGGCATTCTAATAGTGAAAGAATTTTTTTTTTAATTGGTCTAGTAGTTTTTGAGTTTGATCTTTATCGTTTAATCGTCTTTGTAATATTAGTGTAGAAGTGTAAATGAAGATTATAGAATCTATCTGTATATTTTCAACCGACTTCAAATAGGAGAAGGTTCTCAATTCGTCTGTATGTTTTTTTTTGTATGTTTGTATGTTTTTTTATCGGTCCAGTCGTCTTTGCGTAATCGGTGACGATTACGCAAAGACGACTGGACCGATTTGAAAATTGTTTTTGTGTTTGAAAGAGTACACTACAAAGTTGGTCCTATTGTCATCAGATCACGATCTGACGATGGGATCCTGGAGAAACGAGGGAAATTTTAAAATATTAAAGGCACACCTACAGTGATTTAGGTATATTTCATAATTATTCGTGCATTTACGCTAAAAAACACCAATTGGTGAAGTGGAACTAATGATGAAGACCACAAATGACGAGTAAATATTTCACAGTTTGCGATTCAGTTACTTTAATATGGTATTGAGTAGAACTTTATTCTGGTTATACTACTATTACACAATGTAATAGAGCTGATAGTGAACTGCTTAACAATTAACGGCCCTGCATCGGGGCAAGCATTTTGTAGAAGGATTTGAGCAGTTGCCATAAGCCTATTGTAACTTATGTGAATTACAAACCAACCCACTAAAAAGTGAGAAATAAAAAACTTTTTTACAAAAAAAAAAAACATTTTTGAAGTCGGTAATATTTTTTTGTTGAATACCTTTGATTCTAAACACCTTTCGATAAACACCATTGACGTAATTAACGTTTTGTAGGATTCCATCACATTACCTACCTGGGTTATATTTAATTATTAACCAATCATTAAAGAAAAAATAAAAAATCATTAAAGACATACAATTCTTTGTTAGCAGCTAAAAAAATAAATTGTTAGCAAATCACTGAACATTGCTCTTAATTGAAGCATAGTGAAAGTTATTATTTCGATACTTCTAAACCAGAAATATTAAACTTAATCATATTTCAAATAAAGTTTAGGATTTTTTTCCGAACCTACTACTTCCTACCTACATTTGATATTAGTCTCGATATGAATTTTCATTTGACGATAAATTTATTTAAAGTGAACGTTTAAGATAAATGAATTATTTTCTTGATCGATGTCCATGCAAACAATAACAGTTTTCATCAGTGATTGTACGTATTCAGGCGAAACAGTAAACAAAGGCGAACACACATATAACACTTCCTATTTTTCATTACTACTAACATGTTGTTGACAGGAGCGAACTTCACCGGTAAAATGGAAATATTGGACGTCAAGTTTCTGTGACCCAATTAAGCATTGCGCTGCAAAATGTTTTCAATTTAGCTGGTGTAAGAGTATCATCACCTCTAATAGGCAGCTACTGGACGGAGGCTTCGTTAAAGGTGAAGCCTTTTGGGACACGATGAGTGGCGCTCTTGCCAAGAACCGTTATTTATGGAAAGGTTAAGAATGCTAATTGGTAGTGATTTTAATGAATGGATTTTGAATCCTGGTCGTTTACGTGAATCATAAAACTATTCTTTGTCTGTCGAATAATAAATTCTTTAGGTGGAGAAAATCAGATATAACTTTTAAATTTACGCATTGTTTCTATCTAACAGAAGGTTTTGTCTTAGATACAATACAAATATCAAATGGATGACTGGCTTGTTGGTCTGGTGGTTAGTGACCCTGACTGCTAAGCCGGAGGTCGTGGGTTCGATCCCCACCCAGGATAAAACGTTGTGTAATGAGCGCGATGGTTTATTCTGTGTCTGGGTGTTATTTATCTATAGTATGTATGTATTTAGAAATATATAAGTATGTTTATCAGTTGTCTGGTTTCCATAGTACAAGCTCTGCTTCGTTTGGGTATCAGATAGTGTGAGTTGTCCCAAGATATATTGTTCTAGACGGCATCGATATATCGCCTTGTGTAAACCAACTCATTAGACATATGTGTTACTGGGTGTATCTTCTCTTATGCTGATTAGTGAAGATGCAACCAGTAAACACTGAAAAGAATCTCCTTTTCTATAGTTCAAGCAATAATGCATTTGCGCGTTTTATTTTTAAACGTGAATTGATAGGACGCTTTCCTGCACCAATACGTAAAGAATGACATTACATCAATTTGTGGTAGCTGGAATACTAATTTACTTTAAAAGGCAGTACTCCTGCAATTAAAATATACTCAGACCAATACCAAAGGAAGATGCACGTTCAATATAATATTTGTTAGCAAGTTAATGTAGAGGCCTTCGTTATAATTCGATTTTCATACTGAAACTCCCTTTGAAGTAGGGTCCTATTATAGAACGCTGTAACGAAGTAATGTACATTGTACAGACAACGCTTAGAAGGGTAATTTAGTAAAAACAGGGAAGACCTTAAGAGGTTCGCCTAAATTGTTAATGTTTAAACCGAGTAGCCTGTTATGTGAATTAAGTAGAGTATGTATGACAAGAAACTCTTGATTGTCTTTTGTAGTTGCTGAATAATTGGTGTATGGTATATTAACTGTACAAATACAAATACAAATTCATTTATTCACAAGAAATGTGGTTACATAAAGATGGTAATAGTAATAAATGAGTTCTTTCACATTCTACCATAACAATGGTGCGTGAATATGTCATACAACTGATATAATTTAAATTTTTCTTAATTTTATAAACACTTGATAATATTGCATGAAATTATATGTTAATTAATGTCAAAAAAAATAAAATAAAATAAATAAGATGTCAAATATTCAATGTCAATAATTATAATAATTGTTTTGAAAATTGTTAACCAATAAATTAAAGCTTGATTTTTTTTTTCACATTAAATATTTACATCACCTTTATATGTCATAAATTCATTTAAATTATAAAAACATTTTTCTGATAGCCACAATGTCAGTGTATGGCTGTTTGGGTTTGTTAACTAGAACAAAAATGATTGTCTGTAAAGTCGCTTACTGACAATTATTGTAATTGCATCGCATATCGCTGCAATTACCAAAACATTGATGACATTGTTATAATCAACCATTCCTGTGACAGCTTTAGTGGACACGGGCGCCTGTTAGCAGGCTGAACGGACGTAGCTTGACAAGCTGATTAGCAACCAATCGAAACAAATCAATAACGTGAGCGGTGACGTCACAGTTTTTCGTAAGTGCAGCCGATCATCGATTAAATGTCTCACTTTCGGAATACACACATTAGGTATTAGATCAATATCTACCTACACTATTTTAAAATTGTAAAATAGCTGTGTCTGTATATTCATAGAAAGAGTTGTTATTTATCTTATCTTTTTAAGGTTGATGCAAAACGCATTCGCTAGCGCATTCATTACTTTGAAAATAGTATTGAAAAACTATTCCTATTTCAATATCTCTATAAAGCAATCCCAAGAATTCACGTAACGCTCCCAAACGAACAAAATATATACTTCTTATTTACTGGCATTGGAGAAACTATTTTTTTTTAACAACAGCATCTCTGGCAGCGGTCTACACAATAAATTAAACATTCCATTTGAGACCTAAACTTCGGTTGAATGTCTGTATTGTAAAACTTTGTTTGTTATTATTAGAAGCCGATTAAATACCAGTAACACAATATCTCTAGTTTACGTTCGACACAATAGAGAAAATGCCGAAGTTCAAAAGTCATTTCAACTCCCGTCACTAATGCAATTGTTAGTTTGAAAGTTGGTAACGGTGCCCAAGGCACGGTAAATTAATAAATTTGTTAGACTGAAATTATTTACAAGTGTTCGAAGTGTTGAAATTTTGATTAATTTGATTGTTTGGTCATTATTGATTAATGGCCAATAGCTTAGAGGCTATTGGGAACAATGAATAGTGTGTCTGTCACAATACAATGTTGCAATATTTAATCTAAGGTTGGTGGGAAATGCCTTAGAAGACGGTATTCTTTCATACCTTTTCAGTATACACAATTGTATTCCGTATACACTACAATCCTGTATTCTAGAAGACACAATTGTAGCGTTTTCAAAGCATTTTTTGCATAAGATGCGCGTCTAATAATATGACAGCAATTACATACAGACCAATACACATAAAATGGTGTTCTTCTTATTAGTGTTTCAACAGAAAAAAAAATATCTTGGGATAACTCACACAACGCCATCTGATTCCAAACTAAGCAGAGCTTGTACTATGGAAACCAGACAACTGATAAACATCTTTATATATTTCTAAATACAAACATATTATTGATAAATAACACCCAGACAGACTAAACCATCGCGTTCATCACACAAAGTTTTATTCTGGGTAGGGATCGAACCCACGACCTCTGGCTTAGCAGTCAGGGTCACTAACTACTAGACCAATAGGCCAGACATAAATAAAATACATAAAAAACAAATACGCCCAGAACGTGGCCTCGTCATCTGCATTGTCTGCGGCAATCATCAAGTCCTCCTGTGAACAGGTGTACCGGTACACAGGACACGATGTAGGCGGCTCATTGTCTGTATTGCATAGCATAAACAGCTCAGATTGGTACCTACTGTGAATCCCCACCTCAGCATGTTTTCTTTGGTCTGGCTGACCTGAATCCGAAGTTTATGTAAAGACTTCCAAATCGGGCATGGTAATTCATGTCCAAGAGGCAACTGAAATTCGTGTTGGTTTCCGCACCAGAATCTATCTTTTTGAAGTTTACATAGCTTCTAGGTATATAAAACAAATTTACAGACCTTCCGGTACGATCACCTCACCTTGTGGGGGGATCCTCCCTTCATAAAAACACAGATTTTTTCACCATGAAACTATTATGGTGAAAAGTTTCTAGTAACAAATTTTTTGGACAAATTTCATATTGTTCATAATAAACAAATAACGTACTTGGTCCTTCATTTCATTAGACGCAAGTGGTCTAAAACAACATTTAAGAAGTAACGTAGCGATAAACGAACCCTCATTAGTGCGAGTAACAAGCAAATCTTCGGATAGTTAACGCTTTCCTTAAACGTTTCGCCCCTAAATTGGCTACAAGTGCTCCTAATTGGGTTTTTGCTGCAAAATCTCTACAAATCACATCTAATTCTACAAAAAAATGAAAAAATATTGTTCAAATATTGAAACTCTGGCAAGGAAGTTGCTGAATGCTGCGATTTTTTTTCAACAAAGGGTTTTAATACACATTCAAATATTTAGGTTACAAAAGTAGGCACCGTCAGAGTAATTTATTTAGATCATGGCTGATCTCAACGTAGACTATGACTAGTCTATTATGGGTGAGCTTTCAAAATGCACAAACGTGCTTGCAAAGTCTTTCATATCACTATCATAGCGTGATGGGACAGAAATCTCACATAGCGTTACTGTGTCCTCTATTGTAGAAGTGCCTTCAATGGTATTAATAAAAGACTAAGCTAAACGACAAGAACTTTAATAACTCAAGGTCTATTGCAAAGTGTGTGAGACTCTAAGTATTCGTTAAGACACATTACACGAGGGAAAAATGCCCCAGTTATCACAACACAATTATAGGTAACCGAAGAGATTAAAATTATTTAAAAATTGTCACCCATTTTACCTGATAACCTGAACCTAAATTGTAGTTACCTGAACCTAAATTGCTTAATACCATTTACTCACTTATTATGTTTTTTATTTTTGTCCGAATGTTAAGATGAGTACGTACAGTTTTGCCCTTAACATTTAGAGCGCGTTTCCTGTGGCCGATCCGGGTGTCCGCCGGAGTCAACTAGGACCGGGGACAGGTATCAATCAACGCTTTTATTTTTTCCCCTTTTGCAAAGGAAATTTACACGCATTCATCATTCCGATGTCATGTATGTTTTTACGCGATAAGGGAGGTCTATTATTTTTTTTTGCTGCGTATTTGCATGGCACTGTTAGTGGAAACTGTGTAGGCATAGATAGAATTTATTTTAAACCGACACGAGGCAGCCAATTTTAGTCTTATACCACTAAACTTTGCTAAAAACTTCTTTTTTTATAGTGCGTCGGTTTGACAGTTTATACAGTCACAGTCCAATACACCTCGGCGCTCAATTGCAATGTAACACCGGCTCCACACGTTGGCCGCAATGTCGGTCCCAACGCCACCCATCCAATGTGTGTATTTACAATAACGCTCGTCCCGACGTCGGCGTCAATGCTATTTTCTAGATCCACACGTTAGACGTTGGGGCCAACGTGTGGTGCCGGCGACAAAGTCAGGACTCAACTACAGAATACCGAACGAAAGCTTCATACAAAACGCTCTTAACCCACGCACACAAAGACATCGTCACAGACGCAGACAATCTGAACAAGACAGACCAGAGGCAGAGCAAGTGTCACACTCACGCGCTGATGATGCTCGTTTTGTGCGCGCAGCTGAGTATAGGCATAAAAGTCGTGGCACATAAATGTGCGTTATGTCTGGACTCTCTTTTTTGTGACTCAATGCTGAATACAACTTTTGTTTCTAGCTTGTTTATAATCTAAAAGAAAGTCCTGACTTATCAACGCTCAACGCAAACCTTTTTACCTATTAAGTTGAAATGTTGCTGAGGGGCTTCTTTTGTGATGTAGGAGACACTTGTGCAAATTAATATTTGCTGTGTAGTTAGCTGGTGTCGTAAGGGACTGAGCGCCATAACCGATATTGGTTAGGAGGCCATTAATAAACACTAGCCCATTAAATAAAAAAATCAAATCACGCCGGAAAAGTCAACAAATATCTACAAAAACATGTAAAATTTATTTATGTTACTAACGTTCTTTTATCAAAAATTAAAAGTATTTGACTCAATAGCGTTCAAACAAGGAGGAGTGAAGTCTTCGATCACAACTCGTTACGAAACTTGAGTAACGTACGCCGAAGGGCTATGTTCGAAAGGCGTGTCTGATACGTATTAGGCTTGATACCCGTTGTTTGTACCCCCGGGAGCTACCGATGTCCCAGTTAATTATGAACCAATTAGGATCCCCGACACTTCCCGGAGGCATTGTTCAAAATTGTTCCGCTGTTTTTTCTTATTCCCCTTTGATGTTTGATGAATTAGGTACTTTGCATGTTGATTGACAACTTTTTGGACTCTTGAGAGCTGATGGAATAATACAATTTTGTTGCTTGAATTTTAGTTTTTGCTTGCCGTTTCGCCAGTGACTGTTACTGTAGTCATGTGTTTCGTGTTCATAAAAACAATTATGACGTAATTTTGAAACTTTTCAAATCGCATATAACTCAAGTAGTGAATCATATTGCCAAGTGTGACTAGCGAGGTGTCAAACCAGAGGTTAAGGTTCTACAAAATTACTTCACGGAGCAGTATTAACTGTAACCAGTAACTCCCAAGTCCATAAGTTTTTCAAAGTAGAAACAAATAAGAGTTATATTACTGATTTGGACATCGCCAATTTTACTCTACGCATATTATTATCTACAACGGTTAACAGAAAAGTGTAGAATGTATTTCTCCTCACGTGGTACAGAAAACGATAGAATTACTATGGCATTGAAGTTTTTAATTGGTAACAAAAAAGTGATTAAAAATGTAAAGGAATTGTACGGTACTTAGATATTGATAAAATTAAATATAAGCCCTCTGTGTTGAAATTGAAACCCTGAATACAGTCAAACCTTTATTTGACACGTTGTAAATGAAGAACACACAATCGAAAACAGCCTGCTAGCTTCCAAAGTTTTATAAAACAAATCTGAAGAACAACGGATTAATAAAGAAACATATAAACACCTGGAAGACAACAGAGGCTAAAGCAAAGATAAATCTAACAAATTTCCTCTCGCAGGCGGTGCCACATAAAAAGCTAGTACGAAATAAAACAAAAGCAACATTTACAAAGTAAAATATGAGTATGTTTCTACTAGTTGAGACAGTCAGCCATTGTCACGTGCCAAATAGTAAAGTTCTAGCCAAGAACGTCGGCCCATTTGGATGTACTATTTATGTTTGGTGAATACTCAAGCACTAGAATATTCTTATTCAAGTAATGCCTAGAATCCCTAATTTTTATGAATGTAATGAACTATTCATACTATTTAACTACCTATATAAAAAGTTCACACGTTTTTCTCACAATATCTTGAAGTTTCTAAAAATATCGTCTTCCATTCATTCGCAAACAAATCGAAGCTTGGATTTCAGTCCAAGAGAGCGTTAAGCTAGCTTTGTACGAGCGAGGTAACAGAGAGTTGCGGCGGTACAGCAGAAACTGCCTGCAATCTGTGACTCCAACCACAACAATGATGAAATAACACTATATCTTTGTACCTAATAGGTACACAACAGAACAAATTCAATGACACAAACAGATCTAACTCAAGCCAAACTTTATGGTTCTTCTTGTCAATTTCACATTACACATGCAGTCTTTGGATTTTTGTCGGCCCGAAGGACCATGTTGGGATTTTTGGATTCTGTTTAGCATTCAATCTTACGCACTATACAGGGTGTAACAGAAAGGTGTGGTCATATTCGAGGGTTGGTATGTGGCCATGATACTGAGTGCACATACCTAATTTTATCAAAATCGGAGTACCCTAAAAAAGTACTTATTATTTTTTCATTCGTTTATTTATGAATGAAAAAGTTATTAATTAATAAAAGTATGATTTAAAAAGTGCTATGCCATAATAATCCAATCGAGTTTTGTACCAGAGGAGGTATAATTCTTATGCCATACGCCTTTCACTACTGAATTTTGACAAAAAGAATATGCTATAACTATGTAATAATAATGCAACTAGCTATGCCACCATGGTAGGTGCAATACTGACAACATACCCTATCCACTGCTGAAATTTGACCACACCTTTCTGTTACAACCTGTATAATCCACCAAATATGAGTAGATAAAATCTTATATTACTACTTGAAAAGTTAAGGTAAATATATTTAACTTTGTGATAAAGATGAAAAATGACCTCAGCAATATAGCTCTTCAGTTTTTATCAAAATTCCTAAAAAGGTTTAAAACAAAAAAGCGATTATGACAACGGACATCCATGATAAGGGTACCTGAAATGACAAAAAACGAATAAATTCAAAAGAAATGGTTATCTCGGTGTCACTATCAAACTTTGCTTGAGCAGATACTGACAGACACTATCTGTCCTTTTCTTTTCTATGGAAAAATCTATGCGTTCGGTAGAGGCAGGGATTGAATCTCAGCACAAATGACATTAACTTACATTATATAGATTGTCTTCTACTTTGTCAGGCTATGATTGATGTCTTCGGGGAAGGGTTGGCCGCATTTCACGCACGAGTGCGGCAAATTAAGATCAGCACGTGTTTGTGATCGGAGAAGTTATAGGTGCCAATCATAGGATGTAGGATGTTATGTTTCAAATGTGTTCTTGTTTTGGACTACTTACTGGTGTAGCTTATGATTTCTACCTATTTCGGATATTCATTATTTTAATTGAGTGCACTTGTGTCTGGAAATACACTTTTGCACTATAATATCTCCTGAATATTTGGCTAGGTTTATTTATTTATTTATTAAAAAAACAGATATTATTATTACCTACCCGTCTACCTATAGTCTAGCCATGACCACGGCCGTTACAATACGGTCGAAACGTCGGGCAATAAGTTAGTTAGTCTAGCTAGTCGGGCAACGAGGTATTTTACCTTAAATTATTCACGGGATTAAGATCCGTAATATATATATTTTTATAATTATTTACAACTAACTATTTGGCTAGGTTGACTGAAATTATAAGTTCTTTGTTATAAGTGTTGAAAAACGTTCGCAATTATTATATATAGATATAGACCCGCAGGGTGACCGCGGCGTTGCAATACGGTCGAAATGTCGAGCAATAAACAAGGTATTCTACCTTATATTATTCACTTATTTTCATGAATTATAGTGTTAATAGTTATTAATCATAAATTGTAAATAACTTATTTAATAGTAATTTTATAAGCCTAGAATGTTATTTTAAAAAATTTATTATAAAGAATGCGAAGGCAATTAAAATGCTTTTAACAAGTCCTGACATTTAAAATATATATATTTTAACAGTTGTTCCAGCTGTCTCAAATACTACATAATTAGTAACCATGTGTACCCATTGTGGTGATAATTCTTACCTCGTATATATATATGTCCTTGTAGGGTTATTTCGTAGCATTTCCGTATATTTCCCATTGTTGTATTTCGCCATTTATAACATATCTCTTATTATTATATAAACATTATTTTTGATACATCAAATCTGTCATGTCGACAAATATTTTCTATGGTTGCTATGACAACAATATAAGCATAGAGTTCTTTGTAAATTATGGTCTACATTGTGAAACTGGCTGTGCGTAAATTCTAAATTAAAAATAAGTTAAGCTTTAAAATTTTAAATTGCTTCTAGAGAGTTTTCTTTATGAATACAAAACCGAAGAAGAGTCAGTGAAGAGCCAGCTCTCTAAAAGAGAAGGAGTGAAGACCCAGCTCTCTAAAAGAGAAGGAGTGAAGAACCAGCTCTCTAAAAGAGAAGAAGGGAAGAACGAGCTCTCTAAAAGAGAAGGAGTGGGAAATTAAGAGAAAGAGACCATTCCTACCGGCGCCGCCTTTCTACCTACCGGCGCCGCCTTTCTACCTACCGGCGTCGCCTCTCTACTTACCGGCGTCGCCTCTCTACTTACCGGCGTCGCCTCTCTACCTACCGGGCCGCCTCTCTACCTACCGGGCCGCCTCTCTTATATACCGGGCCGCACCTCTACGACGCGTCGCTCCTCTACCTGCCGACGTCGCGCCACTACTACCTACCAGCGTCGCACCTCTACCTGCCGACGTCGCGCCCCTACCTACCGGCGGCGCGCCCCTACATACCGGCGCCGCGCCTCTACCTATCGGCGGCGCGCCTCTACCTACCAGCGCCGCATCTCCGCCTGGACGCCGTACCTCTACCTACCAGTACTGCATCTCCGCCAGCATCGGTTTTAAATTTACCTTTAATTTTAAGTAGTCTTTAAGTTCTTGTAAATATATGTAGTCCTATCTTAAACTTACCTTTTCATTTCACTACACCATTCATAATTTAGTTAAAAAATTGAGTGGTCGTGCGTGAGGGAATACAAAGTGCATTAATATCTCCTTTGAAGTTGTCTATATGTTATGAGATTGAACCCCGTGACCAATGTGTATGAGTAGTTTATGATAAAACATAAAACAGATTGTTCAATATTATTATCCCGGCAAGACACTGAACTCCAAAGAGGAACTACACCCAGTATGCAACTTGGAACTCTGCCCATCCAGTAGACTAACAGACTGAGTATAAAACATGATGCATTCAAAAAGCGAATGAGTTTTAAAGAATAAAGGTGCATTACTGTGCTTAATGGCGTGAGAGTAAAATTAAAAAATGCTGGTAGTTATTTTTATGTTTAATATTTATAAGCATACAAACGATTCATTTTGGTATTGTCTGATGATGAAATTTTCTAATGGCTAATTTACGAAAGCTATGCTCGGTTCTAATTGAAGAAAAGAGTTTTACTGTCTGAATTGTCTGGTAGCAGTGATAATATGTTTCCATATGTATAAATATTATTATCTTTACATCACCCAAAGGTAAACGGTAGAGAATGCTTTCAGCATTAAGTCGCCTTTATTCACAATTTGTATATTAAGCGTTAAATAAATAAATAATTAACAAATATTAAATAGCCGTAATGTGTCTTCAAAACTTGGTCCTTATTCACGTTCTTTTTTTTAGTTTTCGCGGCAAGCCCGCTCGAAATGGCGCATGCGCGATGGGCTCGAAGATGTCCGCCGCGCATACGTGTTCATGCATTTATAAGCACAGCGCTCTAAATTAATAAAATTTGCACTTTAAAGCTAAAATATTTCACAAACGGATCTCTAAATCTAGAAATTATCTTCACAACCCCTAAACGTTTTTAAAAGACCTATCTACATACGATGGAATAGGTGAGAAAAAAAAACACAACCCCACTTTACATATACCGGTAATCTTAAAAAAAATATTTTTAAGATTTTATTCTTTCACTTTGTTGGCGTAAGTCATATGTGTATCCGTGCAAAATTACTGTCTCCTAACACTAACAGTCTCTGAGCAAAGCTGCAGACGGACGGACGGCCGGACATGGCGAAACTATAAGGATTCCGTTTTGCAATTTTGAACCCTAAAAAGAACGTCTGATATGGTAGACTAAAATATAAAACTGAAGTGAAATCTAGCTAAAGATTATAGAGATATTCAGTACTCTAGATCAAAATGTCCTAGAATGAACTCCATGTTAAAATAATATAATTTTTCAAAAGAAAATTAAACTATACAAAATGGGTCCAAGAATATAAATTGCAAGTTCAATGATGCTCAAATACAGTTTAAATATGAAACTTTACTGAAGTAACTCTTTATTGAACAAATATTTTCTTGTTTCAGGTATACTTTGGCTGACGGCCAACGCTGGAAAGGCTTCGCTTAATAAGTGACCGACTTTATCATTCTGACTATTGGTACTTTATAGTTCTACCCCTGCTTTAGTATCGTGAATAGTAGCTTCAGGATCTCTTGCTTTAACGTCAGTTCTACGCAAGGCTTCCTGGAATTGTGTTTTTTCTTTGCTGGTTTATTTAAGTTAGCGTAGTTTTCTCAGTTGGCACAAAGTTTAAACTGACCAGTTGTATAAAGGTCTGCTGGATGTAGAAGAAGTATTTACTTTTAAAGTAAATCTCTGTTTTAAGGTTGCCGTATTTTAGTTGTCCACTGATCTAGTGTTTGTACGCTCGTCTGGATGGTTTTATATCTTTTTCATTGCAGATATATGAAAAACAAGAGTAATTAAAAGGCATAAGAATTGTTGTCAATGGGACAATACTCAAGTAGAATCTGCAAAACCCTCGGACACACATGTAATAGTAGCATTGCTAAATTGCCAAAATCAGACGGTCTCGATCATCATGTGCCAACTCATTTATATTGAACGCATAGTAACTTTTTTTTGGAAATTATTTTCATTGCAGGGGCACACACATCTCTGAAAGCGTATAGTGGCCATTTGGTATAAGCATATGTGTATTAAGCACATATGGTATAGATAACTGTGTCACACTAATCTATCAATGAAGACATCTACGGATGTCCTAATAGATACATCTATTTAGATAACTCAGTTAACAGCCGATAAATTATTGTTATCGAATGCATTGTCAGCCAATCAATATTCTATACACGTCTCATTAATCCTGAAACCCGATACAAAATCAGTGCAACCTACTTCGTATATAATTCACGTAAGATCCGTTCACCGGCTTGTATCTAAGGTTTAATTAGAGGCACTATACCATTTTATGTATGGTAAAATGTTGGCCCGTAATTTCATCGAAGGAACACACATGAGATATGAATTCATTTAGAAGTGGGATAATAATGTTATTGATTTTTTTCTCAAAGACGACTCCCTACTTACAAACCCAGGGGGGACTTTACAAACATACAAGTCACATAAATTACCGGACTTAAAGGAACTTAAAGGACCGGATTTAAAGGACTTGGAACAGCATTTTGTGGATCAGACAAAGTGGTGTCCAGTTTAAGAATCGAACCCAGTTACCATATATTAATTCAATTTTTTACTATTTAAACTATTACGATTTTATACTATTTTGTGAAAATGTACCGTAAGCTCCCCAAACAAAATAAAACAAAATAAATAAAATATGAAATTAGACTACTAGTTGTTAGTTAATTATGATTTTGCCTTAAATTACACTTTGATTTACTTTGTACTAGTATTTTAGACTATCCTGTAGTATTTAGACTGGCCTGTTGGCCTAGTGGTTAGTGACCCTGACCGCTAAGCCGAAGGTCGTGGGTTCGATCCCCATACAGGATAAAACTTTGTGTGATAAGCACGATGGTTTATTCTGTGGCTGGGTGTCATTTGTCTATTATATGTATGTATTTAGAAATATATAAGTATGTTCATCAGTTGTCTGGTTGCCATAGTACAAGCTCTGCATAGTTTGGGATCAGATGGCATTGTGTGAGTTGTCCCAAGGTATTATTATTTTTAGTTTGGTAAGTTTAATTAATTTTGAGACTCGTTATTGCATGTACCTAACATATTCAAAATTACCAAAAACCTTATCACCATCTTAGGTCTAAGTGACAAAAATCCTGACTTATATTTAAAGTCTCATTTTTTGTAAGAATATAATCTCGTATCTTGTTTTCTACTACCTAATTACTGCACTCAAAGCTCACTTTCTTACACTTAACTCCTCATGAAAATTCTTGCTACGTGCCACAACGTTGTTTTTCGCCAGTTGGCAACAGCTGGCATTTTTAAATGGCTTGTAGGCGGTACAAATTCTTGTAATTTAATCTTGGCTCTTTCTTTCGGGATTTTAATCTTTTTATTTTTAATCTCTGATGGAAAAGGAGGTGTGGTGTTTATGGTATGTCCGCGTATGTGTCTATCTGTGGCATTGTAACTTTGAAATGGGGGTGCGTTTAGGTAGTACACACCGGCCAAAAAATAAGTGTACTGAGTACCTTTTTGCAATTTCGGGGGGAGGAGGGGAGAAGGGGGGCGGATGTTGGAACTCCTAAATCACCTCCTAACCACCAGTATGATTACGAATGGATTTCAATTAGAAATCTCATTTGATCGGCATGTTTCATAACTTTGTTTTATGAAAATCTGATCAGGCGTTTTGAACATTTTTACATTATATTGTTTACTAGCTGACCCACGCAACTTCGCCTGCGCCAATTTTCCCCGTTTATGCAACATTTATCATTGCTGCTCTGCTTCTATTATTTGTAGCGTGATTTTATATAGCCTGTAGTCTTCCTCGATAAATGAGCTATCCAACTTCGGACTATCAACATCTTCGTTCCTGAGATTATCGCGTTCGAACAAACAAACACTTCAGCTTTATAATTTTAAGTATAGATATATCGTTAAAAACATAATCTTAAGACGGAAATGCATATACCTGTAAAATTATAACATGCATGCCAGTAAACCAAACTCTGATACCGGTATGCCAATTAGTGTAAGGAGCTGTTTCGACGACTCTGCCAGTTACAAGCATGTGTATTTTCGCCCTTATGATGATTACCTACACATACATACATACATACCCTTATATGATTACCTAGACCTAATAATACCTGAGATTATGCCGTTTATTCAACGAGCGCTCCTTGCTATCATTCCAATGATAAATCATGTCAATTTTATACAATTTAATGCTCATCTGCAGTTTACATAGGTACGCACTATGGTACTTGGCAAAAACTTTAAGAAATTCAGTCGAAACCGAAAAACTCAAGGTCTAACGTCAAATCTGTCAAACGTTTCCCGCGCGATTTGGCTGCGTTCAATTAAATATTATTTACACTTTACAACATATTAGTTAAATTACCCATAAAATCATGCTTTTTATTTTATCTCTTAATTAATATGTAGGCTCAGGATGACGCAGGTTATATGCTTGCCATCGTTCACGAACACCTGGAGATCACTAGGTTTAGATTTTACCATTACTAATTAAATTAAAATCTTAATTTCACCACAGATAATTTAATAAACGAAATAATACTAGACACGTCTAAATTATATAGCTAATAATTGATTCCACATATTACTATCTGAAAAAATAAAATGATCGGGTCGGAAATTAACGATTCGTCGGGCACGTGGTGCGCAAACGGCTTTCGTCGGCGAACTGCCTACAAGATGGCCGCCCCGCCATCACGTCCATGTGACGTTCCGCAAGAATGATCAACTACCCTCATTCTTTTCCGACGTAGATAACAGTGAATGTCAAGTGTTGCCATATGTTGCGCCGTTTTATTTACTATGTTTAAATATAATCTTGCATGTATATACTTTTTTTCTGTTTATATTTATTTTATACTTTCTTATTATTTAATGACGGTTAATGCTCGTATCGTCATCTTGGTCTTAGCAGAATACCAGCGCAGCTCCTCATTAAGCGGAGTTGCAATCTAGCTGAGCTAGGACCATTTTTGTCTCACAATGTTTTCAATTTGTACTACTTACTGTATTTTTTAGTTTCTTTTGAGGACGGTCTCCCGCGAGGCAGCTTGCCTCTTCGCCGGAATGGCGCCGTGGGATCTGGAGGCGATAGCCCTAGCACTCGCATACGAGTGGCGAGAGGAGGCGATGAGCCGGGACGAAACTTCGCTGCCGCGACAAATTGCTGTGTGGCGGAGGGAGCTCCGGCTCGATCTCATGGCGTCGTGGAGGGACCGACTGTCGCAACCACGAGCAGGGCACGCCGCGATAGCAGCAGTAAGCCCCCTTTTTGAGGAGTAGCTGGAGAGGCGCCATGGCGTCCTCACCTACCGCCTGACGCAGGTACTCACCGGACACGGGTGTTTCGGGAGGTACCTGCATCGCATCAAGCGGGAGGAAACGCCTGGGTGTCACCATTGTGGTGACCAGCCGGAAGACACAGTAGAACACACGGTGGAGGTGTGCCCCGCTTGGGCCGAGCAGCGGCTTGCCTTCGTGGCAGCGATCGGCGACGGTGACCTCTCGCGTCCGGGCCTCATTCGAGCCATGCTGCGAAGCGAGAGCTAATGGGAGGTAGTCGTCTCCTTCTGCGAGGAGGTGATGCTGCAGAAGGAGACGGCGGAACGCGTGAGAGACAGACGGTCCTCACGCCCCGGCCGCCGCGCGGCACGGGTGCCAAGGGACGACATCCGGCCACCCTAGGCGCAGGCCTGCGGACGACGAGCAGTGGGTAGCTTGCCGTCCAGCTTAGGACCAGGCCCGGGTCGACGGCGCGCTAGTGTTCCACGCGCGCCTAAAGAGGTGTCAGCAAGTGACGGGGCCCCATTGGGCCGGCGCCCACCGGGAGTGCGGGATCGTTCGAAAGAGTTACCGTGCTCCCGGAACACCAGGGCGAAAGAAGGAACACAGATAAAAAAAAAGTTTCTTTTGAGGACAAAATAATTTTATTTCTTTCTTTCTTTTTTTCTATTACGTATTTATTTTAAGCGCTCAGATGCTTTTATGTCAAAACGCTCAATATTCGTAATGATCAACAGCAAATACTCATAATAACTTTGAGGGCAAACTCATCATTAAGAATGTCTAGTTACAAAGTTAAAGTGAATTGTAGGAAACTTTGAAAGAACTGCAATTAGTATTGTTTGAATACAAACTCAAATCTTAGTCTAAAGGAATAGAAGTCCTAGTTACACTAACTTTTGTGTTTAATTAGAGACATATTTCATGGAATAATATAGGTGTTATAGTAGGGGAGCCAAGTAAGAGATTTTTGAATTACTGGAGCGCAGATTAACATAACAGGGAGTATACCTCGTACCCTGTTAGTACCTCTACTAAATATTAGCTCTTTATATAGTGACACGCGTCTTGGGTAGCCGATCAAACGATTTTGTAAAAAAACAAAAGATACTCCAGCGCATTAGATTATAATGCAGATGGTACAGCTTGAAATCTTAGATACGCTGATCTAATATTCCAATGATTAGGTAAGTGAAAGGATTTTCTTGTGTCGAAATTTCAGACATCCGAAATGCGCTTACGTCTTGTCCGAATCGTAAATCTTTTGAATAGGTGTATGGAATCATACTGGACAAATGGCAACGTTAAACAACAATAAATACTAATCAATTATTACAAGCATTTTTTACACATTTCCCCTACATGTCGACTTTATATCGACATGTAGGGGAAATGTGTAAAAAATGATCCGTCTAGTACGTACTATGCCCAAAATATCAAAGTTATTTGCAAAGTTAAAGAGGCTTTTAAAGGATCATTTAAGTGCTGATAGTTTGGTATATGTTACTTTCTAGAAGTAAATGGATCATTTATACACCTGGATGTGTGAAATGATCCTAGAGAAAGGGCCGACATTATTCCAGGAGTTATTTTTTACTCCAAGTTAAAATAATAATAATAATAATATATCTTAGGACAACTCACACAAATCTATCTGATTCCAAACTAAGCAGAGCTTGTACTATGGAAACCAGACAACCGATACTCATACTTATATATTTCGAAATACATACATATAATAGATAAACTAGCTGTCCCGGCGAACTTCGTCTCGACTCTTTTTTTTTGTAAATCGGGTTCAATTGTGAGTCTAAACCATCCTCGAGTCCCATTGAACTCACAAAAAAAAATCATCAAAATCGGTCCAGCCGTCTAGGAGGAGTTCAGTGACATACACACGCACACAAGAAATATATATATATATATATATATATATATATATATATTTATATATATATATATATAAAGATAACACCCAGACACAGAATAAACCATTGCGCTCATTACACAAAGTTTTATCTTGGGTGGGGATCAAACCCACTCTTGCGTAGCAGTCAGATATACTCCCACCGCGCCACAGAGGGAATCAAAATAACAAAAAACTAAATAAAGTGGTACTCTGTGGAGAGATCAAACAACGCACATTAGGTAACCATCAGGAAGATTCAATTTGCAATTAGATAGAATATAAGCAATTTTCCAAATCTTCACCGATAGGTTCTTAGATAAACAAACTTAATACAATGGGGCCAATATAGGCGGTTAATACTAATTAATACTCAAAGGTTGGAACCACCAAGGAATAATCAGTAGCATCTCAGCAAAACTGATCTCAACCTGGCAACAATAATCTAATCTTTGAGAAAGGTACCTACTCTATAAGATAGACAGCATTGACTAGCGGAACTTAAAGCGATTTGTTGTTTTCTTTGTTTATGCAAACACTCAGTCCCTTTGCTTAAAAATTTAGACTGGACGAGTGATGCAGCGGTCTAACCGGTGGATTTCTAGCGTTACTTCCTGTGATTATGTTTTATTTATCTGCAAAACTTACAACTATCTTGACAGTAGTGTCAAGACAATAGTGTACATAGCATACCTTTTTAAAGTGACATTCTTATATTATAAATTACTAGCTGACCCGCGCAACTTCGTATCCGTAAATTTTCCCCGTTGTTGCAACATTTCTCATTGCTGCTCCGCTCCTGTTGGTCGTAGCGTGATGTTACATAGTCTATAGCCTTCCTCGATAAATGGGCTATCCAACAAAATATTTTTTTTTAATTGAGACCTCCAGAGTTCATGAGATTACCGCGTTTAAACAAACAAACAATTGGTATCAATGTCTGTTTTGTTTATAATCGCCACGCTGCCCGCTGTATTCCTTTGAAATCGCTACCTTAATAGTATTAGCAGGTGAGTAGAATTTTGTAGGATAAAGTAATGCTTATTGTTCGACCTTATTTTCACCTTTGAGGTGGTCAGAACCAATATGTGGAGTACATTAGTTAATCATGTTAGACAAAGGAGTTCATTAGTTACGTGGATTGTATTGAGTATTTACGGTTTCTCTTTGATATTGTTAAATGTATATTACCTTTTCCATTTTGTCTTAATAATACCCACAGGTTGGCCATTGGGATTAATGGAATAAAGTCGAGTGCCATCTACTTTTCTTTTTAGTATTTCTATGTCATCAATAGTGAACCTAATAACTGAATTGGCGTTGATACTGCAGCACATAATAAAGAGAGTACAGAAGCGACTACGAGCTTCCGCAATGCGTGAGCGTGGAACTCGCTCCGTCGTTGGTCCGTCTTGTTCCGATTCGCGACTTCTGTGACTATTTCTATGTGTCCGACACACGCACACATAGATAGAGTCACAGATCCGATCGTCAGGAGCGTTCTGTATGAAGCTTTCGGTCCATACAGTATTCTGTGACTGCAGTGTCCGTTGTCAGGTATAATGATGAAAACACATTACTGTGTTTCGCTTGAAGGGCTCCAAGTGAGGCAGGAAGTGTAATTAGATACTAGGCTAGACGTGTATAAGGATATTAGTTATATTTCGGGACTTAATCGCGTGATTTATTTAAAGGTACGACCTTTTATTTACCCGACGTTTCGATCGAATTGCACCGATCGTGGTCACGGGTCGACGTGTATAAGGATGGTAAAAATAAATAGTAGTTTAAAAAAAGTTTTAAATATTGTTTTGCTATTATTAAATTACTGACCTATTCAAATACAATGTAACATTGTTCCCATACTTTTAGTTGAAAGTATTAATTGAGATTTACCTTTGTATTTTTTTTTCCACATTTTTTAGCCCAGCGGTTTAAAGGATAAAGGGGGACAACATTTTTGCAACTATTGAAGCGATTATTTTCAAAAACATTTAGAATCAATAAAGTTTCTTAAAAACCTTAAAATGTTTTTAAAATACCTGTCGAATGATATACCACACGTAGATGTTGATAAAATATTTATTTTTATTAATTATCTATCGAACTTAGTAGCGGCTTAAACAAGACACCTTTACTTCAAATTTTGTCTATCTACATTGGGTAGTTTTTGAGCAAAATGCCTGTGACAGACAGACGGACAGACAGACAGAAAGACGGACGTACATAACGAAACTATAAGGGTTTCGTTTTGTCATTTTGGCTACGGAACCACTACACTGACCGGCTTTTGCCCGGTTTCTTATGCATAAATTGTTTGAGCATTTAACATGTTTAAGTTTAGAACTTAAAGGCGTGACCTGTCGAAATTCGTGATTAAGGTGAGTAAGAGCCTTGCAACAAATCGCAATAATATCGTCATTCATATCTATAGGGTCTTGTTTCTCATCATAAGGTCTCTGCATCTTAAATAGTGACTATAAAGTCCAATGCGGAAGTGACAGTAGCGTCTGCATGAAAGTCACCTGAACTAAGGGTTTGGTGATGGAGTAAGGCTATTAAAACTATGCAATTTGCAGAGTTGTGTTTGGTTTAGTTAGAAATATAGACGTAAGACATTGTACAGTATTGTTTTTATAATCAATTTCCAAGCAATCATCATTTAACTGAATTATCAAGACAACAATAATTCCATCACCCAAATTTCTGAGCCTAAAATTGCCTTCTGCAGTAAAACAGCGCCAGTAGAAAATTATAATTGATCTTTACACAACAAACATCAGGCCATTTCACAAAATTTTCATAAAACTTTTGCTCTAGAAGTATAATTAATTAAAGAGTGCCATTAATTTTGTATATGGCCCTGGTTGTAATTGAAACGCAGTCCCAGATACGTAACAGGACCTAAATGGGATTAACAGTTAACGTCCTACCATCGGGTAAGCGAAATTCAGCAAAGACTAAGATAGAAGCAGGCTTTAGTATAAATGTGTTTACCGCATTTGAGATTCGTTAATTTGGATTTCTTATTAGGTTAATGTGAGTTTGAATGTCAATTTGTAAGGTTTCGGTTCGTCCTTTGCGAGGGAACAGCGTGAATCATTATCCAATTAGATATCGTAAAGGAATGCTTAGTCATGTTGCGTCAAGTTATGGTGTGAGTTTTTCAGTTTAATACCAATCATTGGAAAGCCTAAATTATAACAAATTCAAATGTTTTATATTAGTTTTCTGAAAACACAAATTTTACTTGAAATAAATCAACGTAGAGTAATGAGGTGAGTCAACTTCATTCATCATCATTTAGCTAAGCATCAAAGACCAAAAATAGTTTTCAAAAAATGTTCTTAACATAAAGTTTCAGATTTAAGTAATTTTACTAAAAACACGCTATTTCCGGATAATTATAATGAAATGTATTTACTACCCTGATAGTATTTTCATTGTGAAAATAAATCGAATAATTTGGTTGATATGCTTTAAGTGCGTTCACTCCTAGGTTTTAGGAATAAGTGGTAAATGGAAGATACTAATGAATGAGGTTTTGCATCAAAGTGAAACGCCGTACTTAGAGCAAAATTAATTATAATATTCAGGGTAATGAGACACTTATACATCAGTCTATACCTACTATGTTATGCAACTTGGAGTACAGCTTGAGTTAATTGAGGTTAAAGCAGCAAGATCGTAATATATTTCCGTATAATATTTTTATTTTAATCTATTATGACTTTGATCTGACTAACTTTATCTATTTATATAAAATTCTTTGTCCTTACTGACTGACTGACTGATTTATCAACGCAAAGCTTAAACCGCTGATTATAGAAACGGGAAATTTTGAGGACGTATTTCTTATTTAATTTAATTATCCGATAAGAAGGCATTTTTGAAATTCATCCCCTAAGGGGGTAAAACAGTGGTGGTCAGTTTTAAAGTTAGATCTATGAATTTTTTGCCTGTTTGGTTTAAAATAGATAGATACGTGTTTCAGCGTTTTTAAAAAATCAACCCCTGGGTGGTAATTAGGGCTTGCAAGTTTGTATGTAACTTCCCCAGTTTTAAAGTTAAATTTGTAAAAAATTTGGCTTCGTGGACAAAGAAACACGTCTTTCAGCGTTTGATAGCGAAAATCAACCCTTCACAAGCTAAAGTCAACTATCCTAACCCTATTTTTTTCTTTAAAACTATCTCAATATTAGAGAGAACAAAAGGTATAAAGAAATCAAATCGGTGAAGCCGTTTTAGAGTTTTAGCCGGAGTAACAAATAGCAGTTAATTTTTATTTGTGTAGATTGTAAAACGAGAATACAGTCTTTATTTGACATTTCTGCTATATTTTCAATACTTTTTGAAGAAAATAAACATATATAAGAACTTTAAAAAACAGAAATCCATAGAAAGAGCAGATTACTTAAATCTGCTCCTAAATTCTAAAATCGCATTATAATTGAAAATATTCATAAGTCTTCTTTCTCAATTCTCATAACATTTCTCATACATTTCACACTCCAATTTCGCTCTTACCTTTAATTATCGACACATTCCGACTCACAGTCGGAATTTATAAGTTCTATTGGAAAATTAGAAAAGTTGGCTTCATTTCAGGTGCTTGAAGCCGAAGGAATCAGAAGTATGATAAACTTTTCAAATGAAACGATCGTCGGAATACACCCAACTTTAATAGGAAAATGTCGACTGGTTTTTTTTTCAAACCTGTTATTAAATTTGAATTTAAGTTCTCAATTTGCTATACGGTTGAGTTGTAAATCATATTTGCTGGTAGCAACTAAGTTGACTTTAGGGATTTGGTAGGCCTTAATTGAACCTATTAAAAACTCGTTCCTCATTGAGTCCTATAAACAAAAAAAAATGGAACTGCATCTAGAAAGTTACAAAAAGGATTCCAAACCTTTATCTACGTAAAGTTAAAATACTGGAACTTAATTTACATTGTAGGTTTGATTAGCTATCTCTTTAGTCTTAGCGGATGTTCCGGAATTGTTTAAATTGATAGGTAGCCCTCCCGATGTCAAATGTCTTGACTTTATAATGAGGTTATTTACAGTAAACATTTTTTGTTTTGAAATCTTGTAGCTGTCGATTATGTAAATCGATAGCTAGTAAATCGAAGCTCGATGACATAGAACAAGTAACGAAACTTAACAAAATTAATAATAAAAAACAAATGTGCAGAGATTGCACAACACAACACACACGTAACGTTGTACACACATAACAACGAGTACACCTATCGATATATATACCTACCTATAGATACACAAAACAAAGCAGAAACACAACATACCAAGGAAAGAACGACAAAAATGATTAATCATAGTAATTTTATACTGAACAAAGAACCCCTGATAATGTTCTGCCTGATAATGTGCAGACCACTACTTTATAGAGAACTTAAGACTAGAATTCACGCAGAACACCATACGTCATTAAAGAGTATTAGGTTAGGACATGTAGAGTTAGGAGTTTGGCTTTCCATAAGATCTGATAACTTTTTTAGGTAGCAAATGAATCTACTCTACTCTACTCTCTCTACTTGGCGTCAATTTACATGAAAGTGTTTTAGTGGGATTATTGTTTTACTAAAGGCTATATGTATTTCAATCAGCTCTAACGCAATTTCACTCCAATTATTGTAGTTGTCAAAACATGTGATATAGTGATTTACATATTATAATTTACAACAGCAAAGTATCATCTAACAATATTATTGGAGTAAGATGAATTAAGTACGTGTACAACAAACCCAATTAATATGTGCACTTAAATATCTTATTTCATAAAACTAAATCAATGATTACAAATACAATAACTGCATATTTGAAAGATAGAAAAATTTTAAGTCCAGACCCAGGAATCGAACCCGAGACTTCTGTAGCCAAACCGGGGCCAGAAGCGAAACGGACTTCAAATTTTTCTATCTTTCAAAAATGCAATATTGTATGTGTAAAGTTATTGGCAAGAAATGCCTATAAAAATTAAGTAATTTATATAGGCATTTCTTGCCAATAATTTTACAAATCAATCAATGATTGTTTGAAAAAAATCGGTCAACTGCGATTAGGACTCTTCCACCGAAGATTCCGCGCCGACCTGAGTATATGGTTTTAATTTCAACTCGACACCTCCACGCATTCCCGAGGTAAAGGGTCTTGACAGACGGATGGACAACAAAGTAATCCTACAAGGGTTCCGTATTTTTCCCTGTTAAGGTACGGAACTCAAAATAAGGCTTCGGCAACAGCCTCCCCAGTGCGGACGCAGTAGCCTCGAGCTTAGGTGCCAAAATTCGGAAGTGCTCGTCGAAGAGCCACCGCCCGTCTACCACTAGGCCTAGATATTTCTTCTGGGCCCGGACCTGTACGAGGACCGAGCCGACGGCAATTGGGGCGCCAGCAGGTGGACCGCGACGGGGCCCATGAAATAGTAGGGCCTCCGTCTTGGAAAGGGCCACCCTAAGCCCCAGCGCCTCGATGCGCCCGACCATTCGGGAAATCTCCCCAAAATTTCCACCCCGGGCCGTGATGAGGGTGTCAATCGCATAACAGATGACCACTATCCCGGGGGGGAAACCACACCGCAGGGCCCAGTTGTAGCCGATGTTCCACAAGAGGGGCCCCAGGACAGAGCTCTGTGGAACACCGCACTGCCTTGTGGACACGTCCCTACGGATTACGTCACCCTCTCGGTCCTCGTAAAGGATCCTCCTACCTTCGAGGTAGTCTGCCACTAGCTGCCTCAGGTACGCGGGCACTTCCACCGGGGCGCCTCTCTGATGCAGCTGAATGGCAGAGACCCGAAGGCGTTGGCGATATCAAGTGATATCGCCAACAACGTGAATGCTCTCCTAACACAAGCCTTTGAGCTTAGCTGGAGGGGTTAACAAGATTGCTAGTAATGTGGTCCCAATTCCTCATTGCTAGATCTTATAAATAAATAAAAACTTTGCAATGGGAGATATTTTGTGCTGAGTTGGTTTGAATTTAAGTCAAATGTTAAGGCAATTTGATATCTATGTAGCTGAGTATACCTGTTGGTATTAATAATAATAAAAATAATGAAGCCATTTACTCCCTGAAAAGTTTATATATAAAAAATAATTATTCAATTAGATATACATGTTTTTTAAGGACCTTTTAATGACTAAAGTCCTTCTCCTTTTCTCTCCACATACTTATTTTTTTCGGTTTCTCGATCCAATCCTGTTCGTATTCTCTCTGGCATTGTTGCACCTAATGAATGGACACAATTTAATGAGATTTTTTCACACATATATGCACATATTAAACTTATTAGCAGATCTCTCTTTCATAAAGAGTGAAAATACAAAATATTATTTACTGGTATAGGTTTGCAGTAATATTAAAGTAACAAATTATTTTTAAATACAATAAAATTGGACACGAATTCAGAAGCTGAAATTGAAATATTTCATCAGAATTCATTACTTATTTCCAATTATTTTCGCAACGCGAATTTTTTCCGTAATTTATTGACATTTTATTGTTAGTTTCTGTTTTGTCTTTATTTTATTTTAATTCATTGCCAATTATTTTGATTTCTTTACCTTGATATTATTATTTTTTATTGAACTGTTGAGTTGAGTAACGGGATTGCAATCTAGACGCTATGAAAGTACAAAAGGCTGGATTTTATTGAACATCTTCTTTTTAAAGCCTTGATCCTAATTCCTGGCTAAGAAAAAAAAGCTTTTTGAAAATCTATATATTACGGGTGTTAATCGCGTAAATAAGTTAAGGTCAAATACCTTGTTTATTGCCCGAAGTTTCGACATTTAAAAAAACTGTTTTTTTTATCAACATTTAAAAAAGGCTGTTTTTTTTTCAAATCACATGAAGATTATTTTAGATATCAATATCGACGAGCTTCATTTGAATAGTATTCACCGCTTCATAATTTAGAATATTTAGAATTTCGCCGTTGAAAATGAAACGGGTAATTTTACAAAAAGCATACACACAAAGCAACGTAGTCAGAGTCCCAAGTAAAACGTAGCATAGAATACGAATGATAATATTAAATGTTCTCATATTCTTAAAGCTATTACCAGTTGCACAAAATACTCGCGTTCATTCACGTGTAAAAACACAAAGGCGCCATTGCTTCTATTTTAGACGGATACAAAAGGGATTTAAGTTGCAGCAAAATAACTTCGGCTTAGCAATACCTTACAATTCTACTTTGGACTTGCTTAACTATGATTTGCAGGTTTCTAAAGGGGAAGTTGGAATCTGGATGTTGTTTCAAGAAGAATTAGGTGTTTGCCGATATTCTCTAGAGTCCCTAATAGTAAATGGTTCAATCTTTTACTTTCGTTCTTGTTTAAAGCTCATTTAAAAATGACGTAGAATTGAAGCAAATTCTGTAAATGTTACTATTAAGTAGAAGTAAAGACCATACGTATTTTCTGGAACACAATCTATAATAATAATAATACATCTTGGGACAACTCACACAACGCTGTCTGATCCCAAACTAAGCAGAGCTTGTATTATGGATACCAGACAACTGATAAAACATACTTAAATATTTCTAAATATATACATATTATAAATAAATAACACCCAGACACAAGATAAACAATCGTGATCATCACACAAAGTTTTGTCCTGGGGAGGTGGGGATTTCCCGGCTTAGCAGTCAGGGTAACTAATAAGACCAACAGGCCAGTCAATAGGTAAGGACACCTATAATAGATTTTAAATTGATTATTATCAAGCTGGATTTTTTATGGTTAGCTTTCTTTTGACGAGACGCCTAACTTTACGTACGAAAAATTTATTTAGAGATTCGTTAGTGAAGAAAACAAATGTTAAACGTGACAAACTTAACATTGACATTGGAAAGCTGTTGCTCCGATATATCAACATAGGCCGCGGCTAGTTTACCAACTGCAAATTAACTTGCAATAGCAACATCCCATACATTAAATTGGGCGTCTCATAAATACGAAGCGTGAACGCTACAAATAACGTGACAATTCCGGATTGATATCAATCAGTTTAAAATTAATTCTAGGTAAATTATAAAAGGTTTTGTTATAGGTAGGGGTACCTATAATAATACATTTTATAATTTGCCTTTATTTTATTGATAATTTACTTTATTGCCTGATTATTTGTAACATCTATATATAATACGTATGAGAATAAAAGATATTGCTTATAATATTGCTTAGATTCTTAATCTCGGCAACGGCTCCAACGGTTTTCATGAAGCAGGGGGTTTTGGGGGTGATAAATCTATCTAGCTAGAAAACGTCGTTAAAAAAAACGAGCAAAGGTCGGTCACCCAGGTACTATGAAGTATACATTCAACTTCTCAGGCGTACGAACAAGTAAGATCGTGGGTTCTACTTGTTTTCTCGCCTGAACCAATGTTTCCCTAATAGTTTTATCAGTGTCCAATTAGTGGAATGTTTAAAAAAATTGTGAGGCGACGTCATACACGTCACAAATTTACTATCAAATTGTTTTGTATAAAAACCAGTAGATACAATTTACTCTCAAAATTGTTTTGACAGTGTATTGTATCTATTGTTTCTCTTATCATATTTTCTATTATGTTATTTAATAAATGACATATTCTGCTCAAGGGAATATCTCTGCTATGTATTGCGGAAAAACTTATTAGTATTATTCAAATAACGAGCTCTTAATCCGGGCTTACATGGATTCGTTACATGGCAGAAATAAGTAGGTATTCACAGTCGTATTTTGAAATTCGTCTGTATTTCTGATTGAAGAAAAATAAATAAAATTCCAACTAGGAATTAGGAAAACAGTTTTGTGGAGTCTTTGAAAGTAGTCTTATAGGTAGAGTTGACTAAGTAAGAGAGATTATCTATTAGAAAAAGGTACAAAAAGATCCATAGCAACACCAGAAAATGGAAAATGTTCTATCATTATAAAAAGGTTAACATCCACTACCACATATGTTTACAAGCGGTAATGCCTCTATCCAGTGAATAAGAAAAGGGCTCTTTGGGCCATAAGCTCTATAATTTACATAAAAATTAGGATCTTGGGAAAAAATGTGATTTCATTTGTTGGGTACTTCTTCTTGATGATGTTTAAATTTGCTAGCCATTTTTTGCATTTTCAAATTGGATTTGTGTTAGTTCATTCTCAAATGTTATACCAAATTAATGCAATTACTTATTAATTACTTTATTTTAGATTGTTTGGTGTTTTACCGTTTTCGCAATTACCGTTTGTGACCACTATCGAAACAATTTGGTCGAAACTACTAACAATCAATTCGTGATCATCGCATAATTAGGCAATTTATATACCACATATTAATGAACCAGTCTAAAAGAACTTGGTGAAGAATAAGTCACGTTTACCCAACTATAAATGAGATAAATAGCTTTAAGCTAACCAGTATCTTGTTAAAAGCTAAAGATATTTCATTTTAAGTCATAAGAGATAAACTTCTGAGTTAATTAACTTGGCAATTAATGTGACGGAGTGGTTTTAACCTTCATTTTTTAATATTTAATTACGAATAATTTATATTCCAGATCTGAGCTTGAGAAATGAGATGTTCTTTTTTATTTATGCCTTGTTTGTCTTCGGGGAACTCGTATTTTATTTATGCATGACTTTATTATAGTTTCCCGAGAGATTTACAGGAAGTACAAAATGTTTTGGCTATGTTAAAAAATCGAATCGAATGTATAAAATCGAATGGAAAGGTTTTAATTTTTCATTTAAAATGGTAGCAACATCAACATTTCATGCTGTCAACTTTCTAAATTTTAATTTCCCTTGAACTGTGACGACTGAGCGAGTTTAGTGGTAGCTCTAGTAGTTCCAAAGGAAAACGCCAAAAAATGCAAGCACTTTTTTTATATTGCTTCACATTAGTAGCATAAATAAATAGTTTTCTTTTCTTTTAAAATATACGACTCCAGCAGTAAGGTACTAGACCTGTGTCCCGGGGGACTTTACAAACATACAAGTCACGGACTCAAAGTACACGCAGACTCGAAACAAAAATTTGTGGATCACACAAAGAGGTGTCCCGTGTCACGACACTCAACCTCGTGCAGCAGTCGGACACACTGCTGTTAATTTTTTTATGCTTTGCATATTTTAGCACTCTTCTCTAGGACTACAGTCGTCAGGTGTCTAGGGGTGTCAAAAAGTCAGCGATAACAAATAGATTGATCCTCAAAGTACTTTAATTATTTATTTATTAAAGTACAGCCACATCACATACATTACCTTACCAACCTTATTAAAATAAAGTTACAGTTGCTATTATTCCTGATGTACATGACAATAACGGCGTACATAGCACTCAATTAAAGATCAACTGTATGGTTAGTGAATCTAAAATTATCTTAAACTAAGATTTAAATACGAGAAACAATGGATTGATTATGAATAGGTGTGATTGTCGATTCGACTATAAAAGTAGGAAGTACATGTTGACTTCAAGTAGGTATTCAAAACGCTGACTCTAGAAGTCCAGAACTTATTGGGAAGTTACAGTACACACAGCAGGGATAACCTATAAAAAGATCCTTATATATTCATAACCTCGACAACACAACATAACCCCTACACTTAAAAATTCCCACTTCAGTCGAGAAAAATTAAACCGTTATTTATTATGCATGGTGTTGCCATTATTTAGCGAAGTCCTGTCCAGATAGCTGCCAAGTTTTACAGTACTAATTTAAGACTTGGCCAACCTGATTCTGTGTAGAAGGGTACTGGGGCAGAAGTTTTGTTTTAAATAGTAGTTCTTTTTGTAGGTTGTAAAAATTCGAATAGCTGGATCAAATGTGAGAGATGGTTTATTGTTGGTTCTTTGAAGAGGTCCTGCTAAGATTTTTGAGGATATGAACCATCAAATGTTATTGTAAATGTTAATAAAAAACAATATACTACTATATACAAGAATTTAATAGCGACACTTAGTCATACAATGTAAGTATCAATGTAAAAAACGTAAAACGCGGTGTGAGTGTATCCGACTGCTGCGCAAGAGGTCGTGGGTTCGATCCCCACCCAGTTATTTAGGAATATATGTATGTTTATCAGTTGTTTGGTTTCCACTATGGAAAACAAGCTCTGCTTATTTTGGGATCAAATAGCGTTGTGTGAGTTGTCCCAAGACATTATTATTATAATTTATAACCAAAACACAACGTATCATACCATATTTGATGCAAATAAATATTTTAATTATTATTTATAAAAATATTCGGATTACAATTTTATTGTTGTTAGGGTCAGAGTGTATGGAGAAATTAATAATGAATAGTCGGAAAAACTAGTCTCGGGTCAACTTTTGTCAAAATATGCTTGTTTTTGCATATTCTAACAATATCCTTGGCATTTTTATAACGACACATCATGTAAATGGAGTCGGAATATATTCTAATTCAACTACGCTTCATGTATAACCACCCTAATGTGCAATTAAAGAAAAAAGATTTATTTTTTGTTACAAGCAACTTGTAAAACTATTGGGGCGATTTGATAGATAATGATAAAACAAATCAAATATCTACCACGAGCCACGGGAAACCAAAGAAATAGATATAGAATAAAACCCAATATAGAAATAAAACTAAAAGATAAACACAGACGTCTGTTTTAACTTTTCTTGAGCATACAAAACTCAAAGCACACTGAGACCAGGTGCAATTGCAAAGCAGTAAGTGTTATAGTACAGTTCAAAGAACACAAGTATGTTTCAAGTTGTAACTTACTACCACATAGAGTTTATAATAGACCGTTTTTATAACTTGTTAGGCCTTTGAACGTGTGAAAAAGACCATGGCATAATTTCACATTCTTGTTAAGTACATGGGAAACTCTCCACCAGCCTTAAACAAAGTTTCATGCGTCTGAACCTATTTTCCAAACATTTCTTCCAGTCCGCCGCAGACACCTCTTCCACGGCCTTCTCTAACGCTGCTAGCGTCTCTATCGGCACTGAAAACTGTATTCCTTTCAGTTGATTTTTATTTTTGGAAATAAAAAGAAATTACACGGTGCCAGATTAAGACTGTACAAAGACCTTGACCCAAGACTCTGACCGGTGTGGTGTCCAGGAAGTCCCACGTTTTTAACATTGAGTGCGTGGGAGCGTTGTCATGGTAAAGCAGTACCCCGAGGAGCCCGGTGTTCAGTCGCTTGTTGCTCATTGCAGACAAAATTTCTGGCAAGAATTTTGTAGTATACCATTTGACGTTGATGCTGCTTTGGTCTCTTAATGGAATTGAAACCAGATACCCCGTCAAAGTGAAGAAACTAGCGATCAAAATGCTCTTCTCGATCGTTTCACTTTCGTAGGCGTTGGTTAGTTTTGAAACAGTCAATCTGTCGACTGACGCTTTGTTTCTGGATCGTAAGGATAAATCCATCGAGTTTGCTTTAATTTTTTAAATTATATGAAGGCACCACTCCATACGGGTCTGCTTTTAAGCTTCGGTGAGGTTGTACGGCACCCAGTGCAAAACTATCCTCCTCACGCGAAAGTGCTCGTGTAGAATCTTGTAAACGCTTCCCGAACCCATCTGCAGTGTATGCTGAATCTCTTCGTTTGTAATTCGTCTGTTTTTTTTTACTGCCAGCTCACTTTCTTCCGTGACAACCACTTCTTAGTTCAGCCCCTAAAGTAAGGCGTTTAAACTCGCTATGCCAATGGTAGATGGTTGCTTTTGAAGGCCCTTCCTTCATCCATAAAAGTCATTTGAAGTCGTTGAATCAGATGTACCGATTCCTTTACAAAATTTTTTTTTTTTTTTTGTTCCTTTTAGGAATTTTTTTTGAACCAAATCGTGCACACACCAAATACTAAAAGAGTCCTGATGTAAACAACGATCATTTTGTACCTAAGTAGTCCCAAAACTGTATAGGTATATCCATGAGACGCCAGTAACATACGTCAAACGATATATTCGTAACGAAACAAGTGCTACGTCCCGTATTCTGCAAGCCTGGAGAGATATATGTACCCGACCTTATGCATCATGGGGTGCCGTTATAAAGCCAAGTTTATTTTACGTCATAAAGTGTTTTTTAAAGCAAGACATTGCCAAAACATTCAATGTTTGGAATATATATTATACATTTAGTTTAATTAATTATTTATCTTGTAGTTAAAGTTACACACCTTTACAATTACGTCTTTAATTACTGGCAACACTGATTTTGCCGGAAATGCATTTCATTGGTACACTTATTAATCTCATCTAAACTAACTTTCACATTTGAAGAGTTTCCTCGTTTTCTCCAAGATTCCATCAAATGTTGATTTGATGGCAATGGGACCAATTTCAATGTATACTCTCTCAAACACAAACAGATATTTTCAAATCAGTCTTACCATCTTAGCGTAATCGGCAGACAAACATACTTAACAGTAGACAAAAAATGGTTGTTTGTAAAGTCAGTTTACGGACGATAATTTTACGTGATAACGTCATATGAAGACACTAGCTGTCCCGCGCAACTTCGACTGCGTAAATTTTCCCCGTTTTCGCAACATTTCTCATTGCTGCTTCGCTCCTATTGGTCGTAGCGTGATAATATATAACTTATAGCCTTCCTCGTTATATGGGCTATCCAACAGTGAAAGATTTTTTTAATTCAGATCAGTAGTTCCTGAGATTACCGCATTCAATTAAACACACAAACTCTTCAGCTTTATAATAATAGATTTATGACATTTGCGTTGCTTGGCAACCAATCAATAACGTGACTTTTTTAAGACATTTTTTCGTGAAAACAGTTGGTCATCATTGTATATGATGTTATCACGTCAATAATAACAAATTACAAGAATCTAGGTCTGTATAGACATACATACTAATGTCCTTCTCATAATGTATTAGGTTTTTTTTTCAAAGATAACTAGCAATGTAGGATTTTTGGTCCCACATTACTGGCAATCCTGTTAACCCCTCCAGCTAAACTCAATGGCTTGTGTTAGAAGTGGGTTCACGTCGGTAGTATAATGAGTAGGATTCGAACCCACGACCTCACGATTGCGAGACCGATGCCTTAGTCATTAGGCTACAGCCGCTTTTAAAATAAAATATATTTGGTAAATAATGTACATTTATCATACTAAATAATGGATTTGACATACCTTCGCGTAATTACATTGTTTGAAAGAAAAGCCACTGTACTAATATGAACCGTTCTGAAACAATGCATTATTATTTTCACAATATTGTGCTGCCAATAAAACAGTTTCCCAACTGTTAACTACAATACTGTAAATACAAAACATTTGCAATTATGAATTGTTTCAAAATATTACTTTTGTTACATCAGTACCACATTGTATTGAGTTTCATTTGATTTATTATGAATATGTATTTATTGTGGACTCGTTATTAAAATAAAATACACAACACTAACTGCAATAACTCAAACTATTTATTTGTCAATGCAAAATGGGAATGTAATGTCGTAGGTACTTTTTGTTGTGCGATATTTAATTTATTCTGCTAGGTATACAAGGTTATTTATGATATAGTGCGAAGCTCAGACACGCAACAAGATTTTTACATAAGAAATAAAGTATGAAAAGAAAATGAAAATATTGAAATCTTAGTGATGATTATATTTCACATCACATTGTGAACAGGATTTGGACTGTTAGAATGATTTATGAATTATTTAATAATTGATTAATTAATTAATTGTAAAATATAACGTGGTCCAAAAACTACCTCATTGGATTGTGTTACGGATTCTGAGTAAACTACTTTCAGGTTTGCACTATACCAAGAATAACGTTGTTTATGTTTTGAAAAAGAATAGTTAGTACTAAAGACTAGATATTAGATCCATAAGGCTATTTTTGAATTGGGTTACATACTCGTAACGTTCGAAAATACTAGTCAAACGAGTTCGTGAAATAATGAATTGCTAAAGCCAGTCTCAAAAAGTGATTTTGTTAGAACCGCGAATGTCAAGGTTTTGCTGTCATGAGTAAAAGGTAAAACAAGAGTTATGTTTGAAAAACGCCCAAAATGTTAGGATAGAATGCATTGTTGTGAGATTGAGAAGAGATTGTCTACACAATACCTATATTTATATATATATATATGTCTAGCAAAACTGTTTAGGTTGAGAGTTAGAGTACAAATAAAAAAAACTGTATTCAAATTAAGTTATAAATTAATATTTTAATTTGTATTTAGCTAACATTTGAAAATTTAAAAATGTCTATGCAAGTAAGTGCTTTTTGAAAACAAATATTATTGTTATTATTATTTAATTATGTAATTAAGTAATTAACAGCCTGAAACCGGTCCGCAGTGTGATGGGAAATGTAATCATCACTCATAGTATCCAATACGTGGTTATTATCAATAATTAAACACGTGTTGGATACTATGTGACGCCGTGAAGACGATATTGCAAATAATAGAGACAACTGTAATGGCTTGTATACAACTACGTCAGTTTTCAATATTTTCATTTCCTCTTACTATATGATTTGCACTCTACGAAATAACGTTGGATAGGTATAAAATTAACATGAAAATGACACAAATCTCTTTTTCTTTCTCTTCCTAGAAACCTTACAATTCTGTTGGCTCGAAATGATTATTGGTTTTCGTATTAACCCCTAAACGTCCACTACGCAACACAGACCCAAACCATACCATTAATCATGGCATTTGACAGGCAGATTAATGATGCGACGCTATTGTTTAAACACAAGTGGAGGTTGTCTATCCAAGCTAGTTTTTGGTCACATCCCACCAAACTTTGGTATAGGATTGTCTGAATAATATCCTAAACTGGTAAAGTTACAGTTATATTAGTTTGGAAGGTCATGTAGGTGTTATTGTTGGTAAATACCTTTGTAAAATGGAATTATTTATCATGGACGTGTAGTACATTCTGTCAATTACTGGGCTATACAAGTCAACTGTGTTAGTTATAAACGCGTTTAAACTAGGTAAAGTATTAACCTTATGCTTGACGTTTTGACCAGGGGGCCTAAACAAAGTTACTTTCGGATAGCGATGTCGTTAATGGAAATGTAGGTACAAATGTATGGAATTGAAATATGTTATGTGATCAATCCAAGTTGCTGAAGGAGATAAGCTGCACTGTTGACAGTATCTTCGATTTTTTTTGCCCTTGAATTGATCATTAATCTAGCGAACGGTGAGACCCTGTAGAAAACGAAATAAGAAACGGATTTTATTTTTTAAGAATTTGACGCTTGCGGTGGAGACCATAGACATTTTTTAATTTTTTTTGTGAACGATCGTTTTGTAGGCAATAGTGAATTTGCAACGGAACGAATGTCCCTTGTCCAAGCGCCCTGGGGGTCTAGACAAAGTCACATTTGAATAACGATATCGTGAATGGAAAAGAATTAAAGTATTGAATTTTATACACTTTGGCTGAAGTTTTCACTCCTTTTCCACAAAAATGTTGCTTTGTGACACCTTGATAAGACACGCCCCACCAAACCATCACTGACGCAGGATGATGACCACGCTGTACCTATCCGACCACTTAAGCAGCTTCTTTAGAATTGTGAGCGTACACTGTATCATTTTGCTTATTGTAGTGCTCTTCAATCTTGTATTTTTTTTCATCAGTAAAGAGGATATTTCTGTGCCCTTCACCTGCGTATTGCGACAGAAGGCGTTTTGATCGATCCACTCTCTTTGTAAAGATTTATTTAAGGCATGTCCTGTATATCGACGACAGGCACCGAGCTTCAGTGAGTTGTCCTAAGAAATTATTGTCTTAAGCTCATGAGAATAAGCTGCCAAGAAACTCGTGGGCCACTCTTTTAAATTAATAATGAAAACGAGAACTCAAACCCGGGATATATCGCTTTACTACATTATGCGATTGGGTTATTGCAGGTACAAACAAACTGTAATATTAACCGTCTTTTTAAATTTTATCTTATTCTTCTCAAACTCGAATACGTTGTGAACGCTGTCAATATTGACTGCCTGTGTGGCGCGGTGGGAGTGTATCCGACTGCTACGCAAAAGGTCGTGGGTTCGATCCCCACCCAGGATAAAACTTTGTGTGGTAAGCACGTGTTATTTATCTATACCTAATTATTAAGAAATTTATAAGTATGTTTATCAGTTGTCTGGTTGCCATAGTACAAGCTCTGTTTAGTTTAGGATCAGATAGCCTTGTGTGAGTTGTCCCAACATATTATGTTATTTTTTATTCACTGAAAGGTAATATACCCTTTTTTTAAAACTACCTGCAATTACATAGGAAAAGGCGGATTTAATGTCATAGGCATTCTCTAGCAGTCAACCTTTGGGTGGTAAAGATAATTCCGAAAGGCCGGTACCTTATAAAAAAATAAACTGTTGAACTTAAAAATTGTGCCTCCGACTGCATAATATTACTTTTTTTTACAATTCATTTATCAGCATGTGACAGTCCACTTGGACTTAGGCCTCTCATAATATACGCTACATTATCCGGTCCTCCGCTTTCCGCATCCAATTCATTCCAGCGACCTTCTTTAGGTCATCAGTCCATCTGGCTGGAAGTCGTCCTACCTTACGTTACTAAGTCGCGGTCTCCACTCTAGGACTCGCACTCTCTAGAACATGTATTTACCGTTTATATTTATACCATTTTTAAAGCATTGGTAAAGTATTCTATTTTTTTTTTTTTAAGTATCATATTGAGGCTACATTCGACTGGAGTTTGTAACGGCTAAGGGCCAGTACCCTAAGGTCGCGGATTCAAGTCCCGCCTGAGACGATTTTTTCACATTTAATATATATTTCCTTCTAGACTGCCTCTGTGGCGCGGTGGGAGTGTATCCGACTGCTACGCAAGAGGTCGTGGGTTCGATCCCCACCCAGGATAAAACTTTGTGTGATGAGCACGATGGTTTATTCTGTGTCTGGGTGTAATTTATCTATAATATGTATGTATTTAGAAATATATAAGTATATTTATCAGTTGTCTGGTTACCATAGTACAAGCTCTGCTTAGTTTGGAATCAGATGACGTTGTGTGAGTTGTTCCAAAATATTATTATTATTATACTATTGGTATTTTGTGGCGACGGAGTCATTTTTCCAAAACATCTCGCTCTTCCCCGTTCCAATATTAATTTCATGCATCATGTATGACGTAAAATATTGACACATAGGCTAATTGTATGAATTACAAACACTGAATACTAAAACAGTCACGCAAAACAAAAACTAATTAAGCTTGGCTTCATAATAATCTGCTGGTTTATGAATCTAGTATAATTATGGATTTAATAACATAATATGAGTTCAGGATTAGTTTCTAATTTGAATATAGCAAATCTATTGTGTTCATACTCAAATCCAGAACATTTTAAATGTTGCTAAACTTTTGCGATTTGTACACATTATAATATTTTATTAGACTGCCTCTATGGCGCGGTGGGAGTGTGTCCGACTGCTACGCAAGAGGTCGTGGGTTCGAATCCCACACGAGACACCACTTTGTGTGATCCACAAATTGTTGTTCCGAGTCTGGGTGTACTTTTTGTCGGTCACTTGTATGTTTGTTAAAGTCCTCCGCGACACAGGGCTTATACCCAAATGAGGGAGTCGTCTTTTTTAAATAAAAAAAATGGGTCATTTTCACCTGAATATTTAAAGGTAAATACATTTTTCACTGTCCGATGTTTCATCAGTATTGCAAGTACCAGTTACAGTCGGGGTCAGGTACCCGTGACCACAGCCGCTGTAATACGATCGAAACGTCGGGCAATAAAAAAAAGTATGTACTTTTAAATATTCATAGAATTTTTGACACTTATCTGTACGAGATGAAGATGAAATTTGGTTTGCAAGTAGTTTGAAAATGGCTATGTGACGTGACGTTATCTACTATGCAAGTAGCTCGAAGCAATTAATCGCGATTTTATCTCCCAGGCCAAATCCCCAGGCAAAAGGCAGAATAGCGTTATAAACTCTCCCCACATGAAATTTTAATTTAATGTCGATTTCCCTACATACAAAGTAGAGCCAGAGAGTAAAAAAGACAAATGTTTTTTACATAATAATATCATTAATAATTCTAATAGTATAATTACGTTTTAGTATTACATGAGAATTTTGAAATAAATTACCATCTAGTATTTTTTTCTGTCAGCTTTTTAATCACACATTACTACTAAACCGAATATAGATTGACTACCGATTTTTTTTATCACCCATTTCATGCTTCGATGCTTTCCAATAATTATCAAATTTGCTACAAAACCTATTTTTTAAATAACATGAATCACTAACTCAACAATCTCATACAAAGGCACCAAACAGCATTTTCGACAAAAATATGAAAAGGGTAAAATGAAAATCAATTAAAACACCATTCATTAATTACAATTTGCTATACAGGCTGCAGTAACTTTTCTGTATCAATTTGTTTCGACCGCAATGTTATGCCCTGCGAAACAAAAGATATTATGTTGTTTCATCAAAATTTTCTGTATTGTTTATTATAACAAGTTAATAAATGCTTAAATGAAGTAATAGAATAATAATATATTGGAACAAGTCTCACAACGCTATCTGATCCCAAACTAAACAGAACTTGTATTATGGAAACCAGACAACTGATGAACATACTTATATATTTCTAAATACATACATATTATAGAAAAATAACACCCAGACCCAGAATAACCCATCGCGCTCATCACACAAAGTTTTATTCTGGGCGGGGATCGAACCCACGACCACTTGCGTAGCAGTCGGATAAACTCCCACCGCGCCGAATCCACCGCGCCGATCTGAATAATTTAAACTGATAAGAAAAGGATGATTTTTTTAAATATACTCGTAATAAGCATGGTGCATATCTGATTGAACAAGATAAAGGACAAGTTATTATTTAAGAAATTATGAAAACGAAGGTACCAGTAAACTGTTATAAGTTTTATACCGGCAATGGGTTCAATTCACAGGGGCAAAATTCGATCAAAATCTCAAGAAAAAATAGACATACCTTACCGTGACCGTACCTTATCTGCAACTGAAACCATGATTGAACTGACTATTATTTACAACTCAAACTATGGAAAGGATTATTTGAAATTTTGGCATCCGCTTAAACTCAAACTCACATATCTTTATTTCGTAAAATCAGGTTAATGATTATTTGAAAACGTCAAATTAATATATATTAAAAAAATTATAAAATTATGATTGTTTGAAAAAAAAAACAAAATGAGGTTAGGCGGCAGTTCCAAGTGTATAGCTCATGAGTAATCATAATATAAATTGAACTACAATCATTAAATAAACAAATACGTGGTGACATGTATTATAATCAATATTTGTAACCGCATACCTGTTCCAATTGTAACAGATACCTGGATGTTTCAATAGCGCTCACTTCACTCTGGGGATTCTCTCGTAGTAACTTGTTAATTGCTTGTTCCGATCTCATTGTGGTCACTCTGATGCAGTTTCTGGTTTTATTTGCCTTTGTCTGCTTTTGATTGATGTTGCGGTTTGAGTTCACTTTCTGTGGTGACTTTACTGATTAGTAGTTTGGGATTATTAACTTTTAGTACCTGGATGACCGAGCTTTGCTCGGTATTTTCAGGGTTCCGTAACCAAAACGCCAAAAACGGAACCCTTATAGTATCCCTAATAGTCTGTTTGTCCGTTCGTATGTCACAGGCATTTTACTCAAAAACTACACAATGAATATATTGATGAAATTTGGTGAAAAGGTGTCTTGTAGTAGCCGCTACTTAGTTTGATAGCTAAATAATAAAAATAAATATGTTTAGGCACTCCATACAATTAACAAAAGCTGAAAAAAAAATCAGCAGAAATCACCGTGTGGCATCATTCGACAGGCCTTTAAAAAATATGTATGTATGTAAGGTTTCAAATAAACTTTTTTGATATTATTGGAAATAATCGCCCTGAAAATTCCATAAATTGGGTCCCCTCCCCTTATCTTTTGAACTGTGACCAAAAAATAATAGTAATTTTATAGGCATTTCTTTCCAATCACTTTATTAAAAATGTAATAATTGTATTAAAAATCACAAGGTAGGTTTTTATTATTTAGCTTCAAACTAAGTAGCGGCTATTACAAGACACCATTTCACCAAATTCAATCAATATTCACTATAGTTTTTGAGTGAAATGCCTGTGACATTTGGACAGACAAACAAACATAACGAAACTATTTTCATACAGATTCCATTGAAAAATAGTAATAAAAACAACAGAAAACCCACTTCTTAAGCCGCATTATTCGGATGGGGGACTACGGAACCCCATATTGTGCGTGGGGATCTTACCGACATAATAATAAAAAAAGGAAAACAAATATTTAAATAAAAAAACCGCGCAAGTCCATGTCGGGCCATGCACAATGTAGGGTTCCGTAGTCCCCACCCCCCATCTGAATATTGTGGCGTAAGAAGTGGGTTTTCTGTTGTTTTTGTTTCAATATCTACATAATAATATTTTTCAATGGAATTTGTACTAAAATGTTGTTACTTCTCATTTGATCAGCTGTTACTCGTAAACTTGTAAAGCCTACTTGGCTGTGATAGTTTTCCTTTTAATTTCACTATATATTCTACTACCCTGATTTTTTTCACATACCCAACACCAACTATTTAGCTGGCAGGGGGGGGGGGACACTTGACTCAAACCAAAATCACTTTAAAGCTTAATATTTTACAAACGGATCCCTAAATCTAAAAATCATCTTACTAACCCCTAAACATTTTTAAAAGATCTATCTAATGATACCCCACACGATGGGGTAGGTGAGAAAAAAAATCACACCCTCACTTTACATAATTGCAATCGAAAAATTTATTTTTTCAAGATTTTATTCTTTCACTTTGTCGGCGTAAGTAATATGTGTATCCATGCAAAATTACAGTCTCTGAGCAAAGAATCGGACGAACAGACGGACGGACGGACGAACATGGCGAAACATGTCGGACCATACTTAGTGTAGAGTTCCGTAGCCGTAGCCGTATGTAAAAATCCGATTTGCGTAATTGCACCAGCAAAAGAGCGTGTTCATGGCACTTACGCCCTTTTTGATTTTTTTCGTATGTTTTGACACGTTTCAATCAATAAGGGGCGGGGCGAAGACACAATTTTTCAAAAATACTCATTTAATGTGTAATAAAAGTTTATTAGAAACCCTAATATGTTTTTAAAAGACCTGTCGAATGATGTGCCAAACGTTGATGTTTGCTAAAAAAAATGTTTCAGCTTCTGTTACATGTACCTATGGAATGCCTAAAAATATTAATGTTTATTATTTAGCTATCAAACTAAGTAGCGGCTACTACAAGATTGCCATTTTGGCTACGGAACCCTAAAAAGGGAAAAAAATAATCATCTGGACGCAAACCGGGGTGTTCTTGTTTCGGGACTGCCCGATGTGCCATGAACATACGCTCTTCTGCTGGTGCAATTATTCAAACAGAACTTTTTCGTACAGCAACGGTTGCGAAACCCTACACTGCCCTTTTTCTGGTACATTGTGTTTTTTGGAAATTATATTTGTTTTTCGATATTACCGACATAATAATAAAAAAAATATGAAATAAACCACAAATAAAAAAAAAAAAAAAAAATAGGGAAAAAAAATCATAAATTAAAAATAGGAAAAAAAAATATTTATTCGGATTCGAAACGTGGTCTCCTGCTTTGGAGACCGCCCGTTTCCCACCTAAGCTATTAAAACAATGCCGATCGCGGCGAAATTTACCTTCGTATTCTAATGATATTGTAGCAGTTTTTCATTGCCTGAAAATACAGATAAATCGACGTTTTTTAAAAATGAAACCTAGCTAGATCGACTTTTCGCCTCCGAAACCCCCTGCATACTAAATTTTAAGAAAATCGCTGGAGCCGTTGCCGAGATTCAGATTATATATTTATGTATATATATACAAGAATTGCTCGTTTAAAGATATAAGATAAATTACTCTTTCATTCTAGAGATAAAAATTCACCCATGATGCCACCATACCAGTCCATGGTTAGAGGTAGGTAATGAAGATGTCTTTGCTGAATAGTTTTTAGAAATGTAACCTTCAACTTTATCTAAACTAATATAAATAACTTTTGTCTAATTTACTTTAAAACAAAAATACTGAGTCACTCATTTACATATAAGCAACATCACAACACATCACATCATCAGCCTATCGTAGTCCACTGCTGGACATAGGCATCTTCAATTGCACGCCACTTTGTTCTATCCTCGGCTTCTCGCATCCAGCTCCTGCCAGCCTTTTTGCATAAATCCTGAGGGCATTCTACACTATATATCAGCAACACCCAGCCTTAATCCTAGGACCTGGAATGTTGGAACAATTACTTTGTGATTCAGACAAGGAATGCATCTTTTGTATTCATTTGCCTATAAGCGCCTGTGTCACATGAATCTTTACTTAAATATAACTAACGGGCATAATACCGGGAAAAAATATATCTACATGGTCGAAGTCGCATAACGTAGGCCAATATACACATAACTTAGTACTAACATCTAACAGGCACGACTCTCATATCTGTAATAGTCTCAAGTACTGGCTTGCGTTCTCGTGTTTCAGATTCAAGTGTACCCACATGCATAACCAGTATCGAGCTATGTATCGTGGTGATTGCATTGCATACTATTGCAAAGTCAGTCTTCTATATTCGCACAAATACGCGTACCCACAAGATTAGGATGGAAGTATGCAAAGTTATTAACATATTTACGATTTTTCAATCAGTGTTAGTTTTTAGACACACATCCAAATTAACAAAATTCGAATATTCGACACATTCGTAGATAATATCAAAATGCCAAAAAAAAACTTTTGGCAAAGATCAATCTAGTAGTAAATATGTTGGAAGTACCAAGTAGGTCCTATTATTCCTATGGGATACATAGAGATACATCCAAAAACCACTGGCCCAAATTGATTTTTGCAAACAAACTTAAAGTTATAGTTGTAAGCTTGCATAATACAGTAAAATTCACATTATTACAAAAAATGGTATATTTCTGCTACAGAAAATTGTACATAAAAAGATCTCAAAGAATCATATTTTATCAACGTAAGTAAATTCATTTTTAATTACGTCTTAATCTGTACTTTCTATCTCTACATCTAAGTCAAGTCACATTAATTACGCGTGATAACTATGCCTTCACTCTTTTGAAATTTTCCACAACAGAATATAAGTACTTCTTTTCTTTTTTAATAAAAAACATGTTTTATTACCACCTTATATATTTATGGGCAACAAAATGTCCTGAATTAGCAATTATATAAATGCTTAATATCCAGTAGTACATATTCTTTATGTTGACTGTGTAATAGTTTCATCAAAATAATGGCAGTAAAAATGCTGAAAAACACTACTGGTCCACCTGGATAATGTCTTAGTAAGACATTATAAGACAAAAATAAAAACAAGCTGAAATATAGGTGTTACAACAAAACAAAACGATAAAAACTACAGATGAGAAATTAGAGGCAACGGTTATTCAGCCTCAAAGTAACGTGTAGGGAATACTGATGCGTCGGAAATCGTTAGGGTAACGCTTTGACTCACTTGGTCCACTTTGACCCCCGTCCATGACTTGAAACCAAATCATTTTACAACTAGGTCACCAGGTTGTAGGGTAATGGGATGCTGAGATCTCTGCGATTTAAATTTATGATAGGATTTAAGGTGTGAAGGGTTTTTTGGATTGTAGATTTCGTATTTATGATACTTGAAGAAATGAAGCTGAAAGTTTCTGTTAGGTACTTTGGTTGTTTTTTCTTTTAGTATTATTACTGTGTAGATAAGAATTTTTCGAAATACGACACATCAAATAGTGGTGAATAACGGCCTACTTTAGTAGTTAACCTATTTTTAGTTTAACGCATATACGGTTTGTAGTACACACTAGCGATTGTACATCGAGGATATGTTGACAAATTGGTCAAATCGTGTCTAATACATTGAGATAATTAAGAACTAACGTACCTCTAAAGTCCCTTTCACGGCTGTCAGTTAGTTTCAGACACAGATTTTGAAAGAAATAGTTAGTCTAAATAGTTATCTGTGGAAAAAATATTTTCACAATTATTTATAAAATAACTTTTAGAAATAAAAAAATCTTCTTTGTTATTTGGTCTCTCTTTACTAAGAATGTTTTCATTATTTATAGAATGCAGTAGAAAAGTCAACAATGCTAGTTAGACAATAAATATAAACTGAGCAAAATGAGGCTAATAACCCAGACGCATTGATTTCAGATTAAGGTCCTTAACAAAACCAACACAGTAAGTATGACTCAAATTCTTAATCTAAGCTGTGGCGAAGCAGTCACGTACCAAAATTCCCCACACATGCCCTATGACGTCACGTACCGCCGACGCTGAAGATTCGGACCTTTTCTACAAACTCTATGATTGAGGGACAAGATTTAATGGGATTAAAACTAAAGCCACTCCGGTGAGTGTTCGTGATAATAGAGGTTATACTAGACTTCATTACAGTTTGGTTCCAACTGATATAAGTTGCGGTTTATGTAGATTTTGTTACGTAAATGAAGTTGTAGTTACGTAATGTAAGTTTGAGTTTACATGGGCAAGGTTTAATAATGTAATAAACCGACGATTTAACCTAGGTAAATTTGAATATCAAAAATTTAAACAAATTACAGGAGAAATAGAAAACAAACTAATAGAATAACGTTCAAAACTGTTCAATCGGTTATATCATCAAACCAAGCTAAAAACAAACCTGCTAAATACAAATGAAAGCTCATAAAAACATGTCAAATTTATTACATCTCTCTTAAAGTATATCAGGTTAGAAATACGCTTATACGGTATTCTAAATGCTACCAAAGATTACAATAACTACATTTTTGAAAGATAGAATAATTTGATGTCCAGACTCAGGTATCCAACCCGAGACTTCCGTAAGCCAAACAAAGAAATGCCTATTAAGTTACTATAATATTTGGCCTGCGACATCATAATTTGTTAAAATGCTCTCTGTAACGAAGCAGTAACAAAAACCGTGATAGTTCTTAAACTACCGGCTAGATGGCGCATGCGAGGGCCCAACTCGCGAGCATGAAAGGATAGAGAAATTTGAGGTCTAGTAACATAGTCCAGATAGGTGGTTTAATTCCAACCCCGGTTTGGCTTACGGAAGTCTCGGGTTCGATTCCTGGGATTGAACATTTTTCTGTCTTTCAAAAATGCAATTTTTGTATTTATAAAGTAATTTGCAAGAAATGCCTATCAAATTACTGTGCTATCAAGGATTGTAATCCTAATTTGGAACGTGTTTATCCATAAGGGTTAAAGGTGACGAAGAAGTGCTAATTCAAGTAATTAACACCAAAATCATTGGCAATCTCTGCATTGGCAACACGAGACGGTAAGAAATTATTCAGATGGAGATGTAAAAGGAGCAAAAATGCCTATAAGATGTCCAAGGAAATCAGAACATAAGCCGTTGGTTTTTGTTACTGTTTCAATTTTTCCAATCCAAAAATTGCTTTCAATTTACTTTTGCAACAACATTCTTTTCTTTCTTTTAAAAAGAAAAGTATACTTATTCAATAAGTAGCAGTAAATTGGCAAATATTTAAGCACATAAAGTTTTTACATCGTAAGTGGATGCTCCTACTATGTTGTGCCCATTGAGGCTGATGTATCCGATCTCGTGTACTCTTCTAATATTATAGACTTCGTTTTTTTTGCAGCAGTCCTCTAATATGGTGTATAATATAATGGTGGCAGCACCTTACCTGCATATACAGTTTATAAACAGAGAAACATTGTAAACATTGGCAATTTTAAAAGAGAGGCCACGAGTTATTATTGCCTGTTCTTTTCTCGGGCTTTACCTATTGTTTGCGAACAGGCATTACCAGTAAATGTAGAATCGACTTTTCACAAGTGTAGTATTTTGCTTCCTAAGTGAATAAATCATTTTTATTATATTATTATTATTATTATTGTTGAAAAGGGACGAGTAAATATACTAAGTAACTTAGACATCATTCGTAAAGTACATGATTTCTAAATTTACAATTCGAACAATAAAAGTTAATGTTACAGTCATTCCAGAAATGTATTTTTATTACATATAATTCAGTTCAGCTCATGTTTGCCAAGAGCATTGTTTTTGTAAATGTACCAACCAATACCAACAATAATTTCCTTTACAATAAAGATCAGGAATAATACGAAATGGATGAAGTCACCAGCATTTCATAAGCATTGAACTACAGTTTATATGTTAATACAGACCGTATCGCGAGCAAACTACTGGAGATAACGCGAAAAGTGCTGGTACAAGCTAAAAACTCGCAATTTTATTGTTTTGAAACAATTTTGTTCATGGATGGTTTCAATGCGATGAAATGTTTCAAACTAAGGGAAATATAGTTTGAATTCAGAGCATTCTTTCTAGAATGAATTTTGGATGTTAATTCTGGTTTTTAGGGTTAGGTATCTAAATGGTCCCCTCGGAACGCTATTACTAAAATTTCGATGTTTGTCTGTCCGCCCTTCCTTTATTTGAATGGCTATTTTTTAATAATTTGAAGGAATAATCTTTGTTCATTAACAAAAAGGCTTTTTGTTGAAGTAGGTGTAATAAATAAGTACTAATGCACAGTAGTGGCCATTTTCTGTCTGTCACTGAAAGTAAATACATTTCTTACTTGAAATCTAGTTGCTATAGCTGGCTCTTAAATGGCAATGTGCATGCGCATGTCCTATCTCACTCACACAAGAATGGCACACTTTGACATGCAGGAACTAATGAAAATAAATATCTCAGCTTAATTGGCTTCCTATCCGGCAGCGCCGTAGTTTGCGAACACTTACAACGCTATATTCAATCCTATTTTCTCCTCATGCCCCTACTTATCTAACGCCTCACTTTCAATTTATCTGCTCTAGCCATGATCGGAATCTACGCTCCTCTAATAATCTGTTGCTTCTCTGTCCTGCTCACAGCTCCACTCTAGTGCATTCTTCCTTCTCTATTCAATCTATTCTCCTTTGGAATGCGCTCCCTCTCGAAATAAGAATGTCTACATCTCGTGTTACCTTTAAGTTCCAAGTACGTAATTTCTATACGAAGTTATTGGCGGAATCATCACAATTATAGTAATCTATGGTTATATATGTATAATATGTATGTATTTGTATAGTTATGAGTATGTATTATATGTAAATGTATGTATTGGTATGTTGTGTGTGTATGTATGTGTATTTATATATTTATATGTATGGTATTGTTTTTATAATTATTTATTTATTATTATTATTTTATTTTATTTTTTAATCACTTTCTTGCTTATTTAGCATTTGAAATGTAAGTCGATTAAGCACCCACCTCAAACAGTTCTCTGCATCACCCTAAGGTTGACTGGTAGATAATGCCTAAGGCATTAAGTCCGCCTTTGTACAAATTTTGTGTACAAAAAGATAAATAAATAAAATAAAAAATAAATAAAAATAAATGCATGTGTAAAAGGTTATGATAACGTGTTAGTTACATAGATAGATACATTTTCCGAGAGTGGTCGGGGTGATAAATACTTTATGTAAATATATAATAGAACAATGGACAAATCAACCAGTTGCAAATATCCTCAAGAGACAATAATAATATAACTGTTACCAATATAACCAAAACAATAGCATTAAATTAAACATCTATTGTGTACGTGCTTCTCCCGTGAGGAAATGATTATAAAGTCAATTGTTGGACTTTTGGTTTAAAGCTTTTGTTAATTTTCTCTTCAGTTTGAAATGTTTGGAAGGCAAGTATTTTATGATGATCTTTATTTGGACATTTGATGAGTTTCGCGTGCCTTAAATGTTTTAGAAGTTAATTTTGACGTTATCGTTAGCTTTCCGTTCCGACCTCGCCCGGTAAACTTTACCATGCCGTCTAACATTAAAGAATGAATTATGAAAGACGAAAATACATGAAAAGAAGATACTTTTCATGATTTTTGAGCTTTTTACTAATTTTAGCAGATTTTTAAATTGCGACTTAGACTTTATTTCGCTTTAGACGAGTCTATTTTTTTTAATGTTAGGTTTGTTTGTTTATTAGTCTATAAAAATAAATAAAATTGAAGTTTATAAATGCATAAGAAAGTACTTAGGTGCTTAAAACTAAAACACATTTTTTTATATTTTTTGTCTGTCTGTTCTGGCTAATCTCCGAAACGGCTAGATGGGTTTTACAATGCTATAAAGATAACTAGCAATCCTCATCCCCTCCAGTTAAGCTCAATGGCTTGTGTTAGGAGTAGGTTCACGTCGGTAATATCATGGGTAGGATTCGAACCCGCGACGGTTCGATTTATTAGCCATTAGGCTACCGCCGCTATCTCGATTGTTACAGGACTTTCACTGTCAGACTTTTTATAATCACGCTATCGTATATAGGGAAAGAGAGAGAGAGAGAGAGAGAGAGAGAGAGAGAGAGAGAGAGAGAGAGATAGAGAGAGAGAGAGAGAGAGAGAGCTTGTTTATAATAAATTCTTATTCGTAATCTTTAAGTTCTGTTACAAATAATCCATTTTATTTTTTATTTTATGACATACAACGGAGGGTTGTTTGAGGATACACAACTACCCATCAAATTAGAGTCATCACAAACATCATCATCGTCATCACGCATTGTACTTTAAAAACTTTCTATTAACCATCAAAATGAGAATATTTTAAAATTGCAACTTATATCACTTAATTATTAAACAAAAATGTGGAAGCCAATAAATTATATAAAAAAAGTATTAAACCTCTTATAGGCCGACCGCTTAACTCGTATATCGCCTGCGGTGAGAAGGGAGCGCGGGGTGATGTTAACGGGTGGGTGAGCGGGGTGCGCGGGACAGAGAACTGAGTTCTCTGTCCCGCGCACCCCGCTCACCCACCCGTTAACATCACCCCGCGCTCCCTTCTCACCGCGCAGGCGATATACGAGTTAAGCGGTCGGCCTATAACATAGAACATTAATTTCTTCATGTGAAAGACTTTAAGCTAGTGAAATTGCTTGAAAGATATATAAAGACTTCAAACTAAAATTTATCGTTCATTTTAATACTTAAGCTTGAGAAAACTGAGGTACCTATTGAAAGAGAAATAGCAACTGTCTCTTTAGACTGTAACAAGCTATCTAGCAAGGGACGGAGAAACTTTGATGTTAACATTAATTGGTCATAAATGCATGCTCAAAGGCTGCCACTGCAGGCTACCTTCACATATCAATTTAGAATAGAATATGTCCCGATACACCACAATGTTGATCAGAATTCAATTAACTCGATTTTACTCTGACCAACAAATATTATAAAGAAATGCTGTAAAAGCAGAGTTCTTTTGTGACCTATGAAGATAATGTCTCTATGAAGTCCACACTTTACCTGAATCAAAAATATTTGAAACTGCTACCTATTTGTCTTTTTTGTCTGGATGGATGTCTAGGTGCTCTAGAAAGAGATAGGTAGCCCTCAAAGTAAATTAATGTTAAATATTTCAGTCAGGAGATGGGAAGATGACTTGAAACACTGAAGCGGCGGTAGCCTAATGTCTAAGGCATCGGTCTCGCAATCGTGAGGTCGCGGGTTCGAATCCTACCCATTATACTACCGACGTGAACCCACTCCTAACACAAGCGCTAGAGCTTAGCTGGATGGGTTAACAGGATTTCTAGTAATGTGGGACTCAATCCCACATTGCTAGTTATCTTATAAAAATACAAAAACAAACAGACAGCGGGACCATTCAGGTAGAGAGTAGCAAAGGACAGGATCCATTGGAAAGAATTGGAGGAGGCCTATGCCAAAAGGCACACCGAACTTGGGGACCTCTTGTAACCCTATATATTGGAATATAAAGCTATTATTATTATCCTCTTTATTAAAATTAAATACTTATAAATTACATTTTTAAATATAGCTAACAAAAATTAAATATATTTAAAAATATAAAAAATAGTGCCCCACCGGCATCGGGTACAGGGACCAAGCTACCGGTGGTTACGGTTCCAAAGAAAGGAACCTCCTCACTATGCGAGCCGTGTCCAGAAGTACTGCCTTCTGTATCAAGCGCTTGATCCAACCGTCTAACGCGAGCCTCTCAAGGTGTTGGTCGAGGCTCTTGGCAATCAAACCATTAACGGAGACGACTATCGGTACAATGATCGCCGAATCAACATCCCACATGTCGACAATCTCGTGCGCCAGATCCAGATATTTTATTTGTTTATCCTTTTCGGCTTTCACGAGATTTTCGTCATGTGGAATGGTGATGTCGACGATCATTGCACGACGCTCTGATCGGTCTATCAGCACAATATCAGGTTTGTTTGCGACAACAGTCCTGTCTGTGATGATAGAGCGATCCCAGTACAACGTGATACGACTATTCTCGAGAACTGGCTCAGCAACGTACCTGTAGTATGGTACCTCAACGTCCACAAGGTGGTATTTCAGAGCAAGCTGCTGGTGGATTATCCTGGCTACTTGATTGTGTCTGTGCAAGTACTCGCCGTTAGCAAGACGTGAACAGCCGGAAACAATATGTCTGAGGGACTCACCGGGTCGGTGACAGGCACGACAGATGTCAACAGTGCCATCCCTCAGGATATATTTCCGGTAGTTATTCGTCATGATAACTTCGTCAGCAATTGCACAGACAAAACCCTCGGTTTCACCAAAAAGGTCACCGAACCGTAGCCAGGCCACGGACGCTAGTAGGTCCACATCGGGCCCATGAAGAGCCCGAAAGAACCTGCCGTGAAGCTCCTTGCACTGCCATACCTCCCTGCGCTCGTTGACACCAAGCACTACAGGCCTGCGCCAGTTCTCTTTCGCCAAGGAGAGCGGGGTTAGCCCGGTATCCACCGCGACGACATCCCGATGCACACCCGCGTCCACATGGAGAAAATATTCTCTTAGATTGTATACCTCGCGGTTATGAAGGGACTTAAGGTTTAGCAAACCGCGGCCCCCACACTTCCGCGGGATATACAATCTTATTACAGATGAACGCGGGTGATGCATTCGGTATGACGTCATCAGTGTACGGACTTTTCGATCCAAGGTGTCTAATTCAGTCTGAGTCCACTTGAGTATGCCGAAGGAGTACATAAGAAGTGGCATAACCCAGCTGTTGCAGGCCCGGATCTTGTTGCCACCTGACAAAAGGCTATTAAGCACTTTTTTCAGGCGGCCCAGGAAACGTTCCCGCAGCAGCTGTTTCATGTCAACCTCATTTATGCACAGCGCCTGCGACATACCCAAGTACTTATAGGTCTCAGTTGCGAGTAGTGATCTTAGGTGAATGGAATCCGAGAGTTGAGTCCCTTCGGATTCCACTATCCGCCCTCGCTTTATATGAACGACTGCACATTTGTCCACACCAAACTCCATTCTAATAGAATTACTAAAGGTTTCAGTCACCTTCAGTAGCGCTATTAGCTGTGAGCTGGTGGGAGCAAAGAGCTTCAAGTCATCCATATTAAGCAAATGAGATATAACCTGACCACCACGTCGCAACCTGCAACCTAGCCCTGAACCTACTAGTAAGGTACTAAGTGGGTTCAGTGCTAGGCAGAACCAAAGGGGACTCAGAGTATCACCCTGGAATATACCCCGCTCAATCCTTATAGGTACGCCGCCACTTTCTTGGGTCCCTCGGCACCCTGGATAGGTAAGAAGCGTATTCCATTGCCCCATACACGACTTCAAGAAGGTACGTAGAGTTATATTAACTTTATACAACTCCAGCACCCTCAGAAGCCATGTATGTGGCACGGAGTCATACGCCTTCTTATAATCTATCCAACATGCCGATAGATCCTTTCGGTTGCGACGAACCTGCTGGCTTATAGTCGTATCAATGAGGAGGAGCTCCTTAGTACCCCGGGCCCCACTTCTACATCCATTCTGAGACGTACACATGATGGAGTTTGTGTGTATATGTTTGTTTATTTTAGCTCTCAGAATGGATGTAAGAAGTTTATAGATCGATGGTAAACAAGTTATCGGTCTATAATTACTAGGGTCCGAGGTACTACCGGTCTTATGGAGCAGGTGGGTCACTCCTTTAGTCATAAAGGCTGGGAGCGACGCAGATTCTAGGGCTGACTGGAATTGTGATGCCAAACAAGCGTGCGAACTGCGTAGCCATTTTAGCCAAAAGTTGTGCAGTCCGTCTGGGCCTGGAGATTTCCAATTAGACAAAGGACGGACTGCACTGGCTACGTCTGTGCTATTAATGATGGTATCTTCCATTTCTGGAATAAGTTCGCACGCTCGTTCAACGTCACGCATCCATTCCCCCTCTGTGTGTATGACAGGCACCGACCAAATGTTGCGCCAAAACAAGCTTGTCGCTTCAGCATTCGGTAAATGCCCGTCATCCACACCTTGGTCCGTTCGCTGCCAGTCTCTATACACCCACCTTTGGTCCCTTTGGAACATGCGGTTCACGTTATACCTGTCCACGCGTTTTTTATACCTGCGTATTCGGTTTGCCCATGCATAAATTTTTTGCTTCAGGAAGTCGATGCGCTCTGTGACACGTGACATATAATCTTGAGGGCTGATTCCAGTCCCCAAGAATGCCCGTTTCACAAAGCGCATCACTCTCGGACGAGTGTTCCCGGTCCTGAAGCAGGACAACTTGCCAATGAGTACCCTTGCCCCGGTAATACGGCGTTCAATCCTGTATCCTGTATTATTATTATTATTATTATTATTATATTTAGACTTCAAGTAGGTATTCAATCATGTGAACTCCAGTAGGTAAATATTACGATCTCGCCTGGTGCATCTGGTCTTAACGTCAAGCAATTCAAGGTAGATCGCTTCAATGTCCGTATTTCTTTATCATGCAGCGCGATTGTCTTAATGTTAGAACAACTGTGCAAATTCAAGATGCTCAAAAGCATTTAGAATTCCTTTAGCTCTATATAATCACAGTCGATTGGCAGCCCAGTTTAGAATAATCCCCTGTCGGTTTCCTAGCTCGCGTCTACGTAATAACTCCCTTGAGTGTACAACTTTTAGCGAAATTAACAAAGTTGGAACCCCTCATTGCGGGCCGGGATCTCAGGCAACATAAATTGTGATGAAATTCGAAAATAAAAATAGGCTCGGGGAAAATTTAAAGCTTAACTGGTCTGGATTGTTTAAAGGCAGTTAGGTGCTCGATCAGTTTAAGGCTCGTTGTTATTTCGTGTGGATTTCTTTTTGGCCTTGTTTTGGATTAGAAAGTTTTGGTGTTTGTTTAAATTGTTTGTCCTCAAATTAACTACTTTGAATTGTCACATGTGTTCTAATCTTATCTCTTTGAAATAATGTGCGTTTATGTTGAGATTTTTTTTCAATCTACTATTTTAGGTTCTTGTATTCAATGATGTTGTATTGTAACTTTTTGACCGGGATGTAACTAAACAAAAACACCATTCTAAATTAGTTTACCTGATGTCGTAAATATAGGTTTTATATTGATAATAGATAATTTAGTTAAAATACCACAGTAAAGGTTTAAAGAAAGAAATAACAATTAAAACAAATATAAATGTCTAAACTCATTAATGCAAAGCTGAAATTTTACATCAAGCATTATTTTATGATTGGATAAGAAAGAATTTCCAGAAATTCGAACGCTAAACGGGGTGAACAATTCCCCGCGAGTAAAACCACGACCTTAAGGTATCAATACAGTCAAAGTACAATAAAGGGTGGCGAATAGTTAGGCAGTATTAATTGGTAACGCAGTAAATTAATTAAGATGCTTCTTTAATAAGACAGTTCACTAACTTGTTCCAAAGTTTCTATTTCTCGAGTTATTCGACCAATAAAAGTCTAAAGTTTGTTCAAATTAAATTTTCGAGTCGTTTGTTATTCGAGTCCGTTACATTTAAGTATCATTGAGGCACCCTTTGCGGCTGTGCAGGGATCCAATAGACATTTTGGAATGCAAGCTACCATTATAGTAAATGTTTCGGAAGTGTTTTGGGATCCCGTTCGGATTTAATCTAGTGTGGTTAATTATTGAATTCCGATTGGTATACAATTATTAAAATTAATGATACAATCATTGAGATTTACAAAATATAATTAAAAAAATATATATTATACTGATTTTCTTCCGATCAAAGAAATATGTATTTAGTTATAAATACGATTAAGGGTTACAAATGTGATTTGTACAAAATAAGTTATTAAAACTGAAAAAATATAAACCGAATCGTAAGTATTGTTGAACGAGTCTTAAAAAAAATGCTGTGGATTTAAAAAAAAAGGGACTTTCGATGTGGAACTCTTTGTATTAGAAAATTATTAGTTCTTTTTAATAATGTCGAATTTCAAAGACGCTAACCATTAATCCTTTAAGTTTGGCAGGCATTCAGCTATTTGCTATAGCTAGCTAGATTTCTCATTCATTATCGTTTGTCCTTAATCAATTTGATGCTGATCGGCTTTCAAAGTTTACCGCAGACACACGTTGTTGTCAAAATAGATGCCTTTGTTATTTTGAGCTCTGAAACTATATTCTATAAATTTATAGTCAAGTGTCTATAAATTTATAGAATATAGTTTAATACTATAATTAAACTACATTTTGGTGTGAAAATTAGTCGTAATAATATATTTTCTGTAGATTCAAAAAATAATTAGAATAAAAATAATATATTCAAAGAGCCGGTGATAAATCTTAACAATTCACAAAAGTCCAAGTAAATGTACATAATAAAATAAGGACAACAATCTTTTCTTTGAAATGTACTAAGATATTGCTGTGTATCTCGCCTACGCGCGTATGCCTTCGCGCGTAATTCGCCTCATCTGAACAGGGTTTACGAGTTAAATTTATTTAAATCACTCTGTTGATTAAACATAGGTGTTTTATAATCCAAAGAGAAGGATTTTACATGCAGAAAACTCCAGGTATTCCATCTTGCGACTAAGGATATATTGGAGAAAAATCGACTGAAATACACGATGTTCCTTCACGGTATTCTGCCGCATGTGGGGTGTATCTCAAGTGGAATAATTTCCTTCCACTTCGAGAGTTTGGCGGCGACTGCATCGATTCAAAAGACAACGCGATAAATTGAAGAAGGCGATTGTAGTTTAGGCTATTTATGTGGTTTGTGTGATAGATACAAGAGTTGAATTACACGTGATATTGTTTTGCTACTTTTCCAATTCTGGATGGAAAATAAACTGAGCCAAAGTACATAGTAGCTCTGGATGCCTCTTAAACAATCATAAAAAAAATTTACAATAAAGACCTGACTGTTAAAAATATAAAGTATTATTGTCGAAAGACTGCGGTCAAAAATACTTTTGACCAGTTTAGAGCCTTGACTGTAACATATACAATGCAACAGAAGGTGTGGTCGAATTTCTTTAGCGGACAGTGTATCATATACTTGGTTGGATGTTCTTTTTACTGTCTCTGTGGCGCGGTGGGAGTGTATCCGTCTGCTACGCAAGAGGTCGTGGGTTCGATCCCCACCCAGGATAAAACTTTGTGTGATGAGCACGATGGTTTATTCTGTGTCTGGGTGTTATTTATCTATAATATGTATGTATTTAGAAATATATAAGTATGTTTATCAGTTGTCTGGTTTCCATAGTACAAGCTCTGCTTAGTTTGGGATCAGATAGCGTTGTGTGAGTTGTCCCAAGATATTATACTTTATGCGTCCGTGTTTTGGTCACAGAAACACATATGTGTACCAAATTTGAACTTAATCGGTCCAGTAGATTCAGTGCAAATTGGCTGTGACAGACGGACAGACAGAAACACGGTACGGAGGTACAGAACCCTAAAAATGAAATAATCCTACTAATATTATAAATATACCGCTGGTAGCTCTTAAGCCTTGGTAGTACCACCAGTGTCAGTTATTTTGGTGTGAAATAGTGATGTTAACACATCTGTGTTTCGGTTGAAGAGCACTGTAGCAAGTGTCTGGGCAAATGAGAGACCATAGAGAGAGAGAGAGAGAGAGAGAGAGAGAGAGAGAGAGAGAGAGAGAGAGAGAGAGACTTCTTCTTATTCTAAAGCAAATTGAGAAAGGCATTCGTATATATTAAACCTTACCTTTAAACAAATAAAAATATTAAAAATCAGGATCAGATATCGGGTAGAAAGTGCAGAACGGTAAGCCTGTTTACGTAACCTCTCGGATTGTTTACCGATTTAATCAAGAGGTAAATAACAACAGCGTGAATAAACACTTGCTGTATTAACACCGACTGTGTTTACACTCATTGTATTATCACTTGAAATTATATTGCACGATTGTTTTATGCTCACTGAGCATTCAGTTACTTACTTTAGTATTATTTGTGAAAAAATGTATTTGATTTTGGATAAGTGGAAACATTCTTGGTAAGATATATACTTAACACACAGCTAAGTAGGCTTTACAAGTATACGAGTAATAGTCAATCAAGCTAGAAGTAAAAATATTGTTCATATTCCGTTGAAAATTACTTATTCAAAGTAATTTTTAATGGAATATGCACGAATTTCTTTTTTTTTTAATGAAAACTTCTTTAGCGGCGTTGTGCACTTCATTGGTATGAAAATTCATAGATCACGCAACCCTGGTCGAAAATTCGTAAGACAAAGGAAGAGCAACAAAAAACTTCTACAATATCATTAGAATACGAAGGTAAATTAAAAAATGTATTTATTTGTTTTATTTAAAAATATAATTCTTAGATAAAAACATTAATTTATTAAAACTTGTACGACATTGTATTCGATATCTGTATTACGAATAAAACCAGTAACAGCTGATCAAATGAATTAACAAAATTTTCGTACAAATTCCATTGAAAATACAGAAAAGAACTAACAGTAAAAATAAATATTTTTTTACTGTATAAATATATTTTCACTGTTAGTTCTTTTTTGTATTTTGTTACCATATTTTAAGTGGTTATTATTGCAAAACTTTTTTGTTTACACCTTATACCTACTTATTACAAATACAATAAAAATCTCACTTAAATGAATTTACTCGAGTCATTCGATTTTAATATATAAGTAGATAGACAGATAAAAGCTAAAGAACAACTATGGAGTTAAAAAAGGTCAACGATTACTCTTTACTCTCAAAGGATTTGAAGGGCATTGCTTTCAAATTAATCAAAATCGCAAAAGCAATAAATCTATACGAAGACTGTCAAGAATACAAAGTATGTGCTTTATAAAACAAAGTTGATGATGTTTTTAGCTTATCCTTTGAAATTAACATGATCCTACTATAAATATTTTATCTAGTTTCAACAAAATTAAAGCCTAAAATCTGTTTATTTTTTGAAATCTGATATCCAATATTGAAGCTGATATAAATAGAATTTCTATTAAAGGTACTAACACACTTTAGAAAACGAAGCTTTTGATAGATGATACGTAGTTTAGAAATAAAAATATTGTTTCAAAATTCATGGTCCATTTTGATTTTTTAATATATTGCCTCCGTATAGTGCCATGCAACCGGTCAACGGTGAAACTGTCGGTTCTAGTTTATATGAACGCTCTGTAACAAAAAACTACATTTTACTCGGATTCAAATTAATCCTTTATACAATAGCTTGTAAAATCCTCCTAATATGAAATATTCGAAAGTTTGAATGGATATTTCTTAGGCTAGGTTTGTTACTCAATCACGTTACAATGGCTAAAAGAATCTGAATGAAATTTGACACAAATATAGATAATAGTCCGGAATAACACATAGGTTACATTGTAACCGAAAAAACATGGCTTCCGTGGGATTGACTTTTTTTTTAATATTCACACAAACGAAGTCGTGGGCAATAGCTAAGACAAGATAACAAAGAAATTGCACTCAGCTCTTATGCTTTTATCTAAAAAAACTCGAATTAAAAGCCTTTGTACTTAGCATATTTCATCCAATACACATCTTTTATTACGTAACATTATAGGACCACTTAGTCCATCGCTTTTAAAGGCACATCGCTCAGTATCTCCATTCATACCATTATCCCGATACATCAACCTATCCTTAAATGATAAAGCCTTAGGTACAAGCAGTCTAACTGATTGATTGATGATACTAGTTTCGTCCCCATGTCCCCTAACTTTTTGTTTACTGGACCCAGTTGTGCAAGTTGTTCATTTTACGGACCTGATGTGTATTGATGGTGTAATAAATAAATTCTTGGTCGGTGTTTATAGAAAACTTGATCCTGTGCATATTTTTTTTTTTTTTTTTTAAAGACGACTCCCGCAGTAGGGTACAAGCCCTGTGTCGCGGGGGACTTTACAAACATACAAGTCACGGACACAAAGTACACCCAGACTCGGGACAACAATTTGTGGATCACACAAAGTGGTGTCCCGTGTGGGAATCGAACCCACGACCTCTTGCGTAGCAGTCGGACACACTCCCACCGCGCCACAGCGGCAGTCAAAGTGTTTGTCTGTATAGTCTTAGATACTCTCTTTTTGAAATAATGATTTTATAACTAAACCAGCATCAACTGTCTAACTATTACGGTTCATGAGATACAGCCTGGTGACAAACGGAGCGAAGTCTTAGTAACAGGGTCCCGTTTTACCCTTTGGGTACGGAACCCTAAAAAAAGGTAAGGAACCTAGTAGGTTAGTACTAAAGAAACTAGTTTTTCAATACAAAACTAACATTCAAACCCGTCCATCAATTTTGGTGCTATGATAGCACACCGATACACAAAACCCGCAGATGTACAAATTATATACCCCTCTTTTTGCGTCGAGCATTAAACAACTTTTTGTAGAACCGCAGTCCATTTATATGACAAGTTATGTTCAGAATGACGTAACAAAGCAACAGTGATATTATTTGTGAACGAACCAAGTCCAAAGCCGAGAATTTATGTCGGGTGCAGTGCGAAAGGGACGCCCGAATTTGATTTGATTTTTCTAGATCCGTATTTCCAGGGATTCGAATGCGGCACCACTTTGAGGCACTGTAGTACACCTATGGGTTTTCCAAAAACAAGTTGCCATCAATGTACTGACTATGATTCTTTTTTTTTAACGAAAGAATCTCAATATGCCCATTCCACTTAATGTGTTTATTCATTTGAAAAAACTCTCTTCGGATTGTTCATTATTTTAAAAGCTCACTGTCCTGTGATGTTTAATCGTTAAAGAGCAGAATCAAATTATTTGGACCGTAACATTCTTTTAATTGATTTTACAAGGTCGCTTACCACTGACTACATTTTTAGACTATCCATAGATATTTGCAATTGGGAATTGTGTAATAGAAAGTAGTCGAATTTCAACAACAAGCAGTCTAGGTATAGCATAAGTTTTTCATACGTTTTATTGCCAAATAATATCATTGTATACTTTCCTGTCAGCCTTGTGTTACGTCGCACTCGTCTATGGTGATCCTGGACCATTTGTGACTGTGCTATTTGATCCTTGATTGGACGTTTATCTGGTGGAATATAAAAAGGATTTTTTTAGGGTTCCGTAGCCAAAATGGAAAAATGGACGGACACACGGACATGACGAAACTGTAAGGGTTCCGCCCTAATAGTTTCGTCATGTCAGTTCGTATGTCACAGGTATTTTACTCAAAAACTACACATTGTATATGGATAAAATTTAATGGTCTTGCATGAGCCGCCACTTAGTTTAACAGTTATATAATAAAAATAAATATGGGGCACCACGTATATAAAAGAAGTTGAATGTGGATAAAGTTTTTTCAGCAAACATCAATGTGTGGCACATCATTCGATAGGTCTTTTAGAAACATTTAAGGTTTCTAAGAAACATTTTTGATTAAGTGAATAATCGCTCCGAAAGTAGCAAAAATGGTGTCCCATTCCCTTATCTTTTTAAAAATTTTCAGTTAAAATTATAACATAACATATACTGTCTTTGAGTTATTGATGAAAAACTGCGCTCAACAAACAAACGTAAGTTTCATGAAGATACGCTCTTTTGCTGGTACACTTTTTCGGATTGTATTTTTATATATGTAGTGCATTTGTTTGTAGAAACAGCTGCGGAACCGTACACTGAGAATGTTCGGACATGCCCTTGCCCGGGATTTTTATAAACCTTTTAGTTACCCGACGATGTGATTGAATTAGACTGATCGTCGTCACGGTTCGACTCATGGCAGCTTAACGATGTATCAGTGAGGCGTGGGGTTTATTTACTACCTTCTTGGTCTTCATAATTATCAAATTAATTATTCGTACTGTCGGTAGTTCTACACACTAGATTAGGACGTATTAACGGCGACGATAGCATTTGTTGATGAAAGGATTCCCAGAAGATGGATAGACAAAATAACCGATTTTTATAGCCAAGTTTTTCTCGGGCGATATCTAGTAAAATGCTTGAGAGAGTTGTATCATGAAACTATGTGAATGACAGGTGGGGTTCAATGGGTGGGTTAAGCAGCGGCAAACGCACCTTTAATAAAAATGAAATTTAATTATTTCCTACCTTGAATTTGTTCTCTTGTTTGTTGAATTAAAAATTTATTCTCTTCAAGAATATCCTTAATCATACCTTGATGAACTAACATGAGAAAATCTTGAACAAAAAAATGGTTGTCTGTAAAGTCGGTTTACGGACGATAATTTTACGTGATAACGACATAAGAAAACATTGATGACATATCGCCATTTGCGTTGCTTAGCAACCAATCAATAACGTTAGTTCCAATCGTCTCATCATATCGCTGTAATCGCTATTCGCTGTTGCTTAGCAACCAATCAATAATGTGACCGTAGCTAAGCTAATCAATAACATGACACTTTTTCGTGCGTGCACCCGGTCATCGATTTATAGGACGCTATCACGTCAAAAAGTCAACTGACTTTATAGGTACTGGTTGATAATATTTACTTCAGTTTCTTACTTACGACAGAGGCACTCTTTCAACAAATATAGTTGTTAGTACGATAAAAATAAAATACCTATTAACAACTTGGTCTTGTAAGAATAAGTCGTTTGTAGGTATTTTATTTTGTTGGTCTGTATATTTACACATATACAGTCGGTCAAGAAAATGGTCTACCAGGTTTGACAAAGGTTCCTTTGTAACCCAAATAGCGTTAAGGTTGAAATTAGTAACTGTTTGTGTATAATTGTAAAGAAAAATCGACCGTGTTGTTTTTGACATGCAAATGAATTTCAACCGTAGACTGATAGACCGTATTTTTGGTCCATTATACCTACACACATTTCGGTATTGAAATTGTAAACCTTTTCCTATTACTTGCTTCAGTTTTGTAGCATATTCTTGCGTCATTAACACGCCATTAAGATTAGCCGCTGTGACTGATAATCCATTAGGATTAAATATTTACAACACCCTTTCAATATGATGGATTACAATGTACGAGTAATTCGTCATGCGTTATTTTTGCAAACAAAAGCCTACGTTTTCAATTTGGTAACGTATGTACGAAAAAAAAACAAAGGAAACATTCGTCACATATATATTTTGCGCACCGAAATGCTTTTCTATTGATGTTTTTTGTTTCAACAATCGAAAAGGTCAGTGCATACGTGACGTAAGCGATACTGAATCAATGGATGGAGTTCAAATATATATTTTTTAGTTTATTGTGATACTCTTTTTCTGTTTTTACGCGAAAGTAAGCAACGAGAAAAGCACTAAATAAAATACTTTTTAAGTAGACGAGCATGTACTCCTGACTTAAAAATATCTACTGAAAACATGTGTATACCTACTTAATTCTGTACAAATTTATCTATAAGAAATGTGATTAGGTTAGATACAGATACAATAAAAGCGAATTTGTAATAACTTTCAGGTGTTCATTTATTTGGCATTAAAACTATTATTATTAAAATATGCATTCACTCTTTTAATCCGATGTGATGGAAATCCGACACGACCGGAGAGTAATTAACCGGCCAAATGCGAGTCGGACTCACGCACAAAGGGTTCTGTACAACCGTGTTCCGTTATACAACATTAGACAATATATTATAATATCGAGCAAAAAACGGCACCAAAATCAATCACGTTTGTCGTATAGGAGCCCCACTTAAATATTTATTTTATTCTGTTTTTAGTATGAAATTTTCACAGATGATGTATTTCTGTTTTTTGTTTATCTGTCTAACTATCACGGTTTCTGGATGTATGACATACAGCCTAGTGACAGACGGACGGACAGCGGAGTCTTAGTAATAGAGTCCCATTTTACCCTTTGTGTACGGAAACCTAAAAATGAACACTCATCTATGAATCTCAAGAAAGTGGTAACTTTGCATAACTTAGCCATCTTGATTTTTAGGTCCATATCCAAACTTTTATTAAATATGTGCAAGTAACTCTCTCTGCCTGTCGGTTTTCACGCTAAGACAGTTGAACCAATTTAAATGAAATTTGGTATGGAGATAGTTTGAGTACCGGGAAAGGACGTAACATAGTTTCTTATAGCGATAACCGACATCCACGCGGGCGGATCCGCGAGCGAACCTAGTATTTTATTATAATTAAACATGGCATGAACTTTTTTCTTCTATCACAAAATATTCATGTATATTATACACTAACTGCACGCGCAACTTCGTCTGCGTAAATTTTCCCCGTTTTTGCAACATTTCTTATTGCTGCTCCTTTCTTATTGGTCGTAGCGTGATGTTTTATAGCCTATAACCTTCCTCAATAAATGGGCTATCCAACAGGGACAGAATTTTTTAATTCGGATCAGAAGTTCCTGAGTTTATCGTGTTCAAACAAACAAACTCTTCAGCTTTATAATATTAGTACAGTTAATGAAATGAAGATATAAATATACTTAATAAACAAGCGGTCACCGTGAACCACTAAACCAAAAAGACTTTGAAAACATGTTTATCCTCATCTTTTTCAAGTAAATATTTCTTCAGTAAATTCCAGATATCGGATAACTTATTCGGCTTGGTTGAAAATAAAAACACATTCGTACATAAATAAGTTACCTTTCGAAATAACTGGAAGAAAACCTTTGTTCTAAGGAGCACCTGAAACGATCATGAATTATGGAAGAACTCTCTCTGAGCCAACTCCGAGCAGTGACTTCGCTATCACGGCTCATTAGTTTGATGAAGGTGTATTATATTTATAGAGGGTAATGCATTGCGAAGTGAAAGGTAGCTACGTATGGTTAGTTTGTGCTGTTTAGATTGGGTACTTAATAATAACTTGGGACAACTCACACATTTTACTCGCTGAAGAAATTTTTAGTGGTACGAGTAATATATAAATCTTTTTTGTTTTATGATTCTATTGTCATAAGGAAATTTCACCATGGCAAGGACATATATTAATTATGGATTATTTTTTCATTTTATCAATTCGTATTTTTTATTAGTATTGTTAATCTTTATAAACTTTCGTTAAACGTTAAACTTTCGCGAAAGTTTATAAAGATAAGACCCGTAGTATATTCATAATTATTAATCTTTATTTTGTTTGTAATTTATATTAATTTTAAAGATAACTAGCAATTTGGGATTGGGTCCCACATTACTAGCAATCTTGTTAACCCCTTCAATTAAGCTCAAAGACTGGGGTTAGGTGTGGGTTCACGTCGGTAGTTTAATGGGTAGGATTCAAACCCGCGACCTCATGATTGCGAGACCGAAGCCTTAGCCATTATTAGGCCACTGCCGCTTTTGGTATATGCATCCCGATTTGGTTTTTATTATTTTAATTATAAATTTGCATGTCGCAAGACGACAAAATGTATATTAAGGTACTATTGTTAGATTAACATCCTTATTTAACCTACATTTTTAAGCAAATAAATGATTTTACTGAAACTAGGCAGAGCCGGTACTATAGCAACCAGACAACTATAAACCTAGACTGCCTCTGTGGCGCGGTGGGAGTGTATCCGACTGCTACGCAAGACGTCGTGGGTTCGATCCCCACCCAGGATAAAACTTTGTGTGATGAGCACGATGGTTTATTCTGTGTCTGGGTGTTATTTATCTATAATATGTATGTATTTAGAAATATATAAGTATGTTTATCAGTTGTCTGGTTTCCATAGTACAAGCTTTGCTTAGTTTGGGATCAGATAGCGTTGTGTGAGTTGTCCCAAGATATATTATTATTACCTACTTATATATTTCTAAATACATACATACTATAGATAAATTTCACCCAGACACAAAATTAACCATTGTTATCATCACGCTAAATTTTATCCACTTTCAAATTTGTTTACTCACAAATTTAGATTGACAGAATTTAGTAGTAGCTGCTTATATTGTTGTACCTTAAATGGAAATTGAACTTGCAAGTTCAAGGTATTGATTGTTATCTAGATTTCAATAAAAAAAAATATGGTAAATTTTACGTGATAACGTTATAAGGAAACATTGATGACATTGAATAAACAACCATCCCTGTGACACCTTTTTAATTATTATTTTTAAAATTTTTAATTTTATCGCTAAAACATTGATGACATTGTAATAAACAGTCATGCCTGTGATAGATTTAGTGAACACGGGCACAATATTTCAGCCTATCAGCAGGCGGAACGGACGTGAGCGATGACGTCACACTTTTTTGTGCACGCAGCTGGTTATCGATTTATAAGACGTTATGACGTCAAAAGATCAAAGTAATTTTTATAGGCATTTCTTGCCAAAGACTTTACAAATACAATAATTGCATTTTTGAAGGATAGAAAAATTTGAATCCAGACTCAGGAATCGAACCCGAGACTTCGCTTCTGGCCCCGGTTTGGCTACGGAAGTCTCGGGCTCGATTCCTGAGTCTGGAATCAAATTTTTCTATCTTTCAAAAATGCAATTATTGTATTTGTCAAAATATCAATTTCGAAGAATTCGAAAGTCCAATGACTTTTAATACAAACAAGTTATAATAACAGTTTTGTATGAAATTAATTAAAGCATTTGTTAGGCTTACGTTATCTAAACCCGCCACTTAAAGCTTTAATGTATTATAATTGTCTAAGGTTATGTTAAACACGCAATTAAACTGTGGTAGACAATTATTGTACGCTTATGATGGCTTTTGCCATAATGTTCGTTTGTTCTAGAGAGTAATTATAGAATTATGAAAGACTTTTAACTTTTATTTTAATGCTTTCGGTACATTTTTGCAGAAACTAGCTCATTCTTTACAGGCTCGTGGATCCCTGTTATTGCAACTGTTTTAATTGATCTCTCTTATGTATGCGACGGATTATAAAGCGGATATCATGCTAGAACATAAAGGCGTCTCTACGTTGTTTTCTACCAATTTTTAAATTTTTAAGAACCTTACTCTGATTTCTACGAATATTTAAATTGTTCTAGTCGTTCAAGTAAGTTTTGCGCTAGTAGGTACACATTAGACGACTTATTTTTGACGTTATAACGACTTATAAATCGATGACCGGGTGCATGCACGAAAAAGTGACGTGAGTTACGTTCCGCCTGCTGATAGGTTATAGTAATGTGGCCGTCCACTCAAGCTGTAACAGGCATGATGAAAACATTGATGGCATTGTAATAAACAATGTCATTGCGAATACAACATGCGATAAAATTAGAAATAAAAAAAATAAAAATAAAAATAGAAAAGCTCTCACAGGCATGGTTTTCTAATGACCTTATAATGTAAAATTATAGGCATTTCTTGCCAAAGACTTTACAAATACAATAATTTCATTTTTGAAAGATAGAAAAACGGGCCTAACCCGTAAAAGCATTAAGAGATAGAAGAATTTGATATCTAGTAACATAGTCCAGATAGGTGGTTCGCTTCTGGCCCCGGTTTGGCTACGGAAGTCTCGGGTTCGATTCCTGAGTCTGGATTCAAATTTTTCTATCTTTCAAAAATGCAATTATTGTATTTGAAAAATTCCGTAAGTCCGTAGTCCGTAAACCGACTTTACCAACAACCATTTTTTTATAATTATATCTGTAGAAAAGTCTACCAGGCATGTCTACTGTGGATTGGTGAATATTGCATTGGCTGCCTCTGTGGCGCGGTGGGATTGCTACGCAAGGGTTTGATTCCCACACGGGACATCACTTTGTGTGATCCACAAATTGTTGTTCCTAGTCTGGGAATACTCTGTGTCCGTGACTTGTATGATTGTTAAGTCCCCTGCAACACAGGGCTTGTACCCAACTGTGGGAGTCGACTTATTTAAAAAAAACACATGCCTCTAAATTAAGAACCTTAATTTGAATTACATTATTTGGATCCTGCAATTGCATTTAGGTTACTGAAATAGTCACTCTGTAAAATTGTATGTAAATTTTGCTCTGATATACTCGTTACGTTTAAGTTACTCCACAGAACATGTAAAGCGTTCAGCATGAACCTAATAAATTATAATTAAATATCTTGGAACAACTCATCTGACCTGATCCCAAACCAGGCAGAGCCTGTACATAACGCAACAACTGATAAACATACTTATATATTTCTGAATACATACATGTTGTGGATAAATTACATCCAGACACAGAGTAAACAATGAAACAGAAACAAATAGAATAAACAAAAAATATACTGGGAATCAAACCCATCTCTGGTTTAGCAGTCAGGGTCACTAACCACTAGAATAACACGCCATTAAACTACTTTTTCACATTTATTATACTTTCAAGCAGACTTTATTAATTTGTCATTCATTCAGACATAATATTAAAACAAAACCTTCCCTAATTTTAGAAAGCTGAAATTTTGTAAGAAGACTGAACTCGTTGAACAAATAATGAGAAAATATAAATTATTTTGCCCATCCGTCTTCAAAATTGAGGATATTTTAATATCTAATTTACTTTGGCTAAGGAACCGTGTTGTTGGTTCAATCCTGTACATCTCGAAAAAATAGATAGAGGAGAACAAATAAGAAGACTCTTTTAATAATATTGTTACGTGTCAGGAAGGTAGTTTTGAATAAAATGCCAAATTCCGCAATGGCGTATTTATTACCATTATTCCACAAAGAACACTACTACAATCTCCACTAATCAACAAAACACTGTACACTAGTCACAAATTATTGCCTCAATGTAGTCGCTTGAGTTTACATTCAAAAACTGAACTCGAGGGACCGCCTTTTTATACAAAAATTCCATGATCTAGGAAAGTCGACCACATACTAGCCAGATTCGGGAACGTCACGCACACAAACAAGTTGTTTACATTTTGCGGTGCGCAGGCACACGCGTCTCACACACACATACATTGTTGTTTCTGTTTATTGATGCACTTGCGTGTATTCTACGAGGTTCTCAAACATTCGAGTCGTTTTTTCGTAACAATATAATGTTCTGTTCACCGATTTCTGAAAGGATTATAGCCAACAACACCGAGGATATTATAGTGTAAAAGTGTCTGTGCGAACCTTAGTGCAATATCTCTTTACCAACTGTCATCACGTTTATCAGACTGAAAGGACGGAAACACGAAACGACCAGAGAGAGATTAGGCATAAAACTCTTCGTGCTCTCTGTGGGAAAGCTGAGTTTATAGTTTTTAGAAAACAGTCATCCAGCTTTTGACGAAACAATGATTATGTTACATAACCATGCCTCTAGAATACACCAGGAGTATTTTGTATCCGTTACTTAATGTCCATTAATTATAATTTTGAGCAGGCATTGTCTTATAAATTAATTTTATTGCCCACTGTTTTACCATTATGGTGTGGTACCCATATTAAGTCCAAATTCTGAATCACGCAAGTCAAGTTCTCATAGGTGATTAAAGGCGGGATCCTCTTTGTGTTGGAGAGCCGTAACACCTTGCCTGCTACAGTAGTGACTTAGGTCTCATAGCAATCATAAATAATTGATAACACACTTAAGTATGTTACAAAGTAACTTTCCAGCAACATACATTTAAATGTATAGCAAACAAAAACTCATGATTAAGTTCTCAAAGTTAAACTGCTAAAAACTTTTATTGAATAAATATGAATCTACACCACAACAAACAATATTTCTTGAAATCTACTTTTTCTGTTTACCTCAAAAGCAGTAGGTATATTATTTTATAGAAACGAAATTGGTGAAACAGCATTCATAGTACACTTGGGTTCCGTAACATTTTATTTATGCGCCTATAAATACTGGCAACTTCTAGTAGATGAATGAAATGAATAATACTACTCCCAATATATTTTGGGGAATTGGAAAGTGTTTACTTTCAAAGAAAAGGTTTTTTAAGTCAATAATGTGGCACACAGTGGTAAAATACACCAAAAATATCACAAATATGTTAAAATTGTTTTTTAGGAATAAATATCAAATCAAATTTAAGAAACTTATCTCCAGGTGTGTCCACACCTGGGAATAGGTTTTTTCCAATTCGAGTCATGTTACCTTGTCCTCCACCAGATGGACTTTCAGTCAATATAGACGCTAAGAGGGACTGGACATAAAACTGTTTTAGAAAGTTATTGTTGTTCTCAGTTGGCTAACCTTACTTAATTTACATTGGCTGAAATATTTTAACACGACTGCCCCAAAAAAATGAGTATGATGTTTTGATCGATTTCACCATAACTTCTAAACTTCTAGCCGAAATGATTTAGACGAATCGGGTGTGATTATAATCGCTTAATAATTCCGGGTGACATAGGCTAGGTTAATTTGACAAAAAAAAACAATATGATTGACGATGGTCTATATGTCAATGACAGATACGAAACATGTACTCATTTTTTTATGGGTCAATATGGGTTTCAAAATAAAGGCCAACTTAAGACAAAATTAAAATAATGGCTCTTTTCACATTTTCATGTTCCCAGTGGCTCTGTTTGTAGAATACAGGGTCCTTAATCACTATGTTTTTTTCGTTTTCGCGGCAATCCCGCGCAAACTGGCGCATGCGCCATGCATTTCTAAGCGCAGCTCTCTTTATACCATTATGACAAGATTTTGACAGTTAGAAATGCGGGCTTGACGCGAAAATGAAAAAAAAGATAGTGAATAAGCTATGGTGGGTGTTTAATCTGTGTTTTTGGCAGGCGGAGTACAGTTAATTTTTTTTTCTCATAACATTTATTCGAAATAATTTTTTTTCAAAAAAAAAACCGACATCGAAACCACCTGATCCTCTACTCTGATACCCTACAAAATGACCTCTTAATATTTTTTATAGTGGTTATGCAGTATATTAAAAACTAATATACACAACATTAGCTACTCGTATATAGACTATGCTGAAGGAACAATGTCTATCCTACAGTTGTACCTAATTATAGTTTAATTTATTTATGCCTTTTTAGTTTATTTACTTTTTGTCAGAAGGTAGTCGTATTATTTATTATTTTAAGGTTATTATAGACTTCATTTCAGGATCCTTATTAACGTTCTTTTATTCCGTTTTTGCGGCAAGCCCGTGCGAACTGTCAAAATGTTGTAAATAAAGAGCTGCGGCTGACACCATTGAGTGCACCGCGCATGCGCCAGTTCGCACGGGCTTGCCGCGAAAACGGAAAAAACCTGAATAAGGACCCATAGGTATGTGACAAATTATTGCTCTGCTATCTGCTTACCCTCGCTCACCTTTCAACTGCTCTACTGCACTCAGAGCTTAATGAAAAGAAAAACTTCTAAAAGTATTGCCATAAGCTTTGGAGATGGAGACCTAACTCACTTATAGAAAAATCACCACAAAATTCAAAAAATCTTTTAAAATTGAACGTGAAAATCCACTAACTAACCAATTTTTTTATCGTCGCTGTAAATGGAAATCTGCTGCATCTATTAATTTTCTAGTCGCCAACGTGCTTTGGTTTTCCATAACAAGTTAACGAACCCTAAAAATCTTAAAGACTTTATGAAATATGTACTGCCGTACATCATAATTATTCGCTGCGCTACCGTTTACGTGGAAAATATTTATATCCAAGAACCTTATGTTTACCCTAGTACCCTATTTAGTGGTGATTTAGTGATCGCATTTATCAAAATGGCTTCTACCTGCCACTACATTGTGAATAATACAAGAGCCTTATTAAAGAGTTGTTTTGTCTTGTTAATCAGCGGAAGAGGTAAACATGTTCTACGTCTGTAAGTCTGGCTTTTTTTCTAGAGTAAATATTTCATCTTGCGGTCTTCAAATTCGCTTTTTGAGAAATCGATATTGATGTTGACGGTGACCAAGAGGCAAGTACAGAAATGAAATGAAAATGGTCTTTATTTCGGCAATTTAAGGGTAGATTAAGCGAAACAGGGTTCGGCTCTCTCAAAAATTTATAAAGAATACCTAAATAAACCTTAGGACACGAAAAAAATTGTGTCACTAGTCAAAAAGTTTATCTAGTAGATGAAATAAAGAAATTTAAGGATATGTCATAATATGATCCTGTAAATTAATTATGAAGTTGCGGAAAAATGCAAAAACGAGCATTTTCGTATTGTCATACTCATGGCGTTCGTAATCTAACATATGTACGAACGAATATTCTACTTTATTTTCACCTGCGCTCCTGCGCACTGTGAAGTAATGGTTATGTGAGGAAGAGAGAGGCCGGCGATCGTGTCGCTGTGTACGTAGCGCTAAATAAATAATTCTGTCAGTATAATGCAGGGGGCATTACACTGAGAGAATTAATGCAGAAAAAGATAAAAAAACACATACAACAAGGCAGTTGAATGCCGAAAATAGAACCCAGTTCAGCATATATTATGCCAGATCTCATAAGTTCTTTTTTTCTTTTTCTTTTTTAGAAAAAGACGACTCCCGCACTAGGATACAAGCCCTGTGTCGCGGGGGACTTTACAAACATACAAGGCACGGACACAAAGTACACCCAGACTCGAAACAACAATTTGTGGATCACACAAAGTGGTGTCCCGTGTGGGAATTGAACCCACGACCTCTTACGTAGCAGTCGGACACACTCCCACCGCGCCACAGAGGCAGTCAATTAAGTTACACAACATTATTTAATAATGTACAGCGGATTAGACAGGACAATAGTCTTATTTTTATTCTAAGACTTAATAGATTCCTCACGATATTTTTGGTGTGAAAGACAAGGAGTTGCGTCCTTCCATCAAAAAAAGGAGGATCTCTTACATATAATATGATACAAAAATACTACAAAGTTGCCCAGAATTAATCGAATTAGTCTTGTTGCTCGCTTATATCCCTTTGCTAAGCTGGCACTTTACCCATAAAATCTTTGATCAAACATTCATGAATTACGTCTTTGATCGGTCAAACCTTCTATCGAAAACACGAAAGGGATATTTTTAACCTCATTTGTATTATGCTGCTACCTACTCAATAAGCACACTGGGCCTTTAGACAAGTAGTATAAACTCTAATTGAATAGAATGATAATCCAATAGAATGGCGTCAGAAAGACGTCGTTGCGCGCACACAACGCTAATCACATATTTACAATTTTCATATTTACAGTGTTATTATTCAGTCATTCTATTCGATTGTCATTTTATTCGATTAGAGTTTATGCTACTTGTCTAGAGGCCCTGGCATTTGAAGAAAAGAATGAATGAGTCATAGGTTTCACAATCATTGACAAATTTATATAATGTGCCTAATTGTAATGTGATACGCTGACCGGCATGTCTGTGTCTGATATATAATACAAACAGTACCTGGATGACCGAGTTTTGCTAGTTTTTTTTATTAAACGAGGTTTTCTAAAAATTAAACTTAAGTAGATCGATTTATAGCCCTCGAAACCTCCTACATACTTAATTTCATGAAAATTGCTTGAGTCGTTGCCGAGATTCAGATTGTATTTAAATATATATAGGTATATATATACAAGAATTGCTCGTTTAAACGTAACTGTTTTACAGGCATGCGTATTATAAAATTGTGTATACTACAGCTTTTAATCAAGTATTTAAAGGCTATTTATTGTCCGATGTTTCAAACGTATTGCAACGTCTGTGGTTTCGGGTATACTGGTGCAGCTCTAGTCACTCCATGAAGCGCTTGTTCTTGAAACTACCCTCGCATAAATTACTTATATCACTCACTACAGAACTGTCAACACTTTGACACACAACACTAAGGACATCTGCACATTGGCATGCATGTGTAATTCCGCATCCATTCTACGACAATAAAACACTACTACTACTGCCTCTGTGGCGCGGTGGGAGTGTATCCAACTGCTACGCAAGAGGTCGTAGGTTCGATCCCCACCCAGGATAAAACTTTGTGTGATGAGCACGTGGTTTATTCTGTGTCTGGGTGTTATTTATCTATAATATGTATGTATTTAGAAATATATCATTATATTTATCAGTTGTCTGGTGTCCATAGTACAAGCTCTGTTTAGTTTGGGATCAGATAACGTTGTGTGAGTTGTCCCAAGATATTATTATTTTTATTATTACTACTACGTTGTCATTTTTAGAGACGCATGCACGTTCAAGCGATACTACAAAAGACCGACGCGATCTTAGCATACTTACAACGTGGGAATGCGTGAGAGACAATACAATACACATAACGTGGAAACACGTACGCGAATTGCTTGAACGCGTGCATCGCTAAGAATATCAATGATTCTTTTACTTATTCGTTGCAACTATTCCAACATATTGAGAGTTTTCTACCGTAAGTGTGTCAACTGAAGTCTATCACTAAGATTTTTTTGTCTGTCCCTCCATGTTTCTGTCACAGGATAATTATAATAATTTATTGATGTAAGAAACCTTTAAAAAACCAATCTTAAAAACAAGGTTACATTTTTTTTAGGATTATAATCATCCACACGATAGTAGTAAGTAGGCGCCTGAAATTTTCACAGAGCATGTTTTACTATGACCGCTATAAAAACAAACCTATACAAGTTATAAATAAAAACTGGGCAAGTGCATGTACGCACAATGTAGGGTTCCGTAGTCCCCCCCCCCCCTCCCCATCTGAATAAAGCAGCTTAAAAAGTGGGTTTTCTGTTGTTTTTGTTTCAAACTTACAACGTAATTTCAATAATAATTTTCAATGGAATTTGTATAAAAATGATAGTTTTCCTTTTAATTTCACTATATATACTATTACCGTGATTTTTTTACATACCCAACATCAACCATTTAGCTAAAACTTGCACTTTAAAGCTTAATATTTCACAAACGGATGCCTAAATCTAAAAATGATCTTTACAACTCCTAAACGTTTCTAAGCGTCCTAATACAAGAAAGAAGCCTTTTTGACGTTTTTAGGATGTATTCTCATTTAGTAGTTTGCCCAGTTTTTATATTTCACAAACAACTATAGCTTGAAAACTATGAAATCACAGTGCAAAAGAACTGATTTTCTTTACATTTATATTTCCCGAATCATGTTGGCTCGTTTTTTACATTTAACCCTCGGTTTCATTGTGGATAATGGTATGTTTTTATTTATGACGCAATAAATTATGAGCGATGATCCATGAGCCTTGTGTGTGCCTACTTGCATCGGTATTTTCGTTGCTCAGATAACTGGGTATCGGAGGAAAATTACTTCGGAGTATTAGAACCTTTTTGGATGCTTTTAAGCTTTAAGAAATTATGTAACAACTTATAATATTATAATAACATCTTGGGACAACTCACACAGCGCCATCTGATTCCAAACTAGACAGAGCCTGTACTATGGCAACCAAACAACTGGTACACTAACTTATATATAAATTACACTCAGACACAGAATTAACCAACGTATTTATCACACAAAGTTTTATGCTGGGTGGAGATCGAACCCACGACCTCCGCTTAGCAGTCAGGGTCACTAAACACTAGACTAACTGGCCAATCAAAACAAACATAAAGAACTGGTTGAAAATCGTGAAATAAAAAAATGGTAAAGTCGTTTTACATGATAACGTCATAAAAAAATAAAGATGACATTATAATAATCAACCATGCCTGTGATAGCTTTAGTGGAGTCATGCACCCGACAGCCACAATACAGCCTATCAGCAGGCGCAAAAGTTACTCTTGTGTAGTTTATCACTTCAAGGTTGAAAATCGAAGAATGATCGCATGTTTATTAACAGACTTCACATACTTAATATATAGTATCTAACATAGATAAATTTGGCATACAGTCTCTGTGGCGCGGTGGCAGTGTATCCGACTGCTACGCAAGAGGTCGTGGGATCGATCCTCACCCAGGATAAAACTTTGTGTGATGAGCACAATGGTTTATTCTGTGTCTGGGTGTTATTTATCAATAATATGTATGTATTTAGAAATACATAAGTATGTTTTTCAGTTGTCTGGTTTCCATAGTACAAGCTCTGCTTAGTTTCGAATTTATTTAGCGTTGTGTGAGTTGTCCCAAGATATATATTCTATTATTTTCTTGAAACCGAACTTTTAGTTAGATATTTGGCTTAAAAAAGATTAGACTATAAAAAGTACAAATAAACAATTACTTGAAAGATAAGCAGTTAATTTATCTCTGTTCTGGGTTCGTTGACTAATAAATCACTGCGGTAAGATTGATGTTCTAGCCTTTTAGGCTGTAATTTAGGATTAGCCTGAAAAACTTACCAACCGACGGAATACAATGGTAGGTAACTTTTTTTAGATCTAAGTACATGTAATTGTCTTATCTATAGCGAATGCTGTGTACATTAGTTAATGAAATACATATAAGTAAAATTACGAACGCTTGCAAGAATATAAACGCTATGTATGTATAATGTTGATGTACTATATAAATACGTGCAAGCAATTATTGGTCTCATTAAAAATTTTACAGTAGGTAGTAATTTCTATATTTCATAAGTATACTAATAATATTTACATATAAAAATCAATTGATGTTCGATTTTTAAAATAATAATAATGATAATGGTCTCCTAATCGATATCGGTTATGGCGACTAATCCCTATTACGCAGGAGGTATTATAGTGCACAAGTGTATGCGCAGACACAAGTGGACTTACTATTCTCTCTCTCCCGTAGTCCGTTACGAGGGAAATTCGACCCGACCGGAGAGAGATTCGACGCAGGACGAAGAGACGGAGGGGTGAGACTATGTTCGAATACGGTCAACCATCTATGAATCAGACAGTGGTAACCTAGCAGATATATCGATCTGCTCGGCCGCCGTTGGGTTAGGGAAAAATCTGAATTGAAGAAAATCCAAAAGATGAAAAACGAAAAACTTATAATGGTAATAAATTAAGTAGGTAATTTAAGTGACGAGATGCGAGAGCGTTTATAAGATCGATCCCAAAGTTACAAGAATACAAAAATGGCCGTTTTAATCGAAACTTAACTGCAACTGAACTGCAACTGCACTGCTTTAAATACGTGAATTGACCCGCTGATTGTCTATTTAATCACGTAAAAGTAATTTTCTACATTCCTATGGCTATATGCCATAGTGTCCTTGGCGCGTGATCACTTAAGACAGATTTATTTCCATTTCCTGCGATTTGTATACATTACGCAATTTATAGACTATAGATTTAAATCGCGTAAATATTACATAGGTTTTTTAACCTTTTCGTCTCTGATATAGTGAGGACTGGTGCGTATGAGATGAGAGTAACGTTAGGCACCTGTCTCACGGCAGGCGATTAGCGAGAAGCGAGTAACTATTTTATCGCTCAAAAAACGTACAATAGATGTATATTGTAGATACTGTCCGTGTAAACATAAGCGATGCAGTATAGAGCGAGTACTCGCCTTCAGTGTGAACAGTCAGCGATCAACTGTTAATATTTGTATCTCTTTTGTTTACACGTGATTTTTCTTGAGCGATAAAATTCTACTTGCTACTCGCTTTCACGCCGTTTTTAGGACAGGTGCCTTTATAAAATGAAGGTAATTTAGAGACCCATAAAATAATCAAATTAAATAGTGAAGAGAATTCGATCGAATTAAGCAAAAGCTAGGGAACCATTACGGTAGGCAGTCAAACGAACACAAATTCATTTATGGAACAGGTTTGATGTTCAGTTGAGTCACAAGTTGGATAGGAGGCTTTGTCTGCATGCAGCTGAAAGCCTCTCTGTCTCAATGTATCGCATTACTGAGGGCGGAGCACACTATAGTTTACATGTGCTTATTGAATTAATGACTGGAAACTAGGCTTTGAATAACTGTGTAGTGTATTTATGTAGGCTCTTTGAGAGTTTACATTGCATGAGCCGTTCGATGCAATGTGGTGAGGGTACAGTGCAGTGTCTGAGCTGCGCTTTTGTGGCATCTATAAATACTTCTTTACTAATATTATAAAGAGGAAAGATTTGTTTGATTGTTTATTTGTCTTGAATAGGCTCCGAAAGTATTGGACGGATTTAAAAAAAACTTTTATCGTTGTAAAGCTACACTAACCCCGGATGACATAGACTATTTTTTATCTCTGTATTCCCACGGGAACGGGAACTACGCGGGTGAAACCGCGCGGCGTCCGCTACTCATATATACAAATAATACCCATGACACGGCGCCATCTTGTTCTTTAATACACGTACACCATTTCAACTAGACGACACAAGGCTGTAGAAGGCATCCCAGGATAATTTTTCAAGGGGAGGGGGAACAATTAAGTTGACACCGACTATATGTACTAAATGTACTTCATATAATGTCTGGGGGTGGGAGATGGTGCAATTAACTCATCACCGGCCGAATGGAATACGTACATACCTAACTTGGGAAAAATTGACCTTTTCACGGATCTCCATGACATTAAATGTTGATAAACTTTCGCGATTTGTACACATTATAAAATTATATGTAACTTAATGATAGATTATATCTTGGGAAATGGAATACGTCTATCGTAATAACCGGTAACCACGCAGGTGGTGCTGCAGGCGAAAGGTAGAACCTATTCATTTATACTAATAATTTAAAGAGGTAAAATTTGGGAGTTTGTGATGTTGTGAGTTTATGACGTTGCAGATAATCTCTGTATCTACTATCTACTTTTACCAATAGAAAGCCACGTTATTTGTGAGTGTCATTGGCTATATATTATCACAATGACCAATAAGAGCAGAGCATTAATAAAAAATGTTGCAAAAACGGGAAAAAAATATGCAAACGAAGTTGCGCGGGTCAGCCAGTTTATAATAACTCTTAATATTCCCGTATCTTTACTCACAAATCGGCGTCAAAATAACCAAAAGAAAATTTCAAATACTCACAATTTTTGTCTCTTAACTCGATATTCGTTTAAAAGTAGATTTTTTCTCCATTTTATCACGACCCAAAGGGGCCCGTTATCATCATCATTATTTCAATGAACGAGCCTTAGTTTTTCGCTCCGGTTGACACGAAGGGACTCCGGAAAAATCTAACGCTTTAAAGTAGATGACGGCAAAGATTTAGTACATAATTTATTGTCTTTTCGAGATATTGGTTAAGTTTCTTTTGATTAAATTATTATAAGTATGCATTGACTGTTGTAATAAATTGTTATAATACAGCCATATAAGTTAGGTAGTTAGTTAGTTTTTAAGGTGCAATAAGTCGCATATAGCCTCATACTAAAATGTATCAAAATTCGTTTAGTATTAAATAATAATAATAAAAAAATCTGCGGTAGCCTAATGGCTAAGGCATCGGTCTCACATATTATTTATATTGTTAGGTCGCGGATCGAATCCAACCCATTATACTACTGACGTGAACCCACTACTTGCAAAAGCCTATGACCTTAGCTGGAGGAACCAAGAACAAGATTGCTAGTAATGTGGGACTCAATCCCACATTGCTAGTCATCTTTAAAAAAAAGACTTGGGACAACTCACACAGCGATCTCACTCTCTGATCCCAAACTAAGCAGAGCATACTTATATATTTCTAAATACATACATATTATAGATAAATAACACCCAGACACGGAATAAACCATCGTGCTCATCACACAAAGTTATATCTTGGGTGGGGACCGAATCCACGACCTACGGCTTAGCAGTCAGGGTCACTAACCACTAGACCAACAGGCCAGTCAAATTAACTAGAACATTAACGAACATTCATTCATCCTCAGTAATTTTTCGGATTTATAATATTATTCGGATTAATTAGACAACACCTTAACTCAAATTCTGAATACCATTTATATGCTCGCATAATTGCGGCATTTGCAACAGTTATATTTAGTCACTGACAGAATTGATTTTGAAAAAAAAAATGGTCTATCGCCTTACGGTTCAAATTCCTTTGCATGTCCTAAACAACAAGGTTGATAATGCCTTGCAATTATATTCTGATAGTTACCAATTCAAACGTTAACGCTATTTCGTTTACAAAGAAAGCTTTGCCAAAACTGATACCATACTAAATTTGGAAAATGTGAAAATTTTAAAACACAGTGGTCTGTTTCAAAGACGTCATTAGGTTACAAGCCTTGTGTCACGGGGGCTTTACAAACATACAAATCACGGACACAAAGGACACTCAGACTCGGAACAACAATTTGTGGACCACACAAAGTGGTGTTCCGTGTGGGAATCGAACCCATGACCTCTTGAGTAGCAGTCACACACACTCCCACCGCACCACTGAGGCAGTACTTATTATAAATATTCTGTACTCTCCGTGCTTTGTGCCGATTTTGTAAACTCCAATTCTCGTTTTACATCAAGCTCAAGAATAAAATACCTCTTAAAAAAAATGCTAAGAATTCTTACTCGGCAAATTAGTTCAAACACTTTTTCCACTCCCTCATTCAACCATAACGATAAAATTAACCGCAAAATCTTCAAAAATGTTATAGCCTAACCTCATTATAAGCTCATAACAATTAATTAGTACGAACAACATGATCGTTATATTTAAGTGCTTATTCAAATATAATGGAATTTGATGGAATTTTCCAACGATTGCATTTTCCATTTAATTGGAAAACTAATTAACCAGCTTATATCTACGTAATGTGTGGTTTTTAGGATATATCCTGTTAAAATGTCTTTCGAATTATGGCAAGTGTATTGGCATAGATGTATTATGAATGTGAAAGTTTGTGAAGATGGATAAAATTTTACGTTTTATCCCCATAAGGTTGGAATGGTTAAATTCTGGTAATGCAAGCTCGTTCGTCACAATAATTATTGTGACGTACGAGCAGGCATTACCTGTTTATCAAATTAAAGCCCAACCACTCAGTGGTTTTGGGCTGTATATCCAACCATCCAAGCAATCATATTCCGGTACATATTTAATATAAGTAGGTACAGATAAATAGAAAAATACATAACCCTTTTTTGCGTAGCGTAATCGGGAAAAAAAGACATTTCATGCACTATTTTCTTAAAAGTATTTTTAAGTTTAGAAACCAATGATTTCTAAAGCCCTAGATGCAGTTATCGAATATTAATCAGCCAGTTATGTTTTTAAATGAATGAAAAAAAAACAGTAAAACTCATTGATGGTGAAAAAGCGTATGGAATCACAAAACTAAAGTGGTGGTGGATTTAAAAGTGAGCAAACAAAATATATTGAGTGGGACGTTTTATGTTTAATATTGAATAAAAATTTGGAACGTAGTCCCTTATCGTATCGTATCGTTATTGTTTGCGGGCCGAAAGGCTAGACGGAAAATGTGTTACATTTTGACATCAATCAAAAACACATTTTTAAGCTATTGCATAGCTTCTATCGCGGGCCTTGAGCGCGGGGACCGAATCCAGAAATTCCGTAACGAAAAAACCTCACGCTCCCCACTCCGACGGGCACAGCGGTGATACTTTTTAGTTTTGCCATCTATCGATGAATAGCAGAACTTTTAATGACTTTTTTAAAATTAAAAAAAGAAAAAAAAATTATAGAAAAAAAAAATTAAAAACATTGTTGTTTTAATTTAAAAAAATTTTTTTTTTTTTAATTCCTTTTTTTTTGTAATTTAAAAATAAAATGAAAGAAAAAAAAAATTAAAAACATTGTTTTTTATAATGAAATTTTTTTTATTTTTTTAATTGCTTAATTTGATAAAAATGCTATGCAATAGCTTTACCGCGGCAGTCCCCGAGTACCACACATTTTTTTTATGATTATGTGAAGCTAGAATAAGGAGGTTAAGTTATAAAGATTGTTTGTATTTTTGTAAAAGTTGTAATGTTTATTTAGTATATGTATAAAATTTTAATTTAAACTAAGACAATTTTTGTTACTTTTGGGTTAAATTGAGGTTGTAGAAACCTAATTTGGACTTGAAAGGGCCCCGTTGAAAACCAGCGCCAGGTTTCAGATTTTATATAATATCTTCAATGTACAGACACAGTTACTTTAAAAAATGTATAATCCTACTAATGTTATGAATTAGAAAGCTTGTGAGATTTAATGGAGGTAACGGGGGTTGGGGGCGACACAGGGGGAGGGCAGACCAGTCTCACGTTTCCAAAGTCGGATTTCAGTATCCAGGGCGGCCAGCCGTATTATTAGTTGGTTAGTGTTAAAATTATATATTTTTAATAGGGTTGATATTGTAGTAACAGATAGTTTTAATTAAAATAACAAATAAATAAGTTTTTCAATACATGTTTTTTATTTTTGACAACCCTAACTCCCAACGTTCGTTGCTAGCATTTATTGCAACTTTAAAGGAGTCGTCCTACGGTTGCTTTTTTACTGTGGAAGTTGTAGTACTAGTATGCAGAACCGGCTACCCCGTATAAAGTGACAGCAATTTCAAATTCCGAATCGAATGACCGTCATGTGAACTTTTTTGACAGTTATGACAAACGGCCGTTGTTGTTATCCTTCTTACCTTCATTATTTTCATTTGATTTTGTCACATGACCTTCCAAATGTCAAAATTAAATGGAAGTCTTGTAGTTATCGGTGGTAGTCCAGTGTACTAGTACTATAGAGGTGTCAGTGCCATCCATACTAATATTATAAACTAGCTGACCCACGCAACTTTGTCTACGTAAAATTTCATTCCTGCTCTGCTCCTGTTGGTCGTAGCGTGATGTTATATACCCTATAGCCTTCCCTGTTAAATGGGCTATCCAACAGTAAAACGATTTTTTAATTCGAACCAGAAGTTCTTGAGATTATCGCGTTCAAAAAAACAAACAAATCTCTTAAGCTTTATAATCACACTTCACACTAATATTATAAATGCGAAAGTTTGTGAGTATGTGAGTGTGTATGTTTGTTACTTCTGCACGTCTAAACGGCTGGAGCGATTTTAATAAAATTTGGTATGGAGTTAGCTGACACCCTGGAATAACACATAAACACAGGCTAATAAACCGCGGGTAACACCGCGGGGCACAGCTAGTATTAGTATACATGTGAAAGTAATTCTACCTGTCTGTTACCTTTTCATGCTTAAATTGCTGAACTGATTAATGTGAAAGTTGGTATGGAGATAGTAGGGAAGGCCCCCGGACTCATTTCTATACCAAATTCTACACCTAACCCAAAAAAAAAACCATAAAAGAATATTTTTCCTATAGATAGCCACGTGTTTTGTGAGTGTCATAGGCTATTTAACATCACGCTATGACCAACAAGAGCGGAGCATCAATGAAAAATGTTGCGAAAACGGGGAAATTTGTATTTTTGTGTGTGTGAGGCTTATGTCCAGCAGTGGACTGCGATAGGCTGATGATGATGATGATGATGATGTGTGTTTGTAATGAATAAACTCAAAAACTACTGGACCGATTTCCAAAATTTTTAACCATTGGGAAGCTACACAAAAATATCCCTGTATTCCCACGGGAACGGGAACTACGCGGGTAAAACCACGAGCCGTCCGCTAGTAAGCTATAATCAAACTTAACGCGGGCAATGCCACCGAAAAAAACTAGTGGTAAATATAAGGAACAGTTCACTGTGTTAAACCGACACTTAAATCAAATGCCAAGACTAGCTATGGTATATTTCTCCGACAGAAATACGCTAGCAGATAATTAAATTAATTAATTGCGCTAATTTGAAATGGGCCGGTTCATTTAACTAGCAAATTGCAAGATTAGTACTCTGGCGCCGCAGTCATTTTATATGTTTGTTTAACCACTGCCGCTAAATTATTGAATTTACCTATTTTCTGTACTAATATTATAAAGCTGAAGAGTACCTAGATTAGAAGAAGAGACCTAATATTAGTATATATTTCGACAGATAATAATAAAAGCTGCATTTTGTAATCATACGAATAAAGTACTTTGAATATAAGAATTTTGACAGTAAGTATCGAAAATTTATATAAAAAGCCAAAGCCAAGGACGAAAATTTATCAAGTATCGAATCAAGGGAAAAAATATTAAAATTTAATTAACAAATTTTGCACTTGTATATCACAAGTGCAATATTTGTTATTTTATTTGTGATCATGTCGAGGAAATTCATCTCAAAAGTACTATTTACTTGCTCAACTGTAGGATCTTTGCTTTGATAGAATTAAAGACCTTAGTTTGACCACATATGTGATTGTCAATTTAAACTTGATCAGAACACTACCGCCTGACACAGAAAGATTCGCAACAATTTGGATTGTGCACCATTTGTTGCAATATTTCCTTCCATTGTCCCCTTTTCTTCAATTTTCACAAAGAATACTTTGATGTCGTATCTTGTTTCTTTGTATCTATTTTACAATTTTGTTCGTAATGATGTAATATGTGAAAACGTTGTTAAAATCCTGTGCTTTTATCCACACTATGAAGGTTTTCGTTGCAAAATTGGAAAGAATGCTCTTGTAAAAGTGACGCCTTTCTAATTTTGCATCATAATCCTTGACAACATACTATATGTATTTGTCTATGTCTAGCACGAGTATGTTTATCAAGAGCCTGTGAGACGCTAGGGTAAAAAATGCTGACATCTGTGATACCTGTGTGTATGGTTATACTAAATAGTGAATTACTAAATTATACATTAAAGAACGTCTTTCTTCCATCATGCAAGGTCGTATTCTCACTTTCTTTGGGCACAATTCACGCCTAGATGATATGTCTGTAGAACAAAGGCATAAGACCACGCGGCACAAGACCTATGTAATGGACCAACCAAATAAAAGAGGCACTAAAGAGGTCCAATCTATAAATGTACGATGACTGTAGTGCGAGAGAAATGGCAATAATTTGTGAAACGTGTCACCAACCCTGACTAGACGAACACGACAACTCTGCCAAGAATGAAGTGATGAAGAAAATTAATCAATATAAATCAAATCCAACCCTTTTTTGAGGTAGTCATGTAAACATACTTGTCAACGTCATCAGTTGTCTGCACAAACTTAACCTGACAAATCTATAAAAACACAATTCAATATTATGAAACACAAATTACAAATAAAACAATGTTGTTCAAATCCGTTAAATTCCGGAAAGATAAGAACTTTCAACGACGCCACCAATTCGGCAATCTCCAATTTGTTTACCAAATAACTGAACCAAGCCGCAGAATTCCAATGGTTAATTAATGAATGGCCTCTTTAATTTGTGCATAATAATTGACTATTAATTAATATATCAAGCATTAAGGTAAGGCGTCTCGTGAATAAATTATTCGCTGATGTAATCCATATTTAAGACGGGGTAAGAAAAACGGTTCTTTAATGGGTTTGGTGATAATCTCTCGTCATCTGTGACGTGTTTGATTAACAGTAAATAAAAGTACCATCCAACGACTATCCACACGAGAAAAAAAACACATCTCCACTTTACATGTAGGAAAGATACCCAAAAAAAATTAAGATTTTAATTTACCACTTTGGTGGCGTAACTAATATTTTCTAGCACTAGGTCTCTGAGCTAACCTGGGTACGGATAGACAGTTGAACCTCTTTTAATACTGAACCCTGCAAAAAGGGTACGATATTAGAAAATTATCATCCATCTCTAGATAAACCGGAACAACGCTGCTGAACAACGCATAGATCATTTATGAGGAAATTGGCATTGCTATTTTCCACGGTCGTCTGATATTAAACTAGGTAGAGCAAACAAACAACTGATAAACATATTGAAGAATTGAAAGAAGGGTTATTTCTTAATACATACCTACATTATTATTTGCCGTAATTATTACCAGACAGAATTAAAAATCGTGCTGATCACCCAATTTTTTTTGGATGGGCATCGACGTCATGACCGCTGGCATAGCAGTCAGGGTCACTAACTACTAGATCAACAGTCTAGGCAAAAAATGTTGAATTATCTAACAAATCTATTTTTAAATAATTATCTAGTAAGTATGTGTGTGTAGGTACAATTTAATATTGCTTTGTCAGAGCCCACATAAAATGCACAAGAACTCCATAAACAAAGCACAAGAAACACACCAATGGACTCCAAAACTTGTAATCTCCAATGTGCGATCACAAAAACAGTCACCCCAGACATTAACCCTGTGAATGCTAAATCACACATAACTACACACAATGTCTACGGGTCGAAACGACCGACTCCCGATTTAATTGTCCAACTTCCCAGCTTTATGCAGTTCCGTGTTTAATGGCAGCCGACGGGTTAAAATCTTGGTCATTAAGTCAGTGCTGCAGTGAGAGAGGCACTTCAAGTTGTTAAAAAGGAATTACGTTTTAATAGTAGTTTTGATAAGTTAATAACTACGTGAGACTGGTGCTCAGGCCATTATTTATCTACGTATGCTTACAGCCTAAGTTCAATAATATAATGAACTAGCTGTCCCGCGCAACTTCGTATGCGTAAATTTTCCCCGTTTTTGCAACATTTCTCGTCGCTACTCCGCTCCTATTAGTCGTAGCGTGATGTTATACAGCCTATAGCCTTCCTCGATAAATGGGCTATCCAACTAAAATAGTTTTTTTAAATCGGACCAGTAGTTCCTGAGATTAGCGCGTTTAAACAAACAAACAAACAAACTTCCGCTTCATATATTAGTATAGATATAGATAGAATGCAGGAAGAATGTATATTGATATGCTATATATGTTCGTATACTTTCGCGATTTGTACACATTATAGAATTTTACAATACTTATTTTAATATAATAATTTAGCAATACGGTCGAAACGTCGTGCAATAAACAAAGGTATTTAGCCTTAAAATAAAATATTTATGCGATTAAGACCCGTAGCTTAAAAAAATCTTTAATGTATATTGGTGTTTTTATAATACTTAGTTTAGAAATATTATACGTGTATTTCTAAATGTTGAATGTTTCTTACCTACATAAATACCTTATAACTGTCAGTCAGTTCATATAGGATACTTTTCATAAAATACCTAACACTCACGCGAGTAAAATTAGCTTATTTATCGACAGTAAATTAAATAATAAACATTAGCTTTTCCTGATAAAATCTAGCTTCGTTACTGTATAGTTTTCTCCATGTTGCCTCACAAACTTTCATCCTCAACTTTTTCACCTATCTTTCATTGTCTGATGAGATGGGAACCCGAAACGACAGGATAAACATGAGGCGTAGGGTCTTCAAAGCACAGAGAAGTTTAACATTGCATAGACAAACTCTGGAGTTGTCAATAGCGGTTACGTTCCTAAACCTCGTCAAATAGCAGAGTCATACAACCCTTAGTTAGAAGGTAACTAGGGTAAGGTACTACACGCAGTTAAATTTCAGTCTGTTATCTTACACCCATTAAAAATTGTACGAAATTTTGAACGTGGCTTAAGTTAGATATATCGCGACAAAATTCTGGCCTATTATTCTAATGTTCCCGTTCAGTAGGTTTTGCGTAAAAATGTAAACACCGAGCATGAGCATGTTTGACCATGCTTAGTATAGGGCATAGCTGTTTCTAATAGAAAAAAAACGATCTGAAAATGTGCAAATGTGTAATAAAATTTCAAAAATACTCACTTAATAAAAAAAAAATCATAGACCTTAAAATGCTTTTAAAAGACCTGTCAAATCATGTGCCACGTGTAAATATTTGATGAAAAACGAAAATCAGCTTCTGTTACATGTATGGAGTGATATAGTGAGTGATCCCTACAAATATTTATTTTTATTAAGTAACTATTACCCCCAGGATCTACATACCAGTAGGTTCTACTGGGGAGACCCGTGCCCAGCAGTGGGCCATCATATGGGTTGATATGTATTGAATTAATTGAAATAAGTAGCTGCCAATACATGACACCTATACTCCAAATTTCATCCATATACATAGTGTTTTTGAGTAAAATGCCTGTGACATACGAACAGACAGACAGACGGACAGACATGACTAAACTATAAGGGTTCCGTTTTGTCACTTTGGCTACGGAATCCTCAAAACACTAATTCCTGACACTGACACATCCTGACACTGGAAGCAACGTTTTTCCAATAATAAAAAGTTATTATTGAAAAAACGTTGCTTCCAGTGTACCACTGTCTGAAACATGTTCAAATGAAACCAGACATTAAGACAGAGGGTTAAAATTTCAAGTTTTACAGCGGTATTATTTTAATGAACTGATGTAATTATACACATTGTAACCTCGATGTTCTCATAAGACAAATAAGTGCTGGAACATAAATGTTTAAGTTTGAATTTATTTTACGGCCTTTTTGACCCATATGCAGTGCTGTGAGGGTTATAACACGGAGATAAAACTCATTATGAGCATTGCGTGTTTCATAAATAATAACGTTTTTATAATATTTAACTAAATAATTTTAAATGGGATAAATATTTTATTAAATACAACAAATACTACACATCCATACATAGGGTATAGACTTTTACAGTTGGATCAACGTAACTCGCCTGGATTGAAGTTAGGTACTTATCACTTTCGCGCATGTCATAGAGATGCGACCCTAAGATTACGAATACGATTATGTTTAACGATTAAAAATACTAACAACATTTTAATTCAACATTACAAAATACTGTATTTATGAATTCATATAAGTTTAAATTTGGAACAGTTACAGTAAATACTAAAGAAAGTTTAAAAAACAAATTTCTTTACGAAAAAATCACAAAAAACATGAGTTTGTGGAGGGCAAGGAGTTAAGTCCCTCCAACACAAAGGGAGGATCCTCCGACCAGGCGAGGTGATCGTGCCTGGCGGGCCGCGGCCCGACGGTTAACGTTGGGAACTTGTATATATAGTTAGCAGCTGTGAAAACTTCTATATCGCGATTCAGGATTTGGCGCGAGCTGTCAAGTGTCAATTTATTTTATATTATTATTATATGTGGGTACCGCCACATCACTCCCCTCCGAGACCGGAGGTTGATTCTCTTGATGAGTCAGCTGTCGTCGCTTTCTTGAGGAGCGTGCCAGTGCCAGTGTTGAGTAGTTCCAGTGAGTCGGAACTTGATTCCGCTAGTCCCAGTGAGTCGGAACTGAATGCCGCTAGTTCCAGTGAGTCGGGGAACTGAAGTCCGCTGAACCCAGTGAGTCGGGTAGTAGCTGCGGTGTGCGGTGCTGCGGTGCTGCGTAGTGGCTGGCTGCTGCGTAGACGGGAGAGATGTGCTCTGCTTACGAGTACCGTAGGTGCAGTGTGCTGTGCCTAGACGCTGGAGAGGCCGTAGGGATGACCAGGCTGGAGCGTTCGCTGCAGGCGTGTGGTATCCCAGTAGAGGCCGGATGCTGGCTGGCTGTGACTTGATTACCGCTCATATCTGTGGGAGTGACGGCGAGTGTGGCGATGACGATGCTGCTGCTGGTGATGATGAAGGCTGCTTCCAATCACGTCGGGGTCACCACTGTGGAGGGCAAGGAGTTAAGTCCCTCCAACACAAAGGGAGGATCCTCCGACCAGGCGAGGTGATCGTGCCTGGCGGGCCGCGGCCCGACGGTTAACGTTGGGAACTTGTATATATAGTTAGCAGCTGTGAAAACTTCTATATCGCGATTCAGGATTTGGCGCGAGCTGTCAAGTGTCAATTTATTTTATATTATTATTATATGTGGGTACCGCCACAAGTTAGTAATACTAATTATGACAATGGAATGGTCGTACATCGGTGTTACTTTTAACAATTTCGGGGTTTCATCACAGCTTCAGTGGCGCGGTGGGAGTGTATCCGACTGCTACGTAAGAGGTCGTGGGTTCGATTGCCACACGAGACACCACTTTATGTGATCCACAAATTATTGTTCCGACTCTGGGTGTACTTTGTGTCCCTGACTTGTATGTTTGTAAAGTTCCCCGCGACACAGGGCGTGTACCCTACCGCGGGAATCGTCTTTATGAAAAAAAAATGTGTTTCATTGCACGCCGTGATGCTCAACAATTTGTGCACCTGTATTTATGCAATTTAAAATAAATAAAGACAATTACTCATTAATCTAACTGTAAAGACTAGATCGTAATTTGAAAGAGTATCCGTGTGGATCCACAATATAAAAAAAAATACATTTTATGAAAAAAATACCAAACGTTAAATTATCTCCTGAAAATATCTATCCCCTGAAAGCATGTTTGTCTTGTAAAACGTAGCCAAAATAAAACATTCATTGTTTGCGTTATACAGAAAACATTTCGTCTCAAGAGAATTTTTTATGCTTACATACACCAAAACAAATTTTACAGCAACCTACAAAATTATAATATTAAAGTAATCTGCAAACATTTGTCTAAAACCGTCGTCGAGAGCGGCCTAAGTAGCGCAAATACTGTAACGTAAACAATATTAAAATAAAACTAATACAAGAATATGGTGGCCTGGATTTAGAAAACAGGGTCCTTATTCACGATCTTTATTCCGTGTCCACGACAAGCCCGTACGAACTGTCGAAATCCTGTCATAATGTTAATATATGTGCGCTTACAAATGATGCACAATACATTTCTAAGCGCAGCTCTCCATTTATCAATAAGATAAGATTGTGACAGTTCGCACGGCTTGCCATGGACACGGAAAAAGGGCCGTAAATAATTATCCTGAATGATTTCTTTCGTTCTAACTTTAAGAATTAACATTTACGAGTTGCTCAATAAATCTTTGCTTCCGGGACTTTCGGATATTTCCAGAAAAACTATCATCAGGTCCTTGCCTAGTCTTCACGCTACTATAGACAGATTGAAAAAGTTACTTTTATTCTAAAGAAAAATACATTTATTTATATGAAATATGGTTACACAAGATATTATTATGAATGATGTTCTCAACATATTTATTAATAGTCCTTACCTAACACTAACTTAATAATTTAAAATAATACATTAGTTATTAGGCAAACGTTGACGTATTATTTATACATAATACCTAGAGATCTTATTATTATACCTTAAAACTACTTACAAATTAATTTAAAGAATATAAATATTTTTCTACAAGCCATAAATATAATTAAGTTTTAAACCGAGATAGGCAAACTGCTTTTTTCATATATACATATATATATAGTCAGTTTTGTAGGAAATTTCATCATCAATGTACATCCACATTGATGGCACAGTTAAAATTTCCTAAAAAAATCTAATACGTGAGACGAAAGTTGATTTCAAAACGGCTGAAAGAATTTTCATCTAACAAAACCAAAAACCTTCTCAATTAAATTAGTTCATAAAGTACCGCGTCCAAATATATAAATACGTTTCAGCGCTATAACTCCATACAGATTCATAGACACTATAAAATTATAACACCTCTCCTTTTGCGTCGGGTATTACAAAAAATACATATAACAAAACGAATCTGTTTTTCCAATCACACACGTATCTCTAAAAACAATTCCATAGTCGTATCACAGAAAAGATAAAACGAAATTTGTTTTGAAGAAAAGTAGGTGATAATTTTGTTCAGAATTTTTCAGTAAAAGAACACTGTGTTTTGTTTCGCTGGAATTATGAGCCGTTGTGTGGTCTCGTTGACAACAAGCTTAATCCTGTGTTTTACGAGCCACTGCAGCATTTGGCGAGGATACTACCTACACACCGGCTTATATCACAACATTGTTAGCTTGTATGAGTTTGATCAGGTCGTAATATGCTGAAAAATAATATCACCTAACATCGTTCAAGGGTTGATTTTAAAAGCGGTTGAAAACGTAGCTAAATTTTTCAATAACTTAGTCGTGAAATAGGCACTTACCGTACGATAAAAAAAATAGGTTATGTTTATAAGAAATAGTTTAATGTGTTTTTTAAAAATATATGTAGGAACGAATTACTTTAAGAATAGGAGGCCAAGATCGAGAGTTGGTGCTCATTTTTGTATGGCTATTTGAGGCACTCTGAAATCTTTGCCAGTTCTTCTATCAACTACTAATTTTCTTAGTACCCAAACAGAGTACCGTAAACCTGGCTGGGGACTAGCGGGGCTAAGTAAACTTTTAAATTTTTTTGACTACGGTTTTACGATTAATGTCTAACCGAAAGTCTCTGTGGCGTGGTGGAAGTGTCTCCAAGTGCTACACAAGAAGTCGTTCAGGTCATCGGGTTCGATTCCCACACGGACACCACTTTATATGATCCACAAAGTTAAGTTTTGTTTGATATACATATATGTATACATACACTTTGTGTCCGTGACTTGTATGTTGGTAAAGTCCCCCGCCACACAGGGCTTGTACCCTACTACGGGAGACATCTTTAAAAAGAAAAGTATCTGTATTTTTAACTGATTTCAAAAAAGGTTATTCTCTGTTTGACCAATTCAATATAATCTCGTAAATAATATCCTATTACAATTTCAGTGTGCCTCGAATATATTTTTATAATGTTTTGCAAAATCAATGTTCAAGTGCCTGTCTTACTTTAATACCTAACTAACATACTAACATATGGCTTATTATTTTTTCCCTCTCTAAATATTAAAATTTAAAGTCACAATAAATGCAAGTCACACAGTTTATTTAAAACAAGTATAATGGTTTATCGATTTAGCCCCGCCAGCCCCCAGCCAGGTCTATGGTTTTTTTTAGTATTATAGAAGAATACTTCTTCTATAATACCCAAAAAAGTTTTCTACTTGTCTCAAATAACTACCCAAAAATGTGCACCAGTTCTCGGGCCATAGGAAGCATAAAGTATGGACATTTTCATTTAGAACTAACTGTCCCGCGCAACTTCGTATGCGTAATTTTTCCTCGTTTTTTAAACATTTCTCGTTGCTTCTCCGCTCCTATTAGTCGTAGCGCGATGTTATATAGCCTATAGCCTTCCTCGATAAATGGGCTATCCAACAAAAAAATAATTTTTCAAATCGGACCAGTAGATCCTGAGAGTAGCGCGTTTAAACAAACAAACAAACGAACAAACAAACAAACTCTTCCGCTTTCTAATATTAGTATAGATTTAGGATTTCCAGTAAACCACCACAGACACCATAGATACTAAAAAGTAGTTCCGGTAAAATCAAATAAGAAAAACTTGGCTGTATCTGTCCTACAGTGAGTCATCTACTGGCACGCTTTTTCAGGAGGGGAAAAAATACAATATTTCCTCCAAACACAAACTGGTATGTTTTTCAACAAATAAAGCACTGTTTTCGGTTTGGTTAACATTATCTTATTCATAAATCTCATCCAGTATGCCCTTGCCCTAACCGTGTTGAGTTGGATCCAGCTATAAACATCTAGTCTCTTTTTGTTTTGTTTTTATTTTTTAAACCACCGCCGCTTTTATTAAATTGCGTTAAATAACATGAAAATGTTTTTCATTTCGGTGATATTATCATGAGTTACGACATTGTAAAAGAAAGTCTTTTAAACACAGTGGAATTCTTTAGAGCGTTTGTTAAGAACATTTTTAGGGTTCCATAGCCAAAATGGCAAATCTGTCTGTCTATCTGTCTATATGTCCGTGCGTATAATATTGATGAAATTTAGTGAAAAGGTAAAAATTAATATTTTTTGGGGGCATTCCATACACGTAACAGAAACTTTTTTTTTTCAGCAAACACTAACGCATGATACATGATTTGACAAGTCATTAAAAACATTTTTTTAACATTTAAAAAAAAAAAGATCGACATTTTAGCGAGGTTAAGTAACGCTCCCACTGTCAGTCCATGGGTAATTGTTTTCGAAAATTTCACACCTCTCCATGCCTCGAAGAGCACGTTAAAATGTCGGTCTTGCCCCGAATCTGTCCTGTCGAGTTTCCGTCTCATTGGACGAGGAAATAGAGTGCATTTGTGTTTTCTAGAAAGCAGTATAATAGTTGTAGTTGGTTGCTTTCGGTGTTTTGTGCCAATCTATACTAATATTATACAGAGTAAAGTTTGTGAGTTTGTGATGTTGGGATGTTGTGAGTTTATGTCGTTGTAATCTTTGGATCTACTGAACCGATTTTGAAAATTATTTTACCAATAGAAAGGCATGTTGTTTGTGAGCGTCATTAGGCTGTATAACATCATGCTACGACCAACAAGAGCGGAGCATAAATTAAAAATGTTGCAAAATCGAGAAAAATTACGAAAACGAAGTTGTGCGGGTCAGCTAGTGAATTGATAAAGACACAACATTTAGAATAAATTATTTTGTTTACGAAAATGAGTAGGTACTTTGTCTTATTCACAATAAACCTTGGTAGACTCTAAGGTAAAAATAGAATAACATATTGAGCATATGATTGTCACATCTGTCAGTGCTTCGAAAAGTACTTTAGGTAGCTAGTTAGTTAGTATCCATTTTATAAAATATAATGTTTATTTTTTAATTTTCAGGTAGCTACAACTGAAAGGATGGCTTAAAATATTTATGAAGGTAAGAAGTCACACCAATCATGTATCTAATTTGTAACTGCCGTCCAATATAGCTCGCTTCCTTGAGTACAAATATTTAAGACGATGTTTCTTGTTGTTCGTTTGAATATATGACGTTTCGTAACGTATTAATTCTATGAAAAAATCAGTAGTAATAAATACATTTATATATTAAGTAATAAACATGGTAACTGAACTGCGATCGAAACTTCTAGGCTCTAAAATGTTGTCTTTCAATAAACTTATCATCATCATCAGCTTGTATCGGTCCGCTGTTGGACATAGGCCTCTCCTAATTTTTGTCACAACATCCGGTTCACTGCCTTTCGCATCCAGTCCATCCCAGCGACCTACTTTAGGTTGTCGGTCCACCTAGCTAGGGGCCGTTCTACCTTACGTTTACCAAGTGGCGGTCTCCACTCTAGGACTTGTTTGCTCCAGCGGCCATATATACTAATAGCCAATTCATTTGTCGTGAATTTGCGAAAAAATATTAAAAGCTACGAATCCACCCTGATAAGGAATAAAGGCAGAGTTCGTCCTCCCAGAATGAATCCCAAAGGATACCGTTACTTAGCTTCGTTATCAACCTTTACTAAACTAAAATTACGGTCAAAACCATTTACCCAAGCTCGCAGACGGGTGCTATGACACCAAGTTTATAATATGTTCCCTGTCTAACCCCAAGACCTTGGAACGCGGTAAGAATGCATATTATATATAATCAGACCTGCTGTATGGGGCCTTCAAATCACAATGTTACGACCAATAATGTTTCTTCCAATATCGTTCTGCTAGGGTGGCTACCAATAACTATATCATATATACCAATTACACCAAAAATACTTTTTTTCTAATAATAACCAAGTTGACACGTATAACCTATATTTGACAGGTGTCTCGCCTTGACGTAGTGCTCGTATGCGACAGAAGGGAAAACACGTCGCGACGTTCGAAAACACAAAGTCATTACAGTCTATTATTATAGCGAACAAATAGTAAACAAACATTTTGGTAGGTTCATATGCTCGCTCGCGACACGATTATAAGCTTGAGCGAGGGAATATACGCGAATGTTCTGCTCGGCTGTTTGTGGATGGCTTGTTCGTACCGCCGGCCCATGTCGGCCAGCTTGTCGGGCTGCTTGCCGGGCTGGATGCCATGCGTCTATAGGCAAAGAATTTGCGAAAACACATTTTGAAATCTAAAATAAAACTCAATTTTACCTTTGTCCAGCAGTCAGGTAATGCCACCCGTAAAATAGGGAAAGAAAATGTATATATTAATTTTGTACTAGGTCTTACAAAAGCAATAAAACAAATGCAACTTTAAGCAAGAAGAAATAAATTGAAGAGAGAAGATATTAAAACTTGAACTGATATTGCAATTATTTAAACTTCCGAGCGGTGTTCAGTTGATAATTAATTGAATTTAAATACAAACTGTTTATGAACTTCAATTGAAAGTTGCTGTAAATATTTGAATTCCAGTTGCCTATTTACTTATTTATGGAAGCGTAATATTTAATTATTTATATTTCAATGAATCTAAGTGTAATAAGTGTTGAGTTCACCGCTCAAAGGAAATGAATGCTTTCATTATTAATTTAAATTATGATCTTTAAACATTGTTTATTATTTGGTATATTAATATCTTGGGATAGCTTACACAACGTCATCTTATTTCAAACTAGACAGAACCTGTAAAATGGCCACCAGACAACCGATAAATACCTATATACTAATATTTATTTCTGTATATAAATTACACAGATTAAACCATCGTGCTCATCACACAAAGTTTTATCCTGGATGGAGAAAGATCCCACGACCCCTAACTTAGCAGTCAGAGTCACTAACCCCTAGACTCATGGGCCAGTCGATAAATGTTATTCAGTTAATGTTTTACAGAAAACTTTTTTTTTCTTTTTACTCACTAGATGGAGATAAAGTATATACTTATTTTTTGACGAGATAACGTCTTTAAAAAAAAAAACAATGACAGGGTGCACACACGAAAAAGTGTCACGGTCCGTCACGTTCCGCCTCGAACTCGAAGGGCGTCATAAGCATTTCGAGTATATCTAGCCAAAGAAAAGTAGGACAGTATGCACGAAAAAGCGTGATCTTTAAAAGCAAAAGAGTAGCGTGCAAACCTACGGGCTAGCATGTTCGCTCTCACGGACAACGCCTTTCGATCTCGCTCTATATCGGCATCGCGGCGCGGTGGGAGTGTGTCCGACTGCTACGCAAGAGGTCGTGGGTTCGATCCCCACCCAGGATAAAACTTTGTGTGATGAGCACGATGGTTTATTCTGTGTCTGGGTGTTATTTATGTATAATATGTATGTATTTAGAAATATATAAATATGTTTATCAGTTGTCTGGTTTCATAGTACAAGCTCTGCTTAGTTTGGGATCAGATAGCGTTGTGTGAGTTGTCCCAAGATATTATTATTATCGTCGTTGAGGTCAGGTGTCAATATGTGACCAAGATACTTAAATTTAAATACTCGCTGCAATTCATTGTCTGTATGTATTATTTATCAGCGGAATATTCTCTATCATACATGCATACGACTGACATTGAGAAACCAACTTTCCTCACTCACAGATCGTCGCACTCAGCAGCACCATGTCGTCCGCTTAACTGATGTAACAACCGATCCTGGTGCTACTGAGCTTCACGATTAGTTCGTTGATTTGAAGGTTAAAGAGCGTTGGTGAGCTCAATCCCCCCTGCCTTATTTCGCACTCAAACATATAGGGATGAGACAAAGGCCCAGCCCATCGTACATTATTGACTTGGTTTCCGTACCAGAACTTGAATATATTAATAAACCCAGTGGGTTAATTAATCTTGTCTAGCTTTCTAAACAAGACATCGTACTAAACCAAGTCAAAATCTTTTGAGAAATCTAAAAAGCAGGCATTAAATGAAGTTCTCCGCTGTCAATAATATCTGACAGTATGCTTTAAACACAGTACACACGGAAGTATATAATCGCCGTCGAAAATCAAACTAATTATCATGTAGTACAATGTATTTATTTAATTGTGCATTAAGCATACTGCCAAATACCTTCAAAATTATAGGTGCTAGTGAAATAGGCTAAAGTTACTATAGTCGGCGAGGTCGCCAGTCTTGTTTTTTATTATTGAAACTATTACAGTCACCGTCCGCATCATCTCGCCGGGTAAGTAAGTAGCTATAAGCTATGCATAAATTGTACTAAAATATTTTTTAAGTATATTTTTTATTTATTTATAATATGTATGTGCCGTTTTAATCGATGACTTGTTGCCATTTTGTGGGTTGTCTCAAGGATCTTTGATCAAAACAATCTGACAGATAGTTTTCAGTGTTCTTTTGAGGTTAACCTTATGCTTCCTAAAGAGTTGTGAAGTGACCGAAACAGGTGTAAATCTGATGGAGCAAGATCAGGGCTATACGGAGGATGCATCAACACATCCCAACCAAGCTCTCTCAATTTTTACTGAGTGGCTATAGATGTGTGCGGTCTGTTCACCAGTTCCGGTTTTTCTAAATGGCTTCTTTTATCATCATCAGTTGCTGACAGTAGAGGTCAGAATCGATAGATTTACCCGGCGGCAAATCTCTTAGTGGACGATTACTTTCCAATCCCACTATACACACAGCGTTAATTTTTTCCGAGTCAGGCCGGGCTGTACCACGGTCGAAACACGTTGCATTAAGTTTCTCTCAGTGAGATCATGTGGTACCCAAATATCAAGAATTTTCTTGTACCCAGACTTTTGAAAATGACTTAAAACTATTTTGTAATCAAAGTTCTTCAGCAATATCGTAACTACTAATATGTCGATCTTGCTCTTTTTTTAACCACATTTGTGCTTCTCGTATTGATACCGCATTAGGTCCGTAAACCGCACAAATTTTATTAGCGGCGTTCGTCGCATTTTTACTTTTTTTGTAATAACCTTTAAAATGTACCGAATTTCTTCATCACATACGTTCATTTTGCTTGCTTGAGAAACAATAGAAAAATGGCGGGAACTAGTTTTTTTTAATTTATTGTATTATTAGAATGTCAATATTTAATGGTATTAAAACCAGCCAATTACATTCAGTACAACCAAAGGGGTTTGATAACCTGTCACATGGCATTTTTTGCTTACTAGGTGACTTCGATCACAGTTCATATAATGTAAAGTTTTTATGAATAAAATTTATTATTATTATTATTATTATAACTAACAATACATTCAAAATACAAAAATCTTTTGCCCCTACCTATTATTTATCAGGATTATTTTCGTTTGGTCATGAAATTAAATAACAATATTCTTTTAATTATTTCCGAAAATACTAACTATTTCGTAAACATTAGTTTCACTCAATAGCACAGTGCTCACAACTGTTGTGCAAAAATTTATAGGTTTGATTTCCAGACTAGACAGAAGTTTGTGAGATGCATAAGCTGTTGACTCTAAGCCTGGATGTAGTTAGTGTAGGTAACACATTCCGGCGGCTCGTTCGCGAAGGTGGCGAGCGATACACGGTGGGTTTTTGGTGGGTGCAAACCCCACACTACCCCCACCGTCTTCCCCGGACAGTGGGGGTGTTTGTCAGATTTTTTTCCTGCCAAAAGAAAAAAAAAAGGTAGTTGTAGGTGTCTGCAAGTTGTACAAGCAAAAAAAAATTTGCTGCGACTCCGATTCAATTGCTATCAGTTAAAAAGTACAATAATAAACCTGAACGGTAACATTTTAAATACTTTTCACACAAAATAATACGTCATCAGCACAAGTCTTCAAGCATGAAAACCAATAAAATATTTACTGACACATACAACAATAATAAACGATTTTATTCTCTTGTTATGTTTCACAATTCCCGTAAAATAAGAAATACTTTTGCTTGTCATATTCAGATCACAACTCGCTTTGATTGACATACATAAATTACTTTTGCGAATACCTTTTTAGATTGTTTCCATTTATCTTTTTTCTTTGTTTCCCTTAATAAAATGCAGTGGTAAAAAAGGATACGCGCCTTCTATAACATTTATTTATTTTCTCTGGCATTCATTGTTTTAGCCTGCTATGTTAAGACGAGGTTTTAGTGTAAGCGGTTTATCGTTTAATGAATCTTTTATTCCTAAGAATAAAAGATTCATTAAACGATAAACTTTTAAAGCAAGAATTGGGTAAATACATTAAATTAAATACATTTAAATGTATTTAATTTAATGTATTTACCCAATCCTTGCTTTAAAAGTATATCTGGTGGTTTAACTTCATTCAATAATTATAGATAGTTAAAAAAATAAGTAGATTTAAAGGGAGGGATCCCACCACACACACTCGATCTGTGAATCACCGCGATTGAAGTAGTAAGGAACTGTCCTTAATACAACAATCAAAATAAATTGACATAATGCACTAAAACAGAGACATGCAACAAAGAAAATTAGTGGCAGGTACTCTCACCAAGTCGAGTCGTAGGTCCTTGACTTGCAATATGCGGAATATTGCAAGTCCACGAAGTGAAACTTTGACACGTGTTTCGCTTCTACACGAGGCATCCTCAGGACAGTTTGGCACCGACAGAGCGAGACTGAAAAATCTACGTAAGATGTGTTTCCGCCATGTTAAATGTGTTATTATTGGTAGTTGTTATTATTAGGTACAATATATCCGCAACTGTAAGTATATTTAATATTTCCGAAGAATATACTTTTTCGTGAGTTTAATCAATCCAAACTTAATGCGAGCAGTATTTGCTTGATAAAGTTCCAAGTTTCTCCGGTAATCCGAAATAATTAATAAAATTAGCTACACCTATCATGCGCGGCCATCTGATTCCAAACTAAGCAGAGCCTGTAGATACTATGACAACCAGACAATTAATAGGTAAGGTTTTTAAGGTTTAGACATATATTTCTAAACATATTCGAGATGTATTAAATAACAGAGTAAGTAATAACAAGCATTTGCATTTAATAAAATCAATACCCATGAAACGAACAGTATTTCAAACATGTTCCTTTAGAACTCGGTTATCTCTCATGTAATACATTTTTTCAATAAGGTTTGCTATGAAATTTTCAAAGCTATTTCATATTTGCATTACAAATTTCACAGTCGAGACATATTTCATTCAGTTTAATTCGCCGGCGGCTGAATTAGACGAGGTAGACGTCTAGACGGGAGTATTCGATACCTTTCAATATGTTCCAACACATTTATTTCCTTAAAGAGTTATGCTTACATTTTGAGTATATTTGCAGTGCTTTTATATTATGTGAGCTCACTGCGCTAGTTTGTTTAAGCAAAACTGATACTCGTCGTTATACCAAAATTGCTTTCGTAGTTTTGAAATTATTTTCACGACGAGGTACTTAATATTGATGTCTCCATGCGTTTTAGAATCATCACAGTCAAATAAACAGGCAAACGTATAAGAAAATGATCCCTTAACAGCGTTTGTCCACCAACGCCCATCAACGGGGCGTCATGATATTGCCGAAGCAGCGACACATTTAATTACTGTAGCCGTTTGTCCATCGTTTGTCCATTGTACCGGTCGCCGAAGTAAAATAATCTTGTTCACGGGGATTTCCCGTTAACGAATTGCGGTAGACAAACAGCCTAAGGGTTCTTTATGAAGTGAACACTTCTTCAGCGGCGTTGTGCACTTTTTTTAGTATTGGTAAAAAATGTTAAACTCGCGTCAGGGTCACGTAAACCTGTTCGAAAATTCGTAGATCACGTGACTTTGATCGAAAATTCGTAAAACGTAGGGAGAGGAATGAAAAACGGCTACAATATCATTAGAACATAAAGGTAAATTTCGTTGTTATTATAGCTCAGGTGGGAAATCGGACGGTTCAGAAACCAAAAGACCCTTTTTTATTTTATTTTTTAATTTTGGTTTTTTGATTTGTGATTACACCATATAAATGTTAGTACTTTTATACTGGTAAAAAAAATATTCAAAAATGCACAACGTTAATGTTCAAATTTTCACTTCTGTCGGCACTCCCGGAATACAACCCGTTTTTTTTATAAATATCTTATAGCTTACTCTTGGGTCCGATCATGCCTGATGGTAAGAATTGATGAGGCCTAAATGGAATGAGCGCACCCAGAAGATGTCCTAAAAGTGTCCGAGTTCTTATTATTTATAGAATGTACACAGTCCTTAAAACATAATCATTTGTTTGTATCAGTCCAATAATGGAAATTTCTCCCTATTTGGACTTCGCCTTTTTCAACTAGTTTCAGGAATCTACATCAATAAATAATGAATTAAGAAGCTGCTAAGAAACTCATAGGCCTTTCTTTTAAAGTCATCAGGCTGTATTACAGTAATGATTCGTTTTATATTTTTTTATTTTATTTATTAGGTTCACCAATAATTATTTACACTAACAATACATTAAAAACAAAGGTGAAATACAACAAAGAGTGTAACAATCACTTATAGGTAAACACCACATGCACTTAATAAAAGAGAAACAATTATAGACTAACCCTACCATACACACATACCAACATTGTAAAAACTATAGTTTTAAAATTAAAGAAAAAAAATACATAGTTGAACATGAAACAACAAAGAAAAATACTGCAAGGCTAACATATCTCTAGCAAACAATTCAAAATTCTAGATTTAAGTTTCGCAAGTGAATCGAAATGGAGGTCTATTTGATCACTGCAATGATTTAAAACCTTACTGAGTCTTGCAATTGGCAAATATAACCAGTGTTTATGTTAAATTAGTCTAATCTACACTGATATATAAAGAAGAGTTTGTTTATTTGTTAATCTAAGGAGGTTAATCTAAAAAAAAAAAGTGTTGAATAGTCTATTTATTGAGGAAGGCTTAAGAACTAACAGGAGCTTAAAATCAATGAAATATGTTGCAAAAACGTAGAAAATGACGCAGACGAAGTAGCGCGAGTCCGCTAGTTAACTATACAAGGACAGGTCTACTTGATATTAAGTACTGAAGACAATTTCAACTATTAATCATCTCTAGACATTTTCAAGTTCTATTAGGTATAGTATCGCTAGCCTCGTTAAAGGTTTAACAATTGGGACGTAGTTTGAAACTACATGATCGAGCTGTGTGAATTAAACTTTCTGTCAAATTTGACTTGGTATTGTCCTATTTATAGTACTGACATCTGCTTACAGTTATTAATACTATTTTAAGTGCTATATTAAGTACAAAAAACTAAAGGCAAAAAGTGAAGTAACCCGAGTATAAATGTTAAAAAGGATTTTTGCAAGTTGATTTCAGCGCTCAATAACCATCTCTATCAAATAAACGCGTACAGTAACCGCCCACTATGGCACCTTTACCTTAGTTTTATATAAATTTCAGTCTACCATTTTATTACGACCCGCACAAGGTACATATGTAGTGCGATGAATAATGGAAAGTCTTACACCCATATTGGATTTGACGCACCTCAAATATTGAATTCGTAAAGGAATAGACGTAGTTTTGTCTTTCAATAACGTCTTGGTTTTATTGGCTAGTGGAATTGGTAAGGCTTAAAAGGAATTGGATATTTTGACGATAAATAGCTGGTTCTGTCTTGAGATGGTCAGTTTTAAGATTACTAATTTCTAGGTTTTTGGTGACCGCTTATCTAAATTTTACACAGACGCACACAGTTATATTTTTTTTTAAGACGGCTCCTGCAATAGGGTACAAGCCCTGTGTCGCGGGGGACTTTACAAACACACAAGTCACGGACACAAAGTAGACCTAGACTCGGAACAACAATTTGTGGATCACACAAAGTGGTGTCCCGTGTGGGAATCGAACCCACGTCCTCTTGCGTAGCAGTCGGACACACTTCCACCGCGCCACAGAGGCAGTCGAAATATACTACGATAATATACTCACATTTGCACAATAATGCGATCTAAAGCTCCCGACTGGCCTGTGGGTCTAGTGGTTAGTGACCCTGACTGCTAAGCCAGTGACCGTTGGTTTGATTCCCACACGCGACACCACTTTTTGTATTCCACAAATTGTTGGTTCGAGTCTGGGTGTACTTTGTGTACGTGATTTTTTATCTATACTAATATTATAAAGCGGAAGAGTTTGTTTGTTTGCTTTGTTTGTTTGTTTGTTTGTTTAAACGTGCTAATCTCAGGAACTACTGGTCCGATTTGAAAAAATATTTTTTTGTTGGATAGCCCATTTATCGAGGAAGGCTATAGGCATATAACATCGCGCTACGACTGATAGGAGCGGAGTAGCGACGTGAAATGTTGCAAAAACGGGGAAAATTTACGCATACGAAGTTGCGCGGGACAGCTAGTGTTTTATAAGTCGGGAGTTTTCATTATAAAAAATGGTGGTCTGTAAAGTTGGTTTACGGACGATAATTTTACGTGATAACGTCTTAAGAAATCATTGATGACATTGTAATAAACAACAAGCTGTCACAGGCTTGACAGCTTTTTATTTTATTTAGTTATTTTTTATTTTTTTTTATTTATCAATTGTACCGCTTGTCGCTGCAATCGCCAAATTTGTTGTCATTGTAATAAACAACCATGCATGTTACAGCTTCAGTGGACCCGGGCGCATTCGCCCAACTGCCACAATACTTCAGCCTATCAGCAGGTGGAACGCGACGGACCGTGATACTTTTTCATACGTGCACCTGCTCATCGATTTATAAGACGTTACTGCGTCACGTGTGGAATATTATTCACAAATCTATATTAATATTATAAACCTGAAGAGTTTGTTTGTTTGTTTAAAGACAGTAATCTCTGGAACTACTATTTATCGAGGAAGGCTATAGGCTATATAACATCACGTTACGACTAATAGGAGCGGAGCAGCAATGAAAAATGTTGCAAAAACGGGGGAAAATAACGTAGACGAAGTTGCGCGGGTCAGCTATTTAATACATATCAATCCTTAACAGCTAGTAGGAAGCTAGTTGCCGAGCTTCCATCTGAGTTGGGGTAATATATTTCAGTCATTCCTCTTTATTATACAGTAGCATTGGTGTGCTTATGACGATAACATGAAAGTACCACATATTATAAGAGTATTAAGTCAAAATGGCAATAATGAAAAAACCTTTTAGTCCTAATAGCACTTAAATATTCGGTTGAAACCACTTCCCAAATAACTTTCCGTAATATAATATAGCCGCAACACACCAAACTTCATGATAGCCTACACTTTAAACCCGTAATAGTTTAACTTGAAATTCTTTGCATAATTTCTGAAAACGCTTCCCTAAAGGTTTAGACAACATTAATAATGTTGGAATAGCTTTTAAGATAACGCTAATTTTGGAAATGTTAAATCCTAATAAACCTAGTAATGAAATCAGTTACAAATCTTTCGAGCCTACGTTAATTATTTTTGTTAGGTATTTGTTTAATTACCTCTTATTAATATTAAGACTGGTTTGTTGGTCTAGGGGTTAGTTACCCACTAAGCCGGAGGTACGTGGGTTCGATCCCCACCCAGAATAAAACTTTATGTGATGAGTACGATGGTTTATTCTGTGTCTGTAATTTATCTATAATATGTATGTATTTAGAAATACATAAGTATGTTTATCAGTTGTCTAATTACCATAGTACAAACTCTGCTTAGTTTGGAATCAGATGACGTTATGTGAGTTGTCCCAAGATATTATTATTAAATATTATATGTCTCTCTGTTTGTGTATCCGTTTGTTTTGCTGAGGACAAAAACATTCCACTAAACACGAAACATTATATTGTTTGCTGCATTATAGTAAAGTATGTACATACTTATGAAATAAATAGGTAGTAGCAAAGTATATAATTATAGTTAATGAACAGGTAAATCAAACCTTTTATTTACCCGACGTTTCGATCAAATTGCACCAATCGTGGTCACGGGACGACTGATGGAAGCTTAGCGATGTCTCCGTGCGGCGCGGGGTTTTATACCTAATACGTATAAAAATCGCTAAAGCTTAAAAACAATAGGTATATCAAAAGTTGTAAATAGGTATAAAACATTAATAGTTACTTGCTTCTGCTGTCAGTTCCACTCGCAAATATCATTGGTTAATGTGATGATTTCAGAAGTCACTGATCCCCTTTTTGAGGTCCTTGAGGAGAAGCAGAATTAAAAAAAAAATCCTTTCCGAAAATGTCAATTTCTTTGGTCAAGTAATTTATGACATTTCGTACTTATCAATTAGTGCTAATGTTTATTAAAATAAATATCATTAACGCGATCGAAGTCACAGTTAAAGATAGTATAATTTATTTAAGGAGAGACCTTAAGCTCAAAGTATTGATTAAGTTGATGAACAGGTCCTTGTATAATTACGTCCTATTAATAATATGATTGTGTAGGCACGTTTCTATGATTAATTATTCAAGACGAGACGTACCTAAGACTAAAGTATTTTGTCCAGATACCTACTTATTTTAGATTATGTTCTTCATTACAAACTGAGAATAATTTCTAATTTCTTAATAATAATAGAATAATTTCTATTGCACTTAAAAATAGATCCTAAAAAAAATAAACATTATAGATTTCTTTAACGATTCCCTTGTCTTTCAATACCAGATGGCAATTCCGAAGTTTTCTATTTTCTTCCCAACAGTAGCGTTGAAACTGAACAATATAATCAAATTTAGCACTCATTCTGTGAAACAGTCAGGGAGGTTGACACAAAAACGTTCGGGTCTCGCGACAAACCGCGGCTGTGCTCAAGCTACGCATGGAAATACAGTCACAGAACTAAAGTTATTTGATGTTCCTAGCTTATAAATCTTCTAATTAGAGCACAAAAATGTATGGTTATTGGAATCAGTAAATAATATTATTGAATAATAAATAACAAATAACATACCTACATTGTGTATGTTCATAAATGAAATAAAACGTATCTTGGAATCACACAGAACCATCTGATACTAATCTAGAAGAAAGCCTACGGCAACCAGACAAATGATAAACATGTTTGTATATTTTTAAAAATACAAACAAAATTCACACTTCCATACTAATATTATGAATGTGAAAGTAACTCTGTCTGTCTTTTACGCTTTCACGTTCAAACAGCTAAACCGATTTAGATGAAATTTGGTATGGAGATAGTTTGAGTCCCGGGGAAGGGCAAAGGATAGTTTTTATCGCGATAACCGACATCCATGCGGGCGAAACCACGGGCGAAAGCTAGTTACAAATAAAAATTCAAAAACTTTGACACAGATTGGAGACAGAGTTCGATTTTCACCCAGGATACGGTGAAAATCGAACTCTGGCATAGTAATTAGAATCTTTACCCATTAGACCAATAGGCAAATCAATTAGTGTAGGTACATTGTTCAAGTGGTTATTAGCAACATGCAACTTTGGTCAGTCATGTCCTGAAAGAGCTAGGGACCCGAAAATTGTATTATGAGCGACATGTTCAAAACTGATTTCCCCTTTGTAACTTTATAATAATTTTGGTTTTAAATTTTTCTCTGTATATTAGATACTGGCTTTGGCCCGCGGCTCCACCCACGTGGATGTCGGTTATCGCGACAAAAATTATCCTATGTCCTTCCCCGGGACTCCAACTATCTCCATACCAAATTTTGTCTAAATCGTTTAGCTGTTTGAGCGTAAAAGCGTAACAGATTGAGTTACTTTCACAATTATAATATTAGTATGGATTTTTTATTGGGAACCACGTAGAGCCTATAAAGTTTACTTTTAACTTTCGAAATTACTTAAGGTTAGGTTCCAAAAAAGTTTACGTAGGACTCGTGCATTTAGACTGCTGCAACTTCTAAATATAACTACGTACATTGTTGGCTTTTAATAAAAATGGATAGCATCGCCTGCGTGGACATGGAATTTATCGCATACATTACCGCGTGGTATCTCTTAGGAATAGTACCACCCTTTCTCTTGCTGTGGGTATCGTCAAGGCGACTAAGGGATTTCACACCGGAGGACGAGCAGCAGCGCCCTCTGCGTACTTTAAACCTTACTGCGATCGGCAACCCGCTCACCAAATATGGCGATATTATGGCAATTACCCCTAGGATCTATATTAATATAGGCTCTACTGAGAAGTCCCGTGTCTAGCTGTAGGACATCATATGGGTTGATATTATTACCAAGTTCAGCATCGCTTTCATCCATTTACGACAGCGAATATTAACTTTATCACGACTACAAGCTTTTCTGTTTAAGGCAAACGTTATAGCGCAAAAAACGATTAAATAAAACGAATAAGGAAACCAATTTCCCGACATGAATATGGCAACTTACATGTGTCGCGAAGGAATCTTGCAACGTGAACTGAATTCGTAATTCATGTCTTACTTTAAACCCTTCTTATCTTCTGAAACAATGTCGCTTCTAGTAAAAATACATTGTTGTTTGAACAATCTGGTTCTAAATCTGTGACTACGTTTTACTGTCTCGTCCCACTTGTCCCAAATAAGTCTTTCAGTGTTAGTAGTTTGGGCCAAAAGGAAATTATACTACTGTAGTGTACTTCGTCTAAGTTTCGCCTAAAGTGGTTTTTGCCTGATTTAGACTGTAACTGTTCTATTGTTTCTTTTGACGGTATTTGCGTAATTGTGTTCAAAGTCAATTTTCTGATGGTACTTAGGGAAATTTCAATAGGTATTAGATGTCGTAATTTCTTGCCTGTTAAGTATTGGATATGTACCTAATGTTATATTATTATATAGTTTTACTTTTAATTGAATGTATTTATTAGCTGGTACCCATTTTAAGAACCTAATTATTTACTAGCCTGGTCTACTGGTTAGTGACTGCTAAGCCGGAGGTCGTAGGTTCGATCTCCACCTAGGATAAAACTTTGTGTGATGAGCACGATGATTTATTCTGTGTCTGGGTGTAATATCTATCATATGTATTTATTTAGAAATATATAAATATGTTCATTAGTTGTCTGGTTGCCATAGAACAAGCTCTGCTTAGTTTGGGGTCAGGTGACGTTGTGTGAGTTGTCCCAAGATATTATTATTAATATTATTACTTTGATGCTCTTAACACACGATTTACATTCACATAGTTTATTGAGACTCCGATCGAAAGTTAATATGATGGGTCTTACAAATTTCTTTATTGATTTGGGAATCAAACCCACAAACTTTCGCACAGCGGTTGTATTGTACGCATACTTGTGGTAGTCAAAAGGTTAAGAAGTGATGAAGATTGACAAATTCTATAATTCCTGTAACAAGCAAATATATTGTCGTGAGGATTTTAGTGCCCTCTGCATTCTTATTTGTTTTTGACTAAAAATTTAAACAAACAATACCAATTTTAATTGGACAAGTTGTGTGCTATCGCGTAGCTTTTGTACTAACGGTATCGATACTCAAACATTTGCGATACTAATTTGAAAACTTGCAGATGTAAGCACTATTGAAAGGGATTGTTGTTTATTGCTGACGAGCATTTTCGTAGCAAATTGTTCTTAATGTTTAACTAAGCGGCGGTAGCTGAATTGTTATGGGATCGGTCTCGCAATCGTGAGATCGCGGGTTCGAAAGGTCCCTACCCATTATACTATCGACATGAACACTCCTAATAGTAATCGGATTGCTAGATGATCCATTTCTACACCTTTTAATATAAATTATAATGCTTATACATGACGTGTTGGTCTACTTGTTAATGATTATATTCGAACTCACGTCATTTGGCTTAGTACCAGATGTCGTGAGTCCGATTTCCACCCAGAATAGCAATATGTGTGTAATGAGCATGATTGTTTTTTCAATAAATTGATCTAATTTTATTTTCTAAAAATATTTGAAATTCGGACCAGTAGATCCTCCAGAGAGATTACCGCGTAAAAAACAAACAAACAAACTCTTCAGCTTTCTAATATTAGTATAGATTTAAATAAATATGAGAAGTAGGTTTACACTTTTTCGTTACATGCAATAAACCAATTATGAAGATTATGTGCAGTTAGTTGTCCATAAAAAAATACCCGTACAAAATATAACATAAGATAGCCTTAGTTAAACTTCCCTTCAAAGTCGTAAAGCGTCGAAGATTTTTTGATTTATCAATAGCCATTTGGGCTTGAATTGGCGATTGAGGCAGGCATGAACCCAATCTCAGAGTATGAAGTATTGCCTTCGGGGTCAGTGATTGATAGTAGACCCTATCGGGAACCTCCGAAGATTTATGTACACCAGGAATGGAATAATTATATGCTCCATAACCCTTTATTTGACCTGTGAAATTGGTGGAAATTAGTGAAGTGTAATTGTCTCTTTTGTTACCATTATAAAATTCAAAATTCTTTATTTACTTAATTTTTATGCAAAACAACACTTGTGATACGTGGGGATTCTACAAGTACAAGTAATGCCAAATTTGCAACGAATAGGTAAAGCCGGAGAAAAGAACACGGCAATAAAAACTAGCAGCCGCTCTTTTCAAATTGCCAATTATACAATGTTTGAATGTTTATAAACTTGAATCATATCAAGTTTATAATGATATAGATAAGGTGCTGCTATTAATATACTATACACCATAATAAAGGATTGATGCAAATTATATTATTAAAAAAGTTGGAACATGAGATAAAATCAAATCAGCCTTGGTGGGCACACCATGGGTAAAAACTATATGTGCTTAAATATTGATTAAAGTATTGTTCTGTTACACGTTTTACTTATTAATAGACTGTAAATTAGTCTTTTAAACTTTTGGACTTGTTGATCAAGGTGCAATCATAACCGCTCATTTTTAAAGCATGAAATTCACACAACTTTACAACATAAATGAGTTCTACAAAAAATATATATAAAAATTCCACGCCTAAAGGTTGGGAAAACACCTTCACGCATAGAAGCAGCAAGCAAAAATGTCTTGTATGTTATTATATTCTAAATTAAATTTAAAATACCTTCCAATTTAATAAATGTTTTCATAAGATGTCCCCTCACTCGTTTTGAGGGCCTTCTTGAGTTGAACGACCATTTAGGATAAAGAGAGGAATTATTTTTCCCAAAATTTGTTTCGACAAAATATTTTATTTACATAAAGTAAATTCTTACATTAAAAAATGAAAATATGAAACAATTTTTCAGCGGATTTGAATCTTGTACACATCTTTCTTTATACAATACAATTAAATAACATTGAAGTGGTTGTTTGTAAAGTAAAAAGCTATAGCTGGATTTTCTATTTATACATATGGGATTGAAGTGATATCCTTTTGAAAAGATACTACCACCGTAAATAAAAGTTAGCATCAGCATAGTTTATCTAATACCAGTGATATGATCAATACTTATACTGTAAATGCGCATATATTAATGAGTTGTGTTCAAAAGTATTTCGGTCGCTGCTATTTACTTTCATATGACAGTGACAGCATCAGGGTTAACGGCGTTTCAAAACTAAGTGACGTTTGAGTATTTGGCCAGAGGTAAGACTACTAGAAAAAACTGTTAAATAAGCACAAGTTATCGTTCAAATAATAATATCCTGAACTAGTAACTTAGTCCTTTCCAATTTTGAAATAATCTTATTTAACATTTTCTATTTTGTCACTAGTTTAGAAAATGGTAACAAAATGGAATATTTAGTATTACTATTTATTTTGGATCAACTAAACTACGTTTTTATCCGTCTCCTAGGGTATTTTGTTGACAATTTTAGGCATTTATTTGATGTTGTCTGAGCTTTAAAGTATTGGGTACGAAAGCCTCTATTTATCTAAACAAAAGTGGATAGCGACATGAAAAAACTGGTACACATGTAAATAAACGGCTGATTTTTGTAAAATATTTTAATTTGGCTACGTATTTGGAGGAAGTTCAATCTAAAGTACTTTTATAAATATAAATTCATTTCTGACATTTTCTTATTTTGTTCCTCTTTTACGAGACTGAGGGCAGCATTTTCCGTCTGGATAAATTCACTTTTAATTCTTGATTCTAGGAAATATTATTCCCATGATATAGTACTCTATTTTTGGCCTTATGTAAATCCGCAGTATATCAGTTTAAAAGTGTTAGTCCCTTTTATTCTTTAAATAACACTGCTAAGAGAAACAGAGACAACAATTTTTTGTTGAATTCCTAGTGTATTTCGCTCCAACTGATTCGTTTATATCAAAACTCACCTTAATACTCTAGATCCCTAAAGCTCATGTCCAATACGATGTTTAATCAACACATAAAACACGTTTCAATTCCAAACTGTATTTTTTTCAATCACCAGCTTTTAACTACGCATCCAAATTTTGTAACTCACAGTCCACAAATCCTATTATGCAAATATGTCAAAGCTTGTATCGATCGTTCGCGATATTGGCTTTTGATTTGCAAACATTTGCCTTCTGTTTTTAAAGGGATCGAATGCTTTTACCTATCTCTGTCTTTTATATACGAAATAAAAGAGAGGGAATATAAAAACGTGTTTGTAAGGCTGGGGCTTAATACTGTGAATCTATTCGTTTCTTCATTTGCAAGGGTTTTGTTTGGCTGCCGAATGTTCTTAAGTAAAGTAAAAAAAGGGAATGGTAATAAATAGGTTTTTTGGCGTTTGTTTACTGTGTGGCGGCAAAGCCCTTGGAATCGTTTTCCGTGGGGTAGCATAAGTAAATATTTTATTGATTCTATGGCTTTGGGAATCGGGTTATAGAATTTGGTTTAAGAAATACTCTTGTGGCTGTTAGTAGACTTGTATGAGGACAGTAAAACTCAACTTTCTTTGTTCAATGAAAAAAAAGAAAGAAAAGAAAAGAAGCATTTATTTGTTGCACCATATGTCACAACTTTACAGAAGTAAGTACTAGTTTAAAATTATTTAAGCAAAAGACGTCTTAAAAAACACAAATACAATTAAAAAATAAAACAAAGAGACCAAGTTAAATAAAAAGTAAGACACATGAAAATAAAATTATGAAGAGAAACAAAATTAAAAAAGAATATCATATTAGCATTTTTTTATCAATCATAAAATAAATTAATGCATTCAACTTTTTTTAAGTACATTAGTTACGACTTTTGTAAAATAATAAATTAATCGATAAATTAACATTATACCATACTATCGTCATTTTACCCCAATCCACTTAAAACATTAAACTTTAAATTTAACATTAAAGCGACTTAAACTTAAATTAGAAAATATAAAGTACAAATTTACCAAATGCAGCCACGCCATTACTTCTAATTATACCAATAAAAAACCAATAACATTTTCTAACATCTAAAAATAAAACTTCCCTTTATACTTACGCTATTTATATAAGTCATAAAGCCAACAAGTTATCATAAAAAAGGCATAAACAATTTCTAACTTCATTTCATAGTAAGTCAGGGACTAGAGGAAATAAAACGTCAGTTCCACTCCAGCCTTCACACGGTCACAATGAGATGATACAGTTCACCCAACAATATTATACTGCTACAACGACTCTTAGGTATAATGTGTCATGTATAAAAACAAATTAGAATTTCGTTCATATGATGTTACAGTTTCGGCCTTTTAACATGCGTCTGTCTAACGCAACTTATTACTTAAATTATCCATCGTCCCCAATTAGTTTAGTAACGTTGTTGTATATTATTTCATGTAAAAGTACTAGGCCTATATTTTGCAATCGTCTAGGAGCCAGATTTTTTTCTAATTACTATGTTAAGACATAAACATCATTAATATTACTAGTAGTTTTCTCTTACTGTGTTTAAGTAAGTTTAAATAAACCTTTTCCTTAAAATATAGTTCTCGGAAGAATCTAGTTGGTTTAGTCTTTTGCATGTTCCCTGTTTGATATTGAAAATAAAATAAATGGCGATACATACAAGATATTAGCCTCAATTCAAGGCTGAGTAGTATGATACACAAAGAAGGTTCAGCACATTAAAATTGCATATAATACGTGCTGTAAGCAACTTTAAACGCAAAAGGTACGTCAAATCTATAACCACTTTTGGCAATACATTAACCTAATACCTCATGAGCCTTCTTCTAGTAGCGTTCTTATTTTTTCCCCTATTCTAACATACAACAATCAAAACTATAAACTTTTTTTTGCCTTTTCCTTCTGGGTCTATTTTTAATGTAAATGCAAAAATGCAATGTTAAAATCAGTGCACAATTGATAAAAATATTTACGTAGGTATATCTAGCATACAGTATATTATTCTCGAATGCAAACTTTTTACTGTTTTGACATTGGTAACAATAGGAAAAAATATATAACCCATACTACTTTGAGCCGCCCTTCTGTTAAGTTACAATTTTTGCAGTTAACTTAGTATACTTGCTACCCGTTGACATAACAAATGGCTATTACTACATAACATTTGGGGTCAGCGGAACCTTGTCAGCGCTCACTTGTTATTGGAGTTTTTGTGACGTTTTTATGAATGTGTAGACTTTTGTGTGACGAATGTTCCTTTACGTTACTTTTTGACATTTTAAATTTAACAAAACAAGTTGATAAGTCAAGGTTTTTTTTTTTACTTAAGTTTAAATAACTAAAAATTTGATGTTGTATTTCTGTTGGTGGATAAGATCACTAAAGCTCTTCGAGGATTAATAATCGTACATACTACAGCTGTACAAGGTGTAACAGAAAGGTGTGGTCAAATTTGAGCAGCGGATAGGGTATGTTATCAGTAATGCACCTACCATGGTGCCATAGCTGGTTGCATTGTTATTACATAGTTATAGCATATTCTTTTTGTCAAAATTTAGTAGTGAAAGGCGTATGGCATAAGTATTATACCCCCTCTGGTACGTAATTCGATTGAATTATTATGGCATCAAACTTTTTTTAATGAATAACTTTTTCATTCATAAATAAACGAATTATAAATATTTTTTTAGGGTACTCCGATTTTGATAAAATTAGGTATGTGCACTCAGTATCATGGGCACATACCAACCCTTGAATATGACCACACCTATCTGTTACACCCTGTATAGTAGGCAGTCTCCTTACAACAGCGGTAGTATGTCCGAATGCTGTGCTTGCTTGCAGTGAGTTTAATTCCTACACTAGTGAATTTTCTGAATCTGGTAAAATCGTCGTCGTCTGTTCAATCTTCCGCAATGCAGAATTTATGCCTTAAGTCCCCTAAAAAGGGAGGGATAAGTTTAAAAAAGATGTTGTTAAGCAGATAACCCAACGTCATACTTGGAGCTGTAATTTAACTTCAAAAGAAGTGTGGCTACATAGTACCTAATATAAAAAAACATTTTTGACAAAAAATCATCTAACCGACTTCAATCTCAGTTGATTTGCGGGTAATTAATGTGGAGTTTCGTTATCTGTCTCCAAAACTTATTATTAGATCTTGACAAAACTTATATAGGACCATTTCGGAATAAACTTCTTTCGAACATAAAAACAATTTTGAAAATCCGTCCATATATACCCGACCGTACATAAAAAAACGAACATCCAAATTGAGAACCTCCTCCTTTTTGAACTCGGTTAAAAATATGAACGTTAAACTTCCATTTTCGTTACCAAGTTTCCAGCAAATATTTTCTACATAGGCACCTACGTAGGTAAGTTTCTAAAACTACATACTTAATAAAATTAACGAAAAACACGATGATATATCGCCTTACAAATTATTCCGGGCCATTGATACCCTCGGTAGCGAAAAAGTGTTAAGATGTTACAACCGAAAGCTTAACAGGGGAGAAAATTCATGCCCCTATAAATTGTAGGAATAGAAGATTTTTCGTTTTATCATCCCTATGATAGTTTTAATGTAGTTTTTATTGTTCAGTTATACGAGCGTTTTATATGAGGTTTATAGGGTGAGATTTGACCCAGTGAGGATAAAACATACATCAAAACATCATCCTTGAATCTTAGAGGCGATAAGAGCAAAGGTTTCATGAAGGTTTTATTTTATTGTTCGTCTTACGTTGCAAACAAACTTACGCATGGTCGTATGCAGTTATTGCAGTATAATATGGACTTTAGGAAGCGTATCACTTGGCCGAATACTCAACCGTCACTTAGTTTTGAACACTGACCTCTATTGACTGCCGACAACAATAGGACTTCAATTATTAAAATATATATATTACGGGTCTTAATCGCGTGAATAATTTAAGGTAAAATACCTTGTTTATTGCCCGACGTCTTCCCGTGACCACGGCCGTTGCAATACGGTCGAAACGTTCACGCGATTAAGACCCGTAATATATATATTTTAATAATGTGTACAAATCGCGAAAGTTTATCAACATTTTTAGGACTTCAATTTCCAAATTTGGGAGGTCATTTGACAAAATCGAATGGAAGTTTTTATTCTTGTTACACAATTTCTTGTTACATAAGTAATTGTGTAATAAGTTGATGTTGTATAAAAAAAAAAAATAAAAAAAAAAAAAAGTATACCAACAGCGGTCATTTGTCATAATAAACTCCGCTTTTGGTTAACTTTTAGGTGTACAAAGTGCTCCATGCTTAATATATATTTTTTATTTAGTTTTTTTATAAACCTATATGTGTATTTTTCTTTAGCTTTTTTCAAAGCTATATTTTTCTTTTCAAAATGAATATGTAAAGAGTGTTGTTTTTGTTGTTATTTCATTGCAATACGATAATTAGAAGTAGTTAGGTCAAAGTTAATCGTCATAACCTATACATCCCTGAGGAGTGCCACTCCATCATCAGATTAGAGGAATAGTTGCGACAGAAATGCTAAGCACGAGTCAAAAATATGTATCATTTGAACAGTCAAGTTATCCACAAATGTTATTCGGAGTTATAAATATTTACTTTATAGTTTGTTTTTTAAGCTGTGTGCAAAACGTAATACTGTGACTGAGAAAATATAATTTGTTAAAGTTTCTTCAAGTAAGTAGGTATAGATACACTGTGAATTTGTTATCCTTTTTGAGCCGAAAATTTTGAACTCCATATCAATAACCTAGCCTATAAAAATATTAATTATTTATTTAGATTTTTTTTAATTAAAAAAAAATAAAAATAATGTTGTTTGCGAAAATTAAAAAAGCAACTGTGATATTCGATTCCACCTAATAAGAAGAAGCACTATGATCTTAAGATATATGTCATACATAGTTTTCCACCGCCTAAAAGTGCTGCGCCGCTAGAAGGCAAAATAGGGTACCTTAAAAAAAAAAATAAGTTTAACTGATATTTTTATGGACTAGGTATTTATGGAGTTCAAAATTTTCGACTCCAAAACGACTACAAAATCACGATGTACCAGGCCTTACAGTAAGAAGTACTTACAGCTACATATTCACATAAACAGAGTGAGTTTTAATACACTTTAACCTCTCGTTCTTGACTTCTTTACATTACACTTAATAACTAAGTGTAATAATTATTGAATAATAAAATAAACCCTTGCCCACCTACCACCTATTTTACACACAACCTCTGAGAGACCCCGGAGTAACATCGATGTTTCTTTATCAGGTTCAGGGCCTGAACCTCACAATACACAACGATTTTACTCCAGTACTAATGCAGCAATGTAGGTGGTTAAGGTCGAACTCCAAAAACCAGTTGTAGGTGATTAAGGGTAATCATCATCATCATCATCAGCCTATCGCAGTCCACTGCTGGACATAGGCCTCTCCAATTGCACGCCACACGTAGCTAAAGTAACAGGTCAGTGACGGGCAGCAGCGTCACTGATGCGAGAGCTACGCCCTGCGATCGCTAACCCGCCTGCCCAGCGTGGCGATTATGGGCATTACCCCCATATGCACCAAGCACAAAAGGATTAAGGGTAATATATCAAATATTTTCCAAAACTGACAATTATTACAAAGTTATTTAGTGTTATGTAAAGAAGCCACAAGCGGGATTAGTAGTATATTACAAATTACTCTGTATAGAACAAAGAAATGATTAACACGCATTTTCAATAAATTATTCTAGCACAAGTAATCAACGACGAAGAAATTTTCAAATTCAATTCCCTAATGTAAATCTTCTTACGTAATTAACAGAAGACTTACTCTGAATAATATATTAGCTGATACGCCATAACGTAAGTAAACAAATTAAAGACGTTCATTTTCACCTAAAGTTTACAAGGTTATGAAGACGTTTTAATTTCAGGAATAGTGTTAGGTTTAGTAGTATAAACTAGTGTAGTAGTGGGAGTTGTAAATGTAACGAATGCGTCTGTGTATCTGTATGCGTAAGCTTTCAAAGGAATAGATCAATATTGATGCCGGTTTTTTATTGGGAAGCTAGTTTTATTGGGACGATTCTTGACGGTTTCATGAAAATCGGCTCAACTGTTTCAAAGGTATTTTTTTTTTACCTTTTTAGCGGACGTTTGTATAATGTTGACTTGCTATATGTGCTGCTACCCTTCATATTGAAGAATCAGCTACGTGAGTTGGCTAGCAAAAGCAATATGTGAAATAAACATATTCTAAATTAATAAAAGAAACTGTGGTGACTTTCGTTTTTCAATTAGTTTTTTTGTTTCTCGTGATTATGGTATCCCGCCAAAAACATTTTCATGTAAATTGACGCCAAGACGAGTAGGTTCATTTGCTACCACTCTAAAAAAGTTATCAGATCTTACGGAAAGCCAAGATCTTAACTCTACACGCCCTAACCAAATACTCTTTATTCCTCATCATGACGTTGATAGAGCGTTCTACGTGAATTGTAGTCATAAGTTCTCTTTAAACCGTACACCGTATGCAAAATCTGTTGCTTGCCTGTTCCGTTTCACAAGGCTCTTTTGTTACAAATTCAATACCACTTACTACTTAGTCAATATTTTCTGTTTATAAGCAGGCATATTAGTGTCCACGTAACTTTTATGAAACGGTCAAGCCAAAGATTTTGACTACGGTATAAGATTTGCAGAGAAATTAGACTTGCAGAGAATTGACGCAGAACGCTATATCTGGGTATTTTAGATATAAATAATTTATAAAGTATATTAGTACCTTTGAAAGTTAGCATGTTTAGTGAACACTGTATTGGTATTATATCCTGAGCATTTGGACTTTCTAGAATCACAAAATACGACGAAAAGCTTTGAGAAAAGGTAGGTAGTGATAGATAGGTAGTGTTTTCAGGGGGCACTGCCGTGCCCCCTGAAAACGAATATTTGTGCTGAGTTAGTATTGGTAAAAGTAAAAAAATGCATGTCGCTAAAAACTGTAGGCACCTTCTGCTTTTTGGCCAATTTTTAATTAGAGAAAATGATGGGTAAAACATTTAAAGATTGTAAAATTCAAGCTTTTTGGCTCTGTGTTTAATTAAGTATTATACAATTTAATTTAGGGACGACCTGACCTTAGGTGTTGAAAACACAATATGTAGAAACTTTCACAACTTGAAATTAGTTAATTAGCTGAATCAACAGCCTCTGGGCTCTCCTACCAGTGGGGATTTTAATTTCTATCTCGCTGAATGTAAATCCTTGTTGACATATAAAACAGCCCTTTTTTAAAGCGATTATATCTTTTTTTAAGCTCTTTGGATACATACTTTTTCAGGTTTGTGTACTTTTATACTTTATGTATGTTATGATGATTAATTGGCTTTGAAAAAAGGATTGGAGAGACGACTTTATTTGTCATTGTCATAATAAAATAAAAAGGTTTGAGGTTTTAACGTCAGAGGTCATCCTGTCCTTGTAAAAGTTGTTATATTTGATTACTTACAGAGTTTGAATTTAAATGTTGATAAACTTTCGCGATTTGTACACATTGTATATTCTACAGGTCTTAATCGCGTAAATAATTTAAGGTAAAGTGCAACGGCTGTCGCCTACGTGAAGTGCTGGTTTCGGAAACTACCCTCGCTTGATTTGTATCACTCACTATTACGGAACTGTCGGTACTTCGACACACAACACTAAGAATATTTGCACACTGGCGTGCAATGATTGTTCGGCGGTGTATACACTTGCTGATCACAAAATTCCACGATGTTGACAAATGGTATCCATCTTCTCGGTTGAAATTTACGTGTTATTTTATTTCAACCGCATCCCTTGCCATCCTGGAGTAATAGTGACGGTTTGAAAAAGTTTGAATGTACCTAACTCGTTGGTTTGATTATCTGGTGTTGTTCATTTTGTCCCTCCTTTTGCTGCAATCTAATTGTAAGAATCGATAATAATTTTAAAAATCCGTGTGGACCCACATCATCATTGAACTGACAGCTTCGATCCCTAAATGAATCAACTCATAATTGTTTTTATCCCGAATGCAAAAGAACTTCATGTCAACCTACCTTTAATAGTAATCACACAAATATTATAAAGGTTAAAGTTTGTGAGTGTCTATGTTTGTTACTTCTTCACGTCTAAACGGCTGGAGCGATTTTTATAAAATTTGGTATGGAGCTAGCTCACACCCTTGATTAATACATAGGATAATAAACCGGGGGTAACACCACGGGACACAGCTAGTGTTTAATACGTTTAAAACTCAACATCAAAACTTAAACAATAGCTGAAATCAATAAATTAAATAAATAATTGTCGGTAGCCTAATGGCTAAGGCATCAGTTTCGCAGGATGACTAGTAATGTAGGACCATAATCCCAGATGGCTAGGTATCTTTAAAAAAATCACCAAGAATACAGATATCAAATTTAATATTTACTGCAATTATTGTGTAAACACAAAACACTTTATATACATAATTAGTTTTTTAAACCAACTCTTCACATTTTTAACTTTGCAATACCCAAACCAAAATATGCCAGTAAGTTTCTATCCAGGGTCTAAAGTAGCATAGCTTTTCAGAATAATGCTGGTAGCAAACTATATTTTAGAGAAACGCCGTTTAAGCTTTGGCATAAAATAAGAATAGCCTCCATAATGTGGGTGCAAATTGAAAATTTTATAGTATGACGTCAGATCGTCGATTTTGAGAAAAATTGGCATGTGGTTTAGTGCAGCTCTTATATGTTTTGCACCGGCTTTTATATTTATCTGGTAAGCAAGGAGTACGACGCATGTCGCTTTGATACCGCCTGTTTGCCTTTCGAATTTGAAGAAGTGGCTTTTGGAGATTTTTTAAATATAACATGCTTTCAAAAGACTCTAGCATACCTTCCAAACCTCGTTTAGAGCTTTCTTCGCCCACTTCTCTTCTCAAAAACATACAAGTAAAAAAAATGGACATTCGCCAGTTCGTATTGAACCAGCGTGGTGGATTATTGCTCATATTTTAATTAGGAAAGTACTGTCTTTATGTCACATCCTTTTTCAGAAAGGAGATTGGTACCTTATTCTGTATTTCAAAGACTGCAGGGGTGCTGTAGTGATATATTCTTAGAGGTCATGTTTATATTATGTTGTGACTGGTGACGATGTCAAAATGGGTGACGGACGTTACGGATTTCAGCAATATGAAATCCAACAATTTAAGAATGGTGTAACAACCTTTTCTTATTTCACCCCTTAAAGACCCCTTTCTTCCTTTAATTAACCATCCAACATTTATTAACTTGTTCTTCGAAATTAATAACAGAATAAGGCTATAAATGTATCAATGAATAATTCAACCCCTTTTTGAAATTAATTGGTAATAAAATTAAGACAGAACGGTGTAATAACCTTACACTTTAACCAGTAAATTATGTTTGTTGGGGGTATTTGAAGAAATTTGTTAGTGGACGTTTTTATTGTTCTAGGACTGTTTCTGTGTTAAACCGGGCTTTAACTATAGATGTGTAAATGGGCGAGAAATAGCCAAATTGCACAAAGTACGTAGGTACTGGTTGTAATAGATTTTACATTGAACCAAGAAAGAGTTTTGGCTTAGATAGTAAAACAGTTAACGTAAGAAGTCCGCTCCCGGAAAAGACTTATTTTCAGCCATTTAAAAACTCTTTCTAGGTGAAAGAGATTTACTTTAGCGAGTCAAACGGGCGATCTATGGAGTCCATTCTATTCTGAACCCTAGCCTCTGTGAGGTGTTTTCTATATGGCTGTATTAAGACCAAGCTTGTATCATTCTATTACCGATATACTGCACAGTGGTGATACCACTAGGCATATACATGAATGTACAACAAACCCATACATACAACCCGTACATAAATGAAATAACACTTAGAAGTGAAAGATAGACCTATTCAATACCACAATTTACACAACATAGACGTAAGTCATTACTAGTAATAAGTTTCAAGTACTAGATACTTAAACACATACTCTGTTCAGACACGTGCTTCAGACCCTCGATACGGAGCCGAAGCTGTAACTCAATCAGTCTTAATTACAAGTAATCCTGTTAGTTCGAAGTAATCAGGCTCTGCATGCAAATTAGCTGGAATGTTCCAACTAACTTATCCAGAACAGTTAGATACTTCACTGGATCTAGTTAGCTGGTTTCAGAAAATATAGTCATAAGTTCAGCTTCTATTTGCTTTTTCAAACTATACATCAAGACGTTTTTATAAGTATTTCTATCGCTACTATTTACCTTGAAGTGACAGTCATAGCATGAGAGTTAACATGTCACATTTGAGTTATCATATAAACCAATATCATGTTCTACTGCCGAGTCTTCTCTGTAGAACCTATTTATTATAGATCCTAGGGGCAATTGCCATAATTGCTTTGCTTTATGAGCGGGTTGGCAATCGGGTTGGCAATCGAATACTCAGAGGGCGTTTCTGCCCGTCTTCCGTTATAAAATCCTTTGGTCGCTTTGACGACACCCACGGGAAGAGATGGGAAAAATTGAAAATACAAGACGACTACGACCACTCTGCCTAGTCATTCTAAGCGCATAAGCCAACTGACGCGGAAGATTTTACTTAACTATTATAATAGTTCACATTGGCTTATAAGATTGATCAAAGAAAGATATTCCTTTAACAATTCAACCGAACAGCTTTCGGCGATTATAGCAAAAACCCGTGTAGAACATTCAACTATTCACTGAACTCTAAATCGCCTTTTGGAACACGAAAAGACACCTACATTTACCTCGACTGGAATTTTCCAACTACCCTAACATTCAAATCGATAGCGAAACATTCCGACTATCGCGCAGTTAATTGATTCGAACAATCGAGAACAGGTCTTAACTGGATTAAGCATACCCTTTGTTAGGTATTCCATTGTAATTTTGTTAGTATTGACGTTTGATGTGTTCTGAAGTTTAATAATACGTGTATAACATGAGGCTTCTAGTGACTTCGCCTACATATTATATAACGGTGTCTGGTTTTAAAAGGTTTAAATTTGTAAACAAAATTTCATCCCTTGTTGCACCCCTTTAAGAGGTGATTTCGAAAACCTTTTCTAGTAATCACTATTGTTTAAAATGTTCGTAAAGTTTTGCGATTTGTACACATTATAGAATTTTATAAGCTACGGGTCTTAATCGCGTAATATTTTTTTTACCTTTGTTTTATTGCCTGACGTTTTGACCGTATTGCAACGGCCGTGGTCACTGGTAGACTGGTTCAGCTTAGCGTCGCCTCCGTAAAGCGCGGGTTTCGAAAACTACCCTCGCTTGATTTTTATTACTCACTATTACGGATCTGTCTGTACTTCGACACACAACTCTAACGACATCTGCACACTGGCGTGTAATGTTTGTTCGGCGGTGTGTACACTTGTTGATCATGGGATTCCACGGTGTTGGCAAATGAAATCCATCTCGGTTGCAATTGACGTATTTTTTTTTATTTCAACCTCTTCCCGCGCCATCCTGGAGTAATAGTAACGGTCAGTGGAGAGGACCTGTGGTTTGTGTACTACACATTACACGCCAGTGTACATAATATATGTCGTTAGTGTTGTGTGTCGAAGTACCGGTAGTTACGTAATGTTGAGCCATAAAAATCAAGCTAGGGTAGTTTCCGAAACCAACGTTTGACGGAGGCGACGCTGAGCTGAACCAGTCTACCCGTAACCACGGCCGTTGCAATACGGTCCAAAGGTCGGGTTTAAAATAAAATGTTACGCGATTTAGACTCGTAAATAATATATAATCTTCTCTATAATCTTTCTAAAATATTTCAGAGCAGTTTGCGCAGGCTTGCCACGAAAACGAAAAAAAAGAACATGAAGAAGGACCCAGTTATAGTTTTTTCTTCTAAAATATTGGAGTACTATTTTCTTATTCAAACTTTATTGTCTTCAACTGTACTTTGCTTGTTATTATAAAAAAATACCTACGAATCTGGCCTTCTTCGCGTAAATGTGAGAATAGGTCCCATAATCATAGCAGTCGTAAGTACGCACTTTTACTGCGCCACCAAGGCAGTAATTTTCTATTACTGCTTCACGGCCATTTACCTAAAGTAAACCCTAACTTATATCCCACTGACATCTCGAAACAAATATTTCATTTTCTTTCAAAAATAAACGCTCCATTCAATCGTTTAAAATTCTGGCCCAAAGCGTTTTAATTAAGCTGTTTTTTTAAACCGCGGAGTTTTCGAATCGTGTGGCTTTTTCGTCGCAGAAGGTAGAAAATCCATTTTTATCGTGGATTCAATTTGAGATTTTTTCGTACAGTTTTCAATGGCAAAAGGTTGGTTAGCATTTTTATTTTTTACTAGAAAGAAGAAAGAAAGAAAAATCGATTATTTGCCACAAATACAATTAGCTACATATAAACAAAAAAAATTATAACTAAGTAGGTACTTGCACGTTGCATCTGCGACAAACGAGGTCCACTCAGCTTAAATGCCATGTTGTGGCATGAGCCACATCATAGCGCTAGTTTTCTGGCTGATTTTTACTATACTTAAGGTCTGATACCATCAAGAGCCGTGTGATCAAATTACATGGTGAAATATATCAAACTGAAACGTTAATTATATAATTATTGACACACTTCTAATAGATAAGTCACAATGCATTTTTTTTTTTTACAAAGACGACTCCCGCTGTATGGTACAAGCCCTGTATCGCGGGGGACTTTACAAACATACAAGTCACGGACACACAGCCAGATTCGGAACAACACTTTCTGAATCACACAAAGTGGTGTCCCGTGTGGGAATCGAACCCACGACCTCTTGCGTAGCAGTCGGACACACTCCCACCGCGTCACAGAGGCAGGCATTGTTGAAGTTGAGCAATGAACAATGACTACAATAATTACAGGCACTTTTTTCAATTAGCATTACAATAAAATTGTTGTTGTTCACTATATTTGCAGGTAAGGAGATGTCACCATAATTAATAAAATATTTTGAATTAACATATAACTGTCAACCTTGACATTGAGGGTCAATGTTAGTGTACACTGGCATTTGATTTTTGAGAGGTCCATGGCTGAGTAGTGACCCAGCATATCGGGAGATCAGCGAGGTGAAGCGAGATAAACGCCACATCTATGCCTCAGAGAGCATGTTAATCCGTTGGTCTTACACCTAATCTCTCTCCGGTCGTGTCAGTTTTCCGTCCCATTAGACAATGTGACATTAGACAATAGAAAGAATAGAGAAAGAACATCTGTCTGCGCACATACTTGTCTATTATAATATATTTTGCGTAGTTGGTTACATACATACATACATACATATCAACCCATAAGATGGCCCACTGCTGGGCACGGGTCTCCCCAGTAGAACTTACTAGTATGTAGATCCTGGGGGTAATTGTCATAATCGCCACGCTTGGCGAGCGGGTTGGCGATCGCAGTAAGGCTTTAAGTACGCAGAGGACGCTGCTGCCCGTCCTCCGGTGTGAAATCCCTTAGTCGCCTTGACGACACCCACGGGTAGAGATGGGGTGGTACTATTCTTAAGCCGGCACCACACGGCCGTAGTTGGTTAGTCTCTGAAAATACGGGCCTTAATTAAATCCTCGAAAAAAAAAATAGAGTTTAATAAATCTCAGCGTAATAACTATAAAAAACAATGTAATAAATCTAAATGAACTTATTTTTTTACATAAGGACTTAATTTTCAATAAAATTAAACCATTAGTAAGTATCAAAGTTATTCTATTAAGGGAAATTGCTACTAATTTAATTAATTAAAATTTTAAACAGTTTCATTAAAAAACTTACTTAATTTGAATATTATTTTATGTGAATTTAATAATATCATCAATTATATAAGTCGTTTAAACTTCTATACTTAAGAAAAGATAAATTAAGACGTAGTTATATTCGTACCTAAATGCTTTGGTTGAAAGTGTTTCTTAATTTCATAAGTTTGTAATACTTTTAAACAAAAATAAACAAATTTCATGATTACAAAAAAAAACAAACATCTATAAACGTAATAAAATTAAAAAGCGAATGGGTAAACATATCTATACATAATTTTATAATTCTTCTGTGATGTCTTCTATAAAGACAACGGCTGAACTGATATGGATGAAATTTTATGTGTTTTTAGTAGGTCTTTAGATAGTTTAAAAACACAATAGATATGAAATTCACGAAAAAAAATTACGAAGCGGTACTAGGTTCGTCAGGAGAGCTAGTTTTATATACGTATTAATTTAATAGTTTTATTAAAAATGTTTTTTTAAATTTAAAATGTAAATGCAAGTTAAAAAAATAAATATAACTAGAACTTTTACAAATTTGTAAATATTTATTATACGGAAATTAACCCGCATTATTTACCTTAAATACCTTAAAGTGCAACCTGGTCGAAACGTCATGCAATTTTAAGATAAATAATGCGCGTTAATTCCCGTATAATAAATAGTTATAAACATGCAACGCGAAAGATTAAATGTTTTACAAATATGTAATTAACAATAACCATCCTAAACATACTTTAAGATACAAACACAAATTACTTACGTAAGAATTCTTAATGAACGGACCTTCAAAAAACGTAATCTATCTGCTAACATTACCAAACTTACTTTGTTCGTGCATCGATCTGTACCTAATCGAAATAGTGCTATAAGGCCGAAGTAACGAGACGTGGCCATTTTTGCCGAACCTACCCAAGGACTTGATTAAAACACGGAATTGAGATGTCCGACAACCGAGATGAATGTTCCAAAGAACAATATCCTGGAAAATGTATTAGGTGCCTTCCATTTTGTTGATTAGGTTAGGCACCTAAAATTTTCTCTTGCCGATTTTGCTTAGAGCAAGAAAATTTACTGTTTGGATCAATTTATTACAGCATAGCAGCGCGTTTTGAAGTCAGATTACTAGTTAATCTGTAGTGATTGATTACAAGTGTTTATATTTTTTCAACGCTTGCATATTTTATGTAATTTACATTGTTTTTTTTTAATGATAACTAGCAGTGTGGGATTGTGTCCCACATTACTAGCAATCTTGTTAACCCCTCCAGCTAAGCCCAAAGGCTTGTTTTAGGAGTGGGTTTACGTCGGTAGTATAATGGGTAGGGTTCGAACTCGCGACCTCACGATTGCGAGACCGATGCCTTAGCCATTAGGCTACCGCCGCTCCAAATCAAAGCTTGATTGTATTGTGTTTAATTTTAGGCAATTTACCTTCTAAATAGGGTAACATGCTTACTTAACCTTTATACAACTTTCCGTTCATCATGTTCCATCGTCACACGTGTAACCCTTATCGGTGAATTTATCCGGTTACATGAAAGTTCTATTATGTTTTTTTAGACTTGACATAAATGAAAAACACGCACGGTGCATGTTTCTATTCCTCCTGCTAATTAGTTAATTTAACTTCAGGCCTAAATTCGACATTCGGCCGAGCGACTTTTAGGGCACGCCATTGCACAAAGTTTGTTATGAGAAATTTTCTTTAGTTGTCTTTGACTACTTAAATCGCATAGTGGGAGGGCGTTGATGACTACTGTGAAATAATAATAACAATTATAAACCCCTCAGGCTAGTTGTTCTCTCCCGATATGTGCAACACTCTAAGGGCATAGCATCTTCTATATAGCTCTTGAAATTATGACTTCTCACATGAGGGTGAAAGAAGAGCACACAAACCGCAGGGCAGCTCCGTTGTGAGCTGAATATGCGTGTGGCTACATTGCAGTCACGATGTCTCAGAGATTCGATCAGGGCCTCGTCTCCCACTTGCTTGCACTGGCCGGTGGGAGTGATCTCTTGGCGTTCCACTTCCGACTTTCTAGCTTTATCAGGCTAAAACTGGCGCCTGTTTTGCTTGTATGACTGTGACGGCCAGAGGGGGCCCATCAAGTAAGTGGCGAGTCACCACCTGCCCATTTGTCCGTGTATTTAACATGACCAGTGACCGTAAGAACCAGTTAATCAATCCACAAACAAGAAATCTAGTATATTCGTTTCACCATTTCTTGAAATGGTTCAAAACTAATTGGGGATTGTCGTTTGGACATTACAGTAGTTTATAAAGCGATACTCGCGGTGTCACATAGCCTTAGATTAGCCTCACGCACGCCTCCCAAAAGACCGGAACTCTATAGTCCTGTGATATGGGAAGACAAACATAAGAATAATCTTAGGACAACTTACACAACGATATGTGATTCCAAACTAAGCAAAGCAATATGTTGTGGGTTTGATTCCCAAACGGGACACCTTTTGGTATTACATATTATATTTATATTATACTCGCTAATTATTGTTTCTAGTTTAGGTGTATTTTGTGCGTGATGTTGTATCTCTATAAAGTCTTTTGCGAGGCAATGAATTTTTGATTCACAAAGGTAAAATGAGACTTAATGACCTAAAATATCTATTGTTAATAGTAATAATAATAATAATATCTTAGGACAACTCAGACAACGCTATCTGATCTCAAACTAAGCAGAGCTTGTACTATGAAAACCGGACAACTGATAAACATACTTATTTATTTCTAAATACCTAGTCTGGCCATAAATACTGTTACAATTAAAAATAAGAAAGATATTACATTTGAATTTGGAATCTGTCATTTTTATACGATTGTTCATTGTATTTTCTAATTTTGGCGCCAATACATTGTACAATATTTTGCTATATTAAAATGGAGTGGGGTGATAAAGAAAACCGAATCGCTGTGATTGCATTACACAAAGTTGGTATGGAGCCGAATGTAATTTTTAAAACTCTCCATACGCTTGGTATTAGTCAAATGTTTGTGTACCGGGCTATTAATAGGTACAATGAGACCTTCTCTGTTTGTGACAGAAAAAGATCTGGCCGTCCACGTAGTGTTCGTACGAAAATGGTGGTCAAAGCAGTAAGGGAAAGAATTCGAAGAAATCCTGTCCGAAAGCAAAAGATTTTATCTCGGGAGATGAAGATAGCACCCAGAACCATGTCACGCATTTTAAAAGATGACTTAGGACTTGCAGCCTATAAGAGACGCACTGGTCATTTTTTAACTGATAATTTAAAAAAGAATAGGGTGGTAAAATCGAAGCAACTACTGAAGCGGTACGCAAAGGGAGGTCACAGAAAAATTTTGTTTACGGATGAGAAAATCTTTACAGTTGAGCAACATTTTAACAAACAAAATGACCGTATTTATGCTCAAAGCTCTAAGGAAGCTTCCCAATTAGTCGACAGAGTGCAACGTGGGCATTATCCGACTTCAGTGATGGTTTGGTGGGGTGTTAGCTATGAAGGAGTGACTGAGCCATATTTTTGTGAAAAAGGTATCAAAACATCGGCACAAGTGTATCAAGATACCATTCTTGAGAAGGTAGTTAAACCCCTTAACAACACCATGTTCAATAACCAAGTATGGTCCTTCCAACAAGACTCAGCGCCGGGTCATAAAGCTCGGTCCACGCAGTCTTGGTTGGAAGTGAACGTTTCGGACTTCATCAGAGCTGAAGACTGGCCGTCGTCTAGTCCCGATCTTAATCCGCTGGATTATGATTTATGGTCAGTTTTAGAGAGTATGGCTTGCTCTAAACGCCATGATAATTTGGAGTCCCTAAAACAATCCATACGATTGGCAGTGAAGAATTTTCGCATGGAAAGACTGCGTGCTTCTATTGATAACTGGCCTCAACGTTTAAAGGACTGTGTTGCAGCCAATGGAGACCACTTCGAATAAGCTTTTTATATTTTGAATTGTTTTTTATTTATGTATTAAACTAACACACTGTAAAAGTAATAAATATTATTTGCAATAAAAAAAAATGTTTTTTCTTCGTAACAATATTTATGGCTAGACTAGGTACATACATAATAACACCCAGACACAGAATAAACCATCGTGCTCATCCCACAAAGATTTATCCTAGGTGGGGATCGAACCCATGACCTCTTGCGTAGCAGCCGGATACACAACCACCGCATCACAGAGGTCAAAAGTATAGGTCTAATTAAAGCTCCTAAACTTTTTAGAATTAATTTTAACAGCTAGTTTCACCTTAAGGATAATGTTATGTAAATAGAAAATAATATAAATAAAACCCTTTTATTCCATATTGATACGTATAACATTCTTCGTAATCTTTTGTAACAGGAAATGTTACGATGTAATCATTTTTACTATCAAAACCACACGTATAACATTTTAGAGTTAAATTCTTATGGGATACAAACATCCTGAGCCCGGAACTGTTTGGGCCTTCTGAATTTGTGGCCTCTAAATTTGATGCTGCTACATTTGCGGTTTAATGTTGAAGGTTGTATTATGTAGGATTATTGCTTGTTAAATGGATGTATTGCAGCTTTAATTCTGTAATATTTGCAAGGGGCTACTGCAAACTTAGTTTAATGTCTTGGGTACATTACAAAGAATTATGTTGCTAAGAATATGTTTTGCCTGAGTTGTAATTAAAATAAACTAGAAATTTCAAAATTATTGAGTGCGTCTCGCACTCCAAAAGCAGTTCAAATGATAAATCCAGTTAGTTCCTATACCTTAGTGCTGGCTGGATCAATTTCAAAAAACCTACTTTCAGTTTTGTTCGTAGTTAAAAAAAAAACACTGAAAGGAACACAGGGTACGAACGAGGAAAAATAATTTTGTATGGTAATAACCACTTCAAGTTAAGTATATTGAATTTAAGGAGGTACAATGTTCACCGAGTCAGCTAATATGAAATTAAAATATATTTTAATGGCAGTAAATCCAATATCTATTCTTAGTCAACACTCGCAACAATAGCGATAGTTGTACTATCGCTATTTCGGTCAACCGCTAGCAAATCGAACAATTTGTAGGTCAAATTTCAAGAGATAACATCCCGAATATCGTAAAACGGTTGACCAGGCAAGATGTCGGCCTGATCTATAGTATAAGGCAATTGCAGGAAATGGAAGGAAGCAAAGGAAATGGACAGACGGAAGAGACCTAATAATGTATTGTAAGGCCTACACTCATATGGATAAAATCGACGTAACTATTTCTGTAGACTTTTTCTCGACATATATATTTGTAAAACTAAATGCAAGAGAGGGTAATACAAGTTGGATGCGTGTGTGTCTTACAACTTACTTTATCAAAAGTTGGACCAAGCCAAATTTATTTTTTCTATACCATTTTATAAGCTTCATTCTCGTAAATATTTTTGACCGTAAAACCAATACCGAAACCGTTTGAAAATTGTATATCATGTACAAATCGCAAAAGTTACAGAAATTGTTTGGATTTGTGTTACTTAGTTTCTTAAGAAAAGTGATCCAAGCTATTTTATGTCCTTATAACTTACCTAGTACCAAAATTCATGCGGACAAAACCAAGGACAAGTTAATAGACATTACTTATAAATTCTACGTAACAACCACTCTTAACGAAACTAATGGAAAGCTATCCAATTCACCCGTAACCGTTACCTTTTTATTCTACCCAAAGACTTACATTTAATTATCAATAAAAAAACCTACATTTTTCCTAATAAAGTCGGATTGTATCGGTAGCCTAAAGTAAAACAAATGCCAGGATGGTAGCCGGTACAAATTAACGTTAGGAAGTAGAGCGTGAAAATTAACGGCAGAATCAAGCCTTGGTTAGCTATCTTGTCTATTTTGATTATTTGGTCTCTGTTACTGTACTTAGGTACTGGTGTTTAAATGGTTCTGGTTTGAAGATGTTTGAGAACTTGGTCGAAATATGCAGTTCTGTTGTAGTGGAGTCTACTCCACTACAACAGAACATGCCATTATTTCAAGTAGTTTAGTACGATTTTAGACGATATAATAGTCTACTATTATATCGTCTAAAATCGTTTTTGGATAAAACTACTTGAAATAATGGCATTAAAACCGGGTTTTGGGGGTACAGATTAATTGGCTGAAATTGATATGTATAATTAAACTTGAAAACTATCGGTATGTATATAGATTTACTCATAGGACGTTTCAACCTGGTTGCAAACATAAGGTTGTGGTTCTAAGCTACCTGTCAAGACAGTCCATGTAATCTAGCATTATCATATTTATTTCCGTGTTAAATTATGTGTACCATGCAACAGGAAAATTTAAAAGTAATGGTCGCTTAAATTGAGATGTCCTACTAAAAAAGAATTGTCTTCATCTTATAAAATTACAAGAAACAATCTAAAACTTGTAAGTAAGTTCAAATTTTCAATTATCCGCATACGAAGACGCAGTAATAATGAACTTAGAACCGATATACTTCGTTCAAAACTTTTATCAAAATCAGCTCAAGAATGTTTCATATTAAACCTCTATGACCAGATATTCAACATTATGAGCCTTGTTTATTAAAGCATTCAGTACAAGCCTTTAATACTACAAAACAGTGTTTACCCACACCCATATATGAAAGTTCTCCGGTTTAATAGTTCCCTACTGTCTTAACTTAGTGAACTTATAGTGGAGATAGTGTCCTTACTTTGTTTAATCATTGTTAATTTTACAGATTGCGCTGTGTTTGTAAGAAGAAAAGCTTCTAAACTTTGCCCTGTTATATTGTATAGTGTTTGAATTGATGTTTATGTGAGTTTTCTTTTCATTGTTAGTTTGTAGCAAATTAATTACTAAGTACTTTGCTGTTGTTCTCTCTTGTTGTTAACTGTTTTAATGTCTTTAGATAAGAAGACTTTGTGATGACTTCACAATTGTATATTTTTAGAATTTCAAAAGCCTCGATTATTGGCTTTGAAAATGTTTGTAACATTTTAATTTTTTAAAATCGGTTTGGATTTAACGTTAAATTAAATTTCAAATTTAAGAGCATTACAATGGTTCCATTGTTTATAAAAATCTATTCAGAGATAAGCGCAGCTTAATCACTGCTCTTATCATCATCATCATAATCAATATGATCATTCATATTAACAAGCCTATCTTCTATAACGTGTCGTTACTTACTTCACTTCTACCAGAGTTCACAGACCATTGACACGACATACAATGAACTCTTCCGCACCTTCAAAATTTTTATCATTAACCAAATGTCAAGTTTGGTCGCGAAAACAATAAAGCGACGCAAGTTCTTGAACAATTTCACCCACCCCATTGTACTTAATGTTCCCGTTAAATAATCTTAAACTCAACACATGAAGTTTTGGAATTTATAATTTTCGGAAAGTTTGTTCGGCGGGTTTTGGACTAAATATTTTACCTGCTCAACCTTTATAACGATAGACCCCTTAAAATTTGCATCAATTACGCATTAGAATTCAGAATGACATAATTAAGTTAGGTACAGACCGGCGGTTTTTAGAATTGTTTTAGAATTTCATGTCTTTTTTCCATTTTCACAAAAACATTCGTACTGTTACAAACACCTCCTGTGCTGCCTTATGCACACTCTTGCCTACTCATCATTTTAGTATACACAGTTGCCCACACACTTCAGTCACTCCCCTGTCGAGCTCCATACTTCCTACCGCGCGGTAGCCAATTCATTATTCTCTCTCAAAATAATTGTAAATCGAATTCGATATATAGAACTTTCAGTTCTTCCTTAATAATTTAAATATAGCGCAAACAAATTAGGCTTTCTCTAAAGCATTTCTATGACATGCGTCCTTATTTAGGTGGATACATGTATACAATAAATCACAGGAGCGAATCAATCCAAAATATAAAAATATATAATAGAATCATCCTAATGTCCACTTTCTTTACCTTATTTCTTTGCTGTTTTACCCACGAGTAGACTTCTAAAACTGTTTTATTAGATGTCCTAGATCTTCTTAGATATTTGAGAGTTACTTTGTTTGTTTAAAAACAGCTACTACAAATTATAAGTACAAAACCGCAGCGTTCCTCCCGCCGAACTGCGTCCTACAGTAATTACAAGGTTAAGGGAATTTAGAGTGAAGCGGTCACGTCATTATACAGGTTTAATACAAGCCGCTTGGAAATTAAGCGGGCGACGCCATGTGTTATCGACTGTATTTTGATGACGTGGCTGTCTTTAAGAACTTGCAGAGTCAGCTTTCTAGACGATAGTGTAAATGGTTTTAGGGTTTAGCTTGGATAAAATGTTTGGTTTTGAAATAGAAAATTATAATGAAGATGAAATGTATTTGGACATTGAACATTGATGATGTTTTCATGTGATATTGTTGTGGTCTGATTCAAGGTGGTGCTTTTGTGATATCACCTGAGGGTTCATATTAAGTCAATTGAAAAACCGCGAATATGATTTGGTACCCTGTAATCATTTAGACCTTCACACATTGTATCATATTTTTTAAATTCTTTATTTACTTGTTTATATTTAGTCTCATCGTACCCTAAATGACAAATAAACAAACAGTATAGAAGGATAAATAAACATTGAGTACTGTAAGTAATCATACTAATAATCCAAGGACACTAACGTTTGACTAATAACTATTTTCACTTAGATGAAATTGTGAAATAGACTATTGTTGCCACATTGTTTGAAATGGAAAATGCCGGAAGCATAAATTTATGAAATGCGTTTCAGGGTTTTTTTACAAGCGTTTTATTTTTTTACATCTCTCATGACGGTAATCGGTTACGATGTGCAGCCCCTAGGGCATATGGGCTGCCAGCTCAGTCTTTTATTTTTTTTTAATAAGTAAGTATTATCCTTAAGTTGGTTAAGCTTTTTTTAAACTACGCCCAGGATATAAACCAAATCGTAACTGTTTAAAAGAACACCACACCACATAAATGCAGAGGCACATTTTTACTCAAATAACATACCTCTCATTTACGTGCAAAGCAAACATAACAAAATGTTGTACACGGAAAATGTTTGAAAAAAAAATGACGTAGGCATAATACTGGTTGTTATATACAGGTATACATTTCCCGTTAAAAGGGCCATTTGTCACGTACCGTGTAAAAAGCTCTAAGTCGTTATAGCACTCTGTGGATCGATGTAGGTAAATATTTTTGCAATGGTTTGGTAAGCAAAATCTCCTTTGAGGTTTTGGGAATATCTTGTCAAAGAACCGTCAGAGTTTAAGAAGGTTATACTTGTTACATATTTAAGTTAAAGACCATAATACTTTTGGGACAGCTTAAAGAAAATTACAACATATTTTTCCGTGCTCTGAAAATATAACTTTTATCGAAATGGGTAACCTCATAATGGTATTCCTTAAATGGATTTAGAACCTTTATTATATTTCTATATTTTTATCGAATATTTTTAGGTTAAATAGGTCATAGGAAGGTTTTTGCTTACGGTTCAATTGTTTATAAATATGTATTCTTATGCAATAATGTGAAAAAGTAAATTCAAATAAAAGTCCGCAAAGAGGTTTTTTAATCCCTAAATCCAACTGCTATTTAAGGTTCCTTATAGTCTGTTAATATGAAGTAAGTAATCGGTTATTGATACCATAATGAATATTATCACCATAGATTTCGTAAATGTATAGGTAGTATGACTAGTCATTATGCGATACGTGGCTAGAGGCACGTACAAAATATGCACTGTCATAATTTATTTAAAAAATTTGCCCATTTTTTTCGTATGGATTTTTATTACCTCTATTTTGGGCACTGGAATCATTCACAGCGGACTTGTCGGTTTTATAGGATTCATATTTTTGCTTTTACTGCGTCAAAATGGTACTTTGATTTGTGTGAATGTGGTAGTCTATTTTTGGGCTCGCCAGTTGTATGTACTAGATGGTTGGGCACTTACAGAGTTCGTAAATTACGGGCATCTTTTTTGTTTCTAAGTGAACCAAAGCTTCGTTAATACGAGTAGTTCGTGAATTTTCTATTCCATAACGGCACAATAGAAGAAATTTGATAAAATGTGGACAAAAATGGAAAGTTTATCTATTAGGTATACCAACTTTTGGATATTCTTAGGAATGCTTTAATTTTCCCTTTTCTATGACAGCCACATTGCTGGAGACACCTTTTTTTCAGAGCATAAAAACTCTGTCAATACCTTTAGTTAGGATTTATGGTTATTTTGCGAGCTAAGCTCGCAATTATATGGTATATAATTAAGTGACGACACCATGTCGTCACTTCATTATATACTGCCACTACTTTGTAATTCGTAATCGGTCGAATCTGAGTAAACTTCAATTTTATTAGATACGTCATGTCGACGAGTATGACGGTTGAATTGATGGTCTAAAAAAAGTGTTCGTAGCCGATTTCAAATCGTTTATGACGGGATGGCTATGACGATTTGCAATCGACGATGCATGAAAAAATAATTGATCGATGCCTCGCGCAAAATTTGCTGGGCTAAATACTAAATAATGTTAGTATATTTTTCATCGTTAAAATCAAAATTCACGTTAAGGTATTTAATTGAAACGTGATATGTTTACAAAGATTTTTTCTCAAATAATATAACTTACATTAATATTTTTTGTGAATCTTTTTTCGAACTGAATTTTCGCACCTCCAAGTAGAGTATTTTATATGTTGAAATCAACACTACAACTCACACAACGCTATCTGATCCCAAACTAAGCAAACCTTGTACTATGGAAACCAGACAACTGATAAACATACTTTAATATTTCTAAATGCATACATACGAGTATAATAGATTAATAGAACCCAGACGCAGAATAAACCATCGTTCTCATCGCATAAAGTTTTATCCTGGGTGGGGATCGAACCCACGTCCTCCGGCTTAGCAGTCAAATTCACTAACCACTAGACTAACAGGCCAAATGTGTTACAATCTACAGATTTCCGGTTGTAACAATTTAATTAATATCAAACTATACTCCACAAACCTGGGACATAACCTACACCAAACATTTCTAATATAAATTACCTAATAAAAGGAATTAACGATCAGGAATGACCAGTATCCCTACTAAGGGTCAAACAGACCTCTATAAATATTTCTATTACTGCCCTTTCCTTTAAGTTTATGTATGAATGATTGATCAAACACATGGCATTATTGGTTCCAACTTTCCAAGTTCAACCAACTTTGTATTGAATGTTTAAATTTGAATTTGATATTATTTTTCATTACGTCGAATTCGTTTTCATACGACTTTTCTTTCATAGTTTACTTTTATTTTATTGAATGATCAAAATTAATCGGGAATTACCGCCGTCACCTATGTGCGAACCAACTTCGTCTATGCCCTGACTAGTGGGGGGAGGGGGGTTACATTATCGTATGCAAAACGCTACACCACATATACTTCAATAGCTTACGACCAGACCTTGTACTTGCACCGAGGCTGTAGGTTTAGCCTAAACTGCTGTTTCACTGCGTAGAAATGAACTCCTCTAGAGCGTGAATACTATCCGTCTATGCAGACCAAGACAAAAGCTTAGGGTGAAGGCAAGATGAGAAGAGAGGAGAAGTAAATAGTAAACTATCAAATAAAATTTCCTTCTTTACGCTTCTCGTTTCTAGTTAGCTTTGATGAACACTATTGAACAAAGAGGTTTGGTAATAGGTTTTATGTTCTCTCCTCTCCCTATATAGTGGATATTAGAATTTGTATTTTTGCGCATAATTTATATAATATTTGAATTAAAGGCTTTTATTTTTATTAATCACATTTTTTCTAAAAAAAAATGAGAAAAAATTACGTGACGCGCTTTTATTTTCGGATTGACAAAATACTACAAGGTGAAATGTGCACATTTATACTTTTTCTGATAGCTTATTTACCAACAAAACATTAAACAGCCTCAATACATAATTCTAAACATGAAACGTAATTTTGCTTCCCGGGACGATGTCAGACAAATGGAAACTATCTCGGAAAATGACTTTAAGGGTTACAATCAAATATAGAGTTTTTCTTTTCAAGTATCTCTACATATCTTGATTAGCCTGAAAAAAAAACAAAAAAAAACAGCGACCATACAAAGCTCGGTCATCTGCTAGTTTTACTTACAATGAGTAAGATCATAGGTTTCTAAACGTAACGTATAATATTTATAGAAAAAATAAATATAAAATGTTACCCAATATCCCTTTGTAAGGTTGCCAAAATACTTCAATCGAGTCAATAACTCTTAAGATCTATCCTACGCATATATACTAGGTAAACCCTTACGAATATAGACTTGGGACCTGAAAGACATTATTGTTGACATTTATAAGTATGTCTCTAATGTGTGTTTACCAAATTTCATGATATGACCCAAAGTTTGAAAAGACGATAAAAGTGCGTGGGATAAGCAGTTGTTTTTCTTTACTTTGATATATGGTTTACTAGATACTACTAGTTTTCTGCACAATTTAAAGGTTCACACAATGTACATGTATTTTTCAAATTAACCAAATGGAAGAAATTATCTGAATCTGAAATTATCTTATTTTATTTTTATTATTACAATTTATATAATTCTGGTGATGTTTTAGTGATTAAGGTTTTTTGGATTGTGTCAATTTTAGAATTAAGATGTTTCAACACAATGTAATATTTTTATGAAATAATAAATGAAATGAATGATAATACAATGAAAGTAGCATCAAATCCGTTGCGTTTTACATAGCTGTACGTTTCGAAGTACTCTTATCTTCTAAACTAGAATATAAGAATACATAGCAACAGAAAGCTATGTAAAAATGATTAAAATATTGATTCGAATAAATAAAAATAATTTTATTCCTATGACAGAACAAGCAGTAAGCTGAATTTTGAACTAGCTGATCTAAACAAGCAGTAAGTGTTGTTATGGGAATTTATCACACGATGCAAACCTCAAACTATGTAAAGATAATAAAAAATCCTCAAATATGCGGGTGAGCTATATTTTGATTACCTATTGGTGTGGAATCAAATTTATTAATATAAGTTTAGAGTAAAACCCGGATAGATGATTTTGAATACATAATGTTAGGGATGTTGGTGGTGAAAGTGCTTTACTATGATTAGAAATATCCCTCTTTTGCAGACTGTATGCCATTAGAGAAGGCGCAAGTGTTAAGTCACAACATAGTTACATAAAAAAAATAAAAAATGTTATTTTAATCTAAGCACCACTTCCAGCTTGTACTGTTGTTATCTACAAATAACATATCCGTGGTAAACGGTGTGGATATCACAATCATGAATATTGTATAACATCGTACTTTTTAACTGTTTGATATTGTGATATTGTTTGTTTACCCAATAAAACAAAAAACAGTGTTTTGTCAGTGTGAGCAAAAATTTTCGCGTCGATTCTTTGGCGTCAAAATTATATTGATGAGTAATTTCTATTTAACATTTTTATTGCCTAACTGTTGATTGAGTATTTTTTTGTTTCTTTGTATGCATTACTATTTAATTTGCTCTGTTTATTACGTTTAAAAAGTTTTTATTTATTTCGCGAATAAATAAGGCTAGTATCAGTATCAAAAAGTATATTTGCCTTATTTACTTTGGCGGATAGTCACTCTAAGGTTTTATGCTCTTTGCTCTAGGAGTCACCATAACTTTTCTAACGAGCAAAAACATAATTTTTCTTTAGGTGTTTTTCCAACCTCTTGTCACTTTATCTTGTTACCCGTCTAACCTAAAAGTATTGGTAATGTTATTGTTGTGCGCATGTAAAAGTTTAAGTTAGTAAGTCACCTAGATTTATCTAACTTAAAGTTTTGAAGGCTTTTTTTATTGTGTTGTTATTGTTAAAAAACTTTAAAATTTATACTATTTTACGAAGTTGATAAAAATGTCGATTGGCGTTTGTTTTTCTTTAAAAAAAAAAACATTGTGATGATTCTATCTCTGCAGGCTAGTATCCCTACAACTGAGAGATGTCTATTAAAACAGAATTTACTCTAAACCAATATTAATTATGTTTTCGAAAATAGGCTGACAGTAAAGATGAAAGACCTATGTTGTGATATACATATAGTAATAATATATTATAATTATTATTTAATCAACGAAGTCTAAACCCAGATAGGTGCCCCACTTTTCAAAAAAGCTCTACAATTAAAAAAATATGAATATTCTAATATTATATATTAATACTATATATCATATTAGAACATTCACATTTTCACAAATTCTAATTATTATCTAATCAACGAAGTCTAAGCCCAGATAGGTGCCCCACTTTTTAAAAAGCTATTTTTTAATTGCAGAGCTTTTTTAAAAAGTGGGGCACCTATCTGGGCTTAGACTTCGTTGATTAGATGATAATTAGAATTTTCATTAATCGGGATAGTACACATACATCTACATACATTCAACATTTTTTTTTACATTACAGAACGACTACCGCAGTAGGATACAAGCCCTGTGTCGCGGGGGACTTTACAAACATACAAGTCACGGACACAAATTACACCCAGACTTGGATCAACAATTTGTGGTTCACACAAAGTGGTGTCCCGAGTGGGAATCGAACCCTCTTGCGTTGCAGTCGGACACACTCCCACCGCGCCACCGAGGCGGTGCAATATTTAGGTACATATTTCTCGACATCAACAACGCTTGCAAATTCACTTATTGCAGAAAATTCAATTATTATATTTTAAGGTAAAATTACAAATTCTATTTAACATTTTCCATTTATTCTGAAACAATACTTAAAAATTAAAACTTAATACTACTGGAATACTTAAACAGTTTCTATTTTCATTTGAAATCTTTTTTAGACTCATACCGTTAGTAAGTATGCAAAGGTGTAATTTTAATTACATGAAAATTTAAATGTTTCTGAATTGCATGCCTTTATGTGACTGTTATGAAAGTCAAACAAAATTAGCTGGAACGTAATAGTATATTTTTGTTAATTGTATTGTAGAACTAATTGTAATAGCATACTGTTACTGCAAAAACTGTGATTGCGTTGTTTGTTTTCATAAAAAGGTCACATTTAACTGCATCTTTGTTAACTTTTCCAGTCTAACTGAATAAATTGTATCATGCTAATATTTAAATCATCTATCACAACCTTATGGGCTCTTTCAATTTAGAAGTTTGTTGTCGGCTGGCTGTGGTGCCAAAGCCGAGTCGTACTGCGCACGGCCGTTCGTTTTTTATTTCAAATAGAGCGCGCATTTACCCGAAATTCTTATCAAATTGTACAGATGGTGATGTTTTCGAAAATTTTCACACGCTTTCGTGCTTTGAATAGCTGAATATCTCTCTTAATTTGTGTTGGATTTGAATCCCATCTATACTAATATTAATAATACGAAAGTGGATAGATGGACAGATGGATGTTTGTTATTCAATTACGTCACAACGAATAATTTCATTTGGATTAAATTTGATATAGAGATAAATGATAGCCTAAAATAGCGCATAGGTATATACTTAAATTTCCCATATAGATAAATTTCTTTTCCAAAGCCAAAGTTTAGCTAGTAGTACTACAAGTGAAAAAAGTGTATATTCTCGGAATTATTGGTCTCATTTAATATTTTCTGGAGAATAAAAAATCTATGAAACCATTTGCAACTTATCCACAACAAAAAAGTTGCGGAGTCTGTACCAACACTTTCATACGACACCATTTGTCTCTTATTTGTTACGAACCCAAACCCTTTTCCATGCCATTTGTTCGCAACCTATTCACTGATCGCAACGATACATTTAACTAAAGATTAACTACCCTATTTGTTTACCCCCTGTATAGCGATTTATATCGTCTAGTTTGTAGTGTTTTATGATTGGGTTATACAGGGTGATACACTATTGGAGGGTTATAGCTGGTATTTTGATTGTATTGCAAAGATTTGAGGCTTTAAGCTTGTTTAGGTGAGAGTTAACGCTTAGACCCAAGTTTACCGACATTATCGTATATGTACCATTGATTTTCTATCGGCCGATAGTCCGGTTGGACTTATCTGTACTTATATTATAAAACTGAAGAGTTTGTTTGTTTGTTTAAACACGATAATCTTAGGAACGTCCGAATTCAAAAAATATTTTATTGTTGGATAGCCCATTTATCGAAGAAGGCTATAGGCTATATAACATCACGCTATGACCAATATATAAAATGTTTCAAAAATGGGGAAAATGTACGCAGACGAAGTTGTGCTCAGCTAGTAATGGATATTAAGCTGTTGGTTTTATGCAGGGCAAGGATTTTGTTTTGGGTTGTTTCCCGCAGAGAGAGAGAGAGAGAGAGAGAGAGAGAGAGAGAGAGAGAGAGAGAGAGAGAGAGAGAGAGATTTTTAATACTCTTTGTTGCTAAATCTTCACTCTCCTCTTAATATATATCAAAGTAATGTAGAAACGTCCACCTCACACACGCAGTCGTGACGGGGCTTCTTCATTCAGATTGTGACAACTGCCGGTGTAACCCGGTTGAAACATTAAGCATATTGTAAATACTTACCTGGTTTAAAAGCATTTATTCTCGTGTCCAATTGTTTATAATGTAAGGTTGTTTATTAATCAAAAGCATAGATGCCCGGAAGAATATAATAATAATAACTAATATATTGAAAGGGAATGAAAATATAAAAAAAATTAAGTCATAATTTGCATGCATTGAGCGTTGTGCATGTGTGTGTTTGAGTGAGTGTTAAAATGAAACTTTATAACAACAAGCAACAAAACGGAGTCATCATCTGCCTATTGTAGTCCACTGCTGGACATAGGCCTCTCCAATTGCACATCACTTGGTTCTATCTTCGGCTTCTCGCATCCAGCTAGGCATCTAGCTGCCAGGGATGTAAGGGGGCTTACCACCAGCTTTCGCTCCAAGCCAATCTCACCTGCACGCGGTACATCCAGCTGTACAACGAACGAGGCTCTGGCGACCGACTGGTGGCGGTATAACCATGCCAATTCATGGTGTAGCTAAAGTAACAGGTCAGTGACGGGCAGCAGCGTCACTGATGCGAGAGCTGCCTGCGATCACCAACCCACCTGCCCAGCGTGGCCATTATGAGTATTACCCCAAATGCACGAAGGACAAAATGGAGTAGTGGGGAATAACTAGTACTAGTACTTAAAAATATGCTTCAGAGATCACTGACCTAAATTTTAACAATAAATATCAATTCTCGGGAACATAAGTCACAGTACGAAGTAGTATAAACTATAACGATCACTCAAGAGAATTATAGAGTAGTTCCAAAGAGTTTTTATTTGAATAGTTCCTATGTGCTTCATAACACTTATGGTAGTCGTAAAAACAGACATTAAGATGTTCGCGTACTTTGGAAATAAAGATGGTATCGGCATAAAGTCATATGTTTTTATATTTTGTATAGGCAATAATCTTAATGCGATCTTTATGTATGGTGTATTTAAAACTGGTAGCGTCAAGCTTGGTAATTCATATGTTTACATTTACTATAGGAATCCCCACATATAATTTGTTCGGCTTATAATCAGTAGTAAAATGTACGCATACTTAAACGTTTTGGTATCTTACTTCTAGCATAAATGCGAGAGTATGATAGGGTGGATGTCTAAGATTTAAACTTTCGCATTGCATGATTATAACTATTCGATTATATATATAATATATCGGTCTCGCCATCGTAAGGTCGCGGGTTCGAATCCTACCCAGTATACTACCGACGTGAACCCACTCCTAACACAAGCCATCGAGCTTAGCTGGAGTGGTTAACAGGATTGCTAGTAATGTGGGACCAAAATCCCACATTGCTAGTTATCTTTTAAAAAAAAAGAAAAAAAAAATATTTGCCTTAAATTTGCTCTTCATGGATTCAATTAATGTAGTGTGCATTGATCCTAACATTTCGAGCAAAAAATGAGGGTAGGTGAACATTCCTCGGCCTTACGAATTCTTAACATTGCTGCGACAGTCGGCTTGTGATCACGACTGATGCAACCTGGTCGAAACGTCAAGCAATTTTAAAGTAAATAATGCACTTAAATTCCCGTATAATAAATAGGGTGGATGTCTCTTACTCAAACACGCCAGATTGGCTGAACGGGAAGTTGGAATAACTTTTATGGTAGAGTACATATGGTACTTTTTATTCTAGTACTAGTAAAATGTATGGTTCCATGCGAACAAAGTCGCGAGCAACAGCTAACTGGCCGATAAATAAGTTTGATGGGCTATTCAAACTGCGCATTCACCACTAAACCAATCGTTTTGTTGGCCCCGTACGTGTGTTCACTATAGAGGATTTTTTCTTGCACTAAATTGCACGACTTTTTTTATTTTTTGACTAGCTGTCCCGCGCAACTTCGTCTGCGTAAATTTTCCCCGTTTTTGCAACATTTCTCAATGCTGTTCCGTTCCTATTGGTCGTAGTGTGATGTTATATAGCCTATAGCCTTCCTCGATAAATGGGCTATTCAACAGTTTTTTTTTTTAACTCGGATTTTTACTTACTGAGTGTACCGCGTTCAAACAAACAAACAAACTCGTCAGCTTTATAATATTTGTATAGATAAGTTCAGCACGACGTACAGAATGTAAATGCACAAAATACTTACAATTATTTTGGTGGTGTTTACAGGGGGATTTTTAATATACTAATAACCACACTCTCTTAACTTCATAACATTACACCAAATAACTTCGTAATATAATTTTTGAAAAATAAAAAAACTTTTGTCATAAATCCATTTACTATACACTAGCTGTCCCGCGCAACTTTGTATGCGTAATTTTTCCCCGTTTTTGCAACATTTCTCGTCGTTGCTCCGCTCCTATTAGTCGAAGCGCGATGTTATATAGCCTATAGCCTTCCTCGATAAATGGGCTATCCAACAAAAAAAAAAATTTTAAATCGGACCAGTAGTTCTTGAGATTAGCGCGTTTAAACAAACAAACAAACCGCTTCCGCTTTATAATATTAGTTTACCACAAGTCATTAGACCTTGGAGTAAAATCGATGTTTAATGTCTGGTTGAAGACCTAAACCTAAGCCACGAGCGGGGTGTTATTAGTATATAAACAATGATTTTACTCCAATAAAATAGTTGGTAGGTAAAGGGCATAACTCCAAAAGCAAGTGATAGGTGATTAAGAGCTAATTTGTGAACGATTTTCTAAAACTGACATTACAAAGTTATTTAGTGTGTAAAGAAGCCATGACTTGAAGGTTATTATTATATTAAAATCACCCTGAATACTTATTTAACAAGAAAGATAAAAAATTTAATTCAATTTACGGTTACGGACATTTATATAGGCCAAAACGGTTTTTCGCAGTTTTACGGCACTTCCACCCCCCTAATTTGTAAGTGTTTTGTGCATTAATAATAATAATAATAAAAATCATTTATTCACTTAGGAAGCAAAATACTACACTTGTGAAAAGTCGATTCTACATTTACTGGTAATGCCTGTTCGCAAACAATAGGTAAAGCCCGAGAAAAGAACAGGCAATAAAAACTCGTGGCCACTCTTTTCAAATTGCCAATGTTTACAATGTTTCTCTGTTTATAAACTGTATATGCAGGTAAGGTGCTGCCACCATTATATTATACACCATATTAGACGACTGATGCAAAAAAAGAGGTCATTAATATTAGAAGAGTACACGAGATCGGATACATCAGCCTCAATGGGCACAACATAGTAGGAGCATCCACTTACGATGTAAAAACTTTATGTGCTTAAATATTGGCCAATTTACTGCTACTTAATAAATAAGTATACATGTTTTTCAAAGGAAAGAAAAGAATGGCCGTAATTTATCACGCAGAATCTTTACTTACAAAAGTAAATCGTTTTCTTAACTAGTACCTAAGTAACATTATCAAACTGTGACAACAATATTCACCTAGTAAAATGTAATAAACTATACAACCCAATACATTAATAGGGAGCAACGAACTACATCCATTTATCTTTATCAGTTAAATAATCATCGACTGAATAGTAAGCTCTTTGTATAAGATGTCTCTTGACTACATTGTTAAATTTATTTACTGATAGACTCGATATGCTGACTGGGATTTTATTGAAAAATTTAACACCTAGTCCCATGAATGAGTTATGAGTTTTATGAAGCCTATGATATCGACCTACCAATTTGTGCTTATTTCTTGTATTCACAGAGTAAATATCACTATTTTTGTTATATAAATGTAAGTTTTGCTTTACAAACATAACGTTTGCATATATATATTGTGAAGCAACTGTCATAATGCCTATCTCTTTAAACTTTTCTCTAAGGGAAACTCGTGCTCCTAGTTGATATATCGCATTTACATTAGTATATCATTTGCATTTAGTATGTCATACTGAACCTATCTATATCAAAAAATTACTCCTGCAATAGTAACAAATAGTGCATTATGGACAAGAAAGTAATCCTCTATTGCCTGTACTTATAGTCTTTGATTAGATTGGTTAGCGTGATCGATGATTAATTAGTAGACCTTTATTTGATGGTTAAAAAAAAACTACATTTTTTATCATAATATTAATGTAACAAAAATCAAGAAACTATTAAGGCGTGTAAAAAGGCCAACACATTTTCATAATGAAATTACCGCGATGAGTATTATTTAAATGTTACTAAATTAGACTAAATTAGAGATTCGTATGCCGACTTATATTTCGTCTGAGTAGAATCAAAAGCTGCTATTTCGTTTTACATAAGTACAGCGAGACTATCTGAATTACTAAACAAATTACTGTTTACATATAACTGAAGCTTAACGGTTGATTGGTCTTAAATATTTTCTTTTGTCGAATACTAGAACTATTATTAAACAAAAGGTTTTAAACTTCTGACTCCTCCCCCCACACACACACACACATACCACAATACTAAACTAATGTATAAACAGCGACTTATGCACAAACAGTACCTAATGTCTCCAAAGATACAGTCTTCTGGCCTAGTTTGGGAATATCAGTTACAGTCCATACATTGCAACAAATATCCATGAACAGTGCCCTCTTTAATACCAATGAAAGTAATATTAATTAAGAGTCAATAAACAATTTTGTTTTGCGATTATAGCACACTAGTTGTTGCTTGAACTTCGTTAGAGTGGAAATGTTGACTATCATTTTTATTAGGGTTCGGTAGCCAAAATGGCAAAAGCGGAACCCTTATAGTTTCCGTCTGTCTGTCCGTTCGTCCGTATGTCACAGACATTTTACTCAGAAACTTCAATCAATCAATTAGCTTATATCGATCCACTGCTGGACATAGGCCTCTCCTAACTTACGTCACAACATCCGGTCCTCCTTCTTCCGCATCTAATTCATTCCAGCGGCTTTCTTTAAGACATCAGTCATGATAGATTAACTACATAGCTAATAATAATAATATATATAAGCTAATAATACATATATAAACAAAGTAATTTGCTGTATGCATGTCCTTAACAAGTATGTACATATGTCCATATTTGACTAATCGACTGTTAAGAGTCCTAAAGTTAGTTGGTTAGAAAATTATACCTGTAATCTTATGGTTCAATGCCTCTCTTTGCCTCTTCACTGATCTGAAACTGATAAAAACAAACTGAAATAGACTATGCTAGATTTCTTACGATATTTTCTTAAAAAAATAATCAAATAAATAGTGCAGAACGTCTTGGTCCGCGTGATTGTATCTTGCGGCCCGTACCTCTTCTCAATGAGGAGGCATATGGCCTTGCAGTAGGAACATTACAAGGCCGATTATGTTTTAACGTTGCAACGATTTGAAGTAACGTTTTTATACCAAAAACCCTAGAACATTTTTTTCAGACTAAATACACATATAACTAAGTAGTATTAGATCGCAAGAAAAACAGCAACATTTTCGTTGTGTTGCCTTTGTTTCCCAACAATGCGTGGCCGAGTTCCCTCAAATAGCTACAGGTACCTTTTGTATAATACAAATCTATTCATGGCACTGATGCTCCCTTGCTGAGAAATATGTGTACCATTGTGAGAATGTTTGTAAAGGCATTGCGTGATATTTAATGGCCTTTTTCTGCTTTTGTTAGTTCAGATGTGTGCACGCATTTTTTTAGTATGTTTTGTGTTTGGACCGCAGTTTATGTTGCGTAGCGCTAAATGGCATGGTCTGAAGATAATTGAATACGTGTTTTATAGTTATTGTTGATACTGAGATATTATTACCCATTTTGTTCAGTTGCGTTTTTAAATGTTTGCGTAATGAGGGGATAATGGCAAAGAATAACCGTGAGTGGTTATTGCTTTGTGTGCGTTGTGCACATTGTGCATTGTAAACTCGACACATCTATAATAATATAAAGCTGAAGAGTTTTTTTGTTTGTTTGAACGCGGTAGCCTCAGGAACTACTGATCCGCATTGGAAAATTTCTTGTTGGAATCCAATTATAGCCCTGTTGGATAGCCCATTTATCGAGGAAGGCTATAAGCTATATAACATCACGCTAAAACCAACAGGAGCGGAGCAGCAATGAGAAATGTTGGAAAAACGGGGAAAATTTACGCAGACGTAGTTGCCCGGAACAGCTAGTTATGTATATGACTCAATATAGTCTTGTCAGCAACTTATAATAAATTAAATATATAAGACTAAACCTAATAAATTAGTGAAAACAATTATTGTTTTCACTAATTTATTAGGTTTAGTCTTACTTGTTATTTTACATTTTTTTTTTAAGGCGACTCCCGCAGTAGGATACAAACCCTGTGTCGCGGGGGACTTTACAAACATCCAAGGCACCGAAAGTATACCGAGACTTGGAACAACAATTTGTGGAACACACAAAGTGATGTCCTGTGTGGGAATTGAACCCACGGCAGAGAGGTCGTGGGTTCACATTTATGACTTATCGCAAATGTAGTATTTAGCTTCTTTGAGTAAATAAATAATTTTAACTTGATTTTGTAATTAGTCTTAAGTTACCTTAGTAAAAGAATATGTACGTATTAAAAGATACTGCAATTATTTGCTATAGGAAGTAGTTTTTTTTTCTGTTTTCAGTTTCAAATAATGTAGGTTTTAAATACAAGGCATTTGGAACAAGTGCAGATAAGTGCTGATAATAGCGAGCTAAGTAACAAAAACCATTAACTTAAACGGATAACACGGAAACTATCTACAGAATGACTCGAGTTGAGAAATAAAAGGTAAAGAAATCTCTTTCAATTTAACTGAAGTTTTTTTCTTTATTCTTACCTTAAAGCTTGAGAAAGATATAAAATTAGAGTTTATTGCCTTAAGTTTCCTTTTAAAAATGTAATTAAAATGAATAAATAATTACTTACACATTCTGACGATACATTTGCAAAATTCTAAGCATAATGTTCGTAGTTAATATGTTTATAGCATAATTTTATTTAGCTTTTACCCTCTTAGGGGTTGATTTTCAAAAAACGCTATTAAGTCAAATACGAAATTTCACTGATCTAGTTTTAAAACTGACGAAATCTCATATAAACTTGCAACTCTTATTTTAACCCTTTAGGGAATGACCTTTCAAAAATCCCTTCTTATTGGATCAGAAATTGTTTCCTAAATGATGCTTTTAAGCTGTATTTTTAGCGATACCCCTAGTTTACCCGCTTACAGGGTGATTTTACAAAACCGCTGAGACACCTATTTCTTTATTTCAAACGAAAAAGCTAAATACAAAATTTCACCGATCTAACTTTAAAACTGATGGAGTTTCATACATACTTGCAACCCCTATTTAACCCCTTTAGGGATTGATTTTCAAAAAACGCTGAAATACGTGTTTTATATATTAAACGAGAAAGCCAAATACGAAATTTCACCTATCTTACTTCAAAACTGACGGTATTTCATGCAAACTTGCAAACCCTATTTTACCCTCTTAGGGGACGAATTTTTATAAAACCTTTCTAAGTGGATGCCTATGACATAAAAGGCATCAATTGCCAAAATTTTAGGTTTGTAACCTTAGCGGTTTCGACTCTGCGTTGATGAATCAGTTAGTCAGGACAAAAGATTACATATGTTTAGATATAGCTAGAAGCTGTGAGAACTCCAATATGGCATTTCAGGATTTGACGTAACATTAGCACTTTAATACCGTCCAACATGTATTACATTTTCTAAATAAAGACCCTGTCATTCTTGCTTTAAGTTTAAGACAGGGTTCCAACCTGGGCTCGTTGATTAGTTACTCACACTAATGAACAATGTCTTCAGACGGAACGACTATTTGTCCCCTGGAACCCGTCTAATGAGGATACTCTAAGCCTACAAGTGTACATACAAACAAAGTAAATAGTTATACTGATCCAGTTTCGTAATACCCTAGTTTCATTGAATTGACTTATTCAAGTTTTGGTTTAGACATATGAGGTCTGTAGTGTGAGTTTGTAGTTCAAAGAGCAATAATGAGTATCTTATCTTATTCTAAAAGACAAAAATAGTTCCATAGCAGTATAATTTCACAAAACGGCACTAGGAATGAACAGCAGGCAGGTAGCGAATCGTCATACTCTGCCAAGTTTGTGGAGATGAGCTCGCTGCACGAGGAGCCAACATCAGCAAAGCTTGGTGCAACAATTGTGGTTGTGCATGAGCAGCAACAGCCCCCACAGCAACCTCCACGGTATTCGCCCCAGCACATCTTGATTAAAGAGATATAGAGGAGAACAAGAAAAAAAATCGACTCAAACAAAATATTCACTGAGCGATGAATGTGGAAAACAAGCTAATTGTAAAATATAGAACTTTTTATTAGTTTGCGTTCTAGCTAATTTAATTGTAGGGTGTGTTTGGCCTCAAGAACTTCTCTTAAAACCATACATCGGGCGGTAACCGCTAGCATCGGGCCAATGATGTCATTTCAATTCACATTTAGACAATCCACATCAATCACATACCTTTGGCTAAAAAGCAGCGACGTAATTGGTTTATTTGTATCAAGTGACTTTTAGTCTCACCCCTTACATTATATCAAATTAAATGTTTCGTAGTTTCGAAGTCCGCCACCTACATTAAAACTTACGATCTCTATTTTTTTAAACTAAAGCTTAATTAATGTTGACCAAATAGCAGTGCACTTTGAAATCTCTTAATGTTATTTGCCAATTAGACACGGATGGATGGATTAGACGCGGTTCCGATGGCTTACCATGTTCTTCGAGGCATGTAAGGGTATTTGGATGTATGGGGTGTTTCACTTCATGTTTAAACAATATGAAAGCAGGCAAAGCTAACCAACTATTGCAGTTAGTAGTACTTGTAATAACGTTAATATCTTGGACAACTTACACACAGCTCAAGCTAGGTAGTGACTAGGTAGAAACAACTAATAAACATACTTACATATTTCTAAATAAATATGATTGTGTCTATTCTAAACAAAAGTAGGAGATGAGACGTATCATGAAGTCAAAAAGACAGCAGAGATAGAGAGGAATGGAAATTGATCCACCGACAAGAGCGATGATCTTAAATATAGAAGAAGATGTTTTATAATCAAATGACACCTAGACACAGGACAATAAAGATTTGTTCTTAGTGGGAATCAAAGCCACAACCTCTGCTGTAGCAGTCAGGGTCTCTAACTAACCACTAGACCAACAGGCCACTTAATGTACATAGTTATTAACTTGTATTAAAACAGGTTTACATGCAAGAAAACTCAAACATTCATTGCTAAGCGCAAGTTGGTTGAAACTACGACTTTTTACTGAAAATTTTAAATTTAATAAAATACTGTAGCGCTAATGTACATTGGGTGTTTGCCAAATCGACTGGCAACGATGACCTCACTATTCCTTTGTTTAAATTTTGCAAGTTTAGCTTACGTAGGATGGATTTTACAAACGAGACAGTACCGCTTTAACGTAGTTGATATGGAAAATGTTCTTAGAAAACTGTACCTAATATAAAACAACTAACTAACTAACTTTAAAATACTTTTGACGTGATAACGTCTTATAAATCGATGACTGGGTGCACGCACGAAAAAATGTCACAGCCCGTCACGTTCCGCCTGTATCCACTAAAGCTGTCACAGCTTAGGTTGTGTATTATATTGACATCAATGTTTTGGTGATTGCAGCGACATGCGATACAAAGGAGAAAAAAGAAAAAGCTGTCACCTTCATGGCTGTTTATTAAAATTTCATCAAAGTTTTCATATGACGTTATCACGTAAAATAATCGTCCGTAAACTATTTTTACAGACAACCATTTTTTTTTAAGCTAAATCTTCAACTTCCTTCCTTTTTTATTAAGATAATAAATGCACTCACTGCAATGACGTTCTAATATGCTAATGTATACATTAGCATATGAATGTTTTTATTAATTTATATTAGTTTAAATTTCTTTTCAACTTATGATACTTATAAACTGTTGGTTAGCCCGTAACTGGCCACTGTGTAAGTCGGTTGCTTTTTATGTAATACTTTTGACGTGATAACGTCATATAAATCGATGACAGGGTGCACGCACCAAAAAAGTGCCACGAGGCAACAGTCACGTTACTAATTGGTTGCTAAGCAACGGTCTAGTTATTGATTGGTTGCTAAGCAACAGTAAATGGCGATATGTCATCAATGAATTCTTATGATGTTGTCACATAAAATTATCACTTCACAGACAACCATTTTCTTTTAATGCTGTATGCATGAGCCGTGGTAAGATCTGAATATATAAATAATGGATGCAAAAAACCTCTTATAAGAATAATAAAAACCGGGCAAAAGCATGTCGGACCATGCTCAGTGTAGGGTTCCGCAGCCTTGAATAATTGCATCAGCAGAAGAGCGTATGTTCATGGCACTTACGCCCTTTTGTTGAGGAACGCAGTTTTTCGGCAATAACTCAATGACGGTATAAACCTAATTAAAGTATAAACTAAAATTATTTATTAGGCGCTACCTTTCTGATTTTTTTTCATATTTTTTGGTACACGGTTCAAAAGTTATACAATTTATACAACTTTCAGAGCGACTATTTACAAAAATATACACCCAATCAAAAAAGTTCATCAGGAACCTTAAAATGATATAAAAAATTCTGTTACATGTATATAGGTAGAGTGCTCACCCTAAAAATATTTGTTTTTATTATTTAGCTATCAAACTAAGTAGCGGCATCTTTTCACCAAAGTTAACAATATTCATTGAGTGAAATGCCTGTGACATACGGACATGGCGAAACTATAAGGGTTCCGTTTTTGCCATTTTGGCCATGGAACCCTAAAAAGTAGATTAATATGTTTAATACGGCTGAAGTGATTTTTACAAAACCAACCTAATAAAATAAAATAAAATCGGCATAGGTTTCCGTTTGGGAACTTCGATGTCACACACAAACACATAACATATACAGTTATATATATTCAGTTATAGAAAATTATTCAATTCACATAAAAAGATTTTATTGCCAACTGATTCTTTTTTTGAGGACAATCGAAAGCGCCCAACTGGAACAGCCCTTTGGGCCCATATCAAAGGACTATTCTATTTAGTAAAATAAATGTCAGAAATTATAAAAAATAAAACATTTCTATAGCAATAGTAGCATTTTACAAAATATAATCTACATTGTTAGTCTCAGCAAAGCAAAAATACAGAATTTGTTGGGTTACAACCTAAAATTGGACTGGCACCACATACAAACTAATATTACAAATGTACTCCAATTATATTTCGTGTCTTTCTGAAAAAAATATGATAAAAGTTTACAAAGGTACAATCGCTTTTTAATGTCTTACGAGTATACATATTTAAGGTATAAAGACATTATTTTCCTTGGAAAAGATTTATTTTACCAAAAACCCATTTGCTATATTTACAATATCTTCCACGACGCTACGTTTTAATGAATAACTTACAAAGCTTTGAGTCACTTGGAACTAAACGGTAAAACTACAATTTTGTATAAACGTTCATAGCACTAACAGCTAACAGGCCGTTTGAGAAAAAACATTTGCAATTAGACTATAGTGCCTACTCAAAACGTATTTCATAAGTTTTAAGTGTGAGAACAAAAAAAGACTTCCATATTATTTTGACATTTGGACCGTCAATTTCCAAAATCAAATGGTAGTCCTAGTCTATATCACAAGTTTGTCATATAATATCCGAAAAAAATCACAGGACGGTAATTCGATTCAACATTTGAAATTGGATGTACACTTTGTATGGGATAGCTAGCCAGTCCTAAAACCTATAGAGGTCGTGTTGAGCTCTATAGGTTGTACTAGAATGCTAGACTGGCTGGACATCGGAATGTTTATATATGTCCAATTTTAACAGTAGAAAGAGTATGGAATACATTATAAGTTCCATACACTTTTCATATTCACTTTTATTCCATACACTGCCTCGGTGGTGCGGTGGTAATGTATCCGACTGCTACGCAAGAGGTCGATCCCCACCCAGGATAAAACTTTTTGTGATGAGCACGATGGTTTATTCTGTGTCTGGGTGTTATTTATCTATAATATGTATGTATTTAGAAATATATAACTATGTTTATCAGTTGTCTAGTTTACATAGAACAAGCTCTGCTTCGTTTGGGATCTGATAGCTTTGTGTGAGTTATCCCAAGATATTAATATTATAATTATTATTGTGATATGAAATTTGATTGCAATATTTTGCTATATAAGTTTATTTTTAGTTAGTTATATAATTATATTCATTTGGTGATCATAAATAGATTAGAAATATCGTTAGATACCTAACTTTATCTAAGCCTAGCTATTTATCTAACCACAGGCCGTCTTGCCACAACAGTGTCAGTTATTCTTCAGTGAAATAATAATGTTAATACATGACTGTGATACGGTTGAAGGGCACTGTAGCAAGTGTAACTACTGGCAACACGAGACTATAAACTCATGTCTCGAATAAGGAGCGCAGTACGGTGACATTCGTCATAGTGAAGAGGATTTGGGTGGTACTAATTCTGTTATGGGCTAGCGTGACGCTTACCATCAGGCGCTCGAATGGCTCGTCTTTTAATTTCGTAGTATTATAAAAATGCTATGCTATATAGATAGCTTTAACAAAATCTTAGGATAGCCTAAGATTTTGTTAAAGTTAGGAAGAGAATATTCACATGATCACCCCTCTGTTAGGCATTGCAGATATTGAATGCTAAATCAATACATTTTCATTACATATTGTACTCAAACTAAAGACGAATTTAATTATATACCTACATATGTACATTTACATATATACCTATATGATTACACATTGTATTCGAAACCAAAGACGAATATATAGACGTATGTACATTTACATATATAATATATTAATCCTTTGCTCTTTGACATGATCGATGATTGTACAGTACATTTCATAATTACAACACCCAACAGATTGGAAATCGCAGCATCATTATTTTTGTACCAAAAACGGGGAATCAATATCGAAAAATTATTTATGCATTCAGATATAATATTTCGCTTTTCACAGTGGGAGATTTTCAGTAATTAATCATTTTATTAAAAATCTATTGACAGGCAACTGTTTTATCCAACGAACAAACAGGCCGGTTTTAAAATAAAGCTCCACTTTTACTTTACAACCAATAAATCGCGATCGTTGTTTCTGACGTTTATAATTTCACTATAAATATTCGACTCTGCAGTTTTTATGTTCTTAGTGAAAAATACTTGTGGGGATTATTTTAAAATGTGGAAGCATTTTTGCGATAAAGAATTCGTGTGGTTTTCAGTGCATGAGATAAATATAATAGTGAATGAATATTGGATTTAAGAAGGAAGAATAATCGGAAAAAATTATTTGCGGTTTCTGCTATTTTCTAATGACAATACAGGAAGTTCTCCATTCGATTGTAAATTGTTTTTTTCTGTTGTTACCTGATTACACGATATTAAATTGATCCCATGGTCATCAAGTCAGGATCTGATGATGGGATTCTAGAAAATCAAAGGAACTCTTTAAATATTAAAGGCAAATCTATAGTGATTTAGATATATTTCATGTGGTAATTCGTGCACTTACTCTCAAAAAGTACTAGCTGGTATAGTGAAACTGATGATGAAGACCACATATTAAGAACTGCTGCTGGGATGTATTCAATATTTCACAGTTTGCGATTCAATTACTATTGCTTAGCACTTTATGCTCGTCATACTACTATCACACCATGTAATAAAGCTGATGGTGAGGTATTAGTCAAACTCCTCAACAAACAGCCCTACATCGGAAAAAACAATATTTTGTTTTTTCCGATGCAGGGATGCATTTTGTTTGTAAAAGAATTTCAGCAGCTGACATAAGGCTATTTCAGACCGGCCATTAAAATTTGCATTAAAAACTTTACTCCAAAAAATATAACCGACTTCAAAATTAAATACAAGGCAACTAAAAAGGATAATTAATATAGAACAACAAAAAATAAACAAAATTTTTGAAGTTGGTGCCAAACAAAACATAAAAACTACTATTTTATGGTACCGACTTCAAAATGTTTATTTATTTTTTATTGTTCTATATGTATTACTAGCTGTCCCGCGCAACTTCGTATGCATCAATTTTCCCCGTTTTTGCCACATTTTTCATTGCTCCTATTGATCATAGCGTGATGTTATGTAGCCTATAGCATAGTAGTTCCGGAGGTTGCGTTAAATAAACAAACAAACTCTTCAGCTTTATAATATTAGTAAAGATATTATCCTTTTTAGTTGCCTTATATTTAATTTTGAAGTCGGTTACATTTTTTTCGTAACTATCAGCTAGGTTATGAGGAGGTACATTGTGGGCCTTGGTGAATGTACATGCGACTTAAGTTATAGGTTCAATTTCCAATGGGTCAAAAGCTTTATATAAACCAATATAAATAGTTTTGAAATTGAAGCTAAATGAAGAGTCAAACTGGAGTAGGGTATTGTGGCTCAGTTGGTATAAAAATAATAATACTACTAAGTTACATTCGCGAAAGTTTGTATTAAATCAAGCAAGGGTAGTTTCCGAAACCCGCGCTTCACGGAGGCGACGCTGAGCTGGACCAGTCTACCCGTGACCACGGCTGTTGCAATACGGTCGAACCGTCGGGCAATAAACAAGGGATTTTACCTTAAATTATTCACGCGATTAAGACCCATAGTATCTATTATTTTATAAGGCTACAAATTGTTAAGATCTATCGCGATAACCGACACGAACAAAGCTACGAGCAAAATCTAGTATACAATATTAATATAGAAGGATTTATTACCATCATTACCATAGTTCATTATCATATCGCACTCAAAGCCCCTTAAAGAAAATTACGAGATAAGTCATAAGCTAATCAGGTATTCCATCGTTTTCAGACGATTAGCAATTAAACTCAAACGGAGGGGCCGGCACCTCCCTAACGATTCAAATCGACAGCGTGTCTTGACTCACAAGTGTTCGTTGTGGCTATCTTGAACATCGATGGAATATTCTCGAACAAATTGTTCTTTTATAGTCTAACCTTTATAGTTGGTCATTTGGGCTTTCTCGAGTCAGCAAGGATCAAGTATTTCTCATAAGGGTTAGGTTTATGTTGTCAGTTGGCATAGAATATGTTTAAGTGACGAATATAAATTGTACTCAGAATTTCGGTACGGATCTAATAACTTAGTGTCTCGTGCGAGGAATGTAATTGCTTGGATTGATTGCAGTCTGCAATGAAAAGATAACGCTACTATTAATATTGTTAAACTTTAGCAATTTGTACAAATTATAAAATTATATATCTCTACCCATGACCACAACCGTTGCAATACGGTTGAAACGTCTGGCAATAAACAAGGTATTTACCTTAAATTATTTACGCGATTAAGACCCATAGTATATATAATTTTATAAAACGTTACTATTGTCAGGTTGGTTGCCCACTGATAACAGTTTTCTAAAGTTTGATAAAAAATATATTATAAATATATTATTAAAGATTTCATACCTCTGAGTATAGGTTTAGCAGAATTAGCCAAATGTTTTATTTAAATACTTTTGAATTTTTGGCTCATCTGAAGTGAAATTCGATTTTATTACACTAATAACGGGCCATCAAACGAGGCATTGTCTGATCAATGGAATTAACCCAATAAGGTTTGTGCATTGGTCATTAAACTGTAACGATGGATGATATTGATAAAGCAAAATATACGAAGGTATTATTGTATTCATCACCAACAATTTAAATAAGTGAATTGTTAAAAAGCTTCTTTTCAATTAACTCTTTCGTTCTCATTATGAAAAGTCAGAGGCTTTGACCTCGTGAAACGAAGATCAAAAACCAATAACCTCTAATCATTGACGTCTTTCAAAATAATAAGCAACAAAAGTCAACTCTAAAGTTTCCGAAGCCCAACATTCAACTCAAAGAATTCTGTTTCTGTCATAACACTTTGATCACACGAAAATAAACTTTATTTCAACAGAACAAAACTCAAATTAAGAAGACGGTTAATTCCTTAAATGTGTTGTTTTACTTGCAACGGTATTGTTGTTGTTATAATCAATCTTATTGTGAGGGCATAAGACATAAATTTGAGTGGTAATTTAGAATTATGTGAACATTTCTTGAGGGAATGAAGACTCATAATGAGAGATTTGTGTTACTGTTACAAGTCGGGGCAGAATTAAGTGTGCAGCTTGGATTGCTTCCGTTTTGCCTTGTTTATTTCAATTGGTATCAAGAGGCTTGGAAGTGAATATAGCTGTTTATTGTAAACGGTGGATTAATGTTTGTGCCTTTTGCTGCTCTCAAGTGTACCTATTGGATTATTTGGAAAATATTTTTTCAAGCAGTTGTGTAATGTCACTTACACAGATGACGCAGCAGCGCGGTCAAATCAGTGACAATGTCGCATGTTGAATTCGCGGATGAGATACTATTTCATTTCTTTAAAAGCTCTTATATACAATTTTGTAATGCCTTGGAGGCACGGTGGTAGTGTATACGACTGCTGTACAAGAGGTCGTGGGTTCGATTCCCACACGGGATACAACTTTGTGTGATCCATAAATTTCTGTTTCGAGTCTGGGTGTACTTTGTGTACGTGAACTGTATGTTTGTAAAGTCCCCCCGACAAAGCATTTGTATTATTCTGCAAAAGTTAAGAAGGCAGTCTTAATGCTAATACGTTAATACTAGCATTTATATGGTCGGTGTTTAGTATTAATTATTCATTCAGAAGCGAAAATATTTCTTAGTTAAATACTGTTCAAGTATTATGGATATATAAAATACCTATATTTATCAACAAAATATTATCTATACTCTGACCGTTATTTTTATGCTAAAATTTTAAATATATTTAAAATTTAAATAGAGTATGGAAAGAAACTTTAACTATTTTAAACTGAAACTTGAGGAATAATTTTCTAATTAATCAAAAATTCCCATCTAAATTAGTAAAATAAAGCTTGAAGTTGTCAAATTTTGGCACATAAATATTAGTCAAAGTATAAATATCGCACGTAGCTGTGTAATCTGCTACGAACACGTAGCGCGTAGCAATCGTAGGCAACGTGTAGCTAATCCATGACCTACGAACGGGTGGTAATCGAATACTGATAATCTAGTTCGGTGAACGTTTACAGTTCACATGATTCATCGATCTAATGATATCGGACTAATATTTGAATTTATAACGATGCTAACTGACCCGATGAACTTCGCACCACCTAAAATTGAATGTAATCTGAAGTGGAAATTCCTGTTCAAAAGTAACGATTTTAGATGTTCCTTTAGGTTTTCCTTTGACCGTGGAACGATCCAGTAGTTTGAACTGGGCGTGGATGAGTGAATGAATAAGCCAAGAAAATATTTTTTTCTTTTATATTACTATTAATATAGAAGCGGCGGTAGACTAATCGCTAAGGCATCGGACTCGCAATTGTGAGGTCGCGGATTCGAATCCTACCTATTATACTACCCACGTGAACCCTCTTCTAACACAAGCAATTTAGCTTAGCTGGAGAGGTTACCAGGATTGCTAGTATGGTGGGACCCATAATCCCACTTTGCTAGTTACCTTTAAAAAAATCTCAGCAATTCTAAAAAAACCGACAAATATTTTTTGGTTTAATAATTTATTCTTAAAAAAGACATAAATGCCACTTACATAAGAATATAAGATAAAATATTACATTACAAATAGAGCAAAAAAAAAAACAATCACTGAATTACATTCCAATTGAATTATGTGATTACGACACGTCCAGCGGTTTCATCTCCATTACTGTTCCTTTTCCGTATGATATTTATTAATATTTATACTTTTTACTCATTGTTTTTATTATTCATAGTTTTCAATTATTTAAGCCGAGAGCTGAGATTTAAAACCGCTAAACGAGCTTACATTTTTAATATCAGATGGTAAACTATTATATAGTTGTGCTCCTTCTCTTATGTAATACTTATTTTTGCATAGTTGGTACGTGTCTTAGGTAGAACAAGTAAACTAGGCCGTCTAAGACTGCGTTTGCTTATTTGAGACTTTTTGGTAAATATTAAATCTGTGTCAATAGTTTTGTCCAAAATTTTCCTGATTAAAATGCAAGTATTATGAGCATAAAGTTGTCTAATATTCATTAATTTTGTTTCCTCAAAAATTTTGTCTGTTGGTGTCAAATAGGGGTATCGAAATAATATCTTAATAACTCTGTTCTGCATTCTTTGTAGTTCCTGTATCTTTGTCTTACCGGCATTACCCCAGATTTCTATAAGATAAAGTAGATGTGATTTGACGAGTGAATTATAGACTGTGAAACGAAGTTTTTTAGGTATGCAATGACTGATATTATGGAGTGATCCAGTAAGTGAAGAGATTTTATTTTTGATATAATCGATTTGTACATTCCAATTTAAATGACTATCCAACCTTAAGCCAAGGTATTTTTCGCAATTTTTTTGTACTAGTCTAGTAGTAGGGATGTTATCTATAGTTAACGGGTTATGTGATGAAATTATTTTATTTTTAGCTTTAAAAATAATATAGCATGTCTTGGAGATGTTTACGGTTAGTAAGTTATATTTGAACCATTCTGACATGGTATTTAGATCTTCTTGAGCTTGAGAAACAATGATATTTATATTAGTGCCGAAATAGAACAAGCAGGTGTCATCTGCGTATAGCGTTAGGTGGCCATGCAGTTTTAGATTTGTGATGTTATTAATATATACTAAAAATAATAATGGCCCTAAAATTGAACTTTGTGGCACGCCGCATGTGACAGCCATGGGACTACTTTCTACGTTATCTATTTTGACTACCTGGAATCTATTCGTTAAGTACAATTTTAACATTTTTAATGCATTACCTTTAACACCAGCGTTTTCTAATTTTTCTAATAGCAGTTTATGACTCACAGTATCGAACGCTTTTTTCAAGTCTATAAATAATATTTTAAACGACAATATTCAAAATTTTCCTGAAGTTTTATCAGATAAGTAGACCAAAGCAAAGCCATATAATCCAGTGGCTTTAGATTGAAGTAACTTGAAGCTAATCTCTTACTTAACATGTCAAGTCTTGATGCTTCAAAAAGATAATTAAAATGCATTTTGTCATGATGTTCGTAGGGGGAAATGCTTAGTCTTGTTTTCTGACAAAATTTACGGTCAATTAAATTACATAATTTGTTTTAACCGATTATAATTTACTGAGAGATAAGTTCAGATACATGTTTAAATTGTCATAGAAAATGCAGATCATATCGGTCAATTAAATTACATAAATTGTTTTAACCGATTAAAAAATATTAATAAATAAGTTCAGATATATGTTTAAATTGTCATAGAAATGCAGATCATATCGGTCAATTAAATTACATAATTTGTTTCAACCGATTATAATTTATTAATAAATAAGTTCAGATACATGTTTAAATTTTCATAGAAAATGCAGATCATATCGGTCAATTAAATTACATAATTTGTTTTAACCGATTCTGATTTACTAATTAATAAGTTTAGATACATGTTTAAATTGTCACATAAAATGCAGATATCATATTGTTAAATACTACTACTACTAGGCCGTCTTGGTTGATACCAGTGATTTGTTCTTCTTTCTTAAATCCATAACCTAAAGTTTTCAATTGCGCCTATAATGTTTGCATTCAATAACCCATTCTACTTTTTAGGGTTCCGTAGTCAAAATAGCATATACGAAACTCTTATAGTTTCGTCATGTCCGTCTGTCTGTCTGTCTGGCCCTATGTCACAGGCATTTTACTCAAAGACTACTCAATGAATATTGATGAAATTTGGTAAAAAGGTGTCTTGTCGTAGCCGCTACTTAATTTGATAGCTAAATAATAAATAAGGGGGGCACTCCATACATGTAACAGAAGTTGATTATTATTTTTTGATTGAGTTAATATTTATGGTAATAATCGCTCCGAAAGTTGCATAAATTGTACCCTCCTTAACTTAATTTTTGAACCGTGTGTCCAAAAAAAAATCACGAAGATAGATCTTAATAAGTGCTTTAAACTAAAATTATTTCGGATATACCGGTATTGACTTATTGCCAAAAAACTGCATTTGTCATCAAAAGGGCGTAGGTGCCATGAACATACGCTCCTCTGCTGATGCAAATATTCAAGGCTTCCTACACGGAGCATGGTCCGACATGCTCTTGCCCGGTTTTATTACGTATACGCCAGTCAAATTTTACATTAAAAACGTGGAACGCGATGTTAAGCTGCATTTTCGATATGTCATTTGGACTGGAACTAAATTTTGCAATTAAAAAAGTTGTCCTGCCTGTGTAAAACGTGAAAACGTACATTATTTTTGATTTTTTTTTCAACTTTTGCTGTTCATAGTTCCTCACTTCCGTAAGGGTCCAAATAACATACCAGAAATTCAGATTTACATCATGTTTTGCGTTTTAAGGGTTTTTATTTGTAAAGTTTACTGACGTTGTGATAAACCGCCAAAAAATAGCAATCGAAAGCAACATTTTTTACGGTTTTTTCCATCGCGGAACTTTAGGTCCGGGATGATTCAAGCGTTAAGCTAACAACGGGCATGTAAGAAATAAATTTCCGATTTATAAATCATATAAAGGAAAAATGGAGTTAGTCCGCATTTCTTGTATTTGGGAGTGAATAAAGAAGCAATATCCGTTTGTAACAAGGCCAAGGTTAGATCATATTGTGTATATTTACTTAAGATGGTGCATTCTGAAGATTTTAAATGTCACTTTCAAAAAAATTATTAAGGTATTGCCCGTGGTTATTTCTGTTATTATTCATTGGTTATTGCAAAAAGTGCCCTATGTGTTACTTCAGGTCACATAGGGCACTTTTTGCAATAAAATAAATATCTACATGTCCAATTCCACTTCCGCTTTGCGTGATTGAGTAACAACTTTCACATTAAAATGTTTAATATATACAAGGTGTAACAGAAAGGTGTGGTGATAATTAAAATTAGGTATGTGCCTTAATACTGAGTGCACATACCTAATTTTATATATTTTTTTTCATTCATATGAGTAAAAAGTTATTAATTAAAAGTATGACTTAAAAAGTAAAATATGCTATAACTATGTAATAATAGTGCAACCAGGTAGGTGCAATACTGATAACATACCCTATCCGCTGCTGAAATTTGACCACACCTTTCTGTTACATATAATACAATATAAAAACATACACGTGTATCATTAAAAAGTAATACTTTCGTTTTGACGTGGTCTTATAAATCGATGACGGAGTGCACGCACGAAAAAGTGTCACGTAGCAACGATAACGTTATTAATTGGTTGCTAAGCAGTCACTTGGTTGTTAAGCAGTCATGTTATTGACTGGTTGCTTAGCAACGTGAATGGCGATTCGGCTTGCTGATAGGCTAAAATATTGTGGCCGTCGGGCGCATGTCACAGGCATGGTTGTTTATTTCAATGTCATCAATGTTTTCTAATGTCGTTGTTACGTAAAATTATCGTCCGTTAACTGACTTCACAGACAACCACTTTCTTTTGGCTACAAAGAGTAGCCAAAAAAAATGGTTGTCTAAATGGTGGTGGTGGCTGGTTAGCTAAACACCGCCTAGCAACAAGTGCATTGTAGAACATGTAGTTTTGTCAAGACAAATAAATCATTACAAATGGACCACCTTACATCGTGCCCTGTGTGCCCGACCACCTGTACTCACGAGGACTTGATGACTGCCTCAGACAATGCCGTTGATGTGGCCACATTCTGGGCTTCCACAATATAATATATTTTATAACACATTTGCTCGTAAAGGGCCTTTATTTTCACCAATTTCAATATCCCAACGTATCTCATTACGTACTTGTGCATTATTGTAATGTAAAACGCACGGCTTATCAAGATGCTCCGTCTAAAACGAACGGTAATTTTTTAAATCTTAACAAAGAGTTTTTATGTCAGAAAAGTGGTCAACCTTTAATGAATAAAATTAACTTTGAGAGATAAAATATAATAAATAAACATTTAATTGTTTAATTTAATTAATTTTAACCATAAATTACAACCATTTATCTGTAACAAAACACAAAAATATTAATTTACTTTATTAGTAATACTGGCTGTTTTTGTACCTTTGCCTTAAAAAAGCGCTGATGCGCGCGCATCGCTAATTTGTGAACAAGTAAAAATTATTTCGCGCGTTTTTTTTCGCTGTATTATTTTTATTTGAAAATGTTATATAGTATAAAACATCGTATGACATACGTTCGCTTTGATAATTACAGCTTTTGCTTTCTTGTACACAACTCAGGCTAGCAATATCGCCTCGGCTGTAATTTTCAACTTACCGCACTTATATCATAATGTACTATTATTTTAAACTAGCTGAACTCGGCCACGCTTCGCTGGGGCTTTTAAAGCCAGGAACACTTGACGGCCTTCCCAGAAAATTCTGCTAAAGTTTCATCACAATCTGATCAATGGTTTCTTAACGCATAGAGGACATACATACAAACATTGATTTTTATATATGGATGTTTGCTGTTGAAACGCTAATTGATTAAAGATTGCATTTCTCAAATTTTCTCACAGTTCTACTTATAACTGTTTAATGGCTGTTTTTTTGTACAATTTTGAAGCTAAATACATTATTATGTTTCAATTTTCAGATAGGCTCTTAGTAATGGTCATATAATGAAAATAAAATGGTTTGGCTAATGAGAATATAAGACCTTACATAATCGCTACTTATATAGATTACGTTACCCAAGGTAATCTGTTTATAAGCCTAGATTTGATTAAACGGAACATTTTACTTCCTCGAGTTATATTTTTTTTTAAAAAGAGGGCAATATCTACCAAGGAAGGAGGTCCTCACCGGCTGTAGGTATAATGTTATATCTCTTTGAAGGAAACTATGAAAGATATGAAAAACAATTTGTGAAAATTAATCCGACGAAAAAGATTTTTTGTAAAAATATGCAACCGCAAACTTGGTATTCGAGTCATAAGCATTAGCGATTTTATCTATGACTATATTCATTTATGAAATTTATCTGCAAATCGAAAAGTTTAAAAAAAATAATACAGTCCTCTCTATGCTGATGAAGCTTGGCGGCAGAAAAATCATCATGGCACAGTCTGGAATCATAGTCATCCTTTCCGGAGACCGCCGGAGGTGTTTTGTTACTCCAGCGGTCTGCTAAGACACAAGCAGACCGCTGGAGTAACAAAACAACAGTCAGGGGTTACTAGGATTGACTGAAATAAGAGAACTCACTAGATAAATATAAACATTTAATGGCAACTAAAAATGATAATTAATGAGGCTAAGAGTAGTGTTGACTAAACAACATGATCGGTTAAATGTTTTAGGATGCACTAACTCGACCGTGTTTTAGAAACGATTATTATATCAAACTGTTTTGTATCATTTGTTTAAAATCATATTTGTCGGAATGACAATTTGTGCGACATAGTATATTCATTTTATGTTCGATTCTTTACCCAAAAACTAACACCTATTGAACGTATGCGATCATTTAAAAAAAATGTAATGTTTCATAAATATTATTTAAATTAATCTTATATCTGTTGTATATGTTGTTATTGTTGAACAAAGTTGGTACAACTACCTACAAATGACATTATTGGACAAGTGCACATACTATAAAAATAAGTTTTATTACATATTCACGTTTAAAGAGTTTCAAACTCAGAAATATAACAATACAGAATATAACAAAACAAATTTGAAATACCTAAAGAAAACATTAATTTGCAAATGTCGTCCTTTATTTAAAAGTTTACATATTCGTGAGTGAACGACATGAGACGTGAACATGAAGCCAAAGTCAATAGGATTAAACAGTGCTAACACAGGCAAATTACAAGCTGATTGATTGATTAATGACACGAAACCCATTAACATTGGAGCTCTACACGAAATTATGTTTGGCGTTAACAAAGAGGTCTGAACAACTGAACAAGCTATCGCAAATGTGTAAAACTGACAGGCAAGCGCATACGGTCTCAGAACTCGTTGGAATATCTTTTACTTTCTGAATAATCTATATTGAGTTAAAACAAAGTGTTATAACTATTTATTATATGGGAATTAACGCGCATTATTTACCTTAAAATTGCTTGGCGTTTCGACCAGGTTGCATCGCTGCGGCAGTGCGCTTGTGACTACGGCCAGTGCAACCTGGTCGAAACGTCAAGCAATTTTAAGGTAAATAATGCGGTAAACATATTTGCGTTGCATGATTATAACTATTTATTATAAGGGAATTAACCCTTATAATAAATAGTTATAATCGTGCAACGCGAATGTTTAAATCTTAGTAGAACAAAGTGTTGTGAGTAAATGGGTACTAAAGTTGGTTGGGTATGTTGGTATTAACTTACGGGACTGGATTTATTGAGTAAGTTTCTATCAAATGTTATAAAGCTATCACGCAAAATCTTTACAAAACCAGACGGCCAATAAGAAATAGTTACCCAAATTGTTGACGATGACGATGACGCAGTTTACTAACAAGAGTCAACGTGTTTTTAACCGTCTTCAAAAAAGGTAGTTGTCTGTTTGACCCGTATGTAACTGTGTATATAATGTTCTCGAAAGCTAGTGATCCGGTTCATATATGACTAGCTGACTCATGCAACTTCGTCTGCTTAAATTTTCTTCGTTTTTGCAACATTTCTCATTGCTGCTCCGCTCCTATTGGTCATAGCGTGATGTTATATAGCCTATAGCCTTCCTCGATAAATAGGCTATCTAACTCTGGGGGCCTTTCATTTCATAAAAGTACGTTTACAAATAAAAACACTGCACCACCAACTCATTAATCGAAATCAGATGTTTCTATACTCATTTATTACATACTACTATATTTCCTCACTGAGCCTTTGAGACTTTTCATTAACAGAATGGATCAGCTAACAAAACGCCAAAATTACTGCTCAGGAACATCCTTTATATGCATACAAGATGCTCCTGGACAGTGGTCTATTAAAAAGTTAAGCGAGTTTGCAACCGCTGGATAAAGGTACTAAAGACCAATGCTTTAAAATAAGTCGAAATAAGAACGCACATGATAATGTCTTGCATTTTTGATAATGTCACTAGCTCAGACAACGTAGGCAGAGGGGTACTTTCTATTGAGATGTTTAATACACTGACATCTTTGAGTGCACGGGCTTGCCGCAAAAACGGAAAAAAGAACGTGAATAAGGACCCAGGTGACCCTACTTGCTTTAAAGTAATACAACATCAAGTAAGAACCTTGCAATTTTACTGGAATACTTATAATAGTATCAAAATGGTTTCCCAGTTTAAAAAAACAAAGTTTAACCATGAATATTAATTAATTTCTCACTTGTTCTCGCAAAATTTTATAACACGCAAAAAGTACAACACATAAATCAAATTATTGCGGAACACACATTCCCGGGGAATTCTTGTTCCGCGGTCCGCTCATGACTTACGCGTTGGACCCTCCACAGATTTTCCGGAACACAAAATCCGGGACAGACAAGACGGCTTGTCAACACGCCCGCCGTCCGGACTAAGAATTTTTAAATTATACCAGAAATAAATGTTAGATTTTAGGAATTGTTACCATTCTTTTTTCGAATTATATTTAATGGTGAACAAGATGGTTGACATTTAGTTGGTCACATTGTACAAGGCAAGACATTTTATTGTAAGAAAAATGAATACGCCGTACAGAAAGTTCTGAAGATGTTTCGGATAAGGTTAACACAAAAACACTGTCTGTTTTAAAAATTACTGTGTTCTAGAGAAGCTTACCGCACTTTTTTTTTGTTTCTAGAAGCCGTTAGCACATTAGGATTACAGTAAATATGGCTGGGTTACTTTCTATCTTTTAAAAAGGATAAATTATATGTCAATCAAATTATTCGTGTGAAATTACGCGACCACTAAAAAATGTAGCCTATGACATTTTTTAGTGGTTGGGTTACAGTCTTTCATTTGAATGTGTTAGTTATCCTTGCTTGGTACTGGAATTAAAAATATACACTTAATAATGCCGTGAGAGCTAGCAGTTGGGTTCATAATAGTTTCAACAAGGCAATCTCAGTGTGCCAGTCTACTGAGATAAATTTTATTGATATAAGCCCTTGTCAACGCCTATGAAAGAATAAGGTCGTTCTATTCTTAGCTTGAGATGGGTTAGGTTTAGTTATTTTATACATTCAAAGTTGGCCTGGTTACCATTTATTGTGAACAATACATTCGGATGAAACTACGATTTATCCTGAACCTAAATTCATTCGGATAACATTTCTATGTTTTGTATTCAAAAGATGACGTTGAATTGTAAATCTATATGAATAGGGTATAGTTATAACCCTGCAAAAAGAGGGATGTTAGAACTTTTAAGCCTATCTTTTCTATATCAATAATGATGAATGGGTTTGAATTTTTTTTTTGTAATTAGAACGCTTGTATAATGTTCTTCAGTGAATGCTGGACTTTTATGAAGAGATCTAGTCGCATTCGTCAGTCCATATTTTCAGTAATAAAAAACCTGTATATTTATTTATTCTGTATCTGGGTGTAATATTCCTGTAATAATTCTATTTATTTAAAATGATCGCACAATCGTTTTGATAAGTGTCTTTTATAGATCCTACATTATGTTCATATCATTAAAAGAACAATGGACGTGAATAAAGAAAAGATATTATTATTCTAGAGTTAATATAATTCTACATTCATAAAATCTAGGTGTTGAAATATATAATAAAACATAAATTTGTTTTATACTATTGTCTTGTATGTCGCAAGAGTCAAAAAAATGCGATCAAATACTGAGTTATTCAAGTTGTTATAACTTTTCCTTTCTCATTTAGTTGAGAGGTCAGACCGACCAACTTTAAAATTGTGTCTTAAATTTTCCTTTTTTAAATTTATACTCCTCAATTTTGTCCTTTTGTTAAATTTGCCAGGGGCAAATACTTTGCCTGGCATTCGGAGGGTTAATATATTCTAGTTTAGCTTGGCTTTGACCCAACGGCTTATACGTGTTAAATAGAGAAGTCGTTGAATTTACATTTATAGGCGAAACTATTAGTGTTATTTAAAAATTATTCTCTCGAATTAAAACACAATAACCTCTATCAATATTTTTTGTTCTATAACTGAATCTCAATTAAAAATTTTCAATTTTTTGCATAAAATAATAGTTTGTCTAATTGCGTCACAAGTGAACTTGATTGGAACACAGATATAGAGAACAGAGATATTTTAAAAGTTTTTTTTATGAAACACAACGAGTCAAAACCAAAAATCTAAATCAATGATTCATTAAGTCTTTTTCTATTATTTATTTTATTTAAGTTGACGATATTACACATAGATAATCTGCTCTAAGTTTATGAAACGACCGTAAATTATTCCACACATTTAAATTTTTAACAATGTCATCAAGCAACACGGCATTGCTGGTTTCAGTCCTTGACGAGTGCAATCATTCAATTCAATTCAATTCAAAATTCTTTATTCACTTAGGATGCAAAACAACTCTTGTGATACGTCGGGATTTTACATGTACATGTAATGCCAAGTTCGCAAACAATAGGTAAAGCCGGAGAAAAGAACCTGGCAATAAAAACTCGCGGCCACTCTTTTCAAATTGCCAATTTTACAATGTTTGAATGTTTATAAACTTGATATAGGGGTAAGGTGCTTTGCTTTTAAAGCTTCATATACTATACTATAATTTATCAAGTTTTTTGTCTACAAACAAAATAAAAATAAGTCAACATTGTCAAAATCAGGCACAAGCCTTAGCCAATACCCTCTAAGACCTTTGTCAAGCTATTTTTTGTCTATTTAGAATTTCGTCGCCTGCAAAAACTCGTTGAATACTTGGGTATAGTAGACAAAAACTAACAGACATAGTAAATACGAACCACTCTATTCCGTGTATGATGCTCACAAATTTTCGCGAGCCTCTCAAATCGTTTGCTAGAAAACAACAGACTGTTTGTGGAAAATTGTTATTGTTTTTGCAAAAGTTTCATACGAATTGAAATAACAGGCGGATACGTTGCAAACGATTTTGTGTATATTTTAAGATAACGCAAGTGTGCATTTTTAGAAACTCTTTGAAAAAAAAATATTTTGATGAGTTTTTTTTTGACTTATCGTTTTATCTTTAATCGATTTCTCGTTATGCAGTGTTAAAGATGAGTGTGTTTGTGATCTGAATAAATTGATTAATTTTTATATAAGCCGTTAAGTATTTATTTAAATTCTGATTGGTTATTGTCATATAATTATCCATACTATATACTATATCCATACTAATATTATAAATGTGAAAGTAACTCTCTGTGTGTCTGTTACGCTTTCATGCTCAAACAGATAAATCGATTTAGATGAAATTTGGTATGGACATAGTTTGAGTCCCGGGGAAGGACAAAGGATCGTTTATATCGCGATAACCGACATCAACGCGGTCGGAGCCGCGTGCGAAAGCTATTACATAAGCTTGGGACTACTCACACAACGTTATCTGATCCCAAACTAAGCAGAGCTTGTATTATGGCAACCAGACAACTGGTAAACATACATAAATATATTACTTAATACATACATATTGTAGAAAAATGACACCCAGAAACAGAATACACCATCACCCTTATCACACGATGTTTTATCATGGGTGAAGAACGAACCCACGACCTCTGGCTTAGCAGCCAGGGTTACTATCTACTTGACCAACAAGCCAGCAAATTACTTGCACGAATGGACATATCTATTGAAATTATAAAACAGTCCACAGCGTCAATTTAAATCAAAAAATGCTAATTTACTTATGAAGCAAATTACTATACTTGATGAGAGAAATTTGAATGTCATGCAAAAATTAACCAGAAATGTAAATAAAAACTCATTGGTAATAGATCAAAGCTAAATATCAAAAGCAACTTTTGTTATAGTATTTCGAAAGCCTAACCAAAATCTTTTACTAACATTTGATGTATTTTTGTTTCAGGTCAATCGCGTGAAGCCTTCAAAGAGGGGTAAGTTTCAGTTTACTTCATCCCTTTTGTCTGAGACCCAAGAATAACGGTATCGATTACAGTATCCTTATCTGTCGTCCATTTTTGTTGTCCAACCCAGTTAGGTCGGCGAAGACGGCATTTATTTTTAAGCGATTTAAAAGGGTTGGGATATTTGATCAATTTGGGAGTTCTAAGAATAATCCTTTGGGCTATATTTTTTAGTATATTTATTTTAGTATAGTGTATAAAACGTTCGACTGAATAAATATTAGTTTAGTATTCAATACAGTTCGATTTATAATATAATATATCTTGGGACAACTCACACAACGCTATCTGATCCCAAACTAAGCAGGGTTTGCACTATGAAAACCAGACAACTTATACTTATATATTTCTAAATACATACATTTTATACATAAATAATACCCAGACACAGAATAAACCATAGTGCTCATCATACAAAGTTTTATCCTGGGTGGGGATTGAACCCACGGCCTCTTGCGTAGCAGTCGGATACACTCCCACCGCGCCACAGAGGCAGTCATGATTTATACTAGTATTGTCACTGACAATATATTAATTTGTTGTTCATAAAAATGTTCCCCGTGGGGATTGAACTCACGACCTCTTGCATTAGTAGTCCTTCACTGTGCCATCGAGGCAGTTAAAAAATACGAAATATTTTATTTGTATCGCTTTACCAGCTAAGATGTCACATTAGCGAGATGGTAATTTAGGCTCTTTTTTAACCGATTGCGCAAGAAGGAGGGTTATGTTTTTCGAGTGTATGTAAGTATGTATATTTCTTTGGCACGGCCTAGAGCCTAAATGGCTTGATGGATTTTAACTTGATGAGTCGTCAGATTCGTCTCAGTTGTGAGAGTGACACTGGGTACACCAAAATTAGAAAAAATAAAAATGGAGGATTTTTTGTTTTGGAATAATTTAGCTTGTTACAATAAAACCATGTTAGTTGCAAGTTCCACTTAGTTAGATTTCTTTTTAAACATTAAAAAGATTTTTAATAAAATTTACATATTTAATGCTCAAAATCACTCAAACAAACATAAAACATTCAAAAGGGCTTTGATACCTCACCTCCGTGGTTACAGCTGAAGCGATGATAACCTACAAACAAGAGCTATAAAGTACTAGACGTAGGTAGGCATTACAAATTTACTTTGTACCTTGTACTTTATGTATGATTTTTATATGATACGAGAAATATATGTGTTATTCTAGAAACATCCCATAAAAGACTAAGAGTATCCTAGAGTAGCATTTTTACTTTTTTTATAAGGTTACAAAACTACTGGAACTTAAATAAACATTGGCTATAATAAGCTATTATCTATCTTGATCAAAGTGGAGACTTAAGGTATAGTTTCCTTTTAGCTCTTTATTTGTACTTCAATGGTAGTAACTGTTGTACAAGATGTAGCTCCTAATAAATAGATCCAGATAGGTAGTACAATAAAAAGCAAATTAACTTAGATAATTTGACAACAGGCAGCTGGTGAAGTAAAATTGTTAAACATGATATGAAAGCTGTATGCAGCCACGTGTTATTTTGATGTAATCTTGTCAGTTAAGTAAGCGTTCAGATTTCTTCAGGTACTTTTGTAGGGTTCCGTAGTCAAAATGGCAAAACGGAACCCTTATAGTTTCGCCATGTCCGTCCGTCTGCACCTTTGCTCAGAGACTGTTAGTGCTAGGAGACTGCAATTTTGCATTGGTACACATATTACTTATGGCGACAAACTGAAAGAATAAAATATTTAAAAAATAAAAATGTAAGATAGCCCCTGTAAAGTGAGTAATCGTGTGGGGTATCATTAGATAGGTCTTTTAAAAACGTTTAGGGATTGGGACGTTTATTTTTAGTTTTAGGGATCCAGTTGTAAAATATTAAGCTTTAAAGTACAAACTTTTGCTAGAGTGAAGTGTCCTCCCTTGCCAGCTAAATGGTTAATGTTTAACAAAAAAAAGCTGTATGCAGCCACGTGTTATTTTGATGTAATCTTGTCAGTTAAGTAAGCGTTCAGATTACTTCAGGTAATTTTTTAGGGTGCCGTAGCCAAAATGGCAAAACGGAACCCTTATAGTTTCGCCATGTCCGTCCGTCCGTACCTTTACTCAGAGACTGTTAGTAATAGGAGGCTGTAATTTTGCATGGGTACACATATTACTTATGGCGACAAACTGAAAGAATAAAATATTTAAAAAATAAAAATGTAAGGTAGCCCCTGTAAAGTGAGTAATCGTGTGGGGTATCATTAGATAGGTCTTTTAAAAACGTTTAGGGATTGGGAAGTTTATTTTTAGTTTTAGGGATCCATTTGTAAAATATTAAGCTTTAAAGTACAAACTTTTGCTAGAGTGAAGTGTCCTCCCTTGCCAGCTAAATGGTTAATGTTAGGTATGTGAAAAAAATCACGGTAGTAGTATATATAGTGAAATTATAAAGAAACCATCACAGCTACGCAGGCTTCACAAGTTTACGAGTAACAGCTGATCAAATGAAAAGTAACAAAATTTCGGTCAAATCCGCATAATGTAACTTAAGAAGTGGTCTTAAGCTACATTATTCGAATGGAGGGGGGCACTACAACATGCACTTGCCCGGTTTTTTATACGAAGTACAAGTCGTGCGCTTGATGGTAAGCATCATGCTAGCCCATAACAGTATCAGTGCCACCCGAATCCTTGTTTGGCAAAGATCTTAATGATACCGCGCTCTTCATTTGAGACATTAGTCCATAAGTCTCATTTGCCTAGTAATTAGTATAATTACACTTGCTACAGTGTCCTTTAAACAAAATACCGTGATGTGTTAATATTACTACTACGGATGAATGTTGATACCGTGGTGATGCCCACCAAGACAGCTTATGGCTTACCACAATATATCTACTGAAATATTCTTAAAATAAAATCGTAGCATATGAATGATAAATACATGTGCCGTTTCCTCACAATAATACCGCACAAATATCCCAAGAAGAACGTCAAACAAAGTTTAGCCGCCGTAATGACACGAGATCCTCGAAATATCGAAAATACTGTTGAAAAAAGTTCCAAACTCGCGAGTGCAAAAGCTGAGATCTTTGCGCCCTCTTCTCGGCGAGTTTGTCACTCATTTGAATAACAAGAGAAACCTTTTTTCTTCTCTCCAAACTTCAGCCCACTTGCCTGTTTAGACTTGAATTATATAGGGCTAGAATTTTACCGTTCCTGTCCTTAAAGCTATTTTAGCGATAATATTTTTATTTTTTGATTCTTGCCGCAAAAACAGGGGTGGTACAGATACAAACTTCAGCCAACTTTCCTGTTAAGACTCGAATTATATAGGACTAGAATTATATCATAATAATTTATTTATTTAAAATACACCTGCAAGTACTTATAACTAGAACAAGACTGTTTAGGTTGAATAGTAAATAGTAATCTAAACAAAAGGGTTTACTTATAGCCTTATAGCGCTGTTTACAAAATTATGAACCCAGCCCCTTAAACTAGAGTATTTCTGTATTTTAAGAGACAGTGTACGGCTAACATGAATTACGGCTAAAATTTTAAACCTTATTTGATTTTTTGATTCTTGACGTTAAAACAAGGATGCTCTAAATCATCCCTATTTTTACGTCAAGACCGTTTCGTATATAGATACGACAGTAGGCTTAAGTGGTATAGGTCTTTGCAATGTTTGATGGAAAACTGTTAATGGCCTGGCGGATTTCAAAGTTATTGGTAGATAAAATATTCACAGTAGGTATTAGAAAAGTGTTGTTTTTAATACCGTAACATTTTTGAACAAAATTAAATCCAAACCATTTATTTTTTTCATTAAAATCTTTATTTTTTAAACCATTCTTTTTCTTGTTATGTATCGTGAACCCTATTGACTTTCAGTGAAATATAATTAAATTATCCATAAAATATAATTTAATACCTACTATTTATATCATTTTTTATTTTGAAATCATTACATTCTTCTACTCGTACTAAACCGTAACATGGCAACAGACGTTTCGACTTTTCTTGTAATAAAATTATAATTGAATTAATTTACAACCGATTCAATGAATTTCGGATTTACGCCGTCAATATAATTTTGTATAGCGTTGGGATGTTCAAATTTGTTTTCCTCACATTGACGGTGTTTGCAAGTAAGGTTTGCTCAATTCCAGGGTTTCATTTGAGCCACCCTACTTTCTTTTGATCTCAATCCTGTGAGGTTTAATAAAGGGATTTAACTTTAAATCGTGCTTTGAATGTGTGGGACATTAAGTGGTAATCGTTTTATGCGCGTTCGTGTTTACAATTGCTTTATGCAAGTACGTTTTTCATATTAAAATTGTAAACATAAAAATATCTTTCTTGCCGACTTGGTGACAAGTGACAAGTTATTCCTCCGCGAAATAAATTTAGATGTTTTGAATGCAGATTACTGTAGCAAGTGTAATTTTTGGACAAATGAGACTTACGATTTTATGCCTCAGAATGAGGAGCACAGTGTTATGACGTAAGGTTCTTGGGTAAACAAGAGAGATGAAGGTTTTTATGGGCTCTGGTGTGATGCTTGCCATTAGGCTCGCAACCTAGTAGTCTGTTCAGACAAGCGTATTTAAGTAGGCTTTTGATCAAATTATCTCATCAAACTTTATTAACCGAAATTCTAAATCGTAAAATTTAGTTTTTATTTAATGAAATTTGGAGTTTTAATCCATATGATTTATGATTTTATTTGAATAAACAAACGTCACACCATAACTAAGCTGAAGTCTTATGAATGATGTCCTGATGCTTAGCCACCACTTGTGGTTAGAGAATTCGCTGTGTGTTCAATTCAAATTACTTTAATATGCGTGTTTACCGATAGGAAACATTTGTCCAGTATATTTGTAACATTGTTTATTAAAAATAATATGATATTACATTTGTTACTATAATTAAAACTTAATCAGTAACACGGAATACCGATTTATGGCACGTAGGGTTTGACACATTTTAGTGAAACCATACCGTATTATATTATTGTTATCACATGACTAATTTTAGGGACGTTTTTGGGAATCGACCCTTTAGAACGGCCTAAGCGGCGTCGCCCCAAAGGGCAATGCCGAGTGCTGCCGACGAACAGTCTTATTTATAACCTTCAATCACGCATGCGCAGAGACCCGGGTCTAAATTATTGCAGGTTCGATCACTACTACGGGTTTTTATGAAAGATGTGTAATTTCATACATCTTAAATGAAACAGGACAATTTGTGCTGTTTTTTTTTAATTTTCTTGGGCAATAACTTTTGCATGAATAGTGTGATATCTTATTCCGTTCGTTGATTCGTTTGTTTATCAAAGTAGTAATGATGATATTTGTTAGGTATATAGGTACGAGTATTTTCTTTCAATAAGATTTTGAAAGAAACGGTTATGAGCTGTTATGATTAATCAAAAAGATTAAGTTAAAGCTTAAGCTTTAACTTAATCTTTTCATAATACTTCAATGAATGCCTTGTTTTTGTTTTAATCTGTTTTCGAAACGATAATATCTTGGGTCAACTCCCACAACGTCATCTGATCATAAACTAAGCAGAGCTTGTACTATGGCCACCAGACAACGTGTTATATATTTCTAAATACTTGCATATATATTATAGATACATTACACACAGACCAAGAATAAACCATAAGTTTTATCCTGGGTGGGGATCGAACCCACGACCTCCGGCTTAGCAGTCAGTCACTAACAGGCCAGTCAATAGAATATAAAAAAAACTTTGTTAATGTGTGTAAACGTGATAAAAGGAACTTATTATCCAAAGTTCATACTTTTAGTTTCAGTAGTTTGGGCTTTGAGACGTTGTGCATTTTTACGATGGGTAATAAAGTTTTAAACTCGCCTCAGGACACGTGGCCTGATCGAAAATTCGTAAGACGAAGGGAGTGCAATGAAAAACTGCTACAATATCATTAGAATACGAAGGTAAATGAATCGCCACCATCTACAATGTTATTATAGCTCAGGTAGGCGGTCCAGAAACCAGAAGACCCCATTTTTCATTATAATTCAACGCACAGCAATAGCAAAGTATTACTGTGCGTTAAATTATTATATTATCAGACAGATACGGCTTCTGCTTTACATGGTATAAAACAAAATTGTTTCCCGCTGTCGGTACGCTTGCCTTCTCAACTACACAAAAGATGTTGATAAACTTTCGCGATTTGTACACATTATTAAAATATATATATATTACGGGTCTTAATCGCGTAAATGTAAGGGGTCGCATCACCATTTTTCGCTCCAAGCCAACCTCACCTGCACGCGGTACATCCTGCTGTACAACGAACGAGGCTCTGGCTCATATATTTTAATAATACACAAAAGATTTTGTTGCAGTTTTTAGTTTCATTTAGATCATTTCTTACTCATGGTTTTTATGTATAATACATGTGTATGGGTGAAGAAAAGCCCTTGCGAAGCTGGAGCGAGCGGAGATTATTTACATAGTGTCTGTTTATACCACAAATGGAATCTCTTAAAAAAACGAAGCGAAAAAATCAACATCCAGAAACTCCATGTCCATAAAGCAAACGGTTCTCACAAGCTTATATATCTTCAAACAAACGTAATCTGCGTTTAATCTGCAAGTCCAAGGCGCAATTTACTTGTCAAAGGGCAGCCCGCGGTGCGGCCGCTTGCAAATTGCTACCCTGATAGCCAACCACAGACCTAGAAACATTGACAGGGGATTATGATGAGAATTTAAAAGGATGTTTCCGTTTTTAGGGGCCCATTCTCAAGGATCTTATATAATTAGGAAAGCGACGCTTGTGATAAGTCAAGATTATACATGTACAATAGGTAAAGCTGAAGAAAAGAACAAGGCAATACAGCAACTCTTTTAAAATGGCCAATGTTTATTTTTTAACTGATGCAGCTAAGGTGCTTCTGTATTTTTTTTTAATATTAATATTTTTATTATTTATGTCTATATCTTTACAGGTATTTATAATAAATATCGGTACATCAGATTTAAAAAAAAACCTTTACAGAGCTACTTTCTATGTTGTCTGTCCATTCGTCTGTATGTTTGTATATCGGGCAAGATATTTTTTTACTTTTAACTCAGAAATGGAGAGGGTTTTATTAGTTTCAAGCTGCTGTACGTGTGTCATTGTAGTTCTAAAACGAAACTTAGAAAGTTTACAGTGTGAGGTTAAATGTGAATCGAAAATCCAGATTGATTACACTAATTGTCCTCAAAATGTTAGCTAAATAAAGCACGGCACTGAACCCTCTATGCATGGCGAGTTTTAGTACCGTAGTGGAATGGCTTTCCAATTAAATTGTGTTTTTCAAAGCTGCAGTATTTTTTGTGTAAAATAGAATAGTATCCACTTGTGGTCGGTTGTGACAATGACAATTGGGTTCGCTCCATGTTGCGTAAAATAACATTTTGTGAATCTCTTTTTTTTAGAACTATGTGGTTTTTATTTATTTTAGTGTCTTTCAGCACTTTTGGGAGCTGAAGATAAGTTAAAACTTTCTGGTGCCTGTATATTGAGATTGACATTTATTTTCTGCTTTACTTTGCTGTAAATTAAGCACCAAGTAGATAAAGGATGAACATAATAGACCATGGCATTTATCAATACAAATCTTTTTTACCACTCTTTAACAAAGTACGTATGTTAGATGCAATAAAATCATATTCTTGCCAGTATAATTATTACTATATGCTTTCAGCTTTTGCTAAGATTTATACACAAACTGACTTATAGATTTTAAAAACCCTGGTTTTGGGTGTACTCAACCCAAAACCAGGCTTTTTAAAACCTTAATGTAACTGCATTTTTTTATCAATATGTGTATGATGGTACACCATTTAAACCAACATTAAGATCTAATTTTCGCAACAATCTACTACGACCTCGTAACATTTTTTCTATAAACAGACTTTTCCGCATAAATTGTCGCGAACCAAATTAAATTCAGTCGAGTCTGTACTTTACATAACTCTGTACGCTGATGAAATAGCCAGAGGCTTCAACACACGAGACTAATATTCTACATGGAAGTGCTAAATATATTAGACACATTTTTCACGTAAGTAATATTATACCGGAGAGAGTAATAATACTGGGTTAATATATAACTAACTGACCCGGTGACCTTCGCATTACCTAAAGCTGAAAACTCCTGTACAAAATAACAATTTTTGACTTTTATAATTTTTGGGCGGTTCGTTTTACTATTTACACGCGTTTATGTTATTTACACGCTTTTATATTTATTTTCATTTGTATCAACAATAAGACAACAAAAAATTAAATTAAGCCGTTTTCGATTTTTTAACGCATTACAATTAAATGTATGAATATGAATTGTAAATTGTAAGCCAGGTGGGAATGGAATGTTGTTCTACTTAGTTTTTAGCATTCCAGGATTTTGGCTCAAAACAATTATGGGCTCGAATTCAAATGTAGATACCAATCATTCAAACATTTAAATTATAATTTATTTTTATTGGTATTCTTGTTAAATATTATGGATTGGTATTTATATCAGAATAACAGACGGTATTACTTATGCATCTATCGAGAATGTACTAGAAATATTTAAAATAACGAATAAAAATACGAATAATATATTCGTAACCAACTTACTCACAAATAATTCATTCGTGAATGGATTTTTCGCAAATAATAATGTTGCGAATAACTTGTTATTCTAATAATTATCTAGATAACAATTTATTCGAATAACGCCCAACTCTGACCACAACACTTAAATAAAATTTAAATCAAAATTAGAATCGTAAGAACTAGAAATTATTATAAAAGCAAAAAAAAACTCGACTGCTTACAATTATAGGTACCTATAACTAAAAAGCCCATATCATTCCCTCAATTGAAAGAAATCCAGCGACATCTGTCATGATAAAATCTGTCTAGCCGTTTGGTGACAAATGGACATTCACACTGTCTGCTCGATATCATTACCTCCTCCTCTAACGCAATCGGGTAAAAAAAACAAAAATGTTTTGTATGACATGACCAATGTTTGTGTAACCCAATGAAAATAGTTCGAAAAATTTTCTCAGTTTGTAAACCCATTCTGCACAGATGGATAGGCCTCGTTTTATTCCGTAAAAATTGTAATTTGTTTTTCATTGGAATCACGGATGGAAAAACGCAAATAAACTGAGCTGCCGCTTCTAAACCAAATATGTTTTCATGAAAATGCTTCTAAAAAAACACAGAAACGAATGGAGGTACAAAAAGCCTTATAAATAGAAAAAAAGTGAATAAGTTTACAAATTCATAAGTCCTTAGGTGATCAATAGTTCAAATTACAATTTCAGTTGAAGATGATTGACTGCCTCTGCTGGAATGTGTACAGCTTTTTGAAGTGATAACGTCTTAATAAATATGAGAAAAATCACAAAGATAGCGCTTAATAAATACTTTAAACTAAAATTACTTTGAACATGATCGGATATGCAATTGAGTTGTTGCCGAAAACTGCATTTCCCAACAAAAGCGCGTAAGTGCCATGAACTTACGCTCTTCTGCTGATGCAATTATTCAAGGCTGCGGAACACTGCACTGAGCATGGTCCGTCATGATCTTGCCCGGTTTTCACTTAGTAGCTCGATTTATACTCCGTGGAATAATTATCATAAATTATTTGTCTTAATTTCAATTTTTCTATTACGTAACTCTTCAGAAACCCAATAAAAATAATCTATTGAAACATCAGCCTCCCTTTAACAGAAGTTTTACGGGTTTTCTAAAGAAAAAAGGTTTATTGATTGATGAAACACAAGGTCATTGTGAGTCAGCACTTTCTTGCCTTTTTTAATATCCTGGTCTTAATATCTGGGCCGGGGTTTTTGTGGAGGCTGCCTAATCATCTATTTACTTATCTTTGGGATCCTTTTTGCTAAAAACGTCGGTACTGTCCTACGGATCAATATTTAGATAGATTATCCTTTATTTGCCTTATAGTAATTACTTTACTTGCAAATCTTGTAACGATTAGTTTTGAATAATTCGTTTCATGTAAAAAAGAAAATAGTAATTGATTGATACCATCAACTCACTGTTTAAATCACTGAAAGTACAGGCACCCGCTAATAACTAAAAGCGGTGATAGACTAATGGCTAAGACATTGACCACTCGCGGGTCGTGGGTACGAATCCTACACATTATACAACCGATGTGAACCTACTTCTAACACAAGCCATTGAGCTTAGCTGGAGGGCTAAACAGGATTGCTACTAATGTAGAATCTACAATCCCAAATTGCTAGTAAATAGAAAAAATAAACTGATTTTTAAAGGGTGTGACTGAGTTAAATGTACGTTTAACATGAAATTCAAAAATAACTAACTACCTAAACAGCAAAAAGTTGTCAACAAGGTAGTTTATAGACAAGACCTAAACTACCCCTATCCATGATGATTCAGAGGACTAAAGGGGTCAAAGATTATATCATAAACCTGTAAGCTGAATCCTTGAGAGCCGGATAGTAGATAAAAATAAAATCACCTTCCTGCAACGTTCCTTTAATTTGCAGAACACATCTAAATACAGTTTACATTGTCATTTAAAAGGTTTATAAGTCAATACTTCTTATTTTTTTACGAATGTGGTTAAAAGTGAGTACAGAATTGGGCAAAGTCACTAGCTTATACACCACACAAGAATACCTGTCTTTACTGCACATAGGTGTGTCAACCATTCAAACATAGGCTTTGCACAAGATATTGGCTCGATAAATTCATGTCCATTTACAGATGTCGTAGCCGCTATTCGGAACGTGTTCGGTTACATTACAAATGAAATAAGTGCTTTTATTCGACGTTCAAATATGATAAAAGAATTTAACTTTGAATTTTCAAATAATACTGAACTATAAGAAACCTTCAAAAGTGTTTTTGCCGCTACAATTAATAATGAAACCAAAAGACTTAGTGACACTTAGAGCATGGCTTTCTTCGCATAAAAGAACGAGAATTAGGAATATCGATCTGTACAAAATTGGTTAAATAAGGTTTTTTCGGCTAATGATGTCATTTAGTTTTCAATTAGTTTATTCTTTTTAACCTATTCTTTAAACTATTTTTTATTATTGTTTTATTATCAAATAGTATATTGTAGACGTAACTTTTTTTTATACCTAGTTATGTTGCGTTATTAAAACTTTATTTAATGCTGCATGCCTACAACTAAATACTTATTGTATCTATAGGTGGAAACTTTAAGAGGCTTATGTTGTAAATGCTGTAATTTTGCCTAACAGAAAACGTACAAACTGTTTGTTTGCCAACATATAAATAAATAAATAAAATAAATAAATTAGCAAAATAAAACGTCTGAAAATCTGAAAATTCTGATTAATCTAGACCGTGAAGCCTACTATTTACCTAAACTGTGTCGCCAAACTTCACACTTGTTGTTTCATTGCAGGTGGTTAATAACCACTGTCTGCACGATGCTGCGTAAACTTAACTAAGACACTGTCCTCAAATCAGAATGAACGAGGTAAGTAGGTAGACATTTATCCACCAGAAGAGCATAAAAACTTACCAAAGGAAAATTAGGTTATTCTGTACTTTTATTTCCGTCATAATTGGTATTGTCGAAACAATACTTAAGTGTGAACACGTGTATATGTGTAATAAAGTCACACTCGGTATAATAATTCAATGTGAGAGAAACAATAACACCTAAGATAATATCACACTCCGCAAACAACTTATACGTAACCGAAACATTTCTATCAACACATAACGAAACCGCCGAGAAGGAAAATTCAATTGCGAGCGGTCCCTCGCACCTTTTCAAGTTTTCCAATTAGATCGCACTGTGTTTTGCCTCGGTAGATTTAACTCATAACCGTGGTAATGTTGTGAACATCTGTGTGCCACACAATAGACTGTGTGTGATATGAGGAAGGTCGGTGCTTCGATTGTACAAGTTTACGTTTAAGTTTTCTTGCTTGTGCCGTGGTAATATTGTCTTTTCTTGGAATAGTGGCATTGTAGATATGAAGTTATTTTACGGTCTGCTGCGTAAAATTTGGCCTATAGTCTAGATAAGATTTGTGTTATAAATAATACTTATTTATTAGTAAGGGCTTACACAACCAATCTATATACCAAGTAGGATTGAGAGAAAAACAACTCCTTGAATTGGTAAATCTATTTATGTTTTAAAACGAAAATCATCAGGATCTTTAGCTGTTAAGAATGATTCTATCCCTACTTCACACATTTCGACTTCTGTTTCCGAGTTTTGACTGGCCTGTTGGTCTAGTTGTTAATGGTCCTGCCAAGCTGGAGGCCGTGTGTTCGATCCCCACCTATTAAATTATTAATTAAAAATTAAAGAAAATACGATCTAGTGACCTCATTACTACAAATCAAGTTACATTAGAGTAATAACATATCGTGTTATTTCGTATTCGTTAAAAATAATATAATTTGTAACATAAAACTTTACTGTTTTAACTAGTAGATATAATATAATTCATTAGCAATTACTGTGAAGCCCATTATATATAATTGGATTATGATCCATAATGAATGTACCTACATTATACTAATATGAATGTTTTAACATCTAAGTAGGTTTCATTTGTTTACAAGTCATTGACCGACAAATCACACTCTCACACTAATATTATAAAGGAAAAAGTTTGTGAGTATGTGAGTGTGTATGTTTGTTACTTCTTCACGTCTAAACGGCTAGAGCGATTTTAATAAAATTTGGTATGGAGTTAGCTGACACCCTGATTTAACACATAGGCTAATAAACCGCGGGTAACAGCGCGGGGCACAGCTGGTGCAGAATAAATGTTGATAAACTTTCGCGATTTGTACACATTATGAAAATATCGGGTCTTCAATAATTTAAGGTAAAATACCTGACCAGTCTACCCGTGACCACGGCCGTTGCAATACGGTCGAAACGTCGGGCAATAAACGAGGTATTTTACCTTAAATTATTAACGCGATTGAGTCGTACTATATTTATTTTCATAAATGCTGAATAGTTTACCTGATTTGAAAACTATTTTCTGTCTACAGAAAGTTTATAATCTTAAAATAAAAGTAAGAAAATCTAATAAAATCACGCGATAATAATCAAACTGATGACGTAAATTACTAGCACATAATAGAAAACTTAAATAAATCACGAAAACCAGAAGAAATAAACCCGCCTGCAACCGTTCTTTGTAAAAGTCGAGCCAAGTCCGCATTTTCATAAGATTCTTTGCGATGCTAAGTTCCGTATAATTTTATTTTTGAAGCCGCCAAGTCTGAACTTTAGTCCGTCCACTATTCATTTCAAAGTTTTGGTCAAACGACTACGGTAAACAAAAATTGGATTTAAAAACTACTCCGTTTATTTTTTTAAATGTCTTAACAACTTTTGAGGTTTGATAGTTTTCAAAATTAAATGAAATACATAATTATGTTTTGTTTAGACTGGATGCAGAATTTGAAGCGGTTAATGATGTGCTCTCATTAAGAGAGCCTTGTATCAAGCAATGCAGGCCATGGACAAATATAAAATTACAAAAATGAGATGAAATGAATACCATAATAAATCTAATTTATACAATTTTAAACTTTAAATTGACGGCAACAATAATAGTCGTAATACTCTTATTGTCTTTAATTGTTTTAATCTGTAATGTCTAAACTCAGTGGTGGTACGTGTTTGTGAAAATATATAAAAGTTATTATAGAGTGACGTATATTGCTGTGTTGCTGCATTATAAAAGTCTATAATTAAATATAAGACTAAAGATAATACTTGTCATTAATTATGAAAATATATATATTACGGGTCTTAATCGCGTGAATAATTTAAGGTAAAGTACATTGTTTATTGCCCGACGTTTTCGACTGTATTGCAACGGCCGTGGTCACGGGTGACAGTCTACCCGTGACCACGGCCGTTGCAATACGTACAAACAAGGTATTTTACTTTAAATTATTCACGCGAATAAGACCCGTAATAAATATAAATAAATATATATATATATATATATATATATATATATATATATATATATATATATATATATATATATATATTTATCTGGTTTTGTTATGACATTTTTTTAGTTTTATTTTTTATTTAATTGCTTTAACACTTATATTTTTATTCGTTCGTAATTGTATAAATTAACTTTGACATGTGTAATTGGATATTTTGACTTATGAATGTAATTTGGTATATCAAGCTATTTTGTGATTGTTTTAATTTTATAATTTATTATAGACCTACTACTAACCTTAATTTTGGACGCCAATCTCTGGCAGAACATAGTGAATCCTTAAAACACTAACAAGAACTGTACTGTACCTATGCTCACAAATAAAGTATTGATTGATTGATTGTTTGATTGATTGATATATTTTCATAATGTGTACAATTCGCGAAAGTTTATCAACTTGTCATTAAATTCCTTATTATCCAAATTCAAACTCTGTCTGTCTGTTACGTTTTCATACTTAAACCGCTGAACCAGTTTAGATGAAAAGTTAGCTAGTACGTTATAATTCCCTACTTCACGGAGGTGACGATGAGTTGAACTAGTCTACCAGTGACCACAGCCGTTGCAATACCATCGAAACGTCGGGCAATAAACAAGGTATTTTACCTTAAATTATTAACGCGATTAAGGTCCGTAATATACATGTTTTTATAATATTACACATTATACGCAACATTACAAGTCAATGACATTTTACAGCCTGGACTCATGTATATTTAGACAAATTGTCTTTGAACTAAATGGATACGCCATACAATCTATATGCACGGCTGACCATTGTTACGCACCACCGACTGTTAGAGAGAACATAGATCATAGATTAACTTAATCGACACTAGATGTTGCAGCTACACCAGCGTACCTACACAGAGCGCAGGTGCGCAGGACAAAATAAAGTCGGATATTCGTTCATACATAACTATGTTACATTATGAACGCCATAACTGGTGGATAAAAGAAAATCTAATTCTAAATCAAATTCCCGACGTATCACAAGAGTTGTTTTGCATCCTAAGTGAATAAAGAATTTTGAATTTGAATTTGAATCCTCGTTTTTGCATTTATTTACGGGATTACATTAAGGTATATCCTTAAATTTATTTTTATCATATACTAGAAGAACTCTTTGCTAGTCACATAATTTTTTTCGAGCCCTAATATTTAAGTTTTATATATTTTTGATAGAACCGAACCCTGTTTAGTGTAATCTACCCTTAATATTAAAAAGGGTATGAGCAAAACTTTGAAATGAGAGTAAGTAGTCCATAATAATTTCAATACCATGCAAATTCTATTAGAATTATAAGAAAATCACTTGAAAACAGACAAGTTTCATGAAAGAATCGATAAATCAACTCGATTAAAAACATGAATCGGATGGAATGAAGAAATCTTAGATAAGATTGATGCTGAGATCCTGAACGGTTCATTATCCTGACTGGTGCCGCTCGTAATAGATGGAACCTTACAGCTATCTGATTGTTGGAAATATTGAAGAGTCGGAGAAAATTTCAATGATTTAGTGCAAGTTTAGTTACAAAGTGATTTCAAAAGCTAGTTTTCTATTTTCAGGAATCAAAAAGCAAATTCTCTATCGGTGTATATTAATTTATTTTTACTAACTTTATTAACAATTAACAAAAAGTAATAACTTCTCGAAAAAAATATTTAATAACATAATAGAACCTAGCTTAGAATGAAGTCTAAATTATACTTTTAGATCTGAAAACTAATGAATACTAATGATGAATATATACGCATAACGTAGAAAATACTTATTAGACAAGTGAAAAACTTTTAACAAGGTGAAAGCTTTGCAGTTAATTATAACCAGCTCAAAAGTATTAATTAATTAAGCGTTGGTTATCTGAACTTCACATTTTTAAGAATAATTCAAATTCAATTCACTAAGTGTATGATTTTAATTAAAATGACAAGACTAAATAACACCTCGAATGAATTAAATTCAAGTATATACAACAGACATATGCTAAGTTCTTTCTTCCAAATACTAGTTAAGTATTGTTAAGTAAGTCCAAAAAAATATTGGTGTCGGCACTATTCAACTGTAAGTGACAGCATGAGTGAACAACGACGTAAACCTGATTAACGTATTCCGCCACTGACATCGAAACTCTTCAAGCCCATATTATTAAATTTGAGTGATAATTCTGAGACGCTGTTACTGCAGTAATACATTCAGTGACAGAAATTCATGTCGGAGCATCATACTAAATCAAAAATCTGTTCCAATTTGAAACTAAATCCCTGACAACAAATAACTAAAATTTTCTACCTATCCCAGTAATGAAAATGAAATATATTAACACAACAAAACCACCTCCCATAAAACGCAGCAAAGAATGAAATAACAATTTCAATGCTTTTTTTTAAACATAAGTCAACATGGTAACCGCTGTTTCACGATGTTATATCGCCAGCCACATTCAATTTATGAACACAGCAGAAAAATATGCAGAAAATGTATTTTAGACTTTTTGGAGTTCCGTATCAAAATTTTCCCAGTTATTTATCGTTGCCATCCTTTTGAATTTATTATTTGGCATGTTAAGCTAATCATTCGATACTGTTGTGTCGCCCACCCTGAACAACGGTTTTATTTATGGTTCTTAATGTTTTATTTTATAATATTATAATGTTATACTCTTACAGTTGTCTCAACGTAACTCGGTCGGATTAAACTTGGCGACAAGTGGTTGCTCAGATGCATTTTTTGGTAGTAATGGTGACAGAAAGCGGGGGGCGGGGGCGGTAACTAAATCAAGAGAATTAGGGATGCAATTACGCATTCCATTGCCATAAATTGTATTACTAACTCATGTTTTTTGTGATTTTTTTTTTAGTACTTACTGTAACTGTTCTAAATATAAGCTTTATTAACTCGTTTAAGTAGTTTTTTTTATATTGTTAAATTAAAATTTTGTAATCGATTATTCATAATTATTTATTTTCGTAAGTAACTTTAGGGTCAGATCTCTATGCCCCATGCGCGAAAGTGCTATGAATCTAACTTCCTCTGATCTTCATTAACGGCAGGTACCTTTATAATTATAAAAGTTAAGGTCTATATTTTTATTATATTTTTTAGTTTTTTAATAAAAGACTACTCCCGCAGTAGGGTACAAGCCCTATGTCGCGGGGGACTTTACAAACATACAAGTCACGGACCCAAAGTACACCAAGACTCGGAACAACAATTTGTGGATCACACAAAGTGGTGTCCCGTGTGGGAATCAAACCCACGACATCTTGTGTAGCAGTCGGACACACTCCCACCGCGCCACAGAGGCAGTCGATATTAAAAAGTGAAGTCAAACTTCAGCAGCGGACAATGTATGTCATCAGTGTTGCACCTATCATAGTTATACGATTGCATTATTATGGCATAGTTTATTGCCATAATAATGCAATCGTTCATCATATCATAGATTTCATTTTGTCAAATTTTAATAGCGAAAGGCATACAATTTTGCCTCTCCTATTATGGCACAGAACTTATTAATTTGTACCTTTTATAACTGATTACCTAATAAACGAATGAACATATAGGATATTTTTTTTGTTGAATAAATGAAATAATAGAATATTACAATTCAAATAAAATTTACTAACCTCGCTAATAAGTATCTTGAACTGCTCGATCGTCATTCAGTTATAATAATAAATAATAATAACAAAAGAATCTTTATTCACTTAGGAAGCAAAATACTAGCTTAAATATTGGCTAAGTTACTGCTCATTAATGAATAAGTTTTAATGTTTTGCAAAAGAAAGAAAAGAATGCCCTTAATTTATCACGCAGAATCTTTACTTATAAAAGTAAATCGTTTTCTAAACTAATAAGTAAGTAAAATTAAAACGACGACAACAATATTGTTGTGGTCCCCTCAGCTTAATAATAATGTTTTCCTCAACATATTTTGTTCTTTTTTGTGTCATTGAAACATCAAAATACAAGCATACATCATAGATTTTATACTGCGATCTAGGAAACCGACTCACAAGAACATTTTGAGTGAATTCAAAATGCTAATAAATACTTTCTACGATTTCAATTTTATCCATTTTTTTACAATTGTTTGCGTCGAACCTGCACGTTTTTATTTTTTATTACCACTTTTTGGTGGCATGCGTTTGTTCATTGGTTTTTAAATATTCACACCGTAATATATTTCTTAATGGATTGCTGCCAGGTTTAGACTAAAAACCTTTCAGGATTATCTGTTTTAATCCTTTGAAAGGTTTTTAACGACACCTACCGATTGTAGATCTACAGTAAGATGTTGTTTCTTTATAGAAGGGGAGAGCTTTGTAAGTACACAGTGAAACAGTGGATAGGGATAGCAGGGCTGTATTAAGTTTATACCCGTCAAAGTGGCCCAATTAGGTACTTCTGGTCGTAAGTTATTGAGGTATATTAAGAACTAAATACGAGTAATTACTTTGGGATCGTAGTAATTATGTAGTTTATTTTAATGTTGACGTTATTTATTGACTGCCTCTGTGACGCGGTAGGAGTGTATCCGACTGCTACGCAAGAGGTCGTGGGTTCGATCCCCACCCAGGATAAAACTTTGTGGGATGAGCATGATGGTTTATTCTATGTCTGGGTGTGATTTATCTATAAAATGTATGTATTTAGAAATATGTAATTGTGTTTATCAGTTGTCTAGTTTCCATAGTACAAGCTCCGCTTAGTTTGGGATCAGATAGCGTTGTGTGAGCTGTCCCAAGATATTATTATTTTTTAAGTTTTACTTTGTAACTGCGCTTGATTGCTCTTGGTAGATATTTTTATTGGGGAGTCCAGTTTAGATTGAGGTAGAAAGTGTCTGAAGCTTCTCGTGATGAGCTCTTTAATATTTACCTTGACAAATACTTCTCACGGTAAGGTCAAGCCCTTCGTTCTCCCTAAAATAAAATCCTGTTGCGTGGTGGATTGCTCAAACAGGTGACCCTGTTTGAGCAATCCTGGATTTTATTTTAACAATTCTTCAACCAAAATTCTGGATCTACCATCTAGAGTCTGTGTTAAGATAAAAGTGACATGATTAGTGTACCTAGTGCCAGTTTGTTTAACGTTAACGCGATCGACACGTTTAAAGCTCTTAACCAATCGGAGAGCTGAACGTGGTAAACGTTTCGATTGCGTTAACTTAAAAACAACTCGCATTCTAGGCTAGACCAGTAATGATTTGAAGTCACCTAACTTAGAATCATGATTCATTTATGACCGCATGTAGAGCATTAGGCAATGGTATCATTAGTAGACACCTAGGTGGGTAACCGATTACTAAAAATGGGAAACCTCTACGTCTTTAAACTATCACGTCAGTCCTGCAAGTAATTTCACTCTGATCGAGTCTGATATATGTACCAAAGTGAGTGCAGGTATTTGCTTAGGTATACTTTTGTGCACTTAAATATCAGAAGAGAGTACGCCATTTTCACGGAAATCAACCTACTCACGAGCTTAGGTAAGTCTCAGTGAACTTTGACATTAGCAATAGGAGGAAATCGTGTATATCGTAGCTTGGAGAATAAAATGGTAATCGCAAAAACCTATGCGCAAAAACCTATTTTTTCTAAAAAGCCAGTTAAGCTCAGTGGCTTGTGTAAGTAGTAGGATTCACGTCGGTCGTATAATGGGTGGGATTCGAACCCACCACCTCTTAGCCATTAGGCTACCGCTGCGTTTCAGCAAGAAAACATAATTTGTCTTTAACTAAAAACTAAAAAAATGGTTTATAAGTCACAAACTTTGTTCACATTAGTATAATAATAATAATAATAATAATATTTTGGGACAACTCACACAACGCTATCTGATCCCAAACTAAGCAGAGCTTGTACTATGGAAACCAGACAACTTATAAACATACTTATATATTTCTAAATACATACATATTATAGATAAATAACACCCAGACACAGAATAAACCATCGTGCTCATCACACAAAGTTTTATCCTGGGTGTGGATCGAACCCACGACCTCTTGCGTAGCAGTCGGATACACTCCCACCGCGCCACAGAGGCAGTCAGTATAATTGACAACTTTGTCTAAGTATACATTAGATAAACTTTTAAAAACGTTATCATCTCCTTCATTAAAACAGCCATTTTTCTAAATTTGTAACACCAATAGAGGCTCTCCAAATAATTTTCTGTACACAGCCACACAATGAAGACTAAGTGTGGGTTGACACAATTATGTTAACACAATTATTCATTCCTGGAGAACAGACGACAGATGAAGTGCTCTAAAGTAACCCAATTTATTCGACATCATTATGAATAAATAGCTCATTAATAATCTCGAATATCTTGAAGAAAACCATTAAATGAATTACAGGAGCAAATTGTTTGTAAAACAGATACCATTTTCGAATGATTTCATGCACACATAGTGCCTCAAGGGAGCATTTAAGTCCTGAGCTTAATCTCTCTCTATTTATTTCTATCCTATCGGATAATAAGAGTGGGAAAATAAGCTCAAATAAAACAAAACATATAACTCTCCTGCTGTGCCACGGTGGGTGTATGCTACGCAAGAGGTTTGATTCCCACACGGGACACCACTTTGTGTGATTCACAAATTGTTGTTCCGAGTCTGAGTGTACTTTGTGTCCATGACATGTATGTTTGTAAAGTCCCCGCAAAACAGGGCCTGTACCCTCATGCGGGAGTCGTCTTTTTTCAAAGAAAAAAAAATAAGTGAAATTTTTTAGCGCCAAAAACCTGCCAATTATTTTTTTATAATGTTGATGTACCAACCCAGTGTCACTCTCACAACTAAGACGAATCTAACCCATCCAGCCATTTATGCTCTAGAGTGTTCCAAAGAAATACATAGGTTACACTCGAAAAACATAACCCCCCTTTTCCGCAGTCGGGTAATTAAGAATTTACTTGTTTTTAAACTTGTGCGCTTTAAGTTTTGCGTACTTGGCCAGTCTCAAAATGGCTGTCGTGACTAAAAATGACATGAAAAAAAACACTATGAAATATCTTATTTGAATAATGCTCAATTCCCTTTCACACATGAGGCCTATGTTCCTAAGCATCATAATTAGTGAAAAATTACAAATTGTTGTTGAAAAGGTCCTTATTCACTGTTTTTTATTTTTCATTTTCGCGGCAAGCCCGCACGAATTGGCGCATGCGCGGTGAGCTCAAAGATGTCCGCGGGCATGCGCGATGCATTTCTAAGTGCAGCTCTCTATATACCATTATGTCAAGATTTTGACAGTTCAAAGCGCGGGCTTGACTCAAAAACGAAAAAAAGATAGGGAATAAGGACCCTGTTGATAATTCACGCATCTATCAGAAGGTTAGGACGAAACTTATTGCTATGATTTATAGAATTACTTTTTTCTTTTTTAATTTATTTGTTCCGAGTTGGCGGTGTAGGAAACTACTCTTTAAACCATCAATGAAATGACTAACTTTAACAAGCTAAATTGAACAAAAACCCGTAAAATTAATAGACTGCTTAAAATTAATAACTGAATTTTTTTTGACGATAATAATCCGCCAACATTTTTTATTTCTGATTTTAATGTACCCAGTATCACTCTGAAAATTAAGACAAATCTAATCTATCGATACCTGCCCCTAGAGCGCGCCAAAGACTTAAATATAAATACTTATCAAACTTCTACTTTTTGCGCAGTCGAATGAAAACCCCAGATAGTAGTATTATTTTTATTTTTTTTAAGATAACTAGCAATATGGGATTTTGGTCACACATTACTAGCAATCCTGTTAACCCCTTCAGCTAAGCTTGATGGCTCGTGTTAGGAGTGGGTTCACGTCGGTACTATAATGGGTAGGATTTGAAACCGCGACCTCACGATTGCGAGACCGATACCTTGCCATTAGGCTACCGCTACCTATTTTAATACGAAAAACTAACATTTCAAGGAACCATAATTTTATAAACAAATAAATGCCCCATTCACTAGAAACCTATTATTATATCATATTAAATCATATATATGTTTTTATATTGAATATATACAAACACACGCTCATCAAAGGTACTTTACTTCAATATTTATTTTTCCCTGTAAATTCTGTTATACGAACCCGAAAAACTCACTCAATTCCGTATAAAAACCATTTTATTTGAGCTTCATATAAAATGAATTGCATTTTGCGCACACCAATCGAATTTTTATCGTTCCATAATAGGTCTTTCATAGCGGTCCATTTTAAGTACGCTGAAGTCGTAAAATACTTCGAATCTATTTCTTTAATCTTAAAAAATGCGGAAACGTTAGTTTTTATTACATAATACTTTTTGCACGAATTCCTTTTGTTAGGCATAGTCATTATTTAATAAGGAATTGGCAATAAAAATCAACAAAACTTGCGATAAAAATCAATTGAAGTTTCTGTGAAACATCATTGCTTGAAAAGAAAAAAAAACATCATTACTAATTTCGATAACTTTTTCTGTATTTATGCCATATCTGTTTATCATAATGTCGTATTCCAAGCAAGCGCGCCGGATTATAAAATGTCGCCGTAATGTCAAGTGGCTACTTTACGTTCAGCCAGATTGTGGATGCGATACGTCCTACAAAGCGGCGTCCAACGTTTAGCCACAGTCAAAATGTTCAAGTGTCCTTGAAAAAAATTTTAGTTTTCTATTAAATTATTTATTAGCACTGGCATTATTAAATATAAATTTATAAATATATCAAACTTTATGATTATGGTCACCCTACTATAACATCGATGAGAATGAAGATATAACTATTTGTGTAAGGACTCCACGTTAATTTAAATTCGACTGAATTTTAGGTATACATTTAGAGACGTTTTTAATCCGGCGCGCCACCTTGTAATATGGCATGTTATACAATATGGCTGCGGCATTTATATTGTTAGTAAAGTCCTCACACGTTCCGGTTTCAATTTCAAAAAATCTCATTAATAAGTTAGCAAATTACATATTTTGTAGTCACATCATAATGTCTTGGATTACCTAGTTTGAAAAATATGGGTATAGTTCTATAAACAGTAACTTAACGGCTATGCAATTACATACCTTTCACTTAACTACATTGATCAACTCGACACGTTGCACTTTTTACAAAAGACCATTACTTTACAAATAAAACAATTTGTTGTTTTTTCTGCGAGAAGGAAAGGTTGTCAGAATTTATTACGCTGCTATAATACTTTAATACATTATCTCCATGCTACTTACATCGAAAAAAGCAACTCAAAAAACACTTTTTCGTTTAAACCTATTTCAAAAACCTTTTAATTTAAATCAATCCGCATCAAGGTAACCGGAATCGTACAAAATAAAAAATCTAAAATGAACCCTCTTAACAAATTCACACATTCTGTTAATTCAACCGTTTGAACGCTTCCCAATGATTGCTTTGCCAATAAAAAATAAATTTGCATACGTAATATAAAGGCCTGGTGCAGATTTGCATTATTACGCTCTTCACCTGTGGGGTGAACTAAATTTGTGGTAAATGTTCACTGGATTGAAATACTTTAGACGGAATGTGAAAATTGGTTAGTTATTTCCATGCATAATCTCTGCTTTATTTTTAACAAGCTTTTACCTAAGTCTTCGTCTACATGGATATAGATTAACGACATGGAAAACATACCATATGTTACTGCAGGTTATAAACAAGTCATAAACAGACGTTTTTGCGTGAAACTGAAACAAATAAACAGGCATAAAACAGAACAAGGCATAGTAAAGTTCAGTTTAAGAAACCGTTTGATAGCTTAGTTTATTTAATTTAGTTTCTTTCAATAGGAATCTTCAACGTAGAAGCAGCTACTTTTCAATCGTATTTCTTTATCTTTTCTCCTTTTATCAAGTTTTTAAAGAACTACATTTTTGATTGCATTTATAGGCAATTATAGAATTGAACAAAAATTCAATCAGTACCATTTGAATATTAAATGTATCTGCAGCCTACAGTGAGCTAGTCAATTGAATCGTACATTCGTTCGTTCATATTCTGACTTCCATTGCATTCAATCCCTGAAGAGCTTGTTAGTGGTTTCAACGAATTTCCACTTCACTCATTGATTATTTAAATTGTTTTTGAATAGCAGTTTCTAGTATTACATGAATCTTACAAAAGTTAAAAGTTTGGATGTATGAATGTTTGTTACTCAATCAAGCTCCCACACCAGGCCGCCGGCGGATATCAGCCTGTCAGCCTGTTGCCTTACTTGCAACATACCACATACTAACAGTTTTCTATGAAAGGTTTTGAACTGATGGCCAATGCAACCCATAGGGTGTACACTCACCGCCCGCTATGACCTGCGTCATCAGATATTGGCCATACAGTCCACGATAATAGAACACACACTAGTAAGTTGCCCGCGGCAACCGTTCAGCTAGCAGGAAGACGTCACAGGCCACTGCCGGCGCGTGACATTGTGGTCAGAAACTGGCGGCTGTCGACTGCCAGTATGTAGCCCCTCAGCCCGTCTTTAACCATTGTCGACAGGCAGTAATCCCTAAAGTGTCTATGGACTATAAGCAGACGGATATATGATTGCAGTTTAAAAAAGCAGGTTAGCTTCTTCTTATCTTGCAAAAATGCAAAATTTCTAAGCGTCCGAAGTCGCTTAGAAATTTAACGGTTTCGAATTATAATTGTACCTACCACATAGATTACACGATGTCTAAAATACATTACCACAGATTAACAGTACCTAATAAGTGCAACAAAACACATATCTAATTGATAATCGTTCCAATTGTGTAGTCCACGACAGGTCGCGATGGCTTTTGGGAAATGAGTTTTGAAACTACAGGAAAATATTAGTTCAAAAGTTATGTGTTAATGTGGGCTCGCGAAGTTTTCTACCAAGTAATAATTTTTAAGACAGTTGATTAAAGAGAATTACCTTAAGCCCGATTTTTTTTAATGGGATAGAAATAATATTTCTTTATTGGATAACACGTCTAGACATTAACATAAATTACTATATCAAAGTCCAAACCTGACAGTGTGATAGTTTCTCAGTATATGGTACCAAAAGTGTATACGTTGTGGGATAGTGTTAGGGCTCGCTCGCCCTGATAAGAACTCTTGACATAGGTGTTACAAAGCTTTTAAGTGTAAGTAGTTGTTTATAAGATTGGTACAAGTATCAAAATTGCCATCTTCTTTGTGAATTTGTGCGTGTGTATCAGATGAATGTCTCCCTTATTTATCTCACTCGTATTATTAATAAACGTTGATAAAATTCACTTAGTTTATTTCGGTATTCGAGTTCAAAGCTATCGTTGACATAGCGGCTGAAGCGTCTTACGCCTGTCAATCTGTTGTGTAGACATCGATAGGTATTAGATTAGCTTGTCAATAACACGATGATAGAATATCTCCTTCATATGACATCGATTTTATGTAAATGACTTCCTCTTCAGGACTAACTTCGTTTTAACCTTTAATATTAATTATTGAGATTATTATTTAAAAAAGGGAACATTAATTGCATTATATCATTACATATAGGTGAGTTGCTAGAGTTTCTTTGAAGGATAAAAAATAAAAAATCACCACGAGTTGACCTGACAAAGAAACGCACCGCTCGCAGTTTACGCACGCTAAAATAGATAAAACGAGTTGTGACGGCGACAACAACCTAAGCACTGTCACTGGAATAGATGATGGAACGCAGAATATCCGTGGCGGCGAGTCCGTAGTAGACCGATCCCCAAGCTTCGAGCTGCCTTTAATACTAAATGTTGATCAAAACTGACCCCGTATCTCCGGTGATAAGCGTGATCAAACAGCTCTCTTCAGCTTTTCAGCTTCACTTAATATACTGAAAGTGGAAAAAAGTCATTGCAAAGCCAGAGCGGGCTGAAGTTTATTATACAGAAAAAGAAAATATTGAAGAAAGTATGTTTAGAACAATTATATGTATTCTAGGCTTAAAGTACAAACAAAACAATAAACCTGGCAACCCTGCCACTGTGTACATCAACTCTCAGTTATAATCTCGTTTTTATTTATATTTTCGGCTTTAAAACTTACCAAAGTTTAATCAAAGTATTAATCATCATATATAAACGCAGTGTTATTGTTATCTACAAGTTCTGCAGCCGCAAATCACAAAATTTCAAGAAGAAAAGTACGTATTTTTGTACCCGCATATAATTTCTTATTAACTGGAACACTGAGTACCCTCAACAGGATCATATTTGACAGTGTCATATTCAACTGACAGTAAAAATTGATTTTGACACCTACTTCATATGTCAAACTCAATTGACAATTACGTCAACTGTCAACTTGTCAAGAATACCAGTGTTGCCATTGTTCAAAAACTCATTCCTTTTGTGGTAATTTGTTACAATGAGTACTGAAGAAGGAAAGTCAAAGTCCACTAGAACCCGGGTACTCATACTCTTTATCCGAAACGATACTTGGAACTTTTATAGTTTTAAATTTCCTCAGCAAGGACTAGATTAATTTATTTTCATACATACACAAGAAGGTCGGTTTCATCAAAAACTAATGGATGGAATTTATGTCGACAGCTTTAGGTTTTAGTCATTATTTCAATTAAAGTAGGCCTGATAAAAAATAAATAGCTATATTAAAGATACTTAAAAAATACCTAATTTAAGTGTTCATGATTGCGAAAGTAAACCTTATTCTTACAAAATTTATCAAATTCAGTTAAACATAATTGTATAGACGGCTTTAAGTCCGTTTAACTCAATTAAAGCGGTTGCAATAATTGCCATCCAGGCGGTTCTTCAAAAACCGTTGATTAGTTTTTCCCAAAGACTTAGGATATACTAGCGTATATATCCTAAGCCTGTGGTTTTTCTCGGAAAAGTAAAAACAAAACAGTTAGTAACTTTTACTGATTATATTACTAGTAGTGGTGACCCTGGTAACTTCGTCTTCGTGTTAAAAATGGTTGCCTGTAAAGTCGGTTTACGGATACGGACGATAATTTTACGTGATAACGTCATAAGAAACCATTGATTACATTGTAATAAACAACCAACGTGGTTTTTTTTTCATTTTATAATTTTGTTTTTTATTTCCAATTGTATCGCATCCCACTGCAATCGCTTAAATATTCATGACGATGTAATAAACAACCATGCCTGTAACTTTTTAGTGGGACCGGGTACGCCCGACGGCCATTTTACTTCAGCCTATCAGCAGGCGGAATCGCCATTCGCGTTGCTTAGCAACCAGTCAATAACGTGACTGCTTAGCAACCAATCAATAACGTTGCCTGGCAGCTAATCAATAACTGTAACGTTTTCATGCGTGCACCCCACTCATCGATTTATAAGACGTTATCACGTCAAAAAATCATTAAAATCGGTCGATTCGTTTCGGTGGAGTTCGACCACAAACACCGTGACACGAGATTTTTATATTTTAAATGATACTGTTACATCTAAAAAGCTTTCAACGAACAAATTTTTAATTGACATTTCGTTACAAAAGTGTGACATTCAAAACACCGTATAGTCAAAATTGAGTCAACATCTCTCATGTGAACGAATTTGGAAAAATATGTTTTTTCTCCAGCGTGTATATTAAATTAATTTCCGCGAAACATGAAGCTTGTTCGTGACACGTAATATAATATCATTTTATGCTCCACTTGGCACTGTAAGATCATAATATTGCAATTGTGCTAAGAATATGCCTAGATATACATGGTGATTTGTAATTTGTGCTAATATTATAAAGCTGAAGAGTTTGTTTGTTTGTTTGAACGCGACAATCTCAGATACTATTGGTCCTAATTGTGAAATTATTTTACAGTTGGATGGCCCATTTATCGAGCAATACTATAGGCTGTATAACATCACGTTACGACCAATAGGAGCAGAGCAGCAATGAAAAGTGTTGCAAAAACGAGGAAAATTTACGCATACGAAGTTGCGCGGGTCAGCTAGTATACTAATAACTACCCGTTCGGGGCCTTTTAACATAACACTAAATATTTTGTAATATGAGTTTTAGAAAATATTAAATATATTAAACCTTAATCACCTTCCACTTGTTTTTGGAGTTATGACCTTACCCACCTACAAACTATTTTACTGAAGTAAAATCGTTGTATATTGTGTGAGGGTAAGGCCCTCAATCTGATAATGAAACATCGATTTTACTCTGGGGTCTATCAGATGTGTGGTAAATAGTTATGTGACAAAAGTAGGTGGTGAGGGGTTTATTTGTATTTTTTTTTCAAAAATTATATTACGAAGTTATTTGGTGCAATGTAACGTAGCCAAGAGCGGGAGGTTAATAATATTTCAAAAATTACTTGGCATGGGTAAAAAGTTAACATTGTTTATTTCTTTATAATATTCAGTAAATTGTTATCAGAATAAATATTTTATATTCAACTTTTTGATAATACAATTTGCATCAGTCCTTTAACGTGGTGTATAGCATATGAGTCGCAAAACCTTACCCCCATATCAAGTTTATAACATTCATTCAACATTCAAACGTTGTAAAATTGGGAATTTGAAAAGAGTGACCGCGAGTTTTTATTGCCAGGTTCGTTTCTCCGGCTTTACCTAGTGTTTCCGAACTTGGCATTACATGTACATGTAGAATCCCGACGTATCACAAAAATTGTTTTGCATCCTAAGTAAATAAAGAATTTTGAATATATTTGAAGTGTTGACAAGATTTTGACAATGCGTTAGGCATGTACCGTTATGCGTTAAGTATTTTCGTATGGTTATACGAAAATACTGTGTTTTCTAAAAATGCGTTAGGCATGTACCGTTTTATAAACTGTCACGCAGCTATGAACGTGACTGTTTTTATGTTATTTAACTTTGTTGATCTCTCGATTTTTTCAGTCACTTCTGAGTCAAAATCTTGTCAACACTTCAAATCGGTATATTTATAAATAGTCTGGCTAAAATTGCTAAACCTGACTGATGATTCGATCTGCTTTACCGCTATGGACTTACTAATCACTCACTAAACTGTACTTATTCATGCAACATAGAAGATCTTAATTGATCATCATGTCAGGCGTGTCCCTTTCGAGACACAAGATCATTGTGTAGGTAAACAAATAAAACAAAAACATGCCATAACTTAAGACACAGTAGTATTATTTAATTCTAGTATTCCATAAAAACATTTCATTAGCGAATATTTTTATCTAGAGCCAAACATGAGACAAACAAAAAAACCCAAAAAGGCCGACTACGAAATATGAATAGTAATCATCATTATAATAGAAAAAATACCAAGTTCCTCAACAAAAGCAGTTAGGATACAATAATTTGTTACGGATGTTACCTAGTCTGGCTCTACGCCAACGAAATACTAATTTAGTAAAAATAAAGGTGTTTTCTTTGAATAAAGCTCGCTTGATCGAGTTTCATATACCTTTCAGCCTGGCCGAGGCAGATTTTAATCAAGAAGAAAGTTTTTTTAATTTATTTTTGAGGCACTCACTTACCGTACCTGTTAAAGCTCATTCCTAAACCAAAGTTTGATTCAAAATACTTACCTTATATTCTCTTGGAGTGTTTGTATTCGTATTAAGTTCGTAATTAATAAGCTCGTGATTATATTACTAATTCTTATAATTTATAGCTGCAATTGACTTTGCACACTGCAATTATTTATTTTTCAAAATGCCAATCAAACATACGAGAATTAATTCAAGAATAGTTTTTTGGAACGCACGTTTTTGTTTACGGGCTGAGAGGTTAGACGGAAAAAAGTGTTACATTTTGACAGCTATCGAAAAGATTTTAGGTAGGTAATTATGATTATGTGAAGCTATAATACGAAGGTTGTATTATATATCTAGGCTGTTTTATATTTTTGTAAAAGGTTGTCATGTCAAACCGGCTGTGTATAAAACAATGTGTGAAAAATCCTAATTTGAATACGACAATTTTTAAAATGCTATGTGCTTCCAGATTTTTTTTTCATTAGTTATTACAAATACAAAAAATAAATATGAAAACCGGGTGTCCATAAGACACCTTTTTCTTTTTTTTTTTCTATAAACAGGTACAGTTTGATCTCCATCTTACTAACTAGCCGCATACTATACCCAAGTACTCCCCGAGCCCAAGTAAAATGATTGCTGTAATATTCATCGGCGCAGTCGGAACCGCGGGCAAAAGCTAGTTGGAAGTAAGAGTGACAATGAAGGAGAAAGGGAAATCCGCAAATATTTATATTAAACAAAAAGAAAACTAAATCTTTAGCACCTAATGGTTTTCTTACACTAAGAAAAAGCTAAGTAGGTACCTAAAACTTATTATTGATGGAAGTTCCTTTGTTTTTCTGCTAACAAACTGCTTCCAACGACACTAAATTATACCTTACTATTGAGAATCGCCAGCAGTCGAAGATTTACTAACTCCGAGATATTTTTGCTTTGGGAATTTTCCGAACTTTTAAGTTTCTCTTGTTCGTAAGAATTGGAGGGTGACGAAGTATTGTGGCCATATTTTATTGTATTGTTCTGATTTGGTTTTATGAATCTAATTGTTTCTTTATCTTCTATGTTATAACACTAACTGTCCAATTCTTAAATGCAACTAATTTATTATAAAGATGAACAATCATCTTAGGGGAAGCGAAGTCGCCAGATAAGGTTGTAAAAATAATCATGTTCAATTGAAATGTACGTAGTACACACACGAAATCAATAAAAATAATCTAAAATGAAAATTTCTGCTGAAATCATTACGATTTAATTCAATGAATGGCCGAAAAAAGCTCCACAGCTTGCAACATCGAAGTAACGTGGCCTGCTTGTCGGTGCTCTACAGAGTGATCACAAAAACTGACCATGCACTGATCCCGCGGTCTGTTTTTCATCATTGGACATCTTGGTGCTCTACAGGCTACCATCCACACGTTGTGGCCATACCCGCCAGTCGCACAAAGCGGTACGCCTCAAAATTTGTTATGCGAACAGCTAAAGTGTGGAACTCTCTGGAAATTATAACCTGGACACTTTTAGGCCCAGAGTGCATAGGCATCTTCTGGGTGCACTTCTCGTTTCATTGTATGCCTTATCAATGCTTATCATTAGGCATGATAAAAACTAAGAGCAAGCCCATATAATATTTTAAAAAATGGCTAGGACTTGAACCCGCAACCTCATGATAACGAGTCCGATGCCTAAGCCATATCGTTCTTACTCTAAACGGTTTTTTAAATTAGCAATGATTATTGGTTTTATTTAACTAAATAAAAATAAACAGATTTTGATCAAATAAATTGAAATGTATAAACACAATTACAAAGTCTTAAATCTTGTTTTGAGCCAGTTTGTGTACGTGCGACTGCTGTTGGGTTCAATTTCCACACGGGGCAAAATATTGATTAAAAAATAATTACTATTTATCTGATAACTGTATGTCCATAAAGATTTTATGTTAAGAAACCTAATGCGAGATTGCCACGATATAAAAAAAAGAAGTTGCAAATGGCGCACCCATACGCGCTTGAGAAACGTGCTTATACGCGCGTATAAAACGGTAATCTGAAACTGCCCTAATACCGGATAAATTATATTTAGACTTGTAAGCTTCACCCAACCCCTCTTTTATACATCAGTCAAGGGTGAGTGTCATTCAAAAACTGATCCCTTCCTAAGCGATGCGTTGTGATTGATATCGGATGTGTACCCACAAATAAATTGTAAAGATTTTATTTGAAATATTCGCGTGTATGCATGTCAAATATTTTCTTTTGGGTAAAACTCTTTTTGGTAATTTTATTTTTAAAGTTATTTAACAAATGTATCTCAAAGCATGGGACCTAATGTAAGCATTCATCTTTGGATTGCTTATGGTATGGGCAGGTTGTACCGGTCTTAGGAGTTTGTGATTATATCAATTTCCTTATTGTACGATTATTATAGTCGCAAACGGTTAGTGACGACGTTGCTTGCTGACATTGCAATAATTTCTTCTGATTTCATTAAACAAATAAATGCAGCAAAATTCAAACCTAGTCTAGATACGAACTAGCTCAAACCCAAATCTTGTAGGATCGTAATTCAAAACTCAGTAGCGAGCAAAAGATCTCAGAGAATTTAAACAAATGACATAGTCACAAAACTTCCAGAGTACAAAGTGAAAGAATACACAGACACGGAATAAGTGTAAAAGTGGTATAAAATAATGCATAAGAAAATTTAGTTTAGTTTGCTACTAAGTGACCCGCGTAATTTCGTTTATGTAAATTTGCCTCGTTTATGCAACATTTTTCATTGATGCTTTGCTTCTATTGGTTATAACGTGATGTGATGTAGCCTTCCCCAATAAATGGGTTATCCAACACTAAAATATTTTTTTAATTCGAACTAGTAGTTCCTGAGATTATCGCGTTCAAGCAAACAAACTCTTCAGCTTTATAATATTAGTATCTTTACATAGTATAAAATAAAGTCGCTCCTCTGTGCGCTTAGATCTTTTGAACTACGCAAGGAATTTTAATGCAGTCTTCAGCAATAGATAGAGTGATTCAAGAGGAAGGTTTATATATATAACACATCATCCCATGGGAACGGGACCCACACATACGAAGTCGCAGGTGTCCGCTAGTAAATAATAAATAGTAGGTACTAATTATAAACTAACAACGTGTTCAATTTTATAACAAAACCATATAGAAATGCATCAGGTATGGCATGTATAGTTTTAAAGCTCTCATGGTGGCATCTCCTGCCTCACTTATGTTCAATTTTTATTGCCTACCTTATGCCCGCGGCTCCACCCGCTTGAATGTCGGTTATCGCAATAAAAATAAACTATGTCCTTCCCTGGGACTCAAACTATTTTCATACCAAATTTCATTTAAGCCAGTTCTGATTTACTTTCATATTTATCATATTATTATGGATAAGGTATAAACCATATTTCTTTAAAGTTTCATTAAAATATATCCAGTAGGTTTTGCATTAAAGAGCAACGAACTTTCAACCATCCTGACAAAAGTTTGGAATGATATTTGTAGGATTTATTTGTTTCAAAATTTTCTGAAGTTTATTAGGAAAACCAGCATCAGACATTTGCCTGGCATAAGCTCAACTAAGTCTGATTTTCAACTATTATTATGCTTTTATTTTTAGTCTTTTTTTTTCTGTTTGTACCATGTGTTTTTCGTAAACGTTTGTTACTGTTTAGTGGAAAATAAGCGTTTCTTTCTTTCAGATATTCTATATATTCTTCATAAAATCTTAAATTGGATCTTTATTTTAATAACAAATCAACAATTTAAATTCACCTTTCTGAGTCCTTGGAGCACCGCTAAGCTTGTAGCAAATTCTCATAAAGACAAAGCTGTCGCTTCTAGCAATATACACACATCAAAAGTGTCTAGGGATCAACATATATTTTTGCAATAACTTTTCTCCTGATTGATTTTTTTTTTTTATTTCTTTAAGGATTCATCAAATAAAGTGTTTTCGTTTGTCACAGTAACGATAAACCAAGTCACCTTTGCATTAATAAAGAAATTTGCCATTTTCCTAATAAAGGGATTTTTGACATTTGAACCACTAACATTAAAGTTCGAAAAAAAGACTGAAATAACAGTTTTCTTTAAAATTTTATTGGGTAACTTAAACAATTAATAATCCGTGTTTCTACCGCGAACACTAACAACACAAGAACATCGGTTTGGCATACTCAAAATGAGTTCATCCAAATCACGCTGTGGAATGGCCGCCCATGTTCGTTGCAACAACAAAAAAAGGTCTTCTTGCGACTGGATACCCTCCATATTCGGCAGAGCTCTTCTCTGTAGCATATCCCATGCATGCTCAATCGGGTTCAAGTCTGGCGACTGAGCAGGCCAGGGCAGGACATTGATGTTAGCTGCGGCGAGAGTCTGTCTTACAACTCTTGCGGTGTGCGGTCGTGCATTATCATGCATTAACTGAAATAAGGGACCGATTTGCACTTGTAGAGGAACGATGACGTCTGATACAATCGTCTCAGCATAAATTTGAGCGTTGAGGTTGCCTCTGATCCAAATCAACTCAGTTCTTCCGCCGATCCAAATACCCGCCCATACCATGATGGTTCCACCACTATAAGGATGGACTTCCTGGCAGGATTTTAATCGCTGTTGGCGTCCAGGGGTTCTCCAGTGTCGTATACGTCTTGTATCCGGTCTCATACCAAAACGAGACTCATCAGAAAAGCACACGAAACGCCATTGTTCTTCTGCCCAATTTCTGTGTTCAAGAGCCCATTGATATCGAATCCTACGATTGTGCATTGCTATAGGTGGTACCCGTAGCGGTCTTCGGGAATGAAGGTTCACTTCATGCAAGCGGTTTCTGACTGTTTGGTCGCTAATTAAGTTCCCTGAAGAGTGATGAAGCCTCACGGCTAACATCATGGCGGTTATTGTTGGACCTCTTCGAGTTAAGATTTGAATGTATCGGTCTTGTCTCCGTGTGGTGCAGCGATACCGTCCTCCATGGCGCTCAGCCACGGTACCAGTGCTTCGGTAACGTGTCCAAAGTCGACTGATAACACTCTGACTTGTATTCAGAGCTAAAGCCACAGTACGTTGCCGGGAACCAGCTTCTATCATTCCCACGGCTCTGAGCATTTCTTCCCTGCTTAAATGACGTCGCCGCTCCATAATAACGTTGGTTTTAATCAGTAGTAGGGAAACAGTAGCACTAATAATGTCTTCAATGCGTTGTATGTTTTTATAGGGAAAATATTGACAGCTGATTTTCATCTTTTACTCGAATTTGATTCACAGTTCCTGATTCAAATTATGAAATGCACCAAAAAGGATCCATATAAATTTATAAAATCATAAATTTATTACAAAGCCACATCTCAATCTCAAGAAATCCGCATAAAAATGCTTGATCCCTAGACACTTTTGATGTGTGTATGTCAAGTCACTGAATTAGATTTTATTTATACTGTAAACGAGTACGAAAGATATATGAGAGAAGCTTTGAGAAATAAAAAAGTACTCTATTTGAACTTAAAGAACTTTCAAGCAGCAAATTGATGTTCTTAACAATAACAATGAATTTTTGACTTTTTTTATTTGAAACAAGCCTCGATAAGCAAAAGCGTGGTTTTTATTTAGTCAATAACATTTTGCGTCTCGGTACAAATTTCTACATTGTGGAATATAACCTTTAATATCTATATTATAAGTAAAGCTTATATAGAAACCATATACCTAAGCCAAAGACATTATAAGAACACAGCTATAAAAACGAGGTAATGTCGGAAAAATGATATTTCATTACAAATTTTATAGTAATTTAATATCAATTTCTGCTAAAGACTTTCATACTTAGCACAAAAAAGAAACTTTCTTTTTTCAATCCAAACCTTAAATCACAACCCAGAAATAAATACAAAAAGCATTCAAAGGCAAATTGTAAAAGGCCATCCCCTAAACCGTGTTAAACAACTTTAAAAACGCCACAAAACAAATTTGTTCAGAGCAGGTAGCTTTTGTACGGCTACCCTCAAATTGGGGACGGTATTTCCATAATTAACAATTTTCGAGACAAACTTCGGTGGCAATCCATCAATTTTGTCTGAGTTCGGAAACCAATTATGTGGAATAAAGACTTAGTTGTTGAAATGTTCCAATGTTCTTAAATGGAGAAGTAGGGGGAAGGAACGGGGGGAGGGGGTTCGCTAGAGTGCTCCAGTTCTAATGCACTGAATAAGTTTTTATTGTGAATAAAGTTTTTATTTACATTGCATGAGGATTCTTTGTTAAGGTTTCCGGATAAGACGAGTTCTTTGTTGCCGAGTGTCGTACGACGACTGATGTATTATAAAAATGCGGCGTAGTTGCATTCATTTAGCATATTGTGTCTAACATTAACATTATTTGGTTTTTAAAACGGAATTGTGTTTGCTAAAGTGTAAAGCCACCTTTCTTGGGAATGCTTAGTAGCAAAGGTTATTAGTATTACAATTAGTTTTATCTTTAAATTCTTGTAGTTGATTAGGTCAGTTTTTTATGTTTTCACAAATATTCATTTTAATAATAATGTGTTACAGTGCATTTTAAAAATATATTTTGTAACAACGTATTGGCCTTTGGTTGGTAACTACTGCCCCGCGCAGTAGCAGTGGCGTTCAGGAGAATATAGTTGTGGTTTATGCAGTTCTATCCAAAATAAGCCAGAGGCGGTGGCCACCCATGATATATCTTTTCATGTAAAGCGTTATTTTATTCCGTATAGCTTTATAGTAACATAATCAGCTTTGTAACGTTCGTACTGCTGAGATACCGATCTACTTTGACCCTCTTATATACAGCTCGTAATACAACATGGTAATGATGTTTGCATGAAATTGATTTATAACATAATTAGGTATAATAAATGCATTTTTGAAAGATAGAAAAATTCGAAATCCAGACTCAGGAATCGAACCTGAGACTTCCGTAGCCAAGGTTTAAATTCGCTTAATGCGAAGGCTTAAATTCGCGAGCAACAAAAGATAGAAAAAATCGAAATCTAATAACATAGTCCAGATAGGTGGTTCGCTTCTGGCCCCGGTTTGGCTACGGAAGTCTCGGGTTCGATTCCTGAGTCTGGATTTTGAATTTTTCTATCTTTCAAAAATGCATTTATTTTATTTGTAAAGTTATTGGCAAGATATGCCTATAAAAACTACTTCAATAATTAGGTATGTTTAACAACTGCCATACCTAGAAGCTCAACAAGCTTGCCCTAGTTTCGGATAAGTGGCCCTTTTATTTATGTATATTATTTAATTATTTACGTTCTTAAATCATATTGCCTATTTTCTAAGAAATTTTCCATCTTCAGCGTCTAAATCATAAACTATTCAAGCGCCATAAGCACTCTTTAAATATAGCAATTTATTATTCATCACACTAATGTATATTCCAGGAAAGGATTTTCGATCCAACCGAAAACAAAAGGAATTATGATTTCAGCCATCTTGTCTACATCATCAGTAATAACAAACTTTGACAGTTTTTCAGTTCTCGTTTGAAGGATTTTCTTTTATGTTACAAGTTTATTTAGTTCGGAAGAGTGCGCTGTACTTACTTTGAGCATCCACTTTCAATCAATCAAAGGTCGTAATTTGAAAGCAAAATATGGGCCACTGGATGAAATCTATAGATATTGATATAATTGATTAACTTCGGAGGTCAATTCATTGGAGTCATTCAGGCAAAAATATATTTTTTTTTTACTGTACAGGGTAGATAGGTAAATAATTTTAACTGTCAAAATAATTTACGGCTGGTCTCAATCCGTCTGTTAAATAGCTAACTAGAGTTACATTTTTTCCATCGATAAATATAAAATCGTTCGAGTTTTTGGCTATCGAAACGCACAAACGCCAGTTAACGGCAGATGAGTTATTGAGACCGACCGTTAGGTAACCAAGACTCTTAGGGACCGTCTTCACTGGCGACAGAATTGCACCGGTTCCGCTCTCCTATCGTCGGGTAGTGTCCACAAACGAGCGATTATTCCGTCAGCGTATCGTCGCGACTCGTAACGTAATCGCCGCGTGTCCGCGACAATGATCGTCACTTTTTCGAGGCGGGCCGCCAGAGCGTTTGACAGCACACTCTGCGAGAGCGCTGCGTTGTGCGGCGAGCGCGCGTTTTAGTAGCAACAATATCTTAGGAAACTTAGTCAAGATATCGTGCTATAACATAAATATTTCGTGACAATTCGACAGGCTTGCAAATTTGACAGGCTGCTGAAATACATTGACTAACACAATAATTCATTAGGGTGACTGTGTGACTTGAACTCATAACCATCACCAAGTGGGTGACTGCTTGGTGTTTTAGAGCTGAAGAATAGAAACAATGCAAGTCATGTCCAAAATATCCCGTCTGTCGTACTAGTCCCACGATGGGATCACTCACACTAATTCATCCCGGTAGACCCATTGGTTAAGTGACACCAATATTTTACTCTCAGAAGTTCCATTACGAGAAGGCATTGTTAATAAAAATTGAACATAAATTAAATAAAAATGTTTTTGTGTAATATCACGTCTTTCGAGAAAGCAAACATGTCGAAAAACTATAAGACTTGCTTGAAGATACGGTATGCACCTCAAAAGTTTAAATTATCAGAATCTAGTGTTTATTACACGTGTTTTCTTAATTTGAATCTATTAAATACCTACTTAAGAAGAACACAGTTTTGTTGAAAATTTCCAGAGTCTTAATGGGAAATGCGACGTATATTGTTCCAGTTTCACAGCATTAAAGTGTTCTAATGTACCAGATAAGTTGTAAACGGTATTGTGTTTTAAGTTTTATTCGCTACGTGGCCTGGGGTTAGAACAGAATCTTATTTATATATTTTGAGAATTAACTGAGAGTTCCATTTTAATACAGGTTGGCATGCAGTGTAGTGTAAAGACTGTTTTTTAATTAACATTGAAAATAGTTCGGGACCTATCAATAGTTATTTTTTAAATAGATATTGTGGCATACAGATATAAAGGAGGCGTCTAAACGGGACATTTTCTACGGCAATTTGTGGCGGCATTATTGGCAACTAATGGCTCTGCCAAAAATGGCAATATGTCTACAATTGTATGACGCATGATAAAGTCTCCTACGGGCTACACAACCCAGCAATAATAAAATAGAGGGCGATTGAAACAACAACAAAATTGGCCGGGCAACATTGCGGAAAATAAATCGCTCAGCGATCGTCCGGCAACCATCAAATCAATATTGGAGAGTACTGCCATGTTGCCGGCCACAGCATTGCCGCCACAAATTGCCGTAAAAAATGGCCCGTTTACACGCCCCTTTAACAGATGTATAGCTGTGGACAGGTGACTGTAACGTCGGGTGTCAGAGACTTCACTTGTCATGTGTCAACCGAACCGACTAGACGTGTAAACATGGCTATAGCCAAAAAAAAATATATTATTGTTTAATTTGCACCATTACGATGGCTCCAAACGTTGGCTCCAACGTCGATTCCAACGCCACTCGTCCAAAGAGTGGATCTAGAATGACGCTCGTACCAACAAAGTTTCAAGATCAACGCGTTGGACGAGTGAAGTTGGGACCAACGTTGGGGCCAACGTGTGGAGCCATCGATGATTATAATCATCGGCGTCATAAAATAAATAATCTACGTCATCAAATGTGGCCTAATAAACCTTAAATTAGAAGTTCTATGAAATATTTGGAAGTTTTGAGAAATTTAACAATAATACAGTGTACTGCATACTTTATTCCTGTAGAAATAAAGCTGATTTATCATACGCCGGTGGAAATAAAACATCAAGCATTTCAAAATACTTATCAAACATAATTTCGTTTATTTCCGTCTCATATTATACATAAAAATATATTACGTTGCTATTTTCAGAATTCAGAAATAGCTGTCATTGAACATAGCGTAAAAATAAAATATTATAATAAAGTATCAAGAAATTATTAATAACATAAATCAAAGAAGCAATATCAATACTTGTAGCGATATAAATCTAAATATTGAAAACCTTGGTCGTCAACCCAAAGAGGAAAAGTAAAATATTCATGGAAATTTTGCCTTCTCGATTGTGCTCTGACATGTTAGATAAAATATCAGTGTGGTGTCGAGATAAATGTGAGACAATGCGGATGTGTGTACGCGATTGTATCGAAACTGGCAGATTGGTTTGCTTTATTCTAGATAGGTATATGTGGTGAGAATGTTATTTAATTATTTTATTTTATTTTTTGGTAATTTAGCAGCAACAACAACAGTATTAGCAACATTCAGCCAATCATGGGTCCTCACTGAGAGTCACACGTTTGCAAGAACACAAAGAGTAGGAAAAAAGTCTACCCGTGACCACGGCCGTTGCAATTCAGTCGAAACGTCGGCCAATAAATAAGGTATTTTACCTTAAATTATTCACGTGATTAAGACCCGTAGTATATTTATAATTTTATAAAGATATTCAACATCTTGATACTTATTAAAAAACTCAAGGCAAGCACTTACTTGATAAGCACTCCTCACTGACACTATGATGTCGGACAGTCTAATTGTCGTATTAACTGTCTCAGCTGCTCACAGATAACAGCGGCTATAATTGTAACCAATTAAATTGTAGGCTTTCTCAAATTCTATAATAAAAGCACAATCAGACTCATTTAAAACTAATATCAGAACACTTGAGCTCCTTAATTATTACCTAAAATGTTCTCTTACTAACATACTTTTTCAAATGTAAAGCTGCGCCTGCGTGAAATTTGTTTAATTTTCGTAGCCAATGTGCTATATAGATGCATAAGCTGTAGCATTGTTTGGTTTCATCAAAATCCGTCTAATAAATATTGAGTGAAGGAGCTACATAAAATCATTTTCTACGATTAAAGTGGAAGGTTAAAATAGCTTGTAAATGCTTGTAGCTGCCACACTTGCATAACCGCTCTTTGAATGTGCTACCTAATTTGTCATGTAAATACGCTACCGGGTACTTGTATCTGATTTTGATTTAATGGAATTTAACTACAGGCATCTGTATACACTAACTGGAATAGCAACTAGCATGCACTTCTACATCTACACTTGGTTACTGTTCCGTTTTTCAGGCATGTGAATCCTTAACACCATTGTAGAATAAAATTCTTCCGTTGTGTTACAAACTGCTAGTTTCTCCACGTTATGTTGTACATGTATAAGATTTAACACTTGTTGCTCGGTTTGTAAGCTATATATCTCAATGTCAAGACTGGCTGCTGCAATGTGTTACTGTCGTCGGTCTGATGGTGATAGAACGGACATACATGGCGGCCATGTTGTGTTTTGGACTGAATATAAGTGGAAGAAAACCGGAAAATTTGGAAACAGCATATTTAAACTTGTAGTCTACTATGCTAGCTTCTCCTCGCGTGACCTTTCTTTTGATGTATAAACTACATTGTTTTAAAATTTCATCAAAATCCATTCAGTAGTTTTTGCGTGAAAGAGCAGCAAATATCCAACCATTCTCAAAAACTTTAAAATCCTTGATATTAGTCATCATCATCAGCTTTAGCTGCGTTCGCAACTGTGTGTATATCACATAAATTTATATATTTTTTTGTTTAATAATTGATATCAGGTTCCTAATATAAAGTTTAATTGAAACTCCTTCAATATTTTCAATAACATATACACCGTATAATTTGTAGTCGCTTTGGAGCTAAAAAAATTGAACTCAATATCAATATAATCAATAAAAAATATTAGTTTAAGAAATATTAACATTTTTTTTTATATAAATTTCAAATTAATATATTTTTTTGTAAAATAAATGAGCACTTGTGGTAACACTACTCGATTTTATGTACTAAGTATAGGTACTACGATCCTAAGATAGATGTAATTCAGTTTTGCACCACCTAAAGTGCCCCAATAAGAGTTTATTTTTTTTAAATGTTAATATTATATTTAACTGATATTTTTTATAGACTAGGTTAAAAATATAGAGTTCAAAATTGTTAGCTCCGAAACGACTACAAAATCATGGCGTATACAGCAGAAGTGTAGGGTTATTTTTCTTCATAGGTACGAATTTATATCTTGCTGGACACATGGTTCTTTGTACCCATAATACTAAGTAACTACAATCCAAAGGGAAACCCTTCGCCACTCAGCATACCTTACAACCGCTGCTTGGCACTTGTTAAGTTTGTATTGTACATTTCCTTAGAGCTCCAGTTTCCTAAAACCCATTTTTATATTACACAAGAAACCTCTTCGCACAATTGTGTCTTTCTAGGTCCAAGGCCTGTCTTGGACCCGAGGCGGCCCGCTGAGCATTTTCTTGCGCCCCGTATTAATATCACCGATAAATTCACGCTTCAACTAGACAACATAAATGAAGACAAAAGATGACAAATATATGACAAAAATAAGTTAATATTTGTAGGTATTTTTTTTAAATATTCTTGTACTATATATATATATTTTTTTTTTTAAAGATAACTAGCAATGTGGGATTGAGTCCCACATTACAAGCTAGTTAACCACTCCAGCTAAGCTCAAAGGCTTGTGTTAGGAGTGGGTTCACGTCGGTAGTATAATGGGTAGGATTCGAACCCCATTAGCAGTAGCCATTAGACTACCGCCGCTTCAATTGTAGGTATTTACTCAGTCTATGGTCTTGATGCTTTTAGCCCACCAGTGACTTTGAGTATGATATGGCTGGTCTAAGGGTTTCAGCTAAGCGTTGACGAGTGGTCTATGGTTAAAATGTGATATTTTCAGAAGACGTTTGGACCCATCCAAATACAATTATGATAAGCAAAAGAAAACAGTTAAAAATTAAATTATGTAATAGAAGGTATAGTGATAGCTATATATTTATGTGTAACAGCCGTAAAAGTTTATTGAAGGAGACGTAGAATAAATATTACAGGCAGTAATGTAGTAAGCAAAATATTTATTTGCGACCCAAAAAAAATATGATTAGGTCATGAGGCCTTTACTTGAAAGCTTACAACTTAATAACAAAGAGTTACTTCAAAATCATATCAATATATGAAAGAATAAAAATTGCAATAAGCCTACGATGATATACCCAAGATATTGCTAACAAAATATACAGTCTTCCAGCTATAAGTCTATTTAACGCGGTTGTTTTCAAACAAAACCACCTCTTATTATTTGTTAGTTAAGGTTCAAATTGATGTGAAGGTTTTGCAACTCCATTTCCCGAGTCATTATTCTTTTTCACTGTTGTATTAGAAGTACAAAGGTTCGTGAGTGATGCCGATGGAATATCCGAGATGTTTTGTTAGTCGCTACATTTAATATGTGACTTGATGCATGAGGTTTACGTACATAGTATTGTGGTGTATGTGGAATATGAGGCATTCTTGATGTGCCAGGAATTCGGGCTATAACATGAGAAATTTTGACTACACAATATATTTCCACGGAAGCAAAATTTGTTAGTTTAACAAACATTACGCTATTTCTTATAACATCAGCAATAACAAACATTACGGTATTTCTGATAACATCGACTAAAAGTTGACAGAAATTAAAAATAAATCATTTTTTTTTTATTTACAAAGCAAAATAGTACACTTGTGTAGTATTTATTTAATCAACAATGATAATGTTGCTCGAATTGTTTATTAAATGCCAAGTTCGCAAGCAAAATGAGTTGATTTGAGTATTACCCGACTGTGTAAAATGGAAGGTTATGTTTTTCGAGTGTATGTATGTATGTATGTTCGATGTTTGTTCGTATGTATGTATATTTTTTTGGCACGCTTTAGAGTTTAAATGGCTTGATGGATGTTAGCTTGAGAGGTACCTTTCGTTGGATTCGTCTCAGTTGTGAGAGTGACACTGGGTACGTCAAAATTTTTTTTTTTAAATGGCGGTTTGGCGCCAAAATATTTTAGTTATTCATTTTTATAAATGTTAAGTGACTCTACATTATAGGTACTTATTTATTTATTTATTTATTTATTGACTTTATGCACAAAAACATCATATATATGAAATTTATATTGGACTTTTCGAAATATACTTCTTTCGAACAAAGAAACAATTTTGAAAATCCGTCTATACACATATGACGGAGTTATTCCCGAACCATAAAAAAATGGGTTGCACTCCGGGAGCACCGGCAGAACTGAAAATTTGAACATTGACTTTGTGCATTTGTGAATATCTCGTCTATGTCTGTGTCTATCGTACGAAATCATGACAACTAAAAAAATGACAATGGACACACAATTTGGACTCAAACCGGGGTCTTCTGGTTTCTAGACCGCCCGATTTCCCACCTGAACTATTTTAAAATTGTAGATAGCGGCGAAATTTACCTTTGTATTCTAAGAATCTTAGGGTCACGTGATCCTGTCGCGAGTTTAACATTTTATACCCATACTAAAAAAAAGTGCACAAAGGCGCTAAAGAAGTTTTCACTAAAAAAAAAAACATCCGAATTGAGAACCTCCTACTTTTTGTAGTCGGTTAAAAACATGTTTATGGATTGGTTAACGGAATTGAGGCTCTTTACCTTTTGAGATTGTTAGCATCAGTAGCGAATTAAATAAATTATTAAAATCCAATTATAAAATAATTTACAAACTTTGATACTAATTTACAAATTGGTTCTTATTAAATATTCCGTTAGAAAAGTACACAACTTGTAAGCGGTAGAAATTAAATTAAATTCGTAATTACAACATCAACAAGCGATGTTGAAAATATCGATAAGACAATTTGTAACACAATTTTAAACTTCACTAAGTATTCTTATTTGTAAAACTTTTTAAACTAGCTGTATAAGGATGTATTTTACGTCAACTTAAAGTCACATTTTGATTATCCACTGAAACAAATTTTCGTGTACCTTTCTTCTAAGAAGGAGGTAATATCTCATTAGAATTATCATTGAACATTCGTTAATTACCTATACATATTTAATCACTTGTCCTGACTGACTAATTTATCAACACGGAGCCTAAACCACTAGGTTTATAAACCTGAAATGTTGGCAGTTGATGCCTTTCATGTAGTAGACATCCAATGAAAGGACTTTTAAAAATTCGTCCTCTAAGAGGGTAAAATAGGGGTTGCAAGTTTGTATGAAACTCCGTCAATTTTAATGTTAGATCGGTGGAATTTCGTACTTAGCTTTTACGTTTAAAATAAAGAAACACGTGTTTCGGTGTTTTCGAAAATCAACCCCAAACGGTGTAAAATAGGGGTTGCAACTTTATGTAAAACTCCGTCACAAGATTGTATAAACTCCGGCGGTTTTGAAATTAGATGTGTGAAATTTCGTACTTTGCTTTTTCGTTTAAAATAAAGAAACACGTGTTTCAGTGTTTTCGAAAATCAACCGCTAAGGGATATACTAGAGGTTGCGAGTTTGTGTGAAACTGGCCCGTTCAGCGTTTTTGGAAAATCAACTCATAAGGATGTATTAGAAGTTGCAATTTTAATTCTCTCATACCATTATTTTGACTTATGTTTCTGATAGTAGGTACTTACAGCAAATTATTACTAAAGTTAAAAAGGAAATTATTCTCACCTTCCAATAATACCATTGAAATGTTAAACCTAAATACTATCCAACTGAAAAGATAAAGCTAAAATTACAAAGCCTCGAGGTTATCCGTATATCAAAAGAACTTTTCGGATAACTAAGTTAATATCACTAAACCTACATTTTTAAAGTCTATGAACAATTTTTCAATGTGGCATACATGAGTAATACTCTACAAATTTTCAACCTTTACTTTGGCAATATGCCAGAAATTCTAGACAGAGGATTTAGAATTAGGACAATAATAGTCTGATTTTTATTCTGGGAGATTTTATATTGTACGTGACTTTACTTTGGTTGATTAAATACTGATGATGCTAATTTATAACCCTCCGACCCTGCATAGTTTTGTGCAATTTTCCCTACACTGTGTATAAAATATTTATTTAATTTCTCTCTCTATTAAATCTTATACTCTTATTAAATTAGTTTGTTTAAATCACTTAATACCGCGCTGAATAACGGACGTTAGGAGAGCCCACCCCTTATAGGCAATGACAGAGAAAGAGAGAATAGTTAGCATAAGTTTAACAATTTAAAACAATAATGATAACAATCCCGAAATCCGTGAAATACACACATCAAAAGTGTCTAGGGATCAACATATATTTTTGCAATAACTTTTCTCCTGATTGATTTTTTTTTTTTTATTTCTTTAAGGATTCATCAAATAAAGTGTTTTCGTTTGTCACAGTAACGATAAACCAAGTCACCTTTGCATTAATAAAGAAATTTGCCATTTTCCTAATAAAGGGATTTTTGACATTTGATCCACTAACATTAAAGTTCGAAAAAAAGACTGAAATAACAGTTTTCTTTAAAATTTTATTGGGTAACTTAAACAATTAATAATCCGTGTTTCTACCGCAAACACTAACAACACAAGAACATCGGTTTGGCATACTCAAAATGAGTTCATCCAAATCACGCTGTGGAATGGCCGCCCATGTTCGTTGCAACAACAAAAAAAGGTCTTCTTGCGACTGGATACCCTCCATATTCGGCAGAGCTCTTCTCTGTAGCATATCCCATGCATGCTCAATCGGGTTCAAGTCTGGCGACTGAGCAGGCCAGGGCAGGACATTGATGTTAGCTGCGGCGAGAGTCTGTCTTACAACTCTTGCGGTGTGCGGTCGTGCATTATCATGCATTAACTGAAATAAGGGACCGATTTGCACTTGTAGAGGAACGATGACGTCTGATACAATCGTCTCAGCATAAATTTGAGCGTTGAGGTTGCCTCTGATCCAAATCAACTCAGTTCTTCCGCCGATCCAAATACCCGCCCATACCATGATGGTTCCACCACTATAAGGATGGACTTCCTGGCAGGATTTTAATCGCTGTTGGCGTCCAGGGGTTCTCCAGTGTCGTATACGTCTTGTATCCGGTCTCATACCAAAACGAGACTCATCAGAAAAGCACACGAAACGCCATTGTTCTTCTGCCCAATTTCTGTGTTCAAGAGCCCATTGATATCGAATCCTACGATTGTGCATTGCTATAGGTGGTACCCGTAGCGGTCTTCGGGAATGAAGGTTCACTTCATGCAAGCGGTTTCTGACTGTTTGGTCGCTAATTAAGTTCCCTGAAGAGTGATGAAGCCTCACGGCTAACATCATGGCGGTTATTGTTGGACCTCTTCGAGTTAAGATTTGAATGTATCGGTCTTGTCTCCGTGTGGTGCAGCGATACCGTCCTCCATGGCGCTCAGCCACGGTACCAGTGCTTCGGTAACGTGTCCAAAGTCGACTGATAACACTCTGACTTGTATTCAGAGCTAAAGCCACAGTACGTTGCCGGGAACCAGCTTCTATCATTCCCACGGCTCTGAGCATTTCTTCCCTGCTTAAATGACGTCGCCGCTCCATAATAACGTTGGTTTTAATCAGTAGTAGGGAAACAGTAGCACTAATAATGTCTTCAATGCGTTGTATGTTTTTATAGGGAAAATATTGACAGCTGATTTTCATCTTTTACTCGAATTTGATTCACAGTTCCTGATTCAAATTATGAAATGCACCAAAAAGGATACATATAAATTTATAAAATCATAAATTTATTACAAAGCCACATCTCAATCTCAAGAAATCCGCATAAAAATGCTTGATCCCTAGACACTTTTGATGTGTGTAGCTGCATAAATAAACAGCAACGTATTAACAATCAATGCAGACAGTTGATAGAGCAAAGATCCTCATTATGCGGAGTTGCAATCTAGCTGAGCTAGGACCATTTTTGTCTCTCGATACTACTATTAATTGAATTTGTACCACTTATTGTATTTTTTTTTCTTTTGAGGACAAAATAAATAAATTTATTACTTTCTTTCTTTCATATCGTATGAGTTTTTCTGATCATGTTTCATGGCCAAAAGTACACAACTACACATGGAACCCATTATTACTGAACATGCTTTTAAAACTATTGGACTGGTCACTGATGAAACCACACCATCTATTAGCTCTACAATTAATGAGTTCCTAGTGTAACTTAAGTAGCCAATAAGAAAGCATATTTCAAATCCAACTCAATATCCCCACAACCTTTTGTGATGATATGTGTCATCTTATTATTTGTGACATGTCTTACTTGTTACAACTTAATAATAATCTCTATTATTTAAATACAATTTCAATTTCATCATTAGTTATACCCACTTTAGCAATTAAGTAGCGATTAAGAATTGAATGTCAAACACAATTGTTTTTTTGTTATTGATAAATAAATAAATAAAAACCTCTATATCATAGCAAAAGATATTTTGGAAGTAATAAATTCTTATTCATGTTTTTGATTTTATTGTTTTACACAATATGTCACATCAAAGATTGGAAAACTTGCCGACATTATAATCTAATGTAAAAAGGTTTGTCCTTTTTGCTTCTAACATGGGATTTAAACCGTCATTCACAGACTACCTCCAACGCACTGCAGTACTAATTCTTTGAAGATTCCTTCCGGAACCTTAAGCTCGTTGAAAGATGTTATTTACATTTTAACAAAACACTTTTTCTTTAAATAATGTTTTTGTATTTTCTATTTTGAGCGTAAGCTTACTTGGTTATTTTTATACTCTTTACGCAAAATCTTTTTGTTTACTCTTCGCTGTAACGTGAATTTAAAAGAGTATGTCTCGTTTCATTTCTCTGTGATTGATTTTTTTGACCATTTTTTATATAGATATAATTTATCAGTTCTCTGTAAAAATCTCTGTTAAAGTCTTTCTAGTTCACTGACAAGACGTTATTTTATGTCAGTGTAGTCAAAAAGACTAATATGTAATGTTACATTAGATACCTATACTTTAAACGTTTACTTTGCTTAATGAGTTATGGTTGAAATAACTGATACAGAAGGATGTTATGTCCATCTAGAATAAAATCACGAAGAATAATATTCTTATCTATTTTAACAGAATCGCGATTTTTTTATTTTAGGAAATATTTTAAACTTAAGTTAATTATTTCAATAAAATTATTTGAGTTTGTATTTAATTAAAAATATGAAATAACACACCTAATACAAGGTCTATCCATGTATCTCTATCAAGGCTCGTATTTATACTATTTAAGAGATACATTTAGTAAAATTGATTCCAATAAAAAAAACTATAAAAATTCCCACAACCCCTACTACCTAGAATATTTTTTTCATATTTTTTAGAATCCACCATTTTACAGATCAGATATCGGACAGTAACAAATTTTAATGCTTCCCTCATTCAGTTCAGGCCGTCCATAAAACGTTGAGTATCAAAAATATTATTGTTGCTACAACATTGTAAAGGATCACTCGATTTGAATACTATACAGAAATTTAAATGAAAAATGTTATGTGACTTATGCAAACATTTAAACTGCGATTCTAGTGCAAATGATGAATAGGAAGTAATCGAGCTATTCTGAGTACAACTAGGTAAGAATGGTTCTATCTTCCACAAAGAAAATGCTCTAGATTTACGAGGCAGATTTTTTTTCCTCATTTATTTTAGAACTCTTTATACCGCTACAGTACTAAAACGTCCTGACGGGTTGGAGTTAATACGTTTTAAAATGATTTGATACGTTTTAGAAACAGTAACACATTTTAGATTCTAAAACATTTTTGTCATCGTTGAACATTATTAACCAATTGCATAGTACTTTGTGAATAACCTTTAAGACTACTTCTAGTATATATTCTGTAATATAATTTTCTTGATAAAGTCTTTCATCGAAAATAATGAAAATAAACTTAACTTCAGACTAAGAACATTTGAAATATCCTTACTTTGGACGGAATATAATTGAGTTTTCAGAAGAAAAATTCTTTGTAATAACTCAAGATTAGGCTCATGCAATAAATAATGACAGTCTCGCCCCTTATCACATTGGGGCCGATCTTCCCGGTATCTACCTCAGGATTATAAGCTTCGCTGTTATTTATTTAATTCATCATCTAAGGCTTTTTATAAGTATTAGGGTTGGCTTCCTGCCAAACTAATGAGTGCAATTAATCTACTTAATTTATATTTAAGATTAGACTAAGATGATAATGTTTTCGATTTTTTTCGTAATAAGAAAAACTTAAAGCTAGCACTTACATAATGTTACACGTTGGGAAATAAATATAAGGCTATTTAAAAGATTTTGCTAATAGAATGATAAGGGATACAAACTTAAATCGGTATAAACCGCTTAGAGAAACAACAGTAACAATAATACATCATATTTATAAATATATTAGAAAATAGATAAAGATGTTGGATAAAACGTCACCTGTGTTCATTTTACTTTTCTTACTAAATACTATGGTGATTTCTATAAAATATTATAGAAATCACCATAGCGCTTTTACATATTATATGTATTCATAGGTTGTTTTGAGTACGAGTCACAGTTAAGTATTCATAGGCTTATCTATACAAATAATATAGTTATAAATGCAAAAGCTTAGATGATCTAAACCTATGGATGGATCATTAAGCCCGTATCAATCCACTGCTGGTTATTTTCGTCCCAATATCCGGTCCTCTGCCTTCCGAAACCAGTCCATCCCAGAGACTCTCGTTAGGCCATCGGTCCTTGCAGCATTTTTCTTATTCAATCACGCTTAAACAGCTGGAAGGATCTGGATAGAGATTAGATAGTCTGGAATAGCACATAGCTTTTTTACCTTTTATCGCGAAAAAAATTACGGTTCCCGTGGGATAGATTTATTTTTCAACATTTCCTCGCGGACGAAGTCGCGGGCAACAGGTAGTCTCTTATAAAATTAGCTTTCGGATTCGTAGTGTACCCTTCTTTTACTTTTAGATGTAATGTGGGATTGGGTCCCACATTACTAGCAATCTTGTTAACCCCTCCAGCTAAGCTCAAAGGCTTCTGATAGGAATGGGTTCACATCTGTAGTATATTGGGTAGGATTCGAACCCGCGACCTCACGATTTCGAGTCCGATGCCTTAGCAGTAGGTTAGTTAGTACTTAGCTTAGAATAGATGATAGACAAACGACATAAGTTAGTAGTATCAGTGTGATAAGTCCAATTAGATTTATAAATCTGGAAACAACAAACCTCTATTAGTTCCTTAGGAAAATTTTAAGCAGTCCAAAAATAGGCGAATCGAATCAAAGAAAGATGGGGTCGGAATACCAAATAAAATTTGATTTTTAACTACAGCGTTTTTTGTAGCAAACCCCAAAGTATTCGTATTCGGTTCCAGTTAACATGTATCAAGCTGCTTTTACATGTAAACAAAACGGACTTCTAAATTGAATGATCGGGATTTAATAATTTTTTGTTTGTGAAATGTATATGTTCTTTTTTAATGATAAATGATAATGATAAATGATATTTATTTCACAGAAAACAGAGTACAATAAGATGTTATACAGTTTGCAGTTCTTCTATTTAGCTACTCAGTAGCATGTGAAATAGTACAATACTTTTATTAAATAAGTAGATAATTACATGCATGGGTATTACACAAAATATTACATTAACAATTAAAGTAGGGATTACATAATAAACATTATTACAATTAAATTAAAATTTATTAATATTATTTATAGCTTTAATAATTTAGGAGCTCTTTCGGAGAATAGTATGACTTATTAAGCAGCCATTCTCGTAGTTGTTTTTTGAAGCTAAATAATGATAATTCTTTAAAATTATCTGGTATTTTGTTATAAATGGTTATGCACATGGATGTTATAAATGGTTATGCACATGGAATAACAGTTATTTTTGAACATAGTAGTCTTTGGCGCCCATTCCAAAACTAGTCTATTAGGATTTCTAGTATTTCTAGGATATTTATTAGTATTTAGTCTTTGGCGCCCATTCCAAAACTAGTCTATTAGGATTTCTAGTATTTCTAGGATATTTATTCTTTGCCTTAATAAATAGATTTAGGTGAGTCTTCACAAATATTGGTACATCTAAAATATACATGGAATATACAGTAAGTTTGCCCAATTTTGTAAAATAATCTCGACATGATTCATCTGGAGCAATTCCAAATAAGGCACGAATACATCTTTTTTTGTGTCAAAAAACATCTGTTGATCTCAGAGGCATTACCCCAAAACCTTAGACCATATCTCAGTATCGAGCCCACGTGACCATGGTAAGCCAACAGAATAGTTTCCAGTGTCGTCGTTTTACGCAATCTACTTAGAACGTATAGAAATCTATTTAGTTTTTTTACAGATAGCGTCGATTTGAGGCTTCCAATCGATATGTTTATCCAATGTCACTCCTAGGAATTCGGCGTTGTCTGTCTCATTTATTTTTACTTGGGACAATCACACAACGCTGTCTGATCCCAAACTATTCAATTCCATTTATTTGCATAATATGGGTACAAATGATGTTACAATAATAGTAATACAAAGAATCACCATAAATTGCTTTAAGCATGCAAATTAAACAATACTACTTTATAATCTAAGAAACAAAGTGAGAATCAATTAAATACAGTACACATGTCGAAATTTCAGAATATGTTAAGTGTAGAAATAAACAGAAATGTATGCATATTTTCATGGTTTTGTCGTCTACAGAAGGGGTAACATAAAACATCGGTACTTGGTCATCAGTACAATTTGTTTTAAAGCTATAGCCAAAATCACAAAGATAATTTTAAGTTGCAAGGTAAGGTCAGAATATCATGGGTGTAAAGTATATCCGTTTTTGAAATCAAAGGTAGTTTTTGTCCTTTGTTAATTTGCATTAAAAAAACCGCACAAATGCATGTCGGGCCACTTACAATGTACGGTTCCTGTTAACGTGGCTTAAGAAGTGGGTTTTCTGATGTTTTTGTTCCATACTTATAACGTTATACCTACCTTAAGCAATTTGTACAAAAAAATTCTTACTTCTTATATGATCAGGAGTTCAATTCACGTATATAAAGCAGTGCAGTTGCAGTTAAGTTTCGATTAAAACGGCCATTTTCGAAACTTAACTGCAACTGAACTGCAACTGCACTGCTTTAAATACGTGAATTGACCCGCTGCTATTACTCGTAAACTTGTAAAGCCTACTTTGCTGAGGTAGTTTTTCTTTACCTTGATTTTTTTCACATACCCAACATCAACTCTAACTGCTCTAACAAAAATCTGCACTTTAAAGTTTAATATTTCACAAACGGATCCGTAAATATAATAATAGGCTTCAACATTCCTAAACGTTTTTAAAAGACCTATCTAATGATACCCTACACGATGGGAAAGGTGGGAACAAAAAATCACATCCCCACTTCACAAATAGGGGAAATTTTCTTAAATAAAAGTTTTTCAAGATTTTATTCTTTCCTTTTGTCGGCCTAAGCAACATGTGTATTCATCTATTTTCATATCTAGCACTAACAGTATATGAGCTAAGCTGTGTACGGACGGACGGACGGACCGACATGGCGAAACTATAAGGATTCCATTGTGCCATTTTGGCTAAAGAACCCTTAGAAGACAAGTAAATTAAATAGATTATTATCTTTAAACATCTGAACCAATTTTCATTATATAAAAACAATTAAACTATCGTTCTTAATTTTAAAAAAAAACTTATAAATGGTCCCTTCGTTTGAGAGCAACAATGCTACTGAAAGATACTCAGATTCACAGTTACACTAAAAACAAACTTAATTTAAAGTAATTAATAATAAATATTAAAAAGGAATTGAAAAAAATAAACAGGCTTTAAAAGTTAACTGAAAATAATGATATACCTAACAGTTTAATAAAAAAGTTAAAAATATTTTTTATACCTAAGTAGGTATGTACTATTTAACCAAAGTTTAAAGATATTTTTCCTTGAAATTTTCGTAAAATTGTAAACCAGGCCGTTTACACTTTTTCGTTCATATCTTCTAAATTACTTAACTGATTTCAATACAAATTGTACAGTTCCCTAAGTTGGAGTAAATAAAAACTAATAAAAAAGAATGGTCACAATACTGTTTCTGGTTTCGAAGAAATTATAAAAAAACAAAGACATACTTACATTTTTTTATTTCGTAAATTTGTTTCTCTCCTAAGCTATAATAGGTTATTTATTATATGTAAAAATCATGTAATTCCAATGTCTGATGCATCGAATACGTCATACTTTTTTGAAGTTTGTTAGGAACACTATTCTGTCTCTTCAACTCCTAGCTTAAAAAAACAAAGAGTAACTTTTGACAATAGGTGTTAATATAATGAACTATAACTTACTTTTTATAGGTCATCAGTTTGCGTCAGGAGAACACGTGCCTTCAGAAATTCTCGGCATCTTTTGGTGTTTTGTTGACGTTTGTGACTGGTATCGTCTGTGTGTTTTGTCTGTGTTATTTGTTTTGTGCTTGTGATAATACACGATTTGGTAAGTGGAAATTTACTAATTAGTGGCACTCAAAATGAGCGAAAATAAACCACCTGATCCCCCAGATCCTCCTGATAATACCGTCCCTCGCACACCGACCCCGACATTTTCTTCCCCGCCGCTTTTCTCAAACCCTCCACTAACACCTTCAAACCCACTAACTCAGTTTGCAGAAATGGTATGCAGTGTTTCGGAAAACGATATTCCTTCTCCCCTCAACAGTTCTCGTAAACGCCCAGGAGAAGACGATTCCAACCGCCCCTTAAAACAAGTAAAAAGCCAAGTAGCCAGGGACAGGTATACAACATCTGACACAGGACCTTACATTGTTCATGTGGCTCGTTTTGAGCCGCAACCTAATTCCGGTACCACCTTGCACCCAGTCTCCTTTGGACTCTTCCTTTACCAAAACCACATTAGCAACATCATAAAAGATGGAGTTAAAAGAGTGGGAAGAAATCGTGTATCCGTTGAGTTTAAATCCCCTCAGGATGCAAACTCCTTCCTAGAAAATAACCTGCTAGTGAAACAATCTCTTTCAGCTTCAATTCCTTCTTTTAATGTGACAATAATGGGAGTAGTTTCAGGGGTTCCTACTGACATGACTGAAGTAGATGCTATGCAGTATTTGACTGTTCCTCCAGGATGCGGTAAAATTTTAAAGATTAGCCGAATCAACCGTAAATATGTTAAAGATGGCTGTACAGAGTGGAAACCCACTGAGACATGCGTTATAACATTTGACGGGCAGATCTTACCAAAAAGAGTCTTTTGTTGCTACACCTCACTCCCTGTAGAACAATACATCTTCCCTACCATTCAGTGCCGCAAATGTTGTAGGTTTGGGCATGTAGAGTCCATTTGCAGGTCCAAACCACGATGCTTTAAATGTGGAAATGATCATCCTGGAATTGGCTGTGATATCCCAGAAAGTGAGGCCTTCTGCATATTATGCTCAGGACCTCATTTTGCCAATAGTAAAGCTTGCACGGAATACACCAGGCAAAGAGCGATTAAAACCACCATGGCTAAAGAGGTCATTTCATACAGCGAGGCCAGCAAAACTGTACCCCCTGCTTCTCGCAGTTATGCAGATTCCCTTAAAACTCCTCAGTCTCCACTCTCATATCGTAAAACAGTCTTCCGTGAACCAAAATCTCATGCCCCCCTCTCCCCCTCATATGACAAAGCAGCTCATCAAGCTATAATTAATACTCCCCAATCTTCACAGCGTAATGGCTGTGCCCTCATCAATCCTCGTGAAGAATCTTCCATTATTGATCTATTTATACAACTACTTACAACATTATTAATCCCTAACCCACCCCAAGTTTCATCTACAGCTAATTATAACTCACCGTCCAACGTTGCCCATCAACTTATTCAAACATTACTCAATTATAGAAATGGCCTCCCAACAGGTGTTCCTTCAGTGGAATGTGAGGAGCGTGTTTCATAAGAAGCATGACCTCACATTCCTTCTGAATAAATACAAGCCCTTGGCTTGTTCCATAGCTGAGACCTGGCTAGTTCCAGGCCTCAGCTTTCGCATACCATATTACAACATCATTCGAAGTGATAGACCCGATGGCTATGGAGGCTCTGCCCTCCTGGTTAACAATCGGGTTCCCCTACTATCTCTTCCTCTGCCTCCCTTAGACAGTAACATCAGTATGGTAGCAGCTAAAGTGGAGACCCTGACAATTTTGTCAGTTTACATCGCTCACCCCCAGCCAACTATCCTCCCTGTGCTCCGTACTATATTATCTGGCTTCAGCGGACCTATACTAGTGATGGGTGACTTCAACTGTCACCATTTTAGATGGGGCTCGGAAAGGTGTGATTTGTTTGGGTCAGGTTTAGTGGATATATTGGATGATCTGAATCTTTGCATCATTAATACTGGTTGCTCTACTCGCAAGGTCACACAAAGCCAGCAGAAGAGTTGTGTAGATCTCACCTTCTGCTCACCAGATATTGCGGCCACGGCCCAGTGGCAATGTACAGATCTGACCCATGGTAGCGATCACTATCCAATAGTTACTTCCTTATTTGGCAAATATTACACAGAAAAAGTGTCCCCTCCCTTACTAAAATATAAACTCTCAGAACCTGACTGGTCTAAATTCTCATCATCACTGGAAGAAAAAGTTGCACAATTTCCTAATTTAATCATCCGAAATGTAGATAGCCAAGATCACTACCATGAGACGAACTGTTGCAACCTGTTTACTGAGGCTATTAGGTTAAGTGCAGATGAGTGTTTCCCCACCAAAAATACCTCCAGAGGTAAGATACCATCTCCCCCATGGTGGGACGCTGATTGTACAAGAGCCATAAAAGAAAGACGTGAGGCAGAGAAAATATTTAATTCCAACATGAGTACACATAATTTGATAACCTATAAATGCATCTGTGCTAAAGTTAGAGGTCTGCTTAGGAGAAAAAAACGTCAGGGATGGAAGAACTTCTGCTCCTCTTTATCACCCTCTACTCCGTCCTCAATAGTTTGGAGGAAAATTAAAAGCTTTAGAACGGGGTGTTCCTCAACTATGTCTTTTCCCATGACCCGGGAGGTCAGTGACCTCTTTTTTAACAAAATAGCTCCTACCTATGTGCCTTCATTTGCAGAGACCCAGTTACCTGTGGTGTTAACATCTGAGGACCCTCATGACGCTCCTTTTTCAATACAAGAGCTTAATGAGGTTTTAAGCTATGTGAAAGACTCTGCCCCTGGCATTGATGGCATCCCATATTCATTTATTGTCAATTTGGGTGATAAAGCCAAAAAGTACTTTCTGGATATTCTTAATTTTTGTTTTTTAAATGCATGGGTGCCAGAAAAATGGAAGACTTACATTATTATCCCCATTTTGAAACCCAGCAAACATGCAGATGATCCAAATGCATTTAGACCCATAGCCCTATCTTCAGTACTTCTTAAATTATTAGAACACCTAATAAAAACTAGACTGGAATGGATTGTAGAATCCAGAAACTTGTTACCCAAATGTCAATTTGGTTTTAGAAAGGGTCTTAGCACTATGGATAGTATAGGTGTCTTAATAACAGACATTAGAAGCGCTCTGTCCAGAAATGAGTCTGTAGTGGCTGCGTTTCTGGACATCATGTCTGCATATGATAGTGTCCTCCTTCCCATTCTCAGGCAAAAACTGCTACAGCTGAGACTTCCGGCAAGGTTGATACAGTGCATATGTGCCATGCTAGCTCCCCGATCACTGGTCCTAAGAGTTCAAGGTGAAGAGTTTGAACCACGTACTACATGGAAAGGGTTACCGCAGGGTTCAGTTCTCAGTCCAATACTATACAATTTATACACTGTGGATATGGATTCCTGCCTCAACTCAAACTGCAACATACTACAATACGCTGACGACCTGGCTCTTTATGTTACAAACGTTTCCATTCCTGATGCAGCAGCATCCCTTAACATATCTTTGAATTCTCTGAACCAGTGGCTGACCAAACACGGCCTGACCCTTTCTGCTCCAAAAAGTGCAGTTGTTATTTTTACTCGTAAGAGAAACACCCCCCACATGGAAATTAATATATCTGGGAATAGAATTCCGATTGTTGCTAAAGTTAAGTTTTTAGGCCTATTTATTGACTCTAAATTAACAGGTATCCCACATCTTAATCATTTTACACAGAAGTGCGAGAGAGTAATTCCTATCTTAAAAACATTAGCTGGTGTCTGGTGGGGTGCTCACCCCTTCACCCTGAAATTAATATATAACGCCTTAGTTAGAAGCGTATTAGATTATGGTACATATATGCTCCCCCCATGTAATAAAAGAGCTTTGTCGGAGTTAGATAAAATCCAAGCTAGATGCCTTCGGATCATCTCTGGTTGCATGAGGTCATCCCCCATAAATGCCCTACAGGTGGAGTGTGCAGAACCACCTTTAAAACTTAGACGTCAATACTTAGCTAGCCGTTTCCTGTTTAAAGTAATTAGTAATAATTCACATCCTCTTGCTAAAAAATTGTTAGATTTTGATAATATTTGTACTACACTGAGTTACTGGAATCATAAAGAAACCCCTCCCGTCATAGAAGCTTTACGCAAATCCCAAAGCCTTGCAGAACCCATTATTAAATTTCCTAAGATCCCTATTTATAGTTATGAATATGAGGTGCTCTGTTTCAAACCAAACATACTGTTTGATACCGGAATCTCCAAAGGACCTAATGGTGCTAGCATGACCTTTGGTGCATTGGTGGAGGAGTATTGGAGTGAGTCAGAGAGATTTTTTACAGATGCATCTAAACTGACTCATGATGGTTACACTGGGGTAGCTATTTACTACCAAAATTCAAAAATCATTTTAACATTCAAGTGCCCTAGAGAGTCCTCAGTGTTTACAGGGGAATGTATTGGAATTTTGGAGGCTTGCCTTTTTATAGAATCACACAATATTTATAAATCAGTTATATTCACAGATTCACTAAGCTGTCTCAAGGCACTAATTCAAAATTCTTTTAGAAACAAATTACATAACACTTTGCTGCTAGACATTAAAAAAACCCTATTCTCATGTGAAAGGAGTGGTAAATCAACCCAACTAGTATGGATCCCCAGTCACTGTGGCATTGGTGGCAATGAGACAGCAGATTCACTTGCCAAAAGTGCAGTTTCTTCACAGACCGTAGATGTCAGGCACCTTGTTCATCATGTTGGTGATCTATTAAACTTGCCCCGGAAAAGCCTTGCCTCTTGCTGGCAGGAACAGTGGAATAACTCTTCCAAAACTAAAGGTAGACATTACTACGCAATCCAGCCAACCATCACTCCAAAACCATGGTTTAAAAAATACAAGAAAGTGTCCAAACAGATCATATCAGTTATTTGCAGGCTCCGTGTAGGACACTGTTGTTCTCCTGTGTTCCTCCATAAGATCAGAATACGAGACTCATCCATTTGTGAGTGTGGGATGGACGAAGGCTCCTTGGATCACATTTTCTTTAGCTGTCCCAAAAATACTCAGTCGCTAGATCTGTACCAGCACATAACTGAATTGAAAATTCCTGTTCCTATCAACTTCTCCTCGCTCCTAACCCACTATTCTCCCCAACTTTATACTGCCCTAATCACTTTTATACGGCAAAATTCTATTAAACTGTGATGTATCTATTTATCTTAGAATGTTGGTATGGTATGTGTCTAACCCTATTCATAAATAGTCTATTTCTATCACTTATTTATGTAATTTATGTTTTTGTTTGTTCCAGTTTACTAATTTCACAATAAGTTCAACGACAAAAATTTCCAAAAATACGAGTTCCTCCTTCGCACATCTGACATTGGCAGAATTGTCGGCACCGGCATAGTTGCCATAAAAAAAAAAAAAAAAAAAAAAAAAAAAAACTTACTTTTTACCCGACTACAAGGCAGGGTTATATTTTCGGGCGTACCTTGTATGTATTTGTGTATGTAATATTCTTTATTACCTCATATATTGTATACCACTGGACATATTTATACAATTAATACTTCATTAGATTTGTCTTGATCGCCCAATTGCTCTTAGATAAGACATGACATTTGACAAAAACAAACATGGCGACTGTGAGAGGACAAAATAAAGACGTGTGAAAAAAAGTTGTTACGAATACTGCCATATGGGTGTTAAATAAAGGGCTCATCGTAAGCATTTCAAAAAGGTTTAAGTAGCACGATTATGACTGTAATACTTAAAAAGTTAGTTAGGAACCATTCTTTTTTTTAATTTTTAATGCTTGGCAATAGATGTGATAACAGTTAGTTGTTACATCCTACAACCACTGAAGTATTAAATACAAAATTAAAAACCTCGCCTGCACAAAAAAGTGGGAAACAAGATCCCCTGGTTAAATAAGATCTCATACATTTCATGCAATCGGAGGCACTTTACTAGGTTCATCGAGATTCATTAATGCCTCCGACTCATGTTTCAATCTTTTTTGTGCAGTCAGATTATTTATTTTTGAAATGTTTGAGTTTTACATATGCTGTCAGAGTATAGAATTAAATCTCATGAATCTCACTCACAGGACTTTGTACCAAATAAAAATTATATAAAACCAAGTGCTACAAAGATGACCACTTAGATCAGGACATTGTTCTGCTCTCTCTCAGGCACAACTTTTTCACTTAGCCACCAATCAGATGAACTTGGGCGTAGTTCTTTTACGATACATTTATATTACATAGCTTTCTGACTCAATGTTCGAAGGAACAGTGAACTTGTTGGCGAATTACTCTATATTTCATCCCCGTCAATAAAATATATATGCATTATTACACATGAGCGTAATCCTCAAGGGATACCATCACTTTTAGACATCAAATACACCAAATTATGAGCAGGTATAATTAATTTCTAATTTCATTTTTTTATGTGGCGTAACTCTGTTGTTTATAAATTGCATGTTGAATTGCAAAGTAGCTATGAAAAATTCAGCAAATTTGTAGATATAGTACTCACTTATCAAAAAAATACTTTTATTCTCTATAGCCTTTAATAAAATTCACTTGGGCTCTGCGTCAATATCAATGAAGCCTAGCACTCGTAGGTAAACCAGATCTTAACAGATCCAGTATCCAGGCTATCAGCTTTATTCAGTCAGTGCAACAAATCGCTTCAACTTTCCGAGCTAGATTGCAGCTGAAATTGTCGTACGAATGCCGACTTGGGATTATATTTGCATTTTTAGCAACAATCTTAGGTGTATATGTTCCTATGTAGTGTTCGGATGACATTATATTATTTCTACTATGTGCTTGAATGAGTGTCTTGATATTATAAAGCTTCGAGAATCAATCTCGTCATCATTAATCTTTTATAATGTATCGGTCTCGCAATCGTGCATCGCGGGTTCGAATCCTACCCTTTATAGCACCGACGTGAACCCACTCCTAACATGAACCTATGAGCTTAGCTGAAGGGGTTAACAAGATGGCTAGTAATGTTAGACCCAATCCCACATTGCTAGTTATCTATAAAAGAAAACTTAAAAAAAAATACAGTTGTTATAACGAGTTTATCTGTAATGATGAAAAAAGTTTAGCCAATTTGTTAAAAAAAGATCTCCAAATTGTGAAGTATTCAAAAAAAGTACTGAAAAATTTCGCACTTACCATAATATAATAATATCATAACATTCGCGATTTTTATACATATTAAATATATTTCGGGACTCAAACTCGTGAATTATTTAAAGGTACGAACCTTTTATTTACCAGTCAGTCAGTCAGTCCAGGTTAGTCGACCCGTGACCACGATCGGTGCAATTCGATCGAAACGTCGGGTAAATAAAACGTTCGTAACTTTAAATAATTCACGCGATTGAATCCCTAAATATATCTAATAAATATCATAATATTATGAAAACGATAACACTTTGTAGGCAATTAAACAAATTACAGTTCATTGAAAGCGTTCGTATGTCACATACTGAAAGACAAAGTTGTATCTCTGCGCTTCAAAAGTTCCCTTTTTGTTGAATTTCAGTTTGCCAGTAGCATTTTTAAATTCACAATGAAAAAGTTAAAGTTTTCGTATTTGCTCAATTTTGTGGTAAATATACGTAACTAGATACGGAACTTATATTTTATATTATGTAAGATAGTTATAATGAATTACCTATTCATTATAACTATCTTACATAATATAAAATATAAGTTCAGTATCTAGTTAACCCTACATTGTTCGTGGCCCGATATGCACTGCCCAGTTTTATGTTCAAGATACATGTGCTAAGTATTGATTAGCTCTGTTATATATGGACGGACACAATTTATGCAACTTTCGGAGCGTTTATTTTCAAACATATTCACTTAATCAAAAAAGGTTATTATAAACTATAAAATATTTTTAAAAGACCTGTCAAATTATCTGCTACACTAAAAAAAAAAGTCGGCTTATGTTACTTGTACGGAGGGCCCCCTTTAAAATATTTATTTTTATTATTTAGCTATCGAATTGAGTAGCGGCTACGTCACCTTTTCACCAAATATCATCAATATTTATCGTGTAGTCTTTGACAGACAGACATACAGACGGACATGATGAAACTATAAAGGTTCCGTTTTTGCCATTTTGGCTACGGAACCCTAAAAATAATTTCTCTGCTATTGGATACTCATCTACTTGTATATTGTATCAATTTTATGTCGTTCTTGTAATTTGTTATTCTAACCTTTTTTTATGTTCAACATTTAAAACGGTTACGAAATAAAAACACAAATTTTGAGACGGAATTGGAAGCATCTTCATAATACTGGATGGCGTTCGGAAGTTTTTATAGTAGATAAACCGTTTACAAGGCAAACGCCTTCAGTTACGTTTTTATTTTACGATTCACCCGAAAGCTATGAAGAAGTTGGTCATTCAACTGTGAACGTTTCGGCGTCTTGATGTTACTTTGTTTCATGCTTTTCAATTTTCAGGGTTTTAAGAATCTCATAAATGCCCGAGCTTTGATTTTTGTGACACAGAAATGTTTTACTTATTTCTTTTATATATAAAGCTGCTTCAGTTTTATTGAATAGGACTTTGTCACAATCAGAGTTATTTTTATTTCGCTTGTACAATTTAAAAGAACCAACCATAAACTAGTAGATAAGAAGAAGGTGAATAAACCTTCTTCTGTAATTAGACGGCTGTGATCAAAAGAATTAAGACACATAAAAGCAATGCAATAAACAACGCTGATTTTTACGAAGCAGCATATGTTTCAAAACGCATTCTACCTGACTGTATCGATCCTTAAGTAATGTGTCCAATCGTCGAATTAAAAAAAAACAGTTTTAACAAACCAATATTGTCCAGACATCACACCACAGTAAAACAGACCGCGAAAAGCACAAACAATCATCCCATTGCTGTGAAAAAAATAAACAAGGGAATAACGATTAATTACAGAGACCGTATACAGCAGAACAATGAAAAAATGTGTGTGTCTTGGTGGCGACATTTAGGTCCATACTTTATCGCAGTTTCGGGACAATGGGCATTTTATGTGAACCTACCTGGTTTTGTCAGAACAATATTTTTGTTCAAACTTGTTTTACTACATTTGGGAGCTTTATGGGATGAGTTGAAATTTAAATTCAAATTGTGTTTCACCTTTGTTATATTCTAGCTGGAATTCTAAATTGCATGATGTTCCAGTACAGTCTCTTTTTATATTGAATGCTATATCCAATGGCTTATGAACAAAGATGGATCTAGACAATATACATTTATCCAAGCTCCACAAAGCGCTGAGTTTGTTGTGTAACGTACATTTTATTTTATTTTTATTATTTGCCTCTCTTCGGGAAGCGACCTTTTACCATCTTTATTTAATTATGCTCTCGCCAACCGCTTTTTACGATTTCACATCCAGAGCGTTGTTTTGGAGTTATTGTTTTTTTTAACGTTTATATGATGTACGTTTTGATTTACTGTAATGAAATCGGGTGTTATGTTCTTATCTGTTTATAAAATGAATATTTTAGAATACTCATAACAATATATTTTACTGAAATATTCATTTTAATCTAAGAACCAGGTTGTCTCGTGAGCCTTGTGTATGATAGGCATACAACATACGCAAAAATAAAGTACAGGCAATAAGCATTTAATGAGGGTTGTAGTGACACAGAATCCTTACAGTTCAAAAACGTAGGATCAAAATTCATCAGAGTGTAGGTGTGGTAAAAAGACGTAGACTGGGTTTCAAGGACTAATATTATTTGCTAAATTTAGAAGGACTTAGCAATTAACCACACTGATAGATCGACAATCGACATACACCTATCCATATCCTAAGTGTGTCATGTATTATAGATGAAGAACGATCAAAACGCCAAATCACGATCCCAACCAGTAACTTCCCGATTGGTATCCAAGTCTATTCGGCATAGTCACGATGATTTTGCGAAATTTTCTCAGCATTAGTCTTATTGCCAATTTTACCTGTAATCCCATAAGGATAACATCTGAAACATCATGAAATCCAGTATCAATTCAATTAAAAATGAATCAAAGATTGTACATAAAGTAAAACAAATCATCGATGCTTTCTGTACGATTTTATAATTTTACTGGTAAGCTAGAGGTCGTGGGTTCAATTCTCACATGGGTCACCACTTTGTGTACTCCAAAAATTGTTGTTCGGAGTTTGCGTGATGTGTATGTTTGTAAAATCCCCCGCGACACAGGGCTTGTATCCTAGTGTGGGAGTTGATATCTTAAAAAAACTTCATTTTTGTTATTCAGACAATTTTTTTAATACACTGTTGATAAAGAAGCAAAATTAAAAAGTAATGATTTCAGCAATAACTTTATGCCAAATTCTCATCCTGGTTTATTATATTATACAAGCAATAAATTATTCAAAGACTTTAATTTCACATTTGCCTCAACCCCTGAACATATTTTTTGGGAAAATATAAACAAAATAAGATGGAAAACAGATTACAAAAGGCCTGAAATATTTTCTTCCTACAAGGAGTTTACGAAATGATTTATTCAACCAGTACCAGTCAGTTTTGATTTATGACAAACAAGAATAGCAGATGTCAGGGAAAAATAAACTGGCTGAATGATATTCTTGGAGGTTCTCGTAATTAAGGATGATTTCGACGAAGTACGCTCGTTTGTATGTTTTCCTTTGTATATGTTGGAAGTTAATTTAGAGAATTTTGTTGTTTTGTAGACGAAGATAATAAATAATTCTATTCAAATTATTTGAAACATACAATTTTGATTAGATTGACTATAATAGTAATCCTGATGAGATGAAAATTCTAATTTAGGCCTTCTTGATTTGTAATAGACATTTCTTCTCATTTAGTGGATATCATTTTGATTATTCCTTGTACCTATCTACTTAATAATAATTAAGATGTTTTGATTAATTGATATATTATCTAGATGGAGCACTCCTTAAGCAACTTTATCAAGATGGATGAATTGGCAAAACTTATGCCAATTTTTTTGTATGTTATTGACAGGTTTCAAATTGAGATGTCGGACTAAAAATCCAGACACATAAAATAGCGTATTGAATAATCCAATTTGAGATGTCAAAAACTGGTAATTTTTGGTCTGACATTGACCAAACGATGATAAATATGCCAAAATATAGCCTTCTACCTTTATAGACGTATTACTTTTTTTATACAAAAGCAAGAAATAAATCTTTTCCAATTTTTCCGTGTACGAAACCGGCGAAAATTCACGAATTAGTTACTGTCATGAGACACAATAGTAGTACCTTTTGCAAACAAAAAAGGATTTTATCTTACCTACAGTGTATCAAACATAAACTCATATCTCATCTATTGTAGTGTTTCTTTTATAAATGACTTAGACTAATATGATTTGGGCTTTCCAAGATATCGCTTTGTAAGAGTAGAAAAAACTGCTAGGTTGTTTTTTTGGTAGGTTTTGTTAATTCGCGGGCACTCTTCTTTTTTTTGTTTCTCAATGTGGTGCATTATTTAGGCTTTTTCGATCATTGTCAATTAAAATTTATAGAGCCTGTTTAAAATTTAACAATATTAACTAAATTAATGTAAACTTTAACAAGCATTTTGGCACTTTGAATGAGAAAATTTTGACAGCTCAGTTTGTTGTTTTTGGTGTTTAAAATGACGTTAATTGAAAATTTGGGCTGTATTTATCCGACTGCGTGAAAAGGATGGCAATGATCTTTTATAATGATTTTCAAACCAAATAAAATTTAACATGTATAATCATAACCGTAGATTTGTTTTACATGATTGCGGGTAGAGGTTAGTACTAAGATTGAAGTCATTCTTTCGTGCTACTAAAAATAATAAAATCTGTAGATTCCATTACAATAGTCATACTCTAAGAGTATATTTAATTTGAACTCGGAGCAAACCCAAGAGTAAACTTTAGTCTTTATGTGCAGAGAATTCACTTCGCAAACTTGCTAAAGTGATATATCGCAGGAGACAGTTTAAATATTACTCCCGTAAAGGTGGGGTTCCACTGAAACTTTCCTGTTAGCTGCGAAACTTATATCGGGTATTGAATTAGAAGTGCAAGAGGGTTGGATTTCCTGCTATTTAGTTTATTATTTGTTAAGAAAGAATTTGTATGTGTGACTGAAAATCTTGAGACTTGATTCATCATCTGCTATTTAACATGTTGTCTCTTTAGTGACGCTGGGACTTTATACACATTTTTTTTTATTTAACTTTAAGTTCTAGTTACTATGATTTTAATTTTATTGGTACAAAAAACTTCAGTAATATGTAACTATTTTTGAGACAGTGTTTACTGCACGCTCTCACTGCGCTTTCCAATCATAATATGATAAATTAATTAATTTGAAAGTGTCATTGAGCTGGTTAAACAATGACGACAATTTTAATAACAGTGTTGTGGTAACCTATATAGTGTTATATTAATATAATGAATTTCAGTTCAATATGCTGCCAAACAAATTACATTTGGCTCATAGAATGCTCAGCTGACAATGGAGCTCCAATTTTACTCACCCATAGTGAAATTACATTAGTTGATTAAGTCCGACTTATTTGCCACATTTTTATATCCACAACGGAACGGAAACAATATATGTTCTTGAAGTTGTGTATGTATTTGTGGCATACAAACACCCACACCACTGATTTTGTACCCTGTAAAGAGTGGAGATTTTATTGACGCGTTTTAGAAAACCAATGCCGTCAGATGGTGTTTAGTTGTGTTGCTGTAAACTTTACAAATGATTAACTGGCGCGGTGGGAGTGTATCCGACTGCAACTCAAAGGGTCGTGGGTTCGATTCCCACACGGGACACCACTTTGTGTGATCCACAAATTGTTATGTGTACTTTGTGTCCGTGAGTTGTATGTTTGTAAAGTCCTCTGTGACATAGGGCTTGTATTATATTGCGGGAGTCGTCTTTTAAAAAAAAACATAAAAGGGAATGCCCTTAAGCAGTATCGTATGTATTTAAGTTGTGCCACAAGTTGATTAAACGTATAATTTTCTTTTTGTATTATTCTTGTTTCTAATTATAACATTTTTATATAATGCTATGGTGTCTCACATTTGCCTGATTAATAAAACGATAATATTAGTCTTTCAGTTTATTTATTAAGTATTTTTTCGTATGAAGTTATTTTTAACGTTATGGTTGAAGTTATTGGTAACATTAATTACTATATCGATTAGGATTAATAACATAAAGTCATAGAATCACTAAATGTATTTTGGTTCTTGTAATTATACTATAATTTTATAAATACTTTGTTAATTGTTGCACCGTTTGAATGTAAGGAACGATAACATTCATACACTATACTTAATTTAAAAAACGAAAACATATTCTTTGATACCTTTAGATTGAACCGGCTCGTTAAAAATTAAGAACATAATAATTAATTATAATAAAAAAATCGATTTGTATAGGATAGTTATGGCAACACTGAAATGTAATGTCACTTGTTTGTCTGTGTTTAATGCTTGTTTGGCGAATATTTAGATTTTCGAAGTTCATCCACCCATTTTAATTAAACCCGGCAAATTAGGTAAATCTTTGTAGTTTTTTCTGAAAGTATATATGTATGTCAATGTCAACATAATTCAGTAGTTTTCATCTTGGCACAACAAAATTTGAAGTGATACTAAGTTCCATAGTCACTTGAACATTACCCTTTCTGAACTGTATTCAAATTGAATTCATAATCTCTTATATACACTTTCGCTTCTCCTCCGAGGCAGTGGCATATTAAATACTTTTGCTCCATAACCTCAAATAAACAAAAAAAATGGACGGGGCTTATAATTATAACAGGTGTATACTAAAATATGGCAAAAAAAGGTTAAGGACTACAAAAAAAATATATAATGTCTACCCTTGACCACAGCCGTTGCAATACGGTCGAAACGTCGGGCTATAAACAAGGTATTTTATTTTACCTTAAATTATTCACGCTATTAAGACCAGTGATATATTTAATTTTATAATTTATACTAATCGTGAAAGCTTATCAACATTTACAAGAAATAGGTTAAAAATGACTTATTAACAATAATAATTCTTACATTTTTATTTAATGAACTTTCGAAGTCATTTTAATTACCAAAATTTATGATTTCTGAGTATCAGACTCAGTCTATAAAACGTAAGCATATTGAACCAGTACAGAACGCATATTCAAAATCACCTGTCTACACAATCGAAGGTTTACATAATACCATAAACGGAATCATTAAGACAAAGTCATATATATATACCTAGCTATATATACATACAGTAGCACAGTCGTTCAAGATTACGAGGCTGCACTCGGCGATAAGAAATAATCCTATACACTGTCTTGGAGATTGTCTTTACGTTTCTGTCAGTATGGGTCGTTATAGATTTCTCTATAGACACTTCTATGGTACAGGAAAAGGTGGTGAATATTGTTGTTGTTTTTGTAACATAAATGCGAAAACTATCCTATGTTTTTGCATTTATATGGTACAGCTCACACTTCCTCTTTTTAATCCATAATAACCTTAATTTTCTAACAAATAACAAAATGGCAGCGCACGTTAAAATAAATTGTAAAAGGAATCTCTATAGTAGCCAAAATTTTAAAACAAATAACAAATGGCGGAGCACGTCAAATAAATGACTTTTATAGTCAAATTTTTGATTATTTTTGAGAGATCACTACGAATATTACAATAATGTAACCCAAGTTACATTATTGTAATATTCGTAGTGATCTCTAATTTAAAAAAATACAACCTATGTTACTCGCTAATAATGTAGCTTCCTATTGGAGAAAAAAGTTTTAAAATTATTTAGTGGCTTTGGCGTGAAAGCGTTACAAACAAACTCATTTTCTCAACTATAAAATTGATAAGTATATTATTATATACTCAAGGTAAATAAAATATTGTAAAGCACAAAGCCATCATTCATTAGAGTACATCATCAATTGAATTTAAAGTAGGCCTCATCTAATTGAAGCTACAACACCCTTTCCTCTGCCTTCCGCATCCAGTTCATCCTAGCGACATTGGGTCGTAGGTCCTTCTGGCTGGGAGTCGTCCTAACTTACGATTAACAAGTTGGGGCCTCCACCCTAGGACTCTTTTTAAAATATATGATGCACTAACAACATAGCTGCCAAACGTTGTAACACAGAAAGTGGCGAGCAATATTTAGACGTCGTGATCACCCTATGGTTGACAAATCTGTGTAAATAAGTTTACCTTGCATCCTCGTTTACTCTCGTAGTTTGCTAAAGCAGACAGGTAGTTGAAAATAAAAACTAAGTGCCTCAAATGTTATATAAAATTATAAACATATCTTGCACCCCTCTTACAACAATGTAGACCAAACAAATTCATTTTCCTAGTCGGGAGGTATCGCGAGTTTACTAGTAATAAAACTTCACGACGTGCTGAAACCGGGTGAGCAGAATTTATAGTAGCTAGTTTGTATTGTAAGACCTTTATAAATCATGATATGGATAGAAACAGTGTTGGGAAGATAAACACTAAAGTTATCTACAGCTTTTGTTATGGCACTGTGTTCAAATATTGTAATGTTCAATGAATAGATGAACAAAGTTATGGATTTCATTGTAGTGTTCATCATTGTAACGGATAGATGCTGCGGAGAGGAAGAAATATTAACCAAAAGCATTGCATAAAATCTCAGTGCCGAGGTTTTCTGCAATCCTGTTGGATATTTTTTCTTCATTACTCCGTTACGCAGCCTCGCTTTGCTTCAATAGATAGTGTAGAATACTGGCCAGTCTTAATGCCCACCTACATAGTTCATTTAAATTATTGGCTTCCTCGGTGGCTTTGGGGAAGTGCGTAGCAGTACAGGCACAAGAGGTTGCGGGTTCCATCTTCACGCGGGATTTTATCCACAAAACGTTGTTCTGGGCCTGGGTGTACTTTGTGTCCTTGATTTTGTATATTTGTAAAGTCCCTCGTGTCCTCTAGTGCGAAACTAGTTTTTAGAAAGAAGATGATTGTATTTACCTTAAGTACGTAACAAAAGACTCAGAAATCCAATGTATATGATAAAGATCTATGAAAAACATAGCTCTTACTTTTTATTTCGAGCCTTTTTTATTTAGGTGTAACAAAATATTAATATCTTAAAACAATGTTTTCTGAATTAATTTTAAAATTGATTATAACTTTGCTTTTAAATTTACAAGCAATAACATCACAACATGTCCCTTTTTACATAATCTTTGTAGATCTGACATGCAGTGACTTCAATGGCAAAACTGAAACTGTGTTAGTTGCTAAAAGTTCCTAAAAGCACGAATTTTCCAACTGTTACTCACAGTTACAAACTTTGGGCACTTTGACCGCAACACTTTGGAATTCCACAAATTTTCCACGTGTACCCGTGACTTTTGAAGAAAATTTGCCTTTTGATAGACAATTTTCATGTTGATCTTAGAAGTACGACTAGAATGGAAATGTAGGTAATTGCTGACTGTAGAGAATATTTTGCAAATCAAGATCTACTTTACGATCTTTTATGTACTTTGATGAGTTGAAACATTGAACATGACAAGACGAAATAATCATAAAATCATAATCATAACAAGACTTAATCAATAATCGGATCAGTGACTCTTTTGGATTGACCTTTTGGAAAAGATAGAAAGAAAATTATTTAATTTCGGTAAAAACAGAACAACAAATATGTACATGGATAAACAGAATACAAATGTAAATAAACAATGTAAATGTTTATAAACAATTTGACAGCAATAGACAAACTTATAAGCTTAGCAGGCATCCTGCCTGGCATATGCCAGGCAGGATGCCTGTCGCTGGTTTTCAACTAGACCATAGGATTGGTGTCTTAGATACGAATATACGTACAATGAGACTAATGCTTCTGGCGATCTATCGGCGACCAGAAGAATCCTCCGTTGTTTGTCTTGTTAAAATACTATGTGTCTGAGACAATGTATAAAATTTTACAATACGTAAATCGTAGATTCTAAATTAGGTACTGATTTAAAATTCTTCAATTCAATTATGCTAGTTTTGTTTTTTGACTTCCTCATTTGGAATTAATGAAAATAGTTAACGAAACTATAGTATGAAAATAGTTAACAGTCTATATCTCCATCAAACATGGGACAAGTTCCCAAAACTTTTCCATCAAATAAATCACAGTACAAACATTATCCTTCCTTAAAATAAGAAACAAACTTTATTTACTCCATGAGACCCGAAACTTTATGATGTAGTCGAAGGTTGAAGGCTAAAATAATTTAGCTGTTGGTCATAATACTTTAGCTAATAGCTATAAAGAGGCTACTTTACGATGTCTTTCTCAGCTGTTTATGAGTGAACCCAAAATGTTATGACACGATGCATTTTGTTGTTTAGGGGCTTGGATGTAGTAACCAGAATTACTATACTGAGTTTGCAGTTTTTAGTTTATACCATCGGGACTTCTCATCGGATATCGATTTGTGGTGGCGCTCAGTTATATCAGCCCATGTGGTGTTTTTCTTTGCAGTGTCGGTGTCAACATAATTATGACCAAGTATCATATAGATTTCTGAAAAAAAAATCATTGTATTTATCCGACTGCGCCAAAAAGAGTGTCCTATGTTTTTCGACTGTATGTGTGTACCTATGTTATTTATTTCTTTGGCATGTTCTACAGCCCAAACGACTGAATAGATTTCATCATGTGAGGTTTGAAACTATTCTTACTCGGGACTCAAACTATCTAGATACCAAATACAAAATGTAAAAACGTAACAGACAGACAAATTTACTTCTACATTTATAATATATATTTGGTTAGTTTTGACAACACGAAATCATGTTAAAGCTACCTACAGATGATCAAATTTGATTTTGTCCGACCAAATAGAGTGACGCATCACTCATAAAACGATAACGACGTAAACGGACACTATGAAAGCCCTCGGATTCAATGAAATTGATTCTTTGAGTTTAATAATGCTATCCCATAGTTTAAATACGATCCAAATACTTTTAATTCTTTATTAATTTTCATAAAAATATTACCATTTCGCTGGAATCATAAACCCTTTTTCCGTCAAAATAGTCAGCTCAAAATAATTATCTTTCATACACAGACTAGGTATAGTATTAAAATAACACCACTAATTATGCCTCCTTCTAAAACGCCCGGACTTGCTAATGAAGCGCGCACAGAATAATTATCATAAATTATGTTATACACTGCACCTTTATGATAAACGGGCATCGCCTGGGGATGTGCTGATATTAAAATATTATATACTATCAGTTTCATACGGTTTCTTCTAGGTTCATATTTTAAAATAATTTGATCCTTTATAAACTTTGAGTCAAAAATGACTACGTACAATAATAGACTTCTTAGATGTAGCCTTCAGAGTAGGTTCCTAGCTCAGACTTGCTTACACTGATTGTCTGGGCAAAACCAAGTATGCTTAGCTTAGTTCTGGTATAGATGGTGCTATATCGTTAATTCTTCGTCGTAAGTTGAGCTAAGAAGAGCCAGATTGGGCTCACATCTCGATGAATTAACATTATAAGCACACGTCATCAATTATATAAGGTGAAATACAACATTATTGTTTTTCTTACTAGAAATTTATCATAATTACTTAAAAAATTAAGTGTTCAGAATTTCGTTTTAATCATTGATATTTTTGCTAAGATATTAAAAAGTATATAATCCAAAGTTTTTTTTACGAAGTATTATTATGACAAAAGACAAAGGTTATTCATTGTTATTTCAACCAATAACTTATTTTTAATCCAGAAGCAAATCCAAAACCTGAAACTATTTTAATCAGCAACAACAAGGAAACAGAACAAAGCTCGAACATAATCTGGCATCTTTCATTTTCACAAATAGCGGACAAAATGGCGGTACCGGAAACCGGAAACGCTGACATTGTAGTGAAGCCTGGGAATGTATCGGAATGATTGATAGACCAACAAATGGACTGTGGTTAATTACACGACGTAATTTGTTAAATGACGTCATGGTATTGATACTTGTCAGATATTAATGTTGGAATAAGATTGCTAATATACGTGGTTAGTTGATCATCTTCATAATTTATTAATACAAATTTATCTTTCTATTTACAAATGTAATAAAAATGAAAGTCCTGAATCATTCAATAACACATAGTTCTTGGACTTAGGAAGCTGAAATAACTAACGAGAACTAACTAACTTACTACTAGATGTAAGTAAGGAACTCTGAAAACCCAAAATCTAAAGGGGTTGGCTATAGTTTTGTTGTTGTTGAATGTTTCAACTCATCACTTCATGTCGTTAAAATAGTTTTAAATTATGCGATAAGAAAATTCCCTTACGCGTTAAAGGCAAAATATATAAAGCCGCGGTCTGCCCAGCTTATTGTATGGCGCTGAGTGCTGGCCCCTTAAAAAAACAACTGAAAGATAAACTCCATGTCGCTGAAATAAGAATGTTGCGCTGAGCCGGCAGTGTCACCTTACTAGACCGTATCTGTAACACCTATATCCGTGGTAGTTTCAGAGTAAGGGCTATTACTGAAAAACTGACAGAGAGACGAAAATGTTGGATATGCGCCCAAAGCAACGAGGAATACCGCGACTCACCTGGATGGCTACTTTAAGAAGAGATATGCAGAAAGCCCAAATACTAGAAGAAAAAGAGACAACCTAGGACCGAAAATCCTGGCGAAAAATAACAAGGAGAGCCAACCCCAAATAATGAGAACAGGGCAAAGAGAAGACGAAGAAAAATATACGCCTACTAATAATAACTAATCATCGATTAATAGTGAAATAAAACTAAATAAAAGTAAAGGCTTAATGTTATTAATTTTAACCTTTCTCTTTCACAAAATACTAAGATATTGTTTATTTTCTCGACAAAGTTCAATCGGTGTAATTTTAAGTATTTCTGCTTAGAAAGTCGAAAAGCCTAAACTCAGTTTTTCCAAACTATGTCCGAGGCCATGTGTTTTCATGGCCGACGGAACGGGCCACCCCCGGGTTTCCAGGTGGCAGTAGGGGGGGTTCACATCGGCGTCGAGTTGACGATGAAGTACCTGGGACTTGTCCTCGACAGCCGGTGGAACTTCGTAGAGCATTTCCGACGTTTGGCTCCCAAATCGGAACGGGCTGGGGCCGCGTTAAAACGGCTCCTTCCCAATTTGAGGGGTCCAAACGCCCCCTGCCGAAGGCTATACGCGGGGATCGTGCGGTCGATGGCCCTATATGGGGCTCCAGTATGGGCACGTTCTTTGGGGCGACGAGCCGCCCACTTCCTGAATGCGCCCCAAAAGGTGACAGCCAACAGGGTCATCCGGGGATACCGCACGGTCTCCCGCGAGGCGGCTTGCCTCCTCGCCGGAATGGCGCCGTGGGATCTGGAGGCGATAGCCCTCGCACTCGCTTACGAGTGGCGAGAGGAGGCGCTACACTGGGGCGAAACTCCGCTGCCGCGACAAATTGCTGCACGTCGGAGGGAGCTCCGCCTCGATCTCATGGCGTCGTGGAGAGAACGACTGTCGCAGCCACAAGCAGGCCACTCCGCGATAGCGGCGGTAAGTCCTCTCTTTGAGGAGTGGCTGGAGAGGCGGCATGGCGTCCTCACCTACCGCCTGACGCAGGTACTCACCGGACACGGGTGTTTCGGGAGGTACCTGCATCGCATTAAGCGGGAGGAAACTCCCGAGTGTCACCATTGCGGTGACCGGCCGGAGGACACGGTGGAGCATACGGTGGAGGTGTGCCCCGCTTGGGCCGAACAGCGACTTGCCCTTGTGGTAGCGATCGGCGGTGGTGACCTCTCGCGTCCGGGGTTCATTCGAGCCATGCTGCGGAGTGAGAGGGAATGGGAGGCAGTCGTCTCCTTTTGCGAGGAGGTGATGCTGCAAAAGGAGGCGGCGGAACGCGTGAGAGATAGACGGTCCTCACGCCCCGGCCGCCCCGCAATACCCCGCGGGCGACGGGTGCGGAGAGGCGACATTCGGCCACCCTAGGCGCAGGCCTGAGGACGACGAGCAGTGGGTAGCTTGCCGTCCAGCTTAGGACTAGGCCGGGTCGACGGCGCGCTAGTGTTCCACGCGCGCCTGTAAGAGGTGTCAGCAAATGACGGGGCCCCATGGGGCCGGCGCCCACCGGGAGTGCGGGATCGTTCGAAAGAGTTACCGTGCTCCCGGAACACCAGGGCGAAAGAAGGAACACAGATGGGTTTTAGTCAGTAGGAGTCTGACACGCCCTCCCGCTCGTGCCCACAGCGGGAGGAGTCATATGATGATTTCCCATCTATAAAAAAAAAAAAAAAAGTTTTTCCAAACCAAGGGAATCTAAAAGGGCGTAGTTAATGTAAGAAGATTTTCAGAACAAATTTTCAGATTTTCCCATCTCACCTGTAACAAAAACGGAATGTTATTTCATTATAAGGGACCGGTCTTATAATGTAATCACGACGTTTTGTTATAATTTCACGGAGGGAATTTTTAACGGGTGAATACCCACCTTCATAATGGATCATATTTGTCCTAAATTGAGTAGTCAGATTGCGGAAAAACAGAAGACCGGGCAAAACAATTTGGTGTTATGTTTCAGTTACCAATATAATAAGAAAATTTGCGAATGCAACTATAATTATGTAGGTACTCTACTCTTATATTGATTTTGTTGTTTTTTTTTTAAGGACGACTCCCGCAATATTGTACAAGTCTTGTGTCGCGGGGAATTTACAAACATACAAGTCATGGACACAAAGTACACCCAAACTTGGAACAATAATTTGTGGATCACACAAAGTGTGGCTCAGTGCGGGAATCGAGCCCACGACCTAGGATTTTGCAAACAAGCTCGGTTGCGGAAAAAAATACAGTAACTATTTTTCCGGTGGAGTCTTCACATGTGCAATGTCAATTTCGGGGTTTCTATGATCTTTTGCTGCTATTGGCGATACTCTTCACTACTTACTTATCTTCTTGATTAAGTTAAATAACTTTAATCCGAAATTCGATTTCGAAGCGTTGACGCCTTGCGTGGATCTCGGTTATACCAATAAGAACTATCCTGTGTCATTTCCCGTGACTGAAACTATCTTCATATGAAATTCAATCTAAATCGGTTTAGCGGCTTAAGCGTGAAAATGTAACAGACTGACAAACAGAGTTACTTATACATTTGTAAAATTATTTTGTTTTAATAAAAATAAAACTTGAATTAGTATTAAGTTTTCTTTTACTGTTAATTCTAAATTTGTTCAGAATGATAATCGAATTCACTAGTAATCAATAAATAGACATCTGTTAAAAGAACTTCGTTTTTGAAACGGAGTATAGTTTAGGTGTTACTTATCTATCTATCATTTGACCTTAACAACAAGTCACAATATCGATAGTGTTAGTTTAAATTTACTATCAACAGAATTGCGAAATTTCAATAGAATCGAAATTGTGACTAGTTTTGGGGCTTATGGTATTTTTTAAACCATTCGAATTTGGGCAACACTATTTTTTTAATACAATTTACAAAAAAGTTTATTAGTGAAAAATTGTATGACTACTACTCAATTTCAAGCAGCGGTAGCGTAATCACGGGTTCGAATCCTACTTACTAAACTACTGATATGAACCCACTCTTAACACAAGCAATTCAGCTAAACTGGGGGGGTTAACAAGATTACTAGTAATGTGTGACTAATTGCCAGTTACCATTACAAAAAGGAAAATGGTTGTCCGTTAAGTCGGTTTACGGACGATATTAATTACGGACGTGGTAACGTCATAGGAAAACATTGATGATATATCGCTATTCGCGTTACTTAGCAACCAGTAGGTACATAACGTGACTTTTTCATGCGTGCAGCCGGTCATCGATTTATAAGACGTTATCATGTCAAAAAATACTAGTCACACTTCGGTGGCCAAAAAAAGTAACTAACAGACGAAATTGTTGAAATTGATCAGTAGCGTTTGTATATTCTTTATCAGTCTATATTATTGATATAGATTTGTATTTTTGTATGTAACGAATAAACTTATTATTATTTTACAGTTAGGAAGCTACACTATCACCGGGTGACATAGGCTACTTTTTATCCCTATATTCCTACGGGAACAGGAATTACGCGGGTGGAACCGCGAACCGTCCGCTAGTCTATACTTCTATACTAATATTACAAAGAGGAAAGATTTGATTGTTTGTTTGTATTGAATAGGCTCCGAAACTACTAGATTGATTTGAAAAATTCTTTCATAGTTGTGAAGCTAAGTTGTGAAGAACCCCGGGTGACATAGGCTATTTTTTATCCTTGTATTCCCACGGGAACGGGAACTACGCGGGTGAAACCGCGAGGCGTCCGCTATTGTTTAATAAATACATTGTCAATTTTATAGGTGAAATACAATCAAACCGGAATATCTTTAGCTCTTTTAGAGCAAAAAGCAATTTAGAAAGTAAGCATGATTTACTAAAAACTAAACTAAAAAAGTTTCTTTCTGACCTACCTGTCCCAACTCGGCCATAAACATTTTATTTACAAGCCGCTGTTCCCACGATTTACTACTTATTACCAATGACGGCTCTCTATACTAAATAACGCAATAACTGGACCCTTTTCAACATTAGACAGCCACAGAAAGGGACAATACGAAGTTCGAAACGATCGGCAATATCAAGACGTTAAGAAATTTACTGATAAAAATATCTTTTGAAAGTATCCTTATGTGGTTGTTGGCATGCCGTCAGAGTTTATTGAATGAAGATTTCTTTTTTTTGACTTCTATATTGTTAGGAATTTATACTTATATTATCATACTTGAATAGTGGACTAGAAAAGTAATAGGTTTTGAATAAAATATACAAGGTTATTTTTCTTATAGCGCAAAGCTCAGACACAATCAAGATTTTGACATTACGAAATCATATAAAAAAACCGGGCAAGAGCATGTTGGACCATGCTCAGTGTAGGGATCCGCAGCCTTGAACAATTGCATCATCAGGGAAGCGTATGTTCATGACACTTACGCCCTTTTGTTGAGAAACGTAGTATATCGGCAACAACTGAATGACGGTATATTCGATCTTATTGAAAGTAATTTTAGTATAAGTATTTATTAAGCGCTATCTTTGTGACTTTTTCCATATTTTTTAGTCATACGGTTCAAAAGTTAAAGGGGGGACACGATTTATGCAACTTTCGGAGCGGTTATTTCAAAAAAATATTCACTTAACCAAAAATTATTATTAGTAACTTTCAAATGTTTTTAAAAGACCTGTCGAATGAAGTGCCTCACGTTGATGTTTGCTAAAAAAAATGTTTTTCAGCGTCTGTTACATGTATTAAAATATTTTATTATTATTATTTAGCTACCGAACTAAGTAGCGGCTACTACAAGACCCTTTTTACCAAATTTCATCAGGATTCATTAAGTAGTCTTTGGGTAAAATGCATGTGACATACGGTCGGACAGACAGACAGACCGACAGACGGAAATGAAGAAACCGGGTTCCGTTTTTGCCATATTGGCTACGAAACCCTAAAAAGAAGATTCGATCGCAGTAAGGCTTTAAAGTACGCTGCTTCCCATTCTCCGTCACCTTGACAGCACCGACGGGAAGAGACGGGGTGGTACTGTTTTTAAGCCGATATCACATAGCAAAACTAAGACATATTTCACAGTAATATTCTATTACTGAAGTAACTAAGCTTTATCTCTCGCGCTATTTCATACAACGAGTTATCTACTATAGCATTATTAACTAAAGTGATACAATTTTAACCAAAAATGTATTATCATTTTAAAATAAAGTCACTACCTATCATAACATAAATTACAGATTTACAAATAGAGTGTTAACATACAGATGCATTGTCGAACCAACATGTCGTTTAATGAGCCGCAAATATCGTTACCCGCAAATTGGCGCGCGCGTCCACTGGTTGAAATCTGCTTAAACCCGTTTGAGCCAGATTTAATGAGTTCTCGCCTGTTTTATTTGGTTTCAACCAGTTAAACACATGTGAAATCATATCTCTCAACTAATATTACAAATTAGATATATTTCGGGACTTAATCGCGTGAAATTATTTAAAGGTACGAACCTTTTATTTGTGACCACGATTGGTGCAATTCGATCGAAACGTCGGGTAAATAAAAGGTTCGTACCTTTAAATAATTTCACGCTATTAAGTCTCGAAATATATCTAATATGTATAAAAATCGCGAAAGTTTAAAAACGAAAAGTTTGTGAAAATGGATGTTCTCTTTCACGTAAAACTATTCATTTGATTTTGATGAAACTTTACAGGAATTCAGTTTAGATATCAGCACATCACATAATCTTCAACTTAAACAAAACGCGAGCGAAGCCGGGAAAGCTAGTCTTTAATATTGTTAGATAGTTACAGGATCGTTTCTTTTAACTGACACAGCATTTTTACTTTTCTGATTAGTTTTCTGTTTACGATAAATCATACCAGTCTATAAAGTCGTACCACTTTTATTTGATAGTTACACATATTTAATACAGATTGACAACGAAAAAATTTGTATGCATTTTATAAAATGTGCTAATATCTATTAAGGTTTCTTCTCCTATTTTGTAACATGTATTATTCATTTTTTTGTATTATTTAACGCTTGGCGTTGCTGCCAAGAAGCTTTTGGAGTAAAAATGGCAATTGCATTCTTGTAGTATATTTCTTTAAACCAAAGAAATATACAACAGAACAGGGATATTATTAAAAAGCCCCTTCTGTTTCTACGTGGTTCTAATGTTGATCTGTTCAAACACAGCTAGAAACTATTACAAAACGAAAAACCCGGTTGTTAAACTGATATTTTCATAGACTATATATCATTCCCACAATTGAGATAAATCCAACGACAGGTCCTTACCTGACGACATGTTTCAAGCCGTTTGGGCTGTAGAGCGTGCCAATGTTATTCACATGCAAACATCCAAACATAATTAAATAAACTAGAAAAAAAATGGTAACCTGTAAAGTCAGTTTACGGACGATTCTTTTCAGTGATAACGTTATAAAAACAATGATAACATTGTTATAAACAACCATGTCCGAGACAGATATTTTTTTATTTTTTTTATCTCAATTGTATCGCATGTCGCTGCAATCGCCATTAAAATTGATGACATTGTAGTAAATAACCATGCCTGTGACAGCTTAGTTGTCCACCAAAGCTATCACAATACTTCAGCCTATCAGGAGGCGGAACGGGACGGAACGTGACCCTTAGCCTATCAGCAGGTGGAACTTGACGGACAGCGACGGACCGTGACGGAATGTGACACTTTTTCGTGCGTGCATCTGGACATTGATTTATAAGACGTTACCACGTCAAACATTGATTATTTTTGATGCAGTAGGGTAAAATATTAGGTATTTTTAAACAGCTTTCTGCCTTAATCCATAGAGATTTTACGCCATAAATCTCATACAGGAAGCAAGCTCGTCAATCGTTCAGTCGTACACCATTTAGGTATTCGAAATATGATTCCGTCAAACCACAACGGAGATGTATTTCCCCATGCGGTGTGAAAACAGCCCATCAATATACCAATATCTCACATCGTAAGGTGAGAATATACTAAAAGCTTTTGTGTATGGTAGGCAGTGATATTTTTATAGGTATTTTTAAGGATGAATTGGTGTGGTTTTGATTTGATGGCGCTGTAGATTTGTATTATATGTCCGTAAACTTTCGCGATTTGCACATAATAGATTTTTTTTAAAGTATGTGTCCTAATCGCGCAAATATTAAAGCTAATAAAACAAAGGTATTTAGTCTTAAAATAAAATATTTACGCGATTAAGACCCGTAGCTTATAAAATTCTATAATAGATAATAATATGTATTATTGACATAATGTTAAGCTTAACAGCTTTTAAAGACTATGCATTATTTCAAGGAGGACTCCTGCATCAGGGTACATGCCTTGTGTCGCGGGGGCCTTTACATACATACAAGTCACATACACAAAGTACACCCACACTCGGAACAATAATTGTGGATCACATAAAGTGATGTAACGTGTGGAAAACGAATGCGCGACCTCTGGCTCAGCAATCAATGGTACTAACGACTAGACTAACAGGCCAGAGTATTGCCACCTATATTGACGTAAGTAAAAACGATTAATAAAATGGTCTTCATAAAAATATACATATTGTTTATTATGGCAATAATTAGCGACGAATAAAAAATATTTTATAAATATATGCATAAAATTGTTTTATCAATTGCCGCTCAATACAACCAGATAGTGAATCAACTACTCGTATTTGTCAGGAATTTGAATATTCTATTGAACAACTGACAACCCAGAATATTTGGTTTACCTTGATCTATTTACCTGGGTTTATTATGCAGGATGAATATTTACACGTATCCCTGAGCTAAATAATACAAAAACACGAGAAACTTCCCTTTCAGTCAGGTAGAAACAATCCATCTGTATCCAGAACACACAAACATACGGATGGATTTAATACTACGATACACCCTTGCCTGAAAACGAAACAGCCTGTACGTGTCTAGAAAATAAATTTATTATAAACAAGAATATTCAGACTTTCATCTATCAAACTGAGAAATGTTTTTGGAAGGAATGTGAATTATATACTCATTTCTCTTTTATTGCCAATAAGTATTTCGAATTTTCACATTTTTATTTTCGTTTTCTTTTAAAAATGTTTATTTTTTTATTCGATGCTGTGCAAGAGGGTGTGATTTGAGTATACACATGAAACGGCTTTGTGTCATTCATCACATCACACTAATATTATAAAGGCGAAAGTTTGTAAAAATGTGAGTGTGTACGTTTGTTACTTCTTCACGTCTAAACGGCTGGAGCGATTTTAATAAAATTTGGTAAAGAGTTAGCTTACACGCTGGATTAATACATAAGCTAATAAACCGCGGGTAACACCGCGGGGCACAGCTAGTAAAATATATGTGTGTGTGTGTATACGTAAAGCCCTAGTCCTCGCCTACACACTTATTAAATGGCATTTATTTTCACGCTTTATATTAATACTAGCTGTGCCTCGCGGTGTTGGTAAAGTTTGTCTGGTAAAAGTAAATTAATTTTTAAAAATCGGGCATACTCATATCGGACCATGCTCAGTGTAGGGTTTCGCAGCCTTGAACAATTGCATCAGCAGAAGAGCGTATGTTCATGGCAGTTACGCCCTCTTGTTGAGAAACGCAGTTTTTTGGCAATAACTCAATGTCGGTATCATCATCATCATCAGCCTATCGCAGTCCACTGCTGGACATAGGCCTCTCCAATTGCACGCCACTTTGTTCTATCTTCGGCTTCTCGCATCCAGCTCCTGCCAGCCGTTTTGCGTAAATCATCACTCCACCTGGCCTGAGGGCGTCCTACACTACGTTTGCCGTGCCGTGGTCTCCACTCAAGAACTCGTTTACCCCAACGGTTGTCGGTTCTTCGGCAAATATGGCCAGCCCACTGCCACTTCAGCTTGCTAATCCGGTGGGCTATGTCGATAACTTTGGTTCTCTGCCGGATCACCTCATTTCTGATTTTGTCCCTAAGAGAAACTCCGAGCATAGCCCTTTCCATACCCCGCTGAGCGACTTTGAACTTGTGGACCAGCCGTACCGTCAGTGTCCACGTTTCGGCTCCGTATGTCATGACGGGTAGGACGCACTGATTAAAGACTTTAGTCTTTAGACATTGTGGGATCGACGATGAGAAGACTTGACGTAGCTTACCAAACGCTGCCCTACCCAACCGAATTCTCCTGTTCACCTCGTCCTGGAAGTTGTTTCTACCTAACTGCAATGACTGCCCAAAGTACACATATTTTTGAACAACTTCGAGAACGGCGCCGTGCACCGCTATCGGTTCAGGTAGTACATGTTCATTGAACATGACCTTGGATTTATCCAAGTTCATCCGTAGGCCGATGCGTACAGAGGAGTCAGCCAGGTCGTTCAGCATCAGTTACAGGTCCTGCAGCGTTTCCGCCATAATGACAATGTCATCTGCAAATCGCAAGTGAGAGATGTATTCACCATTGATGTTGATGCCCCGCCCTTTCCAGTGCAGCGTCTTGAACATATCCTCCATTGCATTTGTGAACAGTTTCGGGGAGATAACGTCCCCTTGCCTCACTCCTCGATGCAATGGTATAGGTTTTGTTTCCTGATTCTGTACTTGGACGGACATTTTTGCGGCTTCGTAGAGACATCTCATCACTTAGATATATCGCCAATCTACTTGGCATCGCTGCAGAGACTCCAGAACGGACCAGATTTCAATCGAGTCAAAGGCCTTCTCATAGTCCACGAATGCTAGACACAGGGGTTGATTATACTCTTGGGTCTTTTGTATAATCTGCCGCACTGTGTGGATGTGGTCTATGGTGCCATATCCGCTCCGAAATCCAGCCTGTTCCGGTGGTTGGAATTCGTCAAGTCTTCGCGCAAGGCGGTTCGTGATGACTCTTGAGAACAGCTTATAGACGTGGCTTAGAAGAGAAATCAGGTCGAGTATATAACGCATGCGACGGTATATCCGATCTTATCCAAAATAATTTTAGTTTAAAGTAATTATTAAACGCTATCTTTGTCCTTTGGTTACACGGTTCAAATGTTAAGGGGGGACATGTTTTATTCAACTTTCGGAGCGATAGCGAGCAATCAAAAAAGTTTATTAAAAATCTCAAAATGTTTTTGAAAGACCTGTCGAATGATGTGCCACGCGTTGATATTTGCTGAAAAAATCTGCTTCTGTTACATGTATGGAGTGATACAAATATTTATTATTATTATTTAGCTATAAAACTAAGTAGCGCCTGCTACAAGACACCTTTTCACCTAATTCATCAAGATTCATTGAGTAAAAAGCCTGTGACATACGGACGGACAGACAGACAGACGGACATGACGAAGCTATGCGGATTCCGTGTGCCATTTTGGTTTCGAAACCCTAAAAAAGTAGCAATATAATTACTACAGTGTGTACTACTTCAACAAATTAACACTAAGGGAAAATTAATGTAGCAATATTTACTCTAACTTACCTATTTAAATAAGCCCTATGTTCAAAAGAGATATATAATTAAGTTGGTTTGGATAAACTACTAGAACTGTTTTGCAAATTCAAGTTAGTAAAGTCCGTTATAATTTTTAATTATTTCAAATAAACATTTCATTCAATAATAAGTTATTAACTTGTAAGCTTTAAGTTGTTTTCAGTTTGAAACCCAAAACTTTGTAATTTATTATGATTACCAGTATTTAGGGGCTAACTTTCATAAAACTTAATTAATTTCAGATTATAATGTGGTGAGATTGAAAGTGAAAGTTAAAGTAGGGTGGTCAAAGTATATAATTTCCTTCGGCCATCATTTAAAGGGACGTCCTTGTTACTCAGTCGAAGAGTAATTTTGTAATTACATTTTATATCATTGCTGACCATGCGTGGGTCTATTCCACTATGTTATCTTCAAGAAACATTCAATGAAATGTGATTACTAGATATTTTATTTTATCATAAAAAGATAACTAACTAACTTTAACAGAATGTAGACTGAACTCTAATAAACCAATTCCTAAACTTAATAATTATCATTCTTATATCACCAGACGTCAGTTGAACCAAAATGATGGGGTAGTAGTCTATGTAAAGAGTACATTAAACCACAAAGTCAATAATAATAATAATAATAATAATAATAATTTATTCATGAAAGTAAAGGTACAATAAACTTATATAAAGGTATAATAACAAATAGCACAGTTAAGTATTTGCCTGAACTAGGTTGAAACCTGTGTTTCAGGCTAGAAAGTAAAAAGTATTTTAATAAATACTTTCCGAAACTAAAACTATACTTAATAACTAAAAACAAGAACTGTTAAACTATTTAAACTAGAAAACATAGATTAATAAATTAACATTTACAAAAAATAGGTAATTATAAGAGATGTTACAACAATTGGTCTTATTTATTTTAGTACAAGTAATAAGTCCTCCGTCTGTTCGTATGACATATCTTGTAATTGGGAACTTACAGCTTTTTTACAATTAAAATAATTTAGGTGGTATATATTTACAATTCGATTTAATCTATTATACAAAAAAGGGCCTATGAAATTAAAAAATCGGTTTGAGAACATATATCTTGAGGTGGAATCAGATGTGCAGACTATATCTTTTCGTCTCTTATTAGTTAAGTCAGTATTAAAAGTAAGTAGCTCGTGTTGTTTTAAAATTATATTTACTATAAAAAGCTGACGGACAGTCAATACCTTACAGCATTTATACAGGAGGAAGGTCAATGAAATAACTCTATCCCAAGCATCTTGCCTTCAGCTAGAGGTGCTTAATAATATCATTCTATGTATCTACCGATCTCCTTCTAACACTAATACTGAAAGTTTTCTGAGCTCTCTCGAAACACATCTAGATATTTTAACATCTTATAAAAACATAATTATAGCGGGTGATATAAACATTAATATTTTAACGAAGGCAACCGAACTATCCTATGAACATAAAAATCGAGTAAACTACCTTAATATGCTATCACTACACGGTATATTGCCGGGGCATACACTGCCCACAAGAGAAAAAAATTGCCTGGATCATTTTATGCTTAAAATTAATAAAAAGCGGGTATCAGCATGCATATGTATCCTAACTTCTTCTATTACTGATCACTATACAACACTATTAGTCATGTCTAAGGAAAAATATAATATGCAATCTACTTACAATAAAAACACTACTAATATCATAGATTTTGAACAGGCTCTTAAACACTTTCAAGAGAAAAATATTAACAAACTACTATTTTGTGATGATCCGCATTTGCTATGTGATCTGTTATTACAGGAACTTATTGATTCTGTTAGAACTAACACAATCACTGTAAAAATACCGTGCAGCAAACGGATTATTAAACCCTGGATCACCAAAGGCGTGTTACGCTGTATACGTAACCGTAATAAACTACAACAAAAACTACGTAGGGATCAACATAATGAAATATTAAAAATTACTTATATTAGGTATAGAAACCATTGTAATAATTTGATAAAAAAATTAAAAAGGAAATATGAAAGGGAACTACTATCTAAATCAGTTAATAACAATAAATTACTTTGGAAAAACATAAAAGCCATAACTTACACAAATAACACAAAATGTTACAACACAGAATTACTAAACCTAAAGTGTTCCTCTAATGAATCAGTGAAATTTATAAATAAATATTTTGCCGATATAGGTAAAGAGTTAGCCCATAAAATTCAACCTAGCTCTAACTTTGATCCTTATCGTTTTAATAAAAGCTCAACACAAATAAACTCCTTCGTACTTCTTGACACCGATAATGATGAGGTAAAAAGTATACTATTTAGTTTAAAAACCGATAGTGCTCCTGGATGGGACAATGTCTCCACAAAATTTTTAAAATGCGTAAGCAATGAAGTCGTTACTATTATAACACATCTCGTTAATCTTTGCTTTAGGAAAGGAGTCTTCCCGGTGCCATTAAAGCAGTCAATTATCACTCCAGTACACAAGGGTGGGGATAGAGACGATATCAATAATTATAGGCCAATATCGGTGTTGACAGCAATATCTAAAATTATAGAAAAAATAATAAATATAAGGCTATTAAATTATCTCAGCACATTTAAAATACTGTCAGATTCACAATTCGGATTCAGACGCGGCATATCTACCGAGGATGCAGTTACTGCTCTTAGTTCCTTAATAACCGGAAAAATTGATAATGGTAAAAAATGCTTAACAGTCTTTCTAGATCTTAAGAAGGCATTTGATACCGTCTCTACCTCTATCCTTGTGAAAAAGTTGGAAAACGCTGGAATAAGGGACACTGCACTTAAACTTTTGAAAGACTATCTCTCAAATAGGAAGCAAAGGGTCAAAGTAGGTAATTACACTAGTGATGACGCAGATGTATCATTTGGTGTACCCCAAGGAAACGTACTTGGTCCAACCCTCTTTTTATTATATATCAACGACCTCTGTAAGATAAACATGAATAACACAAAAGTTTTCTCGTACGCCGATGATACAGCTGTTGTTTTCTATGGACATTCTTGGCAGGACGTTAAAGCTAGTGCTGAAGCTGGTATGTCATACATAGCTAATTATCTGAATTATAATCTTCTCACCCTCAACCCTACTAAAACTAATTATATTTGTTTCGGTATAGATAAACGTTCTATACCAAAAGATGACCTTAATATTGTAATACACACATGCAATGATGCTGAAACTGGAAAATGTTTGTGTCCATCAATCAGTAGGGTTTCAGAGACGAAGTACTTAGGCGTCGTAGTTGACGAGAGACTATCTTGGTATCCACACTTGGAGCAAGTTACTAATAGGGTTCGTAAATTAAGCTGGATCTTTAAGACGCTTAGACACGTGGTTCCAAGAAACTTAACAATAAAGAAAAATGAACATCGTGGCCGAAACATTTTAAATCAAATCTATGTGGCCCTTGTACAATCGGTTCTAACCTATTGTATTCCTGTGTGGGGAGGTGCAGCGAAAACAAAATTTATTCAGCTGGAACGAGCTCAGCGTGCGCTTATAAAAATAATGTATTTTAAAAAAAGTCGATACTCTACGTCTAGTCTTTATCAAATTAGTGACTTACTAACTGTTCGGAAGCTATACCTCACTCAAATTATATTAAAAAAACATAAAAGTATATCTACTGTATGACGCCAACATTAAAGCTAAAAGACGAAAATATAATATAGCACAGGTACCAAAAACGAAAACCAACTTCGCTAGTGTACAGTTCAATAAACGATCAGCGCAAGTTTACAATAAAATTAACAAAGAAATATTTATATTCCCAAAGCAATATAGAGACTGTAAAAAAAGTATAATACAATGGATCAAACCATTGTCATACGAGGATACAGAAATACTGTTACAAAACATGAAATAAGATACATCACACACACACACACACACACACACACACACACACACACACACACACATACATCACATCACACACACACACACACAAAATTATATAAAATAAGTTTATTTAATTTAATTGTATTACTTTATTGCCCACCTAGTACATTTTTGGGTTTTAATATAAGCAAGTTATGGAAGAGCGGAGTCTTCTAACACAGGCATTTTCTGCTTGAAAGGAGGCTCCAATCACAAATTTATGTAAACAGTTTATTAGACGCAATAAAACATTATTATTATTATTATTATAACTAGCAATGTAGGATTGTGGTCCCACATTTGTTTTGTCCCACATTTTGTTAACCCCTCCAACTAAGTCCTATGGCTTGTGTTAGGAGTTGGTTTACGTCGCGTCAGGGAAGAGAGCTCCCTGGCGGATCCGCTCCGTCGCCGGCGATCCGGGCGGCGTCGGCGCGCATATCTGCGCCTGATGCCGCCTTAGGTGGGGCTGCGGGCGGGCGTACGGTGTAATGTGCCCCGCCCGCGGCCTTCCGTGGAGGCGCGGCACCCTGTGTGTATCCAGGGGCCGCGTAGGTGTGAAATGCCCGTAACGCAACAACATCGCGTCCGGGCATTGCCACTGGGCGGGCCGCCGACGGCCGTTCGCGAACATAACAAATTCCGGCGGCCCGTTCGCGAAGGTGGCGGGAGATACACGGCGGGTTTTTTAGTGGGTGCAAACCCCACACTACCTCCACCGTCTTCCCCGGATGGTGGAGGTGTTCGTCAGGAATTTTTTACCGCCAAAAAAAAAAAAAAAAAAAAAGGAGTTGGTTTACGTCGGTAGTTTAATGGGCAGGATTCGAACCGATAGCGAGGGTGATGCCTTAGCCATTAGGCTACCGTCACTGAAATAATAAATTGATCATGTCACTGAGCGTATGCGACTGCTTCGCGGGAGGTTGTGGGTTCGACTCCCACACGGGACACCACGTTGTACCACACATATATAAATTGTTGTTGCAAATGTGGGTTCACTTTACATCCGTGAATTGTATGTTTGTAAAGTCCCTTGCGATATCCTTTTGAGGAGTTAATATAGGTTTAGGCACAAACCGAGGACACCCTACACTACAGCAGTGTACTGTCGTAGATTGATACTATGTATTACAAAATAGGAAAACTGTACAAGTGCAGGTATAGTGTCGAATATTCAATATGCTCGTATCAAACCGGGCAAGTGCATGTCGGCCCATGCACAATGTAGGGTTCCGTAGTTACCCTCCCCCCTCCATCCGAATAATGCAGCTTATGAAGTGGGTTTTGTTTGTTTCTTACTTACAACGTTATACCTACTTAAAAATAATTTTCAATGGAATTGGTACGAAATTGTATTACTTCTTATTTGATCAACAGTTATTCGTAAACTTGTAAAGCCTTCTCAGCTGTGATAGGTTTCCTTTTCATTTTACTATATATACTACTACTGTGATTTTTTTCACGTACCCAGCATCAACTATTTAGGGACACTTGACTCTAAAAAATATTTGCACTTAAATCTTAATATTTCACAAACGGATTCATAAATCTAAAAATGGTCATCCCAACCCCTAATCATTTTTAAAAGACCTATCTAACGATACCCCACACGATTACATAAAGGGGAGGTACCCTAAAAAACATTTTTTAAGATTTTTTTCTTTATTTGTCGGCGTAAGTAATGTGTGTATCCATGCAAAATTACAGCCTTCTAGCACTAACAGTCTGTAAGCAAAGCTGCGGACGGACGGACGGACATGACGAAACTATAAAGGTTCCGTTTTGCCAGTTTGACTACAAAACCCTAAAAATGAATCAAAATGGCCAACAATATACTCAAAAGATGTTGCATGACTCCACGAACTTGTTATAATTAAACCAAGTTAGTCACGGACTACATTTTGTAGTTCTTAAGTAACTTGTAAAGTTTATTTTCATTTTTATAGCTTTTTCATGTCGAATAAAAGGGTGCTACTATTTTATGTACGTAGTAGGTACCTACGCTACTCGAAAAATCAATCTTCCAAAGTTTCCCGTTCCTCAAAAAATGGGAACCGAAACTTTTCAACGCGTACTCCGACCTTTTAAAAGAACCTAAGTGAAAAAGTTCCTCTAAGAATTGATACGACAAAAAAATGATTATATTATTTTGTAAACATTCTCATTTCAAAATGTTAAACACGAACGAATGAAAACGATGTTTTGTAACCAAAACTTTTTTTTTATCTTATTAGTAATGTTGTTTCATTTATACACAGCTGTTGTAGTTTCTCTAAAATGTGAAACTAGCAAACAGTTTATATGACGGGACTAAATACCATATTTTTTTGGTCTTTGTATGGGATTTGACCTTCAAAAATAATTACACAACAGTGGCAGAGGGTTCTTAGAAGACCATTACTTTCGGTTTCCCTTTGGATTATAGTTATTATTATAGAAACAAAGAACCATATTCAACAAGATATAATTTTGTATCGGATTACCTTTAAAATTTTTAACCCTTCGCCACTGTTACACAAACTATTATTGATTTAAAGAAGCTATCGGATGTCCCCATTACAAGCATCATTCATTAATCTCATAAAACATTTCAATCCATAAACTGTCTGATTTTTAAAACAGCCAATCAAGAAAGCATCTAAAAACTTAAGTCCATTCGAAATTCTGTAGGTTTAAATGGTGAAGACACAAAATTGATTTGAAATCATAAACTGGATGATTATTCGACAACCAATCAAGAAATCTAACCTCAAGCAGAACTTCTATTCAGCAAAATCATCTAAAAAGCCATGGTAGCTAAAATCCATTTTATATTCTCAATAAATTTTATCAATATAATCTCGAACATTCTACAGAGAAAAATTCAAGATTCAAGCTTCCTGGTACAACAGAAACTTGTATCGATAAATAAATGTTAGGATTTTTGCTTCCAAGACAGAGAAAATCTTGAAACTCCAACCATTACAACGAAGATGTGGATATCACTATAATAGGATTCCTCTTCCCGTCTTTTATATAATGACAGACTTTATTGGAGAGCATAAAAAGGCACTTTTGTCAAACGAACCTCAAAAGTAAGTCACTGAGGGAGATTAGGCCAATTTGGGATACTTTAATTAGTTTCATTTGACTTAGCCAATTTTTCCGCTTTAAAAATTAACAGCCAAAATGCTTAAGGTGATTTTTGATTTGAGTTTGTTAATTTTTAAGCTTTCGAAAGCATAATACAAATATATATAAAAAAAATTATATAACTTTTTCAAACTTTTCAATAAAAAGTTTCAAGTAATCCACAATATATGGAAGTAAATTACCGTCCGTCTGTCTGTCCGTTATTATTAAGCTATCAAACTAAGTAGCGGCTACTACAAGACACCTTTTAACCAAATTTAATCAATATTGATTGTGTAGTCTTTGAGTAAAATGCCTGTGATATACAGACGAACAAACCGACAGTCAGACAGACGGACATGGCGAACCTATAAGGGTTTTACCATTTTGGCAACGGAACCCTAACATATTTTTGGGGTCTGAAATCATTTACAAAAACTTTTTTTAAATTTTAGTTGTCAATTTTTGATTCAACTTCACTCTTACTCTCTTAATTACTGTTCTATGATTATGACAATAAATCATGTCAATATATGTGGAACGGTTACTACAAATCATTGGCCTGTTAGTCAAGTGGTTAGTGACCCGGACTGCTGCTAAGCTGATCGTGGGTTCGATCCCCACCCAGGATAAAACTTTGTGTGATGAGCACGATGGTTTATTCTGTGTACGGGTGGAATTTATATATAATATGTATAAATCTGCGGAGACTCTCAAACGGCCCAAATATAGTAATCTAGTCGGAGATTACATATTTGAGCCGTTTGGGGTTGAGACGCTAGGGCCATGGGGTCCAAGTTCTCGCCTCTTATTCAAATACATTTCCCAGCATCTTGACATCGATGGGGAGGAATTCTTCGACACCTAACGCTTTTTTTCTTACCCCCTTTTTATGTTATCCTTTTTTTGTAGTTTACTAGGTAAGTTGTAAATAATGTAAATAGTATGTATATAGTTCGTTCGTAGGGTTATCTAGCTTGTATTAATTAACATTGTGAATTTTCATTTTGCTAATTAATAATTCCGAATCATAAATATGAAAGTATATTTATCAGTTGTTTGATTGCCATAATACAAGCTCTGGTTAGCTTGGGACCAGATGACGTTGTGTGAGTTGTTTGAAGTTATTTTTATTAATAATTAACTCTGTAATCACACTACTATCATTACGTGCTCAATGGGGCACCGGTCAGCTGAATTTTAATTGAATGTCACTCAAGTGTTCATATGAATTTGAGTGCTGACAGGTGCAATCTAGCGCTTGGAATCATGGTTCACACACTGTACACAATAGTTTACATAGAACAGTAGTTCATTGAGGCTTCCGTGACCCAGTAATAACTCTGATCGAGAGATCAACGAGGTTCAGCAATGTTGCCACTGTCGGTCAGTAAATGTACGTTGGTTTCTCAGAAACCATCACACAATGTCATTCGCGCCATGGAGAAATCGTTATGGATGTAAAGTCAGTCCTGCGCTTATTCTCTCCGACCGTTTCAGATAACCGACAAATAAAACTTTGAAAATGAGGGAATAAAGAGAGCTCCTTGCATATTATTGGCACTCCAATTAGAGGAATTCAATCAATTTGACCATTATATTCGGTTTAGCAGCTATAATAGTCGAACAGAAACAGAAATGGAACGACATAGCTAATTTATATAGGTAGAAATATGTTTATGAATCTCTGAGCACAGAGTTGTAGTTTTAAGCTCGTTGCAATAAAAAAAATGATTATTGTATTTCTTAGCTACAACGTTTTTGTATGTGCTTATAATGATATGTGGCTTTGTTAGTTTAGGGTTGTGTAAAAAAAATGAAAATTTAATTTATTAATATTTATTAGATATATTTCGGGACTTAATCGCGTGAATTATTTAAAGGTACGAACCTTTTATTTACCCGACGTTTCGATCGAATTGCATAATAAGGCTAGTATCTAATAAACTGTTTAGCTTTATTACTATCGATATGTATATATACAGATATACTACTATCCAGATAATCCGTTAAGAAATATTTTGAAATAGCTTTTGCCCGTGATTTTTAGGCGTTAATTTTGGAAAGTCCTTCCTTAACGGACTTTCTTTCTTACGTCATCAATAACTATCTGCATGTTAAATTTTAACGTAATTCGTTATGTGGTGTTTGAGCTGTCTGTTGATAGATCAGTTAGTCAGTAACGGTGGCTTTTAATTAAAATAATAATATTATGACTTAGGGCGATCGCACACGTCACGCAATCGTTGTGGTGTTTCTAAAGAAGATTAATTTAATGTCACATAAAAGGCACAAAAAATCTAATTGAAACGAAACCAGATCCTAGATCTTTAAGCGTTCCGATAACTGAATTGGTCTTACAAAAATCACCCGTGTGTCGGCACGTTAAAATGGATAATACTCCTAGCATTGAACACATAGCAATCTATAACCGCTAAGTTGATGTAAACGCTCTTAAGAGGGTAGTCATTTTTCAAAGTCTCTTTAGAGGAGGGTATAGGTGACAAATGAAGAAGTATAGACTTAAAGGAATGATTAATGGACGGTCGATATCCTGTCGAAGCGATATATCGAAACAAGTTATCTACGATGGTTCAGCCTTGACATTAATGCTATTGAATTTTGTGGAAATATTTTCAATGGTTATATATAATAATAATAAATTTATATTCTCAAGAATGTACACGGTGTCATCAAAGAGTAACACTACTGAATTCCACATAGACAAAATTGAATTTCTGCATTTCCTCACTAGGCTAAGTAGTTCGGAATATTACCTACTATTATATAACGAGCTGACCCGCACAACTTCGTCTACGTAAATTTTCCCCGTTTTTGCAACATTGTTCATTGCTGCTGCGCTCTTGGTCGTAACGTAATGTTGTAAAGTTTTTAGCCTTCCTCGATAAATGGGCTATCTAACAGTAAAATATTTTTTCAATTCGGATTAGTAGTTCCTGAAATTATCGCGTTCAAACAAACAAACTCTTCAGCTTTATAATATTAGTGTAAAAAGGAAGATATATTTTTATTACTAAGTTAAGCTGAGATGATACCTACATATCTAAAGCTTAACTTAGTAAAATAACTTCCAGAATTCTGTATAAGAGACGGTGTCAAAAATGTCTGTGTTAATTTATCTTTTACTCTGTACTAAAAATACGTGTAACAGTCACGTCACGTCCAGATTTTTTAAACAAACAATTATCATAATTTCAAAACCTTGGACGATACCATTCTATGCCTAAAGAGATATCCAATCCAAACTGTTGAACAAACATTACATATTTTTTATAAGATTAAGTCAAATTGTGTCCCATATAAAAATCGTACGCAAGGATCAAATCGCTTTTAATCCTTATGAATTCAATACTGACATGTTTCTCTACTTTAAATACAATATTCACCCCAAGTAGTTTCGCCGCAGTCTTCTGGTACACGGGTACGCTTCCCTAATTGGACAACTCAGTTTGAGCGAACATTCTGTACTTACATGTACCTCGACTTCGCTTAACAACGTTTTTTACAACATACATATGGATATATACCTACTAAAATATTATCGTATAGAGAAAGGAACTTTTGAATATTATTTATGTGTGCTAAAAAAATAAATATTGTTTGTTATTGTACTTTGTTCAATACAAAATATTATTATGTCCTTTTAATATATATTATGACCTATTTTTACTTACCCATGATTTTAAATGTATTTTTCTTTTGTTTCAGATAATTGTAAATAATGACGTCACGAAAACACAGAGCTTAGCAGGCCAAAATGGATATAGATCATGTGGTGTTGGACAAAGAAGCCATCAGTCGTTTTGAACAGTACACGCTGGCAAAGCCCTCTTTAAATGGAGGCATACCTTTGGACAGATGCCAAGACGGCGACTCCATGGTATCTAATAGCAGGAAAAGAGCACAAACATCACGCCAAAAAGTTGTTTGCTGCTTTTGTTTCAAAACTACTAAGTATAGAAGAAAACAATTCATTATTGGATCCCTTACAAATGTTGTCATATTCATCGTACTTTTAGCTTATACGTTTTTGGGATCATTTATTTTTTTGGCAATAGAAGGGGGCGCTGAAGTTCCAGCGAGGCCGAGAATATTACCAGACAGACAGAAATTAAGTCACAAAGATAGTAATAGTACACATAAAAAGTCAGACGAGGACTACGATTACGGAAATCTAACTTTGTCGGCAAATTATTTTTGGGACGCCAGGAGCAGGGCTGTGGAAAATATTTGGGAGATAACAGTGTCTCTTAATATCTTATATAGAGAAAATTGGACGCGGTTGGCTGCTCAGGAGATTTTGAAGTTTCAAAATGAGCTGGTTCAGAGGGTGACGACGGAGATGGCGTCGCAATATGGCGTCAGTTACAGAGAGATGGCTCTGGGGGAGTTTGGGAGCGATTTAGCAAACCATTATGAGGAGCACGAGTGGAATTTGGCGCTGGCGTTTTTCTACTCGCTTACTGTTTTAACAACTATAGGTGAGAATGTTACGTACTTAGTTTTAAAGTTAAGCAGCAGATAGATTTAATTTTATTTGTCTCAGTAATAAACTGTAAAATAAAACCTTACAACGATATGAAGTCGCAAATGCTCGTATGTGTAAGAGAAAAATGTGCTGATAAACTCTACGTAGCTTCAGGTTAATTAAAATGAGGAATATCAGAAGCCAATAAAATACAGTTCACGTCTTAAGAGCTGCGTCTTAGTCTATTCTTGTCATTTTAACAAACATAGGACAGGAGCTTTAATTATAATATTAATAAAGGAATACTACTCACATAAGTAAGCCTTAAAGTCCCTTGTAATTGTAGGTCTTACATGACCCAGTGTAAGCCACAGCTTATGAATGGCGTTAGTTAAAGAGGGTATTAAACTACAATGCAATAAAACTAGCTCTACATACTACATATCTATAGACAGTGTAGACAATGCTTGAGAATGTTATTTTTATACAAAAAGAATAGGTTAATAAGACTACGTTCGTATAATAAAATTGTTGAACAAAGAATTAAGATAAAGCATTTTAACTGCAGCTTCAACTGCACAAAAATAAAACCCATCTATCAAGGCACAGTGTCGTTTAACTTTATAAATCATCCCTAAAAACCTATGACCAACGCAATTATACGACTCTTAGTGCGCCAGTTATTGTAGTAAAAAGTGTAATACTCATTTTTTTTTCAGGGTACGGCAACATAGCACCAAGAACGATTCTCGGGAAAGGAGTGACAATCATCTACGCTCTAATAGGCATTCCTCTCACTTTGGTTTACTTATCGAGCGTGGGCTCGCTTCTATCGAAGATGGCAAGAAGCGTCTTCAGCCGAGCGCTTTGCTGCTGTCTCTGTTCCAACTGCGGCTATTGTTGCTACGATGAAAGAAGAATGGCAGAGAAAGAAAGAAGAATGAAACTAAAGAGACAACAAGAAGAAATGCTTAACAGTCAGAACACTAGCAAGACCCCCACTGAAGAATGTTATGTTTTAAAACCAGACAGTACAAAAGATTTATCAATATCAGAAAGACCGACTACCAGTACTGCTAAAGACGACATAATCAGTTGGCCTGATACAGATTCTAAATTATCCATGCACGGTTTAAGTATTTTAGCACCTGTATTTTTATGTCTCGCAGCAATATTTATTTACATAGTTATTGGAGCAGTAGTTTTGTATAAGTTAGATAATTTGGGTATCGTAGATGGATTCTATTTCTGTTTTATGGCTTTGAGTACTATTGGTTTTGGAAACATTATTCCTGGAATGAGTTACACAAATATCAATGGTGTTAGATATTATACCATCAGGCCAACTACACTTTGGTTTTGTTCAGCTTATACTCTTACCGGTTTAGCATTAACAGCAATGTGTTTTGGCGTCATACATGATGAAATTATTTATCGAATAAAACATCAGCAAAAGCAATGGTCCCAAAAAGGGAATACAGTAAATGACGGAGTCAATATTAATGATCCCTTCTACATGAATTCCTGACAAATGTATAATAAGAGTAAATCAGAAAATTTGTATAGTATAATGGAGGATAGTACTTTAGAGCGTAACAGAATCGAAATTGACAATAGGGAGGTAGTTCTTAGTGTAGATGACATTTCGACAGCTGTGGATCCTAATGCTGAGTTTCCACCGCCACCTCCTGAAGAAGAAATAGTCGCTATTGTAACCAAAAAAGAACCTAAAGGTTTTGGTAATATGGTTGCGTATAATGTGCTACCAGAAATGTTGGAACATGTTAATACAACATAATCTAAAAGACTTGAGATTTTTATTTTTTTCTATTATGTTTTCTGGCTGTGAATCTTTAGTTATACAATTTTATGAAATATCATAAATCGTAATGATCTTTGTCGAATTTACTTTTTTGATTGTATTAAATGTAAATAATGTTGTAAATATTGTAATTATTAGTAATAGAAAATGATGTCTGACATCTTTTATCGGATCTATTTGTCAACTGTTAATATCAAGGTAACTGTAACGATTTTCATGTGAATAGTTTCTTTGTAAAAATTATCAGTTTAATAAAAAAATACGGAAATTGTACTTAGTCTGTCTGTTTTTCTTCCTCGGTAAAATAAAAATTCCCTACATGAGATAAATGCGATTCTGAGACGTTTCCAGATTCACTAAAGGAGAACAACATATACATTAACAAGCAAAAACCGAAAATAGGGCCATCTGTCATTCAAACATTCAGAATATGGCCGCGATGAACTACCATAACTCAATAAATAACATGAACGATGTTTCACTCGTCACAAATAGCAGTGATTTAGAAAAAATAAGTAAAATCATTCAAAAGAATAGTACCAAATCTTTTGAAGTAAATCTAACGAGACACTTTATCTGTCATAGACCCTTTACTTACATTACAAGTGGGTGTAGCCCATCATATCTAACGTCGAAAAAAATAAAAAGGATATTCAAACATCTAACCCAACTTAATTTGTTTTTCTCTACCCGACTTTCTTTGTGTAAAATATCTCACACTTGACACGTTTTCTCATAAAAAGGAAAAATTAACGTCAAAGAATCTTTCGTTTCAGAGGAGGGATCCAAGTGAACAATCTTTATAAACCAAGTGAACAATATGTACTTTATCAAGTGAAGTGTTATCGTAAGGATCTCAAGTTACTGATTTTCTGTAATCGGCAAATTATATTGATAACACTCACGTATTTTTATAATGTTTACGAAGATCGTATTGTTTGGAATGTTGTAAAATATTCAGCAAAAAAATCAGTCATCGAAAATAAGGTAGTAATGTAGGCAATGTGAAAGGAAGCATATTTTCCAACATTGGTATAACATAAATTAGTGTTGGTAGTAAAGTAGGCTTACATATTAATGAGAAAGCTATAAACTTTATAGTTTTGCTGAATTGCTGACGATGCAACGAAGTTGTATTGACGACCATTTAAATACTAATATTATAAATGTGAAAGTTACTCTGTCTGTCTGTTACGCTTTCACGCTCGAACAGCGAACCAATTTAGATGAAATTTGGTATGGAGATAGTTTGAGTCCCGGGGAAGGACGAGAATAAACATACGTCACCGTTGCATCTTCAGCATTTTAAAAGTATTTTAAGAATATCTCAGTAGATATCCATAACGAGTAGTCAAGTAGTAGTGTCTAGTAATACGTTACTATGAAAGGCAAGATGGATATAGCTCGGTATCTTCTAGAAGGGTTATAGCAATGCTTTGGGGCCTAAACTACATTAACCGGCGATCTACAGAGACAGAGGCCGATGAGAATGTCCAGAGTATATAAAGGCTATCATTTGCTTGAGTAAGTATGAGGTAAGTATTTCGCAAAAACTGCCTCTGTGGCGCGGTGGAAGTGTATCCGACTGCTACGCAGGTGGTCGTGGGTACGATCCCCACCCAGGATAAAACTTTGTGTGATGAGCATGATGGTTTATTCTGTGTCTGGGTGTTATTTATCAATAATAGGTATGTATTTAGAAATATATAAGTATGTTTATCAGTTGTCTGGTTTCCATAGTACAAGCTATGCTAAGTTTGGGATCGGATGACATTGTGTGAGTTGTGCCAAGATATTATATTATAAAAGAACAGTCACATTATCGGCCTCCGTGATTATTGATATATTTAGGTAATTTTATCATTTATACTAATGCTATAACGCTGAAGAGTTTGTTTGCTTGTTTGTTTGAAGATGGTAATCTCAGGAACTACTGGTCCGAATTGAAAAATCTTTTACTGTTGGATAGCCCATTTATTGAGGAAGGCTATAGGCAATATAACATTACGCTACGACCAATACGAGAGGAGCAGCAATGAGAAATGTTGCAAAATGTGGAAAATTTACGCAGAAGAAGTTGCGCGGGTCAGCTAGTAATCCATAAAACTGATATTGTATGCTACGGTTTAAGAGTTTAAAATAAAGTGACATTACCTACTAAAAGAAAATAAATTTTAGCTTAAATGGGCTAATTAGGTACTTAAATTAGGCAAACACTAAGCCCCAAATTAAAATACATATTACATGGGTTTTGTTCAGTGCTTGTTTAACAATTTTATTGCTTTTGTTTGATAATTTTCTAATAATAATATATTTGTCATATGGTGGTTAATTGGACTGGAAATGTATAAGAAAGCTTACCTACTCATGTGGTTAATACTCATATAAAGGAGTACGGGAAACAATTTCTAGTATCCATACTATAATATTATAAATGTGAAAGTAACTCTGTCTGTCTATCTGTCTGTCTATTACGCTTTCACGCTTAAACAGCTAAACCGATTTAGATGAAATTTGGTATGGAGATAGTTTGAGTCCTGGGGAAGGACATAGGACATAGTTTTTATCGCGATAACTGACATCCACGCGGGCATAGCCGCGGGCGAAAGCTAGTTAAATTATAAGTTCAGAATTAAATGTCGACTCAACTTGAGATAATATTTTCTCTTATGATTCGCAAGCTAAACTTCTTAATAATTAAAACTAAATTCAAACCAGCTAATTCAAAATTAACTATTGTAGTAAAACTAAGTAATTAATTAATTAGATTTTAGAATCAATGAAACAACCTTAGCAAATTTTGTGAGCAACGCCATCTATCGTAGATATCAAGAACTACTTTCAAACACAAAAAGTAAAATTTTACAACACCATGACTTTTCGCCGTCGAACGTTTTGTTTAAGAACTGAATAGGTAGGTACAATAATATAAAACTTAACAATAATAACTGTGTATTAGACTGTAATCAGGCACCCATAATAAAACGTGATAAAGGGAAAACCTCTGATTTTCCTTTTGTTTTAGAAACTGCCACTCCCTAGTTACCTACTCCACAGTTCGTTAACTGATGAATGCAGACTGATTTTGTACCTGCCGTCTGTTATTTTTTAACCAAACCTTCTCACTCAATCAAGACATTGTTAAGATTTTTATATCGAAAATCTTCGTTTTCTAAGGTAAAATTTCTAGCATTTTCAAGTAGGTAAACAGTTTTGTCTCAGTGCGCTAACCGAGCAGATTCAATATGTTTGGAGATTCAATCTTCGCCGGCGTTGTTACAAGACTTTTTCATTTCTTGTTGCTACTCGAATATATTTAGAAGAAATATAATATTCTAGTCGAATGTTTTCTTTAAATATCATTGATTATATTGATATTGATTTGAAGAATGTTTTGTCAATTTCTTTTGGTGACATTATGGATTTGAAATAAAAATGAGTACTGATAGCGACTACACGACTGGGTAAAGGATATTCAGTTAGTAATAAACTTAAGTATTGAGTAGTAGGTACCTACTACTACTTCTATACCAAAAAGAATTTTTAAAGTTTATAAAATAGCTTTCTCCCGCGGCTCTGCCAGCGGCTCTGTCGATCATCTCAATAAAAACTATCCGACGTCGTTTCCTGGAACTCAAACTTCCTCCATACCAAATATCATCCAAATGGATATAGTGGTTTCAGTGTCAAACAAACAGACATACAGAGTTACTTTCACATTTATTACATACGAGTTGAAAATGGCGGCAGACAAAGCTCTCGCTGAAATTTCACAACTAGTGTACGTAAGTACCTAACCTAAATACATGAAAGCCCATAAGATCGAATTTTTGTATAGGACATTACACTGGCATAAATAAGCTGAGAAGTTGGTTATTATTGCTGTTAACACAAAAACAATAAGAACTATAAAGTTATACGAGACAGAAAAAAACATTCTAAAAAGTACGAAATTGGAACATGGGTATACCTAAGTATCTGTTCGGCCTCCTACCCCATCTAAACAATATTAATTTATCAAGAAATTCGTAGAAAACTGGGTCGCCAATTCGCAATTTTTTATAATGTCATCAGTTGAAAAGTTTACCCTTCTTGGAAAAAATGACTAAAGCTCCCCAAGTTACGGATGATGAATTAGCACCACATTTATTTGACGGTGAATGTTATTTCGGTATAGTTGGGACGATGAGACCTTTGAATAAAATATTACATTCAGAAAATGCTAGAGATCTTGTAAAAATTTATGATGTGTGGGTCTGACCACAAATAATTTATAAACATCGGCCTCAAAGTCCTTTAAGGCGTATGATAAATAAAACATTTTTACTTCATCCATCTTTCAGTAAAATATTAAGTTGAAGTCTCAAATAAAGCTATTCGCTATCGTCAAGCATTTCAAATTGCACAAATAACAGCACTATTGTTTGATCTATGGAGATTTTAGTGATTTTTTAATCGTCTGCTTTCAAAATCATCTTGACTATTTCTGAGAAACATTTACTATATAAAATACATTAAATCACAGTCGTTATCATTCCTTTTACAAATTTTGTCGTAAAAATATTTACTAATGAATGATTTGTTAGGCTTCAAATGACTCTGAGTGCGGCACTTAGACACATTCACATTAAAATTGAATGATATATTTTTTTGTTGAAAACAATACAAGTATATCATAGGTATATGAAAACAATAACAATAATTTCAGGCAACATACAAAGACCAATATAAATCTCATCTTACATGGAACATATTTAAAGAATATGAAAAACAAATATATCATGGATGTTGACGACATACGGAGATGGCAAGGATGAAAACAAACTGTTTAGACTGGCAGGTAGGCGTGAAAAATACGATTGTTAATCTGCGTTACCGAGGCTTGTAGGCTAGGTACTATCTGTTGTATTTATAGCAGAGTTTCAGTGTATGAAATGTATATTATTTATGTAGAATTATTCAATATGTACTTGTTTTTCTTTTGTTTGATTTTGCCCGTTTGATAACATCATCAGATTGTATTTAATATTCACTTGTAGACACCTTACGCGTGGATCCCGTTCGCGCAGTATAATATTATCTATACATATACAATCACTTGTCCTGACTGACAGACTCATTAATTCATCAACGCAGAGCCTAAAACTAAAATTTTGCCAGTTGATGCCTTTTATGTTATAGCCATCTCTTAAGAAAAGATTTTAAAAATTCGTCCCCTAATGTTGTAATATTGAGGTTGCAAGTGTATATGAAACTCCGTCAGTTTTAAATTTAGATCGTAAAATCGAAAATAAGCTTTTTCGTTTAAAATACTAAACTCCGTCGCAAGATAGTGTGAAACTCTGTCAGTTTTGCCCCTAAGGCGGTAAAGTAGGGGTTGCAAGTTTGTATGGAACTCCGTCAGTATTGAAGTTAGATCTATGAAATTACATATTTAGCTTTGTCGTTTATAATAAAGAGACACATGTTTCAGCGTTATTGAAAAATCAACCCCTAAGAGGGTAAAATAGGAGTTTTATACAAACGTACAACCACAATTCTACACACTTAAGGGAAGAATTCCCAAAAATTCCTTCTCATCGGATGTCTCCATTATACAAAAAATATGTCCTCGAAATTCCACGTCAACGGCTTAGGCTGTGCGTTGATCCATCAGTCAGTCAGCCAGTCAGGACAAAAAATCTATACTAATATTACAAAGCTGAAGAGTTTGTTTGTTTGTTTATTTATTTGTTTGTTTGAACGCGGTAATCTTAAGAACCACTGGCCCGAATTGAATATTTATTCGAGTCGCAATATGCAGGTGAAGGGTACATATAATAAAAATAAAAATAAAAATGATTTATTTGATTTAACTTACATGCTGAATTACAAATAATAATAAGGTACAGAAATATCCTCTTTACCGATGAACAAAATTTTCACGATTGAATAGCACTACAATAAGCAAAATGATAAAGTGTACGCTCACAGTTCTAAAGAAGCTGCTTAGGTTGTCGGAATGGTACAGCGTGATCATCATCCTGCGTCAATGATGGTTTAGTGGGGGGTGTCTTGTCAAGGCGTCATACAGCTACATTTTTGTGAAAAAGGAGTGAAAACTTCAGGCAAGGTTTATCAAGAGACAGTCTTGGCTCGTGTTGAGAAACCTCTCACTTTTTCAAAACGTATATGGACCTTGGTAATAATTACCTATTACTACTTCTAGAAAAAACACTGAATCATTATCTCGGAACATCATAAAAATATATTCCAAATCGAGCCATTATAAGTACAATTACATTCAACAAAGATGGCGACAGTATTACAAACTGTGCTATTGTCTTTTTAATTAGTTTCAAGACGCTAATTTCTTGTAATAGCTGTAACTAAACAAAAGGATCTGTTTGTGTGATCTTAAAGGGCTTTTGATTGGGCTGTAAGCGAAATTAATATCTAATAATAAGATATTAATGATGACTCTAATTTTGCTTACTTGTCATATCAAATTGGGAATAGCCAACGTGAAGATTGTAAAGAACTAGTACAATCTTCACGTTGGCTATGCCCAGTTTTTTTTATAACGTAGTTATAAAAAAATGTCGGATCATGTTCAGTGTAGGGTTCGTATTCGCACGTATCTCTGTAAAGAGGTAAATTTTGTGAGTTTGTGAGGTTGTAGGGGGTAATCTCTGGATCTACTGAACCGATTTTAAAAATTATTTTACCAATAACATCACGCTACAACAAATAGGTACGGAGCATCAAGAAAAAATGACCCAAACGAAGTTGCATGGATCAGGTAGTATATTATAAATAAAAAAAACAATTGTATGTTTGTTACGAATAAACTAAGAGACCGATTTTAAAAAAAAAATCACTTATATAAAGCATAAAGTATATTATCGAGGCTGTATTTTATTGCCCGTGCAAAGCCGCTAGTTATAAATAAATGCACTACTTAAGAAAAAATCCGATTTGAATAATTGGACCAGCAAAAGAGTGTATGTTTATAGTACTTACGCCATTTTGTTGTGAAACGCATTAACGCAATGACGGTATATCCAATCATGTCAAAAATATGTTTAAACAGAATCTTTGTAATGTTTTGTCATTTTACGGTTCAAAAGATAAGAGAGTGGGGGACTATTCACGCAACTTTTAAAGCAATTATTTTCAAAAATATTCACTTAATCGAAAAAGTTTATTAGAAACCTTAAATGTTTTTAAAATCCTGTTGGATGATAAGTACCACACAATATGTTTGCCGATATATTGTTTTTAGCTTCTGTTACATTTATAGTATATATCTGTTAAATTACATTTTTAATATTAAACTTTCAAAATAAGTAGCGGCTTCTGCAAGACACATATGTATTTCATCAATATTCATTATGTAGTCTTTGAGTAAAATGTCTGTAACTTAAAGACGGAGGCGCAGACAGACGGACATAACGAAAGATTAAAGGATAATGAATCAGACCAAAACAGTTACGGTAGAACTAAGAAAGAAGATGAAACACCATGATTTTTCAGTCATTTAGAAGCTTCAAAAATTGCTTTAGTTAACCAACGTTGAGCTGACTTTAACAATCTTGTAAAAGATTCAAAGAATGTTCGATATAGTTTTGTTATGTTTTAGAGCCTTAGTACCAAAACTAATCCTTTTTTTATTTCCTCTTTTAAAGAAAACTAGCTATGTAAAATTGTGGGATCCACATTATTAGCAATCTTGTTAACATCTCCAGGTAAGCTTAATGGCTTGAGTGGGTTCACGTTGGTAGTAGGCATAATGGGTTCGATTTGAACCCGCGAGGTCACAGTTACGAGTCCGATGACCCACTTTTAATAGTAGGTACACCATTCTCCAACAATACTCAATCATTGGTTAGTCTAGAACATAATTCGATTGAGAATAAAATTCAAATTCACAAGCACTTCATACACTTTTGTCACACAATGGAACACTTACGAACCTCTGACAGAATTTAAAATTTAAATTTTCATGTAAGTATTTACATTTGTGCCAAGTTTGCAACGCAATAGTTGGAACTGTAGAAAAACTCCAAAGAATTTGGGAATAAGTATCTAGAATAAAGTAATCTAGTTTACACGATTTCAAATTGTTGTTTAGAGTTTAGACAATGCAAGTCATTCCTTACTCCAATTAAATTCAACAGGCAAGAAACTTGCATCTTGTAAATCTCTCTTAGATGGCGTCTAAACGGGCCATTTTTTACGACAATTTGTGGCGGCACTATTGGGAATTAATTGATGCCATCCAATAATGGCAATATGTCTACAATTGTAGGGCGCACAATCTAGTCTCCTAAGCGGCCTACACAACCCGGAAACAATAAAATAGAGGGCGACTGAAACAACAACAAAATTGGCCGTGCAACATTGCGGAAAATAGATCGATCGTCCGGCAGGAATCAAATCAATATTGAAGAGTACTACCATGTTGCCGACCACAGCATTGCCGCCACAAATTGCCGTTAAAAATGGCCCGTTTAAACGCCACTTTACATATTGCAAAGACTCCTAAACAGAAGAGGTTAGAATAAGTATTATGAGTATCTGTATCTAATTGAAGAGAAGACATAAAGCGGTCATATCCAAGTGCACCCTGAACCTGTACTATTTCTCCGTTGGCTTGAATGCTCTTCATTCAATTTAAATGGATACACTGGTTTGGCGGTATGTTGTCTAGTCCAAATCTAGTGACATAGATGCTCGTCAGTCCTCAAAGGAAGTTTAGATAATCGTTAGCTAGCTACTACTGTTTGCTTTGAGTTTGAGTGTTTTCGTAATCTACTTGAATAGTTAAACATTAACCATAATGCAAGGCTAAGTTACAAATTGGAAATCATGGTTTTAGTATTTTTATAATTGGTACTATCCTACTACTGGGCAAAGGTCTCCCATGTGCTTACAAACCTTCTTGTCTGGAGCAATGTTATCTAATCCCGTTTCGAGCTAATGCTTGATCTTCTATGTGTTGGTCTGTGTTTATCTGTCTAGCTATAAATACATAGTATTCCAGTGGTGTCTTGGTAGGCAAGTGTATCCTCCTATCAGTGATATTAGTAAAATCTGAAAGAACTGCTGACGTATATAAAGGCAGCTTATTCAATCTTTTCCTATTGTAGGTGCAGTATCTTCTTCATGGGACGGTCTTATTTATATGAAACTATAGAGTAAGTTTATGTTTTTCAAGCTAATCAGCTCACCTTTTTTGGCGTAGCGTTGTGGCAGACTTTTGTAAGATCCATAAAATACGGTTGGTTCAGGGTCTTTGTGCCCTATTATTGTATGTTTGTTAAGTCCTTCATGATACAGGAAACTTGTCTTTAAAAAAGTAAACAAAAATCTAATATATTGACAAGATTCCTCTGTCTTCAATTTATCAGGCAAACATTCCGATATAGCTACACAAAGCTTTCAGTCGGACCTCGATCATTTCAATGTCCAGCATTATACATATATCTATCATACACTAAAATACGCATCGTTGAGTAATAATGGATTGATATAACAATTCAGATAAGAAACCCTTTATATTTCAAATATAAAATCATAACGATTTTATCATAAGCTGAAACCTGAATTTCTATTATGATTACAATATGCACGCTTCAATACACATTGGGTCTAAGAAAATGCCTTTCAAACGAATATAATCTTTATTTTATAGGGGAAAGGTAAATATTTCGAAAATATTATTACTTTTTTATGTATTTGCTGATCTAGTTGGAAAAGAAGATGGTGTTTAGTATCGAGTATATTGCCTGAGAAAAATTAGTGTTACTGTTATGTAAGGAGAGGCGCGTGCCAAAATAACTTCAGCCATTTTTATATTGGTACACTTGCTCCCTTTATGATTTTTATTTCATTGTGTTGTTCAAATCGCAAGTAGAAGTCTTATTAGCATTGACTGCACAAGAGTCAATATAGTACTTAGTAGTGAGTATACCTAAGTGCGTCAGTCAATACGTAAGCGTAACGTGGGTTCGATCCCCACCCAGAATAAAACTATGTGTGATGAACACGATGGTGTATTCTGTATCTGGACGTTATTTATCTATAATATATTTATGTATGTATTTAGAAATATATAAGTATGTTTATCAGTTGTCTGGTTACCATAGTACAGGCTTTGCTTAGTTTGGGATCAGGTGAAGTTGTGCGACTTGTCCCAGAATATTATTAATAATTATGTAATCCGCCACCAACTGTACGTTGAAGTGCCACCAGTCAAAGAGATTTTCATGTAAAATTCAGAAAAATCATATTATAAGTAACTAGTTTAAACAATGCGGGCATTAAGTCAAAAAAGGTGGATATTTTCATTCCGATCACATCCCCAACTCCGAAAATACCTCATCATACAAAAACGAATCCTCTAAATAACTAAAAGACAATACTTCCTTTCTATTAAATTGAGGAAGATACCCACCATTTGAGGACAATAGCCAAATATTTATTACAGCGAACACAATAAACACTCCATTCAGACAACTAGAATTGAGAATAATGAAAATCAAATCACCATTGTTTTGAAGTTAACGAATAAATCGCAATGGACAGAATACAATGAATGGCTATTATGGGCTCAAAAACAGTATACAAGCTCAAAACTACCATTGGAAGTGATATTATCGATGAAGAAGGGTATTTTTTGAAATAACTGCCCGTTAGTGCTCGTGTAGCGAATGGACGTGAGTTGGGTTTCGTATTAACATTTTTATCATGTGGAACAGTTGATACGAAATGGGCGTTGATAGTGATCTTTATAAGGCTTTTGATGTGTTCTTTTTGCTAAGAAAAGTAGCACAGTATTTTTATGGAGGCAATATCGATTGCCGAAAATATAATTGCTTTTATTATCAAGTCCTTAGATCCGCAGCACATTTATTAACACAGTTATGTCATGTCTAAAAAAGCGCCTGATATGACGTTACAAAAACGCTCATACGTAGTGTTTTGCCCTAAATCTGCAATATCTATTACGTTTTCATTCAGTAATAAATTATGTTGGTTGAGATATTCGGTAAAGTTCGGTCATATTTTATTGCTACAGGCAAAGATGTTTTGAGTAAAAAGTGTAGATAGGTTACAAGCGCTCAGCAAACGGTACCGTAGAATCCAGAAAATTGACTATTTTTTTATATGTCAGTGTCGCATTGCCGGCGTCAACAGATGAAAGCAGCGGATTACATTTTTCTCTTTTTCGATCGTGATAATTAAATCATGCTTATCTACTTTTACAACTTTTTATAATAGGTTAATATTTAGGTTATCTAACTAGTCCGGCCATTAATACTGGTACATAAAATCTTTACTTTTTTTAACTTTTCGATTACTTTAAATTTGGAATGCCTTTATTATTTTTAAAAAATCTTTCGATTTCGCGGCATTTCACATATTTTTTCGTATTCAATATCAAATTTCAATATGGTTTGGGGTGTTAAAGAAAATAGGATTGCGGTGATAGCCTTGCACAAAGTGGGTATGGAGCCGTCGGTCATACTCCAGACACTTCAAAAGCTTGGTATCAGCCGTATGTTCGAATATCGTACTATCAACAGATACAACAACACTGTCTCTGCTGAAGACTATACAAGATCGAGGCGGCCGCGTGCTATTAGAACTACAAAGGCTGTTAATGATGTTAAAGCCCGAATTCGTCGAAATCCCATTAGGGCACAAAAAATCTTATCGCTAATCTTACTAGGTGTGCATTAGTTTGCCGTTTTTAAAGATCGAATGTTGTTTATGTATCATTGGCTACTTCGAAGCATACTTCGAAGACCTGTGAGCTGGATATTTGAAATAACAAAGTGAACATTTAAACTGTACTTCTGTGTAATAAACTTCTTCATATTGAAAGTTGGTCTCAAATATAAACATACTTTTATGTCCTCCAAGAAAAACTTTACGATTAACAACAACACTACACTTACCACTCAAAACTCTGTAAGCTAAATGCTACAAAAACCAATACAGGTATTATACGTATATAAAACTCCGTTTACCTTTTATAATCTTTCATCTCCTTTAACCTCCGCTGATAGGCCACCAAATTGATCTAAACCAACAATTTTACATCAAAAAGAAAATATACTTTCTCATATAAAACTTCGGCCTCCAAGCCTTTTCCTTAACGCCGTGTTAAAATATGAAAAGCTCATATTTATTCATGAAAGTTTACTTCCAACATATTTGTGTGGCGATTGAAAATTATTACGGTACCTGATACGGTATGAGGTATTGTGTATTAGGGAGTAAATATTAAGTGGCAATCTCTTGGGAGGGAAGTGAAGAAAATTTTCGAAGCAAATATTATGGTGGAACGAAGGTCGTACGTGGAAAGATGTGGTGAAATATTAAGATTTTGGTTAACGGTTTCTTGAGTCTTCCACTTTGTAAATATATTAAGCAACAGAACGGTTAAATATCATGCCATAAATATTTTTAATTTGTAAACAGACAAATGATTTAAGATATCATGAAAAGGTAATGCCCATAAGCAGTATCGTATGTATCTAAGTTGTGCCACAAGTTGATTAAACGTATAATTCTTGTTTCTAATAATAACATTTTTATATAATGATTTGGAGTCTCACATTTTCCGGAATAATAAAACGAAAATATTAGTCTTTCAGCTTATTTAGTATTTTTTCGTATGAAGTTATTTTTAACGGTGGTAACACTATTACAAAAATAATATCGTAATATCGATTAGGATTAATAACGATTATTATTAATTAATAATTAGAAAGTCATAGAATCACTAAATGTTTTTTGGTTCTTATATTATAATTTTAAATACTTTAATAATTGTTGCACCGTTTGAATGTAAGGAACGATAATATTCATACACAAAAAAACGATTTGTATAGGATAGTTATGGCAGCACTGAAATGTAATGTCACTTGTTTGTCTGTGCATAATGCTTGTTTGGCGCCGGAGAGTTTAAAGCAAAACAACAAATTGCTTCTGTTATTTCTCGTGTTGTGTATGATATTGTGGTTACATTACGTGAGTTTAAGATAGAGACTCCATATACATAGTAACAATCAGAAATATTTTGTGAGACAGAGAGTCGTACCAATTGTTCCAATTGTGAAGTGATTGTGAGATAGAGACTCGGATTATATATCACTGCAAAACTTAACATAAACTAGTGTTAAACATCATGTGTAATACATAATTAATACGTAGTTCTGTCCTATTTTCAAAAAAAAAAAAAAAGTGAAATATTTAGATTTTCGAAGTTCATCTACCAATTTCAATTAAACCCGGCAAATTAGGTAAATCATTGTTGTTTTTTCTGAAAGTATATATTATTGTCCACATAAATCAGTAGTTTTTATCTTGGCACAACAAAATTTGTAGTGATACTAATTTCCATAGTCACTTAAACATTACCCTTTTTGGGTGTCTAGAATTTGATACAATTGGGTAGTATTCAGTGTTCTGAACAAAGCGACTTGAATTTAACCACATATTTTATCATACACAAAACATTCAAATCTATTATACCTGTATATAGAAAATATACAAAAGCCGTGTGAAGCCATAGAGTAGGGTCACAAATTAATTAATTAATCGTGATTGCTTTGAAACATTATGCCTCTTCTTGGAAAACTTAACTAATGTTGGACACTGTTAACCTCCTGGAATCACGTATAATGATTTTCTAAATTGCGTTAAAGGTAATTTAGTTCTTATTTAGTTCCTACTATATTTTCGATAATACTCTGTATTTTATACATTATTTTGATAGTAAACTATATTCTGGCATTTCCTCAGAATCATATCACCAAGTGAGACTAAACAAATCAATATCAGTTACGCCTTGAAAAGCCTTCATCCGGTAACATTTCGATTCCTTATTCTTAACTAAGGGCTCACTTCCGCCATGACAATAGGAGACAAAGGTCAACTAACTATATTACGCCATAACAGTTTCACAATAGAAGGAAAATGGGAAAGTATCCGAGCCCACACGAGACAAAGTCGATAATGGACCATCCTTTACGCACGAACGCGTTCATCTGATTGGTTACTGGATCTTATTAGTCATTGATATTGTTGCTCAGTTTATTAAGGTACAAAGTTATTTGATTTCTATTTTTAAGTTTACATATCAACCCATTTGATGTCCCACTGCTCTGCACTGGTCTTCCCAATAGAACCTGAGATTTCATCAATCATCCCCAGGTTCTAGTTAATAGTGCAGGTGTTCGGGTTGGCGATCGCAGCAAGATTTTAAAACACGCAGAGGACGCTGCTGCTCGTCCTCCGGTGGGAAATCCTTTAGTTACCATGACGACACCCACGGTAAGATATGGGGTGGTACTATAAGGTAATAACTAAGCCGGTACCACAGGGCAAGCTTTTGAGTTTACCTAGACCGAAAAAACATTCCAAGTAATTCCACCTACATAGAGATAAAGATGAAAACAAGACCTTTTGGTATTAGGGGCAGAACTCCAATTTAGGAAACTTGCCTAGAGGATCTGCACAATTAACCTGGATTTTTTTGTGGTTGGACCACTCAAACATGTCACCAGCCCAAGTTTTAGCATTTTGGTTCATATTATCATTCGACCACTAAAATACTATAGACACCTACTCTTTTAATGTGCTAGGACTATCAAGTAACCCTACATAATAAAAATCAAAATAAATTATTGAAATGATATTAATCTCTTGTAACTTCCTTGTGACTCATTAACTAATTTTTGACTCATTTAAGAATATTAAGAACTTTGCTAAATCATGCTACATAAACAATTTAACTGAAAGATAAGCTTCTCCACCATATTGAAGCCACAACATTCTTGTAACCAACCTTTCGTATAGATAACCCGAAAATTCCCTAACAATTTTCGTCTATTTTAACATTCATGGAACACATAAGAACATTCTATCAGAAATTCTTACATTGGCTCGCCCGATTTTGTACGATATTTTCTCTACCTCTGGGAAAATGATCGTATATGGGAAAAAATATTGTAGCCGAAATCATATAAGTAGAAAAGTGGTCTTCGAATATTAAAGGAAATAAGTGAAATTATACTAAACTAGCTTTCGCCTGCGGCTCCGCCCGCGTGTATATCGGTTATCGCAATAAAAACTATTCTATGTCCTTCCCTGGGACTCAAACTATCTCCATACCAAATTTCATCTAAATCGGTTTCGCTGTTTGAGCGTGAAAGCGTTACAGACAGACAGACAGAGCTACTTTCACATTTATAATATTAGTATGGATGTTCAGAGTGAAATTATATGGTCCCATAGTGGTCTAAATTTTGAACCTACCTCATTACATTTATAATTTACAACTTTATTGCGAATCATTTGGTTATGTAAATAATGAATTATAATTATTTATTTTGGTGACTTAGTTGATAATTAGTAAGCTTTAATTTAGTTTAAAGCTTGAGCTACGCCTACGTATGCTTCATAGTTACCAGTCTGACTCATGATTTCTCACCCCTGTTTTATTTTTGATATGACCAGAATCACATTCTAGTAACGAAGTTCGTAAGGCAATTTGTTACTTTCTCAATTATTATTCTAAAAATACAGGCAAATAATATTATAAAATATAATCAGATTATATTGGAGTGCCACAACGTGATCATACTCCGATGCCTCGGGGATTTAATCTCGTTATGCCATCGAGACCAATCACTGGTTACAAATTGAATCAGTTATGCTTGTTAAGCTTTATATTTTAAAATAAACTGCTCATTTCTAGGTAGGAAAGCATTTTTGTTAGAGGAACTTTAACAAAGGTACGTAGGTAACTCGATAAGTTTTAAGACAAGAAAAAACTACACAAGATATTAACAATATATATTTTACATTTTTTCGAAATACTTTCCTTCATTTTCAACAAAGTGTTTCATTCACCTGGCATTTTAAAAAAAGTGGCCATGCGTTTTTATTACCGAGTTCTTTTCTCACGGCTTTACTCTTGCTAACTTGGCATACATTTAAGGGATACCTTTTTTACTCATAATGATTTTTGTCCTATTTAAAATTGTCATAATAAATTAGGCATAATTTTCTTTGTCATAAAAATAGTGTGCCATAACTGGTTTTTAGCATACTGTGTTATTAAGCATAAATATTATATATCCTATTATATTTATTCATAACTTTGATATGCATAAAGTTGTAAAGCATAATAATTAGTTTCCATAAGTAACACGTCTCATAATCGACTCTTGACATAATCAAAATTTGATATAATTATGAAAATAATACATAATATTGTTAGGTCGAAATTAATTATCTTTAACACCCCGACTCAGAGCAATTCGGTTTTTTTTTTTAAACCACCCAAAAGTAGGAGCCCCGCGAAGCGGGGCTCCGTCGAAGATAGTACAATTTTATGCGCCTACATGTTTGACGATAGCAATGTATAAAATAGTGTAATATTGTTATTAAAACTTTTGTAGTTAATTTTTCGGCATATAGTTTGTATGCTTATAATAGTTATGGTTATGCGTCGTTATGCGTATGTAAAGTTATGCTTTGGCATAGTATGCGTTTTAAATATTATGCTTATAGTGATTAGGATTAAAAAATTATGATTAAAAAAGTTATGACGCATGAGAATTATGCGTAACTAATATTAGGAGTATAAACATTATGCAATGTTAAATTATGACATAAAATCGTAGGAATAAAAATAGAGAACCTACATTTAATATGTAGAAAAATTTTGTCTGACGTTCATAAGCATTGCATTCTGTAACCTACGTGAATAAAGAACTTTAAAACTTTTTGATTTTCACCTAAACCAACTTTTAAAACACTTTTTGCAGTTACTGCAGTATGTGCGCGACCACTTCTATGGTCATCTTCGAAGTTTGTTTTACCCCTTTTAAATTCACTGAACCATCTAAAAACTGTTGCTCGAGATGAGGCAGACTTAACGCTGATTCTAATCTTTGAAGGCTAAGTTTTTAATTCAACTAAATTTAAAATAATAAAATATCATAGCACGAAAATGTTTGCGGTGAAACTCCATCGTAGTAAAAAAAATGTGAGTACTGATTTAGTAAAATGACTGGAACATGATGTTCTAGTTTTATATATTTTTAACTAGCAACCTGGCTATCTCCGTTCTTTTTTTAAATATATTTGCTTTTTAAAAATACATAATACAGATACGTTTCATTTTTAACCACCTTCGTAAAATGTGGTTCTCTGTTTGACCCGTATATATGTACTCGTATGATCGCAATTTTCTCAAAAACTAGTGAAGCGGCTTTGATGCGTTTTACACTATTAGATATCATATTTTTCTGGGAAGGTTTTAATGTATAAAACGTTGTCCTTGCTTGCTTGGTTTTGTCATCAAAAATAAATAAAATTTGCTACAAAAATGTCACACTTCGTCTAAGACAAGTTTAGTTTAAATGGTTTTAAATAGTCTATACTAGCTCCGCTTTACGGCTTTGCATCGATCTTCCAAACCCCCTGTTTAACTGACTACTTCGCGATAAGGGATTAGGGTGCAGTTTTGTACTATGAAATATAAATGCGTCGCTTACTTTGGTCTGATGATATTGGCAGCCGTGACATAAATCGCTTATTAGAACTTTTTATCAGGTACGCGCTTGCATACGATCCTTACGAAAAGGCTGTTATTACAAAGGTTTAGATATAAAAGTTATAATTTCACTAATATAGGTAACTATTGGCCTAAAAGCTTTTGTGCCAGATTTTCTGTTCCTATGTCGTATTATTTACTCTTTGTCATCAGATATCACATTGTATACAGTAATCTGCGGAACATAAGCGTACGTTGATTAAACAGTCCTTGAGGATCGGAAGGCTTTAGCGTGGCTTCCCGTGGGAAATTACAGCGGCTCAATCATGGCGGTTATAGTGGTAAAGACGTGTCTTTTCGACGCGTTTTTTTGGTTGATTTTGAAGCGATTTGTTAATAAATATTATAACTAAAACAGCTTTTTTATACTGACTCGTCAAACGAAGTGACTTTTGAAATGAAAAGGTGAATAATGCCTGTCGGATGATATACACAAAATAGGGTATACAGGGTTACTGGTTACTCTACGTACAGGGTTACTATTAACTCGAGGTTTGCCCAGGACCTCATAGTAGGGTTAAAGTGTAATAAGCTCAGCCACTTAAATGTTTTACTAAATAGAATATAGTCGATTTTATTTCAAAATCATACTTAATTTTGAACTTTTGTAATATTCCAATGTTCCAAAATGCCAACGATTTGTAATTGAAAAATTTATATTCCTAATTAACAACCTTTATTTGTTAATAAAAGTCTAATCCAAAAAATATGCTAGACCTAATGTACAAATTAGATATACACTAAAAGATATCTACAGCTGTTTAATTTTTCTCGTATACGAAATATATACACACCTTTTGCCCGACTGTAAGAAAGGGTTATGTTTTTCGGGCGTATCTTGTATGCATGTATGTAATATTCTTTATTACCTCATATCTCATAAACTACTCAACGGATTTATGCAATTAAGACGTCGTTAGATTTGTATTGACCGCCCAAGTGTTCTTAGATAGGTGACGTTTGAAGAAAACAAACATGGCGGCTGTAAGATGTCAAATTAAAGAGGTGTGAAAAAAAATTGTTTTGAATACTACAATATGGGTGTCAAATTAAAGGGCTCATCTTAAGGATTTTAAAAAGTATAACATGATTATGACTGTAACACAAAAAAAAAATAGCAACCATTCTTATTTCAATTTTCAATACTTGATAATAGCTGTGATAAAAGTTAAATGTTACATTCTTCAACTACTCAAAAGTATTAAAAAAAAAAAAAAAACCCGCCTGCATAAAAACGATGGAAACAAGATCCCCTACATAATTAAATAATTTCATGCAGTCGGAGGCACTTTACTAAGTTCATCGAGATTCATTATTACCTTCGACTGCATGAAATTATATAATTATGTAGGGGATCTTGTTTCCATCTTTTTTGTGCAGGCGGATTTTTATTATTTTTTAAAAGATTACTAGCAATGTGGGATTGTGTTTCCACATTACTAGCAATCCTGTTAACCCCTCCAGCTAAGCTTAATGGCTTGTGTTAGAAGTGGGTTCACGTCGGTAGTATAATGGTCAGGATTCGAACCCACGACCTCACGATTGCGCGATCCATGCCTTGGCCATTAGGCTACCGCCGCTTGTTTTTTTTATTAGAACTCTTTATATATTTCGAAACATGTCGCTACTAAATGGTAGGTGAGCTTATGAAATCGTTTTCAAGGACATTTTAGTCAAAGAGTCAAATTGTACTAAGTAACGTTCATTCAACAATCTATATTAAGAGGAATAAATTAGGGTGTATAGTTACTCTACATGTACATGTATAAACAGAGCAAGACATAAGTAAAACCTCTTCTTCATAGATAATTCCAATCATGTTTGGGACCCTCCTAGTCTCTCCAGATTAAGCTTAATTTAGACGAAGGGTCTACCATCGGACCTTTGCAATCCTAGGATAGGAAGTAATGTGATTGACGATATTCTAGACCGTTTTTAAAGATAAATCTGAAATAGTGTTCAACTTTCTGTGAACCAAAGGATCAATTTGATTTTAGTAATAATAGGGTAAATGACTGAAAAGTCAAATCAGTATCTTTTAAGAAACGTCAAAACGATGCGCCTTGTACTAATATGAAATACAAAACAATGACGTCATTCTTTTGTATGGTCAAATCATGTAGTTTCAATGTTTGTTTTGATGTTTATAAATTCATGACAACGTAAAATTGTAGAGAAATATTGTTTTCTAGAATATTTTTGCAAATACTATTTCCTGTATAGTGTAAAATAATTTATTGTTATCGTAGTCATCTACCCAATTGTGTATTGCCACTGTATGAAAGAAAAAAAATGGCAGATGTTTTACTCTTGGTTAAGATATCGCAATCAAAATAGGTTCGTAGTTAACAAAAGTTTTCCGAATAAAATAAAATACTAGTTTTCGCGGATTTTGTTTATCGTGATTATAAACTATGTCATTCCCCGGGACTCAAACCATTTTCATACGAAATTTTATATAAATTGGTAAGCAGTTTCAGCGTAAAAAGGTAAAAGACAGACAGAATTATTTTCACATCTAGAATATTTGTATGGATACTATGGATTAATAACAATTTTCATTATAAATCCCAGACTGTAAATGGCTTAACAAATTTTCATAAAACAAAGTTAAATTTATTCATCCGTTTTATAGTTACGATGGCACAGACAGACACACTAATACATAAAAAATATGGTGTCCCAATAAGAGTGCACTTTTTAAATTTTGTGTATTTTTTCCTGCATTTGGCAGCTATGAAATTTGATTGTTCCGATTAATAAAAATGGAGTGTCACACAAAAGAAAAAAGTGCACTATTATAGGGGGTCGAGTCGCTTGCTCCGAGAGCTATTTCTTTGTATTTTTATTATCCATACATATAGAAAATGTATGATTAATCTTTAACTAGAGCTCGACAGGACATTGCAACCTCACTAAACGATAAACAGCGTAGTTTTTAATATACTAATATTCTCCGGCTCATGGCTTCTTTACACAACACTAAATAACTTTTTTAATATCAGCTTTGGAAAATATTTAATATATTGACCCTTAATCACCTACCACTTGTTATCGGAGTTATGACCTTGACCACATCAGGCTATTTTACTGGAGTATAATCGTTTTTTATTGTGAGGTTTAGGCCCTAAATCTAACAAAGAAACAGCGATTTTACTCTAGGTCTCCCAGATGTGTGGTAAATGGTTGTGTGATAAAAGTAGGTGGTAGGTTGGGAAGGGTTAATTTGTATTTGTTTTTAAATTATATTACGAATTTATTTGATGTATAAAAGGCCAAGAGCTGGAGGTTCTTAGTATATTAAAAATCATCCTGTAGAGTCTTATTGCATCAAACTCATAAAACTAAATACGTCTGAATACAAAATAAAAAGATACCGTTTTATATTTACGTGAAACAATAACCCTTTAGTTACTACGGAGCAAAATTTCAACATGTTTAGTGCACTTTAACTATCCTCTACTCAATTTAATGAGACATTATTATAATAATAAAAGTTAAGAGTGGCTTAGAATTGTCTTACTGTGTAGTTTTATTCGAACTTTGACTCTACTTCATAGCTTTCAAATTATAAGTATAACAAATGCTGTTGAAATTGAAGAATTTTATGATGTTTGTGCAAATATTTATGTGCTTGAATACATTCATGATATCATTGATAAGACTTAATGCAAAAAAAGTCTTGTAGCTTTAGCTTGACCTGCTTATGCATCTCTGATACTAGCAACTATGTCACAAACAAATTATAAGCTAAAATATTTGAAGAAGGAGTGCCGAAGTCAGTCGGACCAAATCAAGGTTGACCGAAATAGGCTTCAGATCATCTTAAGTTATTCCTGCCTGCTCTAAATGATTGTGGGGTCATCTTTGATTCCTTCCTTTTCTATTTCTCCTGGACTATGAACGTTCTAGGATGGAGATTACAGAGTGCATATTTTGTGTTTGCCCATACAACTTTAGTAACTATTGAGATAGGTCGTGGTATTTAGAGAACAAATAGTTAGAAGAACAGGTGAACACATTTAAATTAAGTTTAGGGCTATTGTTTTAAAAATTAAATAACGAAGATAAAGCTTTGTTCAGAGACATATTCATTAAAACACTCTTCAATGCTGAATGGCTCCAAAATTCTGCCGACTCTATAAGAAAAACAGTGTAAACATAACCGAGGCGCGTACAGAAACTTTATGACCATTTATAGCTGCCAATGAAAGAAATCCAATAAGGGTTGAAGGTATAAAAACATCCGGAACTCACCCTCAGCGAAAGAAAACTGCTGGCGTAGAAAATATAGTTGCAAATGAGAACATGGAAATGCGCCGATGGTTATATAGGCATATATTATTTGACTGTTCAGCTATATGAGTATATCAGGTTGTATTTACTACTTTGTGTGCCTTCTACCCGACTGTACGAGAAGAAGGGGAAATCTTTGACGAGCGTATATTTGTCCATATTTTTAGCACCCTCTACTTTACAGGCATGACTAGTTTCTTAATTGTGAGGTTTGTCGCTCGTGAGTCGAACGACGAAAGTTATAATGATGACTAACTATTGAAAAACATATGAGAAAAATATTTTACTTTTAGAAAAGTGCATGTCGGGCTCCCCTATTAAGAAGTGGGTTTTCTGTTGTTTTTGTTTCATACTTACAACGTTATATCAACTTACTCGTAATAATATTTTTCAATGGAATTTGTACCAAAATTTTGCTACTTCTCATTTGATCAGCTGTTACTCGTAAACTTGTAAGGCTTTCTTGGCTGTGATAGTTTTCCTTTTAATTTCACTATATTATACTACTACCGTGGTTTTTTTTTACATACCCAATATCAACCATTTAGCTGGCAGGGGGGGACACTTTACTCTAACAAAAATTTGTCTCTTTAAAGATTAATATTTTACAAACGAACAAACATCCCTGAATCTAAAAATCGTCTTCCCAACCCCTAAACGTTTTTAAAATGCCTATCTAATGATACCCTACACGATGGGGTAGGTAAGAAAAAAAAACCACCCCCATTTTACATATAGAGGAGGTACCAAAAAAAAATAGATTAGAGATTATTTTCAAGATTTTATTCTTTCACTTTGTCGGCGTAAGTAATATGTGTATCCATGCAAAATTACAGACTCCTAGCACTAACAGTCTCTGAGCAAAATTGCGGACGGACGGAAATGGCAAACTATAAGGGTTCCGTTTTGCCATTTTGGCTACGGAACCATAAAAAAAGGATTTAGTCCTAATTAACAACTTTTTTCTTAACAATACTTTTGTTCTCTTTTCTTAACAAATCCGAAATCCGTAGGTATTATAACGAAAATATTGGTTTTATTATTTTTTTTTTCAAATCTTTGAGTAGTGAGAGTAATTTCGTTTAAAAAGTTTTTAAGTCTAAGATTAGTCTACGTTAAGGGCCGCAATAAATACATTCAGGTAAGAGCGCTGGTAGCTAAATTGATGGAATTTATAATTAAATAAATAGAACATTTACAATTATTCAATTCACAACATTGTATATTTATTACACATGGGAGTATTTTTAGAAAATCCATGTACTTACCGTATCTAGCGCCATCTATCACAAACAGAAGAAACTACATGCAAACAACATTTAAATTAGTATTATGATAACAACCAAGCTAAACGTAAACTGCTGACGATTGTACCGACAATCTCTTAACATTTGCAAAAAATTACACTGACTCACCACAAATACCAAACATCCCACGTCACAATTTTGGGTAAAAGTAGATACCTGTTAAGTGTAATTAAAAATTCAGTTAACTGTTTGATTGAACTTGCTCGACTGTTCGCTTATCCTAATTTTCCGTATTAAAAACTTAAAAAATATGTACCAAGTTGAAAGAGTTTCAAAATATTGTATTCGTAAATAAAATAAAGAGTTGAAGTAACGTTTTGAGTTAAAGTAAACACATTTGTTAACTCTCCAGAAAATTGGATTAATGAGCCGTAATAAAAGGTAAGTATCAACAACAATAGAAGAATAATTGAATAGAATATATTTTTATTTTTAAGAACATGGTGAGGTACAGGTCTAATAAAAAAGTCGTTACAGCATATTCTGCCAATTGTGGCGTGCAAATATTTAAACATTGTGCAGGTATTTCTTATACATAATATTAGTTAAAATACAACTATTATATATGTCAAGCCATGCAATCATAGTAATTTAATTTAATTAGAATAATATCATAAAGTGAAAAATAATAATAATAAAGTTAAATTAAATTTTAATATATTTATATTAAACATTAAACGCAATTAAAATTTATCATTAAGGTATTCATAGATATTGTAGTATATTTTTTCTTGTAACAATTTTACCAGTTCTCTGCGAAACTGTCTAATAGGTAGATTTGATATGTCTTGTGAAAGGTGGTTATATATTTTTATAGCCATACAGTATGTACCATTTTTTTTAAATAGTTCTAGTTTTATCTGTGGTATTTTGAGTCTGTCTTTATATCTAGTCCTACTATTCTCTCTGTCTCCTAGTTTTTGAAAAAGTGTCATATTGGTTTTTACAAATATACACATTTCAAATATATATGCATGGTAATGTTAGTATCCTAGGTAGTCTAAATATTGTTTTACAACTATCTAGGTGGACCAATTGAAACATTGCTCTAATGCATTTTTTTATTGGACCACCTAGTAATAATTCATATTATTAAAAATTCTCACTGCAGATACATGGGTATCTTTTCTGGGAGATGATGTCATAATTCACACACATGAGTCCACACGGACTTATTGTGTATTGATGGACGTCATAAATCTTTGTACTTTTCTTTCTAGGACACAAGTCGAAATTAGCACCACCACCATAGAAACTTCTCCTAAATCGCTTAAGAATTTTCTTCACTGTAAACAAAACATAAATATATGTTTATCTAATGTGCAATGTCACAAACAGACAAAATATAACAAGACATAAACACAAGGAGCCAACATGTTCCCGTAAGTCTATTGGTTTATTATACGAGACGTGCTGTAATGTAGGTGGATACGAGTTTTGATATTATTCTGGTGATACCTAGTAATATTAAGTCAAGTTACAATTGGCAAGCAGAACCAACTTCATATGGAGTCCTTTTAACTTGCTACATTAAACTTCAACGTGGAGGTTTCACCAATAAAGATAATATTACTGAAAACGGAATCCAAATATTCTTATTTTTAAAAAAGTCAGTTTCGATCGGAAATAAGAAAATTAAATAACAAAATCCTGATCTTGGAATGTCAATTTAATAAATTTGTTTATGATTTTTTTTCATAAATGTAAACTTCTGGTGCTTACTGCAAAAAAGAAGACTAGAATTACAAAATAAAACCTTAGTTTAGAGCACAAAGATATTTTTTTTTAAAAAAGACATTGAATCCATCAGAAAAGTAAAGCACGTCTCGGAATTTAGATAAAGGAAGCACATGAACAAACACTAAGAAAGACGAAAGGTAGTATTCTATAAAGCATTTATAGCTATGACCGCTTATGCATCAATAAATACAGTCTTTAAGTAAGTAATTAATTCACCAGCAGAAGAAGAGGTCCCAAGAAAATTTCTCTTCATTTACATCCCCGTTTAAATTTGCGGGTAAACTCAGGCATATTAGATGCCCGGTATTATAGCTCACCACTGTCTTTTTGCCCGTCTTCCGCAACTGACAAAGTTATCTCGTTAAATGCACCAAGTTTGTGAGACAAGAGGCCAAGTTTGAAAACTAAAACCATTTTTAAACGACCTCTAGCATATTTAACAATGACACCACAAAAACTGTAATTGTTCGGAACTTGATAGTATTCAAGGGATCATCAAAATTTGGACGTTTAAGCCATCGTAGTACTAAAGGATCTTCATTATTTGTCTTAGTTAGAGATGATAAATTATTTTCTGTTTCGTTTTGAAATAATTTGCTATTATTATTTGTCTTGGATTTTTATAAAGATTTGGGCCACCTGGAATTTCTTATTGTAATAAAAGTAATTTTAATGAGATTAATCGCCACGGTGACGTAAAGAACGTGTGTACATTTGTTGTGAAATTTTGCCTCTTGGGAAGCGAATTCTGAGCCTTATGCTCAGAATTCGGTTCCCACACGATACAAAATTTTATGTGATCCATTAATATTATTTTGTTTTTTTATTTGGACATACATCCAGTTCGTTATTTGTATTTTTGTTAAATCCCCTGGGATATAACGCTTGTACTCTAATGGTAAATAAATAATAAAATATAATTACATTTTGCTTAAAAAAGATAATTTAATTTGTAAGATTACCTTACATCTCTGCTCGACTCCACCAAGACATCCGCTACCGTAAATAAAATTCATAACAAATTTATAATTGTTTTCAACAAGATGGTTTCTAAAAAGATTATCCGCATATTACTGATGAAAATCGCCACGTAAACTAAAAATAAAACTAGCGTAATAATATAACAAGTTCAGAAAATATACAAAGATTCCAGAAAGCATTTTCCCAACGGTCAAGTGCGAAATAAACAGAAGTCAAAACTGATATCTCCCAAGTTAATTTATTTCAAGTATCGACAGATGTGATGCCATATAAATATCTGAAAACTGTTTAATAAAACGCGCATTTTCTTCGAGACAGTTTGACAAGGGTCTGCAGAAGTTGGAAAACCTACTAGGTTGAAGTCTCACTGCGGGCGAATGTTGGAAATACTATACAAAGACTATTGACAAGACTAGATCAGAAAGTACACTTTTCAAGAGTGACAGAGATAGTATGATATATGATAATATTATTGGAACTTAGTTCCATAAGGAACGTTATAATTTATTTCGGGCTGAAGGGCTAGACGGAAAAAAGCGTAACAAAGAAAAGTGTAACAACAAAAACGACACCAAAAATCTACACTTTTTTTAAGTTACTGTGGTTCAGAGGCACAAATTACCGGTTTTAACCTAACAACTAAGACGAAGTCGAAGGGTTGAATCCAAGGTCCCTATTTTTGTTATTTGGTCTTCATCTAATACAAACACAAAAAAGATATAGCGAAAGGAATTTACGTTCCAAATGGGTGTCCTTATGACACCTGTAGTGAAATAAAAGCTTAAATTAGAGGATTAGAGCAAATATCCTTTAATATTTATTGTAAACAATTTTTTTTGATAAATCATGACTGTCATTTCAACAGAAATATTTTTATGATTTCTATTACAATAGATAAGCAAAGAGTTCTTTAAATTTTTATAAAAATAGTATGTACTGTAATTCCAAACTGGCTCTGTGTAATTTGGTTGGGTAAATCCAAAATTTGTATTAGAATAGGCTTTAAAATTTTGAATGCTTCTAGAGAGATTTCTTTATGAGGAAAAAAATTGAAGAAAAGGGAGTGGAGCGAGAGTTCTCCGAGAGTAAGGTGTGAAGCGACAGTTCTCCGAGAGTAAGGAGTGAAGCGAAAGTTCTCGAACAACGAACCTATCGCTGTTGCCTCTTACACGCATCGACGCCCACCTATCTGCGTTGCATCTCGTACGCAGCGACGCTGCAGCCTACCTGTCGTCATACGCAACGACGCTCAGCCTACCTATCGTCATTGCATCTCATACGCACTAACGCTGCAGCCTACCTATCGTCGTTGTTTCTCATACGCAATGAACGCTGCAGCCTACCTATCGTCGGTGCATCTCATACGCACAGACGCCTCATCTTTACCCACCGATATTGCATCTCAACGCACCGACGCTGCGGCTCTACCTACCGGAATGGCATCGCGACGCACCGACGCTGCACATCAATTACCTTCTAGGTTTATTTTAATTAGCTTTAAGTAGTTTTAAGTTTTCTACCACTTTCATGTCATTATAGTCCTCTAATCCTAATCTTAGCTATTATTTCACTACACACCTATCTCTTGTTTTAAATTTCTTTGATTATATTGTATCAAATAACCATAGACTATGAGTATATGAGCTAATAACCCAAAAATTTCGAAGCCAAATAATTCTTAAAAAGTGCCACTTACCTGTGTAAACTATTAACGCAATGCAGAATACTATGACGATGTCGCACATATTTTTTTTTGCATTCAATAAAATATACATAATAGTTTTATGTAAGCAAAGTCAGCCTTATGCTTGACTCGCTAACAATAAGACACTCGCCTTGCTTCTAAGCTCACAATATTTATATTGTCCTATAAATAAGTTGAAAACTATGATAAAACTTATATTGCAGACTGTCACGAAATGGATTTGAGTAAAAAGGGCATGTGACAGAACCCACTTGTGTGCATTGTTTATGAAATAATACTCAGAAAATAATAGCACTATTCTCGAATATAACACACTTATAGTTCAACGAATAGAATAAAATATTTTCAAACGCTTTGACACTTTAAGTGATTTATGAGGACTTCACACTCTTAGGCGATATCACGCTGTCATCAAGGAGAGTTTTTATGACAAATGACTACAGCAGTCCAACCACTATACCTAATCATATTTTGAATCTAATATATTTTTTTAAATTGATAGTCGAGTCGTATTAATTCACTTATCAACACCTAGTCCAGCTTTTGAACATAAAAAGCCTGAAATTTTACAGAGGTTACTTTTGTGATATAAACAAGGGATGACAAAAAAACAAGAAATATCAAGTTTTTAGGGGTTAACAAAACGAGAACAAAAATCTAATACGGAATAAACAAATACATTAGAAGGTTGATATTTTAGTTCACCCCCATGACGAGCAAGACGGGTTTTACAATTTTTAACAGTATATATAGCACATATCGTTTTTAATTATCTTTTATTTGCAGTGGACAAAACAATAATTTTAAATTTTATTGAGCTAAGTTGCCTTATCTTATTTGAAGTAGGATATGGTGAGGCAATTCCCATCATACAAAAATCACCATTAGATATTTTACTAATGTTCTCCTAACCAGTTTTGATTATGGAGGTCTATCTTACCTGCAACTATTCAATTACGTAGAATATATTAAAGCGCCACTGTATGAGTAAACAAATGCTCACTCTATGCTCTCACTATGTTTTCTGACCCTCATATGAGAGAAATGGAAATTCGATACTAACCAGAGAGATTACGGCGAAATAAATGAAAACAAGAAGCCTATAAACAGAAGGACGTGAAATATTTAGAGTTGTCACCAATTCAAAGACCTGTTAGTTTTTTGATTGAGTAATTGTTTTTAAATTTTCTTGCTGTAAAATAGTCTCTCGAATGAACCATTCACGGGGCCACGGAACCCTAAAATAAAGGTCATAGGTATTTACTGTACCTGTAATGATCTTAAACATTTTACAGCACTCGACCGGTGCGAGTCCTTCTCATTACGTCCTGGCACAAGAACTCTTGTCTCCCGACAATGAAAGTGCTCGCAGTAATTATTATTTTCTCGAGAGCTCGAAAGTACAATACACAAAAACCTTTTCTAAGTCATTATATTTGAGTGTTGACTGGTGAAAGATCGATTCTGGACAATAATTAAATTACATAAAAAACCATTTTTCTTTTTTACGTCTCTTAGTTTCATTACCGTTTTCTGTCTTTATCAAAATCATCTTATGTAAGAAATAAAGGGAATTGTGTTTTTACAAATACAATAATTGCATTTTTGAAAGATAGAAAAATTTTAAGTCCAGGAATCGAACCCGTGACTTCCGTAGCCAAACCGGGGCCAGAAACGAACTACCTATCTGTACTATGTTACTAGACCTCATATTTTTCTATCCCTTGATGCTCGTGAGTTTGGGCCCTCGCATGCGCCATCTAGTCGGAAGTTAAATAACTATCACGGCTTTTGTTATTGCTTCGTTACAGAGAGTATTTTAACAAATTATGATGTCGCAGGCCGAATATTGAAGTAAGTTTTATAGGCATTTCTTGCCAATTACTTTACAAATACAATAATTGCATTTTTGAAAGATAGAAAAATTTGAAGTCTAGACCCAGGAATCGAACCCGAGACTTCCGTAGCCAAACCGGGGCCAGAACAAGAAGAATTTTTTTATCTTTCAAAAATGCAAATATTGTATTTGTAAAGTAATTGGCAAGAAATGCCTATAAAAATTACTTCAATACTGCTTTTAGTTTATGTATTTAAATCACTACAGGAACAATAATTTTAATGCTCTAAGAACTCTGAAATGACTTCTTTTGTTTTTTTTTTTTTTTGGGTCAATTGAATTCAGATTAAGCACATTAAATTTTAGGTGGTACAAAAAAGACAGGTACAGCTGATAGTTTTCATATTTCTCGTATTGGTGTAGCGAGCTATTTACTCTAGACTTCAAAAGAAAAAGTCACCAATCATAACGCCAAGGACGTTGATTTTTGTTTTCAAACAAGGACTAATAAGAATGCCAAAATCACAGAACATTGATACCGTCAAAATGTTAGTCCAATGAACTCGCAAAGAACTTTCACCTTAAACTTTATCCACATTTGTATTTTATCCATCTGTGTTTTCAAGATGTAGTGTATCAACACGAAAGAACTTTAACAAATAACTCTTTAAAGTTTGATATTGGTATAAGTTTTCAACTATTTGGATCAATAGTTTTAAAGTTTTCCATTCTTTTCAAGCGTCAATCGCTGTTCTTCTTGTATCAAATATATTTTGTAGTAATATTATTTTCAAGTTGCTTTGAACAAAAACTTTTACGTCGTTTCTTTTATGATTTGTTGAGTGAAGTGGAGTGGAACATTCAACCTATTTAATCGCATGAAACGCTTGCTGTGTGAGGTGTTATAGCTTTAAAATGATAAGTGTTACTTTTTATGCTTTTAATTATGTGGTATTTTAGATATAAGAGTGTTCATTTCTGTATCCGTGTTTTGTCGTTTTAAATAGTTAAGATTATTATGCATGCTAGATGTATGGTTTATCTTTTGTAATGACGATGTATAGCTAAAGGTCGTAATGTGTACCAGATGTCAGCAAAAAAGATTTCTTAAGAATTCTTGGTGCCTATGTCAGACAATGGTGATTTAATGGCGTCCTTAAGTATTTATAACGATTTGTAAGTATGGCGCCAAATAGTTTTTGTGGTGAACCGATGAGTTTTTGTATCAAATTTAGAATAGATATGGTGTATAGAATTGTTTTAAGTTGTTAAAGTAAGGGTATCGTTAAGTGGGGTGAGAGGCCCAGGTAGTCAGTAGTATTTAGATGTTTTATTTTGTAAGTTTAGTTTTAAGTCGACACATCAGTTGACGACGAGCATCAGTCGTAGATGCACACGACGTATAGTTAAGTAGTTCTAAGACGTAATTTTAATATAAGACAATCACTTGTCTACCAAATAAAAGAAGCACACACACACTTGTGATATTTCTTTGCCCTGTGATTCCACTAATTAATAGTATCAACTCACTCACCACCAACGACGATTACGATACTACAATTATACAATGTTTTTGATGTTTTTCTTGATAAGTCTATTGAAAAGCACCTGGGGATTAATCGACCGCCACACATAATGTGTTCACGTTTGTGAATTTTAGAGTTATGACAATGCATTTATTGACAAAAGATTAATTTGTCGTTTTTCCAGTTTAGTTTGCGACGTCATCACCAAAAACGCTTTTATTAATTTTGACGTTGCAGTATCATTTGCATGAGTAAAGGTCTTAAACTACTAATCATGTTTATTTAGAAAATAGTTTACTTTTTAGCTCCTATTCTCATCACAGTCAAAAGAACAGTTTTTTATTAAATGCATTTAAAAAGTATTTACAACCTATTTTTATTTATTTTTCGTGTCTGTCTGTTGATTTGTTTGTTTGTTCAGGCTTATCTCCGAAACGGCTGGACGGTTTTTACAGAACTTTCACAGCTGAGGATGTAAAGAGTAACTTATGTACTTTTATCATCACTCAAACGTCTATAGGGAAAGAGCAGCAATGCATTTAGTTCATAATAAACTTATCATTTATTAGATTCACACATCCTTCACATACTAAACTAATTCCAACTCTGATAAATTCTAATCTTAACTTAGTAACAATACTTCACGTTCCTCCCTCTATCTTGTCACATTCACAATTAACGTTGATGTTTATTAGAAAATATAATTTCACACACACTCCAGCATTCCAGGCACGTAATACAATTATATGACAATACACTTTGAATTACTCTAAGCAGCCGGAGCCAAGATGGTTCCCAGTATGAATATTAAAAATACTCAGTGTTTATACAAAAAACAACCTTAGGTCTCAAAAAATAAAGTCTATGTTTGAAGAATTCCAGTTATGTATTAAAAACGTGATAATAACAAAGTGAGGAACGTACTAAGATTTAATTTATACAAGCTCAGCTTATTTTGAGAGCTTAAGGCTTCGTTTAGACGATGCAAAAAAATTCTAGCGGCCACCGCGCGGTGAATGCGTGCTGGTCGTGTATTTGCGTTTATTCATTAGCAAATTTAAGTTTCATTGACTAGGCCATATGATTCAAATTCTTTTGACAATGCGGCGGCACCACGCGGTTGCACGACGGCCGCGCGGTGTCGAATGGTCGCCACGCGGTAGTCTACGCGACCCCCGCGTCGTCAGACAATTACAAAACATTTGAATCTTATGGCTTAGTCAAAAAAACTTAAATTTGCTTAAGAATGGACGCAAGTACGCAGCCAGCACGCAGTCACCACGCGGCGGCCGCAAGAATTTTTTCGCGTTAAAACGCACCCTTACAATGACACTTTTAATATGGGGTAATCTTGAAATTAAAAGAAAACATGTCGTTTATGTTCATAATTAAATTTTAAATCATATTTCAACAACAAGGGGATTTAACCTAAAACTCGTAGACGTAAAAGCGTGTTTTAATCCAAATTGTAGAAACAATGTAAATTTTGGATAACAGATACCTACCGGACTTACTTACCACAAGCTTATACAAAACAGGCTTATTAAGGAAGAGTTTTGTTAATTAACTTTCATAATATAACTGTTCGCCTCCATTGCCTCAGAGGTTTCGATGTACTGTACAATATTTAATCACTTATTTCACCTCTTCAGTGGTTTTATATTGAAAATCACTAAAATGCGTGTTTCATCTCAAATATTTAATCGAAGTTTAAAGTAAATATGAATTATAAAATAATAATGTCCAACTTTGGCACCTTTTTACTCCCGCAGGGGTTGCATTCCGTTTAGCAAGTACGTTAATTAATGAACCTAATGGGATTGGCACACTGCCACGCACTACGCTGCGGGGTGCGTAGCGACGGAGCCACGTCCGTGGTTGCGGGAGTGCAAAGGTCTCTCTCTCTACATGAGAAAACGTAAGAGGGCGAGTAATCTGCTACGCATGCATGCGCGGTGTTGTTAATCATGCGGGAAACACGCGCCCTCACGTGTGGCTCCGTCGCGTCGCACCGAGTAGCGTTGTACGTGGCAGTGTGTTAATCCCCTAAGATCCAAATACCAGCTTTCTAGACTTGATAGATTTGGCTGTTTTATAAATCAATCTCACGTTCTTTATCTTTATTCCCCGTGTCCACGGTAAGCCCTTATGGAACTGTCAAAATCTTGTCACAATGGTAAATGGAGAGCTGCACTTAGAAATGCATCAACGCGTATGTGCGACGGACATTTTTGAGCGCGGCGCGCTTGCGCCTTGATACATTTGTGAGCAAACATCCCCATTTTTCGTTAGTAATTCAATCACGCTAAAACGGCTGAATGGATCTGGATGAAATTTGCATAGAGATATGGAATTCCAACACAGGGTTTTATCATGGAAAAATATAAGGTCGGGGCAAAAGTATTTTCGTATTTTCAACCGACTTCAAAAAGGAGGTGGTTCTCAATTCGTCTGTATTTATTTTTTTTTTTTTTTGTATGTTTGTTCACCGATTACGCAAAGACGGCTGGACTGATTTGAAAAATTATTTTTGTGTTTGAAAGGGTATACTTCCAAGTTGGTCCCATTGTCAACAAAAACAAATTAAACATTTTGAAGTTGGTGCCGAATAAAACATAAAGACTACTATTTCATGGCACCAACTTCAAAATGTTTAATTTGTTTTTGTTATTCTAGGTATATTATTTTTTGCTTTTTAGTTGCCTTGTATTTATTTTTGAAGACGGTAATATTTTTTGTTAAAAAGTTTTTATTCATACAAAGAAAAAACATCTTTTTTAAGTATATTTTGTCGTGATCCCATTGCTGTAAAAAAAAAAAAAATTTTGATCAAAAATATCTGGCAGGTAGTTTTCAACCGACTTCAAAAAGGAAGAGGTTCTCAATTCGTCTGTATGTTTTTTATTTATTTTTTTGTATGTTTGTTCACCGATTACGCAAAGACGGCTGGACCGAAGAGAAAAAATATTTTTGTGTTTGAAAGGGTATACTTCCAAGTTGGTCCCATTGTCATCCGATCACGATCTGACGATGGGATCCTGGAGAAATCGAGGGAACTCCTAAAATATCAAGGGCACACCTACAGTGATTTAGGTATATTTCACAGTGATTCGTGCATTTACTCTTAAAAAACACCAGTTGGTGAAGTGGAACTGACGATGAAGACCACAAATGACGAGCAGACCTATTAAATATTTCACAGTTTGCGATTTAGTTACTTTAATATGGTATTGAGTAGCACTTTATTCTCGTTATACTACTATTACACAATGTAATAGAGCTGATAGTGAACTCCTCAACAATTAACGGCCCTGCATCGGGGCAAGCAATATTTTGTAAAAGGATTTGAGCAGTTGACATAAGCCTATTGTAACTTATGTGAATTACATACCAACCCACTAAAAAGTGAGAAGTAAAAAACTTTTGAAGAAGAAAGAAAGAAATTTTGAAGTTGGTGCCATGAAATACTTAGTAGTCTTTATGTTTTATTCGGCACCAACTTCAAAATTTTTAATTTGTTTTTGTTATTCTAGGTATATTATTTTTTGCTTTTTAGTTGCCTTGTATTTATTTTTGAAGTCGGTAATATTTTTTTGTAAAAAAGTTTTTTCACAGTGTTCTTTTGAGGTTTCAGTGTACTTTGAAGTGAGAGGAACTTTATGCTTCCTAAAGAGTTCTGAAGTGACCGAAACAGGAGGAAATCTGATAGAGCAAGATCAGGTCTATAAGGAGGATGCGTCAACACGTCTCAGCCAAGCTCTCTCAATTTTTGCTGAGTGGCTATAGACGAGTGCGGTCTGGCGTTGTCAAGAACACCACGTCGTTCCTGTTCACCAGCTCTGGCCGGTTTTTCTCAATGGCTACTTTTAACCTCATCAATTATTGACAGTAGAAGTCAGAATCGATAGTTATAAAAAAGCTCATAGTAGACGATTCCTTTCCATTCCCACCACACACACACCATCATTTTGTTCCGATTCAGGCCGGGTGACGGTCCTTTGCCACGGTCTGTGGGGCTTGTCCATGTTTCGACCACGATCTTTTTGGACATTCTTATCGTAAGTGACCCATTTTTCATGACCCCGTAATGAACCGTTTAAGAAATGGGTCGGACTTGTTACGTTTCAACAAATAATCGCAAATGGAAACACGTTGCATTAAGTTTCTCTCAGTGACATTATGTGGTACCCAAATATCAAGTTTTTTCTTATACCCAGACTTTTGTAAATGATGTTGAACTGTTTTGTGATCAACATCCAGTTCTTTTATCGATCTTGCTCTACTTTTTTAAAGATGGCATTGATTTTTTCCGTCCAGAGCTAGCCTCATCTTTCACACTAACATTTCCAGGCTTGAAATGCTTGAACCACATTTGTGCTACTCGTATTGATACCGTATTAGGTCCATAAACCGCACAAATTTTTATTCGCGGCGTCCGTCGCATTTTTACCTTTTTTGTAATAAAACTAAAAAATGTACCGAATTTCTTCGACACATGCGTTAATTTTGCTTGCTTGAAAAACAATTGAAAAATGGCGGGAAAGTTTTTTTTTTTAAATTTATGGAATCTTCAGTATGTCAACATTTAATGGTTTTAAACCAGCCTACATTCAGTACAACCAAAGAGATTTGATTATTAACAATACATTCAAAAATCGAAAATCCTTTTGCCCTACCTATTATAATTACAGTTCCGTGGGATATATTTGTTTTTCAAAATTTTCACGCGTACGACGTCACGGGTAACAGCTAGTGATTTAATAGGCATAAATTCGAAGAGATGAGGTGAACCAATTCAATTAACAACATTGCTATATTATCTGACTTTGATGAAGATCCCTTTAAAAGCAAAATATAAAAGGTAAAAACAGATATTGCATGTCTTTGAAATGCCATCGAAAATCGAAAAACGCCTCCATCATAATATTATCTGAAGTTGATGGGCGGATATTACTCTAAAATACTTTCAATCAAATAGGACAGATTGTAAAGTATCGTTCATGGTATAGGGATTTTTATCGTTTTTTGGATTAAATTGGTTGCTGTCAATAGCGAGAGTTAAAACGAATTTAGTTAAAAAATGGTCATAATAGAAAAATATAGATAGTTACAAGGCAATATGCCAACATCGAGTGAAAATTTAGAAATTAAAGACAAAAAGGCTATTTCTTCTCTCAGATAAGAAACGGGTGAAAGGAAACCTGAAACAAATCAAAAGAAAAATGGTGGCAAACTAAATTATGCTGCACGTATGATAATTATGTGAACAACCAATAAGTGTATGTAAACATACAAAGTGCAATAAACACAGGTCACTGGCAGGTATTTGGCAGATAATGGAGAAGGTTGCAATTGGTCGACAAAAGAAAGAATACAATCATTATTCATATTTATTTTCACAATAAGAAAAAACTTTTTCACAAGTGCAAGGGATTCGTTTTTATTTTCATACAATAAGAAATTGTATGAAAATAAAAACTAATCCAAAAATCCGAAAAGGTGACACTTTTTGACCCATATTTCCAACAAATCCAGGAAGCAGAAGACCTTTTAACAACACGATATTGTGTTCTTCCTGAAGCAAAACAACACAACATCATACGCTGAAAACCACTTTAACAAAACTCCGCATCAAATTTCCTTGCACAGTCAGGAACAACTCAGCAAGTGTGAAATTAATTTAAGACCAGAAACTTGGTAAACTTCGTCAGCATATTGGGTCCGACACCCGCGCTGGAACAATAACCAAACCTTTGATAATATCAAAGAGAATACAGGTATTTTATATAGATAGGACTATGATGTTTACCTGAAGTGTTGTTATTCAGGAATCATCTACTTAGCGTGGCCTTGCAATGTGTGAAACGCATCTCATACGGCGTGGTAACGTCATTATTTTAAAACATATCGAGATAAGATTTAAATTTGAATGACAAATGAATCATTAACAATAAATTATTTTAAACTAACCAGGAAAATAAGACTTAACAAAACATATTCGTCCATAATTTATAAAAGTTATTTATAATCATCAAAATAATAATAATGTTATCTTAGGACAACTCACACAACGCTCTTAGATCCCAAACTAAGCAGAATTTGTACTATGGAATTCAGACAACTGATAAACATACTTATATTCTTAAAACTCTTAATACATATCTATACTAATAATATAAAAAAGCTGGAGAGTTTGTTTGTTTAAACGCGGTAATCTCAGGAACTCCCGATCCGAATTGAAAAATTCTGATCAGGAGTTTCACTGTTAGATAGCCCATTTATCGAGGAAGGCTGTAGGCTATACAACATTAGGCTACAACCAATAGTAGCGGAGCAACAATGAGAGATGTTGCAAAAACGGGAATAATTTACGCAGACAAAGTTGCTCGGGACAGCTAGTTATAAATAATTAACATCCAGACACAGAATAAACCATCGTGTTCATCACACAAAGTTTTATCCTGAGTGGGGTTCGAAACCACGACCTTCAGCTTAGCAGTCAAGATCACTAATCACTAGAACAACAGTCCAGCCGAAAATAAATAATAAAAATATATGATTTAAGTAGAAAAAGAAGATAGCTTTCAAAAGTTTTTTTTTTGTTTTTATAAAGATACCGGATTGGATATTACTTGCAATCCTGTTAACCACTCCAGCTAAGCAAATTGCTTGAGTTAGGAGAGGGTTCACGTCGGTTAAACTGCCCCGCCCGCGGCCTTCCGTGGAGGCGCGGCGCCCTGTGTGTATCCTGGGGCCGCGTAGGTGTGAAATGTCCGGAGCATCCGGGCATTGCCACTGGGCGGGCCGCCGACGGTATAACACATTCCGGCGGCCCGTTCGCGTGGGTGGCGAGCGATACACGGCGGGTTTTTTAGTGGGTGCAAACCCCACACTACCTCCACCGTCTTCCCCGGACGGTGGGGATGTTCGTCAGGAATTTTTCCCGCCAAGAGAAAAAAAAAAAAGAAAAAAAAAGGGTTCACGTCGGTTGTAAAAAGGGTAAGATTCGAACCCACGACCTCACGATTGCGACTGCCTTAACCATTAGGCTACCACCATTTCAAATGTCTGATAGATAACTGTTAAAATGACTGCATAGTCATTGGTGCGGTAATTTAAATCATTTTTTCGATGGAAATTGTATAAAAAATTACGTATAAAATCAATTCCATTCATTTTGTACACTTCTTTTACGTATACACATCTCTTTTACACATAAAGTTAAAAATGGTAAAAGAATATTCAAAACCATGCACCTAAATAAGCAAATACAACCGCGTAGTATCCTTTTATCCCCTGAAGGCTTAAAAATCCATTTCTCCATGTAGATACATCTGCAAAAGTAACCACAATCTCGAAATAACGAGCCGCAGTCTTGATATTGAACACAGAATGCGATTGTGAACGTTCATACACAGAAATAATTCCACTTGCATCCAGACGGATTGCGAGAGTGCACAGGTGGGTGACATTCCTTTGTCCTGTAAGGATGGGGATTAAAATGGTTTTATTCCCTCCAAAAACCACAAAGTACTTGCAGTTAGAAATGCTGTGTGTGGTCTCGGTGAATAAGTAAAATGAGCGTTTACCTTTGTTGAAAAAGGTGGGTGTTTATGCTTGGTTATTTCATTTGTCTGTATGGCATGGGATAAAAGCACCTCTTGGTTTAAGTATAATGCTTTTATTTTTTGTCTATGACATGACTATTATTTCTTATTTTTTATTTCTTTTTATTTTTTTTATTAAAGATGACTCCCGCAGTAGGGTACAAGCCCTGTGTCGCGGGGGATTTTACAAACATCATTTTATATGGATTTTATTGGATTTTATAAACAAGTCACGGACACAAAGTACAATCGGCCCACTTGATGCTCGACCACCTGAAAATATTTTACTATGAACGGTTCACAACGGTTCGGTCACACACACAAACGCAAAAACCACTCCCACATTTTACTTCCAACCAATTAGGACGGGGCTAAGGTGTGGGAACGGGAACATAAAACATTTTTGTTAACTTAGTTGCAATTTGCACTTCCTTGTACGATGACGCGCGCGTGTTTACTGTATTTTGCTCACGACTTGTTCTGTTTACGGATTCCGATATCTTGCCATTTTGTTGACCCCAAAACTAATGATTGAACTCTCGTTGACTTGTGGTGTGAATTAGTGGACCGTTTCTTCTTCATCTGTTTACCTATGGTGGCTGTGTTTTATTGGACTGTTGGGTGCTTTCTTGCTGACCTCTGCGAGTCTTCACAATTAACCGAAATTTAAACCGGGAATCAAATTTTGGATCTTCATGGCCAAGGATACAGGACAAACCTTTACCAAATATCGCGGGAGTTAAATTTTACGGTAAGTCAAATTCAAATTATATTTTATTACAATAATAATTATTTATTATGTTTAACAATAGAATTGGCTGGTTACAACTTACTGGTAATTGGGGGAGACCAAATAATAATATAATCAATATTTTTGAAGACTATGGTTAATTTCATAGCTAAGGTTTGTTTCGTTGTTACAATATAATAATATTCTCAATGATGATGGTAGACATTAGGATTAGTTGTTTCATTCAGTTATTTATTCCTAATATTTAATATAAACTTATTATTTTAATTTTTTCTATGTAGTGTAGTGAAATGTATTTATTTCGTATATAATTAAAAAAAAACAATAACTACTAAATGGTTTTTGTTAATAGACGGTGCAATGGGTGAGGTTAGTTTATTAAAATTTTATGAAATATATTCAAATATGACGATGGATGTCGAAAAATCATTCTACTAATTTACTACCGAAATTATAAGAAAATAAGTAATTTTATAAATAAATATATATATATTATCATACATAGGTATAGGACTACTTATGATTTTCAACAAATAAATGAAATTATAAATGATTTATTATAAATTCATATGCCGTTAATGTCTTTTTCATAAATCAATGTAAAGTGAAAGTTCATTTACATTTTTTGATGTCCAATAATATTTACATTTAGTTTACTTTAAACATGGTGTTCTGAGTCACTTGGTAATTCGTATATTTTTTAAAGGTGAACTTCTTGGAACTAGACTTTCACTCGTTCAATTAATCTGAAATTTAATAACGAAACGTAGTACTAATCGGAACAAAAACTATTTGTATATATATTATTATATATTAACTATTATATATATATGAGTGGCAACATATAAAAGGCTGTCTCTACTGAAATGTGAAGAGTAGGAATTTCGTGCTTTTATACACTTATTTTTTTTTCTATAATTCATACTTAAATCCACCCTTATAAATCATGGTGTTTCATTTTTATTTTTCTCACATTAAAGATGTTATGCATAACTCTTTTTATAATATTTATGTTTAAACAAAATAAATTATGTAAAATTTTTTGAAGTATTGAAAATCCTAATTCATTTAAACTACTTTTGACAAAATAAATTGTTTTCTTTTACACGCTTTAGTCAATTTTAGAAATCATAAAGAGTATATTGTGTTGATAAAACAATAGTTAAATTATCCCCATAGTAAAAGTTGTAATACTGAGTATCTTTTAATCAATTATCGTCTTTAAATCGTTACACAAGAACTGAAAATAGTTTGCATACAATAAGTTTTTGCTTTCCCACGGTTCGGTAATTCCAGGTGCCATAAATATGTTTGCCGAAAAAATAGGTTCATGATACCTACGCACAATAAATGTCCTAAAACTGGAAACGATTAAGGCAATTATCATCTTTAAATACAATTAAATAGAATTCAAAATAGTTTGCATGCGAATTTGTTTTCGCAGTCGGTAGCTTCTCATATTAACGCTTATTCTATTTTCAATCATATTTCAACTACTTAAGAACTATTATCTAATTTTATCAGTGACAACTCGTTCATTGTCTGTTGATTTGTAAAGAAATAATATTAGGTTTATTAAAATAACACCTTTTTTAAAAATGTGCCTGTCTTACTGTTCTATTCAATCAAACTTTTAATGAGTGGGTATCGAAGATCTTTTATACATTTATTTTAACTTCGTATTTTTTTTCAGAGAGCTACAGGCGTGCCGTTGGCTATAGTTGGATGCTAAGGAGGACTGTCTTAACGTCAGATCACGAAACGCAAATGGTGAGCACATACGAAGTGCAGCCATTTACCAAGACGTCGACGTTCGCTAGACTATTTGACTGCGGCATGCAGGCTATAAGAAATGTGTGCATTATTCCGCTACAAAAATTAGGACAAGAACTACAAGAAGCAAGAGTGCGTTTCGCTCGCGAGTACAGAGGTTTTGATTTATCACACGCTAAATTTTCAGACATTTTTTTTTAAATCAAGTGCACACATTCGTCAGAACTTATGGCTTGTAAATAATACTAGATACACGCCCAGAGAAGCCGGAAGTCTGAATGTGAGGACGAATTATTGTTAACAGCACAGTTAATATATATTGACGGTAGAGCCAATGGATTGTATTGAAATTAAATGTTTGTAATTATTTTAAATTGTAATCTAAATTAAACTTATTGGTTATTTTACTGTAATAAATATAAGCTAGCATCTGAGATAATTAATAATTTATACATTGTTACTTAATTTAATGAAACTGACTATTTTCATTAACTAAGACGTTATTAATATAATATTTATTGATGAAGTAATTGGTAATTAAGCACTTTGATGACTATATACCATGATAAAATAATAATTTAATAATATTAAAAATATATCGCTATTATTAACTAATATGATTTTGGCCTATTGTATTAGTTTGCATACCTCATCCACAATTTTAAAGTATAATTAAGTATTAAATGATTTATATATGCACAAATGTGTTATGAAATTGTTTGACTGATCCATAAAATTAATAAAACAATTGACTCTTTTCTTTATTTCTTGCCCTCATTCCAGGTAATACATTTATTTCTATTAAAATAATCTGTGGTTAAAAATTAAATATAACTTGCTGAATTAAAACCATACTTATACTATTAATATTCAAGAGTTAAAGTTGTATGTAGAGGTTTACCCTGAAGCTACTAGCCCGATTTAAATTTTAAATTTAAAATATCTTTATTTCGTTAAATCAATCCAATGGTTATTTGAAATTAAATTTAGATAAAACACCTAAAACAAAGAACTTACAAAAATTATATAGGTGTAGGACCTAGGATTCTTATCACTCGAATTAAGATATACGCAAGCGGAGTCACTGGGAACAACTATATATATAGCATACTAGCTGACTGAAGCAGACGAAGACCCGTAAACTTCGCCTGCTTCAATTATCTTCGTTTTTGTAACATTTTTCATTGCTGCTCTGCTCCTATTGGTTGTAGCGTGATGTTATAGCCTCGATAAATAGTCTATCCAACAGTAATAGATTTTTTTAATTTGACCCAGTACTTACTTCCTGAGATTATCGCGTTCAAACAAAGAAACTATATACTATACTAGCTGACCCGCGCAACTTCGTCTGCGTAAATTTTCCCTTTTTTCCTTTTTTTTTTACAACATTTTTCATTGCTGCTCCGCTCCTATTGGTCGTAGCGTGATGTTATAACCTATAGCCTTCCTCGATAAATGGGCTATCCAACAATAAAATATTTTTTTCAGTGCAGCCCAGTAGTTCCTGAGATTATCGTGTAGCGATAGCAAGGTTGCACCCGTATCGGCCGTGTGAGGACGGCGCGCACTCACGGAGCGAATGGTCTATATACCGCGGCGCCCGCGCCGCGCACCCTTCGGTGGAGGCTCAATGCAGCGGAGGAATATCGCGTTCGCTCGGTCAGGAGCGACATTCATTACTCAGCTCTCACGGCGGGAGCACGCGCAATCGTTCCAATTTATTTTTCGTATAAACTATTTCTTTTTCTGTAAGTCTGTTCTCTCTAAAACTATCTGTAAATTCTAAAATAAACTTGTTCTGCTATTTCGCGAGTTTAACTTCACGCCACGCAAACCTACCTACAAATTGGTGACCCCGACAAGGAACGAAGCTTCTAGAATGGCGCATGAAGGTGAAGTCAAGGACACAGGTGGCGAACTCGGCGATGTTTTTCGTGTTGGTGTACGAATACCACCATTTTATCCGGAAGATCCCGAATTATGGTTTGCTCAGGTAGAAGGTCAGTTTGCATTAGCCAATATTACTAGTGATTCGACAAAATTCTACTACGCCATGTCTCGGCTGGAACATACTTACGTATCACATGTAAAAGACATTGTATGCGCACCGCCAGCGACGGATAAGTTTGAGAAGCTGAAAGCAGAGCTTGTGAAGCGTCTGAGCGTGTCCGCAGAGAAAAAGCTGAAGCAGCTATTTCTTCATGAAGACATCGGTGACCGTAAGCCATCTCAATTCTTACGTCATTTAAGAAATCTCGCTGGCCCGTCTGTGTCCGACGACGTTTTAACTACGTTATGGACAGGCCGCTTGCCGCACAGCTTGCAAACTATTGTAGCTTCTCAGCCTAAGTTAGGGCTTGACAATCTGGCTGAGTTAGCGGACCGCGTGCAGGAGATAGCTCCATCCACACCTGTGCACCAGATAGCTTGCACATCTACGCCGCCGGCACCATCTTCACGCGTTGAGGAGCTGAGCCAAGAAATTAGTGCTTTAACTAAACAAGTTGCTAAACTTACCTCTCATGTATACAGGCAGCCGCGATCGAATTCCAGACCCAGATACCGAGACGCCCGCAGTCGTAGCCGTAATCGGTCGAGCAACCAGCAACCACCACCCGACCACCCACATTGTTGGTACCACTACAATTTCGGAGCAAGGGCTAAGAAATGCAGCCAGCCGTGCCAGTATACAGCGGGAAACGACGCAGGCAGTCGGAAGTAGCGGCCAGCGACTGCCCCATTCAAACAGGCCGTTTGTTTGTAACTGATCGCGCCACAAAGGTACAGTTTTTGGTAGATACAGGGTCGGACCTCTGCGTGTTCCCACGCCGTGCAACTAAGGTACCGTGCGTTAAAACCAAGTATACTCTACTGGCAGCCAATGGTACATTGATACATACTTACGGGCCTATATTGCTTCACTTGGACTTAGGACTTCGGCGTGATTTCACATGGAAATTTATTATAGCCGATATATCCAAGCCTATTATTGGCGTTGATTTCTTAAGCTACTTTGAACTTCTTGTGGATTGCAGAAATCAGCGACTTGTCGACGGCAAGACCTCTCTGTCAATCACTGTACCACCTCAGAAGGTTCCAGAAGAGTTAGCATCAATCAAGACAGTCGCAGGGGAATCAGAGTACCATGACATACTGCGCGAGTTTCCAGAAATTACACGCCCTGCTGGTATGGTACGTACAATTTGCCATAATACGGTGCACCACATAAACACTACCCATGGACCTCCGGTCGCCTGCAGACCAAGACGCTTGGATCCATTGCGACTGAGAGCGGCAAAGAGAGAGTTTGATGAAATGCTTAGCAATGGAACTGCCCGGCGCTCAGAAAGCTGCTGGTCCTCTCCGCTACACATGGTCAAGAAGAAGGACGACGGATGGAGACCCTGTGGTGACTACAGAGCCTTGAACGCACGCACAATTCCTGACAGGTACCCAGTTAGACATATTCATGATTTTTCTCACCAGCTGTCTGGGTGTACAGTCTTTTCTACCATAGACTTGATTAAAGCATACAATCAAATTCCAGTGTATTTAGACGATATAAAGAAGACTGCCATCACCACTCCTTTTGGATTATATGAATTTGGCTTCATGGCATTTGGTCTGCGCAACGCAGCGCAGACTTTTCAACGATTTATCGATGAAGTGCTGCAGGGTCTAGAGGGGTTTACTTATGGTTATTGCGACGATATTTTGGTGTACTCCCCATCAGTAAACAGCCATAAAAAGCATCTACGTGAAGTATTCACCCGTCTACGGAATTATGGCGTGCTCATCAACTCGACAAAGTGCGTCCTGGGTAAACCTGAGGTAACATTTCTGGGTTACAACGTTTCGGCGGCAGGTACAAGACCTTTACAAGCTAAAGTCCAATCAATTCTAGATTATCCAGTTCCAAAAACCGTTAGAGAGTTGAGAAGATTCCTGGGTATGCTCAACTTTTATCGGCGCTTCGTACCTAAAGCTGCTGGCCGACAAGCACCTTTGAACACTCTTCTTTCAGGCCCAAATGTAAAAGGTGCACATCCCATACAAATGACTGAAGAGCTATTACATGCATTTCAGAGCTGTAAGCAGTCACTAGCAGATTCTACACTACTGGCACACCCTCACCCGGAAGCTGAATTGAGCATAGCCACTGACGCTTCAAACGTTGCAATAGGTGCAGTTTTACAACAAAAGAGGGATGACATGTGGCAACCTCTAGCTTTTTTCTCGAAAAAGTTAAGCTCAGCTCAACGAAAATATAGTCCATTTGACAGAGAATTGTTAGCCATGTACGAAGCCGTAAAGTATTTCCGTCACATGATTGAGGCGCGTGAATTTTCTATTCTAACAGACCACAAGCCTCTTACGCACGCATTTAAGAACATTAGTGATAAAGGATCCCCTAGACAATTCAGGCACCTTGAATTTGTAGGACAATTTACAACTGACATCCGCTATACCCCTGGAAAGGAAAACGTAGTAGCAGATGCCTTATCACGGATAGAGGAAATCAGCAGTCACGTTGACCATGAAGCACTTGCACGATCTCAGGAGGCCGACCCTGAACTACAAAGTCTCTTGCATAGTGGATCATCACTCCAGCTAAAGAAGCTCAAACTACAAGGTACTGACACTGAAATATATTGTGATGTCTCAGCCGATCCACCACGCCCATATATTACACCAGAGTACCGACGAAAGGTTTTCAGCTCACTACATAACCTCAGTCATCCTGGAAATACCGCTACAGTGCGACTGGTCGCGCAGAGGTACGTGTGGCCAGGGATGCGCAAAAACTGTAGAGAGTGGTCTCGTGAATGCCTAAAATGTCAAGGCAGCAAGATTACTCGTCACACCTTTGCTCCAACATCCTCATTCCCTCTTCCTTCGTCGAGATTCTTTCACATCCATCTCGACATCGTCGGACCTTTACCATGCTCTTCTGATTACAGGTATTGTCTCACTGTCATCGACAGATTCACCCGATGGCCTGAGGCGTACCCTATCAAGGACATCACAGCAGACACTTGCGCGTCTGCCCTGGTGTCCGGTTGGCTGGCCAGGTATGGCTGTCCAGGCAAAATAACCACCGACCGCGGCCGCCAGTTCGAGTCTCATCTCTTCCGAGCCATCGCGTCCATGGTTGGTGCTCAACACTACCACACAACCGCCTATCACCCTGCTGCAAATGGCATGGTTGAACGGCTCCATCGCCAGCTGAAAGGTGCCATCATGTGTCACTCAACGTCGAATTGGACTGAAGTTCTCCCACTAGTACTCCTAGGCATGAGGAGTGCATGGAAGTCCGACATCCAGGCGTCACCAGCGGACCTCGTCTACGGGGAACCACTTCGTCTTCCTGGTCAATTCCTAGCACCCACTGATGACTACAAGACAGATGACATCACCAACCTAGCAACCCGATTGAAAAGTCACATGGCCAAGCTCGCACCACAGCCTGCATCATGGCACAGAAAGGGACCCTTCTATGTTCCAGACGCTCTCAACAAGTCTTCTCATGTGTTCCTGCGGCAGGATTTTGTCCGAAGACCGCTGCAGCCACCGTATGCTGGACCATACAAAGTACTAGAACGTCATCACAAGTACTACAAACTTGACGTAAAAGGAAAGGAAGCGACCGTAAGCATAGATAGACTCAAACCCGCACACATGACGTCCGAAGCAAATGAGCAGTCGCAATTCGCTGCTGAGCCATCACCTCATCAGCATCAGCAGTCTACCGCAAACCAGGAGAAAAGAACAAGGTCGGGTCGAAAGGTTCGCTTTCCTGATTTTTATCGCCCGCAGTAGCGGTCTCAGCGGGGGAGTACTGTAGCGATAGCAAGGTTGCACCCGTATCGGCCGTGTGAGGACGGCGCGCACTCACGGAGCGAATGGTCTATATACCGCGGCGCCCGCGCCGCGCACCCTTCGGTGGAGGCTCAATGCAGCGGAGGAATATCGCGTTCGCTCGGTCAGGAGCGACATTCATTACTCAGCTCTCACGGCGGGAGCACGCGCAATCGTTCCAATTTATTTTTCGTATAAACTATTTCTTTTTCTGTAAGTCTGTTCTCTCTAAAACTATCTGTAAATTCTAAAATAAACTTGTTCTGCTATTTCGCGAGTTTAACTTCACGCCACGCAAACCTACCTACAAACCTACCTACAATCGCATTCAAACAAACAAACAAACTCTTAGGGGTATGAAAAATAGATGTTGGCCGATTCTCATAGAAACCCGCGCAACTTCGTCTGCGTAAATTTTCCCCATTTTTGCAAACATTTTTACTTGCTGCTCCGCTCCCAATAGTTGTAGCGCGATGTTTTATAGCCTATAGTATTCCTCGATAAATGGGCTATCTAAAAGTAAAATATTTTTTTTCAATTTGGACCCGTAGTTTCTGAGATTATCGCGTTCAAACAAACAAACAAACTCTTCACTCTCTTCTAATATTATAGTATAGTTATAAATGTTAGGGGTGGATAACCCTTATCACTTAGGGGCATGAATAATAGATTGTAATTTTCCCTTTTTTCTTCCTTTTCTTTATAACATTTTTCATTGCTGCTCCGCTCCTATTGGTCGTAGCGTGATGTTATAACCTATAGCCTTCCTCGATAAATGGGCAATCCAACAATAAAATATTTTTTCAATGCGGCCCAGTAGTTCCTGAGATTATCGCGTTCAAACAAACAAACAAACTCTTAGGGGGATGAAAAATAGATGTTGTCCGATTCTCAGACCTACCCAATATGCACACAAAATTTCATCAAAATCGGTCAAGCCGTTTCGGAGGAGTCATATCAACCCATATGATGGCCCACTGCTGGGCACGGGTCTCCCCAGTAGAACCTACTGGTATGTAGATCCTGAGAGTAATTGCCATAATCGCCACGCTTGGCGAGCGATCGGAGGAGTATGGCAACGAAAACTGTGACACGAGAATTTTATATATTAGATTATATTACTATATTTAAGTATAGATTAATTATTCAACTCATAGTTGTTGATGAGTTGAACGACCTCTTAAATACCTACGGAGGGCAAGCCAAAATAAAGACTTAAATAACTTGAATATTTGAAAAATATTTATAATCGTTTAGTAACATATAAGTTTTGTAACATAATATATGTTACAAAACGATCATTACGAATTTTTGAAACATATATTGCCCGCGGCTCCGCCCGCGTGGATAAAGGTTATCGCGATAAAAACTATACTATGTCCTTTCCCCGGTCTCAAACTATCTCCATACCAAATTTCATCTCAATCGGTTTAGCTGTTTGAGCGTGAAAGCGTAGCAGACAAACAGAGTTAGTCAGACTTTCACACGTATAATATTATAGTATGGATATGTTTCAAAAATGCAAAATAATTTTACAAAAATTAAATTAAATATTTTCGATGAACCTACTTAACAGAATCATACTAAAACATACGCACAATATAAAACAACGAAAATAGGTCATAAATTACATGCACTAGTTTTAAACTCCTCTACTAAGTCATATTTATAGAAAAGATAGATTACAGATCAAAAAGTAATTTAAAAAAATATTAAAATCTAACGGTTTCCCGCACCTCCGTCCACAATTTCACATGTATAATCGTATTGAGGCAAAATATACTATATTCCTCTCCAAGCTTTAAACTACTTCTTTACTATTTCAACAACACAAACGAATAAATATACAATATAAACTATTTATAACATTAATTTAGATTTGTATGTATTACAATAAAATAATTCATTGCTATTTCGCGCAACTGTAAAAAGCGCTTACAACAAAAGTCACAATCCTATAATAGTATTTACAATCTTCTAATCGGCTCGAAATATGCCCAACAACAACGCAACGCACTAAAAAAACAAGGACCCCGCCTCCTTGCATCCGATAAGGCGCAGATGTTCCTGTGTGAGTGCGCTTACGTAGAGAGCTGACGTTTCTCGCAAGCCATTATAGCCTTAGGGGTGTACGACCGCCGAGTAGGCCGATTGTACATCTAGACTCGGAACAACAGTTTGTGGATCACACACACGACCTCTTGCGTAACAGTCGGACATACTCCCACCGCGTCACAGAGGCAGTTCTGGTTCTGGGTAGGGTTTTATTTTATATCCTCCCGACTCATTTTACTGTTCCACTATCCGCTTTACCTTTCTGATTTAGCACTAAAAGTTAATTTTTATTTTTGAAATTATCATGCACTTTTTAGGGTTCCGTTACGTACCGTACCCTTATAGCTTCATCATGTCTGTTTGTCTGTATGTCTGTCCATCCGTATGTCACATTCATTTTACACAAAGACTACACAATGAATATTGATTAAATTTGGTGAAACGTGTCAATAGTAGCCGCTACTTAGTTTTATAGATTAATAATGAAAATAAATATTTAAAAAAATTACACGTTTATGTTTGCCAAAAAAAAAAATTGAGCTTACATCAACGTGTGGGCACATCAGTCGGCAGGTCTTTTAAAATCATTTTTAGGTTTTTAATTTTTTTTTTATTAAGAGGAATATTTTTGGAAATAATCGCTTTGAATGTCAAAAAAAGTCAATCAAGAAGTTAGCGCTTAACAATATTTTAAACTAAAACTATTTCGAACATGATCGGATATAGATACCGTCCTGCGGGTGTCGGTGCCATGAACATTCGCTCTTCTGCTGGTGCGATTATTCAAATCGGATTTTTCCATATGGCAACGGCTCCGGAACCCTACACCGAGCATGGTCTAACATGCTCTTGCTTTCTTGAAAATAAAAGAAAATACCTGGAAAAGTAAGAAAAACTCTGTGAGACTGTGTTATTATAATTAAATTTTCAACAAAAAAACAGATTGATAAATATTCACAACCGGCATATCCAAAACATTGTAAAAATTATAACTTTAGTGAGATATAAATGTAACAATTTTGTGAAATAATAAAATGTATCTTTATAGTACCTAATTAAGCTAAAGGGATGAAGCGTTAATTTTTATTGCTCAGCTATAAGTATTCCGTTATTTTAATGAGTGCAAGAATTGTTAGCAAAAGCTGCTTGAAGAATGATGAACGAAGTTTTAAATGTCTGCCAGACTGAAAACTTGTGTAATGGTTGAAATGTAATAAAAGAGTTCTTTGTGCACCTGTTAAAATAAGTGTTGAAGTTTTAATATTATGAAGAACAATGACTCAATCAATGAAGAAAAAATATAACTCTAATTCGCACTTAAAAGGTGAGTCTTTCTAGCAAGAATTGATCCTAATACAGAAGGACAGCGGTAATGCTAATAAACCTATTTGCACTTACTCGTACAATCAATTTGATTGCAACTGAAGTACGGATCTCTTTAAAAAAAAGATATTATGCACAAGGGTACAAGGCCTGTGACACGTAGATTTATCACTATCTATACTAATATTATAAAGCGGAAGAGTTTGTTTGTTTGTGTTTGTTTGTTTGTTTAAAAGCGCTAATCTCAGGAACTACTGGTCCGATTTGAAAAATTATTTTTCTGTTAGATAGCCCATTTATCGAGGAAGGCTATAGGCTATATAACATCGCACTACGACTAATAGGAGCGGAGCAGCTATGAGGAATGTTTCAAAAACTGGGAAAATTTACGCAGACGTAGTTGCGCGGGACAGCTAGTCGAATATAAACACTGTGGGTATTTGTATTCGTTGAACCCAACATTATGGATCTCACAACTATGTGACAATTGATGCTACAACTTCTGGCTTCAATAAGCCATCAAAACCAATATTGGTTTGATGGCACATTGGAAGTCAGCAAGAATCATTCTCACCCACAGTGAATGCAATAAAAAGGGACATCTCATACACGATCATCTGATTTCAAACTAGGCGTAACCTGTACTATTGCAACCAGACAGCTGTTACTTCTATATTCCTTAAACTCATAAATCTATTTAGCCATACTAATCCATACTAACATTATAATTGTGAAAGTAACTCTGTCTGTCTGTTACGCTTTCACGCTAAAACAGTTAAACCGATTTAAATGAAATTTGGTATGGAGTTAGTTTTAGTCCCGCGGAACGACATGGGATAGTTTTTATCGCGATAACCGCCATCCACGCGGGCGAAAACTAGTATAAAATAAAAAAAATAACTTTAAAAATCAAGGCACCCGCCTGCTTAAAATGATTGAAACAAGAAAACCTTAAACCATGCAGTCATAGGCAGGGGCAGGAAGGAGTGGACTTACTAGAATGCCTCCGACTGCATGGCTTAAGGTTATCTTGTTTCAAACTTTTTTAAGCAGACAAGTTTTTAAAATTTATTTTTTCATTTAATACTTTTTAGTGCTTAGTTGTAAGACATAACGTTGCGTAATAACTGTAACTACCGAATATTTGAGTGAAAATAGTTGGTAACTTTAAATTGCTATAAATTCTAAACGGTGTAATTCTTAATTAAAAAATGATTTTAAAAAACCTCATCATGATTTTAAAATACCTACACGATGATACCCCACATGACACATATTGTTGACTTAATTTTTTTTATCAATCACAATATGGCGTCTGGCGGTCGCTTTTTTGAATTTCGATTGCTGTCATGTCTTTAGTAACAATTGCAAGATTAATACAAATCGATTGACGTATGAATCATCAAAATCGGTCCACGCGTTTGGTCTATATATTGCCACAAAAGAACACAGATACATACATACACGTCAAACATATTACTCTCCGCAGTTTGGTAAAGCTGCGCACTTTACGTGTAGAGAAATGATTGTACCACTTTGTCGGTGTAAGTAATATGTACATCCATGCCCAATGACAGCTTTTTAATACCAAGATTATCATAGCGGACGGACGGATCGCCATGGCGAAACTATAAAGGTTCCTTGTTTACTACGGAACCTTAAAAATATTAAGTAAACTCTTCACAAACTAAAAACTTTCTTCATCAATTGACACGACAGCTCAAATTTTAACATGATATACCACCTGCTTCAAATATTATGTTTTATAGAGAAGCAGAGAAAAACTTGAATAAATTACGCCAAGACAGAATAAATAATTGTGCTCAGCATATAAAGATCCAACATCCTGGATGGGACGACCACGACTTAGCATTCAGGGTTACTGTCAGTATTACCAGTATTGTCAGCATTACTAGCGCCTCAATGAAAATGCAAAAACCGGCCCATTCAACAAGAACCTGTTCAATTTACATCATAATTTTCCCCAGAATTACCTCCTCGCCGTTATTACAATCTATTTTATGCGACCACATGTTATAGCCGCCATAAATCATAATGCAACTACTTAAGTAACTAGCTCAGCAAACTTTACACGGAGTTGGTTATAGCTGTGTGGAGATAATCTTCAGGCTTAACTGTGGAGTTTGAATCTTGGTACAGCTAGGTCAACAGACCGATTATTTTTGGAAAATATTCATTGGATTCTAGATTTATGTAAGCAATATCATTTTACAATGCCAAAACTCTACGCGAGACATAAGTTGATGGTCTTGAAAAAAACTGAATAGATTTTAATCAAATTAATTAAAAAAAACAATTAAACTTAATGATGCAGATGATAAACTTACAATCCTTCTTCTGCATCCAAATTTAAAATCTTTATAAAATCTCCAACATACTAACGCACTCGCGTGCATCAAGGGATAGAAAAATTTGAGATCTAGTAACATAGTCCAGATAGGTGGTTCGCTTCTGGCCCCGGTTTGGCTACGGAAGTCTCAGGTTCGATTCCTGAGTCTGGATTTCAAATTTTTCTATCTTTCAAAAATGCAATTATTGTATCCAACATACCTAGTTGGTTTTAGTCTTCTGTGTATTCGTTCGAGGATTGGGTACGTTTTCCTGGATTCAATACTTTTTTAGGATTCCCTATTTAGTATAAATATCATGCAAGCAAGACGCCAACAATAAATAAACATAATAAAGCATCGTTATATACACCTATTATACACCTATTATAAAGCATCGTTCACAACGGAATCATTTAATTTAAAAAAGTAATTGTCTCCTCATAAAAGTCTTAATTACAATCAACAAAACGATAAAATATTAACGAAACAAAAAGCACCGTCTAAGCGAGAAGGAGAAAGAGATAATGATCAAAATACCTCCGAAACTGGGAACGAACAACGATAAATTTACTTTTCACACAAATTCTAACCCTTTTTATACCTGCAGAAATGTTTTCCAACGAATCTTTATTGCGAAACATTATCTTAATTAGTAAAGAGGTGTAAATTCTATCGTTAGGGCGTGTTTACAATTATTGGATTATGTAATCGAATTTATTTATTATTTCGATGTTTCACTTTCTACAGGGATAACTTTCGTGTCCGTTTAAGGCCGTTAAATAAAGTAAAAAAAAAACAACCACATATAATTTTGCTAATGGCTTAAGCTTCCACTTTGATAGGGCAAGTATGTACATTTCAAACTTCGTCTCAGGCGGAACTTGGACTGAACTGGCTTAGGATCGGTACCCCTATGAAGACCCGCCTGAGACGAGTTTTTCCTCCATCCTCATCCAAAATCTGTGTTTAAATGATTTCTGCAATGAAACTCACAGAGCCGTACAAGTTCCTTGGGACCGTGGTAGATGACAACGTATCATGTGTCGGAGTTGGCATACGGCTTAGGGCCGGTAGCCAGTAGCCGGCTCCTAAGGTCACGGGTTCAAATCCCGCCTGAGACGATTTTTTACTCTATACATTTGAATTAATATGTATAAAATTGGCATAAAAATGTTTTAAAAATACAATAAGTAATTAAAAATTTCATAAAATTGAAAGTGTATATTACATTTTCAATTTTATTTTAATTAAGTAGTGTTTAGTGTAACCATAACTTTCCACAATTTTTATAAGCTGAGAGGCTAAGTACGGATCAACAGATTGTACTTCGCTTTTTCGTTTTCCAATCAAAACAATATATATATATATATATTGTTTTGATATATATATAATCCCAATTTATGAACCCCCAATTAAATTATCTTATTATGAGAGGTAATAAGATTTTTTTTTATGAAGTAGGGCCCGAAGTTGTGGTAATGGTAATATTTCTCCAGGCTCCAACTAAAGTAAGGTAAAAGTTCACCATGCCCAGTCCCCCAAATATAATAAATATTTTCGAAATTTGAATAAAAATACTAAAATAAACGAAACTCTTTCATGTGTATTCAGCCTTACTCAACCATCCCATTTGCTTATTGTTGCTATGTGAGAAAAATAAAAAAAGTCGTTACAATAATAATTTTCGCTAGCAATCCTTTGTTTATTTTTTTTTAACTCGAGGCGCGATAAAAAGTTTTTTTTCTTTTTAAAAGATACAAAAGTAACATTAGAATTGAATTAGAGAAGTTTACAGAACAATGCTTTAATTTTATTTCAGAGAGTAAGTTTTTATGTTATAAGTTTATGTTTCGAGATGTGATAAAGACATTATTTATGGCCAAGATTTTATAATTTCTTTTTTAAGATTAACTTTGCATTAGAAGCAGTCATTGTAAGCGAAGTTAGAAACATTTTGGTTGGTATGACACAATGAAACGAACGAATTTGGTCAGACCTATCAAGATCTTTCGATTTAAATGATCGTGTATTTCCTAACATTAGTGCTTTTAAACATTTAGAGAATAACTCCAACTTTATATTATGGTACTAGTACTGTCCTTCCCGTGGCACAAAATTCGATGTTATTAATATTGCATCACTCTATATCTTTCCATGGCTGTCGTCAAGGCTAATTGACGTCACACCGAAGGACGGGCAGCAGCGTCCTCTACAATGTTTTAACGCCTTTCTGCGATCGCCAACCCGCTCGCCAAAAGTGGCGATTATGGCAACTATCCCTAGGATTTATATTAAGTAGGTTCTAATGGGGAGACCTGTGCCCAGCAGTCATCATAGATTCATATCTATATGATAATAACCATTTATCCATTTATTTCAGGCTACTAAGGCCCATATTATACAAACACATACATAAAAACTTAATAAACTAATACATAATTTAAACTACAATTACACAAATATACGTAACATAAAAACAATAAACTAATACATAATTATTTATAATTAAAATTAGCGACGTAGTGTTTTGCTACACGGTATCACGTAACCTGCATAGAACTTCTAAACTGATAATAGTTTTAATTTAACACTTTTCTGGGATAAAAAGCTATTTCAGCTTCTTACCAAATTTCACCAAGATCCCTTTAGTCGTTCTGGCATAGTATAGTAATATAATAACAGAAAAAAGTGACAAAAACATCGCCAAATATAGTACAAGTAGTTTTCTACTCCATTGCGTCATCATTTACGAGCAATGATGATGTTACTTGGGTTTACAAATCAAAACCTTACGACCCGTAACTCTGAGAGATACCATTTATGATAGATTATTATTTAATTGTAGTAACAACACAATTATGATCTTTTAACCTAAGCCGTAATTACGATATGAGAACAATGGTCTAAGCTGTAATTAACAAGTATTGACCTATGTAGAATTAAATTATTCTATGAAGGCAAGGCAGTGTGTTGACGTAAGTTGCCCCATCGTGACACAGAATCCGATTATTTTCTGATGAGATTGCCTAGCGTGCCTACAGACAACCGATTTTTTACAGGATCGATAATATTCAGCAGTTTCTAGATCGATGTTTATCAATTGTTGGTGGTGCAAGTTGCCATAGTACTGGCATACCTAGTTTGGGATAAAATGGCGTTGTGTGAGCTTTCCCAAGATATTATAAAAATATTATTAACTTTTTAAGAAATGTTGTGTTAGTATATTGAAATTAGTGGCAAACGTAGTGTAGGACGCCCTCAGGCCAGGTGGAGTGATGATTTACGCAAAACGGCTGGCAGGAGCTGGATGCGAGAAGCCGAAGATAGAACAAAGTGGCGTGCAATTGGAGAGGCCTATGTCCAGCAGTGGACTGCGATAGGCCGATGATGATTGAAATTACCACAAAAAAAAAACGGATTGTATTGGTCGATGACAGCTCATAATTTGTGTGTGTTGGTTTGAGTAACGGTGTTGAGTGACCTGCAGTATAAATTGAAAACAGCAACAAGTATCTATATATATACACGATAACCGGCAGCTGATTTTTTAACTTTTGTATTTTTGTTGACATTGAAGGGTCTTGTCAATAGTTTAGCGTAGGCATATTAATGCCAGGAAAATACTGTTTCAGGTCTAGCTTAATTTCTATTATGAACTTTAATAACAAAGGTTTTGTAAAAGTTTATTTTACTGTTCATATTTAAACCTAAGTTTTAATTGACATTAACGACATAGTACACAATGCCTAGTTACGAGGATAAGAGGTCTAAGTATTCTAGGAGACAATTGACAAAGATAATATTTGAATAATATATCCATTATTTGTCTTCAGTATTTACTTATAAAACATTGGCATTACCAACATGACGAACTTGCTGTATAACCATACACTTAGAATATACTAGTTTATCCTAAGTCTATGCGTGAATCCAATTTAAAACCGTAGGGTGTCATTTAATCTTTTTTTTTTGGAAAAAAATCGGAAAAAACAAGAAGGCTTGATAAAAGCAATGGACCCAAGTAAGGATATATTTCAAAAATGTTAATATACTCGTATTAAGTTTGTTTAGAAAAAGTCCATAAATGGCTAAACAATTTGAATAATCATGTTTTTGTTTTCAATAACCAGATGGTTTAGAAAAGGTAACCCAAAAGTACAGCACAAAAATTTAAGAAGTTAAAGTTGGCAATTTTGCAAAGGGATTGTCAAAATTGTCGGATAAAGTTCACTGTTTTCACACTATAAATCTAAAATGCAATGTACCTAAAACAGCATTTTCGGTATCTTATTTGGAAGACGAGTGTTGGATTACATTTTGCAAGCAAAAATACACGAATAACTTCGAACTTCTTCAGTTTTCACAGGTCAAGGTATCAAACATAGGTTTTTGATAATAAATGTGTTCATTATTTTGAAATAAAGACTATTTAATATACTTTCAAAATGATACCATTTCAAAAAATCAGCCTTATAAAGATAAATATCAGCTCTAAAATTATACTGACCTTTATGATTATAATATGGATACGACAGTAACCCATACTTGGTTTTCATGGTTGTTTATCAGAGAATAATATAGCCTACAAAATGTAGTTACATTTTGGACAAATTTGGAATGTTGGAGGTAGACAGAACATTGAGAAAGAAAGAAAATGCTTAATTGAATAACCGGATACACATTGTCGGCGTCACAAGGAACACTTGGTCATAACTATATTATCTCTAGATACTGAAGAAATATGAAAACCTCGCAAAAATCTACCTTAATTTCAAATTCTTAAAGTCCTATTTACACTGATACAAGAAACACTGCCTATGTCATTTCATTTTAGCTTCATTGCACTGCATAGTAAACCTTCAAGTTAGAAGGTCCTATTCATAATTCACTGGACGCTTCGTGGTTTAATAGAGCAAGCCATAACTTGGCCCTAGAGGTTGCCACGAGGTAAGTCTTGAATTTTGGCTACGGATGACTGTCTCTGTTGTACATTTTGTATGTTGAAATAGTTTATTATTTTCATACTTTATGTAATATAATCAGAATTTTAAATAATTAATGGCCATACGCTTTTATTGCCAAGTACATTTCGTAATAGTGTTATGTACTCATTTATCTTATCTCAATTCTTTCTTAACTTGGCAGTATAGACCTGTTTCTACCAGGAGTTTATAAGAGTTGCATTTGCAATCTAAGTGAATTAAGTATGTACTTTGATCCTGGTACTTGACATAGTTAAGCTCAATTTACTATGTACAAGAAGCGCTCTTTCAAACATAATTTATATGGCGATTATTGCAGACGTTGTGAAAAAAAAATAGTTGTTTTCATACATTTCGGTTTTAATTTGGCCCCGGGAAGGTACCTGGCGGCGAATGTATGGCGACCGGACCAGATGGACGATGGATACCGAAACATTTGAAAGCTACGTAGCCGGCGCTGGATTGAAATCGGAACGCGTAAAAAGAACCATATAGATCGTGTTAATAAATTTTACTAATATGTTCACTAGTATGTCAGGTATTTGGTTACAATTTATAAGCTCAATAGACAATAAATCTTAGTGTCAAATATGCTGTTTCCTGCCTTCATGACGCAGTGGAAGTGAAGGAGACTGCTCTGTAAGAGATTTGAGGATTCGATTCCCACACGGGACACAATTTAATGTGATCTACAAATACAATATGTGAACATGCATTACAATTTTATTGTATTTTATGTCAGTAAAATATTTTTAAATTTCCCACGACATAGAAATAATTTTCTGGTGCCAAAGTTGCCAAATAATGAAATAAAAAACAGGTACACACAATGTAGGTTTCCGTAGTCTCCCCGACGCGTACCCTAAAAAAAAGTTTTTTTCAAAATTTTATTCTTTTACTTTATCAGCGTATTTAATATGTGTATCGATGCAAAATTACAGCCTTCTAGCGCTAACAGTCTCTGAGCTAAGCTGCAGAAGGACGGACATTGCGAAACTAAAGGAGTTCCGTTTTGCCATGTTAGCTACGGAACCCTAAAAAGAGAGATATGTCTCATGGACATCCGGTTGGAACACAAATAAAGATGAATCAAAAACACTTCTTTTATCTTTTTTTGTGTTTGTAATGATAAAAAACAAAAACAAAAAAAAACTGGAAGAACATAACATAAAATTATCCTTTTTCAGATTAAGATTTTTCACACATATAGTAAGTATAAACCGCCAGTTGGACAAAGGTAAAATAAAAGATTACAACTTTTTACAAAAATACAAGCAACCTATAAAACACAACCTCCTTATTTTAGCCTTCTTTGATCGATGTCAAAATGTAACACTTTTTTCTTTCTAGACTCTCAGCCCGCAAACAAATGCGATAAATAATGGAGTTTTCATTACGGGGTTCCATAGAAAACCATAATGAAAAAATAAAAAGAAATTAAAATTACTTTCAAAATAATTAGTAAACTACTGATTTTATTTACAACCAACAATCTAGCAGCATGTATAATATTATTTAATAAATATATTTCCATCTTTCAACATATATTTTTTTTACATACCTTGCCCATTTTTTTCCATTAAGGGCCACAAAATCTAATCAGATTCTTAACCAAAATTTATGGATTTCAAAAAGCTATGTCTCTCAGAACATATGAAAGTAAGATATCAATGTTCTGTGCTATGTCCAGTATCGGGATCGAACCCACAGCCTGTTACAAACCAATCGTACGCACTCCAACTGCGCCACCAAAACAATAAAGCACACATAAATTGTTTTGCCATATTAGTAAATCGCATCAATTACAAGTGCCACTTATTTCCTCAATTATTATCTAAACATTATCTATTTAACTACAATTTACTTGTTTCTACTATGTATTTATCCATCTAATGAGTTATAATTATTATTGACCTTAGACATCTAGCTTCCACCTTCCATATTAAGTATTTTCTCTGAATAGGTAGTAATAAGAGTAAGGCCGAGATAGAATTTGTATCAGTTAGTAACTTTAGCACGAAACTAACTGTATATCCGTTTAGATAAATAAATCCATTTGATAAACAAGTGGATTTCTATGACTGCCTCTGTGGCGCGGTGGGAGTGTATCTGACTGCTACGCAAGAGGTCGTGGGTTCGATCCCCACCCAGGATAAAACTTTGTGTGATGAGCACGATGGTTTATTCTGTGTCTGGGTGTTATTTATCTATAATATGTATGTATTTAGAAATATTTAAGTATGTTTATCAGTTGTCTGGTTTCCATAGTACAAGCTCTGCTTAGTTTGGGATCTGATTGCGTTGTGTTAGTTGTCTCAAGATATTATTTCGGGCCACGCAAATTGTAGGGTTCCGTAGTCCGCATTGTTCAGATGGGAATCTGAATAATGCGGTTTAAGAAGTGGGTTTTCTGTTGTTTTTGTTTCATACTACAACAACTTTACACATAATAATAAATTTCAATGAAATTTGTACAACAAAATTGTTAATCTCATTTGATCAGCTATTACTCGTAAACTTGTAAAGCCTATTTAGCTGTGATAGTTTTCTAGTTAATTTCACTATATTTACTACTACCGTATTTTTTTCATATACCCATCATCAACCATTTAGCTGGAAAGGGGAGGAAGGCCACTTGACCCTAACAAAAATTGGCAGTAAAGCTTAATATTTCACACACGAATCCCTAAATTGAAAAATAGTATTAACAACCCCAAACAGTTTTAAGAGACATATCTAACTATACCTTATACGATGAGATGGAAAAAAATCACATCCCCACTTTATATTTAGGAATATGTCGGCGTAAGTATATGTGTATCCATGCAAAATTACAGCCTTCTAGCACTAACAATCTCCGAGCTAAACTGCGGACGGACGGACATGGCGGGAAACCTAATAACACCAGGCACAGCTTGTACTGTGGCAACAAGACAACTTGTATACATACTCGTACTTATAATAAAAAGTCTTTATTTACTTAGGATGCAAAACAACACTTGTTATACTATTACGTCATGATTCTACATGTAATGCCAAGTTCATAAACAATAGGTAAAGCGGGAAAAAAGAACAAGATAAATATTGCGGCCACTCTTTTTAAATCGCCAATTTTACAATGCTGAAGTTTATATACTAGCTAAAAGAAAGGTGCTGCCAGTAATTAAATATTACACATCATGTTAGAGGACTGATGCAAATTATACACAATATAATAAAAATTGTATTATGGGATAAAAAAAAATCTGTATCACTGGGTAAATCTTTATTACGTAAAACTAAGTCAATGATTGTTTGAAAACGTCAAAATAATACAAAACAAAAAATAACAATATTTGATATTGCTTGAAAAAAATAAAGTTCCAAGGTGTAAAGCTCATGCGAAGAAGCTGCTAAAAAACTGATATGCCACTCTTTTGAAATCATTTAGCTTTTTAACAACAATAATTTAAAAAAAATGATTAAATAAATAACTAAAACCCGATGCAGAATCAGTAATTGTACTCATAACACAAAGATTCATCCTTCGGCTCTGATCCACCACCTCTGGCTTAGCAACCACGGTCACTAAGCACTAGACCAACAGGCCAATAGATATTGTAAAGTTAACGCAAAATGACATAGCAACTAGCGCTCCGTGTGCGTTTTACGAATTAAAATTCGAGAGTTACTGCAAAGAGTATATAAAATTTCGTAATAAGTTACTGCTGTACTCACAGTCTTCAGCATTCCTTTTTCAGATTTTGTGATATAAAATCTTCACTAATGAATGATTAAATAAGCTCTAAACGACTCTGAGTGCTGCAGTCAATGTCTTTATTGGGCAGTCTTGTCTTTATTGCTATTTTCAGTTTACTAACAGGTGTCTATGGTAGTGCTTAAACATCTTTCACATTTATGCACTGCCATATTCGTGAGAATGTTATCGAGAATTTATGTCAAATAAAGCTACATAATTCAATAAATTGGTGTTTCTGAGGAAGTTTAAAAGCAAAAATTATAAAATTGCTAAAAAAATATTAAAATCATTTTTATTTTACCTAATAATACTATAATCATATTTAGTTTCATATTTTAGTCAAAATCAAATTTAACGCGGGCAATGCTGCGACATTAAGCAACGCTTTGAACAAAGATGTCATCCAACGCGCCGCATCTCCGTAAACAAGGTTTTAGTTAACATCAAATTACTCTGGAATCAATCCAAGCAGATGTGCACTATATATTTAATCAGTGCTGCCCAAAATCTATGAAGGAAACACCATGAGGAAACCTTTCTTATTCCTTGAAACAGAAAAATCGTGCACCGTTGGTAATTGCACCATTTTTTTAACGGGACAATTAAGGCACGTCCTTAACCGTTAAACGTAAGTAACCGAACAAGGAAAATGTTCTTAGAAAGTTGTTGTTTTTTAAAGGAAAGTGACCAGAATATTTTGAAAAATGGAAATGTCAGCGAGAAATGAGCAAGTCCAAGTCTTTTTGTAACATGCCATACCGTGCCTGATATGTAGACACTCTACTCTCTTTACAAATACAATAATTACATTTTTGAAAGATAGAAAAATTTGATATCCAGACTCAGGAATCGAACCCGAGACTTCCGTAGCCAAACCGGGGCCAGAAGCGAACCACCTATCTGGACTATGTTACTAGATATCAAATCTTTCCATCTCTTAATGCGATTTAGGCCCCCGCAGCGCCATCTAGTCGGTAGTTAAAGAACTATCACGGCTTTTGTTATTGCTTCGTTACAGAGAGCATTTTAACAAATTATGATGACGCAGGCCGAATATTGAAGTAATTTTTATAGGCATTTCTTGCCAATTACTTTACAAATACAATAATTGCATATTTGTAAAGTTATTGGCAAGAAATGCCTATAAAAATTACTTCAACTCTACTCTCTTTACCTAAAGTGAAACGTAGTAAGGTTATTTTAAATTTCTTCCTTCAAACTATTTAAAAAATCATTTTTGTAGAACGAAAAGTTTATAACCGTCAAATTATGGTAAATGAATGGATTTGAATTACTACGTCTTATTATTTAAAAATCAATTTTCGTTCGAGTTTCGTTTTACGTTGAATTATAGTAGGCCTCCTGATGAATTCTCTTCAATAAATTAATGAATAATTAATATGAAATTCTTATAGGGAAATAAATCATAGGCTTATTAGCGAATGAAGACAGGTGTAAGCCTATTATATCAAGTATCATTATAATGATGATAAAAATCTAATAAAAATAAACATTGCATATTTATTATAATATCATTTTATTTCAAGGAAAAACGTGATGTTAAAATATTATCAGAATAAACTTAAGAAGAACTTGACCTTACAGGAAAGGGCTTAGAAAAAAAATAAAAAGTATATAAAAAAGTTAAAAATATTTTCCCAAATATTTTCAAAAATGTTGTTTTTGTGAAATATTTAGGAAATTATTATTACCTGTTGTTGTATTTTATCACCATAAACGCTGAAAGCAACACCATAATATATTAGAAATAACAATGCAGAAGAATGTATTTGTGTTAAATAATATTTTTTAGGGTTCCATAGCTAACATATCAAAACAGAACTCTTACAATTTCGCCATGTCTGTCCGTCCGTCCGCAGCTTAGCTCAGAGACTGTTGATGCTAGAAGACTGTAATTTTGCATGGATACACATAAAACTTATGCCAACAAAGTGAAAGATTAAAGTCTTTAAAAACTTTTTTTAACTTCCCCTTTATGTAAAGTGGAGATTTAATTTTTCTCTCACCAACCCCATCTTGTGGGTCCATCCATATTACCGGGTTAGATAGGTATTTTAAAAACGTGTTGTGAAGATAATTTTCAGATTTAGGGATCCGTTTGTGAATTATTAAGTTATAAGGTACAAATTTAAAAAAAGTGGCCATTAGTTTTTGTTGCCAAGTTCTTTTCTCACGGCTTTACTCTTGCAATCTTGGCATTAAATGTAGAATCATTCTATTCCAAATTTGTCCGACATTCATTAGCGTTACATTCTGTAACCTAAGTGACTAAAGTACTTTGACATACTCGTAATATTCTGTGTTTTATTTGTTATTCCGTATGATTGAAAATGGCAAGCAAAACTATGGTTCCTTGTTAAAGGTTCATTTACCGTCGACTACTCAAACGCACTTCCATAATAAACCATCGATAAGTGTCATGTCTTCACTATCACTTTAAGGCAAACGATAGAGAGAGACAACTAATTTTCCGTACCTACAGTTAAAAATTATTTACCGTTTCGGATTCAGTCACAAAACATCGAGAGCACAGTGGGAAAGTCATACAACGCGCGTTGGAGCAACACAATATAGACTTCGCCCATGAACACGGAATCTCGAACTATTTTGCTTCGAAGACGTTCTGACATTGCGTATTAGTCAGAATTGCTATCCATACTAATATTATAAATATGAAAGTAATTCTGTGTGTTACACCTTTTTACGCTTAAACTTCTAAACCAATTTCCATGAAATTTGGAATATAGATAGTCTAAGTCACGGGGATTTCTATATTTATTACTATCTCTATTGTGATATTCGACTTATATACATATACCTAGGTATATTTATTCGAGCCGTCATAATTGGGCACGGGCAACCGGGCGGTAAAATCGATTATATTATAATGTAGATGAACATTCTGAAATAAAAGCAATGATATGCCGCACACAGTAAACGTAGTTTAACAAATACTGAAAAACCAAATGATATGCCAACCCGAATGAACTACCTGATCGGCACTAGTTAATGAAGCCAAATATGGCGTAGTAGTTGATTCGGGTCGGATTTGTTGTTCGGCGAACCGAACCGACTGTGCCGACCCGCATTTGTGTATAGCAACTCTGAACAAGTACGTGTGCGTTGTACGAGCGAAGTACTCCTTCTGTGCGCTAAGTGTTTTGTGATTAGAAGCTTAGCATCTTATTAACTTGGTAAAGATAAACATAAATACTTCTAGGTACGGATACAATAGACGTACAAACACATACTATATTTGCCTAAGATTCATTACATATGTGTCGTATTTGAATCCGGAAAAATAGCGCAAATATTTGCTCCATATATACCTATGTTCACAGACGGGTGTTATGCCAAAGAATAATATTGCTAGATGCGTCAGTGTACTCGATGGTCAAAGAACTTGGAATTACAACTTAGTTGTGACAGGTTTTTTTTTCAATTATACAAAAGTAATAATAAGTACGGAGTGTATCATTAGGACCTTTCAAAAATATACTGATTTGTTTTGACGACCATGGCCTTGATCGTCAAGACAAATCAGTTTGAAAGCTCCTAATGGATATACTTCGTATTTTGTATGGAATATCCACATATGAAGTCATAACCGCTGGTCGTAAAACCACTTACCTATATTTGTTGTTAATTTGATGATTGTAGGTACTTTTTAAACACTACTAACACTACTACAAAATTGAGAGAAATACGCCTGATTAGTGTAAAATTGTTACTATAGTCATCTTCCCGATTGTGAGACTAATTTGTTGGCAATTATCTTTTAAGTAAATTGTTCCTCTCGGCTTTGCCCGCGTATGTAGGTTATTATGATGGAAGCTTATCGCTTTTCCCAAGTTTATAGCTACATCTAAATGTCATCAAATTCGGTCTAGGACTTGTAGCTAATTGATCATAAATGAATCAATATATATTTTTAAGTTAAAACTAGCTTTGTGGGTTTGTGGATCCCACATTACTAGCAATTCTGTTAACCCCTACAGCTAAGCTTAAAGGCTTTTATTTAAAGTGGGTTTACGTCGGTAATATAATGAGTAGAATTTATAATTTCGAACCAGCGAACTCTGCCTGATGCCTTAGCCATTAGGCTACCACCGGTTTCAAGATTGATTCGATTAGTCTTACTTAATACTTGCGTTGTTTTCGGCTTTTACGTTTGAGGAGTACCTACTGCCTTATTTTATTACCTTTAATATTTTATTATTAAACACTTCACGTTCAGAAATTAAAAACATGAGAGCTCTTATAAAACCAATAAAAGTGAGCATATTGTTACTGTTAAAATGATAATTTTAGCAATATTACATACGTTGGGTTTATTATATATATTGGTCATAGTTATAAACTTCATTAACAATCACTCGTTTTAAATGAGTTATACCCATTTTTTTTATTTACTTTATCTAAGACTTACTAGCGATTATACATAACAAGCCAAGTGATTTATTCGGACCTTAGGATCACAATTCCTAAAATGCGTTATTATTATGCGTAGTTTCTAGTAAATATACATAACCGTAAATTAATCAAATTTACTGTAACTTATGCACCAAAAGACTTCTACTATTATACAAAGTTTTAGGGTTCCGTACCTCAAAAGGAAAAAATGGAACCCTTATTAGGGTTACAGGAAAACCTATAGGAAGTCTGAATTTTAAACACGGAGGTCAAATAAGAAATAAAAAAAAAATCAGTAAGAGTATCGTGTTACGTATCAAATGCTTGTTGTAAGGATGTTTAATTTATTTTTATTATAATTTTAAAATAATTCGTTTAGTTATTCATGAAAAACCATGAAAATGGATACCCCCCTTCCCCATGTACAGATTACAGGAAAACCTATTAGAAGTCTGATTTTTGAACTAGAGGCCATTTTAGAAGCAAAAAAACATAAAATAAAAACCGTTAAGAAAACGGTATAGTGTAACTTGAAAACAAATGAAAGGCTTGGTAAGGGTCTCAAATATGTATTTTTTTTAAATATTTAATAATGTTCATACAAATCGACGCCCTCCTGAGCCTACAATAAGTCTATAGTGTGAAACTAACGTGGTAAATCGACTGGCCTGTTGGTCCAGTGGTTAGTGACCCTGACTGCTAAGCTAGAGGTTGTGGGTTCGATTCCCATCTAGGATAAGTATATTTTACATACATACACACAGTTTATAAACATACATATATATACAGTTTTTAAACAAACAAACATTGTAAACATCGGCAATTTGCAAAAAGTGGCCGTAAGTTTTTATTGCCTTGTTCCTTTCACTGACTTTACCAATTGCTTGCGAACAGACATGTAGCATGTACATGTAGAATCATGGTTTTTCACAGGTGGAGTATTTTGTTTCATAAGTGAATAAATATTGTTTGATTGATTTGATGTATGTATTTAGAATTATCTAAGCATATTTATGAGTATCAGTTGGCTGGTTGCTATAGTAGAGGCTCTCCTCAGTCTTATGTGAGTTATCTGATATAAGTTATTTTTTTTTAATATTGTTTTGTTACAAAGATCCCGTTAAAAACAAAACTGTATAAAAAATGCCAAGGTTTTTCTAATAACAGAAGTGAATTCTAACTGGAAATCATATTTTTTTGAAATTCTAAAAATCATACATAGGTCCCATCATACATTACGTATATCATTTTTTAAACAATTTGTTATCTGCCACTCAATAGAGCAATTTAGCAACTAAGTTTTTTAAATGCCGTGTGTCTAGATAGATTCCAGAGTTGATCTAACTATTTACATAATTTTAAGTTAGTACGGAACCCTTAGTGCGAGAGTCCTACTCGCAATTGGCCGGTTTTTTAATGTTAGAAACAAATCATGGATCACTCACTCTGACTCGAAACTGCGTTATGTGGATTACACAAGATGGTGTGTATCCGGGAATCAAGGTCGCAAAACTTTGTATCAAAGTTTTTGTCTCGACAGCTGCACCATCTGCCTTTTAATATTTTTTATAAATTACATATAATTACTTAAAACTATTAAATGACGCAATTTATTTGTACTTATACAACCGATGTGATACATGTGTCGGTATAATTATAGTGTAGGACGCTCACACATAGCCTCATAGAGGCTGCAGGTATAATACTCGCGCGCTAATATATCACATCTGTGCATCTAATCTTACCGAGTCTTGACCACTGGCAAGTAGTTTGAATAACATTATTCCTACTATACTTGTGAGCGTCAGTCGTTACTCGTGAACGGTGAGTTTTTTGTTGTTTTTTTTTTTAATTAAAAAAACAGTGCATACGAGTTTTGGGCATTGTGGGATTGCACTGATTTGGATAAACAGTTACAAAGTAAGTGGTTCTAATAATAATTTACTTAATGTACAAATAATACGTTGTCATTATTAGAATGAAAAAATATCTTAATAGACGTATTTATTCATCATTTTATTTTAATATAATATCTTACAATTTTACATAGACTAGGCTAAACTACAAACTATGTAACAAAATAACAAACAAACTAAAATTAACTACTTAGTAATGAACTAAATTATGTTATCATTTATTATAACCATATTAAAAATAAACCTCTAAGTAATTTATTGAACTGGCAAACGTATGTGATGTAGACTTACTTTAATCAGAAAAAAAAAATTACATGATTGGTTAGATAATTATATTAAATTATTTTTACCAATCATGTGACTATAAAATCCTAAAAATGTACATAGAGGACTCTTAATTAACTATTCCACGGTCTGTGACCACGGCCGTTCTATTTTAGTCTAAACGTAAAAAAAAACTACAAGTATTTACCCTGAAATATCATCTATGAAATCACAGCTCAAGGCGGATTAGTTTGAAATTTTGATACAAATAAGAAAGGATTTTTGAAAATTCAACGGGTTCCATTCAAAAGGACAATGCAACTTAATAGACCAAAATGTCGAAACATGATGACCAAAAGATGAAACCAATGGAAACTATAGACAATTTCGTAAATAGTAAATTTTACGATGACCACAAAAAAATGGGTTCCGGGAAAATCTTCGCTTGGTTTAAATACCAAACTTGTATGGAAGAGGTGCATTTAATCAAACTAAATATAGGCTGCGAGGAGATCTTACCGATTAAATAAAAATTAAATTACTCATATTTTAATTACAAATCCAATTAAGTTAGACCGTTTTTAAACTTTTGCGATTTTTATAAAGATACACATCGGGTAAACAAAAGGTTTAGTACTTTAAATAATTCACGGGATTAAGTGCAATAAACTTACATCCGTTTTATGGAATTGTATTTTAATTTTTAAATGCTTTGTAAATAATTGTAATCGTTGTTTTAATTACTAAAGTGCAGGTAGGGTTACCATCATTGGGATTTATTTGGTTTTGATCAAATTATCTGATTACTGTCCGGATTTCGTTCGAAATTTCAAATTGTAAATTTTTAACTGACATAAAATCATGAAATAATTACAGTAAGAGGCAACAGCCGACCGGTTGACGTGGAAATATTCAGATTCGTTTATAATACACAATTAAAGGCAAAATTGTAAGTGATATTATAAAATAATTAAAAAAAAATCGCTTGGAACACGGGTGTGGGCCGCGTATAATCTTCCCCATGGACTTAAAATCTTTTTTGTAATATTTTGTTTATTGTTAGAAATTTAAATCAAAATTATGGACAACTTCTTAACGTGTTTCTATGGTGCATCATAGCGCATAAACAGATTGGCAAGTTTTTAGGTGTTTTTTTTTAATTACAAAGCTAGTTTAGTTAATTGATTAAAGAAAATCCTTTTAGCCATTTTAAAGACAATCAACTTTTTATTCTAGATACTAAAAGTTAATTGTTTGTGAGGTTTTTTTTATAATTGCGTCCATTATCTAGTTAAACTTGTAAAGAGTTTTCCGACATCTATGAGGAGAAGTCTACAAATACGAGTTAAAATTAGTGCAATTATCATTCGCTAAGGTCAAATAACCTCGTATAGGTACGAGGTTATAGCCGGGAATAATCCACAGAATCTATTTAGACTAGTCAATTATAGTTTTTAGAAAGCCTGTCTTTATATTGAAGCTGCGACCCATTTAACGATATAACCCATATGACGTTTAATGGTGTAAGATGATGAGTGTGTAAGTTTTTTTTTTTTAATTAATTGTCCGTTTCGTGACACACGTTTCCAGCTATTCTTTCGTGGGATCACCCTAAGTTTCTAATAAACCCTGTTAATATCAGACCAGACGTAACAATTGTTTTTTTTTTATAAGTACATTTTTTTGTATAGTAATTACATTTGGTAAAAAGCGGTTCTTTTTACTTTACAAACTGATACCTCCATTTTACTTATATAAATAGATTCTTAGTCGTCTCTAAATAGACTAGTTCTGTTTACAGTTTAATTAATTACGTTAACCGGTATGAATAAACCGGTGGAAGACCTGTTTAACTTGAAATGCATCCAATTTGGAAATAGTCTAAAAAAAATACCTAGACAAAAAAATAAAAATAGGTTATTAAGGTGTTAAAAGTACTGTGTAGAAATTCATAGAAAAATATTAAAAAGCGGTTGTTTTTATATTAAAAATAGATAGGTACCTAATTTTTATTATGTGCAAGTACATAATGCTTTGTGCCTAGATAGGTTAGTTCTGTATATCGTTTTATAAGTTACCGGTTCAGGTAAACCGGTAGTGACCAGTTTAACATGAAACGCAAGTTTTCTGTTGGAAATGAATCAGAGTTCCGTGATCCGGATTTATCCATAAATTAAAACTATGTTAACTTTAGTACTATTAAAATAAACTGCCACCGTGGCGCGGTGGGTAGGTACGACTGCTGTGCAAGAGGTCGTGGGATCGATTCCCACACGGGACACCACTTTGTGTGATCTACAAATTGTTGTTTCAAGACTGGGTGTAATTTGTGTCCGTGACTGTATTTTGTTTTGTGTTTGTAAAGTCCCCCGCGACCACAGGCTTGAACCCTACCGCAGGAGTTGTAGGTGTTCACAAAATCAACCTTTATCGGCATTGACTAGATGGCGTTCTTCTAAATCGCGATCGTCGACCTATTGCTGACTAAGTAGGTATACACCTAGGTACACAATGTAGTATGGGCGTATGCATATAAGGGATATGATAATATTCATGCATTTACACATACAATAATTGCATTTTTGAAAAAAAGAAAAATTTGAAGTCCAGACCCAGGAATCGAACCCGAAACTTCCGTAGCCAAACCGGGGCTAGAAGCGAACCACCTATCTGAACTATGTTACTAGACCTCAAATTTTTCTATCCCTTGATGCTCGCGAGTTTGGACCCTCGCATGAGCCATCTAGTCGGTAGTTAAAGAACTATCACGGCTTTTGTTATTGCTTCGTTATAGAGAGCATTTTAACAAATTATGATGTGTATTTTTCTATTTTTAAAAAATTCAATTAATGTATTTGTAAAATAATTGGCAAGAAATGCCTATAAAAATTACTTCAATAATTAAAACCGTTTCAGAGCATATCAGTACCTACACAGTATAAAAAAATAACGTCGCCTTCCGCGTGGGGAGGTAGGTACCTAGGTATGTTAAGGCGCTGTGTACACCTAAAACTACACAACGGATTATGTTACAGTTCTTAATACAAAAAAATCAAAATTCTTTATTCACGTTAGATGCAAAACATCACTTGTGATACGTCGGAATTCATCATTATCTGTAATGCCAAGTTTGCAAACAATAGGTAAAACCAGAGGAAAGAACATGGCAATAAAACCTCGCGGCCACCCTTTTCAAATTGCCAACATAACAATGTTTGAATGTTTTTAAACTTGATATGGGGGTAAGGTGCTGCCACTAGTATACTATACACCACTTTGTAGGACTGATGCAAATTATATTTATAAAAAGTTGGAACATGAGATAAACTAAAACCAGTCTTAGTGGGTACAATATAGTAGGAGCATCTACTTACAACAAAGATAAAAACTATATGTGCTTAAATATTGGCTAAAGTACTGGTAATTTAGACAATGTCTTCCTGAAGGTGTATAATATGTAATAGGTAAGTACACTAGTTTTCGTCTGCAGATTAGCCGCGTATGTATTAGTCATTGTGACATTTATACTATTCTTATTTTATTTTATATCCCCATACTACATTTCATCTAAATCGGTGCAGCGGTTTAAGCTTGAATACGGCGTGCTTACGTTTTTTTTTTCGTGTATATTTGTTTGGATTTTAGTAACTACCAAAAACACATTTTTGGGTTTTTCATTCGTCATTTTTAACCAATTTACATCATTTTATGTTAATAGACATTATAACCAGTTACTCGTATCATATATGTACTTAAGGAAATTCCTCAAGGCTAAATTTAATTCGATACACAACAGTAACTTATGGGTATGAGTAAAAAACGACTTCATTATCATTAAGGTGTAGTTGACGGCTCGATTCTTGAGCTCAAATGACAAACTGGAACAGTGCCGTAACTATTATTAAAATATATATATTACGGGTCTTAATCGCGTGAATAATTTAAGGTAAAATACCTTGTTTATTGCCCGACGTTTTGGCCGTTGCAATACGGTTACGGGTCTTAATCGCGTGAATAATTTAAGGTAACATACCTTGTTTATTGCCCGACGTTTCGACCGTATTGCAACGGCCGTGGTCACGGGAAGACTGAGTCTTCAGACTCAGTCTTAGTTAGTTAGTTGCAATACGGTCGGAACGTCGGGCAATAAACAAGGTATTTTACCTTAAATTATTCACGCGATTAAGACCCGTAATATATATATCTTAATAATGTGTACAAATCGCGAAAGTTTATCAACATTTTTAGTGCCGTAACTAGGCTTTTATATGCCCAGTGCGAGTTTATATAACCGATATTCGTCTTGATGGTCAGTTTTGTGCCCCTTCAGGGTCTGCGCCCTGTGCCTGGGAACCGCTGGATGGATTTAGATGAAACTTGGTATGGAGATAGTTTGTGTCCCGGGAAAGGACATAGGATAGTTTTTATCGCGATATCCGACATCCACGTGGGCGGAAGCGCGAGCGAAAGCTAGTAATGTCATAAAGAGGAAATATTTGAATTTTGTATGTTTGTAACGATTAAACTCAAAAACTAGTAGACCGTTTTCAAAAATCCTTTCGTCCCTGAGTAACATATTAGACTATTTTTGTTATTAGAAAATTAGGGATTCATTGGAAGCCGGGATGGGCCGCTAGTTGTAAATAATTCAGGTATCGAGTCTCGCAGTTTTTTTAAACCTTTTTTTATGATTGAATTACAAATGTATAGTTTTCAGACTTTTTCTTTTTTTACAATAAACCATATAGGTACACAGAGTATGGTTTGTATTTCAACTCGATACATCAACGCATTCCTAAGAAAAACGATCTTGACAGACAGACGGACAACAAAATGATTCGATAAGGTTCTGTTTTTTTTCTTTGGAGGTACGGTACCCTAAAAATAAAATAGATAATGAGCATTAGTTGAAGAAATCACATATTGAACCGAACGTGCTGTGTTCCTTTAAACTAATTATTAAGAACGGTAGGTCTAAGTAACTGAGCCATGGGTGTCAGTTATTCTACCCTGAAATAGTAATGTTAACGCATCACTATGTTTCGATTGAAGGGCACTGTTGCAAATGTAATTACTGGGCAAATGAGATTTAAGAACTAATGTCTCAAATGAGGAGCGCGGTGCGGTGACATTCAGATCTTTGATAAACGAGAATTTGGGTGACACTGATATTGTTTTGGGCAAGCGTGATGCTTACCATCAGGCGCACGACCTGCTCGTCTCTTCATTTCGTTTCTGACTCAAAAAACCATTGGTTGTAAAAAGGCCGTCCGTTGTAAAATACACATAGTGATGTCTCGTCTGTGTGGGAATCAAACCCTCAACCTGTTGCGCAGAAGTCCTATGCGCTCCTACTGCTCGACCAGGCAAATTTATTGGCACCTTTTTGTCAAATGACTTTTTAAGATTATAACATATTTTTTTTATGCATTATTAGTTTTGTAAATGACAATCATTATTCACAATCATAATCGTTTGGTTTTTTACCCACTAGTACAGAATACCAGGAGTACAGAAGGCAACTTTCATACGTACTGCTCACGGACATGGATTGAAGATCACATCGGTATCCTTTTAGGGTTCCGTAGACAAAATGGCAAAACGGAGCCCTTATAATTTCGCCATATCCGTCTGTCCATCCGCAGCTTACCTCAGAGACTGTTAGTGCTAGGAGGTTGTAATAGAGCTGTAAAAGAGGAAACACATATTTTTAATTAGTGAAAGAATAAAATTTTAAAAAACACCTTCCCTATATGTAAAGTGGGGATCTACCTTATTGTGTGGGGTAATATTAGATAGATCTTGTAAAAACGGACAGGAGTTGTGAAGACCATATTTAGATTTAGGGTTATATGGCGTTTAACTTTATAATACTAGTATTTATAGTTGACCGCGACGACGTGTATTCTTCATCTTTATAATATTAGCATATATGATTCTGCTTCCGTGCGCGTGTGTGATGGCTATGTGGGATAAAGAGCGTTTTCTGTGTGTGTTGTCTTTTGTTATAATATATGGGCTTGCTCTTGCTCTCACCAGGCTTATCAATCAATGCTTATCACCAGGAGTTACCGAATGGTAACTCCTGGTGATAAGCATTGATGAGTCCAACTCACTCACTAGCACTCTGGTCCTAAAAGCCTTAAAAATTTCGGGTTGTAATTAATTGGAAACCCTGACGCCGGCAAGGAGTTCCACCATTTAGCTGTTCGCATAACAAATGTAGAAGCGTACCGCTTTGTGCGACAGGCTGGTATAGCCACAACGTGTGGATGTTCGCCTGCAGTACACCTAGATATCCAATGATAGAAACGAGACGGTTGGATCAGTGCAAAGAGTTCTTGTGAGCACTATTCGGGATACAATCTGTAGAATACTGACAAACAGGCCACTTCTTCTGTACTCCCTTTATTATGTGCTGCTAGCGTTCGACTAGAGACATTTTTGTTTCTATGAAGACAAAATCATTAGTCGTTTAGCAGATAATGTTACCGCTTACGTAATTCTACAACACATTTGTAAATCGTATGTAGACATTGACAACCAACACTGCAATGTTGACTTGCCCATTATACTTAAAGCCATGACCAAGGATAAACAATGTTTGTCCTCGAACTGGCGATTGCCATAGGCTTGTTACATAGACAAATGTTTGATCAAATGTTAGGGCTCTTGCACCTGCATTTATAATGGATAAATCAACCTATTCAAAGAAGAAAGTGTTATCTGTAACATCTGTACCTTACGGTGATGCATCTTTAAGTTCGTCTTTCTCAAAATTTGCTGCTCTTTCTTACGTGCTTTAATATGTTTGTACAGACTTTAATATTGTTGGTTCAAATGTGTTAATTGCATGGAAGAAATAATAGCAAATGTTTTGTAAGGCAGATTTCAAGTTGCTTCCCCGTAAAGTAGAGATATTTCAGTTAAGACTTTCTTTTTTGGATAGGTCGAAATGTATCTGAATAGTCAATAGATAGGATGGCCCTACAGTATCTGAAACTCTAATTTCAGTGATAATAAATGTATTACATCTATAATTTTGTTTAAATCTAAGGTCAGTAAGAAAAGCCTTCTAAAAATAATTCACGTTTCAATCGCTGAACCGATTTAGGTGAAATTTCATATGGAGATAGTTTGATAAACGAAATCCACTTGGGTGCAGCCGCAGGCGAAAGCTAGTAATATCATAAATGTGTAAGTAAGTTTGTTTGTTACATTTCACTCGAATCAATTTAGATGAACGGACATAGGATTGTTATATCGCAATAGTGGACATTCTCATGAGTGCAGCCGCGGGTGATAGCAAGTTATTAATATGCAGCTTGATAATAATGATTCATCGAATAACTGTTTAAGCAATAAGGTTTTTCAAATTGTGATAAAAATGTAATTATTAGGTTTATCACGATCTATTGATTACGATAACTCTTTATTAGCTAACGTAAACGCGAAAAAGTAATCTATTAACTAGGTAGATCAAAATACTTCATATTATAGACGTCAGATGATATTGTAAGCCTAATAGTTACCATAAAACAATTTAACAAATTATTATACGTTTTAAGATGTTTTTATGGCTTTGAAATTTACTAATTCGATGGATGAGTAACCAGCAGGTATTCACCAGGTAGAGATAGCGACTGTTGATTCGATTCCCACACGGGACACCACTTTGTGTGATCCACAAATTGTTGTTCCAAGTCTGGGTGTACATTGTATCCGCGATTTATATGTATGTAAACTCCCACAGATGCAAGAGTTGTCCTTTAAAATAGAAAAAAAATGACTGTATGTATATTCAACATACAATGTACATTCTAGCTCTCATAACCAATGTAAAACTCCGGCTTCTCGCGTACAAATACGTATTTTACCTAAGAGTGTTAATTGAGATAAATGATAATATATACAACCCATAAAATGTTATCATATTGTATCAAATACAAGGTAGTAAGTGGGTATTATTAAATGCAAGCACTTCCTAGAAATAAAGTAAGATATTATACACATGGACAATTCTAAATGGTCATTGTAAATTCATAAGGTGCATGTTTTATACAATCAAATTTGCAAATATTATTGATAAAGAATTCTTAAGGCACCTGTCCCACCAACGACGATGAGCGAGAAGCGAGTAGCGATTTATCGCTCAAGAAACGTACAACAGGGTCCTTATTCACTATCTTTTTATTCGTTTTCGCGTCAAACCCGCGCTTTTAGCTGTCAAAATCTTGACATAATTTTGTATAGAGAACTGCGCTTAGAAATGCATCGTGCATTCGCGCGGACATCTTTGAGCGCACGGCGCATGCGCCAGTTCGCGCGGGCTTGTCGCGAAATCGAAGAAAAACATAGTGAATAAGGACCATCTGGGTCCTTATTTACTCCGGTATTTTATAGATCCCTTCCGTGTAAACAAAAGAGATGCAGTATAGAGCGAGTACTCGCCGGCAGTGTGTACACTCAACGACCAACTATTAATAAATGTATCTGTTTTGTTTACACCGGATCTACTTATGTATGTACGAGTCTTGAGCGATAAAATCGCTACTCGCTACTCTTATTCTCGCCGTTGGTCGGACAGGTGCCTAAAGGATCTCATGCTTTGGCCATCAGATTATATAATCATTGTCGCACGTACACGCGAACTTATAAGTTGTAGACATTCGTAAAAACTGGTGACAATTGTTTTGAGACATTCAAGGTTTTGCAATCAATGTCAGTTTTTGACACAAATCAAAACCATGAAATATTAAACGCGCAGAAGTTACACAAGGACATCGTTCTTGAGAACGAAATCTTAGAACACCTACGAAAGAAAGTGGCTCAACTTTACGCAATATAAAAGCTTTACTTTCTCCACATTCAGTATTTTGTGTCATAACGCCGGTTTTTGAACAATATCTCAGTTCACGAGTATCGAAAGGTTGAAAAGATATACATACTATTAACCAAATCTCTTTACTAATATTATAAATCTGAAGAGTTAGTTTGTTGTTTGTTTGAACCTGGTAATATCAGGAACTACTGGTCTCAATTGAAAAATTCTTTCACTAACTACTTCTACACCAATATTTCAGCACAAAACCTTTTTACATTGTAAGTGTATATTCCTACTATGTGTACCCTTAGAGATTAATATAACCAATCTTATGTATTCTTCTTTTAATATTTTTATCTCATCTTTTTGCATCAGTCGTCTAATATGACGTATAATATATTGGTGGCAACACCTTACCTACATATACAGTTTATAAACATAGAAACATTGTAAACATTGGCAATTTGAAAATAGTGGCCGCGAGTTTTTATTGCCCGTTTTCCGGCTTTACCTATTGTTTGTGAACAGGCATTACAAGTAAATGTAGAATCGACTTTTCACAAGTGTAGTATTTTGCTTCCTAAGGTATTAAAGATTTTTATTATTACTATAATTTATTATGTTCGTGAATCATGATCTAGATTTACTACCAACTGACTACTTATGCTGTTTTCCTTACAGCAATAAATTATAACGAAGGTGATGTCAAAGTTTTATGGTTATAACTGCAGATCTGTGAACGATGATCTGTCACAAGGTTTACCTAAACTTTAATGACTGCAATTTGCCTTGGTACAGTACTATTATTGCACAAAACATAAAACCTGTATTAACACCGTTTATTATAGTTATTGTTAGAAATAGTCTTCGTATAAAGTATTATCCTGTTTATAAAAATGAATGAGTCCTTACTCATTCATCATTCAGAAAGATGTAAACAGGATAGAAAAGGATTTCAATCTCGGAGATGAACAAAATTAAAGCAATCAAAGCGGCCGGTATAAGCCTAATGCGTAACAAAAACACAAGTAATGAGTGTAAACACGAGAATCGCGATTCAGGATTTGACGCGATCTGTCAAGTGTCAATTTGTTTATATTATTTTATGTGGGTAGCGCCACATATCTATAAATACTTATAAAATCCAAATGGTTGGCATCGGGTTTATGAACTTTGTTTCCCATATAGAATTTAATATTTATATGAGAACAAAATTAACAAAGTCTATCCGTAACCACGGCCGTTGCAATATGGTCGAAACGTCGGGCAATAAATAATGTGTGTTTATCCTAAATTATTTACGCGATTGAGACCCGTAATTTATATATTTTCATAAAATTAACAAATAAAATTTAATATTATTAATATTATTTAACCTATTGGCGTATTAAGAAAGTAAAAATTGACGTACATATGTACAAGTTTTAACTTAATTGAAAATGTGGGTGTCTGTAAATAACCAGTGGTGTCGAACAAAACAAGTTGTAAATTACACGGATCAAGCATAGCTATATGGCATGTATGTTATGAATATGATGAGCGTAGTTAATTAAATTATCATATTATTTTTAATGTGACATTGAAATAGTTTTTTTAAATGTATTCATTATTCTAGCCTCTTTAATATTTTTAGGTAGCATATTAAACAGTTTTGCTTCATCGTCCATAACATTTTTTTCCCGTAGTTTGTACATGGTGTTAATAGTTTTATGTCATTAGCACTTCGTAGAATTTTTTTTTTGAGTTTGTTGTTTTTTGTTTAAAGTGTATTTGTGTTTGTATGTATTTTTTTAATATTTTTAGAATCAGTATACAATTATAACAATGGTTTAAGATATATTCATTTTTTTCTTTATGTGTAAGAAAATTGTAATTAAACCAAATCATTATAAAAAAATATGCATAACTATGTATTATTTTTTTTTTATTATTATTGAAGTTTATTAATTTTATAACGTGTACGAATCGCGAAAGTTTATCAAGTTTTATAATTATTTTTTTGTTATTTTATTTCGCACATCAAATATAAGTCCGCAGATCGATGTATCTGCGAGGTTAAGTAACGTTACCACTGTCGGTCCATAGATTGGTGACCGTTTTCGAACATTGTCATAGGCCTCCGTGCCTCAGAGAGCACGTTAAGTGGTAGGTCCTGCGCCTAAAGCGCTTATTACACTACACTAAATCAGGGACCTAAATCCTTAAAAAGAGCGGTGTAATAAGAGTTAGGGCCCTAATTCTCTAACAAATTTTCAAGGCCACCTCGATTTAGGGCCCTGATTCAGGGTAGTGTTTAATAGCCGTTTATGTCCTGCGTAGTTGACTAGTCTCTAGTAAGATTGGCCGCGGTAACCTACATCGGTTAGAAAACCATTATAATTTAAATAGAGCCTAAATAATGGAACCTCTCTAGAATATAATTATGTATTCTATTGATAAATGTCTATGTCCAAAAGAGCCGGTACAGCGCGTTAACTAAATTTCTAAACGGGCCACTGTTGAGGTTAAAAGTTATGAACTAGTTTCATAACACCATTAAAGCCTGAATGGATTTTAAACCGGGTTTATTAACAAACTGCCAACTTACATGTGTTTACTGCGAAATGAGCAGTATAGGTAAATGCTTTTTATTTTATGTCATTTCAAAATAATCATTTAATCGCTGTCAGTCCTAAGTCATTTAATGGGTGGCCGTTATCGAAAACTGTTACGTTCTCGTGCACTGAACTTTTATGCCGTTCGGTCCTGCGCTTAATCTCTCTCCGCTCTGAGTCTACAAGAGTGAGTAAGAAAGAGTTCACAGATTTATTTATGTACTATGCGTTTCAAATGAGAAGATTATCGCGATCGCATCAACTTCACTCTGTACTTGTCAAAATTGTACCGCTAGCAACGAAAACTCCCAAGTCTGGTAAAGTACGTATGTGTATGTTAATGGAACGGACGTAATATTTATTTTCTTTGAACTATGTACCTCACATTTTTCTTTATTATAATATTATTAGTATTCGTTATTATTTAATAAACAACAAACAGAAATAAGTAAATAGGCAAAGTATGAGAATATTTTACACTTTGGTGGTATCTACGATATTTTTTTTTAACTAAAACATATCTATAATAATAAATAGTAAAATAAAGTGCTTATTTATTGTTCATTAAAGTAGGTAGGTACTTCTGTGTAATACTAATGACACCTTTTTACGAATCATTTTATTGCTGACCTTACGTTACACAATGAAGTTGCAGTCGTAATGCGAATCAAAATGTCATCATGACATTATTAAAATATATATATTACGGGTCTTAATCGCGTGAATAATTTAAGGTAAAATACCTTGTTTATTGCCCGACGCGTTGTGACAAACGGTGTCCGTCGTCAACATCGTGGAATCCCGTGATCGGGAAGTGTATACACCGCCAAACAAACATTACACGCCAGTGTGCAGATGTCCTTAGTGTTGTGTGTCGAAGTACCGACGGTTCCGTAATAGTGAGTGATAAAAATCAAGCGAGGGTAGTTTCCGAAACCCGCGCTTCACGGAGGCGACGCTGAGCTCAACTAGTCTTCCCGTGACCACGGCCGTTGCAATACGGTCGAAACGTCGGGCAATAAACAAGGTATTTTACCTTAAATTATTCACGCGATTAAGACCCGTAATATATATATATATAAGCGCAGGAGGGCCTTCGTCAGGATTCATCGTGGGCACGTGGTCGAGTAACAGAAACAACTATTCACTTCGGCTACAACGTCTTTTTAACTTGCTTCACAATTTAAACTATTTCGGATACAGTTACTTTTAAATAAAACCGTTACACTTTTTCAAATGATTATAATTTTACATGAAATAATGTCGCAGATAATCACACGGTAATTGCAGGCTTCACAATAAACACTAACTAAGTTAAAATCTATAAGGATTAACCCGATAGATAGCGATTCGTCGCAGACGTGGTGCGCTCGCGGCCGTTCGTAAAAAAGTGAAGTCTTTAAGATGGCCGTCCCGCTACCATAGACACGACGCTCCGCTAGAGTGACATTGACAGCTCATGTCACTCTTGACACTGACATTTCTGTAAGGCGCCGTCATATATTTTAATAATGTGTACAAATCGCGAAAGTTTATCAACATTTATGTCATCATGACAGTTATCAACTCATTTGACACGCATAGTGCGTATGAAGACACAAGTGTACTCCCTATTTCTTAACTCTCGGTGTGCACACTGATGATGGGGATGATGGCTGACCCATGCGTCAAACTCGTGAACGGGCGCCCTTGGGGTGACATTTTATAGGTTTCTTAGTTTATAATTAGTGGTTCAAAAATTAAGTAGTTTTTCTTATAATAATCGAATAGCTGTTGCCTTTACCCTCTTCTATATTTTTATAAGTTGATGCTCCCATCCACACCGTAGGAGACTATTCATTTAAAACTTGATTATACCAGTTTACGTACTATGGTTATTGCTTGCGTGAGTTTCATGGTGTAGGTTGCAGCACCTTACTGGCTTTACTGTATATAAACAAATATATTGTAAAAAATGGCATTTAAAAAAGTGACCTCGAGTTTTTATTGCCAAGTTCTTTTCTCACGGCTTTACTCTTGTGAACTTGGCATTAAATGTTGAATCATTCTATTCCAAATTTGTTCTGACGAGTATTTTGACTTTGACTTTGATCTTTAATGAAATTGGCAGTCGTGAACAAAATCGTTTAGGACAACATATTCAGTCGTTTTCATTGCTTGGATGTTACCCAAGTTAGATGATCTGTTACCATTAAACCAAATAAGATAACATTTTATTTTATTCACAGTACATAATGGAAGAGATACCTTATCACCCTCTGATCATCGTAACAAAAGAAAATATAAAGAAAGTACGTCAGCTATGTGATGCCGATGACCCGAAGAGAATCAAAGATAGCCTGGATGCGGTCGAAGAATGGGTCAAGAAACAGGATCATTTGATCGGTGCTATGCCGTATTTGAGTAAGTACTTAGAAATACTACCTACATGGCTATTGCTATATGGTTTTAGAGATATTCTTTGGGTATAGCGTTAGTGCCGTTACAAATCTTTGTGCGCATTAGAAGTCCTTTCCATATTGCGTACAAAGATTTGTCAGATGGTTGTTCAGAGTTCAAAGTTGATCAGATGGAAAATATACCATTATGTAAAAATTGTAATTATGACCAAAAACTTTAGTTTATTACATAATTATTAATGACTCGCTCATGTCCACGGCTTCGCCAGCCAAACTTTGCACTCCTGTTTTACCCCTTAAGGGGGTCAATTTTTAATAATCCATTCTTATATATCTATCTTGCTCTCCTACGTTATAAAAAGAACCCCAAGTTGTGCAAAATTCCAAGTTTCTAACCCTTATAGTTTAGGCCCTGCATTGATATGTCAGTCAGTTAGTCAGCTTTTCCTTTTGTATAAGGTATAGATAAATAATATACACCTACTGCGTATGTATAGGTATAGAGTACAACAATGTCGTGTGTCCTTTCTTATTTAGTGCTAACCCCTTACTAGCAGTTAGCACTAAATAAGAAAGGAGAGTTTGAGACACTTTATATTTATAAAAATAAAAGCTTGATATCCCATAATAAAACGCACCTGTAATCACCTAAGCAAGGAACAGTAATTACCTTTTAACTAAGCACAAAACTACAAGTTGCATTCCAATTTCTCTGTTGTCATAACAGTACCTAACGATGAACTCTGGTGACCTGTCACACTTGAAAACTCCGGTTTTACAAACACACTCGATGCGTGTAGACAGCAAGGAGGGTGGTCAATGAACTCATTGACTTACGAGATCATTGATTAACAAACAGTCAGATATAAGACGTTAATATTTGCGAATATTCCAACCGAATTAGTACAAATGTCTTCAACAGTATAGGAACGAAATTTTTTTTTTTTAAAAAGTACTAGGGGTCAATTCCCGTATTTAGCAGTGCTGTTGCAGTTAAGTTTCGATTAAAATGAGCATTTTTGTGATCTTGTAACTTTAGGATCGCTCTCAAATACGCTTGCGTCAAGCATGCGTCTCGAGAGCGCAATAACGACATTCTAGTACGATGCGCAAGCATTTTTAAGATCGATTTCAAAGTTACAAGAATATGAAAATGGCAGTTTTATTCTAAACTTAACTGAACTGCAACTGCACTGCTTTAAATACATGAATTGACCCGCTGACCTGTTATTAGCGGCTGTGCGTGTACCCTCTATAGCAATAGAGTGTTTAGTTTAGTCGACTCCCGATTAGGGTACAAGCCCTGTGTCGCGAGGGACTTTACAAACATACAAGTCACGGACACAAAGTACACCCAGACTCGGAACAACAATTTGTGGATCACACAAAGTGGTGTCCCGTGTGGGAATCAAACCCACGACCTCCTGCGTAGTAGTCAGACATATTTCCACCGCGCCACAGAAGCAGCCACATAAAATTTCTTTAAAATTCTTCTTATAATTTTATTCCAGAGAAGACAAACAAACACACCTTATATCTTGTTAATGTTGGTGAAGTAAGAATGATAGATATATTTAATTTTGCTACTCTGAAAAGAAGAACTTTATCATCAAACATAACTCTAAACATCTGGTTTCACGTGTATTAGATCGGACCATAATCAACATATCTCCACAATAAAATTTCATATATTAAGCATATCTTCAGAGATTATAAAGTTCTTCGACTTTAATATTGGTATAGATTTGATACTAAAAATATACCATACAAAATGATATGATAATTGACGTTTGCGTCAGCGTCAATTTGCTTTTATGATTGTCGAATTGTAAGTAAATAATACTATGAAGTCATATGTAAATGAGAAAGTCACACGAAGATTGAACCAAGATCAAAGACCAAATCGACATAATCAATTCCCAGTAATAGGAATGCATAAGACTGGTTATATTATCCTCTTTCAGATAAGAGAGATAAAGCTTTTAAACATCGTTTTATTCCTTTGTGTAATTTTCAAATCATCTTTATGCTAATTTTGAAACATACATTTTAAACATATGGAGGTAAATTTTCTCAAGCGGGACTTGAACCTGCAACTTTAGGGGTATCGGCCCTAAATTGTTACCAACTCCGGCACTGAGACATTGATTTAAGAGACTGAGACTCCGGCACTTTGTTGCTATAGGGCAAACCTACAGCCGCTAGGAACAGGTCAGGTTAATTAAGAAAGAATAACTATTTGGAAATCAATAGTAACACATGCTTATAATCCGTATCAAATGACATAATTGCAAACTGCTTGCAACAGTTACTTATGTTACATGTCAGTTTATGTCCCTTTCCCCACAACACTTATATTTAAAACTAGCTGTCCCGCGCAACTTCTCGTTTTTGCAACATTTCTCATAGCTGCTCCGCTCCTATTGGTCTGGTATATAGCCAACAGTGAAATATTTTTTCAATTCGGATCAGTAGTTCCTGAGATTACAGCGTTCAAACAAACAAACTCGTCAGCTTTATAATATTAGTATTGATTTACGGCAATCTTCGCGCTACCTATCTTGTCCCCGATGACTAACCTGGAAGATGTTATTAACAGCTTATGGTCGGTACCATCAAGGGCGGGGATTTTTCCTCCATGTACTAAATGTATATATGTATCATTTAATTTATTAATAATGTTTATCTTTTGCACTCTGTTCACTGGTCTTTTGTGAGGCTTAATTCGGACATAGGTCCAGCACAGAGAAGCCCTTTGTAGTTTCATGAAATGGGTCACAATCCGAGGCCACTATATCTCCGCACTATAGAAAAATAGCAGTAGTGTGGGCCCAGGAGATGTCACAACTGTTGTAAAATATGGAATAATGAGTTTAAATTTCTGCCATTAACATTTAAAGCTAATTAATTATTGTTAACTAATCTATTTAATTTAAAAAAATATATAAATTAAGGATTTATATATATATATTATTTTCTTTTTGTTATTTAAATTTTAAAATTGTGTTATTGTGGTACGTAACTTATATTACATAAAAATAAAACATTATAAGTGACGTTAATTATAGAATGGATTATAGATACCTAAGTATCTATAATCCAGTCTATAATTTTGGAAAAGAGATACAAATAAAAGTAGACTATGCTAAATTACTTCTAATAAGGAATTAATTTTCTTTTCTTCAGCAAGAAACATCATAGAACGGGTGTTTATTATCGCTAAAGGTTCAGTGGAATTAACGAAGAGAAGAGTGGAGAGATTGCTGACGTCACGAGGATTGATGCCTGAAATGTGCCTGAATAGAACTGTAGAAGAATTTGAGGCACAGTGGGATTGCATGTAAGTATAGTACTGTACCTACCTAATTTTGAATGCTGATTGTGTTACTATAAGCTAGTGGCAAAAAAACAAAAAACAACTGGCATGAAACCAAAACAAGAATTGTTTGAAAAATCAATTACCAATTTATGAAAAACTAGCTGTCCCGCGCAACTTCGTATGCGTAAATTTTCCCCGTTTTTGCAACATTTCTCGTCGCTGCTCCACTCCTATTAGTCGTAGCGCGATGTTATATAGCCTATAGCCTTCCTCGATAAATGGAAAAATCCAGCAAAAAAAGAATTTTTCAAATCGGATCAGTAGTTCCTGAGATAAGCGCGTTTAAACAAACAAACGAACAAACAAACAAACCTTTCCGCTTTATAATATTAGAATAGATAAAGAAGATAGGTGGCAGTGCCAAGAAGCGAAGATTTTGTCAGATTGCTGTTTTTAAATCATCAATTTTTATTTCACTTAAGATTTTATTGATTTAAATTCATTTTTAGTGCAATAAAAATTAATAATTTGAAAATATAAAAAAAAATAGTTTTTATTCTATATATAAAACAAAGTCGGGTTAATTACAACAATTATAACTCAACAGTGCAGCGGGTGGTTGATTTTATAATTTTTGATTTGTTGCATTTTTCACGGTATGAAATAGCGGAGTGATGTATATATTAAATACAAGATATTTAAAAACTACTCTAAATTACATTTATAATAATACATTATATACAAGATATTTACAAAAAGAAAATAAAAAAGGGAGGATACAAAGCCGTTTAGGCGTAAAAGAATAACTATCAGAATTAGTATTTTTTATAAACTACGAAATGAGGATATCAACTTTCGCGTTAAATAATTATAACTATTTATTATACGGGAATTAACTCGCATTGTTTACCTTAAAATTGCTTGATGTTTCGACCAGGTTGCACCGGCCGTGGTCGCAAGCGGACACGGCCGGTGCAACCTGGTCGAAACGTGAAGCAATTTTAAAATAAACAATGCGCGTTAATTCCCGTATAATAAATAGGTACGAAATGAGGAGACGAGCAAGTCTTGTGCCTGGTGGTGGTGAGCGTCACGCTAGCCCCTAACAGTATTAGTGCCATCCAAAACATTGTTTGACCAAAATCTAAATATCACCGTACCGCGCTCCTCATTTGAGACATTATCTAGTTCATAAGTTTCATTTACCCAAAAATTACACTTGCTACAGTGCCCTTCAATCGAACAAAGCAAGTGACTGACTCGGTGTGAGTGAGTCCGACTGCTACGCCAGAGTCGTGTGTTCGATTAACACACGGGAGACCACTTTGTGTCATTCACAAACTGTTGTTACAAGTCTGGGGGTGTACTTTGTGGAGTCCGACTGCTACGCCAGAGTCGTGTGTTCGATTACCACACGGGACACCACTTTGTGCCATCCACAAACTGTTGTTACAAGTCTGGGGGTGTACTTTGAGTCCGTGACTTGTAGGTTTGTAAAGTTCCCCACGACACAGGGCTTGTACCCTATTGCTGAGTCACTTAAAAAATCACTATTTTACGAAAAAATATCTTAACTGTTATGGTACCCACCAGTACGGCTTATGGCTTAAACCTACTACTGGTAAATTACAAGGCGGTACAAAGTTTACCGGGATAGCTAGTTCCTAATTAAGAAGTCACACTATCATAATACAGGCAGTATTATGATAGTGTGACTTCTTCAAAGGTCAAGTGTACCATTGGCACCGATTTTAAGGACCCACCCGTTAATACCAAAGATTACGGACCATAGCTCTTGCATTGTCCCTAAACGCAAATCTGAAATCAAACCTTCAAATCCATAACGATTTATCTTTACTCAAATCTTAAAAAGAGCGCATCTGATCACTTAAAAAGTACTAGCCAAAAAAACTGGGCACATAATAGGTGTTAAATTTGGCGTAGGAGTTCCAGTAAAGTAATAGAGTATTTTACTCTATAAGAGAACAAATCTGAAAATATATTAAAGAGATAGTTTTGGTAAAAAGTAGCCTGAAAATATTAGTTTTCGTTCAAAAAATAACTAAAAAAATTTTTAAATTCAATTCGAAGTTTCCAGTTTTTTAATCTGTTTTATAACACCATGAAATAGTAGCCGCCATGTTACTACGCCATACTACTGTGTAAACTGTCAACTGATCGGTGTAAGTGCACATTTGTTTACATAGCCAACTGACGTCATTACCACAGAGAAATATGGCGTCCACTGCGGCCAGCGTTTTCGTCAAATTACGCGGGAAATGTAAAATTTAAATGCATTTTTATGACACTAATCGATTGAATAAAAAATTTGTGTTTTTAGTGGCTAATTACCACTTTAGAAATAAATTGCGACTTTTTAAAAATAGTTGTACTGCGTAGATTTTAGACAAATGTATAAAATAAATATCCAAAATCTGACACAAATCTAAAATCTATAGAGAGCTTATGATCTTCTTCGCTTAAATAGAAAAATGCACTTACGTTGATCTAATGCATACACACTTAAGAAACGCTATACTAACATGGCAATGCTCTAAGCTTTTTGCTCCTCTTGGTAAGCCACATAGAAATATTAAAAACAAAACACAGCTGCTCAATTTAATAAGGAACAAAATTCCTACATAACCTATTAAATATTCAAAATGTTAACAAGAATAACAAGTTTTTCTACAAGTTAACTACCGGTATTTGAGACGAATAAAATTAAAACGATACACACACGGCCAACACGGCATTCACGGTACTCTTCCTAAACATTACATCTAAAAATAATATACTTAATTGGCATAATAAAACATTAAAATGGAAATTCGAATCCTGTTTCAGATTTATTTTGATTAGAATCGTTAATCATACAAATTACAAAGTTGATAATAAAATATAATCAAAGGTGCATGTTGTTGCATTTTAGTAACCTTGACATTTGATGAATTTAAAAAAAACTTCAATCCTTATCTTCCTGATTCTGAATAAGTATACCTATATAATCATGCACTCTATGAGTGAAAGTATAAAGATGAAGCTATGAAATAACAGATTAAAGCTACCTAGCTATCTTATAGTGTAAAGCACCAAGAAACAAGTCCGCAAATTCCGCAAAACAATTTGGCGGCAAAAATCTGCCATTTTAGTTTTATATAATTTTATGTACCCAGAGTCAATCTCACAACTTAGAAAATCTAACGATATCTCTCAAGCTAAAATTTATTAAGCCATTTAGGTTCTAGAGCGTGCCAAATAAATAAACATACACACATTCACACTAGCATACATACGGTTATGTTTTCCAAGTGACACTCGAAAAACATAACCCTCCTTCTTACGCAGTCGGGTAAAAATCTCGTGTCTCTAAGACGGCAAGATCGTTTTTTTTTTTAATATGGTTGGTATGAGAATATAGGTTATAATTTTTTTTTTTTGTTACAAGGGGAATATTGACGCAGACCAAGTTGCGTGGGTCAGCTAGTATATTATTATAATTGATAAAATAATACATTTAAGAAAAAAGGACGTTCAAATCGTTTTTCTGATTTAATTCGAAGTTGGTAGTAAATTATTAATGTAGATGCATAATACTGGCGTTTGACCTTGACATTAGATGAAATTAAAAAACGTACAAATCTCTACTTCTTGATTAAGTATCGATAATGCATCCTATGAGAGGAAGTATTATTTTAATTTATTTATTAAATATTCAGAAGACAACAATAAATAACAATTATTAAAAATGTTTACATGAATGTCTATATTAATTCTGTGGCGCAGTAGTGCCCCCGATGAGGCAGTGTAGTGCTTTAACTTTTTTACCCGACAGCGCAAGAATGTATGTAATGAGTCTGTATGTATGTTTATTTCTTTTGCACGCTCGCGCGCTCTAGGGTCTAAATGGCTTAATGGATTTTATTATTATGTTTAGCTTGGTCTTAATGTCTTGGAACAACTCACACAACGTCATCCAGACAACTGATAAACATACTTAATCTTACTACTATAGTCTTAAATACACACACATTATAGATAAATTACACCCAGACACAGAATAAACCATTGGGCTCATAACAAAAAGTTTTATCCTGGGTGGGGATCGAACCTATGATCTCCGGCTTAGCAGTCAGGGTCACTAAATGACTGCTAAGCGAAGTCTTAGCTTAGCTTAGTTGGAGGGGTTAACTGGATTGCTAGTAATGTGGAACTACAATCCGACATTGCTAGTTATCTTTTTTTTTTAAATAAATAAAAATAAAGATTTCATTTTTTCAGGAACTATGTTCCCCTGCCAAAGTTGAATCCATCAGATCAAGCAAGAGTGATGGTGACGCAGTTTACAACGGACAAGTTGGAGCCATTCAGTATCCTGACATACTTTAGATATTGTTTTCTGGTAGGAATATTTTTGTGTATATTGATGTTAACTCTATTAAGACTAGCTCGCCGTCAATACCCGTAAATTTACTTATAAAACTTGTCTATGGCAAAAGTAAAATTTCACTAATAAATAACCTATTTAAAGACATAACGCTAGTTCACAGTTTTATTTTAGACTAGCTGTCCCGCGCAACTTTATTTGCGTAATTTTTCCCCGTTTTTGCTACATTTCTCATTGCTGCTCCGCTCCTATTGGTCATAGCGTGATGTTATATAGCCCATAGCCTTCCTCGATAAAATTAAACAGTTAATAATTTTTCAATTCGAATCATTAGTTCCCGAGATTACCGTTCAAACAAAGTCTAGCTTAGAATATTAGATATATTTTGGGACTTAATCCTATATTCAAAAGTAGCTGTCCCGCGCAACTTCGTCTGCGTAAATTTTCTCCGTTTTTGCCACATTTCTCATTGCTGCTTCGTTCCTATTAGTCGTAGTCTATAGCCTTCCTTGATAAATGGGCTATCCAACAGTGAAATTTTCAACATCAGTAGTTCCTTAGATCACCGCGTTCAACCTCAGGCAGCCTCTTTAGATTTTTGCCAAACAAGGATTTGGGTGGCACTGCCACTGTTATGGACTAGCGTCACGCTTACCATCAGGCGCACGACGTGCTCGTATCTTCATTTCTTTGTATCAAAAAAAAAAGCCTGACTGGGCTCTGAAGCAATGGAAGTCCAAACAGTTATGAAGGATGTCGTGTAATGAATAGTCTTGTCTATCCCATAAACAATTCATCTCATTTTTTTCTTTCAAAGTAACATTAAACATAATTATCATTTAAGTCGATGTAGCTGACTGTATTATCAGAATTAAGTCTGCTTTTATATACTGTGACTGAGTCAAAATGCCTGGTGATATTATTATAGCAAATCTCTTTTGAAACAAGCACTAAAGTGGAAATAGGCGTATTTTAACATATTTTAGACTATTTGAATTTGTATTATGTTGTTCATACAATTACTTCTTTAATTGTATGAACAATGTTGTAGATATATTTTATAGATTTGTTAAATAGTATATTATTTATATTTCAGATTGGAGAATACAGAATAAATTACGATTATACCCCTTCAGAGCGTTTCATTATTGACTTGACAAACATACATTTTGGTCTGTTGGGTAAATTGAACCCTGTTGTCATTAAAAAAGCTGAAGTTTTGTGTACAGTAAGTATAATTTAGTTAATTAATAAAAAATATAAAAAAATATAGAGTAATGGTTCTTTGTAAAATACGTATGATGTCCTAATATTTTTTTTTGTCTACAAGGCTAACGAAAGAATTAAAAATTCACCCGTAAACGAAAAGATAAGTGCCCCATTAATTCAAAATGTAATAATTAATTGGTTGTGTTTATGTAAAACCCTTGATAAAATATATTTAAAGCTGCAATCATTCGCTGTTGATTGTTTTTCTGGCATTTGTCAAGCACAGTCTATTTCACAATTAGGCTCAATTCGAATTTAAATTAATTTTCTAGAACCTTGTTTCTCTATGTCTCTTTTACTCAAAAGCTTTTCCTTTCTTTGGGTAACACTTTTAAGGTTTATATAATATCGTAGTCAGACATCACATTCTTTGTGGGCATCAAAGTCACTGATACTAATATTAAATATAACATTATTTTGCAGGAAGGTATTGGCACAAAAATCAAAGGCATTCATATATTGAACGCCCCACCGTTCATTGACAGGCTCGTGTTTCTATTAAAGCAAGCGCTTAGAGAGAAGGTGGCCAACAGGGTTCATGTTCACCCCAACTACGAAGACTTGCAGAAGCACATACCTAAGGAGATTCTGCCCAGAGACTACGGTGGTGATGAACAATCAGTAACTAAACTAAGTGGTAAGTAACCTAATTTTTACCCGGATATTGTGGTGAAAATTAGACGAGGCCCTTGTCCAGCAGTAAACCGATACGGGCTGATGATGATGATGAACCAAATGAAGCTAAAATGCCAACAGTTTGAGTGTTATTGGGCAACACATCAAATAATTGAATTGCTTTGCTGTATGCAGGAGAAAAAATATTCTTTACAACTCTTCCAGTAGGTTGTCTTCCAGGGACATGGCTTGGTACTGTATAAAGGGCAAACGATCAAATATATTTAACAAACATATTTGTCAAATTTCACGTTTCATCAAACATTAGCAAAAACGTTCGAACATACCATCAAACGTGTTTGTCAAACAACGTGCCAGAAGCCACCCTGTAAACGATTAAAATGTTTGACAAACACCGCCGTACACGATCAGACATGTTTGTCAAACACCCATCAAACATGACTTCAATCCAATTTTTCATCAAGCACATCAAACATAAAGATTGTTTGACAAACACTTCAAACAAGGCGGTAGACTATCAAAATATTTGACAAAAACTTGAAATTTGACAAATAATTTGATCTTCTACAGGGCACTTAAGAATGGTAGTTTTTCCACTTGGTTGAAAGTGCAGACAATTTCTTCTTCTTTAATTTCGACATATGACTTCTACTCTACTAGTAAGAATAGAAGTATTAGTAGATACTAGTATAGAAGATAAAAAGGAGACAAATGTGCAGGATCACAACGCCTTTTGTAGCTGTGCAGCAACATAAAGCTTTTTTGTGTGTCAGTTCAAAATATTACCTAAAAAACACACTGGGTACCAGTGGCGGAAGATCCTATAAACACCATTACTTTCTGTTTTCCTATGGATTGTAGTTACTTAGTATTATAGGTACAAACAACCATGTTCAACAAGGTATATTTTGAAAAAAGAGAAAAGAAACTGTTAGTCACTTCGCCTCTGTTGGTTACCATAACTCCTTCCGGCGCAATCGTGTGAAATAATGAATTGAATGCCAATTTTATATAACGTATTTTACAAAAATATTTAGAAGAACATTTTGAAAGCCGCTTATAACACGGAATATAAAATTCAATAATAATTTTAAAGTCTTTTTGCCTAAAATAAGTTTCAACTTGTTGTTAAAGCAATTTTTTATAGGGATTATAGTTATGACATTATGACATCTAATTAAAATTGAAAATACGTTTATATTATTTTTACAGATCAATGGAAACAAATATTAAAAGGAGAAGAAGCTAAGAAAATTATAAAGGATTCAGAGAAGTTGGTCAGCGACGAATCAAAACGACATACAGCCAAATTTAACGAAGAATATATGGGCATGCCCGGCTCCTTTAGAAAATTGACCGTAGACTAAGATTAGTTCCTATTAAACTGGTGATAAAGGATAAAAGTTATTATAGTTTATTTTTAAGCTGGATTTACACTGAGTCAGTAGCAGCTAATAATTGACTAATTGCCAATCACTGACCTCTATTATATAGTACTAGTATACTGGACTGGCTATCCCGCACAAAGTAACAGCAATTTCAAATGCCCATTAGAAATACGGTTTCACAGTACGGTATTTTGACAGTTATGACAAATGGCCGTTGTTGTTAGCCTTGTTACCATTGACGTATAGACCAGGACCACGCCATCCATTTCAATTAAAAAGTAAATATTGACTGCAAAGCGTAAAAGAGAAAAAAAACTTGGGCGGCCTTTGACAGGTATTGTCTACAAAGTAGCGTTGTCTCTTTGTAGAGAGTGGTCAATTTTGTGAGGTTATGGCGCAGTCCTGGTCTCTACGTGGTAGTTACACAAGCATAGACTTCATAGAGATAGATAGACTTCCATTTAATTTTGACAACTTGCCGTGCAAATATCAAAACTGTTCAGCGTACTATAATAGAGGTCAGTGTTGATAATACTCATGTATGTTACTCGTTATGTTATGTCAAATTTATTCAAATTATTTAAAGGATACTGTGAACTGATCCACTGAACAGGTTACATTGGACAGATACAGATATAGATTGGATACAAACAACTGTTTTGTTATACAGTCAGAACATAAACTTATCGTGGGTTCACATGCTCATGTTCAAAACGACATTCAACGGACACGATCACAAGCGCGAGCGTGTGAATAGGCGTGAATGTGCTGCTCGACTGTTTTTATGTACCGCCGGACGGCCCGTGTCAAGATGGCGGTTCACACCACGACAGAGACAGGATATCGCGACCGAAGACAGAGACGAGAGACCGAGACTATTACTTGACTATATGATTGCGTATGAGAGTCAGTTTGCGGGCGAGACCGAGACAGGTGACAGAGACGCGTGACAGGAGACTGCGAGACGGTCTCTGATCCGGACAAGTACGCTCGCGCACGGTAATAGTATGAATAGTAGCTTTGGTCTCGACCCACAGTACATGCAGAAGATACCGAGAGCTTTGTCGCAGTCTCCCATCTCAGTCTCTTGTCTCTTGGCTTAGTTTCCTGTCCTAGTCTCGCCTCTGTCGCGACGCAATCCGCCACCTGCTTGTCGAGCTGCTTACCGGACTGCTTGCAAGGCTGCGAGCTGTGCGTCCAAACGCACCATAACACTGACTTTACAATGATGTATTGTATTGAAGTGATATGCAATCATCAGTCATAGATTAATAAAAAAATCAGTGTACTGACTTAATGTAAATTACGTAATAAACGTTCTGAGCTGATAAATTTGTAGATGGATAGTTATATGCTTTTGCTTTTGATATTTCGGATGATGAAGTTCAAAAGAATATTAGCACATAATCCTCAAAACCATATTTTATATTTGTTATGCAGATATTTATATAAAAATAAAAACACATAGGTATTTATTATGTGTAATATCTAAATTAAAATATTCGCAGGTGATAATGTAATTGACATTATAATAAATAAATAAATTAGAATTTAAAAATATTAATTGTCTTTTTTTAGGATTCCGTAACAAAAATGGCAAAACGGAATCCTTATAGTTTCATCATGCCCGTCCGTAGCTTAGCTCAGAGACTGTTACTCGTAGAAGGCTGTAATTTTGCGTGGATACACATATTACTTACAAAGTGAAAGAATAAAATCTTTAAAAACATTTTTTATTGTGTGTAAGATCATTAGATAGGTCTTTTAAAAACGAAGGTCTTATAACCATTTGTGAAATATTTAGCCTGAAAGTGCAAATTTTTTTTAGAGTCAAGTGTCCTCCCTGCCAGCTAAATGGCTAATGTTGGGTATGCGTAAAAAAATAACGGTAGTAGTATATATAGTGAAATTAAAAAGAAAACTATCACAGCTAGGTAGGTTCTTCAAGTTTACGAGTCTAAGCTAATCAAATGAGAAGAATTACTATTATTATGTAGGTTTAACGTTGTAACGTTGTAAGTATGAAACAAAAACAACAGAAAACCCACTTCTTAAGCCGCATTATTCGAATCCCCCTCATTCGAATAATGTGGCTTAAGAAGTGGGTTTTCTGTTGTTTTTGTTTTTGTTGGGGATGACTACGGAACCCTACAATTAGTTAGTAACCCTTTGAAAACTGCACAGTAAACTGTAAATTAAAAATATTTGTATAACTAATCTAGAATAAGAGGTTTTCTTATTGGCTGTTTCGTGAGTTCGATTCCCACCCAGGATAAAACTTTGTGTGACGTGCACGATTGTTCCCTCTGTTTCAGAAATACATGAATAAGTTTATCAGTTGTTTGATTGTCATAGTGCAGGCTCTGGCTAGTTTGGGATCAGATGGCAGTGTGTTAGTTCACTTAGGATTATATAACTTTGTTATTATTTAAACTCTCGTGGTTTAATTTCGTGCCGTTAGTCTGACCAAAATTGCAAATTGGTGATTTTTCGTACCTCAAAAGGAAAAAATGGAACCCTTAAAGTATTACTTTTCGACCGTCCGTCGAAATTAAAACCGTTTACTCAGGTCTACAGTCCCTTTAAGCTGTGAAAAAATCAAACTTCTAAGACACGTAAAAAAAAATACGGCCGTTTATTATAAAAACTGCGAGACTCGACTCCTGAACTATTTATAAATATGTACCTACAGATTTTACGGAACCCTCGGTGGGCGAGTCCAACTCGCACTTGTCGTATGGGAGCCCCACTTAAATATTTATTTTATTCTGTTAATGTTTTATAACATCGAAACTTTTTGAAAAACTGCTACTGAGGCGACTGAAACCTACGACAGGTTTCAGTCGCCTCAGTAGCAGTTTTAAGAAGACAGAAATCTAATCCCTAAAGAAAAGAAAGTCTGTTCCACCGTTTTCCTAGATGTAAAACAAGCTTTTGATAAGGTATGGCATAAAGGCCTTGTCCATAAACTACAAAATATGCTACCAAAACAATTTGGGGATATTTTGGAATCTTACCTAACAAATAGAGTGTTTAGAGTAAGACAAGAAGACTTCACGAATACAAGACCAAATTACCAAAAGGTGCTTATAAACAGTAATATTGTACCGTACGAAAATACAGATAAATACTTGGGTATGACTCTAGATGCTAAGCTTCGCTGGAAGGCACACGTCAAGAAGTAACGCGTTGAGTTAGAGCTCCGCTACAATAAGATGAATTGGTTACTTGGCAAGCACTCAGCATTGTCAGTGACCAACAAAATCTAATATATAAAATTCTCGTGTCACAATGTTCGTTCCCATACTCCTCCTAAACGGCTTGACCGATTCTCATGTAATTTTTTATGCATATTCAGTAAGCCTAAGAATCGGCTACTATCTATTTTTCATACCCCTAAGTGATAAGGGTTGCCCACCCCTAAAATTTATAACTATACTGTAATATTTTAAAGCTGAAGAGTTTGTTTGTTTGTTTGAATGCGATAATCTCAGGAACTACGGGTCCTAATCAAAAAAATATTTTTGTTTAATATAATTATTACTGTTAGATAGCCCATTTATCGAGGAAGGTTATAGGCATTATAACATTACGCTACGACTAATAGGAGCGGAGCAGCAAGGAAAAATGTTGCAAAAACGGGGAAAATTTACGCAGACGAAGTTGCGCGGGTCAGCTATTAACTCTATATAAACAAGTCCTTATGCCAGTGTGGACATATGGTATTCAGCTTTGGGGCTGTACCAAAAAAAGTAATGTTGAAACAATGCAACGATTTCAAAACAAAGTACTTTGGGGTATTGTAAACGCTCCCTGGTATATAAGAAATGAGGATCTCCATCGTGACCTGAAGGTTGACCTTGTTGCTAATATTATAAAAAAGCATGCTGAAGCTTATGAACGACGACTTCTTCGACATGTGAATGTCGAGGCCATTCAGCTCCTCGACACCACGGACAAAGTACGAAGACTCAAAAGGACTAAACCCTTCGAGTTAGTTTAGTGAGTGAGTGTTACGTAGTGCAATAAGTGCTACTCATTAGAACACAAGAACAATGTGATCCCCTTCATTAAAGACAATAAGAAAAAGTGCCAATGGACACATTCTTAAGTTTTAGTATACAACATAGCAGATTAAGGTAAAATCAAATTATTTATTAGTCTTTTAGACTAGATTGTAATGGAATGAGAAATCCATTCGGGTTCAACATTTAATATAAAAAAAATTGTATGTTGTTGCTCTAGTACCTAACCTAAAATGTTTGTATAGATTTAGTAGTATCCAAAGCAGGTAGTGCTTTGGATACTACTAAATCTATACTAATATTATAAAGCTGAAGAGTTTGTTTGTTTGTTTAAACATGGTAATCTCAAAACTAAGGGTCCGGTTTGAAAAAATATTTTTCTGTTGGGTAGCCCATTTATTGAGTAAGGCTATAAGCTATATAACACCACGCTACGATCAATAGGAGCGTAGCAGCAATGAAAAATGTTAGAAAAACGGGGAAAATTGATGCATACGAAGTTGCGTGGGTCAGTTAGTACTATATACGAGAGAACACTAACAACACGTATATGCTTGTGCGCGTATATGTTTTGTTAGTGTTCTCACAATCTCATAATCTGATAAAAGCAAAAGGCTATATGTAGGATTACAAAATTACATTACTGTACCCACAGATTGTGCCCAACAAATAAAACAGTTACACTATCATTGCAATACTATAAATTTATTTGAAACAAGTAATAAATATGGCAAACATAATCAATAAGAACATTTTACTAGCATTTAATAAATATTTTCATTATATTAAAACTTAAGTTTAAGAAACAATAATGATGAGCGATAAAAAGCACTTAGCAGCAACATAAGTCACTTGTACTTATTGTATCTATAATAGTTGTCGCACACTTGCGCATATTCGTTAATATCAAGGTAAATCAAGCGCAAAAGTAACGACATATTAAAACTTTAAAGACCTGTCATGGTCAAAATATAAGCTCTAATACTCATTTCGCCTACGCGGGTATAAACTCCAGGTGAATTTGGTCGGGCACAGCCGAAACCATGAGAAGTTATACCTGTCAGTCTGCCTGTACGACTTGAAACAGCGGGACCTCCGGAATCACCCTGGAAACAAACGATAGTATTACACCAAACAATGTAATCCTCATCTCATCTCAGACTCATTCAATTTCATCAGTGACAAGATGATGTTTTTTGTTTTTAGGGTTCCGTACCCAAGGGGTAAAAACAGGACCCTATTATTAGGGTTCGGTAAAAACAGGACCCTATTACTAAAACTCCACTGTCCATCTGTCTGTCACCAGCCTGTATCTCATGAACCGTCATAGATAGACAGTTGATCACAGATGATGTTTTTGTTGCAGCTATAACTTGTTATAGCTGCAACAAAAACATCAAATAAATTAAAAAATACTAAAAACAGAATAAATTAAAAAAATTTGATGTTTAGCATTGCCATACCACAAACGTGATTTTTTTGCTGTTTTTGGCTCGATATTATATTAAAGTGTCAGATAAGCGAGATCATTATTTCTGCAACATTAGACACTATATTCCGAAGGGTTCCATACCATTGTACGGAACGCTTCGTGTGCGAACCGACTTGAACTTAGCCAATTTTTTAAATAAAAAACAACTCCCGCAATAGCTCTGTGTCGCTGGATCAATATCCAAAACCCTGATTAACAAATTGAACAGCCTTCTATACCTAATGCTTATTGTAAAGTACGTATTGCTCTAAAAGGTACGAAGAGATGTAACATTTTTAGGAAACGGTCACCAATCTATGGACTGATAGTGGTAATTTACTGGTGTAGTGGTTAGTGATGACTGCAAAGTCAGAGGTTGGGAGTTTGATTTTCAGACGGGCCACCACTTTGTGTGATCCACAAATTGTTGTTCCAAGTCTGTCTGTATTTTGAATCGGTGATATGTAAGATATAAAACCTTCGCTGATCTCTTGATCAGTCCCAACACTTGCCGCAGTCTCTTTACAACATGTAATAGAAAGGTGTGGTCATATTCAATAGTAACCTAACGCATACGAGTCTTATAATAAAGAAAAACAAAAAAAAAAAGATAAGGTTAAGCAGCCATTATAATTAGAAGAAAAAAGAGGCAATTCTACCATGCATGTCACAATAACTACTTCTTATTATAACTTAATGTTATCATATGTTCTTACACGTATGCTATTATTACATCTGTCTGTAATACGATGTGCAAATGATGATGAATGTAAAGCTGTGACACAAGCCTCAATGGTCCAATGTTTCTGTAAAGCTGAAGACCGCAACAAATGGAGGCACATCGTAAGGACTGCATCACGAATACTCTGACAAGAGTGAACGACTAAAGAGAGAGAGTGAGATGTAAAACGTCGAATAGAAACAGAAAAACACACGTTTTACTCTAAAGACGTACTCTGTATTAAAATAACATTTTAAAATGACAAAGAAAACAAAATATGCGTTACCTGGCACGTATCAACGCCGCCTTCTTCATAACCAGCGCAAAACATTCTGGTTGTAACACCACCGCCTGTTTGATTGTTGCAGTCTTCCCTGGACACAACTGGCACTTGGGCCACCATCAGAGTCTCAGGGCTGCTACCGCCTTCCTGTAAAAAGATTTTAATTAGGAGTTTTTGTGTATAGAACTTGGAAAGCCAAGGTTTAAAATTGAAATTTACAACTCTGTTTACCCCCCTCGGTACGCGATGATGTGATAACTGTTGTAGCCCCAGCGGTGTAGATTTTGTGTTGATGAATCAATCACTTATTCAGAATAAATAACCATACATGAAGGCTAGCTTTCGCACGCGTCTCTACTCGTGTAAATATTGTTTCTTCATACAAACTTTGGACTCCCGTATCATCCCCTTATTAGGTAAATTTTGGAAAATCCTTTCTTAGTGGATGCCTATGTCATAACAACTATCTGCGTGCCAAATTTCAGCGCAACCCGTTCAGTAGTTTGACCTGTGTTGATTTATCAGTCAGTAACGGTTGCCTTTTATCTTTCTAATATATAAAAATCTCGAGTAACGGTGTTTGTGGTCGAAATACACCGAAACGGCTAGACCGATTTTAACGATATTTTTTTTGTATATTTGCTAGATATAAGAAATGGTCATAATTTTTTTTTTAATCGCGATTTTTGTATGAATTACAAAAACGGGAAAAATCAAATTGACGCAGAGGAAGTTGCAAAGTTGATCAGCTCGTATACGTATAGAAATATACATACAGAAGAAGAAGACATACTTACTGCAGTATTACCCCATCCACTTATAATCATATTTACGCCTTCTTGCGGATCGTTACCTGGTCTGACCAAAGATATAGCTCTAGAGTTATAACCATCTAAGTCCATCCCTTCATTGACTACGATTATAGCCACATCGTAGTCATATGTTCGGCTATTATACATAGGGTGGGAGTAAAATGTAGTTGTATTATACGTAGAGCCTCCGTCAAACTTGTTTGTGCTGCCAATTCTAACTAGAATGGACTGAATTCTGAAAAATAAAAGTTATTTGCTATAAATTCAACTTGGTACGAACACGACCACGAGCGTGTGAATCGGCGTGAATGTGCTGCTCGGCTGTTTGTAAACGGTACCATCCGCCCGTGTCGGGCTGCTTGTGTCTGAACGCACCTTTATAAATTTGACGGTTTGTGTTGAGCGATCGGTAAACGGTCATTAAAATATATAAGATATATAAATATACATCGTAATTACCACATCCACGGGGGAGCTAGTCATACTTTATGAGCCGACTGTACGTGCATGCGTGCGGAAAAACATACCTGGGCAGACAATGAGCAGCGGATACTATATAGTATTCACTGACTATCGAACCACCGCATTCGTAATCGCCGCGTCCATCGTTCAGTATTAGATAAGCTTGGTAAGGATAGTTTTGAATAGTAGCATCGACACCACCAACTATCTTATCGCCATTATTCAATTCGTTTTGGACCTCAGCCTTCCGGCTGAGAGATTTACACCAAATACCTAAAAAAAAGAAAATCAATAAAAAAATGCCTTCTACTTCTTGCTTGTACATCGGGTCGATGAATAGTGGCCTTTTTATACTTTCTCTAGGTTTTATCTACCCTTGTAACAAATTTCATCTCAATCGCCCCAAAATCTTCGGATGAGCGCGTTTAAATGTAAAAAAATCTTCAGATTTATGTAGATAAGTATTACGATAACTTTATAGCAAAGGTATTTTAAATATTTAAACCGCCACTGCAGTTAAACAAAATTTAAAAGTAGTATTATAGAATTTTATAAGTACCATATTGTAGTGTCACGGGTAGACGTCTCGTAGAGTCTACCCGTGACCACGGCCGTTGCAATATAGTCGAAATGTCGGGCAATAAAACAAAGGTGCTAAGACTTAATATAAAATATTTACGCAATTAAGACCCGTAGCTTATAAAATTCTATTATGTTTAAAAGTGTACAAAGATAATATTTAAAAGTAGTAGTTGTTTTTTGTTGTTGTTAAATTCACTATATTAATTTTAATCAAGCGAATCCGGGGTAGGTCGCACAAGTGCAATTAAAATAAAGCACTCAAAGCGTACGACGACATTTTATTTTTTATTTTTTAAAGACGACCCTCGCAGTTCGGTACAAGCCTTGTGTCGCCGGGGATTTTACAAACATACAAGTCACGGACATAAAGTACACCCAGACCCGGAACAACAATTTGTGGATCACACAAAGTGGTGTCAAGTGTTGGAATCGAACCCACGACCTCTTGTGTAGCAGTCGGACACACTCCCACCGCGCCACAGAGGCAGTCTATGTTATTAAATTGATTTTATAACATATTTTTTGTTTTTTATTTACAAATTATATCAGTATATTGATAAAGATAAACAAGAAAAAATAATAGCATCAAAATAAACCAAGTAACAAATACCTTTGCTGCAAATGAAAACGCAAACAATGAAGTAAATGGCTAACGTATCCATGTTTCTCGCTGAGATGTAAATCAGATGAGTGATGCTGCGGTTAAAAATGAAACCTTAAATACTTTTCTTTATACCACCATGTGTTCATCTTATCTAATGTCATACTATAATTACAGACATCACTGATAGGGCCCGTATATTAATCCCATAATTATTATGTTCTGATTTATCGCAGATAATTTGTATCTGTAAATACAAAGTCTCGTGCTTGCAGGTGACCGATTGTAATATGCTGAGAATTTGCCTAAAATTATTGTAAAAATTAAAATCAATTTTATTTTAATATGTCTGAGACCTTCACTAAGTTACTAGTAACTTAAGCCGAAGATAGAACAAAGTGACATGCAATTGGAGAGGCCTATGTCCAGCAGAGGACTGCGAAATGCTGATGATGATGATGTTGAAGCCTAAGCTACCTCTACATAAAATGTTCTCAAAATCAGCAATAATTTTAGAAAATAACCATAATAAACACCTTAAATCCGTAGCTTATAAAATTCTATAACATCATAAATGTTCTCATTTGTCTGTTTAAGAAACTGACCTTAAAGCATAATTTATATCTGACTGATTCATCAACGAAGACACTAAATTTCTATAGCTACACTGAAATTTTGGCAGTTTTTATTAATTATTGAGAAACTTATCGAGAACAGATAGAAATGTATGCAAAACCGGACAAGTACAAGTCTCGCCCATCGAGGACCCTACAAATTTATAAGAACATATAAATAGTTCAGTAATCGAGTCTAGCAGTTATTTAAAGACTATATTTTTTATGATTTAATTACAAATGTATAGTTTTCAGACTTTTCCCTATACATACTTATAGTATAAGATGGTGTTACTTGCCAAATTTCATAGTTCTAGATCAACGGCAAAAACCCTATCTTTTTTCACGTTAACTTAGAAGTTTGATTTTTTCACAGGACTGTAAACCTGAGTACATGGTTTTAATTTTAACTTCATGCCTCCACGCTTTTCTGAGACAAAGGGTCTTAACAGACAGACTGACGGACGGACAACAAAGTGATCTTATAATGGTTTCGTTTTTCTTGGTACGTAACCCAGAAAAGAACATAATATTGCTTGGACGCCAGATAAAAAAGACGGGGAAGATAATGAAGAATGAAGATAAAAACAAAAATGATGATTACTGAAGATAAAAACAAAAATGATTTTTTTGATGTCTACTGTCACTTGGTCAATTAAAACCATCTGGTTTAGTGAAGTACCTATTACTTAACTATAAAACCAGACACCAGTGACAGAAAAGACAAAAAACATATATTTAACTTGGCATGCACTAGTATCAAGAAAAGAAAAGCACTTGCCAAAAAGAGTATAAAAGTTAGTAGTTACAGATACAGAGAACGTCAAAAGAGGGCATTAGTATTAGTTTACTCTTAGGAGGGTATGAACGAATTGTGTGAAAGAAAATAAGAATTTAATTCTAGGAAATAGAAAAAAAGAACGTTATTTTATTGTTAACTTTCGCGATTTTTATATATATTAGATATATTTCGGGACTTAATCGCGTAAATTAAATCGACCCGTGACCGCGATCGTTGCAATTCGATCGAAACGTCAGGTAAATAAAAATAATTCACGCAATTAAGTCCCGAAATATATATAATATGTCATTGATACAGATTAAAATTTGGCATCAAGGCGGGCAGATGATGACACAACGATAAAATAAACATTTTGATGTATTTAACTACTCAAGTTTACAAGAAAATTTATGTAACAGATGGTATTACAACTCTTTACTACATTGTATTGTAATTATGCAAATGACAAATAGTTGAGGGTATTTTTCTAATTCCGCTGCGATAACTTGAAGTAATTACAACCGATGCAAATTTCATTTGAATAATAAAAGGATTTTAATAATAGAACCGCGTGGCCATGTGATATTTCCTTGCATATTTAGCTTCTCAAAATAATAGCTTGTCAGAAGAGGAAGAGTTTCTGAAATTATGGAGACAATTTGATGAAATTTGGTACCTCACATTTCATCAAATTGAGTTCGTAGTTTCAGAGACTCCTTCTCTCCTGACTCTTCATTCATGCATCGTTTGTAGCTCCGCCAATTCTTCATTTCACATCCTTAAGTATAGTGTGTGGTGATGTTGTCCGAGAGAAATAGTACTGACGACACAATTAATCGCCGTATACAGTTAAAGGCGACCAAGTAAGTCTCAAATGTGGTGGTCTTTATTGTAACTGTATATATTTTGTTGGTAACAGTAATTGGTTGAGCCACTATATTTCAGTGAACGGTTCTATCCCTTATATATTTAATTTTGTAAAACCCTAAAAAATGTAATTTTCATCCACATGCTCCAATAAATACTACGTTTTAGACATTCCAGGCCATAAATAATATGGAAATAATATCTATGGTGTCCTTGCTATAAATATTACAATAGGAAATTTTGCTATACTTTTCAGCGTTTGATGACTTTTGGACATCCAAACGAGATAAAGACCATAGCTTAAGGATATACTAACTACGTATCTTAAGTCTATGATATAGTCAGACCATCTTTGTACTCAGCGTCATATATTTTTTTGACTTCAAGTAAACGTAGAACCCAAAAGTAGAGATTGGTCTCCAGTCAAAACTCCTGACTCAAAATAAGTAAGTGTGACTTTTCGTGTCGTCTCACATTCTCTTTCTAAGTATAGTGTAGTAGTGGTAAGGGCGAAAGAAAAAGACGGCTACTGAAAAGGTGATAATTCGAGACTCGACGCCTTCACTTACAAATTTATAGAGTTGACTCCATTTTGGCTAGGTATATCCTTTTTGCTTAAACTTTTGTTAGTAACACATGTCACAATTGCCAGATAATACTACTGAACATTTTTGAATCAGCAGAATACTGAACCCACAACTCTTTAATTCATACAATTAGTAAATAAACTTATTATTATTGTTACTGGAAATTCTACCAGACAGTTGTGCCACAAAATAAAGAGAGTACAGAAGGAACGCTCATGTATGTAGCGCGATTTTTATACCTACACTCACACGCGCGCACAAAACGAACATCCGCACCTTGTCGCTCGCTCTGTCGTTGATCCTTTTCGTTCCAATTTTCCGCATCTGTGACGATATCTATGAGTTAAACTTAATAATAAACTTTTCTTACTTTTTTGTTCTGCCAACCACAGGCAATAAAAAAAAAATAAAAAAAGACATTGATCTAGTACGCATGTCTATGCCTGTAAAGATGCCGATAATTTTACAGAGTTTGTCCGTTTTAAGTGTATTGAGGTTTCGAGTGTATCTTTAGGATGCGCCTCTTAAATTTATTTGCAACCATTGTTGTTTCTCCATTCTGTTAAATAGTTTATTTGTTTCTGTTATTTAATTGTTCTCAGTTTTTTTCACGCAGCCATGTTTTAATCTGAACTAAGGGTTAGGGATACTTAGTAGAGGTGAAATTCGAGTTTTTTTGTGAATTAATATTGAATAATTTCTAAACTTTCGGCAAAAAAATTAAGAGATCCTAATTTTTTGAACTAACAGTCCAAAAGAGCGTCACTATAGTTGTTATGACAAGAAGTGATAGATGTGGGATGTCTTAAAATCATTCGTGTATTGAACAAAATAAATCGATTAACATTAGTTTAGTATTTTCTCCTATTTCTTAACTGTGTAATTTGCGATAAACTACCCTCTTTACTCTCTCACGTCAGTAGTTACCTACCATCTAGTAGTTATTCGGCTATTACACTACCTTGAATTAGGGTCCTAAATTGAGGTGGCCTAGAAAATTAGTTAGAGAATAAAAAAATACCAACTCTTATTACACCTCTCTTTTTAATCGCTTAGGGTCTCCGATTCAGTTTTTTTTTCTTCTTTGTTATAACTGCATCATAGCAATCTCTCTCTGTCTGATAATCTGGTATCTGGTTCTTTTTTTTTATGGTACAGCTTGGTGAGAAACTTCATAAATAAATGTTTCATTTCAATGAGATGAATCTGTCCGCTAGATTTGGAACACCGTGTCTCTTCAGTCTCTTGTATCGCAGTCCTTTGTCCCGAATTAATCTTTGGGCGAGTTCATTTTTGTGATTTGAAAGTCTTTTTAGATAGGTTTTACTATACTTCACTATTTCTTGTTTTACTGTTGGTACTTTCAAGTCGTGATTGATTCTGTTACTTATGTATTAAGGTATGTTAAAGATGGCTCTCAGTGTCTTAGTCTGGAAACGTTCCAGTATCTCAATATTGATTTATTATTATCCGATTTAGTGTAAGCGCATTATTAAACTTACGTTTTTTACTACTTGCAATATTCGATTTCGAATAGTGTTGACGATGAAATTAAATGGTCATAAATTATATCCAATTAGCTAAAATTAAAGTTTAATTCGTAGTACCTCGAGGACCGAGCTTCGCTCGATATTTTTTTTACGACGTTTTCTAGAAATTAAACTTAGCTGGATCGATTTATCGCCCCCGAAACCTCCAGCATACTAAAAAAAATATATATAAAAGTATATATGTATATATAAAAGTTTCAGTTTTGTTGAATTCATGAAATGAATTTCAAATTTTCGGTAATGAAATCTATACAACATAAGCCCACGGAACATTAATACATAAAGATATAATAAAGTCAGGTTAGTTACACCATTTGTAACTAAACAACGAGTGGGCTAATTTTCATTATCTTTGCTTTGTTGGATTTGTCCTCGTCCTGAATAGCACAATACTGTTGAAACATTGGAAAAATCACAAAAAAATTGATGGGGCGATACGAACACACCGGGATAGCTAGTGGAGTATAATTATTCGTGAATGGCGCATAGTAGATCGACTCTTTAGGAACCTATGCTCGTAGGATACAAAAAATAGAACTAGCTCATTTTGACATTGAGTGTCTGACCTCCGTTCAGAACGGCCGTATCGACGCACCACGCATGCTCTAGTTAAAGAGTAATCTGCGGACGCAGCACAACACCTCCGTCGCGGTGCGCGTCATCGGTCCATCGGGGTCGCCGCGATGACCCAGTTACAAGTGTGCAAAACGTAAAATACTATAGTTTTATTTGTGTTAAGTGAATTTATTATTACACAATGGCTTCACAACAAATTAAAATAAAAACAGAGTTGGAAAAACGGTTGTACGACCATTATGTCCAGGAAAAAGCTGAAAATGAGAATTTGCAGCAAATCGTACAAGACTTGAAGGGCCAAATTCAAAGTCTTCAAGGTCAAATACAAAGCCTCCAAGGAGAACTGCAATGTCTCAAGGAGCAAAACATTAAGGAATCCGATATAGGTAAAAAAATAAAAACTACTCAGAGTGCTCAAGATGAAAATGTTGAGTATTGCACGGACGAGGAGGACCTCGCCAAAGAAACGGAATGGATTAGGGTAAAAAGTAGGAAGAAAAGGAAGTTAAACACCACCCCCTCTCCGATACAAGCCGGTACAAGTGGCCAGCGGCAAATCATCTCTGATGAGACCCCAGCGGTCAAAAAGGTACCACCTCCTCCACCTATTATAGTAGACAACATAAAGAACTATCAAACGTTCTACGATATCCTAACAGAAAGCCAAACAGCTCAGTCCTTTACTGCTAAAATGATGAGTGGGGACAGTGTTAAGGTTAACACTAAAACCGAAGATGCCTATAGGGCAATCTCTAAACTTATAGCAGAGAGAAACTTTCACTGGCATTCCTATGAAGATAAACAGACTAGGCCGATAAGAGTTGTTGTGAAGAAACTACACTCTTCCTTTCAACCAGAAAGGATCAAAGATGATTTAATTTCACAGGGCTTTCAGCTAGATAATGTAATAAACAAGTTAAGCTGGAAAGATAAACAACCTCTCAACATGTTTATATTGTCATTTAAAAATAGCGAAAATGTCAATAAAATCTATGGCATACAACATATTTTAGGGTGTAAAGTCGAAATACACCCCCTCAAAAATTCCAAACTAATCCCTCAATGCAAAAGGTGTCAAGCATATGGACACACCCAAAAGTATTGCTCAAAAGAGCCAAGATGTGTAAAATGCACGGGTAAACACCTTACAGCTAACTGCACTAAGCCAACCGAAGAAAAACCTAAGTGTGTCCACTGCGGCCTACCCCACCCAGCCAACTACAGAGGGTGTGTAGTAGCTAAAGAGATGCAATCGCTTAAGAACAAAAAGCCAAAACAAAAGTTCGTAACACCAACCTTGCAACAGCCTATTAACAAAGTCAACCTCGACAAACAAACCCCAAAATCAAGCTCACAGCAAATCCCACAAAATCCCCCTGAAACAAAAAGCGTATCCTATGCATATGCGGCACAACAAGGTAAACAACCACCAAACCTTGAAGATAAAATAAACAAAATATTGAACTATATTTCCACCTTCGATAAAAGACTAGAAAAGCTCGAACAAGTTACTAAAATATCTGTCTCACGATCGCAAATATGAATCAAAACAGTCTTAAAATAATGACATGGAATGCCAATGGTCTGCTTCAACACCAACAAGAGTTGCAAGCAGTCCTAGATACTGAAAACATAGATGTGTGTCTAATTTCTGAGACACATTTTACTGTGCAATCGTTTATAAAATTTAGAGGATACAAAGTGTACAACTCGCTCCATCCTAACAATACTGCCAGAGGTGGTAGTGCTATTATAATTAAAGAAAATATATGCCACTACGAATATAGTAGATACGAAGAATCGGACATGCAAGTTATAGCAGTATCTATTAAAACAAAATCTTGTCACACCACTATTGCGGCTATTTATAGCCCTCCTAGGTATATGATAAGAAAAGAGCAATATACGCATATTTTTCAACTCCTTGGGCCAAAGTTTATATTAGGAGGCGACTTTAATGCGAAGCACACTCATTGGGGATCGAGATTGACTACGACAAAAGGCAGACAGTTATTAAGTACAGTTAAAGACATGGGGTGTGAAGTCATGAGCACAGGTAAACCAACATACTGGCCCACTGACAATAACAAACTACCCGATCTTATTGACTTCTTCGTATGTAAAAATATATCTACAAATTACCTATGCATAGAAGAAGGCTATCACATGAATTCAGATCACTCATCGATAATATTAAAATTTAGTAATAAAATCTTACTTAGAGAGAGCCCATTGACTCTAGTCAATAGTCGGACAGATTGGAAAAGCTTTTGCCTGGATCTGAATAATTCTATAGATCTTAAAACTGCAATAAAAGACCAAACTCAACTTGACACAGAAGTTTACAACTTTGTGGCAAAAATTCAACAATGTGCGTGGAACAACACGCCACAATTAAGAAGAAAATTCAAGGGACACATCTATCCCAAAGAAATCATAGAATTACTATCTGAGAAAAGAAAACAAAGAAAAATTTGGCAACAAACCAGAGCACCACACGATAAAACTGTACTTAATAACTTAACTAAAAAACTTAAGAGAAAAATTCAATACTTTCAAGAGGAATCGTTAAATTCTAACCTACAGCTTCTAACTAGTGATCGTTCAACTGATTATTCTCTATGGAAAGTGACTAAGAGATTAAAAAGACCTATTACCCAAATTCCACCAATTAAAGACGGTAATGGAAAATGGGCTATAAGTAATGACCAAAAAGCTTCAAGATTTGCACAATATTTAGAGGAAACTTTCCAACCACACGTCGATAAAACAGAAATTCTTTTGAATATGCAAATGTTACATAGTCAGAGAATAAAGCTCGTGACTCCAAAGGAAGTTTACAGAGAAATACAACAAAACATAAGCTCAAAAAAATCTCCAGGCTATGACCTCATTACAGGAGAAATTCTAAAGTACCTCCCATGTAAAGCAATTGTAAAACTAACAAAGATCATTAATTCTGCCTTCATGCTAAAACATGTGCCTGAGCCATGGAAGATTGCAGAAGTTATTATGATTGCTAAACCTGGGAAACCTCAGCATGAAGCAACATCTTATAGACCAATCTCCTTGTTACCGGTGCTATCAAAATTATTTGAGAAATTGTTTTTAAAACGATTAAAACCAATAATCGACCAGAGAAACCTTATACCAAATCACCAGTTTGGATTTAGAGAAAAACACTCAACGATAGACCAGGTACATAGGATAACTAATATTATAGAAAAAGCCCTTGAAAGTAAAGAGGTATGTACTACCGTATTCTTAGATGTAGCGCAAGCTTTCGACAAAGTCTGGCATGATGGCCTAATTTATAAATTGAAGCGAACTTTGCCTAAAGATTTCGCAGACATCTTAGAATCTTACATTACAAACAGAGCATTTAGAGTAAGACAAGATGATGCTTACTCAGAGCTTAAAATGATAAAAGCCGGGGTGCCACAAGGTAGTGTGTTGGGCCCGATTTTGTACCTGTTGTACACCTATGACATTCCTGAACTGAGAAATAACACTATTGCAACCTTTGCGGACGACACCGCTATTATGGCCACAGGGTCTAATTATAAGGAAGCAGTAGATAAAGTTCAAATAGCTTTAAATCACTTTCATGACTGGGCCCAAAAATGGAAAATAAAATTAAACGAGTCAAAATCTATACACATTGACTTCACCAACAAAAAGGGGGATTATCATCCAATATATGTAAATGGCTTACAAGTTCCATATGCAAATACAGCGAAATACCTAGGTATGACACTTGACGCTAAGCTTCGATGGAAAGCTCACGTAAAAAAGAAAAGACAAGAACTAGACATGCGTTATAAAACTATGTACTGGCTACTTGGAAGGAAGTCAAGTGTGTCTATACATAATAAAATTTTAATATATAAGCAGATTCTCATGCCAATATGGACGTACGGAATCCAACTCTGGGGCTGTACTAAACCCACTACCATAGCTATTATCCAGCGGTTTCAGAATAAAGTGCTAAGGGACATTGTCAATGCCCCCTGGTATATCAAAAATGAAAATCTTCATCGTGATCTCAACATAGATACAGTCCACCAAATTATCCATAAAAGTGCTGAAGCACATGAACATAGACTTCGTCACCACGTGAATGTCGAGGCATTCCTGTTGACCGACCACACGGATTTAGTGCGAAGACTAAAAAGAACTAAACCATTTGAGTTAGTGTAGTTACAGTGAACAAATAAAAGTGACAGTGCTTTAAATTTACACAAGAACAAAGTGTTTTCATGTTATCAGACTCTAAGAAAGTGCAACAGACATTATTCTTAGTTATAAAATTAGTGTAAACGTCTAAAATTAAGTTAGAGTAAAATTGCTTATTAGCCTTATAGGCTAGATCGTAATGAATTGTAAAGAACTGTGTTCTTTATACCCAAGAATAAAAAAAAAAAAAAAAAATGTTCAAAGTTCGAAAGATGTTGTAAAAAAACGCTCGAAAGATTTTTTTAATCAGATGATCATAAAACTCGGTTTTTATGATCATCATCATGTAAAAAAAAAAAGCATCGCTTCGACACATCACATGGATACATATCAACCCATATGATGGCCCACTGCTGGGCACGGGTCTCCCCAGTAGAACCTACTAGTATGTAGATCCTGGGGGTAATTGCCATAATCGCCACGCTTGGCGAGCGGGTTGGCGATCGCAGTAAGGCTTTAAGTACGCAGAGGACGCTGCTGCCCGTCCTCCGGGGTGAAATCCCTTAGTCGCCTTGACGACACCCATGGGAAGAGATGGGGTGGTACTATTCTTAAGCCGGCACCACACGGCAATCTTACATGGATATAATTCAATTATGGTAAGAAATTAAACACAAAAAATAATAAGTTGACTTTAATGTTGTAAGTGAACCCATCGAGCCCAGAAATTAGATGAACAGTAAATGCTTACTAATAATCAGGGATAAAAAACGCCAACTAATAATACTAATAGGTTAGTTTTACTGACTTATTTTGGAAAATAATATTTTCAGACTTTGAAAAAACTTCATAAAAATACCACTGTCCAAAAAGACCATAAGTAGATCTTTAAAGGTATTTGTTTTTATTTTCTGTTTATATATCTATTTATATAAAATCAATGTTTTAGCATTAAGTCCGCCTTTGTCCGCTATTTGTACATTAAGTGTAAAATAAAATGAAACTGCGACTTAGAAATAAGTTGAGTAATAGCTATTATGATGTAGGCACCCGTTTTGCATAGATTTTTGGAGATTCGCGTGGTAAAACAAACATAAAATACCTAGTTCTATTTCAAACATGAAACACCGGGATTCAGATGGAAAGCTAGTCAACTGTTAACGTTCTAAAGGACCCCGGCATGCCCAATATCTGTTCGTTATATTTTTCAGGAAGCCTGTATTTTTCATTAGTGCCAGCATTGAAGCTCTTTTTAAAGAATGCGATGTTGTCCTCTGAGCCGAGTTCATTCACCCATTTATCTGAAAAATAACAAACACAATTATCTAACGAACCAAATATGTCATCAATATATACAAATGTATCCAATATAATCTACTCATATGTCTTACGTCTATTTATAAGTGTGATCGAAATTTAGCAGCGACAGTGTATAAGCAGTTTTGGTATAAAACTTTAAGTTATAATTATAACTAAACGAGTAATTTAAAATATCTCGAAACTTCAAGGAATAAAACAGGTAATGTTAATTATAAAAATAGGTACAATCACTTGCTTTTTAGGGTTCCGTTTATCAGTAGTCTGGCTACCAAAGGCTCTGCCTAGTTCGGGATCAGATGGCGTTGTGTAAATTTTACAAAGATATTATATTACATATATTATTATTAAAAAGATACTTGCCATGGATTTCTTGCAGTGATTTCTCATTTCCACCATATTCTGCTGGCATTATTTCCTTCGGTACATGTTTATGAAGTGCCTCAACAGTATCATGGACCATTATCCTATTAGCTATTTTAGCACTTATGACCTGCTTCAGAAGGGCTACGAAAGTGCCTATCGCTTTTGATGAAGATATCAAATGAATTGCTTTAATTCTCACGCTATAGCCTTGCTGGAAAAACAAAATATTAGAAGTAAGTTAGTTTGCATCAACCACATTGTTTGCAGCAGATCAGAGCACAAATTCTGTGCAGTTACAAAGAGGTGTGAGACAAGGAGATGTAATCTCTCCAAAACTGTTCACAGCCGCACTGGTGGTTACATTCAAGCTCCTGGAATGGAAAGGACATGGCATCAACGTAAATGGCGAGTACATAACTCACCGTCGATTACAGATGATATCGTAATCTTGGCAGAATCGCTGGGCGAGCATCATAAACATAGGCTTTTTAATAGGTAAGCAAATGACTCCATTCCACCTGATGTTAAGTGGAAATAGAGTTCAAACGCAAGGCCAGACTATGTGCAGCGCTGGCTGTCCTTACCTTGCTCACCTGGCAAGGTAATTCTTCACACCTCGTTTAAAATACCCCATGTTGTAGATAGAAGGGAACACATGTGCTGGTAGAGAGTTCCATTTTTTGGAGGTGCGGCAAAGAAATGGGTTACTGAATTTCTTTGTTCGAGCTGAGATGATATCCAGGGTCAGATGGTGACATCGAAGGCCAGCACGCGTGATTCGATTTAGGAAGGGAGAAGGAAGGATTAAATTAAAAATTTCATCGGAGTCTATAGAAGGCGTTTAGCGCTGCTACACCTCTACGCTGTAGTTGAAGTTTCAGTTTATTAGAAGCCGCTGCACCGAGACGTGGTCCCTAAATGTTGGCATGATGCAGAAACTCAAAGTCACTCAACGAGCTGTAGAAAAAGCTGATGAGTACAGAAGGTTCTTGAGGGGCGGCCAAGAGCTGAAAGACGCAGTGCAGGACGGCCCCCCACCAGATGGACTGACGATAAAGGTAGCAGTGAGCTGTTGGATGCAGACCGCTCAAAATCGGTCGCTGTGGAGGTCTTTGTGAGAGGCCTATGTTCAGCAGTGGACATTTTCAGGTTGATGATGACGATGGATCGCATTGACACGTAACAGTTTTTTAAAAGTAAGCTAGCAATGTGGAATTGTTGGTCCCGCATTGCTAGCAATTCTGTTATTCCCTTCAGGTAAGCTAAATTGCTTGTGTTAGGAGTGGGTTCATGTCGGTCGGTAGTATACTGTAGTATGCGTGTAGTATTCACGCACAAAAAAGTGTCACGATCCGTCACGTTCTGCCTGCTGATAGGCTAAAGGATTGCGGCCGGGTCCACTAAAGCTGTCATCGACATCGTTGTTTATTACAATGTCATTATTGTTTTAAAAATTATCGTCCGTAAATCGACTTTATAGACAACTATATTTTAGCTATAATTTTTTATTATTATTATTCACTCCTCAAACAGTCTTTTGCTTTATTTCTCATTTTTCTTGTATTTTATTAATCCGACGAGGAAATGGAGATTACACTACTTAATAAGTTATAGAATAAGTTAAAATTTACAAAAAAAAGTTATACAAAGCAAAATACACGCTTTTTTGAGTACTTACAAATTTAAATAACTACTTAATACTTACAGTTATAACCGTCATGCAAGTATTCAGATCCATGACATGAATTTTAGTCACATAGTTTAACAAATTAACGTCTCTGCAATCTAGAACAATAACTAAACCGTGAAAATAGTCGTACTGTTTCATATATTCGGCATCCTGTAATAAACAATCATATTTTTAAAATAGGCTCAAAACTGCGAATACCGATAGCATTTAAGTTATATACATATATGTACGAGTAGGTTATGGTGAGGTGTAGGTAGAGTGATTAATTGAAAATTATAAATTATCTAACATTATTAATAAATACCTCATGATTTGGTACAATAAAATTCATCACTTTTTTCGGTTTCTATTAATAATTCTTTACTCTTGTTGGTAACAGTAATAAATTAAAATAAGCCTCGAATTTATTTGTCCAGTAGGTATTTATTTATTTATAATACCACAGTACCTATCTTAACTTGGTTTATGTACCTGACATAGATTAGGGTTAAAAAAGTACAGAAATTAATCCACCTTGACTTCACGTGGTGCTTGTTTGACACCCCGAGGTGGCTGCTTTTTCAAAACCGGATGCATGGAGGGAGATCAGCCTTCACCAACTGTAAATTGCTCACCTTCGCAGCTATGGCTCACATGGTACCGGCGTTTTGTTACACAAGGGCAAAGAGGCTGCACTTCCCGTAGTGCCAGAAAAGCTACGATTCCAAGATCTGGGCGATAACTGATTGACTAATGCGAACTCGAGAGTTTAATCAACATCTTCATTAACAATTATCATCAACCATAATTCTCAACAATCAATCATCATCATTGATTCGTAACAAAAATGCTATAAAATATACAAAAACGCATTAAATTTAACTAATTTCTAAATCTATCGGTACTAAGATTAACTTTTTATTAATCACCGGTAAAAGTAATCAATTTTTTACTTTTACCACAAATACCGGCAATTATTAATAATTTTCAATTAATCTCACTTACCGTAACATATATGTATATCTACACCGTAGTGTCTGGAAGTGCCCAAAAGATTGTTAGTTTTTGATGTGGTTTCTTTAAAAAGCTAGTTAGTTTAATTTGAATAGTTTTAAACTTTGTTTCCTGGAAATATTATTAGCCATTTCGAACATAAACATCTTCTTGCATCACATATTCAAGTTATTTTTTCTGAAATATTTTTTTACACACCTTGAATTTGTAATCGTTTTGGAGCCGATACATATCGATGACATAGCCTATGAAAATATCAGTATAATAAAATATTAATTTTTTTTATAAACACTAACCAAAAAAAACCGGGGCGCGGTGCGCGTGACGTGACGTGAAATCAAGTAGCGTTACCAAAAGTGCTCAGTTATTTTCAAAAAAAATTTCAATAATTTTAATAGACTAGGTTATTGGTATGGAGTTCAACATTTTCGGCTCCAAAACGATTACAAATTCACGGTATACAAAAGAAAGAGAGAGGTGTCTTATGAACACCTATACCCATCTTTTTTTAAATAAGTTCATTTTAAAAATTGACCATTTTCAAATTAAGATTTTTCACACATATATTACACTCAGCCAATTTGACTTAGTAAACAACCTATATAGCTAGCTTTACATTATCATAAATAATAGATTTTTGATCGCAATGTAACACTTTTTTACGTCCATCGTGCGATAAGGAACTATGTTCTAATATTTCAGAAAAATATAACACCGATACGCGAAGCAAAAAGTTGCTTATATTTATATGCTTGCTTATATTCGATATGCTCGATTATATTCGAGTTGCTTAGATTCGACTGCCTCTGTGGCGCGGTGGGAGTGTATCCGACTGCTACGCAAGAGGTCGTGGGTTCGATCCCCACCCAGGATAAAACTTTGTGTGATGAGCACGATGATTTATTCTGTGTCTGGGTGTTATTTATCTATCTATACTTATAATAAATCTGTAGAGAGGTAAATTCTGTACATGAAATATATTTCCAAAATAACTATCAGGGGGTGATTAGGGATCGATACTGATGCCAAAAATGCAATCAGTAAAATTTTTGTCTGTCTGTCTGTCTGTCTGTATAACCGTTATAGAAACAAAAACTACTCGACGGATTTTAACGAAACTTGGTACAATTATTTTTCATACTCCTGAGTAGGTTATAGTATACTTTTCATCACGCTACAATCAATAGGAGCAGAGCAGTGAAGGAAAACGGGAGAAGTTACTCCATTTTTTAAGCTTTCGTCGCGTGTGCAACCGTAATGGTTAAAGCTACACAGAAATCATGTATGACGGAAATGTTCTCCTTAAAATTATATAAAAAATATCCCACGACAGCATATGTCTATCTTTTATGGTTGACTCACAATATCACGTGTAACTCCCGATAGCTTAGTAGTTCGAAGCTTTCTGATTATATTTGTCTACTCTTACGTTTATAACACTCTCAGTCATCCCTAATTAAAAAAGTTAACATAATTAACTATTCTACAAAAAATACTAATAGAAATCGGTATAGAAACACCAAAGTTATACATGAAATACGCTAATAATAAGACATCGCGCGTCAATACTGAATCATGCTATCTATCTATATCTATAGATATAATAAAATTGTAAATTTCACGTGTCTGTACCGAATGGCCGAACATAGTGTATTTAAACACATTCCTACATTTTTAGAAATGTCTGTCTGTCTGTCTGTCTGTTTGTTTGAACACGCATCACGCAATAACTATTGGACAGATTCGGTTGAAATTTTGTATAATAAGTCTGGATTAACATATAGGCTATAATTTATCACGCTATTTCCCATAGGAGCTAAGCAATGACGGATAATGTCTGTAGCTATTTATCGTTATAAAACAATAACTACTTGACGGATCTTCATGAAAATTTGCATTTTTTATTGTAAATACTATAGGTCATTACTTGCACTATAAATCATTATGCTATCGTCTATGGGGAGTGAGCAGCAACGTATGTTTTGTCGAACCATTATGGTTTTTCACAATTTTTTCCACAATAAGACATTATTTACAATTGTAACCCATGGAAACAATAACTTCACGCCAAAACTATTAGGAGCTAAACACGACATTTTCAATTTTCTTAAGATCAGCTATTTTAACCGTGTTTGCATCAGCTGAGGTGGTCTATTGGCACAAGTAGCGGTATTAAACGAGCGAGGTCGGAGGATCGACTCCCTAATTGCGAGTCTCTTTTTGTGTTGTGTTAAAATTATTTTTATTCTTTTTTTTAAGTATTTTTCTAAATGTATACTTATTTATACAAGCTTTTATTTTCGACATTAACATGTTTACTTTGTTTAACAAATTTTCTTATTAATAATCACTTCCAATAGGCACCTTTATCATTGTTTTGCATGAATAATGATTATGTTATAAATGTAGAAATGAAAAACAATATTACATTACAAATAAACAGTAATTACTTGATATTTTCTAGAATTTATAAAAATGTTAGTTGCTTAAAAAAAATGAAAGATTAAGTCCGCGTTACATCAAAATAAAACACGTTGCGCCATCTGTGATTCGATTTCTTCTGAGTGCCAAAATTGCTTACCTACAAATGTTAATAAACTTTCGCGATTTGTACACATTATGAAAATATATCTATTACGGGTCTTGATCGCGTGAATAATTTAAGGTTAAATACCTTGCTTACCTACGTTTAATATGCATGATAGTTTAATATAAAATCATCAAGTATAAAAATAAACTTATCCAGTTTTGAAAATAGATGGCGTTTAAATACAAATTAAAAAGAATCAGGAAAATTGATTTAAAAAAAAAAAACTGAAATTCTTACTTAATATGAATATATGATGATCTTAATTTGCGACAGGTTGACACACCTATTTTTTAATTCACCAATGTAGACATTATAAAATAATATTTTAATCTTCTAAAGTGAGTGAAAAAAAATATTGAAATAAGTTTAGAAATAGTATTTAAACACAAAAAAAGATATCTGAGTATATCTTTTAGAAACGTTTGAATGTTGTTTGTTTGTTTAAACACGCATCACAGTAGGTACCGCGGGAATGCAATGTTTTAAAACTATTTTGCCCCCGCAAAATAGTTTTAAAACATTGCATTCCCGCGGTACAAACACGGACACAAAGTAGGTGTACTTTAGACTCGGAAAATATCGCTCGGGCAGGACATAACCTGCGATCATAGGGAATCTGTGAGAGTTTTTTCCATCATACCTTTATTACCTATGTATAAATTATCTTGAAGGAGCGGCTAGGTACCTCCGATTAAAACGTCCGATTTAAAAGTGTCGGAGCCGAAGTTGGAGTCGGAGGTTTAAAATCAATCGGAATTTTCGACCTATCGGAGTCAGAATCGAAGCTCCTTAACTCAAAATTTCGCACGAGTAATTGGGCGGTTTCGAGCTTCATTTAACTCGAAACCGCCCCAGTACTCGCGTGGTGGGGGAATTTTTCAATATTAATAGTATTTGATGTGATGCAAATCACTTTTTTGTCGAGGTGTGGTCGTGGGAATTTTAATAATTTGTCTTCTAACCGTCTGGCGCCATAAACTTTGTCGCCCTTCATTTTGCTGCACTGGGCATTTGCTTGGCTTGCCCTGCCATATGTTGGGCCCTGATTAAAGCTAGGCCCAAATATCCATAGATGCCACAGAGCATTGTGGAGCATGTTTACAATATGTTTTACACAGAAGTTGAATTGTAATATAAACTACCTTAATATAAACCCAACTTCCACGCGAACGAAGTCGCGGGCACAGCTAGTCTATAATATGTATGTATTTAGAAATATCTAAGTATGTTTATCAGTTGTCTGGTTTCCATAGTACAAGCTCTGCTTAGTTTGGGATCAGATGGCGTTGTGTGAGTTGTCCCAAGATATTATTATTATTATTATTATTATATGACTGATCATACATTCAGGAAACAAAAGTAAAAACTGTCCTCTTTAAATTAACTAGCTTTTGAAAGAAATCGCATCCAAACCTGTCTTTCGGTTGGGTACTACCAGGTACTACAGAGCCACAGACTAACACACATACGCTAATCGTTGGGGATTAAAAGTACAATAGCATACAATGAGGGCAAGGTGTTACGTTTCTCCAACACGAAGGTACCTTTCGACCGGGCGAGGTGATCGTGCCTGGCGGGCCGCGGCCCAACGGTTAGACCCTGGTCAAATGGGGCAAATTACGCGCGAGAGCATACACGCGTGTAGACACGCACGTAGGCGAGGTATACGGCATACAAAGTTACGTTGTAAAATTTTCGTGAACTGTCAAATGTGATCTATTATATTGGCCCTAATTTAATATAATAAAAACTTATTTATTTGTTGAGATATCAACTCTGACCAAAGTCTTTGCTAATATAATGCCAGAAAAATAGGTTTTTATTTAATTTTAATTTTAAATTCTCTGTGACTGTTCTGAATTCAACCGAAACGCAATTACAAATTTGTCTCGCGCGTATCACTGGTGCGTAATTCGCATCATCTGAACAGGCTCTTAACGTTGGTAAGCTGTATTTATAGCTAGCAGCTGTGAAAACTTCTACTAGGGGTGATCAAAAAGTAATGATAAACGGATATTTCTAGTAATAACAAAATTGTGAAAAAATATTTTTTCAACTCCCTAATCCTTCACAACTGCCCTGACAAAAAATGGTATAAATAGGACGTCATTTTTAAAATATACATTCATTTAAATACTAGCAGTCGGAGTGATAACATCAAAATGGAGAAACATGAAGTGCGAAGCGTCATCAAATACCTGTGCTTGAAAAAAATGTCCACCAAAGACATTCATACTGACTTGGTGGAAACATTGGGGGACTCTGCGATCTGGTTTTGGCAGACCGAAGAGTGTAGCTGAGAACACAGGCATTTCATTTGGTAGCGTTCAAAGGATCTTAACTACCGAGATGAACATGAGAAAGGTCTCTGCACGTTGGGTACCGAGAATGTTAACCGACGAACAAAAGAAGAAACGATTCGACATTTCAAGGACTAATCTTCAAATGTTCCAAGCGGATCAAGATATTTTTTTGGCTCGATTTGTGATTATGGATGAAACGTGGATTCATCATTTTGATCTCGAAACCAAACAACAGTCAATGACATGGAAAAGGCCATCTTCACCGACTCCCAAGAAATTCAAAGTTTCAAGCTCTGCCGGCAAGGTTATGGCGTCTGTTTTCTGGGATGCTGAGGGAATAATTATGGTTGAATACCTTGATAAGGGAGCTACCATAACAGGCTCCTACTATGCTGACCAAATCAAAAGATTGCGAGAGGCCATCAAGGAAAAAAGACGGGGTAAACTGCGCGCAAAAGTTCTGTTCTATCAAGACAATGCACCTGCACACAAAGCTGAAGTTGCGATGGCTGCCATTCAAGAAGCGGGCTACCAGCTGCTTGAACACCCACCCTATTCTTCAGATCTAGCCCCCAGCGACTTTTATTTGTTTCCTCGGCTCAAGGAACAAGAAACCTCCGGGGCAAGAAATTTGAGTATAATGGCGAAGTGATGGCCGCTGTAGAGGCATTTTGGGAGAGTCAAAATAAAGATTTTTTTTTGAAGGGTATCGTTGGTTTAGAAAAGAGATGGACTAAATATATTGACCTATTAGGAGACTATGTAGAAAAATAAATTTTATTTTTAAGTATAAAGTTATTTTAATGTACCCATTCTCATTACTTTTGGATCACCCATCGTATATTCATTTAGGATTTGATGCAAGCTGTCAAGTGTCGGTTTATTTAAATTATTTTATGTGGGTACCGCCACAATAAGAATATTATAAGAAGTCATAATCCATTAACTTCTTATTAATCAATATCAATAATTACATTTTTGTGACTGAATTAAAAATTTTTATGATACTACTACACTGCCTTATAGATGACAAAATTCCATTTTTCTAGACCCAGGTTTTAGTTTTCAATGATGGATCTGTCTGCCAGTTCTTTTTTTTTGTTAAACACTAGTTTTATGTCGAAGGCATCTGACTATACAACGTACACCAAGACCTTGATGTTTAAAGCAATTATTCAAATATAGACTTTAAAAATGGTCCGCAGACATCTGAAATTGTTGAAATTATTCCTAAATTATACTTACCATGATGGTGCCCCTTAGATAATCAAACAACATAGTGGAGTCAAAGTTAGAAGATATCAATTTAACCATGTATAATCTATAATTATCCTTCATTAATTTTGGCATCGTGGCATATAGTCTGTTGACAAATAAAAAAATACTTATAGTTTTCACATAAATTGGTTGACAACAAATTACGAAAATATATAACAACAAATAAGAGTAGTTTAATTTTGGGCCATTAATTCTAGACCATTGGACATTCTGGACCACTGATTGGAGCAAAGGCGGAAACGCCGAGCGACAGGACTACTAATAAGTCACGATAATCTTCACCTGCATACATGTATAATACATTTAAACCGCTCGGAAGAATTATGTTATTTTTTATTATAATAAAAAAAAACATTTATTTGTTCAAAATTGTACAAATTAGATAAAACCGACCAAACTGCAGAATAGTTTGTCGGCGGGATTAGCGTTCGTATAAGTAGGTACAATAGGTTTTGATTAACTATTATAATCAATAGTAACAAATAATAAAGATGTACAGCTCAAATTAAATTTGAAAAAATATTCTAGAGAGTTCAATTTGGAAAAAGATATAGGTAGTCACTTCCAAATTTATTAACAATGTAAGTTAAATTAACAAAATAATCTAACTGATGCTGAAAACCACATCAAAATCCGATCAGATTTTTTTGAAATTATCGCGAACGTACATGTAGACGCGGTGAGGATAATATATGTATATATAGATAATAATAATATGATAGCATTGCAGGGGCGTAGGTACCGTGTGTTAGCAATGAATCTCCCCTTCTCTCCCCTCTTCCGCGCCAACGACAAATTTGTGGGAGCGAGTCCTTTGGACCTTTCGGTACCTAGCATCCCAACAAATTTTGATACCGGGCTAAGGGATCCTACGCCTCTGTAGCACTGTAACATAATATCTTAACACTATCTTATGCCATTGCAAGAATACAGGTTTTTTTTATGAGAAAGGGAATGGCGTAATCCGTCACGAGGGCCCAATGAAAATTGGTTTTGCATTGCATATACTGCATTTTAAATTCTGGACAACCTTTCTCTCATGATTGTTTCCTTCGCCGATTTTAAACAGTTTTTCTTTTAAGATAAATTTGATTGCAATGCGGGTCTCATATTACACGTCGGTAGTATAATGGGTTGGATTTGAACCCAAGACCGCCGCGTGCTGCTTAGTAGCGATGTAATTAACAAAGTGCGCAGTCACCTGCCTGGACCTTTAACCCGTAATATAATGACTGTTTCATAAGATCGACACTGCTCACTCACTGCTGGTGTAATCGTTAAGTGTGTGTTAGATTATTCCGTAAATATAACAGATATCAAAAAACTTTAAACTCTCATAATATGTAAAACGATGTCAATTACATTTTAAAAGTAATACGAGAAGTATCCTTTTTTAGGGTTCCGTAGCCAAGATGCCAAAGTGGAACCCCATATAGTTTCGCCATGTCCGTCCGTCCGCAGCTTTGCTCAGAGAAGGCTGTAGTTTTGCATGAATACAGATATTTTACTAGTACTGCTAGTAAATTATAAAGCGAAAGAGTTTGTTTCTTTGTGTGTTTATTTGTTTGTTTGTTTAAACGCGATAATCTCAGGAACAACTGGTTCAAATTGAAAAAATGTTTTAGTGTTGGATAGCCCATTTATCGAGGAAGAATATACGCTATGTAACATCACGCTATGACCAAAAGCAGCGGAGCATTCATGAAAAATATTTCAAAAACAGAATTCGAACCTTGATCATTTTAAGACAATTATAAAAACAAACTACGCATTTATTGCGTGTGAAAAAAAAATACTGGTCCAAAACCCATAAAGAGTATGGTCACACATTTATTACATTGTTGTTAAAAATATGATAATCTCTGTGAAGTCGTAACTTTAATTTATTATTTTTGTAATTGCGGAAAGAAGTGCGTCAATCTCATTGTTAATAGGAATGACGCACTAGTCTTCACAATGAGAAAAAAATCAGTGTCATTTACACCGGACAGTGATTTTTTTCTCATGACAAATGACAATGTTTTTTTATCCGACTGCAAAGAAGCGTCTACGGGTATGTATGCTATATGACGAACTACGATTTCAAACTTTCACGATTTTTATACATATAGATCTAAAAGTTAGGCTCTGTAATCGTATTCGTCTACCGTATTACTAGATAGTTTTACAAAAAGGCAAGTTAAAGTCAAAGTATGGAGAGCAAAATTCAAATAGAAAAGAAAAACCGTGCACAAATGTCGGACCATGCTCAGTAAAGTGTTGTTAGATATAAATGCACTACCTAAATATATAAAAAAAACAGATTTGAATAATTGCACCAGCTGAAGAGCGTAATGTTCATGGCACCTTGGACCTTTTGTTGAGAAACGCAGATGACGATTACCTGATCACGTTAGTGTAATGTATTTATTTACCGCTACCTTTGTTATTTTTCCACATTTTTTAATCACACGGTTCAAAAGATGAGAGGGGCACAATTTATGCAACTTTCGGAGCGATTATTTCCAATAATATTTACTTTATCAAAAATTTTATTAAAAACATTAAAATGTATTTAAAAGATCTGTCGAATGATGTGCCATATGTTGATGCAAACAACGTGTTTGCTTCAACACGTTGATGTTTGCATCTGAAACATTCAGGTAAAAGCTGAAAAAAAAATCGTTCTGTTTTTTTTTGCCCCCCTAAAAATACTTATTTTTGTTATTTAGTTATCAAACTAAATAGCGGCTACTACAAGACATATTTTCACCAAATTTCATCAATGTTCATTGTCTTTGAGTAAAATGCCTGTGACATACGGACGGACGGTAAGACAAACAGATGGTCATAACGAAACTATAAGGGTTCTGTTTTTGCCATTTTGCCTACGGAACCCTAAAAAGCAAAGATAAAGAAAGCAAAGCTTAGCATCATCGATTGACAGCAGCTTGTGATCAATTCTCCTACTATCTGCCGCTGATGCGCCAAATTTTGTTACAGATATGGGAGACAAGATGCAATACTTATTACAGTACATTATCTTCTGAAATCATAACGCGCTTGTTACACTAAATCAGGGACCCTTAACCCTTAAAAAGAGAGGTGTAATAAGAGTTAGGGCCCTAAATGTCTAACAAATTTTCAAGTTAGGGATTTATTTAGGGTCCTGATTCAAGGTAGTGTAATAGCCGATTAACTATAGTAAAGATACAAACAATATACTTACAGAAATGCAGATGTGTCGATCAGATCATTCTTGACATCATATTTAGAAAAGAAATGTGGCAACAATGTTTTCAAAGTACATAACTTGTCTAAAGTTTTCTTGGCTTTTTCTAAAGATCCTTTCCCATGTATTATTAATGTTTCTAAATAGTGACGATCTAAAAAACAATAGAGCTTGAGCCATATATTATTGTCTAACAAAGGAACATTCAACTAAGATTCTTGTAAGTGACATGTAGAGTGCTGCTTTCCACTCGAACCCCCCTGGTACCTCGGTGTGCGACACTCATTATTATATTTGACCTCATAACCATATCATTCCTGTATTTTACTTGTTAATGTCCGACGGAAAACAGGAGTACGACGTTTCTTTTTTGTGAACTAATTAAATATCAAATTACAAACTTTACACCCTCTAAATTTACCTTAAATTTAAGACATGCAGCCATAAAGGAATTGCAAAAAAACCTCACCCCAAAATAAAATCAAGCTATTCTGAAAGAACAGTTGTGTTTTATTGAACGTTGAGATTTCTGATTTTTGAACGCTTTGAAAAAAGATTGTCGATTTATTATGGAACTATTAAACTATACTATTTAAATAATTCAAGACGACATATCAATCAGTTTTTTCTAGAAACTGTAAAGTCCATAATGACTTTTGACAGTTATTGATGTAAATGAGAAAAAATAAAGAAGACTGGACGTGTCGTTTGATTTGATGCTTGTTATTTAAATTTCGTGAAACTTTTCTCTAGGGGTTAAAGAGAAATATAAATTTTGACATTATTTTTAAACCCCCTAGTTGGGGGTCGAAGTGTAATAATGAATTCTTATGAACCTCTAGGCTGGAAAGGGGTTAAATACTAGTCATTATTTTTCTTTACTTGTGACTTTTAAACTATGTATTAAGTTTTGAATTATTCTAACCGTAGTGGATGAAAATTGAATAGAAATATTCTATTAAATATTATCTTAAATAAAATTATATTTTTCGTTTATTCTTACCAAATTTTTTCCGAGTAAAATGATTCTGCTTGGATATCCACTCCTCTAAACTTGTGATCATTTGTTCTAGAACTCCATCACGATGCAGATTCAGTTCTTTTCTTATATCTTGAAGGGTATCAGGATTGAATTTCAAAATCGGTGTCTCCGTTAATTTCTCCATGTCGACCGTCCTGCTTGGAGATCTAAACGTTAATAGTAGTAACCGAGAACCATTTGGTTTTTCAATAAAGTAATAAAGCGCACTAATTAAATCATTTAAACCCTCAGCCTTGATGTCGGTCTCAGATACTGTTGAATGTATTACGTACATATGTACGTATAATATATCAAATATATAGAGGGAAGGTCAGTCCCACCAAAAATATATAGTATTTTAATGCACATTTAATAAGCCGTAAAGACACCGCGCCTCAGTGTAAAGACATTGTAAGTGTAGTGTGTAGAAGTACCGACAATACAAATTATCAAAATTATCGTAGGTAATTGAAAAACCCCGCCCCTTACGGAGACCACTCTAAGCTGCCATCAGTTGAACCGTGACCACGATCGGTGCAATTCGATCGAAACGTCGGGTAAATAAAAGATTCATACCTTCAAATAATTCACGCGATTAAGTCCCGAAATATATCTAATATATATAAAAATCGCGAAAGTTTAAAAACAATCAATCACAATCAATCTTGCCCGAGACACGCTAACTACGTAGGAGACATTTTTGCATAAGTGTATGCGCAGACACAAGTGTTATCTATATTCTCCCTCTCTCATTCGATGGGACACCTAAATATATTTAAAAAAAATGGAAAATATAAACCGACTTACAAAATAAATTTCATACATTTAGCAAAACAGATCTTGGTGCCATGAGAATATTATTGACCAGCAATTTCAAAATGTGGTCCAAGATACCGACGACAATGATGAAAATATTAAAACATATCTTTGAATCCAATAAGAAATAGGTATTCAAAATAATATTTTATTATTAATACTGATATTATAAAGCTGAAGAGTTTGTTTGTTTGAACGCGATTATCTCTGGAACTACTGATCCAAATTGCAAAAAAATATTTTAATTTTAGATAGCCCATTTATCGAGGAAGTCATAAGGTTATATAACATTACGCTAATAATAAGACAGATAAAGCCATAGGCCAATCCAATGACCTGCCTGTATTTAAGAGCTGTGAACTCGGCACCACTGCTAGAGAGTCATGAACCCTGACGCTGTCTACCCGCACCTCAGTAGTAAACAACGAGAGATTAACTGACTAGGGTTCTTCAGTACAAGCAAATAGGATATTGTATTCAGTTTTCAAAATAGTATATACTTCTGCCTGAGGACAGTAGTCTTTATTCACTCATCCATAAACCCATTCTTGGTGCATTTGTTAAATATCATCATTTTTGGTGCAATTTGAGCTGGTACAAAGGTGATCATAAATAAAAAGTGACCGACTAATGTAAAGCCGCTGAAAAAATAAAAATGATGTGTCGTACCGTATCGATCGTATGCAGTATTATGCTGAGCAATATCTCTTTTGTTGGGATTGTGGCGCACACTGAATACAGCATAAGCTTATTGTTTGAAATGGTTAAGTAGCTGCCTTATTATTGTTACTTCTCATAATTTACACCAAGCGTCAGCCTCTGAGTTAAGTCACTTACAATATACTTATTTTGTGAGAAGATGTAGTTGCAGAGAAGGCAATTGACATCTTCTGTGTTTTTTGCCCTGCATAGGCATTTATTTTTTCAATGCGCTAGTATGGGGAGATAGCAAACACCAAACTGGTGACCTGAAATAAACGGTCTTAGTTAAAACATCATAATTATTCTATCATCAGTTTATGTAGGTACTTATCCGTACCACGTACATAGTTTTCTGGTGAGGCCAATCAGGTTGAGTGTTGCTGCCTACGTCTATTTTCTGCCTAATTACCTACCTTTTATGTAAAATAAGTTTTTGGGAGTAGATGCAATAAAAAGTTAACACATTGTTGCGATTTTAAAAAAATTGTTTAAAATATAACTTTTGTATCATAATTCATTTTTGCAACGTTTTTGGGCTCACTACATAGTCTGCTAAAGTCGGTTGTTTTTACACCATTATGGGAAAGCGATGTGCATCTCTGGTGAGCAGGATACGGAGCAGTGGTAACAGCATTCTGAGCATAATTGCCAGCAGGTTAGACTGCTTATATGTGAATCGCTGCAGTGCTATCTCTCATGGGATGGTGCAGCCGTGATTTAAATTTTGTAATTTACTAACATAATTCTTAAGTATTACTAACCTAATGAGTCTTGGTCTTGGTAAATAATTTTAAATAAAATAAAATAACAACAATCTAGTATTTACATTTTTATAGCTTTTTAAGCAGTACTGTTAGCCTCATATTACACCATCTACCAGCTAAAGACATACAACATGTCTCAACTCAATGAAATTAAGTCCACTCAGAAATCACTTGAAGAGACTATCAATAAAAGAATGACAGCATGCCTTTGTTATTCCCTTTCCTAAAATTTCAAATTCTACTCTTTCTAACTACTTTCAGTCTATCTCTATTCTCCCTTTCCCATCTATAGTGCTTGAAGCCTGTGTCCATAAGCAAATGACGCAATTTATGTATCATAAAAATTTGTTGAGCTGTTTCAATCCGGTTTCAGGTCTGGACACAGTACCAGCTCGGCTCTTCTCAAAGTGATCGACGACATCAGGGCGGGTATGGATAAGACCAAAGTCACAGTTCTTACCTTGGTTGATTTTTCAATATATATTCTTCAATACCGTCTGCCATGATATTTTACTCTCCATTCTCACTAATGCGATGTTTATGTCCAATGCTCTCAATGGGTTCTCTTCCTATCTTTAGGGGCGCCAGCAATCTGTACGTGTGAATGGTTCCTCATCAAGGTGGCAAAATTGTGTCATGACACCTAAAAACACATTAATGGATCGCACAGGGATTGACCTTGCTGCCTTTTTATTTCAGTAATGTTTTCTGTTGCACAACAATCAAACAAAAATAATTTAAGTATGTTTAAATTTAGATTTACCCACGATAGTTTTCTTAATCGTAGTTGTTACTTATCTTACCTAAAAGTTTTAATTAGATCTAATTGCGCGTTATAGCTATTCTTACGCCGGCTTCAAACGTTGGCTCACAACCTCACTCATCCAACGCGTGGATCTAGAAAATAGCATTGGAAGTAACGTTAACGAACGTTGTTCTAGCTTGTACGCCGGCATTATGACAAGCCTTTGCCCGAGATTTAATTTCTGTGGATTGGATCATGACAAAAAGTAGTCTTCAATCTTCCTCAATCCTCTAGCTATTTACATTTTATGTATATATATGTAATGAATTTAAATTGTAATACTAATTTCATCTAGGTATACTATTAATATAAATAAGAAAGTTTGGATGTATGGATAGATGTTTGTTAATCAATTACGCCACAACGGGTAATTGGATCTGGATGAAATTTGGAACAGAGAGTATTTAGTCCGGAATTACACATAGGCTACTTTTTATCCCGGAATAGTCTAGCCAAGTCAAAAACTACTGAACGGATTTTAATGAAACATTACAGTAATAAAGTTTATTAAACAGACAAGCACAGCTTTATAAATATATAAAGATATTTTACAAAACTGTTATTACACAATAATTTTTAATGTTATGTATAAAAGCCATAAGGATAAAATAATAATAAGTAGTAATATTTGTTTTCTAAAATATTCTTAATACCTTTAAACGAGCAATTCTTGTATATACGTATGCCGAAGCGCCAGAGTGGCCTTATGAGCTATAAGCGGCTTAATATTCGAATTAACATTATTGTAATCGATCATAATGTGGTGCGGATACCTGGAGCAAGGTAAAGCTCGGCTATATTTTAATTTTTTTTATTATGAATGCTCAATGAAGACTGATGAATGAAACCAACTGTACCACTACCGGCACTTCAAATGTAAACCATGTTTAAATGGGCCAATATACTTGCTATTTAATTAAAATAGATGTTAGGTCAACGAAAGTCAATTAGTGATTTAATAATTCTCCGACATACATATTAATTACGCCAAAGAAATGTATTAAGCAATGTTGACAAAAGGATTCTAGTTTGTTCACAAGGATTCTACTTTGACATGTCGCAAGCCTTCGATTATGTCGACCATATTATTTTATTACAAAAGCTTGAAGCGTATGGCGTATGAGGTAACATATTAGAATTGATAAAATCCTTAAAACCAAAAAATATCTCGAATCCCATGTATGAACGAGCGTTGCATTCAAAACGAAGTTCTACAGGGAAGTGTTTTGGGTCCGCTGTTATTTATAGTTTACATTAATGATTTCCCAAATGCGACACAACAATCTATGTTATTTTCTGACAAAAGCACGGTTACCGTAACATGTAATAAATATTGACACTTATGAATTTGACAATAATAAATCGATAACATCTATAATTAAATAGCTTGATAAAAATAATTTGAAAATTATTTTAAATAAAATAAGATCATGCATTTTCTACAAACATCAGAAAGTCCATCTGACATTAATTTAGTCTACAAAGATTCTATTATCTCCGAAACACATACGACACGATTTCTTGGTCTAATAATCGACAAAAAATAAAATTTTAAACCTTTTGTAAACAGCTTATGTAAAAAGATTTGTAGTTCTGCATACGCCCTATACAAACTCTGGCCGGTAAATAATACTAACACAATATTAGCAGTATATTAGGGTCTCGTTCTTCCCTAAGATTTGGTATTATCTTCTGGGGCAACTCGAAAAATAAGGAAATTATATTTAAAAAAACGCAAAAACGCTGCACTTGCATACCAATGTTCAGAAAGTACAGAATTCTAACACTTCTATCGTTATATAATATTGAAATAGCTCTATTTGTAAGAAATAATCTTCATTTGTTTCCACGTCTGTGTAATAGAGTGATCCGTAATCGACGTGATAACCATAGACTCTGTTTACATCGATCTAAAACCACTCTATTGCACAACAGTGTAGTTTAAATGGCGATATAATTCCAAAATGTTTTTAGATATTAGGTACATTGAAATGCATCAAAGAGTGAATTAAAAACATTGATAGTTGAAAACTGCTATTATTCTATAAGATTTTCTAAATGATACATTTTAAAACAATTAAATAATAAGTAAATAATTTCTAATTGTATTTTGTTTTTACATTTATTGATTTATATATATATACATTATGGTTGCAGATTTTATTACCTAAGTATTCTATTTTATTCTTAATGCCATATTGTAATGAATTTTGTACACCGATTTCGGTAAAACATGTTGATCCAATATTAATAAAACACCTCTGTATCTATCTTACACATGCTTTTGCAGATAAATAAATTTTGATTTTGAATTTGTATTTCAAGTTGTAGAATAAAATATTGAAAACATTTTTTAGGGTACCTCCCCTACACATAAAGTAAGGTTGTTTTTTTTTTGTCTCGCCTACCCCATTGTATGGAATGCCGTTTGATAGGTAGATAATTTAAAAGGTAGGTCATTTAAAAATATGTAGGGGTTTTGAAAACCATTTAGGGATTTCAAACGAATCCCTCACATAAAAAACCCCTCATAAAAAATCATGGTAGTGGTTTATATAACTAAATTCAAAAGAAAACTATCTAAGCTAATTTAATAAATTATCTTTAATAGGCTACTATTTTATTTGAATCGGGACGTCGCCGTCGTCCAAACCATATAAACACAGATTATTGGGACGTGAATATTACATTTTTATTCTTATTTAATTCATATACTTAGACACTATTTCATCACATTGTTTATTTATTTTTAGCCAGAACTCACAAAAAGTTTAGTATCTAAGTATTCAACAAATTATGCTCAAAAATAAAAATGTAAGATAAAAAAACAGTTAGAACAGACCGAAACAGTAGCTAAAAATATATAAAAGTAGATAATATATATTTTATATATGTACGTATTTATATTTTTATTTTAGATTTAATGGCTTAGTGTTTGATTTTGCTATTTGTTTTTTTATGGCGTGTTGTTATGAGATCTGATCTGATGACTTTTTCGAGGAAATTCACCCAGTGTACCCATCCAAAGAGCACCTGCGCGAATAACACCTAGCCTAGTCCACGAAAGGCACCTGTCAATATAAGAGGCGTGTTCAAAAAATAACGAGAATTTTCACTTTTAAACAAAATAATTATTTATTCGTATACATTGTATGGTCGCCTTTAAAATACTTCCCATTAGAGATTTTGAACATGTGCCAGCGCAACTTCTTCAACTCAACTTCTCAAACTCGATCTTTGAAATTGCCTTTAGTTCTTTCAGCGATGCGCTTTTAATGTCATTTACGGCTGTAAGACGACGGCCCTTTAGGGTTCTCTTTATTTTTGAAAATAGGAAAAAGTCACACGGAGTCATGTCTGGCGAATATGGAGGCTGGGGCATCGTCACGGTATTGTTTTTGACCAAAAAATCACTCGAGAAACTTCATTCGCCGTTGTTTCTGTTCAAAATTCAACAATTTTGGAACAAATCTTGCTTCCACGCGTTTCATACCCAAAACATTAGAATGACATGATCCAATTGATATGCCAACATCATCAGTTGTAATTGTGATTCGGCGATCGTTCATCGGTTGTTATTGTGCTGGGGCGTCCAGGGAGATCGTCATATTCAACGTGTTTGCGGCTATCTTGGCTTACGCCTAACGCCGGCTTCTTGGTTAACGGTTATACCATTCGTAAACTTAAACTTTACTCATAGCAGACTTACCATAGGCCTTTGTTAACATTTGACACACCTTGTTACTCTTTATTTCATATTTTAAGTAAAATTTGATACAAATTCTTTGATCCATTTTTTTAAACAAACGAAAATCGCCGAGCTCATAAAAACACGTCTAGCCATAGTGACTACCACAGACAAAACCAACAATGAAAATAGCTGAAAATGTTATCATACTTCAGGGGCATCAACTCAGTAAAAAAATGTTTGATAATCGGACTATCTAAGTCCACAAAATTAAAAAAAAACTCGTTATTTTTTTAAAACACCTCGTATTTGGCAGGTGCTCTTCAGCTCTCTTTATTTTTACACTAGCTGTCCCGCGCAACTTCGTATGCGTAATTTCTCCCCGTTTTTGAAACATTTCTCGTCGCTTCTCCGCTGCTATTAGTCGTAGCGCGATGCTATATTGCCTATAGCCTTCCTCGATAAATAGGCTATCCAACAAAAAAAGATTTTTTTAAACAAACAAACAATCAAACAAACAAACTCTTCCGCTTTATAATATTAGTATAGATTTTTATCCACGAAGATCGCACTCAGCAGGCTAGTGCTCGAACGTTTTACAGGATGTTATTAACTTTAACTTTAACGATGTCGATGAAAAAACCATGTCTCGAACAAAACCAACACGCAAAACTGTCACCAATCTCCAATACATAGGCTTACACGCACATAATAAGTCATAAATATAACAATATTTTATACAGGGCGTCCCAAAACTGTGCCTCACGGAGGCAAAGTTCCTTAAATATTGTAGATAGAACATTTTTCTGAGAGGAGGATAGGCACACACAAGCATTTGCACCTGCGTGCTAGTCGGACATAAGTGGGGTAGTCCACCTAGAGAACCCCTAGGTGTCACCCTAGGTAGTCCTACCTCACTTTTATGTTGGTAGATACGGAAAAAATGCAAAGATGCCAATTTTCAACCGACTTCAAACTTTAAGGTTGTAGGGGTTAATAATAATAATATATCAAATGACAATCAACGTGAACTGATTGATTAATTACAATAATTTATTTATTTATCTTCACTAAAAGTATCGTTGTCATCGTCATTTTCTGCCCTTCTCACTTTTTATCTCGAGTCAGTGCAACAGTAACAGTTACATGCCTACTTAACTATAATTACTCGACAATTTGGCTATCGGCAGAATGTGTGCACAGTAGATGCTGTAAACACTCTAGTGGGCGACATAACAGTAAGCTTAAATAAAAACAGAAGGTTGCAGCACTGTTTCTTGATCTCAGTGTCGCTTTTGACACTGTAGATACTATATACTCAGATAAGTTTGAAATAATAGAACAAAGACAATTCAGATTATCAAGTCATAGAAGAGACTTGACAAGTGTAATACACCATAATGAAAAAGTAAAATGTCGAAAACAGTTCAAAAGTGCAAGTTGTAAATATATTTATTAAACTACCAATAGAAATGAAAATTATTTACAGTGTAAACATTTTTAAAAATCCATTAAAGTCTTTTCTGTTGCAGAAATCATACTACTACAATACTACAATTAAACAGCATCAGTTTAAAATTCCTCTATAGCATAGAGGAATTTTAAACTGATGCTATTTAATTGTATAATATATCCGCCAAAAGTTGTATTATATGTATATAGATTTTTAGATTGTAATTACACTTATAATAAGAAATTCTGTTACAATGTTTATTTAATGTTAGTATTAAGTGTTACGATAAGAGCATATTCTACAAAAAAATGTTTTGAATAACTTACTTATGTTTTGACTTATCAATCTTCTACTTAATCAGAAAACAAAAAAATATTCACCGATGATGTTTAAAGTAAAAAGGTGTAGATAGGTTACATAAACAACATTCGATCTTCAAAAACGGCACACTAATGCACATATAGATAACATATTATGTTACAATGTCACACTATTTATTCCCTATTGCAAGTTAAATTGTGGTTGTAAGTTTGTGTGAAACTCGGTCAGTTTTAAAGTTAGATCAGTAAAAAATAGTTTTTGGCTTTGTGGTTGTAAATAAATATACACGTTGTAGTGTATGTCTAATAAAACGTACATACATTGTCTCGTGTGTTCGTGCGTAAATGTACAACGGTCAGTGTCACGTGAGCCGAGGGCAAGTGTGGACGTTGTGTCAGTTAATGTGCATGCATTGTCGAGCCAGTGATCTACAGGTGAAACTGCAGTCTCCACAAGTGGCGACGAGGATGGGATAGAGGATAATTGCAAAGCTTTTTAGGCCTCGTCAACTATGTCAACAAATGGATACCACATTTGGCCACAAGAACAGAACCTTTGAAAGAGTTATTACGAAAGAAACTCGGCAAGCATGCCGATCTCAAACCACATTGGCCTAATGAGCAAGATAAAACTTTTGAAAGCTTAAAGAAGACATTAACAAATATACAGTCCTTAGGGTATTATGATGTCAAGGATAAGACCCAGATAATCACAGATGCAAGTCCTGTTGGACTGGGCGCTGTTCTGGTACAGGTGGATTCAAGGGGACCGCGAATAATAGCTTATGGCGATCGGACATTGACAGGGTGCGAAAGAAAATACAGCCAAACCGAGAAAGAAGCTTTAGCCCTTGTTTGGTCGGTTGAGCACTTTAATATATTCGTGTTCGGTAAGGAATTCGACTTGATTACGGACCATAAGCCATTAGAGATTTTGTTTGGTCCAAAATCGAAACCATGTGCACGAATTGAGAGATGGGTTCTTAGACTACAATCTTACAAATATAAGATTATTTACAAGCCAGAGAAATCAAACATAGCTGATCCATTATCCCGACTTTGTGTATATTTGGAGACCCCTGCTAAAGAAAAGAATGCATGTGTGCACCAGATAGTGGAACAGTCTAGACCTCAGGCAGTAGCGTTACGTGATATAACTGAAGCTTCCGGAAGTGACAAAGAAATCATCGACGTGAAGCGTGGATTATACGAGTAAGAATGGAGGGAATGGGTCAAAGGTTACAAGATTTTTGAAAATGAACTTTGCTTTTATGGAGATATTTTACTTAGAGGGAGCCGAATCGTGATACCACAGAATTAAAGAAAAAATGTGCTGGAAACAGCATGAAGGCCATCCAGGCATCGTAGCGATGAAGGGTCGATTAAGATCAAAGGTCTGGTGGCCGAGAATCGATAAGGATGCAGAAAACCTTGTGAAGTCCTGCAAAAGCTGCACATTAGTAAGTTTGCCAAATGCCCCTGCACCAATGAAGCGCTGTGAGCTTCCTGCAGCTCCTTGGATTGATGTTGCGATGTACTTACTCAGCTCATTACCTAATCAGGAGTATCTACTGGTGGTTGTCGACTATTACAGTCGATACAAAGAAGTGAAAATCACTAAATCTATTACGAGTTCCCAAATAATAAAACTTCTCAAGGAAATCTTCAGCAGATTAGGATATCCAGTTTCAGTTACAGCGGACAACGGAAGACAATTTGTGAGCGACGAATTCAAGTAATTCTGCACGGAATGCAATATTTTCCTTTACAATACAATCCCATACTGGCCACAACAAAATGGTGAAGTAGAGAGGCAGAACCGGGATATTTTGAAGCGTTTGAAGTTTGTGGGAATATCTTATTATGTACAATAGTACACCCCACACCACAACCGGTAAATCCCCCGCGGAGTTGTTTTTCAGGCGTCAAAACAGAGACAAGATTCCATCCCTCGACAAATTAGAGAATTCGGAAATAGATATGGACGTACGTGATAGAGACAAGATTCAAAAGGAAAAGGGAAAGTAGTATGGGGACAGAAAAAGAGGAGCTCTTGAACTAAATTTTAATGAGGGAGATAAGGTCTACGTAAGGAATAAATATGGAGAAAACTAATAAACTCAGCTCCAACTTCAATCCAACTCCTCACACGGTCGAAAGGTCTGACCATGGAGACGTCACAGTAAAAAATGATGAAACGTTCCACGTTTCTTCTTAAAACCTGTCCCAGGTTTTAAGAAGAAACGTGGTACATTTGAAGAAAATAGAAGGCGAATGGACAGCAATAGAACCAAAAAATATAGATACTTCTGATGAATCCTAGTTTAAGTATTACCTGTTAATTACAAAGCCTTTTCGATTGTTATTTAAATGTAATTGGATGATATTCTTGAAACTTATAATAAATTCCCTTTAGTTATGAATCTGTCGTTTAATTTATAAATAAAGGAGGGATGTAGTGTATGTCTTACAAAGACGTACATAAATTGTCTCGTGTGTTCGTGCGTAAATGTACAACGGTCAGTGTCACGTGAGCCGAGGGCGAGTATGGACGTTGTGTCAGTTTATGTGCGTGCATTGTCGAGCCAGGTGAAACTGCAATCTCCACACACGTGTTTTAGTATTTTGATTGAAAGCGAAACTCAACCCTTAACGGGGTAAAGACATCAACGCGGGCGACAGCTAAAATATTATGTAAATGTAAAATAAGTAATGAATTATAAGTGAAAAAAATAATGTTTGTTACGTTTTCACGCTTAAACCGCTCAATAGATTTAAATACAATTTGATAAAGGGTTATATAGTTTGAGTGCCGGAAAAGGACATACGATAGCTTTTATTGAGAAAACTGCCAGCACGCGGGCGAAGCCGCGGGCGAAAGCAAGTTATCACAATATAGAAGGTTATGGTTATTCTTAAATGTCAAACTCAATTGTTTTATTACTATTGATGAATATATAATTAAAATTCTTAGGCGAAGTAGGACAAATTAGAATTTGGTACGTACGGTAAGGTGACAAAAGTAATTTTTGTTTGTTATAGATATTTTCTTAAATTTGGTATAGAAGTAACTACGTTAACATAATATGTTTATGGCAAATAAAGATTAAGAAGATGCACAAATGTTTAGTTATTGCCTACAGTCACCTTCAAGTCCTATATTAACAAATGAGATTTCTGTATTTCTAAATCAAATGATAATCACTATGGGAATCTTATACGGGCACTATCGGTGATGTCAATCATTGTAGTATGGCATTAGAAAAGCTGACAACATGGTGGTCTAAAGAAAAGTATTTAAGGACTTCATTTTAAACTGATGCATCACTCATCTCACTTACATCTCAGAGAGAGATATGGATAAGTTAACCATTTATTTCATCTTTTGTGTTTTGGTTTGCGGCAAAGGTAGTTATCTCGTTGGTTTATTTTAATACTATATTTTTTTATTGTTGATATCTTTGTTTATTGCTGTTTGTTTATTATTTTAATGTGTAAAAATATTTTAAATTATATAAAATAATGTTATAAAAAATTTACTTCGTTAATCAATTTTATTCCACGTTAAAGCGTACCACGTTTATCAATGCAACGTGGTACGCTTAAGCGTGGTTTTATTTGCACCCCTGTGACGTACTTTAGTTTTGCATGGGTGAATCTTCGAAGATATTACGCTGATACTGAAATGAAATTTGCTATTATAATTTGTTTGAAGCTTGAGAAACGTTAGGTTGGGCTACATTTTATCGTTATAAATACTTAACAAGGTTACTTGGCTGCTTGACTTGTTCTTTCTTGCCTATTAAGGTCCCCTGCCCCTGGGGGGTTTATTTGGATTTTTTATCCTCCTATGGGAAATCCCCTAAGGGATCTATTTGGATTTTTCTCTATTGATCCCTAGGAGATGTGTTTCGCATTTTTATCCAGGTCATTTGTTAAATTTTGTCGCCATAGAACTTTTTAAACATATAATTAATATTTTTTTCGATTTTGAAATAAATGCTTTAATAGGGTTATATAAGAATTTTAAGTTCGGTAAAATATTATGACATAAAATTCATTCATAGATGGGGTTGAGCTTCAACCCTGTTAAACCATTTATTTTAAATCAGAATTTAAATTTAAATCTTTTGTGAGAGAATCAATATCCAAATATATTACCCCATGGATACAAATAGAGAACAGAAGGACCCTTTTAAATCCACCAGGAATGACACTTGATAAGGGGCTCGATGTGGACAAAAAAACCAAAAAAGATGTAACAGAAGCTGAAAAAAAATTAAACATACATCAACGTATGGCACATCATTCGACAGGACTTTTAAAAACATTTAAAGGTTACTTTTTTTTGATTAAGTGACTATTTTTAGAAAAAATCGCTCCGAAAGTTGCATAAATTGTGCCCCCCCCCCCCCTTATCTTTTGAACAGTGTGACCAAAAAATATTAAAAAAATCGAAAAGGTAGCTTAACAAATACTATACATTAAAATTATTTTAAAATTAATCGGATATACCTACCATCATTGATCAAAAACTGCGCATCTCAACAAAAGGGCGTAAGTATCATCAACATACGCTCTTCTGCTGGTGCAATTATTCAAATTGTTTTTTTTTTATAAAACGTTATTTTCGTTATTTTTTAGATGTCTTGTGCAAAATTATCAACCACGAAGCTGTGGCCAAAAACAAATTTGATAATGGAAATAGAATAGTTGGTGGCAACGATACTAGTATTCAAGCTTATCCTTACCAAGCATTTTTATTACTGAACGATGGACGCCACAATAGTGAATGCGGTGGTTCTATTGTTAGTGAAAACTATATAGTGACGGCTGCTCATTGCCTTCCCGGGTATGTTGTTGCAAGCTGAGAGACTAGACGGAAATAGTGTAACATTTTGACATTGATCAACAATATAAAATCGTATATACTACGGGTCTTAATCGCGTGAATAATTAAAGGTAAAATACCTTGTTTATTGCCCAACTTTTCGACCGTATTGCAACGGCCGTGGTCGTGAAAAATCAAGCGAGGATAGTTTCCGAAACCCGCACTTCACGGAGGCGACGCTGAGCTGGACCTACCCGTGACCACGGCCGTGGCAATACGGTCAACACGCAATAAGCAAGGTATTTTACCATAAATTATGCACGCGATTAGGACCCGTAGTATGTACAAATCGCGAAAGTTTATCAACATTTATTGATAAATTTTCTATTATTTAAGATTATCAGAAACTAAAATAAGAGGGAGGAGAGAATAACTAGTTGACAAGCCTTTTGATCTAGTAGTAGGAACCCTGACTGCTAAACCTGCATCGTGGATTTAATCCCCACCCAGGATAAAGCTTTGTGCGATGATTCTGTGTCTGGGTGTAATTTATCTATAATATATGTATTTAGAAATATATAAGTATGTTTATCAGTTGTCTGGTTGCCAAAGACCTACAAGCTTAGTTTGGTATCAGATGACGGTGTGTGAGTTGTACCAAGATATTATTATTATAGATATTAGTTCTCTTTTATTATATTATATTTTATTGAATAACTTGTGTTTGTACACACAGGTTAGTTATAATATTAAATCACAGAACAACACTATACTATTTTAGAATCCGGTCAATTCAAGTCAGGATTGGTAGTACAAACAAGAAGAGCGGCGGTACTACTTACAATACAACAACATTTACCTTTCATCCGTTCTATGATGAAGATACATTTGATTACGATGTTGCTATAGTAACAATCAATGAAGGAATGGACTTGGATGGATATAATGCCCGAGCTATAGCCATGGTCAGAGCTGGTAATGATCCCGAAGAGGGCACAAATATGATTATAACAGGATGGGGTCGTCTTTCAGTAAGTATATCTCCTTTTATTACAACTTAGGTACCACTGAGTAAATGTTCACCAAAATATCATTGTTTTTCTTTAATCTTACTATTATATAAAATCAACCCATTATGATGTCCTAGTGCTGAGCATGGGTCCTTGGTAGAAACTAGTTATTATAGGTCCATAATCGCCACAACAGACGAGCGGTTTGGCGATCGCAGTAAGGCTTTAAAATACACAGAGGACGCTGTTGCCCGTCCTACGATGTGAAATCGCTTTCCTACTATATCAGCAACTTAGTGATTTCTCTTTAATAAATTTTTGAGTTAATGGAAATATAGTAGAATTTTCTAATAATTTCTGTCTGTGTAATTAGTACCTATCAGGATTTTACTCTTCTTCAAATGCGGACCTGTGAAAAAGCATATAGCTTTGTTTGCCGCCGTTTTTACACTGGCTCTGAATGTGTTCGACTGCTGCGCAAGAGTTCGTGGGTGCGATTTCCACACGGTACACATCCACATATTGCTGTTCCGCGTCTGGGTCTCTTTGTAAATTAAATGTTTGGTAAAGTCGCGGGGGACTTTACCAAACATTTAATTTACAAAGAGATGATGTCCCCGCGACACAGGGCTTGTACCTTACTGCGGGAGTTCTGCTTTAAAATAATGTCACTTTTTATAGGAAGGTGGAAGTAGAACTAACACTCTGAAGGTAGCTCAAGTGCCAGTGGTGTCTAGGGAAACCTGCAACAATCAAACCTACGATAGTGTTACAACCAGAATGTTCTGCGCTGGTTTTGAAGAAGGCGGCGTTGATTCGTGCCAGGTAAACCTATATATTTTGTCTTTATCTTAAACGAATGCTATTTTGTTAGAACATTTGAATTCAGCTACTAACATTAGGACACCGTCTGTCTGCTTAGTTACTTTGTCTCTGCAAAAATTGGCCCCGACAAAGTTGGTTGAAATAATATTGGTACCTATTTGATTTTATAATATTTATTGTTTTCAGGGATCCATCTGCAACACCCCTCGGGGATTCCATAAGAAGGAAGCTTCGATAGAAGGGTCTTGTGCCAGACCCTGTCAAACGCCTTGGCGATGTCGAAGCTGTCAGCGAGAACCTCGCCCTTGCCTTCTAAGGCTTCAGCCCAGCGGTGCGTGAGGAACAAAAGAAGATCACCAGCTGAGCGACCGTGATGGAAGCCGTACTGTCGGTCGCTTATCAGCTGGCGCTCCTCAAGATACCGCAAAAGTATGGTGTCGAGAACTCTCTCCATTACCTTTGATAGCAAGGATGTTACCGCTATCGGCCTGTAATTTGACGGGTCCGACTGGTCACCCTTTTTTGGAATAGGGTGGACATTAGTGACCTTCCACGCAGATGGAACCCTTCCATTTTTATATGAGAGACGGTAAAGCGCGTCAGAATGGGGGTCAACTCTTAAGTACCACTGCAGGAATGCCGTCCGGCCCGCTCGATTTCTGGGTATCAAGGAGCCTGAGCTCCTGCCTAACCGCACGTTGCGTGATGCGTATTTCTGACATGGAGCTCTTACACTTTGGGATAGAAGGTGGTGTGGCTCCTCTATCATCCAAAGTCGAGTTAGAGGCAAATAGTCGGCCCGAGAGATCGGCTTTCTCCTTAGCACTGTGGGCCAGACTGCCATCGTAGTTGCGCAGTGGTGGGAGGTTGTACTGGCAGAAGTTATCTTGCGCAGCTTTGGCGAGCGACCAAAATGCACGACTCTGGGAGTCGTGCATGGGAGGGATGCCTTCGAAGTCGCTCGCCAATTCTAGCAATGTGATCTGCCTTTGCTATAGCAATAGCCTTCGTGTTGGTTCTGGAGGCGGCGTTGAACTTACGTTTCTCAAAATACACGGTCAGATCCTTACGTTTCCTGGCATCGTTCCAGGCTAAGTACGCAGACTTTTTCAGGCGCGCGGTCACTCGTCAAGCCTGGTTGAACCAGGGGTGACTACGACCACCAACAGGAATTCGGGCATTAGGAATAAATAGTTACATTCCCTGAAGCACCGTATCCGTGATGCAGTCCGCACAAGCGTCGGGATCCTCCGTGGAGAAGCATAGCTGCCTCCAAGGGTAGGACGCGAAATATTCGCGGAGTCCATCCCAATCTGCTGACTCATATCGCCAGACTCTGCAGGAACCATTCGCTGGAGCGCGGACGGGTCACGCAATGGGGGCTTGGCAAGGCAGTCAGACAACCCAAGTGGAGCATCGACCACTACCCTGTATCCGCGTGGATGTGTTGTCAGCAGAAGATCCAACAAGGAGGCCATGTGGCTCTCAACATCTGGTATACGGGTGGGCTGTGTTACCAGTTGTGAGAGACCATAGGCCAAGGCCATATTGAAAGTAGTCCTACCCGGGAGATCGATGGTCCTCGATGCCAACCACTCTTTATGATGAGCGTTAAAGTCACCGAGGACCACCACCTCTGCGGATGGGCACTGCTTCAACATTTGGTCAATCCCCCTTTGGACTTCTCAAAAAGTAGACTCGAACCCGAATCACCGCAAGGAGATCTGTAGAGGCACGCGTAGATTCGGGTAAGCCCCCAATGGTCTGCGCGAAGCCATAAAATAGACAGATCCCCATGTTCGAGGCCCCGAAGGGGGCGACAGCAGATATCGCCCCGTATGAACACGCACACTCCGGCTTTCCGAAGGAATGTCTGCTCCAATTCGTAGCCGGGGTATTTAAGATACGAGATGTCATCCGGGTCACATATCTGCGTCTCTGTTAAAAAGAGCAAGGCAGGCCGCGCTGTCTCAAGGTGGTGGTGTACTGCGTCTAAGTTGCTATGAAGACCCCTGACATTGCAAAAATCCACTTTAAATGTGGATAGGGTGTTCGCCGTGTTAAGCCTTCTCTTTTTTCTATTTCGTGGCATTATTTACAGAGAGATATATCGGGAAGGGGTTATTTGAGGTATGGGGCCACAGTGATACTCAGATAAGGGGGCGGGGCGTAAGTCCCGGCTGGTCCGTGAGTTGTGTGAAGGGCTGACGCAGGGCACGGAAGGGCCCCCGGTGCCCCACCGCACACCACTTACGGGATCCACTCCGGTCTCCCTCCCGGCACGGCAGCAGTATGCGGGATTTTCGCCGGTTGTCGGGACAGCCTTCCAGGTGGGATATTCCCGGGTTTGGGTCCTCTACTGACCGGCAGGTGGCCGACGGTAACCATTCCCACCGGGTCTCCCTGGATCCCCCGTCAACCCGTCACGCCCTACGGATCCGCGAGAACTCCTACACCGCCTGTTCCGAACTTCAATGTCACCTGACAGCTCATGCGGGAGGGAAAGTTGGAAGAAGTGATATCGGCTACTTAGCTCTTTGGTCGGAACGCATAGTTGCTATTCGATCAAAATAATCTGAGCTGTGGTACCTACCCGGTCGCTAGATGCTACCTCAGGTCAGGAAAGGATAGGAAGGACAGCGGACAACAGTGTGCAGGGATGGTTGGGAGTGCAGTGATTGGCGGCTCGGGAAGTCGGGGTTGCGTACCCGAAGCCACCTGTATCGCAACCGGATAAGTTACGAGCAAACAGCCTCCTGACTGTATCACTGTAGGTGTACCTATAATATTTGAAGAGTTCCCTCGATTTATCCAGGATCCCACCATTAGATCGTGATCTGATGACAATGGGACAAACTTGGAAGTATACTTTCAAACACAAAAATATTTTTTCAAATCGGTCCAGCCGTTTTGCGTAATCGGTGAAGAAACATACGAAGTCAAGTTTTCAAGTCGGTTGATTAAAAGGAAAACTATCACAACTAAGTAGGCTTTACAAGTTTACGAGTAACAGCTGATCAAATGAGAAGTAACAAAATTTTCGTACAGATTCCAAACGTTGTAAATATGAAACAAAAACAACAGAAAACTCACTTCTTAAGCCACATTATTCGGATGGGGGTGAGGGAGGGACTACGAAACCCTACATTGTGCGTGGCCCGACATGCACTTGCCCGGTTTTTATTTTAATTTTTGATTTTGTCTTTGGTTTTTTGATTTGTGATTTGTTATTTCATTTTTTTTTTATTATGTCAGTAAGATTGAAAAATATTATTCAAATTTCATCAGTATTTTTTTTTTCTAAGAGTTAAACTTTTCAATTGTCATGTCGTCATTGTCATTTTTTAAATTGTCATGTATGTGAACGATAGCGCAATAGATGAACACAATTACTGTAAGCTTCTTGATTTGCCTACTCACTGACGATACGGATGCCTTCCAAATGGCGTGGCGTGATAAACTTTCATTTGAACTGGACGAATGTCAGTGTCGAATTCCAAAACCGAACGCCGTCCATTCAAATGGTTTGTTTTTGACATTCCAGACGTCCACGCCATTTGGATTGATGGATGCATCGTCAGTGGGACCCTTAAGTCTATTTCCCTAAACACTTAAGAATCCACCTGACTGACGGCAGCATATTTCTTTATTCCATTAATGTGACGTAATGTTAAAAATCAGTATTTCTGAAATGCTTGCTATTTTTGACGCTACCATCTAGGATACTAGCGCTCTCCAAGGGTTCATCAAAGTAGTGCTACTGGTCCGGAAATATAATAGTTAAAACTTAGTATTTTGTAAAATATAAGTAAAACGAATAGGTAAGAGTTATTCAAAAAGAGTAACTATAAAAACAACAATACGCAAGAATTCATCAATTTCACATATACTTCACATAAAATTACATTCAGGAAGATATATCAACCAAAACGCCATTCTTTGAAATGTTTTTAAACGTATTCAACACGAAGGCAATGAAAAAAAATATGATCTCGAAAATTTATTAAAGTCTCGTATTACTTAAATTTAGTTTTTTATTGGCCCGAGTATAGGTATTTAAGTAATTGTTTCTGTATATATTTGTAACCTAAAGGATTCAGTCATCCTAATCCACACATAATGACTTAAAAGATCCAGGCATTCCAGAATACTCTTCGTTAAATTTACAAACAAATCTTCGAGACTCATCTGTGGCAATCGTTTCCATGAATTTAATTCTTGCTACGTGACTGTCTGAACAAAGTTCTTGAAAGTTAAAATCTGTGAACAAAATACAGTCATTTAATTGTAAATGTTATACTACTATTTATAAGTAAGTAGTATGCCCCCCACATGGTTGACAACCGTTAGCAAAGACATAGAAAAGGCACAGCTGAATACACAGACAACCTAGGACAGAGTGTCCTGGCGCCTACAAACGAGTACAGTCGACCCCAAGTAAAGGGAGTAGGCAAGGAAGAAGAAGTTATATTACTAGTTATTGTTGCTAAGCATAAATAAATATTTACAATTATGAAATTGTAAACTTTTATCGCGCAATGTTGTATTTTCAGCGCCGGGCGCCGGGAATAGATCACATATGCGCATCGAAAGGCCGGGTTGCCAGTTTTTTGCGCCCGTGCGAATGAGGCCTTAATATATTTCTTTTATTTTTTAATAAATTTAACTTTAGATTGAAAATAAAATCTTACCATTTAATTCCTTCATACTTCTCTCATCTCCTCCTAAATCTTTAGGTAAATGCTCTTTTGGAAAGTATTCATGCAGGCTTTCAACATTTGGATGAATTACTACTCTTTCTTTTAGTTTCGCAGACAAGGCTTGTCTGATTAATAAAAACAAGCTATCGAAGAGTTTGGAGCCACTAATTAGATGTATTCTTTTCACCCTTTGACCCATCACGTCCTGGAAAATGTTTTTTTTTTTAATTTATTTTTATGTATGAGGTCACAATTTCATAGTTAAGAACTAAAAATGAGTTGAGAAAAACATCTAGCCATTTTGATATTGTAGAATTTTTAATGTGTGTATTTGATGTGTTTCAAAATTATAAAATAAATTGGATAACATTGAACGTCACTATTTTGCTATTGTTTATGATATAGCAAAATAGTGACGCCATAACGCTCGCCAGATCCAACTTATCAAAACTCTGTAAAATCAATGTAAAAATTAGTTAACGTTCGGATGATTTGAAATAATAAAAAATGTTAACAATACCACAAGACATGGAAAGTACAGAACTACAAAGGGAAAAAATAAATACATCGCTCGAGCAACGCACTATTGAAACAAATTTTCAAAACGCTTAAGTTCCTTTCATTTTGTACTCTTTATTGTATGTCTATACTTACAGTCATTAATGTAAGACCTTTATGAATGATAACAGGATTAGTCTTTCCAATATTTCCAATTGTTGCTTTTCTTGTATCTCCTATTAATTCGTAACCATGACAATAATCATTGTACAGCATGTATTGTCCAAGCTAAAATAGCAATATTAGTATTAAAAGTTAGCTACGAACTGCCGTCTGCCGTGAAAAATATTATTGCATTGTACCATGTGTCAGGCGTTTTAATATGTTTTCAATTCCTGAAGGCTTTGCTCGTGTTATGTTTGATTTTAATTGAAACTGGAGTCCCTGTTTCATCCCTTTTATACATTGAATTTTCAGAAATCATTCCTTGGGAATACCTGCGTCTTTATAGCTATATGTGTGTCTGAGTAACTTTTAGTCGTACATGACATATCGACATAGAGAAGAAACATATTTGTCATAAGTCTCAAAACATAAAATGTTCACAAGAGTCAATGAACTTTTCATAAAATTAGAAAACAAAGAACTTTTCATAAAATTAGGTCAAAAGCTATTGGTGCATCGTAGGAACATAATTCAATAAAGGACTTTTATTTTTTCTTGCGTTACATATGAGTCATAAAGATACCCTAAGTCAATAAAATGATTACCGGTGTTTTTGTTGCTTACAGCAAACGAGTTATTTACAGATCTATAAAACTATGAAGCAACGGTAGCCTAATGGTTAAGGCATCGGACTTGCAATTGTGAAGTCGCGGGTTTAAATCATAATATACCCAATAAACTACCGTCGTAAATTCACTCCTAACACAAGTTAATTAATTATGCTAGATGGTAGGATTATAAAAAGGATAGATAGTAATGTGAGTCCCATAATCCCACATTAATAATAATATTTTGGGACAACTCACCCAACCCAATCTAAGCAGAGCTTGTACAATGGCAATTAGACAACTGATAAACATACTTATTTATTTCTAAATACATTACACCCATATTATAGATAAATTACACCCACCCAGACACAAAATTAACCATCGTACTCATCACACAAAGTTTTATCCTGGATGGAGATCAAACCCTTCGTCTAAGCAGTCAGGTTCACTAACCATTAGACCAACAAGCCAGTTATCAGTAATTGCATGTATAATTTTTTTATATTATAAAAAGACGGATGTAAAGAATTTACTATGGCAACAAAATATTTTTATTATATTTAGAACTTTAAAATGTTGTTAATTACGTGCTTGTTTTTATAACTAAAATCAAGATGTAAGCCAAGGTGCAGAATTATCTTGCATTGATATTGTTACTTTAAGTGAATGAAGTTTGCAAGGTTGCAAGCTACCTATTAATTAGGTTTGTGTACTGATCAAGTAATAAATAAAATATAAGATATTTTTAGGATGTCAAGTAAGCAAGGAACGACAGTATTATACAAATTTACGTGTGATAAAAAATCTCGAAAATGACTGCGGACGGCAAGGTTAAGCGGCAGGTAGCAGAATAATATCAAATTCTGAAGCTACTCTCAGGTTAAGATTGAAGCAAGATACATAAGAAGTCAACAAAGCACAAAAAGATATCTACCTAAAACGAGTAAGACTTTTCATCCAAAGAAGACAGAAAATGCACAATAGAAGAAAAAATGAGCATCGATGGGCATATAATGAATGTGGACAGATTGCTCAAAAGTAAAAATTAAAGTAATTATAAAAGACCAGATTATTTAGTGTATTTCCTACAGAAAATGGTGGCACTACAAATATACCGCATACTTAGGCCACGATAACTTCAAATATGACGTTTGTCCTACCTACCACATATTTTATGTTGTGTAAGAGTGTGCATTTTGGAGCTCCCAATTTTTCGATTAGCTCCTAAAATATTGCCTCAGCACACCTTTTTAAATATTTTTTACTAGGCAGATAACCTAAGTAAATGAATAAATATTAACTTTGGTTCTAAACTCTATTTCCCACTTCATAAGACTGAATGAAGTGAGAAAATTGATTTACGAATAAAAGGTTGCAGGATATCTTTTAATTAGGTATGTGTACTGATCAGCTAATATTTTTTTTTTACTCGGCTCTTTTAAAGTGCTGTAAGTAGTCAATAATGTCATCTAGGCCAAACACAAAGGAATCCCGCTGACCGACGGTTATCGGTTATTGATTACGACAGTCAATCCCATTCTAGATAGCCAACTACGTGGGACATAATAAAGAGCACGAGCGCACTCTCTGTTTCCCAACTCTCATAGACTATGAGAGTTAGGAAACAGAGAGTGCACTTATACTCGTGCTCTACGGGACGAAAACCCGACATGACCGGAGAGATTTTAGTCGCAGGACCGATTCCTTTTCTCTCCGAGGCACGCTGTATGATAACGTTTTTTTTTTTTTTTTTTTATTAAAAGATAACTAGCAATGTGGGATTGAGTCCCACATTACTAGTAATCTTGTTAACCCCTCCAGCTAAGCTCAAAGGCTTGTGTTAGGAGTGGGTTCACGTCGGTAGTATAATGGGTAGGATTCGAACCCGCAACCTCACGATTGCGAGACCGATGCCTTAGCCATTAGGCTACCGCCGCTATAATTATTTTTACCTACTCGTTGTATAAATTTAACCACACCTTACTATTTTGATGTAATATTCTGTTTTTTATTGTGGGTTTAGACTTATTTTTAATTGCTCGATGGCTTAGAAGACGGTCCAAAAAAGATGGATAAAAAGAAGACATAGCAAGATACAGAGCGAGTCCCTGACTCTCTCTATAGTGTTGTCGTAGTCGTACGCTGGATTGGCTACCCCGTACAAAATGACATCAATATCAAATACCGCATCAAATGACCGTCCTATAAACTTTTTTGACACTTAAGACAAATGGCCGTTTTTGAAAGATAGAAAAATTTGAATCCAGACTCAGGAATCGAACCCGAGACTTTCGTAGCCAAACCGGGGCCAGAAGCGAACCACCTATCTGGACTATGTTACTAGATATCAAATTCTTCTATCTCTTAATGCTTTTACGGGTTAGGCCCCCGTAGCGCCATCTAGTCGGAAGTTAAAGAACTATCACGGCTTTTGTTATTGCTTCGTTACAGAGAGCATTTTAACAAATTATGATGACGCAGGCCGAATATTGAAGTAATTTTTATAGGCATTTCTTGCCAAAGACTTTACAAATACAATAATTGCATTTTTGAAAGATAGAAAAATTTGAATCCAGACTTAGGAATCGAACCCGAGACTTTCGTAGCCAAACCGGGGCCAGAAGCGAACCACCTATCTGGACTATGTTACTAGATATCAAATTCTTCTATCTCTTAATGCTTTTACGGGTTAGGCCCCCGTTCGATTCCTGAGTCTGGATTCAAATTTTTCTATCTTTCAAAAATGCAATTATTGTATTTGTAAAGTCTTTGGCAAGAAATGCCTATAAAAATTACTTCAAATGGCCGTTGTTGTTATCCAGCTATTTGATATTGACAAATTACTGTCTCCAAACGTCAAAATCAAATGAAAGGTGTTGTTGTTGTCTGTGGTACCTGTTCAGCGTTCTACTACTATTAAGGACAGTGGAGTGAGTACAGAGATGACCTTTGATAGAAGTGTATGAAGGGACAGTAGGCACATATTGCGCTGATCCCAAATAATAGGGATTAACGGCAGGAAAGTGATTGTAGATAATCTTACCACTTGAGTATATCTGTAGTAATGAACCATACTAAAATCGCTGTCATCATTTCCAACGGCATTTGCAACTAACACTCGATAGTTATCCTTCGTTGGTTGCGGTAGCACACACATATGCCTGGAATTTATCAAACATTATTATAATGATGATTATTTTTCATCACAAGAAAAAAATACAAGTTATAATATCAAGAAACATGTTATTTGTTATTATTTTAGAGAGTATTTCACAGATACTCTTTGATGGAACATACAACTATCCGTGTGTATATATTATTATAGTGTGTCTGTGTGCGTATACATATTATTATGCGCACAGACACACTACAATTTTAGTCTATGATAAATTATTATTTCCTAGTTTTGAAACTTATTTACCTAGTCACTAACATGCTCAGTGTGCCTAGAGTGAGTTTGCTTTACGTTAACGCGATCGACACGTTTATGATGTTTGGCCCTCCGATTGGCCCGCTCCAAGGTCAATCAAAGAGCCAAACGGGTAACGTTTTGATCACGTTATCGTAAAACAAACTGGCACTCGCACAGTTGCTGTTTGTTAGTTTCGATAATACTCAATAACAGCACAAAAAACTGCAAAACTGTTTTGTTTTGATATCTCTAGTACAACAGTTTAACAAAATATAAATAACTAAAAACAAAGATAAAAAAATTAAAAATCGATTCGTTTCGGCACTTCGGATTACTTTATCAATTTTAAATGGTACATGTACAAAGTTCATCGAATCAGCTCGAAAAATATTTTTTAAACTGGAACCACTTTTACAATTTTAAGGGATTATTTTAACAAAACAGAAATACATTTTAACATGTTCTATTTAAATTATCGATGATAATATTTGCAGTAACAAATTGGAAATACCAACGCAGTAGTGAATTGAACAGACGTACTAAAAATATAAACAAATGAAAAATAATTCGTAACGTATAAATTGGGGATGTTTGGTATTTTTCCTGTTGGAAACTTGGAATTGGATATAATATGGATAATAATATGGAAAAATAATAATAACTGCAACTGGAAAAATAACAAACTCATTGGTAAACAACAAGTTAGTAAATGTATAAAAAAACCCATGAAGGTCATAATATTTTTAACACGTGTAATAAACGACACAAAATACCGAGAGCACAGAAGTTTCATACAAAACGCCCTCGAGCAACTCACATCTAAATATCGCTCATAGACACAGAATCTTAAACCATTGCGTTCCGAATGTGTTTCAGAATTCCTCGTTTGTACACGCGATGTCTATAAAATCTAGAACACATACACACTACATTTTTTTAAAGATAACCATGTGGGAGGTGGGATCACGTCGGTAGTATAATGGATAGGATTCGTACCTGCGATCTCACGATTGCAAAACCGATGTCTTAGCCATTACTCTACCGCCGCTTTTGAAACATTATTTTAAAATATAAAACATTATTTCATTTGAGATATTAGTTCATACTCGTAAGTCTCATTTGCCCAGTAATTACACATGCGATAGTGTCATCTAATCGAAGCACAGTGATGTGTTAACATCACTATTTCAAAAAAGAATTTCGGTTAAATATCGATCGTAATATGTACAGGATACCTTCTGTGAACTCGGTGTATCGTGTAAATAGTTAATAACAACACTTGTACCTCAAGATCAAGACAACTTAACTATCGAGTTATTTTTGATGAGATACTTCATTAGTACGACTGACTTGAGATAATGGTCGTTTTTCCCACAGCACAAGGTCCAAAATGCATCACACAATAGGTACCTATCAACATTCTGATTACCTTCTTCATAAACGTATAAGCAATTAAATCGTAAATCTTTATATATGATATATATTTCTTGTGTGCGTGTGTATGTCACTGAACTCCTCCTAGGTGGCTGGACCGATTTTGATGAAATTTTTTGTGTGAGTTCAAGGGGACTCGAGGATGGTTTAGATTCACAATTGAACCCGATTTACAAAAAAAAAAGAGTCGAGACGAAGTTCGCCGGGACAGCTAGTATAATATATATTTGAAAAAAAGCACTTCATGTTCTTTGCTGGGACTCAAACTACCAAGTTTCGTCGAAATAGGTGGTGCGGTCTTTTTTTAAGTATTAATAATTTTGAACACTTACGAAACATTAAATAAATGCACAAATTCATTTTTCATGTCAAAATTTAGTAAGAATTCCGGCATTAAATTAGTGCAGGTGCATAATTTATCAAATTTCTGTTTTGCTCTCTCTATTGAACCTTTGTTGTATATCAGGAAACGCTCCAAATATTCTTCATCTGTAATCATCACCAATAAACACAAATACTCTTAGAGTGTAAGTTTTTAATATGAAATCTCTCCCTAATTAATTACTATGATCAACAGGTTTTTAGGCATTTTATAATTTAAATAAGCCTAATTTATTAATTAAACTTACAATAACATTGCTATGTAACGGTTTTATGTACCTACGAATATTTATATTTATTCGGAATAATTTCTACAACTACCTTTTTAGTTATATGCCTTAATGCCATTGACAAACTAATTATAATTCATTGTCAATGGCATTTTAACTACTTTATAGTTTAAATTAGATTTTGCCATACTTCATGTTTTTTTTTAAATTTCACGTGGAATGATTTAAACATAAAATGTAACGAGATAATTGTCACAAGGCTAGACAAGCAGTTTTAGAAGAAAAACGTAAATGTTTCGGCTCCTTCAACGAGTTTCATCTTAACTCTCTAAATAACATTAAGTTAAAATTCACATAAAATAGTTATGCTTATATAGAACTCACTGAAATTATATACATCTAAGTACTGGTATAGAAAATATCGAGAGTACAAAAGATTACTGTCATGAGTGTTGCCAGATCTAGTGATTTAGCAGTAAGAGTACCTGTTATTAGAATTTTACTGATCTACTGATTTTATTGGCAAAAATGGGGAAGTCTAACAAAAACAAGCTACTACTTTGTTTATCTTACTTTCACGCTAACTACAATAAATACATAGCTATATGAAGTCTTTTTAGCTTTTTTCTCTCTGAGGGCCGAGGGGGCTTATCATTTTTATCAGTGGATAGACAGCCGTAAAGTTGTAATTTTGCTAATTTTAAATCGTTTTTTGGTCAGAAATGTAACTTTATTAACTGTATTTTTCTACTTATTCATTTCATTATCTAGCCGCGCCGCATAAACATTCTTCACGAATACAAGATCACAGACCAGTCTCGAGATTACAAATGTCCCTGAGTCATGTCTAAGTGTGCGTTGTTTGAGCGCGCGCGGAACGAAAATTACCTTCTGCACGCTCGATATTTTGTGTATAAAGCCAAACTTGTTCATAATCAATACAGGGATACCGGGTGACCTGACCTTCAAATGACTCAATGCATATGTTGTTGACCGCATTTTAAAGCTAAGTTATTTTACATACGGGAAAATCACCTTTCAAAAACGGATCCCATATGTTTCAGTTTCGTCATGTCCGTCTGTCTATCTGTCCGTTCATATATCGCAGGCACTCAAAGACTACCCGAAGAGTATTGATTAAATTTGGGGAAAAGGTGTCTTGTAGTAGCTGCTGCTTACTTTCATATATAGCTATATGATATAATAAAATACATATTTTTAGGGGAGGCATGGAGTGCATGTACATGTAACAGAAGGTGAAAAAATTTTTTTTGAGCATACATCGACTTGTGGCACTTCATTCGACAGGTCTTTTAAAAATATTTTAAAGTTTCTAATATTTTTGATTAGGTGAATAGTTTTGAAAATAATCTCTCCGAAAGTTGCATAAATTGTGTTCCCCTCTTTATCTTTTGAACCGTGTGGCCAAAAAATATGAAAAAATCAAAAAGCTTCAAGTACATTAATTCAAAATTACTTAGTTATTGCCGAAAAACTGCGTTTCTCAACAAAAGGGTGTAAGTGCTATGTACATACGTTCTTCTGCGGGTGCAATTATTCAAATCAGATCTTTTTATACGGTAACGATTCCGGCACTCTACACTAAGCATAATCCGACATGCTCTTGCCCGGTTTTTTATTTTATTGCGAATAGTAACAATGCAAAAAAGTTTTCTAACTATTTACCTAGATACTAAGGAAGCAAATGCGACGCTTGAGATAAGTCATGATTCCAGAAATGTAATACCAAGTCCGCAAAACAATAAGTAAAGTCGAAGAAAAGAACAAAGCAATAAAAACTCACGGCCACTCCTTCCAAATTGCCGATATTTTTGTAGCTGTTTATGCTACTAACAAAATACCATTTCATTTAATATATAATAATCAAATAATGGTGTAGACTAAAGAACGAAATTCTTTAAACCGCATGAGGGCTACTAGCCCTTCCTGATTACAAAACTTAAGTAACATTTTAGTAGGTAATTATAACGTTTATGATAATTATAATTTAAAAACATACAAACATATATAGACGGCTAAAAACATTATCCTTCCTTTTTGGTTTCGCTATAGTCGGGTAAAAGGAAATGTTGCTATTACAAAAATAAAACTCACCAAATTCTTTGACCTTAAAATGATTTTGCTTCTTGATCCAATCTTTAAGTTGTTCAATGTCCTGCTTTAATTTATTCACATCTTCATATCCGACTGCTTTCCTGACGTTTGACATTTGATTGTCATTAAATTTTAAGATAGGGTTCAACTTTATTTGCTTCATTGTATCACCGTAGTTACTCACACACTATTAGAGAGGACCGGCTTATGCTTTGTAAAAAACAGAACCACGAAATGGTAAATTCACAAATAAATCTATCCAGCAGTCCTACACAAGTCAAACTTGTTGTATGAGTCACAGCGTCTTGAGTAAAAAATATGGCAGTAAAATGATAAGTAAAGTAAGTAAGTAAATATAAGAAACAATGATCACTACAACAGTAGTCGCGTCTGTGAAAATTTATTATGCCAATATTTAATAATGAATGCGCGAGCTCAGCCGCGCAATGGCTGAACGCTGATTAGTAGCGGGTCGCGACAACCGGAGATTCCTCTCTCCCGCTCCCCGCTATATCGTATCTCTCGTATCTATATTCTGTCTGTGGTATGCCGCTGTATTGAGTGAATGACTCAACATAATTTTAAATTGAATCATAGCATCTTCAACAGCTGTTACTGGAAAGGGGCAGATTGTGTTAAAGACTAATCCAATGATACCTTTACATTAGGGACGAAAAGTAGTAAAAACTACAATAAAGACATTGGGCCATTTTCTTTCTTCCTGGATTAATGTAATATACTCGCGAGAGAAACGAACCGAAATGCACTTCTAACATTTCATACTCTGAAATCGTTGTAGGCTTCTGACATTGAGGGTTTGTAGTTTGTATCTTTGGATGTGTCAGTATTATGCGATGCCGTTCACATAAGAAATTACCTTGTGTCAATGTAGAACCTAGTAATAGTAGCTAAAACAACGAAACCACAAAATGGTTTTTGTATTATGGTTCAGTCATTGAAAAATTAAAATAAAAAAATATTATATTTCAGCGTTTAATAAAGGCTTAACAAATAACTAATTAAAAAACAAATAAATAGGCTTAAAAAAATATTCAATATCTGCCAAGCGCTGGAAGATTTAACTATGTGAGTACATAATTCTATGGTCTTCATACTAGGCAAGCCTGTATCGTGGAGACCAAAAAAAAATACATTAAATTTCTCATATTATATTTGATGCCAATCGATCCTGTTTCCTATGATATAATCAAAAGACTCGATGACCTTAACAGAGCGTTGGGTACAAAAAATATCATAATATGCAAAAAATAAAGGTAGTTAATGGACGAGACTAACACAAATTACTTGTTTTGATGGATTTCTCTGTTGCTACATTTAACTCGTGCGCGTGAATGTGTGTGCGTGTATTTTTATTAAAATTAGGCTTAATTATTACTTATTTATATGAAGAAGGTACGAAACCTTTTTATTTATAACGAAAGAAGTCGAGTTACAAGATTGTTGTTGTCATGGATTTCTTATAACAAACGTTAAGTACCTAGTAAAAACAATACACTTAATTATTAGTCTCTATCATTCAATGCCAAAAACACCACAGCACAAAGCTGCCTTGTTGCTCGGCCAGAGTATATAGATCAAGAAAGAAGAAGAGGGCCGCAAAATATAAATAAGGTCTTCATAAGGGCTGATTTTTTGATATAACGTCACATTAATTGAGTAAAGAAATAGCCTTTTGTCAGTCAGCTAGATTCCTGAGCATTTAGCGCAGAGGCAAGTTTTTTTTTATGAATGAACTTAATATATCGTGAAACTGCTTTTTAAAATTTAAAATTCGTTTCCTAGGAGTATATTGATTCAAAATAACCAGGTACGTCAGTCATGCGTTAAAGTTATATTAGTAGTAATAGTTCTTGATTTGCGCGTGCTATCGAATGCGTGATTTGAAGCTCAGTATATCCGGTGAGGAATATTATTAGTCGACCCGTGACTACAATCGGTACAATTCAATTGAAACGCCAGATAAATAAAAGGTTCGTACCTTTAAATATTTCAGGCGATTAAGTCCCGATATATATCTAATAAATATTATCAGAATCACAAAACATTGGTCTGTCAGTATAACTCTGTAACATATGCTGTCAGTAGCCTATTAAAGTCCTGTACGCCAAACGCTAAGGAATCCAGCTGACTAACGGAAGAGGAATTGCTTGCGTTCTTTGGCGCTCTCCTCCCTGTCTAATATGTTGGTCATCGTAATAATTTCTATACTTATTTATTTGATTATTTCTGTCCTGCAACTTAAAGTTACATCTGTGCCAAATTTCAGAGATTTCTCATAACAATCCAGCAACTCTTTCTTTGACATGTTTATCATTATTCGTTTAGTTATAGCATTGATCATAAAATTTCAAAAGGGAATTCTTAGATTGTGACTATAACAGCAAGATGACCAATCTTCTATTCTATAGGTATTAAAATATAAGGCAAATTTAATATAAAATATTTGATAGTAAACATGCTGCTAATAACGAATCTACGTTATTAGGTATCAACGATCTTTGGTTGTGGTAATATAATTGTCTTGTTTTTTTGTTAACGTAATAAACACAAAGTTTGTTACGTTAACAATATAGTGAATGTAAGTAACATGCCGCAATAAATGATGATTAGTCATTTAGTGTAGTAAAAATTATCAAAGGCGAATTGGGCTTGCGTATGCGCATTTAAGTGTTCCGTATAGTTTTAGGGTCGCGTACTTTCCAAACACGCATGTAGGTGTACTGTAATCGTTTATTCACAACGCAGTATTGAGGTGAAGGCAAATTTTATAATTCGCCTGTATACAAACGACATACATATACAAATCAGCATAAAAAAAAGATCGGTATCTATATAAATTGCCGTAGTCTAACTGTTATTTTATTATTATTAATAAATATTAACAGGCTGGCAGTTGAAACAACTGATATGGACCTGTATCCTGCTATACTCTCGCTAGGTTGTCTTTTTGTTGTTAAGGTGTTTATTCCATTTGTTTTTAAATGTATTCAAACTCTGAGCTGAGACTACGTATTCTGGGAGTCTGTTCCACGCTCTTACTACCCGGTTACTCAAAAAATATTTGTGTGGATTATTTCGTATACAAACAATTTTAAATTTAATTACTGTCAATCACTAAATTAAAACACGTTTTTAATGTTTTTCCTGGTTTTTGCACAATAATAACAATAGCACACCATATGCAAGTATTATCCAACACTTTAAGACTATTTTTTTAATGATTTTAACAGTTTTACACATTGTTTGTTTGTTTTGTTTGTTTTAACGGGGCCGCAATGTCGCATGTGATCCCGATGGTGTACAGGTGCTTGTTAGGGGACAGTGGCCTGTCAGGATGGCTATTGCTTTTCGCAGCTTGTCCCTGTTTAATCTGATTAGATTCCGAGCGTACTTTCTAGGCACTGTTTGAATCGCCTCTTTTGTTTGTCTGCAACCGGTGTTTTTTCCCCATTCCAGTTTATGGTTTTCCTCTGTTTTCTCGCGCAGCCAGATTCGTACCTGGGCTTGGGGTAGGTGCATTAGCGGTTTGGGGCCGTGGATGTTCATTTTAGATCCCCGTCTAGCTAGCTCATCCGCCGCGTCATTTCCAATTGAGTTGCTGTGTCCCTTTATCCATTGCAGGGTCACTTCATTATCCTGGGTAATTATCTGAAATGATTCATGGCATTCTTGAATAAAGGTCGAGTTTATGCTGGTGTTTGACAGCGCTTGTAGCACTAAAGCACTGTCGGTTACAGTTTTTATTTTTAGATCTTTTACATTTCTGGCTGCGATTGCTTGAGCCGTTTTGGTTATGCCAATGCATTCTGCTTGGAAAATCGTGTTTCTTCTGCCCAAAGCAGTAGATATCCTAATGTTCAGGTCATCCGATAAGACTCCTGCTCCCGTGCCTACCGCGGTTTTGGATCCATCTGTGTATATTCTAACTTCAGATGGTCCGGAGCTGTCTTTTGATTCGGGTTTAAGTCTGATTTTGTATCGTTGGTCAAAGTTATGTTTTTGGGGGATTCTATTTGTTGGGGCTTCCAGGAATGGATATTCCCTTGTAATTTCTGATAGAATTCCCGAGTGTACTATCCCTTCATCGTTTTTCCAGAGGCCGTTCGCTTTTAACCTGAGTGCAGTGGCTGTTGCTGTCTCCTTGATTTCAAGGTGAAGCGGTCTCAGGCTAAGGATGTGTTCTAGCGCAGCCGAAGGGGTAGTTCTCATACAATTTGTCGTGGCTACGCATGCTAGGCGTTGAAGACTCTGGAGTTTGGTCTTCGTGGTGATCAGTTGTGTTCTAGGCCGCCACACCACGGAGCCATAAGTGATAATTGGCCGTATTATTGCGGTGTAGAGCCACAGCGTCATTTGTGGGCTCAGTCCCCACTTTTTGCCTATTAGCCTTTTGCACTGCCAGAATATTATGCAGGCTTTTTTTAGTTTAATTTCGATGTGTGCCGCTCAAGTCAATTTGCTGTCCAGGGTGATGCCTAGGTACTTAACTTGGGTTGTTAGGTGTTAATTGGGTTTTAATTAACCTTGGTAATTGTAGTTCTGGTAATTTCCTTTTATTCGTGAAGAGGACTAGTTCTGTCTTTTTGGGATTTACTGACAGTTTGTGTTCGTCGCACTATTCTTCTACGAGTTCGAATGCTGAGCGCAGTACTTTACATAGTACGTTCTCTGCAGTACCATTTATTAGTATTGTGAGGTCGTCTGCATAGCCAATTGCGGTGTACCCTCGATTATTGAGTTTCCTTATGAGGCTGTCCACCACAATGTTCCACAGAAGTGGTGATAGGACCCCTTCTTGAGGGCATCCCCTCACCACTCTGGCCCTTGTGGTGGTATTCACAGTGACCTGTACGGCCCTTTTGCTAACTAGCTCTGTGATCCAGCTTCTCAGGACTGGCTCCACCTTGAATTTTTGTAAGGCGTGGCTTATGCTAGCATGGTCTTATCGAAGGCTCCTTTAATATCTATGAACGCTGCCAGGGTTGATGCTTTGTTCTTTAAAGCTTTTCTATTTTGTGTACTACTGGGTGAAGGGCAGAGTCTGTTGATCTCCCTTTCCTGTACGCGTGTTGTTGAGGGTGGAGTGGTTGCTTTGTAAGTGCTCCTTCCCTTAGGTGTTTGTCTATTAGTATTTCTAGAGTTTTTAGTAGAAAGGAGGTGAGGCTGATGGGTCTATATGATTTGGCATCAGTGTAGTCGTCTTTTCCTGGTTTGGGTAAGAAAACTACTTTGGCCTCTCTCCATGTTTTTGGTATGTATTTAAAAGCAATGCACGCTCTCAGGATTGGTAGTAGGTACTCTATTACTTTAAGCAGTTGCCAGTGTAGTAAGGCCGGGAAGATACCATCCGGCCCTGCGGATTTGTAGGGTTTGAAACTTAACAGCGCCCATTTGAGCTTTTTCGCAGTTACAACCACACCTGCAACCGCCCACTCCTCTGTGCTGGGATTGCATGATGGGCTGGCCAAACTGGTGATTGTTCTATTTGGCAGCCGGGGAAATGTGTTTTCAGGAGGACGGCACAGATTTCTTCGTCTGTGGATGTGAAGGTGCCATCATCTTTTTTAAGTGAGCCTGGGTTTTCAGGTCCACTTTTTGATAGTATTTTTGTAAGTCTGGCGGCTTGATTGGTAGATTTTATGCTGTTGCAAAAATTTCTTCAAGACTCGGTTTTTCGGGAACCTGGTCTTCTCCAGTTTTACACATACAGATAAATTTAATTCACGAGCGCGATTTTGTCGTCAAATCGGTTTTGACGTTCACATTTGGTATCCCTATTATTTATGATGTCACTTAACTTAAAGTTTTCGGTTCTAGGACTAGGATATGTCACCTTTTAACGATACGATTATGAGTAATATGATGAAACAAATCACAGACAAGCGTGCTCTTGTAAGCGACCTATGGCTTGTAAATCGAGCTTGTTAATTTTTTTCTATTTTCTTGCCTTCATTTTTGTAATTGCTCAGTCTCATATAGTGTCATTGTTTTTTAATAATGTAAGTATTTTTTTAAGTACCTTACCAATTCTTTACTTTTTTTTTGTATAACATATTTACTTACTATCTTCTGATTATTTATGTACTTATCATTTTTGCTTCGTACTCGACTGTCGAAGGACGAGTCTATGTTTATCAAATATGTTTTTGTCTACTTTTTAACGGTGCCTGTCATTGAGGTTTGACACCGATTCATCTTATTTTTTATTATTCATTTTTTAGGGTTCCGTAGGCAAAATGGCAAAAACGGATCCCTTTTAGCTGGCTAACTATCCGTCCATTTGTCACAGGCGTTTTACTCAAAAACTACACAATGTCTATAGATGAAATTTAGAATATAGATGTCTTGTATAAGCCGCTACTTAGTTTGATGGTTAAATAACAAAAATAAATATATCTTGGGTGGGGGGGTGTACCTCCTTACTTGTCAAGTTGTTTTTTTTCCACAAACATCTATCTTCTTTATCTTCTAAACCGTATGGCCAAAAAATAAGAAAAAACTACAAAGCTTAATAAATACTTACAACTAAAATTATTTTGAACATGATTGAGTACGGAGTAGATTTGAGTTATTGGCGTAAAACTGCGCTTCTCGACAAAAAGACGTGTAAGTCCCATAAAGATACACTCTTTTGCTGGTACACTTTTACATATCGTAATTTTACATATATGCAGTGCATTTATTGCTGTGGAATTCACACTGAGCATGATCTGACATGCTCTTGCTCGGTTTTTTATAGTACCTATAGGTACTAAGTTTAGGTAGGTAGAGTAACGTTGAGCTCCGAGAGAGCAAGTACCAGGACTTTCAAGATTTCCACGTATAGAATAATATACATACAGAATATTAAATGTTTACATGTTTGTAATTATATAAAAGTGTAATTATAAGTGTTTTACAATTGGATACGACTAATAAAATTGTTCTCAAAACCGAATTGCAACATACATTATTTTCCCGGTACAAAGAAGAGCAAAATGAGCGCATACAGTTGCAACAATTAGTCATAGATCTTAGTAATCAGATAAAGATACTGCAAGGTCAGTTAAAACAAATGCAGGAATAAAAGGATGTAAATAAAAAAACCGAGGTTTCTAATAGCGAGAAACATCCAAAAGCCAGAGATGTGTATGAAACTGATGAAGATGATCTGGCAAGAGAGACAGTGTGGGTGCGCCAATAAAGCAGAAAAAAAGAAAGCTGTCCCCACTGTAACAAGGAGCTAGCTCCAGCGAAAAAGCAATAGAAAAGCCTAAGTAACTTTCTCTGGTACTCTTAAGAAAATAAACAAGAGAGACGAGAGTGATGGCAAAAAACTTACATTCTTCGTGTTTGCCTAAGAAAATTTTTGAATACTTAACTTCAAAAGGATTTAAAATCCAGGATGCAGTTAATAAATTAAGCCAGGGGGAAAAGGAACCTCTTAGAAATTAGGGACCTCATAGCTAGAAAAAGACAACAAAGACAAAGGTGGCAACAACCAAGGTTCCCACCCGATAAAACGCTTCTCAATAAACTTACAAAACAGTTAAGCAAAAAGATACAACATTTTTAAAACGAAACTATGAACACCTACCTTAGCCAAGTGACAAATAATAGTGCAACAGACTATTCACAATAGATAACCATAAAATTCTTAGAGAATCCCATCACGCATATTCATCCTTTTAAGGAAACTAGTGGCACTTGGGCTATCAGTAACGAACAGAAAGCAGCTAGATTTGCACAACATCAGAAACAAATTTTCCAACCAAATGACGAAGAAAATGTATAAGATTTGATTTCACATAATTTCTCATACGATCATTTAGAAATAAATTGAGTCACACCTGAAGAAATTCAGAGCGTGATCAAATCCTTAACCCGAAAGAAATCTGCTGGATATGACCTAATTACTGGCGAAGTTCTTCAAAAGCTTCCGCAAAAAGCCATAGTTAAACTTACCATACTCATAAATGCTACATTCAGTAAGAATTAAAAAGATTTAACAAGCCCTGAAAGCTTTTACAATGTCTTTCCATTAGAATAAATCCGTGTACATTTTGGAAATAAACAAATATCATAAAATACTTTCGGTATTTTGTGCAAGTGTGTTATGTTTTTGTGAATATTTGTTTTTCATTTATGGAAAAAGATTTTTACAAAAAAATATTACCAGATTGAATATTCGGCACCCACTTCAAAATGTTTAAATTGTTTTTGTTATTCTAGGTACTCGTATATTATTTTTTGCTTTTTAGTTGCCTTGTATTTATTTTTAAAGTCGGTAATATTTTTTAGGTTTGTAATTCACTTAAGTTACTAGGTTTATGTCACCTGCTCAAATTATTTTACAAAGTATTGCTTGCCCCGATGCAGGGCCGTTATTTGTTGAGGAGTTCACATGATAGTTCACTATCAGTTCTGTTACATTGTGTAATCGTAGTATGACGAGAATAAAGTGCTACTCAATACCACATTAAAGTAATTAAATCGCAAACCGTGAAATATTGAATAGGTCCGCTAGTCAAATGTGGTCTTTATTATCAGTTCCACTTCACCAATTGGTGCTTTTTGAAATTAAATGCACGAATCACTATGAAATATGCCTTAATCACTGTAGGTATGCCTTTAATATTTAAAGAGTTCCCTCGATTGCTTCAGGATCCAATTTCCCAAGTTGGTATCATTGTCATCAGATAACATTCAAGATCTGATGAAAATGGGACCAACTTGGAAGTATACCCTTTCAAACACAAAAAGATTTTTTTAAATCGGTTCAGCCGGCTTTCCGTAATCGGTGAACCAACATACAAAAAAAACATACAGTCAAATTGAGAACCTCCTTTTTGAAGTCAGTTGAAATATAAATATGTTTAAAACTGTAATATTCTTCTTTCCAATTCTGATACGAATATTTTTATTAAAACCCTATGCCATAAAAATGTTCTCACAAGTCCTGACGACAAAATTGCTATTAATTAATCATAAAACATCACAGACATCAAAAGTGAGACTTTTTCAATGTACTTAATTAATCACAAAGTTATTAAAGTGGCCACCTTGGAATCTTTTATATATTGGGAAATCGTATATGTAAATGACTAGGTACATATTCAGCAGTCAGTTTTTAAAGTAACAAATAGGCAGTAAACAATTTTGGAGGAATCCAAATCATTGTTTCTCCATAAAATATGAACTTTGTACCTGATATAGAAATATTTCGAAAAAAAAAATAATAAATATAAATAATTTGAAATACTACTAGATTCAAATTTACCGTTAAATTTTGCTTTGCAAATTGTTGTCCTGCGTCTGTGGGTTGTACTTTGTGTCCGTGAATTTATTGTTTGTAATGTCTATCAATTTGCCGACTGATTTCAAAGTCACCCACTTTGAAATCAGTCGGCAAATTGATAGGAGAGATTCAGTACCATTAATACATTTCTACATCGAAATATTGCCAATTAAAATTGTAAAAAATATTAAACGTCCCTCGATATTTTTTTTAAAGATATCTATGTAGGAGATATAGAGAGAGGGCGCTGTAGTGCCGCTGTCAACATCGTTGTCCATGTAAATCGGTTTATTAAATTGTAAATAATACGTATTTCGGAGAAAAAACCAGTTGTGAAGACAATTATTATAATTAAGTAGAACGTCGAAGTGAAGTTTTGGTGTAAAGTGAAGATCTGCTACCGTTATCAATCGAAAAGTGCTATCAACAACAACGACCTTGGTCTGGATAGCCAAGGTAACTGAGGTGGAAAAATACATACAAGCTGCACCGAAGGACTTCAAATAGTACTACACAAGTTAAACTTATTGAGCAAGGTTAGTTAAAAAGTTAAAATAGAAACGCAAATTTACAACATAACCTCCAAAAATAACCGAAAACAATACTGCCGGTATAACAACGCCATCTAACGAAAAGATAGATCAACTTGGTTCCGCTACTAAACACTAGAGGGCTATACTAGAACAAAAATATATCGAATTTCATTAAAAGCGCCATCTAGCGATAAGTAGTAAAGTAAGCGAACAGAAAACCAACATTTTAGCTTTAAAAGATGGAAGAAGTTATGGCTGCACTTCGTAAGATCCAAAAAGATCTAGATGAACAGAAAAAGGCTATTACAATCAGCGCTGAGAATGTAACAGAGAGAGTAACAGAAAATGTAAACCAAATAATAAATGAAAAATTTAGAACTTTGGAGGAAAATCAAGGAAAGCTTAAAGAAAAAATAGAAAATCAAGAACAAAGGCTAAATATGTTAGAGAAATATGCAAGACAGAGAAATATTGTTTTTTTTGGTGTTGAAGAAAGCGAAAAATCTTATTTCGAGCTGGAGACCAATATAATAACTTTTATAAACAAATATTTCTCATTAAAAATAAACAGTGACATACAAGAAGCCAGAAGAATAGGCAGAAAATCAGAAAAACCCCGACCGATTACAGTAACACTCACCACGCTGGGTAGTAAAATCAAGATCATGAAACAGAAAGGGGCTTTAAACAATACTGCTTACTATATAAAGGAAGATTATCCTCAACACGTACTTGAGAAAAGAAAAATGCTGCAAGAACAAATAAAAATTGAGAGAGAGAAAGGTAATAATGCAGTCATTAAATACGACAAACTTATCATATTAAAAAATAAAATAAAACCTGAATCAACCGATAACTGGAAGAGAAATCTCTCTATTTCACCAGAGCACAACATCAACACTGAGAACAGTAATCCTCGAAGTACTCAAGTTGCTAAGAAAAACAAAACCCTTTTAATGCGCACCGCGCCGCTGAGATCATCCAGCTTCTCAGAGGGAATGGTTAACCCGGGTATACTTAATTACTTAGTTGACAAAAACGGAAAAAGCCAAGATGATGAAAATAACAGCAATAATATATAGCAACTAACGGCACCTCTCCCAGAAAGTAAAAGTAAAGAAAAAAAATCAAAAAACACTACAATACATCTTCCAAGCCGGCTGGTCACCGAGGAGGATTTTGACCAAAACCTCCCAAAGATTACACATTCAAAATACTCAAAAATCACAGAACACAAACAACTCTATGTATCTACCTACAATGTTAGAACACTGTCATCACACGAACGATTAATCGAACTAATTGAAGCTCTATCAAATATCAAATACGATGTCATTAGAATATCTGAAGCGCGACGCCTCGGCAACAAAATAATAGAATACGAAGACTTCATTCTCTGTCACACTGGCGAAACACCAGGCATGTATGGAGTCGGCTTCATAATCAAGAAATACTTAAAACAATATTTAGCTAGCTATATCGGCATTTCGAAACGAGTAGCATTACTACATCTGGACCTACCAAGTAATAAAAATTACTATAATTCAAGCCTACCTGTATTCGTCGCTTTGTGGTTGACCTATTTTTGCGTTAAAGTCTCCCATTAGAATAAAATCGTTATACGCTATATCCATAGCCTTGTAAAAATTTTCATAGAAAGCAGTGACCTCCTCATCATTTGCCGCTTCCGTAGGGGCGGAAGCGGCAAATGATGAGGAGGTCACTGCTTTCTATGAAAATTTTAAAGCGACGAATACCTGGTGATGAAACAGAACGGTTATGGAGAGAGAAACGCCAGAGGTCAAAGACTCATAGACTTCGCCTTGGAGAACAATTTAGCGATTATCAACACCTTCTACAAAAAGAACTTGAAAAAAAGATGGACATGGCGCTCCCCTAATGGTCAATATAAAAATGAAATAGATTTCATACTGACCAATCGACCTCAAATTATTCAAAATATTGAAACCTTAAGTATAAACTACCCATCAGATCACAGGCCAATTAGAACAGTATTAACACTTGCGAAGCCAATAAAAAGCAGAGCAAGTTTTAATAATAATAACAAATATAGCGAACTCAAAACCAAAGAAGAAATATCATTGTATATAGAGATGCTAAAAAAAGATATACCTGCGCTACTAAACACAAACCCTGAAGACACAGTCCAAGAATATCATGATAAATTAATAAACTCTATCCAAACAAGCTTGTGTTGAGCATGGGATGAAAATCAACAAAGAAAGGATGGCAATATATTATCAGAACGCACAAAAAACCTCATAAAAATAAGACAAGATTTACAGAAAACCAGCAATAAAACTCGTGCCATGAAAAACGAATTAAAAGCTCTATGTAAGTTAATAAGCAAATATATAAAAACCGACTACAAGAAACACAATGACAATCATTAAAAAACATCTGGAAAAAATGGGAAGCTTGAAAAAAGGATATAAAGAATTATGTAAGTACTAAAAAAATATGGATTGAAGGACTAAAAGTTGCGGATAAAACTAGGTATGGTCGTAAAGATTTCCTCCCATTTAAAACTAAACTTATGCTCGTCCAGACGTTGATTTTTCCCCTAATTGATTATGGTGACGTATGCTATCTCGATCTGAATGCAGACCTCCTTAATAAGTACGATCGACTCTTAAACAACTGCATTAGATTTATTTTTAACCTTCGTAAGTATGACCATGTGTCCTTTTACCGTTCTGAACTGAAATGGCTCCCTATTCGGCAGCGCCGTAGTTTGCGCGTTCTCACTACTCTTTACTCTATTATTAACTCTCCTCATACTCCATCTTACCTGTCTTCTAGCTTTCATTTCTTATCCTCCAACCATAACAGAGATCTCCGCTCTTCCAACAATCTCTTACTTTTATGCCCCGCTCATTCTACTGGATTCGTGGGATCCTCCTTCTTTGTTCTATCTGTTGTACTCTGGAATGCGCTGCCCCCCGAAATCAGGATGGCACCTAACCGTTTCAATTTTAAAATTAAAGTTCGTACGCTACTCCTTAACAGCAGCTGAATCCTTACAAAGTTATCAACTTATTAGTTTATAATTTATGTATGTATTGTATATAAATATGTATGTAATGTAATTTATGTATATTTTATATGTATGTATGTACATATTAGCATGTATTCGATTATGTATTTTTGTGTATATAAAATGCCTTTTTTTATTTCTCGAACTTTAATATACTTTTATTATTATTATTTTTATTTATCTAGTTTTCAACAGTCTGCACCTACATATTCTTAAGTTAACATCACCCAAAGGTAGACTGGCAGAGAATGCTTTTAGCATTAAGTCCGCCTTTGTACTCTATTTGTACATTAAGTGTTAAATAAATAAATAAATAAATAAATAAAGATATTGTAAGTATCGCACACAGATTTTTATAAGAAACTATATGGCGCCGCAAATAAGTCCAACATTACATATTGTGATTTAGTGACACACACAACACCACAACGCCCAATAGATCCGATAGAGTGTGGTGAAATAATAGAGACCATAAAGAAACTAAAACCGGACAATAGCCCAGGCTCAGACAAGATTACAAACGATGCCTTGAAATCAGCCTATGTCATACTAGCTGCTCCTTTAGCTAAACTGTTTAACAAGGTATTAGAAACGTATGAAACACCTTCTCAGTGGTCTGAATCCAACATCATTTTGATTTATAAAAAAGGAGATCCTAAGGATATAGGAAACTACAGGCCCATAAGCTTAATGTCAACAATATATAAACTCTTTGCTACAATTATAAACCAGAAAATAAGCACAACACTAGAACTAAAACAACCCATCGAACAAGCTGGTTTTAGAAAGGGTTTCTCAACTGTAGACCACATACATACCCATACCCGTTGCTAATAGAAAAATATCAGGAGTTTCAGAGACCATTATATGTATATCGCTTTTATTTATTACCAAAAAGCATTTGACACGGTTTCACATGACAGTATTTGGAAAACTCTGAAAGAGCATAATGTTGAAGAAGGATATATAACTATACTAAGAAACATACGAGTATTTAACAAATGCTCAAGTAGAGTGAAGCTAGAAACTGTCCGGCCAAGCTTTCCTGTCAAAAGAGGTGTTAGACAAGGGGACCCCATCTCGCCAAAAATATTTATTGCATTACTTGAGTCCATAATACATAAATTGAACTGGAGCAATCGGGGACTAAACATCAAAGGAAAATACCTAAGCCACCTTAGATTTGCAGATGACCTGGTTTTGCTATCCGAAACAAGCTCTGAACTTCAACACATGATTGAAGCTCTACACATAGCTAGCTGACAAGTGGGCCTTGAAATGAACATTACTAAAACGAAAACTATGTCCAACTACATAAAAACAAACATAAAAATAGACTGCGAAACACTAGAATATGTAGAAAAATATACTTATTTAGGAAAACAAATTGGGTTCAACAGAGATAGTAACGAGCTAGAAGTGGAAAGGAGAGTTAAGAATACATGGACTAAATACTGGAGCTTCAAAGAGATATTTAAAAGCGATATGCCTATAAAGTTAAAAAAGAAAGTTATGGACTCGTGTCTGATCCCATGTTTAACATACGCGTGCCAAACCTGGAAGCTCACTACAAGAACAAAAAATAAAATCACTACATGTCAAAGGGGAATGGAGCGTAGTATGTTGAATATAAAAAAGTACAAAAAATAAGAGAATAAAGAGCAAAAATAAAAACAACTGATGCCCTTAATCATGCACAAAAGTTAAAATGGAAGTGGGCCGGGCATGTAACGCGACTTAAAGACCACAGATGGACGAAAACGGTCACATCATGGAACGGACCAATGGGCAAACGTCACAAAGGTAGACCCTTTGCTCGCTGGGAGGATGACATCAGAAAAATAGCTGGACCACAATGGAAACAGATAGCTCAAGACCGAGAAAAGTGGCAATCTTTGGAAGAGGCCTTCACCCGAGAGGGGTTCCTAAATAAATAGCTATCTACAAATAAATATAAAGTACAGAGTTACTACCTGTTAAATTAACTAAAAAGTAAGTAAACTAATAATAAATCTATGAGAGTAACCATGTGCATTAATTGTATTTAATCTGTAAAAAATACCTATTAGAACTTGTAAGAAAATTGTAACATTAGGAAATAAAAGGCTTTTTTATTTTTTTATTTATCTATGTAGGATTGTGGTCCCACATTAGTAGCAATCCTGTTACCCCTTCAGCTAAGATCAATGGCTTACCCCCTGAATTTTGTCGGCTGATTTAAAAGTCATCCTGTATGAGCGTTGCTCTAGTATATGAAGGTTGCCGTCTGAGCTCTCATGGCGGCATGGCGGCCAAAGTCTTCAATACATATACCTATTTCAACTCTAATCACAGTCACTACGACTGCGTTTTGTATGCGGTAATTCCAAATTTATTTTCAAAAAGTGAGTGTTAATTGGCAAGTACTACTCATAAGGAAATGTTTTTTTGCCTAAGAAAATTTTACTTGTAAAATAAATTTCACTTTTGCTGTGGTCATCTCCACTCCTTGAAATCTATAAGTTTTATGTGTACAAATATATACACGAGTGTGGATATTACGTAAACATAATATTTTTACCTACGTAAACATAATATTAATATTATTACCTACTTAGATTGTTAGATTATTTTGTTAAACAACACCTACAATTTTGTTTTTCGGTAGTCTAGTTAAGACAAGGTCGTATGTAATCGTTGTCTAGTAAAAGATAATAAACATCTTCAAAATGTACATAATAAATCTGTGTAGTATCAAACAGATGGCAGTTTGTGATACTATTAATTAATAAAATCACAGGGCAAAGAAATATCACAAGTGTGTGTGCTTCTTTTATTTGATAGACACATGACTGTCTTATGTCATCATTACATCATAAAATGTTACTCATCTTAAACTGTTCGTCGTAATAATATGTGTTGCATCTCCAACTAATGCTTCCTTTATGAAATCTTATTCGTTACCTGGCCCCTCGCCCTTCTTAATCCCGACCATAAGAAGGTACGGACTTGATTGTTTATGTAAACAATTTTTTGCTCCTATGCACTTTTTGCATAGGAGCAAAAAATTGTTTACATAAACAATGATTTGCTTCTAGGCAACAAGCTTCTATCAAATTGCCACAAAAACACACATTCAGTTCACAACAAAAACTATTTTGCGCCCTACTTACAAATCGTTGTTATTTGACCATCAATATCTAAAAATAGCGCCACCAATTCTTTAGAAATGTCATTCGCTTACATCTAGTTCACATTACGACCTTAACTAATTAAAACTATACAACATGATAACAAAAAATAAATCCTATATTTGGCACACATTACGATTTTAACGAGTTAATACGACACGACATGGATACAAAAATAAACACTCCTAAGTAAATTTAATCTACGGATATTACAATACTACACATGGTCATCCTACTATTACATTTGCCCTCAAATGTTAGCGAATTCAATTGCTGTTTTCCATCGTTTTAGGTGGTCAGCTGTTGTTGATGTATGTCAAAACTAGATAGCGTTCATTTCGTAATGCCCGCGTAACTCGGTAAGGGCCAAAAAAATACCTTACTTTAGCCCTGTACCAAACTGCGTTCATTGCATGGCCCCTAAATCTCCTTCTTCGTAAGCCGGTGTAAAATTGTTTTGTTAAATTCTTGCCGGTTTTGCACGTAGCTTTTCTCAATATGTTTTATTGCTGGCAGTTGTAACTCCTCACGATCTTCTTTAAACTGTGTAGCCCATACTCGATCGAGTAACTCCTTGAGATTTACATCTTCCTTCAGTCAAGTTCAACTTCGTACAACAATCAGGACAAAGCTCTTCCCGTACTACGATTTGGCGTTAAATTTAAATATTTCTGGATGGCGCTCATATGCTAGTACCAATTGTCCACTGTAGAAGCAGCCATTTTAGATAAAAGTGGAATGAGCGTGTGATTCTGCTTTTCCATTTTCCCGCGGTATCCCAATCACGCCAACACACACATATACACAAAACTTAATCAAGTCCCACATCAACATAAGGGTACTCAGGCAAGGCAACAAGTGGCTGTCCAATTAAATAATGCCTTGGCGTAAGGACCTCCAAATCATTAGCATCTGAAGAGATCGGACACAAGGGTTTAGAATTTAGAACGGCTTCAATCTTGCAAAACACAGTTGTGAGCCCCTCAAAAGTAAGCACAGTTTCGCCGATAACGCGAAGCAAATGTGTCTTAGCCGATTTCACAACAGCCTCAAATATCCCGCCCTGGTGCGGGCAAACTGGTGGGGAAAACGACCAAGTTACCCCACGGTTGGCAAGTTTGATCCCTATTTTAGCCTTATTAATAACAAGAAAATTATGTGCATCATTCAATCGGTTATATGTGCATCATTCAAATAATTATTAACGCCCCTGCAATTCGTGCCGCAATTAGAACGGATCAATAAAGGCAGTCCTCTTTTAGACACAAATCGATCTAATCTGGCCACAAATGTTTCGGTTGTGAGCGAAGATACCACTTCCAAATAAAGACATACGAAGACAAAAAAATAGGCCTTGACAGTTTTACTGTTGCGGAGTGTTGACGTCTTAAACAAAAAGGGACCTGCAAAGTCCGTACCATCACCAGCGAATGTCTTCGTCTACGTGACACGATCGGCGGCAAGTCTCCCATCAGCGGCTGCATCGAAGACGCCTTGAGTCCATAAAAAGCGATGCACCGAAAGACTACACTCCGCATTATTCTTCGGGCCGATAAAGTCCAAAACTCTCGCTGCAATATGGCCAACAGTGCATTGCACCCGGCGTGCGAGTTCTTAATGTGACGATTCATCACCGAAAATCTCATCAAATGACCCTCTTTGGATAATAACAGGGAGTAGCGAGCCCCGTAAACAGCAACACACGAAAGGCCCGAATCATCCAAAAAGGGGATTTACTTAAATAGCTCCTGACAGTTTAGACTAACCCGACTTCAAACACCAATTTCCCTATCAAAGTGCACCGTCTGTATCATACGAACCCAAGTGAGGAGAGCATCCTGTCGTTCTTCCGGTCGAGGGAATTGGTGCTGCACGTTTCTGCTGCGGGTCTCTACAATTATAACAAAAGCGCTGTATCCAAGCGATGACATTAACCAAATGATCTAGGGAACTGTAAAAATTCAACAAGATGTCAGGGTCGAACGCGCATTCTTCATCTGCCCGGTAGTGAAGATGTATCTAAAACTGGCGTTCGAGGCCAATCAACTTCGGGCCGAGTCAACCATTCCGGTCCTCAACACAGCGAATGACCAATCAAATTAGGGGCTGTGCAACCGCAGAAAGCGCAATCAGCGAGGGTTGATCTCGCCCGGTACATGCCTCCGTACTAGAGGGACCTCAGAATTATGAATCTGAGAGACGCGATTAGCTAAAAAGACCTCCAAAGTGTGGACAGATGCCCTCAACCAACATAGTACAATTTGGCTATCTGTTGTGCTAATATTAAGTGATTTTCTAAGCGTGCGAGTCACGTGGTTCAATAGTCGCACGAAAAGAGCAGCCCCTGACAATTCCAATTTCGGGATAGTCAATGAAGTCCGAAGCGAGGTGACCTGGCTCTTTGCCATGACCAGGGAGACAGTCACCTGACCCGTGGAGTCAACAGAAAGCAAAAACACAACGGCACCGTGGCCACGCTCCAAAGCGTCACAAAAGCCGTGAAGGGTTCATTTAAACCTACCTGGTTGGAGCAAAGCCTAAGTCAGAAAGAGCCGACGCCGAAGTCAAACAATCAAGTTCTGGTGGAAGGGGAGACCTTAGTACAGGTTCCATCAATGCAAAACCAAATATGGTGGGAATAGCAAACAAGCCACCTGGCTGCAATATCCGTGTATTGCCTATAAAAATCCTACCGAGATCATAGGCAATATCCAATCAATATCCCCTGGGGAATCAAACTGAGGGTCTGCCAAATCCAATTCCGATGTCAAATTGCGCACAGAGGCGGAGAACTGTCTCTGTGGATAGCTAGCTAGCCTCGGAAATGAGGAGTCTACAGGTGTGAACATCAGGTTTGTGAGGACCTGAACGGTGGTTACAGGACTGTCACCTACACCGCGGAGATCATTCAAATATTCGCGCATATTAAGGCCTACCTGCCCAACCAACCAAAGGAGAGAACCTGGGGCGCCTATCTGCCAACTGCTAGCGGCCACCTGCCGCACTATCATCAGCGTCGCGAGGGGGGGGAGGCGTGTAAACAACCCTCCTCTACAGGAAGAGGCGAGCGGTGCTCCACAACATTAGGTTCGTTACTCTCGAACCTACAGCCTACACCATTGCCGTTCATGCACAGGATGCCCAAGTGCTGACCTCCGCAATGCGCACATGCGTGCGGGTCAGGACATTACCCTAGGCAAGAGAAACAAAGACGGCGTGCATTCACCACTCTCTGTCGGGAAGCCACATGCAAACCCAAAAAAGAGGCACGCTTAACAATTCTGTGCCCGGTTCCTTACAAAAGGCACATTCAGGCGTGCTCTGGGTGACTGCAACTCGGGGAGAAGGTCGTCTAATAGGGTACTCCAAGGTCCTAGTTCGGACCTGTTCCCTTGCCCAGGGTGGCTGCTGTCTGGCCACCGTATCAATACCAGTATTATCTGCCATCTGGCATTCATCTTCCACAAACTTGACCAAATCACCATATGATCGGAGATAGGTTGCGCTGTCCCCCCCAAAGTTCTGCTCAAAACGGGCCCTCAAATCAGCCGTCAGCTTTTTCAAAACAATATGTACTAATAAGTAGGGAAATTGCTCAAAGGGAAACGCCAAACACTTCAACGCGTTGATGGACACCAATAGCGGGTTCAACAGCTGAGTCTTCAAATGATCCATCCGATTCACCAACGGTAAGTCAAAAATATTTTCAAGGTGGGTGTCGGTCGACCCGCGCTTGTTATGATACTGTCTGGTAATCAAGTCCCGAGCCGTCTGGTAATTGTCATCTGTATTAGACACGTATTGGACCAGTCCTACAGCTTCACTCTCCAACATAGACAACAAGTACGCCAACTTCTGAGACGGTCGTAGATCCTGACGAGCTTCTACCAAACTATCAAACAAATTCAAAAAGCCCAAGTAGGTCTCAAGCCTTTCATTAAAACTTGGAAGATCTAATGTAGGGAGTCTACAAAACAAGGCACTTGACGCGAGTGTAGTTTGTAATGTATATTGTATAACAGAAATATTGTTTCTAATACATGTAAGACAGGATGTAGGTTCATTATTTGTGCTTTGCCATATTCTAATGGATTAAATTATAAACAAAATAAGCACATACAAGACATAAACTTACTTATGTATAATGTGACACATCGGCATTGTGTCTTTATTTTATTTTTGATACCAATAAGGAATAAATGTATTAGTAAGTTTGTGTTGACAGAAAAAACAATGTATTTGTCTTATTTTTATAAGGAACGACTTGCTAAATTATTAGCATTTAATATTATACATGTTGACACAGGCACTAGGAAAGTATCTAAGAATTTAGTTTGTTTATATGACAATGATAATGACTTAACTTGTAATTTCAACTACAATTTGAGACGACGGTCAAGGTCAACCAACTGAATGTTGTGCATCAAAACATGCAGGAACTGTCCGGCAAAGGGTTAGAATTATGTTTATTCTTAGAAACGCACAATGTACATGTCATGTGCTTTACTGAACATTAACTAAAGCTTATGAAATTAGTTTTAGAAATACTCTTTTTTCAGAAAATAAGCCATGCACGGTGGGTCACTAATACTTGTTAGGAAAAATATTACATATAAGGAACGCAAAGACCTTATCTTTAGAGCGTACTGCTGAGTTGTCCTGTGTTGAGCTTAAACAGTTAATTGTTATTTGTTTATACCGACCCCCTTTAGGAAACCTAAGTTTATTTGAGTCTGTGTTAAAAGATGCTCTAAGAAAAATAAAATCTTGCAAGAAATGCATAATAGTTTGTGGCGACTTTAACATCAATATATTACTGATAGATTATAAACCTTTTTAAGTCATTTAATTTAAATGACGTGTTTTTTGAGTCTACTAGAATAACAGTATCATCTTCTACTTATCTAGACAATATTTTTAGTAACTGTGAATGTTTACATAAGGCAATTATAACTGATTTAACTTCAGATTACTCTGGTCAATTAGAAAGATATCCTTACTCTACTACTTACAATAATACTTGAAAGATAACAGTTAGGCCTTTAACAAAAAAAAAACATTTTTCATGTTTTAGAAACAATATTTTAAGTAATTTGAATCCAGCATTATAATCTACTAGCGGACGCCTCGCGGTTTCACCCGCGTAGTTCCCATTCCCGTGGGAATACAGGGATAAAAAAGCCTATGTCACCCGGGGTTAGTGTAGCTTCACAACGATAAAAGATTTTTTCAAATCCGTCCTGTAGTTTCGGAGCCTATTCAATACAAACAAACAAATCTTTCCTCTTTATAATATTAGTATAGATTATAATGATAGAAAAAACTAATATTGTATAATATTACATGTTTTAATTCTGCTACCCGTACAGTATATTTTGGAGCTGTTGGGAACACTAGCAAGTAGATTGGTCTTTATTTTAGATTTAGACTCCTGGGAATAAATGTATATAATTTATATAAGCTTTGGAGCCATTGGGAACAATTTTACAAAATAAACAAAATAAAATATATATAATAAACAAATAACAAAATAATTTTAGCCTTGTAGCGCTTGTTAACAAAATCAGGTGCCCTATTTTTTAAACCATCCTCATATACAAGCGAACAAAACAAAGAACTATTTAAATTACTCCAGCTATTTTCAAGGTTTTACCAGACTTACCTAAGCGTTTGTCCTATGGAGTCCTATCCTGATAATATTAATATTTAGAATCAGAAATTTAGTGTGGATGGATAAATATTTGTTGATAACTTGGCATTAAATATTTACATGTAAAATCATAACTTTTCATAAACACTGCTTTTGCTTCTAAAGTGAATAAAGAATGTCGAATTTGAATATCTATCAGTATTAAAATTCGTAACATTTAAAAAATATTTTCGGTTTAATAAAAAAAAAAACAAAAAAGAATCAAATAGGTTGTTGTAATGATTCTGTCTATTCCAAAATAAATAAAAGAGCAAAAAATATGAGTATATTTCCACATACGCAAGAAGAATAAGAGAAGAAGTATAGTTTCACTTAGAACTTTTACACAAAATATACTGGAAATGTTATGGTACGTTCACCCGATTCAAATTTTTTCGTCTTACTATATAAGCGTAAGTCATAAACCTCACCACCAGTCTCAGATAGTGTGTCGGTAACCGCGGCGACACAATGGAACAAATAAAGTCAAACCCTATACTTAAATTTAATGATAATCAACTATCAGACGTCAGGAAGGCTCTAGGATATGAAAATGTAAATAATTTGAAGCAGGATATTGAACACCTTAAAGATTGGATTCAGAAGCAGAATCATTTCAGAGTCAAAGAATTTGGTGAGTTTATTTTTGTATTATATATTAGTGGCCGAGCGAATTGAGAGGTAAACGGGGTTCGGCAACGTTACTATTGTGTTTTTACCCGACTGCATAAGAAGGAGGGTTATGTTTTTGTGTATAAATACATATAAATATCTTAGGGACAACTAACACAACGTCATCTATAATAATAATATTAATAAGGACTTAGCCCGCGAGATTGTTGACATGTGGGATGTGGATTCAGCAGTCATTGCTTTTTTTTTTTGTTTTAATAAAAGATAACTAGCAATGTTGGATTTCGGTCCCACATTACTAGCAATCCTGTTAACTCCTCCAGCTAAGCTTGTAAAATATATGAAGGGCTATGGCTTGTGTTAGGAGAGGGTTCATGTCTGTAGTATAATAGGCAGGATCCGAACCCACGACCTCACAATTGCGAGACCGATGCCTTAGCCATTAGGCTACCGCCGCTTCATTTTTCATTGCATTGTGCTGATAAATTGTATCAGTCCACGGACTTGTTGCGAAGAGCCTCGACCAACATCTAAAGAGGCTCGCGTTGGCTAGCTGGGTCAAGGGCCTGATGCAGAAGGCGGTACTCCTTGACACGGCACGTATAGTGAGGAGGTTCCTCTCCTTAAAGTCCTAATCACCGGTGGCTTGGTCCCTGTACCCTGTAATAATATAATATAATAATAACTAATATACATACTTGTTTATTTCTAAATACATACATATTAAAGATAAATTACACACAGACACAATAAACCATCGAGCTCATCACACAATATTTTAACCTAGGTAGGAATCGAACCCACAACCTTTGGCTTAGCAGTCAGGGTCACTAACCACTAGACCAACAGGCCAGTCTTTAGACAGTTATTTGGTTACATTATCATATTTTTACTAGCTTAAGACTTTGGTTTGTTATTGTATTGTATTGTATGTATTGCTTATCGCCACGAAAATTCGAATTTAAATTTTCCATGTTCTTCTAAACTTGCTTAAACTAAGTAGGTACCTACATGGTATTTTTTTTTTTAAATATTGTATATTGTGTATTTATGTATCTATTGTAGGTATCTACTCGTATTAGCATTTCAATCGTTTTATTATAATGTGAGCTATATGTTTTTTGTATTTATCTATTGACATTATGTAAAATCGTGTACGTCTTTATTTAATTTACATTCTTCTACACCACGTGGTATTCCTATATACATTCCTGTCCATCCAAAGGTTGCCTGGAAGAGATCGCTCTCAGCGATAAGGCCACCCATTGTGCATGCCCTTATGTAGGTAATAAATATGTGATGGTGTAATTATAATGTAATTTTATGATGTGTGGTGTATAATAAAGAATTTTCTATTTATCTAAATTTAGTTCATTTGAATGTGCGTGAAGGTCAAGGAAACATGCAATGTCAAACTCCGGTGAAACATACTGTATTATATAAATAAAATGTAATGTATTTGTTGTAAGACAAATAACAATATTTCTCGCAAATAAAATATTGCTTATTAAAAATAGACATTAACACAAAACAAGGTACAGATTCGGTTTCAAATAAATCCTTCTCGCCTATGATGTACTTAAATATATTACTAAGCTTTCGCTCCTGGCTCCACCAGCGTAGGTTTCAAAATATCCTATGTCCTTTCTTAGGACTTAAACTATCTTTATAGCAAATTTTATCTGAATCAAGTCAGCGATTTAAACGTGAAACCGTAACAGCCAGACATACACTCTATAAAAGAGAAAGTACTCACTTTCATTTGTATAAAGTGGACGCGAGTTTTCATTGCCTTGTTCTTTTCTCCGGCTTTACCTATTGCTTACGAATAGGCATTACATGTACCATCATGACTTTTCACATGTGTAATATTTTGCTTCCGAAGTGAATAAATAATTTTTGATTTGATTATAATATTACTTTGGTCTGCAGTATATGTATATTACTTATAGCCTTCCTCGATAAATTAGCTATCCAATAATGAAATAGTTTTTCAATTCGGATCAGTAGTTCCTAAGATTACCGCGTTCAAACAACCAAACAAACTCTTCAGTTTTATAATATTAGTATAGATATGTACTAGTTTTTGTATTATTTATTTTAAAAAGTATTAATTGAATAATGTTTACCTTTTTTTATAGTTTTAGAGTCATAACTATGAAAACATAATGAAATTGAGAATAAAAAGGGTCTCTCTTAAGTTTTTCTCTTATAAAAAAGTCTACCTTATTAAAATTTGAACTATATTTTTTATATCAAACAGGATAACTGAAAAAAAAATCTTTATAAGCGGTCTTGAACAGTCGCAAAAGTTACATAAAGCCCAAATATACGTTAAATTGTCGTGCAACATGGCTTTTATATTAAAATGTCGACACTTACCGAGCCGATACCGGCAGTCTACTGATAGATCTCAATAGCTACTGAGTTGGTTTGGGCGGTCTAGGCAATCCGGAACTTCATGCGAAAGAAATAGTGAATTTTCGTCGGAGTGTACATCAAAAATACGTCTGAGCTTCTAGGGTTAAGGAGGTCTTTAGGCTATACAGGGTGTAATCAAAAAACTGTAAACTGATATTGAAATTACGTCACCTGATGAGTAAAATCAAATAAATAACTTTTTAAAATGAATACGAGAAATGTCCCATTATTTTACTTTATGTGTTCTCTTACATTTACTGTGACATTAGTAAAGAGGTTTTAGTTTCCTTAATTTACAAGTTAACAACAAGCTTACCGACATTTTTCAAAATAAAGAAGCTGTTTTAAATAAACCTAATTAAATAATAAAACTGTTTTATGATTAAATAATAATATATTTTTTTATTTAGTATAAATTTTTTAAAGTACATAATTGTTAAAAGTTACATCCTAGCTGTGCGATATGTTTAAGCCCATAGATTTTTTAATTTTCTCCTCTTTACAGTTTCTAAATGAGCTTTTTTAGGGCAGTTGGCGATTCTGTAATCTTTCTAGGCTGTATAATCTCTTAATTTGTCACGTGGTCTTTGATAAATCCCTACATGGTGTAAGATCTGGGGATCTGCCAGGCCAAGAGGTTGGAGGTCGAGTAATCGAGTAACTTGTGTAGGTACTTACATAAAAATGTGAGTAATTGAGAACCTCCTACATTTTGAAGTCGGTTAAATTATTGATTCCCTTGAGATTTCAAAATTTAAGTAGAAACAATTTTTTACTAATTTAATTGTTGGCATGTTGCTTTTTAGCCAGTTATGATGTAAATATAATGGAATGGAAACTTTAATGTATTATTTAAATTGCTGTGTGGTGTGACAATAACCAACATTTGTAAAAATAATGAAAATCATGACGTTTGGTTAAGGGAACAATAATGAATATTTTTTTTGTTTTATAATTATATAATAAACTACTTAAAATAAGGAAACTAAAACCGCTTTACTAATGTCGAAATTATCATTTATTATTAGAGCCCTTAAAATAAAAATTTGGGATATTTCTCGTATAAATTTTAAAAGTTAATAATGTCGTTTTACTCATTAGGTGACGTACTTGCAATATAAATTTTAAGGCTTTTTATTATCTCATAAATTAACAGAATAATCGCCAGTACACACTTAACGATAACACCCTGTATAGTTAATGCGGGTAAAACCGCGGGTCAAGTGAATAATAAATTAGAAGCTCTCGGGCGTGGTCTTGGTACCAGAGTGGTTAACGGGGCTTAGAAATGGATTCCCTTATGATTTAAAACATTTTTTACCTTTAATATGTTTGGATTTGCAAATACATAAATATTACAAGAAGTAATAAAAATAAAGTGATGAGAGTCACCTTTTATCACTATATTTTAAATACTGTAGGTATACTAATTTTGCCTTAAAAATATCAATAACGTATTGTGAATTCACGTTTGCTACTATCGCGAAATCCATTACCTTTCTGTTGTAAAGGTCTGTAGCTACCCTATTAGTTACATCATACTGATCGAAAACTTGTTTGGACCAGATTGTTGTATGTGGTAATATGACCAATTAATAAAAATAAAATGTTTTTATCATTAAAATCTAGTTGCCTCTCCAATGCCAATCTAATTGCCAATTTACTCATATAAATAGCTGGGCACAGATCAAAACACAGTGGATGCCTAATGTTGGATGTAATCGTTGAGGCGGGCCAGAAAACGCAGGCTTCTAAAATCTGAATGCCTTTTCCTATTTGGAAGAATATGGGGGAAACATTTGCCCAGCATTGTCCCACTATGGGTACTGAGACTGACCTACAGGTTAAATAAGAAAATAGCGTGGCCTATGTATACGCGTACTGCACTCTAAACTTATATTATAAATGTAAAAGTAACTCTGTCTGTCTGTTACGATTTTACGCTTAAACCGCTAAACTGGCAATTGAATAAGTTAGTTGATGACAATTACAGATGAAGAATACTTGGAGCGTCTCCTGATATACAACAAAGGGTCGATAGAGAGAGCAAAACAGAGATTCGATAAATTATGCACCTGCATTAACTTAATGCCGGAATTTTTGCAAAATTTCGATGTTAAGAATGAATTTGAACATACCTTCAATGTGACGTAAGTATTCCAATTTATTTTTTCTTTTAAGTTATAATGATATTCAATTAATTTTATCTATAGGTATATTAATACGTGAAGAAAATTAAAGCCTTTTTTCTAAAATTGCGCGGTTGGATAATAGTATGAAACGCATGTGAGTAGTAAAACATGTGGTTAAAGTTTATTATACTTTATTGACATTCGATTGAAATGTACTATTAACACCCCACGCGATGTGACGTGTCTATACCTGATGCGAAGCGTGCACATATACCTATACAACACACCACACGACGCTACAAAACGCTTTGCCAGTGTCATAATGTTCGCGATAATAGTCGATTTATAACGCAATATCACTATGTCGCTGGTCACATCACTACTCGGAGAGCTGTCATCTGGTTGTCTTTGGTTGATTCGTGCCTCTTGGTTTTGTTCGAGTCGTCCACTAAATTTTAACTAATTTTTTTTATTTAAGCTTATCCGTTTAGTTCATAGAATCATAATGGACGACCAAGAAGTGAAGTTCTAAATTCTGTAATCTACACTAATATTATATAGAGGAAAGATTTGTATTTTTGTATGTATCGAATAAACTTAAAAACTAGTCGACCGATTTTAAAAATTCTTTGACCTAAAAGCTACATTATCGGGGGAGTTATATATTATTGTTAAAGAAAGTAGAGATCCCTACGAAAACGACATTAATGTAACTCAAGTTATAAAAACTACGATTTAACGCCCGTGTGAAGCCTGCCCCGGCTTCACACGGGTAAATAAATTATTGATAAAGTAAAATATGAAGTTGCCATGAATAACTTGAACCTAGATGACCTAGGTTTTATTAAACGACGTTTTCTTAAAATGAAACCTAGCTAGATCGATTTATCGCCCCTGAAACCCCATGAATACTAAATTTCATGAAAACCGCTGGAGCCGTTTCCGAGATTCAGATTATATATATATATATATATATATATATATATATATATATATATATATACAAGAATTTCTCGTTTATAGGTATAAGATTAGCCACCTTGCCATTATATCTATTATGTTTTTCAAAATCTTTCGAAAACAATCAAAATAATTAAACATAGGCAAAAGCTTCGAACTAAATTATTTGCTCCAAACAAGAACTAAATGTCAATATTTCCCGCTCACCCCCCCGCGCGCGGTGCGGGAGGGTGGGTTACTTAACCAAAAATAGAATCAATTCTATTCCACTTGCTCACTTAACCACTAAATCGTAACTTAACACTTATGACTTAAGAGGTATTAAGTGGCTGTTTACACGCTACAATTTAGTTTAAATTTAGTTTATTACTTAACCACTTAATACGTGTAAACTAGGCATTACGCTTTATTGAAAATTGTTAAAACTATTAGAATTGTTGAAAAACTGGTTTTTTGTTTGACGCGTATGGGAACAGTTGACCTAGTGATCCAACGAATTATTGTTGATCCGCGTGAGTGTCGCGTATTTTGGTGTTACCTGGACTTGACCTTGGAGGTCACACGCTCCATATTAGTACATTTAGTTCAATCAAATTAGGGATCAACCCCGGAATGAGAGATAATAAGCTGTATTTTCAAATCAAATCAAATTCAGCTTATTATCACTCTTACCTTTTTCTTCTTTCCTGTATCGGTTAGTAGCGTGAGTGATCCTGTAGGCATTGCCAACCTCTTAAAGGAACATTTTAAAGTACAATTACAAGTGAACCCCAGCTTGTGTATGCCTGATGTTGCCAGTGGTCTGCTATAGTATTTTATGAAGTAAGCTTGAGAAAGCTGGAGTTCCTTTTGAACTGATAAGCACTCTGAAATGCTGGTACGGAGGTCAGATCAATCTGGTTCGATGGGCTGGGGCCTTGTCGGAGCCGTATGGGTTGGAGTGTTGGGTGAGGCAGGGGGGGCTAACCTCACCTAAACTCTATAATTTATACATCAACGAACAGATCGAGACGCTCAGTAGAGAGCGAGCTGGTTATTATGTTGACGGTATATGTGTTAACAACATCAGTTACGCCGATGATTTGGCATTAATGAACGCCTCGGTTTGTGGTCTTCGGAAGCTGGTGGCTATCTGTGAAGAATATGCTAAGCTTTATGGTTTAGTGTACAATGCCAGCAAAAGTGACATCATAGTCTTTGGTGTCAGCGGAGGGAGGTATTCTGAAACCATATCTCCAGTTAGGTTAAATGGAACACCCCTCACTAGAGTATATAAATTTAAGTACCTTGGACATATCTTAGCCGCTGACATGAAGGACAATGAAGACATTGAAAGAGAGCGGAGGGCGCTGTCGGTTAGAGCAAATATGATAGCTTACACGTTGCTCACTAGGTGTAAAAATAACCTTATTTTGTGCATACTGCACTTCTTTCTACACGTGCAGTCTGTGCGCAGATTATTTGCAAAAATCGTACGGTGTTCTTTGCCTTCAATATAATAACGCGTTCCGGATGCTGATGGGGTTGCCCCGATTCTGTAACGCGTCAGGGATGTTTGCCGAAGCTCGTGTCGATTGCTTTTTCACGACTATGAGAAAAAGATGCGCTTCCCTGATACGCCGGGTGTGGTTCAGCTCCAACAGTGTTCTGGGGTGCATTGCGAGCAGACTCGACTGTTTGTATGTGAATGACTGCTGCCAGACATCCACCTAGGTGTGGTGCAAGTGGCAGTGCTTCACATATAAATAATAATAATTTTTATTAGGTTAAGTGACGCGAGCGCACGCATCCGAGTACGACGCGTAATGTGTGTGTCACAGGTACATCGCTTATGAAGTTCGATACTTTTGAAAATGTCGGTTACATTGAAGTGTAGCAGTTGTAACATTGTTATAGACGAATTGCTAGCTTATATTCAGAACAAAATATCTATTTGTGATGAAGAAAGTTTAGTGAGACTTTGTGTGGCGACGTTTAGTGGTGATGAGATTGAAAAATCTAAATCGTTGCTGTTTGAATCTTTACCCGCTGATAAGCGAAAACCGGTCCGTAAAGGGCAAGGTAAAGAAAACCGTGCCCTTAGTGATATTATACATATCAACCCATATGATGGCCCACTGCTGGGCACGGGTCTCCCCAGTAGAACCTACTAGTATGTAGATCCTGGGGGTAATTGCCATAATCGCCACGCTTGGCGAGCGGGTTGGCGATCGCAGTAAGGCTTTAAGTACGCAGAGGACGCTGCTGCCCGTCCTCCGGGGTGAAATCCCTTAGTCGCCTTGACGACACCCACGGGTAGAGATGGGGTGGTACTATTCTTAAGCCGGCACCACACGGCATAGTTATAAGTGCCTTCAAATCCCTACCGGATCTGATGCCGGTGTTTGTGGCTCGGAACTTAGAGAGGCTACCGCCTATTACGTTTGATCATGTGGATCTATCCGACGTTCTCAAGAAACTATTAATTGTGCAAGAGGACGTAAAAAATATCAAAGCCTCCTACGCTTCTGTCGAGCAGTTAGAGAAGTTAAGAAGGGAGCTCCAGAGTACTGTTAGAACAGTGCGTAACTCGAATGACGACATTTCTTGTGTCAATACGAGGAGAGGTACATATAAACGGGATAACTGTGTGGATGTATCGCGTTTTGAGGTCTCTAATCAGCTCGTTTCATCCAATAAAAGCGGCTCATCATCACCTAAGTACATACCTAAAAAGCAAAGTCACGTTCATAATACGAGAGTTGCAATGTACCCACATTGGAACTCCTTCAACCAACATCAGCGGTCGAAGCGTCGTGCTCATCGCAAGCGAGTGAGAGCGAGATAGTGATACCGGTCGCGCCGACAATTTCGCCCGAACAAATGGCGACGGAGCCGGCGAGTGATCAGGTGCTTGATGCGCTGCAAGTATGTAAACAAACAGATAACTCCGTTCGCTCAGTCACACCTAAGCCCAACGATGGGCATTGGACTAAGGTGACATATCGGAAGCCAAGTAATAAAATACGTTTTAGGGGAGAATTTGGTTCAGCAAAAGATTCTGTCAGTAACTTTAAGGCGGCGGAAAGTAAAGTACCTATCTTTATTTCTAATATTAACGTGAATACGAGCGACAAGGACATAACTGACTACATCTTGGCAAAAACAAAGTTATATGTAAAACTGGAACGAATACACTCAAAAAAGGCAAATTTACAGCATAAGTCTTTTAAATTCTTTGTGCCAGAGTCTAAAAAGGAAATATTTTTAGATAGTAACTTGTGGCCGAAGTCTATAATCTTTAGGCGTTTCGTCCATTACAAGCATCATCATGTGACCGGGAATTTAAGTACTGGCAACGGCCCTATACCTAATATTAATGGATAAACAGTTATGTAAGTTAGTAAGCTTTAATTGTAAAAGCATAAAGCGATCGATCGACAGTGTAAGGGAACTTTGTTATAAATACGATATAATAGCACTTCAAGAAACATGGCTATTACCAGAGGATCTTGCATACCTACATAGTATCTCTGATGACTTCGGCTGTACAGGCACTTCGGCTGTGGATACATCGGCGGGGATTTTACGTGGCCGACCTTTTGGAGGCGTGGCCATACTCTGGAGGAAAAGTGCGTTTAGCAATGTAACGGTGATTCCGTGTAACAATTCGCGAGTGTGCGGTATTGAAATAGTTTTCAATGCAAGGTCAGTGTTAGTGTTTAGCGTGTACATGCCCACGGACGAGGCACAAAACCTAGTGGAATTCACGGATTGCTTGAGTGTGGTGAGTGCTATTATAGATCATTATAATATTGAAAACTGTTACGTTTTGGGCGACTTCAATGCTCACCCTACCAGCCGATTTTATTCCGAATTAATTGACTATTGTCATGAATTTGAATGGAGCTGTGTTGATACGGAGTTGTTAGGTACTAACTCAGACACATATACATTTGTGAGTGAGGCACATGGCTCACGCAGGTGGCTGGACCATTGTGTAGTTACAAAGGCAGCACGCGACTCTGTAGTTGCATCGCGGGTTATGTATGACGTAATGTGGTCGGATCATTACCCACTTGAAATTGATTGTTTATTTGATAAGATTTGTCATAAGCAAATTAAGCATAATATTTTTTTTAGATAATTATGTTGTATGGGGGAAAAGAAATTCTGAACAAATACAGTCTTACACCATGGCATGTCATGAGAGACTTAGGCTTATTAATTTTCCTGAAAGGTTTAGAAACTGTTGCGACAAAGCTTGTCAACAATATTGTCATCGCAACGATATAGACAATATGTACAATAATATTGTGCGAGTTTTACGGGAATCGGCATTGGTTGGTCGAGTAGGCAGCAGGGGTAGGAGAAAGAAGGTTGTTACGGGTTGGAACAGGCATGTCGGTGACGCGTGGGGGGAGGCCAGGCTGAAGTTTTGTGTATGGCTGGATTGTGGTAAGCCGTCTTCAGGTCCAGTGTTTGATGACATGTGTCAATCCAGAAAGATATTTAAATCTCGTTTAAAGTGGTGTCAAACACACCAAGAGCAAATACAAATGGATATCTTAGCTTCACACCATTCTAAAAACAATTTTCGGTCATTTTGGAAGCACACAAACAGGCTGAACAGAAGGCCTGGTTTTCCTGTATCGGTTAGTGGCGTAAGTGATCCTGTAGGCATTGCCAACCTCTTTAAGGAACATTTTAAAGTACCATCACAACTGAACCCCAGCTTGTGTATGCCTGATGTTGCCAGTCGTCATGATCTTGAAACTAGATTCACAGCCAAGGATGTCCAAGGTGTCATCAACACCATGGTAAAAGGAAAGTCTCCAGGTCATGACGGTTTGAGTATCGAGCACCTCAAGTATGCGGGTCCTCATTTACCTAGAGTGTTGGCTATGCTTTTTAACTTTTGTGTGAGTCATGCGTATTTGCCTAGTCAAATGACTAGAACCATTGTAGTGCCTATAGTTAAAAATAAAACAGGCGATAGCGCAGATATAAAAAACTATAGACCTATTTCCTTGGCTACCGTGATAGCGAAAGTGCTTGACAGCATGCTTAATGTACAGCTTAACAAATACATTCGACTGCACGACAATCAGTTTGGCTTTCGAGCCGGGCTGTCCACTGAAAGTGCTATTCTGTCTCTTAAGTGGGCTGTCAGGTACTACACAGACCGGAAAACTCCTATTTATGCTTGTTTCCTCGATCTATCCAAAGCCTTTGATCTGGTCTCCTATAGTATTTTATGGAGTAAGCTTGAGAAAGCTGGAGTTCCTTCTGAACTAATAAGCACTCTGAAATGCTGGTACGGAGGTCAGATCAATCAGGTTCGGTGGGCTGGGGCCTTGTCGGAGCCGTATGGGTTGGAGTGTGGGGTGAGGCAGGGGGGGCTAACCTCACCTATACTCTTTAATTTATATGTCAATGAACTGATCGAGACGCTCAGTAGAGAGCGAGCTGGTTGTTATGTTGACGGTGTATGTGTTAACAACATCAGTTACGCCGACGATATGGCATTAATGAGCGCCTCGGTTTGTGGTCTTCGGAAGCTGGTGGCTATCTGTGAAGACTATGCTAAGCTTCATGGTTTAGTGTACAACGCCAGTAAAAGTAACATCATGGTCTTTGGTGTCGGCGGAGGGAGGTATCCTGAAACCATACCTTCAGTTAGGTTAAATGGAACACCCCTCACTAGAGTATATAAATTTAAGTACCTTGGACATATCTTAGCCGCTGACATGAAGGACAATGAAGACATTGAGAGAGAGCGGAGGGCACTGTCGGTTAGAGCGAATATGATAGCTCGCAGATTTGCACGCTGCTCACTAAATGTAAAAAGAACCTTATTTCGTGCATACTGCACTTCTTTCTACACGTGCAGTCTGTGGGCAGATTATTCGCAAAAATCGTACGGTGTCCTTCGCGTTCAATATAATAACGCGTTTAGGATGCTGATGGGGTTGCCCCGATTCTGCAGCGCGTCAGGGATGTTTGCCGAAGCTCGTGTCGATTGCTTTTTCACGACTATGAGAAAAAGATGCGCTTCCCTGGTGCGCCGGGTGCGGGCCAGCTCCAACAGTGTTCTGAGGTGCATTGCGACCAGACTCGACTGTTTGTATGTGAATCACTGCTGCCAGACATCCACCTAGGTGTAGTGCAAGTGGCAGTGCTTCACATATCAATAATAATTAATTGTTATTAGGTTAAGGCTTAGAATAGGAACATTAACATAGGAATAAGAAATATTGTTACTAACACATTGAGTCATGTTACTTTCAAATAAAAAAAAAGTATAAGGGCTTAGAATAGGAACATTAACATAGGAATAAGAAATATTGTTACTAACACATTGAGTCAGGTTACTTGTAAATAAAAATTATTATTATTATTCACTTTATTTAGATTTTTTTCTTATAAATTACATTTTTAAATATATATATAAAAATACATTTAAAAATATAAAAAATAGTGTCCCACCGGCATCGGGTACAGGGACCAAGCTACCGGTGGTTACGGCCCCAGAGAAAGGAACCTCCTCACAATGCGAGCCGTGTCCAGAAGTACTGCCTTCTGCATCAAGCGCTTGATCCAACCGTCTAACGCGAGCCTCTCATGGTGTTGGTCGAGGCTCTTGGCAATCAAACCACTAACGGAGACGACTATCGGTACAATGATTGCCGAATCAACATCCATCCCACATGTCGACAATCTCGCGTGCCAGATCCAGATATTTTATTTGTTCATCCTTTTCGGCTTTCACGTGATTTTCGTCATGGGGGATGGTGATGTCGACAATCATTGCACGACGCTCAGATCGGTCTATCAGCACAATTTCAGGCTTGTAAGCGACAGCAGTCCTGTCTGTGATGATAGAGCGATCCCAGTACAACGTTATACGACTATTTTCAAGAACTGGCTCAGCAACGTACCTGTAGTACGGGACTTCAACGTCCACAAGGTGGTATTTCAGAGCAAGTTGCTGGTGGATTATCCTGGCTACTTGATTGTGTCTGTGCAAGTACTCGCCGTTAGCAAGACGTTAACAGCCGGAAACGATATGTCTGAGGGACTCACCAGGTCGGTGACAAGCACGACAGATGTCAACAGTGCCATCCCTCAGCCTCATGTCAGTATATATTTCCGGTAGTTATTCGTCATGATAACTTCGTCAGCAATTGCACAGACAAAACCCTCGGTTTCCACGAAGAGGTCACCGAACCGTAGCCAGCCCACGGATGCTAGTAGGTCCACATCGGACCCATGAAGAGCCCGAAGGAACCTACCGTGAACCTCCTTGCTCTGCCATACCTCCCTGCGTTCGTTGACTCCAAGTAGTACAGGCCTGCGCCAGTTCTCTTTAGCCAAAGAGAGCGGGGTAAGCCCGGTGTCCACCGCGACAACATCCCGAAGCACACCCACATCCATATGGAGAAGATATTCTCTGAGATTGTATATCTCGCGGTTATGAAGGGACTTGAGTTTCAACAAACCCCGGCCCCCACACTTCCGCGGGATATACAATCTCATCACAGATAAACGCGGGTGACGCATTCGGTATGACGTCATGAGTGTACGGACTTTTCGATCCAGGGTGTCTAATTCTGTCTTAGTCCACTTGAGTATACCGAAGGAGTACATTAGAAGAGGCATGACTCAACTGTTGCAAGCCCGGATCTTATTGCCACCTGACAAAAGGATATTAAGCACTTTTTTCAGGCGACCGAAGAAACGTTCTTGTAAGAGCTGTTTCATGTCAACCTCATTAATGCACAGTGCCTGCGATATACCCAAATACTTATAGGTCTCGGTTGCGAGAAGTGATCTTAAGTGAATGGAATCCGAGAGTTGAGTCCCTTCGGATTCCACTATCCGCCCTCGCTTTATATGAACGACTGCACATTTGTCGACACGAAACTCCATTCTAATAGAATTACTAAAGGTTTCAATTACCTTCAGTAAAGCTATTAGCTGTGAGCTGGTGGAGGCAAAGAGCTTCAAGTCATCCATATACAGCAAGTGGGATATGACCTGACCACCACGTCGCAACCTGCAACCTAGCCCTGAACTCTCCAGTAAGGTACTAAGTGGGTTCAGTGCTAGGCAGAACCAAAGGGGACTCAGAGTGTCACCCTGGAATATACCCCGCTCAATCCTTTTAGGTGATGAGTACCCTTGCCCCGGCAATACGGCGTTCAATCCTGCATTGCCACGCGGGTACGGCGCACCTTGGTCGTATAGTAGGAGTTTCTTCTAAAAGCTTAACACCTCCTATACGACATGCCGCAACAGCTGCTCAATACAGGATTGAGTCGGTATCGCCGAGGTCTTCGCTATTGTCTAGGTAAGTAGGCAATATCGAATCAAGAGCACACACTAGCGTAATGTTTCGTCTATGTATAGGTAACCGAGGCCGGCGTGGCCTAATATTGTGGGGCGTGGACCGATATTCGCGAAGCGCAGATTCCAAAGCATCTTTAATCTCCTCATTGCACTGAGTACTTACCACAATAGCCGCGGTATCCGGCCCCGTAGCTTCACAGTCAACTACATTTGTAGGAACCTGTACCGGGGCAGGGATCTCGCGGCTAGTCTGGGCGTACTCCGAGCGTAGTCTCTCAAGTGCGGCCTCATTCAGCAGATGACAGCGTTGAATGGCCCGCACTTGGTCCGATAATCGTTATGCCAAAACGTTGACAGTCGGCTCAAGCCCCTGAAACAGAGGCAGCATCCGTTCACGGTACACAGTAAGGTTAGTTCCCCCCTCTGTAGCCGCATAATATGCCCCGCATGACGTTCTCGTTCATCGACGTCGTCCATCGCATGCGGCGCACATCACCACCGACAGCGGGGGCCCTGTTTGAGGCCGGTGGGCCTCGGGGTCCTGAGCTGGTCGGCGGCCGGCCTCTCCCTCGCCGACGTACAGGTGGTGGCGACGTTGGCGGAGAGAAATACTCGTCACTCGACGAGCTCGACGCCTCCGCAACGGCTGGTGATGAATCCTGAGGTTGCGAGGCGGAGCGGAGCGACGAGTCCGGGGGTAGAGGGTGTGCTGTTCTGTTTCTGGCTCTGCTTCTAGTTATCATGTGGCTTAATGAAATTGAATCATTTTTTTTCTTGTGTTAGTGTTCATTTTCATTTTGACGTGTAATGTCATGGTGTAAATTTCTTGGTTATTGTCCGGTTTTGCTGTATTTATGGGAGTTATATTTTTTTAAGAAGTATTTATGCTGGAGTATATTTGATTACAGTATTACAGGAACATTAGCGAATTATTATTAATATTATAATACAATATTTTGTGAACATTTTACGACACACGTCAAACGTCATTCAGTGTTGCCAGTTTAGTATATTATTATTATTATTCTTGCAATACGTGGGCCTTAAATATAGTTGTTACATTGTTATTGTGTTTTACCATGATTCAACGTCTCGATATGCAGGATTAGTTTAATATTATCGTTTAAATAAAAAAAATAAAAAAATATTACATGCACTAGGGTTTACAATAATTTACATTCACATCTACAGAATAAAAATAAATGTGAAATTAATAACAGTAAAATAATAACATTAATATTGAAATTGAGCATATGTCATAGATTTTTTTAAATTTAGAAATATGTGATAATATTTTGTCAGTTAAATCTTCGTTAATTGAGTAATAACATTTCGTAGTTACCTTCATTTTAGCGTTCTAAAAGTTGTCTCAAAAGTCTCATAGAATCTCGTGTCTGCGTCGTAACTTTTTCAAGGACAAAGATTTAAAAAAAATCGTGATTATCTCGGTTTCTATTGCTCCTCTGATGTTAACGTGTAATAAAATTTTATTTAAAACATTTTTCATACTCTCAGCCGTTTAAAGCAAGGTCAACGGTGAATATCTGTGAAATAAATACTACCTTGAATTTTGAATAATTTGTATTATATAACAGTTAATACATTGTATATTTTTAATATATTTATTTAAATCGAAAGATACTAATTCATGGATCGATATTACAATTAGTCCTTCAGGCGTTATGGTGAATATATGTAAAGATATACGTATAGGTATATATACATAGGCTTTACCGTAGACGAAAAAAAATTAAAAATAAAAAAAATCGAAAAAGCTAGGGAATTCTTACTTCGGCTTAAGTTTATTTTTAAGAGGTACGAATTAGGGGTGGTAACTTCGACTCGGACTCTAGTTAAATATCGATTGCATACTAAAATTAATCGACTTTTCGGAATTGGCTTTAGTCGCCTCAACATGACTAGAATCGACTCTGACTAAATCTAGACTTTTCAAGCTTGAGATATACATTGACAAACAAAAAGTCGATTCCAAAGGGAGAGAATCAATTTTGCGCACGCCTTTTCAAACCATGGCACGAGCTCACCGGGTCCTCTATTTAACAATAAAAACTATAAGGTTTTTTAATAATTATTTCAGATATACTTGTGTGTTACCGCAGCCAACGAAGGAAAACTATCGAGTGCTAATGACAAGTTCTGTTGGATTTGATGACAGTGATTTTTATTTGAGTAACTACTACAGATACTGGCAAGTGGTAAGACTATCCACAATGTTGAGTATAGGTACAAGGTGTAACAGAAAGGTGTGGTCAAATTTTAGTAGCGGACAAGGTATGTTATGAAATCGCTGCAGACGCACTCGAAGATAGCAAGTTGAACCATCTATCGTAAACACTGGTCAACTTTGACTTAGAGAACAGAGAGGTCATTAAAGTAATACGTAAGCACAATTTTAGTCTTTTTTAACCTTTTCCTCCCCCTTGTCAGCAAAAGTGGGCAAAACTCTTACTTCTTCCCCCCTATATAACGTAAACATATTTTTTTTTAAGTCCAACACGGGTAGACGTGACCACGGCCTTTGCAATACGGTCCAAACGTCGGGCAATAAACAAGGTATTTTACCTTAAATTATTCACGTGATTGAGACCAGTAATATATACATAGCGCCGCGCGCACAAATAAGTTGAACTATCTCGTTTTTCCTTTTGAGAGGTTTAAAGAACCCCTGGCGCATTGTACACAATGCAACTTATTTCACGTCTTATAATTAACTGATCCTTATGTTGCTATTTCAGCTTGGACATTACATTCTGTATAATGACTACTGTCATGGTTACGAAATAATCGGCGACACAAGAAAAATAACAATGGGCAATATTGCTAAAGTCAACCCAGTTATAATTCATAAAGCTCTTACTTTATTTACTGTGAGTATATTGTGAATAGGTACGTATTGTCATTCGATACAAGACTAGAATGTTCAGATTCATGGTAAATTAGACCAGAATAGTTTGAAATACTGTTCGCATTTTAACATTATTATTATACTATGTATGTTACAGTTAACATGATTAATTCAAGATTATGCGTAATAGCTAGTCATTATGAATAATGACAAAGTCGCGAGGTAATTATGACACTCCCTTCGCGCTTTCGGTTCTAAATATAATTTATTAATTTATTATTTTTTTTATATGTGGTACATATTACAGATCTTTAAAATATATATTATTGAACATTATTGGTATAGATAAGAACAAATTATCAAAATTACAAAAAAATATAATTAAAAAGTAAAATAATATAATAAAAAATCAATGCACACCAATGTAATAAAATCCGGTCACTTATATTTGACATATCTCCTTTCTAAATTATTAAATGTACATGGGTATTTATTTAAAAATTCTTCAACCGAGTAAAAACATGCCTTTACCAACCAGCTCAGTAACACACTGCTGAACTTTTTATATGGAAGATTTTTGATAGAGTTGGGTAAAGAATTAAGAATTAACCATATAAACACAGCTGCGCCTGAACAGTTTTAACCTAGGAATAGGGATTACAAAATCAAATTGCCTCGCTTTTATATTACTTGTATTATCCCTTACTTCAAATAATGATGAATTCGATTTGATTAATTTAGCGACTTCATAAATATTGAAATTTCATGAGATTCAATTATATAGCTCTACAAGATTCGGACCACTTCATACTAAAAATTGCCCGTAGTCATTTTTTTTGAACGATAAACACTCTTGTTACCTCAGAGGAGTTAGCCCAGATAACTATGTTATATCTAATTACTGAACAAAAATAGGCATAGTACACCATTAAAGAAGTATGTTTCGAAGTTACGTTTTGAATCTTTTTTAGGACAAATACTAACGAGTTTATTATTCACAAATTGTATTTTTGTGATTTTTCCATACCAAATATTTGTCCAGCGTTATACCTAAAAAGTGTGGTTTCTAGTTTTCCAATATTTTCTTTATATAATTAATTATAAATTGCGTATCTTTACTTTTTCATGTTTTAAAGTGTACTAAATGAGTTCTAGAAAAGTTTCATTTTAATTTATTAATATTTATCCATGAATTAATGGCATCTAAAGTTTGATTTATTACAGTATTCACATTTCCTTCATTTTTGCACTCTATTACAATTGTAGTGTCGTCTGCGAATAAGATACATTGATGTTTTATTGCTTGTGGCAAGTTATTAATGTATACTAAAAATAATAAAGGCCCGAGAATGCTACCTCGCGGAATACCATGGGCTAATTTCAGAACTCGAGACATAGTTTTTTACTGAATATTTGTGGAGTTTCATTATTCTTGTAATCCGCGATCTGCTACTAAAATAGGACTGAAACCATGTTTGGACAGGCCCTCTAACTCCATATCGTTCCATTTTCGTTCCATGTTATGAGTCTTTGATGATCAACCAGATCAAAAGCTTTACTTAGGTCTAAAACAGTAGTAGAATAATACCCTTGGGGTGTCACAAACAATTACCACGTAAAGTCGGGGTGGGCTAATTCGGTTATGTCATAGTTTTGAACTTGATTTACTACATACCTACTACTCTTTTAGAATGAAATATACCCATTTTATTACTTTAGCTAAGACTTGCTAAATATTATACATATTAACTAGGCAAAAATATCGTGTCTTTTATAAAACTTTCTATGGGGAGTGTTCCGAGGATTTTCTCGGACTAATTCTACAAGGTAAATTTCGGCATCGTACAACGCAACAAACATCAAAATGAAGTAATTTTGAAGACATCTAGTCGGTAGTTAAAGAACTATCACGGCTTTTGTTATTGCTTCGTTACAGAGAGCATTTTAACAAATTATGATGACGCAGGCCGAATATTGAAGTAATTTTTATAGGCATTTCTTGCCAAAGACTTTACAAATACAATAATTGCATTTTTGAAAGATAGAAAAATTTGAATCCAGACTCAGGAATCGAACCCGAGACTTCCGTAGCCAAACCGGGGCCAGAAGCGAACCACCTATCTGGACTATGTTACTAGATATCAAATTCTTCTATCTCTTAATGCTTACGGGTTAGGCCCCCGTAGCGACATCTAGTCGGTAGTTAAAGAACTATCACGGCTTTTGTTATTGCTTCATTACAGAGAGCATTTTAACAAATTATGATGACGCAGGCCGAATATTGAAGTAATTTTTATAGGCATTTCTTGCCAAAGACTTTACGCTACGGAAGTCTCGGGTTCGATTCCTGAGTCTGGATTCAAATTTTTCTATCTTTCAAAAATGCAATTATTGTATTTGTAAACATCAAAATGTCATCCTGTCGTCATTTGGCTATCCACCACAGTGCGTTTGAAACGCTATTTTCTGCCACGCACAACTATCTTATGGAATCAACTGTCGCCTGGGTGTTTTTTTTTAGATAACTTGCAATGTGGGTCTCACATTACTAGCAATCTTGTCAACCTCTCCAGCTAAGCTTGAACTATTCAAGCCCGCGACCTCACGATTGCAAGTCCGATGCCATAACCATTACGCTACAGCCGCCGGACCGATATGACTTAGGGACCTTAAAAAATCCGGGCAAGAGCATGTCGGACCATGTAGGGTTCCGCAGCCGTTATTACGAGTAAATGCAGTACGTATAAAAAAAAACGATTTGAATAATTGCACCAGCAGAAGAGCGTATGTTATTGGCACTTACGTCACAGAATAATTAGTACAAATACTTACGTGTTTTGTTGAAAAACACAGTTTTGCGGCAATAACTTAGTGACGGTATCGTGTCGAAAAAAATAATTTAAAGTTTTTATTAAGCGGTACCTTTTTTCATATTTTTTGGTCACACGATTCAAAAGATAAGGGGGACTACGAAAAACTATTCACTTATTAAAAAAGTTTCATAAAAATCTTTTTTTTTAAAGACCTCTCAAATGACGTGCTACACGTTGATGTTTGCTAAATTTTTTTCAACTCCTGTTACATGTATGAAGTGCCTCCTCCATAAATATTTATTATTATTATTTAACAATCACACTATAACTTTATTTGTTATTTCCTCAATATTCATTGTGTTCACAGACGGACAGACAGACAGCTAGACAGACGGACATTACGAAATTATAATGCTGCATTAACATTCGCGGCTCGCGGCTCGTCTCGTGGTCCGGCTCCAGGTTTGTTTGTTGTTTGGAATGTTTACACGCTCGTGGCGTGCTCATTTGTTATTGACCTTTCAACGGTGTCGGATGTTTATTATTATATAATTGTATGATTCCGTCGCTTGACAATAGAATAGTGTAAACCTCTCTAATATTCCCGCCAATTCTTTATTCGTACAAGCAATGATATCATAACCAATTTGACTCACATATATAAATCAAAAATGTGTTAGAATATTTACAATTGGCCAAATAATAATTAAATAATTAATTAAAAATAATTATCAAATAAACGGTATGAATAAATTAATAATATTATATTTTATCCGCGAAATACTATTATTATTTCATTTACAGAAATTGCAGTGATATGACATTTCACGTCGTGCGCGGTTTTTGTATAGTTTGGGACCAGATTACCATGTTTGATATGGCCATATTACATTATAAATGTAAGTACATAAATCTAATACCAATAATATATGTTTTCCAGGATGTGATGGGTCAAAGAGTGAAGAGAATACATCTATTAAGTGGGTCAACATTTTTTGATATTATGCTTTCATTAATAAAACAAGCACTGTCTGCTAAACTAAAAGAAAGAATCATACTTCATCCAAATGTTGAAAGCCTGCATAAATATTTTTCCAAAGAGCATCTGCCAGAAGATTTAGGAGGAGACGAAAAAAGTGTGAAGGAATTGCATGGTATGAATTTAGTTATAGGTAATCTCAAACTTACGTTATTAATCAAATCAGGCGTATATAAAAAAAACCGGACCAGTGCAAGTTGGACTAGCCCACCGAGGGTTCCGTACAAATTTATAGGTATATTATAAATAGTTCAGTAATCGAATCTTGCAGTTTTATTATATTTTTTATGTTACTAATATTTACTTTTCAGACTTTTTCCTATACTTGTAGTATAAGACGATATAACTTGCCAAATTTCATAGTTCTAAGTCAACAAAAAATACTCTACAAATATTGATTCCTTCAAGTGTCGATATGTATGTTTTTGTATCTTTTTTTTAACGTTAATATAGAAGAACAGCTTGAAGGGACTAGCGACCTAAGTAGATGGTTTAAATTTCAACTCAATACCTCCACGCATTCCCGAGATAAAGGGTTGACGGACGGACGGACAACAAAGTGATCTTATATGGGTTATTTTTTTTCCTTTTGAGGTACGGAACCCTAAGAATGAAAGGCTGCAAATATAAAAGTGTTATAGTTTAGCTTTTATTGTAATTTTTAATATATTGAGACGAGCATATCGTGAGCCTAAGGCATCTGTCTTGCAAGTAGCGATTTTATAGCTCAAGAAACGTATAATATATGTGTTGGAGAATTATTAAAACATTAATATTTGTGTAATCAAAGCAGATACTAGGTCAACTGAAATCACAGTTGACCTAGTATCTGCTTTGATTAAAAAGCAAGTCTATTGACTCATTTAAACATGGCCGCCGCAAGATGGCGATACTTTAGTATGACGTTTACATTTGAAGTGCCGGTAGTGGGGCAGTGAGTCTAATTCGGCAATCTTACTCGAGCCATCGTAGCGACAACACGTCTTCCGATAGACGTCGCTATTCTTATAGTCGTGTGTGCAAAGTTTTAGTGTGGTTATAGGGTCAGTGATGCAGTGGCATTTGTGTAATCGAAATGATTAGAACAGTTGGCGGACTTTACCTTACTCGAGGTATCCGCGTTCATATATCGATTACAATTATGTCAATTCGAATACTGAGCTGCTAATGGCTCACAAGGCTAATAATAATAATAATTTCTTTATTGCATCAAATATGGTAGGTACAAAGGTCTTATAAAAATTAGAAGTTTCACATATTTGGCAGTATAAGCATGCAATAGAACAAAATCTGCATTCCAAGATTAAACATCTTTATACACTTACGCAATCTATACACTTTTATTTCATTCATCTATGCCTGTAAAACTTACAAGGATATTTTTTTAAAAACTCATCAATAGAATAAAAGCATTCTTTTAGCAACCATTTCTTTAATTCTAGCGAAAACTTTCTAAATGGTAGTTGGGTAATAACTTTAGGCAAAGAATTATAAATTAGGGGAGCCATATAAACGCAGTTCCGTCGAAAGACTTCTAACCTAGGAATAGGCATTTCGTAATCTAGATGTGTAACTATCCTCTTATTTTGATTATCCTTACGCTCAAATAGTGTAGGATTAGTTCTTAAAAACCTGGCTACTTCGTAAATATAAATACATGGGACTGTGAGAAGATTATGCACTTTGAAGATAGGCCTGCATGAATCGGACCACTGCATATCAAACATAGCACGAATACACTTCTTTTGTGCAAGAAAGATTCTCTCTATTTCAGAAGAGTTACCCCACACGACTATGCCATAACGGATTACTGAGCAGACGTATGCGTGATAAACTGTTATAGAAGTATGCCTGGATGTAATATTTTTAACCTTTTTTAAGGCAAATACGAACTGATTGATTCTTTTTGCAATTATTGCAATGTGATTCTTCCATGTGAAATGCTCATCAAGAGTTACACCGAGGAACTTTATATTACGTACTTGTTCTATAGCAACATTATTATATTTGACATTAACGTGCACAGGTTTACTTTTGAATGTTTTGAAATGAAGTACGCTAGTTTTGGAAGTATTAATTTTTAATTTATTTGTATTTAACCATTTTATTACATTATTTAAAGTTTCATTAATTTCAATTTCATAATTTTGCATATTATTGCACTTAATAATAATTGTAGTGTCATCGGCGAACAATACACTTTGATGTTTAATTGACTGTGGCAAGTCATTTATAAAGAGAAGGAACAGTAGTGGCCCCAAAATACTACCTTGGGGTACTCCACAGTGATTCGTTCTAGCTTCGGAATCAAAACTTTCTAGGCTATTATGCAATTTATTAAACCTTGCCACCCTTGTTATCTGTTTACTGCTTGTTACTGCTACTCTGACGCTTCGACATATGTACGAGTATAATGTAGATCCCGTTCATGTAAACAAAAAGATGCACTGTAGAGCGCGTACTCGAGCAGTGTGAACGGTCAGCGATCAACTATTAATATCTGTATCTCTTTTTTTTACACGGGATCTACGTACATAAGTATGTACGTTTCTGAACGAATAAATCGCTACTTGCGACTTGCTTTCTCGCCGTTGCTGAGACAGGTGCCTAACGGTAAGCGTCACGCTAACCCATAACAGTATCAAGAACACCCAGATCAAAGTCGTTTGGCAAAGATCTTATTGTCACCGCACTGCACTCCTCATTTAAGACATTAGTTCATAAGTCTGATTTCCCGAGTAATTTCACTTGCTACAGAGCTCTGCAAACGTAACACAGTGACGTATCCACAGAAGAATAACTGACACCAGTGTCAGTTATTCTTCTGGCCGTTATGGGGTTACCACCAGTGGTAACCCCATAACGGCCTATGGTTTAGACTTACCACTAATATAATAATTTATTTATATTGTAACTGTAAAAATATTATAAACTGTCAGACAGAATATCAAATTTTCTATTGAGACTACAGTAAAAATTTGACTATATTAATTTTTAAGCATTTTCAACCGACTTCAAAAAGGAGGAGGTTCTCAATTCGTCTGTATGTTTTTTTTTTTTTTTTTTTTTTTTTTTTTGTATGTTTGTTCACCGATTACGCAAAGACGGCTGGACCGATTTGAAAAATTGTTTTTGTGTTTGAAAGGGTATATTGGTCCCATTGCCATCAGATCACGATCTGATAATGGGATCTTGGAGAAATCGAGGGAACTCTTAAAATATTAAAGGCACACCTACAGTGATTTAGGTATATTTCATAGTGATTCGTGCATTTACTCTTAAAAAATACCAATTGGTGAAGTGGAACTGATGAGGAAGACCACAAATGACGAGCAGACCTATTCAATATTTCACAGTTTGCGATTCAGTTACTTTAATATGGTATTCAGTAGCACTTTATTCTCGTTATACTACTATTCCACAATGTAATAGAGCTGATAGTAAACTCCTCAACAATTAACGGCCCTGCATCGAGGTAAGCAATATTTTGTAAAAGGATTTCAGCAGTTGACATAAGCCTATTGTAACTTAAGTGAATTACAAACCAACCCACTAAAAAGTGAGAAATAAAAACTTTTTTACAAAAAAATATCACCGACTTCTAAAATAAATACAAGGCAACTAAAAAGCAATAAATAATGTACCTAGAATAACAAAAACAAATTAAACATTTTGAAGTTGGTGCCGAATAAAACATAAATACTACTATTTCCTGGCACCAACTTCAAAATGTTTAATTTGTTTTTGTTATTCTATATTATATTTATGAAACCCCTGTCCGACCCGAAAAAGGGCGTGTTGGTGTTCTGTTAACAATGAAACAAAATATATATCCATCAAAATATTTTTTTTATTGAATATAAAAAATTTACGATTTTAGCATCTACCCAATTTCGTCGAAATGTGTAAATTTTTAAGATTTTTTATTAATATTGTTTGTACAAGGCCTCTTTACAATCAAAACAATCTTTTCCGCCTTCGCATGTTTTCCCATATTACTTCAGTCGAGAAAAAAATAATTTTTGGTTATATTTTTTTCGTCATTAAATTTAAAAAAAAATACGCAAATCGAATGGGCATATGATACCTAACAAAACATTAACGGATCGGACAGGGATTACATATGAACCTTGTATCAAGTATGTGTAAATTTTATTAATATGAGATATTAATTTAATATACAAAATATGCTCTTCTAATTCATAATCTATTTATGTGCCAATTTTCATGAAGATTTGCTTGGGCGTTTTGACCAAACATCTATCAACTCAACCGACTTTCCTATTTGTAATATTTGTAGGATTATAATTTTAAATAAAACAACATGTATTTATTTTCGTCCTTTTCAACTTGTTTGTTTCTTTAAGTGGTGAGTGGTACTAGTAATAGTGGCAAAAGTAATCATGAACCCAGTGAGTTATGAACTTATGACTGGGGGTACTGTTCAAGTAAGTTACCTGAAATTAGTGAAATCTAGTCCAGCTAGTGTTATTTACAATGAACGTAACAACAGAGTATCTTTACATTTAACATAGATGCATCCATAACCGAAAAAAATAGAAAATATTATAAGAGTGTATTTAGAGAAAGTCATAGTAGATTCGCAAGAATAAAGCAGAAATTCATAGTGAGAGCGTTGGCTCTTAATTACTTGAAGTGGTAATAAGAGCACTGTTTTTCGGAATGTGACCCTATATATTTTGCTCTAAAAATATTTACATTTTGACAATTAGATTTAAAAACCAAAGACATTCAAATCACTGACTTATGTTTTGTTAAATTCATAAAACCCATTAACAGTAGATCTGAATTTTATAAGATTTTTATTAGAAAGGTTTTTTTGGGGTATTTTTGTTGGCTTTTATATTTATTTTATAAATAAAGATTAATGTATACAGAATCGTATCGCGGTACCTAACTACACACAACAGTGTGTGTGAAGGCAGAGTTTCATATAAATACCCACAAATTTTATGTTAAAGATTGAAGGGATCAAGTAGAGTTCTGCAATGAAGGCGTACTTGGCCATAGCCTGTATAAAAGTTTAGAAATGCCGGAAACAAGTGAAAGCGTCCGTTGAGTTTATTGGTAGAAAAAATACTGTCAAAAAATATATATACAACAGATAAATATCGAGTCTCACGCTGGCACCGCCCCGTGACACACGCGCATCTCGTTCGACAATTAAATCGCCTGTATGTGGCCCAATGCAACCTCATAATTAACGAACTATTGTCAATGAAGACGACATCGAGCAAGCTAAAACCGTTCTGTGTGAATTAGTTAATGTGTGAAAGATTGTGAGAATAGGGGACAAGAAAAACGTTAGTAACAGTGCCGATATCATAAAAATCATAAAAGAAACGGTCGTATTGCCGACATTTGTTGCAAAAGATATCAGCGAACTACCTTCAGTAACATTTAATCAATTAGAAGTTAGCAGCCTTTTGAAACAGTTAAAAATGATATAATTCTGAAAATTTAAACCCGTGAAATGATCTCGAAGCTCAAAAACGAAGTAATAGGCTTAAAAAAGCAACAGCATTCGATAAAATTTGCAAGCCACCCACATATGGCGAAAAATCAAGTATCATATTCAAACGCCAATGATAACGTGCAAAATCCAAAAATAATTATTACACAGCCACTTAAAGACAAATGTAACAATATGAATTTTAAGCAATCGACGTTGACCAACAAAAATAGCCAAGAGGATCTTAGAGTGATTATCCGTTGGTATCGGCGGCCGATGATGATAGCTTTACGACGGTCACGAGAAAAGGAAAATCAGACGAATAGAAAACTACAACGACACCGTGCATAGATCAAGATACCATATATCTAAAATAAACGAGGAACCAACACATCAGCCACCCTGAAGGTTGTTGAACACCGTGTTCCAATTTACATTTCGAGATTCTCGGCCGAAAATTACATACAAAACTGCTTCACTGAAAAAGGTTACCCGATTCGTTATATTAAAACACTAAAACAAGCTTAAACTACAAACTTCATGTCGTCTAAAGTAATTGTTTCAAAAAAAGACTTACATATGGTGCTTACCGAAGATTTCTGTCCTAAATTTATAGTATTTAGGAAATACAGAAACAGTAAGAAGTCACATGAAGACCAAACTACGACAGAAAAAGCAAAGTAGGGACAACAGACAAGGGGCATACACTAATCTCATCGACAAGGTTTATTGTTTTCTTTCACTTTACGCAACCTATATGAATTAAGTAAGTCCACACCGAGTGAACACATTTGGAATGATTGGGAACGTGAAATTTGTCAGCTTCAACTGCAAATTTGTAAGGCGATCTCAACAGCATGTTGCAAAACTGTGTGAGGCGAATGATATAATCGCGTTACAGGAACTATGGTTGCTACCTGAGGATTTAGGTTTACTGGGAGGCATACACAAAGACTTTGACTACCATGCCGTCTCACCAATTGGCACATCTGCACGAACATTAAAGGGTAGACCCTAGGGTGGAGTAGCACCCCTCTGCAGGTCTAATGTGCAGCCGATTGCGACCAATTCAAAACGAATATTAGCTATTCAAATAAACCTTAAAGATCTAGGTTTTCGGGACAGAACGCCCTGACAACCTACCCGAATTCATGTAATTTTGGGTATAGTTAGCTCATCCATCGAGGATAGCGGACTGGAATGTGCTCATGTACTGAGTGTCGAGCTGGTTGCATACTGCGCGGAGCAGGAATGGGTTTGGGCTGATTTACGTGTACTGGGTGACTCATTAAATACTTTAGATTCTTGAGCGAAGCGCATGGAACATGCAGTTGGTTGGACCACTACATCTTGACGTCAGCAGCGTGGAATGTCATTAGGAACATGAATGTTATGTATGATTAATGTTATGTGGTCAGACCATTTTACCAAAGTAACAAATCTTTGTGAAAATTGTTTCAATAGTGAAGTAGTTTAGGGGAATAGAACCAAGAAACAAATATCATTATACAACAAAACATGACCGAATTTCTTGCAGGATGTAATTGACAATTGCACATGTTGGTTGAAGTGCGTGGACTCGCCGTGCAATGACCATAATCATCTTTCCTTAACTGATACATGTTAGGAACAATGTCCTTATTTACGTTCTTTTTCACCGTTCTCACGGCAAGCCCGTGCGAACTGACAAAATCTTGTCATAATGGTAAAAAGAGAGCTGCGCTTAGAAATGCATAAACGCGCACGCGCGGCGGACATCTTTGAGCGCACCTCGCATGCGCCAGTTCGCCGGGCTTGCCGCGAAAACGGGAAAAAAAGGAACGTAAATAAGTAAGACGGCGAAACTTTCTTTTCATAATAATTATAGGCAGCAAATTGGTAAAAATAAAAAGTCGTTGGGTGGAACTATCATATTAAGGACTTACACGCGCACTCAAAGAAAGCATTCCACATAATGGATATTGCACGGTCGGCCTAGGCGCGGTGAGATTTACAATAATATGTGTGAGAGTAGAAGAAGGTTTAAAAATTAATTAAAATAGTGCCAGAACAACGAAGCAATATTTGTTTCTAAATTTTGGAAATCAACAAACAAGTTGTCATTTAAGCTTTCTTTACCCATTACTGTAAACAATAATGAAGATTCGAAAATTTCACAGATGTTTGCGCTGCAGTATCAGGCGAACGGCGGCGATAACTCGCCAAGCAAGCCGGCCGATGACGCATCGCACGCGAACCATTTTGTTTATGCACCCACATTTTAAATCGCCTGGACATGATGATTTGAGCATCGAACACGTTTTGTATGAAAGCCCTTTACTGTGAGAATTACTTTGGTTTAATTATTCACGCGATTAAAATACAAATCGCAAAAGTTTATCAACATTATTATCCATAGCTCTCAATTTGGATTCCGAGCCGGCTTTTCAACAGATACGGCTATCTTTACTTTAAAAAACACCGTTAAATACTATCTTTCTCACCGTTAATAACTAGGGGGAGGGGGGGGGGGTTGGTGTTAGGCCTTAGTGGATCAGGTTCTTTGCCAGGGAACCATGAAATGCTAAGTGGCTAGATAGCGTACGCCTAGGTGTGCGAAGCTAGGCTATCAGACGCGCACTGACAAGTGCTTCATACACGTCCTCGCCATCGCTAAACTACCGCCGTAGCTTATATACCATTGTGCGTCGTCTCCTACGGGCAATGCTACTGTCCATAACGAGCCCCGCACAAACCACCAACCTCGGGACAGTAGCAGCCAAATATGAAGCGCAAGGGTGAATCTTCGGCGCCCAAAAACCGAACAATCTGGCTAGGGGAAGAAAACCCTGACATAAAAATTACAAACAAACATGGAAGCAGGACTTAAAGAAAAACTACCCCAGGAGGGTGCCGGCGGTGCCGAGGAATCCCTCCCTGAGCATAGCTCAGGCTGTCCCACGTATTCTGGGGGGGGCAAAGTACCATTGAAAAACCGTCAAAAAATCTGACCCAACAAATATTCCACCCGGGTCTCTTTCATCGTCCAAAAACGACAACATCACCAGCGAACCCAGCAACCCGAAATGCAATCAAACATTGAACCAGACACAAAAAATCAGTACCCAAAACCCGAATGCACCATGGCAACGTGTTCCAAATCAAAAAAGGATTCGATCTCCTGATGACAAAGCGATTTCCAAAATTAATTAACCAAAAAGGGCTCAACGAAGAGAACCGTTAACCAAAGAATACAAAGAAAGAACTGAAAAACAAAACACTGTCCCAGAAGTTGAGACAAGTAACAGCTTTTCTATGCTAGATATAGAAGTAAATGACGATGCTCCTTCAAAAAGAACTCCTAAACCACCACCTATCATACTGACGGTGCCGTCTGCCTTCATTCGCGACAGACGTGTCTTTGTTAGCAATGCAATTTTTTAAATAAATAGTTTCAGTTTACGTGTTAAATTGAAACTATACCGCGGCGTCAGTGAAATTAAATGTGTCGCCAATGATTATCTACTATTTACATAGACAGCAATTATGAAATATCGTAACCATTATAGCTAAATTGTGTTTTTGTGTTTGTGATGTCTAACCAGGAATTTAGCCCGTTTGGACGTAATCAAAGAGCAATGGGCAGCCACCCGCCGACGAAAACGCGGAAAGGTCACTCTCGAGACGATAAGCAAACTCTGCCCACGGAAGTAGTACCTACTTCGGAGATCCAGAGATGGATGGGGTCCATTGACACCCTTTTGAACGAAGTGTGTTCTATAGTCTCCGAGGGAAGAATGAACTCGGACCAGAAGCTCCGAGTCACTAATCTTTGTCGCAAAGTCACGAGTGGGACATCCCAGATGGCTGTTCTGTATCAAGCGCTAAAACAAAAGACTGTGCAAGCGCATGCGACCATTCAGCACCTAGAGGAACAGCTCGAGGTAGAAAATTCTCTTCGGCATTTAAAAGAAGTCATTGAAAATAAGATAAATCCATTACAAAACAATTCTTTTGCTGACATGGTAAAAAAAGGTGCCGATAGCTTTATTCGTCCTAATAACTGGAGCTCTGTGGCCATATATCCCAACGATAAGACGAAAACGAGTAATGACACTAAATCTCTCGTGCAAAAAATTATTTCACCCGAGGAACTAAAACTACGCGTTCGTGGCCTGAAGAAAGTAAGGAATCGAGGCGTTCTTATTAGTACCCAGTGTAAAGGTGATATTGAAAAGTTAAAGAAGTCAGAGAAATTAGCTTGTTCCGGCCTGACTGTAGAAGAACCAACGAAACGCCGCCCTAGGATCGCTATCATAGGTATCCCTGTAGCCCTCAGTAAAAAGATGTTTATGATTGTTTATACGAACAAAACATTGCTGAGAAGTTTCCAACTGAAACACGCGAGTCCTTTATGAAGACTATCAGATTGAGTCACAAATCTGGTAAGAAAAACTTCTTGACCTGTAACTATATATTAGAAGTTCCTACCAATATTCGAAAAGCGCTTGTTAGAAGCTTGTAGGGAACGTAGAGGTTGTAGAAGGTGTAAGCTGATAATTATAAGAAAAGCTTTGATAGAATTGCTACGAGTATGTCGTAGCAATTGTATGTATGTAAAGCTTGTATAGATTTAGAACTACAATATACTATCTCACGTCAGGAATATTGACTACATGTGTGTCATTTGAGAATGTAGCATAATGAGTTGTAACCAAAACTTACTGAGGGATAATGGTTCTACAGAACAGTATCATAATTGGAAGACCTTGTTCTGTTCAAGAAATGTCAGGATGTAATGTGTGTGTCTGTATATTGTTTAAGGTTCCTATCACTCAGTTCAGTATTGTCGGGGTATCTATTCAGGGTAGTATAGAATAATACAAAGTAACAAATGGCAAACAGCATTATATTGTCAAAATACAATTCGCTCTGGTTATATCAAGGAATTGGAGTAGGGAGGTATGCTAGTGTCACTTCCAAGAGGACCTATTGCCTAGGAAAAGAAGTGATAAGAAAACTAGGCCGTCTCCTAACAAAACATTTGCCATATACATTTGCTAATATGATATTTACATAAGCAATCTGCAATGTATCTAATTGACTGAGACTTAGATATACCATTGCAATGTCTTACTATATTACTACAAGGCAGATGATTCACAATTTACAGGACAATAGACAATTAGACACATTGCAATATCTTTTCATCAGTCAATCAGCTAGTATACACAAACATTATACATAGTATAGAAAAACACTATTTATATAATACAATAGAAACAATATAAAGTAGGTAACTTTGAATAAGGATCGTACCTTCGCCGTCGGATGACACCAGAGAAAAGAGGCTAGGTCAGAATGTTACACTGCTTATAAAGGCTTCTCTCGTATTTTTATCATGTGGGTAGAATCCCACAGTTATAACTATTTAGATACATTATTGATATTAGCAGTGTTTTCTAACATAATTCAACATTTAGATCGTTATACAACAATTTATATAAAACAGATAGACACTAGATTACATTATCCAATTAATACAAATATTAACTGTATTAACAATATTGTTTCATCAAATACCTACATATGTGGGTAGGATCCCACATTAGAGTTTGTTTAATAAGTACATCTGTGGTAAAAGAGTCTAGTCTAATTCGTTATTGATATTATCAGTTGCAATTACATTTAGTATATTCATTCCAACATCTGCAATGCATTCTCATATCTAATATCATAAGCATCATAAACAACTGTCACAGTATTAATCACAATACAAACATCATCCTAAAATATCTGTGGGTACATCTATAATATAAATAATTGGTTTATTAGATCTTTGAATTGTTCTGTGCCACAAGTATGTAGGTATTTCATACAGTATAATATAACTACCGAACATAGTTTTGCAGACACGGATGATCTTATAATCATCGCTATGATAACCAGTCAATACATTGTGATGGTTACACCGTCATCAGACTCCAGACCACCTCTCAAACTTATAAAACAGTTCCATCAAACCTTCGTTCGGTTTTATACAACATCACATAAACTGGAACAATCAATATTCCAAAACACATCTACATAGTAGATCAATATCCAATACATGGATTGATTATATATATGGCTATTAACATAGCCATATAGCCCCATATCTAACACGGCCATACTGACAAGTGCTGCGTCTCGAAGCACTATAGGTTTAGGGCTAGAATAATACTTAGGTAGGTAGGCACCTTAATCGACCTAACTCAATGATTTCCTAATCACCTACCTATCTAATGACTAGCCTGAGTTCTAATTCTGTAATATCTACCTAAATGGCCACCTACCCACAAACTAACTAGCATCTAAACTCATGTTCAGAGTACGATTGATCCGGACCTCAGATGGATTGCTCTCCGTAAGCCCTACATTATGAAACCTCGTCACCGCCGCTTGTGATTGGCTCATAACTAGACATTACGTTGCTTAGCGAAATTTTGAATTTTGTCTACCGTGTGAATGTCGTCCGTTCTCACCCGCTGCTAGTGAGAGCACTAACCATCATAATGCTCTATCCGAGCTATAAACACAACTCAAATGCTCCATTATTTTTTGAGCTAACAAAACTCAATTGCTCCATTATTTTTTGAGCTATATTTTTTTGAGTTTTCAAGTGCTCCATTATTTTTTGAGCTATCAACCCTTGAGTTTCCCATATGCTCCATTATTTTTTGAGCTACGTCACAACGGTCACCCAGCGGTTTTTTTTTGTTTCGAGCGAGTTGCATCAACGTGTTTCCATCCGCCCGCTGCAAGTGGATAAAGTCAACAACAAGCAACCGTCGACAGCGATTTTACCAGGTTTGCCAAAGGGAAATGCGAACAACCCAACCATCCAGCATCAATTACCTCTTTAACATTGTATCATCGTAGTAATGTACTACCACAATCAGTCTTCAGGTTAAGTGTCAAGTCTCAAACACAAGTCTTTAGTCAAAGTTCGATCTTATGTCAATTGGAATAGTACAATCACAACAACGACAGTCCCTACTACCTATATAACTATCTATACTACACTAACATCTATATAAATAATTATTATCCACCACTATACTACTATATTTCTCACTTGCCACATAGTTTACTTGGTATAGGGGTGTTCGATAAATTACGTATCTGAACAAACAACTCGCTATTTATACCTAGTTATCTTCTCGTTAGTTATTTAAATCATAAAATAGCTATTTATGTGTCAATGCTATTTATCAATTTCCAATAAATTACTGTGATAAAGAATTAATAAAAGCGCCATTTATGGCATTACTTTGAATTAAAACTCGGCAAATCGATATCACACGTAATAACTTTGCAACTTCGTATGTGTTGCTTGCTAACAGGGTAACGAAAAACAATGACACGACAGCGCGATTAACAATAACTAAAATAGAATATTTATCTAATATCAATTAATTAACCTATCAAGTTAGCGACATAACTTTTTTTGTGATACGTTTAATCAGTCAAAAAATGCTTTGAAAATTGTCATTGAGGCCAAAAATCATCCGCACCTGGCTCTCGATTGTACACGCAAATAACTCATGACCCGATCAAAAATTGTCTACCTAACCTACCTATGTGTACCTTCTGTGATAATGCCAACACCATATATATTTTTTTTTTAAATTTAAATAAGACGACTCTCGCGTTAGGGTCCGAACCCTGTGTCGCGGGGGACTTTACAAACAAACAAGTCATGGACACAAAATACACCCAGACTCGAAACAACAATTTGTGGATCATACAAAGTGGTGTCCCGTGTGGGAAACAAACCCACGACCTCTGGCGTAGCAGTCGGACACACTCCCATCGCGCCACAGAGGCGTAACAGTTAACGCGTAACATAAACGTCCTATGTAACAAAACGCATTTCGGTTATCGCTAATGAAGTGCGATGCTCGTCGTGAGGTGTTGTTATTCATTACCTAGGTACTAATAACGATAGTTCTAAAAATAAAATACGGTTTAACAATTAGCGTAATAACGTTATCTAATTGGCATCAGACGTGTATTTCCGTAAAATATAATTTAAAAAAAAATGTAAATCATTCACAAGTACAAAATAACCACAAATAAATAAGCACTATCTAGGTACCCAAAGTAAAAAGGCAAAACAGTATTTCGCAATTAACTGTTTAATGAAGCTGCTAAATTACCTACCTAATCATTAGATACAGAAGAACTGTTATTACCTATACAAGTACCTACTATCTAACTAAACACAAAAAAACAGTATTTTTAAAACCAAACGGCATCGCAAAGATAATATTGTAGGTACCTAGTTAATAACGTACAGTACTATCATAATAATCATTACCTATATGAGAACTAGCTACAAAATGCTACTTACCTAAACTTATCAAAAAAAAATATGACTATGACAATGACTAAGTAGCTACTAAAATAATCGTCATTTCACGAGATCTACGAATATATTACACAATTAGTTTTAAAAATCAGTTGTTCAAACATAATATTTTAGATAGATCATGTCTATCATTATAATTTAAACAAGCTATACTTGAAGGTAGACACCTACTTCTAATATCAATTTATTCCTGTCATAGACTATTCTGTGATAAAACCCTTGATTGTTCACGTTACTTAGGACAAAAGTACCTATAAATTATGTCCATGTCGCCATAACTCTTACGGTCATATTGACAACTATCTGCTTCGCTTTCAAAGAAGGTAGGTGCATAACCACAATTTGTTTTGCCAAATATCAAATCCAGCTACCCGCTCTGCCCTGAGAGCTAAGTAACAAGTAAACGATTGACTAGAGACTTCTTATTATTTTTCAGTTTCAAAAACATTTATTTTGTAAAGTTTGATCTTTAGATAAATCTTTAGATTATAGTTTGTTTTTTAGATTTTTATTACAATACGATACGGTCTATGTAATTTCATTTTCAAGGCAGTTTATACACGGTAGCTAAAAGTGCTAACACAACTAATTATGATTTATTACCTAATATTTATTAAAGAGAAATAATTAGTTACTGTAAGAATTACCGTAGGTACAACAAAACTATGTCAATATCGTATATCACGAAGAATAACGTATTATTCGCAAACAAAGTCAAAATAAAAGGAATCAGTAACCACATTTGTTTTGTAGTATTTATATGGTTTAAGTAAGAGTAACATAAGGTTACTATGAATTTCATGGGCTAACGTATTAAATAAAATTAACGGCAGTATTGTAATAAGTACCGTGTCCATTGCTGCAATATATATATATTTTTTATTCATCTCATTTGTCATAATGGAAACAAGTAGGTAGGTAGGTACTTAAATTTTTGTAGGCAATTTGAATATTTACATACCATTACTAAAAAGGAAATTTAAACATAGCAACGAAGATAGTATTTTAAAATTAACTTCCAAACCCAACAAATTCATCGTTACTTATTTGAATTTTAAATCAGTTACCTACCTACTGCAAACGTAAAACAAACCTCGTATTATTTGATCCGCCAAGGGTAGTTTTATTGCACAAATAGGTACCTACCACCAAATCGAAGTCAAATGTAAGTCAATAAAGATATTTTGTTATTTAATGTAGGTACGTACGTATCAATGTCGATTTTGTAATTTATTCGTTTTTCTATAGTTATTCGAATTCACAATCACGGTAACCCAATAAACAATTCAACTTCAAATTAAGTAATATCAAGTAAACCTCAAAAACAGTTAACTGATTATTTATTTCCTAGTAGTATTTTAATCTATGGCCCATGGCTCAGTTACTGTTCAAAAGTTAGCACTTGGATGAGCTGGGAACAGAAAGTATAAAAAAAAAAAAAAAAAAAAAAAAATTGGTAGTTTCTAAAATTATAGAGAAAAATATTTCACTTTAAGTTAAATTTGAAAATGCAATAAAAAGCTAATTTATAGACAGAAAATCAAATTGAATTAAATTAAACGAAGACAATCCAATCCAAAGACAATGACTTTAGTCTATGGCATCGGAACTGTCAAAGTCAAATTAAGTTTACAAATTTCTAATGAAACAAAACCACATTTTTATGTTATTTTAGTTATTAAATATGGTTTTTAGCTTGAAATAAGCACATTTAAACAACGAAAATGGAATTATAGTTAAGTGTATATGTGACGGATTTATCAACCACAATATGTCTTTTTACAAAAATGTTACCTATATCGTTGGGTTTATCGACAGGTTTTGAGAACTAATGACTTTGCAACTATCGATCGGTTTAGAGGTTTGTACCTACTTCTATACAATGGCAGACCCAACAGCCAATATTATGTGGCTCCTATAAAACCGCTTGGCCAATCTGACCACTACCTACCCACTTGTATTATACCAAGTGATCGTAATATTATTTGTACTTTTCTACATTGCCTGTAGTGATAGCATTATCACAGTACCGACAAAAGTACGATGTGTATGCAGGTATTTGTTATCACTTCTCATTAAAAGGTAAAACATTTAGGATTACCCAAATATGCCCACAAATAAGAGGTTATAAATGTTTTGTCAACCTCCAATCAATGTAAATTGCAAAATGTTAAGTTACTAAGCTTAAGTAAAACTTGCTTCTAAATTCATGGCACAGAAACTATCAAAATCTTAGAGCTAAACAAATTGAATGTTCATGATATGCATAGAAGTACCCAGATTCTATATAATATAACAGTACCTACACATCTTAAGACTAACACACATAGCATAGATAAAACAAAAGTTGATTTAATATAATTTGTTCAGAGTACCTGACAAACAATAACATAAGATGTTTAAGATCTTTGTTGTCCTTTCTGCTTATCACTGAGAATTTCCTTGGGTGGGTTGTAGGGTAGGCAGCGGGAACAAAAACAGCCAGTATTGTAGATCATCTTACGAACCAAGCATATGCAAATTGTATCTTAACGGCCCGCTTTGTAGATCATTCTCTGCAGCCTTCCATTGTTTGGTTTGCCAGGTGACAGGAACAAACAGCCAAATTGTTAATCGCTCTGGGAGCGACCCATAGCAGGAAGCCATTCTGAAACTTGTAACAATTGTATTAGCAATGTGATCAGACACAAATCCTAAGTGGAACGGGGTTTTTTTCCTTCACTTCCGATGTTAGAAGCTTGTAGGGAACGTAGAGGTTGTAGAAGGTGTAAGCTGATAATTATAAGAAAAGCTTTGATAGAATTGCTACGAGTATGTCGTAGCAATTGTATGTATGTAAAGCTTGTATAGATTTAGAACTACAATATACTATCTCACGTCAGGAATATTGACTACATGTGTGTCATTTGAGAATGTAGCATAATGAGTTGTAACCAAAACTTACTGAGGGATAATGGTTCTACAGAACAGTATCATAATTGGAAGACCTTGTTCTGTTCAAGAAATGTCAGGATGTAATGTGTGTGTCTGTATATTGTTTAAGGTTCCTATCACTCAGTTCAGTATTGTCGGGGTATCTATTCAGGGTAGTATAGAATAATACAAAGTAACAAATGGCAAACAGCATTATATTGTCAAAATACAATTCGCTCTGGTTATATCAAGGAATTGGAGTAGGGAGGTATGCTAGTGTCACTTCCAAGAGGACCTATTGCCTAGGAAAAGAAGTGATAAGAAAACTAGGCCGTCTCCTAACAAAACATTTGCCATATACATTTGCTAATATGATATTTACATAAGCAATCTGCAATGTATCTAATTGACTGAGACTTAGATATACCATTGCAATGTCTTACTATATTACTACAAGGCAGATGATTCACAATTTACAGGACAATAGACAATTAGACACATTGCAATATCTTTTCATCAGTCAATCAGCTAGTATACACAAACATTATACATAGTATAGAAAAACACTATTTATATAATACAATAGAAACAATATAAAGTAGGTAACTTTGAATAAGGATCGTACCTTCGCCGTCGGATGACACCAGAGAAAAGAGGCTAGGTCAGAATGTTACACTGCTTATAAAGGCTTCTCTCGTATTTTTATCATGTGGGTAGAATCCCACAGTTATAACTATTTAGATACATTATTGATATTAGCAGTGTTTTCTAACATAATTCAACATTTAGATCGTTATACAACAATTTATATAAAACAGATAGACACTAGATTACATTATCCAATTAATACAAATATTAACTGTATTAACAATATTGTTTCATCAAATACCTACATATGTGGGTAGGATCCCACATTAGAGTTTGTTTAATAAGTACATCTGTGGTAAAAGAGTCTAGTCTAATTCGTTATTGATATTATCAGTTGCAATTACATTTAGTATATTCATTCCAACATCTGCAATGCATTCTCATATCTAATATCATAAGCATCATAAACAACTGTCACAGTATTAATCACAATACAAACATCATCCTAAAATATCTGTGGGTACATCTATAATATAAATAATTGGTTTATTAGATCTTTGAATTGTTCTGTGCCACAAGTATGTAGGTATTTCATACAGTATAATATAACTACCGAACATAGTTTTGCAGACACGGATGATCTTATAATCATCGCTATGATAACCAGTCAATACATTGTGATGGTTACACCGTCATCAGACTCCAGACCACCTCTCAAACTTATAAAACAGTTCCATCAAACCTTCGTTCGGTTTTATACAACATCACATAAACTGGAACAATCAATATTCCAAAACACATCTACATAGTAGATCAATATCCAATACATGGATTGATTATATATATGGCTATTAACATAGCCATATAGCCCCATATCTAACACGCTCATCAATCGAGAACGTATTTTTATAAATTGGACGTCATGCCCTGTTCGAGACTTCACATTAGTTACCAGGTGTTTTAATTGCCAGCAGTTTGGACACGCAGCCAAGTTCTGCCGAGAATCCAGCCCGACTTGTAACCACTGCGGAAATCTGGGTCATTCCTCTAAGGAATGTAGTAATAGAGACTCTCCTCCGAATTGTGCGACGTGCAAACGTTTCAAACGAAAATGTGATCATCAAACTGGGGATGCAAACTGTCCAGCACGTAAACACGCAGAGGATAATTATATTAACTCAATTAACTATGAAACCGCATAACGCTTAATTAACATTTGTTTTAAACATCTTTATGTTTTGCTAGTTTGTAAATTATTGTATTCACTAGTCTATATTATATTCATTAAAATTATCTATATCTAACATTAATTTTGTAAGCGCAGCAATATTAAAATAAATATGACTAACCTTGTGACATACTTATTAGTAACGTAAATTTTTGCTTATTCAAACGATGTGAAATATTTCTTATGTTATTTTATGAACGCTACATTATGCAATAAATTGTACATAATATTATTATCACATATGAAGAGCAACTATATAGTGAGCATACACAGACAATAAACTGCTAATTTTAAAATTATATTGTACTTTTTTGTAATATAATAGATTAGGTATAGTATAGTACGTATACGTATAAATATGACATTTTATTTTGTTCATTTTCTTTTCTGTTTGTAAAAATAGATAGATATTTGAATTAAGTATTATAATACTCGTAGAAACACAGGTTTATATTTAATCTAGTCGAGATATGACTATCTTGTAATTGATTAGGCTCACCTACTATTTGTAACTTAAAATACAGCTCAATATATTTTCTAATTTTCTTTTAAGGCTTAACACTTTTATTATATGATCAGGTTGTGGGTTCGATTCCCACTCAGGACAAACCTTTTTGTGAGCAGCACAATAGTTTATTCTGTGTCTGGGTGTAATTTATTTATAATACATAATTATATATTTATAAATATATAATATAAATATTCAGTATGTTTATCAGTTGTCTGGTTGCCATAGTACAGGCTCTGCCTAGTTTGGGATCAGATGACCGAGTGTGGGTTGTCGTAAGATGTTATTAATTAGATGTTATTATATATTTACTGCCATTGTATGTTTTTTTTGTGTGTTAAAGTTTTTCTTAATAAATATTATTATTATTATATTATTATACTGTATGGTGTAGATGACCTTGAAAAACTAACACAACTAATAGGAAGTTTTAGATAAGAACGACTATACATTTAAAGTAGTGTCTAAAAATCAACTTACTGTATCCTCCACCAGCATTGACAAGTACAAAACCTTGATTGAGCATATTAGAACCCAAGGACTAATAGGTTATACCTTTACTCGCAACGACCAAAAATATATGAGAATAGTCATCAAACACCTCCACTTTAGCACACCATAAAATGCGATCATTGAAGCCATCGAAACCACTGGCAACAAAGTACAAGGAGAAATAGTACCAGCGCGTATACCTGGAACTAAGGAACCTCTGAATACATTCTTTGTTAACATCGCCCCACATGATAACAACAAACTTGTCAAAGATATCAAAGTCATCTATCACTAAAGGGTATTTATGGGCACAGTAAAAATAACTGCATGCGACCATACAGGTGCGTGAAGTGTGCTGGCGCACACAAAACGACAGCGTGCACCATAGACAGCAACACCCCAGCAGTGTGTTCCCTTTGTTTAGAAAGTCACCCTGCGAACTACAAAGGATGCACAGTCTATAAAGAAATCCTTGCAAGGAAAAAGATTGCTTAAAAGACCAAAGCACAATCTAAAAAATAAGCACACCTATCGACGTTCCTAATGACGCAACCTGAAACGACACAAAAACAAATAGACTATTCTAACGACAAAAGAAAATATATTATGACTCAACTGAACCCATTATACAGTGAAATAATCAAAAACAAAACTGACATTAATAGAATAACTGACAAAGTTCCACCTAAGCAATCTGAAGACTACAAGCTGTCGCAATCAAAATCCAATTATGGAAGAGAACAATGACTCCTCACAACCACAAAGAGGGTCCAGAAACTACGATGACATTGAGTCACAGAGAACACATTTCAGAGTGAATAATGAAAATGACCCACAAGAACCAAGACTTACTCTAGATGTTATTCTAATGAAGCAGAATGAAAAAATTGACCAGCTTATAACACAACTAAGCACAATGATGAACCTCATCATGACACTCATTAGTAAAATGACATAATGCTTTCTTTACGTATTGCCACCTGGAACGTAAATGGTTTAGCACCAAACAAAGAGGAACTAGAGATACTTCTCAAAACTAACAAAGTAGATATAGCGCTTATATCAGAAACTCACCTAAATGATAGGAAAAAAATTGAGATAGACAATTATTGTATATATAATACAAACCATCCTGACAATACATCACATGGAGGATCTGCTGTTGTCATCAAAAATAATGTAAAGCATTATCTACACAGCCAATACCGAGAGGAATGGATTCAAGCTACCACTGTAACCATATACTTATGAAAAAACGGGACTAGTTAAAATAAGTGCTATATACTGTCCACCCAAACATAACCCAAAGGAAGACGTGTTCAATCGCTATTTATGTACTCTTGGAAATAAATGCGTTAGTGGAGGTGACTGGAACTGTAAGAATACCTACTGGGGTTCATGACTAACAACGACAAAGGGGCGTGAACTAAAGAAAAGCATAGCTTAACCAGCTTAACCGCCATAGCAACTGGTGAACCTACCTACTGGCCAATGGATACAAATAGGCTTCCTGATCTTGTGGACTTTTTTATTGTAAAAGGATTGTCAGATGTCTATTTTGAAATTGAATCACTGCTAGATTCCGTATGGGATCATACTCCTATTATAGCAACATTCAGCGTATTACCGATTCAATGAGCACACAAATTAGCACTCTACAATCATAAAACAGACTGGAACTCATTTTCTGAATACCTAGAAGATGAAGTTGAACTAAAAGTCAAGCTTAAAACGGAAGAATATATAGACGATGCCTCATTCTACATTACAAACCTTGAACAAGTAGCTGCGTGGCGTGCGACTTCTTCACTTCATTACAGCACAGAAAAAAATAATATTCCACTAGATATCCGAAATAAGCTCCAAGAAAAAAGGAAAAAAAGACGACAGCTTCACCTAACAAGGTCAGTCACGGACAGAAGAGAATACAATAGAATATCTAGAGAACTAGAACAGTTGATTAATGAGAATAAAAACAAAAACTTCCAAGATAAAATATCGAGCATGTCAGTCCACAAAAAAGACAACTACTCTCTTTAGAAAATAATTAAAAGCTTTAAAAGACCACAAAGTTCTATACCACCAATAAGGAAATGCCCCGCAGACCCTTGGACTAGAAGTGGAATGGAAAAAGCCGAAACACCTCTCCGAAGTATTCACTCCTAATCAGTCGTCCATGGAGGACTTTGAAAAAGAGGTAGATGATGTGATTAATAGTGACCAGCAACTATCACTCCCGCTTGCATTAGTCACCCCAAGAGAACTTACACGTACCGTCAAAAACTTGGAAAATAAAAAGGCACCTGGTTTTGACCCAATAACAGGCGAAGTCCTTAAAAAACTGCCTAGGATAATAATAGTCTTCTTGACAATGCAATTTAATTCAATCCTCAGAATGCAATACTTCCCAAATAAATATGCATGATCGCAAAACCTGGCAAACCTCCTACAGACCCTAGCTCATATAGGCCCATAAGTCCCCTTTCTATATTGTCCAAGGTATTTGAGAAAACATTTCTGCAAAGGCTTAAACCTGTGCTTGATGAAAACAAGATAATACCAGACCATCAGTTTGGATTTCGGGAGAAACACGCTACTGTCGAACAGGTGCATCGAGTTGTCCATAAAATTAGACAATCTCTTGAAAAAAGGGAATATTGCTCTGCGGTATTCCTTAGGCATGTGTCTGATGTATCAAATCGCATCCAAAATCCGATGTCAACCGAACATCAGATGACATCGATATGACGTTACAAGTCATCCGTTTTCAGAACATCTAAAAAAACTACAACTAACATAGATTAAAGTTATAGGTATGGTATCAGATACATCGAATATTGATTCGACATTCGCTCCTTCTCTGTTTAACTTTGCGTCCTCCCGTCTGTGTGAAAGAGATGAAGCGAATGTCGCAACGATATCCGATGCGTGTACGTCTATGCTCTTTGTGCTGAGTACGAACGGAACGTTTGGCTTATTTGTAGCTGTCGTTCAATTTTAATCCATGTTATTCCTCCAAATGTTTTCTAAAATAACTTTTATCTAAGAAAGTAACGGAGTTAATGTTCAAACTTATTAATCAGATTTTGACATTTCTGTTAGTTTCCATCAGATTTTGGATGTCATTGCCCGTTGAAATCGGCATCTAAAATCGGATGTCAATATCGAAGTGCAATCTAAATATCGGTTGGACATCAGATGTCCCAAAAAATCGATATCGCCCATGCCTAGTATTCCTAGATATAAAGCAAGCTTTTGACCGAGTCTGGCACAAGGGACTATTATACAAGATGAATATGCTTCTTCCAAACTCTTTCTTCATGATCCTAAGATCCTACTTGAATCAGAGACAATTCCAAGTCAAGTGTAATTAAAATATTTCGAAGCTCTATAAAATCACTGCTTCCGTGCCTCAGGGCTCTGTCCTTGGACCGGTACTGTACTCCTTATATACGGCAGATCTACCTGAAACAGAGTATGTTCTTACTGCAACAAATGCAGATGATACAGCATGTCTTGCAAGTGATAAAAACCCAAACAATGCCTCATTAAAACTGCAAGCACAGCTTCGCAAAGTAGATGATTGGTTACAGAAGTGGAGAATAAAGCTTAGTGTTACGAAATCTACACACGTAACATTCACACTTCGCAAAGGGGACTGCCCGCCCGTCCACATGGAGAATAAGGCGCTCCCAAATCAGACCAAAGTTAAGTACTTGGGCTTACACTTGGACAGACGACTGACGTGGGCTGACCACATCAAAGCTAAAAGAAAAGAATCAAATCTTCAATTCCAATCTCTGAACTGGCTGCTTGGACGTCAATCTCCACTGTCTCTCAGTAACAAGCTCCTTGTATATAAAACCATAATAAAGCCCATCTGGAGCTATGGAATAGAGCTCTTGGGTTCTGCGAGCAACTCTAACATAGAGATCTTACAGAGATTCTAAAATATTGCTCTAAGAACTAGATCGATTGCAGTATGCGTTCTGCAAATTTGTTCGCTTGCCGGTTTTTCACTGTTGCGATATGTTCTTTTAGCCTTTCCGCTATAGTTTGCTTTGTTTGGCCAATGTACGAACTACCGCAGCTGCAATCAATTATGTAGACACCTGGCGTTTGCAGAGGTATAATATCCTTCGGAGTGCCCACCAAGTTGCCCACTTTAGCCACCGTTGTGTAGATCGTACGGATCGAGTATTTTTTCATAATTGATCTGATCTTGTCTGTCACTCCTCTGGCGTAGGGCAAATAAGCAGGTTGTCTGTTCACCTCCGGAGGTTTGTCACGTTTTGGGATATGCTTCATTCTTCGGTACACCTGATATCTGTTTTTCTTGAGTACCTCCTGAACATGGACTAGCTCTTGCTCCACATGATCAGGGTCACAGAGGTCAAAGGCTCTGTTTTTCAATGACGTCATCACGGATTGTAGGTGACGAGGATGGTGATGTGACGTAGCATGCAGGTATCTGTCAGTGTGTGTGGGCTTTCGGTATACACAGTGTGATAGCGATCCATCAGCTCGCACTGTTATCTTGATATCCAGGAATGACAACGATCTATCCGTCTCCATTTCGCATGTAAATTTTATCTTCGGATGAATGGAGTTAAGGTGCCCCATATACTGATCCACATCATGTTGGCTTCCTGTGACGACCGCAAACACGTCATCTACATACCTCTTCCATAGTCTGATGATTGGTGGACCCAGAGTTAGTGCCTTCTCTTCAAAATGCTCCATCCAGAGATCAGCTAGTGCCGGGGCTATTGGGCTCCCCATTGCGACACCATTTATCTGGAGGTAATATTGACCATGAAAGAGGAAGTAGTTTCCTTCCAAACAGTGATTCAGCAGATCAATATAATTGAACGGTAGCTCGTTATCACTCAGTCTATCTCTCACCACATCCAGACATTCCTTAATCGGAACGTTGGTGAACAATGACTCAACGTCAAAACTCACCATTATCTCTCCCGGTTCCAATTTGAGATTTTCTATAATCTGGACGAAGTGGCGCGAATCTTTCACGAAAGACGTTGTTCTTCCCACGAGTGGCTGTAATACAGACGCAACGTGTTTTGCCAAGTCGTAAGTGGGACAGGCAATTTGAGTTACGATGGGTCGCACTGGCACGTTGGGTTTGTGTATCTTAGGTAGCCCATATAATTTTGGTGGTTGATGTGGTTTCGGTTTGTACAACCTCTCATACTCATCTTCCGTGAAAAGGTCTCGGTGTTCCTGGATCAGAGCTCGAGTTTGACGTGTTACTCTGGCTGTTGGGTTATATGATACCGGCTTATACACCTTGTTATCACATAACAATTCCATTTTCTGTTCATAATCAGTAGTATTCATCACTACAGTGGCGTTTCCCTTATCGGCCTTAAGCACCAAAATATCTTTATTTTCCCGAATTTCTTTTAGTGCTTGACGCTCTTCTGTAGTAATATTACTATATGGAGGTTTGGACTTTCGGTGTTTTGTGTAATTACTCTTACTCTCGGTGTTTTGTGTGATGCACTCCCGACGACAAACCCGCTCGAGGATTCCGCCGGCCGGGTCAAAGAATTGATATTTTTACAAGTGTTAATAGTTTTTTTAGAATTGAACCTTTTTTTTTAGAACGTTAGTTTTTCTTCAATCATCAATGATATGCAATGCAACCTCTGTACTAATCTATATAATACAGAAATAAATTATTATTATTATTATTATTATACTTACTAAGAACAATACATTAATACCAACACAGTATGCGAGTCACTTCAATCCTCGTAAGTACAAGACGAGTAAATAATTACCAGTATGTAAATAAAATAAGTAATGATCATTATCCACGAAAATATCGATAAATTTCATTTGCTTCCATAGTATCATCCCTTGCCGGCGCATCGTTGCTAATGTAAATAAACAATTTCACCAGTCGGACGAAAACTTAATGAGGTGACGGTCGCGTGCGCTAATTAGAGTAATCGGTTGTGTACTGTTAAGTGATAAGTTTTCGAAGATGCCTGGGGGGACGAGAAAAAACAGTGAACTTTTTGATAACCAACAAATTTTAAATATGGTGATTTGGTATAGCCGAGCTAACAATTTAAGGGAAACAAAGAAGATGCGGAAGCGGATGTTCCGTCTGGGTTCAATAAGTGTATAGTTGGCCCCTCTGCAGTATCGATGTCTGGATACGCCTCTGGCTTCAGCTTCCGAAGATCCGACCAGAAGAAGTAAGATGAACACCAGTGGTCTGGCAGCAATATTTGCCACTCCGCTTGACAAATAGTTGCTGTTCTTCGGGGGGAGGTGTTACGCGTCGGTGTTATAGACGGACCGTCGACACCATTTATCTACGCTTTGGTGTAAGAGGCGGACCGTTGACACCATTTATCGAAGCAGTGCAGTTGCGGACCGGCACGAGGCGTCGAGTCAGCGCTACGTGATTTCCACATCTCGCCACTTCGATTTCGCAACCGTCTTTCCATAGTTGTAGTTTTAGATTTTAATAAAGAACGATTCATTCTTGGTACATACATCGACCATTTATCACTAGTTTTAGATTTTAGTTTAATGTAATTTATAATTAAATTTATTTAAGATGTATAGACTTTCTCTGCAACCTCCGGCTCCAGTTAACGTAATTGGCGCAGTCGGTAGGATATTTGTTATATATACATGTTCATAAACACTATTACTTTACTGTCATTTTTTTTTAAACTTCACGAGTTACCTTCATAAAATATATCTAAGAACCATCGCGGGTAAATTACACACCTTTTACAGAAAACCGCAGCTGAATCGGACGAACCGTTATTGAGATAAATGGCAACATTCGAGTGCACACACAAACAATCTCTCATACGGATGTACTTTCTCCATTCCGTCGTGGGTAAAAATAAATTATTTGAAATACTAACACTAGATTAAAATTTACCGTTAAATTGTGATTCACAAATTGTTGTTTCACGTCTGTGGGTTGTACTTTGTATCAGTGAATTTATTGTTTGTAAAGTCCCCCGCGATACAGGACCAACTGCGGGGGTTTTCTGTGTATGAAAAAAATATTCTCTTATGAAGCAATATGGTAAATTTGGAATCATGACTTATTAATAAGACTAATAAGTCATGATTCCACATTATGTTATTTTCATTGTTTTCATGTTATGCCATGTTCGCTTTTCCGCAAAGCAATAGTAGATAACTAGTAGCTAAAGCTGCAGAAAAGAAAAAGGTCATAAAAACTAGTGGCCACTCATTTCACATGTTGCCAATGTTTACTATACACAACTACAGTTTTTAAGCATTTTTAATTACTTTCTAGAAATTCTACGATACAAGACACGTATATAAATTGAAAAGCTGCAAAAGCTTGTGAGAATAGATGGATGAATTTTTGTGACTCTATCACGCACACAGATGTAGAAGCCGTTTAGCCTTTTTGTGCGGGTGTGTGGATTTGATGTAACATCACAATACAATAGAATAACTTATAGGCTTCTTTTATATCAATTTTCAAGCGTTTTTATTAAAGTGCGGTGCCCAAGGCAAAGGGCAAATTAAAAAATATTGTCATTTCAGCCGAAAGACGACCATTGCGGAACATAGGCCTCCCCCAGGGATCGTCACAACGACCGGCCCTGCGCTACCTGCATCCAGTGGTTAACCGCGGCCTTCACCAGGTCCTCGGCCCATCTTGTGGGAGGCCTACCCACGCTTCGCCTTCCGGTTTGTGATCGCCACTCGAGAATCATACTACTATTACATAATGTAATAGAGCTGATGGTGAACTATCTTGTGAACTTGTCAACAATTAAAACAAAAAATAGCTCAGCATCGGAAATAGCAATATTATGCAAATAGATTTGAGTAGTTAATATAGGGCTATTGTGACTTACATGAATTACAAACCAACCGACTAAAAAGTAAGAAATTATTTGCATAAGTTGATAAAAAATGCTGTGCAATAGCTTTACCGCGGCAGTCCCCGAGTGCATTTTTTATAATGTTTTGATTAAGTATGTTAATATTTTTATATGTACATTGTAATTGTAGATTAATTAATAAAAATAAACATTGTCTAAGACAATCAATTTTTTTTAATAAACATCATTTTGTTTTATTAAATATAAAACAAAATTGATCTTTTATATTTGCAAAAATGCACGTATTATATTTTTAATTGTTTAATAATCTGTACCATTGTTCCAAACGATAATTTATTTAATAGTTATTCTGAGCAATCGACACATAAAAAACCACGATGACCCATACACATATTTTTTACACTGGGTACAAAATAAACTTGTCATGCAACGACTTCTTTTAATCGCAGAAGACATATTTATTCTCTGAAATCCAAGAACATCTGTGATTTTTCTCATGCAAGCTTACAGTGCCTGGCGTCGATCTCTAGTCGCAACATGATAGCTACCGTACTCGTGATGGTAAGGGATTATCGTAATCAGGCTTAATAAGTAAAGTAAAGCACATAAATTAAAAAGCGAATGTATGTCATAATAGTAAGTACCTGCCACGCAGAAGTTGCGGATTTAGTTAACATTCAAGTTATACAAACATGATTGAGTTAGTTTATAGATACAGATTCCAATCTAAAACATAATTTAAGTTCTGAGCTATTTACATCTATATTCCCCATATGAACATTATCTACATTAAGATACAGTTTCTGGATGACCGGTTTTTTTTAACGACGTTTTCTAAAAATGAAACCTAGCTATCTAGGTAGGTCTCATTTCTAGGTTTTTATCTAGAAACCCTCTGCACTCTACATTTTATGAAAATTGTTGGAGCCATTGCCGAGATTCAGATTATTTAAATAGGAAACTTTCGCGATTTGTACACATTATGAATATATGAATATTACGGGTCGTAAACGCGTGAATAATTTAAGGTAAAATACCTTGTTTGTTGCCCGACTTTTCGACCATATTGCAACTATTTTATCGTATAGTCGTCGTAAATTACTTTGATACATAACTATTTATCATACGGGAATTAATGCGCATTATTTACCTTAAACCGTGTGACCACGGCCGGTGCAACCTGGTCGAAACGTAAAGCAATTTTTAGGAAATAATGCGATTAATTCCCGTATAATAAATAATTATAACCATGCAACGTTAAAGTTTAAATCTTGGATAAAATTTTTGCCCACTTTTACTGTGCAGGTGTTTATGAATATAGATAGATAGTTCAACTCATTTGCGCGCGCTTCGCAATGTGTGGGTAACCGTGTATAGATACAGTGACTGTAGGTGGAAACGTGATTGCAATACATGTTGCTAGGATGACGACTACCGCGTCACTTACACAAAAATTAAAGTTAGCAGTAGTATAATTACAAGCCCACGCACACATAACGCCCCGCGCACTATCTATAGTGTGGTTTGACAAATTTTTGTGTTTCAGTTGATTCTTGTCGTGGTTAAGACTTGTCGCAGTTGAAGCTTATCGCAGTTAAGACTTGCCGCGGTTGCGGCTTGTCGTAGTTTAGAAAAAAACTGTAGTAATAAAAACTGTTGTGCTTGCGCACATATTTGTGCATTTTAATATTTCCTGCGTAGTTGGGTAGTTCCCACCCCGGTAGATACGACAAACTTTCTTTTAAATTGAAAGAAGAAATACTTACCTTACGATTATTCCAGTGTTAATTGTAAAGATGTTGAGAGGCAGCTCACACTGTTTAAAGTTAGTAACGGAATAATACACGTAAATATTTGTTAAATATTTATTCAACGAATTATTGAATCAAAGTTCACGTGATAAGCTATAAGTTTTTATAAAAAAATAACTACAATAACAACAATATAATTGCATTATAGCACAAGACATACACAACATAAATAAGACATTAAACCTCGTGCTTTAGATAAATTTAAATTATAACGTATCTTTTTGAAACCACACATTGTCATCGAACAAAACATTGCAGGACATAATATTTTATCTCTCATAAAACGAAATTTTACTCCATATTAATCTACACATAAAGATTTAAAAGATCCAGGCATTCCAGAGTACTCTTCGTTAAATTTACTAACTAGTCTACGAGACTCATCTGTTGATGCCTTTTCCATAAATTTTACCGTTGCTATGTGACTGTCTGAACTTAACTCTTTAAAGTTTATATCTGCAATGAAAAAACAAATATTTTGATAAAGTATATTGTGATTTTTTACTGTCATTATGGTTCTCTGTGTCACGGCCGGAGGAATATCGCCGTTTTTTTTAGCTGAACTTACATAGTAATATGAGTCAAACGTGCAGAAGTTCTTAGAGATATTTGTACTAAAATGGGAAGGGACATACGATTTGATTTAAATATTGGTTCATACCAGTTAATTCCTGTATATTCTTCTCATCTCCTTCATAATCTTGCGGTAGGTGCTCTCTAGGAATGTATTCATATAGGCTTTTAACTTCATGGTGAATGACAACTCTCTCTTTTAGTTTTGGAGTAAGTGTTTGTTTCAGTATAGTTAGCACACTATTAAAGTACTTAGAACCGCTTATTAAATGTATTCTTTTTATTCTTTGACCCCTGATATTCTGAAAATTAAAAAATGTTTTAATTATTTTGTATAATGTCATCGCCAGTCTTAATTCATACAACCATTCAGAAGTTTGTTGAAGCCCATGAGCATAGCTTAAACGGACTAAATCATTTGAGTTAGTGTAGTGATATAAACCACTCAAGTGTAGTGACAAGTGTTGCCTACAAAAAACACGTGAACAAAGTGTCTTCGCTTAACAATAACTAAGAAAGTGTTAATGGCCTCTGTGGCGCGGTGGGAATGTGTCCGACTGCTACGCAAGAGGTCGTGGGTTCGATTCCCACATGGGACACCACTTTGTGTGATCCACAAATTGTTGTTCCAAGACTGGGTGCACTTTGTGTCCGTTAGAATAAAATTACTTATTAGTCACTACGCTAGATTGTAATATAAATAAGGTACTATAATAGAGTACTTTATAAGTTAAAAAAAAGTCTTAATTCCATGTCTGAGTGTTTGTGGGCTAGAAACTCCTTCACACTAGAGTTCTTTTAGCATGGGTTCTTCATTTGCAGTTGCATGTACGCTGTACTACCATAGCTCAGGTGACCCTAAATTTCAATATCGTTTCAATTATCAATAGTGTTTGTAGAACTTCATACTAAGGTCTCCCACATATACTACTAAGCCTCCGACTACTCCACTATGCTTATACTTAAATTTAATCACACCGAATGTAATTATCGTCTTAGAAAGATGATTCCGTACTTACAGTCATTATTACAAGAGCCTTATGAATAACAAGAGGATTAATTTTTCTCATGTTGCCAAATGTTATTTTTCTTGTGTCGAGTATAATCTCGTAGCCAAGGCAATAATCATTGTTTAACATATATTGAAAAATCTGAAACAATTACATCAAAATTAGAAGTACCTTATTAAGTAAAAAAAATGTTGCTTTGCCACCATACACATATTAGCACATATTATTTAAATTAAATATAATTATAAATCATAGTAGGGAATCATATCATTATGTAATGCTCGTGTCATTATCAATATCAACAACCATTATTAACAGTATTTCAAACTAGCAAACGCCTAGCGGTTTCACACGCATTGCTCCCGTTCCCGTACAGGGATAAAAAGTCGTCTATGTCACCCGGGTATAGTGTAGCTTCCCAACGGTGAAGTACTTTTTAAGTTTATTAGTTACATACAAAAATTCAAATCCATTCTCTTTATAATATTCATATTATTAAGTAAAGTAATTAAGTATTTTAAGTATTTAAGATTTAATGGAGAATTATTTTATTTTATTAGTAAAATATTCAGAGCGTTTGGCAGGTGTAAACGCCAACAACTTGTAACATAACCTCACATATTCTACAAATATAAGCGCTGCGATAGTTTCGCACATTCGACACACACAAATATGCACACACACTACACTGCACAATAACTCCCTCATTCACAACACACGCACTCATTCAGACTCAGTGCCATTTAAACATCTACCCACACCATTTAATTAATGTGTTTAGTATTGTTTCTTTATATAATTTTAATATCTCGGTAAAGTGAAGCCCTTTTCACTATGTCAGTCACTAATTTGTAAGTCATTTAAACTATGTAGTATCATACTAGTGCATAATTTTTTACCTTATACTGTATACTTTTTGAAATAAAACTCCAATAGAAATCGACACTGAAGCCAGCTAGGAAAACAGCACCTCACCCATATTATTGTAACTAAATGTTGATAAGTTTTCGCGATTTGTACACATTATTAAATTATAATAATATATACTACGGGTCTCAATCGCGTGAATAATTTAAGGTAAAATACCTTGTATATTAATGTAATATTTAAACACCCTAATTCTGTAATCTAATTGTAGTACAAAATGTATAATGTTAATATAATTATTATTATAATAAAGTAAAATAACCCAAAATTTTGCATCAGCTGAATCAAATGCAGTTTTTAAAACATAGTAATTAGTCGTATAAATAATATTCTGAGTAACTAATTAACGCAGAGCGCCTGATGAGAAAATATGACAAGGAATACGCTCAATGATATATTGGATTGATAAAATCATGATATTGACGATATTTAGGTGGGATTTAATTTCATTGTTTTTGATATTAAAAGGGGACGCAAAACATGTAATGTCCAACTGAAAATAAATGATCGATGCTTGAATATTTCGCAATATGTAAAATATCTTGGTGTATGGCTAGATCAATCTTTATTATGGCGTAAATTTAGATATATTTTGGGACTTAATCGCGTCAATCACTAAAAGGTTTTATTTACCCGCGACGTTTCGACGTTTCTTGATATGCTTTTATTACTTTGACCTACACGTATCGTAAATCGAATATATTTAACAATAGTTACATTATTGCATTTTCATTGTCATTGGGTCTATTTTTTTACATGCAATTATTTAATTGTTGCATTATTGATTCTTAGTTAATATTACATAGTTTATTGTCATTTGTTAATACATACTGCAGTCCTTTACCCCATTGCATATTATAAAGCGTGTAAAATCATGTATGCCCTTATTGTGCGAAAAGACAGAAATCTTACCACTTGCCAATATCTGTAGTAATGTATTAAATCAAAATCGCTGTCATCCTTTCCTGCTGCATTTGTAATAAATACTCGATAGTTTTCTTTCGTTGGCTTCGGTAATACATAGATGTTTCTGTAATAGTTAACAATGACAATGTTAGAGTACGTGTAAAATATACGTATTTTTTAAGACATACACACATCAAAAGTGTCTAGGGATCAAGCATTTTTATGCGGATTTCTTGAGATTGAGATGTGGCTTTGTAATAAATTTATGATTTTATAAATTTATATGGATCCTTTTTGGTGCATTTCATAATTTGAATCAGGAACTGTGAATCAAATTCGAGTAAAAGATGAAAATCAGCTGTCAATATTTTCCCTATAAAAACATACAACGCATTGAAGACATTATTAGTGCTACTGTTTCCCTACTACTGATTAAAACCAACGTTATTATGGAGCGGCGACGTCATTTAAGCAGGGAAGAAATGCTCAGAGCCGTGGGAATGATAGAAGCTGGTTCCCGGCAACGTACTGTGGCTTTAGCTCTGAATACAAGTCAGAGTGTTATCACTCGACTTTGGACACGTTACCGAAGCACTGGTACCGTGGCTGAGCGCCATGGAGGACGGTATCGCTGCACCACACGGAGACAAGACCGATACATTCAAATCTTAACTCGAAGAGGTCCAACAATAACCGCCATGATGTTAGCCGTGAGGCTTCATCACTCTTCAGGGAACTTAATTAGCGACCAAACAGTCAGAAACCGCTTGCATGAAGTGAACCTTCATTCCCGAAGACCGCTACGGGTACCACCTATAGCAATGCACAATCGTAGGATTCGATATCAATGGGCTCTTGAACACAGAAATTGGGCAGAAGAACAATGGCGTTTCGTGTGCTTTTCTGATGAGTCTCGTTTTGGTATGAGACCGGATACAAGACGTATCCGACACTGGAGAACCCCTGGACGCCAACAGCGATTAAAATCCTGCCAGGAAGTCCATCCTTATAGTGATGGAACCATCATGGTATGGGCGGGTATTTGGATCGGCGGAAGAACTGAGTTGATTTGGATCAGAGGCAACCTCAACGCTCAAATTAATGCTGAGACGATTGTATCAGACGTCATCGTTCCTCTACAAGTGCAAATCGGTCCCTTATTTCAGTTAATGCATGATAATGCACGACCGCACACCGCAAGAGTTGTAAGACAGACTCTCGCCGCAGCTAACATCAATGTCCTGCCCTGGCCTGCTCAGTCGCCAGACTTGAACCCGATTGAGCATGCATGGGATATGCTACAGAGAAGAGCTCTGCCGAATATGGAGGGTATCCAGTCGCAAGAAGACCTTTTTTTGTTGTTGCAACGAACATGGGCGGCCATTCCACAGCGTGATTTGGATGAACTCATTTTGAGTATGCCAAACCGATGTTCTTGTGTTGTTAGTGTTCGCGGTAGAAACACGGATTATTAATTGTTTAAGTTACCCAATAAAATTTTAAAGAAAACTGTTATTTCAGTCTTTTTTTCGAACTTTAATGTTAGTGATTCAAATGTCAAAAATCCCTTTATTAGGAAAATGGCAAATTTCTTATTAATGCAAAGGTGACTTGGTTTATCGTTACTGTGACAAACGAAAACACTTTATTTGATGAATCCTTAAAGAAATAAAAAAAAAAAAACAATCAGGAGAAAAGTTATTGCAAAAATATATGTTGATCCCTAGACACTTTTGATGTGTGTATATAGCACTATAATCGTAAAACGCTTATCGGAGAGCATTGAGAGTGTGAAGTAACATATTAAATGACTATATTCTATTTTTTTTATAATGTGATCCTGCGAACAGTCATAGTCATAATAAAAATATCGTCATTCACTTTGGAAGCAAAATGCTGCACTTATGAAAACTCGATTCCACAAGTTACAGGTAAAAAAAAATAGGTAAAGCCGAATAAAAAACATGGCAATGAAAACTCGCGGCCAATCTTTTCAAATTACCAATTTTACAATGTTTGAATGTTTATTACCTTGTTATGGGGTAAAGTGTTGCCATTAATATACTATGCACCATGTTAGAGGACTGGTGTACATTATAATAATTAAAAATGGGAACATGTTAAATGAACAACATGAACAGCCTCAGTGGTTATAACACATCACATCTACTTACAACAAAGGTAAAACATATAACTGTATATATGTGCTTAAATATTGGCCAAAGGACGAGTAACAAATGATGTCAAATAGTAGTAATAGTGATATAATAATAATAATAATATCTTGGGAAAACTCACACAACGCTATCTGATGCCAAATTTAGCAGAGCTTGTACTATGGTAAACATATAAAATAATAATTCTGATATAAAGAAAGCTAAAAAAATTATATTCATATTTTACGTAAGCACTCTCTTTATGTTACTGCTAACAAAATACTCACATATCAACCCATATGATGGCCCACTGCTGGGCACGGGTCTCCCCATTAGAACCTACTAGTATGTAGATCCAGGGGGTAATTGCCATAATCGCCACGCTTGGCGAGCGGGTTGGCGATCGCAGTAAGGCTTTAAGTACGCAGAGGACGCTGCTGCCCGTCCTCCGGTGTGAAATCCCTTAGTCGCCTTGACGACACCCACGAGAAGAGACGGGGTGGTACTATTCTTAAGCCGGTACCACACGGCCAAAATACTCGTCTCTCTATCTTAATTTCGCAATGTAATCGAATGCATTTTTTTAACCACACTATCGGACTTAAAACTTGGTTCTATATACTCGTAACACTTTTAAATGACAATTAAACGGTTAAATATATCTTCACAATTGAAAGATACTTACGAAACATTAAACATATGCACAAACTCATTTTTTATATCGAAGTTTTGAAAAAAATCCGGCATCAAAATAACGCAAGTGCATAATTTATCCAACTTCTGCTTCGCTCTCTCTATGGATCCTTTGTTGTAGATCAAGAAACGTTCCAAATAACTTTCGTCTGTAATTAAAAAAAAACAGATTAAGAAATCTTATCTAACATTTGTCAGGAATGATCTACGCTGGCATTACGATACGAAAAACGGTTGACTCAAGGTAAAGCGAAAATCCCAAAAAGTTTACAATGTAACAAGACCCCTTTAAAAATTACCAATTTTACTAACAAACTGTTACATTAGGCCAATACATGGTGATGGCCTAATGTTACATTGGTAACAAGGTGACTCTTGGAACAGTGATGTTCAGTTTGTTCGTCAAATTCTTAATTTCATTTCTATCTTTATTTGGTCATCTAAAAACTCTTGCTATTTTATCTCTATCCCGATGTACCGTGTATTTTTTTATTTTTCTCAGTGTCACTGAGAAAAGCTGTCAATAGTCTCAGAAACTACGTTCATTCATGCAGTAGAAACGAAAACATTGAGCGTGATTGGCTCTTGTCACCGCTGCTGGCGGCGTAAGAGTTTCAAGGGTTGGCGCTAGACGATCGAAAGTTACCAGACAAATATATCGATGTTTACTTAATAGCTCTTCGAAAATTAGTCAACTTTCGGATTACTTCATGGTTAAATAAAGTTTAAAAGGCATGAGACCAAACAAAAAAAACCGGACAGGTGCGAGTCGGACTTACCCACCGAGGATTTCGTACAAATTTGTAGGTACAAGTTCAGAAATCAAGTCTTGATATACGTTTTTTGAGGCATAAATGGCAGTATATTTTTTTTACGTTAACTTAGAAGTTTTTTGACGGCTCCAAGAGACTAGGTTCTCTGACGAGACTAGACTCCATTGAGTATATGGTTTATGGTAATTTCAACTCGATACCTCCACGTGTTCTCGAGATCTTGGGTTTCCGGGGTCTTGACGGACAGACGGATAGACAAAAAAGTTCTCCTTTAAAAGTTCAGTTTTTTTCTTTTTGAGGTACGGAACCCCAAAAAAAGTATGTATGCGAACAGAGGGATGTTATAAGTTACTATTAGTGACTATGTATGTCTGTGGCATCGTGGTGCTCAAAAAGTAAAGACCGATGCGGTTTATAGTAATTTCAATGATTCGTAGCTTGGTTTGTTAAAGACCCATTCGGCCGTTTTGCAGTTATTTTTTATAGGCACTAGGGTATAAACCCTGTATCACAGGGGACTTTGCAAACATCTATATTATGACGGAGTCATCGAAATAATTTTAAACTAACGTTAGTAATTATCTCAATGCATGTATTATCACTGCCAATCTATTAAGTTATTATTGAAAATGTAAACATCTAAATAATAAACGTCAAATATCAATGTCTTCTTCAAAAACTTTGATAAAATTTTATTAAAATTGCAACACAAGAAATGCAAAATTTTAATAGCTGGAGATTTTAATATAGATATTACGGACTATAGATACTACGTAGTGACAAACATTGTACCAAATTTATGGATTATATTTCAAACTATGGCATGCGATGACAAATACAAGAGGAATGTATCCTCTTGTATGTGCTATGGCATGCCATAGTTTATGTAGTATCGATAATATAATCAGTAATATACCGAATATTGAGAATAAAAATTACAATGTACCTATGCTTATTAGATCACAACACAGCTCAGGTTGTAACATTTAAATAGAATAAGAAAGCATCAGAAAATGATTTAGTAATGAGTAATAAAAACATTAATAAGTTCATAGAATGTATTAGTCTGATATCTACGAAACAAAACGATACAAATACCGCATTTGACTCTTCCCACGACATAGATACTTTTCTAAAAATTATGTTTCCCATCAAATATGGTAAAGAAATATTACCTACAAATGTAACAAAATAACATTTTAATTGGTTAGATTTATGATATAGAATGCAGCTCTCCTTAATTCCTCTTGTAAGCAATGACTCAAATGGAATAGAGGTTAGCTACAAAGCAAAACAAACAATAAGATATCGTTTTACTTTTACTTTACTTGGGATATAGTTAAGCCTAGCATAGGGTAACAACCATTATGCGGATATGGACATAGTTTGATTTATAATAATAATAAGTACTCTTGGATCTGACACAGCAAACACTTTGAATGTTTATTTTATTGATATTGTAAAAAAACAACATAACATCAATAAAGTGATAACACAAAAATAATTGCCAATAATATATTTTTAGAGGCCACCGATTCCATTGAAATTTATAACATAATCAAGGCATTAAAAATACAAATTCATTTGGTTATGACAATATACTGATATTGTCATAACCAAATGAATTTGTATTGCTGAAACAGGTTTCACAATTTATAGCGCAACCCATAACGTATATCATGAATTTGTCGTTATAGCATGGTTGTTTTCCTGAGAAATCAAAACTGTCGGTTATCAAACCTCTAAACTTATTTAAAATGGGTTCAGTAACAGAAAAAAAAAATTATATATCAATTTCCTTAACTCCAATTCTATCTAAAACGTTTGAAAGAGTGATGTACAATAGAGTACTGACTATTCTGGACAGGTTTAATGTATTTGCGGGCGAGTAATATGGGTTTAGAAAGAGTAGACATACTTCGATGTCAGCTTTAATCTAGTTGTATTTGTAACGGTAAAAAAAATCTAGCTAAGCAAAGCATTCGACTTTGTTCATCATTCAATTCTCATGGTTAAATTAGAGAAATATGATATCATCAGCAAATAAAACTCAATCGTAGTTCATTACTTTTGGAAGGTCATTGATGTACAAAAAAGATAATACAGGGCCCAGAACTAACTATTTTAGTGATTTGAGTTCTTAAATCACTAGAATAATTAAATTTGACAAAGAAACAAACAACATTGTAAATTATGACTCTGAACCCAAGCATAATTAGTTTGGTGTTTCCCAGGGTACCATTCTGGGCCCAGTATTATCTTTTTTGTAAAAGTAATGAACTACGATTGAGTTTTATTTGCTGATGATACTAAGGTTATCATAAGTTGCGAGAGTAAAAATACTCTCAACGCGATGTAAATAACACTTTGCATGATATTGTTAATTGATCAGGTTTTAAAGCAAATAATGATAAAATCAAAATAATTAATATTGAAACCTTTGAACTCAACATTACTTAAAAGAAACGACAAATAAATCAAAAAGGCATTACAAAAGCACAAAGGTATTACCATCGATTAACTTTAAGTATGGAAGGAACACATTGATTCTAATAAGTTTAATACAAGCGTAAAGTAAATTATTTTTTATTGGAACCAAGCTGAACTCGGCCACGCTTCGCTGTGGCTTTTAAAGCCGGGAACACTCGCCGGCTTCCCAGTACATTCTGGTAAATTTTCATCACAATCTGATCGATGGTTTCTGTACGCATGGAAGACATACAGACAAACATTGATTTTTACATATATAGATGCTGGTGCCTCGTTTGGAATGTTTGAGACGAAGCTGTGTGTACATGGCACCTTTAATTTATAATGCATTACCTATATCTATTATATGTCTGCTTTTTAGACAGTTTTGTGACAAACAATGTATGTGGGTTCTAGCATTATAGAAATGCATGCTTTAATTAATAAGAATGTGTATTTTTGAATTTATAATAGTATTCCAAATTTAATCTTTATATTTTACATTTGGATGCCAATTGTATGGCATTACGTATACGTAATGTTTTTTTTCCATATCTGTTCTTCATAATAATTTAGAGATTCTGTAACAATGAGTATTTAACTTGTATAAATTTAAATGTTTTTTGTATAGTTTCGTAGAATGTACGTTGATAAATAAGCATCAATCATGTTGACCTTTATAAAATTATTATTATTATGCATGTTATCATTGTTAACAACGTCAGATACCACTGGGTGCGTTTCGACTAACGCGGAGCTCGGCAGACCGGTGCTAATCGTCCATTGAACAATTACAGTGGTTGATATTATGGTAGGTAAGCAGATGAATGTGTGAATGGGTTCACAGGAAAGGACGTCTGTGAAGTGAAACTAAGCCAACCCAGTACTATGAAAACCGGACGACTGATAAACATAGGTACTTATCTATTTCTAAGTAACACCCAGGCACAGAATAAACCATCGTGCTTTTCATACAAACTTTTAATCTGGGTAGGGATGAAGGGATCGAACTCATGACCTCCGCTTAAGAGTCAGGGTCACTAGCCACTAGACCAACAGGCCAGTCAAAAAATGTTTTTTTTTTTTATTAAAAAATAACCCTATTTTTTATTGCTCTAAAAGGAAGACAATAGTTTTTAAAATAAAACAAACCCCTCAATTTGTTACATAATTCCATTAACATGACAAAAAGCTTAACTACGGACATTGTTGTAGACATACCTAAAATTTTTCCTGATTTAATTAGAAAAAAAAAAACATTTTTTACTAACGTGTCATAGATACTACACTAAATTTATTACATCTCACTGGGTAGTTAAAAAATAGACTTATCATTTTTTTTTCATACTTTGATACACTACAAAGTTTACCATTAAATTACAATCTAGTACATGCATACTAATGAGTAATTTAAATTTTACGCAAATTCCTAGAATACTAAAATAAGTTCGTGTCCATAGATTTTTTTTTATTTTATTAAATGAAAGCACTATGTTCTAGTGTCCTTTAGTTAAGTTTAGAGAATACTCTTTCGAATCTCTTGTTTAAATGTTTAACTCGTTTTCTTAGGTTACTTGTTTTATTTAATTTGAAGTCATTCAATTATCTCACATTATGGTTTTTTATTATGATAAAAAAATAAAATGTGAGATATTTGACTGGCTTCAAATGAAATTTCACAAATTTTCAACAGTCTATAACTCTGGTATCTGAATAATAACCTAGGAAAACGTTTCACCCATACTTTCCCAAAAAAAAATGCTTTGAAAAAGGTAGGTAGCCTAATTGCTAAGCCTAATTGATAAGCCATTGAACTTAGCTGGAGGGGTTTACATGATTGCTAGTAATATAGGACCCAAAATCCCATATTGTTAGTTTTCATTAAAAACTATATTTTTGGGACGAAAAAATTGTACTAATTAGATCTCATGATTTGAATCCATATATAAATCAACCGATATGTGAGATAATGAACTGATTTAAATTAAATTTAAAAAACTAAGAAAATTTGTTATATATATTAAAACCTTCCCAGAAAAATAAGCTATCGAATAGAGAAAAGCCTAGCCAAATCGGCTCAGTAGTTTTTAAGAAAATCGCAAAGATATTTAAATATACAGGCCAAACGGAGAACCACCACTTTTGAAGCCCATTAAAAATAGTGTCAATCTTTTTAACAACCGAACCGATTTTATTTAAAACGCCCCTAAGCACCACAAGTTAAAGAGGCTTTAAACTGATCCATATTTTCTACCCCTAAAGAAAACAAGTGATTTCAAAATAGCACTAACCAAAATTTTTAACATTGAAATGATTCTGCTTCTTGATCCAATCATCTAGATGCCTAATGTCCTGCTTCAACTTATTCACATCTTCATATCCAAGAGCTTTTCTGACTTCTGATAGTTGATTAACATTGAATTTTAGTATAGGATTCCATTGTATTTGTTCCATAGTATCTGACTGGCTAACTGAAGACTGGCGGCGTATGTAAATATGAACTGTTTTTATAGTAACACAAAATGTAACTAAGTTGTAGGTATAGGGTAAAACTACCAATGACGAAACTTCTATCTACTATTTAAAATGTGGGTTTTACAGGTTTTATTACTGGTTAAACTACTTTTATGAGATAGGGTTGATATGACCTGGGGGCTTATACAAGGTACCTTCGTTCCGTAAAGATTCATTAAAGCCTACAAACGTCATTTTTTTTCGTTTTCACATGGTTTTACAGTTTGCTAGATTAGTGATCAATCGAATAGAAAAAAAATAGAGAAGATACTGTCAATAATACAGCTTATCTACGCAGCGACTTGGATGACCACGTGTCATGTTTCAATTCCATTCATTTTGTACCTACTTTTCCATTATCGACATCGCTACTCGAATGTGACGTTGTCTAGCCCACCTGGGCATCCTTGTATTTTAACAAATCAGAAGTAATATTAAATTATGATGTTAAACAACCGTATCATCAAGTTGAATTATTTATTAATTTTACACAATACATTGTTTTAGGTTTTCATTTATACAAACAAATATAAATTGAAGTGTATGCATGTAATGCATAATAATAGTTTTTTTTAAACAACACAGTTTTTGATATTTTTATCTGTTTGCCTGTCTGTCTGGACAGACAAACGTCTGTCTGTTCCGGCTAATCTCGGAAACGGCTATGCGAATTTTGATAAGACCTTCGCTATCAGATCGCTGATGATGTAAGGAGTAGAGAAAGAGTATAGAATTATACATTATATACTACCGCCGTTGCGATACGGTCGAAATGTTGGATAATAAAAGGATTTCATAATGTGTACAAATTGTAAAAGTTTATTTACATTTACGTCCACTGTATGAAGTTTTTGTACTGTACTCTTGGCGTTTTGTGCTTCTGAGCCGACTAAGTTGTCTGAGAAGGTTGCTTAGTGTAATTGGCACGAATGACACGTGATAACTACTCCTACTAATAGGGTAGGTGAGTTTGTTACAGTCGTGAACATGTTGTGATTGTTTTAGCCTCTGACGTGAAAGGAGGAGTGTTGAGCCTGTGATGCGTATGGTGTGTGCAGAATGTATTAAGAGTATAGTGTGTGTCTGTAGAAAAGGCTGTTCCAACATAGCGTCTAAACAGATGGAAGAATTCAGAAGCTATTTGAATTTGGATAGCATCGGGATCTTAGCTTTATATCACGAAAATTCGTCAATCTGTTTTGAAGACAGTACATTTTTTAGATTTTTATTAACAACTAGCTGTGCCTACGACTTCGTCAGTAGTAGAGTCGGTAGATTTCACGTAGTCCCGTCTGTTTTTAGGGATTACATCGCATATCATTCTCGCTCGGTTCGCAACAAAGAGTTTCTTAGGTTCTCCGTTTATCCATTCTAGCACCGCTGTTAATTCGACCCAGCCATAAACTTGAACGGTATAGTTTGATAGGGATGAGATTATTTTCAGCATAAGTTTGAATAGCAAAACAGCGCCAAAAAGTTCTAAACGTGGGATTAAATTACTCTTTTTCAGTAGAACAACTTTATATTTTTCTGCAACGATGGTCACGTGAGATGTATGACCTCTCTGTATTTTACAGCAACTATACGACACAAGCGTATGCTTTTGTGCTAGCATCGATCGATCGTTGGCCAGTTGTTTCAGTTCCATCAAGGCCAAAAAGGGTGCAGCTTCCATACCATAGGTGACAGTAGCAAGCTGAAAGGTTGAGATTGATGGCTTCGCCAAATAATCTTCTGAAATCTTTGATGATCCGAATGTAGCCAAATATTACGAAACATTTTTCAATGTCGGCCGTAAAAGCATATCTAAACTGTCATTATTTCAGGATAAGGCTTTGAAGGTCTTGTTACAGATTCGGCCCTCTGCACCCGCTTAAAGTTTTTGCAGAGGCCTTTAAAACAACTCGAAGTTTTGTAGTTGACTCTGCACGTTGAACACAATGGTGAGAAAGGTAGCAGTTCGGTTTTACGTCAGCGTTTGTTGTAATTTGCGTCATATGTCCATGTCCTAAAAACTCAGAAATAAACAATTTGTAGTCACGTGCCAACATAGGGTTCTTGCACAATTGCCTTTCTATTTGAAAGAATTGTGCAATTTATTTTGTTTTTGAACAGAATTTTGTTCAAAATTTTCTTTGAATAGGAGCTTGATGATGTAGCTTCGATCTTCGCGTCTCAAGAATGAAAATTAGAACAATTGAATACGATTTTGTTTTTTTTCCTTACCTTCATGAGTACAAACAATTAGTACAAAGATTGAGGTTAATGATTGCATTTTTCCTGCAATTGGTTGCATTTTCAATAACTTAGGGCGCGTGTAAATGTGATAGTCATTGGTATTGCAAATAGAGCACTGTTTGCGTTTTTTTGTAGCTTTTGTAATTGAACTTTGTGCTTTGAGAATTGACCCGGTTTGTCGTATATATTTTTATGATTGCTATAATTTCGTTGCGACTTATGATTAACATTTTTAGAACATGACGCTTGGTTTTTCAACTCCGAGGTTTTTATTCCGTTTACGCTTTCGTATGTAGTATTGTGAATGCGTTTTATATTATTAAATGATTGTTGCTGATGTGCAGGAGTATTCAGAAGATTATTGAAATATGATGTAAAAATCAGACGTTGGTTATCATAGCGATTTTACTGTTTGAGCCGAAAATTGTATAGTCCAGTTCCCTGTGTAGGTGTTAATCGCAGCACCAGTAGCGTTTACAGGATGTCTTCAAATTTCCAATTTTCAGTAACACGATCAAGCCCAATATTTGAAGCTGTTCTCAGGAATGCTTTGAAGTTCGTCGCTTGTTTTATAAGAAGGTCTTCTGCTTTGCTGGCGTTGGGGCTTTCGCTTAGGGGGATATTCTGAGATGAAGGAGTAGTTATTTGCAGTTTAGAGGGTGATTAAAACGTAGGAAGTTAAAATTCGGGGGTTCGAGATCAAACGCCGGGAGGTTTATAAAGGGTCTTTCAAATAGAGCGGGTCGATATTAATAATCTGTGGCGGCCATTTTGATTTGGCGGCATCTGTCAAATCTGTTTTTTCTTATTCAGTCACTGATGCCAAATCACCATGGCAAGTTACACGGTTGAGCAGCATGTGCAAATGATAAAACTTTATTATCAAAATGAGTGTTCGTTAGTGAAAACGTTGCGCGCATTGCGCCCATTTTACGGCAGACGCGGTGGCCCTTCAAAGTCTACTCTCCAACGATTGGTGACTAAATTCGAGACGACCGGTTCGGTAAACAACCAACCAACACCTTTACGTCAAAGGAACGCCAGATCGGCCGAGAACATCGCCGCTGTACGTGAGAGTGTTCAGGAGACTCCGAAGCAGTCGATTTCTCGCCGTGCACAAGAACTCGGCCTTTCGCAGACTTCAACTTGGAGAATTTTGCGTCGGGACTTGGGTCTGCATCCATACAAGATCCAACTGACCCAGGAGCTCAAAGTTAATGACCATAGACAACGCCGTGTGTTCGCTGAATGGGCGTCGGAACGCTTGGAAGAGGACCCCGATTTTGGCCAAAAAATAATCTTTAGCGACGAGGCACATTTTTGGATGAATGGTTTTGTTAATAAGCAAAATTGCCGTATATGGGATGACCACAACCCACATGAGGTTCACCAGATAGCAATGCATCCACAAAAAGTAACTGTTTGGTGCGGATTTTGGTCTGGCGGCGTCATTGGTCCGTACTTCTTCGAAAACGAAGTTGGCGAGGCCAGCACCGTCAACAGTGAGCGCTACAGATCAATGATAAACAATTTCTTTTGGCTTAAATTGAACAATATGGACGTGAATGACATGTGGTTCCAGCAAGATGGCGCTACTTGCCACACAGCGAACGACACAATCGACATTCTGCATGAACGGTTTGCGGGTAGGGTTATCTCTCGCAGAGGTGACGTGAATTGGCCACCAAGATCGTGTGATTTGACTCCGCTAGACTTTTTCTTGTGGGGTTTTCTGAAGTCGCAGGTCTATGCCAATAAACCACATTCGACCGTTGCCCTGAAAGCCAACATAACGCAGGCCATCGCTCAGATTCAGCCGGATCTATGCAGCAGAGTCATTAAAAATTGGACCTCTCGGATTTGTGCCACCATGCGAAGCCGCGGCGGACATTTGAACGATGTCATATTTCATGCATAATGGCATAAACGGGCCTTTCAAATAAAAAATAAATTTCGTTAATATCTCACACACATCTAGTTTTATTCAATTTTAACATCGACCCGTCTTTGTTGAAAGACCCTTAGCATTAAATAGCTGCTTTAATATGGGAATATTTACTTTTCAATAAATGGTACTAAAATATGTATGAGATTGATCTCCAAAATACAACAGATTCATATGGTTTATGAAACTCAGTAAAATATGGTTCTTAGTTATCTAACCGGTGACTCAAATAATACGGAGGATACTAATTCCAACGTACATGCCATCTTAGTTTTGGAGACTTGGCTCAAGCCTCACCTTCTTTCTACTTCATACGCTCTCCCTGGCTTCGTTCTCATTAGGAACGATCGAGTCGATAGGAGAGGAGGTGGAGTCGCTATTTATCTGCGTAGTAACTTTTCTTACAAAATGTTTCCAGTAACGGTACTACTGCGGAATTTATTTTCCTAGAGGTGTGTTTCAAGGGGGCTAGGGCCATCCTAGGTGTTGTTTATTCTCCTCCAGCAGCGGATTATTTCTCCAGTTTCGAAATGATTCTGGAATCTATAGGGTCAGAGTATACTCACCATATCATCATGGGCGATTTTTATACCGATCTCCTCTCGAGTAACTCCCTCCGTTCCCGTAAGTTACTCCAGATCGTTGAGTCCACTAGCTTTCATGTCTTACCACTGCTAGCTACTCATCACAACTTGGATGGAATGGATACTTGGTTAGACATCATTCTTACCTCGGCTCCTTCTCTAGTCCGTCATCATGGGCAATCTTAAGCTTCGGGGTTTTCACATCATGATTTAATTTTTCTCTCCTACAAGCTAAAACCACCAAAACCTTGTCCTAAAGTTACGTACGTGCGTTGCTTTGGTCGGATGAATGAAGATAAACTCCGTGAGGATGCGTCGGGATTGGATTGGAAACCGGTATTTGAGGCCCCTACGGTAAATGATAAAATTGACGTTTGCAATGATTTGGTCATGGGGTTGTATGACATTCATGCGCCTGTTAAAAAAGTTAAAATTAAGCGGCCTCCAGCTCCCTGGATGACGAATGGAATCAGGATGGCTATGCGGCGCAGAGACCGAGCTTTTCGCAAATTTAAGAAAGACCGGGATGATGATAACTGGGCCCTTTATAAAACTGCAAGGAATCGGTGTAATCAGATGATTCGCAACGCTAAACGCCGCCATATTCTTTTTCATATTAATTCATATTCTCCCAAGGGTATTTGGCAGTTCTTGGGGACTCTAGGAATTGGCAAACATGGAAGTGTTGATCCTCCGTTGGGGTTGGTATAGATGAAATCAATACTCATTTCACCTCCTTTGTACCTATTGATCATCTAACCAAGCGTCGTACCTGTGAGTACTTAGCTAACCTTCCTCGCCCCAACGTAGACTTCTTTCACTTTTCTTCAGTTGAACATGGCGAGATCAATAAGATAATTATTTCTATCAAATCGAATGCTGTTGGTAATGATGGTATTAGCCGTCGCATGATTATACCCATTCTTGATCATCTTCTTCCTGCTTTAACACACATCATAATTTTTTCTTTAGATTCAGGGACTTACCCGTCTTCGTGGCGATATGCTTTTGTTATTCCTCTGCCTAAAATTACAAATCCCACTCTTCCTAATAATTTTCGACCTATCTCTATTCTTCCTTTTTTATCTAAAGTGCTGGAGGCTTGCGTGCATAAACAAATGACACATTTTGTGCATCGAAACAATTTGTTGAGCCAGTTTCAATCAGGCTTCAGGCCAGGACATAGCACCACCATTGCTCTTCTCAAAGTAACTGGCGACATTAGAACTGGCATGGATGATACCAAAGTTACGGTTTTAGTTTTGGTTGATTTTTCTAATGCTTTCAATTCTGTCAGCCATGATATCTTACTCTCTATCCTATCTCATCTGATGTTCTCGGCAGGTTCTTTAAACTGGTTCTCATCTTATCTTCGGGGACGCCAGCAGTCCGTGCGCGTGGGTGATACTTTATCGAGTTGGCGCGATCTTGACGCTGGTGTTCCTCAAGGCGGTATTCTTTCTCCTCTATTATTTTCTATTTTTATCGATCTCATTACTAATGTCCTTCAGTGTGCGTTCCATCTTTACGCAGATGACTTGCAGTTATATGCCCAGGCCAATGTGAATAACATATCCGAGGCCATCACTAAGCTTAATGGGGACCTTAACGCTGTCAAGACCTGGTCAGACAAGTTTGGTTTGACTATAAATCCGTCTAAGTGTCAGGCCATTGTGATAGGGAGTCAACGCCTTTTAACTCGATTGAACACCGACACATTACCACCAGTCATATTTAACGGCTCCATTATCGCGTTACATTCTTCGGTTAAGAATCTCGGGATTTTCCTTGATACCACCCTCAACTGGCATACTCAAATAACAAATGTAAGTCAAAAGGTTACGGGTACTTTGCGGGCGTTATATCGTCTCAAGAACTTTCTTCCTTATAAAACTAAAGTAATGCTCGTCCAAACGCTAATATTCCCCTTGATTGATTATGGTGATGTATGCTATCTTGACCTAAATGCAGAGCTCCTTAATAAACTTGACCGACTTCTAAATAACTGCATTCGATTCATTTTCAATCTTCGTAAGTTTGACCATGTTTCTTCCTACCGTTCCGAACTTAAATGGCTCCCTATTCGCCAGCGACATAGTTTACGTGCTCTCACTACACTCTATTCTATTCTTAATTCTCCTACTGCCCCTTCTTACTTGACTTCCTACTTTCAGTACCTGCACTCAAATCACAGTAGAGATCTTCGATCTTCCGACAATCTACTTCTTTTATGCCCTGCTCATTCTTCTGGATTCTTCGGATGCTCTTTTATAGTTCAATCTGTTTCTCTCTGGAATGCCCTGCCCCCGAAATTAGGATGGCACCCAATCGCCTTAATTTTAAATGGAAGGTACGCACTTTATTCCTTGATGGATCAGCTGAATCATCACAACATTAGTAACATAAATATTAGTCTGTATCTATGTATTTATTTATGTATGTATGTATTGCTGTAAGTATGTATACTATTGTATAGTTATGTATGTAGGTATATATGTATGTATGTATTTTTGTAAGTATGTATACTATTGTATAGTTATATTGGATTTTAGTATTTATTTTATATTCTCTATCTAGCTATTTTTATTTGAGTATTATGTAAGAATAATAAGGAAGTTCTTATTTTAAAATTAGGTTACTGCACCTACACATTCCATTTCTACATCACCCTTAGCTAGACTGGCAGAGAATGCTTTTAGCATTAAGTCCACCTTTGTACAACTTTGTGCATAAAGTTTTAAATAAATAAATAAATAAATAAATAAATTTAAGGAATAAATAAATTAAATTGAAAATGGAATCTATATCGAATCTAGATATTACGCTTTCAAAAATTATTTTATTAATTCCCGGAATTTCATGTCGTGTAAAACCAGGATAGTTATACCAGTTTTGAATAGGGTAACACGCGGTACTTATGCAATATTTTTTTTTTTAAAGTGGTGTAACCACTTTAAAAAAAAAAATTGCATAAGTACCGACTTACTTTCTTAAATTAAAACAAAACATATTGTGTCTTTGATTTTTAATATCAGTCTATTTTAATAAACATAATTAACGCAAGGTCTACGACTCACTATCACTGACCTTCTACATAGAAGGTCAGTGATAGTGAGTTTGGAACCTAGTTACAAAGGGCGTCGGTATACATATACCGACGCCCTTTGTAACTAGGTTCCTTACTCCTTAAAGGTCGATGCACGTGGATCAGGTTGTGTGATAGTCAGACCCTATTCATCAAAGTCACAAATAATATCATCAACAGCTTAACCAAAACCTTTGGAGTTGATATGAAAATTAAATTGTTGTTGCTCATTGCATGAGATCTAAAGAAAAATAAGGATAATATGTTTTCTCTCTACTCAACAGAGCACATCTACATTTATTTGACTGTAGCTTTATTAATGTACTTAAGAATATTATTGCTTAAAAGATACTTGGATATGTATTTTGTACAAAAGAAATGTGAGAGCCAGTTTTGACATACAGTATAGACAATTTAGCCAACTATCCTAGTTTTACCCTACACTGTGTAGAGATGTTGGTTGTGTAAGAAATGTTGGTGGTGTAAGAATTTAACTATGATTAGCATTACCCCTCCTGCAGAACATATTGCCATGTAAACCGTCGGAAAAGAAAATATTTTGACGGTGTGAGCAAAAGTCTTCCGCTTCGATACTAAGTAAGACCGGTATATTTGTTTTAGATTTATCTGTCCACGCCCGTTTAAAAGATTCAACCTGGGTCTTTATTCACTAGTACTAGTGGTAAGCGCGCATGCGCGATGCGCTCAAAGATGTTTACCACGCATGCGCGTTGATGCATTTCTCAGTGCAGCTCTCTACCGCGTATGCGCGGTGGACATATTTGATAAAGATAGTGAATAAAGACCCTGTACCTAAAGTTAGCTTAGTTTTCACTGCAAAAGGATATGACATACCTACTCAATACCAATAGCCCAAAAAATGCCAACGAATGTGCAATTTTTGCTATACGATAAACGTAAGCAGAGGTTATCTTTAATATACTTACCTACTCTATGTTAAATGAGGTTTTCATTTTAAGGTTAACCCGTGTAGATTATTTAGGAATAATCGGGGAAAGAACAATCTGCAGTAGGGTTAAAATTCCGATATTTTTTTAAAGTGATAATGAACAAGCAAGCGAGTGAAATTACTGGGCAAATGACACTTACGAATTAATGTCTTAAATGAGGAGCGCAGTGCGGTGACATTCAGACTTTTCAAAACAAGGATTTTGTTGATATGGTATATTCGGTCATAAAAAAAATCATCCGATCAGTTAACAGCTTTCCTACATTGTAGCTGTTTGATCAAAATTGATTCTAAAGTTATGTTTTTTTCAGTACGTAAATATAAATTAAAGAAATAAGATCAGTATGAAAGGCGCCCAGTAAGGTGTGGAACAACTTAGATACGTACTACTAAAATTATTGAGCTTATGTATGTCATAGTTGGAGTGGCCGTATGAGTTATTTGCGGCTCAGTATTCTGATTTTCGATCCTATTGTTTAAATCACTTTGAGTACACTAACACTTCTACAACACTTACACTATAACAATGCTTACACTACGATTATAAATAACGACAAGTCCACCGGAGACATGCTTTCGACCGATCAATACAGACTGACTGTCCTACTCTTGGCTTTCCAAAATATAAACTTCAAACGAAACTCACGCCATCTACTGGCGAAATGTCTGAGTGAGTCAACACACTTGCGATTTAATCGGAACAGATGTTACATCAATGGAAATCAGGTAGTTACCGGTACAATTATCGTTTAGTAATAGCTAATTAGGTTACATGACTTGCACATCATATTTTTGATAATAAATACAATTTTCTTTTATTAGGGTTACAGCGTACCGTTACCATTACTTGTTGTCTTGATTGTGAGATAAAACGACTGCTGTTCCTTAGGTTAATACCCGACATAATAGCAGGCGCGTTTTTTTACTATTTTCATTAACTTATTTTGTTTATTAAATATTAAAGGATAGAATTCTCAGATTTTGAAAAAAAAGTAAGTAATATAATGGGCAAATAAAAATAACGTATTATTTTGAAAACGTTTTTATTTCAACAATAAAACAAGTTCATGTGCCCAAATAAAATTATCAAACAAATTCTACCATCGTCGGTCCCAACGCCACTCGTCCAACTTTTGGTTAGATAAACCAAAATCATTTCATTGTATTAGAAAGAGTAAGGTTTTTCAATATAAATTAAAATTATGTTTTTTTAAGTATGGCAACGAGACCATGCTTACAGATGTTGATTCTTTCATTAAAATTTTCAATCACTTCTTGGCAAAATGGTGATGGTGCGGTGATTTTCAGTTTTAAGACTGCAATTTATTCGACTGGCTCTGTATACACTCTGTCTTTAACATAACCTTACAAAATATAATCAAGCAGTGTTAAATTATATGATCAAGCCGGCCACTTCTCAGCTGAATTTCGTGAAATTGTGCGATCGGTTGGTCGGCGAAACTGTCACGTTGTTCCGCTTTGCGTCGATTGAAAAACAAAGTACTTGTTGAAAAACTCTATATCCCAACTAATCACAGCACACTAATATTATATTGAATTGAATCTTCTTACGTCCTATCTGAGTAACAGAATTCAGAAAGTTGATGTTAATGGTAAACGCTCCCCGGGGTCTGTGGTCAAAATGGGAGTCCCACAGGGTTCTATTCTCGGGCCGTTATTGTTTTTAATTTACATAAACGACTTACCATATTTAGTAAATAATAATCATGAGATAGTCCTGTTTGCAGATGATACATCACTCTTATTTAAATTAAAACGCCAGCAAAAAGACTTTGAAGATGTAAATATGGCTATCTCAAAAGGGGTTAACTGGTTTGATGTTAACAATTTACTCTTAAACGAGGGCAAGACTAAATGTATTAGATTTATAACACCTAACGTGAAACCAGTAAAAACCACTATAAAAATAAAAGAAGATAAGTTGAACCCTGTAGCGACCACAAAGTTTTTAGAAATTACTCTAGATTCTAAGCTTCAGTGGGGCCCACATTTAAGTGAATTGTCTAATAGACTCAGTTCTGCAGCGTACGCAGTTAGAAAAATTCGTCAACTAACAGACATTGAAACAGCGCGATTAGTTTATTTTAGTTACTTTCATAGTTTAATGTCGTACGGTATTCTGCTGTAGGGGAATGCTGCCGACATTCAAACCATTTTCGTTCTGCAGAAGAGGGCTATTCGATTAATATTCGATCTTAGTAGTAGACACTCACTTAGAGAAAAATTTAAGGAAATCAATATCATGACTGTTGCATGTCAGTATATCTATGAAAAGCTTATATATGTTCACAAAAACATTGATAGTTTCTGTAAGAAATGTGATATACATAATATTAACACGCGGAACAAACATAAACTTGTTGTACCAGCGTCAAGGTTACAAAAAGTAAACAAATCATTTCGGGGCCAATGTATACGTTTGTACAATAAAATCCCTAGCGATAATTAAAAATTAAGTCGTAATAAATTTAAGTGTACCATTAAGAAAAAATTGTGTATGAAAAGTTACTACTCAATAATTGATTATATGGAAGACAAAAACGCTTGGGATTGAACTGCTTTCTCTCACAGGCTATTAATATGTACTTTAAGATTATATGTAATACATATTTACTTTGTTAGAAGTGAAGTATTGTGTTTGCTGAATACGTTTATATATACTCATTTTAGAGTTACTAAATCATTAACCTGATTTTACGAAATAAAGATATTTAAGTTTTGAAAGGCGAAAGTTTGTGAGTATGTGAGTGTGTATGTTTGTTACTTCTTCACGTCTAAACGGCTGGAGCGATTTTAATGAAATTTGGTATGGAGTTAGCTGACACCCTGAATTAACACATAGGCTAATAAACCGCGGGTAACAAAGCGGAGCACAGCTAGTGTCATAAATGTGAAAGTTTGTAATTATCAAAAACCACTAAATGGAATTTAATTAACCTTTACAATTATGGAGCTTATCCATATTAATAACATATAGGATATCATTTATTAATATATTGCATAAATTAGTCTAAATATAAAAAAGTGTCAAAATTTTGTTTTTTTTTTGTAATATTTGACCAATTTACCCAATATGTTAAAAAAACCAGCCATCTGCAATATATTTTGGCATGAGCTGCGAAAACCGTTGAACAAATTTGGGCGTAATCAAACACAATTTTTGGAACTTTCTTAGCGATTATTTCCAAAAATATTCACTGATTCACAAATGTTTTTTAGAAACTATAAAATTGTTATAAAAGACCTGTTGAATGTGCCACATGTAGATGTTACATGTATAGAGTGCCCCCCTAAAAATATTTATTGTACGATAAGTAATAAGTGCATATGCTCCAAATTGCATCTACATTGTAAAGTTCATTGTGGAGTTCAGTTTTGTGAATCTGTGCAGTTTTTAGCAAAATGGCTGTGACATACGAGCACGGGTAAACTATAAGTATGCCGTTTTGGTAACATAACCCTTATAGTTATAGATTTAAGTGATCGTTGGATTGGGATAAAGTAACCTGAAGTCATAGCGATTACTAAACGTTGACTGCCTGCAATATTGTCATCGGTTTTGAATTTTGGCATAGGCATGACTTATGTCCGACTGTAAATAGGTACCTTACTATCTGGTCACTGTAACAGGGGGTAAGTGTCTTTTGGTGTCAAGTGGTAAGTAGATAGTTTTAAAATTAGGTACAGGAATTGCATTATCTTCCACAGTTAGGTCTTTCAACATACAAAGCTTTGGCAATCTATCAAGGAATAGGCCGATCAAGGCAAGAATAGACTAAAGCCAGAGTTGAGGGTCCTCTTAGTATTCTATTTTCAGCAGACAATATACCAGGCCAGCAAAGACGAGGTTCTGTTCTAATCTTTGCATAGCACTCACGTTCTGCTCACCATGAGTTTCTCAGGTCATTGTTGCCTCTTGTCTATAACTCTCACACACACTTCGCCCACAACTAGAATATGTAGTCTCTGTCTGGGATCCATATTACAAAAAATATAAAGATCAAATTGAAAAGGTACAGCGGAAATTTCTTCGCGCAGTACAATATAAAACCCGTGGAAGATGCGCATCATATGAGCAGTTGTTAACAACCCACAATCTATCAACACTGGAATCCCGAAGACTACTGACCCTATACGGCATATGCAATGGCGCTTTCGACTGTAATGCTCTAACCAATAGACTCTGCTACGTGGTACCTAGAACAATTCATATCCGTGAAGTCAGAAATAGACGCCTTTTTTTCACCAACAAGTGTAGGACTAACGCCGGTGTGAGATCACCAATGCGACGACTTGTAGACATTTACAACAATAACTTTGAAGATATTTATATATTTGCGATGACAGCATCTAAATTCAAAAAAACAATATTAAGCAACATGTTGGTTTAATTCAATATTATTATATTATGTTTAAAATTTTATTATATTTGATTAATTATTATTGTAAGCAATTGATACTAACTTGTTTGTTCGAGATGGCAACATCTAGTTTTTTTTTATTATATAACTTATAATTTGTAATATGTGGACAATGTTGTTGGTTATGCATTAATTAATATTGTATTTATAAATAGTCTCGTTTATCTTAATGTATAACTGTTTATTGTTCCAATAAATAAATAAATAAATAAATAAACTCTCATGAGACATAGTAATTGTGTTACAAAAAATTCTAACCAATTTATGGCCACTTATATACTAAAACATAACAAGAAATAATTACTAGCTTGATTTAACTTGACAGCTCAATGCTGTACCTTTATTCCACGCTGTGATTTATAATCAGATACTCATATGTAGCGACTATTCTTCCTTAATTTGAGAAGCCTGCTTCCGTTGCAAATCTAAAATGGACAACAAATGAAAATCAGAGGTTCCATACATTAGACCGCTCAAGTACAAGGTTGCAGTAACCAACATCAACACGGCTCGAGCCGCTAGCAATATATATATATACAAATTTTTGTTCGTATGTTACGCAGAGAAGTTTCAGGGATGAGAAAGAATTTTAGGCAACTCAAGCTCCAAGTGGATGGTGAAGCCGCGGGAAAATTAGTTTTATTTACGTCATGAGCACTAGTGCACAAAAATCTATTGTATAAAAATAATAAAAACACAAACGCCCGCATCTAATTACCATCAGCAATTTAAAATCGCTAATGGTAATTAGATGCATGGTTCAAAAATATCGCCATATTTTGTTAAAAATACTGCGTTTGGTGTTTCTTTTAGTTTTTTTGATTATGATAATATTATGATGACGTCTACGTGATGATTAATTTACATATATGCGTCATAATGTAAAAAAATCATCTATTTTAAATGTATTTTATACGGTTCTTTTACAAAACGACAAAACGATTCACTATGTAGAGATTTGTATGCAATTTAACATTATGACGTCATTATGTTCTGGTGTCAAATCATTTACTTTTAATATTTGTTTTAATGATTGTAAATACTAAAGCATGTAAAGTTATAGACGAATATATTTGTTTAAGATCATATTAGGTACTAGCTGTGCCCGGGACTTCGTTCGCGTGAAAGTTGGGTCTAAATTAAGGTAGTTTATGTTACGAAATAACTTCTGTGTAAATATGTTGGAAATAGTCCTGTTGGGTGAACCGCCATAGGATTTAGCAGCGGTGAATCGTCATATACTCATCTATTAATGGCTTCAACGCCCAAAAGCTTTATGAAAATAAATAAATACCCAATGCAGACTCTTTAGGGATTATGGGCATTACCCCCATATGCACCAAGCACAAAAGCCACGGCCCCCAGTTCCCGGCAGTCACGCTATTCCTGGACATGGTGGCGTTCACGGTAACGGCGTGGCGGGGGGTGCTAAGAATCTCCGGGCTACGAAAGGCCACCACAACCGACTGACCCTGGCGACGTATAACGGACGCACGCTACGGTTAGACTCGCATCTGGCACAACTTGAGGTGGAACTTGGGAAGATTAGGTGGCATATCCTCGGGTTAAGTGAAGTCCGAAGAGAGGGAGAGAACACCATAACCCTCGAGTCAGGCCACCTTATGTACTTCCGCGAGGGAGACCAACAATCCCAAGGTGGTGTTGGGTTTCTGGTAAATAAGTCCCTTTCTGACAACGTTGTGGAAATGTCTAGCGTGTCGAACAGGGTAGCGTACTTCATTATCAAGCTCAACGAGAGGTATAGCCTCAAGGTAGTGCAATTGTACGCACCGACCTCGGCACATCCAGACGACGAAGTGGAGGATATGTTCGATGACATATCGAGGGCCCTCCACTCCACCACTAAGACCCACTACAACGTTGTTATGGGGGACTTCAACGCTAAAGTGGGAGTACAAAATTGCAGCGAATTGGTAGTAGGATCGTATGGATTTGGAATCAGAAATCATAGGGGGCAAATGCTAGTCAACTTCCTCGAACGGGAGGGGCTCTTCTTGATGAACTCTTTTTTCAAGAAACAGCCCCAAAGGAAGTGGACGTATCAAAGCCCCGACACTATGACGAAAAATGAAATCGACTTCATCATGACGGACAAAAAACACATATTCAGAGACGTCACCGTGATCAACAGCTTTAATACCGGTAGTGATCACCGACTTGTCCGAGGACCTCTGAATATCGACTTCAAGGCGGAACGTGCCCGTCTGATGAGGTCCAGGCTCCGACCTACTTTGCTCCAAACCATGATAGGATCCGAAGCGTTCCAGTCAAACCTGGATAACCGATTTGCTGCCATGAAAACCACAACAGACGTAAACCAGAAGCTCGTAAATGTTGTTCGGATACTCAGGGAAGAAGGTACGAGGTTTTGTGATATGCAGCGTAAGGGCAGGAAGTCAAAGCTTTCGGAAAAGACTTTAGAGCTAATGAAGAAACGACGTGAAAACGCACCCGTCACTTCGTCGGAAAAGCGCGCTCTAAACCAAGAGATCAATAAACTTGTATGACACGACCTTCGGCACTCCAACACTCTGTAGTGTAATGAAGTTTAGGTTTAAGATAGGACTACATATATTTACAAGAAGAACTTAAAAACTACTTAAAATTAAAGTAAATTTAGCCGTGCCTCTACCTACCGGCGGCGCGCCTCTACATACCGGCGCCGCGCCTCTACCTATCGGTGCCGCGCCACTACCTACGAGCGCCGCATCTTTACCTACCAGCGCCGCATCTCCGCCTGAACGACGCATCTCTATCTACCAGCACTGCATCTCCGCCAGCATCGGTTTTCTAAATTTACTTTAATTTTAAGTAGTTTTTAAGTTCTTCCTGTAAATATAGTTCTATTTTATTAGTAAATCTCAATACCAATTAGGTACGATATTTAAAGAAAATCAACTAAGAAAAACTACGGGAAGAAAAACTAGTAGACTAGACACGACAGAGTAGGATACAAAAATTAAGCTGAGGAAAAAAAATACATATAAAAAATAAAAAATAAAAATATTTATTTCATCACTTTGTTGTTTTACATAATTCATTAAAAACAACCTTTTAAGCAAGGATTTGCTTGTGATAGGATGTTTCGCTCTTCCCATTTACAATGCTTAAAGATGAATGAAATAATTTAGGTGTGCAAAGATACAATAGCTAGTTTAGAACTTAGAAACTTAGGGAAAAATTATTAAAATTAAATTAAATTAAAAACAAATAAAATGAATGAAAATTAACGAAAATAAAAGTGCGTGGGAGTGTGTGCGTGTGTGTGAGTGTGTGTGTGTGTGTGTGTGTGTGTGTGTGTGTGTGTGTGTGTGTGTGTGTGTGTGTGTGTGTGTGTGTGTGTGTGTGTGTGTGTGTGAGTGTTTGTACATATATAGATAGATAGATACATAATGAGACAACGATATAGGTAGATAATGAGACTACAATAAAAGCGGTAAGGTGAGTGACGAGTCTTCCAAAATTGCAGCTAAATTACACTAAAAGCGGTGGATACTTGTGCAAGTATTTATTTTTGAATTATGAGAAGGTCGTGGGTTGATGGGCGCCAAACTGTAGTGTAATGAAAGTGTAGAGTTCAAGATAGGACTACATATATTTACAAGAAGAACTTAAAAACTACTTAAAATTAAAGTAAATTTAAAAAAGCGATGCAAAGTCCAGGCGGAGATGCGGCGCTGGTAGGTAGAGGTGCGGCGTCGGTAGAGATGCGACGTCGGCAGATGTGGCGTCAGTAGGCACCGATGCGGCGCCGGTAGGTAGAGGTGCGGCGCCGGTAGGTAGAGGCGCGGCACCGGTAGGTAGAGGTACGGCCCGGTAGGTAGAGGCGTGACGTCGGCAGGTAGAGGTGCGACGCGACGTAGAGGTGCGGCCCGGTATGTAGAGAGGCGGCCCGGTAGGTAGAGAGGCGACGCCGGTAGGTAGAGAGGCGGCGCCGGTAGGAATGGTCACCTTTGGAGAGTTGTCTTTTCTCAGAATTTTCTTTTGGAGAGTTTGACTTCTCTTTTAGAGAGCTGTTTTTTTACTGCCTTTTCTTCGGATTTTTATTCATAAAGAAAACTCTCTAGAAACATTTAAAATTTAAAACATCCTATTTTAAATTTAGGATTTAAGCACAGCCAGTTTCAAAATGTAGTACATACTTTACGAATAACTCTATGCTTATCTTGTTGTCATAGAAACCATAGAAAATATTTGTCGACATGACAGATTTGATTTATCAAAAATAATGTTTACAATAAGTATTACAGAGATATTTAAGAAGAGATATGTTATTAAAAATAGCGAAATACATAACTAATATATTCAGAAATGCCACGAAATAACACAAGGACATATATATATATATATATATACGAGGTAAGAATTATCACTACAACTCTCTCGATTAAAAGAGCGATCGAGCAGAACCGGGGGTCAAAAGTGTTCGTACAATCTCTTGGAAGAAGCCACCTGACGAAGTTGACCACAACAAGTGGAGAAGTCGTTTCTTCGAAGCCTCTTCGAAGTGGAAATCTTCTATGGCCGGTTATACGCTTCGCATGCATCTCGACCTGATCCTGAAAATGAGGGTCCTAGAGCCATTCTAACACTCCACTACACCGAAGACCTGCCAGAAGTCAACATTGACGAAATCGTGCTGGCTTTTAAACAGCTGAAAAATGAAAAAGCCCCTGGAGAGGATGGCGTTACAACAGAGCTGCTAAAGGCTGGAGGTAAACCCGTACTGAGGGAGCTCCAAAAGCTCTTTAATGCTGTCCTGTTCGATGGGAGAACTCCAGAGGCGTAGAGTAGAAGTGTAGTCGTCTTGTTCTTCAAAAAGGGAGATAAGACCCGGCTGAAGAACTACCGACCTATTTCTCTTCTAAGCCACGTCTATAAGATTTTCAAGAGTCATCACGAACCGCCTTGCGCGAAGACTTGACGAATTCCAACCACCGGAACAGGCCGGATTTCGAAGCGGATATGGCACCATAGACCACATCCACACAGTGCGGCAGATTATACAAAAGATCCAAGAGTATAATCAGCCTCTGAGAAAGCTGAGAAGGCCTTTGACCCGATTGAAATCTGGTCCGTTTTGGAGTCCCTGCAGCGATGCCAAATAGATTGGCGATATATCCAAGTGATAAGATGTCTCTACGAAGCCGCCACCATGTCCGTCCAAGTACATAATCAGCCAACAAAATCTATACCATTGCATCGAGGAGTGAGGCAAGGGGACGTTATTTCCCCGAAACTGTTCACAAATGCAATGGAGGATATGTTCAAGACGCTGCACTGGAATGGGCGGGGCATCAACATCAATGGCGAATACATCTCTCACCTGCGATTTGCAGATGACATTGTCATCATGGCAAAAACGCTGCAGGACCTACAACAGATGCTGAATGACCTGGCTAACTCCTCTGTACGCATCGGCCTACGGATGAACTTGGATAAAACCAAGGTCATGTTCAATGAACATGTACTACCGGAACCGAAAGCGGTGCACGGCGCCGTTCTCGAAGTTGTTCAAAAATATGTGTACCTCGGGCAGTCATTGCAGTTAGGTAGAAACAACTTCGAGGACGAGGTGAACAGGTGAATCCGGTTGGGTTGGGCAGCGTTTGGGAAGTTACGTCAAGTTTTCTTATCGTTGATCCCACAATGCCTTAAGACTAAAGTCTTCAATCAGTGCGTCCTACCCGTCATGACATACAAAGCCGAAACGTGGATACTGACGGTACGGCTGGTCCACAAATTCAAAGTCGCTCAGCGGGCTATGGAAAGGGCTATGCTCGGAGTTTCTCTTAGGGACAAAATCAGAAATGAGGTGATTCGGCAGAGAACCAAAGTTATCGACATGGCCTACAGGCTGAAGTGGCAGTGGGCTGGCCATATTAGCTGAAGAACCGACAACCGTTGGGGTAAACGAGTTCTTGAGTAGAGACCGCGTCTCGGCAAACGTAGTGTAGGACGCCCTCAGGCCAGGTGGAGTGATGATCTACGCAAAACGGCCGGCAGGAGCTGGATGCGAGAAGCCGATGCCTCTCCAATTGCACGCCACTTTGTTCTATAACAAAGTGGCGTGCAATTGGAGAGGCCTATGTCCAGCAGTGGACTGCGATAGGCTGATGATGATGATGATGACTCTTTAGGTATTATATAGGTTTACGTTTTAAGAAGTGGGTGTTCTGTTGTTTTTGTTTCATACTTGCAACGTTATACCTACTTTTTTTTTTTTTTTTTTATCGTAAACTAAAAAAACCTAAACTTAACTGTGATAGTGTTGTTTACAACTTTATTATAAATTCTACTACCGTGATTTTTTTCACATACCCAACATCAACCATTTAGTTGGCAGTGTCCCCCATACATAACTCTAACAAAAATTTTCACTATAAAGCTTAATATTTTACAAAGGGATCCTTAAATCTAAAAATAGTCTTCACAAACCCTAAACGCTTTTTAAAAGAACTATCTAATGATACCCCACACGATGAGAAAAAAATCAGATTCACACTTTACATATAGGAAAGGTACCCTAAAAAAAATATATTTTCTAGATTTTATTCTTTGACTATAAAGGCGTTAGTAATAATATGTGTATTTGTGCAAAATTGCAGCCTTCTAGCACAAATAGTCTCTGAGGTAAGCTGCGGACGAACGGACCCAAGGAAACTATATGGGTTTTGCCATTTTGGCTAAAAATGGAGTGTACTTCATGTAGTGTTACAACGCAATACTTATAAAATGTTTTTCAGATTTCCTTTGTCTAATCTATGCCTTTGTCTATCATTAGCGATATTTTCAATAGTTTTTTTAAAAATATTTTGTTCTCTGCAGAATGTCTTTATAGGGTTTCTTACGTTACAATGATGGAAGTAATAAAAAAATGATCCCTCCCCCCCTTCCCCAGACTCATGAATTTTCATCAAGCTTTCGCCATACATTTGGTCTGCGTTACCAGACAATAAACCCCAGCCCCCTTCTCCCGTCGCCAGAAGGGGAGAGCGGGGCTGAAAGTGCCGGGGGTAAGTTGTTCCGGTTTCTTACGTTACAATGATGGAAGTAATAAAAAAATGATCCCTCCCCCCCTTCCCCAGACTCATGAATTTTCATCAAGCTTTCGCCATACATTTGGTCTGCGTTACCAGACAATAAACCCCAGCCCCCTTCTCCCGTCGCCAGAAGGAGAGCGGGGCTGAAAGTGCCGGGGGTAAGTTGTTCCGATGACAATATCGTAAAAATGGAAAGATATAGCTATATGTTCGTATTACGTCCGGCGTCATGGCCAACAAGCGCATGTGCGGCAGCCAGTTTAGGTGCGCCGGAGACGCGAACCAAGCGGCAGTGCGTGTATGATCCTCCAGCACCACGTGAGTAAATATTTTTTTGTCTATACTTTTTGGTCTTGATTGACCATTTTTGGCGTTATGGCTAAAGTAGTTTATCTAATGTGTTTGTAATTTATTATGGAATGTTAGTCTATGCAATTTTAACGCTTTGTGCAAAATGTTTTTTCGGCATATGATAAAAAGTAAATGTCCTTGAAACGGGGTAAAAAGTGCCGTACAGTCGGGGTCAGTTGTGCCGCGGCACAACCAACCCCAAACGTACCTTTAATTTACCTATATTGTTTTGTTTGATAGGATGAGAACATACAAGAGAAAAACACAAAGGGGAACCACTTCCCAGGACCTTCTACAGAGGGCTGCTGATGCGGTCATTATGGACGGGCGTAAATTAAAAACCGTTGCACGTGAATTAGAAATATGTCACACAACGCTACAATGATATGTCAAAAAAATAAAGAGTGGAGTTACTCCTACAGTTGGATATAAACCAAGACTAGTTTTTAATGAGAAACAAGAGACGTCAATGTCGTCCTATATCCGAAGAAGTGCATCAATCTACTTCGGACTTCTACCTGAAGAAGTGAGACAACTAGCATACCAGTGTGCAGCAAAATTTGGTGTACAAAATATTCCACCTTCTTCTTCTTTTTATAGATTTAGAAGATACTTTCTGTTTCAGAGAAAAAAAAGATATTTATTTTGTTAATTTTAAGTATCTTATTTTGTAAAAGATTTTCACTTAATAAATTTATTATTATTATAGTTTAAAAACACAAAAGTTTTATAAAAGGTTGATTATTGACAATATTAATTTAAAATAAACAAAAAGCGATCAAAACCTATGTTTTTTATTCTAAAAAAAACCTTTTAACTCGAATAAAAGACCAAACATTATGAACGGCACAACCGACCTCAGCTGCGGCACAACTTGCCCCAGCGAGGGGTCAGTTGTGCCTTACGACCTCTGCTTAAAAAAATTCTTCTCTAAGTAAAACCGTTCATAAACCACAAAAAGTTATTATAAATTTAAAATCTATATTAAATTTCACCTAAGATAGCCTAAAACCATTAACCGTAGCATTAGTCTTAACCGATTTATCCAGGAATTAGTCAAAATCGGCACTTTCAGCCCCGCCCTCCCCAACTACTCGAACTTGGCCATCATCAGCCTATCGCAGTCCACTGCTGGACATAGGCCTCTCCAATTGCACGCCACTTTGTTCTATCTTCGGCTTCTCGCATCCAGCTCCTGCCAGCCGTTTTGCGTATATCATCACTCCACCTGGCTTGAGGGCGTCCTACACTACGTTTGCCAAGCCGCGGTCTCCACTCAAGAACTCGTTTACCCCAACGGTTGTCGGTTCTTCGGCTTATATGGCCAGCCCCCTGCCACTTCAACTTGCTAATCCGGTGGGCTATGTCGATAACTTTGGTTCTCTGCCGGATCACCTCATTTCTGATTTTGTCCCTAAGAGAAACTCCGAGCATAGCCCGTTCCATAGCCCGCTGAGCGACTTTGAACTTGTGGACCAGCCGTACCGTCAGTGTCCACGTTTCGGCTCCGTATGTCATGACGGGTAGGACGCACTGATTAAAGACTTTAGTCTTTAGACATTGTGGGATCGACGATGAGAAGACTTGACGTAGCTTACCAAACGCTGCCCAACCCAACCGAATTCTCCTGTTCACCTCGTCCTCGAAGTTGTTTCTACCTAACTGCAATGACTGCCCGAGGTACACATATTTTTGAACAACTTCGAGAACGGCGCCGTGCACCGCTGTCGGTTCCGGTAGTACATGTTCATTGAACATGACCTTGGTTTTATCCAAGTTCATCCGTAGGCCGATGCGTACAGAGGAGTCAGCCAGGTCATTCAGCATCCGTTGCAGGTCCTGCAGCGTTTCCGCCATGATGACAATGTCATCTGCAAATCGCAAGTGAGAAATGTATTCACCATTGATGTTGATGCCCCGCCCTTTCCAGTGCAGCGTCTTGAACATATCCTCCATTGCATTTGTGAACAGTTTCGGGGAAATAACGTCCCCTTGCCTCACTCCTCGATGCAATGGTATAGGTTTTGTTTGCTGATTCTGTACTTGGACGGACATGATGGCGGCTTCATAGAGACATCTCATCACTTGGATATATCGCCAATCTACTTGGCATCGCTGCAGAGACTCCAGAACGGACCAGATTTCAATCGAGTCAAAGGCCTTCTCATAGTCCACGAATGCTAGACACAGGGGCTGATTATACTCCTGGGTCTTTTGTATAATCTGCCGCACTGTGTGGATGTGGTCTATGGTGCCATATCCGCTCCGAAATCCAGCCTGTTCCGGTGGTTGGAATTCGTCAAGTCTTCGCGCAAGACGGTTCGTGATGACTCTTGAGAACAGCTTATAGACGTGGCTTAGAAGAGAAATAGGTCGGTAGTTCTTCAGCCGGGTCTTATCTCCTTTTTTGAAGAACAAGACGACTACACTTCTACTCCACGCCTCCGGAGTTCTCCCTTCAAACAGGACAGCATTAAAAAGCTTTTCGAACTTGGCCGATGTTGAGTTATTTATTATCGTTGAATTGATGAACACTTCATCCCCAAACCACATAACCCTCGAACGTGATCCTCGATGCGCCTGTGTGATGCGTGGTCAAACAAACGGAGAAACAGAGAAACATTTCTAAAAATGATAGCAATGTGTTTCTTTTAAATAGTTTTTTTACTAAGTATAGAACATTATTGAATACAACGACATCTACTTTCGAAACCAGTGAAGGTTCTTCCTATATTTAATGGTTTTTATTAATTTAAGCAAGATGGGAGAATGTTGCCACTCAGCAAGAAATAATTCCGTGATCGCAAGCACCTATACCCTAATAAATGTTTTCACAAATAAGGAATTATTTGATCATGGTGAACAATTTGATTTCATAGATGGCGCAGCATATTTTTTATACGTATGTAATGTCTTTTTTTTAGTAACAAACACATTAATTCTAGAAAATGTCTAATAATTTTTAATTGTAATGTAATATTGGTTTTCATTTATACTACCACTAATTCATTACTCTCAGCAGTGCATGCAATGCTTATAGATATCTTACATACGTGGATATTTAACTTGATTGTTAATATAAAATAATTATAACCAAAGTATATAAGTTACCTACGGCCGAAAAAATAACTATAACATAAAAAAATATTAAAAAAGGAAAAAAACAATTAAAAAAAAAACAATTGTGGAAAATTTTGTGATAAACCATTATGATTCGACAAAAGTACGTTGCTGCTCGTTCCCCATAGACGTTAGCGTAATGATTTATAGTGTAAATAATGACCTTTAGTATATACTATAAAACTGTAAATTTTCATAAAGATCCGTCAAGTAGTTATTGTTTTATAACGATAAATAGCTAAGGACATTATCCCTAACTGATTATTATTATCTGGTTATTCGCTAGAAACTACACTAAAGCTAAAATGTTTAAAACGTGCTTAGGCTAAACTCCAACTAAGCATAGTTAAAACTTTACAAAAAAATTGACAAAACATGCTGGCCGTTGAAATTATAGGTCTGAGCGCAAATTTAGCACAATCTGATATGATTATATTATAAGTTGAAGGGTCTCTGATTCAGTAGCAACCTAACTGATCAGCATATCTACGAGGTTAAGCAATGTTACCACGTCTTTGACAGGGTTTGGCACAAAAGTCTCCTTTCCAAGCTTCTGGCTTATGTACTGCGCGTCCAGCTTTGTACATGGATAGCCGACTTCCTGCATGAGCGTAGAATCCGTGTCCTCGAAGATGGATGCGCTTCGCGGTTTCTGCCAGTGAACGCCGGCCCCCAAGGTTCCGTGCTTTCGCCTACATTCTTTCTTCTGCATATGCAATGATATGCTTCCACTGGGAAACATAAATTGCTATGCAAATAAATATATATATATAAATAGATACATAAATATAGAAACATGCGTCTGCCGGACGATTGGAGATACAGGAGAAACGCGAGAATGTGGTCGCTGAACTCAATTAGGCTAGCTGAGCAAATATAAATTCTATACAATCTCCTAAGTAATATTTAAAAGAATCAAGCATCCGAAAATAAGGTAAGATGTCACATTTTTCGCAAATAACTTGGTGCTTGGCAGAAGTTATGGCCAGCGGGAAGTGTCGGGCAATGCTGAATAATATATTTTTTAAATATTTTACATCATATATATGAAAATCAACTGTCTGAAAATAAGGTAACTTAGTCTGATTTTATCCTATCTTTCTCATCAGGTACTTGAAAATTGGCCGTCTATATAACCTAGCTGGTATGCTAACATTGAGTGTACATAGACACTATCCAAAGCACCACAATTTATTTGTCAGAAAATAAGGTATGGCATGTCAGGGATCTTAGAACACATAGGGCTATGGGAGCGAGGGAATAAAGAGCGCATTTGTTTCTGCGCATCTACATGTGCACTATAATATTTCCTTCATAACTGTCTAGTCTTTGATGAAATTGGTTGCCGTAACCGATATCAGTTAGGACCTTGTTTATGTTCTAAGTCAGTGATCAATATTAAGAATAAATTATTTGTCAAGGTTTTTGTTTAATTTTACTTCGGCTACCTGACTAACATTTAGGCAATAATGAATATCATAATTGCCTAAATGGATGTAAGGGGGCGCATCACCATCTTTCGCTCCAAGCCAACCTCACCTGCACGCGGTACATCCTGCTGTACAACGAACGAGGCTCTGGCGACCGGCTGGTGGCGGTATAACCATCCCAATTTAAGGCGTAGCTGAAGTAATAGGTCAGTGACGGGCAGCAGCGTCACTGATGCGAGAGCTACGCCCTGCGATCGCCAACCCGCCTGCCCAGCGTGGCGATTATGGGCATTACCCCAAATGCACAAAGCACTAAGGCCACGGCCCCCAGTTCCCGGCAGTCACGCTATTCCTGGACATGGTGGCGTCCACGGTAACGGCGTGGCGGGGGGTGCTAAGAATCTCCGGGCTACGGAAGGCCACCACAACCGACTGACCCTGGCGACGTATAACGGACGCACGCTACGGCTAGACTCGCATCTGGCACAACTTGAGGTGGAACTTGGGAAGATTAGGTGGCATATCCTCGGGTTAAGTGAAGTCCGAAGAGAGGGAGAGGACACCATAACCCTCGAGTCAGGCCACCTTATGTACTTCCGCGAGGGAGACCAAAAATCCCAAGGTGGTGTTGGGTTTCTGGTAAATAAGTCCCTTTCTGACAACGTTGTGGAAATGTCTAGCGTGTCGAACAGGGTAGCGTACCTCATTATCAAGCTCACCGAGAGGTATAGCCTCAAGGTAGTGCAAGTGTACGCACCGACCTCGGCACATCCAGACGACGAAGTGGAGGATATGTTCGATGACATATCGAGGGCCCTCCACTCCACCACTAAGACCCACTACAACGTTGTTATGGGGGACTTCAACGCTAAAGTGGGAGTACAAAATTGCAGCGAATTGGTAGTAGGATCCCATGGATTTGGAAGCAGAAATCATAGGGGGCAAATGCTAGTCAACTTCCTCGAACGGGAGGGGCTCTTCTTGATGAACTCCTTTTTCAAGAAACGGCCCCAAAGGAAGTGGACGTGGCAAAGCCCCGACACTATGACGAAAAACGAGATCGACTTCATCATGACGGACAAAAAGCATATATTCAGAGACGTCACCGTGATCAACAGGTTTAATACCGGTAGTGATCACCGACTTGTCCGAGGCTCTCTGAATATCGACTTCAAGGCGGAACGTGCCCGTCTGATGAGGTCCAGGCTCCGACCTACTTTGCTCCAAACCATGATAGGATCCGAAGCGTTCCAGTCAAACCTGGATAACCGATTTGCTGCCATGGAAACCACAACAGACGTAAACCAGAAGCTCGTAAATGTGGTTCGGATACTCAGGGAAGAAGGTACGAGATTTTGTGAAATGCAGCGTAAGGGCAGGAAGTCAAAGCTTTCGGAAAAGACTTTAGGGCTAATGAAGGAACGACGTGAAAACCCACCCGTCACTTCGTCGGAAAAGCGCGCTCTAAACCAAGAGATCAACAGGCTTATACGACACGACCTTCGGTGCTCCAACACTCTTTTGATTAAAAGAGCGATCGAGCAGAACCGGGGGTCAAAAGTGTTCGTACAATCTCTTGGAAGAAGCCACCTGACGAAGTTGACCACAGCAAGTGGAGAAGTCGTTTCTTCGAAGCCGGCAGTCCTCTCCGAAGTGGAAGGCTTCTATGGCCGGTTATACGCTTCGCATGCATCTCGACCTGATCCTGAAAATGAGGGTCCTAGAGCCACTCTAACACGCCACTACACCGAAGACCTGCCAGAAGTCAACATTGACGAAATCGTGCTGGCTCTTAAACAGCTGAAAAATGGAAAAGCCCCTGGAGAGGATGGCGTTACAACAGAGCTGTTAAAAGCTGGAGGTAAACCCGTACTGAGGGAGCTCCAAAAGCTTTTTAATGCTGTCCTGTTTGAAGGGAGAACTCCGGAGGCGTGGAGTAGAAGTGTAGTCGTCTTGTTCTTCAAAAAAGGAGATAAGACCCGGCTGAAGAACTACCGACCTATTTCTCTTCTAAGCCACGTCTATAAGCTGTTTTCAAGAGTCATCACGAACCGCCTTGCGCGAAGACTTGACGAATTCCAACCACCGGAACAGGCTGGATTTCGGAGCGGATATGGCACCATAGACCACATCCACACAGTGCGGCAGATTATACAAAAGACCCAGGAGTATAATCAGCCCCTGTGTCTAGCATTCGTGGACTATGAGAAGGCCTTTGACTCGATTGAAATCTGGTCCGTTCTGGAGTCTCTGCAGCGATGCCAAGTAGATTGGCGATATATCCAAGTGATGAGATGTCTCTACGAAGCCGCCACCATGTCCGTCCAAGTACAGAATCAGCAAACAAAACCTATACCATTGCATCGAGGAGTGAGGCAAGGGGACGTTATTTCCCCGAAACTGTTCACAAATGCAATGGAGGATATGTTCAAGACGCTGCACTGGAAAGGGCGGGGCATCAACGTCAATGGTGAATACATCTCTCACTTGCGATTTGCAGATGATATTGTCATCATGGCGGAAACGCTGCAGGACCTGCAACGGATGCTGAATGACCTGGCTGACTCCTCTGTACGCATCGGCCTACGGATGAACTTGGATAAAACCAAGGTCATGTTTAATGAACATGTACTACCGGAACCGACAGCGGTGCACGGCGCCGTTCTCGAGGTTGTTCAAAAATATGTGTACCTCGGGCAGTCATTGCAGTTAGGTAGAAACAACTTCGAGGACGAGGTGAACAGGAGAATTCGGTTGGGTTGGGCAGCGTTTGGTAAGCTACGTCAAGTCTTCTCATCGTCGATCCCACAATGTCTAAAGACTAAAGTCTTTAATCAGTGCGTCCTACCCGTCATGACATACGGAGCCGAAACGTGGACACTGACGGTACGGCTGGTCCACAAGTTCAAAGTCGCTCAGCGGGCTATGGAACGGGCTATGCTCGGAGTTTCTCTTAGGGACAAAATCAGAAATGAGGTGATCCGGCAGAGAACCAAAGTTATCGACATAGCCCACCGGATTAGCAAGTTGAAGTGGCAGTGGGCTGGCCATATTAGCCGAAGAACCGACAACCGTTGGGGTAAACGAGTTCTTGAGTGGAGACCGCGGCTTGGCAAACGTAGTGTAGGACGCCCTCAAGCCAGGTGGAGTGATGATATACGCAAAACGGCTGGCAGGAGCTGGATGCGAGAAGCCGAAGATAGAACAAAGTGGCGTGCAATTGGAGAGGCCTATGTCCAGCAGTGGACTGCGATAGGCTGATGATGAATATCATAAAGCTCTGTCCTATGTGAGAGTCGAACCCACACGGGTATTGTATTGTACAGCACTTGTGCGCATTCCCAATGGTGGTGGCAGATACACGGCACCTAGTCACACGTTCACGCTCGTGATTGTGTACGTTGAATGTTGGTTTGAATGCGCGCATGTGAACTTACCATTATAAGCTACTGACTCAGTCACATATCAAACCCGATATGTTTACCCCATACATATGAGACAAAAAGTTGTTTTTCTAAGTTTTAGGTACTAGTTTGATGTATTTAGGAATATTTTGGTATATTTATCAGTTATTTGGTAAACATGTCCAAAGTTATTATAATTATTTATAGTTTGAACTCCAGCAATTAAATTCTAAGCTTGACAATGGAGGCCCTTCCTTTATTGTACTTGCTTTGGATACGAATGTTTTAAATCAATGACCATGATAGCATAGTCCAGATAGGTGGTTCCAAAGCAAGTACATTGTATAACCGGGGCCGGAATGGAACCACCTATCTGGACTATGCCTAGAAAATTTGAAGTCTAGTGGCATAGTCCACATAGGTAGTTTGGCTTCGGAAGTCTTGGATTCGATTCCTGGGTATGGACTTCAATTTTTTCTATCTTTCAACAATGCAATTATTGTAATACTAGCGGTGCCCGCGACTTCGTTCGCGTGGAAGTTGGGTTTATATTAAGGTAGTTTATATTACAATTCAACTTCTGTGTAAAACATATTGTAAACATGCTCCACAATGCTCTGTGGCATCTATGGATATTTTTGGGCCTAGCTTTAATCAGGGCCCAACATATGGCAGGGCAAGCCAAGCAAATGCCCAGTGCAGCAAAATGAAGGGCGACAAAGTTTATGGCGCCAGACGGTTAGAAGACAAATTATTAAAATTCCCACGACCACACCTCGACAAAAAAGTGATTTGCATCACATCAAATACTATTAATATTAAAAAATTCCCCCACCACGCCAGTACTGGGGCGGTTTCGAGTTAAATGAAGCTCGAAACCGCCCAATTACTCGTGCGAAATTTTGAGTTAAGGAGCTTCGATTCTGACTCCGATAGGTCGAAAATTCCGATTGATTTTAAACCTCCGACTCCAACTTCGGCTCCGACACTTTTATATCGGACCTTTTAATCGGAGGTACCTAGCCGCTCCTTCAAGATAATTTATACATAGGTAATAAAGGTATGATGGAAAAAACTCTCACAGATTCCCTATGATCGCAGGTTATGTCCTGCCCGAGCGATCTTTTCCGAGTCTAAAGTACACCTACTTTGTGTCCGTGTTTGTACCGCGGGAATGCAATGTTTAAACAAACAAACAACATTCAAACGTTTCTAAAAGATATACTCAGATATCTTTTTTTGTGTTTAAATACTATTTCTAAACTTATTTCAATATTTTTTTTCACTCACTTTAGACGATTAAAATATTATTTTATAATGTCTACATTGGTGAATTTAAAAATAGGTGTGTCAACCTGTCGCAAATTAAGATCATCAAATATTCATATCCCTCTACGTAAGAATTTCAGTTTTTTTTTTTTAAATCAATTTTCCTGATTCTTTTTAATTTGTATTTAAACGCCATCTATTTTCAAAACCGGATAAGTTTATTTTTATACTTGATGATTTTATATTAAACTATCATGCATATTAAATGTAGGTAAGCAAGGTATTTAACCTTAAATTATTCACGCGATCAAGACCCGTAATACATATATTTTCATAATGTGTACAAATCGCGAAAGTTTATTAATAATAAAATTGCTTACCTACAAATGTGTAGGTAAGCAATTCACAGATGGCGCCACGTGTTTTATTTTGATGTAACGCGGACTTAATCTTTCATTTTTTTTAAGCAATTAACATTTATAAATTCTAGAAAATATCAAGTAATTACTGTTTATTTGTAATGTAATATTGTTTTTCATTTCTACATTTATAACATAATCACTATTCATGCAAAACAATGATAAAGGTGCCTATTGGAAGTGATTATTAATATGAAAATTTGTTAAACAAAGTAAACATGTTAAAGTCGAAAATAAAAGCTTGTATAAATAAGTATACATTTTGAAAAATACTTAAAAAAAAGAATAAAAATATTTTAACACAACACAAAAAGAGACTCGCAATTAGGGAGTCGATCCTCTGACCTCGCTCGTTTAATACCGCTACTTGTGCCAATAGACCACCTCAGCTGATGCAAACACGGTTAAAATAGCTGATCTTAAGAAAATTTAAAATGTTGTGTTTAGCTCCTAATAGTTTTAGCGTGAAGTTATTGTTTCCATGGGTTACAATTGTAAATAATGTCTTCTTGTGGAAAAAAATGTGAAAAACCATAATGGTTCGACAAAACATACGTTGCTGCTCACTCCCCATAGACGATAGCATAATGATTTATAGTGCAAGTAATGACCTATAGTATTTACAATAAAACTGCAAATTTTCATGAAGATCCGTCAAGTAGTTATTGTTTTATAACGGTAAATAGCTACAGACATTATCCGTCATTGCTTAGCTCCTATGGGAAATAGCGTGATAAATTATAGCCTATATGTTAATCCAGACTTATTAGAATACACATACAAAATTTCAACCGAATCTGTCCAATAGTTATTGCGTGATGCGTGTTCAAACAAACAGACAGACAGACATTTCTAAAAATGTAGACATGTGTTTAAATACTCTTTTCGAACATTTCCCAATATTTTTTTTCACTATGTTCGGCCATGTACAGACACGTCAAATTTACAATTTTATTATATGTATAGATATAGATAGATAGCATGATTCAGTATTCACGCGCGATGGCTTATTATTAGCGTATTTCATGTATAACTTTGGTGTTTCTATACCGATTTCTATTAGTATTTTTTATGGAATAGTTATTTATGTTAACTTTTTTAATGAGGGATGACTGAGAGTGTTATAAACGTAAGAGTAGACAAATATAATAAGAAAGCTTCGAACTACTAAGCTATCGGGAGTTACACGTGATATTGTGAGTCAACCATAAAAGATAGACATATGCTGTCGTGGGATATTTTTTATATAATTTTAAGGAGAACATTTCCGTCATACATGATTTCTGTGTAGCTTTAACCATTACGGTTGCACACGCGACGAAAGCTTAAAAAATGGAGTAACTTCTCCCGTTTTCCTTCACTGCTCTGCTCCTATTGATTGTAGCGTGATGAAAAGTATACTATAACCTACTCAGGAGTATGAAAAATAATTGTACCAAGTTTCGTTAAAATCCGTCGAGTAGTTTTTGTTTCTATAACGGTTATACAGACAGACAGACAGACAGACAAAAATTTTACTGATTGCATTTTTGGCATCAGTATCGATCCCTAATCACCCCCTAATAGTTATTTTGGAAATATATTTCATGTACAGAATTGACCTCTCTACAGATTTATTATAAGTATAGATTAAAGTTATTGTATTTTTTAATTTATTTCTAACTAGCTGTGCCCGCGACTTCGTTCGCGTGAAAGTCGGGTTTAAATTAAGGAAGTTTATGTTACTAAATAACTTCTGTGTAAATATATTGGAAATAGTCCTGTCGGGTGAGCCGCGAAATGATTCAGCAGCGGAGAATCATCATATAGTCATCTATTGATAGCTTCAACACCCAAAAGCTTTGTGAAAATAAATACACACATCAAAAGTGTCTAGGGATCAACATATATTTTTGCAATAACTTTTCTCCTGATTGATTTTTTTTTTTTTATTTCTTTAAGGATTCATCAAATAAAGTGTTTTCGTTTGTCACAGTAACGATAAACCAAGTCACCTTTGCATTAATAAAGAAATTTGCCATTTTCCTAATAAAGGGATTTTTGACATTTGAACCACTAACATTAAAGTTCGAAAAAAAGACTGAAATAACAGTTTTCTTTAAAATTTTATTGGGTAACTTAAACAATTAATAATCCGTGTTTCTACCGCGAACACTAACAACACAAGAACATCGGTTTGGCATACTCAAAATGAGTTCATCCAAATCACGCTGTGGAATGGCCGCCCATGTTCGTTGCAACAACAAAAAAAGGTCTTCTTGCGACTGGATACCCTCCATATTCGGCAGAGCTCTTCTCTGTAGCATATCCCATGCATGCTCAATCGGGTTCAAGTCTGGCGACTGAGCAGGCCAGGGCAGGACATTGATGTTAGATGCGGCGAGAGTCTGTCTTACAACTCTTGCGGTGTGCGGTCGTGCATTATCATGCATTAACTGAAATAAGGGACCGATTTGCACTTGTAGAGGAACGATGACGTCTGATACAATCGTCTCAGCATAAATTTGAGCGTTGAGGTTGCCTCTGATCCAAATCAACTCAGTTCTTCCGCCGATCCAAATACCCGCCCATACCATGATGGTTCCACCACTATAAGGATGGACTTCCTGGCAGGATTTTAATCGCTGTTGGCGTCCAGGGGTTCTCCAGTGTCGTATACGTCTTGTATCCGGTCTCATACCAAAACGAGACTCATCAGAAAAGCACACGAAACGCCATTGTTCTTCTGCCCAATTTCTGTGTTCAAGAGTCCATTGATATCGAATCCTACGATTGTGCATTGCTATAGGTGGTACCCGTAGCGGTCTTCGGGAATGAAGGTTCACTTCATGCAAGCGGTTTTTGACTGTTTGGTCGCTAATTAAGTTCCCTGAAGAGTGATGAAGCCTCACGGCTAACATCATGGCGGTTATTGTTGGACCTCTTCGAGTTAAGATTTGAATGTATCGGTCTTGTCTCCGTGTGGTGCAGCGATACCGTCCTCCATGGCGCTCAGCCACGGTACCAGTGCTTCGGTAACGTGTCCAAAGTCGACTGATAACACTCTGACTTGTATTCAGAGCTAAAGCCACAGTACGTTGCCGGGAACCAGCTTCTATCATTCCCACGGCTCTGAGCATTTCTTCCCTGCTTAAATGACGTCGCCGCTCCATAATAACGTTGGTTTTAATCAGTAGTAGGGAAACAGTAGCACTAATAATGTCTTCAATGCGTTGTATGTTTTTATAGGGAAAATATTGACAGCTGATTTTCATCTTTTACTCGAATTTGATTCACAGTTCCTGATTCAAATTATGAAATGCACCAAAAAGGATCCATATAAATTTATAAAATCATAAATTTATTACAAAGCCACATCTCAATCTCAAGAAATCCGCATAAAAATGCTTGATCCCTAGACACTTTTGATGTGTGTAAGTACCAAATACAGACTCTTTAGGTATTCGTTTACTGTGTTTTTCTGTCATTAATGTGTGTTATTTGTGTCTCTTTTCTTTTTGTCTATTGTTATTTTTATTATTTTACTGTTTTATTCATTGCTTTTTTTATCTTCGGCATGACTCTTAAATTTTAATAATGTCTATACATGTGTCTTCTGTGTACTAAATAAAAATCGTTCTATTCTATTATTTTATATAGTTAATTTGGTGTGCGGCTTAAGAAGTGGGTTTTCTGTTGTTTTTGTTTTATTCTTTCAACGTTATACCTACTTAATACCTAATAATTTTCAATAGAATTTGTACTAAAATTTTGGTACTTCCCATTTGATCAGATGTTTATCGTCAACTTGTAAAGCCTAAGTACTTAACTGTGATAGTTTTCCTTATAATTTTAGTATTTATACTACTACCGTGAATTTTTTCACATACCCAACATCAACCATTTAGTTGGCAGGGGAACACTTGACTCTAACAAAAATGGTCACTATAAAGCCTAATATTACACAAAGGAATCCTTAAATCTAAAAATAGTCTTCACAAACCTTTTTAAAAGCTTTTTAAAAGACCTATCTAATGATACCCCACACGATGGGGTAGGTGAAAAAAAAATAACATCCCCACTTTACATATAAGAGAGTACGAGAGGTACTCTCTTATATGTAAAGTGGGGATGTTATTTTTTTTTCGTTATATGTTACAATGATGCAAGTAAGGAAAAAAGACATGGACTCCCCCTCCCCCAGACTCCGCGTTGACAAACAATGACCCCTACCCCCCTCCTCCCGTCACCCGAACTACTCACACTTTGCCGATGAGTCATTCATTATCGTTGAATTGATGAAAACGTGATATTCAACCATAACCGCAAAACATGATCCTCGATGCACCTGTGTGATGCGTGGTCAAACAAACGAACAGAGAGACAAACATTTCTAAAAATGATAGCAATATGTTTCTTTTCAATACTATTTTAAAACTTCTTTTACTAAGTATAGAACATTATTGAATACAGCGCCATCTAGTTTCAAAACCAGTGAAGTTTCTTCTAATACTTAGTGTTTTTTTATTAATTTTAGCAATTTAATTAAATAAATAAGAGAATGTTGCCACTCAACAAGAAACGAATCCGTCATCGTAAGCACCTATACCCTAATAAATGTTTTCACAAATAAGGAATTGTTTGATCACGGTGACCAATTTGATTTCATAGATGGCGCTACATGTTTTTTTTTACGTGTGTAATGTCTTTTTTTTTAGCACGAACACATAAATTCTGGAAAATATCGAATACTTGTTAAATTGTAATGTAATATTGTTTTTCATTTCTACTACGATTAATTCATTACTCTCAGCAGTGCATGCAATACCTATAAATATCTTACTTAAGTGCATATTTCACTTGATTTGTAATATAAAAAAATATTAACCAAAGCAAATAAGTTACCTATGGTCGAAAAAATAACTAAAAAAAGGACAAAGACAATTTTAAAAAAATACAAAAAGAACATAGTCAGATATCAGATTCGAGCCTAAGACTTCGTCGTCAACGACCGCTAGCATAGCTTCGAGGCTATACTGTTCGCTACTTACAACGTCAAAATAACTGTTCTTATGAAACTTCAAAATGTTGTGTATAGCTTAGCTTAGCTTATAGTTTTAGCGTAAAGTTATGTATTCCATGGGTTACAATTAAAAATATGTCTAATTGTGGAAACAATTGTGATAAACCATTATGGTGCGACAAAAAATACGTTGCTACTCGTTTCCCATAGACGTTAGCGTAATGATTCATAGTGTAAATAATGTCCTAGGTATAGTATTTACTATAAAACTGTAAATTTTCATAAAGATCCGTCAAGTAGTTACTGTTTTATAACGAAAATTAGCTACAGACATTATCCCTTACCGCTTAGCTCCTATGGGAAAAAGCGTGATTATTTATAGCTTAAATGTTAATCCGCATCTATTAGATTGCACGTGCAAAATTTCAACCGTTTCTATGATTCTTTTTTATGGAATAGTTAATAATGTTAACTTTTTTTAAATTAGGGATGACTGAGAGTGTTATAAACGTAAGAGTAGACAAATATAATCAGAAAGCTTCGAACTGCTAAGCTATCGGGAGTTACACGTGATATTGTGAGTCAACCATAAAAGATAGACATATGCTGTCGTGGGTTATTTTTTATATAATTTTAAGGAGAACATTTCCGTCATACATGATTTCTGTGTAGCTTTAACCATTAAGGTTGCACACGCGACGGAAGCTTAAAAAATGGAGTAACTTCTCCCGTTTTTCCAACATTTCCCTTCACTGCTCTGCTCCTATTAATTGTAGCGTGATGAAAAGTATACTATAACCAACTCAGGAGTATGAAAAATAATTGTACCAAGTTTCGTTAAAATCCGTCGAGTAGTTTTTGTTTCTATAACGGTTATACAGACAGACAGACAAAAATTTTACTGATTGCATTTTTGGCATCAGTATCGATCCCTAATCACCCCCTGATAGTTATTTTGGAAATATATTTCATGTACAGAATTGACCTCTCTACAGATTTATTATAAGAATAGATAGAAGATAGATAGATAGAAGAAGAAGATAAAAGATAACCTAACTAGTTTACATACATGAACGAATAATGGTTTCCTTGCAATGTTTTTTAGATGCTCATTATTATCAGCATTATCTGAAGGAAATTAATTCAAACTATCGATGCCTTGGTAGACATTTTGATTTTCTAGGAAACTTTAATTTTATAGAATCGTGTTTATTTGTTAGAACTAGATGAGACATCTATACAAATTACTAGCTGACCCGCCTATCTTCATCTGCGTTAATTTTTTTCGTTTTAGCAATATTTTTCATTGATGCTCCGATTGTATAGGTCGTGGCGATGTTATATAGCCAATTTTATTGTTTTGTCTTTTATTATTTCTATATACGTCCAATAGTTATTTTTGACCTTTTGTTTATATTAATTATTCGGCAAAGATATGTTTACTCAACCACATATTCAGTAGAAATTATGAAAATATATATTATATATATTACGGTTCTTTATCGCGTGAATAAACAAGGTTTATCAATATTCAATAAGAACGTTGTATAATGTGATTGCTTCTTTCTCTCTATTTGTCATTGCCTCCGTTTTTGATGTGTTCATATTCAAGCTCACCTGTTTTGCTGCGTGTGGCATTATCTGTCACCATTTTTTGAAGTTGCTAAGAAGTCTTTGCAAACCAAGTTATGTCATCGGTAAAACTCAAACTTGTTAGACGCCGAAGTTGTTGGATTAATTCTCAAGTCATTCGAATTGCCTGAAAACTTTTTTGAGTACCGCAGTAAATAGTTTCTTTATTATCTTCATGTACTTTTCTACCACTAATTGTTTCTTCAGGGCATCCCAAATTACATTGTGGTTCAAAGAATCAAAGGCTTTCCATTAATCGATAAAGCAACAATAAACCGGTAGATCACATTCCTTATATTTTTCAAATATTTGCTTCACCACATGAACATGGTCAACCACTAAATACATACTTTGAAACCCTGTCTGTTTCTTTGGTCGATTCTGGTCAAAAACTTTAGTTATGCGACCTAAGTATTTTCGCAAAAATGATATAAAATGTTATAAAATTTGATGTTAAGCTATAGCCAATAGTTACCAATATCATTTCTGTCCCCTTTTTGTGTATTAAAATTAAATTGGAAGTAATCCATTAGTGTGGTATGATTTCAGTTTCTAATTTATAATTAAAGATCGAAATCACAGCTGGTATTATAGCGTGTTTAGTTCCTAGTAGAAGTTATTTGTTATGCGGTCAGGTTCATGGGCTTTATTTTTTTTAGTATTTTTATGGCCTGTTCCACTTCCCTTTCTAATATTGTTGGAATATTCCTAGAGTCATTAAGTGTTACATCAACCGTTGGTAATGACTTTGAGTATTGATCCAGGTAAAACTTTACCAGTACCTACTCTGATTATGACCGGCCTCTTTGTTTTGACTACATTTGAAAAAGGCCATCAAATGTTTGACTACAAAGAAAGAAGGGATACCGAATAATATAGACGGTATCCCTTCTTTCTTTGTAGGCCTTTTTGCTCCTTTGGTTTTGATAATGTTCTTCGAATGTTTTGTCTATTTACCTGTCAGTCCTTCTTATTGTAGTCTGGAGTTGTTTTGAAAAAAATATAGATGCTCCTGTAGAGTATAGCTGCCCGATGTAAGCTGTTAAATATCCTCTGTTGCCAAGTTTAAAGATGTTTTTATGTTACATCTGGGCTTTTTTGCTGGTTTCAACTTGAGATTTACTCTGACCAATCTATGGTTGGTATGAAAATTTAGGTTTTAGATGGTTCCACAGTCTTCAAAACGTTTTCTAATAATTCTAGTATTTTACTTTTTATTTTTATATCGTCCATTCGAAGATATTCAAGTCCATAACTGGCTCTTTTTTTTTGAGTACACGATTCATTATTGTGAGGTTATGTTCCAAATAAAAGTCCACCAACTTGTTGCTATTTTTGTTGAAGAAGCCAACACTATGTCTACCTTTTGTTTCTTCTTTTTAGTGAAAGATGAAATCGTCATATTTCTCAATTCTTCTCCCATTCTTCTGACTTCACTTAGAACAATTAGGTCCAATTTTAACTGTTTCAGTGCCATTTGTAATTCTTGAAGTTGGTTCTCAGATTTCAATTTAAAAGTGTTCAATGCACCAATATTTAAAGGTTTTATTTGTCTTAATTGAAGTGTGATAATTTGTTGGAGGGTGGATCCAATACTTATAAATATTATATAAATATTTTTAGACTCAATACAGTTATTCCTGAAATTATGGAAATTATTCAACCAAACAAACAAACTATTCAGATTTTTATTATTAGTATAGATTGTCTTAAATTGCAGTTTGTTTACTTATACAAGTTTTCGACAATTAGATTTACCAATGTTTTTGTGAAAATGTAAACTTTAAAACCTTACTTTAGATACCTAACTGGTCTTACTTAAATTATAATAAACTGCATAGTATCGCTTTCCTATTCTCGGTTACTGATTTGTAATGTATTTAATTTTCAATACCTATATGAAATTTAAAGAATACTATTACTATCATTAATACCATTTTCATGCAAAATACCCCAGAACATTCTAATTGTAATATATTTTCGTATTGTTAATGGAACCACACCCTTTTTGGATCGCAAAAGAACATGTTGCTGTTCTTAAATAAACAATAAAATATCATCTTATTTTTGTTAATTGTAAGAAAGAAAGAAAAAATATTTATTTAATGCAGATCAATGCTTATTCAAATATAAATATCTAAACCTAAAACCAGCTCATTTTAGGAAACTGCGACAAGTCGACAGGTGCACATTCAGCATATTGCTGCACAGCGCTGATTTTTAGTGTGAACCTTAGGGGATCGCACGGACATTTTAATTTATTTACAAAATAAGCCCAAGATTAACAAACATTTAAAGAAATAAGTGTCCTAACACAAATTCAAATAAAAAAAGAAAATTTAAATTAACAAATGTTGTTTTTTTACCCGACTTTAAAGAAGGGTTATGTTTTTCGCGCGTATGATTGATTGTATGTATGTATGTAATATTCTTTATTACCTGATATCTCACAATCCACTGAACGGATTTATACAATTAAGATGTCGTTAGATTCGTCTTGATTGCCCAAGTGTTCTTAGATATGTGACGTTTAAAAAAAAACAAACATGGCGACTGTGAGACAACCACTAAAATGTATTATATAAAAATATAAATTATAAAAATAAAAATACCCGCCTGCACAAAAAAGATGAAAACAAGATCCCTTATATAATTATATAATTTCATGCAGTCGGAAGCACTTTACTAAGTTCATCGAGATTCATTATTGCCTCCGATTGCATGAAATTATATAATTTTATTTTTATGTTTTATGTTTCATACTTACAACGTTATAAAAATGTTGTTACTTCTCAATTGATCAGCTGTTAATCGTAAGCTTGTAAAATATACTTAACTGTGTTAGTTTTCCTTTTAATTTCACTATCTAAACTACTACCGTGATTTTGACTGAAATTGAATTGAATTTCTTTCACATTCACACGAAGGGACTCTAACAAAAATTAACACCTTAAAGCTTAATATTTCACAAATGGATCCCTAAATCTAAAAATGGTCTTCACAATCGGATATCATTGTAATTAATTTACATCTTGGCGACACATTAGACCACTAAAATTTACTTACATATAGGATATTTCTTAATTTGTTTTGTATAGGTAGTCGTTTTTATATCACATAGCCACATTTAAGCAAGATATAGTACCCATATGGTATAGTAGTTCAGTATAACATCTGCCCTGATGCCAAATCTCATTGCATTATTATTGCATAGAAGTTTTAATTTATAGTTATCGTTAACGAATACGTAATATTTGTGCCAAGGCTGCCCAAAGTGGGCTGTGGGCATCCCTGTTACGAAGTCTCTGTACGTTGTTTGAGCGTGTGTTATAATTATGAAGCTTTCTTTGAGCACATTCTGAAAACCGGGCAAAGAGTGACTGAAAAATTCTACCATGTAAATACCAAATTTTATTAATAAAAATTAACCATAACTTATGCAATATTTTTAGTCTAAATACAATCATTGTTAATATATTAGTCTACACACAAAGATTTAAAAGATCCAGGCATTCCAGAATACTCTTCGTTAAATTTACTAACAAGTCTACGAGACTCATCTGTAGCAATAGTCTCCATGAATTTAATTCTTGCTTCGTGGCTGTTTGAACTTAGTTCTTGAAAGTTTAAATCTGCGAACAAAAACCTTTCTGTAAAAAATAAATATTGATCCACGCACATCTACTTTACTTCGAGGTATTTCAGATTTGTGGCAATTGGATGTGTAACAAAAGTAGGTGGTCAAAGGCTCCGTTGTATTTTTTTCTTTCAAAACTGTATTTGGTGTAATGTAAAGAAGCCAAGAGTGTGAGGTTATTAGTATATTAAAATCACCCTATAAATGTTTGTGTCCTAGAATTTTGCAATCAATATTTCATCCACTGCCACTGAAGCTGAAGTTTGGCATACACTTTTGATTCTTGTCACACTATAAAATGTTTTTAAACTTTCTTTTTAAAAATAGCTTATTTGTTGTACTTGTGATTTCTATTACACCTTATTTAATAAACATTTTAAATTGACTATAAATAACTTCATACCATTTAATTCCTTCATACTTTTTTCGCCTCCTCCTAAATCTTTCGGCAGATACTCTTTGGAAAAGTATTCGTGTAAGCTTTCAACGTTTGGATGAATTATAAGTCTTTCTTTTAGTTTTGGCGACAGCGCTTGTTTCACTAATAAAAGCAAGCCATCAAAGAGTTTTGAACCACTTATTAAATGCATTCTCTTCAATCTTTGACCCATCACTTCCTGGAAAATGTATTTTACTGAAATCAGATTACTTTATACCGGAATCTAAACTAACTAACTAAACTATAGACTGATGAACATACTTATACATATCTAAACATATACATTTTATAGTTAAAACAACATAAAAAAACACACAAAGATTTATCGTAATCGTACCCAATGACCACTGGCTTAGCAGCTACTATTATAGCCTAGAGGTAGAATGGAATCACTAGAGTTACAGGCCCATTAAATTGCAAATGTTAAGCGACTTAAAAAATCAAAATCAAAATTTATTTATTCACTTAGGAAGCAAAATATTACATTTGTGAACATGTAATGCCTGTTTGCAAACATGTACCTATGGATCATCCATGGAAACATCCATGCCTCCATGCATTTTTTCTTTACAAACATACAAGTCACGGACACAAAGTACACTCAGACTCGGAACAGCATTTTGTGGATCACATAAAGTGGTGTCCCGGGTGGGAATCGAACCCACGACCTCTTGTGTAGCAGTCACACACACTCCCACCGCGCCACAGAGGCAGTTTTATATGATTGCTTACGCTTCAACACATCTGGGTCCTTATTCACTATCTTTTTTTCTTTCGCGTCAAGCCCGCGCTTTAACTGTCAAATTCTTTACATAATAGTATAAAGAGAGCTGCGCTTAAAAATGCATCGCGCATGCGCGCGGACATCTTTGAGCGCACTGCGCATGCGCCAATGCGCGCGGGGTGGCGCGAAAATGAAAAAAAAAACAGTAAATAGGGATCCTGATGACAAAGAATTAGACCGGCTCCCTGTCAGTACCGGCCCACGTAAGTAGTTACGGACATCTAAATCCCTTATGCTATTTTGGCGAGATTGAGTAACAAACATCCACCTATAGCAATGTTATAGGATGTTTTCATCAATTAAATTATTAATACAATAATTGAATTTTCAAAAATAGAAAAAATATGAACTCCAAACCCAGGGATCGAACCATCTATCGGGATCTGTGTGCGTTCGTGTATATAGCAGTAAGACTACTTTCCTGATTATTAAATTATTTTACTGTAAAATTTCCTCAAAATCCGTATATATAAACCCTCCCAAATCTTTAATGTTAAATAGTAATATAATAATATACTCACAGTCATTAAAGTAAGACCCTTATGAATGATAACTGGGTTGACTTTAGCAATATTGCTCATAGTTATTTTTCTTGTGTCGCCGATTATTTCGTAACCATGACAGTAGTCATTAAACAGAATGTAATGTCCAAGCTGAAATAACAACATTAGTATTAGTTGATTATTACTGTTACATTGCACAATGTGCTAGGTGTTTTTTAACCTACGATGCGAAGGGATTGTATGATTGTTTTTGTTAATAAAATAACAAAATTGTTAAATTCTTTATTTACTTGGGATGCAAAACAACATTTGTGATACGTCGGGATTCGTAATGCCACGTTCTCAAACAATAGGTAAAGCCGAAGAAAAGAAACTGGTAATTAAAACTCGCGGCGACTCTTTTAAAATTGCCAATTTACAATGATTGAATGTTTACAAACTTGATATGGGAGTAAGGTGCTGCCATTAATATACTATACACCATATTAAAGGACTGATGCAAATGATATTATTTATAAGTAGGAACATCAAAAAATCTAAGTTATAGATAAATTTATTGACTTAGGACTGACACTGATGAAAACAAAAATAAAAAAATGCGACTGGTACTCGTGCACCCAGGGTTTCGTACATATGCAACAGGGATAGTTGCACATGTACAGAATCCTCGGTATGCGATTACTAATCGCACTTTTTTTTTTTTTTTTTTTTTTATTTACCATAAAAGATACATTAATTTGTTTATTTTGTACATACAAAATCGCCAAACTGTTGAACAGTTTGTTGGCGATAGTGGCGCTCATGTTCTAACAACAATGTTACTCTAAGAAATACTGTTTCAGTCTCTTTTTTAACTTTACTGTGCCTATCTCTTTGGTCTTATTTCTTATTAAATCTATTTTATTATATAATGTTGGCGTTATATATCGTCTGGTTCTCTTACCGTAATAATTTCTTATGGATGGTATTACCAGCTTACCCTGTTCGGTCTGCCTTGTGTTATACTTATGACTTATTGGCTTCTTATGTATATCTATATTATATTGTTCTATTGCTAATTGGTACTCTACTTTTGCATGTACTGGTAAAATTTCACATTTCTTAAATAGTTGGTCATAGTCTTGTTTACAAGCTGTTTTTACCTTTTTGCTTACTAGATATTTTATTAGCCTAATTTGTAGTTGTTTTATTCTATCTAATTGTGTTTTAAATGTAAGTCCATAGCTGCTTATACCATAACCAATAAGGGAGTCAGCAAGTGCATAGTAAAGTACATACAAAACTTTCTTATTAACAAAACTACTGAGGTGAAAGAATTTACCCAGAATTACCTCTAATTTACCACACACTTCATTCACATGTTTCTTCCAATTCATATTACTGTCTACTGTTAAACCTAAATATTTATAATTATTGACTTCTTCTATATATGTGCAATGGCAGCCATTTTTATTATTATGTAAACATAGGTATGTATGTCCTAATATTTGTATTTTATTGTCCTGTTTTATATAACTACTATACGGTGAATTTATAATCATTAATTTCGTCTTAGATACATTGATAATTATTCCGTTATCATGTGCCCATTTAGTAATATTTTCCAAATCTGTTTGTATGCAATTTTGCGCTTCTGTCGCGTTTTTTGATGAATACAATAAACACATGTCATCCGCGTAAATAAACGTTTTACAATGTTTTATCACATTGATGACGCTGTTGACGTGCATTATGTACCCAACCGGGCCGAACACCGAGCCGGTCGGCACACCGAGTTGCACACTTACCTCGTCTCCCATTGAGCCGTCTATGGATGTCGACAGCGTTCTGTTCTCCAAGTACGCTTTAAACCAGCGATTGACGGGGCCTCGAATCCCGCACTCCTCCATTGCTTTCAATAGCACAGCATGATCCAGAGTATCGAATGCTTTTTTATAATCAATAAAAAGCGCCGCGACAATGTTGCCTTCGTTCAGCGCGTTGTTAACATAATCGGTGAAGTGCGCAAGCGCAGTGGCGGTGCTCCGCCCGCGCCTGAACCCGTGCTGCGCGTCTGTTATTATATTATGTGTTTCTAAGTAGCTACTTACCTGATTCACTATTACTTTTTCCACCAACTTATTTATTACGGATAATATCGCAATTGGTCTGTAGTTAGAATAATCTAAATGGCTGCCCTGTTTGTATATCGGTCTTATTATTGACTTTTTTAATAAATCTGGGTAAACACCCCCACCTACACACATATTAATGAACTTGGCTAATATTGGACTAATCTCATTTTTAACCTGCTTTAAATCTTTTACTCTTATTCTATCTAATCCTGGTGCTTTATTACAGTCTAAATTATTAATGTATTTCGCTACTGTGCATGCTTCTACTTTTTTAAAATAAAACGAAGTATCACTTGGCTTTACATAGGAACTTCGATCTAAAAAAATATTATTACAGTTATGCTTTATTTTCTGTATTTCTTGTGTGAATGTTTCCGAGAATTTGTTACAAATATTATACATAGTTTCCTTCTGTCCTAAATACTTTTTAATTACGTCATCTAAACTCGTCCTAGGACTACCTATCCATTTGTTTATATTCCACCAAATCTTTCTAAAATCATTATTACACTGTTCTAATTCCTTCTGTCTATGCTTATTTTTGGCTATGTCTATTAGTTTGTTAACTTTATTTCTATATCGGGTGTATGTTAATCTGTTATTCATATTATTAGGCGAAGATTTCCAAATTCTAAAAAGTAAATCTCTATGCTCAATTTTTTTTCCCAGTTGACTATCAACCCATGGTTGTGTAATTCTTTTATTCTGTGGTAATACCTGTATTCTACAATTGTCGTAAATGTTCTTGAAAGACTCAAATATATTTTTATACAACATTAAAGGACAACTAATTTGCATTAAACGCTTCCAATCAATTTGTTTTAGATTCTTGTTTACATTTTTTTCATCATAAATGGTTTTAACTTTACAATTCGTATTATTACTCGATACTTTACCGCTCGCCGCCAAGCTAATTCCCACCATATAGTGATCGGATAAGGTGCAGGTTAGCAGGTGCGCGCGCGCGTCGACTGGCCGGCCACGGCTCGCCCGCACGCACACATGGTCAATATTCGAGGAATTCACTCGGCCGTCGACGATCGCCTCGCGCGTTATCGCTGTCGTAGGTATAGCACTTTGCAGGCCGCTTTCACACAAGACGATTTTGTAGGCAGTTAGACTCGCGTTTACACTTTGTGAAATATCAATGTTAATATCACCAATTAATACTATTTCTTCTGAACATGGTATAGTTTTCAGTATGTCTTTCAGTTCTGAGACGAACATTAGTTTGTTTGTGTTAGGTGGTCTATATAAGGCTAGAATGTGAATAGTTTTTGTTTCGATTTTTAGTTTTCCATGTATTAGTTCGGCTGCTTTCAATGTTATCATGGGTATTTCTGCAGCAAATAGCATGTCTTCTCGCACATATACAAGTATTCCTCCTCCTCTCCTTCCTTCTCTCGTATTCGGAAATACTGTATAACCAGGGATCTTATACAATGGCACTTCTTCCTTTTTTATATTAACTTCGGTAAGCACTATTACACTCAGAGTTCTATTATCTATACAATGGCTTAGCAATACTAGAAGTTGATTGAATTGTTTTCTTATTGAACGAATATTCAAGTGAATAATGTTTATATCACTTTTTGTAAATTGATGTGTCCAGGTATTAAGGTCATCATACTTTGCATAATTAATGTCTGTGTTGTCTACCCCTTCGCCCGGATTATCGAATTTTATATTTTAGGAAATCGCGTAGTGTGTCACGTGCCGCAATGTGTTTGTTGTTATTGACTTGGCGGGCAGTGAGTTTTGTTCTCACCAAGTAGTGTTTTAATATCATTTTCGTTCTTTATGCGTATAATTTTTTCGTTTTCTCCCTTCTTTACTAGTATATTCGAATTTTGTATCCATATGAACTTATACTGTTGCTTTAGTTGGTTTCTGGTTTCCCAAAATAGTAGTCTTGTTGTTTTAATTAGGTCTTCGTTAATGTAAATCGGTATTCTACTATCAGTGCCATAGATATCCCCATTGGTTATACGTAATCGCCGCTTTTGCAGCCATTGATCGCGAGCTTGTTTCGTTCTCAGCTTCACTACGATCGGGCGTGGTCGTTCTACCTCCGTTTTCTGATTGTTTAATGTACTCATCCGCTCTGCACTTTCTATGTCTTCTGGGTTCAGGCTAAGCTTTACTGCCACTTTCTTGACCACTTCTTCAATGTTTTCATTCTCTTTCTCCTTCGTAAGGCACGCAATTTCTATGTTTTTTTCCTTGTCTTTTTTCTCTAAGCTGGTCACTCTTTCTTCTAATGCTAAATTGCATTTTTCTAAGTAAACGTTCCTGTGTTCAATCGCTTTCATCTTATTTTCAACAGTTTTCTTGAACTCCTGCATTTGCTGGTACTGTTCAGCATAAAAATCAACAGTTTCCGTGAGATCATCAAGTTTTTTTTCCAAATTATAGATTACCTCCAACTTCTTATTCATTTCAATTAGTAATTGTTCGACAGTAACCTTTTGTGGGTCCATCTCAATGATTGGCGACCGCAAGTTAACTTTGGCATTATTCTTTTGGCACTCATCACAATTCTCATTTTGCAAAAATTGTTTCACATTCTTCACACATTTTTTGTGATATACACTTTCACATGCTCCTTTACACTTCAATACTTCGTCCTTAGTTATCGATAGAAATAATTTACATTTTTTACACTGCACCATGTTATCACGATTTACACCTACACTCTTCAAAAATTAAAAATCAACAATAAATTAACAATATACACGTCCGTTTGCGGAGCGCGCGCGCGGAAGATTCTTTTTGTCTTGTCCGATTTTTTTTATTATTGGCGATTTTTTTTGGCCGGGCTTACCCGCCAGGTTCGCCACTGTGCATATGTAATGCTTGTTCATAAGCAATAGACAAAGCCAGAGAAAAGAGCAAAGCAAAAAAACTCGCAGCCACTTTTTTTGAATTGCCAATGTTTATAATGTTTGTTCGAAAAAAATATTCATGAAAATATCTACAATTTTTTCGACACCAATGGTATATTTTGTTGTGAACAAGTAAGGTTTAGAAAAAATAAATCCATTAATTTAGCACTCTACAACTTTCTTCATACAGTGGTTTTAAACATAGGTTGAGGTAGTTCAGTTTGTGACTTGAAATTATAATGCCAGTTGTTAGAGAAAGCAGAAACACAGTAAAAATACGAGTATATACAATAGTTCAACACAGGGGCGCCCCGGTTCCTACTTGTATTATTGATACGGCAGATACAGTATCAGCGGTATCAATAATAGCAATTGAATCCCTCCCCCGTGCTATCAACATAGGGCACCTGACCCTCCTACAAATGTATATACCGGTTAAGGCTAGCTACGGCTTTGGGCGCAGCATAGTAATTAGCTATACAGATTGTATTTTATTAAATGATAAGTTTCATAGTCTTTCTTTTTTTTAAGATACCGTGTTATTTCTAAAAAAATAACATTATGATAGACAGTTTTGATTTAAAAATCTTTGAATGTAGCCCAAATTATTTCAAAATTCAAAAAGAAACCTTTAAGTAAAACATTTTATCTACAATATTTAAGGTACCTATTGTGTGGCATAGTTTTAGGAGACCCCTAAGTTTTTTGCTTTTTTTAGCAGTCTTTTGTACTGCCGTAACTAGAAAATAAGTAGGTACTCATTCCCTCATAATTGGTACATATTCGTTGTGGCAAATGCTTTCTTTTATTTTTTAGGATAATAGTTTTTTTCGTATTATTTTGTAATTACCAAAAAATTGAAGTAAAACAATAGTTCTTAGTCATCAACTTTCTGAATTCACCCATTCGAAATGTTTAACATCTATTATCCCACTAACTGCCTTTATAAATTTCTCGTATAATTGGACATGTCGTCAAAACGAAGCAATCGCAATTCCAACTAGGTATCTATCATTTGAAATATTGTTTTAGGGATCCTGGTCCCTAAGTAATAAGAGGTCAGTAAAGTAATGTGTATGGCTCATTACTGACCACTCTACTTAATTGTCCGCTAGGTACTCAAATTTGACCATTTTTTTCTACTACTTAATGTAGATAGTCTTACCACTTGCCAATATCTGTAGAACTGAATCAAGTGAAAATCGTTGTCGTCTTTTCCAAGAGAACTTGTCACTAACACTCGATAGTTATCCTTCGTTGGCTGTGGTAACACACCAGTATATCTGAAATAATCAATACAACTAATTTATAGTCGTTATTGTGAACTTAGTGCAACTTAAAATGAAATAGCCTCAAGAGGGAATTCCCATATGAAAATACTACTAATTTCAATTTTTCGACTATTATTTTCTTTATCCAACTACAACAAAGCAAAAAACCGGGCAAGAGCATGTCTGGCTATGCTAAGTGTGGGGTACATAAGGAAAACATAATAATAATAATAATAATAATAAAATATACAAACATAATAATAATAAATTTATTTTCTCTCAAAGGTTACATAAATTGAACAATAACGAATATTATTAAGTCAGGTGTACTAAATATAAACCTTATGAGAGCTGGAGTCCGTGATAGGTTCAAGACCTGTGTGACAGATCTCCAAGCTCTCTCCTTATTCTTATAGCTTTAAATTTAATGTGTACAATACTGGTAAAAAACAAAAACAAAAAACGAAAAGATTGAGATAATAAATGTATTAAAGATGCATGCATGGGTGTTGTGTATGTATGTAATGCACGAGCGCTAGTGTGGAGGTATGTGTGTGTGTGTGTGTGTGTTTGTAAGAATGTCTAGTTGTTGTCTCTATACGCCTAGGTATAGGATATGAATTATTTTAAAATAGTTAGTATATTTTCTGTTTCAGTGTAATCTAGTAAAAGTAGCCATTTTGTTACCAATTTTTTGCATTCAAATTTGCTCAAGGGATTCATAAACACTATTTTATTAACTTTATTGTATACGTAGCCACCGAGGAAATGGAGGCTACGTTGCGCTGCAGTTGTGTTAGCTGTGGGCACTTGACGGACCGTGTGTTTACGACGGGAGTTGTAGTATTTGGTGGGGTCATGAGGGGATTGGGCATGGATTTTTAAAATCAAATTGAGTATAAACAGTTTCCGCACCGATAGAACATCGCAGATGTTATAAAGTTCGGTGGTGGGAAACTGATACGGTAGCTGCCAGCCAACTTTTAATAGAGCTCTTTGGCCCCGTTCAAGTCTCAACAGGTTAGTTTTTGTGGTCCCACCCCATACAGTGACACAGTATTGAATGAGAGGCTGGGCCAGTGCTGTGTATACTAGTTTCAGTACCGACGAGTCAGCAGAATGTCGCAGATTTTTAAAAACGAAGATGAGCCGCCTGAGCTTCGCGACAAGCGCTTGAACGTGGGGCTGGAAGGTAAGTCTGTCATCAATATGGATTCCCAGGTATTTGATGCAGTTGGTGAGTTCAATAGAAGGGCAGTTACAATTCGCAGAGGGACGCGCACCGCAGGAGTGAACAAACAAAGGGCTGAGGAGAGAGTTTGGTTTACCAGCGGCTGTAAACGAAAAATGCAGGTAGAATGATTTACTAGCATTTAAGGTGAGCAAGTTCTGTGATAGCCAGTTTGTGATTTTGTTTAGGCCTCTTTGTGCACTTGCAGTAACTGATTCCCAAGTGGAGTTGCGAAATATCAGGGCAGTATCATCGGCGTACGTGAATATAGAGCCGTTATCTAGGTTTATACGACAGAGGCTATCTATATAAATTAGAAAAAGTGTGGGACCGATAATACTGCCCTGGGGCACCCCGCAAACCACCGGGAGTTCATCACTCCGCCATTCTCCAATCTTCACACACTGTCGTCTACCAGTCAGGTAACTAGAGAAAAGCGAGAGTTGGGCACCTCTTACTCCAAGCTTTTCAAGTTTAGACACAAGCAGCGGGACAGAGACCGTATCAAAAGCCTTTTTGAGGTCAAGGAATATGCCAATAACTTTAGCTTTTTTGTCAAGGTTGGTAAAGACTTCATTGGTTAGATCTTTCACCGCACTTTCTGTCGAGACACCTGAGCGGAAACCATATTGATGTGATGAAAGCAGCTTATGTTGCTCTAGGTGCTTGATGAGCCATTAGCCTTTCGAGGAGTTTTGAAAGAGTAGGCAGTATAGCTATAGGCCGATAATTGTCCGGGCAGTGTTTTTCCCCGCTCTTATGGATCGGATGTACAATGGCTAGTTTGTAGGCGTCTGGGAAAACTCCAAGATTTAGGGCCATATTGCAGATGTGTGTGAGGTGTGGGATCAGGATATTTTTAAATCGCTTCAGAAAATTGCTTGAGATGTTGTCTGAACCTATTGCGCAATCGTTTTTGAGGTTTGTCACCAGCTGGTGCATACATAACATATCTGAAAAAGTGCAAAACTGCGTATCTTCGCGGCACTTACATTCTTTTGTTGAGAAGCGCAGTTTTCCAATAACTCAAAAACGGTATATCCGATCATGTTGAAAATCATTTGACTTGAATAAATGTGCTCTTGTATTTTTTTATTATATTTTTTTAAGCATGCGGTTTAATAGATAAGGGGGAGGGGGGAGGATAACATTTTTGCAACTTTCGGAACGATTATTTCCAAAAATATTTCGTAGGAGAATTTTTTTTAAAGACCTGTCTAATGATGTGCCACACATAAATGGTTGGTGAAAAAAAATATCAGCTTTTGTTGCATGTATGGAGTGCCGTCTTTCCCCCTACAAATATTTATTTTTATTATTTGACTATTGAACTAAGTAGCCGCTTATACAAGACAAATTTCATGACAGACAAGTCACTTGACGCCTCTGAGTCTGGAATGACTGAGTCGACCCGTGACCATGATCGGTGCAATTCGATCGAAACGTCGGATAAATAAATGGTTCGTACCTTTAAATAATTCACGCGATTAAGTCTCAAAACATCAAAAAATATTTAATTTAAAAAAAATCGCGAAAGTTTAAAAGCAATTACATTATACATAGTTATTTTAAACACTATTTTATGTAAACATTGCTTGAATTTTTCACGTACACCACGTGTACCATTTGATAACTTACAGCCGCCATTCTGATACACTCCATTTTTGTAATGGCGATAAGGCAGCACCCATAACTATCAGAAAGACCTTTGGTGTGGCGGTGAACTTTGGATCTTTTACATTGCAGGCACTGCAGCACCCATTGTTCGCATTCTCTCTTAATTCTATGGCAGATGAATAGCTCTGTTAGAGGTGGATAGTCAGTTTGGTTCTGGGGTGACTAATATTGTGCGAAGTTTCGAGTACCTACCTGTCGATGGTCGTCGTCGTCTGTGACGAATGGATCTGGGCTGAGGTGCGGAAGAATCGTAATATACTACTACCACGCAACGCACTAGGTCTGACATTTTGTATTCGATTAGTTATATTTTCAGATTGATGATAATGTCTTGCAACTCAATATTTGATTCTTGATCTTGTGTCAGAGCCTCATAGTTGTTTTTTTAATTTCTTTATTACGAGACGGGGATCAGCGACTATGTTGTGTTTTCCAGATATATATTAAAGGTCCACGCTATATAATCCTGGCTTATATAATCAAAGTTCCAGAATCGAATCTCTTCGTGTACTAAAAGTAAATGTGAACACTTGTGCTTCTATTATGTCTCTAAAATAGCGAAACGCTTCATAGTAGTAGCAGCGCTTATCTTCCTCAATAATTAGTATACCAAAAGTTCTCAGTCGACTCCTTTGGTTGCTGGAGTATAGCACTGATAGCTTTCTCTAAGGTATTTGTATTGCCAGTTACGTCCTTTGAGTCGGGATGTGCTGTTTGAGGTTCCACTTACACTCTTGAAATGCTGCTATCTGTTCGGGTGTCAGTTTTATGTTCTTCGAAACTCTACTCAACTCTCGATAATCTTTAGTCCAGTCAGCAGAACGTTGGGTGATGCTTATGCCTAGACGCTGGTGAGGCCGTAGGGATGAATAAGCTAGAGCCTTCACTGCAGGCGTGTGATATTTCAGTAGAAGCCAGAGGCGGGCTGTGACTTAATTACCGCTTATTTAAATTTTTACGCCAACTATTTCACAGGCAACGGCTAGTTTAGGATAATGCTTATGGCAGTTTTGAGCGGGTTGCACTGCTGTTTGTTGCTAGGATAATTGTATTTTTTCCCGTATCGAATTGTGTAGGTATGTCTTCTATGATATGGTATGTATAACGTAACGCTTAGTTAAAGTTATAGTTTAATTAAGTGGCGGTAGCCTAATGGCTAAGGCATCGGTCTCGCAATCGTGAGGTCGTGGGTTCGAATCCTACCCATTATATGTACTACCGACGTGACTCCTAACACAAACCTTTGAGCTACGCTAGAGTGGTTAACAAGATTGCTAGTAATGTGGGACTCAATCCCACATTGCGAGTTATCTTTAAAAAAAAAAAACAGTCTTGCTTCAAATACTTTTTTTTAACTATTTTGAAAAATTATTCAATAAGTTTTTATATAAATAACAACTTCAAATACTTACGTAATATTAAATATATGCTCAAATTCATTCTTAACGTCGAAATTTTGTAAAAACTCTGGCATTAAGTTAGTGCAGGTGCATAATTTATCGAATCTCTGTTTTGCTCTCTCTATGGACCCTTTGTTGTATATCAGGAGACGCTCCAAATATTCTTCATCTGTAATTATCATCAACATACATAATTAAAATAGAATTGAAGTGTAGTTTTTAATATCACATTAAAATAACAGGTTTCAGATACTTGTTTTTAGATGTGGGTAGCATTATGCTTAATTATTATTTTTAAGTAGTTTATATTGTGTTTTAGGAAAACTTTATAATATAATTATGAACATATTTCGACGTAATTGTCACTGAAAAATCACTGACATTCAAGGTCACAATAATTACTTAGTACCCATTTGAAAAATAGGTACAAGGTAATCAATGCTACATTCCACGTGGAATATTCCTAATATGTAAATTTTATTAAGCAGGTAAATTGTATTCGGAACGCACTTCTTTACACTTTGCTATATAACAATGATACCTTATGATCTCCTAATCGGTTGGGTTACAGTGGTTAAACTCATCAGAGACTAACTTACTATGCAGTAGGTGATGAAAGATTTTTTCGAAAACGATCACCCATTTGTGGACAGATGTTTCAGAGTACACGTTAAAAATTGGACCTATTTTACCAACATTTATAAATACCAACATTTATAAAATATTGATAACAAAAACAACCAAGCAAGAGCATGTCGGACCATGCTCAGTGTAGGGTTCCGCAGCCTTGAACAATTACATCAGCGGAAGAGCGTATGTTCATGGTAGTTACGCCTTTTTGTTGAGAGACGCAGTTTTTTGGCAATAACTCAATGAGGGTATATCCGATATTTGCCGAAATAATTTTAGTTTAAAGTATTTAATAAGCGCTATCTTTGTGTTTTTTTTTCATATTTTTTGGTTACACGGTTCAAAAGTTAAGTGGTAGGACACGATTTATGCAACTTTCGGAGAGCTTATTTCCAAAAATATTAACGCAATCAATAAAAGTTTATTAAAAACCCTAAAATGTTTTTGAAAAACCTGTCGATTGATGTGCCACACATTGGTATTTGCTGAAAAAAATTTTTTTAGCTTCTTTTACATATATGGAGGGCTCCCCTAAAAATATTTAATATTATTATTTAGCTATCAAACTAAGAACAATACACCTTTTCACCTAATGTCATCAAGATTCATTAAGTAGTGTTTGAGTAAAAATGCCTATGACATACGGACGTACAGACAGACAGACGGACACGACGAAACTATAAGGGTTCGATTTTTTGCCATTTAGGCTACGGAACCCTAAAAATTGCTTAACCCTGCTTGGTAATATATCAGTCCGCTCGGTCGCCACTGAATCAGGGACCCCTCTTTTGCTTTAAATTTAAGACGTGTATCTTTTTATCCATATAAACAGATTTGAATGCATTTATTTTTATTAGGTAGTTACCTTTTGACCCAGATTGTTCTTAGCTATGTTAAATGAAAATCCCTTAATGGCTTTAGAAGATATACAAGTCTTTATCTAATGTATAGAGAATAGTCATCCGTATTATAAAATGGTTCTAAAAGGGATTTATTAATTGCCTAGCTATGCCCGGGACTTCGTGAAGTTGCGGTGCTGCTCTCTCTCTCTGAAGGTGTTAGCGTGATGATAAAAAGTAGCCTAACTTACTTCTTATATCCTCAGCGAACTGACTGTGAAAGCCCTGTTAATAACCGTCCAGAAGGAAATTAGCCGGAACAAAGAGACAGACAGACCGAAAGGCAGACAGACACACACACAGTACCATATATTATATACTTTCATATGCAATTAATAAAAAACTGTTATTTTGACATTACTTACAGACACTTCAATTATATCATTTTGTATAGATTCAAATATAATAATACTAGCTTTCGCCCGCGGCACCGCCCGCGTGGATGTCAGTTGTCGCGATAAAAATATCCAATGTCCTTCCCCGGGACTGAAACTATTCTATACCAAATTTCATTTAAATCGGTTTAGCTGTTTGAGCGTGAAAGCGTAACAGACAGACAGAGTTACTTACACATTTATAATATTAGTATGGATTGTATATTTTCATTTTATTGTTTGACTTAAAACTTACTAAGTATGTAACTTACATCACCTGGTGTCCCCCAAATCCCCTTCCCCTCGCATCAGACAGCAAAACCAAGTCAAACACTGTATCAAATTAATTAGCATTCTTATTTTTAAAAAATCTGTACCCAACAAAAATACAATAACAAAAACGGACACAGAGAGACACACGTTAAACTAACTTATGTAATAGATAAACTTAAAAAAATATTGAAACTAAAACAACAAGTTTTTAATTTATTGATGATATTAGATACCACTTATTATTTAGTCGAACAAGTTTACAATCAGTATGACGTAACCGATCGGGTACTGACCCCAACAACAGATAATGAATAAGATATAATAGTTATATAATAATTTAAATTGGTACTTACATTAGTTTATTAATTTTTAATTTAAATATTACTTCTAAAATCAAGTCAATCAATTAATTATTCTATATTATAATGTAACTAATAATAGAAATAAAATCATACAATTTCAATTTCATTGTAAAATTAGTTTTGTCTAATAAACATATGCACATGACTTTTTATTGATAAGTACCTACTTCTTATTTGGGGACCATTGTAACTTTAGATACAAGTGCTGTGCACACCTTTAAGTGACAGGTTTACGCTAGTATGTAAGTAGATAACTTTAGTTCATAAGGCTAATTTATGTAAACTTGTTGTGGGAGTGCCATAATTAAATAAATAAATAAATATACTACGATAAAAGCAAACTTGATTCAAGCGTTGGAAGAATTGGTGTTCTTTAATCTGTATTCTATACTAATATTATGTAGATAGCGATAGTTTGTATGGATGGATGATTGTTACTTAACCATGCCAGAACAGCTGAAAGGAAGGAAGTTGGGCACTCTAGTTTGAAGAAGGTTGGGCACTCTATAAATGGGATCTGACCCGCCATGTCCACAATCGAGACATGGTGTATTAAAATGCTTTAACGCCAGAGATTGGTGGAAAGGTATCTTGTAGTAGCCGCTCCTCAGTTTGATAGCTAAATAATAAATCGAGACACCACTTTGTGTGATCCACAAATTGTTGTTCCGAGTCTGGGTGTACTTTGTGTCCGTGATTTGTATGTTTGTAAAGTCCCCCGCGACACAGGGCTTGTACCCTGATGCGGGAGTTGTCTTATAAAAAAAAAAAAAATTAGGGGGTCACTCCATACATGTAACAGAAGCTGTGTGATACATCATTCGCCAGATCCCCCTACCCGCCACACTATCTTTTGAACGACGTGTACGCTTAAGGGGACATTACACTAAGAGAATTGTTTATTTAGCGCTACGTACACATTTTTCCTCAACTTCAAGATTTATTTGCGGGATCATATTAAGACTTATCCTAATAAAACCTAAAATATTTATTTCATCTACTAAAAAAAACTCTTTGACTAGTGACACAATTTAATTCGTGTCTTAATATTTAGGTTTTCTATATAAATTTTTGAGAGAGTCGAACCCTTTTTCGCGTAATCTACCCTTAATTATTACTTCAAACTAAAATTATTTCGGACATGATCGAATATACCGGCATCGAGTTATGGCCGAAAAACTGCGTTTCTCAACAAATAAGTGCAGTTAACATACGCTCTTCTGCTGATGCAATTATTCAAGACTGCGGAAGCCTACACTGAGCATGGTCCGATACGCTCTTGACCAGTCAAGGAATCTTATTTAACCTATTACAAAAGTGAACACTCCTAAAAATATGTCAAAAACATTAGTACTCTCACCTAGACAAACAGAGCAACATCTAAAGATAACTAGCAAATTATTTATTAACATTACATCTGAAAATTATTATTTAAGTATTATTTTCATCATACTAACTCTATACTAAGATATATAGATATTTTAAATAGGAGGTTTGTCTTATGTTATGTCATGAAATGCGTTTCGTTAATAATAGATTTTCAATCGACTTCAAAAAAGAGGAGGTTCTCAATTCAATTGTTTTTATTGTATGTTTGTTCACCGATTACTTCTCGCACTCGATTGAGTAGCACTTAATTCTGGTCATACTACTATTACACAATGTAATAGAGCTAATAGTGAACTCCTCGGGGCAAGTAATGTTTTTTAATAGGATTTCAGCAGTTGACATAAGTCTTTTGTAACATAAGTGAATTACAAACTAACCCACTAAAAAGTAAGTAATAAAAAACTTTTTTACAAAAAATAATACCGACTTCAAAAATAAATACAAGGTAACTAAAAAGCAAAAAATAATATACCTAGAATAACCAAAACAAATTAAACATTTTGAAGTTGGTGCCGAATAAAACAAAGACTACTATTTTCTGGCACCAACTTCAAAATGTTGAATTTGTTTTGGTTATTCTATGTATATTATTTTTTGCTTTTTAGTTGCCTTGTATTTATTTTTGAAGTAGTTAATATTTTTTTGTAATTTTTTTTTTATTTAAATATTTTAACAAATAATTATATTTAACAAACTTAAAGATATAATGACTTAAAGTGACACAATCAGGACATCAGGGCTAAATCAAAAACTGAGTTTTATTGTGTGTAGGGCAAGGTTTCAACACCGAATTCCTCAAAATACGCCTTTGTTGACGAAGCCTTGTCGTGATGCAGCATGATTCCCCGAAACCCCCCATTTTTAGGGTTCCGAAGCCAAAATAGCAAAAACAGAACCCTTATAGGTTCGTCATGTCCGTCTGTTTTTTGATTAGGTGAATATTTTTGGAAATAATCGCTCCAAAACTTGCGCCCGAGGTAGTCCGAGCCAAGTACACACCGACCGAGAATTGGCTCACTAGGCTGCCTCGGGGACCGTGCTCGGTGGAGCTGACTATAGAATCAACTGCAAAGACCTCGTAAGGTTTATAAAAAACCGGGCAAGACCATGTTAGACCATGCCCAGTGTAGGGTTCCGCAGCCTTAAATAATTGCATCAGTGAAAGAGCGTATGTTCATGGCATTTATACCCTTTTGTTGAGAAACGCTCTCAACAAAAGGGTATAAATGTCATGAACATACGCTCTTTTGGCCTTAAATAATTGCATCAGTGAAAGAGCGTATCTCTCTCTCTCTCTCTCTCTCTCTCTCTATGTGTGTGTGTGTGTGCGTGTGTGTAATAGAGAAAGAGAGAGAGATAAAGAGAGAGAGAGAGAGAGAAAAGGAGAAATACACACACACACAAACGCATCTACCGTGTCCGTGCGTGTAAAAATAAACTCACCAAATTCCTTGACTCTGAAATGATTCTGCTTCTTGATCCAATCCTTAAGGTGCTCAATATCCTGCTTCAACTTATTTACATCTTCATACCCGAGTGCTTTTCTGACGTCGGATAGTTGATTGTCATTAAATTTTAGTATAGGGTTTGCCTTAATTTGTTCCATTGTGTCGCCGTAGTTATCCAAACACTATCTGAGAGTACCGGTTTAAGACATTTACTTATATAGTAACCAAAAAAATATAGCGGTTTTAATCGGGTAAATATACCAGTAACCTTCCCAGTATCATATTTTTTGTAAAAGTTCTAAATAAAAACTTGTAATTCACCGTGTATTGCCGAGATTTTTTTTTTTATTTTGGCTCGTTCATATGTTTTGGAATAAACAGAGATTTCCAAATGCTAAGATTTTAATGGTCGTGACCTAAAATTTAATGCACAATTGACCTGCTTGAGAAAAAAAAACATTTCAATAACGACGACACAGGTTTTAACCTAGCTTGGAGACCAGTCTCACATATTTGTGTATAGCGATGTTTGTTAAATCCTTGTGTACATTTGATTCTGTGAGAAATAAATAAAATAAATAAATAAATATTGATATGATTACAATGTTTAACTAAAACTACCCATATCTAATAAAATTAATACTTTACTGTCTATTCGCTGATTATGATGAAAGCATAGTAAAAACATTTTTCATGTTACACAAATTCTGCTGCGAAGTTTTAGGCACATTTAAAATTTAAGTACACAGGTACAATCAGCCGACAACGACTTTGTTTTAAATTATGTAAAGATTAGGAACGACATTATATTTACAACATTCCCGCGTGACCATAAATAATAATATCTAAGGACAACTCACACAAAGCTATCTGATCCCAAACTAAGCAGAGCTTGTACTATGGAAACCAGACAACCGATAAACATACTTATATATTTCTAAATACATACATATTATAGATAAATAACACCCAGACGCAGAATAAACCATCGTGCTCGTCACACAAAGTTTTATCCTGGGTGGGGATCGAACCCACGACCTCTTGCGTAGCAGTTGGATACAATCCCACCGCGCCACAGAGGCAGTCTGATAAATAGATAATTTATACGATTATATTTAATTTTAGGTGGTACCAAGTTCACTTACGACTATTTCATAATAAATAAATAATTAATGTAAGCTATTAACGGACGGTACAGGCACACCTACCTTAGTTCGATGAGTTGCTAGGCGTTATATATTCTAATGTGATAAAACAAAATACCAATAGTACAGAAGGTAATCTTTATACAATGCGCGCAATACTAACGCACACATAGACATACTTCACGGACACAGAATTTCGCGTCATCTTCCGAACAAAGGGGTTAGTATGGCTCACACACACTACCAGGCCACCCGTGGAAATCAGCCCATCAGTTAATCGCAACAGACGACCGACTAACAGTTTTCTATGAAATGTTTTGAACTGATGATCAATCTAACTCTTAGTGTGTGTGCTCGCCGCCGCGCCGGTGTCATCTTCGTCGTCAGATAACAGCTGGGCAGTCCGCGATAAACGAACACACTAGCAATAGCAAGTCCGGCAAACGTTAAGCTAGTATATAGACGTCACAGGCCACTGCCGACGCGTAATCTTGCGGTCTGCAACTGCCGGCTGTCGACTGCATGTAGCCCCAGAGCCAGTTTTTGACCATTGCCGACAGGCAATAATCGCTGTAGTGCAGTGTGTGGGCTACGCAGACCCAGAACGATAGACGGCCCAATAGGGTCACAGATTGTAGACGGACTGATAATGTATGGGAGCCTTTAATTCCGTGGCTCAAACGAGGGACCTTATGAAGGTTATTTTCTGTACTCTCAGTATATTGTGGTAATAATATCCACGCCCTTTAGTGTGCGTGTGCGCGTGACGACTTGTTATTGTGCTTTCCTATTTAAATTCAAGGACTGAGACCGAGATATAAAACATATTTAGTGGATTTGTTCTGTATAATGTAGTTCTTAGAGCAATCGAAATTATTTGTAAGACGATATAACTGTACCTGACTTTAATGTTATTCTGCATATCTAGGTAACCGTGAAAATCCATAGCGTAGCATATCATAAGATACTCTGTTATATCAAGATTGCTGGTGAATGTCCGTTGTTTATTCTTTTCGCCGCGATTTCGATCATTTGCCAGTGAATGATAACATAAACAACGACGACTTGATGAATGTTCATTATAACCAAAATTATGGGCATATTATGATTTCTAGATTGATATAAGCACGTAATGTAGTAAAATCTATTCTAATTCTATGACAGAACCGAGTTAGCTCACCTTGACTTCACTTGTTTGTACACAAACTATAGACTTCGTATTTTTGATACCCAGAGGGTTTTTTTTTAAACCAAAGGCACAGAGGGATTTGAGCCTCTGCCCAGTGTAACTGGCCAGCAAGCCTAGGATGCGGAGGCGATCGTAGGTTTCTACGCCTTATTACATAAGAAGGAAGAAGCTGCATATCCCGCAGCGCCTTTTAAGAAGTGATTCAAAACGGTAATACAGCCAATAATTCTATCAGGTTAGGTAGGTCAGGAAATAATCACAGCACAGGCGATTGTTAGCATTAACACATGTTGGAAATCGTTGCATCTAAGATTCTTGTAACGCCAAGGTGTGTGTAACCATTCTCTGGGTCCTTATTCACAATCTTTTTTTTTTTCGTTTTCGCTGCAAGCCCGTGCGAACTAGCATATATGATCGAATATGCATTTCTAAGCGCAGCTCTCTATTTACCATTATGACAAGATTTTGACAGTTAGCGCGGGTTGCTGCAAAAACAAACAAAGATAGTAAATCCGGATCCGGGTGTATGTCCGAATCGCTTACACTTGACTGTCTACCCCGCACAAAGTGACAGCAATTTGTTGCGTCCTCTGAACATTCTGGTTCTATTTATTGAACTTCATTACTGAAATCAGTAGATTTGACAAAAAAAGGCTAAAACAATTTTTCGTAAAAATCTTTGTTAAAAGTTTTACTACTTAAAACACGTCTGAAAAGCATTCAGTACTCTGATAAATCAAACAGAGCGGGACTTACCATAGCGACACAGGGTCCTACTGCAAGGTCGGCCACTAAGTTGGCCAAAGAGTAGGTACAACGTGCTAGCTTTAACCGTCAAAAACGACAAAGATTTTTGATTGCGTGTACGCTTCGCAGGCATAAATTAAACTTCTAGGGTAAGTTGTGCTGCTGGTTCGGAAGAATAATAAGAAAAACTTTATATTTTGTGAACTATTTATTTAACAAATAAGTTACTAAATTCACCAATTTCTATTAATGTCCTTCACTTCTTTAAATCACGCTCAAGGAGAAATATCAATTGAAACGCCTTCCCTTGAAACATGTATATACGACTTAAACAAGTAACCAAAAAAATATAAGCTACCAAAAAAAATACTTTCTATCACTATCTCGTTTTACTGATCCGAGTGTAGGCATATTTTGTAATTTTCTGTGTATATTTGTAACCAAAATATCCTTTTTTCTTTATTCAGTATATGTACAGGGTGTAACAGAAAGGTGTGGTCATATTTCAGCAATGAAAAGTGTTAGGTATAAGTATAACATCTGCGGGGGTACCAATTCCGATTTTATTAGTATGACTGAGATAAAGAATTTTCTTTCATATCGAGTGCGTAACATCGACATACTGAAAATACGACTTTACCGATAGGTACTCAACACTAACAGATAATCAGCTGTTTCCAATGCACTGCAATGAACTTCAGGTTTGACCTTAAATCACCACCCACTTTCATTTTGTTTCACTCTTTTGTTCCTGCAAAGATGAAACAAGTGATGATGTGTGAGTGAGACAAGCTAGTCTCGTTCTATCATTTTAACTCTCATTCGTCCTTTGGTATCTTGTTTCACTCTTCCGTGGCTTGCCTCTCGTTCTTTATCATTGTTTATGGACGAAGAGGAAAATAAATGCAGTTTTCATTAATAAAAATCATTCATCTCTGTCACACAATAATCTATCTGGTCGACTACATTTGTGTGAGTGTGTGTATACCTACACACTCACACAAATGTAGACACACACACAGAAACACTATACGTAGGTAACCCGAAAACCAATGTTCGGAGTACCAAGGTAACAGACATTGTGAGGAGTACTTGGGAACAACAGGTATGACGCCTGACGCCCATCTCTTGCTTTAAATAGGGTACTTTAAATTACCTACGTAATAAAATATGATAACTATGTCATTTAAATATTTTCATTGATTTTGTTGACAAGGTAACGAATTCAGGCAGCATTAAAACGTACATTATTTGTAACTTGAACATCACCGCTCACACCATAATTTCGAACTTTCTTCCCAAATTCCCCGTCTTCCAGGGTATGGTAGGTAGGTATTACATTACAAATGAACGAAGGTACCTACTGACCCTAGTCGGCGGCGACACACTGTTTACATTATACACGAATTTGTTATTCTTATAGTAACTTGTCGATGTACCTCAAAGTTGAACCTACTTCTATTAAGATATAATGTTTGCGTAAGTTAAGCAACATTACCACAGTTGGTGCATAGATGGGTGACCGATTTCTAAAATTTTATACTCACATGAATCATCGTTTTGGTCTTTTTTTATTGTCAGAGAACATTTTTTAAATCTATTTACATGAAATCGTTAAAAGAATTACATAATTTCACAAAATCCAACAATTTATTTAATTGTAGGATTAAAATCATTGAGGTAATAATGTAGTTTTATAATACTTTAAATAATACCACAAACAATAAAACAATCTACATCGATATTCATTATTTTGTGTTGAAAAGTAATCAACAAACACACAGACATTCAGGTGAACAGTTGATTTGTAACACATAATAAGTCGTAAACTCACGGCTCAACTTCGAACACTCATGGCGAAGTCCCGCGTTATTTGTCCCACGCCATGTAACGGTTTACAACTTATTGCATTAAACACGTAAAGATTTTTTCAAAAACTTCAAATGCATGGAAATTAGCCTTCCAAACAAAATAATTATTCAAAACAAATAACAGTGCCTCAATGACCGATTATTGGTTTTATTACCTAGTTAGACAGAGACACCAACATTTCAAGCCGTGGCGTCTTAAACAAAACGTGTGCAATAAATAATTCGGTATTTGACCGGAAGCTCGGCAGAAATATTCGGAAGTCATTGTAATTTCAAAACGAGTTTTTAATACTCTTTTGTTGTTATTATGATTCATAAAATAATTTGATATTGCCTTAAATTAAATTAAAACTTTCCTAAGATAATTTACAAACATTTTCTTGTAATTTTAGAAGTTTTAAGTTTTTAGGCACTTTTATTTCTTTGCTTCATTCACGGTGTTGCTTATTTATTCCGTCACTGTCCGTCAGTGCTTTCGACGCGGAGCCCAAAGCGGTTCGATCTATTTCGTTCTTTGGTTTTTGTTTGTCTTTCTTTGTGGAAGTGATGTGAAATTGATAAAGAAATTTTGTTTTAAGTTAGTAACAGTGAATAATTACGAAATTGTGTATCAATTGCGTATGACGCGATGGTAATCTACGCGATGTAGGTTAGGTATCAAGTAAGTTGATAGAGACAGTCTGCTCGGTCCTGGACAAACGTACCTAAAGGGATCCAACGGTGGCGCGTAATGCGTGACCCGTAGCCCGTAGGTACTTACCACTTTCGGCGAACGCAACAATTATTTATTGTTGACCGATATGTAGGTACCGATTTAGTTATGTAGTGGTATCAGGAATGCGGGGAAGCGTCACCGAGTTTCGCGCCTATTTTCATTATGTAGGTATTATCAATTCGAACAAACAAGTGCGCGTTGAAGTTAGTGCTAAATTGATGTGTTGTGATTTGTGATACTGTGTATTCGTAACTTGAGTATGTAAATACCTAAATCTCATTCTTATTGAAGTTTCAAAAACGGTAGGTAGGTACTTCCCCGAACCGTAAAAACATTAATATTAAAAATGTAGGGATGTAAAAGCTGAACGTAGGCAGTACGTTATTTTGGACCGTGAAGTGTATTTAAATGATCGTCCACGAGATGTGATAACAAAGTAGGTACCAACAACAGTGAGATGGTGATTAACATTTGTCCGTTCGATGTGGTCGTTGTGAAAGCCGGTGGCGACGGAAAGCGGTCAGAGGTTAGTAGTTAAACGGCTATTACACTACCCTGAATCAGGGCACTAAATCGAGATGGCCTTGAAAATTTGTTAGAGAATTAGGGCTCTAACTCTTATTACACCTCTCTTTTTAAGGATTTAGGGTCCCTGATTAAGTGTAGTGTAATAAGCGCATTAGTTGGTATTAATTTGTTTGCCTGTGTTTCTTTGGTTTACGGATGCGCCGACGTCCGTATGTTCGACGCGTGACGGGTACCAGGCGCGCAGTGAAACTTAAGAGATCATTGTGCAGGGTCATCCAACATAATTGAACTCTCTACTACTACTATACTACGATGAAAATCTTGAATGATTGGTTAACGATGTAGCATTATTCGTGTCGATATTTTGCATAATAATTTATCGACTGATTAAAAATGACGTAAAATTTTAAGGTTCTTATATTTTGATAAGATTAGGTACACAGGGTATTTATCATGTGTATGTGACGACCCTTAAATATGACCACACCTTTCTGTTACACCCTGTATAATGTGCCTAGTGATGATAATCATTATAATAATAATAATAATAATATCTTGGGACAACTCACACAACGCTATCTGATCCCAAACTAAGCAGAGCTTGTACTATGGAAACCAGACAACTGATAAACATACTAATATATTTCTAAATACATACATATTATAGATAATTAACACCCAGACACAGAATAAACCATCGTGCTCATCACACAAAGTTTTATCTTGGGTGGGGATCGATCCCACGACCTCTTGCGTAGCAGTCGGATACACTCCCACCGCGCCACAGAGGCAGTCTTAATCAACAGACAATAATTTAAAAGATCCAGGTATTCCAGAATAATATTCGTTAAATTAACTAACAAGTCTACGAGAGTCATCTCGGCCTCGGACTCGCAATCGTTATGTCGCGGTTTCGAATCCTACACATCATACTACTGACGAGCGATGTCACCACAGTTATGTAGTATAATTGTGGTGTCATCATTTCAGATTTTTTAATTCAATAAATAACAGCTATCAAAATAATTGCTGTCACAGATAACTCTCTGTTTTCTTTATTGTTTTAATACTTATGAGCGCCTGTTAAAAAAAAGACAGAAATGCGTGAAATTACAAATTGAAAAAATAGGAAGGCGTCATTTAAATTGTTTGTTTTTGACCTATGTGTATCGCAAAGAGAATATTGATATTCAATTTTTATTTATTTCCTGTGTGTGACAATTTTATTGTTCCCTTGTGATGGTATCTTTATAAATATTATGTCATGCTTTTGTCTTTATAAATATTTGTTTTTGGTTTTTATTATCATACAAAAGGGATCCCGTTCTCAGTGGCGATCGAGCAGACCAAAAGATACACGAAACTAAGCAACGCTACAACACAATCGGTCCATAGCCTAATCGTTATGGCATTAGACTTGCAATCGTGAGGTCGTGGGTTCGATTCTACCCATTTCACTATTGACGTGAACACAATCAATTTAGCTTATCTGGAAAGGTTAACAGGATTTATAGTAATATGGGACTCACAGATCCCACACAGCTACCTTTGAAAAAAAAAAATGTGTTACCGCTTTCGAAAGCCATCCATGTCTTAGATGGCACGTAAAATTGTCGGTCTTGCGCCTGATTTCTTTTCTATTGATCGGGTAATCGGACTTAAGTCCTGTCGGGCTGTGGAAAGGACGAAATAGAAAGTAGGTACGTTTATGTCTAACACATGTATGCTCTTTAATATATCTTATTGATGAGTCTCTTAAAAGAATAACTAGATCTTTTAATCGAAATCGGTTAAATAACTTGAAGATTTTTTCCTATATTTTGTTAAATGCTGCAACAGTGGTTTTATACCCGAGTCGCTCCATTTTTTGCCTATTGTTTGTTGTTAATATAGCATTTTGAGATTCCGTATATTTTTCTAAGTCGGCAGTAGCATTCGAATACGTAGAAAGTATGCTACGTGACACCACAGGTTTGGAGATAATACTACTAGGAGAAGATAATACCTTAAATGCGGTTTCCCAAATTTTTTACCTTACCTAATTATTTCACGTTTTGGTTAAGGGTGAGATGTTCAAGTGACTATGGAATTTAGTATCGCTACAAATTTTGTTGTGCCAAGATGAAAACTACTGATTTATGTAGACATTAATATATACTTACAGAAAAACCAACAATGATTTACCTAATTTGCCGGGTTTAATTGATATGGGTGGATGAACTTCGAAAATCGAAATATTTATATACATTTTTTTTTGAAAATAGGACATAACTATGATATTGCGTATTAATTATGTATTACACATGATGTGTAACACTAGCTTATGGCTATGAATTCGGCTTTGCAGTGATATATAATCTGAATCTCTATCTCACAATCATTTCACAATTGGCACAATTGGTACGAGTCTCTGTTTCACAGAATATTTTAAATTGTTACTATGTATATGGAGTCTCTATCTCAAACTCACGTAATGTAACCACAATATCATACACAACACGAGAAATAACAAAAGCTATTTGTTATTATTACTTTAAACTGTTTTCATATGCACCGGCGCCAAACAAGCAATAAGCACAGACAAACAAGTGACATGACATTATATTTCAGTGTTGCCAAAACTTTTTTCATATCCTATACAAATTGTTTTTTTAATTAAAATTCATTACTATGTTCTTTTTTTAATCAAGCCGGTTCAATCTAAAGCTATCAAGGAATGTTTTCGTTTTTTAAATAAAGTATGGTGTATGAATATTAACGTTCTTTACATTCAAACGGTGCAACAATTATTATGGTATTTATGATTAAAATATAATTACAAGAACCAGAATACATTTAGTGATTCTATGACTTTCTAATAATTAATTAATAATAATCGTTATTAATCCTAATCGATATTACGGTATCATTTTTGTAATAATGTTACCACCGTTAAAAATAACTTCATACGAAAAAATACTAAATAAATAAACTGAAAGACTAATATTTTCGTTTTATTAATCCGGCAAATGTGAGACTCCATATCATTATATAAAAATGTTATAATTAGAAACAAGAATTATACGTTTAATCAACTTGTGGCACAATTTAGATACATGCGATACTGCTAATGGGCTTTCCTTTTTGGCAAAAACTTCTCGACAGTCTTTTATCTCGGCTATTTTCATCGTATTAAGAAGGCAGGCAGGCAATTCTTATGGCAGCGTTATTTCACTATATGTAAATAAAAATCGCAACAGGTACGACTTGATCCCTTCAATCCATATTTAAAATGTAGGTATCTAAATGTTTTCCACACACATTAATGTGGAAACTAGGTATCGAGATCCAATTCCGATTACGTTATTATTTGTATAAAAAATAAATTACAAAGAGTTGTCAAAAATCCGATGGCTCATTTGTTTTGTCTTTGTAAGTACTTTTTTTATATCTAATTACGTCTGAATTAAATAAGATAAATTCATCGAGTTTGGGCTCGATTGGTTCGTCTTGAGGAATTATTATATTATAGAAAAGCGGCGGTAGCCTAATGACTAAGGCATCGGTGCTCTATATCGTATTCGAATCCTACCCATTACACCACCGACGTGAACCCACTCCTAACACAAGCCATTGAGCTTAGCTGGAGGGGTTAACAGGATTACTAGTAATGTGGGATCAAAATCCCACATTGCTAGTTACCTTTAAAAAAAAAAAAAAAAAATGAGTTTTTTTTTCAAGCAAGCTTTTAAGTTTAAACATAAAAGCTTGTTAAAATAAAATACTATTGCAAATTAAATTCTCTTCAAATTGGTTCTTCTATAACAAAGTTATATATTTCTCAAAATCTTGTAAAATTCAGCTCGGCTGTTAATGGCTGGTTTCATGGACCCGGGTCACTAAAGATCCACGCGTTGGACGAGTGGCGTTGGGGTCAGTCCCAACGCCACTCGTCCAACGCGTAGAGACCAACGTATGGAGCCGGTGTCAATCTGCTAAGTTCAATATTCTTCATTTGAATAAAGAATTTGTCTATTTCACATCATCTATGTTTAATGTCAAGATACCTACTCTGATCTTATGTTCTTTGTTAACGAACTAGCTGGACTATGGACTATGGATATTTACTCGAACAGATTCTCTTTAGTCTTATCAATATGTCCGTGTGGTCAGACTAGGCTGCCTCTATGGCGCGGTGGGAGTGTTCCCTACTACTACGCAAGAGGTCGTGGGTTCGATTTCCCCACGGGACACCACTTTGTGTGATCCACAATTTTTTTTCCGGGTCTGGGTGTACTTTGTGTCCGTGACTTGTATGTTTGTAAAGTCCCCCGTGACACAGGGCTTATTGTTATACCCTTCTGCAAGAGTCGTCTTTAAAATAAAACTGTAGGCCCGTAATGCTAAGGAACTAAATCTATATCTAAATTGAGTGGGTCATATAATAAAACAAAGTATTTTTTTAATATTATTATTATTATTATAACATAACATGGGTTAAGGACTCGAATAGTTATTAACAAAATAGATTGTAATTGCCTGCAAATAAATAAATGATTATTATAAAAAAGATCTATATTTTATCCCCTTTCGGAACAGACTGGTCCGAGATTTCGTATCCGTGAGTGAAGTGTATGTGTGTGCTGCTCCAGCAAACGTAATTATGAATATATCTTCCTTTTACACACGTACACCTCTCTTCACATTCTCAATGTTTTCGATACAATAGATCAAGCTATCCTTGATGTTTGTAGTGAATACTAACACTAAAATATACTTATGCGTTGCATTATAATTACAATTTGACACGGGAATAAACGCGTTTAACCTAGGTAAATTACAACCGGGTTACACCGACCGTGGTCACAAGCTGTAACCACAGTCGGTGTAACCCGGTCGAAACGTCAAGCATAAGGTAAATAGATTAAACGCGTTTATTTCCGTGTCAAATTATACTAAAATAGATTGATTTTATTAAAATAATTCAATTCAAATACTGATTTGTGGTATCGAATATATGAATAAAATTAATTTTAATTTATATTGGTATGTATAGATGACTAACTTTAAACATTTGTTGATAAACTTTCGCGATTTGTACACATTATTAAAATATATATATTACGGGTCTTAATCGCGTGAATTATTTAAGGTAAAATACCTTGTTTATTGCCCGACGTTTCGACCGTATTGCAACGGCCGTGGTCACGGGAAGTCTTCCCGTGACCACGGCCGTTGCAATACGGTATTTTAGGTAATTTACCTTAAATTATTCACGCGATTAAGACCCGTAATATATATATTTTAATAACTTTAAACATGTTGTTTTATTTAAAAATATAATCCCACAAATGCTACAAATAGGAAAGTTTGGATAAATTAATAGCTTTTTTGATCAGAACGCCAAAGCTAATATTCATAAATTTTGGCATAGTTATATAGCCTAGAATAGCTCATTTTATATATTAAATTGATAATAATATGGCACATAGATGGATTATTGCCTAAAAACACGTTTGGTATATTAAATGATATATCAAAAATAAAAATTTATCATACTCTTATATAATAGTTTAGTCTTTAAATCAATCTTTGTTTTCATTTTAATCTACACATAAAGTTTTAAAAGATCCAGGCATTCCAGAATACTCTTCGTTAAATTTACTAACAAGTTTACGAGACTCATCTGTAGCAATGGTTTCCATGAATTTTATTCTTGCTTCGTGGCTGTCTGAACTTAGTTCTTGAAAGTTCAAATCTGTGAACAGTAATTAAAAAAAATACTCTGTTTTACTTTTCTGCAAAAAATGATAATTAACATTTTATATATTTATACTGCTTAATGAACGAGTAGATCGTGAGGCTGTTGGTAGACGTCACGCTAGCCTATAACAGTATCAGTGCCACCCATATCTTTGTTTGGCAAAGATCTGAATGTCACCGCATCGCTTTCTTCATTTGAGACATTAGTTCATAAGTCTCACTCACTTGTCCAGTAATTACACTTGCTACAGAGGTCTTCAACCGAAACACAGTAATATTTTTACATCACTATTTCATCGAAGAATAAAGATACCTGGGTCCTTATTCACTATCTTTATTTTGTTGTCGAGACAAACCCGAAGTAGTGTCCTGTAGAAGTGCATTAACGCGCATGCGCCAGTTTGCACGGGCTTGTCACGACAACGGAATAAATATAGTGAGTAAGGACCCGACTGTTGTGGTACCCACAGAGACGAATATAAAAAAAAATACTTGTGAACATCTCAATTTGGCTATTATATCTCTGTTGTCAAACAAGGATTTGGGTATCTTTGATACTGTTATGGGTTAGCGTGATGCTTAACGTTAGGCACCTGTCCTACCAATGGCGAGAAAGCGAGTAGCGATTTTGTCGCTCAAGAAACGTACATACTTATGTAGATGTCTACTTATGTATCACATATAAACAAAAGAGGTGAAAAAATAAATATATTTATTTTTTTATTTATTTATAGGCACACAAAACAGAAGACAATAGGTGCATTACATGATACTTACTTGCTAAATGAGTTTGGGATTGGATTATATTCCAATATCAGATGTACACAGCAAGTAAGATTAAAAAATATTTTTTAAGTTATATAATAAGTTATTAGTTCATTATTACATATCATTAAATTAAATTGTAATTAATATTCATAATTAATAATAAGTTAAATTAATTATTAGACATAAGACATAACATGCCGAGCACTTTTTTTACTTTTATTTAATCTTGACAATTGATTAAATCCAACACATCCAGATCGTTGCTTGATAATGTACCTCTAGTATATGTTGTTTGAGAAAGCCGTAGGTACGATATAGTTAGAGGATGTGTTGTTCAGGTGCACATTGAGACCAAAAGTTTTAAGGTAAGACTGACAATGTTTAAAGTGTATTTATTGTTTTTAATTGATCATGGAAAGTAGTTCTTTTGAACCTATAGAGAAATGAGTTATTTTCTGAAGATTTGCTGGATCAGTTATTCTACGTCGGCTCACAAGTGATTGCAATTGGATTTTTTCAAGTTTGCTACTGTAAGATAGAAGCTGTCGTTGAGGTCTCAGTCGATAACATAATATGTTGAAACACTTCTTATGGACTCGTTCTATCCTTTTTGAAAGTATGGCGTAGAAAGGACCAGCGGGTCAATTCACGTACTCAAAGCAGTGCAGTTGCAGTTAAGTTTCGATTAAAACAGCCATTTTCGAATTCAAGTACACATCACATACAAAGATACAAAAATGGCCGTTTTAATCGAAACTTAACTGCAACTGCACCGCTTGTAATACGTGAATTGACCCCCTGATGGACGAATTATACTATATCACGAATCAGAACACATTATAGATATAACAATAAGAGCAAGCAGCGCGGGTTCTTAAAATCTTTGTGGCTCTAATTGTAAGGTCAAGCAGACTATTATTATTAGATCTTTTACGACGCTCTTTCTCGGTAAAAAATAATACCTTCATTTATTTACATTTAATAGCATACAGTAAGTCCGATTGTAGCGCAAGTGCACCCTGTACATCGTTAATTGGGTGATACATTTTTTAATTGTCAACATAAAGAAGACAGGGAGTTTAAATTTCCTCTATAAGGTCATAAATAAATATTACAAATAATAAAGAACCTAAGTATGATCCCTGGGGAGCTCCAGAGGTACAGATGCTTGGCAAAGATAGGTTACTGTTAATGTCCACAAGTTGGCTTCTTTTGCTCAAATAGAATTCGAGCCAGCGAACTATGTCTCCGTGTATACTGTATCTTTCTAGTTTGATCCACAATAGTTCGTGATTACCTTTGTCGAAGGCTTTTGAAAAATCCGTGCAAAAAAATTGCATAACTCGTTTTTTTATATGTCATCCAAATAAATATTATGAATCTATTGCGGATGAAACCGTGTTGTCGGGGCGAAAGAAGTCTATCAATAGTTGACCGCTGATCGTTCGCACTTCTGGCGAGTACTCGCTCTATACTGCATATCTTTTGTTTACACGGACGGGATCTACATTATACATTTACTATACATTTCTTGAACTATAAAATCGCTACTTGTTTCAAACTCATTGCTGTAGGTGTGACAGGTGCCTTAGGCTCACGATTTGCTCGTATCTTCATTTAGTTATTTAAAAATATATACATAATAAATAAAAATTAATATAAAAGCTGAACTATACCACTGATTTATATTTGCAGCCTTTCATTTATATTATTATTTATGCTTGTGGTTGGCTGTAATTGCATTAATAACGGAAGTTTCAAAGTAACTATAAATAAATTCATACCATTTAATTCCTTCATACTCTTTTCGCCTCCTCCTAAATCTTCCGGCAGATGCTCTTTGGGAAAATATTCATGCAGGCTTTCAACATTTGAATGAATTATGATTCTTTCTTTTAATTTTGAAGACAGCGCTTGTCTGATTAATGAAAGCATAGTATCAAAAAATGTTGACCCACTTAATAGATGTATTCTCTTCACTCTTTGACCCATCACGTCCTGTAAAACATATATCATTGGCATTACATTCATGTACTTAGATTTATAATGTAATATGGCCATCTCATACATAGTCATCTCGTCACAAACTACACTAATGCCGCGCATGACCTGAAATAATTAATATCAAAACATACTGCAGAGTCATCACTGCATTTTTGAGTCCAGCTGTTTAGAAGGAGTTCAGTAACACACATAAGCACGAAAGTTAAAATGCGAATATCATAATGTTAAAATGCAAATAGTTTTTCAAACTATTCTCGTCTAATTTACCATGGATCAGAACATTTTCGTCCTGTATCGAATGACAATGCGTATTCATAGTATACTCACAGTAATTAAAGTGAGACCTTTATGAATTATAACTGGGTTGACTTTAGCAATATTGCCCATAGTTATTTTTCTTGTGTCGCCGATTATTTCGTAACCATGGCAGTAGTCATTATACAGCATGTAATGTCCAAGCTGAAATAGCAACAGTAGGATTAGTTGATTATAATGACCGACGTTAATAAAGCAGCGGTAGCCTAATGCCTAAGGCCTAATTCGAACCCGCGACGTCAAGATTGCGAGTCCGATCGCAATCGCGAGGTCGCGAGATCGAATCCTACCCATTATACTACTTACGTGAGCCCACTCCTAACATTAGGCCTTGAGCTTAGCTGAAGCGGTTACCAGGATTGCTAGTAATGTGGGACCCATAATTCCACATTGCTAGTTATTTTTGGGTAGTATTTATACAAGAAAATTTAAATTCAAACTATGGGTGTCAAAATTACTGATTATGGCGTACTGAAATTAATTAAGTGGGCGAAAGACTAAAGTGAGCGTATGCACTCGGCGGCTACTGCCGCGGCACTCTCGCTTCGCTCGTTCCCTCGTGCGCAGATGGTCACAGTTTTAACCTAACCTAACCAAATCGAATCAATATTTTTTCAATACGGATCAGTAGTTCCTGTGATTACCGCGTTCAAACAAACAAACAAACTCTTCTGCTTTATAATATTAGTATAGATTGAGTCAAGTGAAATCTGAAAAGATTAAAAAAACCTAATGATTTTCAACCGACTTCAAAAAGGAGGAGGTTCTCAATTCGTCTGTATGTTTTTTTTTTTTGTATGTTTGTTCACCGATTACGCAAAGACGGCTGGACCGATTTGAAAAATTCTTTTTGTGTTTGAAAGGGTATACTTCCAAGTTGGCCCTATTGTCCCCAGATCACGATCTGATGATGGGATCCTGGAGAAATCGAGGGAACTCTTAAAATATTAAAAGTACACCTACAGTGATTTAGGTATATTTCATAGTGATTCGTGCATTTACTCTTATAAAACACCAATTGGTGAAGTGGAACTGATGATGAAGACCAATAATTACGAGCAGATCTATTCAATATTTCACAGTTTGCGATTCAATTAAGTACTTTAATATGGTATTGAGTAGCACTTTAATCTCGATATACTACTATTAAACAATGTAATAAAGCTGATAGTGAACTCCTCAACAATTAACGGCCCTGCATCGGGGCAAGCAATATTTCGTAAAAGGATTTGAGCAGATGACGTAAGCCTATTGTAACTTAAGTGAATTATAAACCAACCCACTAAAAAAAGAAAAATAAAAACTTTTTAACAAAAAATATTACCGACTTCAAAAATAAATACAAGGCAAAAAATAATATACCTAGAATAAACAAATTAAACATTTGGAAGTTGGTGCCATGGAATAGTAGTCTTTATGTTTTATTCAGCACCAACTTCAAAATTTTTAATTTGTTTTTGTTATTCTAGGTATATTATTGTTTTAATGTATTTTAATCTGTACATCAAGGGCAAGAGTGAGAATTTTTCTCACTTTTGCTGACAAAGGAGAGGAGACGGTCGTAAATGACTAAAATATATGTATGAATGACGTCTCTGTCATAGGTAAAAGTTGACTACTGTTTACGATAATTGGTTTGACGCGCTATCTTTTTTTTAACATACATTGCCCGTTGCTGATATTTGACTACACCTTTCTGTTACACGTTGTTAACATAACATTGTAGATAATCTTACCACTTGCCTGTATCTGTAGTAGTGAATCAAATGAAAATCACTGTCATCAATTCCAACAGAACTTGTCATTAGCACTCGATAGTTTTCCTTCGTTGGCTGCGGCAACACACAAGTATATCTGAAATAATTAATACAACACATTAATTATATCGTGAGGTCGCGGGTTCGAATCCCACCCGTTATACTACTAGGAGAGTTTAACAAGGTTGCTAATAATGAGGAACTCAATCCCACATTGTAAGTTATCTTACAAAAAAAGTTATTGAAATGATAACGTCTTAAAAATCGACGACGGTGCACGCACGATAGTACATCACGTTATTGATTGGTTGCTAAGCAGTCACGTGGCAACGGTCACGTTATTGATTAGTTGCGAAGCAATCACGTTATTGACTGGTTGCTAAGCAGCGCGAATGGCGATTACGCTTGCTGATAGGCTAAAGTATTGTGGCCGACGGGCGCGCATGTGCTCAGGTCCAGTTAAGCTGTCACAGGTATGGTTGCTTATTACAGTGTCATCAATGATTTGGTGATTACAGCGACATGCGATACAATTGGAAATTACAAAAAAATAACTGTCACAGGTATGGTTGTTTATTACAATATCATCAATGTTTTCTTATGACGTCGTCACATAAAATTATCGTCCGTAAACCATTTTTTTATCGTGAAACAGAGGACCCGGGGTCAAAAATACTTTGGAATCGACTGTTTGTTTGTTGATGTATATCTCAAGCTTGGAAAATGAAAGGTCAGAGTCGATTATGTCAATTTGAGTTGACTTAGGTCGATTTCAAAAGAGTCGATCAATTTTGGTATGGAATCGATTTTTAACTAGAGGCAGAGTCGCTGTTTCATCCCTAATTCGTACTTCCTAAAAATAAACTTAAGCCGAAGAAAGAATTTCCTAAAACAACCATTATTTTTCGATTATTCCTTTGGTACTACAGTAAAGCTATGTAGAGTTATGTTTTTAACAGTATATGTACATATATGTCTTTACGTATGTTTACCATAATCCCTGTAGGACGCATTGTAATATCGATCGATGGCTGCCTCTGTGGCGCGGTGGGATTGTATCAACCTGCTATGCAAGAGGTCGTGGGCTCGATCCCCACCCAGGATAAAACTTTGTGTGATGAGCACGATGGTTTATTCTGTGTCTGGGTGTTATTTATCTATAATATGTACCTATGTATTTAGAAATATTTAAGTATGTTTATCAGTTGTCTGGTTTCCCTAATACAAGCTATGCATAGTTTGGATCAGATAGCGTTGTGTGAGTTGTCCCAAGATATTATTATTATTATTAAGAATTAGGTATTTATCGATTCATGATTACAGTTTTAGTGAGATAGACTATATTTTTTGCACTATGATAGCCTCATTACAAGTTACCTACTACCTAATAATAACTACAGATTGGTCGACTTGTCGCCAACTAGTGGGTAAACCCGATTAATGGGCTAAAGTGCCTTGTACACGATCAAAATGTTTGTCAAATTTTACGTGTTTGTCAAATAATTTGATAGTCTACCGCTTTGTTTGAAGTGTTTGTCAAACGATCTACGAGTTTGATGAAAAATTGGATTGACGTCGTGTTTGATGGCTGTTTGACAAATATGTTTGAACGTGTAAGGCGGTGTTTGTCAAATAGGATCTCAAGCGACAAACATTTTAATCACACATTATACTCACAATGGCACGTTGTTTGAATATTTTAGCAAATGTTTGATGAAAACTTGAAGTAACAAATATGTTTGTCAAATATGACTACCCTTAAGACTACCGTTCATTCATAGTTCCTAGTTCATTCATAATAATCACCTTATTTTATGCATATTTCTTTGCTTATAATAAGGTGATTGAAGAGAAAACGTATCCTTCATTACTCCGTCTTCCAACTCTGATTGTGGAAGAATAATTTAACCTACAACGTATTACCTATATGATTATAAATTCTCAGTTGCCTGAAGTTTATTCCTTACCTGAATTAAACGTCCTTATCTATACTCTATACTTATATTATAAAGCTGAAGAGTTTGTTTGTTTGTTTGTTTGAACGCGGTAATCTCAGGAACTACTGATCCGAATTAAAAAGTTATTTTACTGTTTGATAGCCCATTTATCGAGGAAGGCTATAGGCTGTATTACATCACGCTACGACCAATAGGATCGGAGCAGCAAGAAGAAATGCTGCAAAAACAAAATATACGCATACGAAGTTGCGCGGGACAACTAGTGCATTATAAATTGAAATTTGGGGACTGGAACACATTATTTGTAGTTGACATCTAAATTAACATAAAACCTTGAAAGATTTTTATTTGGTCTTTTTTACAGGCGACTAGTCGACCAACTCATAATCGGTCTATGCCGAATAATTATACAACAATAAAAACATTAATGTCTCCAAGCGGATAACGAATGTTCTTAAAACATATAGAGTGTTATGGAGCGTGACTGTCTAAAATTAAACAAATTTATTTTTCATTTTTGACATTCACGCTTTGTAAATGAGAAAAGACAATGAATCGAATGTCATCTCATGCGGCACAGAAATATTTTATTAAACTTTAAACAGATATGCTACAAAGAATGGAAAAATTACTTTAACGAAAAGTCGATCTCGAAAGGCATATGGTATAAAATTATTCAAAACGAGCCTCCTCGTCTCCACTGGTTTAATAATTGTAAAATAAGCCGCAACAGTGTAGTGACTGCTCATAGGGTTCGTTCCGGACATATGCCACTGCGAGCGTTCGCATATTTAATGAAAAAGTGGATTCGCCTAATTGTGAAGTCTGTGGAAAAGTGGAAGATGTGCAACACCTCTTAGTGGAGTGTGTCAGAAACGAACCAATAAGAAGTAACATAGTAAAAGAGTTGAATATTATAAAATAGATTTAGGAATATTGAATTACCTTTTAACGCAACATATGTCTCGCGAGGCTAAAATGTTATATACATTAGCTAACTATTAGTATAACAATGATAAACTAAGTGTAAACTATGTTAATTAATTTAGATTAGGTTACGAAGGAACTGGCATAAATGTATTGTTCAAAAGTTCCTAAATTAAATAAACCTTAAAAAAAAAAAACTCGTGCGGCTTTTGACAGTTATTGTCCACAAAGTAGCGTTGTCTCTTTCTAGAAAGTGGTAAACTTTGTGAGGTAATGGCGCGGTCCTGGTCTCTACGTCAATGGTATATCTTAAGTCTATGATTACTACTGATATGCTATAACTGTGTTTTTCATACTTTCCAACCGCGTAATTTTTGAAATAAGGCTAAGTTTTTTTCTTCACGTATTAATATACCCATAGATACAACTAGGAATCTGAGATTGGTTTCCACATCACTAGCAATTTTGTTAACCCCTCCAGCTAAGCTCAAAGACTTTGTGTTAGGAGTGGCTAGGCTAATGGGTAAGATTCAAAACCGCGACCTCACAATTGCGAGACCGATGCCTTAGTCATAAGGCTACCGCCGCTTTAATTTTGAATTGTTTAACAATTGAATAACATTATAGCTTAAAATAAATAGTAACTTTGAGTACTTACGTCACATTGAAGATATGCTCAAATTCATTCTTAACGTCGAAATTTTGTAAAAAATCCGGCATTAAATTGGTGCAGGTGCATAATTTGTCGAATCTCTGTTTTGCTCTCTCTATTGACCCTTTGTTGTATATCAGGAGACGTTCCAAATATTCATCTTCTGTAATTGTCATCAACAACGTTATAACATTAGTTTAAATTGCAATATACATGGGCTGTCCCATCTATTTAACCTGTACCCATAGTGGACAGTGTCTTAAATGCTGGTCAAATATTTCTCCCATACTCTTCCAAATCTCTCTGTCTGAAGTTCTTCTCTTCACATTTCTTCTCAAAGGCGTCCAGATTATCACACCAACATTTTCTGGCCCGCCTCAACGGCGACAACTAACATTAGGCGTCCACTATGTATAGATCTGTGCCCAGCTATTTAGGTATATGAGTAGATTGGCAATTAGATTGACAATGGAGAGGCAATTAGATTTCCAGGGTATTTTTTTTGGAACGAAGTTCCTTATCGCGCATTGTGAAAGGGGGCTAGACGGAAAAAAATCATACGAAAAGTTGTAACGACGCTTTTTGCTATAGTGAGCTAAACTTATTATATATATATTACAATTCCTTCACTAATTAATCTAAAGGAACTTCGTTCCATCTGGGTGTCCCTTGACACCTCTCAAGTTTTTGTTTTATTATTGGTGTATTACCACATACAACAATCTTGTCCAAACAAGTTTACTATCAGTATGATGTAACCGATATGTTGCTGACCTTTACAACAGATACATAATGGATTTCGCGATAGTAGCACACGTGAATTCAAAATATGTTATTGATATTTTGAGGCAAAGTACCTACTGTACAACTATACCTATTGTATTTAAACTTTGATCACTTTATCTTTATTACTTTTTTGTGATATTTATCTATGTATTTGCAAATCCAAATATAGTACCTAAACTTTAAAAAAAAAGTTTTAAATCATAGGGAAATTCTACGCCCCGTTAACCACTCGGGCACCAAGACCACGCCTAAGAGCTTCTAATTTATCATTCTCGTGCTGTACCCCCTGGTTTCACCCGTGTTAACTATCTGTAGTTAACACGGGTGAAACCAGGGGTTACAGCACAGGATGTAATCGTTTATTCCGTAAATATAAGAGATATTAAAAAACTTTAAACTGATATTGAAAGTACGTCACCGAATGATAATTAATACGAGTAATATCCATTTTTTTACTTTAAGGGCAATGACACTAGTAAAGAGGTTTTTGAGAGGGAATTTTGTTTCCAATTACACAGTGTATAGCCTGAAGCGTTCCTTATTAATACGAGCTTTAAAAAAATTCTAATCGGATTAGTAGCATTTGTAATCAGCGCGTTCAAACAAACAAACTCTGTTTCTTGTATGAACCGCTTCATATTATTAGTTCAGGTAGATATGTTACTATTTAAAGGCAATTGTCGAGCCGTCGCACCATATACCGGAACCCCCCGGGAACTAGTACTTATATTTTTTATATACGTTTAAATGTAATGCTATATAAACTCATATAAATATCTGGGCATTAATACACAGTGGATGCCTAATGATGAAGGCTGGCCAGAAGCCGCTGGTGAGAGAGTCTGGATTGGATGCCTTTGAGAAGAAATGGGAAAAAAATAATTCCAGACGGAGACATTTGGAAGAGTATGGACAAGACATTTGCCCAGCAGTGGGACAGTACCTGCAGGTAAATACTGTAATCCAAACTAATATGAAATCAAAAATGATTTATTTACTTAGGAAGCAAAATACTACTCTTGTGAAAAGTCATGATTCTACATGTACATTTAATGCCTATTAGCAAGCAGTAGGTAAAGCCGGAAAAAGAACAAGGCAACAAAAACTCGCGTCCACTCTTTACAAGTGAAAGTGAGAACTTTCTCTTTTATAGAGTCGCTGAACCGATTTAGATGAAATTTGCTGTGAAGTTAGTTTGAGTCCCAGGAAAGGTCATAGGATCCTTTTAATCACCCACGCTGACGGAGCCAGGGGCGATAGCTAGTTTATGAAGGGACGAGAAGGATTTCTATGAAACTGAAACTATGCCTAGTTTTGTAATTATTTCATTTTTTTACTAGCTGAACTCGGTCACACTTCGCTGTGGCTTTTAAAGCCAGGAACACTCTTTGTCCTTTCCAGAACATTCTGCTTAAGTTTATCGCAATCTGATCAATGGTTTCGAAACGCATAGAGGACATACAGACAAACATTAATAATAATATAATATAATATCTTGGGCCAACTCACACAACGCTATCTGATTCCAAACTACTATTGAAACCAGACAAATTAAAAACATACTTATATATTTCTAAATACATTCATATTATAGTTAAATAACACCCAGACACAGAATAAATCGTGCTCATAACACAAAGTTTTATCCTGGGTGGGGATAGAACCCACAACCTCTTGCTTAGCAGCCGGATGCACTCCCACTGCGATATACGTAGATAATACCTATTTAATTTCCGAGCAACAGTTACAGAGAGTCTTACAGATGTTACATTAATTTATATATTTTAGTAATAATACAATATGTTTCACCGTTGACATTGTGTATGTTTCTTTAACCTTCACGCGAATTCGACTGAACTGAATTTATTATCATGCACTTAGTTTAAAAACATTGTAAACACAATTTTGTATTTTTGTTGCGATGAGCAATATATACAACAGCTAAGCCGAGGGTTTATGCTATTTTTTTTCATTAAAAACACAGATAACTAGCAATGTGGAATTGTGGTCGCGCATTACTAGCAATCCTGTTAACCTAGAGGGGTTAACAGGATTGCTAGTAATGCGCGCGCTAAGCTCATTGGCTTGTGTTAGGAGTGGGCTCACGTTGGTAGTATAATAGGTAGGATTCAAAACCGCGAACTCGCGATTGCGAGACGGATGCCTTAGCCATTAGGGTACCGCCGCTTTAATATTAAAATATATAATTATAAAAAAACAAAAATGACTATTCGAATGAGATAGAAATGAGTTGCAAAACTAAAATGATTCTGTCAAAGTATACAGAGTGAATTTAAATATACTAATAATCTCCCGCTAGTGCCTTCTATTCTATAATAACTTTGTAATATCAGTTAGGTATAGACAATATTTATTAAATTAACCCCTAATCACTTACTACTTGTTTTTGGAGTTATGACTTAAACCACCTACAGACTATTGTACTGTAGTTAGTAAGTTAACTTCATACCAAATTTTATTAAAATCGCTCCAGCTGATTAGACTCACACACTCACAAAACTTTCGCATTTATAATATTAGTGTGATAAGAATATGGATTTAATTTTCATAAAGTGCATTGAAGAAAGTCTTAAACAGTAAATTATGGTTTGGATGCTTGCTGTAGTTTGATGGATGGTAGTTAGTGTAGTTTGACCTATAAGTCTACTATTTAAGTAAATATCATTCAACCACGTTCCATCTCATAGTCAGAAACTATGAAGAAACACCTTTGCGAAAACACATTCTCACTTGTAGTATTTTTTTTTTTTTTTTTTTTTTTTTTTAATAAAAGACGACTCCCGCACTAGGTTACAAGTCCTGTGTCGCGGGGGACATTACAAACATACAAGTCACGGACACAAAGTACACCCAAACTCAATTTGTGGATCACACAAAGTGGTGTCCTGTGTGGGAATCGAACCCACAACCTCTTGCAAAGCAGTCGGACACACTCCCACCGCGCCACAGAGGCAGTCAAAATTGTTTACTTTGCTTTTTGATATTTGTAAAAGGCAAATAATATTACAGTGGATTAGAATGATTTAAAGAACCACACGCGGTAACTGATTGACGAACACAAAATCTTAACCATCCTTCTTACGCAGTCGGGTAAAAACACAATAGTAACGTTGCTGAAACTCGCCTATCTCTGAATTTTCTTGGCCACAAATAGATAATACAAAATTAAACTCACCAAATTCTTTGACTCTAAAATGATTCTGTTTCTGAATCCAATCCTTAAGGTGCTCAATATCCTGCTTCAACTTATTCACATCTTCATATCCTAGAGCCTTCCTGACGTCTGATATTTGATTATCATTAAATTTTAATATAGGGTTCGACTTTATTTGGTCCATTGTGTCGCTGTGGTTACCGGCACACTATCCGAGAGGGCCGGTTGACTTACGCTTATATAGTAATTCGCATTTCAGACTACGCTATAATATAATAGCATAGCATATAGTAGTACAACAATATGGCTCACTATACATTAACAAGAACATGACTGCCTCTGTGGCGCGGTGGGAGTGTGTCCGACTGCTACGCAAGAGGTCGTGGGTTCGATTCCCACACGGGACACCACTTTGTGTGATCCACAAATTGTTGTTCCGGGATCTGGGTGTAATTTGTGTCCGTGACTTGTATGTTTGTAAAGTCCCCCGTGACACAGGGCTTGTACCTACCCTACTGCAAGAGTTGTCTTTTTAAAAAAAAAAAAAAAAAAAATGTTAACATTTTAGAATTTTATAAGCTATGGGTCTTGATCGCGTAAATATTTTATTTTAAGGCTAAATACCTTTGTTTATTGCCCGACGTTTTGATCGTATTGCAACGGCCGTGGTCACGGGTAGACTGACTCAGTATTAGGACCCGTAGCTTATAACATTCTATAATGTGTACAAATCGTGAAAGTTTATAACATATGTTCACATTTAGCTATGTTATATATTATTGATTTGCCATACGCTATGAAATTGAGCGATGCGTTGTGCTGTTACGTGTTACAGTTACTATTCGTCTGGGCTTCCTCGGATTGGTTTTAGTTTAAACGATGTTCAGGGAACGAGTTTCATTTATAATCCAGTCCAGTATAAAGTTTTCAAGCCATTGAATGCCACCAATGGGCATCAGTCCAACTCCTACGCTGCGCCGCGAATGCCACGCATAAAGTGTTAACAAAGTGCATGTCCGAGTTCAGAGCTCCAAAATTCAAGGTTTTTACTCTTCCTGTCCTGGTTGCCAGTTTTAGAGATGCCAACTCTATATGCGCGCCACATTCTCCTCTGAACTTTTCATGATGTTATTATTGCAAACTAGAGTACAATGGCAAACTAGAGTCGAATTCTGCATTGACTGTATAGTATAAAAGTCATTGTGTGCACACTCTCACAGATCGCTGGCAACTGGGCTTGTCATATTAGGGTCCTAATTAAATCGTGTCCGTGACAAGCCCGTGCAAAGGTGCGCTCAAAGATGCATTTCTAAGCGCAGCTCTCTATTTACCATTAAGACAAGATATTGGCAAATCGAACGTGCTTGCCGCGGACACGAAAAAAAATATTGTAAATAAGGACCCTGGTAAGAATCCCTAGAGCAAATTTGTAAATGATATATTCCAAGTTGGATTTGTCATGTTAGCTTCGTTTTGACGAGACACCTAACTTTGTGTATAAGGTAAATTTTTGTAGTGGTACTACTATAAACTATATCTACGTTTAGAGGCTGATTATACGTTTACAGCGCCCTAGGCTAACAAATATTATAAACGCAAAGTTACGCGTTTGTAGTAATAAATAATGGATGACAATAATTTAGTACGCTAATATTGAAAAAAATAAAAACATATCTTGAAAACCAATTTTTTTTTGTAATATTTTGGACACTTACTAGCCAAAATATAAAGATACGAAATAATATATAAGAATAATTTAAAAAAAAATGAGACACTTGTACTTATGTATAGATTATTTCACCCATTCAAATATAAAACTTAACTATTGTATAGAAGCCTAAATTTCCTTTGACACAGTGTGAAATGATCACCAGCGTCATTCATAAAGTTAGGCGTCTTGTCGAAACGACGGTACCATGACAATTGCGCTTGGTATCTTTCATTTGAAAGTTTGTTCAAGGGATCCTTACCTATAACTGCTTGCTATTATACCGCGTAATGTGAACCCAATACTATATAGTATAGCGTATCTCTGTCTGTCTGTCTGTCTGTTACCTTTTTACGCCTAAAGCGCTGAACCGATTTAGATTAAATGTAGTATGGGAATAGTTTGAGTCCTAAGAAAGGTCAAAGGATGGCTTTTATCGCGATAACCGACGTTCACGCAGCTAATAAATACTTAAACAATACGAGTATAATCTAACAAATTTATTGCTACAACATTGTCAATATAATAAAGTTTTTATTGTAACTACATAGTAGAAATTTAAATAACGTTGTAGTACAATCACAAAAATAGAATAATTCTGAAAGTACAAGAAAGATTGCAAAGGAACGGATAAAAGCGGCGGTAGCCTAATGGCTAAGGCATCGGTCTCGCAATCATGAGGATTCGAATCCTACCCATTACACTATAATACTACCGTCGTAAACCGACTCCTATCATAAGCAATTGAGCTTAGCTGGAGGGAAAATAAAAATAAATAAAAAAATAAAACCGATCTTCGCCATAGTCTTAGCAACTTAAATGATTTTGTGAAATTCAAGTTTGATCAGGATAATTGGAAACTAAAATGCTGATTGGATAAATTTATTGTCAATTTATAATATCTTTATTTATTATATTATTATTGGATAGTGTGTATCTCGTATACGAGATATACACTAAGGCGAGAGACACCGAGCGAATAGAAATGTCAATATACTATGCAAATTGGATTACTTTGATCCATTTGCACTAAGTAAACCTGCAGCAAGAAGATTCTTGAACCTTATTTTTTTCCCAACTAATTTATAAAATTTTATAAAGATTGGTCCTAGGATATTCGCAATAAACATTTTTTTGCGATTATTCTAGGACATAAAAATACGGAGACATAAACGAAGATTATTAATTTAATAGGCTATTAAATATGAACAACGGCGAATTGGAATTGCACACTTAAGAATTCCGTACAGTTTCACAGAAACGAACACGGAACTTTCAAATTAATCAAGTACTTACTGAACGTAACATGAATAACGCTAAGTGAGTATACAAAACATTGAGAGTAGGAAGGTTAGCGACGGGCGCCTTCAAATTTGACGCAATGCATGCGTCTGCAGCGCTGTATGCACGCTGCTGTCATTCATAGGTCGTTGAACTGATTCGCGACCGCAGCAAGTGTAGCGCTGCAGTCGCGCGTTTTTTTTATTTATTGGGACTTACAAAGCAGTTCGACCGCATCGCTGCAGCAGCGCTGCTCGACCCTTTGCGGCAAGTTTGAGGGCAGCCGTCTTCATACGTACATTCTTCGAGCAACGCACATATATATATATTTAAATATTTAAGGATAAAAAACTTGGAATGCCTATGGACTGCCTCTGTGGCGGGGTGGGAGTGTGTCCGACTGCTACGCAAGAGGTCGTGGGTTCGATTCCCACGCGGGACACCACTTTGTGCGATCCACAAATTGTTGTTCCGACTCTGGGCAATAACAAAAGCTATGATAGTTCTTTAACTACCGACTAGATGTCGCTGCGAAGGCCTAATTTCGCGAGCAACAAGAGATAGAAAAATTCGAAATCTAATAACATAGTTCATATAGGTAGTTCGCTTCTGGCCCCGGTTTGGCTACGGAAGTCTCGGGTTCGATTCCTGAGTCTGGATTTCAAATTATTCTATCTTTTAAAAATGCATTTATTGTATTAGAAAATTATTATTCATGCCGGCCCTAAACACTATTATTGCGACATTAAACTTCAACATTAAACACATTAATATAAAACACCTAACGTTCGTATGAGGCTCCAGACTATATTCATCTACACTCGGTAACGCCATGGAAGAAATAAAATCTAATCCAATACTAAAATTTAATGATAATCAACTATCAGAGGTAAGGAAGGCTCTCGGATATGAAGATGTGAATAGGTTGAAACAAGACATTGAACAGTTAGATGATTGGATCAAAAAGCAGGAGCATTTCAGGGTTAAAGAATTTGGTAAGCCCTGTTTTTATTGTTTCATTTTTTCGTGCGTGTAATTAAAAATCAAATCCAATTACACGCCGCTTTCTGATAGTTTATTTATGTACCTACTTAAATAAACTTTCAGAAAGCGGTGTTATAGGAGGGATTGCGAAGTTTTCTAACAAGTAATAATTTAAAAGACTATAATTAGCTTTTATCCCCATTTTTGGTATTGTAAATTTGTATAAACTAGTATTTCTTTAATTGATAAAATATCTAGACAAACTAAAATTACTATATCAAAGCCCAAACCTGAAAGTGTGAGTGACTTTGTCAGTAAATGGTACCACAAAAATGCATACATTGTGGGATAGTGTTAAATTAAAAAAAAAGAATAAAAAAGATTAGTGACTGTGCTGTCGTATAATAATATTTTGAGTGTCTATATTTTATGTTTCATCATATTTTTAAGCAATTTTTAATGTTATATTAAAGTTAAAGATTTTGTTTGTTTATTTGTTTGTTCGTTCAAACGCGATAATCCCAGAAACTACAGGTTCGAATTAAAAAAATATTCAAGTTTTGGATAGCCCATTTGTCGTGGAAGGCTATAGAATAATTTAATATCACGCTATAATCAATAGGAGCGAAGTATCAATGAAAAATGTTGCAAAAACGTGGGAAATGGACGCATACAAAGTTGCGCGAGTCAACTAGTTTTTAATAAGAATGCAGGCAAACATGTACCTACTTTTCGGCATTGTTTACTAAAAATGCATACAAAAATTGCTATGTTCATAAACCATAATAGTTCGTGACGGACGGACTATTATGGTTTTTTGTTTAGTTTAGTTTTATCGACTTAATTTTGCGAATGATTAGTTATTCAGGGTGTAAAGGGATGACAACTGATGATGCATCCATCAATCTAAATGGCTTGGACGTCTGTCACAAACTTATTGTAAATGTCAAAAACGTAATCCATTTAAATTGATATGACATCGTTCGGTTTTGGAATTCCAAACAGACGTCGTCCAGTATAAATAGAAATATACCACGCCACGCCATTTGGAAAGAATCCGCATTGTCAGTGAGTGGGAAAATTAAGGAACTTAAAGTAATTATGTCTATGGTTTATCCTTTCGTCTCATTTAGAGAGAGAACTGTTTTCTCTTTCTAAGTATAGTATTTTGATACATGGTTATCATAGACATGAAAGAGAAAGACGGTATCGCAAAATATTAATCAAATCACGTATCACTCGTCTAACGTACGGATTTAGAAAACAGCATTTTTGCTAACGTTGGGACGAGCGTTTTTCCAGAACCACACGTTGGCCCAGTGGCGTTAGGACCGACGTTGGGGCCAACATTTGGAGCCGACGTAAGACACCTTTTTCTTATTCATACATTTTCAGGGACTATTGCAATCACTGACGTGCTCTCCTGCTTTTTTTCAAAACTGAGTTACAATGCTATCCATTAAAGAATTTTATAAGCTACGGGTCTTAATTGTTCGGTGGTGTGTGGTGTAATAGTGAGAGATAAAAATCAAGCGAGGATAGTTTCCGAAACCTGCGCTACCCGTGACCACGGCCGTTGCTATACGGTTGAAACGTCTATTATAAAAAAATAAAATATTTACTCGATTGAGACCCGTAGCTTATAAAATTCTATAATGTGTATAAATCGCGAAAGTTTACGATTATATCATGTCTTCCATTGCAGATGTCAATATTTGTGTTTTATAACTCCAATGCCGTAAAATTATTTATGCAAATCCTGATGGCAAAAATGCTATTAGGTAATTATAAAACATTACAGAGATCAAAAGTCATGTTGGAAGTAGCTATAAAGTTATTAACGGGACGACCTTGCCTAAGGCACCTGTCCCACCAACGACGATGAGCGAGAAGCGAGTAGCATGTATCGCTCAAGAAACGTACAGTAGATGTATTTTGTAGATCCCGTCTGTGTTAACATAAGAGATGCAGTATAGAGCGAGTACTCGCCGGCAGTGGGACCGGTGAGCGATCAACTATTAATATCTGTACCTTTTTTGATTACACGGGATTTACTTAAGAATGTACGTGTCTTGAGCGTTAAATCGCTACTCGCTACTCGCCGTTGGTCGGACAGGTGCCTTAGCAAATAAACCGTGACATCGTACTAGCGCACTAAAGGTTTTTCTGTAATTTATTGACATTTTGGTTTTAGACAAATCGTGAAAGTTTAAGTAATCTTGCATTTAGAGCAAGTTTTGCGAAAAAGCTTTATATTTATATTTTTTGTCTTGTTTAACCATATAATGTAGTTGCAGAGAACGTTACTTCAAAAAAATTAAAACCAAATAAATTTCTAATCTAAGGCAAGCACCTCAAATGAGATAGTCCAAGAAAATCCATTAAAACTGATAATATTAAGCAAAACATATTAAAAGTGCAAGAATTTTAAACTAGTAATTTAAAAACTAGAGCTACTAGAATGAAAAATGGTGCTGATTTCGTAATCGGCGTAATTTATTCAAAAGCAATTATTAATACTCTAGAAAATATTTTAGTGTTCGCCAGTGTTAAAATTATTTTACATAATATTGCTTTTCCCAAAGCAGGGCCGTTTATTGTTGACGAGTTCTTATAATAGTTCACTACCATTTTTAACTGACTTCAAAAATGAGGAGGTTACAATAGGTCACTTCACCAATTGGTGCTTTTTGAGAGTAAATGCAGGAATCCCTATGAAGTATAATTTGAAGAGTTCCCTCGATTTCTCCAGGATACCATAATCAAATCGTAATCTGGTGACAATGGGATTAACTTGGAAGCCTTACAAACATAGAATACCCTTTCAAACACAAAAATATTTTTTTCAAATCGGTCCAGCTGTCTTTGTTTTGTCGAATTGAGAACCTCCCCCTTTTTCGAAATCGGTTTAAAGTATAATTAAAATTGGTTCCACTCCCCACATACACACATACTGAGGCTTCAAAAATAAGATATTTATATGGCCTGGTGGTGTAGTGATTAGTGACCTCAACTGCTAAGCAAGAGGTCAAGGGTTGTATTCCAACCCAGGATAAATCCTTGTGTGGTGCACTATCTATATAATTGGTACATTAGGCTCTACCTAGTTTGATTCTCTGAGCTCTACATGTGTGAGTTGTCCAAAGATATTGTATTATTACAGACATCCCCTTTTTTGCATCTTAGGTAATTTATTTTTATATTTGTTGCAGATAAAGAATATCTGGAGTGTATGTTAATTTACAACAAAGGATCCATTGAGAGAACAAAAAAGAGATTCGACAAACTATGCACTTGCATAAATTTAATGCCGGATTTTCTTCAAAACTTTGATATAAGAAATGAATTCATTCATTTTTTTAATGTCGTGTAAGTATTTAGAATATACAAGGTTATTTTTGGTATAGTGCAAAGCTCAGACACCACCATAAGATCACTTCAAGAAATCACATAAAAAAAAGAAAATGAAATTATTGAAAACTTGCAGAGTTAAAAGCCATTCAAGTTGTGTTCTTCGCGCTATCGTAGTGTGTATGTATTTTTTAATAATATCCTTGATTATTATTGAAAAGTAAGGGATGGTTACATTTCACATCACATTGTGATCAGGATTTGGGCTGTTAGATATAATATAGATATATGTATAGATTGGATTAACGTATTAAATAAGGATTAATTAATAAATTAATTGAAAAATATAACATGGTCCAAAAACTACCCCATTAGATTGTGTTACTGATTCTGAGCAAACAACTTTGGGGTTTGTACAATACCAAGAATAACGTTATATAATTGACCTTTGATGTATAAAATAAATCAAAAACAATTTAAACGAGATTATCATAATAGATAATCTCGTTTACATTGTTTTTGTTAGTAGTTACCTCAAATTGCGGCTCGTAGATTAAACAATTATTGGTGAGCCTATAAAAATAAACAACACTCTGTATTGATTTAGGTAATATACTAGCTGTCCCGCGCAACTTTGTATGCGTCAATTTTCCCTGTTTTTGCAACATTTTTCATTGCTGCTCCGCTCCTATTGGTAGTAGCATGGTGATAATAGCCTATAGTTTTTATCGATAAATGGGCTAACCAACTGATTTTTTTTTTAATTCAGACCTGTAGTTCCTGAGATTAATCTCAGGAATCTTATAATATTAGTAAAGATACTCTTAGCTTGACTTGTAAATCGCGGGAAATTTGTATAACAAGCTATTTTGTAAGATGCTAAAGTCGCGTATACAGGCATATCACCGTCATCTAGTAATACCTATTGTGTAATGTGTTTCTCTTGACGGTAATCCGTTATGATTAGAAAGGTAATCAGTATTTTCATCAAGGTTTAGAGTACCCACATAGGTTTAAGGAGGCCTTTAGATACTAATAATCTAAGATGGATTAGTACACATAGGGCAATCTACTGTAGCGGTACAGTAGTAGACCGTCCTCGATAGGTGTACATAATTTTATTGCAAAATGTGGAAATAAAAATGTTTTTGATGTGAAAACTTCTTAAGAGGCGTTGTGCACTTTTTTGGTATGGGTAAAAATGTTAAAATTGAGTCAGGATCACGTGACCCTGTTCGGAAATTTGTAGGACGGAGGGAAAGCAATGAAAAATTGCTACAATATCATTAGAATACGAAGATAACAATGTTATCATAGCTCAGGTGGGAAATCGGGCGGTCCAGAAACTAGAATTTAGATTATTTTTATCCTTTTTTTGTTTTAATTTTTTGATTTTGGTTTTTTGATTTGTGATTTATTATTTCATTTTAAGATCAAATAATTTTAGTGTTCCGTAGCCAAAATGGCAAAATGGAATAAGGATTACATTGTTCCGTAGCCAAATGGAAAAATGGAATAAGGATTCCATTTTGCCATTTTGGCTACGGAACACTAAAAATGACAATAGCGGACGGACGGACGGACGAACAGACGAACGGACGGACATGGCGAAACTTTAAGGATAGTTTCGCTATGTCCATCCGTCCGTCTGTTCTTCTGTCCGTCCGTCCGCACTATTTCTCAAAGATTGTTAGCGCTAGAAGGCTGTAATTTTGCATGGATACACATATTACTTATGCCGACAAAGTGAAAGAATAAAATCATGAAAAACATATTTTTTTTAGGGTACCTCCCCTATGTGTAAAGTGGGAGTGTGATTTTTTTTTCTCACCTGCCCCATCGTGTAGGGTATTTTTAGATAGGTATTTTAAAAAGGGGGAGTATTTAGGGGTCGGAAAGACGATTTTTAAATTGAGGGATCTGTTTTTAAAATATCAAGCTTTAAAGTGTAAATTTTTGTTAGAGTCACAATTCCCCCTGCCAGCTAAATTGTTGATCTTGGATTTGCGAAAAAATAGTAGTAAATATAGTGAAATTAAAAGGAAAACACACGGCTAAGTAGGCTTTACAAGTTTACGAAGAACAGCTGATCAAATGAGAAGTAACAAAATTTTCGTACAAATTCCATTGAATAATATTATTAACAAGAGATAACGTTGTAAGTATGAAACAAAAACAACAGAAAACCCACTTCATAAGCCATTCGTATGAGGGGGGGGGGACTACACAACCTTACATTGAGCGTGGCCCGAAATGCACTTGCCCGCTTTTTTTAAATTTTCATATCAATAACACCTAGACACAGAATAAACCATCGTGATCATCACACAAAGTTTTATCCTGGGTGGGGATCGAACCATGACCTCTTGCGTAGCAGTCGGATACACTCAAAGCACTCGAAGCAGTCAAACGACCTCTTACTCAACAATCGGTATTACTAACTACTAGATCGACAAGCTATTTCACTAATAATTAATTAATTATTAATAATAATTTGTTCAATTATTTTAGAAACATGTGTGTGTTACCGAAGCCATCTAAGGACAATTATCGAATAATAATAACAAATCTTATAGGAAATGATGACAGCGACTTTCATTTAATACAATTCTACAGATATATGTTGGTGGTAAGTTTTTTTTCGTACTATGAGAGATGAGAGGTTAGTTTAACACGGTCACATAAAAGGTGTCCATTTTATAAAATATTTATTTTCGATGCCTCTGTGAGAACGTTAGCCGTAGGTATGTCCTACGCCTAATCTGTCTCCGCTCCTGATAGTTTCGTCCCAATAGACTATGAGAGTGAGAGAGTAAATGTACTTACTTGTTTGCACACTTGAGTAAGTCTTCTGTGAAGTTGGCTGTCTTGGGACAACTCACACAACGCTATCTGATCCCATGGAACAGTACCGCAGGGTTAAAGAAATTCTAAGGTAACCTGACACCATATATCTATCTTGATTGACACGGTTCTTTGTACCTAAAATATTAAGCAACTACAATTCAAAGGGAAACCAAAAATAATGGTGTTTTAAGGACCCCTCGCCACTGGTATGGAAACCAGACTACTCATAAATATACTTATATATTTTAAAATACATATTTAGTATAGATAAATGACACCCAGACACAAAATTAACCATCGTGTTCATCACGCAAAGTTTTATCCTGGGTAAGGTTGAACCGAGGACCTCCGGTTTAGCAGTCAGTGTCACTGTGGAGGGCAAGGTGTTAAGTCCCTCCAACACAAAGGGAGAAACCTCCGACCAGGCAAGGTGATCGTGCCTGGCGGACCGCGGCCCAACGGTTAACGTTGGAAACTTGTATATATAGTTAGCAGCTGTGAAAACTTCTATATCGCGATTCAGGATTTTGACGCGAGCTGTCAAGTGTCAGTTTATGTATATTATTAAATGTGGGTACCGCCACAAATCAATAGACCAGTCGACATGATAATGAGAACAATATTCGTACGTTCGAACACACTCGTACTTTTATTACTCTCTGCAGCAAAATCCCAGATTAGCAGAAGGACAGATTTGCATAAAGGCAGAAGTACAGACCCACACAGAAAACCAAGAGAAGTGTGTCCAACTGCTACGCAAAAGGTCGTGGGTTCGATTCCCACACGGGACACCACTTTGTGTGATCCAAATTGTTGTTCCGAGTCAGGTTGTACTTTGTGTCTGTGACTTGTTTGTTTGTAAAGTCCCCCGCGACACAGGGCTTGACATGACTCCCGCAGTAGGGTACAATCCCTACTGCGGGAGTCGTCTTTTTTTAAAAGAAAAATATAAATGCAATGTTTGTAACTTGTTCACGATTATATGGGTAATTAAATGTGAACCCCTGAAATTTAAGTAATAATTATAGTATTGTTATTTTAGTTCGGATACTACATGCTGAACAATGACTACTGCCATGGACTTGAATTGGTAGGGGATACAAGAAACATGACAATTGGCACTGCAAGCAAAATTAACCCTTTAGTTGTGCACAAAGGTCTATCCATATTGGTCGTGAGTATTATTACAATAAAATTAGGCTAGTTAAAGTCCACGACCGGTCGACATGAATATTATCAATTTTATAATATACTAGCTGCAACTACTTAGCTGTGTGGCACCGGCTTAAGAATAGTGCCACCCCATCTCTTCCCGTGGGTGTCGTCAAGGCGACTAAGGGATGTCACACGGGAGGACGGGCAGCAGCGTCCTCTGCGTATTTCAAGCCTTACTGCGATCGCCAACCCGCTCGCCAAGCGTGGCGATTATGGCAATTACCCCCAGGAACTAATAAGTAGGTTCTACTGGGGAGACCCGTGCCCAGCAGTGGGACATCATATGGGTTGTTATGTAGCTGCAACTTCGTATGCGTAAATTTTCCCCGTTTTTGCAACATTTCTCGTCGCTGCTCCGCTCCTATTAGTCGTAGCGCGATGTTATGTAGCCTATAGCCTTCCTCGATAAATGGGCTATCCAACAAAAAAATATTTATTTAATTCGGACCAGTAGTTCCTGAGATTACCGCGTTCAAACAAACAAACAAAAAAAACAAACTCTTCAGCTTTATAATATTAAAGTATAGATTTTCACTACACTAACGCAGATAAAAATATATAATACTAGCTGTCCCGCGCAACTTCGTCTTCGTAAATTTTCCCCTTTTTTATTTTTTATAATCCTATGTTACTTCTAATACCTCCAAGAATGTGTGTTTATTCGTTACATACAAAAATACAAATCTTTCCTCTTTATAATATTAGTGTAGAATAGCTGACCCGCGCAACTTCGTATGCCCAATTTTCCTCGTTTTTGCAACATTTTTCATTTCTGAACCGCTCCTATAGGTCGTAGCATGATGTTATATATACTATAGCCTTCCTAGATAAATGGGTTACCCAACAAAAAAATATTTTTTCAATTCGGACCAGTAGTTCCTGAGATTACCGCGTTCAAACAAACAAACAAAAAAACAAACTCTTCAGCTTTATAATATTAAAGTATAGATTTTCACTACACTAACGCAGATAAAAATATATAATACTAGCCGTCCCGCGCAACTTCGTCGTCGTAAATTTTCCCCTTTTTTATTTTTTTATTATCCTATGTTACTTCTAATACCTCCAAGAATATGTGTACAAAGTTTCATGATGATCGATTGAGTAGTTTTCGCGTGAAAACGTAACAAACAAACTTACATTCACATTTATATATGAGTAGGGATAACGTTAAGAAATGCATCCAATGTAATGTCTAGTCTTCTAATGTCAATAAGATTTGTATTAGTTAGTTAGACCATAGCAGCAGTATATCTAACGTGAGATTCGAACTAGGTTACAGCTGCGTCATTCATAAGAAATTAAAAAGACATTATTTTTACACATGAATCTAAAAATAAAAAAAAAAAATATTTTTTATTTTTTAGGGTTCCGTAGACAAAATGGCAAAAACGGCACCCTTATAGTTTCCTCATGTCCGTCTGTCTGTCTGTCCGTCCGTATGTCACAGACGTTTAACTCAAAGACCACCAAATTTCATAAATATTCATTGAGCAGTCAAAGTATATTGATGAAATTTGGTGAAAAGGTGTCTTGTAGTAGCCGCTACTTAGTTTGATAGCTCAATAATAATTATAAATATTTTTAGGGTGGGCCCTCCCGTACATGTAACAGAAACAATTTTTTTCAGCGAACATCAACGTTTGTAACGTGTACATCATTCCACGGGTCTTTTAAGAACAGTTTAGGGTTTCTAATATTTTTTTTTTTAATTGAGTGAATATTTGTAAAAATAATCGCTCCGAAAGTTGCATTAATTGTGTCCACTCCCTTTAACTTTTGAACCGTGTGACCAAAATCCATAAAGGTAGCGCTTCATAAATACTTTAAACTAAATTTATTTTGGGCATTATCGGATATACTGTTATTGAATTATTGCTGAAAAACTGCGTTTCTCAACAAAAGGGCGCAAGTGCTATGAACATACGCTCTTCTGCTAATGCAGTTATTCAAGACTGCGGAACCCTACACTGAGCATGGTCCGACATGCTCTTACCTGTTTTTTTTTAATATTTTTTATAAATATTTCTTTCACAAATACCTCCAGCTCACCTGTTTTATTTAAATATAACTCATTTTTCTAGGATGCCATGGGCCAAAGAGTAAAGAAGATGCATGTAATAAGTGGTTCCAATTTTTTTGATGCCGTGATGATTTTATTCAAGCAAGGCATGTCAGCAAAAATAAATAAAAGAATTATAATTCACTCAAATGTTGAAACTTTGCACGAACACATTCCTAAGGAACAGCTACCGAAGGATTTTGGAGGAGATGAGAGTACTATGAAGGAATTAAGTGGTATGTTAGGTGGTATATCTATGCCAACCGTAATAACTAACAATATTTTTTATAACAAATATACTACTCGTATATATATCAAATCCATACGAATATTATAAATATTTAAGTTACTCTGTCCGTTTGTAACTTTGTCACGCTTAAACTGCTGATCCGATTTAAGAAGAGATGGATATAGTTTAAGTCTCAGGAAAGGACAAAAGATAGCTTTTTTTGCAATAATCGATATCCACATGAGCTGAGCCGCGGGTGAAAGCTGGTCTTCTATAAAAGCTTACCTTGTTTATTGGCCGACGTTTCGAGCGTATTGCAACGGCTGTGGTCACGGGTAGACTATTTCAGCTCAACGTCGCCTCTGTAAAGCGCAGGTTTCGGAAAGTATCCTCGTTTTATTATCAACCGACTTCAAAAAGAAGGAGGTTCTCAATTCGTCTGTATGTTTTTTTGTATGTTTGTTCACCGATTACAAAAAGACGGCTGGACCGATTTGAATTTGTTTCCGTTTGAATGGGTATACTTCCAAGTTGGTCCCATTGTCATCCGATCACGATCTGATGATGGGATCCTGGAGAAATCGAGGGAACTCTTAAAATATCAAAGGCACACCTACAGTGATTTAGTTATATTTCACAGTGATTTGTGCATTTACTTTTAAAAAACACCAATTGGTGAAGTAGAACTGATGATGAAGACCAAAAATGACGAGCAGACCTATTCAATATTTCTCAGTTTGCGATTCAGTTACTTTAATATGGTATTGTGTAGCAGTATTTTGAAGTTGGTGCCGAATAAAACATAAAGACTACTATTTCATGGCACCAACTTCCTAAATAGGTATATTACGTGTCACGTTTATAATTAGCAAACAAAAAAGGCCTAATGCAGCTTAGCAGTTAACATAAAACTGGTTTTACTATATCATAGCGAAATAATTGTGAATTCTTACATAATAAATACGTTTTAGAGGGACCCGTTATAACAAAAAATAAAAAATAAGTAGATACTGTAACAAACTCAAAATGGTACTTCTACGTTTCTATAGTTAGCATTAGCAAATACTCTAAGGCATTCATTCTATGCTTAAAAAAACTGTTTGCCGCACCGTTGCCGTTGTGACGTTGCGACCAAAAAGGGGAAAAAAATCTTAACGCAGTTTTTCCAAAAACAGTGGAATATTGATATGATGAATGTATTAATTTTGTTCGGTGACATCTTTGGAACGTTTCCTCTAGGATTGTTTTGTTAATGCGTTAACAGTGTGATAAGTTGCGTCCTCCTTTATTACCTTCAAAAAATGACTAATTGTTGTGGGTTTTCTTTTAAAACTTAGGGACTTTCTTTTCGCTGTAAGGGTGTTTGTTACTGATAGTCCTGGTTATTTTTTAACACCTGCAGTAGTTGATGATAATAATAATAATATATATAATAAACCCTTTATTTCATGCAAAATAGCAACTATATACAAATTTCTCTCTCTCTCGTTTCTTTCACCATACCCGTTGAGTTTCATTATTAGATGTTCATCTTTTCTTGGTTGCCCTATTTTTGCTTTAAAACCACGCAGTAATATATAGTTCTTGTGAGCTTGGTCTAGAGCCCTTTTGACGTTCGAGTAGAAGGTGTTAATCTCTTCTTCGCACGCTTTTGCAGTTGGTGCGTATGATTGTATAATTGACAAGGACAATCCTTGTATGTTTAAGTTCAATAATGCTACTCTATCATTTATGCCCTTATAACTTTTAATCCAGTTCTTGCGGGTTTTATTTATTATGAAACCGACTCCATATTGTCCAGGTGTTTTTACCGTGTAACAAAGTTTGAAATTATTATATTCTTCTATCCGGTTTCCTGACCTCCTTACCTCACACAGTCCAATTATGTCGTATTTGACTGTAATGAGTGTTTCGCTAAGTTCGATTAAACGTTCGTAAGTAGCTAATGTTCTGACGTTGTAGCTTACTATATAGAGCAGGTCTTTCTTCTTTTTAGTTGAGTTAGGTATTTTTTGGGTTAGTTTTTCTTTTCTTGGTATTGAAGAAGTTTGAGATACTTTCTTTAGAGGGTTTTGGTCTTCATCTTCCACGGTGACCAGCCGGGTTGGAAGAGAGTTTTTGTTGCTTAGTTGAGATTGGTTATGTGTTATATCGTTGAGGGAGGGGGGTGTTGGTTCCGCACGGTGTCTACAGAGGCGGCGTGCGCATTGGCCGGCACACCCCCGTGGGATTTGGAGGCGGAAGTGCTCGCCGAAGTGTATCGGCGGGCGGTGGCTGTTTGGGCAGGGGGTTCGGTGCCTCTGCCCGAGGAGCTACGCGCTTGGCGCGGTGAGGCACACCGGGCAATCATGGCCCGGTGGCAGGGCCGGCTGGAGGCTCCACGGGCAGGTGTTCGAACCGTGGAGGCGCTCCAGCCGGTCCTGGAGGAGTGGGCGGGGCGGCAGCACGGGACCCTTTCCTTCCGGCTAGTGCAGGTCCTCTCCGGGCACGGGTGCTTCGGGAAGTACCTGCACACGGTTGCTAGGAGGGAACCGAGTCCCACCTGCCACCACTGCGACTGCGGTGAGGACTCGGCGCAGCACACCCTCCAGCATTGTCCTGCTTGGGAGGGGCAACGTCGAGTTCTCACCGCAGTGGTCGGAAGTGACCTCTCGCTGCCGGCCGTGGTTCTGTCCATGGTCCGGAGCGAGGGGTCGTGGAATGCGGTCGCATCTTTCTGCGAGGACATCATCTCGCAGAAGGAGGCGGCGGAGCGCGTCAGGGAAGACAGCTCCCTGGCGGATCCGCTCCGTCGCCGGCGAACCGGGCGGCGTCGGCGCGCATATCTGCGCCTGATGCCGCCTTAGGTGGGGCTGCGAGCGGGCGTACGGGGTAATCTGCCCCGCCCGCGGCCTTCCGTGGAGGCGCGGCGCCCTGTGTGTATCCAGGGGCCGCGTGGGTGTGAAATGCCCGGAACGCAACAACATCGCGTCCGGGCATTGCCACTGGGCGGGCCGCTGACGGTATAACACATTCCGGCGGCCCGTTCGCGAAGGTGGCGAACGATACACGGCGGGTTTTTTAGTGGGTGCAAACCCCACACTACCTCCACCGTCTTCCCCGGACGGTGAGGGTGTTCGTCAGGATTTTTTCCCGCCAAAAGAAATAAAAAAAAGGGGGTGTTGGTTGCTATAAATGTAAGTTGTTGGTTGTATTGTCGTTTTTTGTATTGTCGTACGTTTGGTTTTGGTTTTGTGGTGTGTTGACATTATTGTTTTTTAAGTAGTTTAGAATGCTTGGCTTTAGAACTTCTTCTGAGACACTGTTTGATCTAGTTATATTTCTTTAGAATTGAAATGTGTAGTCGATTCATCGCCAGCCTAACATCAAGCATCATCTTAGATTGACCAAGCGGAGATTTTACTTGGAAATGGTCCATAAAAAGATTAGCTATCTCCCCTGGCTCAGTCTTACCGCCTACGCTCACAGTAAATCCGGGCTTATAATTCAATTGGTTAGTATGTTTCCAAAAACCACGAAAATCATTGCACGAATGGTGTGACGCTAGTATATCCATTAAAATTTTATTTATAATAGCACTTACCGAACTCAAAATGTCAGTGAAATCCGCTAAGTTCGCACTCACATCAACAGGCATGTACACACATATCACAAGAAAGGTTTTATTTAACAACACTATTTTGATCGCACATATACGCGAGTTTTCGCACGGGTTAACGGTAACATGTTGAAAGACACTCGTCCGCCATAACAACGCTACTCCTCCGTAAGGCCTGCCGCGCATAACACCCGACGTTAGGTCGACTGCTGAAACTCCAGTCGCACTGAATTCGTCGCTTATGGTGTTTAAAAAAGGTATGTCGTCTGGCAAAAGCCAAGTTTCCTGAAGTGCCACCAAGTCGCATGATTTACAAATATCCCGAATATTTTGCAAAGAACGTTTGACATTTTTACAATTAAAAGTAATAAACTTATGAATTATCGTTTCATCCATCACTAATTTGTATTTTTATCAGAGCCGATAGTTTCCATTTTATGTTTAGCATGAAAGTGGATAAACCTTCGAAAAACAATACCTTGTGGCCATATTGTCTCGTCTAAATATAGTGGTAGTTTATGTATTGATACAAAAAACGTATAGGCATTGTAGTCGCATTGTCGCTTAATAGATACTTTTTCTAACGATACCCTCTCTTGAGTTTTTTTTTCTATGTAATTAACAATATCTATTTCGTTAAATGTATATTGATTTCCTTTTGAGGTGACAATATTTCACTGCTACATAATATGTTCTCAGACACTGAATCACATATCTTCCCTGATAAATCCATCGGCACACTGTTTTTCTGATTCCTTTTAGCCGCAAAGGTTGGGGACATGAATTTGTTTTCCTGGCGGCATCTATTGAAATCCTCCAAATCATCTCGCGTCACATACGAAGATTTTATTGCGCTAATTTCCGCTTTTACTGTCGTTAAGTCTTTTAGCAGCTTACTAACATCTATGTGATCGACACTTAGTGGCGGTAATTTTTCCAAGTCCCTCGCCACAAATACCGGTATAACGTCCGAATCGATCGCTTTGAAACGGCCTATGATGTCAGATAATATGCGTTTCTCCTTGCCTTCTCCTCTCCTTTCTTTATTTTTCGTTTTAGGCAAATCCGACGGTAGGGATTCGATCAACAATTTCGACTCATCCGAAGAACAAAGTCCGATCTGCAGGATTGACAGTTTTCAGTAGAGGACAGAGAAGTTTTTAACATGTGTAATTGTGAAACGGTGAGACTTAACGTTTAGATTTTTTGGTATGTTGTTATAACGCCCCAGCCTAGTTAAATGCTATATAATGTATATTTTTTATTCTTTTAATTAACGAGATAGAGAGTATCATATCAACATAGGACGTTTTATAGCGGAAGAGCGGGTGTCCGTAGTGAACATCATACGTTGTTTTACGGAAACGTCTGAATTAAGTGACGTCCTATATTAACATGGTCCGTTTTTTGTTGAAATTACCCATTCCTTATGAGTCCTTTGTGAATAACCACCTAATAAATCAAAGAAACTAAACTAACTGTGTCTAAACTAAAAGTATTAAAACATAATGTTAACCATATTTATGTTCACCCTCTTACATAACAAAATAAAAAATGAAATAATTATTTTAAACATTTATTTATTAAAAAATCTTAAAATAGGTAACAAAACCTAAGGTAGCATTACTTTTAACATAAATAACATCACAGGTACGGATTTAAAATTACCTGAGTATAAGGCTTACCTACAGATATTATGTAGGTACCTACCCACAAGAAATTTAAACTTTGCATTAATTATAAAAAAATATATTTAAAATGACATTCAGTCTTAATTATTTTTATATTAAAGAACAATCAAACTGTACGTATACCTAAAATTGCCTCTGGGACGTAATACTCAAAACTTAAAAATAATTATTAAATGGTATACATATCGTATCACAGCAAGTTAACTAGGTAAACTTACACGACTATGGCACAGACTTAAATTAGCAGTCTATAGCTTATAAATGTACGTAAATATTTATCACAACTATGAAAAAGACCTATAACAACCAGCCTTCATAATCTTTAATCAATCAGTCTTACATACATAGTGACCTAGACATGCGTGCACATCCCTAATAGCAATGAAATTGTACTATCTACGTACAATTACTTAATTTTGTACTTATTATATAATTTAATTAATATAATTCCTCTAAATCAGAAGGTATACTAATATATCAAAACAACAGCAAAAAGAAAAAAAAACTTATTCCGATAGGTCATCATCCGATTCTTCAGAAACATCAACAGTGATGTGATGTGGCAAAGAGTTAAAGTATGGATGATACTCTAAGGGAATAACTTCTGAGCGGCACATATCCATTAAATCTTTATATTTAGCAGCAGGAAGCGTTACAGGTTCAGAATATGCAGGTTTTAGTTCAGTTTGTACCGAGTTCCTAGTATTCCCGCGAATCACTAATATATTATAATCAGGTTCAGTCAGGTCATATTTAAAAAACAATTTGTTGGGATCACCACCGTTGGCATGAACTTGTCGAATGTTATTCCAGTTAATCTTCTTGCCCTTAATGTCTTTCAACCAAACCTTATTATTAACAAGACATTTAAAGTCAAACACATCCTTCTGGGTTACGTTGCGAACAACATAGGGTTCTCCTTCGTTCTTGGCCCATCTCACTAATAAACGCCATTCATGAGGGGTATATATGGTTTTGGTTTGAGAAGCTCTTTCGATGACAGAGTGGACACTGTCCCCCTCATTTTGGGTGAGTCCCTTCTGTAAAAACTGCGTGTGTTATGCTTATGTTAAACTTTTTTGCGGCGTTTACGTATGATGAAAATACAAAGCGGTTACGGTTTTGGCCAGCACAATTGTCCGACCAAAAGCGAAACTCTTTGGCCCCTTGCTCAACATTAGCCTGGATAAAATCTAAAAGGCAACTGTTACCTTATTTGCGCCTCGTTTTGCCACAGATTCGTCCCACATATAGCAAACGGCCTTCCTTTTAGCCATGTCAAAAACCGTAAAGTTAAAAGAAGATAGTTTTCTCTTATAGTAAAATAAGTTAACATTGCCATGCGGACACTGCAAAACTTTTTCAAAATCAAACACAGCAGTAATCATGTTTCCGTTGGACTCCTCAGCATCTTTTTTATCTTGGCTTTTTAAAGCCCTTGCGACGTTCTTATTAGTCTGGTGTTGTAGAAAATGTTCTTTTTCTTGATCCGTTGGATCCTTCTTCAATCGGAAAACATGACACTCGTCGCACTGATCCTTTTTGGGAATATGGAAAGCTAGATTGAAGTTTGAGTTAACAATGTCCCGATATTGACGTTCTTTTGTAGCTTTAGATGTGTATTTCTCGGGGTCAAACCATTCAAGATACAATTTGTACATTTTAGCAATACTTAAGTCTCCTTGTAGGTAGAGCTTTTGGCTATTCTTCCGTATATAATGCGATTCAACAGGGACAAATGCCCGTACATGGTCACAAACACTTTGTTTCAGTGTGTCATCTATATAATAACGATCCTATGATTTTTGTGGCGACCCCGTTGGTCATCCTCTATAATAGCACCATCGTACTTCTTCCACGCAGTCTTTAAGATACGAGTTGAAACGGCGAGAGTATTAATAAACATAATTTGGCATACTTCAATCTTCTCGCAGTGAAATTCTTCGGCATCTGTGATCAGTGGCAGATAATACTTAAAAGTATATTTCCTGTTATTAGGAGTATCTTGATTCAGGCATCTTTTCTCCTTCATTTTATCGGAATATTTGATGATAAAATTCCACTGCTTAACTCGATCGCCCAGTTGCCAAAACTTTGAGAAGCATTTTAACCGCTGTTGATGAGATATCTTATCATGGCATTTGTAACGACATTTGCATGATGGCCCCATCGTTTTTTCATCTACAGCTTTCCCTCTTTTAGTAACATATTGCTTGCCTAAATTCTTAAGGCATTTGCGCTTAAGGTCTGTCCATTCTTTTGGGTGCCTCTGTCGTTTTCTCGTATTTTTGGGCGTCACGGTCTGATTGCTTGAGTGCGAAGTAGCAGGTGAATTTGTGGTACTAAATGACGACGGAGAAATCACAGATAAACTATCTACGTCATGATTATGACAGAATACGCTATTGCAGGTCGAATGGGCATTAGTAGGAGACGGCATAGGAGTTGGCAATGACAGTTCAGTGGTTAAGTGAATCAGTGGTGAATTTTCGAAACTAGAGGGCACATCTTCTAAAGAAAATATACTAGGCTGATTACTGTAAACTTCTTTGTTGTGACTGTCGTGAGTAATTTCTTTGGTTCCATCATCTTCATTTTGAACTTCCTCCCATACATCAGCTAGTTCCTGACTGACTTCTTCTGCACCAGGAGGCAAAGGCGACATTTGTTGTGTCATGTCATTGTCATCAATATTCACAACTAAAATAAAAAAAATACAACTGTGTATTATTATAGGTAGATTAATTCAAGAAGTCTTAAATGAAAATCTTTATATTTAACGATATTTTAAAATGAACAACGTCCTAACTGAGTAGATTATCCCGGTAACAACGTCCCATCTTTATATTGAACTAACAAATCGTATCACATATTGCGTAGATAAACGTCCTATATTCAAATCAAACGCTTGGAAGTTTGATAATGTTCGTATAAAATCGTCCTTATATTTCATAACACTTCTACTTTTTACTATTTAGTATTACAAAAATAATGATTATCCTGTGAATATACATTACTCCAATCGATATTTTCCCACTAAAAATGCATTTTTATACTTCTCCGTCAAAAAACATCCCATATTAAAATCGAGCGGATACAACTATTAACTGAGACAAAAAGGTAATATACATAAAGTTTATTCATTTAAGAACTTAATAGTGTATATCACAAAATAATACAACTGAAAAATCGTCAACTTACCAGCATTTACACATTTTTTCATATAAACAGCAGGAACAGTTAAAAATAGCGGATTAGGCTCAGGCTCTTCTACATCTTCCTTAAGCATATCTAACATTTTTCGTGATCGTGACATATCTATAAATAATATATTTCATGCAAAACACTTGATAAATATTTAATTCGACCGAAGCGAAAAAAAGCTAAGCGCATGACACAAAAACGTCCTCTCTCCAATGAACAGCGGCCGGTCTGTCGAAGAGACGGGCCGCCCGCGCCGACCCCGCTCCCCGCGCACCGTGATATGATCACTTCATGCGTTTTTTTACGGAGCTAATGTAAAATCGGACATTATTCCATTATATAATTCCGAAACTAATTAAGATACAAAAATTTTAAAAACATACGTCTATAGAGTTTGTGTTCCTTATCTCGTTTATCTATTTACCTCGTTTTGGCTCGATGGTCACATCGGACTCTGTTCTTCGGATAAGTCGATTTGTTTGACTTTTCAATCTGTTCACTAGTAAACGATGATGCACAATTCTCACTAGGGTGTCCTCGTCGGACACAGAAATTTTATTCTGTATATATGCTAGTAATTCATCGATGACTATGTTGCATAAACTACACTTTAACGTATTTGACACTTCTACACACCCGATAACACTTGCAACGCCAATGGATGCGCGCGCGCGACCATTTATAGATGGGTTTGATCGTTTTACTTTGTTTTTCTTGAGAGGCCTCGTTGTACTATTACTATCTAGTGCTGGGTCTGGCTCCGGTGAAGTCATCAGTGTTCTTTTGGTATTTGGTTTTAGTATAATAAGCTTGTCATATCTTATCGTGACGTTATTTCCTTTCTCGCGCTCTTTATTTGCTTATTCCTGTAGTTTTTTTCTTTTTTCTAATATATATTTAGGGTAATCCTCGTTTAAATAATATTGGGTGTCTTTCAATAATCTTTTTTGCTTGAGAATGCTAATCTTTAAACCAAGTGTTGAAAGAGTTACAATTATTGGTCGCGGTTTGACGCATTTTTTCCCCACTCTCTTTATATCTTGAATATCTCTACAGTTCAATTTTAAGGATAGCTTTTCACTAATAAATTGCAATAAATTATTCTCCAAGTTATGGTAGGATGACTCATCCTCCTCCATACCGAAGAAAATTATATTTCTCTGTCTTGCTTGTTTTTCCATAGCTTGATTTCTTTTTTCTTGTAGTTCAACTTTTTCTTTCAAGTTTTGATGGTTTTCCTCTAATATTGTAAATTTCTCTTCTAATTTCTTAGTTATGTTGAGTGTTACCTGCTCAGTCACCTTTTCACAATTTTTTTGGATTTATATTTTTTGTACGTTCAGTTCCATTTGGATATTTTGTAAGGCTTTCATAATTTCCTCCATGATATCTGTATTGGTACTCGTTGCGTAGTCTAATAGAGGTGGATAGTAATTCCAGTTATATTATTCAATAACTATTTTATGTGGAATATGTTGTGACCCTCTCAGCAGCGTCCTCCTTTTCGCTAAATAGCAAGTTGTAAATAGATTCTTTGTTTACTATCCAAGTGGTGACCTCTCGTGCTATGCGATGGATCATAGTTAAAAGATCGATTATGAGCTAGTATAGATACTCATCAATAGATGGCGCCTTAACCCATTTGGACCCAATAGCAAACTGCCGATAGAATTTTTGAAAAATCTTTATTAGCTTATTTATTAGGTGCTATGTAGACATTTTAGAGAAAAAAAATAAAAAAAAGTTTTTTCCTTATATGAAAAAAACCGCCGTCCTTAAATGGGGCCAATGGACTCATGTGTGGTATTTTTCGAAACATCCTTTTTCAACGCATAATGTTTTTATGCACTTCTTGCATTGCCAACGTGCTTTCATGTGGCATACGACGCATCTTAACTGCGACGACAGCTTCTGGGGGAAGTGCCCAACGCTATCTTGACTCATACCTGGCACGAGTGAGGACGATTTTCGTCGCCTCGGATCAGGTTTTTCTATGGCTGCTCTTAGATAGTATCGGGCGATACTTCGGCGAAACTGCAGCTGATCCATTTTGTTTGCTGCCGTCAAAATTTGGAGGCGCCAGGCATTGGATACAGCCAAATCTAGGATGTAGGTAAATATAGTCCACCACCATTTTTTTCCACGTATGGCAGTTCTATAAACTGCGATGGATTGGTCGGCCTGATCAACACCACCCATGCCTTTGTTATAACTTTGGAAGACTTTAGGGATGTTCACGTCTATCTTCTTTCGTTCGGCAGAACTCCATCTTTTTACCTTACCTAGAGGGTTGACAAAATCATGATTTGTACCCATAGTACATACACTATTATCTAGCCAACGTACAAATAAAATTTCATTAGCCGTATCAAATCGATAGTCAAATTCTGCTCGGTTCTTCTTTTTCATGTCTTTGACGGACACCAGTGGACATTTCTTGGTTCTATTTTCTCTCACAGTGCCTGTAGCACGGTACCCAGCTTCAAGCAAATCTCGCAGCAAAGCGTGACTAGTGAAGAAGTTGTCGAAATATACAATATGCTCTTGAGGAACAGCGTTTGTTTTTTCTAAGAGGCCCTTTACAACCTTCGATCCCAAAGGCTCCTTGCTAGTTTCCCCTGTAGACTTTCCACAATATATATCGAAGGCGTAACAATAACCATCAGAGCTTGCAAGCATCCAGTTTTTGTACCCAAACCTCACTGGCTTTCCTCTTATAAACTGTTTGGCAGGGTGACGTCCATAATATTTTACCATGGACTCGTCAACAGATAGATGTTCGTGTATCACACCCCACTGAAGAAATTTCTTCATTACCAAATCACAAAGTGGTCGAACTTTGAACATTTTGTCAGAAGATCCAGCAGCAGTTTCATTATCGCAAAAATGCAGAAACTTTTTTATTTCTACGAATTTGTTCTTCGACATCGATCTGGAAACAATAGGGACACTGCAGTCCTCATCTAGAGACCAATATAATCGTTCTCGTGGTAGAGTGTGATATCCAGTCAAAAGTAATATGCCAAAAAACAGCTTTAGATCGTCAACGGTTAGTTGAAAGTCGTGGTTGTTATGTTGTGCAGCATATAGCTTTGTATTTGAAACAACCATGTCAAATACTTCTTCATCAAATATTCTTTCAAAAATACTGACTGGCGTTTGATCGTTGAGCTCGTTTATAACAATCTCGTTTCGTTGCTGAAGATTACATTTAGTGGGCGAAGTATAACCATACGAACCGTCACATTTACGCCAAAGTGGTTCCTGAATGTCACCTCTCCTGCGTTTTGGTAGTAGTGGTTCATCGTCGCTGCTATCCCATTCCTCGTCGTGCCTTGATTCAAAAATCTCAACCCTTCCTGGGAGATCTCGTGGCAAAGTACTTTGCTGGACATCATCTTCGTCACCTTCTTCTTCATCCGTGAGAATACTGGGGTCTGGAGGAATAGCCACTATGTCGTAACTAACATCAGGATCATCCTCTCGACTCAAAATATTTTCGATGGCCTCCTCGAGACCGTCAAAGTCATTCGTAACGTCAAATGATCGTTTAGTCATAGTTAGTATCGATACTAAACCTGGAAATAAAAACATAAAAAAATGTTATCAATCAGTCCATTGGACCCAATCGGGAACAGCACACTAAAACAGCTCCAGTCATAGTAAATTCACGAAAAATCTAGGTTATGATAGCATTGTTCATTAGAAGAAACTATGATGCACAAGAGATTTACTTAAAATAACTGATTATCTAATCAAAACATAATAAAACACGACTTACCTTTTTCAAAATATAAATACAATACATTTAATTAATGAAATAGCTATAATTATCCACTTTATGCCACAGTACACAATACTATAATGTTATCGCAAAGAAATATCCTTTGACACTATGATTTTACCTTATAATAATAGATATCTGCAAAAAAAAAAGAAAATGTGGGTACTTTTATACGTGGACCCAATTGGAGCCGGCGGGCTTATATGGGTTAATTAAATATTGTAGTGGACAATGACATTGAGTTTTGATCGATATTAATCTTTGAGGTTATTTATCACTATAATTTGTACATAAGTTATTCTGTAGTGAGATGATTGTTTAAACTTTATATCTTTAATTAACCACCAAACTAAACTAAATAACACGATTTAAAGTCACTTGCCGTTTCTGGCTTATCTAATTGGTAAAAAGTCACTGCCCACACAAAAAGTTATTTTCGTTGATTATCGCAGTATTTGTTTATTATTCTTCTGAACTTCACTTTGTCCTTAGTTATTATGCACTTAACTAACTTTTTTTGGTAAATTGCACTATATATCGGCGTTTCTTTTATATTTTTTGATAAACAATTCACAGAGACTATGTTGATAGTGGCACACCAGCGCTCTACCCAGTTGATGATACTACAGGGTAAATATCTACCCCAATTACTATTAGGACTAATGGTACTTCTGGGATAAAAATATTCCACGTAGTACCATTAGTGTTACTAGTGGGACGAAATTTCCCAGTAGTACCATTAATGGTACTAATCAATGGAACAGCTGGGTAAGAGGGCTTTTTAGTTTCCTTGTATTTATTTTAATAATATTTTTTTGTAAAAAAGTTCTTTTTCACTCACTATTAGGGCAATAAACAAAGTATTTCACCTTAAATCCTTACCCTCAGTAGGATCAAGACCTACCCACTACCAGACAGTCTTAAAGACAAGGCTTCCCTCCCCTCTTCAAATCTTAGAACCACATCTACGTTTTCTAATTTATTTATGATTGTATTTGTTCACAGATATAAACTTCAAAGAACTAAGTTCAGACAGACACATAAAAAAGATAAAATTCATGGAAAGTGCAACTACAGATGAGTCCCGTAGACTTGCTTATAAATTCAACGAAGAGTATTCAGGAATGCCTGGTTCTTTTAAAGTTTTAAATGTTGATTAAGAACTTAACAATATTTTTTTTTTAGGGAATGGTACAAAATATTTTTTTGGAAATTATCTCACATCCTTACAATATCTATGAATTTATAGGGTTAAAAATATTCTAAATGTCCATTATGGATTCTTATATATTAGACTTTTCAACTGACTTCTAAAAGGAGGAGGTTCTCAATTCGACTGTATTTTTTTTAATGTTTGTAACCCGATTACTCGCAGACGGCTGGACCGATTTGAAAAAATATTTTTGTGTTTGAAAGAGTATACTTTCAGATTGGTCCGTCCCGTCCGTCATCAAAGTTCTGATCTGATGATGAGATCGAGGGAATTCTTCAAATATTAAAGGCACACATTGGTTGATTGGGGTATATTTTGTTGTAATTTAGAATTCAGATTTTGAGAAATGGAACTGATGATGAAGACTGCAGGTAACCAGCGGAACTATTAAATAATAAATATTGCGGGTTGCGATCTGAGTATCGTGTTCGATACCTGATTCTTCGCCTTCGTCAAATCATGTAATGGAACTGATGGTCTAGTATCAGATGAACTCCTTAAAAAACAACGGCCTTGTATTTTGTAAAAATAAATGAGCAGTTTGGATTAAGCTATTGTAACATAAATCAACTACAAAACAATACACTAAAGCGTGAGAAAAACTTTTTTACAAAAAAATATAAACTGACTTCCAAAATAAATCTAAGGTAAAAACAAAAAATACTTAACTTTGCCAGACACTACAGCAAAACTACTCTACTCTACTTTTAAAACCTACACAAAAAGTGATACTAATCCAAATTTGTGGTGCGAAAAAACCCTGGCATTTCCATAATACTGTACGTATAATTTGTCTCGAAGACGTTTGGTTTCATCTGTGCAAGCTGCGTTCAGCTCTGTCAACAGTTACTGAGTTGGTATTGAGCATTAAATGTCTATTAACTCATCTGAAACAAAATAAATAATTAAATGACTATTGAACAACTGCGAAGGGCTGATGGCAGCTGTAACAAATTAATCCTTAAGTGGAAAATTCAAGCGAATATCCAACTATACTGATACAGACATTTAAAAAAACGAATAGAACAAGTGGGAACGAAGGCTAGGCAGAACCTGTTCTGTGGTCACAAGACCACTGATAAACATACATATATGATTATAAATACATTCCATAATTAATAAATTTTAACATTACTACTAAAACACTGTTGTTAAAACACTTAATACAAATTTAAAATAATACGTTATTAATTTCAGTTCGATGGGTAAATGTCTACCATTTACAATAAAGCCTAAAAAGGTAAACCGCCGACTAGTGTGGAAGCCGAAGGCCCTTATTCTGCTGCTAGCCAGATTGCGATTAATATATACGAGTACTGAAGTTTTGCAGACGATAGTATAGAACATCAGATGTATTATGTTTTGACTAACGACCAAATATTTTATATGAAAATGTTTATTAACCGTTAATGTCAATATACTGCATTCGCTCACTGAGATAAGAAACAATAAGATTAAACACTGTACCCGTAATGGCGTAATGCCTAAGTTTCAGCAGAAGTGTACTATGCACCACACAATCAAATGTTTTTGAGAGGTCGTAGAAAACACCAATGGCGTCTGCGAGTTTTTTCAGGCACTATTTATGTGTTTTAGTAGTTTAGAGCCTGCATCTACTGTCGAACGACCCTTTCTAAATCTATATAATCCTGAACACTATGCAGTAGATTATTAGACTTAAAATGTGTTTCTAACTGCATTGGTATGGCCTTTTCAAAGATTTTACTAATAGCTAGTAAGATAGAAATAGGTCTAAAATTACTAGGGTCGCTTTTTGAACTTATTTTGAACAAAGGGATTACTTTACTGTGTTTCAATAAATCAGTTGCTAAATGTGGTGCTATTTTAATTATAATGCAAATAATTAATTTAACTGAAATAACCCATAATTCTGCTGTCTTTTTGCAATTAATTGACTTAAATATTTTTATTATGTCATTGGGGTTTATAAAATAGAATTAAATGGTACAGTACACTTTTTCACACTGCTTTTTACAAGTGATTGAGCTTTAGCCGGACATGAATTTAAGGAGCTGGTTTTATTTATAGGTATTTTAGCAAAGAAATTATTAAATGTTTGCGCTAGATCAAATTAGTTACAAATGTAAAAATTAAGAGATATGGAATAAAGAGCCTTTGTTACGTTAGTACATCGACAGGGGCAAGCCTCAAGTTACCATGGGCGAGTGGGACGATCCTCTCTTAACGCCTACCGCACCTCAACGGATATCCGCCGAGCGTTCGAGTTGACTCACTATTATTAGTACACTTAAGATAGTTAGTAAGGACCTTGTGTATAAGGTAACTTTCAAACGTACCTACTTTGCTCAAACAACGCAGACATAGACATTCTCCACGTACAAGAACCTTCGACTAATGTGGACCACTTTGTTCGGGAGGCGTTCCGAGATTCCATGTACGTTAGAGCTGCTACATACGGAAGCAGGTCGGAATCAATCGGCACATCCGAGTGGTAAAACCAAATTTACTCGTATGTAGATGCCGTCCAACAAGTTCTACGGAATCTAATGATGTGCCGTGTGCCGGCCCGAATTAACTACCTGATTGGAACTATTTGACCTTATATATTTGGAAATCTTACCGCTAATATATCTGTAGTAATAGATCATAATATAAAAATCCTTATCATCCTTTGCAATAAGTTGTGTAGCTAATATTCGGTAGTTATCTTTGGTTGGCTTAGGTAGTACACAGACGTGTCTAGAATTACGAATACCTTAATATAATAAAATACACGTGAAAATTGTATCTAAATCTCTATTGGATAGTAGATCTAAATCTATAACGTTAATCTTGGTATAGTGTAAACCTAAAAGTAGTTTGCTCTGAATCGGTAACATAATCCAATGGGTTTTTGTCAATAATTAATTATTTTATTTTTCATTCTAATAGTTTAAATCTTTTTCATAACGAGATGTAAAATGTAATCATCACTTATTTTCAATAATATCATAAATAGACACAAGACTATGGCTTATAACTCTGCAGGTTTTCAATATTTGCATTTTCTTTTGACGTGTTAATGTTTTATAAATCGATGACCAGCTGCACTTACGTCACTCAAAAAGAGTGACGGCAACGCTTACGTTAGTGACTGCAGCAACGCGAAGGGCGATTCCGCCTGCTGAAGCTGCCACAGGCATGGTTGTTATTACAATGTCATTAATGTTTTGGCAATTGCAGCGACATGCGATCAATTGTAAAATGATCTTTCTATGTGATTTCTGTTTTTTTGTATTCGCCTTATGTTTAGAATGCTTCTCTCCATGTCGTTTTGGCAGGACAAAACTTTGTGTTTTACTCTTTCATTATGTACGCGTGTTTGGCTTGCTTAAGTTAGACTTGGGAGTATACGAGTCTATTATAACATTTTTCATCCTCAGGCTGAAATTTCCTTTAAAAAATTCTTTTTGAGCCCAGTATTTTTTCCACGCTGTTCATTCTTGTGTCTATTATTTTTTTATTCACACATTCAATGAGCTTTTCTTCTACTTTAATTGATTTTTTGAAGCTGTTTGTCATATTTTTTGTTTTTTGAATAGAGCTATATCATCAGCAAATTTTAGATGTGTTAGTTTTTTATTTAGTATCCATATGCCTTTATTTTTTTATTTTAAGTTTTGAAATATGTCTTCTAGGATAGCTATAAATAGTATGGATGATAAGGGGTCACCTTTTCACACTCTTTTTGCGATTTCGAACTTTTCTCCGTGTCTTTCTAGTTTTATTTTGGTAACGTTTTTAGTATATTATGTTCTTTATCATAATTATGTATTTTTCGTTTATGTTGTTATTTCTCATAGCGTTTAATATAGATAAGTGTGTTAAGCTGTCGAACACCTTAGCTTAATCTATAAATGCTATGTTTAACAGCATGTTATTATCTATATATTTTTTTATTATTTGATCCACAGCATATAATGTGATCCATTAAAGAGTAGCATGGTCGGAAACCTGCTAGCTCTATTGATTGGTTTCTGTCTATGTCTGGAGCTATTCAACTCAGGGTTATAGAAGAAAACATTTTATAGATTGAAGATAGTAGATAGTCTTTTTATATGTCTTTCTATAGGAGCCAAAGTTTTTTCTTCTAGTTGGGTTTCTATTGCATGTTCATTTTTAATTTGTTCCTCTTTTCAGGTTTCTTCTTGGGATGGTGTTCTGTAAAGCTCTGAGTAGAAAGATGTTGCGCGCTTTAGTATGTCTTCTCTATTTCTTGTTTTCTGCTTTTGATCTTGTAGACGGTTTTATGCATTGATAGTTCTTTAAAGGTTCTTTTTTATCTTTTAAATGTTTGTTGAAATTAATCTTATATGACTTTCGTAATATTATCTGATTGCTTTGTTTATCTTCTCACATAGTTAATTCGTGTTTATACTGATTGTATTGTGAGAGTACTTTAGATTTGAATGTTTAGAAATCAGTTCTTGTGTTTGTTCACTAATAATTTTAGATTTAATGTTACTGGTTTTAATGCTTTATCTTGTTTCTAAACTATTTGCGATGGTTTTTTTCCAGCTCAATGCTCATAATTTGTACACTTTTGGTAAACTTGAATAATAGACAGTGATACCTTGTTGAATCTCGTTTTTAACAAAGTGATTCTTTCAGATATACCGACAATGGTCACTATATTTTCTTTCAAGGTTTACTTTATTAAAAACCCACGCCATAAAGTCCCAATGTCTCGCAGTATATTTCACACGCAATATTATTATTATTTTTATTTTTAATATTTAATGTTATAAGTTACTGCCTCTGTGTCGCGGTGGGAGTGTGTCCGACTGCTACGCAAGAGGTCGTGGGTTCGATTTCCACAGGGGACACCACTTTGTGTGATCCACAAATTGTTGTTCCGGGTCTGGGTGTACTTTGTATCCGTGATTTGTATGTTTGTAAAGTCCCCCGCGACACGGGGCGTGTACCTTAGTTGGCGGGAGTAGTCTTTAAAAAAAAAAATTATTATAGTAGAGTTGTCAATTTTATGTTCATTATATGTTTGAACATTTTAATTTGTATTTATCTGTTTCAGAGTAAAGGTATTTTCTTACGATATCCTTGTGGCGTTAATTAAATTAATTTACCAAATGCACTAGTTTATATCTGTAATATGTTCTAATAAAACTTGAACACTGTAAAAATAGCCAAAGAGTTTCTTAGCAACTTGTTTTCAGAGTGTTGAAAGTTGACGTTTTCAAATAATGTTGTTAACCGATCACTCGGCAGACGGTTGGACCGATTTTTTTTTATGTTTTAAAGGTTATACTTCCAGATTGGTCCCATTGTCATCAAAGTTCGGATCTAATGATAAGATCTTGGAGAAATCAAGGGAACTCTTCCAATATTAAAGGCACACCTATTGAAATTTGGGTATATTTTGTTGTAATTGTTATGTCTTAAAAAACACCATTGAATAAAATGGAACTGATGATGAAGACCACAGATGACCAGCGGAACTATTCAATAATAAATATTGCAGGTTGCGATCTGAGTACAGTGTTCGATACCTGATTCTTTGCCACCGTCAATTCCTCGTTGCTTTTAAGTTACCATAAATTTATTTCGGAAGTCGGTTTTTATTTTTTTGTAAAAAAGTTTTTATTTGAAAATATAAGTTTTTATTGAATTTGCACAAAGCTTGTAGTGTGAAAAATATTTTTAGGTCGGCGATTGTCGTATGGTATCAAAGAGCATGAGATTTTATGGTCTTTGGTTGGTATAAAAATTGTGTCCGCAATACACCATAGAATATTACAAAGTATGTGAAAAGAATGTATACTTACACTATATTAAACATGTGAACAAATTCAAAATTTCGTAAGAAATTTGGCATTAAATTTGTAAAGGTGAATAATTTATCAAATCTCTGTTTTGCCCGTTCTATAGATCTTTTATGGTAAATCAAAAAAACTACGATCTGAAAGTGAAATAAAAACACGAAGGATTAACTTAAGCAAGCTGTTTACCCGACTTTCACAACAAAATATGTGTTACTTTTTTAAACTCGCCAAACGTGGCAATTGTGGCTATCACTGACACAGGATGATGACCACGCTATACCTTTCCGACCACTTGAATAGTTTCCTTAGAAATTTCAAAGCATCGGTAAAGAGGATATTTCTGTGCCCTTCACCTGCATATCGCGACAGAAGGCGTTTTGATCGATCCACTCTCTTTAATTGCACAGAATGATTAAGGGCATGTCCTGTTTATCGGCGTTAAGCACCGAGCTTCAGGTCTAGTTTTATAATACGTGACAGAGTCCTAGCGGGAATCTTTATTTCTCTCGATAACATTTTTTGCTTCCTAATGGAATTTCGACGAATACTTGCTTTAACAGCATTAACAACCTTTGTAGTTCTAACAGCACGCGGCCACCCCGACCTCTTATGGTCTTCGACAGAGAAAGTGTTGTTGTATCTGACAGTACGATATACAAAAATACGGCTGACACCAAGCTTTTGAAGTGTCTGGAATATGATCGACAGCTCCATACCCACTTTGTACAAGGCGATCACCGCAATCCTATTTTCTTTAACACCCCAATCCATATTGTAATTTGATAATGAACACAAAAAAAATGTGAAATGACTCAAAATTAAAATATTTTTTTAAAATAATAAACGCGTTCCAAATTCAAAGAAATTAAAAAAGTGAAAAAAAGAAAATGTGAAATGAAAAAAGTTTGTGGACTAGTTATAATAAGTAGGATTTACCATCATCTTCATTATGTGAGTGAGCCTCACCGGATTTAAATGAGTCGGGTTGTCACTTTGTTTAGACATGATTTATTTTTAGCCTCTGATTGTGGAAAAATGGCTATCAAAGTAAATTAGATTACGAATAATGTCGTATTGTACTTTTTTTTTACTGACCGTGGTCCTTAGAAAAAAATCACTTCCTAGGAATTGGCACAATAAAAAAGTTAATTCGTTAGATAATACAAAAACACTTTGAGTGGATCATCCAAAAATTAAAGCAATGCGTAGATCATTATTGACTATTGATTGATTATTTAACATTCTTCAATATAAAAATCTCGTGTCACCATGTTTGTGATTGAACTTCTATTTTTCCTGTTTGTGTCTGCGCTCCTATTGGTCGTAGCGTGATGTTATATAGCCTTTGGCCTTCCTCGATAAATGGGCTACATATGCAACAAAGAATTTTTTTTTTAATTCGGACCAGTAGTACCTGAGATTACCGCGTTCAAACAAACAAACTCTTCAGCTTTATAATATTATTATAGATTATAGATACATTCCATTGCCATAGTGATTGATTAATATAGGACCACATTAATAGCAATGGAAATAAATTTGTGGAATAGTTGTCATTAATTGGCTACTTTCTGACTTGTTGTCTTGATTTAAATTATCTACATTTTCTTTATTTAGCACACCAAACATGGAGCCCAGTGGAGACATGTTTAAAATTATGCGTTAAGTATACATATATTTTATAGAAAGTGGTGAAAAGCTTGTGCTAAGAAGTTATTTCAAAGACTTACCAAATTCTTTGACTCTGAAATGGCTCTGCTTTTTGATCCAATCATCTAGCTGCTCAATATCCTATTTCAACTTATTTACATCTTCATATCCGAGAGCCTTCCTTACATCTGATAGTTGATATTATCATTAAATTTTAGTATATTATTTGACTTTATTTCTTCCATTGTGTCTTTGGAGATATGAAAACACGATCTGAGGTCGCAGAAAAATATACAATCATTTTATAGAAAAACAAAATGCAATCAAAATCACATGGCGACCGAGGCATAAAATTAATAGGTATGGTAAAAACTGGCAGCACGTCTTTTAATTTTTCAAAATAAACAAATAAGTAGGTATCTGTTGAAATTATGCAGATTTAATCAATGCAATTATTTTTACCTACAAGCTATTGTATAGAATACTTGATACACTATTTTCATTAATTATTTTGGTCGGCAAACATACGGTGTAACGTAACAGATGATACGACTTAATTAGACACTATTCACTATTTACAAGTTTTACACAGATAATTTATTCTGATATTATAATATGATAATAAAAATACCCAAGGTACAAAATAATAACAAAGTCAAAAGTAAATCAAACCTTAAAATTAATAGATTTGGTGTCTCACAGGGCAGCGTGCTAGGACCATTTTTATTCTTAATATACATAAATGACCTGCCCAATATAACTCTTCATAAAACTATTTTGCGGATGACACTACTCTGATAATTATGTGTGAAAATTAAAAACGTACTAGAATGACAATAGCATGACGCTTAATTAGACAATCAAATGGTTAAGTTATAATAATTTAAAAATCAACATAGATAAAACGCAGATGATACAATTCCAAAACTACAGAAAAATCACATATTGAGTTTATTGTAAATTACAACAATAATAGAAGAAGTAAACACAACAAATTTTTCAGGACTGATACAAGCACTGCAATTGGATGGCGCATGTGGAATATGTACGTATTAAATAAACTCGACGTATTTGCTTTAAAACGCTATATTACCTATAAACCGTATCAACAGAAGCGGCACTTAGTGCGTACCATTCCACCACTGGTTAGTGGTAGAATACAGATTTTTTTAACTATTTTACTGTTTGTACTGTACTTGAAAGCTTTACTGTGATCGCCAACCCGCTCGTCAAGCGTGGCAATAATTATTGTGATCACCAGGATGTATAATAAGTAGGTTTTAGTGGGAAGGCCCGTGCCCAACAGTGGGACATCGTATCAGAAATTTATGAACATTAAAACTAAATGCTTTGACCATACGAAATAATGACGTCAAAATAAGTAAGGTGGTATCGTTTTGTTGATGTTTCTAAAAAAAATACTGATTTAACATGGCAGTCAGCTACCATATTAATCAATTCATTACCAACGATATGAGACTCCGAGATATGAAGAGGTATACCTTAGTTGAATATCAGAAGCTATAAATTTATGGATTTGACAATATTGTTTGTAAAATACCAAACCTGATCAAATGACTCACAATCACAATCGAGAAGCCACAGGGTCATATCTCGCCCCTATATACTACCGACTTGAACCCAATTCTAATACAATTTGGTAATACTAGCGGACGCCTCGCAGTTCCACCCGCGTAGTTCCCGTTCCCGTGGGAATACAGGGATAAAAATAGCCTATGTCACCCAGGGTTAGTGTAGCTTCACACCGATGAAAGAATTTTTCAAATCCGTTCAGTAGTTTCGGAGCCTATTCAATACAAACAAACAATCAAATCTTTCCTCTTTATAATATTGGTATGGATATGTTAGCTAGAGAGATCAATAATTTTGCTAGTAATTATATGCTACATTTATATAATTGACACATTTTTTAAATAAGTTATCTAGCAATGTGTCCATTGCTATATATATTATTTAAAAAATGTATCAAATTCGTCAAATCAAATGTGGTAAGGATGAAAACTCAAAAGGATTATGTTACGAATATGTCCAATTAAACACCATTTTTAATACATGGGTTGCGTAGCCAAAATGGCAATACGGAACCTATATAGTTTCGGCATATCTATCAGTTCGTCCGCAACTTAGCTGAGACTGTAAGTGCTAGAAGGCTGTAATTTTGAGAAAATGTAGGTAATGTCCTGTGCTTTGGCTGTCTCGCGGAGGCACTGCTGTGCCCCCTAATGTAATTTTCCTACCGTAAAAACCTTAATAATTATTTATTCAGTCAAAGATGCGCACAAAACAAAGTCTCTTTTATTTTACTGAATTCATTTTCATAAATAAATTCTTGTAACTAGGTGCTTACAGATAAAATAAGAAAACGAATTCATTAAGATATTTTGACTCCCTCTGCAGCTGTAAGAACAGCCTTTGTTGGACAAAAATATATGACCCAGTCTGCCTTTATATGTATACAATAAAGTTTATATTATTTACATAATTAAAGTCAGATTGAGTGACAGAAAGTGTAAAAAAGGCGATAAATCGAATGACTAAACACTATAACATACGAGAAGAATGAAAATGATTTAGTCAGATAAAGTTGATATTTCACACATTCACGGTACACCCACTCACTTAATTTTTCAATACCTGACAATAGCTATTATAAAAGATAGTTGTTACATCCTACAACTACTCAAAAGTATTAAATAAAAAAATAAATTTAAAAAATAAAAAACTCACCTGCACAAAAAAGATGAAAACAAGATCCCCTACATCACACTAATATTATAAAGGCGAAAGTTTGTGAGTGTGTGAGTGGGTTTGTTTATTACTTTTTCACGTCTAAATGGCTTGAGCGATTTGAATAAAATTTGGTATAGAGTTAGCTGACACCCTGGATTAACACATAGGCTAATAAACCGCGGGTAACACCGCAGGGAACAGCTAGTAATTATATAATTCCATGCAGTCGGAGGCTTTGATGAATCTCGATGAACTTAGTAAAGTCCAGGCGGAGGTTTTATTTTTTTTAATTAAATTTTTATTTACTTACATTGTACACCTAGCTAACCTATTGCCAAGATAGTGCCAAGCACCAACAATGCCCTACGTACCCTTGTTCCGTCACAATATGACCTAAGTATTTAAACTGTGGAACACATACTAAAAGTACTCCGTTTATTAATAACGGCAGTATGGCTATATCTTTGTTATTACATTTTAATAGCATAAATTTACTGTTAGATTCATTATACTTGAGTCCGTGTTCCGCAGCATAACACTCACACACTTCAATTCAATCGAGGGGCTCAGCAGGACCATGTCATCAGCATAACTCAGGTTATTCAGACATGCGTCATCAATATGGCATCCAACATGAATACCGTCGAGCTCCTCAATCAAGTGGTTTACATACAAATAAAAGAGGCAATGACATGGCGATGTAAGTCCATATTGCCTCACTCCACACTCTGGTATCCATCAGAAAATACATTTCACACTTTCCTCTGATTACTGTAGCATTAACCTAGTACCGCTACTAGCTACGCAGAGAATTACTTACGCCAACAAAGTGTTAAAAATCGTTCACCTACCTATCGTGTATCAATAGTTACGTCTCTTAAAAATATTTAGGGGATATATTGTTTTTTCCAATTTATGGATTTGTTTGTGAAATACGAAGTTTTGAAAGGCAAGTTTTTGTTAGAGTCAAGTGTCCCCCCTCCCTTTAGCTGACAGGTTGTTTTTGGATATGTAAAAAAATTAGAATAATCATAATGTCACAGCTAAGTAGGCTTTACAAGTTTACGAGCAACACCCAATCAAGTGAGAAGTAACAAAATTTTCGTACCAACTCCATTTTTTAAGAAACGAATAAAACTAACAGCCACCTCTATACAAAAATCAGTCCGCCGCAGACACCCCGTCAACGGCCTTCTCGACCGCTGCTAGCGCCTCTTCTAGCGATGAAAACTGTATTCCTTTAATAAAAAAATATTCGAAATATTTGCGATGGTCATCGACACAGAAAAAAGGACATAGGAATACTGACTCGACTACTAACCTCGCAATATATACGAGTATGCCAACATGTGCGACAAAACATCCAACAGTTTAATAAAAATAGTGACGTTTACTTTATCAATACTAGAAATAGGCATAAATTGTGTGTTCCTTACCATCGTCTGCAAAAGGTTCATATTTCATTTATGGGACTTGGTATCCGTTTTACAATGACAATGCATAATTCAATTAATAAGTAGATATAAAAATGCACATTAAAAATATAATTGTAAAAAAGAAGATATATTAGAAAGAACGCTTTTGCATCGTTTACATCTCTGGACTCGATTGAGATCAGAGATAAATTTTTTATAAAATACCGGGGGAATAAGGTTAAAAATTGTAGACTTCTAGACTTTTCCCATACATATCAACCCATATGATGGCCCACTGCTGGGCACGGGTCTCCCCAGTAGAACCTACGGGTATGTAGATCCTGGGGGTAATTGCCATAATCGCCACGCTTGGCGAGCGGGTTGGCGATCGCAGTAAGGCTTTAAGTTCGCAGAGGACGCTGCTGCCCGTCCTCCGGGGTGAAATCCCTTAGTCGCCTTGACGACACCCACGGGAAGAGATGGGGTGGTACTATTCTTAAGCCGGCACCACACGGCACTTTTCCCATAACGTGTGTTATTACTGTTTTAAACCATTACCGCCCGCCGTACTATTGGTTATACAATGTTACAACAGTTGATATTCTTTTTATTTGTAAAGTGTCTACAAGATTTTAATCTTTTGGATTTTTAATTATCACGTACGAAATAAAGTCATGGGTTATATAGAGAGTAATTCATATATTAATAATGATAATATCTTGGGAAAATTCACACAATGCTATCTGATCCCAAACAAAGCAGAGCTTTACATATTTTTTGTACAAGCTCAAGGCTATGGAAAAAAATGATATATGTATAAATATATAAATATTGAAAGAATATATATTATTTCAATATTTTTATATTTATACATATATTTATATTTATATTGAAAGAGTATATATTCTTTCAATATTTATATATTTATACAGATATTTCATTTTTTCCATAGCCTTGAGCTTGCTGTGTAATTCTTATCATATTTTAACCAAACCATTAATTTATTGGTTGTGAATACTTTGTGAAAATGTTTTCACTGAATCAGTAGTATTATTATAACAATAATGCAGAACTACAGATATTATTACAAGAATAATTGTTTCACATGGTTGTTAATTGGTCATGGCAATGTGTCAGCCAAATTATCATAAAATTCTGTTATAATCAAGATGAATTCAAGATCATACACATAACTTGCTTCGCATTTTATTATTTTTGTTCTGTTCTTGTACGTAAGTTTTGTATGTCAAAAGATAATTAATGAATTGATTACTTGTTTTTCCTTTCTTCAGATATAATCCGTTACCTATCTTATATGTCTTTGTTTTACATACATTTAACACATTCCAATGCTTTTAAACTCTACAGAGTTATATTGTCGAGGAATTGAGCAGAGTGTACTTGATAATTAACGAATTTACCTGAAGTAAATTCTATGAGACCCTGATGCGTTCTTTGTATTTTTGCAGGTGAGGGTCCTCCTTACACTACTTACTAAATTAAGTATCAGGAACTCCTGATACTTCACATCTGTCAGAGAGTGGTTTGTTTTTGTTTTTTCCTTTTAGATTTCAAATTTAGTGGTCAGGACAGTAGCACCTAGATATCTACTACAGAGTTATAATCTCTTCGGACAGAGCCCTCGTGTAATTGGTATAGAACTTCACTTTAGGTAAGTTCGTTTAATTATCAATAAATAAGGAGTAAAGAAGAGGAGATAGAATACCGCCTTGAGGAACGCCCGTAACGGGATAATCTGATAACGCGATCCGACTGCTGACGCCCCTGAAGATAGGAGGAGAACCATTCTAAGGCAACCGATGATATTTTGTGATAAGAGAGAATTTATAAAAGTATGTCGTATTTATTAAGGCGTTTATGCACATCTCTAACTCCCCATGCAACGTTGGGTTTGCATAATAATTTACACATCACTTCCATAAAAAAGTGGTCAGATCTTTAAATGTCATTGAGCACCATAAAGCTAGTAAGTTGGTAATATTTTTTTAGTGAAAAAAATGGCATTTTTTTCCATCATTCCACAAATAAAATGTAAAAACATACCAACAAGGAGGAAAGTAACCAAAGAAAATTCGTCGATGTCTGCCATTCACTGCCCTATGATTTGCACAAAAATATTTGAGTACCAATCAGGGCAGTTAATGGTAGACCCGATGGGTTTTCTTCGGTAACTTACCTCCTTTTAGTCGGTTTTAAAATTTAAATTGGAGTAGGTTTTTAAAAATTTGTTTTATTTTGTTTATACAGATAAATAAGAAGAAATGAAAGTTAGCATCTTATAAATAAGTAAGTTACAAGAATAGTTTTTTATAATTAACTAACTGTATTTGCTGTAATTGGTTAAATGTAATTGGTTATCACTGGAAAACATAAGATCAGATACGTCGAAAGATTACTCAGAGACCATTCACCTCATTGGTTGTTATGGCAGTCGCCATAGTATATTCCTATACCAAATAATGAAACACCAGTACGTGTTTAGATTGCACTTCCTAATTGTTTATTTTATTATTTATAAATAACGCAATCTACACGTACTGCTAAGAGGCGCTGAATAAACAAATCGCCCTCCTATTATAATATTACTTCCTATATTTTTACGTGTATAAATACTTAGGTTTAAGATTTATTAAGCTAGTCAATTAAGTCAAGTCAATATAATCTACAACCCTTCATCTCGCTTCTCATTGACTCACAATAAATATAGCAATACGCTATAAGTGGTGACCCCGACGTGATCTATTGCTAGCTAGTGCTGATATAATTCCGAGTCGATCGGTACCCAATTTGGTTTTCAGCAGCGAATCTAGCGAAACAATAGATTACCAGAATAGGCATAGGATCGGTCAATTTAGTGTAGTACGTTTTCGGCACATTTTTGTTGGCTTCCCACAAGCGGGTCTCACCAGCTAAAATTTCAAGAGGCCAGTATTACGCGGAATAACAAAAATTTACCATGGTCCCACCAGCTTCTCCTATCAAGGGCGACGCTAGCGCTGAGACGATAGCAGCGATATCCGTCTCAGAAAAATTACCACAGTTTTGGACAACTCACCAAGACTATGGTTCGCCCAGTTCGAGGCAATTATGGCACCTCAAAAACAGGGGGAAGAGTACAAATATAACATGGTAATAGCAAAATTACCAAAAGAAGTCATACACCAGGTTAGTGATATACTGACAAGCCCTCCAGCGGAAAAACAATATACCACTATCAAGGACCGACTGATAAGCTGTTACAAAGAAAGCGAGCATCGACGATTTCACAAACTCCTCTCAGAAATGGACCTCGGAGATCAGAAACCGTCTCAATTGTTAAGACAAATGAAGGAAGCAGGCTGTGGCGAGATCAATGAAGATACAATTCGCCTACTGTGGTTTCGACAACTCCCAGCAGAAATTACGTCAATCATAGCAGTATCCGAAGAGTTAGGATTAGATAAATTATGCGACCTCGCCGATAAAATCCACGAAAACATGCGATATAATAGAAGTACGTCACGATCGGCGACCGCAGAAATTAATTTAATAACAAGCCTGACGTCACAGATTGCAGCTATGCGAATTGAAATTGATGAGTTGCAAAACGGTCGCTCACGCCGACCTTTGCAACGCGGCAGATTCCATTCACGTAACAATTCGCATACACGGTCAAGGTCTAAAAATAGAATGGCGAGTAATGGACTTTGTTTTTATCACAGACGTTTCAAACAAAAAGCGTATAAATGTACGCAACCATGTTCATGGAACAACAAAAACAACCAGCATTCGGAAAACTAGAACTAGCACAAAATGCGACGGGTCTCTGTGCAATTCACCCATCAAACCGTCTAACTATAACTGACTCTAACAGTGGTTATAGATTCTTAGTCGATACGGGTGCTAACATATCTGTTATAAACCGCACAGACAAGAATAGCGGAGCCTGCGAATACAAATTGTTCGCTGTCAACGGGAGCTCTATCAACACATATGGTGAACGCACCTTAATGCTGAACCTAGGACTACGTCGAAGTTTTAAATGGACATTTACCATTGCCGACGTTAACATGCCAATTTTGGGAGCTGATTTTCTTGAACATTATCAATTATTAGTCGATATACACGGACAAAAATTAATTGATAAAAACACAGGCCTTAAGACGCCCGCAAGATTATTGAAAGCAAATATTGCAACAATCCGATCGATAAACTCTTCTCTACCAGAACCGATAAAGTGCTTGTTAGAGAAATATGAAGGTATCACTAAGCCTAGATCGATGAACCAACCTCCCAAACATCAGGTGCAGCATCAAATCATTACAAAGGGTTTTCCAGTAGCTACTCGAGCTCATCCGCTACCTCCTGACAAATACAGGATTGCTAAACAGGAATTCCAAAACATGATGGATATGGGAATTTGCAGACCGTCAAGCAGCCAATGGGCATCGCCACTTCATCTGGTCAAGAAAAAGAATGGCGAATGGAGAGCGTGCGGAGATTACCGAGCACTGAACAAAATAACAGTACCGGATAGGTACCCTTTACCCAGACTACTCGACTTTACATACATAGCAAGCGGAAAAGCGATATTCAGTAAAATTGATATAAGAAAAGCATTTCACGCGCTGAACGTAGCTGAACCCGAAAAAACGGCAATTATAACCCCATTCGGACTCTTTGAGTTCACAAGAATGCCATTCGGACTACGAAACGCTGCACAGTCCTTCCAGAAATTTATGGACTCCATATTTCGCGACTTAGATTACGTATATATTTACGTGGACGATATTTTTGTGGCAGATTGTAAAAATAATATTAAATTACATTACGAACACTTAGAAGAAGTATTCAAGCGCTTACACGAAAACGGCATAACAATAAACACAGATAAATGCGAATTTGCCAAAGCAGAGATTGATTTCCTTGGTTATCATGTAACGAGCCAAGGATTGACGCCTACTACGGACAAAATTCAAGCAATAAACGATTACCCTAAACCACAATCGGTGATGGAATTACGACGTTTTTTGGGTATGATTAACTTCTACCGAAGTAGTATGCCTCTCGCAGCGAAACATCAGGCGCCATTAAATAAATACTTGCATAATTCCAAGAAAAAAGACAAGACTGTTATACAATGGAATACTGAAGCTAACCACGCGTTTGAATGCTGCAAACAGGACATTCGTCAAATAACTACATTGGCATATCCTGATAGCAACGCCCAAATCGCTGTAATGACTGATGCTAGTCTGAAATGCGTAGGCGCTGTACTACAGCAGCGAAGAAACGCAAAATGGGAACCAATAGCGTTCTTTTCAAAATCACTAAGTGAAGCCCAAACGAAATACTCTACATACGATAGAGAGTTACTCGGTATCTACATGGCTATAAAACATTTCAGAAGATTAATTGAGGGACGAGAATTTACTGTCTACACGGATCATAAGCCATTGATTCATGCTTTCGTTAAGAAGCCATCATTGGATGACACCCCTAGACGAATAAGATATTTGGATTATATATCACAGTTTTGTACAGATATTCAACACATAAGCGGCCACATGAATGTTGTAGCTGACGCTTTATCCCGAGTTATCGAAACGATATCCCTACCTTCTGCAATTGATTGGCACGAGGTAGGACAATGGCAACGCAAGGATAACGAGCTGGAACGTTTGCAAGCCAATAAATCGTTAAATATCAAATTGATTCATTTCCGAGATAAGAATATCAAGATTTTCTGTGATACATCAACAGGAAAGCAACGCCCATTTATACCCCTCAAATTTAGGAAAACTATTTTCGAGAGTTTTCACAACTTAAGCCATCCTGGAAAGAACACTACAAGAAAACTAATTTCAGCAAACTACATATGGGAAAATATGAACAAAGATATCAATGAGATGACAGAGAAATGTTTACAATGTCAACGAGCGAAGATACATCGTCATACAATATCACCTCTAGGTAAATTCATGCCGACAGGAAGATTTGCTCATCTCCATATCGATTTAGTAGGACCTTTACCTACGTCGCAAAATAAGCGTTATCTATTAACAATGATAGATCGCTGTACTTCATGGCCAGAGGCTTTTCCCATAGCCGATATAACTGCAGAAACTATATCTAGGATGGTATATGAAGGATGGTTAGCCCGATTTGAATGCCCTGAATACATTACCACAGACCAGGGACGCCAGTTTGAATCTGAAATATTCAAAAGTTTGGCTAAACTCATGGGTATCACGAAAATTCGAACCACACCATACCATCCACAGTCAAACTCAAAGGTAGAACGACTGCACAGGACTTTGAAAACAGCATTAATAGCAAGAGGAAATACAACGAATTGGACAAAAGAACTTGCAACTGTTTTACTCGGTATCCGTACCAGTCTACGGCAAGATACCGGATACTCTGCAGCTGAACTAGTCCTCGGTACAACAATAAGACTACCTGGAGCATTTTTCGGAACAAGCGATCACTCGACATACGCCGATTTTGTGAAAGAAATTAAAGAAAACATAAAAAAAGCAACCTCCGTTTCACATAGGCAGAGTACGAACGATAAGATATTTGTGCATCCACACTTATCAGTATGCACACATGTTTTCTTACGTTGCGATCGTTTACGGCCAAGTCTTACACCTCCGTATGATGGACCTTATCTCGTTATTAGTCGTAATGATAAGGTTTTCACGATCTGGATAAACGGACGACAGAGCTCCGTGTCAATCGATCGTCTCAAACCAGCTTTTATGATAAACGACAACGAGATAAGAGATCAAAATTGCACGATTAGAAATAACATAGAAGATAAAAAATTAGAAGATAAGAACTGCCCGAATAAAACACGTTCCGGACGAATCTCCCGACCAACGGTGAGATTCCAATCGTAGTATATAAAGACATGCAAAACCACAGTCATTCATTCGAGTTACAAGACTTCCAACTACAATGGGTTCTACAAGCAGTCACGAGAAAGAGCAGGTGAATATGGTGCAGAACAACGCCGCGATCCCAGAGGAGATTACAAAACTCCATTCAAAGCTATCTGGGGACCTACAAGACCTCCGCACGTGGATCATGGTGGCCATATTCACCGCAGTTGTAATAATACTAATACTCAGTATATACTTTATCTACCGAGCAATCGGAGCAAAAATAGAGAAGAACCTGTTGCGAATCGTCAGGGACGCAAATGCTGCTTAAGACTGTCGGAAATAGATATAATTAATAAGATATTTCAATTTTTTTTGTACAATTTTCAACTTATAATTTTTACAATTTTTAAATGTATAATTTTTACAAATGTATAATTTTTTTTTACAAAAGGGGGAATTTCTATGGCAGTCGCCATAGTATATTCCTATACCAAATAATGAAACACCAGTACGTGTTTAGATTGCACTTCCTAATTGTCTATTTTATTATTTATAAATTACGCAATCTACACGTACTGCTAAGAGGCGCTGAATAAACAAATCGCCCTCCTATTATAATATTACTTCCTATATTTTTACGTGTATAAATACTTAGGTTTAAGATTTATTAAGCTAGTCAATTAAGTCAAGTCAATATAATCTACAACCCTTCATCTCGCTTCTCATTGACTCACAATAAATATAGTAATACGCTATAGTTGTCTAAATTTATCTTAGCCGTTTTGCCCATTTCCCTTTTCAAATTTTAATTCTAATTTTCTAAAACACGAAAAAGTAAAATGCAAATGTCTCTAGTTATGTAAGAAAATGAGGTTTCTTGGACATAAACACTTCCTTATCTACTTTCTAATTATATAAAAACTATATTTAAACTAAAAACTAACGCTAATAAACCTAAAATATATCCAAAAAATGGGGGCCCTGCGCATGGTTTCACAGATACTTGCGGCATTTCTTCGCTGTACAGCAATGTTGATGCGTTGTTCGAGGAAGCTGTCAGCTCTACGGTCACCAATGGATTCGCCTAAAAGTTCTATATTTTTTTTAAAGTTCTATAACTTTTATGCAATGGAATCCTACGGGCCAAGGGTCTCTACGCCAAAGGGTACAAATATATATATTGCTCCCTGAGACCCCTGTATCTTTGGGCTTTGAGATTATCGGCCGCTTTAGCTGCCGCTATAGTGCTACGCTGACGTTCTGTGAATAGGTATTTCCTTATTTATTAAACTTTGTCGAGTTTTGACTTTGCCTTTATAGCAATGCCTGAAGATCAAGGTATTTAACCAGTGTGTCCTACCTATTATGACTTACGGTGCCGAGACGTAATGAGGACATCGAACAAATAATTAAAGTTACCGGTATAGCTTAAAGGTACACTGAAATGGCAACGTGCTGGCCATATTTGCCGAAGGAACGATAGCCTCCAGCGGCTATCGTTCCTTTGGCAGATCAGAAGGCAAACGAGCCCGAGAGTAGAGACTGCGACTTGGTAAACGTCACGGAAGCACGGACCCCAAAGAGGTGGACCGACGACTTAAAGAAGGTCGCTGGAATAGGTGTCGTCCAGCAGCATTGAACCGACACGGGCTGACATGCTGATGATGATTAGGTAAATATATTGTTCACCGGGTCGTAAAGCAACAATAAACATGATTACGCAGCATTTCTTTTAGAATGAAAGACAATGTACTTTGATGTTTACAACTTTATTATAGCGAAGATACAAAAGAGAATATATCATTAATTTTTAAAAAATATTTTTCGGTTTCTCCTTGATTTCTCTATAATCCAATTCTTAAAGGATATCATATTTCTTGAAAAGTACGTTAATTAATTAATCTAAGCTCATATTCCGGAAAGACCCCGACATACCCATATACTGTGCATTAAATTTGTCTTGACGTCGTTTGCTTTCATCTGTACAAGCCGCGTTCATCTCTTTCAATAGTTCTTGGATTGGCTTCGAGTTAAGGGTATCCCATAACTCCTCTGTAACAAAAGAAAATGGTACAATCTTACTAATTTCATAGAAACCTATCTATGTTCTCAAACTTGTCGCCTTTAAACGAGAGAGATAAATAGCCCTGAAAAGTTAATCAAAATCAATTATTTCGACTTTAAGTAGGTATTCAAGACACGTAGTGTATTATATAGGTAATGTGTACAAATAGTAAAAGTTTATTATTATATAGGCTATACACACTACGCATGAAACTACAATGCGGCTGTGGGCAGTCGCATTCGCTGACCGCAACGTACGGTTGAAGATGGGCGTGGAATAAGTTGCAGTTATTTACAACATTTATACGTTACGTAAAAATGAAAAAATCGCATTTAATACGCAGTTTTTTGGCAATAACTCAATGATATATCTTTATTCAATTCAAAAGTTAAGGGGGTACCCAAATTATGCAAATTTTGGAGCGATTATTTGCAAACATATTCGCTGAATCAATCAGTTTATTAGTAACCTTGAAATGTTTTTCAAAGACCTGTTGAATGATGTACCACACGTTTACGTTGGCGGGCAAAAATAAAATCAGCTTTTGTCACATGTATGGAGTGACACCCTAAGAATATTGTTTTTATCATTTACTATCAAACTAAGCCGCGGCTACTACAAGACACCTATTCACTAAATCATCAATCCATCCATCAATATTCTTTGAGTAGCCTTTGAGTAAAATTTCTGTGACATACGGACATGCAGACAGACATATAGACAGACATGACAAAACTTTAAGGGTGTGTTTGCCATTTTGGCTACGGAACCCAAACAATGAAAGAAGTACTGGTATGCAACCAATACTTCATTCGTAGTTTATCTCTTTCCTTATTTTGGAGACATGAGATGCAAGCAATAGCAAGAATTTTAAAATATTTTTAAAAGAACGTAACAAATAAGAATAATGGACGGGCAGCCGGAGACGCTCAGTGTGATTAGCAACCATCCAGCTGGCCACCATTCGATCAGCCTCCCTCCTCTCGACCGGAGCGATTTGCTCATATTGTTCCTCGACTTCCCGGAAATCTGTACTTGTCCCCGATTGGTACGTACCATGCATTTCTTCAAGTTTTTTTTCAGAACCACCATAGTCTACCGGCAAAATTTCATTAGGAAATATGAAGTCTTTTAAACGTTCTTTTTTAGTTGCTATATGAATTCTATTTCTAATTTTCTCTTTAAACATAGGTTTTATAAGCTTGACAAATCCTTCTATTAACGTAAATGTTGTTAGAAAAATCACTCCTTTAACTCTGCAACCATAGCCTTGCTAGAAAAAAAAAACATATTTTTTTAATACAAACACAACCTCGGTTGTTGAGTAGAAGCAATGTGTCGCGGGGTGCTTTACAAGCATACACTATCACGGAGACAAAGTACACCCAGACTCGGAATCGTCCCGTGTGGGAATCGAACCCACGAGCTCTTGCTGCACAGCAATCGTAGAGGCTGTCATTTTATTACTTATGCTGTAAGGTCCCCTTAAACTAGCTTTAAAACAAAACAAACCGCATTCAAATAAGTCCAGAATTATGAGCGCTACCACACAAACATACAAACTTTCGCCGGACGTCGGCTCAAACTACAGAAATACCAAATGTTAACTTAATCGGTTTAGAGGTTTAATGTAATAGATAGACAGATCGAGGAGTCCTATATAGGTACTGGTGTAACCCGCAAATTACGGAAAATGTTTCAGGGCACAAATAAGTACGCTATACACTGGTACAGTGGGAGGCCCGTAGCTACTACGTGGGCCGGTACTGACAGGGAACCGGTCTAATTCCTTGTCATCAGATATGTAGAAGCGTAAGCAATCATATAATGGTAAAATATAATATCAAATATGTCAATAAGTGATCTTGTACCAGTACCATGATTGGTGCAATTCAATCAAATCATCGTCGTAATAAGTATAAAAATCGCGAAACTTTAAAAACAAGTCACATTCCCTCTCATCTACACAATCCAATGAAACGAAAATCCGGCATGACCAGAGAGAGATTAGGCATGACTGACAGTACTTATAAAACTCTCCGAGGCACGGAAGGGTTTTAAAAAAATAGTCCAAATTGGCCACCAATCTATTGTCCAACAGTGATTACGTTGCTTAATCTCACAGATATTTCGATCGTCGCAAACCCCTCAATTTATTTTCATGATTAAAATTACTCACTGTGCATATAAATGAGTATACATTGGCTCTTACATGTAACATGTTACGTCAGTTTATTGTAAGACAATGTATTATTAAAAATACTCACAATGCATAGATAAGAGTAAATATTGGCTCTTACATGTAACATGTTACGTCAGTTTATTGTAATACACTGTGCATAGGCATTAATAAATATTGGCTCTTACATGTAACATGTTAGGTCAGTTTATTGTAACACAATGTAATATTAAAAATACTTACTGATAATACGGATACTAATTGACGAAATTCAATTAAATTAATTTTTGACATTATGTTCGTTAGGTTGGCTTCTAACGTGTCGAAAATTATATAAAGTCCTTGGAAAAAATCATTGGATTTCAGAAATTCTCCAGCCTGTAACAAGTTCATTCACTATTTTATTACTGCCTCTGTGGCGCGGTGGGAGTGTATCCGACTGCTACGCAAGAGGTCGTGGGTTCGATCCCCACCCAGAATAAAACGTAGTGTGATGAGCACGATGGATTATTCTGTGTCTGAGTGTTATTTATCTATGATGTGTTTGTATTTCAAAATATATAAGTATGTTTATCAGTTGTCTGGTTTCCATAGTACAAGCTCTGCTTAGTTTGGGATCAGATGGCGTTGTATGAGTTGTCCCAAGATATTATTATTACTATTATAAACTCCGCCGAAGGTGAAGGAAACTATTACTGATTGATTATTGAAGAAGCTTTATTTGTGTACTCTTCGTGTTTTATGATGAAGTCTGTCGCGACAAAAACTATCCTAACACGATAGTTTCCTAGATCGTTTGAGTACCGAAAGAAGGACATTTAAATCTGTTCAGTTTATTTGGATACCACAGAATACGAAAGCTTCATATAAAACGCTCTTCAAGCATGCACACATTGATGTCGTCACAGATGCGGAAAATCGGAACAAAACAGAGCGAGTGCCACAGACCGACAGTCATTCACATTTATACCATAAGCTTAACACAAGCTTACGTATTATTTACTTTTAATACTTACTATTATCATAAATTGTTGCAATTGTAGCATATTTGATGATGTTATTTCAATTTTGGGTTTCGCTCTTATAATAAAAACTCTCCAGTTTTCTTTTGTAAGGCTCGGACAATAACCTGCATGACTGAAATATAAACCATCAGTTAATGAGTATATTCATTAGGCTTGTTGATATAATAGTTAGTGACCCTAACTGATAAACTTCAGATCGTGGGTTGGATTGTGTTTGTGACGTGGATTTAAAAAAATAATTGTGTGACGAGCATGATTTTTTTTTATGTTTAGTAGTAATTTATTTATAATAATGCTTTTATTTAGACACTTGTAACGAGATAGACCACGAGATAGACCGACCAAGTGCACCAAAATGTCTGTCAGTAGATAGATAGCGAATAATCGTGCAGGGAATTATGTCTGCCCCACAGAAGTCACTACATAATGACCACGACCGCTCTGTCATGAGTGCAACGACGAAAAATGTAAGTATGTCGGAGTGAGAGTGATCGTAAGAGTAATTTGCAGCGCAGTATTTGAACTAACATTGTGTTATTTGATCATAATGTGGACATGTAGATGTGTCTCGAGCAAAGTAAATTCCGATACAGTTAAAATCACTTTGATTAATGCTAACTACTAAAACACTAATACCTTGCACACATGATTCTAAACAGCGACACGTCAACTAAAGACGTCCTTTCGCTTCAACCGTTCGATTCAGACTGACTGCCCCACTCTCAGCCTCTTAAACTGTAAACGTCAAACGACGTACGTCATCTACCGGCAGCCATGTCCTTGTGAGTCAATTTACTTGTTATTTAATTGGAACAGACTACGTACAGTACGTACAGTATTACGTTAACGGAAATCAAATAACAATCTCTGATAAGTATATTTTATCAGTTGTCTAGTTACGATAGTACAGGCTCTGGCTTGTTTTCGTTCAGATGGTCATGGTCATGCATGGTCGTGTGTGAGTAGTCTACTGGTAATTATTAGTATTATTTTTATAATTACGTCGGATCTTCAAATCTGCTTGATCGCCAGTGAGTCACAAGGTCAGGAAAGATAAGCAATATTACACATATTACGTAAACGACTAATGTACTTGTTAAAATGTATTTGTTAAATATGCAGCCAACCTGTATGTAACGTAATTAATTATAAAATCACATACTTACTATTTTATGTTATAGTTATGCAAGAAATTTTGTAATTAAGTAACCTGAGTGCAATGTATTTCCACAGACAAACCGATTATTTGGTTTTTGTGGAGTTATGCTAAAATGTATGTATGGTTTTTAATAAAGTTTTTTATCTATCTATCTATCTATTACGTACTACCTTCGGTTCGCAAATGTGTTGACGGAGTTGATGATACATACGGGCATGGATGACCGTTTTCTACAAAATGTCACTTCTATTCGTGATTTTTGTTTGGTCGATTGTGTCAGATTTTCGTTCTATCCGAATATGAGAGTGAGAAAATAGAGAGTGCATTTTTTTGCACTCAAGCTAACTGTGCCGCGACCGAATTCAAAACAGTATAACAGATTTAATCAATCTTGAAAACTATTTTTTTAATAAAGTGGGGATGTGATTATTTTCTTGTTGAAAAAATGAGTGAATGGGTTACTCCAAAGTTTTTTTACCTTATATAAAAAAGAAATCGGGTTATTTACACCATTTTTAACTCAGCAACGGGTTGGCCGTTTTTCATGATCTTTTATTTATTGAATTTATATAATAACAATTAAAATATTGTAAAAAAAACAAATAAATACCTACCATTTGCGTGAAGATTCCAATAAATCACTCTTACTCAAGTGTGTGATTTGAAAATATTGTGGCATCAGTGTTCTCATAGTGCACATAAAATCTATTTGATGCTTTGTTCTCTCTATAGAACCCTTGCATGTTAGTAGACATCTTTCTAAATAATCTCGATCTGAAATCATAGACTTGTGGCAAATAATGGTGCATTTAGGCGCACGGCCCGCAATTCGGCAAACATCGGAGCAGCACATTTAAGCACATTCACATGATTGCGTTCGTAAATCGCTTTGAACGCGAGCATGTGAAGCCGCCTTAAACCAAATGTTCTGGAAGGACTTAAACACAGTCACTTTTTTTGTTAAGACGGCTTCCGCACTAGGTTATATAATTATTAATATCATGTAGATAATAATATATATCACTGGTTGGCCTTGTCATTAATATACATGATAACTTATGGTTTTTTTATATTAACGGTATAATGTTTTTTAATTAGGTTTTCCGAATCTGATCGCATGTTGCCTAGACTTTACTTTTGCGTAGATTAGCTTCCATTTATACTTGGTATAGAGGCTAATCATAATTAAATCATAGCTATGTAGTATCGGTAGCGGTGGTGATTGAATTAATTAATGGAATCGCAGGGTAAGGAAATATAACAAATGTGCTTGCTGATTTTATTTGATAGACAGATGACTGTCTTATATCAACATAACGTCTTAAACGGTTACTCGTCTTAAGCTGTTCGTCTTAATATGTGTTCACTAAACGTTTTAAAATTACTTTACATCATAAACTAGTTCGTATTACGCCTATAATTCGTGTAAATGATGATGCTCGTCTTCAACTCGCTTAAATCCTTACTTTAACAACTTAAAACATTGCTATATACCATTTTTTGCTTCTACGCAATATTCATCGTCTATAGCTCTATTTTTAAAACTATACTAACAAAAACTTATCGACGCCATCCTCATAAATCTTATGAACCAACGCAAAAGATGGTAGCAATTAACTACAATGATAAGTTACTGAATTACGACACGAAGATTGGCCCAAAGGAATACAAAATCGGTCGGTTTCTAATATTATGTACGTCGGGCTACTGAAACTAGAACTACCAATGGGTACTAAACTCGAGGCATATGCAGACGACGTGGCTATAGTAATCGTTGCGAAGCATTTCAAAGAAATAAAACTGGCATTTAACATCAATTTTGACAGAATCAGCAAGTAGATGAAGCACTGTTAACCAGAAAGCTCCTTACTTTAACAGGACGCTCCTGGTTAACAGGACACAATCACATAACGGAAGTGGTGTCATGGTGGAATCATTTTGCAACCATTTTTGTGATACTTAGGCGTTGTGATGATGCGCGACTCATCTTCAAGCAGCAGGGCGAGCATGCAAGTGCCAAAGCGTCCGTAGTAAAAACAGCCTTAACACGATTTGACAGTGCCTCATATGCCAAAACAGAGTAGAAAAACCCTTCTGCCATCAGTTGTCACATCGGTATTATTATATGGAATATCTGTATGGACTGATTCCCTCGGAACTTTTGAATCATGGACAGTGAAGTGAAAAAGTCGCATCAGTATATCGTTTGTGCGCCCTAACAGTCGCCAGCGCTTTTCGCACGGTATTTGAGAATGTGGTGTGTGTTAATGCATATGAGATGGTGCCTATTATAGTGGTACCTAAAGAAAGACGAAAATAAACTTTTTACCGACGAAGGGAGGCAACTTTGCTAAACCCTGAGGAACTGAAAACAAAAGAACGGCAACATAGTATATGTCGATGGCAACAATTATGGAACTCCGCTACAACAGGCAGGTGGACGTACCGCCTAATACCACAGGTCTGGCTAAACCACAATCACGATTAAATCAACTATTTCCTGACATAGGTGCTCTATGGACATGGCTACCTTAGGGAATACCTTCATTGTTTTAAAAATGATGATCCGTCCTGTCCCGTAGTTATTGAAGAAGCTGAGAATGCTTTTTTTGCGTGCCCCCAATAAAATGTTCTCGAAACTGCCCTTAATCAGAAAATTATACCAGAGATCATAGTAAAAGGAATGTTGAGTTAGAAATCCTGGGACGCGACTAGCAGATTCGCTATGGAAATCCTAGAGGATCTCCGACGTATAGAAAGGAGACGAGCACTAGGAAGGGAAGAAGTGACTTCGATTACCTGAAGGCAGAGCTGTAAAGCTTAGACCCTACCTCCACGAAGTATTGCCTAACGGCGGATTTGCGGAGGAAACAGAACGGAGAAAGGGGAGGTTTTTAGTCGGTATTATAGATATTAGTATGTCGAGCCTGGCATACCAACCAGAAGAGTGAGTCCTGAGATACCTTAATGTATTTTCCTACCTCTCAGAAGAAAATAAAAAAAAGACACACACATATAGTATTGCGGTGTTGCTGTTAATTAAAATAAACAATAGCGATGGAAGAGCGTAGTCACCGGTCACTGGCATTTTTGGCTTACTAGGTGACTTCGATCACTGTGCATGTAATGTAAAGTTTTTATGAAAATAAATTTATGATTATTATATAACAATCCTTGTGATACGTCGAGAGTCTAGTATGGTAGTCTAGTTCAAGTTCGCAAACGATAGGTAAAGCCAGAGAAAATAACATGGCAATAAAAACTCGCGGCCACTCTTTTCAAATCGATAGTTTTACTCTGTTTAAATGTTTATAAAATTTGATATTGGGGGAAGGTGCTGCCACTAATATACTATACAGTATACAACATGATGAAGAACTAGTGCTACTTATATTAATTTAAAATTGGAATTTAAGATAAAATAAATAAAAGTCAGCCTCTGTGGGTACTGCTACTCCTCCTCTGAGGATCATCTACTTACCGGGAAGGTAATAACTACATGTGCTTAAATATTGTCCAAAGTAGTAAACTTAACTGATAAAGAATGATATAATATAAATTATTAAAAGAAAGAAAAGTTTTCACAAGACTGATGTTTTACGAAATTGCAACCCTTATTTTACCCTCTTAAGGATTGATTTTACAAAAACGCTAGTATACCTCTTACTTTACTAAAAAAAAAATATTAAACCATAAAGCCAAATACAATATTTCACAGATTTAACTTTAAATCTAACGGAGTTTTATAAAAACTTGTAACCTCTATTTTACCCGCTCTGGGGACCTTGCATCTTTATCTATTTTTCAAAAATCCTTTCTTAGTGAATGCCTAGAATATAAAAGACGTCAAGTACCAAAATTTCAGGTTTTTATATTAAGGCAGCCAGTTTGAAATTTTTGAATCAAAGAATCTTACAACAGTCATTGATTGTTATTTTTTTCTTTGCGGCTGAGATAATAATAACTACACATTCCTCTTACATGTTGAATATTATTAAAAAAAACTTACTGTATTTCTTTTTGATATGATGATCCTGCTTCAACAACCATTCCTCTATTATTTTAAAGGCTTCTTCTCTTTTCTCTTCTGTGTCCATATTATAATCTTTTCGGATGGCCTTCACAACATCAGGGCCGTAATTTATTAAACTATATTTTGGTTGCATTTTCATTTACCTTAAAATGCAAGAAGGCATCATTAGCTCGTTATCGTGGGTTCACATACTCGCATTCAATGGGCACGAATAAAAGCGCGAGTGTGTAAATAGGCGTGAATGTGCTATTCGGTTGTTTGTGAACGGTTTATTTCTACCACCGGCCGGCCCGTGTGCCGACACGGGCCGGCTTATTCTTACCGATCAACTTGCAGGATTCCTTACCGGGCTGCGTTTCACGCGTGGATCGGGTCGCAGGTACAAAAAAGTCGTTCACAAACAGCTGAGCAATACATTCACACGTTCGCACTAGTGTTCGTGCCCGTCGCTTTGAACGCGAGCATGTGAACCCACCATTAGAATTTAAACTAATTACCAAAGGTTAAAAAAATATCCATCAACGTAAATTAATAAAAATACCACAGAATGAAAAAAGGTTTTAGTTGACGATAACTGAAATTTTTATTAGACCTTCAAAAATAACATCAAGTTAATCTTTTTCTATTATTTTTCATATAATAATAGTCTCGATGACGACGTTCACAAAAAAAATGACATAACAGAGAGGCGATGTAATAGATAGTACAGATATCCTACCAACCTGAACCACTTCCGCCTTATTACAAAGAAAAGACCAAATCAAAGTTTAAACCAAGACTTTCAAGTCCAGGATATAGTACAGTACTATTGGTCTTATTACAAAGCTTAGATAATCCGTGGACCAGCTGATACCAAAGGATCTAGCAATCAGCCACAGATTATAATCAATTTAGTTCATTCATTGTTCTTATCATTCAAAAATAACGTTCCGTTTTATACCAATATAATTTGAAAGTATAGTTTTCATTGAGAATAAAATATTTAGACGTTCTATGTAGCTAAATTATTCGCCAGCACTACGTAATTTTCAAAATATTAACCTGACATAAAAGCCCTCGGCCTGCAATTTACGAAAAATCAAATAAATTCTGTCAGGATCGGAACGTTACACAAGTAGTTGTCATTAGTACTAAAAATGTAAACAAATGATGATAACCTAAATTTAACTAACTCAGACATTATTAGGGATGTTAGAAGTTTAATCTGAGTAACTATAGCGCCCAAACACTTAGAGGAACTTGGATGCGAGTTTTTATTACAAAGCTAGTTTCATTGGAACAGGTCTTAGCATGGAAGGATACTTACTCAATAAGATAATCCATTTTTGATATACTTACTGTTTTCTTTGTTGCAATCGTTGTTCTGAATGTATTGGGGGAAAGTATGCCTAGATTCAACATAGGTACTGAAGCTTCAGCTGAAGCACAACAAACAATTGAAACAAATTTTATGAATATATTTATTATTTAATATCAGTGAGCTTGCTATGAAATGAAATTCTCAATTATCTACATAGAATCATTATTTATTAGATACCATTTATTCTCCCTAAGAACAGAGTTCATTTTCATGAGAATCATAAATATAATTATCTAAACTGTTAGGTAGCACTTAATAGTTATTCCATTTGACAACAAAATGGATGTTAACAATTTCAATAACCTGTAACCATTCTGTATTCCCTGTTCAAACTATGTTTGAAAAGGAATATTGAGTTGATATCCCTTATTTCTATTTAGATGACTAGCTTTCCCGCACAACTTAGTCTGCATAAATCTTCCCTGTTTTTGCAACATTTCTCAATGCTGCTCCATTCCTATTGGTTGCAGTGTGATATTATATAGCCTATAGCCTTCCTCGACAAATGGGCTATCCAACAGTAAAAAGTTCAAAAGAATTACCGCGTTCAAACAAACTTTTCAGCTTTATAATATTAGTATTTTACAATAAATTTTAAATTGTATGCATTTTTTGTATAATATATAAACAGTGATCAATAATATATTTATATAATAAAATTGATAATTCTATATTTAGATCCACCTTATAGTTCATTAGTAAGTTTTAGGTACATTATACATAGAATAATTATTTATTAGATACCATTTATTCTCCCTAAGAACATAGTTCATCTATCAGAGAATCTTAAATATAATTATCTAAACTGTTAAGTAGTGCATAATAGTTATTACATCACAATTTCAATAACCTGTAATCTGTACTCTCTGTTTAGTGTTTAAACTATGTTTAAAGGAACATTGTAGCAATGTATTAACTAGTTGAGCTCTTATAAACATAATATTCAGTTCTTGGTACCTACCTATAACCTAAGTTTACATCTGTTTCTAGTGATAGTTAGTATGCCCATGGTTACACTTTACCAACTAAATTTTAAATTGATCAATGTTTATTTAGTTCCACTATAATATGTATAGTTCAGTAGTAAGTTTTAGGTAAGAAATTTTGTCATAATGATGTTTCTATTACTTTGTTTTGTGCATTTTGAGTAAATTCAACATTGGTTTTTGCCGCACTACTCCAGACCACCTATCAGACATTCCAAATGTGATTTTCCAACTTCAATATAAATAATGTGACATATTATAAGTGGAATGCATCAGATTGTTTTACATAGAGCACTAGTTAATGATACTATTGTCGAACAAAAATAATCTGTGTTGATCTTCAACTTTCCACACTGCGTAGGTACACTTCACGTCGAGTCTGGTTGACCCAAACATTGCACAGACCACTTTAATTTTAGGACATCTCTGAGTTCTGTATATTAAATCTTCTCTCTCAATTCCAAGCTGTGATAAATGTTTTGAAAAACAATAATAAGCATGTATTATTAAATCTTTGGTCACACATCGCATTTCACTCGATTTTTGCGTTTATTTTGTTGCCACACCATATTTAGTTAGTTAATAATTTAAAGTCACTAAACACGCATTATTCTTCATTAATAATTGAAACTAAAATACGCAAAATTGTAAATAAAATAACCATAAAATGTCAAAATTTTTGACATTTTAAGGTTATTACCATAGTTAAACTAGGGTGATCGAAAGACTAATCTATAGACCAAAGAAGATCATCGATTAAGCGATGAACCTCGTTTTGTAATAAAGATTTTCGTAGATCCATGGTTTAAACTAGGATTTTCGTCAAACCAGGTTTAGTCCAGCTTTTGGAATAAGGCGGCTTATGTTTAGCTTTGCTTTGGTTTAACTACCTTAGTAATCCCGTCAACCCAACGGGATTGCTATCTTGAAAACAGGCTACGCTTAGTATTGCGAAATGGGTGAATTATAAACTATATTTTATCTTGGAGATTGTTGCTTTGTCCTGAATTACTGTGTAAATGATTATAATAATGCTAATCCTTGTTTGCAAGAACATTGCTACAAAGATGGAAGGTTGTCTTAAAATTAAATGTGTTCATCATGTTCTGCCTAAATCGGGCATGCAAATGTCAATAGAAAAAATTATGTTGAAGAAGTTAGTGTTTTGTTATAACATTCACCTAATCTGTATATTTATTATTTAATAACTCTTTCACAGTATAAAAACCTCTATCTATCAGCCAAGTCTTGAGACTTTTAAAAAATATATAATAGGGCAGCAATTTCTTTATATTGTTAGGTATGTGATTGAAATATCACTCCAAACATTGCAAAACAATTATTTTTGTAAAGATCAGTTCTAGGAATTTTGGGCAAAACAATTCAGTCTGGATTCTTGGTGTTTCTCAAGTATATGTCCTTCTCTTTGGTAAATAGATCTTTATTTAGTTTTGCAAATTTGGCAAGGGCCTGTTTTTTTTTGTCCGTTACCATCATCACAATCAAACCTGCGCGATGTGGCCAGCCTACAAACGCTCAGAGCAGTATATTTTGCACTTTGTAAATCCATCATTACGAACTGCATCACTTGTTGGTGAGTGCATCAAAACTTTTCATAATCAAGTTGAAAGAGCGCAAGGTTTTGTCTAAAAGTGATGATGAAAAAACCATATCAATACCCAACGTCGAACGTGTACCAATACAGTAAAGTGCTGAACGTGAGGCAGTTATTTATATTGAAAACCTCTCTTTCTGTTTATAAAAGTACATGGGAATCTGCTGAATATGCTGGCAAAACGAAGGGTCTTTCGCCTGCCTATACCACGAGTTAATACCGCCTTTGATCAGCGATTTGGTCAGTTTGTTCGTGCTCATATATACAACACTGTAGTTGGCCGTTGTCTCATTAAAGATGCATATTTATATGTGGCCTAACGGGTACTCTTCAAATACGAGGGTCAAACTGAAAGTTCTTAGAACTGGCCACTTATAAACTATATAATAAAAAAATAATTCTAAAATTTAAAAATATAACTCTTTGTCAATATTACTGAGTACATATTTCATTCATTTGTCATTTGTTTTACGATTTGGCGGCAAATTGAAAATTGTCTGTGTCACGTCAACATGAATTTAACACGAGAAAATTTTCGTGCAATGATTTTTTATGACTTTCGATGTCATTTAAGTCAACAAGAAAGTTATGATAGACTACGATTGGCCACGATGAAGCCCCATCTCGTGCGACTGTTTACAACTGGTTTAATGAGTTTAAACGTGGTCGCACTAATCTCACTGATGATTTACGTGAGGGACGGCCTTCTACGGCGACGACTGAAGATAACATCTGTGTTGTGCGGCGTATGATAGAGACTGACAAAAGAGTGACCTATCAGCAGATTCGGACAAGCTTAGGCATCGGTATGAGTCAAGTGCACAAAATCCTCCACGAACATTTAGCGGTCAGGAAGCTTTGCGCCCGGTGGATACCTCATAATTTGACTGAGGCTCAAAAACTCCATCGTGTGGACTGGTGCCGTAAAATGATTGAAAGATTTAACGGAGGTGACTCAAATGCTGTGTTCGACATACTAACAGGTGACGAAAGCTGGATTTACTGTTATGATCCTGAAACCAAAAGACAATCTGCTCAGTGGGTGTTTCCTTTCGAGGAGTTGCCAACTAAAGTGAAAAGAGATCGAAGTGCGGGAAAAAAAATGGTGGCCTCGTTCTTTCGGTCATTTCGCAACAATTGTGTTAGAGGATCAAAAAACAGTTTCTGCAGAATGGTACACTACCAATTGTTTGCCACTTGTCTTGGAAAAAGTTCGAGAGAAACGACCTCGCAGTAGGATCCTCCTTCACCACGACAATGCCTCGTCGCACACCGCCAAGCGAACGATCGACTATTTGGCGACATCAAACGTTGAATTACTGGGTCACCCGCCGTATAGCCCCGACCTCGCGCCTTGTGATTTTTATTTATTTCCAAAAATTAAAGAAAAACTTAAAGGAAAGCGGTTTATGAATGCTGAAGAAGCGGTGTCTGCGTATCGCGATGCCATTGAAGAGACCCCTAAGAACGAGTGGGCAAAGTGCTTTTCCCAGTGGTTCCATCGCATGCAGCGGTGTATTGACGTGAATGGACAATATTTTGAAAAGATATAATAAAACTAATAACTGGCTAATGTAATCAGTTTTTGATTTTCTAAGAACTTTCAGTTTGACCCTCGTAGTTGTCTTCACTTAATTATCATGATACAGAAAACATAATTAAGATACTCTCTAAAACATGTAGGTTAATAAAACTGTGAACTAGATCTCATTACTGCTAAATTATTATATTTATTATTAGCACTAATTTGGAAATAACTTGTCACCTTGACGACACCAACAGGAAGAAATGGGGCGATACTATTCTTGAGCCGGTACCACACAGTACCCCCCCATATACACCTCAAATAAATAATGGAAGCCCCATAACTAGCTGTGCCCGCGACTACGTCAACGTCAAGTTTCAGTGCTGTTGTCTCACTATAGACATTAGAGTAAATTATGAAAATTGAGAATGTAACGAGTAGCCTAACTTAATCCTTATATTCTCAGCTGTCTGACACTCAAAGTCCTATCAAAATTTATCCGGCCGTTTCGGAGTTTACCCGAAACAAATAGACAGGCATAAAAAATAAAAATAGTGTTTTTGTTATAGGTGTTTAAAGAACTTTTAAACTGCACATCAATAACCTTGGCTTAAAAAATGAAAATTTAAGTAAATATTTATTATTAAATTAATATCATTGGCGGAGGATAAATAAGCACTTGTGCTAGAATAAAGCACTACTCGATTTCACGAAATAAGAATAGGTACTGGGTACCATCATAATTATGTCCTTCGTAGTTTTACAACATCTAAAAGTACCCCACGCTTTAAGCAATTTAAATTGCATAAAAAAGTAAATATTTTCAATATACAGTTTAATTTTTTTCGCTACACCGTGTATTTTCGTATGCATTTAGTAAAACACTGCTATTTAGACATTACAGACATACACTACAATTTTATTTATTTGTATGGAAGATATAGCAACAACGAAATAAACATTATTAAAAATCACTCACTTGCAAATTAATGACTTGTGCGTTCGTACCTGATACAAAACTATAATACTAGTTAGAGATTATCGTTTTAACTTTTGAACAGCCGAATACTTAATCGAGTTATACGCGTTCGTGACGTCTCAAAACTTGATCACTGTGTCTAGAAGAACCATAAATACTATTGAGAATAACTCAAAGGTAGTCTATTATAAAGTCATATTTTAGTAGTTATTATACTGGTATGTTACTAACTAGCTCTAAGTAGCTTTAAATAACTGGATGTCGCCCGCGACTTCACCCGCGTAAATGATTTTACCCCCTTGAAGGTTGATTTTCGCTTTCGCTCACGACACATTTTATTTTTATATTTTCTATTTTTTCCAGAACTAACTTTATATATGATGTTTCATACTGTAACCCCTATTCTACCGACTTCAAAAATGGTATTTCAAAAAATGTTGAATCCAAACCTTCAAATATGAAATTTCACAGATCTAACTTCAAAACTGACGAAATTTCATACAAACTTGCAACCTTTTTTTTACTCTCTTAGGAGCCAAAAATTATAAGTCAGTATTCCTTTATTTTAAACTTAATAATCAAATACAAAATTTCACTGATCTAACTTTAAAACTGACGGAGTTGCACACAAACTTTTATACCCTTTAGGGATGAAATTTTTCAAAATCACTTGTTGGATTATCTTTCAAAGATCACGTAAAAAATACGTTCTTATATTTCTCATCCACATAATCAGCGGTTTAGGCTGTGCGTTGATCCACCAGTTAGGACAAAGATTTTTATATAAATACTAAAGCCGTGGGTTCGAATCCTAACCTAACACAAGCCATAGAGCTTAGCTGGAGGGGTTAACAGGATTGCTAGTAATGTGGGATCACAACCCCACATTGCTAGTTATCTTTAAAAAAAATATATTTGTATTGACTAGCTTGTAGAGTGCGGAGAATTTCATAGATCTCAATTTGTTTTTAGTTTTTTGAAGTTCCTTCCTTCTTTGTAAAAGAGATGAAGTACGTTCCCTTAATCCTAAATTAAATATTTTTATAAATGGAAATAGTCATAGGTTCTGAGTCTGTTTTATTTTTTGATAATACTCAAAAACATTTTTTTGCAATTCCTAATAATGTTAAGGGAAGATAAAATATTGAAACGCTTTTTAGACACATATTTTTGAAAGATAGTTAAAGGAATCGAACCCGAGACTTCCGTATGCCAATCCTCCTCCTACTTACCTACCTTAAAAAAGACTGTACTATGCCATATGTAGTGTATGTTGTAACTCAACGAATAAATAAGTTTTTTTTCTTTCTTTATTTTCTTTCCAATCCCGGACTGGATACAAATCATATATCCGGACTAGAGTACTAAACTTAAAATTCAGTTTTGCGCTTTTTGGACAATCCATATTATAGCCAGCAACAACTGAAGTTCTCTTATTTTTGGGTACTATATTTTTAACCTTTGTCTTTTCTTTTGAGTTATTTATTAATGAAATAAAAGTCAGGTTCGTATTTTACAAATTATAATTGACCATGTATAAAATAAGTTTGCAAAAATACAAAATTATAATCGCACATTAGGAACATTGGTTATTACCGGAAAACATGAAATACCTCTACAATATCCATTCAATTTTGATAATTACATAATTACACACCGTTTCGAGTGGCAAGCTTGATAGATTATATTGATCAATATACAGTGGGTACAGTTTAATACTATAAACAATCTACAACAAGAACAACCATTTGAATAGGGAATATGCATGTGACGCAAATTTGTATGTAATATTTTTTTCATAAACTTTATCACGTTAAAATTGTGTCTACATCATAAAATAGATCTAAAATTATGAAAATAATTATTAAAAACCGTGCAAGAGCATGTCGGACCATGCTGTGTATCAGTGTAGGGCTCCGCAGCCTTAAATAATTGCTTCAGCATAAGAGTGTATGTCCATGGCACTTACGCCCTTTTGTTGGGAAAAGCAGTTTTTCAGCTATAACTCAATGACGGTATATCCAATCATGTCATTTTCTTATTTTCTAATTTTTCATATTTTTTGGTCACACGGTTCAAAAGTTAATGGGGGGAGGACACAATTTATATTCTAGTTACATAATATATTACAGGCACAAAAAACCCAGTACAGCAAGATATATTTTGGGAGGGAGTCTTCGGAGGTGTTTATTTATGATGACATGGGGGAGGGAGGAGTTGAATGGTGATTACGTCAGCAATATTTGTATATAATAAATTAGTTTAGGCGCCTGTTGAGTCAAGTGAAATTTAACCCCTTCGTACGATAAAAAACAAATGTTGACTTTGCATGGGAAAAAGCTTTGTTGACTTTTGCAGGTAAGGAGAAGGGATGAGTTGAAAATGACCCCTTTGTATTGAGTTACATTAGATTTTTTTTTAATCCGTCTCCTTGGGTACTTAGTTCTAGTCTAAACTTAAAGTTCTAAACGTTCCAGGCATTCCTATGCAGTGTACATTCACCTCATTTGCAAGTCTATTAGATTCATCTGAAACTGTCCTGCCCATTTCCTTTAGAAATTCTTGGACTGGTTTTGCTGACATCATTTCGACTAAATTTTCTGGAACAAAAATTACAAGCGTAAAAATAACAATTGTTTTATCTGAAATAGCTTGTATAATGCAAAGGGCTCGTTTAATAACAGAGTCAAGTTTCTCGGAAAATAAGATTATTTTTTTTTATTCTTATTCAGGTATGTATTACTTTTATTTTTATTAGCTACGATTTCAAATATCATTATAACAATAATTTTCAATTTACCATTTAATTCTACTATAGATTTTTCCGTTCCTCCATATTCGACAGATAAGACATCATCATCTATAATTTTTTTAAGTGATTCTCTTGTGGTTACTGCGTGAATCCTGCTTTTAATCTTATCAGAGAATAATGGTTTTACCAAATTTATTAGGCTTTCAACGTATTTTGAGGCAGTCACTATGTAAATTCCTTTTATTTTGCAGCCGTAACCTTCCTGTAATATATAACCATCATTTCGGGTTCAACAACTAGTCTTATTAACCTATCTACCGTTAAAATTGCTAACTCCAGCGAAACTGACATTTGTTCCCGCAATAGATGGAAAATCTTTCGGATTCTCTACCAATCGACTTCGATAATCTTCTATATATAGAAAATCCGAAAGGTTTTTCAGACTGATTTTTAATATACTAATAACCTCCCGCTCGTAGCTTCTTTACATTACACCAAACAATTTTGGAATGTCACCCACCACCTACTTTTGACACACTACACATCTGTGAGATCCTGGCGTTAAATTGATATTTTTTGTCAGGTTTAGGGTCTAAACTTCACAATAAACAACAGTTTTATTCCAGTAACATAGTCTGTTGGTGGTTATGGCCCTAACATCAAAAACAGATGGTAAGTTTAAAACTGATATTCCTAAGTTGTTTGGTGTTATAAAAATATTAAAAATCGCCCTGTACATATCGACGGCACAAATATCAGTTTTATAGCATAGCTAGTAAAAAAACGTTTGCAAGGCCGCGTTAGCAAAACGCCCGTCAAGCGTTCATCATTTGAAAATAGGCTTATACATGGCATTCTGCTGATGCTGATTATACCTTCTTTAAGTGCTGACAAAATAAGATTTTTAAAGTGATTACTGATTTATAAATCTCACTTACACACAAATGAGATTTATAAATCAGTAATCACTTTAAAATCTTTTCGTATTACCTACAATTTTACGTAGTAACACGGGAAGACTTCATAAGATTTCCAAAATGTTTTCTCTTTTAGACATATTTTTTTATTTTAGACTTACGGTAAGCACAGGTAAAAAATGCTGGATTTCTATCAGATTTACAGTAGATATGACATCAAGGACACTTATATCGTAAATATCGCACACTAAGGCAAAGCCTCGGCAATAGTCGTTTGACTTTGCATATTCTGCAACCTGAAATTATTAAAAATCAATCATGGTGGGCTACCAAAACCATTAAAACCAAACAAAGAATAATCGCTAAATGTACTATAGCAATATTATGAGCATTTGTAACAACTAGAACTTTGAAAAGTATACTCACCAAAGAAAGCAATTTGTAAAACAGAGTGTAATCTGATGTAGCTAGAGTTGCATTTAGTTTTACTTTCATGATACCTATTCTATAGTACTCCTTTGTAAGCTTTGGCATTATAGCAAAATTCCTAAAACAATAAATAAAAAAGTAATATTTGTAGGATATACGAAATAAAAATGTACTTTTTACGAGTGGTAGGTCTCAGCCATACGCCAAATAATAATGTTAACGCATCACTGTGTTTAGGTTAAGACCACTGTAGTGAAATTACTGGGTGAATGAGATTTACATTTAGATCTTTGCCAAATAAGGATTTGGTTGGCATTGATACTGTTATGGGCTAGCGTGACGCTTTCTATCAGGCGCATGGCCTGCTCGTCTCTTCATTTAGTTGTACAAAAAAAAAACTCTGTGGTCCGAAGAACTATTAATTGAGAAGACGAGATTTTAAGTTTTGAAGACATAGCTCGTTCAGCGGATACCATTGCAGACTTTATTAGCTAAAACATTTTGTTAGGAGCCTTTTTTGAACATTAAACTAACTAAACCCTAATTTTGAACACTAAACTATTTGAACTAATAAAATAGTGTACATTATTAATTTGTTTGACCTTTCAGTGTTTTTATTCCAAAGACTGTCAGTTCTTAAATCAAGTTAATAGATGATAACCAAGTGCAGATTTAATTTCTTAATTTCTTGTCTTAATTTTATCACTATTGTTAGGTTAGGCTGCTGATAAGGGTAGGCTGCTGCGAAAGTGTCAACATTGTGTCTAAACAAATTGTGTTATTAAAATAAAAATATAGACTAAACAGTGTAAAAAGTCGTGCAAAGAAGTGAATAAGTGTAAGAATTTTGGACAGAAATATACAGAACTATGAAAACATACGTAAATATGCTGTAAACACAATATTACTTGTAACGGCAACTTGGCAAGTTTATTCATTTAAAATGTGCAAAATAACTTGAAAAACTGTTTTCGGCATATAAACTCAAATGTGTAAGAAAAGACTATGTGAATTACGAAGTTAAATAGTGAAGAATTAACTATTTCATATGAAAGCTTTACCTAAATTTGTTAAATTACACGTCAACTAAGTAGCGACATCTGTGATGAAATAGTTGTACTAAAAGCAGTGTCAAAGTGCACATATTCTTATTGCTGATCTATGCACATACACATATCAACCCATATGATGGCCCACTGCTGGGCACGGGTCTCCCCAGTAGAACCTACTGGTATGTAGATCCTGGGGGTAATTGCCATAATCGCCACGCTTGGCGAGCGGGTTGGCGATCGCAGTAAGGCTTTAAGTTCGCAGAGGACGCTGCTGCCCGTCCTCCGGGGTGAAATCCCTTAGTCGCCTTGACGACACCCACGGGAAGAGATGGGGTGGTACTATTCTTAAGCCGGCACCACACGGCACTATGATCTATGCTACCAATACTTATCTAAGTAGTTCACTGCAAAACCGCTGGAGGACTTACGTACTAAGTTCTACATAAAAAGAATAGAGGGCACAAGTAGCACGAAATGGAACAAATTACAGAACTGTTAAAATCACTTCAAATTAATTTAGATGAACAAGCAAATGAACTGAAGAAAATAAAAGAAAATATATATACAGACAAAAACAGCTAGAAAAAATTACAGAAGACCAAAGTAAAAAAAATCAGTTAATTGAAAGTACTATAAGAAGAAAGAATTTGATATTTTTCGGCGTTGAAGAGACGGAAAGCTCCTACTACTACTACTACAAAATAAAATTAAAAATATTATACTAAATGACATAAAAATAGAATGTAAAAAAGGAGACTTAGAGTATGTAACAAGAATGGGGAAAAGGTCTAAAAAAACTAGGCCTATCATTGTCACCCTTACTACAATGGGAAAAAAAATTGAAATACTCAAAAACAAAAAAGTGCTTCAAAATACCTCATACTACATTAAACAGGACTATCTGCCTGAAGTTCTAGAGCAAAGAAAAAACCTAGTCATCCAACTTCAAAGAGAAAAAGATCAAGAAAAGAAGGGTTATATAAAATATAACAAATTAGTAATCCTACCGGACAAAGATAATGCGGAAGAACATTCAGAAAATCAAAACCGGCAAAAGAGAACATTATCACAATCACCTGAAACACAAAATCACAGTCATGGTCAGAAAAAAGTAGCAAAGAACCCGATAAAGAAAAATAAAATGGATCAATATTTAACTAAAAATAATACAGAAAACGGATTCCCTACACGGAAAGACATAAAAGATCCATCTATATCCAACATATGACACGAGACAGCCGCCTCTCTACGTCCCCCAAAACTGCCGGTCACCGCGGGGGTCACAGACTATAACCTTCCACTCCACCCACTTCATATATGTACAAACAACGCGCGGTCCTAATTATCACACGAAAAGCTACTAGAATTTAAGCAAGCAATTTCAACGATCAATTATGATATAATTGGTCTGGCAGAGATCAGACGCTTAGGATATAGCATAGAAGAAGATGTAAAGCACATATTCTGTTACTACGGCGAGACTAAGGGCCAACATGGTGTGGGTTTGCTTATTAAAAAGCACCTCAAAGGATATATAGAAAGCTTTAGTGCAATATCTGGAAGGATTAGCATCTTACACATGAACTTTGAAACAACAAGCTTATCTCTTATTCAAGTTCATGCCCCCACCTCTGATGCTAATAAACTGGAAATACAAGATTTTTATAACAAATTACTAAAGTCCCTTGTAAACTGTAGTAAAATTATTATGGGCGATTTCAATGCTCGAGTTGGCCGTAAATTAAATCATGAGGACAACATACTCAGAAATTCATGCTTTGGAAAAAGAGATGAAAGAGGTGAAAATTTACTGCAATTTTGCTGGGAGAATTTGTTTGTAATAAATAGCTTATTTCACAAAAACACAAAGAACTTATTGACATGGCTCTAACCTAAGAAAAATAGAAGCCAAATAGACTACATCTTAACTAACATAAAGAAAAATTTCATGAACTTTGAAGTGCTTCCAAAATTTACCTTTCCTAGCAACCACAGATTTGTGAGAAGCACTATTACTCTGAAAACACATAAAAAATCTAGAGTCAAATATAGAAATAAAAACTATGCCCTGATAACCTCTGACCAGCACCAACACTACAACTAAAGAAGCACTAAGAACACACTGTTCCTGCACACAACTAGATAACATAGATGATGTAGAGTTGTGTTATGAAAAAATAAAAGGAGCAATCGAGGAGAGCTTAAAATCGACGTTAAAATTTTTAAAAATTAAAAGAGAGGACACATTATTTCAGATGAGACAAAATTACTTATAAAAAGAAGAAACGAACTGAACGAAAAAAGGCCAAAAAGGATTAAGAACGACTAAAAAATGGATCCCCTGTTTACAACAGAATAGTAAAAATACCTATTCTAGGTCAGAAATAATAAAAATAGCAACTGAGTTTTATAAAGATCTGTACTCATACAAGACCCTGTCACATAAAGAGACCTAAGTTTAAGAGGAAAATATTACCACCATTCCAGGAAGTCTCTATAAAAATAAAATCTTTGAAGAATGGCAAATGCAGCGGGCCAGATGGTATACCAAATGAAGCAATTAAAGCAGGTGAACATGTATTGGTACCACTCTTGACATTGATATTAGACAAAAAATCTATACCTGTCGAATGGGCCAAATCAGATATAATTCTTCTGTATATGAAGGGAAATCCTGCTGACATAGGTAATTACAGGCCAATCAGTTTACAACCAAATATCTACAAACTATTTGTTTACTGTGTGGAGGATCGCCTCGCGGCGTATACTGAAAAAGAACAGCCAGTGGAGCAGGCCGGTTTCAGAAGAAATTACTCAACCATAGACCACATCCACTCTCTAGAACTCGTTATAGAGAAGTAAGAAGAAATGAACCGGCCGCTCTACCTAGCAATTATAGTCTACGCAAAGGCATTTGACTCTATCTCACACAATAATATATGGAAAACGTTACAAGAGTGTGATGTTCCCACAGAAACCATTGAACTTATTCAAGATATTTATAAGAAAAGTAAAAGTAAAGTTGTATTAGAAAAACAAGGATCTGAAATAGACATATGAAGAGGCGTCAGGCAAGGTGACCCGCTATCTCCCTGAATTTTTATAGCCGTGCTCCAAAGCATTATGAAGAATCTGAAATGGAAGAGTAAAGGTATATGCATAAATGGCAAATATCTGAGTAACCTCAGATTTGCTGATGATATAGTTCTTTTTGCGAAAACTGCACCACAACTTGAAATTATGTTAAGAGAAATACACAATGTCAGCTGTAAAATTGGTCTACAGTTAAACACAGACAAAACTAAAATCATGACGAACAGTAAAACAGTTCCGATAGTTGTTGCAAATGCTCCAATAGAATATGTCCACGAATATATCTATCTAGGTAAACAAACATCATTCAAAAAATCTAGACACCGAGATGAACTAAGTAGACGAGTAAACTTGGCCTGGAATAAGTTTTGGAGCTTAAAGGAAATCCTAAAATCGAATCTTTCAGTGAGACTAAAGAAACAAGTCCTACCATCTCTATCTTATGCATCGCAAACATGGATATTCAACAAATTCACAAGAAACAAGATAGTCACAACTCATAGGGCCATTGAACGGAGCACTCTCAAATTAAAATTAAAACACAAAAGAACCAATAGAGATATCAGAAATACAACAAAAGTCATAGACGCTCTACATCACTGTAAAATGCTTAAATGGAAATGGGCCGGTCATGTGTCACGCATGGATGGTGATAGATGGACTAAACGTATTACCACATGGAACGGTCCATCCGGCAAACGAAGTAGAGGTAGACAAATGGAAAGATGGTTACATGAAATTTCAAAGATAGCGGGAAACAACTGGACAGAAAAAGCGATAGACAAGGATAGGTGGAGAAAAATGGATGAGGCCTTTACTCAGTAGAGAGGTCCTATAAAGCGGTATATTTATATATATAAAAAAAAAAAAAAATTAAATCAAAATATACATAAAATAAATTATAAATTAAACATTTTACATTAAATTAAATTGAATACTTATTAATTTTATTATATAGTGCTTGAACATTTTTTGTATACTAAATGTTACTGTAATTGCATTTATAAAGGAATAAAACAAGGCTTTATTATTATTATTATTATTGTTGTTTCTAAAATCATCTTTTAAACAAAATAATGAACAAATACTTACGTTTTATCAAAAAGAGTCATTACATCACTTTCTTTTAGATTAGTTGTCTGGAAGTATTGAGGCATTAAAGCTTTCATCGAACAAATGTTTGTTATCTGCTTTTTTGCCCTCTCCAGGGAGCCATTACTTGTTATTATACATCTCTCGATGTAACCTTTACCTGTAAAAATATATCATGAAATTTATAAATGTGGAAATCCTTACATATTAATTCACTCATCAACACCTGGCCAAAGCTTTTTTCTTATAGAGCTAAATTTTTACAGAGATATCTATTTTGTATTAAAGACCTGAAATAACAAAGAATTTTAGAAAAACTTGCTTTAAGGGGGTGAACTGCTAGTTCATTATCAATTTTTATACACGGATATTTCTGAACATATTGTTATATTACAAAACAATAGGGTTTTACCTTGAGAAATTAACTCTTTAAAACGTCAAGTAATTTAGGTAAATACTACATTGACATGATCGTGTAAATGTGTTGACGCGAAAGTCTGTATACCAATAATTTTGTGTGATCTTTATATATTTGTTCCAATATTAGGCATTATTACTTTGTGCTCGATAATTGTATGCTTATGAAGACTCCCCACGATACTGAACTTAAACTTTACACTTCATAAGTTTAGGAGCTGTCTTATCATTATTATTTATCAGACTCTAAAATAGCAATACTAAATTATAAACTAATAAATTAGCTTAAGTAACTAAAAAATGTTTGCAATGTGCTTAATTGAATAGATATTTAAAAAATATGAACTCACTAAAATCTTTCTTCATAAAATGATCTTGACTTTTAATCCATTTGTCAATAATATCTATAGCTTCATCTCTGTCTGCTTTGTTGCCTATATTGAATTCTTTTCTGATATTTTCTATTACTTCACGTCCATATCTCATGAACCCATTTTCTGGTTCTCGTATGTAATCATCATCAGAATCCATTTTTTGTTACTTTTTTCATTCAGCTCCTATAATTAAATTGTGTTTTTGATTTAGAAGTTTGTATTTTAATTGGTTTTACATTAAGCGGCGCGTGAAACATTATAATTATTACTGTGGAAAAAACTAGTTAAGTAAAATGCTAAAAATAGACGCTTTAAATACCAAAATTACCAAATATGACTACTTCAATCTACTTTATTAAAATACAAAGAAAATATTTATTACGAAAATAAAATGTTCGGAATGAAAATAACACCCTTCACACGTAAAGACCTGACCGCTCACCTGAAACTTGGTTTCAGATCGCAGATGATCTGTGCGCTGTGGACAGCGGATCAAACTGTCGTGATAATATTGTGTTGTGTTGTTATTAGAACACGGGCAAATCTGGTATTTAATAGGTCACATGTTATGAGTTTATGTCAAACCGTCATTTAACCGTGATTTTTTGCTTCCTAATGGGATTTCGATGAATTCTGGCTTTAACAGCATTACCAGCATTTGCAGTTCTAACAGCACGTGGCCGCCCGCCCCCTGATCTTTTTTGGTCTTCGACAGAGGAAATGTTGTTGTATCTGTTGATAGTACGATATACGAAAATACGGCTGATACCAAGCTTTTGAAGTGTCTGTAATATGACCGACGGCTCCGTACCCACTTTATGCAAGGCGATCACCGTAATCCTATTTTCTTTAACACCCCAATTCATATTGTAATTTGATAATGAACTCAAAAAAAATATGTGAACTGGCGCGAAATCGATAGAACTTTTAAAAATAATAAATGCGTTCCAAATTCAAAGTAATTGAAAAGTTAAAAAAAGAAAAGTTTTTATGTAACAATATTTATGGCCGGACTAGTTACATATGTTTATCAAATTTGAACTTAATCGATCAAACAGATTCGGAGCAAATTAATTGCAAAAGTTGAACAGACAGATACTCGAGTTCTATGGGTTCAGTTTTTTTCTTTTGATGTACGGAAACCTAAAAATGTTGCAAAAGCGAGGAAAAATGACGCAGACGAAGTCAGCTAATGTGTAATAAATATATTTCTTGAAAATAGTATTTTATTAGAATCCCTATGAGTTAAACTCAAAATATATTTTTACAAAAAGATCGATAGATCACCAAAGCTCAGATATTTGGCTATAAGTACCTACCTATCTTTCCATTTTCTGTGATTTAAGTAGATATTTTATAAGCCATCAGAAGCTTTTCCCAAACGTATTAAAAAAAAACAAATAATGAATAACTTTTAAGATTAAAAACTTACAAGTATAATTGTTGCATTAAGTTGAAAAATACAGGTGTCGCACTAACAATAACAGCAATTTAACTAGTCGTAACAATATCTAAACGATATTTATAAGTGCGGTTCGTTAATAATACCTACACACGCGTTGTTACCGGTTTCTGATTAAAATCCAGAATCTTCAACATTTTGATAAGAATTATAATAGCAGATTGTAAAACAATCTTAAGTCAGATTACTGTCATCATCAGCCTCTAATACCTCCCCAATATCCGCTACGAAACCCAGTTCTTTGCCTTCCGCATTCAGCTCTTTCGCAGCCATCTTCTTTAGGATCGACTAGGGGTTTTCTTACCTTACCCTCCTACTCTAGAACTCATTTACCCCAGCGGCCATCGGTTCGTCGGAACATATGGCCAACCCACTGCTACTTCAGCTCGATTTACCTGCGAGTTATGTCATCAACTTTATTAATTCAATAATTGCATTTTTGAAAGATAGAAAAAATTTCAGTCCAAAAATCGAACCAGAGACTTACCGGAACCAAACAAGGGGTTGGAATGAAACTTTCTATTGGGACTTTTACAGTACAATATCTTTGTGCTGTATCTACAATCTACATCACAATCTTATGTTCCTTATCGCACGCTCAGTATCTATTAAATGTTTCTACTATGTGTTATCAACACGAAGTTGTTAGAATATAAGATGCACCTTTGGATAATTATAACCAGACTATACTACATCTTTTGTCTCATTTATACCTAATCATATACTGCCAAGAAGTTTTGCAAATTGGTGACCCCGACGAACGAATACGCAGCAAGAAACATGGCACAATCACCGTGCAAGGCGAACATAAATCAGCAAGGAACACTTGAAGTAGCTGCTGGCACCTCGGTTTTATCCCGCATTCCGGAATTTTGGAAAGACCAACCAAGATTATGGTTCACGCAACTAGAAGCCATATTAGCACCACAGAAGCAAGGAGACGAATACAAATACTGTACAGTAATAGCAAAGTTATCCAAGGAAGAAATACTACAAGTTAGTGACCTAATCACTTCACCACCGACTACAGATAAATACAAAAACATCAAGGAACGTTTAATTGATTGTTACGAAGAAACAGAACAGCGACAGTTTCAAAAATTAATATCAGAGACAGAACTCGGTGATCAAAAACCTTCGCTGTTATTACGTCAAATGCGAGTCCTCGGGAGAGGAAAAATCAGTGACGAAACAATTAAACTACTATGGTTCAGGCTTTTACCAACATCAGTTACTACGGTTCTAGCAGTTACGGAAGACATGGAAATTGACAAACTGAGCCAAATTGCAGACAAAATAATAATGAATTCAAAAAAGTAACCGAAATATCAGCTGTTAGCAACGACACTTCAAACGACAACAATACAGCATGCATTTTAGCCCAGCTAGCAAAATTACAGATAGATATTGACGCAATTCAGCAAGGTCAATATGGCTATCGACCCAACACGCACAATCATTTCAAGAAACGTCAACAATTCCCGATTATGAGGCCGAGAACAAACTATAGAGGAGCAAATCGATTTTGTTACTACCACGAAAAATTCGGAAACTATGCAAAGAACTGCATTAAACCATGCGGTTGGAAACCAATGACTTACGTACGGAACCAGGGAAACGAATAAGAGCACAGACAACGGCGAAACTCTGTGCAATCCACCCATCCAATCGCCTCACCATTACCGACCGAAAAAGTGGTATGAAGTTTTTGATTGACACGGGCGCAAATATTTCAGTCATTAGCAAGCAACAGAGACATTCAATTTTACAAAATGAACAATACACACTATACGCTGCAAATGGGACTAAAATTAGGACTTACGGCGAGAAGACGCTTACCTTGAATTTAGGACTACAACGATGTTATAAATGGAATTTTGTAATCGCCGATGTTACACAACCAATAATTGGAGCAGATTTTCTAGAGCACTATAAACTATTAGTCGACATAGCAGGTCGCAAACTTATCGACAAAGTTACAGAGCTGACAACGCATGTAACTTCGGAAAAAGCGACACAACAAACAATTCGTACTATCGCAGTGGGAACGAATCCACGTATTACGCAACTTTTAAACAAATACGAAGACATCACGAAAGGGTCCTCTTTCCGCAATGCGCCCAAACATAAGATTGAACATCACATTATCACTACAGGACCACCCGTCGCAGCTCGGGCAAGACCATTACCTCCAGAAAAATACGACATAGCCAAAAAGGAATTTCAAAATATGATAGAACTCGGAATTTGCCGACCGTCAGATAGCCCATGGGCAAGCCCATTACAAATGGTAAAAAAGAAAAATGGCGAATGGAGACCGTGCGGAGACTATCGAATGCTCAATAGCACGACAGTACCGGACAAATACCCACTACCAAGATTAACTGACTTTACATACATATTAGAAAATAAGAAGATACTAAGCAAGATAGATATACGTAAAGCATACCATTGTATTCCTGTTAAAGATATAGAAAAAACAGCCATCATCACACCTTTTGGACTTTTTGAGTACTTAAGAATGCCTTTCGGATTACGCAATGCGGCACAAACATTTCAACGATTCATGGATTCCTTATTTAGAGATTTAAACTTCGTATTTATATTTGTAGACGACTGTCTCATCGCATCGGACAACGAAGATTTGCATTATCAGCATTTAGAAACGGTTTTCAAACGTTTACACGAGAATGGAATAACCATTAATCTCGAAAAATGCGAATTTCTCAGAAGGGAAATAGATTTCTTAGGTTATCATATAACGAGCCAAGGAATACACCCTACCGAAGAAAATTACAAAGCAATCATGGAATTTCCCAAACCGAAAACAATTCAAGAATTAAGAAGATTTTTGGGCATGGTCAATTTCTACAGAAGTAATATTCAACGCGCAGCGGAAAATCAAAGAATTTTAAACGAATATCTACATGGTTCAAAAAAGAACGATAATTCACTTGTTCCTTGGACAACTGAAGCAGACAAAGCTTACGAAAAATGCAAGGAAAGCATGAAAAACGCAGTGTTAACAGCGCATCCTTCCCGCAACGCATCACTAGCGCTCATGACCGACGCTAGTGCTACTTGCGTTGGTGGAGTTTTACAACAAAAATCCGGACGCAATTGGGAACCATTAGGATTTTTTTCACAAAAATTGAGCGAAACTCAACAAAAATATTCTACGTTTGACAGAGAGCTGTTAGAAATATACATGGCCGTCAAACATTTTCACAGATTAATCGAGGGAAGAGAATTTACAATATTTACGGATCACCGACCTTTGACATACGCATTCTCCCAAAAACCATCATCAAACGATACACCGCGACGGGTCCGGCAGTTAGATTTCATTTCACAATACAGTACCAACATTCAACACATAAGCGGACGTGACAATATTACCGCCGATGCCTTATCTCGAATAGAGGAAATATACGTGCCATCACCTATCGATTACGCTGAATTGGAAAAATGTCAATCAACAGATAATGAAATAAGTAAATTACATGACAATAAAAGATTAAAATTCAAAAACATTACGCTTCCGGGTTCCACAATAAACATCACCTGCGACACGTCTACTGGAAAAAGCCGCCCCTACTTACCAAAGCATTTTCGCAAACAAATTTTCGATACCATTCATGGTATGAGCCATCCAGGAAAAAGAACTACGAGAAAAATGATAACCCAAAGGTATTTATGGCCGTATATGAACAAAGATATCAATAATTGGTGTAGATCATGTATAGCCTGCCAAAAATCAAAAATACAACGACATACGATACCACCTCCTGGTACATTTATGACAGCGCAACGTTTTGAACATTTACATATTGACATCGTCGGACCACTTCCGATTTCACAAGGGAAGAGATATTTAATCACAATCATAGATCGTTGTACGTCATGGCCCGAAATATTTCCGGTAGAAGATATAACTGCAGAAACAGTAGCCAAGACACTTTTCGAAGGATGGATTACTCGTTTTGGATGTCCATTGCGCATTACTACGGATCAAGGCCGACAGTTTGAATCAAGAATATTTGAGTCACTCTCACAATTTTTGGGAATACATAAAATTAGGACAACACCTTATCATCCACAATCCAATGGAATGATAGAGAGATTTCATAGAACTTTAAAGGCGGCGTTAATGACAAGAGAATCCAACGAAAATTGGTTAAAAGAAATTCCAACAGTTTTACTCGGGTTGCGGAGTAGCTTGCGAGAAGACACAGGTTATAGTTCAGCAGAGATGACATATGGAACGCCAATACGACTCCCTGGAGGATTTTTTGAGCCATCAGCAGCACAGTTATCAACGTACGAAGAGTTTGTAAAACAAATTCAAAAGGACATCACACAAATGACATCAATTCCGAAAAGAAAAAAACACAATCAAGCTATATTTGTGCATCCCGAACTCAAAGAATGCTCACACGTATTTGTTCGGTGTGATAGAATTAAGAAAGCCCTGACACCGCCGTATGAAGGACCCTACCCAGTAATTAGTAAAACAGATAAAACATTTTGCATTAGAATTAGGGATAAAGAGACAGTGATATCAATTGATAGATTGAAACCAGCTTTCATGATCAATGACGAATCAAACTACGTGCCAGATTCAAAGGATTGCGACAGGCATTCACACACGTACACTACACGATCGGGACGTAAAGTAAAGCCAGTAGTACGTCTATAAAAAATCGCTGATATAAGCAAGCTATTCGTATATATATTAACATAGATCTTAACATATACCATTAATTCACAACTACTCGTAACAACAAGACATCTAAAATGGGATATCAAAGTTCTAAGGACCAGATAACATACAATACGGACAATTGCCTCAATCAAAACGAAGCGGACCAACTCCGTAACCTGATCCAGGAGGACTTACGGTGGACAAGAAATGTTGCAATGGGACAGATTATTTTAACAATCGGCGTGATCCTAATTTACGGCATAATGAAAACACTGGACAGAAAAATAAAGAGTTTAACGGAAAAAAATAATAAACACTCGTGCAACAGCTAAGTCAAAATTACAGACGTCAGCAAATCACACCACAACAGGCGTCATCAAATTCCACCGCGTACAATAGCATTATTATTTATATACATCAGCAAATAACTAGTAAGGTCTAGGTCAAATTTATATTGTAAACACTATTACCATAAATTTTTTTTAAAGGGGGGTGTACTGTTACAGTACAATATCTTTGTGCTGTATCTACAATCTACATCACAATCTTATGTTCCTTATCGCACGTTCAGTATCTATTAAATGTTTCTACTATCTGTTATCAACACGAAGTCGTTAGTATATAAGATGCACCTTTGGATAATTATAACCAGACTATACTACATCTTTTGTCTCATTTATACCTAATCATATACTGCCAAGAAGTTTGGCAAAGGGACTATGTTGCTAGACTTTTAATTGTTCTAGCTAGTTTAAGAACTATCACGGATTTTGTTAGTGCTTCGTTACAGAGAGCATTTTAACAAATTATGATGTCACAGGCCGAATATTAAATTATTTTTTAAGTTGGCAATTCCGGCCAAGGTTTGGCATACGGAAGTCTAGGTTTCAATTCCTGGGCCTGAATCTAACCCAAGACTTTCGAATGCCAAACCGGGCCGGAATTGCTAATCCGACTTTTTAGAGAGAAAGCCTAATTCTAGTGATTAATATATACACCTAATACCTTTAAAGATATAAATAAATTTATATAAAATCAAAATTTTGGCAACTTTTTTATACAAGTAATATATTTAGCATACATAGGTTTTGGAGGCGATAAATCAATCTAGCTAGGTATCATTTTTAGAAAACATTGTTTAAAAAATTACCGAGCAAAGCTCCATCGCGGTTATCCAGGTACTAATGCAATAATAGTATGTATGTATGTATATACCTGATGAATAACAATATTAGACAAGTATATCGCAATATACTTTCTGACATAATCAGATGTGGAATGGTGGTTAACAGTAAACAAGTCTAATAATGATTTGATTTCAATGCAGATTTTTCACGTACTTACTCTATCTCTTTCATCGTGAACTTAACACATTAATAAAATAATACAAAAGAGACACGTGGGGTTTTGTGGATGTTCCTTAGCTTTACAAATACAATAATTGCATTTTTGAAAGTATTTGTAAAGGAATTGGCATGAAATGCCTATAAAAATTACTTCAATATATAAGTATGTTTATCAGTTGTCTGGTTTCCAATAGTATAAGCTCTGCTTAATTTGGGATCAGATAGCGTTGTGTGAGTTGTCTCAAGATATTATTGTTATTTATAATAATGTGTGTCATCGCGATAGTTTAAAAACATGTGTTGTACTTATATTATTTCGTAACTGGAATTCTTAGGAAAGCCAAAAGAAGCCTTCGCTACAACAATTTTTTGATCACATAAAATGATATCCACTTCACTTAAAAATCCAGAATTTGTTCCATCCGCAAATTATTTTATTGAAATCGCCATTCAATAAAATAATTTGCGGATGAAATAAATTTCTGGATTTTGATATACCTACAATTTTATCATTTTATTGAACAATTATAGTGATTTCTTTAACATCGTCATTCTATTTAATAATAGAGGAAAACAATGCATTTTACAACGTCAGCGCATTTAAATAGCAATAATTACTTAGTTACTCGTTCCGCGAATGCTGTTAAGTTGTATTTAGGTAAATGCACTTTTTGTGTGAGTCTTCAACGTTTTTCGGAGATCGCTCTGAATACATTTACATAAACTTATTTATTTAAATAATATAAAAAAATCTGTAAAAATATAAAATGTTTCATTTTATTTAACCGAAAAAATTGCCAACCCATATATCCTCAATCACGTCAATGAAACAGAATTTTCATAAATTATTTTAACAGCTGGTAATAACATCGGTAAGATAACGAAGGTAACAATAAGTTATGTAAATATTTTCTTTTTCGGATGAATTTTCTAACACCTCGGCAGTACAATATCGGCTGTTAGGCCTCCTGCCTTAGTTCACGAGAATCCGCTGAATGCGCGCGGGGGGGGTTTGACCAATCAGTGTAGCGATCCTATGCTCAGCAGTGGACGTCTAATTGACGATGATTTTATTTAGACATAATATTTATTATTTATTTATTATTATATAGACATAACTATTATATAATATAATATTATACATTAATATTATAATGCTGAAGAGTTTGTATGTTTGTACGCGGTAATCTCAAGAACTACATCCGAATTGAAAAATTATTTCCCTGCTAGATAGCCCATTTATCGAGCAATAGGCTATATAACATCACGCTACGACCAATAGGAGCGGAGCAGCAATGAGAAATGTTGCAAAAACGAGGAAAATTTACGCATACAAAGTTGCGCGAGACAGCTAGTAAATAATATATATTATTGGTTCCTTAAATAACATTTAAATTTATTTATTTATTCATACTTATTGCACACAAAATTTGTTCGATGACATTTTCAATTAGTCAACCTTATGGTGTTGTAAATTTTATTAAAAAAAATATTCCAACCTAATCCTAACTAAAATTGTAAATGCAAAAGTGAGTTTGTTTGTTTGTTACGATTTCAAGCTAATACCGCTTAACTAATTTAAAAAAATCTTTCACCAAAAGAAAGCACTACATATAAACTCAAATACATTATCAGTGAGCAACATAGTCATTATTTTATAAATAAATTAGAGATCCCTACAAAAAATACATTAATGGAACCCATGGTATCAAAAACTTGCCTTTATAAGTCATTACTTGACGTGAACTGCCATATTGTTTTTTCAGTGATGTATTTTGTATTTGTTAGTAACTTTAGATTGCTATAAAGATTCCTTTGACACTTTATTTGACATGCGCTGCCATTTTTTTATTTGATTTAAGTTTAAAGTTACAGTAGATACTTTTGTTGCCAACAGACTTTGGGGAAGTGTGAGCTGTAATATACAAATGCAAAAACTTATGCAGTCTAAGGCTAATTTTTATTAATGAGAGAGTGATTCTATCTGTCTGTTAGCTAATGGCTAAGGCATCGGTCTCGCAATCGTGACGACCTCACGATTCGAATCCTGAGGGTTCGAATCCTGACCATTATACTACCGACGTGAACCCAGCCATAGAGCTTAGCTGGAGGGGTTATCCCAAATTTATTTTTATCCAGATCAGTGCAGCAGTTTTTTTTTTTAAGATAACTAATCATAAAAAAAAAAAAAAACTGCTGCACTGATCTGGATAAAAATAAATTTCTTATGAAGATAGTTTGAGTTCCAGGGTAGAACATAGAATAGTTTATATCGCGATAACTGGCATCCATGCAGACGGAGGTGCGGGCAAAAGTTAGCAGTAAATATAAAAAAAAAGGTCAAACATGAATTCCGAATTCACGTTGCACAATGGGACTAACACTAAGGTCCTTTTCAGACGTTATGAAATGTTATGTTTGACGCATAACATCTAAAGCCCTTTATAAATAAACGATATATTGACGTGATGACCAATATTGGACATTATTTGCTAACTGGACATTCTGTAAATTGGATGTTTTGCGAATCATACAATCTGCGAACTGTACATTCCGCGAATTGGACATTCTCCGTACTGGACATTTTAGGAATTTTATATTCTGCACCTAAACGTCGCGTCGTAGTTAATCAAGAGGTTAATTATCCGACTTGTAATATTATAAACCATAATAATTTCTTGCAATCATTTCCTTAAACGCATAACTATGTACCTACCTACCTATTTTACTGCAATAATTGTAGCTTATTGACATAACGACGAACAGCTCAATTAAAGGAGATAATAATGGTATCGTAACTAATTCCGTGAACTAAACCGTGGTCATTATGACCTGCGACTAACAGTACACATAGTCCGAAAGTAGATTAGGCGCAAGACCGACAGCTCAACGTGTTCTAGGCACAGTAGCCCATTTCAATAGTAGCTTACACCCTAATTCACCGAAATGACCGCTAGTAGGTCTAAGCCAGTTATCTTCTATATATTATATATAAAAATGAAACCCGTTTTCCGTTGCCACGACATAGCATGAAAACGGCTTGACCGATTTGGCTGATTTATTTTTTTGTAGTTTTCTAATACTCTGTACAAGGTTTAGTAAAATATAATACATTATTTAGTAAAAAATAATCATGAGATAGTCCTGTTTGCAGATGATACATCACTCTTATTTAAATTAAAACGCCAGCAAAAAAACTTTGAAGATGTAATATGGCTATCTCAAAAGTGGTTAACTGGTTTGATGTTAACAATTTACTCTTAAACGAGGGCAAGACTAAATGTATTCGATTTATAACACCTAACGTGAAACCAGTAAAAACCACTATAAAAATAAAAGAAGATGAGTTGAACCCTGTAGATACCGCAAAGCTTTTAGGAATTACTCTAGATTCTAAGCTTCAGTTAGGCCCACATATAAGTGAATTGTCTAATAGACTCAGTTCTGCAGCGTACGCAGTTAGAAAAATTCGTCAGCTAACAGACGTTGAAACAGCGCGATTAGTTTATTTTAGTTACTTTCATAGTTTAATGTCGTACGGTATTCTACTGTGGGGGAATGCTGCCGACATTCAAACCATTTTTGTTCTGCAGAACAAAAATATAACTATTCGATCAATTTACGATCTTGGTAGTAGACACTCACTTAGAGAAAAATTTAAGGTAATCAATATCATGACTGTTGCATGTCAGTATATCTATTAAAACCTTATATATGTTCACAAAAATATTGATAGTTTCTGTAAGAAATGTGATATACATAATATTAACACGCGGAACAAACATAAACTTGTTGTACCAGCGTCAAGGTTACAAAAGTTGAGGAGATAAAATAAAATAAAAATAAAATAAATAAATAAAAAGTAAACAAATCATTTCGGGGCCAATGTATACGTTTCTACAATAAAATCCCTAGCGATATTCAAAAATTAAGTCGTAATAAATTTAAGTGTACCATTAAGAAAAAATTGTGTATGAAAAGTTACTACTCCATAATTGATTATATGGAAGACAAAAACGCTTGGGATTGAACTGCTTTCTCTCACAGGCTATTAAAATGTACTTTAAGATTATATGTATATATACATATTTACTTTGTAAGAAGTGAAGTATTGTGTTTGCTGAATACGTTTATATATACTCATTTTAGAGTTACTAATAGTATTATTATTTAGTTATCCTTATTTTATAAACGATTACACTCACCAAACACACTGGTTCATTCAGTAAAATTTATTTTTGTAAAGAAAAACTTGATCATTTTAAAAGAGTGGCACATGAGTTTCTTGGCAGGTTCTTCTCATGAGCTTTACACTTGGAACTGCCACCTAACCTCATTTTGTTTTTTTTTTCAAACATTCATAGTTTTATAAAATTTTTAGTATGTTTTAATTTGACGTTTTCAAATAATCATTAGCCTGATTTTACGAAATAAAGATATTTGACTTTGACTTTGACTTTGTTATTTACCATCACTACATAGTATAAAACCAAGTCGCTTTCTCTGTCCCTATATCCCTATGTATGCTTAAATCTTTAAAACTACGCAACGGATTTTGATTCGGTTTTTTTTAATAGATAGAGTGATTGAAGAGGAAGGTTTATATGTACAATAACATCCATTAAATAGTAGAGAAATAAGGAGCGGAGCAGCAATAAGAAATGTTGCAAAAACGGGGAAAATTTACGCAGACGAAGTTGCGCGGGTCAGCTAGTTATATATATATTTCTTGTGTGCGTGTGTATGTCACTGAACTCCTCCTAGACGGCTGGACCGATTTTGATGATTTTTTTTTGTGTGAGTTCAAGGGGATTCGAGGATGGTTTAGATTCACAATTGAACCCGATTTACAAAAATAAAAGAGTCGAGACGAAGTTCGCCAGGACAGCTAGTTTTTTAGTAAAATAGAACGAGTTGGACTCGGTGTCGGGTTCCGTACAATTATCTTTACAACATTAGACACTATATTAGGTACCAAATATTATCAAAATATGGAAAAAAAATACATTTGCTGTATAGGAGCCGCAGTTAAATATTTATTTGATTCTTTTCAGGATTTGTTGTTATAGCAGAAACAGAAATACATCATCTGTGAAAGTGTCTAAAACTTGGTGACAGACAGTCGAATCTTAGTAATTGGGTCCCGTTTTTACACTTTGGGTACGGAACCCTAAAAAAACTTTTTACAATAAAATATTACCGACTTCAAAAATAAATACAAAGTAACTAAAAAGCAAATAATATTTACCTAAAATAACAAAAACAATTTATCATTTTGAAGTTGGCGCCATGAAATAGGCAGGGCCATTAATTGTTGAGGAGTTCACATGATAGTTCACTATCAGCTCTTTAACATTGTGTAATAGTAGTATGACGAGAATAAAATGCTACTCAATATGATATTAACGTAATTAAATCTCAAACCGTGAAATATTGAATAGGACCTATTCATTTGTGGTCTTCATCATCAGTTACTTCAACAAAAGGTGCTTTTTGAAAGTAAATGCACGAATCACTATGAAATGTACCTAAATGACTGTAGGTGTGCCTTTAATATTTGAAGAGTTCCCTCGATTTCTTCAGGATCCCATCATCAGATCGTGATCTGTTGAAAATGGGACCAATTTATACCCTTTCAAGCACAAAAATATTTTTTCAAATCTGACTGTAGACACCAATCTTCAGTATAACCTTCTTACGTACGTCCAAATGGAAGACGAATATCCTATTCGTACATCCATTCAGAATGCATTCATTCGGAAGTCTTTCAAGTAGACGTTTCTTCAGTTACATTTAGTTACCTTTTTTATTCAGCCCGTGTCCCACTACAGGGCAAAGGCCTCCATTTCTCCGCTCCACTTGTCTTTGGCCTGCGCTAATGCTGGCCAGTCTTTTCGGTGGCAATCGAGTTCGTCTTGTCATCGGTCTGTCGCTGTCACCCTCTATTCAATTATAACTTTTGTCCACATTTCTTATAGAGGTGCGACAGACGTATCCTTAACATAAGTTTGTAGTCGACGATAGCAGCTTTGGAAATTACCATTTTTATTAAAGCTTAAAACTCTTTCATAATTACCTACAGTATTTTAAAGAAAAGGTTCAAACTACACAAATATTATAGAATTGCAAATATTGCTACTAAAATTGCTTTAGGCATTAAGTAAAATATCCTTTTAAGTATTAAATAGTAGTATTTTTTTAGAAAGAAAAATAACAAAAAATAATAAGTAAGAATAGTTTATTACATTATTAGTTATCCGAGATTATTTTACAGAAAAGATTTGCATCAAACCTATTACAACGAATATTAAATTGTAGATATAATTTTTATCAGGCTCTATAGAACAATAAATCATCACAATATTATTTAACAATATATATATATATATATATATTTTTTTTTTTTTTAAACATAGATAAAAACAAAATGTTTAAAAATATATATCTATTTTGTTAAATAATATTGTTTATAACATAAAATAATTATTTACTACCATTACAAAAAGAAATCTAAATTTAACCCTTTCAAATTAATTTAAACAAAATCCCAAAATTCTAACAACGTATAGCAGAAAGGTGTGGTCAAGTTTTAGAATTAGATAGAATTACTTCATAAGTTTTTTTTATTGAATTGATATGGTAAATCAATATATATTTTTTTAATTGAGTACGTCGATTTTCGTAACATTTAGTATAATTATAACTATATATAAATTATAACTATATAAATAAATAAAAATAAAAAAGCCTTTTATTTCTTACAGTAATGCTATTTACAAAGTTTTGTTATTGCTAAAGGAGAAAGATTTGGTTACATAGTTTAAATATTATTTGCTATTTCCGAAACTATTCTGTAAGAACCCCTCTACAGGTAAAGGCCTCCTTCAAATTAAGCCAGTTTTCTCTGTATTGTGCTATTTGTATCTAGTTTGGACCTGCTGTGTGTTTGATTTCATCCTCCCATCTGTTGCAGGGTCTCCCTTTCTTTCTTTTGCCCACTGGCCCCCTCCATACTGTCACTCTTTTTGTCCACCTCTGATCTTGCAGGCGTGCTATGTGTCCTGCCCACTTCCATTTCAATGCAAGGGATTGTGTTAGACCATCTGTTGCTTTTGTGATGTTGCGTATTCTTGTATGCCTTATTTTGTTTATGCTTTTTATGTTTAACATACTCCGTTCCATTCCCCGTTGGCATGTTATAATTTTATTTATGACATTTTTGTTAAATTTCCACGTCTGACAAGCATAGGTCAAGCATGGTATGAGGCAAGAATTCATAACCTTCGTCTTCAGTTTGATTGGCATGTTGCTTTTAATTAACATAAATTATAACTATATATAAGGTACAAACTAATTATAATATGTATATAAAGGTTGTTAAGTATATATATATATATTTGTTTTTAATAGACGACTTACATCCAGATTCGGAACAACAGTTTGTGGATCACACAAAGTGGTGTCCCGTGTGGGAGTCGAACCCACGACCTCTTGCGTAGCAGTCGGACACACTCCCACCGCGCCACAGAGGCAGTTTGCCTTTGCCATATCGTTACACACGCCGTTAGTACATACCAGCTTTAACCAGCGGTAGGTCTAAGCCATAGGCCGTCTTACCACAACACCGTCAGCTATTCTTACGTAAAATCGTGATGCTAACACATCGCTGTATTTCGATTGAGGGGCACTGCAGCAAGTGTAATTAGTGGGCAAATGAGACTTAAGAACTAATGACTGCCTCTGTGGCGCGGTGGGAGTGTATCCGACTGCTACGCAAGAGGTCGTGGGTTCGATTCCCACCCAGGATAAAACTTAGTGTGGTGAGCACGATGGTTTATTCTGTGTCTGGGTGTAATTTATACATAATATGTATGTATTTAGAAATATATAAGTATATTTATCAGTTATCTGGTTACTATAGTACAAGCTCTGCTTAGTTTGGAATCAGATGACGTTGTGTGAGTTGTCCCAAGATATTATTATTATTATAATGTCTCAGATGAGGAGCGCGGTACGGTGACATTCAGATCTTTGCCAAATAATAATTTGGGTGGCACTGATACTGTTTTGGGCAACGTGTGATGTGAAAGAATTTTTCAATTCGGATTAGTAGTTCCTGAGATTACCGCTTTTAAACAAACAAACAAACTCATCAGCTTTATAATATTACTAGCTTTCGCCCGCGGCTCCGCCCGCGTGGATGTCGGTTATCGCGATAAAAACTATCCTATGTCCTTCCCCGAGACTCAAACTATCTCCATACCAAATTTCATCTAAATCGGTTCAGTAGTTTGAGCGTGAAAGCGTAACAGACAGACAGACAGACAGAGTTACTTTCACATTTATAATATTAGTATGGATTAATATAGATTTAAATGTCAGTATCATTAAAAGCAACATTTTTATGTGATCAAACAGTTAAATTTAAGTATTTTATGATTTTTTTAAATTAAAAATTCATAAACACATTGTATTTCGAAAGAATATTTTTTTCATCTTAATGCATGATTAGTATAAAATAAATTAATGCCATATTAGTGGAATATTCAATTTGACCACACTTTTATGTTAACGTCTCATACCACCCTTTTCTGTAACACGTTTCATGTGGCAAAACAAACTTAATCCAAACTTAACGTTCTAAATGTTCCCGCCATGCCCATATATTGTTCGTTGAAATTGTCAACTGGTCTCTTAGATTCGTCAGTGCCTGCTGCCCTCATGTCTTTAAGTAATTCTTGAAATGGTTTCCCTGTTAAAACCGCTACTAAATTATCTGGAAATAAAAAAATACATATAACAAGTGACGTACACGAAAAGTACCGTACATTTAGGGGCCATTTATATATTAGGTCACACATTAATGGGTTGAACGGGGTCAACAAAGTGTTTTAAAAGGGTGACAGGGCAATACCTTATTGATGTCATATTCCAATATTTTAAATTAATGTATGTTTAATAAAGAATTTGCAAATTAGGTTACACATTAATGGGTTGAACGGGGTCAACAAAGTGTTACAAAAGGGTGACAAGGCAATACCTTATTGATGTCATATTCCAATATTTTAGATTAATGTATGTTTAATAAAGAATTTGCAAATTAGGTTACACATTAATGGGTTGAAAGGGGTCAACAAAGTGTTACAAAATGGTGACAGGGCAATAACTTATTGATGTCATATTCCATTATTTTAGATTAATGTATGTTTAATAAAGAATTTGCAAATTAGGTTACACATTAATGGGTTGAAAGGGGTCAACAAAGTGTTACAAAATGGTGACAGGGCAATAACTTATTGATGTCATATTCCAATATTTTAGATTAACGTATATTTATTAAAGAATTTATAAGCTACGGGTCTTACTCGGGTAATTATTTTATTTTTAGGGCTTTTATTGCCCGACGTTTCGACCGTATTGCAACGGCCGTGGTCACGGAAATTTAGCCTTAAAATAATATATTTACGCGATTAAGACCCGTAGCTTATAAAATTGTACCTATAATGTGTACACATCGATATAGTTTACGAACGTAGGCAGGTTATTTGTTATTATTAAATCTCTTAATCGCTAGGAAAGACCTAAACATGTGACAAGCTCGAGAGAGTTTCTAAAAAAGTTGAAATTCGTTTTATATAGACAACAGTGGAGACCACGGCATGGCAAACGTAGTGTAGGACGCCCTCAGGCCAGGTGGAGTGATGATTTACGCAAAACGGCTGGCAGGAGCTGGATGCGAGAAGCCGAAAATAGAACAATGCGAACGTGCAATTGGAGAGGCCTATGTCCAGCAGTGGACTGCGATAGGCTGATGATGATGATGATGATAGACAACAAAGAGTCTGTCTGTCTGACTACTAACCCTATCGCTATCGACGGTCTTAGACCAATCCAACTTTTTGTTCGTACAATTTGTTTGATAACTTTATATAAGTATATTGTGTGTTTCATTAGAAACTTGTTGATAAAACGTTAATAGTAGCATATTTTGTCTAAACAAGCAATTAGTTCGTTTTTATTTTTCAAAATTTTTTAAAAATAAATTCTTGAAATTTATGTTACTAAAAATTTTTAATAATTAAAAAAGAAACATAATTTTCATTAATTTATTTTAAAAATATACTAGCTGTGCCTCGTAGTATTACCCGCGGTTTATTAGCCTATGCGTTAATAGTGGGTGTCAGCTCACTCCATACCAAATTTTATTGAAATCGCTGCAGCCGTTTAGACGTGAAGAAGTAACAAACATACACACTCACATAATCACAAACTTTGGCCTTTATAATATTAGTGTGATTGAAAAATAAAAATGAATTTTATAATTGCTGATCCTTGAAAGTTTGTTGAAAGCAACAAGTAGCCGTGGCAGCGTCATCTGCATTTAGCAAGCAGAAGTAAATCTTAGCTGATTTCCTTTCACAATGTAAAAAAAAACAGTAAATCGGTTCACTTGTTTAAAAGCTACATCACAACATGCAGACTAAGACACATAGAAGACTTATTATAGCGTTTCTTTCGTGGGAGAATATAATATTTAAAAAATAAAAAATACTGTTGTTGTTATTGATGGTATCAAAGTTCAAACAAAAGTTTACGAGCGTGACGTGGAAGGTAGGCATTCGATGCGAGTCGGCTCACACGATACCGGTTTTTTATGTGAAGAACATACTGATTACGAAATTGTTGGAAGTTATCACGTAGATGTAATAGAGGCTTTGAGAATATTTTAATAGATATTTATAAAAAGAACCCGACCAAGTGCGAGTCAGACTTGCGCATAAAGGGTTCCGTATCATTATCTGTACAACATTAGACACTATTATAATATCGAGCAAAATACGGTAAAAATACTTTTTGTTGTATTGAAGCCCCACTTAAATATTTATTTAATTATTTGTTGTTATAGCGGCAGCCTAAATACATCATCTGTGAAATTTTCAACAGTCTAACTATCACGGTTCATGAGATACAGCCTGGTGACAGACGGACGGACAGTGGAGTCTTAGTAATAGGGTCCCGTTTTACCCTTTGGGTACGGAACCCTAAAATGCAATAAAAAAAGCTATTCTAGTAATAAATTATGCTCGTCTCGATCTAGATTTCTGGCAAAACCTAACTTCGTTTCTTAACTGCTAGCTGTTCGGGTAGTATCATTGCAATTAAATGTTTTTTGTTGTCCTATTTCAGTTAAAAAAAATGCTTGCATTAATCAATTTTCTATTTATATACTGCCCTGTAACTGTATTGCCGTATCCCATGTTTCAAGCTCAAATTATAGCAAGTAGTAGCAGCAAGTTCCAAATTATATTACAATCAACCCAATAATTTCAGAATTAATATATATTTATCTAAAAATGTCAGAATTAAATACGCTAAAATTTCAAATTATTTCAATTATTACAATTTACAATATTTCAATAGATTATACTAATAATTTCTGTTACTAACATTAGGATCAACGTAACTTGACCGGATTGAAGTTAGCGAAAAGTGGTTAACTAAATGCATTTTTTTGTAGTAAATGGTGACAGTAAGCGGGGGGTGGGGGCGGTAACTAAACCAAGAGAATTAGAGATGCGATAACGAATTACATTGTCATAATTAGTACTACTAACTCATGTTTTTGTGATTTTTTAAGTAAAAAAAAATGATTTTCAAACATTCTTTAGTATATTTACTGTAACTGTCTTAAATTTAAACGTTGATGAACCTATTTCAATAGTATTTATATATTGTTAAATTAAAATTTTGTTAGTATTTTTAATCGATTAAACATAATTAATCGTTTACGTAAGTAATTTTAGGGTCGCATCTCTATGCAATGCGCGAAAGTGATAAGAACCTAACTTCAATCCGGTCAAGTTATGTTGATCCAACTGTAAAATACGTCTACTTACTATGTAATTCTACAATAGATTTTTCAGTACCCCCATATCCAATAGGCAGCTCGCAGCTCACAAAGTTTTCTAACTCTTTTCTTGACGAGAGAATGTGAACTCTGTTTCTTAGCTTTTCTTTAAACAAAGGCTTTGCTAAATTGACAAATCGCTCGATAATCTTCGATGATGTTAGAAAAATTTCTCCTTTGACCTTTAAACCGTAGCCATCCTGCAATAAAAAAAATAAATATATTGTAGAACTGACATCATCATCAGCATTCTGATGTCCAACTGATGGGCACAAGTCTCCCCAGTAAAACTCTACTTATTATAGTTCCCGAGGTTTTTGCAATAATCGAGCGATCGCAGTAAGACTTTGAAGTTCCTACACCTAACTAGCAAAGGACGCTGTCCGTACTTAACACCCACGGGAAGATATGGGGCGGAACTATTACCACCTCATATCTTCGTCAAGGCGACTAAGCAACCTGTCCCGCCAAGGGCGAGGAAACGTACATACTTAGGTACATCCCGTGTAATGTGTTGATCGCTGAACCTTCACACTACGGCGAGTACTCGCTCTATACTGCATCTCTTTTGTTTACGCAGACGATATCTACAAAATACATCTATTGTACGTTTCTTGAGCGATAAATCGCTACTCGCTTCTCGCTCATCACTGTTGGTGGGACAGGTGTCTCACCGGAGGACGAGCAGCAGCGTCCTTGGCGTACTTCAAAGTCTCGCCAATCCCAGGACACAAATAAAAGTCAAAATCCCCAGGAATTATAACAAGATAGGTTCTATTGGGAGACCCGTGCCTAGCAGTATGACATCAAAATGAAATAGTCTGAAGCCGGTACCACATGGCATCATACCATATACCCAGTACTAACTTAACTAGTAGAGTTAAAATGAAACTAAAAAGGGCATAATCCGTTTAGGCGTTGTGTATTTCATATAGATAGGTATCGTGTAAAGAAATAAAAACTTACTTTGGTCCAAAAGTAAGAATAAATCAATTTCTAAATAAAAATCATCTTAACATAAAGAAGAAATGTTACATTTATGCGAAATGTGAAAACGACAGATATTTTCAGGCAGTTATAGCCAACTGTAAAATTTATGAATATGCAGCTGTTGTTCTGTATAAACTCATAGATAAGTTAGTTAGTACAAATAACTAGATATAGAAATAATTTTAGATGGTTAAGATTCGATTGCATGTTATGTAGTATATGGGATGAGTAGCTTATGGGACTGACATAGTCAAAATTGACTCAAAGACCTTTAAAAAAAAGAAAATGTGAATATGAATACATTATTACTGACCGTTAAAATAGGGTGGAATTGTTGCATTTTCACTAAATTAATGTTCGTTATGAAATCAGCAGCATTTGAATCCATAAGATCGAAAATATTGATGTACCCACGGCAGCAATCATATGACTTACAATATTCTGCAATCTAGAACAGATAGCAAAGTGTATTAGTGACAGTCTTGGCTTATGAGGTGCATGACCCAAAAAACAGGCAGATAAAGTTTTAAAATCTTGGCTACAAATCACGAAGATAAAATATCCGGGTATATTTTATCTTTTAGGAAAGCTGATCGAATCAAAAATCGACTAATCAGGATAGGAAAATATATATAACGGGACTTAAGCGCGTGCATAATTTAAGGTAAAATACCTTGTTTATCGCCCGACGTTTCGACCGTATTGCAACGGCCGTGGTCACGGGTAGACTGATTATTCACGCGATTAAGACCCGTAATATATATATATATATATATATATATATATATATATATATTCATAATGTGTACAAATCGCGAAAGTTTATCGACACTTATTCTCGTTTATTCCGTTTTAAGGTAAGCCCGTGCGAACTGTAAAAATCTTGTCATAATGCCAAATAGAGAGTTGCGCTTAGAAATGCATCAACACGGCGAACATATTTGAGCGCTCCGCGAATGTGCCTTTCGCACGGGTTTGCCGCGAAAATGGAAAAAAAAGAACCCAGCTGTCTAAGTTACTGTTAAACGTCTTACAGCCGGTCTCAATAATCTAACTATCGATGGATTTGGCTACTAGAGGTGTGTGTTGACATAAACTCTATACAAAATATGTCTAAATTCTACCTCTAGTAGCCAAATCTATCGTTAGATAGATTATTGAGACCGGCCGTTAGATAACGCATTACAATAGATATATAAAGCATAATTATTATAATAACATTTAAATAAAAGCATGCAATTGAACTGTAGAAAGGGATGTTAAGCACACCAATAAATGTATGCTTCTACTTCTACTGCCTCTGTGGCGTGGTGGGAGTGTATCCGACTGTTACGCAAGAGGTCGTGTGAGTTGTGCCAAGATAAAAAAAATAGATAAAATGTATATATGTTGGTACTTACAAGAACATAATAATTATAAACGAGATTGATGTCTGCTGAAGTCAAAATGGCTTTAGGTTTTAGTTTTAATATCATTACTCTGTATAACTCCTTTGTCAAATTCGGTAAAAAACCAAAGTATCTGAAACATATAAATAATTTTGTTTTAAATTATCTATACTAATATTATAAAGCTGAAGAGTTTGTTTGTTTGAACGCTGTAATCTCAGGAACTACTAATTCGAATTGAAAAATTCTTTATTTCATTTATGGAGGAAGGCTACAAGCTGTATAACATCACGCTACGACCAATATGAGCAGAGAAGCAATGAGAAATGTTGCAAAAACGGGACAAATTTACGCTGACGAAGTTGCACGGGACAGCTAGTTTGTCCCGCGCAACTTCGTTAGCGTAAATTTTTCTTATTAAGAATCAAACAGAAATGTATGGTCAAATTTCAGCAACGAACAAGTATTGCATCTCTAGAGTCAGGCTGTATTAAGGGGGCATTACACTGAGTGAATTATTTATTTAGCGCACACAACTTTTACTTCACAGTGCGCAGGAGCACAGGTCAAAATAAAGTAAAATATTCGTTCGTACATATTATATTAGATTACGAACGCCATGACTTTGACAATACGAAAATGCTCGTTTTTTGCATTTTTCTGCAACTTCAAGATTTATTTGCGGGATCATATTAAGACATATCCTTAAATTTATTTATATCATCTACTAGAAAAACTCTTTGACTAGTAACACACTTTTTTTGTGTACCAATATTTAGATTTTCTATATACATTTTTAAGAGAGCCGAACCCTGTTTCGCTTAATCTACCCTTAATGCAATTGAATATAGGACATATGCACTGCATTAATAGAACATCGAAATTGTAATAACTTTGTATCGTGATTATAAGAACCAGTTACACATTGTATAAAATTATACTTAAAAAAAAAAGAAGATGATTTCGAGGTACAAACAATCCAAGACGTCAACTTAAAACAGCCTCTGAAATACGATTCGTGACGCTAACGTGATCATTTTCCTCTATTACTTTGGTACTCTATCATTAATTCTTAACTTGACTATGGACCCATCATGAGAGTAATGTCCTTTCAATTAAAAAAAAATATTAAAACCGGTCTACATTCAAAGGCAAATTGCGATTAATTACGTCGTGCGCAAAAATCAATTCGACTAGAATTTATGAAATCAATTCGTTTAAAAGTTAACATTCTGTTTTCAAAACATTGAACAGATAAGCTAAAAATTTTAAAATAACAGATACTTATTAAGACACTAAGAAAAACCAGTTCTGAAAAACAAATTAGTATTCATAAATGTACGTAGGTACTTATTAATAAAAATAATGAGTATATTTTTGGATGACTATACAAGATACCAGTTATTAAAATTCGCTATTATATTAGATATAATAACGAATTGCATCAATCGTGGTCACAGGTCGACATCGGTGAAATTCGATCGAAACGTCGGGTAAATAAAAGGTTACCTTTAAATAATTCATACGTCAATCGTATGAGTCCCGAAATATATCTAATATGTATAAAAATCTCGAAAGTTTAAAAACAATAATTAATTGACTATAATGTTGTTGTTTTTTTAAAGATAACTAGCAATGTAGGATTGTGGTCCCACATTACTAGCAATCCTGTTAACCCCTCCAGATAAGCTCAGATGGTTGTGTTAGTAGTGGGTTCACGTCGGTAGTATAATGGATAGGATTCGAACCTGAAACCTCACGATTGCTAGACCAATGTCTGTTTTGTTAAATTCGAAAACTGACGAAAAACAACGGAGGAGGTTTTCAAGTCAACCTGTATTTTTTAATGTATATTCCCGCACAAATGCTTACAGTGTACTATCATTATACGTGTGTTGTCACTTAACTCTTACTAAACGGCTGTGCTAATTTCAGTAAAATTTGCTATATTTGAGCGAACGTAACATAGCTAAGATGAAGAACGCAAACCCTCACTACCCCGGGTCCTCTGTGACAGTCAAATTCCCATGCAACTAAAGGCCTACAAAACGGCAGTTAGACCCACCATGGTGTATGATTTCGAGTGGTGAGCTGTCAAGAAAATGTAAACGATGAAGTAATGAAAACAACCGAGGTGAATACTGCGGTGGGCTGCAGAAGTGACCAGGCTCAATAAAATACACAATGAGTACATCAGAGGTTCTTTTATAGCAACACACGTTGCGGAAAATATGGATGAAAGGCGATTAAGATGATTGGGACATGTGATGAGACGAGATCAGTTATACCCTGTAAAGAAAGCACTGACTATGTACCTAAACTAGATAATAAAAAAGGCTGAGATAGACAACAGGTCAGGTGGTGGACAACCATTTGCAGACACGTGGAACGGGCATAGCTGAATACACAGACAAACCAGGACACAGTGCGCCTACGAACGAGATGAGCCGAACTCAAGTAAAGGGAGAAAGCAAGGAAGAAGAAGACTTATGTAAAAAATATTTTACTGTTAAATAGCCCATTTATCAAGAAAGGCTATAGGCTATATAACATCACGCTACGACAAATAGGACCGGAGCAGCTATGAAAAATGTTGATAAAACAGGAAAAATTTACGCTGACTAAGTTGCGTGGGTCAGCTGGTAATATAATAAACAAGGTATCTAGTACAAAGCTATCGATATCGATGGGTATGAACTTCCGACTTTGCCAGTCGCGTCAAGTTGAACCGCCTTCTGCAACACGCCCTTGATTTAACTGCCCGACGCGAGCCTCTCAAGGTATTGGCCGAGGCTCTTGGTTTCCGGACATAATTTATTGGAACATTAATGGCCGAATCCTCATCCTATAACATTTCGTGCTCCTGATTGAAATACTTTTTTGTGACATGTTTATGAATATAAAAAAATTGTGTTGTCTTAATGTTATCTACATTTAATATTAAAAAGCTGAAGAGTTCGTTTATTTCATTGTTTGTTTGTGTAAACGCGATAATCTCAAGAACTACTGTTTCGAATTAAAATGTTGTTTGGCTATTCTAACATGAAATAGAAGCAGCAATGAAAAATGTTAGAATAACCGGGAAATTTTAGAAATTGTGCCGATCAGCCAGTTTTAAATAAAGTGTAATTCCAATAATCTCTGCTTGGAGAGCTGATGGGTAGTTTTTAAATTGGCTAGTTTTTGTCTGACTTTCGCGCTAAAACTGTACCATCTTTAATTGTGTTAATTGCTGTATCATCAGCTGATTTTATTTAATTAATTTGTTTGAATGGATTTAAAGTTAACATATCATATTTTATAGCAAGTATCAATAAATCAAGCATATGTTGAATCATTGTTGCGATATGGACTTATTATGTGGTGCAATACGACGGAAAAAAGTAGGGTTTTAATTGCACAGAAAAAGTGCATTAGAGCTATATCCGGGCTTTAACCTGGCGAATTATGTCAACCGGTGTTTAAAAGACCTGGCTTGTTACCACTGCCATGTTTGTATATTTATGAAGTCAGTATGTTTGTAAGAAAAAATAAAAATCTGTTCAAAACTGTCAACGAAAACGTGCCACGAAATAGACGAGACCAACAGAGACTTATGCTCAACGATGTTTCTAAAAGCACCAAATATAATAATAATTGTTTAGCTATGTGTGTAAGAATATTTAATAAGTTACCAACTAATTTTAAAATGTTAAATCTGATGCAGTTCAGCATTAAATTGTACGAATGGCTTAACAAAAATAATTTCTATTGTATAAAAGAATTTCTTGAAAATAACCATTCAACTTTTTGAGATTTGCATGTTTTGTATCAAAACTAAGACATGTATGCACTTAAGTAATTGTACTATCTAATTATACCATGTTTTAATGCAAATAAATTTATTATTATTATTATAAACTATTTATAAAGTTTATAATAATAATAATAATAAATTTATTTGCATTAAAACATGGTATAATTAGATAGTACAATTACTTAAGTGCATACATGTCTTAGTTAATGCAAATAAATTTATTATTATTATTATAAACTATTTATAAAGTTTATAATAATAATAATAATAAATTTATTTGCACCACGATGTACCCCGTTTACTGCAATAATGATATTTGCTTTGATACTAACACTTTACTTAGAAACTCCTTTGCTTCATTGCTCTCCAGGTTTATTTGAAAATATTCGGGCATCAATGTCTTCATAGTGCAAAGTTTGTCAATTTGTTTTTTAGCTCTCTCCAATGAGCCATTGCTTGTGACTATGCATCGCTCGATGTAGTCTTTAGCTGTAAAAGTTATATAAGTAATTTATTATTTAGAAATTGGTTGCAATAAAAAAAATCTATATTTTGATTATGTATGCATGTACATTATCCAAAAGAGTAACATAGACTTTTCAAATAAGTAATAAAGAACTGTTGGATTTTTTGAAATATACACGACTAGAGAGTATAATTATTATATAAAATATATTGTTATTCCATTTACTGTATTTTATTTCCATTACGAAGTCTATTGAAATTTCTTAGAATGTAACTGAATGTTTCACTTATATTTAAAATAAAACATCTTAGCTTAAACGTTAAATCAGCATTAAACAATGTACACAGGAATACAATTAATGCTTGTTGAGCTATCATAGAAGGATCTGTTATCAAATACCTCTGCGAGTGCTAGTCGTGGACATTTTGTAATATACAGTCATTTTGTAGTCGTTTAGGGGTCGAAAATTTTGAACTCTATATCAATAACCCAGTCTGTAATAAATACTAGTTTAGGAATATACTATCATGTTTTCTACAGTTTTAGTTTTCTTGATAGGTCAAGATCGTTCGGTTCCCCACCCAAGATAAAACTTTGTGTGGGTGTTATTTATTTATATATATATATATATATATATATATATATATATATATATATATATATTGATAACAACAGACATATATAAAAAAGAAAGTATATAATTATGTAGGAGATCTTGTTTTACATCTTTTTTGTACAGGTGGGTCTTTTATTTTTATAATTTATTTTTTTATTTAATACTTTTTAGTGGTTCTAGGATGTAACTGATATAACAACTAACTTTCATCACAGCTATTGTCAAGTATTAAAAATAGAAAAAAAAGAATGGTTGCTAACTAACTTTTATTACAGTGTCATTCATGTTATACCTTTTGGAAATGCTTAAGATGAGCTCTTTAATTTGATTCCCATATTGCAGTATTCAAAATAACTTTTTTTTCACACCTCTTTATTTTGGCATCTCACAGTCGCTATATTTGTTTTTTTCAAACGTCACATATATATAAAGACTTGGGTAATCAAGACGAATTTAACGCCGTATTAATTGTATAAATCCGTTCAGTGGATTGTGAGATATCAGGTAATAAAGAATATTACATACATACATACACGATACGCGCGAAAAACATAACCCTTCCTCACAGTCGGGTAAGAAGTTTGTTCTCGATGTTTTGTGACCTCTAACTTAGCAGTCAGGGTCACTGATTACAACATTCTAAATTATAATCTGGTAATCTTTTCTGATACTCTGTACAATATGATTTATTAACTAGCTATTAGATTAGATGAATGGTTCCTATATGCAAATTTTAACCTTGATATGTGAACTTTGTGGCTTTTTTATTTATTAATACGTCAATAACCTGATTTCGATTACGTCAAAAGGTATCGTTAGTGAGTTTGATATGATTAATAGTACCCAATAAAACTTTTAAGGTTTTGCTGGTCATTTATAACATTAAATTGGATTAGGTACCTCTCTAATACCTTATTTTTGTGTCTTAAATGTACGTAGGTATATATCCGTTCCCATGTATGTTCGTAACTACTTAATAGCTCAACCAATTTTAATCTATTCATATATAATCACTTGACCTAATTGTTTGACTGACTGACTGATTCATCAACGCAGAACCTAAACCGTTACAAATCTGAAGGTTTGACAGTTGATGCCTTTTCTGTTGTAGGCATTTAGAAAGAATTTTTAAAAATTCGTCCCCTAAGGGAATAAAATAGGGGAAATTTCCAACGTATACGGTTTTAGCGTTTTTGGAAAATCAACCCCTCATGAGGTAATACAGAGGTTGCAACTCTGTATGAAACTCCATGAGTTATGAAGCTAGTACTGTAAAATGTTGGATTTAGCTTTTTAGTTTTAAATAAAGGAACATGTGTTTTAGGGTTTTTAAAAAATCAACCCCTAAAGGGGAGGGGTAGTGTGGGTTGCACGTTTGTATGGAGGTCAGTTTTGAAGTTATTCCTGTGAAATTTTGTATTCGGCATTGTGGTTGTAAATAAGCGTTTTGACTGAAAGCGATAAATCAACCCGGTAGGGTTGATTTATTTAGGGGTAAAATTCACTTAGCGGGCGTAGCCGCTAGCGGCAGCTAGTTAATGACAAGTTAATTGATTCGACTAGCAAGTGTCACTAATACAGACTCAAAAGTAATCAAAATTCAGTATGCCGACAGCCAGGCGCCATATTGTAAACAACAACAAAAAATTAAGTTGACAAACAATTTTACGTATTAGCATTGAATAGGGTTTATTTCCCTATCTCTTCCCGTGGGTGTCGTCAAGGCGACTAAGGAATTTCACACCAGAGGACGGGCAGCAGCGTTCTTTGGGTGCTTTAAAGCCTTACTGAGATCGCCAACCGGCTCGCTAAGCGTGGCGATTATTGCAATTACCCCCAGGATCTATATTAAGTAGGTTCTACTGGGCACGTGCCCAGCAGTGGGACATCATGTGGGTTGATATGATGAGGGTTTTTTTAAAGATAACTAGCAATGTTGAATTGTGGGTCCCATATAAAACCTACTCCTTATACCGCATTATTGTGCTGGGTAGCTAAGGAACTCTACATTGTGCGTGGCCCGATATTCACTTGCCCGGTTTTTTATTGCTTTCTCACAAAACATCTGGAGTCCAGAAGATAAGAATCTTTTCTCCTTGTTTATCAATCTTTTAACTCAGGAACTTCGATGTACGTATCATTTGTATGCCGACGATCTTCAGCTATACTTTCAGACAAAACTAGACAATTTGAATGAAGCTATCGATAATGTGAATCGAGATTTGATGGCGATAAAGAACTGGTCGGACGAGTTTGGTCTTTCGGTAAATCCTGAAAAGAGTCAAGCAATCATTGTTGGCAGTCCTCACATGGTTAGCAGAATAGATTTTGATTCATTACCACCTATTATCTTCCACGGCACTGCTATTCCTGTTAGCCATGATGTCAAGGATCTAGGTTTGCATATTGATTCCACCTTTAGCTGGCGGACTCAAATTGCTAACGTCAGTCAGAAGGTCACTGGCAATTTGCGATGTCTTTATCGTCTCAAAAACTTCCTACCAGTTAATACAAAAGTAACGCTAGTGCAGACTTTAATATTTCCTATCATTGACTATGGTGATGTGTGCTATTTCGACCTGAATGCTGATCTGCTCCATAAACTTGACAGGCTTCTCAACAATTGCATTCGATTCGTCTTCAACCTTCGCAAGTACGATCATGTCTCGAACTATCGCTCTCAGCTTAATTGGCTTCCTATCCGGCAGCGCCGTAGTTTGCGTGCACTTACAACGCTATATTCAATCCTATTTTCTCCTCATGCCCCTACTTATCTAACGCCTCACTTTCAATTTCTCTGTTCTAGCCATGATCGGAATCTACGCTCCTCTAATAATCTGTTGCTTCTCTGTCCTGCTCACAGCTCCACTCTGGTGCATTCTTCCTTCTCTATTCAATCTATTCTCCTTTGGAATGTGCTCCCTCTCGAAATAAGAATGTCTACATCTCGTGTCACCTTTAAGTTCCAAGTACGTAATTTCTATACGAAGTTATTGGCGGAATCATCACAATTGTAGTAATCTATGGTTATATATGTATAATATGTATGTATTTGTATAGTTATAAGTATGTATTATGTATGTAAATGTATGTATTGGTATGTTGTGTGTGTATGTATGTGTATTTATATATTTATATGTATGGTATTGTTTTTATAATTATTTATTTATTATTATTACTTTTTTTTTTAATCACTTTCTTGCTTATTTAGCATTAGAAATGTAAGTCGATTAAGCACCCACCTCAAACAGTTCTCTGGATCACCCTAAGGTTGACTGGTAGATAATGCCTAAGGCATTAAGTCCGCCTTTGTACAAATTTTGTGTGCAAAAAGATAAATAAATAAATAAATAAATAAGAAAAGCTAAAAGCTGTGTACTCAAGCTATGAACACACATATCAAAATATCGAATCGCTTTGTTCCTAAGTTGTTCCGAGATTGAGCGCTGCTTGAAGTACATCTACTCTCAGTGTTTTCGATTCCGATCATTATTTTTTTCTCCCATACACAAAACAGGAGAATAATCGTCTTTAAATTATAGTTATCTATTTCAGATTATTTTTTTTATTTATTTTTTCATAAACAATTTTCACTGTGTTGTTTTTGTGTTTATAATAACTAGCAATGTGGGATTGGGTCCCACATTACTAGCAATCCTGTTAACCCCTCCAACTAAGCTCAATGGCTTGTATTAGAAGTGGGTTCACGTCGATAGTATTAAGGGTAAAATTTAAAACCGCGACCTTACGATTGCGAGACCGATGTCTTAGCCATTAGGCTACCGCCGCTTTAAATTTACATTTCCATACATAACATAATATTACATTAAAAAATAATAATAATCAAAATATATAAGAATAATAATTTAAAATTTAACTATACACAAGAATTTAAGGACAAACAATAGAATTAACACTAAAACTACGTATGTGACCTCCGAATCGGCCAGAGATTAAAGACATTGGTCCAACAGACAGGCCTTTAGTTGCAATATAAATTTATTAGAATTATATACAATTTCCTTTAGGTAAGTAGGCAGTCTATTGAACAACTAAACTGCTTGATACTTTAGATCAATGCTTAGTTATATTTAATTTAGGAACTATTTTATTGGTTACAGCTTTTCGCCGAGTACCTCCTCTAAGTTCCTTCTCGTTTTTAATCTGATATTCCCTTAAATGCTTAGTAAAGTCACTTAATACTATTAAAATGTATAGACTAGGAACTGTTAAGATGCCTTATACATATTTTTGCTTCAGTGAGTTTCATGGTGCACCTTACTTGTTGACATAACAAAATACAAAAATTGGCATTTGAATAAAGTGGCCTTGCGTTTATAATGCCAAGTTATTTTCTCACTAACTTTACTTTTTGCGACTTTGGTGTATTCGTGACCCGAGGGCTGGGTTTTTCTTTGCACAAAGAATAAGCATTGCTATTCAACGTGGCAATGCTGCCAGCCTTCTGGGTACGTTACCAGTCGACATCGATGGAGAAGAATATTTCGACGCGTAAACGGGTCTTGCCTTTTTTTATTTTACTTGGTTTTGTTAGTTTGTAAATATATGTAAATAATTAGTTTTGGTATATATGTAGATTCATACTAATCCAAATTTTGTCAGATGTAGGTATATAATAGGTGCATTTTGTAACCTAAGTGAATAAAGTATTTTGGCTTTCCCTTTAACTATATAACTACTTGCTTATGTTTTCTATCTCTCCTAATTTAAGTATGGAATATCTCAATACCGTACATATAATGCCTCACTTACGCTTATACATGGTTATCAAATGTGAAATTTAATGTCATATTTCAATCCTTATAGCCTTAGGTACATATATTTATTATTTATTTGCTAAAACAACAGAATAAAAAAACTTACTGAAATTTTTCTTCTTAAAATGATCTTGAGATTTGATCCATTGGTCGACGATGTCTATGGCTTTCTCTCTATCTTCTCTGTTGTCAAGATTGAGCTCCTTTCTAATTGATTCCAATGCCTCACGTGGAAACTGTAGTACCCCGTCATTTGGTTCTTGGAAATAGTCCAAATCCATCTTCTTTGTTCGTTTTTTTTTCTTTAATTGAAATTCTGTGAAAGAAGATAATATTATAGAAATTGCGCTGTTATTGCAATATATATATTGATACTAGTTCTATACAATTTTGAACAAGAATGATCATTTTATTCACTGACGATAAAAAATGTTACTTACAAAAGTTATAGATACTTACAAAGTATATAGTGGTCTACTAACTACACGTTAGTGCAAAATAATGCTTCTGTAGGTAAGAATGATAATTAAAGTATTTTTATTACTCCAACAATGACAGGACACACACTAAACTGAATTAAGAATTCTAACTTATTTATGACTTAAACAAAATTTAATATAAATTTTGATAACATAACAAATTTAAAATTAAAAAAAAGATTAGCAAATAAATAAAATTTCCATACACTTCGTTGAATATTTTTTAGCTAATCAAGGTGTAGATACACTGAAATCGTAAGAGATAATGATTTGTTACTACCATTTGACCACGTTAAACTACGTTCAACAGAGTTATGACACGATACAGTCAACTTCCCACTTATTTAATGATAACATCTTAACTTACCATGAATATAATTATATCAAGATATTTAATTTTGTTTGAAAACAGGTAACAAGTCTGACTACTTTTAAAATATTTATTTTGGTTGCATTATCTAGTTAGTTGTCTATTATTAAAAAATGATGTTCACCAAAAATAACATTAGATTTTTATAGAAACCCTAGCTAATTTACGCTACATTCTGCATACATTTTCCCCGTTTTTGCAATATTTTTCATTGAATAATTACATTTTTTAAAGGTAGACAAATTTGAAGTCCAAACCCGGGAATTAAACCCGAGACTTCCGTGTGTCAAACCGGGGCCGGATTCGGAACCATCTATCCGGGACTATGTGACTAAACCTATTTTTTTTTCTATCTTTCTTGCATGCCAGTAGGATCCTCACTAGCATTTAGAAAACAAAACACATTATCGTCAATAAACTTATGATAAGCAGAACGTTATTGGCGACACTGATTGATCAGAGCTTCGTCTGTGCTTATATTTTTTTGTTAAAAGTAAAAAAATACTTATAATGTGCAAACACAGCTACTTCACCATTTTATAATAGATTTTTTAAGATAAGTAGCTATGTGGGATTGTCGGTCCCACATTGCCAGCTATTCTGTCGAACCCTCCAGGTGCACATAATGGCTTGTGTTAGAAGTGGGTTCAAGTCGGTAGTATAATGTAGGATTTGAAACGGCGACCTCAAGATTGCGAGTCTAATGCCATATAAAAAAGATGTAATATTCTGATGATTATTGTAAAGTTTCTACAAAATCGGTACAGCAATTTTCGCGTGAAAGAGCAATAAACTGTATTATTCTTCCAAATAATAATAAAATATATTCGGAAACTACACACATCAAAAGTGTCTAGGGATCAACATATATTTTTGCAATAACTTTTCTCCTGATTGATTTTTTTTTTTTATTTCTTTAAGGATTCATCAAATAAAGTGTTTTCGTTTGTCACAGTAACGATAAACCAAGTCACCTTTGCATTAAAAAAGAAATTTGCCATTTTCCTAATAAAGGGATTTTTGACATTTGAACCACTAACATTAAAGTTCGAAAAAAAGACTGAAATAACAGTTTTCTTTAAAATTTTATTGGGTAACTTAAACAATTAATAATCCGTGTTTCTACCGCGAACACTAACAACACAAGAACATCGGTTTGGCATACTCAAAATGAGTTCATCCAAATCACGCTGTGGAATGGCCGCCCATGTTCGTTGCAACAACAAAAAAAGGTCTTCTTGCGACTGGATACCCTCCATATTCGGCAGAGCTCTTCTCTGTAGCATATCCCATGCATGCTCAATCGGGTTCAAGTCTGGCGACTGAGCAGGCCAGGGCAGGACATTGATGTTAGCTGCGGCGAGAGTCTGTCTTACAACTCTTGCGGTGTGCGGTCGTGCATTATCATGCATTAACTGAAATAAGGGACCGATTTGCACTTGTAGAGGAACGATGACGTCTGATACAATCGTCTCAGCATAAATTTGAGCGTTGAGGTTGCCTCTGATCCAAATCAACTCAGTTCTTCCGCCGATCCCCGCCCATACCATGATGGTTCCACCACTATAAGGATGGACTTCCTGGCAGGATTTTAATCGCTGTTGGCGTCCAGGGGTTCTCCAGTGTCGTATACGTCTTGTATCCGGTCTCATACCAAAACGAGACTCATCAGAAAAGCAGACGAAACGCCATTGTTCTTCTGCCCAATTTCTGTGTTCAAGAGCCCATTGATATCGAATCCTACGATTGTGCATTGCTATAGGTGGTACCCGTAGCGGTCTTCGGGAATGAAGGTTCACTTCATGCAAGCGGTTTCTGACTGTTTGGTCGCTAATTAAGTTCCCTGAAGAGTGATGAAGCCTCACGGCTAACATCATGGCGGTTATTGTTGGACCTCTTCGAGTTAAGATTTGAATGTATCGGTCTTGTCTCCGTGTGGTGCAGCGATACCGTCCTCCATGGCGCTCAGCCACGGTACCAGTGCTTCGGTAACGTGTCCAAAGTCGACTGATAACACTCTGACTTGTATTCAGAGCTAAAGCCACAGTACGTTGCCGGGAACCAGCTTCTATCATTCCCACGGCTCTGAGCATTTCTTCCCTGCTTAAATGACGTCGCCGCTCCATAATAACGTTGGTTTTAATCAGTAGTAGGGAAACAGTAGCACTAATAATGTCTTCAATGCGTTGTATGTTTTTATAGGGAAAATATTGACAGCTGATTTTCATCTTTTACTCGAATTTGATTCACAGTTCCTGATTCAAATTATGAAATGCACCAAAAAGGATCCATATAAATTTATAAAATCATAAATTTATTACAAAGCCACATCTCAATCTCAAGAAATCCGCATAAAAATGCTTGATCCCTAGACACTTTTGATGTGTGTATATCATGTAAAAAAAGTATTTGGCATAACAACGCTATTTATAAAATGAAATAAGTATTAAAAACTTGTTTTCGTCATAACTAGTTAGGTATTCAGTTTATTTTTATTTGAGGATATATAAAATGATACCTATAGCCAATTATGTTTTAAGAAGTTACCAGGTGTACATTGGTTACAAGCGCTCAGAAAGTGACACCTTAAAATCTATATAGTTGACTTAGTTTTTATATATCAGTGTCGCATCGCCGGCGTTAACAGATGAAAACAGCGGCTTGCATCTTTTTCTTTTCAATCATGCTTTCCTACTTTAACGACTTTTTTAATAATAGTGTGCTATTGCAATATATAGGTTATCTATGTGTGCATTAGTTTTCCGTTCTTAAAGATCGAAAGTGGTTTATGTAACCTATCTACACCTTTTACTTAAAACATCATTATTATATTTAGTATTTCGTTTATTTTTTGAGATTTTACAAAATGAATACCAATAACGACACTATTTATTTTCACTCAGCCTCATAATATTAACATCTTTGAAAAAAAGTACAGTTTTAATCGCATAATAATGGGTAGTGAGAAACCGAGGATAGAACAAAGTGGCGTACAATTGGAGAGGCCTATGTCCAGCAGTGGACTGCGATAGGCTGATGATGATGATGATGAATGGGTAGTGTAACAAAGAACCAATGTACTGACATAGCTCGCAGGTTCAACACGTTGCTGGTACAATGGGCTGGCCATATTTGTCGAAAGATTGGTGGCCGCTAAAGCAGATGAGTCCTAGAGTGGAGACCGCGACTGTGACCTATAGAAGGTCGCTGGCCAAGATGTGGAAGGTCCAGGACCGGTGGTCGTAGCGTACCTATACAGGGTGGTTTTTAATATACTAATAACCTACGGTTCTTGGCTGAATTACATTACACCTAATAACATTGGAATATTAGTTTTGAGTAATATAACTATACATTTATCCCTAACCATCCACCACCTACTTTGGTCACACCACTAACTGCACGTCTGTGAGACCACGTAGTTAAACTTATATTTTTTGTTAGGTTAGGTTAGGGCCTAAACTTTACAATTAACAACGATTTTACTTCAGTAACTTATTCTGTAGGTGGTTATGGCCATAACAGATAAAAACAGATAAAAACAGAAAAACAGATAAAAACAACCCATTTAAGATGTCAAATATTTTTCAAAACTGCTTGTTATGTTAAAAAAATATAATGTAAAGAAGCCACGAGCGGTAGGTTATTAGTATATTAAAAACCACCCTTCATATAATCATTCTATATATCAAGAGAGGCCTCTATTAGACACCTGTCCGACCAACGGTGAGAAAAAGAGTAGCGAGTAGCGATTAGCTTATGTAAATCCCGTGTAAACAAAAGAGATACAGATATTAATAGTTGATCGCTCACCGGTCCCACTGGCAGCGAGTACTTGCTCTATACCGCATCTCTTTTGTTTACACAGACGAAATCTACAAAATACATCTGCTGTACGTTTCTTGAGCGATAAATCGCTACTCGCTTCTCGCTTATCGTCGTTGGTGGGACAGGTGCCTTAAGCAGTCTACTGCTATACTACCCCATCGAGAGTGTCTGATGAATCATCATTAGTCTCTCTCGATTGAAATCATTGTCTACTACCAATGTTTAATTTAATGTAGGTTCCTATCATGTTATAGGATGAGTATTTATCTACTTAGAAAAAATGTATGAAATTATTTTTCAGATATGTTTCTTCATATATTTTTTTTTATACTTTTATGATGTGTGTTTTGTTGTTGACTTATTTTCCTGTTACCCCTAAATGGGGTGGTGGACTTTTACAGTACGCCGCTATCCCGTTCGGTCTTGTGCTTCGGGCTTTATTTCGCTCCAGGTCTTCCCAATGTTATTCGTCTCTGGGACGTACGTCCGCCACCTGGGGGTCAATTCACGTATTTAAAGCAGTGCAGTTGAGGTTAAGATTCGATTAAAACGGCCATTTTTGTATTCTTGTAACTTTGGGATCGATCTCAAATACGCTTGCGTCAAGTATGTGTCTCGAGAGCGCAATAACGACATTCTAGTACGGTGCGCAAACGTTTTTGAGATCGATCCCAAAGTTACAAGAATACGAAAATGGCCGTTTTAATCGAACCTTAAAACTGCAACTGCACTGCTTTATACGTGAATTGGCCTCCAGGTCTGCTTAGGGCGGCCTAAGCAGACCTGGAGGCCAATTCACGTATTTGGAAACGTGGCCGCACTTTTACGGTTTATTTAGGGATTCCAGTCTAGGGCTTGTCTCGGTATATGTTCAGGGTCCCTTTGTAGCTTGTGACCGAAGTTAGAAAGATTTAGCCATTATGTTAAAGTTTGAAATGTCAGTGGTCAACGATGAAATATTCTTAAAAGATTTTAAGCTTGTAACGCATTTATAAAATTATTTCATTGTTGTGGTAACATCTAAATTTCAAAAGAAGGTTTTATCCTCGTATGTATGTTTGTTTCTTTTTTATAATATCAATTTCTCATATATATTAAATTGGCCATGCCAATTAAATATGTATAAGAAATTGAAGCCATGATTTAAACGGTTTGGCCCATAAAGGTCAAACACATAAAAATATAATTTATTATCTAAGGTCAATTGGGATCATTATTTTAACCCGTGGTGTGTAAAAGGAGGTGTTATAAGTTTAATTAGTGTATCTGTGCGTTTGTCTGTGGCATCGTACAGCTCAAACAGATGAAGGGATTTAATTGTTTTAATTATCAACTTAGTTTTTTTTTTTAATTGAAGTATTTTTCTACTTTTTTTGAATAAAAAATTCACCACACCGTTTTGTAGTTAATAGTTTTTTTTTATCACAAGTATCGGGATTTCATTTTATATTTCATTTAGATCCTTTATATTTACTTTAATCGTTATAAGCGTCTGCGCTATAACTGCACTTTTTAAATTGTAAACTATAAAGTTACAACAAATCGGGTCATTATTTTTGCCTCCTCACAATAATTCTTAATAATATTACCTACTAGCTGACCCGCGCAACTTCGTTTGCGTAAATTTTCCCCGTTTATGCAACATTTTTCATTGCTGCTCCCCTCCTATTGGTCATAGCGAGTTGTTATGTAACCTTCCTCGATAAATGGGCAAAATATGGCAAACAGTAAAATATTTTTTTTAATTACAACCAGTAGTTCTTGAAAATCGCGTTCAAACACACAAACAAACTCTTCAGCCCTATAATATTAGTAAAGTTATAGAGTGTGGTTTCAATAATCTAAATAACCTCATTCTTCTTATCACCCACTAGCTGTACCGCGCAATTTCGTCTGCGTAAATTTTACCCGTTTTTTGCTACATTTCTTGATGAGATGATGTTGATGAGATTCGAGAAGAAATGTCAAGAAGGTCATATGATCCTAAACTAGGCAGAGCCTGTACTATGGCATACTTTTATACCTATTAAGTTGGTAAACTTCGCTATTTGTACTAATAAGATAAGTCTACCCGACCACAGCCGTTGCAATACGGCCGAAACGCCGGGAAATAAAATTAAAGTATTTACACTACAATATTTACGCGATAAAGATCCAAAGCTACTAAAATTCTATAATCTATATTAATGTATATTATAGAATTTGATTAGCTTTTATATTATTAAGCTAAAGAGTTTGTTTGTTTGAATGCGATAATCTCAGTAACTACTGATCCGAATTTAAACATTTTTTACTGTTAGATACCCCATTTATTGAGGAAGGTTATGGTAAGGCTATATAACTTCACGCTGCAACTAACAGGAGCGGAGCCAATAAGAAATGTTGCAAAAACGGGGGAAATTTACGCAGACGAAGTTGCATGGGTCAGCTAGTACTTTTATATATTTCTAAACATAAACGTGTAGTTAAGTTACACAAAATAAGTATAAACAACCGTGCTCATCACACAAAGTTTTATCCTGGACTTGATAGTCAGGGTCACTAACCACTTGACCAATAGATAGCCATGATATAAACCGCAAGGCCTAGGCCTAACGTGCCTTGCGGTTTATAATGTAACCGTTCCAAAATTACTATAAAAATATGCCTAACTGAGATTATAACTGGTTATGATTAATGCATAAGGACAGTCCGTCGCTTGCTAGGTCATGTTATTTTCTTCCGTGTTCATGTTGTATGATATTATTTTAAATTATTTTATTCTTTATCTAGTTTTGACCGCGGTTTTGCTCGTGGTAAGGGCAATTAAGGCGGTACCCTGACCAAATAATCTTGAGCATTCGTTTCCTCTTCGCCGCACCGTAGCGAATGCGCTCAGTTTTTGTAATAAAATATTATTAAATATAAATAATTTCGGTTGTTTGAAAAAAATGTTTCTAGCATAATGTTTTTTATTAAATTCCTATCCATTAGTGTAAGTAGCAAATCAAAGAAAATGTTACTTTACGAGGAGATGCATTTTATCAATATTAGGGATGTTGACTGTCATGTCAAATCAGTCTCTTTTTATGAAATTTCAAAACGACAATCTCTGTGGAAATGTGTATGGAATAACGACCTGTGACGTCATAAGTTTCTGTTGTCAAATTATTACTTTTAGTATTTGTTTTCATACTTTGAAATCAAAAAAACGTGTTAAAAGAACGCTTATTTTTAGAGCATTCTAAGATCTATTATTACCTATAGTATGTAATAATTTACTTTTATTGTAGTAAATTACCCAATTAATTCTGATTTCTATGGTTTCTTTGTGAGGTGATTAAATAAACATTATACCCCTATAACAAAAACAAAATCTACCATCAAAATTATGTAGAAATTTAATGTACTTTTATTAGTTGATATTTATTTTTGGATAAAGAGCAGATAGCTCCACAAAAGTGCACAAAAAACGGCTAGCGCTTTTAAGGGTTTTGCACGAGGAAGCGCCTTAACAAATTCTAGATATTATATCCTTTATCTGCATAATGGTATCCAAATTACAGAAGATTGGTCGTAGCGTGATGTTATATAGCCTATAGCCTTCCTCGATAAATGGGCTATCCAACAATGAAATAATTTTTCATTTCGGATCAGTATTTACTGAGATTACCGCGTTCAAACAAATAAACAAACAAATAATAATAATAATAATAATCTTTATTGATCACACACAATACAAAAACCTTAGTATTAAGCACATACAGGTACACTGTTAGAATGTTTGTGGTCACAGTACAGATCGCAACTGGTATCTTAGCTAGGTTACATAATAACCTGTGTTAAAGATACCAGCCCTCTCCCAAGATGAATACATTTTATTAAACAAATTCTTCAGCATTATAATATTAGTAGGTATATATGAATATAGTATAATAGCGTACTTGTTATTTTGATGGCCCTATGTACTGGGTGGCGCAAAAGTACTGGCACTAAAGAAAATACTTTTTTTTTTTTTATATGACATTTTCTGTCATTCTGTTGTTGAAAATTGTGTAGTGAACAAATGTAAAATACACTGAAAATAAACATGGACCGTTTTACTCCCCAAGAACGTGGAATAATTGTGTCAATGTTCTTACGGAATAATTCATCAGTGATAAGAACACAACGTGAATTTCGTCGACGATTTCCCCACCGTCCGGCACCGATTGGTCGCACAATTCGACGCTTTGCCACACGCCTTGAAGCAACTGGCTCAACATTGGATAGACCTAAGTCTGGGAGACCAAGAACAGGCCGTTCAGCTGAAAATATCGATGCTGTGCGCGAAGATGTGGAAGAGTGTCCAGAAACATCAACGAGGCGACGTGCCACGCAATTGGGCATTTCCAGACGGACCCTGCAGCGTATTTTGGTGAAAGACTTAAAGATGTTCCCGTATAAAACTCAAATGACTCATCAGCTGCTGCCTGCTGACCACCGAGCTCGTCTAGATTACTGCCAGCGCGTCATAAACCTCAACCTTGAAGAGGATGATTTTCCTTCAAAATTGGTTATGAGTGACGAAGCGCATTTCCATCTCTCAGGGCATGTCAATAAGCAGAACACTCGGTTCTGGGGCACTGATAATCCGCGCATTATTCAAGAAACACCTCTACACCCACTAAAAGTTACTGTATGGTGTGGCATCTGTGTTGACAGAGTGATCGGACCCTATTTTTTCGAAGACGCTGGAGGCAATGCGATAACTGTCACTGGAGAACGCTACAGAACCATGTTACGTGAGTTTTTGATACCCAGTTTGGACGAATTGGGGCTGGAGCACATCTGGTTTCAACAAGACGGCGCTACGGCACACACAGCGCGCGACACTATGGACTTAGTGAGGGACGCTTTTCCAGGCCGAGTTATCTCTCGTTTTGGCGATTTGCCTTGGCCTGCAAGATCACCCGATCTGACCAGTCCAGACTTCTTTCTTTGGGGTTTTTTGAAATCTCGGGTGTATGTGAACAAGCCACAGACTCTCGCAGCTCTAAAAGAAAACATTCGTCAAGAAATAACGAACATATCGCAGGAAGTGTTACGGCAAGTTATGCAAAATGTCATAAATAGGGCTCAAATGTGTATCAACTCTGGAGGTCACCATTTAAAAGACATCATCTTCAAATCCTAATGGTACGAAATTTAATGGCACAAATATACATTTAAAAAAATCTAAATCTAGTTTTCTAATTTAGAAAAAATGTTATAGCTGAACCAAATAGGGTCTTTACTTTTGCGCCACCCAGTATATGCTTTTGTCACTATTTTTAAAACAAAAGATGCTCCTACTATGTTGTACCCGCTAAGGCTGATTTTAGTTTATCTCATGTTCTAACTTTTTAATAATATAATTTGCATCAGTCTTGTAAAATGGTGTATAGTATATTAGTGGCAGCATCTTACTCCCATAACAAGATTATAAACATTCAAATCAAACATTGTAAAATTGGCCATTTGAAAGGAATGGCCGCGAGTTTTAATTGTCAAGTTTTTTTCTCCGGCTTTAACTATTGTTTGCGAACTTGGCATTACATGTAAGTTACATGTCTACATGTAATGCCAAGTTCGCAAGTGTTTTTTTGCATTCCAAGTAAATAAAGTTTTTTTTTAAATTCCTACAAATTGAATATATATTATATCAAACATCTCTTCTTCTTGCAACAACGATGAATAAATCATAATCTATTTGTTGAACCGGTGGCTCTGTAGCATAGTTGTTTTGAAACTACAAAGCCACACATAGATTACATGACGTAGGCAGCCATAACATAACACACTCAATCCGTTATCTGATTGAGGTCGCGGATCCCAAAAGATTGATACATTTCATCATTTTGACTGGCCTGTTAGTCTAGTAGTTAGTGACCCTGACTGCTAAGCCGGAGGTCGTGGGTTCGATCCCCACCCAGGATAAAACTTTGTCTGATGAGCACGATGGTTTATTCTGTGTCTGGGTGTTATTTATCTTTTGGGTACAAACAAACAAACTATTCAGCTCTATTATATTAGTATATATACTTAGATTAAATGTAACTAAGATAGTTATGCATTCGTAAGTTTCCTCTTTTAAATTAATTACGCTATGCTAATCTCAATTGGCAAAAATATCCAAGGACAATTCGGTCTGATGTTTTTAATTTTATCACTAATCGCCAATATTACAGAAGGGAAACAACATACAATTCAAGTTCGATTAACGCACGCATAAATGTCCCTAAAGGATACGTAATCTCGGACCACTTTGTTCTGATAGTGTTCCCAGATTCCCTATCTGTGACCGATGTCTATAGGTGCAATGCTCGAGTGCGTGTTGTATTGTATGAAGTTTCCATTCTGTAACCTCAAATAGTGGAACAAATTTATGAGGAAGATCCAGTCGAGTGTTCTGTCACAGATTATATACGTACAGATAACAAGCTTTACCCAAAACCCTTGTGACGCACGCACACATAGATATCTATGTTGCGTGCGTTTACAGCACGTCACTGAGAGTCACAAACGCGGTGACTTAGAACGAGCTGGAACGAGCAACGATCAGAGACTGAGTGAATGACACTCTTATTTTATGCGCTCGTGTGAGTGTAGGTATAAAAGTCGTGGTATGTACATGAGTTTAGCTTCTGTACTGTCTATACTTTGTGGTTCTGTTGTTTTCAGGGTTCCGCAGCCAAAATGGCAAAACAGAACCCTTATAGTTTTGTTTCGTCTGTGTCAGTTCTCAAGAGACCCTTAGAACTAGAAAGCTGTAATATTGAATAGATATACATAATAACTACGCCGACAACGAGGTAGAATAAAATCTTGAATACCATTTTTTTTGGGTAGTACCTCCCCTACACGTAAAGTGGGGGTGTGATTTTTTTCTCAGCCATTTAGCCAGCTAGTAGTAACTAGTAGTAGTCTAGCCCATTTTAAAAATATTTTGCCGTTCTGAATGTCATTTTTTGATATAGGGATTCGTTTGTGAAATATTAAGCCTTAATATGACTTTTTTCTAGAGTCAAGTGAACAGTTGTTTTAGGAATTGTAAATAAAATGTGGGTAGTAGTATATTCAATGAAATTATAAGAAAAATTATCACAGATATGTAGGCTTTACAAGTTTACGAGTTAACAGCAGACCGTGAGAAGTAACAACATTTTCGTACAAATTCCATTGAAAATTGCTTAGATAACGTTGTTAGTACCTACTATGAAACAAAAACAACAGAAAAAGAAAACCCACTTCTTATACCGCAATATTGTGCTGGGCAACTACAGAATCTTACATAGTCTCTATATCTACGACAGGTGGATATGACGATTTTTTTTCTGTAAATGCAGGCGCGACCCTAAATAATATATAATATAATAATATCTTGGGACAACTCACACAACGCCATCTGATCCCAAACTAAGCAGAGCTTGTACTATGGAAACCAGACAACTGATAAACATATTTCAAAATACATACATATTATAGATAAATAACACCCAGACACAGAATAAACCATCGTGCTCATCACACAAAGTTTTATCCTGGGTGGGGATCGAACCCACGACCTCTTGCGTAGCAGTCGGATATACTCCCACCGCGCCACAGAGGCAGTCAAAAAAAATCTCTCTGTCCTTTTATATCCCACTGTGGTTATGTAAGCCTTTATGTTTAAAACTTTTATCAGTGTAATAAGATTATCTGTAACTATTGTTTTTAAATTTTTAAACATATTACATATATTTCGGGACTTCATCGCGTGAATTATTTAAAGGTACAGTCGACCCGTGACCACGTTCGATGCAATTCGATCGAAACGTCGGGTAAATAAAAGATTGGCACCTTTAAATAATTCACGCGATTAAGTCTCGAAATATATCTAATATCTGTAACTAGTTGTGTAAGTACTAGGTACGTATGTCGTAAAAATTTTAAGTGTTTGGTAAATTATTCAAAGTTGAAAGTGGTAGCTAATAACAGAGTAAAGTGTAAAAACTATACGTGTGGGAAATCAATAGGTATCAAACTTGCTGAATTTCTTTAAATAAATCAAATAGTATGTCTTTATTGAATACGCAAAATACTTATCTAACATATTATTGTTATTCGTATGTCTTGGTAAAATATAAGGAGCTATATCTCCGAATACTTAAACGATACTTAACTTTGAGTCGTGCTCAAAAGTATTTTGTCGTTTATCACCTGTAAATTACAGTGCCAACATGAGAGTTAACGGTGCGTCTCAAAACAAAATAGCGTTTGAGTATTCGGTCGTAAGAAACCAAATAATACTTAATTATAATTACTTATCTTCAGGTAAATAATAATTAAAGTCATTATAAATATTTAAAAAAAAACCTTTATTTCAGATATTGATCAAATTATTCATCTGTATCGATTTTTTTTCGAATTTTTACTGTTCTAAATATACCTATAACGCCTACGACTATGAATATTATAAAAAATAGTAATATAGATAAATTACTCACGGCCATTTGATCACAAACTTAGCAAAACCTGTGGGCCTAAACAAATGCCAACAGCTTTAACGCCTGCAGGAAATAAAAATTGTATGCATTTGACATCAGCAAGTTTTCCTTTTGCAGGCGTTAACTTTTAAAGATAATGGCATTTGTCAAACAGACCACTAAAAATGTACTATACTGCTAGCTACTAGCTGACCCTCGCAATCTGCGTCAATTTCCATAATTTAGCAATTCGTACAATACATAATAATAATAATATAAACATTTATTGGAACAAAAATTGGAAAATAAAATTACGTAAACATTTAACCCGCCAAACTGTGTAATAATTTGTCGACGGGATTAGCGCTTTTTTCACACCTTGTAACTAGCTCTTAATTACTTACTAAATTAAAAAACCTAACCTTATAAGTTCCTAACAAATAACTTTGTCAAATTTATTACGTATTGACGAACTCACAAACAAAAAAAGTCGTAATTATTTTTTTAAGCGATATTTACTCAATTTACACAATTTATCTTTATCATCTCGAAGCCAGGTTGTTTTATTAAATAGCTAGTGTCCCGCGCAACTTCGTCTGCCTAAATTCCCCCCCCCCTTTTTTATAATCCTATGTTACTTCTAATACCTCCAAGAATATGTGTACAAAGTTTCATGATGATCGGTTGAGTAGCAGTTTATTTTCTCTAACACTTTTAGTATTAGAGGTACGTGTTCTTTATATTGGTCACAATAGTATTGTTCCAGTACCAACAAATACCTTTTCGTGAACAGGAAGTATTCTACAAACTGAAAATAATTGATTTTGATCTTCACTATATTCATGTTTTGTTTAGGAATCAACGAAAAGCTTAAAAACCGCACAAGGGGTCTTAATCGCGTAAAAATTTAAGATAAGATACCATGTTTATTGCCCGATGTTTCAACCGGATTGCAACGGCCGTGGTCATGGGTAATCAAGGTATTTTACCATAAATTATTGACCCGTAATATATATAATTTTATAATGTGTACAATCGCGAAAGTTTATCAACATTTATATAAATATGTTTTGAAAGTACGCTTATACTCAATCCGTAGCTCAACAATGACTTGGCAAGAGCAAAACATATACACGTAGGGTCCTTCTTACCCACAAAGATGTTTTAAAAAAAAAAAATACATATTTGGTACGGGCAAAAGAATTTTTGTATTCGTTCGAACGTACTGTAAATAATCAAACATTTTTGTGGCTGTCGGCTGGTTTTCATCATAATCAGCCTATCGCAGTCCACTGCTGGACATAGGCCTCTCCAATTCCATGCCACTTTCTTCTATCATCAGCTTCTCGCATCCAGCTCTTGCTAGCCGTTTTGAACTTGATGAAACGTAACATAATAATTCCGATGAAAAATGGGTGATGAAAAATGGGTCACTTAAGTTAAGAATATCAGTAACTGACGAGGTTCAAAGAAGTCATTGAGAAAAATCAGCCAGAGCTGGTGAACAGGAAGGGTGTGTTGTTCTATCATGATAACGCCAGACCGCACTCATCTGTAGCCACTTAGCAAAAATTGAGAGAGTTTGGCTCGATTTATTGATGCATCCTCCGTATAACGCTGATCTTGCTCGATCAGATTTCTACCTGTTTCGGTCACTTAAGAACTCTTTAAGAAGCTTAAAGTTAACTTCAAAAGAACACTGAAAATGACCTGTCAGATTTGATCAAAAATCTCAAAATTTTTACAGCAATGGGATTATGGCACTACCCACAAGATGGCACCGAGTCATTGATCAAAACGGCACATACATATTATAATGAATAAAAAAATGTACCAAATATTTTTTTCTTTGTATGAAAGATACGAAAATACTTTTACCGTTTTTGACCTTATAATACTAATCTAAGTTTTGTACACACACTATCAATATCCTCTTGTTCATGTATCTGTCTACCCACAGACCGAGATATTTGAACTTCTTGACATACTCTAACCCTGGCAGTTGACCATTCTTGTGTGCAGACAGGCTTATATCCGAGCTTTGAATACTCTTCGCCACAAGATTATGCGGAGAGTATACATGCTATACCTTCGTTTTGTTGGTGTTTAATATTATACCTACCGTTTTCATGAGCCCACGCGGTGATGTCATCAAAGTCTGCTTGCAACACAGCTCTGGCTTCTTGTGCATTCTTAAAGGAGTACAGAAGACACATGTCGTCGACGTACTCGTACATATATACCCTGCATTTAGCCACTACATTACTCACGCTGCTTACGTGCATGTTGTAGCCGATTGGGCCGTATACCGAGTCGGTCGGTACACCCATGGTTACGGCTGTTTCTCGTCTTACCACACCTGCGACACTGGTCTGCAGAGTCCTGCCACTGAGGTAGTTCCTGAGCCAATCATTGACACCGTACTTCGACATAGCCTGCAGAAGTACCTCATGGTCCAGAGTATCGAACGCCTTTTTATAAACTATAAATAGCGCCAACACCTGGTGACCCTGGTCCAAATTTCTATTTAAGTTCTCCGAAAAATGTGATAGTGCTGTCGCAGTGCGGGGCGCTAAATCCATGTTGTGTGTCTGAGAGTAAATGGTTTTGCTTTAAGAATTCGCTAAACTGTCCTATCCCATTTTTTTCTACAATTTTATTAATTGCGGATATAATAGCAATCGGCCTGTAGTCAGTAACTGATTGGCTCGAGACTGTTTGAACCGAAACGTTACATTACTGTCCTTAACATACTGATTTCTGTTCAATAAGTTTAAACTACAGACATGCTTTATATTTTTAATCTCTTTGGTGAATGTATCTAAAAAAATATTTCATACTAGCTGTCCCGCGCAACTTCGTCTGCGTAAATTTTCCCCCTTTTTTATAATCCTATGTTACTTCTAATACCTCCAAGAATATGTGTACAAAGTTTTATGATGATCGGTTGAGTAGTTTTCGCGTGAAAGCGTATCAAACAAACTTACATTCACATTTATATATTAGTAGGGATATTATACATTCTATCTTTATTACCAAAATATTTTTTAATAATTTCATCTAAATTTCCCTTTTTTCTACATAACCAACTATTAATTTTGTTCTAGTTTTTTTTCGTATTTCCCAGACATTTCGTAATTTATTTTTGCCTATGCTTATTTTTTGTTTTTTTAGATGAATTTATTTACTTTCCTAAATCGCGTATATTCTAATCTTTTTGTGTTTACTGGGCGCATTCTTTCATTCTCTAAATAATGAATCCTTACTGATTAAGATATCATTTAATCTCTTTCCTCCCCATGGTTGTGAGACACGTTTTGTTGTGAGAAATAATTTATTTAAATATAATAATAGAAACAATTTAATCAATTGTAGAAAGTTGAGACTATAATTGTTTTTAAACTTTCGCAAAATATTTAAAGGTACGAATCTTTTATTTAACCGACGTTTCGATCGAATTGCACCGATCGTGGTCACAATTCGTACCTTTATATATTTCACGCGATTAAGTCCCGATAATATTGTAATAAACTGAGACCAGTTATATACGAACGGTCTCACTGTAAACGGATAGTTTTCTAGCTACTAACTGTGTATTAATGACATACCTGAGGTCTGAGTCCTTACTGTCGCTCCACGCTTACGTGACAGATAACGGCACTGATACTCCAACGATGTGGTGGTCAGAATAGTCTCGCAGCTGTTGGACCCACGCGTGATCAATGTAACACGATTCGATTGCACCTGAGACGATCGCCTCTCGAGTCACCTCCAATCACATAATTACGCGTTGTAATCCTAATGCACACATACAATCATTGTATTGTAACACATGATTACCGTCAATTAGTCCCGGTAGGTTTTATATTGACATCGCCTAGCACAATAATGTTCTTTTTTCCTGGTAAACTCTTCAATAGCTGATTAATTTCAGATATAATAATGTCTTACTGCTTCTGGGTGGTCTGTAAACTGCAATGACATTTATAATTGATTGACATAGGGTGGGCTTACACTCCAGTCCTTCCATACAGGCTGTGTTTTTTCTGCAGTAAGACTATAAATATTTTTGGTGAAGACTAGTAATGCGCCTCCTTTAGTGAGTTCTCTTGTGTTCGAAAATAACTGGTCGACTATCCTGCAATGCTGTATAAGGTTAATTTCTTTTCCTTAATATTAACCTCAGATAAAATTAATATATCTATCTCCTGAGCGCTCTGCTTTAACAGTATTAAAATGTCATTAAAATGTTTTCTTAGAGATCTGATATCGGACTGATCACCGCGCACATAGTGCGATTATATATACGCATAGCTATACTCTCTTTGTCAACAAAACGTGCTACATCACTCTCACTACGATTTGAATTTAATTTTTTTTCTGCTCATCAGTTTTGCGTATGAGTATTTTTCAATCCTGCACCCATATGCACTTAAAGCTCTTTTTCAGTTGGGTTTTTGTAATCCACAGGAGGTTTCGTTTATACCTTGGTAGGTTTTCGTTGATATACACACGCTTGTCACTTTTTGTACCATTGGTTAACCGCTGTTCACAGCATGTAATCCATTCATTACGAGCTGCTTTTGTTTTTGGAGTTGAGGAATTTTGTGATCCAATTTTTCTAATTTCTTTCGCCCTACCCACTCTGCACATGCAATTTGATTGGGATCTAAATCGATTTTTTGGGCAACTTGGGTGACTAATACAGCAATATCTTCGTTGTCTCTCTTTTCTAAGCCAGCTATCGCCACCTTATTCACTTTCTCTTTGTCGTCCACCTGGTTTAAGCGTTCTTCTAGGGACCTATTGTTTTTTTTCTAAGAACGTAATTTTGTTTTCTAATGCTTTTACCTTTCTTTCCGCAGCTATTTGCAATTCACATATTTTATCACATTTGCCAGATACGAAATAAACTAAATCAGCCAACTTTCTTTAATGCATATATTACATCCATCTTTTTATTCATTTTGGCTAGGGTCGTTGCGATATTCCTGTCCAGGTGAATTGTGTGAAGTAATGCACTCCTCACATTTATCATGATTAAATGATTTTTTCGACACATTTTTTTATGAAAATACCATCACACGATCCCTTGCACTTCACTATTTCATCTTTCGCTATTGAGATAAATTTGCTACATTTTTTGCACTGCACCATTATGCACTACTCGACAAGATCTAAATACTTATTTATTACTTATTAAATAACGCAAAGAAAACTAATTAACTAACTGCACGGCGCATTACGACCTATTCTGAAACCTACCAAATATACAAAAAAAAACATTAGAATCGGTCGATACGTTTACGGAGAAGTTAAACCGTGATACGAGATTTTTATTTATTAGATATTTCTAAATAATTTATTTATATCGATACCTACATGAACCAGACAATTAACAATGATTCTCATCAAACGAGCAATGATCGTGAATTCCTACTCATCGAACCCCAAATTTTGGTTTTTTTCTTATACCAAGAAACAAAGAGACGAACAGGTCGTGCGCCTGATTGTAAACGACTGCGAAGAGATACATTCCCCTGTGGCGAATTCTATGCAAGACGTCGATTTTAGACGATTGTTTGCAAAAAAATAAAAAAATATCTATGTTATGCACCGCAAACAAGGTACTATGGTAGGTACTACCTAAATCCTTGTTTGGTAAACATCTGAATGTCACCGCACTGCGCTCATCATTTGAGACATTAGTTCGTAAGTCTCGAACGCCTGTCAAAAAACCCGCCTGCACTTTACTAAGTTCTTCGAGATTCATTAATGCCTCCGACTGTATGAAATTATATAATTGTGTAGGAGATCTTGTTACCGTATTTTTTCTTTTGAGTAGTTGTCGGATGTAATAACTTACTTTTATCAGAGCTATTGTCAAATAGGGAAAATAGGTAGGGTATTACAGTCATAATCATGTTATACCTTTTTGGAATGGTTAAATTAAGCCCTTTAATTTGATACTCATAATTGCGGTATTCAAAACAACTTTTTTTTTTCACACTTCTTTATTTTGACATCTCACAGCCGCCATGTTTGTTTTTTTCAAACATCACATATTTAAGAATACTTGGGCGCGGTCAAGACGAATCTAACGACGTCTTAATTTTATAAAATTGAGACGTCCGTTGAGTGGATTGTGACATATCAGGTAATAAAAAATATTACATACATACATACAAGATACGCGCAAAAAACATAACCCTTCCTTACAGTCGGGTAAAAAGATAAAAACAATTAAAAAATACTCGAAAACAGTACAAAAATATCACACTAAAAAATAATAATTACAAAAATGGTTTAAATTGAAGTTTATAAATTGTCATTCTACAACACTGTCATTGTCTTTCAAATGCATGCTTTTAATTAATTCCTTCCACTGCTTGTTATATATATATATATATATGTATATATATATATTATATATATATATATATATATATATATATATATATATATATATATATATATATATATATATATATATAAATAAGCCATATTTTTAAGCTATACGATTTAGGAAAACATAAATTATAAAACAACATAATATTTCCCAAATTTGATTATCTGCATTATACGTTTTGGAAAATATTAGGGGCTTATAGCTACATTTTTTTTGTAATATATAAGGCAGAAAATATTTTTTAATATGAACTGTGTTTATACTTTTAAGAAAAACAGTGATCTATATATCTAAGATTTTGCATTAACAATGTGACGTATACTTAAAACAATTTAATCTAAACTTAAAGTCCGGAATGTTCCTGAAATTCCCATATACTGCTCATTGAATTTGTCAATACGCCTTTTAGATTCGTCAGTGGCTGCTTTATTCATTTCCCTCAATAATTCTTGAACTCGCTGCCCTGACAGGCTTTCAACAAAATCATCTGAAAATGAAAACAAAGCATAAAAATTAATATAAATTCCATTTTTACCCTAAAGTGCAGATCACACCGGAAACAATGCGAAACGAAACAAGTTTGTTAAGCTATGCTCACGTTGTCTCACTACGACCCACGAAAAGCCTACACAAAACAGAAGGCGACAACACATTATCGCTTTTAATACGAGATTGGCTGGCAGCGCTCTACGTTAATTAATTACATGCCTTTGTTATTCAATTCTACCGACCTGCCGTCTCACTAACTTAAATAATAGTAGGTATGTTTGTACACCATATTAACTGGCGAATGTTTTGTCTGATTTTTATTCAATTGTAGGCAAATGGGCAAACAAATACAATACAAGAAATTTAGTACACTAAACAACCATCTGGAGGGGGGCACGTGAGGACAGTTTCATTTCACTCAATGGTGCTTTTTAAGAGTAAATGCACGAAACAACAAAATATACCCCAATTGCTATTGGTTTGCCTTTATTATTTTAAGAGTTCCCTCGATTTCTCCAAGTTCTCATCTTCGGATCCAACATTAATGTCAATTGGACCAATGTAAAAGTATACCTAACTATAGTATATCAAACAAACACAAATATATTTGTTCAAATCGGTCCACCCGTCTGCGAGTAATCAGGTAACAAACATTAAAAAAAATACAATCGAATTGAGAACCTCCTTCTTTTTGAAGTCGGTTGATAAAATAATTAGGAGAGTACGTAGGTGTAAAATGCGCAGAAAATAATAAAAGATATAGTAGGTATGTAGGCCGTTTCTGTAAATAATCAAAAAGACTAATTAGTAAATAAACCTGACATTTAAACTGCCAACAGTTAAGCCCCGATTAAATTTGGTGTTAAATTGGATTTATTATCATTGATAATATAAAACTAAGTGATTGGACGAGAAAAAAAATAGTGTTGTCATGGACCGCTATTTGTATTAAATATTAAAATTTGCGTTTTGACATTTCATAAAAAAGTTGTTGGTTTTACTAGTTGGAAAATAACACATTAAAGTTAATTACATTAAATTACTGAAATTAATTAAAATATTTCAAAGGTTTAGAATATAAAACATTCGGTAGTTTATAAAACATTCGGTAGTGAAACTTGTCCCTAACGGTTATTATTAGCTGGTATTCATTGCCGCATTATCCAAGCGGTTTCCTCTAAGTAGACCTGAGGTAGACCTGTCACAGATTCGCACCAAACGGACAGTAGTAAAAGGACCAGGTAAATAAATGTACTTGAGATTTTTTAACACAGTCAAGGTTTTTCAAGCATAGTCAATTTTGAAACACATTAAAATGTGCGAAAATTAAATCTTCGCGTAGTTATCCACACATTCGCTGATGATTTCCACAACAAAAAAGGAACTCGCAAACGGGTTCGCAGACTAACGGCCTATCTCATTAATCTACCTATCGATGGATTTGACTACTAGAGGTAGAATTTTGACATATTCTGTATGGAGCTTATGTCAAATATATACCTCTAGTAGGCAAATCCATAGATAGTTTATTGAAACCGGCATTTAAAATACGCTGAGTAATTTACGGAGTTAATTAAAATTATGTTTGTTCAGCGTAGATGTAGTTTTGTAATACGAGTATAAAATATGTGATAAGGCTCTTGAGTGATACCAAATGAAAAAATTACCAAATGAAATCTTGACGTCAATGGTTATGAACCATTGACGTCAAGATTTCATTTGGTAATTTTTCAGTACTCAGTGTTATAATAATTCTATTTTCATTTATTTTGTTACTGTAGGTAAGGTAAGTGTAAGGTAGGTAAAATGCTAACTAATTCTTTAACTTGAATCATTGTCTTTTTCGTTAGTTAGGTACTCTAATTGTAATAAAACATTTACATTTTTCACTTCACAAAAATTATAATCCTAACACGAACCTATACAAAGAGTGACGTAATTTTGGAGTCCAAACAGATAAGAAATTATCTTTATCGTTCCACTGGCTACTGGCCTCTTCCAATTTACGTCATAACACACTGTTGTCTGCCTACCGCATCCAGTCCATCCTAGCTACCTCCTTCAAATAGTCAAGCTAAGAAAGTTAACGTTTGTTGTAGGTTCTATCTTGGTGCGTATTTTCTCTTTTGAAAAAATCCAAATAGTACGCAACATTAAATTTGTGGACCAATCGGAAGTAAACCTTTCGGCACCGTAGATCATGAGACGGAACTGGTTAAATATCTTAGTCTTCAGGTGTTGTGGTAAATTTAGGAGTCCATAAATAAGTATTAGCCAGATCCATACCGGACGGTCCATTTTAGATTGGCAATCCAGCCTTTTGGGATCCAGTATCGCGGAGTGTGCGTTACTTGCGCCACGTCCACATCGACTGAGCCTTTGTATCGTACTCCTGCCGCGCGCGATTTGCACTGGATCGTCCAGTGTGAACTCGGCTAATGACAACTATCTTAAACGTTAGGAATGGAACGAAACCATAAAGTAATTCCAATTTTCTTTCTTAATCTTATTCTCTTTTGTAAAACTTAAATTGTAATTTACAATTTAGACAAATAAATTACACGATTGAAATACCAGAAATTGTAAAATTGTGTTGCTCCTAAATTTCTAAACAATTTGTATCTAAAATAGGGAAGAAACTGAATCTCACGACACAGGGAATCTTAGTGTGAGGTTCAGTGACACTGCTTTTTTAGAACGTAAGTATTTCTTGGTAATCAATAATAAGCAAAACAACAAATGTTATAAAAAAAAATGCTTGCTTCATTGACATTATTCTTACAAAATACATAAACTCACCATGTAATTCTTCTATAGATTTCTCCATGCCATCGTATTCCAAGGGTAAATCGCCGTTTATATACTGCTGTAATGACGATCTTAAAGTTACAGCGTGTATCCTACTTCTGATCTTTTCTGAGAACAGCGGTTTTAGCAAGTTAATTAGCCTTTCAACGAAGCTCGAGGATGTCACTAAAAATATTCCTTTGATTTTTAAACCATAACCTTCCTGTGAAAAAAAACAATGTTTACGTACTTTCTAAATACATACATATCTCTATTATATAAAAATCTCGTGTCACGATGTTTTTGTTGGAACTCTTCCGAAACGGCTCGTCCGATTTAAATAGTCTTTTTTGTATATTTGGTAGAAATGAGAATAGGTCATAAAGTACTTTTTTAAATCGGGATTTTAGTATTTTTGAAGAAATGGCAAAAATGGGGAATATTTACGCAGATGAATTTGCGAGGGGTCAGTTAGTATTGAATATAAATTACATAGATGATCAAAATAAAACCTAGCTAGATCGATTTATCGCCCCCGAAACCCACTGCATATTAAATTTAATGAAAAAAGACGTTGCCGAGATTCAAAATATACACAATATACAAGAATTGCTCGTTTAGAGGTACTACATAGTTAATATATATATATACATATATATATATCTCTTTCTATATCTATCTAAATATAAATATTTTGATAGATTACACCCAGACACAGAATAAAGAATCGGGGTCATTTCAAAAAGATTTATTCTGGATGTAAATCATATCCACAAGCTGTTAAGGAAAATATTCCGCAACTGTTTCTACAAACCAACAAAAAACACTATACATGAAAAAATACGATCAGAAATAATTCTCAACCAACAAAACGTATTTTCATGGCACTTAATTACTTTATATTGCGCCAATAACTTAAAGACGGTATATTCGATCATATTAAAAATCATTATAGTTAAAAGTATTTATTAGGTAACGCTTGTTACCTTAGTATCTTTTTTCAAAATAAAAAAATAAATATATATTTTTATTAGTAACTATCGAACTAAATAACGGCTGATACTTAGGGCATACTGAAAGTTTCTGGATTCTGATAAATAAGACTAGATTTAAGACTTACGATATATTCATCGTTTTTAAAATTATATTCCCTCGCAATGAATGCATTTTTGCATTTGCTAAAACCATTGTACAAATCATTTTACCAGTCTTCCATAAGGACCACTTCAATGGCTTCATTGATCGTATTTACCGCCGATTCAGGACTCGTAAAACGTGTGTCTCTTACTCGTAGTTTGTTTTTAATTTTTGGAGAATTAAACGAAGTCGCAGGGTGCGAGGTCCGGGCTGTAAGGCGGATGCGTAAAAAGCCTTTAAATAGGCTTCTGTTGCTTTATAGGAATGTTAGGATGTATATATCGTGGTGAAAAAGGACATTGCAAAAAGGACGTTTTTCGCAAACTTTTTCTGAAATCTGGGCAAGTAAGTGTTGACGTACAAATCTGCAGTCACTAACCTTTTATCTTAAAGTGTTACTGTAGTGTACTGTACTGATTTGCCGAAAAAAGAAGCAACCATTTTTTTACCAATGCTTCGACATTTCTTATCTTTCATCGGCAAATTTATAAAAAGAAAGACCCACTCTGCCAACTGCCTTTTTTTTTTGGATTCAAAGCAGTACACCCAGGTTTCGTCACCTATCAAAAAATAATAGATAGCCAATGACTGTCCTCCGTTAAACTTTTTTATCATTTTACAGTACTACTGGACACGCAGTTATGTGATGACCCATCGAGTGCAAAGCTTCCGAACCTTCAGATGCACATGTAAAAATATAATTATATCACTGCCAACATGAGTCGAAATAAACTAATTGATGTCGTTTACACTGATTACAGTAACGTTTTGATAGGATTGAGCATTTTACATTGATTTGGAAGCTTGAGGCTGCTGGAATCAGGATATATACTACGACGGTTTATTTCTTATATATCCAATAGATCCCAAGTAGTTAACATAAACAATTACTTATCTAGATGGGTCATTGTGCCCAATGGAGTGCCTCAGGGATCTATACTTGGCCCATTTCGTAATGTTTGTGAACGATATCAACGATTGTTTTCATTTCTCCAATTTACTTTGCTTTGCAGATGATATGAAAATATTTACCTTAATTAAAACACCAACAGACATCCAGGCACTTCATGCCGACTTATCGCGTTTCGATAATTATTGTTCAAGGAACAAGCTCGATCTGAATCCATCGAAGTGCTCAGTCGTCAGTTACACAGAAAAAACCCTCATTCATAATGATTATTACCCCAAAGGCGAGTTACCAACAAGATTCTCTACGATGCGGGACTTGGGTGTGGTTCCAGTAAACACTGTTATTAAATTAAACAATTTTGAACTATCCAAAGTAAATATAAGCTTATTATGAAATAAGTTAGCTTGTGACTTCTTTGATTTGTATCTCTAGTATAAACTATTTTGTGTATCTATCATATTAGTAGGTGTCATGTATTTACATTTTTTTAATTCTAATTTGTCGAAAAGGATTATTTATTTTAAGTTACACTTTTTGTGATGCAAAGGGCTGGATTATTCTTTCACTTTTTTAATATTCACATATTTTTAGTTAGATTAGTATTTAAGGGTGAAGATCTGAAATTGGCTGCTTGTTGTTTACTTATAAGTATCAATATTGGTTTTGTAGCTGTTGATCTTCCAGAATAAATAAATAAATTTCAAAAATTCCAATGCCTAACAAACGCACTACTGCCTAAGCACGAATTTGCTGGCAAGTAATTTTTTTGTCAGTTTTTTTTTTTTTTTTTTAAATACGACACCCGCAGTATGTTACAAGCCCTGTGTCGCGGGGGACTTTACAAACATACAAGTCACACACACAAAGTACATCCAGACTAACAATTTGTGGATCACACAAAGTGGTATCCCGTGTGTGAATCGAACCCACGACCTCTTGCGTAGCAGTCGGACACACTCGCACCGCACCACAGAGGCAGTCAAAAGTAAAAAAGTTTCAATAAGTTGTCCTACGGCGTCAATATTAAAGAACGACCTTCACGTACCTCGTCAGAGAGATAATCACGCGCGTTTTAATTCTCCAAACCACGAATACACAGAGCTGCAACATGGTGCTTCATCACCAAATGCCAATTGAAGTCTCTGGCAACTCTCTTGTTGACTTAAGCCAGAACGAAATCATTGAACGAAAACATTCGAATCCCGTAATAGTTTTTCCATTATTTTATTGCAAGTGGCCAGATCCAGAAACTTTCAGTATGCCCCACGTACAAGACACCAATACACCAAATGTACATTGCGTAGTTTTTGAGTTAAATATCTGTGACATACGGACGGACAGACAGACAGACACATGGTCACTATAAGGGTTTCGTTTTGACATTTTGGCCACAGAACCCTAAACATGGTGGTCAATGTTTTGTCGCTGCAATCGCCAAAACACTGATGACATTGTCATAAATAACCATGCCTGTGACAGATTTTGTAGACCCGATGGCCACAATACTTTAGCCTACCAGCAGGCGGAACGGACGTGACCGGAACTTGAGCGGAACGTTACACTTTTTCATGAGTGCAGCCGGTCATCGATTTATAAGACGTTGGCACGTTAAAAAGTTTGATTATATTAAGTTTATTTATTTATTTGCTTATTAGGATAAAGTAAGGTTTTTGGTAAAGTTTATTTTAGAAATAATATAGTGTGGTGGTCCCTGGGAACAACTAAAAGTGATCCCTGTTTAAGAAAAGGTTGGGAACCATTGCGACTAGACCAATAGCCTGGTTTACGACTTTTGGAATAGCAAAAATAATACCTATATTTTATTTAGCAAGTAGGTACAATATTAGCAATTGACTCATGATTATCTAACGATATAATTAAATCGTATCAATTGATTGCACTCAGACAGTAATTTTCCTTTTTCCTTGTAATTAAGTAGGTATTACTAGATAAAAACCAGTTTATAATTTTATTGTGGGTGTGCGGAAGCTCGATTAGGTAGATCCTGCAATAACAAATTCAATTTTAAAATTGATTATTCACTTAGGAAATACCAAAAAGCATCGCATGTGAGTTGTTGCAATTCTACAGGTAGGTAAGTTTAATGCCAAGGTCGCAAAGCGATAGGTAAAGCCTTAGAAAAGAACACGTCCTTTCAAATTAACAATATTTACAATTTTATTTCTTTTTTGTTTTTTTATTTATTATTTTATTGTCGAATCATATCATTCAATATATGATAATTTATACAATTTATTAAAATGTATTTTTTTTTACAATGTTTGTTTGTTTGTAAACTGTAGGTGTAATGCAAGTAATAATTAATACACTTATTTAATAAAATTTATGTAAATTCTTGTGATGTTGATAATGTTGATATGATAAATTAAGGCTTTCATTCTTCAGTGATATTACTAAAATAATTGCATGCTATATGCGATGGCTAAATCGACTAGATCGGCTAGATCGAATTATCATTAATTGTATCACTTAACACCACTATGTATCCCGTTTATTGTAATAAAGATAATTGAATTATGACACCACACTCAATTTTATTTTACCTACGTCACATATACCTATAGTATTAGTAAGCTGGTTTAGCTACCACTGACAATAAGAAGACTTTCATTTGTTTTTGGCATTTGGTACGCCCAACAGAAAATTTGATTAAACATTCCTACACACACACACACACACACACACACACACACACACACACACACGCACACACACACACACACGCACACACACACACATACACACTATAATTACATAAGTATATAATTATAATATTAATATGTATATATTGGTTATCCTTACCTAATAAGTAATTCAAATACGATACACTACGCACTCAAACGCCCTGGTACCCATACCACAAGTTGAATCTTACTTTGGGTACCAGTGGTTAACAAAATTGTATTGTTCATCTTATTATTGTTTTAAGTCATGTGTTATTCCTTTGTAAGTATATTTTTGAGACAATAAATTATTATTATTATTATAAATGTTTAAATCAAATGGAAGTCTAAATTCAACACTATATAACGGTTTTTTGTAATAAATGTCAAAAATCACAGTACACTCATTTTAGTTACAAAAGACGACTCCCGCAGTAAAATACAAGCCCTGTGTCGCGGGGGACTTTACAAACATTTAAAGCGGCGGTAGCCTAATGGCTAAGGCATCGGTCTCGCAATCGTAAGGTCGCGTATCGAATCCTACCCATTAAACTACCGACGTGAACCCAATCCTAACACAAGTCTTTGACCTTAGCTGGAGGGGTTAACAAGATTGCTAGTGATGTGGGACCCAATTCCCCATTGCTAGTTATCTTAAAAAAAAAAAGTCACGGACACAAAGTACACCCAGACTTGGAACAGCAATTTGTTATGTGTGGGAATCGAACCCACGATCTCTTGACCTCGGACACACTCCCACTGCGCCACAGCGATTTGGCCCAAGAAATTGCCGTCACTTTTTAAGGGGTAGCCAATCTAGTCCGTGAGGTCAATGACCTTCTGATAATCTTTACTTACCGTCAATATAGGTAGAAACTGTTGTAACTCAATTAGATTTATTTTGGTTATGATGTCCCTGACATTGATGTCATGAATATCGAGTATCAAGTAATAACCTCGGCAGCAATCGTTGGACTTACAAAATTCAGCAATCTAAAACGAAAAGTTCAATTTATTAAAAGCACCTACGTATATTTTTTTTATTTTAACGGATTTTAATAATTCCACTAGACGAATAAAGATGGTAACACATCATAAGAATTTAAAAAACTACAATTGTGTTCGTTCCTTCGCAATCTTAAACAGTTTGTATTTGCTTGAACATTTGTGATAAAATCCAAGCAGTTCTTGACACGGACACTGACTGAAAAGTACTAAATGTCTCTGAGCTAATCTGCATACAGATAGACGGACGGACACAGCGAAACGTTAGTAGTTAGTGTTTCTTGTTGAATACGGAACCCTAAAAGTGTCTTCTGTTCATGAAATATTTATTTGTTGCTATACACTGTGTATTGCAACAAATAAATATTTCTTATTTTTATAGCTTCAATAGCTATTTATAAAATAGTAGTAGATATAGTAAAAAATAAATCAGATGTACGAGTACATTCATCTTTGACGCCACAAGAACGGCGGACATGATCACGTCATAACCAGGGCTATATTTGATAATTTCACCATTGCAAACAATTTTTAGATTTCCTTAAGGGTAGATCACGCGAAATAGGGTTCGGCTCTCCCAAAAATTTATAATAGAAAACCTAAATATTAGGACACGAAAAAAATTGTGTCACTAGTCAAAGAGTTTTTCTAGTAGATGGTATAAGGAAATTTAATGATATGTCTTACTATGATCTCGCAAATAAATCTTGAAGTTGTGAAAAAATGCAAAAAACGACCAATTTCGTATAGTCATAGCCATGGCGTTCGTAATCTTACAAATGTACGAACGAATATTCTACTTTATTTTGACCTGCACTCCTGCGCACTGTGAAGTAATGGTTGTGTGCGGAGAGCGGGACCGGCGATCGTGTCGCTGTGTACGTAGCGCTAAATAAATAATTCTCTCAGTGTAATGCCCCCTTAAATGGAATAAGGTCGATATTTATTTATTATTGACGTATTTACTACTAACCACAATAAATAACTTGAAGAGAAGTGTGAAGTCTAATGAGGTTATTTGTGCATTTGGTTTCACTTTAATCATTACTGTCCTGTAGTACTCCTTTGTTAACCTTGGTATAAAAGCGGAATATCTGAAAATAGGGTAAATGTTTTGATTATATAATGTCTAGATAGAGCATTTTCTCAATAAGCCTATAAAAAATGAAGCATTCCCTCTTTGACGCTTGACACTCGTTGATGAGCGTAAAATTATAGATGAACATATTTTTATAACACTTATTGACACATTTTTACATGGTTAGTATTAAATATTTTATTTTGATAGCAGTTAAATACCCCACTTCGGCTTTAGTATAGGTTATGTGAAAGGCAAACAAAGTCACTGACCTTTAAATTACTAGTACACTGAACAGGCATTTGACATTTAGACGGTAATTTGACAAAATTAAATGCAAGTCTATATTTGTGTAATAAGGATACCAACAACGGCCATTTGTCACAAGTCTCAAAAAAGTTTGCAGAACGATCATTTCATTCGGCATTTGAAATTGATGTCACTTTTTACGGGGTAGTCAGGCCAGCACTGACCTCTACTACCAGTATGCTGGACAAGCTATCACCGACAACAAAAAACTTATATTCGATTTTGACATTACCATAGACGTATAGACCAAGACCACGCCATCCCTTTATTAAACAGTAAAATATTGCTGCAAAGCGTGAAATAGAGAAAAAACTCGAGGGCCTTTGTCCACAAAGTAGCGTTGTCTCTTTCTAGAGAGTGGTCAATTTTGTGAGGTTATGGTGCAGTCCTGGTTTACGTCAATGAACATAACGAACGGAAAGTTGTCAAAATTAAATGGAAGTCTATACATGTGTAAGAAGGATAGCAACAACGGCCATATGTCTTAAGTGACAAAATACCGTCCAGTGAATCCTTCTATTTTGCATAAAAAACTACTGTCACTTTGTACGGCAAGTGTAAAGAAAAAATAAAAAAGAAAACTGAGGACTGGGTCCTAATTCACTATGTTTTTTTTTTTTCAATTTCGCGGCAAGCCCGCTCCACTCCAGTCTACTAGCAGTATATCGAGGCCAGTGCTCCATGCTTACTAATACTATAGAAGTCATAAATACTCAAACGTATAGGTATCTAGACGTCATTACGTCTCACGCTGTCACTGTCACTTTAGTAAAAGTCAATAAGGTAGACGAGTCCAGACCCAGGAATCGAACCCAAGACTACCGTATGCCAAACCAAAAATTACTATACTATTCGGCCTACGACATCATAATTTGTTATAATGCTCTCTGTAACGAAGCAATAACGAAAGCCGTGATAGTTCTTAAACTTGCAGCTAGATGGCACAAGCGAGGGCCCAACTCTCGTACAGGAAAGGTTACAAAAAATTTAAATCTAGTAACATAGTCCATTTCATATACTTGTAGTGAAGCAAATATTCGATAAAAGTAAAGAATATAACATTACTTTTTACTGCTGCTTTGTTGACTACAGTAAGGCCTTCGACACTCTGGAACATGAGAAAATCTGACAGGCGCTTAAAAATCAGGCTGTTGAAAATAAATACATAAAAATATGGAAAAATATTTACAGGAACAGCACAGCGAACATAAGATTAGAAAAAGACGGAAAAGAAATAAAAATAAAGAAAGGGGTGCGTCAGGGTCACCCATAAACACTTAAACTTTTCTGTTCTGGAAGAGATTTTCCGCCAATTAGATTCGGAAAACTGTGGAATACCAATTAACGGTGATATCTTGTCGTCTTGACTTAATAATCATTTCAATATCATATGATGAACTACAAACAATGCTAAATGACCTAGACCGAGTGAGCAGAGACGCAGGACTAAATAAAAACACACTAAAACCCAAATGGAAAGCTGGAATGTATCCATATTAACAATTACATAATTGAATATGTAAATGAATATGTTTATCTAGGCCAAATAAATTGGTAGACGCATAGGAAATGCGTAGAAACAATATTAGAGATTAAAGGAAGTAAAGAAATGTTAAAGAAATAAGTTAAAGCATCAAAAGTAAACTCTTCGATACTTGCATATTGCCTATACTCACGTATGGATACCAAACTTGGGCAACCTCCAAAACACACATGAGAAAACTAGAAACGTGTCAAAACGCTATGGAAAGGAGCGTGGTAGGAAAAAAAATATCTGATAGAATAAGAACTGTTGTTAAAAGACAACGAACAAAAGTAAAAGAAAAACCATAATCTAAAAGCTGAAGTGGGATTGGACTGGACACATAATTGGGGGAAAGAAAAATGGTCAAAGTCAATTATGTATTGGGACACAAGAGACAAGAAGAGGAATAGAGGCAGGCCACTCATGAGATGGATTGATGAAATAAAAGCTGCAACAGGTGCCGCATGGACCAGAAAAGCTCAGAATAGAAAGGAATGGAGACAGTTGGGGGGTATAGATAGGTGTCGTGGCAAATTAATGTAAAATCTAGATGTAAGAAAACATTGTATGAATATCTGAATAAAAGGCTATTATTATTATTATTAACATAGTCACGATAGATGGTTGAATTCTGGCCCCGGATTGGCACGCGGCAGTTTCCGTTTCGATTGCTGGGTCTTTACTTCAAATATTTATATCTTTCAAAAATGCAATTATTGTTTAATTGAAAAGAAATCCCTATAACATTACTATATGGTAGATGAGTGTCATAAACCCTCATATCAAATCGGTATTGTTAAGAAACGTCAAAACTGCAGTATCTATGAAATACCTACTAAACGGTGACATCATGGGTTTTATTATGATCAAATCATTAACATTTTGCATTTGTTTTAATATTATAAATTCACATGCGGTTGCCAGCGACTTCGTTCGCGATGAAATCTATACTAATATTATAAAGCTGAAGAGATTTTTTTTAACGCGATAATCTCAGGAACTACTGGTTCGAATTGAAAAATATTTTTTGGATAGCCCATTTATCGAGGAAGGCTTTAGGCTATTTCATCATATTTATAGAAAAAAGAAAAACTTATTTATTTGTTGAGTTAACGCACACTACATAGTAATCATAGTACAGTGCAGTATGTAGCAGTGCAGTACAGTATGAATTTAAGCGGCGGCAGCCCAATGGCTAAGGCATCGGTCTCGCAATCGCAGGTTCGAATCCTACCAGTATAATGATACTACCGACGTGAACCTACTCCTAACACAAGCCTTTGAGCTTAGCTGGACGGGTTAACAAGATTGTTAGTAATGTGGGACTCAATCCCACATTACTAGTTATTTTTCTTAAAAAAAAAATACGTAGTTATCAACAGACATACATATTTACAGGTAACACTGAGTTACACATATAGACACAAGCGGAATCGAGGCGCGGGGCCGTGGGCGGGGGCGGCGTGCGCGCATTTATTAAGTTAGTAGGTATAGATGACTCGTATCAAATTGTATGAGAATCTATTGATTAGTATAATAATTTATTAGTAATGTAGTTATCTACCCAATTGTAGCGACAAAATAACTTTTGACTTCAGAACAAAAGAAAGAGGTTTAGGAGCCCTAGACAAATTTTATTATCGTAACGCCGGCTCCACGGTCCTAACGCCACTCGTGCCATCTTGTGGAGCCGGCCGCTAAAAAAAAATATCTGACATCTGTCAACTTAATGTTAAATGTATATATTTTTCTTTTTTGCGGGCGTGCCATTTTGTTTAGGTCCTTCGGAACATTAGACAGTGCTATTATCCATCGTTTGAGTATTCAAAGTTTGAGTATTAGAGTACCTAATAAGGCCGAATTAATTTGAAAAAAATTGTTCGGAAAAATTATAAAAAAATGTTACCCTTTATTTAAGAAACTCATTATTTCACTTTCTTTCAGGTTTTCTGTTTGAAAATATTTCGGCATCAGAGTCTTCATGGTGCAAAGTTTGTCGATTTGCTTCTTGGCTCTTTCTAAAGAACATTTACTTGTACTTATACATCTTTCAATATATCCTTTACCTGCAAAATTTGGATAGTAAAGTTTATGTTTAGTAAAACAACATTATCAAAATAAACCTCACATTATTGCTAGCGGTCCACATAGGTTTTGGACGGACTTTTCTCCACTGTTTTTCACATAATATGCACATATTTTACATTCAGGGTGATTTTTAATATACTAATAATCTCCCGTTATTGGCATCTTTACATTACACCAAATAACTACGTAATATAATTCATAAAGAATACAAATTGGCCCCTACCTCCTGCTTTTATCACACAACCATTTGCCACACAATTGAGAGACCCCGGAGTAATATCGATATAATAAGATTATTATATCGGAGTAAGATCATTGTTCATTGTGAGGTTTAGGTCCTCAAACTGACAAAGAAACATCGATATTACTCCGGGGTCTCTCAAATGTGTGGCAAATACCCATTACGGTTAAATACGTGGGAAAGGTCATAACTCAAAAAAACAAGTGTAAAGTGATTAAAGGTTAATTTATTAAATATTTTCCAAAACTGAAACACACTAAGTTATAGAAGCCATGAACGAGAAATTATTAATAGATATTAAAATAAAAAAAACACTCTGTACAAACCATTTGGAAAATTACCTGAATGATAGTAAAAACCACTTCAAAATCAGTTGCATAATTTAAAAGACCTAAGCACGTAGGGACAGACAATCGGTATCGACTTTATTTCATACTATTTAAATAATACAATCATGTTGGAAGGGAAAGGAAGCCTCTACTTCTATTCCAAGTTTCAGATCTATAGAGCGTACTTTGGCTTAGTTCAAGCTTAGCTTAGGTAAAACATTACAATAAACATGACGAAGCACGCGCTGAGCATTGAATTTGTTTAATGAACTGAAATTATGCTAAGATTGCACTCTGACCAAAAATTTTAACGGTCAGCATTTAGTTTTGTCAAAAATTATCGAGGCAAAGGGGGTGCACTAAAAATACCATTTTTTTTCTTTAAATAACGAGAAACATTGGTTTGAAAAACAGGCTGACCAATAAAAAAAACTTAGAATTTTGTTTTATCAAATTAAAATTTGCACTAAATCAATCGGTTAGGTTACGTTAGACCACCTCGGCCACTCAGCGGCCGCTGCCGAGGCATGAGCGCTCAGCGCGTTCGTCTCGTGCGTAGTAAGTTTTACCTGTATTAAGCAAAGTACGCTCTTTAGATTTTAGCCTAAGAGATGGGCCTTAATCACTGACCTCTAACTCCACACTAGTAAGTACTTAGTACGCTACATACGATACCGCAGACAACAAAAAGATTTCCATTTATTTCGAAATTTACACGGTAACTTAACAAAATCAAATGCTTAACAAAATTCTCATTACACAAAGTTGTATTCTGGGTGGGGATCGGACCACCGATCTCCACCTTAGTAGTCAGGTTATTAACCACTAGACCAACATAAATTTAGGTCCAATAAAAATATAGGTTTTTATATCAAACAAAACAAAATTGATTTCTTTGAAGATTTTTGCTCATCGTATATATCCACATAAAAATACGTGACAAAATTAATAATTAACTTCGAAATACTAAAACTTACTGAAATCTTTTTTTATAAAGTGATCCTGCGATTTGATCCAGTCATCAATAATAGCGATGGATTCCTCTCGATCTTCTTTGTTACTTAAATTAAACTCTTCTCTTAATTCTCGTAGTACTTCAGCATCGTATCTTATCAGTCCATCCTCTGGCTCGACTATGTATTCGAGATCCATGTTTTTTATATAATACCTACGATAAAAACACAGAAGTAAAATTGTAAGATTCGATTTAAATTTTGAACAAGAACAAAAAATGAATGAAAATGGCGCGATGGGAGTGTGTACGACTGCTACGCAAGAGGTTGGGATTCGATTCCCACATCGGACACTACTTTTATACGGTTTTTACTACTTTGTGTGATCCACAAATTATTATTCCGAGTCTGGGTGTATTTTGTTTCCGTAACTTGTATGTTTGTAAAGTCCCCCGCGACACACGGCTTGTACCCTACTGTAGGAGTCGGAGTCGTCTTTTAAAGAACATGGAAGTGTAATACATATTGTTTTTGGTTATGTAAGTGTAAAACATATTTTTTAAAAGTATTACTTAAACAAAATAATATCATTTATTATAATTTGACAATAATGTCAAAACAAGCAAATACCATATTATATTTTTATTCTCTTCACAGTTATTCTTAAATATTTACTAACCTTTTGCAGATATCACTTCACTAAAATCACTACTTATTTGTACAGCAACAATTAATTATTTAAATAAAACTTAACGAGACGGTCTTCCTAAACAAACAACAACGTTATGTCGACTATCACACACATTTTCCATCAGGCTTATTATACTACCTGCCCGTATTGCAAGGTCAATGTCAAAATCTGCATTGAAAAATACCCACTGATATTCTGATAGACTAGATTTTATTATTAGCTACTGCAAAAACGTAATGGATATTGTAAGCCGTGATTAATAATAATGGCATTGTTGTAAACCAAAATATTATGTTATGTATTTTTTATGGACTTTGTAGATCTAAATGATAGGTTTGTTCAATTATTTTCACATATATAGTTGAATAGTATAATGGACTTATGACGTTCTATTTAATCTAAATACTATTTAATCTATACTAATATTATAAAGCTAAAGAGTTTGTTTGATTGTTTGTTTGAACGCGGTAATCTCAGGAAATACTGATCCCAATTTAAAAAAAAGATTTCACTGTTGGATAGCACATTCATCGAGGAAAGTTATAGGCTATATAACATCACGCTACGACCAATAGGACCGGAGCAGCTATGAGAAACGTTGCAAAAACAGTGAAAATTTACGCAGACGAAGTTGTGCGGGACAGCTTGTCTAAATATATAATGAATCTCTATTTCCCTCAGTCACGAAATAACTAGAAAATGACTTTACTGATTTCATTCATTCATTTTTTTAAGTTTTCTAATACTCTGTAGAAGATTCTTATGCTTAAAAAGTTAAGAAATAAACGCAAAAAAAAATAACAGGGTGGTACGCAGTTTGCCGGGACAGCTACTAGGAAATAAATATAAAGCAAAAATTTACTTGTAATGTGAAAGAAGAAGAAGAAAGATGATTTAATTTATTTCGACATAAAAAAATACAATTTTACACACCTAAAATAACACATTACCAATATCAAAGAAAAATAATAATAATAAAAAAAAACACGTACTTATATTAAAACAGTTAATTATGTCGAAAATGTAATGTGAAATAGTAACATTAAAAAAAACTGGGCACGCAACACAGCAAACATGTTGGGCCACGCACAATGTAGCCCCCCTCTTCACATTGTAATAATGCGGCTTAAGAAGTGGGTTTTCTGTTGTTTTTGTTTCATATTTACAACGTTTATTAATATTTTTCAGTGGAATTTGTACGAAAAAATTGTTTTACTTTTCATTTGATCAGCTGTTACCCGTAAACTTGTAAAGACTAATTAGCTGTGATAGTTTTCCTTTAATTTGCACTATTTAAACTAATACCGTGAATTTTTTGACATACCCACCATCAAAAAATTTACTGTCAGGGGCTTGACTTGACACTTGACTTTAACAAAAATTTGCACTTTAACGCTTAATACATCACAAACGAATCCCTAAATCCTAAAATTATGTTTACAACCCCTAAACGTTTTTGACATACCTATTTAACGATACCCCACACAATGGGGAAGGTGAGAAAAAAATCACTTTACATATAGGGGAGGTTTCCTCAAAAAATATTTTACAAAAATTTTATTCCTTCACTTTGTTGGCCTAAGTGATATGTGTATCCATGTAAAATTACAGCCTCCCAGCACTAACAGTCTTTGAGTGAAGCTGCGGACGGACGGACATTGCGAAACTATGAGGGTTCCGTTTTGCCATTTTGGCTACGGAACCTTAAAAATGTCAGTGTCAAGTAATATCATGGTTTATAAAAACCATTTCATGAGATATGTAAATAATATAACGGATCAAAAAACATAAAGGAAAAAATGCTTAATATCAAAATGGCAATTACTTTGCATTTTTTTTCCTTTTTGTATTTTTGATTAGATTTTTTTTGCCTATTCTTATTTTTATTCCAAGTAACGCAAAACAATAAAAAATCAAATCGGGCCCTCCGTTAACAGTGTATTGCCAAACTGACGAACAACAAATGATTTTTATTTGTAAATATATTTAATGTACACATTATAGAATTGTTTAAACTACGGGTCTTAATAGCGTAAATATTTTATTTGCGTGACCACGGCCGTTGCAATACGGTCGAAACGTCGAGCAATAAAACAAAGGTATTTAGCCTGAAAATAAAATATTTACGCGATTAAGACCCCTAGCTTATAAAATTCTATAATATTTAATATAGACTAACTGCCGCACTCAGAGTTATTTATAGCTTTTTAAATCATTCATTAGTTAACATTTCTAAAGACAAAATTTGAAAAAGTAATCATATAAGTAAGCATTTAACGACTGTGAGTACGGCAGTTAGACTTCAAAATACTGCATTCAAGTGTTTTGTTTTGATTTTCATTGCCTACTTATTATTCATTTCATTAAAATTGATTATAGGAGCTTGATATAATTACTAACTTATGGACATCCTCTAAAAAGTTAGCGTATTAAATAAAAACCGGACCAAGGCGAGTCGCACTCGCCCGTCCATCGAGGGTTCCGTTCAAATTTGTAAGTACATATTATTAATAGTTTAGGTATCGAGTCCTGCAGATTTTTAAAGACTATATTTTATATGATTTAATTACAAATGTATTGTTTTCAGACTTTTGCCTATACTTGTATTATAAGACGGTATTACTTGCCAAATTTCATAGTTCTTGGTCAACGGAAAATACCCTACAAAATTTTGATTCCCAAATGTCGAAAAGTACTTTTTTTGCAATTTATTATATGGGAATTAACGCGCATTGTTTACCTTAAAATTGCTTGACGTTCTTACCAGGTTCCACCGGCGTGGTGCAACCTGGTTGAAACGTCAGGTAAACAATGCGCGTTAATTGCCGCATAATAAATAGTTATAATCATGCAACGCAAAAGTTTCAATGTTAGTACTTTTTTGCGTTAATTTAAAAGTTAGATTTTTTCATAGTTTCAAAGGACTGGAGATCAAAGTATATGGTTTTAATTTAAACTTGATACGTGTTCCCAAGATAAAGGGTCTTGACAGACAGACAAACGAACGGACGGACAACAAAGTGAACCTATAAGGGTTCTGTTTGTTTTGAGAGAGGGAACCCTAACAATAATATAATTATGAGTAACTACCTCAGTTTCATTTTTTTTACTAGACGTTAAAAAAATGCACTATACCAGGTTTCAAAATTATTTTTTTTGTGGATAACACAAAGTAACTATTACATTAGAACCATCAACTTACGGAAAAGGCTAATATTATAAATGCAAATGGATAAATGGATTTATTTATATTTATGGTTTTATGCTTGTTAACTAATTACGCCAATGGTAACGCCACAACGGCTAAAATAGTCCTGGATGAAATTTAACACAGGGGTACATACAGTCTGGAACCTACTGTTCCAGACTATAATGTATGTACCATTGTACCCCTACCTATAATAACTACATAGGTTACATTTAATCCAGGCAAAATATGTGCATATTGCACTAAATGCACATTCCCGTCTTATTGGTGTAGTCGAGTAAATAAACGATAATATCTAATCTTTTTTTTAGTAATATAACTATTTTAATATCTATATTTGTTACTCGGAGCATCAAAATTAATAAAAACATATATAAAGACACACACAGAATTTAATTAAACAATGTAGTAATTGTAATGTAAGATAAGCATTCCTTTTGTTTTCTTCTGAACAATGTTGGGAAACTTTAAATAATCATTTAATCTAACCAAATCGTTTAAAATTATTTCAAACTCTATTATTTGTGATTATATCTCAAAACCAAGCTATTTTTAAATATTTAGGGTATAATGACGTCAAACCTTCGCGACTATAAATTAATTTCGCATATAATTAATTCGCACTTAAAAATAAATACTACATATGTATTTTTTTACGACAATAGCAAACAGGCTACCGTATACCGGTAACCGTATAACATGGTGGGCCATATGGCCCACCATGTTATACGGTTACCGGAGCCCATGAACGCCTGTCAGTAGGAGCGTCACGGGCGCGTTGCTGACCCTTTAAAAATCTATCTACTCCTCTTTTGAAGAACCCCATCCTATCTATATCTATATCCTATTTATATCTATAATATGTATAATATGTATTTTATCTATAATATGTATGTATTTAGAAATATACAAGTATGTTTATCAGTTGTCTGGTTTCCATAGTACAAGCTCTGCTTAGTTTGGGATCAGATAGCGTTGTGTGAGTTGTCCCAAGATATTATTATTATTATTATTATTATTATTATTATTATCTTTAGGGAGAACCTCAAAATGTATCGATGAACTCCCTGCCGATGGCAAGAGGTGCGGTGGGAGACAGGGACTGTACTGTAGGCTTCATCTTGAATGATTTTCGGATCACATAAGCAGTAGAACTAACTTGGCATAGAGTGTTCTTCATCTAAAATACTAGTATTTGCTGGCTCTCTACCACAGCGGACCGAGGGATATTTGCACAGCCCTTGTAAACGGCGTTTCCGGTACTGTCGTCCGCATAACAAAGAATACCGTCGAGGCGTTGATATGCAGCAGAGACAGTGTCAGAGACAGCGCGGAGCCTTGCGGGTCTCCACCGTTTAAATCTATACTGACGGAACAACTACCGTGAACTACGGCTCTTATGCATATAATATTAAATAAAAGGCTGGCAACCCATTTGTTAAAACCCTCGTGTAACCCGTTTCTTGGTAAATTCGAAAGAAGACCTTAGTACCAGACCCGATCAGGCACTCGATCAAGTCTGGCACCTAGCATTTCTTTCTCATTATGTCTAAGCTAGAGAGCTAAAGGAACAGTCTGGTTCCTCTGGGTATCTCAGGAGCTTCGTGTTAAACAGCGCAAAGAGATTAATATCGGACACAACTCAGGTGCACACTGCTTGAGAACCACTACGTCGCAGGTAGGTATGTCGTCTGGCCGGATGGAGCAGCTCTCGCCTGATATCCCTTTGGGTAAATTATGTATCAGACATGGAGTGCCCTAACCATGGGTTGACTGATGATGGCGCTTCTGTCATCTTACAAAGTTGAGTTTGAGGCAAAGGTCGTGTCCAATAAATTAGCTTAGCCATTAACACTATGGGCCAAATTATTATCGGCATTTCGCAATGGAGGTAGGAACCGCTGGCAAAAGTTTCCTTGGTCGACTTTCTCAAGCGACCAAAAGGCTCGCCTGCCAGTAGAATGATGTACAAGCAAACAACAAATTCGAATGTCGCTTGGGCAATCGTTTTTTACACAGTCTTGAGGTAGCGTTAAGTTTGCGTCTCACATCGGATGTGTTCGAGTCCTTATTAGACCGAGCCATGGTCCAAGTCCTGTCTTTTCGAAGCCTAGCTTCTTTATAGGACCGATTTCGTCCAACCAGCTACTAACTGATTGGGTATGAAGCATTCCATTTCCGATGATTAGTCGGCAAAATTCACTGACTATTCGGTCTATTACTTTACTCAAATTTCTATGCTTAAGATTTTATATAACGATCTAGGTACTTATGTCTATGGTTATGAAATCGTAACCTTCATCATTATTTGTTTTAAAATCAGTCTAATAGCTTATCCTTCTGTCGTGCTGGGTTGTTATAGCGATTATTCCACACACTATAGTGATTATTGCCCGTCGGCTGGTTGAAAACCAGCTTTGGAGCTACTCACTAGCAGTCGACAGCCGGCAGTTTCTGACCGCAAGACCACGCGCTGGCACGTGGCAGAAGCCTGTGAGGTCTTTATACTAGCAGAATTGTTGCCGGCCAGCTACTTGCTAGTGTAGGATTGTCACAGACTGTCCGGCCGATACCTGATGACACAAATCGCACCAGGCAGCAAGCATATACACTATTGGCCGTCAGTTCAAAACCTTTAATAGAAAACTGTTAGTCTGTGGTCTGTTGCGATTATCGGACAGGTTATATCCGCCGGTGGCCTGATGGTGTGTATGATCCATTCTGGATTGCTTGACGTTTTGACGTAGGTGCATAGCTTCTGACCAAAATCCTGGCATCTTGAAAAAAGATAGTCGGCTTGGTCAACTAATCGGCCTTTTTACCCGACTGCGGTAGAGGGTTTTGTGTTTGACATGTACGTATGTATGTTTGTATCCTTCTCATTTTATAACTTCTCAAGGGCTCAACTGATTTTAATAAATTATACGTCATTAGTTTCATATTGATTAAAAAAAAAAAACAATAGGCGGATTTTACGCGGGGTAACGTACGGGCTGAAAAAAACCAACCTTCGAGAAACAACGTCAATGATAAAACAAATAAAACTTGACAAACACCGACTAAATAAAAAAAATTTTTAAAACAATCCACCTTGCAAGCGGATTTTTTTTTATTATTAGTTATCTATGTAAACATTTTTTTTATGTCAACTAATAATATAAAATGTATTCTCATGAAGACTTGTGTCTTGCGCCGGGCCGTACGGCCGGCTCTCTATAAAGGTGGTCACTGACGAAACGTAAACGGAAGACTTCCAAATTCTTCTGAATGGATGAACGCAAAATTCTGGCACCATTGAGTATACTTCCATTTGGACGACTTTCATTCGGACGTGCGTCTTCCATTTGGACGTACGTAAGAATGTTATACTGAAGGTTGGTCTCAAGTTGACACCAGTCTAGTAGTACCACTCAGTAGAAACGTACAGTGTTGACACTGTATATTTCTTACTAAAGAAGTGAAGAGAGCAAATTTGAATTTATTTGACATTTTGTTAGACCATCTTTCTCATTCGTGACTATGTTTATCATGATTTGACACTTTCTTAGAAAGAGAAGCCTTTCTAATCGAGACTCCATTTAATGTAATAATAACTTTACTTTTTAACGACTGAATGCTCAAATATCATCAGTTTTTTAGTCACTGTCGCATATTAAGCTCTATTCACACCACACCGGCGAGTTATAGGCGCGTGGCCATAACGCGTTTAAAAGTAGTTAATGACGTTTAAAAACTGAGTGATATTTGAGTATTCAGCCGTTAAAAAGTAAAGTTATTATTATAGAGATAAGAAATAATCCCCACTGAAGATGCATCCATAAATCCAAATGGAGTCTCGATTAGAAAAGCTTTTCTTTTTAAGATAGTGTCAAATCATGATAAATATAGTCACGAAAGCAGCTCGAAGTTCCGCAGGACCGCAGTGCAGTCGTGCGCTTAAACACGACCTTTTTGAGTTTTTTTTTATGTGATACTGGTCTTTTAATTATGCACCTATATAAAGTTTCAAATACTTACACCCAGTACATTTAAAAAAAACCTACCCAAGCTTCGCCTGCCGGTTCGTGATCGCCACTCGAGTACATTTCGGCCTAATCGGCTATCGGTTCTTCGAGCAATGTGCCCTGCCCACTGCCATGTGAGTCTGTCAATTTTCTGGGCTATATCAGTGACTTTGGCTCTTCTACGGATCTCCTCTTTCGTGATTCAATCTCCATTGTACTTTGGGTGATCTTGAGCTTTCTTAAGAGACCCATTGTAAAAGGCCACATCCCAGTACCGTAAGGCATAATTGGCAACACACACTGGTCATAGACTTTTATTTGAGGCACTGTGGTATTTGGGACTAGAAGATTTTACGTAGCTTTCCGAACGCTGCCCAGCCGAGCTGGGTTCGTCACCTGACCCATTACTTCGAAATGGGACAATTATCATAAACTTCGTTTTAGAGAAAAGACCTATAGGTACACAAATTCGTCTACAATTTCGAATGGAAATCTCAAAAACGCTCAAGTTCAAATATTTATTATTAAAACGAATTATAAAACAAAATTTAAAATGTTGTCCCGTCGTCGGCTTTTTAAAATATTACATTTATATACCTATCTACTAACGAGGCAAGCAACCAAGGTAAACAATTAATGTAGCCTATAGATAATCTATTCTAATTACACTAATATTATAAAGGCGAAAGTTTGTGAGTGTTTGTTACTTCTTCACATCTTAACGGCTGGAGCGATTTTAATAAAATTTGGTATGGAGTTAGCTGACACCCTGAATTAACACATAAGCTAATAAACCGCGGGAAACACCGTGGGACACAGCTAATATTATAAAAATGTGAAAGTAACTCTGTCTATCTGTCTATTACGCTTTCACGCTCAAACAGCTAAACCGATTTAGATGAAATCTAGTATGGAGATAGTTTGAGTCCCGGGGAAGGACATGGGATAGTTTTTATCGCGATAACCGACATCCACGCGGGCGGAGCCGCAGGCGAAAGTTAGTAGATATATATACCAGGATGTAAATGACATATTTTTATATTGAAGAAAATATTTCCGTAGCCAACCTACATGATTATTTACTGTAAAAGTTGTTCAACCTTGACAAAATAATGATTCACTCTCATTGATTTAAGTGCTAAGGAAATAAAAACAAACTTAATAAAAATGTAGGTTTATTGTTTACATTTTCAAATAAAATTCAGATACATATTTTTTAAATAAAATTACATGAGTTCAAGGAAAATAAATAGATCAAACAAATCGGATCAGTATTTTAAGAGAAAATATCAGAATACTATAATAGTTCATTGTTGTATACTTTAAATAAATTGATAAAAATATTTATTAATATAGGTACTCAATAACTTATTTTATTATAACCCCTTCTGTTTGCGCAGTCGGGTAAAAATAATGAACCGATTTCTAATAAAAATTAAATCAGAGAAGTGTTGTAGAATCAAGGGAAAAAAATCAACACATAACCAAATTAATGGAAATTTCATAAACCTTCCTTCAAAACCTGGTGTCTTATACTACCTATATTATACTACCTAAATTATATATTAATAAAAGATTTTATACGATTATACCTTTCCAGAAACCTCATCCTAAATACAAATAAATAGATTTTGAGAACATCGCGCTCAAAAGTAGGTACATATTACCTTACTTTTATTGAAGTGAAGTTGAAAACGTTCCCAACTATAGTAGGATCAACTTAATTTGACCGGATTGAAGTTGGCGAAAAGTAGTTGCGCAGATGCATTTTTTAGTAGTAAGTAGTGACAGGAAGCGGGGTGCAGAGGCGGTAACTAAACCAAGAGAATTAGAGATGCGATTAGGCATTACATTGTCATAATTAGTATTACTAACTATTCTTTTTTGCGATTTTTTTTGTAAAGTAATGGTTTTTCAAACTTTCTTTAGTATTTACTGTAACTGTTAAAAGGCGATTGTTCAAGTGACTATGGAATTTAGTATCGCTACAAATTTTGTTGTGCCAAGATGAAAACTACTGATTTATGTAGACATTAATATATACTTTCAGAAAAACCAACAATGATTTACCTAATTTGCCGGGTTTAATTGATATGGGTGGATGAACTTCGAAAATCGAAATATTTATATAGATTTTTTTTTGAAAATAGGACATAACTAAGATATTACATATTAATTATGTATTACACATGATGTATAACACTAGTTTATGGCTATGAATTCGGCTTTGCAGTGATATATAATCCGAATCTCTACCTCACAAACACTTCACAATTGTCACAATATTGGTACGAGTCTCTGTCTCACAAAATATTTCTGATTGTTACTATGTATATGGAGTCTCTATCTCAAACTCACGTAATGTAACCACAATATCATACACAACACGAGAAATAACAAAGCTATTTGTTATTAATACTTTAAACTGTTTTCATAATGGACCGGCGCCAAACAAGCTTTAAGCACAGATAAACAAGTGACATGACATAACATTTCAGTGTTGCCATAACTTTTGTCATATCCTATACAAATCGATTTTTTTATTAAAATTCATTACTATGTTCTTATTTTTAATCGAGCCGGGTCCTAATCTAAAGGTATCAAAGAATATGCTTATTAAAAAGTATAGTGTATAAATATTATCGTTCTTTACATTCAAACGGTGCAACAATTAATAGAGTATTTATATTAATTATTTAATAAAAATCGATAATAACCCTAATCGATATTACGATTTTATTTTTGTAATAGTGTTACCACCGTTAAAAATAACTTCATACGAAAAATAGGAAATAAATAAACTGAAAGACTAATATTTGCATCTCAATATTCCGGCAAATGTGAGACTCCATATCATTATATAATAACGTTATAATTAGAAACAAGAATTATACATTTAATCAACTTGTGGCACAACGTAAATACTAGCGATACTGCTGGTAGTCATACCCCTTTAAACTTTTATGAACTCATATATATAGTATTTTATATTGTTGAATTAAAATTTTGTTAGTATTTTTAATCGAATAAACATGATTAATCGTTTTCGTAAGTAATTTTAGGGTCGTATCTCTCTGACATGCGCGAAAGTGATAAGAACCTAACTTCAATACGGTCAAGTTACGTTGATCCAACTGCACATATTTATATGAAAAGCAATCGTTTTTATCAACATACTAGCAAATTATAAATCGACGTTATAAAAACCCTAGATACATAATTAACATTATTATTTTTAAATGTACTAATTAGTTCTAATACTACCCAATATTTTTTTAAACATCTAGGTACTGTTTTCATATGTTTTGGGAAACAGTGACTTAGGGGAAAGTCTTACACATGTCAACAAACAGAAAATGACTTCTATAGGACAGGCTACCACCGACAACAGCAGGACTCCCAATGGAATTTTCGCGTCTCTGTGGCGCGGTGGGAATGTCTCCAACTGCTACGCAAGAGGTCGTGGGTTCGATCCCCACCCAGGATAAAACTTTGTGTGATGAGCACAATGGTTTATTCTGTGTCTGGGTGTAATTTATCTATAATATGTATGTATTTAGAAATGTATGTTTATAAGTTTCCATAGTACAAGGTCTGCTTAGTTTGAGATCAGATAGCGTTGTGTGAGTTGTCCCAAGATATTATTATTATTATTATTATATTATTAAATGGAAGTCAACACTCGTGTAACAAAAATAGTAACCATTGACGTAAAGATCAGGACTACACCATAACCTCACAAAATTGACCACTATCTAGAAAGAAACAACGCTACTTTGTGGACAATACCTGTCAAAGGCCGAACGAGTTAGTCTCTTTCACGCTTTGCAGTCAATATTTACTTTTTAATTCAAAGAGATGGCGTGGAACAGGTGATACGTCAGTACGTCAGTGATGGTAAAAACGTTTTTTTTTTTTTAAGCTATTGCATAGTTTCTATCGCGGGCCTTGAGCGCGGGGACCGAATCCAGAAATTCCGTAACGAAAAATTAATTTTTTGTAATTTAAAAATAAAATTAAAGAAAAAAAAATTAAAAATTGTTTTTTATAATGAAAAATTTTTTTTTTTTAATTGCTTAAAGACAACTCCCGCTGTATGGTACAAGCCCTGTGTCACAGGGGAATTTACAAACATACAAGTCACGGACACAAATTACACCCAGACCCGGAACAACAATTTGTGGATCACACAAAGTGGTGTCCCGTGTGGGAATCGAACCCACGACCTCTTGCGTAGCAGTCGGACACACTCCCACCGCGCCACAGAGGTGTCATAAATGTCAAGAAGATCAAAGGAGGGCTGGGTCCTTCATATTGCTATCACTTTGTACGGGATAGCCAATCTAACACACAGTACCGTAGAGGTCAGTTCAGGAATGCCAGTTACTGTCTTCCTTACTTACTTATTCAAGGACTTGTCATGCAAGTGTGCTATGGAACAACTCACACAACTTTATGAAAATATATATATTACCGGTCTTAATCGCGTGAATAATTTAAGGTAAAATACCTCGTTTATTGCCCGACGTTTCGACCGTATTGAAACGGCCGTATGACTGTCTACCCGTGACCACAGCCGTTGCAGTACGTGATAGCAATATGAATGACCCTCCTTTGATCTTTTTGACATTTATGACAAATGGCCGTTTTTACTATCACTGACGTACTGACGTATGACTTGTATTATGCTATCCCTTTCAATTAAAAAGTAAATATTGACTGCAAAGCGTGAAAGAGAGAAACTCGTTCGGCCTTTGACAGGTATTGTCCACAAAGTAGTGTTATTTCTTTGTAGAGAGTGGTCAATTAGGGGGTTAAAAACCGTATTGCAACGGCTGTGGTCACGGGTAGAGAGTCTACCCGTGACCACGGCCGTTGCAATACGGTCGAAACGTCGAGCAAAAAACAAGGTATTTTACCTTAATTATTCCCGCAATTGAGACCCTCCATTTTTATTTTTTTTCATAATGTTTACAAATCGCGAAAACTTATCAACATTTATAACTCACATAACGCTATCTGATCCTAAATTAAGCAGAGCTTATACTATGGAAACCAAACAACTGATTAACATACATAAACATTTCTAAATACATACGTAATATAAATAAATAACACCCAGACTCAGAATATAACATCGTGCTCATCACACAAAGTTTTATCCTGGTTGAGGATCGAACCCACGACCTATTGCGTAGCAGTCGGATACACTCCCACCGCGCCACAGAGACTGTTGAATATCTAATCCTAAGCTAAGCAGAGCTTATACTATGGAAACCAGACAACTGATAAACATACATTATTATTTCTAAATACACATGTATTATTATGATAAATAACAACCAGACTCAGAATAAACCATCGTGCTTATCACACAAAGTTTTATCCTAGCTGAGGATCGACCTCACGACCTCTAGCTTAGCAGTCAGGGTTACTAATCACTAGACCAACAGGCCAGTCATATGGTGATATGTATTCTATTACTTTCAACAATTTAATCTAAACTTAAAGTCCTAAATGTTCCAGCCATACCCATATATTGCTCATTAAATTTATCTATTTGTCTCTTTGATTCATCAGTGGCCGCTTTATTCATTTCTCTTAATAGTTCTTGAACTCGCTTTCCTGACAGGCTTTCAATGAAATCCTCTGAAAAATAAATATATAAGTTACATTTTTATCTATACTAATATTATAAAGCGGAAGAGTTTGTTTGTTTGTTTGTTTAAACGCGCTAATCTCAGGAACTACTGGTCCGATTTGAAAAATTCTTTTTTTTTTGGATAGCCCATTTATCGAGGAAGGCTATAGGATATAACATCGCGCTACGACTAACAGGAGTGGAGCAGCAATGTGAAATGTTTCTAAAACGGGAAAAAAATATGCAGACGAAGTTGCGCGGGACAGCCAGTACATCTATAAAACACACGTTACGCTTGGAATGAAAAGAGATAAAACATGTACCAAATTGTAGACCATTAGTCTATACACAATAATTTTTAGTGTGTAATAAAAACTAAGTACAAATTTTTTATACACTAACTTTCGGCCGCTGCTCCGCCCGCATGGATGTCGGTTATCGCGATAAAAACTTTCCTATGTCCTTCCCTGGGACTGAAACTATCTCCATACAAAATTTCATCTAAATCCGATTAGCTGTTTGATTATGAAAGCGTAACAAACAGACAGACAGACAGAGTTACTTTCACATTTATAATATTAATAATAGTATGGATATCATAATAGTAAGTACAAAGCTTAAGCTGGCTCAAGCATTCTGCTATAAAGATAATTAGGTACATACCTATTCTACGAATTTGTAAATTGTGAAGTAAAAACCAAAGCATTTGACTTTGGTTTTTACTTCACAGTTTACCGAATACTTACCTAAGCCGAAAACCTATGTGTATATGCTACATTTTTTACAATTTGCTTCAATTCCACGTAAATATAAAAATTCAATATTACGACTTCCAGTATTTTAAAGCTCTAATCTATACTAATATTATAAAGCTGAAGAGTTAGTTTGTTTTTTTTTTAATTGAAAAAATCGTTCACTGTTGGATAGCCCATTTATCGAGGAAGGCTATAGGCTATATAACATCACGCTACAACCAACAGGAGCGGAGCAGCAATGAGAAATGTTGTAAAAACGGGGAAAATATACGCAGACGAAGTTGCGCCGGACAGCTAGTTAACTGATATAATTACAATCAAGTTTATTCAAGGTTAGGCAAGGCAAGGCATAAGTACTTATAATATTTGAGTATATTAACAAAAAGTAAATGTGCTCATGACTCTTATGCTCTTAACCATAGCCGTCAATATTTTTATGGTCCCGTAGCAAAATGGTAAAACGGAACCCCTAAAGTTTCGGTCTGTCTGTCTGTCGTCAGATCAGAGACCCTTAATACTAGAAAGCTATAATTTGGCATAGATAAACATATTAGTAAAGCCAACTAAATAACAGTACAAAATCTTAAAAAATAAAGTTTTTTTGGATGCCCATTTTACCAAACCCATCGTGTGGGGGGTTATTGAACAAGTCTTTTAGAAAAAAAATTTGGTTGTAAATATCACTTTTCGCTTAAGGGGGGATCCCTAAATCCAAAAGTCAAATTCGTGAAATATTTATGTGTCCTCTCCCCCCTATGCCAGCTTATAGTTGTTTTTGAAGATGTGGATAAAATCAAGGTAGTATAAATGTAATGAAATAAAAAGAAAAACTATCATAAGTAACAGCAGACCAAGGGAAAAGTAACAAATTCTATTAAAAAATACTTATTATTATGAAACAAAAACAACAGAAAACTTACTTCTCATACCACATTATTGTGCTGGGTAGCTACGGAACCCTACATTTTGAGCAGGTTGATATGCACTACGCAGTTTTAATTATGTTAATTGTTCAGTGAGCATGAGGTGTCTTAATGGTTCTGTTTTGTGTGTGCTTGTGATGATAAAGGTTTTAAAAAGAGTTTTAAAACGTCAATTTTTCATGGATAGAGTTTCTAAAAGCAGTGGAAGACATTGTACCTAATATTTGATGCTTATAAATATAGCTGTTTCCCACAACTTCGCCAGTGTATATCGATTATAGCGATTACTCTTATCGTCACTGTTTCTTTCGTTTGTTTCATGTGAAGTTATTGGCTTATCAACATAATAACCTATAGTGTTTTTTGTAGGCATTTCCTGCCAATTACTTTAATAATACAATATATATATATATATATATCAACCCATATGATGGCCCACTGCTGGGCACGGGTCTCCCCAGTAGAACCTACTAGTATGTAGATCCTGGGGGTAATTGCCATAATCGCCACGCTTGGCGAGCGGGTTGGCGATCGCAGTAAGGCTTTAAATACGCAGAGGACGCTGCTGCCCGTCCTCCGGGGTGAATCCCTTAGTCGCCTTGACGACACCCACGGGTAGAGATGGGGTGGTACTATTCTTAAGCCGGCACCACACGGCACAATAATACAATAATTGCATTTGAACGAAATATTTGAAGTTCAGGCTGAAGAGTCGAATCTGTAACTTCCGATCGCTGTATCAGAGCGCGAAAGCGTACCAACTTCCCTGATTTATGTCGCCAAACCTCTTTTTGCTGTTCGATTAGGAGTCCGGAAATTCTTTTGGCTGACGTTATAATAAACAATTAACAATTATTGTACTTGGCTTTTATACTTTCCTTTATTTATATTTTCCTTTAGGGAACTTGGTGTTACATGTACACACTCATTATAAAGTACTATGACATAGTATATACATATAAACTCACCATGTAATTCCTTCATAGATTTCTCCATGCCATCATAATCTAAGGGTAAGTCGCCGTTTATATATTGCTGCAATGACGATCTCGAAGTTACAGCTTGAATTCTACTTCTAATTTTCTCTGAGAACATCGGTTTCAGCAAATTGATTAAGCCTTCAACGACATTTGAGGATGTCACTAAAAATATTCCTTTGATTTTTACTCCATAACCTTCCTGTAAGAAAAACAATGTTTTTTTTATTTACTATATAACTATTACACAAGGGTATATGTCGTATATCACGGGGGATATTACAAACAAACACTCAGCCTTGGAACCAATATGAATCTCATAATATTCTGTCACAAGGTGGGAGAAAACCCACAATCTTGACTGCCCCTGTGACGCGGTGGGAGTGTATCCGACTGCTACGCAAGAGATCTGAGGTCTGAGATGTATTTAGAAATATATAAGTATGTTTATCAGTTGTCTGGTTTCCATAGTACAAGCTCTGCTTAGTTTGGGATCAGATAGCGTTGTGTGAGTTGTCCCAAGATATTAGATATTAGATAAATCTCTTTCACAGCGGCTGTATGCAATTCCACCGTGTAAAATCTAGAGATTCATGTCACGCAATTATGACTGTGATAGGTAATATTTTTAGCGCAACACTCTTATTAGTCAATATGAATAGAAATTAAAATTGACTATATTAAGTAAGTTACAATGGGTGGGCATACAGTTGTTGTAACCAGTGGCACGCTCGACAGCACAAGTCAACCAAAATATTAGTTTCTTTGCGTCTGTGATTTGTATGTTTGTAAAGTCCTCCGTGACAGGGCTAGTACCCTTGTACAGAAGTTATCAATACTAATATGATATAGCTAAAAAGTTTGATTGTTTGAACGCGGTAATCTCATAATCTGAGGAACTACTGATCCGAATTGAAAAAAAAATTCATTGTTAAGGCGGCCATAATATACGCTACGAGAAATCGTTACGATCAGACTGTACAGTCGAACGGAACAATATGAAATTTTCAATTGATTAATTGGAATCGGATTAACTGTGCCGACTAATCGAAAGATAGCCCGTTAATTAAGGAAGGCTATAGGCTATATAACATCACGCTACGACCAATATGAGCCGAGCAGCAATGAGAAATGTTGCAAAAACGGAGAAAATTTATGGAGACGAAGTTGCGCGGGACAGCTAGGCTTTAAAAAATATAATTGTTTATATATCAATATATAAAATACTTAGAAAAATAAAAAGATAGCACATATCCACTTGTTGGTAAAACTAAAAAGTATGGTTAGTTGGACAACATAGATTTTATTGATATTTAGGTATATTGACGCACCAACACATTGACAAAATGTCTCAGTATTTGAGCGATTTGATATCAATTACTGTTTTCAACATGTGGTTGGTATATACATTGGTATATAAAATCGGAAAAATACTATCCTTCTGTATAAATCAGGTAAAATTAATCTAAAGATTTTGATTGATTATAATAACGTAATTGAAGATATGGGTGGATATATATGTCGCAAATCCATATTTTTGCTTTTATATGTACTTTAAAACTAACTTCTTCTGCGTCAATTTTCTCTGTTTTTGCAACATTTTTCATTGATACTGTAATTTTATTGGCCAAAGCGTGATGTTATATAGCCTTTAGTCTTCCTCAATAAATTGGCTATCAAACACTAAAAGATTTTTATTTTTTGATTATATTAGTTCTCTCTTTACCTTTGTAATGTTAGTACCTATAGATATACCTGTATTTTATTTAACAATAGTAGGTTTTGTCCATGACTCATCAAACGATTAAATATAAATAAGTGATATCAAGCGATGGCGATATGTAATGGCGGTTGGATACAATTGAATCGTTAATCATATAAACTGATTGCACTCATCTGTGTTTTTCCTTTAGTTCTAGTAATTACCTATAACTAAAGATAATAATAATAGTCTCATCAGAGACTAGCTAACTATGCAAAAGATATTATAGTCCATTTTCAATTCCCATAGCTCGATGGGAGGTACCTAAATCCGACACGACCGGAAGAGATTGAGCGCGACCGGCTTACAGTTGAGTCAACGTAACTACGAGTAGGCCCGACTGAAGTAGTTGCGCAGATGCATTTTTTGGAAGTAAATGGTGACTGGAAGCGAGGGGCGGGGGCGGTAACTAAACCAAGACAATTAGAGATGCGATTACGCATTACATTGTCATAATTAGTATTTGCTAAGTCATGTTTTTTTGTGATTATTTTCATTAAGAAATTGTTTTTCAAAGTTTATTTAGTATTTACTGTAACTGTTCTAAATTTAAACTTTTATGAACTCATTTAAATAGTGTTTTTATATTGTTAAATTAAAATTTTGTTCGTATTTTTAATCGATTACACATAATTAATCGCTTTTATTTAATTTGAGGGTCGCATCTCTATGACATGCGCGAAAGTGATAAGAACCTAACTTCAATCCGGTCAAGTTACGTTGATCGTACTGTAGCTTGCTCTCCGAGGCACGGAGGTTTGTGACGTATTTTGAAATCGGACGGTGGAGGTACCGCAGCTTAAATTGGGAGATATCTCGAGCTGCTCGGTCGCCGCTAAGTAAGGGACTCTACTGATTATGTAGGAGAAGATGAAACGAAAATACAATTTTTATTACGCGCCTGTTGAGCTGAAACCCGATTAAGTAAACAAAATTGAAACAAAATACTTTAAGGTAACCGTATGAACATTGGTAAAAAATGACATTGAAGTTAGAGTGACCTCTTGACGTAGTGGTTAGTGCCCTGATTACGTATAAGCCAAATGCCATTCAGGATGAATCTAAGTGTAATAACCACGATTATGTTTTTCTGTGTCTGGTTGTTTACTTATAGAATGTGTCATTTAGAATTTTAAAAGTATTGGAACGAAGTTTCTTATCGCGTGTTACGAAAGTTGGCTAGATTGTATTGTAATTAAGACCAAAAGTTGTAACGACACATAAGAGCAAAAGTTGTAACGACACTTTTTGCTATAGTTGTAAACCGTGTGGCGTGCGCGTCTCTCTCTCTCTCTCTCCCTCTCTCTCTCTCTCTCTCTCTCTCTCTCTCTCTCTCTCTCTCTCTCTCTCATAGAAAGCAAGCCCGTTATTTTCGTTTCGTCTTTCTATTTCGCATTGAACAGTGTGGTGTCGCGACGATGTACTTTATATAGTTCCGATATGCATTATATGCTCAAACAATTGTTGACATTCGTCTTATTTGGTTACCATTCCTTCACTAATTAATCGAAAGGAACTTCGTTCCATCCGGGAGTCCCTTGACACCTCTCAAGTTTTTATGTTTATTGTTGTATGGTCATTTAATTTTGATCCCAAACCGGGCAGAGTTTTTGCTATGGTAGGTCTAACGAATATGTATTACAATATTTCAAATTCAACTTGTAGAAAAATCGGGACATTACGCCGAGCGAATTAAACATTAAGCGCTACTCACATAGCGACACCGCCACCGCCTCGCGCTCCCGCACCCAACCATTACTTGATAGTGCGCAGGAGCGCAGGACAAAATAATGTCGAATTTTCAAGTAAATTATGTTAGATTACGAACCCCATAAATATGACAAAACGAGAATCCTCGTTTTTGCATTTTTCCGTAACTTCAAGATTTTTTACGGGTTAAAATTAAGACATATCCCTAAATTTATTTTTTAATCTTCTAGAAGAACTCTTCTTAGTAAGTCTGAAGAAGTTTTCTTGCATAATTTTTTGACAGAGCCGAACCCTATGTTGCGTAACTTACCCTTAACCGCCGATAGGAACAAGACCATAGTAAAAACTGCATAATTTGGGGATCACATACTATGTGAGTTGTCTCAAGCAATTAACTACGTAATTACTTACCGTTAATATAGGCAAAAACTGCTGTAACTCAACTAGATTTATTTTGGTTACGATGTCTAACACATTTATGTCATGTATATCAAATACCATTTGATATCCTCGGCAGCAATCGGTGGACTTACAATATTCTGCAGCCTAAAAGAAAAGATCCAATTACAAATACATTTTAACAATTTAAAAATAGTACCTATAGTAATACTACAAAATAATAATGGTCTTCTAACCGATGTCCGTTACCTCGGCCATTCTTTTTAGAGACTAGCCAACCACTAGTACGAAGATCAATTTCAACTTTCTATAAATTAAATAAGTTTAATATTTAATCATCACTGACATAAATAGACATATATAATACTAACCACAATCAATAGTTTGAATAAATCTGTAAAGTGTGATGAGGTTATTGGTATATTTGGATTCGCTTTAATCAGTACTGTCCTATAGTACTCCTTTGTTAACCTTGGTATAAATGCGAAATGTCTGAAATTAAGGGAAACGTCATAACAAGTAGGAAAAAAGCTCAGAAATTCAATATATAAATATATATATATACATATATATTTTTTTTTTTAAGACGACTCCGCAGTAGGGTACAAGCCCCTGTGTCGCGGGGGACTTTACAAACATACAAGTCACGGACACAAAGTACACCCAGACCCGGAACAACAATTTGTGGATCACACAAAGTAGTGTCGCGTGTGGGAATCGAACCCACGACCTCTTGCGTAGCAGTCGGACACACTCCCACTGCGCCACAGAGGTACACAAACTAAATAATGATAAAACAAATAAAAACAGTTAAAGCGTTAAAAGACCCAACTTCATGAAATTGGCTTTAGCAACTGGCGATTAGATTGGGGATTTAACTTGTACCTACTAAAACTTATGGAAGCGAGATAATATTCTGGTTATATATATATATATATATATATATATATATATATATATATATATATATATATATATACACATATGTGTTATACATATAGACTAGAAAATTGCTGGAGCCGTTGCCGAAATTCTAATATAATAAAAAAAATGTACATATTTGTACCATATTAAATAGTGAACAAACAAGAAGAAGAGAACATTATAAGAAATGTTAGTGCTTCATTACTGTAAAATAATATTTAAAAGTTATAGCGTCAAAAATATTTTTATCCTCAAAACAGAAAAAAGAAATTTGTTCACAGCTTTTGAATTCGTTTACAAGTAGGTATTGTTTAAGTATTGAGAGGTTAGGTGACACATGCCTAATTTTTCAGAAAAGAAAGAGCTTTGCTGGAGGGGCTAGCAGAATTGTTAGTAATGTGGGAATTATAACCTCACATTGATTGTTGTCTTCAAAAGAAAAAAAAAACAGAATTCCGGGTTAAGTCCATGTAAACTCATTTGGGGTAATTGATTCTAAATGGCACTACCTACGCCTATTACAAATAATAACACTAACTAAACGTAAAATAAGGCAAATTACAAAATTATTGTTTAAAAAAAAAACCTACTTGTTAAAAATAAAAATATTACCCTTTTTTCAAGAAACTAATTAATTCACTCTCTTTCAGGTTTGTTATCTGAAAATATTTCGGCAACAGGGTCTTGATGGTGCAAATTTTGTCTATTTGCTTCTTAGTTCTTTCCAAAGAGCCATTACTTGTAATTATACATCTTTCAATATAGTCTTTACCTGTAAACATTTTACAAAGTTGTTAGTTAGGTAACTTAGCTCGAGCAACGCATAAATTTGTTCCTCAATAAGAATCTCCAACAGCTTCAATATTAAGTGCAGCACCTTATCCATTGTTTTATTTGCCAAACGCACTAATTCGTTCAATCAAATCATTAAATCAACTGGATGATTTTAAATTAGTGGCCTTTGAGTTTCTTGACATCTTATATTTACACTTAAGGCTTCACAGCCAACTTAATTTTGTTTTTTTCTAGCAAAACATTTTTTAATTGTACGGTTTCATACAAACATTGAGTAGAATCAGATATTTGAATTTGTATTTATAAATAAACAAACATTGTAAACATTGGCAATTAGAAACTAAAAAAATGACTGCTGGTTTTTATCGCCTTGTTATTTTCACGAGCTTTACAACTTATCACAAGTGTAGTATTTTGCATTAGTAAATGATTAATTAAAAAAAATTGAAACATGTTCTCTTGTTTGGGTTAAGTTCAAATAAAATCATATAGTCAATCTATATTTTTTTAAATTTTTGATTATTTATCATTCTTGCACAATGAGGCTTTACTTATTACTCACATTAAATAAAAATACGTAACCAAACTATCAACTATATTCTAAAAACTTAAACTTACTGAAATCTTTCTTTATGAAATGATCTTGCGATTTGATCCAGTCATCAATAATAGCGATGGCTTTTTCTCTGTCTTCTTTATTACTTAAATTATACTCTTCTCTAATTTCTCGTATTACTTTAGGCTCATATCTTATTAGCCCATCTTCTGGCTCTACGAAGTATTCGTTATCCATTTCTTTATATACTCTAAAGATAAAAATAAATGTATTAAGGATTTGCCAATTGCATAAACTTAACTTAAAATAATAAAATTAGCAATACAAGTGTAACATCTCTATGTCGTTCTTCTAGGCTCAATGGGCTTAATTACCAAAATGCCGAAAATTTGTCTCACTTATTTTTTTCCACACTATTGATTGATTTATTTAAAATTGCATAAAAGTTGTGAGTACGTATAATACTACGTTGAATTTTACTTGCGACGTAATAATATTTTAAGATAGTAAGTTTTTTAAGCAATTATTGTTCATAAAAAACCTATTATAAATGGTATTTCATTATACGAGTACATTACTAAATTTAATGTTCTTTGGCATTAAAAGCATTACTTTTGAATAATATGAAAAGTCGTGTTTTAGTCCAGAGCTTCCAGGTATCAAGTTTTATTTTAATTTTTAAATTGTTTAAAAACAATAATTATAATATGATAAAATCGTAACAGTTTAATTTAATTTAATTTATTACTATTAACCATTTCAAAAATACTTCAAAATAAATTAAATTTTGAAAAACTGAAAATTTGAATGGTAATAAATATTTTAACATACTTTAAAAAAGTACGTTATGTACTTATTAATATTTTACTAACCTTTTCAAAATCACTCCACTAAAATCACTCACTACTAACTTACAATAACAATACAATTAATTTAAATAAACTGGACTGAATTATTCTATGTAGGAGACGCCCTTCCAACACGATCAACCACGTTATGTCGACTATCACAACCATACCTCGCTTTAAATTTTTTACCAAGCCTATTAATACTTGCACGTATTGCAAGGTAAGTCAGTGCATCTGAAATTACTAACTTCCTGAAAATTACACGTAATTAAATTATTAACAACTAAGTTTAATAAAAAAATAATCACTTTTTTTCGTCCTAATTATTCACAATCACTTTTTGTCAATCATAATTATATAATAACAATAATATAATTTTTCACAAACTTATTCACACTAAATTACACACAATAAGTTATAGTTATAATGGGTAGGTAGACATGACATTTTAAATGGTACCTAGCACCTTTGCTAAGTTATTTATAATAACTTGTATTAAAGGCCCACAATTTATATGTATTTAATTATTTGTGTCAATCATACAGTTTTTCGGATTCATTAGTTACGTCTGTGGGTAATCTCGTAATATTAATCATTTCGCTTGAGATAAATTTAACATTTGTGATTTTTAAATAACAATATTAAATGTGGGACTGAAAACTAATAAAAAAATAAAATAAAAACATAAAATAAAATATTATTAAAGAATAATATGGATTAGTGTGTGTGTATATGTATCTAATTGACTTGACAATGCTAAATGTCATATCTGTTTTATTCATTAAAATTCATCTAAACATCTTTCATTAAACTAAAGCGATTAAATAACTACTAAAAAAAATAAAAATAACATATAATAGTAACATAAAAAAAAATATCAGTGTCAACAAAGAGATTATTATGAATATTTATACTATAACCAATAGAACCATTGAACTTCGTACTACCTAAATTTAAATGTTCTTAATCCGAAGTGGAAATTCTTTTTTAAAAATAAACATTTAGATGTTTTCAATTTTCTGGAAAGAAACAAAAACAACCGGGTCAGCGATTTTGAGGTTTTTGTAAGACTGACGAACAGCAATGTTTTTATTTTTATTTTATTTATATGGATATGCATGCTATCTAAATCATTTTAGATTTTCCATAGTTTATTCATTTTGTAACGATGCTATAACTTTTATTTCAACGTTATAGTGTAGAAACAGTGATGATTTTAATTATAATACATTATAGTAGTTCTTTGTAATTATTAATATACGGACATCCTCTCACACGTTAGCGTGTGGAATAAAAACAATGTAATTACGTACTCCTACCTATTTTTTTACTATCAGTTTATCCACGTGTGCTTAGTTTTTGTTATTTATATAGTTATCCTTTATGATTTTGAACAGGTACAAGAATAAATAGATAAGAGAGAATCGTCGTAATTAATTATTTAATATTATTTAACACCTTAATTTAATTTTATACATATATCAAAATTACTTTGTTTGATGCCGTTCGAGCAAGCATTGTAAAACATTAAAGTGTAATCAAAATAGGTATCATCACATCCACAAGACAGGCTTGTCTAATGTGGAGCTAATCCCCGGGCCACACCGTGTACATTTATTTTACAATGATTTATTTTAATACCAAATTCACAAAAGATAATGCTTGAGAGAACCTATTAACTTACTGGCTAAAACGCCATTTTTTTCACTACAAGTGCTAAATGTTTGAACTTGTTATTCGGGTGTGGATGCAATTATTAATATAAACCTAATTTTTTTTTTCGTTTAAAATTGCAATTTGATGCAATGTTTTTTTTACAATAAAAGTCTTATTATTATTCCAAAATATTTTGAAGGTATAAAACAACTACGGATGGTAACCCTAAATATTAAAACATACAAGGTTTCTAATTATAAAATGCATCCGAATATGTTTTTTCTCAAAGACCCCCCGTTTGTTTTGTATGGGTCAATAAACCTTTAACCGGACAACAAGGACTTAGACCTAAACAATTTGGTAATCTGGCCTGTACTTCGCTCAGCGAATCAGCATTGCTATACAACGCGGCAATGCTGCCAGCCTTCTGGGCACGGTGCCGGTCGATAGCGATGCGGAGGAACTCCATGACGCCTGCTTGTTTTAATTTTATTTTATGTAGTAATTTGTACATAGGTAGTGTAAATATTATTATTACATAACAACCCATATGATGTCCCACTGCTGGGCACGGGTCTCCCCAGTAGAACCTACTTATTAGTTCCTGGGGGTAATTGCCATAATCGCCACGCTTGGCGAGCGGGTTGGCGATCGCAGTAAGGCTTGAAATACGCAGAGGACGCTGCTGCCCGTCCTCCCGTGTGACATCCCTTAGTCGCCTTGACGACACCCACGGGAAGAGATGGGGTGGCACTATTCTTAAGCCGGTGCCACACAGCGATATTATTATTATTATGTTTATAATTTAGAGTAGATTTGGTAAAAATAAATAAATACATACATATTCAGTAATTGGGGTTTTTAACAATAATTATGAATTATCAGTAATTTAAAACAAAAAGTATTATACTAGTGATATCAAAAAGTATTTAGAAATTAAGTATTAACGTCATACAAGCCAACAAGGAACAAGTAAGATCAGTGACAGACGCAAATGACGTCATTGGTGCTATAACTCAGTTTTTACGAGCAAATTTAAACAGTTACACAGTACAGTTTTAAAAAAAATAAACTATAATGCAGCATTTTTTACAATAATTTGGTTGTTCAATTGAATTATATTCTTGTGGTCTATTTAACTGACTGTATTGATGTCCCGTTGGACGAGATGAGGTAGGCCGTCATGTTCAAAATTAGTTTATATCTTAGGACAACTCACACAACGCCGTCGGATCCCAAACTAGGCAAAGCATTGTGCTCTGGCAACCAGACAACTGATAAATATACCCATATATATCTAAATACATGCATTTTGTATTGTGTCTAGATATATAACTCGAAAGTCACTGCGACCTAAAAGATCTATTGTGACGCCTCTTTCTTCCTTAAAGGACATCTTCAAGGTTTAGTCTGACCATGGAGCGTGGCCTTAACGTCGTCAGGTGTGATTAAGTACCCTCCAAGGTGCTGGCATCTGGTTTGATGAATTGCCTCGCAGCCACAAAGGATGTGTATAGGTGTTTCCTCATCCTTGTGGCAGAATCTGCAAACTTTAGTATCGGTGAGACGCATCTTGTGCATGCGTTTGTTTAGTCTGCAGTGCCCAGTTAGGGTTCTAGTAAGACATATACATACAGTAAATACAGAACAGAGTACATGCATATTAATATGGGTAAATTACACTCAGATACGTGCCTATCACATAAAGTTTTATTCTGGGTAAGGATCGGTCCCACGACTAGCAGACCACTAGACCAACAATCACGTTGTAAAAGAGTCATCAATATTATTCTTGCTTTCCAAAAACAGTATAAGATACGTAGACCTAACATGTGCTTGGCCACTTGAATATCTTCTACCCCGAAAATTGGCCCAGATCATAGACTTAGGATATACTAATGTATATACGTACATAGCGTGCAAGCAAGAGGATACTTCTCTAAGAGACTGCTACAATTAAGAGAGAGAGAAAACAAACACAATAGCATTGTGACCTATTTACAATGACAGGCTTTCCCAAGTCGCCTTGCGTGGTAATGAACACTAACAGAATTTGTGTTTATTTAAGTTAATCGTGATTATTTTACAAAAATATCACATCTCAAACCATGATTACGTGCTGTGTTAGTGATTGCGATGTTACCAATCGAATTAATCCAGGAAATCATTTTGTCATTGGCTTAGTAGATCTTATTTATGTTTATTTCGAAGAAATTTATATGGAAAAAAATACGAAATTCATATATTGAAATCTTAAACTTTACCTTATTAGGTTTAATATAGCAATTCATTCGTTAGAATTAGTGTTTACACTAGGACTTGACTAATCATTATCGATCATTTTATGGATAAAATAAAATTCTAGCAGGTGACAGGACATATTATAGATATTTTTTTTTCTATTTCTTTTTTAATTGTAGGACTAGGATATCAGTATCTATTTGTTGTACATACAGATTTCCAGTAGATCCATCTGTTAGACAAAAATGGATGGATAAGAATAATAGCATCTTAAAATGCCAGTTCGTAAAGTTTTTAATTTAATTACGAGTTGCGAAAGTCAGCCGTATCATCCGATATAGAGGTCGGTGGGAGTGTGTCCGACTGCTACGCAAGAGGTCGTGGGTTCGATTCCCACACGGGGCACCCCTTTGTGTCATCCACAAATTGTTGTTCCGAGTCTGGGTGCACTTTGTCTCCGTGACTTGTATGTTTGTAAAGTCCCCCGCGACACAGGGCTCGTACCCTACTGCGGGTAGTGGTCTTTTTATAAATTAAAGAAAAATAAATAAATAGGCGACGTTGGTTACAACTATTCACATTCAGTAAATCTTAGTACATATTTCACCGACATCAACTAGAAGTTAAATGTATTTTTTTAGGCTTTTGTTATTAGAATTTAGAATACTATGGTATTACTTACCTATAAATGTTGATTTCAATTCACGGTTGGTAAATGTTGATTTCGGGAATAAAACAATGAGTACCTACTTATTTTCTAATTACGGCAGTACTAAGGGATTGCTAGAAATAGCAAAAAAATATACAGAGTATCCAAATTCCGAAACATGAGAGGTTGGCACCGTCGCCGTCGTACATAAATCCAGACATCACTCCGCCACCGTCGTCATCTTTAGGCCAAAAAGATGTGGTTCAAATCACAGATTTAAGGCGCTGACAACAGCCAAATAGGCTTATCCTAAACAATTTTTTAGCCAAATCTACGTAGTTTGTGACGGCGGAAAAAATATATGTTAATCTTGAACATATTTCTAAGAACCCTGTTGTATTCAAAACACGATTTTGAATGTTTTTCTCGATAAAAAAAAAATACAAACTAAGCTCTTAAAATGATCTTCTAACAAAAATATCTGTATTACTTAACAACGTACGTTGGTAAAATACTTAACAATAACGTACGAGTATGATGTTATAATACAGAATCTGGTTGTTTTTTATTTTCGAGTACTCGACTTATTTTCAAGTAATTAATTGTTTTATGGTTTATAATTAGTTACGAGCGCTGCGTGATCGCGCTTCTCTTTCTTTTATAAGCAATCTGACAGTGATCGCAGAGACGCGCAGCTAGACGGACGTATGTCGCTTTGCCTCGCCATCCATTCACTTCATATTTTGTTTGTTGTTTGAAAAATTATAGACATTGGTAAAGAATATAAGTTTAATAAATATACTATTAATTTATACTATCTAAGTTGTTAATTTAAATATATTTAGTTCTAAGTTTAAAAATATTTGTTACTATAATCGGGAAACAAACAAAAATGTCGGAGGCCAGCAAAAAGCGCTTCTATACCAACAAACAAAAACATCTCATGGAAGTAGTAAAATAAGTATTATATTTTTCATATTGACAAAATATTGCACGAACAGAAGTGAAATCGTAACCAAACCAAAAAGCTACACTAAGCTGTTTTGTACAACGTATAGCGAAAATTCATCTGCAACTGTGAAGCTCGTTTGGTCTAGCGGTATCTGCGTTGGTTCAGAATATCAAGTCTCGAGTTCGAAACCTAGGTTCGCTCGTTCAATTTTTGTATTTAATTTTAATATTTTCTTTTACCTTTTCAGTAAAAAGAGACGTTTGGCGAATAGTTCAGAAGCAGGTGAAACTTCGGAAAGTTTTTCACCAATAAGTTTGTAATAAGTACCTACATACTAATATAGATAATAATTTTATTATTTATATTACATTAACACATTACACAAAAAGAATCGCCACATGGACAAAGAGGATCCCCTTTACATTTTAGAAAGATAGTTACAAACAAGTATAATGATAAACTATCACATTTGCATAGACCTACGACTATCTTAGAACTGGCCAAATAGGAAAATACTCCTAAAATACTTGTAGCTGTATCCATTGTTTCTTGCCCTTTCCATACAAATAGTTGTGTAGGTTTTAGTATTTTTTACCTATATATGGCGATCTATACATACTGAAGTGTCTGTTCCTAATGTCAAAATAGCAGTTTTTTACTAAATTCTATGAAAGTACGCATAGTACTTAAAACAAAAATACAGTTTTTTTTTATCTGGCTGTCTGCCTGTGTGTTTGTTTCGACAAATCTCCAAAACGGCTGTACGGAGATTGACAGGACTCACTGTCAGACAGCTAATGATGTAAGGAGTAACTTAGGCTACGTCCACAGCTAGTCTACGGCTAGTTAGACATAATAGGTAAGATTAGTGCTGAATAAAGTTTTTCTTCAGCACTAATCTTAAATGTGGCTGTTGCAGTTACATTAGAAAGTGATATTATAATTCCTCTAGAAAATGTTACCAGGTAAAGATGATACCCAAGTGATATGAAACTTCCTCATGATCGTTCTTATACTTCTTATGTTATTGTGAGTCATAGTTTTTTTCCATCACTGGTTTGAAGTATCGGCAAAGGTATCTGAGACAGTTGAATCCACCGATAATATTCCTAAACTTGAGGTAAATATTATTATTTTGAACAGGTTGTCGAAGATAAAATCTGGCAGTTAGTATTTAGTTACTAACGCATAGGTAAGCTTTAAGTATTATTTTTTTTAGACTACTACAAGTCACCCTGCACAACAAAAAATCCTTATAATTATTATTATTATTATTACATCGGACGACGAATAAACTTATCGCATTTATTTTTAAATCTTCAGAATATTTCTCGCCCTTACCCCTAAACCCTTGGGTTGTAATTTAAAACACATTAATTTGGTAGGAGAAAACATAAATGGATTCTTGTCGAAGTTCACTCTTTTGTGTAGGATGTGCAATTTAAAATTTATCATTAAAAGTGATTCCAGTGACGAAAATTATTTACCAGTGAATTATAGTGCTGTAGCAGGTATGTTATCAATTTTCGGAGGACTTCAAACTTGGAAGAATTTTCTTCTGCTCTAAATTTACCTTATGTCAAATAAATAATAATATTATCAATAAAAAATAATATATATTATTAACTATCTGTGCAAATAAATAAAATTGAAGAGTCTGTTTGTAATATCAAAATAACAGTTTTATGCATATATATTAATTATTATGGATAACATATATCCATAATAATTACTGATAACAAAAATACAGTATTTTTTTGTCTGTCTGTCTGTCTGTTTGTTCCGGCAAATATCCGAGAGCAAATAAATTATAATTATGCGAAAATATTTAAAATGTTGCTAATATATTTTCGAGTTTTATTTTTCTTTCTTTTATATTGTTTTGAAGTTCATAGCAAATAAAGTCTACTGAAATAATTAAAAATACAAACGTATAAAAAATATTTATTGTTTTTTTTAATCGCCCTGTCTAATTTCTTTCTAGTTCTTCATATAGAACAAAAAATAAAGCGCCATCTATTGGTTTATTGTTTATTATTGACCGCGTCCTTGTGTTGGTAGTTCGCTGTTTTTACCGTCCTTTATCAATGGCACTAGGACATCGGAGAAATAGTGGGCGTGGCTAAAATAGTGAAACATCGAAGTTCAGTAGCTGTTGTCAGCGTCTTAAGCAGAAGTCGTTTGGCAGCTAAAAGTAAGAGACTAGCTCACAAGTAACCAAAAACGTTTCTGAAGGTTCGCCGGCCGCTATCGCGACATAATTAGGATGGGATCCTGACTGCCAAAACACAAGTTTCACCTAATTTTGTAGTCGGAGGACCTACAGTTACCACTCAAATAAACATAAAACATTACTTAATTAAATATTTTAGATTTTCTGCTTTTTTTATTTATAATATTTCAATGTTAAGTACTAGTCAATCGTAAGTGATCTTTGTGAATCATTTTACTATAATTCAACAACATAATGGTGATTAGTTGAATCTGGCATATTGTATAAACTTAGGATATACTACGCATATTTTTTAACAGTGCTTATCGATATTTCTCGACTTTAAGCTCACGCATCACTGATAAATCAAAAATCGTCACATGTAAATGAGCTCTTTGTTCGTCTGCTAGTATATCCTAAGTCTATAGCTTAAACGGCTTTCGGTTTACGAAATCCCTTTTGACATGTGTCAAATAGTAGAGCACTAGTACTATACAGGATATCCCAAAACTATGCCACATGGAGGCAAAATACCATAAACATTTGACTTTATGACTTCATTTTAATTTTAAAAAGAATTTAAAATTAAAGATTTTTCTTGTCTTCATTCAATGTTTTTTAAAAAACCGCCTGTCTGGACCAGGAATCGAACCAGGTATACCGTAGGATATATATCATCGTGATAAAAAATGCACTACGTAGTAGTAATTAACTCAATGACGTAAAGGACATTACAGATTGCAGTTTATTTTTTAAAACGTTGATTGTATTGATTTAATTGTATTATATTTTGCATTATTTTTGAAACTTTACTTACTACAATGATTTACTGCCGTATACTAAGTTAATTTTTTCAATTTAAGTAAAACGTGAAGTGTTAAATTCCTAATATTTCAAAAAGTCCTCTAAATAATAGAATGGAGTATATAGTGTACGTTACTCTTTGATCCATCCTTCTCTACTATAGGGGATCCTTGTTTAAGTAGTGTTCTTAGGAATATAATATTCTCTTAAAAGTACCTAAATACTAAAGAGACCAAGGTAAACAATGAACGTAGCCTATAGACAATAGTGATACCAGGATGTAACTGGCATATTTTTATACTTTTAAGAAAATATTTCCGTACTGTAAAAGTTGTTCAACCTTGATAACTGATTCACTCTCACATGTAGTTTAAGAGCTAAGGAAATAAAATAAAACATAGTAAAAAGGTAGGTATGTTATTTACATTTACAAATATTTTTTTTTTAAAATGAATTCAAAGAAAGTTCTTGTAACATCAAAGAAAAAAATAATAAATTAATCACATCACCGATTAATGGAAGTTTGACAGAGTTTTTCCTGTTTTAGTCTATAACTCCCGTATTGTACAATATTTTCTATATTTTAAACTTTCCAGAAACATGTTTATAAACTTTTGATGCAATAAAAATCGTCACCAAATTTAGAAAATAACAAATATAAAATTAGTAAACATAATAACCGTGTTTTAAAACAAAAGGACATAGTGCATACAAAAAAAATCACTGCCTCAACCAAAGCGGTTAAAAATATGAATATTATGAAAAAGATACTTAAATATTTCTAAAAATACAACAAATGACTTCATAAATTTATCTATTTTTTTAGAACGTAGTTCTATATAGCACGTTTCCGTTTGCGAGGCTAGACGAAAAAAAGTTGTAAGACTGAGATCTATAGAGGGTATTTTGGCTTAGACACATACAAAAAACTTGACAATGCACGTGCTGACCGTTGACTTTGTGGAAATAATCTTCAAAGATTATGCTATGTCAGCAAATGCTTTGTTATGATTTTCTTCAAGTTTGACTTATGCTTAGCTTGAGCTAAGTAAAGTACGCTGTATAGATTTCAGCCTAAGTAGTATAAAGTTCCCTTGTGGGAATCTAACCCATACTCGGTGTCACCAAGGCAGTCAAAATGAAATACCTATTATTAAAAATACAACAAAACCTACACATATACAGAATAACAAACGAATGAAACGAATCTTCTTCATCTTTGATTTGATTTAAAAATTAAAATATTATCTTTTTGTTTAGATCTATCGTTGATTGGTCTGCTAGTAGGTCATTCTGCTACTGCTAGATGCCATTTTATGCAGCATTTGTTCATTTTTATACCACGACTCAAAAATAAAAGCTGTGTAAGTTTACAGGTTGTATCTGTTTGTGCATTGTAATTCCCAAATTAATGCTGATATGGATATTTTTATTAAAATATACCTACACATAATTCAATTACAATGGTTCCTTATTTGATAAAAATAGCTTTTATAGTTTTGAAAATTATTATTTTATGTCAGATGTTGTTTTATTTTCATGTGGAAAAATTAGCTTGTTACTTTCTTCTATTACTAGTTTTTTTGTCTTCACTATTGTGAAGCTAAAAAACGTAAGTGTGTAGACAATGGTCATGAATATATAATAAAGAATATTAATCTACGCTTAAATTTCTGAAGGCTCCGGGCATTCCCATGTACTCTTCGTTAAATTTGTCTGTTTTTCTCAATTTTTCATTTGAACAAGCTTTATTTGTCATCTTCATGTATTCAATGTGTTCCTGTGAACTTAATACATTTTGCCAATCCACTAAAAATAAAAAAATATGTATATCATTATGTAGATAATAACAACATCTATCAATAAATGGAATATCTACTTATATTTTAAAAATAAATGATAGTTAATAAATGCTTCGAGAAAAAATTCTAAGTATCTATTTGTCATCTTAATCATCATCAGCCTGTATCGGTCAACTACCGGACATAGGCCTTTTCTAGTTTCCGCCACAATTTCCTGGCATCCAGTCCAGCTCAGCTACCAAGGTCGTCAGTCCATCTGGCTGGGGGCCGTTCTACCTTTCATTTACCGAGTCGCGGTCTCCACTCTAAGACACGTTTGCTCCATCGGCCATCGGTTCTATGGCAAATATGGCCAGCCCATTGTCGCTTAGCGTGCTTAACCTATAATGCTAGCTGTGTCGGTTACTTTAGTTCTTTGAAGGATGACCTTATTGCGATTTTTATCCTTCAAAGAAACTCCAACCATCGCTCGCTCCATAGCCCACTGCGCAAATTTAAATTTTTGGACTAACCCAACCGTAAGTGTCCACGTCTCGCCACCGTAGATCATATCAGGTAGGATGCACTGTTTAAACACTGGTTAAGTTCCTTGTCTTCATGCATTGTAGTAGAGGCGAAGTAAAAACTGGACGAAGTTTGCTAAACGCTGCTCAACACAATTGGATCCTGCTGCTGACTTCTTCCTCAAAGTTGTTTCTACCAACCTGAACTACCTGTCCCAGGTAGATGCATTTTTGGAGAACTACGAGTATCAACTCTTCGACATAAATTGGTTTTGGCATGACATGTTCATTAAACATGATTTGAGTTTTTTCCTTGAGCCTTGAGACCTACACGTCTAAAGGCTCCATTCAGGGTGCAAACAGCTCTAGCGACTCCGCTACCATGACGATATCGTCGGCAAACCGAAGATGCGACATGAGATGTATGTGAGTATGTGTATATCACCGTTAGTGTTTATGCCCTGTCCAGTCCATTCAAGTACCTTGAAGACGACTTCGAGAGCGTTGGTGAGCTTCGAGGTCTTAAACCTCGACGCAACTTTATTGAATTCGTCTTGATATCTTGAATCTCAGCGGTCATGGTGGCTGTGTCATACAAGCATCTCAGCACCTCGTTGTATCGAAAGTCAATGCGACTCGATGCAGAGCGTCCAGAACCACCCAAGTTTCGATGGAGTCGAAGGTTTTTTCGTGGTCCACAAAAGTCATACATAGCGGCCGGCTTCGGTTTTTTGAATAATCTGCCAAAGAGTATGGATGTAGTCCACGGTCGCGTCAGTTTCCTGATTTTCAGATTTATGGCTCTCCTGTCTGACAAAGCCATCTAGGTGTCCAGTCTTTCCCTTATAAGTTCGAAAGTCACGATTGTGAGTCTGGACTTCCTGTTTTCGTGTTTTCTGGGAAACAACTTTCAAGATACATCACGACGTATTTAGCCTTTGACCACTGGTTGCTGGGCAACACAACGGTGCTGAAACTTCAACTGGATTTTTTCGGAGCCTAAGTCTATCTGGGGCAGTAGGTCGGAGAATAGGTCTCATCATTCGAAGCTTTTGTAATCTTTCTAAGCTGATATTTCGAGAGCCGCGAACTAGTCTGTGATCGTTGCCGGTATTGAACCTGTTGATCACCAAGACGTCTCTATATATATGCTACTTATCCGTAATGATGAAATCTATCTATCTGTTTGTACTTACATCGATTCAAAGCGAATTCCTTAAAAATTAGACCGATGGAAAAGGGTAATGTGTACCTTTATGTATGTGTAATTGTCAATGTAAAATTAAATCAGTTACAAATATCGAGTATTAAAAGTTGTTTACAAAATATTTGTAAATAACTTTAAATGCAAAATTCATAAGAAATATTAAACTATGAAGCTGTGATAATTGTAGCAAGCTGAGCTGTCATAACCATTACTTCAAAACTCTGTGAAAATACATGAAATACGTGCAAAGTTTATAAGATCCAGTCTATGTACAATTAGCCCTCAGTCAGCGATTTTTTTACGCGCGTTAATAAATCGGCGCCCCGGCCTCTTGATTTTGTGTGTGTGATCTATTTCCAACATCCCGCATTGAAAATACAACATGTACGTCACGTTTCCATGTGAATGTGTACCATTTTCAACGCGCGTTAAAAATCGCTCGTGCAAATGACGGCTTAAAATGTCCAATAAATGCTTGATACTGTTGTCAGTATCAAACATTTATAAGACCTCAATGCCTTAATGGCAATTGAGCCATTAATTTATTATCACCAGAAGAAGATATGCAACAAGATAAAACACTTACTGACGAACTCATCAAGTGGCTTCTGTTTTCCTCCATAATCTAAAGGTAATACTTCCTTAGGAATAGCTTGGTGCAATTCATCTATATTTTTATGCACAATCAGTCGTTTTGCCATCTTCTCACTAAGAAAACGTTGTTGGATCTTTATCAATATTTCTATTGCCTTTGACTCTGTCAACATGTGCATTGCTTTTATTCTAGCACTGTAACCCTCCTGTAATAACAGTATTAAAATGTTTAATAATTAATAATAAAATATATACAGCGTACAGCACAGTCTATAACATAAAGTATTGCATATTAGTTATATTTCGGGACTTAATCGCGTGAATTATTTAAAGCGTACCTACCTAACCTACGTAACCTTTTATTTACCCGACGTATACTAATATGTATAAAAATCGCGAAAGTTTAAAAACAATAAGTATTGCAATTACTATGATTGAAATTCACTGCACTATTTTGGCAGGCGTTTTCTTTTTTCAAACTTCAATAGTAAAAACAGTATTTCTGACATGAGTATGACACCTCACGTGTAATAATAACCGTCTAATTTAAAATACTACACTTTGTTGCCTATTTAAAGTACGACTATAGGCTGAATATAATTTTTAACATACTAAAAGGATCGCCATAAACTCCTGTAACTCCACAGCATTGATTTTCGTCACTACGTCCCATAAATTAATTTTTCGAAAGTCTGCCACAGTTATAAATCCATTGCTATAATCATTTGCATACAAGTATTCAATAGCCTGAAAACAAAATGTAAACAAAAAAGTGAGTGAGGTGCTTCTACGATTAAGAAGCCTGTTTCTAATAATAAAATTATTGAAATTAGCTCAAATTGAGAGACGATGAAGACTCAAACTAAGAGTCTCAAAGCTATGAAAACGAATAGATGAACGGAGGGACGGATAGATGAACGATACTATAAACGTTGTTTGTTGACTACGGTATTCAAAAAAAGGCACTCCATAATTTGTTAACGAAACAGCGACGAGAGGAGACAGTCTTAAACCCCGGTTTACAGCAAGAACGGAACAAACCCAGTAATGAACCCTCCTTAACTGACAAGAGTAAACTGCACTGTGTTTTCATCAACAACAAATAGCCGAGCAAAAACAACTAACAGCCGGTTTCAATATTCTATCTATTGATCGATTTGGCTACTAGAGATATATATTTGACAATGTAGCTTAAATTTGCCAAATTAATCAAAATTCTATCGATTATTGAAAACAGCCTTAAGTGAGCAAAAAGAGTATAATGAACCCGATCAGTTCTAGAAAAGGTCTACATCTAAATAAGTTGAATTAACTCTTTGTTGGTGGAAACGCAATGGAAGGAAAGTTCGTTCCATTAAGCCATTTCCTGTTCAATATTATTTCGCAGTATAAACCAGTCTAACCTACTTACTATTTCTTTCTAGCTGCGGAACTTCATACTAAATACCTATCCAAACCACCGCACACTGGACTGATGTGTTTTGACAGGCATATTTCGCCCCCTTCCCCTAGGCGACGGTGGTTGATGTACCGGTGTTGAATCTAACGCCCTCTCTTGTCATGTCAACAACTCCCACTGGGCCAGTTGAGCCAATAGTTTTCGTTAATATTTTAAAACTATGACATCTCCTAAGATATTCATTGACATCATAATTATGAAGTAAGATCAGTTTTGTTAAATAACGTATTTATTTGGATAAGGTTTAATACCATGTTTATTAAAACAGTTTCGCAAATAATGAATTATTTTAGAACAAATTTGATTACTAAAAAAAAGTAATAGTGGTTCAACCTTAAAAGATAAGCATTTGATGTTACGGACTTTTTTTTAGAACTTTATAAAGGAACAAATCTAGGATATATTATTGTGTGCCCGTTTATTTAAAAATCTTAAAATACAGTTCGAATTATTTTTAAAATTAAATTTCTAGTATTAATTAAATTGAAGTCTTCTTTCAGTAAAATATTGTATCTATAATCTTAATTCATGTAATATGTTAAACATATAAACCATCCGGAAAAAAATATCTTAATGATAATCTGAAAAATGATTGAAGATGAAAAAAATATCAATTATCGTATTGAAATCCGTTCAGTAGTTTATGAAATTATTGCGAACATTTATAATACAGACAGACAGATAGACACGGCAAGGGACTTTGTTTCATAATATATACCTAGTGATCATGCGTGTAACCATGTTTAAACTATGGTTATAAGCAAGCTTTAGAAAAACGCACATCAAGCGCTTGACGTCTGCATGAAGCGCTATCGCAACTACGAAACGTTATTCTCTTTACTGTAAATATGACATTTCGTCGCTGCGACAGCGCTGCACACAAGGCTGTTTATTAGGGTATAACACCCCTGAACCTAGGTTAAGATCAAGAAGGTTATACCTACTAAAGAATGAAGACCGCACTCAAAATCCATAACTGTGTCTAGGGGTAATCTTCGTCTTCATAAACATAAAACCACCATAAAGATAGAATATCGAGCCACATTCTCTTTGTAAGCTTAAACTACTGTCAAATCTTTTCACCTTAGAGAATAAAGCTCTTGCCCAAATGTCAAACGTCAAATTAATGTTCTCCTCACTAACAAAATGTATAAGTGTTGACGCAATTCTTTAGTTGAATGTGGTCCAATTGTTAGAAATTATACTTACATTTAAAGCGTACTGGTAAAACGCCAAACAGTTTTGTTCTGTAAAATGTTTGTCACTGTACCGAATAATAATAATTCTGTAGTAATCTTTTGTTAGTACCGGTAGCGGGATTAAACATCTGAAAAGTGATATTAGAGCGATTAGGTAAGAAAAATGTGAAGTGCTAACCTATTTTTGGTTCAAGATTAACTAAAATATCATCTAAAATAATAACAAACTTAATAGGTATTACAACAAAGTTAACTATCTTCCAAAATTAGATAAATCTGAGTTTGAACTGACCGTCAGAAATGCTTTAAAATATTCAACTCAAACACGAAGCACATGAATGCTTCGTGTTTGAGTCCGTTTCCTCCTATCTAGTAGAATTTCGACATACCTATATCCTTTATCAATAAAGATGACATTCTTTCAAAATGAGAAAAAATATGAATTCGAACTGAACGTCAAAAATGCTTTGAAATATTCAACCCCACTTCAAGTGCTTCGTGTTTTATTTAATAACTAGATGTCCCGCGCAACATTTCTCATTGCTGCTCCGCTCCTATTAGTCATAGCGCGATGTTATATAGCCTAAAGCCTTCCTCAATAAATGGGCTATTCAACAAAAAAATAATTTTTCAAATGGGACCAGTAGTTCCTGAGATTAGCGCGTTTAAACAAACAAACAAACAAACAAAGCAAACAAACAAACAAACAAACTCTTCCGCTTTATAATATTAGTATAGATAGTTTGTACCACCGCAATGAACTCCTATTGAGTTATTTTACTCCTATCTAGTAGAATTTCGAAATACTTATATCCTTATTAGTTCTAAAGAAAATTTTATGTGATATTTCAAGTCTGTTTTATTTAATGTTTTATCAGGAATTAGTCAATCTACACACACATACACACACAGAACAGTCATTAAATTCTCCTTTTATGAATTTGATGCATAAAATAGTAATAGAATTTTGAAAAAAAAATTTTCTAGTGCAATGTAGTTATCTCACTTACCCCAAATCCAATGCAGGTTGAAGCTCCAATTTAACGTTTGTCTTCGAAAAGAAATGCGGCAACAGCGTTTTCATCGTACACAACCTGTCTATCTGCTTTTTTGCCTTTTCCACCGAACCTTTGTTTTGTATCAGTACCCTTTCTAAATAGCCTCTGTCTGAAATGATAATACTAAGTAGTAGTCGATGTATGGCTTGTTGGTCTAGTGGTTTGTGATCCTGACTGCTAAGCCCTAGGTCGTGGGTTCGATCACTAACCATAAAACTTTGTGTGACGAGTACGATGGTTTATTCTGTGTCTGTGTGTTTTATGTATAGGTTTACGCAAAAATAATGTCATATTTTGATTTGTCAACCATTTTATTAGTTAAAAAAAGAGGTCTGTTTTTATGAAATGTTTATTTGTAGATAGTAAAATTGTTTTAATTGTCAAGAGAACGGAGCAACCCCTCGCGTAGCTCAACAAACAATGGAGATTTTGAGATCCCCATTTTAGGGATGAACGGTCTCCCGTTTTGGAAAATTTAACTGGCCGTCCAGGAATGGCGCCATACTTTGAAACCTTTGGAGATTACATCTCGCATTTGTTACAATAACCGCAAAAGATTCAAGCCGTTTCGAAAGCTAACATTGATAAAGAAAGTGATTTGAGACTAACAATAATCGCTCCGAAAGTTGCATAATTCGTGTCCTTAACTAGCTCAACTTTTGAACCGGGTGACCAAAAATATGGAAAAAATTACAATGATAGCGCTTAATAAATACTTTAAACTAAATTTATTTTGGATAAAAACGGATATACCGTCATTGAGTTATTGCCAAAAAAACTGCGTTTCTCAACAAAAGGGCGTAAACTAAGTGCCATGAACATACCCTTTTCTGCTCATGCAATGCAATGTTCAAGGCTGTGGAACCCTACACTTAGCTTGGACATGCTCTTGCCCGGTTTTTTTATTTCTAACAAAATAGAAGCAGTTCAGTGTTTTTGAGATCATGCTTACGATGTGCATTCATTTTCCCTTCACCAATTATTGTGTTGAGCTAGACAGCTGCAGCCAGCTAGAGCTATTATTTTATGCAATTCAATTTACTCGTTATATGAATTGCTTGGTTCAACATAGCATTTGGTGCTTCTTTAATGTAGCTTTCTGGGGCTCAGTTTTCCCGGGGCACAGATGATGACTCTAGATGCCGCACTGCTAGGTAGGATGTTAAAATATGTAGGCATGCAGGTAACATAGTATAAAAACATTAACAAAACTATCGAAATTAGAAAAATTGTCGCAACAACTTGACATTTTTGTTAAGACGGCCTTTTTTAAATTCGATTTGTAAATTTAAAAAAGACCGTCTTAACAAAAATGTCAAGATTAGAAAGATCATCTTTACTCATTGAACAATTAGGATTTTATATAGTAGTAGTAGTAAAGTATTCAATAAAATAATCTTACATAATACTTATATGAGCTCTCTGAATATGAAAAAAAAAACATTGTTGCTTACCGAAGTCTTTCTTTATAATGTGATCCTGTTTTTGTATCCAACCCTCTTTATTGTTTAGCGCTTCTTCTAATCGTCCAGGTTGATGTAAATTGTGTATCTTCCTTATTTCATCAACAGCGTTTGCAGGCCATTCTAATAGACGACTATTTGTTAATGATTTCATTGTTTTACTTTTTATTTAACGTCCACTTTGGTACTCTGTATCCAACTAATTTGTATGTCAAGAACGAGTGAAATATATAGGAATATAACAATCGTGAGAGTGATTTTAAATATACCTGAGTACCTTCTGCATTTTGAATAGTTCGTTATAATTTTAATTATTTTGATTGTCTGACGTTTTTGTTTACATTTTCGTAGGTATTATCATATTTTTATGTAGGTACTTAGATAGTGCTTACAACGGTAGGGGTATCACTTGGATATTATTATAAGTTGTTTTTACATACTATTAACATTATTTACAACTTACCTAGTAAACTACAAAAAAGAGTTAGGCGCAATTCCTCCCCATCGATGTCTACCGGTATAGTGCCCAGAAGGCTGGCAGCATTGCCACGTTGTATGGCAATGCTTATTCTCTGTACAAAGAAAAAGCCAGCCTTCTGGTCACGAGATGCACTGACAAGACGCTGGGAAATGTCTTTGAATAAGAGGCGAGCACTTGGACCCCATGGCCCCCATTTTCTTCTACGAACGAATCATAGGACTCCTCTAAGCTTGTAGTTATTAACATTGTGAAATTCCATTTTGCTAATTAATAAATCAGGAAGTTGTTTTTTTGGTAATCTGTTTTTATTCTTTGTCTGCAGAAAAGAAACCTTTAAGCAATTTTTCAATTTTTTAGAGTCGGGACTTTTAATAAGGCTAATTAACCTTGTTAACTTCGTGCCACCTTAAAAATGTAAATCAATGTATGATGTTTTTGAATTGACGGGATGACTACCTTAGTATTAAGGCTTATACAACAAAAACTGATTATTTAAGCCGGTCCAGTCCTTTTTATCTGACTGCAAAAGAGGGTTATTGAGTTTTTGCTAATCTAATGAACAGCAAAATTAATGTTGATATTATAGATTACCCTGTAGATATTATATAAAATTTTTGCAATGTCTTCATGAGTGTGCGCTGCCGATCAAAGTGTGTATGTTAATTAGTGCTTACAGATACCCCTTACAGCACCCTCCAAAAACATCATGGCAAGTAGCATTACACGAGCACGCCAGTGGGATAAGCAAGCTACACAATCAGCTGAGCAGCACATTTACACGCTTCTGTGTTCGTGCCCATTGCAAGCACGCACTCTATGGGATTAGTTTCTTCACCATTTGAAGCAACAATAAAATTGTTCCAGTTCAACCCAGCGACCTCCTTCAGGTTTACGGTGTCCGCTCTAGGACTGGTATGCTTCTGCGGTCATCGGTGTTTCGGCTGATCTGCTGTCACTTCATCGTACTTTACATGTGAGCTATGTCTTAGGTTCAGTTCTTTGTTACGGCAGTTTTTAATAAATTTTAAGTAGGTAACTTTGTCTTATTGCTGCTGATAAATCATGTTATGTAGACATATTTAGATACATAGTTTAAGTCATAACCTTACTTTTAATTCAATACGTACATGTAGATAGTCCGGTCGTCTTAGATTTGCGTCTAATCGGGCTATAAGAGTGAGGGAATGGAGAGTGCACTTGTGTTTGCGCATACACTTGTGCACTATATTATCTGCTGCGTAGTTTGGCGGTCTTAACCAACATCGGTTAGGAGAGACCATTACATGTCGTTAATAGTACCCACATGTACTTATTGAACGTAAAAAAAAGTTTTGTGTGCCACAATTAAATTAAAAAAACACAAATTGGGTGTGACAACCCTAACTATTACACGGTAATAAACGTCATACATATTACTAACAAACTTTAATCTTAACATAATTAAGATACCCGTTTATAATAATTTAGTAACTTGCATGCAAAAATATTCTATGTAATGTAGATAGTAGATGGTAACAAAATTAACTTGTATTTAATTGTTATTTTTATTATAAATCAAAGTTTTAGTTTAGGGTTTTTTGCGCCTCCATAGTAATATAATTCCAAGCACGCATTTCAAATAACCGGGATCCTATATTAACGAGATTTATCTCGTTATATTATAAATTAACTATATCTATAGAAAGACTTACTTAATAATATAAGTCTAACTAATAAGTGCAATTCACACAACGCTATCTGATCCCAAAATAAGCAGGTCCTGTACAATTCTAAATACATACCTAAGGCGCTTACCCGTGTGCACAAAACCCAGCGTTAGCGGTTTTTGTGCATTTTTGTGAAGCTATCTGCTCTTTATTCAAAAAGATATAAAAATACATTAAATTTCTACATCATTTTGACTCCAAAATGGTAGCTTTCGTTTTTGTTAAAGGAGTATAATGTTTATTTTATCTCCTCACAATGAAAACACAGAAATGAGAAAATAAAAAATAACTATTAAAGTAAATCTGATATGATGTTATAAGTAAAATCTTTTTACTTGAAACGTCGTTGTCCACACTGATGTACGTGTCCGAGACCTTGGCATATACATTACAGTACCTACCTATATGTAGTATGTGTGTGTGTGCATTTAGTCGTTTATTACAAACTGTTAAATGCACAGACAATGGACATAGGTTAAATGCAAGTCTTTTTTACCTTTATTTTGGTTTTATGTGTTATTTAAGCTATTGTAAAACACACCTTGTGAAAATTTTAATTGTCTTCCCATTCCCACTAATATGAACAAGCGATAAATATATTATGTGTATGTGTAAGCCTTAACTTTCATTTACTTTTAGGAAGTATGTATATATTTGCTTATATAACGTTGTTTTATGTAATGCATTCTTGGTGAATATTTTATCGGCTACCTTTTACTAATGAAATCAAAATTTAAAATAAAAAAAAATAAAGCGCGATTTGATTATGCAAGTATGGCGTTGCATTTGCGTACAACTTGCTTGCATTGGAAACATTGATTTGTAGATTGTGCAAATTGCATACAGGTTTTACTTGCATACAAGTGGGGACGTGCTGATGTTGTGTTCGCAACTTCTAACGTTTAAGTAATATATAACTAACTTAACGTCACTTGAATAAAAAATGTACAAAACTACCTCATACAAGTTGTATGCAAGTTTGTGCAAGTTATAAACAATTTGCAACTTGCATACAGGTAACTTGCCTAATGAGCCTTTAATATCAAGTGAGTCCTAAAATAAAACGCATTGTTTTGTTTGCTCTTTAATTTTGTAGTTTATTTTATTTCTATAGGTTTTGTTATTGAAGACACAGTAATGTAATGTTATATAGGTAAGCTGTATAAAAATCTAGTACCTACCTATTTCAATCTAACAGATACACGGCTGATTTCTGTATAGAGAATTTGAAGTTGACAACGTATCAATCTCGTATTAAGTATGACTTAAACTTTTTATTTTAAATCTTCCAACAGCTTTGTGACAAAATGTTTAGTCATAGGGTTCCGTTGGCAGCCTATGGATTCAAATCTGGAATCCTAAAAACATTGTTTACAAATTAACATTTATCCGACTTCAATCACTGTTAATTTTCTGGCATTTATTGAGGAGTTTCTTTGTGTGTCTCCGAAACTCATCATAGTTATGATTTTATAGGCAGCATCTAATAATAAAAAAAAACAGATTGGGATAATATAAAATAATATTTTGCTCGTCGTAGGATTTTTATTCAAAATTTTAAAAAAAGCCCACGTTGGGCGTAAAAAAATAAAATAAAACTGTAAAACCCCCTGACTAACAGGGAGTTAGTAACCGAAGAAAATCCGTCGGGGTCTGCCATTGACTGCCCTGAATTGAACTTAAATATTTAGGTGCGCGTGACAGACTAGCGAATGGCAGAGCAAGCAATAACATAACTTTAGTTTAAATGAAATATGTATTAGTTTAATACGTCTATCTATGGTTTATTTAATTTCTGTTCATAATGAATGTTGTTTGTGTAAAATGATAGTCAGTCATCAGAAAAAATGGGGCTATAGAGAGTAAAGAACTATCCTGCGTGCTATGTGACAGTGAATTGTTTAACGCAATAAAACACCGATATGCAGCTAGAATAGTAATTTATTGAATTACAGAACAAAAACTTAATGACAACTTGTTTAGGTACAGTCAGTCGACAACCATAAATAACTAATATCAACCTCCTTAAGTATAAATATATACCATTACTCCACCAATATTTATAGCCATAGCCACAGTTAGCTATTAAAAAACGGAACATAAAGAAACATAATAACCTAAGTTTTAGAACTTATAACTAACGACCTTGTCACAATCGCGCTGGTCTGATGGGCTTCGGCTCAACAGGAGGGTTGTCATTCTCTTCTAAAACTTATTGAGGACCCTCTACGTGGCCCTCTTTATTGGTCACCTCTTAAGCCTCGGCCCACTCATCCATTTCCGCAACGACAACAGCTGTATCACTGTTTTTATCCAGATTATCGGAGCGGAGGTGTCACGGACTGAGCCGGGGCTCTTACGCCGCTAGTCATCCTGCTATCATTACTGTTAAACCAGTGTACTTTATGATTTGATCATAGGTCATTTACAATTTATAATAAAATCATATATATACATATATTTCAAATAAACGGTTATCTATTATTTTTATAATCTTTCCTAACGTCCATGTTTCTTTTCTTGCCACATATTATTTTAGCTAAACAATGAAACAATTTTCGGCTGAAATTAAGACCTTTATCAGCAATTTTTGAAACTGTTCTTTACTTTAACATTAAGTCCAGCATTGTTGTTAAATTTCGACTAAGTAAAAGGACTTGGCAGGTCATTCGCCTGTTACGTAATAATGTGGAGTAGTTCTTTATAGAAATTAAAATTCTAACAGTTTCTCATTGACAGTATTTTGTTCACAACTGTCATTGATTATGCATTTTAGCATATTTTTTTGCTGATTTTCACAGAAATTTCTGCCGTCCTGTACTGGAAGGATGATTTGTAGGAAATGTGATATGCCGAATACTATTATTTTCACAAAAAAAGTATAAATTCTGTAAATTTAATTTTTACATAATATTTCTGAAAATCGAAAGTAACGGTCTATGACCAGTTTTAACTGTATAAAAAAATGTTGAAAATATTTCACCCCAAAAATAATAGCAGTCGCCTCTTTCTAAATCTGACTGTAGTTTCACTTACTAGCTGATAACGACCTCGACGCGAACGGCAGAGGTCGTGTCGTGTCACCAGGCCGCGGAGTCTCGCTGGGCCAATAACGCACCGAGTCCTCCTGGACCGGCGTCCACTGTTAATACCAACTGAGCGGTAGGATCAAAGTAGGCCAGCACTCTTTCTGAAGACAGCTCCTCCTTGATACTTCAAAATGCACTTTCATGACGTTCGTTCCACTTCCATGGTACCCCTTTACATAGTGGCTCGTGCAAAGGTTGTAACTTAGCAGACGCATTCGGGATAAATGTACGATAGTAATTGACTACCCCTAAAAATCGTTTACCTTATATAACGGTAGTAGGCCGTGGCGTCTTCAAAATAGCTTCCATTTTGCAGGGCACGTCTTTAATTCTTTTTCATCTATAACTAGCTGACCCGCGCAACTTCGTATGCGTAAATTTCCAATTTTCGTCGTTTTTGCAACATTTTTCATTGCTGTTCCGCTCCTACTGGTCATATAGCCTATAGCCTTTCTTGATAAATGGGCTACCCAACAGAAAAATATGTTTTTCAATTCGGACCAGTAGTTCCTGAGATTACCGCGTTCAAACAAACAAACTCTTCAGCTTTACAATATTATTAGTATACATATAACTCAAATACGATACGTTATTTAAAAAAAAAAAAAAAAAAAATGTAATCACCTAAGTACGTCTTTTAAGTACCTCTTATAACCTGCCTAAATGTAATTTATCTAATGGCGCAGTAATACATACATCATCAAACCAGATACTAACTCCTTCAATGCCAATTATTAGTGACTCCATCGCTTTCTGAAAAATAGCGAGCGCATTCGCCAAGCCGTAGACGAGTCTTGTGTGTTTAAATAGTAGTAGTTGTATGTGCTTATATAACAAAATTGATTATACGCATTCAACTTCGCAAAAACTTCCTCAATCCTCGGCATAGGAATTTTATCTATTTTTTAATCTTTGTTTAATGTAATAGGAAAATCACCTGCTATTTTGTCTTTCCCGTTTTCATACAAAGAAAAAACAACCGGTGTCAGTACCCCCAAACTAACTAATCTTTCTATTTCCTTCTTAACTTTTGCCTTTAAAACTAAAGGTACAGTGCAAGAAAAACCTATGATTAACCTCCTTTTTCAATAATAATTTAACTTAAACTTATTGAATTTTCCCAGTTCTGAAGTAAATAAGTCGGAGTATTCAGATAAAAGTTGCTGCAGTTTTTTCATAATATGAGGTTTTACTGGATGCGAGAAGCCGAAGATAGAACAAAGTGGCCTATTATTGGAGAGATCTATGTCCAGCAGTGGACTGCGATAGGCTATTGCAGCAGTGTTGTTAAACATAAATCGAATTTGAAACTCTGTCATAAAATCTCGATCTAACAACGGGGGACCTCCGTTTGGTAAAACAAATAACCTGATATTGTGCGCATTATTTAGGTGCTAGCTGTAAAGTATCCCAAAGGTGATTGATGATTGTATGATCATTATAAAGACACATCTTTAAATTAGCTTTATTCATACAACAGTCTGAAAAATAAATATTGTAAAGTGTCTCGGAAATAACGCTTGTTCCCGATCTAGAATCTAATTCCATATTTAATTTTACGTTATCAATCAACACATTTAAAATGATTGGCAAGTTAGTTACATATTTCATATTAAATATTTCACATTCCTCATAGTTACTCTCATCCGAATAGTCCTCCATATTTATGCAGTTTAAATGCGATCCACCCTTTTTCTTATAACACACTTCCTATAAATTACCTATCTCTCCGCACACTTGACTTAACACAGATAATTTTGATACGACACTTTTCGAAATCATTATTTCTAATATCGCACACTAGAACCCTACCGAAGGACCTCCGTCACCTCGCCGCCATCTTGGTTGCGAGCGGACGCGGTAAAACCGCACCGCCCGTTCATACGGTAGACAGGTTCCTCCTTGATCTGCTTGACTTTGGTGTTGGATGCCCCTGGATCGGTGACCGCCGCGGCAACGGCCGCGTTAGTTCAAGCTAACTGCGTGCGTATAGGCAGCCTGTTGAGCTATCTCTAACGCTTTTGCGAAAGTGAATTTGGTGGTCTTCTTCAAACAAACGATCTCGCTCTCGACTTGCTGTAAATCCCGGCATAAAAGGATCTCGCAGTTTTAATCTATTCTTCAACGCTTTCGCCCGTCTATAGTCTCGCTTCATAAAACTTCTCTTTTTCCACGAAAGTGCAACACTTTGGCGTGAAATGCTTATCTAATTGTTTTACTAGCTCTTCGAACCCAACTTCTTCGAGTATTTTAGGATGAAGTAAGTTCCGTGCAAAGACGGTAGCTTTCATCCGAATAGTGCCCTTTTATTTTCGGATTTTACGTTGTTCAATTTTATATGTTGTAGTAACCTACTTTTGAATAAGAATCGTTCTCAAAAATTGACACGTTTCACCGCAATAAAACACCGACTTGCAGGTAGAATAGTAATTAATTGAAACCCAGAACAAAAACCTAATGATAACTTGTATAGGTACACATCAGTCGACCATCAGAATCACACACATAAGAGGCACCTTCAAAGTGAGACCTATCCCAGAGAAAGTACAGGAGAGCCGTCTGCGGTGGTACGGATAGGTTATGAGACGACGGAAGACTCCGAAACACATGTATGTCCGTAATAAATTATAAAAACCTCAAAGAAGTCCAAGTCAACAATGAGACGACCCAGTACCGAGCTGCCTGGAGACGCATAATACGGAGGGCCGACCCCAAATAAAATGGAAAAGGGCCAGGCAAAGAAAGAATAAAAAACGTATGTACGGACTCTGAGTCGCTGTCACACAGTTTTAACTAGCAAACGGGCCAGAAAAGGAAGGCCAAATAGCATAACACCATATTATGTTTACGAAAAATAAAAATTATTATTATTATATTCATGATTACCTTTTACTAAACTAAAACACTTAATTAATCTACGTTTAAATTTCTAAAGGCCCCGGGCATTCCCATGTACTCTTCGTTAAATTTGTCTGTTTTCCTCAATTTTTCATTAGTACAAGCTTTATTCATCATCTTTAAATATTCAACGTGTTCTTCCGAGCTTAATTCATTCTGCCAATCCACTGAAAAGGGAAAAAAAAACATTTTTATAAAGACATGTAATCTCTGGCAACAATTTTCAGGAGGCCACTTCACATATTTAAAGCAGTGCAGTTGCAGTGCATTTAATAATTTCGTTTAAAACGGCCATTTTTGTAATTTTATAACTTTGGGATCGATCAAATACGCTTGCGTCCAGTGTGCGTTTCGGAAACGCAATAGTGGCTTTCTTGTACGGTGCGCAAATGTATTTGAGCGAAAATGGCCGTTTTAATCGAAACTTAAATGCAACTACACTGCTATAAATACATGAATTGGCCTGCATAATGTAGGTATGATAAGCGTTTTGCTAACGCGCGTTTACAACTTCTTCCATGTTTAATTATATAAAATTAAAATTGTCTGAGGCGAGATTCGAACTCGCAATCATAAGGGATCCACCCCTACGCCATTTACCAACTCTGGCACCGAGACCATGACTAAGAACGGCCAATTTATCCTATAAAATGTTTCAATTTTGAAGCAATCGCATTGAATTAAAATGGCGTTCGCAAAACATTCTTTATGCATTCCTTACCTATAGGTATAAATTAGATAGTCTGGTGGATGCCTAGTTACAAATATAACGTCACTCATAATTACCCATTCACTCACGGACAAAACACGGACGCCTTTCAAAACTTTAATGACAGTTTCTGAAAATATAGGTATATTACCACGGCCATTATAATATAATAATAATATCTTGGGACAACTCACACAACGCTATCTGATCCCAAACTAAGCAGAGCTTGTACTATGGCAACCAGACAACTGATACATACTTATATATTTTTAAATACATACATATTATAGATAAATAACACCCAGACACAGAATAAACCATCGTGCTCGTCACACAAAGTTTTATCCTGGGTGGGGATTGAACCCACGACCTCTTGCGTAGCAGTCGGATGCACTCCCACTGCGCCACAGAAGCAGTCAAAACGTCGAGCAATAAACAAGTTATTTTACCTTAAATTATTCACGCGAAAGTTTATCAACATTTAATGACAGTGTTTTACTTAGCTATTAACGTTTGATGAATTACGAAAGGATTTTTGAAAATTGTATCCCTTGGTGCCTGTCCCACTAACGGCGAGAAAGCGAGTAGCAAGTAGCAGTATTAGCGCTTAAGAAATGTACATACTTATATGGATCCCGTGTAAAAGTTTCTCATGCCTTCATAATAAACTTGTTAGTTGTAAGTGTAAATCTATAGAACTTCTCCTGGTCATCCCATATAGATTTCATAATATGTATTTAAGGTTAAGGTTAATTCTAAGTCACTTCTACCACTTAAGTTTTAAAGTCCCTAAAACTACATTAAAATGTTTGTATTTTTTATTAGTGGAATCCATTTTGGATTACGCCCTTGACAGTTATGGTTTAACATTAAACTTATATTGATAAATTAGAAAGTCTCCAGATTAGATTTTTAAAACTGTTAGTTAATTAGAACACTATATATATATCTAAATGTAAAGGTGACTATTAAAAAATATTTAAAATTTGTAAAATCTCCCAGTTAGTTTAAAACATAAATATTTGTTAGCCATTAAAAGCTATGATACACAGGCGCCTAACTGAACTTTAATTAATCATAGTGCTGGCACTCGCTCTATGTCCGCAGGCAAATTTGAAGTACCCTAAGGTGAATAATTATTTTGGAGACAGAACGCTCAAAAAACCATTACCCTATTTTCTAAACAGCCTGCCTGAGGACAATTGACGAGAGAAAAAATAACTTTAAATCTAACTTTTTAAGTTTAGATTTTAGTACTTACTTTCAACTCTTTATAAATAAACTTTTCTATGTACCTACTCATATAAAATTAGTTATGTAAAAGAAAATTGAGACTCATTAGATCCCACAGACAAACTGTGCAAATAGTTTTGTCGGACAATGTTATTGTATGTTTTTTTAAGATGTATGTTTAACAATACTCAATAAAAAAACAAAAGAGACTCAGTTAATAGTTGATCGCTGACCGTTCACACTGCCGGCAAGTACTGCATCTCTTTGGTTTAAACGGACGGGATCTACATTATACATCTTTTATACGTTTCTTGAGCTATAAAATCGCTGGGACAGGTGCCAAAGATGGGAAAAAAGTTCGTGTGAAAATTGGTCGACTTTGTATCGAACCAAGAACCAAGATTTACGCCACCACAGAGACAGAGTCTCGAACCATTTGGGACTACCTAGTTCCTAATGTTTCCGAGAAATCGCTGCCGTGAACGATGGCTCTTGTGTATTGCTCAAAAGAATTATATAGGTGCTATCAGTGTTTTATGTACAGGCCTTGGTTCGTCTTCAGGAAAACACTTACTGTTTAATTCATCTAGAGATTTTTGTTCCCCTCCATATTCTAGAGGTAACAATTCCTTTGGCAGAACCTCGTGCAATTCTTCTAAATTCTTGTGCACCATAACTCTGTTCGTTATCTTCTGACTAACGAAACGTTGTAATAGCTTTATTATTAATTCTATTGCCCTCGATTCTGTAATCATGTGTATTGCTTTTATTCTTGCGCCGAAGCCTTCCTGTAGTAAAAATATGACAACTGTATCTGTATTTGCATTTAGGAATTAATATTTAAATATAATGTATCGACTAAAATATATGTTGATAGTGGACCACATAAAATCCATAAAGCAGCGGTAATGCTTACTGCTGAGACTTCTGTGCAAAAGTTTGTTGGTTTCATTCTTACACAAAAGAGTGTTTTGTAAGATTGAATCAAAGAATTGTATAGGTGTTTAGCCACTTGAACGTCAGCCTCGCGAGCCGCGGCGCGGGGTAAATTCCAATGTTGTGCTTAAGCACAACATTGGAATTTCCTTAGAGAACCTTGAAAGTTCTTAAAAAAATCGTATTAAGAGCAATTTTTGCGATCAAATTTCGGTTCATTGCCGCGTATGTACAAGAATTGTCGAGCGAGAGAGAAGAAAAAAAGTTACCAAAAATAATATTTTTGAATGGCAAAGTGGCGCGTATTAGAAGCGCCTATTGCTATGAAGTTTCAAACAGGCGCTTGAAGATGTTTTGATCTAAAGATTCAAGCTGTGGCTTGAACAATAGGTAAATGTTAAGTCCCTCTGATACAGGGCCTGGGGGGTTAGACAAGGTACATTCGTTCCGTGGCGAATTCGATAACGCCGTACTAATCGTTCGCAAAAAAAAAGTCATGGTCTCCACAGCAAACGTAAAATTTTATACTATAATCCTTTTCCATTAACGACATCGCTTTTCGAATATGATTTTGTCTAGACCCCCTGGTACCCTAACGCTAACGTTGCTATTTTTAAAAGAAAAGAGAAAGGATAAATAATACCTAATACGTAAAAATAAGTTATCATAATAGGTTAGCTTACTAAGATAATCGTCAAATTTTGCTGTAATTCCACAGTGTTGACTTTTGTCACTATATCTTTTATATTGATCTTTCGAAAGTCCAACAAAATTATGAATCCGTTGGTGTAATCGTGCGCTTTTAAATACTCACAGACCTGAAAACACAAGATACGTAAAGCAAACAGTTGGTTTCATCAAATTTTAATGAAGCTAAGAGAAATCCAATTAAACTAAATGCAATAACCATATACACACGTTAAAGACATTGCTTAACCTTGCTAATATCTCCATCTGTAGGGATTATGTTCTAGGAGGCGGGGAAGGGAAGGCGGCACAGGAGGGTGACTTGGCACCGGCCAAGTGTGAATGGCTCCCGCGACGGGGTTGCGTGCATCTGATGAACGTGAAAACGTAAGTCCTAGTCACTCGTGCAACAGAGACGAGGGCAAATGCCTATCAAGACCAGCAAAATGTTTGGCGAAGACAAAAAAGTCATGAGCCGCCCCCCCCCCTTATTCTCCCATCTAGAATCCGCGCCTGATCGATTCAAGAATCGCATTTGATACATACTGTAATGTTGTATTGAAAAATCTCCAAAAAGCTTTTTTCTGTGAAATGTTTATCGGTGAATTGGATCATAGTTATTCTGTTTAAATCCTTCGTCATTACTGGTAACGGGATTGAACATCTAAAATGAGACAGTAATTTTTTTTAGTAAAAAAATAGAAGAAGCTCTAAATTGAGAAAACTGACTTGTGCGTAGAACCAAAAATTTCAAGTGACGTTGACTTAAACATATTGGGTAAGTGTGTTAGACACTTGTTGAATAGCAAGCTTATATGGGGAACTACACGTGTGACGAGTTTTTACATCTCACTCGAAAATCTATATAAATATTACGTGTCTTGGTGGATACGGTTCTTTGTACCGATAATAAGTAACTAGAATTCAAAGAAATGCCAAAAGTAATGGAGTTCCATCAGTTGTATGGCTACGGTACTGAGAGACCAAAACATTTTGGTTGAGCATTATTTAATTCTTTACAGAAATTACTTTGTAGATTTTATTATCTCTTTTAAAATGTTTAAGTACTTACGTTAAATCTAATGCGTGTCTCATCTCCAATTTAACGTTAGTTTTCGTGAAAAAATGTGGCAATAACGTCTTCATCGTACACAGCCTGTCTATCCGCATCTTTGCCTTTTCCACTGACCCTTTACTAGATATCAGCGTTCTTTCAATGTAGTTTCTATCTGTAATGTTAATTCAGTGTAACCCATGTAAATTTGAGCAGAATGGTTCATAACAAGTATGGGGAATTTCACCATACACATTAACCATTATTCTGCATAAGTGGTCATAAGTCAGCCAAAGTCATGTGGAAGTGTTTTCAAAATGCATTCAGATAAGTGAGCAAAGATCACCACACAGTCTTATGATGGAGGTCGCCGTCGAAATAGGCCACGAAAACACTTTTGGTAGGATAAAGCTTCAGTCAAGAAGGGTAGGTAGGGAGGTTGGGAGATTAATTTGCCTAGCAGTGGGACAGTATATTTTTTTTTGTTTGTTTCCCACATTCTCGTATCCATATCGCTTCGTGACGCCTTCGAAGGAAATCCACATGAAAGAACAAATTTAATTGTGATGCCACTTAGCTATGTTTGAGGAAAATTCCTCAAACATAGCTAAGTGGCATGAGATTTTATACCTCGCTTCATTGCTAATAGGTGCCAAAGATGTCACAGGGATTATAAACAATTCTAAGAAAAAATACAACAGCGTATAATCACGTCTATCTTGATGATTACATAGTATGGTTTATAATTATGTTATTTATTTGCCTGTACTTATTAAAGCAAGCAACTATAATGTGTTACTTTGTTGCCTTGACTCTAGTTAAGGTTTTAAGGTCATGCTACATCATATCTTCATCGTATTTTTGAAGTGAAATCTTCTTTAGCGGCGCTGTGCACTTTTTTGGTATGGGTATAAAATGTTAAATTCTTAGAATACGACGACTTCTAATTATTAGAATACGACGGTAAATTTCGCCGCAATCTACAATGTTATAATAGTTCAGGTGGGAAATCGGGCGGTCTAGAAATTAGAAGACCTCGGTTCGAGTCCAAATTTTCATATTTCTTATTGAATTGTCGTGTCGTTTATTAATTTTTAGATTTTTGTTTTTTAATTTGTGATTTAATATTTCATATTTTTGATTTAATTGTCATATCGTTGTCATTGTCATTTTTAAAATTTTCATGTTTGCCTACGATAGCGCAATAGATGAATATTGTGTTTAAACACATAAATGATAGAACTTTTATACTCAAAAAAATAAAATAAAATTCTATAATGTGTACAAATCGCGAAAGTTTACGAAGATATATAAGTCACAAACCAAAATCTTTCTTTATAATGTGATCTTGCTTTTGTATCCATTCATTTATCATGTCCAGTGCCTCTTCTAATCGTCCTGGTTGATGCAGATTATGTATCTTCCTTATTTCATAAACAGCATTTTCTGGCCATTCCAATAGATGACTGTTTGTTAGTAAATCCATTTATATTATTTTAAAATTTTAATATATTTACGCCAACGTTGAAACTAAATTTCGACTTTGAAAACGTACAACCGACTGCTATATTATTTTCTTAATGTTCATATATTATTATTGATCTAGCACACTGCTGTCTCCATACTGAAAAAAAAAACAAATAGAAGACATGTAAACGATTAAATGGTCAAATATATTAGCGACGGATTGTTTTTGAGGGACACATCTATACTTATACATAAAGCTGAAGAGTTTGTTTGTTTGAACGCAATGATTTCGGGAACTACTAATTCGAATTGAAAAAATCTATTTGTGTTAGAGTCTTAGCTATATAACATTACGCTGTTATCAGTAGGAGCAGAGCAGCAATGAAAAATGTTGCAAAAACGGGGGAAAAACCTTTTGAGAGCTTCCGTTGCGTCCGCTGCGCAAATGGTTAAAGTTACACAACAATAACGTATGACGGGTTTTCTTCTTTATAAAACTGAACGGGGGGGGGGGGGGGGTACATCAACCACTACTGCTGGAGGGAGGGCTGGGGGGAATATGCCTTTCAAACTGGACATCAGTCCAGTGTCAAAATGTTCATGAATCGGACTAATGTGCGAGGTGGACGGCTATGTGGGCACCGTGCTAAGTCCGGCCGGTAGCTCTGCGAGGCAAGCCGCGTGGCATGCTATGAAACAGTTGTGTTCAGCAAACTGTTTTTTAATTAAAAAATATACATGTAATAATATGTTACTATAAACTACCTATTTAATAATAGGTAGGGGCAAAAGTATTTTCGTAATTTGAATGTATTGTTAGTAATCAAACCTCTTTGGTGAGGAAATCTCTCTGAATGTAACTGGCTAATTGGTTAATATTATTAAATGTTGACATTCTGAAGATGCAATAAATAAAAACAAAACTAGTTCCCACCATTTTTCAATTGTTTTTCAAGCAAGGAAACCGAATATACATATGTGATGAAGAAATTCGGTACATTTTAAAGTTTTATTACAAAAAAGGTTATAATGCGACGAACGCCACGAATAAAATTTGTGCGGTTTACGGACCTAATGCGGTTTCAATACGAGTAGCACAAATGTAGTTCAAGCGGTTAATGTCTGGACATTTTAGTGTGAAGGATGACTCACTCTGGACGTCACGGATAAAATCAGTGCCATCTTTGAAAAAGTGGAGCAAGATCGACATATTAGTAGTTACGATATTGCTGAAGAACTGGATTTGTTGATCACAAAATAGTTTTACTACATTTACAAAAGTCTGGGTACAAGAAAAAAACTTGATATTTGGGTACCACGTAATCTCACTGAGAGAAGCTTGATGCAACGTGTTTCCATGTGCGATTCTTTGTTGAAACGTAACATTTCCGACCCATTTCTTAAACGGTTGATTACGGGTAATAATAAATTGGTCCCTAACGATAAGATTGTCCGAAAAAGATAGTGGTCGAAGTATAGACAAGCCACACAGACCATGGCAAAGCCCGGCCTGACTCGGAACAAAGTTATGCTGTGTATTGGAAAGGAATCGTTCACTATGAGCTGTTGCCGCCTAGTAAGAAAATCGATTCTCACCTCTACTGTCAGCAACTGATGAGGTTAAAAGAAGCTATTGAGAAAAACGTGAACAGGAATGGCATGGTGTTCCGTCATGATAACGCCAGACCGCACTCATCGCTCTTAAGGAAGCATAAAGTTAACTTCAAAAGAACACTGTAAACTACCTGTTAGATTTTTATGATCAAAAATCTCAAATTTTTTTAGCAATGGGATCATGGCACTACCCACAAGATGGCAACAAGTCATCGATCAAAACGGCACATACATTAAAAATTATACCCTAAAAAAATCTTTCTTTGTGTAAAAAATACGAAAATACTTTTGCCCTGACCTTATATAAATATATATTTTTTTTAAAGAATACTCCCGCATTAGAATGCAAGCACTTGGTCGCGGGGGACTTTACAAACATACAAGTCACGGACACAAAGTACACTCATTTATATAAAATATATGCCTACATTTTAATTTTAAAAGACTATCGTATCGTAGCCACCCAACATTCCTCTATTATTCCTGTTTCACTATTAGCGATCATGGTATGGTATACCCTAAAATAACCTATGTTATACTTTTAACGTTAATAATAAACAAAAATATATACATACAATAAAATACAAATAATATTTTTTGTATATAGATATACAAAATATGTTTCTCTCTGCTTTCTTCGGCGTGATTGTATATTAGAATTGTAGGTACCAAATTTTATCAAATTCTGTTCAATTGTTCATAAGTGGTTCATGGATAAGACAAAGAAAGTTTCAGCTCCTTTAGAATTGTATTGTAAGTGCCCACTCTCTCTGGCCCTCTCATGTGACACAGACGAAGTTGCGAGGATCAGCTGTCTGTGTATTTAAAGAGTGATAAAAGGAAACTGTGACTGACTGGTATATCAACACACAGCTCACACTTCTGATTGAGTTGGATTGAAATCTGGTACACAGATAGTTGTTATGATGTAGGTATCCACTACAAAACCTAAAGCAAATCTTTAAAGGGATGAAATGGCAGTTCAAACTTAACGCGGGCGAAGCCGCGGACGGAAATCGCCAAATGTGTTGCTAAGCGCAAAACTGAGAACCGGTTAGACCAATTTGATATATATATTTTTAAATAAATGTACATGTCCGGAAAAGATTCTTAAAAAGAAAAAAAAAATAAAATTCAAAAACTATCTAAAACGCATTTATTTTTTCTCTTTCTTCAAACTGTTACAGCTTGATCTTCTTTGTACTAGCAGCGCCAAGCATTGGAGAGGTCAAGTATTATGGGATATCACGTGGCCGGAGACGCGGGCAAAAGCTAGTTTCAAATATTTAAAAAAATAGCTCTTTATTGTGCGACCGTCAATTTTACCGGGACATTCACATGTTCCCGGCGAATCCCTATTCCCGTAAACCATCATTTTGACCACTTTGGATTTATGGATCGGTTAGATCATAAAACAGATAAAATTATTTTTATGATTTACAGCAAAAACAACAAGATTCCTGGAATTAAATAAGTTCTTATGACAAGCTATTCAAATGATTGAATAAGTACATTCTCGGATATATTATTAAATATAATAGGTAGCGGAAAAAGTATTTTCGTATTTCGTATTTTTAGTAATCAAACCTCGTTGGTATTAAATTTTGACATTCTTAAAATGCAATAAATAAAAAAACTAACTAACTAACGTACGTAACGAAGAAATTCGGTAAATTTTAAAGTTTTATTACAAAAAAGGTAAAAATGCGACGAAATAAAAATGCGCTTACGGACCTAATGCGGTATTGATACGAGTAGCACAAATGTGGTTCAAGCGTTTCAAGTCTGGAAATTTCATTGTGAAGGATGAGGCTCGCTCTGTCACGGATACAATCAGTGCCATCTTTGAAGAAGTTGAGCAAGATCGACATATAAGTAGTTAAGATATTACTGAAGAAATGAATGTTGATCATAAAACTGCAGGGTTTCCTGCGCGGGCGGAGGTTTCAGCTAGTTAATAATAACTAAATAAATAGTTTTAAAAGCATTTAAACTATGGAGCTTCTATTCAATTTTGAAAACGGAATTAATTAAATGTTCTTAATCTTCATTCTATTTTCAAAATAGAATTTGTTCAAACATTAAACGTCAGTTAAATTGCTATTATCAGTTGATGAATATTAATATTAGAGTGTTGAATTTATTTGTCAACTTACAAAGATTTTGTCAACTTGTAATTAAAATCCTTCACCTGAAAAACTTTATTCAATTTGTGTTGTGTTGTTCAAATGCAACACATAAAACTAGCACGTTTATTTGCGTTTTAAAAAAAATAAGTGATTTGATTTTAAACAAAATATAACAGCAATATAACTGTCAGAAATATACTAGTTTACTGAATTTATTGCTAATACTTACCTAGTTTATCTCCCTGAATGGTCACATTGATCGCTATTTTAACCACACGGTATTAAACTGGATGAGGTCACCACATTGAATGTTAACTCTATACCTACATTGAATAAACTAGTTTGTTTCTAAAGGACTTGTGTATCTATAATACCTGATACATAGTGTGTTGATACCTAAGATATTTTTTAATAGAACTATAAAACGGTCTATTCACACATAGGGCACAAGTTAATAGAGCCATGTATAAGGGGCAATACACACCTAAGCAGGCCGACATTAATCGGCACAGCCGGCTGACAAATTGGAATAATACCATGTGTAACTACTATTATTAGTAAGTCAACTCCTTTGAAGTAGCGCAAAACGCCGACCTGCAGTGACTCGTTAAGATCACGCTAGGATGTAATGTAAAATGTCACAAAAAACAATAAAATTAAATATTGAAAAGTTTATTATTTAAATAATAGTTACAGATTTATACCGACAAATATTTGTGGTATTAACGGAAAGGATACAAAATACGTTTGTCCTTATCAAACACTCCTCGGCTTACGCATTTTTTTAAATCTATCGTCTATCCTTCATTCCATACGTCCTTATTCGCTTACAAATCTACTTGTAAAAGTAATATCTGTATCTATCTATCTATCTCACTCATTCACAATTCTTTAACCATTAAGAATTTCTCTATCAACATTAAATACTGTCGGAATTTATATCTAGAAGTTATTTTCATTATTCATCTTTCGGATTGGTGAAATCGTAAATCTTCATTAAAATTATTGTAGGATGTTGGAAGACAACCGTTTACCACACAGGTAGTACGCACATTTAAATGTAATATACAATTGAGGATAGAGGACAGAAACATTAATAAAATAATTTCAGAATCGTGTTACGTAAATGTAACACTCCGTGTCGAGGTCGAGGTCGAGGTCGAGGTCGAGGTCGAGGACGAGGCCCGGCTAGCGACGCCTGGGCACTCCAAAATTCACAGCCATACCTACATACGGTACAGCTTGACCGCGGGCATTTCATTTCTTCTATCGTCTATGTAATAAACCGACAGATTATTATTATAGCTTACAGTCCACAACACATACCTAGTTTTCTTAAAAGTCCGTTAAGGTTTAACCATATAATGCTAAACCAAATCGGCCCTATTAAATAAAAGCTACAATGCCAAACAACAAATCAAGAACAGCCACCATTTGAGAAAAATCTGAACTGTGTGACAAAATCATCTATTCAACACTTAAGGTCCCTCTTCGCCGCACCGTAGCGAATGCGCTCAGTTTTTGGAATAAAATCTTTATAAAATAAAATTTTTGTCGTTTGAAAAAAATGTTTCTAGCTTAACGTTTTTTTATTAAATTTTCTATCCATTAGTAAATTGTACTTTACGAGAAGATGCATTTTATCAATAATTATTTCTCATTTCTGTGGTTTCAAAATCAAATTCAAAATCTACCATTTTGAAGTGACGATTATAGATAAAACTTCTACAGTTTTATCTCTTTTTGGATAAAGAGCAGATAGCTCCACAAATGTGCACAAAAAACGGCTAGCGCTAGGATCTGCACGGGGAAGCGCCTTAAGCACTCAACAGAAATACAATATAACACATGAAATACTAAAACCACACAGAACCAATTCCAAAACAATGGACTACATCAACGATCATCCGCCTTCACAAAAAGGGTGACAAGAGTGAAATGAACCATTACAGGCCTAATGTCTAACATTTATAAAATCTTTGCAAAAGTAATTCTATGGAACGAAAATCAAATCAAAGAGCAGGCCGGCTTCAGGACGGATTACTTAACATTAGATCATATCCACACTGTAATGCAAATCTTCGAGAAGAACAATTAATTCATCGTACCGTTCTACTACTGTTTTATCGACTCAAGAAGTCGAACATTAGAATCTTAAAAAATGTAAATAGTAGCAGACAGCTAGAATAAAACTAGAAAAAGAGAGAAAATAAATTGAATTAAAAAGGGGTGTACGTCAAAGAGATCTGCTATCGCCTAAATTATTTACAGCTGTTTTAGAGGAAATATTTCGTAAATTAAAATGGGATAAAACGATATGACTACGAAAACGAAGAAAAATTGTCACGCCTAAGATTCGCTGACGATATCATTTTATTCACGACAACAAAAGAACATCTACAAAACATGCTTATGAACCTGCTGTGTTATTCCCAGCAACGTACGCCGCAAACAAACCGTCTGTACATCCGCTCTTGTAAGCCTAGCACTGCGTAGCTTTTACTTCCTCAGAAGTTACTTATTTAATAAAGTGAATAAAACCTTATCTATATACCCAATGTGCAAGACAAAATGTAAAAAAGTAGTTGTGAATTGGCTCTTAGACTATGCTAAAACAGAAAATATTACAGTAACCATCAAATTACTTCACAAACACACACACACAGTCATATGCACACACACACAGAAAAAAATGGTTTCAACCTTATCACGAAAAATCTGGCGATGATATGTCTTCATATAATAAGCTATGTTTATGTGTACAAGTGTACTTTTGCAATATATCCTCCGAGAAAAATAGATAAACAAGCGCCATTTATTTTTCGTCATTTTGTTTTACATCGATACCACTTATAGATGAGTTACGTGATAGAGGTCTAAAAGCCACTAAAACTATTCGAGAGAATAGAGTATCTAAATGTTCTCTGATGAAAAACGAGGAGATACAGAAATGTAAACGTGCTGAGATAAAGAAAACGTTGTATACAAATAGAATGACAATAGTGTAGTGACTGTGAAAAAAGTCAAAAGATTCTCGCAATAACAGAAAAAAATATATAAATATTGATCAACCAGCCTTGATAAAGAAATACAATGAAAATATAGGTGGCGTAGACAAGTCATTGGACATTGGCCTGTATCGTACTTCATTTCGTGGGGACGTGGGTACTTACCATTGCTATTCCATAACTTTGACATGGCTGTTCATAACGTTTGGCAGGTATATAAAATCAATAGTCGCCTTAAATTTTAAGGAACAATGATCACCTCAAACTTAAAAAAAAACGTTTGGATTGCTTTATTGGAGATATATAATAAAGGTTCCCCAAAACCTGGTCGTTAATCGCATAGTTTTCACGAAAGTTTGCGCTTTGATAAAATAGGTCATAAAATTAAATACCGAGACGAACAGCTTCGATATGCTCTATGCCACAAAAATGCTGGCCACTCAAAAAACAGCACGAAAAACAATTACACTGCGCAGAGATTAAGATGCTCTAGAGGGCAGTGAACTAGCTTGGATCATGTCAGAAACACACACATAAGAGGCACCTTTAAAGTGAGACCTATCCCAGGAGAGCTGTCTGCGGTGCTACTGATAGGTTATAAGACGACAGAAGACCCCGAATCACATGAATGTCCGTAGTAAATAAGAACCTCAAAGAAGTCCAAGTCAACAAAGATACGACCTAGGACCGTGCTGCCTGGAGATGCATAATATGAAGGGCTGACCCCAAATAAAATGGGAAAAGACCAAGAAAGAAATAATAAAAAATGTCAGTATGGACACTGACTCACTGTCACAAAGTTTTAACTAGCAAACGGGCTAGGGAAGGAAGGCCAAAAAGCATAACAACATAATACATGTTTACGAGAACTAAAGTTTATTATTATTATATTCATGATTACCTACTAAACTAAAACACATCATTAATCTACGCTTAAATTTCTAAAGGCCCCAGGCATTCCCATGTACTGTTCGTTAAATTTGTCTGTTTTTCTCAAATTTTCATTTGTACAAGCTTTATTCATCATCTTCAAATATTCAACGTGTTCTTCCGAGCTTAATTCATTCTGCCAATCCACTGAAAAGTGAAAAAAAACTTCTTATAAAGACATGCAATTTCTTTGGCAAGACACCTGAATTCACTCACGGAAAAAATGCGGACATCTTTTAAAACTTTAATGACAGTGTTTAGCTTAGCTATTATGTTTGATTAATTACGAAAGGATTTTTGAAAATTGTAACCTTTGGCACCTGTCCCACCATCGGACCAACGAGTAGCAAGTAGCGGTATTATCGCTTATGAAACGTACATACTTAAGTAGATTCTGTGTTAACCAAAGAGATACAGTACCGCTGGTCTGTGACGCCATTTAAAAAAAATGTCTGTCTGTGAGAACGGAACCTGTCGCACGGCTCCTGATTGCGACACAGACACGGGATTTTCGACGGCGTGTGTTTATTTTTCTTGGAATTACTCTGATTTTAATTGATATTTAAGTTATTTCTTATTTCCTACTTATTTTTAAGACAATTAATTATTTTTTAATAATTTTCTTGAATTATATTGAAATTGAATTTAACATTTCACGAAAACAAGGCAATATTTTTTTTATTTTATTTACTCATTTAAAATAAAATACAATAGAAACATTACATACTATAGTATTTTTTTTTATAAAAGACGGACCGCCCCCGGTGCCAGTCGATATATAAAATAACTATTGTTATTATAAACAAGGGTTTATTATTTATAATAATGTAAGCTAACCACTCACTCAGCGTCACGTAATAAAATCCGCACATCTGTGAGGTGATTAGGTTTCAAATTACAAAGGAACAAAGAAGGTACTAAAATTTAGGTCATAAAACAGTCGATCAGCTTTTAATTTTTTTAGGTAGAAATGTATTATAGTTTCTGGTATAAAACAATACTACTTTTAAGTTCTTTACCAAACTAGCTACCTATAACAACACAAAAAACATTCATGTTTCTGAGAAATTATTTTAAATATAAGCTGTAAAAAAGTCATAAATTACCTATTTTGGCTAAAAATTCATGCAAAAATCACCTCTACGTCAAGGTCATTACGGTCATTAAGTCACACCCGAACCGCCATCTGTCACGCGCCTTCAGAAGGTTTTTGGTACGCTCGCTTAGTTTTATTGAAATATTTCACTATTATCCACAGTTGAAATTGTTTTAGTTAATTCTTTATTAGTTAGAGCTTTATTTAAAAAAAAAAAAACTTTTGATTCTATTCACGATCATTTAAATATGACCAATACAAAATGACATTCATGATTTTTGGGGGTATGGTCGAACTTAGAACACACACATTTACAAAAATCTAAATTCAAATTATATTATTTCTATCCCAAATGAAATAATAATAACCATTCTATAATGTCGTATTATTTTCGTTGACATAAACATCAAACTTGTCAAATAAAACACAATCAAAATATGAAAACGGTCGTCGTTAGACTGTCGTAATTTACCTGCGTCTTCAGCCGGTTTTTTTTTCTGGAAGTAGGATACAATGGGTGTCTTGCTTTATTTTTCATTAGAATTTTAAGCATAACAACACAAGAGTGATTTTAATATAATGTTTTTTAGTAAAATCACATGCAAAAACAAGCTAAAAACGGCCTGACAGTAACCTAATTTCGGTCGCTACATAAATGCGCCAAAAACTGTCAGAATATTTGATCACTGACTGTTCACACTGCAAGTACTCGCTCTATACTGCATCTCTTTTGTTCACATGGACGGGATCTACAATAAACATAATTAGTTATACGTTTCTTGGGCTATGGAATTGTTACTCGCTTTTCGCTCATCTGTGTTAGTGGAACAGGTGCTTAAGGGTCGAAAATTGGTCGACTTTATATCGTTAGAACTAAGATTTATGCCGAGAGTGATTTACACAGAGACAGAATCTCTAACTAGTTCCTGATATTTTCGAGATTTTGTAGCCGTGAACAATGATTTTTGTGTGTGTTGTCGAAAGAATTCTGTTGGTGTTTTGTGGACAGGCCCTGGATTGTCTTCAGGAAAATACTTACCGATAAATTCATCTAGAGATTTTTGTTCCCCTCCATATTCTAGAGGTAACAATTCCTTTGGCAGAACCACGTACAATTCTTCTAAATTTTTGTGGACAATAACTCTGTTTGCTATCTTCTGGCTAATGAAACGTTGTATTATCTTTATTAATACTTCTATTGCCCTCGATTCTGTGATCATGTGTATTGCTTTTATTCTTGCGCCGAAGCCTTCCTGTAATTGTATTTAGGAATTAATAGATAAAAATAAAGAATCGACTAAAAATGAAATCGACCGCTAATCTAGATATTAATAAATTTAGATTATTTAATGCCATAATGGACTATCTAAACGTTTTGATCGTGTAACACGTAGAGTCCATAAAGCGGTTCGAATGCTTACTGCTGAGTCTTCTGTACAAAAGTTTGTTGGTTTCAAATCCACACGAAAGAGTGTTTTGTAAGATCGAGTCAAAGAATTGTATAGGTATTTAAGCAAAACATTTAAATTTCGGTAGTAAAACACAAAAGTTCTCGAAAAACCGTAACCGTATCGGAACTGAACATTGTAGTATGTTCGGGATTGTCGAGCGAGAATGTTTTTGAATGGCAAATTGACACAATTTGAAACGTGTATTGCTATGAAATTGCAAACAGGCGCTAAAAGAAGTTTTGATCTAAAGATTCAAGCAGAGGCTTGAACAATAAGTATATGTAAAATCCCTCTGGTACTGGGCCTGTAGCCCTAACACAAGCGTTGTTTTTTTTTAAAGAAGAGAAAGCATAGATAATACCTGATACATAAAAATAGGTCACCTATCATAATCGTTAACTTACTAAGATAATCGACATATATTGCTGTAATTCCACAGTGTTGATTTTTGTCACTATATCTATCATATTGATCTTACGAAAGTCTTGCAAAAGTATGAATCCGTTGGTGTAATCGCGTGCTTTTAAATACTCACATACCTGTAAACATAAGATTCGTAAAACAAACAGTTGGTTTTATCAAATATAAAGCTAAGAAAATTCCCATTAGACTAAATGTGCAACCATATAAACAAGTTAATGACATTGCTTTATCCTTGCCAATATCTCCATCTGTTGGGGTTCGTCATGGGCATCGCCATTGAGTCCAGACTCGGTTTCAGGATTTTGTTTTAAGGGGGGGGGGGGTAAAAGGAGGAGACGCAGGAGGGTGACTTGGCATCAGCCAAATGTGAGTGGCTCCCGCGACAGGGCTGGATACATTTGATGAACGCGAAAAAGTAAGTCTTAGTCGCTCGTGTAACGAAGACAAGGGCAAATGTCTATCAATATCAACCAAATGTATGCCGAAGACAACAAAATCAAGAGCTTTCTATTGACTCTGTTGCCTCCCCTCTTATCTAGGACCCACGCCTGATCGATTCAAGGATCCTATTTGATACATACCGCAATGTTGTACTGATAAAATTCCAAAAAGCTTTTTTCTGTAAAATGTTTCTCGGTGAATTGGATCATAAAGATTCTGTTGAAATCCGTTGTCATTACTGGTAACGGAATTAAACATCTGAAAATTGATATGTGTCATTGATTGTCTTTGTTTATGTGTGATTGAGTGAGTGGTCATTGATTAATACGACGTTATCACGTCAAAAAATATTGAAATTCAAAAACCAAATAAGTTCAAAATTGTGAAAACTGATATACGTGTAGAACCGAAAAATCAAAGACATTGACTATTGCCTAGTTTACACATATTAAGTGGCTAAGTCGTCAACTAAATATTAACTAAATTACTGCTAAGTAGCTGTTTACACGTACATCGTACTGTTTAGTTCATAAAATCATAATGGACGATCAAGAAGGTGTTGAAGCTCTAAATTCAGTAATCAACACTAATATTATAAAAAGAAATGATTTGTATTTTTGTATGTATCGATTATAATTAAAAGTGCTGGTTCGATTTTAAAAATTCTTAATCCATTAGAAAGTTACATTATAACAGGGAGCTATACACTATTGTCAAAAAAAGTAGAGATCGATACGAAAACTACATTAACGTAACTCTAGGTATAAAAAACTACGATTTGACGCTCGGGCCGCCAGGGCAAGCAGCTAGTTAGATAGTTACCTAATGAAATTATTGATGGAGTAAAATTTGAAATTGCCATTAATATCTAGTACCTTGATGACCCAGGTTTTTTTAAAACGACGTTTTCTAAACATGAAAGCGCCCCCTTCATACTAAATTTCATGAAAATCACTGGAGCCGTTGCCGAGATTAAGATTATTTAAATAGGTATTTAAATACAAGAATTGCTCGTATAAAAGGATAAGATTTGTCACCTTTATTATATCTATTTTGTTTTTCAAAACCTTTCGAAAACAATCAAAATAATCTAACGTAGGCAAAAGCTTCGAACTTTTTTTTTTCTACAGGAACAAACAAGAACTAAATGTCAATATTTCCCGCCCGTCGCCCCCGCTTGCGGTGCGGGAGGGTGGGTCACTTAACCAAAAATAGAATCAATTCTATTCTACTTGCTCACTTAACCACTAAATCTTTAACACTTATGACTTAACAAGTATCACGTGGCTGTTTACACGCTGCAACTGCTTTAGTTAATTACTTAACCACTTAACGTGTAAACTAGACATAAAACGTATTGGGCCAGTCTGTTGGACACTCATCGAACAACAACCGTATATTGAAAACTAAACGTATGTCATTTTTTTACATCATATCAACCCATATGATGGCCCACTGCTGGGCACGGGTCTCCCCAGTAGAACCTACTGGTATGTAGATCCTGGGGGTAATTGCCATAATCGCCACGCTTGGCGAGCGGGTTGGCGATCGCAGTAAGGCTTTAAGTACGCAGAGGACGCTGCTGCCCGTCCTCCGGAGTGAAATCCCTTAGTCGCCTTGACGACACCCACAGGAAGAGATGGGGTGGTACTATTCTTAAGCCGGCACCACACGGCTACATTTCACTCGAAATATAATATTACGAGAGTACGTAGAAATACATTACATTTACGACCAGTGAATGCAGTCCACGTTTATTCATAGCCACCAGAGGCAAAATATTAGTTATCCTGAGGTAGCAATACCTACAAGATTCAAAAATGTATCTTGCTGCATACGGTTCTTTATATCTATTATTCTTTGTATTAATGTGTAAAATATGTTGAAATAAAGTATTTCTTCTTCTTCTTCTCACATTAAGTACCTAGAATTCAAAGGGATGCTGAAAGTAATAGAGTTTCATCAGTTCTGTGGCTACGGTCCTAACAAACCTAAACATTTTTGAGCATTATATCATTCTTTACAGAAATTACTTTGTAGATTTAACTATCTCTTTTAAAATTTACTTACCCTAAATCTAATGCGTGCTTCATCTCTAATTTAACATTAGTTTTCGTAAAGAAATGTGGCAGTAACGTCTTCATCGTACACAGCCTGTCTATCCGTATCTTTGCCTTTTCCACTGACCCTTTACTAGATATCAACGTTCTGTCAATGTAGTTTCTATCTGTAATGGTAATTAAGTGTAATTCACGTAAATTTGAGCGGAATGGTTTCACCACACCCATTAAGAATTATGTTGCTTATGTGCAAAAGTCATGTGGAAGTGTTTTCAAAATACATTCAGATCATTATCTTAGCATATTCTCAAGATGGAAGTCGCCGTCAAAACACTTTTGGCATTCAGTCAGGAAGTTTAATAGAGCATGGGAAATTCTTTTGCCTTTGCAGGAAATCTACATGAAAGAACAAATTTAATTGATAGGCACGAGCAATAGTATTTTCGTATTTTGAATGTATTGTTAGTAATCAAACCTTTTTTAATTGTGTCTCAATGTGACGAAGAAATTCCATTTTACAGTTTTATTACAAAAAAGGTAAAAATGCGACGAATGCCGCGAATAAAATTTGTGCGGTTTACGCACCTAATGCGGTATCAATACGAGTTGCACAAAATGTGGTTCAAGCGTTTTAAGTCTGAAAATTTTAGTGTTAAGAATGAGGCTCGCTCTGGATGCCCTGTCACGGATAAAATCAAGGGTATCTTTGAAAAAGTGGAGCAAAGTTGATATATTAGTAGTTAAGATGCTGCTGAAGAACTGGATGTTGATCACAAAACAGTTTTACGTCATTCACAAAAGTCTGGGTACAAAAAAAAACTTGATGTTTGTGTACCACATGATCTCACTGAGATAAACCTAATGCAACGTGTTTCTATTTGCGATTCTTTGTTGAAACGTAATAATTCCGGTTTACGGTTGATTACGGGTGATTAGAGACATGATTAGAGACGGGTGATTACAGACCGTGGCAAAGCCCGGCCTGACTCGGAATATAGTGATGCTGTGTGTATGGTAGGATTAGAAAGCAATCGTCCACCATGAGCTTTTGCCACCGGGTAAAACTATTGATTCTGACCTCTACTGTCAGCAACTGATTAGGTTAAAAAAGCCATTGAGAAAAGCCGGCCGGAGCTGGTGAACAGAAAGGGCGTGGATTCCATCATGACAACGCCAGACCGCACTCATCTATAGCCACTCAGCAAAAATTTAAAGAGCTTGGCTGGGATGTGTTGATGCATCCTTCGCAATACCTTTATCTTGCTCCATCAGATTTCCACCTGCTTCAGTCACTTCAGAACTTTTAGGAAGCATAAAATTTACGTCAAAAAAACACTGTGAAAGCTACCTGTCCATGGCACTACCCACAAGATGGCAACAAGTCATCGATCAAAACGCCACATAAAAAATATGCTTATTTTTTTTTCTTTTTATGTAAAATACAAAAATACTTTTGCCCCGACCTTATAGACTACCACCTAGCTATGTTTGAGGAAAATTCGTTTTAAATTACGTTTATCCATTTTGATAATCGATTTTATACCTCACATTTTTTTATTAGGTGCCAAAGATGCCACGGTGATTATAAAGAATTCTAAGAAATAATACAATAGCGTAAAATCACGTCTACCTTGATGATTACATAGCATTGTTTCAAATTAAGTTATTTAATTGCCTGTACTTACTAAAGCAAGTAATTATAATTGGTTACTATGTTGACTTTATTATGCCTTGTTGCCTTCATTAGGCTTTAACATATTCTTTTACCGTCTTAGTTTTTTTTGACGAAGGTTACAAACAAAATATGTTTAAACTTCTAAAGCGCCAGTAGGCTTACTTTATTTCTCCGAAACGAAGCTTCCCATCTCTCGTAGTTTTAAATTTCCGTAGTTCACAGAGACTATTATGATTTATTTAAGCACAACAAGTTTCCATATTGAATGAATGGGACAAAAAAAAAACTTGACTCGTCTCAAGTTTTTTTTTTCTGGATTAACATTTAATTTAACGAAATGTACAGCTTACTAAATCTTACCTTACATTCCGAATAAATATGTAACTAACTCATAAATTCGCAAAAAAATATACAGTGGTAAAAAAATGTAACGTGGATTTTAAACAAAAAAAATATAAGTCACATACCGAAATCTTTCTTTATAATATGATCTTGCTTTTGTATCCATTCTTCTATAATGTCCAGTGCTTCTTCTAATCGTCCTGGTGTATGTAGATTATGTATTTTCCGTATTTCATCAACAGCATTTTTAGGCCATTCCAATAGGTGACTATTTGTTAATAAATCCATGATATTATTTTAAAATTCTAGTATAATTATTAGCCAACGTTAAAACTAAGTTTCAAATTTGAAAATGTAGATATAACCGACTGCTATAATATTTTCTTAATATTCATATAATATTATTGATCTAGCAGTGTCCGGGGTCTCCAAACTAAAAAAAATAAAACAGAAGACATGAAAAATTATGAAATGATCTTATATATTAGGGAGGGCCACACATCTATACTAATATTATAAAAATGAAGAGTTTGTTTGTTTGTTTGATTTAACGCTTTAATCTCAAGAATGACTGGTTTGAATTAATAATAATAATATCTTGGGACAACTCACACAACGCTATCTGATCCCAAACTAAGCAGAGCTTGTACTATGGAAACCATTCTAAATACACACACATATTATAGATAAATGACAGAATAAACCATCGTGCTCATCACACAAAGTTTTATCCAGGGTGGAGATCGAACGACCTCTTGCGTAGCAGTCATATACACTCCCACCGCGCCACAGAGGCAAAAAATATATGTTTGTGTTGGATAGCCCATTTATCCAGGAAGGCTATAGGCTATAATATTATAAAATCACGCTTTGATCAAAAGGAGCAGAGTACGAATTTACGCAGGGCACGCAACGGAAGCTCCGTTACGTGAACGGTTAAAGTTACACAACAATAATGTACGAGGAATTTGATCCTCTTGAAAAGTTCTAAAAAAATGATAAGCAATCGCGAAAGTATTTTAATAAACATGGCATTATCCCTTATTGAAATAAATAAGTACGTTATTCACCACAAATATTTAATTTTAAACAAAACTTCTTACATCATATGATTTCAATGAATATCTTAGAAGATATCATAGTTTTAAAATATTACGTAACAAAATCAGGTTCGGATCCAGAGCTTTGTTTAGGGGGGACAACTATTGGCTCAACTGGCCAAGTGTGAGTTGTCCGTATGACAAGCAGGCGTTAGATTCAACATCATCAACCACCACCGCCCAATGGGCTAAATGTGCCCGTCAAAACACATCAGTTCAGTGTTAAAATTTTCATCAATCGAATCTGCTGGAAGGCGAGTCAAGTACCTATTCAATCTGCCGCTGAAGGTACAGCCACGCGGGTTTTGCTCACGTACTTAGCATGAAGTTAAGCGGCTAGGGCGGAATAGTTAGTACGTTAGAAGTATTAACGCGTACCTACCCCCACGGTTTTCACTACCGCAGGCGGTAGTGATTACCGCTTAGGTTTGAATAGGCCTTTTCGGAATAATGTGCGAAGTAGGCGGTTATTCTATTATTGTTGTTTCACTCTTACCGATCATAGCGTGGTGTACAACAGATGGCCTATGTTATAATTTTTTTTTTGAGTATTTATTTATTTATTAAAGTATTTATTTATTAAAGTACAGTCACATCACATACATTAAACCTTATCAATATTAAGTTATAGTTGGTATTATTCCTGATGTACATGACAATAACGGCGTACATAATTTTAACGTTAATGATAAAAAAAAAATTACCCATTACAGACATGCAAACAATCCTCCTGGTTTGGTCCGCGTGATTTTACATTAGCAAATATTAATTCATTTTGTTTAATTGTTCTCAAGTGGTTCGTGCATAAAACAAAGAATGTTTCAGCTGCTTTAGAAATTGTAGGCCCTACTCTCTCTCTCTAGCCCTATCGTGTGACGCGAACGAAGTTGCAAGGATCAGCTATTTGTGTATTAAAGACTTATAAGAGGAAACTGTGATTGACTGATATATCAACAGCTTACACTTCGGAATAGATTGGGTTGTAATTTGGTACACAGATAGTTGTTATGATGTCGGCATCCGCTCAAATCCTAAAGCAAACCTTTAAAGGGGTGTAATGGCAGTTTAAACTTAACGCGGGCGAAGCCGCGGGCGTTATCTAATCTATAAATAAAACGAATCGCCAAATGTGTTGCTTAGCGCAAGCTCTCGAAACCGGTTGGACCAATTTAATAATTTTTAGGGTTCCGTACTTTAAAAGGAAAAAACATATAGGATCACTCGTGTTTGTATCTGTGTGTATGTCACAGCCAATTTGCACCGAATCTGCTGAACCGATTAAGTTCATATTTGGTACAAATATGTGTTTCTATGACCCAAACACGGATGCATAACGTAAATAGAAGAATTTAGACCTAAAGATACATTTTTGGATGGCAAACAGGGAATATAAAAAAAACATCGCAAACTGTCTCTCACAATATTTTGGAAAAAATACAAAATATAGTTCTTAACATAAAAATTATATGAAAATCTATAGGAAGTCTTAATTTTAAACATGGGGGTCATTTTTAGGGGGGTCAAGTAATAAATTTAAAAAAAAGTTTCGTTGATAGTATCCTGTTACATAAGAAATGAAAGGGCTAGTTGTAATGATGTCTAATATATTTTTGTTATAAATTTATAGTAATTAGTTTAAGAGTAATTCAAGAAAAAACATGAAAATAGACCTTTGCTGGGCCGAGCCTGATAGTTTGGGAAAATTTTAAAAGCTTATCTTTTAAATTTTTATAATCTTGATCTATAGATCACAGAAAACCCTATTCAAAGTCTGACTTTTGAACATGACGGCCAGTTTAGAGGCAAAACAATAAATTGAAAAACCATTACGAAAAGGGTTTAGCTGTAACATGAAAACAAATGAATGGCTTGTTGTAAGTGTCCCAAGCATGTATTATTTTAAGTTATTTACGAAACCTAATGAAAATCGACTCCCTCCCTCTTTGAATGAGCTTACAATTTTGAAAGAAAGTCTAGAGTGTGAAAATAACATAGTAAATCGACTGGCCTGTGGGTCTAGCAGGTTTTGATTCCTATCAATGATAAGTATATTCTACTATTTAACCCATTGAGGTTAATATACTGAATCTCAAGTCTCCTTTTTATAATACAGTTTTATATCTTGCCTTTGCACTAGTCCTTTAATATAGTGTACCTATAATACAATGGTGGCCCACCTACATATATACAGTTTATAAACAAACAAACATTGTAAAGTTTTTAGTGCATTGTTCCTTTCGCTGGCTTTACCTATTGCTTGCGAACAGGCATGTAGTATGTACATGTAGAATCATGGTCTTTCACAAGTGTAGTATTTTGCTTCCTAAGTAAAAAAAGATTTTTTTATTGATTTGATATGCCTATGTATTTAGAATTATATAGGTATGTCAACGAGTATCTGTTGTTTGGTTGCCATAGCAGAGGATCTCCTCAGTTTGGAATCAGATGGTCTTGTGTGAGTTGTCTGAAATAAGTTAAAACTTTCAATATTGTTTCGTTACAGAGATTCCATTGAAAACAAAAATGTGAAAATATACTAAGGTTTCGCTAATAACGGAAGTGAAATCAAACTGGAAATCTTTTGAAATAACAAAAAAATCTATTGAAATTCTAAAAATCATAATATATCATATCATCATCATATCATACATTTATTTTTTTAAATAATTTCTTATTTGGGACTTTAACGAACTTAAAGGTCGGTTCGGTCAACACCAGTTACTACGGAACCCTCAGTGCGCGAGTACCACTCGCACTTGGCCGGTGTTTATTTCAAATTAATGAAGATGTCCGGAATAGATTTTTATTAAAAAACGTGGAAACTTCCCAGAAGTACCTACAACGGCATTTTTAGGGTTCCGTAGCCAAAATTGCAAAAACGAAACCCTTATAGTTTCTTCATGTCCGTCTGTCTGTCTGTCTGTCTGTCCGTCCGTATGTCACAGGCATTTTACTCAAAGACTACTGAACGAATCTTTATGAAATTTTGTGAAAAGGTATATTGTAGTAGCCGCTATTTAGTTTGATAGCTAAATAATAATAATAAATATTTTTAGGGCTGCCTCCATACATGTAACAGAAGCTGATAATTATTTTTTTAGCAAATATCCACGTGTGGCACATCATTCGACAGGTCTTTCAAAAACATTTTGAGGTTCCTAATCAACTTTTTTGATTGAGTAAATATTTTAGGACATAATCGCTCCGAAAGTTGCATATATCGTTTCCTTAACTTTTGAACCGTGTAACCAAAAAATATGGAAAAATTTACAAAGATAGCGCTTAATAAATACTTTAAACTAAAATTATTTTGGATAATATCAGATATACCGTCTTTGAGTTATTGCCAAAAAACTGCGTTTCTCAACGATAGGGAGTAACTGCCACAAATATACGCTCTTCTGCTGATGCAATTTTTTCAAGGCTGCGGAACCGTACACTGAGCATAGTCCGACATGCTATTACCCGGTTTTTCTTTCTCTGTCTACAAATTGTACTATTTTGTACTAGCTGCTCCACTACTACCATGGGAACGTGATTTTTCACCAGGACATTGAACTCCTTCCAGGGTTACGGACAGTAAACGATCGTTTGTACCGCTTTGGATTTGTAGATTGGTTTATTCGAGATGTTTCTATTCACAAATTTGTTTTGAAGGCTTGCATGATGGCTGTGCAAAATGGTTGTGTGGAAATGTGAGAACCCACACACAAAGACAACTCTTAAATTATATTTAAATCAAACGTAAAATCGAGCTTCAATTTCATAACTTTATTTATATCAATGATAAATTAGATGGAAATATTTTTATGATCTATAACAACGACGACAAGATGCTTGGAATTAAACTGGTTCTTCTGACAAGCTGTTCAAAACATTTAGTAGAAACTATCTCGGTTGTAGTTGATTTTTTATTTTTATTCTTAATTAAATTTGATTGGTGGAAGTGTGTCCGACTGCAACAAAAGAGGTCGTGGGTTCGATTCCCACACGGTACACCACTTTGTGTGATCCACAAATTGTGGTTCTGGGTGCACTTTGTGTCCGTGACTTATACGTTTATAAAGTCTCCGCGACTCAGGGCGTGTACCTTACTGCGGGAGTCGTCTTATAAAAAATAACATAAAAAATATATTACATATGTATGAGTTCATATCTACCTAGTCTGGCCATAAATACTATTACAATTAAAAATAAGAAAGATATTACATTTGAATTTGGAATCTGTCATTTTTATACGATTGTTCATTGTATTTTCTAATTTTGGCGCCAATACATTGTACAATATTTTGCTATATTAAAATGGAGTGGGGTGATAAAGAAAACCGAATCGCTGTGATTGCATTACACAAAGTTGGTATGGAGCCGAATGTAATTTTTAAAACTCTCCATACGCTTGGTATTAGTCAAATGTTTGTGTACCGGGCTATTAATAGGTACAATGAGACCTTCTCTGTTTGTGACAGAAAAAGATCTGGCCGTCCACGTAGTGTTCGTACGAAAATGGTGGTCAAAGCAGTAAGGGAAAGAATTCGAAGAAATCCTGTCCGAAAGCAAAAGATTTTATCTCGGGAGATGAAGATAGCACCCAGAACCATGTCACGCATTTTAAAAGATGACTTAGGACTTGCAGCCTATAAGAGACGCACTGGTCATTTTATAACTGATAATTTAAAAAAGAATAGGGTGGTAAAATCGAAGCAACTACTGAAGCGGTACGCAAAGGGAGGTCACAGAAAAATTTTGTTTACGGATGAGAAAATCTTTACAGTTGAGCAACATTTTAACAAACAAAATGACCGTATTTATGCTCAAAGCTCTAAGGAAGCTTCCCAATTAGTCGACAGAGTGCAACGTGGGCATTATCCGACTTCAGTGATGGTTTGGTGGGGTGTTAGCTATGAAGGAGTGACTGAGCCATATTTTTGTGAAAAAGGTATCAAAACATCGGCACAAGTGTATCAAGATACCATTCTTGAGAAGGTAGTTAAACCCCTTAACAACACCATGTTCAATAACCAAGTATGGTCCTTCCAACAAGACTCAGCGCCGGGTCATAAAGCTCGGTCCACGCAGTCTTGGTTGGAAGTGAACGTTTCGGACTTCATCAGAGCTGAAGACTGGCCGTCGTCTAGTCCCGATCTTAATCCGCTGGATTATGATTTATGGTCAGTTTTAGAGAGTATGGCTTGCTCTAAACGCCATGATAATTTGGAGTCCCTAAAACAATCCATACGATTGGCAGTGAAGAATTTTCCCATGGAAAGAGTGCGTGCTTCTATTGATAACTGGCCTCAACGTTTAAAGGACTGTGTTGCAGCCAATGGAGACCACTTCGAATAAGCTTTTTATATTTTGAATTGTTTTTTATTTATGTATTAAACTAACACACTGTAAAAGTAATAAATATTATTTGCAATAAAAAAAAATGTTTTTTCTTCGTAACAATATTTATGGCTAGACTAGGTATACTAATATTAGAAAGCTAAAGAGTTTGTTTTTTTGAACGTGATAATCTCAGGAACTGCTGTTTCGAATTGAAAAAATCTTTTAGTGTTGGATAGCCCATTTATCGAGAAAGGCTATATAACATCACGCTATGACCAATAGGAGCGGAGCAACAACGAAAAATGTTGCAAAAACGTGGAAAATTGACGTAGACGAAGTTGCGCGGGTCATCTAGTTTGTTATAAATAATAATTACTAGCTATTAAATTAACTTTTTTATTCATATCCCTTTTCATAATAAACAAATAAATGAGCAAACTTTATAAGAGCATTTAAACTAGCTTCTATTCAATTTTGAAAATGGAATTAAATAAAATGCTCTTATGACGGTTGCTAATTTATTTGTTTATCATGATTAGAGGAGAAAGTGCGTTATTACCTAAGGGTGTTTTTAATTTCACACTTTGTTCTTTATTCTGTTTCCAAAATAGAATCAATGAAGACAAAACATTCAACGTTCAGATATCAATCGTTAGTCAAAATGCTATTGTCAGCTTAAGAAACTACACTAATATTATAAATGCGAAAGTTTGGAAGTATGAATTTGTGGATGTATGTATGTTCGTTATTCAATCACGGCATAACAGGTTATAGTACGAAATTTGGAACAGAAATAGATTATAGTCTGGAACAGCACTTATGCCACTTTTATCATTTAATGTATAAATGTTCCCGTGGGCTAAATTTACTATCAAATTTTCACTCGAACGTAGTCGCAGACAATAGCTAGTATTAATATAACAGTGGTACATAATATATTTGTCAACTTACAAAACTGTTTGCCAACTTGTTTTGTGTTTTTCAAATCCTTCACGTAAAACATAAATGATTAGATTTTCTATCTGAAACAAACTTTTATTATATATGTTCGTAAACTTTCGCGATTTGTACACATTATAGAATTTTATAAGCTACGGGTCTTAATCGCGTAAATATTTTATTTTAACGCTAAATTACCTATTATTTTTTTTGCCGACGTTTCGATCGTATTGCAACGGCCGGACGGTCACGGGTAGACTTGAAATGTCGGGCAATAAACAAAGGTATTTAGCCTTAAAATAAAATATTTACGCGATTAAGACCCGTAGCTTATAAAAAATCTACAAACATTTATTATTGTTATTTAATCATAATATAGCATATAACTGATTCAACGTTTATACTGTCACAAATGTACAATATTACTGCATTAATTGCTAACACTTACCTAGTTTATCTCCCTGAATGGTCTTTAAACTGGACGAGGTCACAACGTCGAATGCTAGCTTGATACATTGAACTATTGAACAAACCAGTTGGTTTATTTCTAAATAACTTGTGTTTACAGGGTGATTTGTATGTGTATATACTAATAACCTCCCGCTCGTGGGTTCTTTAAATTACACCAAATAACTTCGCAATAAAATCAATACTTTAAAAAAAGTGGTAGGTGATTAAGGGTATATTATATATTTTCTAAAACTGATATTACAAAGTTATTTAGTATTATGCAAAGAAGCCGTCATGGTCGTGACTTCTATTAGTATATTTAAAATCAACCTGTATGTACCTAGTACATTGTGTACCTAAATTTTTATTTTAAATAATATAAAATAATAATATCTTGGGCCAACTCACACAACGCTATCTGATCACAAACTAAGCTGAGCTTGTCCTATGGAAACCTGACAACTAATAAACATACTTATATATTTCTAAATACATACATATTATGAATAAATCATTGTGCTCATCACACAAAGTTTTATCCTGGGTGGGGATCGAATGATTATTGATTACTGATTAGGGTAATAATTAATTACTTACACATGTATTTCTTTAATTTTATGTTTTTTTTTTTGTTTGAGAAGTTATAAATATGTATAATTAATAAATTGTTTTATTAAAAAGACAACGTCGTTTTAGTATGATTAACATTTGATTGACACCATTTTTATTCATTCATTATAACAGTTTACCTAAAAAAATATAACAAACAAAACATTTCATTAACCAATAAGGACTGTATCTGGGTTCTGTGGACACTACCAGGCCTACGTTGTAACTTTTTGCCACCAAGCAATCCAAGTGTTAAAAGGTCTTAACACTTTCATAGTCTCACAGTTTATAAATATCTAAGAATATATTAAGGTAATTATATTCCTAGATATATACAAACTAATCTACAATCAAACTTCTGAAAGACCCAGGCATTCCCATGTATTCCTCGTTAAAGTTATCAGGTCGCCTTAATTCTTCGTTGGTGCAAGCGTTTCTCATCATCTTCATGTACTGTACATGTTCTTCTGTGCTCAACTCTTCAATCCAAGCCGCTAAAAATATAAAAAAAGCTTGAGTTGGTATATCATAAAACGTAACGTCTGAAATTCCAAACAGTTTTTTCAGACAACTGATACTCTGGTACTATGAAATCCAATTGTCTGTTAATCGAGCAAGAGAACGGGCTCAATACTCATATCTATGGCAAGATTTTAAGCCCGTTGTGGACATTTCACATGTGCGAATCTTACCCATTATAATATCGATGTAAACCCTCTCCTACCACAAGCGATTGAGCTTAGTTGGAGGGGTTAACAGTACTGCTAGTAATGTGGAGGACCCGCAATTCTACATTGCTAGTTATCTATATAATAAAACTGCAAAAAGGCGTGCCAAATGAAACGATATAAAAACCAAAACAGAAATTGAAAAATGTCAACTATCAAATGGCCATTTTTAGTCAATAGAGAGCATAGTACGTTGGTTAAAATGTTTTACAAGAGAAGTTTATAGAACAAATTGAACGTTAATTTTATTTACCAATTATATCACTCATAGGCTTCTCATTCCCTCCATAATCTACAGGCAATGAATCTTTGGGCAACATCGAATACAGTTCATCTTGAGTTTTGCATACAAACAATCTGTTAGCAATCTTTTTACTTAGTAACGTTTTTATCATCTTTACCAACACATCAATGGCTTTTGATTGTGTTAACAAGAAAATTTGTTTTAATCTTCCACCGAAACCTTCCTGAAAGATCACACAAATATGAATAGACTTTTAAGAAAAAATAATTATCTTGATGGTATGATAGATGGGTACGGTTCTTGAATGGCGACCACAAGCTGGAAAACGCAGTGCAGGCCGGCCCCCACAAGATGGACTGATTAATTTAGCAGGGACTCGTTGAATGCAGAGCGCTCAAAATCGGTAGCTGTGGAAGTGTCCTTGGGGAGACCTATGTTCACCAGTGGACGTCTTCAGGCAAATGATGATGGTGGTGAGGATAGCGGATCTGAATATGTGAAGACAAATCTTTTAAATATATTGACTCCAACTAAAAAAAAAACAAAACACTTGTGCCCTGATTGTCTTTAAAAAACAAAATTCAAGATGGTCATACGTATTTTTTGTTAATGGCTCGTGAGTCCATTTTCTATTATTACAGCAATGATTACGATTAGTACTTGAAAAGAAGCATAACTAATGTATTTGCTTATTATCAAATTTGTAGTTTTAATCACAATATTGTTAACCGACAATACTTATTTATACTTAATATGACCGTTCCCCCTGAATGACTCTACAGAATATCATTGATGTTTTTCTTTTTTTGGTGATACTCAAAATGTATGAGAATCATTTTGGTGTGTATTGTTATTATGTGCTGGTTTTGTGATAAGTCCAATTTAATAGATTATTTTAATTAGGCATTGTTTAGTTCCTAAACTTAGTTCAGATAAGTTTCGCACAAAAGTGCGCTTGAGCAACATACCGACAGAAAGCTCACGGACACAGAAACTTGGACCACTCTGTTCTGAAGGTATTCCTAGATTTAAGTAGGTATGTGTTTGAAAAATTAATGTCTTGGGACAACTCACACACGGCCATCTGACCCCAAACTAGGCAGAACCCATACTATGGCAATCAGACAACTTATATATATATTTTTATATTTTTAAATATATACACCCAGACAAAGAACAAACAATCGTGTTTATCACATAAAGATCTATCCTGGGTGGGTTTGAACCAACGATCTCACGCTTAGCAATCAGGGTCTCTAAACAATAGACCAAAAGGCCGGAGGCCAAGATCGTAAACTATACTACTAGTATGGTATTATATTATCTGTGACTATACTAACTATTAGTATTGATACGTATTGTTGCAATTGCACAGGGTTCAGTTTGAATAACATGTCTAATATATTAATTTGTTGTAAATCGTAAACTGCCACGAATCCATTAATATAGTCATGTGCTCTTATGTATTCAGCAAGCTGGAAAGAGAGAAAAAAATATAGGCGAGATTAATGCCAAAAAGGCAATAATCGAAAGAAATTGGATGATAATAGCTCCACTTACAATCATGGTATACTGGAAATATTCCAAATAATATTTTTATTTTACCGATTTGTTCATTTTATCATGGCATTTGACAATGAATACTCTGTAAAAATCTTTTGTAACTTTAGGCAAAGGCACTAGCCATCTGTAAGAATAATATACTTTCATATTAAAGTTCCTAGCATATATGTCGCAGCCATATCGTAGACCACGCTGTATTACAAACGGGCGCGCCAAATTGAAAAACGCCGTAACAACGTTCAGCCAGGTTCTCATTGCGATACGTTCTACAAAGCGGCGTCCAACGTTTAGCCACAGACAAAATATTGATGAGACGAGTGCTAGGAAAAGTACATTAAATAAAATATATAAAAGTACCTGTTGCCCTTAAAAGATTCGGTTAGGTTAGATTAGGTAAGAACTGTGATCCCGTGGGCACGAGGCGATCCAGTAAAGCGAGCGTGCTGCGGTAGCGGCCGTCGAGTGCCAGGAACATAATATTTCAGTTTTAATAGACAAAAATATAGTTATCTTAATTATATATAATTAGTGTTATGAAGTAATATAATTATTACTTCATAATACAGTCTATTGAAGTCTAGCTTAAATAAAATATGACGGTGACGGCGATGACGATGGTGATTCGGTGCGCCCACTTATAATGTGGCGTGTTCTACGAAATAGCTGCGATTTATAGACCAGTTCTCATGAATTCACTGTGATCCACCAAAATCTGAATGAATCCAGTTTTATTTAAACTGCATTACAATCTTCTTTCCAGAATTATCTAGAATGAATAACAACTTAGGTTATCCTCAGTTGTTGTTCGTTTTAGATAGTCTTATAAAAAAACCCAATAACATTATTATTCAATCATTTGTGATTTAAAAAAATATGAACGTAATTGATGAATTTTATTAATTATAGTAACTAAGTAAAAAGAAATAAACAAAACATAAATTAGATATAATTGTATGAATGACTAATGAGTCTATATTTTCATGTCGTCCTCACGTTTTATGCGAGGTTGATCTTTATACATCGCATCGTTCACGGACATGTAATCTTTAACTACTTTGTTTTGAATAGAAGGTAAGCGAGATACCGTGTTAGACTGTTAAAATGTGCTGGCACCAACCTCAACATTAAGTAGGTTAATTTTGTGAATATAAAAGTAACAAGCCATTTTTTAGTTATCTTTTGAAGTCAGTTAACTTTTGAAGTGTTTACTTTTTTTAAACTACTTTTTATTTTATATTTTTTTACAAAACAATAAATATTTTTTTAAACCTATGTACTGTTTGACCAAGGTTTTGGATTGTTTTTCTTTTGAAATTTCCATGAAAATGTTAGCTGGGCCGTGAAATTTAAACGTTTTCGTTATAATCTTCCAAACTACTTAACCAATTTTGATCAAACTTGCACTGTTCCCTAATTGAATGAAATATGAATTTAAAAAAATAATTGTCATAATGTGATCTTTAGTTTCTGAGAAATGATTGGACAAATATACAAACATTTTTTTTAGTTCATAAATTTGTTTAAAAGGTCTTGGCAAAAGTATTTTCGTATTTTTCATACAAAGAAAAAACATTTTTGAGGTATTTTTTAATTTTTTTTATAATAATGATCTATTTTCCGTTTTAATCGATGACTTTTTGCCATCTTTTGGGTAGTGCCATGATGCCATTGCTATAAAAAAAATGAGATTTTTGATCAAAAAAATCTGAAAGTAGTTTTCACAGCGTTCTTTTGAGGTTCACTTTATGCTTCCTAAAGAGTTCTGAAGTGACTGGAACATGTGGCAATTTGATGGAGCAAGATCAGGGCTATACACAACCCAACCAAGCTCTAATTTTTGCTGAGTGGCTATAGATTAGTACGGTCTGGTGTTGTCACTATGAAGCACCACGCCCTTCCTGTTCACCAGCTCCGGACGGTTTTTCTCAATAGCTTTTTTAACCTCATCAGTTGCTGACAGTAGAGGACAGAATCGATAGTTTATAAAATGGGTCAGAATTGTTACGTTTCAACAAAGAATCGCAAATGGAACATTACATTAAGTTTCTCTTAGTGAGATCATGTGGTAGTCAAATATCAAGTTTTTCTTGTAACCAGACTGACTGTTGTAAACGACGTTTTGTGATCAACATCCAGTTTTTCAGCAATATCGTAACTACTAATACGTCGATTTTGCTCCACTTTTTCAAAGATGGCACTGATTTTACCCGTGATACCCGTATAGAGCGAGCATCATCCTTCACGCTAAAATTTCCAGACTAGAAACGCTTGAACCAAATTTGTGCTACTCATATTGATACCACATTAGGTCCGTAAACCGCACAATTTTTATTCGCGGCGTTTGTCGCTTTTTTAACTTTTTTGTAATATAAATTTAAAATGCACCGAAATACTTCGTCACATACGTTCATTTTGCTTGCTTGGATTACAATTGAACAATAGCGAGAACTAGTATTTAATTTATTTATTGCATCTTATGAATGTCAACATTTAATGGTATTAAAACAAGCCGGTTACATTCAGTCTAACCAAAGAGGTTTGATTACTAACAATACATTCAAAATACGAAAATACTTTTGCCCCTATCTATTATATCCACATATCTAATACATAACATACTTTTTTTAAGTCTGTTAAAAACTAGCGGCCTCTCTTTTGTTTTACTTACGCTAACTCGAAAATATGTTCCAATTCTGGTTTAACGTTTGTTTCTAAAAATAATTCGGGTAGAAGAGTCTTAAATGTACACAGTCGATCTATTTGTTTCTTTGCTTTTTCTATTGATCCCTTGGCAGCTATTAAGCCTTTTTCCAGATACCCTCTATCTGCAATAGTAATAATACAGATGGAATAGACTATATATAATTGCATTGACTTCATGGCCGCCTTGTCATGTATACACATGAGTCACAATGGCCACTGATATTATTATCCTGACTGTACTAGATTTGGTGGTCTTCTTGTAAGGGAGACCGACTACAGCAAGTCAAACCAGGTCAAAAGTCAAGCTCAGGCCATCATTACAGTAGGTTGGTCATTTGTGTTGAAACTAGTTCATAACATGTAGTTAATTGCCTTGTCATATTATGAAGTTAGAAAAAAAAAATCAAATGTTGTTATTTGGAAAAACTACGATGCATAATTACTTACCCATTGTGTCCAATAGTTCTGTTCTTAATTAAAAAATCTTACTTACCAAAATCCTTTTTCAAAATGTGATCTTGCTTTTTTATCCAATCTTCCAAAATGTCTACCGCTTCATCCACATTTCCAGGTTTATCAAAATTGTACATCATCCTAATATCTTGAATAGCATTATCTGGTAATTCTAAAAGACGATTCTTTGAAAACAGTTCCATTATTTGCTATATATCCGAAACCAATGATGACAATTTATTTTTACAAAGATCAAATTTTAATCAAATTTTATGTATAAATAAATACATAAAAAGGTTTGTGGCAAATTAAAATGTTAGTAAAATTGACTCGCGTAGTTAACTTAGACTGGCTAAATAAGTTATTGTAACATTATATGTATACTTTGATAAAACCGGTTATTTAGCTTACATTCAGATGGCTCAAATTTATTGCGCAATTTTTTACAAAATGCACCTACGTTTTGAGTTTCGTTCAACTTAATTTCAAGGTAATATTAAAATAACCATTGTTTCCTAGAGGTTGAGTACTAGTGTCCTGGGACTTGTTTCGTTTAAATCGTGTTTTTGTTGTTGTTAGGTGTCAGGATGATAGGTTCGAATAAAATATCAAAACCGCAATGACGTCTTTATTGTATCACTATTTTACACGGATCACAGTTACAATCTACGCTAAACCACTCAGGACAATGGAGGCTACCGTTTTTGTGTTCACCAGTTGGCGTCACTTTTAAGGCAGGTCTAGCTGCCAAAGTTTCAATTGTATCTCAATCAGATATAATATCTTACGACCATGTTGTATAAATATCGAGCATGCTGCAGCATTGCGCAATCCTCTTTTATCAATCAGACAGTTTAGTTAATATATGCAGGTTGTACTTTTAAAGCATTGACATTTATTGATCCGTAACTTATGTTCGGTTGGATATCACACGGCATGTGATCCACGAATTGTTGTTCCGAGTCTTTACTTTGTATCTGTTACTTGTAAGTTTGTTAAGTCCCCCGCAACAAACGGCTTCGTCGTCGTCTTTAAAAAAAAATAGAAACGAACTTTTGCGTAACCCATCCATAAACTATGAAACTTGACATTTTGGAGAATTGCCTGCACTACTTGATCCCCTACAGGCGTAATTAAATTAAATTTCGTCCCGTTAAGCGCGTCATTTTATTATAATCTACCTCTATAGACGAGTAGGTATCTTTGACAAGATCACGCACACAACAATACACGAAGTGCGTGGTTTTTGTTATTATTCAAGAGCTTTTGACGTACGACGTTGACGTTTCGAGATCGTTCGAGTGTGTTCATTACATTATGTTGCACGACATTATTTTTATTTAAATCAATTTTATAATAAACTTTATAAAACGTTATCAAACATTGCACAGCTATTTCTATTTATACCTAGTCCGGCCGTAAGTTCTGTTAATGATAAATGAAAATGCTTTTTTTATAAATGAAGTAATGTAATATTACTAAAACTTATATATCCATATTTATTAAAGTCTCACCAAAAAAAAAAACTATTTAAAATGGCCGCCTTTGGCTTTTATACAGGCCTTTATCTATGGGAAATATCGCCACTGCTTGCTCCAGAGATTTTTTAAGAGACTCGATGTCGCCTATAAAACTAACCATAATTTGTAGTTTAAAGGGTTAAGGTCTGGGCCAAATAAGGGCCAGTCTTCAGCTCTTATAAAGTTCGAAACGTTGGTTTCAAGCCAGGCTTGGGTAGTTCGTGCCTTGTGACCAGGTGCAGAGTTTTGCTGGAAAGTCCACTGTACATTTTTGAAAAGTGTATTGCTGAGAGGTTTCACAACACGATCCAAGACTGTCTCTTGATACACTTTGGCAGAAGTTTTCACTCCTTTTCACAAAAATGTAGCTTTGTGTCGCCTTGATAAGACACGTCCCATCAAACCATCACTGATACAGGATAATGAACACGCTGTACATTTCCGACCACTTGAGCAGCTTCTTTAGAACTGTGAGCGTACACTTATTATTTTACTTATTGTAATGCTCGGCAATGCATCGGTTAGAGGATATTTCTGTGCTCTTCACTTGCGTATCAACGCAAGTGAAGAGCACAGAAATATCCTTTCGACACAAGGCGTTTTGATCGATCCACTCTCTTTAATTGTAAAGATTGATTTATAGCATGTCCTGTATATGACGATAAGCACCGAGCTTCAGGTCTTGTTTTATAATACGCGAATACGACGAATTTAATAGCATTAATAGCCTTTGTAGTTCTAACAGCACACAACCGCCCTGATCTGTTATGGTCTTCGACAGAGGAAGTGTTGATGTATCTGTTGATAGTACGATATACGAACATACGGCTGATACCAAGCTTTTGAAGTGTCTGGAATATGACCGATGGCTTCATACCTATGTGCAAGGCAATCACCGCAATCCTATTTTCTTGAACACCCCAATCCATATTGTAATTTGATAATGAACACCAAAAAATATGTGAAATGGTGCGATATCGAAAGTTAGTTTTCAAATAATAAACGCGTTCCAAATTCAAAGTAATTACAAATTTGATAAAAATAAAACTTTTTATGTAACAGTATTTATGGCCGGACTAGTTATATTTAAGTATAATATCGCAGCATAATGATAGAATTGGTGTGGGATGCAACCAGCGTCGACACCCTAGCGCCTTCTTATCTTCCAAAAACTGCGAGCTGTGCCTGCGCTGCATCTGCGGAGACTCTCAAACGGCGCAAATATAGTAATCTTGTCGGAGATAACATATTTGCCATACAACGTGGCAATGCTGCCAGCCTTCTGGGCACTATACCGGTTGTCATCGATGGGGAGGAATTCTTCGACGCCTAACTGGTTGTGACTCCCTTTTTATGTAATCCTTTTTTATTCTAGGTAAGTTATAATTAATGTTAATAGTTTGTATATAATTCGTTCGTAGCTTAACGTATATAATAACATTATTGTAAATAGGTACTTTACCCAAAATGTATAAATAAATCCTTTTTTTTATTGGCTCACCAAAAAATAATGATAGAATTTTCTTCAATGTATTTATATATTTTTACGTTAACATTATTTTTTATATTAGTTAAATTAATTTTTAATTTATCAATCAACATACTTATCATAGAATTAATGCAATACTATCACTTAAATTTTCTTGTCTAATAAATTGAAATAAAAAACATATGAATTTTAATAACCAACATATTTTACAATTACTTTACACAATTCTTTAATTTTAAGGTAATCTTAATAATTAGCCGAAGAATACTATAAATCGATAGTCAAAGCTAACAGCTGCCGTACTAAAAATAGATCCTTGCATTATAATTTACATATATAATATATATTAATAGACCATTCCGAAAGATCACATTACATAAAACCAGTAAGTACATTATAAGTAAAAGTAGCAAATGCCTGCCATAAATAGACACGTAAATCGAATACAAGAGATGTTCAATCAACTGTCATATTTCTGAAAGACCCCGACATTCCCATAAACTCCGCGTTAAATTGATCAGCTCGCCTTAATTCTTCGTTGGTGCAAACTTTTCTCATCATCTTCACGTACTCTACGTGTGCTTCTGTGCTCAACTCTTCCATCCAATCCGCTGAAATCAAATTAAACAAGTTTTAAACTAAAGTTAAAAAAAAAGGCCATGAAAGATTTTAGTTACGCTATGGCGCAATAAACATCCAAGTCTTGTATGTTGTCCCTGTTTAATATACTGTTCTATGTGTTCGGTGTGTTCTAGTTTTAACATAAGTTAATAGTTACCTAACAATTTACTTATATTATAGACAATTTACACCAAGACAATAACAAAAAGGTTTATTCTGGACGGAAACAACCTCTTAGCAGTTAAGGTAACCAATACACCAACAAGTCAATTGGATAGTTAGGTTTTAAATTAATTGCATTAATAAAAATAATAAAGGACTTCATTTACCAATTAAATCACTCATTGGTCTCTGCTTTCCTCCATATTCTATAGGCAATAAATCTTTTGACACTACCGTATATAACTCTTCTAGAGTTTTGTAAACAAATATTCTCTTAGAAACCTTCCGGCTCAATAATTGTTTTAACGTCTTTACTAATACATCGACGACTTTTGATTGTGTTAATAAGTATATCCCTTTTAACCTTGTGCTAAAACCTTCCTGAAAGGTAGAAACGTACGTATTAAGTAGACTACCATGTTATACGTAAAAGAGATAGCAAATAATAAAAATACAAAAAAGCTAAGATTAAATGAAATATTAGGAGGTAGGTTTACCCGGTCAGCTAGAAAGAAATAAAATAATATTTTCTCCAAACCCATTTCGGTCACAGCTAGTTGCGAAAGATATCATTAAGCTGCGTGCGTATTAACAAGAGTATTCTGTATTCCCTCACCGTCCAATGAAAGGGAAATTAAAGATGAACGGAGAGAGTTAAGCTATCGATGGCTTAACGTACTCTTGAAGATACATCATTTAAAGATACGTCATTGTTCAAAAGCGTCATCTGTCTTTGAAATGATAGAGAATGAGTAACGTTGCTATTATATCTGATTTCTCGAACTGTTCGGATGCGACATCGTCCTCTCACTTATTTAATCGTTTAATTTAATAATAATTGTAGAAAAACTTGTATTTCTTTTACTAATTTATGCGAATAATAATCAATCTTAATTTACATAATTTTTAGTCGTGCTCATAAGTTAAAGTTAAGAAAGAAGGGCGTCTCAAAACAGCGACGTTAAATTATTGGGCCGTTAGGGTAATAAAATATACATACTATTAATATAGAGGCGAATTGCTGCAATTGCACTGGATTAAGATTTGTCACCAGGTCCATTAGATTAACATCCTGTTGGTCATAGATTACAATGAATCCATTAAAATAGTCGTGTGCCTTTATATATTCTGAAAGCTGAAAAGTGAGACAAATTGATGTATTTTAAAACTAATGCCGACAGCTTAAAACACCTAAATTAAAACATAAGCCTATGTATAATAAGATAATTTGTTCTCCCTGTCCATTTTTGATCTCGAATGGCTTGATGGATTTCATTATGTAAGGTCTCATTGGATTCGTCTTTCGTGTCGATTTTGTGAGTGACATAGACATACATAACCTCATACGATCAAAAAACATTATCTCCCTCTGGCGTAATCGAGTCAAAACAGTTCAAACACCCTATTAATTTTTGGAGTACCTTGCTCGAAAGCATATGGTGCGTTTAGACGCTAGGCATGCAGCCCAGTAAGCAGGCTGACACGAGCCGGCGGGCGGTACAAACAATCCGTCTACAAACAGCCGAACGGCACATTTACGCCTATTCACACGCTTGCGCTCGCGTAAGTGCCCATTGAATGTCGCTTTGAACACGAGCATGTGAACCCACCATTAAATTAGTACGCAAGCTTCGCTATAAAAAATAACCCCATCAAAAACATTTAATTACATAAGTGAAAGTATGCCAAACTCGTTCTCGGTTTTATGGATACCATCAATTGCAACAGGGTTTGATGATGGAGTCAAGAGGTTGAATTAGCCAGTGTTTTTTTTAAATTCTTTTTAGGTTCCGTAGCCAAAATGGCAAAACGAAACACTTACAGTTTCGTCATTTCCGGCCGTCTGTCTGCCCGTTCGTATGTCACAGGCATTTTACTCAAAAACTATATATATAGGTGAAATTTGGACTACAGGTGTCTTGTTTAAGCCTACTACTAGAGCTACTTAGTTCAATAGTTGAATAATAAAATAAATATTTCTGAAAAGGGGGCACTCATTATATGTAACAGGGGCTGAAAATTTCTGTTTTCAGCAAATTCGACAGGCCTTTTAAAACATTTTGAGGTTTCTAAGAAACTTTGTTAATTAGCCCTTTTATCTTTAAACCGCACGGAAAAAATGTAAAAGAAATTACAAAGGTAACGCATTTATTATGCGTTTAAATTGCCGATCCTGTTAAAAAATATTTTTAACCGACTTCAAAATGGAGGTGGTTCTCAATTCGACGGTATTTTTTTATGATTTTTAGGTATCCGCTTACTTGCGGTCGAAAGGGTATACTTCCAGATTGGTTCAATTGTCATCAAAATTTGAATCTGATGATGAGTTCTTGGAGAAATCGAGGAAACTCTTCAAATATGAAGTTGGTGCTAGGAAATGTAGTTTGACCAAAACGTAAAACTACATTTCCTAGCACCAACTTCAAAATGTTTAAATATCTTTTGTAGTTGTACCTATGTATATTACTTATAGCTTTTTAGTTACCTTATATTTGTTTTGGAAGTCGGGTTTTTTTTTGAAAAAAAGTTTTTATAGTTGAAAGTATTTACTTACAACTAAAATAGTATTTACTTTTAACTATTATTAAGATGATCGGATATTACAATCTTTGAGTTATTGGCGAAAAACTGCGCTTTTTTGCTGGTGCAATTATTCAGATCGTATTTTTCGTAGAAACAGCTGCAGAACCCCACACGACAAGCTCTTGCCTGGTTTTTAATTTCTTAGAAATTTAGTCCTATTGAGGAGTCTTAAAAACAGTGGTAAAAATATGTCTGTCTACCTGATTCTTACCTTATAAAAAAAAGGTTACTCCCGAGCTTAATTTTTAAATAATGGATAGATCTTTGTATTATATTACGCTGCGCAGATTCGAGATAGCCATGAGTTGTTGTAGTAAATGTTTGGAGTATCGAGATATCGTGAAGCCTAAAGAGTTAATTACGTTTAATTTTTTTAAAAGATTTTCAAATCAGACAATTACCGCTAATTGCACTAATAAGAAAAACTGATGAATACAGAAAAGAAGGACATTAAGCAATGACAAAAACAACTATTAGTTGGACCAAAAGATAATGAATCTAAAACGTAATTTAGTTTCTAATCTTAACAATTGCTTAACTGTTTAGCTGTCGTATAATTCTAGAATATTAACTATTTTCTCTTGTCTTTGGTCTCGGTCTTGACAACGCTGAAAGTTTTATCAAGGTCAATACTAAACAGGACACGGCAGGACTCAGACGCTTTTGGTGGAGAGTCGGTGATCAAGGGCCATATCATTCTCAACTCTTATAGCCGGTCAATTGAAGACGAAAAATAAACTGTACTACTAAAATTTTGTTCCATAATCCAGCCAAAAAGCAGGCGAGTTAGTGATGACATCACCAAACCGGTAAGCGACCTATTGTCTATTTTTCAGGTTTTTGCAGTTGATAGCAGTTCAGCGATAGACCTGTGTCAGGTTCAAACATGAAATTTAATTGCCCTGCACTTGGCAAATAATTTACATTTTCATGGTACGGCCCCTGGGAACCCCAGAAATATAGAAAAAAGATGGTTCACTCACAATCATGCTATACTGAAAATACTCCAAATAATTATGTTCCATAATCGTCTTGCCATGCACTTTGACCATGAATATTCTGTATAAGTCTTTTGTTAGCTCCGGCAAAGGTACCACGCATCTGAAAGGAACGAACATTGTTTTAGACCTTGAATCTTGCTTAGATCATATTTCTTATCGAGTGTCGTTAAACTTTTTTATTGAAATCCTCGTGTAAAAAAACGTTTTTTTAATTATTATCATTAAATAGTGATTGCTCCAAAAAAAAAAAAATTAAACTAAAATCCAAATTGCAAACTAATGATAAAAATATGCCATTGTCTTAATATGAATGTTCTTAATGAAATATTTGGATATTTTTTCATCATACTGGCTTGTTGATCTAGTGGTTAGTGACCCTCACTATAATATGTATGTATTTAGAAATATAAGTATGTTTATCAGTGGTCTGGTTGCCATAGTACATGCTCTGCCTGGTTTTGGATCAGGCGACGTTGTGTGAATTGTTCCTAGATATTATTACTCTGATAGGATTTAGATTTTTCACAAATAGGAACACAGTATTTTTAATTAACATTATTATAAAAACATCGTGAGAAAACCCATATAACCCAAACTTTTAAGACAAGTGATTTTTCATTAATTCGCGAAAGGTCTGCGCGCTGGATTGCGGCCTATACAATCGACAAAAATGTGGTCTGCCACCTGCGCTTCAAGTTCATTTGCACGTCATAAATCAACAAGGATGATTTTGCCTTTAAGTTGCTAGACTCAATCTTTCAGCGGTTTTTGTTACATATGAATTCTTGTCAAAACTGGTAGACCTCATTTTAGACCTGCTCTAGCTTTTTCGACATTTTCGCCCGCGTTACGTTCAATATATGTATATTGGCTGCCTCTGTGGCGCAGTGGGAGTGTATCCGACTGCTACGCAAGAGGTCGTGGGTTTGATCCCCACCCAGAATAAAACTTTGTGTGATGAGCACGATGGTTCATTCTGTGTCTGGGTGTTACTTATCTATAATATGTATGTATTCAGAAATATATAAGTATGTTTATCAGTTGTCTGGTTTCCATAGTACAAGCTCTGCTAAGTTTGGAATCAGATAGCGTTGTATGAGTTGTCCCAAGATATTATATTATTATTATATAATAGTTTTGCGTAAAAGAGCAAGAAAATTCTGTCTATTCATCTATCCATCTATGTCACAAACATTCGGAATTATAATAATAAACCCTTACTCACGATCTTTATTCCACGTCCACGGAAAGCCCTTGTGAACTGACAAAATCATGTCATAATAGTAAATGGGGAGATGTGGTCACAAATACATCTTAAATTCTTTATGAATTTGTGACCATTTGCCATATGCACGCGTGTGGCGCTTAATGTACAAGGTTTTACACATGGGTACTTACGCCATATCGGGGATATGTCCTAATTCCACTTTGACGTTAGTTTTTATGAAGAAGTGTGGTAACAAAGTCTTGAAAGTGCACAGTCGATCTATCTGTTTCTTTGCTTTTTCTACTGAACCTTTGGAAGCTAATATGGTTTTCTCCAAATATTCTCTGTCTGAAATCATATTAAGTTTTTCTTTGAATTCATAATGTATTAAAACACAATTAAGTAATACATAATAAAAAACCGATTGGGTATTTTTTTTTGTCATTACTTTTAGAGATTATGAAAGTATTCTACTTTAAGTTGTTGGTATGCCATTTCTAGAATACAAATGTTATTTATAAAATAATTATCAAAAAATCTACTTACTAAAATCGTTTATCAAAATATGATTCTGCTTTTTTATCCAAGTTTCCAAAATGTCAACTGCTTCATCCATTCTTTCAGGTTTATCCAGATTGTACATTTTCCTGATTTCCTGCTTCGCATTTGCAGGTATTTTCAGAAGACGTATATTTACCATTGATTCCATTATGTAACTTTGTATAATAATTTAAATATGACGTCAGTATTTTTGGGAATTGAAGTCAATCAGATCATTAAATGTATGTGGTCATTTCTAATTTGAAATATCGCACGATGTTTTTATATCCCAACTTCTTATTTTTTGCAGATTAATGTATTTGTGAAAATCTATTATAACGTAGAACACTTCAGCCAACAAGTCTATTTCAACTAAGACTGATATTATCCTAATAATATAATTCAAACTTATACTACCTTGGACTGGCATCTAAGACTGTTAAACGTGAATTTATATATATTTTGACTGCCTCTGTGGCGCGGTGACAGTGTGTCCGACTTCGACGCAAGAGGTTGTGCGTTCGATTCCCACACGGGACACCATTTTGTGTGATCCACAAATTGTTGTTCCGAGTCTGGGTGTACTTTGCGCCCGTGACTTGTATGTTTGTAAAGTCCCCTGCGATACAGTACTTGTAACCTGTAGGTACTGCGGTAATCGTCTTTTAAAAAAATTAAAATAATATATGTTGTGGTCGGATCGTAGAATTAAACATTTTGTGATATCATGAAATGGTGGTATTTCGTGATAAAGCACAATAAGCACTTGTCACATCATGCTGCTTCATTGTAGGACCAAAATTTAACGAAGATATTTGATCAAGATTAATAATTTAAAACGAATGCTATTAACTTTGAAACATATTTGTAATTTCAGGTTACACTTACAAAAAATAGAAGAAAGTAGGGTGACCCCACCAAGAAAGTCCATGAGCTATTATTGAAACTCAAAATATGATATTTGGAAACTGCAACCAAACATATCGAGATAGCCGAGATTAAGCAACATTATCAGTGCCAGTTCATAGATGGGTGATCGTTTTCGATACGATGATGGTGATAGTTATAGTGATGACGATGGTTATGATGATGGTGACGATGATGACCATCAAAACGCCATCATTTTAACTAACATAGTAATAAGTGGAAACGTAGTGGATTGTACTTTTATCTATAGTGTAACATCTAAATTCTGTAATTTATTATTGTACAATTGTTTGTTTTCCAATAAAGTAAAAATAAAAATAAAAAAAACACCACCTTCAACACCACCACAATCACCGCTACCACCAATATAAATACCACCACGATCACCACCATTATTATTACCACCACCATCACTATGATCGCCACCACCATCATCACATATCGTCAACGCCACTTAGTTCATCCGGTACCTACTCTATTTTAAGTGAAATAAATGTTTTTTTCTTTCTAATACTTTCACTAGAAAGAGAGATCTACGATATTCATGCTTTCGGTATCTTCATAATTCACGTTTGCACACAAGTGCTTATGTCTGGCGTATATTTCTCTCAGCAGTGGTTTGGTGTCTATAATTCTACTACGTCAGTGTCAGTTTCTGGTAGATGGTAGTCTACCAGAAACTGACACTGACGTAGTAGAATTATAGACACCGGCAGTTAAATCGTAAAATATCCGTACTGTTTCTTAGACAATTCGACAGTAGATAAATACTTTTCTATTTTTATTAACATTATTTACTTAATTTAATCGAATTCTAAAAATAAAAAAATAATAGAATTCTAAAAATCTAGGCAATCTAGTATCTAAAAAAAATAGATCGGACTTCATTGTAAATTACAATGAAGTCCGATCTTCATTGTAAATTACAATGAAGTCCGATCTTTCTCTTTTTTTTTTTAAAAGTAAACTAGCAATGTGGGATTGAGTCCCACATTACTAGCAATCTTGTTAACCCCCCCACCTAAGCTCAAAGGATTGTATTAAGAGTAGGTTCACGTCGAAAGTATAATGGGTAGGATTCGAACCTGCGACCTCACGATTGCGAGACCGATGCCTTAGCCAGGCTAGGCTTAGGCTACCGCTACTACTAAAGTGTTGATAGGCATAAACTGTTTTAAACTGTATCAAGCATATGAAAATAGTGATAAAATGATGAGAAATGAACATATCGCTGATTATTGGAAAACGTCAAATTATTACATAACAAAATAATAATAAATTTATGACTAATTTGAAAAATAAAGAAAATTAAGTTAGACGCCAGTTCCAAGTGTAAAGATCACAAAAAAAAGCTGCCAAGAAACTCATGGGCCACTGTTTTAAAATCATTAAGTTGTATTATAAAAATGATCTTATTCAGCAAACCATTGTATTTTGTAAATTTTAACGCTTACGTATTATTAACGTTGAAATTAGTAAAACAAAAAAAAAGACCCGCCTACACAAAAAATATGGAAACAAGATGGTTTATTCTGTGTCTGGGTGTTATTTATCCATATAATGTATGTATTTAGAAATATATTAGTATATTTATCAGTTACATCGGTTACAAATACACAACTAACTTTTATCACAGCTATTGTCAAGTATTAAAAATTGAAAAAAGAGTGGTTGCATAATCATGTTATACCTTTTTAAAATGCTTAAGATGAGCCCTTTAATTTAATACCCGTATTGCAGTATTCAAATCTACTTTTTTTTCACAACTCCTTATTTTGACATCTCACTGCCGCCACGTTTGTCACATATCTAAGTACACTTGGGCGATCAAGACGATTCTAACAACGTCTTAATTGTATAAACCCGTTCAGTGGATTTTGAGATATCAGGTAATAAAGAATATAACATACATACAAGATACGCGTGGAAAACAACCCTTCGTGACAGTCGGGTAAAAACAAAATAAATTATATTTGAATTATATGTATATGGGTACATTTAAAACAAGCTTGCCCCCGTTATCGTTATTCTGATGTACAAGCTATAACCTTGGTAAACTTCATCGAAATTGGTTCAGTAGCTTTTTCGTCAAAAAAAAAAAAAAGAAACATTCAGTCACTAAGTTCACGTTTATAATTTTAGTAGGATGAACATGAGCCGAAAGAAGATTAGAGTTAGATCATTATGATATATTACTAGTTGTTTTTGTACGAGTATTTCAGGTAATTACCTGCCTTTTGTTCAGGTAAACTAATCATAAACTATGAATGATAACTGTCAAAAACATTGTGGAAATTTAAAGCTATTTATATCTAGATTTTGAACAAACGAAGTAAATCCATGAAACTTAAAATCATGACTCAAATGAACGGCTTAAATTAAATAACAAAAAATGTTTTAATGCTAATAAATAGTCACACGGATTGCGTTTGGACATTTTTGGGGTTCCGTAGCAAAATGTAACCCTTATAGTTATACCACTTCCGTCCGGCCATCCATCCGTCTGCAGCTTAGCTCATAGACTGTTAGAGCTAGAAGGCTGCAATTTTGCATGTATACACATATTATTTACGCCGACAAAGTGAAAATAAAATCTTGTTAAACATTTTTTTGAGGGTACCCCATATGTAAAGTTGGAGGTCTTTTAAAAACGTTTCGTAGTTGTGAAGACAACTTTTAGATTTAGGCATCCGTTAGTGAAATATTAGGCATGAAAGTGCAAATTCATGTTTAGAGTCAAGTGTCCTCCCCTCCCCTGCCAATGCTAAATGGTTGGTATGTGAAAAAAATCACAGTAGTTGTAGTGAAAGAAAAACTAAAACAGCTAAGTAGGCTTTACAAGTTTACTAGTAACAGCTGATAAAACGAGAAGTAACAATTTTTAATTAAAAATTCCACTGAATATAACGTTGAAAGTATGAAACAAAAACAACAGAAAAGCCACTTCTTAGGCTACATTATTCAGAGGGTGGGCGGGGAGGACTACGGAACATAACATGTGCGTGGCCCGACATGCACTTGCCCGGTTTTCGTTCCTTTTGAGGTACGGAACGCTAAACCCAGAAACCTAGCAAGTTTTTGCTCATTTGATTCGCCTGTCTTGACATGTACTCCGATCCTAGATCCAATATAGGCGGAAGGTGAAACGGTGGTAAGTACTCAACAGTCATTAATGTACCGGCGACCACTCTATCGGAACATTTAATCTCGTACTGAAATATTCGAAGAATGTCTATTCCGCTAGTGGGCTTTTTTAAATTCTTCTTTACATTGTTTTCTGTTAAATATTTTATAATTAAACGAGCACCTGAAATGCCAGTTCTATCATTCAGTGAATCTCGATATTTCATCTTTTCGTTCCAGTATGACTCTAAGTGCCATCTTATTGTGCAGGCAAGTATTTTGATTTATTTTTTATTTATCTTTTATTTAATACTTTTTAGTAGTTGTAACTAGCTTTTATCACAGCGATTGGCAAGTATTGAAAATTAAAAACAGAATGGTTGATCTAACTTTTATATAATGCAGTCGAAGGCACTATACTAAGTTCATCGAGATCTATTGATGCCTCCGACTGCCTCTGTGGCGCGGTGGGAGTGTATCCGACTGCTACGCAAGAGGTCGTGGGTTCAATCCCCACCCAGGGTAAAACTTTGTGTGATGAGCACGATGGTTTATTCTGTGTCTGGGTGTTATTTGTCTATAATATGGGTGTATTTAGAAATATATAAGTATGTTTATAGGTTGCCTGGTATCCATAGTTCAAGCCCTGCCTAGTTTGGGATCAGATAGCTTTGTGTGAGTTGTCTCAAGATATTTATTATTATTATATTAACTTTTATATCAGTAATCATCTCATATAAAAATGCTAGTCTTGACTTGACTCATTAATTCATTTCTCAACGCAAACCCTTGGATTATTAACTAAGGATCCACAGCAGGTTTCCTATCCCATGAATCATATATGATTCATGATGCAATATTTGTATCGTCTTAACTTATAGGTGATTTCAAAATTTAATGAACACAGCAGAACACATTGATGGATATAAATAAAATACAATAATAATAAAAATATAGATACACAGTATTTAAGTTAAACCATTAACACGCCTCGCCTGCTATGATCAATCATTGTATCAGAGTATTGAGTTTAATACCGTACCAGGAATCTCGGGGGAAACAGAGTTTGATACTTTCTTCACGAGCGTGCCGATTTCAGGCTGAGTTCTGCTTTGCGGGACTGCCTACTGGACTCGGGAACCTTAAGAACTTTTGAATCCCGTCAGTTTCATTACATTCACGCACAAAATGTCTATTTATGCGCTAGCCTTTTTTCGAAGTGAAAACTTCTTTATCGGCGTTGTGCACTTTTTTGATATGGGTATAAAATGGTAAAGTCGCGTTAGGATCACGTGGCCGTAAGGTTCTTAGAATACGAAGGTCAATTTTGTCGCAATCTGCAATGTTATAATAGCTCAGGTGGGAAATCGGGCGGTCTTGAAACCAGAAGACCCGGTTCGTTTTCGTAAGTAATCGTTTCCGTCTCCATTGGCTGTAATAAAGTTGGGCCCTCGTCAAAACGAAGCTAGCATGATAATAACTCTAGCTTGATATCAATCACTTTAATATATGTTTCAGGGTTTACCAAGAGTTTAGGATGGTTTAGGATAAAATAATAATAATATGTTGGGACGCCTCACACAACGCTATCTGATCCCAAACTAAGCAGAGCTTGTACTATGGAAACCAGACAACTGATAAATATACTTATATTTTTCTAAACACATACATATAGATAAATAACACCCAGACACTGAATAAACCATCGTGCTCATCACACAAAGTTTTATCCTGGGTGGGAATCGAACCCACGAGCTCCGGCTTAGCAGTCAGGGTCACTAACCACCAGGCCAGTCAACAGACCATTAGGTAAGGATATCTTTATCCTGAACTTCCTCAATTCTTGAACCTTGAGAGTTGAAATTTTTCAGAGAGGTTTCTTTTGGGATGTAGACGATAAGAAATAAATGTAGTAATGTAGACGAAATATGTGTAGTAGGATAAGAAATAATTTTAGAAAACTCGAGTTTTAGAGTTGTGAACTAACTTAACGCAATGCAGCGAGCCTGTTGGTCTAGTGGTTAGTAACCCTGACTGCTAAGCCAGTGGTCGTGTGTTCAATTCCCATCCAGCATAAATCTTTATGTAGGTAATGAACATAATTGTTTTTTATGTGACGTATGTAGTTGACTGGTTACCATGGCTCTGCCTAGTTTGGGATCAGATGGCCATGTGCAAGTTGTCCCAACAAGGTGCCGATTGGGTAGTATGATTTGGTGGTTATTGACCCAAGCCTAAGCTAAGCCGTAGGTACCCAAGATATTTTTTTTATATTCTGTGTCTGGGTCTTATTTATCTATAAAATGTATGTATTTAGAAATATATAAGTATATTTATCAGTTGTCTAGTTTAAATAGTACAAGCTCTGTTAAGTTTGGGATCAGATAGCGTTGTGTGAGTTGTCCCAGGTTATCAGATTAGAACTGAAATAAAAAAAAAAACGTTTTTACGTTTCCACTCCCGTCATTGTACATTACCGAGCGAAAACAGTTTTTATTTATCAACTTAATATATATAGGTACCCCGCTATCTAACTAGGTATACTCATTGTCAACTCGGTTTAGAATCATGGTCTGATCACCCCTCTGGATCGAATCAAGGATTCAACTGACTAAATCGGCTCCCTGTATAAAAACTAGTCGACGTAACCAATAGTGACTATTAAATCAACTGATACCCGCTCTCTCCAGTCGTGCTATATTTCTGTTTCATCGGACTAACAGAGTGGAGGAAGTACAGTGTGCACTTTTACTTCGTATTGGCTAGTCTAGACCGAAGTTCGTTAGAAAAAAATACCCAACTACGTATAAGACATAATTCATCATGTAATTATGGGTCATTCATATCTGTAATCTCAGTTGAGGGCAGGCTGATTGTTATTCACCGCTGATTATACGTGATTAAATTAAAATGATCATAACCACTTCTTTTGTTTAAAGAAGACAATTTCCGCACAAGGATACAACCTGGGTGGACTTAAAAAACATACAAATTAAGAACAAAAAACTCGAACAACAATTTGTGGATTACACAAAATGGTGTCCCGTGAGGAAATAAACTTACAAACTCTTGCATAGCAATAGTACACACTCCCAGTGCATCACCGAAGCAGTCAACTTGCCAACAAACAACTCGATACTCATTCCTACAACAATGGCTTAGGAAATAGTATAAATGTCTTCCAACATTGATAATATTGTAAAAAGGTAAGTGAAATGTGTAAACCCGAACTTGAACCTAGAAGCTTCTAGCTAGTGGAAATTACCTGTAAGTAAGTACCATTCAGTAACTGCTAGGTTAATTTCGACGATATTTAATTTTGATATTATACCTTCCTTGATGTCTAAGCATACTTGAAGTTTGGACAAGGACTTAAGTCAAAAGTGCAAGTACTCTTGTCGTAGTTCAATTCATACTGGGCGAATAACCGCTCGATGATTTTACAATGATAATTTAAACATTCAAATCAAAAAGTATTGAAATATATCGCGTTGTAGTATTTTTCCTATCGAGCTTTGTTTTGCCAAAGTGCAAGATCACGACGTGACTAAGGGCAGTCTTGGAATGGGTCTTGCGTCAATACACCTGGTTAAGATCTTGGTCTCGGTCTTGCAACAATGGTCTCGCAAATCTTGCAATTAACTCTAAACCAAATTCTACATATTGATTATGTTTCTCTTTTGCCGAAATTAATCTACATTAATTAAACTAAACCTATTTAGATATGTTGCCTACTTTATGTACCTACTAAAATAAAATACCGGAAAATATTAAATCTTCAACATCTTATTTTAACTAGATAATAACTCTATAGACATTAGCAGAGCGAAGTAATCATTTTCAAGGCCTAACTCATTTCTTAATCAAAATAAATGGCGAGAACGAAGTGAATAGTATTTAAAATGACATAAGCATATATACACGATACTTACTACTCACAAAATAATTTAGATAAATATTTACACTGTACTTGAAGACATTCGTTTTCAAGCAGTGACTGGGCTAATGCATAACCTTTGGTCAATTTGTGAGTACTACTTGAATATATTTGTTCAATTACAAGTGCTGAGTAGTAGTAGCAGCAGCTGAAGGCCACCAGAAAACGCCAAGAACACAGAGATCGAAATCATTTTAGAAATATAACATAATTATTTTAAAAGAGTGGCCCTTAGTTTCTTGTCAGCTTCTTCTCCTGGATCACACTTGGAACTGCCGCTTAACTACATTTTGTTTTGTTTTTCAGACAACGCTAAATTTAATTATGTATTAATTTTCATTTTTCAATGAATGATCTAGTTTTTCGAAATCAAGTTATTTGAGTTTAATATATGTGTGTGTTCGTGTGTGTGCGCGCGCTACTCTAGCGAAGTTTAATGCTTTCCTTCTGTTCTCTCGGTGGTTTGTGCTACGACTTGATAAATTCACATGTAAATAAGTTTATATTCAGAGTCTCTGTCGTCAGAGGATATGTAATTATCTAATCCAAATACGGGATGTCGAAATAAATACCAAACAAAAACAAATAATGCTATTTATTAGGTAAGTACTCCTTTGTGCACCAGTAAGGGGCATTTTATAAATATCCAAATCCAAATAAATATAACCAAACTATCTTCAGCAGTTACAAATTATTAAAATTTACATATAAATAAATAATATGCTAAAACATTATAGATCTTACATTGAAAACGATAATGACAAATAATAAAAACAGAACTCAGTTAAGTTACAAAAACCAGACACGAGCATAGAGCTGCGCCGGCCAAGATCTAACTCTAAAGAATTTGCAAAACAACACAATTGCTAAGATAGTAAACTATTGTTTTTGTAATGATCTTACCTCACCAAGATTTTTCTTAGCTATAAGTACTTGTAGTTTATATAAAACTTCCGCGTTAAAGCTTATGTATAGATAATGACAATGATGGATATAAACAATAGTTCAGAGAGTAATAAATTGATTCTACTTTTGGGTCACAATTAGTCGAATTAGTCTACACTTAATACTCTGAAGGATCCTGGCATGCCAACGTAGCTTTCATTAAATTTATCAGCTTGTCTGCAAGATTCATCTGTTTTAGCTTCGTTCATCTCCTGGAAGAACTCCACATTCTTCTTACAAAAGATGATATCCAGCCATTTTTCTGAAATTTTATTTAAGTTTGAACACCAAAATACTGTATACACCCTTAAAATATTGTCACGATTGTAACATAAAATCACAATATTTATTATAATACAATAATGCAGACGACATTTTTTTTTTTAACTTTGGCATAAAATGACTGAATTTTGTGAAAAATGTAGGCTAAATCTTTACTAATATTTTAAAGCTGAAGAGTTTGTTTGAACGCGATAATCACAGAAACTACTGGTTCGAATTGAAAAATTATTTTGTGTTGAATAGCCCATTTATGGAAGAAAGCTATAGGCTATTTAACATTGCGCTACGATCAATAGGAGCGGAGCAGTAATGATTAATTTTGCAAAACCGGAAAATTAACGCATACAAAGTTGCGTGGATCAGCTAGTTAGATAATATTGGTCGCCGAGTAGCCGGTGACCGGGTACCCAGCGCGAAGTGTATGGCGAGTACGGTAGCTTACACGCGCTTACGGCATCCATCTGGTCGCCATTTTTTGTTTTTCCGATCCTGTAAATAGAACCACACATTCACTGCCAGATACCTGGTTTCTTTCTGGCGCTGGGTACTGGAACGTGTAAAAAGGGACAACGTTATGTGGTCCTTTTGGCTACACAGGAAGTTTTGTCAAAACTGGTGGTCCGCTTTCTTCATTCAGTGGTGTTTTGTAAATACTTCTCGCTATTATTTTAGTAATAAGTGTTTGTTAATAATTTTGGTTATTTTCTTTCGGTGTTATTTTAGATGTTATATTATTATTTTATTTAGAGTTAAAAAATAATAATTACCGTTTAACTCCTTCAAAGGTTTTTCTTTGCCACCATAGTCTTCAGGCATAATATCTTTACCAACAGCCTCATGAAGTGTATCCAAATTTTTGTGTAAATGTATTCTGCCACCAACTTTTTCACTGAGTACTTGTTTAAATAGTGAAACTAAAGAGTCCACCATTTTAGATGCTGATATGATGTCAATTCTTTTTATTCTCATTCCGTATCCTTCCTTAAAAATAAATAATAAACATTTTAGCAAACGAACTTATGGATATATCTTCAACTGAAATGAAAATTGGAAAGGATTAATTAATTATTGTGTTAAATTTGTGTAAACTAATTTAATTTTAGTTTCAATTTAAGTTTTATTTAATATTTCGCAGTGTTCAGAATTTCTTTCGCGTGAAGTTACAGTCCTACTCTCTCACTAGAAATGTTAGCGTAATATGATAAAAAGTAGCCTATGTTACTCCTTACATCCTCAGCTGTCTGACAGTAAAAGTTGCGTCAAAATCCGTTCAGCCCGGAGATTAGCCGGAACAAACATACAGACAGACCGACAGACAGACCAACAAAAATTAAATTTGTTTTATTTTTATAAGTCTTACTATACTTTCATATGCGTTTAGTAAGTAACTGTTATTTTGACATTACAAACACACACTTCAATTTTATTTATTTGTATAGAAATCGCATTGATGAGATCTATAAAGCGTGTTAATTCAAGTTTAGGTAAAACTTTATAACAAAACTTCACTTTATGCTTTATTGAGAATCATCTAAGATGCAAACTTTGCACAAAGACCAGCTATTTCAACATCAGCATATTCTTTGTTAAAAAGCTAAGCCTAAGCTCATCTTATAGATTCTAGCTCTAGCCTAAAGTATAGCGTCAATTTCTCTGTTGCTAACACTAATTTAATAGCAAACCATTTTCAAAAAAAAACATAGATTGACGATGTTTTGTGTACATACTTAGCTTAATATTAGTTAGTAAGAATAATTGTTTTGGAGACTACTTACTGTCAAAACTGCTAAAACATGTCTAAGCTCCACTGGACTAAACTTTGTTACGAAGTTAAGAATATTTGTATCTCTATAATCAAAAACCAAAGCAAAACCAGAGTTGTAGTCGTTCATTTTAGAATATTCACTGAACTGAAAAAAATAACAAATTAAGAATAAGGTTTATGCCCTTCGAAGAATTACAAACTTTTGAAGCATTCAAAAACCGGGCAAGACCATGTTGGGCCATGCTCAGTTTAGGGTTCTGCAGTCTTGAATAATTCCATTAGCAGATGAGCATATGTTTTAGCCCTTTTGTTGAGAAACGCAGTTTTTCGGAAATAATCGAACCCACGACCTTTGGTTTGGCAGTCGGGGTAACTAGTCACTGGATCAATAGGCCATTATGTTAATGTCTCTTGTCCTTTAAAAAATGAGTATGTCAATTATTACCGCTTCACTTTTAAATATGCCAAACTGCTTAAAACTTTTACTTTCTTTCCTCCAAGCTTCCTTTGTTTGATAATCACATTTAATTACAAATAACCTGGATAGTTCTGGCAAAATCATTATTTATCTAATAAGAAGAGTATCTCAGTCTATTACATTTTTGCTATATTTACTCAGACCGCCTGAACTGTTTCTAATAATTATCTTGTTTTGACATAATAAGACTTAAGTAAAAATATACGTACCATAACAACGTATTTGTAGAAAATATGTATCAATGACGTTTCAATATTTTCAGAAATTAATCTCATTATATACACTCTGTAGTGTTCTTTTGTCAATTTAGGTAAGTGCGCTTGGTGACTAAAAATAAACAATAGTAACAAAAAATAAATTTAAAAATGACCATATTGAGGAATAAACATTTTCGGAAAATTCAAAACCATCTAAAAAAAAATATAGAAAGTGGTAAAAAATATTGCAATAATACTAACATTTAAACTTTCGCGTTGCATGATTATAACTATTTATTATACGGAAATTAACGCGCATTATTTACTATAAAATTGCTTGACGTTTCAACCCGTTATTCCCGTATAATAAATAGTTATACTGCAATAATGATTAAAAAATCTAAAGTTACTTTTTAACAAGGAAGATTATACTTACACCATACTTAAAATGGGGGCGAAATCTTCTCTTGCAAAGTTATTTGGGAAGAATTCAGGCATAAGTGTTCTGAAGGTACATAGCCTATCTATCTTTTGTTTCGCACGCTCTACCAGACCTTTGGCTGTCACTAGTGTGGTTTCAAGATATATCCTTGCTAGAAAATGAAACAGCTATTGATGGATAGGATTAATGTAATTTCTATCATCCGTTTTTCCGGCAATGAGACAATACAGGGATAAATAAATTGTTCAGGAATTATATTCTGAACATAATTTTATTTTTTATTTACCAGTAAGTATAACTAAAATTAAATGATAGCTTTAAATTATATAATAATTAAGAAAGAGTTATGCGTGTCACTTAATAGCTCTCGTGACAAAGCGATACGAATGTAGGTATTCGTATCTATATGGTTTTGAATGACGCTCATGTTCATTAAATGATTCTATATGTATATAATACTAGCTGCCTGTCATATCGTACGGATGTCATATCGTAGCATTTTATACCTTGAGTTACATTATTATAATTTTCGTATGGATCTCTATTTTTTTTTTTTAAATATAGCTTATGTTACTCCCCGATAATGTAGCTTTCTAATGGTGAAAGAATTTTTAAAATCAGTCCATTACTTTCGGAGCCTATTCAATGCAAATGTTATTTATAATATTATACAGTATTGATTAATAAACAAAAAGGAATAAAATTAAAACAAAATTTTCAGATCTAAAACAAGAATGATCAAGAAGAGAAAGTCGTTTATTGAAAAAATTGACAAATCTACTCGTAAATCCGTAAACAAGGTAAAATTAGGTATTACAATCGGAACATATTATTTGAAATAAAACACAATATCATATAAATAAGGTTCTTAAAAATGCTTTTAAGCACTTTATTTTATAACTTATGTGCAATAAGTGAGTTAAATAAAAAAAAACTTACGAAAATCTTTCTTCAGGAAATGGTTCTGCATTTTCACCCATTCTTCTAAAATATCCACGGCCTCGTCAATTCTTCCCGGTTTATCCAAATTTATTTCCTTTCTAACAGCTTTCACTGTATCTGGATGAAATTCAAATAAACCATTTTTCAAACTATCCATTTTCACTGCAACGGTCAACTATGAACTGAGTTACGTAGCTTCTGAACTAATCTTTATATCAACGAAGTTAAACGTATGGGGAGCTTCCTCTTATAAGCTAGTGCCAATATGCAGCGTTGGATGTGTAATTCGATTTCTTGATATTTTTGGTGGTTTAATTTGGTTTTTGTTGATTGATCAAATGAAATCAATGAAAATTTAATCCCTATACTTGGTTTTTGTGCGTGTGTAATATTTTAGAATTTTGCTTTCGATATCTTGGCGATAAACTCCACTTAGTATAAAGGTCTAGTGCTTAGTGACTCTGACTGATACCAGTGATTTTTTTTCTTTTATTTAATTGTTTTTTATTCTTGTGAATACGTCGACCAGAGGTCGCGGGTTCGATTCCCATACAGGACACCACTTTGTGTGATCCACAAAATATTGTTTCAAATCTGGGTGTACTTGAAAAGTCCCTTACGACACTGGACTTGTATTGTATTTAAAAAAAAAGATTTAGATTTTAAAATAATGTAGAACAAGTTCGATCTCTAGACGGCTATTTCAGTGAATAGGGAATACAATGACTAAATCCAAATAGATTGCGGTTAACATTTTGAGAGTTCCGTAGCCAAAATGGCAAAACGGAACCCCTATAGTTTCGTCCTGTCCGTCTGTATGTCACATGCATTTTACTCAAAGACTACACAATGAATGTTGATAAAATTTGGTGAAAAGGTATGTTGCAGAAGCCGCTACTTAGCTTGATAGCTAAATAATAAAAATAAATATTTTTAGGGGTGGCCACTCCATACATGTAACAGAAGTTTTTTGATTTAGTGAATATTTTTGGAAATAATCGCTGATCACAAATGTAGCGCTTAATAAGTACTTTAAATTATTTTCGACATCTTCAGATTTACCGTCATTGAGTTATTGCCGGTGCAATTATTCAAATCGGATTTTTCAGATGTAGTGCATTTATTTGTAATATCGTATGCGGAACCCTACTCTGAGCATGGTCCGTCATGCTCTTGCCCGGTTTGTTTAGTATAGTACAAAACAACCTGCATAAAGTCGGTCCGCTAAGTAATACCTACTTGAAATAAACTGGTGTGCCAGCTATAATAAAATCTTATAGAATTTTAACTTAAACTTACTTACTTTAACGTACATACAAACAGAGTTTTCTTCCTTTGATATGTTTATCATTTTGTCATTACAATCATCAATATGCATAACGCTTTTTTGTTTTAGAGTAAATAATGTAAATATGGACACTACCTCTTTGAATTACACTTGATCTTTGAACTAGTAGTCACTTTATATAGGTAATCGATGTTGGTAAATTATAAAACTTACGTGATGTTGGTGACAATTCTGTGACTATGAGCAAAGAGTATGAAAGGATAGATAGCCATTGTGAAACATTTTAGTATTGAAACCGTCTCAATTAATTTTTGTGGGGTAAGAGTGTGACGTGGTAGCTGTTCGGTTGTGGAATGCACCACCTTAAGATATCAGACAGGCACAATCAACTATTATGTTTAAAAAAATGGTAAAAGCGCACTACCTGTCCAGCGGTCCAGTATTGTGTTTATGTAATGTTTGTTTGTTGTATTTTTTTTTAAATATAGTATATTGTGTATTTATGTATCTATTGTATTGACATTCTTCTACACCACGTGGTACTCTTATAAACATTCCTGTCCATCCAAAGGTTGCCTGGAAGAGATCGCTCTCAGGGATAAGGCCGCCCATTGTGCATGCGCTTATGTAGGTAATAATGATGTGATCGTGTAATTATAATGTAATTTAATAAGTGTGGTGTACAATAAAGAATTTTCTATCTATCTATTTATCTATCTTAATATCAATATACGAGTATGAAATAAATAATTCAATCATGTCGCGTTTCAATATTGCTGCTCTCGTCAAAGGCACCGTGCGCTCTAGACTTATATATATACTAACGTATATACATACATAGTGTGCAAAGAAAAGAATACTTCTTTATGACAGTGCTACAAGTAAGACAGAGAGAAAACAAACACAATATATATATTGTGACCCATTTTGAATGATAGGTCTTCCCAAGTCGTATTGCTTTTAATGAACTCAAACAATATTTGTGTTTATGTACGTTAATCGTAATTATTTTACAAAATACCTCATCTCAAACCATGGTTACATGCTCTATTAGTAATTGTGACGTTTCCAGTCAAAAAAATCCTGGGAATCATTCGTTTCACCGGTAGGTTGTATTTGGCTAAGTACCTAGATCTTAATTATGTTTATTTCGAAGAAATGTATATGAAAGCCGTCATAGTAAATATGAAATTCATATAATGAAATCCTAAACTTTACCTTATTAGGGATAATATAGTGATTCATTCGTTAGAAGTAGTGTTTTTATGAAAACATTATTTTTTTATGTTTACACTAGACTAATCCATAACGATCATTTTATCGCAAGCATTTTCTAAAATCCTATTTTTGTTTATGCTCAATCACACAACTATTTTATGAGTATTAAAGAATATTATTAATATGCCAAACTGATATAACAACGACAATAACAATATCATTATTGGTACATAATCTACTAACGTACCATAGAATAAATTTTGTCGTATACATAATGTTGGACGTCTCGTCAAAACGAAGCACCAGGATCTAAGGATCCTGTTCCACAATAATTTAATAACTTTTTAGTTACAAGTGAATTGAAACATGAGGGGTTTGCAACGTCGCCATCGTACGTAAATCAAGACATTTCTCCGCCGCCATTGTCATTTTTAGGCCAAAAAGATGAGGTTTAAGTTACAGATTAAAGCAGAAGATGTAAGTGAAACAAAAGTAAATAGTTAGGCATAGGTGTACTTTGGCAGCTAAAAGTAACAGACTGGCTCACAAGTAACCAAAAACGTTTCTGAAGCTTCGCCGGCGCTATCGCGATGTAATTAGGATGGGAATCTGACTGCCAAAACACAAGTTTACGCATACATGTTCCTCGGCGGAAGCCCCAGTTTCTTCTTCTTCGTAACTACAAAGGCATAGACCTGGAGGCATTGCGGCGTGATGCTGATGATCTTGACTGGTCTCCCCTGGTCGAGAGCAACAGCATCGACGACAAGATTGAGTATTTTAATACTTGTATTCTTAATCTATTTGACCAGCACGCGCCTGTCAGACGAGTTAAAGTAAGGCATGACCCTGCTCCATGGATATCGCCTCAGATTAAAGAGCTTATGGGATGCAGGGACAAAGCTAAAAGTAGGTATATACGTAGACCCTCGGAGCTTAACCTCGCCTATTACAAATCGCTGCGTAATCGCTGCAATCATCGGTGTCAAGATGCTAGGAGACGCTATTTCCACGACTCACTTAATAACCATAGTTCTTCTGATATATGGAGATTCCTTAAATCTGTGGGTATCGGTAAATCATCAGTTAACCAGTGTAAAGACGTGAACCTAAATGATCTCAATAGGCATTTTTCTCTTCTCCCTTTTTCTCTTGATCCAGGTGTCAAGGCTTCGACACTGGATAGTCTCTCTAGACTGCCGGTTCCACAATACTCTATTTTTAACCTGTGTGATGTTACTGAGGACGATGTTAAGAAATCTGTACTGGCGATTACTTCTTCAGCAGTCGGCAATGACAAGTTGTGCTCACGTATGATTACTCTCATTCTTCCTTCAATACTTCCTGTTATCACTCATATTTTCAATTACTCATTTACCTCTTGCTCCTTTCCTTCAGCTTGGAAACAGGCACACATTATACCTTTACCAAAAACTAATAATCCTACCTTATTAACTCACTTTAGACCTATTTCTATTCTTCCATTTCTTTCTAAAGTCTTTGAGCACATAGTACACAAACAACTATAAATTTTCTTAACATCGAACTCAATCATTTCCTCATTCCAATCAGGGTTTCGCGCTGGTCACAGTACAGTAACAGCACTTCTTAAAGTTACGGATGATATCCGCTGGGCAATGGAGAATAGATCCCTTACTGTTCTTGTACTGCTTGACTTTAGTAGCGCCTTCAACTCTTTAGATTTCGACATACTACTAGGTATCCTTAAATCTATAAATTTCTCTTTTTCTGCTTTAACCTGGTTTAATTCATATCTTCGGGGACGCTCTCAGTGTGTTCGCCTTCAGGAGTCTCACTCTGACTGGTGTAACCTCACCGAGGGTGTTCCTCAGGGTAGCGTTCTCTCTCCTATTCTTTTTTCAGTATTCATTAACTCTGTTATTAAAGTTATCTCTTCCAGTTTCCATCTTTACGCAGATGACTTGCAGCTTTACCGGCATTTCCCTGTTGCTGATGCTAGTTCGGCTATTGCTGCAATGAATCATGACCTTGCTTGTGTGAGCGATTGGGCCAAGTCATTTGGTTTGCAAATAAACCCTGCTAAGTCACAGGCCATGATCATAGGCAGCAGATTTCTTCGTAATGCGGTGGATGTTACATCTTTGTCGCCATTATACCTTGATGGTATTCGCATCGACTATACCGAAACTGCTAAAGATCTGGGTGTAATTATTGACTCTAATCTTTCGTGGAGTACTCATGTCAGCGAGGTCAGTCGAAAGGTACATTTCTCTATGCACACATTAAGATGCCTTCAGAGTTTCTTGCCTTTGAAGACTAAAATTTGTTTGGCCCAGTCTCTCATTCGGCCGATTATCGACTATGCTGATGCCTGCTATTTGGATGCCACAGAGGAGCTATTAAATAAACTTGAGCGTTTGCAAAACCTATGTATTCGTTTTGTTTTTGGTCTCCGAAAGTATGATCATGTCTCTCACCTTCGCAAAGAACTCAAGTGGCTCCCAATCTGACTTCGCAGGAACACTCGCATTCTCTGTCTCCTTTTCAACATCCTACATAACCCATCTTATCCTCCTTACTTGCGAGAGCGGTTTTCTTACGCTCGTACTAACGATGCACCATGCAGGTCGCATCTTAGATCCCTCCTTAAATTCCTTCCTCATAAAACCGACTATTATTCTTATTCCTTCTCTATTCATGCTGTAAGATTGTGGAACTCACTTCCGCCTAGCATACGCGACTTGAAAACTATTTCTCTCTTTAAGAAACGTGTAAAAGAGCATTACCTTTCCTCTTAATGGGTACATTTTAAATATTTATGTATTAATATGTATTTATTTATAAGCATAAGCATTATGTATTTATATAAGTATATATTTAGATATTTGTATGTATATATAGTTATATTTCTTAGTTTAAGACGCTAGCATATTTATTACCTTCTTTTAACTCTCGCACACTATTAGTCTACATTATTCTTCTACACTTTTCCTTTCGCAGGTCTGCTGGCAGAAATTTCTTTAGAAATAAGCAGTACCTTTGTACTCAATTGTATTATGTAATTTATAATTGTTTTTACAGTGTGTACATAAATTATAAAATAAATAAATAAATAAGTTTCACCTCATTTTGGAGCCGGAGGACCTACAGTTACCACTCAAATAAACATAAAACATTACATGAAATATTTTAGATTTTATGTGTATTTTTATTTACGTTATTTCAATGTTTAGTACTAGCCAATCGTATGTGATATTTGTGAATTATTTTATTATTGCATAAACTCAGGATATACTAGACATGTTTTGTAATAATACTTAACAATATTTGTCGACTTTAAGACATCTCGTCACTAGCCCACGCATACATTGATAAATCAAAAATCGTCGCACGTAAAGGAGCTCTTTGTTCGTTTACTAGTATATACTATGTAAGTCCATGTTGCATACTGAGTTGTAAAATGTCAACTGAACTGATATTACTGGCCAGATCTTTTCGCCAGATACCTATGTGGTATAAGGCATGAAGATAGAATAAATAATCTTTATAGTTATAGAGTACTTTGTAGAGGTCAAACAAAGTAGTGATATATTTATTCTTATATTTTCCTTGGTATATTGACAATACGTTGAGTCCTAGTCTAGGAACAAATACCATTTATGAGATATACAGCTTTTGAGAAATATTATTATTAGTATGGAAACCCCCGTAGAGTACGTTTTGTCAAGTACGCGATACTAAAGAATCAATGACGTCGCTACTCACCTCAGCCGCTTTCCCTCCAGAAATACTTCAGTGACGGTATGTTAAATAACATTAGCGGCCACAACTTTTGAAAGTTGTTTGGTTGAAATGCGAAATTGTATTATGTGTCTATTCTATTACTTATTATCTTTGACTATGATGATTATGATGTCTTTAATAATTTATTTAAGGCACACTTGAATTTTGTACGCTTGACACAGACTCATTTACATTTGCCAGGTACTTGTTGAGCTCTGAGTTTTATTTACTAACATATTATATCCAATATATTGCGAACTTGGCATTACATGTAAATGTAGAATCGCGACGTATCACAAGAGTTGTTTTGCATCCTAAGTGGATAAAGAATTTTGATTTTTTTTGAATTTTACAGGTATATTTGAAGTGAATATGCAGGTATCATATTCCTTTGGGCTATTCATATTAAAGAATATTGAGCCCTACCCAAATCTTAGGTGGTTTCAAATATTTTTAAAATGCTAAATAACGTTTTAAATAAATTTCATTTCATTTCATTTCATTTTATTTCACGTATAGGTATGTTAAAATTATATTATTTCACCCACGATTAACGCGATAAAACGTACCAAGTAAAGTAAGAGCATTTAAAGACGTGGAACCAAAACTAATCCCTATTTAGTTAAGTACTAGATATTTTGAACCCACGATCAAATATTTATAAGGATTGACTATTTAAGAGAAAAGGTAATAATTTCCGGTCTAGTAATAAACTGGGTTATCCAATAGCGACCAAGATCCCTTGTAGTTCACAACTCAAATCGCGAATGGATCACCTAAAAAGCTGTAGTCTTATAAATCAGAGATCTACGGCTCATTGTATACAAAGCTTGAAATTCTAAAACCGGTAGACTCGCTAGTAATCGAGATCTCTTATCAGAATTATATTGTTAGAATAGCTGTTATAATTATAACCGAAATTCACTTTGATGGTTCATAGTTGCTTATATATCTTATGATACTTGCAAAGCTCTAATCGAATGGAACAATCGCATAAAAATTAAATATCAATCTCGAATATTGTCCAATAACTACATATTATGCATTACACGAGGGTCAACAAAAGTTTTGGTGCTCAAAAATCATACCTTTTATTTTTTATTTCATATATCGATCATGAATGTATTTACCTTAAATATCTTTACACTGTTCTAATTCTAATCTCCATGGAAATTGCCAGTAAAATAGGTCTTCAGTAAACCTTTTAAGAAGGTCATAATTTCGAAATTATTTTATACCAACTCGGGTAACTTCAATACACAATTTTAATGTTTTTTTTTTTAATATCTTAAATGAGATCATAATTACAGAGTTATCGGTCAGAGGCATGGGCATGTCAAATGTGGTAGGACTAATATATTTTTTTAAATTAAAAAAGTGAGATGACAGAGAAAGAGACGGATTGCTCATGTCGACTCTTTGAGCTTAAACCACCACATATTCTTAACACTTGATAAAACCTGTAAACTACCATATTCTTGGAAATAAAGTTTTATTATTATTATAACTAGTTAACTGTCCTTTGATTGTATAGTATCAGAGTAGGAATATGTCCCACGTTATAGGTAGATTATAAAAAGCATTTTTTTCTGTGTGCTTCTAGATCGCGCAGCATTTCTTTATTGTCTTCAAAACATCATACCTTCCTCTGTCGGCTTTATGCAGGATCATAGTGTATATAACTTAGATTCGTCACCTTTCAGTACAATATTAAAGTTAAGTTGAAAAAAAAAATGAAATATATATTTGTTACTAATATTAATATTTTTTATGTCCCAATAATCAGCGTTAACTAGCGCTTACGATAGTTATCATGTCAGTGTCACTCTAAACTGCAAGAGTATCCAGAAACTTTTGGCTGACTGATTTGTAATAAAATACTAAAACTTTTATTGTAGAACTACGTAGAAGTCCTACGACTCCTTGTAGAAGTCCTACGACTCATCGTAGTAGTACTACGACTCATTGTAGACCACTACGACTCATCGTACTTACTACTGTGTCAGGATATTTGGATCATATACCCAATCAGTTGCAATCTAGCCTTATCAATCAGTATAGTATCAATAGGGAATAGAATAAATCAGGGAGGTAAATAATACAAAGGAATAAATGGCAAGTGTCATATATTTTCAACCTTGTTTGGTCTAGTTGTATCAAAGGTTTCATAATAGCCAGTCTCCTAATAAACATTTGCCATACTACATTTCATACATCCTAAATACAATATTAACAGATACTTTCTAACATAACCAATTCACAACATTATTGCAATGTACGACCATATCGCTGTAGAACAGCTGATAAGTATCACACCAGACAATATTCATCAAATCATACCACATTGCAATATATTGATAATAGTCAATATCTATACATAATACACAATAATAGGATATCAGCACAAAAGAACCAGCAATAAGTATGATTTGAATCGGATCGTACCTGTATCCACAAATGTTGCAATCAGACTGAGCCTCGATCACAATCTGTCAGTCCTTTTATAAAACTGAATATCAAAGAACATGTGGGTACTTCGCAAATACTCTTAATTATTATACTTTAACCTATAAAATAATTTAATACACCGAATTATGTTATTTAAATAAATGAATATTAATAAAACTATTACACAGATAAAACACACCTTTTAATTTTCAATAAAAGAAGTGAAATATCACACCAACAATATTTGACGTTTCAAGCAGTACCTACATTTGTTGTTTCATGTGACCAGCGGATATTTGTTGTTTTAATTCCTTTAAAATACTGTGTGGTGCTTTTATAATGTGTTATAATCATCTTAAGTTCTTTACATGTTAATTACAACATAAAATGTACTTGTACTTTGTAATAACCTATTCCGTGATAAAAATTATTGTTCAGGTTACTAAAAACACAATTGACATATAGACATGGCTACTTGCATAACCATGGCTATTGTTATAATATAAACAAGCTGTACCTACTTCTATAATGTCAATTTACTCTGCCATAACGTATTCTGTTATTCTAATGTACAAATACTGCCACATATTCTACAGTTAACAACATTACAGTGGTATTTAGGATTCCTTATTAAAGTGGTCATTTTGTCTACGATTTATTGACAGGCTAAACATATTCATCAAACATATTAATCCCTTAGTACACAGGTATAATATTTACTTGAATTTATTTATTACAATGGCTATTTATCTATGTAAATAGCCATCAATATACCCCATAACTATCACCCTCGTGTGTACTTCTATTTAAATAGTATAAAACAGAGTTCCCAGTTATTATCTTCTGTTCTAAACCAAGCGCCTAGTAGAGTGACAGCGCAGAGCACTTGGCTACATAAAATTATGTTTTGTTATAAAGGCACCACTTTATAACACTAAAAACCTTTTCCAGGGTTTTGCTCTCTTGAAGCTGTAATCATGTTGTCCCCGTGAGAGCCCTAATGTTCATTCAAGATACGTTATAAGTATAAAGTGTGCTTCTATACATCACTAAAAATAATATTTTTAGTACTAGAAAGATTTATAATACTCTGTTTCATTTTCTTATGATCTCATAATGCTTTACTTCATCAATTGATTTAAATCACCGTGTTTTCAGAATTCAATCAAAAAGAATATTGACTAACGAGATTAAATACCAGAGGTCCCAAGTTGCTACCTTGCATATTCAAAAAACGTGTCAAATAATAAAGTATCTACAACCTGTTCTGCATGTAAGCTAGTTGTAAATAGTAATAGGGTATAGTGTGCTATTTTCATGCGTAATTTTAAAATAAGTTCGACACTATGACTTTATCAAAGGCTGACTTAAAGCCAAGAGATTATTTTTGATATTATTTCAGGATGTAGAGTCAGGAATACTAGTTACGAGATATTACACCTTTTGGGATCTGACTCAAGGAATTAGTAAGCCTGCTCTAGTTTAGTATCTTAATTTGGATAAAAATAAAATAAATAAGTAAAATGGCAAAACAAGGACTTCTGACTGACGATAGATGAAGAATAATTAAAATAAATCGTAAATTGAAAAAAGTCTCCCATAATATTATATTTAAAATACAATTTTAATTTAATTAGTAGATTTTGGACTACTGATTTTGTAAAGTTTATATAAAACTAGCTGACCCGCGCAACGTCGTCTGCGTAAATTTTACCCGTTTTTGCAACATTTATCATTGCTGCTCAGCTCCTATAGGTCGTAGCGTGATGTTATAGCCTTTCTCAATAAATCGGCTATCCAACAGTAAAATATTTTTTCAGTGCAGCCCAGTAGTTCCTGAGATTATCGCGTTCAAACAAACAAACAAACTCTTATGGGTATGAAAAATAGATGTTGGCCGATTCTCATAGATACCGGGTAAGCACAAAAAATTTCATCAAAATCGGTCAAGCCGTTTCGGAGGAGTATGGCAACGAAAACTGTGACACGAGAATTTTATATATTAGATTTATACTAATTTAAAAGTCCTTGTGTATAATACGAGTACAGCAAATCACGTGGCTTTAAAACAATGAAATAATGATGACATTAATTTCAATGACATAAAAGTTAATGTCAAAAAGACTAAACTATATAATTTTAAATTATAAATTCAAAATATTTTAATCTACACATATATTCTTAAAAGAATGCCCGGGGCATTCCAGAATATATTTTATTAATTTAATGTACTAACAAGTGTATAAGACTCATCTGTACCGGTCTTTTCCATGGACTTTACTTGTGGTATGTGACTGTCCGAACTTATTTTAGATCTACTAGTTTAGTTTACTCTAGTAAAATAGTCTTTGGGTTTAGGTTGTAAGGCCCGGGGCCTTGTCCTAAGCTGGACAGCAAGCTTCCCACTGCTTGTCGTCCGCAGGTGATAGCGAAATCTTGGACAACGTTTTATGTACTAAAACCTGATCCTTTTATAAATCAGCAGCTACTCATGATCTATTTAATTGACGAAATACATAAATCCTCTATGCATTACATGAAATTACAATACAAATAAATAGAACAACAAAACGTGGCCGAATTCAGCTAGTTATATAAATAGTATAGTACCTAATTAAACAAACAAAACATGATATTCAGTCGTAAAAACTTTCTGTTATCCTATCAATTCTATCATTCATAGTTGTAAATTTATAAAACAAGAGTATAGAGTAGGTACTAGGATTGCTGTTCATTGCAAACACTGAAAACACTTCGGTGACACATCGGCCAACACGGCAGCTCGAAATCAATTAATCGTACTGGGGTCAAGGGCAGGTTTCTATCACCAAACATCAACCATTTAGCTGACTAGGGCACTTGACTCTAGCAAAAATTTGCACTTTTAAGCTTTCACAAACGGAATCCCTAAATTAAATCTAAAAATCGTTTTCCCACCCCCTAAATGTTTTTAAAATACCTATCTCACACGATGAGGTAGCTGAGAAAAAAAAAACTACACCCCACTTCACTTCAGTTACCCCAAAAAATTGTTTTAAGATCAAAAAAAAAAAAATTACTTTGTCGGCGAAAGTAATATGTGTATGGTTCCATTTCGCTATTTTGGCTACGGAACCCTAAAACAGTTGTCAGTCAGTCATACACACAGTACCTACTACCTCTCTCTTTTGTTCTGAGGTACCACCGGTGTCTTACTTTAAATCGACCTACGCTGAGCAACGAGCCACCAGACTGTATTAGCCAACTTTAAATATGATAATCAAAGGAATAAACTCAAATCCGATCCTACAATTTAATGGTTATCAGTTAATTTAATTAAGGATGGCTGTCGGGTATGAAGATGTGAAAAAGTTGCAACAGGACATTGAGCATCTGATGATTGGATCAAGAAGCAGAATCATTTCAGTGTTACCCAATTTGGTAAGTTTTACTTTTTAACTGATTCAAATGTGAATGGAAAGATTATTCTAGTGTCATCAGGTCTGAAGCTGATGATGGTATCCGGGAGAAATCGAAGTAACTCTTCAAATATTAAAGGCACAACTATAACGATTTAGGTATATTTTTTATAGTAATTAGTCTAAAAAAAACTTGGTAGGTGCAATAACTACATTGTCGGTTGTATATCTCTGATCTTCAAAGGTCGGTTTCAAGGATCGTCGCACTGCTTTGAGCAAAACACATAACCGCCCCGAAAATGTCATAATGCTTTCCCCGAAAATGTCATCGGTCTCGCAATCGTGAGGTCGCGGGTTCAAATCCTACCCATTATACTATCGACGTGAACCCACTCCTAACAGAAGCCTTTGAGCTTAGCTGGAGGGGTTAACAAGATTGCTAGTAATGTGGGACTCAAACCCACATTGCTAGTAAACTTTTAAAAAAAAAAGAACTATACTTTAATTTTGCATTAATATAGTTACACAATACAGTTTTGCAGCTGCTGCATTTCGTTAATAAAAACTGTAGACTCCTGATGGAATTGCCTCTGTGGTGCGGTGGGAGTGTGTCCAACTACTACGCAAGAGGTCGTGGGTTCAATTCCCACACGAGACACCACTTCTATCTTTCAAAAATGCAATTATTGTCCTGATGGAATTTTAAAACCATCATTACATTACGATTTTATGTGTCGGTGTTACTGTGTAAAATTATAAGAAACATTAAATTTATAATTGTTTAGGGCTGCAACGGATTTAACTATACGTTAATATTGCCTTAGTACATATTATCTGGATGCCACAGATATGAATTTGCAGTATTAATTTCGTTAAAAATTGTAAACTCCTGATAGCATTTATATGGCAAAATGCAAATCTAATAAAACTATTAATAGGCTTTTGCGTGTTACTGTGTAAAATTGTAAGAAACATTAATGTTAAATTCTTAAACTAATGTGATAAAAACTGCTATGTCACCTTTTAGAAACTGCTGAAGAACTAGACCTGAAAACACTGGCTTCAATAGTACTAGTAAGCTGGACAGAGGTCAGTGGCTGAAAAGCAATTATTGACCAGACTATTGTTATATGACAGGGGAAAGATTTGGCACAGGACCGTCGGCTTCAGCTTATCGAACGCTCCAAGGCTCGAAGGTAATTTTAAAGATCGTTGTGGGTCGCACATTACTAGTAATCTTGTTAACTCCATCCTCCATTTATGCAACATTGGTTGTGTTGTTGGTAGTATAATAAGTAGGATTCAGGCCTTGACCCGATCGACTATTTAATTCCACGAGTAGATAGATTCAATTCCAAATCAAAGAAATATTACATTTTAGTAGTCACGGTCTACGTACAAGAAGTATCTAATTCTACATAACTTAAAAATGTAATTTTTATAGATGGCGCTCTGCGTTCATTATCTGACATTATCTAAACATAAACAATAGACTTAATTATAGAAAGCTCTTAAAAAAACTGTTGCCGTTTTTTGTCTCTGTGTCGAAGAGGAGACGAGGAGAGAAATTGAACCTTCGAATCTCCCCCTGAGTACTGTGAGGAGTAGGAGCCTTGTGAGTTCATAGTCGTTGTAGTACTAGGGTCTATACGGTAATTGAAACTCAATTTTTCCTTATATCACAACTTATTTGTTTGACGCAATTAACTATAGAATAACTTATGAGATGCGCAACACAATATTCGTTCTGCGAGCCACCCTTGGAGCGAAAAAATACCACAGATCAGAGAATGACTGCCTCCGTTGACATACAAATTCCAACTCCAGTTCCAATTGTTTTATACTTTTGTTATGTAGCCTATAGCCTTCCTCGATCAATTTCAATTCCGACCAGCAGTTCCTGACATTATCGGGTTCAAACAAACACACTCTTCAGCTTTATAATCACACTAATATTATAAAAGCGAAAGATTGTAAGTGTGTATGTTTGTTACTTCTTCACGTCTAAACGGCTGGAGTGATTTTAATAAAATTTGTTATGGAGTTAGCTGACAATCTGGATTAACACATAGGCTAATAAACCGCGAGTAACACCGCGGGGCACAGCTAGTATTAGCATAAATTTGGAATGCAACAAATCTCAAATTTGAATGAAAGGACAGACCACAAAGGTCTTAAAACGAAGTCACATGCTCGAGAACCTGACTTTGTACATCACAGTGTGTATTGAGCGCTGAAGTTAATGTAGGTCATAGTTTTTTTTTTTTATGCGAACTACAGCTCCTATTGTTTTTAAACTTTCGCGATTTTTATACATATTAGATATATTTCGGGACTTAACGTTGACGTTTCGATCGAATTGCACCGATCGTGGTCACGGGTCGACTACTACTCGACAGCTCCTACTCGTACGTCTGTGTTAACCGTCAGTACTAGTACTAGTATAGTACCTATTATATTATCTGTGGTACTAGTAACTTAAATTTAAAGAAATAACTTATTTAATACAATGGTGTTTTTGTTAAATAATTAAAATGCTAATTTTTTGTATGAATTAATTATACATACCTATGTTATTTTTACTCGCTTGTTGATATGTGAATACAATTTTTATACAGGTACTAGATAAATTGTTTTTACAAAGTAATAATTAAATAAAATTAATTTACTAACTTTATGAAATGGTAGAGTAGATAACTTGTTAATATAATACACAGAATGTATAAAGAAAAATGATTGTACAAAGCTTCTATTTTACCCGACTGTAAGGAAGGGTTATATTTTTCGCACATATCTTGTATGTATGTGTGTTTGTAATATTTAGTATTACCTCATATTTCAAAGCAATAGACGGACTTATTCAATTATTATGTCGTTAGATTCGTCATAATTGCGATAAAAAAATACATTACGACCTATTCTCATACCTACTAAATATACAAAAAACATATTATAATCGATCTAGCCGGAGGCATTCGACCAGAAACACTTTCAGGGCTGTTATGGCAAGTGGGCATTTTATTAATTGAACGTTTTGATAACTGGATATTATGACAATTTTACTATTTAACATTTAGTTATTTTGACACCTGGATATAAACAATTGGGCATTATTTCCTAGTCGTTTTGTACACACTGTACATTCTGACACTTGGCCCAACGCACCCCAGAGGATAAGAATCCGTCATACATCGAAATCGTTATTTTTGAGCTATTGCATAGTTTTTATCGCGGGCTCGGGCTTTGAGCGCGGCGACCGAATCAAGAAATTCCATAACGAAAATAAAACCGCACTCCGCCTACCATGTAGCTCGGCCGAGCTTTCGCTTAACGTATATGTATATGGTAGGACTCTACGAAGCTCGCACGAATCGAGACGAGCTGCTCCGAAATGTAATAGATTTTCTTATTTTTCTTTTTATTTTAATATATTTTTTTTTTTACTTTACTGCGGCAATCCCTGAGTGCCAATCATTTTTATTTTTAAGTTAGTAATGAACGGGGTCATATCTGTATCATCGCAACTGCAGAACTCAGGTCTGACCAAATTATTATTTATTTTTTCTCAACATAGTTAAAACTCGATAATACAAAAACAGAGAAACAATATGATTGCATTACAAAAAATGTATTGCAAAAATAACACACTCAAACGTTTCATGTGAATTATTTAGAGAATAAAATTAACATCAATCTTCTGACTACATTATAGATTTACATTATCATATAAAACTTAAAATTCTAAACAACATCAAGGCTACTTACAGTAACATTCAACAAGTACCCATAGGTAATTGCCGTTTCATTAAAATACATTTTATTATATTACTTGACTATTCCCGCGATTTTACTCGGATTGAGGCACGATGCCGAAAAAAATATGAATGAAATTTAGAAATCATTTTAATCCCAAATTATATTTAAAATGCGAAAGTGTGTTTGTTTATTACGATTTCAGGTCTAAACTGCTGACACGATTTTTAAAATTATTTCACCAATATAAAGCTACATTAACAGCGAGTAATTAATTATTATTATAGCAAAGGGTAATGTGTTTATCAGCCTATGTACGTATGTGTGTTCCTTTGTAGCACTATAGGCACAGACCAATCGATTCGTATTAACCTTGCGAGTATCACTAAAGACATAGCAGCAATCATAATTCAAAATGGCGTCCGCCCGGCGCCATAATGTGATAGACAAAAAAACTAAAGTCAACAAACCATGTCATGTGAGGTATCGTTGTATAGGTATTTTAAAGTCTTAATATTTTATTTTGATTATTATTATAGTAGAATCATTATGTCTAGTTTACACGTATTAAGTGGTTAAGTAATTAACTAAATTGCAGCGTGTAAACAGCTCAGCAATACCTCTTTAGTCATAAGTGTTAAGTTAAGATTTAGTGGTTAAGTGAGCAAGTAGAATAGAATTGATTCTTTTTTTGTAAAGCGCGGGAAATATTGACATTTAGTTCTTGTTTGGACTAGAACAAAAAATTTAGTTCGTAGCTTTTGCCTATGTTTGATTATTTTGATTGTTTTCGAAAGGTTTTGAAAAACAAAATAGATATGATGGCAAAGTGACAAATCTTATACCTTTAAACGAGCAATTCGTGTATTGTATTTCATTTTAAAATCGGTCCCGTAGTTTTTAAGTTTATTCGATACATATAAAAATACAAATCTTTTCTCTTATAAATTAGTGTTGATTACTGAATTTAGAACTTCAATACCCTCTTGATCGTCCATTATGATTTTATGAACTAAACGGATAAGCATCACACGTGTAAACAGCTACTTAACAGTAAGTCACTTAAAATTTAGTAAAAATTGAGTTGACGACTTATTTTTATTTTTACTTTATTGGAAAACAAACAATTGTACAATAATAAATTACAGAATTTAGATGTTACACTAAAACTTAGAAAGTACAATCCACTACGTTTCCACTTATTACTACGTTAGTTAAAAGTTACAGTTAAGTAAGGTAAGTAAGTAAGGTGAAGCTAAGTTGATTATGTAATACTTATACTAGATTTAATGGATAACAATATCAGTAATGTTTTTATATTGAAGACTTAAATTATTCTAAGACTATGAAGAGCTTTTTTTTGAGTGAGTGGCGGCTTGTAAGAAAAATATCTAATTTAATAAAATTATTGTTATAGATCTTAACTAAACGTTGGAGAGGCGCCCGTTCACCCGCGTTTGTACGACTAGAAGTTGTAGCAAAGAGCGGATAATCGCGTACCCCTCTTCTCGTAATAGTTCTGGGCACTATGTAACAAATATTATTTATTATTTAGTTTACACGTATTAAGTACCTAGTTAACCACTTAATACGTGTAAACTAGGCATCAAGGATTTAGAAGGATTTAAAGTTTGTTACCCACCATTTTCACTTCAATTTTCAACAGTTACGGTTATTGCCTCTTACAACTAATAAAAAAGTATAAAATAAAAAATAAATATAAAAAATCTTAAACAAAAAAAACTTTTTTTAAAACGATTGTAGATTTTTTAAAAGATTTTAGACTTTTTTTTTTAATACTTTTACGAAAATTGCAATAGTTTTATCCAAAGTATCAAAACAATTGCCTGTAAAGTCATTATTGGACGTGCCCTAACATTTTATTTGTTACAAAATTTATGTTATTAATGAGATGACTTTGACACATTACATATTTTGTTTTATATTCGAAAATTTAGGTTAATAGAGATCCCTTTGCTGTCGACAGACTTTGGGGAAGTGTGAGTGTGTGTAACATTATACCTAAAATGCAAAAACATACAATAGTTTCATCGCTATAACCTACATCAATGCGGGCGGAGCCGCTGCCAAAAGCTAGTATAAGTAAAAAGTACCTGAATGACCGAGCGTCGGTCGGTGTTTTTAGGGTTCCGTAGCCAAAATGGCACAAACGGAATCTCTATAGTGTCGTCATGACCATCTGCCTATCTCTCAATCCGTCTGTATGTCACTGATGTATTACTCAAAGACTAGGTACACAATGAATATTGATTAAATTTGGTAAAAAGGTTTCTTGTAGTAGCCGCTTCTTAGTTCGATAGCTAAATAATAATAATAAATATTTTAGGGGGGCAAATATCACCGTGTGGCTCATTATTCGACAGTCTTTAAAAAAATATAAAAGTTTTAAATAAACTTTTTTGAATAAGTGAATAGTTTTGGAAATAAGTTTGGAGCGCAGTTGCATAACTTGAATTTTTTGGCGCTCCCCTCTTAGATATTTTTTTTTTAATAAATATTTTAAACTAAATTCGACATGATCGGTTATACCGTCATAAGACGGAGGAGGAATATGCCTGTCAAAACACATCAGCCCAGTGTCAACATTTTTATCAATCGAATCAGCCGGGAGTGGAGTCAAGTACCATAAGCTTTTACGGAATGATGTGCGAGGTGGCCGATTATGTGGGGACCGTACCAAGTCTGGCCTGTACCTCTGCGAGGCAAGCCGCTCGGCATGCTCCCTATGGAACGGTTGTGTTCAGAATTATTTTTTTCGCTATATAATTTAATAGTACTTTTTAAATTAATGTTTGTTTTTTATTTCATTAAAAATATTTAAATATTATAATGTTAGTACGCCACACAAATGCCTATTTTATATCCACCCAGCGTTCCTCTATTATTCCTGTTTCATTTTTACCGATCATAGTGTGATGTACCTACCCTAAAATAGCCTTTGTTATATTTTTAACGTAAATAATAAAAAAAAACAGCTTGCACTTCGGGGGTGCCGGCAGAAGTGAAAAATTGAACATTAACGTTGTGCATTTTTGAATATTTTGGAATGGTTAGGGTTTTTTTTTCAGAAAGTGGTTAAACACAATATTCATCTATTACGCTATCGTACACAAATATGACAATTCAAAAAATTACAATGACAGCGACATGACAATTAAATCAAAAATAAGAAAAACTAAAAACAAAAATTGAAAAAATCAAATAAAAAAGGGAAGAAATAGTCATTTGGACTCGAACCGGGGTCTTCTGGTTTCTAGACCGCCCGATTTCACACCTATCTTCCAACCTATCCATGAATGTTACGGTCACGTGGTCCTGATGCGAGTTTAACATTTTATACCCATACTAAAAATAGTACACAACACTGCTAAAGAAGTTTTCACTTAAAAAAAAATCCATTACAGACATACAAACAATGTTTTCCCTGGTTTCTTCCACGTTTTATTTCTTTCACTCTCCCTAGCCCTCTCATATGACGCGGACGAAGTTACGAGGATCAGCTATCTGTGTATTTAAGATAAGAGGAAACTGTGACATGTGATGAAACACACTGCTCATACTTCTGAATGGTTTGGGTTGAAATTTGGTATACAGATATTTTATGATGTAGGCATCCACTACAAAGCCTAAAGCAAATCTTAATGGCAACTCCCGCACTAGGTAGAAAGGGGTGAAATAGCAGTCCAAATTTAATGCGGGCGAAGTTTGTTTAAACGCGATAATGTCAGGAACTACTGATTCGATTATTTTTGTGTTATATTGGTTCCGGAACCCTTCTCTGAACATGGTTCGACATGCTCTTGCCTGTTTTTTTTTGGAAATTATATTTAGATACAAATTACGTACTGATTAATTATGAATAATATTTTTCGATCTTACCGACATAAATAAAAAAATATGAAATAATAAATATAAAATTAAAAACAAAAATTAAAAATAAAATAAAAAAGGGAAAAAATAATCATGTAGACTCAAACCGGGGTCTTCTGGTCCTGGACCGCCCGTTTTCCCATCTGAGTTATTATAACATTGTAAATGATAGTGAAATTCCTATTCTAATGATATTGTAGCAGTTTTTAATTGCCTGAAAATATAAATAAAAGTTTCCCTTCATACTAAATTTCTAAATTTCATGAAAATCGTTAGAACCGTTGTCGAGATCATATATTATATAGAAATTGCTCGTCTAAAGGTATCTATACTAATATTATTATGAAGAGTTTGTTTGTTTGAACGCGGTAATCTCAAGAACTACTGATTCGAATTGAAAAATTCTTTCACTGTTAGATAGCTTATTTATTAAGGAAGACTTTAGGTATTCAGGACTATATAACATTACGCTGCGACCAATAGGAGCGGAGCAGCAATGGGAAATGTTGCAAAAACGGGGAAACATTTACGCATTCGAAGTTGCGCGGGACAGCTAGTAATAAGAAAAGATTTAAGTATTCGTAGAATAGTGGCGCAGTGTAAATACACAACTACTGCGCCATAGGTTGTAGATTTGATTCCTGTACAGGAGACCTCTGTGTGACCCACAAATTGTTGTTCCAAGTCTCTGTGTGAGTATTATTTGTAAGCCTGTAAAGTGTCCCGCTACATGATTCTCAATTCTGGGACCTTAGACCCAGAATCAGTAACAATATTCTAGTATATATCTAGTGCGGGAGTTATCATTTAGTTTTTTTTTTTAAACAAGTCATAATTTTATTATTCTTTTAGTAGGTATGTATTAATTTGACGTCTTCGAAGAATCATTAATTTGGTTTAAGACAAAGATATTTGAAATGTATAAAAGTACACTTCACATGCTAAAAATGTGCTTATCATAGCAAACGATTCTTGGTAGGCAGTGCTATGTTACAAAATTCTACGCATTCCAACAATTATTAACACCAAGCAAAAAAATATTATTGTGTTGCAACGCTGTTGCAAAGTGAAACTTTATGCATATACAGCGTTTTCGTGTAAAAGAGTAAATATACCTAAATAAAGTAACTACCACCTCGTTGTTTCATCTTCTCGTTTTGACGATTTGAAATAATGTTTATATTAAGCGACCTATGGAGCTGACTGTATTTTCATTTTATTTTAGTAAGATAATCCATGGTTAAGTGGGTATTATTGCGACAGACGAATCGAACTCAATAAACTTGTACTCTTTTGGCAACAAACGGAACCCTTATAATGTTGTCATGTCCGTTTGTCTGTCTGTCCGTCCGTATGTCACAGGCTTTTTACTCAGAGACTACTCAATGAATATTGATAAAATCGAACGTCTACATTCGCCGTGTGATGTGAATGTAGACGTTCAATACAATTGTAAAAACATAATGATTTTAAAAGAGTGGCCCAAGTGTTTCTTGGCACCTTCTCCTCATGAGATCAGTGATTCTTACTGAACTGCCGCCTTATTAGTTTGACGTTTTCAAACAGTCATTGAGTTGGTTTTAAGAAACAAAGATAATTAAAGTTTCAACACGGGATTTTCGAAAAATAATTAGGTGGCAAATATTATAGCATATGAAAAAAAGCGGCCAAGAAACTCATAGGCTGAATAATTTTATAAATTCCAACCAGTGTATTTGTGATATTAGTCTAATTAATATTAATCAATAATTTTCTTAAATATATATGCTAAGAATTCCGCAATGTCTTTTTTTCTCATTAACTTCTTGAGTTTTGTTTTATCACATATTAATCATAATATAATTTTAGCTTATATTTTAATTTTACCTAGATTTTAGCTTATACATATAAACCTTACCTATCGCTAATAATTTGTTACTGTTGTGAAAGCGGCGGTAGCCTAATGGCTAAGGCATCGGTCTCGCAATCGTGAGGTCGCGTTCGAATCCTACCCATTATACTACCGACGTGAACCCACTCCTAACACAAGCCTTTGAGCTTAGCTGGAGGGGTTAACAAGATTGCTAGTAATGTGGGAATCAATTTCACATTGCTAGTTATCTTCAAAAAAAAATGTTACTGTTGTAAAAAATCACGGATATGGCTTTTAATGTGGTGGATAATGTAATAGGTAAGTATTTTTTTCAAGGCTGTGAACGAAGTCGTGAGAATAATTAAATATAATTGACAACCTGACTAAAAATAACTTAAAAAAATCAACAGATTCACACATATTCTTAATAATAATACAATTCTATTAAAATTAATTACTGGGGTATTAATAATATTAAAACAATCAAAATCGATTTTGCCTTTGTAGAATTATTGAAGGCTTAATTAGCGTTGCTTGCTTTCGATTATTTATTTATGAGCTTAATAATTTGATGCTATTGCTCTTATTCCAACATATTCAGTAGAATGTCATATCAAATATGACATTCTACTGAATATGACAATCAAAGGTCAATGAAAAGAGCAGCACATTGTTTTCTTTGATTTTTGTTGCTCCAAATAGTATTAAACATATTGTATAGGTAGTGCCTGAGGTGAGTTTTTCTAAACTGATTTTCATTTATATTTTTGTGTTTATCAGGAAATGTTCCGATTCTAAATTTTCAAAGATTTTATAATTTGGCAACAACGCCATTTTTCTTTAATTACCTACTTGTGTTTTTTCGTCATATATGAAATTTCAAAAACGCACGAGTTATTTTTTTTTTAATTTCAAAGCAAAACTCTACTCTCTCTACTCTCTAGGGCAAAACCCTACGAAATTTCACAGATCTTACTCTGTTTATTTCATATAAAACTGCAATCCCTATGTTGCAACTTTAGCGATTGTTTTTTAAAAAAGTCTGAACTGTGAGTTTTTTTTATTTTAAACCAAACAGTTAAATACGAAATTGTACAGATTTAACTTTAAACTGACGGAGTTTATTTTAACCTCTTAGGGGACATATTTTCAAAACTTCTTTGGAGCTCCGGTTTAGGTTCTGCGTTGATGAATCAATCAGTCATTATAGGGGAGGGATCACATCACCCACCCTCGATCTGTGAATCACCACGATTGAAGTAGTAAGGAAATGCCCTTAATACAAAAATCGAAATAGATTGACAGACCGCAATCAAAAAGAGAGACCTGCAAAAAAGAAAATTAGTCACAGTTACTCTTACTAAGTTGAGTGGTAGGCACCTCCGGACCCTTGACTTGCAATATTCCGCTTCCACGAAGTGAAACTTCAATCTCCCTTATAATCTACTTATGATGGATTTCCGCCATGTTACGCCTGATTCAATCGGTTATCTCAATCAGTCAGTCAAGACAAATTATTTTAGAAGCTATCTACATTTCATTCATTAATCAACTGAGTCAAGGGCATCAACGAAAGCAGAGTACTTACAGTACAGGTAGTTGAATCAATCCTCATCAAACAGTTGCTGAGCGATATCTTTGTCATCTATACTAATATTATAAAGCTGAAGAGTTTGTTTATTTGTTTATTTGAACGCGGTAATCTCAAGAATTACTGATCCGAATTGAAAAATTATTTCATTGTTACATAGCCCATTTATCGAGGTAGGCTATAGGCTATATTACATCACGCTACGACTAATAGAAGCCGAGCAGCAATGAGAAATGGGGATTTCAAAAAGAGGGAAAATTTACACATACGAAGTTGCGCGGGACAGCTAGTACATAATAATAAGAAATATGAGAATTATGTAAAAATATTAGATACAAAATTAGCATTTTTTATTATTACAATATACAATGTATGAATAAAGTAAACTCGTAAGTCACCATAGTTAGATAAATAACCTTGAATTTTTTTTGAATCACAATAATGAAAAAATACGAAAATTTTATTTCAAAACCGGTTCGGCCCAGCAACGTAATATAAAAGCTATGTGTAATTTCTCTGGCGGCCATACCAAATGTAATAGTTATCATTGATACTATGGAGAAAATAAAGCCTAACGATTTATTACTATTTAATGATAATCATTTAGAAAAAGTTCGGAAGGCATTAGGATATGAGGATGTGAACAAGTTGATACAGGATATTGAAAACTTGGATGATTGGATCAAAAAACAGAATCATTTCCGAATAAAAGAACATGGTAAGTCAATAATTTCTGAATTATTTATTAGATTTTATTAGTCAATGAATTAGGTAGGTGTTCTGATTGTTCAGATTGTAATATTGTTCAGCAAATGAGTTCGACATAAAATATCTTATTTTCTTTGCTAAGTGCTGCTTAAATATAAATTGAATAACAGATATTCAATAAAAAAATAATTCTAAATAAAATTAGTGTTATTTTATTACTGATATTCTATTAAAATATAAGCTGCCAAAAAATAAAAAAGCTAATATTTTATAGCAAATTTATTTATAGAAATTAATTCGGAGAAAAATTTATTTAAATATTTTATTTCTACCAATGCTTTCAAGATTCATAGTTAATTAAAGTTCTTGAAAGCATGACATAATTTCAAGGTATTTTTGAAAAAAAACTTAATATAAAGTTAATTTTGTCCCAAGTAAATTAAATAAAGTAGGTATGGACGTTTCTCTGTAAACTGGGCAACAAGTTGTCTTCGCCCAATATTATATAAAAACAGCACGGACTGTGTATATTTTGTAGATGACTTCAAAAGAAAATAACGTAATCTAGCTGTGCTCATCCTTAAATATCTATTAAAAATAACTTAATTCTATAAAAAAATGTGGTCAAAATGCTCAAAACCAGTTTCTGACGTGTCACCAAAGCAGAATTCTGAGGTTTCAGGCGGCTGGGACCGCTACATAACTGAGACCGCCGTTTTTATTTTCCCAACTAATGAATCTTTTCTTGGGCCCGATAAGCTTCTTGGCCGTGATTGGCCTAGCCGTCAGACGTCTAGACCAGGGAATACCAAAGTTATGACATAATGGAACACCCTGAACAACTTTTATTTTATGGAACCTCAAGTTCATGACGGGGGCCAGGGGGTACAATTATTCTAACAAAAATGCCAATACATTTACCAAAAGTCCAGTTATGATATGAATGAGAACTATCAAAGATGAAATGGCATTATTCAACGTGTTATCTTGTTATCTTTCTACTCAGGCAATAACAATTTTTTTTTCAACATTTGTAGACATAATATTTCACGGAACCCTTGTGACTTCTCTATAAAAGCCCTGGGTCCCGTGGAACTCACTTTGGGAAACGCCGGCTTAGAGTACCTGTTTTGAAACCCTTTTGTATCCTAGACTTTGGAGTTCTCTAACTTCAGTTTAAATTCATTCAGACAATATCTAATATTTTGTGCTATCTATCAATGAAGTCAAATGAAACAGTCCCCTGGGAGCTGACCCCTGCCTGTTAAGTACAAGAGCAGGGCAGTTTATTTCCCCAGCATTGATTTAGATACACATGTATTTTGAAAGTCAGAAAATGTTTTAAAAATAAATGAGCGAAAAAATCGCCTAGAATAAATTTGCGCTTACAAAGAAATAAGAAAGTACAAAGAAAAAAACTCTTAGAATAATGATTCCACAAGAATACCAGAGGCAAAAAACTTTGCACCATATCATCATGCACCACCTATAACATGGACAACTGTAACTTTTTTACAGAAAATTGACCGTTGTCCATGTTATTTTGCATACTTTTAGTTGTAAAATAACATGGACAATTTTGAAATAATACGTACGCTATCACACTAATATTATAAAGGCGAAAGTTTGTGAGTATGTGAGTGTGTATGTTTGTTACTTCTTCGAATCACGTCTATACGGCTGGAGCGATTATAATAAAATTTGGTATCGAGTTAGCTGACACCCTGGATTAACACATAGGCTTATAAACAGCTGGTAACACCGCGGGACACAGCTAGTTAAACTATATAAGCAGAAAAGCTGTGACAGTTTTCTTAGAAAAGTTGCCCAGTTTAGTAAGAATGGCCATATATTAGTCCGCAATAAGAAAAACTTAATAAAAATCATGAACCGTGTTTTTGAAATTATTCCGGTAAACGGTCTTGTGACGTAAATTTGGATTTGGATTAAACGGACATTTGGATAAACGTAAATGTAATATGAGGATAACGCCGTGAGCTACACATTCATATAAATTACTAAATGTTATTTTTTAGAGCTAAGCATATTGTGTAACTGTTTGTTCACAAATAAAATAAATAAATAAAACAGGGCAGATTGTAATGATGAAATTGTGATACACCAATGTATTTAAAATGTTTTATCTACAATATTTAAGGTACTTTCTTTAAATGTGGCATAGTTTTGGGATATACAACGTGTAACAGAAAGGTGTAGCCAATTTTTATCGGTATTGCCACCTACCGTATTTATTGCATTATTATGGCATAATTAAAGCATTACGTTTTTATCAAATTTTGACGTATGGCATAAGTTTTTTACCCCTGGTACTAAATTCTATAGGATTATTATGGCACAGAACTTTTCAAAATTGATAACTTTTCAATGAAATGAAATGAATGCAAACATATAAATTTAATTTTAGGTTAATTCGATTTTGATAAAATTAGGTAAGTAAACTTAATATCATGAGCACATACTAACCCTTAAATATGAATGACCACATCTTTCTGTTTCACTTTGTATATTGTTTCAGACCACTTTGTTCCGAAGATGTTCCGAGATTTCGTGTGACTTTGCAATTAAACAAAATGTCTAGTTATTGTGTAACACCAGATATCACACATCGGTATTCCTCATTATAGATGATTTGGAAACGGTAATATTTAATAAAAATAATCATTTATTTACTATATTATTTTAATGCAGATAAAGAATATTTGGAGCGGTTGTTGATCTACAATAAGGGCTCTGTTGAAAGGACAAAGCAGAGACTTGACAAGCTGTTTACCAGTATCAATTTGATGCCGGATTTCTTACAAAATTACGACATAAACAATGAGTTTCGTCATCTTTTCAACGTTTTGTAAGTTTTAAATTTATGATTAATACTAGCTGTCCCGCGCAACTTCGCCTGCGTGATTTTTCCCCGTTTTTGCAACATTTCTTATTGCTGCTCCGCTTCTATTGGTCGTAGCGTGATGTTATATAGCCTATAGCCTTCCTCGATAAATGGGCTATCTAACAGTGAAAGAATTTTTCAATTCAGATCAGTAGTTCCTGAGATTATCGCGTTCAAACAAACAAACAAACAAATAATATTAGTATAAATTGATTTGAGTACACTTGGCACAAGAAATTTATTGACATACAGACAATCGGATTCCTCCCTTCTCCTCGATTGTTTTGTGTAGTTGCAGTTTTATGTTTACATTTCTAAAAATATATTATTGAATTCCTTTGCGCATTTGAGTTTTTGCGCGGCGGATCAGGGGGGGGGGGGGGGGATATAGCATCCTGAATTCGATAATAAAAATATGTAGGTATTTGTTTTATTTTATAAGTTACTCCTATATTAGAAAACAATTTCCAAACATTGTTACAGCAACATTTGTGTGCTGCCGAAACCAACAAAAGAGAACTATAGATTAATGATGATCGATTTCACAGGAAAAGATGATAGTGAATTTAACATCATTGACTTGTACAGATACTTCATGGTGGTAAGATGAGTTTATTAAGCTATTTTTTATTTTTATTAATAAACTAGCTGTGCTCGCGACTTCGTTTGCGTGGAAGTTGGGTTTATATTAAGGTAGTTTATATTACAATTCAACTTCTGTGTAAAACATATTGTAAACATGCTCCACAATGCTCTGTGGTTTCTATGGATATTTGGGCCTAGCTTTAATCAGGGCCCAACATATGGCAGGGCAAGCCAAGCAAATGCCCAGTGCAGCAAAATAAAGGGCGACAAAGTTTATGGCGCAAGACGGTTAGAAGACAAATTATTAAAATTCTCTGGGGTCTTCTGGTCCTGGACCGCCCGTTTTCCCATCTGAGTTATTATAACATTGTAAATGATAGTGAAATTCCTATTCTAATGATATTGTAGCAGTTTTTAATTGCCTGAAAATATAAATAAAAGTTTCCCTTCATACTAAATTTCTAAATTTCATGAAAATCGTTAGAACCGTTGTCGAGATCATATATTATATAGAAATTGCTCGTCTAAAGGTATCTATACTAATATTATTATGAAGAGTTTGTTTGTTTGAACGCGGTAATCTCAAGAACTACTGATTCGAATTGAAAAATTCTTTCACTGTTAGATAGCTTATTTATTAAGGAAGACTTTAGGTATTCAGGACTATATAACATTACGCTGCGACCAATAGGAGCGGAGCAGCAATGGGAAATGTTGCAAAAACGGGGAAACATTTACGCATTCGAAGTTGCGCGGGACAGCTAGTAATAAGAAAAGATTTAAGTATTCGTAGAATAGTGGCGCAGTGTAAATACACAACTACTGCGCCATAGGTTGTAGATTTGATTCCTGTACAGGAGACCTCTGTGTGACCCACAAATTGTTGTTCCAAGTCTCTGTGTGAGTATTATTTGTAAGCCTGTAAAGTGTCCCGCTACATGATTCTCAATTCTGGGACCTTAGACCCAGAATCAGTAACAATATTCTAGTATATATCTAGTGCGGGAGTTATCATTTAGTTTTTTTTTTTAAACAAGTCATAATTTTATTATTCTTTTAGTAGGTATGTATTAATTTGACGTCTTCGAAGAATCATTAATTTGGTTTAAGACAAAGATATTTGAAATGTATAAAAGTACACTTCACATGCTAAAAATGTGCTTATCATAGCAAACGATTCTTGGTAGGCAGTGCTATGTTACAAAATTCTACGCATTCCAACAATTATTAACACCAAGCAAAAAAATATTATTGTGTTGCAACGCTGTTGCAAAGTGAAACTTTATGCATATACAGCGTTTTCGTGTAAAAGAGTAAATATACCTAAATAAAGTAACTACCACCTCGTTGTTTCATCTTCTCGTTTTGACGATTTGAAATAATGTTTATATTAAGCGACCTATGGAGCTGACTGTATTTTCATTTTATTTTAGTAAGATAATCCATGGTTAAGTGGGTATTATTGCGACAGACGAATCGAACTCAATAAACTTGTACTCTTTTGGCAACAAACGGAACCCTTATAATGTTGTCATGTCCGTTTGTCTGTCTGTCCGTCCGTATGTCACAGGCTTTTTACTCAGAGACTACTCAATGAATATTGATAAAATCGAACGTCTACATTCGCCGTGTGATGTGAATGTAGACGTTCAATACAATTGTAAAAACATAATGATTTTAAAAGAGTGGCCCAAGTGTTTCTTGGCACCTTCTCCTCATGAGATCAGTGATTCTTACTGAACTGCCGCCTTATTAGTTTGACGTTTTCAAACAGTCATTGAGTTGGTTTTAAGAAACAAAGATAATTAAAGTTTCAACACGGGATTTTCGAAAAATAATTAGGTGGCAAATATTATAGCATATGAAAAAAAGCGGCCAAGAAACTCATAGGCTGAATAATTTTATAAATTCCAACCAGTGTATTTGTGATATTAGTCTAATTAATATTAATCAATAATTTTCTTAAATATATATGCTAAGAATTCCGCAATGTCTTTTTTTCTCATTAACTTCTTGAGTTTTGTTTTATCACATATTAATCATAATATAATTTTAGCTTATATTTTAATTTTACCTAGATTTTAGCTTATACATATAAACCTTACCTATCGCTAATAATTTGTTACTGTTGTGAAAGCGGCGGTAGCCTAATGGCTAAGGCATCGGTCTCGCAATCGTGAGGTCGCGTTCGAATCCTACCCATTATACTACCGACGTGAACCCACTCCTAACACAAGCCTTTGAGCTTAGCTGGAGGGGTTAACAAGATTGCTAGTAATGTGGGAATCAATTTCACATTGCTAGTTATCTTCAAAAAAAAATGTTACTGTTGTAAAAAATCACGGATATGGCTTTTAATGTGGTGGATAATGTAATAGGTAAGTATTTTTTTCAAGGCTGTGAACGAAGTCGTGAGAATAATTAAATATAATTGACAACCTGACTAAAAATAACTTAAAAAAATCAACAGATTCACACATATTCTTAATAATAATACAATTCTATTAAAATTAATTACTGGGGTATTAATAATATTAAAACAATCAAAATCGATTTTGCCTTTGTAGAATTATTGAAGGCTTAATTAGCGTTGCTTGCTTTCGATTATTTATTTATGAGCTTAATAATTTGATGCTATTGCTCTTATTCCAACATATTCAGTAGAATGTCATATCAAATATGACATTCTACTGAATATGACAATCAAAGGTCAATGAAAAGAGCAGCACATTGTTTTCTTTGATTTTTGTTGCTCCAAATAGTATTAAACATATTGTATAGGTAGTGCCTGAGGTGAGTTTTTCTAAACTGATTTTCATTTATATTTTTGTGTTTATCAGGAAATGTTCCGATTCTAAATTTTCAAAGATTTTATAATTTGGCAACAACGCCATTTTTCTTTAATTACCTACTTGTGTTTTTTCGTCATATATGAAATTTCAAAAACGCACGAGTTATTTTTTTTTTAATTTCAAAGCAAAACTCTACTCTCTCTACTCTCTAGGGCAAAACCCTACGAAATTTCACAGATCTTACTCTGTTTATTTCATATAAAACTGCAATCCCTATGTTGCAACTTTAGCGATTGTTTTTTAAAAAAGTCTGAACTGTGAGTTTTTTTTATTTTAAACCAAACAGTTAAATACGAAATTGTACAGATTTAACTTTAAACTGACGGAGTTTATTTTAACCTCTTAGGGGACATATTTTCAAAACTTCTTTGGAGCTCCGGTTTAGGTTCTGCGTTGATGAATCAATCAGTCATTATAGGGGAGGGATCACATCACCCACCCTCGATCTGTGAATCACCACGATTGAAGTAGTAAGGAAATGCCCTTAATACAAAAATCGAAATAGATTGACAGACCGCAATCAAAAAGAGAGACCTGCAAAAAAGAAAATTAGTCACAGTTACTCTTACTAAGTTGAGTGGTAGGCACCTCCGGACCCTTGACTTGCAATATTCCGCTTCCACGAAGTGAAACTTCAATCTCCCTTATAATCTACTTATGATGGATTTCCGCCATGTTACGCCTGATTCAATCGGTTATCTCAATCAGTCAGTCAAGACAAATTATTTTAGAAGCTATCTACATTTCATTCATTAATCAACTGAGTCAAGGGCATCAACGAAAGCAGAGTACTTACAGTACAGGTAGTTGAATCAATCCTCATCAAACAGTTGCTGAGCGATATCTTTGTCATCTATACTAATATTATAAAGCTGAAGAGTTTGTTTATTTGTTTATTTGAACGCGGTAATCTCAAGAATTACTGATCCGAATTGAAAAATTATTTCATTGTTACATAGCCCATTTATCGAGGTAGGCTATAGGCTATATTACATCACGCTACGACTAATAGAAGCCGAGCAGCAATGAGAAATGGGGATTTCAAAAAGAGGGAAAATTTACACATACGAAGTTGCGCGGGACAGCTAGTACATAATAATAAGAAATATGAGAATTATGTAAAAATATTAGATACAAAATTAGCATTTTTTATTATTACAATATACAATGTATGAATAAAGTAAACTCGTAAGTCACCATAGTTAGATAAATAACCTTGAATTTTTTTTGAATCACAATAATGAAAAAATACGAAAATTTTATTTCAAAACCGGTTCGGCCCAGCAACGTAATATAAAAGCTATGTGTAATTTCTCTGGCGGCCATACCAAATGTAATAGTTATCATTGATACTATGGAGAAAATAAAGCCTAACGATTTATTACTATTTAATGATAATCATTTAGAAAAAGTTCGGAAGGCATTAGGATATGAGGATGTGAACAAGTTGATACAGGATATTGAAAACTTGGATGATTGGATCAAAAAACAGAATCATTTCCGAATAAAAGAACATGGTAAGTCAATAATTTCTGAATTATTTATTAGATTTTATTAGTCAATGAATTAGGTAGGTGTTCTGATTGTTCAGATTGTAATATTGTTCAGCAAATGAGTTCGACATAAAATATCTTATTTTCTTTGCTAAGTGCTGCTTAAATATAAATTGAATAACAGATATTCAATAAAAAAATAATTCTAAATAAAATTAGTGTTATTTTATTACTGATATTCTATTAAAATATAAGCTGCCAAAAAATAAAAAAGCTAATATTTTATAGCAAATTTATTTATAGAAATTAATTCGGAGAAAAATTTATTTAAATATTTTATTTCTACCAATGCTTTCAAGATTCATAGTTAATTAAAGTTCTTGAAAGCATGACATAATTTCAAGGTATTTTTGAAAAAAAACTTAATATAAAGTTAATTTTGTCCCAAGTAAATTAAATAAAGTAGGTATGGACGTTTCTCTGTAAACTGGGCAACAAGTTGTCTTCGCCCAATATTATATAAAAACAGCACGGACTGTGTATATTTTGTAGATGACTTCAAAAGAAAATAACGTAATCTAGCTGTGCTCATCCTTAAATATCTATTAAAAATAACTTAATTCTATAAAAAAATGTGGTCAAAATGCTCAAAACCAGTTTCTGACGTGTCACCAAAGCAGAATTCTGAGGTTTCAGGCGGCTGGGACCGCTACATAACTGAGACCGCCGTTTTTATTTTCCCAACTAATGAATCTTTTCTTGGGCCCGATAAGCTTCTTGGCCGTGATTGGCCTAGCCGTCAGACGTCTAGACCAGGGAATACCAAAGTTATGACATAATGGAACACCCTGAACAACTTTTATTTTATGGAACCTCAAGTTCATGACGGGGGCCAGGGGGTACAATTATTCTAACAAAAATGCCAATACATTTACCAAAAGTCCAGTTATGATATGAATGAGAACTATCAAAGATGAAATGGCATTATTCAACGTGTTATCTTGTTATCTTTCTACTCAGGCAATAACAATTTTTTTTTCAACATTTGTAGACATAATATTTCACGGAACCCTTGTGACTTCTCTATAAAAGCCCTGGGTCCCGTGGAACTCACTTTGGGAAACGCCGGCTTAGAGTACCTGTTTTGAAACCCTTTTGTATCCTAGACTTTGGAGTTCTCTAACTTCAGTTTAAATTCATTCAGACAATATCTAATATTTTGTGCTATCTATCAATGAAGTCAAATGAAACAGTCCCCTGGGAGCTGACCCCTGCCTGTTAAGTACAAGAGCAGGGCAGTTTATTTCCCCAGCATTGATTTAGATACACATGTATTTTGAAAGTCAGAAAATGTTTTAAAAATAAATGAGCGAAAAAATCGCCTAGAATAAATTTGCGCTTACAAAGAAATAAGAAAGTACAAAGAAAAAAACTCTTAGAATAATGATTCCACAAGAATACCAGAGGCAAAAAACTTTGCACCATATCATCATGCACCACCTATAACATGGACAACTGTAACTTTTTTACAGAAAATTGACCGTTGTCCATGTTATTTTGCATACTTTTAGTTGTAAAATAACATGGACAATTTTGAAATAATACGTACGCTATCACACTAATATTATAAAGGCGAAAGTTTGTGAGTATGTGAGTGTGTATGTTTGTTACTTCTTCGAATCACGTCTATACGGCTGGAGCGATTATAATAAAATTTGGTATCGAGTTAGCTGACACCCTGGATTAACACATAGGCTTATAAACAGCTGGTAACACCGCGGGACACAGCTAGTTAAACTATATAAGCAGAAAAGCTGTGACAGTTTTCTTAGAAAAGTTGCCCAGTTTAGTAAGAATGGCCATATATTAGTCCGCAATAAGAAAAACTTAATAAAAATCATGAACCGTGTTTTTGAAATTATTCCGGTAAACGGTCTTGTGACGTAAATTTGGATTTGGATTAAACGGACATTTGGATAAACGTAAATGTAATATGAGGATAACGCCGTGAGCTACACATTCATATAAATTACTAAATGTTATTTTTTAGAGCTAAGCATATTGTGTAACTGTTTGTTCACAAATAAAATAAATAAATAAAACAGGGCAGATTGTAATGATGAAATTGTGATACACCAATGTATTTAAAATGTTTTATCTACAATATTTAAGGTACTTTCTTTAAATGTGGCATAGTTTTGGGATATACAACGTGTAACAGAAAGGTGTAGCCAATTTTTATCGGTATTGCCACCTACCGTATTTATTGCATTATTATGGCATAATTAAAGCATTACGTTTTTATCAAATTTTGACGTATGGCATAAGTTTTTTACCCCTGGTACTAAATTCTATAGGATTATTATGGCACAGAACTTTTCAAAATTGATAACTTTTCAATGAAATGAAATGAATGCAAACATATAAATTTAATTTTAGGTTAATTCGATTTTGATAAAATTAGGTAAGTAAACTTAATATCATGAGCACATACTAACCCTTAAATATGAATGACCACATCTTTCTGTTTCACTTTGTATATTGTTTCAGACCACTTTGTTCCGAAGATGTTCCGAGATTTCGTGTGACTTTGCAATTAAACAAAATGTCTAGTTATTGTGTAACACCAGATATCACACATCGGTATTCCTCATTATAGATGATTTGGAAACGGTAATATTTAATAAAAATAATCATTTATTTACTATATTATTTTAATGCAGATAAAGAATATTTGGAGCGGTTGTTGATCTACAATAAGGGCTCTGTTGAAAGGACAAAGCAGAGACTTGACAAGCTGTTTACCAGTATCAATTTGATGCCGGATTTCTTACAAAATTACGACATAAACAATGAGTTTCGTCATCTTTTCAACGTTTTGTAAGTTTTAAATTTATGATTAATACTAGCTGTCCCGCGCAACTTCGCCTGCGTGATTTTTCCCCGTTTTTGCAACATTTCTTATTGCTGCTCCGCTTCTATTGGTCGTAGCGTGATGTTATATAGCCTATAGCCTTCCTCGATAAATGGGCTATCTAACAGTGAAAGAATTTTTCAATTCAGATCAGTAGTTCCTGAGATTATCGCGTTCAAACAAACAAACAAACAAATAATATTAGTATAAATTGATTTGAGTACACTTGGCACAAGAAATTTATTGACATACAGACAATCGGATTCCTCCCTTCTCCTCGATTGTTTTGTGTAGTTGCAGTTTTATGTTTACATTTCTAAAAATATATTATTGAATTCCTTTGCGCATTTGAGTTTTTGCGCGGCGGATCAGGGGGGGGGGGGGGATATAGCATCCTGAATTCGATAATAAAAATATGTAGGTATTTGTTTTATTTTATAAGTTACTCCTATATTAGAAAACAATTTCCAAACATTGTTACAGCAACATTTGTGTGCTGCCGAAACCAACAAAAGAGAACTATAGATTAATGATGATCGATTTCACAGGAAAAGATGATAGTGAATTTAACATCATTGACTTGTACAGATACTTCATGGTGGTAAGATGAGTTTATTAAGCTATTTTTTATTTTTATTAATAAACTAGCTGTGCTCGCGACTTCGTTTGCGTGGAAGTTGGGTTTATATTAAGGTAGTTTATATTACAATTCAACTTCTGTGTAAAACATATTGTAAACATGCTCCACAATGCTCTGTGGTTTCTATGGATATTTGGGCCTAGCTTTAATCAGGGCCCAACATATGGCAGGGCAAGCCAAGCAAATGCCCAGTGCAGCAAAATAAAGGGCGACAAAGTTTATGGCGCAAGACGGTTAGAAGACAAATTATTAAAATTCCCACGACCACACCTCGACAAAAAAGTGATTTGCATCACATCAAATACTATTAATATTGAAAAATTCCCCCACCACGCGAGTACTGGGGCGGTTTCGAGCTTCATCTAACTCGAAACCAGTACTCGCGTGGTGGGGGAATTTTTGCAATTACTCGTGCGAAATTTCTTCGATTCTGACTCCGATAGGTCGAAAATTCCGATTGATTTTAAACCTCCGACTCCAACTTCGGCTCCGACACTTTTAAATCGGACCTTTTAATCGGAGGTACCTAGCCGCTCCTTCAAGATAATTTATACATAGGTAATAAAGGTATGATGGAAAAAACTCTCACAGATTCCCTATGATCGCAGGTTATGTCCTGCCCGAGCGATCTTTTCCGAGTCTAAAGTACACCTACTTTGTGTCCGTGTTTGTACCGCGGTAATGCAATGTTTAAACAAACAAACAACATTCAAACGTTTCTAAAAGATATACTCAGATATCTTTTTTTGTGTTTAAATACTATTTCTAAACTTATTTCAATATTTTTTTTACTCACTTTAGAAGATTAAAATATTATTTTATAATGTCTACATTGGTGAATTTAAAAATAGGTGTGTCAACCTGTCGCAAATTAAGATCATCATATATTCATATCCCTCTACGTAAGAATTTCAGTTTTTTTTTTTTAAATCAATTTTCCTGATTTTTTTAATTTGTATTTAAACGCCATCTATTTTCAAAACTGGATAAGTTTATTTTTATACTTGATGATTTTATATTAAACTATCATGCATATTAAACGTAGGTAAGCAAGGTATATAACCTTAAATTATTCACGCGATCAAGACCCGTAATACATATATTTTCATAATGTGTACAAATCGCGAAAGTTTATTAACATTTGTAGGTAAGCAATTTTGGCACTCAGAAGAAATCGAATCACAGATGGCGCCACGTGTTTTATTTTGATGTAACGCGGACTTAATCTTTCATTTTTTTTAAGCAATTATCATTTATAAATTCTAGAAAATATCAAGTAATTACTGTTTATTTGTAATGTAATATTATTTTTCATTTCTACATTTATAACATAATCACTATTCATGCAAAACAATGATAAAGGTGCCTTTGCCAAACTTCTTGGCAGTATATGATTAGGTATAAATGAGACAAAAGATGTAGTATAGTCTGGTTATAATTATCCAAAGGTGCATCTTATATACTAACGACTTCGTGTTGATAACAGATAGTAGAAACATTTAATATATACTGGACGTGCGATAAGGAACATAAGATTGTGATGTAGATTGTAGATACAGCACAAAGATATTGTACTGTAACAGTACACCCCCCTTTAAAAAAAATTATGGTAATAGTGTTTACAATATAAATTTGACCTAGACCTTACTAGTTATTTGCTGATGTATATAAATAATAATGCTATTGTACGCGGTGGAATTTGATGATGGTTTTTGGGAGAATGCGTATGTCAAAGGTCGGTGATCCGTTAATATTGTAAATTCTCTTCCCTCGATTAATCTGTGAAAATGTTTGACGGCCATGTATATTCCTAACAGCTCTCTGTCAAACGTAGAATATTTTTGTTGAGTTTCGCTCAATTTTTGTGAAAAAAATCCTAATGGTTCCCAATTGCGTCCGGATTTTTGTTGTAAAACTCCACCTACGCAAGTAGCACTAGCGTCGGTCATGAGCGCTAGTGATGCGTTGCGGGAAGGATGCGCTGTTAACACTGCGTTTTTCATGCTTTCCTTGCATTTTTCGTAAGCTTTGTCTGCTTCCGTTGTCCAAGGAACAGGTGAATTATCGTTCTTTTTTGAACCATGTAGATATTCGTTTAAAATTCTTTGATTTTCCGCTGCGCGTGGAATATTACTTCTGTAGAAATTGACCATGCCCAAAAATCTTCTTAATTCTTGAATTGTTTTCGGTTTGGGAAATTCCATGATTGCTTTGTAATTTTCTTCGGTAGGGTGTATTCCTTGGCTCGTTATATGATAACCTAAGAAATCTATTTCCCTTCTGAGAAATTCGCATTTTTCGAGATTAATGGTTATTCCATTCTCGTGTAAACGTTTGAAAACCGTTTCTAAATGCTGATAATGCAAATCTTCGTTGTCCGATGCGATGAGACAGTCGTCTACAAATATAAATACGAAGTTTAAATCTCTAAATAAGGAATCCATGAATCGTTGAAATGTTTGTGCCGCATTGCGTAATCCGAAAGGCATTCTTAAGTACTCAAAAAGTCCAAAAGGTGTGAAGATGGCTGTTTTTTCTATATCTTTAACAGGAATACAATGGTATGCTTTACGTATATCTATCTTGCTTAGTATCTTCTTATTTTCTAATATGTATGTAAAGTCAGTTAATCTTGGTAGTGGGTATTTGTCCGGTACTGTCGTGCTATTGAGCATTCGATAGTCTCCGCACGGTCTCCATTCGCCATTTTTCTTTTTTACCATATGTAATGGGCTTGCCCATGGGCTATCTGACGGTCGGCAAATTCCGAGTTCTATCATATTTTGAAATTCCTTTTTGGCTATGTCGTATTTTTCTGGAGGTAATGGTCTTGCCCGAGCTGCGACGGGTGGTCCTGTAGTGATAATGTGATGTTCAATCTTATGTTTGGGCGCATTGCGGAGAGAGGACCCTTTCGTGATGTCTTCGTATTTGTTTAAAAGTTGCGTTATACGTGGATTCGTTCCCACTGCGATAGTACGAATTGTTTGTTGTGTCGCTTTTTCCGAAGTTACATGCGTTGTCAGCTCTGTAACTTTGTCGATAAGTTTGCGACCTGCTATGTCGACTAATAGTTTATAGTGCTCTAAAAAATCTGCTCCAATTATTGGTTGTGTAACATCGGCGATTACAAAATTCCATTTATAACATCGTTGTAGTCCTAAATTCAAGGTAAGCGTCTTCTCGCCGTAAGTCCTAATTTTAGTCCCATTTGCAGCGTATAGTGTGTATTGCTCATTTTGTAAAATTGAATGTCTCTGTTGCTTGCTAATGACTGAAATATTTGCGCCCGTGTCAATCAAAAACTTCATACCACTTTTTCGGTCGGTAATGGTGAGGCGATTGGATGGGTGGATTGCACAGAGTTTCGCCGTTGTCTGTGCTCTTATTCGTTTCCCTGGTTCCGTACGTAAGTCATTGGTTTCCAACCGCATGGTTTAATGCAGTTCTTTGCATATTCTCCGAATCTTTCGTGGTAGTAACAAAATCGATTTGCTCCTCTATAGTTTGTTCTCGGCCTCATAATCGGGAATTGTTGACGTTTCTTGAAATGATTGTGCGTGTTGGGTCGATAGCCATATTGACCTTGCTGAATTGCGTCAATATCTATCTGTAATTTTGCTAGCTGGGCTAAAATGCATGCTGTATTGTTGTCGTTTGAAGTGTCGTTGCTAACAGCTGATATTTCGGTTACTTTTGAATTCATTATTATTTTGTCTGCAATTTGGCTCAGTTTGTCAATTTCCATGTCTTCCGTAACTGCTAGAACCGTAGTAACTGATGTTGGTAAAAGCCTGAACCATAGTAGTTTAATTGTTTCGTCACTGATTTTTCCTCTCCCGAGGACTCGCATTTGACGTAATAACTGCGAAGGTTTTTGATCACCGAGTTCTGTCTCTGATATTAATTTTTGATACTGTCGCTGTTCTGTTTCTTGGTAACAATCAATTAAACGTTCCTTGATGTTTTTGTATTTATCTGTAGTCGGTGGTGAAGTGATTAGGTCACTAACTTGTAGTATTTCTTCCTTGGATAACTTTGCTATTACTGTACAGTATTTGTATTCGTCCCCTTGCTTCTGTGGTGCTAATATGGCTTCTAGTTGCGTGAACCATAATCTTGGTTGGTCTTTCCAAAATTCCGGAATGCGGGATAAAACCGAGGTGCCAGCAGCTACTTCAAGTGTTCCTTGCTGATTTATGTTCGCCTTGCACGGTGATTGTGCCATGTTTCTTGCTGCGTATTCGTTCGTCGGGGTCACCAATTTGCCAAACTTCTTGGCAGTATATGATTAGGTATAAATGAGACAAAAGATGTAGTATAGTCTGGTTATAATTATCCAAAGGTGCATCTTATATACTAACGACTTCGTGTTGATAACAGATAGTAGAAACATTTAATATATACTGGACGTGCGATAAGGAACATAAGATTGTGATGTAGATTGTAGATACAGCACAAAGATATTGTACTGTAACAGTGCCTATTGGAAGTGATTATTAATATGAAAATTTGTTAAACAAAGTAAACATGTTAAAGTCGAAAATAAAAGCTTGTATAAATAAGTATACATTTAGAAAAATACTTAAAAAAAAGAATAAAAATAATTTTAACACAACACAAAAAGAGACTCGCAATTAGGGAGTCGATCCTCCGACCTCGCTCGTTTAATACCGCTACTTGTGCCAATAGACCACCTCAGCTGATGCAAACACGGTTAAAATAGCTGATCTTAAGAAAATTGAAAATGTGATATTTAGCTCCTAATAGTTTTAGCGTGAAGTTATTGTTTCCATGGGTTACAATTGTAAATAATGTCTTATTGTGGTAAAAATTGTGAAAAACCATAATGGTTCGACAAAATATACGTTGCTGCTCACTCTCCTTAAACGATAGCATAATGATTTATAGTGCAAGTAATGACCTATAGTATTTACAATAAAACTGCAAATTTTCATGAAGATCCGTCAAGTAGTTATTGTTTTATAACGATAAATAGCTACAGACATTATCCGTCATTGCTTAGCTCCTATGGGAAATAGCGTGATAAATTATAGCCTATATGTTAATCCAGACTTATTAGAATACAAAATTTCAACCGAATCTGTCCAATAGTTATTGCGTGTATATGCGTGTTCAAACAAACAGACAGACAGACAGACATTTCTAAAAATGTAGGAATGTGTTTAAATACTCTTTTCGAACATTTCCCAATATTTTTTTTCACTATGTTCGGCCATGTACAGACACGTGAAATTTACAATTTTATTATATGTATAGATATAGATGGATAGCATGATTCAGTATTCACGCGCGATGGCTTATTATTAGCGTATTTCATGTATAACTTTGGTGTTTCTATACCGATTTCTATTAGTATTTTTTATGGAATATTTAATTATGTTAACTTTTTTAATTAGGGATGACTGAGAGTGTTATAAACGTAAGAGTAGACAAATATAATCAGAAAGCTTCGAACTACTAAGCTATCGGAGACATATGCTGTCGTGGGATATTTTTTATATAATTTTAATTTACGCGACGAAAGCTTAAAAAATGGAGTAACTTCTCCCGTTTTCCTTCACTGCTCTGCTCCTATTGATTGTAGCGTGATGAAAAGTATACTATAACCTACTCAGGAATATGAAAAATAATTGTACCAAGTTTCGTTAAAATCCGTCGAGTAGTTTTTGTTTCTATAACGGTTATACAGACAGACAGACAGACAGACAAAAATTTTACTGATTGCATTTTTGGCATCAGTATCGATCCCTAATCACCCCATGATAGTTATTTTGGAAATATATTTCATGTACAGAATTGACCTCTCTACAGATTTATTATAAGTATAGATAGATAGAAGAAGATAGATGTATAGTTCGATCAACGTAACACGACCGGATTGAAGTTAGGTTCTTATCACTTTCGCGCATGTCATAAAGATGCGACCCTAAAATTACATACGAAAACAATTAATTATGTTTAATCGATAAAAAATACTAACAAAATTTTAATTCAACAATATAAAAATACATTTATTATATGGAAAATAACGCGCATTGTTAACCTGCAAATTGAAAAGTTAGGGTCACTGCACACTACACTGATTGTGTCCATGTTTACCGACTGCGAACTAATACGAGGTTGTGTTTTACGAATCACTGGATTCCACGTCACGGATAGTTTGAAACTCTTTTCCCGATTGAACGTTTTATGTTGATTAATTTCAATCGCTTCACGCACAATTGTTGAATACAAATGGCGATCTGTGGAGAGGGTTTGTGGATGATGAAACTCAATCCAGTGATTTGTGTTCGATTACAGTATGTACTCTCCAATTGCCGATTTGTTCGTTTGCCAAACACATACTGCAACGGCGTGGGTCCGATCCCCCCCAGGGTAAAAACTTTGTGTGATGAACACGATGGTTTTTTCTGTGTCTAGGTGTAGCGGCGGCAGCCTAGTGGCTAAGGCATCGGTTTCGCAATCGTGAGGTCGCGTGTTCGAATCCTACCCATTTAACTACCGACGTGAACCCACTCCTAACACAAGTCTTTGAGCTTAGTTGGCGGGGTTAACAAGATTGCTAGTAATGAATGTGCTAATCACACATTGCTAGTTATCTTTCTATTTATGTATGTTTATCAGGTGTCTGGTTTCCATCATTTGGGATCAATTAGCGTTGTGTGAGTTGTCCTAAGATATTATTATTATTATTAATCACCGTAACCATAATCGGTAAGGAGATCATCATTTAATGGATATTTAGATATATGACTTAATTTCAGCTTGGTAATTATATGTTGCACCATGACTATTGTCATGGCTATGAAGTTATAGCTGACACGAGTAAAGTGACAATGGGTTCTATGGCAAAACTGAACCCAGTTATCATTCATAAAGGATTCACGTTATTTACTGTAAGTACTTTTGAGCTATTAGTGCTTTTTATAACCTGTGAAAAATATCTTGGTATTGTTGTTTTTTGTCAATTTCTAGTACCAACCACCAACCTTGGAGCCAACGTGTGGAGCCGGCGAAAACTCGCACGATAGCGGTCTATGACCGTTTGTGAGACGTGGTGCATCTAAAAACTTACTTATTTAGATTTTCTTTCATTTTAAACACAAGTTATCTAAATTGTAATAATAAAAGATTATTTAAATAATAATTATGCTCCTGCCTCAGTGGCGCGGTGGGAGTGTGTCCGACTGCTACGCAAGAGGTCGTGGGTTCGATTCCCACACGGGACACCACATTGTATGATCCACAAATTGTTGTTACGGGTCTGGGTGTAATTTGTGTCCGTGATTTGTATGTTGGTAAAGTCCCCCACGACACAGGGCCAGTAACCTATTGCGGGGGTCGCCTTCTTTAAAAAAAAATATGGTTTTGTTTTAGGAAGCAATGGGTCAAAGAATAAAACAAATAAATCTAATAAGCGGTTCCAAGTTCTTCGATGCCATACTTATGGTATGCAAGCAAGGTCTTACTGCAAAATTAAAAGAGAGGCTTGTAGTTCATTCAAACCTAGAAAACTTGCATGAGAAATATCCTAAGAAGGACCTACCGAAAGAATTTGGAGGGGATGAAAGGAGTATGAAGGAATTAACAGGTAATAAAAACCACAGAAAGGAGAAAACTTTAAACTTGATAATTATGTAAAACTAGCGGACGCCTTGCGGTTTCACCCGCGTAGTTCCCATTCCCGTGGGAATACAGGGATAAAACATAGCCTATGTCACCCGGGGTTAGTGTAGCTTCACAACGATGAAAGAATTTTTCAAATCCGTCCAGTAGTTTCGGAGCCTATTCAATTCAAACAAACAATCAAAGAAACAATCAAATCTTTCCTTTCTATAATAGATAATCTACCTTTAGAAAAACCTAAATCACTTGTACTTTTGTGAAAGTTTTAACTCAGAATTTTTGGTAACAATATTTTATCTAATGGTTCTTTCTACAGAATAGAAGACAAACATTCGCTAGGTAAAATATTGTTATTAAAGTATTATAAATGGTCTAGGAGTGCGTTAACGCGCGTTACCATTATGTGAGCGCTCATAACATTATGGAATATATCACTGGACTTAATTCTTTGTAAATAAAAAGTAAACTTATCTTTTTTGCGCTATTATAACCGGTTGTCGACCTGTGTTCGATCGAAACGTCGGGTAATAATTATATCTTGGGACAACTCACACAACGCTATCTGATCCCAAACTAAGCAGAGCTTGTACTATGGAAACCAAACAACTGATAAACATACTTATATATTTCTAAATATATACTTAATATAGATAAATAACACCCAGACACAGAATAAACCATCGTGCTCATCACACAAAGTTTTATCCTGGGTGGGGATCGAACCCACGACCTCTTGCGTAGCAGTCGGATACGCTCCCACCGCGCCTTAAATATTTAACGCATTTTATTCTAAGGCTAAATACCTTTGTTTATTGCCCGACGTTTCGACTGTATTGCAACGGCCGTGGTCATGGGTAGTCACCACGGTCGTTGCAATACTCTTAAAATAAAATATTTTCGCGATTAAGACCCGTAGCTTATAAAATTCTATTATAATTATTTATTTGTGTTTACAGATTTAAATTTCAAAGAGTACAGTATGGACAGTCACGTTGCGAGAATGAAGTTTTTGGAGAGCATGGCTACAGATGAATCCCAAAGACTCGTTTCTAAATTCAACGAAGAATATTCCGGAATGCCTGGTTCTTTTAAAACTCTATGTGTTGATTAGTGAAATCATTTTTATAACTTACTATGCTTGTTACAATCTCGTATTCATCTTGAGATTCGAGAGATTTGAGAGTATTTTGTTACTTCTATCTAAATTTACAATACTAGCTCATTTTGATTTGCATAAAATTAAATAATAATTATAAGTTACTATCGTTATTGGGTATTGATTATATATTGTTTCTACAGGGTCATACAGGGCCTTTTCTTTCTTTTAGTCACTACTCATATTTAAATAATATACATTCATACGGCAACACGACGTACGAGTAGGTATGTACAATAATTGCATTTTTGAGAGATAGAAAAATTTGAAATCCAGACTTAAGAATCGAACCCGAGACTTCCGTAAGCCAAACCGGGGCCGGAATCGAACCACCCATCTGGACTATGTTACTAGACCTCAAATTTCTCCATCCTTTCATGCAACATAGTCTTCATGCAGTTCTCGTAACATAGTCCAGTTTTCTATCTTTCAAAAATGCAATTATTGTATTTATAAAGTAATTGGTAAGAAATGCCTATAAAAAATAGTATAGGTAGTATTTTTAGTATGTATTTTTATCGTGCAGTGTTGTATTTTCAACCCTGAGTGTTGGGAATAGATTACATAATCACATCAAGAGAAAAATAACAAACGAATCTAATTTTTTGCTGTCTCAATATGTCGTGTTAGGGTGTTGTTGTTGAGTTCTTGTAAAACCAAAGTAGTAATTCAATATTTACATGATATATAAAAAAGTTGGAAGCTTTAAACTTAACTGGCGACAGTTTTACTACAGGTTCTTATTTGCTTATTATTTAATAATTTAAAATACAGTTGGATCAACGTAACTAGACCGGACTGAAGTAGGCGACAAGTAGTTGCGCAGATGCATTTTTTGGAAATAAATGGTGACAGGAAGCGGGGGGCGGGTCGGTAACTAAACCAAGAGAATTAGAGATGCGATTAGGCATTACATTGTCATAATTAGTATTACTAACCTCATGTTTTTTGTGATTATTTTCGTAAAGAAATTGTTTTTCATAGTTTTTTTATTATTTACTGTAACTGTTCTAAATTTAAACTTTTATGAACTCATTTAAAAAGTGTTTTTATATTGTTGAATTAAAATGAAGTTAGTATTTTTTGTCGATTAAACATAATTAATCGTTTTCTTTAGTAATTTTAGGGTCGCATCTCTATGATATGCGCGAAAGTGATAAAAACCTAACTTCAATCCGGTTAAGTTACGTTGATCGTACACTATCCGTTTCAAATGAGTTGATGACTGTCATGATGACATTTTGATTCGCATTACGACGCAACTTCATTATGTGTCGTAAGGTCAGCAATAAAATGATTCGTAAAAAGGTGTCATTTGTAATACACAGAAGTACCTACATACTCTAGTGAACGTTACATAAGCACCGTACTTTACTATTTATAGTTATAGAAAATGTTTTAATTAATAAAAATAACACATCTGACTGAAAGACCACAAAAGTGTAGAATATTCTTATATTTTGCCTATTTACTTATTTATGTTTGATGTATTATTTAATAAAGAATACTAAGCGTAACAGACAGATAGAGTTACTTTGACATTTATAATATTAGTATGGATGTACTAATATAATACATTTGAAAATAACTCTGTCTGTCTATTACGCTGTCACGCTCAAACAGCTAAACCCATTTAGATGAAATTTGGTATGGAGATAGTTTGAGTCCCGGGGAAGGACATATGATTTAGTTTTTATCGCTATAACCGACATCCATGCGGGCAGAGCCGCGGGCGATAGCTAGTAATATTAAATTAAAGAAAAATGTTAGGTACACAGTTCAAAGAAAATAAATATTACGTACGTTCCATTACCATACACATGCGTACTTGGGTAAAGTACTTGAAGACTTGGCGAGTTTTTGTTGCTAGCTGTACAATAGCTGTAAAAAAGAGTGAAGTCGTCGTGGTCGCGATTATCTTCTCATTTGAAACGCATAGTACTTAAGTAAATAAATAAATTGGTGATTTCAATTCAAGTTTGTTTTTTTTATAATTGATTTGATTCAATGTTGTCACGTTACCTACGTAATTTTTAAAAACAAAATACACCTGGGTAGTTAGTAACATTTTGGTACCTACCTACAATACAATTTTAAAACATGCGGAAGAAACCTGGGAAAACATTGTTTGTATGTCTTTAATGGGTAATTAAGTGTAACATAGGCTATTTTAGGGTACACCACGATCGATAAGAGTGAAACAGGAATAATAGAGGAATGCTTAGGCTACGATACGATACTGTGGCCTAAAAATAAAATATGTAGAGGCATATAATAAAAGAAATCAAACGAGTAAGGCAGTTTTATAATTAAATATTGATATTAAATTAAATATGTGTGATGAATAACGTATTTATTTGAATTAGGGTTAATACCATGTTTATTATAACCCTGTTGAAAATAAATCTATACTTATATTATAACTAGCTGTCCCGCGCAACTTCGTATGCGTAAATTTTCCCTGTTTTTGCAACATTTCTCGTCGCTGCTCCGCTCCAATTAGTCGTAGCGTGATGTTATATAAAATAATTTTTCAAATCGGACCGAGATTAGCGCGTTTAAACAAACAAACAAACAAACTCTTCCGCTTTATAATATTAGTATAGATATAATAATAATAATAATGCAAAAATTAATAGTGTTAAAAATAGAAAAAATGTTAAATAAAGGGAATAATAATGCTATTATTTCAAATATAAAATCCATATTTAAAAATTAATAATACAATAATAACGATTATAATACTTATTATATTACATTCACATACACATTAGATCATACATATTTATGGTATATCATGCAATTAGCAGGAGTATTGATGACCCCACACGAAGAACGAGTTGGCCTCGTATATGGCCATCAACATCCCGTTGTCAGACTCATGTACCCGTTGCATAAAGGAGGCATTTGCTTTTCTGAGGACTGCAAAGAAATCGTCAACTCTGTTTTCCGCGAACATACCTGATGCACTACACCTCCAGCTATTGCACTATTATAAAGCTAATGAGTTTGTTTGTTTTTTTGAACGCGGTAATCTTAGGAACTACTGATCCGAATTGAAAAATGCTTTTTCTGTTGGATAGCCCACTTATCGAGGAAGGCCATAGGCTATATAACATCACGCTACGACCAATAGGAGCGGAGCAGTAATGAAAAATGTTGCAAAAACGGGGAAAATGTACGCAGACGAAGTTGCGCGGGACAGCTAGTGTATAATATAAGTACGCAAGTGCACAGTTTTATGTTCTTTTTAAATATTTTAAATGTAATACGTATTATTTTAATTTGGACCAGTAGTTCCTGAGATTACCGCGTTCAAACAAACAAACAAACTCTTCAGCTTTATAATATTAGTATAGATTCGCTTTGACTTAAAATACAATTTAATAATTATTTGCATCGCTTGTGCAATAACACGGAATAATGATGACTATTCCTATTGCATGAATAATAACTGTGATTAATACTTTCACCTCTTTCTGTGCGGTTGCAAAAAGCAACAATCTATGATTTTCAAACTTGGATATTTTGAAGACACCTTCTTCAAATCCAAGTTTGAAATTCATAGATATGACGATAAATGCTCAACGCGGCAACGCCTGATCGAATAATATTGGACCCGAATGTAAAATTATCTTTAGTGATCAGAGCAACAGCAGAGCTACGCAAGAAATGTACCTGGGGCCGTACCATGAGCTCTTATAACAGGTCAATTATAGACGAAAATTGAACTGTCCTGCTAATTTCGAACAATAATCTGCCAAAAAGCAGGCGAGTCAGCGATGACGTCACTAAAACCGGCGAGCGGCCTATTGTTTAATTGTCAATTCTTTGAATTTGACAGCAGGTTAGAAACTGACATGCGCCTATTTTAGACCTTTTGACACTTGAAACTCGATAATTGAACTGCCGTGCTATCAAATTTTGCAGCTATTGTAAACTAACTATAATTGAAATGTTTATCGTATTATCAATACAATACGTAATATAAAAGTAATTATTGACATATTTTTACGATAGCAGTGTTAATGGAGATGTATATTCCATGTAAAAAGTGTTGTGTTTCTGTGAACAAAACTCATAAGACTTACGTTTAAGTGCGATGAAGATAAGTTCATGTTTCTTGGACAGAATTCAGTGAAATAAGTAACTTTATTACTACGTGTATCAACGACCTACTTAAAGCTATCGAACAAAAGATGTTTTATTTGCTCATGATACCACCTATTATAGTAGTAAATCATGCCTAGTTAGAAAATGCAAGAAATGTGACAATAAATATATTAATTTGAATGCCTAACATGATTTACTAATATATGTACTTACATGAAATTTGTTGAATGTACAAACTGTGATAAAATGTAGAAATAGAAAAAAAATACTTAATTCTTAATATTGAAATAACAACCTCTTGAATTTTTTGATAATCAAGTGAAAGAGACTATAAAATTCTTAGGTATTAATTTTGACTATTACTTTAACTGGAAAATACACTTAAAGATGAGTTTTAGAAAGCAAATTGAAACAATATTCTTATGCATTTTAAATGCACAAAGAGTGGATAACCAATTTAGTGTAATCACTATATACCATACATTGTGTCTTTTTTAAGATATGATGTCACCTTTTAGAGCAACTCAATAGAAATTGGCTTTAAAGCTCTAAAGAAATGTATCTATGCAAACTGTAGAATTAAGTTTACCTACTGATTCATGTAAGCAATTTATTTTGCTATTAAGTGCATACATACACATTCCTACCAACTAATAAAACTTTATTGAATAGGTAGTGTAAAAGTAAAAAAATATTATAATAGTGAAATATGTAGTCTGACTAAATGAAACATCACGAATGAAAAAAAGTAGGTACATAAATAGTAATAACTTTTTTCTTTGTATACTGTCATAAATACATAATCATTTATTAAAACAAGTAAGTGTAGTAGGTTGTAATACATAAGTGATACACAGTGATAAATAGCTCAAAATCCAATTCAATGTTATTTACTATTATTTTACTTCGCAATATATTGTTGTTCTAATTTAATATGTAGGTAAATAAAAAAGGAGCATTACTTACAATATTTTGACTGATGACAAAAACACTTATAGTATTATGTAGCTCCCATATAAAAATGTACAGAGGTTCCTAGTCATATTCGCAAAAATAAATTGATTTGATTTGTTTTCAAATTTACTTTAGTTTAGCAAAACTTTGTCTTTCTCAGATAAATTTGTTAAGTGTTATCAACTCAGTAAAGAAATTGTAGCCATTGTAATAAACATTGTAGTAAACTCCAAATTTGGCAGGAATGTTTAGTCTACAAAATAATTATGTTAATGCCCATACTTAATAAAAGCTTCAATAAACTTAAGTACCGTGTGTGTTTTATTACTATCAATAGGAATACTGTCTATGCAATTGAATTTCAAAACGGTCTCTTAATATCCTTATCTTTGCCAAGCTATGTATAAGCATGCAGTTGATGTATAAATAGTTGACCTACTAGCAAAGAGTATTTTAATTTAGAGATATTATAGTGCACAAGTATTTGGTATGCGAAGATACAAGTGCATTCTTTATTCTCTCACTGTCAGTCAGATTGGATATAAATCCGACACGACCGGACTGAGATTAGGCACAGGACCGAGGGGTGTGACCACGGTTTAGGGTGTGACAATCTACGGTCACCAATGTCCTAGCTAAACATACTACCTATAGGGCTGTCTATACTAATGGATTTTTATAATGGTCTCGTTATTTGTGCTAGTTACGATTTTGTTTTTAAAATTTTAATTATGTAGCAATGGAATAGGTACCTACATGTAGTATTGAGATACCATGTATAAAATCACATAAGTAGTAGGTAAGTAAGTACAACTATTGATAATTTTGCTTATCATCATTATGTATTACTTCGAAGAAAAAAATGCAATAGTATCAAAACAAAATGCATTTTGATTGAGAGAGATAAAATTTAAATATTTTCCGAGATCACGATAGTCTTAGCACCCTACATAGAATATAAACATATGCTGACAGCACTATCTTTGACATGTAGCTAAGCTCGTTCGAAAACGTATCCTCCCTAAGGGAATTTATAACTTCATTCTAGTGTCTTATTTAAAGTAGATATTATGATTTTTAAAAGACGCACAGAAGTTTAATCGTTTATTTTGATTAATCAAGCTTTTATTGAGTTTGTTTTTGTTATTCAGCTTTATAAAATTAGTAAAATTAAAACGTGTTTTAGAACGTTGCTGCAGGACAGCATTTTTTCAAGTTCATGGTACAAATTATAAACCTGCCAGGTTCAAACACGATGTTGAACTGCCCTGTACTTGGCAAATAATCTAAATGTTCATGGTACGGCCCCTGGTCTCTGTTTACAATCCCTCCTTTCTGAAATATCATTATTTCTAAATCTTACTCTGAAGGGACCATGAAACATAATTACCAAAAACGAAATTACCAAAAGTAACCCCATTGCTACACATGATAACATGGTTGTTGTGAATGCACAAAACAACTGGCGCCAATTAAACTTATTTTTTACATTTTTTACAGGTTATCTATGTGTGCATTAATTTCCGTTTTTATATTAAAGATCCAATGTTGTATAAGTAACCTACTTTTTTTTAAAAGATAACTAGCAATTTGCTTCAGCTAAGCTCAATGGCTTGTGTTAGGAGTGGGTTCACGTCGGTAGTATAATGGGCAGGATTCAAACCCACAACCTCACGATTGCAAGACCGATGCCTTGGCCATTAGGCTACCGCCACTTCATTTACCTATATACACATTTTTACCTAAAACATAATTGGATTCAATAAAATTATTGTATTTTAGTACATAGATACAGCAGTCATAAAAGAAACTGGGAGTAAATTGGCAAGATGCGGTGGAAAGCAGAAATAACCGGAAATATTCGCTTATTTGTTTTTATTTATTTATTTATTTGCATAAATGTGGTATATTATAAAGATAATTAAAATACATATTATTGAATCAGCACACTTGCCAATAATGGCATGCAAATTACATTATTGCTATAGGTAAGAACAATTAAATTTATCAAAATTACAAAGAAATACAATTAAAAATAAAAAGTAATATAAAAAAACATGTCATTATATCCAATAGCAAAAAGTGAACATCTTTATAAAAAGTCCTAATTTAAAAATAATCCTCTATACTGCATTATACCGGTTTCAGATGACAAGCACTCATAGCACTTTGCTAACATTCGTTTAAGGTTCATTTCCGTGCATCGCGGCCGATCGGGAGCTGCGCGCGGCTTACGACAAGCGCGGCTGCCGCTCGCGGCCGATGCGACAATATTCCGAGTGCGCGCGCAGCCTACGACAGTCGTCGGCCGCGCGCGGCTCGCGATCGGCCGCGATGCACGAAAATGAACCTTTACAACTTAGAGAGTAGGTGTAAGCCATAGGTCGTCTTGGTGGGTACCATATAGTTAACAGTTATTCTTCTGTGAAATAGTGATGTTAACGCATCACTGTGTTTCGGTTGAAGGGCACTGTAGCAAGTGTGATTACTGAGCAAATGAGACTTATGAACTAATGTCTCAACTGAGGAACGCGGTATGAAGACATTAAGATCTTAGCAAATTAAGGATTTGAGGGGCAGTGATACTGTTATGGGTTAACGTGACGCTTGCCATCAGGCACACGACCTGTTCATGTTTTCATTTAGTAGTACAAAATAAAATATAGGTATGAAATTGTAAACAGGCTCGTCAAGGCTCGTCACCTTAACGTGCACCACTGGTAACAAGTCGTTGATATCTACAGGTGATTTTACGACATTTTTTACATAAAGTTAATAAGCTTTTAAGCAGCTAAAACTTACAAATACCTATCACAAGTTTTAATTTCATAATTTGTCTATTTTGTGCAAAACTTGTGTGTGTGAATAACAACATAAAGTTTAAATAAACATATTATAAAATTGAAAGTAGGCACCCATATCTTTACTTATAAAATCTCATCACTATTCGCACTTCTCGGCAATAACTCAATGACGGTAGGTATATCCGATCAATTTTGAAATGATTTTAGTTTAAAGTATTTACTAAGCGCGCTACCTTACCTTACATACCGGGGAGAGAGGGGGGGGCGGCAATTTATGCAACTTTCGGAGCAATTATTTCCAAAAATATTCACTCAACCAAAAAAGTTTATTAGAAACGTTAAAATGTTTTTGAAAGACCTGTTGACTACTACGTTACTTAGTTTGGGTTACGCCACGTAATGGGTCACGCTATGTAATGGAGCTGACAGTCAAGTATCGTATATATATAAATTCCACAATAATTAACGGCCTTGTATCGCGCAAAGCAATAGTTTGTTACAGGAGATGAGATCTTGACATTCGACTATTGCAACGTAAGGAGCTTCTAAACGAGCAACATTTTTCTGCAATGTGTGGAAAAGGGCATAAGTGCCACTACATACGCTCTTCTGCTAATGCAATTATTCAAGGCTGCTGATACCATGCTCAGTGTAGGGTACCCCTACACTGAGATGATGGTCCGACATGCTTTTCTTCGGTTTTTTATTCTACGTTAACTTACAATCAATTTTATCTAGGTACTCTATGTTTACAAGATATTTTTCCGGATATACAGAGTGATTTTTAATATGATAATAACTTCCTGCTCGTGTTTTTTTACATTACACCAAATAATTAAGTAATATTATTTATAACCACATACAGATTATGCTACCGGAGTAAATCGTTGTTTATGGTGAAGTTTAGGCCCTAAACCTGATAAAAAATAATAATTTTACTCCAGGGTCACATAGACGTGTGTTAAAAATAGGTGGTGGGTGGTTAAGGGTAAATTAATGGTTATATTTTTCAAAACCAATATTCTAAAGTTATTTGGTGTATTGTAAAGAAGCCCCGAGTAGGAGGTTATTTGAATACCAAAGATCACCCGGCATATACTCGGTAGGTACACCTTACAAACTCCGAGATTCCATGGCCATGAACGATAGATATCGCTGAAACAATGCGTGCTTGAGTAATGCGCACAAATGTACGTGTGCCATGCACGCATTTTTTTAACCTTTCCTTCTATACTCTCGGTATTCGATGACGTGACCCAGCCATAATATAATTCGCAATAATGTATCCAATGAGTGGCGTCGGACCTCAAACCGGTTTTCAAAAGTTGACTTGGTTTATACTTGAGTTGCTATGTAAGTTATATTTCGTTCCGTTAGAGGGCAAAGACCGTCCATATCCGATGTACCTAACTAAAACAAGATATAGATTGCAGGAAGTTTAAAAAAAACAAAACTGGATAAGTACGATTCCGAATAGCCCACCGAGGGTTTTCTACAAATTTGTTGTAGGTAATATTTAACAAAAAGTTGAGGGAATCGAGTATCGCAGTTTTTAAATTAATGGCCTTATTTTATTCAAGTTATCATAGAAGTTTTATTTTTTCACTGCTCCAAGGAACTGTAGATCTAGGCATATGTTTTTAATATCAATTCAATAAAATCAATCAATAAAAACATAAACATACAGTCCGTCTTAACTTATTGCATATCTGTATGGGGTGGTGCTACTAAAATGAAATCACTAAAATTAGAAAGAGTTCAAAGATCATTGATTAAGGTAATGTATTTCAAACCGTATAGATATCCTACTAGCGAACTTTATTCTATTAGTGACCTACTTAGTGTTACAAAACTTTACATTTTACAATCCTGATGCACTCAACCAAACACGGAAACATGCTATCGCAGTTATCGCAATTAAAAGCAGTTACGCTAAAATACAATATGACAGACAATCTGCTCACTTATACAACACAATAAACAAATACACTGACATTTATCCCCTAAATTATTATGAATGCAAAAAGACACCAATAGTATGGCTGAAAACTAAAACTTACGACGACAAAAAGGCCGTCATGACCACCATTCCTTAGGAAACTCAGAAACTCATTAGAAGCGAGACACACACACACAAACAAACCCACACACACACACACACACACACACCCGCGCACGCACGCACGTGTGAAAACCTAATTATCTAGGTGAAATCAGTGCCATAACTGAAAAATGTCAGTTAGTCATTCATTACCAGTAGTTTGGCCAATATTTATTTATTTTTGAGTTTTTACCTTTGTTGTAAGTAGATGCTCCTACTATGTTGTACCCTGTACCCTCTACGGGTGATTTTAGTTTGTCTCATTTTCCAACTTTGCATCATATTATATTTGCATAATATAATATAATTTGCATCAGTTCTTTAATATAGTGTATAGTATATAAGTCGCAGCACCTTACCCTCATATCAAGTTTATAAACATTGAAACATTGTAAATTTGCCAATTCAAAAAGAGTGGCCGCGAGTTTTTATTGCCAGGTAACTTTTCTCCGGCTTTATCTATTGTTTGCGAATTTGGCATTACAACATGTACATATAGAATCCATCACCCATATCTACTACCATTTTGGTATGAACTCTCTAGTCACTATCATGATCAACAATGGGTGTGCGCTGATGTTGAAGATTTAAATGTAGATATATATTTATATATATATAGATATATATATATATATATATATATTTATTTATTTTATTTTTAAAAAGATGACTTCCGCACTAGGGTACAAGCCCTGTGTCACGGGGGACTTTACAAACATACAAGTCACGGACACAAAGTACACCCAGACTCCGAACAACAATGTATGGATCACACAAAGTGGTGTCCAGTGTGGGAATCGAACCCACAACCTCTTGCGTAGCAGTCGGACACACTCCCACCGCGCCACAGAGGCAGTCAACTATATATTATTAAAGTGATACAAATGGTAGTCACACATCGTTAGACCACTGTATCGTGACGACGTCACCTTGGCACACTGTTACGAATGTTTACGTGGATTTTGATACTTAGATGTTTTTAGTAAATAGGTTACTAAACAATATTCGATCTTTAAAAACGGCAAGTTAAAACACACATAAATAATTTAATTATTGCAGTGTCACACTATGATAAAAAGTCGTAAAAGTAGGAAAGCTTGATTTAATTATCACGAGCGAAAAAGAGACAAATGTTATCTGTTGCTTTCATTTGTTGATGCCGGCAATGCGACACTGTTATATTAACAAGGCAATTCTTTCTGAGCGTTTGAAACCTATCTATACTTTTTACTTAAAACACCATTGCCTTTTGGTCAAATAATTTACCCTTGGTAGTGGAACGTAATCCATACTAATATTACAATCTGAAAGATAGTAATATTAGTATGGAATAACAAACAGATAAATCGATTTTGATGAAAGTTAGTATGGAGATACATAGTTTGAGTCCCGGGGATGGACATAGGATAGTTTTTATCGCGATAACCGACATCCACGCAAGCGGAGCGGCGGCTAAAACCTAGTTAAAATATAATTGTGCCGAAAGTAAATTGTTTATTTGTACCGCTTAATATAGTTTTATAGTAAGAAAGGGACAGCAGGCAACTTAATTCGTATCGGGAACAATGTAAATGTTGATAAACTTTCGCGATTTGTACACATGATATATATTACGAGTCTTAATCGCGTGAATAATTTAAGGTAAAATACCTTGTTTATTGCCCGACGTTTCGACCGTATTGCAACGGCCGTGGGCTTGGCATCGAGCATCTCAAATATGCGGGGCCACACTTACCCAGGGTATTGTCTCTATTTTATTTCCTTTGCATTATTAGTCATACGTATATAGAAAAAGTAATAAACTTAGATATAATATTTTAAAGGCATTGCATTCTTGCAATTACAATGATTTTGTCAGCAACAAAGTTGCTTAATTAACCAATAACAATCCGAATAAGTTGCGTTTATCAGCACAGTTATCTTTGACTTTGTAAGGCATTGACTTTGCAATGTGCTTCTTAATAATAAACAAAAGGTTAATAGTATCATTGTAATAAATATGATTTATTGTTCAAAATACTGAATAATTATGACGGACATTTAAGTCTACTTGGCGCCTACTACCGGCACTGTGACGCAGGAACTTTATAACCTACAATTATAATAAAGTTGAATGTTAGCTATAAGGTACTCGTCACGTCCGATAAATTTATTATCGGATACGAAGTACAGTCAGACTCGGAACATCAATTTAAGGAGCACACAAAGAGGTGTCCCATGTGGAAACCGAACCCAAGACCTATTGCGCGACAGTCCCACGATATTACTCCAGGTAAACTTTTTATAATCTGCGTCAGTGGAACCAATGATGTTATAAGTAATAACCCTCCTTCTTGCGCAGTCAAATAAAAAGGTGTAGATCAGTTACAAGCGCTTAGCAAGCGGCACCATAAAAGTTGGTTAACTAACAAACCTTTACGAAACTAACAGATTACATTTTTCTATTTTTTATTCGTGATAATTAAATCACGCTTCCCCACCCAAATCGCGAACATACATACCATACATATATACGGGTCAAATAGAGAACTATCTTTTGAAGCCAGTTAAGAATATCCTTTCAGACCTATTAAGGTGCTCCCCGTAATCAACCGCACGTCCGAGTCGAACACCAGACTCACGTGGGGGGCGGTCACGCGATTATTTATTACTGGCGGAGGGTTCGCTAATTATTAGTGAACACGGTCTGTCACAGACCATCATCCGGCCCGACCCGTAATCCTGAACAGACAGGCATGGGGGTCCATATGGACCGCGGGGAAGAAAACCCCCTATAAAAAATCACCCTAGCAATGGGATGAATGGCTGAGGGGTCCTCAGTCCCAAGGGTGGCGCTACCGACGAAGGTCGTTAAACTTAAATAATGGCAGAGGCAAATTCAAAGAATTGTTCTACCCAGGAGGGTTCCAGACGCTTCGCGCCTGGGGAATCCCTCCCGGAGTCAGTCGGCTCCGGCAGCTCCGCGTACTCTGGGGGGGGCAACCTATGCCAAACAAGCCCTGTACCGAGCTTTAAATCCGGTACGAACACAAACGCGGAGGTCGCGATAAAGGAAGTGGACTCAGTGGTTGGGTCTGAAATTTCCATAAGGGACAGAAGCGGAGCGAGCAGTCCCCTCGGATCCCTACGGCGCTCGCTGCGACAAGCACCCACGAAACGACGTAGGGGAACTGACATCACCAAGTGCACTGGAGACGAACTCTCGGGGTCAGAAACGTTCACGAATGACGAGATCCTTCCACCCCCCAAGGTTGGTACTGGCAGACGAGGCAGGGGACGACCCGCTGGTTCTGCCGCGAGTTCTGGAAAGTCCCGCAAAGAGACTGCGGGGAAACCTCAAATCGAGAAGCATACAACTAAAACGGGAGAGGAGCAGCGGTTATTAAAAGAGCTGCTCGATAAAGTTGGGTTGGAACTAGACTGTAAAATCCGAGGAGCTGTAGATGCAATCCGAGGTGTAGCTAAAGTATCCAAAGGTGCGACACAAAAGACACTCAATGAGGCAGCGTCCACAATCGCGGCGACTGGGAAGGCAATCCTGAAGCGAACCCCTTCAGGAGAGATCACTAAACTGCGGCGCGAAAACGCTCAGCTTGCAATGGAAGTAGCTCAGCTCCGCGAGGAACTTAAGGGGTTGCGCGAAGAACTCTACAGAGAGCACCGAGCAGGGGCAGCAGAGAGACCTTTAATGAATGAAACTGGTAGCTCCGCTCAACAAATGAGTCTCACCCGCTTGATTGCGGATATGGAGAAGCGTTTCACAAAGCGCTTTTCTGATCTGGAGGATCTCTGTAGGCGGTCTAATTTGGTCAAACCGGCAACATATGCCAGGACATCTGAGACTCGCTCAAGAAAACCGCAGGAAAAACGGGGTGTAGTCTCTTCAGGGATGCCGATACCATCGATGCCGGTCCCTCGTATTTTCCTTTTTTGAATCTTCATTTAGATTCAAAAAAGGAAAATACGAGGGAAATCGTTTCGAAAAATTTAAATCCAGCAGCAGCTTACCAACAGCCAACAAATGAAAGGGGATGGGAAATGGTGGAGAAAAAGAGTTCTAAGAGAAAGGCAAGGAAAAAATCTGCCCAAAACGCTGTGAAAGCTAAAACCGTTGAGGTTAAGGTTCCGAGGAAACTACATGTCCCTCGCTCCTCGGCTGTAGTGCTTACTCTACAGCCGGAAGCCAAAGACAAGGGTATGAACTATGCGGACGTCCTAAAGGTGGTCACTGATAAAATTAATCCGGAGGCACTTGGGGTTTCCGGCATCCGTTGTAAGCCGACAAAGACCGGTGCCCGACTCTTGGAGATCCCAGGCTCCACCAGCGGCCCCAAGGCTGATGCTCTCGCCAACGCAATAAGAGCCTCATTTGATGAGAATATAGTGCGCGTCGCTAGGCCTCAGAATACAGTACTCATAATACATAAAACTCAGGGTTTACACGACGCAATTAATATCGTCGATCTTGTGGAAGCAGTAGCAAAAGCCGGTGAATGTTCCACGGACCAAGTAAAAGCGGGATCTATACATACTAGTCTCAGTGGTGCTATGGGGGCAGCAATAATCAGCTGTCCTGTCGCAGCGGCCAAGAAGCTGGCAGATGGTCGGCGATTGTTAGTGGGCTGGGTTTCAGCCCAAGTGAAACTCCTACAGCCAAGACCGACTAGATGCTTCCGTTGCCTGGCTGTAGGCCATATTGGAGTACAGTGCGCCTCGGAAATCAACTGCATAGACAAATGTTTCCGTTGCAGTAAACTAGACCATAAAGCTGAAGCCTGCGATGCTACGCCATATTGTTAATTGTGTGCTATGTCTGGCAAAGAAGCTGAACATTGGGTTGGCAGAAAAGACTGCACCAATCCTAAGGGCAAAGCCAAAGTAAGCGCCTCACACTTAGCTCCAGCTTTGGTAATCGACGAAGAAGTGACAAACAGTAGCGGCAATGCAGAGATGGAAACCTGATAATGGATCCACACCTTCGCATATTACAGTCAAATATTAACCACTGCGCTAGGGCTCAGGATCTTCTGCTCCAGAGCATGGCGGAGTGGCGAATCAACATTGCCATCGTGGCCGAACCGTATTTTGTTATTCCGGTGGACTCTTGGGCAGGAGACCTTGACGGTTCTGTGGCCATAGTGACACGCACTGTGTCTACTTCCACCCCTTTTACTAACGTGGCTAGAGGACAGGGATGGGTAACGGTAACGATTGATGGTGTGGGAATTGTGGCCTGTTATTTCTCTCCGAACCGTATTCTGAGTGAGTTTGAGAGTTGGCTCACCCAACTGAGTACTGTTGTCAATCGTATTCGTCCCTGTCCCTTAATAGTGCTAGGAGACTTTAATGCCAAAGCCACGGCCTGGGGCTCTCCAGCCACGAATGCCAAAGGCAGAGCTTTGGAAGACTGGGCCATAACATCTGGGCTACAAATAGTCAACCAAGGTTCTGTTAATACATGCGTGCGTCAGAGGGGTGGATCAATAGTGGATATCACGTTCGCTTGCCCTGCAATATCAAGCCGCGTTCTCGACTGGCGAGTTATGGAGGAGGTGGAGACACTGTCTGACCACCGCTACATTAGGTTTAACGTCTCAGCTGAAAACAATGTCACGCCAGCTCCAGTGGCCCTGGATAATGACCATCCCCGTTGGGCGCTAAAACGCCTAAACAAAGAGTACCTCGTAGAAGCATCGATTGTACAGGCTTGGATGACAGCACCGCATAGACCTCTCGACACTCAAATTGAGGCAGAATGGTTCCGCGAGACCCTGACCCACATATGTGATGCGGCGATGCCTAGAGTCCGGTCTAGACCTGCGAAAAACCAGGTGTACTGGTGGTCGCAAGACATCGCGCAAATGCGTTTTGCATGTGTTGCAGCTCGGCGCCAGTACGCCAGATTTCGCAGAAGACGTCGTCGCCCAGAGGATGCATTAGCAAGAGAGGCAGAGTTGTACGAAAGATACAAGGAAACCAAGAAGATCCTTCAAGCATCGATAAAGCGAGCTAAAATCCAGGCCCGTGAAGAATTGCTAGAGACTCTGAATCGCGATCCGTGGGGGCGTCCCTACCTCATGGTACGGGGCAGACTTCGCCAGTGGGCTCCGCCGGTTACTCAGACAATGCAACCTGATATGCTCGACCGCGTTATAAGCTCACTGTTTCCTCAAAGAAAAGCTTTCGTGGCACCTCAGATGTTTTTATTCTCAGTGCCCGACGATGTGAACGACGAGGTGCCCGAGGTGACTGAGGGGGAACTTGATAAAGCAGTGCAACGGCTTCAGGCTAAAAATACTGCACCAGGACCTGACGGTGTACCAGACTGCGCATGGGTCCTTGCTCTAAAAGCTCTAGGGCCCCGACTAAGAGCACTATTCAGCGCATGCTGTGAGCGAGGCCAGCTTCCACGACAGTGGAAAACCGGTAAATTTGTTCTTGTCCGGAAGGCTGGACGTCCGGTGGACTCACCGTCTGCTTATCGGCCCATTGTGCTCCTTGATGAAGTAAGCAAGCTCTTCGAGCGAATTATTGCAAACCTCCTAGTAGAACACCTGGAAAGAGTTGGTCCGGACCTGGCAGACAGTCAGTTTGGTTTCCGACGGGGACGCTCCACCGTAGATGCAATCGTGCGTATTTAAAGCCTTATTTAGCGGAAGATACAATATCACGAGGCGAGGTCGTTCTGGCGGTGTCTCTTGACATCGCCAATGCCTTTAATACCCTGCCCTGGAATTGCATCAAGCAGGCGCTAATATACCATGGTGTGCCGCAATACCTTCGTCATATCATCGGTGCTTATCTGTCTGAAAGGACTGTAACTTTTCCTACTCGGGAAGGATTCAGTCAGCGAATCATGGCGTGCGGTGTTCCACAGGGATCGGTTTTAGGACCGCTCCTGTGGAACATCGGTTACGACTGGGTGCTGCGCGGGGAACTTCCTCATGGTATTGCAGTTACATGCTATGCTGACGACACCCTTGTCACGGCCCGAGGAAAGTCCCATCGACAAGCGACGTTACTAGCCACGGTAGGGGTCGCGCAAGTCGTTGGCAGGATTAGTCAACTGGGTCTTGACGTGGCTCTTAATAAGTCTGAGGCCCTATGCTTCCACGGGCCTCGAAACAAGCCACCTCCGGGCTCTAGTATCGTAGTGGGAGGTACTCGCATTGGCACTGAGTCCTCGATGAAATATCTTGGACTCATTCTCGACAGCCGATGAGATTTCGGACCTCATTTTCGTAGTCTGGCTCCGAAGCTTATGGGTGCAGCGTCTGCTCTATCGCGGCTTCTGCCTAATTTGGGCGGAGCCAATACCCAATGCCGAAAGCTGTACATGGGGGTCGTGAGATCCATGGCCCTTTATGGAGCCCCAGTTTGGGCATCCACCTTGAAGACCCGCAACATTGCAATCCTGCGAAGACCGCAGAGAGCGTTGGCCATCAGGGCTATACGGGGATACCGCACCATCTCTTTTGAGGCGGCAAGCCTTCTTGCAGGGTCTCCGCCTTGGGATTTGGCAGCAAAAACCCTCGCGTCACTATATCAGTGGCGCAGAGAGGTATTGGAGCGAGACCTCCGACCAACGCTTCGAGAGTTCCAGGGACAACGATCCCAGCTGTACCGGATCCTATTGGCGGAATGGGAAACACGGCTTATGCGACCGAGCGCGGGGCATGCCACGATAGAGGCAGTAAGGCCGATAATGGAGGATTGGCTGGAAAGAAGGCACGGTTGTCTTTCTTACCGGCTGACGCAGATGCTTACGGGCCATGGCTGCTTCGGAAAGTACCTGTTCCGCATAGGTCGAGAACCAACGGCTAACTGTCACCACTGCGAGGGCTGCAACGAGGATACGGCGCTGCACACCTTAAGAGAATGCCCAGCTTGGGCGAAACAGCGGCGCGACCTTATAACGGAAATCGATGTAGAAAGTCTCTCTCTGGAAACTATGATACTATCGATGGTACGAAACGAGAGGTCATGGGAATCTGTGGATACCTTCTGCCACGAAGTTATGAGTGCCAAAGAGGCGGCAGAGAGAGAACGGGAGAGGTCTAGCTCATTCCCATCCCGCAGCAGACGAACGGGGCGCCGAAAAGCGTTAAACGACCTTCGACCTCCGTAAGTGTTGGCCTTGAGGGTGACAGGGAGGGCAACCTGTCGTCCTAACAGAAGAAATGCCTAGACGGTGTCGCGACGTATTACGTGCGCCTCCTTTCTCGAAGTGGTAGTAAAGCTGCCAACGTAAGCAACACCGATGTCGTCGTTCTACGATGACCGAGCCTGGTGATGGTGGAGGCACCAAATCCGCAAGGGACACCCTCACCCTCGGCCATAGGCTGTTATGAAGGAACACCGTGTGATTTTTAGTCGGTTCGACTCCGACATACCCTCTTCTACGTGTGCCCTCGTAGGAGTGGGATCCGTGGGGATTTTTGCACACGTAAAAAAAAAGGCCTATTAAGGTAGAACATACAAATAACAGTAATTTCGTCTTTCTTTACCATCGTTTGCAAAAGTTTATTAATTAATTTATAGGACTTGGTTTCTGTAGGGTTCCATAACCAAAATTACAAAACGGAACCCTTATATTTTAGCCATGTCCTATTGTCTGGCTGTCCATACGTTAGGTCAGAGAGCCTTAGTATACATATTAGTTACGCCGACAAAGTGGTACAACGAACTCTTAAAAAAACGACTATCTCCCCTACACGTAAAGTGGGGGAATGATTTTTCTCAGCTACCCCATCGTGTGGGGTGATAATTTTTCGATTTAGGTATCCATTTGTGAAATATTAAGCCTTGAAATGAAATTTTGCCAGTTTAATGGTTGTTTTTGGAGATGTTGAATAAGTAGGTAGTAGTGTATATAATGAAATTAAAAGGAAAACTTTCACAACTAAGTAGGTAGGCTTTTCACATTGACGAGTAACAACCGACCAAATGAGAAGTATCAACATTTTCGTACAAATCCGGACTTACTTTCAATGGATTTGGAAATTTACTCTAACTTACTACTAAAAACATTATATATTACTACTACACTAACAATATAACTACTAACAACATTATATTAGTACTTACTAATATAATGTTGTTAGTAGTATGAAACAAAAACAAAAAAAAACGCACTTTTTATGTCGCATTATTTTGCTGGGCAGTAAAATCATTTTTTTTTTAATTTGTCAGACGTTTATAAGAATTGCATTTTGTTACCTGAATGAATAAAGTACTTTGACTTTGAAAGTTGCAGAGCAGACATAATGTACTTTACTCCAGCAATGCATATAATATAAATTTCGTTTACAGACACAAAAATCTTTGAAAACTTTTGGAAAAACTTAAACTAATTATGTGCTTATACAATCATTATATATACTAATATTATAAAGTTGAACAGTTTGTTTGTTTGTTTGAACGCGGTAATCTCAGAAACTACTGGTCCAAATTCAATAAATCTTTAACTGTTGGATAGCCCATATATCGAAAAAGGCTTTATAACATTACGCTACAACCAATAGGAGCGGAGCAGCAATGAGAAATGTTGCAAAAAACGGGGTAAATTTACGCAGGCGAAGTTGCGCGGGACTGTTAGTAATAGAATAAAAGAGATAGGAAAAACATAAACCGAATAATCACAATAAAATAGAATGTGGATGTACAACAAAAATAACAATAAGAATTAGGATTAAGGACAAAATTTCCAATATTATACTTTAGAGAATATTGGAAATTTTATCCTCAATCCTTCAGTCGACCTCTATCTTTGCAAAGCTAATGAGTTATAACAATATGAGTCATATTACCTGTATCACCTACAGCACTTCATGCATAAATAACTGAGTCAAGGAGATCAACCAAAGAATATATAGTATAGGCAGATGAACAACACCCGTCAACCAGTTGCCGAGTGATTTCGTAGTCACGATCATCAGAAACAACCAAAAATATGATAATTTATGTAAAAAAATATACAAAATTTACATTTTTTAATTATTATATATTATTAAAGAATAAAGTGAACTTGTGAATCAAAATAATTAGACACATTACCTTGGAAAATAGCTGTCCCACGCAACTTCGTATGCGTAATTTTTCCCCGTTTTTGCAATATTTCTCGTCGCTGCTCCGCTCCTATTAGTCGTAGCTTGATGTTATATAGCCTATAGCCTTCCTCGATAAATGGGCTATCCAACAAAAAAAGATTTTTTCAAATCGGACCAGTAGTTCCTGAGATTAGCGCGTTTAAACAAACAAACAAACAAAGTTTTCCGCTTTATAATATTAGTGAAGATCTGCATTTTTTAATTATAATATTCTATTAATGACTTTATTCAGAGCTTGTGAATTAAAATAATAAGACATATTACCTTATTTAGAGACATTACTAGTATTTTTTTTTCATAACCGGTTTAACTCTGCGACGTTCGAGTTTTAAGTTTCGTTTGTGCTATATAAGCGATCTGCTATTTCTTACACCGCCAGACCAACTGTACTATTTAGCATTGATACTATGGAAGCGATAAAACCAAACGATTTATTATTATTTAATGATAATCATTTAGAAAAAGTTCGAAAAGCCTTAGGATATGAGGATGTGAACAAGTTAAAACAGGATATTGAAAACTTGGATGATTGGATCAAAAAACAAAATCATTTCAGAATTAAGGATTATGGTAAGTCAATTAATTATACATTATTAGCTTTTGGTAGTCAATAAAATTTTAAATTGATATAATTCAGATTTTTTTATTGATATTAGTTGATTGATTTAAGAATAATAAAAAAAAATATTAAAAGAATATTTTTATTTCTATTCTAGGTGTTCTCAAATTTTTTTTTTTTTATTATTATGTACTCCATAATGAAAAATATCAAAATAGTATTCCAAAAATACAAATGTAATAGTAAATGCTCTATAAAAAAATAATAATAATGAGTACTAAAAATATAAATTTTATATCTAATAAGAGTAATCAGTTAAAAAACAAATTGTGAAATATTATGTCAATTAAATTGCTCAGATTAACTAAAATTTTACTGTGGTTGTTGAGAAACGCAGTGCTTTTTTTTTCATATTATTTGGTCACACAGTTCAAAAGCTAAGAGGGGGGGGGGGGGGATTTATGCAACTTTCGGAGCGAATATTTCTAAAAAAATCATTTCATCAAAAAAGTTCAATTGAAACCTTAAAATGTAAAAGACCTGTCAAATAATGTAAATACCATACGTTGATGTTTGCTTATTTTTCCCTAAAAATATTATTTTTTAATGTTTAGCTATTACGCTACGCATAGGCTACTACAAGACACCTTTTCACTAAATTTCATCAATATTCATAGTGTAGTCTTTGAGTAAAATGCCTGTGACATACGGACGGACGGACAGACGGACGAACATGACGAAACTATAAGGGTTCCGTTTTTGTCATTTTTACTACGGAACCCTCAAAATGAGAAAATGTTTTATTATTATTTAACTTAAGTATAATATATTAAAATCTCGCATCACGGTGTTTGTAGTCGAACTCCTCCGTAACCGCTCAACCGATTTTAATGAATATTTTTATGTAGGTAGTAGGTATCCTTGAAAGGTTGGAATGGGTTTTAAAGTTTTTTTTTTAAATTACAATGCGGTACAAAGTTCGCCAAGATAGCTAGTTTTTTATAAATAAATAAAACATTACATTCCCAAAAATCGAAACAAAAATAATGAAAGCAACTCAAAAATCAACTTGCAAAGTGTACACAGATAATAACTGACTCGAACTTAACTTCAAAAACCGAACTAATGAGTTTGAACCAACTAATATAAAGTAATTTTTTAAAACAGCATATGTAAAAATTAGCATAAACATGCAAAAATAACAAAACAACAAGAAATTATAAATTGGTTTATTTTTTGTACAAGTAATCTCAGCATACATACCTTAGCAAGTGCTTTTTTGTAATCATCAGCATTATTTTTGAGTTCGATAACATTTAAAAGTTATGGCACAAAGCACCAACAAAGTACAGAAGGCAAACTCCATACAAAACCATCGAGATAATCTATACTTATAAACAAATATAAATAATGAGGCAAGATTTGTATTTTTCCATGTAACGAATAAACTTAGAACCTATTAGACCGATTTCAAAAATGTTACACTGTTGGGAACCTACACTATCCCCGGGTGACATAGGCTACTTTTTATCCTTGTATTCGCACGGGAACGGAAACTACGCGTGCGAAACCGCGAGGCATCCGCTAGAATTATGTAAAGCCTGAAAAGAAAAATATAATACTTTACCATAGTGCGGCTAATCTGTAAAACTAAATACTTCTTTTGAGAAGTAAGTAAAACAAAACTTGTGGCGTCTCTACGTCAAACTATTTATTTTTCTGGTCAAGCTTTACTTACGTACCTAAAAGAGAAGCTATCTGGGACAAAAACCTTTAAACATTTTATCTTTGATCAGCTGATGCGTTAAGGTAATTGAATCGTTACATTAAATAAAACTACATTTAATTTAACGATTCAAGCAGAAGGCCAAAACCATATCAGGGAGCTTACGCGTTTTGTACAAGACAGACTAAACACGTCATATATAATTAACACACGTCCTTGGTTAAATAAGGAAAAAAAAATACTTTGCGGTGTCTTCTCTATAAGTAAATATCTTAATGATACAAACGCGTTCGAGAACCACATGCACAGGTCGAACCATTTCGAAACACTTTGTTCCGAAGGTGTTCCAAGGTTACGTGTTCGTGAGCAATGTCTGTGTATCGCTTAGGCGTGTTTGCATGAAACTTTCCTTCTGTATTCTTAGTGTTTTGTGACTTTAAATAGAGATTGATACGTTGCAACTAAATAAAATTACTTTGCTCAATTATAAATTACTTAGTACATTTTATCATCATAAAAATAAATATTTAAGTATTATGCTAAAGTACCTATTTGTTTGTACCTATTAGGTAAATAATTACACAATGTATCATGGTCAAAGGTTGTTTGTTGTGTTGAAGTGAGAGCGATAAAAGTTTAATTTCATAAATAATTATATGAATAATGCTTACGCAATAGCCTAAGTCATAAGATTGAAATTGTACTTAGGTCTTTATATACGTTCTTTTTTGTCCACGGCAAGCCCGTGCGAACTGTCAAAATCTTGTCGTAATTGTAAAAAGAGGACTGCATCAACGCGCATGCGCGGCAAACTTATACTGTCAAGTAAGAATAAATATATGAAAAACTTATTAGGAAAAGACATTTGCACGCCTCATATTGGCAGAATTTAAATGTGCCAATTTATTCTAAGATCATATTATGTACATGTGCATTCTAGCAAATAAATAATTTATTTTCTTTAAATAAAGATAAATGCAAACAATGATAACATATAATTTTGTAAGCATAACATTCGTTATTGCTGTTAGTTTATGAAAGGTGTTAACTTTTTAAGTTTCCTTACTTATTTTATTTAAAATGCTGCAATATCAAATCAATGTAACTTATGTAGTAAGCTGGGGTTCTTTGGGGTTTCTTTTGCGCTAGCAATATGTTTTCCAATTTTTTTTTGGTTTTGCAATCTATACTAATAATATTATAAAGCTAAAGAGTTTGTTTGTTTGAACGCGGTAATCTCAGGAACATATATTTTACTGTTGGATAACCCATTTATTGAGGATGGCTATATAACATAGGCTTTATAACATCACGCTACAATTAATAGCGTCATGACCAAATACTGTATTAGAAAACGGCACAGTTTTCTGAAATCGTGATTTTCTGATTTTTAGCAAAAAATATCATAACTTCTTTATTAGGAGATTGTTTTTTTTTTTAATTTTGGGTATGATGACTATCCAAAGGCTGTATTAGAAAAACGAAAATTACTACAGCAACAATTAAAGGAAGAAAGAGCAAAAGGAAAATTTGCGTACATAAAATATGATAGGTTGATAGTGAAGGAAGACAACGCAACCAACATAGAAAAAAGGAAAAGAGAGGAATCTACATCTCTTGGGATACATACAAACCCTAAAAAACAAACTAATATGGCTACAAACAGCAAGACACAAAGAACAAATGCTTATGAGCTGATGAGAGCTAGATCAAACTCAAATTCTTTCTTACCTTCAATAAACAAAACCAACTAGCAATTAAATATCAGTTACCGGAAACGGAACAACCCCAACCCGGCTGGTCTCCGTGGGGTTGACAGACCACTACCCTCAATCACCCCTATACCTACCCAAAATAATAAAAATAAGACAAACAAAATCCAAATAGCAACTTTCAACGTAAGAACATTAAGAACCGAGGAAAGACTTATTGAACTTGAAGAAGCATTGAAAGATATCAGATGGGATATAATTGGACTATGTGAAGTAAGAAGATCCGGAGAAGAAATAAAAGAATTTAAAGATTTTATATTCTACTACAAAGGAGAAATTCAAGGAAAACATGGAATAGGCTTTCTTGTTAGAAAAGGATTTAAACAATACATAGAAGAATTTGATGGTATATCGGATAGAATAGGAATTCTAAACGTTAACGTACCTGGCTTCAAAAACCCTTTCTCAATCCTACAAATATATGCTCCAACAGATCAAGCAACCGAAAACGAAAAAAATACATTTTACAATAGTCTCACCGAAATAATGCAGAAAGTAAATAAGAACATCATACTCATGGGGGACTTTAATGGTCAAATAGGAGCCAAATTTGATAAAGAAGAGTTCGTCATAGGTAAATATGGCCAGGGAAAGAGGACAGACAATGGGCAACGGTTAACAAATTTTTGTTTCGAACAGAACTTGAGAGTAATGAACACCTTTTTTCTCAAGAAACATGACAGGAAATGGACATGGATGTCTCCAAATGGCAAAGATAGAAATGAGATAGATTTTATAACTACTAATATGCCCAAGGTTTTCAACGACGTCAGTGTGGTGTCAAATCTAAACTTTAATTCAGACCATAGAATGGTAAGGGGAACTATAGCGTGCAGAGAATTAAAAATACAGAGACAAAAATGTCATAGAATAAATTTCCAGCAATCACATATACCAGAACAAAACCGAAATGAATTGAAACTATCATTAAAGTCAATAGAGAAGCAGAATAATGTACAAGGAAAATATAACATCTTAGAAGAAGCACTATCAAAAATTAACAAATGTAAAATAAGAGATACAAAAGACAAGCTCGGTGAAGAAGCCAGTGTAAAAATAAACCAATGAAAAGAAATGATTAAAAACAGAAAGGAAAATCGTACACAAATAGCTAAGATTAGTAAAGAAATTTCAAAAGCAATTAAAAAACATAGAACAAAAAGTCGACTTACTATCATAAGAGATCAAATTAATAAAACGGGAGGATTTAAAACAGCTTTAAAACAACTTAAAGAACATTCAACATGGATACCAAAGACAATAAAAAAGGGAAAAGACAACAAAATACAAACTACAACTAAACGACGACTTATTTTACAAACGGCAACAGATTTTTACAAAGAATTGTATACAGATAATATGAACGAATACTTAGGTAAAACAACATTAGAAAAAGACCCAAACTCAGAACCGATCCCATACATTTTGCAAAGTGAAGTAAGAAGAGCTATTCAAACACAGAAAGCAGGGAAATCACCTGGAGATGAGAAGATAACAAATGAGTTATTAAAAATTGCCATGGAAGAGATAATACAACCTTTAACACATATATGCAATGAAATTTTGAAAACGGAACAAATCCCTTACCAATGGACATCGTCAACAATAATTCTCTTATATAAAAAAGGAGATAAAAGTGCGATCAACAATTATAGACCCATCAGTCTGATGCCGAACTTGTACAAAGTATTCAGCAAAATTTTATTAAACCGCTTGACTAAAGATCTAGACAGCAATCAACCCAAAGAACAAGCGGGCTTCCGCTCAGATTTCTCAACAGTCGATCACATACACACTGTTAAGCAAGTTATTGAGAAATGTAACGAATACGACCGCCCATACTACTTGTCCTTCATAGATTATAATAAGGCATTTGACTCTTTGAAGCATAATTACATATGGGATTCTTTAAAAAACCAAGGAGTGGAAAGCAAATTTATTAGAATTATCAAGAACATATATATCAACAGCACAGCAAAAGTACAACTCGAAAGCGTTGGAGATCAATTTCAAATACAGAAGGGTGTAAGACAGGGAGACCCGCTGTCACCAAAAATATTTAATGCAGTTTTGGAAAATATATTTAGGCAACTTAACTGGGAAACATTCGGCATTAATATAAACGGGGAGAAACTACACCACCTGAGATTCGCAGACGACCTCATTTTGTTTGCAGAAGATCCTGTCACTCTAAGAACAATGCTACAACAACTAACAACGGAAAGTAAAAAGGCAGGTTTAACAAAAATAAGAGAAACTAAATTGATGACAAACAAGACCGAAGTCAAAATTGAGGTAGACAAAGAAGAGATCGAATACGTAAAAGAGTATATATACCTGGGTCAAGTCATATCTGTTAATGACTTATCGATTAAAGAAGTAGAAAGACGAGTAAACAATACATGGCAAAGATACTGGTTCCTCAGGGAAGTTATGAAAAATAAATCTGTGCCTATCTCGGAAAAGAAAACCGTTAACAACACCTGCATACTTCCATGCCTAACCTACGGCTGCCAGACCTGGCCACTAACACAAAATATTGAACACAAACTGGGTGTATGCCAAAGAGGGATGGAAAGGAGCATGTTAGGTCTAAGGTTGAAAGACAAATGGAAAGCTACAACAATTAGGAGCATGATATTAATCACCTTAGGAATTTAGTTAGTTAGTTCTATCGGGGTCCTCAGTAGCACTTACAGAAAACATTTTTAGTACAATACACTGCATGTTATGTTACAGTGTTATGTGATAACAACTAATGCGCAATTTACAAGGCAACATTCCTTAATAGCCCTAGTGGAATACAATATAAGTAGGCAAATAAAAATTACATGCCCGAATTGCGGGATAAGGTTATGACAAAATACTGTATCTTTAGATAGCGGCTGACAAAAATTAAAATAGTATTATGACAAAGCACTGTATCTTTTAACAGCGGCCGACCAAAACTAACGTTGTATTTTGACAAAACACTGCAATAAGAGTACAGTTTTCTGACAAAACTCAACCTTACATACGGTATATATTCCTATAGTGTTTCTCAGTAATTTTAAGAATTAATAAAAAATAAATATGCCAGTCAATGTAACCAAGTGCGAGGACTTCATTTTTAGGGTTCTGTTTTTGCGGAACCCTAAAAATAGCTTCGCCATGACCGTCTGTATGTCTGTCTGTCTGTCACAGGCATTTTACTCAAAGATTATACAATGAATATTGATAGAATCTGCTGAAAAGGTGTGTTGTGGTAGCCGGTACTTAGTTTGGTAGCAAAATAATAAAAATAAGCATTTTTAGGGGGGCACTTCATACATGTAACAAAAAATGATATTTTTGGAAAATAACGCTCAGAAAGTAGCATAAATTGTGCGCCCCCCCCCCCCCCCTTAAAAAGGTAGGTCTTATCAAATACTTTACACTAAAATTATTTTGGACCCCAAATTATCAAAAAAGTAGCTCTTATCAAATACTTTAAACTAAAATAATTTTGGACCCCAAATTATCAAAAAGGTAGCTCTTATCAAATACTTTAAACTAACATTATTTTGGACCCTAAATTATCAAAAAGGTAGCTCATATCAAATATTTTAAACTAAAATTATTTTGGACATGATTAGATATACCATCATTGAGCTATTGCCGAAAAACTGCGTTTCTCAACAAAACGGCGTAAGTGTCATGGCACTTCAGCTAGTGAAATTATTCAAATCAGATTTGTTCACATGTATTTATTTTGAATAACGGCTGCGGAACCCTACACTGAGCATGGTTTGATATGCTCTTGCCAAGTTTTTTTTAAATAAAATAAAATAAGAATATAATCTCCATGTTATATATTTTTTGGCCATGTCTAACCTATTGTTCTATGTTGCACCGGCGCACAATACTTTGATTCTATACATAAGGTCGGACATAGGTTTAAAAAAATTAAAAGTAGTAATTTCAAACAACTGATTAAGCCATTAGATTTTCATATTAAAGAGAACCAAATTTGAATAGCACGAGTTTAAAGACTACATGTAAACATAAAAGCGAATTCGACATTACTACGTGAAATTGAATTCGCTTTTAAGTTACATTTCAATATGAATATCTTTTGATTTTGATACAATTTCGATCTGGATTTCTAATGGCAGTATCTTAACATTATTTTATGTTTTTTTTTTCCAAAGCCTTACTAACTTTTGTGCACTTATTGAGATAATAAATAAAGTAAAATCGAATAAAACTGTCTTAATTGTATGAGAATTACCTTCAAAGAATATATTTTGGCTTTGGTCCATTTTTAATCTGGACTCTTTATTGCAATAATTTTTTGCCAACGACACATAGTGTTACTTTTATGCATTTTTGAGATATAATAAATAAAGCATAGAAAATATGAAGAAATATGAGTTCAAAATATTAATTGTATAATTGATACATAATAATAAAAACAATTAAAACAAAACTTAAAGGGGATTTTAATTTTGTCCGTCGGTGGTTTTATCAAAACTTTTAATTTTGTTTTTTATTAGAAGTGTCTATCTTTGTAAATTGACGTCGCCGTTTGAGAAGAATAACAGAATTTGTCTGCGAAATAATATAATATGCCCAAATTAATTTGTAATAATTTACTATTACTATTTTAATACAGATAAAGAATACTTGGAGCGTTTTTTGATCTACAATAAAGGCTCTGTTGAAAGGACAAAGCAGAGATTTGACAAGCTGTGTACCAGTATCAATTTGATGCCGGAGTTCTTGCAAAACATCGACGTAAAAAATGAGTTTAAACATCTTTTCAACGTTATGTAAGTTTTGCACAAAATATATTATCAAATGTGGACAATTGATGGAAGTTATCCGTTGTACTTTATGTAAAACATGGCGTAAAATTACGTTACGTATAAGTATTATTACCTATTTTTTGTTTAAATGAGAAGCGTTTTTCTAAAGCGCCCTTACAATTTCATTCTTTAAACGCGAGTCTCAATGTGGATACCTTGAAAAATTCACCTTCAATATTTTAAAAGCAGTGTAATCCACCTAATTGTTGGCATTCGTCCAATTTTATTGACACTTTCGATTTTAGTCTGAAAAAACAAGAAAACCATTGATTATTCAGATTTCATAGGCATTAAAAAGTAAAACAGTATTTTATTCCTGGTCAAAGTCAGCAGCCAATAACCAATATATGAGTTTAGAGACAACAGCTGACATTTGCTCTTAAAGTGACATTAATTGGCTTTTAAAGTGCCAATAAATAGATGGTTCCCCTAATCGTTTAATTTGAGTTTACAATTAATAAAAAAAAAAACAAATTATTATTCCAGGAATATTTGTGTGCTACCGAAGCCAACAAAAGAGAACTATAGGTTGTTGTTAGTGGATTTTACCGGAAAAGATGACAGTGAATTTACCGTCCTTCAATTATACAGATACTACATGGTGGTAAGATAAATTCATCATAATATTAGTAATAATATCATATAATAATATCTTGGGACAACTCACACGAAGCTATCTGATCCCAAACTAAGCAGAGCTTGTACTCGTACTATGGAAACCAGACAACCGATAAACATACTTATATTTTTCTAAATATATACATATTACAGATAAATAACACCCAGGCACAGAATAAACCATCGTACTCATCACTCAAAGTTTTATCCTGGGTGGGGATCGAACCCACCACCTCTTGCGTAGCAGTCGAATACACTCAAAAGAATAATTCTGTATTTGCTTGTCAAAAAAAATATGGTTGCCTCTAGAGCATAGACCATAAAACCGCTAGAGCGACTATGCTTTTTGATACGAATGATCCTTTTTATTAGCCAAATAAACAAAAGCTTTTTATTAATGAAACGTATCAAATAGTGTCATTTAAAACTGTAATGCATACAGTTTAAATTACCCTATTTTAAGGGCACACAGAAAGCAGCAAAGAAATAAAAAGTCGAAGAAAAAACATTTAATAGTAATTACTCATCAATATAAATTCGACGACCTTCAAAGTATCACCGCGGAAGCTACTTGCTCATTTCAGTTCACTGCCGGAGGGGTAATAAAATAAGTTAACTCAAAAACAGTTTTAAAATAATATAACTTGTAACTTCAAAATGCTTCTACGTCTATGTGGACATTAAATTCTTAATTCATGAAAAAATCGAGTCATATGCGCGTACGTCTTTAAGGTACGATACACAATTCGTCACTCATGGTTACGACCGTTTGTACGTCTTTCTGGTATGAAGTAAATCTGACTGGCAGTCTTACGTCCGAAAGAGTTTTATTTAGATCTTTTAAAAGGGTACAATTTTTTTATTGGTTATTACAAAATTAATATTATTAAAAAAAAATGGAGGTAAAATAATATTAATAAAAAATAGTAATAAAAAACAAATTGGTATTATTAAAATTGGGAAAGATGGACGATATAAAAAAACATTTTTGCTTATATACCTCTGGCTTGAAGCACGCTATATTTTTGCACAATTGATTAATCTAATAAGTTATGCGACAGTGATCAAAATAGGTCGTGGGATCTTTTTTATTAATGTTTGAATTAAGAATTATACTACATGACTTTATTTCAGCTTGGACATTACATGCTGCACCATGACTACTGTCAGGGCTATGAAGTTATAAGTGATACAAGTAAAATAACAATGGGTGTTATTTCAAAAATGAACCCTGTTATCATACACAAAGGTCTCGCACTGTTTACTGTAAGTATACCTATGTTCTCTGTACCTTTTATAGCATGTGAAAATTATCTTGCTATTGATTTTATGACAATTTCAAGAACGCTTTTTTTTGAGTCTTATCTACCAATTAAATATTCACACGACGTAGGCCTAAAGGCCAGAGGTGAGACGTTGTTCGACGGAAGATCTACAAACTTAGAACATTGTCTTTTAACTTAAACACGAGCTATTTTACTTAGTCGTATTAAAATCTTCTTCAATGAATACTACATTTTTTTTTCTATCGACCAATTTAAAAAAATATTTTTTAGGATGCAATGGGCCAAAGAATGAAACAAATTCATCTACTAAGTGGTTCTAAGTTCTTCGATGCCGTACTTATGATTTGCAAGCAAGGGCTTTCTGCAAAACTTAAAGAGAGGCTTATAATTCATCCAAATCTAGAAAGCTTGCATGAGAAAGTGCCGAAGAAGGATCTACCGAAAGAATTCGGAGGTGACGAAAGGAGTATGAAGGAATTAACAGGTATGTAATTTAATTCACAGGAAAAAGAAAACATAAAAATGTCAGTAAAATTTCAACCATTGCTTGAAAAAAGTTTTAACTCAAACTTTTTGGTAACAGTAACAACATCATAACTATCGAATGTTTGTCTGCTACACTCCATACACAGAACAGTTTTTTTAGCAAACATCAACTTTCAAAACATTTTAAGGTTTCTTATAAACTTTTTTGGTTGAGTGAATACTTTTGGAAATAATCGATTATCTTTGGAGCCGTGTGACCAAAAAATATGAAAAAAAAAATAGCGCTTAACAAATACTTTAAAAATTAAATTATTTTGGACATGGTCGGATATACCGTCATTGAGTTATTGTCGAAAAACTGCATTTCTCAGCAAAAGGGCTTAAGTGCCATGAACATACGCTCGGCTCCAGATACAATTATTCAAGGCTGCGGAAAACTGCGCATGGTCCGTTCACCAAGACGGCCTATGGCTATATATATATAAACTCCAACTGTTAGAAGATTTTCATACTATTGAATAAAAGCAGACAAACATTCACTAGGTAAAATACTGTAATTAAAGTATTATGAATAGTCTACCTTCAGGTGATCAGTGCGCTCAACGCGTTTTAGAATTATAATAACAACAAAGAAAAAATATCTATCACAAAAGGTCTTGTTTTAACAATTTATAGTGAAACATTAATAATTATTTGTTTCTTTCCACAGATTTAAATTTCAAACAGTTCAGTGCAGATAGTCACATTGAGAGAGTGAAATTTTTAGAGAGCATGGCTACAGATGAATCCCGTAGACTCGTTTCTAAATTCAACGAAGAATATTCCGGAATGCCTGGTTCTTTTAAAACTCTATGCGTTGATTAGGGAATAAGTTTTCATTTTTGTGTATATTTTATAACCGATATGTTAATGATGATGGTTTTATTGATAATTAAACCATCATCATTACCTCATCAACTTATATGATGTTTCACTGCTGGGGACGGGTCTCCCCAGTTATTTAACATCCTGCTCCCTACTTAATACGTAATTGCCATAATCCCCACGCTTGGCGATCTCAGTAAGGCTATCCTTTCTGTAGTGTTAAAACCCTCAGTCGTCTGACGAAACCCATGGGAAGAGATGGGGTGGCATTATTCTTGAGTCGGTACGTGGCCCAAAATGAATCCTAAAATTTATTTTAACTTAACTATTTTTATGTTTTTACTAAATGTTGTGATATTAATATAAAGTAGGAAGAGAGGTGAGCGCTAATAACATAATTAGTTTATGTCGATGGTGTATTAATTTAATACTTACACTTATTTGTACAGATTAAGTTATTTTTTTCCTTTCAATTTCCATCATTGAGATATTTCTAGAATAGTTAAATGAAAAACATGGTCTAGGTTATGTATACAAAATAGCGCCCGTCAGACGTAACTATATATTTTTTTTTATTAGATTGGTAAATATGTACCAAAAACTTCGTTCAGGCTCAGAAGGTCCCTTTACCAAAAGGTTTCAAACGGTTTCCCTGGTTCCAAACGGCCCCTTTCTTGAAATATCTCTTTCCCGAAATACCCCTTCCCCGTTATATCCATTCTCATAATGCCCCTTTTCCAAAAATGTCCCTTCCCTTTAACAATCAATTTACTGCGTTTAAACCTTTTGGAAAAGAGACCTTCTGAGCCGCAACGCAAAATAGTTTTTTGTACGACGCTTGACGGTTTGTGTTAATAACAAGGGTTAACATGTTTATTATTTTTCTAATTATGTTCTTGTTTTTTGGCTTCTACATAATAATGTTAAATATTTTCCGCCGCAACTTCCTTATTTTAAATTTTTTACACTTCAGGTGTTGGTCATATCATTTTAAAGTTATATTATATGGTATGGAATTTCAAGATAAAGTTCAGAAATTTCATATTATCAAACGTTTTAAGAGCATTTTAACTAGCTAACGTTTTGTCTTCTTTTATTCACTTTTGAAAATGGAATGATAAGACAAAGATAAAACATTCGCTAATTTAAATGCTCATAAAACAGCTGCTTTTTTTTTATGAATAAGGTGGTGAAAGTACAGAAGGTAACCTTCATACGTATCCCGAGCGAGCAACGCACACATAGACATTGTTAACGGGCGCATAGTTATATACCACCTCGGACCAATTTGATGTCTATATTTGCGTTGCTCGAGCGCGCGTTGTTTGAATAATACCTTCTGTACTTGTACTACTACTTACTGTACAGTATTTTGTGTTAAAATGTTGTTCCTGTGTTCTTGTAAAATACTTAAATATTGTATTTGTTATATGAAATGATTGTAAGTTAAAAACTTAATTGGAAAAACTGTTACTATAAGTACTCTGTTTGTTATTTTATTAATTTAAAATACTATATGTTTATTTTGCCGCAATAAATAAGTAATAAAAAAAAAAAAAATACAATATAAAAAAATGTTATAAATAAATTGGTGATTTTAATATTTTTTTTTTGTTTTTGTTTATAATTCATTGCTTTTTTTCTCTCTGTAACAAAGCAATAATAAAAACCGTAATAATTCTCAAACTATCGGCTAGATGGCGCAAGCGAGGGCCTGACTCGTGTGCATGATGGATAGAAGAGTTTGAGCTTTAGTAACATAGTCCCGGTTACATAGTTCGATTCCGGCCCCGGTTTGGCAAACATAAGTCTCGGGTTCCATTCCAGGGTCAGGACTTTAAACTTTTCTATCTTTCAAAAATGCAATTATTGTATTAATTTTAACATATTTGTCAACCAAAAGAAACCTTATTATTTGCCACAATAGGTCTACTTTATTAATTGCCTCAGTAGGTTTTTTTACTTTTAATTAAAAATAATAATTTCGTTTTAATAACTAACTATTACGTAACAACCTCGGTAGCACAGTGGTAGTAAGATTGCGTCTGACTGCTGTGGAAGACGTTGTGGGTTCGATTCCCGTACGTTACCTTGCGTACGCGACTCAGAACGTACTGGCTGCTTAAAAAGTATCTTTAAAAATAAAACGACTATAGTGCGACCCCTCACCTCAATCTTTGCCTACGGCGTCAATGGAGACCGGGAGAAGGCGATAACAACAATTCCAGCTTGATAATCATTTTCAAAAATGTTCGCGGCTACCGCTGGCAAAGAGTAAGCTCGAACAAAATACACCATGTGAAAGGACAGCTTAACAGGTTGAGAAACGCATATAGACGGGGATCACGGAATTTTGGAACAACTTCGGAACAGAGCGGTCAAAGATTTATTGGCCGTGTGCGATTGCTAAGCGTGCGTTGCGCATTTGCATATTAAAGATGTCATGCACTCTGTGGATGGCGTTTTAAAAATTACAAGATTATTTTTATTAGTATATCGCAAAGTTCGGACATCCCAACAAGATTTTTACTTCAAGAAATCATATAAAAAAAGAAAATACTGAAAATTTGCGGAGTTTTTACGTCAACTGTCACGCGCAACTTCGTCTGAGTAAATTTTCCCAGTTTTTGCGACATTTTTCATTGCTGCTCCGTTCCTATTGGTCGTAGCGTAATGTTATATAGCCTATAACCTTCCTCGATAAATGGGCTATCCAACAGTAAAAGATTTTTTCAATTCGAATCAGTAGTTCCTGAGAGTAGAGATTACCGCGTTCAAACAAACAAACTCTACAGCTTTATAATATTAGTATAGATTTAAATTGTTTAAAGTTCTTCAGTATGAGTCTCATTGCGCCGCGTTGTATCTAATCCACGGATATTATTAAAAATAAGTAATGATAACATTTTACATGACATTGTAAACAGGATTTAGACTGTAAGAATTATTAATTAATTGTAAAATTATGTGGACCATGTTGTCTCCAAAAACTACCCCTTTGGATTGTGTTACTGATTCTAGCAGACTAAGTAACTCGTAGACTGTCTCTGTTATTCAACCAATTAATGTTTACGTTTCCAACTTTATTGTACTAGGATTTTGCTATTTCTAGAAAATGCTCGTATGCTAGACAAAATCTGTCTTAATTTTGTATTATTTTTGCAAGAATCCTAGTTTTTCTATTAAAAAAAAAGGAGAGTACCAGTTTAAAAAAATATATAAACGGCTTATATTTTTCATTATTACGAGAAATCGCGTGTCATCAATAATAGCTTTAACACCTTGATAAGAAACAATAGCAGTATTTAACAAAGAATAGACTTAACGTTAAAAAAACTAACAAGATAATGATATAATGGGCTGTGAAGTGTTTACCTATCAATTATAAAGTTTGCGTAAATACAGTTACAATGTAATTAAGTGTATAGCTTTTGAATTTATGGCATCTGATTACGTGAAATTTGATCGAATAGGCTCATTCACTGCCGCGAAATTGAAGCGAATTTTCGCATAGTGCTCAAATTTGAAGAATGTGTGAGAATTCGAAAGAACTACCGCGATCTTTTATATAGAATATGAATTTGTACATTATCCACTTGAAAATAAACATCAATATTATACGCTACATTTGAAAAATTCGATCCCGATTCTGAGGCGTCTGAGGCATAAGTAAAGTGAGTACAAGCAGTCAATGAACGCTTACGTATAATTGGACATCATCAGCGTGTATTGTATTTATCTTTCGCTACAGTAAATACTATATATACGCTGATTTAAACAATTCATAATGACATCTATAATAATACAATATATACAATATATTTACAAAAATAAAATAAAAAAGAAGGACAAAACCGTTTAGGCGTCAAAGAATTCCTCCCCATCGATGTCAACAGGTAACGTTTCCAGAAGCCTGGCAGCATTGCCACGTTGGAGGGCAACCTCTTTAAAAAAATAGTAGGCTTCTTCTAAAATCGGGGACCCAAGGCGGCGAAAAGAGTTATTTTCAATAAGTTTTAAATTTGAACCAAATAGTTCAATTTAGACAAAGCTGCAATCAATGTTATCACTTATGAAAATTTCACATTTGCTGCAATTTAATTCTAAGCTAATCTTTTAGAAAAGCCAAATCGTTATATGTACATGGTTTCTACATCTCCGAGTCATCTAGATACTAAATATCAGATTTTTAAATTCAGTTGCCGAATAATAGGATTGATAGCTAAACTAAAAATGGCTGGCCCTAGGGGGTCTCCTTGTTGGCATCCTACTGCTGAATCCAAAAGGTTGTCCTTGTAGATTAATTTGGATGGGAGTCTGTAACACTGCCAAAGATAAGTGTAAATGTTGGGTGTTTTAATTTTGCCTGTGCCAACAAAGTGGATTTCTCGATTTGCATGATGACTTAAGGAGATTAACACAATAGTCTGAGCAAAATTGCCTCGTACTTAACCCTAATAAAACTAAATACATGGTATTTGGAACTAAACACCAACTAAATTCAATACCAGCAAATCTATACATCACTATAGCGGGGCAGGTGTTCAGAAGTCGAGATATCTTGTACTCACTCTTAATACAAATTGAAATTTCAAAATGTATGTCTCATCCTGCATACTAAACTGCTTCTTTCGCTTAAAGCTCCTTTATAAATTAAGACCATAGTACAGTAAATAGAACCCTTGATCCTATCTAAATTAAATTATGCAGACTCTGTTTGTGGACTTCGGTTGCTGGCAGAACATATGTAACACCTTATTTTAATCAAAAGGGCATTTTAAACATGAAATCTCGGTGAAAGCTGCACTTGGCATGTCTATTATCCGTTTCTCTAAGAAATGATCAACAAAATTTTTGAGGAGACCAATCTGTATCAAGTGCAAATCAAGACAATAAAAGCACTTTTAGGGTATCTGAAATAGATGTCAGGCACTAAATATGTGTAGTAGTTATAAGCAATGTCTCTCATTACCAAGAGTTAATAACCATCGACCTTCGCTGGACAAAACCCAAATCTGATGATCAAAGATGGGACAAAACAAAATTCAAATCATGTCGACGTAAAGGGACTCAAAATGTTTGGAAAGTATAATCGTCGTATGGGTGGCGTCGACCTCCTGGACAGTATCATGGGCATCTATCAGATATGGTTGTCTTTTTTATCACTAGTTGGAATTCACGATAGTGCATGACTCCTTTACAAAAGGGTTGTCTAATACAAAAACCTGCAAGGGTCCGGCCGTTTAGCATCAGCAGATTTTCGTCTGGATGTTGCAGAGACCCTTTGCAAAATGGGTATAAAACGAAGTTTGAATATACGGAGATCGTTAGAGAACAAGATTCAAGCTAAGAAGCACAAAGGGCCTGCTCAACAGGTGCCTCCAAAAGCTGTTCCCCAAGATCAAATCGGGCACTGGCCGCAATTCCCGAAGTGTCCTAAATTGACACACAATGTTTGTGAGAATGCGTTGTGCTACACTAAAACCAAATATTGTTTTAGAAATTTCTACTTCTCAGAATATCATACACTATTGCCTGTAGGTAACACTCCTTACTTTTGTATATTTTTTTCAAAATTAATGAGTAATAAATAAAAATTTAATCGCGTCATATTATTTTTCTTTATTATTACGAACTATAAAATAAAAACAAAATAATTGGTCATGAGTTACAGAGGGATAAGACAAGTCAATTCAGTGTGTGCCTTCAGATCAAACGCGAGCCTAATATCATTAACAATTATTTAGGAACCGTAAGTGCTATATCTAAGTACCTAACCTAATTTATAGTAATAATGCTAAATCAAAAAGCTATTTATTTAATAACAATTTAATGAACATTATAAATCTAAATGAATTTTATTTGCGCTTTTTTGATATCCGTGGGTTGAAAACCAGCGTCAGGTATCCCTCCCTGGCTCATGCTGAACTGGAAACCTGATTACTGCAACCATGAGGCACAGATAGCTTCACCCAACCATATGTGCTGATTATTAAAATTATTTTTATATCGTTATTATCTTATGCACTCTACTTAATATCCATACCTACTTGAGGAGCCACCTCCTGGAGTTTTTTTTTTAAATAATTGTCAGAATGTATTTATGTTGCCATAGTAAACACCTTTTTCTTTCTTTTCTTTACTTTTTTACGTAATGTGATTATGAGTATATGAGCAATCGATGAAAGAAAGACGGTCGAGTACACAAATGTGATCTCACACTCACTCAATTTTGAGACGCCGCCCATAAACTCTCATTCTCTCACTAGCGGATTGATGGAAGTCATCATCATCGAATATATCGTCATGTCTCAATCTCGGAGACCATCGTCGGGGGCATAAGCTCTGCCTGCAGCGGGAATAAACCCTCGACCACTTCTGCAAAGAAGCTGTGCTGAGAAACCCGGTTAGAGGGGGGGGGGGGCGAGCGGAGCTTGTTTAGCACCACTCGATATGGGCGACCCCAAGCATCACCTCCAGCATCTCCTTACTCGCCCTCTCCTTGGCGCGACAAATAGTCAGCTTAATGGCGCCGAAAAACAAAAAAAAAATTAGAAATATTCCCTAACCATTCCAAAATATTCAATAATGCTTAACGTTAATCTTCAAGTTTTCACTTCAGTATTAGCTAAACTAGTCTACCAGTGACCACGGCCGTTGCAATACGGTCGAAACGTCGGGCAATAAACAAGGTATTTTACCTTAAATTATTCACGCGATTAAGACCTGTAGTATATATAATTTCATAATGTGTAGAAATCGTGAAAGTTTATCAACATTCATTTTGGAGCTTTGATAATTTTAAAAAAAATCGGGTTTGTCATGCTACATGCGGGCAAAAACGGCTGATTGTTTTCAAATTGCCAATGTTTAAACCTAATATTTGTTTGTTTGTGAATAATTGCCTTATGCAGGTAAGAGGCCCATGAAATAATTTAGAGATTTATATAAGCCTGTTACATAATGATCTTAGTACTGACCTTGGTAGTAAATTATGCTTATTTCTCGTATTTACCGTGTGTATGTCACTATTCTTGTTATAGGTACTTACAGTGCCGGCCCAAGGTCTGATTTTGGTTGGTGCGAGATATAATGTTGACGCCCCAATATTGCAAACCGATGCTGCCTAAGTACATCGCGCTACAGGGCAGTGGAAATTCGATTCTTTCCAAATCGATTTAGCCTTTTGAAAGCATTTCATGGCCTAGATTCCTTAGGCGGAGGACGCCTGGAGCGGCCTTTGCTTTAAACGGGTCGGCCCTGGGTACTTATACCTAAATGATTGTTTTGCGAGGCATGCTAAGTCTCAAAAAGCAGCAATGGGTGGAACTGATGATAAAGACCACAGACCATGTCAGCCCCATAGTAACCTAAACATGAATATCTATAATACACTTATTCTAATATTTTATAAACTAAAATGGCAGCTGCCCGAACAAAAATTAAAAAAAATATTTTATTTTACTAACTCTTTTTTTTGTTTTACTGGATAAGTTGTCAATAATTCGTTAGTTTTTTCATAATTTTAATCTAACATGCTTCGTAGGGTAATCCAGTTTTAATATATCTACATATGTAAAAACATTGTAAATTTTCATTAAGTGCTTTCTCACCGCGAGCATTACTAATTCTTCACTCTTTCTGTCATGTCTGGCTAGAATCAGATAACTTTTTTTTGTTAACTCTACATGAATTATATTATTTTAAAGTTATTGAATACAAATAAATTCGCTAAAAACTCATTGCGGAAACTTAAACAAACGTAATGCAAAATATTTTTTGTTCATCAATATATATTTAAATTCCACAAAATAAAAAAAACCTTTTTATTTATAACTAATTCCATAGACATTTTGATGAAAAAACAGTTTAAAGATATATATTCTGATAGGTTTGTGAACTTAACAAGCTTGAGGTCCCCTCGGCATCGCAATCCAGAATGACTTATTAACATCACATTCTGTTTGTGTTGTTGCACACACAAAAATAAATCATTAGTCATGTTACTGGGTTCAATGTATACGGACGCATTACTGTAGCTTTTGCCTCTGTCACTAGAATTTAATGAATAAAGTAAAAAAAAAACATTTCTGTATTTCAAACGCAGTATCTCGCTATGTATCAATCTGCTAGCCTGTACTTTATTCAGACCTTGTAATAAGTCATTGTAGTTTACATCTAGTGGTATATAGTTAATATATCCTAACAAACTACAAACACATAATTTTAACAGAATATTCAATATAGATTCATTTAAATATATATTTTTATAAATTTTACCAACTAGTACGTTTGAACTACTCATTTGATGTGAGGTATAATACAATATTGACTGTAAAACCATCGGGTTGTGGTCGTGTGATCCACCCCAAATTAATACATAATCAGATTTAATTTGTAAAATCATGACACAATGCAACACGTAACTGTAAAAGATTGCCCTAATAGATCCCGTAAATGTTTTCTTATTCCGAATCCATTCTGATCGGCAAAAATAATCTGTGCTTGGTGGTGAAATCCTCTTTACAATCGTCTTGCGATTCCTTCTTGGTCAGTATACATTATTTCTGCTTCAGCTTTGTGTCAAATTGAGTTTGACACAGAATAGCGCTATCTGTTAAAGTTTCTCCTAAATTATCCTTAGTATTAATTTACTCTTTGATTATCCTCAAACAACCCCAGATCTGTACAGCAGGTATTTATCTCCTCAGTCGTAACAATTTTATTAAAGGGTCGTGTAGGCTTCGTCGTCTTCTTTCTATTTGTAGATGTTCTTCATATAATTGTATTTAACCGCTCTTTGCATATTAATTTTATACTATATAAACGTAATTGCTGTTGGGTGATTAAGTTTTTTAGACCACCATTTGCAATGGTTAATTTATCAACTTCTTCATGTGCTCTTTGTAGTTGTGATTTTAGCTGTTCTATTTCAACTATTAGTTCATTTATATGGAACCCTGTGAATATTACCGATACGTCCGTTAAACTCGTTGCTATGTATTTAGATTGTGACTTTAAGGATCTTGAGACTTGAGACAACTCACACAACGCTATCTGATTCCAAACTAGGCAGAGCTTTTACTATGGAAACCAGATAACTGATAAACATACTTACATATTTCTAAATACATACATATATTATAGATAAACAACACGCAGACACAGAATAAACCATCGTGCTCATCACACAAAGTTTTATCCTGGGTGGGGATCGAACCCACGACCTCTTGCGTAGCAGTCGGATACACTCCCACCGCGCCACAGAAGCAGTCAAAAGGATGTTAACGATTCGTTGGATTCAGTTGAAATATTTCAGATAATTTTGGTTTTTATTTTGTGCAGAGTTCAGTTTTCCCTTTGCAGTAATCTGGCATACTTCATTCAGACATTGTTCAATTGATGTGACCCAATGCTTGGTATCGCTAGTACTAAAAGCTTTAACGGTGATGTCATCCTTCTGTTGAGACTAAGGTGTGCTGGGAGGGCTGCTACATTGGTCTTAAAAAAAAACTTATTCACTTTGTATTCAAGTTTGTAGTAATCTAGGTCACAGTTCAATAAACATTTAAAATGAGCGCTAATATTAAAACGCACGTCTGCACACCAAGGATTTATTGTCAATAGCAGGGACTGTTCTTTAAAATACGATTTGTGCATAGTGCTTTAGTAAGGTAGTTAGTTGTCTGTCAAGTTAAATCAGTCTCTTTCTACCCGGCTTGATAAGACACAAGTTAAATACAAATACAAGTAAACAAAGTCAATAAGTAGGTTAAGTAATAACTCACAGGATCCTTAGTTTCAAGGCTTTAATTGCGTTAGAAAAACTTGTTTTTCTTGCTATATTTTCCTTGTGTACCTTAATGGCTTAAGATTTAATCTTAAGATAGCGAAATGTAAATTATACTGAAGGTAGGTATAAAATTGTAATTATGTGTTTAAATATTTCGTCACCCGAACGAAAGAGCAGGAAAAATATGAAACAAGACAAGACATTGAACGATAAGAAGGTACTATTTAAGTTTTTCAATACTATTGATAAGTCAATCATTATTTATTTACGCAAGTCAATGTTAGACCAAAGCCAATGCAATTAAAGATCACGTAATTATAGGCAATTAATTACAGGTACAAGATTCGACAGTTCTGTTTCAAACGATTTTTACGCGACTGCCCTAAAAGTGTAATATTTTAAGAATTCATGTGTGTCTGTGAGTTACTTTAAACACCATGACTTCTAAATACCTGGACGAATTTAGATGTAAGTGAGTCTTGGTAACAAAGGATACTTAGTTATTTAAAAAATATATAGATAAAGAAAAACGAATTAAAATGACCAGACATTCATATATTTGTAGGTATTTTTAATTAAATCAAACCCAACAATTATTATATACTACCATTTATACCATTATAGAAGCTTGTCGGGCAATTTTCCTGATGCTGTGCTTTCACAGTACAGAAATGCAGTGTAGTACCTACTGGCGATCATTGGTCAATTGCTAGGTCTTGGTATCGATCTCTCAAGCTTTTTTATAAGGCACATTAGTATCACGATGTATATTTTACTTTGCTTTAATAATAAAGTTGTAAATATTTTTAAATCATTATTTATCAAATAATGAACTGATTGATTTGACTAATCCATTGTTACCCTTTTTAGGAATATCATTAACGTAATAAAAATATATTGTTTATAATTAATGTAATAATAATATCTTGGGACAAGTCACACACTGCCACCTGACCACAAATTAAGCAGAGCTTGTACTATTGTCTATAATATATATGTATTTAGAAATATATAAGTATGTTTAACAATTGTCTGGTTTCCATAGTACAAGCTCTGCTTAGTTTGGGATATATATAATTATTACTATGGAAACCAGATAACTGATAAGCATACATACATATCAACCCATATGATGGCCCACTGCTGGGCACGGGTCTCCCCAGTACAACCTAATAGTATGTAGATCCTGGGGGTAATTGCCATAATCGCCACGCTTGGCGAGCGGGTTGGCGATCGCAGTAAGGCTTTAAGTACGCAGAGGACGCTGCTGCCCGTCCTCCGGGGTGAAATCCCTTAGTCGCCTTGACGACACCCATGGGAAGAGATGGGGTGGTACTATTCTTAAGCCGGCACCACATGGCCATGATATACAAAATGTTTTTTAAATAATAATAACCTCCCTCTGGTTTTCGGCACTGATTAATGCGAAGTTATCAGCAAATTTCAAATATTTTTAATAGCCATTTAACCAAACAAGATTTATAACTTCGGGGAAGATGCGACTACTTTTGTACGATACACTTGATTCTATTGCCATACATAAAAAGTTTTTTTTTTTTATCTTACGAGCTTTAGAGTGACTGTTAAGGGCCTTACTGACGATGCATCAATCAATCCAAATACCGTGGACGTCTGTCAAAAAGTTATCTTGAATATCAAAAACGTAATTTATTTGAATGGCCGTCGTTCGGTTTTGGAATTCCAATCTGACGTTCGTCCAGTCCAAATGGACGTATATCACGCCACGCCATTTGGAACCGTATTTTCAGTGAATGGGCACATCAAGCAATTTATAGTAATTTTATTGTGTTTTATTCTTCGTGTCCCTAAGAAAACTATCGAGCTTCTCTTTCTAAGCATAGTGTCAAACTATGGTTACCATAGTCACGAAAAAGTAAGACGGTCTTGCAAAATATTTCTCGCAAATTTGTTCTCTTTCTTTCTTCTGAAACAAATTTATAGTATTGACAGCAGTCTTTAGTACGTTGCCTTCTTGCATACGTCCAATGGAAGTATAGTCAATATTGCCATAATTTTGCGTGTAACAATCCGGAATGCATCCATTCGAAAGGCTTCTAAATGGACCACGAATGATATGGATTAAATGAATTTCTTCGGCTTAACCAATAGGTTAAGCCGTAGCTTACATGTAATGTCAAGTTCGCAAAGCAATAGCTTTGTGAACTTGACATTAAATGTATGTAAATACCTATATGTAGCATCACGACTTATGAGTTTTTGCTTCCTAATTAAATCAAAAATTTTAATTTGATAAATTATATTGATTTCATTTGATTTGGATTGCTGCAGAGGAAAACTATATATAAAAATGACTTCTTCCTATTTTTTTAAAATGTTACATTAAGTCGAATCGTTGAAGGCAAAAATAAGAAACATTTTTTGATTGAAGTATTTTATTTGGCAAAGCTTTGCAGTGTAACGGATGGTACAATAGAATTACTTTTAATTTTTATCACTAATTTATTACTTTTTTACTTGAACATTAGTTCAAAAATGTTACCTTAACTTGTATAGGGTCTGCAACACAAGACAGAACTCAGAACTCTCAAAAGTGAATATTTGACCCTGCGATGTCCCTCAAGATATGAATTGACGCACGACTTTGAGAAAATACGTAGACGATTATAATAACAGAAACAAAGGCTTTAAGTACTGATAATTATCTTGTTATACTTTTGTTAATAGATTTTTATAGATAGGTATAATTTTTAATTAAAAAAACTTATTTAGCAATTTGAAAATAACGCATTAAGTAATTTCACACAGCTAAGGCCATTATAATTTGTAATTAAATTTTTGTAATACGAATATTTATGTACCTACCTATTATATTTGTATGTAAAAACTTAACATAACTAGATGTCGTAACTTAATTCATTAGTTGGTGATGAATTACTTAAAAGTAGGAAAAAATTCCATCGATTTACAGTATGTGTCCTTGTTAACAAACGCCTGTGATTGCTTCAGTATTGTTGGCTGTATTAGCGTTGCGATTTGTATCGTCTCCGGCACTGCGGGAAGTGCAGCCTCTTCACATATAGGTACATAACAAAGCACAGGCAACTACCTCCACGCCTTTGGTTTTAAAAAACACACTCGGGGTGTTACAATCAAATACCACGTGTCTGAGTGAGCTAACTCGGTTTTGTCATAGTTTTAGAAGATAGTTTACTACTTTATGGTTTGATATCAAATCATAATATAACCCATTTCTTTGCTCATAGTGAATATTCACCAAGTCGTCGTGGTGTATTTTTGATTTGTTAATGACCGAAATCGTCACGAAAATAATTATCGGACATTCACCATAAATCTGGGTGATTGTCGTGTATCTTAAGATATACTATACTTCGGACATAATAAAGCCTGAAAATCCTAGATTGCCTCTGTGACGTGGTGGGAGTGTATCGGACTGCTACGCAAGAGATCGTGGGTTCGATTCTCACACAGAACACCACTTTGTTGTTCACATCCACAAATTGTTGTACCGAGTTTGGGTGTAATTTGTGTCCGTAACTTGTTTGTTTGTAAAGTCCCCCGCGACACAGGGCTTGTAAACTACTGCGGGAGTCATTTAAATAAAAAAATAATTCGTAAAGAATCGGTGAATGTCAAAATTTCAAATAATGTCAAACAAGTGACATCTCTAATGCTGAAGCGAAAACCCAAAACACTGAACTTTAGTCAAAGTGTATTTACAAAGCCTATTAGACCTTTCTCATTCGTTATTACACTCTTATTGTGTTCGACTTTTGCTTTTTTGTCTTTTTATGCCACTAAATTAAGAGACGAGCTGGTCGTGCGTCTCGCTAGCCCAAAAGTATCAATGACAACCAAATCACCGCAAAGCGCTCCTTATTTGAAACATTGGTTTGTAAGTTTCATTTAGTCAGTAGTTTCGTTTACTGCACATTTTATTTTATTACATTAGTACAAAAATAAATACAGGCACTTTTTTGTTTAAGTTTTACATATCAATTTAAATCTTTAAAGAAAAAACTAAATCCTGTTTCAACCAATTTTTGATTAACACACAGTTAATTTAGCATTTATACAGAGTTATCTTCTTCTTCTATACATATAATAAAACTGTAAATTTCACGTGTCTGTACATGGACGAACTTAATGAAAAAAAATATTAGGAAATGTTCGAAAAGAGTATTCAAACACTTTGCTGCATTTTTAGAAATGTCTGTCTGTCTGTCTGTCTGTCTGTCTGTCTGTCTGTCTGTCTGTTTGTTTGAACACGCATCACGCAAAAACTACCGTACAGATTCGGTTGAAATTTTGCACGTGCAATCTAATAGATGCAGATTAACATTTAGGCTATAAATTATCACGCTTTTTCCCATAGGAGCTAAGCAGTAAGGGATAATGTCTGTAGCTATTTTTCGTTGTAAAACAGTAACTACTAGACGGATCTTTATGAAAATTTGCAGTTTTATAGTAAATACTATAGGACATTATTTACACTATGAATCATTACGCTATCGTCTATGGGGAACGAGTAGCAACGTATTTTTTGTCGCACCATAATGGTTTATCACAAAATTTTCCACAATTAGACATTATCTATAATTGTAACCCATGGAATACATAACTTCACGCTAAAACTAAAAGGAGCTAAACACAACATTGTTAAGTTTCATAGGAACAGTTACTTTGGCGTGGTTAGTAGCGAACAGTATAGTCTCGAAGCTATACTAGCGGACTTTGACGACGAAGTCCCGGGCTCGAATCCGTTGTCTGATTATGTTCTTTTTGTATTTTTTTAAATTGTCTTCATCCTTTTTTAATATTTTTCTCAATGATTTAGTTATTTTTTCGACCGTAGGTAACTTATTTACTTTGGTTATTATTTTTTTATATTAAAAATCAAGTAAATTATGCACCTAGGTAAGTTAATTATAGGTATTGCATGCACTGCTGAGAGTAATGAATTAATCGTAGTAGAAATGAAAAAAAAAATTACATTATAATTAAAAAGTATTCGACATTTTCCATAAATAATGTGTTCGTCTAAAAAAAAGACATTACACACGTAAAAAAAACATGTAGCGCCATCTATGAAATCAAATTGTTCACCGTGATCAAATAATTCGTTATTTGTGACAACATTTATTAGGGTATAGGTGCTTGAGATGAACGATTTGTTTCTTGCTGAGTGGCAACATTCTTGAAAGTAGATGGCGTTGTATTCAATAACGTTCTATACTTAGTAAAAGAAGTTTTAAAAAGAAACACATTGCTATGATTTTTAGAAATGTTTGTCAGTCTGTCCGTTTGTTTGACCACGCATCACACAGGTGCATCGAGGATCATGTTTTGGGGTTATGGTTGGAGATCACGTGTTCATCAATTTAACGATAATGAATGGCTCAACATCGGTCAAGTGTGAGTAGTTCGGGTGACGGGAGGAGGGGGGTCGTTGTCTGTCAACCGTACCTTTAGGGATATCTGACATTTTCGCGGGCATGACACACATGACACGCTCTGTGTTTGCTTACTAAAGTGTTACAGCAGTTTTATTATTAGTATTGCGTTGTAACACTATATGAAATACACCCCATTTATAGCCAAAATGGCAAAACAGAACCCTTATAGTTCCCTTATGTCCGTCCGTCCGCAGCTTAGCTCAGAGACTGTTAGTGCTAGACGGTTGCAACTTTTGCATGAATAAATTACTAACGCCGATAAAGTGAAAGAACAAAATCTTGAAAATCATTATTTTTTTAAGGATACCTCTCTTATATGTAAAGTGGGATTTTTTTCTCACCTACCTACCCCATCGTGTGTGGTATCATTAGATAGGTCTTTTAAAAAGCGTTTAGGGTTTGTGAAGACTATTTTTAGATTTAAGGATTCCTTTGTGTATAATATTAGGCTTTATAGTGAACATTTTTGTTAGAGTCAAGTGTCCCCCTGCCAGCTAATGGTTGATGTTGGGTATGTGAAAAAATTCAGGGTAGTAGTATAAATACTAAAATAATAAGGAAAACTATCACAGTTAAGTACTTAGGCTTTACAAGTTTACGATCACATGAGAAGTAACAACATTTTCGTACAAATTCTATTAAAAATTATTAGGTAATAAGTAGGTATAACGTTGAAAGAATGAAACAAAAACAACAGAAAACCCACTTCTTAAGCCGCACACCAAATTAACTATCTAAAAGAATAGAACAGATCGATTTTTATTTAGTAAGTATTTAGTCAACAGGACTGTTTCCAACATATTTACACAGAAGTTATTTCGTTACCTAAACTACCTTAATTTAAACCCGACTTTCACGCGAACGAAGTCGCGGGCACAGCTAGTTTTTAATATATTAATAATCTCCAGCTTTTGGCTTCTTTACATTACACTTAATACTTTTGTAATTTATATAATAATACAAATAACCCTTCACCAGCTACTTGTCTCACGACCATTTACCACACATCTGACAGACTCTGGAGTAAAATCGATGTTCCTTTGTCAGATTCAGGTCCAAACTTCTCAATAAACAATGATTTAACTCCAGTAAAATAGTCTATAGGTGGTTAAGGACATACCTCCAAAAACAAGTGGTACTTCAAAAATTAAAAATTCTTTATTCACTTAGGATGCAAAACAACTCTTGTGATACGTCGGGATTCTACATGTACATGTAATGCCAAGGTCGGAAACAATAGGTAAAGCCGAAGAAAAGAACCCGGCAATAAAAACTCGCAGCCACTCTTTTCAAATTGCCAATTTTACAATGCTTGAATGTTTATAAACTTGATATAGGACTAATGCAAACTTTATTATCAAAAAGTTGAAACATGAGATAAACCAAAATCAGCCTTAGTGGGTACAATATAGTAGGAGTATCTACTTACAACAAAGGTAAAAACTGTGCTCAAATATTGGCAACTTAAATGTAAATAAACTGGGCTTCATATATTAAACATTTTCCAAAACTGATATTAGAAAGTAAGTTGGTATTATGTAAAGAAGCCACGAACGCGAGGTTTTTAGTATATTACAAATCAATCTGTATAATACAGTAAGTGCTTCGAATCAAATAGTACTGTTTTATGACGGTTTAAAGTTAAATATACATATATACATTTTTTTTAAGTTTACCTTTCGTTTAACCTTTGAAATTACCTACCCATTAACTTTAGAACGGTTAATTTCTTTTTGCGCAACTGTACCTTGATTTAATTCCTTGAAAAGCACTAAAAGGCGTTTTATATTAAGTTGCCCGTTAAAAGGTGAAGGCCTATGTATGTGTCTGGTTATAAAGGTAATCGTACACCTTAGCTACGCCGTTAAAAACGGCCGAGTCGATAAACTTGATGCAAATGAATTATGGGTTACATTATTTTGATAATTTTTATGCTGGAATTTGATAACTATGATTTTTAATGTCATTTCTGCATTGATAAAAAACGTTTCACATTTAAATAAAGGGAAAAAAATATATTAATAAAAAGAAAAAACGCCTTTAAGGAAAAAAAAATCAAGCACATCACCGAATACAAATTTCACTGAGTCACTCCTATGTTTTAGTCTGTATCTCTGGTGTTTTATAAGTTGGGATAACGATTTATACACTAAAACCTCCCTAAGTAAAATATGCAATTGAATAGTGAAAACCATACATATATACGGGTGTACGTTATACACATACATACATATATACGTGTCAAATAGAGATACACCTTTTTTGGAGGCGGTTAAAAATTATGAAAATTGGCAATATAGATAATGAAAGTTGGCAATAAGGGATGCGGATACATCGTCCTTACCGAAATAATTTTAAAATCATTTCCTATTATCTTCGGTTACGTACCTACTTACCTCCAGTTAGTCGGAAAGTCAAAAATCAAAGTGCTAAATTTTACAAACCTAACATTAAAACTGACGGAGTTTCATACTATCTTACGACGGACTTTCCCACAAACTCGCAACCTCCAGTTTACCCCCTTAGGTAATGATTTACTAAAAACGTTTAGACACGTGTTTCTTTTTTTTAAACTAAAAAGCCAAATACAAAATTTCATCAATCTAACTTCAAAACTGACGGAGTTTCATACAAACTTACAAACCTTATTTTACCCCCTTTGGGGGTGGTGTTTTTTTAAAACCTTTTATAGTCGATGCAAACAACATAAAATTCATCAACTGGCAAAACTTAAGGTTAGGAACCCTAGCGGCTTAAGATCTGCATTGATGAATCAGTCAGTTTTTCATTGTAATGGAATTATTATATAATTCGTTTTAATATTAAAAATTAACGACCCTGTTAGAGAATCAAACACGTGCACTGTAGCGCCCCCTGGCAATCTGTAACAATAAAATTTAACTAAGAACATGTCCAGAAATCAGACTTATACAGAGCCCAACCCGTTTTTTAAATTGCTCTAGCCTTCTCCGAGAAAAAATAAATAACCGTTTTGGAGCAACATGAGCACTGAAGCGAGCCCTGGTAGTCTAGAAGATTAAAACTAAGCTAAGAATATGCTTGGAAATGAGACTTATACGACGTAAAAATCGTTTCGAAATAGGCCCCGCCGTTTCCGAGTAAAATGGTGACAGGTACACAAACATCTTTGACCCTAAACCCATTTGCCGTCTTGGTGGCCATTGCGGGTAACTATCGAGAATAAAAATATTTCGTTGCATTCGGATTCAAACAAAAGTGTGCAGTCATCTATAATAATAATAATAATAATAATAATAATATCTTGGGACAACTCACACAACGCTATCTGATCCCAAACTAAGCAAAGCTTGTATTATGGAAACCAGACAACTGATAAACATACTTATATATTTCTAAATACATACATATTATAGATAAATAACACCCAGACACAGAATAAACCATCGTGCTCATCACACAAAGTTTTATCCTGGGTGGGGATCGAACCCACGACCTCTTGCGTAGCAGTCGGATACACTCCCACCGCGCCACAGAGGCAGTCGCATAATCGCCATCGACAAGATATTATTTAATTGATTAGGTTATGCTTTTAGTTTTAGTAGTATAATATATTTAATAGGCACATGACACAGCATATAGAGATTATCGACTTTAAGCAAAATAAAAACATCAAGGTTAAAGCAGGCGCCGATCATCGTCACATTCCCTACAGCCTTAGAAATCACATCAATACATCAATCCTTGCGACTGCTATAATTTTGTTAGATTGCTCTCTCTCTTAGATAGAGTAGACCAAGATATTAGACACACTAGACAGAAGTAGTAAATCATCATCATCATCATCAGCCTATTAGAACATTATCAGGACTTAATCGCGTGAAATATTTAAAGGTACGAACGAACCTTTTATTCAAGACCACGATCAGTGTAATTCAATCGAAACGTCGAGTAAATAAAAGGTTCATATATTTAAATATTTTAATATGTGTTATTAAAAGATTAAAAAACATCATCAGCCTGTTGCGGTCATATGCCTCTTCTTATTTACGCCACAACATAATGACCGCCAGACAAGTGGGGTAAACCTTAATCGAATAGAATAACAATTGAATAAAAAGACGTCAGAATGACGTCGAGGCGTGCGCACAACTATGAATCTCATTATAAAAATTGTTATAATTGCGGTTTTGAGCGCGATGAGTTTGAGTGAATTTAGACATAAATTCACTGTCTAGGGACTCTGGCCCTTTGCCTTCCGTTCCCTCTCTAGGACTAGTAGAGTAAAAAACCAGACAAGTATTCCGTACCATTATGTAGACAACATTAGACACTATATTATAATAATGAGCAAAAATCGGTAAAAAATCACGTTTGTTGTATGGGAGTTTATTCTGTTTTTAGTATTTGTAAAAAAAAAAAATCATGTGTGAAAATTTCAACTGTCTATCACAGTTCATGATATTATAATCTATCGGTTTACTATTTTTTATCTTTATTGTACTTCAGACTACTCTTATTAATTACATTCTGCTCTTCCACTCAAAGATTTGCTGGGAAAAAACTGAATATTGAGTTAAACTCGTCTTTGTACATAATTACTATGTATTTTGTATTATTGTTTATTATTTCCTCGTGTGTAGGTACAATAAAGAATTATAACTTGAATAGAGAAAAAAAATAAGTTGTATAGGAGCCACATAGATTTATTTTAATCTGTTGTCAATATTTATTGTTATAGCGGCAACAGATATACATTTAACCATTTTTCCCCTTTGGGTACGGAACCCGAAATTTATAATGCTTATAAAATAAATGAAGCTTTAACATGACAAACAATATTTTTAGTAAGTACTGGCTGTTGCCAGCGACTTCTTCTGCGTGAAATTTTTCAAAAACAAATTCATCCCACGAGAACATTTTTCCGGGATAAAGAGTAGCCTATGATCTATATCTATTTTAAATGTTGTCCAAATCCGTTTACCCGTTGCGGCGTAATTGAATAACAAACATCCATCCACACATCAAAACTATCGCATTTGTAATATTAGTATAATATTTAGAAGTATAGATTTTAGCCAAAGCTAATAATTTATAAAACCGATTCGAAATCTTGGATCTAAAAGTGAACCTAATTATAAAAGCATTAAAAAAACCTTTTTTGTTTTTGTTGTTAAATCTCCAATAAGTCCGGTTTGGTAGCCAGCCTGCGCTGTTTTTATTGGACCTATGCGTCACCACATTAAATAATATAGGTAGAATTAGATATTAAAAAAAATATATTATTTATAGGTACAAATTTGATTCTTATAATCAGACAGAATTATCAAAGTTTTATTGTTACATTTCTCAGAGATAAATTTTAACTAATGAATAACATACTATGCGTTTCAAATGAGAAGATAATCGCGATCGCGACAATATCACTCTATACTTGTCAAAATTGTACCGTTAGCAACATAAACTCCCAAGTCGGGTTAAGTACGTATGTGTATGTTAATGGAACAAAAGAACGTAATTTTTATTTACTTTGAACGTTGTACGTAACATTTTTTATTATTATAATATTATTAGTATTCTTTAATATTTATAAATACCAAAAAAAGTAAGTAAATAGGCAAATAGCATGTAATACTAATCAAAATGTAATCATGACAGTTATCAACTTATTTGAAACGCATAGTACCTATGTGCATTTTGCCGACACTGGGTAAAAGTAGCCTACTATCACATATTACTTAATGTACAGGGTCCATAATCACTATATTTTTTTTCGTTTTCGCGGCAAGCCCGCACAAACTAGCGCATGCACGGCGCGCTCAAGGATGTCCGCGCGCATGCATGATGCATTTCTAAGCGCAGCTCTCTATTTACTATTATGACAAGATTTTGACAGTTAGAAGCGCGGGCTTGCCGTGAAAACGAAAAAAAAGATAGTGAATAAGGACCCAGATGTAAAGCTTCATACAAAACCCTCTTTACGCTCACTTATATGTATTCGTATATGTGTGTGAGTCACAGACTGCAATTGTGTAGTTGACTACAGTAAAAGTTAATTATTTTATTCTAATCAGGTAACAGTAGAACTTAAAATGCTCTGAAAATAAGTGTTCTTTTACAATTTAATATGTTTTTAAATTTAAAATCATGAAAACGAATACTAAAAGTAATGATTTGACGATAGGAACTTATGACGTCATAGGTTGCTATTCCATACCCATTTCTATAGATCTTGTCGTTTTGACATTTCATAAAAAGAGGCTGATTTGACTTGACAGTCAACATCCCCATTGCCACTATCATGAATAATTTATGTGGGTTCCTGGTTATTATCATTGCTACGTAAATGAGTGTTCAACTTCAAACTGAGATTTGGTATTTTTTTCGATTGCCCAAAAACTCAGAGGGGTAAATAAATTATTACTTGTATCAATTGTTGTTAAAATGAAAGTAGATAGGTACGTAGTTCTTTACATTTGAACTTGGTGGTTATTGTAGTGGTGACGGAAGTGGTGATGGTATTAGTGGTGGTAGTGGTGGTGATCACCACCATCATCATATAACCAAGATCATAAATAAAACCTACAAATGCCAATACCTCGAATATTTTTATTTTGTGCAACGCACACTTTTTGCATAGGCCAGAGTTGACAGCCCTAGCGCGACCAGTCAAGTGCATGTCGGGCCATGCACAATGTAGGATTCCTTAGTCTCTCTCCCCCCCCCCCCCCCATCCGAATAATGTGACTTAAGAAGTGGGTTTACTGTTGTTTTTATTTCATACTTACGTTATATCTACTAAATTATAGTATTTTTATAGGCATTTCTTGCCAATTACTTTTTAAATACAATAATTGCATTTTTGAAAGATAGAAAAATTTGAAGACCAGACCCATGAATCGAACCCGAGACTTCTGTAAGCCAAACCGGGGCTGGAATCGAACGACCTATCTGGACTATGTTACTAGTCTCCTTTCATGCTCGCGAGTTGGGCCCGGATAGAGAAATTATATCTACTAAATAATATTTTTCAATGGAATTTGTACGAAAATTATGTTACATTTCACACAGCTGTTACTCGTCAACTTGTACCCTACGCCTAAGCCTACTTAGCTGTCATAGTTTTCCTTTAAATTTCACTATAATATACTACTATCATGATTTTTTCACATACCAAACAGCAACCATATAGCTGGCAGGGGGAGGACACTTGACTATAGAAAAAAATGTGCATTTTAAAACTGAATATTTTACAAACGGATCCCTAAATCTAAAAACTGTCTTTCCAACCCCTAAACGTTTTAAAAGACCTATCTAATAATACCCTACACCATTGTGTACCCCATTGGGTAGGTGAGAAAAAATGCACACCCTATTTAACATATAGAGGAGGTACCCTATATTTTTTTTTATTTGAAGATTTTATTCTTTCACTTTGTCGGCGTAAATAATATGTGTATCCATGCAAAATTACAGCCTTCTAGCACTAACAGTATCTGAGCAAAGGTGCGAACGGTCGGACGGACATGGCGAAGCTAGGTTCCGTTTTACCATTTTGGCTATGGTACATACATGAGTTCGACTTATGTACTCTCCCTATCTTTGCTACTACTTTTCACCCCGAAAAATGTGGTATAGATTTGGTTATTTAATATAATTATCCACATGAATGAAGTTCAAAACAAAGTCAATAAATGAAACATCATAAATGTTACCTTTCTAAGATAATTGAATTATTTATGTACCTACCTATATTCTTTCTGCAATTGATTTCAATAAAGTCAATTTGAACAATTAAGTACAAATTATTTTAGTTACCGCCAGTTTCAAATTTGTTGGTTTAATTCAAAATTATTATATTATGTTTAAAATTTTATTATATTTGATTAATTATTATTGTAAGCAATTGATACTAACTTGTTTGTTCGAGATGGCAACATCTAGTTTTTTTTTATTATATAACTTATAATTTGTAATATGTGGACAATGTTGTTGGTTATGCATTAATTAATATTGTATTTATAAATAGTCTCGTTTATCTTAATGTATAACTGTTTATTGTTCCAATAAATAAATAAATAAATAAATAAACAGTACCGTATTTATGTATTAATAGAAATTGAAATATTCTATAAAGCTACATAAAGTAACATTATAATAATATTTCAATATTCGATAGCAACTGGCAACTTGATTACTATGAACTTGAAAATCATTCAAGCGAAGACAAGGTCATCAACTAGGATAATGATTTCAACGCCTGTCCGTATTTCTAAGGGCAAAAGTGCACGTACCTACTAGCTACACTAGCATACTTGTATAACAGCTCCTTGTACTACGTAACAGAGATATGTGACAATGGTCTCCTAACCAATGTCGGTTACGGTGGCCAATCTCAAACTAGCCAACTATGTAGGAGATATTATAATGCATAAGTGTATGCACAGAGTAGTGCACTATCTATTTCCTCACTCTCATAGCCCGATGGGGCCGAAATCTGACACGACCGGAGAGAGATTGGGCGTAGGACCGACGGCTTAACATTTTCTCCGAGACACGGAGTTGTGTAACATTGACATAAACTAGTGGAACATGTGATTTTCATCAAAATCAAAAATCATCGCCTGTCGTGATCAGGTGTTTTAATATGGAATGACTCCTAAGTAAAATTATAAAACGACACAAGTTGTCACACTATACGTAGAGCTATATTATGTCAAAATACTTTGTATTTCTACGTAAGGAAGGACGATTTATTTGAAAACAATACATATATTCTAACATTTAAGGTAAATAATGCGCGTTAATTGCCGTAAAATAAGTAGTTATAATACATATATGTTCGAGAAAAAGGATCGCTACTTTATTTTCGTTGTTATAATATCTGTTTCGATTAAATAGCAAGCGTAATTATACACTTGGACATGGCCGCCGAGAGATTTTAATAAAAAAAAAACTTGAGAGGTGTCAAGGGACACCCGGATGGAACGAAGTTCTTATCTTATTTTTTTTTTATAATCTTTGTTCAATGTCCACACCGTTCAATGCGAAATAGAAAGACGAAACGAAAATAACTTACAAAAAGACGATTGTATACCGAAGGCTCGAACCCACAACTAGAAAATTGTCACCAACACTGTGTACTAATTTATGCCTCTAGACCAAATCGACAGGTGACTTCTTCGTCAAATTAGATGTTTATATCTTACGCGCACGCCGCACGGCTTGTGTGTGTCAAAAAGTGTCGTTACAACTTTTCGTGAGAATTTTTTCCGTCTAGCCCCCTTTCACAACGCGCGATAAGGTACTTCGTTCCAATTAAGACTTTCATTTGACTGCCTCTGTGGCGCGGTGGGAGTGTATCCGACTGCTACGCAAGAGGTCGTGGGTTCGATCCCCACCCAGGATAAAACTTTGTGTGATGAGCACGATGGTTTATTCTGTGTCTGGGTGTTATTTATCTATAATATGTATGTATTTAGAAATATATTAGTATGTTTATCAGTTGTCTGGTTTCCATAGTACAAGCTCTGCTTAGTTTGGGATCAGAGAGCGTTGTGTGAGTTGTCCCTAGATATTATTAGATATTATTATTATTTGACGTTTAAGTTTTGAGATGCCGAGAGTGGGGCAGTAAGTTGGTTTTGAGCGGTCGAAGCGAAAGCATGTCTCCGGTTAACTTGTCGATAATTACAATCGTGTGTGCAAGATGTTAGCGTTGTTATAGTGAGTGTTGTAGTAGTGTAGTAGTAGTTAGCGTGTGATTTGAACTATAACAAACTTTACTTTGTTGCACGTCCACGTGCCCACATTATGGTCAACCAACACAATGTTAGTTCGAATATTGAGTCGCAAATATATCCTACGGCCACCCTCACTCCGACACATATCATAAAAAACTACCAGTTTATGTACATTCTTTGATATAAACAATCAGACTATTCGATTCTCGATAAACTTCACACGACGTTCATAAACGACCGCAAAGATAAGCGTAATCAGATACTTGTAATTTCATCAGGCCAATGAAAATTATATTAACGATATTTTTATATTTACAAGCAATGTTAAAAAAATAATATAAAATTTAGATTCGGAGTTCTTACGAATTGATTACTTGTAGGTATGTAAAGCTTAGAGTTTTCACCACATTAACCAAAAGTAATTTAAAATACATTAACAAATCATATATTATTTTAGTTACTCGAAAAGACGTCATACATTTGAATAAATATTTATCTTAATTGTTAATTTAGAATGCATGTGAAATTAACATAATTTTATATGTAAATTATGTGTTCGTCAACTTTTTGTACATGTTATAGAATATACCTATATATACGGGTCTTAATGGGATACTTACCTTTTTTACTCATAATGATTTTTGTCCTATTTAAAATTGTCATAATAAATTAGGCGTAATTTTCTTTGTCATAAAAATAGTGTGCCATAACTGGTTTTTAGCATACTGTGTTATTAAGCATAAATATTATATATCCTATTATATTTATTCATAACTTTGATATGCATAAAGTTGTAAAGCATAATAATTAGTTTCCATAAGTAACACGTCTCATAATCGACTCTTGACATAATCAAAATTTGATATAATTATGAAAATAATACATAATATTGTTAGGTCGAAATTAATTATCTTTAACACCCCGACTCAGAGCAATCCGACTCGGATAGGTTAGGTTAGAAGACTAAGGCGGGAGCGAAGCGAAGCGGAGCTCCCGCCTTAGTCTTCGTGTTAGGTTTTTTTTTTTAAACCACCCAAAAGTAGGAGCCCCGCGAAGCGGGGCTCCGTCGAATATAGTACAATTTTATGCGCCTACATGTTTGACGATAGCAATGTATAAAATAGTGTAATATTGTTATTAAAACTTTTGTAGTTAATTTTTCGGCATATAGTTTGTATGCTTATAATAGTTATGGTTATGCGTCGTTATGCGTAAGTAAAGTTATGCTTTGGCATAGTATGCGTTTTAAATATTATGCTTATAGTGATTAGGATTAAAAAATTATGATTAAAAAAGTTATGACGCATGAGAATTATGCGTAACTAATATTAGGAGTATAAACATTATGCAATGTTAAATTATGACATAAAATCGTAGGAATAAAAATAGAGAACCGGTCTTAATCACGTAAATATTTTATTTTATGGTTAAATACCTATAAGTTATTGCCCGTCGTTTCGGCTCGTGACAACGGCCGTTGCAATACGGTATAAAATTCTATAAAGTGTACAAATCGTAAAATTTACGGACATATTATAATTTTCGTATTTTAGATGCCAAGATACATTTTTTGGAACGGGGAGTAAAAACTAACTTGTATAACAATAAATGAAAACACTTTGTCTCATAACAAAGTATAAAAGCCATATGCGCTTACGCGCGACGCCAGACCGACTCGACCCGTTCGCCAAGACATCATGGAAGAAATAAAATCTAATCCTATATTAAAATTCAATGAGAATCAGTTAAAAATAGTGCGGAAAGCTCACGGTTACGAAGATGTGAACAAACTGAAGCAGGATATTGAACATTTGAAGGATTGGATCCAGAAACAGAATCACTTCAAGGTTAAGGAATTTGGTAAGTAATCATTATTCAAAATAAATTCAAGTGGAGTGAAACCCCAATTTATTATTACCTACCTGAAGTATACACTACAAAAAACATTTTTAAATAAAATTTAATACGATTTAATGTTCCACAACACACAAATTTATTTATGTTAGGTCAATAAATAATCTATTAAAAACTTATTAATTGATTTATCAAAAAATACTTATTTTGGAGAATTGCATTGTTTTGTATTCTAATGTTTAAGAATATTGAACATATTATCTACTTCTAGAAACTTCTAACAGTAGAAAGTAAAGTAGGTAAGTAATCTAGAACAAGCTATAATTTTCTAATATTCAAAAAGCTAATGATCGAGCTTACTAAACAGGAAATATAAATTGGCCTGTAGCCTCGCAATGCGATGAAACTTTGTATAAATGCAAATACAGATTGACCCTAATATATAGCATTTATACAAAGTTTTATATATGCACTATCGATAAACTAAGACATTCAACCGCGTCTGAGTTTATTGACAGTGTGTCAAGAATTTTGTAGATAAGCAAAATAAATAAACGCTAAATTAAATAAGGTTATCTGTCAGTTCTTTACATTTTAATTAATCAATCTTGAAATTTATAAGTAACATCCTAAGATAATTTCTTTATTTGTTTCTTATAATTATAATTCACATATCGTGTAAAAGCGATGTCATGAAGTCGATGTGGTCCAAAGCAATTTATTGTTAAATGTCAAAAATCACAGTAAAAGTATTACGTCATTAAGTGAACTTGAATCAATGACCATTATGCAGTTGTTTTATGTATCGATTGGTTGGACTGATTTAATGACCATGACATGATGTGTCAAGGTATATAACCTTGACACATAATTATCATTATAAATTAAAGGGCAAAGGATATTGCCTTGAAGGACACCAAATTCAGAATAGTCATAGCTCAAATGATAAATTAAAAGTAATTATTATGGTTTTTAATTCCAGATGATGTTTATTTGGAGAGGTTGTTGATCTACAACAAAGGATCCATTGAAAGGACAAAGCAGAGATTTGATAAATTGTGCACGTGTATTAACTTGATGCCAGATTTTTTACAAAATTTTGACGTTAGGAATGAATTTCGTCCACTACTCAATATTGCGTAAGTTTAAAAAAATATACAATAGTTACGAATAATAATTTCTCTGATCTATGTTCTGTAACACGTACGTGTGGTATTACAATCAATTTTTATCTATTTTAACCTGCAATTTAGAGTTTTTCAAAGCAAATTCTCATTTGCCTAATCGAGAAAATATTCTTCGTACATACACAGCAAACTTAGCATGACATAATTATATTGTAACGTCTTACCCACGACATTTTTAAATGACTTCATTGGCATTAAACTATAATAAAGATATTATTAATATAAAACTAGTTTTGGTGTGCATTTCTTATTTGTCGCAAAAACATCGACAGTCTTAACACCAAAATATAAGAAGCCTACTTCGGATTCGCTAAACTGGTTTAACGTGTTTGTGAAACTAAAATAAAACGACTTGATGTTGCGTTTCTTCCCGTGATTAGGGTCATCTGAGCTCATCGGACTGTTACTGTATTGACAGAAAAGGAAATTAACTCTGCATTGTGCTGTTCGTGCTGTAAATTTTATTTCAAGCGCAAGGACATAACGAGCATTTTACATTACGTAGATCCTATTACTTAAAGACTGATAAAGGTTGCAGAATAGAGCTCTGTTCCGTATTTCTGTGTAGGGAAATCTAATATAGGATCAAAAACGCGTCGGTAGTTCTGGCACTACCTACTTTTAGTTAAAGTTCATATGTCAACCGGCTATTGTTTTAGGCTGGTCATCGGCTTTCCCAACAAACATGATAAAGATAATTGACTGATTGACCATTCTGATAGAAGTCTTTGGTACATTTGTCAGTATGATTCAAAAATTTTAATGTGTTTTTCAGAAATATTTGTGTATTACCAAAGCCGACTAACGATAATTATCGAGTAGTTATTACTCACGCAAATGGACTAGATGATAGCAAATTCCAACTTATTGATTACTACAGATATCACTTGGTTGTAAGTATATTTATTACTTTTATTTGTTTTCAATACATACAACTATAGACCTTACAGAAATTAATTTCATTTTGAAAAAGCTTGGATAAGCTTGAATTAGAACAATGGGGTGTGGGAGTTAATAATAATAATAATAATAATAATAATAATTTATTGACATAAAAATATTACAGTAAAAGTGAAATACTCTGGTCCCCGAACTAGTATCAACTGTATTTCAGGGGCCAGTGTCTTCGTCTCTTATATTAGTGTACAAACAATTTTATGTCTACAACTATAGCTTACATAGCAAACATTATTAATTAATTATATAAGTAAAAGATAAAAAGTGTGTGTGTGTATGTGTGTGTGTGTGTGTGTGTGTGTGGGTGTGGATGTGGGTGAGGGTGTGTGTGTTTGGAATGATGGGTCATGGGTGTAGTTTTTTAGGTTTTTATAAGTAGCAAATTTTCAATATCGTCGTAAGTATATTCACTAAGCCATTTAACCAACACTCTACGAAATTTAAAATTGTTGTACCTTTTACAGTCTTTGTAGATTTTTAGGACTCTGTTATATAAATGCGGAGCTATAAAATTGTAATGACGCTGAGAAAAAGTACGACAAACGCGCGGGACTGGACAGCGATCAACGCGCTTTGTCGACGGCGCTAGGAAAGGGACAGTATGTCTGTGGTATCTTGATAAGATCTGATATATGTATAATTTTCTCACAGAAAGTACATCTGCCCTTTCATATATATTTGTAGTTGGATGCCTATAAGATAACCGCATAAGCACCTTTAATACAGCTCGTTGAGCTCTTTCAACAGCTATCATGTGGGTCTTAGCTGCATTTCCCCAAACAGAAATACAGTACCTGATCAAGCACTCGCATAGGGCTTTATATGTTTGGATTAGGACTTTATGACTTGTTACGTCACGTAAAGTTTTAAAGATGTAAATCATTTTCCTGACTCTACAAGCCAAATTTTGTGTGTGAGCGCTCCAATCAAGTTTCTCATCCACAGTGACTCCCAAGTACTTGATTGTTTGCACGCGAGAAAGCGAAGAACAGTGACAATTTGTAGGGTTATAAGTGCGATTGCATGGATATGTGTGGATTTTTAATTCAATTTCAGGGTGAGGTCTCGTCATATGGGATTTGTAGAAACACATAAACTTTGTTTTTGAAGCATTGATGTTGAGCAAGCTATCTTCGAGCCATTCCGTTATCTTAGCTAGGCCAGTTTCAGCCCTTTCGAGAACCGCATTCCAGTTCTTGTCGTGAAATAATAAAACGGTATCATCAGCAAACATAATGAGTTCCATATTGGGTAACGTTATATTAGTTAAACTATTAATATATATTAAAAATAAAGTCGGCCCAATGGTACTCCCTTGAGGGACGCCGAAAGAGCATAAACGACTGTCGCTCGTATAATTATCTACCTTTACGCATTGCAATCGGTCAGTTAGATAGTCTTTAAGCCAATCTAGTACGATGCCCCTTATTCCAACGTTTTCCAACCTTGTAAATAAGATTTTTTTTGAAACTGTGTCGAATGCTTTTTGTAGGTCTAGAAAAATACCTATACTCCTTTCTCCTTTCACAGTGAAAGAATTAATAGCGCTTGTCAACTTGAGAACAGCGTCTTCAGTTGACATCCGCTCTCTGAAGCCAAATTGCCTATCATGCAGGAGTTTGTTTTTCTCAAGTAGCAAATGATACGTTTGTTAACTAGTTTCTCGAGAACCTTACTCAGAGCAGAGAGAAGAGAAATAGGTCTATAGTTAGTAGGGTTACTTTTGTCACCACTTTTGTGTATCGGACATACTACAGCTTTTTTGAAGATTTTAGGAAACGAGCCAGATCCAAGACTAAGGTTACATAAGTAAGTGAGAGGAGAAGCTAAGGAGATGATGTTTTGTTTCAGGATTTCAGTAGTGATTTTGTCCCAACCTGGTGCGCTATGGGATCTCATTCCGAGCAGTACCACCGCTACTTCTTGTGGGTCAATTGGGTCGAAGGCCATTGATTCTAAAGGAGGATTTCTAGCTTTAGCTAAGGAGGCAAGTTCGTCCTCAGTCTGGTGCATTAAATTTAGCAAATTACCCGCTAGGGTACCACCAATTGACGTAAAGTAGTCATTAACGGTGTTTAAGGACTTAGCTGGAGTGTCCTTAATATTCAAAAGCTCTTGAGGGATAGGGTTTTTTTTATTCATATTGCAAACTTCCTTAATAATTTTCCATGTCTCTTTAGTATTGTTTTGATTTTTAGTGAATTTGTCCTGATAGTATTGTTTTTTTAGGTATTTAATTAGGTTGTTTAAAGTATTTCTGTAGTTCAAATAGTTAAGATTTAGGGTCCAGTCGTTAGGTGCTTTTTTCATTTTAGCGTGCATCTTATCTCGTCTCCGTATGGATTTAACAACTCCTTTGGATATCCAAGGTTTTAGTGGTTTGTACCGGTTTGAAGACGAAGTAGTTCTAGTATTAAGATTCAGAATAGATAGTAGTTTAGTTGAGATTATCTCGGCGGCTATGTCAGTGTCATTGGTTTGGTAAATGTCCTGCCACGATTCCTTTGTTAAATCGTTAAAGATGTTCTCATAATTTATGGTCACTTTCCTATAGCTTAGTTCCTTCCTATTTACAATACCATTCCGGATATATAGCAAAATAGGTGAATGGTCCGTAAGCTGTTGTTCAAAAACTACGATCTTACATGGGCTACCTGTTTTGATCATAAAGTGGTCAAGGCAGGTCTTAGACCTGGTGGGCTTAGTAACTCCTATTTTAAGACCATGCATAGCCAAGAGGTTTAAATAATCTTGCGTAGATTCTTTAGAGTCATTAAGGGTATTTATGTTTATGTCGCCTGTAAGTATTATATTTTTTGCTTTGATAGAGGCTAGTATTAGGTCAAGTGCGTTTAAGTAATTCGTTTTATTTTTAAAACAAGGTGGACGATATGAACATATTATTGAATAGTCTGGCTGGATGTTGAGTATTAGAAAATTACCCTCCGAACATGCAGGCTCTTGCGATGATGCTTGTATGGTTTCGCGAATATAAACCACTACACCATCGTTTTGGTTAATACTGTTTTTGGTCCAGAACGTGGCATAGGAGTCCATAGTAGGTGGCGGGTTATTTACATCCGTCCAACATTCCGTCAGAACGATAACATCTATCGAGAAATTCAATGCTGATATAAATGTCAGAAATAAGTCTAAATTGTTGTGAATACTTCTTATATTAAATGTGAGAACGGATAATGACCCTCTATCACTATTTACATATTTGATGTATTGGGAACATAGTTTGGTATCACTAAGAAGTAAGCAGTCAATCTGTTGCTCATCGTTTTCTAACTCGTCAATAAAAGTATTATGACAGCGATCGAATAGTGAAAAATGTATAGTGCAGATATGTGGAACTTTTGGTTGGCAATATATGAGCTATAATTACAAGAAAGATATTAAATAAGTTAGAAAACGGAGCAATCGAGTCTGTTGTAGAAATAACATTCCTAATGTTGGGGCAACCTTTAGTATGAATTATGTGTGTATAGCTGATTGTGAATATTGTGTGTATATAGATGTTAAGTAAATTGTGGATACTGTAGATGAGTGTTATTTTGTGTTTGTTTTTGTTGTTAGTTATTAAGGTTTTGTATTTCACACATGGCTTTAACAAAAAGTACTCTGTAGAGGTATTGGTAAGGTGTTGTGTAATGTATTCCAAAAGTATTGTATAATGTTTTGTATTGTAACAGGTGTATACACTATATAAAACATGATTAGTGAAACAGTAAAGATATGGAACTATAAATAAAATGAACAGGCTCACGTATGCAGTGTATAGTCACAAATTGTTCTCCAGTTCTAGAAGGGTTTCTTCAGACTTCACTAAGATTTGGCGAACACCAGCTTCTTTGCGAATGAAGATGTTCCCACCTTTTGTCCAACAGAACATGTAATTTTTTAGTTTCGCAAATTCTCTTGCTTTAAAGAAGAGTCTCCTTGCGCTAGCCGGTAGATGCTCAGCCACATATATGGGACTGCGATCGCCGCCGACGCCAATAATACTGGTATTGATGCAATCTTCCTTACTATGGTTTCTGTTGTATTTCCGGACCATACTGATAAGCTGTGTTTTTATTTCGACGGCGTTAAATTCAGCAATTATTGGTCGGGTAGACCCTGGTTTCCCGGGGAGACGATACACGTCACGAATCTGCGAGTCTGGAATTGGTAAATTAACAACAGCTCCCACTTTGACTACCGTTGCGGTAAGATCGGCAATGGTTTCGTTCTCCTTTGTTGGTATGTTACGTATTTCCACTGATGATGAGCGCGATACGTGCTGTAAGTCTTGGACTTTGTCTTCCAGATTTCTTATGCAGGTATTATACGATTTTTTTTCCTTTTTTAAAATTTCAATTTGCTGTCTCAGGTCCTCAAACTGTGCATTTACAAATACTATTGATTTCTCAATCTCTGTGTTTGATTTTTGCACTGTGTTAATTTGCAACTTTAAATCTGTTATTTCAGACACCAGTTTTGTTATCATAGTAGTTTGCTGGTTAAACAATTTGTTTATATGTTCGTCTTGTTCAGCCTTCCAGTTTCTCAGCATATTTTTAATATCTAACTTAAACTCCAGGAATGCACTGTTTGGTGATGAAATCGGCCGTGGGCGTTTTTGGCGCAAATTAGTGTTGATGTTATCATTCTCATTATCGCTGACTGTCACTTGCTGAATATCCGAGTCTTGTAGGTGAGACATGGTGAACACGCCGAGGGAATTTATACCGTACCGCTACTGCGATAGAGCTGTAGATATCAGTAGCGCTCTCCGGCGTTATATTCAAACTCGGGTAGTTGAACAATAGCAGCAACGCAGCAATCGCAGCTCGTAAGAGCGGGATAGCAATTATGAAGACCGATTCCGTTCTCGCAGGGGTGAAGGCGGGTTGAGCGGGCGACTGGGATGCTCACGGCTCAGGTCCGTTACGGAGGTAATGCTACCCCAACTTGATGCGACTATATGTAATAACACTAGGACCACAGAGTTTATAATTCCGGAATCAATATTTATTGAATTAATTTTATTTTTGCGCACAGTTTAACACACGTCTACTCGTTAGCAGGGTATTGGACGAAGAGGAAGTTAATATCCTTCAACATAACTAAACTAAATTCATCAGGCGACGGTTGCATCACTGTCAACAGTGTTCCTTGTTATAACAAAAGATGGCAATCTTTACTAATAAATAATAAATAAATAAAAATAAAAACAAAAATGTTTTATTTTCGAACATCTAAGGCTCATAGGGTGTTAGTACAATTGCTTAATAACTATGTTAGTATACATACTAAAATACTAAAATACCTACCACAAATGAAAATCAAAATTGGCTACAATGGGGAGATTCATCAAATTCCACTAATAACATGCAACTTGATAAACCTACCCATGGTCGGCCCATCCAGCCTCTCTGCAAATACCTTCAGGAGGCTGTTGGTGCTTTCCCCTACTCTGCGTATTACCGACGCAACCTTCTTACGCATTATCGCAAAGTAGTCATCAGTATGTGCGTCAGCGAACATGCCCGATGCACTACAATAAGGTGGAAGCCGCAACAACGCCCTGAAGGCATTATTATATTGAATTCGCAGGGTGTTGTCCGCTTTTTGGGTATGACTAGCCCAAAGGCTGCTGGTGTAAAATGTTTGGCAGTAAGCCTTGAAAAGTGTAATTATATAATAATGAGGACCAATAATAAGAACCTAATGAGGGACCAATTTAAAAAGATACTAATTCAACTACTGAAGGAATTATTATTTAAAATTTAGCTCGCTAAGTCATTAATGATGTAATTTTTTTATTTCAGATCGGACATCACATGTTGCACAATGATTATTGTCATGGCTTTGAAATGATAGCCGACTCCAGAAAAATAACAATGGGTACAGTTTCAAAATTTAACCCTATCACAATAAATAAAGGTCTTACTTTACTCGTTGTAAGTACATATATATTTATATTCTAGCTTTCCCCGCAGCTTCGCCAGCTTTGTTTATTCTTTATAGCCCATGTGCTATTTCAATGTATAAAGTACATTACTGTAAAGTGTCATCAATGTAAGTTGAGGAGTTTTTGCTTGGAAGAACAGCAAACGTCTACAAACCTCTTAGCTTGATCAACAAACTAGCTTATAAGGGCATCATTAAGTTAACTGCCGTACAATTTGATAAAGAAGTACTAAAAATAATTATATTTATGCTAATGTACCTAATTAAAATACTCATGTACTTATTATTGTACACTTAAAACAATTGTTAACATTTACAATTGATACACAATCCAAAATAGCGCAGACATCTAAAACTGTTATTGTTGTTATGATTTTGAAATTATTACTGCCGATGGTTAGGATGAACTAATAATACTTTAACATTAGACATCAGTTTTTAGATGAACCTATTTGTTTAAAAAAAACATGTCAAAATAAACCAGAGGAATTCCTCTGGTTTATTTTGACACGATTTTTTTTTCAACTTTTATCCTTTTTTTCAACTTACTGACTTGAGATAATTATCTCAAGTCAGTAAGTTGAAAAAAAGGATAGAACAAAATTATAAATAAAAATTTGTATCCATTTTCAGGAAGCCATGGGCCAAAGATTAAAAAAAATACATTTATTAAGTGGTTCTAAGTTCTTCGATACGATACTAATAATATTTAAGCAAGCTCTTTCTGCCAAGCTAAAGCAAAGGCTTATAGTACATCCAAATCTTGAAAGCTTGTACGAACACATTCCTAGAGAGCAATTGCCTAAAGAATTCGGAGGAGATGAAAGAAGCATGAAAGAATTAAGCGGTAAGATTATAATTTATATCTGATTTTCTATCATTGAGTTCGATCTCTTTATCACAAGCCAATGCAAGTGCTGCTACTATTGTAATATTGCTTGACCTTAAACATGCTCCACCAAATCATATAATTATTATGTCCCATTATATGGACAACACTCTCTAACTTTTTAACATTACACTTGGTTTGACTATTGATGTACCGACTTCAAAAAGAAGGAGTTTCTCAATTCGACTGAATATTTTTTTTTGTATGTATGTTCATCGATTAAGCAAATACTGCTGGACCGATTTAAAAAAATCTTTTTGTGTTTGAAAGAGTATATTTTCGAATTGGTCCCATTGTCATCAGATCAACACACACAGAGCTGATAATGAACTATCATGACACACTGCAATAAAGCTGATAGTGAACTATCATGTGAACTCCTTAACAATTAGCGGCCCTGCATCGGGGCAAGCAATATTACAATAAAGATTTATTATTATTATTTTGTAAAAGGATTTGAGCAGTTGACATAAACCTATTTTTATTACCCGACTGTAAAGAAGGGTTATGTTTTTTGCGCGTATCTTGTATATGTATGCAATATTCTTTATTACCTGATATCTCACAATCCACTGAACGGATTTATACAATTAAGACGTCGTTAGATTTGTCTTAGATTAGATTGATCGCCCAAATGTTCTTATATATGTAACGTTTGAAAAAAACAAACATCGCGGCTGTGAAATGTCAAAATAAAAAGTTGTGAAAAAAAAAGTTGTATTGAATACTGCAATATGGGTATCAAATTAAAGGGCTCATCTTAAGCATTTCAAAAAGGTATAACATGATTAAGACTGTTATATGTACTAAAAAAGTTAGTTAGCAACCATTCTTTTTTCAATTTTCAATACTTGACAATATCTGTGATAAAAGTTAGTTGGTACATCGGTACATCCTATAACAACTTAAAAGTATTAAATAAAAAAAAAAATTAAAAAAAAAAATCTTGTTTCTATCTTTAATGTGAATCACAAACAAACCCATGAAAAAGTGAGAAATAAAAAACAAAAAAAACTACTATTTTATGGCACTAACTTCAAAATATTTCATTTGTTTTTGTTATTCTAGGTATATTATTTTTTGCTTTTTAGTTTCCTTGTATTTATTTTTGAAGTCGGTAATATTTTTTTGTATTTTTTTTTTATCTATACTAAAGATTAGAGGTAAAGTTTGTGAGGTTGTTGGAGGTTTGAAAGTTCTTTTACCAATAGAAAGCCACGTTATTTGTGAGTGTCATAGGCCTAACAAAGTGGGCACTGGTCTGCTAGTAGTCATATAAAAGAGCCAGATACGTCGTTCTGATGGTGCATTTAAAGATGGTGATGGTTTTTTTTTTACCCGACTACTCAAGAAGAAGTGTTTTGTTTCGAATCCATGTATATTTTTTTGGCATGCTCTAAAGCCTAAGTGGTTAATTTTAGCTTAAGAGGTATCGTTACACTCGTCTCAGCTGTGAGAGTGACACTGGGCACATCAACATAAAAAAAAGACGGATGTTTGGTGTAAAACTATTTCAGTTATTTATTTTAAGCAGTCGGGTTTTTTGTTTTGTATTAATTTAGCTTCTTATGACAGCATCGATAAAATCTACTAATAGTAGTGGTGACTTATCTCAAATTAGTACAAGCAAAACCGTTATCATAGGTTTTGATATTTTTTTTTTTTTACAGATATGGATTTCGCCGAGTGGAGTTCAGATGATCACATAGCAAAGTTAAAGTTTATGGAATCGGCTGCCACGGATGAATCTCACAGGCTCGTTTGTAAATTTAATGAAGAATATTCTGGAATGCCTGGTTCTTTTAAAACATTATGTGTAGACTAGTTAATTTTTGTTATTTTCGTTTAATATGTATGTAAGTGAAAAAAAAAAAATTAAATGCAGGTGTGTGAGATAAAATTATTGACCCTTTAAATAAATTATTTTAGGAACAGTTTAAGGTCATTGTTAACACTTATTTATTCACTCACATAAACGCACTCATCTATAGCCACGCAGGAAAAATTAAAAGAGCTTGGCTGGGATGTGTTGATGCATCCTCCGTATAGCCCTAATCTTGCTCCATCAGGTTTCCACCTGTAACTCTTTAGGAAGCATAAAGTTAACCTCAATAGAACACTGTGAAAACTACCTGTCAGGTTTTTTTTGATCAAAAATCTTACATTTTTATAGCAATGGGATCATGGCACTACCCACAGGATGGCAACTAGTCATCGATCAAATCGGCACGTTTTGATCGATAACTTATTGCCAACTTGTAGATATTAAAAATAAATGAAAAAATATACCTAAAAATTTTTTCTTTGTATGAAAAAGACCGAAAATCTTTTACCCCGACCTTATAATAACTGCCATTACCATTGAAGGTTCGAATCCTTTACTTCCAACTCTGCACCTCGAGATCTGCCAGTATGTGCCTTTTTCTTATATTGCTTGTTTCTCGGTAAACAGTGTGTCGAAATATGATCACGGGGTGAAATTGTGAACAGTGTTTGTACTTATATAAACTTCTTGTTTTGACCAGCTCATAAGGTTAAAATTTTGATCCTGTGTATTGTTTATCTGTGGTGTGTGTGACACAGCTTCATTATATTCAAACTTTTTTATTTTGATGAGATCTATGCAATCATGGGGTCAAAATATTAAACACTATATCTCACGCACACTGGGGGCCTTTGTACTCAAACTTCTTATTTTGGCTTTCCCAACAAACCTGTTTAAAAATAAAGAGTTAATGAACTAGATGGCAAAGTCCAATTTATTGATTACTACAGGTATCACTTGGTTGTAAGTATTTTTATTACTTTAATTTGTTTATAGACCTTACAGAAATTAATGACATTTTCAAATAGCGTGGATAAACTTGAATTCAAACAATGGGGTGTGGAAGTTAAACTCCTTCAACATAACTAAACTAAATTCATCAGGCGAGGCTTACGTCACTATAAACAGTGGTCCTTATCCTAACATACGATGGGAATCTTTGCTAATAAGGGGAAAAATCAAAGAAGATACTAGCTCATTTACTAATACTGAAGGATTTTTTTTTTATTTATATGAGATCTATGTGATCACGGGGTCAAAACTTTGAACGCCTGTATTTTACGTATAATGTTTGTACTCAGAGTTTTTGCTATGGCAAGATCTTAGTGACCATGACGTAAAAACGTCTGTATCTTACGATATTTTTTAATCAGCAGAAGAGCGTATGTTCATTGCACTAAAGCCCTTTTGTTGAGAAACGCAGTTTTTAGGCAATAGCACAATGAAGGTATATCCCCGATCAGGGCCAAAATAATATTAGATTAAAGTATTCATTTAGCGCAACTTTTTTGTTTTTTTTTCATATTTTTGGTCCCACGGTTCAAAAGATAAGGAGGGGGGAGGGGCACACAATTCATGCTTCAATTATTTTCAAAAATATTCACATGATTAAAAAAAAGTTTACTTAACATCTTAACATGTTTTTAAAGGACCTGTCGAATGATGTGCCACACATCGATGTTTGTTAAAAAAAAAGGCTTCTGTGCCCCCCTTAAAAATGTTTACATAAATTATTTACATATCAAACTGTTAGCGACTACTACAAGACACCTTTTCACCAAATTTAATCAATATTCATTAAGCAGTCTTTTATAGTCAAACGGAATCCTTATAAAACTATAAGGATTCCGTTTTTGCCATTTTGGCTCCAGAACCCTAAAAAGGAAATTACATAATATCGACAATTCAAAAAGTAAAAATTTTAGTTTATATCTTACTGTGCCACCAGCTCTTACATGTACAAAATATAAAAGTATCTCATTACTATTTTTTAATTAATTTTTAAAATTGGTACAGTTTTTTTTTATTAATTGTATTTCCTCCAGATCAGAAGGTCTAAATAGCAAAATGTCCAACATCGCAAATCGTCCGAGCAGTTTTCTTATTGCTTATAGTGTGCCCGTCCTGGAACGCTTTTACAGCGTAATGAATGATCTGACATGGTCTTCAGCTCCATTGTACAGTGGTGATAGTAAGTACAGGTACCTTTAATTTGATTGTCAAGCGTACCCGCTTGTCCAATCAAATTACTTTGACCATGTACTTTTTAGTACTTTTGGTTTATCTGTCTGCGTGCTATATGACCGAAGTAGCTACGACTCCTACTCGTGTATGACATGTTATAAAAAGCCTGGTGTTGAATTTGAGCTGGTCCAGAGAATAATTGTAGGTTCGCATAGCTGTACATGGTTTGAGCAGTATTTTTCTCAAACGCCTTAGGTGAAAAAAAAACGTTTTTGTTCGTGTGAGTCTATAACAACAATGGAGCCATTAACAATTAACATCACTGATATAACCAATGCGGTTCGACCGTTACCGAACTGGAAATCAGCGGGACAGGACGGGCTGCATAATTTCTGGTTAAAATGGCTCCGTAGCTCACACGCACGCTTAGCATCTCAATTCCAATCGTGTCTTGAATCCGGGTCGCTCCCAGATTTTTTAACAACTGGTGTAACCCACCTTCTTTATAAGTCCGGTAGTGCTGTGGACCCCAAAAATTATAGACCGATAACGTGTTTACCTACGGTTTATAAGCTTTTTACATCCATCCTGAGAGCAAAGATCTCTTTACACATTGTAAAAAATTCCATCATGTCTGTCTCTCAGAATGGATGTAGAAAAGGGGCCCGTGGCACTAAGGAGCTCCTTATAGTTGACATGGCCATTAATCATCAGGTTCGCCGTAGCGGGAAGGACCTGGCGACATGCTGGATTGATTATAAGAAAGCGTTCGACTCGGTACCCCATTCATGGCTCCTGAGGGTGCTGGAGTTGTATAAAGTGGATGCAACTCTATGCACCTTCCTGAGGTCCTGTATGGGGCGATGGAGAACGGCTCTTGTCTATCCAGGGTGTCACCGCATCCTTGGCAACGGGGAACTGGTAAAGATCGAGCGAGGTATATTTCAGGGTGACAGTCTGAGCCCGTTATGGTTCTGTTTGGCACTGAACCCTCTCAGCACTTTGCTCGAAGGTTCAGGGCTAGGCTATCGGCTGCGAAGAGGGGGTCAAGTTATATCTATCTCTTTTACATGGACGACTTGAAACTCTTTGCTCCCACCAACACGCAACTAATAACGTTACTAAAGACCATAGAAACCTTTAGTAATGCTATTAGAATGGAGTTTGGTGTGGAAAAATGTGCAGTCATGCATGTTAAAAGAGGAAGGATTGTGGAATCTGACGGAATACAACTCTCAAATTCCACACGGCTTGGCTCTCTCTCCCCAACTGAAACCCATAAGTATCTGGGTATGTCGCAGGCTTTAGGTATATCTGAGGACGGTATGAAACAGGCATTGCGAGAGCGCTTCTTTGGCCGCCTGAAAAAAGTGCTGAAAAGCCTTTTATCAGGCGGAAACAAGGTGCGTGCTTGTAATGGTTGGGTCATGCCAGTCCTTATGTACTCCTTCGGCATACTCAGATGGACTCAGACCGAACTTGACACTCTGGATAGAAAAGTCCGTTCACTGCTAACCACATACCGAATGCATCATCCGCGCTCGTCAGTGATGAGGTTATATATCCCGCGGAAGTGTGGAGGTCGTGGCTTTATAAATGTTAAAGCCCTCCACAACCGCGAGATATGCAATCTCAGGGAATATTTCCTTCACGTGGACGCGGGTACGCACCGTGATGTGGTGGCCGTGGACAATGGTCTTACCCCGCTCGGTCTGGGTAAAGAGAACTGGCACGAACCTGTAATACTCGGTACTGATGACCGCAAGGAGGTATGGATGAGTAAGGAACTGCATGGACGTTTTTATCGGGCCTTGTATGGGCCCGATGTAGACACAACATCATCCGTGTCCTGGCTACGTTTCGGGGACCTATTTGGGGAAACCGAGGGTTTTGTCTTTGCAATTATGGATGAAGTTATTAAGACGAATAACTACCGGAAATATATAATGAGGGATGGAACGGTTGACATCTGTCGGGCATGCCATCGTCCCGGAGAATCCCTCAGACATATCATTTCCGGTTGTTCTCGTCTTGCTAATAGCGAGTACTTGCATAGACACAACCAAATAGCCAGAATTGTCCATCAGCAACTTGCTTTAAAGTACAACCTTGTGGAAACAGAGGTACCGTATTACAGGTATGCACCCGACCCAGTTCTCGAAAATGGTCGTGCCACATTGTCTGGGATCGATCTATCATCACTGACAGGACTATTGTCGCCAATAAGCCTGACATAGTGATGGTAGATCGATTAGAGCGCCGCGCAATGATTGTTGACATCACCATCCCACATGATATTCATCAAATCATTGCCTGTCGTGATCAGGTGTTTTGATATGGAATGACTCCTAAGTAAAATTATAAATCGACCCAAGTTGTCACACTATACGTAGAGCCATATTATGTCAAAATACTTTTTATTTACATTTAAGGAAGGACGATTTATTTGATAACAATACATACATATATTCTAACATTAGGGTAAATAATGCGCGTTAATTGCCGTAAAATAAGTAGTTATAATACATATATGTCGGAGAAAAAGGATCGCTACTTTATTTTCGTTGTCATAATATCTGTATCGATTAAAGCGTAACTATACACTTGGACATGGCCGCCGAGAGATTTAAAAAAAAAAACTTGAGAGGTGTCAAGGGACACCCGGATGGAACGAAGTTCTTATCTTATTTTGTTTTTTTTTATAATCTTCGCAACACCACACTGTTCAATGCGAAATAAAAAGACGAAACGAAGATAACTTACAAAAAGACGATTGTATACCGAACCACAACTACACAATTGTCACCAATACTGTGTACCGAATTTATGCCTCTAGACCAAATCGACAGGTGACTTCTTCGTCACATTAGATGTTCATATCTTACGTGTGTGTCAAAAAGTGTCGTTACAACTTTACGTGAGAATTTTTTCCGTCTAGTCCCCTTTAACAAAGCGCGATAAGGAACTTCGTTCTTCGTTCGACTTTCATTTGACGTTTACGTTTTGAGATGCCGAGAGTGGGGCAGTAAGTCGGTATTGAGCGGTCGAAGCGAAAGCATGTCTCCAGTTGACTTGTCGATAAATACAATCGTGTGTGCAAGATGTTAGCGTTATTATAGTGAGTATTGCAGTAGTGTAGTAGTAGTTAGCGTGTGATTTGAACTATAACAAACTTTACTTTGTTCGAAGCACGTCCACGTGCCCACATTATGGTCAACCAACACAATATTAGTTCGAATATTGAGCCGCAAATATATCCTACAGCCACCCTCACTCCAACACATATCTTAAAAAAATACCAGTTTATGTACATTCTTTGATATAAACAATCAGACTATTCGATTCTCGATAAACTTCACACGACGTTCATAAACGACCGCAAAGATAAGCTTAATCAGATACTTTTAATTTCATCAGGCCAATGAAAATTATATTAACGATATTTTTATATTTATAAGCAACGTTAAAAAAATAGTATAAAATTTAGATTCGGAGTTCTTACGAATTGATTACTTGTAGGTATGTAAAGCTTAGAGTTTTTACCACATTAACCAAAAGTAATTTAAAATATATTAACAAATCATATATTATTTTAGTTACTCGAAAAGACGTCATACATTTGAATAAATATTTATCTTAATTATCAATTTAGAATGCACAAGAAATTAACATAATTTTATATGTAAATTATATAAGTTCGTCAACTTTTTGTACATGTTATAGAATATATAAGCTACGGGTCTTAATCTTAATAATTTTATTTTATGGTTAAATACCTTTAAGTTATTGCCCGTCTTTCGGCCCGTGACAACGGCCGTTGCAATACGGTATAAAATTCTATAAAATGTAGAAATCGTGAAATTTACGGACATATATAATTTTCATATTTTAGATGCCTAGATACATTTTTTGGAACGAGGAGTAAAAACTAACTTGTATAACAATAAATAAAAACACTTTGTCTCATAACAAAGTATAAAAGCCATATGCGCTTACGCGCGACGCCAGACCGACTCGACCCGTTCGCCAAGGCATCATGGAAGAAATAAAATCTAATCCTATATTAAAATTCAATGAGAATCAGTTAAAAATAGTGCGCAAAGCTCACGGTTACGAAGATGTGAACAAACTGAAGCAGGATATTGAACATTTGAAGGATTGGATCCAGAAACAGAATCACTTCAAGGTTAAGGAATTTGGTAAGTAATCATAATTCAAATAAATTCAAGTGGAGTGAAACCCCAATTTATTTTTACCTACCTGAAGTATGCACTACAAAAAACATATAAGAATAAAATTTAATACGATTTAATGTTCAACAACACACAAATTTATTTATGATAATCTATTATAAACTTATTAATTGATATATCAAAAAATAATTTCCAAAAATACCTATTTTGGATTATTGCATTGTTTTGTATTCTAATGTTTAAGAATATTGAACAGATCTACTTCTAGAAACTTCTAACAGTAGAAAGTAAAGTAAGTAAGTAATCTAGAACAAGCTATAATTTTCTAATATTCAAAAAGCTAATGATCGAGCTTATTAAACAGGAAATATAAATTGGCCTGTAGCCTCGCAATGCGATGAAACTTTGTATAAATGCAAATACAGATTGACCCTAATATATAGCATTTATACAAAGTTTTATATATGCACTATCGATAAACTAAGACATTCAACCGCGTCTGAGTTTATTGACAGTGTGTCAAGAATTTTGTAGATAAGCAAAATAAATAAACGCTATATTAAATAAGGTTATCTGTCAGTTCTTTACATTTTAATTAATCAATCTTGAAATTTATAAGTAACATCCTAAGATAATTTCTTTATTTGTTTCTTATAATTATAATTCACATATCGTGTAAAAGCGATGTCATGAAGTCGATGTGGTCCAAAGCAATTTATTGTTAAATGTCAAAAATCACAGTAAAAGTATTACGTCATTAAGTGAACTTGAATCAATGACCATTATGCAGTTGTTTTATGTATCGATTGGTTGGACTGATTTAATGACCATGACATGATGTGTCAAGGTATATAACCTTGACACATAATTATCATTATAAATTAAAGGGCAAAGGATATTGCCTTGAAGGACACCAAATTCAGAATAGTCATAGCTCAAATGATAAATTAAAAGTAATTATTATGGTTTTTAATTCCAGATGATGTTTATTTGGAAAGGTTGTTGATCTACAACAAAGGATCCATTGAAAGGACAAAGCAGAGATTTGATAAATTGTGCACGTGTATTAACTTGATGCCAGATTTTTTACAAAATTTTGACGTTAGGAATGAATTTCGTCCACTACTCAATATTGCGTAAGTTTAAAAAAATATACAATTGTTACGAATAATAATTTCTCTTATCTATGTTCTGTAACACGTACGTGTGGTATTACAATCAATTTTTATCTATTTTAACCTGCAATTTAGAGTTTTTCAAAGCAAATTCTCATTTGCCTAATCGAGTAAATATTCTTCGTACATACACAACAAACTTAGCATGACATAATTATATTGTAACGTCTTACCCACGACATTTTTAAATGACTTCATTGGCATTAAACTATAATAAAGATATTATTAATATAAAACTAGTTTTGGTGTGCATTTCTTATTTGTCGCAAAAACATCGACAGTCTTAACACCAAAATATAAGAAGCCTACTTCGGATTCGCTAAACTGGTTTAACGTGTTTGTGAAACTAAAATAAAACGACTTGATGTTGCGTTTCTTCCCGTGATTAGGGTCATCTGAGCTCATCGGACTGTTCTGTATTGACAGAAAAGGAAATTAACTCTGCATTGTGCTGTTCGTGCTGTAGGTAAATTTTATTTCAAGCGCGAGGACATATTGAGCATTTTACATTGCGTAGATCCTATTACTTAAAGACTGATAAAGGTTGCAGAATAGAGCTCTGTTCCGTATTTCTGTGTCTAAAAATCTAATATAGGATCAAAAACGCGTCGGTAGTTCTGGTACTACCTACTTTTAGTTAAAGTTCATATGTCAACCGGCTATTGTTTTAGGCTGGTCATCGGCTTTCCCAACAAACATGATAAAGATAATTGACTGATTGACCATTCTGATAGAAGTCTTTGGTACATTTGTCAGTATGATTCAAAAATTTTAATGTGTTTTTCAGAAATATTTGTGTATTACCAAAGCCGACTAACGATAATTATCGAGTAGTTATTACTCACGCAAATGGACTAGATGATAGCAAATTCCAACTTATTGATTACTACAGATATCACTTGGTTGTAAGTATATTTATTACTTTTATTTGTTTTCAATACATACAACTACAGACCTTACAGAAATTAATTTCATTTTGAAAAAGCTTGGATAAGCTTGAATTTGAACAATGGGGTGTGGGAGTTAATATCCTTCAACATAACTAAACTAAATTCATCAGGCGACGGTTGCATCACAGTCAACAGTGTTCCTTGTTATAACAAAAGATGGCAATCTTTACTAATGAGAGACCAATTTAAAAAGATACTAATTCAACTACTGAAGGAATTATTATTTATAACTTAGCTCGCTAAGTCATTAATGATTTATTTTATTTCAGATCGGACATCACATGTTGCACAATGATTATTGTCATGGCTTTGAAATGATAGCCGACTCCAGAAAAATAACAATGGGTACAGTTTCAAAATTTAACCCTATCACAATAAATAAAGGTCTTACTTTACTCGTTGTAAGTACATATATATTTATATACTAGCTTTCCCCGCAGTTTCGCCGGCTTTGTTTATTTTTTATAGCCTATCTGCTATTTCAATGTATAAAGTACATTACTGTAAAGTGTCATCAATGTCAGTTAAGGAGTTTTTGCATGGAAGAACAGCAAACGTCTACAAACCTCTTAGCTTGATCAACAAACTAGCTTATACGGGCATCATTAAGTTAACTGCCGTACAATTTGATAAAGAAGTACTAAAAATAATTATATTTATGCTAATGTACCTAATTAAAATACTCATGTACTTATTATTGTACACTTAAAACAATTGTTAACATTTACAATTGATACACAATCTAAAATAGCGCAGACATCTAAAACTGTTATTGTTGTTATGATTTTGAAATTATTACTGCCGATAGTTAGGATGAACTAATAATACTTTAACATTAGACATCAGTTTTTAGATGAACCTATTTGTTTAAAAAAAACATGTCAAAATAAACCAGAGGAATTCCTCTGGTTTATTTTGACACGTTTTTTTTTTCAACTTTTATCCTTTTTTTCAACTTACTGACTTGAGATAATTATCTCAAGTCAGTAAGTTGAAAAAAAGGATAGAACAAAATTATAAATAAAAATTTGTATCCATTTTCAGGAAGCCATGGGCCAAAGATTGAAAAAAATACATTTATTAAGTGGTTCTAAGTTCTTCGATACGATACTAATAATATTTAAGCAAGCTCTTTCTGCCAAGCTAAAGCAAAGGCTTATAGTACATCCAAATCTTGAAAGCTTGTACGAACACATTCCTAGAGAGCAATTGCCTAAAGAATTCGGAGGAGATGAAAGAAGCATGAAAGAATTAAGCGGTAAGATTATAATTTATATCTGATTTTCTATCATTGAGTTCGATCTCTTTATCACAAGCCAATGCAAGTGCTGTTACTATTGTAATATTGCTTGACCTTAAACATGCTCCACCAAATCATATAATTATTATGTCCCATTATATGGACAACACTCTCTAACTTTTTAACATTACACTTGGTTTGACTATTGATGTACCGACTTCAAAAAGAAGGAGTTTCTCAATTCGACTGAATATTTTTTTTTGTATGTATGTTCATCGATTAAGCAAATACTGCTGGACCGATTTAAAAAAATCTTTTTGTGTTTGAAAGAGTATATTTTCGAATTGGTCCCATTGTCATCAGATCAACACACACAGAGCTGATAATGAACTATCATGACACACTGCAATAGAGCTGATAGTGAACTATCATGTGAACTCCTTAACAATTAGCGGCCCTGCATCGGGGCAAGCAATATTACAATAAAGATTTATTATTATTATTTTGTAAAAGGATTTGAGCAGTTGACCTAAACCTATTTTTATTACCCGACTGTAAAGAAGGGTTATGTTTTTTGCGCGTATCTTGTATGTATGTATGCAATATTCTTTATTACCTGATATCTCACAATCCACTGAACGGATTTATACAATTAAGACGTCGTTAGATTTGTCTTAGATTAGATTGATCGCCCAAATGTTCTGATATATGTAACGTTTGAAAAAAACAAACATCGCGGCTGTGAAATGTCAAAATAAAAAGTTGTGAAAAAAAAAGTTGTATTGAATACTGCAATATGGGTATCAAATTAAAGGGCTCATCTTAAGCATTTCAAAAAGGTATAACATGATTAAGACTGTTATATGTACTAAAAAAGTTAGTTAGCAACCATTCTTTTTTCAATTTTCAATACTTGACAATATCTGTGATAAAAGTTAGTTGGTACATCGGTACATCCTATAACAACTTAAAAGTATTAAATAAAAAAAAAATTAAAAAAATAAATCTTGTTTCTATCTTTTATGTGAATTACAAACAAACCCATGAAAAAGTGAGAAATAAAAAACAAAAAAACTACTATTTCATGGCACTAACTTCAAAATATTTCATTTGATTTTGTTATTCTAGGTATATTATTTTTTGCTTTTTAGTTTCCTTGTATTTATTTTTGAATTCGGTAATATTTTTTTGTAAATTATTATATTTATCTATACTAAAGATTAGAGGTAAAGTTTGCGAGGTTGTTGGAGGTTTGAAAGTTCTTTTACCAATAGAAAGCCACGTTATTTGTGAGTGTCATAGGCCTAACAAAGTGGGCACGGGTCTGCTAGTAGTCATATAAAAGAGCAAGATACGTCGTTCTAATGGTGCATTTAAAGATGGTGATGGTTTTTTTTTTACCCAACTACTCAAGAAGAAGTGTTTTGTTTCGAATCCATGTATATTTTTTTGGCATGCTCTAAAGCCTAAGTGGTTGATTTTAGCTTAAGAGGTATCGTTACACTCGTCTCAGCTGTGAGAGTGACACTGGGCACATCAACATAAAAAAAAAAGACGGATGTTTGGTGTAAAACTATTTCAGTTATTTTTTTTAAGCAGTCGGGTTTTTTGTTTTGTATTAATTTAGCTTGTTATGACAGAAACGATAAAATCTAGTCATCAGCGGTAACTAATCTCAAATGAGTGCAAACAAAACCATTAACATAGGTTTTGATATTTTTATTTTACAGATATGGATTTCGCCGAGTGGAGTTCAGATGATCACATAGCAAAGTTAAAGTTTATGGAATCGGCTGCCACGGATGAATCTCACAGGCTCGTTTGTAAATTTAATGAAGAATATTCTGGAATGCCTGGTTCTTTTAAAACATTATGTGTAGACTAGTTCATTTTTGTTATTTTCGTTTAATATCTATGTAAGTGAAAAAAAATAATTTTAAATGCAGGTGTGTGAGATAAAATTATTGACCCTTTAAATAAATTATTTTAGGAACAGTTTAAGGTCATTGTTAACACTTATTTATTCACTCACATAAACGCACTCATCTATAGCCACGCAGGAAAAATTTAGAGAGCTTGGCTGGGATGTGTTGATGCATCCTCCGTATAGCCCTAATCTTGTTCCATCAGGTTTCCACCTGTAACTCTTTAGGAAGCATAAAGTTAACCTCAAAAGAACACTGTGAAAACTACCTGTCAGGTTTTTTTTTATCAAAAATCTTACATTTTTACAGCAATGGGATCATGGCACTACCCACAGGATGGCAACTAGTCATCGATCAAAACAGCACGTTTTGATTGATAAGTTATTGCCAACTTGTACATATTATAAATAAATAAAAAAATATACCTAAAAGTTCTTTTCTTTGTATGAAAAATACCGAAAATTCTTTTGCCTCGACCTTATAACAACTGCCATTACCATTGAAGGTTCGAAATCCTTTACTTCAAATTCTGCACCTCGAGATCTGCCAGTGTGTGCCTTTTTCCTAAATTGCTTGTATCTCGGTAAACAGTGTGTTGAAAAATGATCACGGGGTGAAATTGTGAACAGTGTTTGTACTTATATAAACTTCTTGTTTTGACCAGCTCATGAGATTAAAATTTTGATCCTGTGTATTGTTTATCTGTGGTGTGTGTGACACAGCTTCATTATATTCAAACTTTTTTATTTTGATGAGATCTATGCAATCATAGGGTCAAAATATTAAACACTATATCTCACGCACACTGGGGGCCTTTGTACTCAAACTTCTTATTTTGGCTTTCCCAACAAACCTGTTTAAAGATAAAGAGTTAATGAACTAGATGGCAAATTCCAATTTATTGATTACTACAGGTATCACTTGGTTGTAAGTATTTTTATTACTTTAATTTGTTTAAAGACCTTACAGAAATTAATGACATTTTCAAATAGCGTGGATAAACTTGAATTAAAACAATGGGGTGTGGAAGTTAAACTCCTTCGACATAACTAAACTAAATTCATCAGGCGAGGCTTACGTCACTATAAACAGTGGTCCTTATCCTAACATACGATTTAAATCTTTGCTAATAAGGGGAAAAATCAAAGAAGATACTAGCTCATTTACTAATACTGAAGGATTTTTTTTTTATTTATATGAGATCTATGTGATCACGGGGTCAAAACTTTGAACGCCTGTATTTTACGTATAATGTTTGTACTCAGAGTTTTTGCTATGACAAGATCTTAGTGACCATGACGTAAAAACGTCTGTATCTTACGATATTTTTTAATCAGCAGAAGAGCGTATGTTCATTGCACTAAAGCCCTTTTGTTGAGAAACGCAGTTTTTAGGCAATAGCACAATGAAGGTATATCCCCGATCAGGGCCAAAATAATATTAGATTAAAGTATTCATTTAGCGCTACTTTTTTGATTTTTTTTCATATTTTTGGTCCCACGGTTCAAAAGATAAGGAGGGGGGAGGGGCACACAATTCATGCTTCAATTATTTTCAAAAATATTCACATGATTAAAAAAAAGTTTATTTAATATCTTAAAATGTTTTTAAAGGACCTGACGAATATTTGCTTGAATATGAATTAAATCACATTTATTTCATATTCAAGCAAATAGTAGAACGATACAAAGTTCACTAAATATGTCTACATAAGTCAATCAATAGCCGAACACTGTCTCTTAAGATACAGGTTTACCCTAGTTTAAGAGACAGGATTAATAAATTATGTACACAGATATAGACTTAGGAAAACGAATATTGTTTGTATCAACCTGTAATCTGTAACCATTTTCGTTGAAATAAATTATTATTATTATTATTATTATTATTATTAATGATGTGCCACACATCGATGTTTGTTAAAAAAAAGGCTTCTGTGCCCCCCTTAAAAATGTTTACATAAATTATTTACATATCAAACTGTTAGCGACTACTACAAGACACCTTTTCACCAAATTTAATCAATATTCATTAAGCAGTCTTTTATAGTCAAACGGAATCCTTATAAAACTATAAGGATTCCGTTTTTGCCATTTTGGCTCCAGAACCCTAAAAAGGAAATTACATAATATCGACAATTCAAAAAGTAAAAATTTTAGTTTATATCTTACTGTGCCACCAGCTCTTACATGTACAAAATATAAAAGTATCTCATTACTATTTTTAAATTAATTTTTAAAATTGGTACTTTTTTTTTTATTAATTGTATTTCCTCCAGATCAGAAGGTCTAAATAGCAAAATGTCCAACATCGCAAATCGTCCGAGCCGTTTTCTTATTGCTTATAGTGTGCCCGTCCTGGAACGCTTTTACAGCGTAATGAATGATCTGACATGGTCTTCAGCTCCATTGTACAGTGGTGATAGTAAGTACAGGTACCTTTAATTTGATTGTCAAGCGTACCCGCTTGTCCAATCAAATTACTTTGACCATGTACTTTTTAGTGCCACCAGTTTGACTTTAACCAGTTTCTTCTGGTTTATCTGTCTGCGTGCTATATGACCGAAGTAGCTACGACTCCTACTCGTGTATGACATGTTATAAAAAGCCTGGTGTTGAATTTGAGCTGGTCCAGAGAATAATTGTAGGTTCGCATAGCTGTACATGGTTTGAGCAGTATTTTTCTCAAACGCCTTAGGTGAAAAAAAAACGTTTTTTTTTTCATTCATTAAAAGTCATTTTAACAATATGGAGAATTTCAGAGAGTCTTGACGAGTCTTTTATTCGTGTTATTCTAGGTCTTTCTGTCTAATTATATTCTCGTCATATTGCTGAACACTATTTTTCAATGTGTGTGAAAATTCAAATTTATCTCTCAAAATAAACATGTTTGAAACTCAGAATGTCGATAATATTAACAGGGTGATTTTCTTAGACGTGATTTTAGCGTTTCTACGCTGAGAATACTACGGAAGAAAGTTCGTTTATAAACCGCAATTTATATGGTTGTAATAGGTAAAAAGTGTTCTTTACATGATCATGGTATATATAAACTTGTATGATGTAACATCACAGTAAAAAAAAATGTGTGGTACCCGGGGACTGCCGCGGTCATAGCATTTTTTATTAACTTATGCCATTAAAAATATATGTATATGTATTTCTTTTCATTACATTTCATAGGAGCTCGTCTCGATCCGTGCGAGCTTCGTACAGTCGTACCCTATACATTATACGTTAAGCGAACTGTTATACCTAGCAACTGAAGGCAAACTGCTAAGTTGCATATATAATATAGAAGAGTAAGCAGTTTTGGCTCTGGGAGGATGCACTAGGCATCGAGACTGGCAGATAGTTTTGAAGAGCGGTCCGAGTCGGTCGTACTAAATCCTTGTACTTAAATTCTAGTTCCTAAATTCTATCTCATACACTATTTCAATATACTTTAACCTTGTGCTCATATAAAGTATTTTTTTTAAAAACCTTATTCCGAAACCCCGTATAACATTTGGTGGCAGCGGTGGGATACCGAAAAGCGCTACATACCCGAGTATACGTCTTCGGAATATCCCAAAGTGAAAAGTGCAAAAATTTAGGGGTCATTTGTACAATTTCAAATAAGTGTTTCGAAATCAGTGTACCAGTGTAAATCACGCATACGCGCACAGTGCAATCGGGTAAACTACAAGCCCGATTCCATCTCCAATACGAGCAAGGGTGCTCGTATCCATCCATTGGTCGTGCCTGTACATCAATCTCTGGTGGAACCGAGATGACGAGCTTCGTGCAAATTCTAATATTCGCCGTTGGAATATTTCTGTGAGTGACAAATACTTACAACATCTACGCCTGAAAAACTTCAAAAACTACGTTTTATGTTGTATGAACTCAGAGTTTTGTTCTATAAATAATTTCTTATATGATATCATTAATCCTAGGTACTGTTGTAATATTCAATAATTCCCTGTATCTGCCCGCCTACGATTTGTTTATACTTAACATTCTCAGACAGGGCTATGATAAGCTCTCGCCGCTACTGCTAACTTATAGTTGAGACGGATATAACACATTTATTTCTATTATTATTGTTTTGTATGATTAATTTTAAGTCACATAATGTCGGATAAAGAGAATCCCAGTGTTTCCAAAACCACACCAGCGCAATCTCAAGAGAAAGCAGAACTTAAAAAAGAAACCTTGAATTATTTTCTCTCAAATTGTCAAAGTGCTTATAGTATTGCGAATGCCTCACAGAAACCCATTTTGTTTAAATATATTTTAAGTCAACTCACAGGCAAAGCTGAAACGACATGCATCATAAAAGAGTTCGAAAATTTCAAACAACTAGTAGAGTTTCTAAAACAGCAATTTGGGGAAAGAACCATTTGCTTTCAGAACTTCAGGAATGTAAACAAGCCCATTTAGAAAGTGTAAATCAATATTCCCTCAGAATAGAAACATGCCTTGCCAAACTTCTAACGGAAATCAAAATCATGTACCTTAAATCAAAAAAATCAGAACTCGCCGGTCGAGTGTCAGCTATGGAGGACCTCGCACTGCATACTTTTGTCGTTGGCCTTCAACCGCGATTGTCACAAATAGTTAGATGTCGCGACCCTCTTACATTAAATTCAGCCATCAACTTTGCGGTCGCGGAGGAAAAAATAATGTCTGGTCTCATAAGAAAGCCCACACAAAATAGTTCCAATGAGAGACCAAGATTCACATCTCGCCCTAATCGTTTTCCAACTCCTCAAACCTCACGATTTGAACATCCAAAGAATGCTCATACCAGCGATGTTGTCTGTCGTTACTGTAAGAACATAGGCCATACAATTGAAAACTGTCGCAAACGACAATATAACAATTCCAAAACATAATCTAACGCCCAGACACCATCTGCCCGTCAGAATAACCCCCAACCGAGTCCTCCTCGTAGAACCTTCAACGTTCAATCTGATGATGCTGGATATGATGAAACTGATAGTAATAATTTAAACGAATAAAATTTCCGGATAGGTATCGCTCTGGAAATTACCATAGATTTAAAGCCGATACACCAAGATTCACTGTATCCACAGTTTCCAAGATCCATCATCATACTACCAAATCAAATCCACTGAATCCACTTAATCCACTGTATCCTGTCAAAACTAAATCAAATCCACTGAATCCTCTGTATCCACTGAGTCCTGTCAATACTAAATCAAATCCACTGAATCCACAGTATCCACTGAATCCTGTCACTACTACATCAAATCCACTGAATCCTGTCAATACTAAATCAAATCCACTGAATCCACTGTATCCACTGAATCCTGTCACTACTACATCAAATCCACTGAATTCTGTCAATACTAAATCAAATCCACTGAATCCATCACTAAATCCACTGAATCCATCACTGAATCCACTGAATCCACTGAATCCACTGTATCCACTGAATCCTGTCAATACCAAATCAAATCCACTGAATCCATCACTGAATCCACTGTATCCACTAAATCCTGTCAATGCTAAATCATCAAATCCACTGAATCCTGTGAATACTAAATCAAATCCACTGAATCCTGTTACTAAATCACCAAAATCTGTTACCAAAACACAAAATTCCATCATTGATCCAATCACTACTGCTGGAGATCCGTTCCCTTCAACTTTTGAACACACTCATTCTCCGAACCTGGAACACAATAAAACAAAACATATTAAAATTTACGAAATCAGAAGAAATAGAAATAAACGTTACTTACCTCATGTTAGAATTCAAACCCCTGTAGCCGAGCGAGCATTATCTTTTCTAGTAGACACTGGTTCCTGTGTGAGTTTGCTGCAATTAAACTCTATGACTAAAATGCCAAAATTAAGCGAGAATATAATCACACTTAAAGGAATCGACCCTGGTGACGACGTTACGCCTACGATGGGTAGTTTTATGATGCAAGTATTCAAAAATTCAACTAATTACATGCATGAATTTCATGTGGTCGAAGACATCAGTCTACTTTATGATGGAATTATTGATAACGACCTTTTGAAAAACTTAAAATGTCAAATCGATTACAACGAAGGAGTCCTACGTATAGAAGACGATTCAATCAAGCTAAATTTCGCTGAACCATTATATACTATTCCCCCTAGGTCAGAAACTGTTATTGAATGCACAGTCAGTAACCCACAAATCCAAGAAGGCATAATCCTAGATCAACATATTTCTAAATCATTACTAATCGCGAATTGTATAGTTAACGTGAAGGCAAACAACCGCATTAATATCACCATCGTCAACGTCTCTGAAGATCCCGTTGTACTTCACCCTAATCTAAATCTTACCCTAGAACCATTAGAATTGAAATCCTGTATGTCTCTTTCACAATCACAGTCTCTTTCCAATACCTATGCTAGAACTAACAAAGTCCTCAAACAACTCAGAATCTCATATCTCAATTCTGAAGAAACAAGTGCACTGTTACAAGTCTGTTCCGAATATTCCGATATCTTTCACCTTCCAGAAGACCAACTCTCGTTTACTACTACCACAGAACATAAAATTCGAACTAACACTGAAACTCCTATTCAAACCAAAACCTATAGATTTCCAGAATGTCACAAAAAGGAGGTAGAGAACCAGATGAATAAAATGTTAGAACAAAACATCATTAAACCTTCTGTCTCCCCCTGGTCTTCACCCATCTGGGTCGTTCCCAAAAAATTAGATGCTTCGGGACAACGAAAATGGAGAGTCGTAATAGATTACAGAAAACTAAACGATATCACTATTGGCGAAACGTATCCAATCCCTCAAATTACTGAAATACTAAACCAACTCGGGAAAAGCCAATATTTCACAACCCTTGATCTAGCCTCAGGATTCCATCAAATACCAATTTCCGCTGAGGATGCTCCTAAAACAGCCTTTTCTATACCACAGGGTCATTTCCAATTCACAAGAATGCCATTTGGACTTAAAAATGCCCCTTCAACTTTTCAAAAACTAATGAATACATGTCTCTCAGGTCTACAAGGTTCTCGCTGTTTCGTATATCTTGATGATATCGTCTGCTACTCGCCAGATTCATCCAGCCATATCTTTAACTTATCCAAAATCTTCGAAAGACTTCAGAATTATAATCTCAAGTTACAACCAGACAAATGCGAGTTTTTATGTAGAGAAGTCGCGTATCTTGGTCATCTCATAAATAGAGACGGAGTAAAACCAAACCCAGAAAAGATAAAAGCCATCACAGAATTCCCAATACCAAAATGTCCAAAAGACGTAAAATCCTTCTTAGGACTCGTTTCATATTATCGACGATTTATTCCCGACTTTTCAAAACTGGCTAAACCTTTAACATCTCTTCTCAAAAAAGATGCACTCTTTGAATGGAAAAATGAACAGCAACTAGCTTTCGAAACTCTTCAAATGAAACTCACTACATCACCGGTCTTAGCATACCCTGACTTCTCGAAACCGTTTTTACTCACATGCGACGCCTCAAATTTCGCTGTATCCGCCATTTTGTCCCAAGGGCAGATTGGAAAAGACCGCCCTATCGCATACGCCTCTCGCACACTTAACAAAGCTGAATGCAATTACAGTGTCACTGAGAAGGAATGCCTTGCCATTGTCTTCGGAACAAAAGCCTTTCGTCCCTATCTCTACGGATACAAGTTCACCATAATTACTGATCACAAACCACTTCAATGGTTATTCAATTGCAAAGATCCTGGTTCGAGACTAGTCCACTGGCGACTTAGACTAGAAGAATTTGACTACGATATTGTTCATAGGAAAGGTAAGACTAATACTAATGCAGATGCACTGTCCAGATTCCCCGTCAACCCAGTTGACAATGAAGGTTCACCCTCGCTGGATCTATTATTACCAGACTCTATCGAAGAGGCCGATTATCAATTAGAAGATCCTCTTTTACCATTACTATCTCCTATCCCTTTCTCATTTAATAATGATGACTTACTAAATCAAAACCAAAATACTAATTCTGATTTGAATATTACTCCCAATCCAACTTCAGAACTCCCAATAGTTCAGAACGAAGAACCACTACTAGATCTGGGACATGACTTAGGTATTAGCCCTAGAAGCGACTCAAACCAAAACCTTCAAGACCTCAATGTTCCCTCTCCAATAGAACCCAACTCACAACTTGATACTCACTCACAATCCAATGTCCCAAACAACGACGATTACTCCAAATTTCTAAAATCAATCAAAAATAAAGATACTATTTCCAATACTATACTAAAAGAACACAACGAAAACCTGCTAAAATCTACATGTAAGACTATCTTAATTCCCACGTCTATGGATCTAGATGAATGTAATCCCCATATTCCTGAAATATTATCCCATAATACAAATAGAGAAGAAATCCTAAATGCTGAATTCGAACCGTATTCTTTCTTAAAGACAAAATATGAAGATTAAATCGTTTACCTTCTATTCACTAAAGTCCATCACTTCGACGAATCCGTCTATCCGGCTATTTACGACACTATGAAAAAAGTATGAGACTCAATTTTACAATCCAACCTTCCAAATCAATCTACTAACCTAACTACTGATATCGCGATCTCCGACTTTAAAAATCCATTCGATCAACATTCTTATACTAAACTCTATAATATATTAACTTTCCTATTTCATAATACCAAAATCAGCATACATGTCTATTAAAATAAAACAATCTATCCAACCTTGAGCGAAAGACCTCGAATAATGCGAGAAAATCATGACATCCCAATAGCGGGTCACTTAGGTTCATCACGTATGTATAATAGAATTCGGGATCAATACTACTGGAAAGGAATGACAGGAGATATAGAAGATTTCGTTAAAAAATGTAGACTATGCCAAGAAAACAAAGCCTTAAGAAGGTTAAATAGAGCCCCTATGGAGATCACTAGTACATCTACTACACCTTTTCAGAGAATTGCCATAGATATTGTAGGACCTTTGCCAGAATCTGGCCCTGCCAAACTCAAATATATCCTTACTATTCAAGATGACCTTACCAAATTCTCTACAGCCTATCCCATTCGAAGCACGACGGCTGAAGAATCGGCAGACTGCCTAATCCATTTCATTTCCCTATTTGGAATCCCTAAATCAATCCTCACTGATCAAGGCACAAATTTTACCTCAGACCTCTTTAAGGTCACATGCCAATTCCTGAAAATAAAACAATTATGGTCGTCATCATACTACCCTCTAGTTCATATACTGCTATTTCTAAGGATAAGCTAAGTTTTTGTAATCTAGATAGTTTAGATAGGTGTAAAACGATAAACTCTGAGTTCTACCTGTGCGAAATACATTCGGTCTTATTATCTACCGGTAAACCTACGTGTGAAAGTGAACTGTTAACAAAGACAATCAGTGCTATACCAATTCAGTGTGAGACCAGATATATAGTCGGCGAATTAGACATTTGGAAACCACTTATAAACAATCAGTGGATCTTTGTGCAATCTCGCCCGAGTAAAATCTCTATTGAGTGCGGTGTTTCCGAATTACGGGAAATAATAGTGTCCGGTACCGGTGTATTAAACATTCCAAATCAGTGCACGGTTTATACGAAAAGTGTAAGACTTATATCGACAAACAATGCTTTAAATATAACTATTCCTAGCCCTAGTTTAGATTATAGCATTATAAATGACTCATGTTGTAAATTAACCAATAAAGATACAAAATCAAATATGATTTTATCTCCTACTTTACTACAAAATATTGATCTGGATGATCTAACTGCTAACACAAGAAACGACAAGTTATTCCACGAATTAAATGAAATCATCCAAGAAAAACCTATTCTAGAAAAGTATGAGACCCCTCATTTTGTATTTACTTCTGTAATCTCCGTAATAGTTATATCCTTTGTAATGTTTAAATTAATTAAGTTAAGTTTTGTATTTTTCAAACATTCTCGTAAACCTAAGTTTAATGTATCTTTTGTAAAACCGACTCGTACCGAAGATACCGATAATCCGCATATTGACGAATCACGTTGCAACTCGGAAATCGAATTACCCCGATTAAGACAAATAGTCTAAAGCCTATTCTGAAATTCGGCCTTTCCCCCAATTTCAGTCTTCTGCGGGGGGTTGTTATACCTAGCAACTGAAGGCAAACTGCTAAGTTGCATATATAATATAGAAGAGTCAGCAGTTTTGGCTCTGGGAGGATGCACTAGGCATCGAGACAGGCAGATAGTTTTGAAGAGCGGTCCGGGTCGGTCGTACTAAATCCTTGTACTTAAATTCTAGTTCCTAAATTCTATCTCATATACTATTTCAATATACTTTAACCTTGTGCTCATATAAAGTATTTTTTTTAAAAACCTAATTCCGAAACCCCGTATAACAGAACGTTCGGCCGAGCTACATGGTAGGCGGAGTGGGGGGTGTTAGGTTTTATTTTCGTTACGGAATTTCTTGATTCCGTCGCCGCGCGCCGATAAAAGCTATTAAGCTTTATATTTTTAAAACCAAAAAATAATAGATTTTTTTTCGTCGTGTCTTTCATTATCATCTAGTGCCTCCATTTTGGTGGTTCCGGTATCATCAAAATGGAATTCAATACAATCGTAGAACATTATTTATAAAAGCTATTAAGCTTTATATTTTTAAAACCAAAAAATAATAGATTTTTTTTCGTCGTGTCTTTCATTATCATCTAGTGCCTCCATTTTGGTGGTTCCGGTATCATCAAAATGGAATTCAATACAATCGTAGAACATTATTTTATTTTATACTTAATTAATAGTATTTAATTTATCAAAGGTATTTAATTTATTGTGCCAGGAAATAGTATAAAAAAGTAAAAGTAGTCAATAGTAGTATGCTATATACTGGCCTATCTTATAGTGATGGATTACAAGTTACCGACACTCCTAAAAATCAATCACATAAATACCGTAAAACATGGCAACTTAGCCTTTAAGGGGACATTACACTGAGATAATTATTTATTTAGCGCTACGTACACAGCGACATGATCGCCGGCCTCGCTCTTCCACACACAACCATTTCTTCACAGTGCGCAGGAGCGCAAGTAAAAATAAAGTAGAATATTCGTTCGTACATATGTTAGATTACGAACGCCATGACTATGACAATACGAAAATGCTCGTTTTTGCATTTTTCCGCAACTTCAAGATTTATTTGCAGGATTATATTAAGACATATCCTTAAAATTCTTTATTTCATCTACTAGAAAAACTCTTTGACTAGTGACACTATTTTTTTCGTGTTCTAATATTGAAGTTTTCTATATAAATTTTTGAGGGAGCCGAACCCTGTTTCGCGTAATATACCCTTAAGAACTGACTTTGCCCAAGGCCGCCTTTTAAAATGATAGATATTAATTAATAAATCACTTAGAACGGCTCATACAATCGTAAAACACGTCGCTGGGCAATGTCATGGTTCTGTTATTTTTAATAGTCGTTACGTATTAGATTTATATAACTTCGCAATTTAAACCCGTATCTTAAATTTAGGCACAGTACATGGATTTCTAGCTTTACATTAAGTAGGAAGTCAACACGCCACCAAATTTCTTAAAAAAATATCATTGTTTAAGACTTGTCTAAAATTTTAATTATTATCACTAATATGCCTTTAATATTAATCGAAGTAGGTAGCTGTGGGAAAAATCTGACGGGCAATGTCGTCAACAACGGTCAAAAAACAGTCCTGTGATAATACCTACTGATATATTGTTCGATTGTTTGAGCCGTTCTAAGTGACTTAATAATCAAAATATAAAAGTTTTTAAAGACGATTTCAACAAGTTGACCAGCATGACGTGCGCTTTATGGTAAGCATCACGCTAGCCTATAACAATATCAGTGCCACCCAAATCCTTGTTTGACAATGATCTAAATGTCACCACACCGCGCTCCTTATTTGAGACATTTGTTCATGAAGGATCAATTCGAACTTCAACAAAAATGCGTACGATTACAAAGAAATAAACGGATTTATTTGAGCTATTCCAAACGACCGCACTGTTCAACACGCGAATACAATCTGTCTGCCATCTTTCTATACCCTCTCCACGTCGGAGTGACATCCGCATGACAGATGTCAACGTCATGTGATGTCACTACCGACATTTACATTTTGAATGTCAACCGTCTAAATCAAATCTCAATAACGTTTTTAAGTAGTAACGAGTTAAACTCTGATAAAAATAGAATGAACAATATTAAATAACGGATTAGAATAATATTGAGTCTAACAGCTCGGTCATCCTAATTAAGGTGTGTCCTCACACCTAAATCATAAGATTTACATCATTTCTATTCTGATAAAATTTACAGATCGCTATCAAAATCATACACTGTTTTATGGTAATCCACTAAATAGTGAGGAAGTGTAAAGGAGAATAAAAGCACCCAACATCAGAGAGCAACGGCAAATTCTAACTTCAACTGCAACAGATCCAAACTTCAACACTTCCACTGCCACCGGCCACACCGAGGACCCGGCTGTGCCGCGAACGTTGTACCAAAGTCTGTCATAATTAAAGCTTTGTATTACTGTTAATGTATATTAATAGGAATGCTGTACACAGTCAGAACCGGACCCTAGATCCAATATCGCAAGTTTGCAATTAATATTGTGTATACTTCAGTCTATCGTCCGCGTCTGCATCCACTTAATAAAATAAATCTCTGTCATGATCTGCGTCATCTGAACGCTCACAACACATAGCACCACAGTCTCTCATAATCTACGTCATCTGAACGCTCACATCCCATGGCACCACAGTCTGTCATGATCTGCGTCATCTGAACGCTCACAACCTATGGCACCACAGTCACAACCCATGGCACCACAGTCTGTCATGATCTGCGTCATCTGAACTCTCACAACCCACGGCACCACAGTCTGTCATGATCTGCGTCATCTGAACGCTCACAACCCATGGCACTACAGTCTGTCATGATCTGCGTCATCTGAACGCTCAAAACCCATGGCAAAACAGTCTGTCATGATCTGCGTCATCTGAACGCTCACAACCCATGGCACCACAGTCTGTCATGATCTGCGTCATCTGAACGCTCACAACCCATGGCACCACAGTCTGTCATGATCTGCGTCATCTGAACGCTCACAACCCATGGCACCACAGTCTGTCATGATCTGCGTCATCTGAACGCTCACAACCCATGGCGCCACAGTCCGTCAAGATCTACGTCATAAGAACCTAAAGCACTTACACTCGCAACCCCTTTTTGCACCGGTATGGTCTGTCACGATCTGCGTCATCTGTGTCAATTAAGCACTGGCGCTCGTAACCCACATTGGTAGTCTCATTAGTCACATTAGTCACATTATCTGTACTAAAATGCTGACGCTCGCCACCTATACTAGCGTGGTATATCGCGATCTGCGTCATCTGTGTCAATTAGGCACTGGCGCTCGCAACCCATTTCGGTACAGTCTCATTAGTCACATTATCTGTACTAAAATCCTGGCACTCGCCACTTATACTAGCGTGGTATGTTGCGATCTGCGTCATCTGTGTCAATTAGGCACTGGCGCTCGCAACCCATATTGGTACAGTCTCAATAGTCACATTATCTATACTAAAATCCTGGCGCTCGCCACCTATACTAGCGTGGTATGTCGCAATCTGCGTCATCTCATCATCTGTGTACATAGCACTGACGCTCCCAAGTCACTTCAACATAGTCTGTTGCGAACTGTGTCATCTACACAAACATGTATACACTCGTGACCACTCAGATCTAAACACTTCTCGACTATAACAATCAAATTGTACACGTATGTATTAGGTACCCATTTAATAATTTCGTTTTTATTTATTATCTCAATTCGTTTGTCACTTTCATCATGGCTGTCATTAACGTCGCTATCGTTTTCACTATTTAACTAAGTCCTTGAAATTTAACCATGGATGTATTTTATCAATAAATACTACATTTTCATACTCCTTACCTTACCTCCCTTTTGTAAGGGGTGCGTTCTGCACTATGTATCTGTCTTTTGGTAGTAGTTTAACAATTCTATGAATGGGAGATTCAAATAAAAGTTTAGATTATCATAATCGAATATTTGAATTTTCTTTCCAGCCGAACCAAATTTGTATTTTGGTTTTCATTTCCTAAAAGATAGCATTATATTTGATTCCCTTTCAATTTTGCATATAGATTCATTTCTAATATTTGCCAACTCATCACTGCTTCATTCGTTCTACTGTCGTATCAAATACGTCACTTAATGTTTTCCGGTATACCTACCTACTTTTCACTTGGTAACCAAAAAAAACAACTTTTACAAGGCTTTTACCAGTGAAAGTCTTATCAACAGACGTATTTAATCATAATTGAACTTCGTTAAATACTATTTAAAGTAATGTCATCATGTCTCATCCCAGGTATAATGAGAGCATCCAGAATTTTCAGATTAAATCTTTCGATTTGTCAGCTCGCCCGTGGATTTGCCATATTGTTCAGTAAAAGTTAAATAACAGAATTCGCTACGACAGTTTTGAATTTGGAACTCGTGCAACATGCCTATGTCCTTTATCAACCGAATGACTGCTCCAGAACAACTAAAGACGTCTTTATACACGCGAATGGTACGATTTGTGTCACGAACGGGTTTACACTAATAACTTTGTAAAAGCATCTTTAATCACTAAAGGATATATATTAGCTCTCTTCGACTCAATGGCGACCGAGCAGACCGAGACAACCGCGAGACTAAGCTACGCCACCACCGTCGGCTTACTGATGGGTGACCGCTTTCGAACATTGTTACACCCCTTCGTGCCGCCTCGGAGAGCATGTCAAGCCACCGGCCCCGCGCCCAATTCCCCCCGGCCGCGTCTGACCTCCGTTCCACCGGGCCACGAGAGCACGGGAACAGAGAGTGCACCCGAGCCCGCGCACACATCCGCGCACCACAACATTCCCCGCGCAGCCGGCCAGTCTCAGACGCAACAGGCCGCCGCAACCAGCATCGGTTAGGAGACCATTGATTGGCTCGAATGAACAAACGGTCCAACGTCAATAACGTGTGTCGTGTCTGAAGTATATCTACTTATCCACAGGAGCACGGCTGAGCGCATCAACATGTGAAATTTTGCATCTGCTATATATTGCACCTCACAGTCGAACTCCTTAAGCTGTACCCACCATTGGCCTACTCTTAAAATTAGATGTCTTCTTGTCATAGTGGTTTGTAAAGCATTACCGTCCGTAAATCTTTCTTTAAATCCTTACAAATAAACGCGGAGTATGTTCAACGATTGCAGCAAAGATTTCTACATCGAATTTATGAAACTTTTGTTCATCAGGCGTCGTTTTGCGTCTAGACCTCGTTGCATGGAAATACTAACAATGCCCTGCTCCAATGCATTTGTACGTATATTAGTAGGTATCTCATTTGGCAGTATATACTGAATAAACGAGTAAGGGTAGGTAAACTATGGGTTTTGTGTCAATTAGTCAGACCTTTCTACGTTAGTGTAACCTAAACACATCATAGACACTTGTTAAGTTTTGATAACGTATTTTTCAATGGAGTCACTTACCCAAATAGTAGACAAATTTCTAACATAATCTAAGGATTTAACTAAGCACATACGTATGAATCACTAAGATTTATAATGTTAATGATCAGAAATGAATTCGTACATAAAGCAAGTGTCATCAGCAATCCCTGTTCCGAATACAGTACATGGTATGAACAGTTTTAAATTATGAATGCGCCGGTCCCATTTATTAAATAATACCTACTTGCTGGGCATTAACTAATACTCCTTCTCAGAGCATTATATTATATCAAGTAGCCCAGCAAAAGTATAACCTAATAACACATTATCTATAACAATATAACTATTAGTTAACTGGGATGTACCCTGTACTTCAATCTTAATTACCACTTTTTCTAAAGGTAAATTAATATTATTTCCAATATCACACATTGTAACTTACGCCACCCTATGACATAATAAGGTGCATTGACTACCCATAAATAAACATATCCGTACAAGTTATGATCATTTACTTTTAAAATAACGAAAAACTTATTATTATTTATGTTGGACATCGAATTCAACAGCAAACTTTTTCTTCCTCGATTACTATTTAGATTTCTCATTACTTGATTTTGTGCAGTTAGTAGTTACGTCATAACGTGGCCTAATTTGTATAATATTTGTAATATGACATTTCATGAATTCTTTTTCAAACCTATAATAACCAATCTCATTTCAGTGACAGCAGGTAAGACCCTATCGGTCTTGCGTTCGATGTATGTTTATATAAATCTATCGTACTCTTAATATAGTTACTTTAAGTCCTATCTATTCCCGTGGTTCCTGTCCTATTGTTAAATCGATTTAAAAATATTTCAAAACCGGCTCCGGTTCTTCACCTGTAGTTGCTTTGGCACCTAACCTTGAACTACGATCGCCTATTCCGTGCAACAGGAGATCAACTGCGCGCATATTTTTAGTCTCGCAACGTTTAATAAGTTGATCGTTTCATAATAATATGCTTATTTCCAACAAGTTATTAAATATAGCCCTTTTTGGAGAATATTTCGATTAGAAGATTTACAAAATCATTTATATGTTTGATGAGAAGGACTCAATTATTTTGATTTTTCATTCGGGTCATGAAAACGACATTGACGGAAGGGCTTGATACTTATAGTCGAACTTTTAGTCACTTTTGAACATTGGGCACTATAAAGTTGAACACATTTTTTTTTTAGAAAAGCCACATATCGATGGTCTGTTTTTTAATCATGGGATCAAACTTTGGAATGTCAATTCCTAACATCGAAAATTTATTACCTTCAGGACGGTTATTAGCTATTGATCTAATTAGTTCCGTCATTAACAACCGAGTTTTATTATGATTAGAATTGGAACGACTTACTTGTCTATCTTCATTTGACTTACTACATCTGCGACGTGACCACGGTGACATGGTCTCGATGAACGCTGACAGCGTGGTCGAAATCCAACAACTGTGTCTCGTCGAACTCGACCGATCGTGACGCGCCAAACGCGAATGATCGCGACGCGTCGAACGTAAACGATCGCAATGAACCACTACTCCGAATTGAATTTGAACAGCGCGGCGTTTACGTTTCAAATGCGAACGATATCCTATTTCACATCTACTTCGAATTTTCGATTTCTCACGGTTCTTTCGATTACGACATCACTTTCAGATTCGGTCACTATTACGATGTACATAATCACTATCACTGTTCATAATATTATTCAAACGCGACTGAAGCGCAAAAATACACAAAAAGAAAAAAAAAACAAACTACAATTTCACAGGACGCGCCTGGCGCGGAAATAACTAGTGGGCTTTGTTTATCCCTCTTCTGAGCTGAAGGATCAATTCGAACTTCAATAAAAATGCGTACGATTACAAAGAAATAAACGGATTTATTTGAGCTATTCCAAACGACCGCAAAGTTCAACACGCGAATACAATCTGTCTGCCATCTTTCTATACCCTCACCACGTCGGAGTGACATCCGCATGACAGATGTCAACGTCATGTGATGTCACTACCGACATTTACATTTTGAATGTCAACCGTCTAAATCAAATCTCAATAACGTTTTTAAGTAGTAACGAGTTAAACTCTGATAAAAATAGAATGAATAATATTAAATAACGGATTAGAATAATATTGAGTCTAACATTCAAAAGTCTTATTTGCCCAGTAATTACACTCGCTACATTGCCTTTCAACCGAAACACTAAACTACCGACCAAGACTGCCAACGGCTAAGATCTAGACACTCGATAAATTTAATGACACGCACTTAATGTTGTCAGACACATAATGTTTTTTTTATCATAAACTTAATTAACATCGTTTCTTTACACCATTTTGGTACATTTTGAGTTATTCCTTATATACAACCTTGGGCAAATTCATTCCTCAAAGGCAAAGTTGCCATGTTTTACGGTACCTACATATACGTTACGTTTTTTTTTTTTTTTTAAATATTGTATGAGCTCTCTAAGCCAACAAAGTTTTTCTAATGCCAAAAGAAATTTTATCATATGCTTTGGGCCCTAAATCAAATGACAGCAGAAGGTTTTGCAAATAGTCATTATTTAAAAAAAATACTCCAAAATGAGACAACAAATTTAATTGACCTACAGTCAGATAACGAGTTCTTTACGTGCGTTTACAGCTTCTTCCTAATCTACCAGCCTAGGCGTTAACATGGTAAGATGCGTGATAGGTAGGTATGACGACGACGTCTGGCCTGTCCAGACATCGATGTAGAAAGATACAGATGGACTGAAAAGTAAATAAAAGTGAAATATTTTGATTTCAAATAAGTATTCAATGTGTGAACAAACGTGTGAACCTTATTTTTAATCTAACCTTAATGACGTTACATATATTTACAAGCAATTTACAAACTTGGCTTTTGCTTTAATGATTTCATCAAACGTTAACGTTTTTAACTAAACGAGACTTGTCTAACTATGGTATTGAACACTTATATTCAGATTCTTCATTTATATTCAGCCAGCAGTTTCATTATGCCTGACTTTTTTATTATAGTATGTTATCTATAGTTTTGATGTGATGGTACAAATTTTGGTCACTTTTTAACCCTTGATACCACACATTGTTTCTAGCAACGTTTACACATGTGGGGGAGTCAGGTCCCCCATAAGACAAACCGAATATTCGCGATATTATTTAAATAACAAAATATTTCTTTTTGGGAAATAAATTAAATAGTTTTAATGAATGTAATAAGAAAATTTATTTTTAACTTTTAACCCAAAAATTGTCATTTCAAGAGTCTAAGATCGTGATACCTCATCTGAATGGCTTATTGTGTTGACACAGATTGCCAAGTTGCAGAACTCATTAAAAAAAAAAAAAAAATTTCAAGAGTCTAACGAAAAAGTAAACAAAAATATTCAAACATTTTAAGAGGTACTTTTAGAGAACAAATAAGTGATAAAATTTCGAATAAAAAAAAAACAAAAGTTTTTCTTATTACTTTTATCTTGACTGCCTCTGTGGCGCGGTGGGAGTGTATCCGACTGCTACGCAAGAGGTCATGGGTTCGATCCCCACCCAGGATAAAAATTTGTGTGATGAACACGATGGTTTATTCTGTGTCTGGGTGTTTTTATCTATAATATGTATGTATTTAGAAATAAATAAGTATGTTTATCAGTTGTCTGGTTTCCATAGTACAAGCTATGCTTAGTTTGGGATCAGATAGCGTTGTGTGAGTTGTCCCAAGATATTATTATAAGGTATTATTATTATATTATTATTATCTTAGAAACTACAAAACAGGTATAAAGATCGATGTAAATACTACGTCATCTAAAATCACAAGGCAGAAGCATAATTAATTTATGAGCCAGAACCCGTGACCGCGATGGCGGTATCTTCGACCATTTATATCTGATTTTTCCATAAAACGCGTTGCTGCTAGAGTCTTGTTCTTCACTGTTTTCTATATTTTCCAAGTTTTCATTGTTTTCCGAGACATTTTTCACTTTCAGTATCGTGTTCACTGGCTTTATAGTCCGCGTCGCTACAATCCGATATTAAATCGAGAAAAATGTCTTCTAACTTGCTTTATTCGGAATCGAAGTCATTTATAATTATTTAAACCTGATGGTCTCTTAAATGTTACACTCGTGAGGGACCTAGGTCCACACAGCAAGCCCGGCGTTTTTATACAATCCGCAAGACTTCGGGCGGCACTGAGAATACATAGACGCTCAGCTGCGTTACGGCCAAAATACTTAAAATATTTTCGAAAATATCTGCGGTTATGGATCTAGCTCCCCCACCTGTGTTGTTAAGTGTTTAGAATATTATGCATAACCTATGTTATAGACACTGTAACTTATCTTTAGCATGCACCAAAAATATAAACAAAATTGTAAAATTATTTTCTCATTTTAAGAAATTTGATGTTTGTTATGTTTGTGAGATTAGGCATAGGCAGTTAAACCAATTTGATAGTTTGACTTAATAAGTTTCAAACTCAAAAGATCTTTATTAAATTAGGGAGCAAAATTCTAGATATAATGGCAAGAATAGAAAATCTCGATATATCTAATACTAGCTGACCCACGCAACTTCGTATGCATCAATTTTCCCCATTTTGCAACATTTTTCATTGGTGCTCCGCTCCTTTTCGTCGTAGCGTAATGTTATATAGTCTTTAGCTTTCCTCGATAAATGGGCTCTCCAACACAAAAAGATTTTTTCAATTCGAACTATCCTCAGATTATCGCGTTTAAACAAACAAACAAACACTCTTCAGCTTTATAATATTAGTATAGATGTATCAAAATCGCGAAAGCATATAAACAATAAACTTACAGCCACTATTGTTGAATTGCCAATAGTTGCAATGATTGTTTAGTAAACACGGACAGTGCGGACACCAACTGTATGACATTATTGTACAACTAAAAGACTCAAATGAATCCTTATCAATATATTTACTAAAAATCAATACAAAAAGCAAGCAATATTTTTCAAAGTCACAGACGCAAAAATTAAAAACCAAATCATCAGAAAAAATATAAAAATATATTAAACTCAAAGCCGAATTTGACACAGTTTTATTTTAAAAAGTAAATTATATTACGTGTTAAATTATAAAAAAAATAATTAATCTACACACAATTTTTTTAAGGAACCAGGCATTCCAGAATATTCCTCATTAAATTTACTAACGAGTCTGCGGCATTCATCCTTGGCAGCTTTCTCCATTAACTTCACTTTTGCTATGTGATCTTCTGAACTCCACTCCTTGAAATCAATATCTATATAAAAATAAACATGATTGTAGATTATAATAATTATATCACTCACTAGTTTATGAATACGCCTTTAACCACGTGGATTCCCGTTATTACATAAACCTTTGTAAATCATAATTTTACTTGAACGCTCTTGGAGTTCAAGCTGTATACGTTTAATACGTTTTTTAAACCATTTTTAAACCACATAGCATTATTTAAATTACAACATTGCTTTTAAAACTGAAAATTAATTAATAGAAATATATTTTGCGTAAATGTCAACAGACAGGAAAAAAAGCAGTTTTATGTAGAAACCTAGTTTATGTAAGTTAGTTTTATATATTAATTAAATATGTTTTACTCATCAGGCACCACTTTTTACAATTTCAAAAAATATACATAGATTTTCTATATAATTCAAAATATTTAGGACATTACCGCTCAGTTCTTTAATACTATTTTCATCTCCTCCTAAATCATTGGGCAACCGCTCTTTAATATTTAGATGCACTATAAGCCGTTGCTGTAATTCTGCATAAAGTGCGTGCTTGAATATTAGGACTGCAGATCCACTTAATAAATGCAATTTTTTCATTCGCAGGCACATGGCTTCCTAAAACAACACAAAAATGTTTAGATAATAATGTTAGTCACTACTTATTTATTTATTCACTTTTCAACAGTTAAAACTAAAGGGCAGAAATTTTGCTAAGAGGTTTCTTTTGTGATTTAGATCCAGAATAAGAAAGAATTTTAAAAAAATGAAGCTCTAAGGGGACGAATAAACCTAAAACCAGCAAAGCCGTGGACTGAATTGCCGAAATGTATGTACGCACATAATTTCAGAACGACGGCAGCACCAAAAGGATATTTTTTTCTTGTATTTATTTCATATCATTATTTAGGGTCAGGGCAAGGTTTGTATATTAGAACATTTTTTTTAAATCCAGCAGAAAAACTTTATACCAAAAATATATTAAACCGACTTCAAAAATAAACACACATTTTGAAGTTGGTGCCAGGAAATGTAATTTTTATGTTTTAGGCACCAACTTCAAAATGTGTATCTATTTTTGTCTGCAATTTTTGTTGTTGTACCTATATTTTTTTATGCTTTTTAGTTACCTGTATTTATTTTTGAAATTGTATAATATCTTTTTGTAAAAAACGTTTTTATTTCTCACTTTGTAGTGGGTTGGTTTGTAATTTATGTAAGTTACAATAGTATAATGTCAACTGCTCATTTAGTTTTACAAAATATTGCTTTTCCCGATGCAGGGTCGTTTACTGTTGAGGGGTTCACATGATGTACCTAATAGTAGTATGACTAGTATTAAGTGCTATGCAATACCATATTAAAGTAATTGAATCGCAAACAGTGAAATATTGAACAGTTCAGCTAGTCATTTTAAGTCTTCATCATTAGTTCCACTTCACCATTTGATACTTTTTGAGAGTAAACACATAAACCACTATGAAATATACCTAAGTCACTATAGGTGTGTCTTTATCATTTATAGAGTTCCCTCGATTCAAGAATCCCATCATCAGATCAGGATCTTATGATTCGATCCTGGAACTCAGTCAACTTGGAAGTATACTCTCCCAAACATAAAAATAAATTTTAAGTCAGTCCAGCCGTCTTCACGTACTAAATACATAAAAACACACATAAAAGTAAAAAAAAGAAAAAAAAACATACATACAGACAAACATAACCTCCTACTTTTTAAAGTCTGTTAAAAATTGGTCGGAGCGGGCAGCTAGTGTGCTATAAAAATACTTACGACCATTTATTTAAAGTAAACAACAAGTTGAAATTTGTTATCATTCAGTCCGCTTGCATGTGTAATTAATATTCGATAGTTATCTTTAGTTAGTTTTGGTAATACACAAATATTCCTGAAATGATGAGTTTGGCATTATATTAAGCAGATATCTAATTAAGCAGATAATTTTCGTATGTTTATATAAAAGTAAAACAAAATGTGCGTTGATATTATAGTTGTGTTTTTCTGTATGAAAAAAAGTATTATATATTCAAATTATAATAGCCTTCGTAACTTTGCAATGTCATTTGAAAAACTTACGAGATAGTGAGTAATGGACGAAATTCATTTTTTTATATCAAAATTTTGTAAGAAATCCGGCATCAAGTTTATACAAGTGCTTAATTTATCAAATCTTTGCTTTGTTCTCTCAATAGATCCTTTGTTGTAGATTAATAACCTCTCTAAATATCCTTCATCTGTAATTAAAAACAATACATCATTACAATATGGTTTGTAATTCAGTAAGTCCTACCTATTTTGTCGTATTTGGTTTAAGGCAGAAAGAAGCTGTGTGGTACCGGCTTAAGAATAGTACCACCCCATCTCATCCCTTGGGTGTCGTCAAGGCCACTAAGGGATTTCACATTGAAGGTCGGATAGCAGAGTCCTCTGCGTACTTTAAACCTTACTGTGATCGCCAAACCCGCTCGCCAAGCGTGGCGATTATGGCCATTAACCCCAGAACCTATAATAAGTAGGTTCTACTGGGGAGACCCGTGCCCAACAGTGGGACATTTTATGAGTTGATACGAAGATAGAACACTTTCTTCCTGTATTGTAGCCTCGCGGTTAAAGCGAATTAGTTTCGCGGGTTAAAGATTTGAGATATGAGTGTTTTGAATTCAACCTACCGACGTGAACTTACCCCTAGCTTAGATTAGTTGAAGGGATTAATAAGATTATAATTTTATCTCCAAACCATAATTTTACCTCCAATACATAACATTATCAGGGCTATAACGCTGGGCACGAGTCTCCCCAGTAGGACCTACTTATTATCCTGGGGGTAATTACCATAATCGCTACGCTTAGCGAGCGGGCTTGACGATCGCAGTAAGGTTAAAAGTACACAGAGGACGATGTTGCCCGTCCTCCGGTGTGAAATCTTTAAGTCGCCTTGACGACACTTTGGACATAAAATTGTCAAACATAAATAATTTAAAAATCAAGTAGTACCTTTTATAAACGGTGAAAATTCTTCGAATGACTTCAAAATAAAAGGTCTAAGGTTATCACATAACTTCTAATGGCTATTGAAAAATCATAAAAGAAAAGTACCTAATATTATTAGTCAATGTTATACCATTGTATATGACATCCAACATATACAATATAACCTTACGTTAAATGTCATACAATCGCTCCTATCTAAAAATATAGACAACCGTTTCAATCCTGTTTCTGGCTCCAGGCCAGGACATCGGATCAGCTCTGCTCTTCTTAAAGTGACTGGCGACATCAGGTCAGGCATGCATGAGACCAAAGTCACAGTTTTCGTATTGGTAGATTTCTTGAATGCCTTCAATGCCGTCTGTCACGATATCTTACTCTCTATTCTCTCTCATCTAAAGGTTGCCATTGCTTTAGATTGGTTCTCATCCTATCTTCAGGGGCGTCAGCAGTCAGTGCGCCTGAATGACTCTTCGTCGATGTAGCGCAATCTTGACGCTGGTGTTCCTCAAGGCGATATTCTTTCTCCTTTACAATTTTCCATTTTTATCGACCTCGTTACTAAAGTTCTTCAATGTGTTTTTTATCTTTACGCTGATGACTTCCAGTTGTACGCTCAGGCGAAAGCATCTTAAGACGATTACACACCAACACGTTGCCACCAGTCATCTATAATGACACCATTATCCCTTTTAAGTCCATCTATCAGGAATCTCGGCATTTTACTAGACAAAAACCTTAACTAGCAAGCTCAGGTGACTAGTGTTAGTCAGAGGGTTATGGGTACTCTGCGGGCTTTATACCGTCAGAAGAATTTTCTTCGTTTGAAAACTAAAATGATGTTCGTCAAGACGTTGATATTTGTCTTGATTGATTATGATGATGTATGTTATCTTGATCTGAATGCAGAGCTCCTCAATAAATCTGACCGACTTCTAAATTATTGCATTCGATTCATCTTTAATCTTCATAAGTTCGGCCATGTATGTTTTTACCGTTCCCAATTGAAATGGCTCCCTAATCGAAAACGACTCCTTAATTTTCCTTCTTCCCCTCTTTCTTTTCATGTAACTCCCAATACTTGTGCTCCAACCATAGCAGATATCTTCGATCTTTTAACAATTTGCTTCTCCTATGACCCTTTTTCAAAATCTCAACAGTTCTCTAGTATCTCTAGTTCAATCTGTTTTCCTCTGGAATGTACTACCCCTCTAAATTAGAATGGCAACTAACTGTTTAACTTTAAGACGAAGGTTCGTATTTTTTCTTCGAAGAATCAGTTGAGTTATCACGTTAGTATGACATGTATAACAATATGTAATTATATGGAATGTATATTTGTATGTATGTGTGTGTATATGAATATTTGTATGTTCTTATTTAGGTATGCATAAGTGTATATTGAATAATTATAATCGAGGACTCGTGAATGAAAAGGACCATCATTATCTGACATAATTATAAATTAAATAAAAATAATTAATATGTATATTTATTTGTATGTATGTGTGTAGGTACTTATATTAATATTTCATTTTTACGTATTGTTTATTATTATATAGTTAATAATAATAATAATATCTTGGGACAACTCACACAACGCCATCTGATCCCAAACTAAGCAGAGCTTGTAACTATGGAAACCAGACAACTGATAAACATACTTATATATTTCTAAATACATACATATTATATGCATATACAGATATATAGATGATATGCAGACACAGAATAAAACCATCGTGCTCATCACACAAAGTTTTATTCTGGGTGGGGATCGTATCCACGACCTCCAGCTTAGCAGTCAAGTCACTAACCACTAGACCAACAGGTCAAAAGTTTAGCTGCCAACAAGTTTATTGCACCTACTTATATTTTTATCTCTACATCACCCTTAGCTTGACTGGTAGAGAATGCTTTTAGCATTGAGTTCGCCTGTGTACAATTTCCTTTGTAGAGTTTCCTCATTTTCTCCAAGATTCCATCAGATCCTGATTTGATGACAATGGGACCAACTTGGAAGTATACTCACTCAAACACTAAAATAATTTTTCAAATCGGTTCAACCGTCTTCGTGTAATCGGCGGACAAACTTAAAAGTACAAAAAAAAAACACAAACAGACGAACACAGAACTTCCTCCTTTTTGAAGTCGGTAAAAAAGGCATAATTGTTTGTGGCAATTTTGATATCATTTTAATAGACTGTGTACCTATTAGCGATAGATTTATAAACCTTTTTAAGTCTTTTAATTAAAATAATTTGTTTTTTGAGCCTACTAGAATTACAGTATTTTAATCTACTTGTTTAGACAATATTTTTAGTAACTGCTAAGTTTTACATTGTGCCCAATGAAGATTCTTTACTAATTGTTGACGCCTACCATTCTTGCAATAGCAACTTAGTCAATTAGTAGACACGGTGCATCCACTTTTATTGTAGGCATTCTTCAAATATGACATTACGTGTATGTGAATTAAAATTCATTCGCCAATAAACCACATAGCACTGCATCTTTTATTTCCTTCATCACAATCTCCTCCTCTGGATGTTATACGTCTTTACATGGTCCTATCGAACCGGAGTACTCCAAAGCCTCCAAAGATTATTATTTGCAACCTCGGATTCAGAGTAAAATAGGGAATAATCATCGTATAATGATACAGGTTGGAGTTAGCACATGGTAGTGCATTGAAATCTGGATTTCAAAAATGGTATTAAGTCTCAATTTAGTACTATAATCGTTACCTATCACTCTTACAGGTATTGTTATTTAAAATCAACCCATTGTTTCAGGTTAGTACGTAAATTTGTTTGTTTTTAAAACCGTTATTACAATATCCGTCGCATTGTGGATGACATCTTTACTTTATTTGAGCCAGAAAAAAATATGCATTAATTAATTATCATTTTAAATAGCCTATAGCTAGTTTATTTTAGCTTGATTGTTTGTTGTAAACGTAATCATGTCAATCACATTAATTATTTGTCCACGGCGTGTGATACATAGTTACAAAATAACCAATAATGTAAGAAGATTATTTAGACAAATACAATAGTCATTTACTTTCTTATTATAACCATAACAAAGTTTGTTATCTATACTAATATTATAAAGCTGAAGAGTTTGTTTGTTTGTTTGGACGCGATAATATCAGGAACTACTGGTTCAAATTGAAAAAAATATTACGATATATATACGACGCTACGACCAACAGCAGCCGAGCAGCAATGAAAAATGTTGCAAAAACGGGGAAAATTGACGCAGACGAAGTTGCGCGGGTCAGCTATTATTTAGATATCATTACGTTACAACTGTGTGAATATTAGCTATGTTAATTCATTGTAATAACATCAATAAAACCTTTGCGAGATACCTACATTTCATAAATCATTAATTAATTACAGTGTTTTTGTTACATTATAATGTCTGTAGTGTTATAAATAAATTACTTCTTTAATTGTCGCTGTTTATTAACAGTCTGTTATTATAGAAAGTGTTATATGCTTAGAATATAACAACTATTGAATATAATCCGTGTTGTATTGAACTACAGTTATGTAATGTATCATTTTAATAGTGAGAAGCATTAATCGTCTTAACAATCTTATTTCAAGTAAAAGGCAGGTTGGTTATGTTTTGACTGTTATTGTTAGATATTAAATTAAATTAGTTTCGTATTTACAATGGTGGATTGGTAGCCAGGTGGTTATACCGCTTCCCAGAATGGTCACTGCTGATCAAGTCAAAGAATTAAATCAAAACCGGGCAAGTGCATGTCGGGACACGCACAATGTAGGGTTCCGTAGGTTAAGTGGGTTTTCTGTTGTTTTTGTTTCATACTCATCTTAATATTTTTCAATGGAATTTGTACAAAAATGTTGTTACTTCTCATTTGATCAGCTATTACTCGTAAACTTGTAAAGCCTACTTAGCTGTTATAGTATTCCTTTTAATTTCACTATATAAACTACTATCGTGATTTTTCTCACACAGCTAACACCAACCATTTAGCTGGCAGGGAGGGGGGGGGGGGACACTTGACAACAACAAAAATTTTCACTTTAAAGCATAAAATTTTACAAACGTATTCCTAAATCTAAAAATCGTATTCCCAACCCGTTAAACGTTTTTAAAAGACTTATCTAATGTTCATCGACACGATTGGGTAGGTAAGAATTCTAATTGCAAGTAAGTTAAGTTCACGTTTCCACAACTTAGACGCGTCTAATTAGTTGAAAGTAATATAGAGTGTGCAGTGGCAGGCCCGGCGTGCTTTTGCTTTTGCATTGCCGCCGGGCAAACTTGGGAGGTTTTGGTCCATCTCTGGGCCTTTCTGAGCAAGGGCGAGGGGCGGCGGGTTCACTGTCTATTTATAGAAGCGGACAACGGTCTGATACAGACCACCGACCGGCCCGACCCGTAACCCTAAATTGACAGGAACGAAGTCCACGCTTTGAGGGCTGCGGGGAAGTAAACCCCTTTAAAAATACCCTAATCCCACGCTTGTAGTGCCCGGCAATGGGATGAATGGCTGAGGGAATCTCAGTCCAGAGGGCTACCCAGACGGAGGTCTATAAACTTCAAATATGTCGGTGGTAAATGCAAATACAACTACCCAGGAGGGTCCCGGGTGCACTTCGCTCGGGGAATCCCATGCGGAGCCAGTCGGCTCCGTTTGTTCCACGTACCCAACGACGCACCCAGCCTGTGCCGAGTGGTAAATCTGACACGGAGAAAAGCGCGAAGGTCGCGTTTCGGTCTTTGAACTGCAGTGCGGTTCTCAAGAAAGGTCGGAAGACCACAAGAAGGGCTAAGGCATCCATCCCCGTTGCCACCTAAAGTCAGCGGTCTCTGAACACATCTGAGTCCGTCATTACGGACGTGGACGTGATGGAGGATACAGAAGTCCACGAGGAGGGTGTTGTGTGTGGCAAGCAGCCACGTAGGCTCTGAGCTTCCCAGAAGCGTAACTACAGCCGTTCGCCGCAACAGGAAGTGCCAAGGGTCTCTCAGACTCCTAGCAAAATTCCGACCGCCCGCAGAGGAGGAATTGGCGGCTAAAGTGTTCTCCAGCAGTGCACCGCCAAAGACCGGGTGGTGCAGCTCCTCGCCGAGGACCAACGGTCGGGGGGGACCTTCAATCTCCTCCTACTACGTCGGAACTGAAGGCGAGAGAGTGGCTACCAAATCCACCAACTTAAAGGGCCCCTTTGTGCGCGGCCTTAAGGAGGCGGGCGCTAAGCAGCTTGTAGTGGACGACTTGGCTGGTCGTACGGATGCCACCAACAGGCAGATACAGCAGTTGAGCTCGGAGAACGACACTCTGCGGTCGAACATGGCGGAGCTGGCCTGACCTCCTCTCGAGCCGATTCATCGCGGACTGTTTTGGCCAGTCCAGTGAAAACGCAGCCTTCTTCCACCTCTGGAGGGATTGCGGCGCAGTTGCGGCAGCTGATGGACTCCTTTGAGTCGAAAATCGCTGCTTGCATCGGGAGTCTGCAGTCGAGGCTCCCTCCGGCGCCGACCTCTCGTACACCGCCTGTCGCGAAGCCGTACACGGCTACCGCTCCGACGCCCCTATCCTGTTCCGGGGGTCGTGTCGTGATCTACGTGACAAGCACGGCGTCTGCGCCTAAGAAGACGACGGCACGAGGTCCGGCCCCTCCAACGCCCGGGAAGACGCGCGAAGCCCAGTCCCAGGGGAACTCGCAGCCTTCCCAGGTGTCGAGGGCGGCGCCATCTTCCGTCCTTTCGGCCGCTTCGAAGAAGGTCGAGGCTCGTGCCCCTGCGCCCGAACCTGCTCCCGCGTCCCTCGTCCCCGCTGACGAGGCTTGGCAGAAGGTGAGCAATAGGTCGCGGCGCAGGCAAAAGAAGAGGGCTGCTTCAAAAGCAATCGCCCAAGGTGTGGCTAAGAAACCTAAGCTCCAGGTGCCGAAAACGGCCGCCGTGGTTGTCACGGTGTCGCCGGAGGCACAGGAGCGTGGGGTCTCCTATGCGGAGATCCGCTCGTCGACCGCCCCTTACAGAGACTCTCCAGTCCAGTTTCCTCGTGGAAGAGGTTGAGGCTCTTTTCCCGCAACGTGCAGAAGAGACGCCACTGGCAATGCTCTTTGAGACCGACGACCGGGAGGCCGAGCCCAGTGTTAGGCAGGTTGGGGCGGCCGTACTTCGGATTCATTCGGAGAGTACCGCCCTCGGGCCTAAAGGGATTCCCGCCCTGGTCCTCAACCACATGGGAAAACGCCTCAGGGGGCTGTTCGACTATTGCCTGGCGTCCGGATGGTTCCCTGACTGTTGGAAAACGGGGAAGCTATTTCTCCTACCGAAGTTGGGTAGATCTCCCGACTCGGTCGCGGCCTTCAGGCCTATCGAGCTGCTGGACGAGATGGGGAAGTTGCTTGTGAGAATTCTCGCTACTCGTATTCATCCGCCACATGCACGAATTCGGCCCCGATCTGTCCGATGCCCAGTACGGCTTTCGTGCCGGGCGTTGACGTCGATGCCATTCTGCGTCTGAGGGCCGCGGCTAAAGAGGCAGTCCTCGGCAGCGACGTTTTATTGGCGGTATCGCTCGACATCGCCAATGCCTTCAATACTCTGGCCATTCGGCTGCATTGGTGAGGCGCTCCGGTTTCATGGAGTGCCCGATTCCTGAGGCAGCAGGTAGTCGACTATTTATAAGGCCGGTGTGTCTCGTATGAGGATAGTTGCCCCATGCCCAAACAACTGCGCGTCTGGCGCAATCAGGCCCACCGGGACATCATGGCCCGGTGGAGGTCTCGGCTGGAGGCTCCATGTGCCGGTTTTCAAACCATGGAGGCGCTCCAGCCGATCCTGGAGGAGTGGGCGGTGAGGCAACACGGGACCCTTTCCTTCCGGCTGGTATAGGTTCTTTCCGGGCATGGGTGCCTCAGAAAGTACCTGCATTCGCCTGCGAGGAGGGGATTGTGTCCCGACTGTCATCACTGCGATTGTGGTGAGGACTCGGCGCAGCACACTCTCTAGCAGTGCCTTGCCTGGGAGCAGCAACGTCGAGTCCTTACCGCAATGGTGGGTCGTGACCTCTCGCTGCCGACCGTGGTGTCATCTATGGTCCGCAGCGAGACGTCTTGGAACGCGGTCGCATCCTTTTGCGAGGGCGTAATCTCGAAGAAGGAGGCGGCGCGCGTAGCGGCTCAGGGAGGAGTACTCCATTGCTCGCGATGTCGACGTCCTGTTTTGTACCCCAGGACGCTGCAGGAGTAAGAGTGCCCGGCATCTCGCCGCGCCGGGCGCTGCCACTGAATTTGCCGTCCATGGCATAACAGATTCCGGTGGCCCGTTCGCGCAGCTGGCGCGACGGTACACGGCCAATTTTTTTAGTGGGGGCAGGTCCCACACTACCTCCAGCGTCTGCCCCGGGTGCTGGAGGTGTGCCTCAGGCATTTTTAACGGCCTTAAAAAAGACAGTGTCAAGATATCGGCATCCGTAAACAGAACAAGTCGTGAGAAAAATACTCAAACATGCGCGTGCTTACATTTCGGTAATTCTCTACAATAACGTTTAAACTATTTTAAGCCACCTTTAGCTTGATTGAAAAGCAGCACAGATGTAGGCATCTTAGATCATTATCAAATTTTAAAAGGGATAACTGGCCCATGGTCCCAATTTTAAAGCGGCCGAATGACCCCTAACCCACTTGATTTAAAAGAGCCAAATGTTTCTCACGGAATTAATAAAATATATTTACATAATTAACTTAACTAATTAAAATAACAATGACACTCTTCTGGTGTTTAGAATTAAAGATTTCTTAACCTAAACATTTATTATTATTACGTGACTGATAAATTAACAGCCTTTTATTTTTTGTTATCGTTTAAGTTTTTAATTCACTAGGATCGTTTACGGTCGTTTACAATTATCTATCTATCAATAGATTTGGCTCCTAGAGATTGAATTTATACTTATATATACATATTTTGTACGGAGTTTATGTCAAATATATATCTCGTGTAGCCAAATATATATAGATAGAATATTTGAAAATGGCCGCTAGCTGTTTAACATGGTCAAGTAAAAGAAATCTTGCTACGCAGTTTCTATTTCCATGATTTATTTTCAGTTATCGGCAATATCAAAATAGCCATTTTTAAGCCGTAAATGCATATCTATCCTTATATTATAAAGCTAAAGAGTTTGTTTTGTTTGTTTGAACGCGATAATCTTAGAAACTACTGGTCATTGAAAATATATTTTACTGTTGGATAGCCCATTATCGAGGAAGGCTATAGGCTATATAGCATCACGTTGCAACTAATAGGAGCGAAGCAGCAATAAAATGTTGCAAAAATGGGGCAAATTTACGCAGACGAAGTTTCGCGGGTTAACTACTGTTACTGATTTGCGAAAATAAAATTCGTATGATTTTTTTCGCAGTATGCGGACTAGTCCATTCAAGTTAAGGTAGCTTCACTTGAATGGACTCTACATCTATGTGTGTCGGTTCTGTAGCTATAGGTATACTGACCTGGCTTTTACAGTGGGTGAAGAAGGTTTTCTTTGGCATGATTTGCTCATCTAGGGTTCTAGTTGTCTTAGACTTGACTATAACTAATCTATCCATTTCCGTGATAAATATATATCAATGCCAACAAGAGTTACGACTTGATTACCCCCTCTCGCCCCGAGTCACTAACATCTGTAGTATGCTGAACTGGGTACTGTGGCAGGTGGGTCGAAGCTGATCGACTGTGAAACTCGTTAACAGAAGTAAAAAGAAAGAAATGTCATTCTAGGATTGCGAGTTTCATGGCCGACTTTTCATGTCGTTAATTCTAAGATATTAATAAATGTGATGTAAAGTAAAGTAATGTTGATAAGTAATGATGTTTTTAGTTAGATTCTTTCATGAATAAATATTATATTAGCTATGGGAAACTAAGAATTTTATTTAAAAGCCCGATAACAGTTCGTGAGGAACAGCCCCGGTACCTACTCAAGAGCAGGCCTGATCGCTACAGTACCCCGTGCAAACTGACACCAATTTCAAATGCAGAATTAAACAACCGTCCTATGAACTTTTTTGACACTTATGATAAATGGCCGCTGTTGTTATCCTTGTCACGCAATAGATATGTTGACTGTCGAGTCGAATCAGTCTCTTTTAATGAAATGTCAAAACGACAAGGTCTGTAGAAATGTGTATGGAATAATAACCTATGACGTCATTAGTTTCTATCGTCACTTATTTTAGTATTCGTTTTCATGCTTTTAAATTAATAAACATGTTAAATTGTAAAAGAACACTTATTTTCAGAGCATTTAAAATTTACTATTACTTGATTAGTAAAAAATAATTATTTTATTGTAGTCAACTACCCTATTATAGACTTCCATTTCCAAATGTCAAAATCAAATGGAATTCTTGTTGTTGTCGGCGGTAGCCGGTAAAGCGTACTAGTACTATAAAGGCCCGAATACTCAAAGGTCAAATGTAATTAACACACACAGACAGTTAACATCGTTTGAAAACTGTGTGTTAAGTAGTTTATTCCACCTTGTTCACCTAGGTGAACAAAGTGGACATAACTAGTGTCCCCATATCATCTTGGAATCATTGCACCCAGGTGATAGGTGAATTGAGTGGACATAAGTGGTGTCCTTTGTTCACCTTGGAATTATGTCACCCAGGTACACAAACGCGACTTTAATCAATATTTTGATGGACTTTATTATATCACCACTTATGTCCATTCAATTCACCTATCACCTGGATGATAGGTGAATTGAATGAAGACACTAGTTATGTCCACTTTGTTCATGCAGGTGATATCACCCAGGTGAACAAGGTGAAATAAACCTTTTCAGTGGTATTTGGTTGTTAGTCCTTATGAACTATGCTTTCGCTTAACTAGCCTATAGTCCGTGTTAGGTCGTCTTGGAAGTTTTCTAATTATTTATTTTGCAAGAAATATATAAAATATATTAGGAATCAGTGCAGACTAAGGCACCTGTCTGACCAACGGCGAGAAAAAGAATAGCGAGTAGCGATTTTATCGCTCAAGACACGTACATACTTACGAAGATCCCATGTAATCAAAAAAGATACAGCTATTATTAGTTAATCGCTGAGTGTTCACACTGCCGGCGGTACCCACTCTATACTGCATCTCTTTTGTTTACACGGACGGGATCTACCAAATACATTTATTGTATGTTTCTTGCCCGTCGCTTGCGGTAGGCCTTACTTTGTATATAATGTTTCCTAGGGGGCATTATATGCTCTGTGTGGCCTGTCGCGAGTATCGCTCTCTTCCAAAGCTACCGGGCGGGTGAGCAGGTTGCGGATAGCTCGCCTCATCTTATGCAATTTGCTGCATGGGATAGGGAACGTCTCAACGTGCGGACCCCGGACAATGGAAGGGTAGCCTTAGCCTAAATAACAAGCAGAGTTACCAAGCCCCTACCCATCATCCCGTGTTCCCCTTCCCCCTCCTCCCCCACACCCTCCTCCTGTCGTAACCTGACCCAAGAGCTTGCATTCCTGGTAGAGCCGGGGAGGACTCCTGATCGCCTTATCCCCATATATCCCATCATTCCTATCCTAACTCCGGAGGAGACAACCTCGACTCTAAAAACCCCAATCCAAGGTGTAAACCGACCCGTGCTGATGGATGCATGGCTGAGGGGGAGCTCAGTCTTGAACGGAGGATCTTCAATACCAGGCGACCTCGAAGATTAAGCAGCCTTATCTTCGCACGCGGGGCTCTGCGAAGATGGACCACTTTTCCCTAGCTACTCGTAGGACCAAATTGGACAATAATAACAAAAACCCAACTAAAAATACCCTTTTCCCAAATCCCATCCCTAAGCTAGTCATCGCTAGCCTACCTCTTAGTCCCCTTACTGAGGAGGAGTGCGTTAGTCCCTCCTCAGCTTTGTCCCTTGGAGATATCTCCGAGGAAAATACAACCTTCCAGCTAACCGCAGGCGAACAAATCCCAGCGGTGAACTTGGAGCAACACACAGCAGTGGCGGGATCAAGTAGTTCTACCGCCCAACAGTCCAGCAACACATCGGGTAGCGATACTCGCAGTGGTGCAGGAAAACAGCCTGGTGAGAGGCTCACTGGAGCGGCCAAGAGGAGGCTCGCTTGGTGGATGAAGCATGGGAAAAGCTTCGAAGAGGCCAAATCCCTAAGCTCCACTCCACTGAGGGATATTCCTGAATATCTGGCTGCACAGGAAAACGATAAGCCAAAACCGGAGAAGAGGTCTAGGCAGGAACAGAGCGCCTCATCGCAAGAGAAGCCGGTCAAGGTAGCTAGGGCTGAAGGGCGCACGCAACTCAAACCGACCTTCAGCGAGGTGGTAGGTGCCGTTCGTGTTGGGATCATCGACGCTGTTGGGCCGATGTCCCAGCAAAAGATCGAGGAGCTGCAGGCGAAAATGACGGACGGAAACGGAGCTCATGGATGAGGAGGAACGCGGCAACGCGCCCCGCATCGAGGGCTGCTCGGTCAGAGCCAGTGGGCTACTCCTAACCTGTGCTGATGAGGCCGCCCGGGGGTGGATCTTTAAGCACATGAGTGGCTTCGTTCCATGGGAGGGGGCTCGTTTGTCAGATCTTGACGAGCATAAGCTCCCCAAACCCAGGATAGGAGTCACCTGGATACAGGATGCGAAGGTCGAGCCGGTGGGTATTATTAAGCGCCTTCGAGCGCATAATGCCACGCCGGACTTCGACTCGTGGAGGGTGATGCACAAAAGACCGGAGGGAAAAGGTCAAATAGTGACCTACTCTTTTGACGAGGCGTCAATGGGACCCCTGGAGGACAGCAACTTTAAGCTGTATTTTGGATTACGGCCGATCCTCCTGAGGGTCAAGCCCAGGACAGGCGCTACGAGCGGAACAGAGGCGGAGGCGGGACCCTCTGCCGTGAGTCAGAGGGAGCGGGAAACTGCCCCTCCGGAACCTCGCGGCATTGAGACCCACCAACCCAACACTCCAGCAACCACTGTAGCAGGTAATGTAATCTTAGGTAGGGAGGTAGGCGGTGTCATTGCCACTTGATAGTGGCAATGACACCGCCTACCTCTGTGATCCCAAACAACGAATACACAAAACCTACGGCAGAATAATAAGAAGCCGACTGCTCGGGCGATTAATATTGCAGGACCAAGCGGAAGCATCGCTGTAAGGCCACCTAGCCGGGCTAATAACCCACCAAAGGGGGCCAGGACAGGACGCGGATCGAGAGGCGGGCCGACGAGGAAGCCAACACACCCGCAGCCCGGAGGAGGCCCACGTCAAAACCTACCAAATCCGCCCCGTACCTAGTAGGAAAAAAAAAGAAAAAAAAATGTTCAAAGTCATTCGAGTAAACTTGAGGCGTGCGAAGGCAGCAACCGCGGTCCTTAACAGACGCTTCCTAGAAGAAAAACTTGACATGGCTCTGATCCAAGAACCGTGGATCCATGGTAACACGGTTATGGGTCTAAATTCCGCTGGTAATCTACTATACAACACCGACGGGAGAAGACCCAGGGCATGCATGCTTTTCAAGAAGAGCGTGAAATTCTTACCGATTCCATCGCTGTGTGCGGACGACTACGTTGTCGCATATGTGGAACTATCAGGAGGAGGCACGAAGATACTAGCCTGCTCAGCCTACTTGCCTGGAGAAGGATAAAATCCTACAGAATCTCTAGCAAATATCGTAACTCACATTCAGGAGCAAGGAAAACAACTATTAGTGGGCTGTGACTGCATCGCCCACCACACAAGTTGGGGAAGCACTGACACAAACACCCGAGGTGAGATACTTTTTGATTTCTTAATCTTTAATAACCTTTCTGTTCTTAACCGGGGTAACGCCCCAACATTTATATAATATAACTTTTTGCACGGATAGCCTCCAACACCGTGTAAAAAATTGGCACGTTTCTAGTGAGGCGTCCATGTCTGACCACAGACACATAAAATATGAATGTGAATATTGCCAACAAAGGCGAGACACTTACATATAGGGATCGGAAAGCTACAGACTGGAATGGCTACAGGGAATCTCTTAAGGAAGTTATAATATATATACAAAACAACCGATGGAAGTATCAAAACCCTGGATCAGATAGAGTTGTCAGTGGGACGGTTGGAGGAAGGCATACAGACGGCATTTCACCGAAACTGTCTACTGAAGACTTCGGTGACCAAAAGGGATGTTCCATGGTGGAACAAAAGTCTGGAGCGTCTCAGGCGTCAGACTCGGACCCTGTTTAACAGAGCAATGAGAGACAAAAACTGGGACGCCTACAGACAGTCACTTACAAAGTTCAACAAAGAACTAAGGAAGGCCTAGAGGAAATCCTGGAACAAATTCTGCGAGGAAATAAAAAACACCTCACAGGCATCCAGAATTCACAAAATCATCTTTAATTCCCCTCACACACATGTAGGGTTACTCAGGAGACCAGATGGGACATATACTGGCTCAGTAGAAGAAACACTCAGGCTATTAGCTCAAGTACACTTCCCGAACAGTATCCCAATAGACGGAGGGGAGGATAACACAGGTCATGCTTGCGGTTATTGCAGACCCAGAGTGAAAGACTGGCGAATGGCCTCCCTTCTATTCAGACCCGACCGGATCGCATGGGCAATCAACAGTTTTAAGCCCTATAAAACCGGCGGGAAGGATAACATTTTTCCAGCCCTGCTACAGCAAGGGCTAGCAGTTATCCTACCAGCGCTAATTAAAATCTTCAGGGCTAGCTTTGCCTGGGGATACATACCAAAAGCGTGGATTAATGTCAAAGTCACGTTCATACCCAAAGGGGGAGACAGAGACGAGTCCCAACCAAAATCATACAGACCGATAAGTCTTACTTCCTTCATGTTGAAGACCATGGAGAAGGTAATCAATCTGCACATCAGGGAAAACTACCTGATTAACAGACCCTTGCATATAAGGCAGCATGAATATCAGAAAGGTAAATCAACAGAATCCGCTCTAATGGATCTAGTGGACCTTATCGCACATGCAGTTGAAGAGAAGGAAATAGCCCTCTGTGCATTTCTTGACATAGAGGGCGCCTTTGACAACACAACACACAAACTATACTCAAAAGTTTGGAAAATAGATGCATTGATAAAACAACCACAAGTTGGGTAAACTCAATGCTTTGCAACAGAATTGCGTCAACCTCCCTACTAGATACGACCATAAAAGTAAAACTCAAGACAGGTTGCCCTCAAGGAGGCGTCCTATCACCTTTACTCTGGTCACTGGTGGCTGACAACCTGCTGACGGTGCTAAATGATGCCGGCTTCTACACACAAGGCTACGCTGATGATCTAGTAATGGGCATCATTGGTAAATGCCAAACAACCATCTCCAATCTTATGCAACAAGCCTTTGGTATAATTGAAAATTGGTGCCTTACAACCCAATTATCGGTTAATGCGTCCAAGACGGTTGTCATTCCTTTTACTAAAAAGAGGTTACTCGACAACTTAATACCGCCAACACTTTTTAGTGAAAGAGTCAAGTTCTCCAAAGAAGTCAAGTATCTGGGCATAATACTTGACCAGAAACTTACTTAGAACCCTCAGATTAAACATATAATCAAGAAAGCTAAAATAGCTATGGGTACCTCCTGCAGATTAGTCGGTACAAAATGGGGCTTAAAACCTAAGGTACTCTATGGTTATACATGACCATTGTAAGACCTATAGTAACGTATGCGTGCGTCGTATGGCACAGGAAGACCGACCAAGTCACATGCAAGGAGGCACTCACCAGCCTTCAAAGGATTGCCACCACGATGACCACAGGAGCACTTTCCTCTACTCCAACTGCGGCCCTCGAAGCACTGCTCAGCCTGAATCCTCTGCACGTGCAGGTGCAAATGGAAGCCAGGGCAGCAATAGTTAGAGCTAAAAATGCAGGTAGGACAAAGTGGAGATCACTGGTAATGAATACCCTGCACAACGACATTATAGAAGACAGAATGATGGCAATGCCATCTGATGTCATGCTATCCGAATACAGCTTTGACAAGCTATTTAAAACCACCAGTCCGGATCGATTTGAATGGGAAAAGAAAATACCTGGTAAGTACAATTTCCACGATATCATCTGGTTCGAAAAAGGATGGACTTGCAGGGGCCGGATTCCACGGTGGACAACCGAAGATTAGGAGATCCTGCAACCTCGGTCAACATGCCACCGTTTCCAAGCGGAGCTCTATGCAATCCTGGGTTGCGCCCAGGAGAGCCTGCAAAAAGACTATAAAAATAAAGCAATATCCATCTTTACTGATAGCCAAGCAGCTATTCTAGCTCTAGGCTCACAAAAGATGGATTCTAAACTCGTAAAAGAGTGTGTCCAAACCTTAAACAAACTAGGTGAAACCAATAAAGTAACGCTAAGTTGGGTACCTGGACACCGTGGCATCGCAGGAAATGAGTTAGCCGACGAGCTAGCCAGAATGGGGGCAGAGGGGATGGCGTGGGGACCTGAACCCTTTTGTGGTATACCCAAATGCTTCATTACTAACCCGCTCAAAGGATGGGGGCTAACCCAAAGCATCAAGCTCTGGTCAAAGTCACCAGGCCATGAGCACTCCAAAGCACTCCTAATGGGCTTCAACGCAAAGTTCACTAAAAAGGCGCTCTCTATGAGTAAGAATCAAATCAGAATTCTTACTAGAACCCTAACTGGGCACTGCAGACTAAACAAACACATGCACAAGATGCGTCTCACCGATACTAATGTTTGCAGATTCTGCCATAAGCATGAGGAAACACCTATACACATCCTCTGTGGCAGCGAGGCAACTCATCACACCAGAAGCCAGCACCTTGGAGGGCACTTAATCACACCTGACGACTTTAAAGCCACTCCACCAAGACACATAGTCGACTACATGATCAGACTAAATCTTGGAGATGTCCTTTAAGGAAGAAAGAGGCGTCACAATAGATCTTTTAGGTCGCAGCGACTTCCGGGCTATATATCCCGGCCTCTATCCAGATACAATACAATGTTTCTTGAGCGATAAATTGCTACTCGCTTCTTGCTCATTGTCATTGGTGAGACAGGTGGCTTGGTCACGAGCGATACGCAGGTGTAGTAAAAATGTTACGACAAAAAAATAATAGTTAATGCGAACAAAGCATGAGAAAAACTAATATTATTTTTATTTAATATAACAATGTAGCCTGTTTATTTGATACCTACTTAGGAAGGCACATTTAGAAAAAAAAACAACATATAAAACATTATTTACAGACTTACCACGCGTAATGTGTAAATTATATTTTTTTTTGGACACTTAATCGTCCATAGTATGTTAATAACAAAAATCTTACATCTATGTTTGTATTTTATTACTTACTATCTAAATATGGTACTATAAGGTGGCTTATTGAACCCCATAAACATGCATAAACAACGAACAACAAACTTATAATTTACGCTACTTTCTTTTCAACCGACTTCAAAAAGGAGGAGGTTCTCCATTCGACTGTATGTTTTTTTTTTGCATGTTTGTTCACTGTTTACTCAAAGACGGCTGGACCGATTTGATTTTTTTTTTGTGTTTGAATGACAATGGGACCAACTTGGAAGTATAAGGATACTTCCAAGTTGGTCCCATTGTCATCAGCTCACGATCTGATGATGGGATCCTGGAGAAATCGAGGGTACTCTTAATATAATATTTAAGGCAAACCTACCGTGATTTAGATATATTGCATAGTGATTTGTGCATTTACTTTTAAAAAGCACCAGTTGATGAAGTGGAACTGATGATGAAGCAAACCAGGGGATGATTGTTGATTGTTCAGTCACTGATTGTAATTTGTTGTTTTATATATTTACATTCACCAATTATGCGAAGATGGTTGGTGATGATGGGATCCTGGAGAAATCGAGGGTACTCTTAACATAATATTAAAGGCAAACCTACAGTGATTTAGATATATTGCATAGTGATTTGTGCATTTACTTTTAAAAAGCACCAGTTGATGAAGTGGAACTGATGATGAAGCAAACCAGGGATGATTGTTGATTGTTCAGTCACTGATTGTAATTTGTTGTTTTATATATCTACGTTCACCGATTATGCGAAGATGGTTGAACCAATTTGAAAAAATATTTTTTTAGTTTTAAAGGGTATGCTTCCAAGTTGGTCCCGTTATCATCAGATCAAGACCTGGTGATTTTATTTCAGAGAAATCGACGCTTCAAATAAAGGCACACGTATAAATCAATATAGATGTATCTTTAATATGTTAACAATTCCCTTATATTTCATAGTGATTGGTGTATTTACTCTCAAAAAGCACTAATTGGTGAAGTGGAACTGATGATGAAGACCACAAATCACGATTTTAGAACTATTCAATATTTCACGGTTTGCAATTCAATTACTATAATATGGTATTACACAATTGTTGCTACAAGCTAGTGGTCAACTATCATGTGAACTTTACAACAACTAACAGCACTGCAACGGAAAAAGCAATAAGAGGATTTTAGTAGTTGACTTATGCCTATTGTAACTTAAATAGATTACAAATGAACCCACTAAAAAGTGAGAAATAAAAACATTTTTTACAAAAAAATATTATTGACTTTAAAAAGTAAATACAAGGCAACCAAAAAGCAGAAAAATAATAAAGAATATCAAAAAATAAACATTTTGAAGTTGGTGTTAAATAAAACATAAAAAACTACTATTTCATAGCACCAACTTCAATTTTTTTTTTTGTTATTCTTTACCTATTATTATTTGCTTTTTAGTTGCCTTGTATTTATTTTGGAAGACGATAGTATTTATTTGTTAAAAAAGGTTTATTATTATACAATATACACCTGCGTATCGCTCGTGACTAAGCCACCTGTCTCACCAACAACAATGAGCAAGAAGCGAGTAGCAATTTATCGCTCAAGAAACGTACAATAAATGTATTTTGTAGATCCAGTCCGTGTAAACAAAAGAGATGCAGTATAGAGCGGGTACCGCCGGCAGTGTGAACACTCAGCGATCAACTAATAATAGCTGTATCTTTTTTGATTACATGGGATCTACGTAAGTATGTACCTGTCTGGAGTGATAAAATCGCTACTTGCTATTCTTTTTCTCGCCGTTGGTCGGACAGGAGGTGCCTCAGTCTGCACTGATTCCCAATATATTTTATATACTTCTTGCAAAATAAATAATTAGAAAAAATTCACCTATCACCTGGGTGCAATGATTCCAAGATGATATGGGGACACTAGTTATGTCCATTTTGTTCACCCAGGTGAACAAGGTGAAATAAACCACTTAACACACAGTTTTCAGACGATGTTATCTGTCATGCAGTGACTGTTAATTACATGTGAATATAAACGACAGAAATACTTTTGACCTTTGAGTGTTCGGGCCTTTATAGTACTAGTACGCTTTACCGGCTACCGCCGACAACAACAAGAATTCCATTTGATTTTGACATTTGGAAATGTAAGTCTATAATAGGGTAGTTGACTACAATTTAAAGAATTATTTTTTACTAATCAAGTAATAGTGGATTTTAAATTGCTCTGAAAATGAGTGTTCTTTTACAATTTAACATGATTTTGAATTTAAAAGCATGAAAACAAATACTAAAATAAGTGACGATAGAAACTTATGACGTTATAGGTTATTATTCCATACACATTTCTACAGACCTTGTTGTTTTGACATTTCATAAAAAGAGACCGATTTGACTTGACAGTCACCTTAGCCCCTCTTCTCTTCTCTTAGATATTTACAGATCAGGTAACCGGCTGACATCAGACATAGCCTGCCATATAACATGGCAGGCTATGTCTGATGCTGGCCGGTTACCGCTAGGATGTCAGGGATTGTTAGGGGTATTTTTACGCGTATGTCTATTAAAAATGCTCCCCATCCCCATGGGGGGCGGCGTTTGACATTAAAAAAGTTATATTTCTCAAATTTTCCTTGAAACTTGTAGTAAAACTTATGTTTATAAATAAGTAACAGACAGGGCTAATGAAATTATTTCGACTTTTTTGTAACGAATTTTGAAGAAATTGGTATGTCAAGAAAAATCAAACAACATTTTTTTTTTAAATATCTATATTTTTTTTTAATTAGGTACCTCAATCTTGACACATGATATATAATATTACAGTAATCATTAAAAAGAACACACCTCCTCAAACATTTTTTTCACAAACAAACGGTTTACATTTATCATTTTTGTTCACGTTTGTCTGTATATTTGTTTGTGTTTTTTGCCTGTTTGGGATAGTTGCATAAAAGTAGGATTCGAAGTTACTGGACAGACATTTAACCTTTTTTTTTCAGCCACGTTGGTTCCCGACTATCGATATAAAACGTACATTAATCCACACACAAAGTTTTAAAAGAACCAGGCATTCCGGAATACTCTTCGTTGAATTTACAAGCAAGTCTACGGGACTCATCTGTAGTAGTCCTTTCCATAAATTTGGCAGTTGCTATGTTCCTGTCTGAACTTAGTTCTTGAAAGTTCATATCTGTGAATGAGAAATAGCAATTAGAATAAAAAAATATAAAATCTAACAATGTGTGGGGTTTAGTTCGAGCTTTCATCACTTTCTCCAAAGAAGATTTTTAAAACAGCTTTGAACCGAAGAGTATAGACATTGGAAAGACTTATAATCTTTCCAAAGTCTATACTCTTCGGTGGTTATAAAGCTTATCACTGGTGGTTTAAAAAAACCTCGAGGTAATTAGGTATATGCTTAAGCCTTTATTTTAAAAATAAAAAGAAATTGTTGGTGCGATGGTCTAAATGTTTTTAAGATGAATTGAAAGCACTAAATAGAAAGATTCAGAATCACACAGGTGAGACTTTTGTTTATCAGTGGGACAGTGATAAAAATAACGGAACAATAACTTATTTAAGCTTACCATGTAATTCTTTCATACTCTTCTCGTTTCCTCCAAAATCTTTGGGCAACTGCTCCCTAGGAACGTATTCATATAGGCTTTCTACATTTGCGTGAATAACAATTCTTTCTTTTAGTTTCGCAGACAAAGACTGTTTAAATATCATAAGTACAGTGTCAAAGAATTTGTTGCCGCTTAATAAATGTATCTTCTTCACTCTTACTCCTATGGCCTTCTAGAAAAATAAATATTTTATTTGTTATTTTTTGTCATATAAACTTAAGCCGTCTTGGTCGGTACTACAACAGTGTCAGTTATTCTGCCGTGAAGTAGTAACATCAGTGTGTTTTAGGCGAAGGGCACTGTAGTGTAATTACTGGGCAAATGAGATTTACGAACTAATGTCTCAAATAGGGAGCGTGGTACGGTGACATTCAAATCTTTGCCAAACAAGAATTTGGGTGGCACGGATGACGGACTGACCATCAGGCGCATGACCTGCCCGTATCTACATATCGTTTAATAAAAAAATGTGTTAGTAATAATATTTCAATAATATACATATTATGTAGGTACTTACAATAATCAATGTCAGAGCCTTCTGTACAATTACAGGGTTCAATTTTCCAAGATTGCTAATTGTCAGTTTTCTCGTGTCCCCTATCACCTCATAGCCAAGGCAATAGTCATTATTCATCACATAATGTACAAACTAAAAAAATAACAAAGAAGAAAAGTAACTCCGTGTATTGTCAAGAAGTTATAAATGTCTGGATGAAGGCAATGTATGTATAGTCTTTCTGATATTTTAAATTTGATATAACTACATCCAAATAAAGGTAGGACACACGGTAAGTGTTTCTTTACAGATATGGTCTCCTATCAATAAATCCACCAATCGTGGTTATCCTTGCCAACCTCTTGATATGCATCGATAAACTCACAAGCAGCATCAAATCCAAAGTACAGCAGTTATACGCACTCCCACTACGCCACAGAGGCAAATTTAGGTCCCCTAAAATCTTTTTGAACTGGCACAACGACAATACATAATAAAATAATAGGAAAACCCAGAATTCTTACCAATACTATGTACCTGAAGTAGTCGATTATATTAAATTCGTTGTCATCATTTCCTGTAAGCTTTGTGATAAGTACTCGATAATTGTCCTTCAATGCCATCGGTAATAAACAAGTGTGGCTAGAAAAGTAGTATAATCAGCGTAATATAATGTGACTGAGAAAAAGTAATTGTAAGAAAGTAAAGATTATTTAAGAACAAGCTGCAACACAGTTATTGAAAAAGTGTTAACTTTCGACAAAAAGAGGCTTGATAACCTCCTCTCTATCGGGGTAATTTGATATTAAGTTTAAAATAGATAACGCTGCTAGCTACAGTTATACTGCACTGATTTTGATAAATCTTGTAAAAACTGCAATAAAGAGTAGGCACCTATTAGAAATACGGAGTACTGCGTAACGTACCTCGAACAAATGATTAAACATACATTAAATGTCATCAAATTGTCGTCTATCAAACGTCAGTTCAGAAATAAGGAATTAAACGTTTTTCCTTTTATTTAAAATACTTTAGTATCAAAATTTTAACTAGAAAAATATTAGGACAGGCCTATGTCCAGCATTAGACCAATATAGGTCGATGAGTATGATGAACTAGCGAATAGTTTGTCTTTTCTATTGTATTTTGAAAATGGAATGAAAAACAAAGGCAAAACATTCGCTAGTTAAAATACTGTTACCTATGTACTTATGATTAAGGGGTTTAGTATGTACAGGTTGTCCCAAAACTATTCCACACGGAGGGAAGTATCTTAAATATTGTAGAAATAACATTTTACTGAAAGAAGAATTCATTTTGATTTTAAAAATGATTCGAACTGCATTCAAAGATGTTAAATAATCGCCTGTATGAACCGAGAATCGATCCCGCAAAATATGAAAAAATAAACAACCTGTATTTTTAGGGATTCAAATTTTAATGGTTGCAATTCGGTGTAATTATGTTAAATTGTATAATGATAAATAGTTTCCTTCCATTAAAGATACCTACATGATATGTAGAAAAAAAAATATCCTTACGCCTGACCCCTAAAATTATGTCATAAAAATACAGAATGGTGTTTTTTAATATTCGGCGGGTTTGATTTCCGGATCAAACAATCCCAGATAGAAGTGCACTCTCTATTCCCTCATTTTCATAGCCCGATGGGACGGAAATCTGACATGACCGGAGGGAGATTGGGCGCAGGACCAACGGCATAACATGCTCTTTGAGGCACGGAAGTGTATGACATTTTTTGAAAACGGTCACCTATCTATAGACCTACAGTGGTAACGTTGCTTAACCTCGCAAATGTCTTGATTAGTTTGGTTGCCACTAAGTCAGGGACCCCTTTAAAACTTTGACATGGACAAATTCAAAACTTACACGATATTGAAACTATGAATAAATTCATTCTTTACGTCAAAGTTTTGTAACAACTCCGGCATCAAATTGGTGCATGTGCATAATTGGTCCAATCTATGTTTTGCTCTCTCTATGGAGCCTTTGCTCGATATCAGCAATCGCTCCAGATATCCATGATCTGTAATTTAAAACACAATAATAAAATACGTCATTAATGTTTTGTCTTTAACTTACTTATTATGTTTAAGAAAAACAGTCTTTTAACGACATGTTCTCTGAGATAAGGTCTATATCTTCTCTCACGCCATAATAGCAGGGTCCTTATTCACTATCTTTATTTCGCTGTCGTGACAATCCCGTGCCAAATGACACATGCCAGTACGAGGGCCCATTGCGGGTTGGTGGATATACCAGCATATCCTGTTATGAGTAGCCGCGATGATACAAATCACACAAAGTGTAAGTTCATCCGCTTAGGTTTTATTCTGTCACTTACAGATCATCCAAGCCAATATCATAAATTGTGAAACTAACTCTGTCTATTTGTTGCGTTTTCAAGCTTAAAATGCTGAACCAATTTACATAAATTCGGTATGGAGGTAGCCCCGTGAAGGTAGGTTAGTTTGGTAGAGGTGAAGGTGGTGTGACAGTTTTTATCGCGATATCCGACATTCACGCGATAGTCGCGCGTGATAGCTAGTCAGGGCGGTAGACTAGGTAATCACAAATAACGTACTTCATAACAACAATCGTAAAAAAACCAATCGTAAAAATGATTACTCTGACGAAGTAAACAGGTCCCTCGCATTAGTTCTTGACTGGTTTACATCAAATAACTTGTTTCAAATTCTAAATAAACCAAATGTATTAAATTTAGTTTGCCAAATGTACAAATCTTGTTTTAAACAATGAAGTTATTCATTTTGTTGATTCAACGGTTTTTTTGGGAACTACTTTAGATAGTAAGTTACAGTGGGGCGCCCAAATACCATGTCTCGCAGGGAAACTCAGTTCCGCAGTCCGCACATCCGTAAGCTGTCAGCAAAGTCAGACAGCTTACGGATGTGGAAACAGCAAGGCTAGTTTATTTCGGTTATTTTCACAGCGTCATGTCGTATGGCATACTACTTTGGGGCAAGGCGGCTGATATTCAAACAACTTTATTCTTCAAAAACGAGCAGTGCGTGCGATTTACAAACTAGGTGCACGAGTTTCCCTTAGAGAAAAGTTTAAAGAGATAGGTATTATGACAGTTGTATCTCAGTATATATTTGCAACATTATGTAAACGTGTTAAACAAAATATGAATTTATACCACAAAAATAGTGACGTTCACCCTGTGAACACGAGAAATAAGCACAAATTAGTAGGTCAATATCATAGGCTACATAAAACTCATAATTCATTTATGGGTCTTTCTGTGAGAGTATTATGAGTCTTTCAGTGATTAAGTTAAAAAATGTATCAGAAAATATCTTATACGTAGAGGTTATTGTACAGTGGATGAATATTTAAATGATAAAGAAAGATGGATCTAGTTGCTTGCTCCTTGTAACTTTATTATGCTTGAGCGAATTTTGTTAGAACTTTGTTTTAATTGTCACATTGATTTTTGTAAGTAAAGTTTCTGCGTGACGACTAAAGGCCATTCTTTTCTTCCTTTTGATATCAGAATTAATTAATCATTGGTTACAAGTACTTTGGCCAATATTTAAGCACATATAGTTTTTACCTTTGTTGTAAGTGGATGCACCTACTATATTATTGTACCCACTAAGGCTGATTTTAGTTTATCTCATGTTTCAACTTTTTGATAATATAATTTGCATCAGTCCTTTAGTATTAGTCGCAGCACCTTACCCCTCATATCTATACTAATATTATAAAGCGGAAGAGTTTGTTTGTTTGTTTAAACGCGCTAATCTCAGGATCTACTGGTCCGATTTAAAAAGTTATTTTTTTGTTGGATAGCCCATTTATCGAGTAAGGCTATAGGCTATATAACATCGCGCTACGACTAATAGGAGCGGAGAAGCGACGAGAAATGTTTCAAAAACGAGGAGAAATTACGCATACGAAGTTGCGCGGGACAGCTAGTCAAGTTTATAAACCTTCTACATTGTAAAATTGGCAATCAAATTAAAAGGAGTGGCCGCGAGTTTTATTGCCTGATTCTTTTCTCCGGCTGTACTTATTGTTAGAATCCCGACGTTTCACACGAATTGTTAAGTATCTTAAGTAAATTTTGTTTTTTTTATACAATTAATATTTATTTTTTATATTTCCCTGTAAGTAGGTATCACTTTCCCTTCGTGGCAATGTACTATTATCTATCTGTAGTCTACAATAGGTCGTAGCAATCAAGATTTAAGCTTAGACGGGGAAGAACTAGTCAGCATATGTCCCGTACCCGTACCTTCCAGTCTACCCCAGTAATAGTCATATTCATTCGAATTGACCATTCACTTGAATCTCGTCTAGTCGAATTATTTGCCATTTTGTTAAACTGTTTTCTGTATATAAAACTAAGCTTTATATTCTCAAACCAACCATTATAATTGTGTTAATATTATTATCACAACCGGACAACTGAACTGATAAATATACATAACAATTTTTAAATACATACATATTATAAATAAATTATACCCAAACACAGAATATACCATCGTGCTCATCACACAAAGTTTTATCCTAAGTGGGGATCGAACCACGACTCAGGCTTAACAGTCAGGGTCAATAACCACTAGACCAAAAGGCAAGTGATGGTGCTTGTGAAAGAAAAAGACTTACCAAATTCTTTAACTCTAAAATGATTCTGCTTTTTGATCCAATGATCTAGCTGGTCAATGTCTTGTTTCAACTTATTTACATCTTCATACAAGAGAGCCTTTCTAACGTCTATTAGTTGATTGTCATTAAACTTTAAAATAGAGGTGGATTTTATTTCTTCCATAGTATCTATTGCCGAGGAAATCTAAATTCAGACTGGCAAGGCGCGCAAGAAAAACGATCAACATATTAGCGGATGACATTTAGAGTGGTTTCAGACTAGTGTTTTATACGTGCGTATAAGCTCGTTTTTGGAAGTGCGTTTAGTCACGTATAGGCGCGCCTTTTGCCACACGCGCGCGTGCAAGCGCGTATGCCGAAACGACCATAATACGCGCAGAAAAAAAACCATTGGTCTGAAACTGCCCTTGGACAGACAATCTATTGTTATGATTCATTATTTTTTAATAGGTACCTACGCTTAAAAATATTTCATAACAAATAAAGATAATGATCTTATAAATATATTATAAAATTATTACTAATTAAAATGCTTACTTATAACTTTGGTTAAATTTTAAAAAACAACTTACCTACTCACTTAATTCAATAGCAAATATATATTTTTATAACTATTCGTATTGACACAGACTCACACAGAACTTGCTTATGTATAAAAATATAATTCTTTGGTAGATAATGTTATTATTTAAAACTTGTTATTAAACAACATCAGATGAACGATTGACCTGATTCTGGTAGCGCGAGCCATTACATGTAGACAGCTTAAGATCGGTCTCTGTGCAAGTCTTTGCTGGACGTCTATTTTAAGCAGTGGACGTCTTCAGGCTGATGATGATGATTTAACAATATAATATTACTTACCAAAAAAAAAAAAAAAAAACTTTGACGCTTGACAAGTAGTAGAGTATCCTCAAAACAATTAAACCAATTTTCTTCAGATCTACGATAGCACAAACAGGCATACGTTAAACTCATTCTATTTTTCCTTTATCTGGAATAATGTGCCCCTATTTTTTACACAGTTGCACTTGATAAAAAAATGATCGTAGGAGCTGTAGCAAGTTACGAGTTAGCATAACATCACAATAAGCTTTTAGCATAACTACGACTCCGACATCGCTATGACTCCTTTTTAGGGTTCCGTCGCCAAAATGGCAAAACGGAACCGTCGTAGTTTCGCCATGTCCGTCCGTCTGTACGTTTGTCTGCCTGGCCCCAGGTTAGCTCAGAGAAAATTAGTTAGTATTCAAGCCAAATGAACGCCTTCTAGTGAAGGTGTTCATTTGGCTTGAATATATATATATATTATTTAGGCCGATAAAGTAAAAGAATAAATTCTTTAAAAAAATATATATTTTAGTGTACCTCCCCTTTATGAAGAGTGTAATTTTTTTTCTTACGTACCCCATCATGTGAAGTATTATTATGATAGGTCTTTTAAAAACGTTTAGGGGTGGGAAAGACAATTTTTAGTTTTAGGGATTCGTTTGTAAAATATTAAGCTTTAAAGTGCAAAATATTATTAAGTAGATACAATGTTGTAAGTATAAAACAAAAACAACAGAAATCCCACTTCTTAAGCCAAATTATTCAGATGGGGGGGGGGGGGGGGGCTACGGAACCCTACATGCACTTGCCTGGTTTTCTGATACAATGTTGATAAATTTGGAATTAAAAAACCGGAACGTCTAAAAAAAAGTTATGTGGATGAAAAGACCTAATTTTATAAAAAACTTGTTTTGTTTTTGCGTGCAATATTATTATTATCATTTTAAAATGTTCTTAGTAGTGGAGCAATTTCTGCTTTTTATCTTCTGGGGTATTTTGGCCTGTTGATACGTCTTGACTCCTTTTAATAATCACTTGTTGTTTAAAGCTTCTTTCAGGGCTTCCTCGTCTCTATTATTTCCAATATTGTTTTGAAAACAGTTGTTGTTCCGTATCAAGTAAACAACTTTAAAACATTTATTATATGTCAAATGGCATTCTGATATTTTAACAAAACTCCAAAGTGAACCTTTGACAACAAACAATACATAGTTGCATCAGCAGTTAGAGTTTTTGATGATTTTCACAAATGAATGCTCAGAAATAAGTACCTACATTCAAATATAAAAACGATAAATTATTTTCAAGGCTATTAACCTACATATACAGTAGTGTATAAATTACAAAAGCAATGGCTAAAAACATATTAAGCACTCCTAATGTACCAATATTTTAAAACTGATTTGCTTGCCTCAGAATAAATCCTAAGCTCCGGTGGCGAGAACCAGTTTATTGAAATTTGCCCCTAGTCGCATTTCGGACACTTATTAAATTAAATTAATATTTATTACTTAATAAATTCATTGTTACTTACCTCGAGGATCAATTTCAGGTCATCTGCATACAATATTGGAGTAGACGCACTTACTTATTTCGTGAAGTAGAATTCAGAAATGTATCCGCCACAGGCAACGTACTGACATCTGTGAAAGTCAGCGTGTGCGGTGTACACCCTACCCTTACCAATTTCGACAGCATGACATCGTGATCAACTGTGTCGAACGCCTTCCTGAAATCAAGGTACGCGACGTCCACCTGGTTACCAGTATCCATCGCCGGTACTAAGCACGTCAGCTAATTGATCAAATTGCTCATAGTCCCCGGTCCTGGACGGAATCCGTGTTGTGCGTCGGACAACTGACAGCTTACCTGCCCATATAGCTGCCTATGAATCGTCGCCTCGAATACCTTAGCCGTAGTCGCTTGGTTCCGAAACACCACTACCATTCGAAACCGGCACAACTCGGGAGAGTTTCCAGCTATCAGGAAACGTCGCGGTGTCAAAACAAAGGTTAAATAAATCTAATAATGGTTCCCCTAATACCTCGCGGCAATCTCTGATAATAAACGTAGGGATACTATCAGGCCCCGCAGAGCATTTTGGTGGAAGGTGGGCGAGCGTACGCTGCACGTCATCGGGCGCACGCGCCCGCACTAGTCGCGGCCACGTTCAACGTTGCCGGCTCCAAGTTGTATACCGAGCTGAAAAACGGCGCAAACTCAATATAGATTTTATCATAAAATTGGTCTTACCATCAGATAGAAGGTATAGTTACATAACATTTAATTAGTTCTTTGTATTTAATAATTTTTTTTTTTTTTTTGATAGTGTAATAATTCATTTTTTACGGTTTCGTACCTCAAAAGAAAAAAACATAACCCATAAAGGATCACTCGTGTTTCTGTCTGTCCATCTGTAACAGGGAATTTAGTTACTCCGAAAATAGTAGCTAAAATACTATGTGTCTCTAGTTGAATAAGATTTGCATGCCCATGTGACAGTAGAATATGAAGAACTATGACTATTTTATGAAACATCTATGTATTACTAACACCCATATTTGCAAAGAATAAATGATTTATGTTCCGAATATACTGAACCGATTGAGTTAAAATTTGATACACGGATGGGGGTTTTATTTTATAAACTAAATATTTTTAAACAAGAACGACAAGTTAATACTTTATTTAAAATAGCTTTAATCGATTTTGACTGCAAATATAATAAAATATTAGACGCCAAGCTGGTGTCCATGAGTCTACCACATCAGCAGAATCGTGAAGTTTGGGTCACGACAGTTGCACAGGGTTACTAATAGATTACTTAGAAACGATTATTTAGGAATAAAAAAATATATAAAAAATAGATTTTTTTAAAGAATTATCGCGTTATGTTCAGACCATAGACTTCTAGGCTATGGTTTGATAATTCTTTAAAAATTGTTTCGTTAGAAAGTTATATTCCCTCCATGGACAAACCTATTTATATACCTATGAGTTTGTACGGTACCCTCGTTATGCGAGTCTGACTCGCAATTGGCTGTTTTTTTATTTTCATAATTACTCGTATATATAGTTACCCTATCAAGTCAGACTTTTTGCAACTTAATGCTCGTTCCACTGTGTGATTTTATCGTCTGATAAACATTGTAATTATAAAGTCATTGTTGAGCGTTGGGTATTCAGGGATTCACATAATTCATCTCGCAGCAAAAAATGTATATCTATCTATGTTATGATCTTCTTTCTCTACGTAGACTTTAGAAACGATTGAGTAAGGGTAGAGCTCCTAAAAAAGGGGCATAAACTTTAATGGAGTAGAATAACAATTGAATAGAATGACGTCAAAAAGACTTCGTTGGACGCGTGGTACCTACGGCAAATCTCATATTAAAAACTTTCGTATTCGCAGTTTTGTACGCGCAACGTCATCATTCCATTCGATTGTCATTCTATTCTATAAGAGTTAATGCCACTTGTCTAAAGGCTCAGGTACCTTACACTTTGTAACAGAAAAGGTTCTTAGGAGACAAAAACTTTCTCATTGTTGAGATTATTTTTTGAATAAATAGTGAAATGCATCCACAGATTTTTGAAAGATAAGTCATTAAGAAAATGGCAAATGTCCCAAAAACACTTTTTTTTAAACCAATCGATCTTTATCAGTTAAATAATCATCGATTAAATAGTAAGCTCTTTGTATAAGATGTCCCTTGACTACATTCTTAAATTTATTTACTGGTAGACTCGATATGCGTTGAGTTATGAGTTTTATGAAGCCTATGATATTTACCTACCAATTTGTGCTTATTTCTTGTATTCAAAGAGTGAATGTCACTATTTTTGTTATATAAATCTAAGTTTTGTTTTACAAACATAACGTTTGCATATATATACTGTGATGCAACTGTCATAATGCCTATCTCTTTAAACTTTTCTCTAAGGGAAACTCGTGCTCCTAGTTGATATATTGCACGCACTGCACGTTTTTGTAGAATAAAAATAGTTTGAATATCAGCCGCCTTGCCCCAAAGCAATATGCGGTAGGATATGACGCTGTGAAAATAACCAAAATATACTAATTCATAAGCTGTCTAACTTTGCTGACAGCATACGCTGCAGAACTGAGTTTTCCTGCGAGACATGATATTTGGGTGCCCCACTGTAACCTACTGTCTAATGTAATTCCCAAAAAAACTGTTGCGTCGACAAAGCTAATCACTTCATTATTTAAAATTATACTCGTATTAGTACTTTCACATTTGACAAACTAAACTTAATACATTTAGTTTAGAAGATTTAGAAGTAGGTCGTTCGTTGTAAACCAATCTTGAACTAGTGCGAGTGTTCTATTTATTTTCTCAAAATTTTCTAGTTTACCTTCAATTTTAAAAATTATGGATGTGTCATCAGCAAATAGAATGATGTCACAAAAGTTATTCATATAAAATGGTAAATCATTAATATATACCAAAAATAAGAAGGGACCGAGTATTGATCCCTGAGGCACGCCCATACCAATTGGCGATCCAGACGACCTTACTCCGCCTATATCAACATATTGAATTCTTTCACTCAGGTAAGAGGCAAGTAGATCTAGCGCTGTACCTTTAATACCGTAATGCCTAAGTTTCAGCAGAAGTGTCCTATGCGCCACACAATCAAAAGCTTTAGAAAAATCACAGAACACTCCAATGGCATCCTGTGAATTTTCCCAGGCACTTAAATATGTTTCAGTAGCTTAGTACCTGCATGAATTGTAGATCGACCCTTTGTGAAACCATGTTGATCGTGATGCAGTAGATGATAAAAATTAAAGTGTGATTCCAACTGCATAAGTATGGCCTTTTCGAAAATTTTACTAATAGCTTGCAAGATCGATATTGGTCTACAACTACTAGGGTCATTCTTTGATCCGGATTTAAATAGAGGTATTACTTTACTATGTTTCATAAGATCAGGAAACATGCCGGTATCAACACATTGATTAAAAATTATAGATATCTGTGACGCTATGCCAGTTTCTATACTGTAAATTAATTTTACTGAAATACCCCATAAATCAGCAGTTTTTTTAAATTGAATGTTTTATTTATTTCACTGGGGTGTATATATTTAAAAGCAAATGGTAAATTGCATTCATCCACATTATCTCTCAAGAGTGATTAGGCTTTATCTGGGCAAGCGTTCAAAGAGCTGGTTGTGGTTAGTGGAATGTCAGCAAAGAAATCATTGAAGGTTTGTGCTAGGTCTAAATTATCAGTAACAGTCTTATTGTTAATTAATAATTCAAAGCTTTTATCCCGAGGCTTTGCCCGCCCGCTTTCCGAATTAATAATATTCCAAGTGGCTTTTATTTTATTATCAGATTTTTTAATATTTCTACTAATATGTAATAGACTGAGATACGGCTGCAGATTCGCATCGTTCATCGAGTATTGTAATAAAATCATGTTTTTATATACAATCATAAAAAGGGCAATACGTTTTGGCCAGTCTTTTTTTTTTTTTTTTTTATAGATGGGAAATCATCAAATGACTTCTCCCGCTGTGGGCACGAGCGGGAGGGCGTGTCAGACTCTTACTGACTAAAACCCATCTGTGTTCCTTCTTTCGCCCTGGTGTTCCGGGAGCACGGTAACTCTTTCGAACGATCCCGCACTCCCGGTGGGCGCCGGCCCAATGGGGCCCCGTCACTTGCTGACATCTCTTTGAGGCGCGCGTGGAACACTAGCGCGCCGTCGACCCGGGCCTGGTCCTAAGCTGGACGGCAAGCTACCCACTGCTCGTCGTCCGCAGGCCTGCGCCTAGGGTGGCCGGATGTCGTCCCTTGGCACCCGTGCCGCGCGGCGGCCGGGGCGTGAGGACCGTCTGTCTCTCACGCGTTCCGCCGTCTCCTTCTGCAGCATCACCTCCTCGCAGAAGGAGACGACTGCCTCCCATTCCCTCTCGCTTCGCAGCATGGCTCGAATGAGGCCCGGACGCGAGAGGTCACCGCCGCCGATCGCTGCCACGAGGGCAAGCCGCTGCTCGGCCCAAGCGGGGCATACCTCCACCGTGTGTTCTACTGTGTCTTCCGGCCGGTCACCACAATGGTGACACCCAGGCGTTTCCTCCCGCTTGATGCGATGCAGGTACCTCCCGAAACACCCGTGTCCGGTGAGTACCTGCGTCAGGCGGTAGGTGAGGACGCCATGGCGCCTCTCCAGCCACTCCTCAAAAAGGGGGCTTACTGCTGCTATCGCGGCGTGCCCTGCTCGTGGTTGCGACAGTCGGTCCCTCCACGACGCCATGAGATCGAGCCGGAGCTCCCTCCGCCACACAGCAATTTGTCGCGGCAGCGGAGTTTCGTCCCGGCTCATCGCCTCCTCTCGCCACTCGTATGCGAGTGCTAGGGCTATCGCCTCCAGATCCCACGGCGCCATTCCGGCGAAGAGGCAAGCTGCCTCGCGGAAGAGCGTCCGGTATCCCCGGATGACCCTGATAGCTGTCACCTTTTGGGGCGAGTTCAGGAAATGGGCGGCTCGTCGCCCCAAGGACCGCGCCCATACCGGGACCCCATATAGGGCCATCGACCGCACAATCCCTGCGTATAGCCTTCGGCAGGGGGCGTTTGGACCCCTCAAATTGGGAAGGAGCCGCTTTAACGCGGCCCCAGCCCGATCCAATTTGGGAGCCAAACGTCGGAAGTGCTCTACGAAGTTCCACCGGCTGTCAAGGACGAGTCCCAGGTACTTCATCGTCGACTCGACGCCGATGTGAACCCCCCCTACTGCCACCTGGAATCCCGGGGGTGGTCCGTTCCGCCGGCCATAAAAACACATAGCCTCGGACTTGTGCAGAGCCACCTCGAGACCCAGTCGCCGGATTCGGTTAACAACCGTTGCAACCCCACATTCCATCGCTACGGCCGCCCCTGAGTACGACCTCCCTTGTGCCAGGACCAGCGTGTCGTCGGCGTAGCACACTACGCTGACACAGCTGGGGACGTCAGCGCGCAACACCCAGTCGTAGCCGATGTTCCACAGTAGCGGCCCCAAAACCGAACCCTGTGGAACACCGCACGACATCTCTCGCCGGTTCCAGTCCCTGTTAGGACCAGGGTAGATGACGGCCCTGTCCGTTAGATAGGCCCTGACCACGCGACGGAGGTAGGTCGGCACCCGGTAATACCGGAGCGCCTCCCCAATGCAACTCCAGGGCAAGGTGTTGAAGGCATTGGCAATGTCTAAAGACACCGCCAAGACGACCCTACCCCGGGACACCGCGTCCCCCGTCGTAAGAGCACGGACTCGCATAATGGCGTCCACCGTGGAGCGTCGCCTGCGGAAACCGAACTGCATCTCAGATAGGTTCGGTCCAGCCCCTGACAGGTGCGCGACAAGGCGGTCTGCAATTACCCTTTAAAAAAGCTTGCCCACCTCGTCAAGCAGCACTATGGGCCGGTATGCCGACGGAGAGTCCGCAGGGCGTCCTGGCTTCCGTATCAGGACCAGCTTCCCCGTCTTCCAAAGAAGCGAGAACTGGCCCCTCTCCAGGCAGGCGCTCAAAAGCCCCCTCAGTCGAGGCCCAAGAGCCTCTAAGGCCAGGACCAAGGCTTTCCCCGGAATGCCATCGGGTCCTGGGGCGGTATTCTTCGCTTTTAACCTACCTACCGCCGCTCCTAAGTCTGCCCCAGTCACTTCAGGGACGTCGGCGTCGTTGGAGTGGTCCGCTTCGGGCATCGCAGTACGTGGGACCATGCGCGGAGGATTATGCTCACCGCGCGCAGGGAACAAAGCGCTCACCACGCCTTCCACCAGCTCGGGCCGGAGACTTTGCGTCAGCGGGGGAGCCCAGGGACGGATCTTGTCGCGCACCATCTTGTACGGGCGCCCCCACGGGTCCCTGTCGAGAGTCTCCAGCATTTCCTGGCGGGCAAGGTTCTTGGCCCGACAAATTGCCTCCTTAAGGGTGGTCTTTGCTGCTCTGTATTCCTCGTATAGATCCACCTCCCTAGCCTCCGCATTCGGGGGACGGATGCGAAGCCTGCGATGTCTAGTGTACCGGCGGCGCGCTTTGACGCACGCCTCGCGCAGCGAAGCCAGCTCCCGCGACCACCAATGCACCTGGTGCCGAGCGCGACCTGGCCGGACTCGAGGCATTGCCACGTCGCAAACCTCCGACATTGCCTCCTGGAACCACTGAGCCTCTCCGTTGACGTCGGCAGGCCTATCTGGTGATGACACCCAGGCCTGCACGATTGAGGCTACCAGGAGCAGCTCTTTGGCCAGTCTGCCTTTCAGATTTTGCCCGCAAGTATTTTTAATTAAATTAATATTAATCGACTTACTGGGATAAAAAAATCCCATTTGTTATTGCAATGAAATACACTCTACTTTATAGAACAAGACGTAGAGAACTTGAAAAGCGATGGGTGCCTTTGCGCACTTGCCCGCAACCCCTTCGCAGCCAGGTTTAAGCAGGTAATATTTTGTTACGGTATTACGTTCATGGCGTATTGTCATCATTTATATATCAAATTAAAGCTATTGATTTCCTGTACACGATAAACTACCTCTGCCTATGCAAAAGTGCCCGCAGTCGGAGTTGCCAGCGTTTAAAGTTTGTTTAGAGTGAGAAAGACTTATCGCTCTACATTATTCGTTAGACGAGGATGGCAATAGCCTGTTCTGCTGTCGTAACAAAGAATGCAGTAACTGACAAAAACCATTATTTTAGTTATGTTCTTGAAATGGCAACGTAAGTCATACACTATGCAATAATAACAAAAAAAAAAAAAATGAATAGCAAATTGGAAACTAAAATGTTATTAACATAAAATGTAGTAGTTAGACCAAATTATTTACATTCACCAAGATGAATTGCAATTGTCGTAACTATAATAAACTAGCGGCTCGCTTCGGCTTCGCACGGACTTTCTCCAGTCTATAAAATAGCTCCACAGTCCGGACCATTCGACTCACACTTGGCATTTCAAAATGTAAACGTCGAACGAAAGGTACCCCATCCGCCGGCGGCCATATTCAAGTAAGTCAATATAATAGTCTCTAAGCAATAGTCTTTGTTTGCTGATAAGCTGCAGTCAGCAATCTCGGTAAGTATATCATATAATAGTTTTATCATTAAATTTATAAGATTTTTAGAGACAAAGGTAAAGTAGACTGGTTGAGAATGTTATAGTAGTATTAGGTACTGATAATAGTGGGCGCTGTCTGGGGCGGAGTGTCTGTCTAATGGGTGGCGGAACGTTTAGTGATATGTACTGTAAATGTGAGGGATTAGATAAGAAACCACGAATTAGACGTCTTTATTAGACTTCTAAGCTTTGATACCCACGCGACCATGCTCAGTACTGACATGACAATATTATCATGAAAATATTCTTTCAACGTGTAGTAGCACTTTATTAAGAGTACATAATGAGCTCATTTTAAAATTTTACCTTATTGTCTATGTCTTTGACATATGTCGGTAGTTTGTTATAAATCAGCGGTGCTTTACAAAATATGCTACTATACATCAACGCGGTTTTGCTTAGTACCACACATAGGTGTCGTTGACGTTCCCTCTTATTAAATAGGGTTATATTCTGCTTTACAAACATTGCGATTTCATAAATGAATTTGCAAGGTAACGTTAGCATAGAATATTGAATATCATAAGGCCTGCATGCTTCTCTTGACTTCAAACCGAACATTGTTCTTATGCCGCGTTTCTGCTAAGAGATATCCAGGGTAGGCAGTCATAAGCGCGTCTCTACTAGTAATAAATTTCAGTCTGTACAATCCATACGCAAACTGGCTGATCTTTTTGCAAATATGCTCAGTAATTTCCAGTTCATTTATTGATCCAAATGTAGCCCTAGAAATTTAGTATATAAGCACTCTTAGATTCTTACCCCCTGATAATTCATATTGAATGCTATATAATTGTCATTAATTTCTGGTCTTTGTTTGAAATTAATCATTTTCGTCTTCTCAATTTTTTTTTTTAAATTATTTAATTTTAGCCAATGGATAATAGATATCAATGAGTTATTAATAGTAGATTATAGTGATGTCAATGTCAAGTCAGAGAATAATACTGTGCAATCATCTGCAAGTAATGTCATTTTATGTTTAATACTTATTGGTAAGTCATTAAAATATATAATAAAGAGCTGTGGGCCTAACACACTGTCCTGGGGCACTCCACATTTGACTTTTCTTACATCAGATTAATACACTTTTTCAATTTTTGTTCTTGTATATAGTCGTGTTATTTGCGTGACCTGCTCTCTGTCAGTTAAATAAGACGATATTAGTTTATGAGCATTGCCCCTTATTCCATAGGAGTAAAGTTTATATAATAAAATGTCGTGTCTTACGTGATCAAAAGCTTTTATCCTGTCCATAAATGGATCACGGATCCATATTATGGATCACGGATCGTAAAAAATCATAAGTAGCCATGTTTATATTTTTATTCTTCCTAAATCCATATTGCTGGGGGATCAATATAGATTCATTTTCTAAGAAAGTATTGAGGCAGTTATAAATCACTTTTTCGTATATGTTTGCAAATATTGGTACTTTTGCTACCGACCTATGATTTGTTTTTCGCCCTTTTTGTACAGAAGTTTAATCATTGATTTTTTCAATTCATGAGGAAATAAACCTTGTTCTAGGCTCAAATTAATTAAACAAGATAAAACAGGTGTTATAGAACTACTTACGTCTTTGACTATAGCTATTATTATCCCATCGATGCCAGCGCTTTTTGTATTCTTCAGTTCCATGATTATATTAAAAATGTCAATAGATGACATCGGATTAATAAAAAAATATTTGCATATATTATGTCCAGGTGAATTATTACTAAGTTTAGAGTTACTTCCATTATCCACTATGCATTTAATTTGGATTTTTTTATCATTTCACCATTATATTTTATCTCGGTAAAGTTTAAATTAGTATTTTTATTTTGAGCGCCATTAATAATTCTCCATGTTGCTTTTAATTTATTTTCATTTATTTTGATATAGTGATCATTTTGTGACCTTTGAGTTAATCTAATTATTTAGTTGTAGAAAACAATTTTAATTCTATGAATTGGAAAACATAGATCATATATGCAGCAGTTTATGAAGCAGTTAAATGCCTCATTTGCTTTAGTCTGTTCATATACTTGGGAAAAACTCAATGGAATTATATTATTTTTAAATTTATATCTGTATGCTGAGGAAAAATCCCTTTTAAGTATAAACCAATGTTCTAATACCATGCTAGCACTAATAAGGCATTGTATAATTTGCGCAGAATGATTCGATATACTGAATTCTACCAATTCACTTTTGCACCCCCGCAAGTTGTGTTGAATATTGTCAATGCAAGTATTACTGGCATATCGATTAGCTTGTTGGAATTCTGCTTTTAAATTGAATGACCAAATAATATTTTGCAATTCCATAACAAAAGTCCATTCTTTTTTAGTAAATCTATGTTGTAGTCACTACAGAGTATAACTTTCTGGTTTTTGTTCTTACAAAGAAAAGATAATGAGTCAAATTTAGGAGGCCTATATATACAGGCAATATAAATACCATAACTAATAAATTCAATTATAGACAATTCACATTTAATTGCTGTTGATAGATTGTCCATTTCATGCACAGTTTTGTATTTAATACCATTTTTACTAAAATACATGATCCGCCATGTCGAGACTGCCTCATAAAGGAAGCCGCTAAGCTCAAATTAGGTATACATAAATAATGGTTCGTCCCCTGGAAGCATATTATGTTCTGTAATGCACACTACGTCAAAATTCTTATTCATTTCATTTAGATTAACACACAACATATCTGACTTACTTATTATCCCATTTATGTTTTGATGAAGTATTGACAAGTATTTAGGCACGAAAAATCTAATCGTGGTTTCTTATCTAATCCCTCACATTTACAGTACATATCACTAAACGTTCCGCCACCCATTAATAATAATAATAATAATAATATATACTTTATTGTACACCAATATAAAAAAACTAAGTATACATTGTATAATAAAAATGTACAATGGGCGGCCTTATCGCTAAGAGCGATCTCTTCCAGGCAACCTTTGGATGGACAGAGACATAAATACACGAATTAGGTAGGGGTAGTGTACAGCGTGATATTAATTTATAGTTATCAAGAACTACAACGACAAGAAAATATACAACGAAGAGAAAATATAGGTAGTTAATAAAAATTTAAAGTTTTCTCAGTAAGATAGTGGTCCTTCAACATTTTTTTAAACGATGCCAACGATTGGGCTCGTCTTATAGTTAGAGGCAGTGCATTCCATAGTCTTGCTGCTTCGACAGTAAACGAGCTATCGTAGAATTTTGTGGAATGTGCTGGAATTTCTAACCTCAAATCCTCCGATGACCTAAGGAATCTCGAATGTGTGTCATGAAGGAACTTGAAACGTTCTTTAAGATACAAGGGAGTAAAAGGATTAAAGAGTATACTATACAGTAATAAGAGAATGTGAGTATTCCGACGAAGGCGTATTGGGAGCCACTTGAGCACTTTGCGGAATTCGGAAACATGATCATATTAACGCAAACCAAATATAAATCTAATACAGAAATTTTGAAGGCGCTCAAGTTTAGTAAGTTGCTCCTCGGTGAGGTCGAGATAGCTAGCGTCAGCATAGTCAAGTACAGGTAGAAGAAGAGACTGCGCCAGCGCAATTTTAATGGTAATCGGCAAAAAGTTTCGGAGTCTACGTAAGGACCCTGCAGATGCAAATAATTTGCGACTAACTTCCTGCAGCTGGGGACCCCATGATAACGTTCGATCTATATAAATACCCAAATTTTTTACACTGTTCCTTAACGTTATATGTGTACCATTAAAGATAATTTGAGGCAATTGGTTCCAATCTATACGTGAAATCATCCTTGGGCTTCCAACAACAATTGCCTGGGTCTTACACGGATTAACCTTTAGACCGTGGTTGTTACTCCATTGACATATTCGATCCAAATCCGAGTTAATAATCGAAAGCGCTAGTGGCAGCTGACCCAGTGGAGCTTGTGTGTAAATTTGAAGATCATCTGCATAAAGGTGGTAGGATCAAACTAGTTGGTTAGATATAGAGTTTATAAATATTGCGAAGAGTAGTGGAGATAGAACGCCACCCTGCGGTACACCAACCGTAATATCACACCAGGAAGAAAAGGATTCTTCAATGCGTACACGTTGTCGGCGACCAGACAGGTAACTATGAAACCAATCAATCACCGTTGGAGATATGTTGATAGAGCGTAGTATGGCAAGCAGAATATGAAAATCTACAGTGTTAAATGCATTACTGAAGTCTAGTAAAGTAAGTACGGTCAGATTTCCTTCCTCCATGCCTAGTCTAATGTCATCTGTAACATTTACGAGAGCAGTAACAGTACTGTGGGCAGGACGGAAACCAGACTGGAAGGGGTTTAGAAGACAGTTTTGTGATAGAAATACACTGAGTTGAGAATGGACAAGTCGTTCAAATACTTTAGAAAGGAAAGGTAGAATAGATATAGGCCCATAGTCGGAGAAGGACGAAGGATTTGATTTTTTAGGAAAAGGAATAATTTGGGCTTCTTTCCATATTCGTGGAAAGGAACCGCTAGTAATGGAGAAATTCAGAATATAAGTTATAACATGAAGGATTTGATCAATAATTGGAAGGATCATATTACGGCTGATACAGTCAGTACCTACTGCATTAGATGTGATTGATACTATGCTCTTTCTAACATCACAATCAGTAAATTGATTCAAGAGAAAAGAAGAATAGTTGGGTGATGCAAGAGATGAAAGATAATTTAATGTATTCGTTTTAATAGAACTATTAAAATCAGACGAAGAGGAGAAATGCATATTAAGTGCGTTGAGATCTATTGGTTTAAGAATTGTGTCTTGTCTTTGTTTTCCAACACCCAATGTTCTAAGAAACTTCCATATTTTACCTGGATCCCCGTTTTCAACAGAGGTATGAATATGTATTGTTGGCGTTGTGCATTTCTACACACCACATTGCAGTGATTTCTTATAGCGACATACCTCTCTCGATTATTAGAAGTAGGTCTGCATTTATATCTGGATTTTGCTGCAGCTTTCTTAGCCATTAATATTTTAATTTCGTTAGTAAGCCATGGCGCCGGTAAATGTTTCATTTTAATTTCACGGATCGGAGCATGCTTATCGTATAGCTTGATCAAGTTAGAATTGAAAACCTCAACTTTATCATCGACACATGCGGACGTGTACAAAGAATTCCAGTCAATGTTACATGCATCTTCACGAAGTAAATCAATATTTATACCACTAAAATTACGCTGTCTAAGAATTTTTGGACTTACTTTAGGTGGACGAAGTTTATAAGAAAGATAAATTAAGTCATGATAGGAGAAAGCATCAGCTGAGCATTGCCCATGCTTAGACACAAGATCAGGTGAAGAAACGAAGATAAGATCAAGTAAAGAAGGCGTAGAATTAGGAAAGTTATGCGTAGCACTAAGAGGAAGAATAGAGAGATTACTAGAGCGTATAGTATTATATAGAGAGGATGAACGAGAGTCGTTTTTTAAAAGACATGTATTGAAGTCTCCCATAATGACTGTATGACTGTAAGAAGGTAAAAATTTTTCTAAGATATACAGTTCATTAGACAGACACTCCGCCCCAGACAGCGCCCACTATTATCAGTACCTAATACTACTATTACACTCTCAACCAGTCCACTTTACATTTGTCTCTGACAATCTTTTAAATTTAATGATAAACTAATATATGATATACTTGTCGAGATTCCTGACTGCAGCTAATCAGCAAATAGAGACTATAGCTTAGAGACTATTGTATTGACTTACTTGAATATGGTCGCCGGCGGATGGGGTACCTTACGTTCGACGTTTACATTGAATGCCAAGTGTGAGTCGAATGGTCCGGACTGTGGAGCTATTTTATGGATTGGAGAAAGTCCGTGCGAAGCCGTAGCGAGCCGCTAGTTTATTATAGTTACGACAATTGCAATTCATCTTGGTGAATGTAAATAATTTAGTCTAACTACTACATTTTATGTTAATAACATTTTAGTTTCCAATTTGCTTTTAATTTTTTTTTTGTTATTATTGCATAGTATAGGCTTACGTTGCCATTTCAAGAACATAACTAAAATAATGGTTTTTGTCAGTTACTGCATTCTTTGTTGCGACAGCAGAGCAGGCTATTGCCATCCTCGTCTAACGAATGCTGTAGAGCGATAAGTCTTTCTCACTCTAAACAAACTTTAAACGCTGGCAACTCCGACTGCGGGCACTTTTGCATAGGCAGAGGTAGTTTATCGTGTACAGGAAATCAATAGCTTTAATTTGATATATAAATGATGACAATACGCCATGAACGTAATAACGTAACAAAATATTACCTGCTTAAACCTGGCTGCGAAGGGGTTGCGGGCAAGTGCGCAAAGGCACCCATCGCTTTTCAAGTTCTCTACGTCTTGTTCTATAAAATAGAGTGTATTTCATTGCAATAACAAGTGAGATTTTTTTCTCCCAGTAAGTCGACTAATATTAATTTAATTAAAAATACTTGCGGGCAAAATCTGATAGGCAGACTGGCCAAAACGTATTGCCCTTTTTATGATTGTATATAAAAACATGATTTTATTACAATACTCGATGAACGATGCGAATCTGCAGCCGTATCTCAGTCTATAAAGCTTTAGCACATGCACAAGCTTTTTTAAAAGTTCTTGAATAGTTTCTAAGATACTGAATAAAGTTTTGATCAAAATTAAATTGTTTCATACCATAAAACTCGTACAACTTAGCTCTACTTTTATAAATGCCGGTAGTTGCCCAATCACAAAAGCTAAGTTTAGAATTCTTATAAAAAGTTTTAATATATTATTGTATTCTTATTTGATTACATTAAACACTGAGGAGTAAAGATAGTTCGGATCGAAGTGAAAAATGAAATCTATACTGGTAATATTAGCAGAAACATTAGAATTGAATTTTTCTAAGCGAATCGTACTCATTGGCCCACATGTGATCTTATCTATTTTGGCCACTGTGTGTGAGGGAAAGGTGACTTTCTGCGCACAGTGATCTGATGTTAAATCAATCATTAAAATAACTACAGTTCCAGAATATATTATCTAAGCAAGTAGCAGAATGTGATGTAATTCTTGTTGGTTCATTAAATAAGTACAGTAAAAGTTACTAATGTTCTGATGATTCCATCAAGATACAAAGTGCGTTCCTTTAATTTAAAATTAAAGCAATTTAATGCAATACTAATTTCGGGGGGGCAGGGCATTCCAGAGAGAAACAGGTTGAACTAGAAAAGAGTATCCGACGAATCCGAACGCTTGTATCAATGATACAATCCGTCGGGCTCTTGTCAGCGCTAGCGTACCAGCTGTTGGTGAACCTAATGGTTTGACACGCAGCCATGGCAAGAGACCCGACAGTATGTCTTTACTACCTTGGAAGATGGGCAGACCTCTTGTGTGGTATGCAACCTGCCTCAGCACCTTAGCGCCTTCCCATCTTCTAAACACGGCGAGCCGTGCCTGCGCTGCTGCAACATCTGCTGAGGCTCTCATTTTCACATATTTGAGCCGTTTGGGGTCGAAACGCAAAGGCCTTGGGGCCCGAGCGCTCGTCTATCATTTAAAGAAATTTCGCAGTGGCTTCTAAGTGGGTCTCGTGACCAGAGGGCAGGCATTTTCTTCGCACAGAGAATAAGCATTGCCATACAACGAGGAAATGCTGCCAGCCTTCTGGGCACTATACCGGTTGACGTCGATGGGAAGGAATTCTTCGACGCCTAAACCGGTTGTGCCTTCCTTTTCATTTAACCTTTTTTGTATAGTGCAGTGTTTTAGATAAGTTAGTTGTAATTAGTTCGCTAAAACACAAAGTAATATACAAAATAATTACTTAATTTAAATTGATTTACTAATTGTTGGTTTAAGAAATGTTCACATATATAAAATGTACGTTTTTCGATAATTCGCTTAAATAAATACATGTTTAAGTCAATAGGTAAGATATGTTACAATAATGCACACATAGATAACCTTATTCATTGCAATGTCACACTATTATAAAAAAGTCGTAAAAGTAGGAAAGCATGATTTCATTATCACGAGCAAAAAATAGAAAATTGTAATGCGCTGCTTTCATCTGTTAACGCCGGCGATACCACACTGACTTATAAAAAGAAGTCAATTGTATTGTATTTACGGTGCCGCTTTTTAAGCGCTTGTTACCTATCTACACCTTTTTACTTAAAACATCATTTATTGTACCTATTCTATAAAGAAATACGGAGATACTACGCAATTCTGGAGTTAATGCAAATAAAACTAGCAATATGTTTGGTATCATATTAATGTCCTAATTAAGCTCTTTCATTTGATAGCATATTTGAAAACAATGAGTATAAGACCCTATTTACAGCGTATGGGTATGTGATCATCATAATGGGAGACAATTTAGGCTATGTCACCCGCACCATAATAGCGATTCGATTGACACCTCATTCATCGAAATCGGATGACTAGTTTAGGCGCTACGGTGAAACACACGTAAATACAAACATAAGGCAGGTAAAAAAGGAATGACGCATTGCATAAAACTGCAGTTAACAATGGTTAGACGAGGTTATGAGAACTACATAATGATACCTAAATTAAAATCTAAAAAGCGAACTTGTTCGCTTGTCGAAACGTCGAGCAATTTTAAGGTAAATAATGCGTTCATATAAAATAAATAGTTATACTCCAAAAATAGTTTAAATATGAAGACATTGCATAAAATCAAAAAGTTTTTGTGTGAGTGCAAAAGATTGAGCAAATTTAGTTTTTATTTAGTTCCAATGGATCCGAGAATGGATAATATTAAACAATTTTTTTGAAAAATCCAAAGGAATAGCCAAAAAATTAAAAAAATCGGCATTGGTAATTTTGTATAGGAATCAATGTTCAAGTTTTGAATATCGGACGTTCTTTTAATGAATTTAAATACGATCATGTTGAAAACAATTTTAGTTGAAAGTATTTATTGAGGGTTTATTACTATGTAATTTTTCCATATTTTTTGGCGGTTTATAAGATATAGGGACACAATTTTTTGAACTTTCGGAGCTATTATTTCCGAAAATATTTACTTAATCAAAACAAAAACGTTAAAATATTTTAATAATACCTGTCAAATGATTTGCCACACGTTAACGTTTGCTGAAAAAAAAAATTGCTTCTTAACAGACACTATTTTTTTTTTGGATGCATTGATTTTTATTTTCAACTAACAAAATAAGTAACGGCTTATACAAGACAGCTTCGCTTCAAATTTCATCCATATTTATTAAGTATTTTTTTAAATAAAATGCATGTGACATACTGACAAACAGACAGACAGACGGACGGACATAACGAAACTATAAGGGTTCTGTTTTTGCCATTTTGGCTACGGAACCCTAAAAAATGTAGAGACAAAGGTACAAGCTATCAAGATTTTATCATTTATTTTATTTGTTTATTTACTATATTTATATATAGTATGTATACTATATTTATTTTATTGTACGAAGTTCGCCGGGTCAGCTAGTATAAATATGAGTTTCAAACCCATTTAGCTCATTTTACAGTGTTGATCGCTTCAATAATAATGAACAGTGTAAAAGGTGGGATTTTAGAATTTCACCCAGATACGGTGGAAGCTGTCAGGAAGGACATAAATTTAGACAAACCAGGAAGAATTGACGAGGCCTTAAACCTTCTAGAGGAATGGGTAAAAATGCAGAATCACTTCTTGAAGAAAGATTTTCGTGAGTTTTTATTTTGGATAACAATCGTTTTTATTTTGGAAAAAGCTTCGCGTAAGTAGATTATAATCACGTTTACTCCTAATATATGAGGCTTACGTTGAAGTTAAGGCTAGATATTAGCATTTTTTCTGGTAAAGCTTTACGTTTTGGTTATATAAATACTTTGTACACTAATTTCTGCCTATTTACTGATGTCAAAGGGAGTGCTTTTACTATCTTTTATAGCCATTGTTTCTGAAATTTATACACTACTGACTTTTTCATATGGTACTACTACGGCTTGAAAATAATTTATCATTTGAACATACTTATTTCTGAGCATCCATTTGTGAAAATCATCATCTCTTACTGCTGATGGAACAAAATGTGTTAATATTTTGTTTGTTGTCAAAGGTTCACCTTTGAGTTTTGTTAAAATATCAGAATATCATTTGAAATATAATATATGTTTTAAAGTTGTTCACTTGCTACGGAACGACAACTTCTTTAAAACAATATTGGTAAAAATAGAGGCGAGGAAGGCCTGAAAGAAGGTTTTTTCAACAAGTCAAGGAAAGGAGTCAAGACGTATCAAGAGGCCAAATAACCCCAGAAAATAGAAAGTAGAATTTGATCCACTACCAAGAGTGTTTTAAAATGATAATAATAATGTTTTACGCAAAAAGAAAACATTTTTTTAATAAAATTAGGTTTTTTTATCTAACTAAAACTGAAACACCAAATATATTTTAAATGGTTTGATTAAAAATCTCTCACTTAGGAATCTACTACAAAACATTCAATTCAACATTTAATTCAATAAAACATTGTATCAGAAAAATCTCAACTCTTAAACTCTCTTACTTTTTTAATTATTTTTTGTAATAATTATGAAATTAATCAACAATTAATGTACCTATGTATCTTTTAGCACGAAGATATCTGGAAACAACCCTAATATCATCTAAAGGCCTTATGGAGCGCGCGAAACGAAAGATAGACAAATTATGCACTTTTAGAACGCTAATTCCTGAATTCTATCCCAGTTCAGTGACAAAAGCACATTTTATTCCACTTCTGAGTCTAGCGTAAGTATTAAACTTATAATATGTTATCAGTTTGACTGGCCTGTTGATTGAGTGGTTAGTGACACTGACTGCTAAGCCAGAGGTCTTTGGTTTGATTCCCACCCAAGATAAATCTTCAAATAATTGTGGTGTAATTTATCTCTCATCTAGCTAGTTTGGGATCAAATGACCGTGTGTGAGTTGTCCCACGAATATGAATATTTATAGAAAATTAACAGACATTTTGGTGGTACACACAACGACTGCCTATGGCTTAGACCTACCACCAGGTAATGAATTTTATTCATTTGTTACATTGTTAAATAGTTTTATTTATTTTTAATTTTATTTTTAGTATTCAAGCCCACTTACCAAAGCTGACAAAAGAACATCATAGGGTATATATACTGAAAATTATATCCAATAATTTTGAATCGTCATTAATACAACTTTATTATGAATATCTTATCATGGTACGTATCCTTTTAATAACTACAACGCCTGCGTATCTGCCTTTACAACTTATACAAACCCACTATTTTCATCCATATTGACGCGATCAGAAGATAACAAAATTGTGTGTATTTTTTTATAATTATAAAAGCCCTCTGACCTCTATAGTACCAGTACGCTGGACTGGTTACCTACTATAGAGATCGGTGCAGGAGCCATATTGCTTTTTTTTTATTAAATACTAGCTAACCCGCGCAACTTCGTTTGCGTTATTTTTCCAACAACATTTTTCATTGATATAAAACACTTTGCTAAAAATCATCACATGATCAAATGCATTGTTTACGATTCTATAAACATACAGACATACAGACAAACATCCATGTTTATATATATAAATTACATAAAACATTGCTTATGTTACCCAGTCATTATAACGATACTAACAATGCACTATTCACAAAATGTTGAAATTGTTTGAAATTAGTCTAGTTGGTTTGACGGTCAGAGTGATAAAGCTGTTTTTTTTCAGGCGAGTGAATATTTGAAAATAAAAGATTACAACTCGGGAATCACTGTAGTTCTTGATTATAGAGATATCAATATTCTAAGCTTTGTAACAAAAGTAAATGCATTAGATGTCAGGCAAGTGTTAACTCTGATGACGGTAAGTTTATTACTATCACTTTTTTAACTGAGATTATCTTATCACGCTTTACAAAGCATTCATTCTTACAATCCCATCATCTCATTTTACAAATCTTAGCACTTTCATTCTTAACCTCTGCTGCTGCTAAACCTCTCTCCTAGTCAGTCTTCATTCTTCCTTATCATCATCATCATCAGCCCGTATCGATCCACTGCTGGACAAAAGCCTTTCCTAATTTTCACCACAACGCCCGGTCCTTTGCCTTCCGCATCTAGTCCATACCAGTGACCTTCTTTAGGGCGTCGATCAAGATCAATTAACAAAATAGAAAACCTCATCTTTTCATTTTAGTTAAAACTGAGATTAATATCTGAAAAAATTGAATTCGAAAATTGTCATGTGGACCTGTCCACACTGTCCGTAAACGATGTCTATGTGTCCGAGGCTCGAGCAAGGTACATGTGAAGGTTCCATACTCTAGTACTTGGTGACAGAACGTAACCTCTATCCAACGCACTTATCTGGATCCACACCGACCAAGCACGGTCCCCGAGGTAGCCTCACAAGCCAAATGCTCGGTCGGTGTGGACGCGGCTCAGGCTGCTTCGGGCGCACGTTGTTGCCTTGGTTGAGCTTGCCTCAGGGTCGAGTCGTCGGTTGTCGGTAAAAGTTGCCTCAGTGTGCGCTGTTCGTTCGATGTGGACGATGGTTTCGGCTCACTGTGGAACATCGAAGCTTCCACGCGAGCCAGTGCAACGTGGTGTGGACTCTGCTATAGATATCGCCATGGACGCAAAATCGGGGTACGCATACCGAACAAAGTGCATCGATGTGGTCTTCAATTCTTGTCTGTGGACGATGTGATGGTTACCTCCTATACTCTCGATATGTTGTGGGTAACTTTTCAAAAATATAGGTAACCTACCAACATTTTGAGTGTTGGAGTTACAGAATGCACACTGTTGTGCGGATGTAGGGTCCGTTCAGTACTTTCCGTCTAAACTCATTTCTGTTGAACTAAGGTGAATTGAGGATTAAATGTCTACGTAATTAGCAAAGATAATAATAATAATAATATCTTGAGACAACTCACACACGGTCTTCTGATCCCACACTAGCCAGAGCCTTATGGTAACCAGATAAGTGATAAACATTTTATAGAAATGCATACTAAAAATATTGTTTATTTTATTTTTAGGAAGGGTACGACATTAGATTCAAAAGAATTGACATAATATCGGAGTCTAAAATGGTGGATTCTTTAGTGCTTTTTATAAAACAAGTCATCAGCTCTAAACTTGGTACCAGAATACATGTACACAAAACTTTGGATACATTATATGACGCCATTGATAAAGATATTTTGCCTAAAGATTTTGGTGGCAAAGAAAAAACGATGAAAGAATTAAACGGTAAAATTAAGATTTTTTTCTTTTTTTTTTTAAATTAACTATGTATCAGTAATGCCAAGTGGCTTAAAACTTTGGTTTTATTAATATTATAATTGTACCTGAAATTAGTTCTTCTGTTTTGTTACCTACCTATTGTATTTTATATTAAATAATTATTTCATCTTTCTACTTCTATAAGCAAGATGTATGTTTGTTACTCAATCACGCCAGAATGGCAGAATGGATCAGGGTGAAATTTATAGTCTGGGATAGCACATAAGCTACTCTTTATTCCGAAGAAATGCAAAATTTCAAGCGAACAAAGTCGCGAGCAATAGCTTGTATTTTATATTCTGAATCAATGAAAAATGTAGAGACAAAGGTAGAAGCTATCAAGATTCTATCATTATTTTATTTGTTTATTTAATTTCAGATATTTTTTTGGACATCTTTTGCTCTAAGGAGTTCGTAGAATTTTTTAAAGAAATAAATGAGGCCAAAACTAACGAGTCCTGCAGACAAGCGGCGAATTTCAACGAAGATTACATGGGCATGCCGGGTTCCTTCAGGGCTTTCAGTGTAGACTAATCATTATAATAAGAAGAACATTGTATATGTTATGTAATTAACAAATAAGTCATAATTTTATTAAACAATTAAATTTCAGGTCAGGGGGTTGCTTGTTCGTAACTTGTCCGGTTGCGATACAGGTGGCTTCGGGTACGCGACCCCGACTTCCCGAGCCGCCAATCACTGCACTCTCAACCATCCCTGCACATTGGTGTCCGCTGTCCTCCCTTTCCTTTCCTACCACTTGTGGTAGCATCTAGCGACCGGGTAGGTACCACAGCTCGGCTTATTTTGATTGTATAGCAAATATGCATTCCGACCAAAGAGCTAAGTACTACTCCCACATGAGCTGTCGGGTCACATTAAAGTTCGGAACAGGCGGTGTAGGAGTTCTCGCGGATCCGTAGGGCGTGACGGGTTGACGGGGGGTCCAGGGAGACCCGCTGGGAATGGCTACCGTCGGCCACCAGCCTGTCAGTAGGGGACCCGAACCCGGGAATGTCCCACCTCGGAAGCTGTCCCGCCAACCGGCGTAAATCCCGCATACTGCTGCCGTGCCGGGAGGGAGACCGGAGTGGATCCCGTTAGTGGAGTGCGGGGGGCACCGGGGGCCCTTCCGTGCCCCTCGTCAGCCCTTCACACAACTCGCGGACCAGCCGGGACTTATGCCCCGCCCCCTTATCTGAGTATCACTGTGGCCCCATACCTCAGATAACCCCTTCCCGATATATCTCTCTCTAAATGATGCCACGAATTAGAAAAAAGAGAAGGCTTTACACGGCGGACACCCTATCCACATTTAAAATGGATTTTTGCAATGTCAGGGGTCTTCATAGTAACCTAGACGCTGTACACCACCACCTTGAGACAGCGCGGCCTGCTATGCTCTTTTGAACGGAGACGTAGATATGTAAGTAATTTGTAGAATTTAATTTTAATTGTATGGGATATATTAATTAATTCAAATTTCAATAATGTATTTTAACAATGTAATTCCTAGTTTTGTAAGTTTATTCCAATTTGCACACCTGTTAAGGTAGGTAGCAGGTATGGACATTATTATATTTAAGAACCCTTGTAAACCCTTATTCCAAGCAAATAAATGAATTTGTATTTGTATTTGTAACTGTATTCAACGGAGAGTGCTCTGAGGAACTGTTCGACATGGTGCCACCGTCACCTTTCTACCACCTCACCACTCGACATCGTAGTAGGGTTCATCCATTCCACCTGGAAACAATGCGGTCCTGTACGGATCAATTCCGGCGCTCTTTTCTTCCACGTACGTGTAGACTCTGGAATGAACTACCTGCTGCGGTGTTTCCCGAGCGCTACGACGTCTTTCTTCAAACGAGGTTTAAAGAGAGTTTTCACTTCACGGTAGGCAGCTGCTTGGGTGTATCCCTGACATTCCTGTAGTCTATGAGCGGCGGTTACCGCTTACCATCAGGTGGGCCGCTGGCTCGTCTGCCAACCATAGGCAATAAAAAAAAAAAAACAGTATAAATCAATCTTCACTATAATGTTTATTGAATACTAGTTATACACTTTATTAATATCTAGTTACACACAACTTCAGTTACAATTTAATTGGGATTACTAAGACTTAGTCACAATACAACGCTTTACAGTTTGCGGTCTTGAGTAACCGCCCGGACTGGGATACGTACACGGAACGACTGCCCGTACATTATAAAAGTATGATTTGCATCGTGGATGCGTGACGTCACCGTCGCTACATAGTACATATATCGACCGCCGCAACCGGTACCGAATGTGTAAAATCTCTTTTAAGCTATTGCATAGCTTTTATCGCGGGCTTTGAGCACGGCGACCGAATCAAGAAATTCCGTAACGAAAATAAAACTTAACACCCCCCACTCCGCCTGCCATGTAGCTCGGCCGAGCGTTCGCTTAACGTATATGTATATGGTACGATTGTACAAAGCTGGCATGGATCGAGACGAGCTGCTCCAAAATGTATTGAAAAGAAAAGAAAAAAAAATGCATAAATAAAAAATAATTCAATAATTATAATTGCATAAGTTGATAAAAAATGCTATGCAATAGCTTTACCGCGGCAGTCATTTTTTTCTTGTTTCGTATGTAAGGAACTACTACTGTAGTATCAAATTAAAAAGGTAATAATTAAATATATCACTATTTAATCGAGTTTTCAATTGAGAAAATGAACTCTCTTCACTTTAAGCGGCAAACTTTTTTGATACTCAGCGTTTGATACTGTTTTCAAGCAGATGAAACTATGAAAAGGAAGTTATAGAAGAAAACAGTATCGAAACTACCACTTTCTATACTTTTTTATCTTTTTTGAACCCTGAGCAATATGGAATCTATCACATTCGATACTTTTCTAAACTACCTACTATCGAAACTGCCACTTCCGATTTAAAATTATACTTCAAGGTTTAAGGTTTAAGACATTTATTTCTTTAAAAGAATACAATTCACTTAAAAAGAGAAACACAAATTAAACATAAACTTAGGTAGGTACTAAATAAAATGACATAGTAATAAACAGAAGTTAAAACCATCAATAATTTGTAAACAATTTCTTGCAACTTTGTGGGTAATACGTCATTTTTTGTGCACTATTACGTATCGTTAGAAAATCATCAGACACCGAACCTAAGTGGCGAAAGTGCATATTTTACTACTTACGTGAGGCTGGATATCATGCGACGGGCACAGTTCGAGAAAATCTATTTATATTATGTATTACTATTTATGCATATATTATTTGTTTGTAAATCTATCCGTTCAAAGATGTGAAAAAGAAGAAAAGAACTGATTACGACTACCGGTTTGATGCTGCTAATCAAATTTTATTTGTTCGTTGGCTTGATAATAGCGTATCTACGATGGGCACTAACTTTGACAGCGTTTACCCACTAAGAAAAAAAAGAGATGGGATACTGAATAAAAGCGGAACGTAGACATGAAAATCCCACATGTTTTCAGAACTATAATAAATCTATAGCCGTGCAATTTGAGGCAAAAAATGGTGGCGGGTATTGTTCACCTATATGCTAGATTTGGCTATAGCTAATGCTTGGCATTTGCACATTCTTACTCACGATGATGCAATTGATCAACTTCAGTTTCGTAGAACAATTACCCGTTTTTACTCAACATCTGAAGGGCGCCAAGATCGCAGACGAAAATCGTCTTCTGCAGTTCCATGAGTAGCAACAGATGAGGTTAGACACTTTCCTCAAAGGTTGCCTAAACAATTGTGATGTGTTGTTTAATCATCAAAATGTCACATGCCTCTGTGTAACATAGGCCTCTCCAATTGCACGCCACTTTGTTCTATCTTCGGCTTCTCGCATCCAGCTCCTGCCAGCCGTTTTGCGTAAATCATCACTCCACCTGGCCTGAGGGCGTCCTACACTACGTTTGCCAAGCCGCGGTCTCCACTCAAGAACTCGTTTACCCCAACGGTTGTCGGTTCTTCGGCTAATATGGCCAGCCCACTGCCACTTCAACTTGCTAATCCGGTGGGCTATGTCGATAACTTTGGTTCTCTGCCGGATCACCTCATTTCTGATTTTGTCCCTTAGAGAAACTCCGATCCATAGCCCGCTGAGCGACTTTGAACTTGTGGACTAGCCGTACCGTCAGTGTCCACGTTTCGGCTCCGTATGTCATGACGGGTAGGACGCACTGATTAAATGTGTTGTTTGCCATAAAAAAATCTGATGCTAATGCAAAAAATGCATAAAAACTATTTGCATCGAAAATGGTAAACTGTACAAAAATAAGCGCTTCATCTTAATTGCCCGCATTATGATTATTACTTTTAGTTTTATGTTGACCCAGAAGCAGTGGAAAAAAACTAAACACTTTAACAGTGACTGCATATGTGGGTAATTTTGAGATCGTTCTATACACATACACATACGTGCGTGCATCACAATGTAGTGCACGCACGGGTGGTGTATATGTCATGTATATGGTGTACCTATATGGCTTCAAATTTGTTTGGAGTCGTGGTATATATTATGTACCACGACTCCAAACAAATTTGAAGCCATTTTAAAGCCAACACGTGTGGTTTTTGCTACAAAACTGGATGATATTTTCATAGGGTTGTCGGGATATAAGAGTTTAAAGTCACTTTATATTTGCCCAAAACTTTGTGTTCTCCTCATTATATAGTATTACCGTTCGTCTTAAAAAAGATGCATACTATTTAATTCTTGCATATTTCTTTCAGCACCTTTATAATCTTTAGGCCCCCAATGTGTTCATATAGGGTTTCAATACTTATGTGAAGCACAATTCGTTCTTTGATTTTAGCAGATAGAGTTTGTCTCAGCACTGTTAGTACAGTATCAAATAACTTGTTATTAAATGCTTATTAAATGCATTTTTCAACCGACTTCAAAAATAAATTTTAAACAGAACATTGCAAAATAAAAGCTTTTGCATATGCAGATGAATTCTGTTATATAGTTTTGTTAGTATTTTAATATTTTTTTATTACCCGACTGCGTAATATGTTTGTCGTGTGTGTATGTGTGTTCCTTTGTGGCACTATATAGACCAAACGCATGGACCGATTTTAATGATTCATACGTCAATCGATTTGTATTCTTCTTGCAATCGTAACTAAAGACATGTCAGCAATCGTAATTTATTATATATATATATATGTATATATATATATATATATATATATATATATTTATATATATTGTGATAGAGGAAAAAATTAAAGTCAACAAACCATGTCATGTGGGGTGTCATCGTGTAGGTATTTTAAAATAATGATGAGGTGTCTTAAATCATTTTTCGTATAACATTAAATGCCTCCAACTGCATGTAAGTTTATCTTGTTTTAATATTTTTAAAGCAGGTGGGTTTTTTGATTTTTAACTTTTTTTGTGTAAATTTTGATTTTTTTTTTTTTTTTTTTAAAAAGGAACTTCATTTATATCTGGGGTCCCACGACACGATACTATTTTCTTATAAAAGCTACTAATTTACTTTTACGACTAATTTTATTTAAAAAAAATCCGCATCCTGGTCAGTCTTTGATGCTTCCTTTTGCACCAGAAGTTAAAAATAAAGAATATTTTAAGTCTAAGGTAAGTATTTACAATTAAATATCTATATTATTACTCAAATTTTCGGGCGTTTCATGTAATTTTTATTTCAAAACTTTATTTAAAATAACAAAAAGTTTCTCACGTAATTAATAAAATATATTTAATAAAATTATAATAGCAATTACACTCTTCGGGTGGTTTCTTTAGAATCGAATAGTTCTAAATCTAAATCTCAACAAAAACATTTAGCGTTCTGCGTAAATCCTAGTGTTAAGTTCTCTACAAGCCCTACACCGTAGCCTAAAGGTGTGACTGGGCTGTTTCTTTGCTCAAAGACTTATAGGCACAAAATGAACGTCTATTTAGTCAATACTTTTTGTTTCAAGCCCATGGGAGTGACTACAATAATGAAGTCCAGACCAAATCTATAGGGGCCCAAAAATACGACAAAACGCTTCGAGAAGAGATTGATAGTGTCCTGCGCTGTTCGTTGTCTTGGCGGGGGCACTACCGTGCTCCTTAATAACAGCCTGAGTCCATATTCACTGTTTTTATTCCGTATCCACGGATAGCCCATAAACTGTAAAAATCTGGTCATTATGATAAATCGAGAGCTGCACATTTTTGAGCGTACCGCGCGTGCGCCTTGATGTATTTACCATTACACATATTGACAGTTCCGTGTAGGCTTGCCGTGAATATGGAAAAAAGATCGTGAATTAGGATTGAGTTCTTAATTCACTTAGATTATTTAGGTGTTCAAAATTAAATGGCCATTAACTTACTACGCAATATTTACTAATAATAAATGTGATTTACAAAATCGTTAATTTTTAACCTCAAATAATAATAATAATATCTTGGGACAACTCACACAAAGCTATCTGATCTCAAACTAAGCAGAGCTTGTACTATGGAAACCAGACAATCGATAAACATACTTATATATTTCTAAATACATACATATTATAGATGAATAACATCCACAGAATAAACCATCGTGCTCATCACAGAAAGTTTTATCCTAGGTGGGGATCGAACCCAGGACCTCTTGCGTAGCAGTCCAATACACTCCCACCGAGCCACAGAGGCAGCATGCAAAGTGTTACCGATTTGCGAAAATAAAATACATATGATTTTTTTTTTGTAGGTATACAAGTATAAAAAATCTGATAGCATTCGTTCCTTGTAAATCTGCTTCTCTATTATATATGGTTAGACGGTGGGTAAAGATTTTCACCCCTGAGTTTTCAGGGGTGAAAATCTTTACCCACCGTCAAAGAGCAAAAGTGTTTCTGTCACTAATATTCATGTAATTGCCAGTGACAGCATTAGAGTAAACAGCGTCTTAAAAGTGAGTGACATTTAAGTATTTGGCCATTAGTCCCTGTAAACAAGAACATGCTTCTGCCAAACTAGCCTATGGTCTGCGACCGTTCGACCTAACCATTTCACACACATTTTTGTAATAACTTTATCCGGCGGAAATTCATGCAGATTAAATAACAGGTTATTTATAAATCTATCTGGGAAAACAGATCAGACAGAACAGAATTAGAGAAACGAACAAGAAATAGAAAGAAGAGCAACAAACGCTTGGATAAAGTTTTGGAGCTTTAAGGAGGTTATGAAACGTGATATGTCGGTCAAAATTAAACAGAAAGTCATCGACACCTGTATCCAGCATTATCTTACGCTAGCCAAGCCTGGAAGTTTACACATCGGGCCATCGGGCACAAGAAAAAGAGGCAGACCAATCGCCCGGTGGAGAGACGATATAATCCAAGTGATTCACCTTCAACACGACATTTCGAAGTTTTTGTCACCAAGTAGAAATTTTTATATTATATTAATAACTTCAAATAACTGTAAATATTTTTTTATTTTTTATTACAACAGTTATTTATTTAAGGTACTCAGATAAAAACTACTCTAAATTTCATCTATAATAATACAATATATACAAGATATTTACAAAAAATAAATAGAAAAGTGAGGATACAAAACCGTTTAGGCGTCAAAGAATTCCTCCCCATCGATGTCAACTGGTAACGTTCCCAGAAGGCTGGCAGCATTGCCACGTTGGATGGCAATGCTAATTCTTTGTGCAAAGAATAGGCCAGCCTTCTGGATATGAATATTTATTGTACTTTTTGCTATTTAGGTATCTTGTAACAAACTCATTTTGGAAAACGGTTTCATGATTTCGGAATAAAAAAAGTTCGCTTTTTAGTGAGTTTAAACTTTTATTTGTAATTTAACGTCTGATAAATTTTCATTTAGGCTTATTGTATTTTACATATGTGAATATTATTGTCACCGTTTGATAATGTCACTTGGGTATTAGTAATGAAAACGATTGACATTTGTAAACAAAGATCCTGCGTGATAAAATAAGGGCCATTCTTTTCTTTCTTTTGCAAAACATTTATATTTATTCATTAACTAGCAGTAATTTGGCCAATATTTAAGCACATATAGTTTTTACATTGTAAGAATGCTTTTACGTTGGTTTTACGTGGATATATCCAATCTCATGTACTCCTCTTATAATATTTTTGATCTCTTGTTTTTGGATCAGTTCTAAACTATGGTGTAGGTATAATATAATGGCAACTTGGTAAACATTGGCAGTTTGAAAAGAGTGGCCGCGAGTTTTTGTTCCCTATTCTTTTCTCCTGCTTTATCTAGTATTATACTTCATCATCATCAACAGCCCTTTACAGTCCACTGCTGGACATGGGCCTCTCTCAATTAATATTTGAGAGGATTTGGCCTACTATACCACGCTGACCAGACGGGTTGGTATAGGGTTTATTTCGAGTTTTCCATCTCTAAGCAGAAGTTGCACCTGCTCGACTGTTCCCTTAGTCGCTTCTTACGACACCCTCGGGAGGAGAAGGGGTGGAGGTTTGTATTCTAATTTGTAATTGTATTATACTTACTTACTTTTTATTTGCGAACAGGGATTACATGTATTATATTTAATAAGTGAATATATTTTTTTATTATTATTATTATATAAAGTTGGTTGTAAGCAAAACAAACCTTTTACAGAAAGGCATTTTCGCAATAGCTCTCAAAATATACAATAAAATCAGAGAGTTTAAATATTTTTATAAGCTAACTTTATTTAGCAAATTTACATTTTTATTAATAAAACTTATTATTTTATATTTGCATGCATATTCATAATGAATTCTCATAATATATACTGTATTATTTTATATTTCTTTTTATATTATTTATAATAATTTGACGTACCTATTGAATTGAATTTACATAATTACTGCTATTATTTTATTGTTAACACTTTAAAATAAATATCTGTTTTAATTTCATTTTATGCAATTAGTTATAATTTAAATTGTATTTTAACAAATATTTGTACACCAATCTTATTGGTAAAACTTGTCGGTCGTAACATTATAAATGTATGACTTATCATCCTGTATACCATGTTCACAAATAAAGATATTGATTGATTGATTAAAAATATTATAGTAATTCAATAAAGAAAAAAGAGAACGTGAATAAGGACCCTGCAGTATCTAAGGTAAGTGCAATAAGTAATAAGAAACATTTTTAGAAACAAGCTTTTATTTAAATTTAGTTTCATACGAAAATTATGATAAATTATAACAAACTATTAAGTCCCTTTATCTGCTTAGTCGGATGGTTCCCTCCTGGTTTGTGAACGTTAATCTACACACAAAGATTTAAAAGAGCCGGGCATTCCAGAATATTCTTCGTTAAATTTACTTGCCAGTCTAAGTGACTCATCTGTACTAGCATATTCCATAAATTGTATATTGGCTATGTTTCTTTCCGAACGTAGTTCTTTGAAGTTTAAATCTGTGAACAAGACGCAAATACAAACAGAAGTTTTATTTAAAACAACATTGAAATACGGCCGGTCTTAATCTCGTTTTTACCGTTAACAGTCTCAAGTGCGCAAACCCTAGATAGAAAACCCGAAAGGTTTCCTACTCTACCCATCGGCGGTTATTCCCCGACTTGGATCCTCTTGCAGACCTTATTGCCATGTAAATCATCAGAGAAGACGCAAGTGCTTAATCGATGTGAGCAAAAATCTTCCCCGGTGATACTTTGACGGGCGTCAAAATTATAATAATAATAATTTATTTCAGGAATCAATGGTCCATAGAAATATATACCTTGCAGACTAACAAACTTACAATATTACAATAAGTGTTAATAAATACAACTTAAAACTATGTTACTAAGCTTTACTTGCACTAGCTGTAGATTCAGTCAGTTTTTTTTTTGTTTCTTTGCATGCATTGCATGCATTCACTGTTTATTACGTTTTATTGTTAAAAATCTTTTTATTTATTTCGCATTATGAAAACAGTAGTCTAGTAGTAGAGATCTATTAAAACATAATTTACTCAAAACCAATATTAATCATGGTTACAAAAATAGGCTTTTAATAAAGATGAAACACCAACGTATACATTTAGACTTATTCTTAGAGTGTTCATGTCTTTTATTTGTGGAGTTTTTTTTTTAAGTTATTAAGCGAGAATACCAGCGTTGCAGTTTTCGGACTGCAACAATAGCTGACGTAGGTCCTATTTGTCCGGCACAAAATCCCTTTATTTTGTATAATTGTTGTTCTGTATGGTTCTGTGTAATGTGACAAATAAAAATTCTCACTCTTTCTTTCTTTCAAAGTTGGGCACCTATTCGGATTTTACCCCGTGAAAAGACAGCGGTAACGATGCTTAGCTTCAAAGATATATATCAGTTCTGTTACCACTGAGTCAGGGGCAAAAATAACATCGACGTGGTTGCTAAACAGTAAACGATTCATACCATTTAATTCCTTCATTGTTTTCCCATCTCCTCCTAATTCTTTTGGTAGCTGTTGCCACACAAAGTGTTTATGCAGACTTTGAATATTTGGATGAATGACGAGTCTTTCTTTCAGCTTTGCAGATAAACCTTGTTTATACAGCATTACTATAGTATCAAATAATTTGTAACCGCTTATCATGTGTATTTTCTTAACTCTTTGACCCATGGCATCCTACAAAATTCAATATATTGTTATTGTTTTTAAACTTTCGCGATTTTTCTACATGTTAGATATATATTTTTTTTTTAATACGTTTCCCGCAGTAGGGTACAAGCCCTGTGTCGCGGGGGATTTTACAAACATACAAGTCACGAACACAAATTACACCCAGACCCGGAACAACAATTTGTGGATCACACAAAGTGATGTCCCGTGTGGGAATCGAACCCACGACCTCTTGCGTAGCAGTCGGACACACTCCCACCGCGCCACAGAGGCAGTCGAATTTTGGAACTTAATCGAGTAAAATATTTAAAGGTTCGAAACTTTTATTTACCCGACGTTTCGATCGAATTGCACCGATTGTGGTGATCGTGGTGGTAAATAATTCACGCGATTAAGTCCCGAAATATAACTAATTAAATATTTTGGTTGATTTATTACTGAGTTTTTACATGAGTTTAATTTTATCTACAGACTTAATAGTAATTTGAAAATATTTTTATATCTGGAGCTATAATCATTAATTATCATCAGTCTGAAGACGTCCACTGCTGGATATAGGCCTCATCCAAAGTAAACTATGTAAAAACTACTATGCGTGTGAATAATGTATTTATAGCTTAGATTCCATAATATGTCATAAAGAATGCGTTAAAAACTTTTGCGATTGGGTAAGTCTAATGACATTTTATCTATAATAATATTATAAAGCTAAGAGTTTGTTAATTTATTTGAACGCGATTATCTCAGGAACTACTGGTCCGAATTGAAAATTGTATTACAGTTGGATTAGCCCATTTATAGAGGTAGGCTATAGGCTATAACATCGCGCTACGACCAATAGGAGTAGCAGCAATGAAAAAAGTTGCAAAAGTAGGGAATATTTACGCAGACAAAGTTGCGCGGTTCAGCTAGTACATAATATACCGAGAGTACAGAAGGTAAACATCATATATACGACACGTGCTCGAGCAACGCGCGTGTGGCTAACTTTATTTTTTATAACATTAAGTTGCATTAGGTACCGCACTGCGATATTGAGCAGTCAGTATACTGAGCGTCAGCTTCGCAGTGCATAATGCAACTTAATGTTTATTCGTACGCTTGATTGACATCAGCGTAAGAGGAAATAAAGCCTAAGCATCTCTCATGGATACGTAAACTCAGGACGCTCTTCGGACAAACTACAGAGTGATCTGAAGTGGTCTGGAATTCTGTGTCCGTGAAAGATGCGTAGGTAGGTATGCGTTAAACGATCGAGGTAGTTATGAACATTACCTTCTATACTCTCCATATTTTGTGGTTTATAAAGATATTATAATTTCGATATATATATTATACTCACGACTATCAGTGTCAAACCTTTGTGTATAATAACAGGATTCATCTTTCCAACATTGCTAATAGTCATATTTCTCAAATCTGCTATCACTTCGTACCCAAAGCAGTAATCGTTGTTTAACATGTATTGAGCCAACTGAAATATAATAACTTAATAAAAAACCCTGCACAAATAATATGAAAACAAGATGTCCTACATAATCATATAATTTCATGCAGTCGGAAGCATTAATGAATCTCGATGAACTTAGTAAAGTGCCTCCGACTGCATGACATTATTTAAGTCTACAACTAACTTTTATCACAGCTATTGTCAAGTATTTGATTGTTGGTTGCCAACTAACATTTTAAGTATCACAGTCATAATCATGTTATACCTTTTTGAAATGCCTAAGAGAAGGCCTTTAATCTGATGCCCATATTTCAGTATTCGACACATTTTTTTTTTCACTCCTCTTTATTTTGTCATCTCACAGCCGCCATGTTTGTTTTTTACAAACGTCACCTATCTATGAACTCTTGAGCGATCAAGACGAATCTAACGACGTCTTAATTGTATAAATCCGTTTAGTGGTTTATGAGATATAAGGTATTAAAAAATATTGCATACATACATACAAGGTACGCGCGAAAAAACAACCCTTCCTTACAATCGGGTAAAATAGATAAATACTTTTCCCAGCCTACCTTCTAATTTAAACGATAGTTTATTTTTATGAAGTACAATTTCAATGGTTATTTATTTACTTAATTTATTTCCGTTTTGAAACGAAACTCAATCTGGCAATTCAATTCTGTTTAACATTAGCAGAACATGTCACACACGCGGTAGTATGTCTAATGTGTATTTTAATTTTCTGTAGTGTGTTATGTTTATTTTCAGTTATTGAATTTACTTTTATCACATATTTTAATTAAATATAAGCTTTCTGCGCACCTTCTCCATATAACCTTTAAATGTGCCAAATTTCATACTTCTTTGTCTGCGTAATTTTTGTATAAACGAGTACAAACTTTTTGTTTAACGTATTTAATATATGGACACATTAGTTTGTTTAAATTTCCATAAAAAATGCTTAATACGTATAAAAAATAGTTACTTAGTTTATGCAGATGTGGTTGGACGGTTAAATAGTTTAGAAGATTACTAATATTTCTCAGGGCTTCTAATAAAACTAATATTTTGGGACAACTAACACATCATCATCTGATCCCAAACCAGACAGAGCCTGTACTATGGTCACCAGAGAACTGATAAATATACTTATATATATTTAAAAATACACACATGTTAATAAAGATAAATGACACTCAGACACAGAATAAACGATCGTGCTCATCACACAAAGTTTTATACTGGGTGGGGATTAATCCCAAGACCTCTGGCTTAGCGGTCTGTGTCACTTACCAAAAGACCAACAGGCAAGTCAAATTATTAATGTTAATGTTTAGAAATCTTACCACTAGATAATATCTGTAGTACGAGAGACAAGTAAAGCCGCTGTCATCAACCCCATTAGCATTAGTTAATATTATACGATAGTTGTCCTTTGTTGGCTTAGGCAATACGCAAATGTTCCTAAAGTAATATTACAATAAGTATTAGAAAATAGGTACACGCTGTAAATTATAAAATTACAAGTTGTCTCTTTAAAGTGAACGTACGTTAGTCATGACACGCTTAATCTTATTTGCACAAACTCTTGTTTCTATATCGCAAAAATAGCTTGAACAAACCGCTTGTTTGTACAATATCATTTTGCACAAATAAACATGTACGTGAAGACGGTACGTAACCGTTTGCCAACTGGTTTAAGCAAATAACATTGTGCGTAGAGCGTGTAGGGGTCCGGCTACACGCAGCGACTTGCATGCGCAAACACTTTGTGCCAATTTTTGCACAAACTCCGGCCCGTATTGGTTGGCTATAAATGTTGATAAACTTTCACGACTTGTACACATTATGAAAATAAATATATTACGGGTCTTAATCGCGTGATAATTTAATGTAAAATACCTTGTTTATCGCACGACTTTTCGACCGAATTGCAACGGCCGTAGTCACATTGGTTGTTTTGCATGCAAGTCGCTGGGTGTAGCGGGACCCTAACATAAACCCACTATGGCCAAATATTGTAACTTCAACCTATTTTCCCATTAAGCTGTCTGTCATTGTCGGCCGACAGAAATGCATTTCAGCACGACTCAAAACTAAGTATCGTTTGAGTATTCTGTGACTGTTTGAAATCAATATATTTTAATACCCATAGTACAATGGTCTGATCAATAGAATAAATAAATCTTATAATATATAAGATTTATGTATTAGGCAAAATAATGTAAAGGAAAAATACGAAAACATACGCGTTTGTAATTTTAATAGGACGGATACCTTTACAAAGTTCCACGCATTACTTCGTCTTTTGCACTTACAAATTCTTTTGTTGCGAGCAAATAAATTTATTTTTATATTTAATTATTTACTTGAATAGTTTAAAGAAAAAAATATTTCAATGGAAAGCTTCGGATTAAAAATAAACTTGAAACACTTACATTACATTGAACATATGAGTAAATTCATTATTTATGTCATATTTCTGTAAAAAATCTGGCATTAAATTGACACAAGTGCATAATTTATCTATTTTCTGTTTTGTCCTTTCAATTGATCCCTTGTTGTAAATCAACATACGCTCCAAATATTCTTTATCTGAAGATTAAAAATATATTATTTCATATATTATCTTTCTCTCTATACATTCTGTTCCAGAAATCATCAGGCAAGGGATAAGAGTACTAAAATAATTTTTTTTCACGTAATTATTTTGAATGTTATAATTTACATTCAATATAGAAATCAGTAACATCAAACTATGCGTTGATTTTATAATTTCTGTTAAATTATTCTCGTTCAATTGTGCAAATCTTAATATTTGATATTGACAAATTAAAAAAATTGTCACATCAAATTAAATTTGTATTATGAAAATAAGCTTACCGAATTCTTTAACTCTAAAATGATTTTGCTGTTTAATCCAATTATCTAGCTGCACAATGTCCTGTTTCAACTTATTCACATCTTTATACCCAAGAGCCCTTCTGACATCAAATAACTGATTGTCATTAAATTCTAGTATAGGGTTCGACTTTATTTCTTCCATTGTGTTATCGCAAGCCGGATATATCGGCTGTCTAATTGTTCATATAGAAAGACAGACCCTATGTCAATGAGATATCAGTACTAGCGAGTATTGCCAACAGACCACCTTTTTATACTGTTCGGAATCCATTTGTCGTATCATTACAATATTATAAACAAACTAAGCTACAAAGTTAATTTAAATTACTTATAACCTCTCGCTGATGACCTGTCTACATCAATGTATAGCCACTTATGTTCTAAGACATTTTGTAATTATTTATTTTGCAATAGAAATATTAAAACTATTGATTATTAACATTACAATGTAATTGTCTCCTCTTCATTTCCATCGGATCATCCTTATATTGTACTTATACTTATTACTAAACTTATTGTTTCGTCACCTGCAAAAAATATACTTTATTAATAACTTTTTTATAAAAAATTAAAACCGACTTCTAAAAAAATTGTAAAGTTATTGTTTCGTCACCTGCAATAAATATACTTTATTAATAACTTTTTTATAAAAAATTAAAACCGACTTCCAAAAAATAATATAGGTAGATACAACATTAAAAATTAATTAAACATTTTGAAGTTGGTGCCTAAAGCATAAAACATTTCCTGGCTCCAACTTCAATATTTTTAATTAATTTTTGTTGTTATATCTATATTATGTTTCCTTTTTAGTTACCTTATATTTATTTTGGAAGTCGGTTTTAATTTTTTTGTAATAAAGATTTTATTATCCAAACTGCTCATTTATTTTTACAAAATGTTGCGTTTTGCGATACAAGGCCGTTGATTTTTGAGGGTTGTTTCACCTGACTATCAGTTCCATTACATGATTTGACAGAGGCGAAGAATCAGGTATCGAACACGGTACTAAAATCGCAACCCGCAATATTTATTGTTGAATGGTTTCGCTGGTCATCTTTGGTCTTCATCATCAGTTCCATTTCACTCAATGGTGTTTTTGAAGAGTAAATGCACGTATTACAACAAAACATACCCAAATTACTATAGGTGATATATTTGAAGGGTTTCCTCGATTTCTCCAAGATCTCATGATCAGATCTAAACTTTGATGATAATTTGACCAATCTGGAAGTAAACCCTTTAAATCACAAAAATATTTTTTCTAATCGGTCTAGCCGTCTGCAAGTAATCGGATAACAAACATTAAAAAAAAATAAGCCGAACAGAGAACTTCAACAAAAAAAAATACTGTCGAATTGAGAACCTCCTCCTTGTTGAAGTCTGTTGAAAATACTAATATTTGATACCCATTAATTAGACTGTTCTGTCAACAGTCTGAAACAGTGCCAGATGCGTCATTATTTGTCAAAAAGCATTTTGAAATATAATCATATAATATATTCTATTCCATTCCCAGTTTGTAAATTTATCGTGGCTATTTGCAAGATGTCTCTTTCTCAATAGGTTCCTTTTTCAATGCCTTTTTTGTAAAGGTTACTTTATCAAAATGCCTCTTCCGCAAAATGTTGTAATAATGAATACAATATAACATTTCAAAGAATAAAGGTAAGCACAAAAGGGAGTACCTAGAGGAAAAGATTTGTCATTAGACATTTTTTTGACAAAAAGATAAAGTTGTAATTAAAGAAAAATATTTTTTACAGTTTTGTAAGGAATATTTTTTACCTCGAAGACGTTAATATATCTAAACTTTACTTGTGACAGCACTTTTACTACTATGAATGAAAATTTAAAAAAAAGAAGCGGACTCAACGGATAAGTCTGGGACAGATCTTGTTAAAATTGTTTTGGATCACGACAATATTACCATTTATTGGGTCGAACGTTTAAATGAATATTGGGTGAAGGTTCTTGATGGTAACAATAAGTACAACAAAACATAATATTTGCTTTTAAGTTACGAATGTAGACATACCTACCGCCATTTTATACCAGATGTGGTATATTATTATGGTATTTGACCCCCATTTGTTTTATGTGTCTATTGTTGCAATAATCTTTAACTGCTGTTAATAAATTGCGTGTTCATACATATATTCTGAGTAGTCATGACAGTTTTTTCTTTTCTCGAAGACAACTCGACTACGACATGGTTCCCTAGTGTGGGATTTTAATTATTTTCGAGAAATCCTTGAAATTCACTAAATAAATAAATCTTTGCGGGTTTGCAAAGTCATTGTTACTCCGTGTACTCAACCAACCGTGGACCATGAACACGTATATCGATCGATAATTGTATCGATAAGCTAAAACTCAATGCGAGGTTAGTTGGTATGCTCTATTGACATCCAATATGTGCGACATGTGCTAAGTCAGCACTCCTCCAAAATAATGAACAGAAACAAGTGAATGAACCATGAGATACTCGTACTATAGGGTTCTGAGAAGTCTGTGGCTTAATGTTAACCGAGCAGATTCGAGAGATCAGCAAGGATAAGCGTCATTTCCACTATCAGTCCAAAAAAAGGTGACAGTTTTCTGCGCCTAATATCTATTCGGTCTAAGGCAGCGGACTCACAATCGTAAGCTCGGGTTGCGGGTTCGGATCCTACCCAATAAACTACCGACGTGAATTTACTTATATTACAAGCCATTGAGCTTATCTTTGTCCAGCTTCGTTGTCATCTGATGAGATTGGCGATCGTAACCGAAATCGGTTAAGAAACATAATTATGGGGTTGATGCAAAATGAACGCCTGGTCGTTGTATAACGCAGATAGCTTAGCTACACTAAATATATCTCATCACGTAGGCGTTGAATCATTATTATTATTATGTAGAGTTTAAGCCGAAAAATAGGAGCTAGTTCAGCATATGCCAGGCAAGATGCCTGACGCTGGTTTTCAACTAGCCCCTTTTTATAAATATCCTAATAGTATAAATAGATAAATAATATAATAAATTACAGAAAAGATAAATAAAATAATAATTTATAGTAAAAATAAATAAAAATAATAAATACCATATTGATAATAACACTTATAATACCTTTTCAACTACTACTTTAACAGGACTATACTATTATTATACACCCGTCTTCGTAACATAATATTCAAACGTAAATGTCTCTTTTCTGAATGTCCATTGTTAATTAATATTGGTGGTTGTTACGTCTTAATTTTTGTTAATATTTGACGGTATTTGAAAGATTCAATTGCATGTTGCAGTATATAACATTGTGATTTCATCTTTGTTATGCTTGATTTTAGATACCTACTGTTTAAGGTCCAAAAAAACATCTATCAGTATTTTTGGCAGGAGCTCTTCGTGCGCACAAGCGGCAATTCTCGATAAAGCGGTGCCCGCGGTGAAACCTTCTGTCAGCCATATTTTAAATAGCACAACCCAGACTAAACATTTTGTTTTTAAGAAGATTCTTTGTTTAAAAGTGAAATATTTATAACCATGCCATACTTTAATATAATAATATTCTATGTTGTACGTGAACTATTTAGTACACCGCGTATGCCGCAGCAATGCCCGCCGCTTGCAAAGCACGCGGTGGCTATCAGTGATAGCCACCGCGTGCTTTTGCTACACGCCGCGGACGCCGCGGCGGTCCCCGCCACACTTACATCGTATATCGCTAATCATCGTTCGTTCAAGCATCGTATTTTTTATAAGTTTTAGTAGTAAAACTACATTCTCCGCCGAATATGTACACAATACAACTCATAACTAAAACTGGAAAAAGGTTCATTAACACCAGCCTTTTCATCGAACCTATGACTGACACGAACGACACACTACAATAATTACATAAACTACTCCATGACACATATATGATGCCACACACATCATTGCTGGGCACTTCTACGGCTGGAATAGAATGTGGGGGTCACCCGTCAACAATATACGAGGTCGCCACAACAACCAGTCCTTTGCTCTCCCAGCTTAGGTCGTCGGTCCACCTGGCAGGGGGCCGGCCTACCTTAAGTTTACCAAGTCGCTGTCTTCTCTTTAGGACTCGTTTGCTCCAGCTGCCATCGCTCTGGCCAGCCCATCGCCACTTCAGCGTGCTTAACCTGCTAGCTACGTCGGTAATTTTAGTTCTTTGTCGGATGACCTTTATGCAAATTTTATCCTTCAATGAAAACCAAAACGTAGCTCGCTCCATAGCCCGCTGCACAACTTTAAAATTGTAGACTAACCCAAGCGTAAGTGTCCACGTTTTGGCAACGTAGGTCATAAAAAGTAGGACGTACCTTAGTTTTCAGGCATTGCGGTAGATACAAATGAAAACTCGACGAAGTTTCCTAAACGCTGCCCAACCCAATAGTCCTTCTGTCGACTTCTTTATCAAAGCTGAATTACTTGCCCAATGTAAATATATTTTTAGATAACTTCGAGTATCGACCCTTGGACATCAATGGGGCTCGACATAACATTTCCATTTAACAAACCTTTGCTTTTTTCTAAATTGATGCCGAAACCAACACGTCTAGAGGCTTTCTAGCGAGGTGGTTAGTGATAACTCTCGAGAACAACATGTAAATAAGGCTCACGAGTGAGATAAGTCTGTAGTTCTTCAGCAAAGTTTTATCAACTTTTTGAAAAACAGAACCACCGCACTCCCGCTACATGCTCTGCGGAGTTGAAGAGATTTGCTAGCTCTTTCAGAACTGGGGTCCCTCTGCTTTCCGAAGCTCTGTAGTGATTCCGTCATCATCGGTTGTCACCATTTGTTATTCTTAAGTTGCTCGAGAGCTGCCCCGACCTTGCCCCCGCCTTGCCCCCGTATCCGAAGTGCATTCCTACGACTCTGCGCCGCACCCGAAGTGCATGACACGACGCTGCGCTCTGAGAGTGCATCGCTGCACACCTACCGGCACCCTAACTTAATAACTCTTTAAACTTTGCCTTCTTTTCTATATTAACTATTGTAAATTCTCCGGTCCATTGTACTTATTTTGCAATTAGGCTTAAGTTCTTACCCCTGTGTTTTCTTCTACTTTACTGTAAACTAGTTTTCTACTATCTACTACTTCATTATAGCTCATTACCTCTATTTATTCTTTCATTACATTACAGTATGTTATGAGTTGTCAAATGCTATTAAAAGTAAAAGAGTCAACTATAATGCATTTATGCGAATACGAAGCATTCTGACAGTAATGAGCTCTGCTACTCGAATCGCTCATTACAGTTGTCCAAAATGCTTCGTGTAACCACGGCCGGTGAGTCGACCTTTTGCAACTTAGTTAATACACTACCGTGTAAAGATACTCGCGATGATATAACTATTAATATACCTATAAGTTTGGACGGAACCCTCAGTACGCGAATCCCACTCGCACTTGGCTGGTTTTTGGAAGAACCCCATGCTTTAGTCCTAAGGGAAAATCCCGACAGGTAGTCAAAAACAGGTAGGAAAAACCCGCTGATTTGTACTTTGCTCTCTCTAGGTAAAGTAGTGCAGTCTTCATTGAATATTTTTGATATACTCGTATGCAGGTCATTATTAAGGAATGTGGGGCCATTTTAGGCCCGCGCCGGTGCGACTACTACTTCCTGCAGAGGCTTTTTTGTGACATTTTTTAAGCACCTACTTACCTTGAAAATATTTTTGACTGGCTTAGGTATTACAAACGTGTTTTATATAATATGAATAATAATATCTTGGGACAACTAACACAACGTTATCTGATATCAAACTAAGCAGAGCTTGAACTATGGAAACCAGACAACTGATAAACATAATAAATACATACATATTTCATAAATAACATTCACACACAGAATAAACCATCGTGCTCATCACACAAAGTTTTATGTTGGCTGGGGATTCGACCTCAGGCTTAGCAGTCAGGGTCACTAACCAATAGGCCAACAGGCCAGTCGAATATTAAAATTTAATTTATATTAAAATTTATTACCTTATCGTATATTTTGATATTATAGAAACCGTCGGATAGTATTTTTGGTAACAAACTTGTACTCAATGTAATATTTATAAGCTTTTAAACTTGTATTTTATTGATACTGATTTTTATTATTCTAACAATAGTATTTCTTTTATTAAAAAAGTAGTTACTATATTTATCTGCAAAAGGTACACTTTTATAAGCTTTGCCTAAGCTATAGTTGACTTGTAACTGTTTTAACTGGTAAAAATAAACGAAATAAACTATTGGTAACTTAGCAGTATAAGGCGACTTTGTGAATGAAGCGTCATTAAGTTTTCTACAAAAAAACACTAAGCAACGTGAGACACAAGGTCTTGTATTTACAAATAAGTAACACGTGTTACACGAGTAGAAGAGACAACAGTACCAACTAGACAAAAAAATGCATGTTAAGCACGCCAACATACTGGTGGTAATGACTAACATTTTGAAAAAAACTTTTAGGGTACGATCTTATGATAAAAGATTTCAAAAATATCAAAGGTCTAGAAAACGATTAAATCCCTCATATAATTTAGTGTTAGTATCCTTAAACAAAGTCCAATCTTTCTCTAGCAATTCCTGTCTTGCTTCTATGTATTCTATAGTTAATCTATCTTTTCCACACTTTTTAAAATTAGTCAGACCTTTAGTAATAACATTTTGTCGGTCCTTTAAAACATTAAATAACCCTTCCATTTTTATAAAATATATATTCCTTAATTAATATAAAAAGTATAGTAAAATTTAAAAAATAATGAAAAGTAACTTGATAACAAAGTATAAAATATAATTTGATTGCTCAAAAGAGACTCTAGTGGCTTTCTTTGCTATAATATTATATCTATATACTTATACAAATTAATCCTTACTATATCTTGGTCACGCCATGCCGTTTGTTACCTACACCTACTTTGTAGAAGGTTCTTACAAAAAAAGACCTATATTTATAATTCATAGCTAAGAAATGTCAGTCAGTCACATCTGTTTGTGAAATCAAATCCTCGTCCCCAACCGGTATACGACTGTTTGAAAAATGTGTAGCAGCTAATAACAAGTATTAGGTAGCTGCGACAGCTAATTAACGATTAGTGTTTTTTTTACCACGTAGGTGGCAAAGCAGGTAACTGCTTCCTATCTAACTTTGTAGCAATATAACAACCAAATTGAACCAAATTTGACTGCCTCTGTGGCGCGGTGGGAGTGTATCCGACTGCTACGCAAGAGGGTTCGATCCCCACCCAGGATAAAACTTTGTGTGATGAGCACGATGGTTTATTCTGTGTCTGGGTGTAATTTATCTATAATATGTATGTATTTAGAAATATATAAGTATGTTTATCAGTTGTCTGGTTTCCATAATACAAGCTCTGCTTAGTTTGGGATCAGATAGCGTTGTGTGAGTTGTCCCAAGATATTATTATTATTATTATTATTAAATTATAAATTATTGTTTTTAAACTTTCGCGATTTTATATTATTGGTACTTAATTGCGTGACATATTTAAAGGTGCCTTTTATTTACCCGACGTTTCGATCGAATTGCACTGATCATGGTCACGGGTCGACTTATAAATATAAATTACTAGGAGAAGTAAAACTAAAAAAAACGTACGAACTCCATAAAAAAATATTTTAATGAAGTAGTAAGTTTTTTATTATGCCTACTACAAAATGAAGAGACATACAAAGTGCATCCGATGGTAAGTGTAACGTTAGCCCATAACAGTATCAGTGTCACCCCCTCTGCAGCAGAAGGACAGATACGCAAAATCCCAGATTAGCAGGAGGACTCCTTCTGCGAGGAGGTGATGCTGCAGAAGGAGACGGCGGAACGCGTGAGAGACAGACGGCCCTCACGCCCCGGCCGCCGCGCGGCACGGGTGCCAAGGTACGACATCCGGCCACCCTAGGCGCAGGCCTGCGGACGACGAGCAGTGGGTAGCTTGCCGTCCAGCTTAGGACCAGGCCCGGGTCGACGGCGCGCTAGTGTTCCACGCGCGCCTCAAAGAGGTGTCAGCAAGTGACGGGGCCCCATTGGGCCGGCGCCCACCGGGAGTGCGGGATCGTTCGAAAGAGTTACCGTGCTCCCGGAACACCAGGGCGAAAGAAGGAACACAGATGAGTTTTAGTCAGTAAGAGTCTGACACGCCCTTTCGCTCATTCCCACAGCGGGAGAAGTCATTTGATGATTTCCCATCTATAAAAAAAAAAAAAAAAAGATTAGCAGGAGGACAGATTAGCATAAAAGCAGAAGTACAGACACATACAGAAACAAAATAAAATTTAATAGTTAACTTCATAACAAAAAAAAAATAACATTGGTATATACATAAGGAGAACAAAGAAGAATTAATTCGTTTTTGTAACTTTGGCCAAATGTATCAAACATTCTAATGCAGAAATTTTGTCAGTGATTAAACTCGTAATGACTTGATAATTTTTTTTACCTTAAGTGTAGTAAGATATGAACGTTTTTGTGGTTTACTATTGCCGGTCAACTTCAGATCTTAAAAATATGCTTTTTTATTGCCCCAATCCTTCTTTGCAAAGATCTGAATGTCACAGCACTTCGTCATTTGAAACATAAGAAATCACACAAATAGCTCCCACTTAAGGCCGTTATTGTGATGGGCAACTACGGAACCAAACACTGTCCGTGGCCCGGAACATACTTAGCTGGTTTTAAAATAAAATATCTCGTAAGAACGGTCTCTCCATACGAACGTCCTTCGCAAATTGTACTATTAAACACATTTTTCTAGCTTGTCATGCCAGTTGTAATCAGATTCTCGTGATAACACCATGGAAGAGTTAAAGTCGACTCCTATACTTAAATTTAATGACAATCAACTATGTGACGTCAGGAAGGCTCTCGGGTATGAAAATGTGAATAAGTTGAAACAGGACATTGAGCAGCTAGATGATTGGATTAAAAAGCAGAATCATTTTAGGATTAAAGAGTTTGGTAAGTACTTATTTTCTACAAACACAACTAGATACCACACCAGATAATTTGAGTTTAATTATTTAAACTGATTGAAAAATTGGAGCAGATGCATGGTCTTTATTCACGTAACTTATATCGTGACACGACTGTGCTGTAACCGTGCACTAACCATGACATAACCATACCATTTTTTTTTATCTTTTATTCAATTGGGGTTTTTATTCTTAAGAATACGTCAACCCCATCGTACCTTATACATGTACAGTAAACTTATTCTAAATGGAGCTAAGATGGATTGAACAAGTCCTACATCCATGGAATTTAAGCGATATTCATTTATGAGCAACTCTCGCTCATTTTTATTCCTGACACACTCCTTAAGCAAAAAAAAATATAAATCTACTGTCATTCTAGGATTAAGTTAAAGTCATTGGAAGAAACTAGCGTCAAAAATACAGGCTCGGCCTAGCTTGGATGCTAGTATTCATTACTATAGATCTTACATTATTCTGTACTAAATTATATATATGTATTGTGAAACGTTATTTTTAAGTGCTAGTGATTGAAAACACTGGATGTAATTACTCGCAACATGTAAGTGATTTGTGTGTCAATAAAGTTTGGAAAAGCAAGCAAGTGTTGAACATCTTCAAGCTTATTGCAAGTTGTACAATTTGGAGTATCTGTTTTGTTCATTACAAACGCAAATTTTGCTGATGGATAGTATCTGGAACGCAACCTTAGAGCTAATTTTACATAATTTCTACTTATCCTACTGTCATCAAACCAGGGAAATTATGGAGGCTCATGTTGGATTGTTTTGTACCAAATTCCTTTTTCTTTACATATTTCATTAAAGTACTCCTTCCAATTATTAAAACATATTAATTTAAGTTTTGAAATGTATTGGGTGAAATATGGTACAAAATTTAATTCAGTTCCTTCTCTTAGTGCTATAACCATACATCCATCAAGTTCTCGATTGCCGCTAACACCAATCCAGCACCGAGGCACACGCGGCACGCTTCAAAGAGTCAAATATCCTCGCGTCAATGTCAAAAATAGCCGCAAAAAGTCTTGCATAATTACGTTAAGTTTGACATTTGCCTCCTAAAATAATTAATGGAATAGGTATCGGTTATATTATATTTAATAGTTTGCTGACAACAGCCAACCTTTATTTTTAGTTATAGTGTACAAAGGAAAATCATAGTTCAATCAATAAGTGTCACGTAAAAGTAATGAAACTATACTTATTAGATGTATATTAGATATATTTCGGGACTAAATCACGTGAATTATTTAGTATATTTATTATCAGCCGACCCTTGACCACAATCGGTGCAATTCGATCGAAACATGGGGTAAATAAAAGGTACCTTTAAATAATTTACGCAATTGAGTCCCGAAATATATCTAATATGGATAAAAATCGCGAAAGTCTAAAAACAATAACTAAAAGATATAGTAACTCGTAAATTACAGTTCGAAGAAAGTCAATCCATCGGAAAATTACCAATCTGCAACTATGTACACCCACGGCATGTATTTACATTCAAGCTCATATTATAATAATAATATAATAATTTCTTTATTTAGCACCTTAATCTAATACAAAAGGGTGTTATTGCTAATAGCTACATGTGACAGAAAAGACTGGTAGATTAAGTACAGCATTATCAGAATACAACATCGGCTAGTTTTGGGTACAGACAGGTTTACCTCTGGTTCTCAAACTAGGTTGTTACCTGTGTTTTGAGTTAAGCAGTGTATAGGTTAGGTTAGGTTATAAAAATCCTTTTTAATAACTTTTATTCTTCTATGTAACTCCTGTTACATTTCCAACATAACTTTTACAATTATGACGAGTTGAAGAGACTTGACAGAGTGCCATGGAGTTTACACCTTTTTTACATTTTTTTCTAATATTATCTTCGTAACTTCATGAAAGTATCTTACAGTGCCTTTATCCAGATGTAAAGAGATTTTTAATAGTACCACCAATAGATAGGATTTTAAAATAAAATGCGCTGGGAGCGCATTTTATTTTTTAGATTAAAAATTAAAATTAAATTTCGCTTCTCTTCTCTCAGAGCTGATGATTACATAGTAAAAAAGTTGACGTGACATGGTGAAATGAATAACGAAATTCATGCAGTTTTTTTACAAATTTCAGATCGTGGGTATTTGGAGCGACTGCTGATATTCAACAAGGGATCCATAGAGAGAGCTAAACAGAGATTGGACAAATTATGCACATGCACTAATCTAATGCCGGATTTCTTGCAAAACTTTGACATAAACAATGAGTTTATGCCTAGTTTCAATGTGGTGTAAGTTTTTAAAAATATTTAAGGAGTGTTAAACGCCAATTTACCTAAAGACCTTACATCTAACATATATATATTTAAAACATATAAAGAGAAACTAGAAACAATAGAAATGAGGTTTCTGAAACCACTTGTTAGCAATAAAGTTAAAGAACAAAATAAAAATAAGTATCTAATTCTAGTTAATAACTACGACAATCGGGAGCATAACTTGAGCAACGTTACAAATGCCTACAACACCCGCACAATGATAGGCAGACGGCAGATATAACGTACCAAGGATAAACAACTATTATGGTGATAGGACATTAAGAAAACGTCTGCCTTACTTGTTGAATAGTCTGCTCAAGGACATTCGGCATGGAATAGATTAAAATACTTTTAAATTGATATATAACGTGCACGGACTTTTAATTAAAAAAAATAAACGTATGTACCTACTTGTACTTGTATAAGAATATTGTACGGAGAGTCGATCTCACAGTAAAACCATTAACATGGTTTTGTGAGACTTTGTATGTTTTTCTGTAACTTGTCTTTATTAAATCTATACTAATATTATAAAGCTGAAGAGTTTGTTTGTTTGTTTGAAGGCGGTAATCTCAGGAACTACTGATCCGATTTGAAAAAATCTTTCGCTGTTGGATAGCCCATTTATCATGATACGATCAATACATTTTTATTAATACTGTAACAAAAAAAAACCATAACTGAGAAAATAATAATGTATTTTGTTATTCGTATGAAACTGTTTAGGTACTGGTCCATATATGATTTTATTGGCCAATAAAATCATATATGGACCAGTACCTAAACAGTTTCCAATAACCAGTACATATAGGTAGATAGACCTTAATCAAGTTAATATTTTAAAGAGAGATTTATTTATATAGAACCTGTATACGGTACATACTGATATATAGGTTGTCCTGGAAGCTCATAGCATTTAAGCACATGTAGTTTTTACCCGACTGTAAAGAAGGGTTATGTTTTTGGAGCGTATTTTCACGACGTTTGAAAAACAACAAACATGGCGGCTGTGAGATGTCGAACAAAAGAGGTGTAAAAAAAAAGTTGTTTTGAATACTGCAATATGGGTATCAAATTAAAGGGCTCATCCTAAGCATTTTAAAAAGGTATAACATGATTATGACTGTAATACTAAAAAAGTTAGTTAGCAACCATTCTTTTTTCAAATTTCAATACTTGACAATAGCTGTGATAAAAGTTAATTGTGACATCGGTTCCATACTACAACCACTAAAAAGTATTAAATAAAAAAATAAATTATAAAAATAAAAAACCCGCCTGCACAAAAATTATGAAAACAAGATCCAGGCACTTTACTAAGCTCAACGAGATTCATTAATGCCTCCGACTGCATGAAATTATATAATTATGTAGGGGATCTTGCTTTCATTTTTTTTTTGTGCAGGTGGTTTTTTTTTTATTAAATATATTTTTACCTTTGTTGTAAGTAGATGCTCCTACTATATTTTACCCACTACGGCTGATTTTAGTTTATCTAATTTTTCAACTTTTTGATAATACAATTTGTATCAGTCCTTTAATATGGTGTATAGTATATTAGTCGCAGCACTTTACCCCCATATCAAGTTTATAAACATTCAAACATTGTTAAATTGGCAATTTGAAAAGAGTGGCCGCCAGATTTTATTGCCAGGTTCTTTTTTTTTTTTCCGGCTTTACCTATTGTTTGCGAACTTGGCATTACATGTACATGTAGAAACCTGACGTATCACAAGATATATAACTATAGGCTATATAAAATCACGCTACGACTAATAGGAGCGGAGAAGCAATGAGAAATGTTGCAAAACGGGAGAATTTACGCAGATGAAGTTGCGCGAGTCAGCTAGTAAATAAATAAATGTACCATGAAACTCCCGAAATGTGAAAACACCAAAGGCTACTCATACAAACTGTCGCTGAGATCAAATGCTTAGATAGCTTATGCATTATATCAGTCACGTTATTTATCATGACTTTTCTAGCCACACCTGTTTATTACCGACGGTATTAAAGGATAATTATCGAGTACTTATCTCAAGCCTTAGAGGAAATGACGACAGCAAATTTGATATAATTGACTACTACAGGTACTTTATGTTGGTAAGAATTCTGGTTGTCTTTACAATATGAGTAATTATCTATTGGAATATTATAAGGCTGAAGAGTTTGTTTGTAAACAAACAAGGAAACAAACAAATTAACAAAATTTGTTTGATTGCTTGTTTGTTTGAACGCGGTAATCTCAGGCACTACTGATCCGAACTGAAAATATACTGTTGGATAGCCCATTTATCGAGGAAAGCTATAGGCTATATAATATCACGCTACGACCAATAGGAGCAGAGCAGCAATGAAAATTATTACAAAAATGAAAAAAAAATTCGCAGACGAATTTGCGCAGGTCAGCTAGTTATGTCATATCCTTCAAATATATTATTTATACACACCGTGAATTTGTAGATGTGTTGAGTCAAAAAAAAAACATTTGGACTCCACATCAATGATCTAGTCTATAAAAAAATAAATATCAGTATAAAAAAAAAAATATAAAATTGAAAGTTTCGTTTATATTGTCATTAATTTCAAAATTTTCGGCTCCAAAACGACTACAATATCACGGTGTATTGTGAATCGGTGTCCGAGTAGATTGTTAGCTTAACATTTAATTTTCTTTAAAGTGCACGATGTTAGTGGCAGTGGGCGGGGCACATTGCTCGGTGAAACGATAGCCGATGGGGCCGAAGCATTGTCAAGTGCCAACTACAAACTGAAATACGCAGCGCGAGTAGGCCTCCAACGAGATGAACCGATGTTCTGGTGAAGGTCGGGGAAAACCGGTCGTTGTGGATCTTTGCGGAAGGCCTATTTACTAGGATTTTATATGAAACGAATAAATATGATGTCACTTTTTTTTTAACTTTTTGTGATTTTTAAGCATTCTTTATGCTAACATGGTAACATATATTGTTTGAAGCCAAAAATTAGTATCAGGAAGTATACGAAGCCGTGATCATATCCATCTCTATGCTGTTAATCAACTCTAGCACCGAGACCACACTTGAAAACTTCCAATTTCTCATTCGAATGTTGCCATTTTAAGTGAATCGTCATAGGCAATTTTAATTTTTGGTATTTTTTCAGTATGGACATTATGTAATGAACAATGATTATTGCCTTGGTTATGAAGTTATCGGCGATACGAGAAATGTGACTATTGGCAATATTGGAAAACTAAATCCTGTAGTTGTTCACAGAGGTATAACATTAATTGTAGTGAGTAGAAGCTGTTAATTTTTTTATGACACATTTTTTTTACCCAACTGCGAAGTTAAAGGAGGGTTATTCGTGATTGCGATAGCAAGAAACTGAGATTTCTATTGAGTTTGAAACCACTTGACATTAATACAAGATAAATTTAAGAATGATTGTAAACTAAATATTTTCTGTTTTTTAGGATGCCATGGGAGTAAGATTAAAAAAGATACATTTACTAAGCGGTAACAAATTATTTGAAATTATACTTGCAATACTTAAAAAGTCTTTGTCAGCAAAATTAAAAGAAAGGATTGTTATTCACACTAATGTTGAAAGCATATATGAATACATACCAAAGGAACACTTACCTAAAGATTTTGGAGGAAATGAGAAGAGTATGAAAGAATTACATGGTAAGCATTTATACATAATATTATGTACATATATTATATTCTTTTTTTTCTACTTGGACTTCGTCTCATTCACTTGGAATTGCCCCCTAATTTTTTTTTTTTTTCAAACAATCATTAATTTGGTTTTACAATATAAAGTTAATTGCGTTTTCGTTTACAATGCCTAATAGACTGTAGATAGTCGAGTCACATAATATAACTTATAATACGAGCACAGTGTGCCAAGTGCGAGTGTGTTTTACGTTAACGCGATTGACACTATAAGACGTTTGGCGCTCTAATTGGCCCGCTTCAAGCTCTTATCCAATCAGAAAGCCCAACGTTTTGATCGCGTAAAAGTTTCGATCGCGGTAACTTAAAAACAACTAGTACTCTAGGCAATGATCGCTATACAATCAATGACTTTGCCGTCGAAGCAGGCCTCAGATACACTGCCGCGCCACGGCATAATAATGTTTTAAAAAAATGTGGAAGAAAAAAAGATTGAGACACTAAGGTTTTAATAGCCTGTGGGATAGGGCAGGCGTTTATTCAACAGTGTGACAGTACAGTTCATATTTATATTTCTTTCTCATCCACAGATATAAATTTTAAAGAGCTGAGTTCAGGAAGTAACAAAGCAGCAGTAGAATACATGGAAAAGGCTACCACTGATGAGTCCCGAAGACTTGTTTCTGAATTTAACGAGGTGTACTCCGGAATGCCTGGATCTTTTAAAAGTTTGTGTGTAGATTAAGAAACGATCAGGCAAGGTGGCAAATGAGAGTGTTATGTCTTAGGAGAGATTTTAGATGGACAAAATGGAAAGCGATGGAAAGTTGAACGCCAAGAAAAAAAATTAAGCTATGCTAATTTGACAAATAATTTAATGTAATACACTTTTATTCAACTTTGGTGTACCTTTTTTATGTCGTTGTTACCTTGGAAGGTGGGCCGACCTTTGGTGTGGCATGCAACCTGCGTCGACATCCTTGCGCCGTCACATCTTCCAGATACAGCGAGATACGCCTGCGCTGCTGCTGAATCGTCGGTGATTGCCGAATGGCGCAAATATAATAGTCATAACGAAGATTATGTTTTTGAGTCGTTTGGAGTCGAAAGACTAGGTTGTGGGGTCCGAGTGCACGATCTTTTTATTAACTATATCTTAACTCCTGGTCGACGCTTCACGTACCAGAAGGCTTACCAGTACTTTGCTCAGCGAATCAGCATTGTTATTCAACGTGCCAATGCTGCCAGCCTTCTGGGCACGGTACCAGTCGATATCGATGTAGAAAAATTTTATCACTCCTGCTTTATGTACTTTGATTTAATGTAAACCGACATATTTAGAATAAGGTACAATTAAAACATATATACAAGATATTTACAGAATTAAAATAAAAAAGGAGGACAAAACCGTTTAGGCGTCAAAAAATTCCTTCCTATCGATGTCAACAGGTAACATTCCCAGAAGGCTGGAAGCATTGCCACGTTGGTTGACAATGCTAATTCTTTGTGCAAAGAAAAGGCCAGCCTTCTTGTCACGGGAGGCACTGATAAGACGTCGGGACATTTCCTTAAATAATAGGCGCGCACTTTAGGCCCTAGTGAGTCTAAACCCCAAACGGCCCAAATACATAATCCCTAACCAGATTACTGTATTTACGCTGTTTGAGGTTCTCAGCGGATGCAGCAGCTCCAAGGCTCCGAGGCCGCACACGTCCCACAGTGACATCGATGTGGTGAAACACATTGGGCACCCAAACGAAGGCATGCAGCGATGCGAAATGTCGTATTGTCCAATTTTGTACCGAAGTTGAACGATGGAAGAGCCTGCAACCTGATACCCTATTCCCATTCACCCACAGCCAGTAGGCGGGCTCGATCTGTAGGACTTGAAAAAGTATTTAATAGATGCTGCCTTACTGCGGCCAATCCAACTGCCTCTGGGAGGACAGGTTGGAGGGAAAATCAACATTTGGACAAGCCATTTTCCAAGCGTTCAAGGTTTCAGACTTGCACCTCACTTCGGAATCAACCAGTGTAGGAGTTAAAATTTTCCTGGTTAATTCCTTAGTGCCGTGAAGTGAAGACAAGGACGCTGGTAAACTTACATCTGAAATTTTCCGAACACCGAGGCCGCCCAGGCGGACAGGTAAAGGCGCCTGAAGCCATGCTCGGTCGTTCATAGTAATATTTAAAACTAGCTATACCGCGTAACTTCGTCTACATAAATTTTCCCCGTTTTTGCAACATTTCTCATAGCTGCTCCGCTCCTATTAGTCGTAGCCTGACGTTATATAGCCTATAGCCTTCCTCGATAAACGGGCTATCCAACAGTAAGGGAATTTTTCAATACGGATCAGTAGTTCCTGAGATTACCGCGTTCAAACAAAGAAACTCTTTAGCTTTATAATATTAGGATAGATTTATATCATCACTAGCTGTCCCGCGCAACTTCGTCTGCGTAAATTTTCCCCGTTTTTGCTACATTTCTTATTGCTACTCAGCTCCTATTGATCGTAGCGTAATGTTATATAGCCTTCCTCAATAAATGGGCTATCCAACAAAACAAGAATTTTTCAAATCGGACCAGTAGTTCCTGAAAACTTTGACATATATTTGGGCTTTACTCTAGGTATATTCAAGATAGTTCAGCAGCGACTGAGATTGACCAGCTATGCTATTCCCAAAAAACAAAATTTCTAGGCTGTACGCCACGTCGAGTTCGGTTTCGTCGACGACTCGACGTGGCGTACAGCCTAGAAATTTAGGTTATGGGCATAGCGTAGCTGATAAATGTTGATAGTTGATTCTCTGCCTGTGCTGCGGCTTGACTATTGCCAAATATGTACTTATAATGTAGGCACAGTATCTTCAACAGTTGTAGTTTCCTCATATTTCCACGCTAAATATAGTAGCTTTTGAATTTGACAGTTAAAATCGAGGCTGTCAGCTAGGCTGTAAGCTAACTCGACTCTGTAATTTTGATCGGAATACCAAAATCTATAGAAAAATGACAAGAAGCTCAATTTCGCGTAGTTCTGCGCCCTCCCGTCCAGCTCAGCCTTGAGCGCTAGGTTAACTTATGGGAATACCTAATGGGTTTTTCGTCGCTGTGATAGCGCTGTGGTCGAGGCTGTATGTTTTGGGAATAGCACTGCGGCGAAAAATTTTAGGGGATCTTGCACCTATACCCATCTCTCTGTGGTTGTGCTGTGATTAACGAATTTATGAATATTCATAAAATATTAAATTTGCCGTCAATATAATTATCAAGGTATGTTTGACGTTGAGCAATAGGATGCAGAAAAAAAGGAAAGACACTTTGAATAAAATTGTAGTTAACAATGGTCTGATGAGGTATCAAGATTGACTTAAAAATGAAACTCTCCTATACTATATATATATTTAAAAAATAATGCACCTGTTATTTTTCGAAGTACCCTAGAAACAATCTACCTATACCAAAATAAAAATTGTAACTAGTTCTTCTGTTTTCTTATAGTATTGGTATATTATATTTTATTATTATTAAGTCTTATATTATTTGATATGCAAGTTGCAATATTTTTTAAGCAGGATGTTTGTTACTCAATCACGTCAGAAAGACTGAATGTATCAGGGTGAAATTTATAGTCTTAAGCTAATCTTTATTCCGGAAAAATGCCAAATTTTAAGCGAGCAAAGTTAAGGGCAATGGCTTGTATTTTAGCTAGTATCAATGAAAAAATGAGAGACAAAGATAGAAGCTATTAAAATTTAATCTTTACTTCTATTTCTTTATTTAATTTCAGATATTTTTTTGGACATATTTTGCGCTAAGGAGTTTGTTGAATTTTTTAAATAAATAAATGAGGCCAAAACTGACGAGTCCTGCAGACAAACGGCTGCCGGGTTCCTTCAGGGCTTTCAGTGTAGACTAATCGTTATAAATACAGTGGTTTATTTTATTAGTTACTCTGAAGAACTTAATATATATAATGTAATTGAGAAATATATACATATGATCAGGCTCAATTAACAAACATTAGGTTATCGATCTTTTTTTTCAAACAAACACATAATATGTGGGAAAAAATAAGATGGGTTACCATCACATTAGTGTCAAATATTATTTGACACTAATGTAATCATATTTTAAGAATGGGCAACTTTCCTTTCTAAAATACCTAAATTTTACGATATAGGATTTTGTCTAAAATTTTTGAGTGAATGTTGACGTTCTGCAACTACCATAGATTCTACTACTCTTTTGGTTTAAACTGAGCAGGTGGATTTGTATATTGTTCTGTGGTTAGTATGTGTAAAAAAAAAAACAAAAGTTAAAGTGGAAATGGGCCGGCCACAAAGCGAGGCTTGGAGACAAAAGATGGACCTATAACACCATCATATGGAGAGGACCCCAAGGAAAAAGAAAGAGAGGAAGGCCCTTATCACGCTGGGAGGATGAAATAAAAAAAGTCACTGGTCCAAATTGGTGGCAAACAGCTCAGGATTAAGAGAAGTGGACGTTGTTGGAGGAGGCCTTTACCCAACCTGGGGACCTTGCTAATAATTCAAACATAGTGTTATAGATAGTACCTAAATTAAGAAAAAAATGTAGCAGGATAAAATAAAGGCTTTTTTAAATTTTTATTTTATTTATGTGTAAATATAATAATAATATTAAGTCTTTATTTTTCCTCACAATACAATCAAACAAGTAAATTAAATACATACATATGTCATATTGAAAACAGTTTATGATAAATATGTGAGGAGCTGGTGTTCGTTGTAGGTGTAGTACAGACCACCAGGTCCACACCCCTTGGAAATTTGGTAAAAACTATATAATCACAACTGATACATGGCATAAAAGTAAAAATAAATTAAAAATAAAATTGATAAAGCACTTAAGCCCTGTGTGTGTGTGTGTGTGTGTGTGTGTGTGTATGTGTGCGCGCGTGTGCGTGTGTGTGTATGTGTTAGTGTGTGGGTTGGTGAATGTGTGGGTGTTGGAAGTTAGGTAAATCTTATATATATCTAATTGATGTGGTAGGTTCTCTGTAGTATAATAATCTAAAGTTAGCAAGCAGTCTTTTACTGTAGTCTTTAGTTTTGCTTTCGGTAGAGTATAGATTAATAATATTTTGTTTATTTTATTGGTAGCGCTTAGTTGGGTACATGGGCACTGTGGCATCGTAGGAAATGAAGTAGCCGACGAACTAGCCAGATTGGGGGCAGAGATAAGAGCGTGGGGACTTGAACCCTTTTGCGGCATACAAAAAGTCAAAGTCACCAGGTCAAGAGCACTCCAAAGCTCTCTTAGTGGGCTTCAACGCAAGGTTCACTAAAGAGGCGCTTACTATGAGTAAGAATCAAATCAGAATTCTTACCCTAACCGGGCACTGCGAACTAAACAAACACATGTACAAGATGCGCCTAAACGATACTAATGTTTGCCGGTTCTGCAACATAGATGAGGAAACACCTATATACATCCTCTGCGGCTGTGAGGCAATTCACCACACTAGAAGCCAGCACCTCGTAGGGCACTTAAACACACCTGACGACGTTAAGGCCACTCCACCAAGATATATAGTCGATAAACTTTCGCGATTTGTACATATTATGAAAATATAACGCAACGACCATTGCAATACGATCGAAACGTCGGGCAATAAACAAGGTATTTTATCTTAAATTATTTACGCGATTAAGACCCGTAATATATATATTTTCATAATGTATAGTCGAGTTTATGGTCAGACTAGAACTTGTATATATCCTTTAAGGAAGAAAGAGGTGTCACAATCACAATAAATGTTTTAGGCCGCAGCGACCTCTGGGCTTTATCACATCCCGGCTTCTATCCAGATATAGTACAATACAAATGGTTATCTCGTTACTGAGAGAAATAGGAATTCACTTTTATATATATAAATTAATATGGATGGAAGAAATATGTAATTTTCTACCGTAATAACTTTAATGACTACTTATTATGCAATGACGTCAAAGATGCGCACAAAACAAATTTTCTTTTATTCATCTGAATTCATTTTCATAAATAAATTCTTGTATACAGATACTATTAAGATAATAATATTGTAACTCACTCCCCAGCTGTAAGAACAGCTTTTGTATGTGTGTCGACAATATGTGACACAGCCTGCCTTTATATGTAACAACAATATAAATATAAAAATAAACGTATACCTTAAAAAGTGTAAAAAAGCGATAATGGAATGACTAAACACTTTCACTTTAACACTAGGAGACTGAAAACTTTTTAGTCAGAGTATACTTTTCATACATTCACACACACACACTTTTCTACTCGCAGGCATTCATACACCACAGCCCGCATAGTTATTGTGTTCATTTTTTATTTTGTTATACTTCTTACTATACTTACTTATTATTACAAACATTACTTATTATTACAAATAATTGAATTATACATCTGTAGGCTTACACTTTTCCCAAAAATTTCTTTACTTTGCACTTACGGAGACTATTATAACACAAGAAGTTCGTTTCCATTGGCTCTGGATATTTATCATCTTATAATTGAGAATAAACTGGAAAATTTCGTTTAATTGATTGGAGTACCGGCCATAAACCAATGGAATGGAATTTTGTAAGAAATTGACTTGAGTCTGGAGAGTGACAGACTTTTTATAATGATAACTAATATTAGGGCGGACGGAGCTGTCAGCAATAGCTAGTATTATTATTTCTTACCTATATTGTCCCATTGTTGCAGGTCTTTTACATAAGAGTAATTATCTTGAAATAAATTTGTTAGAACTAAGGAAAGAATCAAGGCATCCAGAAGTAGTCTGCCCGACTGAGACGTTTATAGAAACTGATTATGAGAAATTTATTAGCATTGACGGTTACAACTTAGCTGCGTCATATTGTAGGAAAAAACGCCAGCGAAGAGGTGGGGTATGTATCCTTATTAAACGTGGCTTAAAGTATAGGGAAATAGACGTTGCAAGGGAGTTAGCCATAGACAATAGCTTTGAGTGTTGCGGCATAGACATTATAAACCAAAATTTAAGGATTGTTTGTTTATATAGAACGCCTAACTCAGATACAAATATATTTTTTAATAAAACTAGAGCACTCCTTCAGAGTTTAGTATATAAGACTAACAAAAAAATTGTTTTAGCAGGAGATTTGAATAATAATACATTACAGAAAAATAAACACTTTCAACTGAATTTCTGGATCTGATAAATTTTTTTGATCTTACCCTGCACATAAGAGATCTAACCAGAAAGAATTCATGTATTGATCACATTATAAGTAATGTTAAAACTGCAAAAGGTGAACTTTTACAATGGGGTTTATCTGATCATAATACAGCACAATTGTTAAATATACCAACTAGAACTAATATAAATTATTCTGTCTCAGATTACTTTACGAGTATTAGAGATTATTCTAAACACAGTATTTGTAAATTCAAGGAGTGTATATCTAATCTTTCATTTGAAGAAGTTTACTTTAGCTCAAATCTTAAAATGGCATATGAAAACAATAACTTACTCATACTTTTCTACAATCTATGTTTCCCTACGATAAAGGTGAAAGTGTGCAAGCAAAGGTAGAAGCACGAACTGGATTACTAAAGGTTTGCGAAAATGTTGCAAAATGAAACGCCAACTACGTTTCAAATGTCATAAACACAAATCCAGGGAGAATAAGACTAGATATAAGCAATACTTAAAAGTTTTAAGGCAGTGAATAGACAAATCTATAAAAATTTATAACGCAAAGCTAATTAGCACTAGTAAAAATGTAGGGAAACCTTCTTGGAATCTAATAAAATCGCAATCTAACTAAGCCGAAAAAACGTTTATTAGTCATTTTAATAACGGGGGTAACATCATAACAAATCCAGTAGATATTGCGAACACTTTCAATTATTTTTTTGTAAGTAGTGATAATACTAGAATCTGCAAAGGGACAAAGGTTTCAAGTAGGTATAATGGTATATTTCTAAGACCTTATGATTTCGAAGGTATTCATAGGATAATAATGAGCTTAAAGAACACAAAGGCGACGGGTCACGATGATATTGCCACAGAGATTATTAAGGCCTGTGCTAATGAATTGGTACCAGTTTTGACATATCTGATTAATCTGTCATTTGAAGAGGGATGTTTTCCTGAACTGCTAAAGTTTTCGATAGTAAAACCCCTCCATAAAAAGGGTGACAAATCTCTACTTGACAACTACCGACCCATTACACTAATTTCTGTTATCTCTAAAATCTTTGAAACAGCAATGTATAGACGTATTAATGAATGTCTCACAAAGAACCAAACTATTAGAAAAGAACAATTCGGTTTCCAAAGAGGTAAGTCCACAGCAATGGTTTGCTTTAATCTTATTAATGAAGTAATTGATAAGGTGGATGGCGGTAGGGATACTACTGTAGTATTTTTTGATATGACAAAAGCTTTTAATTTTGTCTCACATAAAATTTTGCTAAATAAGCTAGAACAATACGGTGTACGTGGTACTGCTTTGTCATGGCTAAAAACATATTTAGACAACAGGAAACAATGTGTTCAGATAAGCACTCAAAATGATGAGACAGGTAAAATTGGAGAGCTAAAAGTAACTTATTCTAATTGCGAAATTAATAATTCTGGGGTGCCGCAAGGTAGTGTTCTGGGTCCCCTACTATTTCAGTTGTATGTTAATGACCTCCCAGATGTAACTACATATTCATGCACTCTGTTTGCGGATGACATTTCAATAATTATTATATCTAAAACTATTTTTTTTTTTTTATTTAAAAAAAAAAGACAACTCCCGCATTAGGGTACAAGCCCTGTGTCGCGGGGGCCTTTACAAACATACAAATCAAGGACACAAAGTACACCCAGACTCGGAACAACCATTTGTGGATCACACAAAGTGGTGTCGCGTGTGGGAATCGAACCCACGACCTCTTGCGTAGCAGTCGGACACACTCCCACTGCGCCACATGACATTCAAAAATATGCCCCGATCTCTAATAAATATAATACTGACATTGATAATAATACTGACATTTATAATAATACTGCCATTGATAATATTGAACTATATAATTCTGATATCAATAAATCTATTAAATCTGTTGGGAATTGGATGGATGATAATAATTTAAAAACTTTACTTAATCTTACGAAAACTAAATATATTCAATTTACCACATACGGGGGTAAACCCAAAAAAATGAACGTAATGCATAATGACTTTGTTATTCAGGAAGTGGATCATACAATGTTTTTACGTATAGTTTTAGACAAAAATATTAATTGGAAGTTACATGTAGCCAAAGTGTGTCATAAAGTAAATAGTTTTGTTTATGTCTTAGCTAAATTAAGAAGAATTTTATCTGAAAATACGGTCATGAGTGCATACCATGGTTATGTAGCCTCTGTACTTAATTATGGTTTGATTCTGTGGGGCAATTCAACCGAAGTAAACAGCGCGTTTATAGCTCAAAAAATGCATGAGAGCAATTTGCGGGGCGGCCCCTTGGATGTCCTGCAAATCTTTTTTTTTTAAAGTTACGGGTACTTACATTGCCAAGCATGTATATATTTGAAATTGCCAAATTTACAAAACTAAATAAAGATTTGTCTATAAAAGCCAAAGACAAGTACTTGAGAAACACTAGAAATCCAGACAGAATTGTTTTTAACTAGAGCTGAGCTTTACAAAAAGAACTGTTTTGCAATGTGTGGAGTTATATTTAATTGCATACCTAACAATATAAAGGACCTGCCCTATAATAAATTTGTAAAAAGCCTCAAGACTTGGCTAATAGATAGAGGTTTCAATACTGTGAAAGAATTCTTAAATAATAAATAGGCAGATTATGTAAATGCTTCAAAACACTAGTTTCTTTATCGTATATTTTCTGTTGACATTTGCATGCCCGATTTAGGCAGAACATGATGTACACATTTAATTTTAAGACGACCTTCCATCTTTGTAACAATGTTCTTGCAAATAAAGATTATTATTATTATTATTATTATTCCCACTGCAGGACTAAGGCTTCGCTACTCTTCTCTGACAGTTGCGGGGTATGAGGGCAATCTTTTTTGAAAATGTTTTACTCATCTCGCCAGCTACGACGAGGCACGGCCTGACCTTACTGGCTTTTTGTTAAAATCAATATGTGCCGAGCAATATAAAACTTCCATTTGGAAAGAAAATGGTCATGTTAAGACTCTTTTAATTTATTGCGAAAAATTAAGGCAAATTTAATATTTAAATCTATATTTTTTTATATTGTCTAGCTCAATGGGTAAATTTTTTTGTAGGCACTCTTCCAATCTGCGTAGATTAGTTCATTTTAGAGTAGTAATACCTTTTTGAATCCCGTAAGACGTATTCTAAAATTGCCGATGTATTGAAATTTAGCAATAAATAGATTTGGATAACAAAAAAGTGCAGTATTTCATTTTATTTTATCCTACCTACTATTTTATCTTTTATAGTTACCTATCCTCCGTCAATTAGGTAGGTACCTACCGTAAACAGACTTAATTGTTGTTTTGAGATCGGGCGGAAAAATTTAGCCAAAGATATGAGTAAGAAATTTTGTTTTTATTACTTACAATTTTCAATAATAACCTATGACATCATTAAATAAGAATTTAAACTTACATGGAATAGTTCTCGATTATTATGTAAAACCAAGCCAACCCCATCAAAAGCCATTGATAACCGCAACAAACCTAAAAAAGTTTAGATCAAATTATTTTAGCATTATCAATTGACGAGTGTTGGACATTGCTAAAGGCAGTGAACTGGAAGAGATAGATATACTGCTAAATAATGAAGAGATAAATGAGCCAACTGGTACAGCAAATGCTTTTTTTTTCCTCTTTGGAGGATAGGCATAAATATATCAGAAATTTGAGGAAATCTCATATACGTGAGACAGAAGAAAATATTTTTGTGTCAATAAGTAACTTCATATTAAAAAAATATTAATATTTATTAAATAAAAATATTTACAAATTCTAAATGTAATTATCTTATTTATGATAAACAGTCATTATATTTACAACACCGAACGAGGTCAGCAAAACTTCACGATGGTAAACAACATATTTTGTCTTAATTACTTTTGGGAAAAAGAGTCAATCTCAGCGATAACTAGCCAATTACGCAGGAGACATTATAGTACTCAAGTGTTTACGCAAATATAATTGCTCTCTATTCTTTCACGTTCAAAGTTCGTCTGGATAAAATCCCGATAAATCTGGAGAGCTAAATCAGCTTATAATTCTCTAATATTTGACTCTCTGAACTGTTCATAACTCTCAGATCGAAAGGCCAGTGAGGTTGAAAAATGTTACCACTGTCAAGTGTACTTACTTTTATCTGGGTAATCGTTTTCTAAATAATATATGTTAGAAATTTTCTATCATTTTTTTGCTTCTGTTTTTAGGGTTCCGTAGCCAAATTGGCAAAAACGGAACCTGTCTGTCTGTCTCTCCGTATGTCACAGGCATTTTACTCAAATACTTAAAGACTACTTTATGGATATTGAAAAAATTTGGTGAAAAGGTGTCTTGTTAGCTAGTCTCTATTTAGTTAGATAGCTAAATAATATAAATAAATATTTTTAGGGGGCACAAATATTTTTAGCACTCCATACATATAACAGAAGCTGATTTTTTTTTCAGCATAGATCAACCTATGGCATGTCATCCTACAGGTCTTTTAAAAACTTATTAAGGTTTCTAAAAAAAATTTTTGATTAAGTAAATATTTTTGGGAATAATCGCTCAGAAAGTTGCATAACTTTTGAACCGTAAGACCAAAAAATATAAAAAAAAATGACAAAGGTAGCGCTTAATAAGTACTTTAAACTAATTTTTATTCGGACATGATCAGATATACCCTGATTGAGTTATTGCTGCGTTTCTTAACAAAATGGCGTAAGTGCCATGAACATATGCTCTTCTGCTGAGGCAAATACTCAAGGCTGCGGAACCCTACACTGACCATGGTCCGAAATGTTCTTTCCCGGTTTTTTACAAAACAATCACCTATCTTTAGTTACGTACGTCTGACAATGTTAACATTGTTTGACCTTACTGGCTTTTCGATCTGTTTAGTTGCCACTGAGTTACGGAGCCCTTAATCTGACCATTAATTAGGTTGATTTGTTTTTAAGCTATTGCATAGCTTTTATCGCGGGCTTGGGCTTTGAGCGCGGCCACCGAATCAAGAAATTCCGTAACGAAAACAAAAACCTAACACCCCCCACTCCGCCTACCATGTAGCTCGGCCGAGCGTTCGCTTAACGTAATGTACGACTGTACGAAGCTCGCACGGATCGAGACGAGCTGCTCCGAAATGTAATGAAAAAAAATATTTTTTTTTTTTTTTTAAAAAAACGTTTTTTTTAATTGCATAAGTTGATAAAAAAATCTATGCAATAGCTTTACCGCGGCAGTCCCCGAGTGCCACACATTTTTATTGTATTGTATTAGTTCAATCTCTAATCCTAGTGAATATACTATAAAATAATATATTTAACAATGGTTGTTGTGTAATTTTTGAATTATAATATTACCACAAATAACTATTTGTTGGTTTATTTTATTTTAATAGGTGAGATAGATTTGCTACCAGTTTTTTATTAGCATGTAATTTCGACTACATTATATCCTACTATATAAGCGATTCATGTTTGTCAGCGGCGCCAGATCGTGTTTTAATATCTCCAACGACACAATGGAAAAAATAAAGCCAAATCCTATACTAAAGTTCAATGATAATCAACTATCAATCGTAAGGATAGCTCTCGGGTATGAAGATGTGAATAAGTTGAAGCAAGACATTGAGCAGCTAAATGATTGGATCAAAAAGCAGGGGCATTTCAGGGTCAAAGAATTTGGTAAGTCCTATAAATAACTTTTTGGCACACATTTCTATTCAAAAATATAATACCTACATCATTTATCAGAGTACTTTTGTTTTTATTGTTATGATTCGATTGTGTTATTATCTTTGTTAGAAATCTCAGTATTAGTTTATTTATTTTCCAAACAACGTTTTTATCTGTGTGAAAAAGGAAAATAAAAATTAAGACATTGCAACCTCTGAGTTGGAATATTTTGTTAATAATAATGTGACCAAAACACACAATCGTAATTAATGTTGTACTTCATGCAACTTAACACAGTATCGCGCTGACAACAAGTTAGAAAGTGGCCAATGTGGCAAAAGAACTTTCACCGTCCACGATCTTGACTTTAACAAACACGCCGCCGCCGTACAAACTATAAATTTTATTTGGACCCCATGGTGACCAATAGTTAGTATTTTTTGGTGACACTGTAATTTTTTTTTTAACACTAGGTAATCGAATATAAATTTAGTTAAATATAAAAAGCATAGTTTTGTAAAAATGAACATTATTACGTTTTTTAGATTATTGGCATGTATGTAGATAATTACAGTGCAGTTGCACATGATGTCTTACATACTTATAATATTTTTATTTTTTTTAATTTTTTTTTTGCGTATTTTCTATGAAACTATAACTTATTGTCCTTGTAAATATTTCCGTCTTTGTATTAATTTTCAAAAATATAATATTTTATACAATAAAAAGCTATTACAAATGTACATAATTTTGAATGGATTTTTAGGAAAATTCGGTTATTTTGGTTATTGAATGGTTTATTCACATCCTTAGCAACATTGATGATGAACTGTAAAAAATTTAAACTTTCAGCGGAACTATTATAATTTTTATTTTATACCTATGAAGAATCTTAATTTATTATAGGACAATTTTTAAAACGTTAAGTACTTTTAGTATTTTTTTATCATTATTTATACAAACACAAAAAAGATATAGCAAAAGAAACTACGTTACGACTTGGCACCTCTCTCCTCTTTTTATTTTTATTTAAATTTCAGATCATGGCTTTTTGGAACGTTTTTTGATTTACAATAAAGGATCAATAGAGAGAGCAAAACAGAGATTGGACAAATTATTCACCTGCACCAATTTAATGCCGGATTTTTTACAAAATTTTGACATAAGGAATGAATTTGTTCACCTGTTCACACTCGCGTAAGTGATCTAAATTGTTAAGTTTAAATAAAATGGTGTCAAGCTTTTATTTGATAGTGGCAGGACTTATTAATCTCATTAATTTAATATTTATAATGAGAGATTAATTGTAATATACTTATAACCTTACACTCGTCGCTTCTTTACACTACATTAATAACTTTATAATATTAGTTTTGAAAAGTATTTAACTTAACCCTTAAACACCCACCACCTATTTTTGGAGTTATGATCCTAACCACTTACAGACTATTTAAAAAAAGTAAAATCGTTGTTTATTGTTAGGTTAATGCCCTAAACCTCACAATAAACAATGAATTTACTGCGGGGTCTCACAAACATATGGTAAATGGTTCTTTGACAAAAGTAGGTGGTAGTGGTTAAGGTAACCCTTAACCACTACCACCTACTTTTGTATATCCATACTATAATATTATAAATGTGAAAGTAGCTCTGTCTGTCTGTCTGTTACGCTTTCACGCTCAAACAGCTTAACCGATTTAGTTGAAATTTGGTGTGAAGATAGTTTGAGTCCCGAGGAAGGACATAGGATAGTTATTCACGCGGGCGGAGCCGCGGGCGAAAGCTAGTATTAAACGTTGTTGTAAAAACAAAGTTGTTTTGTGTAATGTAATGAGGCCACGGGTGGACGGTTATTAATAGTAGACATAGACATACACACGTACACAGTCACAACGCAGAGTGTTTTATAAAGCCTTAAAATCAGACATGACTTTTGTGTTCCACTGATCTATAGGGTCTTCTATTTCAAATACTAAAGTAAAACACCGCGTGGTCATTATTCTTAGTTTATGAGTTTAAAAAATGTCATAGTAGAATAATTTTTAGGTCATCAAAAACGAACATAAATAATGTTAACTTCTGATGCTTCTAAGTTAGTAGACCTATTTTTTTTATACATATTTCATGTGTTATCTGATTCGTACGTCGAGCAACGCACACGTAGACATTGTTCACGGACATAGAATCTTGGAACGAACCATCCGAACATAGCGGTCTGAAATGGTCTGTAATGAAACAGATTTAGGTTAGGTATTCCAAACATCAATGGATATTTGTGTGACAAGTAATATTAATCATTTAAGTTACGTTAGTTATTTGAATGATTGTTGAAATAAATGTAAGAATGAAGCACACATGTATTAGAATGCAATATAATGATTCATATTCCAATCGAAATTTACTTCTCACCCAAAATATACTCACTCCTACGGGACTCTTAAAAGTGCCTTTAAAAATATTTACTGCCATACACAAGTACAGTTTATATTATGTACGGGCTCTTTTGGTACTTCAAAAATTATTTCCTGGAACACTCCAAACGAAATAAAATTGAAGGATGACATTTTGAGGATATTTAGAACATTTTCTATAGCGATAACGACCAAATTTTGAAGAAAAAATGAAACCAAAAAATTTAAAAATGAGTTTTCTAAGTTTTCACACATAATGTGTGTATATAATAGGTCTACTAAATTAGCAGTATCAGAAGTTAACATAACTTTAGAACAAAAATGTAATTTATTTTCGTTTTTGATGACTTGGTAAAATATCCAATTTTAACATTTATGTTCTCTTAAACTAACAATAATGACCACATGGGTGTTTTACTCTAATATTTGAAATAGAAGACCCTATACATCCATGGAATAAAAAAGGCATGTCAGATTTTAGGGCTTTATAAAACACTGTGCAACGTGCGTAGTCTCGATTAGCGAGTTCGATCGAAACTGCGCACGTGTATGTCTATGTGTGCGTGAGCCTGTTTTCGCGCATTGTATAAGATTTAGATCTACTATCCGATAGAGATTTAGATACTATTTTCACGTGTATATTATTAAATTAAGGAATTTATAATTCTAGACACGTCTGTGTACTACCCAAGCCAACAAAAGATAACTACCGAATATTAGCTACACAACTTATTGGAAAGGATGACAAGAATTTTTATATGATCCATTACTATAGATATTTATTAGCGGTAAGATTTCCAATTATTTATTTAAATATACGCTTAAAAAGACCGGTTTTCAGAAGGCTTCTCAAATAAAAATTTACTCTTATCTGTCAAATTTATTACTCTTACATCGAAACAATGTTATATTTGACCTCGACATTTGATATGTGTTTTATTGGGTCCGGAGAGAACAAGGAACCCTTATACTTTGCCATGTCCTTCTGTCCGCAGCTTATTTCAGAGCTTGTAAATACTAGAAATCTGTAATTTGGCATGGATATACTATTACTTACGCCAACAAAGTAGTGAAATAAAATCTTTAAAAAAAATAGTACCTCCCCTAAATACGTAAAGTGCGGAAATGATTTTTGTTCTCACTTAGCCCATCGTATGGGATGTCGTTGGATAGGTCTTTTAAAATTATTTCGGGGTTGCAAAGATTATTTTTCGATTTAAGGATCCGTTTGTGAATTTTGCTATTTATTTGAAAAGTCATGCAGATAGAAGGTGCAAAGCTTTAGCGGTATTACCACTGACATAACTAAAGTTTTTGACTACGTTAATCATAAAATCCTACTACAAAAACTAGGCAGCTATGGGATCAGGGGAAACATTTGAAATCTTTAAAATCGTATTTCAGTCACCGAAAACAATACACATAAGTTTTAGGAGTATGCTCGCGACGTAAATTACTATATAGGTAGATATAGATCTGATAGCGGAGAAGTTCAATTTGGAGTACCACAAGGTAGTGTCCTGGATCCCGTAATGTTTTTGCTATACTTTAGTGATTTACCTAAACAAGTTAAACAACCTATGATGTTATTTGCTGATGATAGCACAGCTGTGGTAAAATGTGTAGAAAAAGTATATTATTAAAAAGGTAATAATGACACAAAACGATAGTTAATTGGCTTCAATATAGAAATATATTAACTAATTTACAAAAGACTAAAGTTATGCATTTTTATCAACGTTTATTGCCCGATTACAACTCAATTTAATGGACAAAACGTAGATAGGAAATGCGTCACAATTTTTTTAGGAATACTCATTGACAACAGAACCTGTGGCAGTAACAACAGTATTTTCAAAACCATTAGTGATAAGCCCGGGTCTCTTTTTGGCCACTGGGTATACATACGTACTGTAACTAGATGCCATATGCCATTTTATATGCTAAATAGCTTTAATTATTAATACATTATTTTAAGATTTTTTTGTACTATGGATTGTGTTTATCCGAAATAAAAATATAATTATTGCTATTGACGAACAACTGACATGGAAACCTCAAGCGGAGAGCGCCTGTATGAAACTGAGTAGATCAGCCTATATTCTGCACAACCTATTCAAAAAAGTAGATATTAAAACTATAATTATAGCCTATCGTGGTCTGGTTGGCTCAAACCTAAGATATGGGGTGATATTTTGGGGTAATTGTTTTGAAAGGGATAGAATATTCAGAGCTCAAAAATTTTATATACGATCAACGACAGGTTTTAATTTTGTAGCAAGGTTTGTTAAAACCAACCAAAACCTGTTCAAATCAAGAATTAATCATTCTATTATCTATAACCAACACTAGTAAGATGCCAATACAAATATCTACCACATACAGGTAGCTTTAAAACAGAATTGTTAAAAAAGAGTTTCATGCTTAGGGGAGCGGTTATTTATATAATAAGATACCTCACAATGTTAAAGTCGTAACAATAAACATTTGTAGTATGTCATTAACAGAGTTACTAATAATAATAATAATATCTTGGGACAACTCACACAACGCCATCTGATCCCAAACTAAGCAGAGCTTGTACTATGGAAACCGGACAACTGATAAACATACTTATATATTTTTTAAATACATACACATTATAGATATATAACACCCAGACACAGAATAAACCATCGTGCTCATCACACTACGTTTTATTCTGGGTGGGGATCGAACCCACGACCTTTGCGTAGCAGTCGGATACACTCCCACCGCGCCACAGAGGCAGTCGACTAATAGAAAAGTGCTATTATACTATCAACGATAATACTACGAATTTTATTCTACTTAAGGATAATACTATTGAATTTTATGTTTCATTAATTTACAATTTATATTTTTACATAAATATGTTATTTAGTTTGTACTTTTTTTCCTTTTTAATTATTTTTTTTTAATTTATTTCTGTTTTATGTTACAAATTTACACGCCATATGGTAGAATGTATTGGAACCAATGTGTATTATCAATGTCACAGTTATTTTGTCACCTACATTCTTTGCAAATGAATATTTCTGCTTCTGATTCTGATCGACCTATCCGAAGAACAAATTATAATATAATCGAAATATCTGCAAAATCTCTACTTTACGGGGGAGCAACAATAAGTTTGTCTTACAAAAAAATTGCTGCTATTTCTTTCGTACGCTTAACACATTTGTACAGACTATAATATTGTTTGTTCAAAAGTATTATGTGTAAATGAATGTGCTGCTTAGCCGTTGTGACCGGGCACCGGCCCGTGTCGGGCCGTTTGCCGAGCTGCTTGCCACGCGGCTGAACGCAGCATAAACTTCGCGATTTGATTTACTTAGACAAATATATATCGAGACCTAATTTAGGAAGTTGCCATCGGTCGAGCATTGAAAATCACATTCACTGCAATCCGATACGTCAGGTAAATAATAAACGTATCGTATCTTTAAATATTTCATTCAAATAAGTCCCGATACATTTATCAGTGATGTTTGCAAGCACCAATAGCACCATCCCTGAACCGTGTTCATCAAATTTAAATTAAAGCAATTTGTATTTTTTTTTTGTTTTTCATTTTTTCTAAATTTTAATGTGAGGCCTTAACAAAGAATAAAATAAGATAGTTCGGTTCAGGTGCCTGAAAGTGTAGTTTGCGTTTTTTTTTACACAGTACAATTTTATTTTTCTTATTATTCTAGCTAGGACATTATATGTTAAACAATGATTACTGCCATGGCTACGAAATGATAGCAGATACAAGAAACATAACTCTTGGTAATGTTGGGACAATGAATCCTATAGTTATTCAGAAAGGCCTTACTTTAATGACGGTAAGTGACTTGCACAATGAACGAAGCACATAATAGTTTTTACCCTTGTTGTAAGCTCCTGCTATGTTTCCCACTAAGGCTGATTTTATTTTATTTTACGTTCCAACTTTTTAATAATATAATTTGCATCAGACCTTTAACTTGCTGTATAGTTGACTAGTGGCAGCATCTTACCCCCATATTAAGTTTATAAACATTTAAACATTGTAAAATTGGCAATTTGAAAATAGTGGCCGCGAGTTTTTATTGCCGAGTTCTTTTCTTTGGCTTTACCATAGGTAAAGCAAACAATAGTGTTTGCGAACTTGGCATTACATGTACTACATGTAGAATCCTGACGTACCACAATAGTTGTTTTGCATCCTAAGTGAATAAATAATTTTAAATTGAATTGAAATGAATCGCTTTTCGTTCAATCATTGTATTGATTAAAATACTTTTCTAGCTTGATCTCCATTTTTCTAGCCATGTATGACATAGCTAAGAGAGCTTAAGCCAAAATGGTCATTATAGGAATAAAATGTGTAAATAATTCAAATTAAGAAACCTAATACTCGTATTTATTTATTTTTTAGGAAGCCATGGGTCAGAGGCTCAAGAAAATCCATTTAATAAGTGGTTCCAAGCTCTTCGATACAGTGATTTTATTGTTCAAACAAGGTCTTTCTGCAAAACTTAAGGAAAGATTAATAGTTCATCCAAATCTTGAAAGTTTGCATAAACATCTGCCTAAAGAGCTACTGCCTGTAGAATTTGGAGGTGATGACGTCAGTATAATAGAAACGACTGGTATGAAATATTTTTTTTTTAATCAACGGAACTTAAAAACCTAATCTATACTAATATTATAAAGCGGAAGAGTTTGTTTGTTTGTTTGTTTAAACGCGCTAATCTCAGGAACTACTGGTCCGATTTAAAAAATTCTTTTTTTGTTGGATAGCTCATTTATCGAGGAAGGCTATAGGCTATATAACATCACGTTACGACTAATAGGAGCGGAGTAGCGACAAGAAATGTTGCAAAAACGGGAAAAATTTACGCATACGAAGTTGCGCGGGACAGCTAGTGCTTATATAATATACATTTAAACTTCGATAGCCATATTTCAAATATAGTACTATTTTTGTAAGAAGTACGCGCAAACTTCTAATGTCTCTAAAAAAAGTGCCAAAAATCAGTTTCTATTTACGTAGAGGCCGAATAATGACATATATAGGCTATACGCACTATATAAAAAGAGAAACTGGCAGAATTATAGCTAATATTAGCTATTAAAGGGATCAACTTTGGAATTAAACATAAGAAGCTGAGAAATGTATACAAATCTTTATTTGGTATTTTTGATGTTGCCCTAAAATCGCAATAAATATCTTAAGATATTCGTAGTTAAATTAGTATGCAATTATGAATGTATCTATTACGAAAATTGAAGAGCCGGTTATGTACCCTAAGACGACTAGATTAAGAATTTTCATAAATAACGTTAGAATAAACTAAAAAAGCAATTTCGAAAGAGTTTTTTGATCATTACGCGAGCCAAAAGAAGCAAACCACATGCAAGAACTAAAATTATTAATATATTTATTTTTTTATTTACAGATGCAAACTTCAAAGAACTATGTTTAGACAGTAATATTGAAAAAGTAAAGGTTATGGAAAAGGCTACTACAGATGAGTCCTGTAGACTTGTTTGTAAATTCAACGAAGAATATTCTGGAATGCCTGGATCTTTTAAATCTTTGTGTGTAGATTAATTTTCTTTCCTCCTTGAACCTGTTTGTAGATAATTCTCAAACGAAATTAATTTTATGAAACAGTTAGTCTTAAGTTGTCACTGTTGCTTTTATGTGAATAGTAGCACTAGAATTACATTTGAGCTCGTCTTAAAATTAAGTATCGTTGGAGAAATTGGGTTTAAGCAAATGAAGGGCATCCTATTAGCTAACTTATATAAGGTAGTATACCTATTTTCATACTAAACCACAACGTTAAGTAGGTTATGGATTATGCTCAAAATGTATTAACTTAAAACCCAGAGCGAACAGACACAAACGGTAGCTAAGAATATTAGTGAATTTATTATTAGTAAAATTATTCTGACTAAATGTGTAATTTTGATCTGAAACGAAGTTAACTAAAACTATTATTAGAAGGTTATTACAACCTTAAACTATTAATAAAATGTTTTCTTTATATTGACATTTCGTAAACATGGGTTTGCAAGCTTTATTTTTGCTACCACCAGTGGTCGACGTCTAGCTAAGCTGTGAGCTCACCTTAGATAAATATTTTTTATTTTTATTTAAAGGCAATGAGGAATTACGATTTTACATACAATACGTTTTGTAAATTTAACTTTACGTAATTTATTTTAACTAACTTTTTAGTATTAAAAATTTACATGAATGGTTATTATAACATACTGCGCCACTATGTTCGATTATATAAGATTGGAAAATAAATGTGTAATTACCTTTTATTTTATTTATTTAAATATTATTTTAATAAGTTCTGGGGGTAATGCCATAATCGCCACGCTTGGCGAGCGGGCTAGCGATCGCAATAAGGCTTTAAAATACGCAGAGGACGGTGCTGCCCGTCCTCTGGTAAGAAATTGACAATATATTACCTTTGTCTTAATTTTGACATCTGTAACTGTTATGATGACACTAAATTGTACGGGTATATGTACATTTCCCAGCATCTTAAATAAAGATATTTAAAAAAAAAATAGTACATATTCCTACTTCATCTGCATCTTGTATCATTAGGTACACTGGAAGGTCAAAACTGGTAGTGTTAAAACATTATTTATTGCTTAAAACAAATTTACCATTACTATTTTTTATTAATAAATATACTTAACTTGGTTCCTTCACAATACACTGATAGTATAGACGAAAATATTCACACATGACATGTTCACACGCTCGCGTTCAAAGCGACATTGAACGGACACGAGCACATGCGCGAGCGTGTGATTGTCTCTGCTGTTTGTGAACAGCTTATTTTTAGCACCCACCGGCCCGTGTCGGGATGCTCGCCGAGCTGCTCGTTGCGCTGCTTGCCGCGCGTCTGAATCAGCGTGACGGCAGAACACTAATTTTCAAGTCACAGGAACACCTAGTTTGGAGTTAGGGTTCATTCTATCGATGTAAACTTTAACCATAAAAATGTATCCTAGTTTCAAAGTATTGTCTTTTCTAGGGTTCTGTAGCCAAAATGGCAGACGGACATGGCGAAACAATAAGGGTTCCGTTTTTGCTATTTCAGCTACGAAATCCGTATCCCGGGTGAATTTTACCCGACGCCGGGCAGGCAGCTAGTTACTATATAAAAATTATATAATATATTTTTAATGTGTACTTAATGAGCATAAATTATTTGCTTGAATGAAAGTTGCTATCAAAATAAAACAGGCGTAAATAAATAAGAAAATTGTCGTGAATCAATACCTCTTAAATAAACTTCTTGAGTGAAAAAAAAAAGGTGTTCCATCTGTCTTTAGAAAAACAGACATAGTGCGGGACGAAGTATCACACGAACTCCAAAAAGGCTAAAAAAATAGGAATTTAACTTATTCGAATGTAAATAGTAACTACTAATAGTTACGATTTATACAATTTGCATTGCGATTAGATAATAGATAACGAAGTGTCCGACAGAAGAGGTACTACAATCAAATTTTTTATTACTTTTATCTGAGAAAAGGTCAAATGACTATTTGTCTACTTTCTTCCTTTGGTGTTTTGTGAGAAAGAAGTATGATTCAGTGTTTGCTTTTAATTTCGCTCGCTACGAAACTGCTGTCTACGTAATTTATAAAAATAAATTAAGGTTTCATAAACCTATGTATACTTTATTTTTAGCCTACATTTTGTACATATACTGAATATTTATATAATTTTGATTGTAGTACCTGCCTAATTAATTGTTATTGTGGATGTAATACCATTAGTGATTAATTTTTGAAAAATGTGAACTGCAAAATCCCTTTTCAATTACTTACATTACATTACAGACTCTGACAGATAATAAACTACCGCAAAATATTGTGCGTGTCAAAGTCAATTTATATAAATTGTCATTAATGTGAAAGAACCACGTTGATCCACCCTGATGTCATGTAGTTCCTGTTTGTCACACAACAAGGGTATTTTAAGAAGCCAAAGGCGTGGAGTAGAGTGAAGACAACACTTTTTAATATGTTATTAACTGACGATGTTTGCAAGTATCAAAAATGATCCTGGGTACGTACAATCTATTGTCTAAACACCGGCCGAATGTGTACCTACTTTTTACTGTTTCAGGGGAGGGTCAACCCTCAATCCCCCCCTCCATCTGGGTACGCCCATGATCAGTTGTATCGGTAGCACACCAGCTCACCGCATATTTCTATTCAAAGGTGTATGTGGCACGGATGACTAATACGACACTATAGTATGCGATAGACGCGATGCGATAATCAAGTTTACGTTGCTTATTTAGGTCTGTTGTTGATTTCCTTTAATTTTTTTTTCTTTTTAAATAAAGATACAGATTACTTGCAATTATTTGCTTGTTGTTAGGAGTAAGTTCACCCGTTCACGTCGCGGTAGTATGGGTAATGGGTAAGATTTGAACCCGCGACTTCTTAATCGCAAGTCCGATCTCTTAACCATAAGACTCTTGTGTCGAATACTTCGTTATCTCAGCGCAATGCAAATTGTATAAATTGTAACTATTAGTAGTTACTATTTACATTCGAATGAGTTAAAAACCCTTTTTTTTTCAGCCTTTTTAGAGTTTGTGTAAGACTTCGTTCCGCACTATGTCTGTTTTTTAAAGCCTATTAAAGCATATTTTATTAATTCAAGAAGTTGATATAAGATAATTATATTGAATCACTACCATTTTCTTATTTATCTGTGCCTTTTGTATTTTGATAACAACTTTCATTCAAGCATAAAATTTATGTTTATTATGTACACAACAAAAATATATCATATTACTAGCTATCCCGGCGAACTTCGTCTCGACTTTTTTTTTTGTAAATCTGGTTCAATTGTGAATATAAACCATCATCGAATCCCATTGAACTCACACAAAAAATTTAATCAAAATCGGTCCAGCCGTCTAGGAGTAGTACAGTGACATACACACGCACACAAGAAATATATATATATATATATATATATATAATATATATATACATATATATATATATATATATATATATATATATATATATATATATATATATATATATATAAAGATTATCATATAGTACTAGCTTATGCCCGCCGCAGCTCAGCCAGCATGGATGCCCGATTGTTACCAAGCACTTGAGCTTCCTAATATATGGCGCAGCTCACAATCATTCGGCGTTTGTTTGTAGATACAGGCATTGCGTTGGTGCATGTCTCGCAATTTCTATATCCACCCTTAGATCAAATCTCAAATACCTTTATTTCGTAAAATCAGGTTAATGATTATTTGAAAACGTCAAATTTATACATACAAAAAATTTTATAATATTGTTTGAAAAAAAAAACAAAATGAGGTTAGGTGGCAGTTCCAAGTGTAAAGCTCATGAGAAGAAGCTGCCAAGAAACTCATGTGGATCGTGGTGGAAACCATTAAACTCTCTTTGACGGGAACGTCGTGAGAATGGTCCATCGCATCTGCAGGCTTTTCGAATGGCCGAAAAAATGTGGTAGTAACGTAAATTAAGTGTAGACTTCAGATACTCATGAGTAAGCGAAAGCTTCGTCCTAAGTCTGCCCACTTTGGACTTTGATTTCTTGTAATATTTTGATATTAATGTTGGTATAGATTAGTTTTAAATCCTTGTGACACATTTATACAACTAGAATCACTTGTCCTGACTAACTGACTGATTCATCAACTACAATAATTGCATTTTCTATCAACGCTGAGCCTAAGTCGCTGGTCTTAGAAACTGAAAATTTGCGTTTAATTTTTTCGCCTTTTATGTTGTAGGCATTTTTTAAGAAAGAATGTATGGAAATTTGTCCCCTAAGGGGGTAAAATAAACTCAAACTTTTTAAGTTATATGTGTAAAAATTGTATTTAGCTTTCTGGTTTTAAATAAAGAAGTACGTGTTTCGGCGTTTTAGGCAAATCAACACCAAGAGCAACAGCTATGAAACACACATTTATGAGGATTATAGAAACGGTAATAAAACAGCGAGGCCTGAGTGGCGGCACTGTGGTGCCGATGTTCCATTTTTTAGATTGCTCGCCTAAATTGGTTAGAGAAAGCGGAACACCTAGAGTGGCCACATAGACTCTCAAATCCCTCGTGCCTTAATTGGTCTATCGATAGAAAGCTAGCAGAGCTATGTTGAGGAGTGAAATTGTCATTTTTGATCGTAAATGTTCATTATAAACTGCTAATTTCATCGTCCCGAGTCTGCTTGAGACACTCACTGTTGAACCTTGCCTCATGGATTGAAGCAATTGCAAGAGGTGCAACTATAACCATTATTTCTTGTTTTATTTGAACATCAAAGTGGGCCTATGTTCCAAAATCCTTGGCGTGCCAGACCTATTTTATTTTCTGACAGTTGATTTTCAAATATATGGTGTAAAATACTATAAAAAATATAGTTCAGCGTTGCCAGACACTTCCAACCAGCCATAACTTCCAGACACTTTAAAGTGGCCAAAAAAAGGTGACAACTTATCCTATTTTGATGCTTGATTCTTATATTTCTTATTTAGGAGATTATATGGAACATATATTTGCTCAGCCAGACAAATTGTATGGGACAAAGATTCTCCCAGATACTAAATAGATTCAGCCTGTAATATAATTGTGAAGGTATTATTATACTTAACTCATTTTCTGACACCTGATTTTTATATATATTACTTAGAGGATTATAAGGAACCAGCCAAACAAATTGTATAGGCCAAACCTTCTCCCGGACATCAAAAACATTCAGCAGCGCGAGGGTATTATAAAAGCTACTTACCTTGTATTCTTACACTTGATTTTTTTGTATATTACTAAGGAAATTGTATTGAACATATATTTGCTCAGCCAGACAAATTGCGTGAGCCAAACCTTCTTCCGGACACCAAAAACATTCAGCCGTTATTTGATCGTGAAGGTATTATAATACTTAGCTTAAATTCTGGTGCTTAATTCTTTTTTATGTTAATTAGGGGGTTGAACACTACGGATCAACCCTGGTAAGGTATAGTAAGGCAGAGTTTATCTCACTATAATTAATCTTAAGTAGATAGTATAATGAAATACTTAAATACTAAAACTAAAATAACGGTCAAACCACTTACCCAAGTTCAAAGACGGGCGGTACGACACCAAGGTAATAGTAAATTTCCTACGTAAGCCCTAGGGCCCCAGAGAGTGGTAGAAATACATACTATACCAAACATAACCGACACCACGTACGATTCACTCAATCACAATAGTCCAATATGTTTCTTCAAGTATAGCTCACTTATACGCAAATTATCAGTTGCGTGGCTTTCATGGATCATTCCAACTTACGTCAACCACATGGAATTAACCAAACTCAATATCAATCCAAAATACTAGAGTGACGGGTCATACAAAAGCTATTTTCCCAAAACTTATAAATTTTTACCAATTTCACCATAAATTCGGCGCGCGACCGCCATGATTCCAAAAAACACATGACGTAGTGACGTGATTTTCGAAAACAATGTTACTTTAATAGATTAGTATAAGTCGATTATTATAGCGAACATCTACCCGCCTCGGAACGGTCTACTGGTCTGCTAATCAACTGGCAGTCGCGATAGAGTTGCGACCGCTCTCTTCAGTACCGAACCGTCCAGCAAGACCTCGACAAATCGGGGGACTCCGTCAGTACCAGTTACCAACGAACCAACTCAAACCGCAAGAGACTATTAGGTTGCACATCAACATAAGGGTACTCAGGCAAGGCGACAAGTGGCCATCCAATCAAAAAATGGCTCGGCGTAAGGACTTCCAAAACATTAGGGTCTGAAGAGATCGGACACAAAGGTCTAGAATTTAGAACGGCTTCAATCTTGCAAAACACAGTTTCAAGCTTCCCAAAAGAAAGCGCAGCTTCGCCGATAACGTGTCGCAAATGTGGCTTAGCCGATTTCACAACAGCCTCAAATATCCTGTTCCAGTGCGGGCAAATTAGTGGGAAAAACGACCAAGTTACCCCACGGTTGGCAAGTTTGCTCCCTATTACAGCCTTATTACTAACAAGAAAATTATGTACATCATTCAAATCATTATTAGCGCCTTTGAAGTTCGTGCCGCAATCAGAACGGACCAATGAAGGCTAAGGTTTCTAAGGTTTTCAGGTTTAGGCTCAGCTCTGACGAATCAGTCAGTCAGAACGAGTGATTCTAGATGTATAAATGTGTCACAAGGATTTATAACCAACCTATACTAACATAAATATCAAAATATTACAAGAAATCAAAGTCCGAAGTCTCGGCCAGACTTAGGACGAAGCTTTCGCTCACTATAATAATAATAAACCCCTCGGGGCTAGTCGTTGTCTCCCTATATGAGATTAACGCAACACTCTGAGGGCATAGTAGCAGCTCTTGAAATCCTTATGACACCAATAAAAAATGTCTCATGAGAGTGAAATAAGAGTACACAAACCGCAAGGCAGCTTTGTGGCGAGCTGAATGTGCGTGGCGACACTGCGGTCCCGATATCTCAGAGAGTCGGTCAGGGCCTCGTCTCCCGCTTGCCTTCACTGGCCGGCGGGAGTGGAACACCAAGAGCGCCCGCAGGACTCTCAACTCTGGCTTGCCTTAACCGGCCGGCCAGAGGGAGGTCGCCAGAGCTTGTATGCTCGGGGGTGGAAGTGTCATTTTCAAGGGCATAACTACGGGGAAACCCGCTCACGGGCCTTCTTCGTGATGGTGAAACCGGCGCCGCACCTCTCGACACCCCAAGCTGCTCACATCCATGTTGCTCCCTGTCGCCTGTTTGGCTGTATGCCTGTGGCGGCCAGAAGGGGGCCCATCTAGTGAGTGGCGAGTCACCGCCTGCCCATTTGTCCGTGTATTTTTACCATGTGTTTACAGGGCAGGCGCCATAGTCCTTCAATAGTACCAGTTAACCATTCCACTAACACATCACCTCCATAACCCAGTTTCTTAGCTACCACTTTTTTGACAATAGTTTTTACACTAACCGGGGAATGTCGTTGGGTACATTTATATAGTGTATACAATGATATTCGCCGGTTTGTGTCTCATAGCCTTTAGATTAAAGTGTCTAACGGGCCTCTACGTGTTGGCTTCGGCCCCATGCACGCCTCCCAAATGATGGACTCCATAGTCCCGTGATATGGAAACGACATACATAATAATAATATTTTTTTTTTTTTGTACAGACAAGGTTACAGTGTCTCAGTAGATTTTAATTAGGTACATTGAAAATTAGTTTGTGAGGTCATACTACCGACTCCTAAACTAGGTGGGAACCTGTATCTTAGGAGTCGTTGTAATTCCTCCGTCTTAATAGTAATTACTATAGGTATACAAAGTCCTTATAATCTAGATAGTGAACATAACAATGATAATATAATAGCGTACGAATTTACCCTAGGCATATAAACATAGCTCTAAACAAGTATGGATTTTAACATTAAATAATTACTTTCAATAGGTTTTCTGTTTTACTGTAAGTTAAGGTTTGTAACCATTTCGTCACTTATGAGTATCTGAAGTCTGTAATTTATACTACTTTAATGTTACTACCACATTTTTTCCGTCATTCGAAAAACCTGCAGATGCGATGATCCATTCTCGGGACGTTCTCGTCAAAGAGAGTGTAATGGTTTCCATCACGATCTAAGGGTGGATACAGAAATTGCGAGACATGCACCTCGCAATGCCTGTATCTACCCTAAAACGAACGCCGAATGATTGTGAGCTGCGCCATATATTAGAAAGCTCAAGTGCTTGGTAACAATCTGGCATCCACTACACCACACCACAGCTAGTTTTTTTAATATAGGTCAATGTAACTCTTGCCTTGGCACCGGTCCTCTAATATGGTGTATATTATAATGGTGGCAGCACCTTACCTACATAATATGTTCGTGATTTTCTCGAAAGGTAGAAATCCGATTTAGATAGGGTTTTCGCTATTCAAGTGTAAATTTTTTTGGGAAGGTTTTAGTGTATAAAACGTTGTCATAGCTTATAAAACACCAGAGATATATACTAAAACATAGGAGTAAGACAGCGAAATTTGCATTAAAGGATGTTCTTGATTTTTTTTTTCCTTGAAGGCGATTCATTTTTCTTAAAAAGTGATGTGGCTTACGATAGTTTACGTAAGAGCCATCATTATACATGCAAACATACTTACAGCCATCTGCCAGTGATATAAAGAGCGTGGGTGGAGGTGACTGCGCGAGAGCAGTTTTTTTTTTTTTTTACAGCTCGAGCAGTCAGTGTATGCCTGGGAGGGATTGCTCAACCTTGAAGAATATTTAATAAAGAAAAGTAAAAAAAAACATTCTCACGGTCAAACGCAATTTGTCGAAACGTTTGTTAATATCTTGGTTGAATAATAACATTAACTTCTGTTGACGTCGCTTCAAGTAGGTTCTAGGTTCATTTTTTTTTTAATACAACTCTCATAGTCCCACCAGCCCTGTGTCGCAGGATTTTACAAACATACAAGTCATGGATACAAAGTACACCCAGACTCGAAGCAACAATTTGTAGACCACACAAAAGGGTGTCCCGTATGAGAATCTAACCCACGACCTCTTGCGTAGCAGTCGGACACACTTAAACCTCGTCACTGAGGCAGTTATTTATTTTATAGATAAGGTGTTAAAAAAATAACTGCAAGAATTTTAAACAGCGGTGCCAAGTGCTATTTAAAACATAATAACGAAAACAAAAATCGTATTTAACAATTCGTTTTAAAGTTATGCGCTATTTTCTTTACTCTCATATTCTCATAAAATCATATGCGCTCTGTCCCTTGGGTCACTGGCCGCGAGCATTTAAAACAGCTGATTTTAATTTTCCTATCACATTTCTCAAACTTGGACTGACAATTTATACACACGATCCACATAAAAGTTTTATGCTCAATTGTAATTTTTAGGTGAAAAAAATAATTTAATAAAGTTATTGTTTTTTTGGTATTTGATAGATAGTCGATACCCATCACGTACATAAAATCCGTGCAGTTATTTTTTTAACATCTTGATTATATATATTATACCTTTAAACAAGCAATTCTTGTGTATTATGTATATATTATTAAATATATATATAATACGAGTCCTCATACAAGTTCAAGCTCATATCTTTCAAACTACAAGACGAATTTAAACAAATATGCGTCGTTACATTTGTCTTTACCGCCCAAGTGTTCTTAGGTAAGTGACGTTTGAAAAAATTTAATCTAATTGAAAACTTGATGCCCACACCTGTAGAGATGGATGGGTGTGACGTAATTGTTAGTCATCACTTGATTCTTTCTATGATAGATGGAAAAGGATGGATGGATAGCATGGAGTTTAATGAATGGCAAGCCAGGGGGACTGAAAAACAAGAAATGAAAAAGAAACGAAAGGAAGAAATACAAAAGAAATTTAAAGAAGTAGGGCTTATATTTGACAAAGTAAGATCTGGATTTGGTACAAACAATGATGGAAATACCCCAAGGACATTTTTTCACAATGCTTCAAGAACTGCGCAAATTACCGGTCTCGGTGAAAACTTAATTAAGCGGTTCGGGACTATAGCCATAAGTTCTGAATCTGAAATTGATCCTGAAAATTTTCAACAGTACTGTACGGAAACTCGAAGATTATATTTAGATTTATACCACTGGTATAACATGCCAGCAACTGTGCACAAGATTTTGGTGCATGGTGCTCAAATTATGCGGCATTTAATAATACCACTCGAACAGATGTCTGACGAGGCTTCTGAAGCTAGAAACAAGGAGATTACAAAAGCACGATTGGGACACACTCTTAAAACTTCGCGTTATCGGACTAATTACGATTTAATTAAATATATGTTGATATCTTCAGATCCATATATATCATTTTTAAGAAAAAACCCGTATGTACAAAAATCATAAAGATTTGTCATTTTTGTTAAAAGGTCAATAAATATTTTCTATAATCACATATGCTTTTAATTTGACTATTACACCTTACACCAATAATTTACAGTCGTTTAAAATGCAAAACCAGCCATACTGATTTTTGTCCACCTAGATTGGTCAAATCGTATACTGTGCGGCGGCTGAAGTGAGATATCAAAAACAAGAGGTGTGAAAAAAAAGTTTTTGGAATACCGCAATATGGGTATCAATTCATCAAAAAATTAAAGAGCTCGTCGTAAGCATTTTAAAAAGGTATAGTATAACATGATTGTGACTGTAATCGGTTACATCCAACAACCACTAAAAAGTATTAAATATATTTTTTAATAAATAATTTTTATTTATTTATTAATATTTTATTTTATTCGGGGTAACAAACAATTGCGAAATAATAGTTAATAATTTTCCTATTTCTAATAATCCTATTTAACTAATCACACAACCAGTACCGTTATCCACAAAGTAATAACTACAAATAAATATTCATAGCATAGTAAACTTTATGGAAATATATATACATCGCGTGAATTTGAGATAAAATACCTTGTTTATTGCCGTATACGTTTCGACCGTATTGCAACGATCGTGGTCACGAGTAGACCTTACCTTATTTACCTTAAATTATTTACATGATTAAGATCCGTAGTACATATATTTTCATAGTAAACTGTTACAAAAATACATAGGTAAGTAAGAATATTTAAAATATTGGTAGAGAACATAAAGATGTCGCAAAACTAAAGAAAGCGATGACAGCTAAGATTAAACATTTTTGCAAAATAACTGGTTTAAATTTTGAAGGTGATAAATTAAATAAATCGATGTCGGTGAAATCTATACTAATGTTATAAAGCGGAAGAGTTTGTTTGTTTGTTTGTTTAAATGCGCTAATCTCAGGAACTACTGGTCCGATTTGAAAAAATCTTTTTGTTGGATAGCCCATTTATCGAGAAAGGCTATACCCTATATAACATTGCGCTGCGACTAATAGGAGCGGAGCAGCGACGAGAAATGTTGCAAAAACGGGGAAAAATTACGCATACGAAGTTGCGCGGGACAGCTAGTTATAAATATATGATTTCTTAATAATTCTCCACAGGGAAGCTCGTTCTCTAGCATTAGTTCTGCTCATGTTTGGAGCAAATAGGTTTTGATTATATGGGTTGCGAATTCTTCCAGAGTTACTAGGTATGCGAATATAAATTTGGATTATGAATTCATTAAAATCAAAATTATTATTATGACAAATTTTATATAGAAAAGTTTGATCTAGGTAAAACCGTCTCGCCTTGAGAGTTATAAATGTAAATGTATTTAATAAAGCTTCGTATGAACGCCAAGTATAGAACATTTAAAATTTAGAAATTTTAAGAATTTGCGTTGCACTAACACTAACACTAACGTAACGCTATATTTATTATAAAACGGGTTCTAAACAGGAGTGGCAAATTCGAGTGCCGATCTAATGAGCGCCTTGTACAACAATACATAAACTAGCAGGGTTTTTGAAATGCGTTTAATAAAACCATAAAGTTGAAAGCCTTACCATAAATATGAACACCAAAGTGGAGTTTTGAATCAAAGGACACACCAAGATCACCTAACCTAAGGGTATTACAGAGAAAGTGTTTGTGCTGCAAGAAATTATTATTTATTTGTAAAAGAGATGGATTTGCACTTGGACAGGCTTAATTGTAATTTATTTTTAATACAGTATAAAGACAAACGGTTCGAATCAAGTTGCAGTTTTTCACAATCTGTGCTAGTATGTATGTTACGAAAAATTCTAAGGCCATGAGCACATAAAAGGAAGCGTGTATTTTAATAACAGGAATTAATGTAGTTAATGAACGAAGTGAACAACAAGGGGCCCAAAATTGAGCCCTTTGGGACTCCGGATGTAACATTGATCGCTTGTGATGTAAGTCCGTTGATAACGACCCTCTGAAATCTGTTTTTAATGTAAGAAGTAAACCATCGTAGCCACGAATACCATTGAATTCAATTTTGCCCAATAGTATTGTGTGAACTATCTTGTCGAAGGCCTTACAGAAACCGGTATAAACCCAATCTACTTGAAGATGATTGCTCATATTTTCAAATAGGTAATTCAGTACCAGGTTACTTACCGTAGAACGACCTTGAACAAAGCCATGTTAACCCCGTAAATAAGTGTAATATTTTTTCTATCACTTATTATGTAATATTTATTTTCTTTAATTTCTTAATTTTGGTAAAATATAATTTCATTTTGTCATCACAAATTCATTAAAAGAAGAAACATATTTTTATTTGTGAGAAACATGGTTATCTGTATTAAAGATGTTACGTAAATAGTAGGTACATCATGTCTCACCGGAATTCGGCATGCAAATTAATCATAATAATAATTATTTAAGTAACCATTCATTATACGAAATTTAAAATACATTAATTATACACAAAAAAAAAACACAATTCAACTAATTATTACATCAATTTTTATTTTTAAATTGAATTATTATAATATAACTTAAAACAAATATCTATTATAACCATTATTACCTTTGCTTAATAGTTTTTATACTTTCATAAAATTATTAATTAATTAAGCATAATATAATAACATTCTTTATTAATTGTTATTTAATTTCAATTATTACAATTGTTTATCTTTGAAATTTAGAAACTCTTGTATTGTATAAAAACATTTGTCAATGAGCCATATTTTCAATGGAAATTGGACGTCTATTCAAAAGGCTAAAACTTCTCAAAGTTTTTTTAGTTAGATGTCTACAAGAAACTAATGGAGCAACGCCGCAAATTGCTCAAATACATTTCTTTTACCAGATAATAACTTTGCATAATTCAGTCTAGTTACCGCATAATAAAATCCCATATCTAAGTACCGATCCCATCACAATATTATTTAACTAAAATTTGCTTTTATTTGATGCATCAGTGTTTTCAATATATTTACTGATTGAAAAGATATTTAACAAAATCAGTAAATCATTTCTTCTGTAAAAGTTGGGTTTTACGATTACTGACTTATTTCACGGGGGCGTCGATACAAACCAACACTCAAAAAACATAACCCTCCTTGTAGTCGCAGTCGGATAAAAAATACAAAAATAACATAGTGACAAAACTTACAACTGCGCAGGTTTTAATTACCTATTTCAAAGTTATTAATAGAATTCAACTCAAATCAAGTTCTCGGTTCTTATGAGTGGGTAGGTACCTATGTAAATTATTGCGCGTCCATATTTAGAACATCATTAAACCTTATTCATACCTATTGTTGCTGGTTATTTTATACCCAAAAGTTTAAAATGCTGGTCATTAGTGTTTAGTTATTTTTTATTATTTTTCTGGAATGAATAGCAATCTAACCGATATCTTAACAAAAAGTTAAGATACATAGATACGATGAAAGAACGGGGGAAATTGACGCAGACGAAGTTGCGTGGGTCAGCTAGTTAGTAATATATATAGGTATAAAATAACATAGATAAATCAACTGCAAAAAAATCAATTAACCTTTTGGCCGGGGTAACAACGTCTAAAAAAAAAAAAAAAGTATGTTGTAAGTTTATTTTATGTAGTCTACCTTATTCGCAGTCAGTATCTGATTTACAAAACAAGCATGTACAGAGCTTGAATCTTTTATTATATAACAGTACTTACTTACATAGTAAGTATATTTTGTTTTTTGACACGAATAAATTTATTCGTAATTTTATTTTAACGAAAGATAGAATGTATCTTTCCACATTCTACAAAAGACAACTTGCTAAGTTATTAGCATTTAATTTACACCCTGACCTAGGTACAAACAGTACTTTGCAGGATTCATTTAGTGTTAGCAGTTCTCTCTAGTACTCCTAGTTTAAACTAGTAAGTCAGACAATGGATAAGCCCACAGGTGGTCTAACTGTAGTTCACCAAAATATTCAAGGCTTATCCAGCAATATAGAGGAACTCGAATTGTTTCTTAAAAAGCACAGTGTTGATATTTGTTGCTTAACTGAACATTGGTTGAAAACTAATGAACTGATATTTAATAATAGTTATTATTGTATGGTTAGTGCATTTATAAGAGAAAGGGCTATACATGGTGGGTCTATGATATTTGTATGCAACAATGTTAAATGTAAGGAACGCAAGGATATAGTACATCTGTCTGTTGAGCGTACCATAGAATTATCATGTGTGGAGCTGGAGAGATATATTATAGTTTGTGCATATCGACCACCACTGAGTAATTTTAACTTATTTAAATCTGTAATGGAAGATGTGCTTAAAAGGGTAAGTTATGGTAATAAGCATATAGTAGTGTGTGGCGACTTCAATGTAAATTTACTTGAACGATCTTTGTCTACCAGATTAGTTAACCTATTTAAATCATTTAATTTAGTGTACTTATTTAATGAACCAACAAGAATTACATCACATTCTGCTACTTGCTTAGATAATATATTCTGCAACTGTAGTTATTTTAATGAGGTAATATTGAGTGATTTAACATCAGATCACTGTGGGCAGAAAGTCACTTTTCCCTCACACACAGTGGCTAAAATAGATAAGATCACATGTAGGCCAATGAGTACGGCTCGCTTAGAAAAATTAAATTCTAACGATATAGTTCGGATCAGAGTGGCTGAAATCTATACCGGTAATATTAGCAGAAAGCTAATATTACCGGTATAGATTTCAGCCACTCTGATCCGAACTATCTTTACTCCTCAGTGTTTAATATAATCAAAAGTGAATACAATAATATATTTAAATCAAAAACTTTTTATAAGAATTCTAAACTTAGCTTTTGTGATTGGGCAACTACCGGCATTTATAAAAGTAGAGCTAAGTTATACGAGTTTTATGGTATGAAACAATTTAATTTTGATCAAAACTTTATTTAGTATGTGAGAAACTATTCAAAAACTTTTAAAAAAGCTTGTGCATGTGCCAAAGCTTTACTTATTAGTAGAAATATTAAAAAATCTATATATATAATAAAATAAAAGCCACTTGGAATATTATTAATTCGGAAAGCGGACGGGCAAAGCCTCAGGATAAAAGCTTTGAATTATTAATTAACAATAAGACTGTTACTGACAATTTAGACCTAGCACAAACCTTCAATGATTTCTTTGCTGACATACCACTAACCACAACCAGCTCCTTGAACGCTTGCCCAGATAAAGCCGAATCACTCTTGAGAGATAATGTGGATGAATGCAATGTACCAATTGCTTTTAAATATATACACCCCAGTGAAATAATTAAAATATTCAAGTCACTCAATTTAAAAAAATCTGCTGATTTATGGGGTATTTCAGTAAAATTAATTCACAGTATAATTACTGGCATAGCGCCACAGTTATCTATAATTTTTAATCAATGTGTTAACCGGCATGTTTCCTGATCTGATGAAACATAGTAAAGTAATACCATTATTTAAATCCGGATCAAAGAATGACCCTAGTAATTTTAGACCAATATCCATTTTGCCAGCTATTAGTAAAATTTTTGAAAAGGCTATACTTATGCAGTTAGAATCACACTTTAATTTTAATAATCTAGTGTAATCCATATCAATATGGTTTCACAAAGGGTCGCTCTACAATTGATGCAGGTACTAAGCTACTGAAACATATTTTTAGTGCCTGGAAAAATTCACAGAATGCCATTGGAGTGTTCTGTGATCTTCCTAAAGCTTTTGATTGTGTAGCGCATAGGACACTTCTCCTGAAACTTAGGCATTACGGTATTAAAGGTACAGCGCTGGATCTACTTGCCTCTTACCTGAGTGAAAGAACTTAATATGTTGATATAGGCGGAGTAAGGTCGTCTGGATCGCCAATTAGTATGGGCGTGCCTCAGGGATCAATACTCGGTCCCTTCTTATTTTTGGTATATATATATTAATGATTTACCATTTTATATTAATAACTTTTGTGACATCATTCTATTTGCTGATGACACTTCTCTTATTTTTAAAATCAATCGTAAACTAGAAAATTTTGAGAAAATAAATAGAACACTCGCACTAGTTCAAGATTGGTTTACAACGAACAACCTACTTCTAAATCCCAAAAAACTAAATGTATTAAGGTTAGTTTGCCAAATGTGAAAAGTACTAATACGAGTATAATTTTAAATAATGAGGTGATTAGCTTTGTCGACTCGACAGTTTTTTTGGGAATTACATTAGACAATAGGTTACAGTGGGGCACCCAAATATCATGTCTCGCAGGAAAACTCAGTTTTGCAGCGTATGCTGTCAGCAAAGTTAGACAGCTTTCGAACGTAGAAACAGCTCGACTAGTATATTTTGGTTATTTTCACAGCGTCATGTCCTACGGCATTTTGCTTTGGGGCAAGGCGGCTGATATACAAACTATTTTTATTCTTCAAAAACGTGCAGTGCGTGCGATATATCAACTAGGAGCACGAGTTTCCCTTAGAGAAAAGTTTAAAGAGATAGGCATTTTGACAGTTGCATCACAATATATGCAAACGTTATGTTTGTAAAACAAAACTTACAATTAAATAACAAAAATAGTGATATTCACTCTGTAAATACAAGAAATAAGCACAAATTGGTAGGATCATATCATAGGCTTCATAAAACTTATAACTCATTCATGGGACTAGGTGTTAAATTTTTCAATAAAATCCCAGTCAGCATATCGAGTCTACCAGTTAATAAATTTAAGAATGTAGTCAAGAGACATCTTATACAAAGAGCTTACTATTTAATCGATGATTATTTAACTGACAAAGATAAATGGATGTAGTTCGTTGCTCCCTATTAATGTATTGTGTTGTATAGTTTATTGCATTTTACTAGGTGAATATTGTTGTCACAGTTTGATAATTTTACTTAGGTACTAGTTAAGAAAACGATTTACTTTTGTAAGTAAAGATTCTGCGTGATAAATTAAGGCCATTCTTTTCTTTCCTTTGAAAAACATGTATACTTATTCATTAAGTAGTCGTAAATTGGCCAATATTTAAGCACATAAAGTTTTTACATCGTAAGTGGATGCTCCTACTATGTTGTGTCCATTGAGGCTGATGTATCCGATCTCGTGTACCTACTCTTCTAATATTATTGACCTCTTTTTTTGCATCAGTCCTCTAATATGGTGTATAATATAATAGTGACAGTACCTTACCTGCATATACAGTTTATAAACAGAGAAACATTGTAAACATTGGCAATTTGAAAGAGTGGCCAAGAGTTTTTATTGCCTGTTCTTTTCTCGGGCTTTACCTATTGTTTGCGAACAGGCATTACCAGTAAATGTAGAATCGACTTTTCACAAGTGTAGTATTTTGCTTCCTAAGTGAATAAATGATTTTTATTATTATTATTATTATTACTAACTTTTCTTAACATAGCTGCCATAATTCATGTACTTAATTATTGATAGGTATTACTTAAATAGGAATCGGTATCTTAGACCGACATTCGATGTTGAAGGTTAAACACAAGATGTTTTAACTTCACTTATAGCTCACCTTTTGAGGGTCAGCCGAATAAGCATACAGTCGTCATCAAACCCTCTGTGAGTAATATCAACAGTAACAGTAATTGTGACAATTCTTCACGTCAAGATGAAGACATTAACAGACACACCGCTATTAAAATTCAATCCTAATACTCTTGAAGAAGTAAAAAAAGAATTAAATTTGGATCGGGAAGGTGTCCTAGAACAAATGATTATAAGTTTTGAAGAATGGATAAGTAAACAGAATCACTTTTCACGTAAGAATTTCGGTAAGAACAACAAATATTAATTGTTTTTTAATCGTTTCAAAAATAGTGGTTCTCTGTTTGACCCGTATGTATGTATGTCCGTATGTGTATATGTATGTTCGCGATTTTCTAGAAAGCTAGTGATCCGATTTAAATTAGGTTTTCGTTATTCGACTGCTTATTTTTCTGAAAAGGTTTTAGTGTATAAAACGTCGACAACAAAACATGGAAGTGAGTCAGCGAAATTTGCATTCGGTGATGTGCTTGATTTCTTTTGCATTGAAGACGGTTCATTTTTCTTAAATAAGTTATTTTAGCATACAAGCTCAAATAGCGGGCGCACATCGAGATCGTCGAGGACATCTTTCATGGAAGAGAATCTCAGATCTGGTGCCGTAATATGAACAACTAAATTATTTGCTAACTGCTGCCCTTCACGGCAGTTCAAATTCATGTTTGAATCTGATTGTTGCTGCTGAACTGCTGTTAAGTGCAAAGAATTGACAAATAGACAATAGGTCGCCGGTTTGGTGACGCCATCACTGTCTCGCCCATGGTGATAGAGTAAATAATGGAAGCCACATGCTAGCCGAATAATAAAAGTGAAATCTCTTTCTAAATAGGGGTTTTCTTTCTTAAATAGGGTGGCCATGTTTTTTGTACTTCTAGACATTCCTAAATAAATAAATTTAGAGCAACGGAGCCGACTACTTTATAGAAAAATGCTAAATATCGAGATACTTACTAATATGGAATTTATTTATTTATTTCTATATCTTAAGAACTGTAACGCAATTTTGTTAACTTCTGTTTGATTTTATTTTCTTTTGGTTAGAAAATTTAAAGCTGTTGAAGATTCATTACAGTTATATACCTAACACTTAAATTGTTTCAATATTCAAACACGAACATAGTTCATTGTAAATTCCACAGAAAAATATGGTCACCCTACTCAACTGGCGCTTATAGCAAGAATTAAAGAATACATGATAATAAACTGAACAGCAACAAACAATAATACACAGTTTAGTTTTATTACGGTCATTAGCGGTCGTATCAAAGTTAAAGTCGTCGTTATACACATAATAATACATAAAATGGTTCAAATTTAAATCTTGGAATCAAACAAATTTATATACTTACAAATGAAAAGTGAGTCCACATTCTGGCCACCACTCACTTTTGCAATATTGCACTATGCAAACATGCACCATTCTTGAATAATATTGTAAAATTATTCTTAGATTTTAAAATAAAAAAAAAATACAATAAAATATATCTCCCGCCATAAATGTATATGTGACATATCGTCGCTGCGCCTGACAAGTTCCACTTGTGATTTTTGTTAGGTTTTGGGAAACAACAAAAAACATTTTTTTGAAGAAATGGTTAACTCAATAAAACAAGCAGTATTATAGAATCAAAATATTTAATAAAAGTATGCATATACCACAATTTGGTATATAAATAACAAATGCTTAACGAGTTATAATTTTTTTTAATCAAAAAATGCACATAACTGTTTTGGCACCGTTCAAAAAAAGTATGTATGTGCATTATTGCACATACAGGCTTTCGTTATTTCCGATTGTATCAAATATTGAATAACATTATGTGAATCTTTGGTGTTTTTATAGCACTCATAGCCTAAAAACTTTACTTGAACACAACTACATTTAGTACTAATTTCAAATAATCAAGATTAATAAAAAAATATAAAAACTAATATCTAGCTGCTTACTCTACTTTAGATAACTATACTATTATTATTGCAGTGTTTGACAACAGTACCTTTAATATCACAGGCTTTTATCCCTTAAAATACTGAGTATCAATAAGTAATCTTATACCTATGGACGAATTAACATGATAGATGTTCTACCTACTATTTTTAGGAACTTTGCCAGAATATCACAAATAAAATCTTATAAAAAACACTAGCTTCTAACATTTAACAGAAAAACTAAATTTGTTTAAATTATTATCGTTGAATAAAAGCTTAATTAAGAAAAGGTAAAACTTACATACAAAATTGATCAGTCTCACTGATATGTAAACACTTAAATTATTTGTACTGTAGGTTATCATAAAACGAATGGTAATCTCGGTGCATATAAGGTTTTAAAGACTGCAAGCTATCATATTTTGTCTTATCAATTTTTCTAGGCTCATCGTATAGATTATTGGGACACGACCTTAAAGTGGTGCGTTGACGTTGTGGTAGGATTTGCCAATCATCAGGATGACGAAGCTTGTAGTACACATTTCCGTCTTTATAGGAAAGAGCTCGGATATCGGTAACAGTTGGGTCTCCAGCCTTTTTACCTGGACGTATTGAATCTAGGCAAATATTTTCCTCGTAATTCTTAAAGAAAGTGTAGTCGACATGGCGGACATGATAAGGTTGCTTTGGGCGTGCTTCCCTCATTCGGCTGATGTAATCACTGGGTGAATAAATTGGATGACGAAATTTTTTCTCTAATGTGGAGTGGACACTGTCTACTTCCATCATCGTGTGTCCTTTTTCTAATATGATCTGTTCATACTCTAACCCAGTCTCCTTTGATAATTTTGCTAAAGCGGATGACAAAACTTTATTTCTATTTTGATAAGAACAACCGTCTGAAATTATAATATATTTTTTGAAATTTAGTGAAGTCTTCAAAAAGTCAATTATACAGGTCGTAAATTCATTGGCTGTAACGCCGCCGTCTCCTTCGTGCCAAACATAGAGAGTAACATCTTTAGTGTTATTGCTGTATATAGACAAATTATGAACTTGTAATTTTTGTTTGTAGTACTGAACTGATACTAATATCTTTGGGCAAAGAAGAACAGATTGAACATCAATAGTGAGAACCAATACTTCAGAGGAACTCATAGCAGTAGCGTCAGTGTGAGCTTTATACGCTTCCTCTTTCTTCGATATGTGCAACAGAAACTCTTCTTCTGATATGTTACCCTCTTTTTTAGCTGTACATATATCGCACTGGTCTTTTCTTGGTTTGTAAATAGAAATTTTTTCCTCCTCTAACACATGATTAAAAAGTTTACGGCCTGCACTTGATTTTCCGTTATTTTTGCTCCAATCTGTATAAACTCGATACATGTGAGACTTGGACTCTAAGGTATCTTCAACATAAACTCTATTACTGCTGGATCGACAATAATGGCTCGGTACTTTATTAAGTAAATTCAGCCATTCTTTGACTGTATTTGCTTTATAAACAAATTGGACCGTCGGTTGCGAAGTGACTACTTTCGATTGACGTTTCTCATGTTTAGATCTTAAGTCCTCGTCTTCCTTGTTATTATCCTGTAGCTTCTTTATCCATTCTGTTAATGTGTCACTGTGTATATTAAGAGTATTGACCAAAAAACTTTTACATACTTTCACAATATCGTTTTCATCATTGGGCAGAAAATAATCGTAAGCCAATTGTCTTTGATAAACATCATCATCTGATTTTTTTTCTCGACGTCTCAATACGCGACGTAATTTTACTAAATTTTTCAGGTAAGCTTTTTTTGCATCCCATGTATTTAAACTCCAAAAGTAAGTAAAAAGGTCCTTTCTTTTTTCTTCAAAAACCGAGCCACATAAGTAACTTCTATCACTTTTAAATAAAGAAGAATGGCCACATGGTTTTCCCTTTAAATATTTTTTAGGTTTCGTTACTAAGTTATACCTTATTTTTCCTTCTTGTTTATCCAATTCCTTCTTTCTGCCCATATATTTTTCACCGCGTAATCTTTTTAGTTTATTAAACTCTCTTTCTTTCCTAGTCACCTCATCATCACTAGACAAATCACTTTCAGGCGAATAATTATCGATTTCTTTATCATTGCTATTTAATCGGAACATACCTGTACTTTCATTTAGGTAGTAGTTTTCACCGCTAATGTTTTCTTCAAAATCATGTGTCTGTTCTGTTAATTCACCCGTAAATTCATTTAAGATAAAACTTTTATGAAATGACATAGGTCTGTTCTGTAGCTCGACAGGGTCAGAAAATCTACGATTACTAAATACATTATCTGATTGAGATAGAGAAGAATCGAAAAGTTCTTGACATTTCATCCCTTGTAGTTCTTCTAACAGTACTGGGACGTCTGTGTCTGTCGCTGGATTTTGGTAGAATTTCGGTGAAGTTTCGTAATCATTATAGTTAGGATTCATACCTGAAGTAGAAGGATATGTCGGGTCGTAGCTACTGGACATGAAAACGTCTGAAGATAGCAAGTTTTCTTCATGATTCTTGTTATTGTTTCTTGTAGCCAATTCAACCAATAATTGTGCTCGTGATGTTTTATGCGAGTTTGATGTAGAAAAAGCCATGTCGACTGAAAAAAATAGAGTAGTAAGTTAACTGATCTGCACTAGAGCCAGAATTAGTGCAAAAACGCCAGCTTGGGTACGATTACATGAAGATGACATGGTAGTCAACGCGCCAGTGATAACCATGAGTTATTAGAAGCGGTCTATAGGAAACAGTAAACGATAGCCATATAAGCACCCCAGCAACTTTAAATAAAAAAATCTATTGTATATGTATAGAACCGATATTATTATGTGTAGTCTCTATCTATATTATTATATCTATTCTACTGAGGTACTCACACATTCGCGAAATGAACTCACATAATGAGAACAAGTAGTATTATTATTAGCTAAGTTTAGGTACCTAAACCAAGCTAATAATAAAATACATGTAAGCACCTAAATTCAGATAATAATAATAATAGCTATATTAAATTTTTGGCGCCCTTGATTTTGCCTTGTCCCTTAGCACCAAACACTTTATAACAACAATAAAATTATGATATTCGTAATTATTGTCAATGACAACAGACATGTAATGACTCAACAATAAACTCAACTAACAGTTTTACTTATCTATTGACAAATAATGCACGTTTAAATAAAGCTTTTATAAATCATAATATTTAAACAACACAATAAGCGAATTCAATGATTTTATAGGTTAGGTCCATGATTTACACATAAAATGATAAATTAACAAGTCAATAACCACTTGGAATGTATCAAAAACAATAATAATTAATGTACTTACCGAAATTATATGTATTTTCCTCTTAAAACTATTTTTTTATCATTGTTTACATCACACACTCATCGTGACTACCGCGTTCACCAAGCAATGAAGAAAAAAACCCGTATGTGCAGAATCGCACATGCCGATTTTTTCTAACGGTCGGCAGCATATGCGGAATTTGTTAAAATCAGTTTCTAGTTAAAATTTTACATGAAGGATTTTACTGACACATAAAGCTAGCACCATAGATTAATTTGATGTAAAAAACGAAAATTCAAAAAAATGCACATATGGGATTTGTCAGGCGCAGCGACGATATTAGCCAGAGCTGTCATCTACCTCTAAAAAACTCCTTAACAAAAATTTGGTTAATTAAATTATGTGATAGGACAGGTAATTGAATATTAAACTATAGTCAAATGCCAATTACATTTTACAACTTAATTAATTATTTTAATACTAAATATTAGTTGCACTTACAGTTTCGTGTACTATCAATATACATAGTGATTTTTAAGGAACTTTTTTATCTTGGGTGGGTATCATTTGTTGGACACTTCGAAGAAGACGAAGATTCGACCTTTTCTCCCCAAAATTGCTCAGCTGGTGCACTTCTTAGATAATCTATCTCTATGGTCTCGCCTGTTTTTTTGGCAGGATTAGGTGTGGTACGAAATTAGCAGGTCAGTAGATTTTTCGGCTACAATCACCGGCTATGCATTCATGGTACAGCCCCTAGTAAGGTTCACTTTTTAGGGTTCCGTAGCCAAAATGGCAAAGCGGAACCCTTATAGTTTCGCCATGTCCGTCCCTCCGTCCGCAGCTTAGCTCAGAGACTTAGTGCTAGAAGGCTGTAATTTTGCTTGGATATACATATTACTTATGCTGACAACACTTTGTCGGCATATGTAATATTAATAAATTAATATAATTATTTCACTAAATAATAACATTTAAAAAAAAATATATATCTTTTAGGGTACTAAGACGTGAGGTTGCTAGTGCTAGGTGCGTAGCAGGATCCACGATGGTGAGGAATCAAAAGACTTATTTCCCCGTTATTATTTGGTTTATTACCACAATTTATAAAATAATTACATTCCAAGACTTTTTGACCATTCGCCTTGATACTTCCTTCAATTCTTTTCTATTGTTTTCTTATTTTCTTTTCCGTCGCTATTTCAAACTTTTTGGAACGTCAAGACAAATAAATAACAATAATGAGGCTTCATGCTCGAGGCAGGTTGAATCCACGACCCACCTGTCACAGTACCTCCCCTATATGTAAAGAAGGGATGTGATTTTTTTCTTACCTACCCCATTGTGTGGGGTATTATTAGACAGGTATTTTAAAAAAAAATAGGGATTGTAAAGACCATTTTTCGATTTAGGGATCCATTTGTGAAACATTAAGCTTTAAAGTGCAAATTTTTGTTAGAGTCAAGTATCCCCCCGCCCCCTGCCAGTTAAATGGTTGATGTTGGATTAAGTAGGCTTCACAACTTCACGAGTAATAGCAGACCAAGTGAGAAGTAACAAAATTTTCGTACAGATTCCATTGAAAAATACTTAAATAACGTTGTTATTATTATTATAAAGCCGCATTATTCGGATGGCGACTACGAAACCCTAAATTGTGCGTGGCCCGACATGCACTTGCACGGTATAATATTTTAAAGATAACTAGCTATGTGGGTAATCACCTTCCTGCAATCCTGTTAACCCCTCCAGCTAACCTCAAAGGCTTGTGTTAGGAGTGGGTTCACGTCTAAACTAGAGGCTACTGCGTCCGCACTGGGAAGGCTGATGGGGCCCAGTGCCTCGAGTAGACGGTTGTACACGGGGGTGGTGCAGTCAATGGCTCTGTACGGTGCACCCGTGTGGGCGGCGTCCCTGACCGCTCAGAATAGGGTCCGCTTAGGGAGACCCCAGCGGACCATGGCGGTCAGGGCCATACGCGGATATCGTACGGTGTCTGCAGAGGCGGCGTGCGCATTGGCAGGCACAACCCCGTGGGATTTGGAGGCGGAGGTGCTCGCCAAATTGTATCGGCGGGCGGTAGCTGTTAGGGCAGGGGGTTCGGTGCCTCTGCCCGAGGAGCTTCGCGCTTGGCGAGGTGAGGCCCACCGGGTAATCATGGCCCGGTGGCAGGGCCGACTGGAGGCGGGGCGGCAGCACGGGACCCTTTCCTTCCGGCTGGTGCAGGTCCTTTCCGGTCACGGATGCTTCGGGAAGTACCTGCACACGGTCGCTAGGAGGGAACCGAGTCCCGCCTGCCACCACTGCGACTGCGGTGAGGACTCGGCGCAGCACACTCTCCAGCATTGTCCAGCTTGGGAGGGGCAACGTCGAGTTCTCACCGCAGTGGTTGGAAGTGACCTCTCGCTGCCGGCTGTTGTTCTGTCTATGGTCCGGAGCGAGGGGTCGTGAAATGCGGTCGCATCCTTATGCGAGGACGTCATCTCGCAGAAGGAGGCGTCAGGGAAGAGAGCTCCCTGGCGGATCCGCTCCGTCGCCGGCGAACCGGGCGGCGTCGGCGCGCATATTTGCGCCTGATTCCGCCTTAGGTGGGGCTGCGGGCGGGCATACGGGGTAATCTCACCCTATGTGGTATATATCTAGGGGCCGCGTAGGTGTGAAATGCCCGGAATGCAACAACATAGCTTCCGGGCGGGCCGCCGACGGTATAACAAATTCCAGCGGCCCGAAGAAGGTGTGTGTCGCGAAGGTGGCGAGCGATACACTGCGGGTTTTTAGTGGGCGCAAACCCCACACTACCTCCATCGTCTTCCTTGGACGGTGGAGGTGTTCGTTAAAATTTTTCCCGCTACATCAAAAAAAAAAAAGGAGTGGGTTCACGTCGGTAGTATTCCAACCCGCAACCTCACGATTGCGAGACCAATGCCTTAGCCATTAGGCTACCGCCGCTTTAATTTAACCTGTACGTCTACCGATTTTCCTTTTAATAACCTATTAATTTCCACCAACGTTTTACAATCAATATACTAGTTTTCCAAAATCATGGTTGGCAACACTGCTCGACATTTCGATCGAATTGCACCAATAATGATACAAATTAATTTCAAATAAATTGTTTTATATCTTTTAGATCGTCACTATCTTGAAACTTCGATATTACTAGGAAAAGGATATTTAGAAAGAGCTAAGAATACTTTAGATAAGCTATGTACACTAAAAACATTGCTGCCTCAATTTTTCTCCATATATGATGCAAAAAAAGACCTGCTTGATACAACTGGATTTTTGTAAGTATACTAACAACATTGTACATGTACAAAACCCTTCCATTAATGTTTTTATGTATTATAATCCAATATATTTAGGTTATTCCTGAATATAAAAAAAAAAACATTTAAGTTAAAAGTTTATAATAAAATATAGGAAGCAAATATTCGATAACTAGCCTGTTGGTCTAGAGGTTAGTGACCCTGACTGCTAAGCCGGAGGTCGTGGGTTCGATCCTCACCCAGAATAAAACTTTGTATGATGACGATGGTTTATTCTTTGCTTGAGTGTAATTTATCTAAAAATTTAAGTATGTTTATCAGTTGCCTGGTTGCCATAGTACAAGCTCTGCTTAGTTTGGGATCATATAGCGTAGTGTGAGTTGGAGATATTATTATCATATTATTTATGGTATGTAGGAAAAAGTTGCTAGGGCGGGATTTGTCTCTAATTTGTTCAGTCATTTTCTCTGTTTTTTAATAATATTTTTACATATTTTTGGCTATAGAGCCATAGGCTATAGATAATCCCAGGTTATAAGCAATAGTGCTTATAACCAGGGATTTCGCGAAAAATAGGACAAACATTGCAAACATTTGGATATTAATCTATTAATAAATTATAGGTTTGACATAGTACTAATTGGTATATTTATCTTTTACAGAATACAAGCCACAATGCCAAAGCTACTGAAAGATAACTACAGGCTCTATGTGATAAAGATTGTATCCTCTGACTTTAACCCTAAAATATTTCTTGACTTCTGTAGATTTTCTGTTTTAGTAAGTTATTATTTAAACACTACTTACATCAGCCCAACCCTTACTAACAAATGCATTACAAACATAATATAACAGACAAAAATTCCTTTCCTTAGTCCTTTCAAAAGTCGGGGTTTAGGTACAATCGGCCCACTTGATGCTCGACCACCTGAAAATATTTTACTATGAACGGTTCTCAACGGTTCGGTCTCACACACCAATGCAAAAACCACTCCCACATTTTACTTCCAACCAATTAGGACGGGGCTAAGGTGTGGGAACGGGAATATAAAACATTTTTGTTAACTTAGTTGCAATTTGCACTTCCTTGTATGATGACGCGCGCGTGTTTACTGTATTTTGCTCACGACTTGTTCTGTTTACGGATTTCGATTTCGATCTTACCATTTTGTTGACCCCAAAACTACTGATTGAACTCTCATTGACTTGTGGTGTGAATTAGTGGACCGTTTCTTCTTCATCTGTTTACCTATGGTGGCTGTGTTTTATTGGACTGTTGGGTGCTTTCTTGCTGACCTCTGCAAGTCTTCACAATTAACCGAAATTTAAACCGGGAATCAAATTTTGGATCTTCATGGCCAAGGATACAGGACAAACCTTTACCAAATATCGCGGGAGTTAAATGTTACGGTAAGTCAAATTCAAATTATATTTTATTACAATAATTATTAATTATGTTTAACAATAGAATTGGCTATTGGTTAAAAAGTAATTGGGGGGGACCAAATAATAATATAATCAATATTTCTGAAGACTATGGTTAATTTCATAGCTAAGGTTTGTTTCGTTGTTATAATATAATAATATTCTCAATGATGATGGCAGACATTAGTTGTTTCATCATTCGCAGTTATTTATTCCTAATATTTTATATAAACTTATTATTTTAATTTTACTGTGTAGTGTAGTGAAATGTATTTATTTCGTATATAATTAGAAAATAACAATAACTACTAAATGGTTTTTGTTAATAGACGGTGCAATGGGTGAGAAAGATTTAAGAGCTTAGTTTATTAAAATTTTATGAAATATATTCAAATATGACGATGATTGTCGAAAAATCATTCTAGTAAGTAATTTTATAAATAAATATATTAATAATTAATATATATATATATATATACATATTATCATACATAGATATAGGACTACTTATGATTTTCAACAAATAAATAATATTATAATTGATTTATTATAAATTCATATGCCGTTAATGTCTTTTTCATAAATAAATGTAAAGTGAAAGTTCATTTACATTTTTTGATGTCCAATAATATTTACATTTAGTTTACTTTAAACATGGTGTTCTGAGTCACTTGGTAATTCGTATATTTTTTAAAGGTGAACTTCTTGGAACTAGACTTTCACTCGTTCAATTAATCTGAAATATAATAACGAAACGTAGTACTAATCGGAATCTATTTTGTATAACGAGTGGCAACATATAAAAGGCTGTTTCTACTGAAATATGAAGAGTAGGAATTTCGTGCTATTATACACTTATATATTTTTTCTATGATTCATACTTAAATCCACCCTTATTAAATCATGGTGTTATATTTTTATTTTTCTCACATTAAAGATGTTATACATAACTCTTTTTAAAATATTTATGTTTAAACAAAATAAATTATGTAAAATTTTTTGAAGTATTGAAAATCCTTCATTTAAACTACTTTTGACAAAATAAATTGTTTTCTTTCACACGCTTTAGTTAATTTTAGAAATCATAAAGCGTATATTGTGTTGATAATACAATAGTTAAATGATCCCCATAGTAAAAGTTGTAAAACTGAGAATCCTTTAATCAATTATCGTCTTTAAATCATTACACAAGAACTGAAAATAGTTTGCATACAATAAGTTTTTGCTTTCCCACGGTTCGGTAATTCCAGGTGCCATAAATATGTTTGCCGAAAAAATTGGTTCATGATACCTACGCACAATAAATGTCCTAAAACTGGAAACGATTAAGGCAATTATCATCTTTAAAATCAATTAAATAGAATTGAAAATAGTTTGCATGCGAATTTGTTTTCGCAGTCGGTAGCTTCTCATATTAACGCTTATTCCATTTTCAATCATATTTCAACTACATATGAACTATTATCTAATTTTATCAGTGACAACTCGTTCATTGTCTGTTGATTTGTAAAGAAATAATATTAGGTATAATAAAATAACACCTTTTTTAAAAATGAGCTTGTCTTACTGTTCTATTCATTCAAACTTTTAATGAGTGGGTATCGAAGATCTTTTATACATTTATTTTAACTTCGTATTTTTTTTCAGAGAGCTACAGCGTGCCGTTGGCTATAGTGGGATGCTGAGGAGGACTCTCTGAACGTCGGATCACGTAACGCAAATGGTCAGCACATACGAAGTGCAGCCATTTACCAAGATGTCGACGTTCGCTAGACTATTTGACTGTGGCATGCAGGCTATAAGAAATGTGTGCATTATTCCGCTACAAAAATTAGGACAAGAACTACAAGAAGCAAGAGTGCGTTTCGCTTGGGAGTACAGAGGTTTTGATTTATCACACGCTAAATTTTCAGACAATTTTTTTTAAATCAAGTGCACACATTCGTCAGAACTTATGGCTTGTAAATAATACTAGATACAAGCCCAGAAATGTGAAGCCGGAAGTCTGAATGTGAGGACGAATTATTGTTAACAGCACAGTTAATATATATTGACGGTAGAGCCAATGGATTGTACTGAAATTAAATGTTTATAATTATTTTAAATTGTAATCTAAATTAAACTAATTGGTTATATAAGCTATGCTAATGCTAGCTTATATATAATATAAGCTAGCATCTGAGATTAATTAATAATTTATACATTGTTACTTAATTTAATAAAACTGAATATTTTCATTAACTAAGACGTTATTAATATAATATTTATTGATGAAGTAATTGGTAATTAAGCACTTTGATGACTATATAGCATGATAAAATAATAATTTAATAATATTAAAAATATATCGTTATTGTTAACTAATATGATTTTGGCCTATTGTTTTAGTTTGCATACCTCATCCACAACTTTAAAGTATAATTAAGTATTAAATGATTTATATATGCACAAATGTGTTATGAAATTGTTTGACTGATCCATAAAATTAATAAAACAATTGACACTTTTCTTTATTTCTTGCCCTCATTCCAGGTAATACATTTATTTCTATTAAAATAATCGGTGGTTAAAAATTAAATATAACTTGCTGAATTAAAACCATACTTATACTATTAATATTAAAAAGTTAAAGTTATATGTAGAGGTTTACCCTGAAGCTACTAGCCCGATTTAAATTTTAAATTTCATATATTTTATTTCGTTAAATCAATCCAATGGTTATTTGAAATTAAATTTAGATAAAACACCTAAAACAAAGAACTTACAAAATGATATAGGTTTTAAAGCATAGGTGAAGGACGTAGGATTCTTATCACTCGAATCAAGATATACGCAAGCGGAGTCACTGGCAACAACTATATATCTATAGCATACTAGCTGACTGAAGCAGACGAAGCCCCATAAACTTCGTCTGATTCAATTATCCTCGTTTTTGCAACATTTTTCATTGCTGCTCTGCTCCTATTGGTTGTAGCATGATGTTATAGCCTTCCTCGATAAATAGGCTATCCAACAGTATTAGATTTTTTAAATTTGACCCAGTACTTCCTGAGATTATCGCGTTCAAACAAACAAACTATATACTATATTATATTACTATATTTAAGTATAGATTAATCATTGAACTCATAGTTGCTGATGAGTTGAATTACCTCTCAAATACCTACGGAGGGCAAGCCAAAATAAAGACTTAAAGAACTTAAATATTTGAAAAATATTTATGATCGTTTTGTAACATATATGTTACAAAACGATCATTTCGCATTTTTGAAACATTTATTATTAGCTTTAGACCCCGGCTCCGCCCGCGTGGATAAAGATTATCGCGATAAAAACTATCCTATGTCCTTTCCCCGGTCTCAAACTATCTCCATACCAAATTTCAATTTCAATTTCAATCGGTTTAGCTGTTTGAGCGTGAAAGCGTAACAGACAGACAGACAGAGTTACTTTCACACGTATAATATTAGTATGGATATCTTTCAAAAATGCAAAATAATTTTACAAAAATTAAATAAATATTTTCGATGAACCTACTTAACAGAATCATACTAAAACATACGCACAATATAAAACAACGAAAATAGCTCATAAATTACAGGCACTAGTTTTAAACTCCTATACTGACTCATATTTATAGAAAAGATAGATTACAGATCAAAAAGTAATTTAAAAAAAATATTAAAATCTAACGGTTTCCTGCACCTCCGTCCACAATTTCACATGTATTGAGGCAAAATATTCTTTATTCCTCTCCAACTTCTTTAAACTACTTCTTTACTATTTCAACAACACAAACGAATAAATATACAATATAAACTATTTATAAAATGTAGATTTGTATGTATTACAATAAAATAATTCATTGCTATTTCGCGCAACTGCAAAAAGCGCGCTTACAACAAAAGTCACAATCTCAATCTATAATAGTTTTTACAATCTTCTAATCGGCTCGAAATATGCCCAACAACAACGCAACGCACTAGGACGAAGGACCCCGCCCCCTTGCATTCGATAAGGCGCAGATGTTCCTGTGTGAGTGCGCTTACGTAGAGACCGGACGTTTCTCGCAAGCTATTATAGCCTTAGGGGTGTACGACCGCCGAGTAGGCCGATTGTACTTTACAGACCTGAGAACAAAATATTTATGAACCACACAAAGTTTCTTTATGAGGAATTAACGGCTGAATGAATACTCAAAGGTCACTCAATTTTGAAACGCTGTTAACCCTCATGCTGTCACTTCAGTTTACGGAGTTCAGTTTCAGATACTCTAATCCATTCTGTTTACTATAATAACACTATTTTAACTAGCTAATGTTTTGTTTTTTTTTGGTCTATTTATATATAATATCTAAAATTTCCTTTATTTGTATTTTACTAAGTAGTTTGTTGTTGTTTTCTTTTTAGATGAGTGAATATGTGAAATCTCACGACTATTTCCATGGTTTTACGTGTGTGGTTGATTGTCGAGACATTAACCTGGTCAGCTTTGTTACTAAAATTAATATCTTAGAGTTACGAAACTGCATGTCAGTTTTAATTGTAAGTATCTTCAATCTCTAATGATGTAGCAAAAAAAAATTTAGGTATACCAAAAGTTCTAAATATTTGTTTTTGTTTTATAAATTACTAGCTAACCCGCGCAACTTCGTTTGCGTTATTTTTCCCCATTTTTGCAACATTTTTCATTGATGCCCCGCTATCCGTACTCGTAAACCTTCGTGGGCTCATGCACAAAACTTTGCTGAATATTATCACATGATCAAATGCTTAAGTTACGATACTGTAAAGAACATACACACAAGCATTCATTATATATATATATATAGTTGAACACATTTTAAAAAAGTGAAAAAGAACAGCGGAAATTTTCATTTTTTAAACTTCATCAACATCATAGATAATCAGCATCATTTTTTAGATGTTTTTTAAAATTTTGTGTGAATTGATAATAAACATGTTAAAACACAGCTAGTATAACTTTGTGATTGTTTTGTTAATAAATAAATGAAATGATATTCAAACATTTAACAAACTAATATTTACAGGAAGGCTACAGTATGAGAATCAAAGCAATACACTTGCTATCAACATCAAAAGCAACAGACACTTTAATAACTCTATTGAGGCAGGTAATAAGTCCTAAAATTGGTAACAGAATAACTGTACACAAAAACGCAGAAGGACTTCATGAACATGTACCAAAAGAAATTTTGCCAGTAGAGTATGGAGGGGATGAAAAATCATTAAAAGAAATACATGGCAAGTATTTATTAATAACTTCGACTTGGTTTAAGTTCTTGAAATTTACGATTGCACGCGGTCTTTATCTTTGTGCAAGTAATTTTTGTATAAGCGCGTGTGAATTTACACTGCAAGTGTGGTAGACACAATAACTAGAGATTCGAGCGAACGCTTTATTGTAAACGTAATGTGTATGTTCACGAATACTATAAAGCTGACGCATGCTTGTGAATTTCAACAACTATATCAAAAGGATCTGAACACATTTAATTGCTTCGGTTATTCTCTTTCAGAAAATTGGAGAAACGAACTCAGTTCTGAAGACAACGTCGCATTCTTCAAAGAGATCCTCAAGGCCGGCACTGATGAGAAGTACAGGCTAACTGAGAACTACAATGATCAAATATTAGGCATGCCGGGCTCATTTAGAACATTAACAGTAGATTAATCTACAATCTGAATCACTCAGGAATACTACATAAAACGTTAAACAAAAAGGTGAGGTCAACTATCAGCAATAGACTTGTGGCGGTACCCACATAAATTAAAGGGACTTCTAAACGGGCTATGTTTTACTGCAATATGTGGCTGCAATACAGTGGCCGGCCACATTGCAAGCCAGAGTGAAGCATGTTTGGTTTGGCCACATATGTGCCATTGTTGTTACACATTGTTGCCGGACGATCGCTGAGCGATCGATTTTCTGCAATATTGTCCGGGAAATTTTATTGTTGCTTCAGTCGATATCTAGTGTCATGTCTTTTTGAGGTTATATCAAAAAGGTTATACTGAAAATTAGAGTCAAAACGTGTCAAAATGTAAAATTGCCATGCCAAATTGTAAGCTTCGGTTGTGCCAAATCATGCAATAGATGTTGAGTTTGTGTGTCAATTCTCACCTCATGATTTTATTCTGATGCGGCAACAATGCGTGTCAGACATACCGTTTTATAAAGAAAAATGTGTTACTTCTTACTAATTTATTTTTTAGTTTACTTATCGTAATGATGTTTGTTTTTTTTTCCAATTAAAAGAATATGCCACCTATTAACTAACATAGTAATATGTGGAACAGTAGTGGATTGAATTTCACATATATTTTATTTTTGTTCTAACACCTAACTATAAATCTTAAATTGTGGTTTTTGATTTCCAATAAAATAAAAAAAAATAAAAAACTGCGAATGTGTTAAAAACTTTTTTTGACACAATCGCAGCAATTTATTTGCAAATACCATCTTACAATTTTGTACATTTAAAATGAGGACCGACATAACGCTTGACAGAATTAACATAGCAAAATGCAAAAACAATAATTGCTATTACGACTGCCTCTGTGGCGCGGTGGGAGTGAGTCCGACTGCTACGCAAGAGGTCCTGGGTTCGATTCCCACCCAGGATAAAACTTTGTGTGATGAGCACGATGGTTTATTCTGAGTCTGGGTGTTATTTATCTATAATATGTATGTATTTAGAAATATATAAGTATGTTTATCAGTTGTCTGGTTTCCATAGTACAAGCTATGCTTAGTTTGGGATCAGATAGCATTGTGTGAGTTGTCCAAAGATATTATTATTCAATTAGATATTATGATTCAATTGTGATCTATTACTTTCTCTTATATTATTATTATTATTATTATTATTACGTTAATAGTTAACAAAACTGCGTTAGGTACTTAAGTTAAATAAATTAATGATAATGCTTTGTTTTTTACGTTAATCAAAGTTATAATTAGCATTGTCATTATAGTTTGGTTTTGTAGAAGATATATGGGCCGATTGAAATGAAATTTGGTATGAAGTAGTTATTATTACTTCTTTTCATATAATCTTTTCCAAGGTTCAAGCCACCTCATATCAAATTTCACCAAAATCAACGAAACAAACAAATTATTCAGATTTATAGTTTTAATTATAGATATTTTTTTCCGGTTTAATAATTCATTATTCTGATGACGAAATAACCAACGTGAACCCACAGCCATGTTCAACCCCCAATTTTAAATTTAGGCTTAATTTCCTGTACCTGTGCGTGCCAGGTAAGTGCTCGCGTGCTCGTTGTGGATATCGCTGGATGGCAGTGCCAGATTATATCGAGGCAGGACAAAAACTTGACCTTCGAAGAAAGTGTGCTTACGACAGGGGACGGCGGGATTTCGGCTGAAAACTTAATACTTCTATTATACCCCGATTGTTTCCCCCGCAATCAATTCCGACTCTACTCAATGATAGCAATGATGAATTAAAGTAAAGAGTATTGCTTACTGATTTTCGACGGAACGCTTAAGACATTAGTTGCGATTGATATCATTTATCTAATGACTTTGTCATTTTGTCATGACATTATAGTATTTTGAGAATTAGACATTCTGATGGGTTGTGGCTTTTGAGAACCTTCATATCAGTTGAATACAGACTCTTAAGATTGTTTGATTTGAATAGTCCAATTTGTCAATGAACTACGTAACATATTTTTTTGTTCATAGACAAATCAGACAATTGAGCTAGAAATTAGTGTTAGCCATCTATGGTGATTGGTGCGACAAGCCTGTGAAATTCTAATTTTCCGAGGGTTGGTAGACGTGTCAGTGATGGCCTTGTCACTTGATGTAACACCTGTTTCAATTAAACAGCAAGTGTATTGATTCACTTGTTGGGTTACCGATATGTTGCGTGATGGAATCCTGGAGGACGCCTGGAGTGAGGCAGCCAGTCTGAATTTATAATAAATTTATGTAATAAAATCATATCAAGAATGTTAGGGCTTTAGATAAAAACTGAAATAAACGAACAAAAATATATCATATAATATAATAATACATATAATATAAATCGGAAAAAATTGGATGGCTCAAGGTAATTAACCCATATGTTTAAATAAATAAAACACATTTGAATCACTTGCTTTTATATTCTTAAAATCACATTTTTAACGTATTGACGTTTCAACAATAATGTCACGTGGCAAAACGAACGTAACATAAAAACATTACAAATACATTTTGGAAATCTGCTTTAAAAAATTACACCCTTTAACGTTGATACACGTAAAGCAATACGTTAGCCATCGTACAATGCTATGGTGAACCCAGTTTTATTGCACCGCTAAAACAATAAGTGACCTGGGGCCGTACCATGAACTCTTATACATAGTTGGTCAATTGTAAACTACTACTTTCGTACAATAATCCTGCCAAAAGGTAGGCGAGTCAGTGATGACGTCACCAAACCGGCGAGAGACCTATTGTCTATTTGTCTATTCTTCGCACTTGACAGCAGTTTAGCGGCTGACATGCGGCAGGTTCAAACATGAAGTTGAACTGCCCTTTAGATAAGATTTAGATTAGAACTGAAATTTAGATGTTCATAGAACGGCCCCTGATCGCGAACAATTAGGTAATCTGAATGGCGACATAGCCGATTTTTTGCCGGCGTGGATACCTAAAGAAACACAATGCTTTAGGTGTATCGATCTTTAGACACTAATTACATTTTACTACCGTCGCAATAAATAATACTACTTACACATTAACCTTCAATTATTTTAAACTTATAATTTTAATTTGTGATCATCGTGAAAAATATAAATGTAATTTATGGTGACACGCTGATTTGAAATAACTTTTATATTTATGTACTATCAATAAAAGTACCTATAACATTATTACATATGCATTATTTTCCACCTAGCCTGCCTTTGACTCCCATCCATAGTACCTGCCAAAATTGGATCTTAACGGTTTTTGAATTCTTATTATTTTTGTTTGACTGGACAAAATGAACCAAAAGCCTTCAATTAAGTTTACAGTCAATCAAACATATTCTTCTTTTTAGGGTTGCGGCAGCAAACATTGCTGGCATTAAATATGATACGAATGTGGCCCAGAATGCGGCCACATCCACTGCATTGTTGGAGGTAGCCATCAAGTCTTTCTCCTGTGCAGGTGGTCAAACACACAGAAGACGATGTAAGAAGGGTTATTGTTTGTATTGCACAGAACAAGCAACTCAAATTGGTATTCGTCAAGAATCCCCACCCGAGCATGCTATCGTTGCTATGGCCGATCAAATTGATCGACAAGCAATAATCTTTGCAGTCACATTTAAAAATAAACTTTTGTCCCATAATGACTAAATTTTTGCATTGCATTTGATGTAAACAAAGATCACAATAATATTACAACCCAAACTTTTTAATCAAAATCCAATTTTCTGAAGGAACCAGCTAAATAGTCTTCGTTGATGTCAGAGTCTGGACGTTTTTTCTCATCTGAAACGACTTTCATCGCATTCAGTAAGAACTGTTTTGTTTTTGTACTCCTTAACTCCTTTTCATATAAATCTGAAACCAATAATCTATATATTAATACGTGAAGCAAAAGGGTTGTACCACATTCAACGGGAATTGCGCGGACGACGGAGTATAAAATTTCGCACACTTATCTATACCAATATTATGAAGAGGAAATATTTGTATTAATGAATAAACTCAAAAAATACAACACCGATTTAAAAAAAAGCTTTTACCGTTGGGAAGCTACACTAACCATGGGTGACGTATTCCCACGGGAACGGGAATTACGCGGGTAAAACCGCGAGGTGTCCGCTAGTAGTTTATATAGAGAAGGAGTGTAAAATGCAAAAATAATATATATATACTCGCGGTTTCACCCGCGTATTTCCCGTTTCGTCCTCGCCCACCGAGGGTTCTGTACCAATTTATATAATAGGGGGAAACCCTTTAATTGTCAACGTTTTTTTTATTTTTTGGAGTTTTTCCTTTATTTGTGCCTTGCTTTTTGCCAAATTTCGTGATTCTAGGTCAACGGGAACTGCCATATAGGTTTTCGACCCAAAACCTATAGGGTACTTCCAGTTGACCTAGAATTGTCAATTTTGGTTGTAAGCAAGGTCTTACAGCACAAGTAAAGGAAAAATTCCGAAAAATAAAAAAGTTGAAACTTAAGGTAAATTTTGGTACTTGCAAGTTTTCCCGAAAATCTAAATTTGCCCATTTCTTTTTATCGTGTTGATAAAAAGATGTTGATTTTTATACACCTAATAGAGACTATAAACCTCTCTCTCAGGTATAAATTTCAACTTATTAACTCTACCCGTTCCTGAGAAAATCGGTGGTGACACACGGACAGACAGACGAACAGACGGACAAGAGAGTGATCTTATAAGGGTCCTATTTTTTACCTTTTCAGGTACGAAACTTAAATTAAAATGCTTAACAGTAAGAATAAAGATTTTAATAAATATAAGAAAACAACATTTATGGTGGTATGTGAGTTACATACCTACAAAATATACATAAACAAACATTACGTTTCCAACAAAGAGATAATTAACATGTTTTTCTTAGAATTGTTCATACTTTGACGTATTTTGCATTATTTGTTGAATAAAACAATACGTAAAAATTTAGTCGACTAGTAAATAAGCAGCAATAAACCTACACAATTTACTGCTAACAAAATTGTTGAAGTTAGGAAAATATTCAAACGTAACTGTTTTGCTTATATGTTCAGATTTGGATTTATCAGCCTATGAACATTTTCCGTATCATCATCGTTTATTTCATTAATCAATGCTCTTATTCTCTCCCTGCCATTTTTGATATTGTGATATTTTCTTCGGAATTTATTATCAGACCTCTTTATAAGTTGTACATCAAAATTGACAGTTTTCCTGAATTCATGATCTCAATCAGTTGTTAAATTATTCCTTACCTTTGAACTCAGCCATTGCTCTCTCTTCACCTCCAAAGTCTTTAGGTAAATATTTTTTTGGCACACTCATGTGCAAATCGTCTAGAGATTCGTGAACTATCACACGATCCATTAGCTTTGGACTGAAGAACTGCTTCATGAAGGTAATTATATGTTGTAGAAGGTTCGTCGAGTTCAACACATGGATTGTATGTATTCTAAGTCCTAGACCTTCCTGCAATTGTCATAAAATATATGTATAAGTGATAGAAAATAGTAATCATTGTTCTTTGCGAACGTGGTATTACAGTGTACACGTAAAATCGTAACTTAACACAAGTATAGTATTTTGCTTTCTAAGTACCTAAATATAGAGTTTTGAATGTTACTTATTACTATTATTTTGAAAACAAGAAGAAAGAAACATTTGATTTTACGAATAAAATACTTACGTGAAACAAGTTGGCAGACTTCTGCATCAAAACAGGATTCAATCGGAGCAAGTGTGAAAAAGATGTGTTTTTTAAGTCCAATACCCAAATGTCGTCCAAAAAGTAGTCATTTTTCATTCTAATGTCTGCCAACTGAAATTAAATACAGGTACTGTAGTGATTTTTTATTTCGGGCAAATAGTACTTGCTTATAGTACTGCCATTACTTTTAGGATTTTAACTTAGAACACCTACTGACTGACCTGTTGGTCTAGTGATTAGTGACCCTGACTGTTAAACCAGAAGACGTGGGTTCGATTTCCATATGGGCACTATTTGTCATTAATAAATATTGTTGTTCCGAGTCTGTAAATTATATCCGTGATTTGTATGTATGTAAAGTCCTCCGCGACACAGGGCAAACAAATGTTAGTAAAAATAATGACGGTTCATCTTCCTCCTCCTAAGTCCTAACTCAATGTAACGAATTCTATTATTGTTTAGCTAGCCAGTGGTATAATTATATTTTTAAAGTAGATTATAGACATGTAGCTGCGAAACCAAACTGCATCTGCCAATTTTGTTATCATCTGTTTTTTTTTTTTAATTTTTCAGCCCCTGCCTGCAACAGTAAATTTAATGACGTGTTCACGCCAAGACTTACCATAAAAGTGTTCTTCATAAAGCTTTCAGAGGAAAATTTGCTAGCATCAGAGTCTAGAAATTTAATCACTGTGATTCGATGACCCTTAAAGAGCTTGGGCATTGTGATTTGAAGGCTGTAAAAAATATTGCTAATTAAGTAGAGTGTTAAGAGGTAATCAGTGCTAGTGCTAACACAAGAATAGAGTGTTACCTTTATTAAAGACAATAAGAATAGACAATTGATGTATTCCTAATATTATGAATTGTTCATCCTAGTAGTTTAAAGTAATCAATTAATGACTAATAAGTCAACTAAGTTACTTATTAGTCTGTGGACTTAATTGTAATTTTCATAGACACATATTGGACTGTGTCTTCCCTTTCACGCTGCAAAGCATGACAGAGACAAAACACTCGTGCGGCCAGTGGTTGTCAAAAACATTGACTTATGTCAATATTTCTTCTCTATATTGTCATTGCAGACTTATAGGAAAGAGGCAGGTATTGACCGAACGCGCGTTGTCTCTTTCTAGAGAGTGGTGTGGGGCTATTGTGCAGTCCACTCTTTATGTCTAGGTATGGTAATTTCATGTCTATGTCTAGGTAGTGCATGCAAACACAAAATAACTAAAAGTAACGATAGGTATATAAAGTAAAACAAAATAAATTTGAAGAATAATTCATAAACTTGTTTAATATTAATATGATTTATAACAAAGGTTGAAACATTCACACGAATTAATGGAATTTCTTGAAACTTTTGTTAAGGTCATGGTAGAAAAATTATCAATTGACGTCTTGTCAGACGTGACGTAAGCATTGTAGTTAAAATATATAAAAAAAGTTTATAAAAAAAAAATCGGACAAATGAGCGTCGCAATCGCCCACCGAGGGTTCCGTACAAATTTGTAGATTTAGATATTATAAATAGTTAAGGAATCGAGTCTCGCAGTTTTTAACGTATCTTTTTCTAAATAAGAAGTTTAGTAGTTAAGAAGAGACTGTAGACCTGAGTGTATGGTTTTGATTACAACTGAATACATCAACGCGTTCCAGAGATAAAGGGCCTTGACAGACGGACGGACGAACAACAAAGTGATCCTATAAGGGTTCTGTACTTTCCTTTTGAGGTACGGAACCCTAAAAAAGATGATTAGATTATATTCGAATATTACCCAGAAAACTCAATAAAGTAACCCATTATATTCCTGGAGCTTAACGTCAACCCGAAGAAATAAAAATAAAAACAGGACACGAGAAAAGCAAAGCAAAGTTTCGGATTCAGAAACACAAACAGTGGACCTAGGTTTGATTTCTTAAGATATCTTGTAGTAATAATCTAATGTACACAGCTACTTTAAAACTTTTAATGTATAGAAGAAAAGATTACGCTCATTACCGTTATAGTAAGTTTGGCAATAATTTTTACCCATTATTGTAAGAAATAATTTTGAAAATGTTACTCGTTACTTATGTACTGTAAAATACTGAGAGTAAATATGGCATCCCTCATACGTATTATACTCAAGAAACGCAAACATGTACATCAGTCACGGACAAGAATGGAAGACCATATCAGTGCACTTTATTCAGAAGGCGTGCCCTATTTCGCATCCATGTGCGATTGATAAATATGCACTTTAGCATTTGCTAGTGTATACACTAGAGCTTTAGCTAGAGGTATACACTTAAGCATTTTCTACAGGTAGGTACACACAACAATTTTACGAATAGTACAATACAGTAAAATGCACATTTTTCTAAAGTACCTATTTCCACGTAATGTAACGTTCTTGCGAATGCTCGACGCTGTGTTCGACGTAATTACAGGTAAGTGCTGTTCTTTTAGCCTTGTTACAACAAAACGCTTATTGGTTCGTTACACATATCATAGGACATTGATTCGCTCTACCTTGTAAATAAGGAGCATAATCGTATTAGAAAAAAATACTTAAAAGTTACTTTAGGAAAGTATTTTAGTAAATGTTATGTAATGTTTACGTTTTTCATTTTTCTTACCAAATACTTTCAAGTATGTATTTTATAACCTGGTTTTTGACCTTGGTATTGAATTTTGCAAGTATATCTCTTCCTACGAGCGTTTTTTTATAAAATTTGTCTCCTGTACTCTCGGTATTGTGCCTGTTTAGTCAATTAATGATTAACTTCCCTCAATATAAGTAACATAGACGCTAGTCGAATATAATGACGTCGCAATGACGTCGTTGCGCGTTGCGCGAATATAAAAATTTGTTGAAGATCATACAATTTGCCAAATATAAAAGTACAAATTGATATCAACTTACTATGCTGTCCAAAGGTCCTGTGAGTCAGAGAGAAGTTTTTCCCTTCCCTGAATAATTTCTGGTGATAGAAGTCTGTGTTTGTACCAGTTGTCGATCCTACGCTTTGTCTTCTCAATGGATCCTTTCGCCACAATCAGCATTCTTTCAACAAACTCCCTTTCTGCGAAGAGAATTCATATATTAATAACATTTTAATGTTTTTTAACCCGACAAAAAGAAGATTGACTACTATGTATTTGTTTGTGTGTGCCTATGTGTGTGCACTCAAATTGATTAGTGTTATTAATTGGAGTGGTTTTTGGCTACGTTGGATGATGTTATTTTTGCAGTTTATTCAAATTGTATATTATTCAATACGTATTATGTAAGCTTCTATCTATCTATCTATTTGATTATTCTATTCTTACGTTTTATAAGTACTTATACCTCCTAAAATTCACAGAACTAAAACACAATGGGCATTAATTTTGCTATGTGTCACGTTTCAAAACACGTTCATTTATTCTTAGTTTAAAATAAAATACATATTTAGATTACAACACGTGTTAGAAACTACTAAGATATAAGTAATAATTACTTATATCTTAGAAAAGCACTTAAGCTAATTATTCATACTTTTAAACCGCTAATAAAAGGATTTAACATGAAAAAAAAATCAGGCGTTAAATTCGACAAATAGCGTCCGCATTTCGTGCATATCGGTCTAATGGTTGGATGACTTTTGGATAATTTAATTTTGTTTTAAATGCCAAGTTATATGTTTGTTAGTACTTTATAATACTACTAATTGAGTGGCCTGTTGGTCTAGTGGTAAGTGACCCTGACTGCTAAGCCAGAGGTTGTGGGTTCGATTCTCACCCAGGGTAAGGTCTTTGTAAGATAAGCACGATTGTTCATTCTCAGTGTAAGTGTAATTATAAATATATTAGTATGTTTATCAGTTATCTAGTTAGCATATCAGATGGAAGTGTGTCAGTTGATCCAAGACATCAATTAAAATAATAAGTACCAATTCCAGCTTCAACCAAATGCGGTTGTTTTTCAAACCAATCAATAATTGCGTCTACATCTTCTTCTATTCTGCTGTCTTTAAGTCCTAACTCTCTTCTGATCTCCTGCTTATCTTCTATTGTGTGTGGATAAATAGGGCTAACGTCTTCGTAAGACATCTGAAAAAGAGACAATAATTTTGTATTCAAAAGAAGAAAGAAAGAAATTTTTAAGTTCCAACATCAAGTGTCGCATTCACAGACCTCTATAGTATTAATACTACTACTATACTCTCTACAGCCAAAATGTGGAACTCCCTGCCCGCGTCAAGGTTTCTAATTAATTATAACCCGGCACTTTTAAGACTAAAGTGCTTAGGCATCTTCTGGGTGCGCTCGTTCCATCGTAGGACTCATCAATGCTTTCCATCAGGCATGAATAAAGCCAAGAGCAAGCCCATCTTTACACAGTATAAAATAAATTCACTTTCGCTGTCTGTGCGCTTAGATCTTTGGTTTATTTAATGCAGATGATGGATTTAATGCAAATTTCAGCAATGGATAGAGTGATTCAAGAGGAAGGTTTATATATATAATCCATCATCCCGCGAGAACGATGTCCACAGATACGAAATCGCGGATGTCCGCTAGTATATAATAAAAAAAAAATGCTGGAAAGGCTAAACAAGACTTTGACAAAATCAAATGGAAGTCTAATAATAAAAAGGATGACGAAAACGACCTCTTGTTATCACACTAATATTATAAAGGCGAAAGTTTGTGAGTATGTGAGTGTGTATGTTTGTTACTTCTTCACGTCTAAACGGCTGCAGCGATTTTAGTAAAATTTGGTATGGAGTTAGCTGACACCCTGGATTAACACATAGGCTAATAAAACGCGGGTAACACCACGGGGCACAGCTAGTAGTTAATAAATGTCAAAAAAGTCCACATGACACTCATTCGTTTCTGCATAAGAACTTGATGTCACGCACACAAACGCTTACGGTATATGGGGCCCGGCACTAAATTGGATTGCTTCTTATTTAGATAATAGAACACAGTGTGTTGAGATTACTAACATGAATTCTCAACGAGAACTTACTAAAAATAGATCCAAGTACATGGTAAATAAGTCGGGAGTACCTCAGGGCAGCGTCATAGGCCCTCTACTATTATTATTTTATATTAATAACCTGCCTGATATAACTTCATTTGAATGCACATTATTTGCTGATGATATCTCAATTGTCGTTACTGATAAAGTTTTAGATAAATTAGAAAATAAAACTAATGGCATTATTAACCAAGTCATATTATATGGCTTCAGGAAAATAACCTTAAAATCAATGTTGATAAGACAAATTATATACATTTTAAAAGTAACAATAATATGACATGTAAATTAAATTTTAATTATGAAAATGAATATATTCATGAAAAATCAGAGACTAACTTTTTAGGAATTTTATTGGATATAAATTGCAATTAGAAAGCAAACATTAAGAAAGTGTGCGACAAGCTTAACAGATTTGTCTATGTATTGCAGTCAAAAACTCTCTTAGCTGCGTATTATGGCTATGTAGCGTCAGTGCTCAAATATGGTCTAATAATATGGGGAAACTTAACCGATATAAACCGACCGAATAAAAGGTATTTTTGGTGCAAAAAAAATGTTTACGTGCAATGGTTGGCATACCTCCATATCAATCTTGCAAACCAGTTTTTAAACAATTAGATATCCTAACTCTTCTTTGCATGTATATTCTGGATTTGTGTAATCTTGTTAAACAGAATCCAGATTTATTTAAAATAACCTCAGACCTATTTCCTAGAAATACTAGAAATTGTTCAAGACTAGTTTTGGACAAAGTACCTAAAACAACTTTATTTAAAAATAATTGCTATTCTATGTGAGTAAAAGTATATAACGCCATTCCAAGTGAAATTAAAGACTTACCCCTAACGCAATTTAATAAGGAAATGCGTAAATGGCTTTTGAATAAAAACTTCTACACAGTTACGGAACTTTTTGTCCACAAAAATAAAGTAATGTAAATGGTCGATGGTGTTATATGCATAGGTATTAATTCTGTTATTGACATGATTTTTTAATTATTAATTTTATATAATTTGATTATTGTTAAACTAATTTTATATTTAATCTTATAACTAATTTTAATCTTATATAATCTACCATATGGCATTGATTAATATTATATGATATCAGGAAAAATAAATATTCACTTTCTAGATAACTTTTGTCACGTCAAATTATGACAAAGTGTTTATGGTTCTGAAAATTCATTAAAATTATCTTGTATGTTACCACGCTTTATGACAAATAAAGATTCTATTCTAATTCTATTCTATTCTATACTATAAAGCTGAAGAGGTTGTGCCTGTCTAGGTATAAATTTTCAAAAATAAAATATTCTTAGCAATAAAGAACTATTTAGAATGTACTAATAATTTTAAATCGTTTTTTATGAAAATTCGGTTATTTTGGTTATTAAATAGTTCAGGCACATCCTTAGTAACATTGATTGCCCCCGTGCGACGTCCCGGATATAAGTTTTGGTAAAACTTCTGTTTGTTGTTAATATGTTTGCAAATAAGGAGGTATATGAATAATATTGCGTTTCATATAAGTATATGCTCACCACCCAATGATTATACCCCGCTTGGATGACCCCAGGTTAGGCTATAATAACAGATAATATATAAAAATGGTTACATAACAACGACCATAAGCAAATAGCTATGATTTGGCTCGTAGTGCATAATTGCAGCATCAAGGAAAGGTAAAATACTTTATATTTTATACTAGCAGTTGTACACGACTTCGTTCTTAGAAATTAAACGTACATTTTTCTGAAAAAAAAAAGAAGTATCTGTACTATTCCAGATTAGAATCTATCTCTGTGCTACATTTCATCCCGATACGTAAAGACTTTTTTGAAAAAGCCACAAACATCCATTAATCCATACATCTAAACTTTCGCAATTATAATATTATAAGAAGTAATGTAAGATCACTAAATCTAAAAATGGTCTTACCAGATTCTGTTAAGACCATTTTCTATTTATTAAAAAAAATAGTACAAAATAATCGTTTTTTATTAAAATTTAAGTTTCCAAAGATCGTCAATAAAATAAATTAAACGAAATGCGACCAAACAAACATATAAATCAGAGACATAAAGGACACCCAGACTCGGAACAACATTTTTTGGATAACACAAAGTGGTGTCCCGTGTGGGAATCGAACCCACGACCTCTTCGCAGTAATTGTACACAATCCCACTACGCCATCGAGGCAGTCAAAATTAGCTTTAACTATGAACAAGGTTGACTACTTTTAAAACTTTACAGATATTACTAAATATGCATTAATTAAGTTATAATTTAAAATCTCAAACATACTTTTCAGGTAAAAATGCAAGACCGGACATTATTACGTTACAGTTGGTTGCAACCTAAGCAGGCAATGGCGAAATAACACCAGTTGGCAAACAGATTAATTACTGCACCTACCGTACTGTTAACTAATTGAACGGGTAAATGCAGCAGTAAAATATAACTTGAACTACTACATTCTATGCTGACGTAACTGTTTCCTGCTATAATTTGATTTCGTCAATTTTATCTCAGTAGGTAAACAACGTGTAACAGAAAGGTGTGGTCTCATTTTAGCAGTGGAAAGTAAATGATATAGGAATAACATCTGCTGCGATATCAAATGCCATAACTATGCCATAATGCCTATTGCATGATCATTTAAGCAGCGGACAGAGTATACCTCCTCTATTGGACGGATTGCACCTGTGCAAAATATAATTGCTGCGATATTAATAACAAATACCTTTAAAAAAAATTGCAAAATAAGTGGGTCAGTAAGTACCTACATAGATTTTAATACATTTAGGTATCTTGTACTAGCACTCAATATGTTGTACCTATGTAAAACAATAACAACCCTTGAATTAGACCACACCTTTCTGTTACATGTAGTATAAAGATTGAGAGATTAAATAACTGACTAATCACCAATCGAGCTACGAGCAATAACGGGTTTTGAAGTTTTAAAAATTTCCCTTATGTAATGTTAGTAACTACCTAGTAAGGCTGCCTGCCTGCGGAGTTGTGTCAACATGGCCAACAAAATCGCATAAGAATTCCGCTCAGTTTTTTTAAAGAGGACAGATTCTCTTCCCTTTTGTAGACAGATAGCTCAAGAAATGATATTTTTATACTCTACTACTGTCCAGCATCTACCTCTACCGTCGATATATATTCGCGGGCGAAGAAATAGTCAATCTCTTTTAAAATTAGTCAACCACCGATAAGATTATATCCAACATAAAGGGGACTATGGGTTTTTCCCATCGGAGGACGGGCAGCAGCGTCCTCTGCGTATTTTGAAGCCTTACTGCGATCGCCAACCCGCTCGCCAAGCGTGGCGATTATGGCAATTACCCCCAGGTTCTATAATAAGTAGGTTCTACTGGGAAGTCCCGTGCCCAGCAGTGGGACATCATTTGGGTTGTTATGTATATAATTATTTTGCCTTGGCCGCCTTTATTAGTTTAAATTGCAGCCAAACACACAGTGACAGTATTATTTCTACAAATGTAAGATTTTAAAACGTATAAAAATATCAAGAGCGCGGTTGTTACAGGCATTTTGTCACCAATATTAATCAAATTAATGATAAAACGAATAAAAATAGACATTAAAAAAGCTTTTAATGTCCGAGGATTTTTTTTTTTCAAGTTCAAAATAATCCGTTAGTATTCTATGACATAACCAATTTGTTAATGTTACATTGATGACGAATTAAATTTGAATATTTTAGGCATTCGTTTCAATATCAATGTCGTTTTAGTAAAAATTAATACGTTAACGATATATTCATTGTCGTAGATATTGTCAAGGATTACTGCAAGGCATTTCCTGTTTAGCAAATTTTATTGCAAGGGTGTGCACTATTGTTATAAAAATTGGTCAATATTTCAAATAGTAAAATAAATAATATTTATGCAGTTTAAAAACTCAAGCACGTAAACAAAAAGATGACTTTCTTCAAAACGGGCCAACAGATTTAAGAACCAAATCTATTAAATTACCTTTCTAATAAAAAAATACATAATTAAATCCGTCACGCTACAATGCCTTTTTTTGGCATTATTTCATTAATCCTATAACCGATCTCCTTTAGGTTTAAGTATAAGCGGGTTCAAAATTCTAATCCTACCCATTATACTACTGACTTGAACCCACTCCTAACAGGCATTGAGCTTAGGTGGAGGAGATTCACAGGATTTCTATATGGGATCAATAAACCTGCATTGCTAATTATCTTAAACAAAAAACAACTTTACTAAGAACAGAAAACGAATTATTTGTCGTAACTAACAGTCATGGCAACTACAAAACGGGCATATTATTTGTTATGTCATTCGTTGAATAATTTCAACTGGGTGGTCAATGGCGTAGACGAATAGATGAAGGGATAGACAGATACATACATGTTTGTAACACAATCAAGCCAGGACCACTGAACAAATTTGGATTAAATTTAACACCGAGATGGAATAGGCTAAAGTAGAGTTCCCGTAGAAAAGATTGGAATAACCAAATTTCCACGCGAACAAAGTCGCGGGCAACTTTGTACCTATGTATTTATGTTTATATGATAAGTACCTATGTACGTATTATTTTTAGGGTTTTCAAAGAGTGAACTGTAACTTTATTACTAAGCTTTTTATCTGAATGCTTGGTTCCAGTAAACTGTCTTTTTGTATAGTACCTAAAGCTAATTTAAGTTTAATACGATAGTTGTAATTATTTTACCTTGAAGCTCTAAGAATCTTTATCTTTTTGGTTACACACAGTTTACATGTAATATGCCCAGATAGACTTAAACTTTAGTAATACTAGTTGTCTAGTTGGGAATCTGTATATGTGGAGAAAAAAAGAAGCTCGCTAGTTATCCTTTAAATTATATTTAAATCACTAAGTTAATTGAAATTTAAAACAAAAACTTTACAATGTCACAAGAAGTAAAAATTAAGTTCATGATTTTTTTTTATATTGTAGCCTCTAATTAATGAATATTTTAATAGTTTATTTTGTTACTAAACCGTTTATTTATTCCAAATTCGTTATAATAATAGGAAGTAAATTTATATAATTTATAACAATGGTTGTAATCATTTCGATAAACTATTTATAATTAGGTAGAAACTATTATTAAATCAATCATTTGTGATGCTAATTGTAATAACGTAACACAGTAATACATACATACATCCTCATATATTTATGACATAATATGTTATGCCATAAAAATATGCAAAGCCATGAAATGTTGTATGGATAATACTGGCAAGTTTTATCCGAACAACATTTATAATCCCAGTATTAACCGAATAACACCTTATAATCCGCAACTGGTCGACATATCAATTTTGTAGTTCACTTTTGGTAGACCAATACAGGTAGATACCTAAGCAAGATATTTACTTGACAAATAAGTAGCCATACAACGTCAGTATATACTTTGTTAATTAGTTCAAAATCAAAAGATAACGTGTTCGAATCCTACCAATTGCAGCACTGACACTTACATTATTTCACAAGAATTTTACAAGGATGAAGGGACAGACACGAGTATTAAATATTGCTTCATGAAGACCACTAAACTAAAAATAAACATATTATACCGCCACTAACATATTAGTCATATTAAGCTGTAATAGTTTTTTTTTTATTTTAAAACCAAAAATTTATAAAAATTATCGACCATAGATACTTGCGATTTTACATTTAACACTGTAAAAGTATTTTTTATTTTATTATATATATGCGTAATTATTAATTATTACTATGTACTTAAATAATTAATAGAATAATAGATAATTACTTACATTCAAATCACTGTAAACTCCAAGATACACTTAAAAAAATCGTTTTTAATTTCAATCCCACCGCAAATAAAAAACCACAGAATATTAAAAAAATAATAGAAATTGCGAAAATATTGAAGCACGTCTACTTCGCGAGACTAACCACCGAAAATTGTTATGCTGTCCTTAAAACTCTATAAATATGTAGCGCGCGAAATTATTTGCGACCTCTAACGAAAAAAATATCTTTATTGTATTATTGCTTTAACTTAACACAAACATGCCAGTGGATAGAAATAGATTAATTTTTAAATTAATTGTCAGATTAAAAAAAGAACATGAAATCATCACTTTAAATTCTTTACCTAAGTATTTACAATATTATGCAATACAGTAGACCATTATTTAAAATAATGGTCTACTGTATTACATAATATTATTGCTTTTATTATTACATAAATAATGACATTCATCAATAACATAAAATAAAATAACTATTAAACTGCGCTTTTCATAATATAAAGTATTATATTAAAAGCGGAGATTATGGATGTTTATGGATTATATAATAGCATTTTAATTTGTTAATGTTTTGTTTTCATCTATTCTTATTTGAAAATAGAAAGAAAACCAAAAAAAAACATTCGCTAGTTAAAATACTGGTAATTAAAATAACACTTCTAGGCATAACGAGTAAAGAGGGTATTAATTGAAAGGTTCCTAAAAAAATATTATTATATAAAAAAATATATATATACACTTTTAAGTAGGTACTTTGGGCTACTCGTTAAAATATATATATATATATATATATATATATATTCAAACGTTGGTTACTCATATAAATATTAATTGGTGATGGATAGGTATCTTATTTTTTCACACCTCTATGCCATATTCTGTTTCAATTTTATTTTTCGAGAAACTTAAAAGTAACTATAAAATTTTCAATTCCTGTAAACGTGTTTGTTGACATTAATATAATTACAACCCATTATAATGTGATTATAAAATCATTAACCAAATTTTGAGCTATTATATTTGGATGACAGGATACTTTTTTGTCAACTAACAATATAAAAACGTTAAAATGTAGATAAACATTAATTTAAGATGGCTGACAGGAAAAACGGTGACTAACGATAGGCAAGTCAAGAGTTCAAAGTGTTTAAACCTCGAAAAGCTGTAACTGAAAACTGTTTTAAAAATCCATTACTTATCAATAAATAATGTTATAATATATTCTTGGCAACTCTGGGACTTAGTAGTCACTGAGCAAAAAGAAAGACCAGTACAGTAGTATAGTTAAGCATGTTACCTTTGTTAGATTCACAGATGCGTAACTGTTTTCTTTCTAATACACGCGTTCCTGGAAGTCAATTCTAAATTGGTTTTTAAACGGTCAGCCATTTGTGGACAGTGGTAAAGTTATTTAACCTAGCTTATCTCCCGATTTGCTGGTTTGCCACTGAGACCCGAACCCCTTACAAATAATCAATCAATCTTTGAATAATTAAATGCGATAGAAATGATAGTGGCATTGATTTATTAGACGTGTCTTTGTTTATATTCAGTATGTGAGCTGACGATAATCATTAAATGTTAGTCATAAAAAGAATGCGAAGTTCTGACTATTGTAACATTTGTTAGAAAAAGTCTCTATCCTGAAACAGACGATAATTTAAATGATTAATTAGATCCAGTAATCATTGATCCTTCTATACCACACACAAATGCAATGCTAATGCCTAAATCTAATTAATAGAATTGAATGACGAGTTTGTTTGTTTGAACACCATAATCTCAGAGACTACGAGTCCGAATTAAAAAACTCTTCTTCTATTGAATAGCCCATTTATCAAGGAAGGCTATTGGCTCTTTGACATTACGCTACGACTAACAGGAGCGGAGCAGCAATGAAAAAAATTGCAAAAACTGGGAAAATTAACGCATACGAAGTTGCGCGAGTCAGCTAGTCACAGATAATTAGAAAACTCAGGATGTTTCTTGACCGCATTTGCTTACATGTTACGTAAACATACTGTGGATACAATAATAATTATAAACATTATGTACGTACTATATAATATAAAGCAACCGTTACGACACCTGACGTTACGATTTACATAGTAATGCATGGTGCAATTATTTATTCAGTGAAATTCTCCAATACGTTGGCTACCAGTTGTCCCAAGATATTATTATTATATTATTATATTATATACCAAAGCCGCCAACTACGTCAAACCATTGGAAATTGTAACTTGATTTACAAAGGTATTTTTTGGCTCATAATTGTAAAGGCGATGTTGCAACATAGGCAAACATTTATGAAAAAAGACGACGGCAAAGTTGAAAGATGTTTAGACTATTTTGGGAGCATGGACAGTAATCTGACGTGTGACTAATATTATGACTAGAGTTCTAAGATCGTTTGAAAATGTTGTAGATTTATGTATCTTGAACTATAAGAAGTTTATATATGACTATTACAATTAGGAAATACATTGTTGTCAGTTCCAGTGACTGACGTATTTTATAGATATACTTCTTTCCACATATCGAAAAATGTTGACGTTTTAAAATCAATAATTATTGAAACTCTGAGACTAAATTGGATAGGTATATTCAATTCAACAATTATTGATTTTATTATTTGAAACGTCATTTTTGCCGTTGTCTTTTTTGGATATATCCAATTCAGTCACAGAGTTTCAATATTTTTTGTTTTATTATTTGAAAACTTCAACATTTTTTTATATATATTTAAACATCTACATTTGCTTAGATTTTTCATTATTTGGAAGCGGACATTTTTGCTCGTTAGAACGTTAAGTAGAAACACTTCTTTAGCCAACTAATATGAATACGTTATGTAATTGTAAAAATGTAATTACCAGACAGACAAAAAGTGTCAGTGAGACAGGCGTAAAAATAAAATTAAAAAGTTACATAGTAGTGATTTTGGAAGACAAAACACATATATCAAGATTGGCGAATGTTTTTAATAAAGATGTACTTACAAGACGTACATTTTTATTGAAAACATTCGCCAATCTTGATTTTCTTTAACAGATTTCTTTTTATTTTCTTAAGTACATTTTAGTTGTTAGGTACTGATTAATAAAAGTGATGGCTGTTTGGCTGAATACTAGATAATCAGCCAACCTTCTAGCCAGGTAGCCGGATATCCAGCCGAGTTCACGAATAGCATGCGATCGTGAACCTTATATTTGGTGGCCTGCTAATACCTACTCGGATTTATCAAAGTTTAGCAAAATCTATCTTTCAGCGAAGTGCGTTTGTGCAGTATGTACATCAAAATGCTTTCTTCTAAAGCTGGCCTTATTTATGAAACATAGACATGCAAAACCGCTTGTTACTTATTAATGTTCTAAAAGTGTAATAGTGTTTTCAATGTGCACAATGTAAGTTTTGTAATTACTTTCAAAATCCAAAAGCAAACAACGTCGAGTTTTCACTTCGCCTCTACCGCAATTCCTAAAGACCAAGGAATATAACCAGTGCGCCCTACCTGTTATGACCTACGTTGCCGATACGTGGGCCTATACGTTTGGGTAAGTTAACAAATTTTAAGATGCGCAGCGGGCTATGGAGCGAGCAATGGTTGGGATTTCTTTGAAGGCTGAAATCCGCTATGAGGTCACCCAACAAAGAACTAAAGTTACCGACATAGCTCGCAGGTTAAGCAAGCTGAAGTGGCAATGGGCTATTTGCCGAAGGGCCGATGGCCGATGAAGCAAACGAGTCCTAGAGTGGAGCCGCGACTCGGTAAAAAAATTTAGGACGGCCCCAGCCAGATGGACCGACGACCTAGAGGGCGCTGGGTTGGACTGAATGCGGAAGGCAGAGGACCGGAAGTTGTGATGGAATTTAGAAGAGGCCTATGTCCAGCATTGCATTGATACGGACTAATGATGATGATGACTATAAGTGGATATCATTCACGTATTTCTCTATTGTAGAGAAATTTGTCAGTTACATCTGAATTAAAAAAAAATGGTTCAATTAAAAGCCAAGTTGGTCAAGTAATTAAACCGAGGCTTATTGCCGTAACAGTACTTGCAATCTACAATGAGAGTGTGTACGACTGCTGAGCAAGCTATTTTGTGTACTTCATGATTATTTTTTAAATCTAGATTGTGTTGTGGTGTGTTTGCGTATATTTCTTGGCCGCAAACCAGGGCTTGTATGATTTTTTTTTTTTTTTTTTTAGAAAAATATTTGTCACCGCTAGACGTTCCTCGTCTGATATGAAGATAATAAAGGCGTTCCACAGGGTTCTGTCTTCGAACCTGTATCAATAAATTTGTTTTAAATAAACATAGTAATACTTCTACCTTAAATTTACTTAATTTTAAATTAATAACTATAGTTTTATGTACAGTTTTTACATGAGAGAAAAAAACTGCTCATTTTATTTCTTTAGGTATTTCGCACGACATACAATAATAGTATATTTATAAGAGTTACGTACCTACGTATTTTAACGTAGGTACATAACTCTAAATGAAGACGTTTTATATTCCATCATGATTATTTAAATTTTAGATAAGAATCATGATAAAGCTATAATTAATACCTACCGACGCCAAGTCAGTTTGGTGGTGTTATTTTCCACAAAAAAAGCAAAAAATTCTTTGAACGTCATAAAAGTAGCTCATTAATGTCTAAAATCATTATTTTTAATATAAAAACTATTAATTTTAACTCAACATCATCATCGGCCCGTATCGATCCAACTAGTAACATTAAAATATATAGTAATATAGATTTTTCCGGAGATTCCTAAAAAGTAGCCTTTGATGACCGAGATAATTGAAGATTGCTTACCTAAATACCTAAGTGTAGGTACTTAGGTAAGCAATCTTCAATTTACATTTACCTACCTACCCAAATTTCATTCAGGACCATAAGATTAGCACTATCAAACAAACAAGCTCTTCAGCTTTATTAAAGCGGGCTCCGCTCGCGTGAAAGTGGGTTATCGCAATAAACACTATAAGACTATGATATTTCCCGAACTCAAACTATCTCCGTACCTTTTTTTATTTATTATTATTTCACGTTTTATTTTATTTTACACCAGAAATTAACACGAGCGTTTAACACCAGAAATTATAATTATTATTAAGATATGCAAATGTAACATACGTGGGTGTGCTAAAATTTCGTCGCAAACGGTACGCTATCCGCACCATTCTTTTTAGTCATAGCCATTGCCACACCTTTAAAGTACTAGTACGCCAGCGTACATGTCGACAGCAAGACTTCCATCTAATTTTGACAATTGAAGACGGTACCTAATTTGACAAAACCAAATGAAGTCTATACTTGTGTGACAAGGATAACAACAACGGTAATTTGTCATAAGTGTCAAAAAAGTTTACATGACGGTAATTCGATTCGACATTTAAAATTGTTGTCACTTTGAACTAGTTAGCGTACCGGTACTATAGAGGTCAGTGGTCATAGGGGACCTTACAAACATAGAATTAACGCACTCAAAGTACACTTAAACTTGGGACTAACGTTTAAGGATCTCATATAGCTCTGTTTCATGCGACAATCGAGCCCAAGACACAGCAATCGTACGCAGTTCCAATGCACCAAGGCAGTCAAAAACGACTGCTAATTATGCCAATAACCTTATTTAAAAAACAAAGTTCTAGTGTAAGTTCAAGGCGTATGAATGATTTAAGGCCATTTATAGTTATATCGGTAACCTTGATGTATGACCTCAAAAATCGCAATGTTACACAACAGTTACTACTGAGTTAGTTCCGGTTATGACATGTTTGCCTTTAAACTTCCTACGATTTTGCATAAACTTGCAGATGAGAGAGGCCATTAGATGAGCGGACGTATACATTACACGTAATCTTTGCAAATGATAAACGGCTTTTTATTGTGAAAAGAAAGAAGGACTCTCTGTTTTTTTTTTTTGTAATTCATGTAAATAACAAGTAAGTAACAATTTCAATCGAAAATCTAAAGAGAAACATAAAAAAAAATATGAAAAATTGATATGAAAAATAAATAGAGGAAACAAATATGTGTATATGCTAATAATAGTTATAATGTCTTTGCTAACCCTCAAAACGTAAATTGATTATGGAAGTCGCTTGATGTTTTAGGAATGACATAAGTCACTTTCTTTGGTCATAATCTACCATCATGGCTTTGGAGCTCCACTGAACAGTGAGAAATATTCACACACGTGCAAACTGCGCAATAAAAGAAAATAAGAATTCTAAAATACAAATAATAAAATAATAACACTCTAAACACTTTTACATAATTCATTTACAATAATTTTTTTGTTTGTTTTCAATAAAACTAAAAGTTGACTATAATATTTACACTACTTACAAACATGAAAATGCTGCAAAATTTATATTAGATTAAAAGACGGTTTAAGTCATCTCAGCCTGGTTCAAAAGACTTAAACGCGCGCAAAACGTTGTTCCTGACTTCATTGACCTCTGAATTGCTGAGCATTCATGTCGTGGGTTCATTCTCATACGGGATACCACTTTGTGTGATCCACTAATTGTTCTTCCGTGTCGAGGTGTACATTGAGTTCGTAAATGAAATGTTTGTAAAGTCCCCCGCGACACACAGTGTACCATAACTGCAGAAGTTGTCTTCAAACCCATAAAGGATACAATGAATTTGTATACCATTGATATATAAAGACTATACTTTAATATATAAAGACACCATATCGAAATTCTTTAGTGAAAAATGTGATCATATTAAGTATTTTCAACCGACTTTAAAAAGGAGGAGGTTCTCAATTCGTCTGGATGTTTTTTTTTGTATGTTTGTTCACCGATTACGCAGAGACGGCTGGACCGATTTGAAAAATTATTTTTGTGTTTGAAAGGGTATACTTCCAAGTTGGTCCCATTGTCATCTGATCACGATCTGATGATGGGATCCTGAAGAGATATCGAGGGAACTCTTAAAATATCAAAAGCACACCTACAGTGATTTAGGTATATTTCACAATGATTCGTGCATTTACTCTTAAAAAACACCAATTGGTGAAGTGGAACTGATAATGAAGACCACAAACGACGAGCAGACCTATTCAATATTTCACAGTTTGCGATTCAGTTACTTTAATATGGTATTTAGTAGCACTTTATTCTCGTTGTACTACTATTACAAAATGTAATAGAGCTGATAGTGAAATCCTCAACAATTAACGGCCCTGCATCGGGGCAAGCAATATTTTGTAAAAGGATTTGAGCAGTTGACATAAGCCTATTGTAACATAAGTGAATTACATACCAACCCACTAAAAAACGGGAAATAAAAAATTCTAGGTATATCATTTTTTGTTTTTTAGTTGCTTTGTATTTTTTTGAATTCGGTAATATTTTTTTGTAAAAAAGTTTTTTCCCTATAAGAATATTAAAGAAAAACAAAGCAAAGGAAGTTTTTAGAACAATAGTCATTTGTAATATTATAAAAATCAACAACTAGTCCTAAAAAAACTGGTAGGTTGTTACGTCTATACGTAAACGGTAAATAAAAAAAATATATATGTTATAAAAAAATAATTTATTGAAACAAATTTATCGGCCGGGAAGTGGGTTCGCTACCCTAGTCTACTAAAAGACACGATACCCTAGCTTGCACTGACAGCATAAGAACCGTACGCTCCTGGGTTGTCCGCATCCGAAGATCTGGGGGACAGCGGGGCGTCTTCGTCTCCAGCCGAGTAGGTCTTACCCCCCGCTTTTTCTTTCCTCGGTTATTAAGGGTGAACTTAAGACCCTGGAATCAGGCACGGGTGGACCATAAGTATACGCCCAAACTTTCACCGTGACTGCGGAAGGCGGTAAAGGCAAAGCGAACGATTCTATTAATTACATTTTTCTACAAATTAGTTAACTAAGGTGCGGCAGTCACGGTTTAAAGCAAGCGGAAGGACTCACATAGTTTAATCAGCGAAATATATATAGAATTTAAAATGTTAAGCTAAATATTAAAACACTATGTCGGTACACAGAAATAAAATTAGGTATGAAGGTATGCATTTATAGGAATTCACAAAGCACTGGTCTAAATTAATAAATCTACTTAATTACATAAAAACCAAAATACACAAGGTGTGGATATAATAATTATGCACTGTACGCATAGCTAATAAAAGCACAACTTACCCGATAACGGGGTCACAATATTCACGTATGATTTCAATTCTTAGTTTTTTTTTTGCCTAGTGGCGCAGTAGAAAGCACTTATAGATATGTACAGATTATTGCGAACTATAACGTACGCACTTAGAGAGTAATTAAAAGCACGATATTTAATGATGTCGTCTTTTTAAAAGCGAGCGCACGTATTCTCTCGACAAGTTGACGGTCAGTAGTCTAATCCCTACTCGCGCGCAGGGGGCGCGGCGTTCGCCGTGCATTGTCACTGGCCGTGTCGCTAACCGGTAATTTATCTATACTAAAATCAGTACTGGACGTCAGTTTGTTTGTTGAAGCTAAGTTATTCTTATAGAGGTGCAAATATTATTATGCTGTATTTATATGTAGATTTAAGGTTTGGTATAAATTTGATATTTAGATTTAAGTTAGGTTTAAGACAAATTTAGGTTAAGTGTTTATTATGTATCGAATCATTACAGCAATGTAACAGTACCCCCCTTCCCAGATAAGGATTTTTCGAGGTTAGAAAAATCCGTAATGCTAACATCCAATTACAAGTTAGGATTACGAAGTCGTTAACTTTAACTTAAGGTCCTTTACATGCCAAACTCCTAGATTACGACCATTCATGTCCTCTAGCACGTAGACGAGTGGTGACTTCTTTTCAATTACTTTACACTTTTCAAATTTAGGTGCAAGTTTTTTACAAAAACGTGCACCCTTATCACTTTGAAAGAAACAGCGTTTCCACACGACGTCTCCCACATTAAATTCGACATCCTTACGACGCAAGTTATAACGTTGGCATGATTTTTGATGATTGTGCCAAAGAGCAGCTTGTACTTTATTAAATATTTCCGCTAAGTGACCTAAATTCTCAGCATATATATCACGAGGTAGGAACAGAATCTCATTACTATTGTCATTATCAACGTAGTGAGAACCGGAAGTTACTAATTCTCTTCCATGTACTAAGAAGGAGGGTGTGTAACCCGTTACTTCATTCACGGAGTTATTAATAGCGAATTGTATCTTAGATAAATTAACGTCCCAACTCCTGTGGTCGTCATTTACGAATGTCGATATAGATGTGATTATAGTCCTATTATACCTCTCCACGTTGTTAACCTGAGGAGTATATTTAGGAGTGAAATGCACTTTAGGTACTTTATACTTTTTCAATAGTCCCTCCATCTCGCGACCTGCAAACTGTGTCCCGTTATCCATAATTATGGTTTCTGGGATACCATGTACAAGAAAGACGTTGTCCTCAAGATGCTTACAGACAGCGACAGCAGTAGCTTGTCGTAGTGGAAATATTAGGCAGTATTTAGAGAAACAGCAATTAACTACTAGAATGTAATTGTTTTGTTTTCTGCTACTAGGTAGAGGACCTACAAGATCTATAGAAAGTGTTTGGAAAGGGCGGGCACAGTCTTTGGGACGGCCCATTTTTCCTAGGGTGTTATGAGCGGCATGTTTATAGGCTAAACACGTACTACATTCACCAACAAATCTGACCACATCTGCATACATGCCAGGCCAGTAATACGATAAAAGAAGGCGTTTATAGGTCTTAAAGATGCCCAAATGAGCAGCTGTTGGTTCGGCATGGTTGTCGCTTATTACTTTCTCACGTAACTCCTGCGGAATAACTTCCTTCCACTCATATTCCGAAATTAGCGGATTTTTACTTTTGACGAACCTATACAATGTATTATCTTCAACTCTATAGTTAGGAAAGTTTGACTGGGACTGGTTACATCCAACAAAAATATTCAGGTACCAAGTGTCTGTAGTGGTAGTAGGTGCAACCTCTAGACTGCGTAGTGCGGACACTTGTACACATCTAGACAGAGCATCCGGTATAACGTTGTCCTTGCCTCGGCGGTGTTTGACTTCAAAATCGAACGAGGAAAGTCTTACACCCCAGCGGGCGAGGCGACCGGTTGGATTAGAGAGGGACAAAAACCATTTAAGAGCGGAATGGTCCGTAAAGACTGTGAATGTTTTACCGTTTTCGAGATAGCACCGCCAATGCTCTAATGCGACAAGGACAGCGAGGGCCTCCCTTTCGGTAACGCTATAGTTACGTTCAGCTCCACTGAGAGATCTGCTCATGTATGCTATTGGGTGCTCCTCACCTTTTATCGTTTGCGAAAGCATGGCGCCTACCCCGAAATTACTTGCATCTGTATGAACATCGAAACTGAAATCGAAATTAGGACATGCTAATACTGGTGCATTCACTAGATAAGATTTTAGGTTGTGGAAGGCTTCGTCAGCTTCCGGAGTCCATTCAAAAGGCGGTGCCTTTTTACTACTAGAGGTAAGTTTATTAAGTGGACCAGCTATCGTACTGAAGTTTGGCACAAAGCGTCTATACCAAGATGCCGTGCCCAGAAATCTTTTAACCTCCTTTTTAGTGGTGGGGATAGGGAAATTAGAAATCGCTTCTACCTTAGCCGGGTCAGTACGGAGACCATGCTCGTCAATAATGTAACCAAGATATCGTAAATCTTTCCTAAAGAATTGACATTTAGCTAAGTTTACAGTAAGGTTAGCGCTTTTTAGCCTCTCTAGAACGCGGTGCAATAGAGTGACGTGTTCCTGAAATGAGTTACTAATTATTGCGATATCATCCAGGTAAGAAAACACTTTCAGTTCAAATTCAGGGCCAAACAAGGTATCGACTAACCTTTGTTGCGTGGCTGGAGCATTAGATAAACCAAAGGCAGTAACTTTAAATCTAAAGGTGCCTCTTCCAGGTACATAGAAGGCGGTTTTGTCACGATCGGCTGAAGCAATAGGTATTTGCCAAAACGATTTAGATAGGTCAATACTAGACAGGAACTTAGCGTCTCTAAGATTATCTAAAATTTCCGAAACGTAAGGTAGATTATAAGCGTCTTTCTTTGTAACAGAATTTAGTTTTCTGCTATCCAGACAGAAACGCGGTTTGCCATCCTTTTTGTCTACAACAAGCACAGGGGAAGACCATGGACTTTCACAGGATTCTATCACGTCTAAGGCTAACATTTCATCAACCTGATCGATTATAATTCTTTTCTTTTCGGGAGACATGCGATAGTACCTTTGCCTAATAGGTGCCGCATCACCCGTGTCTATTCGGTGTTCTATTAAGTGAGTTCTCCCGAGACCCTTTAATTCGAAAGACACTTGTTCAAATTGACCGACTATGTCGTCAATTTGTGCTTTTTGAGAAGCATCAAGGGTAGCGTAGGACTTTATAATAGGTTCAGTAGACATTGTTGTGATGGTAGGGTTAGAAACTTCAAATAGGCTAGGGTTATCATTATTAAGAAGTTCTATGTCTTTAATATTATTAGGAAATATCTCGAATTTGGTCCAGAAATCAATACCTAGAATTAGAGATGTTTTAATTTCAGGTACAACGTGAGCCTTGATAACGACGCATTTATTATTGAAAAACAAGGGCAGAAACATAAAACCTAATGACTGCATAGGTTGACCACCAGCAGCGGTGATTGTTATAATTTCAGAATTATCAATTTGTAAAAAGTATTTATTTAGATGTAAGTGAAAATCATTTCCAATAACACTCACAGCAGAACCAGAGTCTAATAAGCCATACATAGTTAAGGAGTTGTTTATAATATTTACCTTAACGTAGGGCCTAGGGTCGTTAGAAGGAACATAGTTTTTGATTGCAGCAACAGTATTGTAAGTTTTAAAAAACGTATTTACAAAGTTAAGCCAATTATTCCACTCATCAGGATTAAATTTTTGTATGTTGCTACAATCTCTTATCAGTTTTTTGATTTAGATTCTTGAGGAGGACTGTTACAGTTAGGGCACTCTGGGTAACGGAAGTCCTTTTTGCCACATTTAAAACAAATGATGAACCTAGGTTCTTTACAATTTTTTAAGGAATGTGTGTTACTGCGGCATCTCGGACAGAATACAGAATTAGAAGTCTTGTTGTTAATTTGCATCGCATTAACCTGAGGAATATTAATAGCACTAGTGTTATAGTTTTTAGCGCCTTTGTAAGCCATATAAGAAGAACTGGAACTAGTAGTTGGCTTAGTATAAGCGAATTCAGGGGCTAAAGTATCTGCTGTTATCTTTGGGGGTTCTCTAAATTGTAATACGCGAGTCTGATAGTTTTCGAAATTACGGCATATGGTGCGCAATTCCGAAATAGATTTAATCTCTGGTGAGCAGGCTAGTGTATTAGCGTAGCAAGGTCTAATATTATGTAAAAGTATTTCTAGTTTCTCCTCTTCACTAACTACCTTGGACAATCTTGAGAACATACCCTCCATTATAGCAAAATATATAATAATAGACTCTGATTCCCCCTGAGTACGCAAACGTATTTCGTTCATTAGTCTGTAATCATAGTCGAATTGCACGAAATCCCTCTTTAAAAAAATAACTAATTGTTCCCAAGTATCAATAGAATTACGAACGCTGCGGAACCAGTGCAGGGCATCACCTGTGAATATTTCTGTGGCAAAAGCCAATACCCGATTTGGCTTTATATTTCTGGCCTTTATGCGTTCGTCAACATCTTGAATGAAAGCTCGAACACACGATTTGCCATCAAACTTTAACTTGGCTAATTCCGCAGCAATGCCCCGGTCACAGCTGACCGAAATATTAGATACAGGTACGTCTTCCGACTCGCTATTACTTTTCACAGGAGTAACTGTAACGAGAGAAGCTAGTTCCTTATAGAAAGCTTCTAGTTTCTGCGAACAATCTTTGTAATATAATGTATCTTCCGATGTCGTAGGTTGAATTCTATTAAGTCGGTGATATATATGGTGAGCAAGGTTTTCACATCTATTAAATAAATTATTATCATATTTAGTTTTAAGAGATAGAATGTTATTTTTTAATTTTGATAAGCTGTCTTTAGCACCCTTGATATCATCTGCAAATTCTAGATGAGATTCCAATATGTCTTCAGAAGGAAAACTTTTTGCCTGTTTTGTAATTTGTTTTCTAAGGTCCGGAACATTACTAGCTGGTACTTCGCCTCTAATCGCAACCTCATATTCAAGCTCCGATTTTTGTAAAGACAGGTATTTAATTTGTTTAGACATACTTAGTTATTTAAAATAATTCGACATAAACCTCGAAAACCGTAATGTAACTAATTATTTATATTATTTAAGTAAATATATTATATGCCGGTATTTATTCTTATAAGATCGTTATCTGATATGTTGTGCAATTATTAAGTTACTAAAGCTTAAGCTCAACTACATATACGGCACATAAATAGTTACGCTAAATTATTTAACATACGACAAAATACAACACAACAAAATAACAAGAAAATAGAAATAAGTTGCAAAATCAGATGGTATTAGGAGAACTGATTGTTCGTTTAAAAATTGTCCATTCTGTTACAAAATAAAATGAATAGTAACGATTTTGTTTATATGTGGGTAGTTAAGGCAGGTAGTGAGAGAAAAAAATAATTGTAGAATAGACAATTTCTTCAAAAAGATTTTAGGCTTAAATAGTGTGTTGTTAATAGCAAGTTACAATTTATAATAATAACATATCTTTAAAACATGTTAACAACGCACTATTAGACCAGAAACAATATCGTTTCACATAAAAAAAACGTTGACTGTAACCATCACCAAAGAAAACTATCTACAAAAATGTCAGTGCAAGCCTAGAGTACGTCTAAGAACCACGTTTGGCGCCACTGTTACGTCTATACGTAAACGGTAAATAAAAAAAATATATATGTTATAAAAAAATAATTTATTGAAACAAATTTATCGGCCGGGAAGTGGGTTCGCTACCCTAGTCTACTAAAAGACACGATACCCTAGCTTGCACTGACAGCATAAGAACCGTACGCTCCTGGGTTGTCCGCATCCGAAGATCTGGGGGACAGCGGGGCGTCTTCGTCTCCAGCCGAGTAGGTCTTACCCCCCGCTTTTTCTTTCCTCGGTTATTAAGGGTGAACTTAAGACCCTGGAATCAGGCACGGGTGGACCATAAGTATACGCCCAAACTTTCACCGTGACTGCGGAAGGCGGTAAAGGCAAAGCGAACGATTCTATTAATTACATTTTTCTACAAATTAGTTAACTAAGGTGCGGCAGTCACGGTTTAAAGCAAGCGGAAGGACTCACATAGTTTAATCAGCGAAATATATATAGAATTTAAAATGTTAAGCTAAATATTAAAACACTATGTCGGTACACAGAAATAAAATTAGGTATGAAGGTATGCATTTATAGGAATTCACAAAGCACTGGTCTAAATTAATAAATCTACTTAATTACATAAAAACCAAAATACACAAGGTGTGGATATAATAATTATGCACTGTACGCATAGCTAATAAAAGCACAACTTACCCGATAACGGGGTCACAATATTCACGTATGATTTCAATTCTTAGTTTTTTTTTTGCCTAGTGGCGCAGTAGAAAGCACTTATAGATATGTACAGATTATTGCGAACTATAACGTACGCACTTAGAGAGTAATTAAAAGCACGATATTTAATGATGTCGTCTTTTTAAAAGCGAGCGCACGTATTCTCTCGACAAGTTGACGGTCAGTAGTCTAATCCCTACTCGCGCGCAGGGGGCGCGGCGTTCGCCGTGCATTGTCACTGGCCGTGTCGCTAACCGGTAATTTATCTATACTAAAATCAGTACTGGACGTCAGTTTGTTTGTTGAAGCTAAGTTATTCTTATAGAGGTGCAAATATTATTATGCTGTATTTATATGTAGATTTAAGGTTTGGTATAAATTTGATATTTAGATTTAAGTTAGGTTTAAGACAAATTTAGGTTAAGTGTTTATTATGTATCGAATCATTACAGCAATGTAACAAGGTACTGATGATGATATTGAATGAAGTTTCTATGTTGACAGTGCAACATTGTACATCGTCCTCAGCAATATCAAGTGCCACAACAATTTTTCTTCTGATGATTTCTGATGCAACGCTAGTGCTTCTATTACATTTTTTAAAATCAAAATAATATACAAATAGCATAATTATACAATGCATAATAAACATATACACGAATAAAATTATATATACTAAGGGTCTTAATCGCCTGAATAATTTAAGGTAAAATACCTTGTTTATTGCCCGACGTATCGCCCATTTTGCAACGGCCGTGGTCACGGGTAGACAGTAGTATATATAATTTAATAATGTGTATAAATCGCAAAAGTTTATTAACATTTATATACATGAATAATAAAAATAATTACCCGACGTGATGATCTCTTCCCTTTTGATTCAGTAGTCTATTATGACTACAACCGTTGTAAAAACACTCGGTATGTAGTATTATCTCCAAACCTACGGTTTTACATAATCCCTCTTTATCTGACCTTGACTTAGGAAAATTTACGGAATTCCAAAATGCTGCATTAACAATAAAAAAAAATTAGGCAAAAAATGAAGTGACCCAGGTGTAAAAACATCATTGTTGCATCGGTCTCGCAATCGTTAAGTCGCGGGTTCGAATCGTGACGTGAACCCACTCCTAACACAAGCCGTTGAACTAGCTAGCTGGAGGGGTTAACAGGATTGCTAGTAATGTGGAACTCAAACCCACATTGCTAGTTAACTTATTTAAAAAAATTGTAAATACATCTTTCAAATTATTAAAATTTATTGCATTACGTTTATCTTATGGCCACACTTAATAGTCTAGAAAATACTCGAATCTTATGTAACATATGCAGAAATAATACGGGATTTTTATTAGCTAACCATTTATGGTAATGTCATAACGTTGTATTTTTTTATGTATTGACTCATCAGTTCTTGTTTTGCTATTCATTATTACATTTTGTCAAAGACCTTTACCTATATTCACACTAAAAATTAGTAATAAAACTAAAGAATTTATTTGAAAGTATCTCCAAAAATACATGAACCGCCTTGTTGGGTGTCTGTTTATTATTTCGTGAAATAGTGATGTGAACTCATTACTGTGTTTCGGTGGAAGAGCACTGCAGCAAAGTATAATTAATGGGCAAATGAGACTTATGAACTAATGTCTCAAATGATGAGAGTGATGCGGTGACATTAAGATCTTTGCTAATCAAGGACATGGATGGCACTGATACAGTTATGGGCTAGCGTGACGTTTACCATAATGACAATAACCTGTTCCAGTCTTTTCATTTACTCGTTTATAAAAAAACTAAAGAATCTGTTTCACTACATATTATAGATATTAAGTAACACGCAAATGACTTTGTCGGCGCAATTGATTAGTAAATTAAATTACTTTCGAGGTTATAAATGTTAATTCACTTTTGTAGGTGAATAATAAATTAGAGAATGATTAATATAGGTCAACTGTGGAGTATTATTATTTTTTATCTCTTAATTTTGTCACATTTGAGATATTATTGTGGTTCAGATCAATGATAATCTAGTGGCCCTGGAACAAATCTTATTGCTTTATGTGGTTTGTTTTGATGACATGAGTCACATCAACTTATTTCACAGGACTCTTTGATCAGCTAGAACTAAAGACATTCAAAACAGACGACTGACGACTGAACGACGACGGCTACAATTTTAGCGGAGTAAAGGTTAAGGCTAACATAAGTTACAATATACAAATAAACCGAATACCGTGCGTATTTTTGACACAACAAATCATCTCCTATACGCTCGGTTGTCAATGTCAACTGAATTAAATTACTGGGGCCGTATCATGAACTCTTAAAACCGGTCAATTGTAGACTACACTGCTAATTTCGTACCCTAATCCGGCCAAAAAGCAGGTGAGCCAGTGACGACGTCACTAAACCGGCGAGCGACCTATTATATAATTATCAAATCTTTGCACTTAACAGCAATTTAGTGACATGTGTCAGGTTCAAACTTGAAGTTGAACTGCCCTATAATTTAATAATTTAGATGTTTATGTACAGCCCTTGGCCTAATGTTTACGGCCGATATGGTTCAAGGTGAAATCCTAGAGACCAAACAAAATACATCTTTTTCTTAGCGTTTCGACAGTAAACATTCAAATATTATGATATTACAATGTGGTCCAAAACTCGACTGCATTATTAGAGAAAGCCTCCTGTTCAAGTTCTCCTGTGTGTCTCCACACAAGGTAATGATAAGATAAGGTAAGCCATTGTTTGTATTGCACCACACAAGTAACTCAAGTTCATACTCGCCGAGAATCCTCACCTATAAGCATATTATCCTTGCTTCGATTACTCTGAATCCGAAGTTTGTTTAAATATTTATTGGTTTACTTATCTTATAATTGTCTTTGGTTACAAGTAACTACTGCCAAAATAAGGGTAACTTATAAAGCCGTGGATCGCTACTAGCTAATTGATTGATTGAACTTAAGTACCTATGTACATATTCTGATCTTTATTCTTTTTACTTGATTTACTTTATTAAACTTTTAGGTAACATGACAATAGGTAAAAGTAATCTTTACCTATTGTTAGGATACCTAAAAGTTTAAACTAAAGTAAAGTTCAATTCTAAGAACACCCAAAAAATAAATGATTGTGAGAATAAATAAACGAATAACAGCCATTCTGCCTTCATTTAAAATGATAAATAGTTTTTTTAAGTTCAAAATAAATTTATTGCAAAAAAATTGGTTGTCTGTGAAGTCAGTTCACGGACGATAATTTTACGTGATAACGTCTTATGAAAACATTGAGTACATTGAAAAAACAACCATACCTGTGCTACCTTTTTAAAAAAAAAATTCTATTATATCGAATGTCGCTGCAATCGCCAAAAAATATTGATGACATTGTAATAAACAACCATGCCGGGTCCACCAAAGTTGTCACAGCTTTGGTGGACCCGGGCGCATGTGCGCGCTTATGTAGTTTTTGCTTGACTCTGAATATCTTTAATCTGTTCAGTGTTTGTATGTGTTGTCTGTGTATAAATTTAACGAGAAGTCAACACATGGCGAACTGGCTGCCTACAAACATCAATAAACTTAGTCTTACTGACGACGCGAATGTCTGTTGGGCGTGCCTGTTTCTCCGACGTTTGACAAGCGCCGTAGACGCGACTTTGCTTTAAGTTAATCTCGCGCGTCGCGTTGTGATCCTGTTGATATAATGCCATACTCACGTTGTAACTATCTGAAGTTAAACAAGTGCACGAAGAAAGCACCCCATGTTAGAAGAGCGCAAACGCCTAACAGACGCCCCTTATCGATACTTATAGGCAGCGCGGTTCGACATGACGTGCCTACTGCGTGTTAACTTTTAATATGTAATACCTAAAATGTTAATTACTCCATTGTCTTAAGATTTCTCATACTAATCTATTAATAACATTTATGAAGCACACGTGTACCTCTCTAACTTCCGCGACACCACGCACGTGTTATGTCCAACCGTGCAGCTTTAAATGTCTAATTTATGAAAAAAAAAACTTCCCCTAATTCACACCTTCTGGATTCATACTACCGCTGAGCGAGGGCGCAGCGAAGAATCAATTCTAAAGCTAATTAAAAATTGCACAGGAAATGTAGCGAAGCGTCAATTCTTAAGTTATTTCAGTTGGTGCCAGGAAATGTTGTTATATGTTTTAGGCACCAACTTCAAAATGTTTAATTATTTTTGTTATTGTATCTATATTATTTTTTGCTTTTTAGTACCTTATATTTATTTTGGAAGTCGGTTTTTTATTTATTTGTATTTTATTTTTGTTTTTTTAATTTTCCTGATTACTCGCAGATGGCTGGACCGATTTGAAAAATTATAATTATTCCTGCCAGATTGGTCCTATTGTCGTCAAAGTTTAAATCTGATGATGAGATCTTGGAGAATTCGAGGGAACTCTTCAAATATTAAAGGCACACCTATAGTATTTTTTGTTTATTTTGTTGTATTTCATAACATTAAAATAAAAGTCGAATTAAGCACCTCTTCTTTTTTGAAGTCGGTTGAAAATACAGTCGAATTGAGAACCTGTAATGTAATGAAAGATTATATAAGAGTTAGAGAGCTATAATAAATTAATAAAGACTAGGATAGATAATAAAACAACTAGTTTACAGTACAAGTAGGAGAAAACACAGGGTATACACACTTAAGCCTAATTAAAAAATAAGCACAATGGACCTGAGAATTTACAAAAGCTAATATAGAGTTCAAAAAGTTATTGAGTGAGGATGCAGGAATGCACTTTAGAGTGCGGCGCTGAGTCGCAGGAATGCACTTCAGAGTGCAGTGCCGAGTTGCAGGAGTGCACTGCAAAGCGCAGTGCCGAGTTGCAGGAATGTCCTTCAGTGTGCAGGGACGAGTTGCACAGGAGTGCACTTCAGCATGCAGTACCGAGTTGTAGGAGTAATGTCCTTCAGAGTGCGGGGCAGAGTTGCAGGAATGCACTTCAGGGTGTAGTGCCGAGTTGCAGGAATTCACTTCATGTTTACTCTCGGAGAACTGTCGCTTCACTACCCTTTCTTCCGATTTTTCCTAATAAAGAAATCTCTCTAGAAGCATTTAAAATTTTAAAGCGTATCCTAATTCAAATTTAGAGAAATTACAGTTGTGATTTATCAACAAGTAATTGTTTACAATGATAAACAAATATTATAAAGATATTAGAGAACTTAAAATAGCGAAATACATAACAAATGGGATATATACTGCGGTACGAATTAACACTACATGGAATTTATACATAAGAGGTAAGAATTAACACTACAAACCTCCTCCTCCTTTTTGAAGTCGGTTAAAAAGTAAATTTTAAAAAGATCAAAAGGAATAGCCAAAATGTTGAAAAATCCTTATTGGTATTTTTTTTATGAGAATGCATAATCAAGTTTTGACCATCGGACATGTTCTTTTTATTAATTTATATAAAGAAAAAAAAAGTTTCGTATTTTTTATAAGTAATAGATTTAAATTCGAGATATAGTTTGGTTACCGAGAATTAAATAAATACGGTACAAGATATTGGTTTCATTGACGGCATACAGTAAACAGTCGGTCAGGTTCAGCTGCACAATTTACTTGACTATTTTTTGTGTTGGAAAACATTTCAGGAATGTCTATCCAATATTACTGTATGGTATAATATACTGAGGTAAGTCTACAAATATACAATCCACATTTATTCTTCAGAAAAAATGCCTTAGGACCATATATAAAATTCATAGCACAGATTCTTTAAGAGATATTTTTTGAACAAAAGGCTATCTAACACTGACTGCAATTTATATACTAGAGCTGTGTTTATTTGTAAAAAAACAATATGTAGTATTTTAATTTTAAAATCGGCAACCAAGAGTAATATTCGCATCAAATACAAATATACTCGTAACATCCATCTTCCTATTATAAATAACATGATGTACTACAATTGTTTTTAAACTTTCGCGATTTTTATACATATTAGATATATTTCGGGACATAACCGCGTGATATGATGTACTACTACAAGAGTACCTATATAACTGCAATCCGTGTTTACAATAATTTACCCATAGATATTAAAAAACTTAATGGAAATATGTTTAAAAAAAATTTAAAAATATAGTTACTGGATAAAGTTTTTTTATAATTTGCAAGAATTCTTTAACAGAACCTAAATTTAGTATGTAAGTTTGTATGTATGTATTGCGTATCCGACATGGGTAGACTGTTGAACCAATGTAAACTAGACATAAGACCTTACTTGTACACAGTTATGCAATAAATTCTTCTTTATCTTTATCTTATCTTTAGGCTTAGGGCTGCCTCCACCGCTTCGCCTCTATGGGTAGGGTCTAGGAGAATGACCATTGAAAGATGTCGTCCACGTTGAGTGCTGTCGCCGTGGCGAAGCTGGCGAAGTGTATGCTGTATCCGGTTCTTCGCTCAGAGCTCCCTCTCTCAACAAAAAACAACATAATAACAATATTAAAAATTCTTTATTCAAAAGCAAAATTCGTAAACAATACATAGGTGAAGCCCGAGAAAAGAACAGGTAATAGAAACTCGCGGCCACTCTTTTCAAATTGCCAGTGTTTACAATGTTTCCTTATTTATAATTGCAGGTAAGGTGCTGCCACCATTATATTATACACCATATTAGAGGATTGATGAAAAAACAAGAAGTCAAAAATATTAAAAGAAGGATACACAAGATTAGATATATCAGCCCCAATGGGCACAACATAGTAGGAGCATCCACTTACAATGTAAAAACTTGATGTGCTTAAACATTGGATAATGTACTGCTACATAATGAATAAGTATACATGTACAAAACCTACATCAGATCACGCCTGCTTCACTTTCATCGCAGAGGCAAACATGTCTGAAAGCTGGGGAAAACCTGTCCCTCCAAGCTGTCGCCGTTAGTGAATGGTCGATATGACCCTGCTTATTTTGTTTCGTGTAAATCATTGTATCCAACAGTCGTACACTGTATTTTTACAGGAGCTGTAGCTATTGAACACTCTTCTCTTCGGTACATCACCTTTCAGCTCTTCGCAGCCCGTGCAAAGAGATAGATGTGCTTGAACGTCGAAATCCACAACCGGGATATATTACTTTCGTGCCAATACATGATTTATTTAAAATATTTGGTGATTTTACGTATTTTTGATCAAAATCAATTACTAGAGCGGGGAAGTAAGCTTAATGAAACTGCTAAATGGAGACGAATTTATGAGAAACTAGCTTTTGACCGCGGCAACACTTGCGTTGATGTCAGTTATCGCGATAAAAACTATCCTATGTTTTCGCATTTATTTGTAACAGCTCACGTTTCCTCCCTAAATTTTCTAATCAATACCAAAATGGCAGCGCACGTCAAATGATGATTTTTGTAGGCAAATTTTTCATATCTTAGGTTTACGATCAGTGGTTTAGGCTGTGCGTTGATCCATCAGTCAGTCAATAAGTCAGTTAGTCAGGAGAAAGAATTTTATATATGTCGAAGCGTCAGGATGGCCTTACTAACTATTAGCTGCTCAATATAATTAACATTTTTTTTTTTATTGCCTATGGTACGCAGACGAGCCAGCGGCCCACCTGATGGTAAGCGGTAACCGCCACTCATGGACTACAGAAATGTCAGGGACATACCCAAGCCGCTGCCTACCGTGAAGTGAAAACTCTCTTTAAACCTCGTTTGAAGAAAGACATGTCGTAGCGCTCGGAAAACACCGCAGCAGGTAGTTCATTCCAGAGTCTACACGTACGTGGAAGAAAAGAACGCCGGAATCGATCCGTACAGGACCGCATTGTTTCCAGGTGGAATGGATGAACCCGTCTACGATGTCGAGTGGTGCGGTGGTAGAAAGGTGACGGTGGCACCATGTCAAACAGTTCCTCAGAGCACTCCCCGTTGAACAGACGGAAGAGTACGCAAGGTGCACCAAAGTCACGCCTCTGCTGTGAGACTCCAGTCTGTCCCTGAGATTGGGGTCATCAACGATCCGAACAGCTCGCCTTTGGAGGGAGTCAAATGGATCGAGCAAGTATTTGGGGGCACCCGCCCAGAGATGAGAGCAGTACTCCACGTGCGGTCGAACCTGCGCTTTATAGAGCACAAGTCGCTGTGCCGGCGAGAAGTAACGCTTCGTTCTGTTGAGGACACCCACCTTTTTGCTCGCCAATTTGGCTTTATTTTCCAGATGACTCCCAAACTGGACTTTGCTGGAGATTTCAACACCGAGGATCCCAATACTCTCGGTGACTTGGAGTGTAACTCCTTGGAACTGTGGCACTAGGACAAATGGGTCTTTCTTGGCAGTGAACGCGCATACTTGTGTCTTTGTGGGGTTGAATCGAACCAGGTTCCTCTCACCCCATTCGGAGACCCGCCCCAGAGAGTCCTCGACTTCTGACACAAGTTGCAACCGCCTCTCCTGAACAAGGCTTCGAGGGACGTTCGCGCATCACCCGTGCTGTCATCTGCATAGCAATGTATGTTCTCTATGGACAGCATATCATTGATATGCAGAATGAACAGTGTTAGGGAGAGCACCGAACCTTGTGGAACGCCAGCATTAATGGTTTTCAGACTGGAACAAGCACCATCAACGACGACCATAATGCTCCGATTGTCCAGAAAGCTAGCGATCCATCTGCAGAGCCCCTCGGGGATTCCATAAGAAGGAAGCTTCGATAGAAGGGCCTTGTGCCAGATCCTGTCAAACGCTTTGGCGATGTCGAGGCTGACAGGGAGATCCTCGCCCTTGCCTTCCAAGGCTTCAGCCCAGTGGTGCGTGAGGTACACAAGGAGATCACCAGCTGAGCGACCGTGACGGAAGCCGTACTAGCGGTCGCTTATCAGCTGGTGCTCCTCAAGATACCGCAAGAGTCTGGTGTTGAGAACTCTCTCCATCACTTTTGATAACAAGGATGTTACCGCTATCGGCCTGTAATTTGACGGGTCTGACCGGTCACCCTTTTTGAGAATAGGGTGGACATTGGCGACCTTCCACGAAGATGGAACCCTTCCAGTTTTATATGAGAAGCAGTAGAGGCGCGTCAGAACGGGGGTCAAATCAGGGGCGCACGTCTTAAGTACCACTGCAGGGATGCGATTTCTGGGTATCAAGGAGCCTGAGCTCCTGCCTAACCGCACGTTGCGTGATACGTATTTCTGGCATGGAGCGCTTACACTTTGGGATGGAAGGTGGTGGGCTCCGCTATCATCATATATCAAGAATTGGCCCAAGAGTCGACTGTTTCAGGTGCGCGGTCACTCGACAAGCCTGGTTGAACCAGGGGCTACTATGACCACCAACGGGAATTCGGGCAATGGGAATGAATAGTTCCATTCCCTGAAGCACCGTATCTGTGATGCAGTCCGCACAAGCGTCGGGATCCTCTGTGAAGAAGCAAAGCCGCGTCCAAGGGTAGGACGCGAAAAATTCGCGGAGTCTATCCCAATCTGCTGACTCATATCGCCAGACTCTGCGGGAACCATTCGCTGGAGAGCGGACGGGTCGCGCAATGGGGGCTTCACTGCGGATAAGGCAGTGGTCAGACGATCCAAGTGGAGCATCGACGACTATCCTGTATCCGCGTGGATGTGTTGTCAGCAGAAGGTCCAACAAGGAGGCTATGTGGCTCTCAACGTTCGCTCGAGTAAGACCAACTGCCCCCTACCAGCACTTCAATTGTGAACGTTAATCTAAAGTCACGCCATCATGGCGTGACTTTATTAGGCCATGTTTAAACGAGTCAATAGACTCTACATTTAATCAAAACAGATTTTAGGTCAACGGAAATCGATTAGACATTAGAATTACATTTTCCAGGAATGAGTCTGTCGTGGCTGCCTTCCTAGACCTTTGATCTGCGAATGAATTGAATGTTCTCCAAACAGTTTTTAGAGAGAAGCTACTAGAGCTGAGAATTTTGGCAACACTGAATATGTGAGATCCTAAATCTCTGGTTCTGAGAGTTGCAGGGGAGAAGTTTGGATGGAGGTTGATAAGGAGAGTGCTACCACAGGGCTCGGTACTTATCCCGTTCCTATATAACTTATATACAGCCAACATTGGTTCATGTCTCAATAGTAATTGTAACATCCTGCAGCACACTGATGACTTGGCCTTGAATATAGCCGACTCGTCCATTCAGGAAGTGGCCCAGTCTCTTTGCCTATCTTTGGACTCTCTGGACCAACGGTTGTTGAACCATGGATTGAGTTTGTCTGCCCAGAAGAGCTCGGTAGTGATTTTTCCCAGACAGAAACTATCCCTCTAGTCCAGGTATGTATAAACAACCACGACGCTCATATCGAATTTATCAGGTTTCCAACATCTTAACTGCCTCGCAAAAAGATGCAAAGGGCAATTAAGACCCGTAATATATATATATATATATATATATATATATATATTTATATATACATATATATATTTTCATAATGTGTAAATCGTTTAGGGTTATCCCTATTCTGAAAGTACAAGTGAAAGTAGGAGTATGGTAGGGTGCCCACTACTTCACTATGACATTAGTATATAGGTATAAACTAATCCATCCTCATTTTAGGTGAAGGGCACAATGTACCTCACATTATAATTTTAACACTTTCTCGGCGTGAACTAATTGTAGGGGAGCGCAGAGTGTTTTGGTGGATGATACCTTTATGCACCAAGCCCTGAAAATAATAAGGAACTGGTGCAGGGAACTCCAACTAACGGTAAACCCCCACCAAAGCTGAGGTCATTCTATTTACAAAAAAGAGGAAGCTGGCAACTGTGCAGCTACTATGCTTCTTTGGCACCCCCCTAATCCTCACAACTGAGGCCAAGTACCGTGGCGTTTATTTGGATAACTAAGCAAAATACACTGAGTACACAATCAAAACATCCAGTGCATCACTATGTTATTGCAAACTTTAATTCTTTCATTAATAATTCTATTATTATTAATTCTATTATTAATTCTGTTATTAATTCTGTGTTTTTCATAACTAATTTAATTACTTACCTAAATTAATTAAATTATAAAAATTGTAATGATTAATTAATTTATAAAGAATATGTAATTGTTTTTTTTTTTTTTTAAATAATTTTAATTTTTTATTTATGAAAGATTATTAATTATTTTTATCTAATTCATTTTATTTTTTGATTGGCCTTTGTACTTGTACCTGTGATGTTTTTATGTTATTCTGGGTTTTAGGATTTTTTATTCTGTTCATTTTGTTTTTTTTTTTATTATTTTTATTATTATTATTTTTTCTTGCACGTTGATTTGTCAAAGGGACAGGCTGAAAATCAGCGTTGTTGTATGCAATCTCGCATATAACAGCATTTGCTGAGCTTGTTCCTTTTGCCACAACACGATGTTATGTAATTATTAGTTTAAATTAAGAAAACATTTGTAAATTCGTGTTGGATGGTAATAAAAAAATTCTATTCTATTCTATTCTTCTATTCAAACGAGTGCTTGGCAAAAACTGGGGCATAAATCCCAAAGGCACACACTGGCAATACACTACAGTTATTAAATAGTATAAAATTAAGTGTAGATACTAGTAGTAGACACAGAAGCAGGCATTGGAAAGCACACATTTGATGTCTGCTTTAAATTTGTTAAAGACAATATTGAGTGTTATCAAAAAAGTATGTGAGTTTTTTTATACTGAGTCGTGGAAATAAACATATTTTGTTTCTTGCGGAGAACCGCACGGAGTGGAGAAATTGCATAGCGGAGGGTCAAAAATGTTGCGACGAGGTCTGGTTCCAAATACTCGACGACAAGAGACAAGAAAGGCAGAGTGGGTTAACACCCAGCACCAGTATGTTCTCTTGTCGGGTCTGCGGTAGGCTGTGTGGATCTAGTATTGGCTTGAATATCCACTAAAAGCGCTGCGTCACAGACACTGCACCTTAAATCGTCTGTAACAGACGAAAGTGCCTACATCACATTTTTTTTTTACAAATACAATAAATTTACAACAGGAATCCGCTACATTAAATGCATTAGACAAGAAAGAGTGTGAGACAGAACCGCGAACGACACTACCGCGACAGATAGAACGCAACAGGACGAAACCTCGACAAGATCCAACCTCGATACAGCTAAACATCGAAACGACTAAACCTCGAAGTCTTGTCAAAGTAGTTGGCTTGTCTTAATTTAGTCCAAATATTTTCAAAGTTGCAAGTGGTCTAGGTTAGAATGAATAAAGTCCTAGCTGCTATTGAAACTAAACTACGAGGGCATGACATTTATTGCTTGACTTTGAATCTCTTTAATCTGTAATCAAGGACAATCAAGTAATTTATATTTTATTTTTTATTTGAGAATTTTACAGCTATAAGACATTTTAAAAATAGCTTTTAAAAATCTGATAGCCATTTACTTTATTTTTATTTTTATTTATTAAGAAAACCAACAGCGTTACAAAATATGTACAAAAGTATAAGGTAAAACATTGTAGTTAGGCCAATTAAAGGTTTCCCTGTAAATTACAATTATTGTGTAGGTAGTACGAACGAAATAGCAAACATTTTACATCTTTTTAACATACAAATTTTGAATTTGTTTCAAAATTAAACACGAAGTAGACTCATGACGAAACATGCCGCCTATAAACATCTATAAGGACTCGATCCCACTTACGACGTCTGTTGGGGGTGAGCGTTTTTCTGATGTTTGACCAGCAGCGCTACGCAACGCGTTTTTTTTTTTTTTTTTTTTTTTTTTTTTTTTTTTTTTTTTTTTTTTTTTTAACACGACGGCGACGACGATGCGTACACGTGTGGAATGCCTCACTCACGCTGTAACTACTCGTATGTGATGCCCGGGTGCGGTGTTTTTGGCGCCTACTCTCCCGACTCAAAAAGAAGCGCTGCGTCTATAAAAAGTTAACCAAGTGCACGTCTTGAGTGCCCCATGCCAAACATTAGAGGAACGCGTACGTCTAACAGACAGCATTGTGGTCGACCCCTTACAATTATATGTTTATAGGCAGCGTGGTTTGCCATGTGTCTACTACACGTGTAAAGAGTTTTTTTAACTACTCACATTTTAATTACTCCTTTGTCTAAAAACTTTTTATATTTAAATTAATTAATAACATTTATGGCTGAGAGCTACTCGTACATGTAACGTTAACGTATACCTACCTAAGTTCTCACGTCACCACCACCATGTTATGTCCAGCCGTGCAGCTTTAAAAGTGTCTAATTTATGAACAAATTTTCATCCTCTATTTCACTCCATCCGATTCATACCACTGTAGAGTCAGAGCGCAGCTATGCGCCAATTTTAAAGTTAATATCAAAAATTAAATTAATAAAAAAAATATAAAAAAAAATATGCACAAGTTTGTGCGACAGTGGGCGATTTGTGCACGATATAAAATAATAAGTACATTACTTTGTGGAGACGCTTCAACTCTGCTCAAATATGAATAAACCTAAAAGGGATAAGTTTTTAAGGGATAGCATTCTCTCCCGTTCGTTATATAGGTAATCTTTGATAGAATTTGTATTCAATGAAATTAAACAGTTTCATTAACAAATTAATATACCCGTAATATTTTAAAAGACCTATTCAACGACACCCCTAACCACGGGGTAATCAAGAAAGAAAACACATCCTCAAATTACATGTACGGTAGATATCTTAATTTTTTTAAAAGATTTTATTTTACAACTTTAACGGCATGACTAATAAGTGCCCATGCTAAATAACAGATTTTTAGATTTATAGAGCGTCCTTTGGCTTTGTTCAAGCTTAGCTTTTTAAGCGCTATTCGATTAGGAAAGTCTCGCATACAAGTATAGTGTCACATGTGCGTACAAGTTGCTTGCATTGGAAACATGTTTATACCATCAACAATAAAACATTATTGATTTCCTTCCTTGTTACCTTTGTACAAGTTCAAATACCTCATACAAGTTGCAACTTGCATTCAATTTGCAACTTGTATACAGGATATTGCCTTTAGGAAACCAGTTGAATTTATAGATTTAATCTTCTAGGATTATGCTATGCTTGCTCTATGGCCCATTAATTTCAGGTCAGCATAATTATTATTTGACAAGTTTTTCTCCATGTTTTCAAACCTAAGCCTAAGTAAGATTTCAGCTCAAGCATCTCTGACCTAAGCTGCGAATGGACGCAAACATGGTGAAATTATATGGGTTCCTTAATGGCTACGGAACCTTAAACATGGATCAAGAATTTTTAAATAAAACACTGTATTAACCAAAGTAATAACTCAAAGCCTCAATAATTAAAATGTTACCTAAGGTTTCTAGCTCATGACTCTTGAAACTAGCTTTAATGACCTCTATCTATAAATATAAGGTTATAAATATAAACAATATAATAATAAAAAACTATGTAATTTTAAATCTTGATAACCACCAAGGTTTACGATTGCAGATCTTATATGAAACCGGATGCGCAGAGAAACATGTAGGCAGTTAGTTATACAATGAGTTACCTAAATAATTTAACATAATTCAAAATGCTAGTGGTAGACTAGTGATCTAGATTAGACCATAGTTCAATATTTTTATAAATTACAATAACCGTATGTATATTTTTTTCTGTTTTGATAATAAACTCAATCTGCTAAATAACTTCGGTTTGACATTGACAGAGTATGTCATACTCGTGGTAGTGGGCGTAACGTGTTGTAATTTATTTAATGTATTTTCTAATGCATTTTATTTAAAAATATTAACTCGACTTATAACCACTACTCAAATTGTCCATTTAAAAACTACAGTTTTATTCTTTGACGCCTTAAAGCAACGTCATTAGGTTTAAAAGAATTTGGGTATAGGTACCTAATTATATTTAGTCTATAAATATATATTAGTTTTAATATATATACCTACTAATATTATAAAGCGGAAGAGTTTGTTTGTTTAAACGCGCTAATCTCAGGAACTACGGTCCGATTTGAGAAATTATTTTTTTGTTGGATAGCCCATTTATCGAGGAAGGCTATAGGCTATATAACATCGCGCTACAACTAATAGGAGCGGAGCAGCGACGAGAAATGTTGCAAAAACGGGGAAAATTTACGCATACGAAGTTGCGCGGGACAGCTAGTAAAGGATATAAAGAACATACCGTAGTATTGCGTTGTACAAAGACATTTAAGTATTTTTCTGTTCTTATCTAAATATTAAACCTTGTTTTTTTTTAAAGATGTGGATTGTGGGATTTTGGTACTAGCAATCCTGGCAACCTCTCCAGCTAGGCTCAATGGCTTGTGTTGGGAGTGGGTTCACGTCGGTAATATAAATAATATTGCGAGACCGATGCCTTAGCCGCAATCAAGCAATCCTTGTTTATCAATACTAATATTATAAAGCTGAAGAGTGTGTTTGTTTGAACACGGTAATCTCAGGAACTAGTGGTCCAAATTGAAAAAATATTTTACTGTTGGATAGTCCATTTATCGAGAAAGGCTATAGGCTATATAACATCATGCTACGACTAATAGGAGCGGAGCAGCAATGAGAAATGTTGCAAAAACGGGGAAAATTTACGCAGACGAAGGTGCGCGGGACAGCTAGTACAATATGAATAAGAATTGCCTAACTGAAACGACGGTAGCCGATTTTTTATAATCTGATATTTAATTATGAAAACGAATGAAAATAAAAGTGTAACCAATAAGTACCCGCTAAAATACTACGTAGAGTAGTGTTTTAACCTACTGATTAAAAAAAAAAATAGTTATCTGGTGTACCTATTAGGAAAATACCGTTTGACAAAATTCTCAGTTTTAAGTCACGATTAATTCTCTTATAGACATTTCACCATTTTAAGGTGACGCAATAACAGCCCCACATTGCTAGATAACTTCAATAAAAAAAGCTACAGAAACAGTTTTGAGCACGACTCAAACTTAGGTATTGTTTGAATATTCGCTGGTTTGTTATGAATAAATCCGCAGTGAAACTGTTTGCTAAAGACTTTTAACAAGGAGTTATTTTACTATTAACAAAGATCTTACTTTGTTTTTGTGATATCTGAACGAAAAAGCAATGTCTCTTAAAGCAAAGTCATATTGCAGATTTTTACACAACCGGGCGGAATATAAAGACTAAAAGAAGCAAAGAAAGATAAAATAAAGATAACTATAATTAGCATTTAATAATACACAAAGCAACACATGAAATAAAATATTGCGTTCAATTAAAAGACAGACTTGCTACTGGGCTTTGTCTAGGAGCAAACTTGATTTCAGTTCGTGCTTGCATCAATTAATTCTTAGTCATTAGTGTCCGCCACTTAGATGATTTATAGTGATGAAATATATTTAGTCTACGCATAAAGTCTTAAAAGACCCGGGAACTCCAGAATATTCCTCATTGAACGTTGAATCAAGTCGACAGGATTCATCCGTGGCTGCTTGCTCCATGTGTTTGATATTTGTTATGTGTTCATCTGAACTGATCTCCCTAAAGTTTAATTCTGCAGTAAAAAAATATTGTGGTTAGTTTTATTATTGTAATATTTGGAAGCAAATCACGCGCAGCGCCCGCTTCATTTTCTTAGAACTGAAATTTCCACAAATCATGCCTTACCACTGGTTTACATCCACTGACCTCTTTAGTAACAGACTACAGCCTACAACAATAAGATTTTCATTCGTATTTAACATTTTGAGAGACGCATTTTAAACTTGTTTAACAAAGATAATAACGACGGTAATTTGTCATAAGTGTCAAAACCGTTCACAAGATGGTCATTCGATTCGTCATTTGAAATTGCTGTTTGTACTTGGTAGCCAGTCTAGTTTACTGGTACTAAGAGGTCAATGTTTACATCACAATAGAAACCACATTGCAACATTTCAGCTTTCTTGGTCCTAGGGTTTGGAGTGGGCGTTGATAATAAGTGAATGAGTCAGGACTTCTACATTGATAAACGTGTAATATGGTAGGCGCTCTCAAAAAGGCTTAATTTTTGGGATGAGATAGAAACAGGTAAGTACCTATAGGTGTTTTGTCGGTTAGAAATCAACTGCATAGGTACTGCAGTTTTATTATGTAAATTTAAGAACATTTAATACATGTTTCAACGAAAAATTATCAAAGGTCATAATCTCAGTATAAGCCACTGTCGTTTCATGAGATTCTGGTATACCTATAGTATTTTTTTATAATCAATCATGTTTAGAATATATAAAATTTTATACGAAATAGGTACTACAGTTTCAGAGATTATCCATAACATACAAATTTATCTTTCCTCTCTATGGGTAGATATGAATAGGTACAACTTAAATAAATAAAAATAATTTTGTTTCTTCACCTGCTAGTTCTTTCACGCTTAAATCATCTCCGCCATAGTCTTTGGGCAACTGTTCTCTTGGAATATATTCATACAAACTTTCGAAATTTGGATGTAGAACTATTCTCTCTCTGATTTTAGCAGTAACACCTTGCTTTAGTAAATAAAATACCATATCGAAGAATTTATTGTCATTAAATAAGTGCATCCTCTTTATTCTTTGACCCATGCATTCCTGGAAAAGATAAATAAATGCGAATGGTTGGATGGATGCATGTATGTATGTATGGATGGATGTTTGTTAATTAATCATGCAACTAAATGAAACTGGATGAAATTTGGTATAGAGATAGATTATAGTATAGCATTTAGGCTACTTTTATTTCGGAAAAGTGCACGGTTCCCGTATGGTATATTTGTTTTAGGGTTCCGTACTTCAAAAGGAAAAATCGGAACCCAAATTTTGGTTTCATTTTGTCGTCCGTCCGTCTGTCTGTCAAGACTCTTTATGTCGAGCACGCGTAAAGGTATGGAGTTGAAATTAAAACCATATACTCAGGTCTCTAGTCTCTAGAAGCTATGAAAAAATAAACTTCTAAGTTAACGTAAAAAGGTACGGCCATTTTTGTAGCAAAAAACGTACATTTCGACACTCTCATGGAATCAAAATTTATAGTGTTAGATTTCCGTTGACCTAGAACTGTGAAATTTGGCAAGTAATAAACTACAAGTATAAGGAGTAGTCGGAAAACTATACATTTGTAATTAATTCATAAAAAATATAGTCTTTAAGAAATTGCGATACTCGATTCCTGAACTATTTATAATATGTACCTACAAATTTGTACGAAATCTCGCACTCGCCCGGTTTTTTAAATTTCCACGCGTTCTAAGGCGCGGGCAATAGCTAATATTTTACACTTTTATTTAAACAGTAGCGGTAGTGCAAGTTGGGAAATAAGTGAGGTTAAAGTAATGTTCGTAGTCATATGGGCACGATAGGTGACCGTTAGCTGGTCGGTCGGATTTCCGTTCTATCGCTTTGTGAGAATGAGACAATAGAGAGTATTCTTGAAATGTGCTAGTATTACTATGCACTATCTATCGTTTGGAATGTAAGAACAAAGTGAGCCGATATTCTGTGTCTGTGCGTTGTATACTTTTCTCTGGACTATCAGATGCTTACAGTCAGTAACATGACAGCCTTATGTACAACTATTGGGTTGAACTTCTTTGCATTATTCAACGTTATTTTTCTCAAATCACCGACAACCTCAAATCCTTGGCAATAATCGTGTGTCAAGAGGTAGTGTCCCAACTAAAAAATAAAAAAAAACAAATTAAATAACTAACAAAATATTTGGTGGTACCCACCAATATGGCATAAACCTGCCACTGATCTATACAACTCCTTCAAATCTAACCATTTTTATTTCAGAGGTATTGGGTTTGATACCCACACAAGATCATTATTTGTGTGATGAGGACGATTGTTTATTTTGTGTCTGGGTGTAATTTATCTAAAGATAACATGTATCTATGTATTTAGAAACATATAAGTATATTTATCAGTTGTTTGGCTGTCATAGTATAGGCTTAGCCTAGTTTGGGATCAGATCGCCATGTGTGAGTTGTCCCAAGATATTTATTTATTGTATTAAGTTTTTGTTCATCACTCCTCTCTTTTTCTGTCGTCTTCCTTACTGTCATCGATATAAATAAATTAGTAAAATTAAGTTGTCATCGTTATTAGGTAGATTGTGTAACTCGGAAGAACGGAGTCCTCTCACAAGCATTATATTGCTTGAATGGAAACTCCAAATGTTGTACCTAAATAACTGTACCAAAATGTAGAAAAGGAAATAAACATTTTTATTTATTTTATATTTCATTTTTATTATTACCTAATTCAGGCCTAAAGGGAAACTGATAATGATACCAATACAATAAATACTTACCACAAGCAAATATCTATAAAACATAATGAGTTGGTAATCGTCATCTTCTTCGCCGTTCACAACAATGAATAATACGCGGTAATTGTCGTTTGTCGGCGTCGGTAATATACATGTATCACTGAAAAATATATCATTATAATCTTTACTCACGGCTTTGGCCATATTAGCCCGCTTATAGACATCCGTTATTTTCAATGGACAACGAATGGAGATAGACCGGTAGCGTCAACACTCACAAATTCACTCAGGCGACCGCAGGGTCTTTATTCATTATATTTTTCCATATATATATGTGGTATTTTAGATTTAAGAGTTTGTATCCATGTCGTGTCGCTTTGTATAGTTAAGATTATAATAGTTAAGATGTATGCCAGATGTTGTAAAAGACATCCTGTTCGCCAACTGTGGGCGAAGGGTCATTTAACGACGTATACTTAGGATAGTTTTTAGAATAGAACTATAGGCTATGAATTGCGTAGGAGCAAAAAATGGTGTGTAGCATTGTTTTAAGTTGTATAAGTAAGGGTATCGTTAAGTGGGGTGAGAGGCCCAGGTAGTCAGTAGCATTCAGATGTTTTATTTGTAAGTTTAGTTATAAGACATCAGTTGAAGACGAGCATCTGCTGAAGATGCACACAGTTGACGACGAGCATCAGTCGTAGATGCACACGACGTATAGTTAAGTAGATTTAAGAAGTAACTTTAAATAAGACAATCACTTGTCTACCAAATAAAAGAAGCACATACACACTTGTGATATTTCTTTGCCCTGTGATTCCACTAATTATTAGTATCACCAACCACCGCCAACGATACTACATTTTGGGGGCTCGTCCGGGATTGAAGAAGATCATCGTCCGGGATCACAGCGAGCAAGAAAATAATGAGTGTATACGACGTGGCGACGTGAAGACGATGAAGACGTGAAGACGCGAATACTTAAAGACGATAACGACGTAAAGACGAAGAAGGTGTGATGAAGACGTAACGACGAAAAGACGTGTCAGTGGATTGCCTTCCAAGTTTCAGTAAGTGCGCAAGTTAGTAAGGGCCATGGCAGGTATGGGCGATAAGGTTGCAGGAGACTTAAGCGTAGGGGAGCTGGAAGACGTCCAGCTTGCGCAAATGAGTGTGTTTGAGCTCAAAGAGGAGCTTAGACAACGGCGTCTCCGGGTGACAGGTCGTAGGCCTGAGTTGTTGGCGAGGCTAAAGATGGCACTTATACTGGAACAGGAGCACTTTTCTGACGATGAAGAAGAAGCAGACGACGATGATGAAGACGACGATAACGACGACGACGACGATGACGAAAACTATACAACCGTAATTCGAAGACGTAGTGAATCACGGCGTGTATTGTGGACGTTTTATGAAGTAAAAGACTCAATGAAGAAGTTCAGTGGTGAGGATCACTCTGACGTACAACAGTGGCTTAACGAGATTGAAGACATGGCGTTACGTTGCGGTTGGTCTGATGGCCATATGGTCATTTGCGCTAAAGCGCTACTAATTGGGGCAGCGAAGCTATTCGTTGAATTCGTTGAATATGGGAGGTGCAGAAAGTCGTGGGGTATGTTGAAACAAGCGCTGAAAGACGAATTTGGAAAAAAGATTGAAAGTAAACCAGTGCAACGAGAACGTAGTCAACAAAAGAAGCAAAATAAAGTATTAATTCAAGAAAAGGGTGATAAATTAGAACGCAACATACGACAACAGAAGAAGAAGATCGACGCTACGACGACTACGACGAAAACCGTGAAACATTGTATAAAAGATCTTGTGAGTGCAGTGTGCTCTGAGAAAATAGACGATACAAAATCTTATGAGTGTAGTGAATTTAAACACACAGTTTTAAAGAGTGCCTCGATGACTAATGATGTGTGTATAGAGTCGCGATTTGAAGAGGAAAAAGTGGAAGTTAGAGACTCTAAAGTTTTAGCTTTAGTAGAGACAATTAGTGACTTGCCTTTAATATGTAAGAGTGTGCATGAAAAGTTAGAAGCGCCGCCGCTATATGAGAAACAGGTGTGTACTGTAAATGACATAGTTAATGACAAAGACGATATTGATGTAGGCTTAGAGATCGATTTAACACAGTTTAAAGATGTTTTAAGTAAGAAGCCGATAGCAATAAGTGAGGTCAACATAAGGTCGAACGTAATTGTAAAATCAGACAAACCCGTAGTTTCACAACCGCGTAAATTAGCTCCTGCAGAGCGAAAAGTAATAAAAGATTTGATGAATTTAGAAGTGGCGGCTCAGCACGGGCTAATGAATGGAAGATATGCCAGGTATTTACATACAAACGTGGAATATCATGGGAACATTAGTTTTAAGAGTATGGTGAAACCTTCATATTATATTAAGATAGCTGTTAAGTATTTGCTTGTGCCACAAATAGTTAAGATTGTACAACGATGTTTGCGAGTAACAAAAAGACGTGTAGTATTGTTATATAGACTGTTAAGTAGGCGAAAAACGAAACGACGACATTTGAGGGCAAATGTCATTGCAGGATGGCCGAATGTGGTATTTTAGATTTAAGAGTTTGTATCCATGTCGTGTCGCTTTGTATAGTTAAGATTATAATAGTTAAGATGTATGCCAGATGTTGTAAAAGACATCCTGTTCGCCAACTGTGGGCGAAGGGTCATTTAACGACGTATACTTAGGATAGTTTTTAGAATAGAACTATAGGCTATGAATTGCGTAGGAGCAAAAAATGGTGTGTAGCATTGTTTTAAGTTGTATAAGTAAGGGTATCGTTAAGTGGGGTGAGAGGCCCAGGTAGTCAGTAGCATTCAGATGTTTTATTTGTAAGTTTAGTTATAAGACATCAGTTGAAGACGAGCATCTGCTGAAGATGCACACAGTTGACGACGAGCATCAGTCGTAGATGCACACGACGTATAGTTAAGTAGATTTAAGAAGTAACTTTAAATAAGACAATCACTTGTCTACCAAATAAAAGAAGCACATACACACTTGTGATATTTCTTTGCCCTGTGATTCCACTAATTATTAGTATCACCAACCACCACCGATTACGATACTACATATATATACTAGCTGACCCGCGCAACTTCGTCTGCGTAAATTTTACCCGTTTTTGCAACATGTATCATTGCTGCTCAGCTCCTATATGTCGTAGCGTGATGTTATATAGCCTATAGCCTTTCTCAATAAATCGGCTCTATCCAACAGTAAAATATTTTTTCAGTGCAGCCCAGTAGTTCCTGAGATTATCGCGTTCAAACAAACAAACAAACTCTTAGGGATATGAAAAATAGATGTTGTCCGATTCTCAGACCTACCCAATATGCACACAAAATTTCATCAAAATCGGTCAAGCCGTTTCGGAGGAGTATGGCAACGAAAACTGAGACACGAGAATTTTATATATTAGACTAGCTGACCCGCGCAACTTCGTCTGCGTAAATTTTCCCTTTTTTCCTTTTTCTTCCTTTTTTTTTACAACATTTTTCATTGCTGCTCCGCTCCTATTAGTCGTAGCTTGATGTTATAACCTATAGCCTTCCTCGATAAATGAGCTATCCAACAATAAAATATTTTTTCAATGCCGCCCAGTAGTTCCTGAGATTATCGCGTTCAAACAAACAAACAAACTCTTAGGGGTATGAAAAATAGATGTTGGCCGATTCTCATAGATACCGGATAAGCACAAAAAAATTCACCAAAATCGGTCAAGCCGTTTCGGAGGAGTATGGCAACGAAAACTGTGACACGAGAATTTTATATATTAGACTAGCTGTCCCGCGCAACTTCGTCTCCGTAAATTTTCCCTTTTTTCTTTCTCTTTTTTTTTTTTTTTTCTTTTTTTACAACATTTTTCATTGCTGCTCCGCTCCTATTGGTCGTAGCGTGATATTATAACCTATAGCCTTCCTCGATAAATGGGCTATCCAACAATAAAATATTTTTTCAGTGCAGCCCAGTAGTTCCTGAGATCATCGCGTACAAACAAACAAACAAACTCTTAGGGGGATGAAAAATAGATGTTGTCCGATTCTCAGACCTACCCAATATGCACACAAAATTTCATCAAAATCGGTCGAGCCGTTTAGGAGGAATTCGATTACGCACCCCGTGACAGGAGAATTTTATATATTAGAAGATAACACTCACCAAATACACTAGTTCATTTAGTAAAATTTATTTTTGTAAAGAAAAACTTGATGATTTTAAGAGTATCTTGGCAGCTTCTTCTCATGAGCTTTACACTTGGAACTGCCGCCTAATCTCATTTTGTTTTTTTTTTTAAACAATCATAGTTTTATTATTTTTTTAGTATGTATTAATTTGACGTTTTTAAATAATCATTAACCTGATTTTATGAAGTAAAGATATTTGAGTTTGAGTTCAATCATGCCTGATAAAAAACGTAGCTGTATGTCTGTGGCATCGTAGCGTCCAAATGGATAGACGATTTTGATTTGTCCTAAAATTAAACGGTAGTATAATTGGCATAGATAATTGCTTTGCATTGTGAAAATCTGTCCACCAATTTTGAAAAATTCACTTTTTGTCTCCCGTGTCGGATTCTTTTTTACATATTTTAGGAAGAAAGAAAGATAAATTATTTATTCGTTGAGCTATTAATGTGTCTGGTTAATACTACATATATTAGATATATTTCGGGACTTAATCGACTACCGGGTCGACTGAGTCGACCCGTGACCACGATCGTTACAATTCGATCGCAACGTTGGGTCAATAAAAGGTTCGTACCTTTAAATCATTCACGCGATTAAGTCCCGAAATATTAAATCTAATATGTATAAAAATCGCGAAAGTTTAAAAACAATAAATACTACATAGGTACCAACCTCTTCATGTAAAAATCTGAACCTAAACTAAGTAGGTACTTAGGTTAGGTTCAGATTTTTACATGAAGTAAGTAGATAAGTAGACGCAGACATTTTAAAATAACGGATGTCACTTTTTATACTTGTAAAGGTTCATTTCCGTGCATCGCGGCCGATCGCGAGCCGCGCGCGTCTTACGACAAGCGGCTGACGCTCGCGGCCGATGCGACAATATTCTGAGTGCACGCGCAGCCTACGACAGTCGTCGGCCGCGCGCGTCTGTCGCTTACCTCGGAAACGGCACCATACATTCTCATACTCTGACTATTGTCGCATCGGCCGCGCGCGTCAGATGCTTGTCGTAAGCCGCGCGCGACTCGCGATCGGCCGCGATGCACGGAAATGAACCTTTAGTGAAGTATCTATTTGAAAAAAAAAAAAATCTATCCTGCTTAAAAACTTACGAGACTTTGAATAACGGTGCAAATTCATGTTTAATATCAAAATTCAGAAGGTACTCCGGCATTAAATTCATACACGTACATAGCTTATCGAATCTTTTCTTTGCTCTCTCTATTGATCCCTTGTTATAAATCAACAGACGCTCCAAATATTCTCGCTCTGTAATATTAAAAAAAAACAGTAAACCTATCTCTTCTTCTTTTCTTCGCCTTAAGTTTAAAATTTGAAAGTCCCCCTTTCCTCTTCACGAATCCGTTCGTTACAGATGCCTACGTCATATAAATCATTTTTAAATTTTTAATTATGTAGTTTGAGCTCATTATGTCAGTTAGTCACGGTTTTCATTAATTCCTGAAAGTAGCTATGTCTCACCATCAAACGAAAGTGAGTACTACTCGTACATACTTGTAGATTATTAAGTTTAAATTTTAGATCATTATCAGCCCGTATCAACCACTGCTGGACATAGACCTCTCCTAATTTACACCACAACACCCGGTCCTTCCACCCATCTAGTCCATCCCAACAACTTTCTTTCGGTCGTCGGTCCATCTGGCTGGGGTCGTCATATCTTACGTGTACCAAGACTTTAGTACTTTTATGAGTATGTGACAACCTCTGATTTGACCACACCCTTTCCTGCTACATATTGTTGACTAACAGATACAAATACCAATGAACATACCATACTATTATCATGATGGCCTGTTGGTCTAGTGATTAGTGACTGACTGCTAAGCCGGAGGTCGTGGATTCGATCCCCACCGAGGATAAAACTTATAAAACTTGGTGTGATGAGCACGATGATTTATTCTGTGTCTGGGTGTTGAGGTGAAATAACCAGTTGTTTGGTTTCAATAGTATAAGTTCTGCTTAGTTTGGTATCAGATAGCGTTGTGTGAGTTGTCCCAAGATAATATATTATTATTATATTATTATCACCCTTGAACAACTGGTGTTTTATATAATTTACGAAATCATATTGCTAGCGTGATCGATTCGTTTATTCATAAGTGAAAACAGAACAAATCGAATCAGTAGGGAAATCGATTACCATATCTATGATTTACAATACTTTATTTAAATATGTTATTATATTGAGGCGTAAGAAATGAGAGTCCATGAATAAATACAACGGGGAGCAATAATTAATTTCAAGTATTGCGGTTTAATCTTTTTAAGCTACACCACCTTGTTTGGTCCACAAATCTCTTATTAAAGACTAGCTGTCCCGCGCATCTTCGTCTGCGTAAATTTTCCTCGTTTTTGAAACATTTTTCATTACTGCTCTGCTCTCATTGTTTGTAGCGTGATGATGACTAGTAGTTCCTGAGATTGCCGCGTTCAAACAACCAAACTCTTCAGCTTTATAATATTAGTATAGATTTATTAACTGCCTCGATGGCCGGTGCATTAAGATTTTTAGTATGGATTCCATCCTGGGACATCTTTTTGTCTGATCCACAAAATGTTATTCCAAGGCTTAGGTTGTATACCCAATTGCGCGAGTTGGTTTGTTAAAGGATAATTAAAATTTATTCTCAAAGTATTCCACTTTTATATACGTGAGTCATTCCAAAGCGATATTGATACTCATTTACATACTCACTATTGTAACAACCCTTTAGAGAACACTGTCTTAGTATTTATAATAATAGCAACAAAAAATATATCTATACAACGCTATTCTTGGTACAGGGCAAATCTGAAAGTAGTTTTCTCAGAATTAGTAACACAACCCAATAGTTTTTGGACCATGTTATATTTCACAATTCATTTATTATTTTAATATATCAGTTCAAATAATGTTCACAATATGACGAGAAATGTAATAATTTACTTATTTTCAATAATAACCGTGGATTATGTACTACGCGACGAACGTAAGACAACTTTAAATGACATATAAGTCTACATATTTTCAATATTTTTATTTTCTTTTTTTTTATGAACTTGTAGAAAAGTTGAAATTGTAGTTTTTTGAAAGAAAAAATCTTATTGAGGTCTAAAAATTTAAGGAACTCATAAATATTGTGATTTGAGTTTTTAAATTGTTATTTGTTTTAAGTAACTTCGTAGGAGATTCATCAAACACTTGAAAAGGACTTGTAATGTCAGGCCTTATGTTAGCCCGCCATATAATATTATATCACTTCATGCAGTGGAAATTATAGTTTTTGGAAGAATTTTGCAGTTTCAAAAGGGCTTTTTGTCCTTACCTATTTCCTACTTACCTTGACTTATAGGACTTTCTGGCAACAACTACATCTTATTTTGAAACAACAATTTGACTCTTACCTTCAGTGCTGGCATAAATAACAAGAGATGACATTACATAATACTTTAGTTGCATTTGAACTACCGATTGTTTTGTCTTTGTTTTATATATTACCCTACTTCGCAAGAAGGAGGGTTATGTTTTTCATTTAAAGTAAAGCATAAGAAGACAAAGCATTCGCTATTTAAAATGCAGTTACTAAAGTATTTTGAATCAGGTGGATAGTCTGTACATCTCAGTCCACCTCAAGTCATCCTTTCCAAAATGGGCTTTTTATTTTAATATGCCCTTTTCTGTACAATAGTATTAACCAAGCAGTAAATAAATACCATTTATCAAAATTATTTTCATTGTATTTAACACTTTTTTTATTTCTCACTTTTAGTGTGTTGGATTGTAGTGGATATAAGTTATAATAGCATAATCCAAACTACTCATTTCTTTATACAAAATTGCATTTTGCGATACAAGGTCGTTGATTTTTGCGGAGTTCATCTGATACAGGCACATGATTTGATGGAGGCGAATTATCAGGTATCGAACACGGTACTCAGATCGCAACTCGTAATATTTATTATTGAATAGTTCCGCTGTTCATCTGTGGTCTTCATCATCAGTTCCATTTCACTCAATGGTGCTTTTAAGAGTAAATGCACGAATTACAACAAAATATAACCAAATTACTATAGGTGTGCCTTTAATATTTGAAGAGTTCCTTCGATTTCTCCAAGATCTCATCATCAAATCCGAACTTTGATGACAATGGGACCAATCTGTAAGTATACCCTTTGAAAGCTTGGTTGGGTGGACTTTGTGTACGTGATTTGTGCCCTAGCGCAGCACAGGGCTTGTGCCTTAAACGGCTATTACACTACCCTGAATCAGGGCCCTAAATCAAGGCGGCCTTGAATTTTTTTTAGAGAATTAGGGCCCTAAATCTTATTACACCACTCTTTTCAAAGATTTAGGGTCCCTGATTTAGTGTAGTGTAATAAGCGCATTAGTGTGGGAGTTGTTTAAAAAAAAAATCTACTAATCAAACTTATTTCTCACAAATTGTTTAACGGGCAACTTACTTAACCCTGTAGGCATTTTCTACCAGTTATATTTAGGATAATACAAAGAGAAGAATAAAGAACTTATTGAAATATAACTTACCAAACTCTTTAACTCTAAAGTGACTTTGCTTTTTTATCCAGTTTTCAAATTGCTCTATATCCTGCTTCAATCTATTCAGGTCTTCATATCCAAGAGCTTTGCGTACATTTTGTAAATGATTTTCATTAAATTTTAGTATGGGGTTCAGTTTGATCTCGTCCATTGTACTGTCGAGAATAAAATGAAGTTTGGTTGACTAGTTCGATAAGTAATGCCCACGTGCGTTCAACACTGCGTGTACATGTCGTTGTAATTGTAAACTGTGTTGTTATTGATTACTTTATCTTTATTTTATTGACTAGCTATTTCCGCGGCTATCGCCCGCGTGGATGCCAGATTGTTACCAAAACATTTTAACGCCAAAGTTTCATACTAACTTTGAACTCCGTTTTACCCCCTTAGGGCGTGAATAATCTAAAATCCTTACTTAGTGCCCTACGTTATAAAAGGAACCCCTGTGTTAAATTTCAAGCTTAGGCCCTATTTTAATAATATATGTCAGCCAGTCAGCTGCTTCTCCTTTTAATATATAGTTAATATTGACTGTGCCCGCAGCTTTGTTAGCGTGATGTCGCAGTCGACCTGATCGAAAAATCGTCAGATATTTTGGGACAGACAGACAGATTGGGCTTCTAAGGCTACAGTAAAACGCAGGACGGTTTTTGGTCAGTATTGTTAGTTTATGAGATATAAAAAATAAGAAGTTGAGTGTTTTTGAGATCATCAAAACGAAATCAAATCATATAAATTTCTACTTTTTGTTTCTGAAGTGATGTTAACTTCTGATATTGTTAATTTAAAAGGTTTTTATTTGTTATTTTAGCTTTAATAGTTTCGGAGCAAAACGTATTTTTTGTTTTTTGTTTTTATTTATTTAAAATTTGGTCGTAAGAGCAATTGAAAATGATCTTAATACTATTATACTAACATATTAAGATCATTTTCAATTGCTCTAACGACCAAATTTTAAATAAATTTACGAAAATAACGATTTGACCTTTTATTTACCCGACGTTTCGATCGAATTGCACCGATCGTGATCACGGGTCGACCCGTGACCATGATCGGTGCAATTCGTTCGAAATTATCTAATATGTATAAAAATCGCAAAAGTTTAAAAAAGTATAAATATCCATTAGTTTAATTAAATGATTGTCGGACTATATACAGGAATGAATACATAATACAATTCGGCTGCAAGTTGAGCCCTTGCAGCCGAATTGTATTACTTAAATGATTACCTATATTGAATTATAATTCAATATAATCATTCAATGAATTCAAATTACATAGTTTACTTCAGATTTGTCTCTAACAAAAAAAAATAATTTCACAAACGGATTCCTAAATCAAAAAATGATTTTCACAGAACCTTAATATTTTTAAAAGACCTTTCTAATGACACCCCACGCAATGCTAGGTTCCGTTTTGCCATTTTGGCTACCGAACTCCAAAACAGTAAACGGCTCCAACTTGAGATGCGAGCTCAAAATCTGGATGTAATAAAAGCTCATATCTTAATTAATTTGTACACATTAAGAACTAAAACTCATTATTAAAATAATTAGTTAAAACCTAGAATATTGGACACCTGAATTGGACACACTCAACATTTCATGAAGCGAATTCCAAAATTTGTTCCATCATTCTCAAAGTAATTTCATTTTTAAATCAATTTTTCACATAATAATATTTGATTTGAATAAAACGATCAACAATAACAAAACTCTTTATGTGTAAGCCAGATACAAGAATAAAATAGATTCTTATCAAAAAATATCTGGTGGTTCGAATCGCAACAAAAAGCCTAACTTTCTACTTCTACTGAATTTAATTTATACAGGTTTAGTATTTTTAGAGATTATCGCGTTCAAACTAACAAAATTTCACCTTGCAAAGTATTACGTATAGATAATAATAAATATCTCACAACGCAAAACAACATTCTGAATCAAGTCCCCGTATTAATAATAATAATAATAAATTATTTATTATATTCAAAAGGTTACAATGGTCAATCTTAAGAAACACTAGGAACTATCCTAGTAAGTGTTTCTTAAGATGTAAATTAAAGAAGAAATATATTGTAGTTTACTATATTTCCTAGTATTATAACTACTAAGTTATAATAACTAAGTTATATGTTATAATACTACGAAACATAGTAAAGTACAATATTTTAGGTAATAGATTAAAACTATTCTGTAATTATTAAACGTGGTATAATTTATTGTGTGTGTGTACGTAACGTAACGTAACGTACACACACAGAAACACATACGTGTTTGTGTGTGTGTACGTAACGTAACGTAACGTACACACACAGAAACACATACGTGTTTGTGTGTGTGTACGTTTGCGTGTGCTTGTGCGTATGTTGGGTGTGCGCGCATGTATAAAACAGTTACTTTAGGGTACTGATAGTATTTTTGTTACCTAGTAGTGTTGAGACCTAATAGCCATTCTGTGACGATTATTTTGTACTGAAATTTACATTTGGGGTGTATATCCAGGATTCTATTAACCTTAATATATATGTAAACACTTTTCTTAATGTTTACTTAAATAATAAATAAGGTTAATAATCCAGCAAAAGAAACGTTGTGTGTATTCTCGAGAAGACGAGACGTAGACGCGGTAAATTATTATTTCTGTATTAACTTCGTATTCTTCTGAAGTCCTTTCTGTTTGCTTTAACCCTAACGTACAATCCAATTTGGCATAATAAAAGTTTAAACTCACGACATTCTTTATTCAAAAAATGGTTCCGCTTTTCACCCTTTCTTCCAAAATATTCCGCCTCATCTTCAATTCTTCCTGGTTTATCTAAATTTGTTTCCTTTCTAACAGCTTTCTAGCTAAAAAATGTTTCTGGGTAAAATTCTAAAATCCGATGTATTGAACTTTTAATTATTACTTTATTGCTGCTATTAACACTGCCGAATGAGCTAAGAAGATTTCAAAACGTTGTTTATAATAACAAAGTACCTACTACGTATTATGTGTAAAGTAGTCATGTCTTATTTAAACGTGGTAATTATTCAAAAGGAATAGATGATTAAAATTTAATTCTTTTTCAATTCTTTTCATGTGAATTAAATAAATACATTGTTGTAAAAGATTTACCAAAGGCACCTGTAGTAAATAAGGTAGATAATGATAATGTTATCATGATATCAATTTGTAAATCAGTTTTATCAAGATTCATCTTATTTTGAAGTTAATGGTCAGATTCAGCTTATTTTTAAGTTAATTATTTTCTGTCAGTTCCTGCTTCAGTGTTAGCTTTCGCCTGCGACTCTGCACGCGTGGATCTTGTTTCTCTACAAACTTTGGACCAAATTTCAACCCCTTAGAGGTTGAACTTAGCGTATGTCTACATCATAATAAGTATATGCGTGATAAATGTCAATGCGTTTAATGGTTTAAGCTATGGTTGATAGATCAGTCAGTAACGGTAATGGCTGCCTTTTAATTTATACATTAGTTTGTAACTGCAAAAAGTCTCAGCCTTACGGATGACAGAGCCGTGAAAATGATGACAACTCAGTTTGCCGCCATTTTATGATAGATAAGTGTGTGATTTTGCTATTTGTTATTCATAAGAAGTGTTTATTTTTCAAATATGACACTAGCTTTCGCCCGAGGCTTTGCCCGTGTTTAGATTGAACTGCCATTTCAACCCTTTAAATATTTGCTTTAGCTTTTGTAGCAGATGCCTACATTATAACAACTATATGTGTACCAAATTTTAACCCAACCCATTCAGAAGTGTGAGCTGTGTGTTGATATATCAGCCAATCACAGTTTCTTCTTATGCCTATTTAATACACAGATAGCTGATCTTCGCAACTTCGTCCGCGTCACATGAGAGAGCTAGAGAGAGTGGACACCTACAATATAATCATAAAGGAGCTGGAACTTTCTTTGTTTTATCCACGAAACACTTGGGAAAAATTAAAAAAAAATATATATTTACAGTGCTAACTTAAAATTGAAACATTGTATGTATCTATGTTATAGTTATTTTTTTAAATTATTAACGTTAAAAGTCCATAAACATGGCTATTTTACAGTACACCACGCTTTCATAGCGGTAAGGGTGAAACAGGAATAATAGAGGAACGCTAGGAGGCTTATGTAGGTATTTGTGTGACGTACTTTGTTACTTTACGTCAAATAGTCTTAGATGACGTAGTAAACCAAGGTCGGAGATCTACACTAATATTTAAAAGCTTAAGAGTTTGTTTGTTTGAACGGGATAATCTTACAAACTACTCGTTTGAATCGAAAAAAAAAATCTTGTATTGGATAGCCCCTTTATTGAGGAATTTGATTATGTAACATTACGCTATAATCAGTAAGAGCGGAGCAGCAATTAAACATGTTGTAAAAACGGGGCAAAAATATTCCTTTTGAAAGCTTCCGTTGCATGCGCTGCGTAAACAGTTAAAGTTACATAACAATACCTATAGGCCGACCGCTTAACTCGTATATCGCCTGCGCGGTGAGAAGGGAGCGCGGGGTGATGTTAACGGGTGGGTGAGCGGGGTGCGCGGGACAGAGAACGTGAGTTCTCTGTCCCTTCTCTGTCTCTGTCTTATAGTGTATGACGGATTTGTTCCTCTTAAAAAGATAAAAGAAAATTCCGCGACCAATGCATATCTCTTACGGTTGACCCCCTGTTACCTTTTTTATGGTGATAAAAATATGCCTTATTTGCGAAAGCATTTTAATAAACATGACAGCCCTTATCTAAATAAATATGTTGTTCATCACAAATAGTACAAACAACAACATACAAAAAGTATTATTATACTATATCTCAAAAAACGCTAAAAACAGTTTGCTGAACACAACCGCTCCATAGAGAGCATGACGAGTGGCAGGCCTCGGAGAGCTACCGGCTGGACTTGGTACCGTGCCCACTTAACCCCCCACCTCACACATCATCCCGTAAAGGCCTATTCAAACCTAAGCGGTATTCACTACCGCCTGCGATAGAGAAAACTGAGTAAGTAGGTACGCGGTAAAACATCTCACCTACTATTCCGCTCTAGCCGCCGAACTTCACATTATATACCTGAGAGAAATCAGCGCGGTGTCACCTCTACCCATAGTGGCAGTATTTGCTGCTTAGATTTAAATAATAATAATAATAATTAAGGCATTTATTTCCACATCTTTACCAAATTACATGTCAAAATTTGTTAGGCTCTTAGATTTAAATAGGCCTTTTAAATACGCGTGCAGTATTTGATTCGTCTCCTAGCAGATTCAATAAATGAAAATTTTGACACTGGCTTGATGTGTTTTGACAGGTATATTTCGACTCAAAACCTTTCCTCGGCGATGTTGATTGATATACCGGGGTTGAATCTAATACCTACCCACCCTCCTGTCATGCGAACAACTTACACTTGACCATTTGAGCTAATAGTTGTCCCTCCTGAACAAAGTTCTCGATCCGTACCTGACTTTATCAAATGAAGTAAGAGCAGTATTTGTTCAAAGTTAAGTATTTGTGATGAACAACATATTTATTTGGATAAGGGCTGTCATGTTTATTAAAATGCTTTCGCAAATAAGGCATATTTTTATTACCATAAAAAAGGTAACAGGGGGTCAACCTTAAGAGATATGCATTGGTCGCGGATTTTTTTTTGAACTTTTTAAGAGGAACAAATCCGTCATGTAAGTTTACTACGTATACACTATTGTTATGTAAGTTTAAGTATTTACGCAGCGCATGCAACGGAAGCTTTCAAAAGGAATATTTTTGCCCCGTTTTTACAACATTTTTAATTGCTGCTCCGCTCTTACTGATTATAGCGTAATGTTATATAATCAAATTCCTCAATAAAGGGGCTATCCAATACAAGAATATGTTTTTCGATTAGAATGAGTAGTTTGTAAGATTATCCCGTTCAAACAAACAAACTCTTAAGCTTTTTAATATTAGTGTAGATCTCCGACCTTGGTTTATTACGTCATCTAAGACTATTTGACGTAAAGTAACTTTTTTTACAAAAAAATTAACAGACTTCAAAAAGAAGTACAAGGTAACCAAACACAAAAAAATAACACAGAACGACTAAAAAAATAAGAAAAACATTTTGAAGTTCGTGCCATGAAAAACTACACAATGAATAATGATGAAAGATTCATTGCAAAGGGCCTAACATTTTTTTTCTGATAATTTTTTGTTGCGTCTATGAATGAAAAAAATATGAAAATGTAGAGGCCATTTTCTGATCATTTTTGTCTTCCGGTTTACCTTTGAATAAAGTCTGTTAACAAAGTTATTATCGCTTAAAGTTTTGGCAACTAGGTACCTACTGTCACCATATTATATTATACTCTATTTAACTATTTATCATATACGGGAGTTAACGCGCATTTGAAATAAAGTCACGTGAGCGTGGCCAGTTCGCTTGTGACCATGGCCGGTGCAACCTAGTCGAAATGTCAAGCAATTTTAAGGTAAATAATGTGCGTTATTCCCGTATAATAAGTAGTTATAATCATGCAACGCGAAAGTTTAAATGTTGGTATTATACTCTTTACCAAATTGACAGTGTGTAGGCTTCCTGGTGCAAGGCTATATCTTTAATTAGGTGTTAATTGCTATAAATTTAGTACCTCCTTTCTCAAGGAAAGGGTTAATCATGAGATGGTAAATAACTAATATAATAGTCAGTAAATAAAACAATTCCTTTTGATTGGTATTAGTTGCTTATATTAAATAACTTATACTAGGTACACATGGTTGCTTTACGTACCAATCTCTATACGATACAACGGGTCGTGCTAACGAAAAATGGAAAATATTACCTCATAAGCTTGCTTACTGCTAGCTTGAGTGATGGCAGGCTTTCTGGATGTTATCAGTGTCAGATTTCATAAAATTGATATCATAATTTAGGATGTATCAAACAAATCTCGATTATGTATATTAAACTTGTATCTTGAAATCGTCCATTTCTAGATGATTTCGAAAACCACCAAAGACTATGACCTCTCTTTGACCCAATGACAATTATGAATACGTTCGGATTCAACCAACAATATTGGCATAGAAACTTTACAAGATAATATTTAAATATTTATTAAAACATCATTTTTAAATAAGACTTGAAACGAAACGTTACAATAACATCTTACTAGGGAAAGTTTCGAGCAATGTGACAAACTGCGCTGCCCTCAGCGCACTTCAACAACAACACCAATAAAAAAACATCCGAAATCCAACAAAAGCAAATGGAAAAATAAAGAAAACCATACCAACAACAAAAGTAGGTTGAATATAATTGGTTCACACAAAACAAACCATAAGAAAATGAAAGATGTCCTTTCAACCAAAACAACAAAAGCAACGGAATAAATCCATTTATATAAAAAAAACCATAGAAAATGGAAAAAGGAATATATGCAAAAATGTTATACGTCATGATCAAAACAAAATATATCAAAACGCAATATAATAATTAGGCGTCATCGCTACTAAACAAAAGGAAACCTAGGTAGAAAAGACAACCCATACACACCTGAGATTAAACACGAATAGATACTACAACTAAGTGAGTATACAAAAAACGTAGAAATTTTTTTCATTTCCCACCAAAATACAAAAGAAAATACGTACCAAGTAGTGGTAGTACACAAAAAAAAATACGGTTAAGTACAAATAAGCATGCAAAATAAACTTAAATAAAGGTAGCTTTGGCATCGTTGATGGAAACTGTTTTCAAACAACACACTTAAAAAGCGCTCTAGGGCTGATAGCCCGGGGCTGAGCCATTTATAACAGTTTCATGCCATGAACAAGAAAGAATGGCGTAATGCCGGTCGTAACATTAACCGCACAGTTCAATGCGAATCGAATATTAAATAAATGTAGATCCCACGTTCTATGATCATCTTTCACGTAAGATGATACAGCAGTCATGACTGTTTTATTGTACACTTTCAACTAAATTTATCTTTGGCGTATATCTAGGTATGTGGTGAACACTAGGAACTTTGTATTTCTCCAGCAAACCACGAATCTCCGATCCAGTGAATTGAACCCCATTATCAGTAATTCCGTTTTCAGGAATACCATGAGCCAGGACATAGTTCTCAAACGCCTTTGCGACGTCAGCGCTAAAAGCACGTCGAAGAAAAAATAACATGGTATACATATAAAAGCAGAATGTAACTACTAAAAGATGAATATAACTCGAACGAGATTTAGGTAAAGGACCTACCATATCTACTAACAAAACTTGAAATGGTCTGTAACATCTTTTGGGTGGACCCATGAGGTAAGTAAGGGTAGTTTTATGCTTGTAAGTGGAACACGTCGTGCAATTTTTAATAAAGTGTACTACATCACGGTACATACCGGGCCAATAATACCTCAGACTTATTCTACGATGTGTTTTAAATACACGGAAATTTCCCGAAGTAGGAGGTTCGTAGTACTCGGAGATAACTAATCCACGTCGAGACTTGGGCACAGTTTCCTTCTAATCAAACTCTTGGTACAAATCCTGTATAGTTTGCCGTTTTCGATGCGGTAGTTCGGATAATTTTGAGGATAAGTTGTACAACCATTTATCACTTTATTATACCATTCATCATCATCGTCTGGAATAACCGGAGTATTAACAGGTTCTACTTTTAACAAACGAGAGAGAGAGAGTGTCTGGTACAACATTATCTGATTTATCGATAGAACTAGAACATATAAAACATTTAGGTGCCTCAAAACAAGAAATATTATTACAGATCTCTGGCATTAACTTAAAACTTTTCCGAAAATTTAAGCCAAAAACTACATTTGAAACTATAGAAGAAACAATGTGAAATAATGTTTCTTGTCATATTTTTAAAAGTAAACAACATGTAACAGTTATAGAATGACTCACCAGCAACAGTAACTGTACATTCACTAGACTTACATAGTTAAAGAATAACCCAATTGAATAAAACGTTCATGTGCTCCGTTACCAATAATAGAAACTGTGGCCCCCGAACCCAATAATAAATTGGGAACCTGTATACGAAGCTGCAACGATGCAACTAAAGTAACTATTTTTAACGAATTGGTCGTGGGGTTGTATGACATGCTCCCTTCAAAAAAAATAAAATCAAGCGTCCCCCCGCTCCTTGGATGACGAAAGGCATTAGGCTATGCGGCCTAGAGATAGAGCATTCCGCAAGTTCAGGAAGGGTCGTGATGTCGAAAATTGGGCCCTATTTAAGACTGCAAGAAATCGGTGCAACCAGATGATTCGCAACGACAAACGCCTTCATATTCTTAATAATATTGATTTTTCCTCGCCCAAGAATATCTGCAGGATCTTTTCCCTAAAAATAGGAACTCTAGAAATCGGTAAACAATGAAGTATTGATACTCAGAACACGGTTGGTTTAGATGACCTCAATACACATTTCACCTCCTCTATTCCTTTTGATCATCTACTACCTGTGACTACCCATCTTCCACGTCTCAACATTGACTTATTTCCTTTTGTCTGAGGTTGCAGAGGACGCGATCAGAAAGAAAATTATTTCAATTAATTCCCAAGCCATAGGCAACGATGGCATTAGCCGTCACATTGTTTACACTTATTGTTGACTATCTCCTTCCCGCTTTATCACACATTATTAATTTCTCTCTTGTGTCTGGGACATACCCATCCTCCCATCCCAGTGACCGGCAATATCAGGGCAGGCATATATGAAACCAACGTTACTGTTTTGGTTTTGGTAGATCTCTCGAATGCCTTTAATATCGTCTGTCATGATATCTTGCTCTCTATTCTCACTCATCTGATATTCTCGCCTAATGCTCTTGTTTGGTTTTTATCCTATCTTTAGGGGCGCCAGCAGTCTGTGCACATGAATGAGTCTTCATTAAGGTGGCTTGATTTCGACGCTGGTATCCCTCAAGGTAGCATCCTTTCTCCCTTTTATTTTCTATCTATATTGATCTTATCACTAATGTTCTTCGGTGCGCGTTTCATCTTTATGCCGATGACTTGCAGTTGTATGCTCAAGCCAGCGTGAATGACTTATCCGAGGCCATCACAAAGATCAATGCTGATCTTGATGCTATCAAGGCTTGGTCTAACAGGTTTGGCTTGACGGTTAAACGGTTCAAGTGTCAGGCCATTGTGTTGGGAAGTCAACGTATCTTAAGCCGACTGAACTTTGACACATTGCCACGAGTTATTTTTAAAGTCCATTATTCCTCTTAGTTCCTCGGTTAGGGATCTTGGTATTTTATTGACGCTAACCATAACTGGTAAGTACATGTTGCTAGTATGAGTGAAAAGGTGACAGGTAGCGGAGTCTTTACCGTCTAAAGAATTTCGTGCCGTACAAAATGAAATGAATGCTTGTGCAGACATTGATTTTTCTTCTGATTGATTACAGTGCTATTAATATTAATACCTTGTTGACTGCTTATTATGAGTCAGATGCTTCACTCCTAATACTACTATTATTAATCTCATTTTTAAAGCACAAAAACGGTACATATGGGCTATGTTTGGGCTTCAAATAATCGAAACCTGCAAACCGTTTTTTTCCAGGAATATAAGATAGTTCGTATCTTATATTCCTGGAAAAAACGGCTATTAACTATTTACGAGGTCTCAATATTTGTTAAGGTCCATTCAAACTTGTTTACATTGGCTTCAGATGTAAATAAAAGAAGACAACGTGACGTATTTCATACCGCTTTAATGCACAAAAGCGTGTTTCACATGGCGCCTGTAATTTTTAATAAAATACCTAAAAAATAAGGGCAATGAATACTCATCTATTTAGGAAAAAACTAATGAGCTTTTTATTTAATAAATGCTACTACAGCTTAAGTTAATACTTTTTCCTAGTACAGGATCTCACATTGACGTCAAATAAAAGGACAATTGAATTTAAGACATGTACCTTTAATTAAATTAATTTTGAATGAAAGAATATCATTCAATTACTATCATTATTTTATAAATAATTCTTCTTGGCTATTTGTTTTTACAATGACATTACCTTAATTCAGTCTTAAATACTTTTATTTAATTTTATATAATACATACTCTTATTATTTCAATGTTAATCTCTCACTGATTGTAAACAAATTATACATGCCTTATGGTAGAATCACTCGAAACCTGTATACGCTGTATATTCAATAATATCACTCTGTAACAGTGTTTTCTGCAAAAATAAAGTTTGATTATTGATTATTATTGAACATATACTTAAATTTATAACATACGCTACAGTAATTTATGTGGCTAACGTTGACATTCAGCTAATCCAACGAGTAAAGTTCACGAACTTTTAACTGGAAATTAAAGCGATTAGAACCCATTCTGATTTCGGGGGGCAGCGCATTCCAGAGTAAAACTGACTGTATAAGGAAGGAGGATCCGACGAATCCAGAAGAATGAGCAGGACATAAAATAAGCATATTGTTGGAAGAACAAAGAGACCATGGTTGGAGCACAATAAATAAGAGGGGCTAGTAGAAGAATTGAGAATAGAATAGAGAGTAGAAGAACTAGCAAACTACGGCAATGACGAAAAGGGAGTCATTTCAGTTCTTCCACAATAGCCTCACACTTAGATGGATTCACTGTCAAGCCAAACCTGTCAGACCAAGTATTGATAGCATCACGATCAGCATTTATCTTTGTAATTTCCTCGACTAAGTTGTTCACACTGGCTTGGGCATACAACTGCAAGTCATCGGCATGTTGAAACACGCACTGAAGAACCTTAATGATACGATCAATAAAGATAGAAAATAGTAATGGAGAAAGGACCTCCGCCTCGAGGGACACCAGCATCAAGATCACGCCACCTTGACGTAGAATCATTCACGAGCACAAACTGCTGGCGCTCCCGAAGATAAGACAAGAACTAGGCTAGAGTATTAGGCGAGAACATGAAATGAGAAAAATAGAGAGTAAGATACCATGATAAACGATATTGAAGGCATTCGAGAAATCCACCAAAGCCAAAACTGTAACTTTGGTCTCATCCATGCCTGCCCTGATATTGCTAGTCACTTTGAGAAAAGCGGAACTGAAGCGGGATTAAAAATGGCTCATTGTGGCACACAAATTGTGTCACTTGCCTATAGACACTGGACTCTAGTATTTTATATAGAAAAAGAGGAATAGAGATAAATCGAAAGTGCTTAGGAAGAGTAGGATTTGAAATTTTAGGTAGAGAAATAGGAAGATGATTAAGTCCCAGTATCAAGAGAGAGAGAAGTTAATGATATGAGATTAAGTATGGAGAAGATGGTCAAGGATAGGAATTAACATGCGACGGCTGAGACTATCATGCCCAACAGCGTTGGATTTAATAGAAGAAATGATCTTTTTGATATCGCCCGATGCGATTGGAAGGAAATGAAAAACTGGAGGGAGAGAAATTAAGGGGCGTGGAAGTTCGACTAAGTACTCGCAAGTACGAGGCTTAGTTAGATGATGGGGTACTGATCTTTAGATGACCACCATTAACCTCCACTGGACCTATTGATCATCTAACCAAGCATCGTACTTGCGAGTACCTAGTCGATCTTCCAAGCCCCTTAATTTCTCTCCCTCCGTTTTTTTCATTTTCTTCCAATCGCATCGGGCGATATCAAAAAGATCATTTCTTGTATTAAATCCAACGCGTTACCGATTCCTAGAGTCAGTAGGTAAAATGGGGGGAGAATCCAAATTGTTAAGAACATGTCGGAGTTAAGCGTATCATCTGGTTGCACCGATTCCTTGCAGTTCTTTCTGAGTATACGAAATTCTCTGCGTCGCATAGTCATCCATAATTATGCCATTTATTAGCCAAGGAGCTGGAGGACGTTTAATTTTAATTTTTCGGAATGGAGCATGAACATTATACAGCCCCACTACCATTCTGCTAAATACCTTTATATCAACTACAGAATGCCAATCCATACTTATTATAATCTAGAATTATTGACTGCCTCTGTGGCGCGGTGGGAGTGTATCCGACTGCTACGCAGGAGGTCGTGGGTTCGATCCCCACCCAGGATAAAACTTTGTGTGATTAGCACGATGGTTTATTCTGTGTCTGGGTGTTATTTATCTGTAATATGTATGTATTTAGAAATATATAAGTATGTTTATCAGTTATCTGGTTTCCATAGTACAAGCTCTGCTTAGTTTGAGATCGGATGACGTTGTGAGAGTTGTACCAAGATATTATTATTATTATATACTTGAGGCCTTCTCCTAAAGTTTACCCTCATTTATACGGCCAAAGCATTGCACGTTCAAAATCTTAGTTAAAGCACAGATGATATAATACTATACTAGTAGTAAAAGTGGTTTAAGCGAGTATGAAAGAAATGTTAAATCATGGTGAGAGAAACAAGGGGCTAAACTTTGTTCATTAAACAGAGTACCTACTTAATATTGAGCAGCAAATCATATAAGCGCACTTGAAGCGCGTTAGGCTTGATAGGCGCTAGGATTTAAAAAAACTTTCAAAGAAGTTGGTTTTTAGTTAGAGCTTACTTTTTTAACAACAAACCATTTAAGTAATTGGCTTACTTATGTTAAGTAATGTACAGCTTCCTTTAATTTTGATAATTTACAACTATTTAGGTATCTTTCGAAGGACCGATGGCCGCTGGAACAAACTAGTCCTATAGTGGAGACCGCGATTCATAAACGTAAGGTAGGAGTTGTCCCCAGCATGGACCGACGAACTAAAGAAGGTCGCTGGGATAAATTGAATGCGAAAGCGAAGGACCGGGTGTTCTGGCGTAAATTATAAGAACCCCATAGGTCCACCACCGAACATTTCCGGATGTGAACCGATACAGACTCATTGATTGATTGTGAATATAGTAACAAATCCTTTATGTTGCATGCAACACAGGTGTAATTCATTTCATAAAATACTCTTAAAGTTGCATCATTACAATAAATCTTATTTATTATGAGTTTGTACTTAAGTGAAAAAAAAAAAAAAAATTCTTTTATAGAATACAAAATCTATCGTTGTGGCACAAAATTAAAAGTCACCAAAAGCATTTAACTATCTAACATTAAACTTTCGCGTTGCATAATTATAACTATTTACTATACGGGAATTAACGCGCATTATTTACCTTGAAATTGTTTGACGTTTCGACTGCGAACTAATACGAGGTTGTGTTTTACAAACGTTATTTTTTAATAGGTTAGCAGTCGGTTGTGACTACGGCCGGTGCAACCTGGTCGAATCATCAAGCAATTTTAATGTAAATAATGTGCGTAAATTCCCGTATAATAAATACATTTAACTATTTTTTGTGTTTTTTTTTTGTTGTTTGTTTGAAGTCAACATTGACCTCGTCTTTGACAAATGGTCAACTTTGTTGTGTGGTATATAAATCTTATATACCACACAATAAAGTTCGATGATTTACACCCACTCCAAGGTCTCAAAATGTCTTTTTGAGGTATTTTTACTTATTCTGTGCATTTCTAATACATTAGTAAAAATAAATAAATGAATAATTTTTTTGAGGTTTTTGTCAGTGCACGTAAGGAATTAGGATGTATCATTTATGTAACATTTTTACGCGTGTCTCATATATTTTTGAATAAATAATATTTTTATTAATATGCACTAACTTTTAATAATAAATTACATGATAATGAAAATAAAAGTAATATTATCCAAATCCAATGACGTACGATAATTTATTAATACGACTTATACCTATACACCAAATAAAATAATTCCTAAATTTATTACAAACAAATAAAATAATATAAAACGTATGCAAAGTTTTTTGGATGTAGTTCCTTATCGCACAATATAATTTGTTTGCGGGCTGAGAGGCAAGACGAAAAAAGCGTAACATTTTGACATCGATTAAAAAATCTACTACTTATGATTTTGTGTTCAAAGGATGTAATGTTTATTTTACCTATGTCAAACTGGCTATATGGAATATATGTATATATATGTGAAAATTCTTAATTTGAAATAGGACAATTTTTAAAATATTTCCAGTTTTTTTTAATTATTAGTTAATACAAACACAAAATAGATACAGCAATAAAAAAAATATTTACAAAAAAATATTACCGACTTCAGAAATAAATACAAGGCAACTAAAAAACAAACAATAATATACCTAGAAAAACAAAAACAAAGTAAACATTTTGAAGTTGTTGCCATGAAATAGTAGTCTTTATGTTTTATTCGGAACCAACTTCAAAATGTTTGGACAACCAACTTCAAACACAATAACAATTTTTCAAATCGGTCCAGTCGTCTTTGTGTAATCGGTGAACAACATACAAAAAAAAAACGTACGGACGAATTGAGAACCTCCTCCTTTTAAGAGAAGAAGCTTAAGAAACCTCTCACTTTTTTTTCGTTAAACTGACATTATGATATTTTTTTCAATTTAACTATGTCGTCCCATTGTTTTTAAGTATAGTTCATGTAGCTGTAGTCTGATCACTAAACCAAGTAGGCGATGACGCAATAGTACACACGGAGTGCACACGGGACACCACTGTTTTTTTTTTTTAAAACGACACTCGCATTTGTGTACAAGCACTGTGTCGCGGGGGACTTTACAAACATGCAAGTCACGGACACAAAGTACACTCAGACTCGGAACAACAATTTGTGGATCACACAAAGTGATGTCCCGTGTGTGAACCGAACCCACGACCTCTTGCGTAGCAGTCGGACACACTCCCACTAAGTAATAAAGACTGATATTAGGCAAGTCATTGCCTAGTAGCAGTCTTTCCCACTCGCAGTAATACGACTTACTACTATTAAAATATTCACTTAATCTACACTTAAAGCTCTAAAAGAACCAGGCATTCCAACATAATTTTCATTGAATTTGTTTGCTTGTCTATACGATTCGTTGGTCTTGGCTTGGTTCATCTCCTGAAAATAATCCATGAATTCTTTGGAACTAACTGCTTCTATCCATTCAGCTGCAATAAAAAAAGCAATTTTATCTTATGCGTTAGAAACTATTGCTGCCTCAAAAAGTTTAGGAGCCTCGTTGGTTTGTTTATTAATATTTATGCCATATTGAGTCAAAATGTTGAGAAGGTAGAGCCTGAACAAATATAATTCATAGGTCTATTTAAAATTAGATCCAACCTGACACCATTAAAAATGATCAAAATACATTCAAAGAAAATCACCATATTCAGTAAACTTTAGGTTACATATAAGCTAGTTACAAAATTATTGATATTTTCACCAAGGCAATTAGTAGTTATGTGTTAATGCTTGTTCTAAACTAACTAATAGAACACATTTAAACTACATAGCTTTTGATACAAATCAGGTATATCCATTTGTGAGAACTTTTATGTCATCGATTCAGGTAATTTTTAATGCGTTGTCTTATGGCGGTACCCTGACTAAATAACTTAGAGCATTCCTTTCTTCTTCGCCGCACCGTAGCGAAAGCGCTTAGTTTTTGGAATAAAATCTTTATTTTGAAACATTTTTTTTCTAGCATAATGTTTTTTTATGAAATTGCCTATACATTAGTGTAAGTAGCAAATCAAAGAAAATGGTATTTTACGAGGAGATGCATTTTATCAATAACTATTTCTTATTTCTGTGGTTTCTTTGTGAGGAGATTAAATAAACATTATACTTTATTTAAAAAAAAAAACAAAATATACCATTTTAGAGTGAAAATTATGTAGAAATGTAATGTATTTTTATTAGTTGATATTTCTTTTTGGATAAGGAGAGAGATAGCTCCACAAAAAAGCACAAAAAACGGCTAGCCCAGGGTTTTGCACGGGGAAGCGCCTTAAGTCGGTGTCTGTTTTTAAATTGCCAGTCTTTACAATATGAATGAGATATTTTTCTTAATTGGGTCTTACTTTGGCATACTATGTAGGTTTTGTATTGTTTGCCTGTGTTTTTCTTTATTTCATGGTGCCTATAATGGTTTAAAAATTACTAAGGTTCTAAATAGGCATACTTACTGTGAAATTCTTTTAATGATTTTTCTGATCCGTTATAGTCAACTGGAAGAATTTCTTTCGGCACAAATTCGTAAATAGTCTCAATGTTTTTGTGGGTGTGAATTCTATTTGCAAGTTTGGAACTAAATACTTGTTTCAGTAGTGTTATCAGTGTGTCCGCCATCTTCGATGCTGTTACAACGTGAATGCTTTTTATTCTCAAACCGTATCCTTCCTGAAAAGCGAATAATTTTGATTGAATATATTTTAAAGAAATAAAGGCAGTTAATAGACGAGCGTACCGCGCAGTTGCAGAAAATAGTACCACAATCTAGTTGCCTGATTAGGATTATGAGAATATGTAGAATGTAGGTATTAAATAAATCTGATGATTTGATAAGAGTGGCTATGAGTTCCTTGGTAGCATGTTCTCAAAAGGATTTTTTTATACTGCCGCTTCTTGAATTTGATTGAACTAAACGGAATGTTTTATTAAAACCATTTTTTTTTAATTTGTATAAGTCAACAGCACACCTCTTATATAATGACAAAGAAACCCTTATTTTTATAAGTACTTACAGTCATTAATGTGATTATCTGCCTAAGTTCCATGGGGCTGATTTTAGTGACAATATTCATAATATTGATGTCAGTGTAATCCAGAATGAGGACAAAGCCATTGCAGTACTCAACTTTCATGAAGTACTCGCTCAACTGAAAGGTGGAATTAATAAATAAATAACTATTATGGGACAACTCATGCACGGTCATTTGATATCAAACCAGGCAGAGCCTTTGCTATGGTTGCCATATAGTCCCAGATTGTTAACTAGGAGTTTGGTATTACTGGGACTGTTAACCCCTACAGCTAAGCTCAATGGCTTGTGTTGGGAGTGGGTTCACGTCGATAGTATAATGGGCAGGATTCGAAACCGCGATTGCAAGACCGATGCATTGGCTACCACCGCACATATTGTATACATTTTGTAGACAAATTACACAGAATAAACAATTGTGCTCATCACAGAATGTTTTATTCTAGGTGGGAATCAAACCCAAATAGAGCACTTACTAAAGCGTATTGTTTTGTATTCTTTGGGGAGATTATAGCTATTGTATAGATAGTTTAACAATTATGGAAAATGCCAGTTACCAGCTTCTCAGTTAAATATAGTAACTATTTATTGAAAGGCAATTGTATGACACTGAATTAATAATTTAAACGAAATTTCCAATGAAATAAATAAATCGACCTTTCCGAATGAATAAAATTATATCTGCAACATCTCTACTTTACAGGGGGAGGGGAGGGATTTCAGTTTATCTCACTTAACAAACAATATTATAGACTGTACAAATATGTTAGGAAATAGCAGCAAATTTTAAATATATAAAACCTTATTGCAACGGCCGTGTTCGCGGTTTTGACACGGCATAATATAACAATAATATAAGGTAATTTAACTAAGTAGTCGAAACGTCGAGGAATAGGTAAATCTGAGGTTTTGAACCATATAATACCTACCAGGTGAGGGTAGTTAAAAAAACCCGCGCCTCATGGAGACATCGCTATCGCATGTTGACCCGTGCCCACAATCGGTGCAATTCAATCGAAACGTCGGTTAAATAAAAGGTTAAATATTTCACGCAATTAAGTCCCGATAATATTCTAATGTGTGAAAACATCGCGAAAGTTTAAAAACAATTACTACTTGATTAAGTCTATAAAACAGTAAAAACGTGCATTTCAAATTTATTTTATTATAACTAAATAAAGGTTTATGCATCCAAAACTATGCTTTGTTTTCTTCATGTCTGTTTGTGGTTGGCGCAAAATGTCTTGAATAGCTATAAACTAGGTATAATAAAACGCACCAATGTTAGATATCTGTAGAGGGTAAACAAGATTGCGGAATCTAGATTAACTTCGGTGATCACTTTACTGATGTAGACTCTCTGGTGTTCTGGTGTCAATGTGGGCATGTGAGCAATGGATCTGAAAAAATATTGTTAAATATAAAGAGAATATATAAACAGTCATCTAATAGTAGGTCGTGTAGTTTTTCCGCTTTTAGGCACTTGCCAGTTACTGCCGCAATCTAGAAGTAGTTTCAGTACTCATTGTTTAATATTCGAAATTAATATTTAACAATCGTCACTGATAAAACCTAGTAAATACGTACTAAATTATAATGTCTAAAACCCGATAAAAATATTTTCACCAACGAATATCAGTAAACATCTACTAAGTTTAACCGGGAAAATCTTTTTAAATTGTAATTTCTCTACAAATTTGTATCTAGCTAGTCGTTACATATGAGTCACAAAAAATACTTACATGACGTCTAATAGTTGCGTAAATTCTTTTTTAGGATCGGTAATAGAAAAGAATTCAGGCATCAAAGTCCTAAATGTGCACAATTTGTCCAGTCTGTCTTTAGCTCGCTCCACTAGGCCTTTGCATGTCACCAATGTCCTTTCCAAATAGTCCCGAGCTAGAATAATGTAATGATTTTTTTAGAGTTAAAATTATAATAATTGACTGTCTGTGTGGCACAGTGGGAGTGTAGTGTCCCTTCCAAAGGTTGTCGAGTGGGAGTCCTCTTGCGCTGCAGTCGTACGATTGCAGCGCAAGAGGTGGGTTCAATTTACACATGGGACACTACTTTGTGTGTCCACAAATTATTTTTAAGTTTGTGATATTATAACTACTTAGGTATTAATATTATTTGTAGGACGTTAAAAAGCAGCCGCTTACCACACATGTAGTACGCATATTTAAGTTAAATAGACAAGTGAGGATACATAAATCTTATAAATAATTTTGGAGAGCACAAATTTCGTTAGCGTAACTCCCCTTCTCGCAGCGTACCTCCACGCGCGCGAGCCTGGAGGTACTGCGGGCGGATAGGATGGTTCGCTCACGTGCCTGTCGCACCTCATCGGACTTCCGTCGAGCGCTGGAGTTGACTCACTCTTAGTATTTACACATATGCTATTTACAATGGTGAAGTAAAGAAATAGCCTGCCGTTAGTCAGCTAGATTCCTTAGTGTTTGGCACAGAGGTCTACTTGAATCGGCTATTGACGGCATATGTGAAATTTGACTTAGCAGTCAGGATCACTAACTACTAGACCAACAGACAAGCTGAGCTGTAAATATCATAGCATGATGTAGCTATAGCTTGCAAATTCTATCGTAATTACCTAAGACCTTTTGTATGTTTTTATCACTGCGATGGATTGTAATTATGTCAATTAGTTGTCCATCGCATTAGTAGGTATAATTTTTATTAAAACAAGTGCAGTGCAACCTTTGTTCAACAATTAGATACTTTAATAAATTTACTTTATTTTTAATGATTGGTGGTAATTGTCACTGCCCTTCCCCCCATCCGAATAATGCGGCTTTAGCAGTGGGTTTTATGTGGGTTTTGTTTTATACTTATAACGTTATACCTATTTAATAATCATTTTCAGTGAAATTTGTACATAAATTTTGTTACTTCTCATTTGATCAGCTGTTAACTTGTAAAGCCTACTTAGCTGATTGCTGATCGTTTTTCTATCAATTTCAATATATATACTATTAATGTAATTTTTTTCACATACCCAACTTCAACCTTTGGAAGGGACACTTGACTCTTTTTTTTAAGCCTAATATTTCATAAACGGATACCTACATTTGAAAATGGTCTTCACAACCCCTAAACGTTTTCAAAAGACCTATCCAATATGCAGCACATGTAATGTAGTGGGGTCACATCCCCACTTTACACATAGGGGAGGTACTCATAAAAAAAATATTATTAAAATTTTACTTTGTCGGTGTAAGTATTGACTGTAGGAATCCAAGCAAAATTACAGCCTTCTAGCCCTAACAGTCTCCGAGCAAAGCTGCGAACGGACAGACATAGCAAAACTATTTGGGTTCCGTTTTGCCATTTTGGCTACGCTGCTAAAAATAAAAAAATAAAAACTTTTGTGTTACTACTTAAGATATACTTATATTTACTGCTAACCAAGTACCTACTTTATAATGCAGGTGTGCGATGACTTATTTATCCACAAATAAGGAACTCCTCATTAGCAATGAAAAAATGACAAAATATATCTTTTGATGGTGAGAACTACAAACGTTATCTTGGGGCAAATTCATTTTGGAAAAAAAAAATGCGTTGAACCAAAGTTGCTAGTACCTACGGTAGTGTTCTCTGTATAGGGTAAACATTGTCCTGGGTCCATAAGCACGACCTTTTTCTAAATCCACGGCAAGGCTATACGGAACTGTCAAAATTTTATCATAATGGTAATTGGAGAGGTCTGCATACAAATGCATTAAAACGCATGAGCGGTGTGCTCAAAAATGTCCGCTCCGCATGCGCGGTGATACATTTTTAAGCGCAACTTTCCATGTAGCAATTCCTAATATTGTTTCAAATATACGTGTTTCAATCATGCATTTTAGCCTTGAAAAGTTGAAATTGTAAAATATAATTTGTGGTTGACTGTACGAACTGATGTCAGACGAATTGTAATTTAAATAATATTTTTAACAAATAGGTACCTACATTATTCATTAAAATAATGTTTGCTTATTTACATGTTTTACTAAATACTTATGAATAAATAACAAACTGTCAATAAATTGCATTATACTTACATTGAACGCTCGTACCTAATTTCTATCTAAAAAACACTTCAAAATTTCACGATTTATTAAATATTTATTTATCAGTTAAAGGGTTATCCATTTCAAAAATCTGCAATTAAAATATCTAGCTATCTATCTTATATATAAAATTCTCGTGTCACAGTTTTCGTTGCCATACTCCTCCGAAACGGCTTGACCGATTTTGATGAAATTTTGTGTGCATATTGGGTAGGTCTGAGAATCGGACAACATCTATTTTTCATCCCCCTAAGAGTTTGTTTGTTTGAACGCGATAATCTCAGGAACTACTGGGCCGCATTGAAAAAATCTTTTATTCTTGGATAGCCCATTTATCGAGGAAGGCTATAGGTTATAACATCACGCTACGACCAATAGGAGCGAAGCAGCAATGAAAAATGTTGTAAAAAAAAGGGAAAATTTACGCAGACGAAGTTGCGCGGGTCAGCTAGTATATATATATATATATATATATAAATCAATGTTTGTCTGTATGTCCTCTATGCTCTGCTAAAGTTTAATCACAATCTCGATCATCACGACCAATGGTTTCGGAACGAAACCAATCCGAAACCATTGATCAGATTGTGATGAAACTTTAGCAGAATGTTCTGGGAAGGCCGGCGAGTGTTCCTGGCTTTAAAAGCCACAGCAAAGCGTGGCTGAGTTCAGCTAGTTGTTTGATAAAAAGAAAAGACTGTTAGGTACTAATGCAATGAGGTATTTTAACATCATAGCCGGTGTAAAATAACCATAACACGTTCAATCTAGACCGAGATCCCGTGATTGTGATCTGGGCGGTTACTCCCAAAAGTTGATCGGGAACGTGTCGGTCGAAACGAACGCTCGCCGAACACGGAACCCAATAGCTACCACCAAAGTTGTTCGATGATGATGGACGGATTACGTTAGACTGCCTCTGTGGCGCGGTGGGAGTGTATCCGACTGCTACGCAAGAGGTCGTGGGTTCGATCCCCACCCAGGATAAAACTTTGTGTGATGAGCACGATGGTTTATTCTGTGTCTGGGTGTTATTTATCTATAATATGTATGTATTTAGAAATATATAAGTATGTTTATCAGTTGTCTGGTTTCCATAGTACAAGCTCTGCTTAGTTTGGGATCAGATAGCGTTGTGTGAGTTGTCCCAAGATATTATTATTATTATTATATTATTATTTCGGGACTTAATCGCGTGAATTATTTGAAGGTCCGACCCGTGGCCACGATTGGTGCAATTCGATCGAAACGTCGGGTAAATAAAAGGTTCGTACGTTTAAACAATTCACGTGATTAAGTCCCGAAATATATCTAAGAGGGGAATATTTGCACATTATCATAAGTTTTTCGGTAAAAAGTCGTATTGTTTGTTCTATCATAATTTACTTAATGAGGATCAAACATACAATAACAAAATAACATATTTGTTATTGTAACAGTTTTATCCTTATTAGTTTTATCCTTTTAATTATTATTATAAAACATGATAAACATACAATACAAAATTTAAAATCTCACGGCGACGGAAAATGGTTAGTGAAAAACCGGCCAAGAGTGAGTTGGACTCGCGCATAAAGCTTCATCTCGGGAACGCGTGGAGGTATCGAGATGAATACAGTCCCTCGAAGATGTAAAATAATCAAAGTTCTAAGTTAACATGAAAAAAGATACGTATTTGTATGCACCCTCGATGGGCAAACTTTTTAATAAAGGAGCGATTCGAAAAATTTAAAGATAAATTTATGCGTACAATATTAACCTTATAGAATTTGAAAATGTTTTATTTTAAGGCTAAATATCTTTGTTTATTGCCTGACGTGTCGACCGTACTGCAACGGCCGTGGTCACGGGTAGACTGAATAATAATAAAATTAATAATTGTGTCTACCCGTGACCACGGACGTTGCAATACGGTCGAAACGTCAGGCAATACACAAAGATATTTAGCCTTAAAATAAAACATTTAAGCAATTAAGACCTGTAGCTTATAAAATGTGTACAAATCGCGAAAGTTAGAAACATATATTGCAATATTTACCTTGATTATAAAACGATTTCGTTGATCGTTAAAAAACTATAAAACAATGATAATAGTGATATGATGCATATCAAAAGCTTTCGATTCTACCCATATTTTGGTTGACTAATTTCAACAAAAGCGGTTATTATGATTTGACTATAATAGTAAGATATACCTATAGCCGCGCAGACTTTTTTGTAGGTGTGTGATACACTATACAATGTAGGATTCTAGAGGTTTAAAATCGGATCAGTAATCTTTTTACTTCATTCATTATAAACAAGCATTGTTAAAGGTGTAACACAATCTGATGAAAAATGAGGAAATTATAATTTAGTAACCATCACTATATGCTATCCTAGACCATACACTGTTACCTAACAGTGTATGATCTAGGATAGCATATTGATAATGAACCGTTATATAAAATTTTACACTAATTTAATAAAAAAAATAACGATCAAGACTTATTCGCCCTAGTAGGTCTAGGACCTATTTACCCAAAGTAAGTAGGTCCTAGACCTATCGACCTATCGTTGTATTTATTTATTAAATTAATGTAATTTTATCTATCGGTTCATTATCAATTTCTGCTTAAATAGAACTATCATCACTGGTCAAACAAAATAAATATTCTGTACAGCAGGGTCCAGGGGCGGTAGAGAGCTGCGCTTAGAAATGCATCAACGTGCATCTTTGAGCGCACAACGCATACGCCAGTTCGCACGGCCTTTTCACGACACGAAATAAAGATAGTGAATAAGGACCCAGCTCCGGCCGCGTGAATGTCAGTTTTTGCATTGAATAATAAAAGTTCAAACACAACAAACTTTTAAACTTTCTTCTTCTTCCAGTTCCTATACACTCTATTTCTAAGATTTATATATATTTTTAATTTTGAAAATCCGTCTTTAAATGACGTATTTATGCCCGAGCATACATAAAAAAATTGAATCCATATTGAAAATCTCCTCTTTTTTAAGGCTGTTAAAAATCTACTTACAAAAATCTCTTTTGATGAAATGCGGCTGCATTTTCACCCAGTTTTCCAAAATATCAAGTGCTTCTACAATTCTTCCTGGCTTGTCCAAATTCAAATCTTTTCTTACAGTTTCTAAGGTCTCCGGCATGAACTTAATCATTCTATCGTCTTTTAAACACTCCATGATAGCAACCGAGTCCGATCAAAGCTAACAGTATACTGAATAAATAATGCTAAAAAGTTCTTTTTATTCTACGTACGATATTAATAAAACTTGTTTCATTGACTAATTTAATGGCTTCCGCTGAAAAGTTTTGTTTTATAAGGCTGGTTACCCAAATAGTCCACGACATATTTACATAGTAATCGGGATATGAAATAGAAATTTATGTATAGAGCGCGCAACGCCTTATCTGTACCAGTAGGCCTACTCTTTTTCTTTAAAACGAAATTCATATATTTTCGTTTACTTAAATTTCTTAGGTTTACGGGGATTATTCTAATAAATTTTTGCATAAGTACAAGAAGTTCGAACCCATAGAAGATATTCTGGAACCATAGGATTAAATAGATGTCACTGGCTCTGTTTATTACCGACTCTCTCATCTCGACTCTTCTCATTTTTGATCGAAACTTCGATTTCATAGAATTAGAGTAGGCCTCCTGTTCCCGTCAAATCTGTTTGATAATTTTGGTGAACGTACGACCCCCTGGCAGATGGACGAACTAAAGAAGATAGTTAGGATGAACTGGATGCAGAAGGCGGAGGACCCGGTATTGTGGTGCAAATTAGAAGAGGCCAGAGGTCCAGCAATGGACTGATACATGCTGTTAATGATGATTGCGTTTTTACTAGATTTTTTTTGTTTGAAATCTAAAATTCCTATGTCGACCTCTTGCAGACCAGGGCTAGGGAACGGTTCGAAGAATACCAATTTAATTTAGGGTTTAGGTTAGTTAATCGCAAAACGCGCGTTAAGAGCGGTAGCCCGATATGCAAACGTTATTCCATTCGGATGAACCTGGTTAATTAAGGGTGAGGATCGCAAATGCGCGTTCGGTGACTAGTTCATAGCGTGCCGTTCATCAACAGTAGGTACTGACACCACGCAGTACCGCAGGAAAGAGACGCAGCCGTGTCGTGTATCAACGCGGAGAGAGAAATTAAAGAGTTTCTTCGGGTAATGCCCTCGTTTCTTCACAAACTCAATAATGATTACATTCAATGATTTTCTACGCCCATTCGCTCTGACTTTCAATTCCTCCTTTACTTTTGTTTTTTCTTTTTCTCTTTTTAGGGTTCCCGAGCCAAAATGACAAAAAAAACGGAACCCTTATAGTTTCGTCATGTCTGTCTGTCTGTCCGTCCGTATGTCACAGGCATTTTCCTCAGAGACTTCTTAATGAATATTGATAAAATTTGGTGAAATGGTGTCTTATAGTGGCCGCTACTTAGTTTGATAGCTAAATAATAAAAATAAACATTTTTAGGGGGGGGCACACCATACATGTAACAGAAGCTAAAAATGTTTTTTTTTGGCTAACATCAACATGTGGCACATCATTCGATAGGTGACGGAATGACGGAAATTATTTCGGACATGATCGGGTATACCGTCATTTTTGCTTAACAAAAGGGCGTAAGTGCCATGAACATACGCTCTTCTGCTGATGCAATTATTTAAAGCTGCAGAACCCTATCTTTGCCCGGTTTATTAATCTGTTTTAAATCCGACTTTTAGAACATCAAAGCATCGTTTACAAATATTAATGAGGTTTCATGCGAGGTGATCATATTCTTGATGGTGGATCAAGAATATGATCACCACAGTACCTAGGTAAAAAAATAAATATAATATTATCTTGGGATAACCTATACACTGCCATCTGAGCCTGTACTATAACCAAACAACTGATAAACATACTTAAATATTTATAAATGTGTACAGTTGCGAATTAAAAATGCACGTCACCTTAAGGTCCAATTTTGCTTGAACGGAATCAAGAAACAGAAACGCCAACATGTCAATATTGTCAAACTAAGGTTCTACTCAGATTAATAACCATTGAATTATAGACCTGGACTGCGCCATAACCTCACAAAATTTACCACTCTCTAGAAAGAGACAACGCTACTTTGTGGACAATACCTGTCAGAAATGACAGGGCCGCACGAGTTTATTCTCTATTTTACGCTTTGCAGTCAATATTTACTTATATAGTGGCCCTACGCCTAAATTCTCTGGTCGTGTTGAATTTTCTAACCATGTACGACTATAAGATCCTACGCTTAATAAAAAAAATACGGTCGTATCAGATTGAATGAAATTTCATCTAATCAGGCTATTGACTGGGCACAAGACCGACAGGCGGATTCGACGCCTAATCCCCTTTCGGTCGGTGTCAGATTTGACCGACTCGTGACTCTGCGACACGGACTAAATGAACTCACATGCGGCACCTAATCCAAATCTAGATCAAAAGGTGTTATGGTCTCTATATTTTTTTTGCATTCTGCCTAACCATTTCGCTGCCTATATCAAAGGGTTATATTGTATTTAGGGTTAAAAAGACTTATTTCTGGTGTCAATTTTGCATTATTGTGTGTGTGTGTGTGTGTATTTGTGTGTGCTTGTGTGTGTGTTTATGTGTGTGTTTGTGTGTGTATGCACCCGGATGTTGCATACCACTTATCTCAAGAACGGGATTGATTCGGAATTTGTTTTTCTGTAAAGGGTGTGTAATTTATCTCGATCTTAGACATATTGTATAATGGGTTAGATAAATTGGATATATTTTATAATATTAATGATATGGTAACTTTACTATAATCGCTGCACTTAATGAATTTAAAAGTTTTAATGTGTGTCACAAGACAGGAAATGGCAGCCCACGACGGATTTCATTCGGTTACTTACCTCCTATTGGTCAGGGAGGTTATACAATTTTATTTTATCATTTTCCTTTTACAAAGTTTACGATAGTCGTGGATTTAAAAATAAAAAAAATGTTTTGGTGTTAGCCGTGAAAACTACACTTACTTACAATAAACGTTACAGTAGCTATTTTGTAATATATTTTTTTTAACCGGAATTATAGGTTGTTCTCTGTTTGACCCGCATGCATGTTCGTGAATTTGTTAAAAAGAACAGATACGATTTGGATGAGGTTTTCTCTATTGGACTGCATAATTTTATGGAAAGGTTTTAATATTTGTATTAATTTATTTATTTATGTATTGAATTAATTGTTAATGCTGATCCGGGTTTTTTTTTATTTTAAAAATGTTCTATACCTACGTAACATTGAAAATGATATGTAACAAAAAATACATATCAATATTTATTATTTTTTGTAATAAATCTGACTAGGATTGATATTCGCTCTGCGATAATAATTGGCTATGGCAATCATTACATTTAGTCGTTAAACCAATTTAGTTTAATTATTAAACCTGATTCTTTGCCAAATTTGTTTAAAATATCAATGCAGAATTATGAATTGACTTGGGACCGTCTCCACGGCCTAGAGAATATTTCGGGACTTAATCGCCTGAATTATTTAAAGGTTTTATTTACCTTTTATTTACCCGACGTTTCGATCGAATTGCACCGATCGTGGTCACGGGTCGACTGATGGCAGCTTAGCGATGTCTCCGTGAGGCGCGGGGTTTTTCAACTACCCTCGCCTGGTTTTGATAGTTTGTATTGTCGGTACTTCTACACCAGGGGGTCTAAACAAATCCATATTCGAATTGCGATGTCGTTATTGAAAAGGATTATAGTATTGAATTGGACGTTTGCGGTGGAGACCATAGACATTTTTTATTTTTTTGCGAATGTTTAGTACGGTGTTATCAAATTTGCCACAGAACGAATGAACCTTGTCTAAGCCCCTTTTATGGGTTCTTTTTCCAGTGACTCTACTGTATGTTTACATATGGAAGCATAATTTTATTTTTAGGTATCTTGTCAAATACGAAGTTGTGGTTGTAATAAGTTAAAAAAACTGCTGACACTAAGTCTTTCTAAGAATACTTCTACACATTTAAGGTACATGAACCTGTTATCCTTACCGGTAAATATAAAATTCAAACTATCACCGCCAGTAGGGATATACCATTAGGAATACCTGAAATAGGGGAAAGAAACCACACTACATACCTAATTATGAGATTTGGAAACCTGTATAATGTCATTGAATATAACAAAATACATCAATATCCACATATGTAATATGTTTATTAAGAAATTACCGTCCTGTTGCCATCGACAATGGCCTTAAATTAAATACGTAGTTCCTAATTAAATTAGGATATCTGTTTCCTAACTTTGGGTTTCCTTCCTAATTTTATTTCGTAATATCAGGTGTAATGTGACACACTTTTGTTTCACCTTCATCACCTCATCTGTTTCACCTATAACAGTAGAAGATATTGCTTAAAATTTTCAGTTCTAAACGGCGTTCTTAACATGTCAATAGTAGGTATGAGATGTATTTATTGAGCCCTATCGTTAGTATGACTAGTTTTCGAGTTACGATAATATTAGTTAGTAAAGTTAGTCGATACTTAATATCGAAGATTGAATCGAATTTAAGATCAAAGTAGTGTTGCCTAGTCTAGGCAACACTATTTCGATCTTAAACGCGTCTTTACGTAGGCTTAGAAGCAATTTCCTGTTTCCTCAGATTGGTACTAACCAATATTCTGAATTCAGGCGAACTATCGACGCAGGTGAATGTATTAACGACATGGTCACATAACACTAGGACCAGAAGGTAAATTTCATACACGTGTTTGAGCAACACACACATAGATATCACCATGAGTGGATCTAGGATTTTATTCTGGGGGGCTGTTTCTTACTGTACTTCTGCTGTAACACGATTCTGTTAAATCCAGTTTCTGCCTAATTAAGCTTCTGGTTTATCCCGAATCTGCCGAACACCGCGTAAGTGGAGGCGAGGTAATTGGTAGTGCCGGATCTAACACGCTAACGACAGAGGGAGGGGTGTGTATTTCGGCGGGCACCGAACCGACCAAGTCGCACGTACGACGGGTGCGGGGCATGCAATGTTCTGGGGGGGGGGGGACCAGAGGCAAATGGGCAAAGTAATTCAATATAATACAAGAAATTTGGTACACAGAACAACTGCCTGGGGAAGGGCACATGCTCCCGTGCCCCAGCCCGCCCCCGCCCCGCCTATGAATATCACAAAATACCGAGAGATTACAAGGTAACCGTTGTACAAAACGCGTGCACATAGCACGGAACATTTGATTTTGACATTTGGTACGCCACGTCTGAAAAGCTAACAGGCCAGTTATGGGGTCTATACGGGGTAGCGAGTCCAGCGTACTAGTACCTATTATTATACTAGAGCGCACTAGTATATACTAGAGGTCAGTGAGCCTCGAGTGGTCTTTAATTCCGTGACAACGATTTCATGTGTGCGTAGCTCGCGCGGGATGTGTATGAAGGTTACCTTCTGTAGGTACCTACTCTCAATATTTTGGATATCAATATCTCGAAAAACCTTCGAAACAAACTTGTTTGAGATTCCATGTTCGTGAGACTAGACATTCTCACGAACATGGAATCTCAAACAAGTTTGTTTCGAAGGTTTTTCGAGATTTTGTGCCCTAGATAAGTATTTAGTGATAAAGCCTTCTGCCCTCTCGGTCTTTTGTGATACGATGCAATTTACAATTATTTGATAGAGTTATGATGAACTTTGTACCTCAAATTTTTGGTTTTCAATTAGTACCTTTGTACGTTTTTATAGGTTAAAACAAAGTTAAAACCTTTATAAACACGATCTTGAGCAATAACAATAATATTAACTTGGGACAACTCACACAACGTCATTTAATCCCAAACTAGGCAGAGCCTGTACTATGGTAACTAGACAACTGATAAACATACCTATATATTTCTAAATAAATACATATAACATAGTTAGATAAATGACAACCAGACAGAGAATAAACCATCATGCTCTTCACATCATGCTCTTCACAGTTTTATCCTGGGTGGGGATCGAACCCACGACCTCTGGCCTAGCAGTCAGTGTCACTAACCACTAGACCAACAACAATAAGTAATTATAGGTAAACTAAAAATAATATTTTTGTTCTCGGTTACTAGACTTTGCGACGATATACTCATATCGTTATTATATTTGCTGAGTCATCTTGACATGTAGGTATTTATTTCTGTACCCTCCTTAAACAGGGGAATGATTTCGATGATTTTTATTGAGAACTAGGTTTCGACCGCGGTATGTCGGTTATTGCGATAAAAATCCATCCATGTCCTTCCCCTGGACTCAAACTATCTTCATACCAAATTTCATCTAAATCGGGTTAGCAGTTTAAGCGTGAAAAGCTGACAGACAGTTGATGATGAAACGCCGAAACCCGTATTTCTTTATTTACAACTACAAAGTCAAATATTTTTTTTTTACATAAATGATAAAACACGTATCACTTTATTTGAAATTAAAATAAGCCAAGTACAAAATATCAATGAAAGAAGTTAAAAACTGACGGAGTTTTATATAAACTTACAACCTCTATTTACCCCTTTAGGGCTTGATTTTCTAAAAATTATGAGAGTGTTTTATTTTAAAATATGAACGCCAAATACGAAATTTCATAGATCTATCTTTAAAACTGACAAAGTTTCATACAAACTTTGACACCTCTTTTCAACCCCTTAGGAAGTGGGATTTCCAAAAATGTACTCTTTACGGATGCCTACATCATCTAATAAATGTCCTGCCAAATTTTACGTTTTTACGATCAGCGGTTTAGGCTGTGCGTTGATCCATTAGTCAGTCAGGATATAAATATAGATTACTCATACCATCCGATACCAAAATATTCAAATAACTTCGTAGTAATTAATCGATCATTTAGTCGATTAAATATTTTTTACGGTTTTATCTAGTAATATAGTTTAATTAATTGTTTTATTTTGATACAAAACAAAACAATTAAACATTCACGTTTATGAACAAAAAGTTTTGAATACCTCACGTTTTGTTCACACACGTGTTTAATTTTTCATTAAAATCCTAAAACTAGTTAAAGACGCCTAGTGAACTAAATTCGACCACAGTTCATCTTTACAATGTGTCCTGCTGTCTGTCCTCGTGTAGACGCTTAAATCTATAAACTACAACACTGATTTTGATGCATTTTTCGCTACCATTCAGATAATTTCTTTCGTATTGTGTATTAGCCTATATCTATACTAATATTATAAAGAGGAAAGATTTGATTGTTTGTTTGTATTGAATAGGCTCCGAAACTACTGGACGGATTTGAAAAATTCTTTTATCGTTGTGAAGCTACACTAACCCCGGGGGATATAGGCTATTTTTTATCCCTGTATTTCCACGGGAACGGGAACTACGCGGATGAAACCGCGAGGCGTCCGTTAGTATAATATACAGAGGCAATAGTGAAAAAAAGTCCGTGAAAATCCGAAGCGGGCCGCTTGTAACTAATAAACTGCTGTCGAATTTCGTTCGTTCTATACACCATGGGCGTTTGCAGGAGTTATTTGGGGGTTGAAACCCGTTCTTCCAACAATATGCTTTTTTTATGTCCTGCTCATTTTTCTGGATTCTTCGGATCCTCCTTCCTTGCACAGTCTGTTTTACTCTGGAATGCACTGCCCCCCGAAATCAGAATGGCTTCTAATCGCTTGAATTTCAAGCTGAAAGTTCGTACACTGTTATTCGATGGATTAGCTGAACCTCAACGTTAGCCACATAAATGACTATAACGTATGTCTGTATGTTATGAATTTAAATATATGCTTATATGTACGTATGTAATATATTTAAGTTGGTATATGTATATTTGTAAAGTAATGTATGTTATGTATTTAAGTATACGTATGTGTGTATATTTTATTTTTTTATAATCGATTGTATTTATCATTTACAACCAGCATGGGCTGTCAACAATCTGCACCTATATAACTAGCTTTTGCCCGCGGCTTCGCACGCCTGGAAACCTTTTTGGTGTCAATTTTAATGCTTTAATACAGTACTTTTTATAGTATCTCTTTATGTAACGGTTTTCCCTCAGGTGCTAACAAAACCAAAAGTCTCTAGGTGAACTCACTCTCGAGCAAGCCATGTATAACTGGCCGTGTAAGAAGCAGTTAGGCATTGCAGATACTTTGTCTAGGGCAAACTTTAACTCTCTTACATATGCATTATAAGTATGTAGCATTCCTTGCAATTGCCTGACTAAGCCAGGTTTTACATAAGGGAAGTTAGAGCACCTCAACTTAACCTCTATGTCGTCTTCACCGACAAAATATATTTGCAAAAACTGTGGGCCTTTTTGTGGTGCTGGATACAAACTTCCAATTAAGTGGTATACCTGGCTCTGTACTTTAAACATTAGCTTAAAACCGTTGGATATTATTTTTTGAGCTCCAAATTATGTCATCTGAATACAACTATTGTACTAGCGGATGCCGGCCGAAAAATGCTTATGTTCAGGACGAAGGTCTTTAATTAAACAAAACAGAAGATCCGGAAGTTTCTGTAAAGTTTCGAGCTGAACTTTTTCAGAATTGCAGCACATCTCCACAGACAAATCTTTATACTTGAGAGCTCTACACCACTTGCATTCGCTGTTCATCAACCTCAAAACTACTATACTATCACATTTATAAGCTATGTCTTTATCATAATCCAGACCAGAAAAAAATTTAGAAGTCCAAGGTCATAGGCGTCTTTCAACACGTTCTTACCGTCCTTCATGGTGCTGTTCATATACCGACTGCGACATTCTGTGTATATCAAGATGCTCACTCTGATATTTACGTACATCCTGCCGGTGTACTTCAGGGCATTCACGTTAACAATTATTTACTGCCTGTCTGTGTACATCAGGTTGTTCGTCAACAGATTTCCAATCATTTACTGCCTGTGAACCACCCTGGTGTTATTTGCAGTCAGCCTGTGAACTTCTGGGTGGTTTTGCTGATAAATAGCTGCAAGTTTACGATGGTTAGCAGGTTTATTTTAGTTATATTTTTTTCGTGCTTCCTTAAGTTGCAACTTTCTGACCAGATTGGTAACTCTTGCTCTGCATTTCTTAGGCTTATTTTTTAAGACTTATTTTTCAAACAAAGTGCACTTTAGTAGACTATTCAGTTAGGGACAGTCTCAGCTGCATGAGACACTGGATTATTTATTTTATTTTACAATGAATTGTTAGAAAAATATTTACACTTAACTACTAAGACTAACTGCTGTTGCTCAGCTTACTAAAACTATATAAACACTAATTATTATAATAATAATAAAAAAAAATATTTGTACAGACAAGGTTACAGTGTCTCAGTAGATTTTAATTAGGTACACTGGAAATTAGTTTGTGAGGTCATACTACCGACTCCTAAGCTAGGTGGGATCCTGTATCTTAGGAGTCGTTGTAATTCCTCTGTCTTAAAAGTAATTACTATAGGTATACAAAGTCCTTATAATCTAGATAGCGAACATAACAATGATAATATTATAGCGTACGAATTTACCCCAGGCATATAAACATAGCTTTAAACAAGTATGGATTTTAACATTAAATAATTACTTTTAATAGGATTTCTGTTTTACTGTAAGTTATTGAAGTTTTAAGTAAATTATTGAGTTATTATTATAATCTACAACTATAAATAAGTAAATATACACATAAACCACACTAAAACTAAACTAAAATGACTAACTACAACCTATAAATCATCTGAGTGATAAATTACACAAATTTTAACTACCAATTTACAAAGAGGCTATTTACCAACACAGAAATAAATTATATCTAAGTTAAGCTAATCGTAAACCAAGAATAAGAAGATGTCCGAGTTATTGTTATTTCATCCTTATCACGACTCCTTGCATATTTAAAAATAATCGAGCTCTGGTAATGAAACCATATCTTGAATTTAAATCGAGCAACGCCATCTTGTGGCTCAAAAAAAACACTGATTTTAGTAAAGATAACGTTCATGCAAACTTACAACTCTTTTTTCCCCCCCTTGAAGGTTGACTTTTCAAAAACGCTGAAACACGTGTTTCTTTATTTAAAACCAAAAACGAAATACGAAGTTTGATAGATTTAACTTCAAAACTGACGGAGTTTCATACAAACTTACAACCCCTATTTTACTTCCTTAGGGGATGACTTTCCAGAAATCCTTTCAAGGATGTCTACATTATATTATAAGGAATACGTCCTCGAAATTTCAAGTCTCTACGATCAGCGGTTTAGGCTGTGCGTTGATCCATCAGTCAGTTAGAACAAAGAATTTTATATATATAGATTTATACATAAAATTATATAGGTGCTGATTGTTGACAGCCAATGCTGGTTATATATGATAAATACAATCGATTATAAAAAAATAACACATTACCTTACTTAAATACATTAACATCACTCAAAGGTTGGCTGGTAGAGAGTGGTTTTACCACCAAGTCCGCCTTCGTACATTATTTTTGTGCATAAAGTCAATAAATAAATAAATAAACCCCTCCCAAAATGGCAAAAATGCATTCATGTCCCCGATTGCTCCTCCGCTCCTATTGGTTGTAGCGCAATGTTTTTTAGGTTATAGCCTTCCTCGATAAATGAGCTATCCAACAGTAAAAGATTTTTAATTCAAACCTTAGTTCCTGAGATTTTTGCGTTCTAACAAACAAATAAACTCTTCAGCTTTATAATATTAGTTCATATGATATACGTGCTTGTCGCACCGCCCAGCAAATAGCGAGCAACCATAAAGCGTCTTCTCGACGGTTGGAAACAAGCCTTCAGGCCAAGGTGACTTTGATGGTTTCCAACAGTGTAGACGGATGTTGTAAACCAAATTATGGTTTGTCCTCCATCGTCCTTGGCGGGTGGGAGCGCTCTCACCACCACGCGGTTTGCTGTTGGTTTGTCGCCGTGTAGTTTCTAACCGAACAACAAACCAAACCGCCACAAAACAATAATTAAATATGATAAAATTAATATGAATGTATTAAATGTATTGCCTATTAAAAAATTACATGTCAGGAAGCTGTATTCGCACAATGAAGAGCTTGTTTACGGACCGTGTGCTTGTGTGGTTTGCAACAAACAACTGGTGGGCCACACAAAAATCCCGCCAAGGTCGCGCGTGTTTGCGTTTGGTTTCCAACCATATGAACGAAAACACAAACGGTGGGCCTTTCTGTTCCGTGGGTGGGCCACACAAAGCCCCCGCCAAGGTCACCTTGGTTTGTACGCTTGTTTCCAACCGTCTAGCATGAAAAGTATGTTCCAGACGGTTTCGTTTTTATAGAACAACAAAAAAATAAACATTTTGATGTTGGTACCAAATAAAACATAAATAGGTAGTACTATTTAATGGCACTACGTATAATATAATACGAGATAGTCGCCGGCTTCAGTGTGAACAGTTAGATATCAACCCTATTTTATGTAAATCAGTTGTTTGGTTGCTGTGGTACAGGCTCTGCTTAGTTTGTGATCAAATGGGAGAATGTGAGTTGTCCCAAGATAAGGTAACTATAAAATAATAACAACTGGCACATTATAAACAACTGAGTTATCTATGTGTTTATCATAATCGTTTTTATTTTATAATATTTTATGCTTATATTTTATTAAATCTAACTTCTCTCTTCATACCTCATGCTGACTGAAAACGATAAAATAAAAAATTCATAAGTATTTTTTATTTTTTATTTACTAAACATTAATTTGCACCTTATGTTTATTACCTATTTAGCATTTTACTCTTACAAGGTTGCAGATGTGCTAAAACATATACACCGTGAATATGTAGTCGTTTTGGAGTCGAAAAAATTGAATTCCCTATCAATAACCTAGTCTGTACAGGGTGATTTTTAATAAACTAATAAACACCCACTTTTGCACTCAATTAAAAAAAAATACAAATTAACACCTCACCACCTACCGCCCACTTTTGTCACACAACTATTTACCACACATCTAAGAGTAAACCCCGAAGTAAATCGATGTTTCGTTGAGTGATAAGGGCCCAAACCTCACAATAAACAACGATATAATCCAGTAAATTAGTCTTTCGGTGGTTAAGGTCATAACGGCAAGAACTTTATTAAGGCTGATTTTTAGAGTTCCGTAGCCAAAATGGCAAAACGTGTTTCGCCATGTCCGTCCGTCCGTCCGACTGCACCTTTGCTCTGAGACTGTTAGGGCTAATTCAGCATGGATACACATATTACTTAGCCGACAAAGTGAAAAAGTAACATCTTGAAAAAAACATTTCTTAGGGTGCCTCCCCGTACCTATATGTAAAGTGTGTCTGATTCTTTTTCTTACCTACCCCATTGTATGGGATATCATTAGATAGGTCTTTTAAAAACATTTAGGCGTTGGAAAGACTATTTTTGGTTTTAGGGATCCGTTCGTGATATATTAAGCTTTGTAGTGCAAATTTTTGTTTGACGACTAGTAATAATAGGTACACAACGCTATCTGATCCCAAACTAAGCAGAGCTTGTACTATGGCAACCAGACAACTGATAAACATTTTTATTTATTTGGTACTTGAGTGTCAATTCAATCCAATCCATGCCACCAGTTCAAACCTGAATAATCAAAACTAATAGCTCATAAAGTAAAAAAAAAAAAAAATTGACAAAAAAAAATAAAAAAAAAATACCTTATATGTTCGTAAAATGTCGCCATTTGTTCACTTTATAGAATTTAATTAGCTACGGGTCTTAATCGCAAGAAACAATACAAAAACATTTTATCAAAAGGCAAAGGCAAACCTTTGTTGCCCGACGTTTCGACCGCATTACAACGGCCGTGGTCACGTCTACCCGTGATCACGGCAGTGTTAAATAAAATATTTACGCGATTAAGACCCGTAGCTTATAAAATGTATAGTACAGATAGTTCTGCACAATTTACCTATTTAGGCATGCAATAGGTGTTAAAACAATACACGTAATGCATGATAAACCAATCATAATTTTATTTCCATTCAAACTATTTTTATTTTCTTCCCCATCTCTTCCCATGGGTGTCGTCAAGGCGACTAAGGGATTTCACCCCGGAGGACGGGCAGCAGCGTCCTCTGCGTACTTAAAGCCTTACTGCGATCGCCAACCCGCTCGCCAAGCGTGGCGATTATGGCAATTACCCCCAGGATCTACATACTAGTAGGTTCTACTGGGGAGACCCGTGCCCAGCAGTGGGCCATCATATGGGTTGATATGTATGTATGTATTTTTATTTTTGTAAGTTTTAGTCAAGTACTATAATCATTGTTATAGTTGTTATTATTAAGTCCATTACGCATAAGATTATTAATTAATTACAATTATACTTTTATTCAATCATTTTTATATATCAGTTCTTTACTAAAATATTAATTCAAAAAATAAAAACAGCTATCAATTAAATCTATTGTTAAAACACTTTAAAAAGGGTGGCACGGCGCCTACTATTATTTTGCCGCAACAAGTCTCATAAAAAAAGTACACCCACCGTGCTATTACGACAGCGACTAGTGACGTTTTAAATTATTTTATAATTCTACATCTACCTTTTTTATGTGTGTTTTATGTGTATGTTGGCCATTGATTCGAACTTAAAATGTGTTCGTTGTGCTTCTTAAAAATTCATTTTACTGTATCAACTTTTGGCAATAAACAATAAAGGATGGCTAGTACAGAATATAATTAATGTATACAGAACAGACAAAAGAACCCAAGACAAATAAAATAGATGAAAAAAATGAAAATAATCAATAATGTAAATAATCAATAAAGAAGTTACGTCATAACTCCGTCACTTAATGATGAAGTAATTATAAACACAACTCTTGTGGTGCCATTTCCGCTTGCTTTATTATGGCATATATAATGAATGGGTTTTTATAAGGTATGTCATGTCAATTTAGAAACCGAAAGCGCATGGCATAAATATTGCATCCCTACTGGCATATTAGTCAATAACAAAACAAAAAGTGAACCAACCTTCGAAATTGAATCAAACCTTACTAAGAAAAGATACAGGACAAAGTAAAAACCCACTGAATTGCAAAAAAAAACAAAGAGACCAACAACTATTACAAAGCTGTGATGTGTCAAATGAAAAAATAAAAGACTATGCGAAATATACGATCTTAAAGAGTGTAATGCGTAAAAAAACAATTACCTATCGAATTAAAACCAAAGAAAAATCTAAACTTATTCCCAAAGATTCGAGTTTAAACATGAAATTAATAACTAACGCCATCTATCAAAAGCTCGAAGAGACAAACACATCGATCTTGATTTCTCATTCTAAGTAAACAATCAAAGCAATAAAATTATCCATACTAGTTTACGGCCTTTGCTAGAAGAGGGCGCTGTACACAATATTATTGTAACTATATAATCATAACATTGCATCTTATAAAATCATGGACTAATTAATATACAATGCATGTTGCAAAACATGCAGTATAAAATGAAACAACAAAGATAACTTATCATAAACTCGAAATATTTAGAAACTAAAAAACAATTAATTTCTTTTATCTAATACATTCGAAGAAAAATAATACAAATTTACGATTTGTTTATTTATACTTAATCAAATAATAGCTTTATGTACTTTCTCGCCCATACGTCATGACCTAAAAATATTTTTGAAGTAAAAGTCTAGGCTATTCGGCCAAAAAAGTCCAATTTCAGTTTATTTCCATTGACAAATTGGGTCATAACCATATTTTTCATCACACCCACGCTGGTATAATACTGCCCTCATCAAAGTATTAAAAGAAAAACAGAAGTATCACCGCAAATATAAATTGTACGGTATTTAAGTGACTATAATTCCTCTTCTGTGCTTCGTAAGTAGTAGTGTTATAGCTCTATAACACTAGAGCAAGATTGCTTCAAAAGTTATATAGAACGGATATAATCATTAATTAAAAGCAATCTGAAATCTTTTGGACTTATGTGAAGAGTAATAAAAATACCCTCACTCTACCTACTGTAATGCACTTTCAGAACACCACTGCAGACACTGGTGAAACAATTGCTAATTTATTCGCTAATAATTATTTTAGTTCCACCTTTTGCATGCGTAACACAGTTGACCCGGATGAGGAATCGAATGGCGGTACCTGTAAAGTATATAGTGTAAACTATATCGGATTCATAAACGTGTCTAGAGATAAAGTGCTTAGTTTGCAGAACCTTTCTAAATCTAGTGGACCTGATATGATACCACTTGACGTTATGATAAACTGTGCTGATAGCCTGGTTACACCGATCTGCATACTCTTTCAGAGACCACTTTTGGAAGGGATTGTGTCGCGAGTATGAAAGTCCGCACTCATTACACCTGTAAGAAAAAAAAGTTGACAAATCTATACTTATAAAGCTGAAGACTTTGTTTGTTTGTTTAAAAGTCGTGATCTCAGGAACTACAGATCTAAATTGAAAAAATCTTTCACTGTTGGATAGCCCATTTATCGAAGGTTATGGGCTATATAACAACACGCTACAACTAATAGGAGCGGAGCAGCAATGAGAAATGTTGCAAAAATGGGGAAAATTTACGCAGACGAAGATGCGCGGGGCAGCTACACTGCACAGCTACATGACAGCTAGTCTAATATATATTTCGCAACTCTGTTTGTTTTCAAAGGTGTTGGAGCGCATTGTCTACAATGACGTTTACTCTTCGCTCTAATACAGTTTTCGAAATTAACAACATGGGTTCCTCCATAGATGATCCACAAGTTCAAATTTAGCTTTAACCCTTAACCACCTGGCACCTATATTTGTCACACAACCACCTGGCATACGTCTATGAGACCCTGGAGTAATGATAAACTCATTCATAAAATTTTCTAAAGTAAGGTGGATGTTTTAATTAAAAATCAGTTTAGGAACTAATCAACTATTTATTAGAATACAAAAGGCACATGAATATCAAAAATATTTCTTGTAATATCAATTATATAATAAAGTTATGTTATTTTAAGCTTAAAACTAACATATTTGGAAAATGAGATCAATTAAAAAAATGACATAAAATAGAAACTTCTCTTTGCTTTTTTTTAATTATTTAACAATTAATAATCATTTAAAAAATATAAAATTCTCCATAAACACAAAAAATAAACAAAATTGCAAGCAATTAACTTACAGTTTTTCACGGCTGTACATATTTTGTTTGAACATTCCAAGCAAAATTGTGTTTTGCGTTTCTTTTTGGAGTCATAAATTGAGCAATTCTTACGAACTAATATCCTTTCTTCAGCACTGCTGCTTGATGGAACTGTTGATGGTATGGTTACGTCTTTAATCTGCAGGATTTCACATTCCGAATCGGACTCGGAACTTTCTTCTAGCACATGTTCTATGCCTATCTTCCTCAACATCGCTGCACTCATCATTTACAGCTGTATATTCTCGTCGTTAAAAGCCATATTTAACTAAAACAATAAAAAATACAAAATGTAAAAAAATCACGTAACCACCTGGCAGAGGTCTCTTAGACTCTCGTCAGTAGATTTTACTTACAAAAGATAGACGCGCGCACGTCCGACCTCGGCGAGCTGTTGCGCGGCACCGAAGGGCGCGGGGTAAAGGTACAGGAGCGAACAAGTTCGTGCAAAACTCGGGCGCAGGAATATTCACGATTATTAATTCGTTGGGGTCTCTGAGACGTATGCCAGGTGGTTAAGGGTTAACAACCGATTTCATGCTTAAAGGAATGGAGCAAGGTATGCAGGTAGACGTGGTATACACAGACTATACCAAATGTTTTATCATAGAAGGCCCTTGCAAAAGCTAATGATGTCTGGAATACACGGTGACTTCTATCGGTGGTGTTGCTCTTATATAAAGAACCGATCGCTGGCTGTGATGACGCATGGGTACATGTCGGGTTGGGTGTACCTTAGGGATCACTCCTGGGTCCTCTTTTATTCATAATTTTTATATTAGACATCAAACCTTGTTTTAAAAATTCGTACATCCTATTATACGCTGACATTGTGAAAATTCTTAGACAGATACGCACATTGGCCGACTCGGAACTGACTTAAATGAGTTTACTGCTTACTGCTCTCAGAACAAGCTTCAGTTAAATACTTCCAAATGCTGTTGCATAAGTTACACACGTCGGAAAACAACTATAGGTAGTGGTTATCAGCTTAACAACCAGGTTTTAACTAAAATAAATGACATTAAGGACTTATGAGTGATCCTTGATAGCAAACTAATTTATGACAAACACGTCGACCATATAGTTAACGCAGCATCTAAGGCTATGGGTTTTATAATGCGAACTTCAGCGTGCTTTCGTTCTCATGAAACAGTGAAAATACTTTATTGCGCGTATGTACGAAGCCATCTTGAATATGCATCTCAGGTTTGGAACCTGCAGTACCAAATTTATATAACTCGCATCGAGGGCATACAAAAGAAATTTCTTCGTTACCTTGGTTACAAAGCTCAACAAAGTTCCTCTGGTAATTGTGTTTGATATAGGCGTTACTATTTTTTACCTCTTGAGTACAGACGTAATGTTAGTGACATAATGCTACATTAATAACATAGCTAACGGCAGGATTGATTATCTTGAGCTGCTGTCAAACATAATATAGTTAGAATCAACCAAAGAATCCTTAGGTAGGGCCCTTTACTAGACTTGCCTTCGACAACAACGAATTAAAGTAGTACTAGTTTCACTGTACGGAGTTTAAGTAATCTTCCATTACATTTAGACATAGATCTCTTACCTTACTGGCCGACAACCTCGAGTACAATCAAAAAACAAATGCGTCTAGAATTTTTAAATATGCTAGCTGAACTCATGAGTTATTTATTTTTATAAGCTACCTCGAATACGTAGGTTTATTTATTTTATCACATTTATATTTTATTATTTATAGTTGCAACCTAATTGTTACTTAAGTTTTTCAACATCAATATGTATAGGCTTGTTATTAACAAATTGTTATTTGATATACTTTTACAAAAAAATATTGTTATTTGATTTATTTTCAATACCTGTAATGCTATATTTGTCAAATTCTATACTAAAATAGTTTTCCATTAACGACATCGCTATTCCAATGTGTCTTTGTCTAGGCCCCAGATCGCTTACGAATATTTAATTGAGAGCTGTGCGGTGAGGCCCACAGATAATATCGGAATTTTTAATCGATACTGATTAACGGCTGTTTTCAATAATCTATCTATCGATGGCTACTAGAAATAGAATTTTGACATATTTTGTATGAAGTTTATGTCAAATATATATAAATATAAAGCCAAAGCCAAATCGATTGATAATTGTATATAATTATAGATTGAAAATGACCGCTGGTAGTTAGTTTGACCTTAGCCTAGATAACCTACTACTTACTAACATTTTTTAACATTTTTTTTTTTAATTTTTTAAACTACGGGTCATAATCTCGTGAATAATTTAAGGTTTCGACCGTGTATCGGACGGCCGTGGTCACGAGTAGACTGGTCCAGCTCAGCGTCGCCTCCGTAAAGCACGGGTTTCGGGATGCTGTGATCAGCAAGTTTATACACAGCCGAACAAACATTTTAGTTCACCTAATTTTAATGAATTAAGACAATACTCTCACAATTGGACATTATATATTTAAGACAAAATAGTACTATAATATAGTTTATGGTAAATTTGGAAAAATAGGTAGAAAAGGAGAAATATTAAAAAATGAATTTATTTTTTCTTAGATACTCTTTATTCCACTGTAATACAAATAATATTAGATATACCTAATACAATACTTGATGATTCTTATAATTATCTTTAAATAATTTATAATCACAAAAAATATAACTTTCTCATAGCGACATGTAGCAACTTTTTTGTTTTTTCTACGTCAAACAACCCATTTATAAATATATATCAAATATACACTCACACAGATATCGCTCACTGACACGGAATCTCGAAACGCCTCCTGGGTCTTTATTTACTATATTTAATTCCGTGTCGTGACTAGCCCGTGCAAACTGACGCATGCGCGGTGCGCTCAAATATGACTACCGCGCATGCGCGATTAGAGAGCAGCGCTTAGAAATGCATCAACGCGCATGCGCGGTGGACATCTTTGAGCGCATCGCGCATGCGCCAGTTCATGCGGGCTTGTCAAGATAACGAAATAAAGTGACTAAGGGCCCTGAACAAAGTGGTCCGACGTGATTCCTCTGTAGGTTTAGACCAAAATGCTTAATCATTCAAAACAGTATTTTCGGTCGGCTAAATTAACCATATAATATTATTTTTATTGTTCGTAAAGCATGTTGCAAAAATAGTGGCCTCGTAATTCATGGTTTCTTTGGTTATCACTGCCAACATCACTGATAAGTAAGTATAAATTTATCCATCCATGTTAATTTATTGTGACTGAGCGTAACGAAACGGAAATTAATTAGATGTTCATGGGGTTTAATTAATTTTAGCTAAACGCAACATGATTATACTTAATTACGACTAAAAGGATATAAAGGCCTAATTAATAGACGTTTGGTAATGGCATCGCAAGTAGAGTGAAACACCATGATTACAATAGATGCTCTTTTGAAGAGGTACAGAGGGTTATATGGCTATAATAATTTAACAATGTTGCTATTCCACAACAAAAAAGAACTTTGTTGTTTAGTTATTATAATGTGGAGTAAAAATTCAGTATTGCGGTGGTATGGTTACAGTAATTTCATTGTGAAATATGTAAGGAAACAATTTTTGGTTATATTGTAAACATAAATAATGTTTTTTTCTGTTATATATTCTATAAATACAAAAGTAGATTTATATAACATTTTTTGAAACCTACGAATACGATCCAGTCATTTAGATAAAAATACTTTAAAAAATAACGGCGGTACCCTAATGGCTAAGGCATCGGTCTCGCAATCGTGAGGTCGTGGGTTGGAATCCTGCCTATTATGCTACCGACGTGAACCCACTCCTAACCCAAACACAAGCCATAGAGCTTAGGTGGAGGGGTTAACAGGATTGCTAGTAATGTAGTAACAAAATCCCATAATAGTATAATGTTCTTCGTATCTTACGACTAATGAAATCAACCACTGATGAAATGTCACTTAGTTTATGATTATATAAAGAACACTTTTGGTTGATTAAATCGTTAAGGCAAGAATAAGTCGGTTAGCACTTGAAAATATCACACCTGTACATTTTCTTCTCGCCATGATAAAGTCGAGATCCTAAGATTGGATATCGGCTACTTTACAATATTCCTATTTACAAAAACTTAACTTATTATGCTAATCTAAATCTAGTTTTCTGAAGGAACCTTCAACTCCAAAAGTGTCAGAACTCTTTGAATTAGAATTCGTTCTTTTCGACTCATCAGTCACAAATTTCTCATCCTGATGCTTATAGAAAGTTCTCCATGCCTCCGATTGCATGGTTTCATATATCGTGTCTGTGAATAGAGAAGTAAATGGTTAGTTCTAGTTTTCCTGTTACCTAAAAACATAAAATTTAGTAAAATTTAAATATAGGCATTTATTCAGTCTTTGGTTTATTTGTCGTTTTTTTTATATTTTAACTAGCTAATCTAACAAATGTCGCCATATCTTATGTTCGCAGACCCCAGGCAAGTCAGACATATTTTATTTTCTGACAGTTAACATTTGGGGCTTCGGGTAGTGTTTTCACGTACACTCAATGCCATATAAAGTTATATAGACGGCAAACTTTAAGGTAATAAAAAATCTAACTAAGTTACCTTATTTTCTAACAGTTGATTTTCAATAACACATTCTGTCAGAAAATTAAATATTTCTGCGATGCTTGGGATCTTGATATGAATTATGAATAACGTATAGTTTTAATTTATTTTCCCTATTATGTCGTTCCCTAGTTATGGCGTCATCAAAGGAAATATGTATTTATTTTAAGATATAGATTTATTGTTTTGATACCGCGCTTCTACAGTTTTTTGGTGGACATTTACTTTGATCAGAAACTGGAGGTCGATGTATCATTGTTACAATCAAGGTTACAATATTTTTTAGGCATACCTCTTATGAAAAATGTAGGTATACTTAATTAACCAATAACAGGAAATTTATTTATCTTTTTGCGACCATTTTTTAAGTTATATTAATAACACCTGGCGGCCTCTGTGGCGCGGTAGGAGTGTGTCCGACTGCTACGCAAGAGGTCGATTCCCACAAGGCACACTTTGTGTGATCCACAAATTATTGTTTTGTGTCTGGGTGAACTTTGTGTCCTTGCGACACAGGGCTTGTACCCTAATGCGTGTTATAAAAAAAAAAAAAAAAACTTTAATAATAATATCTTGGGACAACTCACGGGTCGTCTGGTCTCAACCTAAACACAGCTTGTACAATGGCAACCAGTCAACTGATAAACATACTTTTTAAATTAACCATCGTGCTCATCACACAAAGTTTTATCCTGGGTGGGGATCGAACCCATGACCTTGGGCTTAGCAGTCAGGGTCACTAACCACTAGACCACAGGCCAGTCGATTTGCCTATTTATACATATGTCAGAGTTTTGAGCGGAAATTAAATTTGAATTTATAATCAGGTAGGTATTATACTTAAAATACATTACACATGCTTTAAGTACAGTAGTTATTTTGTTGATAATTAAAGATAAAAGATAATATAAAATTAAATAATCCTTTTAAGCTAAAAAATGAAATTAAAAACTAACGAGTAAACTTAATTATTACAAAATTCATAAAGGTCTTTAAACCTACATTATAACGTAGGTTTAAAGATTTTCGAGTCTGCATAAAAACAAACAAACTGCAAGTAGATGCTCCTACTATATTGTACCCACTAAGGCTGATTTTAATTTATTTCATGTTTCTAATTTTTGATAATACAATTTGCATCAGTCCTTTAACACGGTGTATAGTATATTGGTCGCAGCACCTTAACCACATATCAAGTTTATAAATATCCTAACTTTGTAAAATTGGCAATTTGAAAAGAGTGGCCGCCAGTTTTTATTGCCAGGTTCTTTTCTCTGGCTTTACATATTGTTTGCGAACTTGGCATTACATGTACAAATCCTGACGTATCACGAGAGTTGTTTTGCATCCTAAATGAATAAAGTCAGATTTCATGAAATTTTGTCACAAGACTTAAATAAGTCGAAAATACTTTATTAACGTAGCAGTAACGTACGTAAATAAAGCCAAAGAAATTTTTTTTCGATTTTTTTTTTTTGCGCAATAAGAACAGAACTTGACAGTAGGAACTGAACTAAGGAATAACAACTCAGTACTTACCAGCAATGTCTTGACAAGAAAGATTAGAAGTGCCACCTAGATCCTTAGGGAAAACGTCTTTAGGTAGTACATTGAATATTTTATCAAAATCGTCGTACAGATGTAACCTGGCGAGATGTTTATCTTTCATCATTCTCTTGAAAAATGCCAAAATTGACAGCGCGTAGGAAGGCACGTTCACTAAGTGAAAGCCTTTGATTTTCAATGCGTAGCATGACTGTAAATGAAAACATAATAATATAAAACATTTTTTTTAAAAAAAAGACGACACCCGCAGTATGGTACAAGCCCTGCGTCGCGGGGGACTTTACAAACATACAAGTCACGGACACAAAGTACACCCAGACTCGGAACAACAATTTGTGGATCACACAAAGTGGTGTCCCGTGTGGGAATCGAACCCACATATTGTCTATTATCTATGAAGTCAATTAGATGTCTTAGACTGAGGACCTCTTGACCGAGCATATAGAGATATTTGCTAGGTTAAGCAACGTTACCACTGTCGGTCTATGCCGAAACATGTTACACTCCCCTGTGCCTCGGAGAGAGATTTATATCCTGTCATGTCGGATTTCCCTCCCATCCAGGCTAGAGAGTGAGAGTGAGAGAATAGAGCGCACACTTGTTTCTGTGTACACACTTGTGCATTTAAATATCTCTTGCACAGCCCAATATCTGATGAAATTGGCCGCCTTTATAAGTTCAATGTTTTAAAACATATCACTGGTTTCATTGGCCAGTTTTTTTTTTATAAAAGACGACTCCCGCATTGAGTACAAGCTCTATGTTACGGGGGATTCTACAAATATTTAAATCACAGACACAAAGGACACCCAGACTTGGAACAACAATTTGTGTTTCACACAAAGTGGTGTGTGGGAACCGAACCCATGACCTCTTGCGTAGCAGTCGAACACACTCCCACCGCGCCACAGAGGCAGTCATAGTCAGTTTTATTAATATTTGTAATTTAATGTAGAAGCACATTTTAAATCTCTACAATAGTTATGGTATATTTAGTTAAAGTGTGGGAAATCACATGGCAAGACGAAGTCGATGACTTTGGACTGACTAAATAAAAAACATATTAAAACTTACTGTAATATGATGATAGATCTTCGTAATCATTAGTGGATTGAACTGCATAGCTTGACTTAGGGTGGCACCGGTGAAATCAAAAATCCAATGATCGCCCACTGTTATTTCGTTAAATAATCTGTATTCGCCAAACAGAAAACCAATTCTCGCAACATCCAGAACAACCATATCTGGACTTAATATCCTGAAAAATGAAAATTATAACAAAATGATAAGTTACCTACTTATTTACTGTCGTAAATTTTGCTAATGGTTCAGTGATGTATCCGCTTTATTTAAATGCATACACATTATGTAAATGTTTTGGAACAAAAAAATAAATGATAATAAAAATCGTATCAAACCTGTTTGCCTGGTTCTATGTGGCTGGCCCCCTTAGCTACAGCTAGAAAACCGGTGTAGACTATTAACTTCTTTATTATATGAAATGTACTTCCTTAATTATATGAAAATACCAAATGTACGAGTACCACCGCCATTAGGACAGAATCGGCATTTAATTTCGTTTTCCATACAGCGGGACCCTTTTTTATTTTAGTAGTTAAAGAAATGAAAAGCACATATGGAGATACTCCATCCAATGTACCTTTCAAATTATGCTTTATTCCGAAAATCTGTATTAATATAGTAGAAACTAAATTTGTATATTTTGTCCTTCCAACGGGACGCATTTTATCCTTTATATTACAAGTGTAAATAGTACATCAATTTAAAGAATTTTCTATGTACCTACAGAAATTCATGCGTTTTTTTGTGAAAAACAATACAGGTAGATGGTGAAAATCGACAACACAAAATAAGGTCAGCATCACAGCGGGTAAGGTAATTTAATACCTAAAATAATGCATACATAATAATTCAGATAGTTATAATTAAAAATAATATAAAAACATGATATTTAAATACTATACAGTAATATACTATGAGTAAATTTTATAGATATCGTGTTTTTAGAAATGTGTAAAAATAATTATACAATTTATTTTATTTTGAAAATTCCCTATACCGTTTTTAAATCAATAACAATATTTATATATTTTTTTTATTGAAATTGAATTTCTTTTCCTATTTTTATTATTCTACGACTTGATTTAAATCCTTTCGAATGTTAATAACGGTAAAGTATGAAGTATAAGCTAAGGTTTGGTTCTTGTTTTTAAAATTTGATAGGTGAAGATAAAATATTTGCTAGTTAAAATACTGTTACTAAAGTATTGTGATGGTATACCTACCTTTCGGAGTATGTAATATATGAGTGCAGAGTTATTTTTTTTTTAGTAGGGACGACGCACATGAGAAAAATATTTTATATATGTCTACCTAGTAAATGATCACCGCTACCTTTTTGACTAAAAATACCGTTGTTTTACCGCAATGTTTCGTTGCTGACCCTACATGTAATTCGCTCTGAGTGATTCAAATTATTACTTAAAATAGCCAGCTAATCATCAGCCAATTTATGCCAACTGGCAGACAAAGGCCTTCCAGTGCGTTTATACAACGGCGTATAACTGACATTCTAATTGTATCGATCTTGTGCGATTTTTTTCCATAATTAATTAATTTATCTAAGCATACAGTTTATATTTGTGTAATTAAAAAAAACACGTATTATTTTTTTTGGGTATATCGAAAATTCTTAAATTTGGTGCATTATTTACACTTGTAAATACAAAGGATAAAAATAAATATAATACATAATTTAAAAGGAAACATCGAAAAAAGTATTTCCTGATATGCTTTTCATTTCTAAATTAGCATATAAATATGAAATAATGTAATATTAATATTATGTTAATTATTTTAAAGGAATTCGGCAAAATTTTATATTCACCTGTTTATCAAAAACATGTCTTTAGCAGGAATAAAATTATCAGGATCTCCTAATAACTAAAACTACTAAAATGAAAAAGGGTCCAACTGGATGGAAAACAAAATTAAATGCCGTTTTTAAGGTTCATTTCCGAGCATCGCGACCGATCGCGAGCCGCTCGCGGCTTACGACAAGCGGCTGACGCTCGCGGCCGATGCGACAATATTCACAGTGCGCGAGCAGGCTTACGACAGTCGTCAGCCGCGCGCGACTGTCACTTACCTCAGCCGCTTGTCGTAAGCCGCGAGCGCCTCGCGATCGGTCGCGATGCACGGAAATGAACCTTTAACCTACAGGCGGAGGTACATTTGATGTTTTTGTACATTTCGAGAAGTACATTGAAAATGCTAATAGTCTACACTAGATTCTGTGCTGTAGCTCATGGGGGGCCGCTAGATAGACCTACGACAACCTGTTCGGTAGTTTTGTGAACTAATAACATAAATTGACAAATTCGGAATGTGGCTTTTTATTATAAGTATATATGTACTAGCTGTCCCGCGCAACTTCGTATGCGTAAATTTTCCCCGTTTTTGCAACATTTCTCGTCGCTACTCCGCTCCTATTAGTCGTAGCGCGATATTATATAGCCTATAGCCTTTCTCGATAAATGGGCAATCCAACAAAAAAAGAATTTTTCAAATCGGACCATTAGTTCCTGAGTAATCTCAGGAACTAATGGTCCGATTTGAAAAATTCGCGGTAATCTCAGTAACTACTGATCCGAATTAAAAATTATTTCACTGTTGGGTAGCTCGTTTATTGAGGAAGGCTATAACATCACGCAACGACCAATAGGAGGGAAAATTGACGCATACGAAGTTGCGCGGGTCAGATAGTATATATTTTTAGAAAAATAAATTAAACGGGAGGACGAAAGGGTCATCTGGTCCATAATCTTTGATCCAAAACTATAAAGGTCAGCTTATAATCTTAAGCGTACCATAAATAAGAAGCCTTTGGTGAAATAATAGTAAATTTAGCATTAAATATAACAGACTACTAAGCAAGAAACATAAATTGTTGAATAAATAAAGAGTTGAAATTCTAAAGCTTCAGTTGAGAATAGCCATTATCGTATTGTTAAAATGATAAACAGATTTAGCCGTAGTATACTGTGTAGCGATTTTTAAGTATCAAGATGGTTTTTTATCGGGATAACTGACGATCTTTTGGTAATTGTTCTTGGCTGCCATTAGCATAATTAGAGGATTGCATTTCTGGTTACTAACAAAAAGTGATGAATCTTTGACGTCATTTCTGACTGTCATCTTTGACTTTAAAAAAATGGTATTACCTGAATATTATAACTCGGTGATTGTCGGGTGTCCTGAAAGGTGGCACGATCCAGTATCCTTCTTTCATATATTGGATTGAGTTCTTGGACATTGGTTCCCTGTTACAAAGGATGTCAGGCATTCTATGTCTCGCTGTGAAGTAGTTGTCTAATTTCTCTTTACTCTGTTCGACGCTGAAGCCGCGGGTGATGAGGTGGCCAATAATCATTCGGTCATCTGCAGTAAAAAAAAATTCCATTACGTGACTATGTAACCAAAGACAGCTTAATATAACTTAGCTAGTAAAACACCGGGCAAGAGCATGTCGGACAATGATCAGTGTCTCATCTATATTAATTAAGTAGTCTTTTAGTAAAATGCCTATGATATACGAACAGACAGACAGAAAAACAGACAGACGGCCATGACGAAACTATAAGGGTTCCGCTTTGGCCCTTTGGGCTACGTAACCCTTAAAAGCTAACATAAAAATCGCATTGTCACACCATGAAAAATTATGTTGCCGGCGAAAAATCTAGAAAAATAATAAAACTGAAATCTCAAATTTCGAAATTTAGTCAATACAAAATCTAAGACTGGACGAGCATTAGGCAACCTAGCTGCCGCAGTCGGAAAAACGGGTCCAACTACATGGCAGGCTGTTGGCTGCTCATAGCCAGATCGAGTAGGGGATTTAGGATTTACAAAGTGCCTGTATGTGGCTGCAGTCCGTGTGCACGCACATGAAGTAACAGCCAGACCTATTTTTGTTTTCGAAACAAGGTTATACTGAAGAATGGAGTCAATACTACTGACACTATAGTTGGCTTGCCTTACTACTAAAGCCTGGCGGTGGCAGCCAGTATTTCGTGGCCGCCTGGGGCGCTCCCATACATTGTCATAATTCAGTTGGCTGCCGCAGCCTGGCTACCTAGTACGTGCCCAGCCGTAGCCGTTACCGCATGCTAACGTGTCATCGAATTTGAATTTTCCGAATATGCTATTCGCAACTTTGAACATAGATACAATTAGTAATAAGACAAGCCAATCAAGTCAGTAGTGTAGTAACAAGTGTGTTAATTGCGCCATTTGTTAACAAGTCTTCTAATCGAGTGATGCCACAACACTTAAATATGGAGCACATTGCATGCGGCTGATTTCTGGATTGCGCAGGGAGTTTTTATTTTCGGTCCGATAGATATTTTTGATTCGTTCCATAACTATTGTTAATAAAACAGTGGTTGCATGTTCAGGTCTCATAATTTTTTTCAGGACCACTGCTTGTAAACGGTGAAAACATAAGAACTTAGTGAAGAAAAACGAACAAATTGAACTCGTGACTTCAAATTAGACGCACTAGATCGATTCAATCATCAATCGATGGTTGATTTGGTGCTTACACTTACACTTACAACAAGCCTTAACACACGAAGAATCAAGCATCAGAAAATAAATTAAGTTGTCACCTTTTTTAGGCCATTTTAAAGTGTCTGGCGAAAGTTATGGCTGACGAGAAGTGTCTAGCAATGCTGTATAATATTTTTAGTTTTATATTTTTTTACATCATATATATGAAAATCAACTGACACAAAATATGATACTGATTCTTACCTAGTACCTGAAAATTGTCCGTCTATACAACTTAGCTGGTATGCTAGCTTTGAGTGTACATATAAAAACTACTCGAAGCCCCACATTTAATCTGTCAGAAAATAAAATAGGTCTGGAACACCAGGGATCTTGGAATATTACTTTTGCCATCAAGTAAAACGACGATATCAAGATAAGGTTGTCCAATTTCATTGATTGGAAAATACGCTCTAAACTTCTATTGCACTGGTCACTAACTCAGAACGAAGATAACCTTCATATGTACTTCACTCGAGCGACGCATACATAGGTAACCATTACACGCTCAATCCAGATCGTGATCAAATTAAGGTCGAGGATCGCAATAGATTAATACGTCTTGATTCGACTAGTTGTAATCGCGATCGGTCAATTCAACACGTTACACATTCAATTTGGATCAAGATCACTGATGACGATTACGGGATCTCGATCTAGATTGAACGTATAATGGTACCCATAGATAGCGTTCATGAATCGAAGACCACAATCGGTGTACAGTCTCTGATTTGGGGACGATGAAGAGTATAATATTTATGTTACTCAATCTTTGTTTAGTATTGTATTGTTATGCAACTTTTGATTGATTGCAATTGTCCAACTCATCATTGATACCTGAGTCATTAATTCAATTAGTCTCTATTAATGCATTTAACTTCCTAATGGCATTGAAACGTTTTACAATAGATAGTAATGTTTCCTGACTCATAGGTACCATTACAATTGTCAATAAATCAATCAACAACTAATGATTATAATTCTTCGATTCTTCCGAAGCAAAGGGGAAATTATACGTGACGCCAATTCTTTTTCCTCTGAATTTTTAAAAAGACAACACGACAATTTCAAATTTTATTTTACCTATTATAGACTAGAACCACGTAGGTTCTCATACAATTTAATTATAATAGAATGCCGATTAAATTGCGATAGCAGCTTAACTTGAAATTGTAAACGGCCGAATATTCAAAATCACTTAATTTTAGATATATTTCGGGACTTAATCGAGTGACTTATTTAAAGGTACGACCCGTTACCACGATCGGTGCAATTCGATCGAAACGTCGGGTAGATTAAAGGTTCGTACCTTTAAATAATTCACGCGATTAAGTCCCGAAATATATCTAATATGTATAAAAATCGCGAAAGTTTAAAAACAATAATCACTTAATTTTGTGAAGCGTTGTCTATAATGCTGTCACTGTTATTTAAAAGTGTGACAGAAATACTTTTGAGCCCAACTCAAATGTGAGTATCGTTTGAGTATTCGGGGATAAGTCTGCGGTTGCACTGAATTTGAAACATGTGAAAAGAATCATACCTACTGGGAATAATTTTAAACTCCTATCCTATTACTCCTATTTATAATATACTTTTCTCCATAATGATATCAGATTTTTTATATATTGCTTATAATTAGTTACAAGAAGTCTATAAACCTTATGCAACTTCATTCCAGACGTAACGTCAAGAAACAGGTTAAACAAAGGCCACTAAAATGATTCACGAGAACGCGTTTGTTGATCTTTTGATCGGATGCAAATGTCATTCGACAAAAAATGTAATCATAAAATAAATCTTGTTACTCAAACCCAAAAAAACAAGGCTAAATATATCACTAACCTATATGTCTAATTTAATATTGAATATTTTACTGTTGTCCAGTCGCGGAGGTAAACATGAAAATCCGGATTTATAACCAAAGGTTCATTGGCACCAATCAGTTAAAAATAATCCTTGGTATTTATAGCATTAGTGTTGCCTAGCTATCGAATAACCGATCGATAAAAATTTTAAATTCTATTGTGCACTTCAAAACAAAAGGAATCCATACAACGGTGTGGTCAAATTCAAGGGTTGTTATGTGCCCATAATACTGAATGCACTTTCCTACTTTTATCGAAATCGGAGTATGCTAACATTTTGGTAATTTTGTAATAAAAAGTTTTAAATTTGAAAATGTATGACTTAAAAAGTTATGTGCCATAATAATCTAATTGGTAACAATATTAGTTGTGTCATTTGACCAACCTTTTTGTTATACGTTGTATATCATTTTTTTTCCAGGTATGCTACCTACTATTGATGGAAAGTAATAATATCAAAAGTTTAACCTATCGATTGCTATAGAAAAGTGGGGTGGATGATACGATTAATTTTGGAAGTCAACTATCGATAATTGTACATCACTAATATCATCTTCTTTTCTATTTTTGCAACTGTGGGAAAACTGGATTTATTCTTTAAAATAACTGATTTATTTTGTAATCTACATGTTTTAGCTCAATGTTGTTTAGACCTCGAAAGATATAGAAAGTATTACATTTTACTTGTTTGATATATCTGAAATTATTTTTCTCTAAAACAGGCTACTTATAAGTTTATAAATATTAAAAGGGTGCTCGGGATATTTAAAAATCTGCAAACCGTGCAGCATTTATTTTATTCGTAAAAGATACAAGAACATATAGGATATTACAAGCAGATACAACATTTACTAGCTCTGCATAAACCACTAGTAATTATGGTAATAATAAAAAAACCGGAAAAGAATAGTTGATTTAAATAAAATCTAAATAAAATATTGGTTAAGAAAAACCAGCTTTAAAGCACTACCACGCGGAAATACAGTTAAGTAAACATTTTAAGTAGAGACCAGTTCTAAAAATACTTACAAGAGAAAAGGCCATGACATTAAATAACCCTAACCTTGCATTATCAATACAACTTGTTCTAAATAATGACACTATATTTGTACATACCATCACGTCAATTCATATACATGTATTATGTTACTGTAAAAGCCTGGAACAGATTATAGTAAATTCTAAGGCCACTAACGTTTCCAGTAAAACTTAAGATATACCAAGTTTTAATGATAAAAGTTTAAATCGATTAACAATAAATCAGCTGTTGATTTTTATAGGATATGGACTATTCTTTAATTAATCTTTTTAACCTGTGAGCTGTTGTGATGTATAAAATACATGATTGTAAAGTTTCATTAAAATCCATTCAGTAGTTTGAGTGAAATAGCAATAAAAATCGTCAATTATAGATCACTTGGGACCACTTTGACAGAAAGGCGTTTCAATGGGAGTATGGGATGAAAATACGAACCCAGAGAGAAATTAGGCGCGGGACCGCCGGCTTAACGTGATCAGAGCGTTGTGTCATTTTTTGTAAACGGTCATCCATCTTTGGATTTGGACCGACGACAGTTGAGACATTGTTTATTTTCGCTGATATCTTACTTTACTCGGTTGCACTGAATCATGGAGTTATAATTAATTAAATACCTCGATATAAAGGGTCTAAAGGGAATCTAGTAGAACAAATTTTCTTTACAACTTATTACATAGCGCCATAAATATAATTTCTCTTTTCTTCTATTGTTACTCAAATTATTATGTTTATGTTATTTTCATAGAACTACTTTTTATTTTATTTTATTTCGATTAATATTGAAATATGTTTTAATTGTGATCAATATTGTTATTATTTAAATCACCATGATATTATTCGGTTCCTTTCGACAATCACTACATTATATTGTATGTAGTTCCATTTCACAAATTAAAATTAGTGTTATTTTTCAACGAATAGTCTCATCTCATCACTATTTTTGGCGCATGCGCGGTGCGCTCAAATGTGTCCAACGCTCATGCGCGGTAGTAAGCTGCGCTTAGAAATGCGTCAACGCATATGCGCGGTGGACATATTTGGTTAAGGACCCAGGGATGGCCTAGCATCTTTAACACAAGTTATTTATAATAACTTAGCTACGGTGCTAATCATCACAATAACAAGTGCTTATGTACTAATTTTGTATTTAAACATACCTATCACTGTGTAATTTAACAAATTGTAAAAATGTGTATAAACAACGTTATTCTTGGTGTAAGTGCAAACCTGAAAGTAGTTTGTTCAGAATCGTTAACACAATCCTTTGAGGTAGTTTTTGGACCATGTATATTTCTTGATTAATTAATTAATCAATCATTAATGAATTTCTTAATCATTGTAAGAGTCCAAATTTTGTTTACAATATGATGTGAAATGTCATTATCGTTTATTTTCAATAATAACGATAGCTTTTCACTTTGCAAATGTTTAATGTTTTCATTTTATTTTATGTGATTTCTTGAAGTAAAAATCTTATTGGGGTGTCTGAGCTTTGCACTATACCAAAAATAACCTTGTATATATTTTGTTTTTTTTTTATTGTGATGAGAAATAAATTAACTAAAACCTTTTTTTTAGCTCTAAACCTACTTACACGATATTTAAAACAAAAAACTTGTTTCTTATGAGCCGGAATAGGTAAATATATATGTTATATACCAATTTGTTGATTTGAATACAATCTATCTATTTACATAAGCATATTTATCCTCATAAAAAATTTAAACATGTGCTAGGTGGGGCCGGAAATATTACAAATTACACATCAGAATAGCTAAAATTGAATTATACAACCTGCTTCTCAAGATATCTAGCTAGATATCTATCTACTTACTAGAACATAAATTTATACTCATAAAAAAGTTGGCACTAATGCGATGTCGGGTTGGGTGACTTGTTCCAACAAAAAATGTATCAAAAATAGCTCAAAGTGAATTCTAATAAGGAAAACCTGTTTTTTTTGACAAACCAAAGACTGTAATAACCGTCATAAGTATATTAATAAAAATAGAATATAAGAAAAAGAATGTAATGTCATGATTAATATGTTATACAACTTTTTCATGCATATTTTTTGTACTATGATAAACGGTAAAAATATTTAAGTCTATAACAGAGCAAAAAATATTTTAAAGTTTCCTGCGTATTTTGTACAAATCAAAAGAAATGACTGGCAATTTTAATTACGTTTTGTAATCACGATTCATGATAAGTGTTAGAAAAAATCATCTTTAACTATGTCAAGGCTTGATGCGTCCGGAGGAAAATTCCATTGTTATTCCTAAGTTTATTTATTTTTATAGTTAATTCCTTTAAAGGGTACAAGCTATGTGTCGCGGGGATTTTTACAAACATATATTTAAAGAACGAGCCCATATATTAAATGTTTGAACTTATTTTATTTATTTATTTCTTAAAGACACCTCCCGCATTAGGGTACAAGCTATATAAGTCACAGACACAAAGTACACCCAGACTCGGAGCAACATATTTTTATTCAATACTAGCTGCCCGCGCAACTTTGTCTGCGTAAATTTTACCTGTTTTTGCTACATTTCTCATTGCTGCTCCGATCCTATTAGTCGTAGCGTGATGTTATATAGCCTATATTCCTCGATAAATAGGCTATCCAACCGTAAAATATTTTTTCTATTCGGATCAGTAGTTCCAGAGATTACCGCGTTGAAATAAACAAACAAACAAACTCTTCAGCTTTATATTATTTGTTTAGATTATTATATAAATTTTAGTAGAAACATAGGACATAGCGAAATTATAAGGTTTCCTTGTTGACTGCGCAACTCTAAAAGTGTTAGTTTGTCTTAAGGTATAAACTGTACATTAAACCAGGGCTCGTAATTAATATCAAATTTGAACATTGTTTGGGTAAAACCAGCACTTTTGATACAAGTTATTACGATAACTTAGCAAGGCTACTGGTACTCAATGCAGCTGTGATTTTATTTTATTAGTTACAAGATAAAACAATGTATAACAATGTTCATCTATTCTAATATTATAAAGAGGAAAGATTTATATTTTTGTATATAACGAATTAACTTAAAAACTACTTGTCCGATTTCAAAAAAATCTTTCACCTTTGGGAAGCTTCACTATCCCTGGGTAACAAATGCTACTTTATGTCCCTGTATTCCCACGGGATCGGGAGCAACACGGATGAAACCGCGAGGCGACCGCTAGTTTGTATATAAATCTGTTTATATGCAATAATAATAATAGTTCATTTTTTATTTCAATTTGTAACAAAACTCCGTTCTTAGAAGCATGCGTCATAATAACTATTTGTGTGGTATCAAATTTCAATCCCGTGCGTTTTGTTGTTTGTACTGTGTTGATACACATCAGTCCGACAGTATTATCTTTTTATAATGTATATGTTAATATAAAAACCGGGCTTTCCGGGCTTTTACCATTAGAATTTAATACATGCTAGGTTTTACCAGTGACGGTTGGTAAACGTTGTTTTTAAATGAATGATTTTCTACCTACTTCTCAATTGCAGTAACAGCTGACGAGTGTTAATAATAACAAAAACAAAAATATGTATAGTACTAAATCAATCGATTAGGCTAGAACTGTGACTCCCTGCGAACGAAATACATAATGTCGCGATGCCGCGGCAGCCGCCGTCGAGTGCCAGAAACAGTAAGCATAAGTTTAACTAAACAAAATGTATCATTAGTGTCTCTTTAATTTTATTCAATATTTATGATTTAGTATAGTAGTATTTACCTTAAGTTATAGTTGCACGCAATACCATGCCTTAGGGTAACCCTTAGGAGTAAAAAAACACCTATCTATGGATCGACATGACAGTGATTAGATATCTTGATCTGTTCGGTCAACACTGAGTCAGGGATAAAAGTAACAAAAAAAAACACATGAATAAAAATAATAGAAAATTATTACAATTATTATATTAAGTAATTATTGTGTTTGTGTAACATAAAAAGTTAATTACTTTGTTTAGCTACTACTCTAGGGATAATTTTAATAAAATGAAACTCATTTAATTGATGTTGGTTATAATTAAGCAGGGTCCTAATTTACGATCTTTATTCCGTGTCCGTGGCAAGCCCGTGCGAACTGGCACATGCTCGGTGCGCTCAAAAATGTCCACCACACATGCGCGTTAATGCATCTAAGCGCAGCTCTCCATTTACCATTATAACAGGATTTTGGCAGTTTGCACGGGCTTGCCACGGACCCGGAAAAAAAGATCGTGACTAAGGACCCTGATTAAATAGGTATGCCGTACTTATTTGCACTTACATTTAGGTCATTAACTTGTGTGTTATTAGTGTTTTAGACAAAACTTTCAAAATTCTCCCAAAGTGTAACTTTAAAGATTTGGTTAATTTCTGATAACAATTTTTTGTGTTTTTTTATAAACAACTTCCGCATTAAGGTATGATCTTTGAGTCGAGGACTACAATGAACCACCTCTATACCTAGTACTAGTAATTATGCTTGACACGCTTCCATTGACAACAATAAGACTTGCATTTGATTTTGACATTTGGATGCTCATTTGACAAAATCAAATGGTACTTTATACTTGTGTAACAAAGATAACAACAACGGCCATTTGTCATAACTGTCAAAAAGTTCACAGGACGTCATTCGATTCGAAATTTGAAATTGCTGTCACTTTACACTTGATAGCCAGTTCAGCATACTAGAGGTGCTTGACAATGTACGCAGAAAAAGATCACCCAGTACTCAATTCCGCACCGTGTAAAAACGAACAGCCGTGGCAGTCAAATTATATATATTTGAAATTCAAATTTCAAGACAGGAGGTATTTAGAAAATCATAAATTAGTATTCCATAAAAAATATTAAAATTGATTTTGATCTAGATAAGCGATATTTAAATAAGCCTAATTGAATTTCTTGGACAAGAACCGGTCGTAGCCATTAATACTTTTTAAAATTTTATTTTAACCTAGCAACACTAACGGCTGAATATACGTCATTCAGTCACTTAATAGTAGCGACAGAAACGTATTGGAGCACCCCACAAAGTTGAGTATCGTTCAAGTATTCGGGGCTATCCGTCGAATATTCAAACGATACTTATCTTTGGAGTCAATGTTGCGTCAATGTTCATATTTTGTTAGTTGTGAGTACAGTACAAATTATACAATGAGGGCTCATAATACATGCCGTTTGTCCTGTTGTCAATACAATACAATAATAACTGACAGAAACCTAAATTATCAGTTATACTGTGGTATTCTTTATGGTTTTTTATCACAGACGAGTTTATTAATTAGACTGAGGATTGTTATATACAGCTTTACTACTTATCCACTGCTGGCCTATTGCTAATCGGTGGATGTCAAATATCGGCTAATTATATTGGTTCAAGAATTGCTGGTTTCTTCGTTCTGTTATCCGTTATAATAATATAAACTGCACAAAGGTGTGCATGGATTTGTGATTCATTCTGCTGCATACTTAACAATGTGTAAAAGAAATATATGTGATCGAATATTAGCAGTGGATGTTATATGGCATACTATTACATCTGCCATGTTGGTAAGTCTTATTGCATTATTGTGCAGATTTATAGCATTTTCTTTAAAATTGTGTGCAGCGCATGGCATGGTTTTTGCACCTCCCGTGGTACAAAATATGATTGCATTATTAAATAGAGAGATGTAACAAATGTTGGCATAATTCCGTTATGGAAGTGTAACTGATACACCGGTCGTACCTACTGAGACGCTAAACTTTCCACTGGATTATTTTTTTAAATTTTAGGATGCCCATATTTTGATAAAATTAGGTTCAAACACGTACTATGTAAGAACTTTTGAATATGATCATACCTTTCTGTTACACGTTGTATATCAAATTAATTGTAATGAATCAAAATATAATCGTTTGCGTCATTTTTCCCAGTTTTTGCAACATTTTTCATTGATGCCGCTCCTACTTTTCGTAGCGTGATGTTAAATAGCCTATTACACTTACACATAACGTGGTTTTCTATTGGTAAAAATTTTTAAAATCGGTTCATGGTAGATCCAGAAATTGCCCTCTACAACGTCACAAATTCACAAACTTTACCTCTGTATAATAATGGTATATAATAAATAATATGATAAATATACTCACGTAATTGTCCCTGAGGCAAATGAGGTTGTTTCTCGTACCATTCCCGTATAGTGGCAATCATTTCATCCAATGCTTTTGCTGACACATTGTACTCTTTCATTATCTTTTCTAGATCTCCATCTCTTGCGTGGAGTACTTTAGACGCATTTAGAGAGTAATCAAAATTGGGATACGCCACCTAAAATAACAAAAATAAATAAAAATTATAAATCACAAAATTAATAGTTTTATCCCCAATATTGTTTCCCTATTTTAACAATTTCATTTAAAGTAATAATACAAAAAAATGTTAATTAAAATAAATACAAAACAATTCTTTTTTTACTAACATTTGTATTTCTAATTAATCAATTTGTAATTTCTACTTTCTTGTAATCTAGAACAGGAAAAATATATTGAACTAATTATTGTTATTATTATATTTTTTTAATTTCCGTTATTAATTTATTTTTGTTATTAATGATGCTATTTAAGTAAAATACATACCAAAGTCTTATCACCGGCCGTCATTTTGCACTAGAATCAATGAACACTGCTGCTGCACAATGATTTCCTTGTACCGTCTCACAACTTCTGTACCACAAAGCCGCTGTCAATTTATTATATCGGCGACCGCGGGTGGAATCCCAAAAGTTTTTGCGTCATCGGATCTTTTTTTTTCGACTCTCGTTCTATATTTGGAACTTAATGAGCATAATAAGGGTTTTTTTACTGTAAGTATTTCTTTTTTCTTAATCTGTACTTTGGAGAAACCTAGACAATTACGTCGCGTGCTTTAGTAGTTTGTTATAGTTGAAAATTTGTTGTTTATGTAAAATTTATTGGTAGACTTACTTTTGTCTTTGTACTCGTATTGTTATTTTTTTTTTGTATATGTATATTATGCTACTTCTTTAATGTTACGCTGAGGTAGATCCTTTGTTTTATTTTTTCTTATTTATATGTCAAATGGTTGAGCTGATATCATCAATCGTCGTTATTACTTGCAATCTGACATCTCAGCTCATTCCTTTGTCGCAACAAAATGTTTGTGATTAGTTCATTTAAAAAAAATGGCTTATTATATATTTTTTTGCCAAGTAAATATTTTTTTTTACTTTCTAATAAATTAAATTAGAAAAACCGGGCAACTGCATGTCGGGTTACGCACGATGTTGGGTTCCGTAGTCCCCATTCGTTTAATGAAGCTTTAAAAGTGGGTTTTCCGTTGTTTATGTTTCATACTCCTAACAATGTTTTATAAGTATTTTTCAATGCAATCTGTACCAAAATTTTGTTACTTCTCACTTGGTCTGCTGTTACTCGTAAACTTGTAAAGCCTACTTAGCTGTAATAGTTTTCCTTGTGATTTCACTTTATTATATATATCCTACTTCCGTGAATTTTTCACATTTCACGTCAACCATTTAGCTAGCATAGGGGGAAGAGGACACTGGACTCTAACAAAATATGCAATTTAAAGCTAAATATGTCACAAACGGATCACTAAATCAAAATGGTCAGATTGAGGCCTAAATCTCACAATAAACAATGATTTTGTTCCAGTAAAATAGTCTGTAGGTGGTTAAGATCACAACTACAAAAACAATTGGTAGATAATTAGGTAAGGGTTAATTTATTAAATAAATTCAAAATTCTTTATTCACTTAGGATGCCAAGCAACTCTTATAAGATACGTCAGGATTCTACATGTACATGTAATGCCAAGTTTGCTAGCAAAACTCACGGACACTCTTTTAAAATTGCCAATTTTACAATGTTTGAATGTTTATATACTTGATATGAGGGTAAGGTGCTGCGACTAATATACTATACACTATCTTAAAGGACTGATGCAAATTGTATGATCAAAAACTTGAAACATGAGATAAACTAAAATCAGCCTTAGTGGGTACAATATAGTAGGAGCATCAATATTTTCCAAAACTGTGTTATGTAAAGAAGCCACGAGCGGGAGGTTATTAGTATATTAAAAATCAATCCTGTATATAACTTTTCTAATAGGTACTCATTATTTACATATAATTATTGCTATACATTGTAGCGTTGTGTGGGAATTGGCACTTAATTTGAATTTTATTACCTAAACATAATGTTTAACATGATGGTGCTTGTCAGTACGTACTTATTAATGTATTCTAATATACCTTCAATGATATGTGTTCTTACGTGTAAAAAGGGTAGACCATTGACGAACCAGCCAATGTAAAGGATGACTTTAAAAAGTTGGATGGATTGTGTAAAAGAAGACATGGCGAGAAAAGAAATGAAAAGTTTTCTACTAATGTTAACCCATATGATGTCCCACTGCTGGGTACGGGTCTACCTAGTCGAACCTACTTATAATAATTCCTGGGGGTTATTGCCCTAATCACCACGCTTGGCGAGCAGCAAGGCTTTATAAACGCAAAGGACGTTGCTGCCCGTCTTTCGGTGTGTATCCTTGTGTAAACGGGAAGAGTCAAGGGTGACACTGTTCTTAAGCCGATACCACACGGGAAATTGTTATTTGACTTAATTACTTGTGCCTACTTACGAGAACTTATGACGATCTTCAAATACAGAAATTACGTAATATATTCCTTACAAAAACATAATACTATTCAAATTATGCTTATTCATATCTTTTTTATGAAAATTATCTTTTTTATTATTTGAGCATTTCCATAGGTTGCTTAACGTTATGCCTCTATGATCTTTATTAACGAGTAGTTTTAATTTTGTAAGTACGCATCGGTTATAGTGTGGTCACAGAATATAGAGAACAGAAGACAATCTAGGTATAGGAACTTAATTCTGGGGGGCTACTCAACTCAACCGCTTAATGAGATATAATTAAATTGCTTCAGAAATTATGCAATTAATTCAATTGATAAAACATATTTTACATTCAAAGAATATTTTTTCTTGTTGATTAGATAATGTATACTTTTATTTATTTTATTTATTAATTTTTACGTAAAAACAGCGCCAGAAAACGTGGATCACAGGTTACTGAACTGGGTTCCATTTTAAACAGACACCAGTATTGCGAACTATAAAGGAACGGCTTCGCAGTATAATAAATTGACGTCACACTATACAGTGCACGCAGTGCATACCGAAACATACCCAAAGTGCACAGATGATTATCGTCTTCGATTCAAGTCCATATGTTCGTCGCTAGAGTGAAGTACGTATTAAGGTTGCCTTCTGTACTCTCGATATTCTGTGGTGTGGTTTTCTGTAACTGTAGGTATTTTGTTTGAATATGGTAAAGTTCCATAAGTAAAATCAAAGGATCGAAAAATATTTGTGGTTTAAGACACGTATTTTTTCAATCTTTTGTTGTTACGGAAATTTACCACAATCAAACAAAATACCTAATAATTTCAGAGTTCTTCTGTTCATTAAATTATTATGAATTTATTACATTTGATTTGGTATGTCTAAGCTTCATCTATTAAATATAAATGTGAATAGTAATTAAGTTTAAAGGTTATTTTACCTTTTTAGGGTTCCGTAGCCAAAATGGCAAAACGGAGCCCTTATAATATCGCCATGTCCATCCGCAGCTTAGCTCAGAGACTGTTAGTGCTAGAAAGCAGTAATTTTGCATGAATACACATATTACTTATGCCAACAAAGTGAAAGTCTAAAGAAATCTAGAAAAAACTTTTTTTGAGGGTACCTATCCCATAGTGTAAGGTATCATTAGATAGGTCTTTTAAAAACGTTTTGGAGTTGTGAAGACAATTTTCAGATTTAGTTGGTATACAAATTATTTTAGTTCAAAGACACATTTAGCCATCAAATCATAGCATGTGACAGACATACACAGCAAAACACTTATACACTATGGTGTCAGTTACACTAATAATAAAGACTAATGACAATAAAGTAGAGACATCAAAACACTTATACACTATGATATCAGTTACACTAATAATAAAGACTAGCAAAACGCTTATACACTATGATATCAGTTACACTAATAATAAAGACTAATGACAATAAAGTAGAGACAGCACAACACTTATACACTATGATATCAGTTACACTAATAATAAAGACTAATGACAATAAAGTAGAGACAGCAAAACACTTTTACACAATGATATCAGTTACACTAATAATAAAGACTAATAACAATAAAATAGAGACACCAAAACACTGATACACTATGATATCAGTTACACTAATAATAAAGACTAATGACAATAAAGTAGAGACAACAAAACACTTATAAACTATGATATCAGTTACACTAATAATAAAGACTAATGACAATAAAGTAGAGACAGCAAAACACTTATACACTATGATATTTGTTACACTAATAATAAACACTAATGACAATAAAATAGAGGCAGCAATATACTATGACATCGTTACACTAATAATAAAGACTAATGACTGCAATACATTCCTGACTGACATGAACATTTTTTTAGGAATTCTTCAATAATGTATATAGTTTTTGACACCAACTATTTACGTAATGCAACAGTAAACCATTCGTTAGGTAAGTCAACAACCCATAGAGGTAATGTATTATATATTAAAGGTGTCTTAAATACACAGCTTTGTCTGAATATTTCTAGTTTAGGCATAGGTAATACTAAAGATGAATGTTTTCGTTTGTTTTTATTATCCGTAATTTGAAATAATGACGGGTTACTTTTAACAAACTTGGCTATTTCATAGATGTAAATACATACCGTTAAAACATTATTGTTTTTAAACACTGGTCTGCAAGAAATTTTCCAATCCATGCCGAAAATTGCACGAATGCATTTTTTTGTGCTATAAATACTCTTAGTAATTCTGAAGATAGTATCTCCCCCCCCCCAGCCAGCTAAATGGTTGGTGTTGTATATGTGAAAAAAATCACGGTAGTAATTTAAACCTAAGTGAAAATAAAAGGAAAACTTTTACACCTAAGTAGGCTTTATAAGTAACAAAATTTTCGTACTAATTTCATTAAAAATTATTATTAAGTAACAAACAACACTTCTTAAACCGCATTATTCGGATTCTAGATAACCCTACATTGTGCATAGCCGTCTTTATTAAATTCGTTTTGGTATGTTTGTCTTCTTTTTTTATCAGCCCTTATACATCTTTATTGCTGGGAGAAACATGTGTCCCAGCAATAATGTGTCTTTCTAACATTAGGTATGGGCCATAATCTACCACGTGAGCCCAGTGTGATTAGTGAAGGTAACACGTGTCACAAATTTTGGTTTTCCTCACGATTGATATTGAATTATAAAATATAATATGTTCACTCGCGGTGTTTCCCTGCACCGGTTTTTTATTAGGTAGTCTTTCCTGTTTTGATGATACATTACTATTAGATACACAAAAAAAACATCAACGTCCATTATTTCAACCTTGTCTTAGAAATACGTCTTAACTGTTTTTTAATGATTTGTTTTGAAATATTAGGTATCTACTAAAACTACAATCCAATGGGGTAGTTTTTGAACCATGTTATATTTTTCAATTAATTTGTAATCAATCATTAATGAATTTATTAATCAAATCCTGTTAACAATGTGATTTGAAATGTAATCACATATTTTTCAATAATAACCATGGATTACATACTACGAGACGCAATGAGCACGATAGCGCGAAGAACACAAGACAACTTTAATGGCTTATAACTATGCAAGTTTTTAATATTCTCATTTTGATTTAGAATAATAACCTTGTATATAAGATATTTACAAAAAGAAAATAAAAAAGGAGGGTAATTTTGGTAAATTGAATAAGGTTATATAAATAACTACTTTTTACGTCAGAGTTTTCAGTGAACGTGACGCTTAAAGTTATATTTTAATTTATCTCAAAGTCAAACCTTTTTAGTTTTTAAATTAATGTAATTTTATCTGAAGGTATAAATCCTATTTTTATTTTTGTACTTTGAATGCAAATCGTATGCGAAATATCATAACTATTATAAAATTATAGAGATAAGAAAGACGGCGTCTAAATCCAAATAAGTCTCAGCTATGCGGGTAAATCCGTGGGCATAAAATAAGTACTTCTTGTTCCTCTCTAATTACTAAAGTCTAGACATCAGTCTTAAAAAAACCTCTTGTCCCTGGCGAGGTTAAACAGCTCCTCAGCGCTTTTGACTCCGGTCTGCAATTATGAAGCGGTTTGCTTCATAGGATAATAAACAAACAAACAAACTCTTCAGCTTCATAATATTAGTATAGTGTATAGATCTGAAGGGTAGGCCCCTTCGTAACCAAAAAAACCTGTTTTTTTTTTGTTCATATGTTAACCCCTCCAGCTAAGCTCAAAGGCTTGTGTTAGGAGTGGGTTCACGTCGGTAGTATAACGAGTAGGATTCGAACCCGCGACCTCACGATGCCTTGATGCCTTAGCTATTAGGCTACCGCCGCTTCTTGACTCACAGTGTTGAGGTCACGTTCCCATACGAAAATATGCGTTTCTCAACAAAAGGGCGTAAGTGCCATGAACATACCCTCTTCTGCTGATGCAATTATTCAAGGCTACGGAACCCGACATAATATTTAAATAAACATTTTCATAAATTTTGAAATGAGTCAACGTGCCTATTTGTGTATTTCCTCAAAACAATAAAAAAATGTTATACACCAACAAATAAACACTACTAAATCGATTAGTTCTTGAAGAGAGTTTGAGGCTATAAATAAGTCACTAAGGTACTTGCTACCTACTAATTTACTTGTAAGCTTATTAGGAACCAGTTCTCATTAACTTCCTGACCGAATTTCAAAAATATGATTTCCGGATCTTTAGCCTGACCTAGCCTTTTATAGTAGGTATTATAAAAGGTGAGGTCATCACGTTCTGACACGTTAGTACCTACAAATTATCATTTATTGATTATCCTATCCACGTGTCATACATAAATGTAATACGCCTATCTATGTCTTTGTATAAGATAATTAGTGTTCTCATAAATTAATTTAAGAACTAAGCACCTTTCCCATTTAAAGGACAACAACGATTGTTTTGTGAGCCTTAGAAGGCGAACTGGGTCTAAATCTTTCTGAGTGACCTTTTACAATTTTGAATCTGAAATTAGGTGAAGCATTATACTATAATGCCGACAGAATAAAGTATAGAATAAAATATCCCTGTCACTTTTATTAAGACTGGCGTAAAACAGACAAATTAGTTAGGTGCCTTTTTTGTTTTTGGTGGTCCGTACCTCAAAAGGAATAAAACAGAACCCTTATAGGATTGCTCGTGTTTTCATCGGTTCGTCTGTAACAGTTACTTTTCACTGAATCTACTTGACGGATTAAGTTCAAATTTGGTATACAAACACGGACGCATAACATAAATAGAAGAATTTTGGAATTTGAGAGCATTTTTGCGGGGCAATCTAGGAAATTTCAAAAAAAAGGTTGTGCATATTGTATCGTGTAACATATCAAATGAAAGGCTTGTTGCAAGGATGTCAAATATTTTCTTTTATAATTTTAATATAGTTTTTTTAAGTTATTTAAGAAAAACCATGAAAATAGACCATCCTCCCCCCCCCCCCCCATTTGTTTGAAGCTACTGAGCCTAATATTTTGGAAAATATATAAAAGATAGATAACTTAACGTATGAATTACTGGAAAACTTTATAAGAAGTCTGAGTTTTAAACTTGGGGTCGTTTTTAGGCGGCTAACTGTATTGTGTTATACCTATATTAAATGAGAAGACTTGTTAAAAGGTATTTTTTTTATAATTTTAAAGTAATGAGTTTAACAGTTATTTAGGAAAAGCCATGACAAACAGACCATCCTCCCCCTCTTATCTCCGAAGTTAATATTTTAGAAAAATACAAAAGTTTATTTTCATTTTTGGAAGTCGTGGTACCTGTGCCTGTCTGGCAGCTATACGTTTCTAATGTATAGCTGGCAATATGGAGAACTCAAAGAGTTTTCTTTTCAATGAGACAGGATAGTAAGTGCTTTTCACTACTTCTTTAGCGTCCAAAAGGTTTTCATCAGGGTATCAATTCACGGTACACCGTTAAATGTCCTGCTCTGAACTCGGTTTGCTTCTGTGGTTATTGTTGGACTACTTGTTTTGTTATCGGATTTAGTGTATTTTTTGCAAAATTTTGTAAATGTTAGACATCAGGCTTATGGTAAAAGGATTATAACACTACACGTCAATTGCATGTTTCGTGTCGGCTATTATGTACTAATATATTCCCAAAAATAAATTGGGTTGGAATGTGCGCAGTATTAAGTACATAGGTAACAGTAATTTCGTGATGGATGACTTTGCAGACAACTTACGGGCGTGCCACCAGTACACCCTCTCAATCGCATATTCCGCTGCCAAAACGGTATCTAATTGTTATCCACGTTAGCATCATAATAAAAAACTACAGTTTAAATAACAATGTAAAAACGATTATTTCATATAAACACCTTTTTTTCATATTCATTGTTATTATTAAACACGAGAGCCCATAAAATGTATAATTTCAGCATTACATGCAATTTTGAAGGCGACAGGGAGGGCAATGGCGTCGCGATGGTGACTTATTGACGTGGGTGTGAAGCCAACTACGTAAAAAACACCGATGTCGCCGTTCAACGACCAAGCCTGCTGATCGTGGAGGCACCAATTCTGCAAAAGAAACCCTACCCATAGCCCATTGCGAAAAAACACCCTTTGATTTTTAGTCGAATCGACTCCGGCATATTCTCTTAGGGGCACGCAGAAGAGAATATTTTTGAACGCTTATAAGAAGAAGAAAAAAGTAGGTACATGCCATTTTACGGATTTCTGCAAAACAGTCGTAATTGTTTTTTCAAAAGTCTACAAAATATGAGACATGTATGTGTACGAATTCAGAACGCCTAAATGTAATAGACACCCCAAAAGAAGATCCGATGGACTGTTTGAAAGATGATAAGGCGAAAATGAGTGGGTACAGAGACGATGTGTGATAGAAATGAGTGAATGAAAAACCGGGCAAGAGCATGTCGGACCATGCTTAGTGTAGGGTTCCACAGCTTTGTTTAACTGCATCAGCAGAAGAGCGTATGTTCATGGCACTTACGCCTTTCTGTTGAGAAACGCAGTTTTTATATGGTATTTCCGAACATGTCCAAAATAATTTATGTTTAAAGTATTTATTAAGCGCTACCTTTGTGTTCTTTTCTATATTTTTTGGTCACACGTTTCAAAAGATAGGAAGGGACACAATTTTTGAAACTTTCGAAGCGATTATTTCCAAAAATTTACTTTTTTACTTAAAAAGTCCATTAAATTTTTTTTTTAAAGACCTATCGAATGATGTGCCAAATGTTGATGTTTGCTAAAAAAAGCCTTTTTTTTAGCTTCTGACACATGTATGGAGTGCCCCACCCCCCCAAAATATTTATTTAGACACACACATTTTCCATCAAATTTCATCAAGATTTACTGAGTAGTCTTTGAGTAAAATGTCTTTGACATACGGACAGACAGACAGACGGACATGACGAAACTATAAGGGTACCGTTTTTGCCATTTTGGCTACGGACCCCTAAAAAAAGACATATTGCGTTGACTCCAAAATAATTAAAGTAAAGAATAGGAAGGTGATGATATAGATTCGTCAAAATATGTACTTTCAAATTTCAATATTCACATGTTGCAAAAAGTAGTAATTTCTAATTCTGAGGGATCTTTTACATGATATGTTTAATTATCCAATTATAACTGAATTTACAAGTATGCCGTCTTATAAATTCAAGGATCAATTAGATGATGCCACCGCGTTGTATTAACCATGCAAGTCAAAAACCGCCTTTAAAAAAAATGTTTCTCTGTATGACTCGTATGTATGTATATTGGTGATTTTCTCGAAAGCAAACTGCATGATTGATATGTGATTTTTGCTATTCGACTGCTTATTTTTCTGGGAACGTTTTAGTGTAATAAAACGTTGTCCTAGCTCATAAAAACACAAGAGATATACATATACTAAAACATAAAACTAAGCAAAATATTCATTTGGTAATGTGATTGATAATTATTTTTCCTTGAAGGCGGTTCATTTTTTTTTATTTTTGATTCAATTCGAAAGGCAATAGCTCCTCAATCAATCTATCAATCAGCCTATGTCGGTCCACCGTTGGACATAGGCCTCCTGACTAGGAGAAAAGAAAATTAAGGTCGTTGTACTCGTTGGGGGACTCCCCAGTACAACGACCTTATTTTTTTTTGGCACATACAAATGTAAACACTTTGTGAGTGCCTTCTTTGCGAGGAATCCGACAAACTTTCTAATACGAAAACTTTCGTCGCTGGATTCCCGGAATTGTCAATATAACGTCACTTTTTTTTTTAATTATAAATCATCATATAGTAATATCTTGGGACAACTCACACAACGCTATCTGATCCCAAACTAAGCAGAGCTTGTACCATGAAAACCAGACAACTGATAAACATACTTTTTCTAAATACATACATATTATAGATAAGTAACACTCAGACACAGAATAATCCAATGTGCTCATCACACAAAGTTTTATCCTGGGTGGCGATCGAACCCACGACCTCCGGCTTAGCAGTCAGGGTCACTAACCACTAACCGAACAGGCCAGTCGTCACCATGTAATTTTGTTTTTAAACTTACCTTATTTCTGTTATTTATACCTGTTTTCAATTGTTTTGAAAATTTATTCAGAACGATTCTATGACCCTAAAGAGACGAACGGGGTCCTTTTAGACGTTCTTTTTATAATTATTCGCAGCAAGCCCGTGCGCACAAAGAAGCCCGCGCGCATGCGTTTTAATGCATTTCTAAGCGCAGCTCTCTATTTTTCATTATGTCAAGATTTTGACAGTTTGCGCGGGCTTGCCGCGACAATAAAAAAAAGAACGTGAATAAGGACCCGGGTGTGGCTATTGCAAGTTTAACGAAGTTTCATAAAACGCTATTAGTTAGTTTATATAAGTCAAAAGTTAAGGTACGTCAAATAGCCATAAGTAGCGCGTAAATCTATTGTACGTTTTCAATATCTACTTTTTAACATTCCATATACAGGATATGATTTTTAATATACTAATAACATTTCGCTTTTGGCTTCATAATAATAATAATATCTAAACTAAGCAGAGCAACTTATATACATAAACGACACTCAGACACACAATAAACCACCGTGCTCAACACACAAAGTTTAATTTAATTTAATTTTAATTTTAAATAAAATGTATCGTAACCATTGTTAATTGTTATTTCATGGTAGGATAATCATCACTTTACGTCAGAGTGTAATTTTGGTAAAAAGAAGATTTACAGATTCAAATTATTGCTTAATAAATTATCTTTAGCAATCTTAGAGTACGAATTGAAACACAAGTAGTTACTTACGTTAAAAAATAGCCGTTATTACTTAAATTAGATTCATAGTAGATACCTACATAGGTATCTACTATTATTCTAATTTGGAAAAACAGTTATATCAGCAGATTAATGGCAGATACCTAAATAGATATCTACCATTAATCTAATTTGAAAATGCAGTTATATCAGCAGATTAATGGCAGATACCTAAATAGATATCTAACATTAATCTTATTTGCAAATGCAGTTATACCAGCAGATTAATGGTAGATACGTAAATAGATATCTACCATTAATATAATTTAAAAGGGGTTTTACAAATTAGTTTTATCTTCAAGTTTTACGAAACTAATAATTACACGTAAATGTACTAAATATTTATTTAAAGATGCGCCAGGGTGGCCTTATAAGCTATTAGCGGCTCAATATTCGAATTAACATTATGGTAATCAATAATAATGTGGTGCGAATGCCTCAAGCAAGATAAAGTCCGACTATATTTTAATCATTTCGATTACACGGATGCGACAACATCCCCGAGACTACAACCACACTAAAAGTTTACACACAGGATTATAACTAGCGACAATTCCACCAGAGAGGTGCTTTTGCGTCAACCGTTCAATTCTGACTCCCGAGTCAGACTAACTGCCACGCTCCCGCCATTTAAAATTTAAACATCAAACGAGTGTGATGCCGCTTAACGGCTGCCATGTTCAAATGAGTCAATACACTTACTATTTAACCAAAACAGGGTTCTTATTCACTTTCCTTTTATCGTTTTCGCGTCAATCCCGCGCTTTTTACTGTCAAAATCTTGTCATTATGCTATATAGAGAGCTGCGTTTCGAAATGTATCGAGCATGCGCGCGGACATTTTTGAACGCACCGCGCATGGGCCAATTCGCGCGGATTTGCCTCGAAAACGAAAAAAAAAACATAGTGAATACGGACCCAGATGTTAAGTTACTTGTACTATTTATTCTGTGGTTAAAGTCAACAGAAATCAATAAATGATTTCCTAGCGTTGTTCACCCACTTGTTGTCGATTCGATGCTCAAAATATATCTTGTTACACAGTTATTACTTAATTAAGAATGTTAAACCAACCAATGATACCGTTTATTATAACAATGAGAGTTAGGTCGTGAACCAAAACGTGTGAAAAGTCACACTGATCCGGCGCTGGGTAGCCGGCGCCACGTCCGGGTATCCGGTGCGAAGTATATAAGCTTTCACATGTGCCAGCGTCCATCCGGTCCGGTCGCTATACGTCCGACGCCGGGTGCCGGACTGGATTGAAACCGGAACCTGTGAAAAGGACCTTACGCGTCTCAATATTATGTGACATTTAAGCATTAGATCCCAAAAGATATCCAGATATGTAGTTTACAGGTACGAGACATTAGCTAAGAGCCAATTTTTTAATAAAAGCTTCTCCTTTAAATAAGTACAATTGTTAGTCAAACCTTGTGTGAAAAATTATACAGATCAAGATTTGCGCGGTTATAATAAGAATTTCTTGGAAACAAGTTCTTGTCTGACGTCAATGCAACGTCAACATAAGACAAAACGACCCGTTTGGATTATTGATACTTAGGAAGGAATTTTTAGTGTTGACAAAAATATGCGCAATATGCATTTAGTCATGCTTTTTAGCATTGTATACCTATTTATAGTTGTTTTTTTTATCAAATGTAGATGATATCTATAACTAGTCTAGTGTGTCGATGTGAATATCGATATTATTGAAATAATTATGTGATAGATACATACATTCTAAGTAATCAAATTAATGAAGAAAAATACTGTCAATGGTACTAGGTACCGTATGTAGTAATTTGTACTAGAGCTAAGTACATGCAACATTGATAATTTTTGTCCACAAATTATTTAGCGATTTATCGGTAGCCAATTTAGACCTTTCTATTGATAATAATTATAGTCTTGTAAAATGTCAATGGCATCGGTTTTTATACCACTAAATGAGACACACAGGTGGTGAGACTGATGACGCTAACCTGATCAGTGCCACTTAAATCTTTGTTAAGGCAAAAATCTGATTGTCACTGCACCGTGCTCCTCATGAGACGGACACGTACGTAGTTCGAAAGTCTGATTTACCCAGTAATTACACTTGCTACATTGTCTCTTTAAACGAAACACTATCTCAAGGCCGGAAGTATAACTGACACTGGTGGTACCCAACAAGACGGCCTATGGCTTAGATTTCATCATCATCATCATCAGCCTATCGCAGTCCACTGCTGGATATAGGCCTCACCAATTGCACGCCACTTTGTTCTATCTTCGGCTTCTCGCATCCCACTCCTGCCAGCCGTTTTGCGTAAATCATCACTCCACCTGGCTTGAGGGCGTCCTTCACTACGTTTGCCGATATGCGGACTCCACTCAAGAACTCGTTTACCCCAACGGTTTTCGGTATGTAAGGGGGCGTACTACCATCTTTCGCTTCAAGTCAACCTCACCTGCACGCGGTACATCCTGCTGTACAACGAACGAGGCTCTGGCGACCGACTGGTGGCGGTATAACCATTGCAATTCAAGGCGTAGCTAAAGTAACAGGTCAGTGACGGGCAACAGCGTCACTGATGCGAGAGCTACGCCCTACGATTGCCGACCCTGCCCAGCGTGGCGATTATGGGCATTACCCCAAATGCACTAAGCACAAAATGGCTTAGATTTACCACCGGTAGAAATTACGATATTCTTGGCAATCTATCGATATACAATCTATAACAAGCCAACACTAATGCTGTCACGTTTTCATAGTTAACCACAGAATTAAATTAAATCTGGACAAAACAATTCGGGTTTTTTACCGCCTTCCCCTCCACCTCCCCCTCCCTCTTCCACGTGTAAGTCACGGGCAAAACCTAACATTATTAAAAAACAATCACAATATGTTTATTAGGCATACCAATCGATCATGAAAACATAGCGGTCTACATTTTTAGGGTTCCGTAGCCAAAATGGCAAAAACGAAATCCCTATAGTTTCGTCATGGCAAAAACGGAATCGTCAAGTCCGTCTGTCTGTCTGTCTGTCTGTCTGTCTGTCCATTTGTCACAGGCATTTTACTCAAAGACTACTCAATGAATCTTGATGATGAAAATTTGGTGAAAACGTGTCTTGTAGTAGCTGCTACTTAGTTCAATAGCTAAATAATAATAATAAATATTTTTAGGAGGCACTCCATACATGTAACAGAAGCTAAAACATTCATTCGACAGGTCTTTCAAAAACGTTTTAAATAAATAAAAAATGATTGAGTAAATATTTTTGGAAATAATCGCTCCGAAAGTTGTATAAATCGTGCCTGAACCTTGAACCCCTGAACTTTTGAACCGTGTGACCAAACAATATTGAAAAAACAACAAAGATAGCGCTTAATAAATACTTTAAACTTAAATTATTATTTTTTTTAAATTATTGCCAAAAAACTGCGTTTCTAAACAAAAGGGCGTAAGTGCCACGAACATACGCTTTTCTGCTGATGCAATAGTTCAAAGCTGCGGAACCCTACACGGAGCATGGTCCTACATGCTCTTGCCCGGTTTTTTGGTAGGTACCATTATGCTTGTTTTGAAACTCATTATTAACTGTTTTTTTGGAGTTTTTTTATTTACTTAATAATGGTCCTTTACATCTGACAATATTATACATTTTAGAACTTAACCAGATAGAACATAATAAAATGAAGTCGCTTCCGTCTGTATATACGCTTAGAACTTTTAAACTACGCAATATATTCAGATGTGTTTTTTACTATAATCTCGGTAATTTCTTCTGGATGTTTTATGTGTATTATATAGAAGAGAAAACTCCTTGTGAAGCCTCAGAGAGTAAGTAAATTGGTGAATCGGATACGGGATTTTAACATACAAACGGTATACGAGTTTAATGGTGTGTAGATATGGGTCGGGAGGAGTGGCTGTTTTATGTCAGGTGTGAGTGTAAGGTCTTCTCACACGTTCCGGCGCCGGCGAATATATACTCGAAGCGACCGGAACGGATGGACGGCGGAAAGCTACCGTTCATCGCCATACACTTCGCGCCGGATACCCGGTCGCCGGCAACCCGGTGGCGACGCCCGAATTGAAACCTGAATGTGTAAAAAGGACTTTAGTGTGTGAAAGATTAGTTTACTAAGTGTTTGGTAATGTATGAAGGTCACAAAAATATATATTTAGTCATTTGTTTTGGCATTACTTGTACTGAGTCAGCGACAGTATTATTTAGTTTTTGTAATGTTTAAACCATTTTTATGCTGATATACATGGGACACTCAGAAAGTTTTGAACTAACTGCTATGGATAAAATATTTTAATTAAATATTTTCAAAAAACTCTCCACCAGCCTCTATATAAAGTTTCATGCGTCTGAACCAATTTTCGAAATATTTTTTCCAGTCCGCCGCAGACACCTTCCTTCTCGAACGCTTCTAGCGCATCTTCCGGCGATGAAAACTGTATCCCTTTCAGCTGTTTTTTTATTTTTATTTTAGGTAATATAAATATATATTCGGAGGCATTAATGAATCTCGATAAATTTAGTAAAGTGCCTCCGATTGCATGAAATTATATAATTACTAGCTTTCGCCCGCGGCTCCGCCCGCGTGGATGTCGGTTATCGCGATAAAAACTATCCTATGTCCTTCCCCGGGACTCAAACTATCTCTATACCAAATTTCATCTAAATCGGTTTAGTAGTTTGAGCGTGAAAGCGTAACAGACAGACAGACAGAGTTACTTTCACATTTATATAAATTAGTATGGATGTAGGGGATCTTATTTCAATCTTTTTTGTGCAGGCGGGTTTTTTTATTTTTATAATTATTTTTTTATTTAATGCTTTTTAGTGGATAAAGGATGTAAACGATGTAACAACTAACTTTTATCACAGTCATTGTCAAGTATTGAAAATAGAAAAAACAATGGTTGCCAGCTAACTTTTTTAGTATTACAGTCATAACCATGTTGTAACTTTTTGAAATGCTTCAGATGAGCCCTTTAATTTGATACCAATGTTGCAGTATTCAAAACTACTTTTTTTTTAAACCCCTTTATTTTGACATCTCACAGCCGCCATGTTTGTTTTTTTTTAAACTTCACTTATCTAAGAACACTTGGGCGATCAAGACGAATCTAATGACGTCTTAATTGTGTAAATGAGTTCAGTGGATTGTGAGATATCAGGTAATAAAGAATATTACATACATACATACATGCATTCCCTTCCCTTCTCTTACAGACGGGCAAAAAAATGTTACGCCATGTGTGTGCAAATTTAAAACAGAATACCAGAATGTATTAAAATGAGATTGATATAAAAAACAACTGAAAATATTGCTGTTAGAAAAGTCTTTTTATTTTATAAATGAATTATTTGACTAAATATGTTGTATTAGAATGAACTCTAAATGAAATAAATCTGATATTATTGTTCTAAATTATATATCTTTTAATTATTATCATTTTATCATTACTTTTGTCATTTTTCTTTATAATTAATTTTTACAATTGAAATTTATATCACAATTATTGTATTTACATTTTTCACATGCTACTTTAAAGTAAAATAGAAGATGCATATTTGTCCTGAAATAAAAATGATTTCTAATTTCTATAAAGTTATATCATGTTGTAAATATACGAAATAACAAATTTGTTCTAATTTCACAATTTAGACCCGTATGATCTCAAGTTCCAGGATAATCCTTTCCTTACTATATTTCCACGAAGTTCGTGTCTGGACCTAGACGTAGAGGATTACTGTCTACCAGCCGATTCTAGTTCGGTTGTGCACCTTCTAGTTTATGTTTACGCTTAATTTTATTGCCTCGACTTTGTTCAAATTATTTTATAAATAAAACTACTTTAATAATCTGAACAAAGTTAACAAACCGGGCAAGAGCATGTTGGATAATGCAAGTTTCGGAGCGATTATTTCAAAATTTTTGTTTAAAGATCTTTTTTAGAAACCTTAAAATGTTTTTAAAAGACCTGTCGAATGATCTGCCACGCGTTATTGTCTCCTCAAAAGTGTCCCTTCTAAAAATATTTATTTTTATTATTTAGCTATAAAACTAAGTACCGGCTACTACAAGACACCTTTTCACCAAATTTAATAAATATATATATTCATTGTGTAGTCGGACATACGGACGGACAGACAGACGGACATGACGAAACTATAAGGGTTCCGTTTTTGCCATTATGGCTTCGGTTGGGACGTAGTTCCTATTGCTGTATCTTTTTTGTGTTCACACAACTCAAAAAAGATACACATCCCGCTGAGCATAGGCGCATCCAGGGGGTCCCGAGACGGTTGTTTTGTGTTTCGAATTGTATTGAAAATGTCTTTGCCCATTTGCCTATTGTGCCTCTCCTAGAATGAAAATTTTTGGGGCACCCTCTCCCCCCTCGTGCGTGCAATTCACACTTGGCCCATGTCGGACGAAACTAAACGCATCCCACCCCCGTCTTGCGTGTGACTTACACTTGGCCGAAACGAAATGCATCCCCCCTCCCCCCGGATAGTTAGGGTTTAGGTAAGGATGTTAGATCAGCCACTGCCATAAAATCTCGTGTAATAAAATCTGAAATGAATAATATCGTGGATTCGCCCATGCCGTTGAAAGTTTACATTTTTGACAATTCGTCAACAATGTTAAGTTGTAATTTTCGTATTTATGCAAATTTATGGTAACGCTGTACCGGATTGTTTTTCAGTATTAATTTTATAGACTTTAAATTACTTAGAATTGGTAGGGGGTGGGGGGGTTTAGAAATTGTGGCTTATATATGGTCAACTTAGATGAAAACTATTTTGTTTTCATCTAAGATTGTCAACGTAAAGTTGTCAATTGTGTATACTTATGGTATGTTCCGATATAAGCTGCGAGCACTGTTCAGTGCTTTTACTGGGGAGAAATTCGATCCGTTATGACTGACGTATACTGCCGCATTATCTTTGGGAAATATGTGATTTCATAAATCGTCGCCATTTTGGTAATAATAAAAATAATAATATTTTAATAAGTTGTGGAGAGGAGGCCAGGGTATAGCTCACCTGCTATATATGTACCTATGATTTGAAATAGTTTGCCCCCAGCTGTTCCCAGCTGATGGATGTGCTGAAAGTAACTGAAGCCTTCAGTAGCTCCATTAGGTTGGAATTTGGTGTGGACAAATGTGCGGTCACGCATGTATAGCAAGGGAGGGTGTTAGAGTCTGTGGGCATACAGCTTGCAGATTCTACGGAAACTTACAAATACTTAGGTATGTCGCAGGATTTAGGCATCAATGATGCAGACATGAAACAGACGTTGAAGGAGCGCTTCTTTGGCCGCCTGAAAAAAGTCCTTAATAGTCTTCTTTCTGGTGGTAACAAGGTGCGCGCCTGCAACGGTTGGGTCATGGCATTATTGATGTACTATTTCGGTGTACTTATGTAGCCCTAGACCGAATTTGATGCTTTGGACAGAAGAGTTCGGACAGTGTTAACCTCATCTCGAATGCATCATGCGCATTCGTCAGTGATGAGGTTGTAAATCCCGCGGAAATGCAGGGGGTTCTGGTTTCCTAAATACCAAGACCCACAACCGCGAGGTATGCAATCTCAGTAAATATTTCCTCCGCGTGGATGCTAATATGCACCGTGATGTGGTTGCCGTGGATAACGGGCTCACGCCGCTCTCTCCGGCGAAAGATAACTAGCGCAAACCTGTTATTCTTGGTATTAATAACCGTAAGGAAGTATGAAAGCGTAAGGAACTGCATGGACGCTTTTATCGGGCCTTTAATGGATCTGATGTAGACACAAAAGCCTCTGTGTCCTGGCTACGGTTCGGTGACCTATTTGGGGAAAACGAGGGTTTTGCCTTTGCAATTATTGATGAAGTTATTAAGACGAATAACTATCAGAGATATTTAATGAGGGACGGTAAGGATGACATATGTTGCACGGTCTTGCCACGAAAACGGAAAAAAAAAGAACGTGAATAAGGACCCTGCCTGCAAACAAATCATATCATGCGATAAGGAACTACGTTCCAAAAAATATTTTTCTTTCACTTAGCAGTTCGACAGTAAACATTGAAGGAGCATCAAATATTATATTGATCTGGCCCAGGATTTGACCCTGTCAACTGGATTATCAGAGGCCGCCGTCAAATCCTCCCGTGTGCACGTATACAGGACACGATGTAAAGTGAATTGCACCACACAAGTAACTCAGGTTTGTACTCGCCGAGAATCCCCACTTTTCCTGGCTTGGCCACCGGTGTCCGAACTCTGCTTAAAACATGTTATGAATGAACATGTTTTATATTAGATCTAGACTACATTCGTAGTGTCATTGTAGATCTTATATGAGTGGACATAATAGCTAATTTCATTTGCACTTATCCTACATATTAAAAGAAAAGTCATCCCTATGTACCTACGCCTCGTATCTTTTAAAACACTCAACGGATTTTGAAGCGGTTTATACTACCATCATTAAGATTTCTTATAAATGCCCCGGAGGGAACCGCCTGTAGTTAATAAGAACTACACTGACGGACTTATAAACTGCATCAAAGTAATAGACGACTTTGAAATAAATATTTTAACCAAGTATGCAAACTTTCTATACAGATTTAAATTGAAACCTCTAGATTGGTTCGTGAACTTTAAAACAGCGTAGGATCATATCTTTAAGTTTAAGTTTATGTACTGGAAAGGACCTTAAGACCTTTTTTGAAGAAAAAACAGAAGTTTAAGGAAAAATTGTTTAATTAAAAAATTGGTTTTAACAATAGACACAAACTTTATGCAAGGGTTTATTTGTGTTTTAATAAGGTGTATTACCCCCACGTGCCCTTATTACGGATTCTAATCGGTTCCGCATAGATTTTATAAGGGTTTTTAAAAGATCTTGCGGAATATTGTCCCATTCTTCTGAAAGTGCTGTTCTTAGTGCTGCCACTGTCGTAGGCGAAGGGTTTCTCGCATATACAGCTCTTTTTAAATTGTCCCAAACATGCTCGATGGGATTAAGATCCGGGCTGCGTGCTGGCCAATTCATTGTACGTATCCCAACCTCTTCGCAATAATGTTGAACTTGTGCAGCTGCATGCGGCCGGGCATTATCCTGCATTAAAGTAAAATTTTCGCCTATGAATCCCATGTAAGGCACCACGTGATCTTCTAATATCTCTGTTATGTAGCGATGTGCTGTCAAACCCCCTCTATTACCGTTTTGACGGACCATGTCTATGAACACAAGTTCTGTTCGCCCGTTCATCGATATGCCACCCCAGACCATACATGAACCGCCTCCAAAAGGAACACGCTCCTCAATGCAACTTTGAGCATATCGCTCCCCACGTCGACGATAGACTCTTCTGCGACCATCTGCACCATATAAACATGTCCTACACTCGTCCGTGAACAATACAGAGGCCCACTGCTCTTCTGTCCAATTCAGGTGATGACCCGCAAATCTTAAGCGAGCTTGTCTGTGAGCTGCAGACAACTTTGGACCATTTGCTGGTCTAAAAGGGGTGATAGCCGCTTCCTTTAACCTTTTTCTTATTGTTCGTGCACACACGTTTTTTCCACGCACTTCATTAAGCTCGGTTTTGATGTTAACTGACGTGAGGAAACGATTTCGCAGGGAAGTTGTAACAATAAATCGGTCATCACGACCTGTGGTTGCTCGAGTTCTGCCTGTACCACGTCTCCTCCTGTAAGAACCTGTCTCTACAAACCTTCTGTATATTCTACAAACCGTAGACTGGTTTAAATTTAAATTTCTACCAATCGTTCGTTGATCCAAGCCCTCCCGCACCAATGCTACAATTTGTGCCGCTTGTTCGGACGAAGTATCCATATTATGGTTCAAAAACTCTCGATGTGTTAAAAAACTAACCCAACAATTATGCTGGTAACAATAATTCAATTGACCAAACAAAAAAAATCAATGAGAATTAATTTAAAACTTTGCTATAAATAACACGCAAATCTGATACCTACTACGAGTTAATTTTCTTTTCCCGGCTATATTCATTTGTTTTACCGCAGTTCTATTTTTAAATTTAATTTTTTTTTAAGATTAAGAGCCAGTCTTTCCATATTTATATAATTTAATCTAAAAAGTTTGCATACTTATTATAAAAAATCCTTTTAGAGTAAACCTGAACTTTGATGCAGTTTATGAGTCCATCAGTGTACTTAATTAGTTCCTAGCTAGCTATGTTCATATGAAGCCTAATGACTAAGGCATCGGTCTCGCAATCGTGAGGTCGCGAGTTCGAATCCTACCGACGTGAACCCACTCCTAACACAATGCTTTTGAGCTTAGCTGGAGAGGTAAACAAGATTGTAATGTGGGACTCAATCCCACATTGCATTGCACAAGGGATAACCTTTGCACAATAGAAAACTTCAATATAATCAAGCCCAAGTCGATGTGCCTAAAATAAGTTCGTCACAACACTCCTTAGAGAAAACAGCTGTGTTCACAACTGGGTCGTCATGAATAAAGCATTTGACTTCTCTATTTTGAAGTCAAGTTGCTTTTTATTTTTATTTCATACTGCTGATGTTGGTAAGAAAGCATTGAGTTGATTTACATAAAAAGTTACAGTTATACTGCCCTTTTTAGGGTTCCGTAGCCAAAATAGCACAACTGAAGTCTTATAGTTTCGCAATGTCCGTCCGTCCGTCCGCAGCTTAGCTCAGAGACTGTTAGTGCTAGATGACTGTAATTTTGCACGTATACACATTTTACTTACGTTAATAAAGTAAAATAATAAAATATCAATTAGATAGGTCTTTTAAAAACATAGATATAGGGATCCGTTTGTGAAATATTATCCTTTGAAGTGCAAATTTTTGTTAGAGTCAAGTCCCTCCCCCTCTGCCAGCTAAATTCTAAAATGTTGATGTTGAGTATGTGAAAAAATTCAAGATCGTAGTATATATAGTTAAATTAAAAGGTAAACTACCACAGCTAAGTAGGTAAGTAGGTGATCAAATGAGGAGTAACAAAATTTTGGTACAAATTTCATTGCACCAACGGTCTACAATACGCGACGAATTTACCCTACGCTTGTACTCATATAGTAGTATTTCTGTATGTAAATGTGACTGCCATAGCACAAAAATGTAGCTTTAATCACCGGCAATAATTGAAATCGAATGATACATCTTGATATGTTGGAACGAATTTCCTTATCGCGCGTAGTGAGAGTTCCAATAAATACATTTTTAGTTTGGACTTAAACTATGTTCCTAATACATGTGTACACTTAATTATCCACTATACACTGTGTTAACTAATTACAAATATGAAACTAGAAGCTAAAAAAACACATTCAATTAAAAACAAAAAAGAAAATGTATAAACGGCTAACCATAGAAGTAAGTACTTATTACCTATTCAAATTGAACATAATATGTCTAACGTTGCTTCTAAATTTGGATTCTAAACTGTTAAATATATTTAAGGTGCTGGGGTGGTCTGGTAGTAAGTTATTGTATAATCGTTATTGTATAATCGTTATTGTATAATCGATACATCCTTACAATTGGATAGTAAAATGATGTGTTATTCACGTGCACATTTAAAATGAAACTCTTGAGTTGGGGATGGCGCGATCTAAACCTAGTGTTGAAACTAATAATAATACTAAAATGTTAGTAATTTAAAACGAAGCTTAGGTTTTTGATGAATATTAGTTTAGGTGAATGTGAACGTGTACGACGGAAAATCAACAACTACAATCTTAAGATATATTGATGATATGTTAAGATTTACTAATTTCCGACATTCACACATTTGCTGCGAAAATGTAAAAATCTCTTGATAAATTACTATATAATGAGTGAGTCTGGATGGAGCTTCTCGTGAACTATCTTTTTTATGGTTGGCCAGAGAACTTACCTATTCCTCTTGCAATTATATTTGCCTTTTCTGTTGTTTTTATATAATACTTACTGCAGTATTAGCTCGTCCGGTTACTGATTCTCTTGCGGATCGTTACCATTTCTGACCATAGATATAGCTCAAGCGTAATACCCATCCAAGTTCATTCCTTGATTTATTACCCCTAACTAACATCGTAGTAGCTTGTGCGGACGTTATACATGGGATGAGAGTAAAATGTTGTTGTATTAAACACAGTTTCTCTGTTTGTGCTGCCAAGGCTGAGAGAGATTTGGAGCAAGACCGACACATGTGACATTTTTCAAAAACCGTTACTCATCTATAACCTGATAGTAGTGACGTTGCTTAACCTTGCAACAGATCGAGATATCTATCTCGATCTGCTCGGTCGCCACCGAGCCTATAGGTTTTATATAATGAGAAACATATGCGTCAATAAAAATATTAATTAACTATTTTGCTGCTAATTTAATCTATGTCTATATCAAAACTTCTATACTAATATTATAAAGAGGAAAGATTTGATTGTTTATTTGTTTGTATTATACTGTGATAATAGGCTCCGAAACTACTGGACGGATTTGAAAAATTCTTTCATCGTTGTGAAGCTACACTAACCCGGGGTGACATAAGCTATTTTTTATCCCTGTATTCCCACGGGAACGGGAACTACGCGGGTGAAATCGCGAGGCGTCCTCTAGTATTAAATAAAATAATTTATATATATGTATAGATAGAATATAATGTGTGGATGTAGCGTTTTACATAAGTGATGAAGTAATTTTAGTGGGACTCTGGGGAAAGTAGATTAAATAGGCTCCGTCATAAAAACATATATGTAAACTACTAGGAGACGCCTCGCGGTTTCACCCGCGTAGTTCCCGGTCCCGTGGGAATACAGGGATAAAAAATAGCCTATGTCACCCGGGTTTAGTGTAACTTCACAACGATGAATATGAACAAGAAATAAATACCTACCAGTCTAAGTTAAATTATTGATTGGTTTATTACTAATAATCTTAAAATCAATTTAAGCAAAACAAACTTGGTTTAATTCCAAACATTAATCGCCAAATAATTAATCTGGATGTAAATTATATTAAACAAAAATAGAAGAGGTAAACACTACAAAAGTTCTGGGCATTATTTTAGATAAAAATTTTAGCTGGAAGGATACAAAATACGTCTGCGACAAACTAAATAAATTTGTGAATGGTATAAAAATACTTTGAATTACAGTATCGACAGAAGCACCTCTTAATGCATACCGTTTCGGTCTTAGCGTATAGTTTTTTGTTGTGGGGAAACTCGGTTGAATTTGAAAGAGTATTCGGACTACAAAAAAGTGTGTAAAAGCAGATTCTACATACTTCCCTTAGCCTGCATGTGTTTAAAAGAAGTCTGTATATTTGTTAAGCAACACCCTGAATACTGTGATCTTCAATAACAGAGTTAATAATAAAAACTTTATCAACCTCATTGCAAATTTGAAATATATATAAAAAAACTGTTATATTCATGCTATACGGTTTAAAATAAACTACCTAATTTGTTTAGAGATCTACCATTAACAATAAATTGATAAAGTGGCTCTTAGATAAATTAGTATTTTTACAATCTAAATTTGACATTTATAATAATGATCTCTATTTTATTTTGATCAGACTCTAAACTGTAGTAATTAATCAATTTTTTTGACCAAATCTGAGATTGACATACATGTATTAACTTTGACATTAATTAACAAATCGCTATAACCAATAACATAAACAAAGTCGCTTTCTCTGTCCCTATATCCCTATGTATGCTTAAATCTTTAAAACTACGCAATGGGTTTTGATGCGGTTTTTTTAAATAGATAGAGTGATTGAAGAGGAAGGTTTACATGTATAATAACATCCATAAAATAGTAGAGAAATAAGGAGCGGAGCAGCAATAAGAAATGTTGCAAAAACGGGGAAAATTTACGCACACGAAGTTGCGCGGGTCAGCTAGTGTATTTATTTTTCTTTGGCATGGCCTAGAGCCTAAACGGCTTGATGGATTTTATTCGTAGCTTGAAAGGTGTTGTCAGATTTGTCTTAGTTTTAGAGTGTAGTGATAATTCTTACCTCGTATATATATATATATATATATATATATATATATATATATGTCCTTGTAGTGTTATTTCGTAGCATTTTCGTATATTTCCCATTGTTGTATTTCGCCATTTTTAACATATCTCTTATTAAATATCTCTGTAATACTTATTGTAAACATTATTTTTGATAAATCAAATCTGTCATGTCGACAAATATTTCCTATGGCTTCTATGACAACAAGATAAGCATAGAGTTATTCGTTAAGTATAAACTTCATTTTGAAACTGGCTGTGCGTAAATCGTAAATTTAAAATAAGATATGCTTTAAAACTTTAAATTGCTTCTAGAGAGTTTTCTATGAATAAAATTCCGATAAAAGGGGAGTGAAGAAACAGCTCTCTAAAAGAGAAAGCAAACTCTCCAAGTGAAAATTAAGAGAAAGAGACCATTCCTACAGTACGATCAACGTATCTTGGCCGGACTGAAGTAAGTCGCAACAGGCTGCGCAGATGCGCTTTTTAGGGACAAAACTGCGGCGTGCGCGGGCGGTAACTAAGCTAGAGATGAGGGTGCACATATTTGTTGTGCACTTTTTCATTTACGTTATTACTCGATTATCGATTACTTTCATAATTAATTATATTCGTATCACTCTTTTATATTTAATTAGTAATGGTATAAAAAGTAGCTTAAATTTATTTATTGTCTTTAATTTATTGCTATACTATAGATTATCAAACATAGTATCATATGGTACTTTTTTATTGTGGTTCTTTACAAACATAACTAAATACCTATTACAACACAAAAAGTACGCATCTTTCTAAGAAATACATATTTGAAATATAAGCCGATATAGAAATTACCCATTTTATCTACAAAATTCCATACAAAAATGGCTGTTACCCCGCGTCTGTCACGCAGAGTACGTTGGCTTCATTTTATTAAAATAGTTGTGTATTTATATAAATATACACATTTTATTTTGTAATTATCGAAAGATAAATATCTTAGGCTTTTATATTCAAAAGAATGTTAGTACTTTACGATTTAATTTGAATATGACCAAAATAAAATGAACAAACAATTTTACCTTTAATTTTTAATCGATTTAAATAGAACAATTGTTTCATAAATGAAGTTTATAACTTTCGAAGCGAATAGAAAAGGCGCATCTCAAGCGATGATGCACGCTATCGCTCTCTCAGTTACTCGTCGGCTCTCATTGGTTGTTCGCGTTGCTCTCTTTCTCTCCGTATAATCGGTTACAAAGTTGTTATTATTTTCGTTACTAATTCTTGATAAGTTTATTAATGTTTTTGTTTGCTGTCATTGTTTGTTCTTTTTGAACAATTTTAAACATGCCGAGAAGGAATACCGTCCTTCGTCGACAGGCACGGAAAATTATATAAAATGTTGCTCAATTTATGAAGAAGGAAAAGTATGAAGGTGTCACAGATATAAACGCCGTACAGCGCAGAGTAGCTAAGGCTACCGAGACATCCGAGAGGACGGTGCGTCTGATTTTATCCGAAGGAAAATCTAATGAATGGCTCTCTATTTTTCGCACGCCTGGGAAATCAAGAAACAGGGGTAAACCAATCACGGGACTGGATAATTTTGACCAAGGTGTGATCAAGCGCTGCATACACAATTTTCATGAAACAGAAAAGCAGGTGGTCACCATGAAAACGCTTACATTATATACGTGACATTATATAAGTTCATACCGAGGGCGACTCTGAGCTGCATCTGTCTACCCGTGACCACGATTGTTCGATCGTTGCAATACGGTCTAAACGTTGAAAAATAAATAAGGTACCTCTTTACCCATAAATGATTCACACGATTATTTAGATAATATATTAAACAATTTCAATAGACCCGTTGTCTATTACAATGTATACATATTGTGTATAAATAACAAAAGTAAAAAAAAAAGAAAACAATATATTATAAAATAAACGTGCTCCGTGTTTATTATTTTCTTAGCGACTGTACCTGCGCGAACTTCACTGTTGGCTAACTTCAGAACGGCCTAGTTACGTTGATCGTACTGTACCGGCGTCGCCTCTCTACCTACCGGCGCCGCCTCTCTACCTACCGGGCCGCCTCTCTTATATACCGGGCCGCACCTCTACGACGCGTCGCTCCTCTACCTGCCGACGTCGCGCCTCTACTACCTACCGGCGCCGTGCCTCTACCTACCGGCGTCGCCTCTCTACCTACCAGCGCCGCATCTCTGCCTGGACGCCGTACCTCTACCTACCAGCACTGCATCTCCGCCAGCATCGGTTTTCTAAATTTACTTTAATTTTAAGTAGTTTTTAAGTCCTTTATGTAAATATAGTCATATCTTAAACCCTACACTTTCATTTCACTACAAGAGTTGACGATGAAGTACCTGGGACTCGCCCTCGACAGCCGGTGGAACTTCGTAGAGCACTTCCGACGTTTGGTTCCCAAATTGGAACGGGCTGGGGCCGCGTTAAAGTGGCTCCTTCCCAATTTGAGGGGTCCAAACGTCTTCCACGAGGCGGCTTGTCTCCTCGCCGTGGAGCCGTGGGATCTGGAGGCGATAGCCCTCGCACTCGCTTACGTGTGGCGAAAGGAGGCGCTACACTGGGGCAAAACTCCGCTGCCGCGACAAATTGCTGCACGGCGGAGGGAGCTCCGGCTCGATCACATGGCGTCGTGGAGGGAACGACTGTCGCAACCACGAGCAGGCCACGCCGCGATAGCGGCGGTAAGTCCTCTCTTTGAGGAGTGGCTGGAGAGGCGCCATGGCGTCCTAACCTACCGCCTGACGCAGGTACTCACCGGACACGGGTGTTTCAGCAACAGAAACGCCTGGGTGTCACCATTGCGGTGACCAGCCGGAGGACACAGTGGAGCATACGGTGGAGGTGTGCCCCGCTTGGGCCGAGCAGCGGTTTGTCCTTCTGGCAGCGATCGGCGGTGGCGACCTCTCGCGTCTGGGGCTCATTCCAGCCATGCTGCGGAGTGAGTCCTGAATAGGAGGCAGTCGTCTCCTTTTGCGAGGAGGTGATGCTACAAAAGGAGACGGCTTAACGCGTGAGAGATAGACGGTCCTCACGTTCCGGCAGCCGCGCGGCATGCCCCGGGCGACGGGTGCCAAGGGACGATATCCGGCCACCCTAGGCGCAAGCCTGCGGAAGACGAGCAGTAGGTAGCTTGCCGTCCAGCTTAGGACCAGGCCCGCGTCGACGGCACGCTAGTGTTCCACGCGCCCCATTGGGCCGGCGCCCACCGGGAGTGCGGGATCGTTCGAAAGAGTTACCGTGCTCCCGGAACACCAGGGTGAAAGAAGGAACACAGATTGGTTTTAGTCAGTAAGAGTCTGACACGCCCTCCTGCTCGTGCCCACAGCGGGAGAAGTCATTGGATGATGTCCCATCTATAAAAAAAAAAAGATTTGTCTTAGTTGTGAGAGTGACACTGGATACTTTAAATTTTTAAGTTCAACAGGGTTCATTGACTGCATGATATTAAAAGTGAAGGGTTCCTTGTTTCCGTCATTTCGCAGGCAGGTTTTTTTTATTTTTTTAAAGTAATATTTGAGTTCAATGTATAAGTACTTCTTTGTTTTATGTTTTGTTTTTATTTTATTATGTTTTGTTTTCTGACGTAGTAAACTATAAATATATAATATCAATTACAATAATAAGCCCTTTATTCCGAAACCAGATATTCAAAATATAAAATTACAACTTAAACAAAAACTAAATTACAATATGTAATTATGTAATCTTTATAATAAAAGTTTTACTTAAGTTTCACAGAATGTCTGACTTTAATGTACCTCTTGGCATATTCCTCCTTTAACCCTCCTCCAGTTCAGACCTTATGACAATTTCAGGTCGTTCTCCCATCTAGTGAGTTGTCTTCCTCGATAGCGTTTACCATCCCTAACGTACCACTCGGTCACTTAATTGCTCCACTTTCTTTTAGTTTCCCGCATTATGTCCATCTTCATTTTTGCTTATCTGTTTTAGACAACATATTTGTCAGTTTTGTTCTCGACCGATGATCACTATTGCTAATTTTGTCCTGTATTTTTAAGCCTATCATGCTTCTGTCCATTGCTCTTTGTGACCTAGCAACTTGTCTCTGAGTGATTTGTTGAGTGCCCATGTCTCAACTAGCAATGTGGGATTGAGTCCCACATTACTAGCAATCTTGTTAACCCCTCTAGCTAAGCTCAAAGGCTTGTGTTAGGAGTGAGTTCACGTCGGTAGCATAATGGGTAGGATTCGAACTCGCGACCTCACGATTGCGAGATCGATGCCTTAGCCATTAGGCTACCGCTTCAATTGGATTGGGGATTGCCGCGAAAACGAAAAAAAAGATAGTGAGTAAGGACCCAGATCGCCGCTGAGCGGCTCACTCTCGCCATCTGTGTGACTTACTTATTACTATTGAATGTTCCTTTTTTTTACCACAATATTTAAAGTTTTATGTCAATCGCTGTTTCTTATATTGTTAACATCTATTAAGAAAGGATTTTAGGATATTTATCCCGTAAGTGGGTAAAATATGAGTTGCAAGTTTGTATGAAAATCTGTCGGTTTTGAAGATAGATCTGTAAAACATCTAGAAGACAAACAGCTTCTTTCACCCAACCAGTACGGTTTTAGGAAAAACTCATCAACGTGCAACGCTGTGAATAACCTCATAGACCACGTCACTAGGGAAATAGACAATAAAAAAAAAGTTCTGTCTTTATTTCTAGACCTAAAAAAGGCTTTCGATACGGTTTATATCCCTGACCTGATTTCGAAACTAGAAACAATAGGAATTCGTAGCCATTCACTCAGCATTTTTAAAGATTATCTCCTAGGCCGAACTCAATGCGTAAAAATCCAAAACTATCTCAGCAGAGAACAGTCTGTCACTTTTGGCGTCCCGCAGGGCAGCGTAATTGGTCCAAACCTTTTTCTGATCTACGTCAACAGTCTCTGTAATCTGACACTTAAAAACGGAAAAATTACAGCTTTTGCAGATGACACCGCTCTTACTTTCTCTGGCAATGACTGGACGGAAACCTTTACTTCAGCTCAAAAAGGGCTTAACTTGGTCACAAAAGTTCTCAACAGCCATTTACTGACACTTAATACAGAAAAAACCAAAATACTGACTTATAGTCTCCGTAGACCCAATCAAAGGGATGTAAGGGGGCGCATCACCATCTTTCGCTCCAAGCCAACCTCACCTGCACGCGGTACATCCTGCTGTACAACGAACGAGGCTCTGGCGACCGGCTGGTGGCGGTATAACCATCCCAATTTAAGGCGTAGCTAAAGTAACAGGTCAGTGACGGGCAGCAGCGTCACTGATGCGAGAGCTACGCCCTGCGATCGCCAACCCGCCTGCCCAGCGTGACGATTATGGGCATTACCCCCATATGCACCAAGCACAAAAGCCACGGCCCCCAGTTCCCGGCAGTCACGCTATTCCTGGACATGGTGGCGTCCACGGTAACGGCGTGGCGGGGGGTGCTAAGAATCTCCGGGCTACGGAAGGCCACCACAACCGACTGACCCTGGCGACGTATAACGGACGCACGCTACGGCTAGACTCGCATCTGGCACAACTTGAGGTGGAACTTGGGAAGATTAGGTGGCATATCCTCGGGTTAAGTGAAGTCCGAAGAGAGGGAGAGGACACCATAACCCTCGAGTCAGGCTACCTTATGTACTTCCGCGAGGGACACCAACAATGCCAAGGTGGTGTTGGGTTTCTGGTAAATAAGTCCCTTTCTGACAACGTTGTGGAAATGTCTAGCGTGTCGAACAGGGTAGCGTACCTCATTATCAAGCTCACCGAGAGGTATAGCCTCAAGGTAGTGCAAGTGTACGCACCGACCTCGGCACATCCAGACGACGAAGTGGAGGATATGTTCGATGACATATCGAGGGCCCTCCACTCCACCACTAAGACCCACTACAACGTTGTTATGGGGGACTTCAACGCTAAAGTGGGAGTACAAAATTGCAGCGAATTGGTAGTAGGATCCCATGGATTTGGAAGCAGAAATCATAGGGGGCAAATGCTAGTCAACTTCCTCGAACGGGAGGGGCTCTTCTTGATGAACTCCTTTTTCAAGAAACGGCCCCAAAGGAAGTGGACGTGGCAAAGCCCCGACACTATGACGAAAAACGAGATCGACTTCATCATAACGGACAAAAAGCATATATTCAGAGACGTCACCGTGATCAACAGGTTTATTACCGGTAGTGATCACCGACTTGTCCGAGGCTCTCTGAATATCGACTTCAAGGCGGAACGTGCCCGTCTGATGAGGTCCAGGCTCCGACCTACTTTGCTCCAAACCATGATAGGATCCGAAGCGTTCCAGTCAAACCTGGATAACCGATTTGCTGCCATGGAAACCACAACAGACGTAAACCAGAAGCTCGTAAATGTGGTTCGGATACTCAGGGAAGAAGGTACGAGATTTTATGAAATGCAGCGTAAGGGCAAGAAGTCAAAGCTTTCGGAAAGGACTTTAGGGCTAATGAAGGAACGACGTGAAAACCCACCCGTCACTTCGTCGGAAAAGCGCGCTCTAAACCAAGAGATCAACAAGCTTATACGACACGACCTTCGGTGCTCCAACACTCTTTTGATTAAAAGAGCGATCGAGCAGAACCGGGGGTCAAAAGTGTTCGTACAATCTCTTGGAAGAAGCCACCTGACGAAGTTGACCACAACAAGTGGAGAAGTCGTTTCTTCGAAGCCGGCAGTCCTCTCCGAAGTGGAAGGCTTCTATGGCCGGCTATACGCTTCGCATGCATCTCGACCTGATCCAGAAGATGAGGGTCCTAGAGCTACTCTAACACGCCACTACACCGAAGACCTGCCAGAAGTCAACATTGACGAAATCGTGCTGGCTCTTAGACAGCTAAAAAATGGAAAAGCCCCTGGAGAGGATGGCGTTACAACAGAGCTGTTAAAGGCTGGAGGTAAACCCGTACTGAGGGAGCTCCAAAAGCTCTTTAATGCTGTCCTGTTCGAAGGGAGAACTCCAGAGGCGTGGAGTAGAAGCGTAGTCGTCTTGTTCTTCAAAAAAGGAGATAAGACCCGGCTGAAGAACTACCGACCTATTTCTCTTCTGAGCCATGTCTATAAGCTGTTCTCAAGAGTCATCACGAACCGCCTTGCGCGAAGACTTGACGAATTCCAACCACCGGAACAGGCTGGATTTCGGAGCGGATATGGCACCATAGACCACATCCACACAGTGCGGCAGATTATACAAAAGACCCAAGAGTATAATCAGCCCCTGTGTCTAGCATTCGTGGACTATGAGAAGGCCTTTGACTCGGTTGAAATCTGGTCCGTTCTGGAGTCTCTGCAGCGATGCCAAGTAGATTGGCGATATATCCAAGTGATGAGATGTCTCTACGAAGCCGCAACAATGTCCGTCCAAGTACAGAATCAGGAAACAAAACCTATACCATTGCATCGAGGAGTGAGGCAAGGGGACGTTATCTCCCCGAAACTGTTCACAAATGCAATGGAGGATATGTTCAAGACGCTGCACTGGAAAGGGCGGGGCATCAACATCAATGGTGAATACATCTCTCACTTGCGATTTGCAGATGACATTGTCATTATGGCGGAAACGCTGCAGGACCTGCAACTGATGCTGAATGACCTGGCTGACTCCTCTGTACGCATCGGCCTACGGATGAACTTGGATAAAACCAAGGTCATGTTCAATGAACATGTACTACCGGAACCGATAGCGGTGCACGGCGCCGTTCTCGAAGTTGTTCAAAAATATGTGTACCTCGGGCAGTCATTGCAGTTAGGTAGAAACAACTTCGAGGACGAGGTGAACAGGAGAATTCGGTTGGGTTGGGCAGCGTTTGGTAAGCTACGTCAAGTCTTCTCATCGTCGATCCCACAATGTCTAAAGACTAAAGTCTTTAATCAGTGCGTCCTACCCGTCATGACATACGGAGCCGAAACGTGGACACTGACGGTACGGCTAGTCCACAAGTTCAAAGTCGCTCAGCGGGCTATGGAAAGGGCTATGCTCGGAGTTTCTCTTAGGGACAAAATCAGAAATGAGGTGATCCGGCAGAGAACCAAAGTTATCGACATAGCCCACCGGATTAGCAAGCTGAAGTGGCAGTGGGCTGGCCATATTTGCCGAAGAACCGACAACCGTTGGGGTAAACGAGTTCTTGAGTGGAGACCACGGCACGGTAAACGTAGTGTAGGACGCCCTCAGGCCAGGTGGAGTGATGATTTACGCAAAACGGCTGGCAGGAGCTGGATGCGAGAAGCCGAAGATAGAACAAAGTGGCGTGCAATTGGAGAGGCCTATGTCCAGCAGTGGACTGCGATAGGCTGATGATGATGAAGACCCAATCAACCACCAGACTCATACTCCTTAGTAGCTCACTCATGTTCCCTGCCTGGCTCCACACCTTGTGCCTGTCCTATACTAGAACGTACTAGTACCATCAAATACCTTGGAGTGACACTTGACGATAGGTTAAACTTTACAACACATATTGAACTACTGGTGAAAAGAATAAGAAAACTAATATTTGTCTTCAAAAATCTTCGTCATGTCGCGGAACCTCAAATAATAAGAAGTACATACTTTGCACTCTGTCAATCCCTACTAACCTACTGTATTTCCGTTTGGGGTGGGGCACCCAAAACGGTTTTATTAAAACTTGAACGAGCCCAAAGAGCAGTCTTAAAAGTGGCCACATTTCAACCCATTCTCTTTCCTACTACAGAACTGTATAAAAATTGTGAGGTACTATCAGTCAGAAAATTGTTTATTTTAAATACAGTACTACTGCAACACCAAAGAACACCCTATCAAACACTTACCAAAAGGCGTAAGGACAAAGCATGCCAACCCTACCGTAGTCGGTTCACCACAACAAAAAGACTACTGTGTTTCCAGGGACCTTACTTATATAATAAACTTAATAAAGTCCTAAGTCTTTACTCACTTCCCATTTCATCGCTAAAATTCACACTAAAAAATTGGCTTCTAACTCTAAACTATAATGACACGGAAACAATAATACAGACTTGACGCTTTTCTTATTTCTTTATTTTTATTATTTTTTTTTTTTTTATTACCTAATCTCACTTACGCACCAGTCTAATCGCACACATACAAACACATATGCACACACACGAACACACACAAACACACACACACACACATACATACACACACACACACACACACACACACACACACACACACACACACACACACACACCACACTCAAATTTTTTTTACTTATTTTTACCTAATTTCTAACACACTCTATTGTAAAACTAGTACGCCTCTGTTAAAGAACAAAATAAATATATAATAAAATAGACTTCTCCCAAGGGTAGGGCCCAGCACCTTTAACACAAGTTGCTGTGACAACTTAGCAAAGGTGTTGGAGTCAACACACTACTGCATCAATTATTATTATATACACTAATTTAAAGTTATTTAAAGTTATGTACATATTTGACTTTTTAGTATAAAATTAAGAACACATGTTTCAGCGTTTTTGCAAAATCCACCCTTAAAGGGGTAAACCCCCTATAGGGGTTGCAAATTTTAAGGAAACTACGTCAGGTTTGAAGTTAGAACTATAAAATTTCGCTGCCTAGCAAAATAATGCCTTATAAGAATTGGGTTTTCGGTTGTTTTTGTTTGATACTACTTACAACGTTTTATAACTCATTTAAATGGAATTTGTACGAAATATTGTTACTTCTCATTTGGCCGGCTGTTACTGGTTAACTTGTAAAGCCTACGTAGCTGTGATTGTTTTTCTTTTAATTTCCTTATACATACTACCTTGAATTTTCACATCTCCAAAAACAACCATTTAGCTGGCAGGGGGGCATCACTTGCCTCCAAAAAAATTTTCACTTTAAGGCTTAATATTTCCCATATCGAAAAATTATTCAAGATTTAATTCTACCACTTTGTCGGCGTAACTAATATGTACAACCATGCAAAATTACAGCTTTCTAGCACTAACAATTCCTGAGCTAACCTGGGGACAGACAAACCAAACCAACTACGGAACTCTAAAAACAGCATAGTAAGACCTACTGTTACCTGATTAGTGTAAAATAATGTATGTTTGTGAATACTCAATTGATTTGCGTTTGAGTATTTAGACATTTGCATTTGGAGTAAGCTCGACCTAATAACGAGAACTGAGAGCAATGCAGAAATTTCAAGTCTCATTTGACCTTTTAAATCTCCAAAAATGTACCTAGACAGGTGTTTTCCAAAAAGCTAAAATAACAATCCTCGCATAAAAAGCGTAGGTTTCGAAAATGCATATTCTTGTATGGATTACAAGAGCAGCGAAAATTCAGATTTTACCCATTTTCGGCGGCTTTACCCATTTTCAAAGGGTTTACGTATTTTCTGTGGCCACATCAGAATTTATATTGAAATGTTCTCTTTGAGAGTGGTATCAGTATGTTTGTGCTTAAGTTGCTCTATTTGAGGTACAAAGGCAATGCATTACGGTACCTACGTATATGTTTGCGAAGTAGGTATTTTAAATTTGGTATCTCAAAGAATATTTACTGCAATTCTTCTGTGTGATTTAAGTAGAAGTAGATTACTGCATTTTAAGTTAGCAATTTCCATATTTTTTTTTTGGATTTATTGCAAAAATGTATGACTTACGCTGCGATTTCAAGCATAAACTTAAATAGATTATTTATAGGAGGTATACAAAGAAATTGCTACAATATTAGCCTGTACTTACTTAATTTACATTTTAGTTTGACTTGAAATCTGACAATTTGTTCTAGAATTATTTTTTTATTATAAAACTGCTGCAGTGATTAGCTATTAACTGTTAAGACTAACCGCCATGTTTGATAACACTTGGAAAAACAATTTATCGTAACTTTTAATGTTTATAGTTAAAATCACTTACTTACCAAGAAACTGAAGAACTCCTAATTTAACAACATACTCGTTTCATAACCCACATCATTTACGCCATAACAAACATACACACACACACACACACACACACACACACACACACACACACACACACACACACACACACACACACATACATATAATGTTTTTATTAACTTACCTAGTTAACTATTACTATGCCATAGCATAAGCCACGGACAGGAGAGGACTCTTCTAACACAGGTTTCTTTAAACTTAAAGGAAGAGCTCCCAATTGCTATTCACATTACCATGTAATAGTTGAAATTAAATTATATTTATTATATTTAAAATACACTAGTAGTACAGTCAATAATACATATTTTAAATACATTACTTCATAATAATTAATAAGTAATGTATTTAAAAGATAATATCGAGTTATTAACTATTAAATGCTGGAAATTGAGTAATTCAGGATATTAGATGTATGAAAAACATTTAGGTACCTATGTTTAACAGTACAAACATAGGTACCTACCTAAATGTTTCTCATACATCTAATATCCTGAAGTACTCAATTTCCAGCGATTCCTCTCCATTGATAAGGAAAGAAGCTCAAATTATTCCTCGCAAAAAATAAAATCCTTATTTTTTTCAGATTTCCGGCCTATACCTATACAACCATTCCTTTCCAAAGTAATTAAACGTCTTATCCATTTCCAACTCAGTGCATTTCTGACTCAAAATTGTCTTATTAAATCCCTTGCAGTCCGCTTTTCGTCCTGCACACAGTACCGTTACAGCTCTCGTCAATGTTATACAACAAGGATTGTAAGGTTAGATTTCCTTCTTCCATAAAAGAAAACCTAACTGTACTTTCCCTGCTTGACTTTAGCGGTACATTTAATTCTGTAGATTTCCCTATTCAACATATCTCCAACGGTGATTGATTAGTTTCAAAGTTACCTGTTTGGTCACCGACAATGTATACTCAACGAAGAATCCTTTTCTTCCTGGTGTGATACGGTTGGTGTACCGCAGGGTGTCATTCTATCTTCTTTACTTTTCACAATTTTTATAAACTCTATCTCTAATCAATTAGTTTCTTCCTACCACATTTATACAGATGAGCTTCAAATCTAAAAACAAGCGCCACCAAGACAGCTACCACTAGCACTCTCAATTATTAACACAAATTTGCAGCGCATTTGTCAATGGAGCAACAACTATGGTCTCCAGGTTAATCCGTCAAATCCGGTTATAGTAGTTGGCAGCCCAAAAATTATATCGCGAATCGACTGGAACCATTTGCCCCAAGTAATCTTTAATGATATCCCGATATCGTTAGGCAACAACGTAAAGAAATTGGGTATGGGCGTATAATACATGTCAAAGCGCGAGCGTGGGTACGTGTCCCACTTCTGATGTTAAAGCGCCAGTGCGGTTGCACGAGCCATTAGCGGCTCAATATTCGAATTAACAATATGGTAATCGATCATATGAAAGCGGATACCTCGAGAAAGTTAAAGTCTGCCAACTGTTCTAATCATTTTGACTACACAAATGCCACTGCGTCACTGACCCTATAACCACACTAAGACTTTGCACACACAACTATAAAAGTAGCAACGTCTATCAGAAGACGTGTTGTCGCTACGACCGCTCGATCGAAGACTGCCGAATTAGACTCACTGCCCCTCTACCGGCACTTCAAATGTAAACGTCAAACTAAAGACACGCCATCTTGCGGCGGCCATGTTTAAATGGGTCAATAGACTTGCTTGTTAATCAAAATAGATACTAGGTTAACGGAAATCAATTAACGTTTGAATAGTTCTCCGACATACATATTGACAAAACGTAATCCTGGGGTCCTCCACTGCAGGATGTCAGCCTTAAATTATTTGCATTTGCACCTTACAACGATTCCGAAACTTTCTTACGCATTCCAGTAAATTTGTGCTGGCACAATCTCTGCTTCCGCTATACTTGATATGCTGATGCCAGCTATCTCAACTTCCTAAGGAGCAACTTAGCAGAATTGAGCATCTCCAAAATGTCTGTATTAGATTTATATTTAGCTTGCGCAAATACGATCACATTTCTAAATTCTGCAACGTGCTCTAGTGGCCCACAATACGTCTTCGCCGGAATACCCACCTTCTCTCATTGCTGTATAGTGTGCTTTTTAATCCTTGCACCGCCTTATGTCTCAAAGAACGTTTCAAATTCCTGCATGATACGCACTCAAAATTTCTAAGGTCATCAGAGGATTTGAGATTGGAAATTCCAGTAAATTTCACGAAATTTTATGACAAATCCTTTATTATCAAGGCGACTAGCGTTTGGAATGCACTACCTTTACCTTTACGACGTACTCAATTGTTGGCATCTTTTAAAAGGATGTTATAGGATTACTATCGATCTGCTTAAACTTTAAAAACCTATTCATTAGCTTCTTTTTTAAAAACCAGGTATATATTTCCTCTATAACGTTAAATTAATACTTATGAACATATTCCTTACGCTATGCACTACCCCTACCTATTTCTTATATTTTTTTCTATTTATCTAAAAGTTACCTGGAAGAGATCACTATTAGTGATAAGGCCGCATATTTTAGTCTTAAAATTTGAACTATTTGCATTTTTTTTATTAGTGTACATTAAAAAATATTAATATTATTACAATCATGCTCATCACACAAAGAATTATCCTATGTAGGAATCGATCTCATGACCTCTGATTTAGCTTCTAACCACTAAGCCAAAAGGCTTGTCACATCATTTACGCCATTACAAACATACACACACACACACACACACACACACACACACACACACACACACACACACACACACACATATATAATGTTTTTATTAACTTACCTTAACTATTACTATGCCATAGCATAAGCCACGGACAGGAGAGGACTCTTCTAACACAGGTTTCTTTAAACTTAAGGGAAGAGCTCCCAATTACTATTCACATTACCATGTAATAGTTTAAATTGAATTATATTTATTATATTTATAGTACACTAGTAGTACAGTAAATAATACATATTTTAAATACATTACTTTACATCTAATATCCTGAAGTACTCAATTTCCAGCGATTCCTTTCCATTGATAAGGAAAGAAGCCCAAATAATTCCTCGCAAAAAATAAAATCCTTATTTTTTTCAGATTTCTGTATATATTTCCTCTATAACGTTAAATTAATACTTATGAACATATTCCTTACGCTATGCACTACCCCTACCTATTTCTTATATTTTTTTCTATTTATCTAAAAGTTACCTGGAAGAGATCACTATTAGCGATAAGGCCGCATATTTTAGTCTTAAAATTTGAACTATTTGCATTTTTTTTATTAGTGTACATTAAAAAATATTAATATTATTACAATCATGCTCATCACACAAAGAATTATCCTATGTAGGAATTGATCTCATGACCTCTGATTTAGCTTCTAACCACTAAGCCAAAAGGCTTGTCAAATTATTTAAGTAGTATGTCAAATAGGTACGATATTTTTACCATAATTTTAATACCATGTGTAAAGCTTTCATTGTATTTGTAATGGTAGAGAACGTGCTATACAAATAGACTTTAGACAGCCAAACTAAACCGAAACTCCAATATTTTTGAACGCCTGGCAAAAGGCAATAGCAACCATTGAATAAAACAAAGGACGGTGGGTGTGACGCTTGTGACCCCTTTGACGAATAATCCTGGGATCGTTCACTTTCTGCGTGTATGTTGGATTCCTCGTATGTAGTTTTAGTTTCAAATATGGTGGATGTTCTATTTCTGTAAGCACACTACTTTAGAAATGCAACATCTCATAAGTACCTACGTAATAATAATACCTACTCCTTACAGATTTTGGACGTCGACAACGTCCGTCGACGTCGACGGAATCGTGAGGTCGCGGGTTTGTATTCTACCCAACGTAAACCCACTCCTAACTCAAGCAATTTAGCTTAGTTGGAGGGGTTAACAGGATTGCTAATAATGTGAGACGCATAATCTTACATTGCTAGTTATTATGTAAAGGAAAAAAAATCATTAGTAAAAGAGATGTTATGTATTGAAATTTACGATTCGGTAATTAGAATATGGCCGTAAATCGCAAGTGTACATATACGTTTTAAGTTGTTGGCGCATGATGGCCGTATCTAGATTTATGCAAAGCTTCAAATAAAATACTTTGACATGTCCTGTTTTGTTATGTAAATTAAAAAATAATAAGTTAAACACGAGAAAAATAGTTATAAACTTCAATGGATTTTAAATGTACCTATCCAGGAAAAATCGTCTCAGGCGTGTCTTGGACACCTTAGGGCCCGGCCCTAAGCCATTACCAACTATGACATCGGGTTTTTTGTAATTTTTAGTTTTATTCCCCCCGATGTTTGACAACTAGTTAAATACCTCGTTTTCAAACGAAACGAGCTATCACTTTAAATTCTTTACTACATTTTGTATTTGCAGTACTGTCGCGTAGTGTTGTAGTTTTCATTTCACCGTACAAATTGTGTTTGCTATCCAATTTCATACACGAGTGTCGGGGTGACGTTGCATTTTTCCGCTTTTGCGCTATTCAACAGAAATTACATTTATAGTATAAAATATCATTTCAAGTGTGAAGGTAGTGAATGTTGATCGTTTAGTTTTAAGTTTGTCGACTGCCTCAAAAGCTTTATTTTCTTCTTGTATTAGTCTTTCGTCTAAATCACTCGCCCGCGGCTTTGCTCGTGATTAGTTTGTTCAATCCATAGAACACTTTTTCTCTGCTAAGTTTCCTGAAATCTTTTTTATAATATTCTGATAACAAAATATAGAATATACAGGGTGGAATTTTGTAATGCCACCTGGAGGGGAAGTACTCTTAATACTTTAGATAGAAAATTTTACTCAAAGGAAACATTCCTTTATTTTTGAAAAGAAAAAAAACGGCATTAACGATTTTTAAAAATTCGCTTGCCGCACACGGTAATCGAACCGACTAAAATCTGTAAAAGTTGCACCGTGTACTTTTATTGCATTGATTGTTAGGGTCAATAAGGATGAAATCTCTTTAACAAACTTCATAAATTGAATTACATGAAAACAATTAAATTTTAAATTAATTTAATTATGTACAAAAATTTAAACTAACTAATTAATTGCTCGAAATGAGCTCCATTTTCAGAAGTTAAATGAATGGAAAACAATGAAATCTTAAATTATTAATTCAATGGGTCAAGTTAAAGCACTTTTACTCAAAGATCTATCTGTGTACTTATGTTATTCATTAATTATTATCATTGACGTCATTTATCCATCGAAATGACGAATTACTATTTAGATAAGACGATTGCAATTTGCACGTGTTTGTAATGCAGACTCCTTTCTTAGATGCGACATAACTGCGTGTATGACGTAGTTTAAATATGGAATGTTACATTTGAAAATAGATTTTCATCTGTTATTCACATTTGATTGTTTTTACAAATCATTTCATAATTGTTTCACGGTAAAAATGGCTTATCAAGAGCAATTTGATTTAATGGAAGCTTATTTTTTAAATAATAAAGATATGAATCGTGCTCTGCGGTGGTATGGAGAGAGATATCGAGACCGTCAGAGACCAACTCGATTTGTACTGAAAAGAATGATAGAAAATTTAAAGAACACTGGAAGTTTCAAAAAGCGACGGCACCCTCTTCAACAAAACAACTTTGATTTTGAATTAAATATTTTAACATACTTCGAAGCATTTCCGAAGGCTTCAAGCAGAGATGCTGCCGAAGTAATTGGAACAACCCACACTCGCATACTTAAAGTGCTGAAAAAGTATAAGTTTAGATGTTATCGTGATGGTCGGTTGGTACAAAAATTGCATCCTGGGGATTGTGAGAGACGACTACAATTTTGTCAAAACATGCTGAGAGAAATTGACCGTAACCCTAATTTTTTGAGTAACATTGTATGGTCTGACGAAACCAACTTCAGCAATAACGGCATGTACAATCGCCGCAATAATCACTATTGGTCTAGAGTGAATCCTCTTCGTGTTCATGAAACTAACAGTCAAAGTAAGATTTTCTTTCAACGTTTGGTGCGGAATTATGAGAAATATGGTTGTGTTAGTCCATGTATACGAAGGTCACTTAAACACTGTTAAGTATTTAGAAATACTCGATTTATTAAGAAACGAGTTAAATGGTTTCCCCGAGGAAGAGCGAAACCAAATAATTCTACAGCAAGATGGTGCTCCAGCCCATAACAGCAGAATCACTACTGCCTACATTAATAACCATTTTAATACCTGGATTGGTACAAACGGCACAATCAGATGGCCTGCGAGATCACCAGATCTCACCCCTTTAGATTTTTTTTTGTGGGGATATGTAAAAAATCAAATTTACACTAAATCTTATGAGAATGTAAACGAGTTGAGAGTTGAAGTTCAGAATACGATTTATAACATTCACCACAATACGTTATTGAAGGTAACTAGAAATGAATTCGTTAGAAGAATAAATTTGTGTATCCAAGAAAATGGAGCCCATTTCGAGCAATTAATTAGTTAGTTTAAATTTTTGTACATAATTAAATTAATTTAAAATTTAATTGTTTTCATGTAATTCAATTTATGAAGTTTGTTAAAGAGATTTCATCCTTATTGACCCTAACAATCAATGCAATAAAAGTACACGGTACTTTTACAGATTTTAGTCGGTTCGATTACCGTGTGCGGCAAGCGAATTTTTAAAAATCTTTAATGCCGTTTTTTTTCTTTTCAAAAATAAAGAAATGTTTCCTTTGAGTAAAATTTTCTATCTAAAGTATTAAGAGTACTTCCCCTCCAGGTGGCATTACAAAATTCCACCCTGTATATTGTTTAGATTTTAGTTACAAAGGATTTTGGTTTTTTTTTTCACAATATGACGTCTGAATCCTATATCGCGCGGCAGCCCTTTTTAAAAATATCTACCTGAACATGTTTGTAACTACAGTACTGATTTTTAATTCAGTCGACAAACTTTAGGGGTTAGGCTCGCGTGTTGACAGCTTACAGTTTGTCGGTAAAGGTAATTATTTTTTTTTCGTTAGGTACTTTAAACATAATTTTGATGTTTGTATCGCATGTGCAACTGATTAAATTTATAATTTGGTTATTAATTGAATTGTTTAGATACCTATTAGAGCCAAACCACACGGCGCAGTACGGCACCGCTCCGGCACCTCACCGCATATAATTCGCCGCACAGGAGTGTCAGAGTTCACACTGAGTGTTGGACGTACAGTCTGTTATAAAAATTCCTTCTGCCGCACAAGCAACTGCGGTGCCGCTACGCTTACACCCCTCCTCGTCTAGATCTGACATGCGAGTGGCATACCATAGATTTTTATAAGCAGGACATCGCAGCGGCACCGCTTTGGCGACTCACTGTCGCCGTACCGCGCCGTGTGCTTCGGCTCTTGACAAAAATTATGAAAAGTTGAAATTTTCAATTTAACATGGTAACGTAGACAGCCCTGAGACACTTTCAGAATTACAACTTAGCGTACCTCAAAATGGAAGTCGTTTTCATAACCGTAAATCATTAAAAATCTGCCTTTATGTATGTTGTACCAACTACGGGCAACCCTCACCACTATATCACATGTGCTCTACATGTATTATTATCACATTTACACTTTAATCGATGAACCAGAAATCTGTTTATTTTTTTACAATTTGATTTGGTAATAAAATATATAAAGGTAGGTAATGTTTTTTTGTTCAATTATGTGTTGTCATAAACCTACATTAAAAAAAAATTAAGCATTCGTATTACATTATTTTTGATATTGGTTAAATTTCTAAAGAGCAGGCAATATCTTTTTAAAGTCAATCTTTAAATATAATACAAGTACCCGTACGTCGTACATTTTTATAATAAAATAAACGAAGAAGTCGAGAAAAGAAGAAACTTGAAACATATCTGGTGTTATTCTATTAAACATTTTTTACCGCGAAAATGAAAGACCAGATTTGAGCGTCGCTATAACGAGTTATAGTTAGTGGTTTAGCAGGGTCACAGTCAGTAAAAAGAGAAACTCCACCAACCAGGAAACCCTCTTTATCAACCACAGGGCTACCTGGATCACCCTGAAAAAGAAAGCACAGCACATAATTTAAAAGATTATAAAACAAATGTCTCAAAAATCGCTTATACTCGTTCCGGTGTTAACAATACCCAGTAAAAATCAGTTAATGTTAGTCCGAGAGACGGGGCGTAGCGCGTGGCGTTGCGCGGCGCAGCCCACACTAAATTCAAACATATGGCGTGGTATGAGTGCGTTTACTTGTGTAGAAGCGATTGTACACCCATTTGTCTGGAATGGAGCGTTTTTGCGGCGGAGCCCGCGGATGGCATTGATGAGTTTCACGCGGCTTTTATCGTGGCACACGCTATGGCGTACGCAGCGGCAATCTTATTTGGAAATCGCACAATCCACCGCCACCGTCAAAGGTATGCCAACTAGAACGAGATGTCGTCGCCGAAATACCGATACCTACATAGAATTACGATAGCCGCCTGTCCACCGCACGTCCGAAATCATCCCGGGAGCCGAAGTAAAATAATCTCGTTTTCGATTACGTCTTGTTGGCGTCCCTGTGACGGGTTGCTGTGGCCTAAAGCCCTTAGGTAGGTACCTATCTTCTTTTTCTTAAGAATCATTCTGCACGTAGGTATAGTGTAAATTATAGTAGTAAGTAATGTTACTACACTGGATTTTAATTGTTACTGATAAAATGTAAAAAAAAAAAACATTTTTGAAATGGCAAAGATCCTGACATAAAAATACAAGTACTTACATCGCAAGCAGCGTTAATGCCGTCTTTGTCAATAGCACAGAGATGTCTGTCTGTTATTATTGGAGCATAACCTGGTGCACCTTGACAAAGGTATCTATTCTCAAGAATAACAAAATCAGCTTCCTTGAGATTGTTACTGAGGGGGTCACTTGGCTGTCCACAATAAAATAAAACAATTGAAATTGTATTATGTCACAGACGCAATGCTCTGGTATTTCAGAAATTTACTACAGACTTTGTAAAAAAAGGTAAGTACTAAAGAGAATGTGAATACAGACAAACACATAAGTAGACGATAAAATTAGAGCAGCATATTTAAAAACACACTTACTTCAGGTCTAACTTTACCCCACCCAGAAATAGTGATCACATCGCCAGGAAGTGGCTCATGGTAAACTTCTATAATGTCGACAGTTTTTCCATCAAGCTTCATTCCTTCTTCGATTACCACTATAGCGACGTCATAATCATATTCTCCTGTCATAAACATTGGATGTTCAATAAACTTATTTGTTACGTACTCTTGACCTCCGGTTGTCCTGTCTGTACTGCCAACTCTGACGTCAATAAAATCTGCACTAAAACATTAAACTACTATAAAAAATCGTCAAAAATTAAATTATGCAGGTATTCAATAATTCAGTTATGCAGTATTATATTTGCAGTATACATTTTGATTGATGACAAATAGGTTAAAATAGGAAACACAAAAAATAGGTTACATTAGGTATCTGAAGTTTATCAGAAATTTTAAAAACGTCGAAAGTAAGAGCATAGATCTTACTAGTGGATACAAGCAGCTGACGTAACTATATGGTGATTAGAGATTATTGACCCTGAACAGGACAGGCGAAAGGTGGGGAAGTTATGTTGGATCAGCAAATAGGCTATGTAGGGGTGTTCTTCTATTGTAGACTCCTTACCACCTCTAATCCTACTTTCAACGCCAACTTCTTTCAGGGACTCATAATCAAGGTTTATGCTCCAAGTACCTGAAAATGAATAGAAGTAAAAGCAGCATTACCATCAGTCTTTTGTGTGGTACTGTTTTAACAAATTTCTTTAAAAATATTCTTTACTTTGTTTAATATGAATGAAAATATTTATGAAAGAATTTGTTTTTTTCTTTCTTTTTTGTGAGTTTTTTTAATTAATAAACAGCTTTCATGTAACTTAGTTTACATAATTTTAAAGATATAAGTACAGTTATGCGTAAATTTTCTCTGAAAAAATATGATTTAATCTACCGAAGGAGGAGATGTATCTAAATAGGTAGCAAGATTTCAATATGACTATCAATCAGTCAAGAAAGAATCATGTGCTTTAATTCTAATAAAACTTTACAAAACAAAATATAAATATTTGAATTACCTTTGATGCAAATCACGGCAAATGATATGAAGTAAATGGCTAGAATGTCCATATTTTACTTTGGGATGTAAAATAATTGATGTTTTAAATTATATCCATATATATATACTAATTTACCTGCATACTAGGTTGTCATTTATGATTGAAACCTAAATGATAAGGCCCCTATTAAACTTTGGAACATAAAAACAACAGTTTTAAAAGTGATATGAGGAGCTTCACAAGACATCTCCAATATTGTCTTTCATTCAAAAACTGAGGCTTAGTACAGTAGTAAGAAATATTCGAAATGGCTGCTGAAAAAAATCTTCCCCTTACTTATTTTTTTTTTAATTGAGAAATGTCTTAGATAAATTACATGAATGTTATATTCGTTTGAATTCAATGTATAGATTCCATATCAAACAAGCGTTTCCTCAGAAACCTAAAATTATAAATTAGAGTTTCAGCCAACGGTCATAAAATCTATTATATTTCCTATTTGAGAGATTTCAAGCTTCTGATCTACAGAATTTCTAGTTCAGGATTCAAATCATTTAATATACATTCTGATGCCAGAACTAGAAATTCTGTAAATCAGAAACTGTATGATGGTATGTTCAGTCGTCGCACACTATTACGCATTTTCGGTATTTCTAGGTAAAACAAATATTATGTTTGGCGTAGGTATTTGATATACTACCCTTCGATGTTTTGCTTGTACTAATTCTGTTTCAATCATAGGATAGAAATAGAGTATAGACCATATAAACATTGAAACATATAAGCTATACCTGAAGTTTGTTAAAACTCATTGTTGCAAAATATTGGTTTGCTCACAGTTCATAAACTTTATATGCAGGTAAGTTACTGCCAATTAAATAACATATTAGATGACTATTGATGAAGAAAGAAATCTTAGGATCTCAATTAATATAAATATTGGATTTGCCGAATCTAATGTCAACAGAGAACAGGAAATAAAACAACTTCAACTGTGACACATGACTTACTGATTCATTCATTTTTGCCTACAACAAAGACTTAACAATGACGTTAAACAATTTATTCAGTTTCGTTTTATGAAACGTTTTTTAGTGAGGATATTAGTACATCGTTCTTTTTTTTAAGATAACTATCAATGTGGGATTGTGGGTCCCACCCATATTACTAGCAATCCTGTTAATCCCACCAGCTAAGCTCAACGGCTTGTGTTAAGAGTGGGTTCACGTCAGTAGTACAACGAGTAGGATTTGAACCCGCGACTTCACGATTGCGAGTCCGCTGCCTTAACCATTAGGCTACCCCCATAAAGTATAAAAGATTTATAGTCAGATTAATATGTTAAGCCAATAGTCTATACTTCTCTACAAACATTATAAACGCGATAGTTTAGACGGATGAATGGATGGATGTTTATTCAATCACTTCAGGACGACTGAACGAAATTTGAAATCTTGATGAAATTTTGAACAGCACAGATCAAGGTCTTTTTATTTTTATTCCGACAGATAAATTCTTCCCGTGGGATTTGTTTTTAAAGTTTTTCACGCAAACGAAGCACGGCATAAGCTAGCAAACAATACAAGCAAAATACAGATCTGAATTCATAACAATATCGTTTATTTAATAAACCAAAAGGATCACGACATTCCTGATACTAATTTCCCGACGTCGCACACTATTACGCATTTTCGGTATTTCTAGGTAAAACAAATATTATGTTTGCCGTAGCTACTCGATATACTACTCTTCAATGTTTTGCTTGTACTAATTCTGTTTCAATCATAGGATAGAAATAGAATATAGACCATATAAACATTGTAACATATAAGTTATACCTGAAGTTTGTTAAAAGGCATTGTTGCAAAATATTGGTTTGCTCACAGTTCATGTTACTGCCAATTAAATAACATATTAGAGGACTAATGATGAAGAAAAAAATCTTAGAATCTCAATTTATTGGATTTGCCGAATCTAATGTCAAACCAATTAATATGTATGCATGGGCAATCGCCAATATTTAATCGAGAGAACGGGAAATAAAACAATTTCAACTGTGACACAGGACTTACTGATTCATTCATTTTTGTCTACAACAAAGACTTAACAATGACGTTTAACAATTTATTCAGTTTCGTTTTATGAAAAGTTTTTTAGTGAGGATATTAGTACATAGTTCTTTTTTTTAAGATAACTATCAATGTGGGATTGTGGGTCCCACCCATATTACTAGCAATCCTGTTAATCCCACCAGCTAAGCTCAACGGCTTGTGTTAAGAGTGGGTTCACGTCAGTAGTACAACGAGTAGGATTTGAACCCGCGACTTCACGATTGCGAGTCCACTGCCTTAACCATTAGGCTACCCCCATAAAGTATAAAAGATTTATAGTCAGATTAATATGTCAAGCTAATAGTCTATACTTCTCTACAAACATTATAAACGCGATAGTTTAGACGGGTGAATGGATGGATGTTTATTCAATCACTTCAGGACGACTGAACGAATTTTGGAATCTGGATGAAATTTTGAACAGCACAAATCAAGGTCTTTTTATTTTTATTTCGACAAATAAATTCTTCCCGTGGGATTTGTTTTTAAAGTTTTCCACGCAAACGAAGCACGACATAAGCTAGCAAAAAATTCTTACAAGCAAAATACAGATCAGAATTCATAACAATATCGTTTATTCAATAAACCAAAAGGATCACGACATTCCCGATACTAATTTCCCGAAAGTCTCTTGCACTCAATGAGTACAATAGGCTGTGTGGGATGAATTGCAAATCTCTGGACAATACAGGCCAGATTCTGACCTCTGCTCGGACCATAACTCACAAGTGGTCCCGCCCAGTCAAGGGATCAGTTTCGGCATTGAATGGCTGCTAATATATTTGTAGGTCTTTTAAATAGTACGGGTAGTTTTATTTTGTGGAAGTATATTTTGATGACGTTACATAATAGTTGTCCGTGACTTGTACCGTGGATTTGATAAAAAATAATGGCTTAAACGAATGTAAGTACCTAACAAAATTTGTATATTTTATATACAGAGCATGAGATTTTACAAAAGGAAAGAAGAAATAAAGATGCATTATAAAATAAGGTATGAATGATTGCTTCATTCTTTTGCTTCTCAATTTTGTCATGTCTCCATTATTGTGTATTTTGGACTAAAACCAGATCCCTAATCTAGTATAGGAACAGACAGTAAATGCACTGAAAACTAAGAAGAAGAAAAAGAAAGTGTACACAATTTTTATATTTTAAAGTAAAGAAAAGAACAAGACAATAAAAACTTACAGACACTCTTTTTAAATTACCTATTGACATAATGTTTGTTGTAAGTAAAAACCAAAGTATTGTGTCTTTATTAGAAATAACATTTTTCAATTAGGTTTTAAGATAATGTAACATTTTTTCTAACCATAGAATAAGATAACAATGATAAAAAAAACAAGCAACTCTACAACAATTTTTTTTTTTTTTAATTAACCCAGTACAGTTTTCTTTATATTTACTCAGTACATCTAATCAGCCACTGCACTCTTTGAAATGCATAAAGAAACTTTTTTTTTTTTCATTCTTAAATTAATAACTTACTCATAAATTATTATAAAAGCACTAGTCATCTAATTCAATCATCGCAATCGTGAGGTTGAGTTCGAAACCTACCCATTATACCACCGACGTGAACCCACTCCTAACACAAGCCATTGAACTTAGCTGGAGGGGATAACAGGATTGCTAGTAATGTCGGACCAAAACCCCACATTGCTAGTTACCTCTAAAAAAATAAATAAATAAAGGGTCTGAATGATTCAGTAGAATAGTATTATTTTAAAACCCTGACATAGCCATAATGAAGGCTCTGATTTGAGCGTCGCCTAAACGGGTGAAAACTGTTCAAACGGGGTTCACATCTATTTCCGTAAGAAATAATACCGGCCAGTAAATTTCCTTCATTAACACCAGGACCGTTGTTGTCAGAATCTTTTGCTTGCCGAAACTGCTCATCACGGCGTATTGGAACTGTATTTCTGTGTGTGTGGATAAAAACTAGAATGCCAATGTTATTCTTCGAGGAATTAGTGGAGTACTTTTTAATTTAAAATATCATGGTATACGAAACGAGTACATCAGAGACTCTTTTAAAGTCGCTCCTATCGTTGATAAGATAGTGGAAAGTTGTATGTCTATGTAATGCGACAGGACGAAAATAGCTCTGTAAGGTAGGCCCCAGCTATACCGACCGGACAAAAAGAGGAATAGAGGGCGACCGTAGGCCACGTGGTAGACAACCGATGCTAAGGACTTAAGGACGGGCTCAAGTGATGTGGAGGGCGAGGTCTGACTTGGGAGTACAGGGAGGCTTAGCGGAGGCCAACAGTACACTTCAACGATATTTATGGTACATCCTATTCATCCTGTGATTAAGACATTGCACATTGGTATGATCATAGTCGAAGAAGAAATGAAATAGGATGGGAACACAGACCGTGCTATAGACGTGGTTCAACTTGAGGATGATCCTACCTCTGGTGAGGAGATGACCAACGCAAAAAATATGGACAAACCGGACCTAGTATATAATAATATTACGTAACAAATAATATTATTATGTGTTACGAAACAGTATACATGAAAAATAAAAAAAAAATGTGTGGCACTCGAGGACTGCCGCGGTAAAGCTATTGCATAGCATTTTTTAATAACTTATGCAACTAAAAAAAAATATATATACCAATATCTTTTTAAAACCTTTTTATATATATTTTTTTATTTTTTTTCCAATACATTTCGGAGCAGCTCGTCTCGATCCGTGCGAGCTTCGTAGAGTCGGGTAGCATATACATATACGTTATGCGAACGCTCGGCCGAGCTACATGGTAGGCGGAGTGGGGGTGTTAGGTTTTATTTTCGTTACGGAATTTTTGGTTACGTGTCAAAGCCCGAGCCCGCGATAAAAGCTATGCAATAGCTTAAAAACATCCAATATATAAAATATTTTAAACTATTAGATATATTTCGGGACTTAATCGCATGAATTATTTAAAGGTTACCTTTTATTTACCCGACGTTTTGATCAAAAAATCGGGTAAATAACAGGTTCGTGTCTTTAAATAATTCACGCCATTAAGTCCCGAAATATATCTAACTAGCGGACGCCTCGCGGTTCCACCCGCGTAGTTCCCATTCCCGTGGGAATACAGGGATAAAAAATAGCCTATGTCACCCGGGGTTAGTGTAGCTTCACAACGATGAAAGAATTTTTCAAATCCGTCCAGTAGTTTCAGAGCCTATTTAATACAAACAAACAATCAAATCTTTCCTCTTTATAATATTAGTATAGATATGTATAAAAATCGCGAAAGTTTAACCGCTACCCCTACCGTACCGTACTGGTACGGGTAGCGGGGCATCAATGAAAAATATTTCAAACCTTCGTAGGCTCATGCACAACACTTTGTTGAAGATCATCACATGATCAAATGCATAGTTTACGATTCTATAAAGGACATAGAGAGAAACATTATTTTTTAGGGTTCCGTAGCCAAAATGGCAAAAATAGATTAGTAGAAAAAATATTTATTTTTCACTCCATACACAACAGAAGCTAAACATTATTTTTTTCAACAAACATTACGTGTTGCACATCATTCGACAGATCTTTCAAAAACATCTTAAGGTTTTTAAAAAACTTTTTTGATTTAGTGAATATTTTTGGAAATGTTGCATAAATTGTGTGCCGCCCCCCCCCCTTAACTTTTGAACTGTTTGACGAAAAAAATTGAAAAAAAAACTCAACAAAAGGGCATGAGGGCCATGAACATACGCTCTTCTACTGATGCAATTATTCAAGGCTGCGGAACTCTACACTATGCATGGTCCGACATGCTCTTGTCCGGTTTTTATATATATAGATATAAATCCATGACTTTATCTCCGATAAAGAACAAAATGTAGTTAATACTAGTGAACCAGGGGCATCTTTAAATATTACAATGCAAACAAGAGTTGTCAACTAATATTACTTTTCTATTATTGGAGTGGAGACCTAAGGGTGTTTCTACATGGAGATATGAAGTTATGCGACAAATGGCTTATAGCCTACCAACGACGTTTACGCAAAAACCATTTACGCGAAAATATTCTTTGATGCAAATGTCTGCTAATTTTGATTTAGAATGCTCAGTTAAAATATGTTTTAAGTTGGTTAACAACCATTTTCATTATAAGGAGGTAAATAACTATTTACTGCCATGTATTGAACTAAAATATATTTGAGCATGTGACAGGACCCCGAAGAAATTTCTTCGGTTTCGGTCCTCCTGTTAGTAAGGGGGTTTGAAATGTTATATACTTTATTTTTACGTCGGTCGGTGGGTTTTATCCAAACTTTTCATTTTGTTTCTTTTTTCAAATTTTTTAGAGATTTTTATAAAACATGGAACTTTGACTTATCTGTGTTGAGAGCGAACATTATCATTACAACACATAACATTTAATGTATAATTCGGTTTAAAAAAATGTAGGTAATTCGCCATTTTGTGGTGGGGGCCATTTTCGATTTGAAATTTGTCTAAGTTCCTAAGCCCTTTCATTTGATATCCGTATTTAGCGAGTTGTGACAAAATATGTAATCCGCCATTTTGCGGCGGCGCGGGCGGCCATTTAGACTGATTAGCATCCAACATAACTAAGAACACTTCCGGCCAATTCACTTTTCAAACAAAAATCCAAAATCAAAATTGGTTCATACCATCGGGAACTACGATGCCATATACACACACACAGAGAGAGAGGGACAGACAGACAGGTCCAACTTATAACACCCTGTCGTTTTTGCGTCGGGGGTTTAAAATATACCCTATCAAGATCACTTTCTTAATTATAACGGTTTTACATTTTTTTTTAAACTAAATTGAATTTTTAAGAAGATGATTTGATCTAATATTTAAGTTCTATATTGAATCTTTTTTTTTGCTGCAAAGAGGTTCAGTGTGAACGGGCCCTAAGCGATAAAGCCCCTATTTAAGATCGGTATGTACATTATGACAAATGATATCCATCCCAAGGATTGTAGCCAATTAAAATGAGGTATTAATACTAGAAATGAACATTAATAGCGTGTGTAGTACACGCTATTGAAAATATATGAAATTGGTTTGGGATTTTAAAACGAGTTTTAATGAAAACTCAGGCATATTATGCACTAATCACTTAAAAAGGCCAACAAAACGTGTGTGGTAACAGAAATATGTAGTCAATTCAATTGATATGTTTCAATTGTACATGAACGTTTAAAAAGATTATTTTTTTGTTGTTTTTTTATGACTCTCTCTTTTAGAGATGTGGTTTATCGAGATACTCGTACGTCAAATTTAACAAGTTTGATATCTATAAGGCGAGTGCTTCTGGTGATGCGGCAGTGTTCAGGATGACTGTTTTTTTTTGGCTTTTAAGTATAAAGAATTTAGTAGTAGTAGAGTAGGGTATCTAAACGTTGTGTGAGACTTTGGGCACTGTGTTTTTGTATTATATTAATAACTAGCTTATGCCCGCGGCTTTGCCCGCGTGGATGCCAGAATGTTACCAAAATATTTTAACGGCAAACGCTAAGTTTGCACCCCTGTTTTATCTCTGTTTTTTAGGGGGTGAATTTTCAAAAATCCTTTCTTAGTAAACCCTATAATCTAACTCTATAGTCTAACCCTATAGTTTAGGCCCTGCGTTGATATGTCATTCAGTCAGTCAGCTTCGCTTTTTTTTATATAGAAGATAACTAGCAAAGTGGGATTGCGGGTCCCTCATTACTAGTAATCCTGTCAAACCCTCCAGCTAAGCTCAATGGCTTGTATTAGGAGTGGGTTCACGTCGGTAGTATAATGGGTAGGATTCGAACGCTCGACCTCACGATTGCGAGATAAAGGCCTTAGCCATTAAGCTACCGCCGCGTTATATATATATGATAACTTAACACTCCGGCGCTTGTCAATCCCTCCTTATGACATCGCACGATGACATCACCGTGAAGCCACGCGTCTCAGGGAATTAATCCGCTAATTATATAGATTGTTCCTAATTCAGGATGCTGAGTGCTTATACACAATTTTATCAAAATCAGAATATACTAAAATTTTCTTATTCATTACTAACTAATCTAATATTTAGATAATATTTTTGTTATGTACTGTAATGTTGGGGTTAGTGACTTGTGTACTGTTTTTCGGTAAACTATCTGGCATACAGTACCAATTCATTGGATTCCCTTGGCGTAAATGTTGGCGAGAGAGGGCGATAGTTAGGTGTTTCGGAATGGCTCATTTTTGATGTAGAAGGGTAAGTCCAAGGATCTGACTGCGGCTTTCAGTGTAATGGCTCTTTTAGACTTATTTTGGATGGAATCGGTATCCCTTTACAACAGCATTGGACTGCCAGCCTTCATGGCGCTTAAGGGACAGGAGATCAGCTCCTAAAGCGGCCAAAAGGGTGGCTGAAGTTGTTTAAAAAAGTTCTGTTTGTAATAAGGGTTTTTATGGTTCGTTGTGTGTGCTAATAACTTTTGTCTTTACTTGAATTGGGAGTAAAATGTTCGCAAATTGATTTTGTGGAGGGAAATATTCATTTAAGTTGGGTTTTATGAGTTAAGGGTTGTATTTTTTGTTTTGTTTAATGTATAGATCCGTTCTGGTTTTATTGGGTCGTTTTTACTTTTGAAACATACGTATACTTACATGTTTGTATTACAATGATTTATTGGAATTAAATCTACCTTTTACAATGTATTTGTAGAAAGATAAAAGAACCCTCTTTTTTGTCTTTTCGTTTTTTCGTTGCAAAAATCATATTAGGTATAGCATAGAGGAATTTCAAACTGATTCTTTATAATTGTTTAATATATCCGCCAAAAGTTGTGTTACCAATGTTATATTGTAATTTGTAGGTATATAAATCATAAGGATACATTTATTGTATTTACACTTATTATTAGAAATGGTGTTACAATGTTTATTTCATGTTAGTAGGTATTAAGTATTACGACACGAGCATATTCTTCACAAAAAAAATGTTTTGACATCATTAAATGACTTATGACTCATGACTCTTGGCCGTTTTCAGCTAGTAAATGGTCATTTCTGAAGTTTTTTTAAAATCTATCTCGTATGTAAAAGTAGTTGAATTTTAAATAATTTAGTTTTAGTTATGTTATGTACATATATTGTCTTTAAGTTCAAGAAATATTGCTATTTCTCGTGGGATACTGCCAATTTTATTAGCACCCGTAGACTGTCTGACACACTTTCCGTTGCGATATTGTAGATAAAATCGATTGATTGGAGTGTTAGGCGGGAGTAAGGCTTGATATTTCTCAACAATTGTTACGTATTCGAAATGACGAAGTTGAGGTCTCTTTTTGTCTTTGTATTAGGTAAATTAATTAATAGTAAGTCATGTGAATGTTTCTCAATGTTTTTGACATTAAGTTTTGTTAGTTCATTAGTTCGACATGCTCCGTTTATACCAACAACTAGCTGACCAACTTCGTATGCGTCAATTTTTCCCGTTTTTTCAACATTTTTCATTGCTGATCCATTCCATCCGCTATTGGTCGTAGCGTGATGTTATACAGCTTATAGCCTTCCTCGATAAATGGGCTACCCAACAAAAAACATTTTTTCAATTCGGACTAGTAGTTCCTGAGATTACCGCGTTCAAACAAACGAACAAACTGTTTAGCTTTATAATATTAGTATAGATAAGAACAACCTGTAACGTAAAGAGTATTGTAGTAGATAAATTAATATAATTGATATGTATGCTTAACTATGCCTATCAACATCTACTAAGTGCGTATTAAATAATAAATAAAAAAAATAAAAAAAACCTTTATTGATCCTTAAAACTTGAACATATACTTATCATAAATTACAATAGATTTAAAATTAAATGTACCATACTTAAGTTAAATGTAAACTCAATTGCATAAATAATGTCGTTTCAATTTTTAAATAATATTCCTAGTTCTAACAAATAATTTAATAATGAATTAATCTATTTTAGGTAGTTTATATTAGTCCATGTTTGTTTGTACATTTAGTGATCGCTATTATAAACATTTAAATACAATTAAAACTATACAGTTTTAAGGACCCCTTTTAGGGTGAAGGCCTCCTCCAGTTGCTTCCATTTGTCTCTATCTTTTGCCTCTTGATTCCATTCCTTTCCGGCGGCTTTAGCAATCTCATCTGCCCATCGTTCTGTTGGTCTCCCTTTCTTTCGTTTGCTTTGTGGACCTTTCCAAAAGGTGGCAATTTTTGTCCATTTTTTATTGGCCATTCGAGCCACAGGGCCCGCCCATTTCCATTTTAGTTTTTGTGCATGTTCTGAAGCATCTATCACCTTGATATTTCTTCGTATAATGGAGTTAGGAACTTTATCTTTTAATTTTTTGCTTAACATACTTCTCTCGATACCTCTTTGACATACCTTTATTTTGTTTCTAGTCATATAGTTTGACACCCATGAGTCAAGCAGGGCAGAAGGCAAGTATCAGCAACTTTCTTTTTTATGCATATAGGTAAATTAGACTTGTAGATTCTCTATGGCTCCAGTATTCATTCCAAGTTATATTTATACGTCTTTTTATTTTTTTCATGTGTTTGTTCTTTTTAAATGTCATTAATTTACCCAGATATACATATTCGTTCACGTAATCTAAACGGTTTCCCTGGATGGCTACGGGGATCGTTGCACTGTTCGTCATTATTTTCGTTTTCGAAGTATTCATCTCTAGCCCAATCTGTGAGCTAACTGAGTTCAATTCGGTTAACATCGAGTCGTAAGTACGTATTAGATTATGTTAAATAGTTGACTAATATACAAATAGATACTGAATGTGCAACTGACATAATTTTGCCACCAAATATACGGAATCAGTTGCTTCGTTAAGAAACTTTTCAGTTTCAGGTGCTGTGAAAACCTTCGAAGCTTTTTTTTAAAATGCCACTAATTTAGGATAGGTGTCGATATGTATGTCTTTTTTCAACTGTATTGTTGCTTTTAGCATTGAATACATACTCCATAGAGTGCTTGATTTCTTGGTCTTGGATAATTTAATAAAATATACCAGCAAAACGTGTTCTGACAAAGTTTTGGCTCTTTTAGCTAGTCGCCACGTGTTAAACATATCGCACTGTTTCAAATACTTCTCGCGTGATTGTTGAAGGAGAAAGGTCATTTAATTTTGCGCATTATTAACAGTTGTAGTCAATTCAGTTGGCGTCAAATAAATTTCCTCGTCGCTAGAATCACTCATTTTAGGTTTTTCACTTGTTTTTAAAGTTTATTACTTTTAACCTTAGGCTTTAAAATTGACGTAGAGAACAGCACTGCGCTTTAACCTCACAAAATTGACCACCTCTAGAAATATACAACGCTACTTTGTGGACCTGTCATAAGTTTTTCTCTCTTTCACGCTTTGCAGTCAATTTTTACTACTTAATTGAAAGGGAAACCTTAGGTTTTAACAATATGACGTGAAAAGAAAATGGCGCGCGCAAAGAAAATTAAAAAAAAGTACACCAAGAGTCCAAGAAGGTACCGAGTTTGCATTTTTAACAAATTAAAAAAAGTTTAACCTATGACAATTTCGGCACCATCAAAGTGGAAGTAAATAGGTTTAATGTTTTGAATTCACAAACTTAGTGCACACGATGTTCTAAATTCAATTTACTTTATTCGGGTTAGAAGCTTTATGCCTATATCTCGATTAGAGTAGGTATCAATATGACTAGATCGCGTCTGGACTAGATCTCATTTAGACTAGATAGCCATAGATCTCTAGAGTGCGATATCGAAATGCTTACATACTCTTTCTGAGATGGGGGGATGAAAATATCATTGTTAACTAAAAGGGAGTTTCTTTCATCGTATTTAGAATGTTGTCCTTCTAGATTAGCAAAACCTTGACGGTGCAATGGAAGATTCAAAAAGGTAGTTTTCTGTTTAAGCTAGTAGTGTGGGTATGTGTGTATGAGAAAATCACGATCATACCTAGGTGGAGCCTGACTTTCTCAAAAGCTACTGACCGAATTTGAATAGGGTTCGACTGCAGTACGGTTCTTATTTCTGGGAAATTGCTGTTGGTCTTCCATCTATACTAATATTACAAAGCTGAATAGTTTGTTTGTTTGTACGCGATAATCTCGGAAACTACTGGTCCGAATTGAAAAATTAATTTACTGTCCGATAGCCCATTATAACATCACGCTATGACAAATAGAAGCGAAGCAGCAATAAAAAATGTTGCAAAAACGGTTAAAATTTACGCAGACAAAGTTACGCGTGTTAGCTAGTAATAAATTAAAATAAATTAACTAAGTTCTTAACTTCATATTAATGTTTTGTATTGTAAATAAAATGAAACTCTGATTACAATTCTTTATTTAACAGAATTTCCATTAACAAAAAGTCATAAAAAATATTTAAAAAACCATATAGTTTACTTTAACTCTATATAAAACAAAATTATTAACAAAACGTAATACAACAAAGTTCTTTTTAAGATTGAATAACAACATACAAATGTTAAAACTAGCGCCCTGACGACTACATGTAAAATCAGAACTTTAAACGCCCGTCATAACTCTAATATATTTTCTGATTAAAAAATGGCCTATGCGGGTATAAACTCCGGGCAAATTTGGCCGGGCACATCCAATACCATATGAAGTTATGCCTGCCAACCTGCGGTTAGAACTTAAAACTGCAGGGCCGCCAGAATCTCCCTGAAACCAACAAGTTGTTTAACATCAGACCCAAATATTACGAAACACTTTGTTAATCGGAATAAACATCAGTGAACTATGAAAATACAACATGACATTCAGCAAATCCCAGAACAACTTCAACATAGTATCAAAAAGAACAAGGTGTGTGTGTAATTCATAAACGTTTTCAATTCAGTAGACATCATAATAAAAGAAGAACACAGTGCCAACAAGCTAATCTATGTACATTAAAAAACACTGAGGCAAAAACATCGTTAATTTCAAACAATCTAAATGCAATCGCTAAAAGCCAAAAACCATCCCGATTAAACTAGTTTTCTATTAAAAAAAACTTTCATCGAAATCGGTTCATTCGTTTGGACGTTTTCTTCAGAAAGATTATGCCATTCATTTTTTTTGCATCGGGAGCTAGAAGAGATTAAGAGACTAATACTCTTAAGTATAAAGCACGGCCTTGTAAATAGAAACCTGGTGCAATATACATAGTATACTTTAAAGGTATTGCACCTTAAAACTGTATCAATAACCAATAATGTAAAGGCAAAATGTAATTTTTAGACAATAAAATATTTGTTTACCTGGCACGTATCAACGCCGCCTTCTTCGAAACCAGCACAAAACATTCTGCTTGTAATACCGCCTATCTGTTCGTTACAGTCCTCTCTAGAAATAACAGGTACCATAGCCTTCTGGAGAGTTTCACTTGTAGCACCACTTTCCTGTAAAAAAGTTAGAATGCGTTGTAAATCAAATAAAAGACTACTTGTTTTTCTACAATAGCCCAATGTGGAAGTACAATATTTTGGAAAAAGAATAAAATGTTGCTTGTAAATTCAAATCTTATTTATAGTAATGTTACCTTTATTTATTTCTATGTATTTGCTAGCGGACGCCTCGCGTTTTCACTCACGAAGTTCCCGTCCCCGTCGGAATACAGGGATAAAAAATAGCCTATGTCACCCGGTGTTAGTGTAGCTTCACAACGATGAAAGAATTTTTCAAATCCGTCCGTCAAACAAACAATCAAATCTTATCTCTTTATAATATTAGTATTAGATAAGGCACTAACTTTGGACACTAATCTGATTTTGTTACCTCCAACTACTATCGAAATATTTCTATGTTTATAGCTTGTGAGTCTGGGTGAGATTCCTAGTGAACCATCTTTTCTTGATTAGCTAGAGAAATCTTCTCCCTCGTGCAATATTCGCTGCCTTTCATATTCCTCCATGACTTTAAAAATCCGTATGTTATTACTTACAACAGTATGACCCCATCCAGTTATAATCATGAACTGTTCATCTTGCGGATCGTTACCAGTTCTGACCATAGATATAGCTCTTGCGTTATAACCATCCAAGTCCATTCCTTCGTTGATTACGACTATACCAACATCGTAGTCGCTTGTGCGGCCGTTATACATGGGATGATAGTAAAATGTTGTTGTATTATACATAGTTCCTCCGCTATTACTGTTTGTGCTGCCAATCCTGACTACAATGAAACGGATTCTAAAAGAAAAAATAAGTAAAAGGGTTGTTACAAAAAACTTGTTATTAAACGGTACAAATACTTGTCTCACCAAAGACAAGAAATCGAGTAACTGTCAACTATTTTCTCTCTCAAGAAACATACAATAGATGAAGATCTCGTGTAAAAAAAAGATATGCATGTATTGATAGTTGGTCGCTGATGGTTCATATTGCTGGTAAGTCATCGCCCTATACTATATCCCTTTTGTTCAGAAAATAAAAAATAAAAGAAAGAAAACTTATTAATTCGTTGAGTGCATACGGCACAGTACAGTCTTTTATAAAAAATAGGTAAGTAGGTAGAAAACAGACCTTTTCTTATTTCAACCATCTAAGTCCCGGCTTATTTCAGCGACCGATCCTTATTCACGTTCTTTTTTTGATTTCGCGGTAAGCCCGCGCGAATTGACGCATGCGCAGTGCGCTGAAAGATGCTCTAAGCTCTAAGCGTAGCTCTCTATTTACCATTATGTCAAGATTTTGACTGATCGCGCGGGCTTGCCGCGAAAACGAAAAAAAAGAACGTGATTAAGGACCCAGTATGAAGTTAGACGTGGTTACACATACCAACAGGTCACGTGAAGGGCGCGCGAGCCGTGGGCGGGAGATTGCCTTGGCCTCCCTGCTCCATTAAGTTATTTATTACAACAGACGGACTTCTCGTTCCAAACAATAATATACAATACACGGGATCTACATTGTACGTTTCTTGTGGTAGAAAATACTTGCCGGCGCGCGGCGGTAGGACAAGTGGCTAGGTGGCCACTGTTCGACAGCGCGTATAGCGGCATAACTGTGAACCAACTTAATATGAGAATTATAATATGTCATCATACCCAGTAAGACAATGAGCAGCCGTAACAATATAGTAATCGCTGACAATAGAGCCACCGCATTGGTGATAATCACGTCCATCGTTCACTAGTAGAGAAGCTTGGTAAGGATAGTCATCAATTTCAGCATCATCACCCCCAACTATCTTATCACCAACAAATTGAGGGATCTCAGGGTCAATGAATTTGCACCAAATATCTAGAAAATGAACATAAATATAATAAATGGTTCCGACTCATTGCTATCCTAGGAAGAACATTAATAAATTTACAATAATACTTATAATGATATAGATTCACTATGGCTGTTCTTTTCTCTTCATAACCTAAAATCACTAAAATGTTAAAGAAAATACCAGAATTTATAGTTGTATATTGCAATTACTATTATAGGGTACACTATTGCAATTACAATTATAGGCTACACCGGTTAGAATTGATTTTTTTCTAGTTCGCAACGCAATAAAAGCTGTCAATTAAAAAAAAATAAAAAATAATAAAAATTGTTAAAATAAATAATTTAAAATTCAATAAAATACAAAGAGAAAATGAATACGAGTAAAGTTGAGATATCGTTCATTCTCATGCTGCCACTGCTACTTAAAGGGATAGAAACAAACGATACTTAACCTGCCCAAAAGCATTTCTGTCGCTACTGTTCACCTATAAGTGAAAGGGACACCATTAGAGACAAGAACGTCTCAAAATCAAGTGACGTTTATGTCTTGGGCGTAAGCATAGAGTTATTATATGTATAGAGAGAGTAGGGGAGACAGTAATTGAATTTTCGTTTGACTAGAAAGAGAATGAAAACCGTAGTACCTTCTCTATCTTACGCATATTGCCCATGCATCAGTAAAAAGAGTGTGTGCAGAAAACTACAGCTTCTTTTGGTTGACTGTTACGAATTATGTTTTTTTAATGCACATAGCGCATACGCCAAGGTAAAAATTACTAAGATAGAGATTACTGCGATTCTCTCCCCATACTCCACTCTATGGCCGTATTCACACATTTCTGAGAATAGATACCTTTACTGCCAAGCACAAGTGATAGGATGAAACAAATCGTCACCTTTTCCATGTTCATCTTTGAGATATAAATTACATGTAATATTGCTTTTCAATATGAAGTCATTATATACTCTAGTTTAAACCAACATGATAGTATCACATAATTATTCTTATTATAATATAGATGATGAGAAAGATGAAGGAAAGAGCCCGTATAATATGGTATAACAGGATTTTTCAATATGTTTTTTTATGATCTATAATAGATAATAATTTATTATGTATAAAATTATTCAGTTACTTACGTTATAGCAAACGGCTAATAATATAGATTTGTGTTTAAAAGGGACTAACATTATTTTGCATCAGCATCTTGAAGTGAGGAAGCTTTGTCGTTATTGAAACTCGCGTTTCCTCTCAGCCATTGAACAAAAACAGGCCCGTGTGGATTTTCTTAGATCTGTTAACTCGGCATGGTACACAACAGTAGCATTGCCGAATGTTTTCCAAGCTCAGCCAGAGAGGAGACCAAAGACTGGGGTTAGGGGAATCACACTGCATCACGAAAACGCTTCGTCACATACATTCCTCAGAACAAAGACGTTCCTTGAGGAATCCGGTGTTGAAGCCTTGCCCCATCAACTGTACAGTCCTGATTGAGATTGTTATTTATTTTTGTTGCCGATAATCAAGGAAAAAATATTAGAGATTTTTTTTCGCGTGGCGATGAGGTCGTGGCCGCCTATGAAGTCGCAATTTCGGAACTATCGGATCAAGACTAGAAAAAGCGCGAATGGAACTTTGCATAAAGAATGAAGGAGAGTATAATAGGATGTAAAATAAATATCATTAATATCTTGTATAGTTTTTTCTTATCCCAAAACTTGCCTAAAATCCTTGATACTTTGTGATTTTTCTAACTCGCCCTAAATACAACTGTTAAACCCGGATTGAAAATATTACAATAGGTGAAAAGCTTTTATTTAAAAGTACTAGAGATAACCCATCTCTATGACTTTGACCGACTAGTCGGTTGCAAATAGGCCAATTAGTCAGCCGACTGGTCGACCAAGTTCGCTAGATTTCTTTAGAGTTTATTTATCCCATAGCTTGGTTTTTTTACCTCCTTGAGGGATTTATATACCAAACCGCTGAAACACGTATTTCTATAGTTCAAACCAAAACGACAGCATATTTTTTAAATTTAACACAGGCGAAGTTTTATACAAATTTGCAACCCCAATTTTGCTTGACAAATGTTCATAAAATTATTTTTTAGGTTGCAATATTTCCTTGCGGGTTAGGCTCTGCATTGATAAATCAGTCAATCATTCAGGTCAGGACAAGTGATTATATGTTTTTTTTGCGCAGTAGGGTACAAGCCCTATGTCGCGGGGGACTTTAGATACATACAAGTCACGGACACTAATTACACCCCGACTCGGAACAACAATTTGTGGATTACACAAAGTAGTGGCTTTTTCTGGGTATAATAAAAGTACTTTAATATAAATGTTTAAAACTTCGAAAATCAAACATTTTAATAGACACAGAGTTCCCACTCCTTCCCCCATAAAGTTGAACTTTCGCTAGATGCAAATTAAATAACATCAAACCCTGATTTCTATAAGCTGCCATGCCGCTCTTGAATTTACCGATGTTGAGCAACTAGCCATCCCGATCGACTCAAAGGTATCCTCGCGTGCTCGAGCACACAAAGACTTATCTCACAGATACGAAGTCTTGGGACGCTCTCCGATCAAAGTGATCTGAAGTGATTAATCAATAGGGTTGACCGTAATTATTAAAAAAAAAAACGAGCTATTTATTGTACTATTTAATTGTGTTGGGTAGGTACCTAAGTGTTTTCTTTATTTTCAAATTTCAATAGGGGCCTTATCATTTACGTTTTCAATGATAAAATTGTTGATATAGTAATTAGTATGCGGGTATTAAATAAGTATAAAAAGAAAAAAAATATCATAACTTATTATACATTCTAAAAGCAAAATATGGACAAGATAGTCTATTTATTTATATTACTGGGCACGTTTTTTTCCAAAGGTATTATTTTGATTTATTAATTACTTAAATTTTCACTTGAAATTGAATACTGGGTCCTTATTCACTATCTTTATTTCGTTGTCGTGAAAAGGCCGTGCGAACTGGCGCATGGGCTCGCTCAGATGTCCACCACGCATGCGTGAATAAGGACCCTGGTCCGATTTAGATAAAATTTGGTGTGGAAGGATCCTATCCATGGTCAATCCTATCCATGGTTATGTTATTCAGCTCTGGAGCTATACTCAACCATATTACATTAAAACTTTTCATCGATTAAAACCTCCATTATTCCAATATTACACAAAGAATATCTAGCTTCATGACATCCTGGATGCAGTGAAAACACTAGACAGCACTAAAGTACTTTTATTAGATACTATTTCCAAAACAAAAAAATCTTATTAAACACAAAACTGTAGTCAGGTGTCATAATTCTTAGGAAGTCAGCTAAGCTAATGATCCCGTGGTGTGGCATCTAAATTATTCCTCAATAAATGGTAATGCTGATTGTACTTCTGTTTAATTTCAGGTACTTGGAGCATAAAGCTTGATTATGAATCCCTAAAAAAAGTAAGCGTTGAAAAGAGGATTACGGGTGGTGAGGAGACTACTATAGAAAAACATCCCCACATGGCATATTTGGAGATCCACTATATTTATGATGCTCCCTACCTTCCGTGCTCTGGTGCCATTGTCTCAAAACACCACATAGTGACGTCAGCTTTGTGTGTATTTGGGTAAGATCCAGATAGTTACTGTCGAAGTTTTTATTATTTAATATCTGATAATTTTGGTAAAAATCAGGTACCTATAATTCACATTTTAAAGCTATTGCATAGCTTATATCGCGGGTTATGAGCGCGGTGACCGAATCAAGAAATTCCGTAACGAAAATAAAACCTACAACCCACCACTCCGCCTACCATGTAGCTCGGCCGAGCGTTCGCTTAACTTATATGTATATGGTACGACTGTACGAAGCTCGCTCGGATCGAGATGAGCTGCTCCGAAAGGTAATGAAAAGAAAAAGAAAGTAAAAAGAATACTGCATAAATTTAATTATATATTATTTCATTTAAAAAAATAATAAATAATAATAATTGCTTAAGTTGATAAAAATGCTATGCAATAGCTTTACCGCGGCAGTCCCCAAGTGCCACACATTTTTTTTTATTTCGTAATATGGACCAAGATACTAAATTAAGTACATTCATTTATAAAATAGATAAGTGGTAAAAAGGTGAAAAAAAAATTATCTTAAATAAGTATATATTAACCAGTTAATTTTCAAAACGGCGTGCGTGTTAATAAAAAGACTAACACATAAATAGAATAAGTATGTACATACTTTTATTTTTGATTAAATTTAAATGTATTTTAAAATAACTTAATATTTTAGTGCTGATTCTATTGACGTCAGAGTTGGCAGTACAGACCGTACTAACGGAGGCCAACGCTTCACTTCAAAAGTTTTTATGGAACATCCAATGTTTAAGAGAGGACAATTTGAATATGATGTTGGTGTAGTGGTAATCAAAGAAGGAATGATACTAGATGGAAGCAGTGTCGTCCCTATTGAAGTGGTTGACCCTTACGATGATGCGCGTATTGGTGATATGGTCACCATTTCTGGATGGGGTCAAGTTGGACCTGACGTAAGTGTGTTTTTAAAAATGCTTGCAACTCTAATTTTATTTTATTTATTTATTTAATAACTATATGCACAGTTATGGTACAAACGCAGACTTAATGCTAAAATAATTATCTCACTGTCAAGCTTAGGGTGATGTAGAGATCAATCTGCCGTATAGTGTGCATGTGGTCTACGGCGCTGAAGCCTATTCGAAACCGTGCTGCATGGCCGGGAGCTGGAACTCTTTGAGTTTTTTAAGTGAAGCGGTTGGGAATTACTCTCAAGAACGACTAGTAGTTTTATCACCTTTTTTAAAAGATAAAACCACCTTACTCCTTTTTTTTTTAATGTGACAGGAAAAAATATTTCCAACACTTCCACCGTCCGGGGAAGACGGTGGAGGTAGTGTGGAGTTTGCACCCACTTAAAAACCCGCCAAGTATCGCCCGCCATCTTCGCGAACAGGCCGCCGGAATTTGTTATACCGTCGGCGGTATAACAGATTCCGGCGGCCCGCCCAGTGGCAATGCCCAGAAGCGATGTTGTTGCGTTCCGGGCATTTCACACCTACGCGGCCCCTGGATACACACAGGGTGCCGCGCTTCCACGGAAGATTACACCGTACGCCCGCCCGCAGCCCCGCCTAAGGCAGCATCAGGCGCAGATGTGCGCGTCGACGCCGCCCGGCTCGACAGCGACGGAGCGGATCCGCCAGGGAGCTCTCTTCCCAGACGCGCTCCGCCGCCTCCTTCTGTGAGATGACGTCCTCGCAGAAGGATGCGACCGCATTCCACGACCCCTCGCCCCCAACCATGGAGAGAACCACGGCCGGCAACGAGAGGTCACTTCCGACCACTGCGGTGAGAACTCCACGCTGCCCCTCCTAAACTGGACAATGGTGGAGGGTGTGTTGCGCCGAGTTCTCACCGCAGTCGCAGGTTCCCTCCTAGCGACCGTGTGCAAGTACTTCCCGAAGCACCCGTGCCCGGAAAGGACCTGCACCAGCCGGAAGGAAAGGGTCCCGTGCTGCCGCCCCGCCCACTCCTCCAGGACCGGCTGGAGCGCCTCCACGGTTCGAACACCTGCGTGGAGCGTGGAGCCTCCAGTCGGCCCTGCCACGATGTGGCATGATTGCCCGGTGGGCCCCACCGCGTCAAGCGCGCGGGCGAGGGCACCGAACCCCGTGCCCGAACAGCCACCGCCCGCTGATACACTTCGGCGAGCACCTCCGCCTCCAAATCCCACGGGGGTGTGCCGGCCAATGCGCACGCCGCCTCTGCAGAAACCATGCGATTTCCGCGTATGACCCTGACCACCATGGTCCGCCGGGGTCTCCCTAAACGGACCCTATTCTGGGCGGTCAGGGACGACCACCTCACTCCTACTCAAGGCTTGTGGTCTCACCTGGTCTTAAAAACTCTGTAGTTTAATTCCGTCATCACCCGGTGCATGGTTGTTCTTAAGCTGCTTTAAAGGTGGCTCAACCTTGGTCAACATCCGAGATGTCCTCTATAGGAACTCGTCTATTGGTGGGTGAGTGGTGATCTGTGGTCATCAACGCTAAGTCCCGTGAGTTTAGCCATCCGTGATGTGTACAGGTGTAAAGCCTTAAATTTTCTACACTACATCGAACCATTTTGAAATTCATAATGTTTAGATTTCATCAAATAGGGCCCAGCTGATGCTCAAAACCTTGTCTAATGATCTCAAAATATTATGTTAAAATATGGAAGAATTTGAATAATTTGTATTATTTTTAACATTTTAAAACCCTAAAAAAACGTTTTTTTAAAACTAATAACAGAAATACATGGTTTTCTAAAACTGGTAACGGTTATTGAATGCCCTATATAACACAACGCCAATCAATGCGCGTCGAAATCAATGATAAAATGAAATCAGTAAATACGAGTTCATACTTGTCGCCGCACGCCGGATGCGGATTAAACCGGTTTTTGAAAATGTTCTCGCTTCGTTTTTGTTCAGAACGAAATGTTTCGAACAGTTCTTTTAAAATACGTGTACAACACACATATTGTCAAAAAACTGTCCGAAACATTTTAAAAACGGTATTTTAAATAATGTTTCCGAGCCCTGAGCTAAACCATATACTACTAGCGAACGTTTCACCCGCGTAGTCCCCGTTCCCGTTGGAATACAGGGATAAAAATAGCCTTTGTCAGCCCGGAGGTAATGTAGCTTCCCAACGGTGAAAAGATTTTTGAAATCGGTCCACTAGTTTATGAGTTTATTCATTAAAAACACACACACACACACACACACACACACACAAATAATTCTTTCCTTTAGATAATCTTAGTATAGATTCAAGAATACGTGAGAACGAAATAATAGTATAAGTACCTCACACATATGCATACAAATAAATGTACATACCTACACATATACATACCTACATAAATATAACTATACTTATAGACATACATACAAACATTTTACTTTGCCCTCAAACAATATTTTTCTTGTCTTCAGTATTTGCTTCACTATTTGTTACCAATTTCTTTTTCATAGTCTGAAGCAAAATTGATAAAACTTCGCGTTGCTTCTGCGATATAATACGTTTGTATTTTTTTTACAGCCAAGTGATGACTTCAATTCCAATCTCCAGGAAGCTGATTTTGTTGTTGTAGAGAATAAAAATTGTGTAGGTCCGCAAGGTTCAAGTCCAATAATAACGGACGTACATATCTGTATTAAAAACGAAGACGGCACCGCTACTGCATGCGAAGTAAGCATATGTATTTTTATGTTATAATCTTTGCTATAATTCTACAATAGCGCATTACTCAAAAACCTAAAATTGAAGTTTGTATACCGTCTGGGTCCTTATTCATTATCTTTTTTTTCGTTTTCGCGTCAAGCTCGCGCTTATAACTGTCAAAATCTTGACTTATTGGTAATAGAAAGCTGCGCTTAGAAATGCATCGCGCGTGCGCGCGGACATCTTTGAGCGTTACTGGCATGCGCCAAATCGCGCGTGCTTGCCGCGAAATTAAAATAAACATAGTGAATAAGGACCCTGATTTCTGATACTCCTGATTTACTGTTTTTTATACACACTTAAATTAGCTTCACTTGTAACTAACTCACAATAAACAACAGTAATTATGTAACTAATAATGTGGTAGAATCTTGGAAGTCAATTTTAAACAATTTTTACCTGACTGTAAAGGAAGGGTAAAATAAGGGAAAAATAAATTTAAAAATAAAAAAACCTGCCTGCACAAAAGAGATGTCGGAGGCACTTTACTAAGTTCATCGAGATTCATTCTTTCATTTCCATCTTTTTTGTGCAGGCAGTTTTTTTTATTTTTAAACTTATCTTTTCTAATATATGTTTTTAACTTGTTTTAAAATTATAGTTTATTGTTTTAACATTCTACTCTTGGAACGACTTTTTAATACTTATATGTTAAGTGTGGCTTTTTGTTTCAGGGTGATCAAGGTGTACCTGTCGTTGATGAAAGTGGTTTGCTGGCTGGTGTAGTTGCTATGTTTCCTGATTGTGACCTTTCTAAACCATTAACCGTAGTTAGATTCAGCGATCCTCAAATTAGATCTTTTATAATGACGATGACAACTGAATAATATAATAAACAAGGTCCTACGTAGACGATATAACGCGATAAAATTTATGAATATTTAAAAAGTTTGACTTTTTCGTCTATTTTCTTCTAAAAACTCAGTAGCTACTGTTACCATTGTGTTAATTTGAATGTTTGTATTTTTTTCTTGTTAATGTAAATAACAATCTTCAATTTCAAAGATATAGTCTATTTTTTAATTTTACCCCATTATTATAACACCCATGAAATATACTTAAATAAAATCTACTTAAACAAAAATGAATTGCCGAAATGTATGTACGTGCATAACTTTAGAACAACTGCATCAAATTGGATAATTCTTTTAGGGTTCTGTAAAATAGGAACCCTTATCATCACTCACTTGTCCGTCTGTCCGTGTGTCACCACCGTTTTTCCTAGAAACGGGTGACCCTAAAAAGTTGAAATTTATACCAAATACTGTCTATATTCCCTATTAGGTGTATAAAAATCAAGGTCCTAAGTCAATACGATCACAAGATATATTGCAAAAATCTAAATTAGCCCCTAATTTAGATTTTTGCACAAAGGAGATCATTCATTTCGTACCCAAAAACCAAAGTGCCGGCCAGAAAAATAAAATGTTACATTCTTATAGGAAATAGTTTTCGAAACATTATTTTGAGTTGTTTTTTGATCGAACAATGTTATGTAGGTATAACTTCTTAAGTATCTACATAATAAATATAAGGGTTCTTAATCACTATGCTTTTTTTTCGATTTCGCGGCAAGCCCGCGCGAAGTGGCGTATACGCGGTGCGCTCAAAGATGTCAGCGCATGCGCGATGCATTTCTAAGCGCAGCTCTCTATTAATCATTATGACAAGATTTTTACAGATAAAAGCGCGGGTTGCCGTGAAAACGAAAGAAAAAATAGGTAATTAGGACCAAGGTCATCATATCATCATCAAAAACGGTATATTACCTGTATTGAAAATATTTTAATACGTGTAAAGTTTTAAATTAAAAGTACTGCAAGTAAAGTAAGATGGGCTGACGATGACAACTAGCCCAATGGCCGACTCGGATCTAAAATAAAAAGGCTGATTAGTCAGACGTGGAGAGTGAAGTCAACTAGATTTCTTTAGTTGAAACTAGTGTAGTAATGATGCTGCCTTGATGATTAATTTACGCACGTAATGATTGATTTAAAAAAAAATCGGGTGTCTGTAAAGTCGGCTTACTGACGATAGTTAAACGTACAGAGAGCGTCATAAAAAAATACTATCTAAGTCAGTTTAAAGACAAACAAACTTGCAATCCTTGCAAATGAAAATGCTTACAACATAAAATGCATCTTCTCTTGTGCTTTAGGCTATGCGTTGATGAGTCAATCAGTCAGTCAGGACCAGTAATTATTTTTATGTATAATAATAGATTAGGAACCATTTACGACTTCTTTATACTTATATTTCTACAACCTTAGCTAAGTATAGCAGGATGCTAATTCACCGAATGTTTTTTAATTGTAAGGTTTGATATTATTGGAAGTGGTCTTTTTCTATAGATTTTTTTCTATAGAAAGATATCATAAGAAAGAAAACTTACAAACGCTAAGAAAGATAGCAGTAATAAATTGAACAGTTAAATATGTTGTGATGGATCTTTTTTTTTAAAGACGACTCCCATATTATGTTACAAGCCCTGTGTCGCGGGGGACACAAGGTACACTCATACTTGAAACAACAATTTGTGGATCACATAAAGTGGTGTCCACGGTGTGGGAATCGAAACAACGACCTCAGGCGTAGCAGGCGGACACACTCCCACCGTGCCACAGAGGCAGTCAAATTTAAAACGAATTTGGAAGGCAGGCTAATCTCAGTAATTTCGTCACTTCCCTCAGTGTTAGATCTGAGTTGTCCTATGCACTTAGTCACCAGATTTTTATTTACTGGCTGTAAGCTAAAAGTAAAATGATTTAAAACAATATTGGGTTGCCCGCAATTCTTTAAAAACTATGTATTATATCCTTAGGGTTGAATAAATTGTGTGACGCATCTTTGTAGAATCTATTTATAAGTACTCTAAACCAGCCAGTTACATTCAGTACAACCAAAGAGGTTTGACAAAAATACTTTTGCCACTACATATTATTTAAATGTACATAAAAATGGTTATCCTAACTGACTTACAACCCAAAGCCCAAATCTTCTTCTCTAAGATACTGCTGACATAAATAAATTCAGTTTTCATAATTCAATCAAATTATAATTTCAGTGTGTCATTTTTTTTATTTTGATGGATTGTAGCCATTTCAGTATAACACCCACACACATACTATAAAGATATTATATTTTTTATATGCCATAAGATAATCATTACAAAGAAAGAATGAAAATAATTATTATTTGTCAAATGTATAATCACAAAATACAAGTAGGTAATTAATTAAAATAAGCAGCCGGACAAACATAGACCTACGTCATCAATAGTTGCAGTCTATGAAAACTACAATGGTAATATTCTCGTAGGACCTCTTTAGCAAAACTAAATTTTGAATACACATAAAACAATTATACAATATGTAACGCGTCCGTCTATCTAATCTGTCCAAATGACACTAAAACAAGTGATATTTGTGTAGGAAAGAAAATGAATTACAAAAAGATGTACATAAATTAAATACAAATAATGATGAAGCGTAATAGGTATCGAGCAAATCGTTCTTATTGATCCAGTGTCTAAAGAGCTTGATAATGACTGTGGTTCAATAAGTAAACCTGTAAAAAGTTTGCAAAGTACGAAGCGTAGGCAGGAGAACATTCCAACAACAGGAGGCAGCGTATCTAAAATTGCTCTTGAAACCTGTGGTTTTATTTTTCGGAATAGACATAAAATATTCAAAAGCTCTTGTCATATACGTGTATAAACTTTTGACCAAGATAACTTCATATACAAGTATATTGGTGTGCCTATGTCTATCACTACTTACTCCTTGAGAACAATCTAACCCTCGCTACTCCGATGGTGTTTCTTTATTTCTTCTTTCCTCAAATAAAAGAAGAAATAAAGAAACACCATCGGAGTTAGGCAAAAACGGTTATTGAAATTGACGTACTACTATAGTAACCAAACGAAAGCTTATTCTATTTTTTATTTTTAAACAGTCTTCAAAAAGGTATGTTTCAATACGTAGATATGTAATCTTATTGGAATTTACATATCTGCTTAGAAGCCTTAATAGATCATCATTATGATGATCTATTATGGTTCTAAAAAAAATACAAATAAATAAAAATATATGTCACGCATTTCATTTCACCAAAAATATTTCGTTTGAAAAGAGTAGTAGGTATTAAGGAGTAAACTACTTTTAAAAACTTTTAATACCAAGTTACCCCACCTCGACGTCAAGTGGTACTTGTTTGTGACACCCTGAGTAGAGGAAGTAAATTTAAAAAAATACAACAATGTGTAGCGTTTTTAAATTTATTTACAATTAAATAATATAACAAGATGTCTACAAAACCTTTACCAAACCAAGCCCAATAATATCTATAAGACAAATAATTTATACAAATACTAATAGTTTATAAGAATCATCACATTTTTAAAATAACATGATTAATGAAATGAAAACCATAAATAACTTTTTACACGGTGTCCTGACGCGAACGCAAATGACAGCGGCGCGGGGTGAAAACATCAAGACTCGATTATTTTTTAAAAGAGGCAAAACGCGTGCCGCAGAAATTTTCGAGACAATGTTTTTGGGGAACTTATTACAAAGCCACCGCATCCCAGTGAAGTCACGTTGTCTTTGCTTCACAATCGCTTTTGGTTTGAATCGCATACGTAGGACGCCGTGTTATTCAATTATTCAGTTGTCAGCGCCATAATAAATAGCCTGATTTGAGGTTCACCAAAACGAGTTATGGGTTGTGGTTCAGCAGCGTCACATTTAGTAGTACGAGATACAACACCGGCCAGCAAACCATCGTCATTCACAGCAGGGTCACCTAGATCCCCCTGTAATAAAAGCACATTGCATTAAACGCGTCTAGTTCCAAATTTTTGCCGGCAATAAAAATCACAGAATGTTGTCTGTCGTATCTAAATTTTATCAAGAATAGGCCTGCACTTTCCGAGATTGACACATTCAAATTAATAAACTCAGTTTAATAATCTTAATATCTTCGTAAAAACGAAAGTTTATTCGACCATTTACTCACTGACTAAAATCAAAATCACACCCTAAAAGACGAATAATCATCTTTTTCAAATTAATTATTAAAAATTAATATTAAAATAAATGTGGTTACCGTGCAAGCAGCGTCGACACCGTCGTCATCAATAGCACAGAACAGTCGGTCTGTTATTCCTGGAGCTTGATCGGAACATTCCCCTCTACTAATTACACCTAACTTAGCTTCCTTGAGGTTGATACTGATGAGGTCAAATAACTATTAAAAAAAAAAACCTATTAATGACATATTCCTATATATACCTTATAAAGCATGTTTAAAAATATTAATTATATAATATGATATTACAAACAGTGCTTTTGCGAGTTCACTCCAATTAGGTTGGTACTAATATGTCAATTTTGACATGTAGGTCGTTTAGGATATAAAGCGCAAGTCAGGGGACCTCAGCCCGAAGGTTGATCCTGGCAGTCGGCACGGCCGCACGGAAGATATAAATAAACAATGTGGTAATTTTATGAATATTGAATAGATTAACAAGTTTCACTTCCATTCTTCTAGAATTCAGATAAAAACAAGAGAAAAGGATGCAAAAAACTTTTTTTTTTATAATCGTCGCGACACCACACTGTTCAATGCGAAATAGAAAGACGAAACGAAAATAACTGGCTTGCTTTCTGAGATAGAGAGAGAGAGAGAGAGAGAGAGAGAGAGAGAGAGACATACAGAGAAACACGCGCACGCCGCACGGCTTACAACTATTACAACTATAGCAAAAAATGTCGTTACAACTTTTGATCTTTTGAAATAACTTACAAAAAGACGATTGTATACCGAAGAATATGCTCGAACCCACAGCTACACAATTGTCACCAATACTGGGTACCGAATTCATATCTTACGCGCACGCCACTCGAAGTGTAGAGTGTGTCGAAAGTGTCGTTACAACTTTTGGTCTTAATTTTTTCCGTCAAGCCCCCTTTCGCAACGCGCCTTGGAACTTCGTTCCAAAATGAGCTGCATCTTTATATACACACTTACTTTAGGTCCAACTTTACCCCATCCAGATATTGTGACCCCATCACCAGGAGCTGGATCATCGTTAAGGTCTACCAGGTCTATAGAGTCTACAGTTTCTCCATCTAGCAACATTCCTTCTTCTATTATCACTACAGCAACGTCATAATCACGTTCTCCTGCCGTATACATTGGATGTTCCAAAAAAACTGTTGTACTGTATTGTTGGCCTCCGCTGGTTCTGTCTGCACTGCCAACTCTGACGTCGATAGAATCAGCACTAAAATATTAAATTATTTTTAAATACTTGTTTAAAGTGGAAATTATGAAGATATATATTATTTTATGTATTTGGGCATTATTCCAATTGGTTTAATTTGAGTTAGAATTTTGAATGGAAAAAAAATCAAAAATGAAATGGTTTTTCAAAAAAGGTATTAATACGGGAGGGCTACTTAAATTAATGATTTTGATTACAAAATTGCCGAAATTAGGGGGAAAAACCGTACTTGTCTGTACACTGAGCTGCCGTAACTATATGACGTTCAGAGAGTATTGCTCCTGAGCAAACTATCAGAGGCCCCGAGCTGCTATGGCCCTGCAGAAATGCTTGGTAAGGATGTACTTCGATTATAGTCTCATCACCTCCTCTAATCCTGCTTTCAACGCCTACTTCTTTCAGGGACTCATGATTAGAAGATATGCTCCAAGCACCTGAAAGTGATCAGACGTAGAAATGGCATTGCCATTTTTGGCGATTTGACCAGTATTTCGGGTCCGCTACTAGGCGGCAGCGATAATGAAAATTTTAAGACGCTCAAATCATTAAGTGGTTATTTTTTTTAAATTATAAATACTACGGATCTTAATCGCGTGAATAAATTAAGGTAAGGTAATTTATTTAATGCTCGAAGTTTCGACCGTATTGCAACGGCCGTGGTCACGGGTAGACTTAAGACCCGTAGAATATATATTTTTATTATTTTTTAGTTATTTATTTTAGTGATCAGTATAATTATTGACTTTTCTTTGAGGCTAATGTCTATGTTTTTCGTTTCTATTGAGAATAACACCCTTTTTGACCGTAATACAGTTGTGTTAACTCAGTTAACTGGATCATCAGTAAACTTTCTTTCGTTAGTACAGTGACCGGCCTATAGAAAAATAAATATTTGAAAGCTAGTATTATCTTATATAAATATCAATGTAATATCTAAGATTAGTTTTGTCTGTACAATTGTATAAATTCGGAATTTCACTGTTTTCACTGCAACATTAAATTGTTTTAAAAATTGGGTGAGACGGAGGTGTCAAATATTATTCTAAAAAAAATTTAAATGAGAAGATGTAATGGCATTTCAGCGTCTTCTTTAAAAACTCTTTTACCTCAGCTTATTATAACTGTATCTACATGTTAGCCTTTCAAAGGACTGGTAATCTTCTTTACAATGTGATAAATATGGACACCAAGGGAAGAGATATCCCTAAATATGTTGCAAAAAGACTCTTAACTAAACAGTTATAACATCAAATTAAATAATCAATAATATTTGGAACAATACCATATTAAAAATAATCAAATTATACCTTTGAAGCAAATTAAGCCAAATAATGTGACCCAAATGGTTTGGCTGTCCATGTTTTACCTCAGTCCACAAAATAAGATCTTATGACAAACGTTTTAATTATATCTTATATACATATACTAATTTTATACCCGCATGAATACTTTATCAGTCATTTTATAATATAAGAATAATGATAAGGCCCCTATTAAAACTATAAAACATTAAAGAACACTATAGTTTTAATAATTAATACAATAATAATTAGGTATGTTAAAGTAAAACGTCGAACTACGATTTTGAGATTTATCAGTGAAGTTTTCGTTAATTTACTAATTTCCATGGTGTTATCATAAAATTTGCATCAGATCTGACATGTTTTGAAGAGTACGCGCCTAGTCATATATAACGATATATAACTAGGCGCGTACTCCTCAGAAGACGTCAGCACAATGGCGATAATACACGTATAATCACCCAGTATGCAACTCTCACTTCTGATGTTTTTTCTGTTGTTGAAACCGCAGTAAGCCTTTTTATTGGCTCATTGTGCATTGATACTTATTCTCTCATATTTATCAGTTCAGACAACCGAGACACTCTTAGAAGCCCAGCAATCCGCTCAGACTGCTGCATCACTCCAGGAGCGATGATGTTAGGAAATGTGCCCGATTTTTTGCTGCACTCTAAGATTACGCGCTTAGGCGTTTCTACACCTTTCATGCATCCTCTGCAGAGTGGGTTTTCTATTGTCCCAATGCTATAGATATGCTTGTTTAGGCGACAGTGTCCGTCAAGATGCAGATAGCCTTACGGAATTTGTCCATTTTATAACCAATTTATAAGGTAATTACTTATCTGGCATCACTACAGGTTTAACAAAAAATAAACCCTTATGAAATTTAGTGGACTAGTCCGCTGTAATAAAAAAAATAAAAACATTACACCTATTAAAATATTTTCAGTATGGGCTTTCTAGTTGTATTTAGAGCGAGTAAATATAATATAATTTTGAATTACCTCATAACTATTATGTACTTAATATAGTTCGATCAAAAAAATAACTGTATACAAATATAATATTAAAAATCGCGTAGTATTTAACGATTTTTTTAAAAATTGTGATCTGTTAAGATATGATCATAATATGGCTGAGATTTATTTAAACAATTTTTACGTACTAGCTTTAAATGTACAGTATTTTTATTTGTATATTTAATAGTATTATTATAATATAGGGAATCCATAACATTATGAGATACATTATCCACACAAACCAAGACGCTTCGTAGAGATCTTTTGAAATTTGACATTATGACGATATAATTGTCCGATATTATTCTTTTTTTTTTTTATTAGAAAAGATAACTAGCAATGTGTGATTGGATCCCACAGTACTAGCAATCTTGTTAACCCCTTCAACTAAGATCAAAGGCTTATGTTAGGAGTGGGTTCACGTCAGTAGTATAATGGGTAGGATTCGAACCCGCGACCTCACGATTGCGAGACCGATGCCCTAGCCATTAGGCTTTCGTATTTATTTTGATGATTATAAATTACCGACGAACATTTTTTTCGCCCGTTTTGTCCCACTGCATGGTAAAGGCAGGCATCTGTCCAGTTTTCTCTGTCTTGCGATAAAGTTTTCCCTGCTCATTCTTCTGGATTCATCGGATGCTCTTTTATAGTTCAATCTGTTTCTCTCTGAAATGCCCTGCCCCCCGAAATCAGGATGGCACCCAATCGCCTTAATTTTAAATGGAAGGTACGGACTTTGTTCCTTGATGGATCAGCTGAATCATCACATCATTAGTCACATAAATAATTGTCTGTATCTACGTATGTATTTTTGTAAGTATGTATACTATTGTATAGTTATATTGTACTTCAGTATTTATTTTATATTCTCTATCTAGCTATTTATATGTATTATGTAAGAATAATATGAAGTTTTTAATTTACAATTAGGTTACTGCACCTAAACATTCCATTTCTACATAACCCTAAGGTAGACTGGCAGAGAATGCTTTTAGCATTAAGTCCACCTTTTGTACAACTTTGTGCATAAAGTTTAAATAAATAAATTAAATAAATATAATAATTTATCATCATAGTATTATGTGTATGTATTTTTATGTTTTGTATTTTTTAACCTAAAGCCTAGACTATAGCTCTTATCATTAAGTAGGTATTATTATAAAATTTCTGAGATAATCAGGTCAGAACCTAGTATGCAGGTACAAAATTGGTATAAAAAGATATATTTATAATTTTAAACATTAGTCATCACATCTCTTTTTTAATACTAATGTAAAATATGAAAAATCTAGCCACTTACTTCATATTATTTGCTTCAATTTACATCAAAGGTATTTTTGTTTTTGTTTTTCAAATTTGCAATCGTTACAAATTAATTCTATTCTAATCTTGTATTTCCTAACAAAAGCAAACAATTGCAATTGCAATGGAAATTTCAAATTTAACAACTGTAATTAACCTAAGAAATTAAAATAAACATTATTATTATTTTAAATTAAACGTCTAAAATTTAATTGAAAAGTATTGATGTTTTCTTCTTGATTATTCATGTTTCAGTCATTTTGAAATATTGATACCTAAGTATTAATTTATTCTTACGACTTCAGCTAAACCTAATGCGTTCAAGATCAATTGAGGCAGGAATGGTGTCTTTTTCAACATTAACCCTGTATTTTAGGTCAATTCTAGGATTAACCAAGTCAATAGTGTTAACAATTTGAAATGAATCTTTTATTTTGAATTATTAACACTATTCACATCACATTCAATTCCCATCACACAAAATTTCGGACTTTTACCATTACGAATTGGTACATCTTAGGGTTTACCGGAAAATCTTAAAACCCACCGTAGTTCAGGCTTTTATAGTAACATATATTAAGTTAAATATACAGCAAGGTGGCTGCATGCGGTATTTGCGGCTCAATATTCGAACTAACATTGTATTTTTATATTAATTTGGGTATTGGGAAGCCTCATGCGAGCAAAATAAGGTCCATTATTGTTTAAATCATTTGATTACGTTACTACGACCCTCATATTATAACAATACTTACACCTTGCACATGCGATTTTAAATAGTGACAAGACCATTGGAGACCTGCTATCACGTTGATCGCTAAGCTTCAGCTCTCTGCCATACACTCGGCCTTCTAAAATGTAATAACCGATTCAAAAAGCTCGGAAAGCAGTCCGACACGGACTGGCGCGGCGATACAAACAAGACGTCCACACCCTCGTGTTCGTGCCAGGTGATTCCCGCTTTGAACGCTAGCGTGTGAATCTATTACTAAATACCTACTAAATGTAATGCCGGAATCAGACGAGCAGCACGCAGCTCGACAAGCAGCCTATTACGGGCTGGCGATACCAAAAAGCTGTTCACGAAGAGCCAAGCAACATATTCATAGGTACGCTCGCGCTTGTGTTTGTGCCAGTTGAATGTCGTTCTGTACGCGAGCGTATGAACCCAATATGAAATGTCATAGGAAAGTCACGCTATATACCGGTAGCCATGTCCAAATGAATCAATACACTTGCTAATTAATCCTCACAGTCTCGGACAAAACCGTTTCCGTTCACTAAAACATTCCGTTCCGTACAGATATAACCTCTTTCACAGCAGTCGGACTCACTCCCACTGTGTTCACAAAACGGTCAATATGATATCTACCTATAAACACATATAAAAAAATAAAATTTTGACGTAACATAGTTTTATTCCATTTCAGGTACTTGGAGCATTAAACTTGATCATGAGTCCCTAAAAGAAGTAGGCATTGAAAGCAGGATAATACGTGGTGATGAGACTACAATCGAACAACATCCTTACCAAGCGTTTTTGAGAGCCTCTGATTTTCGCGTAGCCTGCTCAGGTGCAATACTCACTAGTCACCACATAGTGACGACAGCTTTGTGTGTAGATAAGTACGTGCATATATTTACACCCTTACTTGTGGCATTTTTTGTCCATTATTTTTTATTGTCTATCCGTCGGTCTGTCAAGGCCCCTTACTACTACTAGAACTATAGAGGAATCGAATTAAAATAAAAACCTCCGGTCTCCAGTCCGTTGAAGTTGTGAAAGAATCAAACTTCTAAGTTAACGTCAAAAAAAGATACGGCAGCCTATGCTGTAAAAACCGTTAATTTCCACACTCTCAATTAGGTAATCAAAATTTATAGGCTATTTTACGTTGTATGAAATTTGGCAAGTAATACTACACAAACGACATAATATAATTATACATTTCTAATTAAATCATAAAAATATACTCTTTAAAAACTGCGAAACCGATTCCGGAAGTATAAGTTCAGGAATCGATTTTGCAGTTTTTAAAGACTTTATAATATGTACCTACAAATTTGTACGGAACCCTTGCGACTTAAGAAGTGGGTTTTCTGTTGTTTTTGTTTCATACTTACAACGTTATCTTAATATTAATTTTCAATGAAATTTGTGCGAAAATTTTGTTACTTTTCAATTGATCAGCTTGTAAAGCCTACTTAGCTGTGATAGTCTTCCTTTTAATTTCACTGTATATACTACCACCGTGGTATTTTTCTCATAGAAACCCCATCAACCATTTAGCTTGGCAGGAGGAGGGCACACTTGACTCTTCATGATTCCTAAATTTAATGATCTTCACAAATTTAGTTATTTCACTTTGTCGGCGTAAGTAATATGTATCCATGAAAAATTACAGCCTTCTAGCACTAACAGTCTCTGAGTTAAGCTGCGGAGAGACGGACGGACGGACATGGCGAAACTACCCTTTATAGTTTGGCGATGTCCGTTCCGGTTTCGTTTTTGTCATTTTGGCTACGAATCCCTTAGAACGACTTATTTTTAAGATTTTTTGAATATACTCGTTTCATTCCATTGAAAAAATACCTTCGTAATGTTTCAGAGCTGATTTTGTTAATGTCAGAATTGGCAGTGTACACAAGTATGAAAATGGTCACCAGTATACTTCAAAAACTTATATGGTCCATCCCATGTATTTGGCAGGAGAACCTGATTTTGACGTTGCTATACTGTTGATCAAAGAAGGAATGCCGCTTGATGGGGAAACCGTCGACACTATAGACTTGGTACCCCTAAACTATGATCCACCAACTGGTAAGAAGATGACTATTTCTGGATGGGGTGAAATTGGACCTGGTGTAAGTATTAATAATGGATCTTTTTGGACCTTCATCGTCGTTTATAATCGCAGATTTTTATCTGAATCAGTATTTGACAAAATATTTATTTATTTATTTATTAAGAAAACCAACAGCGATACAGTTTGTTTAACATATTGTTGACATTTGACATTTAGTCACATTTATATTTATTATATTCTTAGCATAATATACAAGTAAATTGTCCAGATCTCTTTGAAGCGCGATACAATCTTCGAGGCATCTAATGGTGTGAATTTTTTTTTATCGTCGGCGTACATTAGATGTTTCGATGTTTTTATACAATCTGAGATGTCAAACAAGTACGCATTGTAGAATAGGGGCGCCAAATGCGAGCCTTTAGGGACTCCGCGATAAGTCAGTCATCTTCTTGATAACTCAGTCGATATTTGCCAAATCAATAGGTATCAATGAAATGAAATGAAATGAAATGAATTTTTTTATTTTTTTTTATTTGCTTAAAATGTAGGTACATAATAGGTGAAGCATTAAGATTACATTCGTTCCATATACATTTTGTCGCTTACGACGTGCAAATCTTACATAAATGTCAAAAACAAAAGATAAATGATTTAGACATGACTTATTTAACCAGGTCAGACAGTGAGTAAAACCAATAAAATGAACATCTGTTTTATATTTAACTAGCGGCCTGCTCCGGCTTCGCATGGGTATAAAATATATGGATGTTATTATACATATAAACCTTCACTCTATCTATTATAAAAACGCATCAAAATCCGTTGCGTAGTTTTAAAGATTTCAGCATACATAGGGATATAGGGACAGAGAAAGCGACATTGTTATATACTATCTAGTGATGCTTTGTTTTATTTTGGACAGGGTAGCTACGAGTCCACTGTCACTCTCCTGGAAACTGATTTATATGCTGTTAGTACATACGACTGTGGTAACGGTAACCCAGATATAACAGAGAGACTATTCTGTCTTATCGACAGAGAGGACCAACGCCATACTTGTAACGTAAGCACTTGAGTATTTTAATGTTACTCTCTTTACTATTTTCAATTAAGTAGAAATTAAAAAGAGTTTAATTGAAGGTGTGATTTCATGTTTGGATACTGAGTGAATGAATCAATGACATTTTGCTTTTATAAAGTAAAAAATTTGGTTCGGCTACATGATTAATTTTAATGAAACTGATGTGGAAGTAATTTAAATCTTGAAGTATAACAATAGGCCTTAAATTGCATTAACCAGCTTTCGCTAGTTCTTTGTGCTGATTTTTATTGTTGTTAATAGCCTAGAACGACTTGATACGATCATTTAAACGATATGGAAATGCATGTAATTGGCATAATATTTAATTAACTTATTAACCTTTTTGTAAAATTTGTAGTAAGTTTCCTAAACAAAATGACCTTGCATGTCTCTATTTTCTTTTTATTTTTGTTTCAGGGTGATATGGGTGACCCTGTGGTGGATGAAGATGGTTTGCTGGCCGGTGTTGTATCTCTGTATATTATTTGTACTCCTAGTAAACTACAACCCGCAACTCGTTTTGGCGAACCCCAAATAAGGTCTTTTTTAATGGCCATGACGACGACGATGTAATAATTTTTATTTGTATTATTTTCTTTTTTGTTGTAAATGTAAAAAAAAGTAACGTTTTTTTTTGTCGGAAATTAACATGTTTTGAACGACGGAATACTAACTTGTGATGTATACTGTCTTAGTTGTTATGGCAAAAAAGAAGTCATAGATCACAGAAGGATTTTTACGTTGTACAAGAAATAGAGATAATCTACATTAAACATTTAGAAAAAAAAAAACATTTAAATATGCTTGAACTAACAAGATGTGTAGGAACTTCTGTAATATTATCATTAAAAAAACAAGAAATAAACTACGGAAGCAAGGAAATCACAGAAAGAAATTACGGAACGTTCTTAAAGGTATCTGCTCTACCAGTAAATTAACTGATCACTCATCTGATCTTCTTGCACATGACACCCGCAAAACTGTGTTGAGAAAGTAAACGACTTTTTTGCTAATGTGGGCAAAAAAATAGTGGAACAGGGTAACACAAAAAAAGAACAGCAGAACAGAACTTGAACACTAACACCACACTCATTTGTTCTACTTCCAACTGATAATACAGAAATTGGCCTTTTCATTTCGGATTTGAGAGGAAAGCAGCAACGGAAGTTGATCAAATATCTACTAATATTATTAAGCGTTATAATATAATATATATTACTAAAACGTATCTGTAATCTCGCTCTCACACAGGCGTATTACCTAAAGCTAGAGTAGAATAGCAAGAGTAAAACTTTAAATATTTAAACATTAAATAGGTAATTCTCGAATATTATAAAACAATAAGGTCCTTTTCACACGTTCACGGCCACGGCTATCAGGCGGCGAAGTGTATGGCGATGTTGTTCGTTAGCTTTCACACGTTCTGGCATACATGGCTATATATTCGCCACGGGATACCGGGCGCTGTCAACCCGGTAACCGGAACGTTTGAATAGAACCTAATTCTCAAAGTCGATGGTCTTATTCATGTATTTTAAACTTAGTATGGCTCAAAAAGAATTTAACACTTCGTTTAGTGTCGCTCGGCAATTCAATAATGCCATTAATTTAAACGTTTTATTTTTGCGAAATGAATATTTTAACGAAATTACAGAAACATTATATAACAAACCTTTAAACAATGGTAATTAATGAAAATGAAAGTTTTTAATAAAATGTATCTTTACGCTTGAATCTTTTTATTACCTTTATTTGTGTTTAATATGTTGCTAGAAAAAAAAAACATTACAAAAATCTTTCAGTAACGAAACGCTAAGCTAATGACACAAAGAAAGACAACCCTCTATATTGGCGAATTTCTCGTCATACTATACACTGACTCCTCGTCATGAAGAAAGCATTTTATATATCTTATCATAGACTAAAGGTACAATTGACTTCTTATTTAGTCTATGACAATGACAGCTACTGTTAATAATGTAAAAGAGTTTTTTTTGACGTGATAACTGGTGATAACGTTTTTTAAATCGATGTACGGCTGCACTCACGGAAAAGTGTAACGTTATTGACTGGTTGCTAAGCAATGCGAATGGCGATATGTCATCAATGGTTTCATATTATTACGTTATTACGTAAAATTTTCGTCCGTAAACCGACTTTACAGACAACCATTATTTTTAACAATTTATTCTTTAATAGAAGATATATGTTGCTACAGTGTTAGTTATTATTAAAATAATCTGTGAAATAGTGATGTTAATTACCACATCACTGTTTTTCGACTAAAGTGCACTGTAGCAAGTGTAGTTGCTGGGTAAATGAGACTTTTCTTTACTTACTTAATGTCTCAAATAAGGAGCGCAGTGCTGGAGACATTTGGATCTTGAAGGATTTGAGTGGTACTGATACTGTTATGGGCAACCTGACGCTCACCAGCAGGCGCACGATCTCCTGGTCTCTTCATTTCGTAGTATAAAAAAAGACATCAATTTTTCTTTTACAAAAGAACTTCCACAGCATTGTAGATCGATGACAGATTGGTTTTGGCAACCAATCATATAATTTTTATATAATAATGTTATATGAAGACCTCGTTTCTGAATATGGAAAGTTTTAAGTAATAAAATGTCCAACCTCCTTTCTTACATACTATTAAATTTTTATCCCCAATTGCGTTGTCAACAAGATTGACTAGAGAGAAAAGTATCTGGAAGTATTTTTAAACTTTGATACCTTTGATACCATTTCACTGCTTAATACAAAACTAAAGAAAATGAGGGTTAAAGGTATAACCCTCCAGCCCTTTAAATCTTACATTCAAATTTTCAAAAGATATGTACCAAGATGGAATTGTCTTGACAGCTTTGTTTTGATGAGACGCCCAACTTTATGTATACGACAAAATTATATTACGGTACATTAGTGGAAAAAACAGGTGTTAAATATGACAAATTTAACTTTACCGTTGGAAAACTATGGTACATCAGTAAAAACCTTAATCGTTGCATCATAAATTTATTTGCGGTTGGTAAACAAAGTGCGGCTATGTTGATGTATGGGGACTGTATTTTTCTAACGGCAAAGTTGAGTTGGTTTTCTTATCATCTGTTCTTTTCTAATGTACCACTATATATATTTGCATATACATAAAGTTTGGCGTCTCGTCAAAACGAAGCAACCATGAATGTTTGGGATATATTCTTTGAAAATTTGTTCTAGGAATTGCAAAGTGTTTGGGTTATCAAAGAGCTCGTAATTCCAAACGGGGGCTCGCAGGGTAGTATACTAGGTCCAACTCTGTTCTTGGGCACCACCAATTACAGCTCAGAAATGAAAACATTATTACATTTACTGATGACACGACTCTTAACTTCAATTATAAATCGTAGATTTTAAACCTCACATGAACGTATTGGTAAGTATTCTAGTAAAGTAATCGGAACTAAGTTGCCCTACATACATTACAAATGGTCTTACTGAATGGTTTTATGCATGGTGCCACTGTTGGTGGTCTTATTGTAACCTCAAAAAAATATCAGCCATCTCATTCTTAATTATAAGTTATATCAAGCTGAAATGAATATAGGGTGACAAAGATCATTTAGACCGAGCGTTTTAGAATTATAGTGCGTACGGCAAAAGGGATAAATGTTCCTGCTCAATACACCAGTATGAACGTTTGTCAGGTATCAGAAGTTGTCTGTGCTCTGATCACATGAAACTGTCGATGAGTATCGGTCAAAAGAACTACCATCTTTTTCTTCCTTCTGCAGAACCTGAAAACAAACCTGACAAGCAATGGTATTTGCTAGGGACACATATATAATCCGAACAAAAAATATTTGCGCCTTTCTGATATCGCTACTAAGTCACAGGGTTCCTCACTTAATGTTTACTTACTCCAAGGTCCTTATTTGCTAAGTATAAAGTCGAAGATCTGCTACAATGACAACGACTTTACTAAATGGCTAAAAAGAATAAATTTCTTTAAGAAATTTAAACTCTACGCATCCCTTGATGGTACTTCAAAGCGGAAGCTGCCGCCCACCCAAGAGATGTTACTAAACAAGAGCTTCACATATAAAGGTTGATAAATTTTCGCAATTTGTACACAAATGAAATTACATATACTACGGGTCTTAATCGCGTTAATAATTTAAGGTAAAATACCTTGTTTACTGCTCAACGTTTAGACCGTATAGCAACGGCCGTGGTCACGGGCAGACTGTCGTCACAGAATCTGTGACTCTCAACTCACCAGATTAGCAATTAACCAGATTTATTTACACAGAATAAACCATCGTGCTCATCACACAAAGTTTAATCCTGGGATACGATCTGACGATTTGGGAATCGAATCCGGGGTGGACACCCCGGATTCGATTCCCAGATCGACCCCACGACCTCTGACTTAGCAGTCAGGATAGAACAACACTAACCACTAGAACAACAGGTCAATCAAAATTATTCGTGCTTAAAATTACCCCCAACTAAAAACATTTATACAATTAATGTTGATAAACTTATGCGATTTGTACACATAAACGAAGTATTTTACGTTAAATTATTCACTCGATTAAGACCCGTAGTATATATAATTTCATAATTTATACAATTATGTATTATTGCATTTATACAGAAAGGAAACGTTTGTGCTTTTGCGCTATCCCTATTCCCGTGTATAACATAGTACATGACCGATATCACAGTTATCACAGTCAACGCGCGTTTTAATCGTATAAGACTGTTACTGTAGTATACAATGCATATTTCCATTACATACAATTTTATTTAGAAAATAAAACTAATTATTTATATAATTCACAAAACTTTGTTGCTTACAATAGTAAATTATGAGCCATCGATATGTTCTCGTTAATATTTCTATCGCTTTCATTCGTTTTAAAGTGCTTCTTGTAGCTCTGTATGGAGGAGGAGTCATCAGCACGCTTTACACTCAACTTAACAAAACCTTTGAGCGATCAGCTGTCAACACTAAAGTTTCTAGTATGCCCTAACGGAAGAGGCTGCAGCTCAACACGCATAAGTTTAGGAGTGGTTGGAAATAGAAAAGAACCAACCAACTGAAGCTGGAACAGTAAATAGCACAGGCGCGGATCCAGGATCATGTTTTGGGAGGGGGGCACTTTGACAAAACACTGGTCTAGTGTGAGTAGTTTTGCCTGTCAACGCGGACCAAACAGTTGAAAATTCACGAGTCTCGGGAGAGGGTGGGGCTTGCCTTAGATCCACACCTGAAACAGCTAGGACTAAGCTCCGAATTCTACTATATTAATTCTAATACTACCAACTTTTAAATTGTATTAAATGAGTTCATTATTTTTAAACTTAGTTAAATACTTTCAAAATTGTGTGGACCCATTTAATATAAAAAATCTATAGGTTTGGATTTGAACTGCAAAAACTGAAAAAGGGTCCGAAAATTTTGTAGCGCAGCTTTATTTTAGCTTGCAAAATATAGTTCCACACTTCAATAAAGGTCCAAATAACATACCAAAAATCCAACTTTACATCCCAAGTTGGATTTTTGGTATGTTATTTGACGTTTTTAGTACTTCAATTCTCTGTAGTTGTTTTAGCTAGTTGTAGGTTTTTTTGTAAAGTTTTACTGGGGTAAGTGTTGTTTCCTCCACAGCGAGTTACGGTTGCAATATACATCACAAATAATTCAATTCAATTCAAAATTCCTTATTCACTTAGGATGCAAAACAACTCTTGTGATACGTCGGGATTCTACATATACATGTAATGCCAAGTTCACAAACAATAGGTAAAGCCGGAGAATTAAATCGGGCAATAAAAACTCTCGGCCACTCTTTTCAAATTGCAAATTTTACAATGTTTCAATGTTTATAAAAAAATGGACATGGGGGTAAGGTGCTGCAACTAATATGCTATACACCATGTTAAAGGACTGATGCAAATTGTATTATCAAAAAGTTGAAACATGAGATAAACCAAAATCAGCCTTAGTGGGGTACAATATAGTAGGAGCATCGACTTACAACAAAGGTAAAAACTATTTTAATACCATTAAATGTTAGTATATTGATAGTTCAAAACATGTTTAATGCCGGAAAAAAATCTTATTGCTGCGTCTTTACTTTTCTTTACATTAACAAGAAAGAAAATAGTACAGCACAAAATATTACACCGTCGTTGTCATGGCCATAATAAAAGACCTGATTTGGGGTTCGCCAAAACGAGTTACAGGTTGTAGTTCATTATCGGAACACATAATATACAGAGATACAACACCAGCCAGCAAACCATCTTCGTCCACAACAGGGTCACCCATATCACCCTGAAATAGTCAAAAAAAGAAAATAGAGCATGACACATAAACTACAAGGTTTTTGGGAGGGGAGAGGGGGAGCATACTACTAATTTAACAAAATGATGTAATGAATATGCTAATAACAAGCATATATATGACGCAATTATGTCAAGTCCTTCTAGGTAATAAAAATCAGTGAAAAGAACCAGCCAAATTTGATTGGTTTAAATACCTTTGTCGTTCCTCAAGATACAAACTACTCCCACACGATTTTTCATCAAAACCGCTCATGTATCTGTAAACGAACCCTTCAGTTGTTTAATCGTTATCAAAGCTCAATGTCATTGATTCAATCTTTCAGTGCCCAAACATGAAAACATACACTAACCTCTTTTTAATATGTATTTAATTGCGAGGTTTATCAAATTTGCCACCGTTGGTGAAAAATGTTACACCTTCCTCGCCTTGGAAAGCAAATGGCCTGCGCCTAATCTCTCACAGATCGAGTCGGAGCTGCGTAGTTGGCTAGTCTCTGATGAGATTGGCCGCCGTAACCGACATTGTTTAGTAGACCATTAATTAGAGAAAGTAGACCAGCTAACAATACTATACAATACTGAAGTGCTTACCTTACAAGTATGGTGTTTGTCCCCTTTGTCGATAAGACAGAACAGTCTATCTGTTATATCTGGGTTTCCTTCAGCACACTCGCTTGTATTTATTGCATATAAATCAACCTCCTCGAGTTTGTGAGTATACTGATAGCTACCCTGTCCAACATCAAATAAAACATTAAATATAGCCAGACGTCAGATGTTTCTCTTATTGAATCTGTCTTTGATAAAATGGTATTGATATTGATTTCAAATACTAATGAAATGCACCAAATATAACGATGTGCGTCTTTATAAATTATACTTACGTCAGTTCCCCAGTCACCCCATCCAGAAACAATCATTTTTTTACCAGTTATCGGATCATTGTTAAGGGAAACCAAATCTATAGTGTCGACAGTTTCCCCATCGAGCTCCATTCCGTTTTGGATTAACACTATAGCAACGTCAAAATCAGGTTCTCCTGCTAAATACATTGGATGGACCATATACATTTTTGTAGTATACTCATCACCACCTTCAAACTTGTGTGTACTGCCAACTCTGATATTAATGGAATCTGCTCTGAAACATTAAGTTTTTTTTTAAATATTTGTTTTTTTTTTAATTTGCTTGAAGTACACTGTACAGGGTGATTTGTAATATACTAATTACCTCCCTCTCGTGTCATCTTTACATAAGACTAAATCACTTTGTAATATCAGTTTTGGAAAATAATAAAAAATTAACCCTTAAGCTACTCTAAATTTTAAATATTAATATTTACACTACCTATGCACAAATTACTATATTAAAAAAAAACAAAACAAGCAGGCGTTCCAGAAGGCTGGCAGCATTGCCGCGTTGTATAGCAATGCTGATTCGCTAAGCGAAGTACAGGCCAGCCTTCTGGTCACGTGAAGCGTCGATCAGGAGTTTACTCAAAATTTTATAAAATGATCGTGCACTCGGACCCCATGACCATGACATGTTTCGACTCCAAACGGCTCAAAAACATAATCTCCGACAAGATTATTTTATTTGCGTCGTTTGTAGCCTCCGCCGATGCGGCAGCAGCGCCGGCACATCCTATTGTACCTAAAAGATGTGCGTTCCACACCAAGGGCCGGCCCATCTTCCAGGGTAACAACGACATACCAACCGGTGTCTTCCCATCGCCAGCCCCGCGGGTTACCGTATAGCTGGTACACCGGCGGTGACAAGAGACGTCGAGGTTGGCGTGTCGCGAGATGAGACCTGCACTCCTACCGCATGAAAGGCCATGGTGTCCGAGACTGTCGACAACTTCACCACAGTGGAACCGATGCGGAGAAATACAGAAATACATGGCGCACCTAGTCGTAGGCAAAACCCTTAAACTTGATAATATTAAAAAAAACATGAAACACTAGTACCTAATGTTTCAAGTTTAACTTACATCTTGCATGTAAAATAAAAAAAAAAATTAAAAAATAATAATAATAAAAAAAAAAATGGTGTTTTAATAAAATAAGGTAGGTTACTTAGCTATCATCAGTTTTTTCATTCATTCAATTGTAAATAGTATGCGTATAAATCGTACTTGTCTACACACAGAGCTGACGTCACTATATGGTGACTAGTGAGTATTGCTCCGGAGCAGCCTACGCGAAAATCAGAGGCTCTCAAAAACGCTTGGTAGGGATGTTTTTCGATTGTAGTTTCATCACCCCGTAATAGCCTACTTTCAACGGGTGTTTCTTTCAGGGACTCATGATTAAGGTTAATGCTCCATACATCTGAAACGGAAAAAAAGCAATGTGCCGTCTAAACCACAGAATAAATAGCACAAGTACTCAAATTGTTTCCGAGTCTGTGTGAAGACTGTAAGACAGTGAAATGAGAGTGCCGACGTCGCTCACATTTCATGTTATTGCTCTCTGTTATTTTAACTATCAATTGTCTTGCACTCATTGCATGGAAATGTAGAATACCAGATTTTTTTTATTATTTCGTTATAACTAGCAGATTTAATATAGTAAAGGTAATATTACTACACTCCTTTAATCAGTAATCTCTCTGAAAATCTTAGATTTTTATTTAGTTTATTTTATTTTTCATTTTAATTTAAGGAGAGATGCATACCTATATAATTAGGTATCAAGATTCTAAAATGACTATAAAATTAATTAATTAAAAAGTGAAGAATAAAAAACGTCGATTAAAAATACTTTTATATTTACAAATTTATATGGTTAATTTAAAATTCATGTATACAATTGAATTAATTAGTCACAACTCCAAATTAAAAAAAACAGATAATACCTTTTGTGCAAATTGTGGCAAGTAAAATGAAGTAAATTGCTAGTTTGTCCATATTTTACTTTCGAATATAAAACAAGATGTGATGACCAATGTTTAAAATTGTTTATTTATATAGGTACTAATTTTACACCTGCATACTAGGTTGACATCTGGGTATCTCAGAAATTTTGTAATTGGTCCTTATCATTTAGGTCTAGGACCTTCATTAAAAAAATATAATAAAATAATATATTATACTAGCTGCCCCGCGAAACTTCGTATGCGTAATTTTTCCCCGTTTTTTAAACATTTCTCGTCGCTTTTCCGCTCCTTTTAGTCGTAGCGCGATGTTATATAGCCTATAGCCTTCCTCGATAAATGGGCTATCCAACAAAAAAAGATTTTTTCAAATCGGACCAGTAGTTCCTGAGATTAGCGCGTTTAAACAAACAAACATACAAACAAAGCAAACAAACAAACAAACTCTTCGGCTTTATAATATTAGTATAGATTAAGTACACATAATGGGGTATTTAAGTAGTGATCATAAATTACGCTCTCCGCCTCACGAAAAATGATTGGCTACGCCCATGCAATGTAGTGTACCTATACTGAAACATATTTTCATTAAATACATTACTAAATGCTCTGGGTCCTTATTCACTTCTTTTTTTTTTCTTTTCGCGGTAAGTTCGTGTGAATTGGCGCTTGCGCCCTGCGACATGGCGCATGCGCGATGCGCACAAAGATGTCCGCCGTGCCTGCACGTTGATGGATTTCTAAGGCTTACTGCGAAAACGGAAAAAAAGAACACAATCGCCTCTTAACTCTGAAATAGTTGACAACACATATAAGTACGACACCTATAAGTGCTTAAGCTGCTACTGAGAAGAAACGTGCAGCAATGCAGAGAAAGAAGAGCGGGAGCGTACCTTCGACTCCTGCTAAAGGGCAAATTGGTACAGAGAGCTTCAAAGAAGAAGAGGATGCCCTCCAGACGTAGCCAATGTGGTAACGGCGTGACGGGACCTAACATGCTGCTGTGTCCCGAAATACCAACGACGTAGCTATATTTCTCGTCTGCATCACACGACGAAGGCAGATGAACTAATCGTGTATCTCAAGATCAAGACAAAGTGGACTAGAGTGAGAAGTTGGAGTCGCGCCATATCGTCAACGTCAAATCGTTTGTGATGCAAGTTCCGTCTTCATGAAGGAGAACTTCTGGCCGAAGGGTGTCGCGTGCCGACGTTTTCGTGGAAGATTACATGTCACCAGGCAGCTAAACATGACACCGTCGTCATCTTAGTCTCACTGTCGTATAAAAATAAGTAGTGAAATTTAAGTTTTAATTACGATGTATTGGTTTATTATTATATTTTTTCATGAGTGTATTTGAATAATATGGGCCTGAATAGCCTGAAATAAATGATTACTATTATAATATGTACGTGTCTAGGTATGTTTTACGAATTATATTAATTGTATCCCGACTTTCAAGTGAAGTAGCTAGTTCATGATAGTATACCCTGTGTCACCTTGCCCTATAAATTAACGGTAGCGTAATTATCTATTTAAGTACCTAAATGTGAAAATAAAAAAAAACAAGTTTTTACAATTAGTTAATAGGGGCTCTATCATCTAGTACATATAATATTAAAAATTGTTTATGATTTTTATTTAAAATTTGTTATCTCTGCGATATTGCAGGGATATACGTTACTGACTGATCGTGAATGCGCTCCCTACTCCCACGTATAACATAGTACTTGACTGATACCACAGTGAGCGTGCATTTTGTTCTCACGAATAACATCGTATTATGACCGTATTATAATATGTATGTGTTTATTATAAACAATGTTATTTATTCTCAATTTTTTAATTCAATCCATTTCATTTATTTTTACATAACATTGGCACATTTAGAGAGGTGTCAGTAATTACAATATTGAGCATTCCAAGTTTTACAAAGTTGGTGTGCAAATATTACTGAGAATAACAATTTTTATTGTATTAAGTGATTATATTTAGATGTTATTAATGATATTATTTGTCAATGGGATTGATGGCTGGTACGTAATCAATAACAAATCAATCATAATAAAATGAAAATTCGCATTTTATGGCTTACAATAGTATTCAAAGAAGCCATGGATACGTTAAACAGGTATGCTAAAAGTATAAGAACACAGAAACACAATGCAACAGTCTTCATAGGGGCCTCATCATGTCTCTAATTATAACATTTCTGAGATAGTATGCTGGTACAAAATAAGTATATAAAGATACAATTTAAAACATTAGTCATCAGATCTTACTTTGTGTTACAAAGTAAAACATGGAGAGTCTAATTATTTTCTTCATATTATTTACCTCGTTTTGCTCTAAAGGTATTATTTGTTTTTGTTTTTTTTTTTTTAATATGGTATTATGGCAAATATTTTGTTGTCTTATAAATCTATGACCGGTCATAGATTTATTCTATCTGCCCGCTAATAGGCTGAAGTATCAGCCTATCAGCAGGCAGATAGCACTCTCCTAATTTCCACCACAACTTCCGGTCCTCTGCCTTCCGCATCCAGTCCATCCCAGCGACCTTCTTTAGGTCGTCGGTTCATCTGGCTGGGGGCCGTCCTACCTTGCGTGTGCTGAGTCGAGGATCTGAACTGTATATATATATATATGAGTACCGAGATTATAGACAACAACGCGCACATAGACATCTCACACGGACGCACGCACGGGTACGAGGCACGCCTTCGGAACAAAGTGCACCGAGTGTTAGATCCACGTCCGTGAGCGACGATATTTATTTATATACGTCGCTCAAGTGGAATATGCAGGCGCGGATCGAAGTTAAACAGGGACAATCCCCCCCCTCCCCCCCCGACTCACAAATTTTCTAGTGTTCGCCATACATTTGATCCGTCGCACGATGACGAGTGACCCACACTTGGCCGGTGATGGGTCAAATTGCCCACCCCAGAACATGATCGTGGATCCGCGCCTGGATGTATGTATGATGCTTGTCTTATGTACTTGTGTATGTAAGTTCGGTAAAAGAAAAGTGTGTTAATTTTTAAATGACTTATTATAGCGAATTTGACTACGTCATCATCTGACCTATATTTAAATTTATGTGCTTACAGCGAATGTGTCAATGTTATCATTATTTACATAAATAAATCTGATATTTTAAATATTTATTTACTTCCTTACAATTCTTACTTTTATTTATATTACCTATATTTATATTATGTAGTACATATATTTAATAACGCTGTAGGTATTTACAGGATGATTTTTAATACACTAATAACTTGCCGCTCGTGGTGTCTTCACATATCATCAAATAATTTTGTTATAAAAAAATACAAATGAAAAGATGGGGGTGTGATAAAAGTAGGTGGTAGGGAGTGACGGACTCCCTACTACCTACTTTTGTCACACCATCATCTACCACACATCTGTGAGACCCCGGAGTAAAATCGATGTTTTGCTTGGTTCATGGCCTAAACCTCTCGATAAACAATGGTTTTACTCCAGTGAAATAGTCTGTAGGTGGTTTAGGTCATACCTCTAAAAACAAGTGGTAGGTGATTAAGGGTTAATACGAATATCCCTACTAATATATAAATGTGAATGACACGAAGTTGCACGGGACAGCTAGTTTTAAATATTTTCCAAAACTGATATTACAAAGTTATTAAGTGTTATGTAAAGAAGCCATGACCGGGAGGTTATTATTATCGTTTTATATTGTTAGCTTGTGGTTCTTCAATGTGGTTTCAATCGGCTACAAATAAAGGTTGTGTAGATAACAACAGTCCATTACGTCAATAACGGACTGCTGTTATCTACACAATCTTTATTTCTGGCCGTTTTACTAGAATAACATTGTAAATGTCAAAAACCATTAAATTTATGTAGGTACCAGAACAATAAAAACTCAACAGGTTTTCTATAAGCATTGAGCAAAACGAGACAATACTAACGTATATTTGCTGTGTAATTAGTAGTAGTCAATGTAAGGTGTGCCATTCACATCTGAATCTCGGGTTATAAAAACCAATAGTTCAGGAATCTAGACCATATTTTTGAATGATTTATTAACAAATGTAGAGTTTTAGGTTTTTCCCAATAGTTGTAGTATAAGACGATAATACTTGCCAAATTTCCTAGTTCTAGATCAATGGAAAATACCATTTAAATTTTGATTCCCTCGAGAGTGTCATAAACGGCCATATCTTTTTTTGACGTTCACTAAGAAGTTTGATTTTTTCACAGCTTCGAGGGACTGTAGACCTGAATTTGAATGATTTTAATTTCCTTAAAGGAAAATAAGGGTTCCGTTTTTTCTTTTGAGCTACGCAACCCTAAAAAAGACTACAATTTTCACCAAGTAAAATAAACCTCATAACTTTTTATAAAGGAACAAGCAGTATTGAGTGTTAGGTATACAGAAATTATTAGTTTATTATTAACGAATGGCCCGCCCCGGCTTTGCACAGGCAATATAATATAGCTTTTGACATTCAAAAATAACGTGACTTGCTAATGGTAAAAGAATTTTCAAAATCGGTTCAGGAGATTGAGAAATTACCGGCTAAACCTCACAAACTCCACCTCTGTGGCGCGGTGTTCGACTGCTACACAAGATTTCGATTTCCACACGAGACACCACTTTGTGTGATTCACAAATAGTTGTTCCGAGTCTGGGTGTACTTTGTGTCCCTGACTTATATGTTTGTAAAGTCCGCGACACAGGGCTTGTATAATGAGGAGGGAAGCGCTTAAAAAAAAATCACAAATTTTACCTCTATATAATTTTAGTGTAGATGTATAGATAGATAAAGCTTTAAACTATTTAAAAAGCGATACAGATGACAGACCTAATGATTCATGCTCCTCAGATCGTCTAAGGAGTCATCCTAATCACGGTCGACTTGTAGCATACCCGGAAGACAGGCCAAATTGCCAAGTTAAATGGCGATTCTTATTCTACTTCCGTTCACTTTAGGTGCTTGGAGCATAACTCGTGATAACGAATTCCTGAAAAATGTAGGCGTTGAAAACAGAATTAGAGGTGGTGAGGAGACTACAATCGAAGAACATCCCTACCAAGCGTTTTTGCAGGCCCAAGGTAGCTCGGGCCCTCTTTCAGTCTGCTCAGGCGCAATTGTCTCTCCTCGCAATATAGTGACTTCAGCTCAGTGTATAGATAAGTACGTTTTATACCTTCAGCATTTACGCAATTTGATTTAAATTAAAAAAAAATATGTCGTGCGTGCCCAAATTCTTGTTTGTAAAATATTTTCAAACGTTTCATTAAAATACTTTCCATTCATAATTCTAAGCCAAACACGTAAAATTGGACATTGACATTTTCAATAATTGAATTTTAAAATAACATATTTTTTTAGTGCTGAGTCTATTGACGTCAGAGTTGGCAGTACAGACAGAACCAGTGGAGGCCAACAATATACTACAACAGTTTTTATGGTTCATCCAATGTATATGGCAGGAGAACGCGATTATGATGTTGGTGTACTGATAATCGAAGAAGGAATGATGCTTGATGGAGTAACTGTCGACACTATAGACCTGGTAGACATAAACGATGATCCAGCACCTGGTGATGTGATTACAATATCTGGATGGGGTAAAGTTGGACCTAGAGTAAGTATGTATTTAAAGATCAAAATCTTATTTGCGGCCTTCAAAAAAGGTTGTTTGACCCGTATGTTTGTTTGTAAGTATGTATGTTAGCGATTTTCTCAAAAGCTGGTAATCAGATTTAGATGGGGTTTTCGCTGTTCAACTGCTTATTTTCTAGGAAGATGTAGAGTCTAAAATGTTGTCCTTATAAAACACCAGAGATTTAGACTAAAACATAGACGTGAGTCAGCGAAATTTGCATTCGGTGATGGGCTTTATATTTTATTCTCCTTGAAGGCGGTTCATTTTTTAAGTAATTTTCTTGATGTTCATTTAAAGGCGGTTTTTTATTTAATGGTTTTCTCTTGTTGCATTCACCTAATCTTCTCAATATATACAGTAGATATTTGTATAAATTACATCTTTCTGTTGTGCCCAATAGGATGCCTCTGAAAATTAATACAATTATTTTGTTTAATAGTTATTTGACATGATCAGTATCAACCTTAAGAAAGCCGAACTAGAAGGAGTTAGTAGGGGGCAATGCGCAGGTCAAGCTTCGGGAATATCAGACAGACTGTTTTGTGCTATTGACGGAAACGGCACAGACGCTGCTTGTATGGTAAGCAAATTAAAAATCTTCATTTGAAAATAGTTGAATAGGGGTACTTTAGCCTGTGATTTCAAATTAAGGCAATGAGATTTACTGAGGATGTAAAGACCTTTCGTTTTCATGAAAGTAAAAAGATTATAAAATTGATGAATTTGTTTGTTGAGATTTTTTTGATATTAATAATAATAATAATAATATCTTGGGACAACTCACATAACGCTATCTGATCCCAAACTAAGCAGAGCTTGTACTATGGAAACCAGACAACTGATAAACATACTTAAATATTTCTAAATACATACATATTATAGATAAATAACACCTAGACACAGAATAAACCATCGTGCTCATCACACAAAGTTTTATCCTGGGTGGGGATCGAACCCACGACCTCTTGCGTAGCAGTCGGATACACTCGCGCCACAGAGGTTTCATACTTGTTGCGATTTTCTTATCGTAATGTGCTTTTATTTTAGGGCGATCTAGGAGACCCTGCTGTTAATGAAGATGGTTTGCTGGCCGGTGTAGTATCTCGTTCTACTCGATGTGACCCTGCCCAACCTCAACCCATAACTCGTTTTGGCGAAGCTCAAATCAGATCTTTTATTATGACGATGACAACTGAATAATTCAATAACACGGGGTCCTAAGTAGGCGATTCACTGCGATGTCTTATGTGCCACAAAAAAAGGGTCGCGAAAATATTATGGAATGTGATCGCGTTCGCTACATTCCACACCGTGGCACTTGTATCCTATGTGTGTTGCCCCTTCAATATTTGATCGACTGTTGTTTATTTTCATACCTCGCCGCTTATTTGCGTTCGCGTCATGAGCGCTTACTAGGACACCGTGTAATTATTTTCTAATTTAATTATGAATGCTTCAAGTTCTTGATTTTATTATTAATTTTACTTATTCTGTAGCTTATTGTTATTATTGTTATAAACTATAAATTTGTATTAACTCTTTTTCTTGTTAGATAGGTACTTAATGTTTATTGATTGGGTTGGTAAAGGTTTTGAAGATACCATGAATTTAACTTTAAATATAATTAATAACACAATAATAAATTGTTATTTGTTTATTTTACCTCCTCCACTTAGGGTGTGACAAATTATACCACGGTAAGTTAGGGTCGACTAACTAGGTATGATCAGTTTTGAACCTGGTTTTGCACATACAAAGGAATATATGAATTTCATTACTTTATTAAAGCCCTGCTTAAACAAAATAGCTAAACAATGTGATAAATTCAGGCATTTGGCATAAGTGGGTAGCATTATGAATAATGGCTAGCGATTATGTAGATTAACTCTCTAATTTGTTCTCTTAAAAGCCTACACGATTGGCCACTCTACAGTTTAGTAAGGCACTTTTTAAAGTCTTAAATCTGAAAGATAATTGTTAATAAATATTAATATGTCAAGATTGATAAATCGCAATTGGGTTGCCTTGCCATTAGACTCAGTGTTAAAACACTTTATATACTTACTTTTTTTTAAAGGGATCCTGGGGAACAGATGATTTCACGTGGATCCCCCCTGGTGGAACCCGTCCTTGGTAAATCACGTGTTATTGTTGTAAACTTTCATTGTTAATATAGATACGTCAGTTTTTTTTTTTATGATACTAAAAGTTATTTTATTCCTTACTAGCTGTCCCGCGCACCTTCGTTTGCGCAAATTTTGCCCGTTTTTGCAACATTTCTCGTTGCTGCTTCGCTCCTTCTAGTTGCCTATAGCCTTCCTCGATAAATAGGCTATCCAACAGTAAAATAATTTTTCAATTCGTATCAATAGTTCCTGAGATTACCGCGTTCAAACAAATAAACAAACAAACTCTTCAGCTTTATAATCACATCACACTAATATTATAAAGGCGAAAGTTTGTGAGTGTGTATATGTTTGTTACTTCTTCACGGCTAAACGTCTGGAGCGATTTTAATAAAATTTGATTTGGAGTTAACTGACACCCTGGATTAACACATGGGCTAATAAACCGTGGGTTACACGGCGGGGAACAGGTAGTATTAGTATAGATTCAAAAGTATTAATAAAAAAATAATAATAAAATAAAAGAAACAGTTTAATATAAATCAACCTCGCTTACCGAGGGTACCGTACAAATTTGTTTTTTCTTATGATGTAACTATAATATAATATGGGGTTTTAGTTCTTTTTCCTATGTTTGTCTTTTATGTTATTTTGTTAACGAGAAAACAAAAAAGTAGGAATCATGGAATCTACTTTTAGGTTATCAAAAGAAAGATTTTTTACCTACATTGGCAAAAGATGAGTTATACAGAGATTTTTTAACCAAACCATGATAGGTACCTACTTAACGTTAAGTAAATATAACTTTAGTACTCTATACAACTCAACATAGGTATTTAACCTACTTAATGATTTAGCTATAATACCCAAATCATTCAGACACTAAACAATAAGTCATTCGTATAATATTGTCATGAAATATATAATTAGGTACAATTTTCTTCAAAAGATATTTAATATTCATGTTGATAGGAGATAGACCTATTTAAAAAGGCAGTTGAATCTAAACATTTAAATAAGTCATTGATTCATACACATTCCTCTTATTATAAACAACAACATTATAAACAATCCTTTTTGAATAAAAGCTACTGTGCCCTGTAATAGTTACGTATTAACAATATAGATGTTAAGCTCATTCTAAAACATACAAACAAAAGAATATAATTATTTAATTGTTAATAGTTGACATATTTAGAATTATGTCAAGCTGACAAGCAGTATTGCCAAACGACTAAGTGAATTATTCCCCTATATTTTATATCCCCCCGAAAATTTGATTCTTGTAAAAAAAAACCCCAAAACTACACTGATAAAGTGTAGAGTAGGTGCAATTTTCTAAGTGAAAATATGGTACTAATATAGCCTAATAAAAAAACTACCCTAATTTGCCGGGAATCTCTCCAATCTGACAATAGTGCTAATAAGTGACAAATTGTCATTTGTTTAGTGTTCACGTCCAAAAATATTACTTTATTATTTCCATATTCCTAAACAATTGAATAAATATTTTTTTTATTGTCTATTAAATACCTCGCACTCAATAGTTAACCATTGTGTATTTATATTCAATTAAACCCTAACAATAACTTAAAATTCGTTAGTCGAGATTCTCGATTATGGAAATAATCGAGGAAAATAATGATAGGAAATTTGAAATATTGCAGCACAGTAACATGCTAGACAACATCCATGCGTTATCATAACCGAGATATCGTCGACAAGCATTGTGTAATATAAGAATTTGGTTTCTGACATCGTTCGTGATCTCTAGGTTGCAGCATCTGTGAGCTCGTCGTTGTAGACATTTTTGACGCTTAGTGAATTGACTAGCTGGGCTTTATGTGACCAAAACAGTACCTCTTGATTAAAATAAATAAACTCTCTGCTCTTAAAATTACTTTAATTTTAACAAAGTAGGATAAAATATGCAAAAAGAACGTGGCAGATGTATTAAAATCCATTTTGGACTACTTTTGTGTTCATCATGTACTCAAAATGATTCATAACGTGTTAATATTGTCGGGGGTATCTGAGCTTTGCGCTATACAAAGAATAACATGGTAGGTATATGTAAATAAGTATATCACTCTATGACCTCCCGATATATTATCTAAAACAATAATGTAGTCAAAATTTAGTTGAAGTTTAACAACTTCAACTAAATTTTGACTACATTTTTGTTTTAGATTTACAATTAGCTAAACAGAATAAACCAATAATGAAATAATACTTAGTTTAACAACAATATAAAAGAATACAGTCAAACGACGCCTTTGAACAACTATAACTACTAAAACGAGGACTTCTAAAAATACGTCAGCCCACGGATTATTTACGTACAGATGAAAAGCTTTATACAAAACGCTCTTGACTCACACACTCATTAGATATCGTCACAGACGCGGAGAATTGGAACGAAAAGGACCAGCGACAGAGCGAGTGCCGCTCACCGCTCATGTGATGCGGGTCTTCGTTTTCTGTGAGTGTAGGTATAAAAGTCGTGATACATACATGAGCTTTCCTTCTGTACTTCCTTTATTTTGTGATAGTAGTGTGGTCTGCCCTCGCGTCTGCATCGCGCCTCGCAACCCCCGCACTATTCCTCCGTCAAGACGGCTTCATTAAACGACTATATAAGTTTTTGGACTGTGGTTTAACTATGAACATTTTTTATAGGTACTTAACAATGCTAGTTTCTTGACATTGACATTATGAAGGACCTGACCACGTGGTTGCCGAAATTAGTGATAGGTTGCGCTTCTGCTGGTTTGCAATTAGTAGTACGAGCAATTACGCCAGCCAAGGCACCTTCTATAACAGCAGGATGACCTAGATCACCCTGAAATATAAATAAAACATTTATAAGGTCCAAGATATGGGCCATCTTGGTGGATACTACAAATAATTATAATAATAATATCTTGGGACAACTCACACAAAGTTATCTGATCCCAAACTAAGCAGAGCTCGTACTATGGAAACCAGACAACCGATAAACATACTTATATATTTCTAAATACATACATATTATAGATAAATAACACCCAGACACAGAATATACCATCGTGCTCATCACACAAAGTTTTATCCTGGGTGGGGATTGAGCCCACGACCTCTTGCGTAGCAGTCGGATACACTCCCACCACGCCACAGAGGCAGTGTCAGTTATTCTTCCGTGACATATAGGTGTTAACACATAACTATGTTTCGGTCCACAAATTGTTGTTTCGAGTCTGGGTGTACTTTGCGTCCGTAAATTGAATGTTTGTAAAGTCTTTTAAAAAAAAAAAACTCATATGAGAAGCGCAGTGTGGTGATATTCAGATCTTTTCCAAACAAAGATTTGGATGATACTGTTACTGTTATGAGCAAGCGTGAAGCTTATCATTAGGCTTACGACCTGCTCATAACTTCATTTAGTAAATATACATATATACAAATACTTAAACAGTATTCTAATTAGCTGTTTGTCTATTTTAAGGTATTTTATTACAATAGCAGAATAAAAAACAAAGACAAAACCTTTACATTCGCAGGGGAAAAGACCGTAAATCGTGACTAGGTTAAGACAAGCTAAAAACACCCCCAAAACGTGATATAAGCAGGCTGGTGGTATTGAAATGGCTAAACCAATTTTGATGTAAAAATCACGGCAAGAAAATATAAACCTACTTAGTATATTGTTAATCACAATTTAAAATGAAGAAATATTTAAACTTTACACCTAGGAATCGAATACAAATCATTCGAACGACAATCTAGGCGAACAGTTTAGCTTTTCCACCAACAAAGAGTTTATTAAACTTATTCAGAAGTAGACCCTCTCTAGAACTAGGACCATACCACGAACATCTAAATTATTTGCAAAGTGCAGAGCAGTTCAATTTCATATTTAAACCTGGGTCCTTATTCACTATCTTTTTTTCTGTTTTCGCGTCAAGCCCACGCCTTTAACTATCAAAATATTGACATAATGGTTTATAGAAAGCTGCGCTTAAAAAGCATCGGGCATCCGCGCGGACACCTTTGAGCGCACCGCGCATACGCCAATTCACGCGGGCTTGACGCGAAATTGAAAAAAAAAAACGTAATGAATAAGAACCCTGATGCATGTCAATCGCTGAACTGGTTTCAAGTGCAAAGAATTGAAAAATAGACAATAGGTTTGATGACGTCATCACTGACTTGCCTGCTTTTTGGCGAGATTGTGACCCCTGATTGGGTTCATTCCTACTATTTTTGCTCGCCAAGTAGTTTTTGCTACACTATTTGTTGGTGGAAATACTACTGGTGTTTGTGTAGTTTACTCTTCGCGAATTCATATTCACGGTGGGAACCGGGCTTTACTAGTACCTTACAAGCAGCAACCTGGCCCTCTTTGTCGATAGCACAGAACAGACTATTTGATATTTGTTCACCTCCATCACCGCATTCTGATTTATCTACTACCTCCATAGTAGCATCCTTGAGTACTAAAGTTTCGTCAAATAGCTGTTAAAATTAAAAATAAAGGTTCCATTAATAGGGATTCGTTGTTACAGAGATATATAAACGTATGGCCGTAGTACAATTGTACCATTTAACTTGATTTTTGTGTTTAATTTTACTCGATTCTGGATAAGTACGAGTAGGTTTATCATGGACTAGCTGTCCCACGAAACTTTGTCTGCATACATTTTCTGTTCCGCTCTTATAGGTCGTAGCGTGATGTTATATAACCTATAGCCTTTTTCGATTAATGGGCTATCCAACAGTGAAAGATTTTTTTCAATTCGGACCAGTACTTCTTGAGATTATCGCGTTCAAACAAACAAACTCTTCAGCTTTATAATATTAGTATAGATACTGTATTCACGCAATAACTACTAAACATATTTAGCTAAATCTTTACCGCTTTAAGCATTGACTATAAAATAACTAATTATATTAATAACACGCTTACTTTAGGTCCAGTTTTACCCCATCCACAAATGGTGACCTCGTCTTCAAAGATTGGTTCGTCACCAAATTCGGCAAGCTTAATAGCGCCGACAGTACTCCCATCGAACATCATTCCATCTGCGATTACCAATACACCAACATCGTAATATTTTTCTCCTGCCGTATACAATGGATGAACCATATAATCACTTGTTGAGTACTTTTGCCCACCAGCTGTCTTGTCTGCGCTACCAACTCTTATGTTTACTGTGTCAGCTCTAGAACAAAAAAAATAAATTACACTTATAGATATATTACTTCCCTAGCCGATATCGGTTAAGGCGGCCCATATCTCAAAGACAACAGGAGATATTATAGTGCACGAGTGTATGCGCAGACACAAGTGCATTTTCTATTCCCTCACTCTCATAATCCGATGGAACGGAAATCCGACACGACCGGAGAGAGATTGGGCACAGGACTGACGGCTTAACGTACTGTCCAAGGCATGGAAGGGTGCGACAAATTTTGAAAACCATCACCCGTCTATGTACCTACTGACAGTAACGTTGCTTAACCTCGTAGATATCTCGATCTGCTCGGTCGCCACTTTTTTTTTTCAAAGTCAAAGTCAAAATACTTTATTCATTTAGGTTACAAATGCAACGCTTATGAACGTCAGACAAAATTTGTAATTTATTGATTCTACATTTAATGCCAAGTTCTCAAGAGTAAAGCCGTGAGAAAAGAACTTGGCAATAAAAACTTATGGCCACTTTTTAATGCCATTTTGTACAATATATATTTGTATATATACAGTAAAGCCAGTAAGGTGCTGCAACCATTACACTATGAAACTCACGCAAGCAATAACCATAGTATGTCAACTGGTATGATCAAGTTTTAAATGAATTAGCCTCCTACGGTGTGGATGGGAGCACCAACTTACATAATTACAGAAGAGGGTAAAGGCAACATGCTCTTCGATTATTATAAGACTGAGCCATAGATCATGAGGAGCGCGGTGCGGTGAAATTCAGATCTTTGTTTCTTAGTACGTGTCGAAACGTGACAAACCTTAAACTGACCATTGTCTTTAGAGACATATTCAATGAAAATTATGCTAAGCCTGCCCTAAGGCCTTTAATTCTATTGTTACGAATATTATTTGTCAGGTTTTTATCATGTTTTATGTAAGCATAGCTTGAGGTAAGTTTAAGTCAGTCAGTGTGATTGTTTGTATTATCATACCCATCAATACATTCAGCCGCAGTCACTATATGGTATTCAGTGATTATGGCACCCCCACAGAAAGAAGTGCCCTTTTTACTCTGGATTTCCAGAAATGCAGCGTAGGGATGATTTTCAATCTCTGCATCCTCTCCACCTTTAATTCTACTTTCTGCGCCCACTTCTTTTAATGAATTTTGACCAAAATTTATGCCCCATGCATCTGAAATTTAATAATATTAATCACATCTTGGGCTAGCCTTACACACCGCCATCAGAATAAAAATTACACAAATATGTGCAGATGTTCTGAAGTGATGCGCTTTTTATGTAATAGTATATAGTAGTATAATGATAATATTCGGCAATTGTTTTTTATTTGGTAGATCTTAAAATGTTTTCTTGAATACTAAGTAAATAAACCACATTATTAAAAAAAAATATACACAACCATACCTTTAGTGCAAATTGAGGCAAATGATATGAAGTAAATTATTAGGTTGTTCATATTTCCTTTAGTATTGTAAAATAAGATCTAACGTCAATTTTCTAGAATTGTATATTTATATAAGTACTTATTTTAAACCTGCATACCATTTGACACCTAATTATCTTAACAATTTCATAATTGGATACCTTATTGATAAAACCCCTATTAATTTTTAAAATAAAAATATAATATTATCACTATTTAAAATTCAATTTTTTTTTTGCTTTGGAATCTGTAATTTACATCTACCTATCATAAAATACATACACCCACATCTGTAGTCAGTCATACGCTCACATGACACTGACATAGACAGTCATCTTTGCAGAGCTTGCATAGAGGCAAAGGAAACGCCACATGTACTCATCCAGTGCACCGGTGTCACCTAAATCCGCAAGGAAATGCTTGGAACACCAAAATACCTTGTGGATATCCTGAGAAGCCAGTAAGATTTGCTTCTGGAGGGAGGTGGCTTGGTTGGAATAATAGCCACCATGGCTCACGCACACTTGTCCTCTTTAAGGACTAACTGCGGTAACCAAAACCCTAACTAGAAGATAGACTTCATTTTTAGTACACAAATGCGAAAGAAAAAAAAATCGAATTCATAATCTTTTTATTTTTTGAGTTGGTTGATAACATTTATTAATGCATCCGATGAAGAACTAGTGCAGACTAACCCCTTTATTTATAATAGTTTAATAACAGCATTTTAATAAGCGAATATTTTGTTTTTGTCACTAATTTTCAAAATAGAATAGAAGACAAAATATTGGCTATTATCGTTTCGTCTTGGTCCTTCTTCATTATCCCGTGCTATATTCGGAAAATCCTCCCTTTCTCTTAAAGAACGCAACGCCTTATTCATTACAAGATAATATCCTAGACAAAGTCACATTCTAATAGCGATGTTATTAATGGAAAAGTAGGTACAAAATGCATGGAATTGAAATATATCGATGCGTAGATAAGCTGCACTTTTGACAGTATCTTCGCTATTTTTTTCCCATTGATGCCATGTAAAAAACGGAATAAAATAGCAGATTTTAATTTTTATGAATTTGACGTTTGTGGTAGAGATCCTAGTTTTTTTAAATATTTTTACGAACAATCGTTTGGAATCGACCTCTTGTACCTTGCTTAAGCCTCCTGAATAGAAATATTATATGGGCAACTTTTAAGCTTATTTTAACAAACTTTCAGTGTTACAAAAATATCCAACATTTTCGTTCAATACTAGTCAACAGTAATAAAAAAAAATCTACACGAAAACTGTATTAAGAAGTTATATAACACTCATTATTAAAGTTTACTGCCTGTTCGCGAGGTGGCTCAAATTCATCATTTTTATTTCTTATACAAACTTTTATAATGTACAAGACACTTTGTTACAGTCAAAATTTTAATATAAATTCTATTTTAACTGTTGTACTTAGACGTCATGTTTTCAAACGCCAAGGATGCTGGATATTTTTGTTTTACGACTATGACGAAAATATTTTATCCCATTATTAATTATTGTATCAAATGCCAGAAGGTGAAGGCGACGTATTTTTGTTATGGTGGCGTGGAAAACAAGCTTTTGATCCTAAGACAGGTCTAGGTAAATCACGTTTGGACTATATGTAAGGCCAGTTCCAGCAAAAATCTTAAAACTAGTTTTCATGTTATAATGAAGGTCATGCCTACTGTCTCGCGCCATTTCGTTAGCGTCAATTTGTCACGTTTTTGCAACATTTTTCCTTTATGCTCCGTTACTAATAGACTAAGCGTGATGTTGTATAGTCTATAGCCTCCTTCGATAAATGGGCTATTCAATACTAAAACTATTTTTTTAATACGAACCAGTAGTTTCTAAAATTATCACGTTCAACTAAACAAGTAAACTCTTTAGCTTTACCTACTGATAAAGGTGGTAATAATTTAGGTACAATAATAAAAAGGGGTCCGTGACTCGTCGACGACTGAGCAGATGGGGACTTCTGCGAGGTTAATCAAGCAGTCATTTTTGAAAAATATTACACGTCTTCGTGGCTCGGAGAGCACGTTAAGTCTTCAGTCCTGCGCCGAATTTCTATCCGGCCATGTCGAATTTACGTCCCATAAGGCACCTGTCCCACCAACGACGATGAGCGAGAAGTGAGTAACGATTTTATGGCTTATTAAAAGGTACAAAAGATGTATATTGTAGATCCCGTCCGTCTAAACAAAAGAGATGGAGTATAGAGAGAGTACTTGCAGATAGTGTGAACAGTCAGCGATCAACTATTAACATCTATATCTCTTTTGTTTACACTGGATCTACATAAGTATTATAAAAATATATATATCGTATTGCAATAGCCGTCACGGGTAGACTGTATCCGAGTCTAGAGTCTACCCGTGACCACGGCTGTTGCAATACGGTCGAAACGTCGGGCAATAAACAAGTTATTTTACCTTAAATGTATATAAATCGCGAAAACACATTGTAAACATAGGCAATATGAAAAGAGAGGCCCTGAATTTTCACTGCCTCGTCTCCGGTTTTTTACACCTACCTACCTATCTACTTTAATGCAGTACCTATTGCTTGCGAACAGGCACTACATGTACATGTAGAATCAACTTTTCACAAGTGTAGTATTTTGTTTCATATGTGAATAAATATATTTTATTATTATTAAGTCCTGTATAATTTTTGATGATTTTTGCCGCCACGACCGATACAGGTTAAAAAGAAAAATAATACTGAAGCGATTGTTCTCATATCAGACGTCCATTATTTTTCAATTTACCTCACACATCCTTCTTTCAGCAAAATGAATATAATTGCAAATTTTTCAGTTTTGGCCGCTGAAACATCAAAAGCGTCTAAATAAAATCAACATCTTGATAAGATCGCGGTAAAAATTCCATCGTTTCTAAAAACAAAATGGAAGTAAAGGTATCTGAAGTATGAAGCCTTAAATTACTCAATTCTGTGGTAACTCGACAATTGGCTCTCATGAATTTTAAACAAGGCATTTTCTGAGGCGAAGCGATCTAAACACTTAATACCGTTGTGAAAGATAGTGGAAAAACAAGTAGTTACGGCTATGATACTATAATAGGAGTTTCACAATTCAAGTAAGCGTATAAAAAATGTAAAACTGTATCAACGTAAAAACTAACGAACTAAGCATACATACTTTACTTATTGCTTTGCGAACTTGTCATTAAATGTATATGTAGAATCATGTCTTATCACAGGTGTAGTATTTGCTGTATTTTATTAGGAGAATAAACAATAATTATTTTTAAACTTTCGCTTATTACACATTTTAGTAGTTCCGCCCGCGTGGATGTCGGTTATCGCGATAAAAAACTATCCTATGTCCTTCCCCGGGACACAAACTATTTTCGTACCAAATTTTATCTAAATAGGTTTAGCTGTTAAAGCAGGAAAGCGTAATAGACAGATAGACAGACAGAGTTACTTTCACATTTATAATATTAGAATGGATTATCGGGACTTAATCGCGTAAAAGGTTCGTACCTTATAATATTTCACATTATTAAGTCCTGATAATATACTAATATGAGAATAAACAAGTTTAAATTTTAAGTTTTGTTCAGAGATATTTCAGAGAAATTACTTTATACGTAGATATGTAATGACGCCGTTTATTTTTCCTAGCCTACGAAAATACAGAGCAGTAGTAAAACAGTCACCTAATTTCGAAATCAACTGTGAAGATTTGCAACTCTTTTTAGTATTTGGGCTCGGTTTCGTCTCGGAATGGTAATCTCTGGGATAATAATCTTCTGGCACGGCATTGTATAGAGATGGGCCTCAAAACCCTATCGATAAAACTTTAAAAATAAATTCGGTCAAATTAACCAGTTAATATTATTCCTGAAGAGATATTATATAGACAGTTCATCTAAAAATCATCACAATGAAGATATTGAAAAAGTGTTAATACACATTGACTAATGCGAACCAGGCTACGCGTATAACGGTGCTTTAAATTAGATCAATCGAGGGATCAAAAAGTTTACAAAAAGCACGATCTCCAAACGACGAGCAGAATGGATGTTAAATCTACAAGCGTTACGATGGATCGTAAGGTTTGTAAAGTTTTGTTTTCAATGACTGACAGACATGCTTTTGGCAAAAGTTAGTAATAAATATAATAGATGCCGTGTTGGTCACAATCTTATCAGAGAATAGTATATAGTGCACAAATGAATGCGCAGACACAGTTTTATTCTCTATTTCTTTACTCTCATAGCCTAATAGAACAGAAATCCGACAGGACCGGACAGAGAGCTCATATTCTCCATCTCTGGATTGCTGCTGATGCTAGATGCTCATACTCGACATTGGAGACGGTACTCAGCCTCGCAGATATCTTGATCTGACTCAGTGGCAATCATAGGAGTAAAGTACCTTGATTCAAACTTCAGTTTCTAACTTTTGTTAAAAGAAATAACGTGTTGTAGTCACATCACTAGTTAGGTCTCATCTGGTACACAGACGACGAAGGCATCCGTTTCACTAATGCACTGGGTCATTCCTTTTTACATAAAGCTGTATCGCTCTCGTATTGTATACGGTGTTTTCAGCTTACAATGCTTGGGTTATGTGTTTATTTTATTTGTCTGTGTCTTTTAAATAACAAAGCAGAAACAATTAACTTTATAAATATTTTTTATTGTTGCATTCATGGCAACCCTTGGCATTGAAAAATGGAATAAATGTCGGCATTTTTGGTTCGCCAATGTTTTGTTCTTAGGCTGTATTGCAGACACGGGTTGCATTCCTGTTCAGCTTCCCCGATATGATTTTTTTAACTAATTTACACTAAAGCGGCGTGAAGTTTTTATGCGATTCTGTTGTCAATACTAGTACAGCTCTCTCCTCCGCGAAGGTCTCTTACATAACGGTAACACAACATTTTCGCGTACAAATCCTTACAATTAATAGACGCAGAAACACATTTATAAAAGTTGATATTGCAAGTTTTATCATTATAACGATGTGAACAGAAAGATAATACCTACCTATAGATATCAATAAGTAATATTTAATTGTTATCTATAGGTACTAATATATAAATAAAAATGTAAGAGCTCTTGGCAAAAGCTAGTTATAAATAAAATAAGTAGTACATTTTAACCCTTTAAAGAATTACCTCATTTGACTAAAATGCCGACATTTATTCCATTTTCAACGCCAATGGTTTGTAACATAATACGATAATGAATTCTACTGCTTTCCAAATATAAGTAAACACAATTATAGACAATGAAAGGCTTTCACTCAATCAATTAGCAGGCGGTTTGTGAAAGAGTGACTACATTATAAATTCAATCGGTTTTAATGTGAAACGATGGAGTGTACCTACCACAGGAAATAAGAGCATGGCGGCGGAAATCAGGTGAGGTATTAATACGCTTTGTTTGTTTTGATTATTCTGTCACAAAAGTGTATGTTAGGATAAAATGTTGAATCCCAAAACGTCAATCCCAAACAAGAATATATTTTTACTTAGGCGCAAGCTCGACAGAAAAGATAATTTAGTAATAAAAATAAGACACGGGCACCGCCTTAAATGGGCTTTTATACAAAAAGTAAAAAAAATGTCGCATACATAAACGGGTGTCCGTTTTCTTTTTTGCTTGCTCTTGGCTTTGATCATGCCTAAGCTGTATGCCGCATTTTTGGCATGACGGTGTAGGCCACCGCAGTGCCAGTTATTCTTTCGTGAAATAGCGATGTAAGCATATTACAGCGTTTCGATTGAAGGGCAGTATAACGAGAGTAATTACTGGATAAATAAGACTTATGATAAGGATTTGAGTGACGCTGATGCTACTAGAGGCTGACGTGATGCCTTACCGCCACGCTCTACTGCCCTGTGTGCGCGGGCAGCCTGCCCGCCAACCACATGATGGGAAGGCCAGACTGCAAGTTGTTAGGCAGTGTAGTGCCCTAAGGTTGACAAGCCGCCTGCGGGGACTGGCCAAACTGCAACCGACCCCTGCACCCAGGCTGCGGTGCGGATGGAGGAGGATAGGGACGAGGCGCCTTCCAATGCCTCGACACCCTCCACCTAACGGACTCCTTATCCATGCTTGCTCCTCGCCCTTGTCGTCAGTGATAGGGGTACCGGATGCGTTGCGCGGTAGGGAGTCCAGGACGTGGTCGCAACCTCCTGCGGGAAATTCATCTCGTGGAAGGAGGCGGCGGGGTTAGTCTGCCCCGTCGCCGGCGAACCGAGCGACGTCGAGGCGCAGCCGCGCGTGACGTACAATAATATGAGAATGTATGGCGCTGTCTCTGAGCCCATGACTGACATAAGCTGCGCGCATACTCTGAATATTGTCACATCGGCCGCGAAGCATGGAAATTGACCTTTATTATTACTGTACACGAGAGGTCACCCTCTCATTTGTATACCTAATTAGAAATGACGTGTCGTGTCTTTGCTATTACACCTCCTTACGTCTTAAATTTAAGTCAACTTTATTTATCTAAGTGCGTGGTAGACAAGTCAAGAACGATTTATGAAAAACATGGCTGATATAAATTAAAACAAAGTGATCAAACGTGAACTCGACGCGAAGCCATATTTAAAGTGAGATTACTTTTTTGATTAACTACGCAACGGTGTTATTTGGTAAACTTGTGAGTTTGGAGTTTTCATTTGAAGTTGTATTAAGGTGTCTAACAATTTTGCAAGTCTCTTGAGCAACAGAGTTTATTTATAAGAGTAAGTGAGAGCGAGTAATAGGCTTTATATTCGTTGACTTGTCACTTAAAAGTTTTTGTTTTAAAGTTAGAAAATGTCGTCTATAAGACGCGATATATATTTGGTGAAGAAATTTAATTATAACTTTTAGACATTACAGGGTAGGTAAATAAATCATATATGACGTAAATAAGGGAGTATAAAACAAATGCAGGTAGATATTGGTAAGCTTATAAATAAAGGTATCTTTATCATTGTCCTATGTCATTTGGAGTCGGCTTTCGTCAATCTCCGCCATACGCAGCGGCGTGGGGTCGCAACATTTACCTGGATTTTGTCAAGGTCGCTTTTAATAGCAGATATTTACGCTTGAAGCTTGAAGACCTTCGACAAGATGGACTGACGACCTGGTGAAGGTTGCGGGTAACCACTGGATGCAGGTGACGCAGGACCGGTCGTTGTGGCGATTTTTGGAGGAGGCCTATGTTCAGCAGTGGACGTCTTTTGCATGAAACGACGTTTGAAGGGTCACTTCCGTGGGCCTATTTTTATTTATTCAGAAGACCTGAAGATAAGGTAATGAAGATCACATGACCAGGCACCTGCCGAGTCTTGTGATCTTCATTACCTGCCATTTAAGACGCGTTTCGGTGAGTTTTCTTCGATGGGTCAGATCTTAAAACTGCCGCGAATGTATTCATTTTCAACCCCATCTAACATGGTGACTCCTCCAAACCATATCAGCATCTTCATCTCAGCTGTGTGTACTTTTGTGGTATGGACTTTTTTCACGGGTCAACATTCGACACCATAGATAAAAGCAGGATCCTTATTCATGAACTTTATTTTTTTAAATGGAGAGCTGTGCTTAGAAATGCACCATCGCGCATGTCCGGCGTACGTTTTTAAGCGCGCGACAATTTTTATCAATATGACGGGATTTTGACAGATCGCACGGGCTTGTCGCACGGAAAAAAGAGCGTGAATAATAACCCAAGCTGGACCATAGTTTTGTACACCGTTCTTTTTACCTGTATAGGCATTCTATTATCTCACAACACGCCTGCAATTCTCGCTCAAATTATAGGAATAAATAGTCTAAACCGTAATGTACTTGCAAATTACAATGGAATTAGCTGGGGCGAAAAGTAATAGAAAGTCACACAAACCAAGAAGTGTTTTAAATAAGCAAGATATCTGATCAGTGAGAACATATAAACAAATATGTTAATTATATACATACTTACTACTACTATTATAATAAATACTTTTTTAAGAAAAATGATGTTTTAGTCTATATATACATGTATGGTGTTTTATAAGCTAGAACAACTTTTTATACATTAAAACTTTCCCAGAAAAATAAACAGTCAAATAGGAAAAACCTTACATGAATCAGATCACTAGGTTTCGAGAAAATCACGAACATAAATACATACATTCGGGTCAAACATCTCTGTTTCACACGTATGTATGTATTTATGTTCGCGATTTTCCACCACCTCTTTTGAAGGCAGTTATAATTATAATAAAAATGATTTATTCACTTAGGAAGCGAAATACTACACTTGTGAAAAGTTGATCCTACATTTACTTGTAATGCCTGTTCGCATTCGAACAATATTTTTTTTTTTTATTCTTGGGTATAAAGAACACAGTTCTTTACAATTCATTACGATCTAGCCTATAAGGCTAATAAGCAATTTTACTCTAACTTAATTTTAGACGTTTACACTAATTTTATAACTAAGAATAATGTCTGTTGCACATTCTTAGAGTCTGATAACATGAAAACACTTTGTTCTTGTGTAAATTTAAAGCACTGTCACTTTTATTTGTTCACTATAACTACACTAACTCAAATGGTTTAGTTCTTTTTAGTCTTCGCACTAAATCCGTGTGGTCGGTCAACAGGAATGCCTCGACATTCACGTGGTGACGAAGTCTATGTTCATGTGCTTCAGCACTTTTATGGATAATTTGGTGGACTGTATCTATGTTGAGATCACGATGAAGATTTTCATTTTTGATATACCAGGGGGCATTGACAATGTCCCTTAGCACTTTATTCTAAAACCGCTGGATAATAGCTTTGGTAGTGGGTTTTGTACAGCCCCAGCGAACAATAATAATAATAATATCTTGGGACAACTCACACTACATCATCTGATTCCAAACTAAGCAGAGCTTGTACTATGGAAACCAGACAACTGATAAACATACTTATATATTTTTAAATACATACATATTATAAATAAATTGGGAAGCGAAGATGCGAAGCAGGGTAACGAGAATATGTCTGCTGTCGCGAAGGCAACCGGGTAAATTTACAGTTTACAGATTAGCGAGGCTAATAATATTACTACTGTGGGTACATAGATGGGTCGACAATCGGTTAGGAGACTGGGTCCTTAATCACTACCTTTATTTCATTGTCGTGAAAAGGCCCGGTACGATCAAAGATGTCCACCGCGCATGCGTGTTTATGCATTTCTAAGCGCAGCTCTACTGCGCATGCGCCAGTTCACACGGCCTTTTTACGACAGAGAAATAAAGATAGTGAATAAGGACCCTGATGCCTTAACCACAAGGCTTTCACCGCTTCATAATGTATCGTAACACTTCTTAAATTTCTCTGAATCTGAAATTTCTGAAGTTAAAAAAAAAAAAACATTTTGGCAAAGGACCTTGGACTTAAACCGCAATATACACTCGTTTAAATCACAAAATACCGAGAATACAGAACGAAAAGTTTCATACAAACACGCTTAAGCAACACATACATGACAAAGTTCGCTAACACGAAATCTCGAACCTATTGGGACACCTTTGTTCTGAAGTTGTTTTGAAATTCCGTGTCCATGAAAGATGACTGATGCTTTGCTCAGGCGAAGTACGTATAAAGGTTAACTTCTGAATTCTGGCTGTTTCATGTCTAAATCTAATAAGTACTGTTATGTTAATACTAGGTATGCTCGTAGCTCGTAGGCTACCTCTTCACCTTCGTCAGGTATGAGGGGCACTTCACAGCGAACTAAGGCGTGTAGAGATCCTTCACGAGCACTCGGGGTATACGTTCATACATACATAATCTTGCTAGTAGTTACGAAGAGTAAACCTTATGCTGTTAAGCAGATTTAAAGCGCTCAAGTGGGCGGCCGCAACGCGATACCACGTTCACTTTGGTTCCATTGGGCTTTATTTTTATAATAGATCTATTTTTAAAATGTTTTGAATATAGGTATTGTGAATTCTAGCAAATTAAAGTGGTTAGAAACATTACTACCCCATCGATTGCCTAATACATGCAGAACTAGGATCGTTTCTTAATTATTGGGTAGATGACTACAATAACAATAAATTATTTTACACTATACTGGAAACAGCATTTGCAAAAATATTCTGAAAAACCATGTTTTTGTACAATTTTACGTTGTTATGAATTTATAAACATCAAAACAAACATTGAAACTACATGATTTGACCATACAAAAGAATGACGTCATTGTTTTGTATTTCATGTAAATTAGTACGAGGCGCATCGTTTTGACGTTTTTTAAAAAATATACTGATTTGATTTTACAGTCATCTACCCTATCATTGTTTTTGCATCTATTATTATTTTATTTCCCGCATAATTAAAAATCTGTAATTATATATTTTTTTCTTTTTTGTTACAAAGGTATGTAATTTCCTATACCTATGCCATAAATAAAAATATTTAATTTGATTAGAACTTTTTACATAATCAGTAAACCACTTTTCTTTTTTTTTTTAATTGCCAAGGATTGAGATGCAGGCAAGAGCAAGTTTTAACGCAAATATTATATTTATTTTGAAAACCTTTGGTAATGGTTACCTCCATTACCCGTAGATAAGAAAAATAATATAAAACTTATATTGTTTTAGCATTCTCTAAGGAGCGGTGAAACTACAGTGGTACCCTCAGGCGGATTTACGTATGCATATAAAAGGGCACCTTAGAAATTGAATCAGTAACTTGTTTTTAGAAAATTGTGTTTATGCCCCAGAGTGCGTAGTTTTAAAGTTTAATTTATTTTCTAAATATTATTTTGGAACATTATTACCAGTAAGTGCGAGCACTATTCAATATACTTTCGAAAATGAATTACATAGTTAACCCAAAAGTGTATAGAAATTTTGTAGTGAAGCCGAAGATAGAACAAAGTGGCGTGCAATTGGAGAGGCCTATGTCCAGCAGTGGACTGCGATAGGCTGATGATGATGTATAGAAATTGTCGCTCTGTATCAAAATTATTTGCTACTTACTCAAAATTGTTTCTGCTTTCTTGAAAATTTTAATAGCTACTTATGTATGGTGTTTTCGGTTCTTTTTGATGGATGTAGTAATGTGGAAAAAAAATATACTTACAACTAAATAAATTTAAAACTTCTTTAAATAAATAGACCGAAAAAATAATTACTTACAAGTTGTTTAACTCTACCTTTTCAACATATTTACAATAGAAAGGGAATGAAGGCAGTAATTAAAAAAATAGTTTTAAATAGAAATTCCTTGTGTCTCAACTAAAGGTTAAGTATTAGAGCAAAATTATCAAGTAAAATAACCAGGTACAAAGTAAGAAAAACTCGTATTTAAAACTTGACAAATATGCGACAAATGCAAATGCTATGCACAGACGCTACTTAAACTCAACTTCTATGCACATTTTGGTGAGAAACTTTAAATAATATTACTTAGAACATTTACGTTCCCACCAGAGTATGAAAATACGTTCTAGATCGTTTGCCTCAAAGGAATAATTTGTTATTCATAATAGTTTTATCTGAAGTGAAAGGTATATAGCCTGTAACATATATTCCAAGATCAAGGGACTTCAGTTTCTTTAGCATCAGGGTACATTTTAGAAAAGTTTTGTTTCTTACTAATTAAAAACAGGTTAGGTACTTATTAGACTATTTCGGGACGTAATCCCGTGAATTATTTAAAGGTACGAACCTTTTATTTACCCGACGTTTCGATCGAATTGCACCGATCGTGGTCACGGGTCGACTGATGGCAGCTTAGCGATGTCTCCGTGAGGCGCGGGGTTTTTCAACTACCCTCGCCTGGTCTTGATAATTTTGATAATTTGTACTGTTAATCGCGTGAATCGAATTGCACCGATCTCCGATCAGTCGACCCGTGACCACGATCGGTGCAATTCGATCGAAACGTCGGGTAAATAAAAGGTTCGTACCTTTAAATAATTCACGCGATTAAGTCCCGAAATATCTATAATATTTATAACAATCGCGAAAGTTTAAAAACAATAACAAATAATATTTAAAAAAAATTAAAAAAAACAAAAAAATAAGGTTTAGGTTAAGTTAGACGCTGCTGCCCGTCCTACGGTGTAAAATCCTTTAGTCGTCTTAACGATACCCACGGGAAGATTGGAAAGCTTTATTATCGGGGAGTAACATATAAGCTATATTTTATTGTCAAAAAAATTAGAGATTTCTACGAAAATTGCAATAATGTAACTCAAGGTATAAAAAAATACAATAGGTATGACATCTGAGCGAAGCCTGGTCAGGCAGCTAATGTTCTATAAATGCAATTTAGTTATAACGTTCCTTGTAAACCTTAGTCCAGAAATAGCCCGGTATACTATATAATTTGCAAAGGTCATCTGAAACATCTAAAAGTTACACATAAAAAAAGGTTACGCTTAACAGATGGAGGCAATGGAGAGAAACATTAATTGCAATCAGTAAAATTGTTTACTTCGATACTTTACGAAACATAGCACAATAAATAAAAGGGTCTTAAAGTAGCTATAAACCTTAAAACGATGTACCTTAACACATTATTCTGAGTTCATTTAATAAAAAGCATCTTTGACTTTGTAATCCATACTATCCCTACTAATATATAAATGTGAATGTAAGTTTGTTTGTTACGCTTTCACGCGAAAACTACTCAACCGATCATCATGAAACTTTGTACACATATTCTTGGAGGTATTAGAAGTAACATAGGATTATAAAAAAAAGGGGAAAATTTACGCAGACGAAGTTACGTGAAACAGCTTGTAATATTATAAACGTAAAAGTAACTCTGTCTGTCTGTCTGTTTGTTACGCTTTCACGCTCAAACAGCTAAACCGATTTAGATGAAATTTGGTGTGAAGATAGTTTGAGTCCCAAAAAAGGACATATGATAGTTTTTATCGCGATAACCGACATCTACACGGGCAGAGCCGCGGGCGAAAGCTAGTTAAAAATAATTTTAAATTAATTTAATATAACTCCGTTGTATACAGATTCTCTTCTTATTTTAAAATTATTTTTTCTTTGAAAGAGGTTTATTTCGGAATGGTCCCATTTCAATTTCATAAACATCTGTTGACGAATTTTGGATACAGACAACGAAACTCCTTAACAAATGTCAGCAAATGAACCGTGATTGAAGTCGGTTTGACTTTTTTTTAAACCGGAATCTAGATTTAGGTATCAAAGTAAGTAACGGCTACTACAAAACACCTTTTCACCAAATTTCATTAATATTCATTAAGTAGTCTTTGAGTGAAATGCCGGTGGCATACAGACGGACAGACAGACGGACACGACAAAACTATAAGGGTTCCGTTTTTGCCATTTTGGCTACGGAACCCTAAAAAGATGGTTCTCTGTTTGACCATTAGCAATTTTACTGAAAACTAGTAATCCGATTTAGATAAGACTTTCTCTTCCTATTTTTCTGGACAGGTTTTAGTGTATTAAACGTTGTATTAATAGACATATAGTCTAAAACATTAGAGTTAGTCAGCGAAATTTGCATTCGGTGATGTGCTTGGTACTTTTTCCTCGATATTCATCTAAAGGCGGTTATTTTTTCTTTAAAAAGTTATGTAAAAAAAGTTTTATGTTAATAACAATTACTATGATCTTTCCAAGATTTTACCCCAGAAACGTAATATACCCCTGTAGTCCGTGTAATATTACGAAGCGTCGCATGATATTATAATAAAACCACAAGCTCTTTCACACAGTACTTCTGAGTCAGACAAAACGACTATTAATTATGGGATTTGGAACCAAGCGAAGTGAAGAGGCATTTAGCAGAATTTGCGATGCAAAATGCTGGAGCACTAGAAATAGTGTACAAAATTCTAGAATACAGTTTTAAGGAAGGTCTACATAGTACATAAATAGTAAATAATTTAGATAGAACTAGAGAAATTAATGAAACTAAAATAAAAATTGTTTTTTTTTGGTTTAAGAGTTATTGTTTATTTCATCATCATCATCATCATCATCAGCCTATCGCAGTCCACTGCTGGACATAGGCCTCTCCAATTGCACGCCACTTTGTTCTATCTTCGGCTTCTCGCATCCAGCTCCTGCCAGCCGTTTTGCGTATATCATCACTCCACCTGGCTTGAGGGCGTCCTACACTACGTTTGCCGAGCCGCGGTCTCCACTCAAGAACTCGTTTACCCCAACGGTTGTCGGTTCTTCGGCTAATATGGCCAGCCCATTGTTTATTTAATAAACAGGAATTAATTATTAAATTAATTCTACAATAATTACACTAACAACAAATAAAATAAGACACTTAAACATGACAAGATATATTCGAAAAGAAAGTTAAAAGGACGAAACAAAACAGTTTAGGCGTCAAGGAATACCTTCCCATCGTCGTCAACTGGTAATGTTCCCAGAAGGCTGGCAGTGTTGCGACGTTGAATGGCAATTAAACTTTACGTTTGATCGATAATCTCAGGAAATAAGACGACAAGTCTAACTATAAATGACAAACTTTGATAGCATATTTAATATTTGGATTGAAACCCAGGTCTAAATTTTATAATATAATAATAATATAGTATTTAGAAATATATAAGTACCTATGTTTATCAGTTGTATGGTTTCCATAGCGCAAGTTATGCTTAGTTTGAGATCATATAGCGTTGTCCCAAGATATTATTATTATTGATAAATTTCACCCACACACAGAATAAACCATCGTGCTACCATCACAGAAAGTTGGGGTGAGGGGGCGGGGGGTCGAGCCCATGACCTTCGGCTTAGCAGCCAGGTTGCGCTAGACGAACAGACCAGTAATTTATGTCTCACAAAAGTGAGACACGCTAGATTAAAAGTTGAATATCTTCAAAATAGTTAAACTGATTCTCATCAAACACAGCTTCAAACCATACAAATTAATCTAGTTGTTTTTATAAAAAATCTACTTTTGTTTTAAGAGCTGCGATGTCACAGATAGACGCAAAAATTTATAGACCCTTAAAATTTAACACTTCTCGTTTTGAGGATTAAAAATGAATGTTGGTTTTAAACTGGCATTATCTCGTTTAGGCCTATAATTCAGTTAGATCTTTCTCTAAAATTCCAGAATTTTCCAGCAAAAGCATTTCTCACTAAAACCAAAATGTATTCACAAACAAGAAAAACCGCAAGCAGACACTACAAGAGCTTTATACCTTGTCATATTACTTAATACTGCACAGTATTCAGCGAAATATAATTAATTCTACGAAATGAATGTGGGAGCGTTTGCCTCTAACAGAATTTCAGCTCCGACACACCACTTAAATGTGAATACATATTAACAACATGCTTCATACGGTACTAAAAGCCAGACCTATCGATAGTGATGTTGCTATGCTTGGAATATGCCGGTTATCATTATAACTATGAATTTTATGAACGGTTTGTTTCATTTAACTCCAAAATAATGGAAAACTGACCTAACATTCTATAATATTAAAATCAAATGACCAGAATGTTTTATAAGTCTTTCAAAAATTTTAGATTAAGCGCGTATAGAATAAGAGAAAACTGGTTTATACTTTTGTATATTGTTATTTTTGCCAGTGCTGGATCTACGATTGTATCAAACCGGCCAAAAATTTGATGATGACTTGATTGTTTAAGGAACATGCTTAAGACGGGGCAGGGGGATACATTTCATTTCTTTCTGCCTAGTTTGGGATCAGATGACCGTGTAGGAGTTGTCCTAAGATGTTATCATATAATTTGATATTATAATGAATTTACTGGCTAATTGTTGTGTATTATTTTTTGTAAAAGATTTTTACTTAGTAAATATATTATTATTATTATTAAATTTATTTGATTTAACACCTGTCAAGTGTGAGTTGCTCGCCCGACGGAATCTGACCACACTATATGATGAATTTGACGTAGGGAGGAATACGTAGCCTGACGTATTCCCCCTTACTATATTAATATTGCCCCAAAAAGGAGTGTACTGTTTCTGGATTCATGGTAGGATCCATGCCCCCTTGTAGGTAAGCTTTCCAAAAGACAGCGGTCTGCCTTACAGTGAGGGAGATGTGAATTAGACAATACATGTTAATATCTAAGTAGGTATAAGAAATGGCTTTAAATAATATAAGAGATAAATTATTGTATACTTTGGCGATTTACACTATAGATCGGGATTTCAAAGGGTTAATATTCTACATTGTCAAACGAGTCATTGTCAACGTTTGGCAATGAGATTAAGATTATAAGACTTTTAAAATACTACCGCGGTCTAGTCCCAAAGGTTTTTTTTAAAAGACCACTCCCGCTGTAGGGTACAAGCCCTGTGTCGCGGGGGGTTCACAAACATACAAGTCACGGACGCAAAGTACACCGAGACTCGGAAAAACAATTTGTGGATCACACAAAGTGGTGTCCCGTGTAGGAATCGAACCCATGACCTCTTGCGTAGCAGTCGGACACACTCCCACCGTGCCACAGAGGCAGTATTTTCAATACTATATACTATATTTCAACTACGGGACGCAATGAGCACGATAGTGTGAAGAACACAAGACAACTTGAATGGCTATAAGCCACTCAAGTTGTCAATTCTTTAATTTATTTTTATATATAAAATGTGTGTGTATGTTATGTATAAAATAAGCGCTGATTGTAATCTTCTTTATTCATAAATCTCTCTTTGAATTTCAACAACATGATGTGGAATTTACAATACTGAGATTACATGTCGTGTCTTACTCTCTAGCGCTTTGAAATCTAGCTGCTTTGTGTTTGATTGTTGAATCAAAACCTTTCATCCCAGCCTGATTACCTTGCTTGCAGTTTGATATTAGCAGTAGCTCAAAGGAAATCTTTCAAAGGCTTCATAGATTTTAGAGTATCTAAACGACAATCACGTTAGTTACTAATAAATTCAGATACCGAAATCAAAAGTCACAACCAGATTCAGTTTTGGTAATGTCCTGCATTACTGTCATCATTAAATAGAATCATCGTCAAGTGTTATGTAGATTTCAAGTACTGAACAACAAGCTAAATTATTACAAAACAAAAAACAAGGCTTAAAACTTATAATTGAAATATTTTGACGCCAAAAATCCGCTATTTTTCATGTGTCACTTTCGCAACTGAGACGAATTTAACGATATCTCACAATCCATCAAGCCATTTAGGGTCTAGAGCGTGTCAAAGAAATACATACCTACATTCGAAAAACATAACCCTCCTTCTTGCGCCGTCAGCTAAAAATATCACGAGTACAAAAGGTCCCCTTCGTGCATAGGTGCTTGGTTCAAGCTACATACTCATAGACATCGTTTACGGAGAAGAATCTCAGGCTACATTGGACCACATTGTTAGAAAGACGTTCCGAGATTCAGTGCCCACGTGTTTTAAAGACAGCTCCCAGAGTAGGGTACAAGGCCTGTATCGCAAGGACTTTGTGGATCACATAAAGTGATGTCCGTGTGGGAATCGAACCCACGACCTCTTGCGTAGCGGTCGGACACGTTCCCACCGCGCCATTCTCGTATGCTTTCCACAGTTTTAATGTTAAAGACCTATTTTTTACCCGAATGCAAGACAGGGTTATTAAATTTAGATTCTAGACCTTAGTGACGATGACATCGAAGTCACTAACGTCAAGAAGAAAAACAAACAACACCGTAACCAATATTAAAAGGTTATAAATTGAAGAAGTTGAAAGACAAAAAACTTGTGACAAACTCCTGGCTGTAAAATCGGAAGACCTCGTTCAGCTATCTTAAATAAAGGCTGATCACAAACACTTCACAATACATTATCTTCGGCAGCGATATCGTCAACGTCTCATGAATTTTAAAAGGAAATTCTTACCTGTTGCATTGTACGGAAATTTTCAAGTTTATTAAGTGATATGAAAGGTAAATATTTTATCGAAGATTTATGTATAAACGCAGTTCTTAGGTAGTCAAACTAACTTCACACGATACTTCCATGGATTAAAATCCATTAAACTAGTAATTGGTAGTTGAAATAAATTGTGTAATGTATGTGTAAGACTTTTAACACGACTCGAATTGATTCTCATTTGAGTTTTCCCCTGAACGTATGAGTTTGTCTTGCATTATTCTATATCAACCAGTAACCAAAGTATTAAATGTTAAATTAGAACAATTCTACCTAATCAATTTTAATGTAACTGTATCAATTTAATTGTATTTACCAAACCTAACCATAATTTTAAATAAGTACCTTTCAATAGTATTATGTATAAATTTGACAACGACAACCACTTGAAATGTATTTTGCAGACACATTCATAAAAGATCCAATTTATAAAATGGATTGATGAAGTACTGTTTTGAATTTAAAATGTAATAAAATCAATGTCGTGAGTTTGGCTTTTTATTTAAAGAAATGTTTTCATATAAATACATTATACGAACCACTTGGTGACAGCATTTGCCATCTGAGTTGCTATAAAATAAACTTAGCTAAAGTAGGGAGGGTAGAGGGAAAAAATTAAAATGTACTACTTTTTCTACGTGTATCACAAAGCTCGGAGAGTGCACCACTTTGCGTCATACCGGCCTCGAGCCTCTATCCTAGTGCAGGGAAAAGGTACGAATTTTACAATGGGACTTGAATTTCAACATTGAACATCTGTTGTTGTTACATTATGCGCTTGGTGAATATTCTTTCAAAAAAGAAGAAAATGTACCTTGCAATTTATTTTAAATAATGTATAACCTCAAAAAGTTGAAGTACAATGTGTAAAGTTATTACAGCATTCACCGTTCTGTAATCTATTATACCTAATTTTAGCCCGATTTTCAGGGATTACAAGCCAGTGGTATACCTTTGTAGGTACCTTTCATCGCCTTTGCATCTTCTGTCGCTTTCCCGTCTAGTATTTTTAGCAACCGTGGTAATTTGGGGTTATTTAAACTATGTTACTGAATAACTTTTACATCTTAACTTATGTATCTTTTTTTATAAACTCAAGCCGTAACAGACTGTATAATGTTTTTGTTTTTTAGTGATTGCACTTGCAGATCCTAATAAGAAATTCTTAATTTTATATTTCAAAAGCTGTGCATCCCGTTCTCCGGGTCTAGTCCCAACACTACTTGGCTGTCTCGTTCACCAGGACTGTAGTACCCTCGACACGCCGACGTTTTTCTCAAGCTCTGTTACACCCTCTCTCACTTTTATTTTCACAGAGCCAAATGATGCTTAATGCTGTTTTTGGTTTTTTGTACCTTTGTCTTTGTTAGAAGTAAACAGGAGTGAATATTCAAGTGCTGCGTTATTTTCAATGTTTGATAAAGAAATATTTAGATGTGAAATTTTAAAGTATTGGAATTCTGCTTAGTTTTTCATATTGTTTTGGTTGTAGATATAATTAGCTCGATTTATTCATAATTTCAATGACGATCTTAGGATTATTAATCAGCTCTATTTGTGCATGTTTATTCTGATTGTTAACGAACCTGAAATGGTATGTTTTATTTTAATTAATAATAATGCCTTTATATTTATTTTATGACCGGTCAAAAGATCCTTCCGGATCCTTGAAGCAGGCCAAGTCTATTAAAGAGTTATATTTTTGAAACAGCAGACAATGGTTTGTTTTATCGATCCGTAGATAATGCAATCCAATCAAACTCCTGAACAGAACTAATGCAGTATACATACACAATACTATATCTTACTAATCTATAAAAAATATTGATATTATAAATGTGGAATTAATTCAGTCTGTCTGTTACGGTTTCTCGTTTAAACTGAAATTTTGTTTGGAGATAAAGCACCGTAAAGTACATGTTATAAAGGCAAACGAGTACACAAAAATAATGAAACACACTTAAACACGTTGTAAAAAAAAAACAAAAATGATGCTGTTGCATTTTTAAGAAGCCCAACGCACCTGTACTCAAAAAAATTGCATTATTTTTTAATATCAATGTGTAGTTACTTAAAGTAAGTGCATTCTAACTACCAAAGAAAGAAGAAACATCTAATTCAGAACACCCTGAACGAAGTTGAGTCGTTACAAACCATTTTACATAATACATTATACATTTTTCTTAGAGGCAACACTTTAAGTGTAAGTTAAAAAGAAGTACTCCATTTGTCTGGTTTGAACTTGTTCAAAAATGTTGATACAATTTTTATAATTTATGCTTACATGTTGTAAAGATAACCTAGAAAGGTTTTTAAACTTTCGTCAATTTGATATAAAGAAAAAATTGTACATACTACGGAAACAATGGTGCCTAAAGTGCCTTTTTTTGATAATATAATTTGCATCAGTCCTTTAATATGGTGTATAGTATATTAGTCGCAGCACCTTACCCGCAGATCAAGTTTATAAAAATTCAAACATTGTAAAATTGGCAATTTGAAAAGAGTGGCCGCGAGTTTTTATTGCAAGGTTCCTTTCTCCCGCCATACCTATTGTTTGCGAACTTAGCATAACATGTTTATGTAGAATCCCAACGTATCACAAGTGTTTTTTTGCATCCTAAGTGAATAAAGAACTATACATTTTAAAGAATTGTATATTTAAAAGTAATTTCTATTAATAATATAACTACACTGACACTATGTGAATAATTATGAAATGAAATAAAAATCTAAACTATCGTGAGCTGGTGCTTAAGAATCGCTGTCGAGCATTGTGCCCAGAAAGCTGGCTACGTTGCCACGCTGAATGGCAATGCTGATTCACGTTGGCTACAATTACAATTTTTGGTATAGTAGCTTGATTCTTATGAAGAAGAAGAGCGTTAGACTTTTAATAGCGGTGACCAATGTCCACATAGGCGGAGAATAAGGTTTTCCGGAAGAATGGGCCAAACAAGAGCAGAATTGAGTTGGCGTTCTTCCAATAAAATTAATATCAGAAAGTAACAAATACATTTGAGCATTATGTCCCGTGTTTCAACTTTGTTTCACATTATTCTACAGACTATAAAGAAACACTTTGATATTCCGTCACTACAATTCAAAATACTTGCTGAAGTCCCAATACTTTACTCTGCAAACACAATCTCAAACTAATGAAGCTCGATATTTGAATTTTCCAAACTTTTGGAACTTACAAAATGTTTGCAGATAACCAATTTGGTTATTGAAATAATGTTTTATTGACTTAGCGTCGAATTCGTTATGAATAAGAAATATTTCATGATTTTGTTACATGCCTATGTATATATTTATTCCAGTTTCTATGCCATTTTACGTTCATATTGATACGATAAAAAAACCGGGCAAGAGCATGTTGAACTATGTTCAGTGTAAAGTACAGAAGAGCATAAATGTTTGTGGCAGTTACACCCTTTTGTTGAGAAACGCAGTTTTTCGGTAATAACTCAATGACGAAATATCAGATCATGTTTGCAATAATTTAAGAATAAAGTATTTGTTAAGCGCTAAACATGTGATTTTTTTCATAATTTTTGGTCACACAGTTCAAAAATTAAGGGTAGGGACACAATTTAAGCAATTTTCGGACTGATTATTATCAAAACTATTTACTCAATCAAACAAGTTTATTAGAAACCATAAAGTGTTTTTATAAGACGTCGAATGATGTGCCACAGGTTGATGCTTTCTGAAAAGAAAAAAATCAATTGTTTATTTTTATTATATTTAGCTAAAAAACCTTTCCACCAAATTTAATCAATATTCTGAAACAATACGGGTTCCATTTTTGCCATTTTGGCTACGGAACCCTAAAAAGGATCCTGGAAAGGTCTGGATGTAGAAGGCCGGGGAAAAGGTTAAGGGGGACCGCGTATTGTGGCGTGAATTTGAAAAGGCCCATGTCCAGCAGTGAACCGATACTAACTGTTTCTATTTTTTGTGTTGATTCTAAAGTTATAATGCCTACTTAGTTGTGATAGTTTTCCTTTGGATTTCACTATATATACTACTAACGTGATTTTTTCACATACCCAATATCTATTTAACACAAATTTGCACTTTTATTTAATAAAAAAATATTAATTAAAAAAACGGAGACTCCCATAGTAGGATACAAGCCCTTTGTCGCGGGGGACTTTACAAACATATAAGTCACGGACACAAAGCTTTAAACGGATCCCTAAACCCAAAAATAGTCTTTACAACCTCTAAATGTTTCTAATAGACGTATCTAATAATACCCCACACGATGAGATAGGTGAGAAAAAAAATCACATCCATCAAGCACTTTACATATAGGGGAGCTTATTTTTTTTCAAGATTTACTCTTTCACTTTGTCGGCCTAATTAATATGTGTATTTATGCCAAATTACAGCCTTCTAGCACTAACAGTCACTGAGATAAGCTGCGGACGGACGAATGGACGGACATAGCGCAACTATAAGGGTTCCGTTTTGCCATTATGGCTATGGAACCCTAAAAAAGCAATGTCGAAAGCATGGTTAAAACATATTATCCTTTCAATCCCATCAAAAAGGTTTTACCTTTTGGTAATAGGTACTTAACTAAATATATTTTCATGTTATGAAACCGAAACTCCTTTAGAACTCGAGTCAACTGACGATGCTGCGACGTAGTTTATAGGAAATTAATTTACTAAGGGCCTCGCTCACTTTATTAACTGCTAGATGGAATTTTCAACTACCCTCGTCTGTTTAATATTGAATGAAGCGCGCGTGTGCTTTTGGAAGATTGCAAAGTTTATTATAAGTTTATTTTCCCCACAGTTCCATTTTTGTGGATACCTGATAAAGCAATCTATAATTCTAATTTCCTGCGCACAAACTTTCAACAATATCATAAAAACAATGTAAAGCACAACCCACTCTACTGGATTATTGCCGTTTTGACAGATTTTTCTTTCGTCAGATTTGCTACTAAACTTTGAATCAGACGAAAATGTTAATGACCCCTAGCACGTACAAATTTCGTCAATAATATCCTCTCGGGTAATAACTTGTAATGTATTATCCACCACTTTATAGCCATTTGTTCTTCAAAATATTAGGTATACTAAATTTTTGATGGATTTTCAAAGGCGATAAATAAATATTTTTTTTTTTTTACGTAACGTGCGTCGGAGGCTGCCACTACTTACTCGTAACACACCCACCGAACCCCATCTGAAGCATTTTACAAGTTTTAGTCCGGGAGGAACTTGATCATGCCAATCTGTTCCTGGCTTACGCTCTATTAATTTTGCAGATGTACTTTGTATTTTCAAGGTTTTTGTCAATTTTCTGTTTCTGTAATTGGCTTTCTGCTGCTACCAAATTAACTTTTATATATTTTGTAATAGCTGTTTGTTTCCCTTTCAAATGATTTTTTTTTAATTCATGTTTCTTAGTTGAGCTTAGTTAGTAAATACCTACACGAAAAATCAGACACAAATTGATCACATTACCATTATTAGATATTATTGTGTTGTACAATCGGCCTACTCGGCGGTCGTACACCCCTAAGACTATAATGGCTTGCGAGAAACGTCCGCTCTCTACGTAAGCGCACTCACACAGGAACATCTACGCCTTATCGGATGCAAGGGGGCGGGGTCCTTGTTTTTTTTAGTGCGTTGCGTTGTTGTTGGGCATATTTCGAGCCGATTAGAAGATTATAAATACTATTATAGGATTGTGACTTTTGTTGTAAGCGCGCTTTTTGCAGTTGCGCGAAATAGCAATGAATTATTTTATTGTAATACATACAAATCTACAATAATGTTATAAATAGTTTATATTGTATATTTATTCGTTTGTGTTGTTGAAATAGTAAAGAAGTAGTTTAAAGCTTGGAGAGGAATATAGTATATTTTGCCTCAATACCATTATACATGTGAAATTGTGGACGGAGGTGCGGGAAACCGTTAGATTTTAATATTTTTTTAAATTACTTTTTGATCTGTAGTCTATCTTTTCTATAAATATGAGTTAGTAGAGGAGTTTAAAACTAGTGCCTGTAATTTATGACCTATTTTCGTTGTTTTATATTATGCGTATGTTTTAGTATGATTCTGTTATGTAGGTTCATCGAAAATATTTAATTTAATTTTTGTAAAATTATTTTGCATTTTTGAAACATATCCATACTATATAATATTATACGTGTGATAGTAGCTCTGTCTGTTACGCTTTCACGCTCAAACAGCTAAACCGATTTAGATGAAATTTGGTATGGAGATAGTTTGAGACCGGGGAAAGGACATAGGATAGTTTTTATCGCGATAACCTTTATCCACGCGGGCGGAGCCGCGGGCTAAAGCTAGTAATATATGTTTCAAAAATGCGAAATGACATATATAAATACTAGCTTATGCCCGCGGCTTCGCCCGCATGGATGTCGGTTATCGCGATAAAAACTATCCTATGTCCTTCCTCGGGACTCAAACTATCTCCATACAAAATTTCATCTAAATCGGTTCAGCTGTTTGAGCGTGAAAGCGTAACAGACAGACAGACAGACAGACAGAGTTACTTTCACATTTATAATATTAGTATGGATTTTTCAAATATTTAAGTATTTATTTTGGCTTGCCCTCCGTAGGTATTTAAGAGGTAGTTCAACTCATCAGCAACTATGAGTTCAATGATTAATCTATACTTAAATATAGTATGTTTGTTTGAACGCGATAATCTCAGGAAGTACTGGGTCAAATTAAAAAAATCTATTACTGTTGGATAGCCTATTTATCGAGGAAGGCTATAACATCACACATCGCTACAACCAATAGGAGCAGAGCAGCAATGAAAAATGTTGCAAAAACGAGGATAATTGAAGCAGATGAAGTTTACGGGTCTTCGTCTGCTTCAGTCAGCTAATATGCTATATATAGTTGTTCCCAGTGCCTCCGCTTGCGTATATCTTGATTCGAGTGATAAGAATCCTACGTCCTTCACCTATGCTTTAAAACCTATATCATTTTGTAAGTTCTTTGTATAAGGTGTTTTATCTAAATTTAATTTCAAATAACCATTGGATTGATTTAACGAAATAAAGATATTTGAAATTTAAAATTTAAATCGGGCTAGTAGCTTCAGGGTAAACCTCTACATACAACTTTAACTCTTTAATATTAATAGTATAAGTATAGTTTTAATTCAGCGAGTTATATTTAATTTTTAACCACAGATTATTTTAATATAAATTAATGTATTACCTGGAATGAGGGCAAGAAATAAAGAAAAGAGTCAATTGTTTTATTAATTTTATGGATCAGTCAAACAATTTCATAACACATTTGTGCATATATAAATCGTTTAATGAAATGATGAAAAAATAAGATGAGGTATGCAAACTAAAACAATAAGCCAAAATCATATTAGTTAACAATAACGATATATTTTTTATATTATTAAATTATTATTTTATCATGCTATATAGTCATCAAAGTGCTTACTTACCAATTACTTCATCAATAAATATTATATTAATAACGTCTTAGTTAATGAAAATAGTCAGTTTCATTAAATTAAGTAACAATCTATAAATTATTAATTATCTCAGATGCTAGCTTATATTTATTACAGTAAAATAACCAAAAAGTTTAATTTAGATTACAATTTAAAATAATTACAAACATTTAATTTCTATATAATCCATTGGCTCTACCGTCAATACTACTACTGTTCTGTTAACAATAATTCGTCCTCACATTCAGACTTCCGGCTTCACATTTCTGGGCTTGTATCTAGTATTATTTACAAGCCATAAGTTCTGACGAATGTGTGCACTTGATTTAAAAAAAAAAGTGTCTGAAAATTTTGCGTGTGATAAATCAAAATCTGTACTCGCGAGCGAAACGCACTCTTGCTTCTTGTAGTTCTTGTCCTAATTTTTGTAGCGGAATAATGCACACATTTCTTATAGCCTGCATGCCGTAGTCAAATAGTCTAGCGAACGTCGACGTCTTGGTAAATGGCTGCACTTCGTATGTGCTGACCATTTGCGTTACGTGATCCGACGTTAAGACAATCCTCATCAGCATCCCACTATAGCCAACGGCACGATGTAGCTCTCTGAAAAAAAATACGAAGTTAAAATAAATGTTTAAAAGATCTTCGATACCCTCTCATTAAGAGCTTGAATGAATGGAACAGTCAGACAAGCACATTTTTAAAAAAGGTGTTATTTTATTATACCTAATAGTATTTCTTTACAAATCAACAGACAATGAACGAGTTGTCACTGATAAAATTAGATACTAGTTCTTAAATAGTTGACATATGATTGAAAATAGAATAAGCGTTAATATGAGAAGCTACCGACTGCGAAAACAAATTCGCATGCAAACTATTTTCAATTCTATGTAATTGATTTTAAAGATGATAATTGCCTTAATCGTTTCCAGTTTTAGGACATTTATTGTGCGTAGGTATCATGAACCTATTTTTTCGGCAAACATATTTATGGCACCTGGAATTACCGAACCGTGGGAAAGCAAAAACTTATTGTATGCAAACTATTTTCAGTTCTTGTGTAACGATTTAAAGACGATAATTGATTAAAGGATTCTCAGTTCTACAACTTTTACTATGGGGATCATTTAACTATTGTTTTATCAACACAATATACGCTTTATGATTTCTAAAATTTACTAAAGCGTGTGTAAGAAAATAATTTATTTTGACAAAAGTAGTTTAAATTAATTAGGATTTTCAATACTTTAAAAATTTTTACATAATTTATTTTGTTTAAACATAAATATTTTAAAAAGAGTTATGCATAACATCTTTAATGTGAGAAAAATAAAAATGAAACACTATGATTTAATAAGGGTGGATTTAAGTATGAATCATAGAAAAAAATATATAAGTGTATAAAAGCACGAAATTCCTACTCTTCACATTTAAGTAGAGACAGCTTTTTATATGTTGCCACTCGTTATACAAAATAGTTTTTGTTCCGATTAGTACTACGTTTCGTTATTATATTTCAGATTAATTGAACAAGTGAAAGTCTAGTTCCAAGAAGTTCACCTTTAAAAAATATACGAATTACCAAGTGACTCAGAACACCATGTTTAAAGTAAACTAAATGTAAATATTATTGGACATCAAAAAATGTAAATGAACTTTCACTTTACATTGATTTATGAAAAAGACATTAACGGCATATGAATTTATAATAAATCATTTTTAATATTATTTATTTGTTGAAAATCATAAGTAGTCCTATACCTATGTATGATAATATGTATATATATATATATATATATATATATATATATATTATTTATATATAAAATAACTTATATTCTTATAATTTCGGTAGTAAATTAGTAGAATGATTTTTCGACAATCATCGTCATATTTGAATATATTTCATAAAATTTTAATAAACTAAGCACTTAAATCTTTCTCACCCATTGCACCGTCTATTAACAAAAACCATTTAGTAGTTATTGTTTTTTTTAATTATATACGAAATAAATACATTTCACTACACTACATAGTAAAATTAAAATAATAAGTTTATATAAAATATTAGGAATAAATAACTGCGAATGGTGAAATAACTAATCCTAATGTCTGCCATCATCATTGAGAATATTATTATATTATATCAACGAAACAAACCTTAGCTATGAAATTAACCATACCTAGTCTTCAGAAATATTGATTATATTATTATTTGGTCTCCTCCAATTACTTTTTAACCAATAGCCAATTCTACTGTTAAACATAATTAATAATTATTGTAATAAAATATAATTTGAATTTGACTTACCGTAACATTTAACTCCCGCGATATTTGATAAAGGTTTGTCCTGTATCCTTGGCCATGAAGATCCAAAATTTGATTCCCGGTTTTAATTTCGGTTAATTGTGAAGACTCGCAGAGGTCAGCAAGAAAGCACCAAACAGTCCAATAAAACACAGCCACCATAGGTAAACAGATCAAGAAGAAATGGTCCACTAATTCACACCATAAGTCAACGAGAGTTCAATCAGTAGTTTTGGGGTCAACAAAATGGCAAGATATCGGAATCCGTAAACAGAACAAGTCGTGAGCAAAATACAGTAAACACGCGCGCGTCATCATACAAGGAAGTGCAAATTGCAACTAAGTTAACAAAAATGTTTTATGTTCCCGTTCCCACACCTTAGCCCCGTCCTAATTGGTTGGAAGTAAAATGTGGGAGTGGTTTTTGCATTTGTGTGTGTGACCGAACCGTTGTGAACCGTTCATAGTAAAAGATTTTCAGGTGGTCGAGCATCAAGTGGGCCGATTGTACCTGCCATTAATAAAAAAAGGGGTTGTACTCCGGGAATGCCGACAGAAGTGAAAACTTGAACATTAACGAAATTTGGAATGGTTAGTGTTTTTTTTTACATACTGATGATATTTGAATTATATTTTTCGATCTTAATCGACATGATAATAAAAAAATATGAAATAATAAATCATAAATTAAAAAACCAAAAGCAAAAATTTAAATAAAAAGGGTACAAAATAATGGTTACTCGGACTAAGGTCTTCTGGTTTCTGGACCGCCCGATTTCCCACCTGAGCTGTAATAACGTTGTAGATGGTGGCGAAATTTACCTTCATATTTTAGTGATATTTTAGCAGTTTTCTTTGCTCTCCCTCCATCTTACGATTTTTCGATCAGGGTCACGTGATCCTGACGTGAGTTCTTACCCATACCAAATACCAACATTTTTTAACCATACCAAAAGTCACTTCAAAAAGTGATTGTTTTATTAGTCTTTATCCACTAGGTACTACGTGGTTATTTAGTTATTATCGGTCCCAGGTTTATTTTACATATTTAAACCCTCAGTACATTTTATTAATATAGTTCAGCATCTTTTCGATTATTATTCTGTACATATGACACAAAAATGGCTTTAGTTTTAAACTATGATTACTATCAGCCTGTTCAACGTTATTTAGTTCGATAAAGTGTACTCAAAGGCTTATCTTTATGTCCTTTAAAATGTATTGTTCGTTATTTAAAAATATTTTTGTGATCACAAAAGGCTTCGATGATTATGAAGGCTGATATAGTTTGCTATTCTTTTTGGCAATCCTTTGAGACGTAAGATAAAAATACTACTCATTAGGTGCTTAAAATTGGCAATTTTGTGTGTAAAAATATTTTTGCTATCAAAATATTGTTCTTTTTGAGTATTTTTTACTTACTGGTCTGTAGTTTTTTTTTTCTTTTCAAAAATAATATTCAGCGTATTTAATAAATATTACATTGATAGTGTAAAAGTTGAGGGTTCATTCTATACAACGAATTACCTTATAATTCGTTGTGTAGAACTAACTCTCAACTTTTTGCACAGCAATCGTACGCACTGCTGCAACATCGACACCCAAACACCGAGAGTCAGTGTGTTTGATGTTGAACTACCAGACGGTATTTTGAAGATCAAATTTGAATTGAATTGTTTGTATAAAATAATATTATCTTTACTTCTCATTATATTTATTTCATTAAAAGCAACAGTTTAGAAGGCAGTTATCTTGACAAAATCAAAATTTAAATCACCTTACTGACGATTCATCCATCAATCCAAATAGCGTGGACGTCTTTCAAAAACTATCGTGAATGTCAAAAACGTAATCAATTTGAATAGACGTTGTTCGGTTTGGCCATTGACATAGAGACCAGGACTGCGCCATAACCTCACAAAATTGACCACTCTCTTGAAAGAGACAACGTTACTTTGTAAACAATACCTGTCAAAGGCCGCACGATTTTTTTCTCTCTTTCAAGCTTTGCAGTCAATATTTACTTTTTAATTGAGAGGGATGGCACGGTCCCGGTCTTTATGTCAAGGGTTTTGGCTCATATCTATTATTCTGACGATTTTGAAACAAATTGACGTTCGTCTAGTACATATTGACGCATATTATGCCACGCCGTTTGGAATGCATCCGTATTGTCAGTAAGGAGGAAAATCAAGAAGCATAAAATAATTGTGTCTATGATTTATCCTTTTATCTCGCTTAGAAAGAGACCCACCTTCCCTTTTGAAACATAGTGTCAAACTATGGTAACCATAGTCACGAAAGAGAAAGGCGAGAGGAGTAAAGAGAACAAGCTTAACATTTTTCCGTGACCGGCTAAATGTTAAATTTGTTCTATTTAATTCTTCTGAATAGTGTTGACAGCAGTGCTTAGTATAACCTTCTTGCGTACGTTCAAATGGAAATATATGGTGCAATAATTTTGCATACATTCATTTCATTCGGAATGCACCCATTCGGAAGAATCGGAAGGGTTCCAAATTGACGTATCGTCAGTGGCCACCTTAATGCAAACAAAACTTCTAGAATCCGTAAGAAAATAGTTACCCAGGAGTATTAATTTTTTTCATGAGACGCAATTATGTAGAGGTAGGAACGCTTACTATGAAAAGTTAATTGTTGAAAAAATCTAATTATTTGATGCCTTTCGGATGCGGCGGTAGCCTAATGGCTAAGGCATCGGTCTCGCAATCGTGTGGTGGGAGGTTGGAATCCTACCCATTATACTGCCGACGTGAACCCACTTCTAACACAAGCCATTAGCTTAGCTGGAGGGGTTAACAGGATTGCTAATAATGTAGAATCAAAATCCCACATTGCTAGTTATCATTTAATTTAAAAAAAGTTTAGCTTGATTGTTTTGAAGTTTTTTTTACAATTATATATTAAATTTAATAAATTCCCTTTTGCAAAAGGAGGAGTGTCTGTGGCTTTGTAGTTTCCAAATGAATTAACTGATTTCGATGCAGTTTTTTTAAAAAGCTGGTTTAATTCTTAGCCTTAATGAATGAAAACCAATTTCGCCATTTTCAAGTAGGTATATTAAGTTTTTATCTCACGTATCGGTATTACTTTTTAGTTTTTAATGTGCTTAAATAACAGGCAGCTACAAAAGTTGATGACTAAATATATATATTATGGATCTCCATCGCGTGAATAATTTATGGTAAAATACCTTGTTTATTGCCCGACGTCGAGTCGCCCGACAGACTACCTGTGACCACGGTTGCAATACAGTCGAAACATCAGGCAATAAACAAGGTATTTTACCTTAAATTATTCACGCGATGAAGATCCATAATAAATATTATTTTATAACATGTACAAATCGCAAAGTTTTTCAACGTTTGGGTAGGTTTTATAATATATTTGATTTTATTGTAAGATTAAATTAAAATAAATAGTTAAATAATAATGAAAAATTAAAGTGAATACTAGTGTATGAAATGAGTCCTCAATCGAAATAAAAGTGTAATTTTTTTTTAAATTCTCCTATTTCGAAAACGATGCGTTCTATCAAAAAAATATAAAATTTCGGGGCCGTTGAAGAGACTACTATACTAGAATACTATACTACAACTACTTTTTTTTTTATAAAATACGCCATTTTATACTTTATCCAGTACATTATTGGTGCAAATAGGTATTTTTAAAGGTTTCACGATAATATCAGTTTACTAAATTCGCTTAAACCTCGAAAACGGCGCGTTGTATCCAAAAAAATAATAAAAATGTTGGGCCCCTTTCGGAAATAAAATTTTAATATTCAGGTGTTTTGTAAATATCTAAGTAGTCATCAAATTCTGTTGCTGACTGTACAACCTTCATAGTCCCTGTCTAACGAAGAAGATGCCCATATCATCACAAATATATCCGTATGAAGATTGAATCCACAACAATTCCATTTCTCATGTCATCAGTTGCAGTAAAAGTTTCTTATAATTTAACTACTTTTTATAGAACTTACTGCTTTATAACCAATGCATAAAATACACGTAAACGCCGATTTATACTCGTAGGTACTACAAGGTATTAAAACACCTTTCCAATAATACTGTATTCACTTTTCCACCGCAAAAATCCACATCGAAGAGGTTTGATCGTCGTAACACGGTCGGTACGTGTTGCGCCAACACTTTGACAAATCAGTCGAACGCTTCCTGTGACTGAGCTGAAAGCGAAGCACGAAGGAAGCGAAGCGTGTTTACGCGAAGTTGAGAAGCGAAGCGAATTTATGCGAAGTGAAGAAATTAAGTGAATTTATTGGCGTATGTCGGGAAGCTGTGATGTTTTGTATCATTGATGTTTAGACACATGTTGCTTCTTAGATTAGAATGCATTGGTTTAGATACTGGTTGTAAAGTGACGGTAAAACTCAAAGTATGTAATAGCAAAAGTGTACAACATTTGTTGACGTTACGATGTTTTGAAAATGAATGAAAATAAAAATATGTTTATTGCAGCAATTAGACACAATAGATATAACAATATACCTATAGAAATCTTAATAGTTCTTAATGTAGAGCTGAGTGAAAATTATCATCTAAATTACTGGTATTATTACTAGACCAGTTTGTATCGAGAAAACTATATTATTCCACTCAGTTAAGGAGAGATATTTATCGTTCACAAGCCGGCAAACGACGAATTCACAAAGCATACATATTAATATTATATCAATGCAAAACACTGAAAGTAGTTACTTATATAATTTATGCTTCCTCGGGCTCGGATAAAGCACAAATAGACATAGCTCATGGACACGGAATGTCGAACCAGCTCCGACCACTTTGTTAACTAAAACTAATAATAATAAATTAGTATGTTAGGACAACTCACACAACGTCATCTGATCCCAAACTAAGCAGAGTTTGTATTATGGCAACTAGACAACTAATAAACATACGTATAAATTTCTGAACACATACGTATATATTAAATACTAGCTGCGCGGCCGGGTTTCGTACGAGCAAAAAAAACATAGCCTATCACACTCACAAATAACGTGGCTTTCTACTGTTAAATGGAATTTTCAAAATCCGTTCAATAGATCCAGAGATTACCCTTTATAACCTCACAAATAGTTTAAATAGGTCTCTCACTCATCACACAAAGTTTTATCCTGGTTGAGGATCGAGCCCACGACCTCCGGCTTAGCAGTTAGAGTCACTAAGCAGACCAACAGGCCAGCCACGAGTGAGTAAGTCAGTTTTCAATATCATGCTTTCCTACTTTTGATATTTGGCCACTCTTCTATTTGAAACCGTCAAAACTCAAAACTGACATGTCTGTTTCAGAAGCTTAGTTAGAGACACGAATATTATCAGTAGGTACCCACACCGCTCCGTAACTAATCCGCTGTCAAATACAAATATACATTAGCTACTATTCAAATATTCAAGTAGGTGCTCAGATATCCAACGCCATTTTAGCGCAAAGACCGACGTAACACCATCACGAAAGGAACCGTACGTGTCTTACTTTGACAAATCAGTTATGCAGAGTATTCCTAAACCTAGATAGTAAACATCTACTAAATTGTAGAGTTTCTCTATTTATAAGAACATTAGTGCACGCGAGCCTTTTAATTATTATGATTCCTTGTAGCTACATACCTAATATCAATTATGTTTTAAGTAAACTAAAATAAAATAGGTAGGTAACAAGGGCTCTACCACCTTTGTCTACACTAATAATATATTATAAAGAGGAAAGATTTGTATTTTTGTAAATAACGAATAAACTTAAAAACTACTGGAACGTTTTGAAAAATTATTTCACCATAAGAAATCTACATTATCGGAGAGTAACATAGACATTGTTTTATTGTCCAAAAAAGAAGAGATCCCTACAAAAATTACAATAATGTAACTCAAGTACAATATATGCATTTTTAAAAGATAGAAAAATTTGAATCCAGACTCAGGAATCGAACCCGAGACTTCCGTAGCCAAACCGGGGCCAGAAGCGACAGCTACGGAAGTCTCGGGTTCGATTCCTGAGTCTGGAAACAAAATATTTTTCTATCTTTCAAAAATGCAATTATTGTATTTGTAAAGTCTTTGGCAAGAAATGCCTATAAAAATTACTTCAATGTAACTCAAGGTATAAAAAAACTACGATATGACATCCATTTGAAGCCGCGGCAGACAGATAGTAATAAATTAACCATCATAAAAATAAATCCGTTCATAAATACCACAGATACAATAGAAAGACACACAGATGTGGCGTTTAGGTGGGAGGGGAGAAGTCGAACCGAATCCTACCAAATCTCACGTGGAGGAGAGGGCGGATCTTGGAAGTCTCACACAATCTTCAACCGACTTCAAAAAGGAGGCGGTTCTCAATTCGTCTTTTTTTTTTGTATGTTTGTTCACCGATTACGCAAAGATGGCTGGACCGATTTGAAAAATTGTTTTGTTTTTGAAAGGGTATACTTTCAAGTTGGTCCCATTGTCATCAGATCACGATCTGATGATGGGATACTGGAGAAATCGAGGGAACTCTTAAAATATTAAAGGCACACCTACAGTGATTTAGGTATATTTCATAATGATTCGTGCATTTACTCTAAAAAACACCAATTGGTGAAGTGGAACTGATGATGAAGACCACACTTTATTCTCGATATACTACTATTACACAATTTAATAGAGCTGATAGTGTACTCCTCAACAATTAACGGCCCTGCATCGGGGCAAGCAATATTTTGTAAAAGGATTTGAGCAGTTGACATAAGCCTATTATAACTTAGGTGAATTATAAACCAACCCACTAAAAAGCGAGAAATAAAAATTTTTTTACAAAAAACATGACCGACTTCAAAAATCAAGACAAGTTGTCTTGTATTTATTTTTGAAATCGGTCATATTTTTTTGTAAAATTGTTTTTTTTTTATTAGCAAGAAGCCATCTGACATTGATTTAAAGCTATTGAATAGCTTTTATCGCGGGTTTTAAGCGCGGCGACCGAATCAAGAAATTCCGTAACGAAAATAAAACCTAACGCAGAGCGTTCGCATAACGTATATTTATATGGTACGACTGTACGAATCGAGACGAGCTGCTCCGAAATGTAATGAAAAAAAAAATTATATAACTTATATGCAATTTTTTTTGACCCATTTTGACATTTATTGCTACGCCCCGTCATCTTGCGAGCGAGTCACACATTTGACTCAACAGAATCAAATGTGAAATCTCACATGAGACTAGGGAGAGGAAGTCAAATCAAATCTTTCATCTGCATTGCAGCAATATGCTGAATGTGAATCTATTTGTCGCAGATTACCTATATAAATAAGTATAGAAAATATGCATGTACTAAATATTTTATATTTATCTGTGACAAATAAATAGTTTTTATTTCTAAAAAACTTCGTCACGTAATTTATGGATAGCTCCTAAGATAAAACACACCAGTATTATTAAGTACTAGAGGAACAATTATATTGGTGGTACTAAATCTCTAGAATCCGATCTGAATTATTAGAACTTAGAGTTCGGCACAGCTTCATAACTAGTGCAAATACCGTCATTATTACATTTCAGAAGTTAGTAGGTGATATTTCTGGTTAAAATTGTAAATCTCTTGCGTTAATATATTATACCGAGTGCAGTAATAATAGGAATAGATGTAACTTTGAAATTATTAATTCTAAAGGATAATGAATTGCTAAAAATTGTATATTCCGTTAGTACATCTAATTGGCCAAAAGTGAAAAATGTATCTAATATCTTTAGATATCTTGGGACAATTCACACAACGTCATCTAATCTCAAACTAAACAGAGCTTGTACTATCCCAACCAGACGTCTTTCAACATAGGTAGGTACTTAAATATTTCTAAAAACATACTAATAGTAATATTATAAAGCCTAAGAGTTTGTTTGATTGAGCGCGATAATCTCAGGAACTACTAGTCCGAATATAAAAAAACTGTTATTCTATTACGCTACTACAATTAGCAGCGGAGCAGCAATGATATCACCCTATATAATTTCTGATCTAAATGCGGAAATCCCTTGTAATTAAGTGTAAAGTGGTTTTAAAAGTGTTAAGCCCCTTTCAAAATTTTTATAGCAATAAGCAAGCCAACAAATTATGTTTTAAACTGCTGCTGGCACCTATAAAAACGAAATAAAGTAGAGTTTATATTTTTGGCCATACAAATATTAAAACATAATTAAATTGGTTACTAGCTATCGCTCGCATGGATGCCTTCACCTGGTTGAGGGTTGATTTACGCTTTCAATCTAAAACGCCGAAACACGTGTTTTTCGATTTTAAACCTTAAAGCTAAATACGAAATTCACAGATCTAACTTTGAAACAGACGGAGTTTCATACAAACTTGCAACCCCTTTTAACCCCTTAGGGGTTGATTTTCTTATTTTAATCCAATCAGCGGCTTAAGGTGTGCGTTGATCATTTAGTCAGTGAATCAGGACAAAGAATTTTATAGTGATCATTTTATTGTTTGATCGATTTAATTCAATGTAGAACTATGAGATTTTACTGAAAATGATAAATTAAGAAAGTGACTTAACGAGAAAATGATATACTAAAGTAAAATGTCAGGGAGTCAAAGTGATGTGTCATAGTCTCAGTAAGAACAACTTATTTAATTAAAATCAAATGTTTTGTTTTGGAGACCAAAGGAACATAAACAAATAACGGTTCTACATTAAGATAATTATTAACGGAAGAAAGACCGAACCATTTTCATAATTAAAGTGGCTTTCGTCATTTCCGGGAACACTTTAATAAAGGTTTAGATCCGCCACTGCTTGCTTAGTACACAAAAACTTGAGAACAGAAGGTAAGAATCGACTGGCCTGTTGGTCTAGTGACCTTGACTGCTAAACCAAAGGTTAATTAAATCCGATTGGCATATGAGACACCACTTTGTGTGATCCACATATTGTTGTTTCAAATATGTAATTTGTGTCCGTGAATTTATTGTTTGTAAAATCCCCCTTGACAGATGGCTTGCATATCGCAAATGATTAAAGCGCTCAAGCAACTCACATACAATCACATACAACTTGCCCTATTGCATAAGAGTACCGCGCTCAAGCAACTCACATACAAAAATCGCTACATGAAATGTCAGACGACTTTGTTCCAAAGGTGTTCCGAGATATTTGCACTGATTCCAATATTCCCTTTAAGCCCAAAATAGAAAAGTAAATATAGGTAACGGTGTAGAACAAAACATATTAAGCTAAGAATTTATAAAAAAACGAATTAGAAATAAATATATACTATAAGTATATAGATACAGACTTTTTAAATGCAGCTGTTTGAAAAGACATTATAGGTACTATAGAAGACAAACTATAGGCACCAAACACTCTGAAAAGATAGAAAGAAAGCTTTATCTATACTAATATTATAAAGCTGAAGAGTTTGATTGTTTGAACGCGATTATCTCAGGAACTACCGGTCCAAATTCAAAAACTAGCTGTTGGAAAGCCCATTTATCGAGGAATTCTATAGGCTATATAACATCTTGCTACGACCAATAGGAGCAGAGCAGCAAAGAAAAATGTAGCAAAAACGGGGAAAATTTACGCAAAGGCAGTTACGTGGGTCAGCTAGTACATAAAGCATTGCACGGGCTTGGCGAGCGGTGTCACACAGACATCGCCTGCTGAGCGCCGAGCAACGCGCTCGAGCAAACTGAATCTCAGACCAGTTTTCCCCTGGAGACAGATTTTAAGGTGTACCTCGATTCTGCGTCCGTACCGAGCGCGCGTAGTAAGACAGTTACCTTATACAGAGTGATCTGTAATATATTAATAACCTCCCACTCATGGCTTCTTTACATTACCCTAAATAGGTAACTTTGTAATATCAGTTTTGAATTTTCTTTAGTTATTTTTATCACAAAACTACCTATCATACGTCTGTGAGACTCCGAAGTAAAAGGGTTGTTTATTGTGAGATTTTCTAAACCTCACAATAAACAACGTTTTTACCTACGTAAAATAGTCTATAGGCATCAAAAATAGGTGGTGGATTAATATACTAATTATTTTTTTTAAATAAGTAATCTACCTAATGTAAAGAAGCCACTAGTGGGTGGTTATTAATATATTATAAATCAGCCTGTATAGGGACTCTTCATATTTTATGGTGTAAGCATGCGATGTATACGTGTGCATATCAACTCAATGAAGCGACGGTAGCCTAATGGCTAAGGCATCGGCCTCGCAATCGTGAGATCACGGGTTCGAATCCTACCGATTATACTACCGACTCCCATTCCTAACACAAGCCATTGACTTTAGCTAGAGGGGTTAACAGGATTGCTAGTTATGTAGAACCAAAATACCACATTAAAAAAAACTCATAATGTCAACAGTTTATTTATAATATGTATGTATTTGGAAATCAAATCAATAAAATATATGAGTATGTTTATCAGTTGTCTGGTATTCATAGTACAAGCTCTGCTTAGTTTGGGATCAGATGGGTTTGGGTGAGTTGTCCCAAGATATTATTTTTACAACAACTAATGTTGTGTGCAGTTTTCTTTCTGTACTCACAACAATTTGTGGTTATTCACAGAATTTATATTATTTTGCGAGGAAACCATGCGTTTCCTGTCTGTTCTGATTATTAAAATCTAAAATAGGGAAATGGTTTATTTAGATATTTAGTATCCAATACTTCAATGTTAGTGGCTCCTCGTAATACATACACTGTAAAATTGGCAAATAAACAAGAATCAACGAATGAATAAGTTTTATTTTTTTCTTTTTTTTCAATTATATAAAGAGATCGTGAGTTTTTATTGCTTCATTGTTTTCTTCGGCTTGATAATAATGGGATATAGCCTACTACTATACCTTCGGTACCACAACTATCTATGTCATCTTACCACCTAGGTACCCACCGTATGCCAATGTGCATACGGCACGTTGTGCCATACTGGTCCGACCTAATTTTAACTCTTGGTATATCCATATTGTACCGTTATGTTTCAGTCCGGTTTAACCACTCAGACCGGTTTAAAAACTAAGTCCGTTTTAGAGTCAACGTGACCTATTATTGTTGTGTATTTGTGTTATTTATCTAAAATATGAATGAATTTAGAACTATTTATGTATTTTTATAAGTGGTCTGGTTTCGATAATATAAGCTCTGCTTAGTTTGGAATCAGATGGCGTTGTGTGAGTTGTCCCAAGATATTATTATTCTATTTAATATTATTTTTAACTCATTAATTATATTTTTAAATATATATAATATATATATATTACGGGTCTTAATCGCGTGAATAATTTAAGGTAAAATACCTTGTTTATTGCCCGACGTTTCGACCGTATTGCAACGGCCGTGGTCACGGGAAGACTAGTTGAGCTCAGCGTCGTCTCCGTGAAGCGCGGGTTTCGGAAACTACCCTCGCTTGATTTTTATCACTCACTATTACGGAACCGTCGGTACTTCGACACACAACACTAAGGACATCTGCACACTGGCGTGTAATGTTTGTTCGGCGGTGTATACACTTGCCGATCACGGGATTCCACGATGTTGTCAAACGGTATCCGTCTTCTCGGTTGAAATTGACATGTTTTTTGATTTCAACCGCTTCCCTCGCCATCCTGGAGTAATAGTGACGGTCGGTGGAGAGGACCTGTGGTTTGTGTAGTTCAATCCAGTGATTGGTTCCCGCATCCAGCAAGTGTTCCGCTATTGCTGACTTGTTTGTCTGTCGGTTTTTCACAGCCGCGATATGTTCCTTAACCCTTTCCGCTATGGTTCGCTTGGTTTGTCCGATGTAGGAACTGCCACAGCTGCAATCCACTTTGTAGACGCCAGGTGTCTGTAGAGGAATTACATCCTTAGGAGTACGTAGGTGCTTAGCTACCTTGGAGTGCGGACTATATACAGTCTTAATGGAGTATTTCTGCAGTACTGTTCCAACTTTGTCCGTCACTCCTTTCACATACGGTAGAAAAGCTGGAGCCCTGTTAACCCCCGGTCGGGAGTCTCTCCTCTTCGTACGTCGTGTGCTTCCTCTGTATCCGTTTCGCTTTAGTACCTCCTGAACATGTGTGAGCTCACTTTCTAAATGTTCAGGGTCACAAATGTCATATGCTCTATTTGTCAGCGATGATACCACGGATTGCAGATGTCTTGGATGGTGATGCGAGTCAGCATGTAAGTATCTGTCTGTGTGGGTCGGTTTTCTGTACACAGTGTGTGCTAGGGTACCATTGTCTCTAACCATTATTTTAACATCGAGAAAAGCTAGCGATCTGTTTATCTCCATTTCAAAAGTGAACCTGATCTTAGGGTGTATGGAGTTCAAGTCTTTAGCAAATTGTTCTACTTCCTGCCTACCGCCCTTCATAATGCAGAACACGTCATCGACGTACCTCTTCCACAGTTTGACCTGGGACAATTGTAGCTCAATTGTTTCCTCAAAATGTTCCATCCAGATGTTGGCCATCACCGGCGCCACTGGGCTGCCCATGGCCACTCCGTCGATCTGGAGGTAGTGTTGTCCCTGGTAGATGAAGAAGTTGCCTTCCAGACAGTTTTTAAGTAAAACAATGTACTCATTGGACAGATCGTTTGCTCTCAGCTTTCTCTCGATGACCTCAAGGCAGTCCTGAATGGGAACGTTGGTGAATAGTGACTCCACATCAAAACTCACCATCACCTCGTCTGGTTCCACTTTCATGCTCTTGATGATGTCCACGAAATGGCGAGAATCCTTTACGAACGATGTCGTTTTACCCACTAAAGGTTGCAGTATTGAAGAAAGGTATTTCGCTAGATCGTAAGTAGGCGAGTTAATTTGGCTTACGATTGGGCGTAGTGGGACGTTACCTTTATGAACCTTTGGCAACCCATATAACTTGGGCGGCTGTACGCTCTTGGGTCGAAAGAGTCGGTCATAGACATCATTCGCGAACAGATCTTCATGGTCCCTAATCAGTGCTCGTATACGTTTCGTGACTCTGGCTGTAGGGTTGTATGACACTGACTTGTATATAGAAGTGTCACTTAAAAGACTCCGTATTTTGTCATCATAGTCACTCGAATTCATCACTACAGTGGCGTTTCCCTTATCGGCCTTTAGCACTAAAATATTCGTGTTATCACGTAGCTCTTTCAACGCTAGACGCTCTTCTGTAGTAATATTCGGTTTAGGCAGCTTCGATTTTCGAAGGATAACGGCGACATCCTGTCTAAGCGTTTCCGCGTCCGCAGACGGTACCTTGTTACGCATTATCGCTTCTTCGACCCCACTGATAACATTTTCATACGGAATCCGTTTAGGTGTTACTGCATAATTCAACCCCTTAGCTAGTATGTTCTGTGCAGTGCCATCAATTTCGGTAGATGATAAATTTATTACCGTTTCAATGTGGGTAGGTGGTGATTTTTGAGCAATTCTCGACATGACGCGAAATTCAAAAAGTTGCTTTGTATACATTTTGAGGAAACAATTGAGCTACAATTGTCCCAGGTCAAACTGTGGAAGAGGTACGTCGATGACGTGTTCTGCATTATGAAGGGCGGTAGGCAGGAAGTAGAACAATTTGCTAAAGACTTGAACTCCATACACCCTAAGATCAGGTTCACTTTTGAAATGGAGATAAACAGATCGCTAGCTTTTCTCGATGTTAAAATAATGGTTAGAGACAATGGTACCCTAGCACACACTGTGTACAGAAAACCGACCCACACAGACAGATACTTACATGCTGACTCGCATCACCATCCAAGACATCTGCAATCCGTGGTATCATCGCTGACAAATAGAGCATATGACATTTGTGACCCTGAACATTTAGAAAGTGAGCTCACACATGTTCAGGAGGTACTAAAGCGAAACGGATACAGAGGAAGCACACGACGTACGAAGAGGAGAGACTCCCGACCGGGGGTTAACAGGGCTCCAGCTTTTCTACCGTATGTGAAAGGAGTGACGGACAAAGTTGGAACAGTACTGCAGAAATACTCCATTAAGACTGTATATAGTCCGCACTCCAAGGTAGCTAAGCACCTACGTACTCCTAAGGATGTAATTCCTCTACAGACACCTGGCGTCTACAAAGTGGATTGCAGCTGTGGCAGTTCCTACATCGGACAAACCAAGCGAACCATAGCGGAAAGGGTTAAGGAACATATCGCGGCTGTGAAAAACCGACAGACAAACAAGTCAGCAATAGCGGAACACTTGCTGGATGCGGGAACCAATCACTGGATTGAACTACACAAACCACAGGTCCTCTCCACCGACCGTCACTATTACTCCAGGATGGCGAGGGAAGCGGTTGAAATCAAAAAACATGTCAATTTCAACCGAGAAGACGGATACCGTTTGTCAACATCGTGGAATCCCGTGATCGGCAAGTGTATACACCGCCGAACAAACATTACACGCCAGTGTGCAGATGTCCTTAGTGTTGTGTGTCGAAGTACCGACGGTTCCGTAATAGTGAGTGATAAAAATCAAGCGAGGGTAGTTTCCGAAACCCGCGCTTCACGGAGACGACGCTGAGCTCAACTAGTCTTCCCGTGACCACGGCCGTTGCAATACGGTCGAAACGTCGGGCAATAAACAAGGTATTTTACCTTAAATTATTCACGCGATTAAGACCCGTAATATATATATTTTAATAATGTGTACAAATCGCGAAAGTTTATCAACATTTATATATAATATACCTTTAAACGAGCAATTCTTGTATAGGTACGAGTATTAATATTTACCTTTATATACAAAGTGTAACAGAAAAGAGTGGTCATATTTAAAGGTTGGTATGTGCCCATGATACTAAGTGTACATACCTAATTTTATCATATACGGAGTACCCTAAGAAAATAATATCATTTTTTAATTTGTTTATTTATTGATTAAAAAGTTATTAATTAAAAAAGTATGTCATAAAAAGTTCTATGCCATAATAATCAAATCGAATTTTGTACCAGGGGAGGTTTAATTCTTATGCCATACGCCTTTCACTACTGAATTTTGACAAAATAAATGCTACTATGTAATAATAATGCAACCAGCTATGGCACCATGGTAGGTGCAATACTAATATACATAACATACCTACCCTATACGCTGCTGAAATTTGACCACACCTTTCTGTTACACCCTATATAATCTGAAACTCGGCAACGGCTTCAGCGATTTTCATGAAATTTAGTAAGCAAGGAGATTGGGGGGGGGGCGTTAAATCGATCTAGCTAGCTAGGTTTAATTTTTAGAAAATATCGTTCGAAAAAAACCTCTGCTCGGTTTTTTCGAGGTATCCAGGTAGGTACTTATTATAATAATAAATTGAAAGCCGAGTCAGAGTGCGGGACAAATTATATTATACACTACTTTTTATATTTTATTTCAATGAGTAAGGGGTCCATAATGACTACGGAACCTTTAAAAAAATCCTTCCATTCATCTGGATCTGATTGCTGGAGGACCGCCATGTTGCAGCCAATATTAGTAGTGGTCTATGTCCAGCAGTGGACCGATACAGGCTGATTGCTTAATTGATTAATTAATAGAATATCTATTTTATCATAATTTGCAACTGCTGATTTTTTTCGAAGTCCGGTTCCATTGAATTTTAACCAAACTTTGAAACAGTGACGTCATAATCGGATTGTCATTAATATCCAATTATGTTAATAGTGTTGTCCATTTTAGATTAGCAACTAATTTGACCGTCAGACAAAACCACGTTACAACCTAATGCGGAAAATGGTCTACATAAAATTTGATTATTGTATTTTTAATAACTTCCCTTAATGTTTTAGTGCAAAAGTCGAGGTCAACTTGTGTTTTAAAAAGGAATATTTTTATTTATACAATCACTTAGGAACATATAGTTCCGTAATTAAATGAACGGTAATGATATTAGCATAATTAAAAATAATATGACATTGTAAAAGTCGCTGACTTAGAATTGTTTTATTGCAGTTTTTGTATTTGCAGTTTGTGACTGTATGAAGTAATAATATTTTTATAATAATAATATTTTGGGACAACACACACAACGCTATCTGATCCCAAACCAAGCAGAGCTTGTACTATGGAAACCAGACAACTGATAAACGTACTTATATATTTCTAAATACATACATATTATAGATAAATAACACCCAGACACAGAATAAACCATCGTGCTCATCACACAAAGTATTATCCTGGGGGGGGATCGAACCCACGACCTCTTACGTAGCAGTCGGATACACTCTCAACGCGCCACAGAGGCAGTAATGGGTAAGAATAACATTGTTTTTAAACTTTCGCAATGTTTATACATATTAGAATATTATCGGGACTTAATCGCGTGAAATATTTAAAGGCACGAACCTTTTATTTACCCGACGTTTCGATCGAATTGCACCGATCGTGGTCACGGGTCGGCAGATGGCAGCTTAGCGATGTCTCTGTAAGGTGCGAGGTTTTTAACTACCTTCGCCTAGTCTTGATAATTTTGATACATTTTACTGTCGGTACTTCTACACACTACACTTACTACGTCTTTACACTGAGGCGCGATGTCTGTACTGCCATCAGTCGACCCGTGCCCACGATCGGTGCAATTCGATCGAAACGTCGGGTAAATAAAAACTTAAAAACGACTGGACCGAATTCAAAAATTCTATCACCACTAGAAAGCATTAGAAGGCTACAAATAACGGAGAGTAACATAGGCTATACATTATTTTTTTAAATAGAGATCCCAACGAAAATTACAATAATGTAATTTGCATAGTAATATTATGCATAGGCGGACAGGAAATGTGTAAGCAAAGTGATATGCTTTCAATATTTATTCCAAGTACTTCAATAAATAGATGCTATGGGTACCTAGATGGCTCTACAAACACACTAGACTGATTGACTTGTTCCAAGTTAGACCAAGTTTATAAGCTAATTAAAATTTCCTTGCGTCTGTATCGACGGGAACTTGCAAACTTAATAACTTGGCACCGTTTAAGTTTCTATCTTATTGTAAGCTAACTTGAGACAATAAAGTTATAAAAAAAGACTTGAAAAAATAATGGTTGTTAATTGACTTTTTTTAGTATTACAGTCGTAATAATGTTATACCTTTTTGAAATGCTAACGATAAGAATGATGAAATGCTTGTATAGGCTTGGATATTGCGGTATACGAAAGAAACTTTTTTTCACACTTCTTGTTTTTGACATTTCCATGTTTGTTTTTTTCAAACATCACTTAACTACACTTGGGCTGTCAAGACAAATGTAACGACGTCTTATTTGTATAAATCCGAATGTAGTTTCTAGTTGGTAAAGTTAAAGTTTGTGAGTATGTGAGTGTGTATGTTTGTTTCTTCTTCATGTCTAAACGGCTGGAGCGATTTTAATAAAATTTGGTAAGTAGTTAGCTGACACCCTGGATTAACACATAGGCTAATAAACCGCGGGTAACACCGCGGGGCATAGCTAGTAATAATATAAATATAAATATTACATACATATAAACATACATACATACATGAAAGATACGAAAAACCTAACCCTTTCTTGCAGTCGGATAAAAAGAGGCCAAAATTAATGCTGCTATTTTTGCAACTGCTCATAGCAGCCTAGTGTCACTATGTATAGCGATGGTGCAACACTTCTTAAAATATGTTGTGACATTTATGAAGTGTTGCATCATCGCTCTTCCCGTCCCTTTCCTGCGATCTCGTTGCGTTCGACGTTAGGATTAAAATTGCGAAGTAATAACGTATTTTGTAAAAATGCTTAAAATTGCAAAAAATCATTTTCTAGAACAGTTTTTTTTTTCAATTTTAAACTACCTTCTTAGCATACAACGTCTCTAATATGTAATAATATAATATAATAATATCTTGGGACAACTCACACAACGCTATCTGATCCCAAACTAAGCAGAGCTTGTACTATGGAAACTAGATAACTGATAAACATACTTATATATTTCTAAATACATACATATTATAGATAGATAACACCCAGACACAGAATAAACCATCGTGCTCATCACACAAAGTTTTATCCTGGGTGGGGATCGAACCCACGACCTCTTGCGTAGCAGTCGGATACGCTCCCACCGCGCCACAGAGGCAGTCAAATGTAAAACCTCTTTGAATACAATTAATTTAAAATAGCTATCTGTTAATATTATTTTAGTGGAGGGCAGTTAAGCTCTCCTACGTGTAACAGAAATACTTCTGAGCATGACTCAAAGATAAGTATCATTTGAATATTCGTGGGTTATTTTATTTACATTGAGTACAAAGGAATTTTGATACCCCAGATTAACCTGATAAATGACGTCAATCGCAACTGGCAAACAGCAAGGTAGTGCTTTAATTTAAATACCTTTGATGATTCTGGAAATACCCCACCCAACTAAATTCAGTGAGGCGTTTAAAAGTCATAGTGGGATTTTTTAAATGATAAAATATCTACTGATATGATACCTACTTTATATAGATTACGACCTAGCCTTAAGACTAATGAGCCATTTAACTATGACCTAAATTTTATAAGGAATTATACGGCTATTACACTACCCTGAATCAGGGCCCTAAATCGAGGTGGCCTTGAAAATTTGTTAGAGAATTAGGGTCCTAACTCTTATTACACCGCTCTTTTTAACGATTCAGGGTCCCTGATTCAGTGTAGTGTAATAAGCGCATTAACTCTAAGAAGGTGTTAAATAACACTTATCTTGTTATCTCTGTTACCTTTGTGAAGTCAGGTGAAGTCACTTTGTTCATGTGTACATTTACGCAACATTGTACGCAGCACTGTTACACTGGCGCCACACGTTGTCCCCAACATCTGTCCCAACGTTACTCGTTCAACGTATGTATCTAGAAAAACCGGGCAAGTGCATGTCGGGCCACGCGCATGTAGGGTTCCGTAGTCCCACACTCCCCGCCCCTCCCCATCCGAATAATGTGGCTTCAGAAGTGGGTTTTCTGTTGTTTTTGTTTCAAACTTACAACGTTATATCTACTTAATAATATTTCTCAATGGAATTTGTACGAACATTTTGTTACTTCTCATTTGATCAGCTGTTACTCGTTAAACTTGTAAAGCCTACTTAGCTGTAATAGATTTCCTTTTATTTTTTTTAATCTTACTAAATACTGCTACCGTGAATTTTTCACATACCCAACATCAACCATTTAGCTGGGGGGGACACTTGATTCTAACAAAAATTTGCACTTCAATGCTTAATAGTTTACAAACGGATCTCAAAATCTAAAAATCCTCTTCCCAACCCCTAAACGTAAAATACCTATCTATAGATCATATATATATAAAGAATTTAAATCCATATTAAATACACAATTAATATAGATAAGAAATGGCAACGAATTCACCGACAGCTTGACTGATGGCTAATTGAAATTTACTTAATAGTTGGTAACACAGGTTTTTTTACTTCAGGGTCCTTATTTACGTTTTTTTTTTCTGTTTTTGCGGCAAGTCCGTGTGAACTGGCGTGTGCGCTGTGCGTTCAAAGATGTCCGCCACGCATGCGCGTCGATGCAATTCTAAGCGTAGCTCTCTATTTCATAGACTTAGAATATCATATGTTCCAAGATCCCAGTCGTGCCTATGATGCGTGGTAGACTGACTCAGTCTACCCACCCGTGACCACGGCCATTGCAATACGGTCGAAACGTCGGGCAATAAACAAGTATAATGTAATATCTACTAATACGATACCTATCTTATATACCTAGGTTACAATCTAGCCTTAAGACTAATTAATAATTGAATTATGACCTAAATGTTAAAAAGAATTAAATCTAAGAAGGTGTTCAATAACACTTATCTTGTTATCTCTGTTACTTTTGTGAAGTCATTTTGTTCATGTGTACATTTACGCAACATTGTACGCAGCACTGTTACACTGGCTCCACACGTTGTCCCCAACATCGGTCCCAAGGTCAGTCGTCCAACGTATGTATCTAGAAAAAACCGGGCAAATGCATGTCGGGCCACGCGCATGTAGGGTTCCGTAGTCCCACACTCCCCACCCCTCCCCATCCGAATAATGAGGCTTCAGAAGTGGGTTTTCTGTTGTTTTTGTTTCAAACTTACAACGTTATATCTACTTAATAATATTTTTCAATGGAATTTGTACGAAAATTTTGTTACTTCTCATTTGATCAGCTGTTACTCGTAAAACTTGTAAAGCCTACTTAGCTGTAATAGATTTCCTTATATTTTTCTAATCTTACTATATACTGATACCGTGAATTTTTCACATACCCAACATCAACCATTTAGCTAAGGGGGGGGGGGGGGGACTATTGATTCTAACAAAAATTTGCACTACAATGCTTAATAGTTTACAAACGGATCCCAAAATCTAAAAATCTTCTTCCCAACCCCTAAACGTAAAAGACCTATCTAATGATACCCCACAGTATGGGGTAGGTAAGAAAAAAAAACACACCCCTACTTTACATATAGCAGAGGTACGATTTTATTCTTTCACTTTGTCAGCGTAAGTAATATGTGAATCCATGCAAAATTATAGCCTCCTAGCACTAACAGCCTTTGACCAACGGACAGACTGACGGACGGACACGGCGAAACTATAAGGGAAAAAAGCATTGGTGCCAACATTGGGATGAGCATTTTTCTATATCCTCATGTTGAACCAGTAGAGTTGACCAACGTGTGGAGTCGGTGTTACACTACACTAATTCAAATAGCTTCAGCCGTTTCAATGTTTTTTTGAACTCTGTGGTATCGAGCAGCTGGATTCCCTCGATGTTCACGTGATGATGAAGCCTGCTTCAATGTGCTTCATGTCTAGATGTCTTTGTTTATAATAAGTAGGTAGTTATGTATTTAGAACTACATATCTATACTTACATGTCAATTTTAGTTATTTGGTTACCATAGTACAAGCTCTGTCTAGTTCGGGATTAGATAACCATGGGTGGGTTGTCCCAAGATGTCTATTTATTTATATTTACATAAGTAATCCTTTTTTGAGACAGTTGTGTAAAATCGGCATTTAAATCCATACATAAATACACAATTAAATGAGTCAAAATCTGTACATATTAACTTCACCAACAAAAAGGGGGATTATCATCCAATATTGACTGCCTCTGTAGCGCAGTGGGAGTGTATCCGACTGCTACGCAAGAGGTCGTGGGTTCGATCCCCACCCAGGATAAAACTTTGTGTGATGAGCACGATGGTTTATTCTGTGTCTAGGTGTTATTTATCTATAATATGTATGTATTTAGTAATATATAAGTATGTTTATCAGTTGTCTGGCTTCCATAGTACAAGCTCTGCTTAGTTTGGGATCAGATGGCGTTGTGTAGTTGTCCCAAGATATTATTATTATTAATATATGTAAATGGCCTACAAGTCCCATATGCAAATACAGCTAAATACCTAGGTATGACACTTGACGCTAAGCTCCGATGAAAAGCTCACGTAAAAAAGAAAAGGCAAGAACTAGACATGCGTTATAAAACTAACTATACTGGCTACTTGGAAGGAAGTCTAGTGTGTCTATACATAATAAAATTTTAATACATAGGCAGATTCTCATGACAATATAGAAGTACGGAATCCAACTCTGGGGCTGTACAAAACCAAGTAGGTACCTACCTACTATAGCTATTATTCAGCGTTATATCAAAAATGAAAGTCTACATCGTGATCTCAACATAGACACAGTCCACCAAATCTATACTAATGATATAAAGCTGAAGAGTTTGTTTGTTTGAACCCGGTAATCTCAGGAACTCCTGATCCGAATTGAAAAATTATTTCACTGTTGGATAGCCCATTTATCGAGAAAGGCTAAAGGTTATATAATATCACGCTACGACCAATTGGAGCGGAGCAGTAATGAGAATTGTTGTAAAAATTAGGAAAATTTACGCAGACGAAGTTGCGCGGGACACCTAATTATCCATAAAAGTGCTGAAGCACATGAATATAGACTTTGTCACAACGTGAATGTCGCGGCACTCCTGTTGACCGACCACATGGACTTAGCGCGAAGACTAAAAAGAACTAAACCGTTTCCGCCTTATTCCAAAGAAAAGATCAAATCAAGGTTTAAACAAAGACTTTCAAGTCCAGGATATAGTACAGTACTATTGGTCTTATTACAAAGCTTATATAGTCCGTGGACCAGCTGATACCAAAGGATCTAGCAATCAGCCACAGATTATAATCAATTTAGTTCATTCATTGTTCTTATCATTCAAATATAACGTTCCGTTTTATACCAATGTAATTTGAAAGTATAGTTTTCATTGAGAATAAAATATTTAGACGTTCTATGTAGCTAAATTATTCGCCAGCACTACGTAATTTTCAAAATATTAACCTGACATAAAAGCCCTCGGCCTGCAATTTACGAAAAATCAAATAGATTCTGTCAGGATCGGAACGTTACATAAGTAGTTGTCATCAGTACTAAAAATGTAAACAAATGATGATAACCTAAATTTAATTAACTCAGACATTATTAGGGATGTTATAAGTTTAATCTGAGTAATTATAGCGCCCAAACGCTTAGAGGAACTTGGATGCGAGTTTTTATTACAAAGCTAGTTTCATTGGAACAGGTCTTAGCATGGAAGGATACTTACTCAATAAGATATTCCATTTTTGATATACTTACTGTTTTCTTCGTTGCACTCGTTGTTCTGAATGTATTGGGGGAAAGTATGCCTAGATTCAACATTGGTACTGAAGCTCCGGCTGAAGCACAACAAACAATTGAAACAAATTTTATGAATATATTTATTATTTAATATCAGTGAGCTTGCTATGAAATGAAATTCTCAAATAACTACATAGAATCATTATTTATTAGATACCATTTATTCTCCCTAAGAACAGAGTTCATTTTCATGACAATCATAAATATAATTATCTAAACTTTTAGGCCCTTAATCGCATAATACCAGAATCGCTAAATATCAGATTCGCAATATACCAGACTCTCAAAACACCAGAATCGCTATATACTAGTTATGCAAAATACAAGACACGCAAAATAGCAGATTTTGTACAGTCAAAACGAAATTTAATTGAAACAATTGACATTACCTTAAGACTAAAGACAAATAGGCTATTAATAATAATCATTCCTAATTAGTAATTCCAATCTTTGTAGGCACACTTCTACCGCGATTTCATTAGTGACGCAAGCTGTAATAATTTTATTAATTTTGTCATCTTTCTCGATAAATTTTAAGTTTCGCTTCTGGCCTGGAGAAAAAACAGCATTCTTCTTTATTTTTACATCCTGTAAAAGTGCCTCTTTCTTCAATAATATAATAAACTGAAATAGTGTCGGTTTAGGCGGAATCTTAGTATTTATGCGTCTGTGCCATCCCTCTATAGCATTTGTTGTACGATTTTTTTCTCGAAAGCAAGAAAAAATATCTGCAGTTATTTTTTGTAACCACTGACTTTCAAAATATTCTTTGAATTTATAAAATATGTCAGTTTTTGGTGCTATTTCGCATATATGTAAATATGACTCTGGTATCAAATGTTTGGGCAATAAAGCTAAAATTGTGCAAAGTGTGACGACACGCCGTTCTTCAGTCCTTTTTCCGAAATTTAGCTTTTTACTCATGCGATATATAGCTTGCATGTAGTGATAGTAACAACCTTTAATTTGAGCGTTTGGAAATATTTCAGTGACAGCTTGTATTACAGCTATTTCATAATCACATTTATACACCGCTATGTTCATCTTGAACTGTTCTTTTAAAATGTAGAATAGACGTTTGTATGTGTTTTGACATTTTTTAGGAAGCAGTACGTAAATTATTGGTACAAATGATACAACATTCGCGTTGGGAGATAAGTCAACATGGAGTGTATATACTTGATAAAATGGTTTTGGCGTTATTCTGAAAGTCCCGTCTCCGTAGTACACATAATTTCTCATAATCAACTCTCTGGCGCTAGAAGTCCCAAATATTATAATTTGGTCTTCATGCCCATCACTGTATAAAAAGAAGTTATCAACAATATGGTCTGGCAACTTAACTTGTGCAGGTGTTTTGAAAGAAGTGCTTTTTAATTTAAGAAATTTACTGCGGGTTCTATAAAGGGTATCTCTTTTACTAGCAAAGTTCGGTATTTCATGTTCTGCTTTTATCATTTCAAATTTAGGTAGCGCATTAAAAAAGTTCTTTGCATATATTTTTTGGACAGATTGAAAATCAGAGCATACCTCTATTTTACATGCATCAATGGTTTCATCAATTAAGTTACGCACATAATCAGCACTACAAATATGGGAAGGTTTTTTTACAATCTCATTGTCTTTATTTAGAGTAACCGATGTATTGCAAGTCTTTTGATTATAACAGCGCCAATTTGTAGACCCAGATTTATTTTTTAAAACAAAATTATAGCGGTAACCATCACAGAGGAGTGCTGGTTTTCCCTTATTGCTTTTTATGAACTTTAATTTCTGACCACTGTTCATTTTAATATAAATATTGTAACAAAATATTTGCAATAGTACACCAACGACAATGTTAGAAAGATAAGTGTCATCTGATTATCATCTTATTATCATCTTATTTTCTAAAGCAAAAGTGGCCAGTGCAGTTTATAATAAATAAGGTTACGACCTTTTCTGTATAACGATCTCATTTTATCTATCGTAGCAAATGCTTTGAAATTTTCACTCTGATGAAGTTATAATATTATTACAGTATAGTCTGAATTCAACTAATTACGACTGTACTTCTGCTATTTTGCGTATCTGGTATTTTGCATAACTGGTATTTTGCGAATCTGGTGTTTTGAGAGTCTGGTATATTGCGAATCTGATATTTAGCGATTCTGGTATTATGCGATTAAGCGCTTTTAGGTAGCACTTAATAGTTATTCCATTTGACAACACAATGGATGTTAACAATTTCAATAACCTGTAACCATTCTGTCCTCCCTGTTCAAACTATGTTTGAAAAGGAATATTGAGTTGATATCCCTTATTTCTATTTAGATAACTAGCTTTCCCGCACAACTTAGTCTGCATAAATCTTCCCTGTTTTTGCAACATTTCTCAATGCTGCTCTATTCATATTGGTTGTAGTGTGATATTATATAGCCTATAGCCTTCCTCAACAAATGGGCTATCTAACAGTAAAAAGTTCAAAAGAATTAGTAGTACATGACATTACCCCGTTCAAACAAACTTTTCAGCTTTATAATATTAGTATAGATATTTATTTTACAATAAATTTTAAATTATATGCATTTTTTGTATAATATATAAACAGTGATCAATAATATATTTATATAATAAAATTGATAATTCTATATTTAGATCCACTATATAGTTCACTAGTAAGTTTTAGGTACATTATACATAGAATCATTATTTATTAGATACCATTTTATTCTCCCTAAGAACATAGTTCATTTTCATGAGAATCTTAAATATAATTATCTAAACTGTTAAGTAGTGCATAATAGTTATTACATCACAATTTCAATAACCTGTAACCAATCTGTACTCTCTGTTTAGTGTTTAAACTATGTTTAAAGGAACATTGTAGCAATGTATTAACTAGCTGAGCTCTATTAAACATAATATTCAGTTCTTGGTACCTACCTATAACCTAAGTTTACATCTGTTTCTAGTGACCCATGGTTACACTTTACCAACTAAATTTTAAATTGATCAATGTTTATTTAGTTCCACTATATGTATAGTTCAGTAGTAAGTTTTAGGTATGAAATTTTGTCTTAATGATGTTTCTATTACTTTGTTTTGTGCATTTTGAGTATATTCAACATTGGTTTTTGCCGCACTACTCAAGACCACCTATCAGACATTCCAAATGTGATTTTCCAACTTCAATATAAATAATGTGACATATTATAAGTGGAATGCATCAGATTGTTTTACATAGAGCACTAGTTAATGATACTATTGTCGAACAAAAATAATCTGTGTTGATCTTCAACTTTCCACACTGCGTAGGTAAACTTCACGTCGAGTCTGGTTGACCCAAACATTGCACAGACCACTTTAATTTTAGGACATCTCTGAGTTCTGTATATTAAATCTTCTCTCTCAATTCCAAGCTGTGATAAATGTTTTGAAAAACAATATTAAGCATGTATTATTAAATCTTTTGTCACACATCGCATTTCACTCGATTTTTGCGTTTATTTTGTTGCCACATCATATTTAGTTAGTTAATAATTTAAAGTCACTAAACACGCATTATTCATCATTAATAATTGAAACTAAAATACGCAAAATTGTAAATGGTCTAAATTTCAAATTGTCAAGTTTTTGACATTTTCCGCCTTATTCCAAAGAAAAGATCAAATCAAGGTTTAAACAAAGACTTTCAAGTCCAGGATAAAGTACAGTACTATTGGTCTTATTACAAAGCTTAGATAGTCCGTGGACCAGCTGATACCAAAGGATCTAGCAATCAGCCACAGATTATAATCAATTTAGTTCATTCATTGTTCTTATCATTCAAATATAACGTTCCGTTTTATACCAATGTAATTTGAAAGTATAGTTTTCATTGAGAATAAAATATTTAGACGTTCTATGTAGCTAAGTTATTTGCCAGCACTACGTAATTTTCAAAATATTAACCTGACATAAAAGTCCTCGGCCTGCAATTTACGAAAAATCAAATAGATTCTGTCAGGATCGGAACGTTACATAAGTAGTTGTCATCAGTACTAAAAATGTAGACAAATGATGATAACCTAAAATTAATTAACTCAGACATTATTAGGGATGTTATAAGTTTAATCTGAGTAATTATAGCGCCCAAACACTTATAGGAACTTGGATGCGAGTTTTTATTACAAAGCTAGTTTCATTAGAACAGGTCTTAGCATGGAAGGATACTTACTCAATAAGATATTCCATTTTTGATATACTTACTGTTTTCTTTGTTGCACTCGTTGTTCTGAATGTATTGGGGGAAAGTATGCCTAGATTCAACATAGGTACTGAAGCTTCAGCTGAAGCACAACAAACAATTGAAACAAATTTTATGAATATATTTATTATTTAATATCAGTGAGCTTGCTATGAAATGAAATTCTCAAATAACTACATAGAATCATTATTTATTAGATACCATTTATTCTCCCTAAGAACAGAGTTCATTTTCATGAGAATCATAAATATAATTATCTAAACTGTTAGGTAGCACATAATAGTTATTCCATTTGACAACACAATGGATGTTAACAATTATTTCGATAACCTGTAACCTTCTTAACTTGAAAAGGAATATTGAGTTGATATCCCTTATTTCTATTTAGATAACTATCTTTCCCGCACAACTTAGCATAAATCTTCCCTGTTTTTGCAACATTTCTCAATGCTGCTCCATTCATATTGGTTGTAGTGTGATATTATATAGCCTATAGCCTTCCTCAACAAATGGGCTATCTAACAGTAAAAAGTTCAAAAGAATTAGTAGTTCATGAGATTACCCCGTTCAAACAAACTTTTCAGCTTTATAATATTAGTATAGATATTTATTTTACAATAAATTTTAAATTGTATGCATTTTTTGTATAATATATAAACAGTGATCAATAATATATTTATATAATAAAATTGATAATTCTATATTTAGATCCACCTTATAGTTCACTAGTGTATTTTTAATTAGGCATTTTATGTATAAATATATAAACAGTAATCAATCAATAATTGATCAATGTTTATTTAGATCCACTATATAGTTCACTAGTAAGTTTTAGGTACATTATACATAGAATCATTATTTATTAGATACCATTTATTCTCCCTAAGAACATAGTTCATTTTCAAGAATCTTAAATATAATTATCTAAACTGTTAAGTAGTGCATAATAGTTATTACATCACAATTTCAATAACCTGTAACTAATCTATACTCTCTGTTTAGTGTTTAAACTATGTTTAAAGGAACATTGTAGCAATGTATTAACTAGCTGAGCTCTTATAAACATAATATTCAGTTCTTGGTACCTACCTATAACCTAAGTTTACATCTGTTTCTAGTGATAGGTATACCCATGGTTACACTTTACCAACTAAATTTTAAATTGATCAATGTTTATTTAGTTCCACTATATGTATAGTTCAGTAGTAAGTTTTAGGTAAGAAATTTTGTCATAATGATGTTTCTATTACTTTGTTTTGTGCATTTTGAGTAAATTCAACATTGGTTTTTGCCGCACTACTCCAGACCACCTATCAGACATTCCAAATATGATTTTCTAACTTCAATATAAATAATGTGACATATTATAAGTGGAATGCATCAGATTGTTTTACATAGAGCACTAGTTAATGATACTATTGTCGAACAAAAATAATCTGTGTTGATCTTCAACTTTCCACACTGCATAGGTACACTTCACGTCGAGTCTGGTTGACCCAAACATTGCACAGACCACTTTAATTTTAGGACATCTCTGAGTTCTGTATATTAAATCTTCTCTCTCAATTCCAAGCTGTGATAAATGTTTTGAAAAACAATAATAAGCATGTATTATTAAATCTTTGGTCACACATCGCATTTCACTCGATTTTTGCGTTTATTTTGTTGCCACACCATATTTGGTTAGTTAATAATTTAAAGTCACTAAACACGCATTATTCGTCATTAATAATTGAAACTAAAATACGCAAAATAGTAAATGGTCTAACTTTCAAATTGTCAAGTTTTTGACATTTTAAGGTTATTACCATAGTTAAACTAGGGTGATCGAAAGACTAATTTATAGACCAAAGAAGATCATCGATTAAGCGATGAACCTCGTTTTGTAATAAAGATTTTCGTAGATCCATGGTTTAAACTAGGATTTTCGTCAAACCAGGTTTAGTCCAGCTTTTGGAATAAGGCGGTTTAAGGTTATTACCATAGTTAAACTAGGGTGATCGAAAGACTAATCTATAGACCAAAGAAGATCATCGATTAAACGATGAACCTCGTTTTGTAATAAAGATTTTCGTAAATCCATGGTTTAAACTAAGATTTTCGTCAAACCAGGTTTAGTCCAGCTTTTGGAATAAGGCGGTTTGAGTTAGTGTAGTTATAGTGAACAAATAAAAATGATAATGCTTAAAATTTACACAAGAACAAAGTGTTTTCATGTTATCAGACTCTAAGAAAGTGCAACAGACATTATTCTTAGTTATAAAATTAGTTTAAACGTCTAAAGTTAGAGTAAAATTGCTTGTTACAAGCGAATGAAGTCTACCCATGGTATACTTAACTTATCCAGGTGAATTAGCTGGGTGAATTAAGTAACCAAGATCGCTGTACATCAAAATGTATGTGAGTAAAAGCTTAAATTGTATCCACAAAGCCGACTTTGTTTTATTTTACGTAATAAAAAAAACATTTGAACTTGAAGCAATTTTAGTACGGAACTATAAACAAGGTAATATGATTTTTCAAATCAATAATTTATCTAAACTAAATAATATTTATACAAAATCCAAAAATGCCGGGATTAGTACGTCATTAATATCTTAACAGAATTTTAGTTTTAGGTATTATCCACTCTATTTTAGATACTTTCTCGAAGTTTAGGTAAATATATATACTACCTAATCCGATCCCTGCTTAGAATCCTTTAAGTAATATATATAAAAATCAAGCGTCAGAAAATAAGCTAAGTATGAAAATATCTTTACGATCATATTACAGGGTGAATCTATTTGTTGTTTGGGAGAATGTTTGGCCCGTATAACATATCTGGCTGAGCAAATATATATTCCGTATAATCCCTTAAGTAACATATATAAGAATCAAGCACCAGAAAATAAGATATGTTGTCACCTTTTTTGGCCACTTAAAAGTGTCTGGCGGAAGTTATGCCGCCGGGAAATGTCTGGCTATGCTAAATAATATTTTTTTACAGTATTTTACACCATATAAATGAGAATCGACTATTAGAAAATAAGATAACTTAGTCAGATTTTGTATTACCTTTCTCACCTGGTACCTGAAAATAAGCCGTCTACACAACTTAGCAGGTATTGAGTGTACATATAAATACTACTCGAAGCCCCACATTTTATCTGTCAGAAAATAAAATAAGCCTGGCACTACTGGGATCTTGGAACACTTATCCTATACTCTATTTACCAATAAGACAAGATTTTCGCGCGGGCTTGCCGCAAAAACAGAAAAAAAATCGTGATTATGGACTCAGTTTAATTATTCCTCAATGTCAGTGACCTCTAGTCTAAGCCATCAATTAATCAATAACAATGAATCAAACATTACCTTATCATTAATCAATTAGAATGCAGCTTCGACGTGATACCACAAAATACAGAGAGTACAGAAGGTAATCATATCTGCTAGGGATGTTATGGAACTTCGTCTCCGATTCCGAAAGGTCGGAACATCCAATGGGTTTTACACCTCCGAATCTAACTTCGGCTCTGACACTTTTGAATCGGAGGTTTTAATCGGAGGTGAGCAGACATCGGCGCGGGCTTTGGTGTCCGGCGGCCGCTATTATAATGGTTATTGGTACATATTAAAAGTATTTGAATGAAAAATTATCTCGGATCCCCTATCACTGGGTGAGAGTCCCGCCCGAGCGAGTTTTTCCTACATACATTAAAAATCACTGAATAATGTTTATTTTTTAAGCTTCATCTTATTATATTTTTTTTACACGACTTCGGACCTAATGACGGAATCGGAGTCGAAGACCACCTCTGGAACATCCCTAATACCTAATGCTCAAGCAATGCATTTTAAACGGAATTACAGACTGATTCATACCTAGGTGTACCCTGGGGGGAATTTATTCTTCATAAAAAGATAACTAACAATGTGGGATTTTGGTCCCACATTATTAGCAATCCTGTTAACCCTTCCAAATAAGCTCAATGGCTTGTGTTAGGAGTGGGTTCACGTCGGTAGTATAACGGGTACGATTCGACCTCACGATTACGAGACCGACGCCTAAGTCTGATATATAATAAAAGATTTTAAAAATAACCCATAACCATCCAACACCTGTTTTTGGAGTTATGACCTTTACCACCTACAGACTATTTTATATTAGAAAAACTGCTGTTTATTGTGAGGTTTAGGCCCTAAGCCTGACAAAAAATAATAATTTAATTTCGGGGTCTTACAGACGTGTGGTTGTGTGACAAAAGTAGGTTGGTGAGTAGTTAAGGGTTAATATCTTTTTTTTTTTTTCAAAACTAATATTACCTACAGAGCTAATTGGCATAATGTAAAGAAGCCACGAGAGGCAGGTTATTAGTATATTACAAATCACCCTGTTTAATATGCTACAATTTACAATTCGTCGGGGCCGAGACGCTGAATGAATTGATCAATTATGGATGCCATAATTGATCAATTCATTCGGCATCTCGGCCTATTGTGTGAGTGACTCACACCACTTCCATGAACAAATCAAATCATTTTTTATTTGTCAGAACATTGGTTAGCAATAAAGTTGAAGGGATGAACCCTCCTCCCCCCAAAAAATGATCTTGTATGCCCATGACCGTAGACTACTCTCTTTAGAAGGCCAAGATTTCGTATCCATGAGCTTGACTTACTTTACTTACTTTCCTGTAGGGCAGAGGGTGTTGTTCTTCGCACTTTATTTCGTTCGAAGTCTTCCCAATTCCAAATCCCTACGATGATTGTTCGCCGTCAGGTCTGCTTAGAGCGGCCACATTTTATGCTTTACTCGAGTATTCTAGTATAGGGTTTGCCTGTGTATGTATTTTAGGGCCCTTCGGAGTGTGTAGCCGATCCAGTTCCATTTGCGACGTTTGATCTATTGGTTTCCGTAAGCAATTTTTATGTCATCTTTGTACGCATTAGTCGAGCGACGTATTTGTATATTTATTATATTAATGTTGCCTTCTGCATTTTCAGTATAATTCGGTAATACTGATCATAGCAAATGGTGTACGACGGACATCTAAAACTAATTAGTGAAATTACTCCCCTTAATGGATGTAACAAAACTTTCTGCTGATTTGATATCCCTGATTGCCAGTGATTCCACATTGTTACTGTAGTTATTAGCTAAGCGAGTTTTCATTATAAGTGACAGCTTGTTTTTTGTAAGGAATATTGGATTCTATTTTAAGGAATGTTTTATAAATGCCGTATCGTTTGGATGTATTTGAAACAGATGTGTGCAAGTTATTGATGATATAACTGGAAGATGTTGGTAAAGTTTTAGAAATATAGTTTTCAAGGCTAATGAGAGTGTCGAAGTCGAACCTATGACTTGCGATTTTCAATCCAGGCCCTTAAATCTTCATAAGAATTAAATTAGCAATTCTTAAAAATAAATAATGCATCATCATACTAACATTTGAACTTTCGCGTTGCATGATTATAACTACTTATTATACGGGAATTAACGCGCATTGTTTACCTTAAAATTGCTACCCTAATTGATAACCGGCCGAGGTCAAAAGCGAACGCTTGTAACCACGGCCGGTGCAACCTGGTCAAAACGTCAAGCAATTTTAAGGTAAACAATTCGCGTTAATTCCCATGTAATAAATAGAAAAAAAAAAAAAATAATAATATCTTGGGACAACTCACACAACGCCATCTGATCCCAAACTAAGCAGAGCTTGTACTATGGAAACCAGACAACTAATAAACATACTTATATATTTCTAAATACATACATATTAAAGATAAATAACACCCAGACACAGAATAAACCATCGTGCTCATCACACAAAGTTTTATCCTGGGTGGGGATCGAACCCACGACCTCTTGCGTAGCAGTCGGATACATTCCCACCGCGCTACAGAGGCAGTCAAAAATAGATAAAATGCATCATCATTTCACCATCATCATGATGAGATGCAAGCGGAGGTCTAGTCCGTATGCAAAGAAAATAGAAGTTTAACAACCTAAGTAGGTTTACCTAGATACAGTTGGTATCGCTTTGTAGGCGGAATTTTGTATCGGAAGTCTCAAGTTAGATTCCGGGACTAAACTTATTATTCCATTAAATAGATACAATATTTAATGGAATAATAGTATCAATAAGGTATTAGGCAATCAATGCAAAAAAAAAAACTAAAAAAGAAGGTAATTAAAAACACGCGCGTTGTGGAGGCGTCCCGTGATCGGTCTACCTGTGATCACAATCACAGGGATTCAATCGTTTTTTGGAAAGTTGAATTAAAGACTAGACGAAAAATGTCGTAACATTTTGACTTCAATTAAAAATCTATTATTTATGATTATGTGAAGCTATTATTATTATGGAGGTAAAACCTGTTCGTAATTTTGTAAAAGGTAGTACTGTTTATTTTACCTATATCAAACTGGTTGTGTGTAATTTATGTGTGATAACACAAAAATAAGTAGATATAGGACAAGACAACTTTTAAAATGTTTTTCCCTAGCAGGTTTTTTTGTAATTATTAGTAATGCAAACACAAAAAATATACTAATATACTGCCTCTGTGGCGCGGTGGGAGTGTATCCGACTGCTGAGCAAGAGGTCGTGGGTTTGATCCCCACCCAAGATAAAACTTTAGTGTTATTATCTATAATATGTATGTATTTAGAAATATATAAGTATGTTTATCAGTTGTCTGGTTTCCATAGTACAAGCTCTGCTTAGTTTGATATCAGATAGCGTTGTGTGAGTTATCCCAAGATATTATTATTATTATTATTATGTAGCAAAAATAACTAAATTACGACCGAGTGCCCCTTAGACATCTCTCCCTTTTTTATTGTTTATTTTTTTATACAATGAAATGAAGAGACGAGCAGGTCGTACGCCTGATGGTGGCGCGTCACGCTAGCCCATAACAGTATCAGTGCCACCCAAATCCATGTTTGGCAAAAATCTGAATGTCACCGTGCGCGCTCCTCATTTGAGACATTAGTTTATAAGTCTCATTTGCCAAGTAATTGCTACAGTGCCCTTCAACCGAAAAACAGTGGCATCCCTATTTTACGGAAGAATAACTGACACTGTTCTGGTACCCACCAAGACGTCCTAAGGCTAAGACGCACCACCGTCATCAAGACAGTAAAAAATATTACAATCTTCTTTTCTTTTTTTTTTCTTTAAAAAAAAATGTGTGACACTCGGGGACTGCCGCCGTAAAGCTATTGCGTAGCATTTTTTATCAACTAATGCAATTTAAAAAAAAGTTTTTTTTCTTTTCATTACATTTCGGAGCAGCTCGCCTCGATCCGTGCGAGCTTCGTACAGTCGTACCATATACATATAGGCGGACCATGTATTATGTTAGGTTTTATTTTCGTTATGGAATTTCTTGATTCGGTTGCCGCGCTCACAGCCCGCGATAAAAGTTAAGCAATAGCTTATAAATAGATTAAAGTCAATCAGTTCAGAAGCAGGTAAATAAAGTGGTAAATTCTCTTTGGAGTCACGAGACAATTTGTAAAACGATTAATTGAATTTGTGATAAGACTAGTTAAGTAAAGCCCATGAAAGGTCCAACTGGAACAATGTATCTCACACATTGTTTTCTAGACCTTAGAAAATGCCGCAGAAATGTTATTAACCTTAAAAACCTATATGGGATGCTGGGGCACCCCGGAGCAGTTTCCTTTGTCATTATTTCTGTTTGTGTAAATACCTTTATACACACCAATGACAAATGAATCACTAATTTGTCTATGCCCAAAGTACAGTAAAAGCAAGATGAAAGTAAAAAAATGTATTATTTAACATAATCTATAGGAACATTTAAACTTTCGCGTTGCATGATTATAACTGTTTATTATACGGGAATTAACGCGCATTGTTTACCTTAAAATTGCTTGACGTTTCGACCAAGTTGCACCGGCCGTGGTCACAAGCGGACTGACCACGCCGGTGCTGAATCAGTCCGCTTGTGACCACGGCCGGTGCAACCTGGTCGAAACGTCAAGCAATTTTAAGGTAAACAATGCGCGTTAATTCCCGTATAATAAATAGTTATAATCTATAGGTTTACAATTTTTAATCTTATTGTTCTTCAGACTACATTCTCCTCTACCACTCAAAGGTCTGTTGGGAGAAAACTCAATATTGAGTTAAACTCGTCTTTGTACATGATTACTATGTATTTTGTAATATTGTTTGTTATTTTCTCTGCGTGTACAATAAAGAACTAGAATTTGAAAATACCTATTTTTTTTATCATTAAAGTAAGCGAAACATGCTCATTTTTTATTAACACTAATTTGGGATCTTAAAAGCCATTAATAAATAATAATTTAAACAATATTTTGATGTAGGTACAGAATTTTTCTTTGGGGTACTCCACCAGCCCACTTTAGGAATAACTAGTACGCAAGTCGTGTAAGTGTTCTAGGGTTAAATATTACAGGTATATATTGTTAACAATCTGTATTTACGATGGGAGGGATTTACGTCCGCATTGCCTATACTTTTTTTTTTACTTATATCGTCCACTGTCTGTATCGGATTTAATCTAATTCGAAAAAGGTTAAAACTATTTTCATTGATTAATGGTTTGCATACATACATACATTTGACATCAATTCTATAGAGTAGGTATCTGTAGATATCATATTACTGCTTTGGTGGCACAGAAGAGTTCTCTATATGAGACACGAATTTGTGTAACCTACAAATTATTTTATTAAAATATATATATTACGGGTCTTAATCGCGTGAATAATTTAAGGTAAAATACCTTGTTTATTGCCCGACGTTTCGACCGTATTGCAACGGCCGTGGTCACGGGAACGTCGAAACGTCGGGCAATAAACAAGGTATTTTACCTTAAATTATTCACGCGATTAAGACCCGTAATATAAATATTTTAATAATGTGTACAAATCGCGAAAGTTTATCAACATTTATACAAATTATTTGTTATATTGTATCCGTTACTATTATTGCAGCAGGTTTTTTGCAATTCCCAAGTCATTAATGAGGCAGATGTCATTAAAAAAAACTATATGCATTTCGAGAATAATGGCCTGTTGGTGTATTGGTTAGTGATCCTGACTGCTAAGCCGGAGGTCGTGGATCCGATCCCCACCCAGGATAAAACATTGCGTGATGATCACGATGGTTTATTCTATATATATGTGTAATTTATCCAAAAAATGTACCTATATATTGACTGCCTCTGCGGCGCGGTGGGAGTGTATCCGACTGCTACGCAAGAGGTCGGGTTCGAACCCCACTCAGGTCAAAACTTTGTGTGATGAGCACGATGGTTTATTCTGTGTCTGGGTGTAATTTATCTATAATTTGTTTGTATTTAGAAATATACATATAAGTATGTTTATCAGTTGTCTGGTTGCCATAGTACAAGCTCTGCTTAGTTTGAAATCAGATGACGTTGTGTGAGTTGTCCCAAGTTATTATTATAAGTTAAATATATGTTTACATATATCTTATTAACTAATGATGTTTAAAAAAGTGTTGTCTAACCGCCATAGTACAGGCTCTGCCTAGTTTGGGATCAGATGATGTTGTGTGAGTTGTCCCAAGATATTATTATACATATATACCTAATATTATAATTCCAGGCTAACTTTAAAATTTAATATTTAATACGCTGTTTTTACTACAATAAATTATAACATTATTATTCCACATCACAACGGAACACTGGATGACCTACAAATTCCCGCAATAACGTGTTATCAGCCCGCTAGAGCGAGACGCAACAACATTTTATTGCTGTCTCATTCAAAATTCGGTCGTAGTTCGTCATGTTCCGGACAGCAGTTCGTTCATTACTCGTTCGCTATTCACCACCAACATTCATTCACTGCGCATGGCAACTTTCTTCGACCGCTAGTCGCTAGTACTACGCATGCGCGAACTGTGTCAATCGGTGACGCGACTCTCTCCGCGAACATAACCTCTCACTTTTTAATAACAAATTGTTTTAAATAAATAAAAAATGTTGGCGCATACTTTTGGAGCGGGCGGTATACTTACTGCAGTGGTTATATTATTGTTATTTTTATTAGCCAAGTTTGTGTTTGAAGTTTTGTACCATTATGCTATTGGGCCGGCCATTAACAAAGTGGATTTTAAATCTATAGGAAAATGGGCATGTAAGTACTTAATCACTTAATATATTACTCTAAATATATTGAAGAATGTGCAATTATATGTGAATGAAAGTGAATGCGGCTTCCTAGTTCTTAATTGGTGTCAGTGACCTTTGATCAACAAGTTCATGATTGCACTTTCGATCAATACCTCACGTTATTTTTTTTACCATATGTTAATTACTAAGAGTGTTAATGAAATACCTGCTGATGAGATTTATCTGAAATATAACATGCAAGTTGTCAACAATGGGTTATGAGTAGCGAAAAAAATCGAGTGTGCAGTGAAAGGGTTCCCCGTCAGGAACAAAGTCACGTATGGAGGGGGTACCTTAACGCAAAAATCTTACCTTTCTCCCAAATCACACATTCGGAAATAAAGTAGGTGCATCACAATAAAAGGAAATTCGTTATTTTTTCTGAGTTTTTATAGTCATCCAGATACGTAAGCAATGTTCATTTGTTTCATTATAATAACTAATGTCTATAACTTAATATATATCTAACTAGCTGTCGCCCGCGTCTCCGCCCGCGTGGATGTCGGTTATCGCGATAAAAACTATCCTATGTCCTTCCCCGGGACTTAAATGATCTCCATAACAACTACCATAACAAATTTCATCTAAATCGGTTTAGCTGATTGAGCGTGAAAGCGTAACAGACAGACAGACAGAGTTACTTTCACATCTATACTAATATTATAAAGCGGAAGAGTTTGTTTGTTTGTTTGTTTGTTTGTTTGTTTAAACGCGCTAATCTCAGGAACTACTGGTCCGATTTGAATAATTCTTTTTTTGTTGGATAGCCCATTTATCGAGGAAGGCTATAGGCTATATAACATCGCGCTACAACTAATAGGAGCGGAGCAGCGACGAGAAATGTTGCAAAAACGGGGAAAAGTTACGCATACGAAGTTGCGTTGTTGTGACGCACCTGTTGTTGCTATGGACCTATACAGGGTGGACTTTTGGAATAAGAAGAAGAAGAAGAGAATTTCATTGAGAGCCTTTTTGGAATCACTAGCAATGTGGGTCGCACATTACTAGCAGCATTCTTGTTAACCCCTCCTGCTAAGCTAAATTGGTGTTAGTAGTGGGTTTGATCCCGCCACCTCTCGATTGCAAGTACAATGCCTTAATCATTTGGCTGCCAATGCTTTAATCATTATTAATCGATTTTTTATTGATTTGTGTTTTTGAATTTCGATTGATGTGTCTGTGTCTGTTGTCCCTATTTCTAGCGTCTCTAAGCTATTACAGGTTACTCATTAAATAATAAAGCAATCAGGCAAATAAGATTGCAATTCCGCCTTTTGCAATGTATTTACAGAAAAAAAAATCGACCGGCCTTATGATATCACTAATAAAAACGTAGGTACACTCAGTAGTACCTACGTACAGGAGGTAACGTTCACGCAAAACAATATAATAATTTATTCAAAATAATAAGTACATTAGTGGTTACACAAACAGTTCACTTACATACATACTATTAACAAATAATAATAATAAATAAATATTTATTCACTTAGGAAGCAAAATACTACACTTAGGAGAAGTCGATTCTACATGTATATGAGAAAAGGACAACGCAATAAAAACTCGTGGCCACTCTTTTCAGATTGACAATGTTTCTTTGTTTATAAACTGTATAGGTAAGTGTATATGCAGGTAAAGTGCTGCCAGCTCCTATACACCATATTATTATTATACATCATATTAAAGGACTGATGCAACAAACAACAATGTCAAAACTATGTATAGTATTTAAATAAAAGATCAAAGAGCAAATTTTTAAAGAGTTACACCGATCCGAAACTGAGACGAGCTCGTGTGTCGAATAACTAACGAAACACTGAAACGCACACCGGTTATCAGGATTGCTAGTAATGTGCAATACACAATCCCTCATTGCTAATTAAATAGTAAAAAAAAAACATAGGCCTTGCTCACGGAGACAGGATCTTGAGACCTTTTGAACGAAGTGGTTCGGAAGTGGCCGTCCATTAATTGCGTGAAGTGTTTAGGGGGGGAGGGGGGGTCGAGCTGAATCTCCAAATCTCACTAAGGGGAGAGGAGCGGGGTTGGCAAATCTTACGTATTATTTTATTTGCAAACACCATCTAAAACTGGATTAAATTCAGTAAAAATATTTTTGTTTGAAATCAACGCGAGCTTGGTCAAGCCTAATCTCACGATATATCATAAGAAAGGGGGTCCAAAATCACCTAACGTAATTTTTGGACGCCCCCTAATCTCGTGTCCTTGAACGATGTCAATGTGTGCGTGTAATTTTTACTTATTAGAAGTGTTTTTGCAGGATAAGAACTTTATTGTTTTGTATAAATTGTGCAATGTTTAAAGTCATTTATTATTAGTCGGTATTAAGAGTAATAAAAATATTCAAGCTGAACAATGCATTATAAAATACATTTTGACACACAATTAAATTGCGACTAAGTTAAAGTACACTACACGTAAGGTAGATGACCCCCAGCCAGATGAACCAACGACCTAAAGAAGGTCGTTGAAATGGACCGAATGCGGAAGGCGAAGGATCGGGTGGCGTGGCGTGAATTAAGAGATGTCTATGACCAGCAGTGGACTGATACAGGCTGATGATAATGATGAAATAAATCAATTCCTAATAGGGATCTTCCGGTTCATTCAGAATCATGAAATGCAACATAGTTTTCAGGGAGAGAGACGGTATCGGTTAAAAACAAATGATAAGTAACATCTATGTTACCTTTTGACAATGTTCGCCACACACAAATTTAAATGGTATAAATGATTACAAGTACTACAAGCTAAAGCTTTTAATGCAGTAATATAGCTAGCCAATGTGGCCAATATTGTTAATAGATTCAAAAGCCTAATCTACGATTTCCACAAACCGGAATATTGCGCAAGCATTATTTAAAATCCTTAAAATTTAATTGGACAGAGAGGGAGAGTAGAGCAGTTACGAACAGAGTTCAACAGGGTGTCATCCTTGAACCTTTAAATAAATTGTTATCTCTAATTCAAATTCAGTAGTCATCTAAATGTTCATAATGAATACGGGGCTATTTATTGACAGAATTTGATTTATAGAAGGTATAACTATCCACATAAAATTTCCACAATCAACAGACCATCGGGCCAACTAACATTTAGGTATTAGAAAATCCCAAGTCATCAAAAAAACCAAGTTTTAGGTACCTATTTCTGACCTGTTTAAAAACCGTAGGAGGTGAATTGGAGTTTCAAGCTTTTTATAAGTAGGTACTTAAGACGCCTGATCATAAAGTGGAAAACTGACCTTGACTTATTAACAGATACGAGCAGTTTCAATAAAAACGACTTTTGCTTTTGGATAAACCTTACCGTTTTGAGTACTTACGAATTTGTGTTTTTTCCTTGAGTAAACAATAGTGACCTACGCACAATATTGGCGCTCTGTTTAAAGGTAGTACGAACTTTAATTAGTTACAATAGAGTCTGTTGAGTTAGGTCTGTCTAGTTTCTCTATTTGGGTGAAGTATGAGGTTACTACGTTTTATGTTGATGATGTTACTAGTCTCTGCACCTACCAAGTGGCTGACCCGGAATTCGGGAGTAGCAGGGGTGTATAGATATAGAACTTAGCGAAGTTGGCGTACCTAAATGATGTTGAATCGTGGCAATTCTTATCATAAGTGTTGCATTTAATTTAAAGAGTTTTAGCTTTGAGTTTGATTTTCAGTTTGGAGTTTTAATCATTAGAGTGTGTCGGTCCACTGCTGGACATAAGCTTATCCTAATCTACGCTTCAACTACCGCACTTCGGCATCCAGTCCATCACCAATCGTCGGTACATCTGTCTACGGGTTGTTCTACCTTACGTTTGAGTTTATGCCGTTAAATTAAATAAGATTGTTATTTTCAATCAATCGATCAAATTTTTTTTTAAACTTTCGCAATTTTTAAACATAATTCGAATATTATCGGGACTTAATCGCGTGAAATATTTGAAGGTACCTTTCGTTTACCCGACGTTTTGATCGAATAGCACCGATCGTGGTCACGGGTTGACTGATGGCAGTTTAAGCGATGTCTCCATGAGGCGCGGGGTTTTTCAACTACCCTCGCCTGGTTTTGTTAATTTTTACTGTCGCTACTTCAACACACTACACTTACTACGTCTTTACACTAAGACGCGATGTCTGTACTGCGACGATTGCTTTTGTTGATAACGGGGTTCCAAGATGGTGAGAGCCAGTATCCATCTTCTTGGTTGAAATTTTTCTAGTTTTTTATTTCAATTGCCTGACGCACTATGGTGGAAAGTAAATTAAAGGTTCACATTTAAAAATTTCACTTGAGTCTCGATAATATTTTAACAAACGATCAAATATCATCATTAAATTTGTTGATACTTGGAATGCACCTAACACATTAATTCTAGTGATCTTTTCAAAATTGGCTTGACCTTGACAATTACTTACACAAATATCCAAAATTAGACACTAATCCGGTGCGGCAAAAATCGATTAACTAGTTACAAAAATAAATCATCAATCATCGATTACAATAAAAATAACAAATCGAATAAATGTTTAACAAATTGAAACATGAAAATTAGCTTGGTTTTAAGTGGCTACTTGCTACAACATAATCAGTTTTCTAAACATGAGCAGTAATAAAATCATACATCTCACAATAACTTGGTCAAAAATGTAACAAGCTTTGAATTAAATCAATCAATAGCATAGTCATCGATGTTTGTTCAACGACACACACATGTCTATAACATTATTGTGGTTATTCACGTGGTGCCTGTTCTCAATGAACTTGGCCTCGCGGGTTCGTGCGCCGGCGCATAATCTGTCGATTTTAGATATTTGCTTGTTGATGCTAATAGGCAAACGGTATTTCTAACTGAGAAACAATGTTTTAGATACACAGTTTCTGAAACATTGTTTGTTCAAACAATGTTTCGGACTTTGTTGGCAGCATCAGACCCATTAAATGTTTCGGATTAAAGAAACTTTATTCTCATAAGAACATACAATAGTTCGCTTACATGAGATTTATATTACAAAAGTGATTTTATTGTCCTGTGACGGAGCATGCGTAAACACTTTATTAAATATCACTAGGCACTTAATAAACGTAACACTGTGAAAGAAGAATAGTAAAGTTTTTTTTTTTTTTAGTTAGTTTTAACAATGATATAATATAATAATCACAAAAAAACAAATAATAACATTTGGTCGAGTTAGCTTATAAGTCAAGATAAATATTTGACAAAAAAAAAGTATATTGAGGGTATTTTGAGGCCAGTTTCAGCTAGCTAATAAAGCGTTGTTTACGTATACCTCGGTGAATAGAATACATGGCTTGATGCAGTATTTTTTGTTTCTACATAATTAATCTTAGAAATCGTAGTAATAAGAGAAGAATAAATTATTTGTAAGGTTCACGACCGTGACTGTATTGCTGCATTATTCATTTTCACTGTTTTTGCTTTGTAACGTACGCTTACATTTGGTTTACTTACTTAGAGTGACTGATGTACAATTTTCCACCTTAAGATCCTTATCTTACGGCAGAATTCTCAAACTTGACTCAATTATTATGGCGGCGTTAAATCTCATGCTGTCACTCTCATTTTAATGTGAACTGTAAAAATATCAAGAGATTTGAAAGTGTTTTTATTTAAGTAACGTACCGTGTGAGATTTTTGACTAAAATCAAACCTTAAGTCAACAAACAACGTTAATAATATGGAACAAAGTTCAAGACCATGAAAAGGATAACAATTTGCAAATATAAATTATAATAAATCTCAAATTATCGTTAACTTTAGAGCAAATCCAAAGGAAACAGACATTTGGGTCTGTTGACCGTATGTAACCTCGATGTCATTAAGTTTAAAAATAAGTTATAAGGTCAACTGCAACTATAATTTATAACATTTTATTTAAAAAAAAACCGGACAACTGCAGATCTGACTCGCCCACCGAGAGTTCTGTACAAATTTGTAAGTAAATATCATAAATAGTTCAGGCATCGAGTCTCGAAATATACGTTTTTTGTGGAATACGTGGCAACGGCCGTATCTTTTTTTTACGTTAGCTTAGAAGTTTGATTTTTTCACAGCATCGTGGGAGTGTAGATTTGAGTATATAGTGTTAATTTTAACGTGATGCGCGTGTGACGCGTTTCCGAGCAGTTCGGAACCCTAAAAATTAAAGTCCTTCTACCTCATTCATTGACTCATCGACCTCCTGCAAAACCTTTGGACCTTTTTTTTTTGCTTTAAATACTTTTTGTCGGTCATGAACGTCTTTTGGACTTTCCAAAAGATGTTCATGACAGACAAAAAGTATTTCAGCAAAAAAAAAATGGCGCAAACCTTAATCTAGTTCTCAATAAATGAATAGTAGGTACCGTACTTGTATAACATTTTTTTGTAATTTTATTAATATGACTGATTTTTGAGCCCATAAAATATTTGTAATAGGTAGTGGTTTATGATACATCTAGAGGACATTTTTTTGCAAAATTATTTCTATAAAACAATGATGTAATCATAAGATTTATTACTCATTGTTTTAGATGTCCATCTTGGCATACGATTTCAAACAAACCATGGCCATATTAATTTTCGGAAGTCGAAATTTCAAGATTCTATTTTGCATAATTCAAATACAAAGCTTGTTTAATTAAGTTTCCGCCTAGATTAATTTCGATAATATATTATCGTGCATTTTGTTAATATTGTGCTTAAAAATAAATGGCAAAATAGTTGTGATTCTACTTTATATTTGGAACATTTTTTATGCTTTGAATTTCCTTATATTTTTACAATTTGTAGTTCTGGCACCAGCCAATCTGAAACGCTTTGTATTTAAATAAAATATATTATGTATGCGGCGACCTTTAGTTTTAAAGTAATGAAATTTCAAATGTTTATTGTGTTCACCACTGAGCAAGGGCTTTCGGTGTTTTTCGTTTATACATTAAACTAACGTGTAATAATATTAGCCCGCCGGACCGCCTGCGAGGATGACGGTTATCGCAATTAAAACTATCCTGTGTCCTTCCCCATGAATAAAACTATCTCCATACCAAATTTTATTTAATTCAGTTTAGCGGTTTAAGTGTGAAAATGTAACAGACAGACACACAGTTCAGATTTATAATATTAGTAGGTATAGATCATGTTTCACTGTTGTATTGTCATCATCACACATTTATCTTCTTGCTAGATTATTTATTCTGTTCTGTTCTATCTAAATGGAAGATATTATTTTCTACCTTTAGTCTATGTTTCAAGTAGGAACCAAATAGTTGCTTGATTTACCTACCTACTTCTCCAGTTAGTGTGCCTTAAAATCCATAAAAAAGCATAAGGCTTTTGGTTTCTTTGGATATTAAACCATAAAGTGCCAGTTAATTTAACTAATCTAGTAGTAGTCAAACAGTATTACAGAGCAACAAATAAACTAAACAAAAATATATTTTGTTTGAAGATCATGCAAGTACTTTAATGTTGATAAACTTTCGCACTTTGTACACATTATGAACTAAATAACATATATATATTACGGGTCTTAATCGCGTGAATAATTTAAAGTAAAATACCCTGTTTATTGCCCGACGTTTCTACCGTATTGCAACGGCCGTGGTCACGGGTAGACAGTATACCCGTGCGCCGTTTTAAAGCGGCGGTAGCCTAATGGCTAAGGCATCGGTCTCGCAATCGTGAGGTCGCGGGTTCGAATCCTACCTATTATACTACCAACATGAACCCACTCCTAACACAAGCCTTTAAGCTTAGCTGGAGGGTTAACAGGATTGCTAGTAATGTGAGATCAAAATCCCACATTGCTAGTTATCTTTAAAAAAAATCAGACCTTGTTTTTTCCCATAACTTCACTAGTCAGTCTGTCACGGTTTCCTTTAAATATATATGTGTTCGTCTTATCTATGACACGGTTATCTACTTGATAAGAAAATATTCATAGTAACTGTCTATAACCCACATACGTTAGCAAGCTAACAGTGTCCATCATAGATATATTATGAAGTTACAATTTGCTTACTTTTAGTCTTCTTCATTTTGCTCCTCGCTTATTTAAACATGCTTATATTGTACTGCCGATGACGCAAAAGAACGGATGACCAGTACACAACAGTGTCAGTTATTTTTCCGTAAAACAGTGATGTTAAGACGCCTGTGTTTCGGTTGAAGGGCACTTAGCAAGTGTAATTACTGGGCAAATGAGAAATCTGAACAGAACTAATGTGTCAAATGAGGAGCGCGGTACGATGATATTCAGATTTTTGCCAAACAAGGATTTGAGGGGTACTGATACTGTTATGGGCTAGCGTTACGTTTATTTAAAAATACGAGAATGGCCGTTTTCGATCGAAACTTAACTGAAACTGAACTGCAACTGCACTGCTTTAAATATGTGAATTGATGCGCTGATCTTCTCCTCGTTTGGTAGTATGAAAAAAGTATTTATGAGTTTAACAAGTGTATCTTCCTGTGGGATCTAAGCGTTCACCCGGCTTTGGATGTCTTTTTTTTATTAGGAAACTATGTTCATCTTGCTGGTTCTTAGCAGGAGCGTAGCTACCGCCATATCATCCGTATCAATTATACGCCCCCCTAGGCTCAATTCCCTCCCTTCCCCCGTGCCAATGACTAACACTGACGAGTCAATTGTATATTTGTATGAGGGACTCACAGAGACCCCCAACAAATTTTAATTCATGGGCTGTCTAAGCCAAGCAACGCCCAAACAGTTTTTCATCAAAGCTCAGAACCAGTTCTTAGCTTTGATGAAAAACCTTTTATACACTTTTTGTCCAACGTGTCGAGGGTATTTTTTAACAGACTTCAAAAAGGAAGAGGTTTTCAATTTGTATGTTTTTTTAATGCATGTTCAGGCATGTATGAACGGATTTTCAAAATTATGAAAATATAAATATTTCGGGTTTTAATCCCGTGAATAATTTAAGATTAAATACCTTGTTTATTATCGACCATTTTGCAACACTGTGGTCACGGGTTGCAAAACGGTAGTTAAGCTCAGCGTTATTAGTTAATGATTCACGCGATTAAGACCCGTTATATTTATATTTTCATAATGTGTACAAATCGTGAAAGTTTATTAAGGATTTTTAAAATTCTTGTTCGAAAGAGGTTTATTCCGAAATGGTCCCATATAAATTTCATAAAGATGTGACGATGAGTTTCGGAAATCGACAACGAAACTCTTTAATTTATGCCAGCAAATCAGCCCTGATTAAAATCGGTGAGATGTTTTTTTGTAAAAACAGTTTTTATAATATTAATAGTTTTATCTTGTTTTTATTCGCATTTCACTTTTTTGACCTACCAAGTTTCAGTTTACTTGCAATCTGAGGCCTTTTCAAACTTCTGAACACTACTTAAAGTTTCCTACTGTGAAATTCTCTAAGCTATTAAATTATTCTTGTAAGGCTGAAGTTCTGTAATCATTTTAGTATCTTCTACAGCGTTTAGCCAATATTTACTTGGGTCTTAGGCTTTTAGGTAATTGAATTAATACGGTGCTGTAATAAAAGTGTAGGTTAAATCGGTTAAATGGCCGCTTGGGTATGCTGAAAGGTTTTTGGTATGGGCTAGATGTAGCAGCTAATATGCCATTTTGTATTGTTTTTGGGCTTATATTAATAAATGTGGTGGTAAAAGTAATTGTATTATTACTACCCTGTAGGTACGACCCGAGCTTTACAGGTCTTGATGGAATTTTTATAAATAGGTACTTACATAACGGTATAAGGAAATCTATACTAATATTATAAAGCTGAAGAGTTTGTTTGTTGGAACGCGGTAATCCCAGGAACAACTGATCCCAATTGAAAAATTCTTTTACTGTTAGATAACCCATTCATCGAGGAAGATATAGAATATATAACACCACGCTACGATTAATAGGAGCGGAGCAGCAATGACAAATGTTGCAAAAAAAGGGGAAAATTTACGCAGACGATTTTGCGCGGGACAGCTAGTTATACATCTGAAAGTAACTCTGTTTGTCTGTTACGTTTTCACGCTTTCTTCAAACAAACAAGCAAACTCTTCAACTTTATAATTTTAGTAAAGATTAGTATGGATTTAAACAAACTTGTGTTTTACATAAGTTTATTTCACTTGACGAGGGTAGACACAGATTGTAATCCATTTTAAAGCTTGTTCTAGCCATTCATTGTTAGTCATGCCTAATCTAGTACTAAATGAGTTAGGGCTAATTTGGAGTACCCAGTTACTACTTACTTTAGGATTGCTTTTAAATGTTTAATAACTTACTAGTTTTACTTTAATGAGTAATCAGTAGGTAATATTATTGACGTGATAACGTCTTATAAATCGATGACGGGGTGCACGCAGGTGCAAAAAGTGTCACGTAACAACGGTCACGTTTTTGATTGGTTGCTAAGCAACGGTCACTTTTTTGCTTGGTTGCTAAGCAGTCACGTTATTGATTGGTTGATAAGCAAAACCGAATGACAATTGCAGCGATATGATATGCGATACAATTGGAACTAACGTTATTGATTGGTTGCTAAACAACGCGAAAACGCGATATGTCATCAATGTTTTTTTATGATGTTATCACGTTAAATGATCTGTAAACCGACTTTATAAACAACCAATTTTCTTTAGAACTAATGGAGGTTAGTTAGAGGCATTATAACTAAAATATTAGAATACTAAATATTGTCTCTAAACATTAAAAACCGGCTGAGTCCATGTCGGGCCACGCACAATGTTTTTGTACAACAACGTTTATAATACGAGTATGCGGTATTTTGATGGATGTTGTGCAGAAATTATTGTTGTTTCTCACTTGGCTATTACTCGTAAACTTGTAACGCCTTCTTAGCTGTGATAGTTCTCCATAGCACTAACTGTTGGTTGCGACATCGATCGAGGTTTATTTAAACAAATTTTACCCTTCGGAAACGTACTAGTACATTTTTCCGGGATAATAAGTAGCCTATGTACTATTCCAGACTATAATCTATTTCAGTACCGTATGTCACCCAGATCCGTTTATTCGTTCCGAAACGTGGTCGCATCGAATGTGAATGCAAGCTGGAGACGAAGCCCTTATTATTATTATTATTTCACCAGTCAATGAATGGGCTATCCATAGTAAAATAATTTTTCAATTGGTATCAGTTGTTCCTGGGATTACCGCGTTCAAACAAAAAAACAAACTCTTCAGCTTTATAATATTAGTATAGATTTCCCTATACCATTATGTAAGTACCTATTTATAAAAATTCCATCAATACTTGTAAAGCTCCGGTCGTTCCTTCAGGCTAGTAATAATACGATTACTTTTACCACCACCTTTCTTAATATAAGCCCAAAAACAAAATGGCAAATTAGCTGCTACATCCAGCCCATACCAGCATACCCAAGCGGCCATTTAACCGATTTAACCTACACTTTTATTACAGCACCGTATTAATTCAATTACCCAAAAGCCTAAGACCCAAGTAAATATTGGCTAAAGGCTGTAGAAGATACTAAAATGATTACAGAACTTAAGCCTTACAAGAATAATTGAATAGCTCAGAGAATTTCACAGTAGGAAACTTTAAGTAGTGTTCAGAAGTTTGAAAAGGCCTCAGATTGCAAGTAAACTGAAACTTGGTAGGTCAAAAAAGTGAAATGCGAATAAAAATAAGATAAAGCTAACATTATAAAAACTTTTTTTACAAAAAACATCTAACCGACTTCAATCAGGGCTGATTTGCCCTTATTATTATTATTATTATTTCACATCTTTTCGCACATAAGATAAATTAACGAAGTCTGTTAAACATTGTATACAACATTTTAACATTGTACAGTACAAAAACATCATTTCAATTCCAAACATACAAATTACAATAACTTTCACTTAAGAGACAAGTTCACTGCAATGTCAATTTTAACTGCATAGCAACAAGGTCGAAATTAAATTGACATGAGTTATAGTAGGGTAGCCACATCCGTAGCGAGAAAGTATGTTATGTAAGTGGAATGATTAGTTATATTATGTTCACCTTCCTTGTCGTCGTGTCGGTCAGTGCGCTTTAACATTATAAGGTTTTTTTAATCTTTTAAAATATAAAAATTTCGTGTCATGGTGTTTGTGGTCGATCTACTCCGAAACGGCTCTACCGATTTTAGTATTTTTGGTTTAAATTGGGTAGGTATGAGAATAGGTCGTTAAGCATTGTTTTAGGTTTCTATAGCCAAAATGGTAAAACGGAACACTTATATAGGTAGTTTAGCCAAGTCCGTCCATCCGCAGCTTAGTGCTTGAAGGCTGTAATTTTGCATTGATACACCTATTAAGTACTTACGCCGACAAAGTATAAGAATAATATAATTTTATAAGCTACGGGTCTTAATTGCGTAAATATTTTATTTTAAGGCTTAATACCTTTGTGTATTGCCCTACGTTTTGACCGTATTTCAACGGCCGTGGTCACAGGTAGACTATATGTAGAGGTATTTAACCTTAAAATAAAATAATTACGCGATTAAGACTCGTAACTTATAAAATTCTATAATGTGTACAAATCGCGAAACTTTACGAACATACATATATTGCAAAAGTGTAAGATTTTTTTTTAGGGTATCCCCCCTATAGACATGTAAAGTGGGGATGATGAGATTTTTTTTCTCACCTACCCAATCGTGTGGATCGAGGTCTTTTAAGTCTCAGTCCTTTCACTCTTTGGAGTCCGATCAACAGTCAACTTGTGTTTTTTGTTACTCCGCTTAAATTTGGAAAATAATTTTGTAATGGCTGCCAAAAGTGCCGTAATTACCATTGCCGAGCTGAACAAGTCGGTGATACTTCTCCAGAACAAAGTGTCTGCGCTTGAAAAGCTTTTGTTGGAGCAGAATAAGCTTTTGAAGAAATTAGTTTCGGAAGATTCTGTGCCCAGCAGACTAGCAGAAAATATAGGTGAGGGTAGTTCACCACCGGTCACAAACCAGCGACCAATACGAGAAGCGCGTGTTCGGGCCACATCGGCTATCTCCGCAGGCGCTCGGAAGAACGCCAGCAAACAGAAACAACCCGCGCCTCCACAATCCAGTACGACCCCTACCACGAGCAACGAGTTGTCGACGCAAGTCACAGCAAGTGATTGTCGTGATTCGATCGAGTCGCCCGAGCAGTCTAACGAAGCGAGAGAGGACGCTTGGACTGAGGTTCGCCGATCGTCGCGTCGCCGTTCTACAAATCGTGCGAGTGAGAACGTCACTCGTGGTACTGCGCTAGCGACCCCCTCTTCGCTCGCCGCTTCCGAACGTAAGGTGTACCTACATTTATATTATTTAAAAGTAGGAACGTCAGTCGAGCAAGTGTTAAAACACCTAACTGACATTTGTCCCGACGATCAGTGCACAGCTGATGTATTAAAGGCGCGAGGTGAATATGCATCGTTTAAATTATGTATTCCAGCAAATAATTTAGATACATATATGTGCCCTACCAATTGGCCTAAGGATGTGTGTGTTAAATTGTGGCGGAATGGATTTCGTAATCAAGGTAAACAAACCACGCAAGCCTAAGAGTTACGCAGTTATATACCAAAACGTTAGAGGATTACGATCCAAATTAAATGTGTTTATGTCGTCGGTGATCAGTGAATCGGCCCATATTTACGCGTTAACTGAGACGTTCTTAGTAAGTAGTGTACATGACGGGGAAGTATTTCCTGACGGGTACACTGTGATACGTCGTGACCGTGCTAATGACGCTGGTTGGGGGGGTGTCTTATTGGCGGTGCGGTCCCAGTATTCCGTCCAACAAATATTAGACATAGACAATTATACTAGCGATTTGGAAGTCATTGTAGCTATCGTCACTATAAAATGTAGGCGGATATTATTAAGTGTTGTATATATACCGCCAAATTCCACTGACGAAAAATATGTTAATACTTTTATATTGTTGGAAACAGTAATTGAAAGGCATTCAAAGTTGGATGTCTTAATATTAGGAGATTTTAATTTAAATTCATCTAGCCAAAATGTTAAATTACATTTTGCGTATTTTGTCAGTTTTTGTAAATTATACCAACACAACACAATTACAAACACCTACGGTAATATGTTAGACCTGGTACTGAGCAATCTGGGCGATGAGTATTTGTGCGTTACTAGCGACGTGGAGCCCTTAGTGCCGCCGGACGCACATCATCCGCCTCTCGAAGTTCGAGTGAGTCTGCCGCAACCAGCGGCGGCGCCTGCGCCGGCTCGCCCACCTCAGTCTGCTGCGTTGCCACTACGCCACACTGAATGGAACTTTAGAAGAGCAAACTTTTGTGACTTATATGAATGCCTCACATCGATTTCGTGGTGTGAGGTATTTACTTGTACTAATGTGAATAAAGCATTAGACAAATTTTATTTACACTTATATAACGCTTTAGACGCTAATGTTCCAGTTAAAAAACAGTTTAAAGGTTGTACCAAGTATGTATATCCTACGTGGTTTACACCTGATATAATAAGATGTATTCAAAATAAATACTTTCATTTAAAAAAGTTCAAGCAGCTCAATTCAGTTTTTAATAGAGAAATGTTTAAGTTCTATAGGCAACGCACAAAAGAACTTATAAAGGTAGCCTACGCTGACTTTATAGGTCGTACTGAGGCCGGTATAGGTAAGGACCCGAAAACATTTTGGAGCTTTGTTAGGAGTCAACGTTCTACACGACGGTCTTGCTCTGAATATGAGTATGACGGCAATGTGGTGTCAGGGTCGGAAGCCGTGAATGCTTTCGCCGCTTACTTTAAGTCAGTATTTTTATCAGATCAGCCAATATTAGCGACAGATGTCAAAGAAAGTGCACTCGGTAGTAATTTGTGTTCATCTCGCATTGACATAAATACCATTTCTGAATCTGACATTCTACAAGCCGTGAAGCGTTTGAAGGCTCATTCAGCTGTGGGGCCTGATGGTATACCCGCCTATATTATTAAGGATAGCATCGGAGTGCTGGTGGAACCTCTTACGCATATTTTAAATTTAGCGCTTAGGACTTCTACTTATCCCGCGTTATGGAAGGTATCGCGTGTTACGCCTATACCTAAGAGTGGTTCCAGGTCTCAAGTCGTTAACTATAGGCCTATCGCTGTGCTCTCAGCGTTCGGCAGGGTATTTGAATATATTTTAAACATTAATATCACTAGGCAGTACAAACAACAACTGAGCGAGTGTCAGCATGGGTTTAGAGTTGGTAAGTCGACATCCACCAACCTAATTAACTTTGTGGACTATTGTGCTGCGGAAATGGACCAAAGAAGGCAAGTTGACGCGGCATACTTTGATTTTAAAAAAGCGTTCGACCGCGTCCATAATGATGTGCTTTTGCAAAAATTTGCCGCGGTCGGGTTCACGCCAAACCTCATACAGTTATTCGCAAGTTATTTTGCAAATCGCACACAATATGTTCAATTAGGAAACTACCGCTCTGACCCTTACGACACTCGCTCAGGTGTAAATCAAGGCAGTGTTTTGGGCCCAACAATGTTTTTGATTATGATAAACGACTTGCCGGATGTCGTTAGTTCAGCTCAGTGCCTCATGTTTGCGGACGACCTGAAGCTATTTTTAGGTATAGGTTGTCCAGATGACTGTGAAGCGCTCCAAAGGGACATCAGTAGTGTTGTGGACTGGAGTGTACGCAACCGATTAGAGTTTAATGCGTCGAAATGTAAAACGATTACATTTACTCGATCTCACGCGCCGTACACCTTCGGTTACAATATTGCTGGTGAACTGATGGAGCGAGTCACTCAAATACGCTACTTAGGTTTGACCTTAGATCCATCTCTAACTTTTAATACGCACATCATGACTATCTGTAATAAAAGCTTTAAGTCTCTAGGTTTTGTGATGAGGCAGTCAATTCATTTTCGGAGCAGGGCCACTGTTGTTCTGCTATACTTTTCCTTCGTTCGTGCTATTTTGGAGTATAATGCTTTAATTTGGGATCCTCACGAGGCTAAGTATGGCATAATGATTGAACGTGTCCAACGTAAATTTGCCAGATTCCTATATAAGAAACTATTCGGCTACTACCCTTACTTGTACCCGTCTCTTTATGTATCTGGGATGGTGGGTTTAGACACGCTTACTTTACGGCGTAAATGTGCTCTGTTCTTGCATTATTACATGTTATTTAATAACAAGATTGATAATGCAAGTGCACTGTCGCGGTGCTCCCTTTCGGCACCGAACCAGTATACGCGTCTGCGCTCACACCGCTTGTTAGCCACACCGCAGGTTCGAACGTGCACCGCGCAATTTGCGCCTACTAATCGGGCAGTTGCACTGCTCAACTCCCTGATTGCTCAGTATCCGGACTTGGATATATTCTACACCAACTTGCCGACGTTTGTAAAATTATGCAAACATTATATGACTTTTTCTGATTGTTGATTTTTTACTATTACTATTATTTTTTATTTCTTTTTGATTATTATCTATATGTTTAATGTTATTTTAATTTAATTTGATTTTATAATGATTACCTATTTTTTTTATTATAATGTATGTAACTAATTATGTGATTGATTTGATTATTATTTTTAATTGTTTAATTATTTTTAAATTTTGCATAATGTTGATTATTAAGTACTTATTGATTTGGTGAATTATTCAATTATAATTTAATGGCCAATAACTCACTGCACGTATTGGGCAACTGTAAGTTCAGTGAGCAATCAATGTTAATAAATAAATAAATAAATAAATAAATTAAAAACGTTTATGGATTGTAAAGACCACTTTTCGATTGAGAAATTTATTTGTGAAATATGAAGCTTTAAAGTCCAAGTTTTCGTTAGAGTCAAGTGTTGCCCCTTGCTAGCCAAATGATTGATGTTGGATACGTGAAGAAAATCTTATTATAAACCTGATTTAAGCAGTTTAGTTATTTTCTTTGTTTAATGATAGTCCATTCAGTTATTACAATAATACTAGCTGTGCCCCGCGGTGTTACCCGCGTTTTATTAGCCTATGTGTTAATCCAGGGTGTCAGCTAACTCCAGACCAAATTTTATTAAAATCGCTCCAGCCGTTTAGACGTGCAGAAGTAACAAATATACACACTCACATACTCCCAAACTTTCGCCTTTATAATATTAGTGTGATATCTTGGGACAACTGACACGGCCATCTGATTCCAAACTAGAACCTGTACTGTGGTAACCAGATAATGATAAACACAGAATTACCAATTATTCTCAAAACACAAAGGGTTATACCGAGTGAGAATCGCAACTACGACCTCAAGCTTATCAGTCAGGGTCATTAACCAATAGGCCATTCTAAACAACAACTTTTTTATCTCACATATCAAGTTTTTTTCATTGTGTACGCATTACCTCCAAAATGAATTGCAATTTAGAAAGATTGAAATTTTTTAAGTCCAGACCTTTCAAAAATGCAATTATTGTATTTGGACAGTCATTTGACAAAACCAAATAATAATATCTTGGGACAACTCACACATCGCTATCTGATCCCTAACTAAGCAGAGCTTGTACTAGGGCAACCAGACAACTGATAAACATACTTATATATTTCTAAATACAGTCATATTATAGATAAATAACACTCAGACGGATATCGGAGATGGAAATCGAAACCACGACCTCTTGCGTAGCAGTCGGATACACTCCCACCGCGCCACAGAGGCAGTGGAAAATGGAACTTTATACTTGTGTAAGGATAATAATAACGGCCATTTGTCAGAAGTCAAAAAAAGTTCTTAAGGCATTTGAAATTGCTGACATGCTTCGTACGGGGTAGCCCACTGGCATATATACTACTAGCTGTCCCGCGCAACTTCGTATGCGTAAATTTTCCCCGTTTTTGCAACATTTCTCGTCGCTGCTCCGCTCCTATTAGTCGTAGTACGATGTTATATAGCCTATAGCCTTCCTCGATAAATGGGCTATCCAAGAAAAAAAGAATTATTAAAATCGGTCCAGTACTTTTTGAGTTTATTCGTTACATACAAAAATACAAATTTTTCCTCTTTAGAATATTAGTGTAGACTAGTACACTGAACTGAATACCCCGTGCAAAGTGAAAGCAATTTCAAATGCCGAATTGTAGGATTCACAGGACGGTATTTTGTCACTTAAGACAAATAGCCGTTGTTGCTATATTTGTAACACAAGTATATACTTCCATTTAATTCCGCCCGTAATTTCAAAATGAAGTGGAAGTTTTGCCGTCGGTCCGCGCCCAATCTCTCTTCGGTCGTGTCAGATTTCCGTCCGATCAGGCTTTGGGAGTAAGGGAATTGAGAGTGCAGTTGTGTCTGGCACACACTAGTGCACTGTAATTATCTCCTGCGTAATTGGCTAGTCTTTAATGTGATTGGCTGCCGTAACCAACATCGGTTAGGAGATCGGTTAGGCTATGGATATTTTGAATATGGATGTTATGACCAAAAATATATTAATATTACTTACATTATATACTTCTATTACGTCATTGTAAACTCAAGTAAACCAACAAGCAGATATCTATTGTTTAATAGGTACTAATGACTGAATGTGTGATTTGTAATATTAATTACAATCGATTTAATATGCAAACCTTGTATATATGTACAGCCATCCAAAGGTTGATTAGTACATAATGTGTATTTAAAGAAAAAAAATATGTGTGGCACTCGGGGACTGCCGCGGTAAAGCTATTGCATAGCATTCTTTATCATCTTATGCAATTATAATTATTATTTATTATTTTTTTATTAATGCAGTATTTTTTTTTCTTCTCATTACATTTTGGGGCAGCTCGTCTCGATCCGTGCGAGCTTCATACAGTCGTACCATATACATACACGTTAAGCGAACGCTCGGCCGAGCTACATGGTAGGCGGAGTGGGGGGTGTTAGGTTATATTTTCGTTACGGAATTTCTTGATTCGGTCGCCGCGCTCAAAGCCCGCGATAAAAGCTATGAAATAGCTTAAATAAAGGATTTAAACAAATCGAACCGAAACCGAAATCGGTTAGGTGACCATTATCATTATAGTAGCTGGGTAGCCAACCCAGCGCACTAGTACTTAGAGGTCCGTGTTCTGCACGCATTACCTACAGAATGAAACCATCTGACTACCAAATGTTCTCTTAATTACACCTAATCCAAAAGCTATCTATAACCGATATATGTCGGTTAACCCTGCTCCTACTCACATTATGCACCCCAACCAGGAAGCGCCGACGTAATCATATATCCGTGGATAGTGCTGAATCAACATGGCCAGCTCTGCCTCGGATTTGCATAATTTGTAATTGATACAGGGTTAGGTAGCGTCTGCAATATCATCTTACGGTGTAAAAAATCGTTTGCAGTTCTATCGTAAATGAAATAGTTTAGTAGTCAATTTGCTGGTTTATGTTATAATAATAATATATTGGGACAACTCACACAACGCTATCTGATCCCAAACCAGAACCAAAGAAGAAAGAAAGAAAGAAAAAACCAAGAAAGAAACCAGACGACTGATAAACATACTTATATATTTTTAAATACATACATATTATAGATAAATAACACCCAGACACAGAATAAACCATCGTTCTCATCACACAAAGTTTTATCCTGGGTGGGGATCGAACCCACGACCTCTTGCGCAGCAGTCAGATACACTCCTACCGCGCCACATGTGGAATTAACGACGTAAAGACTGACGCAAATACAAATAATTATGGGGATTAATTGATCATGCCAGGTTGCATTACACGTGGTCATAGTTGGAGTCTGCTTGGGACCACAACCAGTGCAACCTGGTCGAGATGTCAAGCAATCTAAAAGTTAGTTTCTTAGGGTCACGTGATACACAGATATTGCGTTCACGCGCGTTAAGGAATGTCATATTTATTAGAATTTTGAATTACTACGAAAGTTTAAGCTAAAAATTTAATGCGGTTAGGATAGGTGTTTTTGAAGAGCGTTTATAAAATATCAAGCTAAGTATCTCACTCACGGTGTCTATTATTTATATTACATCTCATACATTCAGACCCCATAAAAGCATTTTTTTGGGGTCAGGTTCTACCTAGTACCTATAGGGATTCCTAAACATTTTGGTAACAGACCCCTTATCCGACACGAACTGCTACCTCTGACCCCCATAACAAAAAAAAATCCCGGAGTGAAAAAGCTTATCAAGTTTTTAAAAGTACAACAATGAAACTTGCTACTGAAATATTAATAATTATTATAACAAGTATAATTTGTGTTACGTGTACCAATACGTAACACAACTTAATCACACAGTATCTTGAAAGTTTTAAATAATAACTTGTGTTAATTAATAGGGGTCAATTTCTAGACCTCTTCGACCCCCAAACTTATCTGACTCTCTTTTTGTTGGTTAACCTTTAAGAAATAGATATCAACTCCTTGGGTTTAAAATCGGTTTCCCAGGGATGACCCCTTTGAGAACCCCTGATCTAGTAGATAGGGGCTCATAATAATGGCGAGGCATTACTAAACTAATTAAAGTACGGATGTGAAACGCATGACTCTCGACTCGCAAGCACAATGCGAGCGTCACTCGAGTGATTCGAGACAGTATAGACTCCTTTAGTTTATGTTACAGACTGTACTTGGCATGTCAACATAAGATGCACGCCACTTATGTTGCACTGCCAAGTTACATAAAGTCAATATCTTCAAACTTGTTGACACAATTGATAACCAAGTAACAACGTGCAAACGTGTCGTTCCGCAAACACTTCTGAATATGTTTGGTTCAACAAATGTAATAAATACATGGATTAGTACTTAGTAATAGGTGAGTAGTTCTAAATAAAGGTGTCTTGACTGATTCTGTGGCGCGGTGGGAGTGTATCCGACTGCTACGCAAGAGGTCGTGGGTTCGATTCCCACCCAGGATAAAACTTTGTGTGATGAGCACGATGATTTATTCTGTGTCTGGGTGTTATTTATCTATAATATGTATGTATTTAGAAATATATAAGTATGTTTATCAGTTGTCTGGTTTCCATAGTACAAGCTCTGCTTAGTTTGGGATCAGATAGCGTTGTGTGAGTTGTCCCAAGATATTATTATTGTTATAAACCTTTGGTCAGATCAGGCTCTAATGATTTTAGTTTAGTGTCGGGGGAAATATAAGATTTGAAGATTTCAGTTGGTTTGTGTACGATATGTTAAAGCTAGTATTATATATTGTAGTATAATAAATCTGACACCAAAAAACACGGCTGTACAAAAAATATGGAAACAAGATCCCCTACATAATTATACAATTTCATGCAGAGGAGGTATTAATGAATCTCGACAAACGACACTTAGTAAAGGGCCTCCGACTGCATGAAATTATTTAATTATGTAGGGGATCTTGTTTCCATCTTTTATGTGCAGGCGGAATGTTTTATTTTTTTAATTTAATTTTTATTTAATACTTTTTAGTGATTATAGGATGTAACTGATGTAACAACTAACTTTTATCACAGTTATTGTCAAGTATTGAAAATTGAAAAAAGAATGGTTGCTAACTAACTTTTTTAGACTGTAATACAGTCAGAATCATGTTATACCTTTTTGAAATGCTGATGAGCCCTTTAATTTGATACCAATATTGCAGTATTCAAAACCACTTTTTTTTCACACCTTTTTATTTTGACATCGCGCAGCCGCCATGTTTGTTGTTTTCAAACGTCACATATCTAAGAACACTTGGGCCATCAAGACGACACTAACGACGTCTTATTTGTCTAAATCCGTGTAGTGGATTGTGAAATATAAGGTAATAAAGATTATTACATACATACATACATACAAACATACCTACATACATACATACTTATAAGATATGTCGAGTAAAAAAGAAAATAAGTTTTTAAAACATGACAAAAACACAGCAGTACCTCCTTTAATTATGAAGAATTAAATCTATTGGGATTGGGACGGTTTATCTCAGATTTTTTCAAACCTTTTATTAAACGAATCGAATTTAAACCAAGTTCTTACTTGGTTTAAACTCTTCAGATAATTCCATTGCAGATGGTTATTAGTAGTTAGGCTAGTTTTTGTTCGGAAGCTTGATTCATCATTAATAAAGTTATTCATATTTTTATTTTTCTTTGTTACAGTGATTACTGGCTGCACCGATGGCATTGGCAAACAGTATGCGTGCGAGGTAAACTATCTATACCTACTATATTACTATTACAAAATTGATAAGTTTATTTGTTCCATGTTAGACAGATAGATGGTAGAAAACTCTATATTGTAAACCAATTTTAAAGAAATAATAAAGCTACATACAGTAGTCTCAATGTAAGTTGACCGGATTGAAGTTGGCAACAAGTGGTTGCGCAGATGCAATTTTTGGAAGTTAATGGTGACAGGTAGCGGAGGGCTGGGGCGGTAACTAAACTAAAAGAACTAGAGATGCGATTACGCATTACATTGTCATAGTTAGTATTACTAAACTCATGTTTTTAGGGTTCCGTAGCCAAAATGGCAAAAACGGAACCCTTATAGTTTCGTCATGTCCGTCTGTCTGTCTGTCCGTCCGTATCATTTTGTCACAGGCATTTTACTCCAAGACTACGCAATGAATCGTGATAAAATTAGGTCAAAAAGTGTCTTGTAGTAGCCGCTACTTAGTTTGATAGCTAAATAATAATAATAAATATTTTTAGGGGGGCACTCCATACATGTACCAGAAGCTGAAACAATAAGACTGAATTTGATTTTGAAATTTGGCCAGTTATTTAAAAAAACAAATGGAACTCTATACTGTAACTGTTTGACTGCCTCTCTGGCGCGGTGGGAGTGTATGCGACTGCTTCGCAAGAGGTCGTGGGTTCGATCCCCACCAAGGATAAAACTTTGGGTGATGACCTCGATGGTTTATCATGTGGCTGGGTGTTATTCATCTATAATATGTATGTATTTAGAAATATATAAGTAAGTTTATCAATTGTCTGGTATCCTTAGTACAAGCTCTGCTGAGTTTGGGGTCAGATAGTGTTGTGTGTGTTGTCCCAAGATATTATTATATTATTATTATGCTTGTGAAACAAGGATATCAACAACGGTCATTTGTCATAAGTGTCAAAAAAGTTGACAGGACGGTCATCCGATACGATATTTGAAATTGTTGTCACTTTGTTTAGGTACATTGAGATCAGTGTTGTATAGATACATTCTAATCTATACTAATATTATAAAGCGGAAGAGTGTGTTTGTTTGTTTAAACGTGCTAATCTCAGAAACTACTGGTCCGATTTGAAAAATTCTTTTTTTTTTGGATAGCCCATTTATCGAGGAAGGCTATAGGCTATATAACATCACACTATGACCAATAGGAGCGGAGCAGCAATGAAAAATGTTACAAAAACGGGGAAAATTGACGCATACGAAGTTGCGCGGGACAGCTAGTAATGTTATAAATCCAAAAAAAATGTGAGAATGGATGTTTGTTGCTTGTCACAAAAGTTACTGAACCGGTTTTGATTAAAATGTACAACATTTTTCATTGCTGCTCTTCTCATATTAGTCGTAGAGTGATGTTATATAGCCTATAGCCTGGGCTATCCAACAGTAAAATAATTTTTCAATTCGGACTATTATTTCCTGAGATTATTGCGTTCAAATAAACAAACTCTTCAGCTTTATAATAATAGTATAGATTTACTAAGTACATACTTAAAATTAACGGTATTCAAAGTAGCGCTTGAACTTTTCAAATAAGTATGAATAAATAAATTTTAATGAACGAAATTGCGCTAGATTTCTGAAACTCGATAATAGAATATTAGTTTCTTGTTCAATAATAAATAAATGTAACTGAAAACATTAAAATATATAGAAAATAGAAATAACTTTCGAGAATTTAGTTTCTAAAACAAAAGCCTTCAAAAAATATTAGTGTTATGTAAATTTATTTTGACGGCTCGCACATTATTTCTAAAGGTTACCAGCATTCATAATTATATTTTTACGTCATTGTTCTCACCAAAATTCTTAGCAGTTGTTTGATACATAGGTCACTCACACAATGCGCTAATACTATAGGTAGTTAAATACCATCGCATGAGTGGACAAAATTACATCGTACCGTCATTGTCAGTTAACACTTTAGGTAACATTCATTTGCTAGACTAGACTTTACTAAAGCCGAAATGGATGTGAAATCTTTAATATCAAAGTTTATTTTGTTTTTTATTATCTTCAATAACAAAGATGCTTAGCAACCATTGACAAAATTAAATATATAATGGTTGTTAAGCAACTTTATTAAAAATACTAAATACTAAAGCCGAAATGGATGTGAAGTATCCTTCACATCCATTTCGGCTTTAGTAGGTATAGCTAGTAATGTCGGTTGCAGTTTTCAATTAACAGTCCGTCTTAGACCTGTACCTTAAATACTCAAACAGTAATTAATAAATATTGGTAGTCGTTAGGAATCATTGTCTCCCTGTCACGTTAAGGCCTCACCGCGAGCGTGCTCCTGTAATGTAACATTTATGATTCGATTTTCGACGAGATTGTTTAACCTTTTCACTGTTGTTATAAGTTGTATCAAAATTTTAAATATTGTATTATAACAGGTTGCGTATTGTAATGGTCGGATCTGTAACGTTACATTACAGGCAAATGCTAGCGGTGAGGTAGCACCCGGTGACAGGAATAAAAACTTCACAGAATGTCTCAAAGTTATGCATTGTTATGGTTGGTGTAGATAAATGCGGTGTTTGATTTCATTTTCAATATTAGTATTATTCAACTTTTATTAAAATGAAAATTTACAATGTTATTATATACATTAAGCTAGATTACCTTACGAATCAATTATATACAAACTATTGACATTATTTACAACTTACCTAGTTTACTACTACAAAAAAAGGATTACATATTGATTATGCCAGTGATATATGTAAAAAAAATATTAGTATTTAAAACCTTTTTAAGTAGGTATAATTTGTAAAGGACATAGGGCAAAATCAATATTGACTTTCGTTTATACCAATATTAATGGTTTACTACGCTTGTGAGCAGTAATTAAACAGAGGTTAATTTATACTAATATTATAAAGCGGAAGAGTTTGTTTGTTTGTTTGCTTTGTTTGTTTGTTTAAACGCGCTAATCTCAGGAACTACTGGTCCAATTTGAAAAATTCTTTTTTTGTTGGATAGCCCATTTATCGAGGAAGGCTATAGGCTATATAACATCGCGCTAAGACTAATAAGAGCGGAGCAGCGACGTGAAATGTTGCAAAAACGGGGAAAATTTACGCATACGAAGTTGCGCGGGACAGCTAGTATTTATTATAATTATGGTAGTTGGTTGCTATATGTAAATCCCATTAGCCGATAAACATGGTTTTTTTACGTACCTACGTAAAATTGGTTAAGGATGATCTACCTCAATATTGTTCCACCAATGGAATTGACCAATAGCGTTTGTGAATTTCTCCGCAGGCTAGACTAATGATATGCAAATGTCATAAGGTAGGTACTTGATTTCATCGCTCCAAAATTTTATTTACAATTGACTGCCTCTATGGCGCGGTGGGAGTGTGTCCGACTGCTATGAAAGAGGACGTGGGTTCGATCCCCCCCCCCCAGGATAAAACTTTGTGTGATGAGCAAGATGGTTTATTCTGTGTCTGGGTGTAATTTATCTATAACTAGCTGTCCCGCGCAACTTCGTCTGCGTAAATTTTCCCCGCTTTTGCAACATTTCTTATTTTTTTAATTCGGAACAGTAGTTCCTGAGATTATCGCGTTCAAACAAACAAACAAACTTATCAGCTCTATAATAATAATATAGATATGTATGTATTTAGAAATATATAAGTATGTTTATCAACAGTCTGGTTTCCATAGTACAAGCTATGCTTAGTTTGGGATCAGATAGCGTTGTGTGAGTTGTCCTAAGATATTATTATTATTATTAATTCTAAATGATTTACTTAGTATGCAAAACAACGCTTGTGATTGTAGGTACTTACAACAAAAGTAAAAACTATTTTAATGTGCTTAGATATTAACCAAAGGCATTGAATCATCTGCTAGCATTTTAAATTATTTGACGCAAAACTTTTCATGATAATTCAAAAAACAAGTTTTTCCGGATATTACATACCTAAAAAAAAATATTTTTTTTAAATATTTCACACTGTAAAATTAATTCGTAGCTCTATAATAATATTACCATAATTACGCAAGAAACGTGTTAGTTTTCCAATTATGTTCGGTTTTTGAGACGTCACGATTAAATTGTCCGTCACATTAATAGAATTACTGAACAAGGAAATATAGACATATTTTGTTGTTCAATCATTTAATATTATTGATAGTCAATAAAATATGTCCCTATTCTAGCTGAGTGAGTGAGTGTGAATTTAAATCAAACGGCTTGGCGAGAAAGGTACCTACTTAGTGAAAACTTAGGAATCTCAAGAATTCGCAAGTTCGATCCAAACGCTCATTGTTTATTGACTGAGCTGTTGGTCTAATGGTTATTGACCTAGACTGCTAAGCTGGAGGTCGTGGGTTCGATCCCCATCCAGAATAAAACTTTGTGTGATGAGCGAATTATTACGTGTCTAGGTGTATATTTATCTATAATATGTATGTATTTAGAAATATATAAATAAATATATCAGTTGTCTGGTTACCATAATATAGGCTCTGCCTAATTTGAGACCAGATGGCGTTGTGTGAGTTGTCCCAAGATATTATATTATTATAAAAATTTTGTCTTTTATACTTTAACACAAAATGCCTGGAAAAAATTACAAGCCCTAAAGTTGACGATTATCCAACGAATAAAATTCGCATATATGCTTCATGCGTAGTTAGCGCAACGCATTTGTGTATTTATGAACTAGCTGACCCGCGCAACATCGTATGCGTCAATTTGCCCCGATTTTGCAACATTTTTCATTACTGCCGCGCTCCTATTGGTTGTAGCGTGATGATACAGTATATAGCCTTCCTTAATAACAGAAACCAACAGATAAAGATTTTATCAATTCGGACTAGTAGTTTCTGAGATTACCGCGTTCAAACAAATATACAAACTCTTCAGCTTTATAATATTAGTTTAAGTAGATAGGACATGAACAGTAATTCCATTATTTAAAGGATCCAAATCTAATTGTATCAACTATGTTCTTAGAACTTTAGTATTCCTAGTTAGTAGTAGAAATACCCGTTAAAAGCTGAATTTCTCTTGCTAACTCACTGTGATGAGCAAGAGGTTTAGTCAAATTGACACGAATGAGGGCGTATATATTTCTTGTCTTCATCTAAGCGTATAGATTTCTCAAACGCTACACACAACGATCACAGCAAACACCAGGCGCAAAGTCAACAAGGAAACCATTAATTTTAATAGATATATAGGCCTACTCACAATCCATTACGCCATTAATAATTTACTCCCGAGGGGTGCGTCTATCCTAAAATACACTACAAACAGTTATGTCATTTATCATCAGAGTTCGGATGCTTGCATCGTCAACGTAACTACTTGCAGTGAAATTGACTCTTGTTGATTCATCGCTAATGAGAGAGACTAGAGAGAGAGAAAGAGAGAGAGCTACTGTAGAACATATTTTTCGCTGTTGAAATCTATACTTCACTACATAGAATAAAACAAAGTCGCTATCTCCGTCCCTATATCGCTATGTATGCTTAAATCTTTAAAACTCCGCAACGGATTTTGATGCGGTTTTTTTAATAGGTAGAGTGATTGAAGAGGAAGGTTTATATGTATAATAACATCCATATATTTTATACCCGTGCGAAGCCGGAGCTTGTTTGTTTGTTTGAACGTGGTATTCTCAGAAACTGCTAGTCCAAAATGAAAAATTCTTTTTCCGTTGGGTAGCCCATTTATTGAGGAAGGCTATAGGCTATATAAAATCACGCTACGACAAATAGGAGCGGAGCAGCAATAAAAAATGTTCCAAAAACGGGAAAAATTGACGCATACGAGGTTGCGCGGTACAGCTAGTTGTTTAGTCCTTCATTGATTTGTACATTGGATATTTGTAGTGTCAAAAACAATATGGCTTTTTTTAACCAAATAGCACGCCATTGGAATTCGTAATAGCTAGGATAGTAATCTGTTTTTAAATAATTAGTAAGTACACAAATGAATACAAGGCAAACTAATAATTCTTCAAGTGTGTTATCATAACGCTGAATTCCTTGGCGTGATACATTGTACGCCTCACATTTTGACGTCGACACAATGCTTGTATCGGTCCGATAAGGAAATTATGACATGAAAAAAATGGTTGCCTGTAAAGTCGGTTATCGGACGATAATTTTACGTGATAACGTCATATGAAAACATTGATGACATATCGCCATTCACGTTGCTTAGCAACTAATCAATAACGTTAGTTCCAATTGTATCGCATGTCCTGTCGCTGCCATCCCATTCGCTGTTGCGTAGCAACCAATCAATAACGTGACTTATTTAGACACTTTTTCGTGAGTCCAGCAGATCATCCATTTATAAGCCGTTATCACGTCAAAAAGCAGGACCAGAGAAGAAAAAAATCAGCTTCTAACATGTATAGAGTGGCCCCCTGGAAATGAATTTAATTATTGAACTAAATACCATTTTGTACAAGACACTTATACTTCAAATTTGATCATTAAACATTTTGTAGTTTTTGAATAAAATGCCTGTGATATACGGACGGACAGACAGGCAAACAGAGACGGACGGACATACCGAAACTATATGGGTTCCCTAAAAAGTACAATTGAATATTTGTGACGGTCTTATGTTTTGTCATTTAGTTAATTTGTCTATTTTGTTGCAGTTGGCTGCTCGTGGCTGTGACATAGTTCTAGTCAGTCGCTCTATGGATAAATTGAAGGCAACTGCACAATTTATTGGTAAGCAACATTGCATTAACAAGCGTCGGTAGCCGAATGGCATTGGCATCGGACTCGCAATCGTGAGGTCGTGGGTTCGAATCCTGGCCATTATACTACCGACGTGAACCCACTCCTAACACAAGCCATAGAGCTTAGCTGGAGGGGTTAACAGGATTGCTAGTAATGTGGGACCACAATCCCGCATTGCTAGTTACCTTTTTTAAAAAAAAAAAAAATTAAAACTAATTTACCAAAAAAAATTGCAAATCTGCTTACGACAAATATAATGTTGTTTTAAAAATGGGTTACTAATTGTGTTAGTCGCATTTAAAATGTGTGGGGGGTCGTACCAAAAGTTATCCGTTTTATAGAGAAGAACGCAGGGTTTCCTCTACTTCTCTGTGCTTCTGCTTAGACGAAAGTAAATCATAATAGTCTCCGTGAACTAAAAACTAGGAAAATTAGGAAGATTCGATTCGGGTAAAGAAAGTAGACCTACTGACTTTATCTTCTTCTTGCAGAAAACAAATACAAGGTGTCGACTAAAGTGATTCAAGCAGACTTCGGTGAGGGAGAAGAGATCTATGAGAAGATTGAGAAGGAGATTGAAGGACTAGAGATTGGCACGTTGGTGAATAATGTGGGCATTTCTTACGCTTACCCGGAGTACTTCCTTGATGTGCCTGAGTGGTAAGTACCTATACTCTTGGTTTTTTTCTAATATACATAACAATACAATTATATAGTTATACAATATCTGTACCACGAAGACCTCATACGGTCTTTTTCGGTAGCAGTAGTCGTGCCGTTTTTGCAACATTTTTCATTACTGCTCCGCTACTATTAGTCGTAGCGTCATGTTATGTAGCCTCTAGCCTTCCTTAATAAATGGGCTATCCAACAGTAAATTTTTTTTTTAATTTAGACAAGTTGTTCCTGGGATTATATCGTTTAAACACACAAACTCTTGAGCTCTAAAATATTAGTATCAATTTAAACTTAGAAGCTGCAGTTAACAATTCATTATTTTATTTATTTATTTTCTTAACTACTGTCACTTCTACGAGTAAGTGACTGAATAGTACTTCTGTTAGTATTTCTGTTTGGGGATTATAATCTGTGCTTATTTATTATTTCCTGTATATTTTGACAACGTTTAAAATTATTTAACAATCGTCAATTCAGCTCTGACGTAAGTTCGCGTAGCGTTATCAAATATTTAAATTTACAAAAACCAGTTTATGCTGATAGACTGGTTTTATTAAAAACATATAATTACATGTCTACTAAAACAGCATAACTCAAAATAATTGGTCAATAATGTATTTTTATTGATTACATGATCGTTTGTATGTCAAATAGTGTTTCGTCTCTTTTTGCCGGAGGTAATTGCAAATTGAATAGAAAAAGAAAATTTTTGAAAATTAAAACAGTTTGTGTGTAATGCCATGCTTCATTTTACATTGATATTACTCGTAGCTGAAGTAGATAGGCCAGTTTAAAATTATACACGGCACTGCATATAGGATCATCTGAAGTAAAAACCACTGGATCTAACTATAGATACGTGAGTACAATAATAACCGTACTTATGACGTCACACCGATGCACCGCAAATTCAAATTCAATAACTTGGAATATTTGACTTCTCTACTTATTTTCGCACCTGGCATCTTGAACGCTTTCATAAATCTCGCCTCCTTCGCGTTCAATTTCACAAACGTTCGTCTTCCCACGATATTAGCAGAAAATATTATCGAATGAAGCGAAAAATCTAACGTTTGGTAGATTGAAGAAATACTTAAGGCTTTCACCTGCAATATTATATACAATAAACACCTATTATGAAACATCGGGATAATCGCGATGCATTTTTAGGGTTCGTTAGTTATAGTTTCGTCATGTCCGTCTGTCTGTCTGTCTGTTCGTCCGTATGTCACAGGCATTTTAATCAAAAACTACTCGATGAATCTTGATGTAATTTGATGATTAGGTGTCTTGTAGTAGCCGCTACTTAGTTTGATAGCTAAATAATAATATTAAATATTTTTACTCCATACATGTAACAAAAACAGTTTTTTTCAGCAAACATCAACGTGTTGTACATGATTAATCGACAAGTATTTCAAAAACATTTTAGGTTTCAAATAAACTTTTTTGATTGAGTGAATATTTTTGAAAATAGTCGTCTACCGTGTTGTCAAAAAATATGAAATAAAACTTGAGAGGTGTCAAAGGACACCCGGATGGAACGAAGTTCCTTTCGATTATTAGTGAAGGAATTACAACAATATAATAAGTTTAGCTTACTATAGCAAAAAGTGTCGTTACAACTTTTCGTATGATTTTTTCCGTCTAGCTGAAAGGGGTTTCACAACGCGCGATAAGGAACTTCGTTCCAAAACACAAAGACAGCGCTTAATAAATACGTTAAACTAAAATTACTTCGGAAATGATCGGATATACCGTTATTAAGTTATTGCCGAAAAACTGCGTTTCTCAACAAAAGGTCGTAAGTGCCATGAACATACGCTCTTCTGCTGATGCAATTGTTCAAGACTGCGGAACCCTACATTGAGCATAGTCTGACTTGCTCTTACCCGGTTTTTCCTATTAATTGTTTTACGCTTCGACCAGATTGCACTGGTTGTGGCTATTAGCTAATGCAAAAGTTATCTTCATCATAAAAACAATCCTCAATCTAGGCATAAAATATAGATATTTAAAAATTAGGTCTTAATAATTTAGGTATACCATTAACAAATATATATACAACGTTATTCTTGGTATAGTGCAAACCTGAAAGTAGTTGCCCAGAATCAGTAACACAATCCAACGGGGTAGTTTTTGGACCATGTTCATTAATCAACCGTTAATTCATTAGTATACTAACAGACCAAATACTAGTACGGGTTCCCTAGAACAAATTTTAAAATAATACATATCAAGCTGGAATTGGCATGGTAGCTTCGTTTTGACGAGACGCCCAACTTTATGCATTGATGACTCATGATTCTTCTTGTTATGGGTATAGTAAACATGCCTTCCTATTTGGACTACTGGTCTACCGAATTCAGATATGCTCAAGTGGCTGACGTCATGCCATTGAAACGATTCGAGCTGATTCGACGCAACATTCACTTTGTAGACAACGCCAATACGGATGAGGACAGATATTACAAGATACGACCATTCATTGAAAAAATAAGAAGAAACTGCCTCGCGACGGAAGAAGAGACGAAATATAGCATCGATGAGATGACAATACCGTATAAGGGTACTAAAGCTGGAAACCGGAGACAGTATAACCCAATGAAACCTAACAAATGGGGATTCAAGAACATAGTACGCTCTGGTGTGTCTGGAATCGTCTATGATTTTTTATTGTACGGTGGCGATGACACCTTTCGGTACATTGATTTTAGTGATGAGGAAGAGCAGATGACACTAGGTGCTAAAATGGTATTAGCCCTTAGCAAAGGAAATTCAGACGCCGGGATGTGCTGTTTATTTCGATAACTATTTCACAACGCTCGACTTGATCTGGTATCTACGAGAAAAACGGGGGATTTTTAGTCTCGGAACCATACGGCAAAACAGATTGAAAGGTTGCACTAAGGGATTGCTAAGTGACAAAGAACTGAAGAAAAGAGGCAGAGGTTCTTTTAGTCAAGTCGTAGATAACGACAAAAAGATCGCCATTATCAAATGGTACGACAATAAAGTTGTGACTTTGGCCTGTTCTTATGCAGATGCTTACCCAGTTCAAGAAATCAAGAGATGGAGCAAAGAGCACAAGAAAAAGATTGGTGTCATGTGTCCGCAGTTAGTTAGACACTACAATCAACATATGGGAGGCGTTGACCTATGTGACATGTTGATAGCTCTCTACAGAACATCTTTCAAGAGCCGTCGTTGGTACATGAACATCTTTGGTCAAATGTTAGATATATCGGTTAATAATGCTTGGCTGCTCTACAGGAGAAAATGCAACATGAAGAGCCTGAAAAACATAAGCCTGAAAAAGTTTAGACATAGGTTGGCAGTTGAATTGAGGCAAAAGGGAAGATCGATTGAGACGGAACCACCATGTCCTCCTTTACCTAAAAAAGCACTGATCCTAAACCCAAGTGCACCGAGGCCCCCAGTTTCTGTGCGTTATGATGGGTACAACCACTGGCCTGAATACACGACATATGGACGGTGCAAGTTCTGCAAGAACAATAAAACGAACGTACATTGTTCCAAATGCAAGCAGAGATTGTGCTTGGTGGCCAAAAGAAATTGCTTTTATAATTTCCATAATAAGTAAATTGGTAGGCTGAAAAGATTATATACAATGAAAACTATAAGGCTGATTATTTTTGTGAGCTAAATGTTGATTATTATTAAGACTTTATAGATAACTAATTATTATGTTCAAAACATAAGTGATTTAAACTTATAAGATTTCAGAGTTACTATTAGTATTGTAAGCATAAAACAATGTGACTATAAGACTAATTTACCAAAATATAATGAATATTTTCCTACGGAATCACTTTTTTTTTTTATTCTTTCTCCTTGACAATGGGATGTATACTACACATGTTCGGAGTGCATCAATTTCTTATGAAATTGATAATGTCCAATATAATGGACGTAGGTTTTTCAGGAAACTGAAAGATATTGTTTTTTTTAGGTATTTTTTCTAAGGTCCTATATAAGCTATGAACCGTAATATGTAACTATTTTACGATTTTGATAAAAAATAATATCCGTCGAATTAAGGGTTAAATAGACGACTCCCGCAGTAGGGTACAAGCCCTGTGTCGCGGGGGACTTTACTAACATATAAGTCACGGACACACAATTTGTGGATCACACAAAGTGGTGTCCCGTGTGGGAATCGAACCCACGACCTCTTGCGTAGCAGTCGGTTACACTCCCACCGCGCCACAGATTCAGTTATTTTCAATAATAACCATGAGTTACGTACTACGGGATGCAATGAGCACGATAGCGTGAAGAACATTTACTAAACGTGCAAAGAAACTATACAACTATACAAATACATATCGTTTAAAATGTATCACCTCTCACCCTGGAGATGTGACCTCGCCCCTAGAATTAATATAATGGTAGCCCCAACATTACACCTAATGGTTTGAGCTTAATTGCCTCGTATTCTGAGATGGCGTTGTATACTGAATACCGTATTATATGACTACGTTCCCTACACACAACTACAAATGTATCATTTATAATAATGGTCCCCTAACCGATTTTGGTTGCGGTGGTCAATCTCAACAAAGACTAACCTAGGTGATATGATAACCTAGGTGAGGACTAACATAGGTGATATGATAGATGATTTCTTCATTCTCATAGTTTGATGGAACAGTATTTCAACATGACTAAAGAGAAATTGGGCTCAGTTAACATGCGCTCTGGAAAACGAATGGTGAACGAAAACGGTCACCCATATATGGATTGACAGGTAGCCTTGCTTATGTCTCGATTTGCTCGGTGGATACGGACCCCTTATAAGTTTAATTTAAGGTCGAAGACCTTGGTTATGTGGGCTGAAGTCCACGGCCAATATAATTTGGTCAAAATATCGGAAAATAAAAAAGGTATTTCACCTTAAATCGTCAACGTGATTAAGACTCGTAGCCTAAAAGATCTTGAGTTCATAAATAGTGGCCGTTTAGATGACAGTTCAATAAAATTGACTACAAAACGGCTTAGCAAAATATCAGCATCAACATTATTAATTATTTTCTTAAGGAATCCTAGATTAGGGTTAAGAATAGGGCCAGACCCCGCCAAGAGTTAGTTTTACTAAGGTAAACAGTTAAACACTAAAAAGTACACATATTTCCACGGTTTCTAGTAATTTAAGCTATAAGTATTTAATTTGCTAGACAGCAGAAAAGGAATTAGCCAAATACTGGTAGATCCGTTCCGACCGTTTTGAAATGATGCACTTACTTGGGGTTGTCTCTCTTTTTTTGCGTCATAATATGATATTTTCAATATGAGATTATTATAATATATTTTTTTACCAGTTGTATTAGGTACCTACCGTGATTTTTGATAATTAACCCCGATTTCTCAAAATGAACAGTAACTTTGTGTACGACCTTTCGAATCCTTAAAACACGACCCACAACATTTCGACCTACATTTGACAGCCAAAACCTTATAAAAGCTCATTTTAATGGAACTTTATTTCTTTAAATTTCCATTTTGGCTATGCCTAAAAATATGATGTTGATACGAAACTTACATCATTGCTACTATCAATGCCAATTTACCCAGATTAAATTAGGAAGACGGCCAGACCCCGCCTAGGGTAATTTTTACCAAGGTAAACACTTAAACACATAAAAACACTCATATTATACGGTTTTTATTAATTTAAGCGTTATCTAGTTTGCTAGACAGCAGAAAAAGAATTAGCCAAAATAATGCACTTACATACATTCGGAAATTGATTTTTATTAAATGTATTTATATTTTGTCTAGATGAAGTACTCTATTTTTTTTGGGTCGTACAATTAACTTTGGTATTTTTATTATGAGATTATTATATATTTTCATACCAGTTACAGTACCTCGATTTTTGATAATTAACCTCGATTTCTTAAAATAAGCACTAAAATTAACATTTACTTTAAGTGCGACCTTTCGAATCCTTAAAATTCGACCTACATTTGACAGCCAAAACCTTTAAAATCTCAATTTTAATGAAGTTTTATTTTGAAGTGTACATTCATTTTGACAAATAAAAGTTTCCAATGTTAGAGATATAGGTACCTAACAATTTTCAACTTACTACTAATATAAATTCGAATTTTAAAATGTTTGAATAGGTAAATGTTTGTTATCCCCGCCAGTTAAAGATAGATAGTCCAGTTATAGATTATAGTCTGAAACGGTACATAGGCTTTGTATCCCCAAAAAACACAAGTAGGTAATTACAAAATATAGTACTAACGATCCTGTTAAACCATCCAGCTCAATGGCTTGTGTTAGGTGTGGGTTCACGTCGGTAGTATAATGGGAAGGATTCGAACCCAAGGGCTCATGATTCCGAGCCCGGTACCTTCAACAGCCTACTACCCTAGTAGCACCGCTTTTATATGCTAAAATAGCTACTAAAAGACGAACTCAATCACAGTCATTGAGCTGGTCAACTTGACGTGCCACCATTTCACACAAAATTTACATTATCACCCGGTCCGACACCTCAAAAATATAAAACACCGAGAGTACAGAAACAAAGCTTCATAAAAACGCGCTTAAGTACCGGTATAGCATCTTAGACCATTTTTTTTCAAAGGTGTCTTTCTCAAGGGATGTAAAGTTGACCAAAAAAGTAGTCTAGCAGTTTCGACAAAGCTTCATTTGTTACCAAAATAGCGTTGTTAAAGTTGAAATTAGTAACTGTCAGAATATTATTGTAAAGGAAAATCAACCTTGTGATTCATGACGTGCAAAGGAATTTCAACCGTAGGGTGATAGACTATTTTTTTAAATCTATGTATGATGTATATTGAATTTAGGGTACCGTACCCTGATACTGTGTCGACCGAGCAGATCCAGATATTTGCGAGGTTAAGCATACCACTGTCGGTCCCTAAATGGGTCACCGTTTTCGAACATTGTCACATCCCTCCGTCCCTTGGAGAGCACGTTAAACCGTCGGTCCTGCGCCCAATCTCTTTCCAGTCGTGATGGATTTTCGTTACATCGAACTCTGAGAGTGAGGGAATAGACAGTATACTTGTGTCTGCCGTCTGTGTGCGCACATAAATATGTGCACTATAATATCTCCTGCGCAGTTAGCTAGTCTCTGATGAAATTAGCCGCCGTAGCCGACATCGTTTAGAAGACCATTAATATGGATAGTTTGGTTAAAGATGTAATGACTATATTATATTAATATTACTTACATTAATGCTTCTATTACGTCATTGTAAACTTAAATAAAATAATAAGCAGATACCTATTGTATAGGTACCATGAATGTGTTATTTGTAATATTAATTACAATCGATTTAATATGCAAACCTTGTATATATTTACAGCCATTCAAAGGTTGATTTGTAGGTACATAATTAATAAATATAAAGGATTTTGACAACCCAACTTGGTATTACCACAAAATACCGACAGGCTACCTTCAATCAACTCTTGCTCGAGCAACGGATACATAAATTGCTCACGGACACCGACACCGATTGAACTTGGCGACAAGTGGTTGCCTGCGCAACCACTTGCACTTTTAGAAGTAAATGGTGACAAGGAAGCGTGGGGCGGTAGCCGTAACTAAATTGATTAGAGATGCGATTAAGTATTACATTGTCATAATTATTGTAACTGTACATGTTTTTTGTGATTAAATTCGTAAATATACCTATTGTTTTTCGAACTATCTTTAGTATTTACTGTAACATTTCTAAATTTTAACTTTTATTAACTCGTATTTTTTATACTGTTGAATGAAAATTTTGTTAGTATTTTTAATCGATTTAACTAAATTTGTAGTAAATTTAGAGTCGCATCTCTATGACATGCGCAGAAGTATTATGAACATAACTTCAATCCGGCCAACTTAGTTTGCGTCAACTGTAATCTCGGAACGCCTTCTGTGCTTCGAGTGCGAGTTGTTTTTAAGCCGGCGGCTATACACCTATCTATATTTGCCCAACACCATGGCCCAATGGGCAACGTATTGGGCTAGCGCGTTGGACCAACGTGTTGAACTCTACTTGGCGTTATGTTGGTATGTTGGTAGTTGGCACCAACGCTGGCCTGCCAACCGATTGCAGTCGGTTTTCTTGCACAAATCAAAGGATCTTGGCGCCCGTGTACACACATTGATACATGGGCCATTTGCCGCTTTTACTTTAGCGCAATCGAAACTAAATTAAGAGCTTGGATTGGGCCAATCGGAGCACCAAACGTCTTAAAAATGCAAATCATTTCACCCGATTCGGCGACCGTTCGTAGCATCTGGTGCCCCCTTCAGCATAGCAGTTTGTACCACTTCAACATGCCATTTGGCTTGCCCCCTTCCCTCTGCTCTCGATCCGGCCCTGCCACCTTAAGCGTCTATAATGATTTTTAATGATGAACCTACCATAATTGTTACTCTTGTTAACAGGGACAAAATAATGTCAACTCTAATCAAAGCGAATGTGGTGTCTGTGACGCGTATGACAAAGCTGGTCCTGCCATCCATGGTCAAGAGACAGAAAGGGGTAGTCGTCAACATCGGATCGGCTTCGTCCATCATTCCCAGTCCGCTGCTCACTGTATACGCTGCTACTAAGGTATTGTATTTTAATAAAAGAAATGATATACAGTGATGTTGGATATAATATAATGATGGCGGCCTATGTGGCGCGGTGGGACTGTGTCCGACTGCTACGCATAAGATCGTGGGTTCGATTTCCCCACGGGACACCACTTTGTGTGATCCACAAATTGTTGTTTCTAGTCTGTGTGTACTTTGTGTCCGTGAATTGAATGTTTGTAAAGTCCCCCGCGACACAGGGCTTGTACCCTAAAGAGGGAGTCGTATTTAAAAAAATTAATCCGAATGTTTGTACGTAGTTATACTGTTTGCACGGTACGATGGTACCCTGTTGGTAGCATTGTACCGTACAAACAGTATAACATACAGATACATATATATACAGATACAGATAATAATATACACTGACACACGGTTTCATAGACACACAATGAAACACACACAGATATGTAGACACATAGATACACAACACACAAACACAATCACAGACACAAACATGCATAGGTACACAAATATATTAATATTCAAGTCAAACTTATAACATCCTTCTGTTTGCGTTGGGGGTAAGCTTGACTGCTTCGGTAGCGTCGTGGGAATGTAGGTATGCAACTGCTGTAGACACTTTGTTATGTTCTATGCAGGTAGGTACCTCACTGACCTCTATAGTAAGCTGGATTGGCTACCCCGTACAAAATGATCGCAATCTCAAATGCCGAATCGAATGACAGTTTACCGGGACAGCTAGTATTAGAATACATTTAATGTGCTATATCTGATGTATCTAAATAATTATCTACAGTAAATTTCATCAAAATCGTTTTCGTCAACAAACATCCATCCTCACATTTTTTTGGATTTATGACCCCAAACTAAGCAGAGCTTGTACTATGAAAACCAGACAACTGATAAACATACTTATAGATTTCTTAATACATACATATTATAGATAAATAACACCCAGACACTGAATAAAACTATCGTGCTCATCACACAAAGTTTTATCCTGGGTGGGGATCGAACCCACGACCTCTTACGTAGCAGTCGGAAACACTCCCACCGCGCCACAGAGGCAGTCAAGTAAGTGAGGTACCTCTGTGAATCACTCAAGGTGTAAACTGTTTTAATACTGGACTCGTTGCCTATTTATTATGTTCACAAGATAAACATGGCATCAAATTATGTATACTTATCCACATTCGAATTTGCAATATCATCTGTTAATACGCGATTTTTGTCCACAGGCATACGTCGACAAATTCTCCGAGGGTCTAGGCATGGAGTACGCAAAGAAAGGCATCATTGTCCAATGCGTATTGCCTGGATTTGTTTGCTCAAACATGTCTGGAATCCGCCGTAGCTCATTATTTGCCCCGACAGCACAACAATTCGTCAAATCCGCTATTGCCTTAGTCGGCACAATGAAGAGGACCACTGGCTATCTCCCTCACGCCTTCTTCGTAAATACGCTGAATTTTTTGAATCATTGCTCCTACTCTTTCTCCGTGTGGCTCGTCACTAGATCCATGGAGAATAGCCGCAGAAAAGTGCTCAAAAAGTACAAAAGCCAATAAGTCCTTAACGCTTATTAACATTGCATTTAGATAACATTGAATTCCTGCCTATCTTGGTTCTCTCCACAGATTTAAAATAGACTAGATACCGTTAATTAAAATAAGGCTCTGCCTAGAGGATGGGGCGGAAAGGGTCGAACAAATTCGCCATGAACTATAATTAAGGGAATCGTACAGGCCAACGCACACGACGGTCAAAAAGACCGCGCCGCCGCGCCGCCAGTACCCGCTGGTTACATGGCCACGTTTGCTATGAGTTCGCAACGCGGGCAGCCGTATACAGACGCGGTCTTTATTGCTTTGCGGTCAAAAAGACCGCCCCACCCCGCCGTCTGGACAGGGCTTAAAGTTTGCGAATGGGACTAACATTGGGACTAAACTCGAAATATCAGTGCTAGTCTATTTTGAATCTGTGTTTTTTTCGCTTTATACAGTGCAATGGTAAAATTTTCCTAATGGCCGGAGCACATTGAATTCTTTTAGCATCATAGCATTAGCAATTTTGTCGCTATTAGACCTATTACTGTCCCAAATAGCAACCGACTTTTAAATCGCACAGCATCAATTACAGTGTATATATTTAGTAGCTTGGCGAAGGAATTTTCGCACGCACTGAATTGCGATAAATTTGCATAAGCGCTGATGGTAAAAGTTGTCTTGTGTGCTTCGGACCTTAAACATTTTTTTCAGACCAGAAGCGGACATTTCTTTAACAAAAAATAACTTTAATTAATTTATAAAATAACCAAAATAATTTAGCGCAAGAATTTCATGCTTATTATATTTTTGCACTGAAAATAAATACGTGAATATTTTTGTCTTGCACTATTACAATGGTTACAACTTGATTAATGTGAACTACACTTAATAACCAAAGATATTTAAAAAAATAATTAGTGATTGAGCAGAATGGCTCGATAATACGCGGAGAAGTTCCGAAGTAGTTTCAGTCTGTCCTTGTCTTTCTCGTAAAGATAGGCAGAGACATGAAATCTACTTTCGGAAATTGTCGTAAAAGATTGGTGATCATAACTAGGATTAAGTGTAAGGTAAACTTTAACTAAGTCATGGGTACAATACAATTGTACATTATTGTGATTATAATGTTACCAATATAACTAATAAAGGCCTCTCCAGACATTAGCGAGCGTTATTAACAATCGATACTATCAACGGGTTGAAAGGGAACTTGAACGCATTTCAATATCTGTTCTTGGTATATTTAGTAATGACAAGAGCCTACAACACACAGTAAAAGTATTTGAATATTGATTTCGAATATTTGAACTAAATCCGGAAACGGAATCTTGGACTACTTTATTCCGAAAGTGTTACGAGCTCTTGTAACCGTGGTGTATGAAGTTTATGTGTGTTTATTGCTCGAGCGAAGAATGTATAAAGCGTCTTTTCGCGCGTTATTTCGGTATTTTGTGATTTTGTAATGTTATTTTGTAATTAAGAATGCGTAGGAAAATCGTGATATTTAAACGTAGTTGAAGTATTTAAATGCAGCAGACGCAGCGGTAGCCTAATGTGAACGAACACACTCCGAACACAAACCTTTGAGCTTAGCTGTAGGGGTTAACATGAGTGCTAGTAATGTGGGAACCACTATTCTACATTGCTCTTTAAAAAAAATACGTGAAGGGCTACTACATAATAGGTAGGTGTACACTTTTGGAATTTCTTCATAATTATCGATCGTTAGTAACACACATGTCTGGGAGAGGCCTAATGTCTTTCGTGGAAATTACTGTTCTCGATTTCTCTTCCTATAAGTCTTATTATAAGACTTTAACTTCTTCGAAAGACATTTATGTGTGTACTATAGTTATTGAGTAGTTTAGACTGGGTCTGTATTAAATTGGATTTTAATAAAATTGGATTTAATAACAAATGTGTTTGATTAATTTACGGTGATGGTATTGTAATATAAATGTAAATATTTAGTAACTACTAGAAAATACCGAGTTAAGGGTGTTTAGTTCGTTGGCCGTACTCGATGGTGAAGAAATTTGACAAGGAGGTAGCATCTTGTTGAAGCTTAGAAATGGTGGTAGACTAATATGAATGAAGTCGCGAGAAATTATTCGAAATTTATCATGCTACTACGCTCATGAACCGATAAGTATAATCAAGTGAGACCCCCGCAACTCTTGTTCGTCATTTTCACTCGTTTTTTTGCTTTTTTTCATTGATGCTCAGCCTCAATTGATCGTAGCGTGTTATTATATAGCCTATAGCCTTATCGGCTATCCAACGCTGAAAGATTTTTTCAATTTTAACCTGAGATTATCGCCTTCCAACAAATAAACTTTTCAGCTTTATAATATTATAGTAGGTATAGGTTAACAATGGTCTAATTTAGATCCACTAAGCGACCACTAGTCTAGTTTAATAAACGAAAGTAAATCGTTTATTTGATCGGTTAACTGTGTGACCTAAACATTTGAAACAGGCCGGGGTCAAATGCCCAGAATCAAAAAGAAGGTACACTAGTTCGAGCTACTCACATAAACATAGATTTTGCTCATGGCAATGGAACCTTTGACCATTTTGTTCTGAAATTAGTAAAATATGATGAAGAATGATAAGTTGATGTCTGTCTATATATTTTCGGATGTATACATTGTTCGGGCAAAGTACCTGCGTGGGTATGTAGCTTCTGTACTCTTGGTGTGTTGCCCCAAAAGTATCCATCGGTCCATTATTATAGTCGCCACGGAAGTATGCGAATGGCAAAAATTGCTCTTACATTACCAACTTATACTTACCATCAGGAGAATACACTCAACTTGAGAGAACAATACTCTTACAGCTTTGAGAAGAACAAGAACAGATTGAGGGCCACGTCACGGTGTTTGTAATTTAACTCCTCCGAAACGGCTCGACCGATTGTCATGAAATTTTGTGTGCATATTGGGTAGGTCTGAGAATCGGACCACATCTATTTTTTATCCTTCTAAATAATTTTTATGATACCGGATTCAAAAATACATACAACCCTGAATTTTTACCCTTCTACGATTAACCCCTATTTTTTTATTTACCCCTATTTTGCAAAAAACGGGTTAATTTGACGCAGACGAAGTTGCGAGGGTCAGCTAGTTGTTCTATAAAATACTTTTTTAAATGCAACCCAACACCCTGAGATGAACCCTAACTATCTTGTGGAAGAGATTGCGGGTTCGATTCCTACACAGGTGCTCTGGGTGTAGGTTCTTTAAACCCCCAAATGTTATGTTTGTGAAGTCCCCTGCAACTAAGGACCTTAGTACGTTTAGGAGAAGAACTACAAACACAGGTATTTGATGTATAAAGATGTACCTATCTGTTACGGTAAAGGCATTTCCGTGCATTGCGGCCGATCGCAGCCGCGCGTTTGTCGCGTGCGGCTGATACGACAACAGTCAGAGTCACAGAAAAAGTTATTACTACGTTTTAGTCAGAGTATGAAAATTTATTGTACCTTTTCCGAGGTCTGCAACAGACTCGCGCGGCCGACGACACTTAATAATAATAATAATAATAAAAATCATTTATTCACTTAGGAAGCAAAATACTACACTTGTGAAAAGTCGATTCTACATTTACTGGTAATGCCTGTTCGCAAACAATAGGTAGGTAACCAAATATATGATGTAGGCTGCGCGCGCACTCTGATTATTGTCGCAATAGTCACGCGCGTCTGCCGTATATCGTGAGCCACGCGTGGCCGCGATGCACGAAAAGAACCTATAGAGTGATTAATTGAAAATGATTAATATTTTTCTAGCATAATTAATAACATACTTACTCTGGAGTAGAAATTAAGCCGGTTAATATTAACACCTACCTACAATGCCCCCAAAGCCATTCGTCCAATGTGTAGATCAGAAAAATCGCATTGGCCTGAACGTCAGCACAATTTTCGACGTTCACACCTTGGGTTAATGACGTCGGGGCTAATGTGGTCTAGCCTTTAAATTAAACTGTTTCTGCACTGTCACATTTAATTATATTTTTTTCTGTAAGTACACCTATTCTGTACATAGGTACGCTTTTTGTTTGGTTGGTGATGAAGGTGGTTCTTAGTTAAAGGTTTTTCTGTGGATAAATGGCGACTACTGTACATTACACTAATACGTCATTTAAATACTAGAGACAAAGCCTGTTGGTATAGGCGTTAGTGACCCTAAGGGCTAAGCTAGAGGTTGTGGGTTCGATTCCCACATAGGATACAACTTTGTGTGATTCACAAAATGTTACGAGTCTGGGTGGACTTTGTGTCCGTGATTTCTATGTAGGTATGTATATAAAGTCTCTAGCAATACAGGGTTTGACAATAAAGGTCGTATCATTAAAGCCTTTTAAAAAAACATAGTAAAATTACTCAGTAGGTAAGGATAAAACTTTTAAATCAAGTTTACTAATATTATTTTTTATTGTTTTGTTACAGGAAAGGGAAGCTGGAAGCTTAATGATGCTAAAATTTAAAATCAATTGCTTTTTACATGTTACCTAATTTAATTTTGTTGTCATTAATTTATATTTTTTTATTAAACTTTGATTTAAGATATAATAAATTGTATTATTTTTAAGATTTCAATTTTCAATTGCTACTCCTTAGATGATCTGGCTACACGCAACAACTTACACGAGCAAACAGTTTGTGCAAAAATTACAAGGAGTCAGATAACAACATGGATGCGCAAACAGACAGTTTGTACAAAAATTGACGCAAAAACTGGATGGGGTCCACACGATAGCGACTTGCATGCGCTACACTACACGTGTACCGTTTTGCCGTCTTGCTTGTACAAACAAGAAACAAGAATTTGTGCAAATAAGATTGAGGATGTAGCCGGGACATTACTTCAAAAACATGTTTGGAATGTAATTGGTAGGTATATTTCGTCTACAAAAAAAAACAGGTGAAATGATTATCTTTGGTAATCGTTTGTCTGAATAAAAAAATAAACTTTCACCATTTTCACAGCTTACTGTTTATTAGTGTAAAAATGATTTGAAATAATGCATGAAATTGTGTAAAATTATATAGCTGTTGAAAATTCCACTAACTTACCGTTTTCATCTTGCCATAAACTCAAAAAGAAGTAAATGTAAAATATTCTTTTTCTGTGACCAAAGAGGAAAAATTCATCAACCTTTTCTCACATCGACCATAAACTAACTTCAACAGCCATTCATTTAACTACAATGTCAAATTGAAAGTAAATACCTAAAAAATTAACAAAAACGTTACAAAAATATAAATAAAATAAGCAATAAGAAGAAAATACAAATCAAATGATCCCGTATTACCATATAATGGCGCAAACCACACAAAGTGTAACACATTAACGATGTCTGCTTGCGGAAGGGTCGGCATTCGGTTCACCTTACATCAGCTATTAACAGTGATCGGATCTCTAGTAATCCTGGCTCTGATCTTCATGGTCGTATGTCGCCTAACCTGCAAACAATAGTATTATGGCTAGCAGACCAATTTGCTATAATATTGACGTAGTACAAGTTGTAGTTATTGCAGTAGCATTCTGTTCTCTATTGCTATTAATGAACTGGATGTGTAAATACTTCAGTACAACATAAACTGAAGAATGGGAAGCCTAAGGGCATGCAGAACAGTAAGAATAAGCGTCACCCAGCTGCTGGCTATTGTGGGGTGCCTTGCCGTGATTGTAGTTCTGTTCGTCGTATTGACCCACACCCTAGAGTGTAAATGATCACCATACAGAACCATGGCTGAAATAACGTCATTGGCACTATTATCTTGAAACCTACGTCGATTATCTCATGGAATTTTCTTCCTTTATATGTCTTATTGCAATGTTTTGGATGACGGACTACATAATGTCCCTACCGCTATAATGTTTTGGAGAAAATCTAAGAGAAAATAGTTTAAGCCACATCATCATTTGTAAATCTAATGTACTTATTCTATACATATTTATAATATATTGTTTAAGTAATAAATACGATAGACAAACATGTACGCGTTTTTAATTTTAATTGTTTTGCATAATTATGAGGTACAAAATTTTTAAATTTTAAATAGATGTGGGTAATTTTGTCTGTCGTAGTTTGGCACTTTGTTTTACTGTATAGGTCGGTAATATGGTGCTATTAGTTTGTGTAATGAACCCCAATACTATGCGCCTGAATTCCATCAACAACAACAAGCATCACTACATAAAATGACATTCGTTGTGACAAAAGTTCAATTGTGTTACATTCGTGGTGAGTAAACTTACAGACGTTCAAAAGGTAGTAAGGTACTGAAACAAAAACTGAAAAGACTCCAGACTGACAACCAAATCAATCAAATCATTTGCATTAATATATATATTTACAATAACAAAGTTTAAAGGCTGACCAATAATCAGGACACCAGTTTTTCTACAATACGCGCCAAGAATAACAGAGATTGCAACAATAAATTGATAAATATCGATTCCAAGAAACTTCTCTTCTCTTATCCAGATTTGATTGACAGACTCATAATATAGGTTTAGATAAGGCTACCGAAGTAAGGAGATATTCTTATTATAGTAGTAGAGGAGCCCAGTAAGTGATTTTTGAATTTACTTATTAGGATTAACATAAGGGGGGATACCACGTACTGTGTTGAGTACGTACCACTACTGAATATTATCTAAAAAAATGATCAATAGAGATACTCGAGCGCAAAATATCATTCATATGGTGAAAATCCTTGACACGCTGATTTCAATAATATTTAGATTCAAAATTTGTCTGAATCGTAAGTCTTTTGAATATGAGTTTCTTTTGGGTTAACTTAACATTCCCGTTCCATGCGAGAGAGTATTTTTTTGCCAATCCTCCTTTCTACCATTGAAAGGATGTACATCTTAAACCTTTTTTGTTCGCACCATAATAATCTTCAAAATCCAATAGGTCCCCACGACGCTCGAGTAACTCCAAATTTAGCACGTTAGCTTCCCCAACTATAGTATAAAGGCAGGGTATGTGTTCTTGCATATAACCTGCCTCTACACTATAACCTAAGTACAATCCTTTACTCTCAACTCAAAACGGTCGGAAATCGGATCGGACAGAACGGTGTATTCTAGTATTTTATTATATGCCGTTTTAGGAAGGAATCAATCCTTACTAAAAACGGCAAGGCCATCTAAGCGGAGCCATAAAGGCAACGTTACCATTATTTATATTCCGATAACACTAGGTAGCGCTTTTTTCTATGCACACATTTTTCCGTCATCATCAGTATAACAGGACTGACAGATGACAACGAATTGTTTTGCCTATATTACGTCACGCATTGCCGGTTCGTGTTTCATGTGATTTTAATTTTTAATTTCACAGTCATGTTATGAATCGAAATCAGAATATCTAAGTTTATTTCTACATATATATATTTTTTTAATCGAATTTCATAATTTATTGTTAACTACCGAATGTACCCTATTAGCTGCAGTACTGAAAACGGCTTAAGGAGGCGAGGCACAGAGGTATGTAAACTGTACATTTCCCGAAAACGTTTGCTGATCTCTCTACCTTCTCGGTTGTCTTTGAGTATTATGAACTCGCCTCATTGTCAAGCCACAAAATTTTATCCTAGGTAGGGAAATAAACCTCGAAATAAACCTAGGAAATCAAACCCACGTCCTTGGGCCAGTCTGTAATATGTTGTTAGTTGAATCGCCTGCTGTTTTTCTAACAAAATATTTCTTATCAAACAACTCTATACCCAAGTATAGAAGAGAATGCTTGAAATGTATGCCTCCCCGTGTCCCAGATGCATGTATTTTTCATTCTTGCCGCAGTAATCAAGCAAACGATCCATTTGCCTGATCACGGGGTAACAATCGGCTCTAGGACGTAGCCTTAATGATGGCTCTGTGCATTTTTGCTTTAACGGAAAAGAAAAATGTTATGTGGAGCAAATGTGTTGGGTTTTTTTTCTTTTGTGATGATTGTGACTATGAGGTAATGGTTTCTTTGCATTTGGGGCAATTAATGCCTATGAAAAGATTTTGGAAGTATGGCGCAATCCTTATTGGTTTTCAACCGACTTCAAAATGAGGATGTTCACAATTTTTTTTTTGTTTTTTACCTGATTACTCGCAGACGGCAGGACCGATTTGAAAAAATCTTATTGTGTTTGAAACAATATACTTTCAGACTGGTCCCATTGTCATCAAATTTTTGATCTAATGATGAGATCTTGGAGAAATCGATGAAACTCTTCAAATACTAAAGGCACACCCATAGTAATTTGGGTATTTTTTGTTGTAATTTGTGCATATACTCTTAAAAAACACAACTGAATCATAAGAAATGGAACTGATGATGAAAACCACAGACGACCAGCGGAACTATTAAATAATAAATATTGCAGGTTGCGACCTGAGTACCGTGTTCGATACCTGATACTTCGCCTCCATCAAATCATGTAATGGAACTGATTAGTCTACTCCTCAAAAATCAATGGCCTTGTATCGAAAAAAGCAACAATTTGAAAAAGGAATGAGCAGTTTGAGTTATGCTATTGTAATTCACAGTGCTCTTTTGAGGTTAACTTTATGCTTCCTAAAGAGTTCTGAAGTGACCGAAATAGTTGGAAATCTGATGGAACAAGGTCAGGGCTATACGGAGGATGCATCAACACATCCCTCGCAGCTTTTCTCACTGCTTTTAAGGCCTATTGTCAAAACATGTACACAGGATATCTGTGGGTTAGGTATACCAAAAATCGCTGGAAACTCTGCGTGCCCAATATCACAATATCGTCAGGATGCTTTTGGGACTGCTGCCTCGTTTCCGTAGTGCGTCAGGGATGTTTGCGGAATACCAAACTGATGGCTTTGCGGCCATAATTTGTAAAAAAATCCGTGTCCCTGATACACAGAATACGGACCAGTCACAATAGCATCCTGTTGACCTTAGCGGATCGGTACACTTCGCCGATTTGGAAGTGTTTTGTGCAGAGGGTAATCACTGAAGTTAATACGCTTCAGTGATTTCTCTACTAAGGTCAAGTATATTTATCTTTTATTTTAATTATTATTGTGTAAACTATGGATATATGTCCGAAATAAACAAATTCATTTATTATTATATGATGTCAATGATTTGTTTGCCGTTTTTAAAGATCGAATGTTGTTTAAGTAACCTAAATATCATCGCTTTTCTATCAGCTTTCTCAACGAGCATTTCCTCAATAGTCTTTTAAATGATAATAAAACTAATAGGACACATAACAATAGATGCTGATTGTAGTGCATTGTCGTCGTGTACCGACCACCTTTCAATATGTGCTGATACCATTTACCAATTATTTACATACATTAATATGCAAAATGTTACTTGGTTGGTCGGTGTTGCAACAGGGACGGAATTAGGAACTAGTTAGAATTGATAACTGTAGTTAACTATAACTAACATTGTACTAAATGAAAATGTAGATTCAAATTCATACTAATATTATAAATGTGAAAGTAACTCTGTCTGTCTGTCTGTTACGCTTTCACGTTCAAACAGGTAAACCGATTTAGATGAAATTTGGTATGGAGATAGTTGGAGTCCCGTGGAAGTACATAAGATAGGTTTTTTTGCTATAACCGACATATATGCGGGCGGAGCCGCGGGCGAAAGTTAGTTATTAAAAACTAGCTGCCCGCCCCGGCTTCGCATGGGTGTTATATCGTAGTTTTTTATACTTCGAGTTACATTATAATAATTTTGAAAGATTTTTTAAAATCGGTCCAGTAGTTTCAGAGCCTATTCAATGCAAACAAACAGCAAAATATTTCCTCTTTATTATATTAATATCGATAATTATGGCCTCCTAAATGATTACGGTCATCAAAGACTAGCCAAGTATGAAGGGTTTAAGATTGTAGGACACAAATTTGTGCGCAGACACTCACTCTTATAGCCCGATGGGACGGAAATCCAACACAACCAGATGAGCACGAAGCACGAGGGGTAGAAACAACGGTGGGACGGGAAGCACATAATAATAATAATTAATATAATAATATCTTGGGACAACTCACACAACGCTATCTGATCCCAAACTAAGCAGAGCTTGTACTATGGAAACCAGACAACAGATAAACATACTTAAATATTTCTAAATACATACATATTATAGATAAATAACACCCAGACACAGAATAAACCATCGTGCTCATCACACAAAGTTTTATCCTGGGTGGGGATCGAACCCACAACCTCTTGCGTAGCAGTCGGATACACTCCCACCGCGCCACGGAGGCAATATCTTGTTGGAAACAAAGAGGGGTGTTTAACTTTTCGAAACCGGTCACCCATCTTGTGGTTTGGTCGCCACTGAGTCACAGATTCCTCAGATACAAAATACTTAAACGTTGAACGTATTTTATCCTTAGTTTTACTGTCAGTGGCAACCTAAAATCTCTAACAGTAGGTACGTTCTACGAGAAAAAGACATTCGAAAAACAAAGGTGCTTATGTATTTAAGCACCTTTGTTTTTTCGAATGTCTGCAAATTGAACTAACATTTTTATTAAATCCTTGTGGTTTTCTGTATTTAATTTAAAACGTAAATAGCTTAGTTCATTCATTTATTTTATAAATGAAAACTAATTCCGGTATTATTCAGTACCAAGTTCGGCCCTTATTTTATTGTATACATTTACAGTAGGTAAAGGTATCAGCAGTTCTAACGCAAGCGGGTCAACAATGCTTAGTTTTCTGTTTAAATGTTTGAGAACAATAACTATGAGTATGTTTGCTACATTTAAATAGGTTATTTAATTGCTACAAATATTTACAGCTCCAATAACTACTCGAATGTTAGTGCGATAAAATTTTAACTTTAAATGAAATTTTGTAATGGAGGTACCTAAGTGATTTCAAATCTGGGAGAGGATATAAGCTATTTTTTATTGCTTTTACTACTACTACAAAGTCAAAACACTTTACATCCATACTATAGGTACTTACTTACTTATTAATATTATAAATGTAAAAGTAACTCTGTCTGTCTGTCTGTCTGTCTGTCTGTTACGCTTTCACGCTTAAACAGCTAAACCGATTTAGATGAAATTTGGTATGGAGATAGTTTAAGTCCCGGGGAAGGACATAGGATAGTTTTTATCGCGATAACCGACATCCACGCGGGCGGAGCCGCGGGCGAAAGCTAGTACTTTATATATTTCCCACTGGCAGAGTATGAAATAGACTTCTATTTAATGCTACGTTCACAAGAGTGCCGCCATTAAGAAAAGAACTTTGCAATAAAAACTCAGAACTATTTTTTCAAATAACAATTATTTATAAACACTTAAATATTTTTTCTGTTCGTGTGTTGTCACTGACCTCCTCTTAAACGGGTGGATCGATTTTAATTAAATGTTTTGTGTGTGTTCCAATGGATTCGAGAATGATTTAGGGTCACAAAAAAAGAGGCGGTACAAAGTTCACCGGGACAGCTAGTTTATATACAGGGTGTAACAGAAAGGTGTGGTCATATTCAAGGGTGGTATGTGCCCATGATACTGAGTGCACATACCTAATTTTATCAATATCGTAGTACTCTAAAAAATATTTATTATTTTTTCATTCATTCATTTATGAATTAAAAAGTGATAAAAAAAGTATGTCTTAAAAAGTTCTATGCCATAATAATCCAATCAAATTTTGTACCTGGGGAGTATAATTCTTATGCCATACAACTATCACTACTGAATTTTGACAAAAAGAACATGCTATAACTATGTAATAATAATGCAACCAGCTACGGCACCATGGTGGGTGCAATACTCATAACATACCCTATCCGCTGCTGAAATTTGACCACACCTTTCTGTTACAGAAGGAGTTAGTTGACAAACAAACGTCAAGAAGAGTTTTATTTATATACTAGCTGACCCGCGCAACTTCGTCTGCGTAAATTTTCACTTTTTTTTTACAACATTTTTCATTGCTGCTCCGCTCCTATTGGTCGTAGCGTGATGTTATAACCTATAGCCTTCCTCGATAAATGGGCTATCCAACAATAAAATATTTTTTCAATGCGGCCCAGTAGTTCCTGAGATTATCGCGTTCAAACAAACAAACAAACTCTTAGGGGGATGAAAAATAGATGTTGTCCGATTCTCAGACCTACCCAATATGCACACAAAATTTCATCAAAATCGGTCAAGCCGTTTCGGAGGAGTATGGCAATGAAAACTGTGACACGAGAATTTTATATATTAGATACCGGATATATAAATAAAACTCTTCTTGACATTTGTTTGTCAACTAACTCCTTCTAAATAGCTGGACTGATTTGAATGAAATTTTGTGAGTATATTTGTGTGAGATTTCTTTTTCATTCACAAAAAAAACATACGAGGCGATACGAAGTTTGCCGGGAGAGCTAGATATGATATAATATTTGATTGTAAACGCACGGGGCTGAAAGAAATATAGCCATTTTTTTTCGGCTATCAATACATAAACTATACATTTAAGCATTACTTATAAAAAAAACAATAGGGTAGATGACTAATAATAATAATAAAAATGATTTATTCACTTAGGAAGCAAAATACTACACTTGCAAAAGTCTTGTACTTGTAATGCCTGTTTGCAAACAATAGGTAAAGCCCGAGAAATGAACAGGCAATAAAAACTCGTGGCCACTCTTTTCCAATTGCCAATGTTTACAATGAAGTAATGTAATATTACTAAAACTGATATGTACTGATATTTATTAAAGACCCAGAAAAAAATTAAAATAATACTCTATTCAAAATGGCCGCCTTGGGCTTTTATACAGGCCTTTAATCTGTCTGGCCACGAATCTATGGATTTACGCACTGTTTCCATGGGAAATTATCCACTGCTTGTCGCCGTGTCGTTTAGAGCAACCAACCACATGAGCAGCTTCTTTAGAACTGTGAGCGTACACTTTATCATTTTGCTCATTGTAGTGATCTTCAATCGTGAAGTTTTTTAGGTAAAGTGGATATTTCTGTGCCTTTCACCTATCGATCCACTCTCTTTAATTGTAAAGATTGATTTAGAGCATGTCCTGTATATCGACGATAAGCACCGAGCTTTTCAGGTCTTGTTTTATAATACGCGACAGAGCGGGAATCTTCATTTCACGTGATAACATTGAACAAGAAAAAAAAAATATTTTTTACGAAATCCACGCAAGCGGAGCCGCGGGCGAAAGCTAGTATACAATAATTGCTCGTTTGAAGGTATAAGATATTAGTTTAGTTTAGGCTAAGTATGCACCTATAGGTAGTAATAAAACGACATAGCAAACGTGTTATGAGGTTAGACAGAAAAGACTAAGATCATACTTTTCGATTCCCAGTCCCAGTGCACCTGGATTTGATTACCATCCCGTACACCACTTTGTCTGATCCATCAACTGTTTTAGTCAAAGTGTATTTTGTATTCGTAAAAGCTTGGTATTAGCCGTATGTTCGTATATCGTACTGTCAACAGATACAACAACACTTTCTCTATCGAAGACCAAAAGATCGTTAAGTACAAAGTACAGTCTGTTAATGCTGTTAAAGCCAGAATTCGTCGAAATCCCATTAGGAAGCAAAAAATCTTATCACGTGAAATAAAGATTCCCACTCTGTCGCGTATTATAAAACAAGACCTGAAGCTCTGTGCCTATCGTCGATATACAGGACATGCTCTAAATCAATCTTTACAATTAAAGAGAGTGGATCGATAGGTGAAAGGCACAGAAATATCCACTATACTGATAAAAAAAAATTCACGATTGAAGAGCACTACAATGAGCAAAATGATAAAGTGTTAGCTCCTACTAATTGACAACTTAGATACAATAAAGAAAATTTCTTTAAAGTACCTAAGTTGTCAATTAGTAAGTATTATAGAATTTTATTTTTTATTTATTTTGGTCTTAATCGCGTAAATATTTTATTTTAAGGCTAAATACCTTTGTTTATTTCCCGACGTTTCGACCGTATTGCAACGGCTGTGGTCACGGGTAGTCAGTCTACCCGTGACCACGGTCTATAATGTGTACAAATCGCGAAAGTTTACGAATTAGTAAGTACCTTAGTACTAGTTGAGAATTACTAGTGTACCTGATTTGCAGTTATAGCCTTTTATTTCATTATTCTGAAACTTTTCTATATAAATGTAAGTACTTTTAAGTTTAAATAATTATAAAGACGAATGTCACACGTGTTACTAATAATGTCAATATAAACAAAATAATATATGAACGTATTTATATATGAAAAAGTACCTACATATTTCAAGGTAGATATTAATTAATGAAAACTTCGCGTCTAGACATATTTTGAACATTAATCCTCTTGACAAAAGGAGAAAATAGCTTTACTTATTAAAGTCTAACTTTCGCCTGCGGCTTCACCCGCTTGGATGTCGGCTATCAAACATAAAACTATCCTATGTCCTTTCCTGGGAGTTGGGACTCCACTATATCCAAACCAAATTTCATTAGCGGCTGTAGCATAATGGTTCAAATCTTACCCATTATACTACCGACATGAACCCACTCCTAACATAAGCTATTGAGCTTAGCTGGAGGGTTTAACTTCCTATCTTTTTAAAAAAAGTCGGTTTACGGACGATAATTTTACGTGATAACATTTTAAGATGACATTAATCATATTGTAATAAACAACCATGACTGTGAGAGCTTTCTTTATTTTATTTTTCCAATTGTATCGTATGTCGCTGCAATTGCTAAAACATTGGTGACATTGTAGTAAACAACCATGTCTGTGACAGCTTTAGTGAACCCGAGCGCCCGATGGCCACAATACTTCAGCCTATGAGCTGCCGGAACGTGACGGACCGTGACGGACCATGACACATTTTCGTGCATGCACCCGGTGATCGGTTTAAAAGACGTTATCACGTCAAAAGATAAGTAGGTATCTATAGCAATAGAACGATTTATATATTTTTTAAAAGATAACTAGCAATTTTGGATTGGGTCCCACATCACTGGGAATCTTGTTACCCCCTCCAACTAAGCTCAAAGACTTGTGTTAGGAGTGGGTTCACGTCGGTAGTTTAATGGGTAGGATTCGAACCCGCGACCTCACGATTGCGAGCCCAATGCCTTAGCCATTAGGCTACCGGTTATTATGAGGTTAGACAGGGACGACTAAAATCATACTTTTAGATTCCTAGTGCACCTGGATTTGATTATGACACCCCGTACACCACTTTGTCTAATCCATCACTACATAGTATAAAACAAAGTCGCTTTCTCTGTCCCTATATCCCTATGTATGCTTAAATCTTTAAAACTACGCAACGGATTTCGATGCGGTTTTTTTTAATAGATAGAGTGATTGAAGAAGAATCCATTAAATAGTGGAGAAATAAGAAGCGGAGTAGCAATAAGAAATGTTGCAAAAACGGGGAAAATTTACGCAGATGAAGTTGCGCGGGTCAGCTAGTAAATTATAATATTGTTCTCAGTCATCTCTACTAGATGTATTTTGTGTATGTGACGTTTTTTGTAAAGTCCTTTAGCGCAAGAGTTGTTTTTTTACACACAAGAAAAGAACCCTACCTACTTGTTCTGCTGCCTAAATATTCTTTTTTTTTTCAGCATGCCAAATTTGCCATGGATACCATCTTGTCGAGCGCTTGACAAAGATGGGTATGATGGACTCGAATCAATTGAAAATCATACGATGTGCTGTTTTTAGGTCCATGGTCAGAGGTGGGGTCCCTTGCGCATGGTTTCATTCATTTTCAGCCGAATTTAGATGAGTTTACCGCTTTACCGATGCTCTTAAACATCCCCTCGACATTTTAGTCCTGCCTAGGATTTCTCTAAAGGCCATAGCCTTTTAAAGGGTCGGCAACGTGCCGTGCCCCTAATGTTACTGCGTCTATAGGTACGAGAACCGCGTGCGGCCGGTGTCAAAAATCTAAGTATTGGTAGATTTGGCTATTAGAGGTATATATTTGACATAAGCTCCATACAAAATATACCAAATTTTATCTCTAGTAGCCAAATCCATCGATAAGTAGATTATTGAGACCGGCCGTTATGCCTGTTTGTCTTGGTGGGGAAAAAAAAGTGTAAGTTTTTACTATCGGGATTTTTACATATATTAGAATATTATCGGAACTTAATCGCGTAAAATGGTAAAGATACGAAACTTTTATTTACCCGACTACGTGGTCACGAGTCAACCCGTGATCACGATCGGTGAAATTCGATCGAAACGTTGGGTAAATAAATGGTTAATATAATCTATACTTAATATTATAAAGCTGAAGAATTTGTTTATTTGTTTGATCGCGGTGATCTCAGGGACTACACTGATCCAAATTGAAAAATTCTTTCACTGTTAGATAGCCCATTTATCGAGGAAGGCTATAGGCTATATAACATCACGCTACAACCAATAAGAACGGAGCAGCAATGAGAAATTTTGCAAAAATGGGGAAAATTTACGCAGACGAAATTGCACGGGACTTTTGGAGATTTGTAAAATTGCGATGTCGTCTTGTCGCAAATATATATGTATATAAAAGGAGAAGCGGACTGACTGACTGACATATCAACGCAGGGCCTAAACTATATGGGTTTAGAAACATGTAATTTTGCACAGTGGTTCGTTTTATAACGTAGGGGAGCACTAAGAAAGGACTTTAGAAAATTCAGCACCTTAGGGGGTAAAACGGGGGTGCAAAGTTAGTATGAAACTTTGTCGTTAATATATTTTGGTAACAATCTGGCATCCACGCGGGCGAAGCCGCGGGCATAAGCTAGGCATCTATATATCGACATTAATAAAACTAATAAGTCTATAGTACATTTAGAAATCCTAAGATTTATTGAATGACAAATCAACTTAATATTACAATAACTAACTTTAGAACCACGTTATGAATACACAATGTAATCAAAACTCATTTCATATCTCGTAAGTTTGAGCTGTAATTTACAACTACCCACTGTCGCTCGTAATCACGTTAATTTATTTTTAAATTAATTACATGGCTGCTAAGGTGAATACTTTGTACGTCGTTTGTTGGGTACAAGGATGTACAGTGAAATGGAAGAGGAAATTACTGTCTTATTAATTTAAAATGCTCTTCTTGAAGCACCCCCCCCCTCCTTAAGGGGGGGGGTGCTCCCCCAGCCTTCTTAGTACCTATTTTACGGTAATACTAGCTTTCGCCAGCGGCTCGAAGCCATGGATGCCGGTTATCGCGGCAAAAACTCTTATCGTTTGCAATTATATGTGCGTAAACTTTCGTGATTTGTACACATCATAGAATGTTATAAGCTACGGGTTCTAATCGCGTGAATATTTTATTTTAACGCTAAATACCTTTGTTTATTGCCCGACGTTTCGACCGTGTTGCAACATCCGTGGTCACGGGTAGACTGATTCAGCTCAGCGTCGCCTCCGAGAAGCGCGGGTTAAACTACTCTCGGAGGAAACTACCCTCGCTTGATTTTTTTACCACTCACTATTACGGAAATAATCGTTTGTCCTTCCCCGGAATACAACTTATCTCCTTACCAAATTTCATCTTTATCGGTTCAGCAGTTTAAGTGTGAAAACGTAACAGACAGACTGACTATTAGTGAGAATTAGCAAAACAATACTTTAAAGTTCTAAAGTCGTACCTGTGAATATACGTTTGGGATTTTATCCCATTTTCAACAAGAGTTAAAACCGGCCAAGAGCATGTCGGACCATGCTGTGTAGGGTTCCGCAGTCGCTATTACAAATAAATGCACTACATTTCAAATTGTACCAGAAGAGCGTATGTTTATAGCACTTACGCCCTATTGTTGATAAATGCAGTTTTACGGCAATGTCTATTCGATCACGTCCTAAAATAATAATTTTACTTTAAAGTATTTATAAAGCGGACACAAAATATTTGTCATTTTTGACATATTTTTTGGTCACTCGGTTCAAAAGATTAGAGGAGGCGGGGGGACAATTTATGCAACTTACGGAGCGATTATTTTCAAAAATATTCACTTAATTAAACAAATTTATTACAAACCTTAAAATAAATGTTGATAAACTTTCGCAATTTGTACAATACCTTGTTTATTGACCGTATCTCAGTACGGTCGAAACGTCGGACAATATATAAATATATATATATTTATATATATATATATATATATATATATATATATATATATATATATATATATATATATATATATATATCTATATATATATATCTAATATATAAAATTCTCGTGTCACAGTTTTCGTTGCCATACTCCTCCGAAACGGCTTGACCGATTTTGATGAAATTTTTTGTGCTTATCCGGTATCTATGAGAATCGGCCAACATCTATTTTTCATACCCCTAAGAGTTTGTTTGTTTGTTTGAATGCGAGAATCTCAGGAACTACTGGGCTGCACGGAAAAAATATTAGCCCATTTATCGAGGAAGGCTATAGGTTATAATATCACGCTACGACCGATAGGAGCGGAGCAGCAATGAAAAATGTTGTAAAAAAAGAAAAAAAAAAAGGGAAAATTTACGCAGACGAAGTTGCGCGGGTCAGCTAGTATATATATATATATATATATATATTTTTTTTTTTTTTTTTTTTTTTTTCATAACCTTAAAATATTTTTTTAATAACTTTCGAATGATCTGCTACACATTGATGTTTGCTGTTTTATTTTCGTCAGTTTCTGTTACATGTATGGAGTGCCCTTCCTAAAACATTTAATATTATTATTTAACTATCAAAATAAGTAGCGGCTTCTACAATACACCTATGCACAAAATTTCATCAATATTCATCGATGGTTCATTGTCTTTGAGTAAAATGCCTATGACATACGGACGGACAGACAGCGAACATGACGAAATTATTTCATATCACATTTATAGACTACCACCTACTCTCATTAATTACAATCTCCTCTACCACTCAAAGGTTTGCTGGGAGAAAACTTAATATTGAGTTAAGCTGGTCTTTGTACTTATTTACTATGTATTTTGTATTAATTTTTGTTATTTTCTCTGTGTGTGTAATTAAGAATTTGAGAATTTGAAACTAGAAGGGTTCCGTTTTTTGCCATTTTGGGTATGGAACCCTAAAAATGGAAAAGAAAGTTATTGCCTAGATCTGAAGATGATATGAAGGATCTTCATATGATGGATATGAAGGATCAGGATCATCATATTAACCCTCTCAGTGGCATTATTATTTAATTACTTAAAAAAATTTTCAAAAATGTTAAAACATTGGATTTGCTTACGATTTTTATTATATAACCCATTAAGGTTTTTATACAAGGGTTCAAAATGAGGCTGAGAAGGTACCATCAAGTTGTAACCTATGTCTGTCAGTCTGTTTCACGTACCGTTCTGAGAAATGGATAAATATAAATGCGTTTTTTGATTTCGGTACAAAACGTTTGATTAAAATCTATTTAGTGTTAATATAATATTTTTGACTGGCCTGTTGCCCCTATTGGTCTAGTGGTTAGTGACCCTGACTGCTAAGTTGGAGGTCGTGGGTTCGATTCCCACCTAGAATAAAAAAAGATGTGGTGAGCATGATGGTTTATTCTGTGTCTGGTTGTAATTTACCTATAATATGTATTTACAAAATGTTCACCGTGACTTTGTAGTTGTTCTGGAGCCGAAAATTTTGAACTCCATATTAATAGGCCAGTCCAAATATTTTTTTTATATTAAAATAAATATTAAATTCAAATTAGTGTCGTTTTTGGAAAATAAATATGCACTTGTGGTAACGCTACTCGATTCATGTAAAAAGAATAGGCACTACGATCATAAGATAGATGTCATTCATAGTCACACGGTTATCTGATTCAAAACTTGGAATCAGATAACCGTTTGTGAATTGTCTCATTAAATCAGATATTATAATTATTTTTCTGTTCACACTAAGTTACCACGGTCAGGGCTACTTGGTCGAAACTTCAAGCAACTTCAACGTACCTGTAAATAAATTTTGATAAAATTTCGCGATTTGTACACATTATAAAATTATATATACTACGGGTCTCCATCGCGTGAATAATTGTAGGTAAAATACCGTCCGTTGCAATACGGTCGAAACGTTGGGCAATAAACAAAGTGTTTTACCTTAAGTTATTCACGCGTTTAAGTTACCCTTAGTATATATAATTTTATAATTACCTGTAAATATTTGTAGCTAAACATGTAAGATCGAAGGACTTAAGTTTTCTTTCTAAATTCTCTATATTCTTGTTTACGTAACGGAGTCAGTGGCAAATTTAATTAAATCCCTTAGCAAAGTGAAGATTGATGGTAGCGCGAAGCGTCTTCACGTACAACGATATATCTCATTTTTGCACAACTCACTGTAGATAGGTAAGTAAATGTTTATTAAAATATTTTAATTATTAATTAATTTAAAATTGTGACTCTGTCAGGCGTGAGTCCACCGTTATAAGCATACCCCTAATGCATTTATTACACTACACTAAATCAGGGACCCTAAACTCTAAAAAGAGAGGTGTAATAAGAGTTAGGGCTCTAAATCTCTAACAAATATTGAAGGCCACCTCGATTTAGGGCCCTGATTCAGGGTAGTGTAATAGCCTTTTAAGTGGTCCATGGCTTATTGCTTGGACGGTTTTGTTGTTATTCGCAATAGAAGTAAGGTTACTGATATAGCTCAAAGGATTAGTAAGTAGAAATAATAATAATAATACTATCTATTTCAGGCGTCAATGGCCCATAGAAATATGGTTCATTGAAATTATACCTTACGGACTAACATAAATACAAAATTAACATAAAGTGTTAGTAAATATTACTTAAAAAAACTTGTTAGTATGCTTTAATTGCACAATGTATTTGTGCGTACTTGTATCACAGAAGCGACGAAAAACCGCAGCCTCCGGCCAGAAGTCTTCCTTCATGATAAGGTTTCAGAAAGCAGTCTGGAATGCCTCATCGCTTGCAGAAACGACAATAGATGGGTGCGGAAGGTTCTCGAGTGGTGACCACGAAGTAGAAGATGCAGTGTGGTACGGCACTCCATAAGATGGACTGACAATCTGATTAAGGTTGCAGGGAGCCGTTGGATGTAGATCACTTAAAATCGGTCGTAGTGGAAGTCTTTGCGCTCTCCCGAAGACCAGTGTTCGTTTTCAGGCCAATGATGATGAATAACGTTATATTAAAAATTAACGCATTATTTCTTTAAGTCGCTTTGTTCACAAAAGATTTAAAGTTTAATTTTAGTAGACGCTATTATACGAATATTTACAGGTGCAGTGTATAATAAAAATTTTATCATAGTAAGAAAATTTTATGAATTTCATCATTTTTAAATATAACTACTTTTGAAGTTTTTGTTTTTTATGTAATACAAGATGTACATTGCTTGTAATGTGGGATTGTGGTTCCCACATACTAGCAATCCTGTTAACCCCTCCAGTTAACCCCTGTGATGACTCTTAACTTTACTTACCCTTAGGGTAAGTAAAGTTAGGAGTCATCACATCACTGTTAATAACTGCTGGTTCTTGAAATATGAAGACTTGCACACAAACTTTCTAAAGGTGCTATTCCGTGTATCACGGCCGATCGTGTTTGGCTGAAGTGCGACAATAGTCAGAGTATGAAAATTTAAGGCCTATTTTCGAGGTCTGCCACCTATGAGAAACGCGCGGCTGACGACTAACGTTAGCCGCATGCGTATCGCGATCTTACACACGCGGCTGCAATCGCCCACGATGCACGGACCCTGCTTAGCCTCAAATCATGAAAATTTGCGACCCACTTGCGAATGAGAATTAAAAAGGAATTTTTGAAAATGAATGTCATAAGGGGGATGATTTCCCCTGCTCTCCCTCCCCCTTGGATCCGCGCCGGTTTATGAAACACGAGCTCTGAAGGGAACATGTAGGTACCTACCTAGCAAGTTAATAATCTTGAACTATCAAAGACAAGAATGATGATCTAGAATGCCATGTCTGATAGCCAATCTTTAAATAAAAGAATATTAAAAGCAAATAGAATCCGATCGACAAATAAAATTCGTATTAACGCTATCCAAATATGAAATAAAGGTAATCATTCATGTTTGAATTGCTTTGGTCAGCTTTATACGTTCGTTTTTAATTTGAATTTCAGTTTAGGAATCCATGAGAAAATGTTGAAAGCTTGGGTGAACCCCCAGATCCTCTGGGTACAACCATGTCATAATCTCCTCGACAACATTATCATTAAAATAAATTATGTTCAATATTTTTTAACAACTTTATAATAATAATAATATCATGGGACAACTCACGCAACGCTATCTGATCCCAAACTAAGCAGAGCTTGTACCATGGAAACCAGACAACTGATAAACATTGTAATATATTTCTATATTATAGATAAATAACACCCAGACACAGAATAAATCATCGTGCTCTACACACAAAGTTTTATCCTAGGGTGGGGAACGAACCCATGACCTCTTGCGTAGCAGTCGGACACACTCCCACCGCGCCACAGAAGCAGTCAACAACTTCACATTGACATATAACTTCATAAAAATATATTACCGACTTCAAAAATAAGGTAGCTAAAAAGCAAAATTTTTTGCAGTCGAACTGCCCCCCTCCTTTTTGAAAGTCGCTAAAAAAGTTTTATTTTAATAAAGTATTGTATTTGTACGGAATTCGTGCAAAGCTCTGTATTGGCTTTTATTTTCAATATGCTACAATTTAGAATTGTGCAAAACTGTTCGAATACACAGTAAGCTCAACGGATCGTGTTTACTCAGCGAAGAGTGAGAAGATACTATCGCTTTGCAACACATAAAAAACGTTATTGTAATAGTTAAATATGCAAAATATTTGTAAAACCAATAAACTTAATTGTCAATATGATTTTCCTTTAATGGCCGATGTGTTCTCTTCGCTGGTCCTTCGCCGACGGTGAGATGCATGAGATGATATGAGTTGTTTTATTAAGCTAGTTTCTTTAAGTTTACTAGCTGTCCGGCGCAACTTCGTCTGCGTAAATTTTCCCCGTTTTTGCAACGTTTCTCATTGCTGCTCCGCTCTTATTGGTCGTAGCGCGATGTTATATAGCCTATAGCCTTCCTCGATAAATGGGCTATCTAACAGTGAAATAATTTTTTGATGCGGATCAGTAGTTCCTGAGATTACCGCGATCAAACAAACAAACAAACTCTTCAGCTTTATAATATTTGTATAGATTTCACACTTCAACTGCACTATGCGGTTTCTTTTGAAAAAAGATTTTTATTATTTTCAAAAGAAATTCATATATACAAATAAAAATACCTACCATACTTATTGTGGCTGTTATAGCTTAAAGAATGTATCTTATGTAACCCGAGCTTTTACTGAATCGATGGACACCATAGAAATTGAATGAGTGGTTTAGGCCCGATATTGAAGACGTATGGTACCGGCTTAAGAATAGTACCATCTCGTCCCGTGGGTGACGTCAAGGCGACTAAGGGATTTCATACCGGTGGACTGTCAGCAGCGTGCTCTGCGTATTCGCCAACCCAATCGCTAAGATTAGAGATCATGGCAATTACCTCCAGGATCTACAACTAGGTTCTACTGGATAGACCTGTACTTAGCAGTGGGCTATCAATACTATCCATACTAATATTATAAAGCTGAAGAGTTTGTTTGTTTGAACGCAATAATCTCAGGAACTACTGGTTCGAATTGAAAAAATCTTTTATTGTTAGACTGCCCATTTATAAAAGAAGGCTATAGGCTATATTACATCACGCTACGACCAATAGAAGCGGAGCATCCGTGATAAATACTGCAAAAACTGGGAAAATTGACGAAGACGAAGTTGCGCGGGTCGGCTAGTTAATATTATAAAGCTGAAGAGATTTTTTGTTTGTTTGAACGCGATAATCTCAAGAACTACTAATTCGAATTGAAAAGTTATTTCACTGTTGGATAGCCTATTTATCGAGAATGGCTATAAGTTATATAAACTACGACCAATAGGAGCGGAGTAGCATTGAAAAATGTTGCAAAAACGGGGAAAATTTACGCAAACGAAGTTGCGCGGTTAAGCTAGTTATATATAAGGGTTGATTATGTTGAAACATATGTAAAATACGAATATACATTTATACATAGACTACATCGATAATAAAAAAAAACTATTCAAAAATACGATAGTTTATTTAACACGATAACCCGCTATACCAAGCCTTACAATAAATCATAGAGCCAAGCCTTACAATAAATAAACAAACGGTGATCCCTGTCGACACACATTAAAACAAATTAAACTAAACAAAACTCAGACGATATACCAAAAGGGCAGTAAATCAATAAAACACTTTACCTTTTAGCATAAAACTTTTACTAGAGACATGACAGCGGATTAAACAAACATAGTCCCAACGGACTAAAAAGGGTCGGTCATAAGACCGCTAGTTGTAATTAATTTCTACTTAGAATTGTTAATTTGCTCTATGGGATAGGTGAAGCAAATATCGTCCTAGGGGGCATGGACATACTGGTGGATAAATTGAACAGACTTTTTTAAAATTATCTTTTGGAACAAAGGTCCTTATCGCGCTTTGTGAAAGGGGGCTAGACGGAAAAAATGCTCACGAAAAGTTGTAACGACACTTTTTGACACACACAAGCCGTGCGGCGTGCGCGTAAGATATGAACATCTAATTTGACGAAGAAGTCACCTGTCGATTTGGCCTAGAGGCATAAATTCGGCACACAGTATTGGTGACAACCTCTGACACCTCTCAAGTTTTTTTTGTCTTTCTGTATGTAGTATCGTAATCGGTGGTGGTTGGTGATACTAATAATTAGTGGAGTCACAGGGCAAAGAAATATCATAAGTGTGTGTGTGCTTCTTTTATTTGGTAGACAAGTGATTGTCTTATATTAAAGTTACTTCTTAAATCTACTTAACTATACGTCGTGTGCATCTACGACTGATGCTCGTCGTCAACTGATGTCTTATAACTAAACTTACAAAATAAAACATCTGAATACTACTAACTACCTGGGCCTCTCACCCCACTTAACAATACCCTTACTTTAACAACTTAAAACAATTCCATACACCATATCTATTCTAAATTTGATACAAAAACTCATCGGTTCACCACAAAAACTATTTGGCGCCATACTTACAAATCGTTAAAATACTTAAGGACGCCATTAAATCACCATTGTCTGACATAGGCACCAAGAATTCTTAAGAAATCTCTTTTGCTAACATCTGGTACACATTACGACCTTTAGCTATACATCGTCATTACAAAAGATAAAACCTACATCTGGCATGCATAATAATCTTAACTATTTAAAACGACATAACACGGATACAAAAATGAACACTCTTAAATCTAAAATACCACATGTATATACAGAGTGATTTATAATATACTAATAACCTCTCGCTTGTGGCTTCTTTATACATACATATAACACAAAATACCTTTATATTTTTATATTTTATAATATTTTTAAAAAGACGACTCCTGTAGTAGCGTACAAGCCCTGTGTCGCAAGGGACTTTACAAACATACAAGTCACGGACACAAAGTACACCCAGACTCGAAGCAACAATTTGTGGATCACAAAAGTTGTGTCCCAGGTGTGTGTGGCGCGGTGGAAGTGTGTTCGACTGCTACGCAAGGTCGTACACACTCCCACCGATCCACAGAGGAAGTTAACTTTGAAATATCAGTTTTGTAATATATTTAATATATTAAACCCTTAATCACCTACCATTTTTTTGGAGTTATGACCTTAACTACTTACAGACTATTAAACTGGAGTAAAATCGTTGTTTATTGTGAGGTTTAGGACCTAAACCTGACAAAAAAACATCGATTTTACTCCGTGGTCTCTCAGATATGTGGTAAATGGTTGTCAGACAAAAGTAGGTGGTAGGCGGTGAACGGTTAATTTGTAATTTTTTTTTTCAAATAAAAGAGAATCCGTGACTGACTGATGATGTATCAATGCACAATTTATGCCTCTGGACCCTTAACGGATTACAAATACATTTTATATGACGTGGGCTAAAAACAATTTTTTGATCACTTATCAACTTTATCACGGCTGTTTTAAATTTCAATTAATATCAAATTTAACCTGCATATATAGCAAATATTCCCATTAGGCAATTTAGTACACAAATACATATTAAATGACGTAGGTATCCGAAAGTAGAAACGCATTTTTAAAAATGTAATCCCAGGAAACGGGTGTTCAAAATTTCAATGAAAACCAACTTAAATCGCATGCAACGAAAAAGAAAGTACGTAACGAAAGTACTTTTACAACATACTGTATTTTGTACATAACTAATTTCTTCGAAACTCGTCAATTAGAAGGCCGAAAACATTGAACTGATAATTATTATAATAAAATTTAAACTTTACAGATACTGTAGGCTAAAATTACTCATTGTCTTCAGGCAGAAGAATACTTGGTTTTCGCCTAAAGCTAAAAAAAATAAAACATTGCTCTGCACACAGAGCCCTATGTCTAAAGTGTAAATGAGGGTACTCGTACATTTATTTGAGTTTCATTTTCTAAGTGTCGTGTTTGTTAAACTCGTATTTGTGTTGAAGGGCCGATGGTCACAACTTTGCAAAGGGTACGTGGTCCTCCCTTATCATTGTTGGACAGATGTGTGTGGAAAAATAGGGAGTTTTGTATCAGGTTTTAATTCTAAAACTACTACTCTTGGCCTAGGTACCGAAATGCAAACAAAAACGGAATTGGTACGAAAATTCATTAGTCAAACGTCAATTTTATTTTGTAAATTAATTTCTCAACAATTAACGACCCTGTATCGGGAAAGACAAAATTTTGTCTAAAGATTTGTGCAGTTGACATTAGACTATTGAAACGTTTTTTTATTTTAGATCTAGACAATATGTGGGATTGTGGTCACACATTACTAGCAATCCTGGTAACCGCTTCAGCTAAACTTTATGGCTTGTATTAGAAGTGGCTTTATGTCGGTAGTATAATGGTCAGGATTCAAATCTACGATCTCACGTTTGCGAGACCGATGCCTTAGCCATTAGGCTACCGCCGCTTCAGTGAGATGAAATTGAAAAGTTCAAAGTTTACGATGTTTTGTATTGGGGATAAGGGGTATGTATATCGTTCGTTAATCCCATTACTGCTTGGCACTACCAGTTATGCTACTCATGTTAAGTTTTTTATAGTAATTATGTATTTATATAATAGCTCCTTTCATCTAAATTTTCACCTACTTCATGTCGTTAGAATTTTTTTTTTTAAATCGAGGACAGTGCAGTATAATTTGAGTAGGTATTTAATAATAAATTTATTTCTGTTAAAATACTTTGTAATTTGTACAATTCCACTTAATGAATAGCAAGGGCTGACACGTAAATCTGAAATTAGATTCTGATAATAATATTTTTTTTAGTGCATCAAATATATGGTAAGTACAGAGGTCTTATAAAAAATAAAAGTTTCACATATTTGGCTGTATAAGCCAAATATCTATACACTTTATTTTATTAATCTATGCCTATAAAACTTACAAGGATATTTTTTTTAAAAACTCGTCAATAGATTAAAACCATTCTTTTAACAACCATTTCTTTAATTCTAGAGAAAACTTTTTAAATGGTAGTTGGGTAATAACTTTAGGCAAAGAATTATAAATTAGGGGAGCCATATAAACGCAGCTCCGTCGAAAGACTTCTAACCTAGGAATAGGCATTTCGTAATCTAAATGTTCTTTTCTCTTATTTTGATTATCCTTACGCTCAAATAGTGTAGGATTAGATCTTCAAAACCTGGCAACTTCATGATACAGATATACAGATATTATCTCCTAAATGTAAGTAAGTACTCTGTTTTTTTTTTAATTTTTCCCTGTTTTCGGATTGTAACAGAACCCCTCACTCAATGGCTTGTGTTAGGAGTGGGTTCACGTCAGTAGTATAATGGGTAGGATTCGAACCCGCGACCTTACGATTGCGAGACCGATGTCTTAGCCATTAGGTTACAGCCGCTTAAACTTAAAAAATATTTCACACCACAATATGTAAATATTCACGTTATCCATTTGTAGTATTGGTATTATGTACATCACCACTTGGCACTTGAAGCTCTAATAGCGTAACATTTAGTGTTGATTACAGAGCGTGTGTGTCCAATATATTAACGTTTAACACCGGGACCGGGCTCCTTTGAGGTCCGACTCGTTACGTAGATTGTAGACAAACACTAGCTTACACTAGGTGCATATACATAACAAACATTTGCGTAGGCTTTACTTGATGTCTAGAGAATGTCTTGATTTACTCTACTTGAGACCTGTATGTATTTTTTGAAGTGAAAACTTCTTTAGCGGCGTTGTGCACTTTTTGGGATGGGTAAAAAATGGTAAACTCGCGTCAGGACACGCGACCTAATCGAAAATTCGTAAGACGGAGGGAGAATAATAAAAAACTGCTACAACATAATTAGAATACGAAGGTAAATTTCGACACCATCTACAATGTTATTATAGCTCAGGTGGGAAATTGGGCGGTCCAGAAACCAGAAGAACCAGGAGTTCGAGTTCGAGTGACGATATTTTTTTTCCTTTTATTGGTTTTTTGATTTGTGATCTATTATTTCCTAATTTTGTTATTTATGTATTATGCCAGTAAGATCGAAACATATTATTCAAATTTCATCAGTATGTAATATAATGTTCAAGTTTTCAGTTCTGCCAGCACTCCCGGAGTGCAACCCGTTGTTTTTTTTTTAACGACATATGCCTCACTACGGTGCCAGCCTTGTGTCGCGGTGGACTTTACATATAGATATACAAATCATGGACACAAAGTAATGTAAACCTAGACTCGGAACAACAATCTATGGATCACACAAAATGGTGTTCCGTGTAGAAATCGAACCTTCGATTGCTGGCTTAGCAGTTAGATTTACTAGCAACTAGACCAACAGACCTTGTCATGACTTTCATTTAGTAAGTTTTTTTTATCGCCGATGCAAAAAGTGGGCAGTTATAATGTCTTGGAAGTGGGCAGTTATAATGTCTTGGAAGTGGCCAGTTTGGAACATCTCACACAACATAATTTGATCCCAAACTAAGCAGAACATGTACTATGGCAACCACACAACTGATGACCTCTATAGTACAAGTATCCACAAAACTCCAATTTGATTTTCACATCACGGAACCCTTGGTGCGCTAATCCCACTCGCACCCGGCTGGTTTTTTTATCTATACTAATATTATAAACCTGAAGAGTTTGTTTGAACACGGTAATCTCAGGAACTACTTATCCGAATTGAAAAATTATTTCACTGTTGGATAGCCCATTTATCGAGGATATGCTGTAAAACATCACGCTACGACCAACAGGAGCAGAGCAGCAATATTCAATAAAATGGTGTAAAGTCGGTTTACGGACGATCAATTTATGTGTTAACGTCATAAAAAAAACCTTGATCGCCATTGGCGTTGCTTAGCAACCAATCAGCTACTTTCTTAAACACTATGACGTGACTTTTTTTTAAACACTGTTTCGTGAGTGCAGCTGATCATCGATTTATAAGACGTTATCACGTCAAAAAGATCTTTGTAAGTTTATAAAGTCAATATAAAATTAAATAAAACATTTTTGTGTAATGTCAGCTCACAAAGTCATTGTAATATTAATAAACTTTAATGTTATGCCTTCAAATAAACTTAAAGACTACTTACTGACTCCTTTTATGAAAATTTGAATGCTCTAATGTACTGTAGTGTAGTGTCTTGTTTCGAAATAAGTAGCTTGTCTGAAAAGAAATATTACCTTGCCATTCGTTCGTATTTCATTTTATAACTTGTAAAATGAATATTGTTTTAATATTGTTGAAATTGTGTACTTTGTGAATTGTAAATTTAAATTATCCTAATATTATTTAAATTGAAATGATGTGCCTAATAATGATGATTTTTCTTTAATTAAACGTCGCTTATTATATAGATAGGGACAAATGAAACAGAAAGGTTGTATATTTTGGTGTTACGCCTCTTTCAGCATTACTTTGGCCAATATTTAAACACATCTAGTTTTTACCATTGTAAAGGTTCATTTCCGAGCATCGCGGCCGATCGCGATGCACGGAAATGAACCTTAAGTAGATGTTCCCATTATATTGTACCTACAGGTTGATATATTTTATCTAATGTTCCGATTTTTATTATTTGTGGTATAATCTCCATCAGTTTACTAATAGAGTGTATAATATATTGGCAGCAGCACCTTATCTACATATACAGTGTATAAAAACCAGCCAAGTACGAGTCGGACTCGCGCACGAAGGATTCCGTAGCATTATCTATAAAATAAGCAAACAAATCATGTCTGTTTAATGGGAGCCCCCTTAAATATTTATTTTGTTTTCTTTTAAGTATTTGTTGTTATAGCGGCAACAGTAACACATCATTTGTGAAAATTTCTACTGTCTACCTATCATAATTCATGTGATATATTATAATATCAAGCAAAAAACGGCAAAAAAACGTTTTTATATGGGAGCCGTCTTAAATATTTATTTTATTCTGTTTTTTAGTATTTTGTTGTTATTGCGGCAACAGAATACATCATCTGTGAAAATTTCAACTGTCTAACTATCACGGTTCATGAGATACAGCCTGGTGACAGACAGACAGACAGCGGAGTCTTAGTAATAGGGTTTTACCATTTTACCCGTTTTACCCTTTAGGTACGGAACCCTAAAAAGGTCGAAGAGATATACTTTATACGGAAACAGGGAGATTAATCGTTGTGATACAAATTAGGAGAATACTTCCAGCAGTGGACCGATACAGGCTGATGATGACAAAAATGAATGAAGCAATAAAGTATTTCGAATACGGTATTATTGAAAGTATTAATACGATTAAAGCTGGTAACACAATCAATTAGAACAACTTAGGTATCTAAAGAAACGTATCTAATAACGTCTAGACAAGGATTAAGCTGTAAAATCAACATACTAAATCTTACTGCGTTAATAACACTACCTATATAGGGTGACTAGTTGTCCCGCGCAACTTAGTCTGTCTTTTTCCCGTAAAATTTCAACTATCTAACTATCACGGTTCATGGCAGACAGCCTGGTGACAGACGGACGGACAGGGGAGTCTTAGTAATAAGGTCCCATTATACCCTTTGAGTACAAAACCCTAAAAACATTGGCAATTTGAAAGAAGTTGCCGTGAGATTTGATTGCCTTATTCTTTTCTACTGCTTTACCTATTGCTCTGCGAACTTGGCATTACAAGTACATGTATAATCATGACTAATTACAAGCGTCGTCGCTTTTGCTTCCTAAGTACATAAAGAATTTAGATTTTTAGATTTTTGGAATAATATTATGAGGGCTATGCCATGGACTACGCGGTTACAAATTCATCGTATTTGATTTAGCTTCAAGGAGATGCAGTAACGTGCACAGTTGAGACACGTTACCTTCATTGCGGTCGCAACATGCTCGAAAACTGATATATAATAATAATAATAAATAATAAAAATGATTTATTCACTTAGGAAGCAAAATACTACACTTGTGAAAAGTCGATTCTACATTTACTGGTAATGCCTGTTCGCAAACAATAGGTAAAGCCCGAGAAAAGAACAGGCAATAAAAACTCGTGGCCACTCTTTTCTAAATTTTATATTGAGTCGTTATAGATTCAGCTTATAGCGTCTGTCAATTATACTCAGCAGTGATTTTCTATAAAATAAGTTACGTAGTATTAAGAAAATCAGTAGTGTACAAGTTCATACATTGTTATCGATAATAAATTATCTATACTAATATTATAAAGCTGAAGAGTTTGTTTGTTTGAACGCGATTATCTCTAGAACTACAAGTCCGAATTGAAAAAAAAAAAAAAAAGTTGGATAGCCAATTTATCGAGGAATGCTATAGGCTATATAACATCACGCTATGACCAATTGGAGCGAAGCAGAAATGAAAAATGCTGCAAAAATGGGGAAAATTTCGCGGGGCAGCTAGCTAAACTTAAACTCAAAATCTTTATTTCGTAAAATCAAGTTAATGATTATTTGATAACGTCAATTTAATATTCAGTGCATACTAAAAAAAATATAAAATTATGATTGTTTGAAAAAAATAAAACAAAATGAGGTTAGGCGGCAGTTCCATGTGTAAAGCTCAAAGAAGAAGCTGCCAAGAAACTCATGTGCCACTCTTATAAAATCATCAAGTTTTACTTTACAAAAATAAATTTTACTGAACGAACCAGTGTGTTTGGTGAGTGTAATCGTTTATAAATTAAGGATAACTAAATAATAATACTATTAGTAACTCTGAAATAAGTATATATAAACGTATTCAGCAAACACAATAGCATTAAAATTCAAGAAAGCTACTAATTTGTGTAATTCTTAAGAAATCAATCAAACTTTTAACATTTATTCTTATTTTAGTCCATTCTTATAACATAATTACTTTTATAGTTTCCAGTTCACACAACAATAATGTGGCAGAATCAATTTTGCCCGACTATATTTCTTGATGGCCGATCTTATTAATATTTCGAGAGGCCAATCTGATATAGTGGCCCGGCTTAGTTTCCCGCACCATTTGCCGATATTCTTTGTGTTTATTTTTCGGCAGTTTTATCGTATCCGGGTTTTGTGAAAAAATGAAAAATGTGGGTCCATTTTTCAATCAGTTTATTTATGTATGAATTTTCTGCTTAAAGCGCACAGAGTGATCAAATATCGGGTATACGACATAAAACACCGAATGTCAATCACGTTGGTATTTTTTCTACCGAATAAAACCGAGAGGCATGTTGTTTCAACATAATTATATTAGGTACATACATATAATATATGGTTTGACTTACTCAGCCTGTGTTGATTATAGGTAAGGATTCCTATAAAATATTTTAAAGTGATTGACATCAAGATGGAATTGTCATACGACAAACAAATACGTTTATAATAACAAAAATGTTTGTTGTGATGCAGTAAAAACGATTATGGTTTTCACCTGTACTACGTGCGATGTATATTTAAGCCATAACCGTAGCATCACAAAAATATTTTTTTTATTACTAATTTATTTACAGTTGGTAAACTAACCGCGGCCTATGTTGTTGTTTGGGGACAATAGTTTTCCAACGGCATAGTTAAATTTATCACTAAGGTATCATTACATAAATACTGTTGGGCGTCTCGTCAAATTGAAGCTACCATGATAATTCCAATTTGATATCAATCACTTTAAAACATGTTCTAGGGATCCTTACCTACCTAAATGGCAAATTTCAAAAAAATCATGTAAAGTCAATGAGTGAATGTGTAAGTGAACTTTCGAACTTTTGCATAAGGAAATGAAAATCATTTAATAATTCTCGTAAACTCTCGAAAATAGTACATATTACATAAATTTTATGGTATAAACTAAAATCATATGTTCTAAAACAGTAGGAATACCTATATAAAAACATACGTACCTAGGTAGGTACGTATGTTTTCATATAGGTACTAAGGTTAGTACTAGTAAAATAATAAATTAAAACAATACTCGCAGCAGTAGGAATTTAATTACAGTGTACTACTCTTTGCATAACAACAGTTTTAATGAATGCAGTTGTAATTAGTCGTTCATAGTTTTTGAACACTTTCCGGGAACAGGAATATCGGATGAAAAAGCAACATTTAAATTTTCTTTGTTAACTACCCACATTTTGGTTTTATTTAGTAGCTCTTTCCTTGATTTAAAAACATTTGAATTTGATTAATTAATCGGCTATCAATATATTAAGATTTAATATGTTGATAGTGTTTTGTGAAAGGTTCATTTCCGTGCATCGTGGCTGATAGCGGCCGCGCGCGGCTGATGACATGCAGCTGACGCGCGCGGCCGATGCGACAATAGTTATCAGACCCAAACAAAAATTGGCAATTTAAGGCTACCAAACTATGGGTCAAGTTAGTAAAATCCACATCCCGACTTTACCTCTGGGAGGTACCCTCATAAAAAATGTGTTTTTAAGATTAAATGTTTTTTGAAGAAATGATTTTCACTTTGTCGGCATAAGTAATATATGTCTCCATGCAAAATTACAGCCTTCTAGCACTAACAGTCTCTGAGCCTTAGCTGTCCGTCCGTCCGCCCGCAGCTTACTGCGGACGAGCGGACGGACGGACATGGTGAAATTTTAAAGGTACCGTTTTGCCCTAAAATAACAAGTTAAATTAGGTTGTAGATATTAATCGGCTACCCAACGCTTGTTATAAAAAAATAAGCCTTACAACTTTTAAATTAAATACAATAGGATTTATAGAAGTAGATTAATTTAACCTTTATCTGGAACAGGTACACATTTCCTAAGGAATGGCGTTCCTGGAACATTCGAATGCATTCCACGCCCGGAGCAAGTCTTATATCATTTAGACTTATTCAAAATCAATACCAAGGAGTTCCATTTAGAGTTCATTCGCAGGTAAATACTATCCGTTTTCAATTATACCGAGTCGCTGCGATGGCATTTTAGTTTTCGTCTCTACCGCGTACTAAATAAGATTCATTCAGAATTAATGTTGTATGAACATAGTCTCAATCTTTTCGACTAGAGTGGTCCTTTTGAAAGTGCCAAATCTCGAAAATGACTTGAAAAGAGAAGATGAAATTTTGAACGGTAGCTTAGTTTTTAAGGCATCGGACTGGCAATCGAAAAGTCGAAACACAAGCTACTTTGATTAGCTGGGGATGTAAACAAGATTGCATGTAACGTGCGACTGTGGATCGCGTGCCAATTGTCTTCGTCTTATCGTGCTAGTTATATTTTTATATAACAAAAACTATTATCAAACAGCACTAGAAATCACTAAATATTTTCTTCTTATAACTGTTTACTACGCCATATCTATACTAATATTTTAAAGCTGAAGAGTTTTGTTCGTTTGAACCTAGGTACAGTGTGCGATAATCTCAGGAATTACTGGTCCGAATAAAAAAAAATCGTTTAGTGTTGGATAGCCCATTTATTGAGAAAGGCTATAGGCTATATAACATCAAGCTACGACCAAAATGAGCGAAACACCAATGAAAAAAGTTACAAAAACGGGAAAAATGTACACAGACGAAGTTGCGCGGGTCAGCTAGTTCATACATAACTATACTAAACCTACATGTAAACCATATATACACCAGAATACCTACAATGCTGTTCAACTGCGCGTGAGGTAAGCCCATTTGTCTTGAGAGTCAGCAATGGAGCCTGACGAAAATCGATGTATCAATGGATACGATATACATAGCAGTATAACGGTAATATTAGTTCTGTATAGGGCCAAGGCACACGTGCTACTTTTATTGCGACCTATACTATATTGCGTAATGTTGATTAAATTCAGTTAAACACAGTCATAAGTCGCTGGATGCAGCCATCAAGTTAAGCCACTGGTAATTAGAATCCGCATTAATATTCCTTTGCCATCAATTGTGGTGAAATGTTCGCAAGAAGCGACACAAAACGCAGTCACAAATTATGAGCAATATTGACTACAACAGATTTTGGTACAGCCCACTCAATCTATTTTCGCTTAAGATATTAAAGAATGTGTAATGTCATGAGTGGAATATAATGTTATTCGCTATTTGTGGCAACAACTAGTGGCTTTACTACTGTTTATTGTTTGGGACAGTAAAGCCAAAGTTCTGCTTGACACTGGTCCACCAGACAGAGAACTAAATTTAGTGATTATAATCACTAAAGCATCTTCCACAGATGTCCTGTCGGGGTCCTTATTCTCGATCTTTTTTCCGTATCCACGGCAAGACCATACGGAACTATCAAAACCTTGTCATAATGATAAATGTAGAAGATTTTGACAGTTCTGTGTGGGCTTGCTGAGGACACGGAATAAAGATCGTGATTTAGAACCCTAGGATCTGATTGATTGTGTGTGTTTGTGTCGCGTTGCAGTTTGTTACACAGATATCTGATTCAATAAGTGGCTGCAACATTCCACCCGAGCCTATTTTTCAATTATACATTTAATATGGCTGCAACTGGCATCCGAAATGCAAAGTGAAATGCTACTTGCCCGCCATGTTTTCCACGTATGCGGTTTGAAGCGTTCGGACGCGGTATCGGACTTCTAAAGGTAGCGTATGTGCTCTGGTACGAAAAACGGTTCATGCTTCGGTTAAGAGGATATCCTCTACGAAGTGCTTTTAAAGGGTTGGGTTTATCGAAAAATATCGCAGAGAGTATTGTAGTATATTAGTAATATGCCTAGATACTACAGTAATTAAACATAACTATTTTTAGGCAACTTATCTATATCTATACTAATATTATAAAGAGGAAAGATTTGATTGTTTGTTTGTATTGAATAGGCTCCAAAACTACTAGACGGATTTAAAAAAAATCTTTCATCGTTGTGAAGTTACACTAACCCCGGTTGACATAGGCTATTTTTTAACCCTTTACTCTCACGGGAACGGGAACTACGCGGGTGAAACCGCGAGGCGTAAGCTAGTTAGACAGAAAGTGGGGTAACATTGTTTCATATTTTAGAAAATCGGAACTTAGTCGAGTAAAATTTCATGGTGGGCTTACACGCTCGCGTTCAAAGTAACATTCAACGGGCACGGACACAAGCACGAGCGTGTGAATAGGCATGCATATGATGCTCGGCTGTATATGGACAGCTTGTTTGTACCGCCGGCTCGTGTCAGGCTGCTTGCAATGATACCCTACACGTTTCAGCCAACCTTTGTCTAACCACGATCATAGAGATAATTAATATATTTTCGGTAGCGTCCGGTTACTTTGTTTTATATTTTCGTATCTTTGTCTTTATCTAAGTATTGTTAAAATTTGTAGAAACATGAAGCTACGATATCACAACATGTGATGTGCTCACGGCGGCTAATCTTAACGAGGTATAATTTATACTCAAACACAAGTGCAATCTCATTTTTGTCTCTTTTACCGTGCGATGATCCGACATATGACCACAATCTGTACAATTCAATGGACACATCCGTCGCATCGTCGTTGGATAAATAAAAAAAATATCTTGAAGTTTTTCACGCGATTAAGTCCCTGTAAACATTCTTATATTTGGAAAACATCCCACTCATAAGAAAGAAGAATATAATATAAGAAAGAAGTCAATTTACCATTTTTTTTAACAAAGAAAATAAAAACTAATTCTCTAGGTTAACCTGAAGGTTTCCAATCAAATTACTTTAAGAAAAAAAGCTTTAAAAGAGCAATTCTGGTTGCTATCCTAAATCCATTTAAGTTGTCAGAAATAGAACGGCTATTAGATCAGAACAGAAAAACCTTTAAGACAATAACAATGAGATTGATAGATGGAATGACTGATCAAAATGAAAATAGCTTGCGTAGCTCCAAAATTGTGCTTATACATGTTCTAGGGGAACAGAGGTTCGGTAGAGTCGATTACTTTGATTTATATTTTTGTTTCTTTGTCTTTAACCAAGTATTGTTAAAATTTGTAGAAGCATGAAGCTACGATATCACAACAAGTTTTATCATGTGATATGCTCACGGCGGCTAATCTTAACGAAGTATAATTTATACTCAAACACAAGTGCAATCTCATTTTTGTCTCTTTTAAATTAATAGGTTACTTGTTTAGAAAACCGTAACGGATATCAGAATCTGACAGTGGTAACGTTATTTATCATCACAGATATTTCGATCTGCCATTCCACTACATAGGTCACGAGTTCACATCGATAGTATAATGGGTAGAATTCGAACCTGCGACCTCACTATTGCGAGTTAGTTGCCTTAGCCATAAATCACCTGTCCCACCAACAACGATGAGCGAGAAGCGAGTAGCGATTTACCGCTCAAGAAACGTACAACAGATGTATTTTGTAGATCCCATCCATGTAAAAAAAAGAAATGCAGTATAGAGCGAGTACTCGCCGACAGTGTCACCGGTAAACGATCAACCATTAATATCTGTATCTTTTTTTTTTTACATGGGATCTTAAGCGATAAAATCGCTACTCGCTAATCGCTTTTTCGCCGTTAGTAGGACAGGTGCCTTAGGCTACTGCCGCTAGAATCAAAAAGTTGCCTATAAGCTATTCCTAATTATAATATTACTAGCTTTCGCCCGCGGCTCCGCCTAAGAGGATGTCGGTTATCGCGATAAAAACTATTCAATGTCCTTCCCCGGGACTCAAACTATCTCCATACTATAATCGGTTTAGCTATTCGAGCATTAAAGCGTAACAGACAGACATACAGAGTTACTTTCAAATTTAAAATATTAGTATGGATGTCAGTACCAAATTACATATAGATCCTTTCAGCCGTTTTAGCGTGATTGAGTTTATTCATTGCACAATCAAACTTATGCATTTATAAATAGTACTAAGATTAATACTGAAGATTATTCTTAAACAAACACGTTTCCATTGCCGTCTGTTATCATCAGCGCAATATGCGTGGACCTCCCGAATGTGCGGTCATTAGTCAAACGTCGGACGGTGAAACTAACTTACTTTTTTCTCACATACGTATATCACACATTCGCAGAACGATCGGTGCAATAATGCCGAACTATCAAATGAGTTATTGGACGTTACGTGTGGTTTTCAGATCGTTTATTTGTAAAATATGCTTTGGTTTTCTATTTTGATGATATACTGTGTTATTTTTACTTGAGCACGCGAGATAGTAAAGGTTTTTTAAGCGTATGTGTGGGTCCTTTTCTTTGGCATGCTCTCTTAAAAGCTTGACAGATTTCAACATGTGATGGAGCGTTTAGAAGTACGGCTTTTAGCCCGCCAAGCAGCTCCGCAAGCAGCTCGGCAAGCAGTTCGGCAGGCAGCTCGGCAAGAAGCTCGGCAGATAAGGTTTTGTTGGATTGTCTTTTTGTCTGTTTGTGGGAGTGATCTAGGATAGACGTACTTACTTGTTTTTTTTTTGGGCGGTGAATTTGGCAGTTGAATCCCCCACCCTTCACCCTAAATTTGTAAAAGGTAGACAGCCACTTCATTTAGCCATGTCCGGCTAAACCACCCCCTCCGTAATTCTACACAGTATATTAGTAGATTCTCTCTTCCCCCCCGGAAGATTGATCCTGAGTATGCGATTGAGGCAGGAGGCTGTAAAAGAAAGCGTTTTCTTAGTATGAGGTAGGTTTTTTACTATAATTATTGTAGGAAGTTGTTGGAAGTAATCTTCCAGAGATTACTCTGCAGAACCGATATTGAGGAGCAGAACATCAAATTTGCGTTTTATAAATATGGTCCAAAATAGGTACTATCTTTATAAAACACCAAAAATAGTAGTTTAGCAAATAAATCCTTTAATGATTTCGGGCCGATCTGAATAACTTATCTACCGTTAACTCTCTGTTAAATTAACTAACGGCCGGTTTCAATAACCTATCTATCGATGAATTTGGCTACTAGAGGTATGTATTTAACATAAGCTCCGTACAAAATATGTCAAAATTCTACCTCTAGTAGCCAAAACCATCGATAGATAGATTATTGAGACCGGCCGTAAGTCTAGTAGCGAAATTAACATGTGATCAATAGATAGAAAATCTTTTCAATCTATCAACGGTAAACGAAACGCACAAATGTCAAAATTGACATATCTACCTATAGATTGTAAGGCACTCAATAATTTTAACCTCTGAGAATGAGGGGCGCTGACTCAGTGGCTACTGAGCAGGTCAAGATATCTGCGAGGTTAAGCAACTAAAACACTATCGGTCCATATATGGGTGGCCGTTTTGGAACGTGCCACCTCTCCATGCCAAGGAGAGCACATTAAGCCGTCGGTCCTGTGCCTAATCTCTATTCCATCGTGTCGGATTTCCATCCCATCGGACTATGAGAGTGAGAGAATAGAGAGTGCACTTGTGTTTGCGCATACACTCGTGCACTATAATATCTCCTGCATGTCATCAGCTGGCTAGTCTCTAATGAAAATGGCGACCGAAACCGACATCAGTTATGAGACAATTATAATAATAATAACATAAAAACTGCCTAATATGCCTATTACATTGCCGTATGAAGCTGCATCTATCTCTTCGACTTAAGGGTGACTGTCATCGATCCGCAAACATGTATAGAATGCCGTTGTTACTGCTGTGGAGACGTGCCATTATAGAAGCACATCGTTTTCTCATAATAGTGAAGCCGAAAATATTTACCTCGGCAAACATCTCCGAGGTGCTGCATCTCCACGGCAGCCCCAGTAACACTCTAAAGCGCATTATTGTAATTCCAGTCCCAAAATTTAAACAATAGTAAAACATATAGAATGCGTGAAGAGCATAAAAGGATAGAGAAAGAGGTCTTTTATCATAGTCCAGATAGGTGGTTCGATTCCTGGGTCGGGACTTCAAATTTTGCCATCTTTCAAAAGTGCAAATATTGTATTTGTAAAGTAATTGGCAAGAATTGCCTACAAAAATTACTATAAAATAACTGTCTATCAGAATTGCAGGTTTTCTTGAAATACTATAAAATTCCAGGCACCGTATCTAAGTGGCTCGTTGCCGTGATATACTGCATCTTTTCACTATCGAAGCGTCGAATTTAAAACCATTTCGCTCTTTGAAATGTCGGATTTATTTTAGAAATGTTGAAGATTAAGATTTGAAAGCTTGTATGTTTCGTAGTGTCTTTGTATTTATTTTTAGGAAACTTTGCCTTCACTATAAAGTACCCCTAACCTATGAATTCGTAATTTTGGAGACTTATGTACAGCAATTTACTCCTTTTTGTTATCCTACTAATCTCGTAACCAATGCTTGTAATCAAAAAACATTTACTCAGAAAAGAGACTAAAAAAATAAATTTCCCATTGTCATATCTAAAGGGCCCTACTGACGACGCATCCATCAATCCAAATGGTGTGGACGTGTTTCAAAAACTTATCGTGAATGTCAAAAACGTAATCCATTTGAACAGATATCTTTCAGTTTTTGAATTCCAAATTGACGTTGGTCGAGTCCAAGTGGACGTTTAACACGCCACGCCATTCGGAAGGCATCCGTATTATCAGTGAATGGGTAAATCAAATAGCAATGTAATTGTGTCTATGGTTTATCCTTTCGTCTTGCTTAGAAAGAGACCCATATTCTCTTATATATTGTCAAACCATGGTTCAGTCGGTGCCAAGCTGTCCTGAGGATGCCTCGTGTAGAGGCGAAACACGTTTCGAAGTTTCACTTCGTGGAAGCGGAATATTGCAAGTCAAGGGTCCGGAGGTGCCTACCACTCGACTTGGTAACAGTACCTGTCACTAATTTTCTTTGTTGCAGGTCTCTCTTTTTGAGTGCGGTCTGTCAATCTATTTCGATTGTTGTATTAAGGGCATTTCCTTACTACTTCAATCGTGGTGATTCACAGATCGAGGGTGGGTGGTGGGATCCCTCCCTTATAATCTACTTATGATGGATTTCCGCCATGTTACGCCTGATTCAATCGGTTATCTTAAACCATGGTTACTATAGTCACAAAAGAGAAAAACGGTCTCGCTAAATGTCAAATTTGTTCTATATAGTTTTGACAGGAGTCTTTAGTTTAACCTTCTCGGTTTGCCAAATAGGAGACGAACGTTCAAATGGAAGAATAGTCAATAGCGCCATAATTTTTAAACATCCATTCAGAATGCTTCCATTCGGACAGCTTCCATGGACGTATTGACAGAGGCTACTTTTATGTCAGAAGCTCTCTATTTTAATCTCTTGGAAATAATAACTTTATTCGTTTCATGTAAAGGACAAGTTATAAAGAAAACACTATACTTAGTTGTTAACATAGTAGTAGCACAGTATAAAAAGCTATTTATACTGTCATTGTAACATAGCTTTGTTTTGCGTTGTAATTTCCATATATTTACGATAGTAGGTACTATTGTTTAGTCTATGGAAATATGCTGTTAATATAGCTACGTACACTATAATCCTTTTCATTTCTTACCACATACCTAAAACAGTCAACATTATACCTCAGAGGAGTTTATAAAACTTGAAAACCAAAACCAATACAACCTTCCAACCAACAACTCCTTTATCAAAACATAGGTCCGACTACGCTCCCCATTATTTTTAAAACTATCGCAGAAATATATCAGTAGAAGTTTTCCTTGATAAATATTTATAGATGTTTGTGGTACGTAACTGGTATTGTTTATTGGTGAGATAAGAGGAAACGTGTCGGCATAACTAATGGTCGGTGCAGAATGCAAGATGAGCGGTGAAAATACCTTTTAGATGGATATTTCAATCTTTTACCTTTGATAAAAATGTCATCTCGTAGCATGCACGTTGCACTTTGCAATAGTTTGTTTGTATGTTTGTTTGAACGCGGGAATCTCAGGAACTACTGGTCCTAATTGAAAAAATTATTTCATTGTTGGATAGCCCGTTTATCGAGGAAGGCTATAGGCTATATAACATCACGCTAAGACCAATAGGAGCGGAGCAGTAATGAAAAATGTTGCAAAAACGGGGAAAATGTACGTATACAAAGTTGCACGGGACAGCTAGTCTTGTAAATGTATACCTATAGCTAACATGTTACATAGCTGTTATTTATGAGTAATAAGGTCGTCTTGGTCTCTATCACAGCAGTGTCAATTATTCAGTCAGTCATCTATACTAATATGCTGCCTCTGTGGCGCGGTGGGAGTGTATCCGACTGCTACGCAAGAGGTCGTAGGTTCGAACCCCACCCAGGATAAAACTTTGTTTGAAGAGCACGATGGTTTATTCTGTGTCTGGGTATTATTTATCTATAAAATGTATGTATTTAGAAATATATATGTATGTTTATCAGTTTCGGGTTTCTATAGTACAAGCTCTGCTTAGTTTGGGATCAGATTGCGTTGTGTGCGTTGTTCTAAGCTATTATTATTATTATAATATAAAGCTGAAGAGTTTGTTTGTTTGTTTGAACGCGGTAAACTCAGGAACTACTGATCCGAATTAAAAAAATCTTTCACTGTTAGATAGCCCATTTATCGAGAAAAGCTATAGGCTATATAACATCACGCTACGACCAATAAGAGCGGAGCGGCAATGAGAAATGTGCAAAAATGGGGAAAATTTACGCAGACGAAGTTGTGCGGGACAGCTAGAACGATATACATCCGTGAAATAGTAATTAAATAAAACCAATACTTACATATAACTTGTACATTATTTTTTGAACTCACTATGTTTTCTTGCCTGTCTTGTGTCTAAATAAATATCTGAAATAAAAATAGACCATTTTTTTTGTAACTTCGATAGGTACTTAAACTGTAAAACATTTGCGAATGTATTATAATTTCTATGGCTGAGTTGGTGAGATTTAACGACGTCTTATTATTGAGTATTTAGCCGAAATACATAAAATGTGGTCTCACTATTTTTTTTATAAAAGATAGAGAAGCAAGGTGGGATTGAGTCCCACATTATTAGCAATCTTGTTAACTTCACGTCAGTAGACCGATGCCTTAGACATTAGGCTACCACCGCTTGCAAATTTAATATTCGCGGTCACTAAAGACTTACAATTTAAATCTTTATCTATAACATGTGTATTGTATGTATTTAGGAATATGCAAGTATGTTTATCAGTTGTCTCGTTGCAATAGGCTCTACTTAGTTAGGGATCAGATGGAGTTGTGTGAGTTGTCTCAAGATATTATTATTATTTATCATAGACACTACTGCACCTTTAATTTAGAAATATCCGAAAAAAATTTTGGTCTAAAATAAAACCTAAATTCATAGAAAAAAACCCCAATTTAAGAAGCGCCTTCACAAATCACAATAGCAAAAGTTATATCTGCAAATATTTCAGTATAAGGTACCTGTCCGCAGGCGTTAGCTTCGAGGTTCAATTATAAAAATTTAGTAGCCCCTGGCGACCTGACAAGACCGCTCGTAAATTATGCATCCTTACTATGAGATATTCTCGGAAAATCTATTAAGTTTCCTTTGTTATAACGTAATAGTTCCTCGTTTGCTTTCGTTGGAGATTTAAGTTTCTTCAAATGGCGGTTTATATTATAATGAAAATAGTAATTGTACACAGTTTATGTATTTATCATCCTTATTTTTTAATGTAAAACAATAATATATATGCGCTATACTCTCACTCTTATGATACTTACTAATCTTACGACAAGACTGTTTAACTGACTGTCCCTACATTTTGGATCGCTTGGCTGCAGACTTAGGTAGGTACTCCAAATACATGAAATTTTCATAAAATTAAGAGGTTGAACGGGATTCCAACGTATAAAGAACAATCTCCACATGTACAGACAAAAAGAAGGTTGATTAGCTGGATGCGAGACTATATTTAAAAAAAAATCATAGCAATGCAAGCAACAATCGACATAGAAATTAAAGCTTGTAGTACAAAAATGCCAGGAGTGAGTGAACACAGAGGGTATGCCAGAGGGAAGCCATAAAACACGCACTTGGCGCACGACCGATAAGCGACGGCCAACACCGCGTGCTGCGTTTTATACGCACCTCTAGGGCTGTCAATATATTGTTTTCTGTAGTTTATCTAAAAAAAAAGTTTCGGCAATACAGAAGTTTTATCAGCACCAAAATTTATAATACACTAACGTTATATGATATTTTATGATGATATTTAATAATACAGTTATATGATATTTTATGATTGAATTATGTATTTTATGATGTTATTGTTGTAGAATTAAAAAGACGTTTTATTTAGTAGAAAGTTTGCTTGTTTGAACGCGATAATCTTCGATCGAACATTGTCGGTTTCTCTCCAGCTTAAGGACAAAATATTATAAAGTTCAATTTATTTCTATAAAAAATATTTTGCACTGAGTAAGATATTCATCACACAAATATTACCACTAGGCCAATAGTTAGTCAAAATTTACGACCTAAGAATAACTCACCGTTTTGTTTTTTTTTTTAAATAATAAAACTTACAAGTGCCATCCCTAAAAACATAACCCTGTCAATGCATCGGTATTGTCCCGTGGCGCGAGCATGACCCCACCTTGTCAGGTGTAAATCAATTCACGTCGAAACTCGGACATGACCGACCTATGTTTGTTACGCCGATTGAACATTTCTCGACGGGATGTTTTTGTGAAGATCTATGGCTAGATGTGTCTTTAATTTATTGTTGTAGGCTGTTGTGTTTCCTAGTTTCTATATTTTTCTTCGTTTATAAAAAAAATAAAAGAAACTTTGTTTTACGAAATGGTTTCGTAAATATTATGCTGGGTAACTATTTTTTACAACGATTATTTATTTATTTTAAAGAAGGCAGACTAAAAACAAATTTTAATTACTAACACATTTAGAATAAAAAAAAAACGGGCAAGAACATGTCGGACCATGCTCAGTGTAGGGTTCCGCAGCCTTGAATAATTGCATCAGCATAAAAGCGTATGTTCATGGTACTTACGCCCTGTTGTTTAAAAATGCAGTTTTTCAGCAATCACTTAATGACAGTATATCCGATCATATCTAAAATAGTAGATAGATTTTAGTTTAAAGCACTTATTAAGCGCTACCTTTGTGATTTTTTTCATATTTTATGTTACACGGCATGGTTCAAAACTTAAGGGGGCACAATTTATGCAACTTTCGGAGCGATTATTTCCAAAAATATTCACTTAATCAAAAAAGTTTATTAAAAACCCTATAATGTTATACACGTTGATGTTTGCAAAAAAAATAATCAAATATTTATTTTTATTATTTATCTATTAAACTAAGTAGCTGCTACTCCAAGACACGTTTTCTCTAAATTTTATCAATATTCATTGAGTAGTCTTTGTGTAAAATACCTGTGACATACGGACGGACAGACAGACAGACAGATGAACTTGACGAAACTATAAGGGTTCTGTTTATGTGCCATTTTGGCTATGGAATCCTAAACAAATGCTTATAACGAGCACTCACAATTAAATTATGACTGTATATTGATTTAAACTTTAAAGCTCTTTTGTAAGCAGATGACTTTTTTCTTGATTTTTGATTTTCAGAATTCACTTTTTGTTTTCCTGTTTTCTGTTTTCATTCACCCATTTTAAAACTACTATTTTTTCTTAGTTTATAATAATAATATCTTGGGACATATCACGCAACGCCATCTGATCCCAAACTAAGCAGAGCTTGTACTATGGAAACCAGACAACTGATAAACATACTTATATATTTCTAAATACATACATATTATAGATAAACAACACCCAGACACATAATAAACCATCATACTCATCACACAAAGTTTTATCCTCGGTGGGGATCAAACCCTCAGGATTAGCAGCCAGGGTCACTAACTACAACACCAACAGCAGTTTTATCATGCCTAATATTTTTTATTACGATTTAATTTCACCATTAATGGATCTGTGTGGCAGCCCTAGGTATTTGAAGTCGATACTGTCCATTGAGTAAAGATCAAAGCCTCACTTTGTCAGCTATAAATCAATACGGTATCGACAACTTTGCAGTTTGCCTGCCATAGCCCGTAGCTTTTTCACTTTGTAATCTAAAACGTGAATAAAATGAAACGGTCAATGTAAAGCTATGGTGCTACGGAGCTACGGGATTTGTGATGTTCGTAGCACTTTTTGAAACTGAGTTAATGGGTTACTGAATGATTGCTATTTATCAAACAATGATTAAGAAAGTTTAAAAAAAATCTAAGTTGGTAGAAAGCATATAATTACAGCAAAACGAAATTGATATATTTGCCAAAGCAAGCAAAGACAAATGCCAATTAAGTAGTCTATATTTGACGCGGCGGTAGTCTGGTCGCGATTTCGAATCCTACTCATTAGGTATACTACTGACGTGAACACACTCCTAACACAAGCCATTGAGCTTAGCTGAAGGGGTTAACAAAATTGCTAGTAATGTGGGACCCAAAAATCCTTATCTTGAATTTTGTTATCTTAAAAAAATACTGAAACTGAGCTGTCCATTCCAGCCCCTCGATTATCGTATGAAATATTCGAAATTATTGTTAAATCACTAAGGCCTAGTCATTTTGCAGACAAACCCCTTTATCCATAGCAATTTATTATATTTTGTGAGTAAAACAATAGGTAATTAGGCATTTAATCAATTCAAAAAGACCAAGGAAACTTACAATTTTGTATAAAGACGTAATGCTCTTTTTAACCGACTTCAAAAAGGTTCTCAATTCGACTGTATGTTTTTTTTTGTATGTTTGTTTACCGATTACGCAAAAGAAAATTGTTTTTGTGTTTAAAAGGGTATACTTCCAAGTTAGTCCCATTATCATCAGATCTCGATCTGATGATGAAATCCTGGAGAAATCGAGGGAACTATTAAAATATTAAAGGCAAACCAACAGTGAATTAGGTATATTGCTAGTGATTCGTGCATTTACTCTTAAAAAGCACCAATTGGTGAAGTGAAACTGATGATGAAGACCACAAATGACGAGCGGACCTATTCAATATTTCACAGTTTGTGATTTAGTTACGGTAATACAGTATTGAGTAGCGCTTAATTCTCGTTATACTACTATTACGAAATGTAATAGAGCTGATAGTGAACTCCTCAACAATTAACGGGCCTGCATCGGGGCAAGCAATATTTTGTAAAAGGATTTGAGCAGTTGACATAGGCCCATTGTAACTTAAGTAAATTACAAACAAACTCACTAACAAGTGAGAAATATTTTTTTTTTACAAAGAATTCGGACTTCAAAAATAAATGCCTAAAAGGCAACTAAAAAGCAAAAAATAATATACATAGAATAACAAAAACAAATTAAACCTTTTGAAGTTGGTGCCGGTAATATTTTTTTGTCATCTAACAATTTGAGAACGATTGTTCAATATCACAAAGTCCACATGTACTTTTCATCATCGCACATTTATCTTGATTAATGCAAAGCTTAAAACTAGGTTTAATCGCAGTACGACGAGGTATTATCATCAATAATAGCGAATAACGCCGCATCAAGCGCCGCGATAAACAATCCAGCCATTTGATTTATAGACTGAAATCTCCAATTCTCCAATGAACTGTGATCTTTCAAAGATTATTTTAATTATTTCACAGAAGAGTCACTTTAATGTCTGATGTGTACCTATATCAAAAACAACATGTAACATGTAGGTAACATGCGTTACAATCGCAGGGTGCTACACCCACTACCCCCTGGAACACACTCAAACAATACGACTCCTCTCCAAGACGTTGTGGGTTCGATTTTCTCATTAACAAAAATTGAATAAAAAAATAAACTATATGAGATACATAAATGTCGGCTTCGTATCTTGATTTACTTTTAGTCGGTAATTGTATAAAATTCCCAGTGACACAGCGTCTTAAAAAAAACACTTTCTAACGATTTTGAAGTCGACATAATTACTAACAAATGTATTTCAAATTTTGAAAGCACTTTTACTATTAGTTATATACATGAAGAATGTTTTCTTATCTACTAATTATTAAAACTACCTATCGTAGAAGTAGACAATACATTATTAAACAAGTCAACTGTTAGACTATATTTATAAGTAAAACAGTAAATGTGTTGGGGCACACTAAGTGGTGCCTAAACTTACATTGCTGGCGTAGTAACAACATTTTGGTGCCGTTAATGCACTTGCTAAGTATCGGCTATCCGATGGTCGACCTGTTTAGTAATTAATGTCGGTGTCTTGTGCCAAAAATGTATCGAAATGGCTTTGTGCACTTCGTACCGAATCTTTGGGGAGTACGACGTTAAACTTTATTCTATTCCTTACTTACGAAGTAGATGTAGGTTCAATTAGGGTTGCAACGATATATCGGAAATGTAAAAGTAGCGGATTTTGCATCGATATAAAACTGTCTTGCGGTCTAGTTAAGCCAGAAGTCGTGGGTTCGATCCCCATCTAGAATAGAGCTTTGTGTGATGAACGTGGTGGTTTAATATGTATGTGTTTAGAAATATATAATTAGGTATGCGTTATCTGGTTGCCATAGTACAGGTGTCTGCCTAGTTTGGGATTAAATGGTGTTGTGTGAGTTGGCATAAGATGTTGTTATTATATTTTAATATTATCAATATTTTTTTGATGGGTTTAAAAAAATAAGACGTGATATGTTACGTTATCGGAAAGGGTATCATGCGATGTACTACCGTAATATTAATTCTATAGACGGGTTATTTTGCCACAATGTACCTACTGGATTAAAAGATGACTCAAATAAATGAAAGCAACGTGATAATTAAATTTTTAACAAAATAATGTATTATTTAAAAGTAGGTACATTACATTTATATTTAGTTGACATAATTTTTATCAAATTAGGTACAAATCTCGTTTGTTTTCAACTCAGAATGGACTATCTGTTTTAAACTTATTCCTTGTCCAAAACGGTGAATCAGCATCGAAACAACTTCAGTTGATATTGTGAAAATCATACAAACTGTATCACGTTAAACAGTGGTAACTACAATATACTTTTAGTACCTAATTAGGTTTTTACTCTTAAAAAATAGCTGTGTGGTACTGGTTTAAGGGGGCATTACACTGAGAGAATTATTTATTTAGCGCTACGTACACAGCGACACGATCACCGGTCTCGCTCTTGCGCACACAACCATTACTTCACAGTGCGCAGGAGCGCAGGTCAAAATAAAGTAGAATATTCGTTCGTACATATGTTAGATTACGAACGCCATCACTATGACAATTTCTTTTTTTTTCGTTTATTGCAATAAAGATAATTGAATTGAAAAATGTTGCGGCGTCCGTCCAGTCCAGTCACCATACATTCGCCACCGTGTAGCCAGCGAACGGGTACCCCGCGCCGGATTGAAACCGGAACGTATTAAAAGGACCTAAGGGATGTCACGCCGGAGGACGGGCAGCATGTCCTATGCGTACTTTAAGGCCTTACTGAGATCGCCAATCCGCTTGCCAGGCGTGGCGATCTATCATACATTAATTTAAAAGATTGAAAACAATTACTAAAAGTAACGATTTGACGATAGGAACTTATGACGTCATAGGTTATTAGTCCATTCACATTTCTATAGAGTTTGTCGTTTTGGTTGTTCAGCAATGCGAATGGCGATAATTATGTCATCAATGTTTTCTTATGACTGACAGATAATATTTTTTTTTATAATTAGGTACCATTACTATGAATGCAAATTCCGAAAGTTTGTGAATATGGATGGATTTTAATATAAATTTGCAGTATTGTACTTACACGTATTGTATTTAAAAGTCTAATATAAATCTATACTAATACACACATCAAAAGTGTCTAGGGATCAACATATATTTTTGCATTAACTTTTCTCCTGATTGATTTTTTTTTTTTATTTCTTTAAGGATTCATCAAATATAGTGTTTTCGTTTGTCACAGTAACGATAAACCAAGTCACCTTTGCATTAATAAAGAAATTTGCCATTTTCCTAATAAAGGGATTTTTGACATTTGAACCACTAACATTAAAGTTCGAAAAAAAGACTGAAATAACAGTTTTCTTTAAAATTTTATTGGGTAACTTAAACAATTAATAATCCGTGTTTCTACCGCGAACACTAACAACACAAGAACATCGGTTTGGCATACTCAAAATGAGTTCATCCAAATCACGCTGTGGAATGACCGCCCATGTTCGTTGCAACAACAAAAAAAGGTCTTCTTGCGACTGGATACCCTCCATATTCGGCAGAGCTCTTCTCTGTAGCATATCCCATGCATGCTCAATCGGGTTCAAGTCTGGCGACTGAGCAGGCCAGGGCAGGACATTGATGTTAGCTGCGGCGAGAGTCTGTCTTACAACTCTTGCGGTGTGCGGTCGTGCATTATCATGCATTAACTGAAATAAGGGACCGATTTGCACTTGTAGAGGAACGATGACGTCTGATACAATCGTCTCAGCATAAATTTGAGCGTTGAGGTTGCCTCTGATCCAAATCAACTCAGTTCTTCCGCCGATCCAAATACCCGCCCATACCATGATGGTTCCACCACTATAAGGATGGACTTCCTGGCAGGATTTTAATCGCTGTTGGCGTCCAGGGGTTCTCCAGTGTCGTATACGTCTTGTATCCGGTCTCATACCAAAACGAGACTCATCAGAAAAGCACACGAAACGCCATTGTTCTTCTGCCCAATTTCTGTGTTCAAGAGCCCATTGATATCGAATCCTACGATTGTGCATTGCTATAGGTGGTACCCGTAGCGGTCTTCGGGAATGAAGGTTCACTTCATGCAAGCGGTTTCTGACTGTTTGGTCGCTAATTAAGTTCCCTGAAGAGTGATGAAGCCTCACGGCTAACATCATGGCGGTTATTGTTGGACCTCTTCGAGTTAAGATTTGAATGTATCGGTCTTGTCTCCGTGTGGTGCAGCGATACCGTCCTCCATGGCGCTCAGCCACGGTACCAGTGCTTCGGTAACGTGTCCAAAGTCGACTGATAACACTCTGACTTGTATTCAGAGCTAAAGCCACAGTACGTTGCCGGGAACCAGCTTCTATCATTCCCACGGCTCTGAGCATTTCTTCCCTGCTTAAATGACGTCGCCGCTCCATAATAACGTTGGTTTTAATCAGTAGTAGGGAAACAGTAGCACTAATAATGTCTTCAATGCGTTGTATGTTTTTATAGGAAAAATATTGACAGCTGATTTTCATCTTTTACTCGAATTTGATTCACAGTTCCTGATTCAAATTATGAAATGCACCAAAAAGGATCCATATAAATTTATAAAATCATAAATTTATTACAAAGCCACATCTCAATCTCAAGAAATCCGCATAAAAATGCTTGATCCCTAGACACTTTTGATGTGTGTATTATAAAGCTGAAGAGTTTGTTTGTTTGTTTGAACGCGGTAATCTCAAGAGCTACTGATCCGAATTGAAAAATTATTTCACTGTTGGATAGCCCATTTATCCAGGAAGGCAATAGGCTATAAAACATCACGGTGCGACCAATAGGAGCGGAGCAACAATGAGAAATGTTGCATAAACGGGGGAAATTTACGCATACAAAGTTGCGCGGGACAGCTAGTCAAATTTAAAGCAGGCGAAACAGCTGAGAAAAGTTATTACTTTTAATAAAGATTCATTCCATTTAGTCTTTAGATTTTTGTCATAGAATAAATAAGTAAATGTAATAGTTTAGTATATATTTTGTATCACGTTTTAGTAATAAGTTTAAAATAAATGTAATGAAATTGGGTTCTCGAGTTCCCAAGATAAACTTGAAAGAATCGCTGCGTCTAGCAAACAATATGAATAAAGCTGCTTGTAGGTGCATCATATACGGACGTTTCAATATCTACGCGGTTAGGGCTGCCTCTTAGCAAAACATATTAAAATACATTCATATAAATATAAATACTTACTATTCAGCCCCAGAAGGGGCTGAATAGTAAGTATTATAGACTACTAGCTTTCGTCCGTGGCTCCGCCCGCGTGGATATCGGTTATCGCGATAAAAACTATCCTATGTCCTTCCCCGGGACTAAAACTATCTCCATACCAAATTTCATCTAAATCGGTTTAACTGTTTGAGCGTGAAAGCGTAACAGACAGACAGACAGACAGAGTTACTTTCACATTTATAATATTAGTATGAATAGCTCAGACTGCCTCTGTGGCGCGGTGGGAGTGTATCCGACTGCTACGCAAGAGGTCGTGGGTTCGATCCCCACCCAGGATAAAACTTTGTGTGATGATCACGATAGTTTATTCTGTGTCTGGGTGTTATTTATCTATAATATGTATGTATTTAGAAATATATAGGTATGTTTATCGGTTGTCTGGTTTCCATAGTACAAGCTCTGCTTAGTTTGGGATCAGATAGCTTTGTGTGAGTTGTCCCAAGATATTATATTAAATATAGCTATAAACTACCTACCTAAAGTTAAAGCTTCTTTTGGTCCAGTAGTTTTTGGGATTTCATGTTGAGTATTATACTTTTGGCTTTATATGTAACAGTTCCATCCTCTAGGGTATCATTAGAAAGGAAAACATCAAGTATTTGAAAACGTCTAGAGGTTGTGAAGACCATTTTTAGATTTAGGAACAATTATAATTATGTACCTAGGTATAACGTTGTAAGTATGAAACAAAAACAACTGAAAACTCATTTCTTAAGCCGTAGGGAACCCTACATTGTGCGTGGCCCGAAATGCACTTTCCCGGTTTTTTATTGTAATTATATCGATTATCCCAAGTAGAATATTGCAATAAATTTTCAACTACAATCGGTTATTGAATCTCTTGAGTTAGAATAGCCCCGCGTCGTGTCTTTTTATTTAAAAGCCACAAAACTAAGCCTCACTTTTCAAGAATATAACAAATGTTAGAACATAGATACTTTACAAGAAGCGCCAACCCTATTTTAGTTGCATATAGATATAACCGACTTGCCTCGGAGCGGTCGCTTTCGCAATACAGACTCAAAACTGATGCTGATTTTAAAGAGAAGTACAATAATCCTCATGTAACATGCTTGCTTTAGAAGTATTGAATTTATAATACTGCAGTACCTAGATGTTATTAAATAAGTTGTAAATAAGATTTCAGGAGAACAGTAAGCTGAATTTTTAGTCAAGCAATTGAACTTATGTATTTTTTTTTTTATTTTTTTTTTTATAAAATATGACTCCCGCAGTAGGGTACAAGCCCTGTATTGCGGGGGACTTTACAAACATACAAGTCACGGATACAAAGAACACCCAGACTCGGAACAACAATTTGTGGATCATATAAAGTGGTGTCCCGTGTGGGAATCGAACCCACGACCTCTTGCGTAGCAGTCGGACACACTCCCACCGCGCTACAGAGGCAGATTGAACAAGATTGCTAGTAAAGTCCGACCCACATTGTATCTTTAAAAAATGTAATGTAAAATTGTTGTCTATGATAAATAAACATAAAAAACAGGAACCATAAATATGGTTATTACATCAATTTGAAACTAATAGTTACGATATTCTATTAAAATAAAACGTAGGTTATATATACACATTATGTATATTTTATTTTACAGCTTTAGTACTCATTACTTAGGGCGCTTCCCAGCGCTAGCCGTTTTTTGTGCACTTTTGTGGAGCTATTTGCTCTTTATCCAAAAAGAAATATCAACTAATAAAAATACATTACATTTCTACATCATTTTGACTCCAAAATGGTAGATTTTGTTTCTGTTAAAAGAGTATGTTTATTTAATCTCCTCACAACGAAACCACAGAAATGAAAAATAATTATTGCAAAATGCATCTCATGGTAAAGTACCAGTTTCTTTGATTTGTTAATTACACTAATGGATAGGCAATTTAATAAAAAACATTGTGCTAGAAAAATTTTTTTCAAACGACCAAAATTTTATTTTATAAAGATTTTTTTCCAAAAACTGAGCGCATTCGCTACGGTGCGGCGAAGAGGCAACGAATGCTCAAGGTTATTTGGTCAGGGTACGGCCTTAACAAATAATATAGGCGAACATACCACTTGAATGACTCACATAAAACAACGTAAGACCTTTTAAAATCCTATGGGGTCATTATGGTGGGCTATCCTTAAATTTAAGTAAATAAATAAAGCTGTACACCGCTACGCCCTTAATTTGTACCTGCTGTTGGCATTTTACAAAGATACTGAATGACTAGAACTGTTATTATATGTATGTCTAAATCTGGTGCAATTTGGTCGAAACATGAAGACAAACAAGTGGCGCAGCTGGAGTAGGATTGCTGAACAGGAGGTTGTGGGTTCAATTTCCACACGACACAGAGCTTTATGAAATTCAAAAATGTTGGTGTCCAACGGGTGTATTTTGTGTATGTTTGTTGTATGTTCGTAAAGTCCCCCTTGGCATAGAGTTTATACAGGATTAATTCAGTCTTTTAATGATAAAATTCTGTTAATATTTTACTTAACGTGTGGTATATGTGGTTAGTGGCGTCTGATTCATCAGATTCAGAGATGGGCGGCTTTTAACTTTGATTGAAATCAGACCATTCATTTTACACATACAGATGTGTTTAAAGGTACAATTTATATTTTAATAGAAATAACTTACTAAACATCTTGTACCTACTAATTATCTCTTGATCTTTTAAAGTATTATAGTATTTTTATAATCATTTCTTGCCAATTACTTTAATAATACAATTATAGCATTTTTGAAAGATAGAAATTGGCTAGGTTCGATTCCTGGCTCTGAACTTCTAATTTTTCTGTCTTTCAAAAATGCAATTATTGTATCTTCTGAAGTAGTTTCTAAATAAAGATTTTATTAGTTTAGAATTACAAACTGAGTCTCTTCCAGTATTCTTATATTCCAAACGTTTACCACGGAACAATTCGCTAGGCTCGTAAATCGTCATAATTGGAGGAACGTAGACGTACCCAAGTATAGTCCTTACATATACGTATACTCCTTCCTTCTCCCACCTACAACAACTATTATATGCGAGAGTGGAACACAAGAGGTTACATAAAACAAGACCATCATTTGCAATCATTGACACCAATTGAAGGTGGCAATTGATCGGTGATTTATGTGTGTAAGTAAGGGTCCGAGCTAATTGATGTAAGTGTCAATCGGTCCGATTGATTGAGTTAAAGTCTTTGTATGTGGTTTATTAATGGTTCGAGGAGGAATTTTGTTACATTTTCTGTTGGTAATACGTTTGAGACTTTGTATATTATATTTGATAGGCGGATGTAACGAGTAGGTATTATAATACGACCTATAAGTTTCATATCTATACTATAATATCATGAAGCTGAAGAGTTTGTTTGTTTGAACGCGATAATTTCAGGAACTACTGATCCGAATAAAAAAAATATTTTACTGCTGGGTAGCCCATTTATCGAGGAAGGCTATAGGCTATAATATAACAATCAAATAGGAGCGTACCAGTAATGAAAAGCGTTGCAAAAACAGGAAAAAATTACACAGACGAAGTTGCCAGATAGTGTTATGTAATGTTTAATATAGTTTATCGATAATAGTACACAACGTATAACAAAAAGATGTGGTCTTTAAGCGGACATAATTATTGAATTTCTAAATATTCGATTGCTTATGATAGAGATGTAACGTTTTTAAACTTAGAATATTAACGGGACTTATTTTTTTACTTCGCGTGAAATATTTAACGGTAAATAAATATTTCACGCGGTTAAGTCCCGATAATATTCTAATAAGAGATGTAACGTTTTCTTTTTTTTTCTACTCCGAAATCATGAGACAAGCAGGTCATGCGCCTGATGATAAGCATCCCGCTAGCCCATAATAGTATAAGTGCCCCTTAAATCCTTGTTTGGCAAAAATCTGAATATCATCGCACAGTAATTACATTTTCTACAGTGCCCTTCAACCGAAACACAGTGATGCGTTAACATCACTATTTACGGAAGAATAACTGACACTGTTGTGGTACCTATCACTCGCATTTTAAATTAAAAAACAATATAAAATCCATACTATCCATACTAATATTATAAATGTGAAAGTAACTCTGTCTGTCTATCTGTTACGCTTTCACGCTCAAACAGCTAAACTGATTTAGATGAAATTTGGTATGAAGATAGCTTGAGTTTTTATCGTGATAATCGACATCCACGCGGGCGGAGCCGCGGGTTAAAGCTGGTATAGAATATATAAAAAAACAGATCTGATAATTAGTGACTTATAAGTATTTCATCTAGCAAAACCACCTCTCTGTTTTTTTTGTTCTAGTCAAATCGACAATGCGTAGGCAAATAAACGCATATTATTTAGAATCTAACTAAGGAACCTCTAACCTCGAAAAACTTTATGTGCAAAAGATTTCGAAGCAGAAAACACCGATTGTTTTTGTCCCCTCCAACTACTTAAGAAAAATAAACATACCAACGTTTCCTTATGCTTATTTTAATCCCAAGGGAGAGCCTGTGTTTTTTCCTGTTCCCACATAGCGATGGGAAACTGAATAGATGCAATCATGAGTGTCGTTCATTGTGAGATAAGGGAAGATTTTCTGTGACGTAATACCGTGTAATAAGTTTGAATGCTTTGGGTAACAAACGAGAAACGTGCTATTGCGTTTATCTGATGCTCTTGTCTGCTCATTTGTGCTCAAATTAGCGTCGGTTTTGGACAATTTCTTACTTACCTTTTATGTCTTATATCCATTAGATATTTTTCAATTGTAAAGTAGCTGTGTCTGAATATTGAAAATATAAAAAAAATATAACCTTATCAAGTAATGAAGAGTTTCTGAAGCTAAAATTATGGTTTGTTTTTTTCATGTCTGTTTGTTTGTTTCGGGGTTGACGTGAAACTATGAAACCTACCTAGATCGATTTATCGCCCCTGTATACTAAATTTCATGAAAATCGGTGGAGCCATTGCCGAGATTCAGATTATTTATAGAAGAATTGCTCGTTTGAAGGTATAAGATAATCATCGACATTATTTATTTTAAATATTCAGCTTGATCTTCGATTTACTAACCGCGCCATGCATTGGGAGCTCAAGTAGAATGACTTATGGTAGAAACATAATAATCCTAATAAAACTGCTGGGTTGACCGACGTTTAATAATAATAATATCTTGGGACAACTCACACAACGCTATCAGATCAAAACTAAGCAGAGCTTGTACTATGAAAACCAGACAACTGATAAACATACTTAAATATTTTTAAATACAATCATTTTCTAGATAAATAATACCCAGACACAGAATAAACCATCGTGCTCATCACACAAAGTTTTATCCTTAGTGGGGATCGAACCCACGACCTGCAGCTTAGCAGTCAGGGTCACTAAACACTAGATCATTAATATAAATAATACAAGTACCTGCAAGATAACGAAATGGCGTTTAAAATATGTAAAATTGGACAAAGACTCAAGCTCAAGACGACCATATTCTTTTTCAAGTAACAGTAATATTAAGTCACTCGGACTTAAAATCTCTCAATACCTGAAGAAATCAACCTGTAAACAGTAAATACAGACTGAAATTCAAAACGCATATCAACCCTTCCACTAACCGTTTGTCGATGCCATCTGATTATGTAAAGTTTTCCTCTACATGCCGCAACACTCCGAAGTCTGAGACAAAACCATTCTTTTCCAGGGATTTTATGAGGTTCCACCCAAGCCTCAAGGAATATTTTAGAGATAAATATCTTTAAGACGTTTTCTTACTGTTTATCTGAATTCCGCTGATTCTCTTAAAAGTTTTTTTTTGCTGTTTCTTTTAAACCGCCTTTATGGAGGGTATATTGTCTTTCAGATTGCGTAGCTTTCAATGTTGTTTAAAGAAACGAGGGGACATTAATGTTACCGTTTAGGTAAATTGACGGTTTTTGAATTTCGTTTACTGAATCGAGGTAGGGTTATACACGTGTATGTCTAAGCTTATCCTCTGCAGAAGGAATATTACAGTTAATATTATGTAATTGTAATATCGTAAAATTAGCTTCTTGCAGGCAGTATTTTTAAAGTTGGTCACTTAGAATCTGATGCAGTAAGAAACTGATGTACCTACTCAGAACTCTTCGCCTATCTATACTAATATTATAAAGCGGAAGAGTTTGTTTGTTTGTTTAAATGCGCTAATCTTAGGAACTACGGGTCCGATTTGATAAATTATTTTTTTGTTGGATAGCCCATTTATTGAGGAAGGTTATAGGCTATATAACATTGCGCTACGACTAATAGGAGCGGAGCAGCAATGAGAAATGTTTCAAAAACGGGGAAAATTTACGCAGACGAAGTTGCGCGGGACAGCTAGTTAATAATAATGGTCTCCTAACCGATTTCGGTTATGGCAGCCAGTCTTATCAGAGACTAGCCAACTGCGCAGGAGATATTGTAGTGCACAAGTGTGAGCAGACGCAACTACTCTTTATATTCATTATTCCCTCACTCTCATACTCCGATGGGACGGAAATCCGATACGACCGGAGAGAGAGATTGGGCGCATGACCGACGGCTTGGTAGCAATCCAAGGTACAGAGGTATTTGAGATTTTTTCGAAAACGGGCACCCATCTATGGACCGACAGTGGTAACCTCGCAGATATCTCGATCTGCTTATTCGCCACTGAATCAGAGACCCCTAAGGGATATTAATGTCGCCTATTGCAATAAAAAGTGTATTCTCCTCCAGGATACTTTGCACCTGAAAAGGTAGCAAACAGACACACTTGCATTTTTAGGGTTCCGTAGCCAAATGGAAAAAAACGGGACCCTGTCTGTCCGTATACCACAGGCATTTTACTAAAAGACTATGTACTCAGTGAATCTTGATGAAATTTGGGGTAAAAAGGTGTCTATTATAAGACCTGTCGAATGATGTGCCACATGTTGATGTTTGCTGAAAAAATGAGCTTCTGTTACATGTATGTAGTGCCCCCACTACAAATATTTATTTGTATTATTTATCTATCAAACTAAGTAGCGGCTACTACAAGACACGTTTTCACCAAATTTCATCAAATTCTAAAGACTACTCCTTTGAGTAAAATGCCTGTGACATACGGACGGACAGACAGACAGACGGACATGACCAAACTATAGGGGTTCCGATTTTGCCGTTTTGGCTACGGAACCCTAAAAATATAGTTTTGATAACTAAATATCAGGGGGAACGGTAGTGCCCCCGCCAAAACAAGTCACCGAAAACGCATGACATCCTATTTTTACCCTACTGTAAAGAAGGGTTATGTTTTTCGCGCGTATCTTGTATGTAAGTATTTATGTATGTATGTAATATTTTTTATTACCTGATATCTCACAATCTATATAATTAAGACGTCGTTGGATTCGTCGTTAGACAGACAGACATGGCGGATGTGAGGTGTCAAAATAAAGAGGTGTGAAAAAAAAGTTGTTTTGTATACTGCAATATGGGTATCATTTCAAAAAGGTATAACATGATTATGACTTTAATACTAAAAAAGTAAGTTAAACCATTCTTTTTAAATTTGCAATACTTGACAATAGCTGTAATAAAAGTTAGTTGTTACATCGGTTACATCCTACAACTACTAAAAAGTATTAAATAAGAAAATAAATTATATTAATAAAATAACCCGCCTGCACAAAAACGGTGGAAACAGATCCCTTACATAATATTATATAATTTCATACAGTCGGAGGCTTTAATGAATCTCGATGAATTTAGTAAAGTGCCTCCGACTGCATGACATTTAGGGGATCTTGTTTTCATCTTTTTTGTGCAGGCGGGTTTTTTATTTTTATAATTTATTGTACCTTTATATTTGGTCTGGACAGTGCTTATCAAATTGTCGCAAAACATATCACCCGGTATAGATGACTCCATTTTTCATCCGCCAGTAGATTGAAAACAGACAAGTACACACAGAATATAAACACAAAATGCAATCACCACTAGAGTAAAAACCAATATGTACAAACCATTCAATGGGGATTGGACAAAAGGGTTCACTATCGTGATCCCAAATAATGATCGTTTGACATCGATCGGGTAGACTCAACTATTTGACCACTAAATTTTTAAACGCATCGATTTGAATGTGACATTGATGTTCTATGTATGGAAAAGGCTTTTGTAAACTACAACATTACGTTTACGATCCTTACGAGCAGACAATTATGTTCTTAGGGTATGCTGCTACACCTTACGGTTGCGAAATAATAATAATATCTTGGGACAACTCACACAATGCTATCTGATCCCAAACTAAGCAGAGCTTGTACTATGCAAACTATATTTCTAAATACAAACATATTATGGGTAAATAACACCCAGACAAAGAATAAACCATCGTGCTCATCACACAAGTTTTATCCTGCGTGGGGATCGAACCGACAACCTCCGGCTTAGCAGTCAGGTACCACTAGACCAACACTACCACTAGACCAAAAGGCCAGTCAATATGTCGGTATTTATGATTTTAGTAATTAGTTTATCTTAGGTAATATAGAAATTTTACAATAGGTAATGCACATTAGAGATGGTCCAATTATGACTTTGATCGACCAGCTAGCTGGTCGAGACGATTGCAAACGGACCGATTAGTTGACTGACTAGTCGGCCAAGCTGACTACCTTTCTAGTGTTTATTTTTCATTAAAGTGAAGCAATACAAACGGTAAATATGTATTTACCGTTTAGATTGCTTGGCTTTTCGACATGGTCGCTAAGATTAGGATGTGGCAAAATTCTAAAACTGTTACGGGAGTCGGTAACATGAATAATTGGTCTAAGAAAAATAAGTCGGAAAATTTAAAATACCCATGTCGTTGGTTTGAGTTAAAAAACAAAAATCACTATCTATACTAATATTTGAAAGCTGTAAAGTTTGTTTGTTTGTTTGAACGCGGTAATCTCAGGAACTACTAATCCAAATTAAAAATTATTTTACTGTAAGATAGCCCATTTATCGAGGAAGGCTATAGGCTATAAAACATTACGCTACGATCAATAGGAGCGTAGCAGCAATGAGAAATGTTTTAAAAACGGGCAAGATTTACGAAAATTTATATAAATAAAAATATGACTTTAAGTTTGCAAGATTATACATTGCTTAACATAGGCTGAACAGGTCTATGTTCAGCAGTGGACGTATTACTGCTGAAACGATTATGCATTATTTACCTTTTGACCTGATTGCATCTGCCGTTACAAGAGGATTGTTGCAATGATTTTTCGACTCCGTTTCTGTAGTCGATAAATCGTCATCCAATCTAACTATTACATTTTTCATATTTTAGTGCTATTACACGCAATAATAAACATGTCCATGTATGAGTAACCCGACTGTGAAGTAAGGTTGTTTTGTTCATACATTTGAATATTGTAGCTCTTCCAGGTATATATAAAATGTAGACTAGTCAAATAAATTGTGATAAGAAAAAGATGCAGACTAACATGCGGCAGGTAAGGTCGGGCAACCCGACGTGCATACTGACGACAGTAACATCATTATTCTGACACACGGTTAGATCCAACAACCAATGGAAGGCAAGCTCAGAGGACAAGCTGAGCTATCAAATTTTGAAACAGGATAATTTGTGACCTAAAATATGTTTATAATTTGAGTATTTATGTACGTGTGTATTAACGTGCTCTTCCAACCACGAAGGGGTGTTACATTTTTTAAAAAACATGTATCCATCGTGGTAACATTGCTTAACCTCGAAGATTTCTTCATCTGCTCCTTCGCCACCAAATCACGGACGGTGAGTCTATGATTTGGTGAACTTTCTTTGAACTTTCTTAAAATAAGTGAAGAGAAGAAATAATAATAATATTTATTGACGTAAAGTTCATACAAAAGATGTGAATTCCCTGGACCCTGAGACACTGGACTCAAAACTACAGTTCACATAACTATAGTTGTAAGTCCAGTATCTTCGACCTATAATATATAGTTATATATAGTACTCAAATGATACTTCTGTCTCTATTATACACCTAAAATAAATACAGTTTTTTAACTAATACATTGACAGCATGATGTTTTAAAATCGAGTTGAATTTGAGTAGTCAGACATACCTACTTAATGATGTATCTACCAAATTACTTATATTGTGATTTAACATAATGTTTTCATAACCAGCTTGCTCAAAAGCTGAATAGTTTGCCCATTACTATGTATCACTTACTTATTACTTGAAACGAACTTAGAAATAACTTGGAGGGAAAACTTTAAAGCATTCATTCTCTATGCGAAACTTGGCAGTCTCAAGTTTTAAGCTTTGGACTTATCATATCATAGAAGATTTGATTAAATTGTATGAACTTGGTAATTTATGTTTATTAAATACTAGATTTTCCACGAAATTCCGTCACGTTGTGTTTGATTCGTATAGTCTATGTGCTATTCTAATGTATAAACTATATTTCGGAGAATTTTTAAATCTAATTTGATTTCCGTTGACCCAGTTTCTGTTTTGTTTAAAAAGATGGTCTATTAACTCATTTAAACATGACCGCCGCAAGATAGCGTGTCTTTAGTTTGACATTTAAGTTGAATTTGAAGTGCACGTAGTGGGGCAGTGAGACTATTTGGCAGTCTGAATCGAGCGGTTGAAGTGACAACACGTCTACCAATAGACTTGTCACTATTTTTATAATCGTGTGGGCAAAGTGTTAGTGTGGTTATAGGGTCAGTGATGCAGTGGCCTTTGTGTAATCGAAATGATTAGAACAGTTGGCGAACTTTACTTTGCTCGAGGTATCTGCGTTTATATGATCGATTGCCATTACCACAATGTTAATTAGAATATTGAGCGCTAATAATTCACAAGGCCACCCTGACGCTCCGACATATATTACTTAAAGGTTTCATCAAAATCCGTTCAGTAGTTTTTGCATGAGAGAGCAACAAATATCCATCATCAGAAGAGTGGCTGAACCCTCGCACGAATAAATCTAATTTCCAGCTTTCAATTTGAAAAAAAACCCGGACAAGTGCGAGTCGGATTCGCCCACTGAGGGTTCATAAATAGTTTAAGAATCGAGTCTCAAAATATACGTACATTTTTTGGCTCATGATTGAAAGGTGTTGGACATCGCAAAACACTGCGAAACGTGTAATTAGCATTTTGATAAACTTTCGCGATTTGTACACATTATGTTAATATTGTGACCCCACGTTTCAGGAAACCCGTGACCACGGTCGTTGCAATACAGTCGAAACGTCGGGCAATAAACAAGGTATTTTACTTTTAATTATTCACGTGATTTAGACCCGTAATACATACATATATTTACATAATGTCTAATGAGCAGTAAGCCTAATTAGCAAAATGTCCATCTATCAGGTGGTCTTAACGTTTCACGATGTTGGACGTTTTGCTATTCAGACCTTCTGAACAGGAATGCATTTTTTCATTCACAGCTTCAAGGGACTATATACATTTGTATATGGTTTTAATTTCAAGTCCATATCTCCGCGCATTCAACATAAATGCTGAATGTGACCATTTATTGTCATAGTTGTGACGTGCAAACTCAAATTCATTGTTTATGCTAATGTTAAGATTGACTGGTTAAGGTTTTATCGTATATTTTTCTAAATAAAAGTTATTATACGGTTGTTTAGTTAGTTAGTGTGGTTAGGTTGTTAGTTATCCTTATTTTATAAACGATTACACTCACCAAACACAATGGTTCATTCAGTAAAATTTATTTTTGTAAAGAAAAACTTAATGATTTTAAAAGAGTGGCACATGAGTTTCTTGGCAGCTTCTTCTCATGAGCTTTACACTTGGAACTGCCACCTAACTCCATTTTGTTTTTTTTTTTTCAAACATTCATAATTTTATAAAATTTTTAGTATGTTTTAATTTGACGTTTTCAAATAATCATTAACCTGATTTTACGAAATAAAGATATTTGACTTTGACTTTGACTTTGTTTATTTTTTGTACGTCATATATATGGCAATAAAGAAACTTTTCTTCTTCTTCAAAATGATCCTATAAGGGTTCTGTTTTTATCTTTTAAGGTAACGACCCCAAAAACACATTCGAATCAGTATTGCATTGATAGGCTGCGAGGACGCGGACTCCGTAGTTATTTTGAATCAGAAGGCACAACTATTTAATCATTCAATAAATTAAAAAACCAACAAGTGAAATGGGCCTTGGAATATTAATATAAATAGTCAGATATGATATATATCAATAGTGACAGCAGTTTTAATAAATGTCATACATAGTTCCACGCCTCAGCGAAACTGCAATGCATAATTCCATTGCGGTTTCGTGATCATGACTTTGTCTAAGTGATTTTATGTTTTTTATGCCACTAATGTGGGACAAATGATACCACTATTTCCATCAGTGGACATCCAAAATGGAAATAGTGGGATACACCCCCTCGCTGATATCTAAATCCAGAATTTTGCCGACTCACGCTTCTCAACAAAAAGTATCATATTCATAAATAAAGTTTGTTTCGCAATCTCGTCTGTGGTCACAGTTGTTTCAAAGCGTTGTAATACATGCCAGAATTACACCTACGGTAACTTGTGACTCTGTAACGACAACCCTTATTACTACATGGATACGGGAAGTGGTATTTCAGATGAGAGATATGCACCCATTCATGAACCCCGGATAGAAATGACTTTTAAGGAAATGAAATATATAATACTGGTAGGTATAGTTATACCCAGTGTACTTATAGGCAACGTATCGTATATTATAACTATATTTTGTTTGGTAAAAACCAAGTGAATGTAACTGATTTACCTTGTAGTCTTTATAAAATAACATATTCAAAAAACGAAACAACAGCTAATATTTAGCACTTACCACTTACACTTTACACATACATCCCTACTAATATATAAATGTGAATGTAAGTTTGTTTGTTACGCTTTCACGCGAAAACTACTCAACTGATCATCATGAAACTTTGTATACATATTCTTGGAGGTATTAGAAGTAACATAGGATTATAAAAAAAAGGGGAAAATTTACGCAGACGAAGTTGTGCGGGACAGCCAGTTGATAATAAATAAAAGCAAAAGTTTGTGAGTGTGTGAATGTGAATGTTTGTTACTTATTGACGTTTAAACTGCACACTAATATTATAAAGGCGAAAAATTGTGAGTATGTGAGTGTGTATGTCTGTTACTTCTTCACATCTAAACGGCTGGAGCGATTTTAGTAAAATTTTGTTTGGTGTTAGCTGACACCTTTAATTAACATATAGGTTAATAAACCGCGGGTTAAACCGCGGGGTACAGCTGGTAGATTCATAAATGTAGTCCATAAAAGAAAATTCCCAAAAGTTTTATTAGCCTATATGTTAATCCAGGGTGTCAGCTAACTCCATACCAAATTTTATTAAAATCGCTCCAGCCGTTTAGATGTGAAGAAGTAACAGACATACACACTCACATACTCACAATTTTTCGCCTTTATAATATTAGTGTGATATAGTTTTAAATAAGAAAGATACCGTAGCGTCACCCACCGATGTATATGAGCTTTTCTTCATTTCCTTTCCTATATAAGCGTTCTTAGAAAATTTATTATATTTTGACATTTACCTCGAAACTTCCTATGAATATTATTAAAATATATATATTACGTGCAATTGGAGAGGCCTATGTCCAGCAGTGGACTGCGATAGGCTGATGATGATGATGATGATGATGATATATTACGGGTCTTAATCGCGTGAATAATTTAAGGTAGAATACCTTGTTTATTGCCCGACGTTTCGACCGTATTGCAACGGCCGTGGTCACGGGAAGACTGTCACAGAGTCTTCCCGTGACCACGGCCGTTGCAATACGGTCGAAACGTCGGGCAATAAACAAGGTATTTTACCTTAAATTATTCACGCGATTAAGACCCGTAATATATATATTTTAATAATGTGTACAAATCGCGAAAGTTTATCAACATTCCTATGACTATTTCAAAAGCAATATATACATAAGAAGTGTTCCTATCATGAAAGGTCTACTAATAACAAAACCATATTCGTAGAATTCAATTAGGTAAGCTCAGTCATGCGTTACAAAACAATATTTAAAGTTCACACTTGAAAAACTCCTGCCTTTAATCATTTCAGTAAGTACAGGCCAAATTTTTATTCTGCTATTAAAAATCAACTCTGTACTTAAACAGTAAAGCACATTTTCAAATGTAGATAAATTCAGCAAAATTTTCACCTTAAAATTTATTTCGACCTGTCGCAAGCGTTGGACAGAGTTAACAAGCAAAACGATGAAATTCAATGAACTATTGTTTCATTTAGTTGGAAAATATCATCCAGAATTTGTCAATATTTATCCTTCTTAACGAATAGTTTGGAACAGCAAATACTTTGGTACGTTGAAAACCTTACAGCGGAGATTAACAAATTCGTAAAAAGTCACTTTCTGTCTATGGTGGCAGTATAAAAAATATAAAAGTTTGTAGTCCTGAAGACATGCAATAAAAAAATGTTTTCATCTGAATGATATTGTTGGATTTATGCTAATTAAATATGTTATGTACAGATTATTATGTACTTGAGAAAATCTGTGGCACTACGTTACTAATTGTACAATGTTTCATTTTCGTCTATACCTGCTTCTTAGCGCCTGAGCCTTCTAAGAGCCTGATAAATTTTAATTCACACAATTTTCGTTAGCTTTCGCCCGCAGCTCCACCCACGTGGATGTCGGTTATCGCGATAAAATCTTCCTTATGTCCTTCCCCAGGACTCAAACTATCTCCATACTAATTTTCATCTAAATCGGTATAGCCGTTTGAGCGTGAAAGCTTAACAGACAGACAGAGTTACTTTCACATTTTTAATATTAGTTTGGATATATGGCTATCTCTGGACCTGAGACTTTATCATTTTGTTGCATAATGAAGCAAATAAAAATCAATTCATCTAGATCTGTTTCATTCCAAAATGGTGCAAAAGAATTCACAATTCTCCTATTTTATTATTTCTTTTTAGCACATACAATTCTATAATAATAATAATAATATCTTGGGACAACTCACACACCGCTATCTGACCCCCAAACTAAAGCAAAGCAAAGCTTGTACTATGGCAACCAGACAACTGACAAACATACTAATATATTTCTACATACATACATATTATAGATAAATAACACCCAGACACTGAATGAACCATCGTGCGCATCACACAAAGTTTTATCCTGGGTGGGGATCGAACCCACGACCTCTTGCATAGCAGTCGGATACACTCCCACCGCGCCACAGAGGCAGTCGATAATAATTTTCTTTTAAATTCATAAGAGAAAGGAAACTAAATCAACAATAATAATCAAAGGATGAGCCCGTAGCGACAACAGTCTGTAGCTAAGAGCTTCTTCTTCGTAATTATTATAATTTTAATAAAGTTATGTTATAGTTTTTATTAAGAGCGCCTTAGAGTGTACTAATTAACTAAATTACTACTAACGAGTGCTATTGTAGGTCGTATTCTTTGTGCATTAACCCCTAGAGCTAAAAGAGGTTGTAGGTTTGCTTTTGTCTTGGTGTACTCGTCTATCTATGACGTCATAGCTCTTACACGGATAAACCAATTTGAATGTTTTTTGCGATTTAGAAATGTGTAATCAAATAAGTCGTTTTTGTTATAATGAACTGTTTCGTCATGTTTCATCGGGTTTTTAGTGTGGGCTTCACAGACTTAAATTAACTGAAATCTCATGATGCCAGAAACAAGATCAATCCCACAATTCATGTTTAACATATGACACACAGAAAAGTATCTTTGTCGCTACTATTTAAGCTATTATTAGAAATTGACTGATTTTGATCAATTTTGAGTCTCAGGAAAGGAAACAGGACTTATCAAACATAATGATAAAACATCATTAAGTTTGATTCTGACATTTTATGGTGAAGTATATAGTTTTTACCTCTGTTGTAAGTAGATGCTCCTACTAAATATATTGTACCCACTAAGGCTGATTTTGGTTCATCTTATGTTTCAATTTTTTGATAATACAATTTGTATTAGTCGCAGCACCTTACCCCCATATCAAGTTTATAAACATTCAAACATTGCAAAATTGGCAATTTGAAAAAAGTGGCCGCGAGTTTTTATTGTCAGGTTCTTTTCTCCGGTTTTACCTATTGTTTGCGAACTTGGGTATTACATGTACATGTATGTTTTTATTGTTTGTTAAGTTTTAATTAACTTTTCATGGGACTAAAAGTGGAAATGAATGTGTATTTATTAATTTAACGTAAACAGTCAGCCGATAGGTTTCAACTTAGATAGGTCCTCTAACATACACACGGAAGAAACAGTAAAATCCATTTAAAATAAAATTGGCAAAAGAGGCAACAATTTAAATTCTCCATTCAACAGCTCGGTGTAAAACGCCGTATGTTTTAATAACAAGGCACAATATCCAAAACGGGCAATAACAACAGCTCAGAAAGCTATTACATCGGTGGTAGCGCAATTTGAGGCTATTCCACCGTGAAAATCGCCAGCCAGTTTACAATAAATCCACATGTATCCTACTGTTTGTACACGAGTTCTGTTTAGATAGTGTTGTTGATTTTTATTTTTAATACATTTGATCCTATGTTTTGCTGTTGTGTCTTATATTGAAAGTATCTACCTTTTTCGTGTGGCTCCTTCTGCATGGATTTCAGTTTTCGAATAACAGTGACGTAAATCTGAACGGTCTCTTTATGTGCCAAGTTTATATAATAATTCAGATGTTGCATACCGACAACTTAGCGCAGCATTCATACAAAACAAAAATAAATAGGTAACTACTGAAAATTAAATCAAATTTTAAATTTCAAAATCAAATCCGAGCTTATTAGAATGTAAACCACACAATATACCTACTATGTAAAATAACAGTTATGTTTACTAATATCACTATCACTGCTATAAAACCTTATATTCACTGGTATGAGAGAACAATATACCTATGTTAAAAAAAAACCTAAGAATCTGATAAACGCTATAATTATTATTTTTAAACTTTCGCGATTTTAATACATATTAGATATAATTCGGGACTAAATCGTGTGAATTATTTAAAGGTACGAACCTTTTATTTACCCGACGTTTCAATCGAATTGCAGCAATCGTGGTCACGGGTCGACTAAATAAAGGGTCGGGTAAATAAAAGGTTCGAACCTTTAAATAATTTACGCGATTAAGTCCCGAATTATATTTAAAACGCAATAATACCTGACAAGTTTTTCTCGAATCAGATGAGGCAGGCATACAATATATCCAGCTGTAGGTACAAGCATTCATACAGTGGCTCGTTCCATGTATTCTCAGAATTAAGCAGCTCGTAATTACCAAATGCTATCGAAAACCTAATACAAATCGAACAGAACACGATCTCGTCACAATGAGCTACGAACAAAGAGTAGGGGTGACCAGTTAGCATCCACCTAGCACACACTACGGCTGATTTTCGAAATTGCGACGTGATGTACAATAAACGCCCCGTACTTTCAATTTGTAGGTACCCCAATATTTTCCGCTCACATTTTCAATGGATTTTCAGTAATGACGTACGTCCGAGCAACGATCGTTTTTACTCCTATACAGTCATTAATTGTTGTAAAAAATATAGAGTGAATTCATTTTTTAATCTTGATAAATGTGGTGCAATGAAGTGTTGTGCAAATAATGCTGGGTTTTCGGATGTTGGGCATGAGTCAAAATTGACGAATGGTCGATTTATGTCTGTGACGTTTTATTTTTAAGAGTACATAGGTCTTTTATATCAACATGTTGATTTAATATACAAAAGAGCGCTGGGAATTATATAAATAGCTTATGAAGATTCAAAATATCATAAAAATGAATTATGTAGCTAACTGTATAAACCTATAAGTACCTAAATCTCTTTTCATTTTCCTTAAATACCTGCTAAGGAAATAATTGTACTTGATTATTTTGTATTCTAGTTCTAAGCTGATGTTTTTTAAAGTTTTTTTTATTTTTAATTAGACTTTCAATTCCTCTACGAGATACAAAACAAATCATAAATTCTCGTCTGTTTTCTGTTACCATTGTAGGTATATGAAGCACCAGTCAAACATCTGGTTTTGTTCAACTCTGTTTTCTTGTGCAATAATTTGGAACATGTGGCTGACTCCAATGTTGGTTTGAAACTTTTTAGGTACCTTATGTTTTGTTGGCTGTTAATACTAACTTTTGTGATGTAATAATTGTCCTGTTTTCAAAGCTCAGATGAATAAAAGTAGATCGATGACAAGATGACGAACCAGAGAGTAGTTTATTCAACCTATATTTCTTACGGCCGCGGCCGTAAGAAATATAGGTTGAATACCGCGGCCGGTCTCAATAATCGATCTTTCGATGGACTTGGCTACTAAAGGTAGACGTTTGACATATTTTGTATGAAGCTTATGTCATATATATGTATACATCTAGTAGACAAATCCATAGACAAACAGATTATTGAGACCGACCTAATGTGATGTGATAAAGGATGGATTATTTAACATTTTTTTTTAATACGAAATGACGACGAGCAGCCTATACACTCGTGGGCCTATACGCTAGCATAACAGTATCAGTGACACCCAAATCCTTGTTTAGCAAAGATCTGGATGTCACCTTTTGAGACATTAGTGCATAGGTCTCATTTGCCCAGTAACTACACTTGCTACACCGAAACATAGTGATCCGTTAACATCACTATTTCACGTAATAATAACTGACACTGTTGTAGTACCCATCAAGATGGCCTATGGCTTAGCTGGACCCGCACGCTTGCCACTTGTCCCAAACTCCGAACCTCTACAAACACACAAACTTGATAACTCAGCGCAAACGCCTTGAAACTTTTTTTGATTTGCGTATCAAAAACCAACACCAGACGGATCGGCGGCAAGTGTTTGAAGAGGAGACGTTTAAATTTGTTGATGCTTGACGGGTTTGGCAAGCGTGCAGACCCGGCCTTTTAGACCTACCACCGGTTCGAATACATTTTTCTCATAGCTTTATCATAGTATTAAAAAAAAAACATAAAAAACTCGCCTGCAAAAAGCTGGAATATATAACGTCATTGAATCGGAGGCATTACTGAATTCTGTTGAACGTAACATTATGCGTCATTGTTTAATAACTAGTTATTTTTACTTGATAGGTTGACAAAGTGATTTATTTTTATTTTTAACGTTGTTTTTTCTTTGATTTATCACTCTAAATCTTTATAATATAAGATTTAATATATTTTCGAGCTCGCCTTTTAAAATTATCATTAAAATAGTCAAAGTATTTCAAAAACACCTGCTTTTATTACTGAAATAACCAAAATGGTATAACTATGTTTTTAAAATCGAGTCACATCGTTCGCCGCGCCATTGTGGTTACTATCGAGTGTCATTATCAAAACGGTTGGCGCAAAAATAATGAAAATTTATGCCCTTTTATGATTGGTCAATAGGGAGGGTTCGCACGACAACTGTTTTAATTTTAGCATTAAGCGCAAAGTTTGAATATATAGACCTTATTAGGAACCGGCTCTTATTAGGCGCATCTATGTACCTTACCATAAAAAAAAAATAACTAGCTACGTTTTACCATCTATTATAAAAGGCTTTTATATTTGCGAGTAATTGACGGAATCTGTAGTCCGCTGTCCCAAAACGATCCCCTCTATCATGTAACTATTGAATTTTCGGCTGAAAGGCATACAAGTTTCTTAAGTAGACCATTCCACTGTCATCGAAAGTCTAAAACAGGCCGTTCCATCGTCCCAGTCTGCGCCAAGCCCGCCTTATCCTCAGTGTATGTTACTCTTTAATAACTAACCAAATACCTTTTTACACAACACATTAACCCAGGCCTTAATCATAAACAGCGCTTAATCCTCAAACGATAAATCAAAACATTGGGTTCAGGACAATGGGGCGCTTATGACCCGCAATTCTCGCCTCAGGGGTGAAAATGCCCGGCATGTAATAACAAGACCTTACTAATTTCTGCAATCAATTTTCCCTGCTAATGGTAGACCACACTGGTTTCTTTTGAATATTTACTTTTTGTTAAAGTAGAGAACCTGCGGCCTGCTCAAACGAACCTACATCTACTATTTAAGTATACACTGTTTAATAAATCAATAATAAACATTTTAGGACATCTCACTTACGGCCATCGAATCTCTATTCCCCTTTATAATTATAGATAAATTAAAATTAAATATTAATTAATTAACAACTCGATCTGACAACGGATAAAGAAGACTTCAAACATGGAATAAACAGTCGCAGGTTAGGAACAGGATACTTGGAACATATTCTAAAGTGATTGATATCAAGGTGGAATTGTCATGGTTACCTGTGTTTTGGCGATACGCCCAACTTTAGGTATACGACAAATTTAAATAATTATACGTTAGTGAAGAAAACTAATGTTAAACATGACAAATTCACTTTGCCGTTGAAAAACTATTGTCCCCATACATCAACATAGGCCGCGGTTAGTTAAAAATAAAAAAAATAAAAAATAAAAATAGCCTTTATTTACTCTGACCTTCTTTACACAATATTGAAATAAATATTAAAAAGTAGAAACCATACTTAAAGATTAAATAAATCTAGACTAGTTACTTATAATTAGAAGTTTTTAATCAGCTACCAGGTCAGGCTGTCTTTCGACATAGGCCTCCAAGTTCGTTAACCAACCAACTACAAATAAATTTGCAATTGCAATAATGATTTTTGTGATACAACGATATGGCTTTAACTTGAGCTACGTGCCTTGTAACTCATTTGAATCACCTCACACTGCACTAACGTAGCACTGTGTTCATATCCTTACATATGATGTCCCCCTGCTGGGCACGGGTCCCCCTAGTAAAACCTACATATTAAAGATTCTAGGGGTTATTGCCATAATCGCTACGCTTGACAAGCGGGTGGGCGACGGCAATAAGGTAAGGTAAAAGTACGCCCTGGTGTGAAATTCCTCAGTAGCCTTGACAACACCCATGGGTAGAGATTGGGGTGGTGGGACTGCTGTTCTTAAGCCAAAAGCCTTTGTGGTACCTACATAAATTGGGCGTCTTGTCAAAACGAAGCTTGCCATGATATTTCCAGCTCGGTATCTATCACTTTAAAACATGTTGTAGATATCCTGACCTATCGTGTTCATCACACAAAATATATTTTGGATGGGAATCGAAACCACGACATCTGGCTTAGTAGTCAGGGTTAGTTACCACTAAACTAAACTCATTTTTGACGAGTAAATAAATTGATCCATATTTGTTTTAAATTATTTATTTTGCTATTTTGAAGATGTTATTTTTACATTTCATACAGTTCACAAATAAATAAATATTGACACAAGTTAATCCACACTTCAAAAGTTAATAATACTCTTATTTTACTTATTGGTATAAATGGTTTCATTTTGTGTTATAATACAAATAATAAATTAATTTTAAAATAAATTAATTGATGACATTCTCACTAAAATCCAATGGCTTTATCTCTTACTTAGTTAAATAAAAATATCAATATTTCAAACTGTTACATTTATGAAACCGCCTTGACCTAACCAAAACTGTAAAACCATTACACATTATTATTTTGACATTTTACAGTGATGGCTTAATTTCTGTCAGTTTCAGTAACAGTTTAGAACAGTCGTTAAACAACTGCTTATTTTTTTTTTTAGATTTTTTTTGATACGCATTAATTATATAAACTATCAATATCATACTGTGTACAATATAATTTGGCATATTTCCATATTTCTAATCATTACAACAATACATAAATCATTCAAACTTTCTAATGTATAATTCCTACGTACAAAAAACTTCAGTTTAATAATTAATAAATCTTAATATGCTATTTTAATACGCTTTTTAATCTTACTTAGAAATAACTTACATTTAAACACAATTATAATGCATCTATATTCCTAGTTTATATTTATCTAATTAAAATAATTAACACATACGGTCAGTCATTTCTTTACAAAAATTTGGTAAATCTGAGACTGTTTGTCAAATTCATCTAGGGTTTTATCAAATCATAGATGACTTAAGGTCGGAAAAAAACAATACCAACCTACATAGGCGTTACTCTCTCCGGTACCCTTACTTCCCTCAAGCTATAAACGGATCTTCGTATAGCACCGCCTTCGTGACGATTCGATACGTGGTGCAAAACTTCAGGTAACGACTCCCCCTCAGAATGAGTCATCGTTTCATCAGTCAGAATGCCACTTTCGTCTCGTCAAGATCTATGCAAGAACTCCGAAGTAAGAACCTTTTGATTATTCGCCTTTAAAACTTTTTCATGATGCCTTAATCGATGTACAATCTCATCGTGGAGAACATTAAAGCACATGGCAGTAAGAGCGAGACCAGTCATGATGTAGATTGAGCAGAACCAAACGGTACCCGTAGACGCTCCGTTCTTCTGAGTGGCACCAGGAGCCAAATGTCCAAAACCAATTGTGCTGAGACTCATGAAGCAAAAGTAAACCCCGTCTATAGGACTCCAGCCTTCTAATTGATATAAAACTAGTGCACCAAAGAAAATATAGGTAAAAATCGCAGCCAAACATAAAGAAATCGGAGCTAGGATGGATAGTCCTCGAAGAGATACCTTAGAATCAGTATCAGTGCAACTCATTGAATCACAGTCTCGTAAAAAGCTTAGACCTTGGGTTTTGTCCTTGATAGAATTTGTGCTAACACTGTGAGCTTGAGACGCCGATATAATCGTTCCTGAAGGTGACCTTACATAATACGGTTCTTGAAGATTAAGAGTCTGGTGTCTGTAGTCATCCTGTCTTCTTACTTTTTCTTTTCTTTCTTTACTTGTCATTGTTCTTTCGTCAAGGCAGCAATACCCACATTTTGTGCATAAACAACAGCAAAGAGCTCGGCTGAACACGCTTCTTGCCAGTCGTGATAATAAAGCTCCAACTACGGATAAATATAGAAGTGTTAAAGGAATGCCAATGACTGCGTACCCAATTGTGACTGCCTTTCCTAGAGCCGTTCGTGGTGCCACGCTGCCGTAACCTGCACACAAACAAAATAGAGTTAACAACACATCAAATACTATTTAAGTTCTAGTAAACTATAATAGATAACCAAATTAGTCAATACCTATAATATCTATTACACATCATTGTCAAAATACTTGTAATGCTGCCAAAAACAATTTAAAATCCTGTCATGAGTTTGTAGGTATCCTAATAGATATTGGAGTCTTTATTGACGTTATAGAATTCTATAATGTGTACAAATCGCGAAAGTTTATGAACATATATCTTTTTAAATTGTTAATATTTTGTTCAACAATTAATATTTCTTACCTATAGTCGTCAAAACTGTCAATGAGTACAAAAAGGCTTTGGCAAAGTTCCATTCATAATCATCCACTACTAAAGCAGGCGCTGATTCCAACGCTCGTGCTCCTCCATATTGCGCTGAGACATCGGCCGCTACCCTCGCCACCAATTTTTCCTGGAATCTCGCTATCTCCTGAGCCGCCAATCTTGTCCAGTTTTCTTTATACAAGATGTTCAATGAAACTGTAATCTCCCAAATACTTTCCACTGTTTGAGACCTCAATTCTGCACTCGCTTGACTGATAGTACCATTCAATTTTGACAAAGGTACAGATTTCTGATTATCATTTGCCTGGTATGATGTAGTGGCTAAGGTTTTCTGATGAACTTTAGCTGCCCCCCCTTCAATCGCCAGAAATATAAATGCCCCTAGCAAAGTATAAGCTAAGAGCAAGGTGAAGATGCCCAAGTTTGTCACACATCCCGCTATGACACTCTTTTTCTTACTCTTTTTAGTTTTAACGCAGAGGCAGCAAGTAGTGATGACGTCATCGTCAATCCTGTAGCTCTCTGATTTCCCATTTTTCTTGTATTTGCCATTCACATGATTCTTTTTCTTAATACTTTTTTCCATATTCGTTTTCATGGGTGTCTATTGGTTGACATTTTATCGGAAAAAGCATATGTACAGAGTGATTTTTATGCAGCCCGGCGGGAAAGAGATAGCGATGAAGCAGCAAAAATCCATCTGCGAAACAAAAGTTCACGTTAATACAATTTGTATTTTATTCTTTTTCCAATGAGCTTTGGATCTTCAAAGGTCCGTATAATGCCGAAATGGGCAAAATAAAACTGCTTTACCAGAAAGAGGCGGGGGTAATAAAGGAAAAGAAACTCGGTGAAGACAAAGTAAGATATATTAGCATATGCTGGGAAAATATGGGGGAAAATACTTCGTTTAGTGTTTTCTTAGGCCGTGTGATCATATCAAAATGTGTGAACATTGTGTATTTAGGGTGAAGCGCTGTATCAATAAAAGGTTTTATTGTTTTACCGCATCTCTGGGATAGAATTAAATGTTTTACTTAGGCCCTGGTTGGTCTTGAAGTATTCCCAGAAATGCTGAGTGCTATAACGTTGTGGATATTGTTATTTTTTATTTACTTTTAGTATACTTATGCTGAAGGTTATATTTGTTTATTTGGGTTAAAATGCAAAACAGTTTTCACAATAAATGCGTTACGACGTCTTACGTTTTTATTTTTGCTATTTGGGTTTTTTTATTATATATTTAATAATCTAAAGGTAATGCAATAATAAGGTAAGGTTTGTTGAAACGTGGTATTTATTGCACGTGGCAGCTAAAAACTTAGGGAAGGTCTACTTTTCACGCAAAATCCAAAAACATACATACATACATATTAATGTTAACTAGGTATTAAATACTAGCGGCCTTAATCGTTACAAACAAACAAAAATATAAATCTTTTCTCTTTATAATATTTGATCTGATGTAGATAAATGAATATAGATATCAAGCTTTTGACCGCGGCTCCACCCGCGTTAATGGCGGGTGGTCACAATTATAACTATTGTATGTTTTCGCATCACAAGCTCACACTTCCACCCTAAATTCTGTCGACAAAAAAGGGATCGTCATAACCAAAATTTTGTAACAAATACCAAAATGATGATAACAAACGAACAAACACTCTTTGGCTTTTATAATATTGGTTAGGTTATGTTTAGCTGTCGCACGCAGTTTCACCCGCGTGCATAACTTTAGCCCGTTTAAGGTTAATTATCGCTTTCAAACACTAAAAGATTTGTTTCTTTATCCACAAAATCAAATTTCAAAGATGTTACTTTAAAACTGCCGAAGTTTCATACAAACAAACACTTCTATATTGATCTTTCTTAGGAGTTGATGTTCCAAAAACGCTGAAATATATATTTCTTGTTTTAAATCAAAAAGCCAAATACGAAATTTCAAACATCTAACTTTAAAACTGACAAAGATGGATAAAAACATTTGCATGTTTTTATTAAACTATTTTACTCCCTTAAGAGTTGATTATCCAAGAACGATGAAACCCGTATTTCATTATTTTAAACCAAAAAGCTAAATACGCATATATATTATGAATAAAGGCGATAAAGGCGGTAAAGTTGCAAAAAAATCTTCTTATTGGTAGAATATTTTCGAAATTTTACGTCCCAACGATGGTTTAGGCTGTGCGTTGATCCATCAGTAAGTCTACGAGTGCTACCAATGTTCAATTAAATATTTACTGTAGACAAACACTATTCACATCTTATTTACATTAAACTTTTTGAATTTAAAAACTCAAATTACGTGACTCGAACTCGAATTATGTGAGCAAACGCGATTTTTTTGCAAAACATTTAAAATTATTTGAATGTTTTGCAAAAAAATCGCGTTTGCTCACATGCGTGATATAATATAATATAATAATAGACTAGCTAGACAGCATATTATAGACTAGCTGTCCCGCGCAACTTCGTCTGCGTAATTTTTTCCCGTTTTTGCAACATTTCTCATTGCTGCTCCGCTCCTATTGGTTGTAGCGTGATGTTATACAACCTTCCTCGATAAATGGGCTATCCAACAGTGAAAAAAGTTATATAACATCCAGACTCAGAATAAATCATCGCGCTAATCGCACATAGTTTTATCCTGGGTGGGGATCGACCACCGTCCTAGCAGTCAGAGTCACTATCTCCAAGGTGAACAAAAGCCACTACTTATGTCAACTCAATTAACCTAGGTGATATCACCTGGGTGCAATGATTCCAAGGTGATATGAGGACACTAGTTATGTCCACATTGTTCACCCAGGTGAACAAGATTGAATAAACCCTAGTATGTCATGTTATATTTGTAAAATCAGTTCTAAGACGTCGCATCGTTTACTGCATGCTTTTTACAGTAATCATATTGTTATCTAACCGTTCATTTATACATGAACAAATGACGGTTCTCCACATATCTAACATCTAAATACACAAGAAGCACTGTGTACTGTGTATTCGTTCATATGTATATTCACACAACAAACATATCTAACTCACTGTGCTCGATCACACGAAACAATATTGATCTCAAGACCATTTAGTGAACTTGCCAGGTAGTTATTGTAGCCAATGCAATATACGTGCTGGTATACTTTTATAGGGTTGTGAGATAACTGTGAACTAATATATATATTTTTTAAATTCATGGTTTATAAAACCTATTTGTTACTTAACGGTAAGTAATTTCGGTTACGGCGGCTAATCCCATCAGAGACTAGGCTACTAACTAACTACGCAGGAGATATGGCATGTAAACACAAGTGCAAACGCAGACAACAATTCGCAGGACCGGCGACATGTTCTCCGAATGGGGGCCTATGATTTTTTTTTAAAACGGCCAGCGTCCCGATTTATTCAGTTGCCACTGCTCGAGGATATGATTAATTGGATATTAATTGACTATTATTAAAATAAAATATTTTATATTAACCATGCAATAATATACCATAACCACGATCGGTGCAATTCGATCAAAACGTCGGGTAAATAAAAGGTTCGTGCATTTAAATAATTCACGCAAATAGATATATTTCATATCTATTTGCCATAAAGTGTTCCGAATAATTTAAAGTGTCTATAAATATAATTTATGTCAAAATATTATGTTTTTTTACAGATTTAGACTTATTTGCCAAGCCCTAACAAATTTCGTTGTAGATTAAGTCAATTATTAAACAGCTCAAACGTTAATATTTAAAATAATAACAATTATATATTATTAATTTTAACTAAAATATTATCTTTATATACTGTACTATATGTACATAAAATTACTAACAGGTACACAAAAAAGTGTGTGGTACCGGCTCCGCCGTGTGGTACCGGCTTAAGAATAGTACCACCCCGTCTCTTCCCGTGGGTGTCGTCAAGGCGACTAAGGGATTTCACAACGGAGGACGGGCAGCAGCGTCCTCTGCATACTTGAAGTCTTACTGCGATCGCCAACCCGCTCGCCAAGCGTGGAGATTATGGCAATTACCCCCAGGATCTACATACTACTAGGTTCTACTGGGGAGACCCGTGCCCAGCAGTGGGCCATCATATGGGTTGATATGTATGTATGTATATATATATGTATATGTACACAAAAAAGTATTTTAAAATTATTTAAATCGGTCCAGCCGTTCAGTCACATACACACATGTCACTGAGCTCTTGGTAAAAAACACTGCACTTTTTGTGTGTGTTCTAGTGGATTCGATGATGGTTTAGATTCACAATTGAACCCGATTCACAAAAAAAGAGGCTTTCGCCGGGACAACTAGTTTATTATATATCTATTTAATAGTTATCACAATTTTTAGTTCGTAAATAACGAAGCTGATGTGTTTTGAAGTAATTTTTATAGGCATTTCTTGCCAAAGACTTTACAAATACAATAATTGCATTTTTGAAAGATAGAAAATGCAATTATTGTAACTGATGTGTTTTGTACAAATTTTAAAAATACTTTTTTGTGTACCTGTTAGTAATTCCAAATAAACAAAAAGAAAATAACTAAAAGTAAATGATTCGATCACAAAAAAAGGTGACGTCACATGCTTGTATTTCGTATAAACTTGAACAGAGCGAGTTGTTATATACGTTTCTTAAAAATGTGCTGATTTGATTTAAGACAAATACCCTATTAGAGAGAGGCACAATCAAATAAGTAAAGTAAACTGAATTAATGAAGCTACAGCCCTATAAACTCAATACGTTACTACAGAAGTTTAAACTCTCACAGAATATATCTGCATTAGAGACAATTACAGTACAATATATGATTGTCCACAAGTTTCAGCGTCGCACGTTGGACCAGTAATTTGAAGTGCGGTGGGGTTAGATGCAATTGCTTCCAGAACTTGTCCTCTTGTAACTATTGCTCTACGTTACTTGGATATTTCGATCTTCTGTATTTGGGTTTCTTGGTTAAGGCATCAGACTCGCAATCGTGAGGTAGCAGGTTCGAATCCTGCTCATTATACTACCGACGTGAACCCACTCCTAACACAAGCCTTTGAGTTTAGCTGGAGGAGTTAACAAGATTACTAGTAATGTAGGACCCAATCCAACATTACTAGTTATCTTTAAAAAAAATACATATTTCAAATTTTCAGTCTCAAATCTGATTGCATTTTATTTTGGGTTAACCCTTGTAGACCACAGCGCTGGCAAGTAAAGTTAGAGTGGAAGAGTTTGTTTGTCTGGTTGGTTGAACGCAAAAATTACTGGTACTTTTGATTCGAATTGAAAAGAAATGGTAGTCTGTAAAGTCGGTTTACGGACGATAATTTTACGTGATGACGTCATAAGAAAACATTGATGACATCTCGCCATTTCCGTTGCTTGGCAACCAATCAACAACGTTAGTTTCAATTGCATCGCATGTCATGTCGCTGCATTCGCCATTCTCTGTTGCTTAGCAACCAGTCAATAACATGACACTTTTTCGTGCGTGCACCCCCTCATCGATTACGTCAAAAACACGTCAAAAAAATTTTTTTGTGTTGGATAGTCTACATGTCTACATAAAATTACGCTGTGACCAATGGGAGTGGAATATTGATGAAAAATGTTACAAAAACAAGGAAATTTTGCGAAGACATAGTTGCACTGGCCAGCTAGTAATTTTATTTACTTACCTAATGCCTCTTAAAATTATCTAATAAACTTTCACCATAAAAGTATCCCATAAATAAATGAAGACCATTATTCAGACAACGACAATAATAAATAAAACTTGCTTAATCACCTTCCTATTAAAGAGAACGAAATTATTTGGGAAGTTGTATCATTAACCGTCTTACACCAAGGTCCATTTGATTCCACTACATTAACTCTAAAAGATACGATTCGGTCCTTGGGATTTTACGTTTGTTGAATTTTAATTGATTTATTGGATGGATATTTTAAGTATCTACAATGAATTATGATTATTTTATTTTCTACATTTTTTAAACTTCGATAAAAAGATGAGAATAATAATAATAATCTAACTCAAACAACGCTATCTGATCCCAAACTAAGCAGAGCTTGTACTATCGAAATCAGCCAACTGATAAACATACAATATTTCTAAATACATACATATTAAAGATAAATAACACCCAGACACAAAATAAACCATCGTGCTCATCACACAAAGTCTTATCCCGGGTGGGGGGTCGAACCCACGATCTCCGGCTTAGCAGTCAGGGTCACTAACCACTAGACCAACAGGCCAGTAGTTATTTATGAATGTGTGTATCTCTGTGTTTGTATGGCTGTGTAACTTTTGTCTGTATGTCATAGTAGCTTCTATAGTAATAGACAAAATTGGATATGGATTTATCTATACTTCTATAACTAATAATACAAAGAGTCAAGGTTTGTGAGTTTGTGAGATTGTAGGAAAAAATCTTTAGATCTTACTGAACCGTCTTTATTTTTTTTACCGATAGCAAGAAACGTTATTTGTGAGTCCCCACTTGAAATAGGCACGGGTCAGCTTATACGAAAGCAAGTATATTTAGCATGCTTTTTCCCTTTGTTTCATGAAAATTGGTTCAAATATTTTAAAGATAATCAACTGTTTATCGCACGTATCGGGGGCTTTTAATATGCACTAATTAGCTTGTTATCTATAATAAAGTAAGAGTTATAATAATGTTCTCATGACCAGCTTTTCGCTATATTATTGGAGATATAATTTCACATGTTTGTGTGCAAAGATTGGGGCAGTCTCCATTCCTTTCCCTCCAATTTCTTAAAGTTATCTAGCAATGAGGGATTGTGGTCCCACATTACTAGCAATCCTGTTAACCCCTTCAGTAAGCTCAATGGCTTGTGTTAGGAGTGTTTTCACGTCGGTAGTATAATGGGTAAGATTCGAACCCGTGACCTCACGATTGCGAGACCGATACCTTAGCCATTAAGCTACCGCCGCTTTTAAAAGTACTAATTGTTACGGCAATGACAATATTTAATTGAAGCTATATAGCTTGACCTATCTATTATACTTGGACCTATATAAACAGCACGTAAGTAATCTACCTAAATTGTTCTTCCAAATGTTTCCAAGTCTTTAAACGTTGCAGCATTTACAAGTTCCATTCGAACCAAAAGAAGACACCTCCGAGTACATTTTACACCCTTAAAACAATTTCGAGCGACACACCAAAATATCAACAGCACTGTAACTACAGATGGCATGCGACCATTCTCAGCATTCCTCGGCAGTAGCGCCCTCTATAGAGAGCAATTAGACGTCCCCGAAGTTCAGGTCGCCCCTTCAATAAACATTACTAACAGGAGAGAAATAGAGGAGGATACGAATACTCTTAAAAATGCAGGACTGCAAGGACTTTATTTTCGCCTTAGCAGACACGTTCGAATTAGACGCAGTGTTGCAATTTTCTGGCGCGAGAATTTAATATGTTGCAGATTTTGGTGACGCTGTTGTTCACAGAAAAGAAAATTAAAATTGTACGTTTGGAAGGCGAGGTATTTTCAGCACCATCTATGAAATACTAAATAAAAACGTGAAATTGCCATTAAAACATTATTAGATAGATATTAAAAATAGAGTTTTGGTTCAACAAGGAGAGTTTAATTAAAGGTGTATTAAGAATTAACGAAAAAAAGAATGTAACTTATGATTAAGAATTGTACAAGAGGTTAGGTATGTTTAATAGATAACAGATTGTTTTTGATGTAATATAATAATTATTTGTCCAAAACGAGTAATAATGCTACTACTTGAATAAAATATGCAGGCTCTATAGTAATTGTTTGTCACAAAACCCAGACTCAAAACAACAATTTGTGGATGATACAAACTGGTGTCCCGTGTGGCAATCGAACCCACGACCTTTTGCGTAGCAGTCGGACACACTCCCAGAGCGCCACAGTGGCAGTCTGAAGTCTGGCAACACCGTTTATACAAAACCAACTGAAACTATCGTGTGATGTTAAAGTTTGTAAACCTACTAAAATATAAATTATTGAAATCACTTTATTTTAATGAGAACATTATTATAGGGTCAGCTATGGGAAATAGTAGCTGTGGTAGAAAAGAAATGAAGTTAACAGAGAAATCAGAAGTAAAAACCCGGCAAGTGTACAATGTAGGGTTTCGTAGTCACCTCCCTCCCCATCCGAATAAAGCGGCTTAAGAATTGGGTTTTCTGGTTTTTGTTTCATACTTGCAACGTTATACCTATTTCATAATAATTTTCAATGAAATTTGTACTAAAATTTTGTTACTTCCCATTTGATCAGCTGTTAGAGTTAACTATTGGGGTTCCGTTTTGTCATTTTGGCTACGGAACTTTAAATATTGTGTATAAGAAGTTACTTCTCAATAATTGATTATATGGAAGACAAAAACGCTTGGAATTGAACTGCTTTCTCTCACAGGCTATTCAAATGTACTTTAGGATTGTATGTGCATAATTATATATATTTACTTTGTAAGAAGTGTAGTGCTGGGTTTGCTGAATATGTTAATATTTACTTATTTTACAATCACTTATAGTATTATTATCTAGTTACCACTGATTTATAAGCGATTACACCCACCAAACGCATTAGTTTGTTTAAAAAAAATACTTTTGTAAATAATAATAACATTAATAACTTTTCATTTCGGACCAGTGCATATCCTTATTTTGTTAGTAACAAGATGGAACTTAAGAACTTGTGTTAGTATTATAAAACTTAATATTAATTATAAAATATGCTGACCGATGATACGCTAAGCAACTTCAAAGTTTATTTGAGTGCATGTAGTTGCACCCATCGCTTGAGCAGCGGAGAGTCCCATCGGCTAGCCAATACGCACAGGATGCTGTTGGTATTGGATCGCAGCCGTTCAAGCGTAGAGGCGCAGCGCTTACGCATTATTGCGGCAAAACTATCAATGCTACCCTCAAGCAAACATGCCCGACGCACTGCAGAACCGTGGAAGCCCCATCAGCACCCTGTACGCATTATTGTACTGGACACGCAGGTCACTGTATGCCCGCTGCGTATAGTTGATCCACAGGCTGCTGAAGGACTGGCAGTATCCTTTGAAAAGCGTCTTCTTTACCTGCTCACTACAGCGTACAAACCTACGGACCAATATATTACAACGGACAGCCAACGATCTGCGTTCCCTTTCAATGTCCACATTATCTCGCATATCATCGGTGACCCAGTGGCCCAAATAATGGTAAAGAAAAACTTGATTTTAAAAGAGTGGCCCATGAGTTTTTTTGGCAGCTTCTTCTAATGAGCTTTACACTTGGAACTGCCGCCTAACCTCATTTTGTGTTTTTTTTTTCAAACAATTAACAATATTTCTTATATAATCATAATCAATAATTTGGTTTTACGAAATAATGATTTTTGATTTTGAGTTTACAATAATGATTTATTCAAATAAATCGCCTTGCCGCGCCATATTATAAAATCGCCAGAAAATGCCGTGGCTGGGAGAAGAAGAAGAATGTATTCTAATTTTACTACTATAAATTATTCAGCGATTTAAAGAAATTTAGGCGTCCGCGTTTTTTTTAGTATGACCCTTGACAGGATGATATCTAGGGCAGACGGGCTCACGGCCCTACAATAGAGCTGACATTACCGAAGAAGATCTTATTAGCATCAAGTTTAGTTGTGCTGTTTTCAGAGAATTTCATTTGACAGTCTCATTAGTGTCAGCATTTATTACGATCACAAAATAAAAAAATAAAATAGGACATTTTGTCTACGAATCTTTTTTATTATATCTAATTTAAAGAAGCATTGTATATTATAATTACAATGTTTTATTATTATTCGTTTTATAGTACTTTCTAGAGGGCTGACGAATGGTTGCATTTTTTACAGAAAAAAATCTTTATAAATATCTCTTCGAGGTAATCGTGACAATACATGAATGGCGACCGAAAAATCAATATTACTTATTAGATATATGTATTTGAATTAACCTGTAACTAATCAATGTACTTATATTGGCATTAAAATCTATAGATACAAAAATAACAATTGCTTGAAGAATTCCTTTAAAAAAGCGATCGATTGTAAAATTACAAGCAATAATCCAATGCAGACTCATTTAAATGGTGTTCTTTGTAAAAAAAAAAACATTTAAATTTATCAGGAAACTATCTGAAGCAATAAGAGCAACAAATTGCAGACGTTAGAACGTGCTGGTGCTGCCTTTTGCTATTGAGTCGAACTCACCGTGATATTATATGATAAAAATTACAAAAATCTATGTACCTACTGTAAAAAAACACACTGATAGTACTTTTATATTGATAAACAAAACATTTCACGCGAAATTATTCCCTGACCATTCAAAACTATTTAAGGGCATAAGTAGTCGCAAACTGTGGTAACTCAGCTCAAAGTATACAGTAACCTAACACGCGAGTACTTCCAGTTAACGCCCAACAACACAGCCTAGCCTCCTAATCAGTATACCTAATGGACTCAGGTCATTTACCTCTAAGTCTCCAAACAATCCTCTCATTCCTATATAACGCTAATCTCTTCCATTTAGATATAATTACATCACATTAATACACCTCAAGCGTCCTTTTGTATGATCTGTCCTGTAATTACACATTGAGATCAGTATTCAGAGCAATATCTATTATTCGCTCTATGATCTCCATTGAAGGTACAAATGGGTCTCCAGATATGCACTGAGATCCACTGGATGGCTACACTAGACATCGATTGGATATAAGCTCTGTACAATACAGCGAGAATTTGTAAGGAGGTTCCAAGTGTTGCCAAGCGTTCGAATTTTTGGAACAAAGTCTTTGACGTTCCAGAAAATAAAATATGAGATTCTCGCTTGTTGACACGAAATGTGTCTGAGTCACAGTCCTAGGAATGTAAAAAAACAGATTGAGTATACTACCTATAGCTCAAAGCTCTTTTCCAGAAATCCTTTCGTATAGGCTTGCATCACAAAAAAAACCTCTTTACAAAATTTCAGCTTTCTAGGTTTGGACTGAGCGTCGATGAGTGAACGAATTAATGAGGGCTTTTTTTTGAGGGGGGGGGAGTTTATTTGTATAAGAAAATAGATGAAGGCTTACAGTAAACACACAACACCAGGTGACCGATGAATGGGTTTTTTTACAACAAATACAACTTTAACAGATATATTTCGGAACTTAATCGCGTGAATTATTTAAAGATTTAGTCCCATATAAATATTATTAAATACAAATATTATTTATATTTAAGTTAGTAGCCGTCAAAGTGAACTTAAACAAAAAAAAAAAAAGTACGCAACGGACAATTTAATCAAATGCATTGACTAGATCCACGAACTCCTCAACTTAAATTTGACTGAATAACATTCAATAGCCAAATAAAACTCACAAAAACCATTCTTATCCTGAATCCATAAGAATCTAATTTGCACCTTACTTCACATAAAAGCAGCTGGCAATAATCTGCGAGGTTGGCACCAGAGACGGCCATTAACTGCTCTGGCAACACGAGTGTCCTCGTCTTGAATAGAATCGAGCGTTTTATGATTGGCTTAGAGGCTATGAACAGGTATCGTCCATTTGTGGTGAATCGAGTGAAATGATTCTCGACTCGATACACAATAGTGATCATCTAACTTACTTACTATACAGTGGTTCCTTATCTAGGCCACATGACTTGAAACTTGAGCTTGAGATTTAGTATTAACGTTAGAAGTTTCCGATTAGCATTACTGATACCTTTGATATCGAAATAATAATCAAATTGATGATCGGTTGAGTAACAAACAGATAAATAGAAATACAGACAAAAATCTAATGCCTAATTTTCTATCTATGTAAGATATGTATTCATAAAAAATATATAAACTTGTAGGTATTATAAACTAACATTTTATTAAATTTATTTGTAATGGATGCTTTTTATTATAATGAGACGTTACTTTTACGCTGACTTCTGAATGAAAATGAATACATATTTTAATCTAAATTATGAATCAAAATAACAAATGATAATCTAAAATACATCATTTATAAATACACACAAATGTATACCTTAAAATTTTTGACAAAAGTAACAATTTTGATGAAAGCAACATTATTTAAATATAGTGGATTTGTACAAAATCGTTTGCCCAAATGACAAATTTGCTTATTCGAATCTTTTCTAGCTAAGTTAATATTTAAAATGAATGAAAGTACAGCTCAAAGTATTGTGAAACGCAAATGGGATTACTTAAATACTTAGTACAAAAAATATTTTTTGATAAAAGATTTTTATTGTACGAAAAAAACATCGCCGAATCATTTTTGGGAGTGATTACTTAAATGGTGATTTTACTTTTTAAAAGATAAAAGTAATGTAAGTACAGTTTTGGTTAGCTTACATTTCAGTAACGTATCATTGTTTTGATATTTATAACAGAATATTTATTATTCTTTTTTTTTTTTTTTTTTATATATGGGAAATCATCATATGACTTCTCCCGCTATGGGCACGAGCGGGAGGGCGTGTCAGACTCCTACTGACTAAAACCCATCTGTGTTCCTTCTTTATTTATATATTTATTAATCTGGTACATCATATCTTAAATTTTGATAAACGTGTCATTAATAAAACCTATTTTAAATCCTTTCTAAAGTGAATTCTCGAACAAAATCCACCGTAAAAGAGGAAATTCCCCAGAAAAATTCATTCGATCCCTTCCCGCGGAGTAATGTGACGATACCCAAATCCAATTTCAGGTGATGTCGATAAAGATTTTGCATAAATCAGAGATATAATCCAATATTACCGCATTTTAGCCGCCACCTCTCCTAATGTTCAACCATTGAAATCTCTATTTCAATTTAAATGAGTTATTTCATTACGTTCAGTTCGAGAGGATTTCTAAGCGGGTACTGCGGGCATAAATTCAGAAATTGATAATAAAATTTTAGTAGGAACGCATTATGTGGACTGTTTTATGTAGGACGCTGGAATGGTGTGTGTTTGCGAATGGATTTTGCAGAAATTTATGACTGAAAAAATCTGAGGTTTATGTTGTTTTGATTCAATGCAGTGGTTTCAATATTGCTGCCTCCGAATGTTTAGACATTATGTAGGGCTAGCACGAATATCATTATAATTTCGAATAGTACCTAATAGCAATATGGCTATAAACTAGGGTTCCGTATGCGTTTTAACACGCTTTTAAACTACATTAATCCAAAACTATTACCTAAAGTTAGACACGGATTAGTAGTTAAATAGTAGTAATAACAAGTAATCTTTTAAAGTTTGTTTTTGGCTTTTTACCCGACTTAGTCAGATATTTGCTGAGGTTTTTCCTTTGGAACGGTCTACAGCCAACGCCTTGACGCATCTCATATTTTGAGGTGTTTTTGTGAAAGTATTCGTGTCAATTGTGAAACTGACATAGGCTTTATAATTTTTAAGGGTTCCGTAGCCAAAATGACAAAAACGGAACCCGTATAGTTCTATCATGTCCGTCAGTCTGGCCGTCCGTATGTCACAGGCATTTTACTCAAAAACTACTAAGCAGTCGGGTTTGTTATTTCTTATTGTAATAGTTACTGAATTAGGTATTTGTAGCATAAGAGTAATTTCTGAAATAAAATAAAGACATATACAAACAAAATAAAGATACATACTTTAGTAGGTATACATGCTTTTACTCTCAGAATAAAGACCTTGTTTATCTTAAACCGATCGTGTATTCCGATACGAAATCAATTCACTAACTACCTACACCTTGTTACCGAAACTTTTTCCTTCACGTGTTACATGAAACAGCAAGCCCAAGTTCGGAATCTGGGCGGAACTTGGCGATTAGTTCCCGGCTTAAATCCGGAACTGGAGTAAAAACACGGAACTCAAGACAAGTGCTTCCAAGTTGCGGAAGTTCCAGTCCGGGGTTTCATAACGAGTTCGATACTGTATTTAATGTTACATCGAAATACATTCGGTGTAGGAGAGACAACTTGTGCTGGTTTAACTTTATTTTTATACTTTGAAATGAAGAGACGAGCAAGTCGCGCGCCTGATGTTAAGCGTCACGCTTCGCCCTTATCAGTATCAGTGTCCCATAAATCCTTGTTGGCAAATATCTAATTGTCACTGCATCGCGCTCCACATTGAGACATTAGTTGACCAGTCTCATTTGCCCAGTAATTACACTTGCTACAGTGCCCTTTAACTGAAATACAGTGATGTATCAGTATCAGTTTTTTACGATTATGACACTCTTGTGGTACTCACCAAGATTTTTCAATGATATGTAGCCCGCATGTTAAAGTATACTAAATGCTTGTGGAGATCAGTCATTGTTAAAATTTTAACTTTTACACATAACACATGACACACACCAGTATACAATAACCAAAACATAAAAAAAAAAAAAAAAAAAAACAATACACTTAAACCCAAATCTCACAATCGTCCAATTCACACCACGTGCTATTGTAAACCAAACCATTCCGAGGGACGGGACTGTTTATCCCTACCACAGGCTATCCTGTAGCCTATCTGGGAGAACAGTACTCAACCACATCACTGTTGTAGTCTTTAAAATAGTACCATAAGCCTAACATAATGAACATTGTGTAAACCTACAATCTCATTTAAGTACCTAAATAAATATTTATTATTTATTATTATTATTATATTGTTAAAATTACCCGTCATTCATGACACGCTCGTTGCCAAAATTAATTTATTTCTATGAAGTGTCTTATTTATTTCTTTATTATTCTTTACTTTGCGGTGTAAAAGCACTAGGGGTGCACCCCCTATTATATAACATAATATACTCACTATGATGACATAATATTGGAAATTTGGAATAACAAATCAACGTTTTTAGCGAATGCTTACGTCAGAATAACTGTGTTTTTCAAAGTTTTTTTTTTTAATCTCGGTAACTTGGTATAGCTGGTATCAATATCACTGGATTTTTTTTCCGTTAGGGGTCAATATGGGTATCAAAATACTATCAAACATTATGTAGTAGGTACCTATAACTACTTAGTGAGTAATTTACAAAGACAGTAGTAATTTTTAACGTTTTAATTACATTCTTGTTAAATTCTGCAACCAAAATACAAACAACACAAAACTCTTGAAACAAAATACCGAAAAGCCTTTAAAATAGAATGACTTAATTAAAACACTAAGAGGATCACGAAAAGGGGAACATAGTTTTTGAACCGCAAACCGGTTGCGTCAAGAAGTGGTGTGTCACAAAACACAATAGAAGCATTGTATCTTGAATGCATAATGCGATGTTCTCGTTTCACAGCGAGACTTGCGAATACACCCTGTAGGTATATAACTAAGTACTTTCACAAAGTACATACGTCGGCTCACAAGTCAACAACAAAACCACCCTCACAGAGACGCGCATACGGACGATTACAATTTGTGTAGTTTTGGTTAAGATTCGACCGAGATCTGTGTACGTATGCATCTATGTATGAATTGGTATGTTTTAGCTAGTAATAGGGAGCCGGCCTGTAACTACATATTGTGTGGTACTATTGTGTCATCCTGCATACACTTGGTTGTATAGATAGAATTGTACGGAACTATTATCGTTACAGTTGGTATAATGTTGTTAGTTCGAGGTAGAGGTGGTAAAGTGGGACTAAGCCATAATGCTTCCAATTACAGATGACAATATTCCTTTAAAACTTCGTGTATCAGTGCGTATGTATGTTTTAGGGTTATATTTTTAGGGTATAAGTACAAAAATCATCTCAATGCCAACGGAATAAGAGCAAAATTCACAAGACCGAGTCTTTTTTTATACAGTCAATAACGTGACTTTTTTTTACAAAGTGTACATTAAATACATGATACTGACAGAAATAAAAGAAAAGTTTAACGTTAAACTATTGCTGTGTAATACAGTGGTCACATGTGTGCACCTAAGCTTATGAATACTGGTCTGTGCCAACCTCATAGTGTCGAACAAAGTCGGACTGAAGCGTGGCTTGAATGACCGGCCACACACCGGCGACGCAGAACCGTGCAAATCCAATTTTGTGCCGGGCCATAACAGAAAGGGGTGGTCAGCAGAATTTCATTAATGAATACTGTATGTCATAAGTAGGTGTTTTTTTTTTATAATAGACGACTCCCGCATTAGGGTATAAGTCCTGTGTCGCGGCGGACTTTACAAACATACAAGTCACGGACACAACACCCAGACTCGGAACAACTATTTGTGGGTCACACAAAGTGGTGTCCCGTGTGGGAATCGAACCCACGACCTCTTGCGTAGCAGTCGGACACACTCCCACCGCGCCACAGAGGCAGTACTTACTTACCTTAAGTGACAATAAACGATTTCATTATATATAGTATAAAGATTTTTTGACTTGATAACGTCTTATAAATCGATGATGAAAAAGTCACGTTAATGATTACCTAGTTGCTAAGCAGTCACGTTATTGATTGGTGCTAGGCAACAGTGAATGGCGATTGCAGCGACATGCGATGAAATTGGAACTGATGTTATTGACTGGTTGCTAAGCAACGCGAATGGCGATATGTGATCAATGTTTTCTTATGACGTTATCACGTAAAATGATCGTCCGTAAAACGACATTACAGATAACCATTTTTTTAAGATTATTTTTTTATCGAATGAGCATCTTGTATCGAAAATTAATTTAAAAAACAGTGCGTGATTAAAATATGTTGTAATTATAAAGTACCTAGATTTTAATAAGTCGTACCTAAGCTCTCATTATTGAGATTAATGGCCTAATGATGTTACACGTTTATGAACTAAGTAATACTAAAAATCTATCTGCTCAATTATGACATAAGTTAAAATGGATAGATTTTGATAAATCATACTCGTACCTAAGCTCTCATTATTATTATTAGACAGTCCTGTTTGCAGATGATACATCACTCTTATTTAAATTAAAACGCCAGCAAAAAGACTTTGAAGATGTAAATATGGCTATCTCAAAAGTGGTTAACTGGTTTGATGTTAACAATTTACTCTTAAACGAGGGATTTATAACACCTAACGTGAAACCAGTAAAAACCACTATAAAAATAAAAGAAGATGAGTTGAACCCTGTAGAGACCACAAAGTTTTTAGGAATTACTCTAGATTCTAAGCTTCAGTGGGGCCCACATATAAGTGAATCGTCTAATAGACTCAGTTCTGCAGCGTACGCAGTTAGAAAAATTCGTCAGCTAACAGACGTTGAAACAGCGCGATTAGTTTATTTTAGTTACTTTCATAGTTTAATGTCGTACGGTATTCTACTGTGGGGGAATGCTGCCGACATTCAAACCATTTTTGTTCTGCAGAAGAGGGCTATTCGATCAATTTACGATCTTAGTAGTAGACACTCACTTAGAGAAAAATTTAAGGAAATCAATATCATGACTGTTGCATGTCAGTATATCTATGAAAACCTTATATATGTTCACAAAAATATTGATAGTTTCTGTAAGAAATGTGATATACATAATATTAACACGCGGAACAAATATAAACTTGTTGTACCAGCGTCAAGGTTACAAAAAGTAAACAAATCATTTCGAGGTCAATGTATACGTTTCTACAATAAAATCCCTAGCGATATACAAAAATTAAGTCGTAATAAATTTAAGTGTACCATTAAGAAAAAATTGTGTATGAAAAGTTACTACTCAATAATTGATTATATGGAAGACAAAAACGCTTGGGATTGAACTGCTTTCTCTCACAGGCTATTAAAATGTACTTTAAGATTATATGTATATATACATATTTACTTTGTAAGAAGTGAAGTATTGTGTTTGCTGAATACGTTTATATGTATATTCTCATTTTAGAGTTACTAATAGTATTATTATTTAGTTATCCTTATTTTATAAACGATTACACTCACCAAACACACTGGTTCATTCAGTAAAATTTATTTTTGTTAAGAAAATCTTGATCATTTTAAAAGAGTGGCACATGAGTTTCTTGGCAGCTTTTTCTCATGAGCTTAACACTTGGAACTGCCACCTAACCTCATTTTGTTTTTTTTTTCAAACATTCATAGTTTTATAAAATTTTTAGTATGTTTAAATTTGACGTTTTCAAATAATCATTAACCTGATTTTACGAAATAAAGATATTTGACTTTGACTTTATTATTAATAATAATATCTAGGGACAACTCACACAACGTCATCTGATGACAAACTAAGCAGAGCTTGTACTATGGCAACCAGGCGACTGATATACATACTTATATATTTCTAAATATAAACGTATTATAGATAATTTACAGCCAGACACAGAATAAACCAACGTGCTCATCACACAAAGTTTTATCGTGGGTGGGGATCGAACCCACGTCCTCCGGTTTAGCTGTCAAGATCACTAACCACTAGAACAAGAGGCCAGTCAGTATTGAGATTAATGACCTGATAATGTTACACGTTAAAGAACTAAATATTACTAAAAATCTATCTGCTGAATTATGGATTAAGTTAAAACAGGTAGGTACCTAGATTTTGATAAGTCATACCTAAGCTCTCATTATTGAGATTAATGACCAGATGATGTTACAAGTGTAAAAGCTAAATCATACTAAACATCAATCTACTGAGTTATGGCTTAATTAAAACAGGACTAAAAAACACACAATTAATAAATACTCTGTAGTGGATTCCGTATTTATTGTATACAAGAATGGTCTAGACCATTCTCAACCTCTAAAGATTCATTTAAAACACACCGTGACATGTACGAGGAACAAACAAGGTTTAAATGCACAAATTCCTGAATACCTTGCGATACGTAGCCGGTGGCAATGTAAGGGAGACAGGTTCCATTTAATTGAACACCGGCCACCGACACTCGAAACATTACAATGTTGCAAAATTGGATGGCGGTATGCAACCATGCAACTATGAATTTGGTATTTCTGTGGTGTAGTTTTTTGGATTTTATGCTTATTTTTATCCCCTTGCAATTGAAGGCACATTTCTACTCGTAACTTGCAGTCAATTTCCCATAGTCAGAAATGTTGATGATCATTGTTTAAAAACTTGGCAGTGCTATTTCAGCTCTGGTCTGCATCTAAGCTTCTTTATTAGGGTTCCGTAGCCAAAATGTCAAAACGGAACCTTTATAATTTCGCCATGTCCGTCCGTCCGCAGCTTTGCTCAGAGACTGTTAGTGCTAGAAGACTGTAATTTTGCATGGATACACATATTACTAACGCTGACAAAGTGAAAGAATAAAGTCTTTAAAAAACAGTTTTTTTAGGGTACCTCCACTATATGTAAAGTGGGGATCTGATTTTTTTTCTTATCGTGTGGGATATCGTTAGATAGGTATTTTTAAAGACTACTTTTAGATTTAGGGATGCGTTTGTGAAATATTAAGATTTAAAGTCATTTTTTTGTGAAAATTAATGCGCGTTTGAAAATAGGCTACTTTCTGCGATGATTGTTTCTATTTGTGTTATTGTTTAATTTTAGTTATTTTAATTGAAATGTTTGTATATATATCTAGTACTTACATAATTTTATTAATTATATGTTTAATTAAGATTAATTTGTTATGTGCCGGTGATTGTAACCTACCTGCATAAAATTTCAACACAAATGATTTTTGTTAATGAAATAAATGACTTATGACTTACCCGACTGCGCCGAAAGGGAGTCAATTTTAAGATGCCCATTTATTTGGCACGTTCTAAAACCCAAACGTCTTGACGGATTTCGTCATATATGGTGTCTCTAGCTTCGGCTCAGTTTTGAGAGGGACTAAGGCTATAATACCAATATTTTTTTGTTTTATAATAATTTTTGCCCCGCGGTCAAAGCCACAGGCAAAACCCAGCGGGGGATACTTGTACATGGACCTTTTTGTACTTCAAGTAGATAGCTACACCTAAATTCTGTTGACATATTTTAGAACAATGTCAACTCAAAGCTCCCTAGACAATTACATTACATTACATACCTCGTATTTACTTCATTTAAACCACTCCTATTGTTCCCGACACTTAACCTTAGACAACAGAATATAATTAATTCAAACTCTTAGCCTCGTTGATTGACAAAATTCAAATCAATTCAAGCAAAGTGTTCAACCATTCGTGTTTAATGAAGATGATTTAAAGAAATTAAAGACGGTTTTGTATTGAAAGAAATTAATAAAAATAATATAATAAAAATAATATATTGGGACAACTCACACAACTTCATGTGATCCCAAACAAAGCAGAGCTTGTACTATGGCAACTAGACAACTGATAAACATATTTATATACGAGTATTATCATTCTAAATATAAACATATTATAGATATTTTTTTTTTATGATGACTCCCGCATTTGGGTACAAGCCCTGTGTCTCGAGGGACTTTGCAAACATATAAGTCACGGACACAAAGTACACCCAAACTTGGAACAACAATTTTTGGATCACACAAAGTGGTGCCCCGTGTGGGAATCGAACCCACGACCTCTTGCGTAGCAGTCGGACATAGTCTCACCGCGGCCAGATGGAGAATGAACCATCGTGCTCATTACACAAAGTTTTATCCTGGGTGGGAATCGAACCCACGACCTCTGGCTTAGCAATCGTATCACTAACCACTAGACCAACAGGCGTTGTAGATTGACGACACGTATAAGTTTTACTCGAGCTTTTCTACACTTATATCGTAGCAGTAGACGATCGACTTATTCTGATGTATAAAATACATTAGGTAGGTACAGTAAAGTTTCATCAAAATCCGTTTGGTTGTTTTTGCGAGAATAATCAACAAACATTCATCATCCTCACAAATGTTTAGTTCGAGTATCCTACTACCTACGTAGTAGGATACTCATAGAAACAAGCTTAATTATTACAAAACAAACAAAAACTGACTGCTTAAAATAATAACTGAAATGAATGAACTGAATTTTGATGTGTACCTACCCAGTGTCACTCTCACAACTGAGACTAATATAACGAAACGATACCTCTCAAACTAAAATTCGTCAAGCCTTTTAGGCTATAAAGCTTACCTAATAAATATAATATAATAATATATAATATCTTCGGACAACTCACAGAACGCTATCTTATCCCAAACTAAGCAGAGCTTGTTCTATAGAAACCAAACAACTGATAAACATACTTATATATTTTTAAATACATACTATAGATAAATAACACCCAGATACAGAATAAACCATCGTGCTCAATCGAACCCACGACCTCTTGCGTAGCAGTCGGATACACTCCCACCGCGTCACAGAGGCAGTCGAAACAAATACAGTCGTAAAAAAATATACATTCATACACTCGAAAAACATAACCCACCTTCTTGGGCAGTCGGGTATACAAGGAAAACCATTGCGTGACGAGTTCAGGCACACTTGATACACTTGACCAAATATCTTTCTAAAGAAATTCACTAAATTATTTAAAGAAAACCGCACTATAATATGTTTTCTTACTGATATAATAATGTTTAATTGTCTAAATAAAATAAGTTCACAAGCATATTATGTAGAAATCAACTTTATCTTATACTTTGAGATTATAACATATCCTCATGACGACATTCGTAAGTTAAGAAACAAGGATATCAAGAAAATTCAAGATTATTTCGTCTTTATCTTTCATTATTCCAGTCTTGAGTCATCTTGGAAAGCTTGGCAATGGATAATGAAACGAAGCCCAGAAAGCATTCCAAGAAACTTTCAATTATTAAAGACAACGAAGATTATCATTGCAGATAGACTCTATCACGCTGGTATGAGGGACAGGACAACAAATAAACTGATTATCTATAGATAAGTCCAAGGTAATGAAAAAGGGAATCCGAATGAACCTGTCTGATGTCGTGAGACTATAGATGGCTACAAGTAAGCTTGTATGCCTTAATGCAGCTCAATAATAGGTAAGGATGTTCGACCTGGCGGTATGTACCTACCCATCTTTCTAATCTTACTCTTATTGATTACTTCCTTGTTTCGTAATCTCAACCCACGAATAATAATAATTTATTGATGTAAAAAAACCTTTTAACATTAAGTATCTTATAATTAGATTACATTTTTGTTGAATAATGGTCACACCATTATTCCAAACCCTAACTTCCAAACTCGGTGTTCATGTGACTTGGAAGTTAATGTTCTACCATCACTGTGATGCCAATTTTAAATGAATAGAATCTCACCAGTCTTATTAATTATAGGTACCCTATTTCCTAGTTGAAACTAGTTGAATTTAGTAATAAAGTAATGGTTGATCAATATTTATATATTTCTTATCCTTAATTTTATTATTTTTAAAGTTCTAGTGGTCAAACTTAAATGCCACTCAGTTTTGAGGCGCCCAACTATTCACCTCAATGCGACAGTGGCAGCATGCGAGTTAATGGCGCGCCATTAACTCGCATGCTGCCACTGTCGCATTGAGGTGAATAGTTGCGATAGAAATATTTTTCAGAGCGTCTCAAGGTTAAATAATGTTTGAGTAGTAGAGATCTTGTTAGATATAACGATATAAATTTCAGTAAATTTTCCTAAAATTTCGTTATTAAAATTACCAGGGACAAGTAAAAAGCAGAAAATATAAGAAACCTTGTCTAACGTATACAAATAAAAATAATAGTAATAAAATTATTCTTTACAATAATTTAAGTGTGTGTAACACTTAAATTATTGTAAAGATATGAAGAAAGAAATTGTATTCTTTACAATTTTATTGTTTACAATAATTTAAGTGTCAAAACAATTGCAATTCAAAATATTTACAAATCTTTTGATTTGCATGCTCACCTACACCTGAAAAACATATTTCCACTACGGATTTCCAAAGGCACACAAGAACAAAACAGCAAATACAAAAAGAAAAACTCCCTATTAAGTACACCCATAAAATGCTGTAACGTTATAGAAATTAAGCCAACAAATAGCCTGCAATTTACGATCTTACTTTTTATAGGCCACTCAGATTTCTGTCGATAACTTCGATTTGAATGTCCAGTTTATAGCACAATCGTTAAACACATTCTGTTTCATTTCTATGGCTCCTAGTGTCGTAAAACACCCTGTATAAAGATGAAGATTATTTGTACGTAATTTTTGTGATCGAATTAAGTTATTGGGGTGCAAGAACACTAAAAAGTAATACTGATGGAGTCGGATAAATCAGTCCTTTGGTGCTCAAAAAAGCAGTTACCTGAAAAGTTTATTGAGTGTTTCGCTACTTCGTTTTTGGGCCAATAAAACCCCTTTTACAATAGAACGATAAAACTAGTCGTTTTACAAAATAAGTCCGTACTGCCTACATAAAATAATGGGATTGCGAAAAATAAGTTGAAAATGATATAATATTTTCAAAAACACTTTTAAACGCTATTTTAAGGGTTCCGTAGCCAAAATGGCAAAACTGAACCCTTAGAGTTTCGCCAAGTCCGTCCGTCCGTCCGTCCGCAGCTTTGCTCAGAGACTGATAGTGCTAGAGGGCTATAATTTTGCATGGATACACATACTTACGCCCACAAAGTAAAATAATAAAATCATAAGAAACATTTTTCTAGGGTACCTCCCCTATATGTAAAGTGCGATTTTTTTTCTCACCTACCCCATCGTGTGGGGTAAAGTAGATAGGTATTTTAAAAACCTTTAGGGGTTGGAAAGACCATTTTTAGATTTAGGGATCCGTTTGTGAAATATTAACATTTAAAGTGTAAATTTTTGTTAAAGTCAAGTGTCTCTCCCCCGTACCATAGTGAAATTAAAAGGAAAACTATCACAGCTAAGAAGTCTTTACAAGTTTAACAATAACAGCCCTTGTCCGTTTTTTTTAATAGGCCAGCGTCAATAATGTTACAAAATAAAAGTCTAAATAACGTGATCTAAAAAAACCGCCTGGAAATCTTTTCAAGAACAAAATGACTAAAGTCTTGTATTTTTTTTAGTACATTGATAACATTTTAACTTTTATTTGGTCCACCATCCGAATTTTCGGCATTTCCGACAGCTTTCCCAAAACAACTTTACCAAATTCTGATAATTAATTAAGAACCATCTTAAAAAATAAACCAATATCATTCGCTTCATTTTCAAATGATGAACAGAAACAAGCGATAATTTAAAATACTGCTAATTTATCTATCACTTAAATCCAAATATTAGTTTAGATATACACAACCAACACTATTTAGTAGCATTATATCACATGCTAAACCCATCAGGCTCTACTTTACGAGCCTAATGAAATGATATTGTTTAATTTGGATCCCGAATGGTCTGTAAAACGAGATATATTTCGTATTATTGCGTACAATATAGCTTATTGAACGGCCATTTTAATTTATAGGTGTTTTCACATTGTTATTATATCTATTGATTGTTGTTGAACAAAAGTTTTGAGTTTCGGGGTATACAAATGATACCATTGCATTTATGCCTATATTCCGCACAATAAATAATACCAAATTGTTTTTTTTTCTAGTGAAAGTTTTAAAAATGTATATTGCAAACGGTTCGTGAATTGAGAAAGTTTAAAAAAATCTGTAAATAGTTCAAAAATTGATAAAGATGGGTGAAAACAATAGGAAAAAAAATAATTTGTAAGATTCCATTACGTTTATTATATCACTGACTGGCCTGTTGGTCTAGTGGTTAGTTACCCTCACTGCTAAGCCGGAGGGTTCGATCCCCACCCAGGATAATACTTTGTGTGATGAGCACGATGGTTTATTCTGTGTCAGGTTGTTATTTAGCTATAATATGTATGTATTTTGAAATATTTAAATATGTTAATCAGTTGTCTGATTTCCATAGTACAAATCCGATACGACTGTAGCGAGTTTAGGCACAAGACTGATATGTCTTAACATGTCCTCTGACGCACAGAGGGCTGGATTACTTTTCCAAAACGGTCATCGGACCGACAATGGTAACGTCGCGTTACCTTACCCGGTCGCTATTTTATTGATTCACGGATTCTTCAAATAAAATATATGCCAAGTACTTAAAAACAAAGTTTTTAACTTGACCTGAGATTTCCTTATCATGGAGACGTGATCCCCGGATGACAGAAAACGATTAAGCGGATCCTTTGTGCCCGGACCATCACAATTGAAAATACTTGAAATTTTAACAGGTGCCTTTTCATTTGTTACTGTCAGATACTGAAAAGAACAATGAATAGAAAGACAACCTTGAAGCTGAGTATGTTTTCCTAAGTTCAAAACTGGACAGTGATTAAATATGTGCATGTAGAGTTTTGAGGAACATTTTATAAGGTTTTATTTATTTATATGTGCACGGCCAAAAGCAGATAACAGTAACTTTGTAACGTAACCTGCCGATAGTAGATCTTTGTAACAATACATTTCCATGAACTTAAAACATTTCCCACTGGTAAACTCGCTGTACTTTTTTTTTAAGATAAGTAGCAATGTGGGATTGAGTCTCACATTATTAGCTATCCTGTTAACCCCTCCAGCTAACCTCAAAGACTTGTGTTAGGAGTAGGTTCACGTCGGTAGTATAATGGGCAGGATTCGAACCCGCGATCCCACGATTGCGAGACCGATGCCTTAGCCATTAGGCTACCGCTGCTTTTTGAAAAACATGTTTCACCTTTGAAAGAGCCTTTTCGCTTTCGCGTTATGCATTACCTACCCTCAAGCCACCCTGAATAATCAGCTTACTTAGTCCCTACTGTCTTTGTTTACAAAGTAATATTTCAAGTACGACATGATTATCATGAAGTTATATCAACACCAGCACCCACTAAGGATTTTGCCAACATTTCTTCGAATTGCCTTGATCTGTTATAAATGTGAAAGTTGATTGGATGCATGTTTGTTACTCAATTACCACAGAAAGGCTTAACAAATTAGATTGATTATAGTCAGAAATTGTACATCGGCTGCCTTTCTTCTAGAAAAATGTACGGTTCCCGTGCCTCGCGAAATAATTCAAAAGCAATTTTATTACATACTTCCTTCTCCATCCTTCCTTTACTTCCTCAAACAGAGTTTTCATTACTTCAGTCTTTACAAGAAAACATTTAAGTTAAGGCTCTTATTAACCCACAATATTTTCCACCAACGTTATAACAAAATACATTATCAAATCTTTTGTCTTTTAAAGTAAAACACACGATTTATTTTAGAACAACGCAATCTGTAAAGGCCACGCAAGACTGCCGCTGCGAAACAAAAGCGATCTCAACAAAACCTTTTGTATTGACGACATCGCTGAAATAAAGACGAATAAATTCTCCCTGTTCCTCGAAACTCGTTTTAGGGGAGACTAAATTAATTTTATTATCAATTTCGGTCCATTTACTCGGCTTAAGAACATTACTTTGGGCTGTTATGAAAGTCAAATTGATAATCTCTCACCGGTTCGAGCGAAGTCGTTCAGATAGTCTGAAAGTGTCGTTACTTTTTATAGAATTACTTGTGTGGAGTAATTTTGAAAAGGAAGGTAGGAAAATATATTAAAGAGATATAAAGGTTTTTGATATACCTTTTATATGACACGAAATGGAACTCACGGAAAGCCGTTAAAACGTTTAGAAGAAGGAATTCTTGCAGAGAGTAATATTCAATGAAAATTACATCAGTTACTTTAAAATTTAAATTTCAATGATATAATTAGGTAGGTATTTGAAACGTTACAATTATTTGAAACTTATTTCATTAGTTTCAACATAACATATCAATATCGCAACATAGTAACGCCCTTTGGAGTACTGGGATATCTTGGGGCTCCTAAAAATAAACGCACTGTCGGAAGTAGGCACCTAACTTATATTGACTATCTGTTTCCTGCAGCTCTGTGGGTATATTGGATAAACAAGGTAAACTGTCTTTCCTTTACCTCTATACTTAATTTCATTAAAATTGACTTTAGAGTTTCGAAGAAATCAAAGCGGCGGTAGCTTAATGGCTAAGGCATCGGTCTCGTAATCGTGAGGTCGCAGGTTCCAATCCTACCCATTATACTACCGACTTGAACCCACTCGACTTGAACATTTTTATTTATTTTGAAAAACTATTTCTTTGATATATCATTTTAACTTTAAGTACCTAGTTTTTTAATATTGTGGTCTCCATTTAGATATTATCTTTATACCTACGTACCTTCGTTCAAACATTTTTTTCTCTGTACCTAATATTAGTGTAATTTGTTAGCTTTCCCTTGCGCTTAGTTTAGATTTAGATTATAATAAATTATTTTTTTAAAGCCTATGTGCTATTTGCTATTTAAATTACATAACTATAAATGTTTCATCAAAATCTGTTTAGTAGATCTTTTGTTAAAGATCAAGAAACATCCATTCATGCACAAACTTTTGATTTTGTAAAACTAGTAGGATACGTCTAATATTAAAAAAATCTTAAAATCAAACATTAACATCCATGATGGATTCCAAACAGCCTATCTCCATTGAAATACTAAGATCAGACCGAACCGAACCGAACCGAACCGATTGGATTTAAGAAACTACTCGGACTAAGTAAAAGCATCAAACCTATCTCATGAAACTTTGTCTAAATCCTATTTAAAGTGCACTCTTGGGCGAAAAGATGCCATTGTAGAAGTAAATCTTATTGTTATCAAGCTACATGCACGTCTTGGTCTTGGTGGCGTAGTGGGAATGTCTTGGATTAACTCACATCCGGCTATCTGATCCCAAACTAGGTAGAGGTAACCAGACAACTGATAAACAAACTTATATTTTTAAATACATACATATTTATAGATAAATTATACTATAGCACAGAATAAACAATGGTTCTTATCACACAAAGGCTTATCCTGGGTGGGAATCGAACTCACGACCTCTGGTTTAGCAGTCAGGGTCCACTAACTACTTCACGAACAGTCAAGTCGTTGTTTGCTAGTTCAAATCCCAATTCCCGCAGGTGATTCCACATTTTGTTATTCATAAATTGTTGTTGTTGAAGTCTGGGTGTACCTTGTGTCCATGATTTTAACTTTGTTAAACGTACTTGGATAGTATTTATTTAAATTGGCCCCTATCATAAATAATTTTGACTATTTCGGTGGCGCAGCGGACGTTGGGTACGACTTCTGTGACCGAGGTAGTGGGTTCGATTCCTACACTGCACAGAGCTATGTGATAATTTGGGAATAAATAATTTTGATATATCGATACGTAAGTTGTATCTTTGTTAGAACGTACCTTTGAAATGGTCTACTTTAAAATTGTGCTAATTTTAAAGTAGACCATTTCAAAGGTACGTACTAACACATTTAAATAAATTTATTATTATTTAATTTATTATTGTAAAATTTGGAAAGTCTAAATACACTTTAACATGTAAAAACACAATAATAAATTTAATAATCACACATCCTTAAATTATTCTGCTATAAAATTGCGGTTTTGGGGATACAACAATTTAGAGGTATCTTTATCTATATCTATACTATTATTATAAAGAGGAAAGATTTGATTGTTGGTTTGTATTGAATAGGCTCCGAAACTGCTAGACCGATTTGAAAAATTCTTTCATCTTTGTGAAGCTACACTAACCCCGGGTGACATAGACTATTTTTTTTCTTGTATTCCAAAGGAAACGGAAACGGGAAATACGCGGGTGAAACCGCGAGGCGTCCGCTAGTATCGTATATTTTTATTATTTACATGAGTTCTGAGTCTAGGTATCATTTGTGTCCATTGCTATGTAAATAATACCTTTGTAAAGTCACCTTATACAAGACTTGTAACGTACTGCGGTAATTGTCTTTTATAAGAAAAAAAAAACAGTTATAAACTGCTAAGCGAGTGTTAATGTAATATCTACAAATCGATAGTAATGTTATACAAAGAGCGGTATTATTAAGGTATTACGCTTCAGTTTATAATAGCATCCGCATTAATATAATAAATAGGTAAAGTTGGTCCGTTCGTAGCGTTTTAACGCTCGAACTTTTAGTTCAATACAAAACTCTATATACCTGTGTTTGTAATATTTGAATGATGACCCACTTTGTTAGTTTTTAATGCGTATTTGTCGAAGTTTGTTTAATTATGACAAGCATTTGAAGACTTACTGTCGAATATTGAAATGTAACTTAGTTTTGAAACGCCGTTAAGTCTCATGTTTCAAACAAACTTGCCATACACACACACACACACACACACACACACACACACACACACACACACACACACACACACACACACACACACACACACACACACACATATATATATATATATATACACACATACACATACACAATACATAATACAAAGAGCGGCGTCTCCTAAGTATCGTTTGAGTATTCGGTATATTCATTATCCAACCGATAGGAACAACACTCGAACGTTACTGATCAAGAGGAGTCCGTGGTTTAGCGACAACTAAGCAGATCAACAAGGATAAGCAAAGCTTGCTCCTACTATATTGTACCCCCTAAGGCTGATTTTTGTTTATCACTTTTTGATAATACAATTTGCATCAGTTCTTTAACATGGTGTATAGTATATTAGTCGCAGCACCTTTTCCCCATATTAATTTTATAAAGATTCGAACATTGTAAAATTGGCAATTTGAAAAGAGTGGCCGCGAGTTTTGATTGCCAGATTCTTTTCTCCGGCTTTATCTATTGTTTGCGAACTTGGCATTACACGTACATGTACTTAGAATCCCGACGAATCACAAGAGTTGTTTTGCATCCTAAGTGAATTTTGAATTTTGGATTTTGAATTTTGGATTTTGAATTTTGAATTTTGAATTTTGAATTTTGAATTTTGAATTTTGAATTTTGAATTTTGAATTTTGAATTTTGAATTTTGAATTTTGAATTTTGAATTTTGAATTTTGAATTTTGAATTTTGAATTTTGAATTTTGAATTTTGAATTTTGAATTTTGAATTTTAGATTTTGAATTTTTCTGAAGATTTGCATCTCATTAGAATATAATTAATCAATATAGAGAGTACTCTTGAGATTACACACATGCTTGTGCGCTTTAATTTCTATAGTTTCTGAAAATTTATATTATGTGCCTACTAGTATTTATATCTGGTAGTAAGTAGTAGTAATACTGTTATAGTGGTATTTAGTACCCTATAGCATGGACGCTACAGAAGAAACCTTACAACTTTAAGTATTTCAAACGAATTACTTTCTGAAAGAAGTTGAAATATATTTTTAATCCATACTATACTAATATTATAAATGTGAAAGTAACTCTTTCTGTCTGTCTGTTACGCTTTCACGCTCAAACAGCTAAACCGATTTAGATAAAATTTAGTATGGAGATAGTTTGAGTCCCGGGGAAGGAAAAACTATCCTATAGTTTTTATCGCGATAACCGACATCCACGCGAGCGGAGCCGCGGGCGAAAGCTAGTAGTTTATAAACTAGTAGATTATGAAATAAGTAATTACATTCTAGAATGTAGGTACAATAGAAAAAAACAAATCATTCAAACGAATTACTGGCAAAGTGGCTCACTATTCAGTTAGTTCGACAGTACATTGACCTCCTTACACCCCATAACCTTAGTTTCTCTAACAAAGAGGTATCCAGAGGCAGGTAAACAATATAAGATACCTATCATCTTAGAGCGTAATGCATCGGCCCTGTGGGACGGGATCAAGGTAATAATTTACACATATTAACTCTGAGGTAAAAACTTGTAGCAACTACGTAGGTAAGTTAAAAACAAAGAGAATATAACCTATAAATAAGGGTTGTATAACTTCTGTGTATAAAAACAATATTTCCATGAAGATAGTGATCTGAATAAAGTCATTGTTTTTTTTTTTTTGAAAGTCGTTCAAAGTCGACCCGTGACCACGATCGGTGCAACTCGATCGAAACGTCGGGTAAATAAAAGATTTGTACCTTTAAATATTTCACGCGATTAAATCCCGAAATATATATATCTAATCTGAAAAGAGTCCTCACTAATCTTTTTTTAAAATTCAAACTAAAAAACCCTTACAAAAATAAATACATTTTGACTTATATGGAAATATGGATAATACGTAATAACGGTATTTTAATAACTAGCGAATGTTTTGAGTTTCATTGTCATTTTATTTTTAAAATAGAATCAAAAAGTTAATTAAATAATGATAATATGCATGTGTCTGATAACCTGTGTGGCCGACGACATCAGTATAAAATAAGAACTATGCCCTGTAAGACTTCGTTAGTTATTATTAGTATATTTTGTATGACATCAAGAATTTATGCAATTTAAATAATGTTCACAAATTTAAAAGTGCACTACGGAATATTCTAATCCACAAGGCTTACTATAATATTAAAGAGTATCTCGACGATAAAAATATTAGAATAAGTTTGTATGTTTATAATACGATTGTAAAGTATTAATTATTGTTATTTAACCATTGACATGTTAAATATTATTGCATCCTGGATTATCTAATGTTTAAAATATGTATACCTACTATTATATAGAAGCACTCCAACAAATTGTTAAAATTTGCATGCCTACAGGTAGATTATGGAGACACATATTACCTTTGTAACACCTTACTTTTTACCCATTTTCGCAAACAAAAAGATTGATTGATTGTTAAATATCATGGCCGCCCCATGATATTTATCATCATTTAATTCCATATTTCCTTAAAAGTCAAAATGTATTTTATTTTCCACGGCCAACTGATCTTAAACAAGACTAGGCAATAACAATCACACAATACTAACATTACAAAAACTGGTACTATAGAAACATTACACTCAGATACACATCTATTTATCCTGGGTTGAAATCGAACCCACGCATTCTGGCTTGTTAAGCCAGAGTTCGATCGCGTGGGTTCGATTTCAACCCAGTTATTGACAGAGTCACTAACTATTCGACAAACGCCCAGTCTAGTACAGAGGAAGATTAAAATTTTGCTAATTAAAAATGCTGTTAATAAAGTATCTTGAATAGAGGTCTCTATCTCTATTCAAGATACTTGTCACCGACTCGGTGGTGACCAAGCAGATCGAGATATCTGCGAGGTTAAGCAACGTTACCACTGTCGGTCCATGGATGGGTGACCGTTTTCGAACATTATCACACCCTTTATAAAATTATATATACTACGGGTCTTAATCGCGTGAATAACGCCCGATTTTCGACCGTATTGCAACGGCCCGTGCAATACGGTCGAAACGTCGCGCAATAAACTAGGTATTTAACCTTTAATTATTCACGTGATTAAGACCCGTAGTATATATAATAATATCTTGATAATAATAATATAATATCTTGGGACAACTCACACAACGTCGTCTGATCCCGAACTAAGCAGAGCTTGTACTATGGCAACCAGACTACTGATAAACATACTTATATATTTCTAAATACATTCATATTATAGATAAATAACACCCAGACACAGAATAAACCATCGTGCTCATCACACAAAGTTTTATCCTGGGTGGGGATCGAACCCACGACCTCTTGCGAAGCAGTCGGATACTTTTGTTCGTTTGGCCGCCGTAACCGACATTGGTTAGAAGACCATTAAACCTTCTTGGTTACCATAGCATATGGAAAACTAAAAGTACCTTTGTCAGTACATTATCACCCATAAAAGTCCCCAAGCACGTTCCATGCTCCATAACAACCAGTATAAAAACTGCTCCGTAGAACTTACAGGGCTATTTTCTTCAGTTCATACGTAAATACGTAAAAACCCTGACCTAGAATAAGCCACTTTGAATAATAACTTTTCTGAGATGAGAAAGGGTTCATTTATTCAAAGAGTCTACATACGTAGATATAGCTTTATATTCTTACAGTTAGTATTTTACCTACAATAGTTTTTTTAAGTTATGTTTTAGTATTTGTAGGTATTAAGGAGCCTCTTTTGTGCTTCGTGCGAGAAGCCGAAGATAGAACAAAGTGGCAATTGGAGAGGCCTATGTCCAGCAGTGGACTGCGATAGGATGATGATGAAGGAGGCGCTAGTAGTGGAAATTCGGTAGTTCATTATTTTAAGTTCTTTAATTCAGGGTCTCAGGGTCCCTGACTTAGTGGCACTAAGCAGTTTGAGATATCTGCGAGGTTAAGCAACGTTACCACTGTCGGTCCATAGATGGGTGACCAATTTAAAAAACGTCATAACCCTCCGTGCGTCGGAGAGCACGTTAAGCCATCGGTCCTGCGCCTAAACTCTCTCCGTTCGTATCGGATTTCCGTCCCGTCCGGGCTAAGAGAGTATGGGAATAAAGAGTGCACTTGTGTCTGCGCATACACTTGTGCACTTTGAATACAGAGCTGTGAAAATGATGACAGCTTAGTTTGCCGCCATTTTTTCTACTTTCATTAAAAAAAACCGTTCGTCGCGGCTCCGCCTACGTATTTATTGTTAGTCACGATAAAATGTTGCCTATTGCACGATAAAGTGTTGAGCTACCTCTTTAATTATAACAGAAATCGACTCAGTAGTTTCAGAGATTATCCATAATAATCAAACAAACTCATCCTATTTGTAAAATTAGTGCCTAAGTACCTATTAAAAACATAAACTCATCTACACAATTGACAGTGTTAAAAACAAAAACCAAACTTGTAATTAAAAAAACAAAAAAAAAAAAAAAAATTGTTAAATGTTGTGTAGCATTTAAATTTCGGATCAGAAGAAGCAATCAGTGTAATTGGTAGTGTTAAAAACAAGAAAACTTTTTACAAACACTTGTGCCCAGCTAAGTGTGACAAAAAAAAAGTATCGTAGTTTCGTATCTACCTACTCACCATACGTCATGTGGCTGTCATAGCGTAAAAAATATAGCATATGTCACCCAAACTATCAACGAATCGATTCACACCTCGTTTACCGAAATCGAATGAGCGGTTAAAACATTATGATGGAACATACTTAGGTACATAGATTGCTAAAAACATAATCTAATAGTTTTTGGCTTCACCGTAGTCGGGTAAAAACAGAAAAGAATGGCCTTGGAAAACATCGTTGACGTATTTATCACATTGACATAATATATTTAGTTTTTTAGGCATCAAATACTTACTAGAAGAAAACCTACAATACAAATACCTAAAATTTAGATTAAAATATCCATTACGTTATAAGTAGACAAAATGTACAATCATCGTGACACGGTATTGACATAACTTAAGCTGGCGTCGTCACACGACTAATTATGTAAAATAACTAAAACAACAACAAATAATAAAGATCCAAGGAAACAAAAATTAAAAAAAAAAACAAATACTAAACAATATTGTTAGAAATATACACCAGTTTAATATTAAATCATAGACTTACCTTTGAAATTCACGATCAGCAATTGTCTTTCCAGAAATTATGTTTTATTTCCTCCATTTTTTTTAAATAGCTTTCAAAAGTTATTCTTGTCTTTTTTATTTGGCAAACAGTTCTTATTCTTTTATACTATAGTATTGATACTGAGGGATGATTTCAATGAATTTTTACAACTACACACATTCACTCCTATTCATAATACTGTCAACATATTCCTAAATATCCACAATTTGAGTCCATCTTGTCTTTCTCACAAATATTTCAATTGTATTCTTGGTTTAAACACGAAAATGTAATTATTTTTATCGTTTGAATTCGAATTCAGAATTGTATTTCGGAATTTATTACACAAAATATTTTTACTACGAGTTCTGAAATAGCCCGGTCGGCCATTTTCTTTTATTTGTGCGCATGCGTAGTGGGGAATTGACGCATGCGTGATTAGTCCTTGTTGTTTTATTAGAAATGGCATTATTTTGGTTGTATGTATGTAATTAATTATGTGTATAAATATTTTCATTAAATGATAGGTATTGTAATGGACGTGGGAGTATATTCTGCCATCAATCATGAATGCTTGCCTATCGAAATCTGTAAATCCATAAACGCAGAAAACTGTAAATCAATTCTGATATGATACTTACTGTCCTCAAGTAGTTAGTAAATATCTCGGCAATCTATTTTTTATAAACCTACCTACATTTTTATATTTTGTACCGTAACGATCTGTCTAACATACTACTGATACTATACGATAGTTTGTGTGGTATGTTCATCAACTTCTTTGTTTATGAAATAATTTGTAAAAGTGAAACAAAAAAAAATATGTAGAAACAATCTAATAGAAACAAGCTAATTTATATCTTTTCACTCGTTCTTTGCTTTGCTAAACTTCATTTTATTGCATCACAGCATTTTTTTATTAGACACCATCTCGATTATTTAGCTGTCACCAGCAGCTTTGCCCACGTGAATGACTTTACCCCGTTAAGGCCTGAATTTTGCTTTCGATTAAAACGCTGAACACGTGCGTCTTTATTTACTACCACAAAACAAAATACAAATTTCCCAGATGAAACTTCAAAACGACTTGAATTCACACGCTGTTACGTCTTGTAGGTCCATACCCGGAGATGAGGGTGTCCCTTGTGGAATAGTTTCCATCCCCTTTGACGGAATCCCTGTCATTATTTTACTTAGAGCTGTAACAGAGGCCTCCTTAGAGGCGGAGGCGAATGCGGAGGTGAAGAGCTTGACCTCCGTTACTGTGAAGGTATAACGGATGTGGAGGCGGAGGTGAACAAAAATAAAAAATCATCATTACTTTATTAAAGAAATAAAAAATAATTCTACCAATTTCAAATTTAAAGACATTATTTAAAAAAAAAGTTGTTTCTTACTTGGTCTGCTGTTCCTCGAAAACTTGTAAAAACTTGTTTACTTAGCTGTCACAGTTTTCTTTTTAATTTCATTATGTATACTACTACTTCGGATTTTTCCACATCTCCAAAACACACTATATTAAAATAACTATTCAACGACACCCCACACGTTATGGTGAGAAAAAAAATCACACCCCTCTTTATTTATAATGGAGATTTTATTCTACCACTTTATTGGCGTAACTAATATGTATATTTACCTCAAATAATATGTTTCTAGTACTAAGGTTCTCTGAGCTAACCTGGGGACAGACAGACGACATATAGCCGGCGACATGGCCAAAATATAAAAGTTCAGTTTGCCATTTTGGCAACGAAACCCTAAAAACAAAATAGGTATTTTTAATATACATATGTACGTACAATAAGTAAGTACACTAACGAATTAAATGTATTAGTCTTCTAATATACCTACTTCTAAACAAACCAAAATAATATGTTATTTATTATTGTTAATCGAAATTAAGAAGTGACAAAATACACACCTCCGTTAAAAACTTGCGGAGGCGAAGGTACGATTTGTCTTGGATGTTCCGCACTTGCGGAGGCGGAAGCGGAGTTCTGTTACAACCCTAGTTTCACTGTGCACAAAATAAACTGCTTGTAAACTGACCCCACGCCTTCTAAAATGCATAGTCGGCATTTGTTTTAGTTGCTGCGTAGTAGTCGAAAGGACTTCACGCGCGTATCGTTGAATATTTATAATTTCCGTACATAAAAAAAATACTTTGAACTGTTAATAACAGTTGTCCTGTAAATATGCGCGTACATGTATTTTGGCGATTCATAGAGATAAAAAGTAGTTACGTGGTATTTAACAAAATCCTTGCAATGCTGAAACAAAAGTTGAATTATGTATAAGTTTTCTTTTTTGACAAACAGTGTCCTAGCGTAATGGTATTTTGTCTGAATATAGAAAAATAAAATATTATTTATTTATTTAGTTGTAAATACCTACAATATCCCACAGGTTTTTTTAACTACAGTTGGTTTAACGTAACTAGGCCGGATTGAAGTCACAAGCGACAAGTGGTTGCGCCGATGAATTTTTGTATGCGTAAGGCGGGAGCGGGGGCGGTAACTGAAAAAAAAAGAATTAGAGATGCAACTCATGTTTTTTAGTGAATATTTTCATAAAGAAATTGTTTTTCAAACTTTCTTTAGTATTTACCATAACTGTTCTAAATTTAAACTTTTATGAACTCGTTTATATAGTATTTTTATATTGTTAAATTAAATTTTTGTTAGTATATTTAATCGATTAAACAGATTATTAATCGTTTTCGTAAGTAATTTTAGGGTTGCATCTCTAACGGCCGGTCTCAATAACTGCCTGTAAAAATAGCTAACTTAGGTGGCAAAACTGACATTTGTGCGTCTCAATAACCGTCGATGGGTAGAAAATCTTGCCTTTGACATTAAACTTTCGTTAGGAGGACTCCCACCTAACTTGGGTAACAATCTTCACAGAAAAATAAAAAAGAGCGTTTCAGTAACGCTTTTGACAGCTAACTGAAGTTCATAGAATAACTAGCTGTTATAAAATTATAAACTGCCAAAATCGACCGTTTAATAATAAGTACGCGGTATACGAGATGAAAATTGCCGATATAACCTTCAAAAGACATACAAAAATCAAGAAAACGAGACAAGAAAAATCAAGAACGCATTTTTTAGCTAAACGTAATATCACTACTATCGTTGTAGTTAGGTACGGCAATGAGATCGTCGTCTCAGTACCCAGAAACTTACATTACACTACTCGAAATCAGGGTCCTAAATCAAAGGTGGCCTTGAAAACTGATTAGATTAACCGTTATACACCTTTCTTTTTAAGGTTTTAGATTCAGTGTAGTTATAATAAGCTCATCATTAGCAAGTTAGAAAAATAAAAACACTGACGTCCTCAAGAACTAAGATTTATTTAACAAACTTCACACATCACATATTAAACAAATTAAACACATCACATAATTAACAAATTAAACACACATCAACCTATAAACTACAGAATGGTTCAGTTCAATTTTCACCCACTTCAAGCAGTTTGAATAATTAAAAATCTTGCACACACATTAAAATCCGATGAGAGTCATTATCAATTTATCATACATCAATTATTTATGATAAATCTTTGTATTTGCAGTCGAACAGATAAATCGCGTACATTTTAGCCAAATCTTCATAGAATAGAATAGAATAGAATATATTTTTATTTTCAAGAACATGGTGAGGTACAGGTCTTATAAAAAAAGGCGTTACAGCTTAATCTGCCAATTGTGGCGTGCAAATATTTAAACATTGTACAGGTATTTCTTATACTTAATATTAGTTAAAATACAATTATTATATTATGTCAAGCCATGCAATCATAGTAATTTAATATAATTAGAATAATGTCATTAAGTGAAAAATAATAATTATAAAGTTAAATTAAAATTATACATTAAACGCAATTAAAATTTATCATTAAGGTATTCATAGATATTGTAGTATATTTTTTCTTATAACAATTTTACCAGTTCTCTGCGAAACTGCCTAATAGGTAGATTTGATATGTCTTATGGAAGGTGGTTATATATTTTTATAGCCATACAGTAACAATTTTTCTTAAATAGTTCTAGTTTTATCTGTGGTATTTTGAGCCTGTCTTTATGTCTAGTCCTACTATTCTCTCTGTCTCCTAGTTTTTGAAAAAGTGTCGTATTGGTTTTTACAAATATACACATTTCAAATATATATATGCATGGTAATGTTAGTATCCTATGTAGTCTAAATAATGTTTTGCAACTATCTAAGTGGTCCAATTGAAACATTGCTCTGATGCATTTTTTTTGTGTTATAACTAATTTATCCACGTCTACCGAGACGTCGGTACTCCGATATGGTATTGTTATATGGGGTACCATATAACAATACCATATCGGAGTACCGACGTCACATATGCGTGGTAGGCAATCAGAAAATATATTTTAAATTCAGACCCGAAATCAATGATGAATTCATTGATTTCGGGTCTGAATTTAAAATATATTTTCTCATAATTATCAAGAACTACCTTTAAATATTTAACATGTAGGTAGGTACTTACTAAAATAAAAAAAAATAGATATATATAAAAATAAAAAAACCGCCTGCACAAAAAAGATGGAAACAAGGTTTCTACATAATTATATAATTTCATGCAGTCGGAGGCATTAATGAATCTCGATGAACTTAGTGAAGTGCCTCCGACTGCATATTTTGGAATGGTTAGGGATTTTTATATCAGTATAAAAAAGTGTCATTTATGTTGTTAAATACAATATTTATTTATTGCGTACACAAACATGCCAATTTAAAAAATTACAATGACAACAACATTACAAATAAAAAGTAATCAGAAAAAAATAATTACTAAAAAAAATGGAATACGTCATGTATGAGGAGCTGTGTTCAATTTTTAGAACTATGAAAAAAATGATCTAATTTTTGTTATTAGCACCTAACCTTTATCCGACTTGTCAAATTTTCACATTTGTGTTTTTAACGGAATCTCTGTGACGAAACAATATTGAACGATTCATTTAATATCAGACAACTGACACAAAACCATCTAAACCCAATCTCTAGAGAGCCTCTATTAAAATATGTTGTGTTTCTTGTTAAACAAGGGTTCCGTAGCCAAAATGGCAAAATGGAACCCTTATAGTTACACGATATCCGTCTGTTCGTCCGTCTGCAGCTTAGCTCAGGGACTGTTAGTGCTAGGAGGCTGTAATTTTGCATGGATACACATTACTTACGATACTTACTCCAACAAATTCAAAGAATAAAATCTTGAAAAACATTTTTAACATAAAAACTAAAAAGCCAAAAATAATATAAGTACAACAACAAAAAATAATTAAACATTTTGAAGTTGGTGCCTAAATCTTAAAACTACATTTCCTAGCACCAACTTTTTTAATTTTTTTTTATTTTAGGAGTTTGCTTTTATTTTTTTGTAACAAGGTTTTATTAGATTTAGGGATCCGTTTGTGAAATATAAAGCTTTAAAGTGTACATTTTTGTTAGATTATAGTGTCCCACATCCCACATCACATCTGATCACAGCTGAGTAGCGTGACAAGTTTTCGAGTAACGGCTGATCAAATGGGGAATTATCAAAGAATAAAAAAATATATTTGACATACTTACAAAAAGCCCTTTTATTTTATATATTTCACGATACAGTTAGTTTAATAAATTACAGTTAGTTTAAAAAAAAAACTAGTTTGGGTTTAAAAAAAGGGGCTCTCAAATTCAAAAATCTTTTATTTAGGTTAAGCGTCTGTATTTCGGTCACAGAAATACATACCTAAGAGTATGAACTTAATCGGTTCTATAGATTTGCAGCAAATTGACTGTGACAGGAGGATAGACAGAACGTGTTTGTGTCTGTGCTCCTGGTGTGAGGTACTGAACCCTAAAAATAATAATAATAGGTTCGACTAGGCGCTATTTTATTAAGCAGCGGTAGCCTAATGGCTATTAGTTAATACTATTGCAATCGTGGGGGCACGGTACTACCGACGTGAACCCACTCCTAACACAAACCATTGAGCTTAGCTGGAGAGGTTAACAAGATTGCTAGTAACGTGGGACCCAAATCCCACATTTCTGGTTATATTATAGCTTTCTATTTATTATAGGACAAATTAATTTAATTTATAACCACACTTACCTGTATTTACAAAAACTAACCTTTACGTTTTTGAAGCGTAACAAAACAGACCGCTATTTTTAAGGCGTAACCCTTTTGTTGCTTGGGTACAAAGATGTGAAACCACAAATGTCCGGGGCCTTTGAGACCCAACGCTGGGTTGATGAGCATTTAACAAACGTAATACGCAATGCATGAATAATTACATAGACTCAAAAAGGTGTATGTTTAGGTTACGTTAAGGAAAATGCATCGCTATTTTTATGAAGAAATATTAAACCATCTATACAAATAATAATTAGACAAAGTACATTCGTTCCGTGACGAATTCGCTAACGCCGTTCTAATCGTTTGCAAAAAAATGAAAAAATATCTGAGACCATAGACAATCTTTCTCCGCAAACCTCAAATTCTATACTACAATACTTTTCCATTAACGACATCGTTATTTGAATGTAACTTTGTTTAGGCCTCTGCTCTCCAAAGGTAGTGGAGTGATTCAAATTTTTAAGCTTGTAAGCTTGAAGCCAATGAAAGTATACGTAGAAGCATATTTTCTCGCGACTCCGTCCATGGGCTTGGTAGCTTGATGCCAGGGGGTGATTTCAAACCCTCTGAAATTTGAAAATGGACATTTATTTGCACTTCCTTCAAGAAATGAGAAACCTCCTCTTCCTCACCCCCGAAAAATACTTCTGGGTACGACCATGCTAGGAGGAATTCATGTCTCAGTTGTGCAGAACACATCGAGTACGGTCGGCGAGTTTATTATTATGTCAGATTAATATGTGGAAGACGGTTTTCTATAAATGTAACATTCCTCCCCAAGCTCCTACTATTACTATCTTGACCTAGCTATTTTTATTAAAGCTTTGTGTTTTATTAGGAATTTGTAATATAACCTGCCTGTTGTAACCTAAAGTCCTAATACATTTTTTTAAGTTTTTACTCTAAAGTTAAGGCTAATATTACATCGTAAGTGGATGCTCCTACTATGTTGTGCCCATTGAGGCTGATGTATCCGATCTCGTGTACTCTTCTAATATTATTGATCTCTATTTTTGCATCAGTCCTCTAATATGGTGTATAATATAATGGTGGCAGCACCTTACCTGCATATACAGTTTTTAAACAGAGAAACATTGTAAACATTGGCAATTTGAAAACAGTGGCCACGAGTTTTTATTGCCTGTTCTTTTCTCGGGCTTTACCTATTGTTTGCGAACAGGCATTACCAGTAAATGTGGAATCGACTTTTCACATGTGTAGTATTTTGCTTCCTTAGTGAATGAATCATTTTTATTATTATTATTATTATTTAACCGCTTATTTACATAATCCCAAAATCTTAAAATTAATGGTAAATATCATTCTATCCATATTAAATAAAATTTATCAGAAATGTTGTCGTTGAAAGTGTTATTAATTTAGAAAAGGTTTGGAGTACATCAAAACTAATTTACCCTCTAAATAAATACGTAGTTTTGTGTTGTCACGTAACCTAATTGTGTTTAAATGCTTATATAACTAACTTCACGTTGTCATTTTAAACAAACAGTGGATTAGTTTTAAACTTTAGGCATGGTTTAGTCCACCGCTTTGGTTAAGCCTCGACTTTATAGGCGTAATAAAAGGAAATGTTCTGGCCTTTATATTTAACAGCCCGTTATGGGTTTACTCCAACAAGGCTAATAAATTTACGGCTGATTGTTTGTCTGGTAAGGATGAAACAATTTAATAAAATCTAATTTAAGAATATTATATTTTATTTAAAAATAGGTAAGTACTTAATATACAACATTACTTTTCGAATAGTGCAAACCTGAAAGTGGTTTGCTCCGCACATTTCAAGGGGGTAGTTTTTGTACCTTGTTACATTTTCTTAATGAATTGGCTAAAGACCATCAACTTTGAAGACACAGATAACCTCTTGCGCGTACCTACATAGAACCATAACACAAATTTGCATAACATGAACTCGTACACACACTTGCACACACACACACACACACACACACGCACCTCATTCTAAGGCGGCTACTCTCCACTGATATTTTTTGATTAAACACGAATCTACTATCCAGAGTCCGGAGAGGTTGGTAATCTGTAATACAGGTCTCTAGTACAGATATCAGTCTGTCCCACAGTATAAATTGCTCTAAAAATGATATAAATATAGTATCTTGGGACAACTCACACTGCGCTTTCTGATCCCCAACTAAGCAGAGCTTGTATTATGGCAACCAGACAACTGATAAACAAATACATACTTGAAGTAATTTTTATAGGCATTTCTTGCCAATTACTTTACAAATACAATAATTGCATTTTTGAAAGATAGAAAAATTTAAAATTAGGATGGCACCCAATCGCCTTAACTTTAAATGGAAGGTACGCACTTTATTCCTTGATGGATCAGCTGAATCATCACAACATTAGTAACATAAATATTAGTCTGTATCTATGTATTTATTTATGTATGTATGTATGTATTGCTGTAAGTATGTATACTATTGTATAGTTATGTATGTAGGTATATATGTATGTATGTATTTTTGTAAGTATGTATAGTATGGTATAGTTTTATTGTTTTATTTGTGTATTATGTAAGAATAATAAGGAAGTTCTTATTTTACAATTAGGTTACTGCACCTTTCACACATTCCATTTCTACATCACCCTAAGGTAGACTGGCAGAGAATGCTTTTAGCATTAAGTCCACCTTTGTACAACTTTGTGCATAAAGTTTTAAATAAATAAAATAAAATAAAAATTTGAAGTCCAGACCCAGGAATCGAACCCGAGACTTCCGTAGCCAAACCGGGGCCAGAAGCAAACCACCTATCTGGACTATGTTACTAGACCTCAAATCTTTCCATCTCTTGATGCTCGCGAGTTTGGGCCCTCGCATGCGCCATCTAGTCGGTAGTTAAAGAACTATCACGGCTTTTGTTATTGCTTCGTTACAGAGAGCATTTTAACAAATTATGATGTTGCAGGTCGAATATTGAAGTAATTTTTTTAGGCATTTCTTGCCAATTACTTTACAAATACAATAATTGCATTTTTGAAAGATAGTTGTGCGCCTGATGGTAAGCGTCACGCGTCGTCTATAACAGTATCAGTGCCAACCAAATCCTTGTTTGGCAATCTGAATGTCACCAATCTGAATGGCGTGCTCCTCATTTGGGACAATAGTTTTTTTTTTTTTTTTTTTTTCTATAAATATATCTAGCAACGTGGGATTGTGGTCTCACATTACTAACAATCATGTTAACCCCTCCAGCTAAGCTCAATGGCTTGTGTTAGGAGTGGGTTCACGTGGGCGGGCGTACGAAGCGCGGCACCCTGTGTGTATCCAGGGGCCGCGTAGGTGTGAAATGCCTGGAACGCAACAACATCGCATCCGGGCATTGCCACTGGGCGGGCCGCCGACGGTATAACAAATTCCGGCGGCCCATTCGCGAAGGTGGCGAGCGATACACGGCGGGTTTTTAGTGGGTGCAAACCCCACACTACCTCCATCGTCTTCCCCGGTTGGTGGGGGTGTTCGTTAGGATTTTTTCCCGCCAAAAAAAAAAAAAAGGAGTGGGTTCACGTCGGTAGTATAATGCGTAGGATTCAAATCCGCGACCTCACGATTGCGAGACCGATGCCTTAGCTATTAGGCTACCGTCGCTTCAAACATACGTAATTTCATCCATAAGTCTCATTTGCCTCATTAATTTAATAAACTCTTTATTAATCACATGCCTCATTTTAATTTTTGTATTCGTTTGTACCTGTTTGTACCTAATTATCTAAAAGAATTCAAACGAATTGTTTTTAAAAATACAATAATTGCATTTTGCAGTGTACCCATAGATATTTTTCAATTAAAATAATATGGTTTGTTTTTTATTTAATAATTTAAATTTTACTTAATTTCTATTGTGCATTAAAATTGTGATATTAATGTAAGAGGCCGTCTCCACGGGCGAGAAAATCGCGACTATTCCGGTTCGTTCCGCTAGCGTATTGTCGCATCGACAACATCGCCATGTGGAGACACGTTCAAATATAGTAAGAATAAAGTATATAAATAGGTGGCACGACGATAATATCACCGCGATTCTCTTGCCCGTGGAGACGGTCCCTTACAAAGGTACCTAATTAGATTTTTAATATACGAGTTAACATAGGGTCTCTTTGATAAAAGCTAGCCCAGTGAGAAGGCCAACAGCAATTCAGCAATTAATGTCCATCCAGCCTAGATGAATGATTTCTACATATAATGGAATACTGTGTAATCATAAACAGTATCGTGCTTACTGCATCGCGTTCGGACTCGCCATCGTAAGGCACCTGTTCTATCAACGACGATGAGCGAGAAGTGAGTAGCGATTTATCGCATAAGATACGTACAGCAGATGTATTTTGTAAATGCCGTCCATGTAAACAAAAGAGATGCAGTATAGAGCGAGTACTCGCCGGGAGTGGGTGAGCGATCGACTATCTGTATTTCTTTTGTTTACACGGGATCAACATAATTGTACGTTTCTTGAGCGGTAAATCGCTACTGGCTACTCTTATTCTCGCCTTTGGTCGGACAGGTGCCTAAGGGCGCGGGTTCGAATTCTACACAATATACTACCGACATGAACTCACTCCTAACACAAGCAATTTAGCGTAGGTGAAGAGACTAACAGGATTGCTAGTAATGTGGATCCAATCCCATACCTATTGATAGTTATCTTTAAAAATATGTAGGTACTATGGTATGCACGCATGCACTATATTGGATTCAAAACGTCATTCCATCACATTTGTCCCATTTCCTCAATTTCCCAACAGACGACGACATAGCAAGAATATGTTGTTAATCTATACTAATATTATAAAGCGGAAGAGTTTGTTTGTTTGTTTGTTTAAACGCACTAATCTCAGAAACTACTGGTCCGATTTGAAAAATTCTTTTTTTGTTGGATAGCCCATTTATCGAGGATAGGCTATATACCATCGCGCTACGACTTATAGGAGCGGAGTAGCGACGAGAAATGTTGCAAAAACGGGGAAAATTTACGCAGACGAAGTTGCGCGGGACAGCTAGTATTACATATTCGTATTACCTTTATCGTACTCTGATATAATGACGTCACTATTTCTCTTCGGAACACGTTATGTACGTCAATTCACTTGACGTTGTCACATGGATGTCAAATTAGTTAGATTGGCGGGAGGAAATCGGTTGCGCGTCTTTCCATTGCAGGTTCCACTATTTCAACTTATATTTCAGTTCGTATTATGTTTATTGGTGTGTCAAAAATGACTCATAGTGCAGTGATGGACAGTTCAGAAAGAAAACAGTGTCTTCTTTTATGCTAATTTGGAAGTAATCCTGCACAGATTACTTATCGTACAGATGTAAAGTTTCATTCAAAACCTCCTTAACGCACGCACACATAGATATCTATGTGACACAGACGGAGTCTCAAGAGCTCAAGACGCATGAAACCAGAGACATAGCGATTGGCACGCTCGCACGGTGCGATTGCTCGTTTTGATCGTGCGTAGGTAAATCATGAGAAATTTATGTGGCTGTGGGTGTTTAAAATCAATTTTAAACTGTGACTTGGCATTTTTTAGATTGCTCAAAAACTCAGAAAGGTAAAAAACTGTCTTATATGTTGTTAAAAACGAAAGTAGGTAGGTAGCTAGTTCTTTACATTTGTACTTATTGGTTACAGTGGTTGTGATGGTGTTAGTGATGGTGGCACCTTTTTGTGTAGGTCAGAGCGGACAGCCCTAGCGCGACCTCAGAGTGTAGGTATAAAAATCGTGGTACATACATGAGTCTAACTTCTGTACTCTCCTTATTTTGTGATTCCCGTTTTTCTGGGAACTTTCAATTATTTTTGTAATGGTCGTTCTTCGTCCTGTACACAGTATCATACCGTTCCATAAACGTACAGTCATACCGTAGGCTGCCCGTTCCAAAGTCGCAGCAATTCATTTTAGTGTTTCCGCTATGTTGGCGCATTGTACAGACTAAGGAAATGAACCTTAGTTTGTACAGTGCACCTGTTGTAACGGCGAGGCGTCTCAAGTTACTCAATTTTCAGCCTAGGATTAATTAGGAAGTCTTTATTTTTTATTATTAACTAGCTTTCGCCCGCGGCTCCGCCCGTGTATGTCGGTTATGGCGATAAAAACTGTCCTATGTCCTTCCCTGGGACTCAAACTATCTCCAAACCAATTTTAATCTAAATCGGTTTAGCTGTTTGAGCGTGAAAGCGTTAGACAGACAGACAAACGGACATAGTTACTTTGAAATTTATAATATTAGTATGGATTCTGTAACTATTCACAGGTAAAAACAATATGGAAGTGGCTTATAAATGTAACATTATTGTCGAATTGTGAGTGAGTAGTAGGTTTAAGTGTGATGTCAATAGTTGTTCACGAATACACGTATGTGGTGGCCATTAAAGAGGAGGTACCTATCATGGGATCTACAGGAACCTTAAGAACTTAATACAAATATTCAAGTAATGTAAGTAAGAGTAAATTGACATATTTATTTATTATTATAATTATTTGAAATGTTGTTAAGTATAATTATAATCTGTATTATGCATGCAAACGACTTGGTATATTTACTGTAAGTTTGTACTGCACAAAGTGAATAAATAAACATCCATACTATCTATACTAATATTATAAATGTGAAAGTAACTCTGTCTGTCTGTTACGCTTTCACGCTCAAACAGCTAAACCGATTTAGATGAAATTTTGTATGGAAATAGTTTGAATCCCGGGGAAGGACATAGGATAGTTTTTATCGCGATAACCGACATCCACGCGGGCGGAGCCGCGGGCGAAAGCTAGTAGTCGATATTCCAATAGCATTACAAGAAAAATGAATAACCAATATATTATTTAGGTACATTATATTCATAAATTACATTAACAGAGTATTGGAAATTCGATATATCCTTTTAACTTTGACAGGCTTTCAATATGGATTATTGGAATCGACTTAATGCTTTCAAAAGTAAAAGAATTTGTATTGACGTATTGAGATGATAGAAATAATATGTATTGATTTCAATTCCCATACAAAATGTTAAAGGAATGGTAATGTATTCAACGAGTCATTATTAATGTCATTCAAAGGAACAGGAATAAAAACTAAGTCGTGTAGTATAAAGGTTATCGCTGACCGCATCACTGACAGTCTCTAAAGTTATTCCTAATAATAATACTATTTACTTCAGGCATCAATAACCTTCAGGCATAAATACCTTACAGACTAACATACATATAATATTACAATAAGTGTTAATAATACAACTTTAAACTATGTTAGTACGCTCACTTGCACTGGTCTTTGAGTGTTATTGTTACACTTGTCCGCGGAAGCGACGGAAAACCACACCCTCCAAAAGTCTTCTTTAGGAGGGGCAGAAAACAGTCTGAAACGCGCACCAAAAACGCCAAAAAGTTCAACGTGTAACGGATCTTCTGTACGCCGAGATGTTCTCCGCCTCGATGGTGTAGTATAGGCGCGAGATATACTCCGGCGTGTTCGGCAACGAGGTGTGCAGAGACCCGTTAGGCTGTTAGGGAGCTTTGCCACAGTGGTTCTTGACGGTTGGCTGTCGGCGCTTCTTTCTTTGCATCGTCACGTTGTTGTTTGTCCGTTGTCCCCTTCGACTGATGTTTTGGTATCCGCGAGTGACCAGGGCGCTTCGGGCTACACTGGCAAAATCTCTTGATGGTGGTATATAACATTTCACCGACGCAGGCAATGCAGTCAACACAACCGGGTGCGTGTAGGTTTGTGGGGCGCACGGGCGGGAATATTGTGCGCATTTTGCAGCGCATTCCGCTCGGTCAGCATTTGACACAGGTGGCGATGTCATCACAGCTGATGCAAAACTTGAGTGTAGGCACCCAGACAGACGGTGACCTAGATCTCGTTACAACTTTAGCAGTAGCGGGTAAGTAGATGTATTTACGGTTAAGATAACTCTACGCAAATACAGTTTTTTGTCAAGATAGATAGTTTATTATTTCACAAGCACAGATAGAAAGTAAGAGTTCATAAGAAGGAGTAGAATAAGATAGTATAAGGATTAGCAAAGCACAGAACACAGAACGAGATTTTACATAAAAAAGTTTAAGCGTAAGCGCGGACAAAGTACAGGCTGCGGAGCGCCGGCGTCGCATCGAATCGTTGTCTGGCCGTTGAAGCAGCCCGTGCGTCACGAGAGGGCGGTGCAGGTAAAACCTAAGTACATTATGATAATATTGCTTATAATATATAGCATACAATAAAATATATATAAAGGTTATGTATGTTATATTTATAAAGGAAGGCCTAATTATAATATAAATAATATAATAGGTAGCTATGCAGGCTACACAACAACTCGTTGATTTGTTTGCGCAAATCTTCCACATTGCCTTCAGAAGCACCATACTTCCTTCGTACATCTGCCAGGCTTGTCTTCAGAAACACTATGTTTTTCAGGAGGCTGGTGAAGTCGACGTGGTCGAAGGTGACGGGACAGAGCTTGTCAAGGTCCCTCGTCATAAACGTAGGCACGTCATCAGGATCGGTCTCTTTTATAAGCGTGATAATCTCGAAATAAATTTCGATAATCTTAATTTAATCAACAATCATTGTGTAATCTTTGAGTAAAATGCCTGTGACATATGGACGGACAGACAGATAGACAGCCGGACATGACGAAATTGTAAGGATTCGGAATCCTAAAAACTATATACAAATGTCTTTAGTAATCTCGGCCGGCGCGTTGCCGGCAAGCGGTCAACCCGCGGCAAGCATGCAAACTTCTTTTGTTCTGTGATGTAAACAGCGGGTTGTCACCCAGTGGTCCACTCGCGAGCCTGGCGATTCAGTGCCGATACAGAGTTAATGTAGTGACCGATAATCTATACAAATCAACACAAAGAATACTAACCGCTTGAGGTAAGGCGGTACTGGTCGAGTGCCGCCCGGGTTGATGCGGTGAGCAATGATCTTTATGTCTCCTAACCGATGTCAGTTACGGCGGCTTATCTAATCAGAGACTAGTCAACTACGCAGGAAATAGTATACTGCACAAATTACAAATGCACTCTCTATTGCCCCACTGTGATAGTCCGATGGGACGAAACTCCGACACGACCAGAAAGAGATTGGACGCAGGACCGATGACTTAAAGTGATCTCCGAGGCACGGAGGGGTGTGATGTGATAAATTTCGAAAATGGTCACTCATCTATACCTTTTTATTGCTTAACCTTGCAGGTATCTCGATCTACTTGGTCGAGGTCAGGGGTCAGGAGGGTCAGGGACGTCTTAAAACCCTCGAGTCGCACTAGAGACGATCTTGCAGTTTACAGAAGTATAGAGTACCTTGTACTAATGTAGAGAAATAATATAATTAAACTACGAAGAGGTGTCACTATAATTTCCTATTCCGTACCATATAATTAGGTGTGGAAAAAAATATACATAGGTATTTATAAAATATTTCTACAGTATCAATTGACAAGGTTTTAATATTAAATTATTAAAATACATAGATTAACGTTCCTGTAAAATAATGGTCAGAGCACACTCATCAACTTTGAAAGAAATCGGATTCGGCACCGTATCAACTTGAGCCGTTCAGTATTCTTTGTATAAAACTCACCACTGAAACGCACACTAATCGGATACCGTTACGCTTCGTCTACGTAATCACCTAGCGTCGGGACACGCTCATAAACAGTTGACGGCGAGATGAAACTGTCCCGATCACTTTTCTTTCCAAGTTGATCTGTGTGCTTCGTATTAGAAAATTTATCGGGACTTAATCGCGCAAAATATTTAAAGGTACGAACGTTTTATTTACCCGACGTTTCGATCAAATTGCACCGATCGTAGACACGCGTCGCCTGATGGCAGCTTAGCTTAGCTGTCTCCTTGAGGCGCGGGATTTTTTAACTACCCGCGCCTGGTCTTGATAATTTTGATAAATTTTACTATCGGTACTTCTACACACTACACTTACTACGTCTTTACACTGAGACGCGATGTCAGTGCTTCGACCTTAATCAGTGCAATCAAAATCAGATTACCGTACTTTACGTATTTTGTATATAAAACCCGTAAATATAAAACCCGCTAGGACGGCCCTTAATAGTAAATTTATACAACGGTTTTATTTTTGTTTATTTTGAGTATTTTATAATAAGACTGTTAGTTATTTATTTATTTTAAACTAGCTTTGGCTCGCGTCTCCAACCACGTGAATGAAAACTACCCCAAGTCATTACCCTAGACCCAAACTCCATACCAAACTTCATCATAAGTGACTCAGAGGGTTAAGTGTGAAAAAATAACTACTTTTCGATATGATAATATAATGTCAGTTTATATTTGTTTTATTTTATTTTTAGCGCAAAAGGCTAGGCAACTTTTGCCTTGCCTTTCTCAAAGAGGTCCACTACCCATTTCCGTAAATTTAGGATTACCAGGTAGCATCGAAGCCCTCAATGTGCAGTATCAATATTTAGTCAGCACACTGAGCCACCAAACGGTCGTGTTTGACTAATAAACGTCCAACTGCGGGTGGGATACGAAAGCTGTAAGGGGTGACGGGTACGGGAATCATCCCAATATTTATCAAAATGTGAAAATTTTCAATTTAGTAGTTTTTGCATGCATGTTCAAATATACAGGCAGGATATTTGTAAAAACGATACCAACGTAGATGCATAAATTGAACTATTTTTATGTAAGGGACATAAAAATAGTTCAATATATGCATCTACGTTGGTATCGTTTGCAATATCTTTAATACCTACAAAACTTGGAAATACACTTGAAATTTACAATCATAATAATATAGAGAAGATTTCCATATCATTTCCAACGTAGCAATAACAACGTTTAGAAAGCTGTTTTAGTCTTTACAATATGTTTTATTCACAACTGACCGCGAACAAGCGTGCAGTCCGTCTGCTGTTCTGCTGGTGGTAGAAGCTAGGTATTATTCACACGTTCTGAAAAGACATTACATGACACATTTAAACATTACATTTTACATTTTATTCAGGGCAAATTATTTTCCCTTAAGTTAGAGTTAAGTTAAGAGTTATAAAAATATATTACGAGCTCTAGGTCTAATTTGCGAAGACGCGGGGCGTCGGGCGTGGCGTTGTGCTGTGCGGCCTGCATTGAATTCAAGCATATGGCATTGTATGAGTGCGTTCACGGAGAAGCGATTTTACACGCATTTGTTTGAAATGGAGCGTTTTTGGAGCGTTAGCGTCAATTCTCAATGAAGCGATGCTCGCGTCTAAACCTTCTGTTTGTCTTATTTGGAAATCGCATAACCTTGACTCAACTCTTTACATACCCCGCGTGCGCCGCAGCGTGCGACGCAGCTATAGCCACCGAGTGCTTTGCTACTCTATACCTACTAACTACATACCGCCACTATCCCCGCAACGCATCTCTATAAACAACATCATATATTGCCATATGTTTGTGTTTATGGATGTGGTGATGCCACCTCTCTGTGAACAAAAAACGTCCAACACCACGCAAGACGCCACGCCCCGCGTGTCCGTAAACAAGGTCTATTCTGAAATCCATTTCCTTATACCCTTTAGGAGTAGTCTTATTAGGTAAGGGGGGATAATTTATGTGTCACGAAGACTGGGTCCATTGTATGTCAATTGACCAATCACAGTGGTCGAAATCGTACCCAGGATTATTTAGAGCACTGTCATTGGTCAATTCACGCTACGTGTTCAATGAAAACACACCTTTAAGGGTTAGTAAATGAAAATGCTGGCAAACTGCGCTGTCATAATTTCTGAGACCGATCTTTGTGTAAATTGCACAATAACTTGGCTTTGGCTAACTTGAAAACTGGCGAGATAACTCACACAACGCCATGTGAAACTAAGCAGAGCTTGTACTATTGCAACCAGACAACTGATAAACATACTTACCTATATATTACTAAATACATACATAATATAGATATTACACCCAGACTCTGAATAAACCATCATGCTCCTCACACAAAGTTTTATCCTGGGTGGGGATGGAACAAACGAGCTCCGGCTTAGCAGTCAGGGTCACTAACCACTAGGCCAACAGGCCAGTGATAACTATCAACTCAAACATGTGTACGTGTCCCTTTAAAGACAGCATCACCCTAGGGTGCAAAAGACTCGGTACTCAAATAAGATCGTGGTAATGCGGGACCACACAACCACGCGAACTGCGTCTGTCTGTTTAAGTCAAAGGTTAGGAGCCGTTAGTTTGTGTGTTGGTAAATAATTCGCGTTGGTGTGTCAAAGCGACGAAGAATTGGTTTCAGTCTTAGTTGCGGTACAAATGTTTGTAATATATAATTCGTAGTCACGTTTATTTTAAAGATGTTGTCTACAGATAAAATAAACCTAGAGTACAGTAGGATCAACGTAACTAGGCCGGACTGAAGTAGGCGACAAGTGGTTGCGCAGATGCATTTTTGGACGTAAATGGTGACAGGAAGAGGGGGGCGGGGGCGGTAACTAAACCAAGAGAATTAGAGATGCGATTATGCCTTATATTGTCATAATTAGTATTACTAACTCATGTTTTTTTGTGATTATTTACGTAAAGAAATTGCTTTTCAAAGTTTCTTTAGTATTTACGGTAACTGTTCTAAATTTAAACTTTTATGAACTCATTTAAATAGTATTTTTATATTGTTAAATTAAAATTTTGTTAGTATTTTTAATCGATTAAACATAATTAATCGTTTTCGTAAGTAATTTTAGGGTTGCATCTGCATATGACATGCGCGAAAGTGATAAGAACCTAACTTCAATCCGGTCAAGTTACGTTGATCCTACTGTAGGTAGGTACCTACAAAAATAAAGCACTCGAGCAATGCACACATGGACATCGCTCGCAAGCACGTATTGTGGACCACCTTTGACCAATTTGTCCCGCAGGTGTCCCGACATTCCGTGTCAGTGAAGAAGAAGATAAAACTTTCCTCTATGTTAATGTATAACTATTTTCGTCTAAATTACATCATATTTTGGCACATAAACATATTTTTATTTTGGCTTAGTATTACAATATACACCACTTTTCTAATGTCACGTCATTAAAGGCCATTTTTAAGAAAATAATAGAAGATACCCAATTTGAAAAAACGCACTTAACTACCTACCAGAGGTCTCTCAAACAGTCTGAGGGAGATTTTTTTACCAGAAATAAATGCGCATACAACCTTAACGAGTGGCTGTGCAGCTGTGAAAGATGCAGGGAAAAGGTACAAGTACAATTAAGTCTATACGAAACTCTGGTTCAATAATATTCATGTTTTGACTGCCTCTGTGGCGCGGTGGGAGTGTATCCGACTGCTACGCAAGACGTCGTGGGTTCGATCCCCACCCAGGATAAAGCTTTGTGTGATGAGCACGATGGTTTATTCTGTGTCTGGGTATTATTTATCTATAATATGTATCTATGTATTTAAAAAAATATATAAGTATGTTTATCAGTTGTCTGGTATCCATAATACAAGCTCTGCTTAGTTTGGAATCAGATAGCGTTGTATGAGTTGTCCCAAGATATTATTATTATTATTATGTTTTAAAAAGGTTTTTTTAGGTTTGTGAGCTTAACTATATAATGTCGTGGTTTTTTCTATTCTATTTTCAAAATCAAAATATGAAAATAAATACAAAACATTAGGTGTAGGTACTACAATCGTAGATAAATAAGCACGTCTTATGATGACGAACCATAAACATACTTGTTTTACAATAATTTATTTCTGCCAATATAACTGCGAGAAATAATTATAAAACCAGACGAAAGCGCTTACAAATAAGTTGGTGAAACGTTTCACGAAACTGTCCTTGTTCAATCGGAGCCGCTGTCGGAACTTACCTATTACCATGTTCCAACTTTCGTGATAAAAATTCTAAAACATTGACTTAGTATCTACTAGAAGCAATGGCTTTTTAGATTCTCATTTAAATTCTGACTCAGTAAATAAACGTATTATCTAAGAAATCGATTTTGCCTGCCCATTCAGCCATATAACTGTTGACAAACTTTCGCGATTTGTACACATTATAAAATTAAATATACTATCTGTAGTACCATATTGCAACGGCCGTGTAGGTTACGGGTAGTCTAACCGTGACCACGGCCGTTGCAATACGGTAAATTATTCATGCGATTAAGACCCGTCTTATTAATTTATCGTATTGCAACGGCCGTAATCACGGGTAGACTACCCTTGTCGTTGCAATACGGTCGAAACGTCGAGCAATAAACAAGGTATTTTACCTTAAATTATTCACGCGATTAAGACCCACAGTATATATAATTTTATAATCAGCCATATAACGTCTCAAAAATCCTTCTGCCTGCCTAGTCACAATAGATAACGAAGATCAAAGTACCAATTTAATAACTTAGGTTACAAAATCCAACTCTTATAGCATCTGTCAGAATTTGGAATAGAATTAAAATTGTTTGCCAAGTTATTATATGATGTCTGTTCAAAAAATCCGTTGAGGTCTACCATTTACTGCCCCAAATTGATCTCACATATTTTTAGCCTATGAATGGCAGACGCCGACGGATTTTTTTACCTGCGGAGGCCAAAGCTCTTACCAAAGGTGATGCATATGATCATAAAGACCTTACACGATACTTTCCATAAACGCGGCGTCAGGTCGAAAAGACCTGTTTATCGCATTTATTTTTGATAATATTTGGCCATAAGTGGTAAAAAATGGATAGTAAAAATCAAAATCTGTTGTTTTCAGCAACAACCGATTTCGATTTTGAATTCCTATAGTACGTGAGAGACATAACTTAAATGGGCGGACGAATACTCTCCTATTAAAAACTGGTGCAAAAAATTATGTCTCCAATAAATTACTTCTTGTTGCCTATTTAATTTAAAAATGGTCTATGTGTATTCTACGAATACGATGACTTATGTCAATTTTAGTTTACGAATAGGAGAGCCAACCATTACTTGAACATCTTTATTTCAAACTAGCTGTCCCACGCAACTTCGTCAGCGTAAATTTTCCCCGTTTTAGCAACATTTCTCATTGCTGCTCCGCTCCTATTAGCCGTAGCGATGTTATATAGCCTATAGCCTTCCTCAATAAATGGGCTATCCAATAGTGAAAGAATTTTTCTATTCGGACCAGTAGTTCCTGAGATTACCGCGTTTAAACAAACAAACAAACAAACTCTTCAGCTTTATAATATTAGTATAGATAAAGCGTTATAAATCGGCTGCGACATCCAGTCCCTCTATATCTTGCATCAAACGATCGTGTCTTACCTCCCTGGCTTCGAGAATTGCGGCCAGGTGGACAATACGACGCGGGCTGATTACGGCCAAAAACTCATTATCATATATTAAAATTAATTGTTAAAACTAAAGAGAATTAGATTCTCGGAGATTTAAACGAACACCAACGTAAATGGTGACCATGCTTTTTATTAATTTGAGATATGATTAATCTGCACTAAAAATCACGTTTAGTAAATCAACTGTCATTTTATTGATAGTCAGTGATTTTGGAAAAGCTTTTGTTTTGTAATTTATTTCTATAAATACCTACTTACCACGAATAATCCATGTATCATGGGGACTGTTACAACTATACAAGTCACGGACACAAAGTTTTTTCCGTACATTCAATCCCAACACCATCTATATAGTCAATAGTTTTACATATGAACGTAATGTCAACAAGATGTAAAATGTGTATAAAACAACCCTGATAATAGTACTTATAATATTATATGTGGCCCTGACAAACCACTTGCGCTGTGTAAACCATTGGTGTTAACACTTGCAGTACGCATTTTATTATCTTACAAATTACCAAAACATAGTTGGGTGACCGTTATCTAACGTCACACATCTCAATGCATCGGAGAGCACGTTAAGCCATCAGTCCTGCACCAAATCTTTCACTGACTTTTCTTATCTCCGTTTTAACGTAAAATTAAAGTGAGGCTATAGATACTCGTAAATCACAAACTGATTAGGTAGGCATGGTACAGGTAGCTATGGTACAGGTTGGTATGGTACAGGTAGGTATGGTACAGGTAGGCACATCTCCTGCATTGATGGCTGATCTCTAATGAGGTTGTTTATTATCACCATGAATAGAAACTGCAATGACATGAAAAAGTAATAATTTAAATAGAAATGTCCTTCGTTAATTCATTGTCACCCCAGTGGTCACCATCTGTCGTTGTTTGACTAATATTAATTAGAATCGTCTCATTACCAACTTGACATGTCGACTTAAAATGCGACAGTCCTCAGTTGACTACATTATTTAAATTATTTTATTTTACATAAATTAAACAATACATATTTATATAAAACTAGCTAACCCGCGCAACTTCGTTTGCGTTATTTTTCTCCATTTTTGCAACATTTTTCATTGATACCCCGCTACCCGTAAAACTCCGTAGGCTCATGCACAACACTTTGCTGAAGATCATCACATAATTAAATGCATAGTTTACGATTCTGTAAAGGACATACAGTCAAACATTCATATATATTTACGCAGACAAAGTTATATATATATATATATATATATATAACTTTAGTTATATATATATATATATATATATATAACTTTGTCTGCGTAAAATTTTTCCCTGTTTTGGCAACATTTCTCATTGCTGCTCCGCTCCTATTGGTCGTTGCGTGATGTTATTTGCCTACAGCCTTCCTCAATAAATGGGCCATCTAACAGTGAAATAATTTTTCAATTCGGATCAGTAGTTCTTGAGATTACCGCGTTCAAACAAACAAACAAACAAACTCTTCAGCTTTATAATATTTGTATAGATAAGGATGCGAAATATCATATTCCTCCGTCCACACAATTCTCGTTAAAACAACCTTTTTGCTTCACATCTATACCTACTAACATTATAAAGCTGAAGAGTTTGTCTCTAAGGCGCGGTGGGAGTGTGTCCGACTGCTACGCAAGAGGTCGTGGGTTCGATTCCTAACACTTTGTGTGATCCACAAGTTGTTGTTCAGAGTCTGGGTGTACTTTGTGTCTGTGACTTGTATTTTTGTAAAATCCCCCGCGACTCAGGGCTTGTACCTTACTGCGGGAGTCACCTTAAAAAAAACGGGAAAAATTTACGCAGACAAAGTTGCGCGGGACAGCTATTAATATACATATAGACAACGTCATACAGACACGTCAAATTTATAACACTGAGGGGTAAAAAAGGGTCAAGTTTTCTCAACTTCCACGTTCGCGTTATTCTTTAAATTTAAAGTGAAGTCAATAAATGTTCCACTCAAAGTCGATTGGTTCCGCGTCAGTTCCGTTGTGCGATTTTTTATCCACACCAGACATTATTCACGGAACCGTGGAACCAATTGATGCTCGGTTTGCTGCCGGTTGTAGTTTAAGTTTTTATTTGTAGCTGTTCAGTTAAAGTGAGCTTTTGCTATTTAAATAAAATGCACTTTTAGTTAAATTAATTGGAAAATTGAAAATTTGGACATTTTCATATGGATTTTGGAAATTGTATTGAGATAAATAATAAATGACTATTTCAATAGGATTTTATAAGCTACGAGTCTTAATCGCGTAAATATTTTATTTTGAGGCTAAATACCGTATTGCAACGGCCGTGGTCACGGGAAGACTCTATCCGTAACCACGGCCGTTGAAATACGGTCAAAACGTCGGGCAATAAACAAAGGTATTTAGCCTTAAAATAAAATATTAACGCGATAAGGACCCGTAGCTTATAAAATTCTATTATGTGTACAAATTGCGACAGTTTACGAACATATATTATTTAAATAGGCCCAAAACCACAAACAAATTTTCATTATTACAATAGGGTAGATAACTGTCAAGTCAAATCAGTATACCTATTTGTAAGAAACGTCAAAACGATGAGCCCCTTTCTAGTTTATATGAAATACAAAACAATGACGTCATTCTTTTGTATGGTCAAATCATGTGGTTTCCATGTTTGTTTTGATGTTTATATGACAATGTAAAATTGTAGAGAAACATTGTTTTTCAAAATATTTTTACAAATGCTTATTCCTGTATAGTGTAAAATAATTTATTGTTATTGTAGTCATCTACCCAATTATTAAGAGTACATATACTACTTACTAAAATCTTGTCGATTCACTTAATCTGAAGTCTGTAACTAAAAATGCACGTTAGCACTTTTTGTGCTTTTTGCTTGCTTTTTCTCTTCTCAAAAACGATGAAGAAAAATTTGAAGTCATAGACATGATTTCCACTAATAAGTAGGTAAGAATATCCATAAGCTCTGGTGTATTATTTTTAAAAAATCGGCAGTCATTATTTTAACATAAACTATAGAAGAATACAATAATTTCATTTTTGAAAGACAGAAAAATTTGAAGTCCAGACTCAGGAATCGAACCCGAGACTTCCGTAAGCCAAACCGGGGCAGGAATCACTATTTTACTAGACCTCAAACTTCTCTATCCTTTCATGCTCGCGAGTTGGGCCCTAACCTGGTTTGGCTTACGGCAGTCTCGGGTTCGATTCCTGGGTCTGGACTTCAAATTTTTCTATCTTTCAAAAATGCAATTATTGTATCTATAAAGTAACTAGCTGTGACCCGCGGTGTTAACCGCGGTTCATTAGTATGTGTTAATCCAGGGCGTCAGCTAACTCCATACGAAATTTTATTAAAATCGCTCCAGCCGTTTAGACGCGAAGAAGTAACAAACATACACACTCATAAACTTTCGCCTTTATAATATTAGTGTGATTGGTAAGTAATGCCTATAAAAATTACTGTACTATAAAAAAGAGTTTTCAATGATGACTGAATTGATTTATATGAAGTGATTAAACAGTTTTTGAAAGAGCAAAAGCCTTTTGATCACGTACGTCCACTTATGAAGCGCTTACATCCCTTTAAATATAATTTATTCGTACATGGATTTAACACAAACTGTATATCACTGGAAAACCTTCGTGAAAATGTTGAACTAATAAGTTCAACATTTTCACGATAAATTTAGAGGTTATGGTACTAAAATTAATAAAATTAATAACCTCTAAATTTATTGTTTTGCCAATCACTTTTTTTATATAAAAAGAGGACTCCCGCAATAGGGTGTACCCTAGTCCTGTGTCGCGGGGGGCTTTACAAACATACAAGTCACGTACTCAAAGTACAAAGACTTGGAACAACAATTTGTGGATCACACAAAGTGGTGTCCCGTGTGGGAATAGAACTCACAACCTCTTGCGTAGCAGTCGGACACACTCCTGGAGCATTGGAGCCTGCTTCTTACAAAAGAAAATTCACAACTCGTTTAAAAAAAAGTTCAATTTAGGTTTTTTATTTCTCTAGACAGTATTTAATAAAACCAACCAGATGATCCGACGAAATATGAATAAACGCAGGTCAGCTATGGTACCCACAGATCTTAGACCGTGCCAAGTGGAAATTCGTTGGGAAGGCATATGGGGCATATGCCTCCCCAACTGTGGGCAAAACAGTGCTGGAATTTAAGAAAAAATTGCCCATATTTACAAATTTGTTTTATTATTATATTTGTACAAAATATTTAAACTACGAGTATCTTTACTAAATATATTAATGAACTAAAATGAGTCTATTGTCTAAATAAGGTGTGATAGGCGACGATTTTCTGATGTACTCTTCTATTACTTCATGGTCTATGCCTATTATTTTCATATCGCGGCCATAGTTTTTGAAGTTCTGAAAAAAAAAGATTATCTAGTAGATATTAATTTCGGTATAGTTTAGACACACGTCTGCAAAACCTTGTGATGTTATTGCGCTCTTGTATATATTATTTTTGAAAAGTTATTGATTTCGTTTTACTCATTAGGTAACGTACCTTAACATACTTAACGATTACACCCTGTATATAATGAAATAGTGTTATTCATATGTATTTTTTTAATAGCTATGAACCATATTTCAATACAAATTCTTGTATAAAAAAGTTAGTTCTTATTCTTACAAAAAAGACGACTCCCGCAGTAGGGTACAAGCCCTGTGTCGCGGGGGACATTACAAACATACAAGTCACGGACACAAAGTACGCCTAGACTCGGAACAACAATTTATGGATCACACAAAGTGGTGTTCCGTGTGAGAAACGAACCCACGACCTCTTGCGTAGCAGTCGCACACTCTCCCACCGCGCCACAGAGTTATTATTCTACTTTAAATAAGACTTTGTTTCCTTTTTTTTATTTAGAAATATATAAGCATGTTTATCAGTTGTCTGGTTTCCATAGTACAAGCTCTGCTTAGTTTGGGATCAGACAGCGTTGTGTGAGTTATCACAAGATATTATATTATAGATATTATCTTGTGTGACCAACACATATTTCATGCAAATAAATGGATATGATTGGAGTCGGAACAAACATTTATGTTAACATAGGTATAATGTTGGTGTGTCTGTCAAATTTCAGAGCTCAAACTGCCACGTGCAGGAACAAATGCACCAAATTTTTAAGTTCTCTCTTGCTAGGATACACATTTTTGTTTTTTTTATCATTGGCAAGGATTCAACTGACTGAATCGGCACCCTGTAAGTTGGCACTTTTCAACGTTTTGGAATAGCCTGGGTCCTATTCACTATGTTTTTTTGCTTTCGCGGCAAGCCCGCGCTAACTGGCTCGTGCGGGGTGCGCTCAAAGATGTCCGCGCCACTAGCGGACGCCTCGCGGTTTCACCCGCGTAGTTCCCGTTCCCGTGGGAATACAGGGATAAAAAAATAGCCTATGTCACCCGGGGTTAGTCTAGCTTCACAACGATGAATTTTTCAAATACGTCCAGTAGTTTCGGAGCCTATTCAATACAAACAAACCATCAAATGTTTCCTCTTTATAATATTAGTATAGATATAGATGTATAGATAATGACAAAACTTTGACAGTTAGATACGCGGGCTTGACGCGACAACAAACAAAAAGTAGTGAATAAGGACCCTGTTCTGAACGCAAACATGAATAGTTAATAATAACGTACAATAAAATTACTTACTTTAAAAGCAATGATTGCGACAAAGTCCAACGTAGTTAATTGGTAGTCCTGATTAGGATTTAACTCTTTGTTCACACCTCCAGCAGTCACCATCGCTTGCAATACTTCAGCTGATGTTGTATTCATTTTTATTTTAAGACCTAGAAAAAAAAACACGGTAAGACAACTAACACTGGGCCCAATTAGGCCAAAAAAGTCGAATATAATTCGAATCTTCTCTTATAGAAATGACCCGAATCTACTCTTGTAGCCGGTTTTAATAACTTATTTACTGTTAAATGTCAATTAAAATGACTAACTCTTGTAGCGAGACGGCCCTTTGTGCCGTCGATATATATAAAACCTTTCGGGTTTTTTTATCTATTGATGGTTATTGAAAGAGAAATACTACTAGATACTGAGGTCGCCTGTATGAGAAATGGCCTGAACCTTCTCCCAGAATAATGGCCCGAGCTCTAGAAGTGTGAACAGTTAAGAAACTTATAAGTATCATACCTACATGAAGGTATAAAATAAATAGAGTACAAATACTACGAACTGTCTGTGAAAGTTGGGATTCGGGCCCATTCACATTTTTCATCTTTTCTTCATCAACGTCGTAGATAGAGAGAGTGGAGCTCTCTCTATCTACTAAACAAATATTTTTTACTTGTAACAAGTATTCGTTCTGTACTTTGTTTAGAAATATGAATAGGGCAGGAATAGATTATTCATGTTTTTTTAGTTTCAACTTTTCCGGTTTGAAATCAACTATATCGTCATCCTACTTAAAATTTATCCGAAAGATTGTAAGGATGGATGGTTGGATGTTTCTTTCGCGAAAAAAATACTGAATAGATTTTGATGAAACTTTACAGAACCACCAACCAAACATAACAGGCACGGGTAAAGCCGTAGTGTCCACTACGGCTTTGCCCGTTCCGTTATGTTTTATAAAATTAAAATTATTACCTGAAACCATTGGGGTAAAACCGCCTGCATAGGGATTTTTGCTATAAGGGTTCATAACAGATTGCTGCAAAGCCTCTATTATGTACCTCCCAGGAATGACAAATGTGACCACTTTGTTGGTGAACGGTGACATGTTGATTATAGCACCTACGGTTATAGCTGGAAAATGAAATAAGTGCAATGAAGACCATTTTTTTGTTAAAAACTTTCAGTTTAATTTAAAGTTTTAGGTAAATAAAGACTGAAAAAGACGAAAATACTGACTTATTTTTATTTAGAAGGATTCTAGTTTATGTATTACGCTGAAAATACCTTAAACAAACTACATAAGGTTGTTTTTCGGATGGCGTAAACCTCAAACATCCCAACAAGATTTTTACTTCAAGAAATCATATAAAAAAAATTAAATAAAAATATTGAAAACTTGCAGAGTTACATGTTTAAGCATATCAGTTTGTGTGTTTGAACGCGATAGTCTCAGGAACTACTGGTTTGAATTGAAAAAATATTTTAGTGTTAGATAGCCTATTTATCGAGGAAGGCTATAGGCTATATAACATCACCCTACGACCAATAGAAGCGGAGCAGCAATGAAAAATGTTTTTTTCAATTCGGACCAGTAGTTCCTGAGATTACCGCGTTCAAACAAACAGACTCTTCAGCTTTATAATATTAGTATAGATTAGTTCTCCTATTATCAATCAAATTTAATTTGAACATTTTTTTTATAATAAATAGATGTCCTTACCTCCTTTTGATAATGACCCACGAATGGTGTTTCTTTGTATAAACGAAATGCTGGGCAAATCTGTGGCGGGGTACATATTATTGGCCTGCAAAGAAAATCGAAGAATAAACTGTTACAAGCATCTAAGGATTATGCTATATATTAACAAACCTTCATTCCCATACCTTTGTCTTTGGCAGACTTGTTGTAACAAGTCAGAACTTGTTACAACAAGTTAGGCAATGATTAGCTAAGTTAAACTTACAGCGTCCAAAAATCCATCTGCAATTAGATTTCCTAAAGCACACTCTTCAGAGCTACAAGAATCTGCCACCAGATCTTCTTTTAAGACGCCGACCACTTCTCCTACCTTCTGATGTAGTTTTTCTGTGTAAGGTTTTAAAAGAGCTTTGATCTTTGGATCTATAACAAGAAACACACTAATTTAATAAATTAATTAAACACCAACAACCCGCAGATTTGGAAGAACTTCAAACTTCAGTAATCTTTATTTCGTAAAATAAAATCAATCATTATTTAAAACTACATATGATTACATAACAAAATAATAATAAAAATATGGTAAGTTTGAAAAAAAAAACAAACAAAATAAAGTAAGACGGCAGGTTCAGATGGAAAAGTAAAAGAAAACAATATCTCTACCGTTCGCTGTAAAAACAGCGCTTAACTGAGCTGTCCTGTCAACATTTTCAGACACTGACTTTTATAGTATAGAGATAATAATATAGAGTCAGACTTCAGCAATTAAATGTAAAAATACTTGTAACAATATATAAAGTTGATGAAAACGAATTTTAGGCGTTTAAAGAACAAATTAGGAGAAAATGTTACTTAATTATCCAGCGACTCAATACGGAAACTTTGAGTTTCTTAATGAGTTCTCACTAAAACACATATACGAGAACACACACACACACAGTATGAGAAAAACTATAGATGCTGACAACACGATGGTGACTTTGGTGTGTTTGAAGTTGGATGTAAGAAGTTTGAATACATGTTTCTACCTTGCCGTTTATTTCTACCTTCCAAAAATGACCAGTAGGCGTATTAGGTAGCCCAGTAGTAGGTATTATCTGTTTCTAATACGAATAACACGAATTTTCGTAGCTTGCAATTTCTTAATTTTACGAGGACTATTTTAATAAAGTTTTATTTAACCACAAGAAGTTCTAACCAATAGACAATTTTCGGTAATGTGTTCATTGAATTGATGTTGCTGGTTCTGTGTATTTCCACCTCATTTTTAATCGAAACTTCATTTAATTAGGGCAGGCATCCTTGAGAATTGTAGCAACTATTCAGAATAACTTCATATAATTTTAAATATTTACTATAATAAAATATATAACGGGCTAACGGGCTGGGTCATTATTCACGATCTTTTTTCCGTAACCACGGAAAGTCCATGGGGAACTGTCAATATCTTGTCATAATGATAAATGGGAAGGTGTGCTCACAAAAGTATCAAGGCACATGAGCGGCGCGCTCAAAAATGTCCGCCGCGCTTTCGCGTTGATGCATTTCTAAGCGCAGCAGTCCATTTATCTTGTCATTACAAGATTTTGACAGTTCCTCATTGGCTTGCCGTGGATAGGGAATAAAGATCTTGAATAAAAACTTGTTGCCGATGACTGCATTCACATGGGATAAAAGTAGCCTATGAGCTATTCCCGATTACTACCTGTGTGGCAAATTTCATTTGGATATGTTCCAATTACGTGTTTAGCAATGTTATTGTTCCATCAAATCGTTTTCGTCCTAATTCAATGTAAACTTGTGTTTGATAAACTTATTTCTTTCTTTATACTAAGTTTTGCCTATGCTACCTACTGACCAACTGCCGATTTATCAGATTTCAACTCCTCTGATGTTATTGAATAACAAACATCCATCAATCCAAATATCTTAATTATAACAGTAGGAAGATAAAATCTCTGAAACTAACCTTCAGGTATGGATCGATTTAAAAACACAGGTGTTCCGTCAAAGTGATCCAAATCTCCTTTCTTATCGAAGTAGACAGTCATGTTCCCAACATACTTAGAAAACGCTGCTGCTGTCACTATCAACACCTGCAAAAAAAATAGTTGGTCATTATTTCTACCAGTCATTATTTATTTATAATCTAAAAATTAATATTAGTACCTAATGACAATTTTTCTGTTAATATTGTACGTTTTATTTTTGATATTGTAGTCATTGATACTAAACTTTTGAAAAAGCAAATATTTACTTATTATAAAACTAAACGGCTTATAAATTATTTACCTGATTGAAACATTGTATATCCTACCTATGTCACTTCCATAATTGAGGCGATTTCAACGACACCATGTTGAAATCCGTCATGCCATTTGGGCTATAGAACATGCCAAAGAATACTATAGCTACTTAAGCCTGAAAATATCACCCTCCTGCTTATGCAGTCGGGTAATAAATTAAAAACGATTTTACCCCAGATCAAGTTTAGGTATAATAAATACTTAAACTTGATTTTCTTCATATTGCTACCCTAGCATTGTTTTTGGGGTTAAGAAGAAAATGGTGTTAAATGTAAGTATGAACAAAACGAACCTTATGCCCTGGTTTGTTCTCACTTTCTTGTAGCACAGGGTAAGGACCAGACACTTGCTCCTTAGATGGTGCTTCCCCATTCCACAACAAACTATGTGAATGTCCGCCCACAATGACATCTATGTTTTCACCCGCTTCCTTGGCTATTCGTCTGAGAAAAATACAAATAAAAACAATGTTCGCATTATGTATTGCACATTGCACAATGTTTAAAGGAGGCTACTACACACTTAAGCGGGTCGGCAGTACTTGCCGAACCGAACAAAACCGGCCTGATGTTACTAACTGCTACACGTGTACGGCTTCATTAACAAGTGGCAATTGGGTAGTTCATTCGGACCGGCACATCATTCAATTTTACCGCCCAGAGTCCTTATTCACGTTCTTTTATTCCCTTTTCGTGGCAAGCCCGTGCGAACTGTGAAAATATTGTCATAATGGATCGCGACGGAACATCTTTGCGCCAGTTCACACGGGCTTGGCGCGAAAACGGAAAAAATAACGTAAATAAGGATCCCGCTGTGCGAATTGATGAATTGAAAACGAGCAAATTTTTTCCGAACGTTCATCAACATATACCGCCCGGCCTGTGCCGAATGATGACGGACCAAATAAGTGCGTAACACTAGGAAATGTAACAAAACGCCAACACCGAAGCTTTTTCCATACTTTTAAATTTAAGCATATCTTTAAAGCGAAATTACTTAATTTTGTGAAAAAAAAAACTTTTTGCCACCGTGAATATACATAGCTTTAATATTTATTCACAAATTTCATTGTGAAAATACACCATAATTTGTTTTTCTTTTTTCAAAAAGAAACCATGCGGAAAAATTGGCATTGATGCCCAAAAGCCAAATTAAATAATTAAATTTGGAATCCATGCTACCATAAATATTTTGTCCGGATAGAAAACATTCAAAAAAAGTTTATAAAGTATTTGTGCTATCATCAAAAGGTTCACTATAAATCGGAAAACTACCTAAGTCTTTGTAGAAAGTACCACCTGTTGCCACTAACAACCCGTAGGGAGATCGCGGACACCCTTTTTCTCATAAAAATATTAAAAAATGACATCGACAGGCCCCAACTTTTGGCTAAAATAAACTCGATGGAATCCGCCAATCAGTGTACCTTTTGCTTCATTGAAATACAGAAAAACATCTTATTTAACAATCAATTAATTAAACAGTATGATTTAGATCATTTCATCAATAATGTAGATTCGGCTAGAAGATGCTTAAGCCTTGATTTCTTCAAACAATAATCTAAGTCATGTGATATAAGTATGCAGTGTAATGTAATAATAAAAATAAGTAAGGAATTGTAAGAAATGTTAGTCTATTCTATTTATTGAATAAATTAGTAGGTATTTCACGTGTTTCTTCACTAGTAGTAACATGTTAATATGATTCCTATACGAGAAGACTTGTAATTGGCTGGCAGATTATATCACTCACCGATTTACTATGATTCGTTTAGCTGTAAGTCTTCCATAGTAAATAAATAAATAATTATGTAATTAAAGAATTCAAAAGACTTCGCAAAGGCACCACTTCAAGGAAGGACTACTGCATGGAATGCATTGTTCGACCTTTTCCTTAGGCATTTATTATTGCAACCATGACGCAGGAAAATACCTGCTCTCAATCTTAAACAAAAACCTCGAGGTGAATAATATAACCTTACTTGCCCATAAAATTTAAAGAAAAAACAACGTATAGATAAGGAATACTGTAATATTTGAGTTAATGTGCCTTAAAGCCATTTGGGTACTAAAGTATTGTGAATTGGGCCATTAAGTCGCCGTAAAAGTAAACAAATATTGTTCCTGTTGCTATACGAAGTTAATACTTTTTTGTGGAGCTATGAGGAAATAAGGTGTTTTCAAGAAGTGGTTTGGTAGTACTAATAAAACTTTTTCCACTTTGGGAATAAATTCTTAAAATGGCAAAAAACCGTGCCTATGAAACTACATGGCGTATTAGTGCGATTCGGCAGGCCATAACTAGGAACTATCTATTATAAAATTTTATATACTACGAGTCTTAATTGCGTGAATAATTTAAGGTAAAATACATTGTTTATTGCCCGACGTTTCGACCGTATTGCAACGGCCGTGGTCACGGGTATTCTGAGTCTACTCGTGACCAAGGTATTTTACCTTAAATTATTCACGCGATTAAGACCCGTGGTATATATAATTTAATAATGTGTACAAATCGCGAAAGTTTATCAACAGGTACTATAGGCCGACCGCTTAACTCGTATATCGCCTGCGCGGTGAGAAGGGAGCGCGGGGTGATGTTAACGGGTGGGTGAGCGGGGTGCGCGGGACAGAGAACTCACTGAGCGCGGGGTGATGTTAACGGGTGGGTGAGCGGGGTGCGCGGGACAGAGAACTCACTGAGTTCTCTGTCCCGCGCACCCCGCTCACCCACCCGTTAACATCACCCCGCGCTCCCTTCTCACCGCAGGCGATATACGAGTTAAGCGGTCGAGCTATATCTAGTCTGTGTAATATAACATTTTCGATATATATCAACGTATAAGATATAGAAGGCTACAATTTTGCAATATTTTTTTATCAATAAATGGCAATCTTTATAACTTTGAGATTTCTTCCTGAAATCTGAAGCTATTCATCGATATTTTTATGAAAACAAATACATACCTACTTAGTAACAGTGACAAAACATGAGGTACTTCGAAAAAGGTTTCACATACCAGAGACAGAAAGTGCAACGAAGGCGGGTCATTGTTGTATCGGTTTAGAAAACCAAATATTTGTTTTTATAAAATAATTTTAATTTATTTGTTAACACTTTATGCACAGAATTGTACAGAGGCGGACTTGATGCTAAAAGCATTCTCTGCCAGTCTACCTTCGGGCGATGTAGAAATGAAGTGTGTAGGTGCCTTGTTGACATTACATTTAACTATACAAATAAAACTAAAAACAGAATAGTCTAACAAATCCTTATTAAACATGACATGATGACAGGTGTCATGGTGGTGGTGGTATATCAAATCTATTAGCTTTAAAATAGCACACAGTGGAGATTAGAGAGTATGTACCTTCTATTAGAATGTGCTAAGAACAGTAGTTTGAGAGCTGGATTAAGGGACAAGTTTAAAATTAATGTTTATGATGTCGGTATTTTCTCGAGTAATCTGTCTGCTCCTACGTCGAATCTAGATATAGTTATTTTTAAGTTTATGGATAAGTTAATTTAAGAGTTAAGAGACGCAAGAGGTCATGGGTTCGATCTCCACCCAGGATAAAACTTTGTGTGATGAGCAAGATGGTTTATTCTGTGTCTGGGTGTTATTTATATACTTATAATATGTATATATGTATTTAGAAATATATAAGTATGTTTATCAGTTGTCTGGTTTCCGTAGTACATGCTCTGCTTAGTTTGGGATCAGATAGCGTTGTTGAGTTGTCCCAAGATATTATATTATATTTTAAGATATATATGGCTTAAACCCTTAAAATAAAAATAGCACACATTCATCAAGCAGAACTGTTTTCTGTCATCACATTTTATAGGCGTAATATCGTCTGAGATGAAACAGACCATCATCAAATTATTCCCAACTTCGTAACCGCAAAAGCTCAAAGCTATAAAACGCCCGCATTTAATACCTTCATAGCAACATAATATCAAGATTTACACCCAGAACCGCTACTTATCGACTTACCAACGATTTAAATGCAAAGGCAGTGGCCATCTACTATATTTTCTAATAAAGTTGTCATGATATAAAGAGTGCATCCGACGGGTCCAATAAACTTATAAAATATCCCCTGAAGCGGGTATAACGGGTTTGGATGACGTATATATTTTAGAGACGCTAATATTGCAGAAGCTTTGTCTATGTTGGGTGACAATTTATGCATCTAAGAAGGAGTAATGAATATAAATTGTTCAATAGTGTTACAACTTTTGTACTTGTTCTATTACTTGTAGTTTTCAACGATTGTTTAGAATTTATAATCGCGTTATTAAACAATGTTATGGCTTTGGTTTTTGCACGGTTGGTGATAAGATAACCCATGTTGCTAGTGTAATACCTATGTTAATAGTATATATTTTTTTATTGGAACTAGTGTTTGGTCACTTTTATAATAGAGTGATTTGTATTTACCCAAATTAGAAATAATGAAAAGAAAACTCGATTTCGATGCTTGATGGTATTAATCGTAAATGTAGTTAATAACTTAACACAAACGTATGAGTAGTTTTTGCGACTAAGGGCCCTTTTCATACGGCGCCAGGTATCCAGTCGTCTTTATTTTGTCTGATTTACTGTCGCACTGTGAAGCAATAGTTGTGTACAGGAGAGTAGGCGGGCGGCCGTGTCACTGTATGTGTAGCGATAAATGAATAATTCGCTCGGCGTAATGCCCCCCGAATAAGTAAAAATTGTTATATTTGAAGTAGGTAATAAAGAAAACACAAAGAGGACTTTAATCAGGCTAATTATCTTGTATCTATTACCTAAAGTTTCGATACTTTTAGATATACACACAAATAATAATAATAATATAAAACGACAAGAGATAGTTCAAGGCAGTAACTCTTACTTGTCAACATCAAGTCCACAATGAGAGAGCACCACAATGATGTCCACACCCATATCCGTCAGTAACTGAGCCTCTTTCTTCACTGTTGGAATTGGTTCTAGGAATATGACATCATCAGCTCTGGACGTTCTCTGAAAATTTTATTAATTATAAAACAGTGAGTTGGCGGGTTCGAATCCTTTTCAATCAAAATCCTTACAAGTCATTGAGCTTAACTGGACGGGTTAATAGGATTGCTAGTAATGTGGGACCCACAATTTCATATTGCTAGTTAAAAAAAAAGCGTGGTTACTGTCGCATCTATACAAATTGTAACAGAAAAGTGTGGTCTAATTCAATGTCCCATGATCACGATGATCATGCCCATGATACTGACTGCACATACCTTATTTAAATCAAATCAGAATACTGTACAATTAAATTAATATTTTTTTTAATAATCTATTTATCAATGAAAAAGGTTATTAATTAAAACAAAGAATTACTTAAAATTTATATAAATAAATTTCACTTGGGATCCCCGGATCCAAATATGGAGCTAGACGATGGATCCATGAGTGAAAACTTGAAGTCTCACCTTAGTCCCTGTAGTAATAAGACCAATAACACCAATTCTTTTCCCATTCTTCTCCACAATGACATGAGGCTTGTACAGGCCATAGAGTTCGGAGTCAGCGGAGGTGATCAGATTGGCTGCAACTACAGGTGCTTTCAGAGCCTTGATGTATGGTGCGAGGCCTGCAACACCGTCATCGAACTCGTGGTTTCCAAGAGCCTATAATGTATTTAATGTTAATGATCTGGGTCCTTAAGGGTAAATTACGCGAAACAGGGTTCGGCTCTCTCAAAAATTTATATAGAAAACCTAAATTTTTTAAGACACGAAAAAAATTTTGTCATTAGTCAAAGAGTTTTTCCAGTAGATGAAATAAGAAAATTAAGGATATGTCTTAATTTGATCCCGCAAATAAATCTTGAAGTTGCGGAAAAATGCAAAAACGAGCATTTTCGTATTGTCATAGTCATGTCATTTGTAATCTAACATATGTACGAACGAATATTCTACTTTTTTTTTTGACCTGAGCTCCTGCGCACTGTGAAGTAATTGTTGTGTGCAGAAGAGCGAGGCCGGCGATCGTGTCGCTGTGTACGGAGCGCTAAATAAATAATTCTCTCGGTGTATGCAATCATGATCTTTTTTTCGTATCCACGGCAAGCCTATTCGGAACTGTCAAAATCTGTGTGCTCACAAATGCTTCAAGGTGCAAGCGTGGCGCGTTGAAATGTCCGCCACCCATGCGCCTTGATGCATTTCTAAGCGCCGCTCTCCATTTACCATTATGACATGATTTTGACAGTTCCGCATGGGCTTGCCGTGGATATGGAAAAAAAAATCGTAAATAAGAACCCTGTAAATTAAGGGAGTAGTCATCCTTTACTTTGATGGTGCATTCTCGGAAAACAAAAACTTTGACTCTTCTTCTCCTGTCTTTAAGGTAATGGGCCAAAACATAATTCAAAAATTATTGGAATTAATTTCTCCGTGTAGTGGAAGAATCACATAACAAATTCTACTTTGTCTAGTTCAACTTTTTATAATTTATTTTTAACCAGCTGACCCGCGCAACTTCGTCTGCGTCAATTTTCCCCGGTTCTAAAACATTTTTTATTGCTGTTCCGCTCCTATTTGTCATAATTTGTTGTTATATAGCCTACCTCGATAAATGGACTACACAACGGTAAAATATTTTTTAAATAATTTTGACTGCCTCTGTGGCGCGGTGGGAGTGTGCCAGACTACTACGCAAGAGGTTGTGGGTTCGATTCCCACACGGGACACCACTTTGTGTGAACCAAAAATTGTTGTTTCGAGTCTGGGTGTACTTTGTGTCCGTGATTTGTACAGGGAGCCGTCTTTAAAAAAAAAGAATTTTAAAATTCGAACTAGTTGTTCCTGAGATTAACATGGATGTCGGTTATCACGATAAAAACACCCCTATTTCCTTCCCCAGGACTCAAACTATCTCTGTACCAAATTTCATCAAAATCGTTTCATGGCAACAGACAGACAGACAGACAGACAGAGTTACTTTCACATTTATAATATTAGTATGGATTATAAATGCTACAAAAATGTGCTAATACGTAGCACATTTTTGTAGCATTTATAATCCATAAATCATGAATCTAGTTTATACTTTTCGGCAAAACAGTGATTTAAATTTCGTCGTGTATAATGACTGTGAGCCGATGGAGGTATCCACTCAAATTTGTGCCGACAAAACGCATAAATGTCAGTTTCGCTACAAGAGTAAACTGTTTTAACAGACAGTTAACAGTACATAATTTTTGAGACCAGCCGTAAATCACACCTGGGTACTTCCACGTGCTCCACCTGGCGCTCCACTTGGGTGTAGCACGAGGACTTATATGTCCTCATGCTCCAACTGATAATATTGTTGTACACTCATTGAAAGAAGACATTACATAACCGTTATCTCTATACTGCAATTCTACTACAATTTTATTGACAACATGCATTTTTTTTTTCATAACCGTTCCGACGTCTGAATGCACTCAAAGAAGATAATTATTTAATTAAAATAAAAATATATTTATTTTTAAGTTGTAATATATATTTTGACAACTGTAATCCAAAGTTTTGCTAGGACTGCTTACCATCCATTCATTTCTGCGACATTCATCTTCTACGCAGGTGGGGCACAACGATAGAATAACTTTTTTCACTTATCAGTACTTGACAGCACAAGGACATATAATAATATTATTTTTTTTTTTTATTTTTTTTTTTTTATTTGTGAAACATGAGTATACATTTACTGGTGCTTCACCTGGTGCTCCACCTGGGTGGAGCACAAGGAATTAATAATAATAATCCTCGTGCGGGAAGTATCCCCTAATTACGTTAATAATTGCGTGGTTATCGGTCAAGGTCAAACATTTTAAATTGTTTACTGAATGCGTGCGATAAAAAATGTTTGCACAGCATTGTTTTACCGTCTCAAAGTCATAACTTTTTTTCACTGGAATGCTAAAAGAGTTTTAGTGAATAAAATAACACTCCCAACAAGTCAGGTGTTGAGGGGAACTTTACAAGCCTTTAATGAACGGATCTCAATAAGCTTAGTACCGCATGGGAATCAAACTCGCCACCTTCTAATTAGCAGTCGTATGTACATGGCACAATGGGGCCACTAAGGCCGTCAAAACATTGTCAAATCTAGTTCTACTTTTTCAACTATTTATTTTGGCAATTTTCTGTAAATCCAACCAACTCATATGGGCAACAGTAAAATTGACAACAGTAAAATTGACAACTTTTCTGTGATAGAGACTGGTCTATATATACCTCCTAGGACAACCTATTTAATCGCAAAATGAGCAGAAGTACAGGTTCTCATTATTTTGGGATTAAATAACAGTGAGTGAGTTGTAGGTATGTGTAATGAGTTATGACAACCAGACATCAGATAAAAATACTGAAATCATTTCTGAATCCATACTAATATCCATACTAATATTATAAATGTGAAAGTAACTCTGTCTGTCTGTCTGTTAGCTTTTCGCGCTTAAACCAAATTTAATTTGGTATAGGGATAGTTAGAGACTCGGGGAAGGACATGGGATAGTTTTTATCGCGATAAAGGGGCGTTAATAAATTACGTTAGGTGATTATTGCGCATTTTGGACCCCCTCCGTCCCTCTGGTGAGATATCGTGTGAGAAGGACATAGGATAGTTTTTATCGCGATTAAGGAACATCCATAAATTATGTAACTCCCTAATCTCACAAAGATTTCACACTTGACTCAACACGTAAGACAGAGGAGGGGGGAATCACGTAGTTATTTGGTGTAATGTAAAGAAGCCACGAGCTGAAGTTATTAGTATATTACAAATCATCCTGTACATAACAAACGTGCTCATCACACAAAGGTTTATTCTAGGTGACAAACACACCCACAACTTCTAGCTTAGCAGTCAAGATCACCAAGTCTCTAGCCAACAGCAGGCCAGTCGCAAAATACTTACGTGAACATCGTTTGGGAGCATATTAATGAACTCCTGTGTAATATTCCATTTCAGAAGAGTGTACCAGTAGGTACCCTGAAACACATCTCCAGCGTTCAAGACCAAGGCTCCTGGTTTCTCTTGTACTAAAGCCTGGATCTCGTGGAAGAGACGAGCAAAACCACCCACGCATGAGCTGTTGTTGGTTTCGCAGACTGGAAAGTTTACTGTAGTTTCTTCGAATCTGAAACAATATTTAAATGATATATACTTCTCTACTAATATCATAACTAATTCAACTATGTTCGTATGTATGAATGGATGCAAATGCAAACACAAAAATCTTAATAAAATTATATATACCCGTAGTATAAGTAAAATACCTTGTTTATTGCCTAAGTTTACCCATGACCACGACCGTTGCAATTCGGTCGAAACGTCGGGCAATAAACAAGGTATGTTACCTTAAATTATTAACGCGATTAAGACCCGTAGTTTATATAATTTTATAACGTGTACAAATCGCAAAAGATCGACCGTATCCGATCGTTTCGACCGTATTGTAACGGCCATGGTCACGGGTAGACTGACCACGGTGGTTGCAGTACGGTGCGTACGTCACACGACGATATTACAATATATATATTTATAATTGTATAACTGGCCCGTAAATACGCAAAAATATCTTTTTCTTCTTAGATATATTTCGGGACTTCATTGCGTGAATTATTTAAAGGTACGAACCTTTTATTGTACCGATCGTGGTCACGGGTCGACTCGTCAGTAGACCCGTGACCACGATCGGTGCAATTCGATCTAAACGTCGGATAAATAAAAGTTTCATATCTTTAAATAATTCACGCGATTAAGTCCCGAAATATAATTATTATGTATAAAAATCGCGAAAATTTAAAAACAATAATCTTTTTCTTCGTCTTACCATCCGAACTGTTTCGGCTCAGTCTCCATGTCATAAACACGTCATATATAATAGCGCTCAAATAACCTAGCCAAAACAGCAATAGATTTGTCATCTGAAGTCCACGGCAAGCCTGGGTGCATGCAAGGGGCATGCGCGGTGCGCTTAAAAATGTCCGCCGCGCATACGCGTTTTTCTAAGCGCAGCTCTTCATTTACCATTATGTTATTTATCTATAACTAGCTGTCCCGCGCAACTTCGTATGCGGAAATTTTACTCGTTTTTGCAACATTTCACGTCGCTACTCCGCTCCTATTAGTCGTAGCGCAATGTTATATAGCCTATAGCCTTCCTTGATAAATGGGCTATCCAACAAAAAAAGTTTTTTTCAAATCGGACCAGTAGTTCCTGAGATTAGCGCGTTTAAACAAACAAACAAACAAACAAAGCAAGCAAACAAACAAACAAACTCTTCCGCTTTATAATATTAGTATAGATATATAAAATATTTATTTAAAAAATGTAGTTGTCATTTTATCGCACATCCCGTGTAATCTCAAAATATCGAAAGTACAGAAGGTAACGTTCATAGAATACCCAATATCAGCGCATGCACACCTAGACAATGGGTAATTTTTTCTTAAGGGAATTCGATGCAATAATATATCTCGCTGAATACGGTTATTCGCGCCTTTATTAATAAGTAACTACAATTTAAAGGGAAGCCGAAAATATTATATACTTTTGAGATTACACGGGATGTGCGATAAAATGACAACTACATTTTTAAAATAAATATTTTAAAATTCTTGCATACTTTGTTATGATTTACATATAGTTTGATATCCGACAACTATGTACTTATCTGAATGTTTCATTGTAATAACTTCTTTTAAATAAACATAGATTAAGTACACTAAGTAAGTATACTATTATGAAAATATAAACATATATATTACGGGTCTAAATCACGCGCATAATTAAAGGTAAAATACATTGTTTATTGCCCAACCTAGCCATAAACCAAAAAAATAGTAGGTAGGTACTCTTACAAAGTCTAGATTCTCTTTGGTAGACTCTACTATCTGACAGCTGTCAAAAAAACTATTGGAATAGAGTAAACTTAGCAGATAGGTTAAGTAAGGAGGTATGTAGTTTTTATTTATATCTGCAATCACAATAAAAAATGTACAAAGTCCACGACCGTAGCCTTTTATGTAAATTAACGTAAAATTGCTTCACACAACACAATGAACAGTTTTTCTTTGATTCATTGTCATCATACAACTATATTTTACTCAATATACCCTTACATTTAAAGTGCTAGGCACAAAAATCAATCAATAACTTATCTACCGTTAACTATCTGTTAAGCTAACTGTAGTAGTGAAACTGGGATTGAATTTTGACAAAAAGAATATGCGATAACTATGTAATAATAGTGGAACCAACTATGGCATTGTGGTAGGTCTAATACTGACAACATACACCCTGTATAATTCACGCGATTAAGTCCCGATATATATATATATATATATATATATATATATATATATATATATATATAACTAGCTGTTCTTCGTCTAAGTAATTTTTCCCCGTTTTTGCAAACTGTTGGTCGTAGCGTGATGTTATATAGCCTTCCTCGATAAATGATATATGGCAACCAGACAACTGATAAACATACTTATATATTTCTAAATAGATACATATTATATATTTTTGAGAAAAAAAAAAAAAAAAAAAATATATATATATATATAACTAGCTGTTCTTCGTCTAAGTAATTTTTCCTCGTTTTTGCAACATTTCTCATTGCTGCTCCGCTCCTGTTGGTCGTAGCGTGATGTTATATAGCCTTCCTCGATAAATGATATGGCAACCAGACAACTGATAAACATACTTATATATTTCTAAATAGATACATATTATAGATAAAAAACGCCCAGACACAGAATAAACCATCGTGCTCATTACACAAAGTTTTATCATGGGTGGGGAATCGAACCCACGACCTCCGGCTTAGCAGTCAGGGTCACTAACCACTAGACTAACAGGCCAGGCGTATTTTAATAAACTAACTCTGACCCGCGCAACTTCGTATGTGTCAAGTTTTCCCCGTTTTTGCAATATTTTTCATTGCTGCTCCGCTCCTATTGGTGGGCGTGATGTTTTATAGCCGATAAGCCTTCCTCGATAAATAGGCTACACAACGGAATTTTTTTTTTCAATTCGGACCAGTAGCTCCTCACACTAACACGTTCAAACGAACAAACAAGCAAACAAACTCTTCAGCTTTATAATATTAGTATAGACTAGCTGTGCCCGCGACTTCGTTCGCGTGGAAGTTGGGTTTATATTATGGTACTTTATGTTACAATTTAACTTCTGTGTAAAACATATTGGAAACATGCTCCACAATGCTCTGTGGCATCTATGGATATTAGGGCCTAGCTCTAATCAGGGCCCGACCTATGGCAAGGCAAGCCAAGCAAATGCCCAGTGCAGCAAAATGAAGGGCGACAAAGTTTATGGCGCCAGACGGTTAGAAGACAAATTATAATAGTATTTTACCAAAATGATTTGCATTACATCAAATATTACTATTATCGGTTTCGGGTTAAATGAAGCCCGAAACCGCCCAAGTACTCGCGCGAAATAGGGCTAGTGTGAGATAAGTTTTTAAAAAAATATCCTGTTTTAAAACATTGCATTCCCGCGGTACTGTGATGCGTGTTCAAACAAACAGACAACATTCAAACGTTTCTAAAAGATATACTGAATTAGTATATCTTTTAGAAACGTTTAGTTTAAATACTAAACTACTGTCGTAGCCGAGGATAGAACAAAGTGGCGTGCAATTAGAGAGGCCTATGTCCAGCAGTGGACTGCGATAGGCTGATGATGATGATGATGATGAACCTGTCGTTAATTAAGATCATCATAAATTCATATCCGTAAATAATATATATATATAATACATAATCGTAATTTCAGATTTATTTTTTAAATCAATTTACCTGATTCTGTTTCATTTGTATTTAAACGCCATCTATTTTCAAAACTGGATAAGTTTATTTTAATACTTGATGACTTTAAATTAAATTATACTTAAACTATCATGCATATTAAAAGTAGGTAAGCAAGGTATTTAACCTAAAATTATTCACGCGATTAAGACCCGTAATATATATACATATATATATTCATAATAGCTGTGCCCGCGACTTCGTTCGCGTGAAAGTCGGGTTTAAATTAAGGTAGTTTAGGTAACGAAATAACTTCTGTGTAAATATGTTGGAAACAGTCCTGTTGACTAAATACTTACTAAATAAAAATCGATCTGTTCTATTCTTTTAGATAGTTTGGTGTGCGGCTTAAGAAGTGGGTTTTCTGTTGTTTTTGTTTCATTCTTTCAACGTTATACCTACTTATTACCTAATAATTTTTAATAGAATTTGTACGAAAATGTTGTTACTTCTCATGTGATCGTAAACTTGTAAAGCCTAAGTACTTAACTGTGATAGTTTTCCTTATAATTTTAGTATTTTTACTTCTACCCCTACTATTTTTTTCACATACCCAACATCAACCATTTAGCTGGCAGGGGGACACTTGACTCTAACAAAAATGTTCACTATAAAGCCTAATACTATACACAAAGGAATCCTTAAATCTAAAAATAGTCTTCACAAACCCTAAACGCTTTTTAAAAGACCTATCTAATGATACCACACACGATGGGGTAGGTAGGTGAGAAAAAAAACACATCCCCACTTTACATATAAGAGAGGTACCCTTAAAAAAATTATGATTTTCAAGATTTTGTTCTTTCACTTTATCGGCGTTAGTAATTTATTCATGCAAAAGTTGCAACCTTCTAGCACTAACAGTCTCTGAGCTAAGCTGCGGACGGACGGCCATAAGGGAACTATAAGGGTTCTGTTTTGTCATTTTGGCTAAAAATGGGGTGTATTTCATATAGTGTTACAACGCAATACTAATAATAAAACTGCTGTAACACTTTAGTAAGCAAACACAGAGCGTGTCATGTGTGTCATGCCCGCGAAAATGTCAGATATCCCTAAAGGTACGGTTGACAAACAACGACCCCCCCTCCTCCCGTCACCCGAACTACTCACACTTGAACGATGTTGAGCCATTCATTATCGTTGAATTGATGAACACGTAATCTCCAACCATAACCCCAAAACATGATCCTCGATGCACCTGTGTGATGCGTGGTCAAACAAACGGACAGACAGACAAACATTTCTAAAAATCATAGCAATGTGTTTCTTTTTAAAACTTCTTTTACTAAGTATAGAACATTATTGAATACAACGCCATCTACTTTCAAGAATGTTGCCGTTGTTTTGTTATTCACAATTTGATTTCATAGATGGCGCTACATGTATTTTTTTACGTGTAATGTCTTTTTTTTTAGACGAACACATCATTTCTGGAAAATGTTGAATACTTTTTAATTATAATGTAATATTGTTTTTCATTTCTACTACGATTAATTCATTACTCTCAGCAGTGCATGCAATACCTATAATTAATTGCATAATTTACTTGATTTTTAATATAAAAAGTAATAACCAAAGTAAATAAGTTACCTACGGTCGAAAAAATAACTAAAACATTCAGAAAAATATTAAAAAAGGATAAAGACAATTTAAATAAATACAAAAAGAACATATTCAGACATCAGATTCGAGCCTGGGACTTCGTCGTCAAAGTCCGCTAGCATAGCTTCGAGGCTATACTGTTCGCTACTTAACACGTCAAAATAACTGTTCTTATGAAACTGTTGTGTTTAGCTCCTTTTAGTTTTAGCGTGAAGTTATGCATTCCACGGGTTACAATTATAGATAATGTCTAATTGTGGAAATTTTTGTAATAAACCATTATGGTGTGACTAAAAATACGTTGCTACTCGTTCCCCATAAACGTTAGCGTAATGATTCATAGTGTAAATAATGTCCTATAGTATTTACTATAAAACTGCAAATTTTCATAAAGATCCGTCAAGTAGTTACTATTTTATAACGAAAAATAGCTACAGACATTATCCCTTACTGCTTAGCTCCTATGGGAAAAAGCGTGATAATTTATAGCCTAAATGTTAATCTGCATCTATTAGATTGCACGTGCAAAATTTCAACCGAATCTGTACGGTAGTTTTTGCGTGATGCGTGTTCAAACAAACAGACAGACAGACAGACAGACAGACAGACAGACAGACAGACATTTCTAAAAATGCAGCAAAGTGTTTAAATACTCTTTTCGAACATTTCCTAATATTTTTTTTCACTAAGTTCGGCCATGTACAGACACGTGAAATTTACAGTTTTATTATATGTATAGATATAGAAGATTATTACGTAACTAATTGTCATGTAATGTAACTACATGAAATAGTAATTATTATGTGACGATTTAGTTACGATCACTTATTAATACAAACATAATCTTCTTAATTACAGTATTTAATTGATTCATTACTATAATATAATTTAATTAAACTATGAAATGAACTATAATGATTAGGATTAAAATTAGCCTTGTGTAATATTATTATTGACAAAACTCATTACAATAATAATTGTGAAAGATTTTTAATGCATTTTAAAGTAATTTGACTAAATTGTCTATATTTTTACAATGTAAGTTAAAATGTATCTAAATGTAAATATACCTAGTAGGTAAGATAAAACGAAATATGCTTTGATTGCCTCGGTGGCGCAGTGGGAGTGGATCACTGACCTCTATACTAAAGTAAAATGTTTAATAACATAGTGACTGAGTTGACTGTTTCTGTGGCGCAGTGGGAGTGTGTCCAACTCCTACACAAGAGGTCGTGGTCTCGATTCCCACACGGGATACAACTTTGTGTGATCCACAAATTGTTGTTCCGGGTCTGGGTGTAGTTTGTGTTCATGACTTGTATGTTTATAAGATCCCCCGCGACATAGGGCTTATACCCTACTGCGGAAGACATCAGCTTAAAAAAAAGGCGGTGGTGGCATTTATTGACAAAAGTATTAAAGATTGAATGGTTAGCCAAGCAACTTTGTTATTAAACACTTACATCAATTTTGACTTTAGTATAGGGGTCCAGTACCTACCCTGGACAGGCTACCGCCAAAAACACTTTCATTCGATTTGATTTTGACAAGAATTCCATTTGATTTTGACATTTAGACGGTGGTTTTGAAATCAGGACATTACACTACAGTATCACTTGAAGATCATAGGACAGTCATTACAGATTGGTACGTCAATAATTTGTTTGTTTGGTTTAACGGGGTGCAATGTCGCACTTAACGTATCGGACTGCTACGCAAGAGGTCGTGGGTTCAATCCCCACCTAGGATAAAACTTTGTGTGATGAGCACGATGGTTTATTCTGTGTCTGGGTGTTATTTATCTATAATATGTATGTATTTAGAAATATATAAGTATGTTTATCAGTTCTCTGGTTTCCATAGTACAAGCTCTGCTTAGTTTGGGATCAAATAGCGTTGTGTGAGTTGTCCCAAGATATTTATTATTATTATTATTATTATTCCCCGCACGTTGCTGCAGGGTTCAGGGAGGGAAGACGGTTACGTAAATACTTAATAGTAGCCTATTTGAAGACTTCAAATGTGGAACTGATGACGCATAATCTGCCTTACAGCCCAGACCTTGCACCCTGCGACTTATATTTGTTTCCAAAAATTAAAGATAAACTTAGAGGCACACGTTTTACGAGCCCTGTATCAACGGTGAATGCGTTCTATGAAGCCATTGAAGAGGTATTTCAGGAAGACTGGTCCAACTGCTTCAAACAGTGATTTCGTCGAATCCAAAAATAAATTAATTGCGAGGGAATATGCTTTGAAAAACAATAAATGTATCGTAATTCTTATATCTAGTATTATTTATAAGAATCCCGAAACTTTCAGTATTCCCCACGCTAGTAAATTGCAGTGGAATTTGTACGGAAATTTTATTACTTTTTACTTGATCTGCTGTTACTCGTAAACTTTTAAAGCCTACTTAGCACTGATAGTTTTCCTTTTAATTTCAGTATATATACGTCTACCGTAAATCTTACCACATCTCCAAAAACAACCATCTCCAAAACCAACCAACCACAGGCGGGGACACTATACTCTATGAAAAAAAAAACTATTTAAGGCTTAATATTTTCCAAATGGAGCTCTAAAATGAAAAGTTATTTTCACAACATCTAAATATTTTTAAAATATCTATCTAATAATACCCACCCCCATTTTCCTAAAAATTATAGTTATCAAGATTTTAATCTATTAATTTTAATCAACTACTTTGTCGGCGTAAGTGATATGTATACATACAACATTGCAATTTTCTAGTACTAACAGTCTCTGAGTTAAGCCGCGGATGGACGGTGAAACTCTAGGGTTTCGTTTTGCCATTTTGGCTACGGAACTCTAAAAAAGTATAGGCGCAGACCCAAGAGGATTCATGACTTTTCAAGTATTCTCCATAAATTTCATCTGCGTTTATTGGCAATTGCCCCCTCCCCAAGCCGATTCGAAAATCGGCTATATGCATCACGCGAGCTACAGTACGATCAACGTATCTTGACCGGATTGAAGTTAGGTTTTTATCACTTTCGCGCATGTCATAGAGATGCGACCCTAAAAATTACTTACGAAAACGATTAATCGATTAAAAATACTAACAACATTTTAATCCAACAATATAAAAACAATATTTATATGAGTTCATAAAAGTTTAAATTTAGAACAGTTACAGTAAATAATAAAGAAACTTTGAAAAACTATTTCTTTACCAAAATAATCACAAAAAAACATGAATTAGTAATACTAATTATGACAATGTAATGCGTAATCGCATCTCTAATCGTCTTGGTTTAGTTACCGCCCCCGCCCCCCGCTTCCTGTCACCGTTTACTCCCAAAAAATGCATCTGCGCAAACACTTGTCGCCTACTTCAGTCCGGCCTAGTTACGTTGATCGTACTGTACTCAAACTTAACTTGACCCAAGATGTTAAGTCAAATGTACCCTCCCTTGCCCCTACTAGGTACTCGGCATCGAGCACGTGTTATTTATTATCATGACTATCTCATGCCAATGTTTTATTTCAAAATACGGTCTATCTATGTGCCAATTTTTCTAAAATAAGTTTAACATTAAAATTTCATCGATGAAGGACAAACATCTAAATTGAAATACCTATTAGTCGTAACAACGGAGATAAGAAAGTACTCTATATATTCTTCATTTCCATATTAAATGTGTCATGAACACAAATATAAACTGTTAGTCTATCTTTTCTATGGCATTGCGCACATGGCAATGTTCCAAGTTCAACTAAGAACTCGAGATAACGCTCTAAGAAAAAATAACCTAAAAGAAAATTAAAAACACAAAAAAAACAAACGGAGAAAGTAACAAAAATTAAAAATCTCACCTATCATGAAAATCATTATAATGCACAATATCCAATCGAAATAAATCATTTTCCCGCAAAACATTTGAATTCACTATCACAAAACATGCACAAAATGCATAAAAATAAAAACACAACAAACTCATTTTGAGATTTAAAAATATATCACAGATAGGTAATAAGAACTCTTTGTTATTTTATTAACATTTTTTTTAAGTCGCGACTGTCATCATTCGAAGTTTAAATATGACTGGTCAGCCCACTTCATGTTTACCGCGAAATGAATTGCTCACAACTATCGAACGTGCCAATTTATCGTAGTCTTTATTATAAAGGCATAAAGAATATTATTGAAAGAACCTAATTTGTACAAATTTTATTTAATTTTCTTATTTATATGCACCATAGTTTGTACTTGGTTTGTACAGTTTTGACTGCCTCTGTGGCGCGGTGGGAGTATGTCCGACTTGCCGTGGGTTCGATTCCCACACGGGACACCACTTTGTGTGATCCACAAACTGTTGTTCCGAATCCTTTATTTTTATGATACTATTCGAAAGGGTCAATCATTATGATTATTTTTAGGGTTCCGTACCTCAAAAGATAAAAAAGGAACCCTTAAAAGATCACTCTCTTGTCACCATCGATTCTCTCAGGAACGGGTGGACCTAGAAAGTTGAAATTTCCTTTAGTTAGTCCTTATTAGTTGTATAGGTTGGGACACTCAGAAAGTTTTGAGAAACTAAACAACTAAGTTCTATGGATAAAATATTTTAATTAAATATTTAAAACTCCAAGTTTCATGCGTCTGAACCAATTTTCGAAGCATTTTTTCCAGTCCGCCGCAGACATCTCTTCCACAGCCTTCTCGAACGCTGCTAACGCCTCTTCCGGCGATGGAAACTGTATCCCTTTCATCTGATTTTTTATTTTAGGGAATAAAAAGAAGTCACAAGGTGCCAGATCAGAACTTAAGGAGGCTGAGCCAAGACTCTGACTGGTGTGGGTTCCAGGAAGTCACTCGTAGCAGTATCCCGCGGAGCCCGGTGTTCGGTCGCTTGTTGCTCATTGCAGATAAAATTTCTGGCGAAAATTTTGTGGTATACCATTCGGCGTTGATGCTGCTTTGGTTTCTTAATGTTATTAAAGCTAGATACCCCGTCAAAGTAAAAAAAACTTGGGATCAAATTTTTTTTTCACTTTCGTAGGCGTTGGTTTGTTTTGAAAAAGTCAAACTGGATAACCTGTTGACTGACTCTTTGTTTCTGGACTGACTATTAATAAATCCAGGATTCGTCACCGGTCACAATGTTGTAAACGCGGCGAAACGAGCCTCGAAGTAATTTTTATAGGCATTTCTTGCCAATAACTTTACAAATACAATAAAAGCGTTTTTGAAAGATAGATTTTTTTTTTTTTTAAGTCCAGACTCAGGAATCGAACCCGAGACTTCCGTAGCCAAACCGGGGCAAGAAGCGAACCACCTATCTGGACTATGTTATTAGATTTCGAATTTTTCTATCTCTTGTTGCACGCGGACATAGTCCAGATAGGTGGTTCGCTTCTGGCCCCGGTTTGGCTACGGAAGTCTCGGGTTCGATTCCTGAGTCTGGATTTCAAATTTTTCTATCTTTCAAAAATGCATTTATTGTATTTGAAGCGAGCCTCCTTCAAATTTTTGAATCATATCACACGAAGGTGCTCGTGTAGAATTAATGCGTTCCACAAGACTCGGTGCTCTCCCCAACACTGTTCATTCTGCATATCAATGATATGCTGTCCATAGAGAACATACATTGCTATGCAGATGACAGCACGGGTGATGCGCGATATACCTGCCAACAGAACGTCCCTCGGAGCGTTGTTTAGGGGAGACGGTTGCAATTTGTGTCAGAAGTCGAGGACTCTCTGGGGCGGGTCTCCGAATGGGATGAGAGAAACCTGGTTTGATTCAACCCCACAAAGACACAAGTATACGTACATATTAACTCTACTACTTGCACAGTCGGGTAAAAATAGGTTAGACAAAATTGTTGACTTTTTAATATGAATTACTGTGTGAAACATAACAATTCTTAAAGTTAAATGTCGTGTTCATGTCGGAGTCGGATCGTAGAATTAAACATTTCGTGATGAGGCCAACCATACCATGAAATCGTAGTATTTAATGATATAACGCAATAAGTACTTGTCACATCATGACATGGTCTGACCAGATCGATGAAAAACGTTTGATGATATGATGTTATGAACAACGAAACGTAACAATTTTGTAAAACTCGCTCGAAAAAGAAGAACAATGTGAAAAAAAGAGTTCGGAACGTATTTCGCAAGTTTGTATTTAACAAAGTATTCCTACGTCATTATTGGAAATTATGAAATTAATGCCATTAACTTTAAAATGTATTTTTATTTTTAGGTTATACTTACAACAAATACAAATATTTTATTTTAAAACTAAATACCAATGTTTAATGGCCCGACGTTTCGACCGTATTGCAACCGCCGTGGTTACGGGTAGACTGGTTCAGCACAGCTTCGCCTCCAGGAAGCGCGTATTTCGGAAACTAAAAAGTTCCTCCAAGAAAGTCCATGGGCTATTATTGGATTTCAAAATAAGATGAGGAAACTGCAAACAAACAGATCAAGATATCTGCGAGGTTAAGTAACGTTACTACCACTAACGATGATGATGTTGGTGGTGATGGTGATGATGATGTTAGTGATGATAATAATGACGATGGTGATTTTGGCATCCCTACCACCACCACCACCATCGTCACTACCTCCACTATCACTACTATCATCATCACACCATCACTACTACCACCACCGTTACGTCAGTTAGTTCATTCAGTGAACTGGGTATAACGACGAGGATATCTAACTCCCAAGTCAGAACTCAAGCTTTATGTAGAGAGCTAGAATTGAGTAAGTTATACGATTTTTTTTTAAAAGACGACTCCCACATTAGGGACAACCCCTGTATCGGGGGGCAACAAACATACAAGTCACGGACACAAAGTACAGCCAGACTCGGAACAACAATTTGTGGATTACACAAAGTGATGTCACGTGTGAGAATCGAACCCACGACCTTTCGCGTAGCAGTCTGACACACTCCCACCGTGCCATAGAGGCAGTCTAAACTACGTATCACTAGACATTTTTTTTTTTTCAAAATTGAGAATTTTTATTACTTTTTTTATATTATGGACACCCTACAGTAACGATATGGTCAATTTTAGTTGGACATATAATGAAATACTACCATTTCATGATATGGTTGTCTACATATGACACGAAATGTTTAAATCTACGAGCCGACCACGGCATGCACACGTTGCCGCACCACCTGTGAAGAAGTGTATTGGCGCGTCTTTGGGTGAGACGTTGGTTAATGCGCTTATTACACAACACTGAAACGGCTATAAGATTACCCTGAATTAGGGCCCTAAATCAACGTGGCCTTGAAAAATTGTTAGAGAATTAGAGCCCTAACTCTTATTACACCTCTCTTTTTAAGGATTTTGGGTCCCTGATCTAGTGTAGTGTAAGCGCATGAACCCTAAACCCTTGCAAAAGAGACGTGTAATAAGAGTTAGGTCATTAATTCTCTAACAAATTTTCAAGGTCGCATTCTGATTCAGAGGAGGGTAAATGCTATCCGTTTAATCGAGTGGTTATGGCATTAAGATTAATATAATATTGATATATTAATCTCTCTATAATGGTAGGTAAGTATCAGCATAGATAACCTGACCAGATAACTTGGATATTAAAACAAAAACATGAATGGGTTAAGCTCTTCTTGCGTGAAAGGAAAATTGATTATAATATTTATAGATCAACTAGTTTTTGTCTACGACTTCGTCTGGATCTCGAAGCCGCATCGTATCTCCAATCTCCTATAAAAAACCTATTATTTGTTGTTAAAAAAAACGCGAAATAACTCGATGTCTAGATTCGTATCGAGATGAAACATAGGCCTACCTGTAACAGAGGCCTAGAAAATAGCATTAGCGCCAACGACCCACACGTTGGACGGGTGGCGTTGGGACCTACGTTGGGGCCAACATGTGTAGCCGGCTCTAGAGCTATCTAAGAAAAAACTCATCATAATAATTTCGTACCATATTCCTGTCAAAAACCGCCATGTCAGTGATGACGTCACCAAACCAATACGCGACATATTGTCTATTTGTAAATTTTTTGTACTTGATAGCAGTTCAACGACTGACATGTGTCAGGTTCAAACGTAAAGTTAGACTGCCCTGCACTTATTATTGGTGACCCCATATTCTCATATACAGCTGTAATAACTGCATCCACTTGTGTTTAGTAGCTTTTGTGTGACGCGCACAAAAGTATAGCAACAAACAAACATACAGATAAAAATCCTAAACAATAAACGGTTTTTGCTGGTAAAGAGATAGACCCGTTACAATTTTAGATAGCCAAATTAAAAGTATAAACTCGTCTATGGTTAAACGATTTCACTTTCCGGTGATGCAACAAGTTGTTACGCATGTAAGACGAATCTATTTTGAGTGAAATTGGCTTCATAAGACAATTGAATGAAAGTACCGTACGTACATATCAATCGCTATATAATTTTTGTGATTATTTTGATTAATTGAGGTACCTACCTAGGTATTTAATTTTAGTGGGTAAATACAAGCACAACAAGCCACTCTCCCCCCCCCCCCTAGACAAATGGCATAAACTCTAATCGAATAGGACGACAATCGAATAGATGGGCGTCGGAATGACGCCGGTGTGGCGCAAAACTGCGAATCTCATATTAAAAATATTCGCGGTTTTACACGCGCAACGAAGTCATTCTATTCGATAAGCATAAAGCCACTTGTTTAGCTATTTTCTATATGTAAAAGTAAATGAATGTTTGTCTGTATATTCTTTATAGAATCGTAAACTATACATTTGATTATGTGATGATCTTCAGCCAGGTGTTGTGCATGAGCCTACGAAGGTTAACGGGTAGCGGGGCATTAATGAAAAATGTTGCAAAAATTTGGAAAAATAACTCAAACGAAGTTGCGCGGGTTAGCTAATACCTATTAAAGAAGAAACCGTGAACCTCAATAATCTATCTATCAGTGGACATGGCTACCAGGATGTACCTATATTTGACATACCTAGACTCCTTACAAAATATGTCTAAATTCTACCTCTAGTAGCAAAATCCATCGATAGATAAATTATTAAGACCGGCCGTTAGTCTCCTAATCTCATGTTCTCAAAACCACGTCAGTGAGGACGCTCTGCACTTACCCTGTTGTGATATTAGTAATAATAAAATAATCTTAAACTTACAACAAAGCTTTTAATCAAGTCGTATCAACCCGCACTTATTCATTTCTAACTCAGAATCAAAATAAGTCTTCTAAATCCGTGGATTTTCAAACAAAATTTCAACCTCTAATTAACCCCTTAGGGTTAAAAGTACGGTAGAAAGTAAAAAAGCCATCCTAAGCGAATGCCAGCATCATTAAAAGAACCCTTTGTCAAAATGTCATATTTCTGGAAATCCTAGAACAATACAACACATTAACTAAAGGAGCTAAAAGATTAACGCTTTCTATTAAATATACTCGCAGAGTACGTCATTTCACACTACAAAGTCTTTGAGTTCAAAGCAAGCTTGAAAAGGGACGACCACAAATCCTAGACCCTAGTTGCTCTTCCTCATTATAATGACGGAGTACATACTTACATTTATTTACGAATATTAGAGGAGTTATTATATTTCGATTCTCTTTTTTTTTATTTACTAGAGTTTTTTCTACTACGTGTGTATGTCACATACATAACTCTGCCTGCCCCGACTTTGCATAGGAGTACGAGTGAAGAAAATCATACCAAATCTTACTTTTACAGTAAGACCATGGTCACTCCAAGGCCCTCTAAGGGGGGCATCCCATACATGTAACAGAAGCTGAAAAATTGTTTTTTCAGCAAACATGTTTAACAACATGTGGTACATCTCTCTATAGGTCTAAAAACTTTTTTGATCGAGTGAATATTTTAAATAATCCCTCCAAAAGCTGCATAAATTGTGCCCCCTCCCCACCCCACCTTAACTTTTAAACCGCGTGACCAAAAAACATGAAAAAATCACAAAGAGCTACTAAGCTAAGCGCTTATTAAATACTTTATACTAAAATTATTTCGGACATGATCGGATATACTGTCATTGAACAAACGATCTTCTGCTGATGCAATTATATAAGGCTGCGGAACCCTACACTGAGCATGGTACGACATGCTCTTGCCTGGTTTTTATGCCTACACTTGGCGGTCGAGTACTTGGAGTAGAGTTGAGAACTCTAGTAGAGTTGACAGCCCTAACACGACCGTAAAAAGTTGTGTGGGAGGAAAAATAAAAACATTCGTGTTGTTGGGATTTGTAGGTTTTATTTGTGGCGTTAGTGGTGGTGACCGCACCACGACCATTGTTTAAAAAATAATTATTAGATCAGGAGTACCTATCACAATCTCCCACGATTACGGTGGTTTTACCGGTAATTTTTAGATGAAAAAAATTACCCGTTTAGTGAGTAGTGGGTAAATGCTGTTTCACTTCCCTGAAAGAATCCTGGCGGTGCCGATAGCTGATTGATTCGTCTTGGCGGTAGAAGATAAGTGTAACTTATGTTTGGCACTTAAACTAAGGTGTTTCTCTCTCTTAAATTGTTGGAAAATTTAAATATCAATTTCATATTTTTCTGTAGGTGCATGGTTCACTTTTACATAAACTCTATTTAAGTATTTTTTGACTAAAATCACAAGTTTTTTTAGTTTGTTTTCATACAAACTACAAAGCTGTAAAGATTGTGACAGACACTTGACGTTCAACCCATCCGCGTTCAAAAGTTCATAATGTGGCGAGACAGATTATAAACTGACGATGTTAAACAAAAATATCACATTAGATTGTAATACGCCGATATTTATAAAAATAAGTTAAATCATCACGCATTCACCCTTCGTTTTTTTTTAACCTGTTTCATTTATTGTATATCCGCGTCTGAATTGAACTAAAAAACAACAACCAAATAAGAAATAAAGGCAACAACTATTTCTATCGCCATTTATTTATAACCAAATAGAGTTGCTGATTTAGTTAAACGTTTTACTACTTACTTAAATTATTTTCGGTACAGTCAGCGCCAGAAATTGCATAATTTTTTTAGCAACACTGAAAAATCTTCATTTTGTACGCTCATCTATAATAATATTATAAAGCTGAAGAGTTTGTTTGTTTGAACGCGGTAATTTTAGGAACTACGGATCCGAATCAAATAATTTACTGTTGGATAATCTATTTTTCGAGGAAGGCTATAGGCTATATAACATCACGCTACGCCCAATAGGAGCGGAGCAGCAATGAGAAATGGTGCAAAAACGTTGAGAATTTATGCAGACGAAGTTGCGCAAGACAGCTAGTAGGACTACTAGCTGTCTTGCGCAACATTACGCAAACTTACTATTTTAACAATATTCTCGTCAAAAAAGTAAAAAAAAAATCTGTTCTTGAACTTTTAAGGCTTAATACCATTAAATTTGTTACTAAACAAATCCATCTATCTAATCAAACTTTAATATGTGCACCTTTCTGAGTGTACCTACATACGTCAAACGCTTTGTTGATCAAAATTATGCAATTAAGTATCTACTTACATAATAATACAAAATGATGTCCTTATTTAAATATTTTCATATGACGTCTGTACTTTAACAATACTTTTTACTGTACTGTATTTAGGTAATCATTTTACTTTGTGAATTTGACCTTATACTTAATACTAAACCGAGTCCTTATTCACTATCTTTTTTTCGTTTTCGCGTCAAGCCCGCGCTTTTAACTGTCAAAATCTTGTCATTATGGTATAATGAGAGCGGCGCTTGAAAAGCAGCGCGCATGCGCGCGGACATCTTTGAGCGCACCGCGCATATGCCAGATCGCACGCGGTTGCCGCGATAACGAAAAAAAAACATAGTGAATAAAGACCCTGAAAGGTATAGTCAGATTTCGGCAGCGGATAGTCTAAACACATGTAATAAAATATGAAGTAAAACTTGCAGGATACAGTTTTTATGCATAGGTATCATGTACCTTGTTATAAAATCTTCTCTAGCTGCTATAAATGCTACAAAATTGAAGTCTTTGTTTGTAATGTCAAAATAACAGTTTTTTTATTAAATACAAATTAAAGCATATACGGTACAAAATAAAAGTCGATATTTTATTTGTTTGCCCCTCTGTCTGTTTGTTCCGGCCAATCTCCGAAACGGCTGGACAGATTTGGACAGAACTTTCAGTGTTGTATCATCACGCTAATATGTATAGGGAGTAAGCAACATTGCGACTTCACGCGGACGAAGTCGCAGGCACAGCTAGTAAAAACAAAAGATCCTGGCATTATAAAATTTTATAATACTCATAATGTTTGAAATTTCAAACGAAGAGGCGTGGCTTAGCATGGGATCATCGTGACGTAGGATCACCTGAGCGGTGGGGAGAGTGCCGCGAGCGCTACGAGCGCTGCTCGGAGCGGTTGCGACACGAAGCGCTCAGTTACGCGGTGGTATTTAATCAAGACGGACGTATTCTTTTGCCTATAACTGTTATTTGGATTCTTTAAATGGTTAATAAATAAAAATGGTTTTGTTATTAATACTTATCTTTTTATAAAGTCAACTCAGCTTATGGTTTTTAAGAATAGATTATAGCATAGATAAAGCGTTTTCTATTTTTTGGTATGTTACAAGTTGTACTTGTCAAATTTAGTGTCAGAATTCTGTTACCGAACGACGTATTAGTAAGCGTGCAATAAGCGCATAAATACTTAACACTGGCAGAAATTAGCCGTTAAAACGGCTAGATTGCCATAAACTCAAAGAAGAAGAGAATAAGAAGAAGACGTAGGTATTACAAATTTTGAATGTCAGTTTGTATTGTAGGTACATAAGTACCTACCTGTACCTACATTTACATGCTGCTCTCAAAGCGGGTAGTGACCGGACTTCATTTAACAAATTCACAACCAAACACCGCACCACTGTTGACACTGTTGATAAATATGTTGCTCGAGTCAGTCTACTCAATGTTTTTGATAAACAGCAATGCCTTACTAGCCTTAGTTCAGAAGTTCGCAGAACAAGACGTGGTGGAAAGGTTTCGACCAATCATCAGTAATGGTACAGGTTACAGGTGATGTCACGCATCATTCCTCGAGTAGACTCCTTGTAAGAAAAACATTCGTTAAATTTACAAGCATATTGAGAATCAATATAATATACACGACGAATTTGTAGTCGTTTTGGAGCCGATTATTTTGAACTCAATACACCCAGTATATAAAACAAAAACTTGAGAGGTGTCAAGGGACACCCGGATGGAACGAAATTCTTATCTTAATTTTTTTTTAATAATCTTGGCAAATAGAGAGAAAAATGCGAAATAGAGAGACGAAACAAAAATAACTTACAAAAAGACGATTGTATACCGAAGGCTCGAACCCACAACTACACAATTGTCACCAATACTGTGTACCGAATTTATGCTTCTAGACCAAATCGACAGGTGACTTCTATGTCAAATTAGATGTTCATATCTTACGCGCACGCCGCACGGCTTGTGTGTGTCAAAAAGTGTCGTTACAACTTTTCGTGAGATTTTTTTCTAGCCCCCTTTCACAACGCGCGATAAGGAACTTCGTTCCAATAGTCACACCAGAGGATGGGCAGCGCGCTCGCCAAGAGTGGTGATTATGGCAATTACCCCCAGGATCTCCAATAAGTAAGTTCTACTGGGCAGACCCGTGCCTAGCAGCGGGATATCATACGGGTTGTTATGATGACAATAATATTAACTTTTTTTGTATAAAAAATAAAAGTAATGTCATTCGTAGAAAATAAATGAGCACTTGTGGTAACGCTACTCGATTTCATGTTATAAGAATAGGTACTACGATCATAAGATAGATGTCATTCATAGTTTTTCCACTAAAAAAAGGGCCCCACGCGCCTCTTTAGGCAGTTTAAAGTTATTTTTTTTATAAATTACGTTAGTATTTTATTAAAACGATATTTTTATGGACTAGGTTATTGATATAGAGTTCAATTTTTTTTCCATTACGACTATAAAACCACGGTTTTGGCGATATTAAATAAGATCGACGAATGCAACGATGTTATAATATATGTAAAAAGGTGTACATAGATTACATAAACAACATTCGATCTTTAAAAATGTCAAACTAATGCGCCCTTAAACTATAACCTATTGCAATGTCACACTATTATAAAAAAAGTCGTAAAAGTAGGAGAACATGATTTAATTAACACAAGTGAAAAATATAACATTGACGCTGGCGATGCGACACTGAAATATAAAAACTAAGTTAATCGTATAGGTTTTATGGTGCCGCTTTCTGAGCGCTTGGAACCTACAACTCTACAACAAAGGCGATTGTTCAAGTGACTATGGAATTTAGTATCGCTACAAATTTTGTTGTGCCAAGATGAAAACTACTGATTTATGTAGACATTAATATATACTTTCAGAAAAACCAACAATGATTTACCTAATTTGCCGGGTTTAATTGATATGGGTGGATGAACTTCGAAAATCAAAATATTTATATACATTTTTTTTTTTAAATAGGGCTTAACTATGATATTACGTATTATTTATGTATTACACATGATGTGTAACACTAGTTTATGGTTATGAATTCGGCTTTGCAGTGATATATAATCCGAATCTCTATCTCACAAACACTTCACAATTGTCACAATATTGGTACGAGTCTCTGTCTCACAAAATATTTCTGATTGTTACTATGTATATGGAGTCTCTATCTCAAACTCACGTAATGTAACCACAATATCATACACAACACGAGAAATAACAAAAGCTATTTGTTATTAATACTTTAAACTGTTTTCATAATGGACCGGCGCCAACAATCTTTATGCACAGATAATCAAGTGACATGACATTACATTTCAGTGTTGCCATAACTTTTATCATATCCTATACAAATCGATTTTTTTATTAAAATTCATTACTATGTTCTTATTTTTAATCGAGCCGGGTCCTAATCTAAAGGTATCAAAGAATATCTATACATATAATAAAACTGTAAATTTCACGTGTCTGTACATGGCCGAACTTAGTGAAAAAAAATATTAGGAAATGTTCGAAAAGAGTATTGAAACACTTTGCTGCATTTTTAGAAATGTCTGTCTGTCTGTCTGTCTGTCTGTCTGTCTGTCTGTCTGTCTGTTTGTTTAAACACGCATCACGCAAAAACTACCGCACAGATTCGGTTGAAATTTTGCACGTGCAATCTAATAGATGCAGATTAACATTTAGGCTATAAATTATCACGCTTTTTCCCATAGGAGCTAAGCAGTAAGGGATAATGTCTGTAGCTATTTTTCGTTATAAAACAGTAACTACTTGACGGATCTTTATGAAAATTTGCAGTTTTATAGTAAATACTATAGGACATTATTTACACTATGAATCATTACGCTAACATCTATGGGGAACGAGTAGCAACGTATTTTTTGTCGCACCATAATGGTTTATCACAAAAATTTCCACAATTAGACATTTTCTATAATTGTAACCCGTGGAATGCATAACTTCACGCTAAAACTAAAAGGAGCTAAACACAACATTTTTAAGTTTCATAAGAACAGTTATTTTGATGTGTTAAGTAGCTAATAGTATAGCCTCGAAGCTATGCTAGCGGACTTTGACGACGAAGTCCCAGGCTCGAATCTGATGTCTGCATATGTTCTTTTTGTATTTATTTAAATTGTCTTTATCCTTATTTAATATTTTTCTGAATGTTTTAGTTATTTTTTCGACCGTAGGTAACTTATTTACTTTGGTTATTACTTTTTATATTAAAAATCAAGTAAATTATGCAATTAATTATAGGTATTGCATGCACTGCTGAGAGTAATGAATTAATCGTAGTAGAAATGAAAAACAATATTACATTATAGTTAAAAAGTATTCCACATTTTCCAGAAATGATGTGTTCGTTTAAAAAAAAAGACATTACACACGTAAAAAAAGTACATGTAGCGCCATCTATGAAATCAAATTGTGAACAACAAAACAACGGCAACATTCTTGAAAGTAGATGGCGTTGTATTCAATAATGTTCTATACTTAGTAAAAGAAGTTTTAAAAAGAAACACATTGCTATGATTTTTAGAAATGTTTGTCTGTCTGTCCGTTTGTTTGACCACGCATCACACAGGTGCATCGAGGATCATGTTTTGGGATTATGGTTGGAGATTACGTGTTCATCAATTCAACGATAATGAATGGCTCAACATCGTTCAAGTGTGAGTAGTTCGGGTGACGGGAGGAGGGGGGTCGTTGTTTGTCAACCTACCTTTAGGGATATCTGACATTTTCGCGGGCATGACACACATGACACGCTCTGTGTTTGCTTACTAAAGTGTTACAGCAGTTTTATTATTAGTATTGCGTTGTAACACAACAAACAGAACAAAAACAAAATGACAAAACAGAACCCTTATAGTTCCCTTATGGCCGTCCGTCCGCAGCTTAGCTCAGAGACTGTTAGTGCTAAGGTTGAAACTATTGCATGAATAAATTACTAACGCCGATAAAGTGAAAGAACAAAATCTTGAAAATCATTATTTTTTTAAGGGTACCTCTCTTATATGTAAAGTGGGGATGTGATTTTTTTCTCACCTACCTACCCCATCGTGTGGTGGTATCATTAGATAGGTCTTTTAAAAAGCGTTTAGGGTTTGTGAAGACTATTTTTAGATTTAAGGATTCCTTTGTGTATAATATTAGGCTTTATAGTGAACATTTTTGTTAGAGTCAAGTGTCCCCCTGCCAGCTAAATGGTTGATGTTGGGTATGTGAAAAAATTCAGGGTAGTAGTATAAATACTAAAATTATAAGGAAAACTATCACAGTTAAGTACTTAGGCTTTACAAGTTTACGATCACATGAGAAGTAACAACATTTTCGTACAAATTCTATTAAAAATTATTAGGTAATAAGTAGGTATAACGTTGAAAGAATGAAACAAAAACAACAGAAAACCCACTTCTTAAGCCGCACACCAAACAAACTATCTAAAAGAATAGAACAGATCAATTTTTATTTAGTAAGTATTTAGTCAACAGGACTGTTTCCAACATATTTACACAGAAGTTATTTCGTTACCTAAACTACCTTAATTTAAACCCGACTTTCACGCGAACGAAGTCGCGGGCACAACTATTATGAATATATAATTATATATTACGGGTCTTAATCGCGTTTAGGTTAAATACCTTGCTTACCTACGTTTAATATGCATGATAGTTTAAGTATAATTTAATTTAAAGTCATCAAGTATTAAAATAAACTTATCCAGTTTTGAAAATAGATGGCGTTTAAATACAAATTAAACAGAATCAGGTAAATTGATTTAAAAAATAAATCTGAAATTCTTACGATTATGTATTATATATATATTATTATTTACGGATATGAATTTATGATGATCTTAATTAACGACAGGTTCATCATCATCATCATCAGCCTATCGCAGTCCACTGCTGGACATAGGCCTCTCTAATTGCACACTTTGTTCTATCCTCGGCTACGACAGTAGTTTAGTATTTAAACTAAACGTTTCTAAAAGATATACTAATTCACTATATCTTTTAGAAACGTTTGAATGTTGTCTGTTTGTTTGAACACGCATCACAGTACCGCAGGAATGCAATGGGAATGGGAATGGAATGGGGAGGGCTTGCCTTGCCATAGGTCGGGTCCTGATTAGAGCTAGGCCCTAATATCCATAGATGCCACAGATTATTGTGGAGCATGTTTCCAATATGCTTTACACAGAAGTTAAATTGTAACATAAACTACCTTAATATAAACCCAACTTCCACGCGAACGAAGTCGCGGGCACAGCTAGTGCATAATATAAAGTATAGTGTATAAATATTATCGTTCTTTACATTCAAACGGTGCAACAATTAATAGAGTATTTATATTAATTATTTAATAAAAATCGATAATAACCCTAATCAATATTACGATTTTATTTTTGTAATAGTGTTACCACCGTTAAAAATAACTTCATACGAAAAAAAGGAAATAAATAAACTGAAAGACTAATAATTGCATCTTAATATTCCGGCAAATGTGAGACTCCATATCATTATATAATAACGTTATAATTAGAAACAAGAATTATACATTTCATCAACTTGTGGCACAACGTAAATACTAGCGATACTGCTGGGCATACCCCTTTACACGTTTTTACTTAAACGTAATTGTCAAAAGTATGGAAAACTAAACAAAAGTTTTAGGTTTGCTCGTTTTGATGTATACAAAAACTGATACTGCTTGGAAAACCGATAAAGTCTCAACCCCCTTTGCATATTTCTTTGCATATGCCTTTCCTTCCCACACCTGTGAGTTCGCGCATTCATGCAAACGTGAGAAACCTAAATAAAAAGGTGGCAGTTTAAAAAGCTGGTTCGACTGCCTCTGTGGCGCAGTGGGAGTGTATCCGACTGCTACGCAAGAGTTCGTGGGTTCAATTCCCACACGGGACACCACTTTGTGTGATCCACAAATTGTTGTTTCGAGACTGGGTGTACTTTGTGTCCGTGACTTGTATGTTTGTAAAGTCCCCTGCGACACAGGGCTTGTACCCTACTGAGTTGTCTTATTTTAAACAAAAAAAAAATAGAATAGGAATTTCATAATAGGTGTTTTTGTTCATTAAACAGTTTACGGTTCGTTGGGCAGAACATTGCCTATAATAGACATTTTAGTATCAAGGTTAGATGACAATAGAACAGACAGAATGTACGGCAATTCCTATTTATAATTATAAATAAAATGTATTTTCGTCGACATTTAAGTTACAGCTTTTAATCTAAACGAAGACATTAAAACTATGTAGGCATTATGCACAGATGTTGGTGCTTATTTAGAGAGTTAAATACATCTTGTAATAAAAAAAAATATTGTCTGTAAAGCCGATTTAGGGACGATAATTTTACATGATACCGTCATAAGAAAACACTGATGACATATCGCCATTCGCATTGCTTAGCAACCAATCAATAACGTGACCGGTGCTTAGCATACCAATTACGTCACACTTTTTCGTGCGTGCACCCGGTCGTCGATTTTTAAGACGTTATCACATCAAAACTCCTACAGAACTACGCTACTCTTGCTCCCAGTGAGCAGCAAATTGTCTGCCACTATCTTAGGCACATGAAATCGTTTGCCACTATTGATAAGCAACAATAATAATATTTTAAAATTACAAAGTGGCAGACCTAATGAAATACCTTTAATTACGCACTTAATTTCAGTGGTTGTTGGCATTTAAGAAATAATCCAGTAGGGATATTTCTTCAGTTACATTACGTACAGTGATGCATATGCCGTAGCATCTCGGATACGCATCAAATCTTTGGCACTGGGTCCTTATTCACTATGTTTTTTTTCGATTTTGCGGCAAGCCCGCGCGTTTTGGCGCATGCGCGATACATTTCTAAGCGCACCTTTCTTTAGGCATTATGTCAAGATTTTGACAGTTAAAAACGCGGACTTGACGCGAAAACGAAAAAAAGATAGTGAATAACAGTAATCCTTGGCCATTTTTTATTATATTCCAAATTATCTCTTAAACTATTATAATTATCAAAAAATTAATGTATGTTTTTAAACCTGAGTAATATTTCCGTCATCACCCTGGACTCTCCCTGGACAAGTGGCATAACCTCTGATCGAATAGAATGATGTCGAATTGACATCTTTGCGCGTGCAAAACTACAAAACTCATGTAAAAAATCATATTTGCGTTTTTACACGCGCAACTATATCATTCTATTCGATTAGCGTTAATGCCACTTGTATCTTTTTTTTGCTCTGAATGCATATTATAGTATCTTCGTATGTTTTGTAATTTGATTTAGCAATTGTCCAGGCGTAGAATTAATTCAATAAAAAAAAAATTAGTACGAGGAATTCAAGTTATTAATGTCCTCAATAACTTTAATGATTCGCAACGAGCGGTAGCATCATCGTCAAGGTCATCGTTATCAGCTTTTAAAAAAAAACACTGACTTCCATAAATACCTATACAAATCCGCTCACATTTAGGGCGGCTCCAGAGTAATGCTGTTTCTGCGATTCTACGGTCGTTTCGACATACCTACCCGAACCAGTCACGCATACACGTGCATTTTCCGACATATACCCTGGAACCGGTAGCGATGTGTCAGTATCAAGAAAATTATACTTTTTTTTAATATAAAGTTAACTTGCAATGTGGGATTGAGTCCCACACTACTAGCAATCCTTTTAACCCCTCGAGCTAAGCTCAACGAGCAATACGAGCTTACAAACGCCTCAACGCTCGTACGAGTTCCTCATGTATACGAGTGTAGAAACCGCTCATATCGAAGATGTGATAAATGAAACAAGTAAAATTTATAAGCAGTTTGGCGGTTAGTCAAAGTCCTAACCTCACTACCTATTATAAATAATTAAGAAAGTATTTTCTATATTTAGTATCACTAAATGTAACATTACTTACTAAAAATAGAACATCATTTATAGCTTTAACTAACCAGAAAATTGTTATGTATTGAATACTGAAATTTTATAGACACATCATTATACCTAAACGTAACTTTAATAGTCGTGTAAATTTGTCAATTTTAAAACGAAATCTGTAGAAAATTGAAATCTCATGGCTGACTTTAATAGAATCAAGTAAATTTAGTAATTGATGAGTAATTTAGTAACAGTTTATACATCATCAATTCATTATACAATTATTTAGATTTTATATTTATTTGTTTCTTTTTTATTCAATTATAAATTATAAACACCTTAGCTAGTACACAGAGTATGTAGTAAAATGATTTGACATTGATTGATCAATTTGTTTTTTTATTTATTCTAAAACTTTATGCTCAGTTATTGTGCATGTGCGTATTGTGTGTGTGCCTTAATGCTAAAATAATGTTCTACTATTCAACCTTAAGGTGATATAGAGGTTAAAATAGAAGCAGGTGCAGTAAACTTATTAGCAGCTAAACTATATAATAATAAACAATACGTGAAAACGAAATAACAATATAAGTACCTACATACAAATAAATATACATACCTACATAAATACATACAAACATAAATATCATATAATTACATATTGTCATACTAACGTGATAACTCAACTGATTCTTTAAAGAATAAAGTACGAACCTTCGTCTTAAAATTAAAGCGGTTAGGTCCCAAGCTAATTTCAAGGGGCAGTGCATTCCAGAGTATGACAGATTAAACTAGGAAAGAGGATCCGACGAATCCGGAAGAATGAGCAAGACATAGTAGAAGCAAATTATTAGAAGATCGAAGATCTCTGCTATGGTTGGAGCGCAAGTATTGAAAGTTACATGACAAGTAAGAGGGGGAAGAAGGAGAATCAAGGATGGAATAAAGGGTAGTGAGAGCGCACAAACTGCATCGTTGGCGAATAGGGAACCATTTCAATTGGCAACGGTAAGAAGACACATGGTCGAACTTACGAAGATTAAAGGTGAATAGAATCAAGATAGCATACATCACTATAATCAATCAAGAGAAATATCAACGTCTGAACGAGAATTATTTTAGTGTTCAAAGGAAGAAAATTCTTCAGACGGTATAAAGCCCGCAGACCACCTACCCGTAACCCTCTAACTTACCCTAGTTACCTGAGCTTACCAGTTGAGGTTTGCGTCTAGTAAAATGCCGAGATCCCTGACCGATGAACTTAAAGTGATAATGGTGCCGTTACAGATAACTGGTGGCAACGTGTTGGTATGTAATCGGCATAAGATGCGTTGACTCCCTATAACAATTGCCTGGTAGTTGGACGGACTTAACAGCATCCAGATCCTCATTAATTTCTGTAATGGCCACAGATAAATGCCTGCCTGACTGCCTCTGTGGCGCGATGGTAGTGTGTCCGACTGCTACGCACGAGGACGTGGGTTCGATTCCCACACGGAGCACCGCTTTGTGTGATCCACAAATTGTTGTTTCGAGTCTGGGTATACTTTGCGTCCGTGACTGGTATGTTTGCAAAGTCCCCCGCAACACACCCCACTGCGGCAGTCATCTATTAAAAAAAAATATTCACAGTCGCCTGACCGTACAATTGCAAGTTATTAGCGTAGTTAGTTAGTTAGTTAGTTTTACCTGGGCGAACAAGAAAACCGCACTTAGCCTCCCAATTGGGCCATTGTGCGTGTTCTACTTATCTTTCTGTCACTCCAGCCAACCGATGCACTCCCAAAACGCCAGCAGCTTGCCCAAATTGCTGCAGGCTTCCTGAAGGGATGTTGGTGATGCTAGGAGTCGTGCCCGTTGTTCTGTTACACTGCCACACTCCGTGAGCACGTGTATTGGTGTTTCTTCTGCCTTCATACATCCTCTACAGAGGGGACTGTCCGTCACCCCTATCCTGAAAAGATGCTTGTTTAGGGGACAGTGGCCTGTGATAATGCCTATGGTTTTTCGCAACTTGTCCCTGGTCAGCCTGATGAGATTGCGAGTGAGTCTTTTGGACATCATTGGGATCGCCTCTTTCGTGTGTCTGCAGTCATCGGTGTTGTTCCATTCTGCTTGGTGGGTAGTCTCAGTTTTTTCTTGCAGCCATGATTTTATTTGAGAAGTGGGCAGGGGCAGTAGTGGTTCTGGTCCGTATGTGATTAAATTAGATCCCTGCCTTGCCAGTTCATCTGCTGCGTCGTTGCCTATTGAGTTGCTGTGCCCTTTGATCCATTGCAGGGTCACTGTGTTGGGTCCAGTGATCTCCTGAAGGGCCATGTGACAGTCCATGACAAGGGCTGAATTGATTGTTCGGTTTTGTAGTGCTAGGAGTACAGAGGCACTATCCGAGACAATTTTTATGTTGAGACCCTTGATGTCTCTTGCCGCAACCGCTTGGGCCGCTCTGGTGATTCCAATACATTCGGCCTGGAATATTGTGTTCCTTTTGTCTAAAGATGTTGACAATCTTATGTTGAGGTCGTCCGAGAAGACACCGGCTCCGGTTCCCTTAACGGTTTTGGACCCGTCTGTGTATATTCTTACCGTGTTTGTGCCTGAGCTGTCTTTCGCTTCTGGCATCAGTTGGATTCTGTATCCTCGGTTAAAAATATATTGTTGTGGTATTTTATCCACTGGGGCATCAAGAAGAGGTCTCTCTTTAGTGATGCCTGATAAAATTTTCATGTGTGTTGGTCTGTTGTCTTTTTTCCATAGTTTGTTTGACCTAAGTCTGAGGGCCGCTGCCATTGCCTCTTCCTGAATGACCAGGTGTAGTGGTTTCAGGTTTAAGAGACATTCGAGTGCTGCTGATGGGGTGGTCCTCATACATCCGGTTGCCGCAATGCTGGCCAGGCGCTGTAGGCTCTGGAGTTTGTTTCTCGTGGTGATTAGTTGTGTTCTGGGCCACCACACTACTGAACCGTATGTTATTGTTGGTCTGATAACTGCACCGTATAACCATAGAGTAATTCGGGGATTGAGGCCCCATTTTTTACCAACTAGTCTTTTACACTGCCAGAAGGTTATGCAGGCCTTTTTCAGTTTTGTTTCTAAGTGACTCGCCCAATTCAGCTTGTTGTCTAGGATGACACCCAGATATTTAACTTGTGTAGATAGGGTGAGTTCACTTTTGAAGAATTTTGGTAATTGGAGCTCTGGTAGTTTTCTTTTGTTTGTGAAGAGGACTAGTTCCGTCTTCTTTGGGTTTACTGAGAGCTCGTGTTCAGCACACCATTCTTCTACTAGTTCTAGGGCGGAACGAAGTACCTTGCAAAGTACATTTTTTGCAGTCCCGTTTATTAATATGGCTAGGTCGTCTGCATAGCCAATGGTTGTGTAGCCTCTTACGTTCAGTCTTCTTATCAGACTGTCCACGACTATGTTCCATAGTAACGGTGACAGGACTCCTCCTTGTGGGCACCCCTTTGTTACCTTGGCTCTAATGGTGGAGTTCACCGTTACCTGAACTGCCCTGTTGCTTATCAGTTCTGTGATCCAGTTTCTTATGACTGGTTCCACATTAAATTTCTGTAGGGCGTGATTTATGCTCTTGTGCATAGTTTTATCAAAAGCTCCTTCTATGTCAATGAAGGCGGCTAGTGTTGATGCCTTGTTTGTGATAGCTGTTTCTATCTTGTGAACTACTAGGTGCAGTGCTGACTCCGTGGATCTGCCTTTTCTGTAGGCATGTTGTTGGGGATGGAGTGGTCTTTCGATCAGCGTTCCATCCCTTATATGTCTGTCCACTAGTCTCTCGAGTGTTTTTAACAGGAAGGAGGTTAGACTTATGGGTCTGAAGGATTTCGCTTCAGTGTAGTCTTCTTTGCCTGGTTTTGGCAGAAAGACCACTTTTGCTTCCCTCCACTGTTTTGGTATGTATTTGTATGCGATGCATGCTTTGTATATTGGTGACAGGATTTTTGTCACCTTGTTGATTTGCCATTGCAGTAGTGCCGGGAATATGCCATCTGGTCCCGGTGATTTAAATGGTTCAAAGCTGCTTATGGCCCATTCGATTTTCACCGTTGTTACTACTCTGTCCGCGTCTTCCCATTCTAGGGAGCTTGGTCGGGTGTGTGGTTTATTTGGCCATCTTTGATCTTCGTCTATTATGCATCCGGGGAAGTGCGTTTTGAGTAGCAGTACACTGGTTTCCTCATCGGACTTGGTGTATGTTCCGTCATCTTTCTTAAGGCAGCCCAGAAGTTCTGGACAGCTTTTTGATAGTATCTTCTTGGCCCTGACGGCCTGGTTAGTTGTGTTGATGCTACTGCAGAAATTTCTCCAGGATTCGGTTCTCCGATATCTGGTTCGTTTTTTGTAGTGCAGTTGTGCCTGTTTGTAATTATCCCAGTCTGTTGTCCTTCTGGTATTCTTCGCTCTATTGAACAGTGTCCTGAGTTTGTGACGTAGACGTTCGAGCTCCGATCCCCACCACGAGCTTTTCTTCGTGTCTTGTGTCACTACAGGGCATGCTTTTTCGTAGCTTTCCACTAGTGACATTGTTAGGGATTGGGTGCTTATTTCAATATTTTCGGTGTTAAGTGTGGCGTCTACTGTTTGTGATTCGTTCAACGCTATGTTAGTGAGGTTGATATATCTTGTCACATTTGTTTTGCGGGGATTGCGGAATGGGACAGGATTTGGCAGTTTTAGATTTAGTTGAAAACATATTCGGCAGTGGTCCGCCAGCGATGGTTCATTGGATACGTGCCATCCTTCTATGAGGTCCACGGCCGAACATGTCGCCAAAGTGATATCTATTATTGTTTGGTACCTCGAGCTCACAAAGGTGGGTTTCGTTCCTTTGTTTATGATGCTAAGGTTGGTTTTGAAAAGGAATTCAATTAGTGACTCACCTCTTTTGTTTGTATCCTTACTTCCCCACAGATGATGGTGTGCATTGCAGTCTGCGGAGATGATCAGGTTCCAGTTGTTAGCCTCGCAGTGCTGTACCAGGTCGACTAGTTCCTTTGAGGGAATTTCGCCGTCGCTGGGCATGTAAGCTGATGCGAGTACTAATGTTGATTGTTCTTCTGTTAGTATTTTTACCGTAGTAAGGTCTCTAGAACAGAATTGGTTAAGCATGGTTGTTGTTATGGTTTTAGGCATGTAAATACAGGTTCTAGGTTTTTCCACAGTTGCGTCTAGAAATAGCTTACCGCCAATGTTGTTGAGACCGCAGACTTTATTGTTCCTGATCCAGGGCTCCTGGATCAGGGCGACGCTCTTGTGGTTTACCTCCAGCACTCTGCGAAGTGTGGCCGCCGCGATCTGCTTGTGCTGGAGGTTTGTTTGTATAACTGCTATTTGGTTAGGGGGAGCGCAGGACGTCATCTTCGTCACTGGTCCCTTCCTTACCTCGTTTTAGGGGAATTGCTACCTTCTCTGTTGGCCCTTTAGAGGGGGCCGAGAGGGTGGCCGCAGGAGCTGATGGCTCAACTGTTTTCCCCGTTGTTGGCGCTGGTGTTGTGTCCTCGGCCGCCGGCTTCGATTCTTCAGTGAAGAAGCGGATGTAGCCACATCCGGAGAGATGGGCCACTCGGCGGTCTCGTTGCAAGATGTCTTGCTTCTGGTCTTCCGGGATGCCCAGGATCATGTGCACGACCTTTGTCCGTGACGTAGGTGCCTCCTTTTGGTCATCCACTGTCATGTCGTAGCACGACCAGGTGTTGACTTTATACCACGGGTTTTGCCTGCTGATGAAGTTTTGCATCCTTATTGACTCCGTGATATGGCTGTATAGAAGAAGTCCTGCTCTCAGCTTCTTTTTGATGTCTGACTGCTGAATGATGGTCAGGGTCGTGTTGGGGATGGGCGATGGCATCGAGCCCACGTTTTCTTTCAGCCAGTCGAGCGCGTTGTTGTCCTCGCACCACAACGCTAGAACTCCCTCCAATAGAACGGGGCGGCCGCGGAAGGCCGGAGGAGTGTTGCTGGCTGGTGTTTCGACTGCCTCTGAGACTTTGTCGTCGATAGCCTCCGTTAGCGATATCGCTTGTTCGGGTGTTAGGTCTTGTGACGGACTTACTGTTATCGCCACTCGTAGATGCTGTTGTGTGGCGTCGGCGTAGCTAGCAGTCCGGTGTTGCCTCCCATCGGTTCTCGGGCGCTTCGACTCTCCCCTCGGTGACTGGGTCTCGTCCATGCGTTGCCGCTTGGACGTGACCCGCACAGTGGGCGGACCACTGTCACCGGGCCGCTCTTTAGTTGGAGCGGTGTGGCCGCTTGCATTCCGTCGACCGTGGTAGTGATTCGGTCTGCTCGGCCGTCTACGCCGGTATGTGTGTGTCGTGTCTAGTGGAGGTCGTAGATGATGGTGTATCGTCTCCTCCTTTTGTACCGTTGCCGGTGCAGCAGGGGTGGACGTGACAGGGTCGCGCTGCGAACTAGTCGCGGCGGTCCTCTTTGTCATCTCACGCTTTGTTGTGATCGGTGAAGGCTCGAGTGGCGTTGCCGCTGCTCCAGAAACCTTCACCGCTGCTTTGGAGGATGTGGGTTTGGGTGTGGTGTGTGAGGTGGTGTAGTAGCGATGCGCATGTCTGTGAGACGCTTCGGCACCTCTCTCCCATCTACCTTGTTGATTGCGCTGCCCTGTAATTGGGTGTTTTTTGCAGGGGCGCTTGTGTGTTGCCACTTGCCATGTCATATTTGTAGTTGATGGCGTGGCTGTATTGCCAGTATATTTTATGGCCTCGGCTAGGCCAGAGAGATCCAGGGCTGAGCCTGGCTTAGGGCACAACTTGCCCCCCCCAGAATACGAGGGGCAGACCGAGGTCGAAGGGATTTCGGTGAGGGATTCTCCACTGCTTGGAGCAGTGGTACCCTCCTGGGGTAGTATCTTGTTTGGTTGTGCTTCCATGATTTTTGTTGAAGAAAATTTTTGAAGGGCGGTCCTAAAATGGCGACAGTCTGAAGTGAAGTTATTAGCGTAAATATGAAACGCACATTAAAAACTTTAGTGACGAGATCGATAAAAAATCGCCTTGAGGAACACCAGCGTCAAGATCGTACCACCTCGACGAAGAATCGTTCAGATTCACTAACTGCTGGCTTTCCTACAGATAGGATGAGAACCAATCAAGATCAATGGGCGAGACCTTTTGGAAAATAGAGAGTAAGATATCGTGATAGACGGCATTGAAGGGATTCGAGAAATCTACGAAAGCCAAAACTGTGACTTTGGTCTTATCAATCCCTGCCTTTATGTCGACAGTCATTTTAAGATGAGCAGAGCTAGTGCTATGTTCTGGCCTGAAGCCTGATAAGAACTGGCTTAGCAAATTGTTACGATGAACAAATTGTGTCATTTGTTTATGTACATAGGCTTCCACCACTTTTGATAAGAAAAGAAAAATAGATATAAGTCGAAAGTGGCTAGGAAGAGTAGAATTAGAAATTTTATGTTATTCCTCTAACAAAAGTATTACGCCATGAAGATGTGAAAGTCCCTGTTTCCAAAGAGAAATTATTAATGAGACATAGAGAAGGAAGAAGATGATCAAGGATTTTGTAAACGGCCGTCATCGTCATTCTAATCCCGTTTGTCATCCAATTAGCAGCATATTTCAGGAGCGTGAGTTGCAGCGACTGTGGCTCCGTCCGCGGTTCTTCTGTATTAAGAGTGGGTTCACGTCGGTAGTACTTATAATGGGTAAGATTCAAACCCACGATTTGCTAAATGGACTGTAATTCTGTACACTGTACGAGCGAGATTGGTTTCCTGCCTTGACATGGAATCGAAACACGATCAGTGCCTATGCCTAGAGTGCGAGTTGTTTTAACAGTAACGCGATCGAAATGTTTACCGCGTTTGGCTCTCTACCGCGATTGGAGCGGGCCAATCGGAGCGCCAAACATCTTTACTTTTTTTACTTTAGCTCGCATTAGGCGAATTACGAGCCATGCCTGCACTTGGAGAGCTGACGACACCGAGCACAGACCTACTTGCAGACCTGCTAATTCGGCGCCTCGTCGAGTCGTCTTCGAACTCGCCACTCCGCGATGACACAGGTTTCTTTCTAAGACATTTTCATCTTAAGAGATGTACTTACTTACGTCGGTCCCATCATTGTCTGAGTCTAGATATACCTATATATATAATTAGTTTTAGTAATCCATGGTTTCCTTCATCTCTTTGGCGGGCGTACCTATCCATAACTGGCGTATAACTCGCATTGTTTACTAACATAAAATTGTCCGAAATAAACTTATTTTATTTATTAGGCACTCTGACGATGTTCCGAGATTCCCTGTCCGTTCCGAGAGCATTGTCTATATATGTGCAAAAGTGGGTGGGTATGTATGAAGCCTTCTTTCTTGTGAAAGTATCAGGCGTGGATCCAAGGTTGGGACAACACGGGCAAATGTCTTCGCCATACATTTTAGTTGACGATGCGTGACTCACACTTGCATTTCGGCGTCGATGTAATGCCCCACGAGCAACTCACCCTTGGCCCTTGGCCTTGGCAGTACGCTCCTGTGCCCCCCCCCCTCTCCAGAACATGAACCTGGATTCTGCGCCTAGAAAGTACCTACAGGTAGTCGTGCTCCACAACGCTTCCAGTCTTCATAGCTGATCAATGGTTTTAACAGTTAGTAACATACTGATTGATTACTGAAGCAACATTGCTACAGGTACAAAGGCATCTCTGCGGTCGACATACACTTTGATCATAGTTTGCTCATAGTTCTGTGTACGTAATTAAAATGAAACAATTAATGGCAGTCATTTGAGGGATTGTTTGTAAGTTCAATGATGACATAAGTGAGTATAGTAAAATATGCAATGTTTTTAATATTAGGTAGCAGTAAAAGCAACAAAATAACTTTACATTATAAAGCTGGGCAAGTGCATGTCGGGCCATGCACAATGTAGGGTTATGTAGCTGCCTCACAATAACGGTATAAGAAGGTGGGTTTTCTTTTGTTTAAAGGGTTTTGTTTCATGCTACTATGTTATGTAGGTAAGTAATTTTAATTAATTAATACAAAAAAATGTTACTTCTTAATTGGCCGGTTATTACTCGTTAACTTGTAAATCACAAGTACATAGATGTGATGGTTTTTCTTTTAATAACTACCCTGATTTTGTCCTATCCCAAAAACAACCATTTAGCTGGTGGAGGCGGGGGCCACTTGACTCTAACAAAAATAGACTTTAAGGCTTTATATTTCTTGAATGGATCAATAAATCAAAAAATGATCTCTACAACCCCGAAATAGTTTTAAAATAGCTACCTTACCACATGATGGAGTAGGTGAAAAAAAAATCACGTTTCTACACGTTAGGGGAGTTAGGTACTGTGGCAGGTGCGTCGGAAACTCGACCGGCCACTCGCATAAAGCCTCATTAATTGTGAACTGTTTGTCTTGACGTTCCAAAACTATGAAATAATGACGAAGAAGAAGATCGAAAAACAATTGGGAGAATGGAAGGAAGCGTCAAGACGAAGGGTCAAGGAAAAGAATTGAAATGTAAAGGAATAATATTACAAGTTATTTAATATATAATATCGTTCTGGGCTTAAGAAAGTGTTTGATTCCTCATCCCCGAGAGTAATAATCCCGGCTGCGCACCCCAAAGCCAGCAAGAGGTTCACGTTACAGTACCCTCAATTTTTTTTCAAGATTTTGTCTTACCACTTGGTCAGCGTAACTAATATGTGCATCCATGCCAAATTACAGCTTTCTTTTCTTTTCTCTTCAGTACTAAGGGTATCTGAGCTATCCTCGGGACAGATGGACGGACGGGCATAGCGAAACTATGAGGGTTACGTTTTGCCATTTTGACACCGAGCTCTAAAACACATGGGATTAAAAAAGACACCAAAAAAAATAAATATTTAAACGGATATAGACTTAAGACACTTCTCATTTGCATCAAAAGTAATTTGTTGACAAAACATCTGTTAAAAGCATAACGGCGAATAATATTAACATAATCACAAAACAATGAGTCAGTCATTACAACTCTGTAAAACAATAAACGTCCTCTGCGTCAAACGCTAAGGAAGCCGCTGACTGACGGCACTGACATACTCTACTAATGTGACCTAATATAAAATATAAAATAAAACCCGACCAAGTGCGAGTTGGACTCGCGCTCTGAGAGTTCCGTACTAACTTACGTATATTTGTAAATAGTTCGATTATCACGGTAATCACGAGGCCGAGAACACACGGCACTGTATCAAGCAAGTTGCAAAAGGGTGTGGTTACACGAAGCATTTCGGGCCACTGTAACGTGCGACCCACATTGCTAGTAGTTAATCAAAAATATTACTCTTAAAAATAACGAAACAACATTAAAAGATTTAACTTATATCAGACAAATCACACACGAACATCAGGGTCGTTATTCACTATCTTTATTTCGTTATCGTGATAAGCCCGTGCGAACTGACGCATGTGACTCAAATATGTCCACCGCGCCATATTTGAGCACCGCGTCAGATGCGTAATAATGACCCTGACCCTGACCCCAAACTGAGGAGAGCCTCCACTACGGCAACCAGACAACTGATACTCGTAAACATACTTTAATAATTAATTTGATATAGGTTAGATCTATATCAAATCAATCAAAAATTCGTTATTCACTTATGAAGCAAAATACTACATTTGTGAAACGTCATGATGATTCTACATGTATACATGTAATGCCAGTTCGCAAGCAATAGGTAAAGCCGATGAAAGGAACAAGGCAATAAAAACTCGCGGCTACTCTTTTCAAATTGCCAATGTTTACAATGTTTGTTTGTAATAAGCTGTAATATGCTGGTAATGTACTGCCTCCGTTATACGCAGTCCTCTAATATGGTGTATAACCTTTAGAGGACTGGTGCAAAGGCAAGATAAAATATATAAATATATTTAAAAATAATACTTGAGTTTCAATATATAAACCTCAATGGGTCAAATAATAAGACAAACTTAACTAGATGGGAATCGAACCCACAACTTCTAGCTTAGCAGTCAGTGTCACTAACCACTAGACCAAAAAACAAGCCAGTCGATTTGCCACGTTATTTTCACACTATAGGCTTTCTTTCAAAATTGTAGGATCAATAACTTCAAAGAGGGAGGGGTCGATTTTCATTAACTTACTTAAACAATTTTTAAAAAAAATTGAGACCCTTAAAGCCTTTCATTGGTTTTCATGTTACACTATTCCGTTTTTTAACGGTTTTTTCATTTATTGTTTTGCCCCTAAAATGGCTCTCATGGTCAAAAGTCAGACTTCTAATAGTTTTTCCTGTAATCTATAGATTAAGACCTAGCTTTTGTATATTTTCAAAAATATTAGGGCTCAGTAGCATCGAAAATAAGGAGGGGTGAATGGTCTATTTTCATGCCTTCTCATGAATAACTTAATACTGACTACTAAAGACAATGTATGTTGTAAATAAATAAATAAAACTTTTAAACTAATTATCTCAAAATTATAATAAAAATATATTAGCCGCCCTTACAATATGTCCTTTCATTTGATAACTACCTAAATACATTTCGGTGATTCATTTATGTGTACATAAAATATACATAAACGTCTCCAGAATCTTTTTTTGGGGCGGGGGCAGGGGTTTGGAAACACCGGCCACATTTCCGAGTTTTTCTGACTGCCTCTGTGGCGCGGTGGGACTGTATCCGACTGCTACGCAAGAGGTCGTGGGTTCGATCCCCACCCAGGATAAAACTTTGTGTGAAGAGCACGATGGTTTATTCTGTGTCTGGGTGTTATTTATCTATAATATGTATGTATTTAGAAATATATAAGTATGTTTATCAGTTGGTGGTTTCCACAATACAAGCTCTGCTTAGTTTGGGATCAGATAGCGTTGAGTGAGTTGTCCCAAGATATTATTAGATATTATTATTTCTGACGTAAATACTGGTGTAACTCTATATTGTTATTGAAACTTTTTTTTAAAATGTCTTAGTTGACCCCCAAAAATGTCCCCATGTTTAAAACTCTGACTTCTTATAGGTTTTCCTGTGTTGTTCTTCAGAAATAAGGGGGGGAGGGAGTGGTCTATTTTCATTATTTTTTCCTAAATAACTTTACAAACTACGATATTAAAATTATAAAAGAAAATATATTTGATATTCTAACAACAAGCCTTTGCATTTGACATATTACACGGTACAGTTTGCGAAACTTTTTTTTTAATATCCTGGTTAGCCCCCCAAAAATGTCTATCAAGTTCAAAATTATTCTATTTACGTTATCAGTCCGTGTTAAGGTTCATTTTCGAGCATCGCGGCCGATCGCGAGCCGCTCGCGGCACAACAAGCGGCTGACGCTCGCACCGGTGCGACAATATTCACAGTGCGCGCGCAGGCCTACGACAGTCGTCGGCCGCGCGCGACTGTCACTTACCTCAGCCGCTTGTCGTAAGCCGCGAGCGGCTCGCGATCGGTCGCGATGCACGGAAATGAACCTTTAGGGTCACAGAAATAATCGGTTTAGTAGATTCGGAGAAAATTTACTGTGACAGACATACAGCCAAAAACACCTATTAGGGTTCCGTTTTTTCCTTTTGAGGTACGGAATCCTAAATATCTGGTTTTGGCAAATGCTTGCATTTGTTTTCGCTCCTCTCTCGGACTCAATCACCCTCAGTGTTGCAGCGGTAGTGAAGTGCAAGAGCAGAATTGACTAATCAGGGACATTACTTTGCGTGATCCACAAATTGGTGTTCCGAGGCTTAGTGTACTTAGTGTCCGTGAATATTTACTTTGTAAGAAGTGAAGTATTGTATTTGCTGAATACGTTTAAATATACTTACTAGCTGTCCCGCGCAACTTCGTCTGCGTAAATTTTCCCCGTTTTTGCAATATTTATCATTGCTGTTCCGCTCTTGTCGGTCGTAGCGTGATGCTATATAGCCTATAGCCTTCCTCGATGAATGGGCTATCCAACAGTGAAAGAATTTTTCAATTTGGATCAGTAGTTCTTGAGATTACCGCGTTCAAACAAACAAACAAACAAACTCTTCAACTTTATAATATTGGTATAGATTTTAGAGTTACTAATAGTATTATTATTATATCCATAATTTAAAACACACTGGTTCGTTCAGTAAAACTTATTATTGTAAAGAAAAACTTGATGATTTTAAAAGAGTTGCTCATGAGTTTTTTGGCAGCTTCTTCTCATGAGCTTTATACTTGGAACTGCAGCTTCGCCTCATATTTTTTTTTCAAACATTCAATTTTTTTTTTAGTATGTATTAATTTGACGTTGTCATGTCCTGATTTTACGAAATAAAGATATTTGGGTTTGAGTTTGAAGGCTTGAACGCTACTGCAGGAGTTTTAATTCCTAACAAAATTAAATAAAATTACCTCACATATAACGTGATCGACAGAGAACATGTTTTAGTAAGGTACATAAATATGCATTGCAATTAAAATAATTATTGTTATGCAATCTTTCTCAGAGCTGTTGTTGCACTTTCAAGGTTTTGTACAACTGCGATATCTACTAACAGTAATTGGATAAATTGACCTTGGTGTCCGTTTTCCTGACACCCTTCTATCCTTTTGCTGCAAAAACGTTGACGAATTTATATCCTTACTATTCCTAATATACATTACTGTGTGAGATTACATTAAAGTTTCATTAAAATTTGATGAAAAAACTTCGAACGATTTATAATATCTGTAGGATATAGTAGGTACCTATAGTATATAGGTCACTCGATAAGTTTTGAGATACTCGTAATTTGAAAATTGAACGCATCCGTTTTATATTTTTTTAAAAGCAAATTTATTTAAAAATAAAACGCAAGTAGCCTGGTTGCTGGTTTGAAAAAATGGTAATTTTCCAGTCATTTTACTACGACGACGATTCCCGCGTTTCCTTACAACGATGAAGCTTAACCGCGAACATTTGCATGCTATGATATTTTATGATTTTACGTTTGGTTTAACTAAAAAACTTATGTTAATTTTTTATTTTTTAACTTTGGTATACATCAGTAACATTGTCGAAATTTTCCAAGCTCTGCGAGAGAGGAGACCAAAGACTGGGCTTCGGGGAATCATGCTGCATCACGACAACGCTTCGTCACATACGACCCTCAGAACGAACGCGTTTCTGGATTAATCCGGTTTTGAAACCTTGCCCCATCCACCTTACAGTTCTCATCTAGCTCCCTGCGATTTATTTTTATTCCTGATAATCAATTTTTTTTTTCCGTGTACCGAAGAATCCGTGGCCCCCCACGAAGTCGTAATTTCGGACCTATTGTATCAAGAGTGTTTTATTAGTTGGTTTAAGCGATTGGAACTTTGCATAGAGAATGAAGGAGAGTATTTCGAAAAAATGTAAAATAAATATTGTTAATATCTTGTATAGTTCTTGTCTCAAAACTTATCGAATTACCTACGTGTCTTAGGCAGCTGTCTGACCAACGGCGAGAAAAAGAGTAGCGAGTAGCGATTTATCGCTCAAGAAACGTACATACTTATGTTAATCCCGTGAAAACACGTGTACTCGCTCTATACTCGTACTGCGTCTCTTTTGTTTACACGGACGGGATCTACATAAAAAACTTTTTACAAAAAAATATTACCGACTTCAAAAATAAATACAAGGCAACTAAAAAGCAAACAATAATAATACCTAGAATAACAAAAACAAATAAAACATTTTGAAGTTGGTACCATGAAATAGTAGTCTTTATGTTTTATTCGGCACCAACTTCAACATGTTTAATTTGTTTTTGTTATTCTAGGTATTATTATTGTTTGCTTTTTAGTTGCCTTGTATTTATTTTTGAAGTCGGTAATATTTTTTTATAAAAAGTTTTTTATTTCTCACTTTTTAGTAGGTTGGTTTATAATTCACTTAAGTTACAATAGGCTTATGTCAACTGCTCAAATCCTGTAACAAAATATTGTTTGCCTCGATGCAGGGCAATTAATTGTTGAGGAGTTCACTATCAGCTCTATTACATTGTTTAATAGTAGTATAACGAGATTAAAGTGCTACTCAATACCATATTAAAGTAATCGCAAACTGTGAAATATTAAATAGGTCTGCTCGTCATTTGTGGTCTTCATCATCAGTTCCACTTCACCAATTGGTGTTTTTTACGAGTAAATGCACGAATCACTGTGAAATATACCTAAATCACTGTATATGTGCTTTTAATATTTTAAGAGTTCCCTCGATTTCTCCAGGATCCTATCCTCAGATCGTGATCTGATGACAATGGGACCAACTTGGAAGTATACCCTTTCAAACACAAAAATAATTTTTCAAGTCGGTCCAGCCGTCTTTGCGTAATCGGTGAACAAACATACAAAAAAAAAAAAAAACAGACGAATTGAGAACCTCCTCCTTCGGTTGAAAATACGTCTGTTGTACGTTTCTTGAGCGATAAATCGCTATTCGCTTCTCGGTCATCGTCGTTGGTGGGACAGGTGCCATAAAATAGTATAGTTTATGTCGGCAATTGACATATAGATGTCATAGTGCTGTACTGTTTGGACTGAACATTAGTTGGAATGGAGTCATTTGCTTACATATAAATAAAAAAAAATAAAAGTACCTACTTTATTAAATTGGTATAAGTGCACATTGGTACATATTTCTTCTTTATTTGTGCTTATTTTAAAAAATACGCGTTGTTTAAACGAGTTCACACTGTGTAGGTACCACACCTGTGTCACGGGGGACTTTAGAAACATACAATTACCGGACACAAAGTACCTACCTATTCGGACTCGGAACAAAAACAACAACAGTCATACACAGAGAGAGTACAGAAATTTATCCTAAAGCGGAAGTTGTATTTAAAAATAGATATGTATATATACAGTCAGAATAAAATAAGTAGGTAAATATATTAAAATATTTAATCATACTTTCCAAATTACGTAAGCAATTAAATATAATGTAAGTAATTTAATTATAATGAGATTGTAATTTATTTATATGACTTAATTACGATTATAAACGAACCGCTTTATAACTTTAAAGGTTCCATTTTGTACAAAGAAAATATTTCTCAAAATTCAAAATTTCAGCTGCGCCTAATTTTTACATATGCCGTGTGGTGCCGGCTTAAGAATAGTACCACCCCATCTCTACCCGTGGGAGTCGTCAAGGCGACTAAGGGATTTCACCCCGGAGGACGGGCAGCAGCGTCCTCTGCGTACTTAAAGCCTTACTGCGATCGCCAACCCGCTCGCCAAGCGTGGCGATTATGGCAATTACCCCCCAGGATCTACATACTAGTAGGTTCTACTGGGGAGACCCGTGCCCAGCAGTGGGCCATCTTATGGGTTGATATGTATGTATATGTAATTTTTACATTACAACTGACTTCTAAAATGAGGAGGTCCTCAATTCGACTGTATGTTTTTTGAAGTGAAAACTTCTTTAGCGGTGTTGTGCACTTATTTTGCTATGGGTATAAAATGTTAAACTCGTGTCAGGATCACGTGTCCATAAGATTGGTGTATTGGTAGGAAGACAGATGGAAAATGGGCAGTCTAGAAACCAGAAGACCCCGGTTTGAGTCCAAATGATTATTTCTTCTCTTTTTCATTTTAATTTTTTGATTTTTGTTTCTTAATTTGTGATTCAATCATTCATATGGGATGGGATCTTGGAATACTCCAAAATTCAACATTCTTTATTCACTTAGGATCCAAAACAACACTTGTGATACGTCGGGATTCTACATGTACATGTATTTTAATGCCAAGTTCGCAAACAATAGGTTAAGCCGGAGAAAAGAACCTGGCAATAAAAAATCGCGGCCACTCTTTTCAAATTGCCAATTTTACAATGTTTGAATGTTTATAAAGTTCATATAGTTTATAGTTCAGTAAGGTGCTGCGACTATTAGCTATACACCATGTTAAAGGACTGAAGCAAATTATATTATCAAAAAGTTGAAACATGAGATAAACTAAAATCAGCATTTATGGGTACAAATAGTAGGAGCATCTACTTACAACAAAGGTAAAAACTATATGTGTTTAATATTGGCCAAAGTACTTGTAACGAATGATTAAATATAAAATAATAATTCTGATATCAAAAGGAATAAATCGAAGGAATTCTTCATATAGGTATTAAAGGCACACCTTCGGTGATTTTGGTATATTTCAGTGTGATTTGTGCATTTACTCTCCAAAAGCATCAATTGATGAAGTGGAACTGATGATAAAGACCACAAATGACGGCAGAAACTCATATTAGCATAAATATCTAAAAAAATACAGTGCCGGGATGGCACTGTATTTTTTGTTGAAAATTGAAAATTGAAACTGAATTATTGTTTGGCAAAGATCTGAATGTCACCGCACTAAGCTCCTTATTTGAGACATTAGTTCATAAATTTCATTTGCCCAGTATTTACACTATTGCTACAGTGCCCTTTGACCGAAACACGGTAGCGTTACCAAGCCAAGGTAGCCTAAGGCTTAGACGTCTATTAGCCCTTGTCAGGGTAAGCATTACGAGGACTCCTAGGTAACCTGTATTAGTATATGGTACAGTTTACCTATAAAGCTTAAGAATAGTACCATCCCATCTCTTCCCATGGGTGTCGTCTAAACGACTAAGGGATTTTCCCACCGGAGGACGGGCAGCAGCGTCCTCTGCGTACTTTAAAGCCTTACTGCGAGTGCCGACCCGCTCGCCAATCGTGATGATTATGGTGATTACTCCTAGGTATGTATATTTATTTGTATGTATGTGTGTAGGTACTTATATTATTATTTTGTTTTCACGTATTGTTATTAATATATAGTTTAGCTGCCAACAAGTTTACTGCACAACTTCCATTTTTACCTCTACATTACCCTAAGGTTGACTGATAGAGAATGCTTTAAGCATTAAGTCCACGTTTGTACAATAACTGAGCATAAAGTTTTTAAATAAATGAAGTAGGTTCTACTAAGGTTCTACAGTGCCCAGCATTGGGACATATATGGGTTTGATATGTATTATGCAATAAATGCTTTAGAAAGATAAATTTCTAGTTCAGGCCCAGAAATCGAATCCAAGACGTGCAATCGACAATCTAAGCCGCGAATTAATTATGTTTGCTACACTCAAGTGCGCTTAAACAGATTAAAAGTCACTGCTAACGACATCTATCGAAGTTCTTAAAAAAAATCAGCACTGCTATATTGATAAATTGAGGGGTCCCTGACTCAGTGGCGATCGAGCAGACCGAGACATCTGTGAGGTTCAGCAACGTTACCACTGTCGGTCTATTGATGGGTGCCAATTTTTACCATTGTCATACCCTCCGTGCCTCGAAGAGCACGTTAAGCCGTCGATCCTGCGCCTAATCTCTCTCCGGTCTTTTTATATCTCCTGCGTAGTTGGCTAGTCTCTAAGGAGATTGGCCGCTAAAACCGAAATCAGTTAGGAGACCATTATCAGTATTATTAAATCGTTACCCGTAAATGTTTGTTAATAGGTTTCCTCTCTATGTTTAAAGGTAAGGTAATTTCTTTGGCACACTCTACAGCCTAAACGACTTGGTAGATTTCGTCATTGGATTCATCTCTATTGTGCAAGTGATATTATAACTAACTATTAAACTACCATCGTGAACCCACTCTTAATACAAGCCTTTGAGCCTAACTATATGGGTTAGCAAGATTGCTAGTAATGTAAGACTCAATCCGACATTGCTTCATCATTTTTAGGCAGGCAGGTTCTTTTGTTCTCTGTTCTTCGTTTTTACCCGACTATGGCGAAGCCAAAAAGGAAGGGTTATGTTTTTAGCAGTCTATATATGTTTGTATGTTGCACTGTAGCGCCTAAGCTACTTATCTGATCTCGATGAACGAGGTGTCAATTGATTTATTACAGCGCGGGTGACGTAGGCTATTTTTTTTCCACTAAGATAGTCACAAAAAGTGTGCTAAGCATGTAAGTGGGGTATTATTTTTAAAAATATTTATGTGTGCTGTGTTAAGTATCTAATGAAAGGGCTTAATTACCACATTTATTTGATACCAAGCATAGTTTGCGTTAATTAAACAATTGTGTAATATCTCCGTATATTTTCATAAAATACTATGACATAGTAGAGACGTCAAAATAATTATGCCGTTTGTGCTTGATGGATTAAATCCATATGACATTATAAAAACAAGTCATCGGAAATTCAGGATAGTTTTGAATGATAAAACCAGGGTAATTATTATGGTCTAATAAGAAAAATTGCTCAAATCTCTCGAAATGAATAGAATATAATAGAATCTTTATTTGTCATAAAGTGTGGTAACATACAAGATAATTTTAATGAATTTCCAGAACCATAAACACTTTGTCATAATTTGACGTGACAAAAGTTAACTAGAAAGTGAATATTTATTTTTACTGATATCATATAATATTAATCAATGCCATATGGTAGATTATATAAAATTAATTAGAAAGGAATGAATGCTGCCAAAACAATACACCAACCTGTTATTACAACTTTACAACGTTATAGAGTTACTAAAGCAACCTGTTTTAGTCTCAGGTTTGTCTCTGTAAATAACTAGGTCATACTAGAGACTATAAAGTATTCTAACTTTCAAAACTTGACTAAAGTTAAACATTTACATAGTTGCATGATCTTTGTATCCATTAAACAAAGATTTTTGCCTTTTGGGAGCAACGATTGCCGAATCTCCATCTTGTGCGCTAGAATGGTTTATCACCACGGTATCGATCTTGATTTATATATGTACGGGAATTAAATAATATAATTCATAAAAATAAAAATCTAATCTAAAACATTAAAAAAAAACCTAAAGATAACATTCTTTTATAACTTTGATTATATGATATATTTAGGTGCATTATTAGGAGCGCAAATATTATATTATTTTAATTTATAGTGGCTCCGCCCGCGTGAATATCGGTTATCGCGATAAAAACTATTCTAAGTCCTTTCCCGGGACTCATACAACCTCCAAACTAAATTTCATCTAAATCAGTTCAACGGTTTGAGGGTGAAAACTAACAGACAGACAGAAAGAGTTACTTTCCCATTTAAACATCTCCAAAGTCTAGAGATATTCCATATGTTTATTGATTATGAAAAAAACTACAAGGGTTTTGTCAAGAAAACTAGGTATGGTAAGAATTCAAATATTATAATAATTAAACATTAAATGAAAAGTATTTAAAATTGTTTTATTAAATAAATTATAAAATTTGCTAAATTCTGAAAATTACTTTGTTTTATAAAATCTGAAAATTTTATAAAATTGACAAAGAAAATAGCCGCATGGTAATCGGTCAAAGATGAGCATATCAAAGATGCCATGCGACCACGGCTATTTTCTTTACATCACTATCTAATACTTGCTGGATACAAATATCGGCCAAGAATAATATTTTATTTCATACTTTTTAGATCACGGTAGGTATTATGTCGTAGTCAGGTTATAGTTTTTTAAACTTTATTTTATTATGTCTTTTTTCTTTCTAAAGTCATTACTGCAAACAACGTAATTGATCTATTACAATATTGTTTTGTATAGATCGAAGGTCGATTTATCTTTATGTGAGTGCTCTTGACCCATAGTTAAGAACGTATTCAATTGCTTTTTTAATTCAACAATAAATAAAAAAAACAATTTGATTGAAAATATCATACGCAATTGATATTGACCGCTATTTTGTACATTTTTCGAAGGCAAACAGCATAACACGGCGATATACAAACGGTGTCGGCATTTTATACGTTCACCAAAAGCGTGCGTCGCCCGTATGTAAACTGTCGCCATTTTGTATAACGCTTATAACTACTAGACATTATTTGAACCATTTACAAATGGCCACGGCATAACAATTTGCAGTTTCAATTTGTAATACGCCACGGACAAATTGTTGAGGTGTCCATAATAGTAATATAATAAAAATAATATCTTGGGACAACTCAGCGCTATCTGATCCCAAACTTAGCATAGCTTGTACTATGGAAACCAGACAATTATTGATAAACATACTTAAATATTTCTAAATACATACATATTATATATAAATAACACCCAGACACTGAATAAACCATTGTGCTCATCACACAAAGATTTATCCTGGGTGAGGATCGAACCCACGACCTCTTGCGTAGCAGTCGGGCTCACTCCCACGTCGCCACAGAGGCAGTGTTTCATACATGAATGGTCATCCATTCATGTATGAAACAAAAACTACATAAAACCCACTTCTTAAGCCGCATTATTCGGTTGGTGGACTACAGAACCCTACATTGTGCGTGGCCCGACATGCACTTGTCCGGTTTTTTGACTGTGCTTTAACTCTATTTTTCTTGCATGGAAACAACTAGAGCAGACCTTTGCCGGAAGGTGCACTTAATTTAGGGCCATATTCCCTGTGTAGATAAACACTAGGTAATAATAATCTAAGTACCAAAAATAAAATAAGTATCTAACGTTATTTTTTTATCTTTAATGGAAATCAAACCTCTTGTACAAGACAGTCGCATACTTTTACACACCTATCACAACCGTACGTTCAAACCATATATTTTTATTAACCCAGTTTTCCCGAATTCATTGTGTGATTGAACGTCAAATGGATTTCCTAAAAAGCTATAAGATATTAATCTTAAAGTCATTTCCGCCATCTTGACTTTCGGATCACGTGCATCGGTAAACGGTGAAGGAAAAAATCGTGGACGCATACAAAAGCCTTTGGTTCGGTATTGACGAGCGAAACGAATGGCAATAGGCTTTTACAAAGCATTATGCTTTTAGATATTGGGGGAAATGGCATCTATACACGTTTTTTTGTGGGTAGAGATGTCAAAACTATAAGTCAACATCGACAGTAACCAAAATTGCATTTTTTTTTAGTATATAATATTATGTTTGTGGCTAAGAATGGCATTAACATGCCATTCTTAGCCACAAAATAAATAGAATATTAAAAAAAAGTAGGAATGGAATGGGAAATAGAAAATGGTGGCTAACTAAAGAAAAGTGAATATTTTAAATTATAAATCCCTTTTTAGGGTTCCGTAGCCAAAATGGCAAAAACGGAATCCTTATCGTTTCGTCATGTCCGTCTGTCCGTCTGTCTGTATGTCACTGTACAGTAATATAATAATAGATACACGTTACAGAAGCTGGAAAAAATATCTGCAAACATCATTTGACAGGTCTTTTAAAAATATTTAAAGGTTTCTAAAACACTTTTATAATTAAGTGAATATTATTTGGAAATAATTACTCCGAAAGTTACATAAATTGTGTTCCCCTCCCCCGTTTTCTTATGTTTTGAACCGTGTGACCAAAACAATTTAAAAAACCGGGCAAGAGCATGATGGACTATGCTCAATGTAGGGTTCCGCAGCCTCGAACAATTGTATCAGCATTAGAGTGTATGTTCATCACACTTACGCTCTTTTGTTGAGAAACGCAGTTTTTTGGCAATAACTCAATGACGGTATATCCGATCTTATTCGAAATAATTTTAGTTTAAAGTATTTATTAAGCGCTATCTTTGTGATTTTTTCCATTATTTTGGTCACACCGTTCAAAAGTTAAGCCCCCCCTCCCCCCCTTAACTTTTACGGGTACGATTTATGCAATTTTCGGAGCGATTGTTTCCAAAAATATTCACTTAATCAAAAAAGTTTATTAGAAAGAAAGAAAAGAAAGGAAGAAAATATTTTTTATTTGTCACATTACACAGAACCATACAGAACAACTAAAACAAAATATATTATAGGGATTTTGTGCCAGACAAATAGGACCTACGTCAGCAGGCGTAGTCATTCTGGCAGGCCCTCGCTATTAGAAACCTTAAAATGTTTATAAAAGACCTGTCGAATGATGTGCCACACGTTATTTTTTGCTGAAAAATGAAAAATGTAGTGGATTTATTTTTAATAACGGCTGCGGAACCCTATACTGAGCACGGTCCGACATGCTGACTCTTGGCCGGGTTTTTTTATTATAACAGATTTTTCCACCAATGCATAATATTTTAAGGACCATTTAACGTAATAAAACAAAGATCAATCGGAGATGAAAAAAAATAGAAATGGGGTAATATTGATGAGTAATGATGTTTTAAATCAAATTGAACTGAACGTGGTCACGGGTCAACTCAATCCAAAAATAACTTATTTATCTGCCAAACATTAATTTAAGAACAAAAAATGCACCTTTGTACCTAAAAATTTTTTTTTATATTTTCCACATAATTTAGTTTAGTGGAATCGTGGTTTTACATTACACAGGCACACACTAACAAGATATAGTGGATTTTTAATCTAAAGTGTCTCTTTCGAGCTAAAAGCATTGTGCTCATAACTGCCTCTGCCTTTGTAGTTAAAGAAATGTTTTGTAAATGCGGTTGGAATTTAAAAGAGTGTACTTACATACCTCACGGTACAAACTGCAAAGAGAGATATTAAGTATGGGTACATTCTAGTGCTTAAAAATGTTCTTTATTTATTCACAACAAAAAACTAGGTACATAGTTTTTGTTGAGAATGGTGTCGTCAAGATGCGAGTGTAACATAAAGTTCTTGTTAAATTCAAGGTTATTCTTTGCTTAAAAGAATAATAGGTACCTACTTACTATTTTTTGACATGACAACGTCTTTTAAATCGAGGACGGGGTACGCGCATGAAAAAAATAATAAAGAGCTGCTAGGCAACGGTAACGACGGTCACGTTGTCGATTGGTTGCTAAGCAACGCGAATGGCGATTGACATCTGTTGATAGGCTTTTGTTCACCAGGGTATTTTGGTCACCCGGGTCTACTGAAGCTGTCAAAAGCATGGTTGTATATTACAATGTCACGAATGTTTCTTTAAGGCGTTCTCAAGTAAAATTATTGTCCGTAAACTGACTTTACAGACAATCGTTTTTTAAACTAGCAATTAATGTAGGATTATGTATTCCACATTACTAGCAATCCTGTTAACCCCTTCAGCTAAGCTAAATTGCTTGTATTTGGAGTGGGTAGTATAATGGGTAGAATTCGACCCGCTTTCATCATTAGGCTACCATCGTTGATAAGTTAAATGTAACGATATTTTATTAATATATTATTTACTAGTTTTTTCGCCCACGGTTAGGCCCGCGTGGATGTTGGTTATCGGGATAAAAACTAACTCATGTCCTTTCCCGAGACTTAAGCTACCTCCATATCAAATTTCGTTTCAATCAGTTTAGCAGTTTTAAGCGTGAAAAAAGCTAATCCAAACTAAATAATATAGATAATAATTTTGTTTTCCTATTACGTTAATAGGAAAACAAAATTATTATCTAAATTATTTAGTTTAGATTAGCTTTTCCCATCGGCTTTGCTCCCGTTAAGTTTGAGTCTGAAATATAGAGTTTTTTGCGTTTTTCCCAGGTTTTGCGTTATTTCTGGATAGCTCCCGGCTTCGTCATCGTGGATGATTTTACCCCGTCAAGGGTTGATTCGCTTTCAAACGCTGAAAGACGTGTTTCTTTATCCCAAAAGCCAAATTTTCACAGATTTGCCTTGAAGTTACATACAAAATTGCAACCTCTATTTTACCCCCTTAGGGGTTGATTTTTCAAAAACTTGTTTATTATTTTAAAACTAAAAGTCAAATAAGAAATTTCACAGATCTAACTTAAAAACGGATGACGTTTTCTTAGGGGCTGGTTTTAAAAAACGCTGCAACACATGTTGCTTTCTTTTAAACCAAAAATGCAAATTTGAAATTTGACAGATCCAACATTAAAACTGACGAAGTTTCATACAAGCCTGTCACCCCCATTTTACCACTTTAGGGGTTAATTTTTCAAAAACGCTGAAATACATGTTGTTTTATTTTAAATCAATATTCTATGTTTTAAAAATCTAACTTTAAATCTAATTTTATTATTGTAAACCAAAAAGCCAAATACGATATTTCACAAATCTAACTTTAAAACTGACGGAGTTTCATACAAAGTTACAACCACAATTTTACCCCCTTAGGCGCAACTTCGTCTGCGTCAATTTTCCCCGTTTTTGCAACATTTTTCATCGCTTCTTCGTCCCTATTATTATATTATTCGGATACGGACCTTCGTTATTCTTCAGTTAACATCATGCTACGACCGTAGCATGATGTTATCCTTCAGCCTTTCTCAATAAATGGGCTACCCAACAGAAAAACGATTTTTTCAATTCGGACCAGTTTTTATATATTGGTGGTCAGTTTTTATTTATAATATTGGTATAACTATAGATATATCCTCGAAATTTCACGTCTATACGATCATGTTTAGGCTGTGTGTATTGATCCATCATACTTACTTATAATGCGGATTTTATATATAATATTATACAGGTTGTAACAGAAAGGTGTGGTCAAATTTCAGCAGCGGATAGGGTATATTATCAGTATTGCACCTACCATGGTGCCATAGCTGGTTGCATTATTATTACATACTTATAGCATATTCTTTTTGTCAAAATTCAGTAGTGAAAGGCGTATAGCATAAGAAATATACCTCCCCTGGCACAAAATTAGGTTGAATTATTATGGCATAGAACTTTTTAAGTTATACTTTTTTAATTAATAACTTTTTCATTCATTAATAAACGAATGAAAAACTAATAAATATATTTTTAAGGTACTTTGATTTTGATAAAATTAGGTATGTGCACTCAGTATCATGTGCACATACCAACCCTTGAATATGAACACACCTTTCTGTTACACCCTGTATAGGCCAAGTAAAATACAAACGGGTGTCGTTATGAAAACTGAAATCTACGGGGTTTTTGAAAATACCGTAATTGTTTACAAATTTTTAAAACAAGTTTTACCCAAGATTCGGGCGCGTATGCCGTTCACCTAATTATCTGACGCATTATGAGGGTAGCAGTAGAATATTTACGAGCCCATTACAGAGGAGCTGATGGTAATAACATTTTATTCTTTAGACCCGAGCTATTTATTACATCGTTCTTTAAATTTAAATCAAGCAAATTGACGATATGCCTTTTAGTCAAAAGGCATAAACCGTAAATTTGCTTGATTTGTTTGCTCTTAAAACCGTTGTCACAAAACACCGAAATTGCAGAAGAAAATTATTGGAAGTGGTCCAAGCTGGTCCGAGAATCCGTGCCTGTGACCATTGTCTATGTGTGCGGTGTTCTCAGAATTTGAACATATTTTACGTGACTCCAAATCGGTTTATATACCTACAGGATAATTTTTAATATACTAATAACTTCCCCTTCTTGAATGTTGATAAACTTTCGCGATTTGTACACATTATTAAATTATACATACTACGGGTCTTAATCGCGTGAATAATTTAAGGTAAAATATATATATATATATTTTAAAGATAACTAGCAATGTGGTTTTGGGTCCCACATTACTAGCAATCCTGTTGACCCCTCCAGCTAAGCTCAAAGGCTTGTGTTAGGAGTGGGTTCACGTCGGTAGGATAATGGGTACCGTATTGCGATGGCCGTGGTCACGGTCGAAACGTCGGGCAATAAACAAGGTATTTTAGCGTAAATTTATCCCTTTCTTGGCTTCTTTACACTACACCAAATAACGTTGTAACATTTTTTTTAAATTACAAATTAACCCTTCATCACCTACCCACTTTTGTCACCCAACCAATACATAATAGATTATTTATTTTTTTATTTTTAAAAGACGACTCCCGCATTAGCGTACAAGCCCTGTGTCGCGGGGGAATTTACAAACATACAAGTCGCAGACACAAATTACACCCAGACTCGGAATAACAAATTGTGGATCACACAAAGTGGTGTCCCGTGTGGGAATTGAACCCACGACCTCTTGCGTAGCAGTCGGACACACTCCCACCGCGCCACAGAGGCAATCAATTAAACAGATTTATGACATCGACCGTAAATCATATACGTAAGTTATTGTTTTGGAAGTGACCATGGGAGGGAAAATACTTATACATAAGTTAACACTCCAAAATTCTAGGTAGAGCTTAGAAAAAAAGATTGCAAGTCGATAAATGTTGATAAACTTTCGCGATTTGTACACATTATTAAAATATATATATTACGGGTCTTAATCGCGTGAATAATTTAAGGTAAAATACCTTGTTTATTGCCCGACGTTTCGACCGTATTGCAACGGCCGTGGTCACGGGAAGACTAGTTGAGCTCAGCGTCGCCTCCGTGAAGCGCGGGTTTCGGAATCTACCCTCGCTTGATTTTTATCACTCACTATTACGGAACCGTCGGTACTTCGACACACAACACTAAGGACATCTGCACACTGGCGTGTAATGTTTGTTCGGCGGTGTATACACTTGCCGATTACGGGATTCCACGATGTTGACAAACGGTATCCGTCTTCTCGGTTGAAATTGACATGTTTTTTGATTTCAACCGCTTCCCTCGCCATCCTGGAGTAATAGTGACGGTCGGTGGAGAGGACCTGTGGTTTGTGTAGTTCAATCCAGTGATTGGTTCCCGCATCCAGCAAGTGTTCCGCTATTGCTGACTTGTTTGTCTGTCGGTCAAGTGTATACACCGCCGAACAAACATTACACGCCAGTGTGCAGATGTCCTTAGTGTTGTGTGTCGAAGTACCGACGGTTCCGTAATAGTGAGTGATAAAAATCAAGCGAGGGTAGTTTCCGAAACCCGCGCTTCACGGAGGCGACGCTGAGCTCAACTAGTCTTCCCGTGACCACGGCCGTTGCAATACGGTCGAAACGTCGGGCAATAAACAAGGTATTTTACCTTAAATTATTCACGCGATTAAGACCCGTAATATATATATTTTAATAATTGCAAGTCGAGTCGTGTTCCTATATGAGTCAATGAGGATGTTGACTGTCAAGTCAAATCAGTCCCTTTTTATGAAATGTCAAAACGACAAGCTCTATAGTAATGTGTATGAAATAGGAACCTATGACGTCATAAGTTTTTATCGTAAAATCATTACTTTTTAGTATTCATTTTCATGCTTTTAAATTAAAAAACATGTTAAAATGTAAAAGAACAGTTATTTTCAGAGCATTTTAAGATCTACTATTACATCATATTAGATATATTTCGGGACTTAATCGCGTGAATTATTTAAAGGTACGAACTTTTTATTTACCGGACGTTTCGATCGAAATGCACCGATCGTGGTCACGGGTCGACTGTTGGCAGCTTAGCGATGTCTCCGTGAGGCGCTCTATTTACGTCGGGTAAATAAAAGGTTCGTACCTTTAAATGATTCACGCGATTAAGTCCCGAAATATATCTAATATGTATAAAAACGCGAAAGTTTAAAAACAATCACCCTAACGTCTGGACTGTCTCCCTCCGAAAATAACCCTAGGTGAGCCTATGATATCCTAACAAACAAGAAGAAAACAGTGGAATACGTGAACACTCTCATTAGCGCTTCATCCTACGTCCCATCTACCTGATAGCACATTGTGTTTTTACATAAACACAGCCGTGAAACAAGACCTTTAGGGCGACGGAAAAGATTTCATTTTACGATAATCGCTTTGTTTCTGTGGCATGTATTTTTCGTTGTAATAAATTTGTTGTTTGTTGTAAAAGAACCTATGTTGTAAATATTTGGTTTTAGGATTCCATAGCCCTAATGGTATAACGGAACCCTTATAGTTTCGCCATGTCCATCCGTTCGTCCGTCTGCAGCTTAGCTCAGAGACTGTTAGTGCTAGAAGGCTACTTACGCCGACAAAGTTAAAGAATAAAATCTTGAAAAACTTATTTTTATGGACCTCCCCTATATATAAAGTGGGGATGTGATTGTTTTTGTTACCTACCCCATCGTGTGTGGATAGGTATTTTAAAACGTTTAGGGTTTGTGAAGACTATTTTTAGATTTAAGGATTCCGTTTGTGAAATATTAAGCTTTAAAGTAAAATTTTTTGTTCAAGCCATTTAGCTGCCAAGGGGATACTTGTCCCCCCTGGCAGCTAAATGGTTGATGTTGGGTATGTGAAAAAAATCACAGTAGTAGTATATATAGTGGAATTAAAAGGAATACTATCACAGCTAAGTAGGCTTACTAGTCTACGAGTAACAGCGATTAAATGAGAAGTATCAACATTTTCGTACAAATTCCATTGAAAATTATTATTAAGTAGGTATAACGTTGTAAGTATAAAACAAAAACAACTGTAAACCCACTTCTTAAGCCGCAATAATTGGATGTGGGGGGGGGGGGAACTACTGAACTACATTGTGCGTGTCCCGACATGCAAAGAGATTTATGTTCTGAATTTGAAAACCGGGCAGGTTTTCAAATTTAAAACATAAATCTCTACCAACTATAAGAGAGAAAAAATAGATTAATCTATACTAATATTATAAAGCTGAAGAGTTTGTTTGTTTGAACGCTGTAATCTCAAGAACTACTGCTCCGAATTGAAAAAATATTTTACTGTCGGATAGCCCATTTATCGAGGAAGGCTATAGGCTATATAACATCACGCAACGACTAATAGGAGCGTAGCAGCAATGAGAAATGTTACAAAAAAGGGGAAAATTTACGCAGACGAAGTTGCACAGGGCACCTAGTCTTTACTAAAGGGCCAGCAACGGACATGCTATGCCTCTTGTGTCGCAGATGGCCATGGGCAGCGGTAATCACCTACAATTCTTTGCCCCCTCACCCATAAAAAATAAACCTATTAACAAATCACATCTCATCACTCATCGGTATTACAATATTTCAATTTTTTATCCGTAGAGAGATTCTTTTACTACGGACGAAAAGCGACTAACTACATCTATACTTATATTATAAAGCTGAAGAGTTTGTTTGTTAGAACGCGGTAATCTCAGGAACTACGGGTCAGAATTGAAAAAATCTTTATCTGTTGGGTAGCCCATTTACCGAGGAAGGCTATAGGCATCACGAGTCCGATTTGAAAATTTCTTTATCTATTGGGTAGCCCATTTATTAAGGAAGGCTATAGGCTATATAACATCACGCTACGATCAATAGGAGCGAAGCAGCAAAGAAAAATGTTGAAAGAACGGGGAAAATTAACGCATACGAAGTCGTCGGGTCAGCTAGTACTAGAATATAATTAAATTTTAGAAGGAACGAAATGAAAATTCCCAAGACAATATATTGGAATATAATGGGATGTTAGATTTTACTTAATTAGAGAGGAATTGCGGCGTAACTTAGCTGAAGTATATCTTACTAATATAAATTACTAGCTGACCCGCGCAACGTCGTCTGCGTAAATTTTACCCGTTTTTGCAACATTTATCATTGCTGCTCAGCTCCTATAGGTCGTAGCGTGATGTTATAGCCTGTAGCCTTTCTCAATAAATCGGCTATCCAACAGTAAAATATTTTTTCTGTGCAGCCCAGTAGTTCCTGAGATTATCGAGTTCAAACAAACAAACAAACTCTTAGGGGTATGAAAAATAGATGTTGGCTGATTCTCATAGATACCGGATAAGCACAAAAAATTTCATCAAAATCGGTCAAGCCGTTTCGGAGGAGTATGGCAACGAAAACTGTGACACGAGAATTCTATATATTAGAAGAAGAAGATATTCGTGAAACTTGGTTACGACTGTGAGAACACAGAACAACATCTTTTAGACAATAGTTGAGTAGCACCTTGCTTATCTTTATCTGGGTCCTTATTCACTATGTTTTTTTTTTCGTTTTTACGGCAAGCCCGCGCGGGCTGGCTTATGCGCGGTGCCGACAGAGATGTCCGCGCATGCGCGATGCATTTCTTAGCGCAGCTCTGTAATATGACAAGATTTTGACAGTTAAAAGCGCGGGCTTGCCGGATTACCTAGGTTGGATTTCCGTTCCATTGTAGGTTAATAAGAGCAAGAGAATAGAGAGTGTACTTGTACCTATCTGCGAATACATTTGTGCACTATATCTCCTGAAGCCAATCTCTTTTCGCCGTGACGCAAATAGCTAGAGTAATGGTTGCAAATAAAGTACACTAGGCGTTACGCAGCTGTAGTATTGTAGTAAAGTGAAAAAATATATATATATTACTAGCTGTCCCGCGCAACTTCGTCTGCGTAAATTTTCCCTGTTTTGCAACATTTTTACTTGCTGCTCTGCTCCTATTGGTCGTAGCGTGATGTTATAACCTATAGCCTTCCTCGATAAATGGGCTATTTAACAATAAAATATTTTTTCAGTGCAGCCCAGTAGTTCCTGAGATTATCGCATTCAAATAAACAAACAAACTCTTAGGGGGATGAAAAATAGATGTTGGCCGATTCTCATAGATACCGGATAAGCACAAAAAAAATCGTCAAAATCGGTCAAGCCATTTCGGAGGAGTATGGCAACGAAAACTGTGACACGAGAATTTTATATATTAGATATTTCCTATTTTCATATTTGACAATTGGTGACAATTCTTTTATAGACAAAATTTCGATTATAAGAGCACTTCTTTTAGTAATGGTCGTAATTCGGGGAAGAACTGACGACAGTTCGTCTTTGACTACTGGCAATCTGTGTCGATTAGGGTGTTATTGAAAACCTAACTAATGTAGTAGAAATTAACAAGTGTTGTTAACCTGAGATAAAATTTAAATAGTAGATGAGATGAAATTTGATACAATAGATAGTTAAACTAAAACTTATAGTATAAGTTATATAATTTATTTTATAAGTTTCAGTTTAAGTAACTACTCAAACTCAAGCTTTGAATTTGTAAAAAAATTGCACATAATTAATGGCCCTAAAACTCAGAATATAGCATAAGGATACCTGTTATAGTGTCCATTTTAGCTAAGCTCTGTGTAAAAATAATTGTAATCATTCCAGAAAAAATGCTAAACTAATTGATATATACCTAGTACAAAATAACTTGCAGAATAGTATTAAATTACAGTGAAAAATAAATTAGATACGCAAAACTAAGACAGAAATTATACCTACTTGATGTCTTGACATAATTTTTATGCTTTATATTCAAAGTCGAATATATAGCATAAAAATATGTACTCATGGATCAAATCTGATGTCTGAGTGATCTGAGTAATTTACCTATTGTTACTCAATTGGTTGCATTTCCGAAAGGGTCATCATAAATTAGTAGGTAGGAGATCTGTGCGAGTGCGGGTCTATGTTCGCGTAGGTCTGTCGCTTATTGTAGGGTCCCGGCCTTTTGTACTGTCCTCGCAATATAAGTTGGCCGGGCTGAACTTACCAACAAGTGCAGACGCATTTTTTTTAGAGTAAATATAGAAAAATCTAGAGAATTGGAGATGCGATTGCATAGTTATAATTAGTATCAACTACTTGTAATTGTTAATTTAAATAAATTGTTATGCCAAACTATCGTTGGTACCTATTTGCTGTGTCTAACTATCTAAAAATTAAACTTTTATGAACTCGTTTATTATCTGGCTACATTTTTTTTAATTAAGTACGTATCTAGGAGGTTATCTTAGGGTCGTATTTCAATCACATGCGCAAATCATTTATTGAACGTAACTTTTAGCATCGGCCAAGTTATCCATGTACCTAATTCAAGCTGACCCGCGCAACTTCGTCTGCGTCAATTTTCCCAGTTCTTACAACATTTTTCATTGATGCTCCGCTCCTATTGGTTACAGTTCCTGAGATAATTGCGTTCAACGCTGAGATCCTGAGATTATCTAATACTAGCTGTCCCGCGCAACTTTGTATGCGTACATTTTCCCCGTTTTTGCAACATTTTTCTTTACTGCTCCGCTCCTATTGGTCGTAACGTAATGTTATATAGCCTATAGCCTTCCTTGATAAATAGGCTACCCAACAAAAAAATATTTTTTCAAATCGGACCAGTAGATCCTGAGATTGCCGCGTTCAAATAAACAAACTCTTGAGCTTTATAATATTTGTATAGATGTATGAATCTATAAATGTACCTATATCTATTTATATTTATGTATATTAATTATTGGCTTTCGTTCTTACTATTATTTTTGTGTTAAATAGATAAATGAAATTTAAACAGCTACCATATTCTTCTCTCTGCATCACCCTAAGGTTGACTGGTAGAAAATGCCTGTGGCATTAAGTCCGCCATGGTGACTAATTGTGTGTCCAATAAGTTTAAATAAATAAATTCTATTGCGATAACTATACTGGCAAGTGTCCGGCATTTGCTACACAGTCGTTGAAAAATGTGGTGTATCACCCTAAGGTTCAATTTTATTTGCATATCATAAATCAATAAGGTTGATTTTCCCTCGATAATATTCTAACAGTTGTCAATGCTGGCAACGTGCGACCATGACCAGCGTTGCGGCCAATGCAGGGCAATAGCTAGTCTTTGCTTTAATTTGTTGTAACAGGTAGGGAGTCAACATTTTAGGTATTTCGAAGCTGAGTAAACCGTTGATGTGCAGCGTCAACTTGTATCATCCAAGTTTACTAAGCTTCTCTTCGCTTCGACTTCTTCGCTTTCTCTACCTATCGACGACGCCTCTTAGGTTCATTTTAAATTTATTTTAAGTATTTTTAAGGTATCCATATCTTATTATTAATAGTCCTCTAATCCTATTCTAATTTTTCATTTCACTACATAGTACAGCTTTGTTAAGCTAGGCTATTACTAATATATGTAAGTTAAGGCTGCCCAAGCTGACCCTGGACCAGTGTGTTTGCCGGCCTAACGGTCAGTATCAGGGATTTTCCCAGAAGTAGATAAATTATCTACTTTATAAACGTTATAGATAACAAACACTGAAGTGACGTAAACGATGATTATATCTACTTGAGAACAATAAGTATCGTGCCTAACTACCTACGTAATTACTACTAGGTACTATCCTTCACGCGTCTTCTAAAACCTAAGTATAATGTAACAATTTTACAAAACGATCATCCATCTATTGATCATGCAGTGGGCACAGTGCTTAACCCCGTTGATCTCTCAATCTGTTCGGTCATCACCGAGTCACGGACTTCTAAAACGATATTAGTTATTCCCCCCACATCTGAACATTATTCGATCAGCCGTTATGAATTGAGGACGCGTGTGCGCACAGTCCTAAACATATTAATATTCAAAATGATAGTTCTATTGTGTTGTTTGACATTACTGAGTTATGTGAATGGATTTGCTTTACCTGACGAAGAATTGTATAAGCTAGATATAATTCATTACAATGATTTCCATGCCAGGTATTATGAATTTTTTATTTTCAATTTTGTTGGTTAAGCTTTAATAATATTATATTTGCATCATCTTTCGATTTTACCGACATTTTGATTGATTGTCTTATTTGTACAAAAAGCGGTTATTATGATTTAACTATAACTATAATAATAACATGTCTAAACATGCAGGCTCGTGGACTTTTTTGTTGGTAATAATGAGGAATACAATACTTTTCGCAGTGTATAAGTAAGTAAGTACTTAGGTACATATTTTGATACCTAGGATATCAATTGTAATGTGGCTTTGGTGAAAGATTTTTTTTTTTTTTACAATCAAAAAAAATCCGGACAAGTGCGAGTCGGTCTCGCCCACCGAGAGTTCCGTACTTCCGTTCCAATTTGTAGGACAGCCTTTAATTTTATTAATTTTAACTTTTACTAACGCTTTTAACCAAAATTGACAATTCTAGGTCAACCGAAAGTATCATAAAGATTATGGGTCGAAAACCTTATGATAGTTCCCGTTGATCTAGAATCACGAAATTGTCAAAAAGCAACGTCTTGCAGTAAAAATAAAGAAGAAATTCCAATTAAAAAAAAAAAAATAAGCTAAATTTTGGTACTTACAAACAAAATTTACCTTAATTTTCAACTTTTTAAATTTTTTGCAAGTTTAAAAAGCAAGTTTTTAAATATATTTTTTTTATAGTGGCAACAAAAATACATCATCTGTGAAAATTTTAACTGTCATGGTTCATGAGATATAGCCTGGTGACAGACGGACGGCGAAGTCTTAGTAAAGGGGCCCGTTTTTCTAGGCATAACTTTATTTTTAAGCAGCCGGGTTTTAGTTTTTTTTAAGTAATAGTAAATTAAAGGTGATTGCTGATAGTCAGGACTTAAATATCCTAAAAGCATTTATTCGTGTTCACGTGCGATTTTATCAACGTATCTATCTAAGTGGATATATATATATAGTATTGTGATGGTACAATAACTTTCATCATCAGCCTATCGCAGTCCACTGCTGGACATAGACCTCTCCAATTGCACGCCACTTTGTTCTATCTTCGGCTTCTCTTTAAGGGCATTGTATGAAATAATAATATTAATATTATTAAAATTTGGCCGGCGGAGCTTACAGCTGTAGTACTTGATTCGTAAAATACATTAATAAATGCCAATAACAAGCTTCCAACAGTTCGGTACACTTATTCCGTACTAAATGTGTACATGTCTTTCTGCATTTTTGTCTGTCTGTCTGTCTGTGACTTCGTCGGTGGCTTAGATGAGCGACTTTTGAGAGTAACGAGTATATTATCAATAGGTATTCTAGAAAGCGAAAGTAGTATTTACTAGAATCCATTAATTTAGCAAGTGTCCGGTACATGTTAATCAAGTCAAAAAAAATTTGAGTACAAAAAAATTACCGTTACGTCTCTGACTACAACAGTAACGCGGTGGGAGTGTGTACGACTGATCCGCAAGAGGTCGTGGGTTCGATTTCCTCACGGTACACCCCTTTGTGTGAATCATAAATTGTTGTTCCGACGCTAGGTGTACTTTGTGTCCGTGAATTTAATTTTTGTAAAGTCACAGGGTACACAAAGGGTTTGTACATTACTGTGGGAGTTCGCTTTAAGAAAAATCCGTGATGTGTCATTGTGTCGTTCTAAAATATTGCCGGTGAGTCAAAGTCATCCCTCAAGTCAGACATTTTACATTATCATACAATAAAAGTTAAATATATCATTTATGTTCGCCGGTTGTTACGCGCTTTATACATAGGTAGGTATATAATATTACTCACACATAAGGGTGCGTCTATTAATTACGTGGGACGTTTTTAGGGGGAGGAGGGTCGAGCCGAATCTTACCAAATCTCACGTGGGGGTTATTCGAAAGATACCATCTAAAACTGGATGAAATGACAATAAATGTATTTTTTTTCTAATTTTGACCGATTTTACCCCCCCCCCCTAGCGCCCCCTGATGCGAGCGACTCACAGTAGATTAATGTTAGGTCAAAAGTGAAATCTCACGACTTACTCAAAAATCCGCCAAAATTACCTCATAATTTATGGACGCCCCCTAAAAAAGAAATATTACGATAGTGATAACTGCATCAAAATGTTACATAGTTTAGATTAATTTAAAAGCAATTAATGCAGACGTGAAAGCTGACCTCTTGACGTGCAATCTTGATAATGATTATTATTATGACTAACGAAGTAATTATATAGGTAGATATTTTAATATCAAGCGTAAAATGAGAAAGTTTATCGCAAGAAAAAGTTTTGTTGGGGATAGTCTATACTAATTTAATAAAGCTGAAGAGTTTGTTTGTTTGTTTGAACGCGGTAATCTCAGGAACTACTGGTTCGAATTTAAAAAATATTTATGTTGGGTAGCCCATTTATCGAGGAAGGCTATAGGCTATATAACAACACGCTACGACCAATAGGAGCGGAGCATCAACTAAAAATGTTACAAAAACGAGGAAAATTGACGCATACGAAGTTGCACGTGACAGCTAGTACACAATATAATTATAATACACAATTTTGATTGATTCTTGATTCACAAATGGGGTTCAATTTTTACCGCTAATTTCATTTCAAGACCACTATGACAATAAATTATATAATACTAACTGTGCAATAATACCTACAACATAGAGTGGTACACACTTTCACATTTTGTGAAATTCCTCATGGAAGTATTTAATTTTATATAGCCGAAAAACAGTGACATTCTCAACCTCAATAATTTAACAGAAGGCAATTATAAGATCGGTAAAGTAATTAAGGTAACGACAATAGGTTAAATATTAATTATTAATAATTCATTGCAATTGATCTATTATTAATTATTGTAAACTTTAACAGCTCATGTTGATAGTACACAGTCTATTTTATTTATTACCGCAATGTACAATATAATATTATGATAAATACTGATTAACTAAGCTCCCTATAGGACTAGTGTGCGGAACTCCCCACACTACTCCTGTAGGGAGCTTAGGTAACCTTACCGTTAAGATGTCACAGGCCGAATGTTATAGTATTTTTATAGGCATTTCTTGCCACTTGCTTTAATAATACAATAACTGCATCGCTCGCTTGCGCCATCTAGCCGCTAGCTTAAGAACTATCCCGGCGTTTGTTATTGCTTCGTAACGGAGAGCATTTTAACAAATAATGATGTCGCAGGCCCAATATTATAGTAATTTTTATAGGCATTTTTAGCCAATTACTTTATTAATACAATAAATGCATTTTTGAATGATAGAATATTATATTATTGTATTTATAAAGTAATTGGCAAGAAATGCCTATAAAAAGTACTATTATTTTATTACTGTTTATTTTTGTACAAATAAGTGTTCAATAAATTATTATTATTCTCCTTTAGACCCAAAAAAAATCTTTCTCCGAAGAATTTTGTAATATAGTACATTATTCTATTATATAAAGATAAAGCTTTGAAATACAAAATTTTGTGTACTAACTAACAAAAAGTCCTCTTCTAATTCTACCACTACATAACTACGGACCCCAAACTGTGCGATGTTCAATACGCACTTAGCCGCCTTTTAACTCCAATTAAGTTTGGCATTGAATTATAGAATCAAAAACGGTGTTGATTATAATAAATTGCTTATACTACAATTTTTGTTCCTCTCACAAGCACTTTATTATTCTGCCAAAATTATCTAAATCGGCAATTATGGCAACACAGTAGGTGCCATGACGTCATGATTTACGTTTAGCCTGCTTGACTCTAAAGCCAGCAGTTAGCAGGTACATTTTGGTCGATCGTAGGCCAATGTGCAATTTATACAAGATAAATGTTATCGTCTTGACATTAGACAAGTTTTTTATTTATTGATTATTAATCATCCTTAACATCCAAATTATAGGTAATGAGATCATTATCTACAGGTGCAACGTGTAACAGACACTTTGCGCCTGTATACAATGATCCCATTACAATGGTCAAACCTAATTTGACAGCATCGGCATTCGTTCGGCAATCGTAAAAAATAGGTAATCGTATCCACTGTCTATGTGGCGCGGTGGGAGTATATCCGACTGCTACGCCAGAGGTCGTGGGTTCGATCCCCACCCAAGGTAAAACTTTTTGTGATGAGCACGATGGTTTATTTTTTGTCTGGGTGTTATTTATCAATAATATGTATGTATTTAGAAATATGTATAAGTATATTTATAAGTTGTCTTGTTTCCATAGTACAAGCTCTGCTTAGTTTGGGATCAGATTGGGTTGTGTGAGTTGTCCCAAGATATTATTATTATTTTGCCGGTGCTTAGACAACTGTACCACGTAATTAAAAAACTGGGCGAACACCACCAAGCGATAGTATGCCAAGATAAGCGAACTGTTCTTACTGACTTGTTTTTGACTTCGACTGGCCTGTTGGTCTAGTGGTTAGAATCAGAATCAGAACATTTTTTTTATTTGTTTAGTTTAAAAAATATATCACATACTACATAAAAACCTGAATGTGCTTCTGAAATCTATTCTATACGTTTCCTCATAATACCGGTGTTTATATTTAGTTGCGGATAACGATGAAGATGGGTGAGTCTACAGTCAGAGCCTACGCGATCGCGTCTTGTCCCTATCCATTTTTTAATATATCTAATTGTTTGAAGGGTATGCGTTCGTTACGGATTTGAAAGTAGTTGCGGTAGCCTGTGTTCAAATTGTTAAGTCTTGGTCTCTTGTGCGAAAACATTATAAACATCTTGTCGACGTTGCATTTGAGGCCCCATTACTTGTAGTAGTCGATTATGTCGATAGCAGCCCACTCTGCTCTACGCGTAGCGTGATCTGGTATTTCAGCTGCATTAAGTATGCATAGGTCACCGGCGTACTATGACAGCATCTGGCCTGCTATTCTTTCGTTGGGTAAGTCAGCTACGTATAGGTTGGAGATAGCTGGTCCGAGTATTGATCCCTGAGGCACCCCATGTGATAATTCGTAATTATGTTCCTTGAGTAGTCCTAAAACTACCTCTTGTTGTAATGTCACTCAGGTTGTTCTCGAGCATCTTTACGATATTGTTTCATGCTCTAGCGTTGATCCGCTCTCTACAGAAGCCTTTATGATTCATTGAATCGAAGGCTTTACTGAGATCCGTGGACATCATGGCGAGACTATGGCTTTTTTCCAACGCGTCGGCGATGTATTTGCCTGTGCGGAGAATTTGAGTAGCTGTTCCTCTGTTTCTCGTGAAACCGTGTTGGTGGCTGAGGATTATTTCGTTCAGCTCTATCTCGATGCGGTTAAATATTATTCTCACTGCCTATTTGCCCATGATGTTGTGCAGGTCAATAAGTCTATATGATTTGGGTCTAGCAAATGGATCTAGTGGTTAGTGACCGTGACTGCTAAGTCGGAGGTCGTGGGTTCGATCCCAACCCAGGATAAAACTTGAACGATGGTTTTTTCTTTGTCTGGGCGTTATTTACCTATAATATGTATGTATTTAGAAATATATATGTATGTTTATCAGTTGTCTGGTTTCCATGGTACAAGCTCTGCTTAGTTTGAGATTAGATAACGTTGTGTGAGTTGTCCCAAGATATTATTATTATTATTTTATGGTGTTGGCCTTCACTTACTAAGGTTTGACCAACAGGCATAAAGCATTAGTTACTAGGTATCGACCAGGACAGGCATTGCAATCGGTTTATGAGGTTATTTGTAAAAGATCACGAAGACAAGTACGAGTCCTACACGAGTGTACGCTTAGCGCTCGTAACATCTATAGTATGTATCAGTTCCGTCTGATGTATTTATTAATTTTAATCTCGATTAGAATAAGTAGATACTAAAAGATATCTAAGTAGATACTAAAACAAACGTGAATCTCCGAGGACCTTTATTATTGCGGTTTAGATTATTATTTATTTACGCAAATATTTATAAGGTAGTCAAATTAAAAAAGAAAATATTAATAAGGTGTCTATCATGGTCAAGCTCAATGTTGGCATTATTCACGTTGACCAGTGTTAAGTTGAACATGGTTTTACGATGATCTTAACTATATTTTTACCATTTTAATGGGTTAAAATTTAATAACTTCAATGCGCGAGTGCACAAATTTAAATGGGAATAATTGATTGGTTCTAAGTTTCAGTTTAACATGATCAACTATTGTATTAAAATTTCTTCTCAACAACACATCAAATTTTAGAATATACTTAATAGACTTAAATTAGATGGGCGACTGTACACGCATGCGAACCCTCAGTGCAAATCGCATTGATCAACGTTGTTAGTTAGTTTGTACGGGGCAATAAACCGCACTTCCTCTCATGATTGAACCATTGTGCATTAATTGTACTTATATTGTCTGTTCTAACTGACAACAGTTCTAACAACCTAAGAACTCCCAGAAGTCTAGACAGCCGCAAGCTTCCAAAAGCCGATTGGCCGACACAAAATAATGAGGCGCTTGATAAACCTACCTCCCTCAATAATGGTTTAATCTTTTTACAGATTCGAGGAAACAACAACGGATTCCGCAACTTGCATGAATGATGATAATTCCTGTATAGGAGGCTTCGCTCGTCTCTACTACGAGATAAACAAACTCCGTGAAGAGAAACCCGAAGCTGTGATACTGAATGCTGGTGACAGCTTCCAAGGAACATACTGGTATACGCTGCTGAAATGGAATGTCACGCAGGAGTTTCTGAATCTGATACCTCACGATGCTCATGTAAGTTGACAGTCTGGCCTGTTGGTCAAATCAGAGGTTATTAGTTCGATTCCTAATCAGGAGAAATCTTGCGTCTGTGTAAAGATATTTTATAATAAGCGGTGTCTCTATAACCCTGGGAACGCTACAAGACTGATTAGGTAGATATAGGGTGGACCAAAAATTTTGCAAAAATTTTGTAGACGATCAAATATATTTGTCAAACTTCACGTTTCCAACACCAAACAATATCTTAAATGTTCAAACCAACGATCAAACATATTTGTCAAACAACGTGCCAGTCCAACGATTACATAATTAAATTAACAGAAACTATTACATACATGCATGAAAAAGTAGGTTGTAAGTTTATTTTATGTAGTCTACCTTATTCGCAGTCAGTATCTGATTTACAAAACAAGCATGTACAGAGCTTGAATCTTTTATTATATAACAGTACTTATTTACATAGTAAGTATATTTTGTTTTTTGACACGAATAAATTTATGTAATTTTATTTTAACGAAAGATAGAATGTACTCGTATCTTTCCACATTCTACAAAAGACAACTTGCTAAGTTATTAGCATTTAATTTACACCCTGACCTAGGTACAAACAGTACTTTGCAGGATTCATTTAGTGTTAGCAGTTCTACTTTGAATGTTATTAAGACTCCTAGTTTAAACTAGTAAGTCAGACAATGGACAAGCCCACAGGTGGTCTAACTGTAGTTCACCAAAATATTCAAGGCTTATCCAGCAAAATAGAGGAACTCGAATTGTTCCTTAAAATGCACAGTGTTGATATTTGTTGCTTAACTGAACATTGGTTGAAAACTAATGAACTGATATTTAATAATAGTTATTATTGTATGGTTAGTGCATTTATAAGAGAAAGGGCTATACATTGTGGGTCTATGATATTTGTATGCAACAATGTTAAATGTAAGGAACGCAAGGATATAGTACATCTGTCTGTTCAGCGTACTATAGAATTATCATGTGTGGAGCTGGAGAGATATATTATAGTTTGTGCATATCGACCACCACTGAGTGATTTTAACTTATTTGAATCTGTAATGGAAGATGTGCTTAAAAGGGTAAGTTACGGTATTAAGCATATAGTAGTGTGTGGCGACTTCAATGTAAATTTACTTGAACAATCATCTTTGTCTACCAGATTAGTTAACCTATTTAAATCATTTAATTTAGTGTACAACCAACAAGAATTACATCACATTCTGCTACTTGCTTAGATAATATATTCTGCAACTGTAGTTATTTTAATGAGGTAATATTGAGTGATTTAACATCAGATCACTGTGGGCAGAAAGTCACTTTTCCCTCACACACAGTGGCCAAAATAGATAAGATCACATGTAGGCCAATGAGTACGGCTCGCTTAGAAAAATTCAATTCTAACGTTTCTGCTAATATTACTAGTATAGATTTCAGCCACTCTGATCCGAACTATCTTTACTCCTCAGTGTTTAATATAATCAAAAGTGAATACAATAATATATTTAAATCAAAAACTTTTTATAAGAATTCTAAACTTAGCTTTTGTGATTGGGCAACTACCGGCATTTATAAAAGTAAAGCTAAGTTATACGAGTTATATGGTATGAAACAATTTAATTTTGATCAAAACTTTATTCAGTATGTGAGAAACTATTCAAAAACTTTTAAAAAAGCTTGTGCATGTGCCAAAGCTTTACTTATTAGTAGAAATATTAAAAAATCTTATAATAAAATAAAAGCCACTTGGAATATTATTAATTCGGAAAGCGGACGGGCAAAGCCTCGGGATAAAAGCTTTGAATTATTAATTAACAATAAGACTGTTACTGATAATTTAGACCTAGCACAAACTTTCAATGATTTCTTTGCTGACATACCACTAACCACAACCAGCTCCTTGAACGCTTGCCCAGATAAAGCCGAATCACTCTTGAGAGATAATGTGGATCAATGAAATGTACCATTGCTTTTAAATAAATATACCCCAGTGAAATAATTAAAATATTCAAGTCACTCAATTTAAAAAAAACTGCTGATTTATGGGGTATTTCAGTAAAATTAATTCACAGTATAATTACTGGCATAGCGCCACAGTTATCTATAATTTTTAATCAATGTGTTGATACCGGAATGTTTCCTGATCTGATGAAACATAGTAAAGTAATACCATTATTTAAATCCGGATCAAAGAATGACCCTAGTAATTTTAGACCAATATCCATCTTGCCAGCTATTAGTAAAATTTTTGAAAAGGCTATACTTATGCAGTTAGAATCACACTTTAATTTTAATAATCTACTGCATCCCGATCAATATGGTTTTACAAAGGGTCGCTCTACAATTGATGCAGGTACTAAGCTACTGAAACATATTTTTAGTGCCTGGGAAGATTCACAGGATGCCATTGGAGTGTTCTGTGATCTTTCAAAAGCTTTTGATTGTGTGGCGCATAGGACACTTCTCCTGAAACTTAGGCATTACGGTATTAAAGGTACAGCGCTGGATCTACTTGCCTCTTACCTAAGTGAAAGAATTCAATATGTTGATATAGGAGGAGTAAGGTCGTCTGGATCTCCAATTAGTATGGGCGTGCCTCAGGGATCAATACTCGGGCCCTTCTTATTTTTGGTATATATTAATGATTTACCATTTTATGTTAATAACTTTTGTGACATCATTCTATTTGCTGATGACACTTCTCTAATTTTTAAAATCCATCGTAAACTAGAAAATTTTGAGAAAATAAATAGAACATTCGCACTAGTTCAAGATTGGTTTACAACGAACAACCTACTTCTAAATCCCAAAAAAACTAAATGTATTAAGTTTAGTTTGCCAAATGTGAAAAGTACTAATACGAGTATAATTTTAAATAATGAGGTGATTAGCTTTGTCGACTCGACAGTTTTTTTGGGAATTACATTAGACAATAGGTTACAGTGGGGCACCCAAATATCATGTCTCGCAGGAAAACTCAGTTCTGCAGCGTATGCTGTCAGCAAAGTTAGACAGCTTACGAACGTAGAAACTGCTCGACTAGTATATTTTGGTTATTTTCACAGCGTCATGTCCTACGGCATATTGCTTTGGGGCAAGGCGGCTGATATACAAACTATTTTTATTCTTCAAAAACGTGCAGTGCGTGCAATATATCAACTAGGAGCACGAGTTTCCCTTAGACAAAAGTTTAAAGAGATAGGCATTTTGACAGTTGCATCACAATATATATATGCAAACGTTATGTTTGTAAAGCAAAACTTACATTTATATAACAAAAATAGTGATATTCACTCTGTGAATACAAGAAATAAGCACAAATTGGTAGGTCGATATCATAGGCTTCATAAAACTCATAACTCATTCATGGGACTAGGTGTTAAATTTTTCAATAAAATCCCAGTCAGCATATCGAGTCTACCAGTAAATAAATTTAAGAATGTAGTCAAGAGACATCTTATACAAAGAGCTTACTATTCAATCGATGATTATTTAACTGATAAAGATAAATGGATGTAGTTCGTTGCTCCCTATTAATGTATTGGGTTGTATAGTTTATTGCATTTTACTAGGTGAATATTGTTGTCACAGTTTGATAATGTTACTTAGGTACTAGTTAAGAAAACGATTTACTTTTGTAAGTAAAGATTCTGCGTGATAAATTACGGCCATTCTTTTCTTTCCTTTGAAAAACATGTATACTTATTCATTAAGTAGCAGTAAATTGGCCAATATTTAAGCACATTAAGTTTTTACATCGTAAGTGGATGCTCCTACTATGTTGTGCCCATTGAGGCTGATGTATCCGATCTCGTGTACTCTTCTAATATTAATGACCTCTTTTTTTGCATCAGTCCTCTAATATATGGTGTATAATATAATGGTGGCAGCACCTTACCTGCATATACAGTTTATAAACAGAGAAACATTGTAAACATTGGCAATTTGAAAAGAGTGGCTACGAGTTTTTATTGCCTGTTCTTTTCTCGGGCTTTACCTATTGTTTGCGAACAGGCATTACCAGTAAATGTAGAATCGACTTTATACAAGTGTAGTATTTTGCTTCCTAAGTGAATAAATGATTTTTATTATTATTATTATTATACAATGTTTGTCACTTGAGATCTTATTTGATAAACACCGCCGTACACGTTCAAACATGTTTGTCAAACACCTATCAAACACGACTGACCATTTTTTAATAAAAGACTTATATTGTTTGGCAAACACTTCAAACAAAGCGGTAGACTATCAAATTATTTGACAAACACGTAAAATTTGAGAAACAATTTGATCGTCTACAGGGCACTAAGCACTGAATTTCTCAAACACCGTTGAGGGCCTCTCCCTCTCAGCACGGATGACGGGAAATTGTACGTCACTTCAAGCAATTATAAGCAAGCTTCAGATCTACGCAAAGCAATTTTACAAAAGGGATGATCTTACTCATTGCTCACCGCCTATTTTTATAGGTATTAAAGTCAAAGTTAAAAGTACTTTATTCACTTAGGCTACAGAATGCAACGCATATGAACGTCAGACAAAATTTGAAATAGACGAATTTTACATTTAATACCAAGTTCGCAAGAATAAAACCGTTAGAAAAGAAATTGGCAATAAAAACTCCTGGCCACTTTTTTAAAATGCCAGTAAGATGCTGCAACTATTACACCATGAAACTCACGTGAGCGGTAACCATAGTATGTAAAGTGGGTATAATCAAGTTTTAAATTAATTAAAAAAATTACAAGAGGGTAAAGGCCACATGCGATTCGATTAATGTAAGAAAAACCACTGAAAATACAAATAGTTGTGAAACATTAATTAAAAATAAACCTATAAGATGTTATTGACAAGGCCGACCAGTCATCGCAACTAGCACCCGTTCACGAGTTTGATGCATGGGTCACCCATCATCCCCTTCACCATATTGGAGGGTTTTAGAATAGAGAAACCTTTGCATTCTCTAGAATACACAGTTTGGGCCGCAATGTCCTCAAATTCCGTACTTTGAAAATGCACACCATGATTCTGTGACTGAAAAATTTAATAGTCAGATTTGAGACGGACACCTGGACATAATCATATATTTCTGTTTAAAAAATGTGGTTTTGGCAAGAAAATAATTGTGTTGTCTTACCATTGTTAAAAATCCAAGTTTTCTCATCCGGCCATTAAAGATCGCTCTAAATCTTACAGACGCGTGGAGATGAAAGAATAACAAAGATTGTAGGTGAAGCCAAAAAAGATAACCCTTCTTTGTTTACATTTTATTAAAATCACCGTGACCCCAATAGATAAAAAAGGGGAAAACTGGAAACATTTTTATCATTTAAAAACACATTTTAGAAGTCAGTTAGAGATTACTTAATGAATCAATGTGATTATTTCCCGAATTTAGGTTCTGCCTTCAGCATTTGAACGTGCCTAAGACCAAAGCGTGCAGGAAGGACAAATCATCAAAAACAAATTAGTTTTCTCAGTTTAAATCCGTTGTCTATGACAAATGGTCAGATCATAGACTTAGGATATATCTATTGACGTAGAGACTAGAACTGCGTCATCCCTTTCAATTAAAAAGTAAATATTGACAGCAAAGCGTGAAAGAGAGAAAAAACTCGTGCGGCCTTTTACAGGTATTGTCCACAAAGTAGCATTGTCTCTTTCTAGAGAGTGGTCAATTTTGTGGGATAATAGCTCAGTCCTGGTCTCTACTTCAATGGATATATTTAAGTCTATGGGTCAGTTTATCATGGTTATGTAATAATAATAATATCTTGAGAGAACTCACACAACGCTATCTGATCTTAGGATCAGATAGCGTTGTGTGTAAATTAAGCACAGTTTGTACTGTATATAAATAACACCCGACACAAAATATACAATCGTGCTCATCACACAAAGTTCTATTCTGGCTGGGGATCGAACCCACGACCTCTTGCGTAGCAGTCGGATACACTCCCACCGCGCTACAGAGGTTGTCAAAGTGCGGCTTATGAAGCGAGCAGAGATGACAAATGACAGGAAAGTATGGGCAGGAGGAAACATTATTGCTCCAACAGTAAATAAGTTTGGTTAAAGGCAGGATTGTGATGATAATGGTGAATATTAATGGTATAATGTGTTATTTTATTTTTTCAGACGCTTGGTAACCACGAGTTTGACGATGGAGTGGAAGGACTGGTCCCATATCTTAAACATTTGAACTCATCAGTTGTTGTAGCCAATATGGACATAAGTCTAGAGCCCTCATTGCAAGGACTGTTCCAACCCCATATAATAGTTTCTAGAAATGCACGAAACATCGGCATTATTGGTTTAATAACTACTGCTACTCAGGTATATGTGACTACAATATTATCATTTAAGGAGCGTCTAAACGGGCCATTTTTTACGGCAATTTGTGGCGGCACTATTGGCAACTAATTGCTCGGGCAATAATCGCAATATGTCTACAATTGTATGGCGAATGATCCAGTCTCCTAAACGGGCTACACAACCCGGCAACAATGAAATAGAGGGCGACTGAAACAACAACAAAATTGGCCGGGCAAAATAGATCGCTCAGCGATCGTCCGGCAACCATCAAATCAATATTGGAGAGCACTGCCATGTTGTCGACCATAGCATTGCCGCCATAAAAAAATGGCCAGTTTAGACACCCCTTTAAATGCATTTGTTAATTTGCATAACGAGGGACTTTGGTTTGCGGTGGTAGAAGTTGTTCAATGCCTTATTTTTATGCACGTATACCACTCGAGAGTGCTTACCGATATTTTTGCTATGCTTCGGAGATTATTGTCCTTCGCAGAACAGAGTCCCTCTTCTGCTTAGTACATCTTCTCTTGTTGTAATGAAGTTCTATTTTTACTTGACTACGGCGCAGGCAACAGGAAAGTTTATGTTTTTATCAGTCTATATATGTTTGTATTTACGTATGTTACACCGTAGCGCCTGACTAGTCATCGGATTTCGATGAATGAGGGGTCTATCGATTCATTATATTTTTTTTTTTATTATTATAATGACATAGGCATTTTCTTCCATTACAATGATTAAGGTAAGTAATATATTGTATAGGTAGGTACTTATTGTTACATTATTTTTGCTTAATGTGTTCAGTATTCAATGAAAGGGCTTAATTAGCATATTTATTTGATACTTGAAACATTGCTACTTTTGTTTGCATTCATTCTACAATTGCGTAGTATCTCTGTATTTCTTCAGATAAAATGAAAATTGTCATTTTTGATGACATTAAGTAAAAAATAACTTAATATCCTAGGTAAACAAATAAATCCAAAAGAATAATAGTAAATCATTCTGACATTTAAACTGCCAACAGTTAAACCTCGATTAAACTTTGTGTTAAATTGGATTTTTTTGTCATTGATCATATCATAAAAACAAGTGATTTGACGAGAAAAAAATAGTGACGTCTGAGATCTGCAATAAAATCTGCGTTTTGACATTTCTTGTTGTTTTAAACTACCTAGTTACTAAACTAGCCCATTCATAGAAAAATTCTGATCTCTGTATGATTGTTTGAGCCTTGAAATGGTCTAAAAATATTGTCGTAGTCGGGTATAAAGTTTTTGGTAAAACTTCTGTTTATAAATGGAACTTCATAACTTTGTAGCCTTTTTAATTTGAAGCCGTTGTAAGCACAATAACATAGTTATTATTTGTATTTTACCTATTAATCGTTTAGACGGAGAAGGTCGGATTCATTGGACCACAGTTTCTGTCTATGCTTGTTTCTTATTAGGATATTACGTTGGTTTCTGAGTATGCACAGGTAGAAAAAAATGCCCATAGGTCTGCCCTGTTTTAGGGTTCCGTAGCCAAAATGGCCAAACGGAACCCTTATTGTTTCGCCATCTCCGTCCGTCCGTCCGTCCGCACCTTTGCTCAGAGACCGTTAGTGCAAATCCATAGTGCGTATCCATGCAAAAGCATGGATACACATATTTTTTTACGCCGCCAAAGTGAAACAGTAAAATCTTGAAACGCATTTTTTTTAGGGTACCTCCCCTATATGTAGAGTGGGGGTGTGATTTTTAATTTCATTGTGCGTGGCCCGACATGCACTTGCCCGGTTTTTTCTATTTGTCTATAGGAATCATTTGGAATAACTGCAAGTTTTCAAGGCCAGTGTTATAATAGGTACCTAGTAATTTAAGAACACAATTAAAGCAACTATTGACGCGCGTTTAGAAATCAAAGACCTTAAAGAGCTATAGTATTTTTTGGTTTTGTTTCAGACTACATCATCGCCTGATAGAGTGAAGTTCACTGACCCTATAGAGGCTTCACGACGAGAGGCAGAGATCCTCCATCGTAAGGGAGTGGACATTATTGTAGTACTTTCACATTGCGGCATAGAAGTTGACAAGTAAGCATAAAGAATAATCGATTGTTCATTGCAGTGAATTAATGTACCTAACTCCTAAATATGGGTGTTATTTATCTATAATATGTATGTATTTAGAAATATATAAGTATGTTTATCAGTTGTCTGGTTTCCATAATACAATTTTTGGAATCAGATAGCGTTGTTTGAATTGTCCCAAGATATTAGAAAAAGATATAATATTATAATACTATTTATGCTTAGATATTATATTATAATCACTACATTGACATACACTTAGCAGTATGCCCACACATCTGGGCCGTACCATGAACATCTAAATTATTTACCAAGTGCAGGGCAGTTCCACTTCATTTAAACCTGATGCATGTCAGTCGCTGCACTCCTGTCAAGTGCAAAGAATTGACAAATAGACAATAGGTCGCTCGCCAGTTTGCTGTCGTCATCACTGACTTTCCTACTTTTTGGCAGGATAACACTGGCTTCACACGGCCTTTATTTGGCCCCAACGCCAGTCGTCCAATCTGTGGCTCTAGAAAATAATTGACGCCAACGTTGGGACGAGTGTTATTTTACATCCACACGTTGGACGAGATGCGTTAAGACCGACGTTGAGGCCAAAGTGTGGAGCCGGTATTATGCAGGACAATTTATTTTTTGTTTACAATTGACTGGCTATAAGAGTTCATGGTACGGCCCCAGGCCGTGGACAGAGAGTGCTTGGGGCGTAAAAAAATTACAGTGCGTACGTATTCTATGAACTCGTTTACATACGCCTGGGCTAGGGCCGAACTCCCGTAAAGGAACACGGCTCGAACGCGGCTTGAACACATACCGAATGATTGGACCTATAATGAGAAAAAATTGAAGGCAATAAAAAATCATGGCCATTTTACAAGGCTTGTTTGCAAATTTGAATATTCGGTGGCGTAGTGAGTGTATATAGGTTTTGGTTTCGATTTTGAAAAGGGGTAGAGCTTTGTGATATCCAAAAATATTGGTTCGTGACTCAGTAACGACCGACCAGATAGATAAAACAGCGAGGTTAAGCAACGTCATCACAAATGGTCTCTTACCCGATGTCGGTTACAGCGGATATTATGATGCACAAGTGTATGCGTAGACACAAGTGCACTATCTACTTCCTCACTCTCACAAAATCCAACACGGTCGGAGAGAGATTAGGTGTAGGACCAACGGCTTAACATGCTCCGAAGCTCGAAGTGGTGTGACAATTTTACCGTACCGTACCGACAATGGTACCTTTACTTAACCTCGCAGATATCTCCATCTGGTCTAATAGATGGGTAGGTACTGTTTTATAAAAATGTCACTCTCCTCCGTACCTCGAACAGCACGTTGAACAGTCCGTCCTTCGCCTATTCACTCACCAGTCGTGCTGGATTATCTTCTCAAAAGACTATTAGAGTGTGGCAACAGATAGTGCTATTGTGTTGGCGCACATTATTGTACACTAAAATATCTCTCGCGTAGTTTTCTAGCAACAGATAAGATTAGCCACCATGACCTTAATCCGTTAAGGCGGAGGGCCATAACGGATTAAGGCCATAGTGGCCAATCGCTCAGCTCACCGCTAGCATGCGCCTGTATTGTAACATTTATGATTCGATTTCGAGCATTACGTTACAATACTGCCTCCGTGATTGTAAAACATTCACCTGTAATGTAACATTTATGATTCTATTTCGAACACATTACAGATGCTTGAGACGAATGCTCGCGGTGTTGGACCATCCTTAGGAGAACATGATTACTTTATTATTAATGATGTTCCAAGATCCTAGTTTGGACCTTTGGGTCGGTTAATTGTATGTTTATAAAGTCCCCTGCGACATAATGATATAATCATAGTGCTGGATCTGGTCTCGTGCTCTTAATTTACCAAGCTAATTAACCTGGATGAATGAAAAATTCCATTTGGTGGAGTTAAATCTTAATTTACGGGACCCTAAGTGAATAAAATCTACTTCGAAATAAAATACTCTAAAGTAGACTTATAGAATTGACATTGTGTAGGTAAATGAAATTACTGGTTTTCGACGGTAAAAACAAATGAAAATCGTTAAAAATAAGGTACATGTATCTTCGTATAACAGTTCAGTAAAGATAACTGTTTTGAATTATTTGCAATCAATCGAATCGTAGGTTAGTCAGCATTTACAACTTTAATATGCACTGATCATAGCTTTCAAACAGATGAATTGCTTTGCAAACCGTTTTTATTTGTTGTACCAACAGGGAGATAGCCAGTGAAGTAGGAGAGTACGTTGACGTTATAGTTGGCGGACACTCACACTCGCTACTGTGGAACGGAGAAGCGCCCAGCCACGAGGAAGTCTACGGGCCTTATCCTGTCTTCATAGAGAGTTCTAAATATAAAAATCATGAGGTATATGTATAACCACTCTGTAGAAGTTGCTTATAAGATAAAGAAATGCCAGTATAACTATGAACGTACAATGGTCAAATCTAGAGGATGAGTGCTGCATTCTAGCCCAAAAAAAAAACAAATAAAGGTAATGAGGTACTGTCTACTCTACTATAACATTAGATCAGACCTTGGTGAGCTGGTACCGGAGCTGTACCTCAGGATCTTGTATAGGGCGTTCAAATAAAAGAGATGATTTCCCAGAACGAACACAAAGTTTATTACTGAATTAAAGTAATTCACAAGCACAACATATGCTACTATTAACTATCACTTATTAATTACCACAATTAAACATTATCGTTTTTAAGCTTTTGCGATTTTTATTCATATTGAATAGATTTCGGGACTTAATCGCAAGACTGATCGCATACTAAAAGTAAACGATTTGATACCAAAACCTTGTGACGTGTTAATGTTGTATTTTAGAGATAAAAAATTGCGTACAAAATTTCTACAGGGTCCATTTCTATTCACATTCTTCATTCCATGTCCACGGCAAGCCCGTGCGAACTGTCAAAATCTTGTCATAATGGTAGATAGAGAGCTGCGCTTAGAAATGCATCTTTGGGCGGACATCTTTGAGCGCACCGCTCACGCGCCAGTTCACACGGTCTTATCGCGGACATAAAATAAAGATCGTGAATAAGGACCAGAGATTGACAGACAATATTGATTTGTCTTGACATTCAAATACACAGTTGTAAATACGAATATATTTTACTTTTAGGTATTAATAGTGCAGGCATCAGCGTTCTCAAAATACTTGGGCAATCTAAGTGTGTACTTCGATTCCACAGGGAACTACCAACGGTGGGATGGAGGCCCTATCTTCTTAAACAGATCTATTCCTGAAGGTAAGATAATTACTAACTGAATTACTTTAATAAATTTTAGGTTTTTATTTTACTGGCTTGTTGGTCTAGTGGTTAGTGACCCTGACTGTTAAGCGAGAGGTCGTGGACTCGATTCCCTACCTGGATTAATCTTAGTGTGATGAGTACGATTCTTGATTTTGTATCTTGGTCCGTGACTCATTGATGACTGAGCAGACCGAGAGCGAGGATCGAGTGTCGAGTCAAAATATCGATATTTATTTGAATGTTTTTAACTCATCCAAGTAATAAAAAAATAAATAAAAAAAAAGTTTTCTACCTGTAGGTATACTTATTACATTTGGAGTTGTCATAAAAGCTATACACGTCATTCTTGGTATAGTCACAGATAATAAAATACTATACTAGTAGTATAGAGCAAACCTGAAAGTAGTTTGCTCAGAACTAGTAACGCAATATATTGGGATAATTTTTGGACAATGTTATATTTTTCAATTAATTATTTAATCAAATAATAATTAACTCTTTAACATTCTAACAGACCAAACCCTGTCATAATGTGATATAAAATGTGATAATCACTATTTTTTTAATAATAATCATGAATTACGTACTATGGACCGCAATGAGCACGATAGCGCGAAGAACACAAGACAACTTGAATGGCTTATAACTCTGCAAGTTTTCTATATTTTTATTCTCTTTTACCTATGTGATTGATTTCTTGAAGTAAAAATCTTGTTGGGGTGTCTGAGCTTCCCACTATACCAAAAATAACTTTGTATAATGCGTGTCTTTGGATTAGCCTTATGACATTGTCTTGGGATCAGAAGCTATGGTACTCGTACATTCCATAGCTTTCACTAATCTTTAGTAATGATCCTTTAGATTTGTTAGTTAATTTATATTCTAATCGTCTGAACCAAATATTCCACTTCATCGTAGGTTTTCGCCTTAAGCCAGTTTATTAAAGCAGATTCGCAGACTTATAATGTAAGCGAGGAAATACCTCATTCTGATAATTAAATTATACAAGTGTGAAGACTGTCTTTTATATTGTCTCATTGCAAATGTTAATTTTGTAATGACTTTTAGAGCAACTAGATGTTTTCTACGATTTTTTAGTTTGTTAGAATCAAAAGCAAGACACTTGTGTTTTTTCAGTGTTATATTTAACACATAAAGTTTCCAGGCTGTTAGAACATAGGCTATTTGATATAAGTTTCCTGTTGGGAATCTAAAGGGCTTGAAAAACATTACCTTTAGTAATGACCGCTGAGTTCTTTCCAGATTCAAAAATTGAGTTTTTATTGCCCCTCCCCAGACCCGTAAGCGGTATGTTAGTATCGATTGAACTAGAGAAGTGTATAACTGCTGAAGGAGGGTTTTTGATGTGACGAGTCGTAATGTTTTATATGTCCAGATAATTTTTCTGATCCTTGACATAAGCAGTTCCGTGTGAGTGTGCCCGAATAGTCGTTGTTCCACCATTATGTCATGTTAACTTTTTCAATTTCCCCACATGAGCAATTGTGGTCAGACAGTCGTTGGCACACGTGAATTTTGAGTTTAAAGTCTGGTGAGGGCTGTGTACTTTGGTACTTGGTGAAAGTAATGAAGTGAGTGTTTATGGTGTTCAGGGTTAGGAGATTTCTGTTAAGCCAAGGAGCAATCTTAGACGAGCCAGCCTCTACTGTTTGCTGGGTATTTTTCCATGTAGTATTACCGAAACCTATTGCGGTATCGTCTGCGTATAAATAAATGTGAGCACCTGGTATTTTCATATTACGCAGGGAATTTATGTATACCAGAAATAAGGTCGGACCAAGGACACTGCCTTGACCCACACTGTATATTACGGGCTCTTTGGAACTTACGTGGTTGCCGATCTAAACTTTCTGTTAACAGTTACTCAGATAGTCTTTGAGCAGGGCAAGTGGAGCTCCTCGTATTCCATAGCTTTCTAGTCTGTCCTGGAGAGTGTGGACAGAGACCGTATCGAAAGCTTTTTTGGGATCGAGAAAAACAGCGAGCCACTTGTCTCCTCTGTCAATTATATTAGTTACAGTGGAGGCGAGTGCCTGAACTGCATCCTCGGTAGATTTTCCCTGCCTAAAACCGAACTGATTGGTTGATAGTAAGTTGTTTTTATTAAGATAGCTTATTAAACGTGAATGAATAGTCTTTCTAAAATTAAAAGAAGTACTGAGATGGGTCTGTAATTCGAAGGATTGGTCCTGTCCCTGCCTTGTGGATAGTGTGACTAAAGCTCGTTTCATAGCAGAGGGGAAGATAGCCTAAACAAAGCAAAGGTTGGCAAGATGAGCAATGACCGAAACCACGAAGATACGAGCGGCCTTTAGGAATTTGATTGGTATATTGCCCCAACCTGATACGCTATCTGACTTAAGTCTTGTCAGAATATTATTTACCTCATAATGATCCATGTAGTGTAATGCTAGAAAAGATAGTGGCATATTATCTGGTTTATTAGTATTATTTTGAATGTTGCTTTTGTGTTCAATGGTGCTTTTAAAAATAATTTAATTTGCAAGTGTTTCGCCTACGGAAGAATAATATTTATTTACAGCGTCAACTGATTCAGTTGTAATAAGTCAATGTTGGGTGTTTTAAATGATTCCCACAGTTTGTTAGGGGTTTTTTGTGCGTTAAATAACTGGTATTTATTGTATTTATGCTTTTTTTTTATTATAAAATTACAATAACTTCGGCATATTTTGTATGTTATGGCCAGTATATCATTAAAGGGATCTAAGGAGCTTGAGACGTCGCTGCATGTCATTTCTATTATGGATGCATCATAATAAACCAAGGGTCCTCTATGGTTTGAACATTCCACATCTACGAGGGATTTTTTTAGTAAGGGCACTGGATGGGAGACAAGTCTGTAGTATGTTTATCATTCGATCAGTGTATGTTTGGGTCGTGTAGGTTTAGTAAGTTGTAAAATTCACTTTGTTTTAAACTTTCTATTGCACTATTATTGTTAAGTGAGGTTTTAATGGTAATTCTGCATTAAGTAGTTTTGTTGTTAGATAGTTTTAGGAATATCATTACATGATCGGTTAAAGTAGTATTAATAACTATTGTAGCGTGTTTGTTTGAAGTGTTGTTTTTAATATGAAGTGATCGAGGCAGCTTCTTCTTCTAATAGGAAGGGAGTGACCTGCCAGTAAACCATGCATAGTTAACATATTTGACTGCCTCTGTGGCCCGGTGGGAGTGTGTCCGACTGCTACGCAAGAGGTTGTGGGTTCGATTCCCACCCAGAATAAAACTTTGTGTGAAACACGATGGTTTATTCTGTGTCCGGGTGTAATTTATCTATAATATGTATGTATTTAGAAATATATAAGTATATTTATCCGTTGTCTGGTTACCATAGTACAAGCTCTGCTTAGTTTGGAATCAGATGACGTTGTGTGAGTTTTTCCAAGATATTACTATTATTATTATATTATAATAATTAAGCCTTTTACAGCGGTCCTGAGAGTTGAATTCTGATTATATATTAGGTTTATATTTATATTACCTGTTATAACAATGTTTTTATTGACGGCAATTATGGTTGGGTGTAGATTGAGGGAATTGATAAATTCGTTAGCTAATAAATAGTATATAGTATATATAATAGGGGAACGATATATGGCCAAGTCTATTAAGTCGGAGAGTATGTTAATCTGAAGACAGGAGGCATGTGTCAGATTTACTTCTTTCATTTTAGTCTTGTATGTGTTCTTAATGTAAATGACTACTCCGTTTGCCTTGTTCAAATGTTTTGTGGTATGATAGGATGAATAAGTCGGATTGAGTCTACATTCTGTTAGTGTTATGAGGTCACGTTCGATTTTCAAACTCTGTAGGTTGAGTCTGTTGTAAGTCCGAGAAGTCAGAATAAATACATCTAATATTTTGAGATATACAATTATTGATATATATTAGGTTCGTATCGTTCGGTATCGTTTATTTGTATCTCAAAAATGAACTAACTTTTTTTTCAGATTCAAACATATTAGATAAACTACAGCCCTACGCTAATACAGTACACAGTAGCGCAACACAGTCATTGGGATACAGCATGCACACACTGAACATGACTGATTGCTTTACTGGTGAATGTGCGCTTGCTGATTTCATTGTAGATGCTTATGCCGAATATGTGAGTATCCTAACACAATCATTATCTTCTAGAACAGGGATCCCAAAGGGATCGATATCCGTTTCCCAGAGGTCGACAAACAAAAACTGATTTTGGGGGTCGCCGTTGCTATAAGAATGAATAATATTTTAGTCGTAAGTTGTACTTTTACGAAACTCAACACGTAGATAAGCTTTTTTAGCTATGGGGATCGGAGGTGGCAGTTCATTTTGATTATGGGGTCTCAAAATACTTACTGGTATTTTTTTGAAAAATTTAACACCTAGTCCCATGAATGAGTTAAGAGTTTTATTATGCCTATGATAATGACTTACTAATTTGTCCTTATTTCTTGTATTCACAGAGTCAGTTGATATCACTATTTTTGTTATATAAATGTAAGTTTTGTGTAACTAGACTTGAATAACGTCTGCATATATACACTGTGATGCAACTGTCATATTGCCTATCTCTTTAAACTTTTCTCTAAGGGAAACTCGTGCTCCTAGATGATATAACGCACATACTGCACGTTTTTGAAGAATAAAAATAGTTTGTATATCAGCCGCCTTGCCCAAGGACTTGACGACGTGGACTAGGACATGATGCTGTGAAAATAACCAAAATATACTAGTCGAGCTTTTTCTACATTCGTAATCTGTCTAACTTTGCTGACATGATATTTGGGTGCCCCACTGTAACCTACTGTCTAAAGTAATATCCAAAAAAACTGTTGAGCTGTGAGTCGACAAAGCTAATCACTTCATTTTTTAAAATTATACTAGTATTAGTAGATACTTTTCACATTTGATAAACTAAACTTAATACACTTAGTTTTTTTGTGATTTAGAAGTAGGTTGTTAGTTGTGAAGCAATACTGAACTAGTGCAAGAGTTATATTTATGTTGTCGAAATTTTCTATTTTACGATTTATTTTGAAAATAAGAGATGTTTATCAGCAAATAGTACAATGTCACAGAAGTTATTAATATAAAATGGTAAATCATGAATATACCCCAAGAATAAGAAGGGACCGAGTATTGATCGCAATCGTGAGGTATTTCGCCACGCCACGCTATTTCGCCACGCAAGGTACCAACTATTTACTTTATTTTTCAGTGTAAAAGTAAGACTGATCGGACGTGTCTGACCTTGCTGCAACGTGGTAACATCAGGACTTCTTTAATGAAAGGATGTATGTATCTATTCAACTTTCTATATAAGAATGGGAGGGCTATTTTTGAAAAATACAAACAAAGTGTAAATTAAATAAATGTACACAGTCAAACTGTAAGGTATATTAAGGTAATGTCAACCGTTTTTAACGGTTGACATTACCTTACTATAAGCTAGCGTTGTAGATATGTGTACTTACTGATCGGCTCGACCTTCTACTTAACCATAATCTACAAAAAATTTTAAATTATGGTTTTAAGGTAAGCTATTTTACCTTACCTTAAAAGTTGACCAGTTTTCTGCTGCAATTAGAACAAATTGTTACAGAGTTAATTTAACTAATAAGATAATAATATTTTCGGAATAGTTTCTAAATAGCTGAAAACGAACTCGTCTGAGAAACGGACTCTAATATTCTATAACGGACTCTACTATAAAGTACGTAATATTTTTATAGGTATTTATTTTTTTAATACAACTGCGATTAGACCCGTACTCTATATAATTATATAAAGAGGTATCCAGAGTATATTTGTTCACGATATTTTTTCCGTGTCTATGGCAAGCCCGTGCGAACTGTCAAAATCTTGTCATAATGGCAAATGGGAGAGCTGCGCTTAGAAATGCATCAACGCGCATGCGCGGCGGACATTCTTGAGCGCGCCGCGCATTTGCCTTGATGCATTTGTGAGCACACCTCTCCATTTACCATTATTACAGGATTTTGACAGTTTGAACGTGCTTGCCGTGGACACGGACTAAAGATCGTAAATAAGGACCCAGCTCTAGACGCAGCTGCTACAGACCTACTTCAATCTAAAACATATATTTATTATGTTTTCAGCTATAACAAGAAATTTACTCGTCGATGTCCTGCCGTTCAATAAGTCTCTTATAGTATTCGAGATACAAGGCCAGTATCTGCGACAAGCGCTGGAGAAAGCTGTGGGTGATAAAACTACGAATACAACACATTTTTTCGCTGTTAAATTATTACATGTATCTGGTAAGGATATACGTATTCATTTAGAAACCACGTCATTTTCAGGGTTCCGTAGCCAAAATGGCAAAACGGAACCTTTATAGTTTCACAAAGCTCCGTCCGTCCGCAGCTTAGCTCAGAGACTATTAGTGCTAGAAGGCTGTAATGTTGCATGGATACACATCTATACTATAAAGCGGAAGAGTTTGTTTGTTTGCTTTGTTTGTTTAAACGCGCTAATCTCAGGAACTACTGGTCCGATTTGAAAAATTCTTTTTTTGTTGGATAGCCCATTTATCGAGGAAGGCTATGGGCTATATAACATCGCGCTACGACTAATAGGAGCGGAGCAGCGACGAGAAATGTTGCAAAAACGGGGAAAATTTACGCATACGAAGTTGCGCGGGACAGCTAGTATTTCATATGCCGACAAAGTGAAAGAATAAAATAAAAAAAAAATTGCGTACCTACCTCCCCTATATGTAAAGTAGGGATGTAATTATTTTTCTCACCTACCCCATCGTGTCACCTACCTATTCGATAGGTCTTTTAAAAACATTTAAAGGTCGCAAAGACCATTTCGGTCGATTTAGGGATCCGTTTGCAAATTTTTGTTACAGTCAAGTGTTATGTTTACAGTAAATTATTTCGTTCTTGATAGAATTTATATGGGGAAACATGTGAAGACAGAAAAGGTTGCGGAAAATTTTGAAAATTTACACATTTCGACGAAATTGGGTACTTAAATCGTGAATTTTTAACAATTTAAGGGCCCAATTTCGTCGAAATGTATAAATATTCTCGATTTTTTATCAACATTGTTTCCTTATAGCCTCTCTACAATTAAAACACTCTTTCAATAAAAATTTTTTTCAAAAGAATAATTAAGACGGATATATGCTAAAAATATATATATATATATATATATATATATATATATTTTTACCATTGTTAACAGAATAACCTACACACTGGTTTCGGGTCGGACAGCCATCAATCCTGTGTTAGGCATAGGACTGATGGCAGGTCTCTACATGGTCTCTCCTTACCGGTCGCTTTGAATTTACATTACAATTACACCGGAGCTACGAGAGTAAGGGAGTGCCGTTATGTCATCGTAGCCTGCGTACACATTTGTGCACCATAATCTAGTTATCATATGTTCACTATAGGCTAGTCTATAATGAGATTGACCGCCGTAACTGACATCGGTTAGGAGATCAGTATTATAAACGACTGCCTCTGTGGCGGGTGGGAGTGTGTCCGACTGCTACGCAAAAGGTCGTGGGTTCGATCCCCTCCCTGGATAAAACTTTGAGTGATGAGCACAATGGTTTTTTCTGTTTTTGGGTGTAATTTATCTTTTTTTTTTTTTATATAACTAGCAATGTGGGATTGTGGTTCCACATTACTAGCAATCCTGTTAACCGTTCCAGCTAAGCTCTATGGCTTGTGTTAGGAATGTGTTCACATTGGTAGTATAATGGCCAGGATTCGAACCCACGACCTCACGATTGCGATCTATAATAATGTATGTATGTATTTTTTTGTCTGGTTACCATAGTACAAGCTCTGTTTAGTTTGGGATCAGATGGCGTTGTGTGAATTGTCCCAAGATATAATTATTATTATTATTATAACCAACCACCTTTTCAGGTCTTCAAGTGACCTATAACATCACAAAACCCGATGGCCACCGTATTGAATCTCTGAGCGTTGGTGACAAAGGTGCCAGAACTCCGTTAAATGATGACCAGATGTATTTGGTAGTGGCCCCTCTTTATTTGGCTGATGGGGGAGATGGATTTGAGGTAAGATTTTACCTATCTACCTTCTAGAATACCCAAAAACGTCGCTTAACTAAAACTCTCTTACCTACGTTAGTGACAGCAAATGATAGATAAAAATAAACATAAATTAACGTAAGAAGTGTTAAAACACTAATACAAGTAAAAATTTAACCATTATCTAACCTAACTGTACCTAATAACTAACATAGTAATAAATGACTACGTAGTGGTTGTACTTTAATCTATCTTGGAATGTAACCTATAGTACATATTTTATTGTACAATGGTTTGTTTTCCAATAAACTCAAAAAAAAGGCTTCGTATCGTCATGCAAACTTATGCATACTTTATAATAAACTGTCCTTGCTTTTAAACATCTCACCATAGTGGAAAAATCCATAATAAAAATATCAATAATTTTGTTTGAATATTAAAGACACAATTATCGATATTATAGGTTTTCCGATAAAGCGTTGCAACTCTATTTAAAAAAGTTCTGTTACTGAAATAAAGCTCGTTCTCACCCTCTGTAATTTCAGAAGTTGAAAGAAAACAGTCGAAACAGAAGAACCATCGGCAACGATCTCCAGGCTGTAGAGGAATACATAGGGAAAGTTGGTATTGTGAATACTACCAAAGATGGCCGACTCATTGTCTATAATTGATACTAAAATAATATAATTAGCTGATATTCTAATAAATAATACTTATATGGCTTATTTCTTTATTTTTTCTCTTTAGGGTTCCGTAGCCAAAATGGCAAAAACAGTTTCGTCATGTCCGTCTGTCTGTCTGTCAGGCGTTTCACTCAAAGACTACACAATGAATATTGATGAAATTTGGTAAAATTATGTCTTGTAGTAGCCGCTAATTAGTATGATGCTGAATGATAAAAATAAATATTTTTAAGGGGTCATTCCATAAATGTAACAATAAAAAAAATGTTTTATGATAACATCAGCGTGTGGTACATCATTCGACAGGAAAAAAAAAATCGCTCCGCAAGGTGTGTCCCCCTTCCCTTAACTTTTGAACCTTATAACCAAAAAGTATGAAAAAAATCACAAAAATAGCGCATAATAAATACTTAGTTACTTATAACTAAAATTGTTTTGGATATGATGTCATTGAGTTGTTGCCTAAAAACCGCGTTTCTCCACAAAAGGGCGTAAGTGCCATGAACATACGCTCTAACTGTACAATTATTCAAGGCTGCGGAACTCTACACTAAACATGATCCAACATACTCTTGCCCGGTTTTTTGGTTCTTCTATTGTTTTTGTTTTCTAATCGATCTAAAGCGGGGGTAGCCAAATAGCTAAAGCATCGGTCTCGCAATCGTGAGGTCGCGGGTTCGAACACTACCCAGCGTACTGCCGACGTAAACCTACTTCTAACACAAGCCATAGAGCTTAGCTGGACGTGATAACAGGATTGCTAGTAATGTGGGGCTCACAATCCCACATTGCCAGATATCTGTAAAAAAATGTATCAGCAAATACCAAGTGTTTTATGTAGGTACCAAGTTTTTTATTTTCCGGCTGAACTCAAACGCTACTCAGATTTAAGACGCCGTTAACATTCACACTGTCACTGCTATTTTAAAGGTTAATAGTGGTGACATAAATATTTTTAGGACGTCTCAAAGAGAAGTATCGTTCGAATCTTCAGGGATAAATCAGTGTCTTCAACGGAGATCTTTGCACATTAAATACAGGTATTTTCTACACTTGGCGTAAGTAATTGTTTTTTTTTTCTTTCCTGTTCTTTATTGCAATCTATCATTTGAGTTATTCAGCAATTATCGTGTATGTCATCCGTCTTGTACGGATTCTGTTTATCAACTCATCCGTTTCTATCTAGTTCTCAATCATATAAGAGGTCTTGAGGAAGCCTTTTCTTCAACCTTCTAGTGGTTGCCGGTGTATTCATCAAGTTTACTGCTAGTGAGTTTGGATGTTTGCTTATTCGGTCCTTAAAACTTCTGGTCCTTTCAGATATTTCCTCTTTTACAGAGGTGATGCTGAGGTCTCTGTGTAGATTGTCATTTGTGACATACCAGGGTGCATTAGTATTCTTAATACCTACCTACTTTAGACTGAAACCTTTGTAAAATGGCAATGTTTGATTTCGATGCAGTTCCCCAGAGTTGTAATCCATATGTCCATATAGGTTTGATAATGCACTTGTACAGCAATAACCTATTCTCCAGTGACAACTGCGAGTTTTTATTGAGCAACCAATACGTTTGCCTTAGTTTTTGGCCTGCAGCACAGCGGGCGTAAATAATAACACTCTAATTTCTGTTACTCTTCAAAAGGGGTCAAACGCATCCAAAAGTAACTTTGGATCAAGGGACACGTACAGAACAAAAAAAAACAATCACGATTGACTTTTTGAAAATTATTTATTATCAAATAATATAATATTTATACAATAAAACGAATATAAACATTAGGTAAATATATACCGAAGAACAACAGAACTATTGGTGTAATTAACTAAGATGGCACTTATTTGCTTAAGATTTGTTTTCTGTTACAAGTTGTTTAATGAGGAAGACATAAATATATTGTTACTTTTGACTTCTGACTTGATTTTTGTTACAAGTCTATCCGTGTCCACGACCGTTGCAATACGGTCGAAACGTCGGGCAATGAACAAGGTATTTTACCTTAAAATTATTCACGCGATTAAGACCCGTACCTAGTTTAAATAATTTTATACGTAATTAATACAATTACAATGGTGATTTGTGGTAGGTATACATCTAAAATAAAATTACCATAAATCTACTTAATAAATCTGCACATTTAAATGTATTACGATACAATTTCACTAATTTGACGATTTTAATATTCACGTGGACTAGTCAAGTGTTTTTTTTTTTAATTAAGTATATTAATTATTACGCATTTTTGAACTAGAATACTATTTTCTTTACCATGACCATTTTCAAGATATGTAGGTATTATTATTTTTACCTATATCACAATTTCTAATAATTTATATAGAGCAAAAAGCAGAAAAATGTAGTACATATTTTTGCTCAGGCGCTAATATAAATTAATCAAGCCTTATAAATCTAGTTATAGCCTCTACGTTCAATGGTGAAAACATTGGTACCTAAATACCAATACCAGTAAGCAAAACCAAAGTACCATTAGTACCTAAGTACCATTAGTACCTAAGTACCATTGGTACCTAAGTACCAATGTTTTCATGAAAGGAAAAGTCTTAATACATTACCTCCTGTACTTTATTGACCCATATTCATAAAAAATTAAACATCAGTAGGAATAACTAACAAAATAATGTTTTATCTTTTATTAATATATTCTAAAAAAAAAAACAAAATATTCGCTCATTAAAATGTTGTTTTTAAAGGTAGATTACGCGAAACAGGGTTCGGCTTTCTCAAAAATTTATATAGAAAACCTAAATATTAGGACACGAAAAAAATTGTGTCACTAGTCAAAGAGTTTTTCTAGTAGATGAAATAAAGAAATTTAAGGATATGTCTTAATATGATCCCGCAAATAAATCTTGAAGTTGCGGAAAAATGCAAAAACGAGCATTTTCGTATTGTCATAATCATGACGTCCGTAATCTAACATATGTACGAACGAATATTCTACTTTATTTTGACCTGCGCTTCTGCGCACTGTGAAGTAATGGTTGTGTGCGCAAGAGCGTGGCCGGCGATCGTGTCGCTGTGTACGTAGCGCTAAATAAATAATTCTCTCAGTGTAATGCCCCCTTATCAGTTAATATCAAGGATAAAATAATGACAATGTCTGTCACATTATTTTAACTTACAGTTGCTAGGGAGGCCTAAGATAATAAAAATATCAGTAAATTGTACTCTCCATTTGAGTAGGTATATACATAATATATAGGTACATATATATTATGTACTAAAACGTTATGAAATTAAACGTGGCAGAACACACATGTCAAAATAAGCAAGCAAGAAGAATCTTTAGTTAGTAATAATGCAATAGATATTCCTTTGAATTATATATTAGAAAGTTAGTTATACTAATAAGGTACTAAGTTAAAAGTAAAGTGAAATATTTTTCTTTTTTTTTTTCAGTTTGTTCGGATTTGCTTTAGCATTAATTAATTCAACTGTTGATAACAATTCTACCATCAGTTTGGATATTAAGCGGCGTATGTTTCTTGATGTATCGATCTAATATTTTCTGGTCACGACCAATCACTAATACATTTTGTTTGTGGTTTTTGAACATCTGAAATTATAAATAGTTTATTTAGTGACGAGTTGGCAGCCAAGGGAGTGATAGCAGTGGCGGAGATAGTGGATTGGCATTGGCAATAACTAACATAAGCTGAAACTATTGCGGACTGACAGTTTTAAGCTATTGCATAGCTTTTATCGCGGCTTTGAGCGCGGCGACCGAATCAAGAAATTCCGTAACGAAATTAAACCTAACACCATGTAGCTCGGCCGAGCGTTCGTTTAACGTATATGTATATGGTACGACTGTACGAAGCTCGCACGGAACGAGACGAGCTGCTACTAAATGTAATGTTTTTTTTTTATTTGGCCCTTTAAATAATATTATAAAGGAACTTCTGTCTTACGTTAGTTCCGCTTACAGCCACCAGGGAAATTAATCGGCACCTATATAGCTTACTTTGCTGAAAAACTTAAGATTTGTTTTGAGAGGCTTGGCTCTCTAATGGAAGAATTATATCAAGGGAAAAATCAACTCCATGGGAGTACTATAGATAGAGGCTACTTCTGAATTTTTGAGAAAGTGGGGGGGGAGGGGCGAATTAAAACGCTCCTGCTCTCTCTGGGCCTCCAGTGCTTAAACCTGGGTCAACTAAAAACCATCATACATCACATCAGTTCCTATCGATGACTACTGTTATTAGTATCTGGCAGGCGAAACTAAGTCTTAGGGTTAAAATTATCCCTAGGGTTATTTGGCACTCTACTAGTACGGATCCCTTAAAATATCCTTAGGGTTCTTTGGCACCCTATTAGTATGGAACCCTAAAACAACCTCCTTACCTTAAACCCATCGCCCCCATCAGCTAAGTACGCAGGAGCTACAACAAAGTACATCTGGTTGTTGTCTAACGGAGTGTTGGAACCCTTACTGCCGACGTTGACGGAAGTGATGCGGTCACCTTCTGGTTTACTCACGTTGTACGTCACTTGAAGACCTGAAAGTGACAATCATAATACAGTAAGGGTTTTGAAGTTCCGTTGACAGGTTGCAGTGGAATAATGCCCTAAGGGTTACTACAAACATGAGCGGGACGGCATCAATCGGCACAGGCCTGGACATAAATCATATACTAATATTACAAATTATGAAAATATATATACGTAATATATATATTTTCATAATTTGTAATAATTTAAGGTAAAATACCTTCTTTATTGCCCGACGTTTCGACCGTATTGCAACGGCCGTGGTCACGGGTAAATTATTCACGCGATTAAGACCCGTAATATATATATATTTTCATAATGTGTACAAATCGCGAAAGTTTATTAATATTACAAAGCTGAAGAGTGTTTCTATATTGGTTTGAACCCGATAAACTCAGGAACTAATGGTTGCAATTGAAAAAATATTTTATTGTTGGATAGTCTATTTATCGAGGAAGGCTATAAGGCTATATAATATCACGCTCATGTCTAATCGGAGCGGAGCATCAATGAAAAGTTGACGCAGACGAAGTTGTGCGGGTCAGCTAGTATGCTGTATGCTATTATAAAGCTGAACTAACTACTAGTTCGTATTGAAATAATATTTTAGTGTTGGATAGCCCATTTATCGAGGAAGGCTATATGCTATAAAACATCACGCTCATGACCAATGGAGCGAAGCATGAATGAAAAATGTTACAAAAACGGGGAAAATTGACGCAGACGAAGTTGCGCGGGTCGCGGGTAGATTAATGTTCTTGAAAAAAGCCGCTCAACTTTGCCAATTCTCTCTCCAGGTGTGTCTTACCTGATATGAGAATGAGAGGATGGAGAATCAATCGAATAGTATTAGACAGACAGACGGGGCTCGGAAACGTTATTTAAAATACCGTTTTTTTAAATGTATCGAACAGTTCTTTGACATTATGTGTTTAACATTTCGTTCGGAACGAAAACGAAACACGGTCTGAGACAGAGTTTAACTCCTGCAGTAGGGTACAAGCCCTGTATTCCACGGGGGACTTTACAAACATACAAGTCACGGACACAAATTACACCCAGACCCGAAACAACAATTTGTGGATCACACAAAGTGGTGTCCCGTGTGGAATCGAACCCACGACCTCTTGCGTAGCAGTCGGACACACTCCCACCGCGCCATAGAGGCAGTCGAACCACCTTTTTAAACTGCCACCTTTTTATTTGGGTTTCTCACGTTACTTTCATATTTATTAGTTTGGTATAATTGTATTTTTATTGTGTTTTTGTAATTTGTTTTTTGTCACAGACGTGGTTGTTTATTACAATGTAATCAATGTGTTTTTTTTAAACGTTGTCACGTAAAATTGACTCGTTTGCTGTTTCGTCCCACGAATCTTCGACACATATGACGAATCACAGAGTTCAAATATTTTTTTTATTCTGTGATTTGTCTCAAATTATATTCTCGTGAAATCAACAACAACAACAACAATCTCGTAATACAAATAATATTTAACTGAACTCTATGATTACTCCCATGGGCTGAAAGAATCGTGGGACGAAACAGCGAACGAGCCGTAGAATTATCGCCCGTAAACCGACTTTACAAACAACGATTTTTTTTCATTACAGTTGAAGTGATAAAAAGATGTTGTAAAAATGACTGCAAACTGATATGTTGCTATTTTTTAAGTTATCTTTTACATTATTTATTAGATATATTTCGGGACTTAATCGCGTGAATTATTTAAAGGTACGAACCTTTTATTTACCCGACGTTTCGATCGAATGGCACCGATCGTGGTCACGGGTCGACTGTCGACCCGTGATCGTGGTCACGGGTCGACAGTCGACCCGTGACCACGATCGGTATATAATAATTCACGCGATTAAGTCCCGAAATATATCTAATATGTATAAAAATCGCGAAAGTTTAAAAACAATAATTTTACATTATTATTTATATCTTACCTGATACTTGTAATATCCAAGGTCCCTTAAACGGATCTGAATCCCACTCTTCAGCTACGGACCTCTCCAAAGCTTCTCGCACATACTTGCCCTTTAACTCGAACAACTCTACCCGATCGTTGAAAGGTAACAACTCGAATATTGAACCTTCGGTTATAACTGTAATATAAGATAAATTTGTCATCATTATCATCATTAAAGTGCCTTCATATAATAAGAAAAGTAATAAGAATGAACAGATTTTGTTATGCATGATAAGATCCTCGCGTTACAACGATTGTGCGGGAGATGTCTTTAAAAAAATATACATAAATGTTGGAGGAAGAGAGATCGCTACTTGATTTCTGTTGACGTAACATCATCAGTTTCGACTAAATAGCAAGTGTATTGACTCACTTTGATATGGTCGCCGGGAAATGGCGTGACTTTTGTTTTACGCGTGGCAGTTAGTCTCGCGTGTCTGAATCGAAGGGTTGAAGCGAAAGCCTCCGGTCGACTTGTCGCTATTTAGTAATTAGTGAGTGTTTTTTTTTTGGGTTGTTGTAGTTAGTGCGTAATCAAAGTGATTCGACTATAACGGAATTCACTTTGCTCGATGCACATCCACCGCAAATATCCTATGCCACTCTAGACTCCGACTTAAATATGAAAAAAGTTTTCAAGTCCATAAGGGATCCGTCCTTAAGCTCTTAACCAACTCTGGTACCGAGACCACGTCTGACAACGACCAATTTATATTTGATATGTAACGAATTGAATGCAATCGTCACGTCAGGCAATCTTCTTCTTCTTATTAATACAACTTCATATGCACATGTAGAATCCCAATGTATCATGATATCACAAGGTGTTGTTTTGCATCCTACTTAAGTAAATAAAAAAAAACGGGTTGCACTCCGGGAGTGCCGGCAGAAATGAAAACTTGAAAATTAACGTTGTACATCCTTGAATATTTTGGAACGGTTAGGAAATATTTTTTTTTATCATTATAAAAGTATCTAGTATCTAGGTGGTTAAATACAATATTCATCTATTGCGCTATCGTACATAAACATGACAATTAAAAAGTTTATCTCTCAGAAAAAGTTACGGACTGATGAAATGTGTACGCTTCTAAAGTTCTGCACCGATCGAGCTGAAATTTTAGCATGATATATAATCAGCATCAAGGATTGTTTTTATATCCACAAGTATTGCAAAATGAAACTTATATGACATGTATTCTTTGTTTTGTTTCTCATTTCGCAACCATTCAATCACAATGTGCCACAGCGAAGCGTGGCAGGGTACAGCTAGTATATACATATATTAATTCTTTTTTTTATTTTTTTGGCAGTATATAATTTATGTGGTTAAACACAATATTGATCTATTGCGCTATCGTACACAAACATGAAAATTTAAAAAATGACGACGACAACGACATGACAATCAAATCAAAAATATTAAATCACAAATTAAAAAACAAAATCAAAAATGACATGACAATTAAATAAAAAAATATTAAATATTAAATCACAAATTATAAAACAAAAATAAATAGGGGAGAAATAATAATTTGGTCTCAAACCGGAGTCTTCTGGTATCTAGACCGCCTGATTTCCCACCTGTCTTCCCACCAATCCACCAATCTTACTCATCACATGATCCTGACGCGAGTTTAACATTTTATACCCATACCAAAACAAGTGCACAACGCCGCTAAAGAAGTTTTCACTTAAAATAATGTTCTTGATGTAATAAATCAGTTTTCAAACACATTTTAACTAGGCAATGTTTTCATTGTCTAATTCAAATACCCAATTGATTGCAAATTGAAGGAAATTATGACGCCAAATATACATACCTCCTTCCATAATCGAAGCCTTTATATTACCGCGCTGGATAAACGACAAACATTGGCGAGCTCCACCGGCTACCGTGTTACCCTTAAAAATATAAATAAAAAGCATGTATTTTCGCTAAAGATAAATATTCGAAAAAGAGCCAAGTTAATGACATTAAAAAGAAATAATAAATTACACCTACAGAGTAAACTTTCATCACACAATGAATTATCATGAAAATTCCGAAAACAGCTATTGGTTTTTGTTCCATGAAAAATATGTTGCGTGGAAATGTTAGCAGAAATTTCGTCAGGGAATATTTCAAGCTTTTATATTTTATGTAATACAAATTTAGATTTTATACAATACAAAAAAAAGGAAACATTTTTTGTTTTATTTAACTATTGAGGTACGTATGGATGGAATTATAGGTCCTAGATTGCATAATGCAATCTTAAGAGAAGTGTAGCGTAAGGCATTTTTAAAATTTGTGAAACCAAAAAAGTTTTTACAAAAAATTAAAACCCGACTTCAAAAATAAATATATAAGGTAAATATAAAGCAAAAAATAACATACTTAGGTACAAAACCAAAAAAATATTAAACATTTTGAAGTTGGTGCGAGGTAATGTAGTTCTATGTTTTAGGCACCAACTTTAAAATGTTTAATTATTTTTTGTTTTTTGTACCTCTATATTATTTTTAGCTTTATTTTTGAAGTCGGTTTTTATTTTTTTTTCATAAAGTTTTAATTTCCAACATTTTTTTAGCTCTTGTAAGGCTCGATATAACTCCTTCCCTTTAGTAGTAAATAGTCTTGAGGCCCTATACCCATTAGCATTAAAATAATATACAAATCCCCTCCCAGGATAAATCTCTATCAAAGGTTTACAACCTAACCTTCATGTAATGATTTTTTTTATGTTATATCTCGGAGGAGAATACAGTGAAGCTATAGTGACGGGATAAAGGTTAGTCTCACATATGGCCACGGCCTGTATTTTTTGCTTTTCATTTTTGAGTCCTTCATTGTGATAAGGGTTGCCCACCCCTAACATTTATAACTATACTATAATATTACAACGCTGAAGAGTTTGTTTGTTTGAATGCGATAATCTCAGGAACTTCGGGTCCGAATTGAAAAAATCTTACACTGTTAGATAGCCCATTTATCGAGGAAGGCTATAGGCTATATAACATCACGCTGCGACCAACAGGAGCGGAGCAGCAAGAAAAAATGTTGCAGAAACGGGGAAAATTTACGCAGACGAAGTTGCGCGGGTCAGTTAGTAATGATATAGATTTTCTCTAACTATGACTGCACTACCAACCGTCGCACGATTATTAGGATGCAGTGCGTGATATACTTTATATCCTCGTAATTTAATGTGAGATTGTCTGGTGAAGTAAGTTTCTGATACAAGACTTAGGTACATCGATATTTTCTGTGTTTAGGACTACCTCGAGCTCTTGCTAATGTTTGAGTATTCCATTGGCGTTTCACGTTATGATTAAGCAAGTTATCCGTTACTAGCGGACGCCTCGCGGTTTCACCCGCGTAGTTCCCCTTCCCATGGGAATACAGGGATAAAAAATAGCCCATGTCACCTAGGGTTAGTGTAGCTTCCTAACGGTGAAAGAATTTTTGAAATCGGTCCTGTAGTTTTTATCTTTATTCATTACAAATATACACACACACACACACACACACACACACACACACACACACACACACACACACACACACACACACACACACACACACACACACACACACACACAACATACAAATCTTTGCTTTTTATAATATTTTTATAGATTTAGTCTTTTTGGGAATGGAAACTTTAACTCTATTTTCTAGATTTTTTATTCGTGCATCAACAATTGAAGAAATAATTTTAATAATTTCATGTTCTATGTTGTTGCGTGGCTGTGCAACATCTTTAATATCGTTATTATTAGCTGCTTTGGTTGTTATTTGTGCTGCCTGTGCATATTATATACAACTTTGTTAAACACACTTTCATTTTCCGTTTTGATTTTTATTGACGTATTTGTAGCCATGATGTTGTTTCGGTAAATAGTTTGCACTATACATAATGCGACTTTTCCTAATGATGAATCGTTTAAAAACTGAATAAAACTTAAAAAAAAAATGCAATTTTAAAGCAACGGATATTTTTTCTGCGCTAAACTGGACCCACGACCTTTGATTAAGTAGTTAAGGATCATCAACCAATAGGCTGACAGGCCGTCAAAATTAAAAAGAATCTGGTCAGGATTTAGATGTCCCAGTAAAATAACAATAATCAGTACTTACGAATTCAGTCAAAGCGTCAACAAGCATGTCACCAATAGTACATTCTCCGTACACGCAGTCTTCAAATCTCATCGTGTGTTTAGTGTTACCAACTGGGACATTTTCTGCCTCATGGACTAGCCTCGCATAAGGTTCTAGTTTAGCTTTAATATCAGAAGCTGGAAAAAAAAAAAAATTAAGGTGGGTTTTACATTAATAGCTAAGATAGCTGTTAACCCCTCCTGCTTGGCTTGTGTTAGGAGTGGGTTCACGTCGTTAGTATAATGGGTAGGATTCGAATCCGCAACCTCACGATTGCGAGTTACGCATTTATTTTTATTAACATATTTTTGTCGTTTAAAACCATGCTTTTATTATTACCTTTATATTGAAACCAATTTGGAGTACATCGGTTGGATGGTTTCAAAGTTCATAACGGACATAGGTAAAAACATTTTTTGTGTTTGAAATGAACCGAAATTAGATAGTAACTATTTATTATACGGGAATTAACGCGATTTCGCGAGTTTCGACCAGGTTCGCTTGTGACCACGGCCGGTGCAACCTGGTCGAAACGTCAAGCAATTTTAAGGTAAATAATGCGCGTTAGTTCCCGTATAATAAATAGTTAATCATGCAACACGAAACTTTAAACGAAATTAGATAGGTTTAGAGAAGAATATTTTATTGCAAGGCCGCGTTTACGTACTATAGTAGGTACTATTGCCATGAACATGGTATACTAATACTGTCCTCAGTATTTACCAAGTCTGTCAAAAGGAACTTCGTAATTGGAATAGAGTAAACTTCATATTTTAGGATTTAAAACAAAACCCGCCTGCACAAAAAATGATGGAAACAAGATCCCCTACACAATTATACAAATATGTAGGGGATCTTGTTTTCATCTTTTTATGTATCTTACTTTTAATTTTTAATTTAATACTTTTATTACAGCTATTGTCAAGTATTTAAAATTTAAAAAGGAATGGATGATATCTAACTTTATTAGTATATCTTTTTGAAATGCTTGAGACGAAAACAACTTTTTTAATTTGACATCTCACAGCCGCCATGATTGTTTTTTTTAAACGTCACTTATCTCAGAACACTTGGGCGGTCAAGACAAATAACGTCTTAATTGTATAAATCCGTTCAGTGGTTTGTAAGATATGAGGTAATAAAGAATATTACATACATACATACAAGATACGCGCGAAAAACATAACCCTTCCTTGCAGTCGGGTGAAAAGATCTAACATACCTTCAGGAATAGACCTGTTCAAGAAGATCGGTCCGCCCTCCCACTTGACGTAATCTCCTTTGTAATCGAAATACACGCTCAAGTTGCCCATGTACTTTGTGAACGCTGATGCCTGCACTATTAATACCTGGGAAATGAACAGATACCATATTGTTTTAGAAAGACGACACGAGACTTGATGGCGGATTCAGTCCCGCGGCACACAGCACAGAAAGCAGTGGTAGGTTTTAACCAAAGGCCGTCTTGGGTACCACAACAATAAAATATTGATGTTAACACATAAAAAAAAAAAACTTGAAAAAATCGGTTGTCTGTAAAGTCGGTTTACTGACGATAGTTGAACGTGACAACGTCATAAGAAAATACTGATGGAATGGTTTCATTTTTCAAAAGAAAATTTTAATTTTATTTGTTTGATAGATATTTTGTATGGATATAGAGAAGGAGGTAAATGGAAATCACAATTGAATTAATCAAGTTACATTTATTTGTACGCATAAATACATTGACATAATTGTCAATTTTTATTTATTTATTTTTACAATGGAACGCCTCAGAGCGAGGTAACGCCTCATTTTTTTCGTGCGTTCAGCCGGCTCGAATTATAAGACGTTGTCACGACAAAAAACTTATTTATTCGTTGAGATACACATCACTGTTTTGGTTGAAAGGCACTGTAGCAAGTGAAATTACTGGGCAAAAAACTTGTAAAGCCTAAGTAAGTAGAAAGCCCAATTTTATTTGAAAAAATCACAGATAAGTAGCTGTGATAGTTTTCCTCTTAATTTCATTATACAAGGTGTAACAGAAAGGTGTTGTCACATTCAAAGGTTGATATATGCCCATGATACTGAGGCACATACCTAATTTTATCAAAATCGAAGTACCCTAAAACATATTTATTATTTTTTCATTCGTTTATTTAATCGAATGAAACTTAAAATATTCTATGCCATATTAATCCAATCGAATTTTGTACCAAGTATAATTTTCACTACTGAATTTTGACAAAAAGAATATGCTATAATTATGTAATAATAATGCAATCAGCTATGTCACCATGGTAGGGGCAATACCGATAACATACACTATCCGCTGCTGAAATTTGACCAGACCTTTCTGTTACACCCCGTATATACTAGTTACTACTAACCTGAATTTTTCCACACCTCCAAAAACAACAATTTAGCTGGCAAGGAAGGGAGAGTGCGACACTTGACTCTAACAAAAATTAGCACTTTATGGATTAATATTTTACAAACGGATGCCTAAATCGAAAAATTATGATCACATCCTATAAATATTTTAAAAATAAAACAAAATGAAAAAAACCACAAGGGGCATAGATCCACACGGATCTAGAAAATTGGCGCCAAAATTGGGACGCCGGCGGCGTAAGACGTATGACTTAAAAGTAGAAATGAAGAGGTTTTTGTGATTTTTATTTGTTTTACCAAATTTAGAAAAGTTATTAAAATGAATGAAATACGGTGGTAACATTTTCTAACAAGTTACAGTGAGAAATAACCGTTAGTGGCAAAACACAAAATACTTCTGTTATCGGCTAGATCGGACAATGCGCTCGCGATAAAATCATCTGTATTTCTCACTCGCGCGCCTACACTTCGTAACTTTTCGTCAGTTTGTAATATCGCCAATACAGATATTCAGATTTTAGGATCATATAATAAGATGGTCAAATAAAATTAGGTAGAAAACATTCGAAGGATGCCCCTTCTTCAAATAAAATTAGGTAGAAAACATTCGAAGGATGCCCCTTCTTCAAATAAAATTAGGTAGAAAACATTCGAAGGATCTTCTTCGAATAAAATTGGGTTTTCTAACCTAGAAGTTTAAATAAAGCCCTGAGCCTAATTCTCTGGATTGTGATTTTGTTTACCTGATGTTTCTTATTCTGAGAACTCTCAATGAAGACAGGATAAGGGGCGACTACTGGTTCTCCGCTAGGCGATGGTCCATTCCACAGCAGCGAGTGTGTGTGTCCACCAATTATGATGTCTACGTACTCCCCTACTTCACGGGCTAATACCCTGGAACAGAAAGTCGTTATGGTTAAATTTACGTGATATAGGTACCACAGTGAAATAGTGAAGTTAACACATCACTGTGTCTCAGTCAAAGAGCAGCTGTAGCATGTGAAATTACTGAGCACGTTTCGAACGAATTGCACCGTTCGTGGTCACGGGTCGACTCTAACGTCGGGTAAATAAAAGGTTCGTACCTATAAATAATTCACGCGATTAAGTCCCGAAATATATATAAATTTTTCGTTGCTATAACAAGAAAGCTATGTGCTTCTACTACATTCTGAACGTGTTTGCGTCACCAATGTGGAAGAGATGGATGCAACTTCATACGGCATTGTTTTAGGCATACTTACTTAGTTTTAAGCGTGGTATGCCTGGGTGTCTTAGGTTGATTGTTATGCTTCATAAATGTAATTATCATTTATGGAGTTTGTCTGAAATAAGTCTGAAGACAGACGCCGATCTATAATCATGTTTGGGGGGGGGGGGGGGGGGCAATTTGACCTAGCACCGGCCAAGTCGTCGTCCAGCCAAATATATGGCGAACACTAGAAGATTCATGAGCTTGGGGGGGGGGATTGCCCCTATTGCCCCCTTCCCCATGGATCGAAGAAGTCTTCATTCTCAGACTTGCACTTGTCCTACCAACGATGAGAGAGCGAGCAACTACCAACTATTTTGAAACGTACAGTACATGTAGATCTCTCGTAAACAAAAGACACACATCAATAGATGATCGCTGTTGTTCACAATGCGGCATGCCGGCGAGAAGTCAGCCTAAACTGTAGGTATTTATTTTATTTAATCGTGTGAAAACAGTTGACAGTTGCTCGCTACTAAGCGGTGGTTGGACAAGCGCCTAAAGGAAAAAGAGGTGTCACTGTGGGTATCTTAATTATACTTTTTCTGTCCTACTATCAGAAGGTTTAGTGGTCGAGGAATAATACACATACGTCAGGTCCGATTAATCATTTTATTGCGACTGGTTAACTTACATGGCGGTGCAACCGCCTTTAGGTAGGTGTATAGCATATAGGTACATAGGTATGTATATGTGTCCCTACAGTCACAATAAATATTTACAGTCGATGCTTCAGAGCAATTTACATCGGCAGATACAAATAAATAAATTAAGTAGAGTTATGCAAGAAATATAATAAGTAGAGGTATCTGAGAAATGTATCTACCAATTTTGACAAAACTTCCTGTATAACCGAAATAGCGTTAAGATTCAACGCAATAACTGTCAGAATATGACTGTTAGGGAAATTAACCTTGATGTTTTTTAACGTGCAAATGAATTGTTTATTTTCAAGAAAAGAAAAAAAAATTGGTGAATTATATCCGAGTAAGTGTGCAAAATTGCATATTATGAATTGGTGAGTGTAAATCGAATTGGCAAATTCCCTTACAGAGGAATAAATATGCTTTTTCTTAAATATTTCCTAATACGTATAATTAAGTTATACACCTATTAATAATAGAAATTACCTAATTCATATTTTAATTCACTCATTCATAAGGTAGGTAGGTACAGCATAATAACTTTTACCGTCTATTGTATAGGTACCAATTATATAAATGAACTAATTATGGAATTAGCTTCGGTCTATGAGCGTTGAACAATAGTGTGGCAAACTATAAATAACATAAAACAATCGCGATTGTAACTATATGTATCTACTTACATAATATCAACTTGTTTTAATGTTTTATGCAGAGCCACGTGCATATAAACTGAAAATTCTTTATTAACCGACTTCAAAACTTCCAAGTTGGTCCCATTGTCATCAGATCACGATCTGATGATGGGATCCTGGAGAAATCGAGGGAACTCTTAAAATATTAAAGGCACACCTACAGTGATTAGGTATATTTCATAGTGATTCGTGCATTTACTTTTAAAAAAACACCAATTGGTCAAGTGGAACCGATGATGAAGACCACAAATGACAAGCAGACCTATTAAATATTTTACAGTTTGCGATTCAGTTACTTTAATATTGTATTGAGTAGCACTTTATTCTCGTTAAACTACTATTACACAATGTAATAGAGCTGATGGTGAACTCCTCAACAATTAACGGTCCTGCATCCGGGTAAGCAATATTTTGTAAAAGAATTTCAGCAGTTGACATAAGCCTATTGTAACTCAAGTGAATTACAAACCAACCCACTAAAAAGTGAGAAATAAAAAACTTTATTACAAAAAAATATCACCGACTTCTAAAATAAATACAAGGCAACTAAAAAGCAATAATTAATATACCTAGAATAACAAAAACAAATTAAACAGTTTGAAGTTGGTGCCGAATGACTACTATTTCATGGCACCAACTTCAAAATGTTTAATTTGTTTTTATAAACCAAATGAAATGTTCGAATAAAATCACGTTTGAAAAAAAAAGAACTTAGATCACGGATAATATAAAAACACAAAGTAATTCTAAACTAGAAACAACAATTTCGTGGATCACACAAAGTGGTTGTTCCGGGAATCAACCCTACAATCTCTTGCGCAGCAGTCGTACACCGACCGACTGTGCCACCGAAGCAGTCAAAGGCGATTAAATAACAGAATTATATGTTTAGACATGCATTGGGATTCATCATGCACAGGGTGCGCGACAGCCCCAATAGCATACTGCTCACAGTAGCAGATCGGTGGGACAGCCCGATGCTGGAACATTGGATACGCCTACATGCAAATGTCGCGGGGTGGTTGTAACATAGATATAAGTTCTAACATTAGTTATTTTTTTAACCATATAACAAAATGGACTGCGTCTGAAAAAAAAAGGTTATTATTATTATTTAACTTACTTGTCATCGTCGAAGCCACAATGAGATAAAAGAATAATGATGTCCACTCCTTTTTCCTTTAGAGCTTGTGATTCTCTCCTTGTTGCCTCTTTCGGGTCAGTGAACTTCACTTTACCGGGAGACGATAATTGCTGAAATCAATCAATTAGTTATTTAATCACCAAATTCTCAAACGGTACTTAATCGAGTTCAAAAGTTTAAAAAGAGTTCTGCCGCTACAATTCACATTTTTAACTATTTATTATACGGGAATTCACGATTAATATTATTTTAAAATTGCTTGACGATCAGGTTGCACCGGCCGTGGTCACAAGCGGAACATATCGCAGGTAAGTCTAGATGAACCTACTTTGAACATCCTGGCTAAAGGCATGAATTTTGCCCCCCTCCTAAGCGAATACCGTATGAGAATATAATCAGTAGTGTTGAGGTGACTAACATTCGTAACAAGATACTGCCCGGCGATGCCGCCACCCTGAGACAGGACGTTGTGGTCATATTGCGAAAGTCCAAACCTCCGGTTAGTAACATTACTACAGAAGAGCGTCAAGCACTAAAAGAAGTTCGGGAAAATAAGGATATTTCGGTGATTACACCGATAAGGGAAACGCCACTGTAGTGATGAATATTACTGATTATCAACAGAAAATGTGGGATTTGTTATGTGATAACAAGGTGCATAACCCAACAGCCAGAGTAACACGAAAATCTCGAGCTCTGATCCAGGAACATCGAGACCTTTTCACGGATGATGATTATGAGAGGTTGTACAGCCCGAAACCATATCAACTAAAAGCTATATAACTATAAAGCTACCTAAGATACACAAATCCAACGCCGCTGCGACCCATCGTAAGTCAAATTGCCTCTCCCACTTTCGACTTGGCAAAACACGTTGCGTCTGTTTTACAGCCAGTCGTGGGAAGAACAACGTCTTTCTTGAAAGATTCGCGCCACCACGTCCAGATTATAGAAAATCTCAAATTGGAACCGGGTGACATGATGATGGTAATCTCTGGATAGAGCATTTTGAAGAGAAGGCACTAACTCTGGGTCCACCAATCATCAACCTGTGGAAGAGGTACGTAAATGACATGTTTGGTGTTGTCAGAGGAAGCCAACATGATGTCCACATCATGTTGGCTTCCTCACGACACCGTGATCATGTAAAGCAAGAGCTAGTCCATGTTCAGGAAGTACGCAGGAAAAACGAATATCAGGTGTCCCGAAGAATGAAGCATATCCCGAAACGTGACAAACCTCTGGAGCTGAACCTGCCTATTTGCCCTACGTCAGAGGAGTGACAGATAAGCTCGGATCAGTGAAAAGTGTAGTGTGCAGTGACCCTAACATTTCGAGAAACCAAAAAATGAGGGTAGGTGAAGATTCATCGGCCTTAGAGAGTCTCAACATCACTGCGACAGTCCGCTTGTGACCACGGCTGGTGCAAACTTTTCGAAACGTCAAGCAATTTTAAGGTAAATAATGCGCGTTAATTCACGTATAATAAATATTTATAATCATGCAACGCGAAAGTTTAAATGTTAGAATAGAATTCACATTTCTGCCAAAAAAGCAAGCACGACCTAGGCTGTCCATTGAAGCTGAGTGAGGCTGGGCCGTGTGGTGATTATGGGAATTCTCTGTATATGAGCAGCGTTCATGGTTCAGGGGAGAGGTGCATGTGATCCAATCGGTCAAGTGTGAGTCGTTCGCATGACGGGAGGGTGGGTGCATTTGATTCACTACCGTTAGGTACACCAGCCACTACCATCGACGGGGGGGCAATTGCTTGTCAAAACACACCGGTGTGTCAACATACTCAAAAAATACGTATTTTAATCGAGTCTGGGTGGGTGGTCAAATGCCCCTATTGCGCCATTTAAATCCACGCCCGGTCCCAGTGGACAATATTATTGGTTAATATTTCTCCATTCCTCCATTTCAACAGACAGGCAATCTTAGGTGAATAAAGCGTACTACTCAATAATAGATTTGTTAAATGATCAATAATCCCGACATTCGCTTTGTTTTTAGTGTAATAACATATTATGTTGATTTACTTATTAATTATATAAATTGTTTTTTTTTTTAATTTATTTATTGACATGTTTGGTTTTAAATTGATCTAATTGAATTATTTATGTTATTTTTTAATTGTTTTTCTATATTATTCTATTACCTTTAGTGACTTTACTTTTTTTTTTTTTATATAATGTACATTTTTTTTTGTTTTAAACATATTTGTACGCCTTACATAGACGAAACATAGTGAGACGATTGTATTTTAATGTTATAACCATGTACCTATGTTCCACAAATAAATTTATTTGATTTGATTTGAAAAAATATTTAAATGTTGGATAGCCAATTTATCGAGGAAGGCTATATAACATCACGCTACGACCAATAGGAGCGGAGGATCAATGAAAAATGTTGCAAAAACGGGAAAAATGACGCAAACGCAGTTGCACGGGTCAGCTTCTACTATATTCATCGCCGGCTATATAGAGATACAAAATTGACCACCAACATAAGTTTTGGGGATACCACTACACCTTAAGATATCTACATATACAAAAACAACACAATTAAAAATAATAAAACTCTAATGTGGAATGTAATTTGAAGCGGCGGTAGCCTAATGGCTAAGGCATCGGTCCGCCATCGTGAGGACGTGGGTTCGAATCCTGGCCATTATACTACCGACGTGAACCCACTCCTAACACAAGCTATAGAGCTTAGCTGGAGGGGTTAACAGGATTGCTAGTAATGTGGTATCACAATCCCACATTGCTAGTTAGCATTAAAAAAAAATCAATATACAGTGCCTACTTATCTATTTGACTTATGAAATTAAATTACTTTCATTGAACTATTAAACTTGCTACAGTTCAAGTGCATGACACACTTATCACAAATGTAGGTTTATCTAGGTACTCAAGCTCAATATCAACATTGAAGCAGCGATATCTATTGTAATGTCAAGAGCATGGATTGCGTGTAAACAAATAGACAGCTCTATATTTTCTCTCTTCCCAACTATTCAACTCTTGATGCCAATGATGTTAAGTTCTAGATGCCATTACACTGACAGAATTATTTATTCGCTCTTCCGCACACAACCATTACTTTACAGTGCGCAGGAGCGCAGGTCAAAATAAAAGTCTTACAACTAATTACTAAAAGGAATGAAATAAAAAAAAAACAATTTTAAAATTAAAATCGCCCGTTTCAATAACGATTGAAACAAGATAACCTTCATGTAGTCAGAGGCATTTTAATAAGTTCACTGAGATTCGTAAATGCTTCCGACTGCATGATGACAGGCGGGTTTTTCGCTTTTTTAAATATTAATCCCATATTTGTATGTCTCTGTGGCCTCTGTGGCGCGGTGGGAGTGTGTCCAACTGCTACGCAAGGGGTCGTAGATTCGATTTCCACACGGGACATCACTTTGTGTGATCCACAAATTGTTGTTCCGAGTCTAGGTGTACACAAAGTACATGGAGCAACAACTATATATAGTTATATAAAAAGCCTCGGTGTACGCATTTTGAATTAAAAACAGCTCGTGTTTTTTTTTTAAAGACAACTCCCGCAGTAGGTTAGAAGTCCTGTGTCGCGGGGGATTTTACAGACATTTAATTCACGGACACGCAGACTCGGAATAACAATTTATAGTTCACACAAAGTAGTGTTCTGTGTGGGAATCGAAACCGCGAACTCTTGCGCAGCAATCTTACAAACTCCCACCGCGCAATCAAAGCTGTTGGTTCGTTCTAATGCTACCTACTGCAAGCATCAACCTTACAATAAAATATATGTAAACATATAGTCAGAGTATGTAAACATATATTTTTATCTCGTCAGAGTTGTCGAATCACACTTCAAGATAACAAATATCAGCGTAAAGATCGGTTTTATCACCAAATTATACTTTTGAGACATTTCAACTGATAGTGTACGTTAAGTAAACGTGACAACATGAATATTAGTGAACGTCAATTACGTGCCGCGGTAACTAAATGCAGACGACATCGCCACCGACACATTCTAGCATTTATATCCTTAAATTAGTCATCGACTATTTTCTCGGCTAATAAACATAAAAATTACCTATACCTACATAATTATGGTTTCATGGTAAAATATACTTTCCTTGTAAGTTCAAAAATCAAATTCAGAGACAATGTTAAATATGTATAAATCAATCGGATTGAAAGATTTCTGTAGCGCATTTGCCGCCAGCACAACTCTTTTCACTATTCAACTCTTGCTCGATTTAAAAAGAACATTTTACTATTGTTCTGTTTTGATGCCAGGTCAGTTGTTTGTTTTTCTTTTGAGTGCTTTGAACCTAAGGTTCCAGATATCCTGAGCCACAAGTAATTGAGCACAAGCCCTATCACAATTTATAAAATAAACATCTTACAAACTAAATCCGTGTTTCACAAAATTATGTTCTAATTCGAATGAAACACGGTACTACTCATCCAGTTACTCAGCCAGAAACGGCTACATCACAAACACACGATCCTCGCACGACCAGGTCGAGTCTACAATATCTACACATCAATGTAACTTACTTTGGTGTCAGGAGTAATCAACCCGATGATACCGATCTTCCTTCCCTTCCTAGTGACCACAATATGAGGCTTATATAGACCTTCGAAAGATGGCTCTTCGCAGGTGTCCAAATTGGCTGCTAACACTGGCGCCTTTAAAGCTCTCATGTATGGAACCAGACCTTCTGGGCCATCGTCGAACTCATGGTTGCCTAAGGCCTGTGAAAGAAAAATTGCATGATTGTAGAATGTGGCGTGACCACGTTCCTTTTTTATTGACGGAAATTCAAATAGCGATTTTTCGCTAGGTAAAGACTGTAAGGGTGAGGTATGCACCCACAACATATCGTGGATCAACTTGGTTTCGAGAGCATACTCAGAGACTAAGTATGCCTTTTTCATCCCTTTCTTTGACCCACTTTCTCCATTCCCAAAGACCCATTCGACACTGCATCATGCAGATAAGTACGACGACATCAGTGGCAAAATCGATCCGCTCTGAAAGCTTTTTATTCCTAGACTCTACGATATGTCGTGATGTATCTCTGAAGAAGGCAGATTCTATTAAAATAACTTCCAACTTACGTGAGCATCATGAGGTATAAGATTCATAAACTCCTGCGTGATATTCCACTTTAGCAGCGTATACCAGTACGTTCCTTGGAAGCTGTCGCCAGCGTTCAGGACTATTGAGTCAGGCTTTTCCTGAAGAAGTGTATGGATCTCGTGGTAGAGGCGAGGGAAACCTCCCAAACAGGAATTGTTGTTATATCTACAGGTTGGTGTGTCAACTGATGTCTCTTCGAATCTGGAAGGATAATAGCCCGTATAGTAGTAGGAAAGTTTAGGTTTCTTACCTCGACAGAAAAAAAGGGGGTTAACTAATTATATTATCGGCTCTTCAAAACTAGAACAATGTTACGACGTTTCATTATGCTTGACTTAGTGTTTTTGTTCCGTCTAATCGATTTATTGCTGTGCCAAAGAATGACGCACGGACATACTTTTCACCGACTGAACAAAATGTATTGTCCTTGTTATTTAAATTTTCCATACATGAATTAACAAATATTTTTTGGCCAAAGCTTCAAATAAGACAGTTGGTATACAGTTACTTTAACATATAACATGGCATATTCAGTCTTAAAACGTTCTGCAGCAGACGCGTAGCTTGTCTTAGACGTGCCCAATATCAAAATTTTGATCAGGGAGGGGGGTAAACGAAAAATATGAGTCCAGCACAAATTTGTCGCTAGCATGGCGGAGAAGTTGCAATTGTTAACGTACAATCGGGGGCCATACGGTTGATATGGGGATAGCTACACCACTGTTTTGCAGAGACTCGGACAAGTACCTCTCCGAGAAAGGGTAGCCCTTAATCTGTCATGTGGACTCCGAGCAAATTGGAGGAAGTAACAAAGTCTTAACTTTTGGTTTCAAGACAAACTTGTTTAACTCACGAAGATTTTCCTCGCCGTAGCATAGAACTACATGAAAATGTATTCGTAATGAATAGGTATAGCTACTAATAGAAACCTAATGTGTTTCTGATATTAGGGTAATTATCGAATTAACACATTTTTTTTTCACCGTAACATTGTTGCTGGAAATGTCAAGAATATCCATTCGAGCGTACCGGCCCTGAGACTTAGTAGAAATTAAGTTAGGACGCTGGTAACACAGTGTGCGATAGTTGTCGATTTCCTTATTTGGTACACTTGAATAATGACCTTACTCAATATTACTAGTGACAACAATTCAAATACTTAAAGGAAAACCGCAACAAGTCGTCGTAAACAGTATTCGTAATATATATAGACACTAGCTGTCCCGGCGAACTTCGTCTCGACTCTTTTTTTTTTGTAAATCGGGTTCAATTGTGAATCTAAACCATCATCGAATCCCTTGAACTCACACAAAAAAAATCATCAAAATCGGTCCAGCCGTCTAGGAGGAGTTCAGTGACATACACACGCACACAAGAAATATATATATAAATATAAAGATTACCACCTGCCAATTAGTGTATCTATGGGTATACAACATAATTATACTTAGTGACATAATATCTAATATTATAAAGCTAAAGAGTTTGTTTGTTTGTTTGAAGCGATGATCTCAGGAACTACTGATCAGAATTGAAAAAATATTTCACTATTGGATAGCCCATTTATCGAGGAAGGCTATAGGATATACATATAACATCACGTGGAGCAGCAATGAGAAATGTTGCAAAAACGGGTAAAATTTCTGTCCTGATCATATTACCTCAAAATCAAATTAACTACGAAGCAGGAGTGACTAATTTTTATTTCGTCTATGAAGCAAAATGCCTAAATTGTTAAATTACTTGTTTTCAGAATGACGTTAAAGAAAAAAGACTAATCTGTAGAAAGGCTAAAACTTAAAATGACTACGATATAAAATGACTAAAAAGTAAAATGACTACTATTTAGGCATTTTGCTTCATAGACAAATTATAAATTGTCGTTCGTGCTCTTGCCCGCTTTATAATACGGTCATTTTTCCTATGTGTAATAAGAAAAGGCATTTATAATAGTGACTGCGACCGGTTGCAGCTGTACCTATATTTATCTCAACACAACATAATGTGCTTAACGGTTACTTGGGGAGGTACTTAAATATTTATTGTAACATCTGCTAATAAGAGAACATGTGTATTCATTTCATTTTATTTATTTCAAATTTATGTTCTGTCCCGATCATATTACCTAAAACTAAATAATTATTTTATTTTAGGTATAAAGGAAAACTTACAGCTAATGAATATGAAAAAGTTAAGAATACATAGGCAAAAGAATATGTTCTTATTTATTATAGGTTTTGCAACCAGCGCACTTTGTTTATTGGCTGTAAGGGCATTATGATGCCTTTATTTAACTCTCTCATCTATCTAATTGTTCATGATATCTTTTGTTAAATAAAATTGTAAATTGTTTTGTCATCTTTTGTTAATAGATATTATTTTAGGCATTTTGCTTGAGAGCAAGGGGCCTACCCCCTTGCTCCTTAGGCACGTTTAGGCATAATTAATTTTAGACAATCTGCTTAGTGTACTTTTTGCTTCATGGGCATCATAATCATGAGGCAAATTACTGTTATGGCATACTGATTTTTAGTTTGATTTATAGGGATTTAGCTTTTTAGACATGACATGTAGGCATTTTGCTTCGTAGGTAATTTGACTTATAAGTAATATGATCAGGACACTGCAAAAAAATGAAATTTAGCGAAATATTTAAAGTGCCTGCCCTGCTTCTAATTGAGCCAACGATATGAACTGGTTAAATAGAACGTTTTGTCATCAAAACATTTTAAAGTCTGAAAAATAATAGGTAGGTTAATGCTTCATGTAAAGGGCATAATCTATACTAATATTATAAAACTGAAGAGTTTGTTTGAACGCTCAGGAACTACTGAACCGAATTGAAAAAATATTTCACTTTTGGATAGCGAATATATCGAGGAAGGCTATAGGCTATATAACATCACGCTTCGATCAATAGGAGCTGAGCAGCAATGTTGTAAAAACGGGGAAAAATTACGCAGACGAAGTTGCGCGGGACATCTATTAGATAATAATAATCTTCACCGATAATGGTTACAGTAGCCACTCTCATCTAAAACTAGGCAAAATATTAGGTAGTGTATGATAGCACTCTCATAGTCCAACGGAATGGAAATCCGACACGACTGGAGAGATTAGGCGCAGGACCGACAGGTCTCAGAGGCACAGAGAGACAGTCACACTCTGTGGCGTGGTGGAAGTGTGTCCGACTGCTACGCAAGAGGTCGTGGGTTCGATTCCCACACGGACACCACTTTGTGTGATCCACAAATTTTCCGAGTCTGGGTGTGCTTTGTGTCCGTGACTTGTATGTTTAACACCGTGACTTTTACAGGGCTTGTACCCTACTGCGGGAGTCGTATATTATAATAATAATAATAATAAAAAAACAGTGGTAACATTTATTAACCTCGCTTATCAGTCGATTTGCTCGGTCACCACTGAGTCACAGACCCTAAGGGGATGACGGGCGAGAAATCCGCTGCTGATAAAAAGTTATCAACAACAGATTTCTTGCCTTTCAACTGTATTTAACCCGTTCATAATTATTACATTTATTAATAACATCTGAGTTGAGAGAATGGTATCAAGGTCATTCCGCTTAGCTATTTACAATACTTACCTACTTACTTGATGCAATAATTAATTGCAGTGAAAGGTTTGTAATGTGACATATGTAGGTATGTGTAAATATCATTATTTACACATATGCTATATTTTGTTACGTAGGTACCTACTCAATTCGGCGGAATAGTTTGTTGAAATTTACACAGGTGTAAATGCGGAACAAGGAAGAAGAGTATCTTTCACATCTAGCGTTCCTGCTTGTATAGGTGTTCCTTTTGTAACGTGAGTAAGCAACTATGAAGGGTAAAGTTGCTTATGTCGTACCCCCTAAAGTAAAAATGCTGTAATATTTAAACTAATCGAAATTAAACTAAATCTTTTACTAAACTAATTCTTAAATCGTCCATTAATCCTTTATTTTAAAATTTATAGTTCAATACATAATCCGAAGATAGAACAAAGTGGAGTGCAATTGGAGAGGCCTATGTCCAGCAGTGGACTGCGATAGGCTGATGATGATGACATAATCTATTTATTTAAGTAGTAATTTAAACATTTTTCAGCCTTCGGTACGGCTAAGGCACCTGGTCACAGTACCTATTGATAGAGCATATTTAGCTGGTTACCTAACTCGTACCACCTAACATACTTAGAATAAGGGACGAGTTTTCCTGGTCATCGACACACAAAGCAGAATGATCTAATAAATATCTGTAAAACTATTATTTTCCTTATTAAAGCCAAATATGGAAATTTATATGTTTGTGCAATGTAGTAAGTATGATAACTACTGAAATAAGGACAATGCAGAAACAATTGTACGACTAAGGAATTTTCAATAGGTACGAATTAGGCGGCATAATTAACTGTAGGAACCAAGTTTCAAACCAAAACTATTGACATTACGTAAAAGTTTTCATAGCATAGTTAGGGCTAAATTAACTCGAAATTAACAACAAAATTTTAACTGTATCACAAAAATAACTTAATTATCCTATTTACTGTAAAACTAACTTACGAATAGGCTTGAAATTGTAGTAAAAACAGCAAAAAAAAAAAAATTCTATATTTTTCGATGACGGGAGCTGACTTTCTGACCCACTCGTTTTTAATCAATCACATGGCTAAGCAATTTACGTTTTTGCCAATGTGGTCATTTTTCGTAGATACGAAACGATATATTGGTGGGATAGGACTTAGGCGGCGGTACGACTAAAGCAACCTTACCCTAGGTATTAAAAAAATATACCTACATCGAAATTAGATTAAGGTTTACAGATGCGAAAGGTTAGTTTAGAATAACTGACTAGATAGGTAACCTATATAGCACGATTCTGCACGATATACTTCCTATTACTGCGGTATTACATAATTATACAATTTCATACAGTCGGAGGCACTTTACTAAGTTCATCGAGATTCATTAATGCCTCCGACTGCATGACATTGTATAATTATGTAGGGGATCTTGTTTCCATCTTTTTTGTGCAGGCGGGTTTTTTTATTTTTATAATTTATTTTTTTATTTAATACTTTTTAGTAGTTGTAGGATGTAACCGATGTGGCAACTTACTTTTAACACAGCTATTGTCAATAATTGAAAATACAATGGTTGCTTACTAACTTTTTAGTATAAAAGTCATAATCATGTTATACCTTTTTGAAATGCTTAATATTTGATACCCATATTGCAGTATTCGAAACAACTTTTTTTTTCACACCTCTTTATTTTGAAATCTCACAGCCGCCATGTTTGTTTCTTAAAAACGTCACCTATCTTAGAACACTTGGGCGATTAAGACGAATCTAACGACGTGTGAATTGTATAATTCCGTTCAGTGGATTGTGAGATATCAGGTAATAAAGAATATTACATACATACAAGATACGCGCGAAAAACATAACCCTTCTTTACAGTCGTGTAAAAAGTACCCAGTTCAAGATAACTGATTAAATCAGGCGTCACATGGTGGCCATCCATCTCAAATTGATTACCTATTAAGGAGGGATTATTCATTTAGCGCTACGCACAAAGCGATACGGCCGCCCGTTTCGATCGCACACAACCATTACTTAACAGTGCGCAGGACAAAACAAGGTCAAATAATCGTTCGTACTTATGTAAGATATTTAGTTGTATAGATTACGAACGCCATAGCCATGACAGCACCAAAATCCATTTTTTTCCGTTATTTCAAGTTTTTTTTACGGGTTAATATTAAGACATACACATACTTAAATTTCTTTTTATCATCAATCAATCAAATATTTTTTTTGTAAAACTTAGGTAATAATTTATTTGTAAAACATACAATTTGGTCTTTTAAATAAATATTGTTGCACTATGTTTGTTTAGTTAAGTTTTTTCTCTCTTTCACGCTTTGGGGAGAGCTCAGAGGGAATATAAAACTTCGTAATACTACCTCCCACTTCTGAAGCTGTTCGGTCTGTCAATCTACTTATTCGTATTTCGATTGTTGTACGCAAGTAGGTAAGTTTTACCCATATTGTCTTTGGTAGATATTAGGGAAGGGAATTCCCTTGCAACTTCAATCGTTGTGATTGTTTATGTAATTTTCCTTTGATTATAAAGAAATGTTCATGATACGGAAAACATAATTAGAAAATTCTCATATACATAGGGTAATTGTGAACTAGATCTCAATGACTCTATATTAACATTTAATGTTCGAACAGCAATAGATAACGCCGAAGAAAAGAACAAAGCAATAAAAACTCACGGCCACTATTTTCCAAATTGACAATTTATACAATGTTAATAATAATGTTATCTTTGCTAAGTGACAGTTTTATATTACACTAGCTGTCCCGCGCATTTTCGTCGGCGTAAATTTTCCCCGTTTTTGCAACATTTATCATTGCTGCTCCGCTCCTATTGGTTGTAGCGTGATGTTATATAGCCTATAGCCTTCCTCGATAAACGGGCTATCCAACAGTGAAATATTTTTTTAATTAGGATCAGTAGTTCCTGAGATTACCGCGTTCAAACAAACAAACTCTTCAGCTTTAATGTTAGTATAGATAGCGTCTTTAAATTAAGCTGAAGACAAACGTACCCTAACAACTATAGGTAACAGACAGACGGAGTTGCTTTCACATATAATAATTTTAGTATGAATCAACAAGTTGATCTCGTCTCAAGTGCATCTTCGTTTGTCAAAGCCACTTTATTCGCCACAGGATGAAGAGAATTGTGAACGGATCTCGTCACAAAGAATCATTTTATGAGAATATGTATCACTTAACTGTTCTGTATTCTGCTCGTGAATTCTTTCCAGTGGACATTTTTTATTTTGCTGGGATAAAACTAGCCTATGTGCTATTCCAAACTAAATCTATCACTGTGCGTAGGCGTACACAGGATTATTTTTGGGTTGGGTGGGGGTTTAGGCACGGCAAACGGCACGCGTAGTGTAGGACTCCCTCAGGCCAGGTGGAGTGATGATTTACGCAAAACGGCTGGCAGGAGCTGGATGCGAGAAGCCGAAGATAGAACAAAGTGGCGTGCAATTGAAGAGGCCTATGTCCAGCAGTGGACTGCGATAGGCCGATGATGATGATGATGGGAGTTTAGGTGGTGCTTACATTTTGCCGATGTTGGCGAAACAGAATACACCCTATGCCCCCCCCCCTCACTAGAAGCTCAGCCCATGGTTCGGGTGACTGGGGTCTTATGATTATGAGGCTTAGATTTTCGACCGGTTTTGTTATTGTCTAACCTTGTTTATTTTTTACACAAAAATATCTTTATAAATTACTATAACTCATACATTAATGCATTTGTAAAGTAATTGGCAAGAAATGCCTATAAAAATTACTTCAATTACTATAACTCAGACAAAAATAAATAATTAATTTGGCAAAAACTGACATGTTTAAAAATGGTGGCCCGCAGAAGAAAGGATGATATTCAATAGTCAGCATCAAGATTTTCCCATTTTTTTTTTTTTTTTGGGTAGAGTAGCTAGCTCTACACTCTAAAAACAAATACAAACATTGTAGATATAGGTAAATTATGTATGTGCATGTATTTATTTAAGTATTTATCATTAAGATATAATTATCAATAAGATATAATCGAAGTCGGTATTAGGTTATCTACTAAATAGGTATTTAGCTAATAAGAATAACATAAACACACTTAATATTATTGTCTCTGATTTAGGGTAATTACTCTGACGAAGAGACCAGGACTGCGCCATAACCTAACAAAATTGACCACTCTCTAGAAAGAGACAACGCAACTTTGTGGACAATGCCTTTCAAAGGCCGCACGAGTTTTTGATCTCTTTCTCGCTTTGCAGTCAATATTTACCTACTTTTTAATTGAAAGGGATGGCACAGTCCTGACCTTTAAGTGGTAATTACCGAATTAACCACTTCTTCCTAGTTTATTGCTAACTGCTTTACACGAACGTAAAAACTCAAACTCTTTTCTCCGTTGACAACAAATCATAAGAAATGACAGTAAAATACAAAGAGTAAAATAATACTTCGGAAAGTGAAATCAATAAACCAACCACAATATTTCACACCAATAACTATGACAATTTAAAACCTTTTAGGTAATTAATAATAAATTAATACCTTGTAATTAGTTGGAATAGCACTTACCTTGCATGAAAGTCATTGTAATGGATAATATCGAGCTTGTACAATCCTTCGAAGGGCAAAGCGAACGAACTTGCATAACCTAGTAACGCTGAACAACACAATACTGCAAACATTTTGTAATAGTAAATATTCCGTCAATGTTATTTTCTTTTTTTTTAGCAAAAGGCGCGCGCGGCCCCTCTCGCTGTTGATTGGAGACTGACACGAAAAACGGAACACGACTGGAATACGCGCGCGAAACAAAATTTCACGATCGTAAAGTGGCGCGAAATGTAATAACGCGATCGACTGATGAATTGGGAGGGGCAGTTTATTGATGTGATTTGCTAACCGTGTAAAAAAAGGTTAGTGAAGTTAGAACTACAAGATGTAGTAAGTAGTAAGTATGTAGGGGATTTGGCGACATAGGACTATTTTTTTTTAAATCTGTATACTTCATGATGCACCCACTTCTGATTGTAACTCTACCTGTTTCTGACCTATTCTAGCAGCTAGCATTTTAGCTCTTGTAAAGCAATATTTGTAGTAGGTACCTATGTTTGTGTAGGCACGTAGGTATACTGAACGGGGACTGAGAAAGACTTTTCCTTTTTGGTGCAATAAAGAGAGATTATTAGAATTTATGCATTTAAATTGTATCTATCTAAGTATATGTATATTATAGCTTCCCCTATGTGAAGGGCTTATTAACGTTGACCAATGCGAGTGCAGTCGCGCGTAAAATAAGGCTAAACCTTACCGTCCTTTCTGAATGCTTGCGAGAGGTATAAAGTTACTTTTAGTTTAGGGATCACAAACACGGTCTTAGACTTTGAAACAATTCGTGGAAATATAAAAAAAATACACAAGGAATAAATAAAACCCTAAACATTTTTTACATTATAAATATTATTATTGGCTTCATCAAATTCTATACTTACATTAAATTTTGTTTGACAAATTCGGCTTTTATAAAAGTTGATGTTTGAAGGTAAAAATGAATATTTTTTATAGTTTATAATAAGCCGTTTATTATTTCTTTAGTCAGTTCTTGATCACAATTCTGCCATCAGTTTTAATTTTAAGTGGTTAATGTTTCATAATGTATTGTCTTAATACATCTTGAGTGCACCCAATCATTCTTGCATTTCGTTTGTGTTTTTCAATCATCTAAAATTATATTTCACTTTGATAACATTCAATTTTTTTGTCTTAAAAGTATAATTATCAACTAATATGATGTCTCACAGCTGAGCACTGGTCTCCCCAGAAAAACCTACTCATGGAGGTCTTGTGGGTAACTGCCATAATCGCCACGCTAGGCGAGCGGGTTGGCGATCGTACGAGTAGTAAGGCTTCAAATTACGCAGAGGACGTTGCTGCCCATCCTCTGGAGTGATATCCTTTAGTCACCTATACGACACCCGCGGGAAGCGATAGAGTGGTATTATTCTTAAGCCGGACACTGTAAGTAATGGTGGCAAAATACTTTTAAGGTCCAGGCCGCACTACAGTAAACAGCTGCAATGTGTGACTCAAGGAAACAATGGGTTTTTTGATTATACTCTTGATAGATACTCTTTAATAAACGATATAATTAAATTGCACAGGTACCTACCTAATTTTCTATAGCTAGAGGTGCAATAGGCGGCCTTATCGCAGGCTGCCATTTCAGACAACCTTGGAATGGACTATAAGACTAAAACAATGTCAATATGCGATGTACAAACACGAAATCTATAATAGTACTTATTTAAATCTACGTAGCTATCATACGTAATTATATATACATAAATATGTACAAAATAAACACCCACATAATAAGTACATAGGCATATAAAAAACACACATTTTCATATATACCAACATTAATTATTATCATAATTTCCTTAAATTACAATGAAGACAAGTAGTGCTGAATTTATATAATTATGTAGGGAATCTTGTTTGTGCAGGCGGATTTTAATTGTTTTACAACTAGTAATAGTTTGTGAACGTGTGTTGGATGTTTTCAGGCAAACCATTCCAAAGGCGTGCGGCTTGAACTGTAAAGGATTTTTCGTAAAAGCTTGTGGAGTGCATTGATATTTTTAGTCTCAAGTTGTCCGATGATCTCTGGTACCTCGTACGAGTGTCACACAGATATGCGAACCTTTTTAGGGTTCCGTAGCCAAAATGGCAAATGGAGATAGTTCTAGTTATAGTCCCTCCGTCCATCCGTCTGTCCGTTCGTTAGCTCAGAGACCCATAATATTAGAACGCTGTAATATGCAATGGATAGGTATACATAGTTATTAGTTAAACCAACAAAGTGGTAGAAAAAATCTTAAAAATTTTTTTTTTACCGTAAAGTGGGGATGTTATTTTTTTTCTCACCTACCCCGTATTCTGGAGTGTTGTTGGATAGGTGTTTTAAAAATATGTAGGGGTAGTGAATATCACGTTTCGATTTAGGGATCCGTTTGTTAAATCTTAAGCCTTAATGTGCAAATTTTTGTTAAGAGTCGAATGTCCCCCCTCCTGCCGGCTAAGTGGTTGTTTTTGGAGATGTGAACAACCAAGTGAGAAGTAACCATAAAGCAATGTGCGGCGTCTCGGAGCCTTAAGTGACCCCCCCCCCCCTCCCCACCTCAATCTAAAATATCTGAGTTCTCCCGTTTATCCCGTTTTTATTTTGTAATGCAGTAAAATACCTACTTAATTAGATATATACCTATCTAAACGAATAAGCCCCTTGTTAACGAGACGGTTTTCCGCCGGGTCCAGGCACGGTTTAAAGCCGTGTCACAGATAATATAATACTATACTAGTAGCCGTGTCTACTTCCGCAAACCGTCTGGTTAACAAAGGGCCTTAGTCATAGCTTCGTATAATACACTAACAATTACGTAAGAACAGTTAAAACAATGTACCTACGTAATACAAATATAATTACATGGTATGTTTATTATTCAGTTTCTTATTGTCGCACGTCATTCTTGATCACCCATGACATTGCTAATCAAGAACAAGATTAATGATATCCATAAAGCTTCAATAATTTTTATCAAATGCATAAGTAGATCAGCATCAGCCTGTATTGGTTTCCCTGCACGACATAGGCCTCTTCCAATACACGCCACAACACCCGGTTCTCTGCCTTCCTCAACCAGCTCCATTTCAATGACCTTCTTTAGAACGACGACAGTCCGTCCAGCTGGGAGACTATGTTTACCGAGTACTGGTCGTTTCCTCAAGGCGGCCATCTATCCTTCAGTAACTAATTGCTAAAACGACTTGATCCCTGATATTTTTACCCGACTGTAAAGAAGGGTTATGTTTTTCGCGCGTATCTTGTATGTATGTATGTATGTAATATTCTTTATTACCTGATATCTCACAATCCACTGAACGGATTTAAACAATTCAGACGTCGTTAGATTCGTCTTGATTGCCCAAGTGTTCTTAGATATGTGACGTTTGAAAAAAACACAAGGCGGCTGTGAGATGTCAAAATAAAGAGGTGTGAAAAAAAAAGTTGTTTTGAATACTGTAATATGTGTATCAAATTAAAGGGCTCATCATAAGCATTTCAAAAAGGTATAACATGATTATGACTATCATACTAAAAAAAATAGTTAGCAACCTTTCTTTTGTCAATCTTCAATACTTGACAATAGCCGTGATAAAAGTAAGTTGTTACATCGGTTACATCCTACAACTACTACAAAGTATTAAATATCATGTGCAGAGGTATTTGCTTTCCATCAATGGAGCTTACGAGAAAACTGACAAATTCGGACGAAAAAGGCAGGTGAATTGGTACTACCAACTTACGTGAGCAACATGAAGTATCAGATTCATAAACTCCTGCGTGACATTTCATTTTAGCAGCATGTACCAGTAGTTGTTAAATAGTAGACAGTGTTAAATGTTAGGAAAAGGAAACGTGATACTACGTATTGCAAATTCATATAAATATTATTTTATGAACCACATTATTTTACTGTCTTGACGAAAAAAAGGAAGAAATAAGGATCGAGACTGCAAAATGTTGTACATTATGCTTCAATTGATGGTTAATAAAAAAACAGGTTATTTCAAATAACATAACTTTTATTTACAGTATTTACAATTATTGATTTGAAACATAACATAAATTATTTAAGATGTTTATATAGGTGGCCAGTATAAAGTGACTTCATTATGTGCGGACTCGGGAACCCATCTTAAGTATTCGTCCAGAAGAACTGTAACAATAAACAGTGAAATATGTATTATCAAACTATTATAATTAAATCGTTATTTTTGAAGTTATGTGTCTACATTCTTAATAATTAAGAGTTTGAATCAATTGTATTTATATATTGTAAACTCAAAAATAACGATTATAATAAAATCGTTATTTTTGAAGTTATGTGTATGCATTCTTAATAATTAAGACTTTTAATCAATTGTATTATCAGACTATTATAATTAAATCGTTATATTTGATGTTATGTGTATGCATTCTTAATAATTAAGAGTTTTAATCAATTTTGTATTATCAGACTATTATAATAAAATCGTTATTTTGGAAGTTATGTGTATGCATTCTTAATAATTAAGAGTTTTAATCAATTGTATTATCAGACTATTATAATTAAATCGTTATTTTTGAAGTTATGTGTCGCATTCTTAATAATAAAGAGTTTTAATAAATTGTATAATCAAACTATTATAATAAAATCGTTATTTTTGAAGTTATGTGTCGCATCCATACTAATATTATAAATGTGAAAGTAACTCTGTCTGTCTGTCTGTTACGCTTTCACGCTCAAACCGCTGAACCGATTTAGATGAAATTTGGTATGGAGATAGTTTGAGTCTCGGGGAAGGACATAGGATAGTTTTTATCGCGATAACCGACATCCACGCGGGCGGAGCCGCGGGCGAAAGCTAGTTCTTAATAATTAAGAGTTTTAATCAATTGTATTATCAAACTATTATAATAAAATCGTAATTTTTGAAGTTATGTGTATGCATTCTTAATAATTAAGAGTTTTAATCAATTGTATTATCAGACTATTATAATAAAATCGTTATTTTTGAAGTTATGTGTCTACATTCTTAATAATTAAGAGTTTTAATCAATTGTATTATCAAACTATTATAATTAAATCGTTATTTTTTAAGTTATGTGTATGCATTCTTAATTATAAAGAGTTTTAATCAAAATATATTTTTTGAATACAACGAAATGAAGAGACGAGCAAGTCGTGCGCCTGGAGGTCACCCGCCCATAACAGTACTAGTGCCATCTAACTTCTTGTTTGGCAAAGATCTTAATGTTGCCGCGACCGCACCGCATTTGAGGAGAGTCTTTTCAAAAAGTGATAAAAGCATTTTATCTGTTTTTACAGGAAATAGAATATAACGATTATGGAAACACCACTTCACGTACAGCTCCGAGAATCTTGATTATTTTATTGCAGTTTTGAAATAATATTTTAAAATAATTATTGCTCCAAGTTTAATTAAAATCGGTTAATTACCTATAACTATAAATACAATTTAAACTCCGCTTCACTTAAAACCATAATTATATTAGAATGGTTATTTGAAAATAGGTAAAAAAATGGTTGTCTGTAAAGTCGGTTTACGGACGATAATTTTACGTGATAACGTCATAAGAAAACATTGATGACATTGTAATAAACAATCATGTATGTGACAGCTTTAGTTCCAATTGTATAGCATATCCCTGCCATCGCCATTCGCTGATAGGCTGATAGCTTTAGTTCCAATAGGGATGTTGACTGTAAAGTCAAATCAGTCTCTTTTTATGAAATGTCAAAACGACAGGCTCTATAGAAATGTGTATGGATTACTATGACGTCATAAGTTCCTATCGTCAAATCATTATCTACTTTTAGTAATAGTTTTCATGATTTTAAATTTAAAAAAAAAACAGTTATTTTCAGAGCTTTTTAAGATCTACTATTACCTGATTAGTATAAAATAATTTACTTTTATTGTAGTCAACTACCCAATTGTATCGCAAGCCACTGCAATCGCTATTTGCTGATAGGCTGATACTTCAGCCTATTAGCAGGCGGTGACACTTTTAATGCGCGCTACCCGTCATCGATTTATACGACGCTATCACTTTAAAAAAATAAAATACTTATAATACAGTAAGCCACTTACAGTTTTTCTGTTCGTCCCAAACTTTTTTCAACGCATCTTTGGTCCCAGTCCGCTTCGCTATCATCGCTTTTAACAGGACTTCGGTTCTAGGCTGCAATTTGGCCCAACTCTTCACCATAGTCGATGGTGGGGATAACAGGGAACTCGTGTATTTCTTCAGTTTTGGGAACACAACGCCCTCTAGGAGGTAGCGGGCGAACCATCTGTGGAAAAGGTTTAACCTTGGCTTAGCTTATTGTGGACTTGAAGAAATAAAAAAAATATTGCCATGAATATATCGTACAAAAATGAGCAACCTTATGTTAGTATTAAGGGGCGTCTAAACGGGCCATTTTTTACGGCAATTTGTGGCGGCAATCCTGTGGCCAGCAACATGGCAGTACTCTCCAATAGTGATTTGATGATTGTCGGACGCTCGCTGAGCGATCGATTTTCCGTAATGTTGCCCGGGCAATTTTGTTGTTGTTTCAGTCGCTCTCTATTTTATTTTTGCCGGGTTGTGTTGCCCGTTTAGGAGAAAATCATGCGCCAAACTATTGCAGACATATTGCCATTATTGGTCGAGCAATTAATTGCCAATAGTGCCGCCACAAATTGCCGTAAAAAATGGCCCTTTAGACGCTCCTTTATACATTATGATTTTTAATATACTAATAACTTCTCGCTCGTGGTTTCTTTACATGACACTAAATAACTTTGTTTTATTAGTTTGGATAAATATATGTGGATTAGTTTTGTAATTTTGTTTTGATTATTAGTATGATTTGGTAGAGAATTTAGTATTTTTTTTTTATGTTATCTGTGGTAGGGCTGAAGTCTGAAGTTGTCGAGCTGTCAAAAAAGAGAAAAGACTTGTTGTGATGAACGGAAAGAGTATTCTGTACTTACGAGATAAAATTAAATAAAGTGCTAAAATAATTATCTTCAAATTTGTTTTGAGCCACATCCCCACAACTTTTGGGGGCTCGTCCGGGATGTGAAACAATATTTGAAGTGAATCGACGACGAAAACCAAAGACTCATCCAATAAAAAAAAAGTGCCGGTTCGTGACAACTTAAGCCGCCATTGTGAACGCCATTTGCATCTGTTTTACCGACGCACCGCCAGTGACGACGGCCCGCCGAGTGAAGTTAGCAACAAGTGTCAATGTCATTCCTACTTTACCGACACATAATGGTAGAAAATGTTGCCAGCCGAGAATTATTTTGCTAAAATGGTAGTTTTTGAAGAAGACTGTCTGAATTAATTATTTTTATATGAAGACTGAAGATTAAATTAATTTGGATCTTAATGAGTACCAAAAAGCTATCATTTTGTACGACTAGCAAAAGAAGAAATTCTCAGAGTTCTAAGACCAACACAAGTATTACCGCCAAGATGCCGCCGAAAACGGACAGCAAAGAAAGCGAAGATGAAGACGTTGAGGTACAGATTTCCTTCAAGGATTTGGAAAAGTCGATGACAATTTTCACTGGAGACGACACCTACCCTATTGAGACATTTATCGACGAATTCGAAGATACTGCTCAGCTTATGAAGTGGACTAAAATCGAGAAATTGATTTATGCTAAGCGACTTTTGGATGGAACTGCAAGACTTTTTCTGAGATCTCTGGGAAGAGTTAAAGACTACGCGAGCTTAAAGAAAGCTCTTAAAGAAGAATTTGGCCCTAAGGTTAATAGCGCAATGATACATAAGAAACTTGCCGCGCGTAAAATGAAAAATGAGGAAACATACCAACAATACTTTTTGACCATGAAAGAATTGGCACTCCATGGCAAGGTAGAAGACGCTGCATTGATGGAATATGTCATTGATGGTATTCGTGACCTTGAGACTAACAAAGCGATTCTGTACGGTGCCACGGACATAAAAGAATTCCGAAAAAAATTGGACATATACAGCGAATTCAGAAAGAAAGTACAAAGTAAACCTGCACCTGTTCATTCATCTAATTCAACGGAAAAACGTAAAACGACTCACGGGAAAAGATGCTTTAACTGTGGTGAGTTAGGCCACCAATCACCATCCTGTTCCAAGGGAATCAAATGCTTTAAATGCAATGAATTCGGTCACAAATCTACTGAATGTACCAATAACCAACATAAGAAGACACTCAATATCCAGAATAAAGAAGAAGAAGAAATACAAGAACAAAATAAAGATAAGAAGGAGTTAGTTCCCTACAAGAAGATAATGATTAACGGAATAGAATTTGTAGCTCTCATAGATACCGGAAGTGACGTAAGCCTAATTACAAAATCAGAATTTGAGAAGATTAAAGATAGTATTATAGACTACAAAACAAAATCGACTTGTCTAACAGGAATAGCAGAGAATAAAGTCAATACGGAAGGAATATTCTCAGCCACAGTCCAGATTGACCAGTACCATGCAGATGTAAAGTTCTGTGTCGTAAAGGACCATGACATACCCGTAACTGTTCTAATTGGCAATCCTATACTCAAAGATTTTGAAGTGCACTTTACTCCCGATGGAGTCTATATGGAAAAAATTATGCACCTCACTCTTTTAGTCGAAGACAATAAAGCCAATCAAGAATATGATATAGAAGAATCCAAGTATGCAGAAGAAATTTACAAGATGTGTAGAGAATATAAACCTAATAATAAGAAAAGTAGTAGCAACGTCGAACTAAAGATTTTACTAACAGATGAAGATCCTGTCTACCAAAGCCCAAGACGTTTGTCGCCTTTAGAAATGAATATCGTGAACAAACAAATAGAAGAATGGATGGCAAAAGGAATAATCAAGCCTAGTAAATCTGACTTCGCATGCCCAATTGTCCTGGCTCACAAGAAGGATGGATCACGTCGAATGTGCATGGATTATAGAAAATTAAATAAAAAGGTTATACGTGAAAGATTCCCATTACCAGTAATAGAGGACCAGATAGATAAGTTAAAGGAAGCAAAGGTATTCACCTCGCTCGATTTATGTAACGGATTTTTACACGTGAATGTGCATAAAGACAGCCAGAAGTACACAGCCTTTGTCACACCTCAAGGTCAATATGAGTTCCTCAAAATGCCCTTTGGACTGTGTACAGCGCCATCTGTATTTCAAAGGTTTGTCAACGACGTTTTTAGTAACCTTATTGCCGACGGGACCGTAACGGCCTACCTTGATGACTTAATTTTACCATCTACAACCGAAGAAGAGGGATTAATGAAGCTTGAAAAGGTGTTACAAAAAGCAGAAGAATTTGGTTTAGAGTTCAACTGGAAAAAATGCCATTTTTTGAAAAGAGAGATCGAATATCTTGGTTACATCATTCGTGATAATGAAGTGAGACCATCGAAAGACAAAATTAATGCCGTGGCAAAGTTTAGGCAGCCAGAAAATGTGAAAGCTGTTCAGTCATTCTTAGGACTTACCGGCTATTTCAGAAAATTTATTAAGGACTACTCACTGATAGCAAAACCGATGACCGACTTATTGAAAAAGAATATTCCATTTGATTTTAATGAAAAATGTCTAAAAGCCTTCCAAGAGCTTAAGAAGATATTGTGTATGTCACCTGTACTCAAAATCTACAATCCTGACTTGCAAACTGAATTACACACAGACGCCAGCGCAGATGGTTATGGAGCTGTGCTCCTACAAAGAAGCCCTAATGATGACAAACTCCACCCAGTCCACTATATGAGCAAAAAGACTACTCCGACTCAAAAAAATTATCATAGTTACCACTTAGAGGTATTAGCTATCGTAGAAGCTATTAAGAAATTTCGGATTTACCTTCAAGGAATACATTTTAAAATAGTAACTGACTGCTCCGCATTAACTATGACTTTACAAAAGAAGGACTTACCTCCAAGAGTCGCCCGCTGGGCTCTGCTACTTGAAGAGTACGATTACGAGATTGAACATCGACCAGGATCAAGAATGAGGCACGCTGATGCGTTAAGTAGGTATCCTGTTTGTCTAATGATCGCAGAAACCACAGTACGCATCAAAAAAGCTCAAGATGAAGACGCTTACATAAAAGCATTGAAGAAGATACTAGAAAAGGAGCCGTACCACGATTATATTTTACAAAAGGACATACTCTACAAGGAAAAAAACGGCAATAGACTTATCGTGGTACCCAAGAAAATGCAATTTGAAATAATAAGAAAGAATCATGAACGAGGACATTTCGGAGTAGCAAAGACTGAAGAATTAATAAATAGAGAATTTTACATAGAAAATTTACAAGATAAAATAAGAAAGACCATAAACAATTGTGTTGAGTGTATCCTGATATCGAATAAAAGAGGGAAGAAAGAAGGCTTCCTACACCCAATAGATAAAGGAGAAGTGCCATTGTCAACTTACCATATCGATCATCTTGGACCACTGACGTCAACGCACAAGAATTACAAGTATATCCTAACTGTCGTCGACGGCTTCACTAAATTCACTTGGATTTATCCTGTTAAGACTTTGACTACTGCAGAGACGTTAGATAAACTGAGTTTACAACAGCAAACTTTTGGGGCACCCGAAAGAATAATAACCGACCGAAATGCGGCATTCACCTCAAACGACTTCCAAGAATACTGTAAGAACGAGAACATTACGCACTATACAATCACTACTGGACAACCCAGAGGAAACGGCCAGGTTGAACGTATCCACCAGGTTATCATCGCCGTGTTGAGCAAGCTTAGTGCGGATGACCCTACGAAATGGTACCGTAGAGTATCTACTGTACAACGTTGTTTAAATGGAACGTACCAACGAAGCATCGGAATGACTCCGTTCGAATTGTTATTTGGAGTTATCATAAGGGACAAAGACGAAGAATTGCTAAAATTGATAGAGGAAGAAAATATGCGATTGTTTAATGAAAAAAGGCTAGAACTTAGACAGAAGGCTAAAGAGTCGATTAGAAAGATACAGGAGGAGAAATTAAGAAGTTATAACAAAAAAAGGAAAGAAGCTATTGTCTACAACGTAGGTGATATTGTGGCAATTAAGAAGACCCAATTTTCTCAGGGCTCAAAACTATTCCCGAAATATCTAGGGCCATATGAAGTAACCGCTAAAAAACGCAATGACAGATACACCGTCAAGAAGGTGGGAAATGGGGAAGGTCCCATTAATACTTCAACTTCTGCAGATCTAATGAAGGCGTGGATTGCACCAGAAGAAGAGAGTTCATCTGGGACAGATGAAGAGCAGGATGACCGTGTGGATTAGTTTTGTAATTTTGTTTTGATTATTAGTATGATTTGGTAGAGAATTTAGTATTTTTTTTTTATGTTATCTGTGGTAGGGCTGAAGTCTGAAGTTGTCGAGCTGTCAAAAAAGAGAAAAGACTTGTTGTGATGAACGGAAAGAGTATTCTGTACTTACGAGATAAAATTAAATAAAGTGCTAAAATAATTATCTTCAAATTTGTTTTGAGCCACATCCCCACATATATATAAAAATGAATGTTTGTCTGTCTGTATGTCCTCTATGCGTTTCGAAACCATTGCTCAGATTATGATGAAACTTTGGCAGGGTGTTGCAGAATGTTGCGGAAAACGAATGGCACTAACTGGCAACTGTAACGTCAAAACTCGTTATCAATGTCATTTTAGGCGTTTATATCCATAAGAGTTATTACAAATAACTTTATGGATATAAAGGTTGGCTCTATGGATGGGATGTTTTTTTAGAGGTATACATTTAAAATAAAACAAAACAAGTAAAAATAATGTTGATGGCTAGGCTACGGTGTTGACTTTATATAAAAGATAATTTTATGCCATTAGTGTTTAAAGATGATTTCGGGCATATGGGCGCCGCGGCTAGCTCCAATGAAGTATAGTAATTAAGTTCAAATTTTGTTCACTTTATCGAGCGGTTTTACTGCTACGTCAACAAGCAGAATTGCTTAATTTGGAGTGGCAAAAACTTGGTATGTTACGGAAGTAGTTATATCGGAACCAAAGTCTGAGTCGGAGTTTTTAAATTTGGTTTGTCGGAGTCGGAATCGTAGTCGAAGGTGGTAGTCGAAGACAAATATGTTGAGATAAGAGTTAATACCTTTAAAAAAAAAACACCCGTTATTTACACGCAGTCATATTATGTCTATATGTATGGGTAATAAATGTCTTACGAATAGATAAAGAGAGAAAACCGTAGCTGACTGTCTCCCCTACTCTATCTGAAATAACTCTATGTCTCTGGATATTGGGTACGACTACAATTAGTTTTTGAAATAAAATTGCAAATGTAGCGCGCCTTAACCATGTTTTTTATTTTTCTGACCAGACTATAAGTGTGCCAACTGGAAGCATGTGTATTTTCAACCTAACCATAGTTACAGACAAAAACCATTATGTAACAATTGTGATTTATATTTTCTTCTGATTGAAAAAATATATTTTTTTAGAAAGGTATCTAGCTATGTGGGATTGTGGTCCCACATTACTAGCAATCTGTTAAACCCTTTAGCTAAGCTCAATGGCTTGTGTTAACAGTGAGTTCACGTCGGTAGTATAATGGGTAGGATTAGAACCCGCGACCTTTCAATTGCGAGACCGATGCCTTAGCCATTACGGTGTTCTATTCACTTACTTGTATCTGTCAATTTTATCAGGAAAGTCAACTTCTACTGTAGGTAGTTCCCAGCCAGCTTTGCCGAATGTTCCGTTGAAGTGACACTTCACTTTACCTGACTTCTCATCGAATCTTGGAGGAGGGTCCGATAGTGGATCGCCTAGTATAGAGAGAGACGAATATATTTTAATATCGGATTAAGTCTAGGAAAACCGGCATGACGAGACATATTTATATTATATAATTGTAATAATATCTTGGGACAACTCACACAACGCTATCTGATCCCAAACTAAGCAGAGCTTGTACTATGGAAACTAGACAACTGATAAACATACTTATATATTTCTAAATACATACATATTATAGATAATTAACACCCAGACACAGAATAAACCATCGTGCCTATCCACAAAGTTTTTATGCTGGGTGGGGATCGAACCCACGACCTATTGCGTAGCAGTCGGATACACCCCTACCGCGCCACAGAGGCAGTCATTTTTAAATTCATTCAATTCATTGTCAAGTTTTATTTATTTTCAGATAACAGAGATGCATAGTGTTAGTGAAGTGATTATGTAAAACTTTCGCGGGCCGGAGTTCAATTTTTAAGATTCCGTAGCCAAAATGGCAAAACGGAACCTTTATAGGTTCGCCATCCCCGTCCGTCCGTCCGTCCGCAGCTCAACTCAGAGACTGTGCTACAAAGCTGTAATTTAGCATGGATACACATATTACTTATGCCGACAAAGTGAAAAAGATTTGACTTGAAGACTCTGAAAGTTTTTTCAAAGTGAAAAAAAATCTTTAACGCCAAAGTGTGTTTGGTGGTGCATTAGATAGGTATTTTAAAGACGTTTAGGGGTTCTGAAGATCATTTTTAGATTTAGGGATCCGTTTGTGAAATATTAAGCACAATATTACATACTTGACTAAATGTTAAGTGTGTCCACCTGTGTCCCCCCCCCCGCATCCCCCCTGCCAGCTAAATGGTTAATGTTAGGTATGTGAATTTAGCTGGCACCGGCTCATATTCAAGGGTTGGTATGAGTCCATGATACTGAGTGCACATACCTATTTTTATCCAAATGGGAGTTTCCTAAAATTTTATTTATAATTTTTTCATTCGATAGTTTATTTATGATTAAAAAAGTTTTCAAAGAAAAAAATTATTACTTAAAAAGTTCTATGCCGTAATAATCCTATTGAATTTTGCAGCAGAGAAGGAATAACACTTATGCCATGCGCCTTTTGTTACTACAGCTGACTAATTAGAAAGTGCTGATCCGAATTGAAATCTTTCACTGTTGGATAGCCCATTTATCAAGGAAGGCTATAGGCTATATAACATCACGCTAGGACCAATAAGAGCGGAGCAGCAAAGAAAAATATTGCAAAACCAGCGATCTGTGAAATTTGGCTTTGTAGCTGTGAATATGGAAACACGTGTTTCAGCGTTTTGATCGAAAGCGATAAATCAACCCTTCAGGGGGTAAAATCAAATCAAGGCCGCCGGCGACAGCTAGTTACTCTATATTTTTAATCTAAGTTTCTAATCGCGTTATAACTTAGGTATAGCAATAAAAAACCTAAAAACAATAGGATTATAAATAACACCTATGTATTGTACATAAGGAAAAGTTGGTAATTTTATCATCTGGAGGCATACTCTAATCTTACTCTAATTCAATGAAAACGAAATTTTGATCAAAAATATACAGAGCCAGGAATATCTATTTAATCCATTCGTTCCTGAAAATCATCCATGGATTCGAACTTCTTATGCTTATCCAAAAATTAATTAGAATGGGGATTATTCTAATTAATTTTTGGATATGGTTGATGGTAAACTTAAGAAAACGAACATTCATGAAATTCTTTAAACAGAAAGAGAGTAGGCCTACTGTTACCTACTTTTTTTGGTGACAAATATAACGATTTTTTATTAGGGGAAACCCCACATGATGTTTACCCACCGATTACAATTTCTAGTCGATGTCCGGGGATATCCCGGAAGCTGTTATAGAATTAATCGTTTAATAAAAACATGGGTACCTATTTATACCGCAGTCGCCAACCGCAAGTAGACTGACCTTACAATATGGTAGTTAATTATATTGATAAAACAACAACATAATAATCACGTTCATAAGAATAATAATAATAAAAATTCTTTATTCTTTTCAAATTGCCAATGTTTACAATGCTTCTTTGTTTATAAACTGTATATGCAGGTAAGGTGCTGCCACCATTATATTATATATCATATTAGAGGACTGATGCAAAAACACGAGGTCAAAAATATGAAAAGAAGAGTACACGAGATTGCATAGGTATATCAACCTCAATGGTCACAACATAGTAGGAGCATCCATTTACAATGTAAAAACCTTATGTGCTTAAATATTGGCCTATTTACTGCTACTTAATGAATAAGTATACATGTTTTGCATAAGAAAGAAAAGAATGGCTTTAATTGATTGCACTTTATTAGATGAAGGCAATTACAGTCGAAACCTATTATAACGACATCGTTTACAACGACCGATCGGTTATTACAGCCAGATTGTAAAGTCCCTCCCGAATCTCTAGTAAACTATTCAGCAAACATACCGCCTATAACAACATCGGATACAGCGACATATCGCTTACAACGACGAAACTTTATCGATATTCATCGACTATAACGAACAACCGCTTCTTGTCCCAGCAAAACAAAACAATACGGACGATTTTAAATATTATTGGAAAATCTTTGAATGAATATTTAGGCGCATATATTGCCTACGCACTTTCTCCCGCTCATCCGAACCTCTTCTCGGCCATTTGACCTTGCATATTTTACACCAATTGTTTAGCGCGCTAAATGACTGCGTGAGCGACATCTTGATTTATAAGCGTTGGTATTCTAATTATTTCTTAATAAATATTTTTATTTCTTTTCTAACATTTCATTTGACAACAAGTTCACATACATAACCTATACCTATACTAGATAGATATGTACCTATAATAATATAACTACACAACTAATGTAACTGTATGTATGTATGTGTATTGCTTATAACAACTATCGGATATAACGTCGGCAACTATAAGGTCCCTTCAATGTCGCTATATCAGGTTTTGACATATAAAAATCACGTGCCACGGTTTTAGTGGTCAAACTCATTTGAATCGGCTCGCCCGGCGATTTTAATGATTTTTTTGTATATTCGGTAGGTATGAGAATAGGTCTTCGGTCGGAATCGAAAATTTACTACCTAATAAAATATCATGATTATTTTTTTTTATTACTAGCTGACCCGAGCAACTTCGTATGCGTTTTTGCAACTTTATTATCTCTCTTTATTCTACTCCGCTCCTATTGGTGGTAGCGTGATGTTATATAGCATAGGCTATCCAACAGTAAAATAATTTTTCAATTCCGTCCAGTAATTCCTAAGATTATCGCGTTCAAACAAACAAAAACAAACAAGAGTTGGGACACCACTTTGTGTGATCCACAAATTGTTGTACCGAGTCTGGGTGTACTTTGTATCCGTGACTTGTATGTTTGTAAAGTCCCCCGCGACACAGAGCTTGTTTCCCACAGCGGGAGTCGTCTTTAAAAAAATAAAATAAAGAGTTAGTGCCATTTACACTACACACTACCCACACCATTCAATTAATGTATAATGGCATAAATTTACACCATATATGTACTGGACTCTGAAATACAGTTCACACTAGTCTAGTTCAGGGCCCAGAGAATTCACAACTATTGTATAAACAACTTTGTCAATAAAAATATTATTATTATTACTATGTACTTTTTTAAAATTCAACTCCAATAGGAATCGGCACTGTACTCCTTAATACAAGTTACTTATATAACCTAGCTAGGAATACAGAACCTCACCCAGCATGTTAATGTAGTCTTTGTACAACCTAATACTATAATATTACTAGCTGTCCCGCGCAACTTCGTCTGCGTAAATTTTCCCTTTTTTTTTTTTTTTTTTTTTTTTTTCTTTTTTTACAACATTTTTCATTGCTGCTCCGCTCCTATTGGTCGTAGCGTGATATTATAACCTATAGCCTTCCCCGATAAATGGGCTATCCAACAATAAAATATTTTTTCAGTGCAGCCCAGTAGTTCCTGAGATTATCGCATTCAAACAATCAAACAAACTCTTAGGGGTATGAAAAATAGATGTTGGCCGATTATCATAGATACCGGATAAGCTGACCCGCGCAACTTCGTCTGCGTAAATTTTACCCGTTTTTGCAACATTTATCATTGCTGCTCAGCTCCTATAGGTCTTAGCGTGATGTTATATAGCATATAGCCTTTCTCAATAAATCGGCTATCCAACAGTAAAATATTTTTTCAGTGCAGCCCAGTAGTTCCTGAGATCATCGCGTACAAACAAACAAACAAACTCTTAGGGGGATGAAAAATAGATGTTGTCCGATTCTCAGACCTACCGAATATGCACACAAAATTTCATCAAAATCGGTCGTGCCGTTTCGGAGGAGTTCGATTACGCACCCCGTGACAGGAGAATTTAATATATTAGATGATTGTAATTAAATTGTACTACAATGATTATTATGATAAATAAAGAATTATTATTATGGTGAACATAATGAATGAATGTAGATCCCGTCCATGTAAACAAAAGAGATTGCAGTGTAGAGCGAGTACTCGCCGGCAGTGTGAACGGTCTAAGATTAACTATTAATATCTGTATCTCTTTTGTTTACACGGGATCTACACTGCCGTGGTATAACTAAAATGCCGTTATCCAACATCTGGTCGATTTTCAGTTTTTGATGCCAAAAGAATGAGAAAAAAAATCTCTATCGATCTGTATTTTCAGTTTATCGATATCTTTATTAGTTTTGGAATTAAAAATAATTAAAATGCCGTTATTTACCTATATTTCGCGTGTCAAATAAGCTATAATGCAGTTAATCAACATTGTGAGACTATAAAGCGGCTAAGTTACGTTAACTCGAACTTTTGTTTTAATTTAGTCATATGATTATTTCACAAGATTGCCGTTAACAGATTTTTTTAAACTATAAAGTTGTAAAAGTACTTTAACTGCATTATTGTTATGATATTATTATAAAAAACAGTTTAATATTGATAAGCTATAATGCCGTTAACTAAAAAAACTAGACTAAAATGTGATTAAGTGCGTTTAACGGCATTATAGATTATTATTACATATACATATTTTTATATTAATGCTGTGTTATAATCCAGTAACGATGATGTTATTACATATCTGTACGTCACGGGTAGGCTAAAATGTCGTTATCTCACATTGTTTCACAAAAATGCTGTTAAGTTGCTCTCGCGCGGGCTTTGATTCTATTACGCCATAACGCCATAACGCCGCGAGCGCTTACGGGTGAAGGACGTGTGTCGTTGCGGGTCTGTTCCCGCCAAATTTGCAACAATGACGGACCGTCGCTTTAGGTAAGTTTAGTTATGTTTGCTTAATATAATAATATAATAACATTAATATTCTACCACATTCACATAGCGACTTAAAGGCAAACGCGGATGGGAATATATAATATAACTTTTTTGTAAATATATTCGGGTGTACCCAGACTCGGATCAATTCATTATCAATAAATAGGACTCGAAGTTAATATAAGATAATTACATTATACAAGCTTCTACATAGATTGGTGATGGTGTAGCCATTGTTGTGAATGTGGCACAATATTCTTAATATCTATACATATAAATAAAATTGGAGTTTCTCTTTGTTATATTAAAATAGCCGATTTTTATTCTATACATAATATTATGGATGTATAAGCGTAGGTACCTAACATATTTTACAACAATTTTAAATGTTGTTTAAGTATGGGTATACCTAAACAACATTAAAAAAAAGTCTATCTTTCTATCTGTTTGGTCGGGCAAATCTCAGAAACGGCTGTACCGATTTTGATGGGACTTTCACTAGCAGTTAATATTTGATTCCGATGTGTGTACGTGCGTGTATGCGTGTGTGTACGTGCGTGCATGCGTGTTTGTGTGCGTGTGCGTGTGTGTGTGTGCGTGTGTAAGTGTGTATTATTAATTACGTATATTAATTATATTTGTGTGAAGGTATTATGTGTTTGTGTTTTTACGATTCCTATTTATAAAATTAATTATTTTATTACAGAAGCAGAAGCCAAAGTATTTTAAACATGATAAATGAAGAATCAATTAATTATTCATCGGTGACCAGGAACACGGAACGTGAGCTGCATGTTCCAGCTGCAGCAGCTAACTATAATATTGAAAATTACTGTGAGCGACCATACTCAATGGTGGGCAGGATATTTGAAACATTTTGCGAGACGCAGACAACCAACAATTCATTTCATTTATGCAGTTTAGACACTAATAAATTAAAACAGGCTCTACTAAAAAACTCAGTTAATACAACATGTAGCGAACTTGACAAAAGCTCACCCATTCAAGTAGACTTAATGTGCAATGAAACAATGCCTTCCGAGGATTCTCCACTTAATGAATTAAAATTAACGATTTAACATTTGAAAATAGTCCAAAAGATTTTGATTCCGACGATTCAGTTAAAGATAAGGATTATTATCCATCAGATGATCCAGAAAGCCCTATATCTATTAAGTCAAAAACGAAAAACAAACCAAATAATAAGAAGCTACCTACTAAAAGAAATGAATTAACTACAAACAACATAATTACTTTATACCAGTCACGTAGAGTTTCCTTAGATGCTCCTTGCTTTAAAGAGACGCCTAACAGACCAAACTTCCGCAAGCGTAGCAATACTGTCGATGGTAATTACTGTTCATCATTGTCTGAGCTATCCCAACTACCCCACAAACGTAAGAAATATGATTTGCCATTACAACAGCGTAAACTAGATGCTAAGAATAAAATAAAAAGCAAGCATACTGTCAAACCTGGCTGTAACGAAAAATGTATGCGACAATGTATGGAAATATTCACCAAAGAAGAAAGAGAAAGAATTAATAAAATGTATTGGGATATGACATGGCAGGAAAAACATGCATTTGTTAAAGCGCATACACAAACTGCAATTCCGAAAAGAAAATTCACCAGCGATCCAAAAAGAAAACCGAAAAGGAATTTTACATTAAAAAAAGAAGACGGCACCTTAAATATAGTTTGCAAGATCTTTTTTCTGACTACACTAGGGTACTTAAAAAATAATGATAGAATACTACATACAACATTTACAGATTCTTCTACAGATCGACGTGGTAAGCACCAGAAAACACCACTATTTGATCGCGATTTACTGACGAAACATGTCGAATCTTTTAACCCACTGGAACCACATTATAGGCGTGAACATGCACCTCTGAGACGATACTTGCCAAGTGACATTACAATTACTCAAATGCATAAACACTTTAATGAGACTTACCCCGAAAATAAGGTTTCTTATAGTTTATACAGATCACACCTCAAGACATTGAATATATCTTTTACTGATCTTGGCAACGAGGAATGTGAATTATGTGAGGCATATAATTTTCACAAAAAGGAAACGTCACATGATGCCACTAGCCAGCTAGTTGAAGAGTGTTCAGCTTGTGTGAATTGGGATAAACATCACCAAAAATATAGGAAGGCTCGAGATCTGTACAAAGCACACAAAGAGGAACAACGAAATAGTTCAGAACATGTATTCTACAGCGCTGACTTAGAAAAAGTAATTATGTTGCCTAGACTGGAAACTTTTAAAGCAGTAATTTTCTGTCAGCGGCTCATAGCCTACAACCAAACTTTTGCACCACTTGGAAAGATTACCACAGAGCATAAACCACTAACAGTACTTTGGCATGATGGCATTGCGGGTCGGAAACAAGAAGATATAATGTCTGCATTTTACATTTTTCTTTTGCGCAACAGAGATGTTAGCCATGTTCACATTTGGCTTGATAATTGCAGCTCGCAAAACAAAAATTGGCTTTTATATTCCATGTTCATTCATTTGATTAATAGTGCAGTTATTGGAACTGAAAGAATTACATTATATTATTTTGAACCTGGTCACACATTTATGAGCAGCGATCAGGTTCATCACCAAGTAGAATTGGCTATGAAGAAAAAAGGAAAATTATATGATTTTACAGATTTTGAACATTGTGTTTCTTCTATTAATAAATCAAAAGTAACAGTCCAGTCTATGTTGCCAGAAAATTTTTTAATTGTACCTAACTATGTGTCACAAAGAAGGATTCAAACATCTAACCCGAGAGCTTATTTAAAAAACATGGTTGAGGTATGTTTCACGCGTAACAGTTACGATCTTATGTATAAGAACAATTTCGACGATGCCACGTATACTTCACTCCGTTTCATGAATGACAAATATTTAAAAAATCCCAATATATTGGTATTTGAATTCAAGATAAAACCAAAAGGTGTTGATGCTAAAAGAAAAGCTGAAATACAAGAAAAGCTATCAAGCCTAATGCCCCCACACAAACTGATATTCTGGAATAACTTGCCTACTTGTACGGAAAACGAAACTTCTAATTATAGGAATAATAAACATGACTGATTTTTATGATAAGTTTTTTAAGGCTGATTTACAAGTTTAAATAATTAGTTAATAATTAATTATTTTGTTTTTGTTAATGATTATATTTTAAGATTTTAGGTATAGTCAAGAAGTACAAGGACAAATTGTTTTTGTAATAATTTGAGTTTAAGTTTTTATTTAAGAAGAAAGTTTAGTTTTGTTTTTTTTTTTTTTGTTTATTTGAAGAGTATTTAGATTAAACTTTTTTGTGATTCCTATATATTTAATAATATAATTTATTTGGTTTCCAGGAATTATAAGTTTGTAAGTCCGTATTTTTTTAAAAGAGATGTTTTTAATTATTGCAGACACAATGACATAGAAAGCTACAGAGGGTGATATTATTGATAATAATATTATTGATGTGATACTAATTAAGTACAGAACTAAAAGTTTCTGACAAATCTAATTTCAAGTGCAATTTTTGATACTCATTAAGCTTAAAGAAAATATTGTGTAATTTTGATAAGCATTTACTTACTTAATTAATGAAGACTGTGATTTTAAAATATTTCTGACAAATATCTAATTTTAAGTGAAATTTTTGATACTCATTACGTTTAAAGAAAATATGATGTCTAATTTTGATAAGCATTTACTTAATTAATAAAGGACTGTGATTTAAAAATAGTGTTTTCCTCTTTCTTGATCATATTTTTACGTTTCAATATGTTTTGATATTGTTAGGCTAAAATGTCGTTAAGCTACAAGGTTTTCAGTTTAACGGCATTCTAACGTAACATAGAGTCCAGTTCTATCAACGGCTTTAAATCCGTAGTAGACTTAAAAGCAGTAAAGTGACGTTAACCGCACTACAGTCTGAAATAAAGTAGTTGAATATTAAGCTAAATCGACGTTATGTGCTTTGACGGCGTTAAAGTTAACCATAAGTAATAACTTTTTTAGGATTTTAACAAACTATTTTTTTAAATAAAAATGTCACACTATAATGCCGTTACTGTTCACGAAGCGGCATTATAGTCAATCATCTATTAGATTTTGGCAACACCGATGTTACACTAAAGCGCAAAAAAGGTTTTATTAAAAAAAATAATAATATTTACAAAATAATACGATAATAGTTCAAAAGTATCTAAATTTATCTACTTTTTGGTACCTTTAAGTCTCAAATAGGTGTTATAGTTATCAAGTGGCAGTGGTTTCAAATTTCCCCGCGGTTTTTTGGCGTTTACTCAAAACAATGATTTGGTAGATAACGGCATTTTAGTTATACCACGGCAGTACATACGTATGTGCGTTTCTTAAGCGCTCGCTTAGTCTAGTAATCCATTTAAGTATGTATCGATTAACGGTGTTCATAATCGATTCGTTACAATATTCGATATCGATTTACATTTTTCTCTCTTCAAGTTCTGTATCGATTAGATGGATTTTAATGGGAACGGCCGTTTTCAACATTTTATCTATCGATCGATTTAGCTACTATAGATATATATTAGACATTAGCTCTATATTACATATGTCAAAATTCTATATCTAATAGCCAAATTCATCGATTATAGATTATTAAAAACGAACTAACTTATTAAGTGTGTGAAGAGTAACTTAGTTTAATACTAACTCCGAAAAATATACGAAGAATACTTCTAACTCCAAAAAATATTTCTAAAAACTAATATTAACTCTAAAACTTATTAACACTACTTACCTAAATTACACAACTGTGGTATATAAACAGGCAGCCACTCAGGTTCTATAGCAGTAACATTCCTCATCACCATTTTCCTCCGTTCTTCAGCGCCAGTTTCATATAACTCTTGGAAGACCACCCATTCTGGTATTGTCTTTCTAAGTATGGAGTCGGAATGGAGATGCACTGGCTCTTCCAGTTCGCCGCAGTGGTACGCGTATTTGTATTTGCGTTTGTCTTCGCCTGGTTAGGAAAATATACTTGTGTAATAACTAGTAATGTTATGTAATTTGGGAAGACCGATACTAGATATCGGAATATCGATACAACATAATGCCGTATATCAATAACTAAAAAGACATTTTTATACGATACATCTTGATTATATCCACACCTCTACAATAAATATTTAACTACGATATGGTTTATTTTGAAAAAAAATGTGTGGCACTCGGGGATTGCCGCGTTAAAGCTATTGCATAGCATATTTTATCAACTTACGCAATTAAAAAAAAAAAAAAAATGTTATTTTTTTTATTATTTTTTTTTTCATTACATTTCGGAGCAGCTCGTCTCGATCCGTGCGAGCTTCGTACAGTCGTACCATATGCATATACGTTAAGCGAACGCTCGGCCGAGGTACATGGTAGGCGGACTAGAGGGTGTTAGGTTTTATTTTCGTTACGAAATTTCTTTATTCGGTCGCCGCGCTCAAAGCCCGAGCTAGCGATAAAAGCTATGCAATAGCTTAAAAAAATGGTTATCTGTAAAGTATATTTACAGACGATAACTTTACGTGATAACGTCATAAGAAAACATTGATGACATATCGCCATTATCGTTGCTAGAATCTAGCAACCAATCTATAACATTGGTTCCAATTGTATCGCATGTTATGTCGCTGCAATCGCCATTCGCTGTGTTGCAACCAAGCAATAACGTGACTTTTTTAGTTACTTTCGCGAGTGCCGCCGAATGATTTATAAGACGTTATTACGTCAAAAAAAAGAACCAAAGTTTTGCCTTGGAATTACATAAACCATTGCATACCTATCAAGCCTTTGTTCGGTTCGACATGTACTGTAAAACATCGAAGGCTCGAGGCTCGAAGCAACTACAACATTTAATTTTACCGCCTGGCGGGTGCTGATTGAAGCCGGCCCGCGGCAGGTGTTCAGCAAAACCGAGCGGCTTTTTCCCGAACATTGAATGACCGAACATGTGTATAGTAACTCTAAGATATTAAACAATCCTACAGTCCTCCCTACCTGGTCTTCTAACCCACTAAGTACCAGTTGTCTCTAGTCGCGCCTGGTTGTCATCTGGGGGTCTCATCATGGGTCTACAGTTACATTGACCCTCACTACGCTATGTTAATTGCTTCATAAATAAGACTCACCTTGCTTAACTTCTTCTAAGGCAATCTTCCTTCCAACTTGGTCGCCTAACCCACTAGGTACCAGTTGTCTCAGTAGCCGCGCCTGGTTGTCATCCGGGGGTCTCATCAGGGGTCTCCAGTTACATTGACCCTCACTAGGCAATGTTAATTGCTTGATAAATAAGACTCACCTTGCTTAACTTCTTCTGAGGCAATCTTCCTGCCACCCTGGTCGACTAACCCACTAAGTACCAGTTGTCTCAGTAGCCGCGCCTGGTTGTCATCTGGGGGTCTCACCAGGGGTCTACAGTTACATTGACCCTCACTAGGCCATGTTAATTGCTTGACAAATAAGACTCACCTTGCTTAATTTCTTCTTCTAAGGCTATCTTCCTCCCTAGTTTCCCTTATCCACTAAGTATGAATTGTCTCAGGAGTCGTGCCTGGTTTGCCATCCTAGGGTCTCTCATATCGGGGTCTACTATTATATTGACCCCCTCCACGCTATGTTAATTCCTTAATAAATAAATAAGACTTACCTCGCTTAGCTTCTTTTAAGGCAATCTTCCTCCCTACCTGATTTCCTAGCCCACTAAGTACCAGTTATCTCAGAAGCTGCGCCTGGTTGTCATACGGGGGTCTCATCTTGGGGGTCTATGATTATATTGACATTCCTCAACGCTGTGTTAATTGCTTTAGAAATAAATAAGACTCACCTTGCTTAACTTCTTCTAAGGCAATCTTCCTCCCAACCTGATCTCCTAGCCCACTAAGTACTAGTTGTCTCAGTAGCCGCGCCTGGTTGTCATCTGGAGGTTGCATCTCGGGGTCTACGGTTATGTTGACCCCCGCTACGCTCAGATTGATCTCTGATGTTAATTGTTTTCGGAGTTTGCGGATTTCTTTAATAGCCTGAAGGAAGAAAGTTTGTTGAGACTTTCATATGGTTTTTTTGTTTGATGGGTGATAATGACATTTGACTGTTCTATAAAACTATCTAAAAACAAATTATCTATATATTTTTGTGTGTCTGTCTATTTCGCCAAATCTCCGAAAAGGCAGGTCCGATTTTAAATCATCTGTTGGTCTAGCCGTTAATAACCCTGACTGCTAAGGTCGTGGGTTCGATCCCCATCCAGGATAAAACTTTGTGTGATAAGCGCGATGATTTATTCTGTGGGTGTAATTGATCTATAATAGTTTGGGATCAGATGGCGTTGTATGAGTTGTCCCAAGATAATATTGTATGTATTATCTTTCATTGGCAGATAGCGGATGTTACTTTCTACTTCTAAAATATATTTTAATTCCACGGGAACAAAATCCCTTGCATCTTTTGACCGCCTTAATTGCAAGAGATTATGGGTTCTATTTCCACATCAACTTGTTATTCCGATTGTGTCCGTAATTTGTATGTCTGTAGATTTTACCTGAGACACAGGGTGTATAGTAAGTAAAAAAAGAAGTAGTATGTTTCGTAATTTTTTCGCCTTCAAAAAGGTGATTCTCTGTTTGACAAAGAAAAAGGAGGGTGTATGAAACCTGTGGCGCGGCGGGAGTGTGTCCGCTGCTATGCAAAAGGTCGTGGAATCGATCCCCACCTAGGATAAAACTTTGTGTGATAAGCACGATGGTTCATTCTGTGTCTGGGTGTTATTTGTCTATAATATGTATGTATTTAGAAATATATAAGTATGTTTATCATTTGTCTGGTTTCCATAGTACAAGCTGTGCGCTTAGTTTGGGATCAGATAGCGTTATGTGAGTTGTCCCAAGGCGTTTCATTTACCTTATGTATTTAATAAAACTGTTACCGGTTGTCATAGTAAACATTGTCTTCGATGTATAAATTACCAATCAAAAACCATCAATTCCAATCATAATTCAAACAGATTCTAGTGATTTTTAGGAAAATTGGTTTTTTCTTTCTTTCTTACCTTTTCTCTCAATCCATATTTAGCACAGAACAGTTCCTCTTCTCCCTTGACGTGCGCGAACTCAGCGGCACCGACAGCTCTGAGCAATACTCCTAGATCGCCCAGCAGTAGCACGTTGCCGGTCGCCGGCCAGCTGTCTGGCTTGCCTGACATTACCTGGGGAATAATACCCACTTAGGGAGCGTTTCCACTGACGCGGAATAGGGCTGTGTTGACCGTGAATTGATCAATGACAGTGCTCGAAATAATTTTGGGTACGATTTCGAACATTGTGATTGGTCAATTGACGGTTCGCTTGCTCCGCGTCAGTAGAAATGTTCCCTTATATACGATTTCCACCAAGCAGACGACGCAGGAGCGCAGCGCATCGTAGGGGATGCGCGAGCATCTGACCGCGTCCGCTCGACGAACACAATCTGCTGGAACTAAGTCCCATGCGCGCGCATGCTCGCGTATCCGTCGGCATGCTCGCGTATCCGTCGGCATGCTCTTAGCTACTAGAACACAATACACGAGTGCGCGCGGCAGCAGCTGAGAGGCGAGCCTCGCGGACGCGTTGGCAGCCATGCGCCTGTAAGCGTGCGCGACCGCGAGGGCGTCCGCGCGTATCGGTTGTAACAGAGTTTCGAGCAGTGTAAATGCAAATATGAAAGCTGTGGCTAAGTTTAGAAGTTTGAATTTCCTCTGGCACAGTGTGAAATGCGCTGCGCTCCTGCGTCGTCCGGTTAGTGGGCTTAGTAAATAAAGTAAAAAAAACTGTAGTATTTAATTTAAAAAAGCTGAAGATTTACAAAAACTTATACCCCGACTACGACAAACAATCTTTAGATTATTTTTTTTTAAACACTACAGTAAATCGAATGGATGTCCATTAAGTTTATTGCACAAGCAATCATGATGTGATTAATGCATTAGGTATTTGACCATTGACGTATAGATCTGGACCGCGTCATCTCTTTTAATTAAAAAGTAAATATTGACTGCAAAAAAAAATTTAAAAATAATAAATAAATTAAAATTGTATTTATTTGACATATTTTTTCAGAACACTTTATGTAGTGAAAAAAGGAATATGTATATTACGCAAATGAAGGTTAAATATCTTTTTATATATACTTTATTGGTTTAGAATTGTGTCTACATCAATATTTAATAATTATTAAAATAATAAAATGCATCTAAAATTATGAAAATAATTATTAAAAAGGCCAATTGGGCGGGAAATTCAAGGTACTTAAAACGAATGCTATTGGTCACATCAAATTATGACCTAACAGTTCAATGTTAAGACATGCTATGCCCTCATTGCCTGACGATTTCCGTGACGTCGCAGTCGTAATTAAACGTAATTTTGAATGTTTTGTTTTCCTAATAGGAGTAGTTTTTTTTTCAATTAAAAACATTCATACTCATTATTATTAAAACGCGATCACCGAGTTAATTCAAATAAACCAGTAAGGTAGGACAGCGCGGAATTTGTTAGTTTGTGTATATTATACCGCTGTAGATGCAGGAAAAATTCATGGTCATGTTATGTATCTCGGACTCGTAGGTGGCTTATGAGATATTTGCGCCTTAGTATTCGGAACTAACATTGTATTTTCCAATCATAATGTGAGCTCTGGGATGCTTCAAGCAAAGTCCGTTATAGTTTTAGTATAGGATCCCGATATACAACGACCTTCACCAAGATGTTTATTTCATGAAACGAATTTTATATTTAATTTAATATGTCAATAAATATATTACATATGGGTTGCCTAACAAGTTTTAGTCCAGAGTATTTTTAAATAATAATTATTATTTTATTTTTTTCAAACATTCCACCGGTGTGATTATTAGATAAACTCTATACCAATCGAAAGTATGAAGCCCATAAAATATGCAAACGTTAGGTTGCCTATTTTTTTCCGGTCACAACTATTGGGTAGCCAGGTATAAACAAGTAAATCTCGGTAGTATAGGGTTGCCTGCGAAAAATCAGTCTCTAATTCCGGTTGTCGAATTTTAAAAAGTAAAATCTCGCTGCGAGTGATTGAGTGCGACTGAGAGGTCCCAACCAACCATCCCATGCGATAGAAGAGGACACAGCATAGCAGCTGTTTAAGGTCCGCCCATTTAAAGAAAGAGAGTGCGCATGCTATTTGTGCTTGAAAATGAAAAGGATAGCGATAGACGCGTATATGCTGTGCATCATTTTGGAATAGATTGTTGCTATAGATACAAGTGAAAAAACGTGCTATTATTTATTGTTGGAAAACATGGCCAAAAAGTGTTTTTGTGTGATTCGGATGACGAAATAATTGATTTTAATGATGAAACTTTTAAAAACTGTATATTAAAGTTAGTTTTTCGTAAAAAAAAAACTTTAAATACAACTTTGTTGAGCAATCCAGTGCGTCACTCCAATTTGTAGGTTATCATACCACGTGCTACAAAAAGGTGACCGTTTTAAATAAAAAATATTACGAAGAATTTCTTCAATTTAGTGCTGAATATACAGTAAGTATATAATAATTGAATCTTTAAAATTATCTTCTATATTTTTGTCATGTTGAAATAATTGTTAGTAAAATTCACTTATGGTTTTGTTAATTTTCGACTCACATATTTTTTTTGTAATTTACTTAAAAAAACGGTTATTTATAAATTAAACAAGAAAATGTTCTGATTTCCTTTTTTTTGTAACGATTCAAGCAACTATTCTTTTCAAGAAGTTTTTAAAATTTATATATCAAATATTTTCATTTAATCGCAAAATTGTTTTTTTTTAGGAGCAATGTTTTTAACCGTCGACCATCACTGCTACTCTTATCAAGTTCAGGAAAATTCCGTAAAAAAAAAAACCGAAGAAACTAATTATGAATGTCATCACGAAGAAGCAGATACAAGGATTATTTTTCATGCTTCTAAAGCGGAACCAGGCTCAAGAGTTTTAGTTAAAGCCTCTGATACTGACGTTTTGATTATTTTGTTAGGAAATATGCACAAACTTATCGAATCAGAAATTTGGCTTGCCAGTTCAGCTACTAAAAAGAGTAATAATCAAACTGTTGATTGCATTAATTGCACCGATTTAGCGTTGAAGTAAGGAATTAAATTATGCCAAAATCTCCCAGCCTTCCATGCATTTACTGGTTGCGATTACACGGCTGCATTTTACAATAAAGGGAAAGTAAAACCTTTTCAGCAATTTTCGAAAAATGAAAAATATCAAACAGTTTTTGCATCATTAACAGATCCTGCTGATATTTTGATACGTTCGTTGGTTGGGACCTCTCAGTCGCACGCACACATTCACTCGCAGCGATATTTTACTTTTTAAAATTCGACAACCGGAATTAAAGACGGATTTTTCGCAGGCAACCCTAAACCACCGAGATTTACCTGTTTATACCTGGCTACCCGATAGTTGTGACCGGAAAAAAATAGGCAACCTAACGTTTGCATATTCTATGGGCTTCATACTTTCGATTGGTATAGAGTTTATCTAATAATCACACCGGTGGAATGTTTAAAAAAAAATGTTTTTTGATAATTATTAATTAAAAATACCCTGGACTAAAATTTGTTAGGCAACCCATATGCAATATATTTATTGATATATAATATTAAATATAAAATACATTTCATGAAATAAACATCTCGGTGAAGGTCGTTGTATATCGGGATCTTAGACTATTTCAATCACTTTGATTACGCGCTAACTACTACAACATTCTCACTGTAGCAACGCTAACATTTTGGACACACGACTACAAATAGCGACAACTCAACCGGAGTGGTGCTTTCGCTTCGAGCGTTCGATTCAGACCCCCGAGTGAGACTAACTGCCACGCTCCAAGCATTTCAAACCTAAACGTCGCACGAAAGTCACCACTTTTATCGGCGCCCATGTCCAATAGAGTCAATACACTTGCTTTTTAATCGAAACAGATGTTACGTCAACGGAAATCAATTAGCGATCTCCCTTGTCCGCATGGGAACTAAAGCTATATTTAACGAGTGAAAATCCTCAGAACTTCCGAGAACCGAGGTAACGTCTTTTGTAAGTATTCATGTCGTACCTACGCTGCGTAATAAAGGAGCGTTTCCACTGAAGGTAAGTGGAGCGGAGCGGACCATGAGCGGAGTGCTCAAAATAATCCTGGGTATAATTTTGAGTACTGTGAGAGATCAACTGAATGACGGTCCGTTCTGGTCTACTTCACCCCGCTCCACGTTAGTGGGTACGCACCCTAAGAGATTAGTTTTGAGATATAATTAACACGGTCGCAAAACTGAATGACATTTAAGTATTCAGCCGTATTATATCAACCCATATGGTGTCCCACTACTGGGCACGGGTCACCCCGTAAAAGTAAATCTTGGGTAAGTAGATCCTGGGTGCAATTGCCCTAATCGCCACGCTTGATGAGCGGGTTGGCGATCGCAGTAAGATTTTAAAGTACGCAGAGGACGCTGCTGCCCGTCCTCGGTTGTGAAAATTCCTTAATCACCTTGACGACACCCACGCGAAGAAATGGGGTGGTACTATTCTTAAGCCGTTACCACACGGCAATTAATTATTCGGCCGTTGATTATAGAGATTTTATAGTTATTAAAGTTATATAGAAACAATTACCTCAGGCACTGTAAGTGCAGATACCAATGCAATGGTGTAAGCCAGCAGATTGTGTTGATGACTCAGAGCTAACATCTTACCGTAGCGCGGCAGTAAGGGGAATGCAGATACCGCCTTGCCGAGCGGAGTTACTTTTAGCACCTAGAACAAGGAAAAAAATAATTATGTTATAGTCCTCGGCCCGAACAAAACACTGTGCCATACCCATTGACGTATATACCTGGACTGCGTCGACGCACGACGTTTAACCTCATACAATTGAGAACTCTCTAGAATTAGATAACGCTACTTTGTGGACAATACCTGTCAAAGAGACAGGGCCGCACGAGTGTTTTTTCTCTTTCACGCTTTGCAGTCAATATTTTTTTTTTATTGTAAGGGATAGTGCGGTCCGGGTCTATACGTCAATGGCTACATCTGAGGTAGCTTGATAGAAAAGTATATATCTGAAGTATATACGTCTATTCAGACACTACGTTTTGGTACTTTTTGTAATTATGTAAATTAAGTTAGACGCCAATAAATGGCGTGACGTGTTGTTAGTAAATTAAACAACTAAAAAAAAATGTTGCCACTAATAAACCCTTAAACCGAATAAAATATACTATTAAATTACTAAAAAGACTTAACTCACAAAATGTTTATTAATAAACAAACATTGCAATAATTATGTGGCATTACGAAAAGTATGTTGTAAATATATATATATATATAGATATGGTTACGGCTCCAAAGAAAGGAACTTCACAATTCAAGCCGTGTCCAGAAGCATTACCAAAAATGTAATTTATACGATAAAAGATAAATAACGATAATAATAAACCTTTATTTATGAAGAGGGATTGTGGTTGTGTAGTTATTTAGTATCTAAGTGTATGATAATGAAATAAATATAATAATATATCTATTAATACATAATATTGACAATCAATTCATAAGGTTTGGTTGTAAAAGTATCTTGAAAGGCGCTGTTATTGGCTAACTGTTGCCCGCGACTTAGAGTAGAGATTTAAAAAAAAGATCTATCCCATTGGAACCGTACATCTTTTCGAAATAAAAAGCGTCCTACCAACTAATATTATAAATCCGAAAGTTTGTGAGGATGATATTTTTTTTTTAGAAAGATAACTAGCAATGTGGGATTGAGTCCCACATTACTAGCAATCTTGTTAACCCCTCCAGCTAAGCTCAAAGGCTTGTGTTAGGAGTGGGTTCACGTCGGTAGTATAAGTATAATGGGTAGGATTCGAACCCGCGACTTCACGAATGCGATACCGATGCCTTAGCCATTAGGCTACCGCCGTATGTATATAATATTATATATTTTGGGATAACTCACACAACGCTATCTGATCCCAAACTAAGCAGAGCTTGTACTATGGAAACCAGACAGCTGATAAATATACATATATATTTCTAAATACATACATATTATAGATAAATAACACCCAAACACAGAATAAACTATCGTGCTTATCACACAAAGTTTTATCATGAGTGGGGATCGAACCCACGACCTCTTAGCGTAGCAATCGGATACACTCCCACCGCACCACATAAACTCATTCACAAAAACTAATAAATGGATTATGATGATGATATATCATGATATTAAACATCAGAATAGCATAATTATAGACTATAAAAACAAACATAACGCGGGCGAAGTCACGGGAAGAAGCTAGTATAAAAATAAATAATATCTAACCTCTTCGTCATCTTTTTTCTTATTTTTCACTTCAGGTACTTCTAGTATACCTAGGGCTTCCAGCCTCTTCTCTGCTAAACGCAGCTGCATTCTGTCTGGAGCCGTTGGAAATGGAAAGTTTACCACCTGGAAAAAAACATTGATGATATACACTTCCTAATCAGCACGAGTCTCTTCCCCCCTTTCATGTTTTTTCTCACCTTACTCTCTTTCTCCTTTTGTTTTCTTTGTTCTCTTTCCCATTTTAAGGATGGGATAAAAATTAATAAGTGTTATTTATTATTTTGTATAAAACACAAAGCACAATACCTTATCAATCCCCATGCACTTCATAGTCAGCACGAGATCGTCCACAGGCCGCCTGCACAGATCGGGCGCGTGCTGTGCGGGACACTCGTGCTGGAACACCGCGCTGCTGTACAGCCGGTACGCGTGCCCCGCACAGACTCTGCCCGCACGACCCGACCTCTGTTCCGCACTGGCTTGCGACGTCCACACGACGCGATATGCGCTAGCTCCTGTTATGTGGTCGTAGACCCTGTGCGGATGGTAATTGATAAAATTAAGTCGGTTGTTAAAAAACTTAAGTTGTTCTATAATAGAACAACTCTTTTTATTTCTATTCTGCGTTTAAAATTGCTTTCACTTTGTACTGGTAAGCCAGTCAAGCGTACTAGTAGTATATAGAGGTCAGTGGTGTGACTACACGCAACAACAGACGCAAACAGTTTATGCAAAAATAGGAATGTTGACTGTCAAGTCAAATCAGTCTCTTTTTATGAAATGTCATAACGACAAGCTCTATAGAAAAGTGTATGGAATAACAACCTATGACGTCCAAAGTTCCTATCGTCAAATCATTACTTTTGGTAGATATTCGTTTTCATGCTTTTTAAAAACATGAAAACGATATTCGTTTTCATGCTTTTTAAAAACATAAAAACGAATATAAATTCAAAAACATGTATAACGCCAGTAACTCTCGAGGCAAACCTCCATCACTTAAGTGTAACCATCGCCTCTAAAAACACTTACTTTCAGAACATTTTAAGATCTACTATTACCCGATTAGTATAAAATAATTTACTTTTATTGTAGTCAACTACCCAATTGGCGCAAAAAATGTATGGCGTCCACACTCCTGCGACTTTTATACGTTAGACGCGCAATTTTATACTCACAAACTGAATGGTGCAAACGCTCGCGCATTTATATTGTACCGCAACTCAATTTTGTACAAACTAGCGTTTTGTGCAAGCCATTTGTTGCGGTGAGCGTTTTGTGCAAGCCATTTGTTGCGGTACCGTTTTGCTTATCGCAAATGCTTGCTTGTACAAACAAGAATTTGTGCAAACAAGATTGAGCATATAGCCGGGCCCAAACGGTAGTCATATTTTTTTTAATTTTGTCTTTTTTTTTGCTAGGTTTAGTAGGGCTCTGAGTTATTTGTTTTTTATTGTCAATGGCAGAAATTTGCATATAATCGAATCAAATAATCGGATACAGGTAATACCTTTTTGTCTGTGTCTTTGTGCAGTTGAAGTGAGTTGCAATAAATACTATTTATTGCAACTCACTTCAACTGCACAAAGACTTACTTTTTGTAAGACACACATTTGTAAGGTTTATAAAAGTGAGTCTTCCACATTGCTAGTTATCTTTAATTTTTAAAGATAACTAGCAATGTAGGATTGTGGGTCCCACATTACTAGCAATCCTGTTAACCTTTCCAAAGCTCAATGGCTTGTGTTAGGAGTGGGTTCTCGTCGATAGTATAATGGATAGGATTCAAACCCGCGACCTCACGATTTTAAGTCCAATGCCTCAACCATTAGGTACCGCCGCTTATATTATGATTTATCTATACTAATATTCAAAGCTGAAGAGTTTGTTTGTTTATTTAAACGTGATAATCTCAGGTCATAATTGAAAAAATATTTTATTGTTGGATAGCCCATTTATCGAGGAAGGCTATGTATACCTAGCTATAGCTATATACACACGCTGCGGCCAATAGAAGCGGAGCAGCAATTTAAAAAGTTGAAAAAAAAATGGGAAAATGTACGCAGACGAAGTTGCGCTGGTCAGCCAGTAGATTATTTATATTATAGACTAGCTGTGCCCGCGACTTCGTTCGCGTGAAAGTCGGGTTTAAATTAAGGTAGTTTAGGTAACGCAATAACTCCTGTGTAAATATGTTGGAAACAGTCCTGTTGACTAAATACTTACTAAATAAAAATCGATCTGTTCTATTCTTTTAGATAGTTAGTTTGGTTTGCGGCTTAAGAAGTGGGCTTTCTGTTGTTTTTGTTTCATTCTTTCAACGTTATACCTACTTATTACCTAATAATCTTTAATAGAATTTGTACGAAAATATTGTTACTTCTCATGTGATCGTAAACTTGTAAAGCCTAAGTACTTAACTGTGATAGTTTTCCTTATAATTTTAGTATTTATACTACTACCCTGAATTTTTTCACATACCCAACATCAACCATTTAGCTGGCAGGGGGACACTTGACTCTAACAAAAATGTTCGCTATAAAGCCTAATATTATACACAAAGGAATCCTTAAATCTAAAAATAGTCTTCACAAACCCTAAACGCTTTTTAAAAGACCTATGTATTGATACCACACACGATGGGGTAGGTAGGTGAGAAAAAAATCACATCCCCACTTTACATGACTTGATTTACAATGTATTGCCACGTCTACATACCCAGATCAACTCAAAGTAGGAATAATAAGGCCTATTTATAAAAATGGGCCACATAATGAAGTGAACAACTACAGGCCAATAACTATATTGTCGTGCATCGATAAAATAATAGAAAGGTATTTAGGACAGGAAATTACAAATTTTTTAAGACACAATAGTATTATTAACGAAAAACAATTTGGCTTTCAAAAAACTAAAAATACATCTAAGTTGCTATCAAAGTTTACAAATGAAGTCAACAAGTACTTGGACAATCGTGAGCATGTGCTTGTTGTATTTATTGATTTTTCCAAGGCTTTCGATATTTTGAATTATAACATACTATTTACAAAATTACAGCAAAGTGGTATACGCGGCCCCTTGCTTGATTGGTTTAAAAACTATCACAAAAATCGTCATACCGTAGTGAGGATCGCCGGCTCGACGAGTGACATGATTCTTACCGATAAAGGTACGGCTCAAGGTTCGATTCTCGGGCCGACAGAATACTTACTATACGTCAATGATATGTGCAACATCTTCAGCGAGGGCTCGGTATACCAATTTGCCGACGACACATGCTTAATTACTGCACATAAAAACGTGGAAGAGGCTCAGATAGCAATGCAGAGAAACTTCGACGCACTGTGTAGATGGGCTCACGACGTAGGACTTGTAATTAACGCGACGAAAACTAAACTTATGCACATTCACTCGCCATTCTTGATATCATCATGTGTACCAGTCATTACAGCCCACGAACACTTGTGTTTACATCGAGCGAAAAATCCATGTAGTTGTCAGTCGCTGCAGATGGTATCTCAACACACATATTTGGGTTTGACCATTGACAATAAATTTCATTGGGGACCCCATGTCGATCGCGTATGTGTCAAACTACGATCTGTTAGACTCAATATTATTCTAATCCGTTATTTAATATAATTCATTCTATTTTTATCAGAGTTTAACTCGTTACTACTTAAAAACGTTATTGAGATTTGATTTAGACGGTTGACATTCAAAATGTAAATGTCGGTAGTGACATCACATGACGTTGACATCTGTCATGCGGATGTCACTCCGACATGGAGAGAGGATAGAAAGATGGCAGACAGATTGTATCCGCGTGTTGAACAGTGCGGTCGTTTGGAATAGTTCAAATAAATCCGTTTATTTCTTTGTAATCGTACGCATTTTTATTGAAGGTCGAGTTGATCCTTCAGCTCAGAAGAGGGATAAACAAAGCCCACTAGTTATTTCCGCGCCAGGCGCGTCCTGTGAAATTATAGTTTGTTTTTTTTTCTTTTTGTGTGTTTTTGCGCTTCAGTCGCGTCTGAATAATATTATTACAGTGATAGTGATTATGTTCATCGTAATAGTGACTGAATCTGAAAGTGATGTCATAATCGAAAGAACCGTGAGAAATCGAAAATTCTAAATAGATGTGAAATAGGATATCGTTCGCATTTGAACCGTAAACGCCGCGCTGTTCAAATTCAATTCGGAGTAGTGGTTCATTGCGATCGTTTACGTTCGACGCGTCGCGATCAATCGCGTTTGGCGCGTCACGATCGGTCGAGTTCGACGCACACAGTTGTTGGATTTCGACTACGCTGTCAGCGTTCAACGAGACCATGTCACCGTGGTCACGTCGCAGATGTAGTAAGTCAACTGAAGATAGACAAGTAAGTCGTTCCAATTCTAATCATAATAAAACTCAGTTGTTAATGACGGAACTAATTAGATCAATGGCTAATAACCGTCCTGAAGGTAATAAATTTTCGATGTTAGGAATTGACATTCCAAAGTTTGATCCCATGATTAAAGACCAGACCATCAATATATGGCTTTTCTAAGTAGAAGAATGTGTTCGACTATATAGTGCCCGATGTTCAAAAGTGACCAAAAGTTCGACTATAAGTATCTAGCCCTTCCGTCAACGTCATTTTCATGACCCGAATGAAAAACGAAAATAATTGAGTCCTTCTCATCAAACCATGATTATGTAAATTTTCTAACCGAAATATTCGCCAAAAAGGGCTATATTGAATGACTTGTTGGAAATAAGCATATTATTATGAAACGATCAACTTATTAAATGTTGCGAGACTAAGAATAAGCGTGCAGTTGATCTGATGTAGCACGGAATAGGCGATCGTACTTCGAGGTTAGGTGCCAAAGCAACTACAGGTGAAGAACCGGAGCCGGTTTTGAAATATTTTTAAATCGACTTAACAATAGGACAGGAACCACGGCAATAGATCGGACTAAAAGTAACTGTATTAAGAGTACGATAGATTTGTATAAACATACATCGAACGCAAGACCGATAGGGTCTTACCTGATATCACTGAAATGAGATTGGTTATTTTAGGTTTGAAAAAGAATTTTTTAAATGTAATATTACAAATATTATACAAATTAGGCCACGTTATCACGTAACTACTAACTTCACAAAATCGAGTAATGACAAATCTAAATAGTAGTCGAGTAAGAAAAAGTTTGTAACGGTTTTAAATTTGATGTCTAACATAAATAATAATAAGTTTTTTCGTTATTTTAAAAGTGAATGATCATAACTTGTACGGATATGTTTATGTCAATGTACCTAATTATGTCGTAGCGAGGCAGAGAAGTTACAATGTGTGATATTGGAAATAATTTCATTTTACCATTACAAAAAGCGGTAATTAAGATTGAAGTGCAAGGTACATCCCAGTTAACTGATAGTTACATTGATAAAGATAATGTGTTATTAGGTTATACTTTTGCTGGGCTACTTGGTATAGTATAATGCCCTGATTTACGGATGCACTTTACCAACGAAACTGCGGTTTACTTTTGTCAATGATATATGTGTAATTAAAGTGAATTGTGACATTGGCTACTACACTATGTATATTAATGGTTCCATAAGGGAATGCTCTGAGAAGGAGTATTAGTTAATGCCCAGCGAGTAGGTATTATTAAATAAATGGGACTGGCGCATTCTTAATTTAAAATTGTTCATACCATGTGCTGTGTTCGGAACAGGGATTGCTGATGACACTTGCTTTATGTACGAATTCATTTATATCTATATTAAAATTATAGATCTTAATGATTCATACGTATGTGTCAAAAATTTGTCTACTATTTGGGTAAGTGACTCCATTGAAAAATACGTTATCAGAAGTTAACAAGTGTCTATGATGTGTTTAGGTTACACTAACGTAGAAAGGTGGAAGTCTGACTAATTGACACAAAACCCATAGTTTACCTATCCTTACTCGTTTATTCAGTATATACTGCCAAATGAGATACCTGCTAATTTACGTACAAATGCATTGGAGCAGGGCATGCTAGTATTTCCATGCAACGAGGCCTAGACGCAAAACGACGCCTGATTAACAAAAGTTTCATAAATTCGATGTAGAAATCTTTGCTGCAATCGTTGAACATACTCCGCGTTTATTTGTAAGGATTTAAAGAAAGAGTTACGGACGGTAGTGCTTTACAAACCACTATGACAAAAAGACGAGGCCGAGAATTTTAAGAGTAGGCTAATGGTGGGTACAGCTTAAAGAGTTCGACTGTGAGGTGCAATATATAGCAGATGCAAAATATCACATGTTGATGCGCTTAGTTGCGCTCCTGTGGATAAGTAGATATACTTCAGACACGACACACGTTATTGACGTTGGACCGTTCGTTTATTCGAGCCAATCAGTGGTATCCTAACCGATGCCGGTTGCGGCGGCCTGTTGCGTCTGAGACTGGCCGGCTGCGCAGGGGATGATGTGGTGCACGGATGTGTGCGCGGACTCGGGCGCACTATCTGTTCCCGCGCTCTCGTGGCCCGGTGGGACGGAAGTCCGACGCGGCCGGGGGGGATTGGGCGTGAGGCCGGTGGCTTGACGTGCTCTCCGAGGCGGCACGGAGGGGTGTAACAATGTTTGAAAGCGGTCACCCATCTGTGAGCCGACGGTGGTAGCGTTGCTTAATTAGTCTCGCGAATGTCTCGGTCTGCTCGGTCGCCACTGAGTTGAAGAGAGCTGATAATATCCTTTAGTGATTAAAGATGCTTTTATAAAGTTATTAGTGTAAACCCGTTCGTGACACAAATCGTGCCATTCGCGTGTTTAAAGACATCTTTAGTTGTTCTGGAGCACTCACTCGGTTGATAACGGACATAGGCATGTTGCACGAGTTCCAAATTCAAAACTTTCGTAGCGAATTCTGGCAATTAACTTGTACTGAACAATATGGCAAATCCACGGGCAAGCTGACAAATCGAAAGATTCAATCGGAAAATTCTGGACGCTCTCAGTATACCTGGGATGAGACATGACGACATTACCTACGGATCAGTATTTAACAAAGTTCAATTACGATTGAATATGTCTGATAATAACACTTTCTGAGACTGGTAAAAGCCTCGTAAAAGTTGTTTTTCTTGGTTACAAAGTGAAAAGGTAGGTATACCGGAAAACATTAAGTGACCTTATTTGATACGACAGTAGAACAAATTAGCAGTGATGAGAATATGAATAGATGGATATAGAAAGGAAATCAAATCTGATCCTATCTTTTAGGAAATGAACCCAAAATGAAAATTTGGTTAGGCTGGAAATAATATTCAAATATTCGATTATGATAATCTAAACCTATATTTGAATTTCCTATTCATAGAATTGTTAAACTACTACCAAAAGACAGATACTTAGTGCAGGATGCACACCTAACAAAAGGGAGGTAAGGTAAGGAGTATGAAAATGTAGTATTTATTGATAAAATACATCCATGTTTAAATTTCAAGGACTTAGTTATAAAGTGAAAACGATAGCGACGTTAATGACAGCCATGATAAAAGTGACAAACGAATTGAGATATTAAATAAAAACGAAATTATTAAATGGGTAATACATACGTGTACAATTTAATTGATATAGTCGAGAAGTGTTTAGATCTGAGTGGTCACGAGTGTATACATGTTTGTGTAGATGACACAGTTCGCAACAGACAGTGTTGAAGTGACTTGGGAGCGTCAGTGCTATGTACACAGATGATGAGATGACGCAGATTGCGGCATACCATGCTAGTATAGGTGGCGAGCGCCAGGATTTTAGTATAGATAATGTGACTATTGAGACTGTACCAATATGGGTTGCGAGCGCCAGTGCCTAATTGACACAGATGACGCAGATCGCGACATACCACGCTAGTATAAGTGGCGAGCGCCAGGATTTTAGTACAGATAATGTGACTAATGAGACTGTACCAATATGGGTTGCGAGCGCCAGTGCCTAATTGACACAGATGACGTAAATCGCGACATACCACGATAGTATAGGTGGCGAGTGCCAGTATTTTAGCATAGATAATGTGACTAATGAGACTGTATCGATATGGGTTGCGAGCGCCAGTGCCTAATTGACACAGATGACGCAGATCGCGACATACCACGCTAGTATAGGTGGCGAGTGCCAGGATTTTAGTATAGATAATGTGACTAATGAGACTGTACCGATATGGGTTGCGAGCGCCAGGGCCTAATTGACACAGATGACGCAGATCGCGACATACCACGCTAGTATAGGTGGCGAGCGTCAGGATTTTAGTACAGATAATGTGACTAATAAGACTACCTATATGGGTTACGAGCGCCAGTGCCTAATTGACACAGATGACGCAGATCGTGACAGACCATACCGGTGCGACAATGGGTTGCGAGTGTAAGTGCTTTAGGTTCGTATGACGTAGATCTTGACGGACTGTGGCGCCATGGGTTGTGAGCGTTCAGATGACGCAGATCATGACAGACTGTGGTGCCATGGGTTGTGAGCGTTTAGATGATGCAGATCATGACAGACTGTGGTGCCATGGGTTGTGAGCGTTCAGATGACGCAGATCATGACAGACTGTGGTGCCATGGGTTGTGAGCGTTCAGATGACCCAGATCATGACAGACTGTGGTGCCATGGGTTGTGAGCGTTCAGATAACGCAGATCATGACAGACTGTGGTGCCATGGGTTGTGAGCGTTCAGATGACGCAGATCATGACAGACTGTGGTGCCATGGGTTGTGAGCGTTCAGATGACGCAGATCATGACAGACTGTGGTGCCATGGGTTGTGAGCGTTCAGATGACGCAAATCATAACAGACAGATTTATTTTATTAAGTGGATGCAGACGCGGACGATAGACTGAAGTATACACAACTGTGTACAGCATTCCTATTATTATACATTAACAGTAATACAAAGCTTTAATCATGACAGACTTTGGTACAACGTTCGCGGCACAGCCGGGTCCTGCGGCGTGGTGACCATGGTGTTGCCGGCGTTCGCGGAGCGCGCGCGTCCGAGGGTTGCGGTGCGGCCGAGGTTCGCGGTAGTCGGCAGTGGAAGTGTTGAAGTTTGGATCTTTTGCAGTTGAAGTTTGAATTTGTCGTTGCTCTCTGATGTTGGGTGCTTCACACTTCCTCACTATTTAGTGGATTACCATAAAACAGTGTATGATTTTGATAGCGATCTGTAAATTTTATCAGAATAAATAAGATGTAAATCTTATGATTTAGGTGTGAGGACACACCTTAATTAGGATGGCCGAGCTGTTAGACTCAATATTATTCTAATCCGTTATTTAATATAATTCATTCTATTTTTATCAGAGTTTAACTCGTTACTACTTAAAAACGTTATTGAGATTTGATTTAGACGGTTGACATTCAAAATGTAAATGTCGGTAGTGACATCACATGACGTTGACATCTGTCATGCGGATGTCACTCCGACATGGAGAGAGGATAGAAAGATGGCAGACAGATTGTATCCGCGTGTTGAACAGTGCGGTCGTTTGGAATAGTTCAAATAAATCCGTTTATTTCTTTGTAATCGTACGCATTTTTATTGAAGGTCGAGTTGATCCTTCAGATCTATTTTGTCAAAACTATACGTGCTTAAATGCAAACTACCCTCTAATACACTTAGGACTATATATTTTGCACTGGCAGACTCGATGATTAATTATGGCATTAGTAGTTATGGACGTACATACAACACCTATATTGCAAATATTTATAAGCTACAGCTGAGCATACTGAAAACAATCGTACCCGCCAATATTAAAAATAAATTCAAAGACGACGAGAAGGGTTTGTTTAAATTCTGTCGAATAATAAGTGTTTTTGATAAGGTGCGGTTGTCTTTAGTGTGCGAGGAAGTCAACAACTTAGTGAATATGGAAAAACACGTAAGACCCAAATCGTTGCGTTGCTTGTCATACTTACCTACTTATAAGACACCAAAAAATACTAACGTTTACGGGACGCGAACGTGGGAATACATGCTGCCTCAGATCATGAATGACATACCCATCGAAATCTGCAATAGTCTAAATGCAAAGAACTGTAAGTCTGTCTTAACCAAACATGTTCTAAATCATTATTAAACTAGTTATGTGCATTTATACTTAGTAAGTACCTATTTGTATATACTGTACCGAAGCGTTGTCTGACGTACCACTGTTAAACCCTCGATGGTTTGTGTGGTACGTATGAATCTACCCATTGTACTGTTTGTAACATGGATAAAAAATTAAAAAAAAAAAAAAAAAAAAAAAACATATAAGAGAGGTAGGTACCCTTAAAAAAATAATGATTTTCAAGATTTTGTTCTTTCACTTTATCGGCGTTAGTAATTTATTCATGCAAAAGTTGCAACCTTCTAGCACTAACAGTCTCTGAGCTAAGCTGTGGACGGACGGACATAAGGGAACTATAAGGGTTCTGTTTTGCCATTTTGGCTAAAAATGGGGTGTATTTCATATAGTGTTACAACGCAATACTAATAATAAAACTGCTGTAACACTTTAGTAAGCAAACACAGAGCGTGTCATGTGTGTCATGCCCGCGAAAATGTCAGATATCCCTAAAGGTACGGTTGACAAACAACGACCCCCCTCCTCCCGTCACCCGAACTACTCACACTTGACCGATGTTGAGCCATTCATTATCGTTGAATTGATGAACACGTAATCTCCAACCATAACCCCAAAACATGATCCTCGATGCACCTGTGTGATGCGTGGTCAAACAAACGGACAGACAGACAAACATTTCTAAAAATCATAGCAATGTGTTTCTTTTTAAAACTTCTTTTACTAAGTATAGAACGTCATTGAATACAACGCCATCTACTTTCAAGAATGTTGCCACTCAGCACCTCAAGCACCTATACCCTAATAAATGTTTTCACAATTATGGAATTATTTGATCACGGTGAACAATTTGATTTCATAGATGGCGCTACATGTTTTTTTTTTTACGTGTGTAATGCCTTTTTTTAGACGAACACATAATTTCTGGAAAATGTCGAATACTTTTTAATTATAATGTAATATTGTTTTTCATTTCTACTACGATTAATTAATTACTCTCAGCAGTGCATGCAATACCTACCTATAATTAACTAACCTACGTGCATAATTTACTTGAATTTTAATATAAAAAAATAATAACCAAAGTAAATAAGTTACTTACGGTCGAAAAAATAACTAAAACATTGAGAAAAATATTAGAAAAGGATAAAGACAATTTAAAAAAATTCAAAAAGAACATAATCAAACATCGGATTCGAGCCCGGGACTTCGTCGTCAAAGTCCGCTAGCATAGCTTCGAGGCTATACTGTTCGCTACTTGCCACGTCAAAATAACTGTTCTTATGAAACTTAACAATGTTGTGTTTAGCTCCTTTTAGTTTTAGCGTGAAGTTATGTATTCCATGGGATACAATTATAGATAATGTCTAATTCTGGAAATTTTTGTGATAAACCATTATGGTGCGACAAAAAATACGTTGCTACTCGTTCCCCATAGACGTTAGCGTAATGATTTATAGTGTAAATAATGTCCTATAGTATTTACTATAAAACTGCAAATTTTCATAAAGATCCGTCTAGTAGTTACTGATTTATAACGAAAAATAGCTACAGACATTATCCCTTACTGCTTAGCTCCTATGAGAAAAAGCGTGATAATTAATAGCCTAAATGTTAATCTGCATCTATTAGATTGCACGTGCAAAATTTCAACCGAATCTGTACGGTAGTTTTTGCGTGATGCGTGTTCAAACAAACAGACAGACAGACAGACAGACAGACAGACAGACAGACAGACATTTCTAAAAATGCAGCAAAGTGTTTAAATACTCTTTTCGAACATTTCCTAATATTTTTTTTCACTAAGTTCGGCCATGTACAGACACGTGAAATTTACAGTTTTATTATATGTATACACTAGCTGTCTCGCGTAACTTCGTCTGCGAACATTTTTTATTGCTGCTCCGCTCCTATTGGCCGTAGCGTGATAGTATATAGCCTATAGCCTCGATAAATAGGCTATCTAACAGTAAAAGATTTTTTCAAACCGGATCAGTAGTTCCTGAGATTACCGCGTTCAAACAAACAAACAAACTCTTCAGCTAATTGTACCACAGTGAGTACTCACCGCATCTTCTTCTTCCCGCTATCAACAACGTATCTAACAGCGGGTATGGTCAGCGAGGTCTCGGCGACGTCCGTGCTGACGACGCACGGGCGGCAGCCCGCCGGCACCGACTGGAACACGCGCGCTTGTTTACACGTGTTCAACATAGAGTATAGAGGGAGCACCCATAGAGGCTGACGGCACGACTTTATGGCGGCTGTTAGGGAGTCTTCTTCGGTATCTGTTTAGAGAAAAAAAGAGAATATAATCTTCTGTATACAACGTTATTTTTGGTATAAGTAGTGCAAACCTGATAGTAGTTTGATCAGAATCAGTAACTTAATCCATTAGGGTAGTTTGTACAGTCAAATTCCTATTCACAATGTGATGTATAACCATGGATTACGTTCTACGGAACGCAATGAGCACGATGGCGCGAAGAACATAAGATAACTTGAATGGTTTACAACTCTGCAAGTTTTCAATATTTTCATTTTATTTTATACTAGCTGTCCCGCGCAACTTCGTATGCGTAATTTTTCCCCGTTTTTTAAACATTTCTCGTCGCTTCTCCGCTCCTATTAGTCGTAGCGCGATGTTATATAGCCTAAAGTCTTCCTCGATAAATGGGCTATCCAACAAAAAAATATTTTTTAAAATCGGATCAGTAGTTCCTGAGATTAGCGCGTTTAAACAAACAAACTAACTCTTCCTCTTTATAATATTAGTATAGATGATTTCTTAAAGTAAAAACCTTGTTGGGGTGTCTGAGCTTTGCACTATACAAAAATAACCTTTTATATAAAAGGCACGTTACTGACTGACTGATATATCAACACACAAGTCAAACTACTCAACAAATTGCCCTGAAATTTGGCATGCAGATAATTATTATGACGTAGGCATCCGCTAAAAAGGAGCAGAGCCGAGGGCGAAAGCTAGTTCGTAAAACAAAACCTGTGACAAATATCAAAACAACATGTCTATAGCTATTATTATGGTTTAAAAATTGCAAGCAATTTTCGATAAATCGTATCACAAATACCAACTCAAACTAGACCGTATTGTTACGGACGTGGTCACGAGTAGACCACCTGTGACCACAGCCGTTGCAATACGGTCGAAACGTCGGGCAAAAACAAGGTATTTTACCTTAAATTATTCACGCGATTAAGACCCGTAATATATATGTATATTTTTATCATGTGTACAAATCATGAAAGTTTATCAACATTTAGAGTATTCTTGATACTCTTACTACTTGGACTAGAAATCAAGTAACAACTTTTGAGGGGGGGGGGGACTGTATAAATTTTATTTGATTTTATGTAACTATAACATGCTCAGAAATGAGACTTAGAGCAAAAAACCGATTCCAAATCGTCCTATCCATCTTCGAGAAAAAAAAATATAACCGTTTTGGAGAAACATGAGCACTGTAGCGCCCTCTGGCGATCTAGAACAATAAAACTTATGAATAGTTTCGATTAGTCGTTTTCAAATCGGCCCAACCGTTTCCGAGAAAAATGGCAACGGACACATTCACAAACACCTCTTACCCCAAACGCAAATACCGTCTCTGTGTCCGTCGCGGGTAAAAGTACTTCCACACTAGGGTACATTACAAGTCCCTTTGGGGGGGACTTTACAAACATATAAATCACAGATACAAAGTACACTCAGACTCGGCAGTATTAGGCAGTATTAAACCCGTTACCTGAGTCACTAAGATGTCCCTCGCTATCATCGTCATCTCCCACCAAGTCAGCTTGTCCATCGTCTTCGGGCATGTCGTAATCATCCAAGTTGATCTTTGGTAGAACTTTGCTCTTCTGTTTGGCTTTCCTACGAGCTTTCCTTGCGCGTTTCATTTCTTTCTCTACCTAAAAGAAGTTTATTATTAGTAATAACTTTATATTATAGTCGAAATTTGAAGCGGCGATAGCCTAATGGCTAAGGTATCGGTCTCGCAATCGTGAGGTCGCGGGTTCGAATCGTACCCATTATACTACCGACGTGAACCCACTCCTAACACAAGCCTTTGAGCTTAGCTGGAGGGGTTAACAAGATTGCTAGTAATGTGGGACTCAATCCCACATTGCTAGTTATGTTTAAAAAAAAAGAAATGAAAACAATTAGTCGCAAACATTCGATAAAGTCTAATAACCTTCTTTTCCTAACCATCTTTACATACTCTATACTATAAATATTAAATATCTATACTAATATTATAAAGCGGAAGAGTTTGTTTGTCTTTGTTTGTTTGTTTGTTTGTTTAAACGCGCTAATCTCAGGAACTACTGGTCCGATTTGAAAAAATCTTTTTTATAGGATAGCCCATTTATCGAGGAAGGCTACAGGCTATATAACATCGCGCTACGACTAATAGGAGCGGAGCAGCGACGAGAAATGTTGCAAAAACGGGAAAAATTTACGCATACGAAGTTGCGCGGGACATCTAGTAATATTATAAAGCTGAAGAGTTTGTTTGTTTGAACGCGATAATCTCAGGAATTACTGGCCCGAATTGAAAAAAATATTTTACTATTGAAAAGCCCATTTATCGAGGAAGGTTATAGGCTATATAACATCACGCTTGAAAACTTGCAGAGTTATAAGTCAGTCAAGTTATATTGTGTTCTTCGCGCTATCGTGCTCATAGCGTCCCATAGTACGTAATGCATGGTTATAATTGAAAAATAAGTGATGATCACATTTCACATCACATTGTGAACACGATTTGGACTGTTAGAATGATTATTAAATTAATGAATAATTGAATAAATAATTAATTAATTGAAAAAATAACATGGTCCGAAAACTACCCCAATGGATTGCGTTACTGATTCTGAGCAAACTACATTTAATCATGGAGATATGCATATGAGTTTCTTTATTCCATAACTTCTAAACGCATAAACGATTTTTAATAAGTGGAGCATTGGCACACTAAAACAATAAAGAAACTTACCTCATCATCATCAGACTCAATATCATCAGGTTCCGAATCTAACGCCTCATCAACATTTGCTTTAGTCTTGGTGATCAATTTGGAGTAGTCCACGTCTTTACGATACGGGAAGGCGGCTTTTAGTTTACGAACTAGATAGTTTACCTGAAATAACATAGGAAATAATGACTTTTGATAGTACAGGCGTGTTTACAAACGTCGAAATCCATTCTAAAACTTGAACGGCTCTAAAGATTGTATTGTGTTATACTCTTTGTGTATTTAAGCATTTCTTATAGAATACACATAATGTCGGGTACGTGCTAGTGCTCCAACTGATGATATTGTTGTAAACTCATTGAAAGAAGTCATTACATAACTGTTATCTCTTTACTACAGTTCTAGCACAATTTTATAGACAACATGCATTTTTTTACAGTTAGACCTCTGATATTGTACCCACTAAGGCTGATGTTGGTTTGTCCTGTTTCAACTTTTTGATAACACAATTTTCATCAGTCCTTTAACATGTTGTATAGTAGGTATATTAGTCGCAGCACCTTGCCTCCATATCAAGCTCTAAACATTCAAACATTGTAAAATTGCCAATTTGAAAAGAGTGGCCGCGAGTTTTTATTGCTAGGTTCTTTTCTCCGGCTTTACCTATTGTTTGCGAAATTGGTATTACATGTACCTACATGTAGAATCGTAACGTATCACAAGAGTTGTTTTGCATCCTAAGTGAATAAAGAATTTTGTTTTTTTTTTTTTTTTGAATCGACTCATTAATTTATTGAATAAAAATACAAGATTTTAAAATTGTAACTTTTTAAATGTTTTTTTTCTTTTAAATAATATTAACATGTTTAGGGGACTCGTTAGTCATCCGTTGTCTCAGATTCGATTCATAGAATTGACTTCAATTTGTTTCATGCATTTGTTTTACAGTTAAAGTAATAATGTCTAAAAAAATACTGCAATACTAATCTTCACTCTTTTCCTAGTTTTAATTTGAGAACAAAAAATGGTTGCCTAATGGCTAAGGCATCGGTCTCGCATTCGTGAGGTCGCGGGTTCGAATCCTACCCATTATACTACCGGCGTGGACCCATTCCTAACACAAGTCTTTGAGCTTAGTTGGAGGGGTTAACAAGATTGCTAGTAATGTGGGTCCCAAACCCACATTGCTAGTTATTTAAAAAAAATATTGATTTAGGTACGGACGATAGTTTTACGTGATAACGTCTTATGAAAACATTGACGACATTGAATAAACAACCATATGACAGATTGAGACGCCTTTTTAAAATTTCAAATTGTATCGCATGTCGCTGCAATCGCCAAAACATTGATGACATTGTAATAAACAATGCCTGTGACAGTCACACTTTTTCGTGAGTGCAGCCGGTCATTTATTTAGAAGACGTCATAAATAGATTAATTACCTCCTGTTGTCCAGTGACAAATATAAGTATTCCACCTTCGGGCAACCTGGTGTGAATTTTGACAGTCTTCTTGTAAGCTTCCTTTAAGTAATCACTGTATGTGTGTTTGTTGAAGTGCACTGTCACTGGGAACTGCCTGGAGTCTATCTGTTAAAATAATGATTGAATTTTGTCAGTTTCTAGTAGTAGGTAAAAATTTGGAATTTGAATGGTTAAAAAATCATGTTATTATTCATGTAATAGTAATGTAGTTAAGGTTACATTAGGGATGTTACGGAGGTGGTTTTATCGGAGCCAACAAGGTTATTTTTTGGTATAGTGCAAAGCTCAGACACCCCAACAAGATTTTGACTTCAAGAAGTAATAAAAAATAATAAAAATGAAAATATAGAAAACTTGCACAGTTATAATCCATTCAAGTTTTCTTGTTTTATCGCGCTATCGTTCTCATTGTGTCCCGTAGTACGTAATCCATGGTTATTATTGAAAATAAGTGATAATTACATTTCCCATTACATTGTGAACAGAACTTGGACTGTTAGAATGATTAATGAATTATTTAATGATTGATTAATGAATTAATTGAAAAATATAACATGAACCAAAAACTACCCCATTGGATTGTGTTACTGATAAATGTTGATAAACTTTCGCGATTTGTACACATTATTAAAATATATATATTACGGGTCTTAATCGCGTGAATAATTTAAGGTAAAATACCTTGTCTTCCCGTGACCACGGCCGTTGCAATACGGTCGAAACGTCGGGCAATAAACAAGGTATTTTACCTTTAATTATTCACGCGATTAAGACCCGTAATATATATATTTTAATAATGTGTTACTGATTCTGAGCAAACCACTTTCAAGTTTGCACTATACCAAGAATAAAGTTGTATAAACCTTTTTCTGGTTAACGTCCCTCCTCCTCACTTTCTCTTTCTATAATAGTAGCGGACGCTGAGCGGTTTCACCCGCGTAGTTCCCGTTCCCGTGGGAATACAGGGATAAAAAATAGCCTATGTCACGCGGGGTTAGTAGTCCGAGAGCCAGGTGAAAATTTGGTTAATTATTTCTTCTCGAGAGATAATTGGTGATATGCATCAGACAATAGTATCATGAAGCCTTATGACCGTCAGCTGCGGCACGGTGGGGGGGATGAGGAGTTGTAACCTCCCACGCTCGAAGAAAAAAAAAATACATTCATTCATTTCCTCTCGGCTAAAAATTTATCAAATTATAGCTGGCCCAATGTCTCAACAAAAAAAAAATATCAGCTGGCTATAACATAGTGTACCTATTGTACGTCAGCTGATGTCTTGATCATGGAAAAAAAATCTTCACTTTCAGTGATATCCTTTCAAATAAAAATTTACGTGATGATAGCTTATATGTAACTATTGATAAATATATACGTCAGCTGGCTGTATCTCGGTGGAAAAATCGTCAGCTGATACTTTGAAGGTCGTTACGTAGAAGTTAGTCAGTAGCATTTACTGACTATTTAAATGCATCAGCTGACTAGGTTTCCCTCGACTTACTGCTAGCTGATTTTTTTTATTTATCACAGAAATATATTTAAAATCAGCTCACAAATTTTCAGGTGGGAGGAAATGACGTATTTTTATTTATTCTTGTTATTTTTAAAGATTCAAACAATACACGCTAGCATAGCATAGACAGTATTAAGGTACGCTTGGAGGGGGTTAGTTGTACGCATGCTTGGGGGCCCCTTTTATTGAGGGCACTGGAAAACATTTTTAGAAGTGGAAAAGAAGGGGACTAATATACGTTTAGAATAAACGAGCAAACGTAGTCACGCGAAAAGAATATTTTAAAAACATTGTTGTACTATCTGTGAAAAATTTATAAAAATGTCTAATGTAACGCCTTTTTGCGTTTTTTGCAAAAAAACAAAGTCTCTTTCTAATTTAAAATCGTTCAGTGAAGAAAATCTCATTAAGTGCAGTGCTATATTGACTATAAGAAAAAATAATAAACTAAGTGGACACGAGGCTGTACTTCCGACAGAAAAAAACAATTTTCAGCTGTACCACAGTGAGTGCTATAGACGCTTTACGGCTTTGCCCCCAAAGTATCGCAAAATCATACCAGAAGATGCATCTGCTGCGAGATTACAGTATGTATATAAATTATTTTTTTTTCCTTTTATTTTTTAGGTTATGATTTTTATAAGCATCATACAGTGCTGTACATTATTTAGTAGTATATTACGTGCCTAGTGTATAACATTACTATACTTTAAAATTTGAAAAAAATATTATTGTAATTATTAATGACGATAATGTATTATTTTATTTTATTACCATATTAATGATATTATGCTAAAATATGCATTCTAATTTTTTTGTACAGATGATGACGATGAAAATATTACCGCAGACAGCTCTGACAGCGAAAATGAATCAGAGGAAGATGGTTGTGACTCAAGCCATAGCGAAAATGAAAATGATTAAATAACATTGTCATTCTTATTGTAATTTTTCATAATTTTTTTATAATAAATATTTTCTATCAAGTAACTAGTTAATTTCTACTAAGCAAATAGATTATTTAAATATTGGAATAGAACTAAATTTTTTTGAATATACACGTATAAGTTTAAAAAATATTGATAAGGAATATTTGTTTCACCTCAACACTCATATTGGAGTGCTATGTCGAATAATTAAAGAGATGTCATTTCTTCCCACATGAAAATTTGTGAGCTGATTTTAAATATATTTCTGTGATAAATAAAAAAAATCAGCTATCAGTAAGTCGAGGGAAACCTAGTCAGCTGATGCATTTAAATAGTCAGTAAATGCTACTGACTAACTTCTACGTAACGACCTTCAAAGTATCAGCTGACGATTTTTCCACCGAGATACAGCCAGCTGACGTATATATTTATCAATAGTTACATATAAGCTATCATCACGTAAATTTTTATTTGAGAGGATATCACTGAAAGTGAAGATTTTTTTTTCCATGATCAAGACATCAGCTGACGTACAATACACTATGTTATAGCCAGCTGATATTTTTTTTTTGTTGAGACATTGGGTCAGCTATAATTTGATAAATTTTTAGCCGAGAGGAAATGAATGAATGTATTTTTTTTTTCTTCGAGCGTGGGAGGTTACAATTCCTCATCCCCCCCACCGAGCCTCAGCTGACGTTCACGAGACTTTATGGTTCGATTTTCTGATGCATTTTACTAATTATCACTTGAGAGGAACTTGGTCATATAAATCTGTTACTGGCTCTCGGACTATAGTGTAGCTTCACAACGATAAAAGAATTTTTCTAATCCGTTCAGTAGTTTCGGAGCCTATTCAATACAAACAAACAATCAAATATTTCCTCTTTATAATATTAGTATAGAAGTATAGACAAATAACTTCTTACCTTAATAACATTGGGTGGTTCTTTAAACAGTGTAACATTGTGAGTGAAGTCCTCTACTCTCAAGGTGGCGGACATTATGATCAGTCTTAGCGGACTGGCTCGCTTCCTCCTCAGCGGAACAATACGAGACAACAGACCGAGCAGTATGTCTGTGTACACGCTCCTCTCGTGGGCCTCGTCTATGATCACAACCGAGTACTTGCTTAGTAGGAAATCCGATTGTACTTCTTTTAGAAGTACACCTAGAATACAATTTTAGGTTGTTTAAACAAAGTTTATGTGAGACCAATCTGTCCTCGCCACCCCAACGTGGTGGCAACAGCAGCGTTTCTCAAACTGGGTTCCGAGGAAAAGTTACTAGGTTTCCGCGAAATACTTTTTTGATATTTTAATTTAAAAAAATAATAAAAATAAATAATACCCAGACACAGAATAAACCATCATGCTCATCCACAAAGTTTTATCCTGGGTGGGGATCGAACCCACGACCTCTTGCCTTGCAGTCGGATACACTCCCACCGCGCCAGAGAGGCAGTTGTATTGTTTTCGCGGCATGATAGGTAGGTTAGGTACAGATAGTTCGTCGACTCGTTACCATACCGCATCCTTTGCACGGTATGGCAACGTCGCACTGTCTGTATTCATTCATGCTCACGGAGACCTAAAACAGCGACACATGGAATAAGTCAGTAGATACTTACGTAATTTTTATTTTATTTTAAAGTATTATAGAACATTAATATTTTGTTCTAATAATATGTCCTAAAAAATCTTGGATACACGCAGGTTTACTTATTGAAGTTTGTCGACTCATTTCAAAGTCATCCTGTATAGATATTATGAATAAGGGAATACTACAAAAATGTGTAACAAACCATCAGTCATAAACTTGATCCTAGTATCTCTAGAAGCATTTCCTTCAAATCTCATGAGATACGACACCTCCTTGCTAGTCAAGCCCAGTTCGTGCCCCACTCGAGCCGACATAGCGACGGTAGCCACACGCCGAGGTTCCGTCACTGCTATCATTTTATTTTCTGCGTAACCCGCTTCGTATAGAAACTGGGGTATTTGCGTGGTTTTGCCGCTACCTGAAATATAAAGAAATTACATAAAATCTGTCAGATATGTTACCTGTGCCTTCCCGCGCTAATTTATATTTACTAATATTATAAAGCTGAAGAGTTTGTTTGGTTGAACGCGGTAATCTCAGGAACTACTGTTTCGAATTGAGAAACCTTTTTGAGTTGGATAGCCCATAAAGCAGAGTATAAACTAAGAATAACATACAAACAAAGTCTTCAGCATTATAATATTAGCGGTATAGATTAGCGATTTTAATCGTGAAGATTGTGATTTTTTGATGCAAGTGGGGTCAATGACCTTTTTATGCTCATTTAGCTGACGCAGACTATAGTGTTAAATATATATGGATTATCTGTGGCATGCTTTCGCGCACTTTGTGTTAAAAAGATGTGTAGGTATGTTTCTCGTACTACAATACTCTTGCAAAATAAATGACAGTGTTATGTATCAGATAGCGATTGTTTCACTTGTCCGTCTTAAACCCGAAAGGTTTTTTATTTTAACAGAAGTACCAGTAGATAAGTTATTGGAACCGGCAGTAAATCTGGATAACACAAAGAAATTTTTTGAAATCTATGTTTTAAAGGGCCTTTGTCAGTTTTTACTGTCGCCCTGTAATTGAACTCAAGCCTAGAAAACTCATTTATTGGGGTAGAAGTATCACTAAGTGTAAGAAATATCTCTCCGTACGTATCCCGTGCAAGATATAATAATAAAAATATCTTGGGACAACTCACACAACGCTATCTGATGCCAAACTAAGCATAGCATGTACTTCGGAAACCAGACAACTGATAAACATACTTATATATTTCTAAATACATACATATTATAGATTAATAACTCCCATACACAGAATAAACCATCGTGCTCATCACACAAAGTTTTATCCTGGGTGGGGACCGAACCCACGACACCTCTTGCGTAGCAGTCGGAACACTCCCACCGCGCCACAGAGGCAGTCAAAAGATATAGTTAGCAAAGCTTTTTCGCCATTTCCGAGCATGGATGGATAGGCAAAAAAAAACTGTTGCACTCTCCTACATTAAACGTTATTCCTATCATTTCTCGTCAGGGGGACTTGTTCCGGGCACACTCGTGCTTAACTACCGACTAGATGTCGCTACGGGGGCCTAACCCGTAAGCATTAAGAGATAGAAAAATTTGATATCTAGTACACATACATAGTCCAGATAGGTGGTTCGCTTCTGGCCCCGGTTTGGCTACGGAAGTCTCGGGTTCGATTCCTGAGTCTGGATTCAAATTTTTCTATCTTTCAAAAATGCAATTATTGTATTTGTAAAGTCTTTGGGAAGAAATGCCTATAAAAATTATTTCAATATTCGGCCTGCGTCATCATAATATGTTAAAATGCTCTCTGTAACGAAGCAATAACAAAAGCCGTGATAGTTCTTTAACTACCGACTAGATGTCGCTACGGGGGCCTAACCCGTAAGTATTAAGAGATAGAAAAATTTGATATCTAGTAACATAGTCCAGATAGGTGGTTCGCTTCTGGCCCCGGTTTGGCTACGGAAGTCTCGGGTTCGATTCCTGAGTCTGGATTCAAATTTTTCTATCTTTAAAAAATGCAATTATTGTATTTGTAAAGTCTTTGGCAAGAAATGCCTATAAAAATTACTTCAACACTCGTGTAGCATGTGACAATGGCCACTGTGCTTTACATGACTTTTTAACTAATGGTAGGTGTTGTTGTGTAACTCAGAGACAAGGTAAAGAGGTTATGGACCTGACAGTGCCAACCTCATTAAACCTCACCAATCTTTTAAAAATAGAAAATATCTTACCTGTTTCACCAGCAACTATAAGAAACTCATTTTCATTGATCAACTCCATAATTCTCTGTTCTTCACCCAGTATTGGAAGTTTCAACCTAGCTACTTGTATCTTAGGGTCTCTTTTCACTTGCACATGAACTGTAGGATGTTCTAAAAGAGGCTTTTTTTCCACTTTTACTTCTAAAACTTTCTCTTGTATTTTCTTGTTGGTATCTTTCTTTTTAATACATTTATCTGATGATTCATTGTCATCTACTATTGTAACTACAGAGTGAATTTCTCCATTTTCAACTTTATTATCATTGCTTAAGGTTTTATTTTCAGTGTCATCATTTCCATTTACAATTTCTGCTTCGTCGTCATCAGAATCTTCTGATTCTGAACTTTCTGAGGGTTGTTCTAGACCAACTACATTTGGATCGTATTTTTTCTTTTTAATCTTTTCAGCGTTATCCAATTTAAGAAGTCTGAGGCGTTTTTTCGCTCCTGTAATAACATAAATTGAAAAGTAGACAGTGTTATTCAAAATCAATGCTGGGTCTAAATATTTGCTGTCTATGGTGAATAGACCTATTTGAACTCCATATCAATGAACTAGTCCATAAAAAATATCATAATTTATTAAACTGATTTGTGTTCAAATGTTAATATTTTAATATTAACATTTAAAAAAAAAACCTTAAATTGCCTTAAGTGGGATGTTGTGCATGCATGGTGGAAAATTATAAATGACATCTATCTTTTGGTCGTAGTATCTATTCTTGTTACGTGAAATCGAGTAGCGTTACCACAAGTGGGCATTTATTTTCCGCAAACGACATTTATATCATTTTTTATAAAAAAATTGTTAATATTTTCTTAAACTGATATTTTTTATAGACTAGGTTATTGATATGAGGTTCAAAATTTTCGGATCCAAAACGACTACAAATTCACGGTGTATATAGTACTTATCAAGAATATGGAAGACGAGATGTGTATAGTTTAGACTACAGTTATGTGGAATATCATCCTCATTAATAAACCTTACAACAAAATCACGGAAACAACTGGCATTAAACATAGTAACAAACTATATGTTCGTAAACTTTCGCGATTTGTATACATTATAGAATTTTATTAGCTACGGGTCTACCCGTGACCACGGCCGTTGCAATACAGTCGAAACGTCGGGCAAATCACCCGTCCTTAGCCACATTAGAAATCTGTGTATCGAACAAGGAGTCTATCCGGGATGTTTAAAAAAATCGATTTTAAAACCACTATTTAAAAAAGGTGAAAAAGATAATATGACCTGCTATAGACCTGCTGTGCTTACTTCTGTTTTTTCGAAAATTTTTGAAAAATATTTACACAGATGTTTATACAACTTCTTTGCCTTAAAATAAAATATTTACGCGATTAAGACCCGTAGCTTAGAAAATTGTAACAAACTATTTTAATAAACCAATTTAACTACTAATACATAATACTAAACATATATAATTGAATTAGAATTTTTGCTATGATTTAAAGTGTTGTAGAGTTATAAGCCGATTTGTGGAAACATGTGTAGTGGTTTGTAGTGTCTATCTAAAACTCTAAACTCTGAGGGACAGAAATTATAAAACTCTAAAGCTTTTTAGTAAAAAAAAAAACATGTGACCTATTTCAATGCCTGTTGATTTGCTGGCATTTATTGAGGAGTTTCGTTGTCAGTCTCCGAAACTCATCATCAGATCTTTACAAAATTTATATGCGACCATTTCGAAAAAGGCCTCTTTCGAAAAAAAAAAGAATTTTGAAAACCTGGAGTTATGCTTCAACATACATAATAAAATACATTTATCCTAATTGAAAAACTTTTCCTTTTTGAAGTTGAGTAAAAAACAACATACATACCAGCTATACTACTATACTTCTTGTCACTATCCTCCACTACTCCCTGGACACTCCGTTCCAAACTCAACTCATTCAGTTTACGTAAGCCAATGGTTTGGACAGATGAGATAGTTGTCATCTGTTTGACCTCATCTGGTGTTGCTTGCACTTGTGATAGAGATTCTAAAAGAGAAGCTCTCTGAAAACAATTGGAAAATAACACTCTTTATCAATGATGTATCCAAGCTAAGGGGCGCTTGACCCTCTAGTCAAAAGTATCTGAGACAGGGGATTCTCATCTCTCCGTCCTTCCCCAAACCAAGGTCTTGGGGTCCTCAAAGTCAAGTCTTCCTTCACTGCTTTTTATTTTACACTAGCACAGGGTTTCTCTGTTTTGCGGAATCCTGGGTTTTGCGGAATCCTGGGGTTTTATAGAACAGTTACCCGTTTTTAAATTGACTGCATAGAAAGAACAACAAGGACAAAACGGGAACACATTGGATAATTCCAATGTGTCCCATTGGCAGTTCTGGTTTTATTTGGTTATCCCAATAAGAACTTACATAACCAGACATTTGGTTACTTGCCCCCCCCCCCCCCCCCTTCCCATACATGAACTTTGGGTTATAAGAATAAGTTTTCTTAAAAGAAAACCAAGGAGAAATTTTTGCTTAACAACTAGCAGCTACTTGGAAGAGGACATACAGCTAACAAATCAAAAGAAGTCAGAGGTACGTAGAAATTTGGTTGAGCAGTCATTCAGATGGTCAATGCTTTACAGCTAGTCAACAAAGCTGTCTTGATGGGGTAATCGTGCCGGGGTGGCAGGGCATGATGCAGCAGCTGGACAGACCCAACTCACGGGCACTAAGTCGGCTCTGCCCACGGCTTCGTCCAACAACCGTATTAGTTATTACACAGTGGTATTAGTATAGAATTGTAGATCAAGGATAAAAGACCATGAGTTGTGGATTTGATTGCTAAATAAGTCAGCTTTGCAAAGTATGAAGCAACAAATCTTTGTTTGTTGGTGTGACCATTTCTCATCCAGTAGGGTACACAACCTCTCTCTATCTAGAAGCAGCAATTGGGAACTGCTTTAAAAACAATTAAGTAAATAAACCAAAATAGATGTTCAGCACAATACTTACATTTTCTTTCTTCTTTTTCTTTTCAACAATCTTTTCCAATCTTTTTCTTTGAGCTTTCGATAGGAATCTGATCTTTTCTTTCTTATCTTTAACAACTTTGGTCTCCCTCTTCTTTGATGGCAATGCCAGCAAATTACTTGCATCACTGGATCCATATTCATTTGCAGAAAACTCTAGTTGAATCTAAAAATAAATGTTTTCAAAACAATTTGTTGTTTAGAACCCCTTCTACGCAATACACTCACAATTGGATATACACAAAGAGCCACACCAGATCCTTGGCTTACAACTTACATGGCTTTTCTCATAGAAACCCTTTTAATAATTAGATTTAAAAAAGAATTATATGCAAACTCTTCACAATCGGCGCTCTTATTTGGAGCGAAGTTGTTTTCATGAAGTGATAAATGGTGTAAACCATTGTACATTATGTTTTACACAATATTTGATTAAATGTTCCCCATAACTATCCTCAGCACAAAATTAATAATATCTTCAAAGTCCTGTCTGTTAAAAGCAACCTTGTCCTACAATCGCCTGTCAATAAAATTGTCCATAAGTAAATATAATACACTAGCAACACATATACCCGATCTGGATGTATTTCATGATAATTTCAACTATAAAAATAAAAAAATAAACAAGTAACAGCTTAAGACTTCGTCCTAATCAACGATCACACTTATTCATAATTAATCTAGCGTTTCTTGTATTTTAATCTTAGATTAAGGTAATTTTAGATTTACTAACCATACAGCTGATCTGTAATTGAGTGCTATGTACAGCATTATTGTCATGTACATCAGGAATAATACCAAATGTAAATTCATACATTTGCTGGACAGTCACATTGTCCTTTGTTAACATATGTGTGTAATCATAATCACACTAGGGAATTGACAATTTCATTGAGATATCACATTACAAAGTTCTAACTCATTTGAGTAACCCAGGGATAATTTGAATTGCAATTTGAAATAAGTGTTATTTAGTTGACTTAATAAGCTCAACTCAGGGGGTAATGACCCCGTTGCAGTACACCTGAATCTCTCCTTACCTATGGTAACTGATAGGTGAGCATTTCAATGTATTTTAAAAATATTTAATAAATTAAGAGGTTATGTACTTTGGCATACAAACTTTATTACAAGATTTTTTAGATTAGAAGAACGTACCTAAGCAACGTCAGTCCTATAACGTTTTATGCATTACTTCTGGCTTATAAAGTTAGTATCTATCTTCTTAAGAAAAATAAACTATTTTTTTTATAAACAAACATACCTCACTGGCTTGCGTATTATCAATATTTGTCTTGACAACTTGTCGCGCTTTCGCGTTGTACCGTGTTTTACCCATCTTCTATGCTTATTGGTGCTTACTGATACCATAGAAAATAATTGAAAATAAAAAACAATTTATCATTTCTCTCCGCAAAGTCGCACAAGATTCGACAATACCTCAACCTCAACGTGTTTTTGTTATGACATTTTTTTTTTTAATTGTAGTTGCTAGTGGAAGTCAGTTCCGTTTTATTACATGACTATTTTTAGTACAGAATCACTACAATCTGTGTAAATGTTGCATTATTTTTTAACTGCTGAAAAAATATTGTGGACTTAAACGAAGTACCTATAAATTATGTTTTCAGCAATTTCATGTGGTTTTAAGTATCTTTACTTTTTTATATTATGTAATAAATAAATTAAATAAATATGTATTTACGTTTTTACAAGAATGGAATGCAATTTATTCTGTCAACAACATCGCATGCCATGGCTTGTCAATTTTATTGTCAATGTCAACATTGGTCAACATGCCAACCACGTGAAATTGCAGACCCGATTGTACTTGAAATTGCTTGAATTAGAATTATTATTTTGCCCTCTAAATTATAACATAGAAAATGGGACGCGAGACATTTTATGAATTAGCAAGACGTTCTGTTCCAGTTACCAGAAATGATGGAACACAACTATCGTGGCGTGACTCAGTTTTGTGCGTTCGCACCGATAAAGGAATGAACTTCTTCGAGTTCTCTTACAATTTAGAATGTTTGGACAAAGGGCTCGACCTCTTTGAATATTCAATGCTTAGTCCAAAGAACAGCCCTGCTGAATTATTGTGTAAAAGTAAGTTTATACACAATGAAATGCCAAATTATGATTATACAGAAATGTTAGTAGACTCGTCGTTTTGGCCTCATAATAACACATTGACACAAGAAATGACCAATCTGGTGATGACTGCGTGGTCTCCGCCCCATTTTTTTGAAAACAGAAGTGTTTTGGCGATGTTGAATAACATAGGTGGTGTTTCATTCATCACTCCACTACTATATCGATGGAAGACTGTATTGGACCTATCTCCGCATATCCAAGACTGTTTAGAGCACAACAGATCACCAAAAGACTTTCTAGAGTTGAAGGAATCGGCATATATTGTAGAATCATGTTCCATTTGTTGGGCACCACAACTGAATAAAGACCAATCATGTTACCTTGTGACTGCACAGAAAAACAGTACCATTCTATTTTGGAAAATATTCAAAAATATGGAAACACCTGCAATGATAGCAAAAATAGAATCTGGTATGTCTGTAATCAGAAATATGTACTGGATTCCAAAAACAGATACACAGATTTGGTTAATATGTGCTGATGATGTTGGTCAAGTAAATGCTTTTGAAATACAGCTAGCAAATGGTGACATAAGTCTCCTACAGTCTCATATATTATGGGAGCACAAAGACAGAATGATAGCATCATATCTAAATTATATGGTCATTGATGAAAGTGTTATAATTTTTTATAGCAAACATAGACATTTAGTGATGCAAGCACTTGATAAAAGTTGTAACATATTATCTCAATATATAAAGAATATTAATGACTACAGAATCACAGACATAACAAATTCATTGGATGGGTATTATTTAAGTACAATAAATGTTGAAATATTTAAATTAGGTATTAGTTTTTCACAAGATACTTTAAAAGTAGATTTAATACCAGTTGATCTTAAGGAACAATATCCTACATATGAATTATACAGTCTTAGTTTTTCTTATACTGGCTCAATTTTTGCTTTAGGAATGATTGATCGAAGACTATTATGTAGAAAAGAAGTGTTAAAAATTGAAGTTATTTTTCTTAGTAATGATAATAAATTAGATTCATTTGTTCCTGTGCTTTTAAATAACCCTACAAAAAAGTTAACCAATTATTGGGACTGTACTGAAGCTCTGCGTTATAGAATTATCAAAACGAAAACAATGCCTGACATAGACTGTAATTTATTATTTGCTGAAGGATCAAATGACATTTATAAACTTAAAATTTATTTAACTCTGCTAATTTTATATCTGAACAAACGAAGAATGGCACTTATTGGTTTTGAATGTACGTTTCCTGAATTATCAGTGGATGCGGTAAAAGAAAAAATATTATTACTACATGCGCAGTCAACTATAAGTTTTTTGTACAAAAAATATCAAAAACATGGTAAACTGAATAAATTAGAAAAAGAAACAGGATTTGGGTGCGTGAATTACATGGAATTTTATTCAAAAAAACACAAAGTTAATATTGATATGGACAAAAATACATTGAGTGTTGTGAAAAAAAATAATTTTGAATATACTTGTCAGAGTTGTGACGGTAAAATAACAAACAGTTTTGTTTGTAACAGTGGTCATGTAAATATGTATTGTATGTTAAGTTTTACACCAATAACTAGTGATGATTATTTAATGTGTAAGAGTTGTGGTTCTACTGCAAGAACAGATTTGTGTGTAAAGGACTATTTATGTGTGTTCTGTGATCAACCGTTAATCAATCCTGATTAAATTATTTTGAATTTTCAATAAACTAAAATTTGAAAATGGCTGTGGACTTTCATTATTTTACCTTTACCTCTTAACTAGGGACGCCATCTCTAAAATCTGGTAACCAGGATTAGAAGCGTAAAAACCCGGACACGCTAACACAACGCAGACGGGGATAAGCGCACCAGGGCCGGCCTTAACTACAGCAGCGGGGCCCTGGGCGAAACATTCTTTAGCCCCTCTTTGTATAGTATCAGTGGCACTTTTAGGGGGGTTGCGTTTTACAATGATTGACCTCTAAGGTCTTCGCAGGTTTGCAACTTTGGAGACCTTTATGGTCAGTGAAAAACTGAAACTAGGTATAGGTCCATAGACTGCACGATATTTTTTTTCGAAAGAAAGCATTGTTTGGTCCCCTCTGCCATCTGAAGAGGGCTACAGCCAGCTCTCGCCGTAAGGCTTTACACTAGTTCAGAGCCTATCCAACAAGTTGAACGACAACACCTAGTAGGTATTTTCTCGAACCGAATGAGAGGAAACGAGATGAAGTGTCAGTAAAGCAGTATAAATTTCCACAGGAATGGCCTTACAACCTGTGGAACACTGCATTAAAAGGTCAATGTAGATACCGTGATAATTTAAACGATCGCCTTATCTGATTTGGCTTTAATAGTTTATTCGCCGATAGTCAACCCATGAGCATGGATAAACGATTTAATTTTTTCAACCTTGAAAACTGGCCTCGTTCAGCACTCTCTTCCTTTATTTCCAGTAGTTCTATTTAAAGGGAATTTTTTCCCCAATAGTTCCGTTAACGGAACTTATGGAAATTGGGGCCCGATAGTTGTAAGGGCAAATAAAAGCTTAATTACTAAAATATTTTTTTCGCGAAGTCGGACCTGTAACTATTGAGTCATCTCGGGCTCGTGGTCCTTGTCCACAGAACAAATATAGTCACGTACTCTAGTCACGATACCGACCTCTTCAAGCAGAAAAGGGACCGTGATTTTTTTCATACCCAACATCCCAACATCAACCATTTAACTGGCACAACCCCTAAACGTTTTCTAAAAGACCTAAGTAATCTAATGATACCCCACACGATGAGATTGGTGAGAAAAAAAAATCATAGGAGAGGTAACTACCTACCCTCAAAAAAATGATTTTCAAGATTTTATTCTTTTCACTTTGTCGGCGTAAGTAATGTGTGTATCCCTGCAAAATGACAGCCTTCTAGCACTAACAGTCTCTGAGCTAAGCTGCGGACGGACGGATGGACATGGCAAAACCATAAGGGTTCTTTTCGTCTCGTTATTTTGGCTACGGAACCTTAAAAACGACGTTTTTTTTTTTCCGGTATTTAACACCACGACTGGTAGTTAATACCGGTCACCAGGTTGGTAACACTGGTCAAGTTTTGTTGAGGTAAAAGTCGCAGATATAGGTAAACCTCAGGAGAGTCATACCGTGAGCCCAGAAACTCCACAACACACTGCCATACCACAGCCCGTTGTTGTGCCCATTTAATCAGCGCAGATTATACCTACTTACCTAGATTTATTTCCAAGTCCTCATCGATATTAGAATATTTATCTACTAGCACTTGCTTCATTAGAATTTTTCAGTCAGAAGTAAGTACCTACTATCATCATTCATGTTCATTCTCTTGAAGTTTGTTTAACTTTTTTCGTTTTGATTTAGATACATATGGAAATATTTCGAGGCGGGCAATGCATTGTTAGTAAGCACTAAGAACACAATGCCCGCCTGGAAACATTTCCGTAAAAACAGATTAAGCTTTTTTTTTTTTTTTTTTTTTTTTTTATATCTTTATTAATTTAAGAGGGCTTAGTCACATAGTGATTATGTCGCCCTCGTTGGTAGTAATCTTAAGTTTTATAAACGTACTTACTTAAGTATTATGCTAGTTTAACACTATTATCATTGGGTGACTGTCCTATTAACAAAACAAATTTTTGCTAATTTATATAGCATTTTGGCTTCTTCCGACAGGGGGTCAGCCAAAATGCTGTTACATTTTCCTAAGTCATAATTTAATTTTGGTAGTATCTGTTGCCTTTGAACTTCGCCCCGGGCACACTCCATCAGAACGTGATATACATCCTCTACTATGTTACATGTTGTACAATTCGGTGACTCAACTTTCCGCATTAGAAATGCAAACTTATTCAATGGAATGTGTCCTGAACGGAGCCTCAAAGCCATGACCATATCAGATCTGCTCATATTGGTATGATCGATCCAAGAGAATCTCGGGATGTTAGGCTGGATGGTCTTGTACCAGATACCTTTGGTTAATGACCTTTGATCAAAATATTCTGACCACAACTGCATACATTGGTTTCTAACAATATATAGAAGGTCTGAAAAATATGGAAGACATGTAAATTCCACACCGTCAATTAAAGCCTCCCTAGCCAACTGATCCGCTCTTTCATTTTCAATCAAGCCAATATGGGCAGGCACCCATTGTAATATAACACGTTTATTGTTCTTATGGAGATCAAAGATACATTTTAAAATAGTATATGCTATGGGGGTTCCTCGAGTTTTCGAAGAACAACGAGCTAGGTGTTGTAGGGCGCTCTTTGAATCCGAAAAAATTACATAATCACCGCTGTCGAGTGACAGGATATATGATAAAGCCTCAGCGATAGCGATTAATTCAGCATACATTATATTTATGTTACATTTTATATTTAGTTTAATGGAGGTATTTCTATGTGGGTCAAAGAACGCCGCAGCAACATTACAACCATCTTTTGATCCGTCTGTAAACAATTTATAAAAATCATTATATTTATTATTTATAAACTGTGTGCATTTTGTTTGAATATAGTGTAATTCGTAATAACTTTTTGCCTTAGTTATATGTTCTATATCAGGTCTAATAATCTTTGAAAGATCCACATTGGTGATCCATGTATTCAAAGTATATATTTCCAGTTGAGAACTAATATATATTGGTATAGATTTAAGGTGTTCATGAATGGTTATAAGCAGTGGTTTTCTCTTCTCTCTCCAGTATGCCGTAAGACATAGACATTGCAAATCATCCAACAACGATAACATTTTTTCCTTGCTTAAAGATTTCGATGCAAGCCAATATTTACCTGCCAAATAATGTCTACGAATGTTTAGAGGTTGAAGACAAAGTTCGTTTTCCATAATATGTATGGCAGTACTTTTAATGAATCCTCCTACGAGTCTCATAAACATATTTTGTACTTTGTCTAATTTACTCAAATGCGTTTGCGCTGCGTTATCATATAATACACTAGCGTAATCGAGTCTGCTTCTGACTAAAGATATATACAACCGCCTCATATGAATCGGATGTACACCCCATTTCGCCCCAGTTAAGACCCTAAAGATATTCACAAACTTCAAGACTTTGTCTCTCGTTTCGTTAATGTGCTTAGACCATCTTAAAGAGCGATCAACCCATAACCCTAAGTACTTGAAACTGTCTACAACCGGCAATGAAATATCATTAATTTTAAGGTCAATGTATTCTTTTTTAAAGCCCCTTTTAAAAACACATACTTTGCTTTTTGTACTAGAGATTTCCAGACCTAAATTGAATAGTAAATTAGCTAGTAAGAGAAGTGCCTGCTGTAAATTGTGTACCATGTATGATATATCATTGCCGGTCGTATACAATACGAAGTCATCGGCGTATTGGGATACACAAATATTACTTATTTCTCTACAAACCGATAAAGTAGCAATATTAAATAACAATGGAGAGAGTGGGTCACCCTGTGCCAACCCTCGATATGTTTTTCTGCATATTGTGTAATTATTTAATGAAATTTTTAGGTTTCTTTCCTTGAGATAGTTCCAAATATAAGTACACATAGTGTGCCCTATCCCTTGTCGATCCATTATTTGCACTAAAGTTATTAAATCCACATTGTTATAAGCATCATTGATATCCACAAAACACCCAACCGTTGATTGATTTTTGGAGAATCCAATTTGTATTGATAGAATTAAGTTTGATAAATTATCTGTAGTTGACCGGCATTTTCGGAAACCTGTAGTTTCATCAGAAAATAGGTTATTTTTTTCCATAAACCACTCTAATCTATTCATTAGAATTGTATGAAAAATTTTGCAAATGCAGGATATCATTGAAATTGGTCTCAAAGCTGCTATACTGTTTGGGTCTGGACGTGCTTTCGGAATCGGCATAATAGTTACGTCTCGCCATTGCTTAGGTACAAATCCTACTAAATAAAACTCGTTAAATAATGAAAGTAATATCTGTTTGGCATTATTTGGCAGATTTTTAATCATCGAGTAGGAAATGTTATCGTGACCCGGTGATGTATCTTTCGATCGAATAGCTTTCTCGAACTCGTGCATTGAAATGGTTATCGCTAGTTCAGAGTTACAGGACGAAAACGTTTGATCAGGAGGGGGTACAAAATCTGGCGCTAAGCTACGAAGAAGTTCATTGGCTTTATTTTTATCTACATACTCAATATGTGACTTGTACCCTTTTAACCATTTCATTTTCTTCCAGACTTCATTCGGGGATGACGTTTCGTTTAAGGAAGAGCAAAATGACTGCCAAGCTGTAGTTTTGGCATTACGTATCTCCTTTTGAGCAACTCTCACTTTGTCTTTATATATCTCAAAATTATGGGGGGTTGGGTTGCGTCTGAATTTTGCAAGGGCTTGCCGGCGTTCTGCAATGATTTTCGATAGTGCAGCACTCCAATACGGTTTAGGGGAGAATTTTATACTAGGGTTTTGACTAATTTTAACAAATGGTATATGTAAATCAGCAGATAAATTAATGTAATCTATAAATAAATCATAGCTACTTTGCAAATTACTTGAGTACTCAAAATGTGCGCATAAATCAGAAAGTACTTGCTTGTAAGCAACCCAATCAGCGTTTTTAAAGTTTCTACGTGTTATGTTATTGGGACTTATCTGCATGTCAATAAAAATTCTAATAATGCGATGATCACTACCTAGGGTCTCGTTTAAAGCGCTCCAATTGAGTTTGAGTGCAACATCAGTAGACGCAAACGAAATGTCCGGTGATGTTTGATGAAGAACGTTGTTAACCATTTTAATACGAGTTGGGGAACCATTATTAATTGCCACAAATTGGTGATCCAGTGAAGCATCCAAAATCTGAATACCCCTAGGATTCGTCTTAGATGACCAATTGACGTGATGACCGTTAAAATCTCCCAATACTAATGTTTTTTTACCACATACTGAAAAGATTTCATCCCAATCGTTTTGACTAGTCTGTACTGACGATGACGGAGCACAGTATACTGAGACTATATAGTCTATATCGTGACAGTTAAAGATTTTAATACATAAGATTTCAATTTGAGGATTACTTACATGTAAATTGTATTGTTGTGATTTGATCGAGGAGTGTGTAACAATAGCCACACCTCCGTAGCTATCATTTCTATCCTTACGGTATATATTATATCCGCTTATTTTAAGGTAACTATCCGCTGCTAACCATGTCTCGCTTAATACACCAATGTGGATCTTTTCTTGTGACAATATATTCTCAAATGAGACTAACTTGGGACGTAAACTCTGAGCATTCCATTGGATAATATTAAGTCTGCATATGATTTGTTTGTTAGCCATTAATTAAATCTAGAATTCGTTTCAAAATTGGCCAATCCGAGATGTTGTCCACTACTATTAAAATTAACCACTGTACACAACATTTAATAATACTATGAAACTTAGTTTGTATCGACTCATTTCTTAAGAATATAATTTCCTTCAACCTTAATAATAATTCGTCAAAATTTACATCTCTTCTTCTTTCTTCTTGGGGTTCCGCATTAGGAGGGTTGGAAAAACCAGTGTCGCCAGATCCCGGTTCTGCTATTACGTCGATAGCTGGTGTGCTCGGTCTCGGAGGTTTCTTTTTTGGCAAGCGACTAGAGTACTTGCGAGATTCCGGTTTATGTATACGGTGTATAATGGCGTCCGTCTTAACAACATTTGCGAATGTAGGTGTGCTGCAAAAGTCGGGTTCCGGAACGTCGATCGGGGTAAATATATTTGACTGACTTACTGCCGCCATAGTATCGCGCGCTGGAGTGCTGGGGGGTACGTACATCATCAGCGCTCTTCGATATGTGCAATTGAATTCCACCATAAGATCTCTGATCTTTTTCTCTTTAATGTAAGTCGGACATGATCTCACCAAAGCCATGTGACTTCCATTGCAGTTGACGCACTTGAATGTTTGGATATTACAGTTGGGATGATTATCCCCACACTTTGGGCAAACTTGAATTTTTGATGTACATGTTTTGACTATGTGTCCGAACTTCCAGCATCTGTTACACTGAGTCACTGGGAAGATATATGGATCTACCCTTATTCTCAGCTCATCTACTAGGACATAAGGCGGAATGTTTGACCCTTTGAAGCAAAGACGGATGGCTTCGCTCGGTATCCATGACTGATCACTCACGGATTTATCATTGTTGCGTTTCTTAAGGCGCATTACTCTTATTAACTCCACTCCGTCGGGACAAGCAATACTCGTAAATATTTGTTCATCTGACAACTCAATATCTATGTCCTTGATTACACCATACGAGCTGGACAACTCCATAGCCCTACTGAACCTCCACCCCTTATCTATAAACATTTTGCACGTCTCCAATTTTCTTGCGACCGTTTCATCTACTAGTTCAATTCGTAATCTGTAGTGGTTTATATATTTTAACTTAATTATATTCTTTATTCCTTCCTCTTTAAACATCTTCGCCAATGCGAACTGTTTAGGCAACTTATCATTACAAGAAATGTATAATTCGACTGTTTCCTTATCTTTTATTTTCTTTTCCTTTCCTTGAACTAGCGTCCAATCTTCATCACTATCTCTCGGTCTTTTACCGTAGTTATTAATCTCAACCTCGGTTTGCATGTTAACTTCTTCTTGATTGTTCTCCACATTCTCAGTCATCGTATCTTGATCGCAAAATGAATTCTCGCTCGACAAAATATTTGTGTAAACAAGTCCTGGCTCGTTATTATCCGACATAATAACAAGGCTGAGTCATTGCAGTTCGTACCGCAAGCAGCGAAGCACGCACGTGTCGGCCAGATGGCCGTCGCTCGTTCTAAGTAAACAAGCTCACCGATCGCAGGTAAAAGGTATAACACAACACGCGTCTATCGCTTACGAATGCCGCAGCGCGAATGTAGATTAAGCTTAGAAACTTGTCGAAACACCTACATTCAAAATCGATTACCTATCACTTGGAACGCTTGATAATCACAATATCACAATTTTATATAACAATGTGAGAGATGTAAATTAACAAACCTTCATCGCTTATTGTTTGATTTCGAAAAATTACTTCAAGTACCTACGCGCGAAAACAAATAACGTGCCTTGGTCCTAGAAGTAAGTAGAGACTTTGAGTCGTCCAGGTGAGCTGGTGAGGAAAGTAGATAAGGTCCAACCGCTTATAAATAGAAGTTAATTGTAGTGACCAGTATTGCCCGGTTTTACCCTAATAAGATTGAAATTCTTCACTTTTTACCTTTTTAGAGTTCGGTAGCCAAAATGGCAAAACGGAATCCTTATAGTTTTGCCATGTCCGTCCGTCCGTCCGCAGCTTTGCTCAGAGACTGTTAGAGCTAGGAGGCCAGCTAAATGGTTGATGTTGAGTATGTAAAAAAACATCACGGTAACTAGTAGGTAGTAGGTATATCTACCTATGTAAGTAGTGAAATTAAAAGGAGAACTATCACAGCTAAGAAGGCTTTACAAGTTTACCAGTAACAGCTGATCAAACGAGAAGTAACAAAATTTCGTTCCATTGAAAATTATTATTAGGTATACGACATGCACTTGCCCGGTTTTTTATTAATAATTAGCTGTCCCGCGCAACTTCGTCTGCGTAAATTTTCCCCGTTTTTGCCACGTTTCTCATTGCTGCTCCGCTCCTATTGGTCGTGGCGTTGTTATATAGCCTATAGCCTTCCTCGATGAATGGACTATCCAACAGTGAAAGAATTTTTCAATTAGGACCAGTAGTTCCTGAGATTACCGCGTTCAAACAAACAAATAAACAAACAAACTTTACTGATAGGGTGTTCAGTCTTGAGGTTGCAAAATAAAACTCAGTGTGATGTATAAGTAAAAGGTGAAAGAGGTATATTAAATAAAAGTGGCACGTTATATTTACAAAATAAGGTTCGCAAGTTGTATTGCATGTAGCAAGTAAGTGCATCGCGACCGACCAATCACGACGACTGCGGTGCATTCTCGGCGCCATATATAAACGTGTGGCACAGCGCGCGGCTTAGTGCATAAATAGTTATTGCGTTGGGATGTCGTCTTTTTCAGCACGCGCGCTACGGTGTCGGCGTCGCGATGTCGGGCGCTATCGGCGGCTTGGCATGTAGGACGCCACATCACTCCCCCTCAAGCGAAGCGTACGTTGTGTTTCACCGTGCGGCCGGATCTTGTGACGTAGGCGCTGCTCGGTGAAGACGATGACGTTGCGTTGTCGCTAGGGGTCATGATCGAGGATGCAGTGTCGCTCGATGCGTGGATCCGTGGCACTGCGCCGCATGATGCTGTGCTCGATGATCTAGTGGGTGAAGCTGTGTCGCTCGGTGCGTGGATCGGTAGCGCTGCGCCGCTCGGTGCTGTGTTGCAGATATAGGCCGGCTTTAATCTGTCGACAGAAATAACAGCGGTGCGAAGCGGTAACCGCAGTGTAAAGTGTTTCCCGTCTGGGCTGCGCTGTAAAACTTCGTACGGGCCATCATATGGAGGTGTGAGAGGTTTGCGTACGGTATCGTTGCGCACAAACACATGTGAGCAGGTTGCGAGATCCTTGTAGACGAAAGTGTTCATCGTTGATGCTCGAGCTCTCGGAGAAGGTGTTAGTGACGTCATCGTTTCGGTCAGCTGACGGACGAAATCCGCGTCTTCAATGTTCGACGTTGTAGGTACGAAGAAATCAGACGGAATGCGAAGAGTCGAGCCGTATGTCATTAATGCCGGGCTGACAGATGAGTCGTCACGTAGTGCATTTCTAAGCCCTAGTAGTACCGTAGGAAGTTCGTTGACCCACCTCCCGTCGTTCGTTCTCGCCATCAGTGCCGCTTTGAGGGAACGATGCCATCGCTCGATTTGTCCGTTCGCTTGGGGATGAAAAGCCGTAGTCCGTATTCGAGTTACGCCGAGTTTCTTCATGAGTGAGGTAAACAGTGACGACTCGAATTGTCTCCCTTGGTCCGTAGTAATCCGCAGAGGACAGCCGAATCGTGCTATCCACCCGTCGTACACAGCCTTCGCGACGGTCTCAGCTGTGACGTCACGTGTGGGAATTGCTTCAGGCCATTTGGTACAGCGATCTATCATCGTCACGAGGTATCTATAATCTTCCGATGGAGGTAAGGGCCCGACTATATCGACGTGCACATGTTCGAAACGCGACGACCGTTGAAACTCGCCGAGTGGACTCACGACGTGTCGTTGAACTTTAGCGCGTTGACAGCTGATACATGATTTCGCCCAAGTACCTACCTACGTCCTTGTTGATCGACGGCCAGAAGAACTTTGTAGTCATAATTCTTCGCGATAGTCGTACTCCCGGGTGACTAAGTTCGTGCTGCGCTTTGAAAGCTGGGACGCGATACGGCGGTGGTAGGTATGGACGAGCGTTCGCTGTTGATGTTTCGCACCATATCGGTCGTTGAACTCCCGGTAGGCGTATCTTTTAAGCATGCTCTATAGATTCAGCTTTAGTGTCAGTTTACGAAAAAATTCCTAAATATTTGATTAACATTTTTGTGTGAGCAATGTCAATGAAGTATCTACTTATGTAGGTATTTATCATCACTATCCTTTTGAATGAATGTCGCTAGTTGTATTGTACTATAAGTACGTACCTATACTTGTTTTGATAGATGGCCCTTATCAACAATCCTATCTAATGTGACTATATATTAAGGAAATATCTATGTTTACTATCAATTTGACGTCATAAAACCACAAGGTAGGCATCTGATTGTGTAGGTAAGTACTGCGCTTAGGCATACCTATGAATATTTAAATACAAAAACGTCACAAAGATAAGCGCTGACATTTTTTTAAAGGTTATTTCAAAGTAAAATATACAGGTAGACTTAGGTTATTAGATGCTATACATCCTTGATACCTAGATCTAAAAAATAAATAGCAGGATACCCACTCTGGTAAACCGCAGGGAGGTACACTTCAGATTTATAATATTCACTAGCTGTCCCGCGCAACTTCGTATGCGTAATTTTTCCCCGTTTTTGAAACATTTCTCGTCGCTTCTCCGCTCCTATTAGTCGTAGCGCGATGTTATATAACCTATAGCCTTCCTCGATAAATGGGCTATCCAACAAAAAAAGCAGTTTTCAAATCGGACCAGTAGATCCTGAGATTAGCGCGTTTAAACAAACAAACAAACAAACAAACAATCAAACAAACAAACAAACTCTTCCGCTTTATAATATTAGTATAGATATAGATTCTCTACTCTCGTCTCTAGTAAACTACTAAAATTTATTATTATCTTTATATATATTATTTCTTGTGTGCGTGTATGTCACTGAACTCCTCCTAGACGGCTGGACCGATTTTGATGAAATTTTTTGTGTGTGAGTTCAAGGGGATTCGAGGATGGTTTAGATTCACAATTGAACCCGATTTACAAAAAAAAAGAGTCGAGACGAAGTTCGCCGGGACAGCTAGTATTTATATATATATATATATATATATATATATATATCTCTCTCTCTCTCTCTCTCTCTAAATATATAAGTAGTAATAGTAATATTAATAATTTACTATACATAATAGGTACCTTTTTTTCTTATCCTATTACACATAAAATCAAATCATCGTTTTTAGCAATCCCAAAAAAAAAAATTAATTATTGTACATCACTATGTTTTAAGCCTTAGCAAACGTGCATTCTTTCTACACAAACGTTTTCCAACAAATCTCACTCATACCCACCTTTGAACATTTTTATTTTATAATTACCCTATTATCAACGCATAATGGCCAATAATTTTTGTAAAGTATTGTATTCTTCTCTCTAAGTGATTATTGTAATCTTTTGTGAAATAAGTGTCTTAAACCGTAATACAAATGTATTGATTGATCGCTACTAGTTAGATACCAATAGTTATATTTGAATGATAATGATAAAATAACGATAGTATAATCGTACCGAACTACCGATCAATTTCCGCACATATTAAATTAGCCTTCTTGAGACTGTGTAGTGTCAGCGCAAAAAATAGTCGAGCGCAGTAATTGTCAGTGCTACAAAATGAAGATCCCGAAGTTTGATTTTCAAAATGAACATTACCACTTAGGACATATGTTCGTGGATCTTATGACAAGCAGACCTAATGTTATTTGCCAGGTAATTTCCTGAACTCATTATGGACTTTTAGAAACTATGTTTTTACGTATAGTTTCATAAACATATTTACATCACATTGTTTCTAATTTTTAAGAAGTCTGTATCAAACTTAATAGAAATTAAAGCCTTTTTCATCATCATCATCATCAGCCTATCGCAGTCCACTGCTGGACATAGGCATCTCCAATTGCACGCCACTTTGTTCTATCTTCGGCTTCTCGCATCCAGCTCCTGCCAGCCGTTTTGCGTATATCATCACTCCACCTGGCCTGAGGGCGTCCTACACTACGTTTGCCAAGCCGCGGTCTCCACTCAAGAACTCGTTTACCCCAGCCTTTTTAATTATTTTGAATGAGAGGGATAGAGTTTAAAGTCTACTTCTTAGTCCTAAAAGTATTATAGTAGTAGTACATGGTATATTATGTAACTCGATAAGTTTTGAGACAAGAAAAAACTGTAAAGATACTAACAATATTTATTTTAGATTTTTTCGAAATACCTACTAACCCATATTCTCTAAGCAAAGTTTCAATCGCCTAAACCAACTAATAAAACACTTTTGTCAGTCTTTATCCGATAGTAGATTTGTAGGCGGCCACGGCCTCTTTGAAGCATGAAAATAAAATCCTTTTTATTTATTTTTTTATTATCGGGTACAAAAATAAATCACAGAGAGCTAAATAAGGACTGTAATGTGGATGGGGCAAGGATCCAATACCGGATTCAGTGGCGACCGAGCAGATCGAGATATCTGCGAGGTTAAGCAATGTTACCACTGTCGGTCCGTAGGTTGGGTGAACGTTTTCGAAAGTTTTCAAACCCCTCCGTGCCTCGGAGAGTACATTAAGCCGTCGATCCTGCAGCTAATCACTCTCTAGTCGTGTCGGATTTCCATCTAATCGGAATATGAGAGTGAAGGGAGTAGAGAGTTCAGATTGAGTCGGCGCTTATACTTGTGCACTGTAATATAACCTGCGCAGTTGGCTAGTCTGAATGAGATTAGCCGCCGTAACCGAAATCGTTAAGGATAGACTTAATAAACGTCTTTGTTCTGATAGACGTATGTGACAAAGTGTTGTCGTGATGCATCATGATTTCCCGCCGCCCTGTCTTTGGTCTCCTCTCTCGCGGGGCTTGGAAAACTTTCGGCAATGCTATTGTTGTATACTATTCCGAGGTAACAGATCTATTGTATTCCAACATTGTTCTGGACACATGCCCGATGAGAGAAAAAAGAAATAGACACCATTTTTTTTCCAACGTTACGAGGTCTTTGCAGTTTTGTCGGCAACTTTCCTTTTGAAAAGATCCATAATGATAAATCTACCTTTTGTCGTCTGTGATGGTTTCTGAAACACATTTTGACGTTTCGTTTTAAAATCAATCATCCACACGGCCTTGTTTTGGCCAAGAATCTTCTCGATGTCTAAGTAGGTAAGTAATTCGTGGGTCTTCTTGCACCATCATTTAAGTAGTCAACACATTTTCTGGAGTTACTGCCGTTTGTGGGCGACCACTTCTATGGTCATCTTCGAGGTTTGTTTTACTTTCTAAATTCACTGAACTGAGATGGGGCAGACTCCCCTAACGCTGAATGTAATCGTTAAAGGCTAAGTTTTTCGGTTAAACCAAATTTAAAATAATAAAATATTATAGCACGCAAATGTTCGCGGTAAAACTCCATCGTTACAAATAAAAACGCGGGAATCGTCGTAGTAAAATGCACGGAAGTAAAATGAGTAACATCAATATTTTTCTAAACAAGTAATCCGGCTACTTGCGTTCTATTTTTAAATAATTTTGTTTATTAAAAATATAGTAATACAGATTCGTTCTATTTTTAAATTACGGGCATCAATCAAAACTTATCGAATGTTACTGTCTTGAAACTGGCAGATGCACATAATGCGCTAGCCATAGTCCTCCTGGAGCGAATGGAGGAGAAGAAAAAAATTTTTTTTAGCAAAAGGTACAGTTAGAACATCGGTAGGATCAGCCTGAACTGAATATAGCCGCCAAGGACTGTTTCCTGAGCCGACAATCGGACATTGGGCAATCTTGCACACCCTTGCTAACATAATATACTAACTTCCTTTGTTTAAACATCTACTCCCTTTTCTCAAACCATTATTATTTTATTTTCCAATCTACAGATTGACGCAGCAATAGGAAAGAGTGAGACTAATGCCTCAGTACTAGCGCGGTCAATACAGCTTGCAAGATGTCTTCGTCGTTTTGGCGCGAAGCCGGGTGATGTGCTTGCTTTAGGAGGCAACAACCACCTTGATATTCATATACCGAATTACGCTGCTCTGTTAAATGGCATGCCCCTAGCTGGAGTGGATCCAATCTTTAAACATAGTGAGTTATCATAAAATTGCTATTTAAATGATCTGGTTTTTATACCGCAGACCACTGAGTGGGGAGGTCCAACCACTTACTTTTGTCTTGTCTTTTTGTGTTTGTCTCATAGTTAAAGATAACTCTTGCATTAGGCTCCGTACCTATTGGTGTGTTTGTATCTGTGACTTTACAACACTTTGGAGGACTTTACAAAATTTACCTACACTCAGATTCGACACTAATATTTATACACAGTCAGTTGGAATTCATCTACATTGGCACCGTCAGCGGTCAGTAACATTTATACTAAGCACTTGTCTTAGGAGACTTAGGCCAAAAAATTAGATACACCAACCTACATTTAGCCGGAGTTGAGTCAATTGTACCACCCCCCCCCTCCCCCCCCGAAATTACGAACTTACCTCTATCCCAAAAATAAAAGAGCCGCCTATGGTAGGTGTACCTACCTAGGTATATGCCTATTTAGATAATATTTTATTAGATAATAGATTTTAAAGAGTATGTACCTAGTCTTTTGTATTTCTCATTAAATTTTATATGTTTTATAAACAGATGAAATCAAGGCCCACTTTTATTTATGCAAGCCAAAGGTAGCATTTTGTCAGAAAGAGCTCCTGGAGGACTATCTGAATGCAGTTAAAGAACTAAAGCTAGACACAAAAGTAATCTGCTTTGACGAAGGAGAACATTCCTTAAAGAGATTCATCGAACAGTATGATGATTTAGACGATACTGAAGAGTTTCTGTGAGTTTTTTATTTAATTATTACCTAGTTCATCTCAACTACAAAAATTGTTTTGATAGAAATTCAACATCATTTAGGAATTTTTTCAAGGTTATTTCTGAAACTAACCTTACCTAATTTTGAGCATTTTTATAAAAAACTAGAGAATAGAAGCACCAAATTTTCCGGGATTTCCCCAACAACACCACCTTGGGTTCATAATAGTGGATCTCGGGAATTTGGGTCCAAGAATGGTTTAGATGTTCAACCCTTTTACAACTAGGAACATACGTAGGTACAGAAGAAACTGATAAAGAATATAATACAAAAACGGATCAGATGGATAGTGCAATATAAAATGCAATAAAATCACCCAATCACTTTTAATTGGGGGCAAGATAAGAATAATAAATAGGACAATTAGTTGCACTGAATAGATTATATGCCAATTAAATGGATATGAACCAAGGTTATTTAATTTCAATGATTGTTTATGAAGTATGATTATTTTTTACTTTTTAAAGATATCTCCCGCAGTATTGTAGAAGCCCTGTATCGCGGGCTTGTACAATACTGTGAGAGTTACAAACATACATATGAATCACGTACACAAAGATACGCTACAACAATTTGTGAAAGATGAAAGATGTCCTGTGTTGAAATCGCACCAGCACAATTTTGCGCAGCATACAGTACTTGCGCCACCAAGGAAGCCAAAAACAAGGTTTATATGATTTCAGGCCAGCTATTTTCGATCTAGACAAAGTATTGGCTTGTCTGATACTCTCAGGAGGCACCACGGGCACGATGAAACTCATTGCTTTCAAACACAAAGTGTTGGTCAAAAAGTTGATAGATCTGCGAGCTGTATTTCAGCAATCTAATAAGAGGTTAGTTGCTTATTTATTCTACGGGGTCTCTACAAGCCCCAAACCACAGTCTTCACAGGTTCACTTTCCTTCACCACAGGTTCCTTAATAAAATCAGCCGCTGACCGTTTTGGAGGACAAGAATGGCTGCCTTGGATAATGCAGTCAAAATGGTCGCGTTTTAGACCACATTAATATAATACCTATTTAATGTTGTTTACTGTGAAAACGCTAAGAAGAAGAGTGGAAGACGACTTGAGAGTTGTTATATCTAGTATTTAATGTCTCAATTATTGTGAGAAAAATGAAGAAATATGAAATTAAAGTTCTTTTTCACAGTATAAAGGAAGAAAATTCAGCGGCGTTACACGTGGCTCCCGTGCAATGGATATCAGGATTCCTTAACACGTTAGTCATGCCATTGATGCATGTCGTCAAAGTTCAAACATCGGGACCCAACACTCCAGACCATCTCATAGATGTCATTAATAAATATAGAGTATGTGAAATTTCTACTCTCGTCTTGAGACTTTTAGGAAAATAACAATGAGGTTGTTCTGCTAGAATTGTGCATTAAAACGGCTATTACACTACCCTGAATCAGGGCCCTAAATCGAGGTGGCCTTGAAAATTTGTTAGAGAATTAGGGCCCTAACTCTTATTACACCTCTCTTTATAAGGATTTAGGGTCCCTGATTCAGTGTAGTGTAATAAGCGCATAGGTCCTCCCTTGCTATACCTTCCTGATTTGTAGAAGTTAGATAAAATTAATGATGATAATGATCATTTAACTAATTTAGAAAATAGCGATCAATCTAATCAAAGACTACCCAACTACGTAGGAGGTATAAGATGTACACATTTGTAGAGTACAAAATATTGTATAGATAATATAATATTTTATGCTCTACAAATGTGTGTACTGTGTCTCATTGCACTCTCTATTGTCTCACTCTCATCATGGTCCGATGGGGCAGAAATCGGACACAATTATAATCCTGATTTTAAAAACACAACCTTACAAAAACATATAGGTAATTAACGGCATATTATTTATGGATCGCAAGAATCGAACACACAGATAACACAATAGTCAGAGTAGGCATACTTACACCGAGACCTTTATTTAAAAAAAACAAATATTTGGTTTATTCCAGCCTGTGTCTGTTCTTATGACACCGATCTTATTAAACTCAATAATTGAAGACGACAAGGAATGTGACTTGACTTGCTTCGACTCCATTTTAGTTAGCGGCACTAAACTGTCTAAGGAATTGTATTTGGATTTGACTGTAAGTATTTTTGATTATTATTTGTTATTTATGATTACTCAGTGCACACACTATAATTTAAGATGATTGACCAATACAAGAAATGAGTGAGAGAGAGTACCTAATGAGCAATGCAGGGCGATAGCTACCGTACCGTACAATTACTAGCTGACCCGCGCAACTTCGTCTACGTAAATTTTCCCCGTTTTTGCAACATTTTCATTGGTGCTCCGCTCTTATTGGTCGTAGCGGGATGTTATATAACCTATAGCCTTCCTCGATAAATGGGCTATCCAACAGTAAAAGACTTTTTCAATTTGGACCTGTAGTTCCTGAGAGTATCGCGTTATCCGCGTTCAAACAAACAAACAAACTCTTCAGCTATATTGCCTATAAGTACCTTTGCACTTAACCCATACAGTCTAAAGTCTACACAGATAAAACTATAAATTTATTTTAATACCTAATCTAATCTATAGGTAGTTTGTAATACTTTCAATATGACCATGAAATAATTACAAGCATTAAGTAAAAGGTATTAATTTCAATGACATATTAATCTACATTTAAATTTATTTCATAGAAAAGAATGCGTCCTGGAGGTTTTGTAATAGAAACTTATGGACAGACAGAAAATATGGGACCTGTGTTTATGCCTGTGCCCGGACTACCGATCGGCTGTTGTGGCAATGGGAAATACTCCTGGCATAAAATTAAGGTAAAGTACCTATCTGCAATGTGTAAGGCATTTGTCCCACCGACGGCGAAAAAGCGAGAAGCTATCAACTATTTTATCGCTCAAGAACCCCACAAAAGAGCTCTACAGATATTATTAGTTGATTGTTCACTCTACCGGTGAGAACTTGATCTTTTTTGTTTACACGGACGGGATCTACAATGTACATTGAACGTTTCTTGAGCGATAAAACAGTTGACAGTTGCTGGCGACTCGCTGGCAACAAGCGACAAGTGCCTAACAGAAAGGTTTGGTCAAAATCAAGCTTTGACTTGTAAACATAATACCCTAGTATTATGCTAACAACTCAAAGCTTGAATTTGTATCAGGTGAATTAAAAAAAAAATCGGCCATGTTCGAGTCGGACTCCGGTTCCAATATCAATAAAACGGCAAAAAAACATGCCTGTTGTACGTGAACCCATTGAATATTAATTCTATTTTAATATAATTATTTAGTTTAAAAGTGAATAATATAACTCAATATTCTGTGAATATTTCAAACGTCTACGTGTTGCCGTTATCAATATTGAGCGAAATGAGCACAAAAAAAATCACGTTTGCAGTATGGGAGCCCAACTTAAATATTTATGAAAAAGAAATGAAGCAATCTAGAAAAGATTCAGTAAATTTACTGTACAATTATGTATGCAAAGAATAGTACTTAAAAAGCATAAACATGTCAAACTGATTACAGATTAATTTGCCGCGATCTCAACTAGACTATAACAGATTTCGTCAAATAACTTGAGATGCGGCTCGAAGGACCAATGCTGCAATTTTGAGAGGGAAAATTGCATATTTTTGTGATAAGTAGCATAATTCTAATATGATATAATTTTTTTCAGCTTGTAGACATGACAACTGGTGAAGAGATCACTGAACCTAATGTACCTGGAGAAATGTTGACCTTGGGGCCTCGTTTTACTGTACGTATGATTCTGTAAGGCTGGGTGGCTTACTGAAATATCAACTATAATTAAACTATGATAAAGTAGCTATTATGACAACATATATTATTTAAAGTAAGCCATAATGCTTTAGCAGTATAATAGTTAAGTAGCCTGATGTTTCTTTCTTGCATAACATTTATTTAATTTAGTTGGCCTGTACTCGATAATAGACTTTCATCTTTTAGAATGAACTACTTTTGAAAAATGTTTTATTTAAGTATAGTACAATAACGGGGAGTAACATAGGTTATTTTTTATTGTCAAAAAATTAGAGATCCTTACGAAAATTACAAAAATGTAACTCAAGCTAGTCCTAATATTAAAAATGTGAATGTAACTGTCTGTCTGTTACGTTTTCACGTATAAACCGTTGAACCGATTTAGATGAAATCTGGTGTGAAGATAGTTTGAATCCCGGGGAAAGGACATAGATTGAATTAATATAATAATATCTTGGGACAACTCACACAACGCCATCTGATCCCAAACTAAGCAGAGCTTGTACTATGGAAAGTTTATTATGGAGAAATAACACCCAGACATAGAATAATCCATAGTGGTCATCACACAAAGTGTTATTCTGGGTGGGGATCGAACCCACGGCCTCCGGCTGAGCAGTCAGAGTCACAAACAACAGGCCAGTCAAAATATGATCACAAGCGTGTCGTATTGACAATTTATAAACAGTTACTACCCTATTCAATTGTCTAATTGATAATTCCAATATTTTTCGGTATAATTTCAGGAATATTACAAGAACCCAGAAATGACTGCTAAGTGTTTCAATGAAGACGGCTGGTACAAAACCGGTGATTTATTATACAAAGATGAACGTGAAAATTACTTCTTCGTTGAGCGTATACAGCAGATGATTAATGGACAAGTAAGTTTTATTTCATTGATTAATGTTTTATTTTGTCCAAGACCGACTACACGCGACATAAAACGTTGAGTTCAAAATAACGAACTTAATCATACCTCTCTTTTTCTCGGTATTTTGTAAGTAGGTAGTTTTGTAATTTATCGAGATTTTTTCGAGGCAAGGACTTTTATTTTGAGGAATTCATCTGACGCTTCACCATCAGCTTCGACATTATGACGAGTATAAATTAATTATATTGAACTAGCTGTCCCGCGCAACTTCGTATGCGTAAATTTTCCCCGTTTTTGCAACATTTCTCATCGCTGCTTCGCTCCTATTAGCCGTAACGCGATGTTATATAGCCTTTAGCCTTCCTCGATAAATGGGCTATCCAACAAAAAAATATTTTTTTAAATCGGATCAGTAGTTTCTGAGATTAGCGCGTTTAAACAAACAAACTCTTCCGCTCGATGAAAATTTAATAAGATACGACCTTTGAAGGTAGGCATTTTACTCAAAGACTCCCCAATGAATATTAAAAAAAAATTGGTGTACTGGTGTCTTGTAGTAGCCGCTACTTAGTTTTATAGCTAAATAATAAAATAAACATTTTTTAGGGGGGCACTCCATACATGTAACAGAAGCCGATTTTTTTTCAGCATAGGTTCATCAACATGTAGCACATAATTCGACAGGTCTTTTCAAAATATTATAAGGTTTCTAATAAACTTTTTGACTGCTTTAGTGAATATTATTGGAAATAATTGTTCCGAAAGTTGCATAAATTATTTCCCCCTTATCTTTTGAACTGTGAGACCAAAAAATATGAAAAAAGAAAGACAAAGGCAGCGCTTAAAAAATACTTTCAATTAAAATTATTTTCAACATGATCGGATATACCGTCATTGAGTTATTTCCATAAAACTGCGTTTCTCAACAAAAGGGCATAAATGCCATGAACGAACGCTTTTCTCTCTTATTATTCATTTTCTTAATGCTCCTGACTTCTTTATATTACACCAATTTTTTTTTTATATTGCACCCCCCCCCCCCAACGTGCAAGCGATTCGCACAGGTCGATGTTTAATCGAAACTAAAACTGCCACAGACAGAACCACATGCCTGACCTACACGTTAAATTTATAACATAACATTGTAAATAAAAACTCACAATTATTTTATAATACATATAAAATACATAGTAGGATTAAACTTAATATTGTGACATCAACCATGAAAATGTTATTGTAATTTATGACTTGATAAAGTTTATCGGTTTATAGCAATTATAAAATGATACTGTTACTATATTGTAAACTGCTGTGCCTGCGGCGTCGTCCGCGTGAAGTAGCAGTGCTGTTCTCTCCCTATAAACGTTAGCGTGATGATTAAAAGTAGCCTAAGGTACTCCTTACATCCTCAGCTGTCTGAATGTGTAAGTCCTGTCCAAATCCGTCTAGCCGTTTCACAGATTAGCCGGTACAAACAGACCGACAAAAAAATGGTAGTCTGTAAAATTGGTATCTACTTTCTTGCATTTAGTAGGTAATAAATTGTTATTTTGGGATTACAAACAGACACTTATACATAATTTATTTATTTGTATAGATGCATACAGAGGCTAATTCTATATTTGGATTATCTATGTTAAATACATAGATAATCCGTAGATAGTACGGTTGTTAAATATTTATTTATAACTAGCTGAACTCGGCCACGCTTCGCTGTGGCTTTTAAAGCCAGGAACACTCGCCGGCCTTCCCAGAACATTCTGCCAAAGTTTCATCACAATCTGATCAATGGTTTCGGAACGCATAGAGGCGATACAGACAAACATTCATTGTTATTTTTTTTAATGAAGTTAGCGGTGGGGGAGTAACTCAAATGCCTCGTTCTACAGAAGACTGTTAGGAAAAAAATGTGATTGCCAATCAACCCCCCTAACTACTACACTATTAAAACGAAAATTGCAATATACCTATCTTATTTCTAGGCTTGTGCTCCTCAAATAGAAGAGGTAGTACGCACTCACCCCGGTGTACGCGACGTGTGCGTAACGACCGTACGAGCTTCGGACGTTGAAGAACTTCCAGTCGCTTGCGTCGTCAGAAAACATGGCTCTAATGTCACTGCGCAGGAGATTAAAGAGTTGGTTGCTGGTATGTTGACCTTTAATTTTTATAAAAAAAAAGAATTAAAACTTGTTTATTCCTTTACACACACTGCATACGGTATAGTACAGCCTTTTAGATAAGGTAGATAGAAAGCCCGACAAAACCACCAGAAAAAAAACCTGCTTTAGAGGCGCTACATTTGAAGTTTTACTTGCAACCACAGATAATATAATACTATACTAGTACTTGCAACACTACAGATTATAAGTGTAGTCGAACCCAAAATGTATAAGCAGCCAACTGCGGCTTTCTCACTCTTTATATTCGTTCACTCGTCGTCTCGTTTTTTTTTCAAAGGGTATAACTCCCAGAATGGTACCATTGTCATCAAAGTTTGCATCTGATGATGAGATCTTGGAGAAATCGAGGGAACTCTTCAATTATGAAAGGCACACCTATAGTAATTTTGGTATATTTTGTTGTAATTCGTGCATTTTCTCTTAAAAACACCATTGAGTGAAATGAAACTGATGAGGAAGAGCACAGATGATGACCAGCATAATCCAAACTGCTCATTTCTTTTGACAGAATGTTGCGTTTTGCGATACAAGGCCGTTGATTTTTGAGGAGTTCACCTGATATTAGACTATCAGTTCCATTACATGATTTGATGGAGGCAAAGTATCAGGTATCGAACACGATACTCAGATCGCAACCAGCAATATTTATTATTGAATAGTTCCGCTGGTCATCTGTGGTCTTCATCATCAGTACTATTTAATTTTGAAGTCGGTAATATATTTTTTGTAAAAAAAAAAATATTTCTTCCTTTTTAGTAGGTTGGTTAGTAATTCATCTAAGTTACAATAGCCTAATGTCAACTGTTCAGATCATTTTACAAAACATTGCTATTCTCGATGCAGGGCCATCAGCACATTGATAATTCACCAACAGCTTTATTACATGGTGTAATAGTAGTCCGAAGAGCATAAAGTGCTACGCAATACTATATTAAAGTAACTAATCGCAAACCATGAAATATTGAATAGTTCCGCTGGTCATCTGTGGTCTTCATCATCAGTTCCACTTCACCGATTGGTACTTTGGAAAGTAAATTCACGAACCACTTTCAAATATATCTAAACCACTATAGGCTTTACTAAAGGCATTTAATATTTGAAGAGTTCCCTCGATTTCTCCAGGTTCCCATCACCAGATTCTGATTCGATGACAATGGAACCAATTTGGAAGTATACCCTATCAATAAAAAAAAATCAAATCGGTTCCGCCGTCTTCGCGTAATCGGGTAACAAACACGCAAAAAAAAAACAACTTACAATCGAATTGTGAACCTCCTCCTTTTTGAAGTCGGTTGATAACAACACCGGTCGAAAGTCGGTTGATAATTCCTGAGTGACGGGACACTTAAGGTAACTTATGTATATATACAAGGCTCAATAACAGTTACGGATAATACGGAACAACTTGACAATATTTAGACTCGGAATAACAATGCATCACACTAAGTAGTGTTTATGTGGGAATGGATTTCAGGTTTCACAATACTATGGATTGTAGCTATTGATTCGACTGCTGCACCATTCCCAAAATCCACATTCCCAAATTCTCTAAACAATAGATAGGTACTGCATCAAAAACCGTTATGTAGTTTACCTGAACAAAGCAAACAATCAGACAGGCGTCGATTTTTATCTCATTCGCCTAACGGCCCGTCTCAATAACTTATCTACCGTTAACTATCTGTTAAAATAGTTAACTCTAGTAGGAGTCGATACATAGTTTTCTATGTACCGACTACACAATTGACATTCGTGTAGCCGATAGACAGTTTGATGTTTTAACAGACAGTCAATGGTTGATAAGTAAGTTATTGAGACCACCTACGGCTGGTCTCAATAACTTACGTAAGTAAGGCTGCTCATGTAATAATACAATAATGGTTTTCAGATAAACTACCAGATTCACAGAAGTTAAGAGGAGGTGTAGTCTTCATGGACAAAATACCAACCACTTCAGTAGGCAAGATAGCTCTTGGTAAACTTAATCAAATCGTGTTTAGTGCCCGAAGAGAATAGGACACACAAACATAAGATAAATGTAATAGCAGAAATCAAATATATTTTAAATACAACTTAACTTAAGGATCACAACCTGTAACTACATTGCGCAATAATTAAAAAAATATAAGACTTTGAGTTTGGTAATCACTTAAATGTTTGGTTATTTTTTGTATTGGTTTATTTCTAATTCTATCTATGAATAAATGCGTTTACAAGTGAATATCTTTCATTTTGATCATTCGCACCAACGGAAAGATGTTGTTGAGCCAGATACTACGTAGGTCACTCGATAAGTTTTGAGATGCTCGTAATTTAAAAATGGAACCCATCTGTATTATATATTTTTAAAAAGCAAATTTATTTAAAAATAGAACGTAAGTAGCCGATATGGTTTAAAAAAAAATGTTTCAGTCATATTACTATGATGGTTCCCGCGTTTTTCTTTACAACGATGCAGCTTAACCGCAAACATTTTGCGTGCAATGATATATTATGATTAAAATTGTTTTTGCTCTTAAATTTGGTTTCACTGAAAAACTTTGCCTTCAACGATTACAACCAGCGTTAGGGGAGTCTGTCCCATCTCAATTTAAAAGGGGTAAAACCAACCTCGAAGATGACCATGGAAGTGGTCGCCCACAAACGGCAGTAACTGCAGAAAATGTGTGGACTACTGATATGATGGTCCGAGAAGACCCACGAATTACTTACTACATCTAGAAAATTTTTGACGTTAGTTCAGGGAGTGATAACATTATTTTGCATCAGCATCTTGGAGTGAGGAAGCTTTGTTGTCATTGGATCCCGCGTTTGCTCTTAGACACTAAAAAACCGGCTCGTGTGGATTAGTGCCCCAAAATGCGTCTATGATTTGAAAACGGAACGTCAAGACGTGTTTCGGAAATCATCACGGGTGACGAAACGTGGATTTATAATTATGATCCGGAAAATAAGAGACAGTCGTCCATACTGACGACTGTCTTCAAACGAATCCACGTCGTCTTTTCAGAAAGTTGGTTAAAAAATTATAGCACGTTTTTTTCTCGCAGCGGGCACATGCCCGCTTGACAATATTGGAAAATCATAGATCTGTTAACTCGAAATGGTATACAATAGTAGCATTGCCCAAAGTTTTCCAGGCTCTGCGAGAAAGGAGACCAAGGACTGGGCTTCGGAGAATCATGCTGCATCTCGACAACGCTTCGTTACATACGTCCCTCAGGACAAAAGCATTTCTTGAGTAACTTGGTGTTGAAACCTTGCGCCATCCACCATACAGTTCTGATTTAGCTCCCTGTATTTTTTTTTTTGGTTCGCGATAATCAAAGAAAAAATAAAAGAGATATATTTTCGTGTGCCTACGAAGTTGCGATTTCGTATCAAGACTGACAAAAGTGTTTTAATTTTAGACGAATGGAAATTTGCTTAGGGAACGAAGGAGAGTATTTCGAAAAAAAGTGAAATAAATATATTGTTAATCTTGTCTAGTTTTTTCTTGTCTTTAAACTTATCGAGTTACGTAGGTAGTAGCCCAGAGCTCGAAAAAGGGCCCATTTTACAGAATTGTTTTCTACAACTCAAGGATGATCTACAAAATTACTTATATAAAACTGTCTTTCCTTTTAGGTATTGATCTAAAAAGTGACCCTTGTGGTACACCCAGCCGAGACGCTACGCATTATTATGCTGTACTTGTCAGCCGATGCTAATCTCCATTAAAAAACACTATACGCCTTAGAACGCAAATCGTCCTGGTATTTAGCCCATTCAATGTTGAATAGCGTGTAAACAAATAGCAACACGATAAAAATCTAAATCGAATGTTTTACTCTTATCTACTTTCAATATCTGCTTTTTCAATAATTAATGAAATGTTTTGCGACGTCATTCGTTCCGATAGTATTTTTTTATCCCTACGTGCTAATTTAGCTATTTTTAGCAAAATGTATAAATATATAAATTTACTTCACCCTAAATTTTTGTCTACATTATCGTTAAAATGAGTGAGTTGTGCATTAAGCTGCCTATAGATACGAACTCATACGACAGTAGTTATGTTGAAAACGTTTGAAATTAAGTGCACCTTGTCACTCTATGCGCGGGATATCAGAAATTTCTGATCAAAAGATTTATCTCATCTTGTGGTAAATTAATTGGAGTAGGTAAGTATTTATTAATATCTGTAAAATCACAGTCAGATAGGTACGATTACAATTGCGCAAAGAAGCGTACAAAATATTATCGTTATATCTAAATTATTTCATCGAACTCTGTTCTAGAAACGAAATGCGTTACGATATGCACTTCAGCCCACCTTTTCCTGTGGGTGTCGTCAAGGCGACTAAGACATTTTTCACTGGAGGATGGGCAGCCAGCGTCCTCTGCGTGCTTTAAAGCCTTACTGCGATCGTCAACCCGCTCGCTAAGCGTGGCGATTATGGTGATTTCCCCGAGGGATCGTAAGTAGGTTCTACTGGGGAGACCGTGCCTAGCAGTGGGACATATTATGGGTTGATACGGTATGGTCACATAAATGTAAGTATAGTCCGTGATCGACATGGCAATTGAGTAATGAAATTAGAAGAGGGAGATCAAGACAGTACATGTCCTACACCCACGCAGCGAATGTGACATCTTGTCTCGTCGGATGCGTTTATTCATTTTAATTATATTTTAAATCATTTGCGTATCTACTTAAATTAATTCTAAAGTTGATTTGTCACTGTTACGGTTACCTACCTACTACCTAATACGATTCACCCAAAGCTTCATTCTTTCAGATTCTATAAATAAATATATTTAGGTAAGTACCTACCTAATTATACATTGAATCTGACAGATTTTTTTAATGATAATAAAAACGAAATCACATTAAAATTAATTGATAAATAGATGATCATTATTATCAAATTAAAATTACGTAGTTTAAATGGACTTTGTACATTGTATCTACTTAATGACGATGAGGGCGAATTTTGATAGAATTCCAGGAAAAAAACTGTGTTAACTAATTACTCAAGAAAACATAGTAGGGAAGAAAGTAAGTTCGCATTAAAAAGAAAGAACAGGCTGGAAATTATTGTTACCAGGCTGACACAAAATTGACATAGGTATTCTAAACATACCTAATAAACTCCTTTCCCAAGCCGTTGAAAATTTTGCGTTATTAACTTTATGGGTGACGCACAAATACCTAGAAGATACAGGTGTACATACAATGCAGGTGTGAATTTGTTATCATATCCAGGTAGGTATGCTCAAATAACTAGTTACCTACTTAGTCGTTAAGCTGTTGTAAAAACACATTTATTCTTCTTTTTATAAAGTAACTGTAAGTCTTCTTCTTATTCTTTTGGTTTTTGGCAATCTAGCCGTATTAACGGCTAATTTCTGCCAGTGTCAAGTATTTATGCGCTTATTATAAGCACAAAGTCTCGTTCTTTTCAATTATCACGTATTCAAATCATTTTTACAAGATAAACTCGGAGCTGCAAAAATAATAGCCGGTTAGTTTTTTTATATGACACAGGCGACACATATAGTGCCCTATGGTCACATAGGCGACCATTATTATTCCTGTAATCTCCCTTTAGAAACACCTTTTTGAGCATTGTGGATTAGACCGTTACGATATTTATCGTTATAGATTAATTTATGGCTACTGGCCTATTTTTCACATGTTGTTATTAGTTTATAAAGGTCATTAATAAAGGTACCCATCACGATAGTCTGATGAGTCCCTCTATCAATGGCCTTTATAAACACGTGTAGCTCAGGTTATTCACTGGTTCATTAATACTGTAACAGCCCACTCCTGACCTGTGAAGTTCCTCTATCAGACCGTTGACGCATATCATAATTTAAACAGAGTGGGCGAGTGTAGTGATAATTCTTACCTCGTATATGTATATATGTCCTTGTAGTGTTATTTCGTTCGCATTTCTGTATATATTAGGTGTATATATCGCCATTTTTAACGTAATAAATATCTCTGTAAGACTTATTGTAAACATTATTTTTCAAATCTGTCATGTCGACAAATATTTTCTATGGTTGCTATGACAACAAGATGAAGCATAGAGTTATTCTTAAAGTATGGACTACATTGTGAAACTGGCTGTGCGTAAATTCTAAATTAAAAATAAGTTAAGCTTTAAAATTTTAAATTGCTTCTAGAGAGTTTTCTTTATGAATACAAAACCGAAGAAGAGTCAGATAAGAACCAGCTCTCTAAAAGAGAAGGAGTGAAGAGCCAGCTCTCTAAAAGAGAAGGAGTGGAAGAACCAGCTCTCTAAAAGAGAAGGAGTGGGAAATTACGAGAAAGAGACCATTACTACCGGCGTCGCCTTTCTACCTACCGGCGTCGCCTCTCTACCTACCGGCGTCGCCTCTCTACTTACCGGCGTCGCCTCTCTACCTACCGGGCCGCCTCTCTTATATACCGGGCCGCACCTCTACGACGCGTCGCACCTCTACCTGCCGACGTCGCGCCGCTACTACCTACCGGCGCCGTGACTCTACCTACCGGCGCCGCGCCTCTACCTACCGGCAGCGCGCCCATACATACCAGCGCCGCGCCTCTACCTATCGGTGCCGCGCCTCTACCTACGAGCGCCGCATCTTTACCTACCAGCGCCGCATCTCCGCCTGGACGCCGCATCTCTACCTACCAGCACTGCATCTCCGCAGCAACGGTTTTTTTAAATTTACGTTTAATTTTAAGTAGTTTTTAAGTTCTTGTGAATATATGTAATCCTATCTTAAAACCTACCTTTTCATTTCACTACAGTTTGGCGCCCATCAAGCATACCACCCACGACCCTTCTCGAAATTCAAAAATAAATACTTGCACAAGTATCCACCGCTTTTAGCGTAATTTGGCTGCAACTTTGGAAGACTCATCTCTCACCTCACCGCTTCTTATCGTAGTCTCATTATCTACCTATATCGTTGTCTCATCCTGTATCTATCTATCTATACATATATATTTTGTCGTAGCTTAATTTTTTCTTTTTCTTAATCAGTCGTATCAGTCTATTACTTTTATTAAGGTTGGCTAATTTCTTTTTTTTCTCTTTCAGTTTCTTTCTCTACTTTCTTCTCTATCCCTTTCCTCCCTGTATCCCAACCGAACTCGTTTCTGTCCACCTTTTTTTACTAAAATTATACACATTTTATACTGTTACTTTTTATTTTCTTATTTTATTGTTAGCTCTTTTTATCTACCTCTTTTTAGTCTGTTCCTACCTTTTACCCTATATAATGTTGGCGATGCGTCACATTTTATTTTTATTTTTTCCCCTTTTCTCTGTGCAGTGTTATAAATAACTTATGTTTATAGTTCTGTACATAATTTTATTAACTATTGCTAATTTCTTCTTTTTCTCTTTCCTTTACTTTTTACTCTCTTAACGTACTTTATTATCTTTTCTTCTTTCATCTTCTTTTATTTCCCTTCCTCATTTTATCTCTACTTGTCTTTTTCTTCACGAGCGGGTTATGACTCGTTAAACAAGCCCTCATTCTCTCTATTTCTACTCTTTGACTTTCTGACTTGGCGGACTTTCGGGCTCTAAACCCACTGTCTCTAGCCTTGTTAGTGTCATGCCTCTTTGCTCTAAAGCAACTTGTCTTTTTCTTCACGAGCGGGTTATGACTCGTAAAACAAGCCCACATTCTCTCTATTTTTACTTTTTTGACTTGAACACTTGGCGGACTTTTAGGGCTCTAAACCCACTGTCTCTAGCCTTGTTGTCGGGTCTCTTTGCTCTAAAGCAACTTGTCTTTGTCTTCACGAGCGGGTTATGACTCGTAAAACAAGCCCTCATTCCCTCTATTTTTACTTCTTTGACTTGTACACTTGGCGGACTTTTAGGGCTCTAAACCCACTGTCTCTAGCCTTGTTGTCGGGTCCCTTTGCTCTAAAGCAACTTGTCTTTTCTTCACGAGCGGGTTATGACTCGTTAAAGAAGCCCACATTATCTCTATTACTATTCCTTTGACTTGTACACTTGACGGACTTTAATGTCTCTAGCCTTGTTGTCGGGTCTCCTTGCTCATAAGCAACTTGACTTGTGCCTAACTTGGAACGGCGCAGTACTACTTCTTCTTCTACTACTAAGCTTCTTGTGCTCATATTCTTTATTAATTTGGAGACTCTTGAGCTCCGTCTTCATCTTTTGCATTTCTATGGCATCTTTGTGACATTTCCCTGGAGTACGCGTCATTGAATGTGAACGCTACCCCGCTTTCGTTTGGTGATGGATGCTAGGTTATTTATGTTTGTATGAGTATGTTTGCTGTGGGATTTTTGTCTTTCCAACTTCAAAGACAAGGAAATTTTCGTAAGTCGAAAATTTTCCGGGTTTTTGGGGTAATGTAGTGATAATTCTTACCTCGTATATGTATATATGTCCTTGTAGTGTTATTTCGTTCGCATTTCTGTATATATTAGGTGTATATATCGCCATTTTTAACGTAATAAATATCTCTGTAAGACTTATTGTAAACATTATTTTTCAAATCTGTCATGTCGACAAATATTTTCTATGGTTGCTATGACAACAAGATGAAGCATAGAGTTATTCTTAAAGTATGGACTACATTGTGAAACTGGCTGTGCGTAAATTCTAAATTAAAAATAAGTTAAGCTTTAAAATTTTAAATTGCTTCTAGAGAGTTTTCTTTATGAATACAAAACCGAAGAAGAGTCAGATAAGAACCAGCTCTCTAAAAGAGAAGGAGTGAAGAGCCAGCTCTCTAAAAGAGAAGGAGTGGAAGAACCAGCTCTCTAAAAGAGAAGGAGTGGGAAATTACGAGAAAGAGACCATTACTACCGGCGTCGCCTTTCTACCTACCGGCGTCGCCTCTCTACCTACCGGCGTCGCCTCTCTACTTACCGGCGTCGCCTCTCTACCTACCGGGCCGCCTCTCTTATATACCGGGCCGCACCTCTACGACGCGTCGCACCTCTACCTGCCGACGTCGCGCCGCTACTACCTACCGGCGCCGTGACTCTACCTACCGGCGCCGCGCCTCTACCTACCGGCAGCGCGCCCATACATACCAGCGCCGCGCCTCTACCTATCGGTGCCGCGCCTCTACCTACGAGCGCCGCATCTTTACCTACCAGCGCCGCATCTCCGCCTGGACGCCGCATCTCTACCTACCAGCACTGCATCTCCGCAGCAACGGTTTTTTTAAATTTACGTTTAATTTTAAGTAGTTTTTAAGTTCTTGTGAATATATGTAATCCTATCTTAAAACCTACCTTTTCATTTCACTACACGAGGTTAGACTATCTTGCCTTATACCACAATCTAATCTTCACCACATTGGTCTGCTTACCAGTACTTATACAATCCAATGTTGACTGCCTCTGTGGCGCGGTGGGAGTGTGTCCGACTGCTACGCAAGAGGTCGTGGGTTCGATTCCCACACGGGACACCACTTTGTGTGATCCACAAATTGTTGTTCCGGGGTCTGGGTGTAATTTGTGTCCGTGACTTGTATGTTTGTAAAGTCCCCTGTGACACAGGGCTTGTACCCTACTGCGGGAGTTGTCTTTTTAAAATAAGTTGTCTTTTTAAAATGTCATTTTGCGGAATATTTGATTTCGCTAACTTAGCCCATAACAGATTATAATTACCTAATTGTATCGAAAGCGTGGCTTAGATCTAGAAAACAAGATTACACTCGTCTTCCATTATTGTATTTAACGGTGTTTTTCAGAGTAAAAGTAGTCATGTTTATTGATAGGCTAGCTCGGGATCCAAATTGGGAACATTAAGATTATTTTTTCGAGCGTTCAGGATGTAGGAGTCTTTCAAATATTTTTGACGCGACCGTAGCTAGTGAAATAGGGCGATAGTTACTCATAAGTACTAGTCGGATCTGCTGATCCGTTCTTAGGTAAAGGTACTACGTCAGTTTTCATAAAGTTATTAGGTAAATAACAAGGCGACAAACACGGGTTATAAAACTTACAAAGTTGTTTTTAGAGTAAATAGCCTTCAGAGTAACGTGCTCGACGCTCAAACCACCATGTTCAGGCGATTTCCCTCCTACTCACGGTCTAATCCACTAGGCTCAAAAAGAAAGGAAGGTCTTGAAGACCACGACTCGGTTTTTAATCGATGGACTAGCTGTCCCGCGCAATTTCGTCTGCGTAAATTTTCCCCGTTTTTGCAACATTTCTCATTGCTGCTCAGCTCCTATTGATTATAGCGATGATGATGATGTTATATAGCCTATAGCCTTCCTCGATAAATGGGCTATCCAACAAAAAAAGATTTTTTCAAATCGGACCAGTAGTTCCTGAGATTAGCGCGTTGAAACAAACAAACTCTTCCGCTTTATAATATTAGTATAGATATTTGGATCCCAAGGACTGAATTGGTCAGGGGGAATACCCTCAATACAACAAACGAAATAGATTGAGAGACCATTACGCTATACAACTAGCATCCATGATTTTAGAATTTTGATAGTAACCTTTTCACAGCAGTTTTGTCCTTCATTATTATCCTTTGCAAAAAGTAGAACAATATCTTTGATTGCAATCTTGTTATCGTCTTTTGCTGCACAATTGGATACAAAAGCAACACCTGTCTACAAATAAATAACTGATATGTAAGTAATTTAAGATTTTTCTTGTGATAATCGTTATCTTTATCATACGATGTTTAATTCATTTTGATTAACATCACCACCTGAGCAACAAGAGCCCCACCCTTGTCTAGTACGAATGGTATTAGTTTAAATGCAGTCAAAAGTAAAGAGCAGAATTAACTCTTTTTAAAATTGATTACTAAGGAGGGAACCAAAAAAAAAATAGACCGATCATACTCAAAGAGACAAGCAACAAAATAAAATAGTGACAGGTAGGTACTCTTATCGACTTGAGTGGCAGGCACCTCTTCACTGTTGCAATCGTTGTGATTCACAGACCGAGAAAGAGTGGTGGGTTTCCTCTATAATAATTAATCAAATTAATTTGAGATGGATCTTCGCCAAGTTATCCCTGATTCAATCAGTTATCTATTAATAACATTTGTAGTTGGACTACACGACTGATTAGCCACCCTGTGATCGCGTATATTGTTAGGGTATTGTTATAATGGAAAATACCTATTTGTAAGTAGGTATGTATGTAAATACTAAATGTAGGTAGGTAATTCATATCTAATCTAAAATTTCCAGATTGTGAATTGACGTTCTTGATGATTTATTTTTAATCTGACGATTAATGCTAAATTTTAATTACAATTTGACATAGTTAGATTTATAAAGTCTATAACCTCTTATTTTGTTTGTAGATTTTTATTTATGTACCTACCTGCGGTTTACCAGAGTATGTATCCTGCTATTTATTTTTTAGATCTAGGTATCAAGGATGTTTAACATCTAATAACCTAAGTATACCTATATATTTTATTTTGAAATAACCTTTAAAAAAATGTCAGCGCTTATCTTTGTGACGTTTTTGTATTTAAATATTCGTAGGTATGCCTAAGCGCAGTACTTACCTACACAATCAGATTCCTACCTTGTGCCTACTACGTCAAATTGATAGTAAACATAGATAATTCCTTAATATATAGTCACATTAGATAGGATTGTTGATAAGGGCCATCTATCAAAACAAGTATAGGTAGGTACTTATAGTATAATACAACTAGCAACATTCATTCAAAAGGATAGTTATGATAAATACCTACATAAGTAGATAATTCATTGAGATTGCTCACACAAAAATGTTAATCAAATAATTAGGTATTTTTTCGTAAACTGACACTAAAGCTGAATTTATAGAGCGTGCTTAAACTTAGCTCAAGTTTAGTCAGAACATAGGTCAAGGTTGAACATAGGTCACCTTGACCTGTGTTCTGGAGGCCCGTCCACGAAGGTTGGAAGTTGATACACGGTGAGTTTTTTTTTGCGGGGGCAGGTCACACACTACCCTCCCAGCGCCTACCACCGGAGCTGGCTCACCATTACTGGGGGTGTGCGTTAGGCATTTTCCCAGCCGAGTCATTAATTGAGGTGACCAAAAAAATGTGTATTTGGACTCATTATTTTTTGTTTTGGATCAAAATAAGTATTTTAATTACAAATAAATAAATTTAGATATCAACAAGGTGTACGTATTGAAAAAAAAATGGTAGGTACTTTATTTTGATATACAGAGAAAAAAAATGGCTATTGCTTGAATCTAAAATGTAAAACTTATTACTATCATTATATTTTATTACAATAGTAGCTGTCCCGCGCAACTTCGTCTGCATAAATTTTCTCCGCTTTTGCAACATTTCTCATTGCTACTCCGCTCCTATTGGTCGGTAGCGTGATGTTATATAGCCTATGGTCTTCCTCGATAAATGAACTATGCAACAGTGAAAGAATTTTTCAATTCGGATCAGTAGATCCTGAGATTACCGCGTTCAAACAAACAAACTCTTCAGCTTTATAATATTAGTATAGACTAGCTGTGCCCGCGACTTCGTTCGCGTGGAAGTTGGGTTTATATTAAGGTAGTTTATGTTACAATTTAACTTCTGTGTAAAACATATTGGAAACATGCTCCACAATGCTCTGTGGCATCTATGGATATTAGGGCCTAGCTCTAATCAGGGCCCGACCTATGGCAAGGCAAGCCAAGCCAATGCCCAGTGCAGCAAAATGAAGGGCGACAAAGTTTATGGCGCCAGACGGTTAGAAGACAAATTATAATAGTATTTTACCAAAATGATTTGTATCACATCAAATATTACTATTATCGGTTTCGGGTTAAATGAAGTCCGAAACCGCCCAAGTACTCGCGCAAAATAGGGCTAGTGTGAGAAGTTTTTAAAAAAATATCCTGTTTTTAAAACATTGCATTCCCGCGGTACTGTGATGCGTGTTCAAACAAACAGACAACATTCAAACGTTTCTAAAAGATATATTGAATTAGTATATCTATTACAAACGTTTAGTTAAAATACTAAACTTATTTCCTTATAATGTCTACATTGGTGAATTAAAAAATAGGTGTGTCAACCTGTCGTAGCCGATTTTTTGGTTTTTTAAATCAATTTACCTTATTCTGTTTCATTTGTATTTAAACGCCATCTATTTTCAAAACTGGATAAGTTTATTTTAATACTTGATGACTTTAAATTAAATTATACTTAAACTATCATGCAGATTAAACGTAGGTAAGCAAGGTATTTAACCTAAAATTATTCACGCGATTAAGTACCTATATATTTTTGTTTCATTCTTTCAACGTTATACCTACTTATTACCTAATAATTTTTAATAGAATTTGTACGAAAATGTTGTTACTTCTCATGTGACCGTAAATTTGTAAAGCCTAAGTACTTAACTGTGATAGTTTTCCTTATAATTTTAGTATTTATACTACTACCATGAATTTTTTCACATACCCAACATCAACCATTTAGCTGGCAGGGGGACACTTGACTCTAACAAAAATGTTCACTATAAAGCCTAATATTATACACAAAGGAATCCATAAATCTAAAAATAGTCTTCACAAACCCTAAACGCTTTTTAAAAGACCTATCTAATGATACCACACACGATGGGGTAGGTAGGTGAGAAAAAAATCACATCCCCACTTTACATATAAGAGACCCTTAAAAAAATAATGATTTTCAAGATTTTGTTCTTTCACTTTATCGGCGTTAGTAATTTATTCATGCAAAAGTTGCAACCTTCTAGCACTAACAGTCTCTGAGCTAAGCTGCGGACGAACGGACAAAAGAGAACTATAAGGGTTCTGTTTTGCCATTTTGGCTAAAAATGGGGTGTATTTCATATAGTGTTACAACGCAATACTAATAATAAAACTGCTGTAACACTTTAGTAAGCAAACACAGAGCGTGTCATGTGTGTCATGCTCGCGAAAATGTCAGATATCCCTAAAGGTACGGTTGATAAACAACGACCCCCCTCCTCCCGTCACCCGAACTACTCACACTTGACCGATGTTGAGCTATTCATTAACGTTGAATTGATGAACACGTAATCTCCAACCATAACCCCAAAACATGATCCTCGATGCACCTGTGTGATGCGTGGTCAAACAAACGGACAGACAGACAAACATTTCTAAAAATCATGGCAATGTGTTTCTTTTTAAAACTTCTTTTACTAAGTATAGAACGTTATTAAATACAACGCCATCTACTTTCAAGAATGTTGCCACTCAGCATCTCAAGCACCTATACCCTAATAAATGTTTTCACAAATAAGGAATTATTTGATCACGGTGAACAATTTGATTTCATAGATGGCGCTACATGTTTTTTTTTTACGTGTGTAATGTCTTTTTTTTAGACGAACACATAATTTCTGGAAAATGTCAAATACTTTTTAATTAAAATGTAATATTGTTTTTCATTTCTACTACGATTAATTAATTACTCTCAGCAGTGCATGCAATACCTATAATTAACTTACCTACGTGCATAATTTACTTGATTTTTAATATAAAATAATAATAACCAAAGTAAATAAGTTACTTACGGTCGAAAAAATAACTAAAACATTGAGAAAAATATTAAAAAAAGATAAAGACCATTTAAAAAAATACAAAAAGAACATTTCAGACTTCGGATTCGACCCCGGGACTTCGTCGTCAAAGTCTGCTAGCATAGCTTCGAGGCTATACTGTTCGCTACTTGCCACGTCAAAATAACTGTTCTTATGAAACTTAACAATGTTGTGTTTAGCTCCTTTTAGTTTTAGCGTGAAGTTATGTATTCCATGGGTTACAATTATAAATAATGTCTAATTGTGGAAAATTTTGTGATAAACCATTATGGTGCGACAAAAAATACGTTGCTACTCGTTCCCCATAGACGTTAGCGTAATGATTCATAGTGTAAATAATGTCCTATAGTATTTACTATAAAACTGCAAATTTTCATAAAGATCCGTCTAGTAGTTACTGTTTTATAACGAAAAATAGCTACAGACATTATCCCTTACTGCTTAGCTCCTATGGGAAAAAGCGTGATAATTTATAGCCTAAGTGTTAATCTGCATCTATTAGATTGCACGTGCAAAATTTCAGCCGAATCTGTACGGTAGTTTTTGCGTGATGCGTGTTCAAACAAACAGACAGACAGACAGACAGACAGACAGACATTTCTAAAAATGCAGCAAAGTGTTTGAGTACTCTTTTCGAACATTTCCTAATATTTTTTTTCACTAAGTTCGGCCATGTACAGACACGTGAAATTTACAGTTTTATTATATGTATAGATTATAGTATCTATTAAACTAAGTAAAATAATCAATAATTTTTAAAATTACTATTTATGCTAATTTCTACCCATAATCAACAAGCTCGAGGTAAAAATAAGTTGTCACAAACAAGAACAACACGTTAAATCATAATTAGTATCCTATTTTATGGTCATCAATCTCTTTTGTGTATATGTGACCACAAAAGTGATGACCACGAAGTGAACGATTACGTACCTACTTTAACGGTTGTAGTTCAAAAAACGTTTGGAAATAGAAAAAAACATTATAGGAAAAATAATAGCATTATTTTTCGAGTATGTTAATAACTTACCGAAATCCAGCTAATGCAAAAGTGATGCACGAATTTTGACACGCACATAATGTTTTTTTAAATAAAAACTGTTATTGGTTTTCATCAAGAAGTTTTTATTTTAGTTGAAACATGATTATTTTGTAAATAACACATTTCGAAATTCAACTAAGGTTGATAATATATTTTAACAATCATATTTGCAGGTAGGCACTTGTTTATTTATTTGTTAGAATATTATTTTCAGAGGCTATTTTTTACTCAATTGAGCATGGGAGGGCAAGATGGGTTACCCTATCTTGCCCGCACTTAGATGATTTTACAGTTTATTCTGCTATGTAAGTAAATGTGTAATTATCTGTAAACTACTACTGTTTAAAAACTTATAGAAAAACATATAGAGGAGATTGGACAGAAGAAGCCATGTAAAATGCGGTGGCCCTTGTGGTACAGGCTAGTAGTAGTAAATGGATTGCCATGTAGCCGCGAAGACTTTGGTGTCCCCTTAAATCACTTTGGAAGAAAAGTGAATGTGGTTCGTGAAAGTTCTTACAAAAAAGCTTCAGCTACAGTCAAAATGAAAGTTCAATGATGTCCTAAAAAAAACTCTTTTCTTTGGATGAAGAGGAATAGAAAGCGTTATGCGATTACGTATATATTTGATACGGAGAGTGGGCTTTGTGGGCTAACTAAAAGATTTTAGAGGCTTTGTCTTAGTCTTTGAAAAGTCCATCAATTCTAACTACTGCTGAGGTTGATGTACAGCCGAAACTACACCTATTAGTGTCGATAGCACTTCCGAGCTGTCTGCAAAATTGGGTCCTAAATCTTATTGTTCTAGCCGGTCTAATGACAATAAAAACATAACATCAAATGCGTCACTGTTGTTTAGGAATGAATAAGATCAATGATCTACTCCACCATGACCTGAAGGTTTCTAATGTGAAGCAAGAAATTGCCAATCTCACAAAATCATACAGAGACAGGATCCAAAAACATCCAAACATTCTAGCAAAAACGCTAATGGACGATGGCCACGAAAGACGCAGACTTAAACGCAGAATACCCCAGGATCAACTGTGTGCCATAACAGCTAACTAAACCAGTTTAAGTGGAGAGAGTTAGGACACAGGTCCTAATTCGCACATGTCAATAATATCGCAACAGCCAGACATACTTTTCATTGTCCCTGGACAGGAGACAGATCGAAGTAACAAGGGAAAAAAAAGTGCGTCACTGTTGTTTATGAATGAATAAGGAATATGTTGATAAGTTCCCAGCACATTTTCAGTAAGACGCAAAGCTTCTCGTGTTAAAACCGTTATCTTAACTAAGCCGCTATTTAATAAAATAAATAATTGAATGAGATGTTTAATAGAGAAGCTGGCAGCTTGGGAAGAAAACCAAAAATGGCATTAAGAGAAGTAAAGAATGTCTAAAAAGGAATGCGCTTAATAAAAACATAAACTGACTGGCCTGATAGTCTAGTGGTAAGTGACACTGACTGCTAAGCCGGAGGTCGTGGGTTCGATCCCCACTCAGGATAAAACTTTGTGTGATGAGCATGATGGTTTATTCTGTGTCTGGGTGTTATTTATCTATAATCCACTCCTCGCAACTCATACAAAAATAAATTAATAGAAAAAACTTATGAATTATCATCATCACCATAACAACCCTAAAATAAAACCAAACACACACACACATGCACGCACGCACGCACGCACGCACACACGCACACACGCACGCGCACACACACACACACACACACACACACACACACACACACACACACACACACACTACATCACTACATACTCTAATTGGCGTATTGTTCAGTCTACATTGTAAACAATAAAATTATTGTCAGCTGTGAAGAACCTTTGATGAGATAAAATAAAATATAAATAAAATAAAATAATATGTATGTATTTAGAAATATTTAAGTATGTTTATCAGTGGTCTGGTTTCCATAGTACAACATCGGCTTAGTTTGGGATCAGATAGCATTGTGTGAGTTGTCCCAAGATATTAAATTATAGCACATCTGCATTAAAGAGCAGCGATAGTGTATTTGAAAATACACCATATTTGTTTTCTAATGGCTGTTATGTGGAGTCTGCAATGAAGCTTGAGCTTGATGTAGACGGCAAATGTGCTCAGTGTGCCTACTGGTACTGTTAAAGATTATAAGGACGAAAATGTGACTATATTTTTAAATTTGTAAACAAGAATTGCTTTTTATGCAAACCAAGGAATTGCCCAAGGAAGGGGGCAAGATGGAGAGATGACACTTTTTTACTTTTTGTAAAATTTATCTTTAATTACATAACACACTTCCATAATTAGATTTAATTATGGAAGACAGATAACTGAAGATGATTATTAATAGAAAAGGGATAACGTAGACATGAAAATGTTAGTTTTATTGGGCTTCATACGTTAGGGTACTTAACGTATGATGCCCCTAACGTATAAAGTTCTTGCCCCTATTTTAATATAAAATATAGTTTAGTTGGGATGGTTATTAGCTTTGTTTGATTAAAATCCATTCTGCCGTTTTGAAGATCATCTACGTCATGTCTAACTGCCGTGGTCACAGTTGTTTAATGCTTACTTAAATCATCCCTTTTACCAATTTTCTCATTGTCTTTACTAATGAGTTATTTAATCCATACTAATATTATAAATGTGAAAGTAACTCTGTCTGTCTGTCTGTCTGTCTGTCTGTCTGTTACGCTTTCACGCTCAAACAGCTGAACCGATTTAGATGAAAATTTGTATGGAGATAGTTTGAGTCCCGAGGAAGGACATAGGATAGTTTTTATCGCGATAACCGACATCCATGCGGGCGGAGCCGCGGGCGAAAGCTAGTAACCTATAAATGACTCTGAGTGCTGCAGTTATTCTTTTATTGGATAATAATATTATACCTAGTTATTAGGGTATTTAGCGAAACACTTGTATTATGTAGTTTCGTGTCGCCGATAGTAGGTAAATAATATTGTCTTGCTGTTTACTATAGAGATTGTCAATCAAGATAAAGATCTGAGATTAAGGTCGTCTAACAAAACAAATAATATAGATTATATCTTGGGATAATTCACAGAACGCTATGGTACCCAGACAATTGATAAACATACAAAAATATTTCTAAATACTTAAATACTTTACTTTACTAATTATTATAGATAAATTACACCCAGACACAAAATAAACGATGGTTTTCCGCAACTCCACATGGGAATCAGTTACTGCAAGTGCACAAACAGGACTTAACAAAATCACTAACTGGCTATCACAGAACTTGCTCACCTTGAATGCTAGTAAATCGTTCTACCTGCATTTCTCGTTTACAGCCGCTGGTAAACCAAACTCTCTCTTCAGCCCTTTGTTTGCTCACTTCTGCGGTGCGCGTACCTCTGCGAATTGTAACTGCCCTTCTATTGAACTCACCAACTGCATCAAATACCTGGGAATCCATATTGATGACAGACTTACCTTCCAGCCCCACGTTCAAGCGCTTGTCGCGAGGCTCAGGAGGCTCATCTTCGTTTTTAAGAATCTGCGACATTCTGCTGACTCGTCGGTACTGAAACTGGTTTACACGGCACTGGCCCAGCCTCTCATTCAATACTGTGTCACTGTATGGGGTGGGACCACAAAAACTGACCTTTTGAGACTTGAACGGGGCCAAAAAGCTCTATTAAAAGTTGGCTGGCAGCTACCGTATCAGTTTTTCACCACCGAACCTTATAACATCTGCGATGTTCTATCGGTGCGGAAACTGTTCATTCTCAATCTGATCCTAAAAATCCATGCCCAATCCCCCCATGACCCCACCAAATACTACACCTCCCATCGTAAACACACGGTCTGTCAAGTGCCCTCAGTTAACACAACTGCAGCGCAACGCAGCCTCCATTTCCTCGGTGGCTACGTATACAATAATGTAAGTAAAATATTATTTATGAATCCCTTGAGCAAATTTGAATGCAAAAAATTGGTAACAAAATGGCTACTTTCACTAGATTACACTGAAACCGAAAATATATTAACTATTTTAAAATATTTTGTATCCTATACCTAGGCATATAGAGTCAACAACTAGACATTCACACAAACACACACTCACACACATACACACTCACACACACATACATACCTCCACACTAGCGCTCCTGCATTAACATACTTCCTTTATCACACAGTCCATACATACTCAACACCCATGCATGCATCTTAAATACATTATTATCTCAATCTTTTTGTTTTTTACCTGTATTGTACACAATAAATTTAAAGTTAATTGAATAAGGAGAGAGCCTGGTGATCTGTCATACAGGTCTTGAACCTATCACGGACTCCAGCTCTCATAAGGTTTATACATAGTACATTATTGTTCAATTTATGTAACCTTTGAGAGAAATAAATTTTTTATTATTATTATGTTTATTTTGTATGTGAAAGTATAAACTTTTTTTTAAACTGGGCCAACAGGCCAGTCAGTCAATAATAAAGTAGTAAGTAGGTAAGAAACATTTTTTCCTTCAGCTTAGAGATTTGTTGTTTTTGATTGTTGAGCTAAGGCCTCCCCTAGCCGTTTCCCCCTCGCAAACTTCCTTTGCAACTCGAGAATCTAGTAACATTATCATTATTTTTATATAGCAGAGCCTGATCTACCAAACTGCTGTTCAATAAAAAATATTTTTGGAAGTTTATAGTATAAATTGATAGTAAACAATAAACAAATTAGCATTTATTGTTTTCCAATTTCCAATGATCTGTTTAGTACCTATATCAGTTACTGTGTTAGTAAGGTAAGCCACAAACAATAAATTATATCCTGGTTTTCCATACAGAGATATCAATGGCTTTGATAAATGGATTATTTCAGATTATGTCTATTTTCGTGAGTGACATGAAGCACATAAATTACAACTAACCGTTGACTTGTTTATCTGAATAAGTCATACTTATATCATTAATGAAACAAAAGTAGATCCTGGTGGGGTAGATTTTGAGTAATCCAATAAATCCGAATCAAAAAAATAAGTAGAATATATTTAAATCCTCCTAATTCAGATTTAATGATAGTACCTATTATTATAATTTTCCATATTACTCATGGTCAAAAATCAAGGAGCAACCGGAATCTGACAAGACCAGAGAGATCAGAGAAGACCAACAGCTTATCATGTTCAAAAAGGCAGAAAATGTGTCAGTTTTTTCCCGAAATAATCAGCAATCCATGGATGGTGCAGTTAACATTGCTTAACCTCGCTTTTCATAAATAGGTAAAACCAAGGACGAACCAAGCGGGGTAGTAGTATTTTGAATTATTTCCATTCATTATTTAAAGATTATAGATAAAAAAGGAGTTAATAGCGATAAATTAATGATAAATGTTGATACTAATATAAGTAATTGATCTAAATATGATTCCTTTACAGTGCAGTAGCATTTATTGGGGCGTATAGTACTGTGGCAATCAGTTGTAAAAAAGTGTTTCAAAATGAAGATGCCAGTATTTGACGTTCAAAATGAGCATTATCACTTGGGGCATTTGTTTATAGATGCCATGAAAAGCAGACCTGATGTTATTTGCCACGTAAGTTAAACGAGTATGATATTGTCCTATTTATAACTAAAACCATTCAGAAGATTTAGATTTGAGAGAAATTGTTTCTTTCATTTTTGGTCTGAAGATGAGATAGTTTACCTACATGCTTTAGATAAGACACACGTTTAATTTGTAGAGTCAGAAAAATTTTGGAGACAGGCGAAATATATTTAAAAACGGACTTCTATTACCAGTGGCATAAATATCTTACGGTGTTCGTTTATTCTGTAACGGAAAATTTTGCAGCAACGCTTTTTACCAAAAATTAACTTATCCTAATAGCGGTCTCCATATGGAGTCCATTACATTCGAAAATTCAGAAGTTTTTCGTAGTGAAAGGTAAAATTTATTTTGTCTAGCCGTACCTACTTACCCGGTGTTGATTGGTTATTTATTATTATTTCCTTTCTCCATCCAACAGCTCGATGCTGCTATTGGAAAGAGTGAAACGAACGCCGAGGTTCTCGCGCGGTCTATACAGCTCGCGAAATGTCTTCGCCGTTATGGTGTGAAACCTGGTGATGTGCTGGCTTTAGGTGGGAACAACCATCTTGATATCCACATCCCGAATTATGCCGGCTTATTGAATGGCATGCCTATTGCTGGAGTGGATCCGCTCTTCAAAGACAGTAAGTTATTTTATAATAGTTACCTACGGGTTGACATAACTTAAGCCCTTTTTAAGAACGTCAGGATCTCTTGTGCGGGTAGTTAAAGCATTATCACATCACAACATTTATGGGTTACCTCTTAATGATACGATTTGGCTGAATACGAAAGTGCGTAGTGTCTTTTCAGCGTATTCAACATCACCGCGATACAGGTCACTTTATTTTCTACACATTGAAAAAAATTACAAAACTTCTACGATAAATTTTCAGTAGCCTTGATTCTTTTATTTACAGTTTTTGTACCTACATTTCATATTTTCTTTTAACGGCGTTTGAATTATTATTTTTTCTACATTTTACTAACGATTTTGTTCACAGATGAAATCAAGGCCCACTTTTATCTATGCAAGCCAAAAGTAGCATTTTGTCAGAGAGAGCTTTTGGAGGACTATCTAACTGCAGTTAAAGAGCTCAAATTGGACACCAAAGTTATCTGCTTTGATGAAGGAGAATATTCTCTAAAGAGATTCATCGAACAGTACGATGACAAAAGTGATACAGAAGAATTCTTGTAAGTTATTACAATGTTTATTAACTAAAATTATTATAAAGTAAAAAATGCGTTACGGGAATTACGCATTTTTTACTTTATAATAATTTTAGTTCCCGTGGGAATACAGAGATAAAAAAAGCCTAGCCTGTGTCACCCGGGGTTAGTGTAGCTTCACAAAGATGAAAGAATTTTTCAAATTCGTCTTGTAGTTTCGGAGCCTATTCAATACAAACAAACAATCAAATCTTTCCTCTTTATAATATTAGTATAGATAAAAGGGCTATTGGATGGTGTGAGCGAGAAAGAGGAAGATGCGAAGATGGTCTTTGCTATGTAATTTGGTACCAGATACATACGTAAGTACATGTAACTACATGTACGTATGTATCCGATGCCAAATTACTATACAGTATTGTTAAGAATTGGAAGACCAAGGAACCAACATATGATACATTACTTTAAATTCAACGGAGATACTAAGTATTGTAATATTAAAAAAATGTATATCATTTCAGGCCAGCTGTTTTCGACGTGGACAAGATATATGCATGTCTGATACTCTCAGGTGGAACTACAGGCACAATGAAACTTATTGCTTTCAAACATAAAGTATGGGTCATCAAATTGATGGAACTACGTGCCGTGTTTCAACAGTCTACACGAAGGTTAGTCGTCTGCTGTTAGGTACTCCACCACCCAAAGGTTGGCTGATAAAGAATGCCTTTGGTATTAAGTCCGAGTTTGTAGGAAGTTTAAAAAAAAATATTGAAGTAATTGACTGCTACAAGCTCTTTATATCCTGTTGAACTTGGGGAACCACAAACACACGTGGTGTAACTAGCATAAAATAAATTGTTAGTAAAACCGAGAGTGGGGTTTTATGGACACACACACGGTTGGAACGTAGTCCTTTTGCTATATATTTTCTGTGCTTGTACCTATTAATTCATGAAAAAAAAAAACTGTCCTATTTCAAATTATTTTTTTTCATACATTTAAAACACACAGCCAGTTTGCCATAGATAAAATAAACATTACAACCTTTTACAAAAATACAAACAACTTATATAACACCACCTCCTTATTCTAGCTTTACATAATCATAGGTATCTCAGAACACATTGGGTAATATATTTTTGACCGCTGTCAAAATGTTACACTTTTTTCCGTCTTGCCTCTCAGCCCGCAAACAAAACGTGCGATAAGAAACTTCATTCCAAAAACAAGCTATAAAAAGCACAAACAATTTATTATAATAACAATTAATTGAAGTAGGTCCCCTACTTAAAAAAACAACTCCATTTTGCTTCCGCAAACAAATGATTATTCTTATTTTTGTGACACATTTTGTTTAACTCTGTTTTGTTAATGCAAACAAATTATTTTATTATAGCTTGACCACAACCGCTGTGCCGCTCCTTAGGTATGCGAGCGGCGTATAAATAATAAGTATGTACCTATACAGAGCCAAAAAATCGTTTTAATAATCATCATCGCTCCATACAGACGTGCGCATAATTATTAAAAATAATAAATTGACAATTGCATAAATAGTGACCTAGTTTACCGACTTTGTGTGTTATTGTGTTATGCGTGTTTAGTTTTACTATGAACAGTTATTATTAGTGCATTTGGCCTCAAAAATGGAAGGTAGTCCAGGGCCGCCGACGTCCCAAAGTGAGAAATTTGAAGTCATATCAACACCTGAGTTACAGCAATGGATGGGATCTATCCAACAATACTTAAATGAAATATGCACTATTTCAGCCGAAGGTAAACTGAACTCGGAACAGAAGTTAAGAGTTTCCAACCTCTGCCGGAAAGTTGGAAGTGGGGTTTCACAATTGGCTGTCCAATATCAGTCAATCAAACATAGAGCAGTCCAATCCCATGTATCTTTGCAAAACCAATCTGCCCTACTAGATCTGGCAAACGATTTATCTGAGATAAAACAGACGATTAAGGAGTCCTGTTCCAAACAAGCATTGCCAAATTCATCTTTTGCTGACATGGTGAAGAAGGGGACGAATAGTTTCGTTCGACCAACGCCCCTGAGTTCCGTGACCATTTACCCTAGTGACAGGTCAAAAACCAGCGACGAAACCAAAACCTTGGTCCAGAAAATCGTATGCCCTGAAGATATGAAACTGAAAGTCCGCGGAGTCAGAAACACGAAAAACGGAGGCGTCATTATCAGCACAGAGTCTAAAAATGACCTAGAAAAACTCAAACAATCTGTGCAACTTGCCAAGTCAGGTCTTACCGTCGACGAAACCCAAAAACGCAAACCCCGCATTACTATCGTAGGAGTCCCGACACAAATGAGCGATAATGAGGTTTTTAAATGTGTATACGAACAAAACCTGGTAGAAAAAATGCCCTCTTTAACTAAAGATTCATTTTTGACCTCAATTAGACTCAGCCACAAATCTGGAAAGAAAGACGCAGTGACCTGCAATTATATACTGGAAGTATCAGCAGTCATACGTAAAGCCCTGCTAATTCAAGAAAGAGTTTTTATCAATTGGACGTCCTGTCCTGTGCGAGATTTTACACTAGTGACTAGATGCTACAAATGCCAGCAGTACGGACATGCAGCCAAAACATGCAAAACACCTAACTCTACATGTGGACATTGCGGTCAAGATGGTCATTCTATTCAAGAGTGCAAATCAAAATCAGAGGCGCCTAAATGTGCAACATGCTTGCGTTTCAAAAAGCCGAACAATCACAAGACGGGTGACAATGACTGCCCTGCAAAAAAAGCAGCTGAACTCAGGTACATTAACTCGATTGATTATGAAGGCGCCTAAGAGCGCCGAATACTCGCGTGTATTTTAGAACTAAGGGTAGATTTAAGTTACATAAATGGATTTAAATTTAATTACGCAATTAGATAATAGTTTCCTATCGGAATCAAGATTTTGTGAGGTTGAAGATTGCAGACAATATCTTATCGGATACCAAAAATCACTAACCATACTTACACAAAATATTCGCAGTATTCATAAAAATATAGATAGTTTACATGTTTTTCTACATAGGCTTAATGTTCACTGTGATATAATCATTCTAACCGAGTGTTGGTTAATAAACCGGCACGATCGCCTTCCAATAATACCGGGGTACAATGTATACTATACCGCTACAAATCACAATCAAAATGATGGTGTCGTGGTATATGCTAAACAAACATTAAAGGTCACAGTCGAGGAGCCAACTCTTCAAGACTGCAATGGTTTGATCCTTAACATTGGTTCAGATACAGCGATTATTGCTATATATAGATCTCCTTCCTTCAGAAACTCTGACCTCTTTCAAAAATCTCTAGGTGAAACATTGAAATCACTATCCTCATGTAAAAACATAATATTAACAGGTGACTTGAATTTAAACATTAGCTCAGGATCTTGCGATTCAGGAACCCATAACTACCTTAATTTATGTTCATACTATGGTCTTCAGCCCGCTCACACATTATCTACTCATCATAGCGGTTCCTGTCTCGATCATGTAATGATTAAAACCAGCTTGACATACATCACTCTTGTTACTAACTCTACTGTAACTGACCACCACGCTGTCCTACTAACCGTAAATTTAACGCCACCTAAGCAGAGTCGTCCACAGACAAGGTCTAAATTAAACATACACAAACTCGAACATGATTTATGCAACATCGATTTTTGTCCAGTTTACAATAATGCTGACCCTAATATGTCTCTGTCGTATTTAATTAAAAATGTCCAACAAGCAATATTATGCAACACGAAAGTAACGACAATAAATAAGAAATTTTACAATATCAAACCCTGGATTACTCCTGGTCTTATACGTTGTATAAGACACAGAGATCGACTCCATCAGCGAACAAGACGGTACCCTGACAACCTAATACTTTTAACTACGTATAAAAGATACAAAAATTTCTGTAACAACCTACTCAAAAAGTTAAAAATTAATTATGACAGAGATGTTTTACAAAGGGCAGGTAATAATAGTAAGCAAATTTGGCGACATGTTAAAAGCATAACTTACTCCTCGAAAAATCATCAATCAAATTCGAGTTTGCTGCATATTAACTCATCACCACTAAATTCAGCTAACCATGTAAATAACTATTTTATAAATGTGGGCAAAAATCTTGCCGAGCGTATTCAAAATCAAAATAATAGCCTTGGATGTACGCAACCCCCCCAATTTGTCCGCAACTTGAGTCTCAAATCTTTCGTTATGCTAGACACTGACGAACACGAGGTAGCTCGAATTATTTCTGACCTGAAGGATAGCTGCGCCACTGGCTCGGACAATATTAGCAATAAAATCCTTAAACTTTTTAAACATATTTTAGTACCTCCTCTAACATATATTTTTCGACTTTGCCTTTCTGGAGGGATTTTTCCTCAATGCTTAAAAAAGGCAGTGGTTATTCCTATCTATAAATCCGGAAATAAAGAACTTGTATCCAATTACCGACCGATCTCCCTACTTCCCTCAATATCGAAAATACTCGAAAAAATTATAAATATTAGATTAATTAATTACCTAGAAAACAACCAGTTTCTATCCCCTACACAATATGGTTTTAGAGCTAAATTGTCTACAGCCGACGCGACTCACACTTTGACTGATTATATTTCACAAGAGCTCAGCAAAGGGAACCAAGTCCTGGGCATCTTCCTTGACCTTGCTAAAGCTTTTGACACAATTTCTGTTCCCATTCTGCTAAACAAGTTGGAGTCTCTGGGCATAAGAGGGAAACAACTAAAACTTTTGGCAGACTATTTAAATGAAAGATACCAATGTATCAAAATAGATAACATTACTAGTGAAGATCAAAAATGTTCCGGTTTTGGTATTCCTCAGGGCAGTATTTTAGGCCCTACTTTATTCCTTATTTACATAAATGACCTTTGCAATATGAACATCGAACATGGTAAGATAATATCCTATGCTGATGACACAGCTATTATATTTACGGCCAAATCCAAGATCGACCTATTTGAAAACGCTCAGCAAGGTTTTAATTTCATAAATAATTGGCTTAGTCATAATTTGCTAACATTAAACGCTGATAAGACAAAATATATCCGCTTTTCTATGCGACAGTCATACCACAGCGACGATGACCCACATTTATTTGCACACTATTGTAATAACACATTAGAAAATACGTGTAACTGTCCTATTATACTTAGCACTAGCAACATAAAATATCTCGGCATTAATATAGATAACACACTGTCATTCAAGAAACACATAGAAATTTTAGTGACTAGAGTGCGAAAACTAATATATGTCTTTAAAAAACTGCGTTCTATTGCCGATTCGAAATTAATTATACAAGTATATAAGGCCCTGTGTCAGTCCATCATTCAGTATTGCATCACTTCATGGGGAGGAGCACTAAAAACTGTTATGTTGCCACTTGAAAGAGCACAGAGAGCCGTTCTAAAAGTAGCTACTTTTCGACATTTCCTTTTTCCCACCTTCCTCCTGTATAAATGCTGTAAGGTATTGACTGTCCGTCAGCTTTTTGTAGTAAATATAATTTTAAAACAACACGAGCTACTTACTTTTAATACTGACTTAACTAATAAGAGACGAAAAGATATAGTCTGCACATCTGATTCCACCTCAAGATATATGTTCTCAAACCGATTTTTTAATTTCATAGGCCCTTTTTTGTATAATAGATTAAATCGAATTGTAAATATATACCACCTAAATTATTTTAATTGTAAAAAAGCTGTAAGTACCCAATTACAAGATATGTCATACGAACAGACGGAGGACTTATTACTTGTACTAAAATAAATAAGACCAATTGTTGTAACATCTCTTATAATTACCTATTTTTTGTAAATGTTAATTTATTAATCTATGTTTTCTAGTTTAACAGTTCTTGTTTTTAGTTATTAAGTATAATTTTAGTTTCGGACAGTATTTATTAAAATACTTTTTACTTTCTAGCCTGAAACACAGGTTTCAACCTAGTTCAGGCAAATACTTAACTGTGCTATTTGTTATTATACCTTTATATAAGTTTATTGTACCTTTACTTTCATGAATAAATTATTATTAAAATTATTATTATTAAATTAAAAATATTGTACTTCGGTATCTTCAGATCTATCCGACACGACGACAGACTCTTGTGTGTCCGTGATCTTTCCTGCCCGCACCCCGCCCCCCCGCATACCTAAGGAGCGGCACAGCGGTTGTGGTCAAGCTATAGTACCTATTGTTTATGCCACATTTTGTGTGACTCTGTTTTGCTGCCACAAACAATCGGTTCCTTATTATTGTTGTTAGTGACTTTTGTGTATCTCCGTTTTGCTTCCGCAGCATTCAGTATGAACAGTGAAGAAGTATTAATATTAAGTATCAAATCACTATCGTCACTTTATAGTTTTCTCTGCAGTCAATACCAATAATACTGAAGAAAAATACGATGTCTGATAACGAACTTATTTAATTATGATACATAGATACATACCTATTTATATACAATGTCTAACATAATTTACACTTTCACAGCATGAAAGAAGAAAATACACCAGCCTTACATATAGCTCCTGTGCAATGGGTATCAGGATTCCTCAATACTCTGGCCATGCCATTGATGCATTTGACTAAGATCCAAACATCGGGTCCAAAAACCACTGAGCATATCATTGAAGTCATTAACAAATACAGGGTTAGTACTAATGGCAGTATTTTGGTCTTTATTTTATGGTTTAGGCCAGGGATTTCCAAAGGGGTCGTTTATTGACTCGGGGGTTTGCTGACCCCTAATTATTAACACAAATTCTTATTTGAAACTTTCAAAATACTGTATAAGTAAGTTGTTTTGAGAATGACTAATATTTTATTAGGAAGTATCATTGTACTTTTAGGAAACTAAACAAGTTGTTAAGCTTTTTTTTGGCAATGTGGTTTTGGGTCTCTTGCTCAAAATAGTTTGGAAATCCCTGGTTTAGACCCTTTTGTGAAACTGACGTGATGTCTATTTCGTCATACAATTATATCTGAGTATAAATTTGTAACACCATTTCTAATAACGTTTTACATCCATAGAAACTGATATTTATAGAGATTTGTTCTAATGTCTTACTATAATTAATGGTGTCTTTTAAACGCAAGTTCCATTTGTTAACAATTATCATTACCTATTACATTGTCTTCATTAGATATATAATTGTGGTATACTTACCTTCTAATGCAAGAACCAAGCACCTGTATTTCAAGACGTTTCCTAAAGATTTCTCGACTCGACTCAACTTCGCTCAGACAAAATCTGTATTCTTCTTAGTTGCAAAATATCTTCTCCACTCACTCAGAGACGAAACTAAGTCTTGATTTTAGGTGAGGAAACAATTGTTAAATTCAAGGTAGAACTCGAAGTACCTTGAGTTTGTCACTCAAGGTGACTTACGTCAAGTTAAATATGAGTCGAGCAATTGTGAAGGAAACGTATAAAATAATTCAAATACAGATGTAAAAGTTTTGAGTGAAACATGCTAAAGAAGTGAATGTAAGTGTTTAACCTATTGATAGACAAGTTCTATTAGAACATTCCATTCTATATTCCATAATAATTGCATTAGAACGATGCGTTATCCTTTGTCTTGGTCTTGTGTCGGTAGTAATCGAATAACCAGCAACTTAACCAACTTATTTTGTTCCATTTCAGCCTGTATCTGTAATTATGACATCGATATTACTAAACTCGATATTGGAGGAAGAGGTTGAATGTGACTTCACATGCTTTGATTCTCTTTTAGTTAGTGGCACTAAAGTACCAAAGGATTTATACTTTGAATTAAAAGTGAGTATTTTATTGTTGTTTTTATTTATATTGTTACTTAGATGAAAGACTCATCTGGGGTCTGCACGAGAGCAGCGATCTGGTAGGGGGGGGGGGGGAACCCACAACAAGAACTGAGGTTGAACCTCATTATGCTATTATTTTAGACAATTTTAGCACCTAAAGCTTAGCAGAATATTTTGAAAGGTTATTATGGGTTAACCACGCTTATATTAAAATAGAGTATTAGAATATTATTATCATTTTTAATAATAATACTATTATAATATTCTCACAATATTCTCACTAAATTACTTTTAATAATAATAATAATAGTAGATTGTGTTATTTAGGTGGATTTCAGACAGAACTACATTTTAATATTACTAGATATTGAATTAAGGATAAAAGAATAATAAGTATTAATCTTGCCTTGTAATCACTTAAAGCTATCATTGTGATAAAATAATTAATTTGATTCTTACAATCTAATCTGTTGTTTAAATTAAATAGTTCCTTCAAATTACAATCTTGTTAAAAATAATATTTTCAATGCCATGTTTATCATAATTTTATATTTTACAGAAAAGAATGCGCCCTGGAACGTTTGTAATAGAAACATATGGACAGACAGAAAATATGGGACCAGTATTTATGCCAGTACCTGGACTCCCGATGGGCTGTTGTGGCAATGGGAAATACTCCTGGCACAAAGTTAAGGTAAACACTTACACACATATTGCGTATTAAAAAAGAACAAAGTGAGTTTCAGGACAAAATATAATAAAAAATTCCACACATAAATTAAGATAAACTAAGTAAAATCCTCCAATCCCAGTACCAGTAAGTAGTCTTACCAGTTGAACTACTGGGAATTTACTTCCCAATAGACTTACCAATAGTAAGACTTCGATGGTGTTATTTTTTACCCATTAGTTTTACAGATTTGATGACGTAGTACAAGCTAATGGGCACATAAAAAAAATGGTTGTCTGTAAAGTCGGTTTACGGACGATAATTATACGTGATATACGCGTCATAAGATAACATTGATGATATATCGCCATTCGCGTTGCTAAGCAACCAATCAATAACGTTAGTTCCAATTGTATAGCATGTCATGTCGCTGCAATCGCTATCCGCTGTTGTTTAGCAACCAATCAATAACGTGGCCTTTTTTTAGACTCTTTTTCGTGTGTGCAGCCGGTCATCGATTTATGTCGAAAACGTGTCATAGACGACGAAAAGTAGATTATAATTACTTCTAAATCATTTTCTCCAAGCTAAACCTTAAGCGGCGGTAGCCAAATGGCTAAGACATCGGACTCGCAATCGTGAGCTCGCGGGCTATAATCCTACCCATTATACTACCGACGTGAACCCACTTCTAACACAAGCCATTGAGCTTAGTTGGAAGGGTTAAGAGGATTGCTAGTAATGTGGTACCCACAATCCCACATTGCTAGTTTTCAGCTCAAAAAAAGAAGGACCACCTGGATTAAACTAGCATTAATATAAAATACCTCTCAGCGCACCTTTTCTGTTGGGGTTAAAAAATAACCATGAGACTATGTAGCCGACTAATTAACTGCCGACCGGTCGACATAATTTAAACACACTAAAATTGAATATATTATGGCGCACTATAACCTCACAAAATTCCTCCACCACCTACCCACTCTCTAGAAAGAGACAAGACTACTTTGTGGACAATACCTGTCAAAGAGACAGGGCCGCACGAGTTTTTTCCCTCTTTCACGTTTTGCAGTAAATATTTATTTTTAATGAAATTTATGTTTGTTCGGACAATTTACATATAGACCTGGACCATCCCGGTCCAGGTCTATATGTAAATTGTCCGAACAAACATAAAAAACAAGCATCCGAATTGAGAATCTCCTGTTCTTTGAAGACGGATAAAGATTAATTTAGACCAAAGTTTTTGAAAATTAATTTTAGTGTGTTTCAGTTATGTCGACCGGTCGGCAGTTAATCAGTCGGCTACATAGTCCTTTTGCTAATCCAGGTCTATACGTCAATGGTTCGGACATAACTCCGCCAATATAAGCGGATATTCAAAATTCTATTTTTGTTTAAGAGAATGGCCATTTAAATTTCACAAAGTTCTTAAGATGAGTTTAAAAACTCTTCAATAAATGCCAACAAAACAGCCCTGATTCAAGTCGGTTTCAGATGTTCTTTTGTAAAAGAAGTTTTCTAGAATAATGTTTTCATATTTTTTAGTTGGTAGACATGAAAACCGGTGACGAGATCACTAAACCAAATGTACCTGGAGAATTGTTGACCAAAGGACCTCGGTTTACTGTAAGTATGAAGATTATTTATAAAAAAAACTTTATTTTTAAGCTTATCATGTTGAAATAGAAAAAAAAACTGGGCAAGAGCTTTTTGAACCATGTTCAGTGTAGGGTAAAGAGCCTATGTTCATGGCACTTACGCCTTTTTGTTAAGAAGCGCAGTTTTTCGGCGATAACTCAAAGACGGTATATCCGATCTTGTCCAAAATAATTTTAGTTTAAAGTCTTTCTTAAGCGTTCTTTTTGCGATATTTTTTTTTTATTTTTTGGTAACACGATTAAAAAAATAAAGGGGAGGGGGGGTACACAATTAATGCAACTTTCGGAGCGATTGTTCCAAAACAATTCACATTCTCAAAAAAAAAATCTTAGCTTTTTTGATTATGTGAAAAATGTTTATAAAAGACCTGTAGAATGATGTGCCACACGTTGACAAAAATTGTGTTAGCCTGCCAGTCGGCCAGTAAAACTGATATTAGAACGTTGCCGTGTGTTTCATTCCTGGTAACCAGACAGGTTAACCCTATACACATGTCGCCAGCTAAGTTTGCGTGTTTGATGCTGGCGCGTAAGCTGCGCACAACTCAAATTTAGGTATCGGAGGGGATGAAGGAGACGGGCGAGGAATGACGTCCCTGCGCTGAACTACATTCGAATACAACTTCGCAAACGCAAACTTAGGTATATATACTTAGCAGGGAACAGGTTAAATAAAATAGAAAAATATTACATTACGTTTAGTTTAGGAGATTAGTGTAGGTAATATGTTTTTCTTTTTAGTTAACCTGTACTGTCACACTCATACTGTTAGGCAAAAGTCACGCTCATGAGCTTCCAAACCTTTCTGTTTGGAGATTTTTCCTAGTTTCATCTTAAAACCATAGGAACAGGTAGGCAATTCAATAGTCCCATTTGTTGTTATTTGTAACAATACAATTTTTTTTTTTCAGGAATATTTCAAGAACTCCGAATTGACAGCTAACTCGTTCACAAAGGATGGCTGGTACAAAACTGGTGATTTGTTGTACAGGGATGAAAATGACAATTACTACTTCGTTGAGCGTATACAGATGATGATTAATGGACAAGTAAGTTTAATCAATATTACCCTTATGGATTTCCATAATAGCCATATACACGATGCAAATTTCTTACGTAATGGAGTCCTAACCGATGTCCAAAATCAATAGAGACTAGCCAACTACGCAGGAGATATGCGTCGACAAAGGTACCTCCTCTATTCCCTACTCACTCTCACTGTCTAATCGAACGAAAATTTGACATGACCGGATAGAGATTAGGCGCAGGCGACTTAACGTGTTGCTAGTTATCTTTTTATACAAAAAAAAAATGTTCACCAATCTATGGACCGAAACAGTGGAAACGGTGCTTCAGCTCGTAGATATCTCGATGTTCTTGGTCACCACTGAGTCAGGAACCCCTTGTACCTTTACGACATGAACGAACCCTAGATCATTTATGGGAAGAAGGGATCGTAATTTCTGGAAGGGGTAGGGGTTAGGTTATTGACTAAACAACGCCACCGGCCAAATGTGTACTGTGTTCCTACCTTTTTGCTATTTAGGGGGGGCTTTCAACTCCCAAATTTCCCTTCGGGTACGCCCATGACTTACTTGGTCTAAATATCACCTGGGCATCGTCGGAATAAGCCTTAAAACATTCTGCTTGCCATAATGTCTGTCTTAAGCATTCAATATGCATTAAATAAACATTTAGGCATATAGATTAGTACCAACGTTAATTATGCGTATAACATATAAGTTATACTAATACGTATAATGTAAGGCCTAAGGGTTTATAGCACGCCTGTGAATCACGCCGCTTCATTCATATCATGTTTGACATAGTAATAACTTGAAATGTTAATTTTCTAGGTTAGTGCTCCAGAAATCGAAGACGTGATCCGTACTCACCCTGGAGTCCGTCAGGTGTGCGTGACGACAGTACGAGCATCAGATGTGTCTGAAGACCCTGTAGCCTGTGTGGTGAGAAGGGAAGGCTCTGATGTCACAGCACGAGAAATCAAGGAGTTGGTTGCTGGTATGTTTCAATATCTTGCGTTTTTGAGAGAAAGTTTAAAAGTAATTAAAGGTCTATATCTATTTGCGAGAATTGAATATTATGTCTCTTTGTTTTTGCCCTGTTTATTTTTATTGTTTTAGGGGTCTAAAATCATTTTAGCCGATTAGAAGGCAATAATTGCCTTCTAATGAAACTAATTTGGGGCATGAGATAGATGGTTTCAAAATCATTAACTACGTATTGATAGTTAGTATCCTTAGCTTTAACAATTTTTTGTTATAGTTATAAGATTGTATAGATACTGACATTAACAGAATCGAATAATGCCAAAAAGGTATGGTGGCTATTTACTTGCTAACCGATCGTTCATATTTCAAAATCTGTGAAGGCGACCTGCAAAATTAAGACACTTCCATAAAAAATCTATGTCCTAAGGACATTTTTTGTAGTTGTGTTTAATGCTTAAGGTATCTTCTATTCTTTCTTTTATTATTTTTATTGTGATTACTTTTTTTATTGATTATCTATTAATATCATTTTTTAATTATTAGTATTGAATCATTTATTTTATTTAATTTTTAATTATTGTATTTTTTATGAATTTTGTGTTATATATTATTATTATTGTGTTATTAATGTGTGTGTGTATGTGAAATGGACTAGATGTCTGAATAAATAAATTATTATTATTATACTATTTTGTGCATCTTCATATTAAACAATATTCTCAATAGTGAGTCATAACAATATACCTAACTACTACTAAAGTTAGGACTTTTAAATTTATACGAGTATTACCAAATTTATGCTAAGTGTAATATTTGTTACAGAAAAACTACCAGAGTCACAGAAGTTACGAGGCGGTGTCGTCTTCATGGATAAGCTACCAATCACCTCAGTGGGCAAGATAGCAATGGGGAAACTGAACCTTATGGTGTTCAGCGGGCGAAGAGAATAAAACGAAAACAGACTGAAGTGTATTGTGAAATTGAGGGTTTAATCTTTGTTTGGTCCCTGATGGACAAAGAATGGTGTTATATCTAGTTTGCTACTGTTTTTTGTGTATCTCAAATGTATGTGGTTTATTGGAATGCTGGTTATGCTAGTTATGGTTATTAAGATTGGCCGTTAGTCGGAATAGTATTATCTATGCTTAGTGATAATTAGAGCAGCTGTTTTTAAAACCTTCAGCTCTTTAATGTGTACCTGCGCGATTAGCTTGTATTCAATTTCGTATAGTTTGTGTATTGGCGCCTATTTAATTTTAATTGTATCGCTGTTGGAATTTGGATTTAGTGCTATAAAACTGTTTTGTTTTGTGACAGTGTATAATTTGTAATATTATTTGATAAGATTGTTCGTTAGCCATACTGATAAAATTTAATAAATTGATTTTTTTAATATCCATTGTCCTTTTATTTCCAACCGAATTCATAAAAGGAGAAGGTTATTAGTTCGACTGTACGTTTTTTTTTGTATGATTGTTCACTGATTACACAAAGATGGCTGGACCGATTTGAAAAGTTATTTTTGTGTTTTATAGGGTATACTTCCAAGTTGATTTCGTTGTCATCAGATCGGGACCTAATGATGGGATTGGGAGCTCTAAAAATATTAAAGGCACTCTTAAAACCTACATTGATTTAGGTATATTTTATAGTTATTCGTGCATTTATTCTCACAACTCACTATTTGGTAAAGTGAACTGATGATGAAGACCACAATCACGAGCGAAACTATTCAATATTTCACGGTTTACGATTCAATTACTTTAATATGGTATTAAGTAGCACTTTATTCTCGTCATACTACCATAACACAATATAATGGAGCCGACTAATGTATGTATGTAACATAAGTGAATTACAAACCAACCCACTAAAATTAAAAACCTTTTTTTTTTTAATATTACCGACTTTAAAAATAAATACAAGGGAACTAAAAAGCAAAAAAAAATAGAATAAAAAAGATAACATTTTGAAGTTGGTGCCATAAAATAGTAGTTTTTATGTTTTATGGCCCCTAACTTTAAAAATGTGGTACTTCTCAACCACATTTTTAAAGTTAGGGGCCATTAATTATTTATGTAAGGATGATTTTGGAAAGATTTTACCCCCCCCCCTATCCCCCATGTAAGGGTGTTTCAGATTTCTCGAAATCGCCCCCTCTTTTTAGGTAAGGTTTTGCCTCGTTTTTTTTATACGCGGGAAGAATGTACTACTTATAACATTTTAAATGAATAAGTTCTTGACAAATGATCACATTTATGATTTTCATTTTAATAAACGACAAAAACATTGTAAAATGTAGGTACATTATAAAAATCTAGTTCCATTCGGATTACCATTCGTAATACGAATGGAACTAGATTTCTAATACAACAAATTATTCTGCCTGCCTCTGTGGCGCGGTGGGAGTGTATCCGACTGCTACGCATCGATCGGGTTCGATCACCACCCAGGATAAAACTTTGTGTCATGAGTACGATGGTGTATTCTGTGTCTGGGTGTTATTTATCTATAATATGTACCTATGCATTTAGAAAAATATATAAGTAAGTATATCAGTTATCTTGTTGCCAGAGTATAAGCTTTGCTTAGTTTGGGATCACATAGCGTTGTGTGAGTTGTCCCAAGATATAATTAATATGTATGTCGTTTCCATATCACGGGACTGTGGAGTCCCGGTCATTTGGGAGGCGTGCGGGGAGCCGAAGCCAACACGTAGAGGCCCGTTAGACACTTTAATTTAAAGGCTATGTGACACAAACCAGCGATTATCACTATAGAAATGTACCCAACGACAATCCCCGGTGGCTAGTAACTTAATATTCGAGTATTTATAAAACCTCAATTAAAAATAAACCTTTAAGATATTAATGATAAGGTCAACCAGTCACCCCAAGTAGCACCCGTTCACGAGTTTGACGCATGGGTCAGCTATCATCCCCTCCGCCATAATGGAGAGAAGGAAGACAACCCAACCCACACCGCCACAACAAGCAATTACATTTTAGTGAGCATGACGATCATCACGAAAATAACCTTAAATAGTTTAATGAAGTACTATTGCTAGTTGCTGTTACTAACAATTTCAATTATATATACTCGGTGAATATACAATGCAAACAAAAGTTTATTATTCAACACAAATACATTATTCTGCATTTTTATATCGCGCCAGCCCAATAACAGTATAAGTGCCACCCAAATCCTGGTAAGGCAAAGATCTGAATGTCACCGTACCGCGCCCCTCATTTGAGACATTAATGGTTATGTCTCATTTGCTCACTTGCTAAGTGGACAACTGCAAAGCAGTGAAGTGTTATCATAACTATTTCGCGGAGGAATAACTGACACTGTTGTGGTATGGTACCCACAAAGACGGCCTATGGCTTAGATCTACCACTGGTTGTTGCTACATTCGTTACCTTACCGATGTTATTACCTTCTGTTAAAGTAATATATGAAAAAAAAAACATACAGACGAATTGAGAACCTCCTCCTTTTTGAAGTCGGTTGAAAATTCAGTTTCTGTGACGTGTATTAGGCTTGGCACTTTTTGGTTAAAGAACATTAAATATTTTCTTTTTTATGGGAAATTTTGTTAATGAGGGCCTACGAGAATGCTCAGCGTTGTAGTTTTCGCAGACTGCAACTATTGTTGACGTGGGTCCCTATTGGTCCGGCGCATTAGTATAATTACCTACTTGTATTGTATTTTGCTTTATTGTGATAAATAAAAAATATTTTCTTACTTTCTTTTCTTTCTTTTTATCTACGTCATGTTGTACTACGACTTCGACAACACAGTCGTAAAATCTCGCTATTCTATTATTCTCTAGTCCTGATAAAATTGCGGACGAGTTACTTCCGAATCATGATTGACGTACATATCGCCTGTAATTTAAACTATAGCAATATGTATGAGATGTAACGTGGCGTCTTTAGTTTCTGCCATTTAAATATCTTAAATTTTCTGTTTGTTGATGATATTTTATTATTTTATTTTACAATTTTAGGGAAACTTACAGCTTAATAAAATACAGTAGAATATGCCTGGCATCCTGCCGACATGTCATATTGTAAGTACGGCAAGCTCGTAGTAAATATGAGTTATGCCTATATGTAGTTCTTGTTGAAGACCTGAGCAGAGACACTGATGGTGCAAACAGACCTATTTTGCGCACCAGTTGCGGTAAGTTCGTCGATTCGTTGAATATTGACATATGAAATGTTAAGTCCGCAATTTTTCGATGCTCTATCAGTGGCAAAATGTGATTTTTTTACAGCGGGCGTGGTAATCAGGCAAATAACAGCACGATCGGTATTGAATGTATCTTAGGAACTTTTGTTGTATACTCTCAAGACGATTAATTTAAGTATTATTGTATATATCGGGTTCCATACTTGCGAGACATATTCGAGGTGACTCCGAACAAAAGAGCAGTATGAAAATTTAATAGTTTTTATATTTTTAAAACCGAAAGAGATTCTAGGAATGAAACCTAACGTTTTCATGGCTTTACTGACGATGTTATTAACGTGCAAGTCAAAGAGTAATTTGCAGTCGAAAGTAACTCCGAGATCTCTGAAGTAACCCTGACTAAAGGAGTATCTTGAAGTTTGTAGGTGTAATTTATAGGGTAAGATTTGCGTGTAAAAGTGCAAATGTGGCACTTGGATACATTTAAGTCGAGTTTGTTTGATATACAATAATTTTGGAAACGGTCCAGATCTTCCTGAAGAGAGAGAGAGAGCATCAGCGAGGGAATTTATCTGTTTCATTATCTTCATGTCGTCTGCGTAGAGCAATATTTTGGAAAAATCAAAACAATGCGTGATGTCATTGACAAAAATATTAAATAACTAGCGGACGCCTCGCCGTTTCACCCGCGTAGTTCCCGTTCCCGTGAGAATACAGGGATAAAAAATAGCCTATGTCACCTGGAGTTGATGAAAGAATTTTTCAAATCCGTCCTTAGCTTCGGGGCCCATTCAACACAAACAAACAATCAAATCTTTCCTCTTTATAATATTAGTATGAGGGACGCCTGAAGGTATGCACATAGCTCTCGATGAGTACCCATTTAATAGTTTAGTACCCGTTTTTGAGTTTAGTAAACTGATTGGGGCCTTATTCACATTTGCGCAATAGACAAGACCAAAATAGTGCAGCCCGTAAGATGTATACCTCGGAATGCAGGGCGAGTTTATAAAAACTTTTGAAATGTGTTTTTAAGACCGTTCAGAGATTTTCCCTTGTACGTAACAAAAATGCTGTATCTTTTTTGTGTAAATATTTATGTATTATTACATAATATTTTTTTTATTAAAATTTGTATTATGATCTAAATAGATTTATTTTTTAATATTTATTTTATTTTATTATAAGCCCTCCTATAGTAGGTACAATTATATTAAATTATATGTATAAAATTATCACGCAAAAGTTCATGCACATAACAATACATAATATAAATGATTCTATTAATATTAACATAAATTATTTTAAGTACATATCTATTAATAATATTTAGCTAATTATGTAACTATTATTATTGATTATATTTCATTTCATTTTGAGTAAATTTTATTCTAAGTCAACTTGTGTATATCATGCATTTTAATTACTTATTTACTAAAGGTGATCCCATTGCTGGGCAAAGGCCTCCCCCATCCTCTCCAGTCGTATTTATTACGAGTGAGGCGCGTCCACAACACGCCCATACCCAGGAACTGTTGTAGCTCGTCGCGCCAGCGTACCTGCGGCCTTCCGCGCCGCCGTGTAACGTAGAGAGGACACCACTACGAGATATCTCGGGTCCATCTGCCGTCGGTCAAGCACATTAAGTGTCCCGCCCACCTCCATTTGATTATTTTTGCTTGTTGGATAACATTAGAGACTTTTGTTTGTAGTCTTAGGTTTTGTGTCAGTTTTAGGTTGAGCATACATCTCTCCATTTTTCTTTGCGCTATTTTCAGTTTTTTTACTTCCTGCTGTGTTAAAGCTTTCCGTAGTATTTAGTTTACTCTTTGGTTAAAGCCACGTTTGAGCACCATACGTCATAATAGGGAGTAGACTCGAATTGAAGTTTTACTGACAGATATATGTTTATTTTTAAATAGATATTTTAATTGCCAAAAAGCTTTTCACTGTTTTTAAGGTTTCTCCGTTAAAGCCGTTAAGCCTAACTGTATTGCATTGTCTATTAAATTCCGGTAACATTTCCTGCAGTTATAGTTCCGATAGACCAAACAGCACTATGTCATCTGCAAATCTGATGTTGTTCATATATTTGCCGTTAATGTTAACGCCTTTGTTCTGCCATTCAAACCTCGCAAATACAGACTCTATTAGAGAGTTGAACAGTTTAGGAGATATGCAATCACCCTGTTTTACTCCACGTTTGATGGGAAATACTGGGCCAGTTTGATCGAGTGTTATTCGTGCTGTACAGTCTTTGTATATGTTTTTCAGTTTTGATATGTATTTATTCTTAATGCCATTCCTCTCTAGAGCCCGCCACAGGTAAACGTGTTCAACCGAATCAAATTATTTTTTTAAAGTCAATAAAAGCAAGAAATATAGGGTGTTCGTATTCTGTTACTTTTTCTATAAGCTGCTGCATGGTGTGCAGATGGTCACTTCTGCTATAACCACTTCTGAAACCTGCTTGGTCTACTGGTTGTTGTGACTCGAACTGTGGAGTGCATAGATTCTAGCTAGAAGTATTTTGGTAAAGGTTTTATAGATATTGCTCGTAATTGTGATGGGTCTGTAGTTGTTTATATCATAGATATCTCCCTTTTTAAACAATAGTGTAATGTTAGACGTTAGCCATTGCATTGGTATTACTTCTTGTTCTATGATAGATTAAAAAATATCAAGGAGCGGCTCTAACATCCACTGTTACACACGGTTCCGCATGATTTACCGTTCTTAAGGCTGCCGATAGCCTGTAATATGTCATTCGTGACCAACATATGAGGGTTTTCCATTCTTTGAGTTATCGAGTAAATTTGTGTAGAATCGAAAATATTACAACGACAAAACATAGTTGCTGGGGCTACCGGCAACTATGTTTTGTCGTTGTAATATTTTCTTATTATATCTAGTACAACCCATGTTTTCTCCTCGCTAAAATATTTTTCTAATTTCTTTACTGAATTGTCTTTCTCTAGAAAGCGGACTATTGCATTATTTTCGTATGTTCTTACGTCTCTTCGAATCAGTCGTTTTGTCTGCTTGTTTAGATTTTATAGGTGCTCTTTCTGTTCACTCGTTTTATTTTACATATTTCGCTTCTTTTTTGGACAGAGTTTCGTGTATGCTCTGTAAGATATACTTGTTTCGAAAATATGTGAAGTAGATACTTTTCGGCTGCCATTTTTATTTCATGGGAAAAAACATCATATTTTTCCTGCACCCCGGTTACTTGGTCAACTTTTGTGTTTAGCTGTAATGATGATAGTTCATCAGTAAATAGTTGGTTTGCTTCAGGATTTGTAAAGTCAAAGGAACCTTTTTCTAACATATTACATCTAAGTCTTCTTCAAGTTCAGTCTTCATTTTACATCATAGTACTCTATGGTCGGAGTGAAATTGGAATTTGTTAATGACATCCACATCTTCGAACCGTGTTAGATTGTTGGCGACTATAAAATCGAGCTCTACTCTGGTGTTTGAGTCTGGAGACATCCAGGTCCACTTTCGTGTCTCTCGTTTTTTTAAATAGGTGTTTATTATTTGTAAATTATTTTCTGTGCAAAACTCTACCATTTTTTGTGCCTCTTAAAGTCTCTCCTTTGTCCAATCCTACTATTAAAGTCTCCCATGATTATAACTTGTTTGCTTTTTATTTCATTATAGAGTTGACTTAGATTTTCATAAAACATTGAGGCTTTCTCTTCCGTCGCTTTTTCCGTTGGTGCATAACATTGTATTATTTCTATTATTTCTTGCGGTTCTATTTAGAAAGTAAGTCTTGCGATCCTTTCAGAGATGCCTTGAAACTGTTTAATATTGTTTTTTCATTTTTTATTTATACAAAATCCAACTCCATATAGTCCTTTGGTTTGCCCATAATGGTAAATTACACAATTTCTCCTTTCGAAATACTTTCCCTGTTTTTCCGAGTTTCCGAGATACCCAATATGTCCCAATTTACATGACAGAGTGCTTGTTCTATTTCCAAAATACGTTCTTCTTTTTGTATCGTTCTAACGTTCAGTGTCAAAATATTTAGATTTTGTCCACATTTTTGGTTTTGGGGTTTTGGTCCTAGGGTAGGGGGGTAGAAGTCATACTCTTCCAAGGTGACAGGCCGGCGGGAAAGAGGGTATTTTTGAATATACCTATACTATAATTAATTTTAGAAACCGTTTACTATACATAATCTAAATCAATAAAATGCAGATGAAAAATGTGACAACCCAAAACGGACATTTTTTAAACATCTAGACTTGGACTTTTAGACTAAATGGGGCTAAAACTATCGTGCTTGTAAAATATTTTTTGGTTTAGATTAAAAAAAAAATGAAAATAATTATGACGACGTGGTCCTTATTAGGATTAAGAACAAGCATACACAATTAGAACAGAGTGTTTAGTGCATGTTTGTTTTACGTTAACGCGATCGTCACGTTTAAGATGTTTGGCGTCCTTATTGGCCCGCTCTAAGAACCCGACGATTACGCTCTACTATCGTCGGGTAGTTTCCATGAACCAGCGATTGTTCTGCCCGCCAGTGGATCGTCGCAACTCGTAACGGAATCGCCGCGTGTCCGCGACGAAATCGTCACGTTTTCGAGGCGGAACGCCTGCGTTTGACAGCGCGCACGCCGTGCTCTCACAGCGAGAGCGTAACGTTCATAAGCGAGTGCGCGGCGATACGATGGCGTTTCTCTCGCACTCAGCCGCTCGCCGCAACACCGCGATATTATCGCCCCGTGAAGATACGTTCTAAGAGAGTTTAAAGAAATAGTTGGCGAATCGCGATTGTCTCGCCCATGAAGACGGTCCCCAAGCTATATTATTGACAACTAATGGTAGATATTGAGACTGGCCGTAAGCAAACTCAGTGGTTGATTTAAAGAAATAAAAAGCAAAACTATTAATAAATATTTATTCTAATTATAAAATCATAAGATTAAGTTCCTAAAATTAATCATCAGCTTTGTAGAATGTCTTGGCTTCACCGTCCCATATGGAAGAGGTAAGGGTCTGAAAACAAAAACTTTTTTTACAAAAAAGCATCTAACTTTAATCACGGTTATTTTGCGTCATTTGTTGAGGAGTTTCGTTGTCTGTCTCAGAAACTCATAATCGGATCTTTACGAATTTTATATGGGACCATTTCGGAGTAGGTAAACTTCTTTCGAACAAAAAAATAATTTTGGAAATACGTCTTTTAAGATGTAGTTATGTCCAAACATAAAAAAACATCCTCCTTTTTGAAAGCGGAAATACAAAGCATTTTGAATTTATGTTATTATAGCTATACATATTTATATCTGGGTCCCTATTCACTATCTTTTTTTTCGTTTTCACGTCAAGCCCGCGCTTCTAACTGTCAAATTTTGTCATAATGGTAAATAGAGAGTTGCGTTAAGAAAACGCGCATGCGCTTGTTCGCGCGGACTTACTGCGGAAACGAAAAAAATCATAGTGAATAAAGATAGTATCCGATAAATTATTATTAAAAGGTGGGGAAAGGTAGGAGTGTGTCCGACTGCTACGCAAGAGGTCGTGGGTTCGATTCCCACACGGGACATTACTTTGTGTTCACAAGTTGATGTTGCGAGTCTGGGTGTAACTTTATGTCCGTGACTTGTAGGTTCCTAGAGTTCCCCGCGACACAGGGCTTGTAACTTACTAAAAAAGTATTTTCTTACTTTCTTACTACTGAATACAGACATGGATTAAAGTCTAGAATATCACATAGACTACATTTTATCTCAAAAAAATGACAAAATTTAATGAAAAACAATTTCAACTCACCACAACAATTTCATTGTCGCTAAACTCTCTTACGAAGGTAGCAGTTCCTTTGCTGCTGTTGATCACTTGGCTTACTGTGTCGCCTTCCACTGTGTATGTGGTCTTGGCCTAAAAGTATTAGATATTGTAGTTGTTTTAAAGTTTTCAAAAAATATTGAAATACAAAGGACTTGAAAATTACACCCCAAGCGAGAGGATCCCTGATACAGAACGCGACGAACCATATAGTTTTCGAAAAAACGCAGATTCCTAAACTTCAATTGTTCCAGGAATTGGTTCCTGCTTTTCGAATTTTTTACCTATTAGATCTTCGAAGAGCTAGAAGTTCCTATCAGCACCACATTACATCAAGCGAAGGAACGCAGTTCATAGAGACAGTTAGTTGATCAAGTTGAAATGAGAATAATATACTCAGCAGTGAGTGAAGGAAAGTATGTATATTTCTTCACACTCCAATTGGCTTGATGAATGATGTTGATGAATTCGTTTAAATTGTGGAATGTATCGTCAAAGTCGTTTCAATGCATGTCAATATTTTAATAAATGATTTTAAAGCAGTCTCGTTTTTTTGTTTTTTTCTTATTTGATGCAACTTATGGAGAAAAATTAGATAGTAGGCAAATATATATCATGAATGTGAAATACAAAGATACTTACTTTGACACCTTCCTTGATGAATTCTTCAAGTTCAACTCCAGACTGGAATGTGGAGATCTTTGAGCCCTTAGGAGTCGTCAGGGTCAATGTGTATTCATCGCCGTCCTTTTCAAACTTGACTGATGGCCTCGCGTTCAAGTACTTCTGGACTTCTTCCTCGGGGAGACCTGGAAATTAAAAGGTTTGATATTGAGTGGAGTTCTCCATAAAGAAGAAGAATTGTGTACATTTGGTTGTTACATCAAGTCGTAAGTATATGTGGATCATATGTGATAATACTCTCTGGGTTGAGGCCTCCAGCAAATATTTGAAGCCTGACCTGAATATGGGATATTGGGTCTTCCATTTATTAGGTTAATTTTGGGTGCACATCTTAGTCTCTCTTGCTTGGTTCAGCTAGGTACTTTAGTTACTAAGAGAGAAGTCGCCTAACAGTTTATTTTTTAATATACTCTGGGTTAAGACAAGAAAGCTGTAAAGAAATAATTTGGTAGTTGACTACAATAAAAGTAAATTATTTAATCCTAACCAAAAGTATATTTATATGCTCTGAAAATAAGTGTTATTTTACAAATTACAATGGTTTTTTTAATTTAAATGCATAAAAAACGAATACTTAAAGTTATGATTTGACGAGGTTCCTATTCTATACACATTTATATAGAGATTGTCGTTTTGACACTTTATAAAAAGATACTGATTTGACTTGACAGTCGACATCCCTGATATTGTATTTAATTAATTCTTGAGTTTTTACGCTTTACAAGACGGATTTTTTAAGTAACTTTTGTCTCTGACAGCTAAAAACGAAAGAAGCAATATAACCATGGTTTTTACATAAGTATAATGTGAACCTGTTCACAGGAAAAAGTTACGAAAATCCTTATCAAAGTGATTTGAATTCAGTGATTGGCATCATCAGCTAAATATCCACGTAATCAAAGCTTTAAGTAATTAGTGCTAATTTGTAATTGTAGTTGATACTGTATTGATATTGTATTGATTGTAGTTTAGCTATCAATGCAAATAAACCTGATAAACACGTCATCGTTAATGAGATAATCAAAAAGACAGTCGCTGCGTCTTTTATCACTAACGTAGTTACTTACATACCTAGGTAATATAGGTATAGTACCTATAGGCAACAGATATGTAGGTACTCGGTATTGTATAGGTACTCTATACTAATATTTTAAAGCTGAAGAGTTTATTTGTTTGAACTCTCAGGAACTGCTGGTCCGAAGGAAGGAAGATTATATAACATCATGCTACGACCAATAGGAGCGGAGAATTGTTGCAAAAACGGGCAAAATTTACAGAGACGAAGTTGCGCGGGATAGCTAGTCCATATTATAAAGTTTGTTTGAAAGCGATAATCTTAGGAACTACGAGTCTGAATTGAACAATTATTTTATTGTTGGAAAGCCCATTTATCGAGGAAGGCTGTAAGCTATATAACATCACGCTACAATCAAAAGGAGCGGAGCAGCAATTTAAAAAGTTGCAAAAACGGGAAAATTTACGCATAAGAAGTTGCGCGGATCAGTTAGTAATTCAATAAATTTGCTAGACACGTGTGATTTTATTTTTTAAACGGTCGGTATTATTTGATTAGTCTACGATTAGCGGTAACCAAGACCTATATCTAGAGGGTAATCGTTATCATAGCCAGGTTTAAAACACAGATAAATGAATTAACATCGTTGTCGAAAATCTAATCCATATAGAAACTAATGTGGGAGTAGAGTTTTAAACGAATGTGGGTCAGGGGGATGATACAACTTAAGAATAGTCAAATCTATACTAAAATTATAAATACGAAAGCTTGAATGTATAAACGGATCGAGAGGAACAGTAAATAGAAATAGAGCCTGGTATTCCAATGAGCTACTTTTTATCCCGGAAAATAGTTCCCGTGGGATAAATTTAAAATATTCACGCGAACGAAATGTGGACCTGCGAAACAGCATAAAATTAAAATTTAATCGAAAATGAACTCAGAAGTAAATCAGTTATTACATCACATAGTTCACTTCCATGAGCTACTATTACTCACTACTTATGGCATAAGTAAAACAAGGTCTGTTATCACCGAATACACTTTCCTGTATCACCAAACTAACCTACTTATTACGAACAACTTATCAAACTAGGTGTGGATAACTGCTGATGAATAAAATCGATATCTTAACTGATAGAAGAGATGATAAAAAAATTATCTATGTGCAAAAAATTGGTAATTATAATTTATTTTTTTATTTAATACTTTACTACTATACTTTTTAGTAGTTGTAGTTATGTAACCGATGTAACAATTAACTTTTATCACAGCTATTGTCAAGTATTGAAAATTGAAAAAAGAATGGTTGCTAACTAACTTTTTTAGTACTACAGTTTTAATCATGTTATACCTTTTTGAAATGTTTAAGACGAGCCCTATAATTTGATACCCATATTGGTATTCAAACCACCTTTTTTTCACACCTCTTTATTTTGACATCTCACAGCCGCCATGTTTGTTTTTTGCAAACGTCACATTTCCAAGAACACTCGGGCGATCAATACGAATCTATCGATGTCTTAATTGTACAAATCCGTTCAGTGGATTGTGAGATATCAGGTAATAAAGAATATTACATACATACATACATACAAGATACACGCGAAAAACATAACCCTTCTTTACAGTCGGGTAAAAACGTAATAGGGAACGTGGTGTCCCGTGTGGAAATCGAACCCACGACCTCTTGCGTAGCAGTCGGACATACTCCCACCGCGCCACATATTTAATTATTATATATCTAATGGTAGCAGGGCCTACATATGCATTTTATAATCAAACAAACATGGTAAACATTGACAAAAAGTGTCTGTGAGTTTTAATTGCATTGTTCTTTTCTCCGGTTTTACCTATTGGTCCAACAGGCATTACATGTACATCTACTTACATGTAAAATTATGACTTTCTTTTCACAAGTGTAGTATTTTGCTTCTTATACAGAATAATTGATTTTATTTTGGATTGTTATTATTATTATATTATATTGATATTATATTATTATATTATATTGATTGAAAAGCAGGAATATTAAAATGCCAACTGCATTTTAATATTCCTGCTTTTTGATATACCTAGCAAAGTTCCTAAGAAATATGATAAACTTTTTGCAACACAATTAAGATGACATTTAGGAGAAATTGTCTAGTTTCTATTACTGGACAAACTCAATAAATTTATTCTTAATATAAAAAAAAACTAAGATAAAAATGTACTAACCCACAGCCTTGAGGAAATCCTCGAACTTCTCCTCTCTTACGTATTTGAATTCCTTTCCAAAGTAAGCCATTTTGTTTGAAGTGTTAGTTAGGACGACTGTCAAGCAATAAATTAAGTCATATAACTCAATACTTATATAAATCAGTGTTATCTGATTGATAATGTTATTAGTGTAATGGATCCGATAAAAAAAGTACAGTCATGTCCTTAAATAATGGTCCACGTCCAGTACATTGGACCCTATTAGGACCGCAACCGTTTTGTCATCGGAAAAACTATAGTTTGACGCTTAATGTTTGATATTCGCAGTGGTTCGACATCAGGTAAGTAACTGTATATGGCATAGGAGTTATCACTCCGAGTACAACAGCTATAATAATATATATTTAACATAATTATTCTGTTGTTTACATTGCCATTGTCATGTTTAAGATGAGAACAAGCACAAGGAGACTATGGAGATACGAGGCAGTAGACTGAGATGTGATGCGGCGTTTCTTCTCGTCACATCCTTTGCGGGAAATGTGTTTTTCTTCCGATGACCCTACATATTGTGTTGACGCGGTTACCGATATGATACGTCAGGCGATGGATACTTTATCCCATTTTTTGGTGTTTCTCTCGGTTTCTTGAGATTAGGTGGCATCTTTGTGCCTCTGGGCACCAAGATTCCGCCTTAACTACATCAATGCGACTACGTAATGACGGATGTCACCATTCATCAAAAATAGGTTCGGATAGTACTCCATGACCTTGATATGAACAAAGCCAGTGGACCTGTGGGTATTTCGGTGCGAGGCTTGAAATTATGCACGCCTGAGTTGTCTCCTATGTTGACACGCTTGTACCGTCTCTCTGTAACGATCAGCATCAATCCCGCTGCCGAAATCGTGGAAGCTCGCCAATGTTCAACCAGAACCTTAAAAGAGCAGTCGAACAGACCCTGCGCCAACTATAGACCAATTGCCATCACTTCAGCGCTATATAAAGTTCTTAATAGAGTACTGAATCTGAAATTGCTAGCATATGTAGAAAAAAATACTTATATGGCTCCGCCAAGGTTGGTCCACAGGAAACCTTCCAATATATGCCACGCAGTTCTAAGATGAGGCTATTGAGAGGCATGGTGAAGCCCTTGCGGTGTCTCTTGATATCTGTAAGTCATTTGACTGCGTCTGGCGTCTGGCACCTTGCGTGCCAGACCATTTCAAGCCGATAAGCTTCCCGCATACGGTATCCCTCCCGGCTTCTGCAACTGGAGAGCGAACATTCTGAGCGAGCGGTCGATCAGAGCAGTGATCGAGGGTTGCTCATCAGACCTCACGGCTATCGACGCCGGTGTTCCTCAGGATTTAGTCCTCTCTGCGACTGTGTTTTTGCTCCACATCAACGATTTGCTTATACCCAGTTAGTACCCATCTTTTTTTTTTTTTTTATAAGACAACTCCCGCATTAGGGTACAAGCCCTGTGTCGCGGGGGACTTTACAAACATACAAATCACGGACACAAAGTACACCCAGACTCGGAACAACAATTTGTGGATCACACAAAGTGGTGTCTCGTGTGGGAATCGAACCCACGACCTCTTGCGTAGCAGTCGGACACACTCCCACTGTGCCACAGAGGCAGTGCTTTAGGTATGCAGACGATAACATAATGTCGGAGAGGTATATTTCCAGTGCGAGAGCCGTAAGGGATGATGCCTTTTTCCATAAAGTAGCCGTAGTAGAGCGTACTAGTTCGACCTTTAACCTCGTTTCCTAATGAGGAATTGACAATCTGGTATGTTTGTTCAGTGCAAAAAAACTCAATTTGACTCCCACTTTCCGTGGTGCATCTGTCTCACTTACCGACAACCTTGATCTCCTGAAAATAAGGTTAACGCCGAAGCGATAATATTGAGTTCTGTCACCAAGTTGCTGCGTAGAAACTGGACATCCTAAATCAGGTGAAGAGGTACTTCTCTCCAGGACAACTTCTTACCTTACGTAAAGCACTAGTTCGTTCTTGCATGGAGTACTGTTGGCACCTGTGAGATGGCTCGGCTAAGAACCAACTGGCCTCACTAGACGCAGTTAATCGTAGAGCCATTAGGCTTATAAACTACGAAGCGTTGACAGGAAAAAAAGCTCCACAGCTTACAACATCGTCGAAACGTGGCCTGCTTTTCAGTATTCTATAGATTGTACCACGAAAAGTGTTCACAAGAACTCCATGCACTGATCCCGCCCTTTCCTCTCCATCATCGGACATCTAGGCGCATCACAGGCTACCCCTCAACATATTTTGATACAAGTTGCAACTCTGCCTGTGACGCTAAGATTACAGTTCTAGTCATGTAATAATATCGTCATCACAGTGTACTGGGCGCAGACCATTAGTCAGGCTTATCTCTGTACCCTAAACAAACATTTAATATTTTTTCATTCGTTTGTTTATGAATGAAAAAGTTATTAATTTAGAAAAGTATGACTTAAAAAGTTCTATGCCATAATAATCCGATCGAATTTTGTACTAAGGGTGGTAAAAATCTTATGCCATACGCCTTTCACTACTAAATTTTGACAAAAAGAATATGCTATAACTATGTAATAATAATGCAATCGGCTATGGCACCATGGTAGGTGCAATACTGATAACATACCATATCCACTGCTGAAATTTGACCACATCTTTCTGTTTTACACAATGAATACATTTTAATAAAACCTTTTATAGTCTACCCTTGGTACAGGTAGCAACACTTTACCAGTATTAGTTTGCCTTTCTGGCTGCTCTGACTCTAAAGGCACTTCTGTTGTCTCATAAAATTCTTCGTCTTCCTCGCTCGGTTTCTCTCCATGTTGCCTTGTCATGTCGACCATCTCGCTCCCCTCCCCTGTTTTTTGTTCGCCAGTATCGGTCCCCGTATCTTCTGTCGGTGCCGGAAGTGGCAAGGAAAGCGGCGGTGGTGGCGATGTCAGCAGAGGCGGCGGCGGCGGTGCAGTTACGTCATCAATTTCTATGGAGTCGCTTGGCTTGTGCCAGTTGCTGCCTGTACACTTATTTACTAACTGATTTTTATGTTTTTTAAACTTATATGAAGTGATGCAGTCCTGTACAATATTTAACACTTTTCCATTTTTTTTTACAATTACACCTTTGTTCCACGAGTGTGGAACAAAGGTCGACGATGAAGTACCTGGGACTTGTCCTCGACAGCCGATGGAACTTCGTAGAGCATTTCCGTCGTTTGGCTCCCAAATTGGAACGGGCTGGGGCCGCCGCGTTAAAACGGCTCCTTCCCAATTTGAGGGGTCCAAACGCCCCCTGCTAAAGGCTATACGCGGGGATCGTGCGGTCGATAGCCCTATATGGGGCTCCAGTATTGGCACGTTCTTTGGGGCGACGAGCCGCCCACTTCCTGAATGCGCCCCAAAAGGTGACCGGCAACAGGGTCATCCGGGGATACCGCACGGTCACCCGCGAGGCGACTTGCCTCCTCGCCGGAATGGCGCCGTGGGATCTGGAGGCGATAGCCCTCGCACTGGCGTACGAGTGGCAAGAGGAGGCGCTACACTGGGGCGTAACTCCACTGCCGCGACAAATTGCTGCACGTCGGAGGGAGTTCCGCCTCGATCTCATGGCGTCTTGAGAGAACGACTGTCGCAGCCACAAGCAGGCCACTCCGCGATAGCGGCGGTAAGTCCTGTCTTTGAGGCGTGGCTAGAGAGGCGCCATGGCGTCCTCACCTACCGCCTGACGCAGGTACTCACCGGACACAGGTGTTTCGAGAGGTACCTGCATCGCATTAAGCGGGAGGAAACTCCTGGGTGTCACCATTGCGGTGACTGGCCGGAGGACACGGTGGAGCATACGGTGGAAGTGTGCCCCGCTTGGGCCGAGCAGCGACTTGCCCTTGTGGTAGCGATTGGCGGTGGTGACCTCTCGCGTCCGGGGCTCATTCGAGCCATGCTGCGGAGTGAGAGGGAATGGAAGGCAGTCGTCTTCTTTTGCGAGGAGGTGATGCTGCAAAAGGAGACGGCGGAACGCTTGAGAGATAGACGACATCCGGCCACCCTAGGCGCAGGCCTGAGGACGACGAGCAGTGGGTAGCTTGCCGTCCAGCTTAGGACTAGGCCGGGTCGATGGCGCACTAGTGTTCCACGCGCGCCTCAAAGAGGTGTCAGCAAGTGACGGGGCCCCATTGGGCCGGCGCCCACCGGAGTGCTGGATCGTTCGAAAGAGTTACCGTGCTCCCGGAACACCAGGGCGAAAGAAGGAACACAGATGGGTTTTAGTCAGTAGGAGTCTGACACGCCCTCCGGCTCGTGCCCACAGCGGGAGAAGTCATATGATGATTTACCATCTATAAAAAAAAAAAAAGTTTGTAAGTGCTGTCGGCGAGAGCACTCAGCAGTATCGTTTATATTGTTTGCAATAAACCACTGAGAACTTCACTGCTTGTAATTTTACCACATACGGATGCTATGGTCAAAACTAGACAAAATTCCAAAGTGAGCCATTTTTTTCTTTAATCGCGGGTAGGTCCTCGTCGCCACTGTTAAGTACGAACGTTGGGAGTAATGAACGGATAGCTAGAAACGCACTGGCTTATTTGCCAAGTCACATCTACTTAAATTAGCCTGGGGTAGATGCAACTACCCTCTTATTAATAACTTAACAGAGATAAACCAAAATCAGCCTTCCATCATCATCAACCTATCGCAGTCCACTGCTGGACATAGGCCTCTCCAATTGCAGGCCACTTTGTTCTATCTTCGGCTTCTCGCATCCAGCTCCTACCAGCCGTTTTGCGTAAATCATCATTCCACCTGGCCTGAGGGCGTCCTACACTACGTTTGCCGAGCTATGTCGCCAACTTTGGTTTTCTGCCGGATCACCTCATTTCTTGTGGACCAGACGTACCGTCAGTGTCCACGTTTTGGCTCCGTATGTCATGAGGGGTAGGACGCACTGATTAAAAACTTTAGTTTTTAGCTTACCAAACGCTGCCCAACCCAACCGAATTCTCCTGTTTACCTCGTCCTCGAAGTTGTTTCTACCTAATTGCAATGACGGCCGAGGTACACATATTTTTGGACAACTTCGAGAACAGCGCCGTGCACTGCTGTCGGTTCCGGTAGTACATGTTCGTTGAACATGACTTTGGTTTTATCCAAGTTCATCCGTAGGCCGATGTGTACAGAGGAGTCAACCAGGCCATTCAGCATCCGTTGCAGGTCCTGCAGCGTTTCTGTCATAATGACAATGTCATTTGCAAATTACAAGTGAGAGATGTATTCACCATTGACGTTGATGCCCCGCCCTTTTCAGTGCAGCGTCTTGAAAATATCCTCCATTGCATTTGTGAACAGTTTCGGGGAAATAACGTCCCCTTGCCTCACTCCTCAATGCAATGGTATAGGTTTTGTTTCCTGATTCTGTACTTGGACGGACATGGTGGCGGCTTCGTAGAGACATCTCATCACTTAGATATATCGCCAATCTACTTGGCATCGCTGCAGAGACTCCAGAACGGACCAGATTTCAATCGAGTCAAAGGCCTTGTCATAGTCTACGAATGCTAGACACAGGGGCTGATTATACTCCTGGGTCTTTTGTATAATCTGCCGCACTGTGTGGATGTGGTCTATGGTACCATATCCGCTCCAAAATCCAGCCTGTTCCGGTGGTTGGAATTCGTCAAGTCTTCGCGTAAGGCAGTTCGTGATGACTCTTGAGAACAGCTTATAGACATGGCTTAGAAGAGAAATAGGTCGGTGGTAATCAGCCTTAGTAGGTACTTACAACAAAGGTAAAAACTATATGTGCTTAAATATTGGCCAAAGTACTTGTAACGAATGATTGAATATAAAATATTAATTCTGATATCAAAAGGAAGAAAAGAATGGCCTTTATTCGTCACGCAGAATCTTTGAATCTTCTTTCAAATCATGCTCTTAATCAATGTGACAATTAAAACAAAGTGACAACAAAATTCACCCAAGCATATTAAAGTAACAAGGAGCAAGCAACTAGATTAGATTAGATTTTTCTTTGTCATTTAAATATTCATCCACTGTATAATAACCTCTAAGTATAAGATGACGTTTGACTATATTTTTAAACTTAATCTCTATAAATACTCACACAGAAAGACCCATAAATGAATTATGAGTTTTATGTAGCCTATGATATTGACCTAGTATGCCATACGACATGCCACTGTGGAAATAACCGAAATAAAGTAGCCTTGCTGTTTCCACATCGGTTAGCGGTTTGACTTCGCTGACAGCATAGGCTGCAAAACTGAGTTTCCCTGCGAGACATGATATTCAGGCGCATCTTTGTAACTTACTATCTAAAGTAATTCCCAAAAAAACCGTTGAATCAACAAAATGAATAACTTAATTGTTTAAAACAAGATTAGTACTGATATTTCTTACATTTGGCAAACTAAGTTTAATACATTTGGTTTTTTTAGAATTTAAAAGCAAGTTATTTGAAGTAAACCAGTCAAGAACTAATGCGAGGAACCTGTTTACTTCGTCAGATTTGGTTTCGAACATAAGAGTAATGTCATTAGCAAATAGTACAATATCGCAAAAGTAATTGGTAAAAAATGGCAGATCGTTTATATGCACCAAAAATAGAATAGTCCTTTCCTATTTTTGGTGTATATAAACGATCTGCCATTTTTTTCATTTGCCAGGATTGATCGTTGTGGCACGCCCATACTCACTGTTGATCCGGACGACCTTATTCCGTTTATGTCAACATACTGCATTCGCTCACTATGTTAAGAAACAACAAGATAAAGCGCTGTACCCGTAATGCCTAAGTTTCAGCAGAAGTGTACTATGCACCACACAATCAAATGCTTTTGAGAGGTCGCAAAAAACACCAATGGCGTCCTGCGAGTTTTCCCAGGCACTATATATGTGTTTTAGTAGTTTAGAGCCGGCATCTACTGTTGAACGACCCATTGTGAATCCATATTGTTTATTATGCAGTAGACTATTAGATTTAAAATAATAATAATAATAATAATAATAATATCTTGGGACAACTCACACAATGCTATCTGATCACAAACTAAGCAGAGCTTGTATTATGGAAACCAGACAACTGATAAACATACTTATATATTTCTAAAAACATACATATTATAGATAAAAAATGTGTTTCTAACTGAATTAGTATAGCCTTTTCAAAGATTTTACTAATAGCTAGTAAATAATGGAAATAGGTCTAAAATTACTAGGGTCACTTTTTGAACGGTCTTTGAACAAAGGGATTACTTTACTGTGTTTCATTAAATCAGGAAACACGCCGGAAACACATCGATTAAATATTGTAGCTTAATGTGGTGCTATTTTAATTATAATGCAATTCATTAATTTAACAGTAATACCCCATAAGTCTGCTGTCTTTTTGCAATTAATTGACTTAAATATTTTTATTATGTCTTTGGGGTTTATAAAATTAAAACTAAATGGTACAGTACACTCTTTCACACTGCTTCTAACAAGTGATCGGGCTTTAGCTGGACATGAATTAAGGAGCTGGTTGTATTTATATGTATTTCAGCAAAGAAATTATTAAATGTTTGCGCTAGATCTAAATTGTTAGTTTCAATTTAATTACCAACACATAATTTAAAATTATGATCACGTGGCTTGGCCCACCCAGCTTCAGCATTGATTATGTTCCAAGTGGCTTTAATTTTATTGTATTCTCTGCTTGTATTAATATTTCTACTTACATGTAAAGACTCGGCAGCAGCACAAGTCTTTTTAAATATTTTGGAATAATTTTTAACCGTGTGTTATTACAGATATTACACCGTTGTTTATTAAAATTAAGTAAGTAAAAAGCCAACGTATTAATAAATATTTATTCTAATTATAAAAAACATAAGAATAAGTTACTAAAATTAATCATCAGCTTTGTAGAATGTCTTTGCTTCGCCGTCCCAGACGGAAGCGGTGAGGGTCTGAAAATAAAAACAATATGTAAATAAATGTTGATAAACTTTCGCGATTTGTACACATTATTAAAATATATATATATTACGGGTCTTAATCGCGTGAATAATTTAAGGTAAAATACCTTGTTTATTGCCCGACGTTTCGACCGTATTGCAACGGCCGTGGTCACGGGAAGACACGCTGTTGCAATACGGTTATAATTATTATATTATAACCGTATTGCAACAGCATATTTACAATATATTGCATGTTATTTTATAATTGAAAATGAATTGAAAAACTCTTGTGGGTAGTATTAGTGCTCTGGGTCTGTGTGCAAAATGGATCTGATGATTTAATGTTGAACTGAGAATTGTGCCTCATCGAAATAAATCGTTTATTGTACCTACTAAGTGTTTTGATTTCATCTGAAGTGGATTTACATTAGTAAGAAAATTAGTTACAAATTGCATCAAATGTGCAAATTACTAAGTTTCTTGCTATGTTAAACCATTTCTTTTTAAAATAACCTAAATTCTAAAGAAAACCTGAGAATACTGCAGGGGAAGGAGGGGGGGGGGGTGAGTCTTCTGTCCCCCGTCCCCCTTCCCAGGCACTACATACGGTACTTGGGGGCACACAATAGATGTGGCTAATCGTTGCGCAAACATTTTTCTATGGAAGTTGACATTCTTCTCGTAGAGTATATTTGTTCTGTGGTTCCGAGTCTAGGTGTACTATGTGTCCGTGATTTGTATGTTTGTAAAGTGCCCCGCGCCACAGGGCTGGTAGGAAACACCTTACTGCGAAAGTTCTCTTAAAAAAAAAGTGTTAAGAGCCATGACATTAGGCAATTATAAGATGGATTTAGAAATAAATGTTGGTATAATGCAGTCTTCTGAATTTAATATTAGTTAAAATTAATTATTCATAATCTTCTTACTATACTAACTATAAATAGACTATAGTCTGAGAGGAAATGATCAAAGGTTACTTTTTATTCTGAAGAAATGTACCTACGGTTCGAGACGGTTGCATGTGATATGTGGATAACACTGTGACCGACATATTTACATAATGTTACTCAATGTTATATTTTAGAGCTAAGCATATTGTGTAACTGTTTGTTTTCCGGAATAAAATAAATAAATTACCACGAACGAAGTCGTAGACAACAGCCGTTGAAAAAATAGCTTATTTTTTTCTTCGAAATTGTTAATGGTTCTTATGGTCAACATCAAATAATTAAAAAAACCTACCACAACAATTTCGTTGTCGCTGAACTCCCTGACAAAGGTAGCATCTCCTTTGCTGGTGTGGATCACTTGGCTCACTGTGTCGCCATCCACTGTGTATGTGGTCTTGGCCTGAAAGCATAGAGATTGGAGTTGTAAGGTACCTAAACTTCAGTAACTGCCTCTGTGGCGCGGTGGGAGTGTATCCGACTGCTACGCAAGAGGTCGTGGGTTCGATCCCCACCCAGGATAAAACTTTGTGTGATGAGCACGATGGTTTTTTCTGCGTCTGGGTGTTATTTATCTATAATATTTATGTATTTAGAAATATATAAGTATGTTTATCAGTTGTCTGGTTGCCATAGTACAAGCTCTGCTTAGTTTGGTATCAGATAGCGTTGTGTGAGTTGTTCCAAAAATATTATTATTATTATAGTTATTAATAAAAAAACGTAGACTCTAAAACTTGAATTCTTCCTCAATGTGCCAGAACTTAGGTAACGTTTTTCGAGCGTATGTATGTACCTAACCAGATTTCCAAAATGCTAGAAATCGTGTCAGTGGAGCCTGGAGCGCTGTCGATAGAGACAGCTGATACAGTTGGAAGGAGTCACGATACTCAGCAGTGAGCGAATAACTAGGATAAAATATGTACAGTCAGCTACAAAAGTTGATGACTACATACAGATTTACAAAACACCTGTACATTAAAACGTTCCTTAAGTAATGGTGGCGCGCGACTAGGAGAGAAAATAATCTAAAAACGTTAACATTCATTTTCCATAAGTCACTGTATACAGTGTATACGGTTTTCTGTAAGTCTCAGACCAAAATTAGGTTATCAATTGATATTTTTATGTTTCTGGGTTCTGTTAATTTAATTTTGTCACTATAAATGTTCAGGAGCTTACAGGACAATGAAACTTCTATAACAACAATTAATTTTACATTGGGCTTGTAAAATATATTAAAAAACATAATAATAATACATGTTATTAAAAAAAAATTAAAAAATGCTTAGCAAAACCAAACGTTCTTTTTGATTTATTATAAATTTTATCAATCCGGGCAGAGAATAATAAAAATTAAATTCAATAATTAAATTATAGGTCAATAAAATTGACATAAGGATTTCATAATATATATGGAACGTTTTAATGTACAGGTGTTTTGTAAATCTTTGTGTATTCATCAACTTTTGTAGCTGACTGTACTTATGTCTATTTCTTTGGCATGCTCTATACCCCAACTAGCTGGACGGATCATGGTGTGATAAATTCGTCTCAATTGTGGAAATGACGCCAATGTCAATTTTTCAATTAACGTTTTCAAAGCAAATTGTTTTTTTGTTTTTCCTTATTTAATAAAAATTGTGGAGGAAACTAGGTATAATATAAAGACAAATACAATAGCATAACCGTGAATTACAAAGGTTCTTACTTTGACACCTTCTTTGATGAATTCTTCAACTTCTACTCCAGACTGGAATTTGGAAACCTTTGCGCCTTTAGCAGTGGTGAGGGTCAATGTGTATTCATCGCCGTCTTTCTCGATCTTGGCTGATGGCTTTGCGTTCAAGTACTTCTGGACTTCTTCCTCGGGGAGACCTGGAAATTAAGAGGTTTGATAGTTAGTGGAGTTCTCTATAAAGCAGAAGAATTGTGTGTACTTGGCATTTGGCAGGGTTGTTACATCAAGTTAGTATTCAAGTCCTAAGCATATGTGGATCCAGGGGTAAATACAAGGTTATTTTTGGTATAGTGCAAAGCTCAGACGCACCCCCCCCCCCCCGAACAAGATTTTTATTTCAAATAATCATATAAAAAAAAAACATTGAAAACTTTCAGAGTTATAAGCCATCATAGTTGTCGAGTGTTCTTCGCGCTATCGTGTTCATTGCGTCGCTTAGTACGTAATCCATGGTTATTATTAAAAATAAGTGATGATTACATTTCGCATCATATTGTTAACAGTATTTGGTCTGATATAATGATTATTGAGATTAATTGATTAATTAATTAATCGAAAACTATAACATGGTCCAAAAACTACCTCATTGGAATGTGTTACTGATTCTGAGCAAACTACATTTAGGTTTGCACTATACCAAGAATAATGTTTTGTTTAATACTTTCAGCGTTGAGGTCTCCAGAAAATAATTGAAGCCTGACCTAAATATGGAATATTTGGTCTTGCGTTTTTATGATCAATTTTGGGTGCACAACTCAGTGTCTCTTGCTTGGTTCACCTAGTTTACTTACAGCGAGGGAAGTTGCATAACAGTTTATTTTAAAATATACTCTGGGTACAAGAAAGCTGTGAAATAATGTATATCATTAATTCTTGAGTTTTTAGGTTTTACGAGTTGGATTTTTAAGCAACGTTTGTCTTTGAACTAAAATCGAGATAAGAAATATAGCTAATGTTTTTTATATAAGTATGATGTGAATCTGTTCACAGGAAAGAGTTACGAAAATCCTTACCATCCACGTAATCAAAGCCAGAAGTAATTAGTGCTAATTTGTAATTATCGTTGATTTTATATTTAGCTATCAATGCAATTAAACCTGATAAATACGTCATTGTTAATGAGATTGTCAAAAAGATAGCAGCAGCGCCTTATATCACCAACATAGTGACTTAGAATAGAATAGAATAGAAATACTAATGGATGAAAGGACAATAACTTAATACATAGGTTTCACTTGCAGCTAGTGGTACAAGAGGCGGTCTTATCGCATTCTGCGATTTCTTCCAAACAACCTTTGGACGGACTATACATTCATAAAAGAAAAAATATTTATTTCGTTTTCTACATTTTGGTACATTGAACCTGAACACTGGAACCTGCACTTTTTATCTCAGATAAAAGTTCCCGTGGAATATATTTTTTTTTAAATTTCACGTGAACCAAGTCGCGGGCAACAAGCTAGTCTATACTAATACTAATATACTAATACTAATAACATTATAAAGAGGAAAGATTTGTATTTTTGTATGTAACAAATAAACTTTAAAACTACTGGACTGATTACAAAAATTTTTCACCATTAGAAAGCTACAATAACGGGAAGTAACAAAGGCTATATTTTATTGTCAAAAAAGTTAGAGATCCCTACAATAATTACAAAAATGTAACACACGGTATAAAAAACTACGATATGACACCCGTGCGACAGGCAGCTAGTATCTAATAAAATTTAACCAAAAATGAACAAGAAGCAAATCAGTTATTACATCACATAGTTCACTTCCAGGAGCTACTATTACTCACTACTTTTGACATAGGTAAAACAAGTTTAGTTATCACCGAACACACAACTAACCTACTTATAACGTACAACTTATCAAACTAGGTGTGGTTAACTGCTGATCTATAAAATCGATAACTGATACAACGTAACTTATTGGAAAATTTAAAAAAAAAAAATACCGGTGTGCAAAAAATTGGTAAAAACTGAATAGGGCAATTTTTCAGACTGTCGCGGTTGAGTAGGTATACAAATTGGAACAAAGGATGCAGGTACAAATCTGCAGGACAGTCATGAATTATGACATGAAGTGAAGAAATTAAATAAAGAAAATTAATAATAATAAGTAATAATATCTTGGGACAACTCACACTAAGCAGAGCTTGTACTATGGAAACCAGAGAACTGCTAAACATACATAAATATTTCTAAATACATACATAATAATATAGATAAATAACACCCAGACACAGAATAAACCCTCGTGCTCATCACTCAAAGTTTTGTCCTGGGTGGGGATCGAACCCACGACCTCCGTCTTAACAGTCAGGGTCACTAACCACTAGACCAACCGGCCATTAAATAAAGACATCAAAAGATTAAAAACATTTTCATGGGAATGCAGTTATTTGAATTAAAATCCAAAACTAGAGTATCTGAGACTAAGAATGTAAAGGAGTTTTATAAATTAACAATTTAGAATTCAGGGTTGCTGAAGGAAACACAGTGGGAAATGTCTAAAACCAAACATTTGTAAACTGGCATTTGAAAACTTAGGGCTTAGATGTTATATCCTATTGTCATATTATCCACTGAGAGTTCCGGTCTCTCAAAGAGAAGACCTGTGTCTCAGTAGGAAAAACGATTTATAAGACTGATTTTGTTTCATGTATATGTACTTACAATTCACAATTCTTACTAAACTATACAGGGTGTAGGTATACTAATAACTTCCCGCTCTTGGCTTCTTTACATTACACAAGTTATTTAACTTCGTAATATAATTCTCGAAAAAAAATAACAAATTAACCCTCGATGTTTCTTTGTTAGGGCCTAAACCTAACAATAAACAACGATTTTACTCCAGTAAAATAGTCTGTTAAGTAGGTGGTTAAGGCTTAAGGGTTAATATATTAAATATTTTCCAAAACTGATATTACAAAGTAATTTATTTCGATTTTTTAAATTTTGTAGGCTATTAAGCCCCGGTCTTTTACTCTCTATGTGAAATTTTGAAAACACTATTTGCATTTTGGCATCAGAGCTATTGTTTTGGAAAATATACTTTAGTAAGCAGCAAGCTTTTTATATGGTGTATAATATACCTAATGGTATCAGCACCTTACCTACATAAATACAATTTAATGAACAAACAAACATTGTAAACCTTGGCAATTTAAAAAGAGTGGCCGTAAGTTTTTATTGCCTTGATCTTTTCTCCGGCTTTACCTATTGCTTTCGAAGAGGCATTGCGTGTAGTTTGAATGGATTAGTAGGTATTATAATACACCTTTAATACGCTTTTTTACTTACAGCATATCCTAAAGTTTCTAAAAGATGGTAAAGCTGTTCAAACACGATGACGCAATTATGGTGACATTAAAGATAAATTGTCTAGATACTATTAATAGACAAACTAAGATAAGAAATGTACTAACCCACAGCCTTGAGGAAATCCTCGAACTTCTCCTCTCCTACGTATTTGAATTCCTTTCCAAAGTAAGCCATTTTGTTTTAAGTGTTAGTTAGGACGACTGTCAAGCAATAAATTAAATCTTAAAAATCAACACTTTTATAAATCAGTGTAATCTGATTGATAATGTTATCAGTGTAATGGATCCGATAAAAAAGTACAGTCATGTCCTTATATAATGGTCCACGTCCAAAAATATATTTTGACGCCTTCGACTAAGAATGTTTGATATTCGCACTGGTCTGACATCAATAATAATAATAATATAGTAGATATAGTACACTGTATATGGCACAGGAATTATCGCTCCGTGTATTTCAGCTATAACAGTTTATATTTGACCTAATTATTATGTTGTTTACATTACCATTGTCATGTTTAAGATAAGAACAAGCACAAGGAGACTATGGAGATACGAAGCAGCAGACTGGGATGAGATGCGACACTTCTTCTCGTCACATCCTTGGTGGGAAATGTGTTTTTCTTCCGATGACCCTGCAAATTGTGCCGACGTGGTTACCGATGTAATACATCAGGCGATGGAATACTTTATCCCATTTTCGGAAGAAAATGAGATAAAGTATTCCACGCCTTTTTTTAAAGGGGATCCTGGTGAACAGACGAGTTCAAGAGAATCCCCTGGGGGATCGGGCTAGGGAATCCTGGTGAACGACCCCGTTCTGGTCCCTGTACAAATCAATCGAGTCAAACTTTTGCCGCCCTACTCTATGCGCACTATGAGCCAATGTTAAAACCAGATTTTAAACCGGATTGCTCTTTGGCTCATAGTGCAACAGATAAAGCGAACCTATTTGCATGGTCCTCTTGACATGGACACCAAGATTCCGCCGAATCTACATCAATGCGACTTGGTAATGTCGGATGTCACCATTCATCAAAAAAAGGTTCGAAAATTGCTCCGTGACCTTGATGTGAACAGCCAGTGGACCCGACGGTATTCCGGCGCGAGTCCTAAAACTATGTACGCTTGAGCTGTCTTCTGTGTTGACACGCTTGTACCGTCTCTCTGTAACGAAGAGATTGCTGTCAAAATTCGGTGCTATGTAAAGTTCTTGAAAGAGTACTGAACCTGAAATTGCTGGATTATTCAAAAAAATACCTCCTAAGTGACCGCCAATATAGCTTCCGCCTAGTATATAGGTCCACTGGAGACCTTTTAGTATATGCCACGCAGTTCTGGGGTGAGGCTATCGTGAGGCATGGCAAAGCCCTTGCGGTGTCTCTTGATATTTCAAAGGCATTTGAAAGGACCTGGCAGGCAAGTCTGTTCTAGTGTCTGTTCTAGTGAAGCCAGTACCAACTGGCTTCACTAGACGTAGTTCATTGCAGAGCTATTAGGCTTATAAACGACGAAGCCGTTATTAACGTGGCCTGCTTGTCAGTGTTCTATAGATTGTACCACGAAGAGTGTTCACAAGAACTCCATACACTGATCCCGCCGTCTCCTTCGCATCATCGGACATCTTGGCACACTGCAGGCTACCATCTACACGTTGTGCCTATACCCACCTATCGCACAAAGCGGTACGCTTCTATATTTGTTATGCGAACAGCTAAAGTGTGTAAATCCCTGCCTGCGTCAGTATTTTTAATTAATTATAACCGGAACTCTTAAGACTAGAGTGCATAGGCATCTTCTGAGTGCGCTTGTTCCATTGTAAGCCTCATTAATGCTTTCCATCACGCATGATCGAAGCCAAGACCAAGCCTATATATTATAAAAAAAGAACAAATGAAACGTTCTGTTCTCCTAGAGTAGAGATACGGGTTGCAATGCCATAACCATGTTGGAGCGGTGTTGTGACCTGTTGTGACCATGTGCGATGACTCAATGAACCTAGAAGCTCATAATGCCAATTGTTTTGTCTGTGACGTACGTTAGAAATCGCACCTCTCCCCCTCTTTCCGATCTTTCAGCACCTAGCCCAACATATTTTGATACCGAGTCCGTTTAAGACAAGCTGCGCCTCTGCCTGTGATGCTCAGATTACGTATAACAATATCACCACCACAGTGTACTGGGCGCAGACCATAAGTCAGGCTTATCACCAGTCAACGATAGAAGAAACTTATAGTGTACTAAAAATCAACCCTACATAGTTATCTCAAGAGATTCCAGATTATAGGATTATAGTGATTAGAGGATTAAATAAATAAAAACCGGGCAAGAGTATGTCGAAACATGCTCAGTGTAGGGTTCCGCAGCCTTGAATAATTGCATCAGCAGAAGAGAGTATGTTCATGGCACTTACGCCCTTTTTTTGAGCAATAATTCAATGACGGTATATTTGATCATATCCAAAATAATTTTAGTTTATAGTATTTATTAAGCGCTACCTATGTGATTGTTTTTATATTTTTTGGTGACACGATTCAATAACTTTTGAATCGTGTCACCAAAAAATATGAAAGGAGGGATAAAAGTCCCTTTGGGATAGAAGTTGGACCGATTATTTCCAAAAATATTCACTCAATCAAAAATGTTTTCAAAAGACGTATAGAATGATATGCCACACATTGATGTTTGCTGAAACAAAAATCAGCTTCTATTACATGTATGAAGTGCCCACCCCTAAAAATATTTATTTTTATTATTTAGCTATCAAACTAAGCAGCGGCTACTACAAGACACCTTTTCACAAAAAATTTTCAATATTCATTAAGTAGTCTTTGAGTAAAATGCCTGTGACATACGGACGGACAGACAGACAGACAGACGGACATGACGAAACTATAAGGGTTCCGTTTTTGTTATTTTGGCTACGGAACCCTAAAAGTATGAAATGAAACATTCAGTTGTCGTTGATGATGAATAACGTAACGCATTACAAATAGATTGAGGCAGAGTGATAAAGAATGCTATAAATAAATAAAATTTAAAATCCGATAAGGTTTTCCTCGCTTTATCCATTTTTTTTTTTCATTTAGAAACCTGCTTATTTTTTTCAACTAATTTATTTATTTTATCCAGTGTTTGATTTTAAGTCTAGTCAGGCTCTTTCTAGGAAATTTCAAAATATGGCGTTCGTAGTACTTTTTTAAAGTTCCGTAGCCAAAATGGCAAAAACCCTTATAGTTTCGTCATGTCCTTCTGTCTATCTGTCCGTCCGTATGTAACAGACATTTTACCCAAAGAATACACAATGCATATTGTTTAAATTTGGTGGAAAGGTATCTTGTAGCAGCCGCTACTTAGTTTAATATCTAAATATTAAAAATAAATATTTTTAAGGGGGGGGGGGCACTCCATAAAAGTAACAGAAGCTGAATATTTTCTCTTGAACAAACATCAACGTGTGGGACATCATTTGACAGATCTTTTAAAAACATTTTTAACGTTTTTAATGAACTTTTTGAAATAAGTTATATTTTTTGGAAATAATCGCTCCGAAAGTTGCCCATTGTGTGCCCCTTATCTTATAAACCTTGTGACCAAAAGATACGAAAAAAAACTCAGTTTTATATATAATTTTGACAATTAAAACACAAAAACTCAATCAATAATTTATTAATCACATATTTTAGAAACAAAACAAAATAAACAAAACTTAAGCCTTGTAGAACATTTTTGCAGCACCATTATACCCCGTAGCTGTCGCAGTCTGAAAAATAGAAATAAACAAATTAAGTCTAATAAAATAAGTTCAATAATCAGTAAGTAACATAAATAAAATTAATAAAATATTAAAATGTCAGTTAAAATATTTAGGTAGATGCATTTGATAACATAAACGCTGGAATAACTTTCCTGCATTAGAGATATTGTTCGACATCCCTACAGGTAGAGACCATTGAACAAAGTAGCATAAGACTAAAGACTAGAAGGAAAGACCTGAAAGCCCCACTTCGTCCGAGACTAAATATTTCGATGTATGGCTAGGTTGTATATCTTGTTGCCTACGGACATGAAAATAATTGATAGTCCGAATATATTCAAGACGTGATTGAAAAAGCCATTGTTGGAAGGGTGTTTCTATTCTAAAAAATTTAATATCAAAATTTTAATAGCATAGGTGTATGATATAATTGATCCGTTATTTTTTTTTTAATTAATTGTTGATAATAAATTGTTGTTAGATTTTAAGTTAAGTTAAGTACCTATTTCAAACACGATTGTAAAATTGTTGAGAAATAAATAAATGAAATGATATAATTTAATACATTCGACGGGACCTGGTGCTCGGTAAAATGACATGAGGGCTGCATGGATCTAGGAAGCGAATCGATCTGATCCCTTCAACCCATGCGGATCTACCGTAGACAAATAATTAAAACAGGTATTGCAAAAATGGTGGCAAAAATCTTTTGTCATTTTTAAAGCTCTGTGTCTAAGATGTGAAAACATGATTAGATTTAGAAAACGATAAAGTTAATAAGCCCGAATCTTTATCAGGAAAAAAATAGTTGAAATTTCACAAAATTCCCATCAGCTTAAAAAGATGACAAATCGAAATCGTACTTACCACAACCAGGTCATTCCCGTTGTACTCTCTCTTAAAGACGGTTTCATATGTATCTGTCTTAATTGTTTGGGTCACAGTATTGCCATCAATCACGAAGGTGACCTTGCTGCCGGCCTGCACATAATATTAACTATATTATAATCTGCCCGTAACGATCTCACTACAGGGACATCTGCTCTCTGACTGAGTGCCTGGCTGTCCGCCACACGAGCTTACTTGCAGTTGGTAGATGCCACATATCTTCGATTTGGTTGTAGTATTTGTCGGTACAGAGTAGACTATCACTGCTCTACCATTAGTCAATTTAATAGATGAGCGAGAAAAATTGATGAATTCTATTCTCTATATACAATATGATGGAACGGAAAACAAGACTGGAGGAACATTCGGTAACCAACAGCTTATGTGGTCTCAAAGGCACGAAGATGAGTAACTTTTCAGAAAACGGTCGGTTGCAATATTGTTAACTTGAAACTACTCGGTCAAATTAGATTATAGGTATGAGGGTAACGAGAAAGTTGGGGATTTTTATAGTTGGCTGTTTTATAATGTTATCCAATATTCATGAGAAGAAACCGTTTAATATATTTTATCATTTATTTTGCTTTGAAATACTTACAGGCAACTCATCAAATGGACTGTCGAACGGAACGCCAGATTTGAATGTTACTTCGATTGGCCCTCGTGGGTTTTGAGTATAATATGTGTACGAATCGCCATTTTTAACAATTTTCTCACCAGGATATGTTTCTTCTTTAATCTCCTCGTCGGGGAAACCTGCGTTTAACAAAAGAAGTCTCAGAAGACTGTTAACATGAAATACAAAATTTTACGAAGATTATTAGAAGAGTATTAGTAGTTTTCAAATAGTTCGAAGAATTTGCAAGTTAGCTTAAACGGGATTTTATAACGGGATGTCTGTTTAAAATCTTTTTACTAAGTTTAATTGCCTCGATAGCGCAGTATAATAATATAATAATAATATCTTGGTACAACTCACACAACGGTATCTGATCCCAAACTAAGCAGAGCTTGTACTATGGAAACCAGACAACTGATAAACATACTTATATATTTCTAAATACATACATATTATAGATAAATAACATCCAGACACAGAATAAACCATCAAGCTCATCACACAAAGTTTTATCCTGGGTGGGGATCAAACCCGAAACAATAATTTTGACTACCTCTGTGGCGCGGTGGGAGAGTATCCGACTGCTACGCAAGAACGACCTCTTGCGTAGCAGTCGGATACTCTCCCACCGCGCCACAGAGGTAGTCAAAATTGTTGTTTCGAGTCGGGGATCTTATACTTTGTGTCCGAGATGATGAATGTTTCTAAAGACCTCGCGACACAGGTATCATTTCTAAATGCAGTATTATCTCTTTAAAATAACACAGTCGACTATTTTACTTAACTAGAGAAATAAAGGTTTTATTAATAGCTAGTTAATAAATGTGAAAACTTCATACCGAGATGTTTCCAAAGACCTTCGCAGTTCTCCTGTTTAACAAATTTGTATTGCTTTCCCAAGAATGACATGTTTAACCGTTTTTAGACTTCCACTGATGCAAACTGATGATCTCGTATTGCTAGTCTCTTTTATATACACTGACTAAGATGTTTAATTAATGCAATAAACATTATAATAGTTGTTAATGTATCTTATCTTGTAGCTCATATAACTCTTATTGTGATTGTCTATTGTCTAATTATAAGGATATTCTTAATATTTGAAGAGATAGATTCTTTTATCTACGGTTATTTCAGACGTCACTTGACGTTGATTAATAAGTTTTTTCCGTAATAGGGACCATTACGGTATCCTATTGCTGACGTACAGTAAGCCAATCATAAGGCTAAGTGCGTATTATTGCTGTGTAAAACTAGCTTACTTATAACTATTTATTATACGGGAATTAATGCGCATTGTTTACCTTAAAATTGCTTGACGTTTCGACCAGGTTGCACCGGCCGTGGTCACAAGCGGACTGTCGCAGCGATGTTAAGACTCCGTCAGGCCGATGAATCCTTCATCTACCTTCACTTTTTTGTTTCTCGAAAAGTTAAGGTCACTGCACACTACACTGATTGTGTCCATGTTAACCGACTTACTGAGTTTGGTTAACCACTTTCAATGAGAGGAATCAGTTACTAAGTAGCGACTGCGCTTATTAAGAGAACAGTGAGGTTATGCAATGTTACCTCTCGATCCATGGATTTCTGCATTAAGCTGACGGTCTGTGCCTTATATCTCTGAGGTTTTATACTGATGCTATGAAACTGAGAGTATAGATAAGGCGTTTGAGTTGAGGATGATATACCCCGCGTAGTTATCTGAAAAACTGATGAGTGTGGCCGTGGCATGACCAAAATCGATTAGAAGTACGCTATGACTATGCTATCTGTCTGTCTTACTTTGTGGCCTAACGTTTTAAATTGCTTTTTCTATTGAAACGATAATATGGTTTAGATTTCACACAGTTCTCGCTACGCATCTCTATAAACAACATCATACATTGCTATATGTTTGTGTTTACACGTGCGATGATAGTGCCGCTTCATGCGCCGCCTCTCCGTGAACAGAAAAAACTACTATGTGACGCGAGACGCCCCACGTTTCCACAAACAAGGCCTAAGTTTCAAAGGGAGATTTCAGAATTCATATCTAATTTAACAATGGCAAATTAATAAGGATCGATGACTTAACAAGATGTGTTGACGGGCCTGTTGGTTTAGTGGTTAGTAACCTGGTTGTTGACCCAGAGATCGCGGGTTAGATTCCCACCCAGGATACTTTCTGTGATATGTTGACGGACCTGTTGGTTTAGTGGTTAGTAACCTGGTTGTTGACTCAGAGATCGCGGTATCGATTCCCACCCAGGATACTTTCTGTGATATGTTGACGGGCCTGTTGGTTTAGTGGTTAGTAACCTGGTTGTTGACCCAGAGATCGCGGGTTAGATTCCCACCCAGGATACTTTCTGTGATATGTTAACGGACTTGTTGGTTTAGTGGTAAGTAACCTGGTTGTTGACTCAGAGATCGCGGGTTCGATTCCCACCCAGGATACTTTCTGTGATATGTTGACGGGCCTGTTGGCTTAATGGTTAGTAACCTGGTTGTTAACACAGAAGTCGTGACTTCGATTCCCACCCAGGATACTTTCTGTGAAGAGCACGAATGTCTAAGTTTATTTATGTGCGTATTTATTAATATATATACGGTTGTTGCCCTAGTATAGACTTTGCCAAATTTGGGTTAGATGACCGTGTGTGAGATGTTCCATGATATAAATATTATATGTGCTCTTCAGACAAGATATATCTATACCATGGAATTTAATCAGTCAAGTTATTTTGAGACTCATCGCTTATGTGTCAAATGTGACGGTATTTCCAAAGTTTTACGTATGAAATGTTATTATCTTTATTGTCTTATCATTTGGTTTTCACGTCAATTTAAAAGTAGGTTTAACATTGACTGTCCAAATGGTTTTTGATGTAACCTTTATATGTAATGTAATAAATCCTTATTAAAGTACATTTTGAATAATATTATATTTTTTTGGAAAGAGAGACAATGTAGGTACCTACAGGTTCCTGTAATCGTTTTGAAAATCGTATCTGTTTGTCGGTACCCTTTCTATCAGTTGCCTACATCATAGAACTAGCTGACCCGCGCAACTTAGCGGCGTTAGCCTAATGGTTAAAGCATCGGTCTCGCAATCGTGAGGTCGCGGGTTCTAATCCTACCCATTATACCACCGACGTGAACCCACTCCTAACACAAGCCATTGAGCTTAACTGGAGGGGTAAACAGAATTGCTAGTAAAGTGGAACTAAAATCCCACATTCGTAGTTATATTTTTAAACAAAAAAAAACATCGTCTGCGTAAATTTTTGTTTTGTTATTGCAACATTTTTCATTGCTGTTCCGCTCTTATTGATCGTAGCGTGATGTTAGACTGTTCCCAAATTAGTCAATGAGGAAGTCAATGAGGATAAATGATTTTATTGATAGTCAATAATATTCTTATTTGTTATAACTTCTTGCCAATATCCATAATTTCTTGCCGACGTTATGTCATTTCGGCAAAAATCTTGGCTAATTTCTTACATAATAATATTCTTCAGTGGCGGAGGGTCCTGAGATTACCATTCTTTTTGGTTTCCCTTTAAATTATATTTAGTTAATATTGTACGTACAAAAACAATCTCTAACCAGATACATTTTCATATCCGGTTACCTCAGGAAAATTTTAACCCTTCGACTCTGATATATTTAGATAGATTGTAATTAATATTTAAAAGTTTATTTGTACCCACATTCGATTCTTCGAATCGGTGTATTACGGGATATGGCGTGTTTAACTTTTAGTTACCTAGTAACTTAATGCGTGTAAAATCTGAAGACGCAGAGTTTAGTAACGGTATAATCATCATACACTAAATTTTACAAGGGGATGTACATCACATCCTATCACAAGTTAATGATCTCTCGTAAAAATATATTATTTAAATAAAACCCTGCTGATATAACATTCGTTTCGCAAGTGAGTAAAAGTAAACACAGGTCTAAAATATAAAAATAATTTGATATTTATTAAAATAAATAATTATGCCTTGTAGTATCTGTAAGCTGTGCCGTTGAATCTGTTGCATGTGCATGCCTGAAAAAGAAAAAAAGGGAAATTATTACGTACTCATCTGAATATAAATATAATCGACGTGGGGTATCCCAAGTAAGCATATTGGGTCCAATACTGTTTTTACCCGACTGCAAGGATGGCTTGTGTTTTTCGCGCGTATCTTATATGTGTGCATGTAATATTCTTTATTACCTTATATTTTTCAAACCACGAGACGGGTTGAAACAATTAAGAAGTTCTTTTTTTTTTATTTAATTTGAATTAAATTATATCATGCATTACTTATTTTCATTATTTTGCTGACATTTGAATTAATTGAATTGACATTGTATAATCTCATTATCAAAATTCGCTGAAATTATTAATTACTATGTACTATTATATGTCTTCTAAATATACTATTAGGTACATAGCTTTAAAATTTGTATTACCATTAATTAGATTTTTATAAGAATAATTGTAAGTAACTATAATGATGTAAATATATGTAACTATATAATGTATTTAAAAATAATATTTGTATGCCTTAAATATGGCAAAACATAGTAAACATAGTAAACCTTCCTGTTTGTAACACCTAACATACTAACCTATGTTTACAAATAAACGATTCTGATTCTGATTCAAGAAAAAAAATTAGCTTTGTCTTGACCGCCCAAGTGTTTTTAGATAAGTGACGTTTGAAAAAAACAGGCTGTGAGATGTCAAAAACAAGAGGTGTAAAAAATACCGCCACATGGGAAATTTAAGGGCTCATCGTAAGTATTTCAAAAAAGTATAACATGATTATGACTTCAAAACTAAAACAGTCATTTAGCAACCATTATTTTTTCAATTCTCAATACCTACTTGGCAATAGCTGTGATAAAAGTTAGTTGTTACATCGGTTACACGCTACAACCACTTTGTAAAGACCACTGTGACAAAGGGCCTGTACCGTAGTACTGGAGTTGTCTTTTCAAAAAAGAAAAGAAAAAACAAACATTCTCTCACTTTAATTATTTAGAGATCTATAAAATCTCTCTGTTAGATATACGAGTAGAGATGAAAAACAATAACAAAATGAATTTTCACCTCAGCGTTGACAAAACTTATTAAAACTTTAAATAGTTTGTTCAGTAGTGCACGCGAAATGTTTATGAAGAAAACATAAAACATCTAAACTGTCGTCTGCCACACTCTATCTATCTAGCCAGCAGCAGAAATCCTTTAGTTTTCTCCACTAGTCGCCGGTTTACCTTCAAATAAACATTTACCTATTGAGCCCCTGATACACAAAGGATAATTTATGTTTGTTAGAAGGCTCAAATAGATATAATAATATAATATCCTAGGACAAATCACACACAATCATCAAAAAAAACACTAAGTAGTTATACCGTGGAACAATGTAATAACGCAAGTGGAAACGAAGGCCCAAACTAGGCAGAACCTTTTCAATGGCAACCGGTCAACTGACAAAGAAATATTACCGACTTCAAAAATAAATACAAGGCAACCTAAAAGCAAAAAATAATATCTACTAGAATAACAAAAACAATTTAACATTTTGAAGTTGGTGCCATGAAATAGTTGCTTTTGTTTAATTCGGCACCAACTTCATAATGGGACCAACTTGGAAGTATACCCTTTCAAACACAAATAGATTTTTTTAAATCGGTCCAGCCGTCTTTACGTAATCGGTGAACAAACATACAAAAAAAAAATAACTAGTCGAATTAAGAACCTCCTCCTTTTTGAAGTCGGTTGATAAACATACTTATTTAAAATAAATACATATACCTAATACCCTGACACAGAATAAACAATCGTAACAATATGCTGGGTGGGAATCAAAAATGTGTTACTCCGCAGTCCCGCAAATCCCGCGGGATACCGTAATCGTAATCCCGCAATACCGAGATTAGAAGCCCTAGTCGCGATACATATTTAAAAGCTGTACCTAGTCTGGCCATAAATACTGTTACAATTAAAAATAAGAAAGATATTACATTTGAATTTGGAATCTGTCATTTTTATACGATTGTTCATTGTATTTTCTAATTTTGGCGCCAATACATTGTACAATATTTTGCTATATTAAAATGGAGTGGGGTGATAAAGAAAACCGAATCGCTGTGATTGCATTACACAAAGTTGGTATGGAGCCGAATGTAATTTTTAAAACTCTCCATACGCTTGGTATTAGTCAAATGTTTGTGTACCGGGCTATTAATAGGTACAATGAGACCTTCTCTGTTTGTGACAGAAAAAGATCTGGCCGTCCACGTAGTGTTCGTACGAAAATGGTGGTCAAAGCAGTAAGGGAAAGAATTCGAAGAAATCCTGTCCGAAAGCAAAAGATTTTATCTCGGGAGATGAAGATAGCACCCAGAACCATGTCACGCATTTTAAAAGATGACTTAGGACTTGCAGCCTATAAGAGACGCACTGGTCATTTTTTAACTGATAATTTAAAAAAGAATAGGGTGGTAAAATCGAAGCAACTACTGAAGCGGTACGCAAAGGGAGGTCACAGAAAAATTTTGTTTACGGATGAGAAAATCTTTACAGTTGAGCAACATTTTAACAAACAAAATGACCGTATTTATGCTCAAAGCTCTAAGGAAGCTTCCCAATTAGTCGACAGAGTGCAACGTGGGCATTATCCGACTTCAGTGATGGTTTGGTGGGGTGTTAGCTATGAAGGAGTGACTGAGCCATATTTTTGTGAAAAAGGTATCAAAACATCGGCACAAGTGTATCAAGATACCATTCTTGAGAAGGTAGTTAAACCCCTTAACAACACCATGTTCAATAACCAAGTATGGTCCTTCCAACAAGACTCGGCGCCGGGTCATAAAGCTCGGTCCACGCAGTCTTGGTTGGAAGTGAACGTTTCGGACTTCATCAGAGCTGAAGACTGACCGTCGTCTAGTCCCGATCTTAATCCGCTGGATTATGATTTATGGTCAGTTTTAGAGAGTATGGCTTGCTCTAAACGCCATGATAATTTGGAGTCCCTAAAACAATCCATACGATTGGCAGTGAAGAATTTTCCCATGGAAAGAGTGCGTGCTTCTATTGATAACTGGCCTCAACGTTTAAAAGACTGTGTTGCAGCCAATGGAGACCACTTCGAATAAGCTTTTTATATTTTGAATTGTTTTTTATTTATGTATTAAACTAACACACTGTAAAAGTAATAAATATTATTTGCAATAAAAAAAAATGTTTTTTCTTCGTAACAATATTTATGGCTAGACTAGGTATATTCGTGTGAAATTAAACAAAGAAATATTTAAAACAGCCAATGACGTAAACTCTAGAAATAGACGAGGTCCACACAAACTCGTATTAAATGATATACCTTGATCCACAAAATACAACAGGAGCTCTGTGCGTAAGACTATATACGAGTAATAAATTACCTAGCCATTTAGAAATGGTGAGTCATTGTTTAAAACGAAGCTTCAAGCATGTGACATTTTGTTTTATAATGCAAAAGTGTTTATTGATGAGAAATTTTAGGTAATGTACCTACACATATAAACTTGAACTGTATTTTGCTTGCCATACTAATGTAGCTAAACATGTATGTAGAAACTACTAATAAGTAACATCTTCGAAAAGAAAACTATGTTTAAATAAAAAAATAAAAAAATCCATTTATTTCTTGCAATTCACATATGATATTTTACTTAAGTAAATATTTTTTTATTGTTATTTTTTAAATTTTGCTTAAAAGTGCTACCAAAGTGTTTTTAAAATGTTGCTAATTGCAAAAACCCCTCTTCAGGCCTCCTCCAAAGAATTCCATTTGGTTTTGTATTGTGCTTTCTGCATCCAATGTGGACAGGCCATTTCTCTTATATCGTTTTCCCGTCTTGTGTGCGGTCTACCTTTTTGGCGTTACCCTGCTGGGCCATTTCATGATGTGACTCTTGTGGTCCATTTATCACCCCTTAGTCTCTCTACGTGTCCCGCCAATTTCCATTTGAGTTTTATTGCGTAACTTAGAGGCGTCTAATAAGTTTAAAGCAAATAAATATTATGATTATGATGACTACCTACAGCTTTAATAAAATAATATTATGATAGTTTTTGTATATATTTAAGTCATCGCGTCAGACAATGCGAAGTCAAGGCAAACTGGAAAAGAGGCTGCAAAGGTAATAACAAATAAAAAAAAAAACTAAACACAATTTATTGCCACATTTTTGTGTGACATCTTCATTTTTTCCCTATTTTGCGGTTTAGATTCCCGATTCATCCAGGTGATTAAAAATGTTCTCAAATTATTAAAAAAATATATAAAAGATAGTAAAGTAGTTAAGAAGTTTCCTTTTGTGAAGCATAACCCTATAGATAGATGGACTTACCACAACAATCTGGTCGTCAGAGAAAACCCTGACGAAGGTAGCCTCAAGCCCGTCTGGGAACTTTTGCACCTGAGTTAAAGTGTTGCCTTCCAACGTGAATGTTGTCTGACTCTGGAAAAGTAATGAGGTACAGGTGAATTACTTAGCTAAAGAAAAATTTACTACTTTTGTGTGCAATGAAATCTAAAAAAAAAACAATAATATTGTAAAAATATTAATATTTTAGATTTTAAATGTGTTTTAGATTGTCAAAATCAAATTTTGACGTTATTGTTTATTTTTATGTTTCCTTTTAAATAGGTTAAGAGGATTTCCGCAATAAATATTATGATACAGACATTATTATAGATGGAGAACTTCACAAACATACCATTAACGGACCCAAAATACTTCAATACCAGAAACCATTTCGTGAGAATCGAACTTACAACCACTCAATAGTCATTATGTGTCGTCATTCTATAGAGTTTATTATAAAATATAATCTGACCGGGTGTTGTGGTGTATAAGGCAAAGTGTCACTGGTACATCCCTTCGGGACAAAGGCAGGCGAGGTGATTATATCTGACAGACCGCGGCACAATGGTAAACAACACTAACTTCATTTGAGTGGTTCAGGATTAGCGCTATAAACCTATGTCCAGTTGACGAATAGAAGTTGATGATGATAAAGAAGTTTAATCATTTAAAGATTGAGGTGAAAAGTCATAGCAATTAATTTGAGTGCCTATATTTTTTAAACAATACTCACAGTACGGTCACCCATATGTTCTTCAAAAGTGACTCCAGGGGTAAAGGTGAGCTCCCTCTTGGTGGAAGGAGTGGTGTTGATTAGGGTGTAGGAGTTACCATTCTGTACCAGCGATTGGTTCGGCCGGTAGTTCAGGTAACCCTGAGCTCTCTCTTCAGACAGACCTATAAAATTACGAAATTATAATTAAATAATGCCAGCATATTTATTGAGAGAGAGAGTGCTGTACGAAATTAGTCAGGGTCCTTATTCACTATATTTTTGCAATACTTTTCTAAGCGCAGCTCTCTATTTACCATTAAGACAAGATTTTGTTAGATGCGCGGGCTTGCAGCGAAAACGAAAAAAAGATAGTGAATAAGGACCCAGTACTATAATCATTTAAATAAAAGAGGTGAATAAAGATTTCAGATTGATCCTTTATATATATGTATAATGTATATATATATATATATATATATATAATATCCTTTATATATATATATATAATAAAATAAAACAATCTAGTTGATCAATCAACGCGCAATCGAAACTGCTGGCTTGAACTATAAAATTGAGCGTAAAGAACTATTTACTGTTAAAAGTGAGCACAACGAAAGGATTTGAAAAGTCGTCTGTAGTATAAAGTATCCTTTATTGTCTAGAATTCTTTCGAGATACTTCCTCAGATAGGTTGTTCAATATTGTAACATTCAGTTAGTGGTAGAACGGGTTATGACATCCCTCTCTTTAAATATACCTAAGTAATATCTACAGATATTTAAGTCTAAAATTCTGTATGAATCACCTGTTATCATAAGAAAAAGTAGATCAAGTGCAATTGGTAGATATTATCAGTAAAGACAAAAATAAAATACATTCATTATTATGATCCGAACAAGATGTCCTTTAGCTCTATCTTAGCATCTTGACAGGAAGATCAAAGATGATTTATACATATAAAGATACAGTCGACGTTACGTACGAATGACTGTATGAGTAAAACATTATCTGTAGAATATTGTCCTCTAAACTCATTCAGACGTGCATTTTTTGCAGGACGGCCTAAATAAAGAATTGGTAAAGGTACCTATAGAGCGGCATGATCATCAGGATGTCTCTTCACCATGTCGTATAAAAGCAATAAAATAAGCTTTAACTTTTTATTTCAATATATACAATATCATAAGAGGCATCTAGTGGTAAATTTGATCTTTACCATAGCTATTACTAGCAGCATAAATAGCACATTTTTCATTTATTATCTTGTAACATAATGTGCGTATTTGCCTTATTGAGGTGTTGTATAGACTCTACAAACAAACGAAACAAAGCCGATGTCAGTGGTGGTTTAAAATTATGTTCGGAGTATTACTTTGACTGCGTTGTGAGTTCCAATGGTTTAAATTTAAACTTGTCTTAATTTCATTTATTAAAATGTCTTTTAAGTTATTTGAAACATGGTCTTATTAATTACGTTTTGAGTGTCTATAATCTTGTTTTGTATGGGGTATGTCAATGGGGTCGTCTATTTTTAAATACATGTTATAATCTATTGAATTATCTATTACATTGCTATTAGATACTAGGTAGATACTTCTTAGAAATTTCAAAAATAAATTCTTCTCTTATTAAGTCTATTATAATAATTAATGTTGTTCTACTCACCTACTGAATTTACAAAACCCTCAAAATTCTCCTGTTTCTCAAAACTATATTCTTTTCCTAAGAACGACATATTGACCAACACAGCTCAGCTTGCAGATAAGTCTAACTAAGAGTCATACAAGTCAAAGTGACCCTTATATAGCAGTAAAGTAATCCCATATATCAATGTTTCAATAAAGATACAAATAAATAGCAATAAATGATAAATTTTATGGTACTTTGTTAAGATAGTGGTCCTACTAGGCGGTGCCCCTATTCGAAATTATATAATAAATAATATTACTGCTGAGAGCCGTAGGTTGCGTTTCAAACACAAGTGAACGAGTACTGAATTTGAATGATTGACGCCACCATCACTTTTCCAAATCGATAAAGGGAAATATCGTGATGAAATTGGCCTTTCCGGGAACCAAACATTCGAAGACATGTGATACGCCATAATCTGCAGTAAAAAGACCTGATGGTAGATAGAGTACAACTATAGCTATAACTAGATCTTAAGCGTAATTAGGCGATGCCTTCCTTCGAAATAAGATACGGTAAAACCTGATCTGAATTTTTTTAAACATTGAAAAAACATATTTTGTCTTGGCTACAGTCAAGTGCACCCCATAATATTATTTTGCGTACTCCTATGCTATTTTCTATCATAGAGGAAGTCTGTGCGAACCTTATAGAAACAAAGATTGATATAGAATTTATAGTAGAGAAGGAAATAGGTGTATAATTTATTTCAACGATCGAGACCAAAGATTCGATAGTGCATGAATCATTTTTACAAAAGATAATAAACTCACTTCGAATTACGACAACAATATTACTTAATTTTATTATATTATTTAGCTCACTGCTGCTCTGAGTCATGTTTATAAATTATGTTGTACCTATACTTATCATCGAATGTTACTAATGGTACCTACTGGTAGATATGAGCGCCGAGGGGTCTAAGCCGACGGCGACGCACCGACATTTTGGGGTCCACGACGGCGACGAAATCGGCGGCGTGATTTTGAGCTTGACCTTTTCCATATGTAGCATAAAAATTCGTACATGAAAAACATTAATTTTTAGTAAAATTCTTGGTCAGGAACAAATTTTCTTAAAAAAAATCTAGCAGTCGGGCACAGAGGATTCCATACAAACTTGATTTTGCCTTATAACAACAAATTTATTGTTATACAATTTTCTCTTAATGTTTTTTTCAAAATTACATATTCGACGCTTTTTATGCCGGCTGTCATGAAACATGTCTAAACAAACTTGTGTCTGAAGTTGTGACTTAACTAAGTAAATTCTAACTAAAATTTGATTGGGGCCGACTAAACTTGGTCCAATTGAACCCTACTAAGACACAAGTTTGCAAAATGGCCGCAAAATACGTCATATCTACCCATTTTGAGAGCACTTCCCTGACAACTTTTCTCAAAATTATAATCCTTGGCGTCGTCATACCGAGTGACTTGCACATCTTCCGCGGTCATCTAGAACGAAAGGCCTAACGGGCTTCAAAAAGCTAAAGTACTTAGCAGAGTGGGGCAGTATTTCACGAAAGCCCATAAATGGCACTAGTTCGGCCCCATGTAGAATACTGTTCTCACCTAAAGCTTCACCTAAAGCTTTAATCCCTTTAATGTGCGGTCAAATAACAGTCAGCTACTTCCATTTCACCACATTCAATGTAGAGCATCTCAATCGTCGACGAAAAAACTCTTTCCGATAGACTTCATTCATGTTTATCTCCTTGCATGTTTTACAGAACCAATGAGGAGTTTCTAAGAAATTGTTCAGATTATTTTACCAGCTGAGTCATAGCGCCGCATAACGCGATAAATATTAAAAACACATCCTTACCATCTTGATACTAGGCAGTGGTCACAATTTTCTGACACGCGCTCGCATCTTGTCAAATAAACTGTCGCTGCGGTATGTCTAGACCGACATGATTAAGAGACATTAAAAAAACTATTTTCTAATAACAAGCAAATTACAATATCCTGTTCTAGATTGTGCAAGTTGTGAATTGTGGTATTTTTAAACTTTTTTTTTCACTTTTTCGTACTTGTTTACTTTATCCGACATGATTAAGAGACATTAAAAAAACTATTTTCTAATAACAAGCAAATTACAATATCCTGTTCTAGATTGTGCAAGTTGTGAATTGTGGTATTTTTAAACTTTTTTTTTCACTTTTTCGTACTTGTTTACTTTATCCGTTGCTTGAATGTCACTCAATGCCACCTAGTTTTACCTGGGCGAGCAAGAAAACCGCACTTAGCCTCCTAATTGGGTAATTGTGCGTGTTCTACTTATCCTTTCTGTCACTCCAGCCAACCGATGCACTCCCAAAACGCCAGCAGCTTGCCCAAGTTGCTGCAGGCTTCCTGAAGGGATGTTGGTGATGCTAGGAGTCGTGCCCGTTGTTCTATTACACTGCCACACTTCGTGAGCACGTGTATTGGTGTTTCTTCTACCTTCATACATTCTCTGCAAAGGGGACTGTCCGTCACCCCTATCCTGAAAAGATGATTGTTTAGGGGACAGTGGCCTGTGATAATACCTATGGTTTTGCGCAAATTGTCCCTGGTCAGCCTGATGAGATTGCGAGTGTCTTTTGGACATCATTGGAATCGCCTCTTTCGTGTCTCTGTAGTCATCGGTGTTGTTCCATTCTGCTTGGTGGGAAGTTTCTGTTTTTTCTTGCAGCCATGATTTTATTTGAGAAGTAGGCAGGGGGAGTAATGGTTCTGGTCCGTATGTGATTAATTTAGATCCCTGCCTTGCCAGTTTTTCTGCTGCGTCGTACTTAATGCCACTTGTCTACTATGTTAAGTCGGCGCGCCGTTGCCGTTTCACGGCGGCAGCGGCGCGGTAAAATTGGCGGAGGTGGCGGCGCGTCGTTGCGGCATGCTGCTCATGTCTACTACTAGTAAATGATACTTCCCTTATATAAAAAAAATGTTTTAGGCTGTAATACAAACATCCTTCAATGAATAGACGTGAAATCGTTTCGTATTGCCATGGAGTTTTTAGCGTTTCCCGGTATTTTTACTCATTTTTTTTAGTAAAAACCTGCGTTGTACTTTATATGGCCCTAGGAACAGATTTGGCGATTTATTTGTATTTATAGATAAGGTAGTCTTACCAGGGTCCTGAGGAGCATCTAATTTTATGTCTACGGCAATTTTATTCGTACCTAAGTGACTAAGTGGCAGATCTTAAACATGACGAATGGGTGAATGTACAAACCCGGTTACTAACAAAATAAAAGTGTATCCTAAAAAATATATTATCCTATTAGAAAGTTGAGCGTTTCATCAAAACGAAGCCATTGGCGAAGGTTTAGAAGAGTAATAGATTTAGATAGAATAGACTGCGAAGGGTAATGTTTGACTTGTATGTATGTGTATTCCATGCAGTAGGAGGCACTTTAGTAAGTTCACTGGGATTCATGAATGCGTTCATTTAAGGTTATTTTGTTTTAATCTTTTTTTATTTAATACTATTGATGCTATCGATTGCAATACCTACATAATATAGTTCACATTTCTTAGAATGAGATGAGAACATTTCGCCACTATCGATTTTGAGGCCACGATTGATAGTACATAGTATTCTAATTTATAGAGATAATTAATTATTATTAGGCAACCGATAGTGGACCACACATTACAAATAATGTTGTTTACTTCATAAACTAAGCTAAATGATAATAATATAAGACTTGTATTCATGTCGGTAGAAAGTAAGATTGGTGAAATTTAACTAACCTACTTTCGATACTACTATTAAATCCGTACCATTTGCATTTTTACCGTTTTTATATTTATTCGTTTTTGTGACTATTTTGGCCATGTATTCATTACACCAATGCTGCAAATATGCGAATATTGTGAATTATAATGAACTATGACTTATATATCTTTAAAAAAACCAGGCAAGAGCATGTCGGACCATGCTTAGTGCAGGGTTCCGCAGCCCTAAAAAAATTGCATCAGCAGAAGAGCGTATGTTCATGACACGTATACCCTTTGAGAAAAGCAGTTTTTCGGCAATAACTCAATGACAGTATATCCGATCATGCCCGGAATCATTTTAGTTCAAAAGTTAAGGGCAGGGCACAATTTATGCAACTTTTATTATTTTATTATTTCCAAAAATATTTACTGAATCAGAAAAGTCTATTAGAAACCATTAAAATGTTTTTAAAAGACCTGTCGAATGATGTGCCACACGTTGATGTTTGCTGAATTTTATTTTTCAGCTTCTGTTACATGTGTGGAGTGCCCCCCCTAAAAATATTTATTTATATCATTAAGCTATCAAAGACACCTTCCCACCAAATTTCATCAATATTGATTGAGTAAAATGATCGTGACATACGGACGGACAGACAGACAGACGGACATGACGAAACTATAAACCCTAAGAAATTACATCTTGACCATATTTTATCCGTTATGGACCGATTCTTCTCTTAGTCTTATATTTGAGAACATTTTTCCTCAAAAGTAGCTTTAATTTGGATGCAAGAATAAAAAATACAATACAAAATAAATAAACAAGTTTAATTCATAAATAATAACATACTTATCATAAATAAATTAAGCTTTGTAGTATCTGCGAGCTACGCCGTCGAATTTGGAGAAAGTGATTGTCTGTAAACAAAGAAAATAAAGAAACGGTTAAAATATTGGAGGATTATTTGGGATTGACGGGGTATTAAGACCAACCATAAATTATTTTGTAACTGTTATACTACTATGAGTTGATGATGTCAGAAACAATACAAAAATGTAAACAATGTATAATTATTAATATTATGTAAGTACCCCAGAACCCAAAGGCAAAATCATTATCTTGAAATGCTATGTGAAAAATATTTATGTTATCCTATTACAGGCGTGTAGCTTTTCATTTAAGAAACTGCATTAATACATACCACAACAAGCGCACTATCGGAGAACTCCCTGACGATCTTGAGTTCAAGTCCTTCTGAGAACTGTTGAACCTGTGTCAGAGTGTTGCCGTCCAAAGTGCAGGTAGTCTGGGCCTAGAAAAAGCAAACACAAAATGAGATTATACGAGTACAAATGTTGTTGCTGCACGACTTGCAAAAACAAGTCTTGTTACAAAAAGAAAAAAAATGTAATAATATGATGTTAAACTGAGGTGTGTTAACGAAAAGCAAAATGATTTGAACTGAAATGGCACAAGCAAATATATAATATACTTTTGATGTCATGGCATAGGCCTTAGGTTGATTCAAAAATAAAATATTCACACTATAAATTTTTAAATAAATAAAAACTTATGAGTTGAGGAAATTTTGAACAGTTGAGGAAAATTCGTTATCTTACGATATGTAGGTATAATAAATGAATAACCTATTACTTCAACTTAACCTCATTTTTTCCTGGGAATTAAATTACGCGATTCTATAGCATCTGCACCAGTCATCATTTTAATCTATGTTGATAACTTGTTAGCAGCTACATATTAGTAATCTGTGATTAGCAAGTAATGATGAATAGGTTTTCGGTTAGGTCAGTTTTATCAGTCATCCTGTTTTTTCAGTGTTAATGTATATCAATAATCTTAAAAAATATTATTGTTTTAGTCGAAGGTTCAGAGTTGTCCCAGCTGGTCAAGAGTTGAGAGATTAGTGAAGTAAGGCAACATTCTTACTGTCAGATAACGTTTTACAAAAAGAAAATTTAACACTGAGTTTAGTTTTGCATTAGGTAACTCTCACTTAATTTTTGAATCGACACCAACTCACTTGTGGATAGGTTGGAGGATATTGTTGTATGTAAACAATTTAATTACAGTAATAAAATCCAAGGAATTTGTGCAGAAATGTTTTCTATACGACCTATGTCACATGGACAATGTACTACGATTATTGGAAATTAAAATCTATAAAAATTATCAATATTAGTTTTTAGTTCATTTCTCAAATGACATCAAATCATTTGAAAAAAAGTAGAAGGCTACTTTTTTTCAAATGACGATGTCATTTGAAAAATAATATAAGAAACCCTACAAAGAAACTCACAGTGCGACCGGTAACTTGTTCTTCAAAAGTGACTCCAGACTTGAAGGTGAGCTCCTTACTAGTGGTCAGGGTGTATGTGTCACCATTCTTTACCAACTTCTGGTTGGGGTGCTGGTTGATGAAGCCCTGGGTTTGTTCAGGAGTCAGACCTGGAAGACAATGTTGGTTCTGATGATTTTATTACGTTGGACGAAGTTATTTGGTTTGGATGCAAATACCTACTCATTAGCATTCGTTTCGACAGAGTTTTGTTGTGTAGGTATACAATAATGTCCGATTAGAAAGCTAAATTTAGTTTATTACACGCATACTGATTACCTTATTCTAATTTTTATATAGACCTTTCATTGCCTCTTACTTCTTTTTGGTCTGTTTGATCATTACGGTTTCCACATTTATGAATACTAAATGACCGATTTTTCCCACCAAATAAGAAGAAACCGATTTTATAGAGTTCGTATCGTGATCAATGAAATAGTTGGGATATTTTTGAACATTTGTTCTTCTTTATTCTGCATGTCTAACCTTTGATATGTGAGGCCAAGTTCATTTTGTCAAGATAACATTTACCTACACACCTATTGATATTCATGTCCACCGGACAAGGCCAGGGATTTTGCAGTTTTTCTGATAGCATTGTTATCATTGCTTTTCCGGCGAGTAATACCTGCTGAGTTGTTATTACAAAGCTGATTTAATTTACGTTTCACAATTATTATTATGAATTTGATAATCTGTGTGTCATAATGACTGTTATCAGTCTACATTTTAATGCAAATAAAGCAAATGATAACTTAATATTCTTCGAACGCCAAAGATTTCATAAGTTATGCCGGCCACACACGCTAGGGTTTGCATGATGGTTATAAGTATACTAGCTTTGCACTGTAGCTTGTCCTGCAGGCAAACAACTGGAAGTAGGACTCAAAACATGATTTAAAAAAAATTGTACTACTGCACGAAACTGCTGTAGTATTTCGGCCAACTTGTTTTTAGCTAGTAGTGGTATAAGTACTAATCATCAGTGCCCGTAACACTTGACGAATATTTTATACTATTTGCCTATTTCAATTCTTCAATCCTTGCTGTAGTTACTAAATATTTACCATTATCTAGAATAGTCTTATTTGTCTAAATTATCTTAAAATCTTAATACATTTATTGTAGTTGGTTATATTTGCTTTGTGATTGATATTTATTGTAAATTTTGAGCACTAGTACTCACCCATAGACGCGACCAAGCCCTCGAAATTCTCCTGCCTCTCAAAAGCGTATTCCTTTCCCAAGAACGACATGTTGGCTAGCTCAGCTCAGCGAAGTTAAGTCAAACTAAAAGTATACGAAGTCAAAATGCCGTTTTATATCCTACCTATAATCCATGGATTTTATTACAAGATATACACTCCTACTTCATAAACGTGATAAATTTTTATTGCACTTTACAAAAGATAGTGGCCGTAGGTAATTATGTCAATATGTTTACCACCTATTGAATTGTGTAGTTCCAACAATTATTATTGTTTAGAGAAGTCTATGATTCATAGGTGATGACACTGATTGAGAGATAAGTGTTAGTAATTTGGCCAAAAGGCTAAAAATATTTTACTATTGGTAGCCCATTCATCGAGGAAGGCTATAGGCTATTATAACATCATGCTACGACTGATAGGAGCGGAGCAGCAATAAAAAATATTGCAAAAAAGGGGAAAATTTACGCAGTCAGCTGGTCAGAAATATAATTGGCAGTTACACATCAATGTTAAACTGCAAGACGGATGGAATGGACCGTAGGTCGATTACCTATCGAAAATGTTGGGGAATCTACCTATGGTCCATTCCATCCGTATTACCTATCGAAATTGATCTAAATCAATTTCTGAAATTAGACCAGTCGTAAGTAAGCAAGTTGGTAGCTCAACTCATACTGGACAGATTTTCAGATGGTTGTGCTCACAACTTATTTTTGAGGATGGATCCGCGCCGGCCATTTGCAATGTACTATTATATAAAACCCTGATATATATACGATATGTTGTGAATTTATAAGTTTTAAAATTTTTAAGTTGTTAATCGGATCGTATGGTGATAATTATGTAATCACAATCAATTATTCGTGTGTTAATGATAATGATTATCAAAGAAAATCTTAAATTACTTATCAGATTTGTGACCACTGTGACCAGGTGTGCATATTGCCTATAGCAGACTAATTTAGATTCTTTTCAAGTAGTAAGTACTAAGTAGTAGTATTCAAACCTTTTAATAGAATAATAGAATAAAACTTTAGGATTCTTGCCTGTTGACTTCCGAGTGCCACCACGTTTTATTAATTACCAGTGTTGATAAACTTTCGCGATTTGTACACATTATGAATATATATATATATATATATATATATATATATATATATATAACGGGTCTTAATCGCATGAATAATTTAAGGTAAAATTGCAACGGCCGTGGTCTACCCATGACCGCGGCCGTTGCAATACGGTCGAAAGTTCTGGCAATAACAACAAGGTATTTTACCTTAAATTATTCACGCGATTAAGACCCGTAATATATATTTTTTTATAATTACCAGTGTTATTATGGTAGGTACTAATGAAACATACTCTGATGCTCCGCTGTACAGAGTCATTTGCCGAAATAACTTAAAAAAAATATAGTAAAGCATATTAGAGTATTTAAGAAGACTTTCTTCTGTTATGCTGCTTATATTTTGTTTGAGTGCACCATTTCTGTCATAATACGATTCTTCCAAATCCAGTTTCTGCCTTATCACGAATCTCCCAAACTCTGCATAAGCCCTTAATATGTTCTTAAAATTTCCCGATTTATTCCAATTTTATAGGTGACGGATCTTAATCGAGTAGATATTTTTAGGTTATTCACCAGGTTGCAATACGGTTTTTAAAACCTGTAATCTATGTTATTACGTGATTAAAAGAAGTAATCTGTAAAACTCACTCCCGGCCCCGTTGACCAAAATTTCCACCACATTGATATCAGTTAACCTATCAATATAACCCAATAACACCATTATTTATTTTATCACATTGATAGATGTTATCAGTGTGCAAATTTTGAAACACCGCCCATAAGAGCACCTTTTTAGGTTTTAAAATAAAATCGGTGTTTAAAATAATATTCTTCTAACCAATCTCAGTAACGGCGACCGATCTCATCAGATTCTAGAATCTTAGGTTGGATAGTTAGCTAGCTAACTACGCAGGAGATACTGTGGTGTAAAAGTGTATGCGTAGACACAAAGAAGGTCTACAAGGCACAGATTTCAGACATTTTTCAAAAACTCAACCATTTATGGGCCGACCATGATTATCTTGCTTTATCTTTCCAATCTGAGAATGTGCTCGGTCTGCAAGTGACGATAAGATACAAATTGCATTTTATTGTATACTAGCTGTCCCGCGCAACTTCGTATGCGTAAATTTTCCCCGTTTTTGCAATATTTCTCGTCGCTACTCCGCTCCTATTACTCGTAGCGCAATGTTATTTAACCTATAGCCTTCCTCGATAAATTGGCTATCCAACAAAAAAAGAATTTTTCAAATAGGACCAGGTGTTCCTGAAATTAGCGCGTTTAATCAAACAAACAAACAAACTCTTCCGCTTTATAATATTAGTAGAGATTTGAAACATATTTTATGAAGTAAAAAAGATGTGTACGTTAGGCATAAAATATCTTTTTAAGCATGGTGTCAGTCTACAAGTCCAGGAGTTCATTATACTAAAACAGCATTGTCACAATGAGAAAGCACTCACGTTGTCAATAAACTAAAATTGCAATATCAGACTTTACTTCTAGATTTTATCAAAATCGCCTGAAATTTATTACTTTGAATTTTGTTTTCCTTATTGCTCATAGTTTCGATTTAGACCAAGAAGAAGAGATAATATAAAATTTCTACGCTATTATCAGTGTAATACTTGCAGGGGCAGCGGCACGACCAATTTCTATTTTTTAGGGGCCTAACCCGTAAGCATTAAGGGATGGAAGAATTTGATATCTAGTAACATAGTCCAGATAGGTGGTTCGCTTCTGGCCCCGGTTTGGCTGCGGAGGTCTCGGGTTCGATTCCTGGGTCTGGATTTAAAAAAAAAATTCTATCTTTTAAAATGCAATTATTTTATTTTAGGGTTCCGTCGCCAAAATGGCAAAACATGGTCCGTCTGTCCGTTTGCCTGTCTGTCCATGCTTTAGCTCTTAGACCTTTAGTACTAGAAAGCTGTTATTTTGCATGGATAAATATATTAGTTAGTCCGTCAAAGTGCTAGAATAAAAAGTTTTAAATAATCGGATAACTTTCCTGCACGTAAAGTGGGGTACTTTTAATTTTGTCAGCTACCCCCTCGTGTAGGGTTTCGTTGGATAGGTCTTTAAAAATATTTAAGGGTTGTAAATATCATCTATACCACGAAATGAAGAGACGAGCCGACAGCTGTACGTGTCTTGCCCTATGAAACCTTTCGACGCATAAAGCACTCTGTTTGCCGTAGTATAAGTACCTATGTCCAATTTTTAAAAGGTACTCGCTTGTACGCGGCTTAAAAAAAAGAACTAGACTAGTCTAGTTAGTGACAATAAAATCTACATAATGTGATATATTAGCTGACAGGGCAAGTCCATTGTCTAGATATCGTATCGTTTTGAATAAACCTTTGTATTATAGATAATAATATTGATATCGGTTGGGCAAGATCAAGGATTTTAATAACACGTCTGTAAGTATTATTCAAAGTGCAAATTACATTATCTTCAACAGTAGGTAGGTATTGGGAAAGCGTGGCAGAAAAATCAAAACTATTTTTTTTTTTGATTTCTTTGATATCTAAGTAAGTATGATATACCTATTGATTTAAAAAGTACATACGCATTATTTTATTATTTATCCTTCTCTACGAGCCCATAATTGTTCACCGTTTTACCTTTCGTACCTAACTACGATATTGTTAAGCCAGGGCAAATATTTTGAGTTGAAAGAAATTTCGTTGACATTTGTACCGAACCTACTTTCCCATAGACAACCAGCGTTATCAGAGGCACTTTTAATAACTTACTTAAATAACAAAATACGGCAGCCCGTTTGCAAAAGTGGGGACTTATACACGGCGGAGGTTAACTTCACCGTCTTCCCGAAACGGCGGGATGTTCGTTAGGATTTAATTACTGCCAAACAAAAAATAGTAAATTAGTGAGTTAGATATACTTATATACGTGAGTAATGCCACTATATCACCCTTATCTTGTGAATGATGACTTTGCACCCACAAGATATCGGTGGTTCATATCGCACACTCATCACCGATAAATATTGAGAAGCAGTAAGAACATTGAGAAGTCTCGGGTTCGATTCCTGAGTCTGGATTTCAAATTTTTCTATCTTTCAAAAATGCAATTATTGTAATAGTTGTGTTCTCGTTATGTGATTAAGTTTATTCTCTCACTTTGTCGGCGTAAGTAATTTTTTTTTTTTTTTTTTTTTTTTTTATTTATTTGCTTAAAATGTAGGTTACATGAAGATGTTCAAATAATTGTAAAACAGTCCCGAATACATTTTATCATCTTGTGACATGCAAATTTCCTACAATAATTTATTTTTTTGAACTAAGAATTTAATAAAGTTAACAATGATATTCCATTACAAAAACAAATAATTAATAAAATAAAATTATATTCTATTACAAAAAACAATAATTACCTAATAAAATAAAATTAAGAATGTCCGAAATATTACTGAAATTATGTCAATTAAATAATGATCGTAATTAAATAATAATATCTAAATGTCAAATGATAAACTAATTATTTCAATTTTACACTAATTATTTAAATAGTTCTGAAACTGAATAGAAACATTTATCCATAAGCCATAATTTCAGTTTCTGGACAAACAATTGTTTTGGATATTTTTTTATGTCCTCAGGAATATTATTATAAATGCGACCACACATAGCAATACAGCTTCTACTATATAGACATGTTCTAGGGATCTTATTTAAAACAATCCTGTCTGGATCTCTAGTATTTCTGGGAAAGATATCTTTTGCCTTCTTAAATTGTTCCGGGTTATATTTAACAAATTTTGCCGCTTCTAAAATGTATATACAGGGAAAAGTTAGAATTTTAAAATTTTTAAACCATGGCTTGCAGGATTCCCATGGCGGTATACCTGCAGCTGCCCTAATACATTTTTTTTGGGCCAGAAAAACTCTTACTGAATCAGTCGAATTTCCCCACAGTACCACCCCATAACTAAGAACAGATGCTACATACCCGTAATACGCTGCGAGAATGGACTGTTGAGTGGAAGTCTTCCGCAGCTTGTATAAAACATAGACGAATTTATTGATTTTCGTACAAACTTTATCTACATGAGTCTTCCAATTCAAATATCTGTCTAAATTTAATCCCAAAAATGTCGTATTGTTGACTTCACTTATTACGATTCCGTTGTAATAAATATTTAAACTTTTATTACATTTATTGTAAGTGCTAAATTGTATATAATTAGTTTTTTTTAAGTTTACCTGAAGATTATTATCACTAAGCCATTTTATTATAGAATTAATAGAATTGTTAATATTATTATTGTAGTATTGAATGTCAAGGATAAATCGTCAGCAAATAGAATACAAGGATATTTTGTAACATCCGGCAAGTCGTTGATGTATAATAAAAATAGGAGTGGACCCAAAACGCTCCCCTGGGGAACTCCATACCTATTAACTAAATATTTTGACCGATAGGCCTTTAATTCTTTATTATTATTAATATTTTTAACTTCTGCTGACTGTTTTCTATCTTTTAAGTATGTTTTTAGCCAATCTAGTGCAGGGCCTCGGATGCCATACTTCTCCAGTTTGTTCAATAGTAATTCGTGAGAAACAAAATCAAACGCCTTACTCATGTCAAAGAACACAACAGTGACCAAGTTTCTGTCGTCAAGATTTCTGACAATGTTATTTATAAGATCAACACACGCCATTGTAGTTGACTTTCCTTTTTGAAACCCGTATTGCTGCGCTTTCAATATGTTGTGTCTCTGAACATAGCCAATCAATCGATTATACATTGCCGACTCAAAAACTTTTGACAAGACGGGTACCAGAGTAATAGGCCTGTAGTTCTCTAAATTTGATTTATCGCCTTTTTTATACAGGGGTTTAATCAGAGACAGTTTAAGTGGACTTGGAAAGCACCCCTCAGTAAACGATAAATTAATGAGATGTGTTATTATAGGCGTAATTTCAATTGAACATGATTTTAAAACCTTGGTAGCTATTTCATCATATCCCTCAGCATTTGTGTTATTTAATGACATTATAATTTTGTGGGTTTCATTGTAACTAAAAGGCTGGAAGAAGATACTGTTGCAAATATTTGTTTTCAAGGTATTGTAAAGATTTGATTTACATGTGTTGGTAGAGTTAATAAAGTATTCGTTAAACACTTCTGCCACTACACCTGAATCCTTAAGAATGATGTTGTCTTTTTTAATATCTAGAATAAAATCGAATTGTTTCATACAGCCGGATTCATGTTTTATTAATTGCCATGAAGTTTTACAAACATTTTTTGAGCCAGATATAGTCTTATGGTTTTGATTTTTAATGGATTGGTCAATACAGCGGCGGAGAAGTCTTGAATAATTTTTAAACTTACTTCCCAGAAGTCCATGTTTATCCATATAATATTGGTACCGTAGTTTTCGTTTATTTTTGCAACTTATTCTTAAGCCTTTAGATATCCACTTAGGCTTACGTATGTTATTTGATATTTTAATTTTGAGTTTAGGAAAGCACAGGTTGTAAAACAAACGGATGGTTTTATAGAACAGTTCAAATGCACCTTCAAAGTCAGTTTGTTCATACACGTCTTTGAATGAAAGATTTAACATACATTCTTTGAATTTTTTAATATTTTCTATAATGTAATCTCTTTTATATAAAAAAAATGCTAATATTGACATCTCCTTTTTGTTTATAGGGATATTAAGTAACTGAGCAGTATTGTGATCTGAAATATGTAGTTGTAATAATTCACTTGTAGCATTACCAACGTTGGATATTATGTGATCAATACATGTATTTTTGCGAGTGGGTTGGTTAAAATGTAAGTTTAAATTGAAGTTTTTTATTAAATCTATAAGATGTTTAGTTTCTTTCTTATTTTTCTCTAAAGTATTAATATTAATATCACCAGCAATAACCATTTTTTTACCGAGTTTGTGAATTATTCTATACAGCATAGTTTCCAATTTTGCAATGAATACATTAAAGTTAGAGTCAGGAGTACGATACAAACAAATGACAAACATGTTTTCTGATGGAATTTCAATACAACAGCATTCAAAATGCTTGTCCACAGAGTAATCATTGCTAAATTTTGTTGGTTTGTATTTTAATATGTGTATCCATGCAAAATTACAGCCTTCTAGCACTAACAGTCTCTAAGCAAAGGTGACGACGGACGGACGGACGGACAGACATGGCAAAACTATAAGGGTTCCGTTTTGCCATTTTGAAAGATAGAAAAATTTGAAGTCCAGACCGAATCGAATCGAATCGAACCCGAGACTTCCGTAGCCAAACCGGGGCCACCGCGAACCACCTATCTGGACTATGTTACTAGACCTCAAATTTTTCTATCCCTTGATGCTCGCGAGTTTGGGCCCTCGCATTTATATTTGTAAAGTAATTGGCAAGAAATGCCTATAAAAATTACTTCAATACTCGGCCTGCGTCATCATAATTTGTTAAAATGCAAGTATCTATAAAGAATCAATGATAAAAGCCGTGATAGTTATTTAACTACCGACTTGATGAAGCTGCGAGGGCCTAACTCGCGTGCATCAAGGGATAGAAAAATTTGAGATCTAGTAACATAGTCCAGATAGGTGGTTCGCTTCTGGCCCCGGTTTGGCTACGGAAGTCTCGGGTTTGATTCCTGAGACTGGATTTCAAATTTTTCTATGTTTTAAAAATGCAATTATTGTATTTGTAAAGTAATTGGCAAGAAATGCCTATAAAAATTACTTCAATCATCTAATGAGTTCAAAAACTTGTCAGTCTTTGCCTCCCTCTGGAAAACGCATTCCTTTCTCAAGAACAACATTATCATCATCGCAGCTAAGCTTTTGGTCGCGGATAAGTTCAAATAACAGTCAAAAGACTTACCGTCTTATAGTTAGACTGTAATCACAGATTATAATATAAGATACATTGTTACTTATTTTATGATAATTTGTAATGCAACTTGTCAAGTTTGGATAACAAATAACATAGCAATTATCATTGATAGAGTACTATGTTAGTGTAGTAGGTAGGAGTAGTAGATGTGTGTTATGATTAGACTACTTGATAATAACAAATTGGTTTATGTTAAGGAACGAAATAATTAATAACACCTGCAATAAAAAAAACAGGACAAGTGCGAGTCGGACTCGCCCACCGAGGGTTCCGTACTAATTTGTGGATACATCTACACTACTATTATAAAGAGAAAATATTTGTAATTTTGTAACGATTAAACTTAAAAACTACTGAACTGATTTTAAAAATTGTTTTACCATTAGAATGCTAAATTATACCTGAGTAACAAAGGCTATATTAATTACTACAAAAAAATAGGAATCTCTAAGTCCAACCGTGCGAAGCCTGGACGGGCCGCTTATTATTAATTATTCAGGATTTTTTTAAAGACTATATTATATTTTTAAGAATTTTCCATATAGGTACTTGTGGTATAAGACGGTATTACTTGCTAAATTTCATAGATCTAGGGAATCAAAATTTATAGGTTACTTTCCCTATTATTTTTATATTTGATTCCCTAGCGAGTGTCGAAATGTATGTTTTTTTGCGGCATAAAGGGCCGTGTCCTTTTTTTACGTTAACTTAGAGTTTGATTTTTTCACAGCTTCAAGGAACTGTACACCTGAGTATATGGTTTTAATTTATTTCGATACCTCCACGCGTTCCGAGATAAAGGTTCTTATCAGACAGATAGACGGACGGACAGCAAAGTGATACTATAAGGGTTCCGTTTTTACCTTTTGAGGTATGGAACTCTAAAAAATAAAAAATCTATTCAATGTGACAATGAATCCGATAATCTAGGTCACGGATGACCGATGGTCTAGTCAAGTCACATGCTCTTCGAATATGTTCGCTAAACTTCAAATTTGTCTTTGCTTGCGAGCAATTTAAATCCTTCCATAATAGGTCTGTATGCAACTGGCGTTCTACGAGCGTTGGTGTTTCACCAACGTCTGTGCAGTGATAACGCTGCGCAGACCCAATGTTAACGTTGCGTTTTTTGGTAACAAATACAATCACGCCGTCCTGCTCTGTCCGTATGGGCAGGGGTTACGTCTCGAGGCCATTTGCACGGTTGCTGCTTTAACGTTGGATGCGCAACGTTAACATGGCGACAGCGCAGTGACGACGCTGCGCAGAGAGGAGAGACGCCTGTGGAATAGCGGACTTAGTCTTCTTTGTTTCTGCTCGGAACGATGCTCCGACAAAAAATAAGGATAGGAAGATGACGAAGCTTATCTCTCCGCAACACAGACTCCCAGATTTGAGACTGTGTATTTGAGAGACTATCTGTGGCAATGTTGCGCCTAAACGGGTGTACAGATTTGGATTCAATAATATATTAGAAATTTATTTTAATTGCGATGGTTCTTAGTTCTGTTTTGTGGACCTACGTTCAACCAATCTTTCTCTCAAATTCCAGTTATTTAATTCCACATGGTATTCGTTCTGGTTGTAATTGTTTTTTAAAACGCTACAAAATTAATGTTTATTTCTTATTTTTAAAGAGGTTTCGAAGCAGGAAAATAACAAATAAAAAAAAAAAAAGAATTTTCAAGATCGGCTCAGTAGATCCTGAGATTACCCCCTACTCTTATCCTCTTTATAATATCTATATTTAAAGTATTAAATATAGATATTATAAAGAGGTATAGTTTGTGAGGTTTTAATACTTTTAAACGAGCAAATAATATAATATATGTAGGTATATGTGGAAGCGCTAGAGTGGCCTTAAGAGCTATTAGCGGCTCATTATTCGAAATAACATTATGGTAATCGATCATAATGTGGTGCAGTTCAATCATTTCGATTACCCAGATGCATCACACTACGACCACACTAACACTTTGCACACAGGACTATAACTAGCGACAATTCCACCAGAGAGGTGCTTTCGCGTCGACCGTTCAATTCAGACTCCCGAGTCAGACTAACTGCCACGCTCACGCCATTTTAAATGTAAACGTCATTTAGTGTGACGCCACTCAACGACTGCCATGTTCAAATGAGTCAACACACCTACTATTTAATTAAAACAGACGTTAGGTGAACGGAAATCAATTAGCGATCTCCTAGCGAACACTTGTGGTCGATTCGATTCTCAACACGTATTTCGTTACAGTTATTACCTCGGTTGATTAAGAATGTTCTATAAAATGAATCTCTGTAGTCTAGATTTAGATTTATAAGCCTTCACTTTACGGGAACCTATTACCCCCACCCCCCAATAAAACAAAACCTTCCGTTGTGTGTATTTACCCAAATGCGCAAGAAGGGAGGATAATGTTTTGACTCATGTCTATCCCATTGAGCAAATAAACGGGATTACAGCTGTCCTCCAACCCAAACAATTTTATTTCCGTTTTCGCGGCAAACGAACTATCAAAATCTTGTCATAATGGTCAATAGAGAGCTGCTCTTAGAAATGCAATACGCGGCGGTCATCTTTAAGCGCACGGCGCATGCGCCAATTCGCACGGGCTTGCCGCGAAAGCGAAAAAAAGAACCCTGGTTTTATTGAAGCACTCATTTTCAAAGTCTAAAATAATAGATTTTCAATTTAATTGAAGCCTTTTAAAATGTACCTATTTACTCGTCATTATTTACAAAGTAGCGTACTTATAAAACTACTAAAGAAAATTAGAAGAAATTAGTAGCGACCTATTTAGGCAATTATAACCGAAGGCCAAATTATAAAAGTCCTAGCTACCTAATGATAACTTATACCTTACCGATGTCGGACCTAATTATATGATAAAATAATAAATTAGTAGGTACCTCACCACTTGGATATTAAAGAAAGTTTGTGGTTAAATACTAACTATGAAATACCAAGTTGTAATTACTATACAGCTAGTAGTATAAGAGAGGAGCGCCAAAAATGCAAATCTATACTAATATTATAAAGCGGAAGAGTTTGTTTGTTTGTTTGTTTAAACGCGCTAATCTCAGGAACTACTGGTCTGATTCGAAAAAATCTTTTTTTGTTGTGTGTTTTGAATTGAATGTTTGTAAGGGCCCCCGCGACAGGGCTTGTGCCCTAATGAGGGAGTCGTCTTTTAAAAAAAAAAGTCCATTCCGTGACATAGGCGGAGTAAGGTTAAGGGGTTTCAATCCCCCCCCCCTGCGCCAACTCGAAATCCGGCGTCCCCACTCTTCTCCCCTGCCGCAAAGAAAAACTGGATCCGCCCCTACATGTACCCTGATCCATACTAATATTATAAAGCTGAAGAGTTTGTTTGTTTGTTTGAATGCTATAATTTAGGAATTACTGGTCCGACTTAAACAATTATTTTACTGTTGGATAGCCCATTTATCGAGGAAGGCTATAGGCTATATACCATCGCGCTACGACTAATAGGAGCGGAGCAGCAATGAGAAATGTTTCAAAAATGGGGAAAATTTACGCAGACGAAGTTGCGCGGGACAGCTAGTACTTTATAAAGGCAGATTTTTTGATATTACGTCGCATTAGTGGGGAAAAAAAACCTTTAGTTAGACAGCTGGATTCCTTAGCGATTGGCGCAGGTTCATTTTTTTTAAAATAAGTTTTATGTTTGTTAGTCATGCAAAATTTTGTAACCAGAAGCGTCTGTCATGCGTTTAAGTTGTATTCTTTAATAGTGTTAGATCTGCGCGCGCTATCGAATGCGTATTATAAGTATCACGTTACCATCAGTCAGTCACCATTAGCAGATGATGATTCATCACTCTGTAACAGATGCCTTCAGTAGCCGATTAAAGTCCTGTACGCCAAACGCTAAGGAATCCAGCTGACTGACGAAAGGATATTTTTTTACTCCCTTAATCTGACGTCATGTCAAAAAATCAGCCTTTATAAAATGCTTACATTTTTTATCGCTCTCCTCCTGGTCTATACGTTTAACATGTTTCTGTAATATGAAGGCTTATACATAACTAATAAACTAAATGAAGGACAAGGACAAGAATTCTGTTAATACAATTGATATTAACACTCAAATTACCTACAATAATAGTCATTTTCCTTCTTCAAAAACTCTTTAAAAATAAGAAATAAAAAATATTTTTTGTAAACTTTTGGAACATAGTTACAACAAGAACGGATATCAGGTGGAATTAAAAAACTGGACTTTGAGAGTAAAGTGGTTGAAATTAGTTGCACGAAACAAAACTGAGAGCCATCGCAATTAAAATAGCCTGCCAAATCTGTACACACAAACGTGTAAGCGCAACGTTGCCACAGATAGTGTCCTAAATACTCAGTGTCAAATTTGTTAGTCTGTGTGTCTGCGAAAGATACGCATCGACATCCTTTATTCCAATGCGGTCGGATCATTGTTCCGACCCAAATAAAGAAGACTAAGGCCGCTATCCCACTGGCGTTTTACGATCGTACAGTAGGATCAACGTAACTTGACCGGATTGAAGTTGAAGACCGGATTGGATTGAAGTGGTTGCGCAGATGCATTTTTTAGTAGCAAATGGTGACAGGAAGCGGGGGGCGGGGGCGGTAACTAAACCAAGAGAATTAGAGATGCGATTACGCATTACATTGTCATAATTAGTATTACTAACTCATTTAGTAAAAAATAACCATGAGATAGTCCTGTTTGCAGATGATACATCACTCTTATTTAAATTAAAACGCCAGCAAAAAGACTTTGAAGATGTAAATATGGCTATCTCAAAAGTGGTTGACTGGTTTGATGTTAACAATTTACTCTTAAACGAGGGCAAGACTAAATGTATTCGATTTATAACACCTAACGTGAAACCAGTAAAAGCCACTATAAAAATAAAAGAAGATGAGTTGAACCCTGTAGAGACCACAAAGTTTTTAGGAATTACTCTAGATTCAAAGCTTCAGTGGGGCCCACATATAAGTGAATTGTCTAATAAACTCAGTTCTGCAGCGTACGCAGTTAGAAAAATTCGTCAGCTAACAGACGTTGAAACAGCGCGATTAGTTTATTTTAGTTACTTTCATAGTTTAATGTCGTACGGTATTCTACTGTGGGGGAATGCTGCCGACATTCAAACCATTTTTGTTCTGCAGAAGAGGGCTATTCGATCAATTTACGATCTTAGTAGTAGACACTCACTTAGAGAAATTATTAAAAAATTTTAGGAAATCAATATCATGACTGTTGCATGTCAGTATTTCTATGAAAACCTTATATATGTTCACAAAAATATTGATAGTTTCTGTAAGAAATGTGATATACATAATATTAACACGCGGAACAAACATAAACTTGTTGTACCAGCGTCAAGGTTACAAAAAGTAAACAAATCATTTCGGGGCCAATGTATACGTTTCTACAATAAAATCCCTAGCGATATTCAAAAATTAAGTCGTAATCAATTTAAGAATACCATTAAGAAAAAATTGTGTATGAAAAGTTACTACTCAATAATTGATTATATGGAAGACAAAAACGCTTGGGATTGAACTGCTTTCTCTCACAGGCTATTAAAATGTACTTTAAGATTATATGTAGGTATATAAACATATTTACTTTGTAAGAAATGAAGTATTGTGTTTGCTGAATACGTTTATATATACTCATTTTAGAGTTACTAATAGTATTATTATTTAGTTATCCTTATTTTATAAACGATTACACTCACCAAACACACTGGTTCATTCAGTAAAATTTATTTTTGTAAAGAAAACCTTGATCATTTTAAAAGAGTGGCACATGAGTTTCTTGGCAGCTTCTTCTCATGAGCTTTACACTTGGAACTGCCACCTAACCTCATTTTGTTTTTTTTTTCAAACATTCATAATTTTATAAAATTTTTAGAATGTTTTAATTTGACGTTTTCAAATAATCATTAACCTGATTTTACGCAATAAAGATATTTGACTTTGACTTGACTTTGACATGTTTTTTTGTGTTTTTTTTTCCTAAAGAAATTGTTTTTCAAACTTTCTTTAAAAATTCTAAATTCATAATTCTTTATTCACTTAGGATGCCAAACAACTCTTGTGATACGTCGGGATTATACATGTACATGTAATACCAAGTTCTCAAACAATAGGTAAAGCCCTGGCAATAAAAACGCAGCATTTACTGTAACTGTTCTAAATTAAAACTTTTATAAACTCATTTATATAGTATTTTTATATTGTTGAATTAAAACTTTGTTAGTATTTTTAATCGAATAAACATAATTAATTGTTTTCGTAAGTAATTTTAGGGTCGCATCTCTATGACAAGCGCGAAAGTGATAAGAACCTAACTTCAATTCGGTCAAGTTACGTTGATACAACTGTAGGCGTTCTCCTGAAACGCCTACAGTTGGATCAACGTAACTTGACCGAATTGAAGTTAGGTTCTTCTGTTTTACCCCCGTAAGAGTTGATTTTCAAGGCGTTCTCCGGACTTACGGGGGTAAAACAGAGGTGGGACGTTAGTATGAAACTTCGTCAGTTTTAAAGTTAGATCGATGAAAATTTATTTGGCGTTTTGGTTTGAAATAAATAAAACACCTGTTTCAGCGCTTTCGGTAAATCACCCCCTGAGGGGTAAAATAGAGGTTGCAATTTTGTATGTATCTCCGTCAGTTTTAAAGTTCAATCTGTGAAAATACGCGATAAATAACCCGCGAGCGATAGCAATCTATATTTTAAGAAAATGAACCGCGAAATCTGTTGCTAGGTGCAAAACTTGATAACGGCTGAACTAATTCGTCCATTTCCGTTGAAGTCCGAGGATTCATTGGAATAAAAATGGGGAAAAACCCAAAATTCAAACTATAAAAATTAAAAAGTTATTCTGTCTGTCTAATTCGTTTTCACGCTTAAAGCGATGAACCGATTGAAATATGGTATCGAGATAGCTTAAGTCTCAGGAAAGGACATGGGTTAGTTTTTATCGCGATAACTAACATCCACGCGGGCTGAGCATATCTACAACTGTTGCTAATCCAACGCAGTTTGTATGACACAATCACAATGTAGGTAAAGGTACCTACATATATACGAGTAGGTACTTACATAATAAACTGCAACGATAAATACATCGATTATATTTTATCTATTTATCACACCCGCCATCTTTTTCACCGTTTATTGCTTTTTACCCAACCCCACTATGCAAAGGAAGTGTAGCTATATAATGTACTGTGTAATTCGAACTGTATATAGCTATAGATACAATTATAACTAGCAAACGCTATTGTTGTGGCAGTCTAAAGTTAAACTTACTTTTTCCAATATAGTTATAAATAGTATTGGTAATATCCGATGTTACAATCAGTCAAGTCGTTTAAGCTAGATATGCCAAATAAATAGATATACATACAATACATGCCTACATACACTTAATAGCATTAAATTCGTTCTTCGGCAGTCGGCTCACGTAGGTACAACGTGTAAGAGAAAGGTGTGGAGCAGACAGTGTATGTTATCTTAACAGTGTTGCACCTAGCATAGTGCCATATCTGATTACATTATTATTTAACAAATTAAAATATAATCAATAGAGTTTTAGGGTACTCAGATATCGAAAAAATTAAGTATGTGTACTCAGTATCATGGGCACATAAGAACTCTTGAATTTGACCACACCTTTCTGTTACACGTTGTATAAAGATCGAATTTTCGCCGGTGGTTCTGGGAATTATTTATTTTTGTCTCGTGGCTTTCAATTCCACGGGTTGCTATCCGGGAGTGCCGGCAGAAGTGAAAACTTGAACATTAACGTTGTGCATTTCTGAATATTTTGGAATGGTTAGGAAATAATTTCGCACCAATTGCTTTATTTATCAGTATAAAAATATTAGCTTAAATGTAGTTAAATGCAATATTCATCTATTGCGCTATCGTACACAAACATGACAATTAATTGATGACATTTAAAAAATGACAATGACAACGACAATGTTTTTTTTTAAAACTATTTTTTACTTTAACAACGCACCTTACCGTTTGTACACCACAATGTACCTACCTCCTGCGTAGTCGGCTGATCTCTTAACTGAGGTAAATCTCAATAGTTTGAATTCGGAGAGACCGAAATTGAAGAACATTATGAATTATGATATAGAGAGAGATTTACATAATGTGTCCAGGCGCCTAACTATTTTTTAGAGACACATTTCACAAGAGAATATTGTGTTGTCAATTTAACATTTTTGTTAACTACAGGGTGTCTATATTTTGCTTGAAGAGAAATATAGAGTCATCAATGCAACCATAAGGTCATTGGGGCATTTTTAATTTTTTTATTTACTTTACATAATGCACACCAAATTTGTAAAATGTACATAATACCTTAGGCATTATCTATCAGTTTGAGGGTGATGTAGAGATCAGTGTAAGGTAAGTGCTTAATCGACTTTTCCTTGCTAAAACTAAAGTAATAGTAAGCATGAAAGTGGGTAAAAAGGCCCGATACTTATAAGAGTTACAAGTATTAAAATTGTAAGCTCCCTAAACAAAATAATACTTATAAAGTGTTAGTATATAATTTTAAATAATGTAGGTATAATTTCTGTTTTTTTATGGTGTATGTTTGTATGTTATTATCTTTAAAGAAATAAGTGAAGACTCTACTTGTCTTATTAGTCCCATAGTGAAGACAGCACTGGAATTTCTAGGACTAAAATATTGGTGTAACTTGTCCCATGGAAGTACTGAGACACAATTGTGTCAGTTATCTCATCATTGGATAACACAATGTGTTGAACACACACAGATAGCGCCCAACGACTCCTATCAAAATAATATAGGTAAAATGTTATTAATCAATTTCAACAAAAATTATGTTATGTAATTTAATTTAGTGCACACGGACAGATAAGATTGCTTAAGCCGTTTTCATTATCAGGGCAGTATAGATATAAAATGCAACTGCCAATTATTGCGACAACAGCGCCACGCAATCGCAAGTGAATTCGCATTGAGACCATGGAGAACAGATACCAGGAGGTACATCTTTATGTATAAAAAATGTCTATAATTAAGGGTGGCGCTACAGTAGTAGGTATCAGAGTAAAACCGGACAAGTGCGAGTCAAACTCGCTCCCCGAGGATTCCGTACCAATTTGGAGGTACATATTATATACATGGCCTTTACTAAGGCCTTTAATATAAACATTTTTTATTTTTCGCCAGTTTTTCTTAATTTGTGCTGTAAGAGCTTGCTTTTTGCCAACTTTCGAGATTCTAGGTTAAAGAGAACTACCATATAAGTTTTTCACCCAAAATTTCAAGGGTACTAGAGAGCTAGAATTGGTAATTTTGGTACTTACAAGTTTCGTGAAAATCTAAACTTGCCCATGTATTTTTATCGTGTTGACTCTTTATTTATATAATAGGAACTATAGGCCTCAGCATTAAGTATAAATTTTAACTTGCTGGGACCACCCATTCCTGAGAAAATCGGTGGTGACACACGGATAGACGGACAAACGGAAAGGAGAGTGAACTAATAAGGGTTCCTTTTAACCTCTTGAGGTAAGGAAACTCTACTCTCTACTCTAAAAACTAATATACAACTGCTACCTACATTTCGTCTTCAACTTTTACATTCCTACCATACCAAAGAGTATATCTACTCTAGCGCCACTCTGGACGGTTTTAAACTCAAATTCAAATATCTTAATTTTGTTAAACGAAACCGATGATTATTTGAAAGCGTCAAATTAATACATACTAAAAAAATAATAAAATTATGATATATTTTTGAAAAAATAACAAAATTAAGTTAGGCGGTAGTTCCAAATGTAAAGTGCATGAAAAGAAGGTGCTAAGAAACTCATAGGCCACTCTTTTTTAAATCATCAAGTTTTCTTTACAAAAATAATTTCTACTACTGTTGTAACTCTGTTTAGGGTTTTGTAGCCAAAATAGCAAAAACGGAACCCTTATAGTTTCGTCATGTCCGCTTGTCTGTCTGTCTGTCCGTATGTAACAGGCATTTTATTCAGACTACTCAATGAAATTTGGTAAAAAGTCTTTGTCAAATTTTTTGGGCACCCCACCCCATACACGTAAAAGAAGCTAAAAAAAAAAAAATCATTAAATATTAACGCGTAGTACATCATTCGACAGGTCTTTTAAAAATATTTTAAGGTCTCTAATATATTTTTTTGATTAAATAAATAATTTTGGAAATAATCGCTCCAAAAGTTGCTTAAATGTACCCCCCTTATCTTTTGAACCGTGTGACCATAAAATATTTAAACAAAATCACAAATTAAATGCTTTACACTAAAATTATTTCAGACATGATCAGATATACCGTCATTGAGTTATGGTCGAAAAACTGCGTTTCTTAACAAAATATCTTTTATATCTTAATTTGGTGGACACGATTCTTTGTCTCTAAAATATTATGTAACAACAAATCAAAGGGAAACCAAGAAGAATGGTGTTCTAAGGACCCTCCGCCACTGATCACTAACCACTAGACCAACAGGCCAGTCAAACAAACACTTTCAACTTCTTTCTCATATAGGTAAGAGTCCTCCTGGGGGTCTAGACAAAGTCACATTTGAAAAGCGATGTCTTCTTCTTCTTCTTTGAGTTTATGGCAATCTAGCCGTTTTAACGGCAAATTTCTGCCAGTGTCAAGTATTTATGCGCTTAATACATGCACATAGTCTCGTTCTTAGTCAATTATTACGTATTCAAATATTTTTTTACAAGTTAAACTCGGAGCTGTAAAAATAATGGCCGGTCAGTTCGCCGCCATTTTTACAACTCAGACAAGAATTATTTTACATGGTCTTTGACCGAAAAGCGATGTCGTTAATGGAAAAGAATTATAGTATAAAATTTGACGTTTGCGGTGGAGACCATAGACATTTTTTTTTTTGCGAACGATTAGTACGGCCACGAAACGGATGTACCTTGTCTAACCCCCCTAGTCTTCTACACTCCATGTTAGAGACTTACTGCGCCAGCACAATATATCTTGTTTGTTCTAACCTTTGCTTTACTTTCAATATCGTTTCGTTATCGATGTCACGACGATATTATGTGTCTTCGATTAGTACTATATTTATCGATGACGATTATGACTAATGTCACCTTATTGAATCATGTGTCATGTACATCGAGATAATAATGTAGGTATTACATCAATGGTCTCATGTGTTCAACGAAATTTTGACAGATATTTTTTTATTTTGAAATAGCTGCTTCTCTTTTATTTTATGTAATAGGTTTAAAGGTTAATAATTTAAAAAAGTATGACTTATAAAGTTCTATGCCATAATTGTTTTTAAACTGTCGTGATTTTTATACATATTAGATATATTTCGGGACTTAATCGCGTGAATTATTTAAAGGTACAAACGTCGGGCAAATAAAAGGTTCATACCTTTAAATAATTCACGCGATTAAGTCCCGAAATATATCTAATTCTATGCCAAAATCAAAATCTGGTAAAAATCCATAATATTTTTTTTATCAGGGGAGATATAATTCTTATGCCATACGTCTTTCACTACTGAATTTTAACAAAAAGAATATGCTATAACTATTTAATAATAATGCCAACAAGGTAGGTGCAATACTAATAACATACCATATCTGCTGCTGAAATTTGACCAAACCTTTCTGTTACACCCTGTATATTTAACATAAATACATTTTTTAAATATATTACTTTATGTTAGAAACATAAAAATGTTAACCTATCTTATAACATATAATGTTAAATATTAGACATTTAAAATTTGTGCTGGTAACATTTTACCTACCTATTTCGGGATTTATCATTCGGGATCTAGGTTTCGTCGATTTGAAATTCAAAATTCGGGGTTAACGATTCTGCGATATGAAATTCAGGATTCGATATTCGAGGATTCAGTAGAGACATATTTAAGATTTAACGCGCGTTAAAAATCGATTAAATAGAACAAATGCAAAACAAGTTCACGTTCATACGGCAACGCATATTTTTATGTCGCGTGTTGTATTTTCAACACTAGGCGTTAGGAATAGATCACATAGTCACATCGACAGACCCGGTCGCTGGATATTTAACGCACATAAAAATCGCTTCGGGGATTAAGAAACGGGATTTGTGACAAATACAATAATTTCATATTTGAAAGATAGAAAAATTTTAAGTCCAGACCCAGGAATCTAACCCAAGACTTCCGTAGCCAAACCGGGGATTTGTGACACCTATACTACAACTTGACAGGATCGCATATTACCCCCAGACACAGAATAAACCTTCGTGCCCATCACACAAAGTTTTATCCTGGGTGGAGATTGAGCCGCTTAGCAGTCAGGGTCACTAACCATTAGGCCAACAGGCCAGTCAACACTTTACATTTATTTTTTTCACGTAGCACCTTTAGCACATAAATTATGTTCGTGGGTTTGATTCCGATACATAGGACAAAACTTTGTGAGATCCTTTAATGTTATTCCAGGTTCGGGTTTACTTCGTGTCCTTTGATTGTACCTACGTTTGTAAAACCCAGAACAGGTCTCTTTCTAGTACCTACCTAACGCCGCCTAACGGTAGTGTCTCTGTAAGACTTTTCTTTAAAAATATAATTAAAATAAAACTCACATTAAAATTAAATTACCTACTATTTTATTATAAAACCATAAACCTGTTTAATTTTCATTAAATAAAAATAACATAATTAAGAGGAACGTAATAATAATTCTCTTGAATCTGGAGACCCTACTCTAATTCAATGAAAGCGAAGTTTCGATTAAAAATGAGGTGGTGAGTACAGAGTCAGCAACATCAATTCAATCCACTGGTGTTTGAAAACCGTCTATGGGTTTGGACTTCATGTGATTATTCAAAAAATAATAAGAGAAGTATACACTGTACACTCAAGAAATTTAAAAAAAATGAAAATTCATGAATTTCGTTTCGTTTTAGAGAAAGAAAAAAAATAGTAGGCCCACTGTTTTTTTGAATACTTACATCCGTTCAAGTACTTTTAATGTTTCAAAATTAATAACAAACCTAGTTAGACGTAATAATTATTACACCTTCCGTGATGCCATATCTGATTGCAATATTATAGGCATGATCTGCTCACCTAGACAAATGACATTCTATTCGATTAGAGTTTACTTTAATCGAATAGAATGACGTCATTGTGCCCGCACAACTGCTAATCGCATAAGAACAATTTTCGTATTTACAGTGTTGCGCGCACTATTATGTCATTCTATTCGATTAGCGTAAACTATAATCGAAAAGAATGCCATTTGTCTAGAGGCCCTGGGGAGTTAACCTGCATATTGTGAACTATTGCTGCCCAGAATAAAATCAAGGGTAACAATCGTTTTAACGTTTAACGAATCTTTTAATAAGTACTATACTTGCCAAATTTCTGCACCTCCCGTTTAAAATGTTATTGCATTATTATAAGAAACATTTTGTTGCATTTATACTATCACAAAAAAAATTATAAACTAACGATGTTTACTGATATTGAATACTGATGATTTAAAAGAAGGTAATGTCTCCGTATCATGGTGACATTACCATCTTTTAAATGTTTTAACTTAATATTTGATTCAATAGTTTTAATTACATTCATTAGAAATGTAGGTACATTTGTTGTGTAAATAACGAGTACAGAACTAGTTATTTAATAAATATAACAGTTAGCAGATATCACGCCATAGCTTCGTATATTCTGATACATTTGCTATCCCATCCTTCAGCTGTTGTCTCCTGAAACAAAAATAATTTAGATTTACCTAAACTTTTCATTACAATAGTCACTGGTTTTTATTTCCAACTTCTCTTCATCCGCTATCAAATGTACGTTAAAGAAAAAAAGTACAGAATAGTAATGTAACTACTAAAACAAGTATCTATCCATGATTAGCAAAACAAAATTGAATTGATTTGAATTTAATTTTCTCACTGGCTTTACAGACATTCTATTGTTCTGAAGTGCGTGCTTAACTTTGTGTTTGAGTATGAATTTAATATTTTACTTGTATATATTTGTGTGTGAGTTGAAAATAGTTATTTTTTTATAAAAAAAAAGATAGCTAGCTAAGATAGATAGGATTTAGTCCCCCACATTAGTAGCAATCTTGTTAATGCCTCCAGCTAAACTCAAAGGCTTGTGTTAGGAGTGGGTTCACGCCGGTAATATAAGTATAATGGGTATGATGGGTAGGATTCGAACCCGCGACCTTACAATTGCGAGACCGATGTCTGAGCCATTAGGCTACTGCGCTTGCTTAAGTTTGCATAAGATATACTTATACTTCTCTCTTCAAATAATGTCTAAGTATGAATTTATTAAGATGTTTTTTAAGAGTTTTTTTAGTATAAATCATTGATTTTTCAAAAAGTAGATTAGGTACTATTTACATGTTCAATCAATCAATAAGCCCTCCATTCTGAACTTCCGTCTGTTTTGAAGTGTTTGTTTTCCTCTTTTAGAGGATATCTCTAAGTTCAGTGTGCCAGTTGGCCTCCTCTAACATTTTCCATTGCGTTCAATCTCTGGCAACCCTTCTCCAGTTAGGGCCCGCTGTAATCTTCAACTCCTCTTCCCATCTCTTAAGTTGTCTTCCCCGCTTCCTTTTGCCATATCGGAGATACCAGTCTGTCACAATTTTACTCCTCTTTTCTTGAGTACTCCTTAACATGTGGCCTGTCCATCTCCACTTTAGTTGGTCTATCTTCGTAAGTACATCTGTAATTCTTGTCTTGGCTCTTAAATAGGTGTTGCGTTTCCTGTCTTGTTTCTTAATGCCCTATCATTTACATGTTAGTAGATAATTAATAAATAAACAGATGAATTTGTGTTTTTAAAAAGTATAAAAATAGATTTTAAAATACCTAAACTCGAATAAAAACGAACAACAATCAATAAATTAGAGCTAAAATCGAAAGCCGCTAATGATATTCTGATAAAAATATAAAATTTTGCTAACAAATAAATCGCTTATTAAAAATAAATACCTACAAGTCCTACAACATTCTGTATTATTAAAATAGTTTTTAACTAATTAATAAAAAATACTGCCTATCACATTTCTTGTCACTTCCTAACACTCGGCATGCTTATTTAATAGTATTATAATTAATTAATAATTAAAATGTAGTATTTTATTTCATCATCATTATAAATTTAGGAGGTATACTCTCATCGATGAAACTAATGCAGGTGCTTCCGCATTTAGATAATAGCATTATCTTTTACTTCCATAAACGACAGCTGCCTTCTCCTTAATTTGTCTCTCTCTTTCTCTCATAACTTCTACTTTCCCCTCAGTAATGTTTCTGATGACGGCATCATGTCGTATTTTTTAATTCTCGAATTTTACTAGTTAATCCTCTTTGCTCCATCTAACAGTTAACTTTTGGAGCAAAATTGAATACTTTCTATTTTAAGCTGGGACCCTGTCTGTGTCTGTGTTCTAGAAAGGACTTTGATTTTACTCTCATTCCTCGCGGATGTCCCGTCTTAGAAGGAGATAGTAAAATATTTTGTCTTCAAGTGGGTGGGTGTTTGACCATCCAGGTTGTTTTATGTATGACTGGGATATCATACAGTACTCCTATGTAGCCTCCTTGGTGGTATTTAAGCAATTAAAAGAGGCATACCGTAAAGTACCACGCCATAAACCTTTTAACGCCAGCTCCACACATTGGATCGGATGTGGATCTGGAAAATAGCATTGGCACTAACGTTGGGACGAGCGTTGGAAGTTGACCAAGGTGTGTCGGTGTCGGGGGTCCAGGACGCGGTCGCACCCTCCTGCGGGAAATTCATCTCGTGGGGGGAGGCGGCGGGGATAGTCTGTCCCGTCGCCGGCGAACCGAGTGACGTCGAGGCGCAGTTGCGCGTGATGTCGTTTGGTAGGGCTGTGGGCGTGATGGACGGGGAAGTTTCCCACGCTCACGGCTTTTCGCGATGGCGGCGTTCTGTGTGTACCCAGGACGCCGCAGGAGCAGGAATGCCCGATGGGGCTATGCCGCTGGGTGGGTCGCCGAAGAAATAGCAAATTCCGGCGGCCTATCCGTGTAAACGCGCGTGCGGCGTGTAGGTACACGGCCGATTTTTTAGTGGGGGCAGGTCCCACACTACCTCCAGCGTCTGCCCCGGGTGCTGGAGGTGAGCGTTAGGCATTTTTTACGGCCATAAAAAAAAAAAAAATTGCGCAGCGGCGCACCATTCAACAGAAAATGAGAATGATTTATTAAATCAAAGATTTATTAATTTTTTTGTAAATTTATATTAAAAAAATGTAAATTTCTTAGAGCAATTTTGATTTCTATATCGGACATCTCCACGTTGGTTCTGACAGAACAGGAATGGTATAATAGCCAACGTATAAAAGCTTCACGAAATGAACCGACCAACGTTGGTACAAGCGTTGGGGCCAACGTGTGGAGCCGGCGTAACAGTTTCGATACATACCACAGTTAATAACTCGGGTGTGAATGTCCTTCTGTGCGTTGATTTTCGGCCGCATGGCTCTAACTGTATATGCACAAGGTCACCATCATCCATTATCATCTGTGATTTAACCTGGAAAGTAAGAAAAGAAGGGAGTTAATACGTTTAGCATGAAAATATTCATACCAGGCATAAGGTATACCTAGTCTAGCCATAAATATTGTTACGAAGAAAAAACATTTTTTTTAATTGCAAATAATATTTATTACTTTTACAGTGTGTTAGTTTAATACATAAATAAAAAACAATTCAAAATATAAAAAGCTTATTCGAAGTGGTCTCCATTGGCTGCAACACAGTCCTTTAAACGTTGAGGCCAGTTATCAATAGAAGCACGCACTCTTTCCATGGGAAAATTCTTCACTGCCAATCGTATGGATTGTTTTAGGAACTCCAAATTATCATGGCGTTTAGAGCAAGCCATACTCTCTAAAACTGACCAAAAATAATAATCCAGCGGATTAAGATCGGGACTAGACGACGGCCAGTCTTCAGCTCTGATGAAGTCCGAAACGTTCACTTCCAACCAAGACTGCGTGGACCGAGCTTTATGACCCGGCGCTGAGTCTTTTTTTTTTTTTTTTTTTTTATTCTATGGTTGTTTTGGGGTTTTTATCCTTAGTAGGATACGTTAACCCCATTGTGGCCTTCTTACGGTTAGTCTCTATTAGAGGGAGAGTCATTGCGGGGCGCCGTGATCATCCGGCATAAATATCTAGCTGCCTCTGATGTTGGTAGAGAGAGAATGGATTGTACCATTCCTACATCATAAATATTGATCTTCAGTGCCTGTATCAATGCCTCTCTCTCCCCTCGGGTATGGGTACATTCGGCGCTGAGTCTTGTTGGAAGGACCATACTTGGTTATTGAACATGGTGTTGTTAAGGGGTTTAACTACCTTCTCAAGAATGGTATCTTGATACACTTGTGCCGATGTTTTGATACCTTTTTCACAAAAATATGGCTCAGTCACTCCTTCATAGCTAACACCCCACCAAACCATCACTGAAGTCAGATAATGCCCACGTTGCACTCTGTCGACTAATTGGGAAGCTTCCTTAGAGCTTTGAGCATAAATACGGTCATTTTGTTTGTTAAAATGTTGCTCAACTGTAAAGATTTTCTCATCCGTAAACAAAATTTTTCTGTGACCTCCCTTTGCGTACCGCTTCAGTAGTTGCTTCGATTTTACCACCCTATTCTTTTTTAAATTATCAGTTAAAAAATGACCAGTGCGTCTCTTATAGGCTGCAAGTCCTAAGTCATCTTTTAAAATGCGTGACATGGTTCTGGGTGCTATCTTCATCTCCCGAGATAAAATCTTTTGCTTTCGGACAGGATTTCTTCGAATTCTTTCCCTTACTGCTTTGACCACCATTTTCGTACGAACACTACGTGGACGGCCAGATCTTTTTCTGTCACAAACAGAGAAGGTCTCATTGTACCTATTAATAGCCCGGTACACAAACATTTGACTAATACCAAGCGTATGGAGAGTTTTAAAAATTACATTCGGCTCCATACCAACTTTGTGTAATGCAATCACAGCGATTCGGTTTTCTTTATCACCCCACTCCATTTTAATATAGCAAAATATTGTACAATGTATTGGCGCCAAAATTAGAAAATACAATGAACAATCGTATAAAAATGACAGATTCCAAATTCAAATGTAATATCTTTCTTATTTTTAATTGTAACAGTATTTATGGCCAGACTAGGTATATAAGATATATTTTGGGACTTAATCGCGTGAATTATTTAAAGGTAAGAACCTTTTATTTACCCGACGTTTCGGTCGAATTGCACCGATCGGTAATAAAAGGTTCGTACCTTTAAATAACTCACGCGATTAAGTCACGAAATATATCTAATACTAGCTGTCCCGCGCAACTTCGTATGCGTAAATTTTCCCCGTTTTTGCAACATTTCACGTCGCTACTCCGCTCCAATTAGTCGTAGCGCGATGTTATATAGCCTATAGCCTTCCTCGATAAATGGGCTATCCAACAAAAAAGATTTTTTCAAATCGGACCAGTAGTTCCTGAGATTAGCGCGTTTAAACAAACAAACAAACAAACAAAGCAAACAAACAAACAAACTCTTCCGCTTTATAATATTAGTATAGATGTATAAGAAATTGCAAAAGTTTAAAAACAAAAATAAGGTATATAGTATCTAATGATATTTTTATACAACGTAATTCATTGTATACTTAGTGAAAAGCTCAGACATTCCAACAAAATTTATGCAAGCTGTATCTTTGTTGAAAATGCAATATTATGGTACCATAGACCTGATCTGATGATGGAGTCGGAAGGATGAAGTCATAGGAACTCCTAAACTAAAAAAAAGAAACCTAGCAAGTTTGGGCTCATTTGGTGTGTCTTGACAAGTATTCTGTAATTTATTTATTACTTCAAGAAAACATATAAAAACGAAAATGAATATATTGAAAACTAAAATAGTGTTCTCGACTAAAAGACCTTTTTTTGGAATTTTGACACTGTAGCAGTGTATTTGACAGGCAATTGACCTCCCCCCCTCGGCGGTGGTGGCTGACACCGGTACATCAATCAAAGATTGTACCGACTTACTCCACAAAATCAGGTTTGCAGTCCCAAGTAAATATCCTCGCTACACAATTAAACTCTTAAGCGCTTCCTTCAGAAAAACTGTTTTTGGTCAAAATTCACCCGTCTCTCGCATCTCTCGCCTATTTAATGAATGCACTGAGTCCACTCATTTATACAACGTTACACTCCACAAGTTTAGCAAAACTATCAAACAGAGTATCATTATTAAAAACATTTAAATATAATAACCTGTTACCAATAGCTATTGTATTAGTGCCATAGTATAAGATTTCTCTAACTAATAAGTTTATTTTTCTATCGCTTGCCTGTAATAGGTTAAGCATTTAGCTTGTAAGTCTTGCCTTGTATACTACTTCTTTGTAAAATGTAATAAATGTTGGCAATCCTTAATTAAATAAATAAATGAACACCCCTTCCACTCCCTTCCTGAACAAAGTTCTGGATCTGTTCCAGTTCTCACTGCGTGCGTCTCAAGGTCATGATTACATTTCCTATCTCACTGTGAACAGGCTTTGCACTGTTAAAATAATTAATTAATTATTTGTAAATTAAGACATGTTTCAAAATCTACTTTCTTTCCGGTTTTAAGATGCCGCCCAAGAAGGACACTAAGGCTTCGGCCAAGCAGCCCTAGGAAACATAGAAGAAGCAGGAGGGATCCAGTGGCGGCAATGCCAAGAAGAAGAAGTGGTCCAAAGGAAAAGTCCGTGACAAATTGAACAACCAGGTGTTGTTTGACAAGCCCACTTATGAAAAACTGTACAAGGAAGTGCCCCAGTACAGGCTGATCACACCCGCCGTCGTCTCTGAAAGGTTGATGATCCGTGGCTCACTTGCAAGGAGAGCACTCATCGAGCTCAGAGAAAAAGGTTTAATCAAACAGTTAGTCCAACCATGGACAGGTGATCTACACAAGGGCCACCAAGGGCCATGATCCTGTCGCATAAGATTGGAATGTGTCACTGATTCTGGGTAAACTTTTTTCAGGTTTATACATATTTAATGGATTATATTCTTTGTTGATTTATTGTTCTTCCCCGCATCTCCCCAGATTTTATATTAGAAAGTTTGAATATATGATAGGATTTTACGGCAATCGTCGCGACATCTACCGTGTTTACAAAGAACTTGTACGGCTTTGTGAGTTTCGTTACGGAAACCATTTGCCGGTACCCATAAGGTCGCGGGTTCAAGCCTGAGACGAATTTTAGCTCCATACATTTAATATTTTTGAAGCGGCGGTAGCCTATTGGCTAAGGCATCGGTCTCGCAATTGTGAGGTCGCGGGTTCGGAACCTACCCATTATACTACTGATGTGAACCCACTCCTAACACAAGCCTTTGAGCTTAGCTGGAGGGGTTAACAAGTTTGCTAGTAATGTGGGACTCAACCCCACATTGCTAAAATATGTATAAACAACAACATATGTATAAAATTTGCAAATAACAAAAAAAACTACAAAAGTGATTGGGTGCGGTTTGGAAATAGGTATAAAAGAAGTTTGAAATATAAACTTTTGACCACGAGTCGGGGTTTATTTGAGGTTAGGTAATAGGTCGTCTATGTTATAGACTTAGGATTTATTATAGGTAGGTATACCTAAAAGTACTTATCTAGGTACCAAACTCACGCCAAAAGAATACCCACTAGCCACATAATACTTTACGAGATCGCAATGTATTCATCTTTATTGTTTATACCAGATGTTTTCTAACATTACGGCTTTTGAGGTTAATTCACCTATCATTTTGATACCCACATTTATATGCAAATTGGAAATCAGCGTTCATTTATATTTGAGAGTTAAATATATTTTATAAAATTTTGATATTTATTTAATTTATGACTGTGATAATAATTTGTAGTTATTCTATGAAGAGGTCATTGCACTGAATATAGAATATATCAATTTGTCTTAATCAATTATGGGCACATACCTACTCATAGATATATATTATGATGGTTTAAAAATAACTATATAAGATGACGACTTATTTAACTTGTCGAGCATTCGTTATTTGCCGAAAAAATACATTTCTCTAAGTCAAAATTATATTCTTTTTTAAAATAGCCCTCTTTTTTTACTAACAACTATAAAATAATATTTCAATGAAATGTAACAATCAGTTTTTAAAAACATTGTAGTAATTGTACAATATAAATAGAGATAGCTGTCCAATAGAGAGCGTTGTAAATTTTTTAAAGATTACATGGTCCAAAATAACACAAGCGTCTCACAGGCTAGTTTCCTGGTTAAACAAAAAATCCAGACTAATCTATCCAGACATACATACAAATACAAATAAATGAAATTGAAGTGTCTGTTTCTAATGTCAAAATAACAGTTCTTTACTAAATGCATAAGAAAGTATACATAGTGATTTTTAAAATATTAATAACCCCTAGCTCTTGGCTTCTTTAAATTATACCAAATAACTTCGAATTACAGTAGGATCAACGTAACTTGACCGGATTGAAGTTGGCGGAAAGTGGTTGCCCAGATGCATTTTTTAGTAGTAAATGGTGACAGGAAGCGAGGGACGGGGGCGGTAATTAAACCAAGATAATTATAGAAGTGATTACGCATTACATTGTCATAATTAGTATTACTAACTCATGTTTTTTGTGATTTTTTTCGTAAAGAAATTATTTTTCAAACTGTCTTAAGTATTTACTTTAAATTTAAACTTTTATAAACTCATAATATAGTATTTTTATATTGTTTAATTAAACTTTTGTTAGTATTTTAATCGAATAAACATAAATAATCGTTTCCGTAAGTAATTTAAGAGTCGCATCTCTACGACATGCGCAAAAGTGTTATGAGCCTAACTTCAATCCGATCAAGTTACGTTGATCCAAGTGTACAATTTTTGATCTCTACTTTTGTCACACAACTAATTACTACACATCTAAGAGACCTCGGAGTAAAATCAATGTTTCTTTGTCAGGTTTAGGGCCTAAACCTCACAATAAACATTGATTTTACTCCAGCAAAATAGTCATAATTCGAAAAACAAGTGGTACTTAGATGATTTTCCAAAACTGATTACAAAGTTTTTTATAACCTCTCTTTAATACTCTCTATAACACAGAGAGTATTATACAGAGGTTATTAGTATGTTACAAATCACCCTGCATAGGGCACTTTTATCCAAAACACAGTTTTTATTTTTTGTCTGTCTGTTTGTTTCGACTAATCTCTAAAACGGATGGACGAATTTTGACAGGACTTTTACTGTCAAACAGCTGATGATGTAAGGAGTAACTTAGGCTACTTATATCATCACGTCTATTGGGACTGAGCAGCACTGCTACTTCACGCGAGCGAAGTCGCAGTCACAGCTAGTTATAAAATTAGCATATAAACTATCAACGATTTAAGTCCCGATAAAATTTTGTGTTTAATAGGATTTTTTATAATTAATCATTTCATAAAAAGTGTTTTGACTAGAAAAAATAGTGACGTCATAGTCTGGCATTTGTATGAGATCTCAAAACAACATCTGCGTTTTGATATAATCTTGATTTTGTTTTGTCTGGTTGGAAACTAGCTTAAAGGTTATACAGAGAGGACCAGGGGGGCTAGACAAGAAACATTCGTCCTGTGGCGAATTTGCTAACGCCTACAATGTCAATTCCAAACAATCGTCTCAGCAAAAAAAAAATGTTTATGGTCTCCACCGCAAACGTCAAATTCTTAAAAAATAAAATGCGCCATTTTATTTCGTTTTCTACATGGCCTTACTATTCACTATATTAGTGATCCATCAAATGGAAAAAAAAATGCGAAGATAGTATCAATAGTGCAGCTTATCTACGCATCGACTTGTATTGACCACGTGACGGATTTCAATTCCATACCTTTTGTACCTACTTTTCCTTTAACGACATTGCTATTCGAATATGACTTTGTCTAGGGCCACAGCAGTGCAGGAGGAGGGGAGTAAGGCGTTTGGCTCTCTCTTCTAAATAAAACCCGTCGAAAAACAGTTTCTTTTGTTTGAACCCAAATCGGGGGATCTGGGTACGTTTAAGACATATGTATACACATGTACCCTCTCTCAGAGCCTGTCGGACTGAGTTTCTCAACTGGGAACATCGTAAAGCAAATTAAGAAGCATAATTTGACTGCCTCTGTGGCGCGGTGGGAGTGTGTCCGACTGCTACGCAAGAGGTCGTGGGTTTCCCACACGGGACACCTCTTTGTGTGATCCAAAAATTGTTGTTCCGAGTGGGGTGTACTTTGTGTCCGTCACTTGTACGTTTGTAAAGTCCCCCGCGACACAGGGCTTGCACTATAATGGGGGAGTCGTCTTTGAAAGAAAAAAAATATATATATGTATATAAGCTAGTAGATAATTTGTCACAATTTCCTATCGATCTAAGACTGCAAACCGTGCATTTTCCATATCAAATATTCAATAGATGATTGCTAAGTAAACTTACCTACATACGTCAATCTGCCTAGACAAGTCAATATTTGAAATTATTGTATGTTTATTGCTTCAGTTAATGACAGTCGGACAGTAAGTACCAATTTATTATGATAGCTGTTTTAGGGGAAAGTAATATTTAAATTAAGTTCTTCGTAAAGTGTAATTTATTTCAATTTGTAAATTTTTAGGCTCCCGTAAAAATGGCAAAACGGAACCCTTAAAGCTTCGCCATGTACGTCCGTCCCGCCCGTCCGTCGCAGATTAGCTCAGAGACTGTTAGTGCTAGGAGTAATTTTGCATGGATACACACATTACTTACGTCGACAAAGTGAAAGAATAAAATCTTAAATAACATTTTTTTTAAGACTCAGACTTTCACTTACCTATTTTTGTTAGAGTCAAAAGCCCCCTGCCAGTTAAATGGTTGATGTTGGGTACATTTCAACCGTGTGACCACGGTTCGAAACAGAAGTGGGGGGGACACAATTTATGCAATATTCACATAATCAAAAAAGTTTATTAGAAACCTTAAAATGTTTTTGATAGACCTGTGGAATGATAAAACATTTTTTTCCAGCTTCTGTTATACAGGGTGGCTTTGAAATCAGCCGACAAATTGATAGGGGAGTATCAGCACCGTTAGTACTTACATTATGCATTGACAAATTGCGAATTTAAATTTTAAAAAAAACATCCGATTTTATTGCTTAAAACGACGGTGCCAGGTCTATTAAGGTTTAGTAAACTAAAAGAATCAGTACATTATCATTATTTCCATATGTCTAAAACTTAAACAAATAAATAAAATGAACAAAGTTTAAAAATCGTACGACGCGCTATAAAAATCATATGATCATAATTTCGTAAAAACGTAGTTCATTCAAAGGGTCATTGATCATAAACACCAAATAAAGAAAGTACAGAAGGTAACATTCAAACAACGCGCTCAATAACAACGGACACTTAAACACCGTTCACGGACACAAAATCTCGCGTCGCCTTCCAAACTACGTGGTCTAAAGTGATATTTATACCCTGTTCCATGTGAACGATGTGTATGTGCGCGTCGCTACGCATGAACGTTATCTTCTGTACTCTGGGTGTTTTGTGTAATGCACTCCCGACGACAAATCCGATCGGGGATTCCGCCGGCCGGCACCTGTAACGCGGGTGGTGCCGCTGGGGGGAATGAAACATACCGATATCGATACTTTTTCGAAATCACATACTTGTAAAGTAGCATTCTTAAATGTAAAGGAATGATATTTTTACAAGTGTTAATAGCTTTTTAGAAAACTTCTAGTACGATCGCATACTCTATCCAGTATTCTAATAAAGTTTGTTAGGATTGTTGTCGAGTACATTTTAAACAAACTTCATTTATTTATAAAAAGAGGAATTGAAAACACAAATCATACTTACTAAGAAGAATTAAATACATTAATACCAACACAGTAAGCGAGTCACTTCAGTCCTTGTAAGTACAAGTACGAGTGAATAATTACAAGTATGTAACTAAAATAAGTAATGATCATTATCTACGGAAATATCGATGAATTTCATTTGCTCCCATAGTATCATCCCTAAACGGCGCGGGCGCGAGCCAATCGTTGCAAACAATTTCACCAGTCGGACGAAAGCTTAATTAGGTGACGGTCGTGTGCTGCATAAAAAAGTAATCGATTGTGTAGTTATCGAAGTTGTGTACTGTTAAGTGATAAGTTTTCGAAGATGCCTAGGGGTACGAGAAGAAACAGTGAACTTTTTGATAACCAACAAATTTTAAATGTGGTGATTTGGTATAGCCAAACTAACAATTTAAAGAAAACGCAGCGAAGATGGCGAGAAAATTATCCACGGCAAAACCAACCGTCCTTAGAGAGGATACTAAGTGCCACTCGAAACCTTTTGGACTTCGGTAAGTAGTCTTCATGTTCCTACCCATGCCATGTAAAAGTATGAAGGAAAAATTGGTTTTACATTGTTTTGTTTCGCGGCATGATAGGTAGGTTAGGTACAGATAGTTCGTCTATTCGTTACCGTACCTAAAATAAGGCAGTGCACTGTATAAATATTATAATGGATAACAAAGAATCGTACAACTGTTAGTCGCGGTACTTAAATATGAGGACAAATAAATTGATACAAAAATGAGGTGCGCGAGCGCGGTTGTGCGTTGCATACATGCGCTGCGGTGCGGCGGCGGGCGCGTCGACCGGGGAGTCCCGCTCCCGCACCCCGCCGTCCCCTCCGCGCCGCCTGATCGCGGTGCTGTGTTGACTGAATGACTCGACACTCTGTCTGTATTCAATCATGCTCACGGAAACAAAAAACGGCGGCGCATGGAGTTACATATTAGATACTAATGTATTTTTTTTGTATTTTAAAGTATCATAGAACATTAATATTTTCTTCTAATAATATGTCCTAAAAAATCTTGGATACACGCAGGTTTACTCATTGAAGTTTGTCGACTCAATTCAAATTCATCCTGTATGTATGAAGTGCCCCCCCCCCAATAGTATTTATTTTTATTATTTAACCTTTTCCGACCGACATGACGAAACTATAAGGGTTCAGTTTTTTAATTTACCTTACATCCATCAGGTCTTTCCTCTGTGAATTCCTCGTTGAATTTGAAAGTAAACACTATCGTTCTAAACGCCGTAGACATTGTAAAGGTGTATGTATCACCGTCGCGAGTCAGGACACTGACTGGGGTCACTGCACACGCCGCTTTTCGGGATATATAACCAACACCTGAAAAAAAACGGAAAAAAATTGTGAAAATGTTGTTTTTAAAGACAAGTCTTCGGCTTCTTTTTGTTTTTTTAACATAACTAGCAATGTGGGATTGAGTCCTACATTACTAGCAATCTTGTTAACCCCTCCAGCTAAGCTCAAAGGGTAGGATTCGAACCCGCGACCTCACGATTGCGAAACCTATGCCTTAGCACTTAGTCTGAAAGGGCGTATTGAACCGGCATGCCTTTTGTTGAAGTTGTCATCTCATTCAGAACATGCATGCCAACTGACACATTATCTGTAGCCTTCTGTAACAGTGGTCAGATCGGATTGTTACAACGATCTGACCACAACGACTCTTTTGTGTCCATGGTCAGATTTTGTTCATCTTGCTATGGACGGCGGACACAAGTTACGAGTATAAAATTTATACTCGTAACCTTTAATTAGTATAATGTCTAGATTCCTAATCCGGCTAATCTAAAGTTGAAGCAACGAACTGTCAAAAAGTATGGTCAAATGGACGTACTTTTTGACAGATACAAAACAGCCATCAGAATGTTCTAGCCATATTAATGTAGTGATATGATATTTACTTTGACTTTATTGTAGTGTTTCCATTACAATAAAGTTAAATATCCTAGTACTTCGTGAAATGAACCTGATATGAATGCTGGGAATATAAATGTTCTACAGGTATAAGTTGGCGGAGTACCATCTTAAACCTACACAACAACATAAAAAATTAAATTAAATTTTATATATATAATTTTATTATTTTATTGAGCACGGTTAATAAGTCTAATAACTGCTGTTATTTTTTTCCACATTATATATCATAAATAATCAGAAGGAAACCCCCATCCACATTTCGACAACCATTTAAAAGCAATCCGTTAAAACGAGCTTTTATGTAAATATTTAATTAAATTTTTTATAACTTTATTACTTGATAATCATAGAAATAAAAAAACAATCTTGGTTTAATCCATACTTTAATATAAAAAACTGCAAAACTGTCCCGAATACAGATAAAAGTACCTACTGACTTTTATCGGTATTCGCAACAGTTTTCCCACATAAACGGGAGAAAAATTAATACTCGGCAGCATTACTAGTCTTTAATAAAAAACTGTGTGGCATTCGGGGACTGCCGCGGTAAAGCTATTGCATAGCAACTTTTATCAACTTATGCAATTATAATTTTTTTATTTTTTTTATTTATGCAGTATTTTTTTTTTTCAATATATTTCGGAGCAGCTCGTCTCGATCCGTGCGAGCTTCGTACAATCGTACCATATACATATACGTTAAGCGAACGCTCGGCCGAGCTACATGGTAGGCGGAGTGGGGGGTGTTAGGTTTTTTTCGCCGCGATAAAAGCTATGCAATAGCTTAAAAACCGTACGTCAAAGAGCGTAGTATTTTTTTTTATAGGCTTATTGAGGGAATGCTCCATCTATACATTTTATAATCAAAGCTCGTAACATGTCATAACAAAATACAATTTAATTAGTTACTATGATCTGATCACGGCCATTGTTTTGTGTAACTACTTAAGAAAACGGTAACATTAACCGTCCAATGTAGGAAACAGTGGAAAGAATTGGAAGAGGCCTTTGCCGTAAGGCACACCGAAATCAGAGACATTCTGTAATTGCATGCGTGTAAATAGTAGTTATAAGTTTTTTTAAAGATTTATTTTGCCATTAATTTTAAGTTTTCGGAAATAAAGGCTATATTATTATTATTATAAACGTCCAATGTACTATTTAGGAAACTACTGCTCTCAAAGTAATAAGTAGATATGTAACATCTAAAAGCAACAATAAATGTTTATGTACCTATGTAAAAGACGTGGGAGTACTTATATATATTTGGGTGTTGAAGAAACGCCCTCAAAATTGCAGAAAAAATAGATACACAGTACACATTTGGCCGGTGTTGAGTCACTTGTACCACCCAAACAGTCCTCGAAATTAGGAACCACCCCTCTCCCGAAAAATCAAAATGGGTACGCCCATGGTGCCACCCAGATTTTAAACAACAATTTGCGAATTACACAAATCGGTATTTCGAGACTGTTAACGCCTTATCATAAACGACATAGGGGCAGGTTTTTTTCTGTGGATTTTAGTTTTTATAGCCTACTAGCTGACCCGCGAAAGTTTGTCTGCGTCAATCTTTCCCGTTTCTGCCACATTTTTCAATGCTGCTCCACTCCTATTGGTTGTAGCATAATGTTATATAGCCTTTAGCCTTCCTCGATAAATGGGCTATCCAACACAAAAATATTTTTTCAATTCGATTCAGCACTTTTTGAAATTATCGCGTTCAAACAAACAAACCATCCATACATCCTATACATAGGTACCTAAATGGTCTCTTTGAAAATCAGCGTTGCAAGTTTGTCGCAAAACTCGCAACATAAGTATATGCTGAATGGGACCATTTATTAACATAGCTATGACGTGCAAACTGATCTCATTGTAGGTTTATGGTAATTATATGTTTAATTTAAGGTTTTTAATTTTGTATTTTTTATTTTTTTTATGTACGTCATTTATGGCAATAAAGAACCTTTTCTTCTTCTTCTTCAAACGAACTCTTCAGCTCTAGAATATTAGTATAGATGTAATTTCAGATAATAAGAATGTATCTCTGTGCCATAATTATCATCATCTAGACCAGCTCGTTGCTGTCGTGAATGAGTAATATCATCCATCCAAACCTTTCAAATTTATAATATTCGCAAAATAAGATTATGATTCTAATAATGAAAGACAGTTTCTACTATCCAGTTAAATCCTATCAAACACATCTGTGACATATAAAAAACTAATAAAATCCTAAAATGACGGAAATATCACGTATTTCTTAAGATGTGTATATTTTACGATCCTATTTGTATTCTAATGATACATAATATTTTAATATCAAGATCAAAATATTCATAATCGTGTCCAATTTAATTAAAAAAATGTATTTATTAGAGACTAGCTTATGCTTGCGTCTTTGCCCGCAGGGGTGCTAATTATAGCGACCATTCTACTTCAGTTTTTTTTTAATCCTTTTTTCCGCATTAGGCTACAAGCCCTGTGTCGCGGGGAATTTTACAAACATACAAGTCACGGACACAAAGTATACCCATCACGGATCACGCAAAGTGGTGTCCCATGTGGGAATCGAACCCACGACCTCTTGCGTAGCAGTCGGACGCACTCCCACCACGCCAAAGAGCTCTCTAGTCAATGTATGTTTTAGTAGCTGCCCGTCTAAAACAGAGGTTAAGCGGTATCTGGCGTTATATTTAACCTATTTTAATGAAACATATATCAATATTCAAATTAGATATTATACTTTTTAAACTGTAGTAATGTAATCAAAATGTGTTCACGAAGTTTTGTGTTAACTCCGAACAAGTAAAAACACACAAACAGACATACAAAAATAAATCATAGTTTAGGATTTAGATTGTTTTGTGTTTTTTTTTTCAATTGTTTGAGTAATGTTAGTTTTTTATGTAGGTACAAACACAATCACTTTACAATTGTATAATTGTAGAGTTACAAGAAAATTATATAACAATTAATGGATAAATTTTGAAAAAATCGTGGATCAATAAAAATTATAATTTAATAAAGTCAAAAGACCCGCCTGCTCAAAAAAGATCCCCTTCGTATATAATATCATGCAGTCAATCACGCAGTCAGTAGAAGTAGTCTCGATGAACTTAGTAAAGTACCACAGGCTTTTTTTGATGTTATCAATTTATATTTTTTAGTAAATCCTTTTTAGTGTTTGTAGTTTGTAACAACTTTAAACGCAGCTATCGTCCAGTATTGAAAATTGAATATAGAATAGTTGCTAACTAACTTTTTTAGTATCTCAGTAATACTAATACATTTTTGAAATCCCTACGATGAGCCCTTTCATTTGATACTCATATTGCAGTATTAAAAAAAAATGTCACACCTCCTTTTTAGACATCTGACAGCCGCCATGTTTTTGTAAGAACACTCAGGCGGTCAAGGCGAATCTAACGACGTCCCAATTGTCTAACTCCGTCTAGTGATTTGAAAGATATAAGGTAATAAAGAATATTACATATATACATACAAAATACACGCAAAAACATAACCCTTCCTTGCCGTCGGGTAAAAAAGGTACAGAATAATCGGTTTTCATAACGTTGGCAATGTTATTAGAATGAAATATTACTTTAAAAGTAAATAGGTACCTAATACATTTCTCAATGGAATTGTCACTTAATTCCACCAAGTCCGTATTATCTATGCACATATTTAAGAATCAATGACAATGCTATAATTACAAAACAATGAGCTAATTTTCACTCTAAAATTCACAGTTTATTCAAACTAATATAAATATAGTAAGTAGGTATTTAACCAATAAAGCACATATAGTTTTTAAAGTACCCATTGAGGTTATATATTATTATCCAATCTTATGTATTCTTCTTTTAATATTTGTGAAGTGATAACGTCTTATAAATCGATGACCGGGTGCACGAACGAAAAAGTGTCTCGTTATTTATTGGTTGCTAAGCACGTCACGTTATTGATCGGTTGCTAAGCAAGGTTGCTAAGCACTGTTGCTTAGCAAACAATCAATAACGTAACATGTTTAGCAACCAATAAATAACATGACACTTTTTCACGAATTATATGATTCATCATTATTCACTAATCTAAAATGTAATTTCCTATCTTATTTCTGAGTCAATAGAGTAAACAAATTACGAAACAGCTAGCGGTCTAATGTCGCATCGTTTATTTTTTATTAACATCATATTTTATGAGAGTGTGAATTCCCTTGACTTAATTTGTATTTTGAACAAAGCAACAAAGGTTTAGATTTTTCATTAAAACCAAAACGCTTAAACATTATTTTTATTTCCATACCATTATACAGTACCTGGATAATATATCAAAGTGCTAATTTTGCGAAGTGCACATTCTGCGACAAACCCGATAAAACTTTGTGTTATGAATACTACGGTTTATTCCGTGTCATGTTTGTATTTAAGTGCCTATGTTTATTATTTGTCTGGTTGCCAAGTAACCGGTTCTGTCTAGTTTGAGATGAGATGACGTTGTGTAAGTGTCCCAAGATATTATAGAAAGGAGTGGATTTTTTCTCGCTCGGGCTTTGAGCGTGACGACCGAAACAAGAAATTCCGTAACGAAAATAAAACCTAACACCCCCCACTCCGCCTACCATGTAGCTCGGTCGAGCGTTCGCTTAACGTAATGTACATGGTACGACTGTACGCAGCTCGCACGGATCGAGACGAGCTGCTCCGAAATGTAATGGAAAAAAAATATAAATTTTTGACATTAATTTACTTTTTGAATTTTTTTTTTAACTGCTATGCAATAGCTTTACCGCGGCAGTCCCCGAGTGCCACAATTTTTTTTTTTTTAAACTAGCAATGTGGTATTGAGTCCCACATTACTAGCAATCTTGTTAACCGCTCCAGCTAAGCTCAAAGGCTTGTGTTAGGAGTGGTTTCCCGTCGGTAGTATAATGTGTTGGATTCGAAACCGTGATCTCACGATTGCGAGACCGATGACTTAGCCATTAGGCTACCGCCGCTTCACTTTTGCTACTGATGGTACTTTTATATCCCGAATGTGATTCTGCGTCATCACAAGTCTGTCCAGGAAAACGCTACAAGTACCTAAGTACCTATAAATTAAATTCTTCCGTTTTTTATGATGTAGTAGCTTAGTAATTATCCAGTTAATTCGCATTGTTTATTCAAGGCTATGGCACTTGTAACTAGTTACTTTATAGAAAAAAACATGCTTTTTTACGTTATGTATGAGTATATTGCAGTGAGAAATTCCTTTTGTATTTGTCGGCATGGTTTTTAGGGTTAGATGTAAGTAGTAAGTTAATCATTACGCTAACGTGTAGGAGTCAGCAGCACTGTAACTTCAAGCGTATAAAGTCGAACATACAGTATACAGGTGTAAAAATTGCCTATAAAATAATCACAAGATTAAGGTTTTTTAAGTTTGTAGTGTAAAAACTACGTTTGAGATATCTTAAATAATATGTTTGACGAACTTTGATAAATGTTATAAAAACGTTAAAGTTATAATTACGTTCTAAAACACTCTGCCTATACAACTAACGTCTTATTTTTTTATACTAACATAACTTTAATACAGAAATTCGTACCATAAATTCCATTGATTTTAAGAATAAAGAACTATCTTTTATTTCAAATCATTGAAGGTGCAAGTTGTTTAGGTTTTTGCGCTCCAAAAAAAACGTGTCATGTTCAAAGAAAACGTAAGTAATTCTTGAACTCATTATCAAAGTTTCATAATAATTGTGGATATATTATCGATTTATTTATGTACTTAGAATAAATCTAAACTAATATTATAAAGCTGAAGAGTTTGTATGTTTGTTTGAACTGGTCCGAATTGAAAAAATCTTTCACTGTAAGATAGCCTATTTATCGAGGAAGGCTATAGGCTATATAACATCACGCTAGAACTAATAGGAGCAGAGCAGCAATGAGAAATGTTGCAAAAACTGGGAAAATGTACGCAGACGAAGTTGCGCAGGACAGCTAGTAATTTATAAATAGCTAACGCGTCTGTATAACTTGAATGTCTCGAAAACAGTACAGGTGAAGTATACACTAAATTTGCTTTTGTTTGTGTAGACTGGCAGAGAATGCTTTTAACATTAAGTCCGCCTTTGTACAACTTTGTGCATAAAATTTTAATGGCATCGGTCTTGCAATCGTGAGGAATCGCGGGTTCGAATCCTACCCCTACTGACGTAAATACACTCCTAACACAAGCCTTTGAGATTACCTGGAGGGGTTAACAAGATTGCTAGTAATATGGGATTGAGTCCCACATTGCTAGTTCTCTTTCTTCTATCTTAAAAACAAAAAAAGGTTTTTGTGTTTTAGGCGGAGCGTGTAGTTGACTACAAATAAAATCATTGATATTCTCAATGATTTCATTTCGGAAGATGAACCAGCAGGAGCTTACATATAGACTGTGGCGCGGTGGGAGTGTCTCCGACTGATACGCAAGAGGTCGTGGATTCAATCCCCACCCAGGATAAAACTTTGTGTGGTGAGCATGATGGTTTATTCTGTGTCTGGGTGTTATTTATCTATAATATGTATGTATTTAGAAATATATAAGTATGTTTATCAGTTGTCTGGTTTCCATAGTACAAGCTCTGCTTAGTTTGGGATCAGATAGCGTTGTGTGAGTTGTCCCAAGATATTATTATCATTATTATTATATACCTACACTAATCCCCTACTATTACTACTGTGAATGTATACTCCAAAAATTTAAAATTAATAATTAGGCCAGACGTGTGAATTTATTTAATTGGATTGAACCCGATCATTATGGATCAGCATGTAGGTATTTTCGCATAACGTGAAATTGCCACGCACGTTATAATATATGCGCAAAATTTAAAATAATTGCGTCAGTGAAAACTAATTTAAAGTTTTCAATTAAGTACGGCGGCCTCTGTGGCGCGGTGGGAGTGTGTCCGACTGCTACGCAAGTGGTCGTGGGCTCGATTCCCACACGGGACACCGCTTTGTGTGATCCACAAATTGTTGTTTCGAGTCTGGGTGTACTTTGTGTCGGTGAATTGAATGTTTGTAAGGGCCCCCGCGACAGGGCTTGTGCCCTAATGAGGGAGTCGTCTTTTAAAAAAAAGTACATTCCGTGACATAGGCGGACTCGAAATCCGGCGTCCCCACTCTTCTCCCCTGCCGCAAAGAAAAACTGGATCCGCCCCTACATGTACCCTGATCCATACTAATATTATAAAGCTGAAGAGTTTGTTTGTTTGTTTGAACGCTATAATTTAGGAATTACTGGTCCGACTTGAACCATTATTTTACTGTTGGATAGCCCATTTATCGAGAAAGGCTATAGGCTATATAATATCACGCTACGACCAATAGGAGCGGAGCAGCAATAAAAAATGTTGTAAAAACGGGGAAAATTAAAGCAAACCAAGTTGCGCGGTTCAAAACAAAATGGTCTCCTAACTGATGTCGGATTAGAGACTAGCCAACTACGCAGGAGATAATATAGAACACAAGTGTAAGTGTAAATACAAGTGCACTATCTATTCCTTTACTCTCGTAGTCCGATGGGACGGAAATCCGATACGAGCGGAGAGAGATTAGGCATAGGACCGACGGCTTAACATGCTCTCTGACGCACTCTTCGAGGTGTAACAATGTTTGAAAACGGTCACCCATCTATGGATGAACCGTGGTAAGTAAAATCGCTAAACCTAGGAGGTATCTCGATCTGCGCGGTCGCCAATGAGTCAGGGACCTCTCCTAATTAGTTAATTACCTATATTCAACACATGCACATAAATGCAAAGTACCTACGTAAATAATAATAAGGAAATAGAATAAGGATATGATATTAACTTTGATATAACTAATGTATACGTCATAAACAACAAGTCGACTCAAAGTGTTATTCCATAAAAGACAAGTTTTTAATTCAAATAACTCGTGAAGCAAAATAGACTCACTTTGCCCCAATTCAAGGCAAGTTGTTACCCCTTGAGGCATGTTGCTAGTGGACCTAATTCAATATCGTTTGTATAAAAACAAAATAGTATTAAACATAACAATGTGTACACATTAAGCTTGCGCTGTAAAAGAAAATGTTGATTATCTACAAAACCGCTGCACCGATTTCCATCAAGCAAAGCTTAAAACCATCTTGATTAAACTAGCTTTCCAATAAAGAAATCGACATCAAAATCGGTCCATTCGTTTGGGAGCTACAACAGCACAAACAAACAAAACACACAAAAATATACTAATTAAATAGAAAAAAATGTACTCACCGATAAATTTCAAATATTCGTCGAAGTTTTCCGATGATTTCAATTTGTATTTCTTTCCAACGTATTGTTCAATAGATAGTTCCATTGTGTTGAATAAGTCTGTGGTCTAAGGCGGTCAGGCAACAACTAAACCTCGTAGAATTACTAGTTTTCATTCAATTATGACCAATTGAACACAAAGCACTGGAAATACAGAAGTTAAGGTTCACACAAACGCGCTTGAGCAACGCACTCTTTGGAAACGTTTCCACTAACGTGGAGTGGGGCAGAGTGGAACGGAGCGAACCGTTAATTGACAAATGACCGTGGTACCGAATTAAAAATAGTGCCATTTCATCTTCTCGCGTGGTCACGGCGATTAAGGGATTTCTCACCGGAGTTTGGGCAGCAGCGTCCTTTGCGTACCTTAAAACAAACGCCAACTCTAAATGCTCGGCCCAATGTTGGCGCCAATGCTATTTTCTAGATCCACACGTTGGACGAGTGGTGTTGGGACCGACGTTGGGGCAACGTGTGGAGCTCGCCAAGCGTAGCGATTGTGGCAACTACCTTCAGGACCCACGAGGCCTAGACAAAATCACATTCGAATAGCGATGTCGTTAATGGAAAAGTAATGTCACGTGGTCTAATGCGTAGATAAGCTGCACTATTAACAGTATTTTCGCTATTTTTTCCATTTGATTGATCACTAGTCTAGCGAGCGGTGAGACTATGTAGAAAACAAATTAAAATAGCGGATTTTATATTTTAAGAATTTGACGTTTGGGGTGGTGACCATAGACATTCTTTTATTTTTTTGCGAACGATCGTTTGGATCGACCTCTTGTACGCGTTGTGACGTGTGTATGAACGAATGTACCTTGTCTAAGCCCCCAGGTTCTACTGGGAAGACTTGTGCCCAGCAGTGAGATATTATATGGGTTACTAGCTGTCCCGGCGAACTTCGACTCTCGTTTTTTGTAAATCGGGTTCAATTGTAAATCTAAACCATGCTCGAATCACCTTGAACTAACACAAAAAATTTCATCAAAATCGGTCCAGCCGTCTAGGAGGAGTTCAGTGACATACACACGCACACAAAAATATATATATAAAGATTAAGTATGTGTATAGTCAGTCAGTCAATGTGCATAGTGTTTAAAATCGTCCCCAGGATTTCAAACCGTCAATTGACCAATCATTGGTTAATTGACGGTTTGCTCTACTGCTCTCCACTCCGCCCATTCCGCGTCAGTAGAAACGCACTCTTAGACAACGTTTGTAGACACGAAATCTCGGACCACCTCGGACCAGTTTGTTCCCAAAGTGTTCGGTTATTGCGTGGCCCTGAGCGATGTCTATATGTATGTGCGTCGCTCGAGCTCGTTTGTATGTCAATTTTCTTCTGTATTTTTGTTATATTGTGTAGTTTACCAATACTGTTTGTCTGTAAACAAATAGCCACTAAATATCGAGACTACAGAAACCTTAATACGACGCATGAATGTTGTGAATTTAAAATATATGCATATTATTTGCAAATACAATTTAACTAGTTATATAATAACTTTAAAATGTTCTAATATTATTGTTACAACTATGTAACCTGTATGACGCAAATAAATGATTTGATTAATTGATTGATCGAGCATTCGAATAACGCACAGGTATCGCTCACACGGAGTCTCGGGACGACCGAATAAAGTAGTCTGAATCAATTGACCCCAAATATTGTAACACTCACTTGTAACACACTTTCAAATGTCGAAGCTAATGACCGTTCTATGAACTTTTTTGACAATTATGCTTATGACAACTTCCATTTCATTTTCTCAAATGTCAAAATCAAAAGTAACTGTTGGTGTTGTCAGCGATAGTCTGTATAACGTACTAGTACGAGGGGTCAGTATCTGAAATGGTTTGTAATTCTGTCATCCGTGCCGTGGGCGATGTTAACGTGTGTGTGGACGTCACTTTCTGTACTCTCGGTAGTTTGTAAGATATCAAAGTATCAACTCTCTACGAGTATATTATTAAAGTACTGATGTAAAGTAGACTGGTATGCGTTTGATGACTGATATTATGAATCTAATTACAGATTCAAGTTTTAGAAAGTATCTAAATTTAGATGTTTGTTATTCAAAATAAACGAGTTGCGATGAACTTTAGCACTAGAATAATATGTTATTTTTAATTACATAAAATAAAGTTAATTAGGTATATATTGTATTGACAGATTTTGGACACTGATTTATCTCTACAATATTTTGTTCATGTAGGTTTTGAGTGGTCACATAGATAAACCTTCTGATTCATAACAGTATTTTCTCTAACGAATGTTTTGTCTCTGTTTTCTTTAATATAATAAAAGAAGACAACAATTTTGAATAAGAAAGTAAATTTTTATTATCTGTCCTTTTCTCGGGCTTTACCTATTGTTTGCGAACAGGCATTGCAAGTAAATGTAGAGTCGGCTTTTCACAAGTGTAGTATTTTGCTTCCTAAGTGAATAAATATTTTTTAATATTATTATTAATAAATGATTACGTACTTATTACCCATCCTCGAAGTTTAAAAAATATGTTTTATTTTTGTAATTTGATAGATAAATTACAAAATCGTTACTAAATTGCGTTGTTACTTTTTTATGGTTCCGGATATTATGGTCCTACTATTTGCCCAATTAAGAGGATCACGGAGGGTATCTATCTTGGATATACAACATGTAAGAGGTAGGTGTGGTCAAATTTTAGTCTTTATTAAAGTATTGGACCTATCATGATACATTTTTTATGGTTCCGGAGCCAAAATGGCAAAAACGTAACGGCAGTTCGCAAGTTTCGTTATGTCCGTCTGTCACAGGTATTTTACTCAAAGACTCGGTAAGTATTGATAAAATTTAGTGAAAAGCTGTCTTGTAGTAGCCGCTACTTAGTTCGGTAGCTAAATAATAAAAATAATTATTTTTCAGGGGGTACTCCATAGGTACATGTAACAGAAGTTGTTTTTTTTTTATCAATCATCCGGCACATCATTTGACAGATCTTTTAATAATATTTTAAGGTTTTAAAAAAAACAGAAAGGTAGCGCTTAATAAATACTTTAAAGTAAAATTATTAATATTATGTATGTAGTCATACATTTTACTTTCATTACAATATTGTACCGGTAAATATAAACACAAAAAATTTATCACCAATGTATCTAATACACGAGGGATCGGAAATGTAACTCCTTCATACAGGTTACTCAGCAACCTAGTTAGGAGCGCAGAGCTGCACCCGTATTGGGTGCAGCTCTGCGCTCCTCATTGTAGAAAAATAAATATATAATAAACTTTTAAACTATGTAACCAATCAATGTACAATATTTTAAATGATCAATAAACTTATTATAACCAAGATGGCCTATGGCTTACACCTACTCACATTAAGGAATTGATTAGATACCTACAATAACAATAAATTAATTTACACTATTCAGGAAATAGCATTTGCAAAACTGTTCTACAAAACAATGTTTCTCTACAATTTTACGTTACATCACTACATAGTATAGAACAAAGTCGCTTTCTCTGTCCCTATATCCCTATGTATGCTTAAATCTTTAAAACTACGCAACAGATTTTGATGCGTTTTTTTTAAAGATAGAGTGATTGAAGAGGAAGGAGCGGAGCAGCAATGAAAAATGTTGCAAAAACGGGGAAAATTTACGCAGACGAAGTTGCGCGGGTCAGCTAGTGAATTTATAATTAATGTTTATAAAAGAAGCATCAAAATGTGAAATGATTTGATCATACGAAAAAATGACGTCATTGTCATTTTTTCATATAAATTAGTACGGGGCGCATCGTTTTGACGTTTCATAAAAAGATAACTGATTGATTGAAAGATGGTGATTAGATTTGGATAAAATTAGGTACCTACAGTGGTATCATGTATATTATATACTCTCGAGTTTGACGACACCTTTCTGTTTTATGTTATAGATATAGATATGTACATCATTCAACAATAACACTTAAACGTACATTTATAAGGTCTAAAATTATAAACATAAATTAGGAGTTATCAGGAAGTTCAATGCCCGATGAAGTAATCGGGTGTCCCGAATTTTACAAATATCTAACTACCAAACTACCTAGAAGCCGTAGGAGTAGCGACAAATTACTACAAAATTAAGCCTTCTCCTAAATTGTATTGTAACCCATAAAATTATGTAGCTCATTTCCACAAATCAATCTGATTTACATTTAAATAATACTTTATTTCGACTTTGACCGCATGGAACAAATAAAATGTTTAATAGAAGTTTTAAGTATCATAAATTACTGCTTAGCACTACAGGTATCTGCTAGTAAATGTCATAGTTTCCATAGACACACATACACACGCAAACATAGACACTTGACGGGTGTTACAGTGGCGCGAGTACGAATCCCCCCCTTATTCATAATAAACAAAAAAATAGCAGACGTTTTAAGAGCGTTTTATTTAATTCTATGTAAAACCCGGGCAAATGCATGTCGGGCCCCCATTCGAATAATGCAGCTTACAAGAACTTACAAGAAGAAGAGTACAGTTACCAATGGAGTTAGGTACCTACTCTACTTAGGGCTGTCAGTTTAGTAACAAGGTCGACAACTTGAGCAATGTTTCCACTAGTTTTGCGTATAAAATTTAAAAAAACTTACGAATACAAATAACTTAAACTAACACGTATAAGCACTTTTTGTTTAATATTTTTTCACAATTTGATTTATGATACGTGTAACACAATTCAACAATTCGTACACAACAACAACAAAAACTACTAGCCACTCGTAAATCGAATATTTGATTACATAAACCGGTACTATCAGTTATCGAATGAACTAGAAACTCATCCCTTCTTTGTGAGCGGACTGACCGAGTTTCTTCGATACTTTGCGGCCGAATATTCAAACGTCACTTGTTTTGCGAAGCCGTCAACTCTTATTCTGCTTCGGTTATTTCTAGAAAAGCAGCAACAGAAAAGCTTTTGAGAATAACTCAAAGTTATGTATAATTTGAGTATTTATGTGTTTTAAATTTAAGCGTCATTTGAATGCCGACATATTTCTAAGTTCGTATTTGTAATTCAATCATGTCTGAATTGCGTGACTACTTGTTTATCGTGACTTACTAATATCTGATCTATATCTACTAAAATTACGAAGCTGAAGAGTTTGTTTGTTTGTTTGAACGGGGTAATCTAAGGAACTACTTATCCGAACTGAGGAAATCTTTCACTGTTGGATAGCCCATTTATCGAGAAAGACTATTGGCTATATAACACTGCGTCCTTACGCTACGTCCCATAGGAGCGGAGCAGCAATGAGAAATGTTGCAAAAACGGGAAAATTTACGCAGACAAAGTTGCACGGGACAGCTAGTTTGGTATAAAATCGCGATTTTTAAAAACAATACTTGAATAAACTATAAAAATATAATTATGTAACTATTTTATGTATTCATGGGTATATATTATTTCGTATTTCATGAGATTTAATGCCGGGACCGTAATCAGAGTCTTTGTAGATATTTTCTTCAAGTTTTTTGCAAATAGTAAGGGACTAGCCTTCATCATAAGATTACGTAGTGATATACAGTACCAAACGTTTGTTAACATGTGCCTACGTTACTTAACGTTAGAGGTCAACGCACGAAAGGCGTGATAATGATAACAGACACTATTTTTTATCAACAAATACGTGATTTCTTCGACTTAAACATTACGTGACTGGTCTGTTGGTCTAGTGGTTAGTGACCCTGACTGCTAAGCCGGAGGTCGTGGGTTCGATCCCCGCCCAGGATAGAAGTTTGTATGATGAGTACGATGGTTTATTGTGTGTCTGGTTTATCTTTAATATGTATGTATTTAAAATATATAAGTATGTATATCAGTTGTCTGGTTGCCATAGTACAAGCTCCGCTTAGTTTGGGGTCAGATGACGTTGTGTGAGTTATCTCAAGATATTAGTTAAATTATAAAATAGCAACAGTAGTATTGAATTCATACTAATATATTAACTCGTGACTGTCTGTTACATTTTCACGCTTAAACCGCTACACCGATTTAGATGAGATTTGGTATGGAGATAGTTTGAGTTCCGGGGAAAGATAAAGGATAGTTTTTATCGCGATAATAATAAGTATATAAAATAATAAGTGAAAACTAGTCTGGAATAAAAATAACTGGGGATTCGAACCCACAACCACTTACAGGCAGTTCTGTCGTACCTACGCACTTCCATAGTGCCACTGAGGTACCTAACTTTGAATGTTTTAGTAACAAGTAGGTATCTATTGTTAGTTCTTGTTTGTTGTTTTTAATATTTGCGATTTCGACAGGATATTGAATAACAGGATATAAAATATGAAAATCTAAAGTACCTAAGCCTAACATCATGATAGAAGAGCGTCAAGCGTTGAGAGATCTGCGTGGCAACCAGGAAATCTTAGTGCTTATGGCTGATAAAGGAAACGCCACCGTTGTGATGAACTTCAGCGACTATCATTGTAAAATACGGAATCTGTTAAGTGATACTTCCATCAACAAGCCGGTGTCATACAACCCTACCGCGAGAGTTACCAAACGTGTGCGCACATTAATCGGGGACCATAAACATTTGTTTACATATGACGTGTTCGACCGTCTGTTCAAGCCGAGAATTGTGCAGCCTTCTAACCTACATGGCTTGTCAAAAATTTACAAGAAAAACGTATTATTTGCCCGATTGTACGTAAAATTGATTCTCCCTACTTATGATCTAGCGAGACACGTAGCTTCAGTACTGCAACCATTGGTAGGGAAAACGGCATCGTTCGTGAAGGACTCACCATTTTGTGGATATACTCAAGAGCGTACGCTTGGAACCGGACGAGATAATGGTGAGTTTCAACGTCGAGTCATTATTCACTAGTGTTCCGATAGGCGATTGCCTTCACGTCATCAAACTAAAACTGAGGGACAGCGGCCTGCCTAAAAAGTACATTGTTCTACTTAGGAGCTGTTTAAGGGTAACTACTTCTTCTACCGTGGACAGCATTACCTCTAGATCGACGGTGTGGCTACAGTGTGGTCCAGTAGAACCGGTAATGGCCAAAATCTGGATGCAGCAAATAGAAGAAGTTGTCGATCTGCACACATTTCACGTCAAGCTCTGGAAGAGTTACGTCGGTGACGTATATTGTATCATGAAGGGCGCTAGTGACACAGTAAAACAATTTGTAAATCATCTAAACTCGATCCACCGTAATATCAAATTCACATTTGAAATGGAGGCAGGTAAGTCGTTGGCTTTTCTTGATGTGAAGTTATCAGCGGGACAAAATGGTACCCACACAGTTTACCTCTCCTCACTTTTACACCTAGGTGTTAAATCGGGGAGACGTGCTTGACTCTAAAAATAATAGTCCCCCCCACCCCGGATACGCCTATGGATATAGGAAATTATTTACGGCAAGAAATTAATTATGTATCTTACTTGGACAAGTAAGTATACATGATTAATGCTAAAATTACACAAAAAGAAACCCTACCCAATGTTGAATTGACCTATTTTTAAGAAAAAAATTTTATAGATGTGTACAATTTAAGACAGTAATTTCGTGAAAATTCTAAAACGAAGGAATACCATGAAGAAAACTTCAGAAAACATTTTGAAAAAACAGTCCCTGAATTTGACGGTAGGTAAATGAAAGCATCTTTTGTATTAAAGTTACTGTTAAACTACAAAATAAAACGTAGATGTTATATCCGAGAAATTTCTGAAATCTAGTTAAATACAAAAATACTTAGATACAATCGCAATAGCAATTCCCACAACTAGTTTTATACTTACATGACTAGGTATTTAAGAATGTAGTCTGACCAGTTACGTTATAACATCTATTATGTTAACCTTATATTTAACTAGGTGAGTACGTATAGTTATATCAGCTGCAATAATATTTATGCTGTAGGTTAGTAAGTAGCAGCAGGAAGATTTTCTATTCTATACCTAATGTTATTTCCATTAGGTAGTAGTGGAAATCTAAATGATCTAATATAGTGGAAAATCTTGGGAAGTATTACGACAGAATATCGTGAGTACCTACTCGCTAGAATTTTGTGGTATTACCGAATACGGTCACCTGTTTTTAGAGTTCTGTAGCCAAAATGGCAAAACGGAACCCTTAAAGTTACGCCATGTCCGTCCGACAGTATGCAGCTTAGCTCAGAGACTGTTAGTGCGAGTATGGTAGTGGCTGTAATTTTGCATGTATACACATATTACTTACGCCGACAAAATAAAATATATTGATATGCTAGTGGACAATACCTGTCAAAGGCCGCACAGTTTTTTCTCTCTCGTCACTTTAATTGAATAAAAGGAAAGGTACGGTCCAGGAGGTCAATTCACGTATTTAAAGCAGTACAGTTGCAGTGCAGTTGCAATTAAGTTTCGATTAAAACGGCCATTTTCGTATTCTTGTAACTTTGAGATCGATCTCAAAAATGCTTGCCCACCGTACTAGAATCTCGTTATTGCGCTCTCGAGACGCATACTTGACACAAGCGTATTTGAGATCGACCCAAAGTTACAAGAATACAGAAATGGCCGTTTTAATCGAAACTTAACTACGACTGAACTGCAACTGCACTGCTTTAAATACGTAAATTGACCCCCAGGTCTATACGCCAATGGCATTAGTTTGCCGTTTTTTGAGATCGAATGTTGTTTAGGTAACCTATTTTTACCTTTATAACTAAAACATAATTGTAGATAGCTGTTATAAAACCTTGTATTTAGAAATACATAGATAACTGGGTTTATTAATTGTCTCTCTGCTTAGTTTTATATCACAGTGTGTGCGATTTGTCCTAAAAACAAGTTGACCGTTTTCGGTTTGTTTAACCGAAGTTAGTGAACCAAATACTTAGGTATTTTTTTTTAAATGCGTCACTGTTCACTTACCTACTAGTTGATTACTGGTATTGAGTGTAACAGAATATATCTAACTTACCTACTTTAGAATCTATTTAAAGGGATTGTCAGTCCAAGGCCATATTGACACGTAAATAATCAGTCTAATTACTCATACCAACTTGCGTTCAACCAAGCAGTCCTGACGGGTCAATCGTGCGAGGATTGAGAGACCACGTTACCATATAGTGTGAACTCAGTATTCAAAGCTGTCATATTTTTAGACGTTGTCGCCCGTTGTCGGCATGTAGGTATTACAAATTCAAAGGCGTCGTCTTAGGTCCTTTTTACACGTTTCGGTTTCACTAATCGCCCTACTGTATGCTTTTTATACTGTGGCGTATGATGGCACAATATATTACGTCATGCTTTAACGTGTTTGTGCAGATATACAGAATCGACTTTATTGAGTTGTTTACATAAAGCTAATATTATATTTTCCAGTTTAAATTCTTTTTAAAAAAATACCGATCTACTTAAGATAAATTTAATAAAAGATAAACACACAGAAAAACAAGACGTTCCTGTTATTTACTTGAGTTGTGTTTACGTATGTTATTTTCAATATTTCAGGCGCTACAATAAATAGGCAACTTACTGTTTCGTATATTTTATTTTACTAATACTGAAGCAATTAAGTGTTTAAAAGAAAACAGTAGGTTTATCATAACAACTAAATACTAAAAATAAAAACAACCTAGAACAAAGCTATTTTGAAGAAAAACACGAAAATTGTTACATCTTAGGTACTACATAATTCTACAAAGACAATTAAAATAAATGCTACATATCAGGTAAAGATAAGCAACACTCTAGATATTAGTAACAAAAGCATGTTATTGATGGAAAAATGTATAAATATTATTATCACAAACTTTACAAAAACTTGTTTGAGACCATTCAAGAATTTTGGTTGTTCACCTAATGATATAACGCCTGTCAAAATAGTTATAGACAAAAGTTTTGTGTAAAGAATTCCAAGCGTACCTATGTTGCATTCTTAAACTACCGGCAAAATATGTGAGACCACTATGTGATTATAATAATGTCTTGTATACCCACCAAGTTTCAAGCAATATAATTTCATTTCATTTTGTCGACCCAAAGGGGATTTGTCAATGTATCATAAGACGCAGAGCAGACAGAAAGGACATAGATGAGGACAGGGCGCGGACGTGGTATCCTTTAAACAAACTTTCATAGTAAACATTAGGAAGTCTTGCAATGCAGACAAGACCATTTCATTGACACCGGAACCAGCCGGCTATTTCCTATTTCAAAACTTAGAGAGGCGAAAATGCAGCGAGGAAAGTGGATGGTACCGACCACTCATTCAGACCTCCTCTCATAAAAAATTTGAAGATTTGAACTGTCACGTCCGCATTCCGTCTACAAAGCGTCTGTCTGCACCTCGTCCTTGCTTTAAAAAGTTACACCCCTTTTGTTTACTCTGCACCTTACTCATTGATTTAATACTAGCCGTGAAAAATAGAGATCTATTCTCAGCAATTGATGCAAATTAGAAGCCAATAGCAACATCTAAATCATGATACATAAGTTCAATAAGTTAAGCATATGCTCAATATTATAATAAATTTATTCTCTGGGAAGTTCCAGCGCCATTTCTTTTAGCTTTCTCCTGTGTACTTTTGTTGATGCCGTCATAGGTATCGCGTCTACAAATATTACTCCTCCTCTTAGCTGCTTTGCGTCTGATAGAGATTCTGAAATCAGATACAAATGTTTTATAGACCACCTTTTCTTTATCTTCTTTACTCTCTTCCTGTCTTTATTTCCCCGCATTTCTTCTCTCACACTAATTCTTTATTTGTCACTCTTACGTCACCTCGACCTTGGCAGGTAATATCTCGATAGCATCGATTTACATTAAATACACTAGTTTACGAGGTTTTGTCCTTGTAACAAATTATCTTTTTATTCAATATTCCATATCCCCACATAAAAAAATATTTAGATTTTTTTTTAATGAAAAGTTTAGTGCCATGATTTCGATATATTTTTATTTATATCACTAACTATAGATCTGTGCTAGTATTTAAGCACATTTGAACATGGAAAACTCAATATTTCACTATTTCAAAACTTTTTTCTTACAAAAACATCTGACTTGGACACTTTATTTCTTATCTGATAGACTTAGTTGTGGATATGTCTCAAATTAATTTTGAGGCATGTATTCACACAGTTTGTTTTATAATATTGCAATAAATAATTCCATTTTTTATATTTCTATAGATTCCCGAACCAATAAAATTCAGGCGAAATTTGTGCCATCGGATTAATTATTTCTTAATTATGTATTGTTCCACTTGTTCTGTTTTAGGGTTTTACATGTATTCTTCTATTAGTTAAGCACAAGAAAATATCGTAAAACCATCAAAAAAAGTTGCCCTGTGTTATTCAAAGTCTTTCATTAAACTTAAGTTCAGATTACTGAATGTTAAATATAAAAAAATAGTTTTTTTTCAAAATACCGGTTGTTTTTAACTTTTAGATATCTTTCAGGTAAGTGCTTACCTTTTACCAAGTCCTTGATTTCATCTGCAGTAACTTCACAATCAGGGTTTGCCACAACGCAAGCCACAGGTAAATCTCCGCACTCTGGGTCAGGTATTCCAGTAACAGCTACATCTAAGACTCCTGGATGCTGACGTATTACTGTTTCTAACTCCACTGGTGATATCTGTAATTGGAAGGTATTAAAATAAGCTACATAAAATATACATAATCTGCCGTAAACTGTTCCTTCAGCTGAGATTTAAGCCTCTTCTCTAAGATAGAAGAGCTACTGCGCAAACGCAGTATGGATTGGTGGATGATTAGAACCCGATTTAGATTTACTTGTTGCACAGCAGTTGTTGAGATGTTACATGCCTTACAATTTTTGGTTGTAGCACATGATCTCTTCACGATATCCACTTGTAGCGGTCGTTACCATTGAGCCACCATCATTGCTTTGCTCTAAGAAACGAATTGTAATTACTTAATTCTTAAAATAGAATGTTACCTGATTACTGTTATACTTCAGCAAGAGTTTGATCCTCTCCACAAAGAAGAAGTTCCAATTCTCATCTCTGTAGAATGTGTCTCCAGTTTTGAACCAACGGCTTTCTGCAAACGTTTCTTCTGTGGCCTCCTCATTTCTATAATATTCCTAAAATAAGCAAGGTTGTGTTTAAAGATATTAATTGCCAAATTTATACCAAACACCACATTTATAATTTTGCAATATATTAAACTAGCAGGGTCTCTATTCTTTCGATGTCAATTAACACAATTACATTTTTTTTTGTGAGATCATTTTCGATTATCTACTACAATCATTTCTAATAGTCGATCAAAGGTTCAGCTTGTGTTTCTTACCTTAAAAATACCAGGACCTTTTAGCCAAAGTTCCCCAGGCACATTGGCCTCGTAAATGTCATCCTGGGTCTCTGAGTTAACTATCTGTAATGAGTATATTTGCATCACAATTACTACACTACTTTACTGAATTATTCTTTATTTTTATTGGTCTAAACTGTGTAAAATATAGTATAGTAAACATCGTTAATTCAATCTCTCATTTTTCCCCTTCGGCTCTCTGTCCCTATTTTTTTAAATCTTCTTTTGCTTGTTGTCCACTTTTGGAATCATCATCATCTTAATTTTAACAAGGGGTAGCTAAAGGCTGAAAGTGATATAAGCAGACTTAAACCCGTTTTTTCCAATCTCTCTCTGCCACTTCGACTGACGTTATGAGAGCAATAATTTAAAATAGAAAGTAAATTTTATTTACTCTGTACTGAAAACAGGCCAACGGCTTGCCGCAGGAACCCGGGGCAGGATTGTCTCCACAAAAAGCAACACTAGATAGTTCGCTCATACCATAAGTGTTCAGTACTTCAGTATTGGGTGACAACGTCTGAAATAATCATGATGAGATTATTACCTAACCGTTATTAATGCAATAACCCGATATGAGAAATGTATAGATAGTAACATTTTGGGCAGCTTTTTATAAACTTCTGCCGGTTTCGATTAATTTATTAAAACTTAATGGAAATTAATAATCGTGCAATTAAGTGACGACTGAAGAGAGAATAACGGGGAAGTGCCCTAAATTAGAAGAACAAAAACTATTGTTCAATATCTCATTCCTCATAAAAATCTCAATTGATTTATTATAATACATGACTCCATATCGCAAAGTTGGATATTATTTGGGCACTTAACTAGAACAAACTGTCAAATTAGAACTTTCTTTGACCAGGCGTTTAAGCCATTTAACATTTAAAAGGATATATGTTCGTAAACTTTCGCGATTTGTACACATTATAGAATTTCATAAGCTACGGGTCTTAATAGCGTAAGTTGGAACAGTACTGCAGAAATACTCCATTAAGACTGTATACAGTCCGCACTCCAATGTAGCTAAGCACCTACGTACTCCTAAGGATGTCATTCCTGTACAGACACCTGGCGTCTACAAAGTGGATTGCAGCTGTGGTAGTTCATACATTGGACAAACCAAACGCACAATAGCGGAAAGGGTTAGGGAACATATCGCGGCTGTGCAAAACCGACAGACAAACAAGTCAGCAATAGCGGAACACTTGCTGGATGCGGGATCCAATCACTGGATTGAACTACATAAACCACAGGTCCTCTCCACTGACCGTCACTACTACTCCAGGATAGCGCGGGAAGCGGTTGAAATAAAAAAAACACGTTAATTTTAATCGAGAAGATGGATATCGTTTGTCAACATCGTGGAATCCAGTGATCAGCAACTGTACACACCGCCGAACAAACATTACGCGCCAGTGTGCAGATGTCGTTAGTGTTGTATGTCGAAGTACCGACGGTTCCGTAATAGTGAGTCATAAAAATCAAGCGAGGGTAGTTTCCGAAACCCGCGCTTCTCGGACGCGACGCTGAGCTGAATTAGTCTACCCGTGACCACGGCCGTTGCAATACGGTCGAAACGTCGGGCAATAAACAAAGGTATTTAGCCTTAAAATAAAATATTTACGCGATTAAGACCCGTAGCTTATAAAATTCTATAATTTAAAAGGATGTCTTATCAGTATAAATGACAAACGGCTGGACTAATAGAGAAGTCATTAGGCAAAATGATCGTGAATTATAAGACCTTCCATGTTTACATGACTCTATATAGCCAGACCAATCTCATCTTTTCACCACGTTATGATTGACTTCATTATGTATCATCATACGTAATGAAGTCATGCTGATGTGAATAAAGATAAGAATCAAAACCTTGAACTCGTCAATGATATTCTGTGGCACAGCGCTGCCCCCTAGCATAAGTATTTCCAAGGAAGTAAAATCACACTGATCACGGTCACCAGGTTTCATAAGTGTTGTCATCAAAGTGGGACTGAAGATTGTGTAGGTTGGCTGAAAATTAAGATTTCAAGGTCGGCAAACAGCTTGTGGTATCTCTAGGTGACCTAATTTTAAAATGTTAGTCTTAAAAAAAGGAAAAAGAAACATTGTAAAATCATGGTAAAATTTCCATAACACTTTTTTTGACAGAATTGCCATTACAGCTAATAGAATGTTATACATCTTACCCTAAAAGTGTTAATCAGGTAGTAAGTATGCTCGCGTGTCATAGGTTTTGAAGATTGAAGCCTCGTGTACCGCAATATCGGAGTTAGTACAAAGTGGATGATGGCTGTCAACCATTGCAGAGGGGATCCGATCATTGCTAGGTTGGTCGGTCCAGGGAACTGTGTAAATCTAATCCTAAAAAAAAGTATTTGAGTTATGGTAATGGACATGGTAAATTAAGCAAAATTACTCTAATTTGTTTCAGATATATCTACTCAATTGGTTTTTAGATAACCATTTCAGCTTTATTTTTTTAGAAATAAGTACACTATATCTATTTGTACACTATAATAACAATATAATTATAATATAATAATATCTTGGGACAACTCACACAACGTCATCTGATCCCAAAATAAGCAGAGCGTGTACTATGGCAACCAGACAACTGATAAACATACTTAATTATTTCTAAATACATACATATTATAAATAAATAACACCCAGACACAGAATAAACCATCGTGCTCATCACACAAAGTTTTATTCTGGGGGGGGGGGATCGAACCCACGATCTCTTCCTTAGCAGTCGGATACACTCCCACAGCGCCACAGAGGCAGTCAATTTATACATTATAAGTCATTTTATTTTCATTTTTTTCCAAAGTTGATAACGCGTTGACAAGAGCAATTATACGAGTATCTAGATTCACTTTTGTAGATTACGTAGCAAAGATCTTTAAGCATTTGTGATTGTAAAAGAAGTTATGATTTAAATTGACTACTATTTACCAAACATAAGGCGTAGAGGATGCTAAATTCTTGTGGGTGACCGCAGCCGATTTAGGCAACCCTGTTGTTCCGCTTGTAGCTATAAGAAAAGCTACCGTGTCAGCTGGATCGAAATCTGAAGCCCTAAAATGTGAATACAGTTAACTACGATAAGATTCTGAAACGATTTGGAAACAACTGACATCTCAAACGAATTGAAAGCAACTGCAGACTTACGATTTAAGTTCGCAGACTAGTGATTAAACAAACTATTACTATTTAAACTGAATTGAATTAAAGACAATTTGATTGGATAAGGAGTTATCGAAATATAAATTGCTAATACAGCGCAATTTAGTCTCTGAAGATGAAATTTTAACTCTCTGGTCGTTCTAATGAAACATTAAGTTCACGCCTTCTTATTATATTTAATATGTTTCTCACAAGAGTTCACAAAAACAGACTTTGACTTGAGAATTTTGAGAAACAAAACGGAATTATATGCCGTCATTAAACCACGTGCATTGTAATTCAAAATTAATTGTTGCGACAAAAATATTTTCGATAACTTCTTAAAAGATAAAAGTCTTTTGAGAATTGACGAGTTGAACAGTTTACTTGAATTCATCCACTGGTGTGTCGTCCCCATATTTGTCCATAAATTCTTCAAAGCTAAAGAGGTAATCTCCTTTATCGAAGGTGATAATATGGGAATCTGAGTTGAGATTATTTAACGCAACTTGTATATCTGGTGCTTTCTCACTTTGGCAGAATATTATCTTCGGCTGAGAGACGTTAAACGTGTGCTGGAGTTCCTCTGAAAGAAAATAGATTGCGTTTTTTTTCAAGAACAACTCCCGTACTTCTTTCCCCGAAATCTCTATCATAAATAATACTAGGCAAGTGCCTAGTAATTTTCTGACCTGATAATAAATGAGATTGGTTATTGGCTTAGATTCCCACACTCCCGATTTATGTGATTCACTTATTGTTGTTCCGAGTGTCCGTGATTTGGATATTTGTAAAGCCTGTTGTAATGCCCCCGAGACATAGTGCATGACTGCGGGAGTCGTCTTTAAAAAAGGGATATTTAGTACCAACATGGACTTTACCAATTACCATCAATCCAGCCATTAATCCAATAAATATCAGCAACTTTATCAACAACATATACAGTCTACAAAACACTCACGTATGGTTAACGTCCTATCCACAGCCCCCACAATAATTCCAAGATACAGCGCCGCATATAAAGGCACAGTAAGATCTAAGTGATTTGGTGCCATGAGCGTTATGACGTCACCGTGTTCCAGGCCCATGTTCCTGAAGCTGGTGGCGCAACGCACTGTTCTACGTAGTAACGATGCAGTGTTCTCGGCTTCGCTTGTTGCACCATCGATCTGCGTAATAAATATGGTAGTTCTTGAAACCAAACATGAACTCGTCAGTTAGTTTTACTAATACATCCCTTAAAACCATTTTAATGGTTTACCAGACTAGTCACACTTTAATACAAAAATATGACCTAGAATTGTATGAAAATACGATCATATTATATTTAGCCTTGCTTCATCTGCTCTCTTTTCTTCACCATAAAAACAAAACAAAAATTACAAGGCCATTGAAAAAAGTAGCTCTAACGACGTCAAAAATGTGGTCTGTCGCCGTATGGTCGAAATTCCTTTGCACGTCGTAAAACATCTAGGTTTGATTTTTCCTTTTCATCATATTCTGACGGTAACTGATCTCAACCTTAACGCCAGTTTAGTTACACTGGATTCTTTGTCAAAACGGCAGACCACTTTCTTTCCCAACTTATAACATTTTTTATTACCTGAACCACAAAATTAGGGTCATCTTTCATGCTCTGCAGAATGATCTTGCCAATATGGTGTCGGTCTGAGGGTATCCCGGATTCTGCCACTATACGAGATGTTAGTTCACCTAAATACCAATGTAGAGAGTCGTTGGCCATCCGTTGAAGAGTCATATTGATATTCTGTAACGAAAAATATGTTGCTTTTAAAGCATTCCAGTCCAAATGCCATATTAATTATGCTGGCAGGGCAGCTTGTGACTAACTTTTGGGGAGTCATGACTTCACGGACCCAATGACTACCAGAGGATTCCTACCCTTGTACTTTATCTTTGGCAATTGACATCCTATCATTAAAGAACATCATCACTTTAACTAATAGAGTACGTAAGTTGATATTTGTTTTTAAAAATCCGTGACACATTGCAGACCCCTTTTTGATCAAATGGATATATCAGGCATTGGGGCAATCAGTTATTCAATACTGTATTACCTTTTGGGGTGGTGCTCCCAAAACTGTCATGATAACCATCTTACGAGCACAAAGAGCATATTTCATAATGCACACTGTATTAAAACAACACACCCCACTTTCTCACAACCCTAGCCTACTAAGAGACGTAAAGATATTGCATGCAGCTCCCACTCACAATCTAAATATGTCTTCACATACAGGTTCTATTCATTTCTGGGCCTTTTCCTCTATAACAAAATAAATAGGCATTTAATAATATATCCCCTAAAATGTATTATTGTAAAAATAAAATTATACAACTACTTGCAAAACCTGTCCTATGATCAGACAGAAGAATTGTTAGCTATAACTAGTTAAATAAAAATTAGACTAATTTAAATAAGAACACAGCATTATACCTTGCACACATAATATTAGTTACTATATGTTTCTGTATTTCTTTTAAATAAATATACACTGTTAAATGTATTGTAAATTACAAATTTTAATTTTAACCACTTTTCCCGCCTGTGGTTCAGGTTTTTGCCTAGCTCACGTATCTGAGCGATCTTCCTGTATATTTTTTTAAATTAATTGATAACCATGTACTTATTATTATTTGAATCAATGATTAAGATTATAATGGTGGAAAAAAAAAATCAAATACATATATGAACTTGAAAACAATTCACTTATTTTTTGAGGCAGCCATGTAAAAGGGTAGATGTACAAAAAAGTTTGTGCTCTTTTTACGCTTATATTAATACGAAAATCAATACAATGATGAAAGACAATATTTTTATATTCATGAATTGTTAACTATGAGATTCAGGGTTAAAAGTACTAACTGCTATATTATTAACTGCTATATTATTAACAGCTATTACCGGAGTGGCTTTATTGATTAGTAAACTCTATTAGGGTTGATAGGAAATATTACATCCCTATCTATTATAGCCTGTTTATTGTTTGTTTTGTCAATGTGTGCCTCTTTAATTGATTAAATTAATATTGTCAATAACTGCCTGTGTGTGCCTCTTTAATTTAATTAAAAAAAAGAAAACTTAATTTGTTGAATTTATGAAGTGTGTAAATGAATAGGGTGATTCGGATTTCCGTTTCTGTTTAATGTATAGAGTGCCCCTCCTAAAACATTTATTTTAATTATTTACCTACCAAACTAAGTACAGGTTTATCCATTGTGTAGTTTTAAAGTAAAGAAGCCTGTGACGTGCGAACAGAAAAACCCACAGACAGACAGACAGACGGACGGACATGACCAAACTTTCGCACAATATCCAACTACCCTCCAGAAACAACAACACCTCACATAATGAAATTCGTCAAGCTGTTTGTCGTTGTTGTAGAGCGTGTCAAAGAATGGATATTAATGGACAAACATGGGTAGTTCTCCTAATCCGTGCCAATTTGAGAATTGAGTTAGAAAATTTTGCTCTTAATATAAGCTTTTTATATAAGTTGGTAAGTTCAGATGCTATTAGTAATGACAAAAATTTCCAACATAAACTTGTCGTAAATCTATACTATTACTAATATACTAACACTAATAATAATATACTAATAATATTATAAAGCTTAAGAGGTTGTTTGTTTGAACACAGTAATCTCAGGAACTACAAATCCGAATTAAAAAATATTTTACTGATAGATAGCCCATTTATTGAGGAAGGCTATATAACATAACGCTACGACCATCAGCCTATCGCAGTGCACTGCTGGACATAGGCCTCACTAATTGCACGCCACTTTGTTCTATCTTCGGCTTCTCGCATCCAGCTCCTGCCAGCCGTTTTGCGTAAATCATCACTCCACCTGGCCTGAGGGCGTCCTACACAACGTTTGCCGAGCCGCGGTCTCCTCTAAAGAACTTGTTTACCCCAACGGTTATCGGTTCTTCGGCTAATATGGCCAGCCCACTGCCACTTCAGCTTGCTAATCCGGTGGGCTATGTCGACAACTTTAGTTCTCTGCCGAATCACCTCATTTCTGATTTTGGTCATAAGAGAAACTCCAAGCATAGCCCTTTCCATAGCCCGCTTAGCGACTTTGAACTTGTGGACCAGCCGTACCGTCAGTGTCCACGTTTCGGCTCCGTATGTCATGACGGGTAGGACGCACTGATAAAAGACTTTAGTCTTAAGGCATTGTGGGATCGACGATGAGAAGACTTGACGTAGCTTACCAAACGCTGCCCAACCCAACCGAATTCTCCTGTTTACCTCGTCCTCTAAGTTGTTTCTACCTAACTGCAATGACTGCCCGAGGTACACATATTTTTGAACAACTTCGTGAATTCGGCGCCGTGCACCGCTGTCGGTTCCGGTAGTACATATTCATTGAACATGACTTTGATTTTATCCAAGTTCATCCGTAGGCCTATGCATACAGAGGAGTCAGCCAGGTCATTCAGCATCCGTTGCAGGTCCTGCAGAGTTTCCGCCATGATGACAATGTCATCTGAAAATCGCAAGTGAGAGATGTATTCACCATTGATGTTGATGCCCCGCCCTTTCCAGTGCAGCGTCTTGAACATATCCACCATTGCATTTGCGAACAGTTTCGGGAAAATAAAGTCCCCTTGCCTCACTCCTCGATGCAATGGTATAGGTTTTGTTTGCTGATTCTGTACTTGAACGGATATGGTGGTGGCTTCGTAGAGACATCTCATCACTTGGATATATCGCCAATCTACTTGGCATCGCTGCAGAGACTCCAGAACGATGGGTTTTCACGTCGTTTTTTCGTTAGCCCTAAAGTCTTTTCCGAGAGCTTTGACTTACTGCCCTTACGCTGCATTTCACAAAATCTCGTACCTTTTTCCCTGAGTATCCGAACCACATTTACGAGCTTCTGGTTTACGTCTGTTGTGGTTTCCATGGCAGCAAATCAGTTATCCAGGTTTGACTACGCTACGACCAATAGGAGCGAAAAAGCAAACGGGGATAATATTCAATAATTATAGAGAATTAAAATTATGGTAATGGAGAATTAAAATGTTACCTACATTAGAAGGTAATGAGGCTTTAACAAAATGTGGTCAATTTTGTTTGAAATTAGTAAATTATACTACGGAACTTTTATATATTTGATATAAATATGTCAAATAGGTAGCCTTTAACAAAGTTCCATTTCATTCTAGAAATATATTATCTATTTATTTAGGTGTTTGGTAAATAATAACATTTTCATAACCTATAAAAAAAATGTATTCTGATATTCAAATGTTTTTATTGCTACACAAACACATAGGGGGAAGTCCCGTAACCCCGGACGTCTCCTAAAGCCGGACAGTATATGAATCGGTTTAAAAAAGCGCGCCAATTCGTTACTTGTGTCGCGGTTAGAAAGCCACATAGAAGTGTAGCGCGGGGGGGCACGCGCGCCAACCAGTGCCGACTCGTTCGTCGTGGAGCGTGGTGCAAATTTAGAGGTCAGTAAAAATTTCGTTCTAAGTAATATTTTAGGGTCTGTAAACCGTATTTAAAGTATGGACTCATATTAATTATGTTTAATTATTATTGACATGTTACTAAACTGCCATAATTCACGCGTTTTATTGTGATTAATAATACACAATGTGAGTAAGATTTTTTCTTGAATGTACCAAAGGGTCCCTAAGATCGGACACTCGAAATGTCCCCTAGTACCGGACATGTATTAAAGTTAGGTATTTTTGTTGTAGTAATTAATTTTATGTATTGTTTTTTTAGATTCAACATGGGTAAACCCAAACCAAGATGTAAGAATACCCCCAAATGTAAAATATTGAAAAAAGCCATCGAGAAAGTTATGTCAAAAGAGTTTTCTCTGCGAAAGTCATCTGAAGTGTACAACATACCAAAAAGTACCCTATTTGACTACATTCAAAAATTAAAACGAGGGCAGGAAATAAACCTACCACTCAAAAAAGGCAGATTTGACCCAACTTTTACCGATGGATACGAAGAAGCTCTAATTGCGCACGTGGTGGATATGTCCAATAGGTGTATGCCTTTGACTAGAAAAGAATTCCTAAAATTGGCTTTCGATCTCGCGGAGAAATTAAAACTAAACCATAGATTCAACAAGGTCAAGAAAAGTGCAGGTAAACATTTTTACTATGATTTTATCAAACGCCATCCTGAACTCAGCTTGAGAAGGCCAGAGTCAACGAGTCTTATGAGAGCTGTTGGTTTTAATAGGCCACAAGTTGACCGTTTCTTTAACAATTTAAAAGAAATGTATGAAAAATAGAATTTTAGTCCATCGAACATTTATAACTGTGACGAGACAGGGGTCAGCACTGTCCAGAAGCAAGCCAAAGTACTGACACTCAAAAGTAATCGCCAAGTTGGCAAGTTGACTTCTGCAGAAAGAGGTAAAAATGTCACAGTAATGTTCTGTATGAGTGCTGCCGGCTATTTTGTCCCACCACTCTTTATATTCCCTAGACAGAGAGTTAATGAAAGATTGATGATTGGTGCCCCATCTAAAAGCATTGCTCTGGCACAGCCAAACGGATGGATGAACGCTGAATTCTTCTTGAAGTGGATTCAATACTTTGTAAGGTTTTCAAAACCGTCTCAAGAGAAGCCCGTGCTTTTGGTCCTAGATGGTCATTGCAGTCATAAAGATCTTGCTGTTATAAGTTATGCAAAAGATAATCACGTGCACATGATAAGCACTCCACCGCACACCACCCACAAACTGCAACCCTTAGACAGGGTTTTTATGAAACCATTCAAGGATGCATATTTTGAAGCCTGTGGGTTATGGATGAGGGCCAACTCTGGTGCAAGAATAACAGAATACGAAATAGCTGCAATGGTGACACAAGCTTTCACTCGCGTTGCACGTTTGGATATAGCTAAATCTGGATTTCAATGCACTGGAATTCTACCTTTCAATCCAAATGTTTACACAGATTTAGATTTTCTGCCATCAGCTGTAACCGACATGCCCATGCAGTCTGTTGATGAAGGGAATGTTTGCAACGACGCAAATATGGATACATCCCTGGATCTGCCTCAAGAGACTTTCGAAGTCAATGAAAAGGAGAATATTGAGACGCAACCGTCGACAAGCAAAGCCATTGTCTCTGTAATTCACCAGCTATCACCAGTCCCAAATGCTGCAGCAAAGCGAGCAGTGTGTCGCCGACGAAAAGCTGAGAAAAGTGAGGTCTTGACATCCTCGCCCTACAAAAATGCGCTCGCTGAAAATAAAGCTACAAAGACCAAACCTGTTGTGGTTAAAATGCAACAACTTAAAGGCAAGAAAACTAACGACCCTACAAAAATAAAAAAAAGTAAGAAAATGACTGCAACACTAAAGACAACAATTACTGCAGCATCAAAGTCATCGACATTAGTTACCGAAAATGCAACAACTTGTTTAATCTGCCTAGAAGATAATGATGAAGATTGGATTCGCTGTCAAGCTTGTAATCAGTGGGCTCATGAAGCGTGTGCTGATTATGAAGAAGGCTCAGATATCTACATTTGTGATTTTTGCAGGTTGTACGATTAAATTTTTTTGATTTTTTTAAAAGTTCCTAGTTATGACCAAAGTTTATTAATATTACGTATAGTTTTCTTTGTTAATTGTTGATTTGTTCTATTGTAATTGATATTGTTACGAATTTATTATTAAAGTAATGTTTAAGTTCAAATTATGGAGAAAAAGTTGACTGTCCGAAATTAGGGGACCTTCTCGAAATACTTTTTTTCACTATATCAGTTTTTCCTTACTATCTACTGCATTTAAAGTAATATTTGGGACCACCTATATGTCTGTGATGATTACATATATAGTTGAGAGTTCTTTAAACCTAAATAAACAAATTACACTATAACTGTTATTTTTTTTCTTTCATTACTCCTTAAGCGTCCGGTACTCGGGGACCTCCCCCTAATTATTAGTAGAGTAACTAATAAATTATTAATATCTTCGTCTGTTCCTCGTGTATAGCAGGGTGATAACGAAAACGAAGGTAGTAACAAAAAGGAACATTTAGAATTTAGAAGTTAAGAAGATAAAATATTAAATATGACTGAAAAAAATTAGTAAATTAAAATAAACTAGGTATTCTACATAATAATCTAAACAAATTGAAATACGATAAAAACAGTGGTTGCCAAAGGTAATTTGAAAATATTTGTGATGAAATTGTGATTAACTGTAAAACTAAAATAGCATATGTTACATGGTTAAATAAATATTTTCAACCGACTTCAAAAAGAAGGAGGTTCTCAATTCGTCTGTATGTTTTTTTTTTTTTTTTTTGTATGTTTGTTCACCGATTACGCAAAGCCGGCTGGACCTATTTGAAAAATTGTTTTTGTGTTTGAAAGGGTATACTTCCAAGTTGGTCCCATTGCCATCAGATCACGATCTGATGATGGGATCCTGGAGAAATCGAGGGAAATCTTAAAACATTAAAAGCACACCTACAGTGATTTAGGTATATTTCATAGTGATTCGTGCATTTACTCTTAAAAAACACCAATTGGTGAAGTGGAACTGATGATGAAGACCAAAAATTACGAGCAGACCTATTCAATATTTCACAGTTTGCTTGTTGTTTCAATTAAGTACTTTAATATTGTATTGAGTAGCACTTTAATCTCGATATACTACTATTAAACAATGTAATAAAGCTGATAGTGAACTCCTCAACAATTAACGGCCCTGCATCGGGGCAAGCAATATTTCGTAAAAGGATTTGAGCAGATGACATAAGCCTATTGTAACTTATGTGAATTATAAACCAACCCACTAAAAAGTGAAAAATAAAAACTTTTTAACAAAAAATATTACCTACTTCAAAAATAAATACAAGGCAACTAAAAAGCAAAAAATAATATACCTAGAATAACAAAAACAAATTAAACATTTTGAAGTTGATGCCGAATAAAACATAAAGACTTATTTCATGGCACCAACTTCAAAATGTTTAATTTGTTTTTGTTATTCTAGGTATATTATTTTTTGCTTTTTAGTTGCCTTGTATTTATTTTTGAAGTCGGTAATAGTTTTTGTTAAAAAGTTTTTATATAATTTATACTTTATAACTTTTTTTAAGGAAAATAATAATAATAATATCTTGGGACAACTCACACAACGCTATCTGATCCCAAACTAAGCAGAGCTTGTACTATGGAAACCAGACAACTGATAAACATACTTAAATATTTCTAAATACATACATATTATAGATAACACCCAGATACAGAATAAACCATCGTGCTCTTCACACAAAGTTTTATCCTGGGTGGGGATCGAACCCACGACCTCTTGCGTAGCAGTCGGATACACTCCCACTGCGCCGCAGAGGCAGTCAAAAAATGAACCGTTAGCAAATATACCTATAACAAGGAAAAAATATCAAGCAGATCACCGAATGCAAATTTCGCTGACTCACTCCTATATTTTAGTATATATCTCTCGTGTTTCATAAGCTAGGACAACATTTTATAAACTAAAAATCTTCCCAGACAAGCAGTCGAATAGCAAAAAACCATCTAAATCGGATCACTTTTAAGAAAATTGCAAACATTTCGAGAAATTTACATACATACATCACTACACACATACTTACGGGTCCAGCAGCAGCAGAGAACCACCTTTATTGAAGGCGGTTAAAAATACTATTTTATCCTTATGCTAGAACATCCAGATTTTTTGGTTTAACCATTGATTTATCTACATTTAAGAAAATGAATCCTTATTTCACTTGGTCACGAGATAACTAGATAACGACTTTACCGATTTAATTCATTCCTTTTTTAGGATTCCGTAGCCAAAATGGCAAAACGGAACCCTTATAGTTTTGCCATGTCTGTCCGTCCGTTCGTCCGTCCGCACCTTTGCTCAGAGACTGTTAGTGCTAGAAGGCTGTAATTTTGCCGACAAAGTGAAAGAATAAAATCTGGAAAAAACAATTTGGGTACCTCCCCTCCCCTTTATGTAAAGTGGGGTGTGATTTTTTTTTTCTCACCTACCCTATCGTGTGTGGTATTATTAGATAGGTCGTCGTTTGTAAAATATTAAGCTTTAAAGTACAAAATTTTAAGTTCGAGTCAAGCCCCCCCCCCCGCCAACTAAATAAAAAAATCACGGTAGTAGTATATATAGTGGAATTAAAAGGAAAACTATCAGAGCTAAGTAGGCTTTACAAGTTTATGAGTAACAGCTGATAAATTGAGAAGTAACAAAATTTTGGTAGGTACAAATTCCTTTGAAAAATAAAAATATTACAACGTTATAATCTACGCTGTAAGTATGAAACAAACACAACAGAAAACCCACTTCCTTAACCACATTATTCGAATGAGGGGGGGGGGGGACTACGGAACCGTACATTGTGCGTGGCCCGACATGCACTTGCCCGGTTTTTTAGTTTTCTAATAGTCTGTAGAAGGTCCTTATGAAAAAAAAAGAAAATAAAACAAAGTTTGCCGGTACAGCTAGTTATTCTTTAAAATAAAACGTTACTTGATGTTGCGATGGGACACAGAAGGTAATGAAATTTTGTTATTTCTCTTTTTTCACGTCAATTTATCTTTCTTTCTTTCTTCTTTCTTCTTCTACATACGCTAGAAAAAGTTTGCACTCTTAAATAGAAATTAGTCACTACTAACTTTCAAAATGCCTCTTTTATACATTACTAACTTTCAAAATGCCTTTTTATACACTATTAACTTTCGCCCGCGGCTCAGTTATATCAGTTATCACGATAAAAACTATTCGTTGTCCTTCCTCGGGAATCAAACTATTTCCATACCAAATTTAATCTAAATCGGTTCAATGGTTTAAGCGTGGAAAGGACAGATAGAAACACAGAGTTACTTTCACATTTATATATTAGTATGGGTAAGTACCAATAAGTACTAATTATAAATACTCACTTACTATTACAGAACCTCTTATTTAAAAGAGCCTCTAACTTGAGTTGTCACAAGTCACAAATACAAATGATGTGCGATCTATCGCGACGTAGTACTACTGTACTCAGTCTAGTTCACAGAAAGATTCCTAGAACACTTTGTTAGGTTAGTGGCACATCGAGATTTTCATACGTTCAGGTTTCCGGCGTCGGGTATTCAGTCGCCGGCTACCCGGCGGCGAATATATGGCCACCGGACCGGACGGACGCCGGAAAATGTGAAATACTGTACATCGCCATACACTGGCACCACCGCCATACCAGCCGGCGCTGGATTAAGATCGGAACGTCTGAAAAGAAGCCAATGATAGAGAAAAGTCTATGAAAAACCAGAACGGGCCGCAAGTAGAGAATAAATTAACAATTACAACTTCAAGCGTCAGTAGCCTAATGGGAATGGCTAAGGCATCGAACTCGCAACACCAATGTGAATCCACTTCTAATACAAGCTATTGATATAGCTAGAGGGGTTCAGAGGGAAACAGGATTGCTAGTTAAGTGGGACCCACAATCTTTAAAAAAAAAACCGCAACCGCAAAAATTAGAGACGTGATCCGCGATTAGTCGGCAAAACTCAATATTAAGCTTACTGTCTACTATTTATAAGTACTACTTACTATACTTTTTTGAGGACAAAATACATTTATTTCTTCATCTTCTTCTTCTTCTTATAAGTAGATAGAAATCGTAACTTTCGTTATTAACACTTTCTGTTTTAAAATGAGTATGATGACTCTTCATTTTGTAATTAAGCAGATAAATCATATATATATATAATCATATATAAATCATATGAATTGCTTGATCTTTCCACGGAGTTGCACCAATCGTGATCACAAGATGATTATGTTTTTCACAAAATGTCGCTTGGTCGCAAAATACATTTTTCACACAATTTCTCTTTTGCATAATGTCTCTTTCGCAGAATGTATCTTTCGCAGAATGTATCTTTCGCAAAATGTCTATTTCGCAGAATGTCTCTCTTTTGCGAAATTTTTCTTTCGCAAATGTCTCTGTAATTTAGAATAAAATATAACATTTAAATTATAAAAAAATAAAAATTGAAAAAATAAACATTAGACGGTTTATTTAAAAAGATAACTAGCAATTATTTAAAAAAAAACAGACCATGAAAAAAATGTCTTCTTTTTGAAAATTCGATTTACCTGGTAATTTTGATGATTGATTGATGATGATTTTTACGTAACGTATTGTATTTTGCGGAGGAATTGTCACCTAAGTCAATAATAAAACTCAATGTCGATCAATTAGTGAGCTAATCGTAATGGACATTAACAATAATTAAAAACAAACAGCACACGAAATAACTCCTATATTTGTAGCCCTTTTACCTGTACGAAACTTTGGCACTGTGGTATTAAATTTCCTTAGTTTACAGAATTTAAAAAAATCACAATTCTTTATTCACTTAGGATGCAAAACAACTCTTGTGATATGTCGGGATTCTACATGTACCTACATGTTAATACCAAGTTCGTTCATATAAAGGACTGATGCAAATTGTATTATCAAAAAGTTGAAACATGAGATAAACCAAAATCATCCTTAGTGGGTACAATATAGTAGGAGCATCTACTTACAACAAAGGTAAAAACTATATGTGCTTAAATATTGGACAAAGTACTTGTAACGAATGATTACATCATTATAAAATATTTATTCTGATATCAGAGACTAATAAGATTTATTTTCATAACAACCCTATATGAAGTCCCACTGCCGGGCACGGGACTTCCCAGTAGAACCTACTCGTACTTATTATATCATTGCTTGGCGAGCGAGTTGGCGATCGTAGCAAAGCTTTGAGGTACCTACACAGAAAACGCTGCTGCCTGTCCTCCGGTTTAAAATCCCTTAGTCGCCATAACGACACCCCCAGGGAGATTTTAAGCCGGTACCACAAGGAATTTTCATATTTAATAAGCATAAGAAATTTGGATTCATTGACAATTATTGCCAACGAAAATAACGTTAATGATTAAAACCTAGGACTAGCAACAACATTTGATACTTAGTGAGCAGTAATTAAAGTAGACCTCGTCAGTCAATTATTATATGATCCATACCGTTTATCTCTGGGTTAGAAGTCAAAGAATAGTGACGATCAAAACTACTATAGTCTGAGCCCAAGCCACAATTGAAACAATTGTCCGACAACAACTCACTTCCTTCAATGTATTTCTAGCCCTAAATAAGTATTGTAATCGGATACAAAGTACGCGTATCTTTATCCACACAATTATCCTATCACGAAGATACATTGCGGGTCTATTGTCATAATTATTTTCTTGATGACAGATGACTAGGTACTATGTTTAAAACCGCTAAACTTTAACACAAAAAATATACTTAAAATATATCAAAAAATATTGCCTATTTTAGCAATGTTTATTATTTTATTATTCTAGGCTTAGAGCCACCAAAAGCAAAGTATTTTATTTATGTAAGTAAATAATTATCTGCAAAGATTTGCAAAGAAAATTTACCCCTTCTGGATATAATTCTTCTGGCCGATTTGGAAGTTCGAACTCAGGTCGGCAAGTGCAATAAAAACATGTTCAATTCGTGATTTACGTACGTTGTCCATCTGCATTGTTTGTAGAATGTTACATACAATAATAATAATAATACCATTTATTTCAGTGATCAATGGCTCATAGAAATATATACCTTACAGGCTAACATACATACAATATTACAATAAATGTTAATAATTACAACTTAAATCTATATTAGTACGCTTTACTTGCAGTAGGTCTTTGTCTAGGTCATTTCCGCGGACAAATGTCACAAGAAGCCTCTTGTGACATTTGTCCGCGGAAATGACAGAAAACCACACCGTTCGGCCAGAAGTCTTCTTCCATGACGAGGTGCAGAAAATAGTCTGGAACGCGCACCACAAACGCCATGTTGACGTTGCGTCGCGACTCCAGAATCTGCACCCTCGGTGTGTAACGAATCTTCTGGCGCACGTACGCCGAGATGTCCTCCGCTTTGGTGGTGTAGTGTTAGCGCGAGATGTACATACACCAGCGTGTTTGGCGCCGCGGCCCGCAGAGTCCAGTGGTTCTTGACGGTTGGCTGTCTTTTGCTTGTGCTTTTTTCATTGCATCGTCACGAAACCATCTTCTGTGTCTTCTTTGCCCTTGTTCGATGTCCCTTCCAGCTTAGCGTAAGGGCTTCGGGCTTCACTGGCAAAATCTCTTGATGGTGGTATATGAGATTTCATAACGAGGCACATACAAGCTGTATATCTACAGGAGGCAGGGGGTAGCTACCCCCGTCCTATATCAATGATAAGAGCCCCCCAGGCGAGCAGGGCCTTATACGAGTGTTAGCAATTGCACCCCCCCCCCTGTCAGCGGCCACACACTGGCCGGGCCGTTGTTACTGCAAGCAAATAAATTAGTGGGAGCAACACACATTTTTGTCCTTTGCCTGTTGGGGCCTCCAACTCCAACTACTTTTGATACAAGCTACGCCTCTGACGGGAGGAAAACAGTCGAACCAATGTAGCCTCTTATGTGGTAGATTTTGCTTATCGTCGAATGAGAAGAAGAAAACATTTATGGCTTATATTCTTTTTTTTTTTCTTGGATTGTTTCTTTAAATTTTGGGGCCAAGTGCGATAATTAAGCCCCTGGGGAAAGAAATTATAGAATAGATAAAACCTGAAAAAATAACTTGATAAAGCATATGCCAAGTATTAAAATTACTGGCATTCTAGCAATCTCACTTTGCCAGTAATTTTAATACTTGCAATCAACGATCGGCATACCAATGTTTTTCGTCAGATCGCTCTGTAGATTTTAGCATCAGTCTATTACGATCGGTCTTAGTAGTAAAAATATTGTCAGAAAGTTATATAACTTATTGTTGTGTATACCACTATCTTTATGTCAACTTGAAATCGAATCGTCAAGTCCCATTCAATTATGTATACATTATAAATAATTTCTGCGCTAATGGCATAGTCTTTGACGTTAAATTACTGGTTGTTTCAACCATTGTTCGAAGGGCGTGCATTTGAAACGTGTAGGCAATTTTGTAACCTTGTTATCTATTTTTGATTGAAATTGACATAATGCTATTTATTTTCTACTTGCAACTTGCCTCGACTTTGTCTGGGCTTTTTATTCCTTTAAGTACAGATATAAAAAAAAAAAAAAACATATGTTTGCGAGGGTGGCTGTATGGATGGATGGATGTTTGTTATTAATACACGCTCATAGACTTTAAACATTAAAAGTAATACAGATGAATCTGCGAAAAAAACCCAGTAAGTATAATATTTCCTTCACTTACCTCCTAATAATACCTACGTAGGTATCTATAAATCTTATGTCAGCAATGGCTTGACTTATAGGTATATATATATTGTAGGCTATTTTTTTTATTCTCCATATTCCCAGTTTCTGGGGAAGGAAGAGGGAGCGGGGAGGAGATCAATTAAATAAAACAGGATAGTGGGTTTCAGTAAAATCGTTTATTTTATTAAAATAGGTAATAGGTATATAAATTGTTAAGATTCTTCAGATCGTTGAATCGTCTGTAAGTCTAGGTATCTATGGATAAAATACCTAACAGATTATTTCAATTTATTACTAAATCTTTCCACTCCACCTGAGGTGATATCGGAATGATTATCTGATATCTTTCTTTCCTTTCACAATATCCTTTATCTCCTGAGCTTTTGGAGTGGTGCCAGATTTCCACACTCCTTGTCAGGTATACCAGTGACGCAGACGTTTGATACATGGGGATGTTTTTTTTGATCACAGCTTTTATTTCTGTTAGTGATGTCTGCACAACTAGGGATCAATTCACGTATTTAAAACGGCCATTTTTGTATTCTTGTAACTTTGAGATCAATCTCAAATACGCTTACGTCAAGTATGCGTCTCGAGAGCACAATAACAAAAATTTACGATTTAAGATCGATCCCAAAGTTACAAGAATACGAAAATGGCCGTATTAATCGGATTTTAACTGTAATTGAACAGCAACGGCACTGCTTTAAATACGTGAATTGACCCGCAGATGTTACGTGGAAATAGTGTTCAAAAGCAAGGCCAGACAGTACAGCACTGGCTGACCTTACCTTGCCACCTGCAAGGTGCTTCTTCACGCCTCCTTTGAAAGACCTCACGGCGTAGGTAGAAAGGAACACATGTGCTGGTAGAGAGTTTCCGTTTTTGAGGTGCAGCAAATAATTGAGCCACTGACTTTCTTTGTTCGGGATGTAATGATATCCACGGTCTGATAGACACAACAGCAAGCGTGTTCAATTTAGGAAGCGAGAAGGAGGGATAACATTAAAAAGTTCATCGGAGCACTCGCCGTGGTAAAGTGTGGCGCTGCTACATCTCTACGCAGTAGTATAGGTTCCAGTTTATTAGAAACCTACGACCTTTAGAAGGAATTATACAAGCTTCTCGAACATTCGAGTCGTTCGTTCGTAACAATATTTTTGGAAGTAATCGCTCCGAAGGTTGCATAAATTGTCCCCCCCATTCCAAAATTACTATATTACTATATTATACAAGTTTTCAATTCTGCCGGCACTCCCAGAGTGCAACCCGTTTTTTAAGCAGGCGGATTTTACAATTAAGTTTTTATTTTTCTATTTAATACTTTTAAGTTGTTATTTTTTTAATCAATATATTTTTTATTTTTTTTTCACGTATTTAAAGCAGTGCACTTGCAGTTCAGTTGAAGAATTCACATGCGAAACGCAGACGGATTGACACTGACAGATACCTGCATGCTACGTCACATCACCATCCTCGTCACCTACAATCCGTGACGAAGTCATTGCAAAACAGCACCTTTGATCTCTGTGACCCTGATCATGTGGAGCAAGAGCTAGTCCATGTTCAGGAGGTACTCAAGAAAATCGGATATCAGGTGTACCGAAGAATGAAGCATATCCCGAAACGTGATAAACCTCCGGAGGTGAACAGACAACCTGTTTATTTGCTCTACTTCAGAGGAGTGACAGACAAGATCAGTAATGAAAAAGTACTCAATTCGTACGATCTACACAACGGTGGCTAAAGTGGGCAACTTGGTGGGCACTCCGAAGGATATTATACCTCTGTAGACGGCAGGTATTTACAAAATTGTATTGATTGCAGCTGCGGTATTTCGTACATTGGCCAAACAAAGCGAACTATAGCGAAAAGGCTAAAAGAACACATCGCAGTAGTGAAAAACCCGCAAACGAACCAATCGGCAATTGCAGAACACATATTGCAATTTTGCGGTGATTAAACGAACAAAGCGGTGATTGGTGTTCGAATCACTGGATTGAGTTTCATCGTCCACAAACCCTCTCCACAGACCGCCATTTCTATTCAAGAATTGTGCGTGAAGCGATTGAAATTAAAAAACATAAAACTTTCAATCGGGAAGAGGGCTTCAAACTATTCGTGACGTGGAATCCAGTGATTCGTAAAACACAACCTCGTATTAGATCGCAGTCGGTTAACATGGACACAATTAGTGTAGTGTGCAGTGACCCTAACTTTTCGAGAAACAAAAAAGTGAGGGTAGATGAAGATTCATCGGCCTTACGGAATCTTAACATCGCTGCGACAGTCCGACTGTGACCACGGCCGGTGCAACCCGGTCGAAACGTCAAGCAATTTTAAGGTAAAATCCGCGTTAATTTCCGTATAATAAAATCCCGTATAATCATGCAATGCGAAAGTTTAAATGTTAGTTAAAGTTACTTAACATGACATGTATAGTTAGTCTGAGGAAACTCTTTATATATATACTGTAATGCATCTGTCTGTTTCCCAATTAATTAAATAAATAATATTTTAAGATAAGATAGATAGGTAAGTATCCTATATTTTTATATGTTACAGTCAATATGATTAATTTGAGATTATGTATAATAGCTAGTCATTATGAATAGTAACAAAGTCGCGTAGTAAATATGACAAGATATTCATTTTCACTAGCTAATATTCATAATAGGTAATTGATCTTAGGAAAAGTATCGATCGTTTGTATGGGTCAAACCAAAGGCTTAGGCTTTCCTAAGTCTATGGGTCAAACTTTATCGCCTAGATCTTAAGAAACGCATCTTCTCCTAGACTACCTGTTAGGCTGACTAGTCTGACTAGACTTAGGGTCACTAGACCCTGACTGCTAAGTGGAGTTCGTGGGCTCACACCCAGGATAAAACTTTGTGTGATAAGCACGATGGTTTATTCTGTGTCTTCGTCTAATTTATCTTTAACTAGCTGACCCCACAGACGTTGTCCTGTCTTAATATTGATTATCTATGAATATTGAATTCGAATTAGTACAATTAATGAAAAAAATAAAATAAAAAAATGTTTTTATTATTCTAATGCTTTATGCTATTAAAGATTGACTGCCTCTGTGGCGCGGTGGGAGTATATCCGACTGCTACACAAGAGGTCGTGGGTTCGATTCCCTCCCAGGATATAACATTGTGTGATGAGCACGATGGTTTATTCTGTGTCTGGGTGTTATTTATCTATAAAGCTGAAGAGTTTGTTAGTTTGCTTGAACGCGGGAATCTCAGGAACTACTGATCCAAATTAAAAAAATCTTTCACTGTTGGATAGTTCATTTATTGAGGAAGGCTATAGATAGGAAGGCTATATAACATCACGCTACAACCAATTAGGAGCGGAACAGCAATGAGAAATGTAGCGAAAACGGGAAAATGTACGCAGACGAAGTTGCGCGGGACAGCTAAACTATAATATGTATGTATTTAGAAATATATAAGTATGTTTATCGGTTGTCTGGTTTCCATGTTACAAGCTCTCCTTAGTTTGGGATTAGATTAGTCCCAAGATATTATTATTATTATTCTCTTTATTAAAATTAAATACATATAAATTACATTTTTAAATATAGCTAACACAAATTAAATATATTTAAAAATATAAAAAATAGTGCCCCACCGGCATCGGGTACAGGAACCAAGCTACCGGTGGTTACGGTTCCAAAGAAAGGAACCTCCTCACTATGCGAGCCGTGTCCAGAAGTACTGCCTTCTGTATCAAGCGCTTGATCCAACCGTCTAACGCGAGCCTCTCAAGGTGTTGGTCGAGGCTCTTGGCAATCAAACCATTAACGGAGACGACTATCGGTACAATGATCGCCGAATCAACATCCCACATGTCGACAATCTCGTGCGCCAGATCCAGATATTTTATTTGTTTATCCTTTTCGGCTTTCACGAGATTTTCGTCATGTGGAATGGTGATGTCGACGATCATTGCACGACGCTCTGATCGGTCTATCAGCACAATATCAGGCTTGTTAGCGACAACAGTCCTGTCTGTGATGATAGAGCGATCCCAGTACAACGTGATACGACTATTCTCGAGAACTGGCTCAGCAACGTACCTGTAGTATGGTACCTCAACGTCCACAAGGTGGTATTTCAGAGCAAGCTGCTGGTGGATTATTCTGGCTACTTGATTGTGTCTGTGCAAGTACTCGCCGTTAGCAAGACGTGAACAGCCGGAAACAATATGTCTGAGGGACTCACCGGGTCGGTGACAGGCACGACAGATGTCAACAGTGCCATCCCTCAGGATATATTTCCGGTAGTTATTCGTCATGATAACTTCGTCAGCAATTGCACAGACAAAACCCTCGGTTTCACCGAAAAGGTCACCGAACCGTAGCCAGGCCACGGACGCTAGTAGGTCCACATCGGGCCCATGAAGAGCCCGAAAGAACCTACCGTGAAGCTCCTTGCTCTGCCATACCTCCCTGCGCTCGTTGACACCAAGCACTACAGGCCTGCGCCAGTTCTCTTTAGCCAAGGAGAGCGGGGTTAGCCCGGTATCCACCGCGACGACATCCCGATGCACACCCGCGTCCACATGGAGAAAATATTCTCTTAGATTGTATACCTCGCGGTTATGAAGGGACTTAAGGTTTAGCAAACCCCGGCCCCCACACTTCCGCGGGATATACAATCTCATTACAGATGAACGCGGGTGATGCATTCGGTATGACGTCATTAGTGTACGGACTTTTCGATCCAAGGTGTCTAATTCAGTCTGAGTCCACTTGAGTATGCCGAAGGAGTACATAAGAAGTGGCATAACCCAGCTGTTGCAGGCCCGGATCTTGTTGCCACCTGACAAAAGGCTATTAAGCACTTTTTTCAGGCGGCCCAGGAAACGTTCCCGCAGCAGCTGTTTCATGTCAACCTCATTTATGCACAGCGCCTGCGACATACCCAAGTACTTATAGGTCTCAGTTGCGAGTAGTGATCTTAGGTGAATGGAATCCGAGAGTTGAGTCCCTTCGGATTCCACTATCCGCCCTCGTTTTATATGAACGACTGCACATTTGTCCACACCAAACTCCATTCTAATAGAATTACTAAAGGTTTCAGTTACCTTCAGTAGCGCTATTAGCTGTGAGCTGGTGGGAGCAAAGAGCTTCAAGTCATCCATATAAAGCAAATGAGATATAACCTGACCACCACGTCGCAACCTGCAACCTAGCCCTGAACCTACTAGTAAGGTACTAAGTGGGTTCAGTGCTAGGCAGAACCAAAGGGGACTCAGAGTATCACCCTGGAATATACCCCGCTCAATCCTTATAGGTACGCCGCCACTTTCTTGGGTCCCTCGGCACCCTGGATAGGTAAGAAGCGTATTCCATTGCCCCATACACGACTTCAAGAAGGTACGTAGAGTTGTATTAACTTTATACAACTCCAGCACCCTCAGAAGCCATGAATGTGGCACGGAGTCATACGCCTTCTTATAATCTATCCAACATGCCGATAGATCCTTTCGGTTGCGACGAACCTGCTGGCTAATAGTCGTATCAATGAGGAGGAGCTCCTTAGTACCCCGGGCCCCACTTCTACATCCATTCTGAGAGGTACACATGATGGAGTTTGTGTGTATATGTTTGTTTATTTTAGCTCTCAGTATGGATGTAAGAAGTTTATAGATCGATGGTAAACAAGTTATCGGTCTATAATTACTAGGGTCCGAGGTACTACCGGTCTTATGGAGCAGGTGGGTCACTCCTTTAGTCATAAAGGCTGGGAGCGACGCAGATTCTAGGGCGGACTGGAATTGTGATGCCAAACAAGCGTGCGAACTGCGTAGCCATTTTAGCCAAAAGTTGTGCAGTCCGTCTGGGCCTGGAGATTTCCAATTAGACAAAGGACGGACTGCACTGGCTACGTCTGTGCTATTAATGATGGTATCTTCCATTTCTGGAATAAGTTCGCACGCTCGTTCAACGTCACGCATCCATTCCCCCTCTGTGTGTATGACAGGCACCGACCAAATGTTGCGCCAAAACAAGCTTGTCGCTTCAGCATTCGGTAAATGCCCGTCATCCACACCTTGGTCCGTTCGCTGCCAGTCTCTATACACCCACCTTTGGTCCCTTTGGAACATGCGGTTCACGTTATACCTGTCCACGCGTTTTTTATACCTGCGTATTCGGTTTGCCCATGCATAAATTTTTTGCTTCAGGAAGTCGATGCGCTCTGTGACACGTGACATATAATCTTGAGAGCTGATTCCAGTCCCCAAGAATGCCCGTTTCACAAAGCGCATCACTCTCGGACGAGTGTTCCCGGTCCTGAAGCAGGACAACTTGCCAATGAGTACCCTTGCCTCGGTAATACGGCGTTCAATCCTGTATTGCCAAGCCGGTACAGCGTACCTTGGTCGTATAGTAGGGGCTTCAGCTAAAAGCTTAATACCTGCTATACGACACGCCGCAACAGCCGTACAATACAGGATCGAATGGGTATCACCGAGGCCTTCGCTATTGTCTAGGTAAGTAGGCAATAGCGAATCAAGAGCACACACCAGCGCAATGTTCCGTCTATGCATAGGCAACCGAGGCAGGCGTGGCCTAATATTGTGGGGCGTGGACCGATACTCGTGAAGCGCACATTCCAAAGCGGCCTTAACCTCCTCTTTGTACTGAGTACTTACCATTATAGTCGCGGCATCCGGCCCCGTAGATTCACAGTCAACTACATTTGTAGAAACCTGGACCGGGGCAGGGATATCGCGACTAGTTTGGGGGTACTCCGAGCGTAGTCTCTCAAGTGCAGCCTCATTCAGCAGATGACAGCGCTGAATGGCCCGCACTTGGTCCGATAGTCGTTGTGCCGTAACGTTAACAGTCGGCTCAAGCACCTGAAACAGAGGCAGCATCCGTTCACGGTACACAGTAAGGCTGGCTCCCCCCTCTGTAGCCGCATAATATGCCCGCATGACGTTCTCATTAATGGATTGAGTCCATCTCATGCGGCGCACGTTACCACCGGCAGCGGGGGCCCTGTTTGAGGCCGGTGGGCCTCTGGGTCCCAAGCTTGTAGGTGGCCGGCCTCTCCCTCGGCGACGTGCAGGTGGTGGTGACGTCGGCGGGGAGAAGTACTCGTCGCTCGACGAGCTCGACGCCTCAGCAACGGTTGGTGTCGACGTAGCGGTCGGTTCCCGTGTTTGCGAGGTGGAGCGGAGCGACGAGTCCGGGGGTGGAGTTTGTGCATCTTGTGCTCTGGCGCGACTTCTTGTTATCATTTTCGGTTTCTTGGTCTATTGATTTCTTCTTTTGTAATTGTAATGTGTGTTGCTTGACATATTGTCATCATCTGTCACTCTGTTTATTTTTGGTTAAATTGAATTTGATCGGAATAGGTGTTATTTTTGTAAATTTACTATTAAATGGTTAATGAGGTTTCCTTTTCTTTTTGCGGCTATTGTATGGTTTGTAAAAGCTTGTAAAATTATGAATTTAAATGTTATTTGAACGGAGATATATTTTAGACGTCATGACTCTTTAAGTGTTGCCAGGTTATTATTATTATTATTATATACAACATTCTTAGTTTTTTGTTCCTGCGAGTATTTAAATAACTTTGTTAGTATTCCGACACGGGAACAGGCGACATATAACTGGCCACGTGATAAACATGGATTTTCAAGATTGATACCACAAACACTTAGCGACTGCCCTTGAGATCTATTTATCGACATTGCAAATGCTAGCCGCACTGGAAATTGCAACCGTTTAAAGACGAATGGCATGTCGTTCGAAATCAAAGGAACCCGTGATATCAAAACATCTTCGCCTTTGTACTTCCCTTACAAAATTGTGGCTTCGATGACGTTGTTCATTAATTTCTTCACCGCAAGTCGGGTGCCATTACAAAGACGTAGCTGATTCTGCAACTTAATGAGTAATCACGATCCGATTGTTAATTGCAGATTATGAGGTGGTAATCCAGGCAATTCCAGCGAATTTAAAAACTCCGTTGGATATTTGACAACAAATCTTGGTTAGTAACGGAATCTATCGATTTGTATGTCATTAATTCGCCAGCTATCATAATTTGAATCTAAAAATTCATTTCGTTAGTATCAACGTTTTTTGTAGCCAATATAACTCTTTGGCTCAACCATTCATGATCTTTGTAATTTTGAGCAATGTGTGGAAAACCTTCTTGATGAGTTTGGTCTTAGTTTCAGTAAAGTGGCAAAAATTGGTAGGGAATGTATCAACAGATATTTTGCTTGGAAAAAACTTCTTCATTTTGATCGTTCTGCCATTCGACTCGCTTGTTCATATTTAATTTGACTTTCCATAAAATGGATGACTTTAAACATGCGTTAAATTCGTTGGCTGGCGTTGATCGTGGTGTTACTAGTAGTGTTTGACGAAAATCACCTGCCAATAAAATCATTGCACCACCAAACCGGTTTTGGTTCTTTCGTTAATCTTGCAACGTGCGGTCTAATGCTTCCATACATTTTTTGTGTGCCATCGTGCACTCATCCCAAACTATTAATTTGCTCTGCTCCAACACTTTGGCCATCGCAGAATTTCTCGAAAGGCTGTAAGTTGGTGTTTAATTTTTTTGCATGTTCAACGGCAACTTGAGTGCGGAATGAGTTGTTCGACCGCCTTTCAACAACGTAGCTGCAATACCTGACGAAGCAAATGCAAGTGCAATACCCTTTTGCGATCAAACCGTTGCCAAAATCAATGATATTTAAAACGTTTTCCCAGTTCCACAGGGATCATCTAAGAAAAAAAATCGCCAGTTCATTCGTTCACTACTTTCATTATTGTATCGTAGGCATATTTTTGTTTATTTATGTTACGTTTCTTAGAATAGTTTATTTTAATACCTCGGAATCATATTGGGTTCCCCGTCTCAACTTTTGATTAATTTCATCGTTCATTGGGCGATTCGGTGTTGTCATATTAATTTTAATTGGAGGCATTTCACAATGTCTTCAATTAAAATTAATGCTTCATTGAAGATTTGTTCGTTAATTTGCAACTTTGCATTTGATGTTCAAATACGCTTCTGATGTAATATGTCTTCGGCAATGTAATCTTTATATTTGTTTCAAAAATCAATCGGTGTTGATGGGAAGCACGTAGACAAAGTTATGGAAAACAATGTTCGTATTTGTTTAGCATTTGACGAAATCACAGAGATGTCTCAATGAGTGTTATTCTCTAGCAATCCCAAATGTTGATAGGCTTCTCTGTATGTGCCGTACAATACACATGATGTTGCGCCACGAACATTGTCTTTTGGTTGCATTAATAAAGTTTATACTGTCCAAAGCGCTAAGGTTAGATTAGAAATAATTTAACAAGGTGGTTAAGTATTCTTAAATTTTCTAATTTTCCGCGCAATTTTCTTATTTTTTTCTTTTATAAGAACCTTCTCCTGAAAAAAAGAATTAATTTACTAATATTATAATAGCTGAAGAGTTTGAACGCGGTAATCTCAGAAACTACTGGTCCGAATTGAAAAATTCTTACTGTTGGATAGCCCAGTTATTAAGGAAGGCTATAGGTTATATAACATCACGCTAAGAACCAATAATAGCGGAGCAGCAATAAAATATGTTGCAAAAATGGGAAAAATTTACGCAGACCAAGTGGTGCGGGGCAGTTAGTATCTAGTAGTTTAAGAGGTCAGTGGCAAAAATGCAACAATGCAATTTACATCGTGTTTTGCATATTTTTGGCAGGCGTTATGAGCAAGTGGTAATAAATATAGATGTGTAGAACGAATCGGGTAGATGAAATATAGGTGTGTCTCGAATTTAGGTATTAATTGTTTAGAAAATTGATACTTTAGATTTACTACTAGTGTATAATTCTTCTTCTTTACTGGTGGGTAGCCCATTTATCGAGGAAGGCTATAGCTTATACAACATCACGCTACGACCCATAGGAGCGGAGCAACAATGAAAAATGTTGCAAAAACGGTTGTAAGTTAGTAAGTTCCGCCGATCGGCTAGTAAATAATAAAATTGTTTTTTAAGTTAATTGATTTTGATTGTTTTAGAAGCAAATCGACCCAGTTTATCTAAAAACTCTATTGGACCAACAGAGGTTTAGCATTGGGTGTTGCCGTAGCGCGGGAGCGATATGTCCGACTGCTACGCAAGATGTCGTGGGTTCGATTCCCACACGGGACACCACTATGTGTGATCCACAAATTGTTGTTCAGAGTCTGGGTGTACTTTGTGTCCGTGACTTGTATGTTAAAGTCCCCCGCGACACAGGACTTGTACCGTATTGCGGCACACGTTTTTAAAAAAAAGTGTTTATTACTAAGATTGCCTATTATTATACTTATAAAGTCGTGGTTTCTGAGGGAAGTTCCCGCATGCGGGTATTTAAATAAAACATGATAGGATACTTTAGTAATTTATTAGTATAATACTAGGCTGTGATGTTATAAACTGTTTAATTTCAATGACTTCTGATAATCACTAGCGGAACCAGGTGGGCTGCAATTGTAATACTTTTATTGAAGTAAGGGTAAATGCCCCCTCCTCCCTCCAAATATCAAAATTTTCTGAAGAACACAGTCCAAAAATTGTGATCTTAAAATTTTCGACCCTATATTCTAGTCATGCTTCATAATACGCAAGTTGAATAAAAACATATACTGTGAAGTAAGTATTGATACATTTTATTCAACTTTAAGGGAGTTAGGGAGGGGTTGTAACCGTTTTAAGTGTCTGGCAATGGACCACGTAATTTCTTATATTATTTCGATAAAAATGTAAAAAACTGAGCTTTATACTTTAACGTAAATAAGATGCAGTTTGATACACTTTTGCTACCTTCTAACTGTTAAAGCCACCATGATTCGTGAGTTGATGATGAGTTAAAAAAAATTTGAAGTCCAGATCCCGGGAATCGAAACCGAGACTTCCGCAGCCAAACCGGGGCCAGAAGCGAACCACCTATCTGGACTATGTTACTAGACCTCAAATTTTTCTATCCCGGTTTGGCTACGAAAGTCTCGGGCTCGGTTCCTGGGTCTGAACTTCAAATTTTTTTTAACTTTCAAATATGTAATTATTGGGTCTGAATCATGGTGGCTTTAACAGTTAGAAGGTAGCAAAAGTGTATCAAACTGCAAATTTTTCTATCTTTCAAAAATGCAATTATTGTATTTGTAAAGTAATTGGCAAGAAATACCTATAAAAATTACTTCAATGAGTATTGAGGGCATGCCCTCAGAAACTTTTAGATTTTACAAAAAAAACGTATGTCTGGATCTTGTGGGCTCTTAGGGTACCTTTAAAGGACGCAAGCCCAAGGGAGCTTGCCTCCAGTAGGGGTGAAAAATGTTATTCAGCAGAATCTAACCTCTCTCAATTCAAAATTCTGGATCCGCTAATGATGATGATGGTTTCTCATTTTTATCTTTAACGGAAAAAGGGGTGTTATTCTCGTTCCATCGTGCATACCATCTCTTGTAACTTTTTCCTATGAATCTTGGAACTGCTAGTGGTTGGGAATGCTTTGAGAAAGATTACACCACCTCTCAGCTGTTTGGAGTCTGTTAATGTTTCTGTAAAATCAATAAAAAGCTTAAGTGACATATATACCATAATCACACTAATATTATAAAGGCGAAAGTTTGTGAGTATGTAAGGGTTGTTACTTCTTCACGTCTAAACGGCTGGAGCGATTTTAATAAAATTTGGTATGGAGTTAGCTGACACCCTGGATTAACACATAGGCTAATAAACCGCGGGTAACACCGCGGGGCACAGCTAGTCATTCATAAATATTTCGTAATTTTTGTGTATGGCACACATGATTGTATCAGTCAGCTGTGTTTTTGCAGTACCAATATTGATTTGATTTCTGGAAAACTTTACTACTTGAGATGGGCAATCTAGCAACTTTGCAATTTTATCACGATAGGTATCTACACAATCTATAAGCGTACATCTCAATTTTGTCAAAATACAGAACAAATTGTCCGTTTCTATTTATTACGCTTGCCGTACCAAGCAGTGGGGATACTAGAAATCAAAGTGGTAATGATTTTCTCTCAAACCTTTTACAATATCCTTTATCTCTTGAGCGTTTGGTGAGGTGCCAGGTTTGGGTATGACACACGCTACAACCAGATCACCACACTCCTTGTCAGGTATGCCAGTCACGCACACGTCTGACACATCGGGATGTTGTCTGATAACAGCTTCTACTTCCGCTGGTGCCACCTACACAACCGAAATATTTTTTTTTTTTTTTTTAAAGACGACTCCCGCATTAGGGTATAAGCCCTGTGTCGCGGGGGACTTTTACAAACATACAAGTCACGGACACAAATACCCAGACTCGGAACAACAATTTGTGGATTACACAAAGTGGTGTCCCGTGTGGGAATCGAACCCCCGACCTCTTGCGTAGCAGTCGGACAAACTCCCACCGCGCCACAGAGGCAGTCAAAAAGATTAAGCACAAACCATTTTTTCCGAGGCAAGGTTTCAAACATTATCGGAATTGAAGTAGTTAGACGTTTTGCTACTTAGACCTATTGATCGTAAGGCATATAATTATATTCCGACGGTAATAAAGCTAAATTTTGATCTATTTTTGATATGAACCCTTTTATAAGCCTATGGCAAATCCTTTAGGATCATGCACAATGGAAACCTTGCGGTCCGACTTACGACCCAAACGCAACTTATAAAGTTTTTATTGTTTTTGTGAAAGAAGCTGACCTAGAAGATGAAAAATTACTTAAAATACACTAGTGTTTTCATGTTTACAAGCTTAATTATTAACTTCACCTTTTAATATATTTAGAACAAATCTTGCTAGCAAAATCAGAACCAGTCACTCCTCACAACTAATTGAAATTAGGCATTTATGTTTAGTTTCGACAGCATATTTTTATGGTTTAAGCATGACCTCATATTGCAACCAAAAACGAAAACAACGATTTTTTCTAAGGAAAAGAGATACAAGTTTGCATCCACTATACAAAATATTAGTTGTGTTCTCGTTATGTGAATCTCTTATCTCATATTTCGGGCCAATTTTCTTTCTAATACTACAATATAATTGTAAAACAACTTGTCTTCGAAATCGGTATTTTGCTAAAAGATATTCAGGCAATTGATTTCGGCAGATGTTTAAATTCTGTGATTATAACTAACTTAATGTTTTTAAACTTTCGCGATTTTTATACATATTAGATATATTTCGGGACTTATCGCGTGAATTATTTAAAGTTACTAATTGCACCGATCGTGGTCACGGGTCCACGAGTCGTCCCGTGACCACAATCGGTGCAATTCGATCGAAACGTCGGGTAAATGAAAGGTTCGTACCTTTAAATAATTCACGCGATGAAGTCCCGAAATATATCTAATATAACTAACTTACTTGGTGATTCCTATATTTTAATAGCAACTTCAATCGCTCAACAAAGTAGAAGTGCCAGTACTCATCCCTGTAGAAGATATCTCCTGTCTTAAACCATCCATCTTCAGTTAGCGCCTCTGCCGTCAATTCAGGGTTATTGTAGTATCCCTGTTTAAATAAGTACAAATTAAACATGACGTTGATTGTTAAAGCAAATTTTATGTAACCAATTTATATGATAGAGATTTTAAAGCAGTCGTAAGTAAGTGTTGGAGTAAAGTAAATACCGAATAGATAAAATCCATACTAGGATTATAAATGTGTAAGTAACTATGTCTGGCTGTCTGTCTGTTACGCTTTCACGCTCAAACAGCTGAACCGATTTAGATGAAATTTGGTATGGAGATAGTTTGAGTCCCGGTGAAGGACATAGGCTATTGTACGAAGAATTAATTTTAATTAGTTAATTGCAAGTGCTTTTTTAAATATCAATTTTAAAAATTTGCGTTTTCATTACATTATTAAAAAATACAGTGTTTTCCAATAAAATTATAAGTAAAGAACGCTGTTAACGATAAAGAGATAAACTTACTTTGAAAACAGATGGTCCTCTGAACCACAATTCCCCAGGAACATTGGGTAGAGTAATATCCTCATTAATGTGTGGATCCACTAGCTGAAACACAAACAAAATGCTTAAATCAAGAGCTTGTAAAAATATACCAAAGAATAAGTATAGCAATAAAACAAACTTTGTACGAGTATTAAATCTATTCACTAATATATCTTTAAGCAATTGTCACAAAGTCATCATTTTTTTAGCTCTACGTTGTTGTGTGTATACATAACACTTAGGTATAGCTGTTTGCAGCAATAGCGATACTAAGGGAGTTCAAAAAATGATTTTCACCAAAACGTAGGTATCACCTATACTAAAACAACCAACAGGGTCAGCCGATGCATTTTTTGAATGATTATTGAAAACAGATTAGTTGTTGGTGGAAGCTGAAAGTCTAATAGGTTGGATTGCCAATACTATAAAAAGAAAAAATAATTATATAAACCTATACATATGCCATCATGTTTCTACTTCGTTTACTTTTGGCAATTTTTCTTATTTATCCAACCGAGTGTATTCTGTTCAGTCTGTGTTCTTGTGTTATATATTTTTTTCAATTTGTACCTATTTTCTCCTACTGGATTGGACAATGAGTGGTAATTAATGTAGGTTTAGTGATGGGGTTTCTATTTTCCGCTTCCAATAGAATTGTAACTTACACGATATTCCAAAGCACCTATCGGAGTACCAGACGAACCTATAGGCGGTGGATATTCATTATGGAAGCCAACTCCGCCTACTTCACTCATTCCGTATCCAGCGTATACATGCTTAGATTTTGTAAGCTCCTACAAAATTAAAAGTCAAAAATTAAAAATCAATCATCAAACAACAATTAAAAAGTACACTGCACTGAGTCGTGCATTCAAAACCTAGATAAGCAAATGGCCAGATGTTGTCGTTGTCACTACTCACAACCGATGAAGGAAAACAATAAAAAAATTGAAGACATGTTTACACTCAAGTCTGCAGTGGACCCTTGTATTGAATTACGACGCGTATCCTCTCATATAAATAAGGTCAGTGTACCTATTTGTAATGAGACCGCTTTATAGAATAATAATGTAAGTCAAATAATGCAATATGTTTGATTACGAACGAGTACATCAAACTCAATTTAACGCAATTACAGACTAAAAAAATAGGGATGACGTAATTGCACATTATCGTTCGATCTTTCTCCGAAATTGTAGAGTGTTGCAATCAGTAGCTACTGATTGCTAAAGGGCTAAAGGGCTTAAGCCGCCTATAGTGTCTTGGCCTGTATTATATTTGGTGTAGGTAATATTATGGAAAGTATACAATGTCAGACTAAAATCTTTCACCTTTACAGTAAAGGCATTTCTAAAAGAAACTCCTGCAACCGCCACTATACAAAATTAATAAGACTTACTTTCACTTTGTCGAGGATCTCCTGAGCTACTGCACTGCCTCCCAATATTATGTACTCAAAGCACGTAAAGTCGCACTTGTCACTGACTGAGAACATACTATTCATAAGAAGAGGACTCACAAACGTGCAGGTAGGCTGAAACCAAGTATTTTTAAATAAACAAGTTTTCCGAAAGCGATAACGGAGGACTTTAGCAAATTGGTTTTTTGTTTTGTGTATCAGTGCTGAGGAAGATAAGAATACCAAACCTTAAAACATTGAAAAGCTAAATAAAACATCAATAACTTACCTTGTAAGTATTCACAATGTGGGCAAAATGATCAGGGGTAATATTCCTAGACGATTGGAGTCTTGTGAACTTCAAGATCGGGCTGAATAGATGTTGGAAACCGGCTGTCAGCCATTGTATGGGTGACATGATAAACGCCATTTTTGTGGGAGTTGGGAATTTAGACATGGGTTTCCTGAAAGAAAATGAAAGGCCATTAGTCAAGCCGTCGCGAAGAAGCTGGACTCCCTTTTGTTCAGCTTCTTACAAATTAATACGTTATCCCCAATGACTTATTTTAAAAATTACAAAGGATACTTTTTTAGTTATTCCTTATTCTAAAAATTACAAAGGATACTTTTTTTGTTATTCCTCAAATTTAATGCAGCTTTAGCAATGCATTTGCTTAATCTCATAGGCGTAGGAAGGGAATAGGCTGAACCACTTGAGAATAGTGTGGCGCCCGGTAGAGTGCTCAGCCCGGAATGATCTGGTGCTCTCCTAAGAAATCAGAAGTAGCTAATTGAGAGCTCGTGATGTTCTGAGGTTGCTTACTCCTCCTTGCTACAACTTGCTCCATAGTTACTGAGGTTAGGGGTGATGTAAGTTAACAAGAATTAACAATAATCCCTGATACACCAGTAATAGCAGAATAATCCAAGAAAAACTAGTATAGAATGCTAAACTTGGTTAGATATAACTATAACGTGTATAATTACGATATCATTCAATAATAATTACCACACATATGGAACAGAAACAGCCAAATTCTTATGAGTTAAAATTGCTGCCTTAGGTAGACCTGTGGTACCACTCGTAGATGTCAAATATGCTGGTGTATCTTCAGAGTCAAAATCGGTTGGTCTGAAAAAAAAAAACACTGATCTATAAAACAGCCTCAGTGGCTCAGTGGGAACGTACGACATCTTCGATTTAAATTCTTTAAGGGCTTTAAGAAACCAGAGAAGTCAAGGCCGATGATGGCCGTGAATAAAACAATTTATGTAAGTACCTATGAGTATTAAATATGTCATGCCAGTGTTTTCGCCTCGAATTTTATTGCTTGTCATGATGTGTGATCATTCTTATGTACATTTAATATAGCATGATAAGATATTGTCTTGTTTTTATAAAATATTGCAGCATTAGTTATTAAATCGAAAACTTAAAAATGTAACAGATGTTATCATATGTTTATTATACTTCATTGTAGTTAATAAACACATATTAAGATAAGATAGGTAGATAGTCATGTATACTCTACGCAGTCTATCCGCAGTTTATCGATTTAATAGTTCAATAAAGCGATTATGATCTTGGATAGGTACCTACTTTTCAAGTTTATATTCGATTAAAACTTTTATTGTTTTATTTTTAAGTTATTCGGCAAAACTACGAAAAGGTTACCCACTTAATTAAAACAGTATTTTGCTAACAAAAGACTTAGCAATACATTGTGATGTTGGAGTCGTTTTAGAGCCGAAAATTTTGAAATCCATATTGTATATTGTTATTGTTAAGATTACTCTTCACTTATGTTTTGTTTTGATATGATAACAAAAAAACCTAAAATACATTCTAGGTTTACTGTGGAATCTGACATGTATACAAATACCTATCACGGGCACCAGTCTCTCACAAATGCATTTAAACAATTATACTTATCCAACTTCTGTATTTTGACATTTGTGTAGAGAAATAAATAAATAAATTAGAAATTGAATTCAAATTCGTATTTATATCGACACAGTATTTTTGCTGTCTTTTTACTTTTTATAATAATGTTTCAAAAAAAATTACTGTTGTTTTCAAGGTTCATACATGTCTGTATAAAGGAAGCAATTAACAAGTTTTCTTAATTCACTAAAACTCCTAAACACTTATATTATAACTATTGCAAGAATCTTTAAATTACTCCAAATAATATACGATGGAATAATTTTATTTAAAGGCAATCACGACGCTTTTATTTGGAACATTTTTTTTTCATAAAGTCATGAATGGTGTAAACCATTGTACGTATGTTTTACACAATATTTCAATTAATGTTCCCCATAACTATCCTCGGCACAAAATTAAGAATATCTTCAAAGTCCTGTCCGTTAAAAGCAACCTTGGCCTGCAATCGCCCCTCAATAGAATTGTCCATAAATATAATACGCTAGCTACACGTATACCTGATCTGGATGTATTTCATGATAATTTCCGCAGTTTTAAAAATAAAATAATAAAGTCACAGCTTAAGACTTCGTCCTAATCGACAATCACACACCTATTCTTAATCAATCCATTGTTTCTCGTATTTTTATCATAGTTTAAGTTAATTTTAGATTTACTAACCATACAGCTGATTTGTAATTGAGTGCTATGTACGCCGTTATTGTCATGTACATCAGGAATAATACCAACTGTAACTTAATATTAATAAGGTTTAATGTATGTGATGTGGCTGTACTTTAATAAATAAATAAATCAGTCTGGCGTCAGACTCATTTTATTTTTGTTTTCTGATTAGGTTAACTGGTATGGTTCCCAAATACAGTTTTGAGAACCATCCCTATTGACCTGGCTTGATTTATTTAGATAGGTATTTCATCTAAATAGGTTTGTTATTGTTCTTATTTTTTGAAGATCCTGTATAAGTTTTAAAACAACTTACTGAAAATCTTGAATTGCTGCATCATCAACATTTTCTAGTAGTTCTGCTAAAGTAGTGTGCTCACTATCCTTCTTAAAAGTTACTACTTTAGCCTCCAGTTCTGCTAGTGCTAAAGCTTCGTCTACTGCTTGTGCCTTTTCACTTTCACAGAATATTATCTTTGGTTTCGTGATGTTAAACATATCCCTTAATTCCTCTGTAAAAAATAGTGGATTAGTAGCTTAAACCAAATAATAAATACCTACACTGGATTTGTAAACCCTTTTAGCAAATCACATTTTTCAAATGCTCAGTTTTGATAGTACCAGTTCTGTTACCTCTGTACACGTACAAAAGATTTTATCAGGTCACATTATAATGTACCAAAAAAAATGTTTTATAAATATTGTAAACTTATCTATAAATAACAAATGAAGCAAAGGGGTTGTAGCCCTTTTTAACGAGAATTATGCGGACAGAGGTGTATGAAATTTCGCACATTTAAAGTTTATATAGAGAAGGACTGCGGAATGCTAATATTAAAAAAATATATACATATATATAAGTTAATTATGATCGAGTTTCGACCACGGGCACTAGTATGTTTTGTAAACGTTATGTTTGTAAAGCAAAACTTACATTTATATAACAAAAATAGTGATATTCACTCTGTGAATACAAGAAATAAGCACAAATTGGTAGGTCGATATCATAGGCTTCATAAAACTCATAACTCATTCATGGGACTAGGTGTTAAATTTTTCAATAAAATCCCAGTCAGCATATCGAGTCTACAAGTAAATAAATTAAAGAATGTAGTCAAGAGACATCTTATACAAAGAGCTTACTATTCAATCGATGATTATTTAACTGATAAAGATAAATGGATGTAGTTCGTTGCTCCCTATTAATGTATTGGGTTGTATAGTTTATTGCATTTTACTAGGTGAATATTGTTGTCACAGTTTGATAATGTTACTTAGGTACTAGTTAAGAAAACGATTTACTTTTGTAAGTAAAGATTCTGCGTGATAAATTACGGCCATTCTTTTCTTTCCTTTGAAAAACATGTATACTTATTCATTAAGTAGCAGTAAATTGGCCAATATTTAAGCACATAAAGTTTTTACATCGTAAGTGGATGCTCCTACTATGTTGTGCCCGTTGAGGCTGATGTATCCGATCTTGTGTACTCTTCTAATATTAATGACCTCTTTTTTTGCATCAGTCCTCTAATCTAATATATGGTGTATAATATAATGGTGGCAGCACCTTACCTGCATATACAGTTTATAAACAGAGAAACATTGTAAACATTGGCAATTTGAAAAGAGTGGCCACGAGTTTTTATTGCCTGTTCTTTTCTCGGGCTTTACCTATTGTTTGCGAACAGGCATTACCAGTAAATGTAGAATCGACTTTTCGCAAGTGTAGTATTTTGCTTCCTAAGTGAATAAATGATTTTTATATTATTATTATATTATATTATATAGTTAATCTAAATATGTATTACGAATTGTTAAAAAAAATGTGCCGAGAGTTGAGGCTGTTGAACTAAAAAGATTTTCAAAATGCCACTTACTAACTCCGAGAGTTGGATCTGTCCCTGCAACCATGATGCCGAGATACAACGCTGCATAAAGTGGTATACACAGGTCTATGTGGTTAAGCCCCATCAGGGTTATAACATCGCCCTTTTGAAGTCCAAGTTTCTTGAATGCGATGGCACATCGTACAGTTCTATTTAAACCTGACCTGTTTGTTTCCGATTCATCTGTTGCTCCATCGATCTTGACAATGAATATAAAATAAACATGTTACATTTTAGATAGTGCCTCCAGCGTCTATTAGAAATGATAATCCGTTTATTTCAGATCTATAATTTTAACAAAAAAATATTATTAATGACCTCTTAAACAGAAGGAATTTGCCTCATATAAGGCAATCAATGCCCCGTTGTATAAAGGAGGCAATTGCTTTTCTCATAACCTACGTGGTAATCCGCTACCCCTTATTCATTACTTGTTCGCGTGAATGATCACCCTGAACTATCACCATACCAAGTGTTATCTAAATTAGTTTAGCACTTTAAGCGTAAGAGGTAACGGACATAGGACAGAAAATACTCGTATTACCTACTAACAGCATTTTAACTAGCGAATATTTTGTCTTCTATTCTATTTTGGATGGAACAGATGGATGGAAAAAACAAAGACAGAACATTCGCTAGTTAAAATGCTGTTTCTAAAGTATTAAGGTGTAAAGACTCCAAATACTAACACGGAAGATTCCATTTGGACTAATTCATAGCGAGCCATTAAAAATAATAACTTGTCCTAGCTGGTTTTAGATTTGAGCTGTCTAAAAGCAACAGGTATATTACAAATGAATTGATCGAAACTCAAGGTTATTATAGTTCCTATAAGATGGCATGAAATAAGGCATGAGGTGGCTAAATTATGGCCAATAACTTCTGGCATGGCGTAAAATAATTATGGTCACACCAAATATTTTTGGACTAGATAGGTACATTGTAAACAGGTAGACAAAAAAATTAAAAAAATATTAACCTGCATTACGAAGTCAGGATCATCTCGCAAGCTGTGAAGTAAGAGCTTGCCAAGATGGTATCTATCTGTTGGAATCCCAGACTTGGCTACTACACGAGATGTAACATCACTCATATATAAATGCACAGCATCGTATCCTGTTTTATACGACATGTTTGAATTTGCTCCTACAATTGTTAAAATAAAATAGTTAATTAGTTCACGTCTATTCAAACGTGACGAAAATTAAAGACTGACTGGCATTGACCATTAGTATGTCGCAACTACGAGTCGTAAGTTAAAAGATAAAAAAATGTAAATATCTAATCTCTTGAAACCTTTAAGAATAATAAAAACAGTTTTGCCTTTGTGAAGAATCGCTAATATATTCGTCGTTCCTTTATCTTGTCCTACCATCAGAGATATTTATAATCTATTTGAATATAAAGTAGGTATCGTGCGTAAGTAAACTCTATGAATATAAAGTATTATTTCATATCCATGTCATTGCAAAACTCACAATTTCATTAAATGCTTAAGGATATTTGTCCAAACATTTTTCTAACTATAGATATGTTATAAATAGGAATCCATGCTAATATTATAAATCTGAAATTATTTCTGTGTCTTTCTGTCTGTTACGCTTTCACGCTCAAACAGCTAAACCGATTTAGATGAAATTTGGTATAGAGATAGTTTGAGTCCCAGGGAAGGATATATGATAGATTTTTATCGCGATAACCGACATCCACGCGGGCGGAGCCGCGGGCGAAAGCTAGTGGAAGATAAATTGAAAAGAAGGTAGGTACTCTACTAACACTGACCAACCGACAACAAAAAGACTTCTATTGACATTTGGAGACGGCAATTCGACGAAATTATTTAGGAAGTCTATTCTTGTATAACAACGATAACAACAACGGCCATTTGTTCTTCTTCTTCTTCTTCTTTGAGTTTATGACAATCTAGCCGTTTTAACGGCTAATTTCTGCCAGTGTCAAGTATTTATGCGCTTATTACGAGCTTGGCTTGGCGAGCTTATTGGAGCTGTAAAAATAATGGCCGGTCAGTTTGCCGCCATTTTTACAACTCCGGCCATTTGTTATTAACGTCAAAAAAGTTGACATGACGGTCATTCGATTCGACTTTTGAAATTGTTGTCACTTTGTACGGGGTAGCCAGTTGACCGTACTAGTAACGAAGATACCTAGGTCTAGAAGAAGTAAGAATATGAAAGGTTTCAAATGTAGAAGACGACCCAAAAAAAAGATGAATGGACTGTGCGAAAGACGACAAGGCGAGAAAGGAGTGAATACAAAAATGACGTCTGATAAAGGGTGTAAAATAGTTGGGGTAAATTCAATTATTAATAATAATAGTAATTTATTGATGTAAAACATCTTTTAAAATAATCTTAAAAACTAGGTTACATTTTTAATGGTAAAAGGTCACACCGATAGAGTAAATACTAACTTCCAAACTAGGTCTTCCTGTGACTTGGAAGGTAGTGTTCTGCCGCCACTGTGATACCAGTGTCTTATTTCTATATACATGGTTAAAGTTTGTGATAGTGAATTCTCACAGAGTAAAGGTTATAGCTTAATTTAATAGTAGTAAATACAATAGTAGGGGAAAAAATGATAATAATAATCACGAATATTTTGTGTATGTATTGTGTTGTTTGTGTGTACCTGCGGGGTCAGCTATCTTTTTTTTCGTTTTCGCGTCAAACGTTTCTAGCTGTCAAAATCTTGTCAAAATGGTATAGAGAGAGCTGCGGTTAGAAATGCATTGCGCATGCGTGCGGACATCTTTGAGCGTACCGCGTATGCGGCCGTTCCCGTGGGCTTGCCACGAAAGCGAAATATATGTAGTAAATAAGGACCCGTATGTGTATGTGTGTGCTTGTGCAATTCAACATCATCCTGCCCGGATGATTATCTGTACTAATATTATGAAGCTGAAGAGTTTGTTTGTTTATTTGTACGCGGTAATCTCAGGAACTACTGGTCCGAATTAAAAAAATATTTCATTTTTGGATAGCCCATTTATCGAGGAAGGCTATAGGCTATATAACATCAAGTTACGACCAATAGGAGCGGAGCAGCAATGAAAAATGTGAAAAAATCACAAAGATAGCGCTTAATTTACTTATAAACTTTAAACTAAAATTATTTCGGATAAGATCGGATAAACTGTCATTGAGTTATTGCTGAAAAACTGCGTTTCTCAACAAAAGGGCGTAAGTACCATGAACATACGCTCTTCTGCTGATATAATTATTTAAGGCTGCGGAACCCTACACAAAGCATGGTCCGACATGTTCTTGCCCGGTTTTTTCAAGATGGCGTTAGCGGTATTTGTCAGCATTATGTGATTTTAACTTTACGAAAAACATTTCACACATTCCTATTGTTTTTAATGAAGTGATGTTATCTGTTAATATGGCTAATTTAATAGCCTATTAAATACACATATTTCATAATTTAAATTTATGTTATCTTTAATAGTTTCAGAGATTATATTTTATGATATTTTTAGATTTTTGGTTTTTATTTTTTTCTTCAAAATTTGGTCGTTAGAGCAATTGAAAATGATCTTAAAATGTACATTCAGATGTTATCCTTCTATGGAAAATACCAATTTTATATGTAAAGGCATATTCGAGGATTTTAGAAGTATTAAAATATTCCGTACATATACAATAATTATTCGCCGTTCTTGCTGTATTGCTATTAATCATTGTTCAGGCACTTTCAAGAGACCCGTAGGCGTGAGTATGTTTTGTGTGAGAAGTAAACTTAATGAATGATTATATTGAATTATGCTACATAAAATTCGGCTAGAAGGTGAGCTCGCATAACCTAAAGGGATAAGATTACTTAACAGTTCAGACCAATATCCATTAATGTTTGGAATCGACAGTCTCGAAGAGATTACAGATTAATTCGACATGTTTATATTTTAGTTAAGTATTGGAGCTTTGATAACAATGAATTAAATACATTTTTAGGGTTCCGTACCCAAAGGGTAAAACGGGACCCTATTACTAAGACTCCGCTGTCTATTCGTTTGTCACCAGGCTGTATCTCATGAACCATGATAGTTAGACAGTTGAAAATTTCACAAATGATGTATTTCTGTTGCCGCTATAACAACAGATACTAAAAAACAGAGTAAAATAAGGGCGCCCCCCCACATCAAAAGTGATTTTTGGTACGACCTTCATCCATACTAATATTATAAATGTGAAAGTAACTCTGTCTGTCTGTCTGTTACTCTTTCACGCTCAAACTACTGAACCGATTTAGATGAAATTTGGCATGGAGATGGTTTGAGTCCCGGGAAAGAACATAGGATAGTTTTAATCGCGATAACCGACATCCACGCGGGCGAAGCCGCGGGCGAAAGCTAGTAGAATATAATAATGAAAAAGTAATAAAATGCATTTATTGTATTTGTAAAGTAATTGTCTGCAAGAAATGTCTATAAAAATTACTTCAATATTCGGCATGCGACATAATTATTTGTTAAAATGCTTTCTGTAACGAAGCAATAACAAAAGCCGTGATAGTTCTTTAAGGTTCATTTCCGTGCATCGCGGCCGATCGCGAGCCGCGCGCATCTTACGACAAGCGGCTGACGCTCGCGGCCGATATAACGATAACCTTTAACTACCGACTAGGTGGCGCTGCAAGGGCTCAATCGCGAGCATCAAGAGATAGAAAAATTTGAGATCTAGTAACATAGTCCAGATAGGTGGTTCGCTTGTGGCCTCGGTTTGGCTACGGAAGTCTCGGGTTCGATTCCTGAGTCTAAATTTCAATTTTTTTTCTATCTTTCAAAAAATTGCATTTATTGTATTTATTTATATTGTTTCTTTTAATTTTCTTGTTAAGGAAATCACGAATTTCATATTTCCTAAGAAACTGTCTCACTGCAAGTAACTGAGAGGAAAAGCCTATTATCAAAGAAACTACCAATTTTTTTCAAAATCTTGTCATAATCTGCGCTTAGAAATGCATCAACATGGCGGACATCTTTGAGCGCACCGCGCATGCATCAGTTAGCACGGGCTTGCCGCGAAAACGGAAAAAAAGAACGTGAACAAGGACCCTCGTTGCTGTCGGTGGTAAAGTGCATCGACAGAAAATAAAAGAAGTGTTCTTAACCTTTTCTTTTAATCATTTATTTATTTATATCATATTTATTTTCTTTTGTCACAGTGCATAAAAAATCATAAGATATTATATCGTATAAATATTGATCCTGGGTTGCAGTCAAAAACCAGTGTCGTAATAAAACTACCTGGGGGTCAATTGACGTATTTAAAGGAGTGCAGTTGCAGTTAAGTTTTGATTAAAACGGCCATTCTTTTTTCTTGTAACTTTGGGATCGATCTCAAATATGCTTGCGTCAAGTATGCGTCTCGGGAGCGCAATAACGACATTCTAGTACGGTGCGCAAGCGTTTTTAAGTAAGTAAGTAAGTAAGGCACTAAATATCAATAGCGGTGATGGGTCCCAATGAAGATGCACGAAGAGGAAAACAATATTAAAATGTAATATAAAAACTTAACGAAGTAAATTTTTATTGTTATTTCCCGCTGCCGTCTGTGCTCAGAAGGAAATGGCTCATCGTCTTCCGTGCACATACTTCTGTTATCATTGGAAGTGGTCAAGAAGAAGGTTCTAGGAAATTGCGAGATATATATTTTTAGAACAGTTAAAATATCTAATTCTTTATATTTTATTGTTACATAATAATAAACGGGACATTACTGCATTAGTAGCGTAGGTAGTTAGTGCGGTAAGCAGAGGTGCCGAACAGAGGGGCATGTCTCGTACGCGTTTTTGGAGTGTAAAATTTAAGTTCGGAGAGCAAATTAGAACTTTGTGCCTTGAAGTGCAGTATATCATATAAAAAACAGATGTCCATTAGTTCTCTTCGTGGTTCTATGGTTAACATTTTATAATATAAACAGTCCTCGCTGTAGTACTGTGGCGCCTTTGAAGTTTATTTTATTCAAGTAAATTCAGATATGTAATGAAGAGTTTTTGTATCCTCTCCAATTGGTCTTTATATGTAGAATATTGTGGTGACCAGATTGGACTGCCAAACTCAAGAATATAAATACTCTAAGAATATTTTTTACTTATAATAGTACCACCCCATCTCTTCCCGTGGGTGTCGTCAAAGCGACTAAGGGATTTCACTCCGGAGGACGGGCAGCAGCGTCCTCTGCGTACTTAAAGCCTTACTGCGATCGCCAACCCGCTCGCCAAGCGTGGCGATTATGGCAATTACCCCCAGGATCTACATACCAGTAGGTTCTACTGGGGAGACCCGTGCCCAGCAGTGGGCCATCATATGGGTTGATATGATGATGATATGATGATTTTTTACTTAAGACGTCTCTTTAAAATAGACAGAGAAGCTTATTGATATGTTGTTTGTAGCAATCATTCATTGTATCAATGAAGACACTTTGAGTGTCGGGCAGTGTCACGCGCTTTCAATTTAGCTAAGCGCCTACTACTTTAGATATTATATAACAAATTCTTAATTAACAACAAACAATACAAATTTATCATTATTTGGTAGGTATTATCCAGAATGTCTATACAAACTAATAATTGGGCGCGGTCGGGCGGGTTCGATCCCCACCCAGGATAAAACTTTGTGTAATGAGCACGATGGTTTATTCAGTGTCTGGGTGTTATTTATGTAGAAATATATAAGTATGTTTATCAATTGTCTGAGTTTTATAGTACAAGCGCTGCATTGTTTGGTATCAGATAGCGTTGTGTGAGTTGTCCCAAGATATTATTATTATTTCGAGAAAATTTGCTTCTTATCCACTTAATTTTTCAAACGTTCTGTCTAATATGTTTGTTTGTTATAAGTTTTTCCTCATTTACCCGTGTTACAGGTATTTTTTTATTAAAATAAAATTCAACGAAGTTTTAAATTCCATTGATATTAAGTATTTTATTAAAATCGGTCTGACCAATAAAAAACAGACACTAGCTCTTTTATTGTTAAAAGTCATGTAGAATGAAGAGTATTAGTTTCTAATTACCTAATTTTGTATTGTAACTTTGTTGAAGAAATACTTCCGTAAATGAAAAAAAACATACACAAATATAAAAAAAAAAAAAATTCAATAAACGCCTCTAAATAATTCAAAACCTTTTTAGGACTGATATTGTGATCAACCGAACCTAATTTAAAAATAAAGTGTTGCTAACCACCTTGGCTGTTCATTAATCAAGGTGTTCTGGTACTTGACCGCGCGTAGCACATCGACCAACATAATACATTCTGACACGCGAATTCAAACGGACCGGTACTATGAACTGTTACATAAAACCTACGCGAAATTTAACTCGAAAATATGGCCGAAGAGTGTTTCGTAAACAGTTGGGTGCATTTCTATATAAGTGAAGTGACGTCACGAGTAGTTGCTGAATCTGGAATAGCAAGTGACAGATTTCATCTTGGAAAAATAATACTGCAGTGTTTGAAAGATGATCCTGAGTTTGTTTTGCAGGTATATGTATATTTTTCTATTAAATACTAGTTATAAATCTTCGGCAGTTTTAATTTTAATTTTGAACGCCCCTTAAGTTTTGTTTTAAATGAATCCCGCAATAGGGTACAAGCATTGTGTCTTACAAACATACAAGTCACGGACACAAACAATCCCCCGTTTGAACCCCCGTTTGTTTTACTACTTTAGGGGATGAATTTTTTAAATACCTATTCTCTGTGGATGTCTACAATATACTTATCTGCACTAATATTATAAAGACGAAAGATTTGTATTTTTGTATGTAACGAATAAACTTAAAAACTACTGAACCGATTTCAAAAAATCCTTCACCATTAGTAACCTACATTAACTGGGAGTAGTATAGGCTATATTTTATTATCAAAAAAGTAAGAAGTCCCTACGAAAATTGAAATAATGTAACTCAAGGTATAAAATACTACGATATGACACCCGTGCGAAGTAGTTTACCATATCCTGTGGACCAAAGAACGTAGGCCAAATTCCTATACAAACTGGACCATAATTTTATTTTCCGCGTCCCGCACAGATTATACTAAAACAAATTAACATTTTGAAATTGGTGCCATGAAATAGTCATAACAACCCATATGATGGCCCACTGCTGGGCACGGGTCTCCCCAGTAGAACCTACTAGTATGTAGATCCTGGGGGTAATTGCCATAATCGCCACGCTTGGCGAGCGGGTTGGCGATCGCAGTAAGGCTTTAAGTACGCAGAGGACGCTGCTGCCCGTCCTCCGGAGTGAAATCCCTTAGTCGCCTTGACGACACCCACGGGAAGAGATGGGGTGGTACTATTCTTAAGCCGGCACCACACGGCAAAATGAAATAGTCGTTTTTGTTTAATTCGGCACCAACTTCAAAATGTTAATTTGTTTTTGTTATTCTAGGTAGATATTATTTTTGAAGTCGGTAATATTTTTTTGTAAAAAAGTTTTAATTTCTCACTTTTTAGTGGGTTGGTTTGTAATTTACTTCAGTTACAATAGGCATATGTCAACTGCTTAAACCCCTTTACAAAATATTGCTTGCCCCGATGCAGCTCTATTACTTACATTGTGTAATAGCAGTATGACGAGAATAAAATTCTACTCAATATCATATTAAAGTAATTAAATCGTACGATAAAGATAAAGATAAATTTATTTGTCTCAAACATGTGTACAATATGGTGTTATGGTAATTAAATAAGTTCAAACATGGCTGTGTCTATATTATCAGACGTACAAATATTAGTGTAAAAAAAAAAAAAAAAAAAAAAAAAATTAGAAGAAAAGGACATACAAAATTACAAATTACAACACCTTACTTATTACTGTTTGCTTAAATTAAATGTATATTTCATAGTATTAAGTAGAACATTTTACAAATCAGAATCTTCAAGGAAATCCTTTATGTTATAGTAACACTTACTACATAACAAATCGTTTAATTTTTTCTTAAATAAACACAAATTTAAATCTTTCAAAGTATTTGGTATCTTATTGAAGATCTTTGGAGCCATACAAAATATACTGTTTCTTAATAACGTTGTTTTAGAGGAGTGCATGCACAATCTTTTATTGTCTCTTCGGTTGCGTACTACGACATCTGACTTACGGGGAAACAGTTGAGGGTTCGTTTTGACAAAGTGCTGTTTCATAAATGTACAATGAGGTTAATGTCAAGATTTTATATTCAATAAAATATGGTCTACAGCTATCCGTCACTTGTAAGCCAAACATTGCCCTAATGCAGCGTTTCTGTTTTTTAAAGGCTAAGTCTCTGTTGACAGAGTTACCCCAGAAAATGACTCCATATCTCAGTAACGAAGCAATAAGTCCATGATAAGCCGTAAGTAGGGTGCTAGTGTCTACTACGGGAGCAAGTTTATATAGAGCATATGATCCACTGCTAATTCTGTTGCAGAGTTGTTCTACATGAATTTTCCAATTCAATTTCCTATCTATTGTTAGCCCCAGAAATGTTGTTGTCTCTACTTCACCTACTTCAAAGTCTCCATATTTAATATTTGGTTGATTAGCTAAGCAAATCCGCTGGCTAAAGTGCATTATGTGCGTTTTATTGAGATTAATTCTTAGGTTATTATTATTTAACCATGATATCATCGTCGAGAGCGATTCATTTATATCTTTTTCATATGCTGCTGGTATTGAACATGGTACTGCAATAGTGCTATCATCTGCAAACAGTGTCATACGGTGATTTATAGATTTGGGCAAGTCATTTATATATAATATAAATAAAAGCGGTCCAAGTACACTCCCTTGCGGTACTCCATTATTGACTACCCGAGCATTAGACGTATAAGTTACCTCTCTTTTTGTTTTGAAATCCACTCTTGTTATCGCTGTAATTTGATTCCTATTTGATAGATAGGATGATATTAATTCCAGAACATTACCTCTTATGCCGTAGTATTCTAATTTATTCTTTAAAATATCGTACTTGACATAGTCGATTGCTTGTGTCATATCGCAATATAGTGCACAAGCAGGATTTCTTTTGTCTACGTTTATTATTATTTCATGTAAGAAATTATATACAGCCATATTTATTGTTCTATTTTTTCTGAAACCATTTTGTTCTTTGCAAATTATCTCATTTATTTCCAAATACCTGTAGACTTCTTTTAGTAAACCGTGAAATATTGAATAGGTCCGCTTCAAATACCCTTTCAAACACAAAAAGTTTTTTTTAAATCGGTTCAGCCGTCTTTGCGTAATCGGTGAACAACCATACAAAAAAAAACATACAGTCGAATTAAGAACCTGCTCCTTTTTGAAGTTGGTTGAAAAAGGAGGTCACAAGATTTAACCCCTATTTTTAAGTTACATAAACACTTATCTTACTAACTATACACAAACAGAATCAAAGAATCAACTGATTGTTACACACAACTTCCATACTAATGCAATCATTGAAACTATTCCGTCAGCTAATTGAATTGTGTTAATCTTGGACCGACTACTTCTACATGTACCTATGGTATTGTATAGACTACTACAATGCACATATATCTATGGTATTACACAGACTAATATCACGGCACCTAGTTGCAACAATAATAGGCAATTACAAAACTCAATAGTTTTGCTTCTAGTGTCATTGATGACCTGGAATGTACATGTGAAGCTGACTGTATCATGATTGATGACTCGACGCATTGCTCGCGTTATTTAAACTTTGAACTATGAGACAGATTCACTGTGCAAATTGTGCCTGAATATACGTAGCATACACTGTAACTTTGATCTTGATTCTTGCATTTATATTGACAAAAAACGTACATGTAGATGTAATTGTTCTTAATGAGTGTTGGACAGAAAAGGATATCGATCCACCAGGATTATCTGACTACTACACGTACTTTTCTAAAAATATCATAAATCAAAACGATTTCATAGTGGTATATACGTCCGTAAAGCATCACTGTCATATTTTTTGAAACTTCGACGTCCAGCTGAATTTATATTCCTTTTGTCTTGACACTTCTCGTGTAAATAAGAATTGTCATATTGTATGTCAAATGTTAACGAATATGGACACCCGTTGAAGTTTGGACAGAGCTCAACATTGTTTCTCTAGTCGTAAAACTACCTAATTCTATATATTTTTTTTTAAAGATAACTTTTACAATTGAGTCCCACATTACTAGCAATCTTGTTAACCTCTCCAGCTAAGCTCAAAGACTTGTGTTAGGAGTGGATTCACGTCGGTAGTATAATGGGTAGGATTCGAACCCGCGACCTCACGATTGCGAGACTAATGCCTCAGCCATAAAGCTACCGCCGCTTTAATAATAACTGGTCTGTTTGTCTCTTTTTTACCAGGTTTTATTTTAGCGCAATTTTCATTCTCTTGTGATGGTAGATTATGAATTTCTGAACAATTTTCAGTTGCTCCTCTAGAGTTGTGATGTAGAGGTTCTTTTCCTTGTATTGTTTTTCAAGGTTATCAATTCTTATGCATTTGACAGGAATACCTATACAATTCTGGACGCACCCACCGTATTGTGCCGTCTAAAATCATTTAAATTGGCGGTTGTCGGTATCGTTCTCTCGAAATTATGCGTTCAAGTAGCAACATTACGAACATTAGTCGTCGTATGACAGTGGGCCATTTTGGCGTGATATATTATATCAAGTTTTGTGTTTATTTATCATTATGTAAGTCAAAATTCATGTTCAATAAAGTAGATAGTTACATCTATTTTTTGTTAACGAATAAGTATGTAACTAAAATTCGCGCCTACCGACCTATCGTACAAATCTTTCTGGTTATCAATATAATTGCAAGAAAGCGGACAATGAACGCCATTGACGAATCGCTACATAGTTACAACATAGAATTTCTGCCATGAAGAGTTATATTTTAACATACGAGAACCGGATCTACTACTACTACAATCTAAATTAACGTTAGTAGGTAGTAAAAAAACTTTAATTAACGTTGTACCTTTTTATACTTTTGTAAACTTAGATCTCAAACTTGAAGTAATTTTTATAGGCATTTCTTGCCAATTACTTTACAAATACAATCATTGCATTTTTGAAAGATAGAAAAATTTGAAGTCCAGTCCCAGGAATCGAACCCGAGACTTCCGTAGCCAAACCGGGGCCAGAAGCGAACCACCTATCTGGACTATGTTACTAACTCAATTTTTTCTATCCTTGATGCTCGCGAGTTTGGGCCCTCGCATGCGCCATCTAGTCGGTAGTTAAAGAACTATCACGGCTTTTGTTATTGCTTCGTTACAGAGAGCATTTTAACAAATTATCATGTCGCAGGCCGAATATTGAAGTAATTTTTATAGGCATTTCTTGCCAATTACTTTACAAATACAATCATTGCATTTTTCACTTCAATTTTTTTATCTTTCAAAAATGCAATGATTGTATTAGATCTCAAACATTGATATAACTGTTAATTGACTTGTTATACATCGTTATGCTCTAAGTCTATTTACTTATGTACTACCTGACCAAGAAAAATGATTAAGATTAAGATAAGTCAAAAACATGAGACAAGCAAATTGTGATATTAACATTCCACTAATCTTAAGAATACTTGTTACTTTATTAACGTTGTACCTTTTTATGTTTTTGTAATCTTAGATTACGAACATTGATCTCGATTTGATATAGGCAACTATTATTTGAATAGTTCTAAGTCTGTTTGATCTCGGCAAATATTGTGATTTGAGCCTTTAATACGACCAATTGTTAACACATCAATTAAAGACTAAGCTGAATAATTTTTTTTTTTTTTATCGCTCGCGTAACCTGAAATGTTTTCTGTTCCGAATATAATTTTAAAGAAGTAGTAGATTGAATGCATAATAGAATCTAATAACTAATATTTATATATATTTTTTTTAATGGAACTTGATACAATTTTCTATTCAGTCAACTTTCATTAGATAGCTGATTATATCATATTTCTGACATTTTTATTTAAAAAAAAACACACATGTGCTATATATCTTCAATTAAAATAAAATTTGAGGTAAAGTTACATCATTTTTGCTAGGAGTGAGTTTGTGAATTTAATTTACGTAATTTTCGCTGTTTGTAAAATGAAGACCGTTTGAGGATAACCGCTAGTAACAAGTGTTTGTAGGCTGAACTACATTCAATAAATGGTGTAACTAAATGCTACAAAACTAAATACAACATTGCCAGCCTTTCGGGAGCTACACCTATCTACTTAATTTTTTACGTTTTTATTTCTTTATATCACTCTCCTGTAAAATTAGAAAAGTGGCGGTTATCATGTTATGGCTATTAGGCATCGCATATTAAAATGGTCAGGCAAAAACGAGATTGATAATTAATGAATGCATCCGACAAGAACCGATGCAGTCTAATGCTTAACAATCATTGTAGCAGCACCGCTCCGTTACAGCTCCACTAGACAACTCTAATCGAATAAAATGACGTCGGAATGACAGCGTACAATATGGAAAACCACGAATATGAAAATCAAAATTATAATATTTGCGGTTTTGCACGCGCATGGCGTCATTCTATTCGATCATACACTAGACTAATTTACCCGGTACAGTGACAGCAATTTCTCATGCCGAATCGAATGAGCGTCCTTTGAACTTTGTTGAAACTTACGCCAAATGACCGATGTTACACAAATATAGTCCTACAAGGATCTTTTGGCGCTTGGATGACATTGACATGAGGGCGCTTTACAAGATGGCGGTAATAGTTCTGATTTTGGCCACATGCCAATTGCGCTTGGATGACATTGACATGAAGGCTAATAATTTATTGTTATCACTTTTAAAAATAATAACCTGTTTTAATTTAATTAGTTATATTTAGAATTGTAATTTAACAAACATTTGTACACCAATCTCATTGATAGAACTTGGCGGTCGTAGCATTATATATGTATAACTTATCATCCTGTATACCATGTTCACAAATAAAGATATTAATTGATTGATTGATTGATTGAAGGCGCTTTACAAGATGGCGTTGTTACCCATACATATAAACTTCCACTTCATTATATCAAATGACCGTCCAACAGCGAAATCAAATGGACGTCTTGTTGTTGCCGGCGGCCTGTCCAGCGTACTACAGTAGGATCAAAGTAATTAGGCCGGACTGAAGTAGGCGACAAGTGGTTGCGCAGATGCATTTTTTGGAAGTAAATGGTGACAGGAAGCGGGGGGCGGGGGCGATAACTACTCCAAGAGAATTAGAGATGCGATTACGCATTACATTGTCTTAATTTACTGTAACTGTTCTAAATTTAAACTTTTCTGAACTCATTTATATAGTGTTTTATATTGTTGAATTAAAATGTTGTTAGTATTTTTAATCGATTAAACGTTTTCGTAAGTGATTTTAGGGTCGCATCTCTACGATATGTGCGAAAGTGATAAAAACCTAACTTCAATCCGGTCAAGTTACGTTGATCGTACTGTAGTATTTTATACGTCAACTAGCTTATGCCCGCATGGATGCCAGATTGTTACCAAATTATTTTAACGGCAAAGTTTCTTACTAACTTTACACCCCCGTATAACCCCCTTAGGGGATTAATTTTTAAAAATCTTTTCTTAGTGCTCCCCTACGTTATAAAAGGAAACACTGTGCAAAATTTCAAGTTTCTAACCCTTATAGTTTCGTCATGTCCATCTGTCTGTCTGTCTGTCTGTTTGTCTGTCCGTCCGTATGTCACAGGCATTTTACTTAGAGACTACTCAATGAATATTGATAACATTTTGTGAAAAGGTGTCTTCTATATTCAAATTATTTAGTCATTAAGTTATAGCCGAAAAACTGCTTTTCTCAACAAAAGGGCGTAAGTGCCATGAACATACGCTTTTCTGCTGATGCAATTATTTAAAGCTGCGAAACCCGAACAAAAACGGGCAAGAGCATGCCGGACCTTGCTCAGTGTATGAGTAAGGTCCGGCATGCTCTTGCCCGTTTTTTTTTAAATAGATTCATGCGATTGTCATTCTATTTGTTAGCGTTTATGCCATTAGTGCACATAACTTAAAATTAAGATTAATAGGTAGGTATCGTAGTGAAACTTGGTAAAAAGCCAATTTACCAAAGTAGTTTAACAGCAGCTCTTACTAATTGGGTAGATGACTACAATAACAATAAATTATATAACACTAATCAGAAACAAGCATACTTTGTTAAAATGTTCTGAAAAACAATATCTGTTCACAATTTAACTTGCACATGAATTTATAAACATCAAAACTAACATACAATCTAAATTATTTGACCATAAGTAGGATTCATGATTGGAAATTCCAGCGCATTCCACAAAATTTTATGACAAGTCGTTTACTGTTGAGACAGCAAGACTATGGAATGCATTGCCTCTTACTATAAGACGAGCCCAATCGTTGGCATCGTTTAAAAGGATGTTGAAGGACTACTATCTCTCTCAGTAAACTTTACCTACATGTTTATTAATTAATTACGTAATTTAGTTTAGTCTTAAATGAAGCTAAGTAGCTAGCTACCCGTTGGGATTCATTCTGGTGAGAGGAACTCTGCCTTCGGATTCCTTACCAGGGTGGATTCGTAGCCGTTGCAATATTTTATTTTCCTTGTAATTCTTGATAACTATAAATGAATATCACGTATTATTCATATATATACTGTACAGTACCTCTACCTAATTCTTGTATTTATGTCTCTGTCCATCCAAAGGTCACCTGGAAGAGCGCTCTTAGCGATAAGAACGCCCATTGTACATTTATATTATACAACTAGCTGTGCCCGCGACTTCGTTCGCGTGAAAGTCGGGTTTAAATTAAGGTAGTTTAGGTAACGAAATAACTTCTGTGTAAATATGTTGGAAACAGTCCTGTTGACTAAATACTTACTAAATAAAAATCGATCTGTTCTATTCTTTTAGATAGTTATAGGTGTGCGGCTTAAGAAGTGGGTTTTCTGTTGTTTTTGTTTCATTCTTTCAACGTTATACCTACTTATTACCTAATAATTTTTAATAGATTTTGTACGAAAATGTTGTACTTCTCATGTGATCTTAAACTTGTAAAGCCTAAGTACTTAACTGTGATAGTTTTCCTTATAATTTTAGTATTTATACCACTACCCTGAATTTTTTCACATACCCAACATCAACCATTTAGCTGGCAGGGGGACACTTGACTCTAACAAAAATGTTCACTATAAAGCCTAATATTATACACAAAGGAATCCTTAAATCTAAAAATAGTCTTCACAAACCCTAAACGCTTTTTAAAAGACCTATCTAATGATACCACACACGATGGGGTAGGTAGGTGAGAAAAAAATCACATCCCCACTTACATATAAGAGAGGTACCCTTAAAAAATAAAGATTTTCAAGATTTTGTTCTTTCACTTTATCGGCGTTAGTAATTTATTCATGCAAAAGTTGCAAACCTTCTAGCACTAACAGTCTCTGAGCTAAGCTGCGGACGGACGGACATAAGGGAACTATAAGGGTTCTGTTTTGCCATTTTGGCTAAAAATGGGGTGTATTTCATATAGTGTTACAACGCAATACTAATAATAAAACTGCTGTAACACTTTAGTAAGCAAACACAGAGCGTGTCATGTGTGTCATGCCCGCGAAAATGTCAGATATCCCTAAAGGTACGGTTGACAGACAGCGACCCCCCTCCTCCCGTCACCCGAACTACTCACACTTGACCGATGTTGAGCCATTCATTATCGTTGAATTGATGAACACGTGATCTCCAACCATAACCCCAAAACATGATCCTCGATGCACCTGTGTGATGCGTGGTCAAACAAACGGACAGACAGACAAACATTTCTAAAAATCATAGCAATGTGTTTCTTTTTAAAACTTCTTTTACTAAGTATAGAACGTTATTGAATACAACGCCATCTACTTTCAAGAAAGTTTCCACTCAGCAAGAAACAAATCCTTCATCTCAAGCACCTATACCCCAATAAATGTTTTCACAAATAAGGAATTATTTGATCACGGTGAACAATTTGATTTCATAGATGGCGCTACATGTTTTTTTTACGTGTGTAATGTTTTTTTTAGACGAACACATCATTTCTGGAAAATGTCAAATACTTTTTAATTATCATGTAATATTGTTTTTCATTTCTACTACGATTAATTCATTACTCTCAACAGTGCATGCAATACCTTAATTAACTTACCTAGGTGCATAATTTACTTGATTTTTAATATAAAAAAATAATAACCAAAGTAAATAAGTTACTTACGGTCGAAAAAATAACTAAAACATTGAGAAAAATATTAAAAAAGGATAAAGACAATTTAAAAAAATACAAAAAGAACATACTCAGACATCGGATTCGAGCCCGGGACTTCGTCGTCAAAGTCCGCTAGCATAGCTTCGAGGCTATACTGTTCGCTACTTACCAAGTCAAAATAACTGTTCTTATGAAACTTAACAATGTTGTGTTTAGCTCCTTTTAGTTTTAGCGTGAAGTTATGTATTCCATGGGTTACAATTATAGATAATGTCTAATTGTGGAAAATGTTGTGATAAACCATTATGGTGCTACAAAAAATACGTTGCTACTCGTTCCCCATAGACGTTAGCGTAATGATTCATAGTGTAAATAATGTCCTATAGTATTTACTATAAAACTGCAAATTTTCATAAAGATCCGTCTAGTAGTTGTTTTATAACGAAAAATAGCTACAGACATTATCCCTTACTGCTTAGCTCCTGTGGGAAAAAGCGTGATAATTTATAGCCTAAATGTTAATCTGCATCTATTAGATTGCACGTGCAATATTTCAACCGAATCTGTACGGTAGTTTTTGCGTGATGCGTGTTCAAACAAACAGACAGACAGACAGACAGACAGACAGACAGACAGACAGACATTTCTAAAAATGCAGCAAAGTGTTTGAATACTCTTTTCGAACATTTCCTAATATTTTTTTTCACTAAGTTCGGCCATGTACAGACACGTGAAATTTACAGTTTTATTATATGTATAGATGTATACTTTGTTTTTTATGTTGGTATACAATAAAGAATATTTTTATTATTAATATTACGTATTTCATATAAATTAGTAGGTACGGGGCGTTTTGATGCTGGTTTGACTTGACATTCATCTATCCTATTGTCGATCTACTTACCCAATGAAATGGACGAGCACCAGTATACAATATTCACACAGTCGCAACAAAGAACGAAGGGCACGTCAAATCGTCGTAGCGGGTTGACAACCCATCTGACTATGAGACAAAGGGAGTAGTAGATGCTACATGCATTATGCATATGCGCATAGGCACTCTTGTGCATTTTAATAGATTTGAATTGTGTTTCATTTTCCAACAAATAAACAAAGTCTTAATGATTACAGATAGTTAGTGGAGAATCCAAATGCTCTAACACATTAAAAACTTCCAGTTTATTCTTCGGATGCCTCTGACTAGTGTTGAGGCATCCGAAAAAAACTTTAAAAACTTTAAAAGAAAATTTCTGCACAAGTAATACCCGTGTCACGGGGGACTTTGCGACCCAAACTAGGCCAGCTATTATTTATACAAGTGTTGTAAACACAAATAAAACGTCATCTATTGTCTCTTTTGTAGATTGATGGCGCAACAGGAGAATCGGAAACCAATGGCTCAGTTCTCAAAAGAAGCATTCAATGTGCTAACAGCTTAAGGAATATGGGATTAAAGAAGGACGACGTTATCGTGCTGATGGCTCCAAACCATCTGGATCTGGCCATCCCTTTCTATGCTGGATGGTATCTTGGACTTCCAGTTGCTCCTACAGATAGAACCATGAGTGTTTGTTAGTATACCTACAGTCTATGCGATAGTTAAAACTAATGTTTCAAAATCTAGTCAAGTGTTCTTTATTCATATACGTAACTCAATACTTACGAAAAACATAGAACGAAACTGGTGATAAATGAGCCACCTTGGTCGATACTATCGCAGTGTCGGTTAGTCATCAGATACTGTGTTTTGGTTGAAGGGTACTGTGGCATAGTATAATTGCTGAACAAATGAGACTTACGAACTAATGTCTTAGAACGAGTGACGCTCAAATATTTTGCGGCACAAGGATTTGAGGACAGCTAAAGCTGTTATGGACTGGCGAGACGGTACTATGTACGGCTCGTGACCTGTCTATCTCTTACTTGTGAATGTAGTACCTTGGTCATGCAATAAATTATTAGTTTATGCACTAAAAATCGATTCTCATATTAGAACACTTATTCCATTTTGTAGTTAATAAAAAAACAATCGAATTTTAAATATTGATTTAAGTTTTTTAAACTTTTTAAGTAGTTAGAAATAATATTCCATCCATGACTGTTCGGATAACTGATCATTATATTTTTGAAAATAATAAGTAACTATTCTATCTTTCCTTCAGATGAATTGAAACATTCTTTTGAAATCACAAAGCCGAAAGCAGTTTTCTGTCAAAGTGAAAAAGTCCAGGATGTTCAAAAGGTTGTGGAAGATTTGGGAATCGACACCATAGTTATATCATTCGATAACAGCCCAGACACCATCAGTTTTTTGGAAATGTTACAAAAATATGGTGATGATGCTAATGTTTCTATGTTTAGGTAAGACAACAAGTTAGTGTTTTTCAAAAATGCTTTTTAATTAAGGTTGCGAAAAATTTATAACCCACCTGATTTATGTTCGAAGATAATTAGCTTTTCAAATAAACTGTTGTCTGAAAGGCTGTATTCTTAGTTATTAAATAGAGTCACCAGAAAAAACCATCCAAATTGAATCCATTTGCGTTTGAACCTTCAAACTTATAATACACCACGTGTCCTTAATTTTTTGTAAAGAACTATCTACACTTCAGTAACTGGCCTATTGGTCTAGTGGTTAGTAACCCTGACTACTAAGCCGGAGGTCGTGGGTTCGATCCCCACCGAGGATAAAAAATTGTGTGATGAGCACGATGGTTTATTCTGTGCCTGGGTGTTATTTATGTATATTATGTGTGTATTTAGAAATGTATAAGTATGTTTATCAGTTGTCTGGTTTCCATAGTCCAAGCACTGCTTCGTTTGGGATCAGATAGCGTTGTGTGAGTTGTCCCAAGATATTATTAATATTGGTATCAACAAAAAGCTTTGGACACTTACAGTACCTGATACTAACTTTCTCGGTCTCAGAAAGTTTAATAGTGTTGTTGTTATTATTCACTACATTTTGTAAGCAGTTTAATAATTTATATTTTATACTCTTTCACAGGGCAACAGACTTTAATCCTGAAGAGACTATTTCGTTACTGATACCTACAAGCGGTACGACGGGACTACCAAAAAGCGCTGCTATGACCCACAAGAATATTGTCATCGCTGCACCTAATGTTTGGTACTTTGCTTTTATTTGTAGTCGTGATCATTCCGATCTCGTTAAAGATTAAAGCCACGTGATCACTCAAGATTCGTGAGGCTAAGACTGTGACTAAGAATATTATACCTAGTAGTACAATGATATGAACGGTATACGTGTGACTGCTGATTTGAAACCTGCTAAAGTGTCTGTATCTATTACAAAACCTAAAGTCGAGCGTTTGCTTACATACTACTTCAAATGTTCTTGTTAATTATGTAGGTATGTATAAAATCAAGTGTGACTCCACAGTGCAGGAGACACCTTTGAAAAAAAGAAAGACAGATCCCAGATTTGGAATAACAATCTGTGTCTTGCAAATTGATATCCCGAGTAAGAACAACAACAACTTCCTAGACAACAGCAGTTGCCACTCACAGTCGATTATGGCAAAACTGTTAACTGGCTTTTTCTACGAAGTTTTCAGGGTCAACTCGAGCGTCTCTGTTAATTGCACCTCTGGCAAAACAGTTTATAACTTTGGTAGAGAAATTGTATTGGTATTACCCATTTTTAACTATCGTATTCATCAACAGGGCTTTTTCTACGAAGTTTCCAGAGCCAACTCGAGCGTCTCTGTTAATTGCACCTCTCCAGTGGCTGACCACGCTTCTCAACTTCGTGATAACTCCAATTTTAAAGTATTTACGAGTACAGACCTCAGCCACTGTCACTCCACAACACATTGTCGAGCTGATTAGGAAGTATGAGGTTAGTAGATACATACATTCTGCTTAATAAGTATCTGGAAATTTTCAATAATAAAATACAAACTCATCGAAAATAATGTATTCGAACTCAAATGTTGTAAGAAGTCATTCTTGTGCCGAAATTTCAGTGTACCCCGTGACACTATAGTGAAAGTTCATTATCAGACGCTTAGCACAAATACTAGTTGGTATGGAAGTAGTGTAGAATTATTATTATTATTATGTATGTCGTTTCCATATCACGGGACTATAGAGTCCCGGTCATTTGGGAGGCGTGCGTGGGGCCGCAGCCAACACGTAGAGGCCCGTTAGACACTTTAATCTAAAGACTATGTGACACAAACCGGCGAATATCGTTGTATACACTATATAAGGTGATGTGTTAATGGAATGGTTAGCTGGTACTATTGAAGAACTATGGCGCCTGCCCTGCAAACACATGGTAAAAACACACGGACAAATGGGCAGGCTGTGACTCGCCACTCACTAGATGGGCCCCCTTCTGGCCGCCACAGGCATACAGCCAAACAGGCGACAGGGAGCAACATGGGTGTGAGCAGCTTGGGGTGTCGAGCGGTGCGGCGCCGGTTTCACCATCACGAAGAAGGCCCGTGAGCGGGTTTCCCCATAGTTATGCCCTTGAAAATGACACTTCCACCCCCGAGCGTCCAAGCTCTGGCGACCTCCCTCTGGCCGGCCGGTTAAGGCAAGACAGAGTTGAGAGTCCTGCGGGCGCTCTTGGTGTTCCACTCCCGCCGGCCAGTAAAGGCAAGCGGGAGACGAGGCCCTGACCGACTCTCTGAGGCATCGGGACCGCAGTGTCGCCACGCACATTCAGCTCGCCACAAAGCTGCCCTGCGGTTTGTGTACTCTTATTTCACCCTCATAAGACATTTTTTATTGGTGTCATAAGGATTTCAAGAGCTGCTACTATGTCCTCAGAGTGTTGCGTTAATCTCATATAGGGAGACAACGACTAGCCCCGAGGGGTTTATTATTATTATTATTATTTATTATTATTATAAGGGTACACAATGATGTTATAAGTAAAACCGGGCAAGTGCATGTCGGGCCACGCACAATGTAGGGTTCCGTAGTCCCCTCCCCCATCCGAATAATGTGGCTTAAGAAGTGGGTTTTCTGTTGTTTTTGTTTCATACTCAAATTATATCTAAGTACTTAATAATATTTTTCGATGGAATTTGTACGAAAATGTTGTTATTCTACTTCTCATTTGATCAGCTGTTAATTGTAAACTTGTGAAGCCTACTTAGCTGTGATAGTTTTCCTTTTCATTTCATTAAATACACCACAACCGTGATTTTTTCCACATACCCAACATCAACCATTTAGCTGGCAGGGGGGAAGACACTACACATTAACAAAAATTTGCACTTTAAAGTTTAAAATTTTACAAACGGATCCCTAAATCTAAAAATAGTCTTTCCAACCCCTAAATGTTTTTAAAAGACTTATCAAATGATACCCCACACGATGAGGTAGGTGAAAAAAAAACGTCTTAACCTTTGTTCGCTCATAACTCCTCAAGGGCTTAACCGATTTTAGTAAATTAAACGTCAGTAGATTCTTCTTGACAACGCGAGTGTCACTGGCTACATAGAATTCTTAAAAAAAAAAATCGCAGATGTTTTGCGCGTTGATTATGTGTTTGCTGTGTTATATTTAAAAATAGTTTGAAGTGGCAATTCATTGAAAAAATAACGTTATTAAAATGAAAAAAATAGGTCTTATATTACCACCACCTTGTGTTATAGTTCTTATATTACCACCATCTTACAACAACTAAAATACCAAATAAAAAAAAATTAAAAACTAAAAAACCTGTCTGCAAGAAGACAGAAAAAAGATACTCATCATATTTAGTATCATGAATTCTGCTGTACATAATATCGTGCCTCTGACTGCATGATCTCAGGAACTACTGATCAGAATTGAAAAATTCATTCACTGTTGGGTAGCCCATTTATCTAGGAAAGCTTTAGGCTTTAGCATATAACATCACGCTACGACTAAAACGGAACGAACCGGGGAAAATTTACGCAGACGAAGTTGCGCGGGACAGCTTGTATTTAATATAGCTGACCAGTGCAACTTCGTCTGCGTAAATTTTCCCCGTTTTTGCAACATTTATCATTGCTGCTCCACTCCTATTGGTCGTAGCGTTATGTTATATAGCCCATAGTCTTCCTCGATAAATGGGCTACCCAACATAAAAATTATTTTTCTATTTGGACCAAACGTTCCTGAGATTACTACGTTCAAACAAACAAACTCTCTAGTTTTGTAATATTAGTATAGATGAAGAGTTTCAGTCGTTTTGCAGGCGGGTTTTTAGTATTTTTATTTACTTCATTGGCCCGCACACTACCAGTCTACCGGCAGTCTGTCACTCAAACGGGCCGCATGTCGTCTTGAGTCTGCACAGTCCACACTGGTTGGCATCCATTGCACCATAGCGATTATTGCCTGACGTCATTGTTTAAAAGAACGGCTCTGGGATCTACACATTAGCAGTCAACAGCCGGTAGTTTCAGACCGCAATATCACGCGCAGACTATGAGGTCTTCCTTTATGCTTGCTGAATGGTTGCCGGCTGGCTACTTTCTAGTGCGTGTTTGATCGTCGCCGACTGACCGACCGATACCTGACCCTTCCCTCATTACGAGGATAAATCCTAGTTATATATAAAGAAAAATGTTGATACGACAAAAACCTTGTACAAGTATAAAAATCGTTAGCAAAGAATATTCAAATAGAAACTATCACAAGCTAAGTATTGTCCCTTTTTTTTAATTGCAGCCTACGTTCGTAGCAACAAGTCCAACGTTATTGGTAACGCTCATGAAGATAGCCGATCAAGCTAAGTGCAACGAAATGTTCTCAAGCTTTGAGCTCATGTACGTAGGAGGAAGCGCTGTGTGTCCAGACATTCTTAAACAGATGAAGGTATTTTCTGATAATCTGATTCAATCTTAAAAGGTTTCTCTAGCGTCATTCTATGCATTGAATGCTATTGGTATACATTCTAAAAGAATAACATAGACAGAGCGTGTAGTACCAGCGAGTAAAACCGAAAAAAGAAACCTAAATAGAAAAATAATATCATTTCTCTCGCATTCTCAGATAGCCGCGAACGAATGCACACGTTTAACCACGATAAAACAAAATACCTACAATAAGGAATATTTACATTATGTTTTCATTTTGCGCATTCGTAGCAAAATGATATTACTTTTTTCGGTTTCACTTGCTGGTGCTACACGCTCCCTGTTATTATTTTAGTCTGAGATTCCATTATTCTTGTTTAATTTCATTTTATCACTTATTTAACATACCTACTGACATTCATTAGTAAATCTTATATGTTTGTAAAGCTTTGAAATTTGGATTCTGAGGCGACTTCTTACTATAGGTCTAAATATACAATGATGTTTCTGGTTTTTAGGAACTATCACCAACAATTATAGTACAAGAAGTATATGGGTTGAGTGAGTTGGGGTCCCTGGCTTTCCAATGTGTTGGAGCACCGCTTGGATCCTGTGGTACTCGACATGGACATCTACAATATAGGGTATGTTCCCCACATCACGAGAGAAAAAGAAGAATGTTTCTGATAATCAACTACAGGCAATGTCTTGATGTTACAGCTCATAGATGTGGAGACCAAAAAGGATATAAAGGAACCCAATAAACCTGGAGAGCTGTGGGTAAAAGGACCTGGTGTTTTTAAGGTAAATATTTCCCCATGAGTACCTTACTGTATTTTTTATTCGAGATACGGAATGATGATGATGACGACACCTAAGGAGATACTATAAATAAAAATATGTAGTTTTGCAACCAATGTTTGCAAATATTTTAGTAGGTTTAACTAGGTATCAAAAAAGTTTAACCAAAAGTAATACCCGACTACGTCGAACAAATAAATGATTATTATTATCTAGAGAAAAAAATAATACTACCTCGCTATCGAGATAATTATATACCTACCTCAATTACAAAAAATAATACCATACATACTTACCACGCCACACATCAAGATGACTGGCATATTAAAAAATATAGTTTATACTTATCTAACACATTAAGTTTTGAGATCAGAAAAAACTATACAAGATATTATTATACTATACATTTTTTTTTTCGAAATACTATTCTTCATTCTCTTTGCAAAGTTCCAATAGCCTAAACTAACTAATATGACACTTTTGCCAATCTTGATCTGATAGGTCCGAAATTGTGACTTTATAGGCGGCCACGGCCTCTTCGGCACACGAAAAAAAATCCTTTTTATTTTTCCCTTGATATCGGGAACAAAAAGAAATCACAGGGAGATAAATTAGCACTGTACGGTGGATGGGTTTTCAGTACAGGATTTCTCAAGAAATGCTTTTATTTTGACGGACGTATGTGATTAAGCGTTGTCGTGATGCAGAATTTGCATGCAGCAGGCAGATTTCTCGAAGCCCAGTCTTTGGTCTCCTCTTTCGCAGAGCTTGGAAAAGTTTCGGCAATACTATTGTTGCATACCATTCCGAGTTAACGGATCTATATTTCATATCAACATTTGCTCGCTGCGAGAAAAAAAAAACTAGCTACAATTTTTTTATCAACGTTACGCACTTTTGTCGGCATCTTTCCTTCTGAAAAGACTACTCTCGAAAATTGACGACTGTCTCTTATTTTCCGGATCATAATTATTGATATCCACGTTTCGACGCCTGTGATGATTTCCTAAACACGTCTTGACGTTCCGTTTTTAAATTGTAGACGCATTTCGCGGCACCAATGCACACGAGACTGTTTTTCAGTGTCTCAATAATTTTAACGCTCCCACTCCCCGAACTAACGCCGAGTTAGTAATTCGTGGGTCTCCTCTGCAGTTACTGCCGTTTGCGGGTCACCACTTCTATGGTCGTCTTCGAGTTTTGTCGTACCCCTTTTAAATTCACTGAACCATCTGAAAACTGTTGCTTGGGTTGGGGCAAAATCCACTAACGCTAACTGTAGTCGTTGAAGGCTAAGTTTTTCAGTTAAACCTAATTTAAAATCATAAAATATCATACCATCAAAATGTTTGTGGTTAACCATTACCCCATTGTTCCAAAGAAAGTCGCGGGAACCATCGTAATAAAAGGACCGAAACCAGCAACCTGGCTACTTGCGTTCTATTTTTGAATAAATTTGCTTCTTAATAATATAGGTACCGATTCATTCCATTTTTAAATTAAGAGCATCTCAAAACTTATCGATTCACCTACATAGCACCTAATGGCAGATCCAGGTCCGCAGGGGGGGATTCAATGAACTGGTTTTCTGAACTAGACGTTTCCAAGAAAACCGATATTTTGAAAGATGGTTTGAATATGTGGGTGTAGATTTCATTACAGAAAAGCACGGGAAGTCTCAGATATTTTTAGAAGGGAAAAATCCAACAGTGCCTGGACCATAATAACTTGAGTACATTTCTGTACCTAGTCACCAAAACTAATTAATATTTTCAATTTCAAGGGATACTATAACAACCCAGAAATGACGAAGGAAGCCTTTGCAAAAGACGGTTGGTTCATGACGGGAGACATGTTGTACAGGGACGAAGCTTGGCACTACTACTTTGTTGAGAGAATTAAATTGTTACTCAAATATAAAAGTTACCAGGTATTCAATTTTGTAAATATTTTAAAGAAGCACTCAATTAGCGGAGTTGCAATCTAGCTGAGCTAGGACCGTTTTTGTCTCTAGTAAGAGACTAGCCCTATTGCTTATTGCTGCTTACCATTAGGCACACAACCTGCTCGTCTCCTCATTTCGTAGTATAAAAAAAAATCCACAATCAATCCACACTGGATACGCAGGTCTACCGTGTGGTACATTAATGCCCGTAACCTCCTGTAGAGAGGAGGTGACATAATCGAGGGTCAGTTGCGAAGACAGAATATTGTTTTGAGAGAAGGGGCTCCTCTAACTCTCTCGGAAAAAGGCTCATTTAGGGGTCTAAATGAGCCCTTTTCCATTAAAAAAACACATTCACGGCATGGTTTCAGATATTTGCGGTTGGGCGGTTGAGTCCCTTCCACAAGATCCACCAGTAAATGAAAACATATAAGACTGATTATTTTTGTGTACTTGTTTCAATTCCAGATATCACCAGTGGAAATAGAACTAGTAATTCGACAGCACCCTGGCGTGTTAGACGTGGTAGTGACGGGAGTACCGGACCTTGAGTGCGGGGATTTGCCGGTAGCGTGCGTTGTGCTGCGACCAGGGTTTGACGTCACCGGGGAAGAGATCAAGGATTTAGTCAAAGGTACTTAGGTGCTAAATAGACTACCTAGACATAGCCTAGACTAAAGCAACCATAGTAAAAAGTCAAAGAAAATGACAAAAATAATATTAAGGCGATAAACACAAGTCTGAAGGGAGCTCTATGCCCTGGGTCCTTAGTCATGATCTTTATTCCGTGACCTTGACAAGCCGATTTTGATAGCTCACACGGGCTTGCCATGAACTCGATATAAAGTGGAGGTCTGATTTTTTTTTCTCACCTACCATCGTGTGTATCATTAGATAGTTCTCTAAAAACGTTACATTTAGGGCTCCGTTTGTATATACTGGGTGGCGCAAAAGTAAAGACCCTATTTGGTTCAGCTATAACATTTTTTCTAAATTAGAAAACTAGATTTAGATTTTTTTAAATGTATATTTGTGCCATTAAATTTCGTACCATTAGGATTTAAAGATGATGTCTTTTAAATGGTGACCTCCAGAGTTGATACACATTTGAGCCCTATTTATGACATTTTGCATAACTTGCCGTAACACTTCCTGCGATATGTTCGTTATTTCTTGACGAATGTTTTCTTTTAGAGCTGCAAGAGTCTGTGGCTTGTTCACATACACCCGAGATTTCAAAAAACCCCAAAGAAAGAAGTCTGGACTGGTCAGATCGGGTGATCTTGCAGGCCAAGGCAAATCGCCAAAACGAGAGATAACTCGGCCTGGAAAAGCGTCCCTCACTAAGTCCATAGTGTCGCGCGCTGTGTGTGCCGTAGCGCCGTCTTGTTGAAACCAGATGTGCTCCAGCCCCAATTCGTCCAAACTGGGTATCAAAAACTCACGTAACATGGTTCTATAGCGTTCTCCAGTGACAGTTATCGCATTGCCTCCAGCGTCTTCGAAAAAATAGGGTCCGATCACTCTGTCAACACAGATGCCACACCATACAGTAACTTTTAGTGGGTGTGGAGGTGTTTCTTGAATAATGCGCGGATTATCAGTGCCCCAGAACCGAGTATTCTGCTTATTGACATGCCCTGAGAGATGGAAATGCGCTTCGTCACTCATAACCAATTTTGAAGGAAAATCATCCTCTTCAAGGTTGAGGTTTATGACGCGCTGGCAGTAATCTAGACGAGCTCGGTGGTCAGCAGGCAGCAGCTGATGAGTCATTTGAGTTTTATACGGGAACATCTTTAAGTCTTTCACCAAAATACGCTGCAGGGTCCGTCTGGAAATGCCCAATTGCGTGGCACGTCGCCTCGTTGATGTTTCTGGACACTCTTCCACATCTTCGCGCACAGCATCGATATTTTCAGCTGAACGGCCTGTTCTTGGTCTCCCAGACTTAGGTCTATCCAATGTTGAGCCAGTTGCTTCAAGGCGTGTGGCAAAGCGTCGAATTGTGCGACCAATCGGTGCCGGACGGTGGGGAAATCGTCGACGAAATTCACGTTGTGTTCTTATCACTGATGAATTATTCCGTAAGAACATTGACACAATTATTCCACGTTCTTGGGGAGTAAAACGGTCCATGTTTATTTTCAGTGTATTTTACATTTGTTCACTACACAATTTTCAACAACAGAATGACAGAAAATGTCATATAAAAAAAAAAAAAGTATTTTCTTTAGTGCCCGTACTTTTGCGCCACCCAGTATTAAGATTTAAAGTGCAAATTTTTGTAAGCGTCAAGTGACTCAAGTGTCCCCCCCCCCCCCCGCCAGCTAAATGACTGATGATGAGCATGTAAAAAAAATCATGGTAGTAGTATAAATAGTAAAATTAAAATCAATATAATAAACTAAACAGAATATTATCAATTTATACAATTGATAATAATCTATTATATTGTAAAACTAAAGGCTACAGTAAAAGACTGGTTGCTAACTTTAGATTATAATATTAAGAGAACCTACTACACTAATTAGATATATATATTAAATATATATCTAATTAGTGTAGTAGGTAGCTAGGCTAGCTAGGCCTAGCTTCCAACACTCACACATTCACCAATCCCACAACAACACACACACATACACACACGCACGGACACGCACACGCACGTCCGCGCACGCACACACACACACACACACACACACACACACACACACGCGCGCGCACGCGCACACACACACACACACACACACACACACGCACACACGCGCGCGCGCACACACACACACACACACACACGCACACGCGCACACACACACACAAACACACACACACACACACACACACACACACACACACACATACAGGGCTAAAGTGCAACATAAATTTTATTTTTATTATGTCTCCAACAAAGTGAAAACTTATTTTTTTTTATCCAACTTGTAAATTACTACGTGCCATGTATCACTTGTGATTATATAGTTTTTACCAAATTTCCAAGGGAAGACCTGGTGGTCTGTACTACAGTTTACACCTACAACGGACACCAGCTCCTCTCATACTTTAATCATAAACTGTTGTCAATAATGTTAAATTGACAACAGTTTGTATTTAATTTACTTTTTTGATTATATTGTGAGGAGAAATAAAGATTTATTATTATTATTATAAAAGGAAAACTATCACAGCTATGTCTTTACAAGTTTACGAGTAACAGCTGATCTAATGAGAAGTAACAAAATTTTCATAGAAATTCCATTGAACATTTTTTAGTTGTTAGTATGAAACTGAAACTACAGAAAAACCTCTTGTTAAGCCGCATTATTCGGATTGGGGGGACAACGGAACCCGACAGTGTGCGTGGTCTGGCACCTGCCCGGTTTTTTCTTTTTAAGATGTCGCCAAATTGCCAGTCATTATTAGGTAATAGGCATAAGTGAATATGAAAAACTTATGTATGTTATACTTTCAGAAAGATTATCTGAATCCAAGCAACTGAGAGGGGGAGTTATCTTCTTGAAGGAGCTGCCACTAACCGCATCCACAAAGGTGCATCGAAGAAAAATAAAAGAAATTGTTATGGAAAGGATAAATCAGTTGGAATTAATACGAGAATAAAATTGTCATTAATAGGTGAATAATTAGGTAAAACACAATTAAATCAAGGATAAATCCAGATTCGGAACAACAATTATTTGTGAAACTTATAACTTTTGTAACTAATAAACTTATGTAAGATCTGTGTCTAATTTTAATATTTTATGCCAAAAACCCAATAAATACTGGCCTGTTGGTCTAGTGGTTGGTGACCCTGACTGCTAAGCCGGAGGTCGTGGGTTCGACCCCATCCAGGATAAAACTTTGTGTAATGAGCACGATGGTTTATTCTGTGTCTGGGTGTAATTTATTAGCAACTAGCTGTCCCGCGCAACTTCGTCTGCGTAAATTTTCCTCTTTTTTTTATAATCCTATGTTACTTCTAATACCTCCAAGAATATGTGTACAAAGTTTCATGATGATCGGTTGAGTAGTTTTCGCGTGAAAACGTAACAAACAAACTTACATTCAGATTTATATATTAGTAGGGATAGTATGTATTTAGAAATACATAAGTATGTTTATCAGTTATCTGGTTGCCATAGTACAAGCTCTGCCTATGGGATCAGATGGCGTCGTGTGAGTTGTCCTAAGATATTATTATTATTTTATCTACAAACTTCAATTAATATTGTAGGTAATTGTCAGACCTACCGCATTAAAAAATATCAACAGCATTCTTCTTTATTTCATTCAAATATACCTGTGCGGGACAGATAATACCTATTAGTTTTTATTTGTGTTTAGTTTATCGATACGAAAATAATAGTTTTAATTTAGTTCTTTAACTTGCAACATTGATTCCTTAACTTGTAACATTGTCCGTCTCATGTCACTAGATAGAACGAACAAAGAACGAAATAATATCCAAAGAGAATTTATATCTTCGTAATAGAGATTACAACGGAAATTGTATCTTTATCTTTTAATTAGTGAAATTGATTTACGAGGGTGGATTGAAAAGTTCGCGGCCTCAGCAAGAAAACAATATAAAATATAAACAAAAGTAATTTTATTTTTCCACGTAATCTCCACTTAACTCAATGCACTTCTTCCATCTGGTTTCCAACGCCTGTATGCCGGTCATAAAAAAAGTTTCTTCAAGGCCTTCAAAAAAGTCACCCACCGCGGTTTCAACCTCCTCATTTGATGAAAATTTTTGACCTCCAAGGTGTTTTTTAAGGTTTGGGAATAAATGAAAGTCCGAAGGTGCCAAATCAGGGGAATAGGCGGGATGGGGCAGTAATTCAAAGCCACAATCACGAATTTGAGCCATTGATTCAACAGACGTGTGAACGCGTGCATTATGATCCTGATGGAACAACACTTTCTTGCTGAGTAGTCCTGGCCTTTTCTCTTTGATCGTTTCACGCAAATGACGTAAAAGGGTGCAGTAATAAGCAGAGTTTATAGTCTCACCTTTTGCAAGGTAGTCCACCATGATGACACCCTTAGCATCCCAAAAAACTGACGCCATCACCTTGCCAGCTGACAAAATTGTTTTGGCTTTTTTTGGAGTCGGTTCATCAGGTTTTTTCCACTGCTTGGATTGCTGTTTTGACTCTGGGGTGTAGTGGTGTACCCAGGTTTCATCCATTGTAACAAATCTGTCCAAAAAATCTTGTGGATCAGTCTCAAACATTTCCAAACTGTCGCGAGAAATCGTGAGCCGTATTCGTTTTTGTTCAACTGAAAGCAATCTGGGGACCCACCGCGCAGAAACCTTAGAAAATCCAAGTTCATTGACTATGATGTTTTGTGTTCGTTCATATGAGATGCCAATAGTGTCAGCAATCTCCCTGATGGTCAATCTCCGATCTGCCAATATCAGATCACAGATTTTCCCAATGTTTTCTTCAGTCGTAGACGTCGTAGGCCGGCCGGAGCGAGGGTCATCTTCAATACTCTCTCGTCCGCGTTTAAATTCTGCAACCCACTTTTTCACAGTCGTATACGATGGAGCAGATTCCCCCAATGTTGTTGACATATCTTCGTGAATCTCTTTTGGAGTCAGTTTTTTTTTAAACAGGTATTTGACGACCGCACGTTGCTCAATTTTCTCCATTCTTTAAAAACGCTGCACTTAGGCTCACAAACCGTGTGCCGTAGTGCCGTGTGGTGCCGGCTTAAGAATAGTACCACCCCATATCTTCCCGTGGGTGTCGTCAAGGCGACTAAGGGATTTCACTTCGGAGGACGGGCAGCAGCGTCCTCTGCGTACTTAAAGCCTTACTGCGATCGCCAACCCGCTCGCCAAGCGTGGCGATTATGGCAATTACCCCCAGGATCTACATACCAGTAGGTTCTACTGGGGAGACCCGTGCCCAGCAGTGGGCCATCATATGGGTTGATATGTAAGGCTCACAAAATTCAGTCTAATTTAAAAACAGATAATGCTATTGTGACAGAATTTTACAATGTGACAACCAGAGAGTAAACAAATCGAATGAGGTCAGTTACATTAAAATAAGTCAAGTATTTATGTGGTAGGCCGCGAATATTTCGATCCACCCTCGTTTATAGTTTATTAATAGTTATGAATAGTGAAATGTAAAATAACAAAGTGATTTATGAGACATTTTCACTTATCTTTCGTGCCTTAGATACTAAGTTTGTATAATTCTAAATTCATTGTCGTAATTAGTTCAGCGACAAGACACTAAAAGCTTGTCTCTGAGGTCGCGATGTTTTTTGATTATAATTCCATTATTTGTTAAAATTACGTGTAAATAGTATTGTTAATACACTTCTATATGGTTATACAATATCTATAGCACAATAGCTCTTAGTAATATTGCATTGTTTAGCCGTAATTTGTAATTGAAATCTGATAGTCACGGTATGTACGCACCTTAGAACATTCCTATTGGTCAGAATTGTATAAAATGTAATAGCACTGTTGCCAATTTAGTGGATTTACCCTAAAATTTAGGGAGAAATAAGTGGGGAAGCGGTATTTACCCGACTTCGCAAGAAGGAGGGTTATGTGTTTTAAAGACTTTTTTTGGGGAAAACCAGAGTAGTCTATATCAGTCAAAGTCCATAGCAACGGCACGCGAGCGAATCAATGTTGTCCGGTCGCGCATGATTGGTTTTCATTCAGGAATGTTAAAATTAGAGATAATCATTTTATGGGTTTTTTATAATAATTTAGGGAATTTATAAATATAAGGTTGACAACATTGCTAAAAATAAATTGACCAATAGCGACAGGTTATTTCGATTTAGATGGTGTATCCGGACTATGCTATAGGAATTAACGGTTTTTCGACGGGTATAAATACAGCTGTAACCGAGTACTGAGCGGATTCGATCAAGATACTTGAGCCTAGTTCGTACTGATGGATCTCTCTCAGTAATTGAATGTACCCATGTTCTTACTGAAATATATACACTAGTCAGTCACTGATATAGTTTTATTACTATTCCTCAAACTGCGTTACCCTCCGACCGACCTCAGGCAGGTACCAGGCTGTAGGGCAAGCCGGCGCGGCGCACGAATGTGCAGAGTATCTCTGTACAATACCTACTCATAGTTGATTGGCTGTTTATTTTTTTTAACCTTCAATAACAACAACAATAGCGTATCTCATGCTGCTCATTGACTCGATTAATTGTAGAGAATGTTCAAGGTGCCTTCTTAAACGTTAATACGATACATGAGATAGACAGTGAATGCCTCATTCGTCTGTGATATGTGTCTTATCACAGATAATATAATATTATACTAGTAGTCTTATCTTTATTGTTACAACTTGTGAATTGCATCTAAAGGCTCGTTCATAGCTCTGTGCTGTACCTACGCATCGTATCGCATTGGAAAATACCATATAAATAGACTAATTAACCTGGGTATTAACCCAGGTTAACCTGGGTATTAACCCAGGTTAATTAGTCTATTTATATGGTATTTTGATATTAATCAAAGAGGGGTTTGTGACTGTGTCTATAGTGACCGAAAACATCGACAGGCCAACGAAGTTAAGCAACCGCTACCAGTTCATATATAGATGACCATCGTCTAAAAATGTCTCAATGACTGGACGAAAATCTGACGCGACCAGAGAAATTAGACACCATCAATTCCTTAGATTTCCGTTCTATCGGATTATTTATTTATTTATTTAAAAACTTTACACAGTTATTGTACAAAGGCGGACTTAATTCTAAAAGCATTTTCTACCACTACAACCTTGGTGATGTAAAGATAAGAATGAAAGTAGGTGCAGTAAACTATAGGTATAATAATATACAATATGTGAAAACAAAATAATAATTTAAGTACCACCACAGTACCCATACATACAAATAAATATACATACCTACAAATGTACATACTTACATAAAAACATACATATATACATACATACATACCATATAATTCATATTGATATACTAACGGGATTCATTACTCAACCAATTGTTGGAAATATGAGATACTTAATATGAGATATTGTGAATGAAAGACTGCCTCTGTGGCGCGATGGGAGGTGTCCGACTACTACTCAAGAATTCGTAAGTTCGATTCCCACACGGGACACCTCTTTCGTGTGATCCACAAATTGTTGTTTGGAGTCCATGACTTGTACGTTTGTAAAGTCCCCCGCGATACAGGACTTGTAGCCTACTGCGGGAGTCGTCTTTAAAAAAATATAGTACGAACCTTCGTCTTAGTTGAAGCGGTTAGGTGCCAGCAGGCGGTTATTGCATTCCAGATTAAGACAGATTAAACTAGGAAAGAAGGTTCTACGAATCCAGAAGAATGAGCAGGATATAAAAGAAGCTAATTGTTATTAGGTAGAAGAACTCTGCTGTGGTTGAAGCACAAGTATTGAAAGTTACATGACAAGTAAGAGGGTTATGGGATTATGAGATTGACGAAATAGTGAATATATTTGTGTCTGCGAACCCCCAAGACTTGTGATGTGTCCCTAATTGATCGGTAGGGCCACGTAGATTGGATACCGTGACAAAAATCGGTTAGGAGAATCGATTGTCTCGATTGCGAGTCCAACATCATATTTATTAAACTACTGCCGCATCACTCACAACTGCATTGACTGATAATTTGCGTTGACGTCCTATCGCACTGCCCTCGTCGGGTTCTTGACCTTATAATCACAGAATACTAAGAGTACAGAAGGCAATCTTTACCTATTCGTACTTCACTCGAGCGATAGACTCATAGTTCTTTTGCGGACGTGAATCTAAAGGCCCGGTTACACACCCCGTCTTGTCTGCCTAGTCCAAAACTGCAGTCATGACTGTACAAAAAAGATGGAACGTCGTAGAGTGGCCATACGTCCAGATAAGTTCGTGAATACTGACCTGTGCAAACCTCAATATCGAACAACATGGGACTGAAGCGTGGCTTGATTGACCGGCCATACGTCAAGTAAAACCGGTCAACTGCGCAGTCCAATCTTCAGCATGGGCAAGATACCGTCTTGTCGTTCACACGTGCGGTCTTACCTGCACAATCTGGTTTGTGCATGCTCGCAGGTATGACAGAGCGTGTAGCCATGCCATAATACTACATCCCTGCACTGTGTTCGGAAGCCCAAGAGCCCGGAGTCAACATTAGCGGCGGTAGCCTAATGGCTAAGGCACCGATCTCGCAATCGTGAGGTCGCGTGTTCGAATCCTACCTATTAAACTACCGTCGTGAACCTACTCCTAACACAAGCCATTAATTTGAGATCTAGTAACATAGTCCAGATAGGTGGTTCGCTTCTGGCCCCGGTTTGGCTACGAAAGTCTCGGGTTCGATTCCTGAGTCTGGATTTCAAATCTTTCTATCTTTCAAAAATGCAATTATTGTACTTATTTGTAAAGTAATTGGCAAGAAATTCCTATAAAAATTACTTCAATATTGGGCCTGCGACATCATAATTTGTTAAAATGCTCTCTGTAACGAAGCAATAACAAAAAGCCGTGATAGTCCTTTAACTACAGACTAGATGGCGCTGCGAGGGCCTAACTCGCGTGCATCAAGGGATAGAAAAAATTGAGATCTAGTAACATAGTCCAGAGAGGTGGTTCGCTTCTGGCCCAGGTTTAGCTATGGAAGTCTCGGGTTCGATTTCTGAGTCTGGATTTCAATTTTTTCTATCTTTCAAAAATGCAATTATTTAATTTACAAGCCATTAAGCTTAGCTGGAGGGATTAAAAAAAAAAATATATATATATATATATATATATATATAAGTAATGTGTTTATTACCAGAAAAAATTACAAAATACATCACGTTATTATTGTTTAAAATTATTATTCTATATAGCAAGTACTTATTTGTGATATTTGACGTGACTCCTTATATATATTACTAGCTGTGCTCCGCGGTGTTACCCGCTGTTTATTAGCCTATGTGTTAATCCAGGCTGTCAGCTAACTCCATACCAAATTTTATTAAAATCGCTCCAGCCATTTTGATGTGTAGAAGTAACAAACATACACACTCACATACTCACAAACTTTCACCTTTATAATATTAGTGTGATTTAAATATATATATATATATAATTTGACCTTTCGATGAGCTGTTTCGCTTTTGATTCTGTGATAGAAGCAAAAGCGAAACACTTAATTAGAAAGAAAGTGCGCTCTTTAGAGCTAGACGACAGGAAAATCCCTAGACACACTTCCGTATTTTGAGTTTAGGCACCTGTCCGACCAACGGCGACGGGATCTACAAAACACTTCTGTGGTACGTTTTTTAAGATAAATCTCTAGTCGCTTCTCGCTCATCGTCGTTGGTGGGGCAGGTGCCAGATTCCGAGTCCGTATGCTAAGTTTATATGTGCATGCATCAAGACCGTTTTGTAGGTTGTCTTCTGTACCTAATCTCGGTATTTTGTAGTATCGTGGACTACCCTTTACAGATTCATAAGCATCTACAGCAGTTACACTGTGCAGTTTACATGTGCTAGACGTGTGAGACGGTGCTTTTAAAAATGGCTGAAGAATATTTCGGTAATAACTGGGTGCATATGCATATTGCTGAACTGACATCAAGAATAGTTGCCGAGTCTGGGATACCTAGTGACAGATTTCATCTTGGGAAAATAATACTGCAAAGTTTGAAAGATGACCCTGACTTTGTTATGCAGGTGAATATTAAAATTATTTTAATTGTTACGTGAGGTATATGATCATAATCCAAAAGGATAATAAAGTAGGTACCTATTCATTTTGAATAATGAAAATCTTTGATATTCTAATATTTAGTCTAATATGTGGAAATGAATGATGTCTATGATTGATTACCTAGAGGTCACTGGCTAGATTATAGTCTATACTAGGTACATTGTTCATAATCATAATCATAAATCCTATAATTGCATAAAATGTGGTATACATAAAGATGGTATTAAATAAAATAATTGCGCAATACACATTTCGCCATAAAAAAATAACATGCAAATTAAAAAAAAAATGCAGTTTTAAACTTACAATAAAAAAAACAATATTAAACTTATGATGCATTCACAAAATTAAATTAAATCTAAACCCTTAATAAACATCTTGTTGTTGTTTGCTACTGACAGGCACATAAACATCATTCAGTTTTTTAGGTGAAAGTTCATTGCCATTTTTTATAAACATAATGGACAACCATTTTCGTAAAACATTTTGTAGTATATTATAATATGGGGGTACTTGTATTACGAATGTAATGTGAGCAGTCTGCGATCTGCCATTTAAACGTGTAACGAACCCTCTTTGTTTTATTCCCAAATTATCCAAGAATATTACATTTTTATTAGAATAAATTGTATTTTCCAACAACTGATTTCCCAGAATTTACACCTAAATAAAAAAAGCAGACACCTAGATACACCGCAGACATTCAAGATAGCGATAAGTCGTCATCAACTATTTGATAACATTTAATCCTTAATTGTATATCTTAGTATTTAAGCTAGCTAAATAAAGTAGATAAGCAAATATTATTTAAATTGCATGCTTTACGATTTACGATTTTTTGAAGCTGTTACGTAACAAAACGTACTGTTATTAAAATATATATATTACGGGTCTTAATCGCGTGAATAATTTAAGGTAAAATACCTTGTTTATTGCCCGACGTTTCGACCGTATTGCAACGGCCGTGGTCACGGGAAGACTAGTTGAGCTCAGCGTCGCCTCCGTGAAGCGCGGGTTTTGGAAACTACCCTCGCTTGATTTTTATCACTCACTATTACGGAACCGTCGGTACTTCGACACACAACACTAAGGACATCTGCACACTGGCGTGTAATGTTTGTTCGGCGGTGTATACACTTGCCGATCACGGGATTCCACGATGTTGACAAACGGTATCCGTCTTCTCGGTTGAAATTGACATGTTTTTTGATTTCAACCGCTTCCCTCGCCATCCTGGAGTAATAGTGACGGTCGGTGGAGAGGACAGGTCCGCTATTATAGCGGAACACTTGCTGGATGCGGGAACCAATCACTGGATTGAACTACACAAACCACAGGTCCTAGTGATAAAAATCAAGCGAGGGTAGTTTCCAAAACCCGCGCTTCACGGAGGCGACGCTGAGCTCAACTAGTCTTCCCGTGACCACGGCCGTTGCAATACGGTCGAAACGTCGGGCAATAAACAAGGTATTTTACCTTAAATTATTCACGCGATTAAGACCCATAATATATATATTTTAATAATGTGTACAAATCGCGAAAGTTTATCAACATTTAAAACGTACTGTGGTTTACAGTATGTCAGTGTAGTATCTAGATGACTTTTCCTATAATGCTCAAACAACACAATCAAAACCATTAGGCGGGTCATCACACAAACCAGATTTTTTTCATTATGTTAGTTAGATAAAGTTTTAAATCCTAATAATAAAATCAAAGAAAACATCTTTTGCTTTGCCGGTAATAGATTAGTTAGGTGATGAGAAACGATCAGCACAAGTCAATTCAGAGTCGGCAAGTGTAGTGACTTCCTAAGTACCTACCCATCCATCAAATGACCCATCTAGACGGGTGGTAAGCACTAAACAACTAAACACAGCTACAGTACGATCAACGTAACTTGACCGGATTGAAGTTAGGTTTTTATCACTTTCGCGCATGTCATAGAGATGCGACCTAAAAATTACTTACGAAAACGATTAATTATGTTTAATCGATGAAAAATACTAACAACATTTTAATTTAAAAATATAAAAACACTATTTAAATGAGTTCATAAGAGTTTAAATTTAAAACAGTTACAGTAAATAATAAAGAAACTTTGAAAAACAATTTCTTTACCAAAATAATCACAAAAAAACATGAATTAGTAATACTAATTATGACAATGTAATGCGTAATCGCATCTCTAATCCTCTTGGTTTAGTTACCGCCCCCGCCCCCTGCTTCCTGTCACCATTTACTTCCAAAAAATGCATCTGCGCAACCACTTGTCGCCTACTTCAGTCCGGCCTAGTTACGTTGAAGTGGTACTGTACCACTGAGCAGGTTTACAAACATATTAAAAAAATGGCTTTTTAGAAAAAACAGAATTTCTAAATTTTAAATAATGTTACGTAAAGGTACAATGTGTCTATCAATGTATTGTTATTTAATTGGAGATTAGCTAATGTAATTAATAATATTATTTTTTTCCATTAATTAATAATATTGAATTTAATCCATTAAAAATATATATATTTTTTTTTATATACAATATTAAGAAAATCTATAATGAGTCTATCAACATATTAATGTATTGTAATGTTATTAGAGAAACACTAATGTAATTACTTACATAATTATAATAAAATTGATTTGCATGCTATTGTCAATAGTTAAATAGGCTTGAACTGACATTATTATACTTCAACACCTGTTTATGTATCCCTATTTACTGCGAATAAAATTTATTTGTATTATTTGTATTTGTATTAAACGGTGTTGCAACTTCAGATGCTAACAACACCTGGGTACCACTCACCCGGTGGTAAACTTAAAAAAAAAACTCTTTCATAGATATGTAATGTTATTTATACCCCTGTTCAGATCGATGGAGCAACCGGTGAGGCAGAAACAAACGGCTCAGTACTTATAAGAAGCATTCAATGTGCCATCAGCCTTCGAAATATGGGTTTAAAGAAAGATGATGTTATGGTACTCATGGCATCAAATCACTTGGATTTGACCATTCCTTTTTATGCTGGATGGTATCTTGGTATTGCAGTTGCTCCTACAGATAGAACTATGAATATGTGTAAGTAACTTTTTAATAATAATAATAATATCTTGGGACAGCTCACACAACGTCATCTGATCCCAAACTAAGCAGAACTTGTACTATGGAAACCAGACAACTGATAAACATATTTATATATTTCTAAATACATACATATTATAGATAAATAAGACCCAGACAGAGAATAAAGCATCGTGCTTATCACACAAAGGTTTATCCTGGGTGGGGATCGAACCCACGGCCTCTTTTTATTAACCTGCTATAAATTGAGCAATGATTAGATTGTCGATGCACCATTTATTTATTTTATTTACAAAGTAGTCAGATACTCAGTCAGATACTTCCTCCGACTGCGTGATAAATTAATATTCTTATCAGTCCCATATCGTTCCCTCTGCAGGAACAAAGTCCTTCTCTATGATAAAAATAATAAATGAATGCATACACAATCTTTTCGTATTATAATAATTGTTCAAGTATCAATAAAAAGGCGTTTTTAGGGTTCCGTAGCCAAAATGGCAAAACGGAACCCTTATAGTTTTGGCATGTGTGAAACTGTAGGTGCTAGAAGGCTGTAATTTTGCATCGATACATATATTACTTACGCTGACAAAGTGCAAGAATAAAATCTTTAAAAACATTTTTTTTGTGGGTACCTTACCCTATATACAAAGTGGAGATGTGATTATTTTTCTTACCTACCCCATAGTGTGGGATATCATTGGATAGGTTTTTTAAAAACATTTAGAGGTTGTAAAGACTATTTAGGGATCCGTTTGTGAAATGTTAAGGGGGACACTAGACTACAAAAAAACTTGCACTTTAAAGCAAATTTGTTTTAGAGTCAAGTTTCCCCCCTCCCCTGCCAGCTAAAAAGATAATGTTAGGTATGTAAAAAAATCACAGTAGTAGTGCATGTAGTGAAATGAAATGGAAAACTATCACAGCTAAGTAGACTTTACAAGCTTACGAGTAACAGCTGATCAAATGATAAGTAACAACATTTTCGTATAAATTCCATTGCAAATGATTAGTAGGTATAACGTTGCAAGTAAGTATGAAACTAAAACCACTGAAAACGTTGCAAGTAAGTATGAAACTCAAACAACTGAAAACCCTTATTAGGCCGTATTGTTCGGCTAACTATGGAACCCTATATTGTGCGTGGCCCAACATGCAGTTGCCCATATTCAGTGAGTGCAACTTTACCACTGGCAGTTCCCTAAATGGGTGACCGTTTTATAAAAATTTCACATCCACCAAGCAAGGGTAGCACGTTAAGCCGTTCGTCATCACGTAATCTATATCCGATCGTGTCCCATCGATCCATTCGGACTATAAAATTATGGAATAGATAATATCTATTAAAGAGTGTTCTCACTTTTGTTATTAAATCTCTTTAATTTCTTCTGCGCAGTTGGATAATCTCCATTGTGAGACAAAACATCATTGTAAAAGAAAATGTACAAAAAAATATCTATTTTCCAGATGATCTGAAACACTCGTTTGAAGTGGTCAAACCTAAGATAGTCTTTTGCCAAAGTGAAAAGGTCCAGGACGTTCAAAATGTAGTGAAACTTTTAGGAATAAACACCAAAGTTATATCTTTTGATAAGAGTTCAAATACTCTTAGCCTGTCAGAAATGTTGGAAAAGTATGGAGAAGAAGTCGACATTCAGAAGTTTAAGTAAGGATGTTTTTTTTCAGACGTAGGAAGGTTTGGTAAGTAAGACAGTCCAGAAGACTTTGGCGTCTAGCTTACAAATGAAAACAAAGAGACTACATTAGAATTTGTTATGATTCCGCCTATGTTGAACAACTTCAAAAAATTGAAGTAATTAGACAGAGCTTACTGTTGTACTCACATCGTTAAATGCTTACCTAAATCATTCCTTTTTCAAATTTTGTCATATAAAATATGAATGATTGAAATATAAACTTTAAATGACACTGAGAGCGGTTTGTTACTCGTAGTTAGTTTGGTTTACGTATAAAATTCTTTATAACAAAATCGAAATTAATATTATAGTCACTGGGCACCTTGCTTATAGTAACACATCGGTTATTATGATATATTTTTAAGCAAAACAATAATATACCTATCTGAGACGCTAAATCCTAATCAACTCATAGATACAAATTTATTTTTTTATTCTTTTCACATTATTATTTTAAATTAGTTTATGTACCTACTTAATTTACAAAAAAGATCCTATACCGATAATCTATAAATCGTAAAATATGTTGGACAATTCGACAACTCTGGGCGTGGCTCGGTGACTGAGCGGTCGCCGTGGGAAGAGGAACAGAACTCCTATTTTTGCAGGTTTCAGTCCAACTGAGTCAAATTTATTCTTTACACGTTTAGATATTTATAAATTAACAAAAAAACAAATGCTAAACATCACAAAGAAGTAAATTAAACAATAGCTACCTAGTTAGAGCTTATTAAGTTTTACCCGATCGTAATCTTAAAAATGTCTGTTATACGATTCACTTTAGAGTTTTTTTTTTTCAGGGCAACCGACATAGATCCTGAGAACACAAATTTGTTGTTGATATCCACTAGCGGTACAACAGGACTACCGAAAGCTGCCGCTTTGACTCATAAGAACATGGCTATTGCTGGACCTTATTGTTGGTAAATATTATTTCAGCTACAACCCATTTAAAACTGAAAATAAACTACCTAATAAAGGGTTTGATAGGAAAATCAAGAAAAAATAAGGCACTGGAGAACCTACGATAATAAAATCCGGACCTAGCAAAGATTCTTTCAGATAGCAATATGAATTTCAGTTTGCGAAGATTGCTTATGGATTCAAGCTTCTTGTGTCAGAATTAAGTAGAACAGTCTTCGTACACAATGAAATATTATAGGTACCTACTTCGGAAATTAACGGAGTTTCATTTTAGGGAATGAGAGAGTAAGATTTTTTAAACAACTCCGTGTCTTCAAAAGCTTTACTACTTAAAATTAAATTATAAGTATTACTTTCCAGGGCTTTTTCAACGAAGTTTCCATCTCCAACACGATTAGCTATGCTGATAGCACCTTTACAATGGTTGTCTACGCTCATATCCTTCGTATTAAGTCCCTACCTAAAATATTCAAGACTGCAGAGCTCTGCGACCGTCACACCTCTCCACACGGTTCAGCTAATAAAGAAATACGGGGTAAGTAACTAAAACAAACATTGTAAATATCTGAAAGAGATTGTGAAAAAAAATATCTAATAAGTTGGTGTACTAATCTTATGGATATGAGGTTGATGTCGATTATCATTGGCGTATCTCAAGTTGGACATTACGCGACCTGCTACTGAAACCCCCTTCTCCCATTGCTTCTGACCAATTCTCATAATACACTCCGTATAAATGTTAAAGAGGAGTAGAGAAAGTATCGCATCCCTATCGGTGTTTGAAATTGTTTCGAGTCGACATCGTCTGTTCGGTCAGTCGCAGTTCCGTCCTCGTAGAGTCGGCGTATGAAACGAACTAAGTGATTAGGTACTTCCATGCTAAAGAGCACGTCCCATAGTTAATGCCATTTTACGGTGTCGAAGGTCTTGCGAAATTCGACAAAGCGTATGTGTAGCGAGATGTTAGACTCATTAGACTTTTCGATTATTAGTCGGAGAATTAAAATCTCTATAATACTCTTGTTCCTCGACCCCTGACAAATTCTGCTTGCTCTAGAGCTATTTTAAGATTCAGAAACGCTTGTAGTCTGGCGTCTGATGATATGAAGGAGTACTTGGTTGGCGTTTGATATTAAGGCCTAAAAAGTCTGCAGTTGCTACATTTTTTGTTGATCCGTTCTTGTACAGTGGTATGAACATAGAGTGGGCCCAGTCCTGAGGTAATTTCTGTAGTACCTACCTACACATATTTATAAACTCAAAAGGTATCTTTCAAAAGCCTTTAACTTATGGTATTTGCAGCCTACTTTCATGATAATAAGTCCAACAATGTTGTCAACGCTGATGAAGGTAGCTGTAGAAGAAAACTGTGACTTCTCAAGCTTTGAAATCTTATACGTGGGAGGAAGTGCAGTTTCTATGGAACTTCTGAATGAATTAAAGGTATATTATGTGCAAATAAAAACGCTTAATAATGTTGTTTTTATATAAAATTTGTTAATTTAAAAAAAATACTAAAAATTTGGCTAATTATTTCAATGTTTTGGATTAAGAGGCTGACGCCGAAGACCATAGCTCAAAACACGTATGCAACGAGTGAGGTGGGATCTGTAGTTTTCCAATGTATTGGTGCACCACCCAGCTCTTCCGGCAAAAGATGTGGACACCTACAGTACAGAGTAAGTCATAAAAATTACGGTTTCGTCGTTTTGAGGACAATCATTCTCTTTAGAATCTTTGATTTCCAAATGCTGCATTTATAAATAGGTAACAGATATACATTTCTTTGTTTTGAGAACAATAGTTCTATTTAGTTAAACTATACTTTGATTTCGAAACGTATTGATATTTTAAAGCACTTTCGGGCTCTTAAAATTTAGCCACGATGAATTTGCAACATATCCTTTTTTCTTGTTGTTTATAAATCCAGACGTGAAACTCTAATCAATAACTAACCTATTTGTAGCTAATAGATGTGGATACGAGAGAAGACGTAAAGGAACCCAATAAACCTGGTGAACTGTGGCTAAAAGGACCTGGAGTATTCAAGGTAAACGACTCACCCATATATGATTTTACTCAATTCTGCCTCATGTTTAGGTTCTAGGACAACCTCTCTTCTGTTCTGAGGGGACAACAATACCACATCAACAATCTCATAGAAAGCAGACGCTTGACCGAAGGCTTAATGTTCTCTGAGGCACACAGTGTGATTTTCTGGAAAAGAGTCACAACCATCTCTGGCAACATGGTTTAAGGGAATCTGCTGATCATCATTGGGTATATGACCAGCCTTTATCGGTCCACTGCTAGACATAGGTAGTTACTCATTCAGTCCGTCTCCGCTATCTTCTTTAGGTCGTCGTCCATCTGGCTGGGGGTAGTCTTACCTTATGTTTAACGAGTCACGGTCTCCATGTGCACCAGCGGCCATCGGTCCTTCGGTAGGATTTGATCGTTCAGCAATAAAAAAAAAATCATTTAAAAAAATAATTATGTGATGATCTTAATTTTAAACCCATGACGAATTAGTCTCATCTTCTACTTTTTCAACATCAAGTGTTCAACCTTGTTGTTTTATCTTCAGGGATACTACAACAACCCAAAGGCGACGAAGGAGGCGTTTGCAGGAGGTGAATGGTTCATGACAGGAGACTTGATGTACAGGGACGAAAACTGGAACTTCTACTTTGTTGATCGACTCAAATTGTTACTCAAGTATAGAAACCATCAGGTATGCACGATTAATCAATACAACTTTAATGAGTTACTATCGCCCCTGGTTACAAGATTTTGCATTATTTACAAATATTATACTGCTAGACAACAATTTTTTAGGTTGCATTTTTGAAAGATAGTCCAGACCCACAAATCAAACCCGAGATTTCCGTATGCCAAACCGGGGCCGGAATCGAACCACCTATCTGGACTATGTTACTAGACCTCAAATTTTTCTTTCCTATCCTGCACGCGAATTGGGCCCTCGCAAGAAATGCCTATAAAAATCACTTTATTTTTTTAGGTCTCAGAAAACAGTGCTACTACTTAAAACAACATGATGTTTCAGTGTTTAGTGATTATCTTAACAGTATGTTTTATTTCCTAGATATCACCAGTAGAGCTAGAAAATGTAATCCACCAACATCCAGGAGTGCTAGACGTGGCTGTCACAGGAGTGCCAGACTCTGAATATGGTGAACTACCTGTGGCTTGCGTCGTGTTGCGACCTGGATTTAAAACTACCGCTCAAGAAATCAAAGACTTGGTTAAAGGTCAGCGTTGCATCAAAGCAGTTGTTATTGTTCATCATTAAAAATGACCATACCATTTGAATTTAGGAATATTAAAATCCTATAAAATTAATCTAATCAAAAATGTAGTTTGGCTCTGAAATTTCAATCGTTAAAAGGTAGAATTTAAAGCGAAATCATTCTTCTTGTTTTTTTTTTTCAGAAAAACTCTCGGAGTCCAAGCAATTGAGAGGCGGCGTCATATTCATGAGTGAACTACCTCTAACGCCGTCCACCAAAGTTCACAGAAGAAAAATAAAAGAATTTGTCATGGAAAGAATCAGCGAACTTGAGTTAAAACGAGATTAGCACTAATTAGGTACTATAAACATTTAATAAAAATATTTTTAAAGACTAGTATTTAGCGACAAATTAAAATGAGTTTCTTTTATAAATAAAAAAATCCCAATCCTTATTAAAAATACTGATTTTACAGCAAAATAGTTACCAAAAAATATCTTCAGCAACAATTTGAGTTCGTATCGTGAGTGTGTGAAAATTAATCATAAAATGCGCACAAGAAACTTTATAAATCATTTTTATTAAAACAAAGCTTGTATTTTTTTTAACCTAGCTGAATCGGGTATATGCAATATATTTTTTTGTTTTTATGTAAGCACTCTCTCTATCGCTCATCGGCTGATGTAAACGGCGGTGAGTAATATCTCTCTAGAACAGATATTTATTTTCGAATTAATTTTAAAATTGTATTTTCACTTGAGTTGTTACATTTAATAAAATTTAATTATTTACAAATTACATTAGATGAATCAGATTACATTAAATTATTCACAAATTACATTAGATAAGTCAGATTACATAAATTACACTAAATTTGTCATAAATTATCAAATCTATACTAATATTATAAAGAGTTTGTTTGTTTAGTTTGTTAATTGTAAAATACTCTCGAGTTTAAAATTGAAATTTTAACATTTAAAATAAAAATTTCTATTATTTTAATTATCACCTTGTTATTAGAAAATTTCTATAAATATTTTAATAAATATAGAACTTAACTGACTGGCCTGTTGGTATAGCGGTTAGTGACCCTGCTAAGCCGTAGGTCGTGCGGTCATCTCACAAAGTTTTATCTTGGATGGGGATCGAACTTCGATCCTCATCCAGGATAAAACTTTGTGAGATGAGCACGATGGTAAATTTATCTATATTATGTATGAATTTAGTAATATCTAAGTATATTTATCAGTTGTCTGGTTGCATTTATAAGTTCTGCTTAGTTTGGGATCAGATGACGTGTGAGTTGTTCCGGAAATAACTGGTTAGGTCTACCAAAGTAATTTTGTTATGTATAATGTAAGACATTGCAATTTCGCAAAGTATAAAAGCCCCAAAAAATCCCATTATATACAATTTAGCTTGATTTCCACATTCTTCGTTCCGTGAATATTTTTTTTTTATTTTTGATTAGTTTTTTTTTTCTTGTACTCCTCTTCATCAATAATCAAGATGTGCTGTGGCGGATGCTGTGGAGGTTGCTGTGGGGGCGGTTGCTGCCCATGCGCGCCCATCTACACGTGTTGCACCAACATTTGCTAATGATGGCTCATCGTGCAGGGAGCTTATCACCACAAACTTGTCAGCGTGTGACGATGAGCTAGCCTTCTGTTCATTTCTAGTGCCATTTTGTGGAAATATACTACTATGAAATAGGCGTAATAAAAATAGAGTAGACAAATGTAGGACAGCATAAATGGTTATTTATGGCGTCAAGCTATTTAGGTAAATAAAACAGTCATTTCTAAAAAGTTCATTGTATTATACTCGTATAGGCGGAGTTATGATTAAGTTGTTTTAGTACTAAAAATACCATGCCTATGATGACGCCAATAAAATGAAGAGGCTGTATTGCAATTGCAGCCGAGCACTGGCCGCGCTGGATACGTCAGTTCCAAAGGCGTGGCGGGCTCCATTGTTAGCTACGGCCCCACAGCTGGCTAGGGTTCTTCAAGTTGCGGGGGGGCACAGGTGGTTGGAGAGTGCGCGAGCGCGGCTGTCCCGTCAGCAACGGTTCCTGGCTTGCCTAACTTGGCTTCTTTGTGTTATACATATTTCACATACACTTATCGCCTGAACGCCGCATACCTATCTACTTATACCTGGGTATAAAATATTACACCAAAATAACATTAGAATTTCTTCGTAATAATTCGAAATAATTATATTAAAATCTAGCTGTGCCGGCGAACTTCGTACATCCGTTATATTTTTTAAATTCATTTTTTTTTTGCGTAACGACCTTCAACAGTGTATTAGAAAACTAAAAAACAGAATGAATAAAATCGGTAAAGTCGTTCTCTAGTTAGTTAGTTCCCCTGATTTATTTTTATATGTTAAGATATAAAGTGATACTTAAATGTGGACCCAAAAATGGTGGAAAGCGCTCACTCCCCGCGCCTTCCTGTGAGTGCCGACACCTGACTTTCCACATCTCCACCACAATAATGGCAAATCAACATTATTATTTTTATTGCTAGTAATGTTGAACTCAATCCCACATTGCTAGTTATCTTTTTTTTGAATAAAAAAAAATTAAAAAAAATCAACAAACTTCCGCGCTGCAACGCAAAGCACATTCAAACGACCACCTTAAACTATAAAAAAATACCAATTACGAATGCAATGGCACAAAAGAGAAGGCATATAACAAAATGCGTGCAGAATATTATCTCAGCATCTTACTAATGCACATAAAGGTCCAAAAAATAATGAAAAGCGTTAATAAGAAACAGCACGAAATGTAAAAGAACTATATTTGCACATTAAATTACACCCAAAGCATAGAACGAGTAGGTACTTAAAATGTGTCTAATAGAAGGGTTATCTTTGTGGTTGGCAAAATTAGTACCTATGAAATTCACGAAAACATTTTAAACATAGACCAGGTTTTTTAAAACAAAGGGGACAGTAAAATAGAGTATCTCTGCGAATATTTCGCGTATTTAAACAATGTTTGCAATATTTTCTTTTATTTTTGGCATTATTGTTTTTAGGCAACTCTTCAGGCAAATGAATATCTTCCTCGGTGTCTGTTTTGATTTTGCTGCCGGCAGATGGTGATTGCATATTATTTCTGGATATTATATTAATAATCTTTAACAATTTTTCAACTAAAACTGACAAAACTTTGTCATTGTCACCTGACATTTTTAATTGTTCATTAAACATCATAAAATAATTTAACAACATCACTTGCATTACGTGTAATATCATTTTATTATACCATCTGGAAGATTTCACAATACTCGGATAATAAGATAGCATTTGATCTTCTCTATCAACGCCTTCCTTATACATAATATACTCTACTAATACCTTTGGTTTTCAAGACAACTGTGGACCTGACCACGCCTATTCCTGGTTTCAACAAAACTAGAGTGATGGTCTGTCGAAATCATCAATACATTCCTTTTGTCCAAGTTTGTAGCACGGTCTGATTCCAATTTCTTAATTTGTTCTAACAGTGAGTCATAAGAGAGATACTCCACAGATGAAGAAATGTCACGATTTTGTTTCTTAATGTCTGCCATTGATAAATTGATTTGTTCAAGTTTTTGCTCCTGTTTTGTTTTGAAGTCGAAGAATAACTGCTTCATGTCATCCTTGAATTCAATCAAAACGTCTTCACAACCATCTCCTAATAGCCTACCTACGTTATGTACGAGTTGCTTGCTTGTCGCTTAAATTTGTCTCCAATCCGGAAGCTTGGGGTGACGGCGATTGGTCGACAGACATGATCTTTTTTTTTGCAGGCGGCGGGTAGGTTAGTCGTGTCCGATGCGCGGTTGCAAGGATTTATTTTTTACAAACGGTATTTATCATTCGCTCGCTGCTAACTTCAGAGCAATTAGAAAGGAGGTCTACGTAATTTGGTTGGTATCGAGGATTTCATATGATATAGCTTTCCGTCAACTGTAACTTGACCTCAATATGTTTATCCCTTGCTAGCATGCGAAGAGATGGGGCAAACATTTTGGTGTAGCACTCACGCGCCGTTCGTCACAGGCTTGATCACGAAATTAATTCACTGCCACTTGCACAAGATTATTTCTAATTTTTGTGTTAATTTTGTTATTTATTTTATTCATGAACACGTAGCCTAATTTACACTCGTCTGGCCGCGACAGTGGTCCGGGGGGATATTTATATGGTGAGACACTTTTGTGGTCATTCAAGAACTATCCATACTAATATTAAAAATAGAAAGTAACTCTGTCTGTCTTCTACCCTCTGATGAGATATCGCGAGAGAAGGACCATAGGACAGTTTTTATCGCGTGAATTTTGAACCTTCTTATTCCCTCTGGTGAGATATGGCGAAAGAAAGACATAGGACATTATTGTTTTTAAACTTTCGCGATTTTTATACATATTAGATATATTTCGGGACTTAATCGCGTAAATTATTTAAAGGTACGAACCTTTTATTTACCCGACGTTTCGATCGAATAGCACCGATCGTGGTCACGGGTCGACTGATGGTAGCTTAGCGATGTCTCCGTGAGGCGCGGGGTTTTTCAACTACCCTCCCCTGGTCTTGATAATTTTGATAATTTGTACTGTCGGTACTTCTACACACTACACTTACAACGTCTATAAACTGAGGCGCGGTATCTTTACGGCTACGATTGCATTTGTTGATAACAGGGTTCCAAGATGGTGAGAGCCGGTATCCATCTTCTCGGTTGAAGTTCTTATACTTCTTGATCTCAACCGCCTCGCGTACTATCCTGGAATAATAGTGGCGATCGGTGGAAAGTACCTGTGGCTTATGCAATTCTATCCAGTGATCTGGTCCTGATTCCAACAAATGCTCAGCGATAGCAGACTTGTAAACTTGACGGCTTTTTACAGCAGCGATATGTTCCTTGACCCTGTCTGCGATTGTCCTTTTGGTCTGTCCGATATAGGAACTACCGCAACTGCAATCCACCTTGTACACGCCAGGTGTTTGGAGCAGAATAAAATCCTTTGCCGTTCGTAAAAGCTTCGAAACCTTGGAGTGCGGACTATATACAGTCTTAATGGAGTAATTCTTCAATACTGTTCCAATTTTGTCCGTAACTCCTTTGATGTACGGCATGAAAGCTGGCACTCTGTCGGCATTTACCTCTGGTTTTCTGCTCTTTGGACGTTGAAGGTTATGCTTGTATCCGTTGCTTTTTAGTACCTCCCGAACGTGTGCAAGTTCACCCTCCAAGTGTTCGGGGTCGCAAAGGTCGTATGCTCTGTTTGTTAAAGAAGCTACAACGGACTGTAAGTGGCACGGATGATGGTGCGATAAAGCATGTAAATACCTATCCGTGTGTGTAGATTTTCGGTATACTGCGTGTCCGAGGGAACCATTTTGTCTCGCCGATACCTTCACATCAAGAAAAGGCAACGACATACCTACCTCCATTTCAAATGTGAATTTGATATTACGGTGGATCGAGTTTAGATGTTATACAAATTGTTCTACTGCCATCAGTCGACCCGTGACCACGATCGGTGCAATTGGATCGAAACGTCGGGTAAATAAAAGGTTCGTACCTTTAAATAATTTACGCGATTAAGTCCCGAAATATATCTAATAGACATAGGACAGTTTTTATCACAATGGGCATCCATAAATTATGTGAGGTGATTTTGGTGAATTTTGGAGCACTTCCCTCTCTCTGGTGAGATATCTTGAGATTTGACTACAACCAATAGGAGCGAAGTAAAAACGGGGAAAATTGAGACATTACTTTGTAAAAGTGCAGCAGGATATACAGAGGTTTGCATTGAATTGTAGTTAAAAAATTGTGTTAACAAACCAATTCAAAACCCAAAAAAAAAAGGTTCAATTCAATTCAATTCATATTTATTCGTGGAACATAGGTTACAATTAGTTGTTAATATACAGTGTAGGTTTCGCTATGGCCTGCCATGCATCAGGCGTACAAATTTATTATTTTGGTACATAACATCATTAATCAATTTGGACATAAAAATAGTAATTAATATCTATAAGGTCAACAATTATAAGAAAATTAAAATTTTTAATTAAACAATAAAATGTCATAAATATTACCTAATACCAGCCATGTCACACATCTCAAACCATTTTTTCATTTAAGAACTCTAATACGGAATAATAAGTTTTATCTATTAAATGAACTTTTAATGTTTTTTTAAATTTGTCAATATTTGTGATGTTTTTTACCGAATGGGGCAACTTATTATAAATTTTCGGGGCCATACTGATGACGCTGTTACTAGATAGCGCAGTGCGAGAGCTGGGTATTCAAAGTTTATGTGGATACCTCCTATTATTACAGTTTTCGTAATTATTAATATTACTTTTGATAAAGACGGCACTCTCATAAATATAAAGACTAGGCGCGGTAAGTATTCTGAGTTCGTTGTGAGGTTTAGGTATATGTGCAACTTACAACAACTGTCAGTTTGTTGTAAGTTGCACATCGCACGTACACATATTTTTTGAGATTTAAAAACCATATCTTTGCCACTAGAATTTCCCCAGAATATAATTCCGTATCTTAGGATTGAGTCTACGAAACCGTGATATGCTGTATGGACTACATGTTTACTGGCTATTTTGCGTAGCATGTGAAGTGCGTAAGAGCATTGATTTAATTTTTTGCATACGCTTTCTACCTGATCCCACCAGCTTAGATGTTTATCTATATGTAGACCTAGAAATTTTGTGTAATCAAGATGCTCTATTCTTTTACCATTATAAACAATTTCATACACTTTATTACTCGTAGCTTTGTTTTGACGAGTTGTAAATGTCATCATATTTGTCTTATTTAGATTTGCAATTAAATTATTATGTCTAAGCCATGTCACTATATCTGCTAAAGAAGTATTAATTTCCTCATTAAAATTGTCAATATCTTCACATTTATGTATTATCGTGCTATCATCTGCAAATAAAATCATTGGATGCTTGGTACACTGTGGCAAGTCGTTTATGTACACAAGAAACAATAGGGGACCCAATACGCTACCCTGAGGGACTCCGTAATTAACTTCTCTTAAACTAGACGAATAGAAACATTCTGTTTTAGTGCTAGACGATATTCGACTTATTTGTGTTAGCTGATATCTATTATGCATATATGAATTTAGCAAATCCAACACGTTTCCTCGAATCCCGTATGCCTCTAGCTTACGTAGCAAAATTTTATGGTCAACATAATCGAAGGCCTTGGTCATGTCCCTATACATTGCACTCACAGGTTTTCAGGCACGTTTTGCTATCTACATAATTAATTATATGATCTAAAAATTTGTAGATTGCCATGATTTTTTCTAAAACCCTGTTGAGCATTGGTAAAAACACAATTTTTCTCCAAATACGAGCTTAGGCGAACATACCTATATAACTTTCTCAAGAATCTTAGAGAAAACTGGTAGAAGTGCAATCGGTCTATAACATTCCATGTCCTCTCTGTTTTGTTTTTTGAACAGTGACTTTATAATAGATATTTTTAATTAATCCGGGAAAACACCACATTCTAAAACCAAGTTAAATATTATACTAAGCAATGGTGATATACTACTTGCGACGTATTTCAATATTTTTGAATGAATGTTGTCGTACCCTGTGCTATTTGTGGACTTTAGTTCCTTAATTATGTCAAAAATTTCTGTTGGTGTCGTTGGTGACAAAAATAATGAATTATAATGATTCCGGGTTAATTTGAATTTATATTTTTCCTTATTATCCATATGCGTACTCGACAAGTTTACCTGGTCAATAAAATATCTATTGAATGAGTCAGCTATCTCCTGTGGATTATCAATAACCTTATTTTGTATTCTGATTTGCCTTATATATTTGTCATGGTACAATGATATACATACCATTATACCATTTTTTACGACAAGGTACATTGAAGATGCACGTTTTTAAGAATCATAGTTTAAAACTTCAACTTTAGAATGCAAAATCATGTTACTACAAGGAGATATTTCAATTAAATGTACTGGATGATTCCAATATGCGTCGCTTCATTTATGACTGCATTGACTAATAATTTTTATTGACGTCATATCTCACTGCTCTCGTCCTGACAAAGAACCTAGCCTTGACCGTATCATCACAGAATACTGAGAATACAGGAGTCAACCTTCATATGTAGGTACCTACTTCACTCAGGCAACGTAGATACTGATATCGTTCATGGACATGACTGCCTTAGTGGCGCGGTGGGGGTGTGTCCGACTGCTACACAAGAAGTCGTGGGTTCGATTCCTACACGGGACACCACTTCGTGTGTTCCAAAAATTGTTGTTCCGAGGCTGGGTGTACTTTGTGTTCGTGACTTGTATGTTTGTAAAGTCCCCCGCGACACATGGCTTGTACCTTAAAGCCGTCGTCTTAAAAAACATAAAAGATAAACGTGAATCTAAAGGAGCGTCTAAACGGACCATTTTTTACGACAATTTGTGGCGGCAATGCGGTGGCCGGCAATATTGTTTTGATGGTTGCCGGACGATCGCTGAGCGATTTCGCCCGGCTAATTTTGTTGTTGTTTTAGTCGCCCTCTATTTTATTGTCATACAATTTTAGACATATTGCCATTATTGGCCGAGCAATTAGTTGCCCATAGCAGGGGGGTGTCACTTCGCAGTTTAGGTATATTCGGGCAGCGCGCCACTTGAAGGGGCTAATGGCAATGGGCTGTCACTTGGCTCGCACGACAGTCAAGATCACATCGCGCTCGCGCATCCTTGAATATATTTTTTTTAATTTGTCGACACCCGCAAGTTCTTATAAGCCTAATATTCATTCTAATCCGTATAAAATATTTTGCTGTGTTTACGGATATCTGAATAAAACGAATAGTGAACCAGAACTAATTTTTTTTACCATTCCACTGCGTTATCGAAGTACCTACGTGTAAAAGCAGCGGCAGTAGCCGGTCGTTCTTTTTTTAATCCTTAGGTCCTTAAGTACTTAGTAATACTTAGTTAAAATAAAAATTCTTAATTAGTGGCTCAGAAATAATATTAGGAACAGGATAGGAAAATATTTACAAAGGAATATCTACACCCGTGGAAATCGAACGCACGCCAATAGATTTTTTTATTTTTATAATGCTAAATGTACGTTTGTAACGTTTGTAATACTTTTTTATCTTAAAACTAATAAATTAACTAGGTACAAAAACTTATCAAGTGTCAACCCTGTGCGGACTTCGCAGCTCGGTCATAAAACTGAGGCGCGCAAAGAAAATTCACGGTTCGTGTGCGGTTATAAGTTTCAATTTAGCTTGCAGGCGGCGTGTATTTTTATACCTAAACCTTACTTACTTAATCTGTGCCAATAGTGCCGCCACAAATTGCCGTAAATAATGGCCCATTTAGACGCCCCTCAAGATCACAGTGCTCTTCGGAAGGTGGGCCCTGATTCTGCCTCTGTGTACGAAGTCTATGTATACATGCGTCAAGTGCGTGTTGTATATAGGTTGTGTTCTGTACCTACTCTCGATGTTCTGTGGTATCGTTAACTTGGCTTTACAGATTCTAACCTCTCAGTTACACTACGCTGTTTAAGTGTGATAGACACGAGAGACGTTCTTTTAAAAAATGGCTGAAGAATATTTCGCTAATAATTGGGTGCACATGTATATTGCTGAACTGACATCGAGAATAGTTGCCGAATCTGGGATACCTAGTGACAGATTTCATCTTGGGAAAATAATACTGCAAAGTTTGAAAGATGATCCTGACTTCGTTATGCAGGTAAACAATCTTTAAATGTTTTAAGTGTAACGTGAGGTATTTAAAACACGCAACTTAAGGATATTAAACTACCTATCTATTTTTATTAATTAATGAATAACAATTGACAAAATTAAAGGGAATTCTAACAATATAGAATAGGATATAAATAAGTAAGTTTTAGTACAACCTACCTGTAAGAAAGAGAGGATAGCCCTAACAATAATTTGTGGAAATAATTAGAGGCTGGAATAATTACTGGCTAGATATAGTCGTATTCTAGGCTAGATAACATTTGTTACTAGCTGTCCCGCACAACTTCGCCTTCGTAAATTTTCCCCGTTATTGCAACATTTATCATTGCTGCTCCGCTCCTATTATTCGTAACGTGATGTTATACAGCCTATAGCCTTCCTCGATTAATAGGCTATCAAACCGTAAAAGAAGTTTTCAATTCGGATTAGTAGTTCCTGAGATTCCCGCGTTCAAAGATACAAACATACAAACTCTTCAGCTTTATAATATTAGTATAGATTATTATTTGGGCGGTCCTTAAGTAATAGTTATTTATGTGCGGGTTTATTTAACATTCCATATGAAAACACCATTTGAATTACGCGCTGCATAGTTTCCGATTTTTTGAAAAAATAGAGGACGATCATCTAGGTATCGAGTGTCTAAAACCGTCGGGATTATATTTTTTAAAAAGCTTACTTATTTTTTCTCAAGTTTGAAAATGGGTCGATTTCATGGTCCGCTTTGATGGGTTACAGTTTTTTTTTTCTAAGACACAAACTGTGATTGTTATTGCTATTGTATATACCAATTAATGTGCTTTAAATAATACTTGTTTTTTTTTATAATTTACATTTAAATAGTTCATGACGGACAATTATTTTCGTGAAAAATTGTTGATTACTATTAATTGTAGGAAGTTAGTTTTTTTTATAGTAGGTACATGTTATATATGATATTTCATTAGTTTTCAATCAACTGTCATCAGTTCATCACATTATAGAAACAAAATATTGAAGAATTTTCAAAATGACCCAATTGGAAGCCCGAAATCGGCATATTTGTAAAACATTTTTTTTTTAAAGATAACTAGCAATGTGGGTCGCACATTACTAGGAAGATATTATTATTATATTTTTATTATTATCTTGTTAGCATTTGAGTGTAATTAGTTACATCTCGCAGATTATTTTTTTTTTTTAATGAGAATTTTTCCAAATGATTTATCACTTTATAGCGGACTCTGAAGTGAAAATTTTCAGACTTTCGGCGATTATAAAAAAAATAGTGTTCCCCACACAATTTTTGCAACTTTCGAAGCGATTATTTCCGAATATCACATAATCAAAAAAAATCTTAGAAACCTTAAAATGTGTTTAAAAAACCTGTCGAATGATGTGCCACACAAAGATTGTTTATAAAAAAACGTTTTCAGTTTCTGTTACATGTATGGAGTGCCCCCCTAAAAATTAATTTGTTATTTTAACCACCGAACTATGTAAGTAGCAGCAACAAGACACTTAAACTCTCTCTTTACAATGTTTGTTTTTGAGTATGTGACATACGGACGGACCGACAGATGGACGGACAGGACGGGTTCCGATTTGCCATTTTGGCTAAAGAACCCTAAAAAACAGATTATTATAATTTACTTACTGTGCAAATACTGGCCTTACAAAATCATTACCAAGAACCGAAATAAAATATTACAGCAAATTAATGTTATTATCACTGTTATTCATAGCAGTTAAATTAGAGGGAAATAACACCATAAAATGTTCCAACAGGAACATAATAACAATTTAAGGATATTCATTTAATTTGATATTATGAGTAAAATCCAATTAGGTCTGTGAGTTTTGTTGATTTTATGTCAATCTTGTAATTGGTCAATCATGAGACATCTATGGGGCTACATTTAGGATTTATTTTTTTATTTAAAATTAATAGGTACCTACCTGCTATTTCTTACTGATATTAAAACAATTATGATCAGTTCTTAATAACACCACTGCGTCATCAATTTCTAAACACATACAAGATATGAAGTCATAGTAAACACAATCTTAAAATTTGATGAATCTGCCTCTGTGGCGCGGTGGGAGTGTATCCGACTGCTACGCAAGAGGTCGTGGTTTCGATTCCCACACGGGACACTACTTTGTGTGATCCACAAATTGTTGTTCCGAGTCTGAGTGTACTTTGTGTCCGTGACTTGTTTGTTTGTAAAGTCCCCCGCGACACAGGGCTTGAACCCTACTGCAGGAGTCGTCGTTTAAAAAAAAAAATGGACCGTAATGGAAACAACTAAGATTCACCGTTATGCCACTATAAATGTTAACATTCACCGGTGTATTTCCGAATCTATACTAATATTATAAAGCGGAAGAGTTTGTTTGTTTGTTTAAACGCGCTAATCTCATGAAGTACTGGTCCGATTCGAAAAATTCTTTTTTTGTATATTTATCGAGGAAGGCTATAGGCTATATAACATCGCGCTACGACTAATAGGAGCGGAGCAACAATGAGAAATGTTTTAAAAACGGGGAAAATTTACGCAGACGAAGTTGCGCGGGACAGCTCGTCAATTATAAAATAGAAAAAAAGCTTAGAGATACACCATCGAATTTGGTGAATTTCAACATACACCGGTGACCGATGATCTTAAGATTCACTAATTTCGGAGATTCACAGTAACATCTTAACCTCTGTCTAGATCGATGGAGCAACCGGTGAAGCAGAAACAAATGGCTCAGTACTTAAAAGAAGTGTTCAATGTGCCATCAGCCTTCAAAATATGGGCTTTAAGAAGGATGACGTTATGGTACTTATGGCACCAAATCATTTGGATTTGACCATTCCTTTCTATGCTGGATGGTATCTTGGAATCGCAGTTGCTCCTATAGATAGAACGATGAATATTTGTAAGTAAATTTTTAAATTCATGGACTAATAAAACTGATCTTTTATAATGATTTAAAGTCGTATGTCGGTGTTCCTGACAGGTGCTGTATTACTAACATTTCAGGACAGAACAAAATATTTTTTTTACAAAAAAAGTTTTCAATCAAATCAAATAAAGTTAGACTCTTTAGTCCCTCTGATAAAATTTCCTTATCACTCTGATAACGTTCCCATTGCAGGGATGGGATGGTTCCATAGATGGGTGACCGTTTTATAAAAATGTCTCATCGGCGCCGTAGGCCCTTTTCACAAATTCCGGTTTCAATCCGATCCGGCGCTGGATACGGAGACTGGATCTGATGGACGCCAGAGCGTGTGAAAGCCACCGTACATCGCCATACACTTAATCGGCCCGGCGCCTAGTAACTGGCGCCGGGCCGGTTTCAAACCGGAACGTGTGAAATGAACCTGTCGATATTAATTTAGTAATTTTATCAGGTCGTGTCGTGTCTATGGAAATAAAAGAATAAATAATATAGAGATTGTTCGACATAACATCAATGAAAAGAAAGAAATCCAGCGATGAATAAAAAGTAATTCAAAAAAATTAAACACACTTCAAAAATTAACTGAAAACAATGAAATAAAACTTTCATACAAACGAAAATATACATTTTTTTGAGGTCTTAAAAAGGTATGTTTTTCAGATGATCTGAAACACTCGTTTGAACTGTCCAAGCCCAAGATAGTCTTCTGCCAAAGTGAAAAAGTCCAGGACGTTCAAAAAGTCGTGAAACTTTTAGGCATAACCACCAAAGTGATATCATTTGATAAGAGTTCAAATAATCTTAGCCTGTCAGAAATGTTGGAGCAGTATGGAGAAGAAGTCGACGTTCAGGAATTTAAGTAAGGAAAAATAAGTTTTTTTACGTAGAGTTGGTACGGTTTTGTACTTAACATCACCTCATGAGGTTATGTTAACGACCTCACAAAATAGCAAGCGACCACGCAGTAGACCTCGTAGCGGATGGCGAGACGAGTTAGACTCTTTCGAAAACTATAGGCCTCATACCGCAACTGACAGAGAAAAGTGGAGAGAGAGTAGGATGGCCTTTGCCCTGCAGTGGTCACCATACCTACAGGCTAGTAATAAAAAACATTTTCATAATAATTGAATAAATAAGACTGAGTAGTTACAAAAAAGTATGTACTCGTTCACAAACTTATAAATGAATACTAAAAAAAAACTTGTTTCACAAAAAAAGAGTTTCGTTGTCTGTCTTCGAAACTCATCATCAGATTTTTACAAAATCATTTCGGAACATTTCAGAGTAAACCTCTTTCAAACCAAAAAAGAATCTCGAAATCCATCATTAAACATATAACGGAGTTATGCCCGAACACAAATAAAAATGCAAACATCCGAATCAAGAACCGAATCCTTTTTGAAGTCGGTTATAAATGAGTTTTGCTTTTCAGGGTAACTGACATCGATCCTGAGAACACAAATTTATTGTTGATATCCACTAGCGGTACAACAGGACTTCCGAAAGCTGCCGCTCTAACACATAAGAACATGGCTATAGCTGGACCTTATTGTTGGTAAAAAATATTTCAAATATCACTTACCATTTACAGGATTCAACTACTTAACAAATATAGTGTTTGAATGGAAAATGTCCAGAAAAATAAGGAACTGGCCTACTCTCTATTTCAACAATCAATCAAGTTTTTCTAAGACAACTAGCTGACCCTCGCAACTTCGTCGGCGTCAAATTAACCGTTTGCAAAATAGGGGTAAATAAAAAAAAAATAGGGATTGATCGTAGAAGGGTGAAAATTCAGGGTTGTATGTATTTTTGAATCCGGTATCATAAAAAAATAAAAATTTACCTAAAAAAAAAAATAGGGTTGGACTACCCTTAACATTTAGGGGGATAAAAAATAGATGTTGTCCGATTCTCAGACCTACCCAATATGCACACAAAATTTCATGACAATCGGTCGAGCCGTTTCGGAGGAGTTAAATTACACGAGAATTTTATGAAAGAACTTATTTGATAAAATTTATACCTATTTTGTAAAGATTGCACCATCAATTTTAGCTTGCGAAGATTGCATTATGGATCCACACGTAGTCGCGATTGGTAGGTGTGAATGAAAGGTGTTTATTAGACATAACTATTTAATAAAATTTAGGAGTTAAAAAATTTGAGAGGATTCAGGTTGCAATTTCACACTGATGTTATGACAATTTAAAACTTTAGATCTGTGAGATTTGGTTAGATTTGATGTGACTCTTATGGCTCGCCTACACGCTCAATTTTATTTTCACAAATTCTTGTTTGTGCTAGTAAACATGTGCGTTATGGCGGTAAAACTGAACACCGCACAAATGGCTTGCACAAAACGCTAGTTTGTACAAAATTTAATCGACAAATTGGAAATCTTGCGCATTCATATGTAGATATGAATGCACCATCCGGTTTGTGCAAATAAGATTGCGCGTGTAGCGTGTAGCACATGCAAGTCGTTATCGTGTACACACCTTGCAGTTTTTGCGCTAATTTTGCACAAACTGTTTTCGCATGCAAGTCGTTGCGTGTAGCCTTTATGCGACAAATATAAAAATAAGGTTCGATTGAATCTCAGGGTCATACGCGAGGAGTGTGTATAGTCAGATGTTAGCTCAAAGCCAGATAGTCGGCTGCTGCCCAAGACAGGTGCGGATCCAAGGAGGGGAGCAATACGGGTCACTGCCCTTCCCCCATCCTCGAGTGAATGACCTTTTATAGGGGAATTTGAGAATTTCCTGGGGGCTACAGTGCTCATGTTTCTCAAACACATTTATTATTTTTTTTCTCGGAGATGGCGATTTATAGAATGGGTTTTTTCTCTGTATAATTCTTATTTCTGAGCATGTTCTAATTAAGTTTTAATATAATGGACCGCGAGGGGGCGCGGCAGTATACACGTTTATTTCTGAAAAAAGGAACAAGCTCATCATTTTATATATATTAATTCTATTACAATGAAATATTTACTCTCAACGCGAGGTAGTAGGTTACCTAGTATATTTTGTGAAAAATCTCTAGTTTGAAATAAAACACAACATTTTTTTTTTAAACCTATCTACTATTGGACTTCCGACACCAAAGACAATACGTTTAGTCAATATTTAATTCTAAATTTATAGTTATCTATGCTAATATTACAAACAGGAAATATTTGATTGTTTGTTTGCATTGAATAGGCTCCGAAACGACTGGATGGATACCGGGAAGTAACATAGGCTATTGACAAAAACAATTAGAGATCCCTACGAAAATTACAATAATGGCAGGCAGATAGTCCTTATATATAAAAAAAAAAACTTAAGAGGTGTCAAGGGACACCCGGATGAACGAAGTTCTTATCTTATTTTTTTTTTTTTATAATCTTCACACAACACCACACTGTTCAATGCGAAATAGAAAGACGAAACGAAAATAACTTACAAAAAGACGATTGTATACCGAAGGCTCGAACCCACAACTACACAATTGTCACCAATACTGTGTACCTACCGAATTTATGCCTCTAGACCAAATCGACATGTGACTTCTTCGTCAAATTAGATGTTCATATCTTACGCGCACGCCGCACGGCTTGTGTGTGTCAAAAAGTGTCGTTACAACTTTTACGTGATCTTTTTTTCCGCCTAGCCCCCTTTCACAACGCGCGATAAGGAACTTCGTTCCAAATAACATATTTGTATTTTATTGGTACATAAAAGAAATATAATATAAGCAGCTTGCCAGGTAGCTAGTAGTACATAATGAAATTTTAGATAGGTACTGTACATAAACGAAGTTTAGGGAAGAGAGAGTAAGTTTTAGCGTCAGTTCTGAATATTCAGAGGCCTTACTACTTAATAACTACCTACTTTTCCGTTTTCTTTTAAAGTTATAATATTAGTTTAACTTTCCAGGACTTTCTCAACGAAGTTTCCATCTCCAACTCGCTTAGCCATGCTGGTGGCACCTTTACAATGGTTGTCTACGCTCATATCCTTCGTATTAAGCCCCTACTTGAAATATTCAAGACTGCAGAGCTCTGCTACCGTCACACCTCTACATAAGGTTCAGCTGATTCAGAAATACAGGGTAAGTGACCAAAATAAACATGGTGAATATCTAAAAGAAGTGGAAAAATTGTCTAATAATTTTTTTTTTATTTTTTTTTTTTATTTATTTCATAACAAAATACATTTGTGTCGAAATATTTGAAAAACAATTCAAAGTACAGTTTACACACAAAAAAAAATTAAAAATATATAAAGTAGACAAAACAATCAGAATTTTGAGTCAAAAAAATACAAATTATTACATAACATGTCACTAATTAGTATGTCAAATTGTTTCTTATATTACAATCAATTAATTATTTCATTAAAATTATTCAATAGTATTAAATTATATCATTATTTATCATTGTAGAATTCATCAATAGTATAATAAGCCTTTTCCAGTAATAGTTTCTTAAGTCTATTTTTAAATATGTTAACACCACTTATATCTTTCAGTTCAGTGGGTAATTTATTAAAAAGATTTACAGACTGCACATAAGATGAGTGTTTAACAATGTTAAGTTTTGCATGTAAGATTGTCTGTAAATCTTTTCTCCGTGTCGTTATTCTATGTTTTTTCTCATCATTAGTCTCAAACTTGTGCATGTTTTTGTGAAAGTGAGCAAGAAGAACCAAAATGTACAGACATGGGACTGTTAAAATACGTAGCCGTCTAAAATGCTCCCTACATGATTCGGTTTGGTCAATGCCGAGCATAGTTCTAACGGCTCTTTTTTGTATAACAAAGGCTGCACTTATATTATATTTATAACTGCCTCCCCAAAATTTGATGCTGTACCTAATTTTGGATTCGACCAAGGCAAAGTAGACCGCACGAAGTTGAGCAAGTGTTAAAAAATCCCTAAGAGTTCTTATGGCATAGCACGCACTACTTACTGTATTAGTAACTGACAACAACTCCGGTTTCCAATTTAAAAGAGAATCAAGTTGTACACCTAAAAATTTTATATTATCAACAACATCAATTTTATTTCCTAAAGATAGAATATTTACAGAAGCATTGTTTCTAACCGTTGATTTAAATATCACACATTTGGTCTTTTTTACATTAAGCGTTAAGTTATTAACAGAAAACCAGTATTCACAGGCTTCGAGAAAGCTATTCAATTTTTGTTGTAGTGTGACAACATCATTTGCGCTGATAACAGCGCTAGTATCATCCGCAAACAGAACAAGATTTGTATCTGGTAAAATACTCTTCATAAATGCAGTTAGGTCGTTTACAAATATAACAAAGAAAATTGGACCCAGCACTGAGCCTTGTGGAACACCTTTATTAACTGTAAGTAGCTTCGATTTGTATATTTGCTCTCTATCATTTTCAACTGCTTTCACTTCAATATACTGTGTTCTATTTGTTAAGTACGAACGAAATAGCTTTAGAGTGTTATCTCTTATGCCATAGTGCTCTAACTTATCAATAAGAATGGAATGTTCCACAGTATCAAATGCAGAACTTAGGTCTAGGAATAAGCCTGCAACTTTTAGTTTAGCATTTAGATTGCAAAGTACATCATTTACCAATGAGTCAATTGCATCCAAAGTACCTACACTTTTTTGGTATCCAAATTGATTTGGGTTTACAATTTTTTCACTGTACAAGTGACTGACAAGTCTAGATTTAATAACTTTCTCAAGTAACTTAGACAGAACCGGTAGTAACGAAATAGGTCTGTAGTTTACTGGATCTGTGTTTTCTCCCTTCTTAAATAGCGGCAAAACTCTGGCTATCTTAAATTGGTCAGGAAAAGTACCTTGACTAATACAGTTATTTATTAGTTCTGATATTGGGTAAGCTAAAATATCAATATTGTCCTTTATTATGCTAAGTGGTATTTCATCCGGACCAAACGACTTTTTATTGTTCATTGTTTTTACCATTTTGTAGATTTCAGATGGCATAACTTGATCAAAAATCATAGCATTTTGAACTCTGTCAGTATACTTTACCAAGCATTCTCTAGCCATTTTCGGATCATAATTACTCTTTCCCCTACTGGTACTAAATTGCTCAGCAAAAACGTTAGCAATATCTCTAGGATTTTGAATAAACTTATTATTATACTTAAGTACTATATTGTCCTTGTTAAAGTTGTTATTAATTTTTTTACGAGCATTGTTGACTATATTCCAAATTTCTTTGCTGGTGTTAGTAGCTTTATTAATTTGATTACTAGTTTCCTTTCTTTTTGCATATCTTACTACTTTTCTATAAATTCTAAAATAATTTCTACGGTATTCTAAAACCGATACATCACAATCTGCTTTGTTTACAAAATTTAGAATTCGTTTCATTTTACTAGCTATTCGAATGCCTTTAGTTATCCATTCAGAACTACCAATTTTCTTGACATTTATTTTTAAATTCTTTTTTATGAAAGTAGTGGAGTGCAGATTTTTAATTTTTCTAATAAATGTATTTATACCTAGATTCCAGTCGCACTCAAGTAGCTTATTTCTAAAAATTGCTTTATTTTTTTCATTGTATATTCTTCTTTTAATATTTATAAAGTTAGCATTTTTCTTTTGACTAACCTTTTCTAAAAATGCTGTACAGAAAAGGGCAGCGTGCCCATCTGCTAATCCATTGTGGTCAATGCTCGTTGAATCTAAATTATTGTCACTAATGTTTGTCAAAATATTATCTATACAAGAGTTAGTATTATTACGCATGAATGTCATTGAATTAAATAAATGTCTAAAATTGTAGCATGTCAATAATGATAAAAACATGTTCTTTTTTATGTCATCTTTCATTAAATTAACATTGAAATCTCCACAAATAAAACATAATTTATTAAAAACAAATTTAAATAATTTCTCTAATTGTTCTAGAAATGCATCAAAGTTATTATCTGTTGGTGTCCTATAGCAACAAAACAAGTAAACGTTTGTCTCCATGTCCCTTACCCCACATATTTCAAAATGATCCATTTTATACAATCGCTTACAAATGTCTAAATCTTCAGATTGTCTGTTTTTGTGTGTTAACACTAAAGTGCCCCCCCTGGATTTATTTACTCTTGTATTTGAAGAGCTTACAATATAATTTGGAAAACTGAATTGAGATAACATTACTTGATTTAAAAAATGCTCACTCACACAAATAAAACTAACCTCATTATGCAATTCATTTAAGTAAATTTCAAGTTCATCTTTCTTATTATTTATTCCACAGAGATTTTGGTGATAAATAGTGAATTTTGAATAGTGTGGCGTCCTACATGCCAAGCCGCCGATAGCGCCCGACATCGCGACGCCGACACCGTAGCGCGCGTGCTGAAAAAGACGACATCCCAACGCAATAACTATTTATGCACTAAGCCGCGCGCTGTGCCACACGTTTATATATGGCGCCGAGAATGCACCGCAGTCGTCGTGATTGGTCGGTCGCGATGCACTGACTTGCTACATGCAATACAACTTGCGAACCTTATTTTGTAAATATAACGTGCCACTTTTATTTAATATACCTCTTTCACCTTTTACTTATACATCACACGTGAGTTTTATTTTGCAACCTCAAGACTGAACACCCTATCAGTAAATTGGTGACACCGACGTGATCAAGGAGCAACTCCAAGATGTCTACAGAGGAAACCAGCCCACAAGAAGTAGAAGACGTGAAAAAACAGGTAACGACCGTTACGTGTGACGTCGCCACAATCTCGCTGCCTGCGCGTCTGCCGCCATTTTGGCGCCAAAACCCACGCCTATGGTTCGCGCAGTTTGAAGCCGCCGTTGCGGCTAGCAGAATTGGAGAAGATCAGAAGTTCAATCTCGTCGTCCCGTTGCTCGGCTGCAACGACCTGGAGCAGATCGCCGACATCGTGCTGAGCCCGCCCGCGAGCAACAAATACGCTACACTGAAAAATAGGCTGATTTCCACGTTTCAAGAGTCCGACCATCGCCAGTTGCAGAAGCTGCTCAGCGGCTTAGAACTCGGCGACATGAAGCCTAGCCAGTTACTGCGCAAGATGACTGATTTAGGCGGGAAATTGCTGACCCAAGAGGCGTTAAAGGTAATGTGGCTCAATCAATTACCTACGCAAGTGCGCGCCGTGCTCGCCGTGAACACCGAATCGTCGCTCGAAGGCCTAGCTGCGATGGCTGACAAAATGGTGGAACACTTCGAACCTGCGACGGTTGCCGCGGTCGCCGTGCGTCCCACGTGTCCGTCGCCATCAACATCGTTAAACTCCGCGCATACGCTCGAAAGAAAACACGTACCAAACGAAAACCTGCAGTTTGACCTACTATCTAAACAGATCGAGAAATTATCGCTAGAAATCGCCGAACTTCGCACGAGACAACAAAATTCGACGCATCATTCCCGTTACCGCCAAAATCGATCGCGGTCGAACTCGCGAGTACGTGCCTACACGAACCGTAAGCCCGGAGATCCAGATTGGGTATGTTATTATCATTTTCAATTTGGTGACGAAGCCCGAAAATGTGAACCGCCGTGTGCTAAACAGAAGCAGAAGTCGGAAAACTAGAACGTTCATCCACGTTGGCGGGCGTCGATGTTAACAAACCAAGTTACCGCCTATGTGTCGTCGATGTTAACAGCAGAGAGAAGTTTCTCGTCGATACCGGAGCCGACATATCTGTGTTAGCCGCTAGAAATAAGAAACCCACGAAGCCGACAGAAAATACCTACAGATTGTTCGCCGCAAACGGAACGGAGATACGTACCTACGGAGAACGTACACTCGAGCTCAACCTGGGTTTACGTAGAGCCTACAAGTGGACGTTCACGGTCGCTGAGGTGAAAACATCAATTCTAGGCGCAGATTTTCTAGCGAGGCACGAATTGCTAGTCGATTTACATCACCGCAAACTCATCGACCGCATCACCGACCTCAGTGTAAACACCATCACAGTGCAAAGTACCGAAGCCGTTTACGTCATCAACCGCAACCACGCCTATCACGACCTGCTGAAACAATACCCAGACGTTCTGCGATCCATGTCACTCAAAGTACCGACGAAACACGAAGTAACACATCGCATCGAGACAACAGGACAACCGATCTACTCGAGGCCACGCCCCCTGCCACCAGATAAGTACAAAGCAGCGAAGTTAGAGTTCGAGAAGATGATGGAGATGGGTATCTGCAAGCCGTCGAATAGTCCATGGGCTAGTCCACTACACGTCGTTAAGAAGAAGGACGGTTCACTTCGCGTATGCGGCGACTATCGCCGTCTCAACGCCGTGACAACCCCCGATCGGTACCCCATTCCGCGAATTCAAGATTTCACGTACCAACTGCACGGAAAGAAAATATTTTCAAAAATCGATTTAAAAATGGCGTACTTTTGGATACCAATGGAGAATGAAGATGCTGCGAAGACGGCCATAATAACCCCATTTGGCCTCTTTCAGTTTAACTGCATGACATTCGGTCTTCGTAACTCAGGTCAGACATTTCAACGTTTTATGCATGAAGTACTGCGAGGACTCGACGACAATGTATTCTGTTTCGTCGACGACGTGTTGGTCCACTCGAAAACAGAAGAGGAACACGAGCGTCACTTACATCAGGTACTCGAACGACTGAACAACTACGGTGTCTCACTTAACGTCGACAAGTGTGAGTTCGGCAAGGACAAGATACAATTCCTCGGCTACGAAGTTTCATCGGCCGGTATCAAACCCACTGAAGATCGCATACAAGCCATACTCAAGTTTCCAAAACCAAGCACAGTCCAAGAATTAAGAAGATTCCTAGGTATGATAAACTTCTACCGTAGCTGCCTACCCCACCAAGCCGAACATCAACATCTGTTAAACAAATACCTACACAATAGTAAGAAAAACGATAAATCACCAATATTATGGACACCCGAAGCCGAACAAGCCTTTGAGCAATGCCGACAAAGCATACTCGAGGCCACCGTCTTATCGCATCCCATACCTAACGCTCCACTATGTCTTCTCACCGACGCATCTGACAGCAGTATTGGTGCCGTTCTACAACAGAAGATCGACAATACGTGGAAACCACTCGCTTTCTACTCCAAAACGATGAGCGAGACGCAACGTAAGTACAGTGTATACGATCGCGAATTATTAGCAATGTATACAGCTGTTAAGAGCTTACGCCGACTCGTAGAGGGCAATGACCTCACAATATGTACCGACCACAAGCCACTGACGTACGCGCTAACAAGAACGCCGAGTAGCAGCGACACACCAAGACGAGAGCGACAACTACACTTCATCAGTCAATTTTGCACTAACATCAAGTACATTCACGGTGATAAGAACGAAGCAGCTGACGCGTTGTCACGTATCGCTGAAGTCGAAGTACTCAACGCAACCGTCGACTATAATAGACTCGCGGAGGTACAAGAGGACTCCGAACTACGCGAATCTATGAAAAATCCGAATCTCAAGTTTACGCGCGTCAACCTACCGGGAGTTCAACGACCGATATGGTGCGAAACATCAACAGCGAACGCTCGTCCATACCTACCACCGCCGTATCGCGTCCCAGCTTTCAAAGCGCAGCACGAACTTAGTCACCCGGGAGTACGACTATCGCGAAGAATTATGACTACAAAGTTCTTCTGGCCGTCGATCAACAAGGACGTAGGTACTTGGGCGAAATCATGTATCAGCTGTCAACGCGCTAAAGTTCAACGACACGTCGTGAGTCCACTCGGCGAGTTTCAACGGTCGTCGCGTTTCGAACATGTGCACGTCGATATAGTCGGGCCCTTACCTCCATCGGAAGATTATAGATACCTCGTGACGATGATAGATCGCTGTACCAAATGGCCTGAAGCAATTCCCACACGTGACGTCACAGCTGAGACCGTCGCGAAGGCTGTGTACGACGGGTGGATAGCACGATTCGGCTGTCCTATGCAGATTACTACGGACCAAGGGAGACAATTCGAGTCGTCACTGTTTACCTCACTCATGAAGAAACTCGGCGTAACTCGAATACGGACTACGGCTTTTCATCCCCAAGCGAACGGACAAATCGAGCGATGGCATCGTTCCCTCAAAGCGGCACTGATGGCGAGAACGAACGACGGGAGGTGGGTCAACGAACTTCCTACGGTACTACTAGGGCTTAGAAATGCACTACGTGACGACTCATCTGTCAGCCCGGCATTAATGACATACGGCTCGACTCTTCGCATTCCGTCTGATTTCTTCGTACCTACAACGTCGAACATTGAAGACGCGGATTTCGTCCGTCAGCTGACCGAAACGATGACGTCACTAACACCTTCTCCGAGAGCTCGAGCATCAACGATGAACACTTTCGTCTACAAGGATCTCGCAACCTGCTCACATGTGTTTGTGCGCAACGATACCGTACGCAAACCTCTCACACCTCCATATGATGGCCCGTACGAAGTTTTACAGCGCAGCCCAGACGGGAAACACTTTACACTGCGGTTACCGCTTCGCACCGCTGTTATTTCTGTCGACAGATTAAAGCCGGCCTATATCTGCAACACAGCACCGAGCGGCGCAGCGCTACCGATCCACGCACCGAGCGACACAGCTTCACCCACTAGATCATCGAGCACAGCATCATGCGGCGCAGTGCCACGGATCCACGCATCGAGCGACACTGCATCTTCGATCATGACCCCGAGCGACAACGCAACGTCATCGTCTTCACCGAGCAGCGCCTACGTCACAAGATCCGGCCGCACGGTGAAACACAACGTACGCTTCGCTTGAGGGGGAGTGATGTGGCGTCCTACATGCCAAGCCGCCGATAGCGCCCGACATCGCGACGCCGACACCGTAGCGCGCGTGCTGAAAAAGACGACATCCCAACGCAATAACTATTTATGCACTAAGCCGCGCGCTGTGCCACACGTTTATATATGGCGCCGAGAATGCACCGCAGTCGTCGTGATTGGTCGGTCGCGATGCACTGACTTGCTACATGCAATACAACTTGCGAACCTTATTTTGTAAATATAACGTGCCACTTTTATTTAATATACCTCTTTCACCTTTTACTTATACATCACACGTGAGTTTTATTTTGCAACCTCAAGACTGAACACCCTATCAGTAAAATAGCAATTCCCATGCAATACCTTGTTAGAGACGAAAAAACTCATCATTGGCAGCCTTTATTGAAGGGTTATCTGTAATTTCACTGTTTACTTTTAGATTAAAATAATCTAAAATCTTTTTTTGTTTCATCACATATTTGGGTGACATATTGAGTCTTTTCGTTTGCAAAATGCAAGATTCTACACAATTTGAACCAAAATATAAATGTATGTACTGTTTTAGTTGTTTAAAAATACTGGATATAGCCCTATTGTTTACTTTACCTGTATATCTTGAAAACATTTCATAATCATACTTAAGATACCTATTAGAGTCGAACAAATACGCATATTCATATTTAGTATTGCTTTGTAACAATGCCTGATTGAAACTTTCAATTCTCATATTAAATAAATTTACATTACTTTTAAGCATAAAATTAGGTGAACATATAATAATGTTAGTATGAGTCAAAGTTTCCACTTTAATTTTTATGTAATTTATAAGTTGTTCATACCTTTGAGACACTTTGAAGTCAGTATCACCCAAAAATATAATGCAATAATCATTTAAGGTGTAATTTATTAGTTTCTGATCTAAAGTTTCAAACAACTTCATTGTGTTTGCATTTGGCATGCAGAAGTGACATACTCTCATGTTTGGAAAAGTGATTCTTGCATTGTATAATATATTATTCACATTATTGTCACTAATGATACACATTTTACTAATTTTTGACACATTGGCACTTTGGCTATGAACACTAGAAATGTTAAATTAGGTAGTAGTAGATCTTCGCGTCACTAGCAATGTGGGATTTAGTCCCACATTACTAGCAATCTTGTTAACCCTTCCAGCTAAGCTCAAAGGCTTGTGTTAAGAGGGAGTTCACCTCGGTAGTATAATGGGTAGGAGCCATTAGGCTACCGCAGCTTCTAAAAAATGTTACAGAGGTGCATGAATGTTTGCGAAACGACGTAGACTTTTTATATGCGAATTCAGGTCTAAAGTAGATAAAGAGAAGTAAGATATAGCTTATCCCATAATAATTAAAGTGGCGCACAGTGCTTTATAAAGCACATTTTCAGACATCCCCTTTTATTACTTATTATTTTTAGCGCAACTTCGTCTGCGTTAATTTTCCCCGATTTTCTAACATTTTTAATTGCTGCACTGCTCCTATTAGTCGTAGCGCGATATTATATTGCCTATAGCCTTCCTCTATAAATGGGCTATCTAACAGTAAAAGATTTTTTCAATACGGACCCGTAGTTCTTAAGATTATCGGGTTCAAACAAACACTTCGGCTTTATAATATTTGTATAGATATACAAGTTTGTTTTAGCCCCATTTCAGCCCCAGTCCGATTACTCCGATGACAGCATCGGAAACATTAGACTCGTAATGGTCGCGGGTTTGAATCCAACCCATTTTTTTAAAGACGACTCCCGCAGTAGCGTACTAGCCCTGTGTCGCGGGGGCCTTTAAAAAAATACAAAACACATACACACAAGTACACCCAGACGCGGAACAACAATTTGTGGATCACATAAAGTGGTGTCCGTGTGGGAATTGAACCCACGAACTCTTTTTTTTTTAAATGATTTATTCACTTAGGAAGCAAAATACTACACTCGTGAAAAGTCGATTCTACATTTACTGGTAATGCCTGTTCGCAAACAATAGGTAAAGCCCGAGAAAAGAACAGGCAGCCTCTTGCGTAGCAGTAGGACACACTCCCACCGCGCCACATAGGCCACAGTAGCTATTAAAGTTAAACTACCGACGTGAACCAACTATTAGCTCAAAGCAATTGAGCTTAGCTGGAGGGGTTAACAGGATTGCTAGTAATGTGGGACCCACAATCCTACATTGCATCTTTAAAAAAATCTCTAAGGGTTCCGTTTTTTACTTTGAAGGTATGGAACTGTAAGAAACGCCATCTAGTCTACAACACGAAATATTGATAGGGAAGAATCAGTATCAGTAATACAATCGTTTTAAATTGAAATATTTATAACTAACTAAAATAAAAATAAAAATTAAACAGATTTTATGGTCCATCGGTAATAATGTAAACAAAACCATTTATAAATTTACAAATCTATACTAACATTATAAAGCTGAAGAGTTTGTTTGTTAGTTTGAACGCGATAATTTCAGGAACTACTGGTTCTAATTGAATAATTATTTTACTGTTGGATATCCCATTTATTGAGGAAGGCTATAGACTATTTAACATCACGCTACAACCAATAGCAGCGGAGCAGTAATGAAAAATGTTGCAAAAACGGGGAAAACTTACGCTTTATTAGTTTTGGCAAGCGTATAATAACTAAACAAATCAATTAATAATCAAATTAATTAGGTGCGCATGCGATAAATAATAAATTAAACTGTTTTTTTTTTAAATTTGACTATACGCAGGGTCCTTATTCACTATCTTTTTTTTCGTTTTCGCGTCAAGCCCGCGCTTTTAACTGTCAAAATCTTGACATAAATGGTGTATAGAAGGCTGCGCTTAGAAACGCACCGCGCATGCGGCAATTCGCGCGTACTTGCCGCGAAATCGAAAAACAACAATTAGTTAATAAAGGACCCAGGTTTAAACACCTGAAGTTTATAAACTAAATAAAAAGTCATACTGTATACACAAATTATCTTTCAACAGCCTTATCTTTTATGATATTTATTGCGATATTTGCAGCCTACCTTCATGATAACAAGTCCAACAATGTTGTCAACGCTGATGAAGACAGCTGCAGAAGAAAATTGTGACTTCTCAAGCTTCGAAACTTTATTCGTGGGGGGAAGTGCGGTTTCTATGGAACTTCTGAATGAATTAAAGGTATCTTATGTGCTAAATGCTCAATATTTTGCTCTTACAAAGATCCCCTAAAAAGACTCGTGTAATATAATATAATATCTTTGGGACAACTCACACAACGCTATCTGATCCCGAACTAAGCACAGCTTGTACTATGGAAACCAGACGACTGATAAACATACTTATATATTTCTAAATACACACATATTGTAGATAAATAACACCTAGACACAGAATAAACCATCGTGCTCATCACACAAAGTTATATCCTGGGTGGGGATATAACCCACGACCTCTTGCGTAGCAGTCGGATACACTCCCACCGCGCCACAGAGGCAATCATTAATTAAAAACCACCACAACTTTTTTTAAATTCTGGATTTAGAGGCTGACGCCGAAGATCATAGTTCAAAACACATATGCAACGAGTGAAGTGGGGTCACTAGTCTTCCAAGGTGTTGGTGCACCCCCCGGCTCTTCCGGCAAAAGATGTGGACACCTACAATACAGGGTAAGTGGTTAAACTTATCATTATTATAGCCTAATGGCTAAGGCATCGGTCTCGCAATCGTGAGGTCGCGGGTTCGAATCCTACCCATTATACTACCGACGTGAACCCACTCCTAACACAAGCCTTTGAGCTTAGCTGGAGGGGTTAACAAAATTGCTAATAATGTGGGACTCAATCCCACATTGCTAGTTATCTTTTTATATAAAAACAAAAAAAAAATCATTTTGAATATTCTTTGATTTTGAAAAGCTTCATTTATTAATAGGTAAAGGCTGACCAGCAAAATAAAAACCTGGCAAGAGCATGTCGGATCATGCTCAGAGGAGGGCTCCGTAGCCGTTATTAGAAATAAATGCATATGAATAAATACGGTTGACAATTTTAAACTAGCGCATTCGATTTTCCGGGAACGGTTAAAAAAATACTTTATTTCGTGTGCAATCAGCATCAAAAAATTGGCTCAAAAGCTAAAAATAACAGCGCATTTTTTTGTAATACCTATGTATAAAAGTAATAAATGACTGCCTCTGTGGCGCAGTGGGAGTGTATCCGACTGCTACGCAAGAGGTTCGATTCCCACGCGGGACACCACTTTGTGTGATCCACAAATTGTTGTTACGAGTCTGGGTGTACTTTGTGTCCGTGACTTGTATGTTTGTAAAGTCCCCTGCGACACAGGGCTTATAGTACGGGTTCCCTAGAACAAATTATGAAATGATACATATCAAGCTAGAATTGCCATGGTAGCTTCGTTTTGACGAGACTCCCAATTTGACGTATACGACAACTTTATATAGTGGTACGTTAGTGAAAAAAACAAGTGTTAAATATTACAAACTTAATTTTACCGTTGGGATTAATTTACCAACCGCAAATAAATTTGTAATAAAAAAATATTTTTTGTGATGCAACGATTATGACTTTTACTACAAGCTACATGGTACTTAGCACAAGTAAAAGCCATACTCGTTGCATTATAAAAGTCATTTTTAATAACAATTTTATTTGCGGTTGGTAAACTAACTGCGGCCTATGTTGTTGTATGGGGATAATAGTTTTCCAAAGGCAAAGTTAAGTTTGTCATATTTAACACATGTTTTTTTCACTAACGTACCACTATATAAAGTTTTCGTATACATAAAGTTGGGCGTCTCGTTGAAACGAAGCTACCATGCCAATTCCAGCTTGATATGTATCATTTTAAAATTTGTTCTAGGGAACCCGTACTATTATACCCTACTGCGGGAATCGTTAATTAAAAAAAATGATTTTTTATATATAACAAAAGCATTAATGTTTAATATTGACATATACACTGTACGTGTGGCTTTTTAACATCAGTATGTTACGGTACACAATTTTTCGACAGTTTACAATCTCGCGGCTAGATTATAGTCTAACGGTATTTACAATTTGACGGTGATATATCGATATGGCACCGTGGTAGATGCAATACATATTAAAAGGCATAAAGAATTCTGATTTTGATTTTTATACGGTAACTAGCTGACCCCCGCAACTTCGTCTGCGTAAATTTTCCCTTTTTTTTTCTTTTTTTACAACATTTTTCATTGCTGCTCCGCTCCTATTGGTCGTAGCGTAGTCGTAGTTCCTGAGATTATCGCATTCAAACAAACAAACAAACTCTTAAGGGTATGAAAAATAGATGTTGGCCGATTCTCATAGATACCGGATAAGCACATTTCGTCAAAATCGGTCAAGCCGTTTCGGAGGAGTATGGCAACGAAAACTGTGACACGAGAATTTTATATATTAGATTTTCAATATTATTTTATGCTACCGAGTACCTACCTAAGTGAGCACCGTATTAAATATTATTACATACATACTAATTAATAATTATAAATGTGAAAGTAACTCTGTCTGTCTGTCTGTCTGTCTGTCTGTCTGTCAGTTCAGCTGTTTGAGCGTGAAAGCGTAACAGACGTTACGCTTTCACGCTCAAACAGCTGAACCGATTTAGATGAAATTTTGTATGGAGATAGTTTGAGTCCCGGGGAAGGACATATAGTTTTTATCGCGATAACCGACATCCACGCGGGCGGAGCCGCGGGCGAAAGCTAGTATTTAATAATTTTTGCATGCCTGGTGGTACTACTACATTGTACTGTGACCTACATAATGTACCTACTCTTATTTGCAAAAATAAATGATTTGATTTAGTTTATTTATTAAAACGCTCTTCAACAACATAAACTGTTGTGTTAAGGCTGCCTCTGTGGCGCGGTGGGAGTGTGTCCGACTGCTACGTCAGAGGTCGTGGGTTCGATTCCTACACGGGACACAACTTTGTGTGAACCACAAATTGTTGGTCCGATTCTGGGTGTACTTTGTGTCTGTGACTTGTATCTTTGTAAAGTCCCACGCGACATAGAACTTACACCCTACGGCGGGAGACGTCTTTATTTAAAAAAAAACATTAATTAAAGACGTGAACAACATTAATTATAATAGAATATTGGTACTTTAAATAAGGTATCGGTATGTATCCGTACTTAAAGCTTAGGGAAGGACAAAGGTGAATTTTGACCTGTTAACCGCGAAGTGTAAACCACAGAATCCTAAAGCGTCTGATAGACGGTTGGAAACAAGGCTTTCCGCCAAGGTGACCATGCAACAATGTAGACGGCTGTTGTAAACCAAATTACATACATACACTGTGGAAACCAGCAAGGTCACCTTATTTTTTATTATTATTATTATTTTTATTTATAGTTAATTAAAACGGTACATCACCAATTACATTAATTAACTTAAAATTAAACACATTAAACAAAAAAATTTAAACTATATCAAACAATAAATAACATTTACAAAATATTCAAATACATTAATAAATTTAAAAATACAGAAAGATTTACAAATGAATATGAAATAGTAGACTCTCTCATATATCTTTTCTCGCAATACATTAGAGCTACTTGCATGATCTTTGCCCACTCGTCGGCAAACACATCAGTCTCAGGGTTGGCAGACAGTAGGGCGTTGAGCACCTTTAGAGTACGGCATATGGGGGACTCTGCTCTGGCGATAGTTCCACATGCCTCTGTCTCGCAAACAGATTAGGTCGGTGGCTCTCACGGTGTCGGAGGTATCTGTCAGGTACGTATAGTCTACAGAATAGAGAGTGGAGCTCTGGGCTGTCGATTCGTCCATGTAGAACTTCACAGGCTATGATGAGCTGATTCAGGCCTCGTTGGCGGGAAGCTTTGTTTCCAGCCGTCTGGAACATGCTTTATTTGAAATAAACAATACATATAGCTAATAGTTTAACAATTAGGCAAATTGATTAACAATTTATTAATACCAGCAAACAGGATAATAATAACAAAGTGTTAGCAAACATTCCTATCTATTTAATACACATTTGCCTACCAACAAGTTTAAGGATACCTACAGAAGTAAATTAATGACATAGGTAGATAAATCATAGGTACATAAATTAAATAAATAAAAACATTACATCATTAAATCTAATTTTAGTATTGAAAATTCAAATTAAATTCAAATTCAAAATTCTTTATTCATTTAGGATGCAAAAATCTCTTGTGATTCTATATGTACATGTAATGCCAAGTGCGCAAACAATAGGTAAAGCCGGAGAAAAGAACCTGGCAATTAAAACTCGCGGCCACTCTTTTCAAATTGCCAATTTTACAATGTTTGAATGTTTATAAACTTGATATGGGGGTAAGGTGCTGCGACTAATATACTATACACCATGTGAAAGGACTGAATCAAATTTTATTATCCAAAAGTTGAAACATGAGATTAACCAAAATCAGCCTTAGTGAATACAACAAAGGTAAAAACTATATGTGCTTAAATATTGGCCAAAGTACTTCTGTATTTTTGTAAGTTGATGCTCCCATCCACACCGTAGGAGGCTAATTCATTTAAAACTTGATATACCACTTTACGTACTATGGTTATTGCTTGCGTGAGTTTCATGGTGTCATGGTTGCAGCACCTTACTGGTTTTACTGCATTTATACAAATATATTGTAAAAAATGGCATTTAAAAAAAGTGGCCATGAGTTTTTATTGCAAAGTTCTTTTCTAACGGCTTTACTCTTGCGAACTTGGCATTAAATGTAGAATCATTCTATTCCAAATTTTGTGTGATAAATTAATAAAGTATTTTGACTTTGACTTTGACTTGTATAATATAATAATAATAATATCTTGGGACAACTCACACAACGCCATCTGATCCCAAACTAAGCAGAGCTTGTACTATGGAAACCAGACAACTTATATATTTCTAAATACATACATATTATTTATCTATAATATGTATGTATTTAGAAATATATAAGTATGTTTATCAGTTGCTTAGTACAAGTTCTGCTTAGTGTGGGATCTAATGGCGTTGTATGAATTGTCCTAAGATATTATTATTAAGTATTATGTATATTGACTACGACTACACTTTAGCGTCACAAATAAAATTACAAATGTTTTTACCTAAACCAGGTTTTTTATTTTCCTGGTCAGGCTATAACAGATACATATTTAATTGCTGCATATTTAGTCGTTTTGAGAACAATATTTCATGATCTTTATTTCGTGTCCGTGACAAGCCCGTGCCAACTGGCGCATGCGCCTTGATGCATTTCTAAGCGCAGCTCTTTATTTACCATCATGACAAGATTTTGCCAGTTCGCACGGGCTTGCCGTGGACACGGAAAAAAAGAATAAGTACCAATATTTTAATAGGTATTAACATTTTCTTGTTGTTGTGTAAATCCAGACGTAAAACTATAACGAACTAACTTATTCGTAGTTAATAAATGTGGATACGAAAGAAGACATAATGGAACCCAATAAACCTGGAGAACTGTGGCTTAAAGGACCTGGAGTTTTCAAGGTAAATCTCATAATCAAATTTAAATCCGTTTATTGCCTCATAATTTGGACTTTGGGACAACCTCTTTCATCTGAAAATATTTATGTTACGGGTCTTAATCGCGTGAATAATTTAAGGTAAAATACCTTGTTTATTGCCCGACGTTTCGAGCGTATTGCAACCGTGTGGTCACGGGTAAACTCTTTCTTTTGTTCTGAGGGGACAACCACACCGCATAATCGCAGAAAAATCAGACGCTAGACCTTAATAATCTCTGAGGCACACAATATACAAACTTTCTTGAAAATAGTCACAAACATCTCTGGCAACATTGCTTAACAGAATTTGTTCATCATCATTTGGTATATCATTAGCCTTCATCGGTCCACTGCTGGACTTAGCTTCACCCGATGTAGGCTATAACCTCGGGTCCTTATACTCATTCAGTCCACTCCCGCTATCATTAGGTCGTTGGTCCATCTGGCTAGGGATAGTCCTACACTATGTTTACCGAATCGTGGTCTCCATTTGTTCCAGCAGCCATCGGTCCTTCGGTATCTGATCGTTCACCAATAAAAGAGGAACAAATCATAAAAAATGCGATGTTTTAATTTTAAACACATGTCCCCAATTAGTTCCCTTTTTCTACCTGTTTTATCTTCAGGAATACTACAACAATACAAAGACGACGGAGGAGGCGTTCGCAGAAGGTGAATGGTTTATGACGGGAGACTTGATGTACAGGGATGAAAACTGGAACTTCTACTTTGTGGAACGACTCAAACTGTTACTCAAGTATAAAAACCATCAGGTAAGTAATGCGGTGTTAGATTAGTGGTGATGGTATTGGATTCGGGTTCAAATTACCTGCCCTTTATGCCTATAGGTAGTACGTCGTTGAATCAATTCTCGACTTTCATACTACTTAGATAAACCTACGTCTAATACAACGAATTGAGCGTAGGTTTAGCATATTTGCTAGCAAAATTGCTAGTAGTAGGACCATTTTAGGGTTCCGTAGCCAAAATAATATGTGCATGGACACATTATTACGCCGTTACGTTGTAAGTATGAAACAAAAACAACAGAAAACCCACTTCTTAAGGCAAATTACTTGGATGCTAAAAAAATTCAGCTTCTGTTACATGTATGAAGTGCCCCCCCCCCCCTCTCTAAAAATATTTATTTTTATTATTTAGCTATCAAACTAAGTAGCGGCCACTATAGGACACCTTTTTATTAAATTTCATCAATATTCATTAAGAGGTCTTTTTTAAAATGCCTGTGACATACGGACGGACAGACAGACGACGAAACTATAAGGAGGTTCCGTTTTTTGCCATTTTGCCTACGGAACCCTAAAGTGAACTGAATACGTGATAATTGAATAAGAACGAGACTTTGTGCATGTAATAAGCGCATAAATACTTGACACAGGCAGAAATTTGCCGTTAAAACGGCCAGATTGCCATCAATTCAAAGAAGAAGAAGAAGAAGAAGAAGAAGAAGAAGAAAATTACATACGCTTACGCATACGCTTGGTTTTAATTTTTTTTTCAAACTTTTAAGTACGTCTCTTTGTTGTCTCACTTCATCGAAGGCATCTCTTATTCTTTGTTTAAAATTCTCGCGGCTGTTTGGTTCACTCAAATACACTCTACGCTTTATCTTACTCCACATGTAGAAGTCCATAAGTGTTAGATCTTCACCTTTCTCCGAATTGTAGGTATTCACGTACCCCACTATAGTAGTTTGGAGGAGCACCATCCTGCTGCAACCATAACCCTTCTAGGTGTGATCGTGCTTCTTCAAGGATCTTCCTCGAAGAGCTGGATCACTTCATTGTACAAGATACAACCACTATAATTTCCACAAATTACTAAAAATTGCTGTGTGAACGTGCCATATTCAGCAAAGAATAAAAAGTCATTGTGGGCCCACCTCTCAATAGAAATATTATACTCACGAATAAATAGGTATTCTTATCTATACTAATATTATAAAGCTGACGAGTTTGTATGTTTGATTGTTTGTTTGAACGCGGTAATCTCAGGAAATACTGATGCGAATTTAAAAATTATTTCACTGTTGGATAGCCCATTTATCGAGGAAGCTCACCACGCTACGACCAACAGGAGCGAGGCAGCAATGAGAAATGTTGCAAAAACGGGGAAAATTCACGCAGACGAAGTTGCGCGGTACAGCCAGTGCAGAATAAATCTTAGTATTATCTACGTATTTTAAAAAAATCTTACATTATCGATAATAATAAAACTATTTTTTTTTTAAAGACTACTCCCGCAGTATGGTTCAAACTCTGTGTCGCTAGGGACTTTACAAACATACAAGTCGCACAAAGTACAACTAGACTCGGAACAACAATTTGTGGATCACACAATGTGGCGCGGTGGGAGTGTATCCTCCCACCGCGCCACAGAGATTGATCCTTTTTTTACCCGGCTGTTTGTTAAGTCTATACAACGTAATGTTTTAGTGTTTGGTGACTATCTTAATAGTATGTTTTATATCCTAGATATCACCAGTAGAGCTAGAAAATGTAATCCACCAACATCCAGGAGTGCTAGACGTGGCTGTCACAGGAGTGCCAGACCTTGAATGTGGTGAACTACCTGTGGCTTGCGTCGTGTTGCGATCTGGATTTAAAACTACCGTTCAAGAGATTAAGGACTTGGTTAAAGGTCAGCTTTGCATCGATATAAATATATTTTTTTTTTAAAGATAACTAGCAATGTAGGATTGTGTTCCCATATTACTAGCAATCCTGTTAACTCCTCCAGCTAAGCTCTATGGCTTGTGTTAGGAGTGGGTTCACGTCGGTAGTATAATGTCCAGGATTCGACCTCACGATTGCGAGACGGATTCCTTATCCAATAGGTTACCGCCACTTTAATCTATATCATCTATATAAGTTGTTATAACCTTCTAAATAATTAGAAAAAAATAAATGAGCTGACATATTGGTCGTTATTATTAGTTACCATAGTCCTTACTTGAATTAAGGAATATAGAAATCCGATAAATATAACCTATACAAAAATACAGTGTGGCTCTGAAATTTCAATCGATGCAAGGGAAGGCTTTAAAGCAATTTTATTATTCTATTTTTTTTTTTCAGAAAACCTGTCGGAGTCCAAACAATTAAGAGGCGGCGTCATCTTCATGAATGAACTGCCTCTAACGCCGTCCACCAAAGTTCACAGACGAAAAATAAAAGAATTTGTCATGGAAAGAATCAGCGAACTTGAGTTACAACGAGATTAGTACTTACTTACTGTACTGAGCACCTAAGCATTTAAATAATATTTTATATGGCTAGTATTTAACTGCTAATAAAAAAAATACAATTAGTATTTTTTTTACACAGCAATATAATTACCTCAAAATATCATTATTAATTTAGCAACAATTTGAGTTAGAGTAGGAATTTAGCAACGATTTGATTTGAGCTCAAATTGTTTATTATTGATTGAAAAGGAGAGTTTTTTTATTAATGCATATATAATAATAATAACCAACGATAAACTTTGTAAATCAATTTTAATAAAACAATGCTTCAATTTTGATAAATTATTTCAGTTTAACACCATTTTATCTTATCACACTACACACTACCAGGCCGCGCGCCGGTGGATATCAGCCTGTCAGTTAATCGCGACAGTCCACAGACTAACAGTTTTCTATTAAAGGTTTTGGATTGACGGCCAATCCAACACATAGCGTGTGTTCGGCAACCGTTCAGCTCAAATGAATACGTAACAGGCCACTGTCAAGCCTTCTGTAACATTTTCAATCACTCAGAACACGAAATTCCATTGGCATTACTAAAATTACGATGCACGCACGTCGTGCACGCACGAAGAAGTGTCACGGTCCGTCACATTCCGCTTGCTGATAGGCTGAACTATTGTGGCCGTCGGGCGCATGCGCATTTTTTTAATTGATGCATATTTTCAGATTGTTTTAAAGTAAGTGTTGTTTGCATTAGAATAATTATTTTTATGTAAAAAAAAAACAGTTTACTGATGTAAATAAATTGACATTAAATTCAAAAACGACTAATATATTTTATGGCAATTTATTATTGCAGAGTAGTGCGATTTCAATAATTCTTTTTGTTTTTATTAGAGTACACTTTGAAGTTGGTCCCGTTTTCATCACATCAGGATCTAATGGTAGGATCCTGGAGAATTGAGGAAATTCTTCAAATACCATAGGCATATCTATAGTGATTCAGGTTTATTTTTAACAGACTTCAGAAAAGTATGTTTTACAGTAATATGTTAGTTTACTTTTGGAAAACACCATTTGGTGAAGTTACCACAGACGGCTAGCGGAACTAAATAACTTTCAAAATACATATGTCGGAGATTTATTAAATCGCTAATTGATTTCCGTTGACCTAACATTTGTTTTGATTAAACAGCAAGCCTATTGACTCACTTAAACATGGCCGCCGCAAGATGGCGTGACATTCATTTGACGTTTACGTTTTGAAATGCCAAGGTGGGGTAGTTGATCATATTCGTCGAGCGATCTAACCTGTCCTTAAAAATATGTGTGTTAACATTTTTAAGGAGTTCGTCTTGTTTTTCACCATCAGCTCCTGAATCCAGAAATTATGCTTGTCACAATGCAATGCGACAAGCATAATTTCTGAGCATCACCTGACTGGCCTTTTGATCTAGTGGTAAGTGACCTTGACTGTTAAGCTAGAGGTCGTTCATTCGATCCCCATCCAGGATAAAATTTTGTGTAATGAGTACAATGGTTTATTGTATATGGGCGTAATTTATCCATAATATGTATGTTATAAGAAATATATAAGTAAGTTTATCACTTGTCTGGCTGCCATAGTACAAGCTCTGGTTAGTTTTAGATCAGATGACGTTGTGTGAGTTGTCTCAAGATATATTTATAAATCAAACCAAAACAAAATGCTGGATCCGCCACTAATGATGATAGTTAACTCTTTTAAACTCCTAATGTGAAATAGAGATGTTATTCTCGTTCCATTGTGAGTACCATCTCCTGCAACTTTTTCCTATGAATCTTGGAAGTGCTAGTGGTTGGGAATTCTTTGAGGAAAATGACGCCACCTCTCAGTCGTTTGGAGTCTGTTAGTGTTTCTGTAATATCAATAAAAAGATTATGAGACATATCTGTGATACATATACATACAAGTTTATTGTCTTTCCTGATAAACTTAGGGCCTAAATGATTATTAGATGATCTAAAAACGAAATAAATTGTGATATAGTATGAGCGATGAATCGACCAATAGCGCTCGTCTACTTAGTCATCAAACCGATACGATCAAGTTGAATCGTCTCCATATAGCACTCGATGATCGTCTTCAAATGGGGATAGTATGAAATTAAAAACACTCATTGTGATGATTTCAAATAGGTATGTTTAACACAGACGTGTATAAAATATCTATCCTACTATAGATAGGCAATTTGGCAATTACGCCTAGATGCCCAGCAATTATCGAGATTCTATGGGCATACATCCCCATATCTTCTATCTTCTATCTTTCCTATTCCATGCAGAGGTGATACCAGAATAATCATGATGATGATATTCTCTTATACCTTTCACAATATCCTTTATCTCCTGAGCTTTTGGAGTCGTGCCAGGTTTGGGTATCACACATGCAACAACCAAATCGCCACACTCCTTGTCAGGTATACCAGTGACGCAGACGTCTGACACATCGGGATGTTGTCTGATCACTGCTTCTACTTCTGCCGGTGCCACCTACATAGTCAAAATTATTTGATCACACAAGACGACTTAACATGCTTTCCAAGGCATAGTTGCGTTTCGTTAAAACAAAACGGTCACTTATTTGGTATAATACCCACAATAAGGGTTTATAAAATTTTGAATTTGAATTTGAATTGAATTGAATTTGATCAACGACACAGACCTACAGTGTACCAGTGCCTTGAGTTTTTGTTGAAGAAGCCGACCTAGAAGATGATAAATGTCCTTATTCTCTATATATCACTGGTGTTTTCAGGTACTTCGTCTGTTGTAATTTTTTGCACATTTACTTTTAAATTGACACAAATATTTTCTTCTCACAACCGGTCAAATAAGGCGTTTAGGTTTATTTCCGAGGACATCATGTTTTTCATCGTCATATACTTAATAAAATACGAATAATATTTGTTCACATTATGTGATTCTGCCATCTAATAAATCTATTTTCATTCTTTTTAGTGCCAGTATTTTGTAGTAAAATATCTTGCCTTATAAATTGGTATCTTTAAGAAATAATGAGGCAATTGATTACGGTAGATGTTTGAAGCATTATCTTCTGTGATTATAGCTATCTTACCTGGTGATTCCTATATTTCAATAACGACTTCATTCGCTCAACAAAATAGAAGTGCCAATATTCATCTCTGTAGAAGATATCTCCTGATTTCAACCATCCATCTTCAGTCAGGACCTCTGCCGTCAATTCAGGGTTATTGTAGTATCCCTGTTTAAATAAGTGCAAGAAAAACATGACGTTGATTATAAAAGCAAATATTTAATTACAAATTTGTATTAGAGAGATTTGAATAAAAAAAATAGGTACCAGGAAAAATACGGACCTCACTGTAAATGAATAATATTTAAAATTAAACTTCTTGCATTTGTGTAAGTAATAAGTAAGTAAGGTATACCTAGTTTCATGATTGTTTGTTTTTTATTAAGTTGGTAAATTAATATGTAAAAAAAAGATACTTAAGTTATCATATAAACTATTGTTTTTTTTTCTTTAACTAGCATTAATATTATAATAACTTAAATTGAAAGAAAGACAACAAAAATATATTATTGAGCCCAACGTTAAAAAAAACTTTTGTTTAAATGCAGGGGCATAGCTTGCCTTAGACGGACCCCCTATGGGGGCCAGGTGGTCAATTCACTTAATTAAAGCAGTGCAGTTGCAGTTAAATTTCGATTAAAACGGTTATTTTTGTATTCTTGTAACTTTCGGATCGATCTCAAATACGCTTGCGTCTAGTACGCGTCTCGTCAAGTTAAAAAAATACGAAAATGGCCGAATTTAATAGAAACTTAACTGCAATTGCACTGCTTTAAATACGTGAATTGGCCTCCAGGAGGTGATTAAAGGCTTAAATAGCTAATAGACTAATGTGAGGCCCTTGCACAAATTTGCAATTGACTCTTTAGTGCAGATTCATAAAAGTTGGAGACACGGTTGATAGCGCGACGACTTCTCCTTTAAATCGTAACATATGGGAGATAAATTCGTCCTCTCGGGCATGGTCTTAGTTTCAGAGTTGGTTTACGGCGTAGGGACGATAATCTATGACCGCAGATTCGAATCCTTTCTGAGCGAATTTTCTCATTTAACAAAAAGATAAGTATACCTTGAAAAGTACTTACATGGAAAACGGTTGGTCCTCTGAACCACAATTCCCCGGGAACATTAGACATAGTAATAATATCCTCTTTCGTATCTAGATCCACCAGCTGAAATATTTACGAGAGCTTATTAGTTTGAATCAATCAATCAATATTTTTTTAAAAGTGGTGACAATAAAATAATATCTATTCCATAAAATAAAATCTATTCACTACTATATCATGTCTATTTTTACCCAATTGTAAATAAGGGTTATTATTTTTTTTGGTCACACGATTCAATAGATAAGGGCAATTTATTATTGCAATTTATGCAACTTTTGGAGCAATTATTTCTAATAGAGCTATTACATGTACCTATGGAGTGCCCCCCCCCCCCCTAAAAATATTTATTTTTATTATTTAACTATTAAACTAAGTACTACAAGACATCTTTTCACCAAATTTAATCAATACTCATTGTGTAGTCTTTGAGTAAAATGTAATGTAACAAGATCAAAAAGATGGAAACCATTGCTCTAGTTTTTTTTTTTTTTTTTTAAAACGACTTCCGCAGAAGGGTACAAGCCCTGTGTCGCGGGGGACTTTACAAACATACAAGTCACGGACACAAAGTACACCCAGACTCGGAACAACAATTTGTGGATCACACAAAGTGGTGTACCGTGTGGGAATCGAACCCACGACCTCTTGCGTAGCAGTCGGATACACTCCCACTGCGCCACAGAGGCAGTTGGATGGATTGCCAGAATTTTACGAAGAAGAAATTCTTTTATGACAGCCGGTACCAACTACGTTGTCTCTGTCGGATGTTGGCTGTTCGTGTGTTAGAGTTGGTAGACAGGGCCGATATTATTCGGCACAGGCCGGGTGGTATATGTGGACAAAAGTTCGGGAAAGAAGCTGCTCGCCTTGACTTACATTAGGCCGGGCGGACAGTGACATCAATCGGCTCAGCCGCTCAGGCGGTAAAATCGAATTATGTGCCGGCCTTTTAACTACCCAATCCAGGCGCGGATCCAGGAGGGGGCAACAGGTGCAATTCCCCCCCCCCCCCCGCCAGGCTCATGAATTTTTAGGTGTTCGTCATACATTTGGTCCGCGTTGATGGGCAAAACTACTCATGCTTGGCCGGTGTTGGGTTAAAGTGCCCCAAAACATGATCCTGGATTCACGCCTGACCCAATCGGCACTTGATGATTAAGCTGAACATGCTTCGGGCCAGCTTTGTTCACATTCTGTTCGGCAAGTATCCACTGCCGAACCGATGTGCCGACCCTCTTACGTGTGTAGGCTCCCGGTTTTTTTCGGATTAGCACTTATCTCCGACGGGGTTTAATATCGCTAATACTACTAATAGAACTGTTACTTACCCTATATTCCAAAGCACCTATCGGAGTACCACACGAACCTTTAGGCGGTGGATAATCATTATGGAAGGCAATTCCGCCTATTTCACTCATTCCATAAATAACGTATACATGCTTAGATTTCGTAAGCTCCTACAAAATGTAAAAACAATAGGTAAAAATTAATGAAATATTAAAATGGTATTGGAAACGGATCGGATAATCGGATGCATATTTACCTAAAGTCGATTTTCGGCCAGCATATTATGGAAGCGGCTTCTGAGAATATTTTTAATAAAATCCCGGGATTCCGAGATTACTTCACTATTCAGAATTTTAACTCCTCTATCAAGTATGTGTGTATGTAGGGTATGAAGGAAGGGTGGTGTGGTATATAAATAAACTTAAATTACTTATTTATTTATTGGTAAGGATTTTTTACAAAATATTTATTTATTTTATAATACAGAAAATACGTAGAAAAGCAATGAAAGATAGAAAAGATTTAGTCGATAAAAAAGCTCTTTCCATAAAAGCCAACACCTGAACTTTAGGTAAATATGCATCCGATTATCCGATCTCATTATGTTGTACGTACACATTGAGATTGATATATTATAACTAATGTTTCGATTTTTATTATTTGCAATATAATTATAGTACCTTACCTACACATGTATACACAATTTATAAATAACATCGGTGAAAGGAGCCTTGTTTTATTGTCTTGTTGAAACGTATAGTTCCTTATCGCACGATATCATTTGTTTGCAGGGGAGGCTATAGGCCGACCGCTTAACTCGTATATCGCCTGCGCGGTGAGAAGGGAGCGCGGGGTGATGTTAACGGGTGGGTGAGCGGGGTGCGCGGGACAGAGAACTCACGTCAACCGGTGCAGTGCGTTGTCGGTGCTCGCAGCGCGTAGTTGGTTATTTTGTTACGGACGCTTTAACGCTAACTCACAAGGTACGAGACTTCCTAAGATTTAATCTGAAGATGAATCGTTCTTCTTGTTTTGCGAAAAAAATTAACAAGCAAGCTAAACAAATAGCATACAATGTACATTCATTTTTTAAAGCCAGGAAACAAGATCATAGTTCTACGGAGTATCTTCAAGACATAAATATAAACAAACTTGTTGCTGAAGCTCTCGGTGTCTACCATAAGTAAAATAATAAAAGAAGGAAATTAACTGAAAGATGACCAGAGTCATGTAACTTTTAAATCGCCAACAAAAAGTAAACAAGTCCGAAAGAAAAAAATTGAAGTTGATAATTTCACAGAAGGCGTAATTAGAAGAAAAATAACTCAATTCTATACGGTTTATAAGCAAGTTCCTACATTAAAAACTTTAAATGCGAAACTCAGAGAAGAAGGAATTTTAAATTGTGGTCGAGAATATTTAAGGACATTGATTCATAAACTTGGCTTTCGATTTAAGAAATGTCAGTCAAAAAGAAAGTTATTGATTGAACAAGAAAACATCGTATCATGGCGGTGGCGTTATCTTAATGCGATAAAAAAGCACAGGAGAGATCAAAGAAACATAGTTTACCTTGATGAAACATATGTCAATTCGTCTTTAAATGTAGCGGCGTGTTGGCAATCCAATGAAGAACGAGGGGTACTATCGCATATTGGCAAAGGACCGCGTTTAATTATTGTACATGCTGGAGGACAATGCGGATTTGTTGATGGAGCTCTGTTAATTTTTAAATCTAAAAGCAAAACCGGAGATTATCATAGCGATATGAATTTTGTAAACTTCAGCAAATGGACAAGAGAAAAGTTACTGCCAAATTTACCGACAAACTCCGTTATCGTAATGGATAATGCCTCATACCATTCGGTGCAGGAGGACAAAAAGCCTACGATTACATCCACAAAAGCCATCATGCAGGCCTGGCTTCAAAGACACAACGTTGATTTTGATATGTCTTTAAGAAAATGTGATTTGTTGAACTTAATCAAGCAGCACGGATCAGAAAATGTGTACAAAATAGATGAAATTTTAAAGGCGGCAGGTCATGAAGTCTTGAGACTGCCTCCTTATCACCCAGACTTGAACCCCATTAAATTGGTTTGGGGGGATATTAAAGGACAACTTGCAAAACTTGAAATTGATTCTAATTTAGACAAAAAGAAAAATACTCTGGAACAGTTATTCGCCGAATTCTCTGTAGAAAAATGGGTCAACTGCGACAAACACGTTCAAACTATTGAAAATGAATACTGTCAGCACGATCGCATCGTTGATGAAGAGATGGACCGGATTATTATTAATTTGCAAGATTCTGACTCCTCAAGCTGTTCAGACAGTGAAGACAATTCAAGCGATATGGATATTAGTGACGAATAGCTTATAAACGGTATTCAATTAAATATCCAAACTTATAATATAATGATGAAACTATTTACTTACTCACCGTAAAGTTTTCTATCTGTCTTTCTGTGTTTCGTACGTAAAAGCTATTAATAAAGTAATTTTATAATTTAAAAGTTATTTTTTTAATTTTTTACCTAAAAACTACAATACTACAACCATATTTTAAACTTGTCTGTCAAATGTCAACAATGTCTATCTCGAGATAGGTCTTTGGATTATTGACTCCGCGTGTAGCGTTACCCGCCCCCGCTCCCCCCTCACCTCGCAGGCGATATACGAGTTAAACGGTCGGCCTATAGTAACATTTTAACAGCGTTCAAAATGTACTATTATGGTTATCTATCTTCTATACATATAATAAAATTGTAAATTTCACGTGTCTGTACATGGCCGAACTTAGTGAAAAAAAATATTAAGAAATATTCGAAAAGAGTATTTAAACACTTTGCTGCATTTTTAGAAATGTCTGTCTGTCTGTCTGTCTGTCTGTCTGTCTGTCTGTCTGTCTGTTTGTTTGAACACGCATCACGCAAAAACTACCGGACAGATTCGGTTGAAGTTTTGCACGTGCAATCTAATAAATGCGGATTAACATTTAGGCTATAAATTATCACGCTCTTTCCCATAGGAGCTAATCAGTAAGGGATAATGGCTGTAGCTATTTTTCGTTATAAAACAGTAACTACTTGACGGATCTTTATGAAAATTTGCAGTTTTATAGTAAATACTATAGGACATTATTTACACTATGAATCATTGCGCTAACGTCTATGGGGAACGAGTAGAAACGTATTTTTTGTCGCACCATAATGGTTTATCACAAAATTTTCCACAATAAGACATTATTTACAATTGTAACCTATGGAAGCAATAACTTCACGCTAAAACTATAAGGAGCTAAACACAACATTTTTAATTATCTTAAGATCACCTATTTAAACCATATTTGTATCGGTTGAGGTGGTGTATTGGCACAAGAAGCGGGATTGAGCGAGGTCGGAGGATCGGGTCTCAAGTTTTAAAGTCTCTTTTTGTGTTGTTTTAAATTTCTTTTTTTTCTTTTTTAAGTATTTTTCTAAAGGTATACTTATTATACAAGCTTTTACTTTCGACTTTAACATGTTTACTTGGTTTAACAAATTTTCATATGAATCAATCACTTTCAATAGGCACCTCTATCATTGTTTTGCATGAATCGTAATTATGATATGAATGTAGAAATGAAAACCAATATTACATTACAAATAAACAGTAACTACTTGATATTTTCTAGAATTTATAAATGTTAGTTGCTTATAAAAAATGAAAGTATAAGTCCGTGTCATATCAAAATAAAACATGTGGCGCCATCTGTGATTCGATTTCTTCTGAGTGCCAAAATTGCTTAACTACAAATTATTAATGTTGATAAACTTTCGCGGTTTGTACACATTATGAAAATATATATATTACGGGTCTTAATAGCGTGAATAAATTAAGGTTAAATACCTTGCTTACCTACGTTTAATATGCATGATAGTTTAAGTATAATTTAATAAAATCATTAAGTATTAAAAGAAACTTATCCAGTTTTGAAAATAGATGGCGTTTAAATACAAATTTAAAAGAATCGGGAAAATTAATTTTAAAAAAAATCTGAAATTCTTACGTAGAGGTATATGAATATATGATGATCTTAATTTGCGACCGGTTGACACACTTATTTTTTAATTCACCAATGTAGACATTATGAAATAATATTTGAATCTTCAAAAGTGAGTAAAAAAAAATATTGAAATAAGTTTAGAAATAGTATTTAAACACAAAAAAAGATATCTGAGTATATCTTTTAGAAATGTTTGAATTTTGTCTGTTTCTTTGAACACACATAACAGTACCGCGCGAATGCAATGTTTTAAAAACAGGATGTTTTTTAAAAACATAACTCACACTAGCCATATTTCGCGGAGGACTTTACAAACACGGACACAAAGTGGGTGTACTTTAGACTCGGAAAAGATCGCTCGGGCAGGACAGAACCCGCGATCATAGGGAATCTGAGAGTTTTTTCCATCATACCTTTATTACTTAAGTATAAATTAACTTAAAGGAGCGGCCGCCGCACGCTAGGTACCTAGGTACCTACCTCCGATTAACGTCCGATTTAAAAGTGTCGGAGCCGAAGTTGGAGTCGGAGGTTTAAAATCAATCGGAATTTTCGGAAGAATCGAAGCTCTTTAACACAACATTTCGCGCGAGTACTTGGGCGATTTTGAGCTTCATTTAACCCGAAACCGTCCAAGTACTCGCGTGACGGGGGAGAGGGGGAATTTTTCAATATTTATAATATTTGATGTGATGCAAATCATTTTGGTAAAATACTTTTTTGTCGAGGTGCTAAGCATGGGAATTTTTATAATTTGTCTTCTAACCGTTTGTCGCCATAAACTTTGTCGCCCTTCATTTTGCTGCACTGGGTATTTGCTTGGCTTACCCTGCCATAGGTTGGGCCCTGATTGCTAGGCCCTAATATCCATAGATGCCACAGAGCATTATGGAGCATGTTTCCAACATGTTTTACACAGAAGTTAAATTGTTATATAAACTACCTTAATATAAACCCAACTTCCACGCGAACGAAGTCGCGGGCACAGCTAGTGTTATAATAAGTAGGTTGTGTTACTTATGTTGTTTGTATTTTTGTGGAAAGTTGTATGGTCCTCACGATCTAAGGTTATGCCCTGTTATGCAGTGGAGCAATGTAAGGTGTCACGTCAATTTAGTATAGTGCGAAGCCGTTTCTTTATAGTTAGCTGGTTACTGCTTGAAACAGAACGGAACGGAATTCAAGGTATCAATTGAATAAATTGCATAATGTCTGAATTAACTACTTTAAATTTCTGGTCGCTATTGATCACGTAATCAAAGCACTAAGAGCATCTGACCTCGAAAACACCAGTCCTCACAATACAAAATGGCGACGATTTATGACGTCACATATTTCCCAAGGATACTGCGGCAGTATAAGTACTGTCAGTCATAACAGTAAAAACACTGAACAGTGCTCGCATGTCAGAACATACCTTAAGTATATACAATCGATATTTTTACGTTGACAAATCCAAAAACAAGCTATTGGAAATTCGAGTATTTTTTAATGAATTATTAAGGAACAATTTCTAACCCCCAACCAAATAATGTAATTCATTTAAAATCTTTCAAATGAATACAAAAAAAAAACAATAAATTACAGCGTTGCTATAAGTTTGCATTAATACGTGAATTATTATGGCAACCATAAATAGTGACGCTGCGATTAGAAAACATTCAAATGTTGAACCAAAAAAATCGGTGTTAATCGGTTTCTTTGGTTTAACATTTGAACGTTTTCATTTATCTAATCGATAATAAATTCATATATAAAAATCATAGGTTTTGTAAAAATTAACATTATTTCGTCTTATAGACTACTGACTAGTGCCCCGCGGTGTTACCCGCGGTTTATTAGCCTATATGTTAATCCAGGGTGTCAGTTAACTTCATACCAAATTTTATGAAAATCGCTCCAGCCGTTTAGACGTGAAGAAGTAACAAACATACACACTCACATACTCACAAACTTTCGCCTTTATAATATTAGTGTGAAGTGTGATTGACATGTGTACGTAGACAATTACAGTGCAGTTGCACATGACGACTTATTTCTAATATTTTGTAATAAAAAAAATGAAAATTAATTGAGAAAATTATTAACAAGACACTCTTAAACTACACTCCTGCATGCGCCACTATTCAAAGTAATAATTAGACTTACTATCACTTTATCGAGGATCTCCTGAGCTACAGCACTGCCCCCTAATAAAATGAACTCGAAGCATGTGAAGTCGCATTTGTCACTAACTGAGAACATGCTGTTCATCAGAAGAGGACTCACAATTGTGCAGGTGGGCTGAAACCAAGTAGTTTTTGCTACGCAAATCTTTTAAAAGTGAAAACTTGAGACTTACATTTCAAATACAAAAAGTATAATTCCTTAAAACATTATTTCAATTGACATAATGTCCATTTCATCTGTCTGCGATTATCATTTTGAACTCCGTTATATATCATAACGACCAATAAAACCCGTAGATTAACTAATTGCAAAACTTCGTGAAATTAAAGAAAAGAATAAAAACATTCAAATAGTATTTTTAACGTCTAAGTTTTACTTTGCCATTGATTTCATATTTTTCGAAAGTTGATTAAAAAATGTATATTAACTTTTGGGGGTACCATTTGTCAGGAAAGTAATCTAACTTACCTTGTAAGTATTCACAAAGTGAGAAAAGCGTTCAGGTGTAATCTCCATGGATGATTGGAGTCTTGTGAACTTCAAGATCGGGCTGAATAGGTATTGGATTCCTGCTGTCAACCATTGTATAGGAGACATGACTAACGCCATTTTTGTGGGCGTTGGGAATTTAGACATAGGTATCCTGAAAGAAAAGAAATAGGCACCAGTCAAAATGGACATAAACCTTCAAATGGAGCTAATGATAGATAGCACTAGTGGCTCCTTACTTTTCCTAAAAATTCTAAATGCTACTTTTTATCCCCAAAATATATAGTTTCAGAATTCATTCATCATGTATGTAGCTATAGCAATGTATATAGGTGTCGGAAAGATATTGGCCGAACCACTCCTAAATAATCTGGTACCTGTAATGGAAGGAAACCTTGCCATAAGGCGAAGGGGAACGTGCTCTCACCAGGGAACAGGTTTACAGATTTGAACGCTAAGAGCGTCTTAGATCGCATTTTCCTTCGCTCGCTCAATGGTTAAATAAAGTTGGACTTACTTTACCTACTTACTTTCCTTACTTTGCCTAGACACGCAAATGACAGTATCCTGGGAATTCTAGTACAAAGTGATAAACTAGTAGATACAAAGATAACGTGTTTATTACAATAATAATTACCATAAATATGGAACCGAGATAGTCAAATTTTTGTGAGTTAAAGTTGCCGCCTTAGGTAGGCCTGTGGTGCCACTCGTAGATGTCAAATACGCAGGTGTGTCTTCAGGATCAAAATCGGTTGGTCTGAAAGCCAAAATACTTACAAAACTGTATACAACGTAGTGGGTACCTACGTTCGATTATTGTGCGGTATTCTAAGTATAACCATAGTAAAATTTACCCATAATAATTTACCCAATTTACAGTTATACTTACAATACGGCTAGTAAGATTTAATCTTAGACTGAAATTCTCCAAGTACCTCTACGTATTAGACAAAGGTCTTAAGGCTTCAGAAAGTGAGGGAGGTAAGGAAGATGACTGACACAGAAAAAGTTAGAACTGTAACCACAGAAATAGTTTTACTAAACACTCAGAAAAAGGTGTTTGATGTTTTCAAGATTCATTTTTGATTGTATGAAGAAGGAAACATACAAGTTTTATTTTTATTTTACTAAAACTTCTAAACGCTTAAAAGTATTGTTAGAATCATTGAATGACTCCGGGTAATATAGGTTGGCTTGGTTTTTTTTAAACTATATGGCTGTTTTAATTTATTTCGTCTTTTGATCCGGATCCTTATTCACTATCTTTATTTTGTTGTCGTGAAAAGGTAGGGGAACATACAAAATAAACACAACTGCCCTTGCGAATAAATTGATTTGAGACCCATACCGGTTGACCTGGGTCCTTATTCACAGCGCGTCGATGCATTTCTAAGCGCAGCTCTCTACCGCGCATGCGCGGTGGACATCTTTAAGCGCACCGCGCATGCGCCAGTTCGCACGGCCTTTTCACGACAGCGAAGTAAAGATAGTGAGTAAGGACCCAGGTCAACTGGTATGGGTCTCAAATCAATTTATTCGCAAGGGCAGTTGTGTTTATTTTGTATAAATATATACTTTTATCTTACTTTCTTATTGTTTTGCACTTATCAGCTTATCTTTGCATGCTGCGATTTTCTACCAACCAGAAAGTACAAGGTCAACTTACAATTTACTTTATATTTTATCTAGATTACTTTTGTGTATTTCTTGATAACCCAAAATAAATAACAAGTCTGAAACTCACTGAAAACCTTGAATGGCTGCATCATCAACATCTTCAAGTAGTTCTGCTAGAGTGGTGTGCTCACTGCCCTTGTTGAAAGTTACTATCTTAGCCTCTAGTCCTGCCACTGCTAAAGCTTTTTCTGTTGCTTCTGCCTTCTCACTTTGACAGAATATTATCTTTGGTTTCATGATGATAAACGTATCTTTTAATTCCTCTGTAAAATATTGCTGGATTAGTTACCCACTAAAAACTATTCCACACACATAAGTCTTGTCAACAAATCACATCTTATTCTATAATACTTTTTACGTTTCTTTTCATTAAAACTAAGCATTACAAATTTTCCACTTGTTATCCTTCATTTTGATAGTATGAGTTTTGTTAGCTCAAAATACTATTGTAAACTTATTCATCTAAATATATATTACCAGTTTTTAACATCTTTGAGTTGAAAATTTTGAGTTCAATAGTTTAAAAAAACATTTTTAAAATGCCACTTACTAACTCCAAGAGTTGGATCTGTTCCTGCAACCATAACTCCGAGATACAGCGCTGCATAAAGTGGTATACATAGGTCCATATGGTTAGGTCCCATCAGGATCATAACATCATTCTCCTGAAGTCCAAGGTTCTTGAATGCGATAGCACATTTTACTGATCTTCTTAAACCTGACCTGTTTGTTTCCGATTCATTTATTGCTCCATCGACCTTGCAATAAATATAGAGAACTTATAGAATTTTATAAGCTACGGGTCTTAATCACGTAAATATTAGGCTAAATACCTTTGTGTTATGACCCGATGTTTCGACCGTATTGCAGCGGCCGTGGTCCTGTGAAGACTGTCAGTCTACGGTCGAACCATCCCCAGGCCATAAAACAAAGGTATTTAGCCTTAAAATTAAAAAAAAATCGCGATTAAGTTCTGTAGCTCATAAAATTCTTTAATGTGTACAAATCGCGAAAGTGTACGAACATTGAACGAAGTACATGTTACATTTTGGACAATATCTCCAATCAATATTGAATATGTTTTAGTCTTTACTCGAGCTCGGAATTCAAGTATTTCGGTATTTAAGTATTTCGGTACTTAGGTATTTCGAGTTTAAGACCATATGAGGTAGCTAAAATAAGATCACTAACTTTTGGGTCCTTATTCACTACTAGCTGTGCCCGCGACTTCGTTCGCGTAAAAGTTGGGTTTAAAATAACCATTTAGCTGGCAGAGGGACACTTGAGTCTTACAAAAATTTTCACTATAAAGCTTAATATTTCACAAAGGAATCCTTATATCTAAAAATAGTCTTCACAGACCCTAAACGCTTTTTAAAATACCTATCTATTGATACCCCACACGATGGAGTAGGTGAGAAAACAATCACATCCCCAATTTACATACAAGAGAGATACCCTTAAAAAAAAATATGGTTTTCGAAATTTTATTCTTTCACTTTATCGGCGTAAGTAATATGCGTATTCATGCAAAGTTGCAGCTTTTTAGCACTAATAGTCTCTGAGCTAAGCTGCGGTCGGACGGACTTAAGGGAACTATAAAGGTTTCGTTTTTTAAAATGTTTTTGTCAGATTTTTCCTTTGTCTGCAAATATATACAACTGAAATGCTTATAAAACTGCTGTAACACTTTGGAAAACAAACACAAAGCGTGTCATGTGTGTCTTGCCCGCGAATATGGCAGCGTCAGAAATCTATATATGTACATACTAATCCATGGGTAGTGTGAGTAGTGACCAAATAGGTGTCCAAATTAGCGATGTTTTCAATGTTTTTTTTTAATTAATTTGTTATCTGCGGAGTGTTTTTATATGTTTTCTTACGTTACAATTATGTAAGTAATAAATAAAAGACATGCACCACCCCTGCCCCAAACTCATGAATTTTTCAAGCCTTCGCCATACGGTTAGTCCGCGTTGACAGACAATGACCCCCCACCCCCCTCCTCCCGTCGCCCGAACTACTCACACTTGGCCGATGTTGAATCATTCATTATCGTTGAATTGATGAACACTTGATCTTCAACCATAACTCCAGAACATGATCCTCGATGCACCTGTGTGATGCGTGGTCAAACAAACGGACAGACAGACAAACATTTCTAAAAATGATAGCAATGTGTTTCTTTTAAATACCATTTTAAAACTTCTTTAACTAACTATAGAACATTATTGAATACAACGCCTCAATCTATCAATAGTCAATCTACTTTCAAAACCAGTGTAGTTTCTTCGACTACTTTATGTTTTTTATTAATACTTATATGCCAGATGATTTTTAGTACATTAAAACCATAATTAAATAAATAGGACAATGTTACCACTCAGCAAGAAACGAATTCGTGATCGTAAGCACCTATACCCTAATAATTGTTTTCACAGATAAGTAATTATTTGATCACGATGAACAATTTGATTTCATAAAGGGCGCTACATGTTTTTTTTACGTATGTAATCTCTTTTTTTAGCAACGAACACATAAATTCTGGAAAATGACGAATATTTTTTAATTATAATGTATTATTGTTTTTATTGTGTTTTTCATTTTTACTACGATTAATTTATTACTCTCAGTAGTGCATGCAATACCTATAAATATCTTACCTAGGTGCAATTTCACTTGATTTTTAATATAAAAAAGAATAACCATAGTAAATAAGTTACCTACTACGATCGCAAATTAACTATAACATTCAGAAAAATATTAAAAAAGAAAAAGATAATAAAATAATATAATAAAATATAAAAAAATACAAAAATAACTTAATCAGACATCAGACTCGAGCCTGCTAGCATAGCTTCGAGGCTATACTGTTCGCTAGTTCGCACGTCAAAATAACTGTTCTTATGAAACTTAAAAATGTGTGCGTGATAATTTATAGTCTAAATGTTAATCCGCATCTATTAGATTGCAAGTGCAAAATTTAAACCGAATCTGTCCGGTATTTTTTGCGTGATGCGTGTTCAAACAAACAGACAGACAGACAGACATTTCTAAAAATGCAGCGAAGTGTTTAAATATTCTTTTCGAACATTTCCTAATTTTTTTTTCACTAAGTTCGGCCATGTACAGCCACGTGAAATTTACAATTTTATTTTAGGTATAGAAGATGTTTTTTTTGGTGCAAACTGGCGCATACGCGGTGAGCTCAAAGGTGCCCGCGCGCATGCGCGATGCTTTTCTAAGCGCAGCTCTCTATATAATGCCATTATGACAAGATGTTGACAGTTAGAAACGTGGGGTTGACGCGAAAACGAAAAAAACCCAGATATAGCGTAATAGTGGTTTCGGAAGAATCAAACTAAAATAATTCTGGTCAAGTACACATACCAATTACTGAACTAGATACAATATTAAAAATAAGATATAAAAGATAATAATTTTAACCTGCATTACGAAGTCAGGATCATCTTGCAAGCAGTGAATTATAAGCTTGCCTAGATGGTATCTATCTGTAGGAATCCCAGACTTGGCTACTACACGAGATGTAACATCACTCATGTATAAATGCACTGCATCGTATCCTGTTTTATATGTCATGTTGAAATGTTGTCTTAAAATTCCCAAAAATAGTTAATTTCTAAATTAAAAACACGACTATTCAGTCTTGACAAAAATCAAAAACTGACAAAAGGATATGTAATAGACAGAAATGTAGGTACATATATATCGCAACTCATAGTTCTTCAACACTTCAGTCGTAAATATCATTGTAAGATAAAACCTGTAAATATGTTATCTTTTTGAACCTGTTATAAAATAATTACAAGATAAAAATGTATTGTATATCAACTATTTTTTATCTAGTACGACCATTAAAGAGGTTTATGATCTATTGATATACTGTCTATTCATAACTCCATAACGACTCAATCAATTTTATAGCCACACATACATAAACAATAGTAATTCATCTCCAGTCCAGTTCAGTTCAACTTCTGAACGAAATTTTCGTAAGGCAGACCTTTATCAGTTGTATACAAAACTCGCAAACATAAATTGGGAGGCAGTATACTCTTGTTACGATGTAAATGAGGCAGTTAGAATATTTTACAACCTAATAAATAGTGTAATAACTGAATCAGTACCCTCAAAAAGGCCACCTAGTACCAGAGATCAAAGGTATCCGCAATGGTTTACTACCAATACTATTGAGTCCAATAAACTTAAGAATAACTATCACAGACTTTACAAACAAACAAATAACCAGTTCTATTACGCATTCTTTTCATATTACAGACGTCTAGTTAAAAAGGGGACCGAATCAGATTTTTTAAAATACACCAACTATATACAATCGAATATTAGATGCGACCCCCAAACATTTTGGACATATGTACGGAGTAATAGAGGAAACAACGAGCAAACTACTTTTGGGGACAGGTCATCCACTCAGATAGCGAAAGAAGTCTCGAAATATTTCAGTAGCGTTTTTCTACCAAGAGCTCAGACATTAAATATAGACCATGCATATCCCACAAATATACATACCAACAACCATATATACATCAATGAGATTCATGAATGTGAAGTTGTCAAAGCCTTGGGAAGACTGACACCAAAAACCACTTAAGGTCCAGATTGCATTCCACAGTTCATAGTTAAAGATGGTAATAGATTTTTTTCAAAACCCCTACACTACATATTTAATCTCTCTATCGAAACACAAGAATACCCCTCAATATGGAAGACTTCTAAAGTGCTCCCCGTCTATAAAAGTGGCCTAAAATCCAAAATTACAAATTATAGACCCATAGCAGTTTTGTCCGTATTCGGTAAAGTCTTTGAGTCAATCCTACATAAAAAAATATATGATGACATGCGTGGATGGTTTGCAGAGGAACAGCACGGTTTTCTACCAAATCGTTCGACTATGTCTAATCTTCTCAATATAACTACACTCATAGCTAATAACCTGCATAATAAAAATCAAACAGATGTGGCCTATTTTGATTTCCAAACAGCTTTCGATAGGGTGGACATTAATATACTTCTATGTAAAATGGGAATGGCTGGTTTTTCAAAACCATTACTACATTACTTCGCCAACTATTTAACGAACCGCAAACAATATGTCGTATACATAAATGCGCGCTCTGACCTCTACCCAGTTACCTCCGGGATAGGTCAAGGTAGTAGTTTAGGACCTTTGTTATTCTTAATATTAATAAATGACCTTCCAACATATATAAAAAATTCCACAGTTCTCATGTTTGCTGATGACGTAAAGATCGTCTTAACAATTAATAACGTAAATGATACAACCAAACTTCAAACAGATATCAATAATATCTATGACTGGAGTAGTGTAAACGGCCTTAATCTTAACATCAGTAAATGTGCCGTAATGTCCTATAACAAAACCCCACAACATATACACACCATTTACACTCTAAATTCCGAGCCACTTCTACGAGTTTCAACAATACGCGATCTTGGAACCCATTTTGACCCACACCTGACTTTCAATCAAAACATAATTAATACCTGTAACAGATCCCGCAAAAGTCTAAGCTTTGTATTACGACAAACAAAGATATTTGACAACAGCCAGGCTATTACCATACTCTATAATTCATATGTCCGTAGCCTGTTAGAGACGAATAGCGTAATCTGGAATCCACATGAAAAAACTTATACATTACTAATAGAAAAAGTTCAAAAAGCCTTTCTTCGTTACCTCTACCTGAAATTATATGGTTATTACCCGTACATGTTCCCCACATCATTTGTGTTGGGCATGGTCGCATATCAAAGCTTAGAAGTTAGAAGAAACTTAGCTCTTATTAAATACTTCTTCCGTCTAATTCGTGGTTTCCTAACTAATCCCCCACTGCTACAATATATCTCACTTAACGTTCCGCCACCCATCAGGCAGACACTCCGTCCCAGGCAGCGCCCGCTATTCTCGGTACCTAATTCTACTATCACCCTCTCAACCAGTCCACTTTACCTTGCTCTCACTCACATTAACAATCTTCTATTGAGTAATGAAACAGTAGATATATTTAATTATACGGAACCGAGATTCCTGACTGCAGCTTGTCAGTACTTGGAGTCTATTGCCACTCCTAGTACCATTAGAGTAGAATAAATGTAACTATGTATCTAAAAAGTTATAAAAAAAAAACTGATATTATTGTATAATTTCATTGATTTATACTAAATAATATGTCATGTACTTATCTTAAAACTTGTATAGTTGGATTGTCTGTTAGTATAAGTTGGATAAAATAAATAAATAAATAAATTTTAATAAAGTATAAATGTGGAAGGCTGTAAATGTAGAAGACGGGCTAAGAAATATAGTCTGATAAAAATGTGTAAAAGCGAAAATACCCATATAGCCATTTTTGGTCGCAGATTTTTTAAAGTGTAACAAGTCGCATCAGTTTCGTAACTTATACGACACCTTGCGACTGTGTGGGGGTTCCTTTTTATATGTAGTACCTAACCGTTTAGAAACAAAGTGATAGAAAGTACTTTTAGTAATTTAGTGTTGTAGCTGTATCGACTTGTTACAGAAAAAAATGTGTACACACGTTTTACACACTTTGCGTAGTGTATGTAACTAGTGTACAATATTGGTAACAATGTGTAGTAACTGGGTGGTAACAGGTGTAGTAACGTTACGTCAATGTTCCGGAATAATTATGATAGATAGAAATCACCAGATCCAGTCATTCTCAAACTGTGTCTTGTGTTAACTGCCGGTTTACTGTTTAATTAAAATAAAAAATGAGTAAACAACCCAAAATATCACGTAGATTCCGATGGACTTCAACATTTCACAGAAGAGTAAACTTAAAAGACATACATTACATACTTGACATACATTACTTTAAGAAAAATTATGGAAATAAAATTAACAACTCCAACTGAGATACAACAAGGACGAATGAGAGAACTAGATACCCTTTATTTTTGGAAAGCCGCTGAATTAAAAAACTTTTTGTTGTACTTCGGTCCAGTTGTGCTTAAAGAATATTTGTCATTGTATATCAACATTTTTTGACATTATTTTGTGCTACCACCATATGTTATTTAGATGCATATACAGGGTGTAACAGAAAGGTGTGGTCATATTCAAGGGTTGGTATGTGCCCACGATACTGAGTGCATATACCAAATGTTATCAAAATCGGAGGACCCTAAAAAAATATTAATTACTTTTTCATTCCTTTATTTATGAGTGACAAAGTTATTAATTAAAAAAAATATGACTTAAAAAGTTCTAAGCCATAATAATCCAATCGAATTTTATGCCAGGAGAGGTATAACTCTTATGCCAAACGCCTTTCACTACTGAATTTTGACAAAAAGAATATGCTATAACAATGTAACAATAATGCAACCAGCCATGGCACCAAGGTAGGTGCAATACTGACAACGTACACTATCCGCTGCTGAAATTTGACCACACCTTTCTGTTACACCCTGTATATCTTACCGGCACATAGCTGAAAAACTTTTTAATAATTACAGCGAAAACTTTGCTGAAATTTATGGCCAAGACTCTGTAAGCAGTAACATTCACAATTTATGTCATATTGTTAGTGATGTCTCAAAATTGGGTTCTTTACCTTCTCTAAGTGCATATCCATTTGCCTGCTATTTAGAATAAAAAACCTGTTACGAAAAGGCAATCAACCATTAGAGCAAGTAGCGAATCGTATACAGGAGCTTTCAAAATTAAATATTGAAAACCAAAAATATAACCAAACCTATCCCGTCGCCAAATATGAAAGTTTCCTGGCAACAGGTGAAAAAGTATTTATTACTGTCAAAATGAATGAGAATTACCAGTTGTCCAGAAACATTAAAGATAAATGGTTTTTAAGTGTACATAATGAATGTATACGCACATAAATGAAGTACGCAATTTCTGCCAATGACAAAATTAAAATCGTTGGAAGGAATACCAAAAACAAATTTGATTTTTTTGAGCGACCGTTCAATTCTTCGCATATCAATATATACGCAACATCACTGAATTATGAAGCAGAAGAATCAAGAGAATACAATTTGCAAGATGTAAAATGTAAACTTATATGTATGCTTTGCAACTCCCAAATGATATTTATTCCAGTATTGACAACGTTAGGGGTTATAATAAAATGAAAATATAAGAAGGAACGATTTTTATTTCGAAGTCAACACTGTCTTGCACTGTAACTTTACTAGCATTAACTACTTGCACAGTAATAATAATCCACAGATCATTTTAAAGACCTGCATCTATCAATCTTAAAGACCTATTAATAAGTCTACCTAATCAGATTAATATGTATTCATATAAAGTGATATCAAAAATAATATATGTGCACGTATTGAGTAGATATTAGTTAGTAAACCTCAATACCTAACATTATAACATCACATACCTTTAAAATCGGTAATTCAATTGAAAAATACTTATTAGAAAGCAACTAAGGTAAGGGTAAGAAAATATAATCCGAGTCTTAAAAACTAACAAACTTTTGAATTTATCTTGTAAATGCATGTTCTTAGGCATACTATAGTTTACAGAGAAGCGATCTATACACTATCATGGGTAGTTTGTCGGTAGTACTACAATATAGAGACGAAGCTTTAATAAAAGCTTTAAGACACAAAAAACTCTTAGGCAATTAAATTAATACATAGTAGGTACTATTAATAATACTCATTCATTATAATTAAATATTAAAAGGTACTATGTAGGTATTTATTATTAAATTATTCCGCCATTGTTTGTATAAGTATTCTTTGCAATTTCATGTAGCTGTGCGGCCATTTTGTCACTGGTTTCTTTAACCATCTTGCTAAAGTATCCCTCGGAGTTAGCTAGGAGTTTGTGGGGATGATCAAACTTAACCAAACGGCCGGAGTCCATCATCATAACTCTATCAGAATCCATGATGGTGTTCAGTCGATGTGCTACAGTTAAAGGCAAGACATTTTGTCTTGCATACTAAAGTTTGAGAAACTGTAAACATAAAATCAAGGAGAGACCATTTTAAAAATTCAGTTGCTTAGTGACGACATAACGTAACATGTCCACACAATGTCGACACATTATCGTACACTTTGTAACTAGTTGTGACGAGAATATTTTCACTTAACAAAATATATTTTTTTCATTATTTAACGATAAAACAGTTTATTACTGTCAAAATAGTTTGATAATAAATATCAACTTTAGTATTGCATTCAAATAGAAGCTTTTGAGAATAGAAAATAAAAAAAATATTAAAAACAAAACAATGTTCATTTTCGTCGGAATGGTTAAATTATGTTATTAATGTGGCGCGTTGGTATATTTCAACCTATCCCATTAAATTACACGATGAATTTAATTTCCCATTATGATTTGAGTATTAAAAACCTTAATAATCAATATAAACAAAATCTTTGTTTAATTAGCTCGGTGATAGGATGGCGGTTTCATAATTTTATAATTCACGTCATTTTACGAGGAATGAGCGATTGAATGAAAGATTTGTGGGAACTCTGGTTAAATTAAGGTAACAATGTTACTACACGGCGATGTAAATTAGAAACCGCATGTTATTGTGTTGACTCTTCCCCAATTTTAGTTGCAGCGACTACACTAACACGAAACTGCGACGAGATTATGTGACGAGAATAAATCAGTGTAGACACTTGAGTGTCGAAACCGTTACGTCATGTTCTCAAAAATGGCTATATGGGTACTACTATAAATAATTGTAATAAAGGTTGTTATTCAAAGGATATCTGAAAGAGATCGCTGTCAGCGATAAGGTCGCCCATTGTATGCACAGTGGCTCTTATTGTTATGTACTTCCTAATTATTTTTAATAACACCATTAATAACGAGGACATTTCCATATTATTCCAGTACACAAATTTGGCCCTAGAGACCAATAGACTGATTAGTATCCTCTCATCATTTGCAAAATTGTTCGAGTCTGTCATTTATAACGACCTCTATTCTCATTTAAACCTATTTTAACTTAAAATCAACATGAACTTGTATCTAATAGGTCCACAACAAATAACCTAATAAAATACGAAAAAATATCTGTGCTGTATTTACCAAAAGAATACAGGTTGACTCTATTTATACGGACTTCTCTAAGACATTTGACAAGGTCATTTATCACTTACTTTGTCAAAAACTAGAGACATGTGGCATTCATGGTAGTCTTCTGCGATGGATAATATCATACTATGATGAGGGGAGTCAACTAGTCAGCCTTAAGAGACATCTCTCTACAGCTACTTCTATCACATCCGGTATTCCGCAAGGTTCACACTTAGGGCCCTAATTCTTCGTCATATTTATTAACGACATAGGTATTTAAACTAAAAAATATCTAGCCCAAGTCTACTGTACGCACATGATCAAAAATAAAATTAACATTTAAAATCAACGAACGAATAACATTAAAGACTGCTTTTTGCTGCAACAAAGGTAGGTATAATTACTTTAAAAAGCATAATATTTATATTCAGCTCGTGTTTTAAGAAGCATAACATTTTATGTTTAAGAAGCAAAATATTGTTTAAGACCGTCTGGAGTTTAAAAAAAACCGCTTTCAATCAATTTTATTTCATACTTTAATTGTGATTTTTTCTTTCTAAATCATGTAAATAGTAGTAACATGGGTAAATATAATAATCTTGGTGCTACTCTTAAAGTAGGTCCAGTACCAAAACAATTTGCCATTATTAAAACGATGTATCGATTGATAGAAACACAGGAAAAAAATAGGCTATGCCTCGACCACTAGAACTTTGTGAGCAGAACACGGGCAATATAGGAATTCCGTAGTATTAAAATAGGTACTGTAACGTGAATTTGCTGGCTTTGGGGTGCGTAGCCGGAATTATTTCTCTATGGGATGAGGAATCAAACTATGTTTCATATGCCCAGAAACGATATTATATGTTAAACAATCTGTAATCTTATTCATTTACATTTCAATCGTTTTTCAGACCATTCGTCTTGACGCTTCCTTCAATTCTCCCGAATGTTTTTCGTTTTCTTCTTCGTCATTATTTCAAACTTTTGGAACGTCAAGACAAACAGTTAACAATTAATGAGGCTTTATGCGAGTGGCCGGTCGAGTTTCCGACGCACCTGCCACAGTACCTATCTATTAAAGGAAATCTTAACAATTATTTGTAGGAAAGGATAGATAAATGGAAAAAAAAATGTCCATCATTAATTAATTAGAATGTGTAATAGTTATTTAGGTAGGTATGACTTTTTAGCCATTTTTTATAAACTTACATAAATTTTAATGATTTATATTTAACGAGATGTTTTTCCAAAAGCTATCATCTAAACGCCTTAACTAAACATATTTAATGTAGCACATACGTATTAAATACAATGACTTTCAAGATAGCGGCATAACGTAATCAACAATTTGATAACGTTTAAAACTTATTTGTACATATATACCTAAATATTTATGATACCTAAATGAAGAAGATAAAAAAAACTTTTATATTTTGCATACAGTAACTTTCTATTAGGACCCATTCATTTATTACGTAAGATGGTTTAGGGGGAGGAGGGTGGTAGACCATGTCCTATTTTTTCTTACAAGGGGGCGGGATATAAGTCTTGACAATTCTTAAGTAAGATCACAAAAATACGCTAAGTTATGATTATACTTTGAAAAAGTGCGCGAAATGCTCGAATCCACGCGAGTACGGAAGTGCAAGAGAAAAAACTTAACCTAAGTTGAATAAACATAACAAAAAACGTTCCTAAAGATTTGTTGTTTGAAAAATAAAACCTGCCTAAAGTATATCACTGCCTCTGTGGCACGTGGGTTCGATTCCCAAACGGGAAACCAATTTGTGTGATCCACAAATTGTTGTTCTGAGTCTGAGTGACAACCTCTTTTTCTGTTCGGTGAGAACAACATAATCGAAGAAACATCAGACGCACAACAGAAATCTTAATGTTCTCTGTTGTACACAATGTGACTTTTTGGAAAATAGTCATCCACATAAATATAAGCCAAACAGTAGCAATGTTGATTAAACAGGCTCAGACATCAATAACAAAAGAAATAAAAAAAATTAAAAATTATGTGACAGCCAGCGAATTAATGAACCCGTGTCGGTCCACTGCTGAACTGTATTATTAGCGTAAATAAGGAGGGCTGTGCCTCTCCTTATTTACCCCACAACATCCAATCTTCTGCCTTCCGCATCCAGTCCATCCCAGCGACCTTTTTTAGGTCGTCGGTCCAACTTTTTCTACTGGAACAACAGCTGTTCAACCTTGTTGTTTAATCTTCAGGGATATTGCAACAATCCAAAGGTGACGGAGGAGGCCGAACTTCAATGGTTCATGACGAGAGACTTGATGTAAGTACAGGGATGAAAACTGGAACTTCTACTTTGTGGAGCGACTCAATTTTTTGTTATGTATTTTGTTGAGAGCAAAATACATACATTTTCTTTTTTTCTTTCTTTTGCGTCGGGGGTAAAAAAAGCGCGTAAGGCAACTTTTCCAAACAACACTAAAGAAAAAATCTATTTTTTCATTATGAACAATTGCCTCTAAAGAAAACCTACATTAGTGTACTACTACGAAGTACCTACACAATTATAAACTTCGTTCACGTAAAAGGCGGGATATAATGAATGTAGTTCATATAAAAAATCGTAAAACATCTACATTCTCGTGCAACTGGTCTATCAAACAAACAGACATGACAAAAATCAAAGCATAATTGCGATTAAGGAACCCTGAATCAGTTGATCTATGTTAGTTTAAAAAAAAAAAACATTGTATCTGTACAATGTAGATGTTGCTTTACAAATTAAGTTACTTAACATTAAAAAGCCTCCACGCGTGAGTCAAATTAATTGATTAGGTATCTACAAACTCTCACACGACTTAAGTACAACCGAAAAAAAAACCCTCCCCTCCCTTCCTTCCCCCTATCTTGCACGGTTATACGAGGATGCAGCACGTCTTGTGTAAGTAATTCTATAAAATAAAACTTCTTCTGCGATTGTAGCATAAAGTCTAATAATCAAAAAGATTGACAATTAAATATAATGACGTCGATGGGCGCGCAAAACGCGTGCGAATCTTAAATTAATAAAAATAATATTATTCGCGCATTTGCACGCGCATCTACGTACAGGAATCGACACAATGCTACTTGTGACGATTCCTTTAAATTAAAAAGTAACTTCATTCGCTCAACAAAGTAAAAATGCCAGTAGGTACTCATCCCTGGAGAAGACATCTATATTCAAACTACCATCTTCAGTCAGGACCTCTGACGTCAATTAAGGATTATTATTGTAGTAGTATCCCTGTTTAAATAAGTATGTACAAGACAAGCATGATGTTGATTGTAAAAGCAAATATTAACTTACCAATTTATCTGACAGAGATTTTAGAGCAGTATAGTACGTAGGTACCTAATTGATAAGAATGTAATACTACTATAGGCCGACCGCTTAACTCGTATATCGCCTGCGCGGTGGAAGGGAGCGCGGGGTGATGTTAACGGGTGGGTGAGCGGTGTGCCCCCTTCTCACCGCGCAGGCGATATACGAGTTAAGCGGTCGGCCTATAGTATAGTATTATATTATCTGTGCCGCTATAATGTGCCTGTAGGATATGCAGGGGGGAGGGGTGCGCCAGAGTCGACGGGCGTTCGCCCGCCACGCGGGGTAGGGAGGTCGGGGGGAGGGTGCGTTCGATTTTTTAATTTCGTGTTTCGGAAGTGTTTGACTGATTCCGCCTCGCCTCGTGCCACTACCTACCGGGTTGTTGACCGCCCGGTGGCCGGCGGCTTTCTTGTCATTCATTACCTACTCGCGTAGTATTTTTATTACGTGAAATCGAGTAGCATTACCACAAGTTCTCATTTATTTTCTGCAAACGACATTAATTGTAATGTTTGAAAAAAAAAATGTTAATATTTTTTCAAACTGATATTTTTTATGGATTGGGTTATTGATGTAGAGTTCAAAATGTACGGCTCCAAAACGACTACAAATTCTCGGTGTATAAGGTATACAAGAATTGCTCGTTTAAAGGTATAAGATACCAAAAACGTGCACAACACCGCTAAAGAATACTTTTTGCGTCGGAGGTTGAAAGCGAGGAAGGAATCTTCTCCAACTACAGAATAAAAACAATCGTTTCAATAACAACAATTGCATTTCAAGAATGCATAATATAAAACTACAATATACAAAATTATACAAATTTATTTTATAATAAGTAATAATTAAAAAATGAGGGCGTTGCGCCAATAAACTTTGGAAAACAACGTCAATCGTCAACATCAGAACAACGTACATACATATCAATTTCATTACATTCAACGTACAAACGTCATATTTTAATAACTGTAGTATAATTTGATAAATTCACTGAACCACGGAGAGTATTCTTCTGGAGATTCTGAAAAGAGATAAAAACAATATTATACCTAAAGTAGGTACTTGTCCCAACAACGGCGAGTAGCGATTTTATGGCCCAAAAAAATGTACATACTTACGTAGATCCCGTGTGAACAAAAGTTCACACTGCCGGCGAGTACTCGCTCTATACTGCAATATATTTTGTTTACACAGACGGGATCTACATTATACATCTATTGTAGGTTTCTTGAGCGATAAATCACTACTCGCTTCTCGCTTATCGCCGGCAGTGGCACAGGTGTCTGTAGCGTAGTATGACGATATATACGATAGAGGGCACGTTCCCACTATATCGTAACAACAGATTATGGTTTGCGTATTTAAATGGAGCTGTTCACATAGGACGACCCGGCTAACATTTTCAAGACATTTTGCAGAGACGACAGATTGTCAGAAGGACGATACTTTATCGTTTTACGACAGTCGTAAAATGATAAAATATCGTCAACCGCAGAGTGTCATTATGACTATCTATCGTAGCCACGATAAAAATATCGTGTTGTTGTTTACAATAAAGACAAGGCGACTGCCGTGAAATGTAAAAATGTGACGTTCCAATACGACAGTCGTTCAACGATATCAAATATTTCGACAACACAGTGACGATAAACAGTCGTTGGAACAACTAGAGACGACTAACGAATAATTTATTGTCACGACATAATGAAAGCAATTAAAAATACCGGCAATTTTTACGGCAATTTGTGGCGGCAACTAATTGCTCGGCCAATAATGGCAATATGTCTACAATTCTATGGCGCATGATCTAGTCTTCTTAACGGGCTACACAACCCGGCAACAACAAAATAGAGGGCGACTGTAACAACAACAAAATTGTCCGGGCAACATTGCGGGAAATAAATCGCTTAGCGATCGTCCGGCAACCATCAAACCAATATTGGAGAGTACTGACATGTTGCCGGCCACAGCATTGCCGCCACAAATGGCCCGTTTAGACGCCCCTTAACGACAGTCGTCCAACAGACACAATCTATAATCACAACATAGTGGCGTCCTGAGATATAAGACGGTATTGCCTTTGGATCCTAGTTACATAATAAGAAAGGTACAAAGAAACGTGTCCAGCTTGACATACTAGTAAAATGTTAAACCTTCGTCTCTGATGTGCTGTAGTTTCTACATGTGATAATTACTTAACTATAATTACTAATGCAATCCAACTCCGATGAAACTAAAGAAAATTTTATCGCTTGCAATGGCCATATCAAATATTTTTTTGTAAACTTATGCAAGTTATCACCACCAGGTGATACTTCGAAATCATCATGTTCATAATATAGAATTATTAATTGCTAAAATGTTCCTGGGTGAGTAGTTCCCATTTGTTCTATGGAACATAAGTCATAGGGCGAAATATATTTTTTTCCCACACGGGACAGCATTGTGTGATGCACAAATTGTTGTTCCGGGTTTGGGTGTACTTTGGGTTCGTGACTTGTATGTTTGTAAAGTCCCCCGTGACACAGGGTTTGTACACTACTGCGGGAGTCGTCTTTTGAAAAAAAAATCCCAAATTGTTCTACGGAACAAATAAAATATATGATAGAAAAGTTGTCATTATCAATTACATATATGGCGGCAGACTCGGGTGAAGAGCTAGTATGTAATCTCAAATGTGTTGTTTTGTCCTTTGACGTCATGTTCCATAGAACAAATGGGCACTAATCTACTGAGTCGGTAAACTATATGTAGAATAATCATAAATCGAAATAAAGTCATGCGAAAAACTGAGTTACCTTTTTAAATATATTGGCCATCAACAAATTAGTCTTCTTTATGTTTTCCTTTTTCTTTTCTTCTTTCTTCTGAACAACTTCTGGTAACGTCTTATAGATATTTTTTGAGTGTTTCTTCATCTCTCGTTCACTTATAAATTTTGGGGCAGCTGAAAGAAAATAAAAAATAGTTTAAATGTGTTGTATTTTAATGGTCGCTCGGCACACAGTCCAGGATCATTTTCTTGGGGGGAGCTAAACTCTTAATACGAAATTTAGTTTAGCAGTTTAATTTAACTATAACTCATGTTGTAATAATCTTTTTAAAAAATTGGACAAGTTGGAAAACTTGCAAATATTATATGAATGACAAAATTCAATGCTCAATGCGGGTATCGAACACGCATCTAATCATAGCAGTATCAGCCAGCCGAGCTTGCTACAAACTTTTGAATTATGTCTGTTTTATTTATAAATAACAAAAGTTGGAGTAATTAAAAATCACAGAAGAGTAGAATAGTGGAAAATGGAACATGGAACATATATTTTAGCAGGCAGTATCGTGTTTACTTACTTTTCTTCTCTCTCAAATCTAAGCCAATCTGTTGCGCTAACTCCCGAAGCTGTTCAGTAGACATCTTCGTCAAGTCCGGTTCCCGTTGAACGTGCAGTGACAGCAAGTCGCGGTGGGCTGCACGCTGGTTTGCTCTGTAGTTTATAACTGATTGATTCAGGCGTCACATGGCAGAAAAAGTAGATTATTAAGGAGGGAGACCACCACTCACTGTCGATCTGTGAATCACCACGATTAACGTAGTATGGAAATGCCCATAATACAACAAACGAAATAGATTGAAAGAGAAAACACAAATAGAGACCTGCAACTAAAAATTGTGACACCAACTGAGCTCAATCGGTGCCAAACTTTCCTGAAGATGTCAGGCGTAGACGCGAAACACGTGTCTAAATTTTAATTCGTGGAAGCGGAATACTGCGAGTCAAGGGTCCGGAGGTGCCTCGACTTGGCGAGAGTACCTGTCACTAATTGTCTTTGTTGCAGGTCTCTCTTTTTGTGTTCGGTCTGTCATTCAATTGTTGTATTAAAGACTGTACTACTTCAATCGTGGTGATTCACAGATCAAGGGCGGGTAGTGGGTTCCATGCTTAATAATCTACTCTTTAGTTTATATAATATAAATAACAAACAATGGGTTGACGTACGACCATAGTATACCGACAGAGTACAGACAATTTACGTAGAAAACGATTCCTGAGGCAGCTTCGCAAGCTAAATGCTCGGTCGGTGTGCACTTGGCTCGGGCTGCCTAAGAAGCACATGGCCTCGGATGTGCGATGCGGAACAACTGACAGCTGCCTCGCGAGGCCATACTCGCGAGCCTGTGTACCTGGTGTGGACCTGGCAATTGATGCACGCACACAGATGCGGAATGAGGACACGTCCTCCGAACAAAATGCACTAATGTGGACTTCTTGTCCGTAAATGTGAACGACGCTATATCGCCACAATATTATCTTCTCCACATAATAATAGCATGAAGTTTATTTATAAGGAGTAGCATCTAGAGAAAAGTAGGAAAGTTTTCTGTAAGCAGTAAATAAGTTTTAAAACGGTAACTTTAACCCTCAATCATAAACATTACGGGGCATTTAGTGCCGTGGAACAACGAACCAGGCCAAGGCCACTACGGCACAGATTGGCGAATAATAAATTATTACTAACGCTCTTGCTTTGTCAAAGAAGTATTCAACAGGGGTCTTTGAAAGTGACACTGTATATACATGTGACACCGCGATACTCTATCGAAATAAAAATGTACCTTTTTCATAAAATTATTATAATAATTATACGAATCTATACTAATATTATGAAGCTGAAGAAGCTTGTTTGTTTGAACGCTGTAATCTCAGGAACTACTGATCCGAATTGAAATATTATTTCAATGTTGGATAGCGCATTTTTCGAGGAAGGCTATATAACATCACACTACGACCAATAGGAGCAGCAATGAGAAATGTTGCAAAAACGGGGAAAATTTACGCAGACAAAGTTGCGCGGGACAGCTAGTAACTAATACGAACGCACGGGGTCAACATTTAGTATGTTAACCGAGTTATTGACCTACCCTTAGTTAACTCAGCGACAGTAACAGAGTGTACTTTAACGAGAGATAATAATTCGTTTTGCGGTCTGAAATAACCTCCACTCTAATCCCAATAAAATAGTGCAATATTAACTTTGACCAAAGCTCCTCATTTTAAAGCTGAAAAGCTGAACACTCCACAAAAGGGCGTCTAGACAGGCCAATTTTTACGGCAATTTGTGGCGGCACTATTGGCAACTAATTGCTTGGCCAATAATGGCAATATGTCTGCAAGTGTATATCGCATGATTCAGTCTCCTAAACAGGCTACACAACCCAGCAACAATAAAATAGAGAGCGACTGAAATAACAACAAAATTGTCCGGGCAACATTGCGGAAAATCGATCGCTCAGCGATCATCTGGCAACCATCATATTAATATATAATATTGGAGAGTACTGCCATGTCAGACCACAGCATTGACGCCACAAATTGCCGTAAAAATGGCCCGTTTAGACGCCCCTTAAGGGAGCTCTTATAAAAGCTGGAGGTCATTGAAAATTTACATTCCATAGTAAGGTAATTCTTAGCCTAAACCACGAATAACATTATATCGAAACTAACAAGTCATAGAACTCACCAATTCCCGTCACTTCAGTTATGGTATGTAGATTACACGAATTGTATGAATTGCAAGGATTTTGATTGCACGGATGCTTATTGCAAGGATTTGGATTGCAAACATTCGGATCGTAAGGAACAGGCGCGCAAGGATTGCAGGGATCACACGGATTGTAGCACATGGATACACCTATAAGTTTAGCGATTTATAAAACTGGAATTTTATATTATACACTGCTGTAGGTACTAAATGGAAAACTAACTACGATAATAGTGTCAAATATAGAAAATACTAATCATTCTGGAATCATAACAGCAGCAGTGACAAGCTAAAATATTACAAAACACAAAAGCGATTGCTTAAAAATACGAGTAATTAACTGAACAATTATAAAGCCTATGTCACTCCCTGTTAAGTGCCAAGCTCCAGGGGCGAGATGTGGTGGTCTTAACTAAAATAAAAATGCTTTAATAGTTTAAAGACTGCAATGATAGGTACCTAGTATACAGGACGTCTCAAAAGTATGCCTTACGGAGGGAAAGTATCTTAAATATTGTAAATTAACATTAATTAACGAATTATTTTTAAAACCGAAACGAAGTCTTCTTTCAGTAAATTGTTCAACCTACAATATTTAAGATACTTTCTCTCCGAGTGGCATACTTTTGAGACACCCTGTACTGCTTCCCACTGCGCGCGCACGCATCGGCCCTCTATGTACTATACCTATCAATATACAGTCTTCCGACTATATTCCGTTATATTCAGTCAAGAACTACCAGAATCTCATCCCTGAAGATTATCATTCAAACGAATCTAACGACAGTCCACATGATCATTCGTCCCGCCGTAGGGCGCAGTCGGGTAAAACGTAAGTCAATTTAGTACAGTATTAGATTGTGACAGTGTACCAGTGTGAGTACAAAACCAAGGCTACAAACGATATATTGATCAATAAGTACCTCCACAACAAACGCTATTTCCAACAGATCCTGTGCATGTAGGTTGATGTACAACAATCATTTTCAAGCGGGGCGAATTAGAGTCTTGAGGTCTGCAGCGAAAAAGGTGAGTTCTATGCTTTATCTATCTCGAATATTCTTTACACCGGTGGAGCGGAATCGTTTTGTCTCTTTCATTTGATAGTGTAAGGCTACTACATCCACTAAAATATTTGACTAACGATTGTTTTCTGAGGGAGAAATGGATTTGCAGGCAGGAGGCAGTTACGAGTTCCAGCGTTTTGAGATTCTTTTGGAGTTCTCTACATTAAATTGCGGTAAACAAAGTCCCATGCAATAAGGTTTCTAACTGGCAATGGTCAATAGTACGCATGTAAAGGAAAACGCGGAAAGAAGGACCAGTCACTTGCCTGCGAAATCCGTAGCTATAAAAGACACATAAAATAAAAATATGGTTTAGAGAAAAACAGTGAAGAGAAACTTACCTCATTTCATTGATGAACTTCAAACAATTCTGCCTTTCTGAACACTTCTCTACGAAATCAGGCCTATTCTTCTCCAAGTACTGCCTAACAGTGCAGTGACGAGTTCTTCTAATGAAGTCATCAGTGCTTGACAACTCACTTTCTTTGGGACAACTTCTTGATCTCTGAACGCGAGGACTACAATTTCCGCGCCTTTTTTCATAAACGGTCTCTTTACACGTCTCCGTACGAAATTTATCTTTACATCTAGGCACTTTGACAACTACATCTTTGAGCGGACGACTTTTACCACAAATTGTTCCTTCACTCAACATGCCCTCAGAAGTCTGTAGAATCAAATTGTAAGCAACACACTTTCTCTGCAATTTGTCAATAGTTTTCGATCTTTTGCACCTGTGTCTGCAGCCACAGTGATGGACCTTTTTGCATTGATCACAGTTGACTGATGTGCTGCTAGAAATTTCGCACTTTCGTCCACATTTATTTCGTCTCAAATGATATTTCTCGCATTCTTTTTTAATTCTATTCAAGATCCTGCATGCTGTTGATTCAGAAGTCGATGGCATGTCTGTTGAACAGGGCAGATCCGAAGATTCAGTACATACTTTGCTGGTACAGTTGGAAGATAGATGAACACTTTTTCCATGTTTGCACTGGCAAGGTTCACTTTCCGACAGTCCTTGAGACTTTTTTGTTGATGTCTTAGATATCGATTTTTTGCTATTGTTGCCACAACGATTCGGTGATGTTGATGCCTCACGAGAACATGTCATCGCACTCTTAATAAAACCTAAAGAAGCTTTTGATGTTTCTGGAATACACGTATTGTCGGAGGACGATTTGAATCCTTCCTCAGTTTTTCTATTATCACTGGACTCCGGAGTAACGCTAACACAGCGTGGTTCTTGATCAGTACTATCTTCAGTTTCAAGTAGATAATTCAAAACGGTCACAATTTCTGAAAAACGTTTTTTCTTTTTTATTTTCCTTATATCGTTTTTTGAATATCGTCGAGTGATGTCTCGTATCATATCCATTATGGGATCTTTTAAGTCATTGCTATCAGAAGGACAGTCACACCCGTCATTGCGACCACATTTTACGCAATCATTGTTATTTTCTTGGACATTTTTCTTTGTCTTGTCTTGACAATTGTTACAACCTTTGCTGCCACAGACACATTTGGCTTTCTCAAGGCTACCTTTTTGATCTTTCTCACACGTATTGCTTTCTTCTAATTGTCCACAATTACAGTCATCGGATCCACATACACCACACTTAGTTTTACTAAAAGTACGTCGTTCTTGGGGGTTTTCACATGTACAATCACGTACGTTATCATTCCCACAAGTATCACATTTAGGCTTTCTAGGGGTACTCGGTTGAGATTTCTTACACTTGCATCCAATTTCGTTATCGCGCATACATATTTCACACTTGGTTGTTTTTGTATTATCTGACAGTTCGTCACGCTTGCAGCCACATGGATCTTCATTACCGCATATTTCGCACTTGGTTTTCTTTGCTTCTAATACTTTCTCACATTTGCAGCAATCACTCTTGTATCCACATCCTCCGCATATGTTTTTGGAATTCAAATCTGTAACTTTTTCTTCGATTTTTTCAGTTTGGCAACAAACATTCGTGGGTGTTTGAATCTCACGATCATTTTTCTTCTTGTCGGAAATTTTCGATTTACAAGAGTCACTGTCCGATGATTTTTGTATTCCAATTTCTTTAAGATATTTCTTACTGGTTCCTTGTTTATCCATATCAGCGTCCGTTACTTGACAATAATAATCCGAAGTTTCTACTTTAGAGTTTATTTTCAGGGATTCGACATTTATTTTGCTAGGTGGTTCAGTTTGACAACAGTTGCAGCGCGTTTGTAATTTGCCCGTGTCTGTATTTGCTCGTCGAAACGGTTTCTTTTCTTTTAATTGAACCGTTTTGGGGTACGTGTTTGTTTGAGGTAAACGAGTTGGACTTGTTTTCGATAAACAGGGTTTTCTTGGAGAAGCCTTGCCACTTGTGGAGCTTTTTTGACTACTAGGGCCAACAGAGGAAGTGCTTCTTGTAGAGTTTGAAGATGTATTTTGTTTATACTGAACAGATTTTGAGCATTCAGCAGTTATACAAGTGCCATGGTCGGCAATTGGAGGTTTTTCAGTTCCAACTGCCTGGTTAACTTGCCCATTTTCTTTAATTTCACTTGAAGCTAAACTGACTACAAGAGTCATATTAGTGCCTTCGATAGGTATAGTATAATCATTGGGAGTATTTATTTGTGGTGTTTTTGTAAGTTGGGTAACATTATAATTCTGGTGGTTGTTTGCCATAAAAGAACCTTTAAATTCTCTGTCACTGTCTCCGGGAGTCAATAGGAATTTACCTGATTCACTACTTGTCCACACGTCACTAGTAAGCCTTTGCTCACTAGACTCATTGCTACTTCTAATAACTTCTCTATGTTGCTCCCAGACTAATTCAACACAGTTGTTTATTATAACAATATCAGATAATGTCGGATCAGAGATACGGGGATTAATACTGATTTCTGTCTGTAGACATCTGGTAGCTTCATGGACTATTACTACATCTTTTGAGATATCGGAGTTCGCAAACAAATTCGTTTGGGATGCTTGAGAGCAAATTCTAGCTTTCGATGATTTATCAGATTTTGTACTATTGGAGCGAATGCCAAATCTATTCACCGTCTTAATGAACTCTATACCATCTTCATCTGAAGGCGTTTTGCACGATCCTTCACATTCATTAGAATGTTCTTCAAAGCGTATTCCGCGATTGGTCACAATAAGTGGGTATGCCGTGTGATCGCCCATATTATTAAAGGCCGGTTTATCTTTACATACACAAAAAGAGTTATCATCATAGGTTTTGTTTGGTACCATCCTTGAATTAGTTTTAAAGGATCTACTGCATTGTTGATAATTCGCCTCATTGTCGGTGTCTGTATACCTAGGTTTACCACATTTTGAGCAACCTGTATAAACATTACGTGGGCTAAGTCTAGGCTTTTCATGGGTTTTATATTCATCGTACTGATGGTTCATTCTCTCAGTCACATTGTCTGGTCTCGTACAAGTAACGTGCCTGGTAGTCGTTTCGCATTTTTCACAATGTGGGCACTTGGACCAAGGCTGGTGTTTTGGCCTTTCATTCGATTCATTTTCATACTGACATTTTATATTAACCTGTACTGAACTATCAGCATAAGCAACTTTAGAGTCAACAGAATGATGTGGACAACAGCAGTAATGATTTCTACTCGTACTAGCATCTAAATCCCTATCAACTTGTAGTTTTTTCTTCAAATTAGGCTTCTTCTGACTTTCCGAGTGACTTGAAGAGAGGGTGAATACAGAATGACTCCTTTGACATCTACCGCCTCCGTTATTAATGTCGATATTTCTATCGGAAGTAGATCCTCCTTCTAATTTACTAGCATCCCCCGATCCATCATCATAGTTGTTTCTTGTCAGGTCTTTAATCAAGTCCTTTAATCTATTATTTATTTTGGTTTCCTGTCGATTCGGAGCCCTAAGAGCAGTATCTGAACTACCTAATTTTTGTTTTAAAAACATTTCCTTGTCTTTCAAATGTCTCTTGTAAGAATCTTCGCGTCTTAAGGCTTCTAAATACTTTAAATAAAGTTCCTCAGATGACGTTTTAGGTAGAGCATTTTCAGATGATGTCTTGTCTTTACTGGATTCATCAGTTTCAGAATTAGATGTTAACATTCTGATCAAATTATTGTTTCTCTTTTCAGCGTCCAATGCTGTGACTAAGTTGGGGGCACTTTGGGACGTTGAAGCAACTACGTTAGAATTAAACTTTTCCATTCGTAAAATCGACTTTCTAGGTCTTTTATCATTACTATCGTCAGTATTGTTAACGTCAGAAGTACTTGTTGTAGTATTATCGCCCTTTAAATCTAATTTCTTAGTGTTAAAACTAAGCCCTGATAAAAAATCTGTAGTACTTTCATCATCTCTGTATTTTGAATTAAGCAATCTTTGGACAATATCTTTTATAAACTTTTTCTTGGTTTCACTACTGTCATATCGTTTTTGTAAAGTCACTTGTAACACTTTTATGCACTGTTCTAAATCTTGTGTTAAAGAATGTTTAGATCCTTTACTAGAATCAGTTGTAAGGCCGCCACTGGATTCTAAGCTAGATTTGTTGCCTGCAGTATTATTATTTTCGGATCTTGCTTCATTAACTTCATTAGCTATCATTTGATTTTGATTGTAAATGTGTCCTGGCATATATTCAAAACTTTCAGCTTCTGACAACTGTTCTCCACTCTTTTCTTGAGGCGGAATGCCTTTAGTCACACTAGTCTTCTTTTTAGTTCTTAGCCTACGTCTTATTACCCTTGATTTCTTCCTTCTCAACCTCTTTCTGATTGTATTCAGACTGATCATGAGAGGTATCTTCTGATTATTAAGATCGATAGGCATTGGTTCCTCTACCGAACTGCACGATTTATCTTTTGTTTTTGGCAAAGATGTCTGAATCTCTTTATTCATTGGTAAATGCGGAACTGTTTCAGTGGCCACTGTTTCTTTTTCAGGCGAAACATTGACATCCTTCCGTATATTATCAAATGTAATTCCGCCATCTTTTTCAACATTAAAGGAAATATGTTTAGTAAGATTAACATTAATAGATTGGGGCGTATTTGTATCTGAGGTATGTGGTACATTAACTTCAACAAAATCAATGTCTTTTTTGATAATTTTCGTCATTTTTCTTCCAGCGCCTTTCTTCATTTTCGATTTGGCTTCATTATCGTCTACAGGAGTGGAATGACATGTGGGGTCTCCAATATCTTGTTTGGAGTCATTGTTGGAATATTGTTGTTTTAAAGCGAGTCTTTCTAAAGTGCTTAAACTAGATGCTGAGGTTTTTCGGTCACTTTCGTAAGCATAACCTACGTCAGCAAGGGAGTCCCATTCTAGTTTACGTTGAGAAGTCACACTACTTGTCGGCGAATGTGGTTTATGTGCCGATAAATCTAACAAAGGATCAAATGCTGAAAGGGAAGTAGGACACATTCAATTATACAAATAGAAGGGGAGCAAATGACCTGAATGGGTGTTATGGAAACCAAATTATTAATGGTGCAGTTTGTATGTCTGAATAAAGCCATTAGAGTCATTCACACCTGACCTAAATTATTTGTAATGAAGATGTGTGTGACACCTTTAAAATATTATTATAAAACAGAAATGGAGTAATATTTTTTTTTATTTTAAATAAAATGAGAATTTAATGGAAATAAGACTCCAAATGCCAAATAGGCTACCAAATATAGGGTTCTCCCACTCCCTTCCAGTTTTCAGGTCTAAATGATTCTACTCATCATCAAAAGCATCTTCATTTAACAGAAATAACTGTGTTTTCTTAGCAAAGCTCTTCTTTCTCATTTGTGTACTATTTTAAATGACCCTGTATACAGTTCCACAACAACTTTTTATATTTTAATACTTACATTTTTGAGAATTGTCATCTGATTTAAGAGATTCATCATCAGTCTGCCTTGATACATCACCAGGAGCATCATCTGTGATAATTGGAGGTGATTCTGTATGTGGAGACTCAGTCTTTGTTTTAGGGTCATCAGACTAAAAGAAAATAATTTTAGATTACTAATATGTACTAATGCAAAGTTGGTGTGGACGTGTGTCTGGATAAATGTCTTTTATACACTTTGATTCAAAAACTACTGAACAGACTTACAATAACACAGGCTTAAATTGAAATCTATACTAATATTATAAAGCTGAAGAGTTTGTTTGTTTCTTTGAATGTGGTACTACAGATCCAAATAGAAAAATTCTAATTAATTCACTGTTGGATAGCCCATTTATCAAGGAAGGCTATATGTTATATAACATCACGCTACAACCAATAGGAGTGGAGCAGTAATGAAATTGTTGCAAAAACGGGGAAAATATATGCAGACGAAGTTGCGCAGTACAGCTAGTAATTAATATCCACACAGAGCAGTTTCTCTGACTATATAGTCATCACTCACTCAGGTTTGTGTATCCACCCAATTGTCAAGTATTTGTAACATTAACTGCACAATTGATAGATATAAAAATGTCTTATTGACATAGTATAATATATACATATGCTATGGTATTAGTTCATTTAACCTACAACACCACCTACTTCCACAACACTTCAGCGAATACAAAAACTTCCAACCACTTACAGTATACAATTGTTAAGAAACATGCAACACTAAACCACAACAAGTTTCCAGTTATAGAGTAATTATGTAACGGTAACAGTCAACCATTCTAAACTTTACCGTCTAAATAAATAATATACAACAGGTTTATAGCAATAAAATGAAGCAGTTTATAGCCACAATGAATCGTGACAAGGTTAAAGAAAACTTTTGCTATTACCCTTGGTTGTTTAGGTTGAATTTAATCCTGTAGGGTAAAATAAATGTACTAATTAGTTTCATAATATCTTCTGGCTGTCTCTGTTGGATTAATAAATATAACAAATGTTATTGTAACCAATCATTGTAAGTGTAATTTATGACTGAGAAATAATTGTTCTTTGTTATGTTTTTGTCGTATTAATCAGATAAGGGCAGTATTTTAGAGATGTGATTGATTCAAAAAAACTTGCAGTTTTTCAATACCCACAAAAAAGGGATTATTCACTGCTGTAGGGGCAGGTTCCTTTTTAAAAATGATACAAAGCACAAATCGCTATCCATAACTATTGGCTTAGAAGTACATAATTATGCATACTTAGGTACTTTAAAACCTTTTTTATAAGTTGAAAATTCCACCCACGTACTCACCTGTGAGCTAGATCCATCAGGCATTGAACATCTAATAGATATTCGACAAAGTTCGTGAGCGGACGAATCGCTCTTTCGTCCGCCAGAATCCGACGAATCATTTTCGCTTTTCATTTTTCTCCAAAATACACCACTCGTGTCTTTAATTTCACTTTGAGCCGTGGATAACGAGAAGAACTGCTCTAAATCCCTCTTCTTACCAAACTTTTTGTAGTAGTCGAGAATCAAAGCGTTAACAGCGCATTGCGAATCGATATCGTGTGTAGAAGAACTCGCAGCGTCTGTTTTATCAGGTTCATCTTTTTCCATAATTCACCTAATACAATCTAATCATATATTTGTCTTTTACTATAACCGAAACATGGATTTTTTTGAATAACGTATTTGATAGATCATTTTAAATACTTCCTTGACATTTTCCAATAAACAAAACAAAACAATAGCTAAACTTTTTTTGTCTTGTAACATTGCTTTGGAAGTTAGGTTAATGAGAATGATAGAAAATTATTTTTTATCGTACAATCTTTTAAAAAAACTAAAATTTTATAGGAATATAAATCTTAGTATATAAATATATAAAATTATTATAATTAATACAAGAAACTAGAACATTGAATAATAAAACGCAAATCACAAATGTCAATAACGTCATTTCAATAAAAATATTAAAAGGGGAGTTTCGTTTCACGATTGATTTGTTGTTTTATTACTTTGTCGGCATTAATTCTACAGTACACTAGAATCCAGAGCCTCCAAAATGTCTAGACAAACATCCAGACTCGACGCTAAAAAAGTTGTAAGTAACCATTTACATTATAGGTAGAATTCCACGTACGATTTCTCTAAATTTATGCGATTTATTTGCTGTTTTCTAGAATTCTGAGCTCCTAACACTTACTTATGGAGCACTGGTGTCCCAAATGTTGAAAGAGACCGAAAACTCAGAAGATGTGAACAAGCAATTAGAAAGAATTGGTTATAACATGGGTGTACGCCTTATCGAGGACTTTCTCGCCCGTACTACGTCAACCAGATGCCTAGAAATGAGAGAAACTGCTGATAAAATACAACAGGCCTTCAGGTATTTGTTGTTCATAATTTATTTTTAGTATCTCAGGTCATACAACAGAAACTAGTTGAATACATGATAATGCTTTATTTTATATTTAATCAATTATTTTATAAACATGTCTGACATACAGTCTTTACTATTTAACTACATATCAGAAGGTTTGTTACTGTTATTGTATAAAAATATAGTATAGTACCTACATAACTTTATTGCTACACTACATGTTTCATAATAAGTTTGTTATTTTTTTTTAAACTTGTGTTTAATTAAATTATGATTAGCTAAAGAATGGCCAAAGAAAGCAATTTTCCTCCACACACAATACTCATAAATAATTTTCTGGACTAGAGTGCAAAATGCAAAAAAAATCTGGTATGCCCCTCACTAACAACATTTGAATAGGCTGGACCTTGTGTAGTCTATCATTTTCAGTCTATGCACTGAACAAGTCATTCTAAATTCAAAACACATTTCAGACTGTATCTCAACATGCAGCCTACTGTAACAAGCTGGAGTAGCTCAGGAGATGAGTTCTCTTTAGTTTGGGATCAGTGCCCACTGAGTGAGTGGGTTGAGATGCCAAGCAATGGACTCAAATACTGTGCTTTAATACCAGGAGCAATCAGAGGTGCTTTACAGATGGTACAGTTGGAAGTGCAATGCTGGTTTGTGCAGGTATTGTAACACTAGGAATAAAAAACCGGGCAAGGGCATGTCTGACCATGCTTAGTGTGTTAGTTCCGCAGCCTTAAATAATTACATCAGCAGAAGAGCGTATGTTCATGACACTTACGCCCTTTTGTTAAGAAAATCAGTTTTTGGGATATTACTTAATGACGGTATATCCGATCATGTCCAAAATAATTTTAGTTTAAAGTATTTATTGAGCACTACCTTTGTGATTTATTTTCATATTTTTTAGTCACCTGGTTCAAAAGTTAAAGTTAAGGAGGGGGGGGGACACAATTTATGCAACTTTCAGATCCACTATTTCCAAAAATATTTACACCTTTAAAAAAAGTATGTTTTTAAAAGACCTGTCGAATTACACACACATTGATTTTAGTTGAAAAAAAAATCAGCTTCTGATACATATGTATATGGAGCGCCCCCCCTAAAAATATTTATTTTTATTATTTAGCTATCAAACAAAGTAGCGGCTACTAGAAGACACCTTTTCATCAAATTTCATCAATATTCATTGAGTAGTCTCTGAGTAAAATGCCTGTGATATACGGACGGACAGACAGACAGATAGACGGACATGGCGAAACTACAAGGGTTTGCGTTTTTTGCCATTTCGGCTACGGAACCCTAAAAACAGGATTTATGGTTGTTAGTCCATACTCTGAGTGTATGGTGGCTGCTTTAGGCGATAAGCTGTATCATATTTTGTTGTATTGGTCATTAAAAAAAATTGCCATAAATTACTTAAAATTTGTGAGGTATTTCACTTTTATTAAATAAATAGATAAAATTGATTGAATTAGAAAATACCTTCAGACCTGTAGCGCCATCTAGAAGATGTAAGTTAAACTATTAGTGATTTGCTTGACAAAACCTTTACGTGGTAGTAGTACAGGGTATGTAGCATAGAGGGCGCTATTATAAGTTTTAGTTAAAATTTAAAGAATTTGAAAAAAACTTCAATAAACTAAAATTAAAGTTAAAATTAAAACTAAACTTCAATAAACATTTGATTTCAGGATCAGCTAAAAGGCGATGCGGTTACAGAACTTAGAATAAAGTACATAAAAAGATTAGAAGACGCAGTGCCGGCGGGCGAAGATTAGGCTATTTCATTTGAAATGAAACCCATTTTAAATCATAGTATTTTTAAAATGCTCTTTATTTTGCAAGCAACATGCTGCACTAGCATTATACTTACTTAATATATTATCTTATTATTTGTCTTTAATTACATTTTGCCAAGATGGATCCATATAGTACCCAATCCTATCTTAAAACTAAAGTCACAGATCAATCGCGACTTTGACGTTCGACATTAGCGTAATGAGAACCTGTCAGCTTACACAAAATTTAATGTACTATGCGTTTCAAATGAGTTGATAAATGTCATGATGATATTTTGTTTCGCAATACGACTGAAACTTCATTGTGTAACGTAAGGTCAGCAATAAAATGATTCGTAAAAAGGTATCATTAGTATACAGAAGTACCTAACTAATCTAATGAACTATTTATAAGCACTGTATTTTACTATTTATTAGGTTTTAGGTAAAAAAAATATTACGTCTGACTGAAAGACCACTAAAGTGTAGAATATTCTTATATTTTGCCTATTTACTTATTTCTGTTTTGTGTTTTTTGAATATTAAAGAATACTAATAATATTATAATAAAGAAAATTGTTAGGTAGGTACCTACGTAGTTCAAAGAAAATAGATATTGCGTCCGTTCCATTCCAATACTCATACGTACTTTACCCGACTTGGGTGTTTTTGTTGCTAGCGGTACAATTTTGACAAGTACAGAGTGAAGTTGACGCGATCGCGATTATCTTCTCATTCGAAACGCATAGTACGTTTTGATAGGCTTCAATGTGAGATATAAAAGTCTAGGAATGTAGACATAATATGTATAGTCAATGCTATAGCACTTCGCATGACGATGACAATGCATCAACTGTTTAGTGTAATAAAGTGATTTATCTGAAACCTAGTGTTTTTTGTTGTTTTAATTATGGTTCCTTGTTCTCTATCTAAGAAAAAAGCATTGAAATACCCTAAGTATTTTGTTTGTGAAGTACATACAACATATAACGCTAAAAAATGGGGTAATTATTTTATTTATTTATAGGTAAGCAAATGACTTCATTTCACCTGTGAAGTGGAAATAGAGTCCAAACGCAAGGCCAGACAGTACAGCACTATGTGCAGCACTGGCTGTCCTTATCTTGCTCACCTGCAAGGTGCTTCTTCACGCCTCTTTTGAAAGACCACATGTAGTAGGTAGGTAGATTTCAACACCGGACAGCGTACCTATAGCATATCTAGGCATGAGTGCACCTTGCTTGGTTCAAAATAGATTTATATCATTATCGCCTAAAAAATATATCTACTTAATTTTTTTTAAATTGATAAATAAACAAACGATTAAAAATAATTTCACTAGATATTATTTTTAATCTAACTAGGTTTACAAGTTAGAGAGGCCTATGTCCAGCAGTGGACTGCGATAGGCTGATGATGATAGGTTTACAACACCGCGCACCGGTTTGTTCCTATAGACCAGGGATGTTATGGAGCTCAGTACCCGAAACCGAAACTATTCCTAACCGTAGGTAACCGAATCCGATATAAAAGTTTCGGATATGGACGAAGTATAAAAATTAGATATACCTACTTCTCATCAAAAACCTGGTCTTTGGTTTTGCCGGCGGAGCCGACACATTAGCACTTTAGCAGCGCGTGTCTCTTGCAGACTGGTGACTGCCTCTGTGGCGCGGTGGGAATGTGTCCGACTGCTACGCAAGAGGTCTTGGGTTCGATTCCTACACGGGACACCTTGTGTGTGACACTTTGTGTGGTCCCCAAACTGTTGTTTCGAGTCTGAATATACTTTGTGGCCGTGACTTGTATGTTTCATAAAGCGATTTTCTCAGCGCATAAAGAGATTTTTTTTTTAAAGACGACTCCCGCAGTTGGGTATAAGCACGGTGTCGCGGGGGACTTTACAAACATACAAGTCACGGCCACAAAGTACACCCAGACTCGGAACAACAATTTGTGGACCACACAAAGTGTCACACACAAGGTGTCCCGTGTAGGAATCGAACCCAAGACCTCTTGCGTAGCAGTCGGACACATTCTCACCGCGCCACAGAGGCAGTCAATATTGAAGAATATATGTATTAGAAAACAAATAGCTATATTTTCTTACATCATTTTTTAAAGTAGATAACTAAAGATATGTGTATCTAGATAGCTATAATAATTAAGTACTTAAGTAAACGACTGATTGTATTTTTTTCTTTTACTTATTAGTATTTTACTTTATTTAGATTCCTCAAAAATCCAATATCTGTAACCGATCGATAATCCGAAATAATTTAATATCCGTAACCGAAACCGACATAATATTATTCTTACAGATGTAGGACTCCTGGTTCTGGATACGGATGTATCCGCAGATCCGAAGTGTCATATCCGTAACATCCCTACTAGACTAGACGAAACGAACCCTAAAAAGTACTAGTAGATAGGTATGTAGATGTAGGCACAGAATTCCTACAAATTGAAGTGACTAGGGGTATTGTTCCTATTTGTGTTGGATGCGGTACTTGAAATACTTGTATCGATGCCTGAATGTCGACTCGATCATAACGAACACTGCAGCTTACACCGAACCGAACTACACTGAATCGAAAGTACTTATGTATATTGAAGTACCTATGTTTTTATTAGCTTTAGAGTTTAGACACACAGAAACTTCAAACTTTACAAAATTGATATATAATCATTTTTTATAATATTAGCTGTCCCGCGCAACTTCGGTTGCGTAAATTTTCCCCGTTTTTGCAACATTTTTCATTGGTCATAGCACATTATATAGCCTATAGCCTTTCTCGATAAATTAGCTATCCAACACTAAAATAATTTTTCAATTCGGATCAGTAGTTCCCGAGATTACCGCGTTCCAACAAACAAACTCTTCAGCTTTATAATATTAGTAGCTATAGATTTCACTTTTTGCGAATGGATTGTACCTACTGTCAGCAATAGGAGATCTATATAGATAAACAAATAAATAAATATTTTTTGCATACATATCCGTATCCATATTCTTCTATCCTATTATTACAAAACGGTGTGACTTTTGCCTGAAAAAAAAAACAACCAGATAACTATTGAAGTGCTGAACATAGGCAGGTAATAATTACAAGCGTTGCTACAAAACAATAGCTCTATTCAATCAATATTGAGAATTGAGTTATTGCCTGCTGTTTACGACTATGTTGGTTTCCTTCTACGAGGTCGTCACAGGTATACATATACACGGTGTAACAGAAAGGTGAGGTCAAATTTCAGCAGCGGATAGACATACCCTATCCGCTGCTGAAATTTGTACCACACCTTTCTGTTACACCGTGTATATGTATATCAGTATTGTACCTACTATGGTGCCATAGCTGGTTGCATTATTATTACATAGTTAAAGCATATTAATTATACCTCCCCTGGTACAAAATTCAATTGGATTATTATGGCGTCGAACTTAATAAGTCATATTTTTTTAATTAATAACATTTTCACTAATAAATAAACGAATGAAAAAATAATAAATATTGTTTTAGGGTACTCTGGTTTTGATAAAATTACTTAGGTAGGTATGTATGTGCACTCAGTATCATGGGCACATACCAACCCTTGAATATAACCAGTGACCACACCTCTCTGTTACACCCTGTATATACCTATACTTGACATACTACTTTCCAATCCGTTTTTAGTAGGAAAATATAAATGCAGGTAAAACATAGTGGTACAGTACGCGCCACCTAATTTTGCGTATCTGATGTTCGCGCGTAAACTGCACACAACTCAAATTTAGGTGTCGGAGTGGATGAAGTAGATGGACGGCGAATACAACTTCACAGACGCAAACTTAGGTGGCGCCAACTGTACTTTAGTTGTATCGGGGGGGACTTTACAAACATACAAGTCACGGATACAAAGTACACCCGGACTCGGAACAACATTTTGTGGATCATACAAAGTGTTGTCCCGTGTGGGAATTGAACCTACGACCTCTTGTGTAGCAGTCGGGCACACTCCGACCGCGCCACAGAGGCATTCCATAAAAAGTGCCCGTGACACAACCAATTGAGCATTGTGGTTGTGCCGTGGGGACGGAACGGAAAATGCCAAGATTAAAATTAGGTATTAGTTATTGATAAACGCATCCGACGGGAACTGATGATGACCGTGTTGGTGTTACTCATAGATAGGTATATAGGTATCTTACTAGCTGTCCCGCGCAACTTCGTATGCGTAATTTTTACCCGTTTTTGAAACATTTCTCGTCGCTTCTCCGCTCCTATTAGTCGTAGCGATGTTATATAGCCTATAGCCTTCCTCGATAAATGGGCTATCCAACAAAAAAGAATTTTTCAAATCGGATCAGTAGATCCTGAGATTAGCGCGTTTAAACAAACAAACAAACAAACTCTTCCGCTTTATAATATTAGTATAGATATAGGTAGGTATCTTAGACGCTCTATGGTGTTACCCGTCTAATAGAAGGCCATTCAAGTATTACGTAGACAGCAAAGAGGATCATTGGTTTGCTTATTTTTGATAGCTATCCCGCGCAACTTCGTTTGCGTTCATTTTCCCCGTTTTTCATTACTGCTCCGCTCCTATTCGTCGTAGCGTGTTGTTATATAGCCTATAGTCTTCCTCGATAAATGGGCTACCCAACAGAAAAAGTTTTTTTCAATTCAGACCACTAGTTCCTGATATTGCCGCGTTCAAACAAACAAACAAACTCTTCAGCTTTATAATATTGGTATAGATGACATGGGCGTTGAATGGTGATTACGTTAGCAATATTTGTAGATCGAAGTATTTTTTATAGGCATTTCCTGCCAATTACCTTACAAATACAATAATACAGGGTGTCCAGAGGCTGATTTCAAAGTTTAAGCAAACATAGTTTCTGAACGAAACCCGATAGAGGGGCGCGGGGGATATCGCTAGTAGCGCTAGCGCTGCGGATTTTTTAGTAGCCATGGAACAGTGGAGTGGAGAGCACCGCGCGTTTGCCGTCGAGGCTTACATTTCGAGTGGATTTTCGCTGTTTGTAGCACGCCGTCGATTTAATAATCGTTACGGTATTCGTCGATTACGTGATGGACCATCGATTAACCTTATTCAGTCATGGGTAGCAAGGTTCAGAGCTACAGGATCAACAGTAAATAGACCCAGACCAGGACCTATACCATCGGTAGCCACAGATGAAAATGTCGACCGTGTAATGCTTTCTGTCGTTGAAAATCCCCGTTTATCACTGCGTGCACGTTCATCGATATTGGGAATTACAAAATCAACTTTGCAGGTAATAATGCGAAAAAAACTCAAGTTCCATCCATATAAAATTCAAATCGTGCAAGAATTACACGATTCCGACTTTGCATTAAGGAAAACTTACGCAGAGACGATGTTGTTGAGATTTCGTACACCCGATTTAAGCCCATGTGACTTTTTCTTATGGGGATACTTAAAATCTATTGTTTACAAAAACAATCCAAGCACTGTGGAACAACTTAAAGAAAATATTCGCAACGAAGTCAACAGCATTCCCCAGGAGCTCTGTAAACGGGTTTTTGAAAACATGCGTGTCAGACTCGAAGAGTGTGTCAGACTCTGGCCACCATTTGGAGAACATGGTTTTTAAAAAATAAAATCCGCATTTGTTGTTATCAAATTGAAATAAACCTACTTTACATTAGAAGTGTAGTTTTTTTTTTTCAATCATTTAAACTTTGAAATCTGCTACTGGACACCCTGTACATGGTTTGGCAACAGAAGTCTCGGGTTCGATTCCTGGATCTTTGAAATATCTTTCAAAAATGTAATTACCTATTGTATTTGTAGATCGGTAGATCTGGCGTGTGTTCAATTAAGTGAAATGCAACCCCACCCCCGTCGTGCGAGAAGTAAGAAAATACTAAGAAACAAGTGATTGACAATGACATTGGACTAGAAGTGGACGTGGTGTTCAATGGTGTATTGTCTTTAGTTAGGGATGTCCGTAATCATCCTTTGAGCGTGTTCCTGAGCCTCGGTCTGCCAGTAGTGTTGTCTAGTGATGACCCTGGCGCGTGGGAGGCTGACGCTTTGTCTGATAACTTCTACGTGGCGTTCGTTGGCGTCGCCAGCAAGCACGCGGACTTGAGGATGTTGAAGACTCATAACTCTTTAGGTACTTATTGTATAGTATGTACGTTATCCTCTTCGACAAAGAGTGAAGCTTTTCGTGCCAGTAGGTGTAGCCCACGACTTCGTACGCGTGGAAATTTTGAAAATCAAATTTATACACTACTACGGGAGCCTACATTTTTCCGGGATACAAGTACCCTATGTGCTATACCAGATCATAAGTATCTCCCTGCCAAAATTCGTCTAGATCAGTTTAAAATTTTATCTAGTAGCAGCAGTTCAGCCGTTTTATATATACTTAGGTCACAGATAATAATAACATAATAATATCTTGGGATAACTCACACAAAGCTATCCGATCCCAAACTAAGTAGAGCTTGTACTTTGGCAACCAGACAACCGATACCTAAACATACTTTTAAATTTCTTAATACATACATATTATAGATAAATAACACCCAGACACAGAATAAACAAACACACAAAGTTTTATCCTGGGTGGGGATCGAACCCACGACCTCTTGTGTAGCAGTCGGATACACTCCCACCGCGCCACAGAGGCAGTCTATAATATAATACTAGGTCTAGTACTTACGTACAGTAACGGACCCGCGCAACTTCGTCTGCGTCAATTTTCACTGTTTTCGCAACATTTTTGATTGATACTCCGCTCCTATTGGCTTGATAGATAATTTATCGAGAAAGGCTAAAGGCTTTAAAACATCACGCTACGACCAACAGGAGCGGAGCAGCAATGAGAAATATTGCAAAAACGGGGGAAATTTACGCAGACGAAGTTGCGCGGGACAGCTAGTCGGTATTATATAAATCTCTAATGGCTAAGGCATCGGTCTCGCAATCGTGAGGGTTCAAATCCTGGTCATTATACTATCGACGTGGACCCACTCCTAAAACAAGCCCTTCAGCTTGGGTAAAATTTGCTGACTCAAATATTTAGGGTACTTTCCCTCCAGAAGGCATTGGTTTAGTCCACCACAGTATATCTAAACTTTCGCATTTTACAATCTACCCATTATTAATAACTTACTTACTTAATATTTTACTTTATAAGCGCATATATTACTGCTATACAAGTACTTAACCATATTCTTGTAGAAATAAAACAAAATTAATAGGAACATCTTTAAAAATACTCTGAAAAGATGGCTAATAGAGAATGCGTTTTACAACCTCGGGGATTTTTAAACCAAATTAAGGGGGCATTACACTGAGAGAATTATTTGTTTAGCGCTACGTACACAGCGACACGATCGCCGTCCTCGCTCTTCCGCACACAACCATTACTCCACAGTGCGCAGGAGCGCAGGTCAAAATAAAGTAAAATATTAGTTCGTACATATGTTAGATTACGAACGCCATGACTATGACAATACGAAAATGCCCGTTTTTTTCATTTTTCCGCAACTTCAAGATTTATTTGCGGGATCATATTAAGACATATCCTTAAATTTCTTTCTTTCATCTACTAGAAAAACTCTTTGACTAGTGACATAATTTTTTAGCCCATTTATCGAGGAAAGCTATAGGCTATACAACATCTTGCTACGACCAATAGGAGCGGAGCAGCAATGAGAAATGTTGCAAAAACTGGGAAAATTTACGCATGAGAAGTTGCACGGGACAGTTAGTATTTTATAAGACCCTTATGTATGCACAGTTTTGCAATAAATTACTGTATAGACGTTCATTTATTGAAAAACTGTGCATCTATGTCTATATCATTCGTAGGTATACCTAGATAGAACGATTTTGCGCATAATTTGTACCTACCTAAGTAAGTATATACTTACTCACCCAGTGAAAATTCAGCTTAGGAATATAGGTAGAATATGCTATCATAGGTACTCGTAGGTAACAAACTAGCAAGCACCGCTTGACGTTTTCATTCCCAACTTCACAGTTACACATATTTATAATACTTTTTAAGATTTCCATGTCAAAAGAAGGTAGTACCTAGCTAGGCACTTTCATCTCGAGATGCACTTTATGTTTTACAGTAAAAAAGTTCACTTCATTACTTACAGGCGGAAAACAATATCTCATTCGAAAATAGCTATTATTATTGTACAAATAAGAGTTATAACGTGTTGGGTTTGGTGTAAATATATTTGTAGTGTTTTCTACCACAGAGTTGGAGTGACGCCCTTATAAAGAGGGTGCTCACGGCTAACGAACTCATTGTCTGCGTTCCATCTGTTTTAACTAGCTAGCATGTTATGCTGCCCTGGTACATGATGTACCATAAATACGTAGGTATGTAATACTACATAAATAACCGTTACCTATACTTTAAACTTCACAAATACTTGACTTAGTCTCGTTATTACTGCAACTCCAAATATAATTCTACTTTGCATTCTACCTTGATCACGCCATAGAGCGTGACAGCGCGGCAGGCTGACGTACATGACGGCTCGGGATCAAACCCGCTTGACCCTAACACTTTTTGAAATTTAATGGATTTCATTTTATAATACCTCACTTTCTAGTGTCGGCTCATTAGACTAGTTTTTATGAGCCTTGTCCGTTTTTACCGTCATTGTCCATTTGGAGCAAGGGTCGGGGTCAGCAAAAGGAATGCACTAAAAATAGTTTTTTTTTCTTTAATTATCGAGAAACATAGGTTTCAAAAACAAAATAACAAAAAAAAATTTTTTTGGATCTCAGAAAAAATGTTGTTGTGGTTAGGTTAGGTTAGTAGAACTGTGATCCCCCCTACGACAGAAACATCTTTAAACAAATTTGATTGTTTTTTTTCCTAGTCCCCTAAAATTTTTTTTGTCTGTTTTTAAAACCTATGTTTTTCGATATTTCGAGAAAAAAAACATTTATTTTAGTTCACCCCCTTTAGTACACCTTGACCGGAGCAAGGGTTTGACAATGGAGCCTATGGCTTCATCACCAGACTATAAAACAGACTATACCTAGGTACCTAATTAGAATATGAAAAAAATAAATATAATAAAGTATATAAAGTAGTGGATCCAGGAATTTGTTTCGCAGCAGGGAGAGAAGTCTTACTATGGAATCAAAGATTTAAGATCTAGGAAAAGCACTTATACACAGAGAGATTAAAATATTTCAGGGGTACCAGAGTTTATAAAACGCCTTTGAATTTAACCACACCTTTTTCTTACACGTTGTAAAGACGCATGTCGTATTGTTTTGTCCTATAACGATATTCAATCATAACAAAGTACATAAAGTTATTTATTTATTATTGTTTTCTTATATGTAACTATATATGTGTATGTAACAAAGCAATACAAATCATAAATAAGAAAAACCACGTTTAGGTACTAAGCGGAAATTTTCCACAATCAAAGAAAAACATTAATAAATAGCACAGTCAAAACTGTCTATAAACTGATTCCACTGTGAATGAAAGGCACTCGTAGCTTTTTGTTTATCCAGAGCGTCCAAAGCACTGTACTTTAAAGAATTCAAAGCGAGTGTCTTCAACATTCTCAAGTCCGCGTGCTTGCTGGCGACGCCAACGAACGCCACGTAGAAGTCATCAGACAAAGCGTTAGCCTCCCACGCGCCAGGGTCATCACTAGACAACACTACTGGCAGACCGAGGCTCAGGAACACGCTCAAAGGATGATTACGGACATCCCTTACTAAAGACAATACACTATTAGACACTACGTTCACTTCAATTCCAATATCATTGTCAATCACTTGTTTCATAACTACAGGATGTTTAGTCAGAGCATACGCGTGACCAATACGTTTACTTCCAAGCAATACTGCATCTATAAGATTTTCATCACTAGAAGTTCCAGACCAATCAGTCTCCCCAGCGTGAAAGAAGAAATTGACATCCTTCACAGTTTCTAGTAACGGCACGAAATCTTTTAAAGGATAACCCACATCTTCTTGTCCTACCAAATCGTAACCAACATAGACTTGAGGCACTTCTTTGTTTATTTTTCTCAACATTTGTATCGTTGAGTTTACTGAATCTATATCACTTTTCTTCGAACCAGTAAAAATGAGTTTCATTCCAAAAAAATCCGGGTTATCCTTGACGAATTTATCAATAACTTTCTTGTAAAGTTTAGTCGTAAATATAACGTCGTGCTCAGTTCCATTTAGTTCATGTAATTCTAAAGCTCCTGCTCTTAGTTCTATGTACATAATGTTGTCTTCTTTGAAGGATTTCAAGATATCATAAATATACTGTTCATAAATTGGTTTATACGCTAATAATTCGAAGACTGTATTAAAATACCTTCTCAATGCCACCCAGCTTTCTGTGATACTGGGGTAAGAAACATCTGGATTTTCAACTGCTATAGTAAAATGCTTTCTAATTTCTAAATCAAACTTGGTTATGTTTGGTGTTCTGCGTCTGATATCACTCATCAATTGCCAGGTTACATCGCATGAGATGTTTGGAACATAATTTGAGAATCTGAAGTGGATGTCCTTTTCGAAACATACGTACAAGTGATCCTGGTATGTTATGTTCAGCATATAATCGGGTCCAAGCATGCCTGTTTGATGTGAATGTAGTAAGGCTCCCTTAGGCATCGCCTTGATGATCTGGTACACTTTGGAGCTTGGTATCTTGTCTTTGTACTTGAAGAAGTGTTGCGAGAATTTGTAATCCTTCGGATGTTCGAATCCATAGTTGACTTCCTTCAGCTTGTGTTTCATTAGACAATTGTTCACGATAGATTCTTTATCAGTGAGCGTCGTTTCACCGCCAAGAGATAGTTTTGATTCGAGTTCAAGAATCTTGGCGCGTTTATCGTTATAATCATCACATTGTATATCAATAATTAATATTAATACTGTAAATACTACGTATGTAAGATGCATTATTATAACTCGTGCTACTTATTTCTCAAATGGTGGCAGACTGACATTGACATGAGATAAGTCCTATTATTTATTGTAACCTATAATAATGTTTGTGTTCGTTGTTGTCGCGAATCGAGAACTTAGTTCTTTCTCTTTCGCACTTGTAGTAACTATAAAAAAATACATTATAGTTTTCCTTGTCATGTATTAGTAGGTCATTAATGTCATCATAAACTTTGAAGTTTAACCACAACATAATACCCAGCTGAAATGCGATGCATGTTCATACAGTCAATTTTCAATGTTCCGCCATTTTGGCTACGGAATCCTATTACATAAGTCATTAAAATCGTTCGAGGCGTTTCGGAAGAGTGCGACCACAAACTCCGTGACGCGATATTTATATTAGAATTTCATCCAGAAAGAAAAAAAACAATCGTGCTTATCACACAAAAATGTATCCTAGGTGGGAATCAAACTTTATCGAACCCACAATCTCTGTCTTAGCAGTCAGGGTCACTCACTAGAGTCAGTTCCTAGACCAATAGGGCAGACAAATCAGTAAACCCGATGATTTTGAAAAAAATATCACATGCCGTATAATCTTAATCGTTGCTCCTGACTATTATGGTGCAATAATACTTTGTTTTTTTAAGAATAAACTTCTAAGAAACATTGACATAGGTCGGTTAGGTAATATCTACGGCTACGTTTTACCTTTCGTTACCTAATCATCTTTAGATTTGCACCTATTATAAGGGAAAGTATTAACGGAGTACAACTTCATCACCTTGGATTTGCAGATGATTTAATACTTATTTCAAGAGACGCAAGCAGCCTGCAAGAAATGTTCGAACAATTGGTTATAAAAGTGGAGATGTGGGACTGTCAATGAACACCTCAAAAACTAAAATAATTAGAAACATGAAGAAAATCCCTATCACAGTGAATGAGACAGCAATAGAGTATGTTGACGTATACATAGATATTATATTATATTATTTCGTTTGTTGTGAGGTCTTTTGGAGATATTATTTGACCAAGGGTCAAATAATATCTCCAAAAGACCTCACAACAAACGAAATAAACAATAGAATCTATCTTGCCTGGAAAAGATACTGGTATCTTAAAGAAATTGTGAAAAATCCTCATATACTTACCACTCAAATATAAGAAAACAATTGTTGATTCATGTATTTTACCGATTATGACGTATGAGCTTGACCAAACATAACATAAGTAAACTATTATAGAGACATACCAACAGGAAAGGAGCATGCTCAATATCAAACTAAGAAACAAAATAAAATTTGAAACAATTTGCAAACAAACTGGAGTTACAGGGGTAAAATATACTTTTAAAAAACTAAAATGGAGGTAGACAGGCCACATGAAGAAAAAAGATAAATGGTCCAAGGATGTAACTGAGTGGTGTCCAAGACATGGTAAAAGAAAGAAAGGGAGACAGTGTCGTAGATGGGAAGACGACATCAAAAGTATAGCAGACATAACAGGAGAAGAAAGGCACACGATCGTACTCTGTGGCAAGCTTTAGGGGAGGCCTATGCTGGGAAGCAACATTAATCTTGGTCTTGGTCCAACAAAACTTACGATTGTTAGAAAATATTTATTGTAATGTATGATTAATGAATAAAGGCTATTATTATAAGGGAAAGTAATGATTTTATAAATTTTCAAACTTTTTCCTTACCATCATCCAGGCGCGGATCCAGAACTACGTTCTGGGAGAGGCAACATTTGACTCAACCAGTCAAGTATGGTGTGAGTCGTTAGCTTGGGGGAGGACACAAAACACTGCGTTTCAGTGTCAAAATTCGCGAATTCCCAATTAAAGGTCATTAGGTAAAGTCTGGGGGAGGCAATTGCCTCCACATCTGCGCCTTCCAACATCAGCCAGAATTGATATCCTGCTGGACAAAGCGTTTCCTAATTTAAGCCACGACATCCGGTCCTCCACCTTCCTCATCAATTCCATACCAATGACCACCCTTATCTGGCTGGGGCTCGTCCTACCTTACCTACGTTTACCAAGTCGCGGTCTTCACTCTAGGCACAGCTCAAGGTATCGCTTGCTCTAGCGGCCATCAGTCCTTTGTCATCAATCATATAAAAGAGCAGAATACTTATTAACCTAAAACAAATAAATCACAATTCCATAAAAAACACATTAGACAAAACTAAAATTTAAAAATAAAATGTTTTCAGTTTCGAAGTACCTAACTCTAAACCCTTTCCGTGAATTTCGGCAGGCTCAGATCTCTCATCTCGAATTTGTAAGGGCGATCGATATCCCTATAAGTTGAAAACAATCATAGCTTTGATAAAAAAGAGAAGAATATATTCTTAGAATAGATCAATTGCATTGCACTACAAAAAAATCACGGGACGAACGTCTCATAACCAAAAGAGCAACTGCCTAAAAAGACCAAATCTCACAAAGACATTAAAACAAATAAAAAACAAGACCAAAACTCCAGTGGGTTAAATTACAGTTTGCGATATTTAAAAAGGGTTTCGTTTTCAAAGCGTACACGAAACTTAAAAAAAAACTTAAAAAGAAATGTAAGCCGCCATACTGGTTTTATAAAGGGTTGGGGATGGATTAAGTGGCACTTTAAAGTACCGCCCTGCAGATGAAAAAACATGGCGGCGACATGTTATTGAGACGAGAAGTGCACGTCACCTAACGCTTGGCTTTAATCTTCTAATTGCAGCGACACTGTGTTGATTTGAAACAGGCTTTTACTAAATGTGAGTACTGAAAGCCCCTAAAATATTAGAAAACTCTATAAAATTGTCCTTTGCTGCTGAATTTTGTGTTTTTTGTCTGATTATTTTTTCATTTTAGTTACACCTACTATAAAAAAAAACCTATTTATACTATCAAGATTAATTTAAAAATAAAATACCAATGTTACTTAATTTATTACTGATCACGACATTGGTTTCAATAAGATAAGTAATACATATGTATAGCTACAAAAATTTAACAGATTGTTTAAAAATAACATTGTTAAAAAATTTTAGGTATTTGAAAATCAAAGTATGGCAGTAATAGTTCTGTCTTTATTGACATAAAAGCTGATGTCGGAGCAGTACTTTTAATAATAATAATAATATAATATCTTGTGACAACTCACACAACCAACACATGGAAACCAGACAACTGAAAAACATACTTAAATATTTCTAAATACATACTTATCACACTAATAATAAAAAGGCGAAAGTTTGTGGGATGTGAGTGTGTATGTTTGTTACTTCTTCACGTCTAAATGGATGGAGCGATTTTAATAAAATTTGGTATGGAGTTAGCTGACACCCTGGATTAACACAATAAGGCTGATAAACCGCGGATAAGACCGCGGGGCACAGCTAATTATAGATAAATAACACCCTGACACAGAAACCATCGTGCTCATCACACAAAGTTATATCCTGGGTGGGGATCGTACCCACGACCTAGGGTTTAGCAGTCAGGGTCACTAACCTCTAGACCAACAGGCCAGTCATAGGCGCTGTAGAAGAGAATATCATGTACCTACCTACGTAAGTAGAAAGTACCTATACTACCAAGTCTTTACGGATACGCAAAAGTTACAGTAAACCTATAATATTTCATTTAGCTGAGCATCCCTATATTGACTTTGATGTCTACACTGTGAAGCAATATCTAGAGAACTCAAAATATAAGGGTTCCGTTTTTTTGCCATTTTGGCTACGGAACCCTAAAAACCATTACCCTTCCTTTTTAGCTTCGCCGTACTCGACTAGTAAGTAGAGCTGTGTCAGATATTTTTTCGATTTAGTTGGTCCAAAAGATATCCAATAGGGGGGGGGGGACTAGTTTAGTAGGTTATAATATGCTTCTTTATTAGACTTAGTAAAACTTTTTTCACGCTGGTGAAAGAAATTGATATGGAACGGTTGCTGACAGAAGCCTTATTGATAACAATAGAATGATAAGATAGGTAGGTACGATAGGCAATATTAGCGCCTGATGAATTTGGAGCTATTTAAAATTGAGTAAGGCATTTGGCGTCATAAACATTTAGGCGTTCATGATTGCGGCAGCTGAAGGCAGCGTAAATCATTCAATAGGTTCACCCGTTCACCTGTAATAAATGTAGGTATGCAAACTAATATTTTAAATGTGGAAGTGACTCTTTCTGTCAACACACATGATTATACAACGCATTGAACAATGTGTTAGTTAGGAGCTTGAATGTAACGCGGTCATCTGGGCTCCACATGAAACTAAATACATATAGGGTCATGTTGGAGCGGGTGCAGAACAAATTCGTCCGATTTTTGTACATGCGGTATACCCACTAATATATCCCACTTTATTTGTGTTGGGAATGGTTGGGTATAACCAACTCGGGGTAAGAAGAGAACTTGTACTGACTTCATATATTTTTAAAGTCCTCAGAGGGAAATTACACAATACTGATGTTTTGAGGCAAATTATTATTATACTAGCTGTCCTGCGCAACTTCGAATGCGTAAATTTTCCCCGTTTTTGCAACATTTCTCGTCGCTACTCCGCTCCTATTAGTCGTAGCGTGATGTTATATAGCCTATAGCCTTCCTCGATAAATGGGCTATCCAACAAAAAAAGATGTTTTTAAATCGGACCAGTAGTTCCTGAGATTAGCGCGTTTAAACAAACAAACAAACAAACAAACTCTTCCGCTTTATAATATTAGTATAGATGAGTTCCTGACGGATATGTGTGGCGACGGCGCGGCCCGCCGCTGCTGGTGGTGCCGCGTGCGCGCTCAAATTTGTTGAGTGGAGCACAATTAACGCGGGCGCTTCGCACTCTCAACGTCATGTCATAGCTAACAACATTTTGCACTAACTAATATTGTTTACTCTATATTACAATAGAAACAAAGCAATATGCCTCTGTGGCGCGGTGGGAGTGTATCCGACTGCTACGCAAGAGCTCGTGGGTTCGACTCCCACACGGGACACCAGTTTGTGTGATCCACAAATTGTTGTTCCGAGTCTGGGTGTACTTTGTGTGTGACTTGTATGTTTGTAAAGTCACTCGCGACACAGGGCTTGTACCCTACTGCGGAAATCGTCATTTAAAAAAATAAATACCTAATTGTAAAAATTAACTGTCAATATTAAAGATTGGTCTTATTTTTAACATGTATTCGACAGACGCTTGAAAATGCAGATTACTGACATGTTAATGCGAAATGCCTCTTAATTGAGATACTGCTTCATCGTCTCCAGGTGTTGGCCCCAACTTCGATCCCAATGCCAATATCCAACGTGTGGATTAGCAAAGTTTTCGTGAAAGATTACGTGACACCACGCAGCATAACACGACGCCATCTGTCTCAACGTCGTGTGTAGATTTAATTGTAATTATGTATTAGTTTAAGTTTTCTATTTATGTACTTGTATAATATATAGGCCTTATCGAGGAAGGCTATAGGCTATATAACATCACGCTACAACCAAAAGGAGCGCAGCAACAATGAAAAATGTTACAAAAGCGGGGAAAATTGTCGCATATAATGTTGCGCGAGTCAGCTGTTCCAGAATAAAATCCGGAAACAGCCGTTAAGATTATTTTATCAGAATCACATAAAAAGGAGAAACGTGTCTAATTCATACGATTGTTAAACTTAGAAGTAAAATTAGTTCAACAGATGCTGACGATATCATTACATGCATGACGATAGCTAGGGAGATGATGGTAATTCTCCTACACTTACTTTAAAAAAAATTAAGTAGCTGTGACTGTAGGTACACTGAATATTCGCGGTCCGTGACTCAGTGGGGACCAAGCAGATTGAAAAACTTGCGAGGTTATGCAACGTTACCGCTGTCGGTATTTAGATGGGTGACTGTTTTGGAAAAATTTCTCACTGTTTCGGACAGCACTTTAAGAATTTGTTAGTTAGGTAGTTGATGTAGTTAGTTTATAACCTGGAGTAACATATAGTGAGTTAAATGATTACATAATATACTTACTCGGTTAATAGGTATCTACCTAAGCCATTAGATATTAAACTAGAAAAACAAGCGAAAAAGTGATGCCTTACTTTTTGACCAACATTTTATCAAAAATAAAATTTTTGTCTGTCTGTAATTCCGGGTTGTTTCCGAAATATCTGGACCGTTTTTGACGGATTCCACTACTTAAATACTTAATAAAAAAAATAATTATTATACAGAGCGGTCACTGTCTCGTCTCGACTGTAGGTAGGTACATATTTAATAGTATTTCTATAAATCTACAATACAGCCACCTCCCATACTATTCGACACTAAAGGATTTGACACACTTAAGCATTAACCGTTTATTTTTACACTCTTATCAGGGTTACAAATAACCTATACATGACCTATATGATAATAACTAGGTAGGTAGGTACTTATTTTAGATCGACGCCTTCATATTACTGTGATTATAAATACAGGTAAGAAGAGATAACTTAATATAACAACTAGCTGACCTGCACAACTTCGTCTGCGCAAATTTTACCCGTTTTTGTAACATATTTCATTGCTGCTCCGCTCCTATTGGTCGTAGCGTGATGTTATATAGCCTATAGCCTTCCTCGATAAATGGGCTATCAAACAGTAAAAGATTTTTTCAATTCGGACCAGTAGTTTCTGAGATTATTGCGTTCAAACAAACAAACTCTTCAGCTTTATAATATTAGTACATATAGATAAAACGAGTTTTTAACTGCAAAAACACGTTCACAAATGCATCTCTTTCATATCTATGTTAAAAGACAGTGATAGCAATATTGTCAAGGTCAATAGACCAATGCCTTTCGAGTCTCAAGCATATCTTTGAAATATTTAGGGTAGTAAGCAATTTGTTATTTTAATAACAGCACGGTTTCATAGCACGTGCTTCTTTATCTATTACAAAATCAAATGTTCACACGTTTTCAATTCAACGTCACTATCTACCTTCAATTATCTACTAATATCTTTTGCCAGTGCCACCTTTTATGATATAACAAAAACCTTAGTGATATTACATTTAGTGTTACTTCAAATTTCATACAATGAACATGCGTTTTATATTTATAATAGTTTTGTTATCAATCGTCTTCCAAGCTTCGGCTAATGTCGACAAAGTGCAAAATGAACGAGACAAACTTTTAAACAAAGAACTTAGTATGATGGTCGGCAGTGATATCGAATTAAGTGATAGTGAAATAAAAGCGAACGAAATAATAATGGATTTAAAAATGGAGGAATTGGATTATGGTTTCTTATATCCGAAGAATTTTACTTTTACGAAGCATTTCTTTGAGTACAAGGAAGATGTAAAGAAAACTAAACTGTTTCAATTGATCAAGAAGATGCCAAAAGGGGCGGTGCTTCATGCTCACGATACTGGTATTTTAAGTCCAGATTATATGGTGGAACTAACTTACTTGAAAGATCTTTACGTCTGTTTTAGTGGAGATGATGTAGATTTTCTTTTCTCAAAAGACGTACCTGCTACTCCTTGCGGTACACAGTGGCAGCTTATGAGAGACGCCAGATATTCTTCAGGAAATGTCAAAAAATTTGATGCTGAAATAAGGAAACATTTCACTATTGTTATTGATAATCCAGAGGAAGTTTATACAGATGTGAATACTGTTTGGAGTATATTTCAACACTTTTTTATAGTAAGCGGACCCTTGCTATGTTACAAGCCCGTTTGGGAAAAGTATTTTTATGATACACTGAAAGCCTTAAGAGAAGATGGAGTGATGTACTTAGAAATAAGAAGTATTTTACCACAGCTGTATGACTTAGAAGGAAACGTCTATGACTCTGTTGCAACGGCCGAATCTTACAAGAAAGTTAATGATCAATTCAAAATCGACTTTCCAGATTTCTTCGGAGCCAAACTCATATACGCCCCATTGAGAAGAGTCGAAAAGAAAACTGTTCAAGAGTACCTTGATATTGCAAGAGAAATTAAGAAGAGAATGCCAACGTTCTTGGCAGGATTTGATTTAGTCGGCCAAGAGGATTTAGGCAAACCTTTAAAATCTTTTTTGCCAGAACTCGTTGAAGCGGGTAAGGAATTTGATCTATTTCTCCACGCAGGAGAAACTAATTGGAATGGTTTAAGTAGTGATGAAAATATTTTCGATGCAGTTGTTTTGGGGACTAAGCGTATAGGTCACGGTTTTGGCATTATCAAACATCCAGTGCTGATAAAAGAAGTTAAGACAAGAAATATTGCTTTAGAAGTGAATGTAGTGTCAAACGCTGTACTGAAGTTAGTTGCAGATGTAAGGAATCATCCTTTGGCTGCTATGTTGGCTCAAGGTTTGCCCGTAGTTCTGTCTTGCGATGATCCCGGTGTCTGGGAAGCTGATCCATTGTCTCATGACTTTTTTGTTGCATTTGTAGGCGTCGCTAGCAGGCACGCAGACTTGAAACTGTTAAAGAAATTAGCGCTGAATTCTCTGTATTATAGTACATATCCAGATAAAGATAAATTGGTTCATGATTTCGAAATTCGTTGGACAAAATTCATAGATTCCGTTGTAAGAGATAAATGGTGAGATGAATCTCAAGATTATCTATGTAAGATTGTTGGTACCTACATGTACATAGATAATAACGATTAAAATAGATGATTTTCTATTTCGTTTGTTTTATTTTTGTTGATATTGATAAATACATTTTTCGTGTTTGTTTTTGATACATTAGTTTTGCCACAGTTATTTATTTATGACAAATCCACTTATAATATAACTTTAATTTAATATAGGTGTCAAACTTTACACCAGTCCTCTTTGACAGATGTTAAAATAACACTGTCTCAATTCATAAGTGTACGCAAACGCGAGATTTCAGTAAATTAATTTGAGTTCCTACGGATAACTTTAAATTAATTTTAAATGAATTATGGAAATATATATATTACGGGTCTTAATCGCGTAAATAATTTAAGGTAAAATACCTTGTTTATTGCCCGACGTTCCCGGTCACGGGTAGACTCGATAAACAAGGTATTTTACCTTAAATTATTCACGCGATTAAGACCCGTAATATATATATTTTCATAATGTGTACAAATCGCGAAAGTTTATCAACATTTATTTAAATGAATTGTTGGTAAGTATTTTCGAAAAAAAAAACAAAACAAGAAAATATGAAGGTACATGGTCAAGACAGTACAAGGTACTTATAAGTATCTAGCTGACCCGCGCAACTTCGTCTGCGTGAATTTTTGCCACATTTTTATTGCTGCTCCGGTCCTATTAGCCGTAGCGTGATGTTATATAGCCTTATAGCCTTCCTTAATAAATGGGCTATCCAACAGTAAAATAATTTTTAATTCGGAACAGAATTTTCTGAGATAATCGCGTTCAAACTAACAAACAAAATCTTCAGCTGTATAATAATAACTAGCTGTCCCGCCCAACTTCGTTTGTGTTACATTACCCTACACTGTATCAGGGACTGTAAGCCAGATAAGAGAAAAGAAAGAGAGGTATATTAAGAGTTAGGGAGTAAGGGACCCAATTTAGGGCAACAGATTGGACCCGGTCCGCAGTGCACTTACTACAGTGCAGTGTAATAAGACTTTGCCGCCTAACAGCGAGTAACATAGGCTGTATTTAAAAGTCATTATTTGACGTGCGATGCCGTTTTATTTTAGTTTAGAGATCCCTTTGTTGCCGATAGACTTTGGGCAAGCGTGAGCTGTAACATATAAATGCGAAAACATAGGATAGTTTTTATCGCGATAACCGACATTAACGCGGGGGAAGCCGCGGGCAAGAGCTAGTAAATGATATAATTAATTAGAGTAAAACTAGATAAAATCGGGCAATAGCATGTATATATATATATATATATATATATATATATATATATATATATATATATATATATATATATATATATATATATATATATATATTGCCACGGTTCAAAAGTTCCCTTAACTTACAACAATTTATACAACTTTCGGAACGATTATTTCCAAACATATTCATTCAATCAAAAAAGTTTATTACAAACCTTATAATGTTTTTGAAAGACCTGTCGAATGATGTCCCACATATATGTTTGCTGAAAATCAGCTTCTGTTACATGTATGGAGTGCTCCCCATAAAAATATTTATTTTTATTATTATTATTTTAGTACCTAGTCTTTGAATAAAATGCCTGTGACATACGGACGGACAGACAGACAGACGGACATGACGAAACTATAAGGTTTCCGTTTTTGCCATTTTGGTTACGGAACTTTAATAATAATACCCAAACACAAAAATATATTACTATTAGCCGTTCACGCTGCCGATCGATTACACTTTGTAAAACTTTGAAGCGGCGGTAGCTTAATGGCTAAGGCATCGGTCTCGCAATCGTGAGGTCGCGGGTTCGAATCCTATCCATTACACTACCGATGTGAACCCACTCCTAACACAAGCCTTTGAGCTTAGCTGGAGGGGTTAACAAGATTGCTAGTAATGTGGGACTCAATCCTACATTGCTAGTTATCTTTTTTTACAAAAAAAATAAATAAAAAAAATAACTATGTCTCGATATTTTGTGACAGAGTCGTGTTTACACTATTCTTTGATTTTAATTCAATTTTATTTGTAAAAAATTTGTAACTAGTAGCTACTTCGAAGTTTATGATTGACGATAGCGGCAAAAAACGAAAATACTTTAAATACCTAATCCCAATTGCTACGATAATTGAGGGATCTTAAATGATTGGAAACAATTATAATCCGAGGTATGTGTTATCTAATATCTAAATACTGTGTACCTATCAATAAATATTTTATTACCTAATCACTAGTTCAGTCTGACCTCACCATGTTATTGTTATTTATATAATTTCAGCAGTTCCTTATTATAAAGCTGAAGAGTTTATTTGTTTGAACGCGGTAATCTCAGGAACTTCAGATCCGAATTGAAAAAATCTTTCACTGTTAGATAGCCCATTTATAGAGGAAGGCTATAGGCTATATAACTTCACGCTACGACCAATAGAAGCGGAGCAGCAATGAGAAATATTGCAAAAACGAGGTAAATTTACGCAGACGAAGTTGCGCGGGACAGCTAGTTATATATATTACTCTTATACGAGAGAAGGAAAATGCAGTCTTTTGTCTTACAACGCTATCAGTCAGGGATGTTACGGAGCTTCAACTCCGACTCCGAAAGGTTGGAAATCCCGATTGATTTAACACCTCCGACTTCGACTTCGGCTCCGACACTTCTAAAGGCAGAAACATACTATTATGTTGTGGTGTGTCGTGACGAATCATAAGCGTATCGGTTCCATACATTTTGCATAGCTAGAGAGTCTAGGGACACATTAATGGAGTGTGGTGTATTGCAGAGTGTATGTCGTGACGCGGACAATTAATCGCTAAGCGATCGTCCGGCAACCATCAAATCAATATCAGAGAGTGCTGCCATGTTGCCGGCCACAGCACTGCCGCCACAAATTGCCGTAAAAATGGCCCGTAAAGGCGCCCCTTAATATTTATCAATATGTAGCAACTACACCGGTAGGTACATATCCAATTACACTATCACAAAATAAGATTATTAAATTCCTAATTTGATACAGATAATTGTTGTCATGCTTAGATAGTCCAGTATATACCGGTCATATCTTAGTCGACTATTTATCTTGGAATTCGTAGGTAACTATCGTTATCAATTTCCTCGTAATCGCGATCATGATCTTAGCGCAAGCACACAGACATCAATTTGCATCGTTTAAAAGTGACCTTCAGTAATTATTTTTAATTAAGCCGGATATCCGGCTGTCCGACTATAGGGTAGGTACTATAGCCATCAGGCCAGCTCTTAAGCAGGTACCTATAACTAAAAGCCATAATCATTGCAATATAAAAGTCATTTTTAATAACAATTTTTGCTGCTTCTGCTATTATCACCATTATCATTATCATCTCCGCCATAACCACCCTCTTAATCATCACCACTATCACTAAAAAATGTTTGATCCTTTAGCTATCAACTTTAGGATGGAGATGATATACTTACTTAAACAATAATTGTATTTTTGAAATATAGAAAAATTTGAATCCAGACTCAGGAATCGAACCCGAGAGAATGCTCTCTGTAACGAAGCAATAACAAAAGCCGTGATAGTTCTTTAACTACCGACTAGATGTCGCTACGGGGGCCTAACCCGTAAGCATTAAAAGATAGAAGAATTTGATATCTAGTAACATAGTCCAGATAGGTGGTTCGCTGCTGGCCCCGGTTTGGCTACGGAAGTCTCGGGTTCGATTCCTGAATCTGTATTCAAATTTTTCTATCTTTCAAAAATGCAATTATTGTATTTGCAAAGTCTTTGGCAAGAAATGCCTATAAAAATTACTTCAATATTCGGCCTGCGTCATCATAATTTGTTACAATGCTCTCTGTAACGAAGCAATAACAAAAGCCGTGATAGTTCTTTAACTACCGACTAGATGTCGCTACGAGGGCCTAACCCGTAAGCATTAAGAGATAGAAGAATTTGATATCTAGTAACATAGTCCAGATAGGTGGTTCGCTTCTGGCCCCGGTTTGGCTACGGAAGTCTCGGGTTCGATTCCTGAGTCTCGATTCAAATTTTTCTATCTTTCAAAAATGCAATTATTGTATTTGTAAAGTCTTTGGCAAGAAATGCCTATAAAAATTACTTCGATATACTATATCTATACTAATATTATAAAGCTGAAGAGTTTGTTTGTTTGTTTGAACGCGGTAATCTCAGGAACTACTGGTCCGAATTGATATATTTTTCTGTTGGGTAGCAAATTTATCGAGGAAGGCTATAGACAATATAACATCACGCTACGACCAATAGGAGCAGAGCAGCAATGCAAAATGTTGCATAAACGGGGAAAATTTACGTATACGAAGTTGCGCGGGACAGTTACTAGACTAGTTATATGTATATAAAGCTGCAACACCAAAATGTATAAGTAGGTACCTACTCAGATTTTGTTATCATTAGTTTTTGTCTGCCCCCTCCCCTCCCACTATGAAAGCAATTCCCACTAGAAAAACGTATTCACATCAAAAACTGTATACCTAGATTTTGTTATTAGTAGTAGTGAACCTGACTGCTAAGCCTGAGGTCGTGGATTCGACCCTCACCCAGGATAAAACTTTGTGTGATAAGCACGACGGTGTATTCTGTGTTTGGGTACTAGTATAGTAATATATTATCTGTGGTCTGGGTTTTATTTATCTATAGGTAATATGTATGTAAGTATTTAGAAATATTCAAGTAGGTATGTTTATCAGTTGTCTGGTTTCCATATTACAATCTCTGCTTAGTTTGGGATCAGATAGCGTTGTGTGAGTGGTCCCAATATATAGATATCCCAAGATATAATAGGAGTGTCATTAGTTCAAAAACTAATAATAATAATATAATATATAATATCTTGGGACAACCAGACAACTGATAAACATACTTATGTATATATTTTCTAAATACATACATTTTTTTTTTTTTGTGAAAAATGATAACTAGCAATGTGGGATTGAGTCCCACATTACAAGCCATCATATCCTGTTAACCCCTCCATATTATAGATAAATAACACCTAGACACAGAATAAACCATCGTGCTCATCATACAAAGTCTTATCCTGAGTGGGACTCGAACCCACGACCTCTTGCATAACGTCGTATACAATCCCACCGCGCCACAGAGGCAGTCAAAACTAAAATCCAGTCTAAAAAATTGTTTGTCGTAGTTAGATTTTAAGGTTTTGTAAAACTTCATGTTGTTTTCAAAACATGCCGCAAGTACGGCGAATCAGTAACTTGTTACCGCTATGGCAAAAAGGCTGGCACGTTTAAAACTTGATTTTGCATGTGTTTGGGACAATAAAAAAAAAACTTTTACTCATTTCAAATATTTGTTACTTTATTTACACTTGCTTAACTAGTTTTAGTTACAATAAACAAAAGCAAAGCAATACAATTTTGTTCGTAAGTATTATTATCGTTTTTTACTATGTATAACATAACAAAAACTGTAAGTAGTTATATAACAAACTAGCTGTCCCGCGCAACTTCGTTAGCGTAAATTTTCCCAGTTTTTGCAACATTTCTCATTACTGCTCCGCTCCTATTGGTCGTAGCGTGATGTTATATAGCATATAGCCTTCCTCAATAAATGGGCTATCCAATAGTGAAATAATTGTTCAATTCGGATCAGTAGTTCCTGAGATTACCGCGTTTAAACAAACAAACAAACTCTTCAGCTTTATATTATTTATAACAAATACATTACAACCTAAACATTCTATGAGGTAAAATACTAAATATATGAGGAAATCAAACGCTATTTATGAACTCGATATCGATCAAATTAGTCATCCACCATTATTCTTATGTTGGAATGTAAAACAACGTGCGTTTCTATAAAACTAATTTACACAGGACATGAAAAATTGTTCACAAAATTATCCCATTTCCCATGAAATGCTTGAATAGCTGCACTCTTTCTCGAAGGGGATAACACACTGTACTGTAAAGAGTTCAGGGCGAGTGTCTTCAACATTCTCAAGTCTGCATGCTTGCTGGCGACGCCAACGAACGCCACGTAGAAGTCATCAGACAAAGCGTCAGCCTCCCACGCGCCAGGGTCATCACTAGACAACACTACTGGCAGACCGAGGCTCAGGAACACGCTCAAAGGATGATTACGGACATCCCTTACTAAAGACAATACACCATTAGACACCACGTTTACTTCTAGCCCAATGTCATTGTCAATCACTTGTTTCATAACTACTGGATGCTTCGTCAGAGCATACGCGTGCCCGATTCGTTTAGCTCCCAGCATTACTGCGTCTATAAGGTTTTCGTCACTAGAAGTTCCCGACCAATTAGTTTCACCAGCGTGGAAGAAGAAATTGAGATCTTTCACTGTGTCTAATATAGGAGCAAAGTCAACTAAAGGATTTCCTAAATCTTCTTGCCCAATTAAATCGAAACCAGCAAATATATCAGGCACGTCTTTCTTTAAATCCCTTGCAACTTTCAAATAATCATCCACTGTTCGTTTTGTAACTTTCCTTAACGGTGCATAAATTATTTTCGCGCCAATGAAATCTGGATAGTTATTTACAAATCTATTAATCACTTTTCTATAAGCTCTAACTGTCACTTTCTGATCATAAACTGTTCCATCTAATTCGTAAAGGCTTGGCAAAACACTTCTCACTTCCACATACATTACATTATCGTCTCTAAAGAGTGCCAAAGCATCATAAAAGTACTGTTCCCACACTGGTCTATAACTCACTAATGGGAACACAGTTGCAAAATATTTCATGAAGTAACCCCAGCTCTCTGAAATACTAGGATACACAGCGTCAGGATCTTCAACAACCAAAGTAAAATGCTTTCTAATTTCCAAATCAAACTCTTTAACATTTTTCACAGTGCGTCTGATATCACTCATTAGCTGCCATTGAACGTTACAGGAGGCATTTGGAAGTGTATTCGAAAACAAGAATTGTAGTTTCTTGCTCAAACATACGTATAAGTTGTCCATATATGTGATGTTCAAGATATAATCAGGTCCCAAAATTCCTACATCATGAACGTGAAGTACAGCTCCTTTTGGCATTGTCTTAATGATCTGATACACTTTAGACTCCGCTATTCTGTCTTTATAATCGAAGAAGTGACGAGAAAAGTTATAATATTCTGGGTGATTAAATCCATAGTTGACTTCATTTAACTTGTGTCGCATTAAACAGTTATTTACTATTGTTTCTTTATCATTAAGCGTTGTGTTTCCTCCGAGGGATAATTTAGCTTCAAGTTCGAGTAATTTAGCACGTCGCGTATTATAATCGTCACATCTTGTATGCACAAATAATATAGTTAATATTACAAAGCGCATTGTTCGTCCGGCTCGGTTCGGGGACAAGTAGCAACTGCCCGCGTGATGAAAAACGACTTCATTGACGGGTAAACGACCTATGACTTATGATAAAGCGCATTGTTCGCTTAGCTAAGTGATATCAATTTATGTAATCATGTGTTTGGAACTTGCGATAGTTTTTATGATTACACAAAGGCATAATAATGTGCTTTAAATCGGACTGTCAAGTCATGAGAGTACTCTGTGGTTCAAATGTCAAAGTGATAGATTTCAAGGACATTTTATGGAAAATAGTTTCTATGAAGGAGAACGAGAGACGATAGGGTATTTTACTGTATATGAGAAAAAATCTATAAATATATTATTGAGATAGTTTAGCCGCCCGAAAATGTTAATATTAGTAATAAAATAATTAAATAAATTTTAAAATTCAATTTAAAGTATTCAGTTTTTTAATTTGTTTTATAACACCATGAAATGGTAGCCGCCATGTTATTACGTCATACGGCTGTGTAAACTAAAAAGTGTCAACTGTCAATTGAACCAAATTATCAATCACTATAGAATTAAATTGAGATATTTTTAAAAATGGATCTGATACCCTAAGAAACACTGATTTTATCGGTATTTGTACACTGGCCCCTATAGTACCGTAAAATAGAGGTCGGTCAGTCACTGACCTCTTTATTGCGTACTTAGTATACTTCAAAGAGAATACAAAACTTTATAATAGTATCCAGGGGGGGGGGGGGGGCACGTGCCTCGGACGGTTGTTTTGTGTACCGTATATCTTTGCCCATTTACCTCTGATGCCAAAGGAATTATTTTGGGCACCTCCCCTATTGTGCGATCAACTCCCGCTTGGCTGGTGTCAGTTGAACAAAATGCAACCCTTGTCATAAACATCCGGCACTCACTAGCATTTGCCTCTTGACGTGTCCGAGAATGAATGTATATTGTCCACAAAGTAGCGTTGTCTCTTTCTAGAGAGTGGTCAATTTTGTAAGGTATAGGATATTTACTTTTTAATTATGCGGTCCAGGTTTATACGTCAATGGGTATTAAATTATTTATTTTTATTAGCAGACTTCATAAAACTATGTCATTCTTGCACTAACCTCTATGCTAAATATTATAGAGGTCAGTGTCTATCCACTTAACCGCCTTAAGGGGGCATTACACTGAGATAATTATTTATTTAGCGCTACATACACAGCGACACGATCGCCGGCCTCGCTCTTCCGCACACAACCATTACTTCACAGTGCGCAGGAGCGCAAGTAAAAATAAAGTAAAATATTCGTTCGTACATATGTTAGATTACGAACGTCATGACTATGACAATACGAAAATCGTCGTTTTTGCATTTTTTAGAAACTTCAAGATTTATTTGCGGGATCATATTAAGACATATCCTTGAATTTCTTTATAAGTATCATCTACTAGAAAAACTCTTTGACTAGTGACACAATTTTTTTCGTGTCCTAATATTTAAGTTTTTTATATAAATTTTTGAGAGAGCCGAACCCTTTTTCGCGTAATCTACCCTTAATACCTACTAGAGACATGATGCTTGTACTCGCACGTTCGGCATCCCCGCAACTCGTTGTGTACGACGCTGCGTTCACAACACCATCAGAAAAACTTACATTACTACTGAGTATAATACCCATAGCGAAATAAAAAAAACACCAAAATGTAGGTAGAAATATGAAGATTCTAATGATACGTTCTAAAAACTTAATCGTGACAATCTTTTGTGCTTAAAACGATATAAACCCCGGACAAATAAACTATCCGCCAAGTTTCCCGTGTTAACAAACAACATTTTAAAACTGAAATTAGACTCAATTTATCTTTTAAAAGTCTAATGTGTGGATTTGACTGACGGTCAAGCGGCTATAGTATTTACCTAATAAGTATTATAAAAAAAAAGATAATAACCGAGTGGCTTAAAACACTAACATACGAAGAAACTGAGCAAATTTTAGTTCGACTTAGTTAAATAAACTAAACACACACACACACACACACACACACACACACACACACACACACACACACACAGGCGCGCGCGCGCACTCATAAATACATTAACACAAAAAGCTGCTGAAATGTGAATCAGTTCTGTTAATATTTTTTTTTTTTTCTATTTTGTAATATTCTCATGAATTGTGATTCTAATTGTAAATTTTAAAATTGCCATGTAATTTTAGTGCTGATTTGAATTTTCATTTTGTTTTGTTTCTTGATCTTGACTTGCATTTTGATTTGAATTTGGATTTCAACCTTGATTTTAATTTTGATTATAATTTTTGATTGTATTTTGATTGTTAACTTTGATTTTTATTGTAATTTTAATTTTTATCTCAATTTTAATTTTCATTTTTAATATAACTTTGATTTTATTTTTATATTGTATTTTAAATTGTATTTGTTTTTATTTTTATTCTAATTTTATTCTATATGTTATATCTTAATTTTGATTTTAATTCTAATTTTAGATTGATTCATATTTTACAAACAACAGTCTCAATATTGTTAATATAAGGGAAGGAGCGAGACAGCCCCAACACAAGTATTTATTATTACTTACTGGGGATGTCTCATTTATATCAGAATTTATGTAACTGTTTTGAGACAAATAAACAATAAACAATATTTGACATAAGCTATAAACTAACAATGTCAAAATTCTACGTCTAGTATCCAAATCCATCGATAGGTAGATTATTGAGACCAGCCGTAAGTAACTACAATCCAAAGGGAAACCGAAAGTAATGGTGTTCTATGGACCCTTCGCCACTGGCAGAGGCGAAGGGTTTTATTTACCCGAAGTTTCGATCGAATTGCACCGATCGTGGTCACGGGTCGACTGATGGCAGCTTAGCGATGTCTCCGTGAGGCGCGGGGTTTTTCAACTCCTCTCTGGTCTTGATAATTTTGATAATTTGTACTGTCGGTATTTCTACATAATTCACGCGATTAAGTCCCGAAATATATCTAATATTATAAAAATCGCGAAAGTTTAAAAACATTAATTTTAATGTCACCTATTTAAGTTGTATTTGTTTTTAATTGCGGTGTTTTTAAGTAGTTATCTAGTGAGTAATAAATTTGCCAGGATTCCTATCAGATGGGTGGGCGGTAATAGCATATGTTGGTTGGTTATAGGTGTTCTAACTTCTAAACACGAGGCTCGAAACAGTGTTATTTTCTTTACGATGTGTTTAGTATAATTCTTAATAAACACAACAACGGCGTCATTTTCATTTGTATTTATTGTAGAACTGTACGTTAATAACCAGGTTTTTTAGGTAATTATTTCAACATTCGGTAGCACAATTACGTAAATTTCGTGTGTCAACATGTTCATATTAATTTCCTAGAGGCCAATTCACGTATTTAAAGCAGTACAGTTGCAGTTCAGTTGCAGTTAAGTTTCGATTAAGACGGCCATTTTCGTATTCTTGTAACGTTGGGATCGATCTCAAAAACCATACTAGAATGTCGTTATTGCGCTCTCGAGACGCATACTTGATGCAAGCGTGTTTGAGATCGATCCCAAAGTTACAAGAATACAAAAATGGCCGCATTGAACTGCAATTGCACTGCTATTTGAGCGCTTGTGAACATTAATTTCAGAACATTTTAGGATCTACTATTACCTGATTAGTATAAAATAATTTACTTTTATTGTAGTCAACTACCTAACTTTGGATGAATTGTCAACAAAATAAGTATAGGTAGGTATATCTATATTTGGTCCTAACTATCTGAGGTCAAGTCGATTACAAGCTACAGCTGATTAAAGTACAAGAATGAGTATAATTATGATGAGTACGAGTCGACTGAATCCTACAGTAAACAATATTGATTTATACCTACTTATTTATCATTATTATGGACCAGCTGACCCGCGCAACTCCGTATGCGTTAATTTTCCTCGTTTTTACAACATTTTTCATTGCTGCTCCGATCTTAGTGGTCGTAGCGTGATGTTATATAGCCTATAGCCTTCCTCGATAAATTGGCTATCCAACAGTAAAATCATTTTACAATTCGGACCAGTGGTTCCTGATATTATTGCGTTCAAACAAACAAACAAACTCTTCACTTTTATAATATTAGTAGGTATAGATGATAGACGATAATGAATGCTGACGTACTTAGTAGTACTTTTCGTAATTATTCTGTAGTCACGTTGTGCTAATTTAGCATTATTACTTTCAACCAAATTAATATTATAAATGTAAAAGTAACTTAAGTATATCTATTTGTTACCTTATCACGCTTAAACAGCTAAACCGATTTAGATGAAAAATGTGTTATGGAGGTATTTTGAATCGCAGAAAAAGGATATAGGTACTTAGGTTAGTTTTTATCGCAATTTATATTATTATACCTAGTCTGGCCATAAATACTGTTACAATTAAAAATAAGAAAGATATTACATTTGAATTTGGAATCTGTCATTTTTATACGATTGTTCATTGTATTTTCTAATTTTGGCGCCAATACATTGTACAATATTTTGCTATATTAAAATGGAGTGGGGTGATAAAGAAAACCGAATCGCTGTGATTGCATTACACAAAGTTGGTAAGGAGCCGAATGTAATTTTTAAAACTCTCCATACGCTTGGTATTAGTCAAATGTTTGTGTACCGGGCTATTAATAGGTACAATGAGACCTTCTCTGTTTGTGACAGAAAAAGATCTGGCCGTCCACGTAGTGTTCGTACGAAAATGGTGGTCAAAGCAGTAAGGGAAAGAATTCGAAGAAATCCTGTCCGAAAGCAAAAGATTTTATCTCGGGAGATGAAGATAGCACCCAGAACCATGTCACGCATTTTAAAAGATGACTTAGGACTTGCAGCCTATAAGAGACGCACTGGTCATTTTTTAACTGATAATTTAAAAAAGAATAGGGTGGTAAAATCGAAGCAACTACTGAAGCGGTACGCAAAGGGAGGTCACAGAAAAATTTTGTTTACGGATGAGAAAATCTTTACAGTTGAGCAACATTTTAACAAACAAAATGACCGTATTTATGCTCAAAGCTCTAAGGAAGCTTCCCAATTAGTCGACAGAGTGCAACGTGGGCATTATCCGACTTCAGTGATGGTTTGGTGGGGTGTTAGCTATGAAGGAGTGACTGAGCCATATTTTTGTGAAAAAGGTATCAAAACATCGGCACAAGTGTATCAAGATACCATTCTTGAGAAGGTAGTTAAACCCCTTAACAACACCATGTTCAATAACCAAGTATGGTCCTTCCAACAAGACTCAGCGCCGGGTCATAAAGCTCGGTCCACGCAGTCTTGGTTGGAAGTGAACGTTTCGGACTTCATCAGAGCTGAAGACTGGCCGTCGTCTAGTCCCGATCTTAATCCGCTGGATTATGATTTATGGTCAGTTTTAGAGAGTATGGCTTGCTCTAAACGCCATGATAATTTGGAGTCCCTAAAACAATCCATACGATTGGCAGTGAAGAATTTTCCCATGGAAAGAGTGCGTGCTTCTATTGATAACTGGCCTCAACGTTTAAAGGACTGTGTTGCAGCCAATGGAGACCACTTCGAATAAGCTTTTTATATTTTGAATTGTTTTTTATTTATGTATTAAACTAACACACTGTAAAAGTAATAAATATTATTTGCAATAAAAAAAAATGTTTTTTCTTCGTAACAATATTTATGGCTAGACTAGGTATTATAGACTAGCTGTCTGTCTAGTGTCTTCGGACACGAATCATTTTTTTTTAAATATGGGAACTACCACTTACCTGGAACCTGGTACTTACAATTTTTTTATTGATTTCAGTAAAGTATCATGGTGTGTGTCTCCCACGGGGATTCAACTGACTAAATCGCTCCTAGGATATCCCGGCCTCTAACCAGATACAATTTATTCCAGCGCCTGATTGTACCATCATAGCTACGAAACGAATAGACCGATTTTGATGCGGGTAATGGCGGAAAACCGAGCTGTCATCATTTTTAACGACACGTTTAACGAGTACTACGTTTATCTATACCACAGATAATATAATACTATACTAGTATCTATACTAATATTATAAAGGGGAAGAGTTTGTTTGTTTGTTTGTTTGAACGCGCTAATCTCAGGAACTACTAGTCCGATTTAAAAAAATATTTTTTTGTTGGATAGCCCATTTATCGAGGAAGGCTATAGGCTATATAACATCGCGCTACGACTAATAGAAGCGGAGCAGCAATGAGAAATGTTTCAAAAACGGGAAAAATTTACGCATACGAAGTTGCGCGGGACAGCTAGTAAATACATAAAATACGTGTTATATACAACGTCGGTCAAATCAAAAGGGCGTATCCAACAAAATTTTGGATTTTGAGATATTAGCACCATCGAAATCTATTATGTCAGGATTTAGTATGTCACGAAAAGACGTATCCAAAACTCTAGTGAAAGCGGACTTATAGACCGTTGCGAAGAGCCCTATCTACTATTCCTTATAATTTAAAAAATCACGAAGAGCCATAGCGGTAGTTACGCCTTATCATGCGTATTATTTTTTCTTCACGAAGAGGCGTATGTAATTTGTTGCGAGTGAAAAGAAGACCAACCGAAACTTGTTTTTGTCATTCATCATGATTTGTAATTGTAATGGATATTGATGACATTTATAACTATTTTTATTGTATTTTTCACTTTAACTGATTTTATTTTGATTTTGCTCCATTTTTCTTTTCCTGTTTTTTATGTTTTGTTATTGCTTAGATGCTTTTTTTTTTTTTTTTTTAATATATTGTATGCCTAAAAGGCGCCCATAGCTGTGCTAATTTAATATTATATAACATCCTCTGTACCTATGGTTCACAATAAAATAATTTGATTTGATTTGATTTGATTTGATTTGATCACTGTGCAAATACTAAACTGCAAAGTTTATTTACGAGAGTTAAAAATAACTAATTTCTTTTTTTAAAAATGAATAAATACCCGATTAAAGTGAAAATTACGTGCGTGTTTTATACAAGTTACAAGGTAAAGTAAATAGTTTTTTATTTTATGGGGGAATTTACCTAAAACTGCAAAATTTACGTTAGATTTTTTTCAAAACTTAACTTTTTTATTACTAGATTATTTTATTGACTAGACTAAATAAAAACGGTGGTTCTAGTGATAGTATGACTACTTAGAGGTTGTGTTTAATCAGTCTGTATGAATAAATATGATATTTTTGTAATAATTATTGTTATCTTTAGAAACCTGCTGCTTCTGTGTTATTTACTGGAGGGCCAATTTCGTAAATAATGGATGTGTTGGTGCTGCACCATGGAAAGCCGGAACTCAAAATGTTGTCAATACACTAGAATTATTGCCCGTTCGAAAAGGTCAGAAGATTACGGTTGGTGCTGGTGGTATGGTACATTATGTGTGATAAAGGAGAATTAGAATCCACTTCGTCTGAAGATGAACCACTTTCGTTTCATGCCTCTAAAAAACGTATGAAGAATGCAAAAAATTGCTTCGAGTACGGTAATTGTCATTATTCTATTTTGACCTCTTGTATCAAATGTGCTTCGTTCTTGTGCACTGAACATTAACAAGATGAAACTCCCTGTTCTAATAATTTCGGTATTAAAACTATTTAGTTACCTACTAAAAAGGGCACTGAGCACTACCGCTATGAAACAATGTTGAATGGCATGAAATATAATATTTTTGACAGACACTCTACTGAGATGTTTTTATTTGTACGGACGAGGTGTTTAGTGCTTGCCCGCGTTGTTCATGTCTTCTTTGCCATTAAGTCAACGATTGCTCTACCTGTAAAAACATCAAACCTATAAAGCTGCCCTAACAAACCCTGCTTTATTTAAAAGTAATTATAATAATATAGACCAGACTTTTGAATTTGCCGACTGCACTAATCCTATTTTGACTACCTGCTTTGAATGTGCCTGTTTATTGTGCGATGTTCATTTTGAGTCGCTGCTTGATGTGGAATCATGTGTTGATCATGCTATAAGATATACAAACCTGTTGAATCATTCGTTATCTGCTTTTGATATCCATAATGCAGAGAATATTTGCGACGATTCTGATGCAACCATAACTTACCCCCCGAAGACTTTGTAGTAGATGGCGCCCCCAGAAAAGGAGAAAGATCAGTAGAAGTAAAAAAGGAACAGAGTGGTGACCCATTTAAGTGGACAAACGTTTTGGAATTCCGAGTATTGCGAAGCAATCCAACTGTATTGTCTTTTTTTTTAATTGAGCCACTTGGAAACGCAATACAGATCCATATCACTTATGCGAGCAATTACGCAATGGCTGAGGACAAACGTCGAGAAAATATTCAAGGAGAAATATGAAGACCTAATAAAAATGTGTAGCGGAGATACACCGATAATGAGGAATCGAACATGTTTCTTACTACCAAAACCTTCCCCACGACTAAATAAGTAATAAACAAGATATCTGGTGAATATTGTAAAAAATCTTTGTTTGATTTCTGTATTAATATTAGTTACTAGTTCTTCTTTGTTATTTTCAGGTTTAAGCATCTTTAAACAAAGCTTAATCTTAATAAATACCGATTTTTATTTCATTTAAAGCAATAATACTCGGGCGTATATGAAATTACTAATATTGGTGGTACATCGCGAAGGGGCGTAAGTGAAACTTTTTTCAAAAGAAAAGATATTTCTCTATAATGAACTATAGTACACACAAACTATAATTAAATATATAAACAGTGTTAGCTACTTCTTTAAATAAGTATCGTACCAAACACATAAAGTTATGACAATACATAAGGGTACAATTTCATAAAAATGGCTCTACTGTAAAATTTTGCAAAACACAGATACGCCTTTTCGTGTTTCGACCGACGACAAGTATGTCGAAGGCAAATAGCATAACACGGCGTTATACAAAGGCCGTCGGCATTTTATACGTTTACAAAAAGTCTTTAGCCGTTTGTAAACTGTCGCCATTTTGTATAAGTAACGCTACTAGAGATTATTTACTGCCATTTGTAAATGGCCGCGGCATAGGTACGCCACGGACAAAATGGTGATGTGTCCTGAAATGAAAACAAATGTCCGCGGAATCTGTATCACTTGACGTGTGCTAGACATCTATATTAATATTATAAAGCTTAAGAGTTTGTTTGTTTGTTTGAACGCGGTAATCTCAGAAACTACTGATCCGAATTGAAAAATTCCTTCACTGTTGGATAACCCATTTATCGAGGAAGGCTATAGGCTATATAACATCGCGCTACGACCAATAGGACCGGAGCCGCAATGAGAAATGTTGCAAAAACGGGGAAAATTTACGCAGACGATGTTGCGCGGGACAGCTAGTAGATAGTACATAGAAATAAAGTATATGTCACGTACCTACCTATTTCAAAAACAGTTAGGTTAATTAAAACTGTATTAGGTTACGTTAGTTAGGTATGACTGCCTCTGTAGCGCGGTGGGAGTGTGTCCGACTCGTCGAGGTCGTGGGTTCGATTCCTACACGGGACACCATTTTGTGTGATACACAAATTGTTGTTCCGGGTCTGGGTGTACTTTATGTCCGTGACTTGTATGTTTGTACTGTGGGAGTTGTCTTTTTAATAAAAAAAAACTGCTACAACACGCCCACGAGGTTAGCGAGCGAAGCGAGCGGGCGAGTGCCAGATAGTTCTTTATTCTATTATTTCGTAATGCAGACAAATATTGAAATCGGTTGAACCGTTGAGGAGTTGCCAACGGACATAGGAACATTCGAAGGATACATACAAACATACATTCATACATACGCGTCGAACACATAACCGTCTTTCGCAGTGGGCTCAAAAGGCAGAGTTTGTTCGTCTGAACGCGCTAAACTCAAGAACTACTGATCAGATTTGAAGAAGTATTTTGCATTAGATAGCCCGTTTACTGAGGAAGGCTATACCTACATAGGTAGGTATAGTTAACGCGAGCGTAACCGCGAGGCACAGTAAGTTGTGCATATTCAGTTTCTCAGTGTCATATGCCGCCATTTTGGCTAGTCTGTCGGTAACATTAGCTCTATAAATACAACAATTAGGTACCTACGTTTCCGGATCAGATGAGTGCAGCTCATCCCTGTCGGGCCCGGCGCCCGTAATGACGGCGTGAATGTTCGCAGTTGCGCGCCATTGCGTCTCTGTCGACATACTAATTAGTAACGTTGAGGAGAAGTAGTGTAAGTATGGATTCTTCAAATTCTAGCGTAAATTTATTAGGAGATTTTTAATTTTTACCTGACTATCCGACTACGTAAGTATCTTGTACGTATATATACTAATATTATAAAGAGGAAAGATTTGTTTGTTTAATTGTTTGTTTGTATTGAATAGGCTCCTAAACTACTGGACGGATTTGAAAAATTCTTTCATCGTTGTGAAGCTACACTAACACCGGGTGACATAGCCTATTTTATATCCCTGTATTCCCACGGGAACGGGAACTACGCGGGTGAAACCGCGAGGCGTTTAAACAATTAAGACGTCATTCGATTTGTTTTGACCGGCCAGGTGTTCCTAGAATAAGTGACTGGCTGCGAGATGTTAAAATAAAGTTTTCTCGAATACCGCAATATGGGTATCAAATTAAAAGGCTCATCGTAAGCATTTTGAAAATATCGGCGTAAGTTTACAAAAAAAAAACAATTAGTAACCATTCTTTTGTTATGTGAAAAACCACTGTTTTGGTATGTGAAAAAGTTCAGGGTAGTTATTTAGATTTCAAAGGAAATTAAAAGAAAATCTATCACAGCTAAGTAGGCTTTACAACTTAACGAGTAACAGCAGGCCAAGTGAGAAGTAATGAAATTTTCATACAGATTCCTTTGAAAAATACTAACATTTCTTAGTAGTATGAAACAAAAACAACAGAAAAGCCGCATTGTTCGGAGACTACGGAACCCCACATTGTGCGTCGCCCGACATGCACTTGCAAGGTTTTTAATTTTTGTGATGAAAGTTAGTTGTTACATCGATTACATCCACTAAAAAATATTAAATCAAAAAAACCCGCCTGGGCAAAAAAGATGCAAACAAGATCCCCTACATAATGTAATGTAATGCTGTCGGAAGCATAATATTAAGGTCATTGAGATTCATTATACTAGTTCAGGCAAATATCCAACTGTGCCGTTTATTATTTATAAGTGTACCTAAGTTATGCTATTGTACCTATACTTTATGAATAAATTTTATTATTATTATTTTATTATATTATTTTTATTATAGCCTCCGACTGACATATTTATTTTATTATTTTCTTGTAATTATTCTCTATTCAACCATTTATTTGTATGACCATGACTCATAGGCCATGACCTAGACGTATTTTTGGGTAGCATTTTTAAACTTTTTATCATTTGTAAATTTTATTAAATAGTTAGATATTTTTTAAACTTTGATATAAACGTAGAATTACAAAAGCACTGGATTTAATATCACTAAGAAAGCACAATAACAAAAAATCTACTTACTACTGAGTTCCTAAGCATTTGGTCCACAGAAGTACTTGACTGCACGAATGATGCTGCGGTCGAACCAACGAGTGCAAATCAAAGTGCCTATATTTATTGCCACCACAGTACTTTATGTACACAAATTATTGCCACGAATTTGATCAATTTAACGTCCGCCACTTTAAAAAAGTAGGTAGGTATATTAACAACACTTTTGAGTTGTGGTGATGATGACATATTTATAAGTCGAGGCTGGACTGACGCTGAGCGTATCTCAGCGTCAAAAGTCCTTATAATATAATGCAAAAATATAAAAGTCGAGGATATTACAACCAACAGCCGTTTTCAATAATCTATCTATTAATGGATTTGCCTATTAGAGATAGAATTTTGTCATATTTTGTATGAAGCTCATGTCAAATATATCTATTAAAATATAGCCAAATCAATCGATACATATATTATTGAAAACGGACGAACTGTTCTTATTATTTACTTACTTAAAAATTCCCTATTTGAAGTTACGTCTCGTTTCCCATTGAGGTGTAGATCTAATTAGGATTAGTTCACACATAGTGAGGTTGCGGTTCGTTTCTGTCAGAGTCCATTAAAGTACACACTAATTGGTGTCAAGTGGTCATAAAGATTTACTATCGATATATATAGACCACACAGGGTAGCTTTTGGAACCATTGGGTAGCTCTTCGTATCTTTTTACTCGTAGTTAGTTAAGTGTGGTGAAGTAAACAAAATAACAATTTTTTTTATTTATTTAGGATCTCCGGCAACCGGAAGAAAGACAAATAAAATAAAATTTTCAAAAACACTTTCCTTAAAGCTATTTCAGCTTTAAGGAAAGTGTTGTAAAAAAATCTAGGGAAAACATCACCGATTAATGGAAATTTCACTAACATAACTGGATGCCTACTATAATTCAATGGCAACGAAGCTTCGATCTAAAAAGAGGTGCTAATATACAGAGCCAGCAACATTAAATTCAATTCAATAGACTCGTTCCTAAAAATTGTCTATGAGTTCGAACTTCTTGTGCTTATCCAAAAATGTATTAGAAGTCCCCGTAAACATGAAATTTTAGAAAACGAATATTCATGAATTTCGGTTTAAAGAAAGGGAGTAGGCCTACTAGGGGCAATGATGTTTTAAGTAAAAAGGTGTTACATAGGTTACGTAAACAAAATTGTCCACTCTCTAGAAAGAGACAACACTATTTCGTGGACAATACCTGTCAAAGGCCGCACGAGTTTTTTCTCTCTTTCACGCTTTGCAGTCAATATTTACTTTTTGATTGAAAGGGATAGCGCGGTCCAGGTTTATATGACAATGCTTGGAATTGACCTATTAGCGAAATCGCCACGGAACGAATAAACGTGGGTCCACCGTAGTGAGCACGGAGGGGATTACCCTCAACCCTAGTTGGTCATTAGCTAATCCTAGATAGTACCTAATAGGCAAAATAATTATGTATTCAAACTTAAACTTTTATAAAAATCAAATTTATTGGCTACCGTGCCCACAACCCTATACAGGGGCTGGATCTGCGCCTGTGAGATACTGCTATTTTTTAGCCTATAGTAGTTTTGAACTAAAACTTTTTTAGAAAAATATGCAGTCTTATAACGAAAACCCCATATAAGATGCAAATCGGATAAGTACTTTTTGAAGAAATCGCGAACACATACAGGTCAAACAGAGAACCATCTTCAAAGATGAATTTTATGTATGAAATTATATTAACGCCGTTCATGAATCAAAGTCTTGAATGCACCAAATATTTTTGCTAAACAAAACATGTAGGCGTCACTTAACGATCTGGTGTTTTATGAGGATGGCATGGCAGAGGGATGGGTCACCTACTGTCGTAAAAACGTACCTTAGTTTAATTAAAATCAATAATAATAATAATATCTTGGGACAACTCACACAACGCTATCTGATCCCAAAGTAAGCAGAGCTTGTACTCTGGAAACCAGACAACTGATAAATATCTTATATATTTCTAAATACATACATATTATAAATAAACTAACTGACCCAAAAAAAAATCCCATTTTTGCAACAATTTTCATTGCTGCTCCGCTCCTATTGGTCGTAGCGTGATGTTATAAAACAATTTGACTACAATTTTATTTTACAGTGTAACCCCGTCTTTCATAGTAAACAAATAAGTTACCAGACGTTTTATATAATTCCATATTCAAAATTTAATAGAAGCTCGATAAAAATGCTCTTAAAACGTCTGCTAATTTATTTACTAACGAAGCCTAATATTTTGAAAAAAATACAAATGATAGTTTTTAATCTATATATTGCAGGAATAGGAAAGGAACCTGACTGCATCCTTCGGTTGTATGTGTGATGATCACGGTTGTTTATTCAGCTGTTGGGTACTTAAAGATCTTAAAAATCGATCCACCCGTTGTTGTTTTATAAATGGTGTAACTGGTGTTTTTTAAATGGTGTGACTTTGTGTTATATTTATACATATTAATATACTAGCTGTCCCACGCAACTTCGTATGCGTAAATTTTCAGTTTTTGCAACATTTTTCATTGCTGCTCTGCTCCTATTGGTCGTAGCCTGATGTTCTATAGCCTACCTCGATAAATGGCTACATAGCTCCTATCATACATGACGTATTCCAATTTTTCAAATGTTAGTCGTACATTACTGTGGCCTGAATTTCTTTGGGTAACCACGGCTTGTGAGTTACCACTTTGCAACCTGGTTGACACAGTACGGTGTGTTTATAAAGATTTCCGAAAATTTGCACATCTATAAGTTTGTACGGAACCTTCAATGCGCGAGTCCCACTCGCACTTGGCCGGTATGTTTTCAAACAATCAACAATTTGGTTTAACGAAACAACCATTTAGCTTTCAAAAATTAATTAGTTCTTTAAAGCCTATTAATTCACAATCGGATCACCAAATCGAAAAATAGTCTTCACAGCCCATAAATATTTTTAAAGACCTATCCAACGACCCCAAAATTGTGTGGGTAAGAATAGTATATTCTTCTTATTATACAGGGTGTAACAGAAAGGTGTGGTCAAATTTCAGCAGCGGATAGGGTATGTTATCAGTATTGCACCTACCATGGTGCCATAGCTGGTTGCATTATTATTATATAGTTATAGCATATTCTTTTTGTCAAAATTCAGTATTGAAAGGCGTATGGCATAAGAATTATACCTCCCCTGGTACAAAATTCAGTTGGATTATTATGGTATAAAACTTTTTAAGTCATACTTTTTATAATTAATAACTTTTTAATTCATAAATTAACGAATGAAAAAATAATAAATATTTTTTTAGGGAACTCCGATTTTGAAAAAAATCGGTTTGTGCACTCAGTATCATGGCCACATACCAACCCTTAAATATGACCACACCTTTCTGTTACACCCTGTATATAATCTGGAGTAAACATGGAACCCTTCCATATTTACTCCGGAACTCTAACTAAATTCGAGTTTGAGCTTTGCAGCGATTCTACTAGTAGGAGAGCTGGCACCAATTTTGGGTAGGTATTTGAAAGAAGCTGAAAACTTGTCACATACCTCTCCTATTATACCCCAACAGGGAGTTGCAGACCTGGCTGGTGAGTAGCGGGGCTAAATCAACCCCCTATTTTTTTTTAAACATATATATTTTTTAAATACTTATGTTGGAGTGCCTCAGCCAAATTGTTTTGGAAAAATAATATAATAAATTATGTATAGGTGCGTGTGATTTTTGCACGCAATTTTATAACCGACTAAATCGTCTGGCTTATTTTTATTTTTATTTTTTAAACCCTAAACATATATATTTGAAAAAAAAAAAAAAATTTTAAAAAAATGTTGGGGTTGAGCTCCGTGTACCTTCTAATAGGACTATAAATAAGGTACACGTTTTTAGCTTGCCTCAAATACCTACCCAAAAAATGATGCCAGCTCTCGGACTATACCGTCTTATTAATCTTCTTCGTCTAACCCCTTATTCCGATCGCAATATTTTTAAAGACTTTTCTATGTCCAATAAAGTAGTTTAACTTGGCATACTTACGATAAATGCCAATGACCGACCCAATTTAGTACACAAATGGGTATTGATAATAATAACAAAAAATCTAACATTCAAGCAAAAGCAGTTGAGTAAAATAAGCCGTTATCGTGAGGTCGGTGACATCTTAACAATAAGTTTATCAACGTATTACAATACTGTTTATATAAGAACTAGTTGTCCCGCGCAACTTCGTAAATAACTTCGTAAATTTTCCCGTTTTTGCAACATTTCTGATTGCTGCTCCGCTCCTATTGGTCGTAGCGTGATGTTATATAGCCTATAGCCGTCCTCGATAAATGGGCTATCCAACAGTGAAATAATTTTTCAATTCGTATCAGTAGTTCCTGAGATTACCGCTTTCAAATAAACATACAAACTCTTCAGCTTTATAATGTTAGTTTAAATGAGTATACTCTTGTCTAGAGCATTTGCTAGAGCATTACAATGTAATGTAACGTTTTTACGAATGGTAGAATACAGACAAATGCTCAGTTTCCTAAAGCATTTCAATGTAATGTAACGTTCTTGCGAATGCTCTATGCTTTAAAATTTTTACTTGTTTTCTCAACTCTAATCGATAGCATCCGTGTGCGTTGGGTCTCGTTCTCGTGCGGTTGGTTGACGCGCGCGGCTGATGCGACAATAGTCAGAGTATCAAGTCGTATGGCGCGGTTACCGAAGTATGCGACAGATGAGTGTGGCTTACGTCATTCAGTCGTCGGCCCCGCGCCTGTCGCATACCTTTTTTTCATACTCTGACTATTGTCGGGCCGCGCGCGTCAACTGCACGCGATCGAACGCGATCGGCTGCGATCGGCCGCGATGCACGGAAATGAACCTTTAAACTAAGTATCAGTAGCAATATGACCTTGAAAATAGCTGTGCTAAACATCATTCAACACAGTTTGATTTGCAAGAATATCCAAGGTACAATTAATTGGTAGGGTTGTATGTACAAATGAAATTACAGCAATCGTAAAATAATACATAATGTTCATTATTTAATGTTTTATATAAAAATATTAATTAATATATGTATACAGGTATCAGCTTACATAAAATCTTTACAAAGTATAAAACAAACTTAGGTCCTTGTGTAGTTGACTGTCACGGTGGCGCGGTGGGAATGTCTGACTGCTACGCAAGAGGTCGTGGGCTCGATTCCCACACTGGACACCACTTTGTTTGTTCCACAAATTGTGTCCGTGACTTGTATGTTTCTAAAGTCCCCCGCGACATAGGGCTTGTACCCTACAGCAGGAGTAGTATTTTTCCAAAAAAAAAAAATTGTACTCACTAGATCTTCTAAACTAGGTACAGAATGGATTATAATGTGGTTTGTACTATCATTTAGATCATTTCTTCCGAATGGCTCATATCTATAACTAGCTGACCCGCGCAACTTTGTCTTCGTCAATTTTCCCCGTTTTTGTAACATTTTCATTGCTCCGCTCCTATTTGTCGTAGCGTGATGTTATATAGCCTATAGCCTTCCACGACAAATGGGCTACCTAACAGTAAATTTAAATAAATATAAAATAATATTTTTTTAATTCGAATTAGTAGTTGAGATTATCGCGTTCAAAAAAACAAACAAACTCAGATGGCGAGAAAAGTTAGTGCATTACCAAGATAAATTGCAATTATCCACCATAAAATGTTTATAATTTAATGTAGGTACTTAATATAAAAAAAAAAACTATATACAACGTGCAACAGCTAAGTATATACAACAAGGTGTGGTCATATCCAAGTATCCATGATACAAAGTGCACATACTTCTTATGGAAATCGAACCCTGACTGCTAAGCCGGAGGTTGTGGGTTCAATCCCCACCCAGGATAAAACTTTGTATGATGAGCACGATGGTTTATTCTTTGTCTGGGTGTTATTTATCTATAATATGTATGTATTTAGAAATATATAGATAAGTATGTTTATCAGTTGTCTGGTTTCCATTCTGGTGTACAAGCTCTGCCTAGTTTGGAATCAGATAGCATTGTGTGACTTGTCCCAAGGTATTATTATTATTTATTATTTTTTTCGTTTATTTATGAATGAAAAAGGTATTAATTAAAAAAATATGACTTAAAAACTTATATGCTATAATAATCCAAATGATTTTGCACCACGGGACGTATGATACTTATGCCAAGCGCCTTTCGCCATTTTAATAATAATGCAATCGGCTGTGACGCCATGTTAGGTGCAATACTATCCATTGGCGAAATTTGACCACACTTTTTTTACAAGTTGTTTAATATACATAAAGCAGCTAACTTAAAATTACAATATTTATACTATATATATTTCCTTACTGTAACTTAAATACATCAACATCACTCTCATATTATAGTAATTTTATAGGCATTTCTTGCTAATTACTTTATTATTACAATAATTGCATTCTAGGCTTCAAGTTTTTCTATCTTTCAAAAATGCAATCTCTCATATTTACAAATTAGGAATTCATTCATTCATAGGAATGGCAAAGTAAAAACAAAACAAAGCTTGTACAATCGTCTACTCTAAAATAAACCCCCCACCTCCCCTTTTTACCCCTTACATCGGACAAGTGTGAATCACTCGAACTCGGGGGGAAGGTGCAAATGATTTAAAAAAATTAAATACCCAACGGTTGGGAACCCAGGAGACATTAGTACAATTCTAGTTTATAGACTTACCGAGTGACTTCTCTCTCTCCTTCTCTCTCTCTCCCCTCTCTCTCTTCAAAAACTCTTTTCAACAACAATTATTTAAAACAATTTCAAACCTTTACACCCTACTGCTGATGAAATGTGTGTGAACGGGTTGCAACGACTTTCGTCTTCTGAACTCTGAGTATTATGAAATAATCATGGTTTAAATACTTATTTACAAAAGGAAGAGTTCTTAGACTAATTAAAAATAAATATTAATTACTTTTGATTTTGTGGCAATTTGCATGCTTAATTTTTTATGCAAATTGCCATAAAATATTAACATCAATACATTACGATTTTACTGCAATTAGAAAAAAAACAATTATCAAACAACTTTCAGCCATGTGGACACAGGGCTTGTACCCTAATGTCGTCTTTTTAAAAAGAAAAACAAAACTGGCTTAAAAATAGTACCACCCCATCTCTTCCCGTGGGTGTCGCCAAGGCGACTAAGGGATTCTATGCCGGAGGACGAGAAGCAGCAGTGTCCTCGGAGTACTTTAAAGCTTTACTGCGCTCGCCAAGCGTGGCAATTATGGCAAATACCCCCAGGATCTTTAATAAGTAGGTTCTACAGGGGAGACCCGTGCCCAGCAGTGGGACATCATATGGGATGATATGATTATAATTAACTTTCAAATACTTTTTCAGGCGTGGTCTCGGCGCCGAGGAGGTTAACGGTGCAGGGATGATTCCATCTCCATACATTTAATTCAAAATATTAATCATAAAAGGTTATGATTGCTTTCCAGTCTACCTATGTTATACATAAAAGTATGAATATATATAGTAGTCCTACTAGACCGTGAGTTTTGCGACTAATCGCCAACTATAAAGTTATATAATGGCTGAACATTCGGTCTGCCCGATTAGTCCGCATACCTATGATTCATTTTGAACTAGGTCTGTAATAAACTGTTCCCAGCGTTTATTGAAAATATTCAACAATTTGATCTTACCTGCTTCATCTAATGCACTATAATTTATAGAATTTAAAGCTAGTTGTTTGAGCAATCTTAAATCTGCTTGTTTGCTCGCAACACCCATAAAAGCTACAAAGAAATCATCAGACAGAGGTGTAGCACTCCACGCTCCTGGATCATCACTTGACAGAACTACGGGAAGACCCATAGCTAAATAAGTAGCCAAAGGATGATTCCTCACGTCTCTCACTAAAGACAAAACCACATTTGATATCACATTCACTTCCAACGCAATGTTTCTTTTAATCACCACGTCCAGCAAAGTCGGATGCTTCGTCAGAGCGTAACCATGTCCAATTCTCTTCGATCCAAGAAGAATAGCATCAACCAAATTCTCGTCTGTTGAAGTCCCCATCCACGCAGTTTCACCAGCATGTAGATAATAATCTATTTCGTTCTTCGCTTCAGAGAGTATAGGAACAAAATCTGTCAAAGGTCTTCCTAAATCTTCTTGACCAACTAAATCAAAGCCTGCAATTATTTCAGGCCTTTCGGCTTTCAATCTTCTGGTTAGATTAAGAGCTTCAAACACTTGATCTACACTTTGTGCTCTGTGTCTTGTTATTATCAATTTAACGCCAATAAAATCAGGATACTCTTCAATAAAGTCTTTTGTAACCCTTTGGTAAAGTTCCACCATGTATTTTTTGGGATGTTCTGTACCATCTAACTCGTAAAGACTATGTAAACCTGTACGCACTTCAATATACATTATGTTATCTTCGTAAAACTGTTTCAAACTCTCAAACCAGTATATTTCTCTAGCAGGTCTGTAGGAAATTAGTGATTTAATGGCTTTATATACTATGTCAAATCTTTTCCAAACGGTGTTGATGTCTATTTTACTATAATCTAAGCCGTCGTCTTTATAAAGAGTGAAATGATTCTTCAATTGTGCGTCAAAGGACTCGACGTTATCCGATAATGACCTCAGCTCGCTAACAAGAGTCCAGTCTAAAGCGCAAGGACGTTTCGGGGTCGATTCAGAGAACTGTAGACTTAAATTATCTTCTTCATAACAGGCGTACAAGTGATCCATGTACGTCAGCTTCACTAATATGTCAGCATTTAACATTAAAGAACTGTGAACATGCAACACTGCACCTTTTGGCATACTTCTTATAATTTGATACACTTTAGAATTTTTTATATCTTTCTTGTACGTGAAATAATGTTTCGAGAAGTTGAAATGTTGAGGATATTTCAAGGAATCGTCCATTTCTTTGTGCTTCCATTTCATGAGGATCTCGTTGGCAACTATTTCGTCAGCAGTAAGGTGTATTTTTCCACCGACAGCTGTGTTTTTTTCTTCATCTAGAAGTGCAGTTCTTTCTCTAGCGTAGTTGTCGGGCAGTACATGCGCGTTGATAGTGATAAGTGTAAACACGACACTGTATACTGTAGCTGCATGCATGTTTATCGCGAGTCTGTCTGCGACAACGGCTTGTTTGACACTAACTCGTGTTATGACGTTCGTATATATATATATTCGTATAAAGTAAAACTATAATGCTTTGTACTAGATTGCTCACTTTAGGTACTTGTCGTATTGAAATGAGGACGGTCCGTTTCTGAAGTTTTTGTTTGTTTTATTGTTGACAACAAATTGTATGTTTTCTTTGATATTGCCCTGATTTTCCAACATTAGATTGTCAAAATATACCGGTTCAAGATTGCCCATCATATTATTGTTTGTGTTTTCTTTTTGTTTACGGAAAACATGTTGCTTATAAGATTCGATTTGATACTGTTCTTATAAACAGAATATTTATGTTTGAATTCCATATAAGTTACCGTTGACGTTTATTTTATTGCGTTATTATTGCACCATGTAATATACATCAAACCGATTTATTGTAGATTTGTTTAGATACGAAGTAAACCGTGTAGGTTACAGTGATTTTGTTCGAGTTCAAGCGACAAAGCGATTCAAACAAAACATCATAGTGAAACATCTTGATGGGTTAACCAGAGCTGATCTTTGGGAAATTAATATGGTGACTGGACGGTGAGAAATATCAATAAAATGTGAAGAGATGCCATTTCCTCCACTTTATGCTTTTGATAAAGTGGAGAAAATGGCACATATCTTTAGGTCCTTTTAACAAGTTCCGGTTTCAATCTGAAACTGGATTGAAACCTAGTACCCGACGCTAGGTGTATAGCGATGTACGGTAGCTTTTACATGTTCCGGAGTATATATCCGGATATGTTCGCGGTCGGGTAACCGGCGACCGGGTACAGATTGAAACCGGAACGTATGAAAATACCATAAGTTTTACAGTAAAAAAGTCCCAGGGTTGAGAAACCTTTAATGCCAGCAATTTATAACATTTTAACACTAATCTCAACAAGACTTCTATTTGATGTTGATATTTGGAGACGGTAATTTGACAAAATTAAAGTCAACTCTTCTGTAACAAGGATAACAACAACGACCATTAATCATAAGTGTCAAAAACCGGGCAAGTGCATGTAGGGACACGCACAATGGAGAGTTCCGTATAATGTAAGAAGTGGGTTTTCTGTTGTTTTGGTTTCATACTTACAACGTTATATCTACTTACTTAATAATATTGTACGAAAATTTTGTAACTTCTCATTTGAACAGCTGTTAGGTACTCTTGAAGTCTATAGCTGTGATAGTTTTCCTTTTAATTTAACTGTATATACTACTACTGTGATTTTTTTCACATACCAAACATTAACCATTTAGCTGGCAGGTGGGGGGGGGGGGGGGGCACTTGACTCTAACAAAAATTCGCACTTTAAAGCTAAATATTTTGTAATCGGATCCCTAAATCTAAAAATCGTTTTTCCAACCCCTGAACGTTTTTAATATACCTATCTAATGATATCCCGCACGATTAGGTAGATGAGAAAAAAAATCACACCTATACGTAAAGTGGGGACTTTACGTATAGGGGAGGTATCCTAAAAAAATGTGTATCCATGCAAAATTAAAACCTCTTAGCACTAACAGTCTCTGAGCAAGGTGCGGACGGACATGACGAAACTATAAGGGTTCCGTTTTGCCATTTTGGCTACGGAACCCTAAAAAAGTTCACAGAATGGCATTTGAAATGACTACATTTTGTTTGGGGTAGCCCTCAGAAAGCCAGTAATAGAGGTCATTGTATTATAAACCTTTGACATTCATAACACTTCTGCACACAAATAAAATACGTCACTTTTGTTTTTCATCAAGTTGTTTACAAAAACAGCTTCCTTCGCTCAACTCGAGTGACCTGATGCAGAAATACTTTAAAGCTTTGTAGAGAAAGCTAACCTTTTATTTAGTTGCTAATTTATTAAACTTCTGCGTAAATTTTGACCGTTTCGCAACATTTTTCATTGCTGCTGCCCTCCTATTAGTCGTAGCGTGATGTTATATAGCCTATAGCCATCCTTGATTAAAGGGCTATCCATCAGTAAATCATTTTTCAATACGGACCTGTAGTTCCTAAGATTATCGCGTTTAAACAAACAAACTCCTCAGCTTTATAATATTACTAGTTGACCCGCGCAACTTCGTATGCGTCAATTTTCCCTGATTTTGCAACATTTTTCAACACTGCTCCGCTCCTATTAGTCGGAGCGTGATTTTATAGAGCCTATAGCCATCCTCGATAAATGGTTTACCCAACAGTAAATTATTTTTTCAATTCGTACCTATAGTTCCTGAGATTATCGCGTTCAAACAAACAAACTCTTCAGCTTTATAATATTAGTATAATGTAAGTATAGATAACAGTAAGGTTTTGAATTGTAAAATTAATTTAAGGTTGCACGACTTGCACGTCATATCCGTGCCAATAAAAAAACCGTTTCTTTATCCTTTGTCTTTCCTCGCCTGGCATATAAATAATCCTACTAAATAAGTTGGGGAAGTTAGTTTGTGAGGTTTGGGAGCAAGTTTTTTCAAATAAAATCACGGACTCTTACGGCAATATATTGTAGGTACATACCTACCTACGTTATTTGTCCAGGAATATGAGTAGTTACATCATATGTTACCGTAAAAACCCGTATATTGGTTAATCATTAGTTTTATCGGTAAATTTTAATATTCACCGACATTTTTTGAAGTGTAATATTTTTTGGAAATTTTACCATTACATTTAATTAAGTAGGTACATTCTACGTTTTACCAGTGATGGTTTGAAAAAGTTGGTTTCAGGAATAAAACAATGAGTACTTCTTAGTACCAGACATTGGTACCCAAAAAGAAAAAAAAACGTATCTATATGTTCATATCTATTGTACTATACCAATTTGGGACGAGCAAGCGAAGCGAGCGTACCGCGGTAGCGGCCGCCGAGTGCCAGAAAAAGATAAATAAAAACATAAATTATCCCGAGTACAAAATGATGATGAATCTAACACGCTATGATTTTGTCTTTAACAATCTTTACCATGTCTTTCAGGTACATCCTAAAATTTAGATTTACCAAGTGAATGGTGATAAATTCAAATTAACTATAATAGGTTATTAAGTTTATAAAATTACTAGCTGTCCCGCGCAACTTCGTATGCGTAAATTTCCCCCGTTTTTGCAACATTTATCATTGCTGCTCCGCTCCTATTGGTATTAGCGTGATGTTATATAGCCTATAGCGTTCCTCAATAAATGGGCTATCCAACCGCGAAAGAATTTTTCAATTCGGATCAGTAGTTCCTGATATTACCGCGTTCAAACAAACAAACAAACTCTTGAGCTTTATAATACTAGTATAGACAAAGGAAAATAAATAGCGATCACAAAAACCGAAGCAAATACATAGTACTGACATTGCACTGGCCTTAACTAAACAAAAGAACCTTCTAGAAAGATCTTTGTCAAGTAAATTAGTTAGTCGCTAGTGTTGCTACTAAGTGCGAAACGCAGGGAAAGTGGCCATACTTCAAGGTGACCAATATTAAGTAACCTTTGCGTGAAGAAATGTAAAGTTATTTGCTTTGAACCTTTTTGCCCTGATTTGCTTGTCCTTTACGAAATGGTTTCACGCAATATACATTGCCTCTGTGGCGCGGTGGGAGTGTGACCGACAGCTGCGCAAGAAGTCGTGGGTTCGATCCCCTTTGTAAAGTCTCGCGACACAGGGCTTGTAACCTAATGCAGGAGTGCTATTTAAACAAAATAGCGAATACAAAATACTGATAATTCAGAAGGTCAGCTCCATACGCGCCTCACTCATGTAATGCACTCATAGATATTTGGTCAGGAGGCGTTCATTAATTTCGTGTCCGTACATTGAACGATTATATTCATTTATGAATATGAGTACAGTAGAATCAACGTAACTTGACCGGATTGAAGTTGGCGAAAAGTGTATGGAGTGTAAAAGTAAATGGTGACAGGAAGCGGGGGGCGGAGGCGGTAACTAAACCAAGAGAATTGGAGATGCGATTACGCATTACATTGTCATAATTAGTATTACTAACTCATGATTTTAGTGATTTTTTTCATAAAGAAATTGATTTTCAAACTTTCTTTAGTACTAGCTGTCCTGCGCAACTTCGTATGCGTAATTTCTCCCCGTTTTTAAAACATTTCTCGTCGCTTCTCCGCTCCTATTAGTCATAGCGCGATGTTATATAGCCTATAGCCTTCCTCGATAAATGGGCTATCCAACAAAAAAATATTTTTTCAAATCGGACCAGTAGATCCTGAGATTAGCGCGTTTAAACAAACAAACAAAAATTAAATTAATTAAATTAGTATAGATTTACTGTAACTGTTCTAAATTTAAAATTTTATGAACTCATCATATCAACCCATATGATGGCCCACTGCTGGGCACGGGTCTCCCCAGTAGAACCTACTGGTTCGTAGATCCTGGGGGTAATTGCCATAATCGCCACGCTTGGCGAGCGGGTTGGCGATCGCAGTAAGGCTTTAAGTACGCAGAGGACGCTGCTGCCCGTCCTCCGGAGTGAAATCCCTTAGTCGCCTTGACGACACCCACGGGAAGAGATGGGGTGGTACTATTCTTAAGCCGGCACCACACGGCAACTTATTTAAATATTGTGTTTTTTAATATTGTTTGTGTGTTATGAACTCATTTAAATAGTATTTTTATATTGTTGAATTAAAATGTTGTTAGTATTTTTATTCGATTAAACATAATTAATCGTTTTCGTAAGTAAGTTTAGGGCCGCATCTCTATGACATGCGCGAAAGTGATTATAACTTCAATCCGGTCAAGTTACGTTGATCCAACTGTAATGGTGCCGGCTTAAGAATAGTACCACCCCATCTCTACCCGTGGGTGTCGTCAAGGCGACTAAGGGGTTTCACCCCGGAGGACGGGCAGCAGCGTCCTCTGCGTACTTAAAGCCTTACTGCGATGGCCAACCCGCTCGCCAAGCGTGGCGATTATGGCAATTACCCCCAGGATCTACATACTAGTAGGTTCTACTGGGGAGACCCGTGCCCAGCAGTGGGCCATCATATGGGTTGATATGTAACTGTAATGGATGCCCTAACTAGATATGCTTTTATCATTTTGTGAGCTTACCGAAGGTAAGCTCACAAAATGTCACATGTGCTCACTCCATTTTGTGGTAGGAACTAGGTATTAAAAATCAGTTGTGGATGCGTGAATTCTAGATGAAAATAATGTCTGCCTTTGTGGCATAGTGGGAGACGACCAGGTACTGTCCAAGACGTTGTTAGTTCTATTGCCACATGGTACAGAGTATTTTCGGTTTGGGGGAACTTGAACCCTTTGAAGGACACATCCACGAAAGGACCAGACCAGGGATGGCGAACAGTACAGAAGCACAGAAAGCGATACAATTTGCATCAGTCCTTTAACATGGTGTATAGTATATTAGTCGCAGCATCTTACCCCCATATCAAGTTTATAAACATTCAAACATTGTAAAATTGGCAATTTGAAAAGAGTGGCCGCGAGTTTTTATTGCCAGGTTCTTTTCTCCGGCTTTACCTATTGTCATTACATGTACATGTAGAATCCCGACGTATTACAAGAGTTGTTTTGCATCCTAAATGAATAAAGAATTTTGAATTAAAAAAAAATATTTTGAACCTTTTTGGTACATTTTTATATTTTTAATAATTAGCATATGACACGCCCAACATGCCGTCAAAAAAAACTGACAGTAGCACAATTCGCGCAGTGAATTCCCAGCTCGCACTTCACATTGAACTAACTGTTGATAACATAATATCTTCTAACATCTTGGGACAACTCACACAGCGCTATCTGATCCCAAACTAAGCAGAGCTAGTACCTACTATGGAAACCAGACAACTGATAAACATACTTCATCATCAGTATCATCAGCCTATCGCAGTCCACTGCTGGACATAGACCTCTCCAATTGCACGCCACTTTGTTATATCTTCAGCTTCTCGCATCCAGCTCCTGCCAGCCGTTTTGCGTAAATCATCACTCCACCTGGCCTGAGGGCATCCTACACTACGTTTGCCGAGACGCAGTCTCCACTCATATATATCTAAATACATATCTAATATAGATAAATAACACCCAGACACAGAATAAACCATCGTGCTCATCACACAAAGTTTTATCCCGGGTGGGGATCGAACCCACGACCTCTGCCACGATAGTACAAGCTCTGCATAGTTTGGGATCAGATTGCATTGTCCCCAAGATATTAGCCACCTCCCCCATTCTTTCACCATTCTATTCACCCATTCGTCCATTTCATTCGTGTAAGTGGTGCAACAACGGCCCTATCCGGTTCAAGCCCCCCCAAATGACAATCCAAGCCCCCCCAAACGACATTCCTGGATCCTTTCCAGGAAATGCATTGTGTTGCACAATTAGTATGTTTTATTTGTTATATGTTTCAAGGAATTAGCCACTCAAGGTCAGTTCTACAGAAATATACAACAAACCTATTCCTTTGTTGGAGGGTAGGTAGTAACGTAGGTTAGTCACTTTAATACTTGCTTACATAAAGGAATCTTTCCCTCAGATCTGAAACGTTCAATAATACATCCCATACATAAGGGAGGGGACAGGGACGATATCAATAACTACAGGCCAATTTCAGTACTTACAGTCTTATCAAAAATAATGGAAAAAGTAATTAACAATCGACTAATAAAATTCTTTGAGAAATACGATATTCTATCCAATGCACAATATGGCTTTCGGGCGGGAAGAAGCACTGAAGATGCAGTTTTAGACCTAACGACTAACATAACTAAACATTTAGACGATAAAAATAAATGCCTATGTATCTTCCTCGACCTGAAAAAAGCATTTGATACCGTCCCTGTACCCAAACTTCTTCAAAAACTAGAAAGGATGGGCATTAGAGAAGGCTTTCACTCTATTCTTACTAACTACCTACACGATCGAACACAACGGGTTAAACTAGATAGTGTTACAATAAGTGCGGACGTGACAACATCTAATTATGGAGTGCCCCAAGGCAGTGTCTTGGGTCCAACACTTTTCTTAGCCTATATCAATGACTTAACTAATATGCGATTGAAGAATGGTGCTGTGTACTCATACGCCGATGACACTGCCCTACTCTTTCATGGAAAGACTTGGATAGAAGTATTCAACACGGCACAATCTGAGCTGCGAAAGGTCATAGAATGGCTAAATATAAATTAACTTTCCCTCAACATCTCAAAAACAAACTATATAACATTCTCACTTAGAAATACACACCAACCTGACTCCAGCTTAAAATTAATAGCCCATTTCTGCTGTACAAATTCAAATATCTGCAATTGCACTACCTTAAATAAAATAACTCACACCAAATATCTTGGAGTGGTGGTAGACCAAAATCTGTCATGGTACCCACAATTGGAACTTATCTCTAATCGAGCACGTAAAATGGTTTGGATTTTTAAATACCTTAGAAATATTGCTGATAGACACCTACTAACTTATGTTTATATTACACTAGTCCAATCAATACTTCTCTACTGCATACCGGTTTGGGGAGGTACCTATAAAACCAAATTTGTTAGCATTGAGCGTACACAGAGATATATACTAAAAACAATGCTACACAAAAAAAGACGTTATAATACGCACAATCTATATCGCGAAGCAAATGTTCTAACTGTTAGACAAATATACATATTAAAATGTATTCTCAGGACACATAATAAGATCAACATCGACCCAAAATTACCTAAAAAACGAACACCACGATCAGTCATAACATACCCTGTTACTAGAACCGTATCTTCATCCAAACAATTTCACATAAACTCATTAAAAATGTACAACAGCATAAACAAAAAGCTCAATATCTGTAACACTACCAACACACAATGCAAAAGAAAAGTAACAGATTGGTTAAAATCACTTACGTATCAAGAAACGGAACAACTACTCATTTAAAGTCAACCACATCATAACACACACAAACACTCTCTCACACACACACACACACACTCATACACACACACACACATTCATACACACACGCACACGCACGCACGCACACACAATCATACACACACACACACTCACACACCCATACACACACACATACACCCACACTCATATACACACACACACACAAATGTACTTAATTACCTATAAGATAACTGTTAACTATTACTATGTCATAACATAAGCCACGGACAAAAGGGGACTCTTCTAACACAGGTTTTCTCAAACTTAACAGAAGAGCTCCCAAACCATATTTATAAAAAACATGTAATAGTTGAAAATAAAGATTTTTTTTTTTTTTTTTTTTTTTTTTTATACTTAAATATAGGCCCTTATACAGTGTGTAAAAAAACCCTATCCAATCCGAAGGGACGCTTAGGTGTTCTTATAATCGTTGAAAATGCTACTTTTATTATAGGTATATTAACATTCACGATAGCTAAATCGACTTACATAATTCAAGATTTTCATGTCAGCATTATTCGTTGCGAGTGCGAGTTCCCTCAAGAAATCATTTTTTTATTATTTGCTAGCTGACCCGCGCAACTTCGTCTGCGTTAATTTTCCACATTTTTGTAACATTTTTCATTGATGCTCCGCTCCTATTGATCGTGACGTGATGTTAATAGCCTTCCTTGATAAATGGACTATCCAACACTAATATATTTTTCTCATCATTTCTCATACCAGTAGTTTCTGAGTTTGCGCGTACAACCAAACAAAGAAACACTTCACATTTATCTATACTAATATTATAAAGCGGAAGAGTTTGTTTGTTTTTTGTTTGCTTTGTTTGTTTGTTTGTTTGTTTAAACGCGCTAATCTCAGGAACTACTGGTCCGATTTGAAAAATCCTTTTTTTGTTGGATAGCCCATTTATCGAGGAAGGCTATAGGCTATATAACATCGCGCTACGACTAATAGGAGCGGAGAAGCGACGAGAAATGTTGCAAAAACGGGGAAAATTTACGCATACGAAGTTGCGCGTGACAGCTAGTGTATTATATTAGCTGACCCGCGCAGTTTGTTTGCTTGTTTGAACGCGGTAATCTCAGGAACTACTGATCCGAATTGAAAAATTCTTTAATTGTTAGATAGCCCATTTATCGAGGAAGGCTATAGGCTATATAACATAACGCTACAATCAATAGGGGCGGAGCAGCAATGAGAAATGTTGCAAAAACGGGGAAGATATACGCAGACGAAGTTGCGCGGGATAGCTAGTATTAATATAAGAGAGAATACCTAAATATAGATTTTCGGGTATTTTTTTTATTATTTTATAAGAATAAAATAATCGGCTTATAACACATTTATAAATTGGACAGGGTTTTTGTTTTGTTTACGTGTTATATTTATGTCAGTGACTAATTACTTACATAGTCCTATACAAAGTACAACAGAAAGGCAAGATAACATTCTAGGGTCATTGACACGTACAAATTAATAATGAGCGCTTGTACTCATTGGTGGGTCTAGGATTTTATTTAGGGTCTTGATCCCGATGAGGACCCAAGGATATTTGTAGACCTCGTTATGGTTAGGTTTAATCTAGGTAAAGCACAAATAATTGACAATTGAATAAATCTTATCATAGTTTAAAATAAAGTCGCTCTTGCTGTCTGTGCGCTTAAATCTTTTTAACTATGCAACGGATTTGAATGCAGTTTTTAGCAATAGATAGAGTGATTCAAGAGGAAGTTTTATATGTTTATTACTTCATCACGCGGGAACGGGATCGACGCGTACCAAGTCGCGGGTGTCCACTAGTTATTATTATGGAATACATAATGTAGGAAGATCCTCAACCGAAAGTTGCTGGGATGAATTGCATGCGAAAGGCGTAGGACCGGGTATTGGTGTAAATTAAGAAAGGCCTATGTCCAGCAGTGGATCGATACAGGTTGATTGAAATTCATCAATAAAAGTATCAATTTATATCACTAACGTTTATTCTCAATAATCTAACTATCGATGGATTTGGCTACTAGAGGTTTGACTAGCTGACCGCGGGTATTCGTATGCGTAAATTTTCCTCGTTTTTGCAACATTTCTTATTACTGCTCCACTCCTAATGATCGTAGCGTGATGTTATACCTATAGATTATAGCCTTTCTCGATAAATGGGCTATCCGACAGTGAAATAATTTTTCAATTCGGATTAGTAGTCCCTGAGATTATTCCATTCAAACAAACAAACAAACTCTTCAGCTTTATAATATTAGTACCTATTCTATTCTAGTTCGTTTTAAAATATTAAATTCTACCTCTAGTAGCCAAATCCATCAATTGGTAGATTATTGAGACCGGCCGGCCGGTTAATCGTTAATTAAATATGCTCTATTGCTACTTGAACACTGTCCACAGTTCCAACCGACCGTCCTAAGAAAAATATTTGATAACATTAATAAAAACGCCATCTATCGGTTACTGTCGGTACTAAATACAATATAACAAGATTGCGTGACCACTGGCCGTTCAAGTTCAAGTTGTATCCACTTGAACCGTAACATTCAATGTGGCGCCCTCACTAACGCGCGTGGAAAGAATTGAAAACTACAAAACATTGCAGAAAATACATTTTTGAGACCAAAGGTTTTCCTGAATTAAATGATGTATTTTCCTTTGTATTATTATAAAGCTAGATTTTTATTATTTTTTAAAAGTAACATTTTTTTAAAATTATTATGCTAATCATTTTTTAAATCAAAATGAAATCATTTTTTAGGGTTGTCTAGCCAAAATGGCAAAACGGAAGCCTTATAGTTTCGCCATGTCCGTCCGTCCATTCGTCCGCAGCTTAGCTCAGAGACATCCTTCACCGGAACAGAATTTTTAAGGTGTGATATATGTTTCCAAAAGGGAATTTCTATATTATTCGTTGGCGTACAGGACGCAGTGGGGCTCAAAAGTACATTTTGAGCTTTATGTACTTTCCCAAAATGAACTTTTAAACCTCGCTCACCTTTGAAGAAACGGGCTTGAGAACAAAGCGGACAACGTACAAGATTGCTTGCCGATGTGGCTGAAGGCTGACTGGCACTCACTTCCACATCACGACTAAGACCACTTTGACCTGATCGGTTCATTAATCTTATCTAGGTATATATACCTACCTAAGGTATTAATAATATTATAATTTAGTCTATAAGTCTAATTATAATAGGGAAATATTCATATCTACAACAACTATTATTATTGTAGATAGAGTATCTAGGTACCTACTTATTTCAACGTAAATAGTTCGACAGCTTATCTATTTGTATATAAACTGTAAAACTAATTATGGGTTAGCTATAAGTAGGTACTTAGTTCATGTCAACCATTTCATAATCCTATTATAATTGCGTCAGTTTAGTTGCCGACTTACTGGCCAACAGACCCACATAAGATTCTTGACCTAATACATTTATTTATAAGAACATATCAAAACATAATATAAGCATAGTAGAATTCAATGACCTAAATTCAGGCCATTGCATAGGTATTATAAAGCTGAAGAGTTTGTTTGAACGCGATAATCTCAGGAACTACAGGTCCGAATTGAAAAAATCTTTTACCATTAGATAGCCCAAGGAAGAAGGCTATCTAACATCACGCTACGTCCAATAGAAGCGGAACAGCAATGAATAATGTTGCAAAAACGGGGAAAATTATAGCATACGAAGTTGTGCGGTTCAGCTATACTATATAAACGTATCTTGCAGAAAATAAATAATCTGACATAAATAAGAAATAACTAGGAAAGCTTTAGAAAAGACCTCCTAGAAAAAGTATAGAGTTAAGAGATTTGGTTAAAACTGCAGAGAGAAGTAAGCACTCTTATTACTAACATACAACAGGCAGCTGGAAAAATACACCTAGTCAACCTAAATGTACTCCAGGGTTCACATATCCAATAGTAATAAGGAATCTCATTGCTGAAAAACGTAGACGAAAGAAAATATTGTTAAACAATTTAACCAAAAAACTGAAAAGACAAATAATACAAATATAATACGAATTAGATATATTTCGGGATTTAATCGCGTGAATTATTTAAAGGTACGAAATTAGAGAAAACAATAACTTACAATAACTTAACGAATAATTATCTACGTCAGTTGACTGCTCACCACAACACAAACTATTCGTTATAGAAATCGACTAAAAACATGAACAGACCAGTCACACAAATTCCTCTTAAAAGAGATGAAGACTGGATGTGACGAGATCGAGTAATGAGCAAAAAGAAAAGCAGTTTGCTCAGTATCTTGAAAGCATCTTCACGCCACACTCCGAGTTCTACAATATTGAAACTATGAACATTAGACTTTTCTAAGACAGCCTAGTTATAAAGCTTGTTATCCCAAAATAAATACCAAACGTGATTGAACATCACATAAAAATGAGAAAAGCACCCGAATATGACTTAATTACAGGCAAAATATTACAAAACTTCGCCCGTAAAGTAATTGTAAAACTTACCACAATCATGAATGCTGCATTTTGCCTGAAACACATACCTGATCTGTGGAAAGTTGCCGAACGTATAATGATAGCAAAACCTGGCAAACCATTACATGAACCAACATCATATCTTAAAATTATAGTCCACAAACCGACTTTACAGACATTTTTTTATTTTAAGTTTGTTTTTTCCCTTCAACGAGAGGTTAAGCAACATCACCAATGTTACGATGCTCAACTTTAAGAAGTTGAGCATCGTAACATAGTAACAACATCAGCACGAATACTCAGCATTAAATCGAGAAGTTTCAAGCAAAATGTGTTGGTAGGTACCATACGCGATATTTTTTAATTTATACTTAGTGTTGAAAAGTTGTCGTAGAAGAAGTCAAAATACTGTTTACCAAATCGCAAAAACCGGGCAATAGCATGTCGGACCATGCTCAGTGTAGGGTTCCGCAGCCTTGAATAATTGCATCAGTAGAAGAGTCTGTTCACGGCACTTGCGTTCTTTTGTTGAGAAACGCAGTTTTTCGGCAATAACTTAATGACCATGTCCGAAATAATTTTGGTTTAATTTTTTTATATTTTTTTGGTCACACGGTTCAAAAGTTAAGGGGAGGGGACACATTTATGCAACTTTCGGAGTGATTATTTCGAGATTAGAGAAAGAAATCAGCTTCTGTTACATGTTCGACTACATGTAACCGCCCCCTAAAAATATTTCTTATGATTATTTAGCTATCAAACTAAGCAGCGGCTACTACAAGACACCTTTTCACCAAATTTCGTCAATATTCATTGAATAGCTTTGAGTGAAATGCCTGTGACATACGGACTGACAGACAGACAGAAAGACAGACAGATAGACAGATAAACGGACAGACGGACATGACAAAACTATAAGGGTTCCATTTTGTCTACGGAACCCTAAAAACAACAGTTGTGCTATGTATGATAGATGCCAGTCTTTGCTTAGGGCTTTCCCAATTGAAACTAGCCTATATGTTAGTTTCATAAAATAGAATTTGGATGAAAGACTTATGGAAAGGTAAAACCTACCCTAAGTCTTCCATATCAAATTTCATATAATCGAATCAGGTATCTTCAGAGATTAGCGCGTCTTAGACGTACTAAAGATTGGGGGGGGGGGGGGGGGGTTTGGGGTTAAAGGGAATACACTGCAATAATATATTTTATATTTCTAACCATACAAAATGTATGGAACCAATACGCTTCTGGCGCGTCACGACACACCACACCACAATAGCTGTATGTTTCCGTCCTTATGACGCCTTGTGATTTGTAAATTCAGATTAAGTACTTAATGGTAATATGTTCCCTTATTTTAATACATTTTGTTCAATGCCTACGTGATAAACAAGATTTAAAAAATGAACAGTAGCAGAGATGTGAAAATAACATTAACGACTGTAATGACCAAATCCATCTAAATTTATAAAATATGTTTACTTCTACTTAGCAATAGATGGCGTTACAATACAGAATTATATGCACATGGGTGTACACAGCGCCATCTATTAATGAATAGCTTACACTATCTGAATAAAAGACTACACCATTCTCTACTTAACATGTTAATGTCTATTCCCAGTTTCCTACCGTAACGTAGGTAGCGTATGTAGGTATTACTGGGGGTAGATATATCTACCTATACCTGGGTGAGAATTCTACATCAAAATGGTTTTCACAACCCCTAAATGTTTTCAGAAGAACTGTCCAACGTCACCCCACACGATACACTACGGAACCCTAAAAAATTACTGAAGTAATGCCTAATACCTATTAGAAATAATATTTTTAGTCATTCTAATGTCGTTTAATTTAATTAAAAATAAAATCATTAGCAAATACAATAAATGCATTTTTGAAAGATAGAAAAATTGAAATCCAGACTCAGGAATCGAACCCGAGACTTCCGTAGCCAAACCGGGGCCAGAAGCGAACCACCTATCTGGACTATGTTATTAGATTTCAAATCATTAAATCACAATTTCAGGTAGGTATATTGTTTTTATGTTGTGATGAACCATCATTCTAAATGTAATCAGATTAAATCTATCTACTTGATAGATCCAAAAAGTAAAAACCGGGAAAGAGCATGTCGGACCCTGCTCAATGTAGAGTTCCGCAGCTGCTTCTACAAAGAAATGCACTACTTATTTAAAAAATACGATCTGAAAAAGTGCACCAGTAAAAGAGTGTATCCTAATGGCACTTACGTCCTTTTGTTGAGAAGCGCATTTTTCGCCAATAACTCAGAAACTGTAAATGCGATGAAAATAATTTTAGTTGAAAGTACCTACATATTTATAAAGCGTTACCTTTGTATTTTTTTTCATATTTTTTGGTCATGCAGTTTATAAGACTCGATTATTTCACAAAATATTCACTTTATCAAAAAAGTTTCTTAGGAACATTAAAATGTTTTTAAAAAACCAGACGAATGATGTGCCTCAGGATGTTTCATGTATATTAAAACGTGTCGAACTAAGTAGCGGCTTATATAAGACATACATACATACATACATATCAACCCATAAGATGGCCCACTGCTGGGCACGGGTCTCCCCAGTAGAACCTACTAGTATGTAGATCCTGGGGGTAATTGCCATAATCGCCACGCTTGGCGAGCGGGTTGGCGATCGCAGTAAGGCTTTAAGTACGCAGAGGACGCTGCTGCCCGTCCTCCGGGGTGAAATCCCTTAGTCGCCTTGACGACACCCACGGGTAGAGATGGGGTGGTACTATTCTTAATCCATATACTTACATTGCGTAGTTTTGAAGTAAAATGCCTGTGACATAGGTACGGACGGACACTACCGACCTGAATCCAAACATGCAATTTACCTTTGCTGGAGGGGTTTACCCACAGAAAACGAAAACGTAGGTATTTGTGATGTGTGTAGATACTAAAGAATTGGCAACAATCGCAACTCCTCACAACTTTTTATTTCACCAAGGAATCGAACCCGCTTCACCGTCAGTGACAAGTTGGGGACAACCTCTACACTGCAACACAGTTGCTACAAAGTAAGCACTTATCATCACGGAGCATCGAAGATCCGTAGTCCATCTCCAAAAAGGGGCGTCACGATGTCATATTTTTTACATCCAATTGTAGTACTTATGCCTTTATAATAAGGGCGGTATCAGCGTGGGTCATCGGGGTCAAGTCGTGACAATGACGTGATATTACGAAATGCGTTGGTACTTGGGTGAAAAGCGTGAGGGAATCGTGACAGTATGGATGTCCGGTTTCGAGATAGTTTGCTTTAAAAAAATAACGGCCTAGTTGATGGCGTGGTAAACTGGCAACGCCAGGGGTGTCACTCACACAGGGTTGCCTGATGTGAGTCCAACGTACTCTGGGGGAGGGACAATCCACGACACATCAGCCCGTCGCCCAGCTGTAAATCCAGCACCAAAAATAGCACAAGGATCGCGATTCAAGAGAAGGCAACGCGTGAGTTGCCAGTTTCAACGGCGGAGTCTAGGTCTCCGCTGCTAACTGCTTCTGCGGGAAGCTACACATCTTGTTTTTGTAATTCGTAAGCTTCGTCAAGTTCGTGTTGGTAGGTATTTGGCTACAAAGGTAAAATACCTACCTTTCCCAACTTTTTAGGTTATCATGGAATTAAAAAGTCAAATTCATTTACCGGCACCTCCACCAACTTCAAGTGCAGTTCTGAAAATTCGAGCAAATGGTGTGTAGTTACTCTGTGCACCTATTTAAGTAATTAAAATTTGTTTCGCCACCACTAGGTCCTTTCACTAGGTATCTTTATTTCGTTCTTCACCGCGCATGCGCGCTAGAAAGCTGCGCTTAGAAATGCATCAACGCGCATGCATGATGGACATCTTTGAGCGCACCACGCATGCATCGGTTCGCACGGGCTTGTCACGACAACGAAATAAAGATAGTGAATAAGGACCCAGCTCTAAATCCCTCGTGTCTAATTAATGGTACCTCGTGTGATGTTTTTTTTTTTTTTAATTTTAAAAGATAACTAGCATTGTTGGATTTAGTTCCACATTACTAGCAATCTTGTTAACCCCTTTAGCTAAGCTCAAAGGCTTGTGTTAGGAGTGTGTTTACGTCGGTAGTATAATGGGTAGGATTCGAACCCGCAGTCGAATCCGTGCGAGACCGATGCCTTATCCATTACGCTACTGCCGCTTTGTCAATATTATCACCAACCTCGTGACATTTTCAACATTTTGAACTTATTTTAATTCGTTTTCATCATTTTCATTGTCTGAGCTTCATTTTTTTTCCAATTTAAAACGGCTACCACTTCAAAACGTCCAGAATACAAAATAAAATACCCTACAAAACTGAATTTACCGTTCCCCCAAAATACTTTAATCCGACAATACATTCCCATTCATACATTCGCTCCCTAATCATTCGGTCAATTTGACAATGGACAAAGTCCCCTGTTTTGAAAATATTTGCCCGTGAACCAAACAATTTGATATGAGTGGACGGAGCCCCAAAATTATGTCAATTGAATAATATATCCTCCGGCAATTATAGAATGAATTCAATTTGTTTGTATGATGGGAAAGTTGACAACACTTGTTTACCATTCAGGGTTATCAGACAGAACACCTTGAGTGAACTACAGAGGATTCCATAGCAACAAGAAGATTGACCACTATTGATTAAAGACGTGCATTTTAAAATTTTAGGTTATTTAGTTTTTGGTATAAACAGGCATATTTTTACCAGTTCTTATCAGCAGCCTTTCACAAAAAAAAATTGGGGAAATAATACTCTTTCCTACTACCCTTTCCTGAACCTATTTTTTCAAATTCCCAATCTTTAAATGCGTTTACCATAAAGTGTGATTTTTGGTTGTTGAGTGGGCAAGTCAAGAAATTATAGTAATTGTGTTCAATGGTTCACCCTTTCGTCTCGCTTAGAAAGAGACCCATGTTCTCTTTCTAAGCATAGTATCAAACCATAGTAACCATAGTCACGAAAGAGAAAAACGGTCTCGCAATATGTCAAATTTTTCTCTTTACTTCTACTAAAAAAAAATATAGTGTTGACAGCAATCTTAAGTAAAACTTTCTTGCGTACGACCAAATGGAAGTATAGTCCATTCGGAAGGCTTCCAAATCCTTGAGACCACCAGTGGGTTGGGTGGAAGCTAGATTTTGAATTTTAAAATTCTCATTTATTAAATTTGCGATCGAAACTTCGTTGAATTAGATGTACTCCAGGTACTTAATTATAACACAAAGATCACACACACACTTACACATAACTGATTCAAACCGCAGCCCTTTTGTTACCCAAACAACGACATATTGCGAACGGGAGCTTACAGATTAATTCTTTTAAAATCACCAACATAAATACAACATCGACATAACAATCACTTGACTCCTATGGCCCACAGCATAAAGCTTATGTTCGCATTGCTATCTCTTTCAACAGCTGTAACAATCTCATGAAGAAACAACTTAACCTATGCGTTTGTATAACTGGTTATAGACAGAGATATAGGCTTATTGCAATGTTGCTAAGGTTCAATTTTGATAGGAAGTTCATTTTGACAGATGTAAACTTAAAATTGTAATTCTCAAAGTTACAAATCGGTCCAAAATATCTTTAAAAAGGTTGTTTCTTGTCAATTATCGGGTTATTAGAGGTTTTGAGAGGAAGTGGTGACGATGGCTCCTTGCTCATTGTGTCGACATTGTGGTAGGGACGGGTCGGCCACTGCACGCGATGTTTTGATGGGTCACATCTATAGATGCCTGGCAGCTGGGATGAGGAAAAAGGTTAATCACATGATATTATAAACGTCAACGTGTACCTACTGTAATTTGTTTGTGAATGTGTGTCAATATTTGGTTTTTAGGGCTCCGTAGCCAAAATGGCAAAGCTACGTAGTTTCATAGGTAAATAATGAAAATAAATATTTTTAGGGGAGCACTCCATAAATGTACCTAAAAAAGCTGAATTTTATTTTTCAGCCAACATCAACATGTCATCATCATTCGACAGGACTTTTGAAAACATTTTAGGGTTTCAATATTTTTTTTTTTTTAATTGAGTGAATATTTTTGGAACTAATTGCTCTGAAAGTTGCATAAATTATGTCCCCCTTAACTTTTCAATCGTGTGACTAAAAAATATGAAAAAAATCACAAAGGTAGCGCTTAATAAATACTTTAAACTAAAATTATTTTGAACATGATCTACTGTCATTGAGTTATTGCCGAAGAACTACGTTTCCCAACAAAATGGAGTAAGTAAGTGCCATGAACATACGCTCTTCTCCGGTTTTTATTTAAGGTACCTACCGCTTGGTGAGTGCTTATAACTGATCTACGCATTTTTACTTATAACATCATTGATTCTAAGTCTAAATTCTTTGAAAGATGACTACCTACACGATTCCGAAATAATTATTTGAACAGAGTCAAACTTATTTTAACTTCACTTATTTTGAATTCAACAACACATCACCTCCACGAGCATTAGAAAATAAAGCTTGACTAAGAGGGGAAAAGTCGTATTCCGAAGTTAAACCAGGGTCCCTCTTTTCCTTTTGAGATATCTACATAACTTAATCATCACAATAAATATCTTATCTATCTTACTAGTAGATACTAAGGGTCTCTGAGCTAACTGCGGACGATTATGGCGAAACTATAAAGGTTCCTTATTTACTATGGAACCCTAAAAAACTTAGCCTCTCAACATACAGCATCTCCTCTTAAATACTCCAGAAGTGAGTGAAACGAAACTTAAACATCTCAATCAACACATTATTTAACGTTTATTTACTTAACATGCAAATATTGACAGCGGTGGGTTACAAAGGAAGCCGCCATCTTTGATGTCGCCGTGAGATCACCTGCACCAAATACATAAACAGTGGTCGGTCGGCTCACAGTTCGACAATAAGACCACGCACACATTGCCAACGTGTCTCAGTCGCAGTCTCGAATGCACTAATATCTATAAAACTATATAAATACAATAATTGCATTTGAAAGAAAAATTTCAAGTTCAGACCCAGGAATCAAACCCGAGACTTCCGATCGCTTTACTGGAGCGCGAAAGCCGAACCATCCAACCTGAACTATGTCACTAAACTTAAATTTCTCTTCCCTTGTTGCATACGAGTTGGGCCCTCGCAAGCGCCATCTAGCCATGTCCTTAAGAACCTTCTTTCAAATGCAATTATTGTATTTATAAAGTAATTGGCAAGAAATGCCTATACAAATTACTATAGATATAGTAACTAGTACTATATCTATAGTAATTACAAGGACAAGCTGCCGCAATAACAACAACACTTCCGTTTCATTTTGACATTTGGACGTTCATTTGTCAAAATCAATTGAACATCTATACTTATGTAACAAGGATAGCAACAACGGTCATTTGTCATCTATACTATTAATATAAAGCTGAAGAGTTTGTTTAAACTCGGTAATCTCAGAAACTATTAGTCCGAATTGAATTTTTTTTACACTATTGGATAGCCCATTTATCGAGGAAGGCTATAGACTATATAACATCACGGTACGACCAATAGGAGCGGAGGGAGCAATGAGAAATGTAGCAAAAGCGGGGAAAATTTACGCAGACGAAGTTGCGCGAGACAACTAATAGTAACTCAATAAGTGTTAAAAAAATTCACAGAACAGTCATTCGATTCGACATTTGATATTGTTATCACTTTGTACGGAGTAGACAGTCCAGCGTACTAGCATAGTCACACATAAGGTACTAGTAGGTACTGAAGAGGTCAGTGCTCAGTTGTCATTCGACCGAGATCTGTTTACATCGCGTCTTTGTGTTCGTGGCTCTGTTTTCGCTCTTTGTAGGAAGCCGGCTTTCTGTTTATATGTATTTTGTGTCACCTGTACTACGATTTATGCCCGACCGTCAGTACCATCTACTGAATTGAAGACAACCATCTTGTCTTTAACGAGAGCAAAAACATTTGATGAATGGATTTTTGGGTAGGTACTTATTACTTTTTATTTCGTTTGTTTTAGGTATGACATTCGCTATGAAAATTTATAAATATTAGGTACGATTCTTAACAGCGTGAAAATTGAAGGTAAATCTAAAAAAAGGACTAGAAGTCTACCCGTGACCACGGCCATTGCAATACGGTAGAAACGTCGGGCAATAAACAAGGTATTTTACCTTAAATTTTCACGCGATTTAGACCCGTAATATTTATATTTTCATAATGTGTACAAATCGCGAAAGTTTATCAACATGAGATTCGTTTATTTATTTATTTATTTATCAACATTAATGAGATTCGTTTCTGAACTGTCCACCGATTGGTGGCACAATGATTTGTACGACTGCACCACCGTGAGAGCTAGTGTGACACTACTTTGCGTGATTCACAAATTGTTGTTCCAAGTCTAGGTGTACTTTGTGCCTGTGACTTCAATGTTGGTGAAATCCCTCAAGATAGGATGTGACGCTTAATGCGAGAGTTGTCTTAAAAATAAATTATAAAGCTAGATAATATTGCTAATGAAGATGTAGGTACCTATGAGTTTTAAGGTAGGTACTTGAATTTTAAAGATTTAGTAACAAACACTGAGGTATATTGTTCTGTCCTTTATGGTTCATTCCCGTGCATCGCGGCCGATCGCGAGCCGCGCGCGGCTTATGACAAGCGGCTGACGCTCGCGGCCTATGTGACAATATTTTGAGTGCGCGCGCAGCCTACGACAGTCGTCGGCCGCGCGCGTCTGTCGCTTACCTCGGAAACGGCACTATACATTCTCATACTCTGACTATTGTCGCATCGGCCGCGCGCGACAGACGCTTGTCGTAAGCCGCGCGCGACTTGCGATCGGCTGCGATGCACGGAAATGAACCTTAAGGACCACATCTCCAGCACGCAGTTGAATTTAATTAGCATAAAATTAACTGTAATTTATGAAAATTCGTACCATTACACTAAATTCTTAACAATATTTGCAACTAAGTATTCTTTTAGCGGTTCGACAGTAAATGTTGTAAGCAATAAGTGTTATATCTACAGTAATATTATAAAGCTGAAGTTTGTTTGTTTAAACGCGGTAATCTCAGGAACTACTGGTCCGAATTGAAAAAATATTTTTCTGTTAGGGAGTCCATTTATCGAGGAAGGCTATAGGCTATATAACATCACGCTACGACCAATAGGAGCGGAGCAGCAATGAAAAATGTTGCAAAAACGGGAAAAGATGACGCATACGAAGTTGCACGGGACAGCTAGTAAATATATATAATAAAAGGCGCAGAACGCGACCACGTCAACTGCATTGTAAGATGCTGTCATCAGTCGTCCTGCATCCAGGTGGTCGGACACACAGGATACGATGTAACGTGGGCCATTGTATAGGGTCAGATGTCCGACAATGAAACATCGCGATATTTCTAAAATGTGACGTAATATATAATGTATAGGTACTAATATTATAAAGCTGAAGAATTTGTTTGTTTGGTTGAATGCGATAATCTATGGAATTAACAACACTAGTTAGCAATACTAAAAGGATTGTTCAATTCAAACCAGTAGGGTTCGAATTGAAAAATTATTTTAGTGTTGATCACGTTACAACTAATAGGAACTGAGCATCAATGAAAAATATTGCAAAAACAGGAAAAATGACGCAAAGTTATGCAGATCAGCTAGTATCTATACCATTATTTTAAAGCCGAAAGTTTGTTTGTTTGCGGTAATCTCAGGAACTACTGGTCCGAATTAAAAAAAATATTTCACTGTTGGATAGCTCATTTATCGAGGAAGGCTATAGGCTAGATAACATCACGCTACGGAGCGCAGCAGCAATGAGAAATGTTGCAAAAACATGGAAAATTTACGCAAACGTAGTTGCGCGGGACAGCTAGTGTATACATAACAATAAATATATTCCGCAGATTAGCTTTGACTATATCACACGTTTTTAGTGGATATTTTTTTTAGATTTGTATAATAAACCCCTGCTGTTGTTTGTCAACATTGAAACAGTATGTCAAGCAAACAGTATGGGCATAATGAAACACTTAAACAAAAAATACCAAAGCAAAAAAGCACAGAAACTGTAATGTGACGTTTTTGTGACAAGAATATTATTCATAAAATATACTAAAACTCTAGACGAAAGTAAGTCAAACATTCGGGGCACTTTATACACCTTATGGATTTAATTTGCCAGGCATTATGCCTATAGGTACTTATTAAACTTGTTGAGTCACAATAAAACCTATTTGATTTAAATTATAACATGCATTTTTTTTTCATTTGCCTTCTTCATTAATAAATAACACAGACTGATAATTTGAGCTATTGTTTCATTGTAGAATTAGTGGCATTTCATTGTGAACACTGAAGTGGACACAATTAAACATTTCTCATTTTTTTTTTTTTTTTTACTGATTGTTTACGCGTTTCTATAAAACAACCATGTATGACATCTAATCCATACTAATATTATAAATGTGAAAGTAACTCTGTCTGTCTGTCTGTCTGTCTGTTACGCTTTCACGCTCAAACTACTGAACCGATTTAGATGAAATTTGGCATGGAGATGGTTTGAGTCCCGGGGAAGGACATAGGATAGTTTTTATTGCGATAACCGACATCCACGCGGGCGGAGCCGCGGGCGAAAGCTAGTAACCAATAAAAATTGCCCCTATACCTGAACAGGTTAGAGTCTTAACTGGAATAATGAAGAGATAGGAAACTTAAAATTTTGCCTTTTTCATTGTTGGAAATTTCACATGCCTGTTTAGTTATACAGGCATAGCAATGTTTTTTTTTACTTAACAAATATAACTGCCAATGGAGAATTGTGGTGCCACATTGTTAACACCTCCAGCTAAGCTCAATGGCTTGTTTTATGTGTGGGTTTACGTCACTACTATAATGGGTAGGATTCGAATCCGCGACCTCACGATTGACGACCGATGCCTTAGCCATTAAGCTACCGCCGCTTCTATATCATCCAACTAAATATACCTATACTGATTCTATGTATTTCTAATGTAGGCCTTATTTTACCAGGATTTTTAAACATACCACAATTTTCACGTTTATACTTTTTAGAGCTTTTTATACTTTGACTCTTTTTTGAGCTTACTGTCAACCTTTTTACTCTTAAAGCCTGTGGCTTAGATATACGCAATAGGCTTACGATGCACTGCGCGTCCAGTATAATAATGCCCTTAGAATGTTGTTGGAACTGCCTCGGTACTCCAGTGCTTCGGCCATGTTCGCCGAAGCGAGATCATACGCAAGCGGTCTGCGTCTATGCTGCAGCGACTCAGGGGTAGTTCTAACAGTATTCTAACTATTCTGGCGGACAAAATTGATAGGCCCTTTATTGAATTGTGGTCAAGTAGGCATGTGCGTGAATGTGTACATGCACCAGATTAAAAGTAACATACTAACACTAGGTTAAGATCGTACTAAAAATATATGGATTCAATTTTATCTGAAACTAGCTGTCCCGCGCAACTTCGTATGCGTAAATTTTCCCCGTTTTTGCAACATTTCACGTCGCTACTCCGCTCCTATTAGTCGTAGCGTATGTTATATAGCCTATAGCCTTCCTCAATAAATGGGCTATCCAACAAAAAAAGATTTTTTCAAATCGGACCAGTAGTTCCTGAGATTAGCGCGTTTAAACAAACAAACAAACAAAGCAAGCAAACAAACAAACAAACAAACTCTTCCGCTTTATAATATTAGTATAGATAGTATAGATAAATGAATATTATTATTATAGAAGCAGTAGGATTCATCAAATTCGCGAAAACTCTATGTCACACATGCCTCTATTCTTGAGTTATCATTGGCCCCCTCAACAATACTTTTATAAAAAACTTGACATTTGTCAAGTGCAATTTGCCTGACGACCTATTAATTGTTACAAGGGATGTCAAAGTCTTTACATCTGTATAATATAATTGTTTTTGCAACTGTCTCCAATATGTTCTTTGATAGACAACTGTTCTTTTTATTGTTTTGGTTCAATTTGCACAATGATGCCTTTATTATTAAGTTTAATAGGGTAGCCAACAATGAAAATAAATTTTAGCACTAATCACTTAAATCAGGCAATACTAGGTAAGCCTTAAAATGTTCTGAACAAATATGTTAATATGTGTTTATGAATATACTACTTTTCTTCCTTTTGATATCAGAATTAATGTTTTATATTTAATCATTCGTTACTTTACTTTGGCCAATATTTAAGCACATATAGTTTTTACCTTTGTTGTAAGTAGATGCTCCTACTATATTGTACCCACTAAGACTGATTTTGGTTTATCTCATGTTTCAACTTTTTGATTATACAATTTGCATCAGTCCTATAACATGGTGTATAGTATATTAGTCGCAGCACTTTACCCGTACCATATTAAGTTTATAAACAATCAAACATTGTAAAATTGGCAATTTGAAAGGAGTGGCCGCGAGTTTTTATTGCCAGGTTTTTTTTCCGGCTTTACCTATTATTTGCGAACTTGGCATTGCATGTACATGTAGAATCCCGACGTATCACAAGAATTGTTTTGCATCCTAAGTGAATAAAGAATTTTGTTTTTTTTTTTAAACATCAAAATAAATACTAAGGTTAAATGATTTGACCCATGCGGGGACCATTTGGGGGGTGGGGGGGGGGTGTTCGTAATTTTGGGAAACCGAACCGGTATAGGTGGTTGTGTGGTACAATTGATTAAACACCGTCCGAATGTGTACTGTGTACCTATCTTCTTTTAATTTTGGGGGGTTCAACCCTCAAATCTCCCATGGTTTGACCATACAGATACCAACCACAAATCGTCCAGCCCCACGAACATTCAAATTTCTGCAGTAGATAGTTTTTTGGCATAGATAATACATTTGTGATGATGCCGAAACTTATTTCTGCAGTGATTTTTCTAAAAACATAACTAGAATTGTGGGTCTGTGGTTCCACATTACTACCAATCCTGTTAAGCCCTCCAGCTAAGCTCAAAGGCGTGTTAGGAGCGGGTTCACGTCGGTAGGTAGTTTAATGGATAGGATTCGAACCCTCGACCTCACGATTGCGAGGCCGATGCCTTAGCCATTATGCCACCACCGCTTCGAAATTCTAAGACTAATTATAGGATTTGACTACGACAGCAACATAATAATATTATAAGACGAGACAACCTTTGAATTTTACCACAACTTTCTGTTACAAGAAGTAGGTATCTATTAATTAATATGTTTATTTTTGCCTATGTTTTCTCCTGATTTTTCATCTTTATTTCTAAACAACTAGGTATCTATAGTTGTTTAGAATTAAAGAAAAAATTGCAATATCTACGGGAACTCAAGGTCGTTGACTATCGGAATATAAATCATTATTGCCAGTTATTATATTATTGACAGTCAGATTATAGTGTCAGAACAAGACCACCGCTAATACATCCGCTCCTCAATTCCCACAGAACAAAAAATATCCAAAAATTTAAAAAAAACTTCCGCACGCGATCTTGTTATTATAACAAAAAAGTCCAGTTGTGGGGTGATGTTTTTATGGGCATAATTAGTAATTGGCACGTAGCGTGTGGCAAGCCTGCGTATGCGCAAGTAGGTATAAATTGCGGTTTTGGTGTTGTGGTAACATATGGTGACTAACGGTTCAGCTGTTTTTGAGTAACAATTGCACCTTGGATGGTAGGTATCCCATCATCAGATTACCGACTTCAAAAAAATACAAGGCAATTAAAAAGCAAAAAATAATATAGAACAACAATAAAAAAAAAATGAAGTTGGTGCCATGAAATAGTAGGTAGTTTTTATGTTTTGTTTGGCACCAACTTCATTTTTTTTTTTCGTTATTCTATATTACTTTTAGTTTTGATTTTTGAAGGCAGTATTTTTTTTTATTGTTGCAATAGCGTGATGTCAACTGCTCAAATCCTTTTACAAAATATTGCTTTTCCCGATGTAAAGTTAATTGTTGAGGAGTTCACATGATAGTTCAGCATCAGCTCTATTACATTGTGTAATAATAGTATGACGAAAATAAAGTGCTACTTAATACCATATTAAAGTAATTGGAACGCAAACTGTGAAATCTATACTAATATTATAAAGCGGAAGAGTTTGTTTGTTTGTTTAAACGCGCTAATCTCAGGAACTACAGGTCCCATTTGAAAAAATATTTTACTCTTGGATAACCCATTTATCGAGGAAGGCTATAGGCTATATAACATACGCTACGACTAATAGGAGCGGAGTAGCGACGAGAAATGTTGCAAAAACGGGAAAAAATTACGCATACGAAGTTGCGCGGGACAGCTAGTATTGAATAGTTCCGCTTGTCATTTGTGCTCTTTATCATCAGTTCCACTTCACTCATTCGTGCTTTTTGACAGTAAATGCATAACTATAGGTGTGCCTTTACATTTTTTTTATTTTTTTTTTATTTTATAAAAGTTAACTAACAATGTAGGATTGTGGTCCCAAATTACTAGCAATCCTGTTACCCCCTCCAGCTAAGCCTTATGGCTTGTGTTAGGAGTGGGTTCACGTCGGTAGTTTAATGGTAGGATTCGAACCCACGACCTCACGATTGCGAGACCGATACCTTAGCCATTAGGCTACCGCCGCTTTGTGATATTTGAAGAGTTCCCTCGATTTCTCCAAAATCCCATCATCAGGTCCTGATCCGATGACAATGGGACCTACTTGGAAGTATACCCTATAAAACACATAAATAATTTTCGGTCAAATCGTTCCAGTCGTTTTCGCGTAATCGGTGAACAAACATACAAAAAAATACAGTTGAATTGAGAACCTCCTCCTTTTTTGAAGTCGGTTGACAATAACAACAGTTTATTTAAGTAATTGTCGAGTTTATCAGTGGTTAGTACTTAAGTAACTTAGCAAAATTCATCGAGTTTTGACTTCACCTCTGTCGGAATAGCTGAAGACCAGTCTTGAACCAGTGCGTCCTACCTGTCCTCACTTACGGTGCCGAGACGTAGACACATACGGTTGGGCTAGTCCACATATTTCAAGTACCTACCGCAGTTTTTTTTTTTAAGACGACTCCTGCAGTAGGGTACAGGCCCTGTGTCGCGGGGGACTTTACAAACATACAATTCACGGACACAAAGTACACCCAGACTGGAACAACAATTTGTGGATCACACAAAGTGGTGTCCCGTGTGGGAATCAAACCCACCGCGCCAGAGTACTCCGCTTCATAGTTCCACAGTATCCGCTACATAGTTAGTTAGTTAGTTTTGAAAAAAGTGTTGGTCTCCTTGAAGAATAAAATTCGCAATTAGGTCTTCCAACAAAGAAATAAGTTACTAGTTAGTTTAAGCAAGCTGAAGGTTGCTGAAGGCTCGCAGGTCATAATTGGGTCATTATTTAAAGTGGGGAAACGGTATTCAGACGTAATAATTTAAAAATCACGTGGAAAATAGTTTTTATCGACTGATAATATAAATTGAACTTCAGTCTTATCTGTGGAGGCTTTCTAACACGTTTTTATTCGCTTCATACGTATGTTAGTATGTAACGGTATCTTTGAACATGTTTTTCACCCACTTCTGAACGTCGAAATTAATTGAAACTTTGCACACTTATCAAGGACCGATGGCAATATAAGAATGGGTTTTTAAATGTTCATCCACTAAGGGGGTAAAAATGTAGTTGTAAGTTAATACGAAACTCCGCCAGTTTTAAAGTTTAATGTGTGGAATTACGTATTTGGCATATTGGTTTAAAATAAAGAAAACAAAACCTGTTTCAGCGTTTTTGAAAAATCACCCTCAAGGGGATAAAATAGGGGTTGCAAGTTTTTATAAAACTCCGTTTTAAAATACGCTTTTATAGAAAATCCAACAGAAAAATGAAAAACAAATAATAGTTTAAAAAACTAAAAAAAACACGCTTTTGTAAATAGATGTACCTACTTACTAAAAAGTAATAAATTTATAGAAGACTAGCTGTCCCGCGCATCTTTGTATGCCTACATTTTCCCCGTTTTTGCTCATTTTTCATTACTGCTCCGCTCTTATTGGTCGTAGCGCGATGTTATATAGTCTATAGCCTTCCTCGATAAATGATCTACCCAACAGAAAAAGATTTTTTCAATTCGATCTAGTAGTTCCTGAGATTACCGCGTTCAAACAAACAAACAAACTCTTCAAATTTATAATATTAATATAGATTAATTACTTTAGATACGATAAAGATTTAAATATGTTCATTACTGACTACTTTATTTAAACGTTAACACAATTACGTAAACAGTATCAGCAGAGACAACGTATTCACATCAAGAATACAGATCAAATAAACCATGATTTTTCCGGTAATCAACATGGATCCGTTACAGAATAACTTCATATAAAAACCCTCCAATTTTCATACACTGTATGATCATAAAGATAAGGTTCAAAATCCTCTGGCAAGTTGTCGTACAAGTGGCAATATACAGTAGGTTTAATAGACTGATTTACAAAACGAATTACGAGAGGTTACTGTTGCTTGTTACTGTGATTCGATTTGGTTCATTCGTTCGGGGAAATCAAAATATTGAGCGTGTTTGTATTGAAGAGGTTTGCATATATTGATAGGGAGGATATGCGTGTATTTTTTTTTTCACGCCAATTAGCAAAGTACCTATACGTATACAGCACGGACGCAAGATGGACTGGCTACCTGGTATAAATATAAAGTGACAGCAATTGGGTAGTTGACAACAATATAAAAACTTTTTACAAAAAAATAATAACCGACTTCCAAAATAAATATAAGGTAACTAAAAAGCAAAAAAGAATATAGTTACAACAACAAAAAATAATTAAATATTTTGAAAATTGGTGCCAGGAAATGTAGTTTTATGTTTTAAGCACCAACTTCAAAATGTTTAATTATTTTCATTTTCATATTTGAAGAGGTACCTCGATTTCTCCAAGATTTCATCGTCCAATGAAAACTTTGATGACAATGGGACCAATCTGGAATATACTATTTCAAACACAAAAATAATTTTTCAAATCGGGCCAGCAGTCTGCGAGAAATCTGCGAACAAACATGAAAATAAATACAGTCGAATTGAGAACCTCCTCCTTTTTGAAGTCGGTGTATAATATTATAAAGCTGAAAAGTTTGTTTGTTTGAACGCGATAATCCCAGGAACTACGTCACGGTTCATCGGTTCAACGGTCAAGAGTACCCGTGACCACGGCCATTGCAATACGGTCGAAACGTCGGGCAATAAACAATTTTTACCTTACATTATTCACACGAATAAGACCCGTAGCATATGTAATTTTATAATGCAAACTAAGTTGTTTGAAGTTGAAGGAGTAGTTCAAGTTTTTTAAATTTTAACATTTAATAACATTGTTTGTTATTAATTGTTGTTTTAAACGGTCAAAATTGTTCTGTATCCCTATTATTCTCATTTTCTTTTTTTTTAACTGTGTAAACTTGTGTTTGGCTTCTTTTGTTTTTTTTTTTTAAAGATAACTAGCAATGTGGGACTCACCCACATTACTAGCAATCTTGTTAACCCCTCCAGCTAAGCTCAAAGGCTTGTGTTAGGAGTGGGTTCACGTCGGTAGTATAATGGGTAGGATTCGAACCCACGACCTCACGATTGCGAGACCGATGCCTTAGCCATTAGGCTACCGCCGCTTACACGCTTACGCTTGCTTCGTGTTGTACATTTTTTTAGTGATATTTTTCTTTTTATTTATTTGTTCCATGTATCAGCTTAACTATGAAAACTTGTAAATTCTACTGCTTAAATTATTTCATTTATTATCTATATTAGCTATATTTTTTTCTTAATTATAAAATAAAATAAAGTAGGTATAAAGTCTATTCTAAAATGTATAAAGGCCAAATTCTGTTTATAATGTACTAACTTTCCTTGCGGCGTTAATTATTGTATGTTAATTAAGCTAAAACTTAACACAATATAAATCAATTGGCGATGTTCGTACACAAATACTCCCCTCCACTGCCATGCAAGCTACTCACACTTGGCCGGTTGGGTCATATTGTGCGCCCCCCCCCCCCCGAGAAATGTTCTGGATCCGCGATGACTATGTTTTTTTTTTTTAAAGATAACTAGCAATGTGGAATTGTGTCCCATATTACTAGCAATCTTGTTAACCCCTCCAGCCTCCAGCTAGTATAATGGGTAGGATTCGAACTCGCGACTTCACGATTACGAGACCGATGCCATAGCCATTAGACTACCGCCGCTTCAAATGTTGGAGAATAACGATAAGGAAGTACTAATATTTATAAATAAAACAAATGGGTACTAAACTACGTAAAACATTTTGTTTTTCAAACATGGCGGCAAATATAGTTTTGTGTCATTTCGTCCCTCTTTGCGACAAATCATACAAATTGTTATACACACGGTGGTACCACGACTGAATACATCTGATAAATTATCTGATAAAAATAATTTAAGTCCCTAGCACATAGATAATACGTTACTAGATATAACCTATTCCAAAATGAAATCCGTAGGGCCACTCTATTTTCTCGAAACGCACGATAATACAGGATGATTTTTAATATTCTAATAACCTCCTGCTTTTGGCTTCTGTACATACTTAACAAATTATTTTGGAAAAAAAATACAAATTAACCCTTCAACACCTATCACACACCTACTTTTGTCACACAACCATTTTCCACGCATCTGAGAGACCCCGGATTAAAATCAATGTTTTTTCGTCAGATTGAGGGCCTAACTTTGCAATAAACAATGACTTTTCTTTATTCGTTCTTATATGTAGTACAAAGATATTTTTTTCGTATAAGAAGTAGCTCGTTTTGTTCATTCTTCCTGCCCTAGATTTTGCTATTACAATTTTCGACAACTCGTTTTTAGGGTCCGTAGCCAAAATGGCAATCACAGAAGCCTTATAGTTTTGTCATGTCCGTCCGTCCTGTCTGTCTGACCGTCTGTATGTCACAGGCATTTTACACTAAAATCACACAATAATTATTGATGAATTTTGGAGCATAGATGTTAAGGCTAAAGACCATTATTTTATTGCCCGAAGTTTCGACCGTATTGCCGATCAATCTACCCGTGACCACGGCCGTTACAATATAATAATAATATCTTGGGACAATTCACACAACGCTGTTTGATCCCAAACTAAGCAGAGCTTGTATTATGGAAACCAGGCAACTGATAAACATACTTATATATTTCTAAATACATACATATGATAGATAAATAACACCCAGACACAGAATAAACCATCGTGCTCATCACACAAAGTTTTATCCTGGGTGGGGATCGAACCCACGACCTCTTGCGTGGCAGTCGGATACACTCCCACCGCGCCACAGAGGCAGTCAAAGAACTTACGACATTAATTAATAATTTCTTCTTAATTATTGGGAAGCTAGGATGGAGACCACAGATATACAGACGCGAAACTTATCAACCTGTTTTCTTTAAAGGTTAAATTGCCTCTTCCAGTATTCAACGTTTTCTTGTCCCCATCCATGTTGTCATAATAGCCCAAACAAACAATTCGGTTATCCCACAAACAAATACACAAATACAATGCGTATGTCCCGGCTTCGCTCGCAATTCAATAAGAGTTGATTCGACTGATTGCAATCAACCCCCGCGGGGTAGCTACGTGACGGGAAAGCATACAGATTGACGCACGGATTTTTGTGTTACACTTTATAAAATTATCTTAGTAGTTAATGTTAAGATTTTGTAAATAATTACTTAGGTTTCTTCTGAATTAAATTAAAGTTAATTAGCGTATAGTATAACATAGCTGTGTGGCACCGGCTTAAGAATAGTGCCACCCCATCTCTTCCCTTGGGTGTCCTCAAGGCGACTAAGGGATGTCACACGGGAGGACGGGCAGCAGCGTCCTCTGCGTATTTCAAGCCTTACTGCGATCGCCAACCCGCTCGCCAAGCGTGGCGATTATGGCAATTACCCCCAGGAACTAATAAGTAGGTTCTACTGGGGAGACCCGTGCCCAGCAGTGGGACATCATATGGGTTGTTATGTATGTATGTTATGTATAACATAAGTATTGAACATTGTAGGCGCATATCAGGTATCAGATTCGAATGGCTTATTATGGCATTAAGATTGAATTTAAATTTACCTAATAATATTTATGTGCTTATTTAAATACTAGCTTTCCCCTGCGGCTCCGCCCGCGTGGATGTCGGTTATCGCGATAAAAAACTATGTCCTATGTCCTTACCCGGGACTCAAACTATCTCCATACCAAATTTTATCTAAATCGGTTTAGTTGTTTGAGCGTGAAAGCGTAACAGACAGACAGACAAACAGACAGGCAGACAAAGTTACTTTCACATTTATAATATTAGTATGGATAAGTAGGGGAAACCTGTCATTCAAAAATAAAACTAGTAGTCGATCATTTTATCTCATCTCAGTTACTTTTTGTTTCTCTCTTTTTACAATAAATATTTAAAAAATAAATAAAAGTGCTCAAAGTCAAATCAAAGTACTTTATTTACTTAGGTTACAAAATGCAACGCTTATGATAGTCAGAAAAAATTTTGAATGATTCTAAATTTAATACAAAATTCGCAAAATTAAAGCCTTGAGAAAAGAACTTGGCAATAAAAAATCATGGCCACATTTTTTAAATGACAATTTTACAATATATTTGTATGTATATAGTTATGACAGTACATAATGTGCTCTTTTTATATACCTATTATTTTTTGGTGCATGTAAGCATTTTCAATCTTGTAAAGCATTTTCATTAAGAATCATGTAAGTAAACGAATAAACTAACTTTATTGAATTCTATTTAGATTTACGAGTTACTTTTTAGTTTTTGTTGATTACAGCTTACGTCGTTATTTTCCGCTGAATATTTAAAATCAAAAAATATTGAATGTTAGCTGACCCGCTTAACTTCGTCTGCGTAAATTTTCCCCGATTTGGCAACATTTTTTATTGCTGCTCCGCTTCTATTGGTCCTAGCGTGATGTTATATAGCCTATAGTCTTCCTCGATAAATGGGCTATTCAATAGTAAAATAATGTTTGAATTCGAACTAGTAGTTCCTGAGATTATCGCGTTTAAACAAATAAACTCTTCAGCTTTATAATATTAGTATAGAGAACATTCTTAACACCAACAAACGTTTCATGATTGTGGAGTTTCAAAGGCCCTTATTTATAATAACTATCCGCTAAAGCAAACTCTAGTAAGCCAGGATGTATGGCAATGGTCTATGGTATAATAAATATTATAACTTGCTGTTTTATCGTCGACGTAGGATAACATAAGCCTTGTTACTTGGAGCTATTTAAATGAAATGTTCTAATGTACATATTTCTCTACAAGTCATATACACAGTAAGATTTTTTTTAAGCTATTGCATAGCTTCTATCGCGGGCCTTGAGCGCGGGGACCGAATCCAGAAATTCCGTAACGAAAAAACCTCACGCTCCCCACTCCGACGGGCACAGCGGTGATACTTTTTAGTTTTGCCATCTATCGATGAATAGCAGAACTTTTAATGACTTTTTTTAAAATAAAAAAAAAAAAAAAAATTTTAAAGAAAAAAAAAATTAAAAACATTGTTTTTTATAATGAAATTTTTTTTTTTTTTTAATTGCTTAATTTGATAAAAATGCTATGCAATAGCTTTACCGCGGCAGTCCCCGAGTGCCACATATATTTTTTTTTTAAGATAACTAGCAATGTGGGTTTGAGTCCCACATTACTAGCAATCTTGTTAACAACTCCAGCTAAGCTCAAAGGCTTGTGTTAGGAGTGGGTTCACGTCGGTAGTATAATGGGTAGGATTCGAACCCGCGACCTCACGATTGCGAGACCGATGCCTTAGCCATTAGGCTACCACTGTAGTAAGTACCTAGTACTTTGTTAACTCCGGACACCAAAAAAGGGGTATTATATGTTTAACGTGTGTATTTGTATGTCTGTGTGTATGTCTGTCCGACAGATAGATCGACAGGCTCTGTCGTAATATGTGTATCGTTAGAGTCTCTGGCTACGGCAATCCAGAAGAATGAGATATCTGCGAGGTTAACTATCGGTCCACAGATGGGTGACCGTTTTCGAAAAATGTTATAATCCTCCGTGCCTTGTAAAGCATGTTAAGCAGTCTGTCCTGTGCCCAATCTCTTTCCGGTAATGTCGGTTTTCCCATCGGGCTAGGAGAGTCAGGGAATAGAGAAAGCACTTGTGTTTGCGCACTCACTTGTGCATTATAACATCTCCAGCGTCGTTGGCTAGTCTATGGTGAGATTGGACATCGGTTAGGAAACAAACGGGTCTGTGGCGCGGTGGGAGTGTGTCCGACTGCAACGCAAGAGGTCGTGGGTTCGATTCCCACATGGCACACCACTTTGTTAAAATAAAAAAAAAATTGTTGTTCCGGGTCTGGGTGTACTTTGTCCGTGACTTGTATGTTTGTAAAGTCCCCCGCGGGAAAGGGCTTGTACCCTAATGCGGGAGTCGTCTTTTTCTTAAAAAAACGATTTTGATGTTTTTTTTTTTAATAGAAAGCTAGCATAATTGTTTTTTTATATAAAATATTAAGAAAATCTATAATGTGTCTATCAACATATTAATGTATTGTCATGTTATTAGAGATACACTAATGTAATTAATTACTTAATAATAATAAAATTGATTTGCATGCTATTGTCAATAGTTAAATAGGCTTGAACTGACATTATACTTCAACACCTGTTTATGTATACCCTATTTACTGCGAATAAAATTTATTTGCATTTGAAATTTTTTTTTGTTATTATACATATAATCGCTCTGGCCCGTGCAAGGCTACTTCCGGCGCAGCTTACCGGTCTGCTTCCCGGGCTGCGTGCCGCGTGTGTGAAAGCACCATAAGATTACTGGATATACTTATACTTATATCCGTTAAATTATTTTGAAGGTCTATGTTTTATTAGAATGAATAGTTTACCTAATAGTCGAATGCAATTTCCTTAGGTCTAAGTATACGTACATAGATTTATGCAAGTAAGTACTAGCATCAAATTTGTTCATCCGCTCTGTCGTGAGAAAATAAGAAACTTAGAAATCCACTAACGCATTTTTATTTTACCTATAGAAAGTTATATAAGAAACCGGGTTATGTGATCCACTTTTGAAAAATGTCTCATAATTTCAAAACTATTCATTTACCGTGTATAATTGTTATGAATATAGTTAGGTACTGTGGTGGATGTGTCGAGTGATTGAACATCTCACATGAAAACATAATGAGAGTTTTTTTTTCTTATAAAAAAGATAACTAACAATGTTGGATTGAGTACCACATTACTAGCAATATTGTTAACCCCTCCAGCACAGCTTGTGTTAGGAGTGGGTTCACGTCAGTAGTATAATGGGTAGGATTCGAACCCTCGACCTCACTATTGCGGAACCGATGCCTTAGCCATTGGGCTACCGCATTAAAGAGTTGTTAACTTTTTGCTTTGACGTTCTTTTAAATCCAATTGTTGAGGGTTAGTCCAACACAATTTGCTAGTGCGAGGTCAATAGACACAGTAAGAGGGGAATGGAGTTTGATTGATACGACTGTTACGATTGACGGCGTTTATTGGACTCAATATAAAATATGTTTTTTTTTTTTCCATTTATTAGGGTAAAAAAACAGTGTGGAAATACATATTAACATACAGAGTAATAATAACTACACTTACTAATTTCAACACCAACAACATTTACCACATATTAATGAAAGAAATTATCGTATTTAGTATTGAGGTTGAAAAAATACTTAACAGCTAGTGTAATGATTAGTTTTACAATAAATATAAAAAAAAATGTTTCCCGTAAGACACAGTTCTACAACAATTTATCATCCAATTCATAATACTAATACAGCGTGAGTTAATTAATTACTACTGCACAGAACATCAATGATTTTCTTTTTAAATGTGCTAGGTCTCGTTGCCACTATATCGATTTCATTAAAAAGTGTATTATAGGACTGTACTAGTCGATGCAGTGGTGAACGTTTACCAGCATTAGTGCGGCATCGATGATTGTAGCTTTGAGCGCGTCAGCAATTACTCCGTTACTAATATTACGAAATGTGCAACTTGCTTGTACACCAATTTTTAATATTTTTGAATAAAGTAGAATAGGCAAAAACGATTGGAAAAAGAAAATCGTCAGGGCCGACGACGGCCTGAAAAGTCGCATTTCATGAATTATTGTAAAATTATTTATTTAAGCTAGAAACTGTCTTGATGTGAATGCACCATTAGTAAAGGGAAGGTGTCTTTTGATTTCTCACAACGGAATTACGATCCTGTTCTTTGGACCTGGTACCAGCACAGGACCAAGACCACGTTACAGTACCTTAATAATAACTTATTTTTGTTATCCTAAAAATAACAGATTGTACAGAAATTCAATTTTGCAGACCCTTTTTTCGGTGTAAGATTATTATTATGGAATAAAAAAGCAAAATACATAGTTTTATAATGTATTATTTGTAATTTTTTTTTAATTAATATTACTCGTGCAATCGTAATCAAATATGTTATACATTCAACAAAAAGTAACAAATAATAATATATAATTTTTGTGTAGGTACCCTACACAATCTTCCGACCTAATAAATTACCTATTGGGTAGTAAAAGTATAACATTTTCAAAATTAAATGTAGGTATACTAATATTATAAAGCTGAAGAGTTTGTTTGAACACGATAATCTTAGGAACTACTGATCCGAATTCTTTTTCAGCCCATTTATCGAGGAAGGCTATAGGCTATATAACATCACGCTACGACCAGTAAGAGCGGAGCAGCAATGAGAAATATTGCAAAAATGGGGACAATTTACGCAGACGAAGTTGCGCGGGATAGCTAGTTTAGTATAATGATAAATCTTTCTCTTGATATTTTAAACTGTCGATAAGTCGAAGTATTTTAATCATTTAAAATTCAACATATTATTTGGCTTTGATATTGTGTTATTGACTGAAACTATTGAGAAAATTGACATTTAATTGTAAATGATTTGTCATAGATTTTTATGATATGATATATTTACGATAGGTAAGTAATAGGCATACCTATTATAATTTGGTGTAATAAATGACCGGGTGCACGTATGAAATAGTGTCTTAAAAAAATCATGTTAGGTATTGATCGGTTATTTTTAACAGGACATTCGTAATCCAAAAACTTGCTATTCGAACAATGGTACGCATCCGACTACAGGAATCGTGTAAAGAACACTTCAGGAACCTAAAAATTTTGCCCCTACTTTGTCGTACATTTTAATGGTTCTCATGGATGTTATCCGACATCCCGATAAATATGAAACGCCAGCGCTAAGAGCACAAGAAGGAAAGATCTGAGGGATCCTCTACGACTAACATTAAATGTGGCAAAGCATGGCTGTCGGTATCAGGCAGTTAAACTATTTAACTCTTTGCCAGTTGAGTGGAAAACTATTGTTAGCCCAAATATTTTTTAAAATAGGCTAAAAACCCTTTTGCTGAAAGACTTTAAGTTTTAGTAACATTATATAGTGACTGTAGTTTTCATTGTTATTATTATTCTAATATCTCTATTAAAATTGTCGAATTTAGTTATTATTGTTGTCTTATTATTATTATTTACTACTATTATTTTTATTATTGTGTTCCTTATATTAATTGACATATAAGTACATTCAAATACAATGTAAAAATTGTTCATGAATAAATAAATCAAATCAAATCAAGGTTGCTAAACAACGCGAATGGCGATATGTCATCAATGTTTTCTTAAGACGTTATGACGTAAAATTATCGTCCGTTAACCAACTTCACAGACAACCATTTTTTTAAAATTAAAACATAAAATAAAACTTATTATAAATATCGTAAAAATCCATCTTAATAATTACCTAACTAGTTTAAGCCCCATTTATCTAGCATTTGTAGTTCTAGAAGTTGTTTCTCAAAAATTAGGTACCTACAAATGATATATAAGTGGGGCTAAACCAAACATGTATGTAAATGACGAGATCTATTCGATTTACAATAAAAAGGGGATGTCCGAAAAATAAAACACAGTGTTTTTAAGTCCATTTTTCGGACATCCCCTTTTACGATAGGTAGGCAACTAAAGTTGGTAATGTGAAAAGAATCGCTGCGAGTTGTTATTGCCTTGTCCGTTTCAACAGCAATTGCTATGTGCACTGGATATTAGATGTAGGTACTTAGGTACACGAAGAATATTCTTCTCAACAAATTTCCCAAAACACAAAAAAAAACACTTGCAATTTACTCCAATCGTATTAACACACTTCAATAAAAATAAATAGTTCAATAAACTTCAAATAGGACCATATTCTTATTAAAAGTTATAGTCTATAATATAAAGAAATCGCCAACAAGCAAACATACTCGTTTACATTTATTACCACCAAACTGAGGGAAATCTCCCCCCACTATTAATTTTCCCCGACCACCATTGTGACACCATCGGCACAGTGCAAAAACTTGCACTACAGGGCTCATTACAGAGTGGGCGGGCCTTGAGTGACTATCACCAGAAGATTTTATACTTTATGTTTGTTATTTTAGAGTATATATTGCCAAAGAACTGTTTTCTAGTGCTTTGGCTTACAGCTCAAATAAGTACGTATATTGTAAGAACACTTGTGTAAGTGAGTAAGATGTACATAGTGATGAAATTATTTATCAGTTTTGTATAGGTAAGAGTATCGAAAGATTTATTTATTTGTTACAATCTTAAGTACCTAATACACGCTATTGCTCAGGGGGGTTACAAGGTATATTCGTTCCGGGGCGAATTCGATAACGTCGTACTAATCGTTCGCAAAAAAAAATAAAAAAATGTCTATGGTCTCCACAGCAAACGTCAAATTCTATACTTTAATTATTTTCCATTATCGACATCGCTTTTCGAATGTGACTTTGTCTAGACCACCAGGTCCTAGTAGTGTGATGATTATATCGTATAACTTAATCGGGACTTAGGAGATTAGGCTGCCAAAATTGTAATAGAATCTGTTCAGCAGTTTTGACGCCAACCCCGAACAAACAAGCAAAAAAGAAAGTGGTTATGGAAACCCTAGTTACTCGATCTAGGTAAGTTTTTTTTAATATCTTCAGTGTACGACTGAAGTATAACTCAGATATAGACTCAGATAATTTATAATAGTAACTTAGCTGACCCGCGAAACTTCGTCTAAGTAAATTTTCCGCGTTTATGCATCATTTTTCATTGCTGCTCTGCTCCTATTGGTCATAGCGTGGTGTTATATAGCCTATAGCCTTCCTCGATAAATGGGCTATCCAACAGTTAAATATTTTTTCAAGTCCGATTAGTAGTTCCTGAGATTATCGCGTTAAAACTAAAATAAACTCTCCAGCTTTATAATATTAGTCTAGATAATAGATAACACAGTAGTGAGAAGAAAGCTGATCCGTCTGATCGGATTGTGAACAATTTCGTTACTTTTAAATAAGATTAAAAGGTATTCTTTATTTTTCTATTTAACATAACAATGCAAATATTAACACAATATATTTACCACAAAGACCTCATAGCGTCTATCTGGGTAATAGGAGTCGTGCAAGATACAATTTATTTTTGTATATATCTACTAAGTAGGTATTGTTACACAAAATAAAAATATTATAATAATATTACTAAGTAATAATATAATATATATTGGGACAACTCACACAAAGCTATCTGATGCCAAACTAAGCAGAGCTTGTACTATGGAAACCAGACAACCGTTAAAGATACTTAAATTATTTATAAACACAGTTTTATCCTGGGTGGTGATCAAACTAACATTTCAAATAGTTGATGAAATAAATATACATTTTTTTATTACAATTTTATTTTATACCTATAAGTATTTTTTTTAAATAGATAACTAGTAATGTGGGATTGTAGTCCCACATTACTAGCAATCCTGTTAACCCCTCCAGCTAAGCTCAATAGCTTGTGTTAGGAGTGGGTTCACGTCGGTAGTATAAAAGGTAGGATTCGAACCCGCAACCTCACGATTGCGCAACCGATGCCTCAGCCATTAGGCTACCGCCGCTTTTCACAGATATATAAAGTCAGAGCATTTCCAAATTATTTTGAACTTTTGTGGCCCCTTTTGTACATAATTTGCAATTTATCCGTAAGCTGTGGCACAACGGTGTCTAAGGAAAACAGCATATTACTATAATAACAGGGGGTCAATTCACGTATTTAAAGCAGTGCAGTTGCAGTTCAGTTGCAGTTAAGTTTCGATTAAAACGACCATTTTCGTATTCTTGTAACTTTAGAATCGATCTAAAAACGCTTGCGCACCGTACTAGAATGTCGTTATTGCGCTCTCGAGACGCATACTTGACGCAGTTCATAGTTCAGTTTCAGTTAAGTCGAAGTGCGAGAAAATATAACTTTCTACAAATCAATCAATCGCCTTGTATTAACTCCTGGAAATATCTTTAGGTGAGGTAAGTACATGGTGTACTACATGTACTTACCAATTACCTATCGCAACCTTTATGTTCATTGAATTAACTTCTAAGATAATTTCAAACGTGAATAATAGATAGCTAGGTAAACCTATCTATTAATTATTTACGTTTGAACCAAATATGCTCCCAATCTACTTATATCTTCACTTACGGTCGGTCTCAATAATCTAACTACGAAGGATGATTGGATGGATTTGGCTACTAGAGGTAGTATTTTGACATATTTTGTATGTAGCTTAAATCAAATATACCTATAGCTCTAGAAGCCAAATCCATTGATAGTTAGATTATTGAAGCCGTTAGCCGTAGAAACCAATACACAACACAGTTGTACACTGAACGTAACTGTGTGTACAATAATACATAACTGAGTACAATAATACACAAGTACACAGGTCTAGACGACACGACACCCCTCGCCAAGTGTCTGGCGAACTGAATTATTCATCGCCACCACAGGACTGTTTGTTTCTGTTATACCTTATGTATATTTATTATTGATTGTATTGTACACAAAGATCGTCTTAATTATATAGAGAATAATATATTTAACAGTTCAGTTAAGCAACTTCGTGCTGCTTTACAAAGGGAACGACATCACAATCTTTCTTACAAACGTATCAGAAAGTATTTTCCGATTTCTGACATAATATTATAACCATCATAATGTAATTAAACTTGGAAATATTAATCCCTTTTAATATAAAATGATACATAAGACAAAATTAACTTTACTTCAAAACAATTGAACAGAACAACAATAGAACAACCGCTAAACGTATAAGCTGTATAATACAACAATTGCATTTTTGAAAGATAGAAAAATTTTAAGTCCGGACTCAGAAATCGAACCCGAGACTTCCGTACGCCAAACCGGGGCCGGAATCGAACCACCTATTTGGACTATGGTATTAGACCTCAAATTTCTCTATCCTTTCTTGCAAACGAGTTGGGCCGTCGCTGTCTCGAATTCGATTCCTGAGTTTGGACTTTAAATTTTTCTATCTTTCAAAAATGCAATTATTGTATTATAAAGCAATTGGCAAGAAATGCCAATTACTCTATTAATTGTTTCCCAGCAATTTTTTGACTTCCTCTTCCTTCTGTTCTAAGGGTTGATCTATTTGAGAGTTGCAGACAGACACACACAGGCTTTAAACATAACTTTTTAACTGAGGAACTAAAAACCGTTTAGCATAAACAACACAATATGACACCATCACAAGCAAAGAACGCAATTTCATCACAAAATCGAAATAACCAAACTAAGAACAGAAATAAATTAACTAAAAAATTTTATAGCCTAAATTATTTCCACAATTTAGAAATATCTAACGATATCACACATTATGGCTTAAGCGGTGTTCGGCAGATTTGGGATTAGGCAGAAACAGGATTTGGCAGAATCGTGCTATGACAGAAATGGTACATATCAACCCATATGATGGCCCACTGCTGGGCACGGGTCTCCCCAGTAGAACCTAGTAGTATGTAGATCCTGGGGGTAATTGCCATACCTAATCGCCACGCTTGGCGAGCGGGTTGGCGATCGCAGTAAGGCTTTAAGTACGCAGAGGACGCTGCTGCCCGTCCTCCGGTGTGAAATCCCTTAGTCGCCTTGACGACACCCACGAGAAGAGATGGGTTGGTACTATTCTTAAGCCGGTACAGTCACACAAAAAGTAACTTGTTTATTAAGGGGACATTACTCTGAGAGAATTATTTATTTAGCGCTACGTACACATCGACACGATCGCCGGCCTCGCTCTTCCGCACACAACCATTACTTCACAGTGCGCAGGAGCGCAGGTCAAAATAAAGTAGAATATTAGTTCGTACATATGTTAGATTACAGACGCCATGACTATTACAATACGAAAATGCTCGTTTTTGCATTTTTCCGCAACTTCAAGATTTATTTGCGGGATCATATTAAGACATATCCTTAAATTTCTTTATTTCATCTACTAGAGAAACTCTTTGACTAGTGACACAATTTTTTTCGTGTTTTAATATTTAGGTTTTCTATATAAATTTTTGAGAGAGCCGAACCCTGTTTCGCGTAATCTACCCTTAATATACACCCTTCTTAACAGAAGAAAGTCGAAATAGATCGATAAACATAGATTACTCCTTTTGGAATAGCAAGTTTCAGTTTCACCCCATCCGACACCAAGTAGGTACGCAATTTCTTCACAAAATGGAAATACAGCAGACAAAATAAAAATACAACTTCTTCATATCCTTCCCCATCAGGTGGAAGCCTCAAGTGCAGCCTTGAGTCACCACTTAAAGCCCCACGTATGAATAACCAAAACTCATAAACACTTCGCGAGATTCACCCCTATTTATCTGTTGAGGCGTCTGAAACAATATGGTGGATATTCTTACTTTACTTAGGGTGATAAGACAACTTTAAAAACTTATAGGTACATAAAAGCATAGCGAGAATACTGATTGAAATTTGTCACGGAGATAAGTTGTTTCTAGGGAAGGCAATAAAATTGTAAAACACAGACGACGCGGGCGGGCGTAAGATGTTCAAAACATTTTTTTGTGATATCAAGTAATATTGAGTCTTAAGTTAAAATCTTTCGTATAATTATGTTCATCATTAATTTAAAGTACCAAAGTACATGTAATTCTGATAAATATTTTTTTGACTTGTCTTATAAATCGATGACCGGGTGCGCGTACGAATAAGTGTCTAAAAAAAGTCACATTATTGATCGGTTGCTAAACAACAGTGAATAGCGATTGCAGCGATATGGCATGCGATACAATTGGGACTAACGTTATTGATTGGTTGCTAAGCAACGCGAATGGCGATATGTCATCAATGTTTTCATATGACGTTATCACTTATTGTGTTGTATGACTCTACGGACAACCATTTTTTTATTTGGATTTCTAAATGGTTTGTCATTATTTACTTCCGAATGATGTGAAATTTGTACGAAAGCGTACCCTACGTCTTCAAATAAATTTTTAGCGAACCATTTATTTCAATATAAGAAATTTCAATAAAAAAAATTATAAATGTCAACTGCTTTGACTTGTTGTCGCAATACAATGCCTATTGCCTGGTTGTAGTATCGATTACCACACAGGACAAAACTTTGCGAAATTTATTAATATTTGTTTATTTTGTATGTTTCTAATAACTAATTTGAAAAGAGTGGCTATGAGACTTTATTGCTAAGTTCTATTCTCACTGGCTTTAATTATATGTATGTATAGTAGTGGACTTATTTCATTATTTTATAGATGAAAAAGTTACATAATAGAATGAACAGATAATATACATTAACTAATTGATTAAAACTAAAAACTAACACTAAATAATGGGCCTGGGCATAGTTCCACAGATGCTGGCAGCATTTCCTCGCTGTATAGCAATGCTGATGCGTTGAGCCAGGAAGCTGCCGGCGCAACGGTCACAAGTGGAGTCTATTTATCAAACAACGTGAGTGTTTCATTCAACAAATCATTACTTAACTTACTGTAATACAATTCGGTGATTTTCTTTTTATAAGCTTTCCATTTTGAAACGGCCACTTAAGCTGATTTATTTCAAAATTGATACTTTCAAACAGTCATTGATTTGCTTTTGTCGATCATCAAGTTTGAACCAGCCTGACGTTATTGGTCGATTTCATTATTCGAACGTGAAGTTGGAACGACAGTTAGCAGTTTTAACGCCCCTTATTCTGCGTGGGGGAAGCAGAAACCTATTTCAATATTTATACGCAGATGCCTTCACACCAAAACGTTCCCTTCATTCCCCTACAACCATTCCTCGTATCCTAGTTTATCAGGCTATCTTCAACTCACAAATTGCGGCGCTATAGTTGTTGCCTTGATATAAATCTTCTATTGAAAGAAGCCCCGTCGCCATTCACGGGGTCTTTTCAACGCTTGCAGGACAAACAGACAGACGGCTGTATGCAAACACTCCTGTGCCGGAGATCAAAGCGCGATATCATAGAGTTCCCGGTTTAATTTGGCGCCAACTGACAGGACGCCATTTTTTCGCGGCATTCCGTTTTTTTTCTACGGTTGATGAGGCATTGATTTCTTTTTTTCGAATTTGGAATTGATTGTTTATGGTTATTCTAATTAGGCAAACTAGGGCAACTTTAGGTTATAATAATATCAGTTGGATAGCAACTACGCAAAAGAAATTAAAATTTACAAATTTATGCGTAGACTGCACTGCAAATGGAGTCTCCATACCTTCAATTTCACAATCCGATAGGACAGAAATCGTAAAGAGATTAGGTGAAGGATCGAACGAAAAGCTGCCACCCATCTTTGGAATGTGGTAACCACTGCATGAAGGACCCCTTTAATATCTAATAAACTATAACCTTCTACTAAACAGTAGGTAATTATTTCGAAACAAAGTGTCCCAAATCTCATCTTTATGGCGCCATTACTTAGATTAAACGTTATACTGTTATGGGACGCCATGGTATTATCGTGATGGTGGTTAGCCACGGCATGTTTTAATCGATTAGGACACAACATGAGTCAAGGTTAGGGGTTCGTTTGTCAAAAAATATTTCACAAGTCAATTAAATTTTTATTAAGTTTGTACTAGTGATTAAATATCACTAGTACAAACTTAGCTCACATGAGAAGAATCTGGCCGGAAACACTTTTCTTTTATTTTCTTACATACATACAACAAACATACAAAAAATGGCCGATAAGTGAATCTGTCACGTGAACATCTGTCATTTGACGTTTGACGTAGTCCCGTAGTAGCAGAATTACGTTATATCTTTAGAATTATGTATTGAGGCTATTTAAATGTATATATATTTAATGTTTCGTTGACAAATAAGCTATCAGAAAAAGTATAAATGTGCACATTTCACTTTTTATTAGTATTATAGTATTTTGTCAATTCGAAGATAAAAGCGCATCACGTGATTTTTTATTCATTTTTTTTTAGAAAAAATGTTATTGATAAAAATAAATGCCTTTAATTAAAATAAATTATATTGAACCAACTTTATGGTTACAATTTGACACGGGAATAAACGCGTTTAATCTAAGTAAAGTATTTACCTTATGCTTGACGTTTCGATCGGGTTACACCGACTCAAATTGTATTTATAATGCAACGCGTAAGTTTAAAAGTTATAACTTTATGGTTTATCGTATCTGTGCAGACAAATGTAATTGTGTCTATGTTTGGTTTTGATGATTTTGATCCTCAAAACCAAACCTCAGAAGCAAGGGACGGCTTTTGATGACATTTCAATGGGGCTAAGGCAGTTGTCCTACCGCCGGCGAGTGGCGAGCAAGTACCTATCAACTATTTTCCCGCTCAAGAAACGTACAATAGATGTACATCCCACGTAAACAAAAGAGATACATAGATATATAGAGCGAGTTCTCGTCGACACGACAGTGTGAACGATCGATCAATTATTAATATATGTATCTCTTTTGTTTGCACGGAATTTATATCTACTGTACCTTTATAACTATTTATTATACGGGAAATAACACGCATTGATTACCTTAAACCCGCTTGTGACCACGGCCGGTGCAACCTGGTCGAAACGTCAAGCAATTTTAAGGTAAACAATGCGCGTTAATTCCCGTATAATAAATAGTTATAATCATGCGACACGAAAGTTTAAAGGTACAGTACTAAACCTTTCTTGATCGGAAAAATGGTCATTAGCTGCTCGCTTTCTCGCCGTTGGTGGTACAAGTGCCTTACGTGGACCTTAAACTATTATTGCGAAAAGTTTATGAACTTGCAGGACCCTTATTCACATAAAATACCTAATAGACACTAATCCTACTTACTGCAAACATTATAATTATTATTAATCCGAAAATTTGTGAGGATTCTATAGTTGTTGCTCTTTTACTCAAAACTACTGAAAGGATTTTGATGTCACTTCAGAGTAATTTACTTCATGCAATAGAATATTACATCTTTATTATTTATATATATATATATAAAAATGTTATGTTGGTTTGTGTACGCTTCAAAAACTCAAAAAGCTCTGCACCGATCGAGCTGAAATTTTAGCATGATATATAATCCGCATCAAGGATTGTTTTTATATCCACAAGTATTGCAAAATTAAACTTATATGACATGTATTCTTTGTTTTGTTTCTCACCACAGCGAAGCGTGGCAGGGTACAGCTAGTAGGTTATAAAAATCCAACATAAAACGCGGGAAGGCACCGGAAAAGCTAATGAAAACTAACAATACAATATTTTTCTATCAACAAAGTACATCTAATCATTACTTCCTCTTTTTATCTATGGTTTCTTATAAAACGCTGATGCGTATGTATCGAATATTGACCACTATCGACCAGTAGGCAATAATATAAGATTACCATTCGTTAGACCGCATTAAGCATAAGAACTCAATTCATGCCGTAATCTAATACACCAGCATAAGTTATCTATGATGATTAGGGATGCCATAATGTCGGAAAATGAGGGATTTTTGTTTTATTTTTATTATGTTTTTATTATATCGACTTACTGTCGATTGCTTAAGTTAAAATTTAGGAATTGTATATGTATAACTCCCAACCTTCTTCCTAATATTCTGTTAATAATATTTCTAATATGAAAGTTTAGGTGGATGGATAGATGGATCTTTGTTACTCAATCACACCAGAACCACTGAACGGATCTAGATGAAATTTGGTACAGAGATAGATTTAATCTGTAATAGTACATATGCTATTTTTTATCCCGGAAAAATGTATGGTTCCTGTGGTATAAATTCGTTTTCAAAATTTCATTTAAGCGTTTGTCCTCGTAGACAACAGCTGGTAAAAAAATAAGGTAAGGAAGTATTATACGTTTGTGGTTGTACGAACTATTCAGTATTTTTTTTTAGAATATAATTGATAGTGACGTAAAGGAATCACAATTACAAAAACACCTTCTCTTTAAATTCGCTTTAAGTTGTAGGTATCTGTCTGCTGTGAGCTTTGTTCATTCAAACTACCTTTATACAGATTTGGATACAAATTTTACTATAGTATTTAGGTAATTTATTTAAAGATTAATGTCATATTAATGATGATAAACTTTCGTGATTCGTACACATTTGTATATAATTGTACACATAATTTCATATCACATTTATAAAAAGTGGAAAAAATTACCTTAACTATAAAATAAGATCTGCTCGTTAGTAATTTGAAAACAAGAGTTTTTATCGATAATGACGGATTTGATTCTGGCGGAGCACGAGAGGCAAATAGCAGTGTCAGACCGAACCTGCTTAAGATGGGGGGTATGGTCAAAGAAATTCAATACACAAAACAATCGTCTGGGGGGAGAGGGGGCACATACCGCCAGGCCCTCCCTCTCCCCCTAGATCCGTGTCCACAGGAGCTACGGCAAATTGTTTAAGGTTTTTTCTCTGTAGGTTTATTTTAAGGTTGTATAACTTGTATGTACTCCACTGTAAATACTCGTGGCAATAAAGATACTTTGGTTTTTTTTTTTTTTAAATGTATAATCGAGACTATCCGTCAAGAGTCAGTAAGCGTAGTGACCCTAGGCGGTCAGAATTGATGGGTTGCCGTCATTGTGGCGTCCGTCAATCTTCATAATGACCGCAGCGTTATTCGCTATGAATTGATGCTTAGTTAGTTATTTCTGTAAACCAATATTGAATGATTGGAATTTAATTATCTTTCTTGGCTTTAGATAAACTATTGTTATTAAATTATTAAATATTGGCGTTAAAAAGAAAAATTGGAAATTCAGGCCCAGGAGTCGAACCTGAGACTTATGTCATAGATTTTAATATAGCAGTTTTATTCCTTTTCACGATATTTTTTGTTACTCAGCAACATCCGAACTACTGAAGGGATTTCTATGAACTTAAAAAAAACTAACCGTAATATGACATTTGATGAAAATGGTTACCAATCCATGGCCTTATATTGACTACATGCTTAACATAACCCCACCAATAAATCAATAGCTTTTAAACACGACTATAAATTTCAACAACTAACTGACCAAACAATTTTCAAAATATTTTCTCTAAAATCCCATAGTCATAGATAAAACGGAAGTGACGTTGACGTTGCGCGCGCGCCGGGCTTCCTGTCGCGTGCTAGCCAAAATGGCGGCCGCCTGCTTCCGGTTACAAACGGAAGTGACGCAGAGGGTGCCAGGAGATTGCGAATGTTATAAATTATGGTTAGGGATGCTGCGACAAGGGAATTATTTAGATTTGCGCCATCATTGTCGTGTGTGACGAACTAATGGCTTATCAGTTATTTGTTCACACAGTTATAGCGTAGATTGTAGTTATGGAAACAAAAATGACTTGTAATCGATAGAAGTTTGTAATTTTGTAAAGTTGTAGGGAATAATCTCTGGATCTACCGAATCGATATTGAAAATTCCTTTACCAATAGAAAGCCACGTTATTTGTGAGTGTCATAAGCTATATAACATCAAGCTACGACCAATAGGAGCGGAGCATCAATGAAAAATGTTGTAAACGAAGTTGCGCGGGTTACGTAGTTAGTGTAATAGTGTTTCTATAAAGCACCTGAAAAACAGAAGTTTTTTTTTATATAAGGGAACTAACTATCTTGTTAACCCCTCCAGCTAAGCTTATCTATAAAACACTAAATCCTCCCTTCCCCCGTGGGTTCGTCTATGTTAAAGTTTTGTGTAACATCGAGTAACACCAATCATGGTGTGTTGCACAGCACAAAGCTGACGTAGGTCCTATTTGTCCGGCGCTGAATCACAAAAATGTATAAGTTTTAAGATTTTTTTTTCTGTGCGCTGTGACAAATAAAAAATATTTTCTTACTTTCTTTCTTTCACAAGAGTTTATGGGTTCGATTTCATACGGGACACCGCTCTTGAGATGCCCAATGTTGTTCCGAATGTAGGTGTACTTTGTGTCGCATAAATTGTATGTTTGTACCTACTCAAATTTGTATTCAAATTCGTAATAGTGACTATGAAGCGAACATAGTTGTATTTAAGATTTATAAACTGTTTGTTTTCCTAAGACTGCCAAATAAATATAAATAAATCAATACCCTGCGACACAGTGCTTGCACTGTAAAGCCTCTACTGTAGTTGTCTTAATAATCCAGATATATTTACTTAGAGATCGGAATTTGAGCTTTTTTCGCAATAAAGTTATGAACACAAAAAATATTGCTTCATAAACGCAAAAATAGTCACATAATCACTTACGACAGTATTACAAAAACGTTACAAGAACAAATTGCCTGCTCTACAACTATTATAACTACATTCTCGCTCTGTAAAACTTTGAGAATGCGACTATAATGCCATTTACGACAGCTTTCTAGTAATAAAAAATATAAAACGACTTAATAGCTACAACCAATGTGGTTTTACTAAGAAAAAAATAACTCAAATGATCGTTATAATTGCTCAAAGTCCCTTGTCTGTAGAATAATGGCACTTTGTATACATATCATGGTTAGGCAGAAATATATTAGTTATGGAAGACTGAATATGGTTACGGGGCGAAAAATTCATCGCCATGTAATGTGTGGTATAGAATGTTGGAAATTGTTTATGGGTTCCGTATTGTTGTTGTAATATTTTGTACAGGTATAGTTTGTAACAGATTTAGTATGTAATTAACTTTGAAACTTCCAATCCATTTGTCATGTAATTTTTTTATGGAGCTTGATTAGGTAGTTTAGTTGATAAGTTGAATTTGGATTTCAATCTTGGTTTTAATTATGATTATAATTTTGATTGTATTTTGTTTGTTAAATTTTAATTTTGATTTTAATTTTATATTGTATTTTAAATTGTTTTTATTTTTATTCTAATTTTATTCTATATGTCATTTCTTAATTTTGATTTTTAGATTTATTCCTACTTTATAAACAACAATTTCAATATTGTTAATATAAAGGGATGGACCGAGACAGCCCCAACACAAATATTTATAATTATTTACTAGGGATGTCTCATTTATATCAAAATGTGTATGTGAAAACTGTTTTGAGACAAACAAACACTTTCAATTTCAAGTGATTGCCTAAAATGTTATTGCTGCGATATTAAAGCCTGAGGCGTAGGGGACAGTTAGTTTTATCTAACAGTTTTACTTAACAATATCTTATACAACGTGGATGTTTTTTTTTTAGAAAATGTGGACTTGTTAAAAGTAACGTTTAATAACCCGGCTACGCTTATCATTTTAACCTTATTTTCTGCTTCGGAAGCTACCTATCTTATGTTAGAGAAGAAATAATCCACAGCTCGCTCACGAACAAACAGAAAAGCAGAAAAACAACGTAAAGTCACATAACTTCACAACAAAGAACCATTTTGCACCACAGAACCCAAACAAAAAAAACAATCAAAATTACCCATAATAGCGTTATAATGACGCTTTAATAGATTGTGTTAGCACAAATATATAATTAATTACATCTCGGTCGTATCTACCTTGAATCAATTACGACATACAACGTCGTATCTGCATATTTACAGGGAAAAGGGGACTAGTTGAACGGTACATAGGGTATAACTGTCGGATCTTTATATGGAACTATTGTACAGTTTGGTTTAAAAACTGTTGAAGTATAACTACTTATGTGAACGTAGGTATATCTGTTCTTAATGTTTCCCCGCGCGTAGGTGTTGGTTGTCGTAGTATAAGTCTGCTTGTTTTTTTCCCAAGCTTTGATCATCTTTCGTGCATAATACCAAACATAAATATCGGCCCCGTAGTTTCGAAGACAAACGCCTACTCCTACTAAATGTTTACAAACTCTACCTATATAAAATACTAGCTGACCCGCGCAATTTCGTCTGCGTAAATTTTCCCCGTTTTTGTAACATCTTGCATTGCTGCTCCGCTTCTATTGGTCGTAGCGTGATGTTATATAGTCTATAGCCTTCCTTTAGATTTTTTTTAATTCGGACCAGTAGTTACCGCGTTCAAACAAACAAACAAACTAACTTCAACTTTATAATATTAGTATAGAGCTGATAAGCGCAACTTCTTATACGTCAATTTTCTCGGTTTTTGCAACATTTCTCATTGCTGCTTCCCTCCTATTGATCGTAGCGTGATATTCCTCGATAAACGGTCTATACAACAGTAAAAGATTTTTGATTCAATCCAGTAGAATCTGAGATTATCTCGTTCAAACAACCAAATAAACTCTTCAACTACTCTACTGTGCTAGGCCTAGGTCTGGTTTTCAATGTAAAACTACTTAGAAAACAAAAGTTTAAATTTAAAAAAAATTTAATTGCTAAACGACACAAAAATAGCCATACAAGATCTATCGAAGGCAAATAAAAAGTACATTATACCATTATTTATAAACAAAATTTTCAACAGTCAGATAGAATCAATACAAAAAGAATCAATAGGTACAAAATATGTCGAATACAAATAAAAAAAAAAACTAATCAAAGTCTACATTATCAATGCTACATCACTTTACAACCAACAATAAAATGATAACACGATTAAACGGATCACAAAATTCAATTAAAATAAAATCTCAATTAATATTCTCAATTGCGGTCCATTCGTTTAACAATACAATTAAAAATAAACATTGAAAAGGACATCCTGATTAACATAATTAAAAAATCGACTAAACTGATTTAAAGAACTATATACCCACATCACTCAAAGCTTTTAATTGGCAGGATCTTAGTACTCCATTTTATGCACAGGAAACGTACAATTCTGCCTCAAAAGAGTTTTTAGGTTCGTTCTTTTGACGATAGGCCTCAGGCCACATGATATGACAGATTTATTGAAAGACCCAATGCGTAGTCAAATTAGACGGATATATCAATCTCCCTTTTTGTGTGATTAAGTCCTTTTTGATGAGACCGATGAATAGTGATGTACTCGTTAGTCGATTTTACGATTTTATTTTCGGGATGCGCACGTCAGTTTTTAGGGAGTTGTTTGTTGAAATTAATTGCTCTTTTTGAAGGATATGTCGGTGTGTTTGTACTGTTTTTGTTCGTGACATTTTGTTTTTGGTTCGTGATATGAGAGTAGAGTTGGAGGTCTGAAATTTAGTTTAAGTGTGTTTTAAAATTTGTAGTAGGATACCTGATTTTTTATAAAATTTGGGTTATATTTTACCTAATCTTCATTTTCACTTTGATTTTTTTACTAATTCATAACTAGTTGCAATTGCTAGTTAAAAAGAACTAATTGCGTAAAAAATAAAAACTTCAAAATAATTGTCACTACCCTAACACTAACTACATATAAACAAAACTCACTCACACATACACAAACACGCTAGGGTTGCTCCCCGCATGTTTGCACACGAAATAGATCTGTTGGAACAGTTGATTGTCGATCGAAACTTCACAAAACTGACCACTTGGAATCGGATTACTGGTTCGTTACGTATATTTTTAGTATTTGACCACTAACTGGGCAAACTGGGCAAACAAATACTGTTAGTTTGTTATCCGTTGTTTGTTAACCCTGGTTGGACCTCGTTTAGTTACTGCTCAGTAACTTAATTTGAAGTTTATGTGGATGTGGCCATGCTAATATTAAAAGGACATTTGGAGAGGAGAGAGTTGACAACATTTGAATTTCTAGGTTTGCTAGCTTTAATTTAAGACCATTTAAATACACTATCATATCTACCATTAGATGGTAAGCATGTTTCCTATGTAAAAACTAACAGAGATTTATATAAGAGATATATTTCAATTGCATATTCATGGACGACGAAAAAGAGATATGAAAATGGTGGCAAACTAAGCCATAATTTTCATATTTCCACTTCTCTATACTTGAAATTGTAGGTAGACCTTAGAAACATGTAAAAAGAAAAGGCTTCATCGTATTCCGACGCGCCCTTGGCTGGTGTTTTTAGGAAATTGTACCTCTACGTGGGCCCAAGTTTATGTGATAGTTATGTACGTTGACGGAGTCGTCGGGTACTGCTGGCCTATCTATATCTATACTAATATTATAAAGCTGAAGAGTTTGTTTGATTGTTTATTTGTTTGAACGCGATAATCTCAGGAACTACTGATCCAAAATTGAAAAATTGCAGTAGCGTTGGATAGCCCATTTATCGAGGAAGGCTACAGGCTATTTTGCATCACGCTACGACCAACAGGAGCTGAGTAGCAATGAGAAATGTTGCAATAACAGGGAAAATTATATATATGATAATAAGCCTATAGGCTTATTATCCGATCAAGAGCACTTCCACACCAGAGGAAGAGCACTTGGCGCATGTTTTGCTAAGGTGTATTTAGAATTTTTTAACCTGGACTCGAAAAATAATCCTGAGTACGCCTTTGAGTAGAGAGTTGAGGTAATTCGTGATACCCCTGAAATTGTGTATTTAGACTACTATCAAAATAAAATATTTTAAATTAATCATGCAAAAATATGCCATAAAATGTCCTGAAAAAACATGCTTTTGTATATTTTTACGTGTTTATTAATTTTTATTATTTAATCATAAAAATAAATACTAAAAGTAAACGGTTTGACCATTGAAAACATGTGACGTCAGATGCTTGAATTTTGTACAAACTTGTACAGGGTGAGTTGTTTTTAAAGTTTTTTAAAAAGAAGCTGAATTGACTTTAGTCAAATGCCTTCGGCTACTCTACCAGCTAGCATCAGTCGAGCTACAAGCGTGTTTGACTTGGAGCCGGCAAGAGCGTGGTCCAGAGCTCCATACCTAGATTTGTTGCGAACCCACGACCTCTTTCGTAGCAGTCGGATACACTCCACCGCGCCACAGAGGCAGTTAATGTAGTATATATATTTTTTGATGAAATCTAAAATACTTGCTTAAAAATAAATCTTGTAGCTTCAGTAGAGTCAGGGGTACTGTCCATTGTAGTTAGTTTATTTGGACAACATTGATAGTTTATATGGTTTGTTTTGGCAAGTTTAACCAAATTGTTAATTTATTAGTGGTTTGGATTATATTAGTAATAACACGTGAGTGACACCCCTGACATTGCTAGTATACATAGGCTACGCTACCAGCTAGCATCAGACTATCAGTCGAACGATAGGCGTGTTCCACCTGGGGCTGACAAGAGCGTGCAGTGGTCCAATGATACCTAGATTTGTTATGTCCTCGGATTTAATTATTTGAATATTTTTAAAACAATCCTTTATTCCTTCCAGCTTTCCAGGAATAGGGTAAATAAATAATTGGATTTTTAGATTTTTTTTATGGGGTGAAAAAGTGGCACCTTTTTATGTTGAAATCTAAAATACATTTATTCTATCATTCAGATAATAAATTTATTTTCAATAGTTTATAAGCATTTAAGCACATATAGTTTTCACATTGTAAGTGGATGCTCCTACAATTTATTCTATACTAGCTGTCCCGCGCAACTTCGTATGCGTAAATTTTCCCCGTTTTTGCAACATTTCTCGTCGCTACTCCGCTCCTATTAGTCGTAGCGTGATGTTATATAACCTATAGCCTTCCTCGATAAATGGGCTATCCAACAAAAAAAGATTTTTTTAAATCGGACCAGTAGTTCCTGAGATTAGCGCGTTTAAACAAACAAACAAACAAACTCTTCCGCTTTATAATATTAGTATAGATATAAATATTGTACCTTTACGTAGTTTGTCTATATCTATACTAATACTATAAGGTTCAAACAAACAAACTCTTCAAGTTTGTTTGTTTGAACACGATAATCTCTGAAACTACTGGTCCGCATTGAAAAAAAAATTTTACTGTTGGGTAGAACACTTATCGAGGAAGCAAAGGCGAAGGGGTTAATTTTTTTTTCAGGTAACCCGATACAAAAATATATCTTGCTGGACATGGTTCTCTGTACTAAGTAACTACAATCCAAAGGGAAACCGAAAGTAATGGTGTTCTGAGGACCCTCCGCCACTGCGAGGAAGGCTATAGGCTATATAACATCACGCTACGATCCATAGGAATGCAAGCAGCAATGAAAAATACTGCAAAATGGGGAAAATTTACGCAGACGAAGTTGCGCGGGTCAGCTAGCTATTCATACAATTCAGATGACTTTACTTTCTGCTGCACTTATTTCATTTTGACTACAAAACTGATTTTATCGGTTGTTTCGGTTTTATTAATTTTAGCTAGGTACTAGGTAATTATTATATATATAATATTTAATTACCTACTTCCCCGCAGTAAGTAGTTAATTAAAAATATTTGCCAATACTTTTCTAGATAAGTACCATCATTTGAGCTGTTGACCATAGGCTTATTTCCATCTGGATCTATATAATACTGTAGTTTTCTAACCCTAGAAAACCTTAATTCCATTAATTAACATAAAAAGAAACAGACAAGTAATTTCATGCGTATTTAAAGTAATAAAGTAGAAAGGGATCGCATAATCAGTGACAGAGTGACAGTTCGTCGGGAACAATCGGGATCTATCGGCGACATTGCGGCGGGCACTCGGGCTGCGCCGACGACGATCGGGAGCGGCCGTAATTGTGCAGATTGATGCGTGAGCGCAACCAACTCTGTATTGAATAAGATTAAATACTTACTTGAATAAAAATAGTAGATAATCTTAGTAACGTAAAATACTACATATAGCCTGTAGAGACGTAAGTACTTAAAACCAGTTTTATTTTTTCTCTCACTAAGTGAGTGCCTAGAAATGGCGGTAGCCGAATGGCTAAGGCATCGGTCTCGCAATCGTGAGGTTGCGGGTTTGAATCCTACCCATTATAATATCGACGTGAACCCACTCCTAACACAAGTCTTTGAGTTTAGCTGGAGGGGTTAACAAGATTGCTAATCATTTGGGACTCAATCCCCCACATTGCTAGTTATCTTTAAAAAAAAAAACCTAGTTAGTATATTTGTTACGGATAACCTCCGTAATTGCTGGACAGATATTTACTGACAAGTAGCTAGCTTTAAGCAGTACACATTTTAGGCTTGACCTCTAAAATATTGAGTCCCAGTGTAATCGGAACTTTTATTTTTCGTGTTAGGAAACTGCAAATTGCCAATATTAGATACTAGTACCTAGATGACCGAGCTTTGCTCTGTATTTTTTTTTAAACGGCTTTTTCTGAAAATGAAACCTAGCTGAATCGATTCATCGCCCCCGAAACAATTATGCATACCAAATTTCATGAAAATCGCTGGAGCTGTTGCCGAGATTCAGATTACTTAAATACAACGTTATTCTTGACTAGCTGTCCCGCGCAACTTCGTATGCGTAATTTTTCCCCGTTTTTTAAACATTTCTCGTCGCTTCGCCGCTCCTATTAGTCGTAGCGCGATGTTATATAGCCTATAGCCTTCCTCGATAAATGGGCTAATCAACAAAAAAAGAATTTTTCAAATCGGACGAGTAGATCCTGAGATTAGCGCGTTTAAACAAACAAACAAACTCTTCCGCTTTATAATATTAGTATAGATATAGTGCAAATCTGAAAGTAGTTTGCTCGGAATTAGTAACACAATTCAATGGGGTAGTATTGAGTATATTTTTTAATTAATTAATTACTCAATCATTTATTAATCATTAATTCTTTAATCATTCTATAATATGTATGTATTTAGAAATATATAAGTATGTTTATCACTTGTCTGGTTTCAATAGTAGGTACAAGTACTGCTTAGTTTGGGATCAGATAGCGTTGTGTGAGTTGTCCCATGATATTATTATTATTGTGATGTGAAATGTAATCATCACTTATTTTTCAATAATAACCATGGATTTAATATTATGAGTCGCAATAAGCACGACATATATAAGCAAGTTTTCATTTTCTTTTTTCTTGAAGTAAAAATCTTGTTGGGGTGTTTAAGCTTTGTACTATACCAAAAGTAACCTAGTATACAAGAATTCCTCGTTTAAAGGTATTATATTCTTGTAAAAAAATAAAAATGACAATATATAAAATAGGTACAATAAAAAATTAAGCTTCAGTGTGTATCTGTCACAACAAAAAAATATACAGATTCGATTTTTCGAGAAATTTATAACCCATGCGAATCTGGGCTTAGTCATGGAACATTTCACAAATAGCATGTGAATTTTGCATCGGGGTTCAAAAATAAACCTAAATAACCAGTGAGATGGGATCAAAAGTACTTACACAAAGAATACGCCGTAAAGTGTCGCAGCACTCGCCATAAATTGTACTGCTGTGATAGCTTCGCCTCACAATGAGCGATTTAATTCAGGAATTGAGGACTGCATAGATGAATACGGCGAGGGCGCAGTACCAGCGAGCGAGAGCTTAACGAGAATTTATATAGAGTTACATTGGGTGTTATAGCAGCATAAACACACGCTATACACCGTGAAATTGTACATAGTAGTTATGGAGCCGAAAATGTTGATTTTCATATCAATAACCTGGTCTAGATATAAAGAAATATTGGCATATTTTTAATGAACATAACCCTAACCCTAAATTGCACTTTTTGGGTATTGAATTACTATGAATGACATCTTATGATCGTAGTACCTATTACTTAAATAGTAGACTAGCTGTCCCGCGCAACTTCGTATGCGTAATTTTTGCCCGTTTTCGTAACATTTCTCATTGCTGCTCCGCTCTTATTGGTCGTAGCGTGATGTTATATAGCCTTCCTCAATAAATGGGTTATCTTAACAGTGAAAGATTTTTTTAATTCAGATAAGTAGTTCCTGAGATTACCGCGTTTAAACAAACAAACGCGATATTTATTAAGTTCTGATATTTTGACTTCAAGAAATCCCGCAGACAGCCAGCTAACTTCTTTTTCAAAAATCTTGGCGTTTTCAAACCATCATTGATTAACGAAATAAGCACATTTGAGGTTGCGTTTGAATAGCTTAATGCTCCAGATTTTTTGCCACACAGTATCCATTTGACCGAGATATCCAGCATCCAGCATTCAACCAAATGGACAGTAGAAAAACACGTTTATACGAGTCATTAAGGGCCATGTCATCTGCCAAACACATTACAACTCCCGACGTAATTAAATGGAAAGAGAAATTTAGCTAAACAGAGCATAAAAGTAAAAGCAACAATAAAACCATAAGGGGTGGCAATTGAGGGGTGAACTCACAAGATATTTGGTCTGATCTTACTGCAGCGTCATTATGGCAACACCGGAAGCTACGTCAGGCGCCGCGGCGCGTGCGTAACAAATCACTACTTTACAACTTCCGTTTAGCTCATTCTATTCCGAAGCGCGCGGGAGATCGGACGTGCGAAAAAACGCAGTGTCGTCTAATAAAATCTGGTCACGCTTCGCTTGCGTCGCGTTTTCGTGTGATGATATTATGGAATATAATAATTTGTCTTCTTCTCCCTACGATAGGGGGATTACAATAGTTATTGCTATTAATTTTTTGCTGGTCGCCACGGTAGATTAAGTTTGACAGCGCGGGGTATATGACTTCTAGTGATTGTTGAAGATTTGGGGTTACTTTTTTTTAAATATTTGTAATGTTATTAGGAAAAAAATATTGGGGATAGTAGGTACTCCGCCAGAAGGTGACAGTAAATATTTGATGTACGGTGGAGTTTAATTATTAGAAATACCTTTAAATTGCTTGACATTTGACCAGGTTACACCAGCCATGGTTTAGTTAAGATTCCGTTACCGACCCCCCCCCCCCCAGACGATTTTGACACTGGATCGGAATGTTTAGACAGGCAATTGCCCACCTCGGTGGTGGTGGATATGGTGTATCAGTCATGCGAGCGACTCACACTTGGCCGATAGGGTTACACGTTGGCCCCCTCCCTAACAAAGTTCTGGAACCGCACCTGCTACCGAGGCTAATGATTCGTCGTCTACCCTCGTTTGATTTTTTTTTTTTGCAATTGGCAGAGGTCATTGAATAGTAATTGGATACTAATGACAGTGAGATAAGCCAATACCTATCTCATATTCTTATTGGAACTTTTAGGAAGAGTTCCCAATACTTCTAGTCTAGTCTCTCTCTCTCTCTCTTCAGTCATACAAGCTTTTAGGAGTGGTCGTGGTTATTTATGATTATACATCTGCATTGTATAATGCAGTCCTCGCGATGTGGCAACACTTGTGGTCTTCACCATCACGGGAACATTTTACTATTGAGGCTTTTACCAAATACAAAGTACAATAAATTAAAAAATTGTAAGTAAACAAACGGCGTATTTCTGCGTTTTAGGATCTCCTTATAAGTTAAAACCTTGTCATAAAAAAACTGATTTACTCACAATTAATTTAATTAATTCCCACACAAGACCATATCAAGTTAATTTATAACCAAAATGATAATTCAATAAAAATCACCGCCCGAATCATAAAATTTATTGATGGCGATCATAAAAAACCACTTCATATCCAAAATTGTTTTCCACCGACAAACAAACAAGCAACGTAATAAATTTTAAATGTATTAAATGAAATCTCTTTTGACCACCGACCATTCTAACTTGATCTTTGTCTACTGAAAATAATTCTCTTCTGTGATCTAGTTTGTTTTAGACAAAGAGGGGATGGGTAGGTCTTTTAATGTTGGTGTGTGGTTCCCCTTTGCCACGTGTCTTAGGCACCCTTTTGCGAATTCGTAGTTTGCTTGTAACGTTATAAATATTTGGATTTGTTACAAATCCCTTTACAATTTGATTTACGGGTATAATAGGCGAGTATTTATGATGGAGGTCTTGTCTACTTGCGGTTCAAAGATTTGGTTGTTACATTGTTTTTTGGATGTCTTCTTTAGGGTTGTGAATGTTTATTATTATTAAATAATATCTAATGACAAATACACAATGGTACAAGATAATTTTATAAATTTATAAATTGATATATTTCAAAAATAAAGATATGTTTGCCGTTTTGACAACAGTACCTAGATGTATTATTAGGGTGTTGTCAAAATGGGACGGACACAAATCTTTATTTATGAACAGTAATCAAATGTTAATGTAAAATGGCATAGAAACTAAACTGGTGTTCCGTCTGCGTATTCTGACTGATTTTATTGTGGTGGGTTTTTTTTATAATTAAAGTGTACTTTAAATCCAACAAAAAACAATAACACTGACAGTCAATAGGTAAAACTGCCGAAAAAAGCGGCGGTAGCCTAATGGCTAAGGCATCTCGTAATCGTAAGGTCGCGGGTTCGAATCCTACCCATTATACTACCGACGTGAACCCACTCCTAACACAAGCCATTGAGCTTAGCTGGAGGGGTTAACAGGATTGCTAGTAATGTGGGACTAGCTATTGCTAGTTGTATTAAAAAAAAAATGTGTAGCAACTTTTTCTTCAAGTAGGTACACATCTTAAATCAGTCCGTACTCTTCATCAAACATTAATTAAGTAGTAGTTTATAGCGTGCAGTTCTTACTAATGAGTTTACAACACAAATCATAACTTCTTCAACCAACATCCTCAAAGTAACATATCACAGTCAAGTACAATCTCACCATAAGTAGGTACTCTAGAAACAGACTACAAAGGCAACAGCAATAAAAATCCCTGCAAAAATAAAAATTCTGCAACACTATTGGACGAAACACATATTCACATACTCATTGTCACTTAGACACACACACACAAGATCACTGCATATCTGACACACACAAATTCACATCAAAGAGTCCTGCAATGGTGCAAAGAAGCATTTTTATAAAAAATCCAATCACCTAAGTATACGGGGCAGGGGGAGGGGGGGTGTGTGGGTGTTTCTACCCCGTCGGGAGGGAAGAAGACATCACGCGAGTGCACATAATTCATTGATACTATCCTTCACTAAACTAATGTAAGTGAAAATAAGCGGTGATTGTTGTGTACAGTTGACAAAAAAATGATTTTGTACTTTTACTTTTTAACCGGGGGTTATTTATTATTTGTATGTATGTGTGCGTGTGTGTTGTTATGTATGTGAGTGGTGATTTTGAAGGTTAATATTAATTGTAAACCGTTTATAATTTGCTGTTTTTTTGTTAGGCTTATGAGTCGTGGTCAAAAGTATTTTACCTCATATCATTATCAGCACAGAGTCTAAAAATGACCTAGAAAAACTCAAACAATCTGTGCAACTTGCCAAGTCAGGTCTTACCGTCGACGAAACCCAAAAACGCAAACCCCGCATTACTATCGTAGGAGTCCCGACACAAATGAGCGATAATGAGGTTTTTAAATGTGTATACGAACAAAACCTGGTAGAAAAAATGCCCTCTTTAACTAAAGATTCATTTTTGACCTCAATTAGACTCAGCCACAAATCTGGAAAGAAAGACGCAGTGACCTGCAATTATATACTGGAAGTATCAGCAGTCATACGTAAAGCCCTGCTAATTCAAGAAAGAGTTTTTATCAATTGGACGTCCTGTCCTGTGCGAGATTTTACACTAGTGACTAGATGCTACAAATGCCAGCAGTACGGACATGCAGCCAAAACATGCAAAACACCTAACTCTACATGTGGACATTGCGGTCAAGATGGTCATTCTATTCAAGAGTGCAAATCAAAATCAGAGGCGCCTAAATGTGCAACATGCTTGCGTTTCAAAAAGCCGAACAATCACAAGACGGGTGACAATGACTGCCCTGCAAAAAAAGCAGCTGAACTCAGGTACATTAACTCGATTGATTATGAAGGCGCCTAAGAGCGCCGAATACTCGCGTGTATTTTAGAACTAAGGGTAGATTTAAGTTACATAAATGGATTTAAATTTAATTACGCAATTAGATAATAGTTTCCTATCGGAATCAAGATTTTGTGAGGTTGAAGATTGCAGACAATATCTTATCGGATACCAAAAATCACTAACCATACTTACACAGAATATTCGCAGTATTCATAAAAATATAGATAGTTTACATGTTTTTCTACATAGGCTTAATGTTCACTGTGATATAATCATTCTAACCGAGTGTTGGTTAATAAACCGGCACGATCGCCTTCCAATAATACCGGGGTACAATGTATACTATACCGCTACAAATCACAATCAAAATGATGGTGTCGTGGTATATGCTAAACAAACATTAAAGGTCACAGTCGAGGAGCCAACTCTTCAAGACTGCAATGGTTTGATCCTTAACATTGGTTCAGATACAGCGATTATTGCTATATATAGATCTCCTTCCTTCAGAAACTCTGACCTCTTTCAAAAATCTCTAGGTGAAACATTGAAATCACTATCCTCATGTAAAAACATAATATTAACAGGTGACTTGAATTTAAACATTAGCTCAGGATCTTGCGATTCAGGAACCCATAACTACCTTAATTTATGTTCATACTATGGTCTTCAGCCCGCTCACACATTATCTACTCATCATAGCGGTTCCTGTCTCGATCATGTAATGATTAAAACCAGCTTGACATACATCACTCTTGTTACTAACTCTACTGTAACTGACCACCACGCTGTCCTACTAACCGTAAATTTAACGCCACCTAAGCAGAGTCGTCCACAGACAAGGTCTAAATTAAACATACACAAACTCGAACATGATTTATGCAACATCGATTTTTGTCCAGTTTACAATAATGCTGACCCTAATATGTCTCTGTCGTATTTAATTAAAAATGTCCAACAAGCAATATTATGCAACACGAAAGTAACGACAATAAATAAGAAATTTTACAATATCAAACCCTGGATTACTCCTGGTCTTATACGTTGTATAAGACACAGAGATCGACTCCATCAGCGAACAAGACGGTACCCTGACAACCTAATACTTTTAACTACGTATAAAAGATACAAAAATTTCTGTAACAACCTACTCAAAAAGTTAAAAATTAATTATGACAGAGATGTTTTACAAAGGGCAGGTAATAATAGTAAGCAAATTTGGCGACATGTTAAAAGCATAACTTACTCCTCGAAAAATCATCAATCAAATTCGAGTTTGCTGCATATTAACTCATCACCACTAAATTCAGCTAACCATGTAAATAACTATTTTATAAATGTGGGCAAAAATCTTGCCGAGCGTATTCAAAATCAAAATAATAGCCTTGGATGTACGCAACCCCCCCAATTTGTCCGCAACTTGAGTCTCAAATCTTTCGTTATGCTAGACACTGACGAACACGAGGTAGCTCGAATTATTTCTGACCTAAAGGATAGCTGCGCCACTGGCTCGGACAATATTAGCAATAAAATCCTTAAACTTTTTAAACATATTTTAGTACCTCCTCTAACATATATTTTTCGACTTTGCCTTTCTGGAGGGATTTTTCCTCAATGCTTAAAAAAGGCAGTGGTTATTCCTATCTATAAATCCGGAAATAAAGAACTTGTATCCAATTACCGACCGATCTCCCTACTTCCCTCAATATCGAAAATACTCGAAAAAATTATAAATATTAGATTAATTAATTACCTAGAAAACAACCAGTTTCTATCCCCTACACAATATGGTTTTAGAGCTAAATTGTCTACAGCCGACGCGACTCACACTTTGACTGATTATATTTCACAAGAGCTCAGCAAAGGGAACCAAGTCCTGGGCATCTTCCTTGACCTTGCTAAAGCTTTTGACACAATTTCTGTTCCCATTCTGCTAAACAAGTTGGAGTCTCTGGGCATAAGAGGGAAACAACTAAAACTTTTGGCAGACTATTTAAATGAAAGATACCAATGTATCAAAATAGATAACATTACTAGTGAAGATCAAAAATGTTCCGGTTTTGGTATTCCTCAGGGCAGTATTTTAGGCCCTACTTTATTCCTTATTTACATAAATGACCTTTGCAATATGAATATCGAACATGGTAAGATAATATCCTATGCTGATGACACAGCTATTATATTTACGGCCAAAACCAAGATCGACCTATTTGAAAACGCTCAGAAAGGTTTTAATTTCATAAATAATTGGCTTAGTCATAATTTGCTAACATTAAACGCTGATAAGACAAAATATATCCGCTTTTCTATGCGACAGTCATACCACAGCGACGATGACCCACATTTATTTGCACACTATTGTAATAACACATTAGAAAATACGTGTAACTGTCCTATTATACTTAGCACTAGCAACATAAAATATCTCGGCATTAATATAGATAACACACTGTCATTCAAGAAACACATAGAAATTTTAGTGACTAGAGTGCGAAAACTAATATATGTCTTTAAAAAACTGCGTTCTATTGCCGATTCGAAATTAATTATACAAGTATATAAGGCCCTGTGTCAGTCCATCATTCAGTATTGCATCACTTCATGGGGAGGAGCACTAAAAACTGTTATGTTGCCACTTGAAAGAGCACAGAGAGCCGTTCTAAAAGTAGCTACTTTTCGACATTTCCTTTTTCCCACCTTCCTCCTGTATAAATGCTGTAAGGTATTGACTGTCCGTCAGCTTTTTATAGTAAATATAATTTTAAAACAACACGAGCTACTTACTTTTAATACTGACTTAACTAATAAGAGACGAAAAGATATAGTCTGCACATCTGATTCCACCTCAAGATATATGTTCTCAAACCGATTTTTTAATTTCATTGGCCCTTTTTTGTATAATAGATTAAATCGAATTATAAATATATACCACCTAAATTATTTTAATTGTAAAAAAGCTGTAAGTACCCAATTACAAGATATGTCATACGAACAGACGGAGGACTTATTACTTGTACTAAAATAAATAAGACCAATTGTTGTAACATCTCTTATAATTACCTATTTTTTGTAAATGTTAATTTATTAATCTATGTTTTCTAGTTTAACAGTTCTTGTTTTTAGTTATTAAGTATAGTTTTAGTTTCGGAAAGTATTTATTAAAATACTTTTTACTTTCTAGCCTGAAACACAGGTTTCAACCTAGTTCAGGCAAATACTTAACTGTGCTATTTGTTATTATACCTTTATATAAGTTTATTGTACCTTTACTTTCATGAATAAATTATTATTATTATTATTATTATTATTATTATTACCTTGAAGTGACAGTGACTTAAGTGTTAACGGCATTGCAGAACTCAGTAGTAATAAATATAATAAATATCAGTTAAAATAAATACCATCTTTTTTGAGAAAGGTTCGATTGCTTAAACTGAATGAAGTTACATATTTCTGTGTGTGGTTAGGCTTGAACTTAACATCGAAATTTCAAATAGGGGCAGCCAACATTCACCACATCACCACCAGTTTCTTTACTATATTTTTCTTTATTATAAATACTAACCCCCTTATTACAAATTAACAGCATTTTATCTAGCAATATTTTGTTTTTGTTTTTCCATTAAATTTTCAAAACAGAAACAGTTTTTTTGCAGACCGTAGAGTAATGGTATGGTCACGGTACGTGGCGATCGCACAATACAAACCACCCCTACGCATCAGACACACTCGCTTGCGATTGTGCGCGAGACAAACTGATGACAACATCACTGCAGTCACTCAATGTATCCTTGTAGCCAATGTGCACAATATCTTGGTGAAAGATGGCCGACTATTTGTGTACAATCTTTGTTGTTGTATTTTAGAGTTCGGAGTGGTAGGAGGTCTACGTTTGGTACACAAACGAAGCTCTTCTACCATAGGCGGTTCCAGGATTTTGTGGATTGCGGATCTAGTTCGTTTTTTTTTATACAGAACTTGCGGTTCGGTGCGGCAACCGTGTTGTTCCGCTTTTGCAAACGCACGGCAACAGTACGGCAACGTTGAAAGCGCGCTTTGAATGAAGAAAACTGAACGTCCGTGCGCAGTACGACTAACGCCCTGCTTCGGCACCGCAGCCGGCTGATAACAAACGTCTAAATTGACAGAGCTCTTAGATCCGGAACTGCCAATGCCCCTCGTGCCCCCCCTATCTATAATATCTTGGGACAACTCACACAAAGCTATCTGATCCCAAACTAAGCAAAGCTTGTACTATGAAAACCAGACAACCGATAAACATACTTATATATTTCTAAATACATACATATTATAGATAAATAACACCCAGACACAGAATAAACCATCGTGCTTATCACACAAAGTTTTATCCTGGGTGGGGATCGAACCCACGACCTCTTGCGTAGCAGTAGTATACACTTCCACCGCGCCACAGAGGATCCTGGATCCGTCCATGCCTCCTACCACAAAATACCAAGAGTATAGAAAGTGGTTCATAGAATAGGCGCTCAACAAACAGATATAGACACCTTTCACGGACAAGAATCGCAAACTACTTCGGGTTCGGGCTACTTTGTTGATATTCAGGTTCAGTGATTTCCTGTCCATGAACCATGTCTATCAATACGTAGCTCGTGAGACTTGAATCTGCGGCGCTTTTCCAACTAATTTATCGTATCCCGCTTGTAAATCTCAACTTTTCAAAGCGATAAATGTTTCCAAGGACGAGCCTCTAGGAGTGTTTAATCACTTTTCCTTCACATCTACATTCAGTAGGCCTACTCTCTTTCTTTAAAACGAAATTCATGAATTTTCTTTTTATTAAATTTATTGAGTTTACGGGGACTATTCTAATTGATTTTTGGATAGGCACAAGAAGCCCGAACCCATAGACTAGACGATTTTCAGACACGAGTGGATTGAATTGATGTTCCTGGCTCTGTATGTCACCACATCATTTTTGATCGAAACTTCGTTTTCATTGAATTAGAGTAGGCCTCCAGGTTCGCTGATGCTCAGAATATTAAGTCGTAGTGTCGTGTGGGTAGTGAATGATACGATAATCGTGTAGCCGGCGGTGGCTGCAGCTAACTGCGCCACATTATCACCTGTTTGTAGCACAGAGACGAGCGTGGAGTCACCCATTGTAACATTTTTAAAACACCAGATGGAATCTAAAATGGATGTTAGGTTACTTCTTTTGTTTTGGTAGTGGATTTTGAGGATACATCACGCAATGGGCTCGGTGCCTGCCTAAACAGGAGATGTGCAAAGCTGTGCTCTCAGATTTCGATGGTACGGTAAGATTAACGTAAAATTGTTAAAACATGCTCCAAACTTTTTAATAGATATTAAGAATAGAGAGAGTTTGGAGCATGTTTTAACAATTTTAGAAAAGGATTTACTATAGGTAAATCCTTTCCTAAAATTGTAAAACATGCGCATTACAGGTTCTTTACAATGTCTTTGCTAATCTCTTGATTGCTTGAAATCTACGGTATCGTGGACTTCTTATCGGACATTTGCCAATTCGTTTGTTGTCAACTGCCCAGCAAATTTCCCGTGAGATTTTAATTGCCCCGACGGCGACGCCTCACCAAATCTAGCTTCTTTATATTTTTGGTGGCAATGTCTTTATGCTTATTATTTTGAAACCAATCCCCTCACTTAATAAAATGTAATATGGTTTGGTTTTCTGTTAATAAACAATGCCTACTTGTTATAAGTAGTTGACAGAATTGACAAGTTCGCAAAGCAATAAAACAAAGCAATAAAAAATCATGACCACTTTTCATTTGCCTCTTTTACAAAATGTTTGTTTTTACTGTAAGCACCTATTTAAAGGAATTCTGAGTCTATGTACGCTGGCGACACCAAAAATGACTTCTTAGAACAAACATGGTTGCATTTTTACCACTTTAGAATATATTACCATAAACTATAATTTAATCTACGCCATTACTCTGTTCCATAACACGAAACTCTGGTTCGTGATACGAAACCTCATTATCGAGTTGGTTGCTCGTTTAAAAAATATAAATAATGATGGCGGACGCAAATTGACGTGTAATCATAGCTCTGCCATGATTAGGGTTAAATATAGAGATTATTGAACGCTCTGGGTGGCGACGGGTTAAAACCAGTGTTAGGTGTATGGATTTTACAATAAATCACCTTTGGCGTAATATTTAGGGTCGCATGGACCACCTCTTTGTTTCTTGTGGGTGATTGGGGGGTTAAATAAGTTATTATTTCCTATTCTTAGTTAATATTCGAGGTAGAGGGAGTGTATGAGTTCTTCCGGAGTATAGCAATTAGTAAGCCAGTACCTGAATGACCGAGTTTCGCTCGTTTTATGAACAATGTTTTCTAAAAATAAAATCTAGCTAGATCGATTAATCGCCCTCGAAATCCCCTGCATACAAAATTTCATGAAAATCGCTGGAGTCGTTGCCGAGATTCAGATTATATATATAGGTATATACAAGAATTGCTCGTTTAAAGGCTTAAGATATCTGCTGAGGGAGTAAATGAGTCCTGGAGTAAACTGGACTGCCAGTCACATGGACTAACAACCTGAAAAAAGGTATAGGGAGTTGGTAAAGGTAGGGAAGAACTGAGTGCGGGAGGCAGAAGACCAAGTCACGGGTGTTGTGAATTGTGACACAAATTCCAACGAAGCGATAAAAACCGTAGATGGTTATGACAACGAAGCATCTATAGCCTACTTCATATCTTTCATCTCAGTGATCGGCCTTTGTTGGTAAATTCTTAAAAGTTCTAACAGACAATCCATCAAGGTATTGCTCGACTGATGAAATGAACCAATGGCATCAGTGTTATTGTCATCGTCATAGAGATCTAATCTGGCTCTCATGATTAGGAATTATCCTGGATCCTCGCCTGGTCCCAATCTTAGGTATGCCTTTATAAAGTCCTCAAGGGATTGGTAGACCGAGACCGTAAGGTGTAATTTTTTAAACAACAAAGTTTTTCATCAAATATGCTAACATTGTTATACACGCTTAACATCTTTCCTTCTTGTCTTTTCCATTTTCTGAGGGAGCCAAGAATCTGTGTGCACTATATATCGTCAGAAACCAGGGTAGAAAGGTCCTTATTCGCTATCTTTATTTCGTCGTCGTGAAATGGCCGTGCGAACTGGCGCATGCGCGGTGTGCTCAAAGATGTCCACCGCGCATGCGCGTTGATGCATTTCCAAGAGCAGCTCTCTACACATTGACATATTTGAGCGCACCGCGCATGCGCAAGTTCCCACGGCTTTTTCACGACAGCGAAATAACGATAGTGAATAAGGACCCAGTATAAACTAGATAACTAGATTAGTATATTTTTTGTTAAATTACGATGACATCGTCAATGTTGACGAAGTTCCTTTAAATAAAGATTTAAAAAAAAACATTTTTCCATAAAAATATTGATTCTGTAGCATTCACACAATGTTCCCGTAATGCTGGAGACAACAACGAGTGGAGGCACATCATGAGGACCATATTATGCTGAGCGGATGCATCATCATGACACCACGACCACTCTGACAAGATCACTCTTGTCAGAGTGGTGGTACCGTCTTCGTCTTCAGTGTTCACACCACTGAAGACGGAAAGAGCATTTACATTTTTTTTTTATATATTGTCATGCAATTAGTCGTGTGATTATAAGTAGATGTGATGATTACTTCAGACAGTTAAAGAAATAAAATATTTTTTATTTATTTCATGTGGACGACACATCGCTGAGAGAGATAGACTCTCCCATAGAAAATTTTAAGGTCAAATTTGGAGTTCAAGTAGGTAACCTACTTTTATGCATATACCACCCACAGCGGTCATCTGACCGCAATTGCCATGTGAAAAATAATGAACATTTTCAAAACATTATGGTATAATTGCAATACCGATCATAGCAGTACCTACGGCGAATTACTGATGACATTACGATCTCCGTAGTTACCTACCTACGTAAAAAGAGACATTAAAAACATTAGCCAGTCGAAAGCGGTCACGAGCAAGCAATTTGATGCCAATCAATAGTTGCGTTGTAGGGATTCCACACTTTGTGAGGTTTTGGGACCTTAAGTACAACATATCTATAGTTGCTCAGCCGGCAATGGAGCCAGCTGTGTTTGAAGTTTCATTGAAGGACTAAATTCAATAAAGAACCATAATTTGCACGCAGAAGTAGCAATGGGCTGGAGAGATCTACCGAAGGACCGTTGGTGTCTAGAGCAAACGAGTGGAGACCGAGACTTGGTAAGCGTATGGTAGACGTTCCCCAGTCTGATGGTCCGACAACCTAAAGAACTTCACTGAGATGTAGTGGATGCCGAAGGTTTGGAACCGGGTATTGTGGCGGACATTGAGAGGTCCCGCATTGGACCGATATAGGCTGATATAGGCATTTTTAGAAAACGTTAACACATCTATGTATGCAAAAAAAAATTTGAAACAATAAACTCTAATGTACCTACAGATATAGTAACCTTGCTATACCCCGAAGAGTTTATGATAAAATTGTATTAAATGGGTAGGTGTCACTCATCAACGCCCAGCTCAAACCCTTTGAACAAGAGGGCTGAAATTTTGCAGAAAGATTTGGTACAGTGGTGTCTCTCTCTCTATATCTCTTAGCAAAATACCAGCGCAGCTCCTCGTTATGAGGAGTTGCAATATAGCTGAGCTAAGACCCTATTTCTCTCACTAATATGCATATGTTACTCCTTGATTATGTGCTATTGTATTTTGTAGAGAACAAAATAAAATTATGTTCTTTCTTTCTTTCCACAAGGAGGTGAACCAACTTAAAGCGAGCGAACCCTCGGGCATAAACTTTTCAACGACTCCCGCATTAGGGTACAAGCTCTGTGTCGCGGGAAAATTTTACAAACATACAAGTAACGGATACAAAGTACACCTAGACCCCTTTCAACAATTTGTGGATCACACAAAGTGGTGTCCCGTGTGGGAATCGAACCCACGAAATCTTGCGTAGCAGTCGGACACACTCCCACCGCGCCATAGAGGCAGTGTACGACAGAATCTTAAACACATTTAGTAATGGATTTTGTTTAAGTCAGAATCGAAATTACTAGTAGTTATGGTAACCCTACTTTTACCACCCACGGACAGATATCAACATTGTTGGTCCCACCAAGATATAGGTAATTATCACCAAAACATGAGCAGGTACGGCGTCCATCTTGAAACTAAGAGAATTGTCCAGTCAGCCCAACAGAGGTTATTAACCTAGATCAATAACAGGCATTTATTATGAAAGTGACTGCCTCGATAGTGCAGTAGGAGCAGCACTCCTACTGCACTATCGAGGCAGTCACACACGCAAGAGTAGTGGGTTCGATTATGAAAATTTATATATTACGGGTCTTAATCGCGTGAATAATTTAAAGTACGAGGGGAGGTCCAAAAGTTCGTGGAATGGAAGGGTTTGAAATAAAATGAAACAACAAAACTATTTTTCCTTTTCAATATAATCACCCTGAAGTTGAATACATTTATTAGATCTATGAATTATTTTTTCTAAACCGTCGTAAAAATATTTTTTATCTTTTGCCGCAAAATGAGCCAAAATTGCCTCCTTTACTTCATTGTCGTCGGAAAATTTCCTTCCCCTTAGGTCTTTTTTTAAATTAGGGAACAAATAAAAATCACTTGGGGCCAGATCTGGACTGTAGGGTGGGTGGACTAGCGATTCGAAGCCATGTGTGTGCAGAGCAGCCATTGCAACTCTGCTCTTGTGAACCGGTGCGTTGTCTTGCAAAAGCAAAACACCTTTGGTCAGTTTTCCTCGACGTTTTTCCTTGATGGACTCCTTTAATTTTTCTAGAATCGTTGCGTAGTATTCTCCTGTTATGGTCCTTCCCTTTTCTTTATAATCAATTAGTAGAATTATCAGAATCCCTTCACAATCCCAAAAAACAGTAGCCATCAACTTTCCAGCCGACTCCGACACTTTGAACTTCTTTGGCGGTGGTGTCCCCTTTTTGTGCCATTGCATGGACTCTTGTTTGGACTCAGGCTCAAAGTGATGAACCCATGTTTCATCTCCGGTAACAATTCGCTCCAAAATCTGTGCAGGCTCGTCACCACACAACTCCAAAAATTGTTTTGAATCATCGACGCGTTGCTGCTTCTGAATCGGTGTGAGCATTCTCGGTACCCATCTTGCACTGACTTTTGTCATACCCAGATGGTCATGTAGGATTCGCAAAATGGTGGTATCTGATACTCCAACTAATGCAGATATCTGTTTTTTCTTTAAACGGGTATCTTCCAGTACAATTTCCTCCACTTTTTCGATGATGTTTGATGTGGTGGCCTCAACTGGCCTTCCTGAGCGAGGGTCGTCTTCAATCGACTCCCGACCATGTTTAAAAAGACTATGCCACTTGTAAATCATTGATTTACTAGGGCACTGGTCCCCATAAACGGTTCCCATTTCATTCAAAATGGTTTGAGCGGTCTTTCCTTGCTTGGTAAGGAATTTTATTACAGCACGGTGTTCAATTTTCTCCATAGTTTTAATGTTCTTCCGGATTGACTTGTTTATCAGGCAAGTATTCGTAAACGAATGACGCAATTAGGCTGAAACTCAGCTTATATACTAATGATGAGTCCACAATTAGTATGACACTAAACAAGCATCCCTATCCCCACTCCATCCCCTCCATTCCACGAACTTTTGGACCTCCCCTCGTATACCTTGTTTATTGCCCGACGTTTCGATCGTATTGCAACGGCCGTGGTCACGGGTAGAATGTGTACAAATCGCGATAGTTTATCAACATTTTTAGTGGGTTCGATTCCCACACGGAACCCCACACACGATCCACAAATTGTGGTTCCATTACTGAGTACTTTGTGTCCGTTATTTGTAAATTCCTCCGCGACATAGCACTTGTACCCTAGTCCGGAAGTTACCATTAAAAAAAAACTTTTTTTTTTTAACTTTTTAAACAGTCTCGGCCAATTGTTGTACGGTAACATAAGGTGAGACTAAATAATAAATGTATTAATATACATACTTTTAATCTATTTATTTTAAAATATTATTACTAAGATTTTTTTTCAACTGTTTTGAATGTAATCTTGCTTTAATGAAATTTATTGCTTACGAAATTATTTTAAGTGTATTTTGAAGCCAACTTTGATTGCATATTTTTGTTATATATTTTTTATTATATTACTAAGTGATTCATTTATTTATATTTTGAAACTATACAATAAAATTTACATTAGGTACTTACAACTAACAAATTATTTACAACAAAACAGACACAAAGTTACAACTATATATTTACAAAATAACAGAACTAAATAACTAAAAAAAAGACAAGTCGTTTATGTGTCGAAATATTCCTCCCCATCGATGTCGACTGGTAACATTCCCAGAAGGCTGGCAGCATTGCCACGTTGGATGACAATGCTTATTATTTATTAATTAAGTAGGTACGCTACATTTTTATTTATGCTTACGACTTTTAATAATAAATGCCAGATTCAATTTTATCTATATTTTATGACATAAAAGTAAATTCTAATTAATTAATAATCTCATGCATAATGGACATAATCATAATAACAAATTATAACAATGAATAAAGTAGGTACTTGACTGAAACCTACAATAATAAAAATAGTTTAAATGGAAATCAAATTATGATTGGTTTATCATGCATTACGTGTATTGTTTTAACATCTATTGCATGCCTAAATAGGTAAGTTGGGCAGAACTACCTGAATTGTAAAATACATTGTAACACTATGCACCACAATTAGTGAAATAAATGAATGAATTATAATCTAGTAACTACTACCTAATCTCATTGTAAGACTCAAACTGCCTTTGTGGCGCGGTGGGAGTGTGGCCGACTGCTACGCAAGAGGTCGTGGCTTCGATTCCCACACGGGACACCACTTTGTATGATCCACAAATTGTTGTTCCAAGTCTGGGTGTGCTTTGTGTCGTGACTTATATGTTTGTTAAGTCCCCCGCGACACAGGGCTTGTACACTACTGCGGGAGTCGTCTTTAAAAAAAACTATGTTCTTATGAGAATAAAAATCTTTAAATACAAAATCATACAAATAAACCCATCCGTTTTATCATTGCTGCTTTCTCGCTAAAGACCTCTCAATATTTTCGATAGTGAAGTGGGTGCTTGAGCATAGCTTTCCCTTTGTAATCTTGATGTTTTTTCATAGTACAAGAGAGTACCATTGTATTAGAGTACCTCGCAGTAATATTACCTATGCAAAAATTGTGTTAAGTTACCTCAACATATTTTACAAATTCATACTCCAATAAGATTTAATAACATAATTTCTCTGTGGCGCGGTGGGAGTGTATCCGACTGCTACGCAAGAGGTCGTGGGTTCGATCCCCAACCAGGATAAAACTTTGTGTGATGAGCACGATGCTTTATTCTGAGTCTGGGTGTTATTTATCTATAATATGTATGTATTTAGAAATATATAAGTATGTTTATCAGTTGTCTGGTTTCCATAGTACAAGCTCTGCTTAGTTTGGGATCAGATAGCGTTGTGTGAGTTGTCCCAAGATATTATTATTATTTTATGTGTGGAATCAGCTTAAGAATAGTGCCACCCCATCTCTTCCCGTGGGCGTCGTCAAGGCGACTAAGGGATGTCACACCAGAGGACGGGCAGCAGCGTCCTCTGCGTACTTTAAAGCCTTACTGCGATCGCCAACCCGCTCGCTAAGCGTGGCGATTATGGCAATTACCCCCAGGATCTATAACAAGTAGGTTCTACTGGGGAGACCCGTGCCCAGCAGTGGGACTTAACATCATATGGGTTGTTATGAAAAAAATGTTGATAAGACTGCCTACTCTACATTTACAATATGTCAAATGTCCCCTGAGCATAGCTTGACTTATTTATCAATAGTTCCCTATCTAAGACTCATACAGCGCAGCCCCCAGTCTCTCAAAACTCCCCACACCCACAATTAATATAGATGTGTAGCAACACCAAAGTGCCACCCACATTAAAGTCCCTAGCGCAGTTAGCTTAAGCCATAATTATCACCAATGGTGCCTGTAAATTATGGGAATTCAAGATCGTGGCGACTGCTAAATTTGTTGCCTTGTTACGACAGATTAGTATGGATACGTCTATAAATTCAACAGAAAAAAAAATAAACATGCCTGTAGTTGATTTAGATTTTCTACACTACTGTTCTGTTTTATTGTAAACTAAAGGCGCGTCAGATTGTAAAATGCAAACTGAGCAATCATCTTTTTCACAGTTCTGTATTTAATGAGTGAAAATAAATTAAATACGTAAAAAATCCGTAACACCGAGTCTATGACTAGTTTAAAGTATTATTACGGCGAGAATTTCTTTGTTTAAACAAGCAAATCTCAGAAACTACTGATTTCAATTGAAAAATACTTTTAGTATTGGATAGACGATTTATCGAAGTAGTTTATAGGTTATATACCTACGACTATTAGGAGATCTAGCAAAAACAGGGAAAAATGACGCCGACAAAGTTGCGCGCGCCAGCTTTAGTATATGCCTATAACTCATAAATAATTAAGAAAGTAGATTAATATCATAAAGTCGAATCGATTGTTTTATTAATTTGTTAGAACATTCCAAAATTCGCAATGACCAAAGTCAATTTTGAAAAGATTTGGTAGGGAAAGTATCTTGAAGCTAAAAAAAAGATAGAGACCTTTTTCTTGCAATAACCATTCTACGTATGGCGATCCTCAAAGTCGTCCCATTATAAAATTAGCCTTTTTATACGGAGTAGGTGCAGTTAATGTATCCTAGCAATACCAAAAGGCGTTGTAAATCCTGTTTTTAACGACATGTATTTCTTGCGGCATTCTACAGTTTCTCGTTACCCCTCTAGACTTGCTTGAAGCGTCTTTAATTCTTCAACAGCTCTTAATTTATTGTTATAATGGCTTTTTGCCGCGGTTTCGGTCGTGTTATGTTTGATTTTTATAATCTATGTGATTTTTTCGTCAAAATCCGTTGAGTTTTTTTTTTGCGTGAACTATAAACTATGCACTTATGGATTTATAATATTAATAAGATAATCCTTAGTCCGGGCCACATCCACACTAATCCAAAAATAACCAAATTGGTCTTCAGAAAAAAAAACAACGCCTCTAAAAACCAACAAACAAACTATCACGGACCTGCCTCGGGGAGCCGAAATTTAATCACACATATTATACAGTTATGACGGACACTCTGCCATATAGCATGTTCACAAAATGGTACAGACTTTTTTTAAGTCCTATTTGGGTTTTTTGAAGTCCTTTTTTAAGTCCTTGTCAACAGATTTCCCACGTATTTTTAACCTTGACAATGTTGGTAAGACCTAGTTTTTAAATAGGGATTATGTTTTTTAGTTTACTGTACATATTAATGTGATTTCTAAGTAAATGGACCGATGTTTGATTTTTATAAGAAAGCTAGCTTTATCGAAATAGTTCTTAAATTTGTTTAATCAAAATCGGTACAACCATTTTGAAAATAATACATGTTTGTCTTAAGGGGCTTTTTCATAGTTTGTGAACATTATGCCATAAGGTACCGGCTTAAGAATAGTATCACCTCATCTCTTCCCGTGGGTGTCGTCAAGACGACTAAGGAATTTGCCACCGGAAGACGGGCAGTAGCGTCCTATGAGTATTTTTAAAGCCTTACAGCGATCGCCAACTCGCTCGCCAAGCGTGGCGATTATGGCAGTTACATCCAGGATTATAATAAGTAGGTTCTATTGGGGAGACCTGTGCCCAGCACATATGGATTGATATGATATGTATGTGTGTGAATGTTTTGGAATTAAAAGCCTAAAAGCATTAACGCGTAACCAACCCTAATTATGTACCTACTATTTTCATTTATGGCAGCTCAATTTGCGGCCATTTTCACAACTCAAATGTCTTTTATTGTTTTTAAACTTTTGCGATTTTTACACATATTAGAATATTATATTATCGGGACTTAATCGTGGTCACGGGTCGACTTAGTTAGTTGACCCGTGACCACGATCGGTGCAATATGAGATCGATCGAAACGTAGGGTACCTAAATAAAATGTTCGCACTTTAAAATATTTCACGCGATTAAGTCCCGATAATATTCTAATCAAATGTGTACACTTGGTTCGTTTTTTATACCCTCATTATTTCGTTTATTATACTTAGACGCATTATGTAATTTTTTTAACCAAGAATGATTATTCTGTGAATATAAATTGTACTTATGTATTTATATTCACAGGATAATAATTTTTGGTTTCATTATATCTGTTCTTTAACCTCTTGTTAGGTTTACTACTATACTAGGTACTTTTGACCTTAAAAAAAAAAACAGCACCCGCACAAATGTAGTACAAATTCTATGCCGCGACTTTAACAAACAAACAAATATTAGTTATATCTCGGGACTTAATCACGTGAATTATTTGAAGGTTTCCCGACGTTTCGATCAAATTGCATCGATCGTGGTCACACCTACCTACACCCAGATCCTAAACAACAATCAGTGGAAAACAAAAAATGGTGACCCGTGTGGGAATCGAACACACATTTTCTTGCGCAGCAGTCGTAGGAACTCCCCACTGTACCGCCGAAGCAGCCGCCAAGAAAATACAGAATCTACGAACTAAACCAACTACGAACAATTTTCAAACCGTCTGTATGTGAAGTGTAGTCATGAAATAATTTATAACATACCCTCGCCCTGTATAATTAGGTCTGGTCTGACCGTTGATTGCTTATTATATTGATGTTTCAATTTTATACTCATTTTTATGGTCAGCGACCAACCGTGGGGGGTGACCACCCAAGACATGCGTTATACCCCTCACTCCAATGATTAAGGCTATAAGTCTATCCTCGTCTACTTACACTCGGCCGGATTCAGGATTTTTTCTCTCTTTCTGACTTGTGTTAAATATGTTCTGTCCCTTTCTAGTAAGTGATTATGGGCAGCGAAGAAAGTTACTCCTCGTGACGTGGAATATAAGCTGTTTGGTATAACTATGTTGTGATTTAGTCGAATACGCGATGACAGCTGTTTCCTTATTGGTTTCCGATCGTAAAATTATAAAATGACGTCAGTTCTAATTTGAAAATCGAACGTGGAATCAGTAGAATTTATTTTTAAATTTAATTTTAGAACAATAAAACCAGTTATTATTAATTGAATTTCGAATGATCTGTCAAATTTTAATATTTAGCCTTCCAACAAACTATTTCAAAGAAATTAATAACTGTGCGAATAAAAAGGTAATTTTCTTTTTTTGTTTTTTAAAGCTTCATTGGACAACAGTACATACTGATTATTCTGAATAACTCGTACTACAAATTCGTATTTATAAGTCGCAGTTTTCAATATTTGTGTTTGCATTCAGTTTTTCGCCACTTAGTATTTCAGTACACCATAACCAATAATTTTGACACCCATAGATAGTTTGAATTTATATTCGCTTGTTTAAATACTACCTTTTACTTAATAGCTTCTAGAGAAAAGGTATCATAAATAGTAAAGTATTAGAATTACCTAATTAAATGCAAGTAATAAAATATTAAAGAAAAACTTAAAATACAAAAATTAATGTAAATTGACACAATTCAAGAAATAAATCAATTATTAGAGAAAAATAATTCAATTATCGTCCGACTAATTTAAAATACAACTATTATTTAAAATTCCATTAATTAATTAGGTTCAAAGACTGTCTAAATATTTAAGTATTATTTAATTAAAAACCATTAATTGGATTAGATTTGATCTAAAACATTAATTGATTTAATTCACAATTCATCAAATCACATAACGAAACTAAAAAGGTAAATAAAAATGTCTACAAATCCATTAAAACATTAAGGAATGTTACTATATTTTTTTGACAAATTCGTTTAAAATATTTTCAAATGAATTTGTTCGACATAATACTACGTTCTATAGGAATTTCGACTTGTATTCAATGTTATTTTGGTTTATTTTTAGTTCTAAATCGAGTGGAATCGATGTCGCGACTATCTCGGAACTTTGATCTCGTTTAGACGCATGCGCATCTCAAAGTTTTATTTGAAGATGGAAGGGTTGAAAGTTTACGTTTTTGGGTTGGCGTAAGAAGAGATTAAAGGTAACTATTATTTTTCAATTTAGGTAGAGATCCCAAAAGACTAAGATACCTACTTAATAATGAAAAAGAAGAAAATTAGTTTACCCACTTTTGATATCAATAGTAATATTATAAAGCGGAAGAGTTTGTTTGTTTGTTTAAACGCGCTGATCTCAGGAACTACTGGTCCGATTTGAAAAAAATCTCTTTTGTTGGATAGCCCATTTATCGAGGAAGGCTATAGGCTATATAACATCACGCTGCGACTTATAGGAGCGGCGCAGCGATGAGAAATGTTGCAAAAACGGGGAAAATTTATGCATACGAAGTTGCGCGGGACAGCTAGTGGGGTATAAGTAGTACCTACTCAGAAAGACTCTACTAAGTACTCTGACAAAGCTAAAGTTATAAATAAAAAAAAAAGTTTCATGCCCACTTTTAAAACATACCTACATAAAATAGTTATGAACCAATAACTCGCAATGAGACAATCCTTTTACCGTTACGTACTAAAATCATCAAACTTATCAATCTAAAAAGCCTAATTTTATTTTTGCCGCCAATCATAATCTGATGATTAAACGCATCCGTATCCGTCCTTAAAACTGAAGCTAAAAGCCAATTAATGATTACGACCTCCATAATTGATTCGATTAACAATAAAAAGTAACAAATAAAATTCCAATTTTAAAAAGTTTGAGTAACAAAAGGCGCGTTCGAAAGACGGCGCCTGTGCCTCGTTTATAAATCACCGCCATCTTGAGATTACAAGATTAACTGAACTGTTAAAAACATAGATCCTTTATAATCGGCTACTATTACATTAACGCTCATTGACTTGACAAGATAGAAAAAAAAAAACAAATTAAAAAGTAGAATTGACAAGTCTGAAAAAAAGTATTGCCCACAGATGATGTAAAATGTCATGTTTCTTTTTAAAGTATCATGATGCGTTGTCGTTTGGAAACCGATTGGAAGTGATAGGTAGTGAAATGGATACAAGTGATTGCTTAGACAAAAGCCGATCGGTTAGGAAAAGAAATGTGATCGAGCCTATTAATTTTTGTAAATATTATATTACCAGACATTATTGTAAATATTATATTACCAGACATGTGATCGAGCCTATTTTATTTTGTAAATATTATATATATACATTATCACATAATTATATCCTATTGGGTTTGTTTTTATTCTAAAAAAGTAACTGCTGATTAACCTATAGGTATATACATGACACCTGAGTAATAATAATAATAATAATAATTTATTTATGAAAGTAAAGCTACAATAAACTATTAGGTAGATATTATTTTTGTAAATAACAAACAGCATAGTGTACATTTTTGCCTGTACTATGTTGAAACCTGTGTTTCAGGCCAGAAAGTAAAAAGATTTTAAAAAATTATCTCTGAAACTAAAAATGGGAACTGGTTTACTAGAAAATAAAGACAAATTAATTCACATTAAGTATAATAGTAATAAGAGTTATAAAAATTGGACTTACTAAAATAAACATTTTAGTAAGTACTAGTTAAAAAAGAAATCCTCCGTCTGTTCGTATGACATGTCTTGCAATTGCGAATATTCCTGTAATGCTTAAGTATACCAAAGTATTTATTCACTCATTTCATCTATACATATAAAAATGAATCCCTATTCCCTTGGTCACGAGATAACTATAGAACGACTTTGATATAATTAATTCATTTTTTTAGTTTTATAATACTTTGTAGAAGGTTCCTTACGTAAAAAAAAATTAGGAAAAAAAACGAGGCGAGATCATAGACTAACTAAATACTGGACCGTGCCATTCAATTAAAAAGTAAATATTGACTGCAAAGCGCGAAAGAGAGAAAAAAATCGTGCGGCCTTTGACAGGTATTGTCAACAAAGTAAAGTTGTCTCTTTCTAGAGAGTGGTCAATTTTGTGAGGTTATGGCGCAGTCCTGGTCTCTACATCAATGGGCGGGATGAAGTTCGCCGGGACAACTAGTTATGATTAAAATGTTAACCATTAAAAAAACAAAAAGTCACAAGAAGTCATATCTTAATTATACTGTCCGCTGCTGAAACTTATATTAGGTAACTTGAAATAATACAATGATATTTGGCCGCATACATTTTAGATTATTTTTTTAAATAGGTACCTACGATTTTTTATTAGAAACTAGCTGCCCCGCGCAACTTCGTATGCGTACATTTTCCCCGTTTTTGCAACATTTTTTATTGCTGCTCCGCACCTATTGGTCGTAGCGTGATGTTATATAGCCTATAGCATTCCTCGATAAATGGGCTACCCAACAAAAATATAAATATTTTTTCAATTCGGACCAGTAGTTTCTGAGATTGCCGCGTTCAAACAAACAACTTCAGCTATATAATATTAGTATAGATTATGAAATAAGTATTACACTATTATAATTCATATAGCATCAAAATAGCATATAGGCTATAAAAATACAATGGTGACAAAGCATAAAATCTAGCTCTAATCTAGCTATTAGATATTATTCTTCGTTTTTTTTTTATCGATGTCATTATATTGACTCACGCCACGAATGCACAGAACTTGGGTGGTCCGCTAAATAGGAAGCTATAGGGTCAATTACTAGTTGACAGAGACAATTAGAGGTATAAACAGACATCGTTGTGTCAATAAGAACCTTCGCACACTCCCACCAATGTTTCGATTATGGGATACACTCATTTGTGAACCAGTTTGCTAAATTATATTTTTGAATTGAGTGATTCGTGGGATTGAGTGTTAATAATGATGAATGTTACAGTTTTGAATACTTTAACTGTAACTGATTGAATCAGGCGTCATATGGCGGAAATCCATCTTGAACTATCATACTCGAACTATGCTTTACGTTAAATACCAATTTTTTTTTCGCAGAAGAAGGTGTGTTATTTGTTTATAGTTGGGTCTATGCGTGTTTATCTGTGTCTCTACCTGCCTGTGCAACCGTAACGTCCACAAGGATCGAGAGATTTGGATGTGGGTTTTTTAATTAGAAAACTAAATAAAAACTCCTGAGCGAGGAAATAGCACAAAAGAATAAGAACAGAGATTGCTGCATAACGTCTTAAAATAGAAATCGTGAACTAAAACTCTTTAAAATTAAATCAACTTATAATAAAACCTTGATTTGGCAGGACGGTAAAAACACAGAAACCTGTGTTTACCTGAAGAGGTGGAAGCAATCTTTTTGCCTTCGCTTGAGGAGCCACTCTGCTGGCTAAGGTCCCTTAGAGGACTTCTTCTTTATCTTCTTCGTAGTTATGGCAATCTAGCCGTTTTAACAGCTAATTTCTGCCAGTGACAAGTATTTATGCGCTTATCACATGCACAAAGTCTCGTTCTTATTCAATTATAACGAATTCAATTATTTTTTTACAAGTTAAACTCGGAGCTGTAAAAATAATGGCCGGTTAGTTTGCCACCGTTTTTACAACTCCTTATGAGGAGTTAAAGTGACAGCAAACTGACCTATATACATACAACCTGACATAAATATGACAGCGCTTATGAAAATTAAAAAAAAACTTGAAAGATAATGAAAAAAAATCTTTGTACAATTAATGTGCACAATAAACAAAACCCAACTAGCAGAAAAAAGCTGAAAACTTGACCTAAATTACCGACAGTCAACGCCCGGCCCGGATCAGGGTTGTCAGGCAAGAAGCTCCCCTTGGTAAATGTTTTAACAAAACGCCTCTTAAACAGCGCCATCACTAAATATAATAATAATGTTAGTAATAAAACAAAATCATAAAATACTACCGGATGTACTCCATATGAATACGGTCATACTGATTCATGTATGGGCAGTCCAGTCTTAGGGCAATCATTTTCAGAATACTGTTCGAGCTGGCCCTAACTCTGCGCACCAGAGATGTGCACTTCTTGCGAATCAAACATCCCTGATGCACTGCAGCGTGGGGCAGCCCCAACAGCATTCTGAAAGCATTATTGTACAGGACACGGAACTGTACGAAATCATTCCCAAAATATATTTTAAATCACAGACACTTAAAAGAAGTCAAAGATCATCGAATACCGATCACATACATTGCTTCTAGAGTTATACTTGGGTATGTACTCGTAGTTTCGTTCTCTACGCAGTATCAATCCTCAGTGAAACACACATTAGGTGTCATTATTACCGCCTGTATATTCTCATGAACAAACTCTAACAAGTATTCACAGTAAGGGCGTACATAATGACGTATGTTTAGTAGATATAATGACAGGATAGCACTACTTGACTTACAATGGGAAATAAACAGCTGTCTTGTTTGTCTTTCAGTTTTTGAAGATATCTATTTTGTACTAGCTGCTTTGTGTGGATATCGATTTAAAACTAAGTTTTTAAGGTGGCTAAGCTATGTACTTATCACACTCTCATTGTATATTTTGGAGGTTTCTTTTTTTTTTAAGTAATCTGTAACTGTGCCCTCGACTCTTAAATGTTTTTGATCGCAACAGACGGAACAACACTAAACTTTGTATACGTAACGCCAGAACAGCATTAATGTGGTAATATAAAGTATAATATGCAGGGCCCCCAAAATATAATTATGATAAAATGAAGTATTTTTTTTATAGGCATTTCTTGCCACTTACTTTACGAATACAATAATGCAATTATTGTATATATAATAAAATACCGAATATTTATAAAGACTTACCTGCTAATTTATTTAAAAATAAAGTTAAGGAGGTGTTGATTATTAAATGTTAGTAATTTATTATAGTAATAATGATTTTTTAAATGATATAACGCTTTAACATGTATTTCTATTTATTTAATGTTTGTATTTTGACTTCATTAATTTATTGTTAACTAGCGGACGCCTTGCGGTTTCACCCGCGTAGTTCCCGTTTCCGTGGGAATACAGGGATCAAAAGTAGCCTATGACAACCGGGGATAGTGTAGCATCCCAATGGGGAAATAATTTTTGAAATGGGTTTAGTAGTTTTCAAGTTTGTTCGTTACATCCAAATATACAAAAATACATATATTTTTTCATATATTTTGGTCACACGGTTCAAAAGTTAAGGGGGAGGGGACACAATTTATGCTACTGTCGGAGCAATTATTTTCAAAAATATTCACTTAGTTAAAGAAAAATATCAGAAACCTGTTTTTAAAAGACCTGTCGAGTGATGTGCCACACGTTGAAGTTTGCTGAAAAAATATTTTTCAGTTTTTGTTACATGTATATAAGTGCCCCCCTAAAAATATTTACTTTTAATTATTTAGCTATCAAACTAAGTAGCGGCTACTACAATACACCTTTTCATTAAAAAAAATAGTAATATGCCCGAGGCATACTAACAGACAGACGGACATGACGAAGCTATAAGGGTTCCGTTTTTGCTAAATTGGCTACGGAACCCTAAAAAGAGATCAAGCAAATCACCGATTAATGAAAATTTCACTGACCCAATAGCGCAAACCCCATCCAAATCAGATCAGTAGTTTTTGAGAAAATTACATACGAGTCAAACCGAGAACCAACTTTTTTAAAGATACTCCTTTTGATACGGGGCTAAAAAAATCTATGAGACTGTCACCAATCAGTATAATAGTGTAACAATAGTACTACAATCCCGGTAATGTAACTGTACATTCCAAGGCTCGCAGCTATGCGGCCTGTCAAAAGCCAATGGTGGATATTCCCTCCCCCTCCCACTTCTAGTGTCCACGGCACCCAAGGGGGTGACACCCCACAAGCCATCTCGAAGAAAACAGTACTATCAAAACTCGATCGAATGTGAGAAGTGAGTTGCTTATTTTTTGTTTTCCTTCAATAAACAATTCCCGCCCTAAGGTACAAGTCATATGTCGCAGGGGACTTTAAAAAAACATACAACGTATACAAATTATTTCCGAAAATTCAAACATAAGTACTTAAATTTAAATCGTGCTCAAAAGTATTTCTATCTGCCCTATTTTCTTCATTAAAATGACAGCATGAATGAATTACGACGATGCAATGTAAACCCGAATTAGTAGGACTCGAAATTTAGAACACAAATAAATGAATATTTACAAGTAATATTAATTGTTAGTAATGTATATTTCTAGCACAGTGTAGCTATATGTATTGACTGCCCCTGTGGCGCGGTGGGAGTGTGTCCGACTGCTACGCAAGAGGTCGTGGGTTCGATCCCCACCCAGGATAAAACTTTGTGTGATGAGCACGATGGTTTATTCTGTGTCTGGGTGTTATTTATCTATAATATGTATGTATTTAGAAATATATAAGTATGTTTATCAGTTGTCTGGTTTCCATAATACAAGCTCTGCTTAGTTTGGGATCAGATAGCGTTGTGTGAGTTGTCCCAAGATAAGAAGAAGATATTATGTATGTTGGTGGCCGCATCTAACTTGCAAATATACTAACTGTACAAAATAAGGTTGTTTTTTTCTCATCAACTCTTCAAATTGATAGAATTAATGCAAATGTAGAGTCTTTGCGAGCCGGCTGACAATCTAGGGGCTGATTGGTGGTGTTTTCTTACCTATAATTGATAAAAATCTTTGAACTTAGTCTGAAGAGAAACAGATCTATCTCTAAAACCAGTTTTTAGAATTTAAGTGTTTTGAAAATATAATAAAAAACAAAGGCAAACTTTCGTCGCTAGTTATAATGCTGTTTTACCTCTCAATGTTTACACGAAAAACCGGGCAAGTGCATGTAGGGCCACGCACAATGTAGGGTTCCCACATACGAATAACGTGGCTTAAGAAGTGTGTTTTCTGTTGTTTTTGTTTCATACTTACAACGTTATACATACTTAATAATAATTTTCAAAGGAATTAGTACGAAAATTTTGTTACTTCTCATTTGATCAGCTGTTATTCGAAAAAACTTAAACATACTACTATAGTTTTCCTTTTAATTTCACTATTTATACTACTACCGTGTTTTTTTCACATATCTTACATCAACCATTTAGCTGGCAGGGGGAGGGGGACAGTTGACTCTAACAAAAATTTGCACTATGGATCCCTAAATCTAAAAATGATCTTCACAACCCCTAAACGATTTTAAAAGACCTATTTAATAATACCCCACCCAGTAATATGTATATGTTTGTATTCATGCAAAATTACAGCCTTCTAGCACTAACAGTCTCTGAGCTAAGAGCTCTAAGCTGGACGCACATGGCGAAACTGGGTTTCGTTTTGCCATTTTGGTTACGGAACAATCTCACTCAAACCTCACCTCTCTTCGTAAACCCATAGTACCATCTGAACCGGACATCTAAAGGTGTCATGGAGACGTTCATTCCGCCGGACCCCTCCATCCGAAGGTACTAACGGACCTCTACAACCGTTCCCAGCCATGCCCCGATTGCCCTTAAGTGCTAACCCAACTTGAGATTCGGAGAGGGCGAAATTAGCACTCGAGAATGTCGAGAATACAAATATGAAATACCTACTTGTATTTCTTTGTTCCTTTTCTAAGGTATTTTTGTTGGTACACCTGTAAGATGATGATTATATATATTAAACTTTTTTATACGCATAAAGAAAATATGAAAGAGGCAACTACTAAATTTATTTTTTTAATTTATCATTTTTTTTACAGCTCTATGTTAAACACGATAATATTTGGATAAAATTATAGAAATTGCCTAAAAATTGGATTAGAATTATTGCCAAAAGGAAAAGAAGTATCTAAAAACAGCAGTTGCCTCAAGTGACTAATCTTGGCTTTGAAAGTCAAAGATATCTTTGTGAAGGCAGCATATTGTTATAACTCACTTTTGCGAGGAAACACAAATGAACACTCCACTTATATTATTTGGGATCGCCAATTTTTTTTTTCAATTAATTCTAAAGTAGGTACATGGATGCCCATTATACGACGTTTTCTTAAAATGAGACTTAGCTAGAACGATTCATCGCCTCCGAAACCTCTGCATACTAAATTTCATGGAAATCGTTTGAGCAGTTTCCGAGGTTCAGATTATCTATACTAATATTATAAAGCTGAAGAGTTTGTTTATTTGTTTGAACGGGGTAATCTCAGGAACTACATATCCGAACTGAAAAATTCTTTCACTGTTGAATAGTCCATTTATCGAGGAAAGCTATAGGCTATATAACATCACGCTACGACCAATAGGAACGGAGCAGCAATGAGAAATGTTGCAAAAACAGGAAAAAATTACGCAGTCGAAGTTGCGCGGGACAGCTAGTATATATTTATATATATACAAGAATTGGTCGCTTAGGTTTAGGATGTATTTTCAGTTTATATAATACGTCTCAACTGATAGATATTAAACTATTCTTCCCAATAATTTGTCTACGTTTATTTCCTATGCACATTTCAGAAACAAGTAAACAATCAAACTATTTTAGTATTCAATCAAAAATGCCTTCCCTTAAAACTTAACCACACTTTAGTTCGAATATTCAACAAACTCTTGAATAAAACAGAATAGCTATCGATTTCTTAGCATTTATCGTTCCAATATACTCTACGAGGACCCAATTAAAGTGCCATAAACCTCTTATTAGTCACCCCACCTCCCCCTCCTACTAAACCAACATGGCGGTGGAATTGTCACCTATTCTTTCACAAAAATAAAACCTACACTTAAACCACACAAAATTAAACCTTATTACAACTGTATAAAGTCCATAAACAATGTAAATAAAAGCCTGTTTAGCACCTTGAAGTCTTATTCTTCAAACTAGTGTGCCATATTACCCCGTTCGTTAGTAATTGTTTTGCTAAACGATTTTAAACTTTTTGTGTGAGATTTTGAGGTTGATTTTTCATTGTGGGTGTTTTTGATTGTTAGTTTTGTTGTTCTATAGTACGTCGCAAAGGCGTGACATTGACGCCCTAACGGATTGTGGAATTATACATGAAGGGTTCACTCTAGTGGTATATTTTTAAGAACGCGGGTGTTTTATTATTGATGTAGAAATGGCCGGACTCAAATTACACAGTATAGTACTATTTTTTAAACAACTGTTTGATGTCATGATGTGTGTCGGTATTTCCAGAGAGGTTTGTTATGGGGCAGAAGTATTAAAAACGGGCAAGAGTAGTGACAATGGTGGTTAACTAACCTGTCATCCATCTAATATTAAAATTTATTTTATTATTTAGATTTTAACAAAATGCAAATTTAAAAATAACTACTAGCTGTGCCCCGCGGTTTATTAGCCTATGTGTTAATCCAGGGTGTCAGCTAACTCTATACCAAATTAAAATCGCTCCAGCCGTTTAGACGTGAAGAAGTAACAAACATACCCACTCACAAACTCACAAACTTTCGCCTTTATAATATTAGTGTGATTAAAAACTATATTTAAACTAGGAATTAAGACTAAATGAAACTAAAATATATCCAAAAAATTGGGACCCCTGGGCATGGTTCCACAAATACTGGCGGCATTTCCTCGCTGTATAGCAATGCTGATGCGTTGTGCGAAGAAGCTGCCAGCTCTACGGTCACCAGTAGAGTCGATCACTTTTTGGAAAGTTCTTTAGATAACCTGTCATTAATTTGACAGCTTTGCGTTTTCGTTTGGGTACACAAAATTATAGTTATTTAAAATATGGTATTAAGGACTAGTTATGAGGAGAGGGGGCAAAATAGACCTACTGCTTTTTGCATACTATAGCTTATTCAAAAATTAGGTAGGTCTTCGACAGCAATTTGCTTCGTGAATTGACGCTAAATGTAATATACATAGAGTCAAGTAAATTCTAGCGACGATTTATTACAAATTGGGTGGTTGACTACAATAAAAATAAATTATTTTTTACTAATCAGGTAGTAGTAGATCTTAAAATGCTCTAAAAATAAGTGTTCTTTTACATTTTAACATGTTTTTGAATTTAAAAGCATGCAAACGATTTCTAAAAGTAATGATTTGACGATAGGAACTTATGACATCACAGGTTCCTATTCCATACACATTTTTATAGAGCTTGTCGTTTTGACATTTCATAAAAAGAGACTGATTTGACTTGACAGTCAACATCTCTATTGTTATACACAAATTTACAATAAAATATTTTTAATTTGAGCTTAGTTTCTCACATTTTATGTATTTTAGGCCGAGATCTATACAACAATGTAAAAAAAAAAAATAGAAAAAATATTTTATTAAATTTTTTTTTATTAAATATTATTATGTATTATTTACGATTTGGCACCCAATTTTTCCGAATTTTGTAAAATATATCAACATTCACATTTAGTCACACACAAGCATTAAATATACATGTTGTAGAGCAAGCTAGCCCAAGCTTAAACTTAGGTAACTGTTCTTAATATTGACAACGCTTAGGCACCTGTCCCACTAACGCCAATGAGCGAGAAGCGATATTATTACTATTATTATATCGTAGATCCCGTCCGTTTAAACAAACGAGATGATATAGAGCGAGTAACAGTTAACGCCGACGAACGGCTTTAACTATTAATATCTGTATCTCTTTTGTTTACACGGGATCTAGGTACATAAATATGTAACGTTTCTTGAGCGATAAATCGCTACTCGCTACTCGCTTTCACCCAGTTGGTGGGACAGGTGCCTTGTGTGGTGGTGGTTTACAAAGGCTTTGTTAAATTTTTAGACAAGTTTTATTTAAGCTACGCTTGAGATAAACCTAGCACGTTCTTTAAATCTCAAGCTTAATGTCCACTTAGATGTCTAAACTAGGTAGGTACAATGTTTTTTTTTACCGCCTAATGAAGAGACTAGCATGTCGAATGCCTGATGGTAATCGTCACGCTAATCCATCAGTATCAGTGCCACCCAAATCGCATCGCGTTACCGCACCGCACTCCTCATCTAAGACATTAGTTCATAAGTTTCATTTGCACAGTAATTACACTTGCTACAGTCCCCTTGAACCTAAACACTGTGAATCCAATGTGGTTTTTTTTTTTATTCTATTTTATTTAGGGACTTTTAAACCCCAAGGCGTATGTCAGAGCCTACCCTAAGCACATACAATTCACCGTAAATCTTAATTACATTAAAGCAGCAATGAACCTGAACAGGGCTTCTGCAGCAACTTGGTGGAAAGTGCCTATATCAATTCTGTTCAGGTTCAGGGTCGATATTAAATTACTTCTCTAACCGATCTGTTAACATTACTATTTTACGGAAGTTATCTGACCTTTGATTATATAATGGATAGATGTAGCATTCCCTCAGTAAGACTATAAAAAAAATGAAGCTACTACTTTTGACGTTTGAGTGTCGTTGAAAATGGCGCGCTAGAATAACTGTGGCTAGAACATCTGATAGGAGTCTTCCTACCTCTCAACAAGTACGTCCATTTGACCGTACTTTTTGACAGTTCTTTGCTTCAATTTTAGATGCCGGATTTGGAATCTAGATATTATATAATTAAAGACTTAGACCTACCGGTAACTACTTTTTTTTAATAATACCAATTCAATTACCAAGTAAACAAATCGTATCTAATTTCAAATAGCGAATTTTCCTAATCAGTCACGGCCATCGTTCCAAATTTGAACGGACCAATACGATTCGATCTTAAGCTACCCAATCATACGTTAGCGGTGGATCAAAGAAACGTCGTGTGCGCAAGTAATCATCGATGATTGTGTTAATTATCTTTAATATATTTTATGTGTTCGTATGTATGTTTGAGGTATGATTGTTAGTCACGAAAGACCACCTTACCGCTTCATAATAACTTTATATCGACCACCATGTTTGTACTTGTATTATAATATACTGTTATTATTTTATTTGTAGTCTTTCTTCGTCTAACTTTTTTATGATATTCTAGCCGAATTCCCTGGCAATTTATTTCAGTATTAAATGTTTATTTCCCACTTTAACTGCACAAAACCTCAATCTTATGGATTTTTAACGTAATTTTTTTTTTTTTTTTTTGATTCATGTATTTTTACCAACGAGAAATGTGGATCTGTGAAAATGATGGCAGCTCACGTTGCAGCCTGTAGTTAAATGGCAAAAACGGGACCCTTATAGTTTCGTCATGTCCATCTGTCTGTATGTCTATCTGTCCATCCGTATGTCACTGGCATTTTACTCAAAGACTACCCAATGAATATTGAATAAATTAGGTGAAAAGGTATGTTGTAGAGCCGCTACTAGTTTGATAGCAAAATATTAAAAATAATATGTATTATTAGAATATTTTTTTGAATATTATTGGAAATAATCGCTCTGAAAGTTGCATAACTTATTATAAAAATATGAAAAAAAATAACAAAATAGTCATAACAAATACTAAAATGATTTAAAAAATAATCGGATATACTGTCATTGAGTTATTGCCGAAAAACTACGTTTCTCAACAAAAACGGGGTAAGTGCCATGAACATACACTCTTCTGCTGGTGCAATTATTCAAATCAGAATTTTTATAAAGCAACGGCTCCGGAACCCTACACTGAGCATGAACCGACATGCTCTTGCCCGGTTTTTCGACTGGCAACCGAGCAAGTCAAGAGATCAGCCAGCTTATGCAATATTAGATAAATTTCGGGACTTAATCGCGTGAATTATTTAAAGATACGAACCTTTTATTTACCCGACGTTTCGATCGAATTGCACCGATCGTGGTCACGGGTCGACTCACGGCTTATGCAATATTACCACTATTTGTCCATGCACGTGTCACGCCCGTTCGTGTCTCGGAGGCTGTCGGTCCTGGGCTTAATCACCCGCCCCCCGGCTGTGTCAGATTTTGGTCCCATCATACTATGATAGCGTAGAATTGAGAGTGCGACCGTGGCACTTGCGCACTTTTTTTTTTTTTAACTAGCAATGTGGGATTTTGGGCCCACATTACTAGCAATCTGGTTAACCCCTTCAACTTAGCTCAATGGCTTGTGTTAAGAGTGGGTTCACGTCGGTAGTATAATGGGTAGGATTCGAACCTTACGATTGCCTTAGCCGCCGCTTTAATTATAATTGATTAGTCTTTGTTAAGATTGGTCGCAGACCTATAATGAGTATAAAGAGATTATTTGTCGGGTATGTCTATAATTCACTGACGGATCAAGTCTCAATCATTGGTAGCTGGTAATTTAATTAACACTAAAAATATTAAATTTAAGTAGAACATGCCTGCAAAAAAACATATTTCATCTACTTCCCGCCACATTGGTACTTCATGGATTTTTTTTTAAAGAGAAAAGAAATCTATATTTTAAAAAAAAAAAAAAACTTCTTAACCCGTCCCGCTAAACTCTTAGGCTTGTGTTAAGAGTGAGTTCACGTCGGTAGTACAACGATTCGAACGCGCGACCTCACGATTGCAAAACCGATGGCTTAGCCATTAGGCTACCGCCGCTTTAATTAATTACCATAATAACATTAAAAAAGTTCTTTCCGGGGCCTTAAGCCTCCATGCGCAATTTCATTTAAATGAGCCAGATTGATAAAATACTAACAAACAGCTTCAGCTATATGTTCGTAAATTTCCGCGATTTGTACACATTATAGAATCTTATAATGTGTACAAATCGCGAGGGGCTAGAGTAGAGTCACGGGTAGAGTCAGCGGTGGTCACGGTTAAAGTCTATCCGTGACCACGGCCGTTGCAATACGGCCGAAACGTCGGGCAATAAAACAAAGGTATTTAGCCTAAAAATAAAATATTTACGCGATTAAGACCCGCAGCTTATAAAATTCTACTAGCTTTCGCCCGCGGCTCCGCCCGCGTGGATGTCGGTTATCGCGATAAAAACTATCCTATGTCCTTCCCCGAGACACAAACTATCTCCATACTAAGAATCGGTTTAGATGTTTGAGCGTGAAAGCGTAACAGACAGACAGACAGACAGACAGTTACTTTCACATTTTATTATTAGTATGGATAAAGCATCAGCTATACCTAAACTAAAAGCACAGAACCACATTTTCTTACAAAATAACCCCCGAAAAAGCCTAAATCCACAAAAACAGATATGATATAACATAAAACATATCAAATATTAATAACAGAACGTACGAAATATACATTTTGGCGGGAGAACGCGCTCTGGTCGGAATAAGAACAAAATGTGACCACGGCTGAGCCACCTATAATAAGCCCATTGTTTTATACAAATACAATATTGCGTTTATAAATCGGATAAGCCTACGGCACAGTGCGTGGGGTGGAGAGGCTTGGGTATATTTTATTATATGAATGAACGAAAAATTATCTAGGGCGGAATTTGGGGTCATATTGTGTTGTATTTTTTTGGATTTTGGCTGTATACACAATGGAAGTATTATTCTTATGATCTTATTGTAATTTAAGCGTTTTTGTTCCTATGTGACAGGTTTAATAAAGATTTGAAGCAAGACTTCCTACATAGTTAAGTAAATTGCAAACTATTTAAAGCCTATTATAAGTAACATCTTTTTTAAACCCTGACGCGAGATATTGCAGAAGGACTTTAAAAATATAACTATAGTAGCAAATATTTAACCGATTTCCTAGCGGCGGTTCTTAATGTTTCATTTGCCTAACCACTGGTTTGTGCTTATTCATATGTTGTAAACAAACATTTGTTATTGACTACTTTTTTTTAAAGATGGAAATAGAAAATATTTTATTCCCTATTAAGAGTAATCTGTGATTTTCAGTGATTCAGATCTGATTCAAACAACCAAACAAACTTATAAATTCTTGTAAAACTATTAAATAAAAAAATTGTGAGAATGGAATTTGTTGCTCTTTCATACAAAAATAACTGAATGGATTTTAATGAACTTTAAAATAACATCGTCTGTACTTGAGAATCGCACACAGGCCATACAATTCAGGCTTTAAACGGGCGAAACCACGCGGAAATGCTAAGTATAATTCTGTGTAGATACATATATAATGTTTATTATATTATATTTATTTTATATGTATACATATTAATTATTGCCCATCTTCTAATATTTACCTAATTATGAAAATAATAGGCAATAATGCACCTGTCAACCTTTTTTCTCCACCACCCAAAGGTCGACTGGTAGAAAATGCCTATGGCATTAAGTCTGTTTTTTTTTTAAAGATAACTAAAAATGTGGGATTTGGTCAAATATTACTAGCAATCTTGTTCTTAGCTGGAGGGGCTAAGCTCAAAGGTTTGTGTTAGGAGTGGGTTCAAATCGGTAGTATAATGGGTAGGATTTAGGCCTTAGCTATTAAGCTTCAACCATCAACACAAAAAACAACAATGGAAGTTTTAAATAAAATAAATAAAAATAAAAGATAATACAACATATTTGTCCAACCATACTACGTTGATTCACAATATATTTAGTACAACTAACGACTCCAGTACTCCACTATCCACATATTGGGCAATAAGAGGATCGTCCGCGCCGAGTGGCGCCAGTAGCCTCCATTTGTATTTATTTATTTATACCATGTCCTTATTTATGTATTAATTCATTTTTGTGTACAGGTTACATGTGCCAATGTTAGATGTAAAGTTCACATCGATAGGATGCCTCGGTTGGATGCTTTAACATGATTTAAGGATGCTTGGAAAACAGGAGTCGTGGTGTTGAATTTTCTTATTGTTTTTTGGATGCTTCAGCTTCACACAATTAACTGTGGCTGAGTGGCGGAGGAGTGAGTTTCTTAGAACACCATTTTTTAAAAAAAAAAGATAACTAGCAATGTGTCATTGAGTCCTATATTACTAGCAATCTTGTTAACCCCTCCAGCTAAGCTCAAAGGTTTGTGTTAGGAGTGGGTTCACGTCGGTAGTTTAATGAATAGGATTCGAACCCGCGACCTCACGATTGCGAGACCGATGCCTTAGCCATTAGGCTACCGCTGCTTTCGGATTCCTTTGGATCCTAGTTACTTAATCATAAAGGTGCAAAGAACTGTGTTCACCTAGACGTACTTTTGTACCGGGTTTTTTTAGAATGTTTTTAACCCTTCGCCTCTGGTGGGTCTAGTGATTAGATACCCTTACTGATATGCCAAATGTCATGGAAATGATTTCCACCCAGGATGCATTTTTTTGGTACGAGAACGATTGTTTATTGTGTTGAGGTGCAATTTATCTATAATGTGTATATCTACACTAATATTATAAAGAGGAAAGATTTGTATTTTTGCATGTAACGAATAAACTCAAAAAGTACTGGACCGATTTTAATAATTCTTTTTTTCTTGGATAGCCCATTTATCGAGTAAGGCTATAGGCTATATAACATCGCGCTACGACTAATAGGAGCGGAGCAACGACGAGAAATGTTGCAAAAACGGGGAAAATTTACGCATACGAAGTTGCGCGGGACAGCTAGTATTTAATAATAATAGTATTCTGGAACAACTCCTGTAACCAGACAAATGATAAACATACTTTATATATTTCTAAATACATACATTTTATAGGTAAATTACACCCAGACACAGAATAGACCATCATGCCAGTCACTAGACCAACAGGATATAATATAAATAATATGTTTGGCAATTGTTTGGTTGCTATAGTAGAGCCTCCAGCCCAGGATCAAGGGGGGGGGGGGGCAATTGCCAGTCAAAACATGGTCTAGTGTCAAAATTCCCAAAAAAAGGTTGTGTGATTAGGTATGGTTTGATGGGCGTGTGTGTGTTGTCCCATGATGTAAAAAAAAATATTATTATTAAGAGTAGATTACATGAAACATGATTCGGCTCTCTCAAAAAAATAAAATATACATAGAAAACTTAAATATTAGGAGACAAAAAATCACTAATTATTAATTATATATTATTAGAAGTACAACTGTTTGAGTTGTACTTCTTGTAGAAGATAAAAACAAATTTAAGGATAGGTATGTATGTGTTAATATTAAACCCATAAAAAAATCTTGAAGTTACGAAAAATGCCTAAAACGAGGATTTTTGTGTTGTTATAGTTATGTCATTCGTAATCTAACATATGTACGAACGAATTTTCGACTTTATTTTGTTCTGCGCTCCTGCGCACTGGCAAGTAATGTTTGTGTGCGGAAGAGCGAGACCGTTTCGCTGGTTGGGTAGCGCTAAATAAATAGTTCATTCGGTGTAATGCCGAAAAGCCTAGTATTAAAATGGCCATCAAGTAATTTGTGCATTAAAACACACTAGTATCATACAACATATTTTCAACATATACCTATAATGTATGAAAGTTATTCGTCAAGATACGACTACTCGCTTTTTCGATTTGATTCGAACTTTTACCATGTCACAACAGCCAAAGTCAACTTCTATTATAACATTTTAATTAATCTTTAATATGTATTTAGACATAAATAAGTATGTATGTACATACAGTAGAATCCGTTTATTATGACTCCGCCTATATTGACCAACCGCCTATTATGACCTAATTACACAACGAAGTTTGGTTTTCATATAAAATTCTTTGTAACAAAGTCGGATATAATGACTTCGCTTACAGTGACATGTCGCTTATTATGACCCAATTTTAATACATTTTGTCCGTTTATAGTGACCGACATGATTCTTTACACCTTCGGGAATGTTCGTTGACTCCCGACGACGAATGTTCGGCACGCAGCTTGATTTTGTTGTGAATCTCAGTGAATAATTGACAGTTGAACAATGAATACCTACATACATGTATAACGCGCATTTTTTATTTTGATTTAATATGCTATGTTTATCTATTAAAATAAGTATTTACCTAAAAAATAAGAGGGTTGTTTTTTTTTCTCACAAAAATGCTTTGTATGACGTCCGCTTAATATGACGTGTTTATCAAGTTCCTTTGATGTCATTATAAACGGATTCCACTGTATATATCAGTTGTCTGGTTGTCATAGTACAATCTCTGTTTAGTTTGGAATCAGATGACGTTGTGTGATTTGTCCCAAGATATTATTATTAATATTATTTAACAAACAATTAGGTATCTCAAGTGAACATTGAAATTTTAACACTCGTTAACATTACTTTTATTTAAAATATATATTTAAACACGCGTTCAACTTACATTATAAGACTGGGTAGGTATGTTTAATCTGGGAGCAATTATGAACTCATTACCACTGTTAAAAAACATGAAACATTATACAAAACATCATTCCTATCTAAAGCAATATCAAAGTAAATCACGCAACACTTTATCTTCGCATGACGCGTATAATTCGCTGCGCAGGAGTTGATCGCATCGATACGCATGTGTGGCCGACGCTAATTGGCCATATCTTTCCCGGTATTTGTAAAATACGGATAGTACAAGTGCTGTGGCTGGAATGCACAGAAAAATATTATTTACCCCTGGAAAGAATTTATTTTTCCGTTCATTCCAGAGGTGTGCAATCTTTATGGGACTGGATTTTGGGTGGTCTAAAAATTAATGGTCCGAGTCTAAGTACCTATACTTTGTATCTATGATTTTACAAACATGCAAGACTTATACGGAAAACACACCTATGGAATGGGGTTTTCGTAATTTTGGAAGGGAGGGGGAGGGTTAGGTGTACAATAGGGATGACTGTCAAGTCAAATTAGTATCTTTTTATTAAATGTCAAAACGATACGCTATTTGGTCAATTTTAAGGAATATTTAAACGTGACTTTACAACTAAGGATCGTATAATTATTACTTTAATTTGTGGAATAACACATTTATACAGACCTCATTATGACGTACTATTTATTGTAGTCATCAACCCAATTGACTAAACACCGGTCAAATTTCAGGGAGAAGGGGAGTTTCAACCCCCAAAATCCCCCCTGGGTATGCCAATGCTCTGTACAACTATTTGCGGGTCATTCAAAGACCAGTCTCATCTGAAGATTGAATACGAGTTGCCTTCACCAATTGTTGTCTCAAAGCCACCATTCGTAGATTTAGAGTAAAATATCAGTAGCAAGTAATAACCAATCTAGCCTATGGAACAACTTGTTTCCGAGCAAAACCACTAGTAGAACCTACTCATAATAACAAATCAATTAAGTAGGTTAACAAGACGGCATCTAGCTATTTTCCAGGAACCCTTTTTTTTTCAAAAAAAAGAACTCAGGAGTTCTATTTTTAACCGATTTCTGACGGCATGTCTTGCAAAAATTCCTTCCAAATGTGCGAAAGAATTTTTACCTTACTGCAGTAAAGATGGCTAGCACCAGACCTACTAGGACAATATAAAAAACATGGGGCCGTGCTTCTGCATACAATCCTACGTCTACACTCGCCCACACCGTATGACATCGCATTCCATGCCTGTAAATGCCGATACATGCGGTCTAAAGCACAAGAGGCGAGCGAAAAGAGCTTGTTCATCCAAATCTTGATCCATTTTTATACTACAAAATCTATAAAAGTACTCTCACCGATTGAAACATGTTAATAAACATCCATCAGCACAAAAACCTTCTACATTTTGAAAATATCGTCATCAAAGAATTAAAAAATGTTGAAACAAATTATTACTTACTCTATTAATTCTCGAGCTCTAACAATTGAGAGTTTTGATCAGTTTAGCGATAGGGAAAGTATCATAGGTTTTTACAGGGCAGCAACGCACGTGATACCATCAAGATGGCGGTGAGCTTCTTTTAAACCTTGATGATATGGCACAAAGCCATTCTATCTACCAAAGAGGCTTGAAAAATGGGAAAGACTAATATGGGAGGTAAAGGGATTTCAAAATGCCACCTTTAAGAGATTTTTCTGATCACTACTCAAGAAATACGTTCAAATGCTGTTCTAAAATTTAGTTTGATTAAAGGATCACAACCACATCAATATAACATACTTTCGATCTTGTCCCTTAAACTACTGCCAATTTTTAACTTATCGCGTCGAGAATAGCTTTTTTCCTTTGAAATAGTCTGTAATATTCAAATGATCTCCTACCACTCATAACTTCGGTGGCGCCTACGCTGCGCCAGCGCAGTGGACGGCGGCGCGCGCGGCGACGCGTGTCGTTTGATGCACCGACAAAGACACCGCCGTGGGAGAGCACGTGGCGAGGCTGCGTGTACCAGGAACGGTACTGGAAGTAAGGAACACTTCAGAGTTCTTGATAACTCCTCCCAAAGAGTATTGGGGTCTACGTCATCATCCTAAAAAGGAAGGAATAAAACATTCAGAGTGGATGACGCAAATTCACTGATGTTTGCTATGAGTAGTTCCTTTGCTATTTTTAAACAAATTGGTGTAAAAAGTTTATTCTCAAAATACTTAGATCCAAGTTGGTATTTTTATGAATTTTTATTAGGAAATCGACCCAAAATCTCTTTAAATTAATTTGATGACCAATGTTCATGCTTCAATAAAGTTAACGATAGCAATTTCGAATCTTCTGTAAAATTCTTTAAAATTTATTAGTTTTAGTACATTTTTGTTATAATTATATCCTAGGGTTTATTATGAATAGGTATACAAAGGTCAGTTGAGAAATACTAGAACTCATAATACCAGTACTTATATTCCGTCTTCTTTTTGTTATGAATAAAACATTTCAATTTATCATCACTTTTGTTTCCCATTTATTTTATGCAATATTTAAACATTTCTTCTATAAAAATATTTTTTCAAATATTTCACTGTCCTATTTTCTTCATGTAAAGGAAACAGGCAATAAATAAGGAAATAAAGACTTTTTTTTACTTTGGATAACTAGACATGACAAATACAGAACACTCCTACCATAAAAAAGCTCTTGTAGGATATTGCAATATTTATCTAGCAAAGTTCAACCATGTTAGAATTACTTGTCTAAAATATTGAGCTCTATATTAGGTTTACACAAATGTGTCTAATAAATAAGCAAACACGTCCTATTTTATGTAAATTTATGTGCTGCATATGCCGTGTAGCCTTAAGGAGAAACTGGATTCTAGTATTTACGGGCGCTTTAGAACTGTGAATAACGTTTAGATTTGTGTAAGGCCTTTGATTCTGTTCACGACAGTTTTTTAAGTACGCCTGTGGCTGTCGATTATAGCGATATAAAGAGGCCTATGTTTTTCTCCAATCTACAGGCTACCTACATAACAATTTCATTAAAATCAGTCGATTGGTTTAACCGTATACAATACATGTACTAAATACATATGATTTGGTCAATTTTGGACATTTACGATACTTACCATCAATGTTAAAATTATGCAAAATGCTAAAGAAAATCCTTAGTTATTTATTCAATCTTTTTTTTAAATTCAATTCAAATTATGAAGTATAATGTTGGAAAACTGGTACTATAAGTAATGACTACACTTTATGTATACGAATATAGCACATATTATTCATACTTACATGATTTTTTGTTCAACCAGCTATGCTCTAACCATGACAATATTACGAAACCTCATAGATCTGATCTTAATTGAAGCCGTTTTGGTGTAACCCAAGATTGTAATGTTGTACCAATATTCTACTTAACATCGATAATAGTATAAAAAATATGTCGTCATCAATTCGATCAACATCATTATGAGCGATATCTCCTTGGCGCCATTCCGGGAAACTTCAATCCTTAATTTAATTTTGTACATAAAATTTATCGGCACGCTCGTTTAGATAGTTTTTAATTATATTTTATCTTATCATCTATAAAAGTTTATTATTTTAGGATAGCTACTTAGCAAACTAGGGCTGTCACTTGATAGAAAAATGACAATGTTGAATGTTGCTGTCAATCACCTGGTAGATTTCTTGAAGGTGCTGAGGGCGGCTTTTGATACGAACGTTGATTATAACGCCAATCGTCTAAAGGGTGGATCTAGAAAATTGGTCGCGTCAATATTAGGGGTCTATACAATTTTTATCAACATAATTTAATGCGAGGGCATTATACGAGTGGCAGTAGAAATCCCATGTGGAGCCGGTTTTACAATAAAAATGTCGAAAACAATACTAAACGTAGGAGACCTTACCAATTTCTATGACTTAATAGTTTTTAAAATCTTTTGTAATTTTTTAGTAAATATTTTACTTTTGCTTGCTATACTGATGCATAAACTTACATTACTGTCAAGTTTTATGAAAATATGTTCAGTTTTTTGCGTAAAGGAGCAACAAACATCCGTGCCTCCATCCATCCTCACAACGTTTGGGATTTATACTATTATGTGATATTAGTAAGATGAAAAAAGTCCGATTTAAAAAATTCAAAAACAGAATCCACAAACTTTTTTTCTAAATAGTAAGTATTTCAACTGGCAACCCTGTACAGTCGGGTGGTCCAACACTGAGACGTGCCGCTGGACGCCCCGCAGCGCATACGAACTTCACTATAAAATAACTCATGCGCCGGCTTGTCGACGGTATCTGGTGAAATCGAAAGTATTTCAGAAATTACCCCTTTATGAGAATGTAATTGAATTATTTATATCGGTTGTAAATGTGTGACGTGTACCTAAGGGCTATGTGTGTGTGGCGCCAAGGCATATTTGTTGTTAGATGATCGGATACATTGTTGAGTGGTCTATGGCGAAAATGATTTGTTGCCGATGATGCCGTCTAGAGATGGGTGAGCATTTACCGAAATATCAACGGCTTGGTAGGCGAGTTGGGGGGTCACCTTTTTTCAATTTTTAAAAGATTTAAATGTCGGGATAACTCACACAAGGACATCTGATCCCAAACTTCGCAGAGCCTATGGCAACCAGACAACCGATAAACATACTTAAATATTTCTAAATACATGAATATTATAGAAACATTACACCCAGACTCAGCATAAGCAATCGTGCTTATCACACAGATATTTATCCTATGTAGGAATCGAACCCACGATCTCTGGCTAAGCAGCTAGGGTCACTAACTACTAGACCAACAGTCAAGTCAAAGAATGAAAAATAATACAGCAGACGTAGTCTAAAGTAAATATTATTTTGGCGGTATCCTTTTGCCCGTAAGCCTAATTTGCTTTTCTAGACTTGTATCATCTGTCAAACTGTCTAAAGCACTGAATAAAAAATTAAAAGTGATGAACGTACATAAACTTTCATCAGGTCATTTTTGCCACCTGTCTACCATAAAAAAATAAAGTAAAGGCTTTGACGAAGCTTTTCAATCATAATGTTAAAAGGTTTCAAAAGAGATTGTAAAAGCAGTGATTAAAATTACATGTGGATGATTTAAAAAATAAACTAATTAGCATTAAAATGTCCTAAAGAAATTATTAAATAATTTTGCGTGCATACGTCGCAAAAATAGTAGGCTCTCTTTAAACGGTAAACGATGAAAATATATTATAATGAAAAAATATTTTAACAAATTTTCCCATTTATAATGGCGGTCTAGTTAATTAGCGGGAGGCACTGACATGTGACCTCAGCGCTCTGCAAATTGAATCGTGGTCCTTTAAAAAAAAAAACGGCGGAACGTTGGCGCCAACTCGCCGCGATGCTCTTTATTTGAATGTCTGCCGTTCTTTGAGGTTATCTTTTTTATTTTTTTATAAATGGAATGTTCTCGCGTGTTTCGCGTTCGCTTCTTGCTGTTTCGACATTTTGTCATGTCCGATTGTTTTACGTTTTTCAACTATTTTTATGAAAATGTTGATCGTGTTTTATTCTTTGTTTTCGGGCAGCAACTTGCATCTTTCATGACTAAAGAAGGTAGCTAAGGTTGCATGGCGTGGTGAGAGAGCGAGGAGTAGTGAAAATAACGGCAAACTGTTCTTTCATTATTTTCACAGCTCTGCATTTAACGAGTCGAAATAAATTTCGTAAGTAGTAAGTAGAATTCGTAAGATCTATACTAGTAGAAATTAAATGAAAAACCAGGCAAGAGCACGTCGGATCATGCTCAGTGTAAGGTTCCGAAGCCGTTGCCGTATAAAAATTCCGATTTGAATAATTGCACCAGCAGAAGAGCGTATGTTCATAGCATCTACGCCCTTTTGTTGACAATCGCAGTTAGTTTTTCGGCAATAACTCAATAACGGTATATCCAATATTTAAATTTTTGGAATAATTTTAGTGTGAAGTATTTGTAATACGAAAAATATAAAAAAAATTACAAAAGGTAGCGTCTTTTGTAATTTTTTTTATATTTTTTGGTCACTCGGTTCAAAAGATAAGAGGGGGTAACACAATTTATGCAACTTTCGGAGCGATTATTTCCAAAAATATTTTTTACATAATCAAAAAGACATATTAGAAACCTTAATTTTTTTTTTCAAGACCTGTCGAATGTAGTAGAACTTGCTGAAGTTTGCTCAAAAAAAGTTCTTTTAGCTTCTGTTACAAACATAATTTCAAGACACCTTTTTACCAAATTTAATCAATATTCATTGGGTAGTATTTGAGTAAAATGCCTATGACATACGGACGGCGAACAGATCGAGACTGACGCACATTACGAAACTTTATGGGTTCCATTTTTGCCATTTTCGCTACGGAACCCTAAAAACGGCCAGATAACCAAAACTCATAAATAAGAAGGAGGTTGATAGACTGAATACCTTCCTAAACAATTATTTTTATTATTATGTACAAATGACATTGTTTACAGTATAAACTGATATGACAATCAAACGCGAAAAGGCGACTTCCATTCGATTTATTGCACGTCAGACAAACTAAATGCATACCCAATTTTATGGACGGTTAGGTGCATCAGCGGTTGCGGTCATGAAGACCCAAATATTAAGGATATCAACTGATAAAAACATCTACGCATCATAAATTGTCTTTGATTGTAATATAGAGGTTCCAATTTTGAAATTGTTATTAAGTTTGCAACATTGTTGCTTGTGACTTTCATACAATGAACGACTACTCGCTAAAAAGTTCTTCCACGTTTTTGTACTTTTGCTACCACATAAACCTCAGTTGATTTGTATTATTGTATTTAATACCTCATATTTCTGTATGTGACTTCACTGTCAAATGATGTTTAATTCTGACAGTAACTTATTTGTTTTTAAACTTTCGCGATGTTTACACATATTATAATATTATCGAGACTTAATTGCGTGAAATATTTAAAGGTACGAACCGTCTAATTACCCGACGTTTCGATCGAATTGCATCGTGGTCACTGGTCGACTGATGGCAGCTTAGCGATGTCTCCGTGAGGCGCGGGGTGTTTTAAGGGTAAATCTTGAGATTGGGATTATTTAGTTGATTCCCGTGGCGCATTTTTATTTATATTTTTTTTAACAAATTATAGTTTTTCCTGATTCTAAGCCGAACTATAAACACATTTATCAAATAGGGGTCATTTTTGAGCAACGCATTACAAAGATATTTAAAATCATTTTTTTTAGGCCAGGGTAATCAAAAAACGATGGCAAGGGAATCAAAATTAAACAAGACGGTAATAAAACAAACTATTCTTTTAATAGTCAGTCTTTTAATTACAGTTATTGGCATTTATAAACCTAATTATTAATCACTTTAGTCTTAAGTAGTAATAATAAAATATACATATTAAGTAATAATAATTGAAAACAAAACTTTTATTCTTAAACATTGTCTAAAACTTCAACTAAAATTAGGAACGTTTCTTTTGATGACACAATATCTGATCTAAAAATTTAATAATCAGAATCACATTTTTTTTTCCAAAACTGCCCAACCCAACCGAATTCTCCTGTTCACCTCGTCCTCGAAGTTGTTTCTACCTAACTGCAATGAATGCCCGAGATATACATATTTTTGAACAACTTCTAGAACGGCGCCGTGCACCGCTGTCGGTTCCGGTAGTACATGTTAATTGAACATGACCTTGGTTTTATCCAAGTTCATCCGTAGGCCGATGCGTACAGAGGAGTCAGCCAGGTTATTCTGCATCCGTTGCAGGTCCTGCAGCGCTTCCGCCTTGATGACAATGTCATCTGCAAATGGCAAGTGAGAGATGTATTCACCATTGATGTTGATGCCCCGCCCTTTCCAGTGCAGCGTCTTGAACATATCCTCCATTGCATTTATGAACAATTTCGGGGAAAAAACGTCCCCTTGCCTCACTCCTCGATGCAATGGTATAGGTTTTGTTTGCTGATTCTGTTCTTGGACGGATACGGTGGCTATGGTGGATATGACTTTGTAGAGACTATCTCATCACTTGGATATATCGCCAATCTACTTGGCATCGCTGCAAAGACTCCAGAACAGACCAGATTTCAATCGAGTCAAAGGCCTTTTAGTCCACAAATGCTAGACACAGGGGCTGATTATACACCTGGGTCTTTTGTATAATCTGCCGCACTGTGTGGATGCGGTCTATGGTGCCATATCCGCTCCGAAATCCAGCCTGTTCCGGTGGTTCGAAGTCTTCGCGCAAGGCGGTTCGTAATGACTCTTGTGAATAGTTTATAGATGTGGCTTAGAAGAGAAATAGGTCGGTAGTTCTTCAGCCGGGTCTTATCTCCTTTTTTGAAGAACAAAACGGCTTAGCAGGCAGAGTCAGTTGTCAATCGACCAACAGGCCTGTCACTCAGTATATTAAACAGAAATATTGTTTTATTAGGAAATAATGTAATTTTACTTTATTACAAACAAAATATAGAAAATTTTGATTACCATGGCATAAACGCCAAGTGAATCAACACCAAGGTAATCAATAAAAGTACATTTTTTACCGATTAAGTAAAAATTCAAAAGTTCTAATCAATAATAATAAGATTGGTAAAGAGATATCCTTAATGCCTTTCTGTTTGTAATAATAGTAAAATCCTAAAAAATCTTATACTATTTTTTTATGCTGTCAGGAGAATCAAAGACCAAGTGAAACAAAATCAGGGTAATCAAATATTTACCTTCGTAATTTCGTCCATGGGCAAAATGAGACGCGACCTTCCACCACGACGTTTGAATCGCGACAGAAGCTCGCATGAGAACGGATATCTACGCTTCTCGACCGCTCCCTTAGCGATCTATGCCTAGTTATGTGGCACGCCAATGGAATCACTGTTTAGTTCGGGACAAAACTTTAAATCTATTTCAATGTAAAACTGTGGGATAAAATACAAAATGTATATTTTTATTTTAAACATCTACTAGTCTAGTTGCTGAAATACTTGATAAATGATTTATTTTACATTTAAAAATTGGTGATTTCGGACTGTTTTCACAAAAAAATATGTAAAGGACGCGCCAAGGTTATCAATTTTCGTGACTTTATGTTTTTTTTACAATAATTACACGCAAATTAAATAGAAAAACTATTATGCATCAATAAAGCGCAGGCCACACCGCCAGCTGACGGACGGAGCGGGCGGGTGAAACTACGCGAAATATTGGCGAGCCAAACTTAGGGTTCACACCGAAAACTGGCAGGCTGAGCTGACGAAGGGGGCGGAGCGAACGGAACGGACGGAGCGGGCGGGGATGCGGAAGGGAGAGCGAAAGGATAGCGTTCTGTCCTGTCAGTGCACTGCGCAGTTGCATAGTGCATATAAATTATATAGACACGCAACGTAAATACTACACTGCCATTCGAAAGACAAGCGTCGACTAGTCCAAATACTCGAAACGGGGAGGACAGGCGAACGAACAGGGCGAGCTAAGCTAGCGAAGCTAACAAATCTAGCGGAGCAGGCGAAACGAGGTGAACGAGGAGCTTCGCTGGACTTTCGTTGGCTTCGCTCACGTCGCTCGCATCACTGACCTAGCTTAGCTCGTTAGTTGGCGGTGTAAACCCAAGTATGAAAAGAGGTGAAACGATGTCGTCCGCTCCACCCGCTCCGTCCGTCAGCTGGCGGTGTGGCCTGCGCTTTAGATACCATTGTATTAAGACGTAAAAAAAATACTTTACATCTTTATTTCGGTATTGCGGGTACGTTTTACCACCGGACGTCAAAAATTTTGTCTCTCAAGATTCACCCTTAACTACCCTCGCCTGGTCTTGATAATTTTGATAATTTTTACTGTCGGTACTTCTTCACACTGCACTTACTACGTATTTTCACTGAGGCGCAATATCTATACTGCGACGATTGCATTTGTTGATAACGGGGTTCCAAGATGATGAGAGCCGGTATCAATCTTCTCGGTTGAAATTCTTGTACTTTTTGATCTCAACCGCCTCACGCACTATCCTGGAATAATAGTGACGATCGGTGGAAAGTACCTGCGGCTTCTGCAATTTTATCCAGTGTTTTGGTCCTGATTCCAACAAATGCTCAGCGATAGCAGACTTATACACTTGATGATTTTTACAGCCGCGATGTGTTCCTTGACTGTGTCTGCGATTGTTCTTTTGGTCTGTCCGATATAGGAACTACCGCATCTGCAATCCACCTTTAAATATTCTAATATACTATAACTTAGCTAGTTACATTGCCATAGTGAAAATAACTAAAAATAACGGTCGCGATTAGCTTCAAACTTAGACTTACACAATCATAGGTTGCGTCACAACTCTAGATCGATTCGTAGTTTTAATTGTAACGCAGATGTAGCTAATTAACAAAGGCAAGGGAAGATATAAAAGAAAATGGTGAAATAAATCAGGTGATAAGCAAAAGCTCTTACCTGAAGCAAATGCCTTCAAAACCGTAACTGCTTCGACATTGATACTTCATTATTTTTAATCCCTTGACGCAAGCAATGAGACGGAAAACGATATACTTCGCTAAATAGTTTACGAACAGGCATTAAACCATTTTTTATTGGCAACATCTTGCGTAGCCAAAGTAACCCAGTAGTCGGCTAACTTTGACAATTAAATGAACAATCGAACGATTTCAAAACGTTTAAATAAATTGTTCTACAAGCAAATGTCGCTTGCATTAAGCCTATTTTATTTTTTGCTAGGATTACTTAAATCCAATACAGCCTAATGAAGCGGCACATTAAATTTTGCGTTTAATTTCTGCCCCGTTGGCTATGCTGCCATGCGTTATGCGACGATGCAATTTCTTCAGGTAGCAAATTTACAAATGGCTAACGGGGGATTAAAATTAAATGACAATTCAAACAGTTAAAAGATTAAATGAAGTGTATTGAGTTTTGGAAAGGTATTGTTGGCTGATTTAAGTTGTCTCCGCCGAGTAAGGTCTCTCAATAGTAAAGTTGTTTCAAACAGATTTTTTAAAGTGGCATCTGTTGCCTACCAGTCTTCTTTTAAAAACCATTGCATAGGTATGCGTATGTACTATTATCAGTAATTTAATCCAAGAGAGGCTTGTTCACCTCTTAATCCATCAAATAAAGCCACACAGCTAATATTTAATATGTTAAAATTTATATAGTACTAGTGTTCCTATTTTTACTTCAACAAAATACCTAAAGCTAGGCACAAAAGAGGCTGAACGACAAAAAAAAAACGGAATCACAATTTGAAACTATTTGCTCCCAAATGACGAATTAATCTCTCGAAAGTTGTGCCGATATTTTTTTCCGAATGTTTTCGAAGGCAACAGCCCGAAACCAATTGAAGTGACATTTCGGTAGTTTGTAAAGCAACGTCCATCTTGAATTGTCAAAAAATTATAGTTTTGATTTAATTTGATTTGTCGCTTGAAGAGTGGTTTCCGGTGAATATGATCACAAATTGGGTTGATCATGGGATTACGACCAAGAGTGATTATTAGTTCATTGATGCAATCAATTATTATTTATTTGGAGAAACGACACACTACAAAAATGTGAGTGTAGTTTTGGCATACTTAATATACAGGGTGTAACAGATACGTGTGGTCATATTCAAGGGTTGGTATGTGCCCATGATACTGAGTGAAAAAAATATTTATTATTTTTTCATTCGTTTATTTATGAATGAAAAAGTTATTAATTGAAAAGAATTGACTTAAAAAGTTTTATGCCATAATAATCCAATCAAATTTTATACCAGGGGATGTATAATTCTTATGTCATACGCCTTTCACTACTGAATTTTGAGAAAAAGAATATGCTATAACTATGTTATAATAATGCAACCAGCTATGGCACACCTTTCTGTTACACCTGTATATTCGACTAAATGTGAGTGGGAAAAAAATATGTTATAACACGTTGTAACATGTGACATATTTTTTGGTCAATTTATGGGTAAAAAACAAAAATTAAAGTATTCATTAAATTTGATTAAATCTTTCCATTGCACGTTGTAGAATTTACACTAGCTGTGAACGCTGCTTAACTCAAATACAGGTATTATAGGCAGAGTTAGAGCAATTATATTCAATTTGTACCGAATTTAGTCTGAAGAGTATTTTGAACTTTCTACATTGAACACGAGTATAACTTGATAACCACTGAATGTATACATAGCCTTATGGCACGGAGGATTTATTATGAAAATAGTGTTTTATGAGTAAGTTCTTTCTTCTCACCTTTATATAAACATTACACTGCTTTTATATGGCAGTTGTAAAATGAAATTACCTGAGTAGGTAAGTATACCGTCCTTGTAGTACTGTATAATATTATAGGTATCAGAAAAAAAAACAAAATTCTAAGATGTTTGATAAAACATAGATAAGTAATATTTTCTTTTAATTTATCGAATGAGCAATTATTTATTTGTATTTTAATGTTCTGAATCAATAGATTTACACCCCATACAAACATTCCTTATGTAGGTAGTATGTAGGTAGGTACAAACACTCCTTGAATTTAACTACATCTTTTTGTAAAATTGAAGTATCTTTTTATAATGCCAAACCAATCAATTTTAAATAAATGAAATAATATTAAGATCCTGGGACAACTCACACAACGCTATCTGATCCCAAACTAAGCAGAGCGTGTACTATGGAAACTAGACAACTTATAAACATACTTATATTTTTTGAAATACATACATAATATAAACAAATAAAACTTTTAACACCGAGACACAGAATAAACCAACGTTTTATTCTGAGTGGGGATCGAACCCACGACCAACAAGCCAGTCAAATAACACAAGCGAAACCATGGGCTTCAAGATAGTAAGCAAGGAAAATATACCTACATCATAATATATTTACTATAAAATACAAGCAAACTAAAACTAGAACGGACCGAGGTATAAACGTACAGCCACTGTCTGTTTGACGTCAACGAAGGCCCTTTTAACACGGTCCCTGCCTATGTGGGAAATTATCCGGAAAATAGCCGGGATACGCACCGCGTAGGTGTAATAACCCCCCTTTCTCCCACCCTGGATAAAGAGGTTTGAGTGAACTAGGCTGTATGTTGAGCGTCCGTGTCCTCGCGCTACTTTTATTTTGTCTATGATTCTATGTCATTGTGTTTGGTATTGTCATTGTTCTATTTTTGAAAATGACATTGATGATTTCTTTTTTTTATAAAATGGTGATGTTTTTTCGTAATTAAGTCTTATCACTTATTAGTCGATCTGGTAGTGTTTGGTTGTATTTTTGTGTACTTTTCACGAAGATACTTATTGCAAGGTGGTTATGAAAAAATAACAGGTGAGTTTGTGGCTATTTTAAAATTATATGACATTTGTTAAGTATGTTCAAAAATATATATTTCTCTATCAATATATCAAAGTTAGGACTCAGTTTCAAGTTAATGATAAGAAGTTGTCAAAAAACTCATGTGCCTCTCTTTTAATATCATCAAGTTATAATAAATGAGTTTTTTGATGTGATAATGTATTTTATATCGATGACCGGGTACACTCACGAAAAAGTGTCATGTTATTGACTGGATGCTAAACAACGCTAATGGCAATATTTCGTCAATGTTTTCTTCAAAAGTGTCACTTCATCGACTGGTTGCTAAGCAACGCGAATAGCGATAAGTCATCAAAATTTTCTTATGCCGTTATCACGTAAAATTATCGTCCGTAAACCGACTTTACAGACACCTTTTTTTTTACTTAATTTAGGTTTACCCCTTTTTTTTTTATAGATGGGAAATCATCATATGACTTCTCCCGCTGTGGGCACGAGCGGGAGGGCGTGTCAGACTCCTACTGACTAAAACCCATCTGTGTTCCTTCTTTCGCCCTGGTGTTCCGGGAGCACGGTAACTCTTTCAAACGATCCCGCACTCCCGGTGGGCGCCGGGTAGGTTTACCCCTATCCTCACACTTTACTTACAAAAAACTAACCAAAACATTGAGTTCAAATGAACCAACATAGAAATTGTTTCAAAAATAAACTTTACAAAAGATTTCGTTGAAGACACTACCTACAGGCGTTATCTTGGAAGGGTGGGGTAAAGTGGGGTAAGTGTAACTGGGTTGGGGTAAAGGGGTAAACTGTGAAGGTAAAGAGATAATTCCCTTTAACTGTACATCTGGATAAGAGTAACACGTTAAGTAAAAGTAGATTTGTCTGCGATATATTTAACCGTTAGTGTTTTGTGACGTGTTAGGGTAACATTGTAATGCTTTGTTTTATGTAGTACGTAGAGTTATGGCCGCTGTAGCATAGTCGTGACATTCTTAACTTACTTTTGTCATATTTAAAAATGTCGGAACAACAATGATATTGCAACAATGTATAAAAATATCTTTACATATAAAAGGAAATGTGTTTTTTTATATCCAGTAAAAAATCAGACTGTAATAATAATAGTATCTTGGGACAACTCACACAACGTCATCTGATCCTAAATTAAGCAGACCTTGTACTATGGAAACCCGACAACTGATAAACATACCTAAATATTTCTAAACACATACGTTTCATATTATAGATAAATTACACCCAGACACAGACTAAACCTCCGTGCTCATCACACAAAGTTTCATCCTGGGTGGTAATCGAACCCAAGACCTCCGGCTTAGCAGTCAGGGTCCCTAACCACTAGACCGACATGCCAGTCTATATCCCTTTCCAAGCTACAAACAAGAAGATGAGCCACATGCATTCATAACAATGAAAAAAAAAATATCAAGCTGGCAAAAAGCCATAATTAAATAATATTGATTACCTAGGTACTTTATTGCCATTTTCCTATTTAAAAACTTAAACAAGTTTGCAACAAGGTCGAAATGAAGTCTAAGTTAGCTGGATTGCCATCAACTATAAAAAAAAACAATAAACAATAGATGTAAGTCACACTAGAAAATCAATACGGTATTTTACACTTTAAGAGAAAAACTCTATAAGTATATTAATGAGATAGTTTAGGTAAAAAGCATTAGTTCATAAAATAACTAAATAAATTTTAAAATTCAATTCAAAATTTTCAGTTTACTGTTTTATAACACCATGAAATAGCAGCCGCCATGCAATTACGTCATACTGCTTGTATACTAAAAAGTGTCAACTGCCCGGCCAACTGACGTCATGACCACAGAGAAATATGGCGTCCACTGCGTTCAGCCTTTTCGTCAAATAACGCGGTAATTGTAAAAATGTAAAATTGACACTAATCGATGGAATTAAAATTTTGTGTTTGGCTAATTACCACTATACAATTTAATTGAGACACTTTTAAAAAATGGGTGTAATACCTTATTCTGCCAACTCAATCTTACACGCCAAATGACAACGCCTTTTCCAAAATTACTTACAAACAAACTACGGAAACTCAAGTCCATATTTTAATAAAGTTATTAAGTGGTACCTAAGTTAGTGACCGCCGCCATAATTATTTCTTCCCGCCAACTTTGTTCCTTCTGGTCTATTAAAAGTTTTGTCTGTTCTACTTCCGCGGTGTTAAGAGTTTGACGCCGGATTTTGTGAAGAAATTTATTAAGTGGGCTAACAGTGGTTACTTCTTAATTACTGTATTTAACGCCTGAGGAAAATGGGGGGGTTAAACATTGTCAGAATGTGTTCTGACCGCAAAAACAAATTGTACAACAATAATACGTTTTTCTTTTATTCCGGATTTAAGACGAAGACAAGTTTAAAAAACGATAAATAATCATGTGGAAATCTCTACATGATTTTCATTGCCGTAGCAAATGGGGACACTGGTTAACTGTTTAAGGGCTCTTTAAGCTATGGCAATTAAAATTAAATAATGCCATCAGATTTTGTCTTTTTTTTATCACTTTTAGCTATCAGTTTTAACTGAACATTTTAAGCTGAAAGTTAAAACTGAATGACAGACTCGGAACAACAATTTACAAATCACACAAAGTGGTGTCCCATGTGGGAATCGAACCGAAGACTTCTAGCGCAGCAATTGTTCACACTTACACCGTGCCACCGAGGCAGTCTAATGCACTAAAAAACAAAAAAGTTTTATTATTCGCATATCTCTACTTACATCCAAAAGGCAATCAGCGTAATGCTACGAGCAAGACTTCGGCATCACGGCCGCTATAAACTGACCAGTGACCACCCCAGAGATGTGATCTCGTACAAGGAAATCATGTCGCTGTTCCTCCGACAAAGAGTATAAATATAAAACAGATAGTTACTCTAAAATCATAGGAAACAATTATATAAGTGGAGTTCAAACACATTTGACAGAAGTCAAAATCAAAGCAAAGGTCTTAAATTCATTTGACATGTGTCCTAGTCTTCTTCTTCTTCTTCTTTGAGTTTATGGCAATCTAGCCGTTTTAACGACTAATTTCTGCCAGTGTCAAGTATTTATGCGATTATTACATGCACAAAGACTCGTTCTTAGTCAATTATCACGTATTCAAATAATTTTTCACAAGTTAAACTCGGAGCTGTAAAAATAATGGCCGGTGAGTTTGCCGCCATTTTTACAACTCCCTAGGAAACAATCATTTATGTGGAGTTAAAACTCATTTGACAGGAGTCAAAATCAAAGCAAACGTCTTAAACTCATTTGACAAGTGTCATAATCTAATTAATTTTTATGCTTATTTGACAGCTGTCAAAATCGAAGTAAGTTTGAAATAAGATTCTGATTGCGTCATGCCAAAAAAAAAGGTTTAAATTGTGGTTCGCTTTGAGAGTGGCAATCTCGATAATAAGTAACTCGACATTCTAGTGTTTATTTAGTGAAAAATCAACAGTTGTTCTCATTTTTTTTTATTTCATTTTTTAGTAGTAATAGTCAACCTTTAACAAGGTCTGCTACATATTATCAATGACAATGCGAATGCGACAACTACATAAATAATAATGGATACTACCGGGATGGTAGATGATATGTTATCCTACATTTTCTAAAACGTAACAGATAAACAACATGCAACAATAAGCATTCAAATACGTATTATTATTTTTTTTCATTAGATTCAACAAGGGCATTGAGTTTTATCTTAAAGCCAATTTTCACCTCAAAAACACTATTAAAATATACAAACAGAACACTCTACTACAATCCATAGTCGGGCACAAAACGGCAAATTTTCTGCCTCTCACGTATCTATGACATGCACACTCATAGTTGCACACATACGTAAGACGCACACACCCTGGTGATGAGGGGGGGGGGCGGGGTAGTTGGGGGGTCTCCGCTGACCCGTGGCGCCGCCTCAGATTGTTACGGCCAAAGAAACACTCCCTGAGAACAGCAGCATGGAGTTGTCTTTAGAATTTTTGCAATATTTTCTTTATTGGAAATTGATTGACGATATAAGTTCGTAAGCTTTCGAGGTTTGTTGGGTAGACTCGACCTCGCAGTCTATCCGTGATCACGGCCGTTACAATACGGTCGTAACGTCGGGCAATAAAACAAAGGTATTTAGCCTTAAAATAGAATATTTATGCGATTAAGATCCGTGGTTTAAACATACTATAATGATTGACGATAGATTAAGTAATTTAAAACTAATGTAAAATAATGTTTTCTTTTTTCTATTATTGTTAATAATTATAACCGTATTTCTTTTCTATCCTTTAATTTTAAGTCTTTATTTTTCTTGTAACGTTCCCACTGATGGATCTAAGGTCTTTTATTTTTAAACTAAAAGTATTAAAGCAAGATGGACAGAAAACGAATTGCAGTGTTATGCAAATTCCGCATATGTGAGAAAATCTTCAACAGAATGTGGAAACAGCTAGTTACTTTCTATGTATTTACTTCTACTTTACAGAAGAAGTATAATGACGCGTTCAGAAACGGATCCAAGGGATATAAGAAGTTAAAGTAAGGCTTTAATAACACGCACAGACGCATAATATATGACTCCGAAATTTACGATACAAACAGTTGCAGAAACATAAAAAATGTATTAGAATATTTTCGGGACTTAATCGTGTGAAATATTTAAAGGGTCGACTGATGGCAGTTTAGCGATGCCTTCAATCGACCCATGACTACGATCGAAACGTCAACTAAATAAAAGGTTCGTATTTGACGTGATTAAGTCCCGATAATATTCTAATCTGTGTAAAAATCGCGAAAGTTTAAAAAGAATTATAAAAAATGTAGTTCTAAGCCTACTCCATATATTTCCTGCTCCACACAGTACACATTCAAAAGGATCACGAGTTTCTTGCGCCCCACGCCACTTTCATACCATATCTTATTTTATATTTTTATTTATATAATCCTGTATTTTTACAACGCCGACTAGACTTGGGCCATTTTATCCTTAATATTATAAACGCGATGTATGTTTGTGTTTGCTTTAAAAGTAGTGTATTTACAAGTTAACACCACAAATGTATCTATCTTGTTAATAAATATTAGATTTTTTGTCTCGCTTCACCGTGCCTCAGAGAGCACGTAAAGTCATCAGCCCAGTGCCTCTGTCCGTTCTTGTCGGATTTCCATTCCATCCGCTATGAGAATGAGGAAATAGAGAGTGCACTTGTGACGGTACCCGCATATAATAAGCATAAAAAAACCGAGCAGGAGTATGTCGGACCATGCTGAAGAGCAGAAGAGAGATTCATGACATTTACGCCCTTTTGTCAAGAAACGCAGTTTTTCGGCAATAACTCAATGACAGTATATCCGATCATGTCCGAAATAATTTTAGTTTATAGTATTTATTAAGCGCTACCTTTGTGTTTTTTTTCATATGGTGGGGGGGGCACAATTTATGCAACTTTCGGAGCGATTATTACCAAAAATATTAACTCAATCAAAAATGTTTATAAAAGATCTGTCGAATGATGTACCACACGTTGATGTTTGCTGAAAAAAATGTTTTTAGCTTCTGTTACATGTACCTATGGAGTGCCCCCCTCCTCCCCTAAAAATGTTTATTTTATAATTTTGATTTTCACCAAACTCATTAATATTCATTGAATAGTCTTTGAGTAAAACGCCTGTGACATACGAACAGACAGACAGATAAACAGACAGACGGACATGACGAAACTATAAGGGTTCTGTTTTTGCCATTTTGGTACGGAACCCTAAAAATGAGCATCTGACAGCTCGCGTCAAATCCTGAATCACGATATAGAAGTTTTCACAGCTGCTAGATATATACCTAGTCTAGCCATAAATATTGTTACGAAGAAAAAACATTTTTTTTTATTGCAAATAATATTTATTACTTTTACAGTGTGTTAGTTTAATACATAAATAAAAAACAATTCAAAATATAAAAAGCTTATTCGAAGTGGTCTCCATTGGCTGCAACACAGTCCTTTAAACGTTGAGGCCAGTTATCAATAGAAGCACGCACTCTTTCCATGGGAAAATTCTTCACTGCCAATCGTATGGATTGTTTTAGGGACTCCAAATTATCATGGCGTTTAGAGCAAGCCATACTCTCTAAAACTGACCATAAATCATAATCCAGCGGATTAAGATCGGGACTAGACGACGGCCAGTCTTCAGCTCTGATGAAGTCCGAAACGTTCACTTCCAACCAAGACTGCGTGGACCGAGCTTTATGACCCGGCGCTGAGTCTTGTTGGAAGGACCATACTTGGTTATTATACATGGTGTTGTTAAGGGGTTTAACTACCTTCTCAAGAATGGTATCTTGATACACTTGTGCCGATGTTTTGATACCTTTTTCACAAAAATATGGCTCAGTCACTCCTTCATAGCTAACACCCCACCAAACCATCACTGAAGTCGGATAATGCCCACGTTGCACTCTGTCGACTAATTGGGAAGCTTCCTTAGAGCTTTGAGCATAAATACGGTCATTTTGTTTGTTAAAATGTTGCTCAACTGTAAAGATTTTCTCATCCGTAAACAAAATTTTTCTGTGACCTCCCTTTGCGTACCGCTTCAGTAGTTGCTTCGATTTTACCACCCTATTCTTTTTTAAATTATCAGTTAAAAAATGACCAGTGCGTCTCTTATAGGCTGCAAGTCCTAAGTCATCTTTTAAAATGCGTGACATGGTTCTGGGTGCTATCTTCATCTCCCGAGATAAAATCTTTTGCTTTCGGACAGGATTTCTTCGAATTCTTTCCCTTACTGCTTTGACCACCATTTTCGTACGAACACTACGTGGACGGCCAGATCTTTTTCTGTCACAAACAGAGAAGGTCTCATTGTACCTATTAATAGCCCGGTACACAAACATTTGACTAATACCAAGCGTATGGAGAGTTTTAAAAATTACATTCGGCTCCATACCAACTTTGTGTAATGCAATCACAGCGATTCGGTTTTCTTTATCACCCCACTCCATTTTAATATAGCAAAATATTGTACAATGTATTGGCGCCAAAATTAGAAAATACAATGAACAATCGTATAAAAATGACAGATTCCAAATTCAAATGTAATATCTTTCTTATTTTTAATTGTAACAGTATTTATGGCCAGACTAGGTATACAAGTTCCCAACGTACCAGCTAAGTGGTACGTACTGGTCGGAGGATTCTCCCTTTGTGTTGGAGGGACTTAACACCTTGCCCTCCACACACTGAGTCAGTATTACACGTGCACCATAATATCTCCTACTGGCTGGTCTCTGATAAGATTGGCGTCCGTGACCCAAATCGGTTAGGACCTTTAGAAGCCCACCAGTAGTATTTTTCTTGAATCAAATTTATGTATGTATAAGAGGACGCGTGTACCTATAAAACCTCTGTGCTATTGACCGCTAAGGAGTTCTTTCTTCTGAGGCTAATCCTGGATGCAATTCAAGTTATCAGTCATCATCGCAGTCGACTGCTGGACATAGGCCTCTCTAATTGCACGCCACATTGTTCTATCTTCGGCTTCTCGCATCCAGCTCCTGCCTGTGTTGCGTAAATCATCACTCCACCTGGCCTGAGGGCGTCCTACACTACGTTTGCCGAGTCTCGGTAAAGTCATCAGTACTTCCATAAAATGCATTGTCTGAACTGTATCCTCATGTCATTTCAGCTCCGTATGATTAGAGAAAGTGGCTTAAACTAATTAACTAATTAAAATATAGCTAGTTCTTACAAAAACAAAAGTTCGTCAAAGATGCAATTTTGTGAGTTAGTATGTAAGTATGTGGAACCAGGAAGGCGTAGCCTATTGGAAAAAAACCTATATGTAACACATACAAATCTTTCATTATCTTCGAAACAGCTGCGTAGACCTGCATCAAAAAAGCAATGAACTGTCATAATTAAATCGACTTTCTGATTAAAAAACTCTTCCAAATCTGTTTATCCGTTTGGATGCTATGATGTCACAGACATACATACAGATACTCAAAGACCGCAAACTTGTTACCTACTTGCTAAATTAAAAACATAACACTTCTTCTTGCGCAGTCTAGTAAAAATACCCGTCTGTTTGCGTCAAAACATTGCACTGTGAGAGGTGTAATAGGTACCTACTCCAGTATGAATTTCAGTAAGTATCCGTTGAAAGGTTTCGCTATTAGTGTTTTGTATTTTTTTATGTGTACAGTCACTCCTTCGGTCTGCCCGACTGTACAGTCATCTTTTTCACAAACCTGTGAAAGTACTTGCATGCGCGAAGTTGTAAGAACAAATCGATACCTCCTACGAAAGCTGTTTTATCCCCAAAAGCTGCTGAGATGGCGCTACTGCCACGAGTAAGAGCAGCTCCGCGTATTTATTCGATTAAAAATATATTAATTTGTTTGTAGAATAGAAATTAAGTAATAAGTGTGAACCAAGTGCTCCAATAATTAAACACTAACGTTATCTCAGTGAAATAGTCAACCTTAAGTGTATAAAAAGTATTTAACTGTGCTGTGTAAAAAAAACTTAGTTTATCGCTAAAAACATTACTAACTTATGCTTTAAACTATTGAAACTATGTAGTGAAGTGTAAACATCGTTAAAACACAAATAATAACTTCAAATTAATGTAAATAAAGTGAAACAATAAAATATTAATTGTTGTGACGGTTGCTTGAAAACATTTTTTAAATTGTGCATTACCGCGTCGTTTCTCGCCAGTCATTACAACTCAATTTGACACTTACGAAGCGATACACAATTTCGTCAACTATCGTACAGAACGGTTGGACTAGCGGTTCACGTGTGGATTGGCACGCATGGTGTCAGAGGTTCAAACCCGAAGGACAGCACTCACTTTTTGCGAGTTCTTGAATATTACAATATTAAAAACGAATACCTACATAAAATACAAAAACTACTAAGTTGAGTGATAAATAGCAAAGAGTAAAACAATACTATATATTATTTGAGAAGTAATAGATGGAACGACTTGTACTTACAAACATGGATGAAAATGTTACTGTTCGTAAAAAAAATCACAAAACCAGTTCGTTAGATGATAACTCTGGAGAAAATGCCTCACTATTTGACACTACTGTGCTGAGTCTACGAGATAGTTTGAACACTAGCCAAAATATAATAGATTTGGAAGAAAAATTGCAGGAAATATCTAACAACCTCGAAAGTGCTCATGCTGAAATTGAAGAATTAAATATTGAAAACTTACAGTTAAAAAAGGATCTACAAAAACAAATAAAAATAGTAGAAACTTATAAAAAACTTAGTATAATTAGTCCCACTAACATGACACCACTTTCGGCACGTAAACAAAAAGGAAAATGCAAAAAGATAAACACGACGCCTGCAAGAAAAAATGAGCAATTATCCATAAAGAATATAAATATGGTTAAAGAACTCGGAAGTGAGGAAATTGCCGATATTCATGATAAACAGGCGAACACATCACGTAACAAGTTGCCAAATGTATTACTCACCCAATCTTCACAAAACATAGACCAAAACAAAGATACATTACATCTACCAAGTGCCAGTCAAACACCTTCTTATACACAAATAAGCACTAATACATCCCAAGTATCGAGTAAGGAAACAAAGGACAAAATTGTTATAATCGCAGATGACCAGGGGCGGCATCTACAACGTACATTGCAAAGTATAATCGGTGAACGTTTCCAAGTTAGCTGCTTCTGGAAATCGGGAGCAACCCTACAAGATGTGTTAATATCGGAATATACTGTAATTAAGTCTTTAACAAATAGAGATCATGTTGTTGTCTTGGGAGGAATGCATGACCGATCGCCAACTATTTTTAACATTTGTATAAGTAATTTTTTATGCCAAACTAGGAGTACTAACGTACTCTTTTGTGAAATTCCGTTTAATAAAAGCTTAAGGGAATCTAAATTAAATTATGAAATGAAATTACTATGTTCAAAATTTTTAAATGCAAAATATCTAGACATGGGCTATAGTGTAGAGAGACCTCGACGTCCATATTTTACACGTCATATAAGTCAACTAATTCTAAGAGAAGTACTGTCTACTAACTACTACACACAGTATCATGACTACATAACAAAGACGAATTTACTTAACCCTGTATGCCTAGAAAAAGGTATACAAACCGACTTAATACCATCGAATAAATGTAATGAATTAGAGTGTGAAAAATCCATTATAACAAGTCCGTCTAATAAGGATAATAAGAATAACTTACCAATAATATGTAACGATAACTTTTTTCGTCACTAAGACAATTTATATAATGCATCAGAATATTGCAGGTTTAATTAATAAAGCAGATGATCTGTCTGTATCATTATTGGAGCTTTCAGAAAATCAAAAAAACGTAGATATATTATGCATATCTGAACATTTTATGATAGCTGGACAGGAAAGTCATCTCTATCTCACAAATTATTCTATGGCGGCATTCTACTGTAGAGTAAATAGTAAACGTGGCGGTACGTGTATCTTAGTAAGGGAAGGACACACTTGGAAGGATTTACCAGATATTGCTCAGTTATCTATTAGCGGTATTTTTGAGTGCTGTGCAATTGAGCTGGTCCATTATAAATTAATTGTAATCTGCCTATACCGAGTACCAAAACAAACTTATTTAAATATTTTCTTTCAGAAGCTGGAACAATTACTTACTAAAATAAATAAAATTAAATATAAAAATATTGTAGTGGCTGGTGACTACAATATTGATGTTATGAAAAACAATAGCATATCATCAGAACTCAAATGCTTATTACTTAACTTTAATATGACATTAGCTTTGAAAAAGCCGACCAGATTAGTAAGTCAGTCTTGTATCGATAACTTTGCCCATAACTTTGGCAAATCATGCACTGCAAATATAGTTGAACTTGCTTTGTCAGATCATACTGCTCAAATTTTAAAATGCCCAGTAGCTAAAACGTGTGTTCTGAAATATTGGTACAAAGAAAAAAGAGACTATTCACTGGAAAATATAAATCAATTTAAAAATTGCATAAAAAACCTAACATTTTCTGAAATATATGAAACCAATGATCCCAACACTGCATTTTGTATTTTCTCTGACCTATTTAATTTATTTTACAATCTTTGCTTCCCCAAAAAACTTCTTACAATAAAAACTTCTAAAAAAATTACATGGATTTCTAAAGGCATAAAAAGGTGTAGTAAAATTAAGAGGAAGCTCTTATGGACATTTAGAGCTAAACCGTCATACGAAAATAAAAAAAGATTTACACATTATTCAAAGTTATTAAGGAAAATCATTAAACTAACCAAGCGTGCACAAAACATCCACAAAATAAACATATCTAAAAATAAATGTAAGTCTGCGTGGCAAATAATTAATAATTCAAAATTCAGAGCACCTACCAATGCTATACAAACGCTTAAATTAAACAATAAAACTGTCACAGATCCCGTAGTTATTGCCAATAGTTTTAATAACTACTTTGTTGATAAAGTAGTTCCTATACCTAACATTGGCATAAAAGTTACGTCAACCATAATACCTAAACAAAGATCTATGTTTATGTCAGCAAGTACACCACAGGACATAGCAGCAATAATAAAAAATCTAAAAAATACTAACAGTGTAGGTTATGATGACATCTCAACCCGAATAATAAAGTCAGTTGGTGACATAATTAGCGAACATCTTAGCTACATAATAAATTTATGTATATGTTCAGGGGTATTTCCAGATTATTTAAAGACTACTATCATCAAACCAATTTTTAAAAAGGAGTCTAGAGAAATAATATCAAACTATAGACCTATTGCCCTAATCCCCATATTTTCAAAAATCTTTGAAAAATATATATATAAAGAAGTATACAGGTATTTAGAAATAAATGAGATAATTTGCAAAGAACAAAATGGTTTCAGAAAAAATAGAACAATAAATATGGCCGTATTTAATTTCTTACATGAAATAATAATAAACGTAGACAAAAGAAACCCTGCTTGTGCACTATATTGCGATATGACACAAGCATTCGACTATGTCAAGCACGATATTTTAAAGAATAAATTAGAATACTACGGCATAAGAGGTAATGTTCTGGAATTAATATCATCCTATCTATCAAATAGGAATCAAATTACAGCGATAACAAGAGTGGATTTTAAAACAAAAAGAGAGGTAACTTATACGTCTAATGCTCGTGTAGTCAATTATGGAGTGCCGCAAGGGAGTGTACTTGGACCGCTTTTATTTATATTATATATAAATGACTTGCCCAAATCTATAAATCACCGTATGACACTGTTTGCAGATGATAGCACTATTGCAGTACCATGTTCAATACCAGCAGTATATGAAAAAGATATAAATGAATCGCTCTCGACGATGATATCATGGTTAAATAATAATAATCTAAGAATTAATCTCAATAAAACGCACATAATGCACTTTAGCCAGCGGATTTGCTTAGCTAATCAACCAAATATTAAATATGGAGACTTTGAAGTAGGTGAAGTAGAGACAACAAAATTTCTGGGGCTAACAATAGATAGGAAACTGAATTGGAAATATCATGTAGAACAACTCTGCAACAGAATTAGCAGTGGATCATATGCTCTATATAAACTTGCTCCCGTAGTAAACACTAGCACCCTACTTACGGCTTATCATGGACTTATTGCTTCGTTACTGAGATATGGAGTCATTTTCTGGGGTAACTCTGTCAACAGAGACTTAGCCTTTAAACAACAGAAACGCTGCATTAGGGCAATGTTTGGCTTACAAGTGACGGATAGCTGTAGACCATATTTTATTGAATATAAAATCTTGACATTAACATCATTGTACATTTATGAAACAGCACTATTTGTCAAAACAAACCCTCAACTGTTTCCCCGTTTGTCAGATGTCGTAGTACGCAACCGAAGAGACAATAAAAGATTGTGCATGCACTCCTCTAAAACAACGTTATTAAGAAACAGTATATTTTGTATGGCTCCAAAGATCTTCAATAAGATACCAAAAACTTTGAAAGATTTAAATTTGTGTTTATTTAAGAAAAAATTAAACGATTTGTTATGTAGTAAGTGTTACTATAACATAAAGGATTTCCTTGAAGATTCTGATTTGTAAAATGTTCTACTTAATTCTATGAAATGTATATTTAATTTAAGCAAACAGTAATATGTAAGGTATTGTAATTTGTAATTTTGTATGTCCTTTTCTTATATAATTTTTTTTTTTTTTTTACACTAATATTTGTACGTCTGATAATATAGACACAGACATGTTTGAACTAATTTAATTACCATAACACCATATTGTACACATGTTTAAGACAAATAAATTTATCTTTATCTTTATCTTTATCTTAAAGCGCAATTTTACAGTAGACCATTTCAAAGACATATAATTTAATATAATATGTGAGAGAAATACTAAATCGCTAATTAATTTCTGTTGACCTAATTGATGTTGATTAAATAGCAAGTCTATTGACTCATTTAAACATGGCCGCCGCAAGGTGGCGTGACTTTAGTTTGACGTTTACATTTGAAGTGCCGGTAGTGGGGCGGTGAGCTAATTCGGCAGTCTTAATCGAGCGGTCGTAGCTACTACACGTCTTCCGATAGACGTCGCTCTTTTTATAGTCGTTTGTGCAATGTTAGTGTGATTATAATGCCAGTGATGCAGTGACAAAAAAGCATCTAACCGATTTCAATCACGGTTGATTTGCTGGCATTTTCTGAGGAGTTTAATTGTCTGTCTCCGAAACTCATCATCAGATCTTTACGAAATTTATATGGGACTATTTCGGAATAAAACACTTTCGAACAAAACAAGAATTTCGAAAATCCGTCTGTCGGACATGCTTACGACGGTTGTATATTTTCTTTGCCCATAGACGAATGGGCAAAGAACCCCCCCCCCTCCTCCCAAATGAAAAATGAAGGTGTACCTATAAATACTGGCAGAAATAAGCTGAGAATTTCCGTTTACTTGTAAAATTTATTTAAATTTACAAAATGCGTCAGTCTATGAAATAAAGTCGAATGTATGTCTAGTATTCACTATGTGAGTGTTTCAGCGATTCAGAATTATATGAGTTTTGCCAATAAATGAGCTTGATGTCCAAGATCAGCTATTTCGGATTCTTTATAGTTTTTATGAGATGCTGTTAACTTAAGTCGGTGTTTCGTTAAAATAACCTCGATGATGGTTATTGGCTAATTCCATTTAGTCCTAGGTAAGTGATTGATTTAGGTTTTTTTATGATAATTAATTTAATGATTTGCTTTAGTATTTTATAATTTTTGACTGTCTCTGTGGCGCGGTGTGATCCACAAATTGTTGTTTTGATATGGCTGTACTTTGTGTCCGTGACTTGCATGTTTGTAAAGTCCCCCGCGACATAGGGCTTGTACCCTAACGCGGGAGTTGATTTTTATTTAAAAAAAAAGCTATAGTATTCCTTCGTTTAGAATTAAAAAAAAAAAATTGTCAGTATAATTATGACGAATAGTAAAGCTATGAGCTGTATCAAAATGACATATTTAAATTCAATTTTACTAAAATGCAAACTTTTTACATTTTAGCAAACTTAAGGTCTTAAGGTCCTCAGCAGGAATTGGTATATAGTAGCGACAGCCGACCATATTACACTATACATTATTTTCTTTCAATATGTTCTAAAAATGTGTAGGCACGCACGAGTTGTATCGCTTATCGCTATCGCAGTAACAGGTATTTACTTAATTTATGCTTGGGTAGCATAAACTATTATCCAAACCATTATCAACTAGGTATGATTTTGCACCTTCAAAATGTTTTAATCCTACTTACCTATATAGCTCAATATGATAAAGTGATTTTGTTTTTACGAGTTATGTCTGTTTTGATCTACATCCACTACAATATTTCTGCGTAATAGGCCAGTCAAGATAAGCTGCCATGACCAAAATTCAGTTAGCATTCTGTCCACACCGAAACTATGTATATTTGGATTTACACTACACACGCTCACACATACACAAACACACACAAAGACACTCCAAATCTTATAACGTACAACGACAACACCAAAGAAAACATAGATACAGTAGGGCTGCTCCCTGCATCGAGCGAAAACAAGCTCACTAACACATTGATGTCCACGTACACAAATCTCGATCGAATGTCAACCGAGACTCCGCAAGTTGAGATCGTTCGTACGTACGTATTTGTGTGTGTGGATCAGTTGTTGACCTGTGAGCCGAATTGTACGTATGTGTTAAACGTTATGTATTTAGTGACATTAGTCAATGTCGCGCACACACCATCTTAGGTACAGTCGTGTAGAAACGTACTACGTAATTAATGTAGGTACTGATGATGCTGTAAACCGGACAAGAAGCATAAACAAGCCGGGATTTAAAAAAAAAACAAAATTCTTTATTCACTTAAGATGCAAAACAACTCTTGTGATACGTCGGGATTCTACATGTACATGTAATGCCAAGCTCGCAAACAATAGGTAAAGCCGGAGAAAAGAACCTGGTTATAAAAACTCGCGGCCACTCTTTTCAAATTGCTAATTTTACAATGTTTGAATGTTTATAAACTTGATATGGGGTAAGGTGCGACTAATATACTATACACCATGTTAAAATGTGCATAGGATTATGCGGCAAGCTTGACTTTTGTGGCAAATTTGGTATTTGTTTGTTCGAAATTTCATAATGGTCAAGCCCGACACGCCTGAAACTAAGCTACAGTTAGGAAACAATAAAAACGTTCTTCAAGAAAACAAGGACCGGGTATCATAGGCGTATATTAGCAGAGATAGTACGAGATACGGTCTAAGAAATATATACCATCATCTGTTATTTGATCCTAACAAAGATATTGTCTAGATTGATAAATCGCAAATGGGCTGCCTAGCTAAATCACGTGCTAATAAAGTGCATTAAAACCTAAAGTATAGGTACACCCTATTGATCTAGAATCATGAAATTTTCCAAAAAGCAATAACATAAAACATTAATGAAACAAAAAATCTGAAATCATTTTACTGTAGTTACATCATATGAAAAAACAATTTAGTGCGGTACCCTCGATGAGCGAGCTCGACTTGCATTTTACTGTTTTTTTTTTTTTTTTAAAAACGACTCCCGCATTAGGGTTCAAGCCCTGTGTCGCGGAGGACTTTACAAACATACAAGTCACGGACACAAAGTACACCCAGACTCGGAACAACAATTTGTGGTTCACACAAAGTGGTGTCCCGTGTGGGAATCGAACCCACGACCTCATGCGTAGCAGTCGGATACACTCCCACCGCGCCACAGAGGCAGTCAGCAGTTTTTTTTTTGTATGTTATGATTATTTTTTACTAATACTGCTGAATAAAGAATAAATTACCTCTAGTATCATTAAAAAACAATTAACTTATATTAGCACTTGATTTAGAAAGGCAACCCATTTGCGATATATTAACCGAGACAATATCTAATCTGTCATTATAATCTTAGTTAGGATCAAATAACAGATCAGGGTATATATTTCTTAGACCGGATTTTAGACCAAGACAGAGTCCTGGTGGATCGATAATGGGTCATGACTAAATCAGAACAAGCAACAACTTCTAAAACGTCTCAAAATACAGAACACAGAGTAATACCTACAAGCAACAAACTTACCTTTTGTGATATCCTTTGTGATATTGTCAAAAGCAAAGCAGTAAGCAGGTGATATCAAATCACAATAAATTTTCCTTAAAAGTGATTTACAAAACAAAAGGATATCACATTATCTGGAAGCTGCAGCAGAGTAATGAATGGTATGTTATGTGCCACGCAACTTCGTCTGCGTAAATTTTCCCCGTTTTTGCAACATTTATCATTGCTGCTCGGCTCGTATTGGTCGTAGCGTGATATTATATAGCCTTTAGCCTTCCCCGATAAATATCCTATCATATCAATAGCCATCCAATAGTGAAAGAATTTTTCAATTCGGATCAGTAGTTCCTGAGATTACCGCGTTGAAACAAACCAACAAACTCTTCAGCTTTATTATATTAGTATAGATATTTAAATAGATAATTATATATTTATTAGTATAATTTTGTTTTTGTGTATTATATTGTTTATTATATTTTATGTTGGTATGTTATGTTTTGTGTTTGTTTAGTTTCTCTTTCTCTCTTCTCGCCACCACACAAAGGTTGACTGGTACATACGTTACTGGTGGGACTTAATGTCAGAGGCATTCGCCTATGGCATTAAGTCCGCCTTTTGCAATTTATTTGCCGTGTTAAATAAAATAAAATGAAGAAAGTCGATACAAAACATTACAGACTATAGAAGCTCTGTCGTTTATTATTATTTATTAAGACACAGGCGTGCCAAACTAAAACATTCATTTTTACCAAAGTTTTCGTGGTATCATATGGGTTGATGTATTAAAGAGCAACACTTTTTCTTAATAAATATTTCCTGGAACTGTCTCACAAAACAAAAGAACATATAAAATTACAAGGAACGTGGTACATTGAAAGTAGCCGATACATATACACAAATTATATATTGATTTATCCAAATATTACGTCAAATCTAAACACCAAAAGGCTTTACTTTCAAAACCTTACAGATTCGATAAAGAAAGTTACTTACACTTTTCTCTATCGAATCCTATTTTTTTCGCTGAAACTGCTTACAAAACAAAAGGACTTATAATATTACAAGGAATGTGGTATATCGAAAGTAGCCGATACAATACGGTGGAGGCAGAGGCGCTGTTCAAGGCGCCTGCAGCCAGTGCCAGAGATAAGCGCGCCGACGCCCGACCCAACAAATTATAGCACCCCTGCGGATGGCGAGCGGTAGAGTATAGGAGCAGGGGAGGATTTTATTTTGGTTGAAATAGATGGTGTTCTTAGAAATAAGAGATGGAATAGTCGTTACGATACTTTACTTGATTGAGAAGAATTACACGTACAAGATTGAAAACCTAAAGCTTAAAAAAACTTTAACGATTGATTGGTTCAGGATGTTGCAATTATAATAGATACCTACAGCTGAAAGATTTTGTTTCATAGTTATACAGGAGACGAATTTGGTAGGCTTTAAATTTAGGAAAAGACATAGAAGATCTAAAGAACTACTAGGTAAGTAGAACTCGTAAGTAGGTACAAGAGTTTGTAGTAGGTAAGGTATATTTTAGAGAAGACACCTCTTTAAGTTTTCCTGTAACCTGAAGTTAATTAAAGTGATGAATAACATTTTTATTCGCTATAGGTTTTGTTTGTATTTATTGTTTGTTCTCTACAACTCGAGTAAATTGTTAATTAAATAATATTTTATTGCCAGGTTCTTTTCTCCGGCTTTACCTATTGTTTACGAACTTGGCATTACATGTACATGTAGAATCCCGACGTATCACAAGAGTTGTTTTGCATCCTAAGTGAATAAAGAATTTCGAATTTTATTATCACTGAATGTGTTTCATACTATCATGCGTGTTGCACAAAGAATCTATGACTGATTTCCACAAAAAATGGCGAAATCAATTTGACGATCTTTTAGCTATATTCGGAATTGTTTTATAAGAAACGAATACTTATAACCTAAACAGTTTTTCACATTATCTAACGTTGAATAAAACAATTTTCCGAAAAACAATCAAAATTTGCTCCTCTACTTCACTGCGAGCATCAAGAGGGTGCTGAGGTCGAGTTCTCCTCCGGGCCATTTGTCAGTGACAGGACGTCGCGCGAGGGCAGTGGGAGAGAGCAAGAGGAGGGAGGAGAGGTGGAAGGACCCCTCCACCTCCCTCCTCCCACATTCCTCCGCGCTTGCGGCTTTAGCACGCGACAGTACCGACGTGTTAGCCTTAAATTACTGAGAATGGGTTTAAATTAAACTAAATGTAGTCTATTATAAATTGTCATTTTACTTGTAAATTGTGGAATTTGTGTTTGTTTTAATACTAGAAATGTATGCGACTTAGTTAGTGAATTATACTTGATTCGTTATGTAGACACGTTTAAAACACTTATCTCAAAATAAGTCTGTAAAAATCGATTGTTTTTTAATGAGGACTTATTTTTTTAAAAGTGTTTATTGTGTCTAAATGACTAAAACAGATTAATCTATACTAATATTATAAAGCTGAAGAGTTTATTTGTTTGTTTGAACGCAATAATCTCAGGAACTACTGATCCGAATTGAAAAATTATTTCACTGTTGGATAGCCCATTTATCGAGTAAGGTTATAGGCTATATAACACCACGCTACGATCAATAGGAGCAGAGCAGCAATAAAATATGTGGCAAAATCGGGAAAAACTTATGCAGACGAAGTTGCGGGAGTCCGCTAGTCTTCAATAAAGCTAATCGAGGAATAACTTTATTATCGTGAGACGTCCAAACCAAAATATTGGTTATAACTGAGGTTTTCTAGTCTGTAAAATGAATGCTTGTCTGTCTGTATGTCCTCTATTCGAAACCATTGATCAGATTGTGATGAAACTTTGGCAGGGTGTTCTGGGGCAAGGCACAGCGAAGCGCGGCCAGGTCACTAGTATTATATATTTTCTTGCTATTTCAAAACGAAACGCAATTAGTCAATCCGTCAAATCAAAATTCCGGTTTTACTTTTGACCATTGAGGTAAAGACCAGGACTGCGCCATAACCTCACAAAATTGACCACTCTTTAGAAAGAGACAACGCTACTTTGTGGACAATATCTGACAAAGGCCGCACGAGTTTTTTCTCTCTTTCACGCTTCGCAGTCAATATTTACTTTTTAATTGAAAAGGATGGCACGGTCCACGTCTAAACATCAATGTTTTTGACAAAGGTCGCCTATTAATTCTGCCTTTTTTTTTTTTTTGTTAGCTAAGGTCGCAATTAAATTCTGCCTAACATCCTTTCTACCACAATTTCTATTAAAACACCTACAATCACGCCACAATTTTACGTAAGTACTTTACCTACTTACACAACAAAGTATTTACTCAATATCAGGTCACCAGTTTAAGTGGATTTCACTAATACCTTAAGTGTACGCTTTTAAAAACTTCTAGCGATATTTACCGTAAGTACCTAATACTGGTAATACCATGAATCATAATTTATAACATGTGACTGTGTTCTTTATTTCAAACTAGCTGTCCCGCGCAACTTCGTATGCGTAAATTTTCCCCGTTTTTGCAACATTTCACGTCGCTACTCTGCTCCTATTAGCCGTAGCGCGATGTTATAGCCTATAGCCTTCCTCGATAAATGGGCTATCCAACAAAAAAGAATTTTTCAAATCGGACCAGTAGTTTCTGAGATTAGCCCGTTTAAACAAACAAACTCTTCCGCTTTATAATATTAGTATAGATAACAATAACGGTCTCGTAACCGATTTCGGTTAAAGCGGCTAATCTGATTAGAGACTAGCCAACTACGCTGAAAATATTATAGTGCCAAGTGAATGCTCAGACACGAATACACTCATTATTTCTTCACTTTCATAGTCTCATGAGACAGAAATCTGATACGATCGGAGAGAGATTAGGCGCAGCACTGACACCGTATATAACTTACTAGCTGTCCCGCGCAACTTCGTATGCATAAATTTTCCCCGTTTTTGCAACATTTCTCATCGCTGCTCCGCTCCTATAAATCGCAGCGTGATGTTATATAGCCTATAGCCTTCCTCGATAAATGGGATATCCAACGAAAAAATATTTTTTCAAATTGGACCAGTAGTTCCTGAGATTAGCGCGTTTAAACAAACAAACAAACTCTTCCGCTTCATAATATTAGTATAGATTCTCTGAGGCACAGAAGCTTGTGACAATTTAAGAAGACTGTCACCCATATATGGATAGACAGTAATATTCTCCTCCTCGATCACTGGGTCACGGAGTAGAATAGGAGAGCATAGTAAAGAGGTGGTATGGTCCTTGTTTAGGCGACAGTGGCCAGCTAGTTTATTGAGGAGTTTTTTTTTTTTTAATTTGGCTGCCATCTGCGTGATTAGCTCATATTTGGATCTGTGGTGTAAATATCAGACGTTATGGCACCCTGTATAAAAATTTAACTAATACACTGCTGAACATTTCGTGACGTTCGATGACGTCATTGACGTAGCATATATATTTCATTAAAAAAATAAAGAATCTTTTATTTCAGTGTTTAACAAAAGCTTAACAAAATAACATAATTTAAATAAAAAATATATAATATCAGTCAAGCGCTGGAAGATTTTAGTATGTTAAATACAAAAATACTTTTGCCCCGACCTATTAATTCTGTGGTCTTCACACTAGCCAAGCCTGTAGGTACCTACCTGAAGACCCAGCTCAGTCACTACACGTTACAAAAATAATCAAATTTAATCAAATTTGAGCCTTACAGTATTGTTAACAATATCCATACTTCCATACTTAATACCTATTATAAATGTGAAAGTAACTCTGTCTGTCGGTCTGTCTGTTACGCTTTCACGCTCAAACAGCTAAACCGATTTAGATGAAATTTGGTATGGAGATAGTTTGAGTCCCGAGGAAGGACATAGAAAAGTTTTTATCGCGATAACCGACATCCATGCAAGCGGAGCCGTGGGCGAAAGCTAGTAGGTATATAATATTTTAATAGTATGAGCTCTAGTTCACAATTAACCTACCTATATGTTTATGAGAGTATCTTAATTATGTTTTCTGTATCATGAAAGATAATTACATACATCATACTTGAATGTAATTATAGAAAAAATAATAAAATAGTATTTATCCTTACCTTCTTGATTTTGTATCTTAGGCGAAGGTTTTTATCCCATATAATGTCACCTATAGAAGTCTCCACTTTTCTTATAATATTCAAAATACATATAGTTTACTAGCTGTCCTGCGCAACTTCATCTGCGTAAATTTCCCCCGTTTTTGCAACATTTCTCATTACTACTCCGCTCCTTTAGATCGTAGCGTGAAGTTATCTAGCCTATATAGTTATATACTTACTGTTGGATAGAGCCGATTTATTGAGAAAGGCTATAGGCTATATAACATCACGCTACGACATATAGGAGCTAAGCAGCAATGATAAATGTTGCAAAAACGGGTAAAATTTACGCAGACGAAGTTGCGCGGGTCAGCTAGTATAAGTATAGATTATTGAGCCTTTTTCCACGTACTTTTTAACATCACCTTAACACTATGGCATAAGAGCTATTTTCACATAACGTAAATGAAAGTTTGTTCAGAGACGAGGTAAAATTGCTATTGTGGTATACTTTATCACAATACGCATAAGTTTGATTTTTGCTTGTTTTGTGTAAAGTTAATTTAGTACCTAGAATTACTTATTCGTTTAACGTGAGGGTGTTCTTTCAATAAGATTGTTTGGTAAACACGTTTGGGTGTCGCGATATTAATAGTTCTATGTGATTTAAAGAAACATCTCGTTTACAATGATAAACTGTTGCATCGATTTTGAATGAACAACCTGCGGGTCAATTCACGTATTTAAAGCAGTGCAGTTGCAGTTAAGTTTCGATTAAAACGGTAATTTTCGTATTCTTGTAACTTCGGATCGATCTTAAAAACACTTGCGCACCTTACTAGAATGTCGTTATTGCGCTCTCGAGACGCATACTTGACGCAAGCGTATTTGAGATCGATCCCAAAGTTACAAGAATACAAAAATGGCCGTTTTAATCGAAACTTAACTGCAACTGAACTGCAACTGCACTGCTTTAAATACGTGAATTGGTTGGAGAAAAGCCTTATAAAATATTAGAGTGAGTAGAAGTGCTTTAAGACGATCTAACATAATATTTACAAATTTCACAGAAATTGACCTATAGCATTATGTATATTGGTATTATAGTTCATGTTCAGATTAATGAACAAATTTTTTTTTTTAAATACTACTGCAGTAGGGTACAAGCCCTGTGTCGCGGGGAACTTTACAAACATACAAGTCACGGACACAAGAATGTTGATACTGAAACGATATAACAGTCACATTCTATATTATAATAATAATATCTTGGGACAACTCACACAACGCTATCTGACCCCAAACTAAGCAGAGCTTGTATTATGGAAACCAGACAACTGATAAACATACTTACTTATATATTTTTAAATACATACAAATTATAGATAAATAACACCCAGACACAGAATAAATCATCGTGCTCATCACACAAAGTTTTATCCTGGGTGGGGATCGAACTCACGACCTCTTGCGTAGCAGTCGGATACACTCCCACCGCGCCACAGAGGCATATTCAAACAATACTAAGGATGAGGTTGGTAATGAAAATACTTAGTTGAAAATGAAAATGTCATAGTCATCGCTTTCATAGCTCCTCATTTAGCGCCTGAAAATGTTTGCATGACCTGGAGGCCTACTCTAATTCAATGAAAACGAAGTTTCGATTAAAAATGAGGTGGTGATATACAGAGCCAGGAACACCTAATCAATCCACGTGTTCTAGAGAATCGTTCATGGGTTCGAACTTCTTGTGCTTATCCAAAAATAAATAATAATAATCCCCGTAAACTTAAGAAATATAAGTAAACGAAAATTCATGATTTCGTTTTAAAGAAATAGAGTAGGCCTACTGTAAAGTTTATACGTACGTTGTAAAGTCACTATCAGAAAAATCAGTTAGACATTTATCTATTGAAACGAAAAATAAACGAGTATTTTTTTCAAAATAAAACGTAGCGCGTATAGCGCTGGAAAATTCCAGAAATTTCTCTGTAGGAGCGCACCACCAAAATAATGGTACGTCCTAAAATTCCAAGACTATCCAGTAAGTCACCAATAGTCCGGGATAAAGGGCCATCACAAAGCCGGGCGGGGTGGGCCCCGGGCCCCGGGGATCAATTTCAGCGGGGGGACTGTAATCGCCTTAGTGGACTTCAGCGTCGTTATGTGGTAGGCTTAGCTTTACGTGCTAGGTTGAGTGTGTGTGTGTGTGTGTTAGGCCAATGTGTATGTATGTGTGTGTGAGGGAGGGAAGTGTGCTTTTTCACGCGAATTATGAGCCTTTGTTGGGTTTACCTTTGTTTTTGTTTTGATAGAAGTAGGAAGTAACTTATGTGAGACGGAGTTTTAATCGACTTCTAAATAGATTAGGTTAGGTAGCTATTTAATGTGATTCGTTTTTACGAATTTCAGTTCATTGTAAGACTGGTCAACAATGACGTAGAAGACTTTATTTTTTTTACAGATGCTTACAGACTAAAAATCTTATGTAGGAATAGTGTGCTAGTTATTTTAGATTGCTAATTACAAGCTTCTAGGTACTTACTTACAGTTTGCAAATTAAATATAACGAAGTTACAAATTAAAAGTGAAAAAATTGAACATGAAATCACTGTCAAAATGACCTAACGAGTGTCACTGTCAAAGTACCTAATTTTTGGAGATTAGTTCAATCCAATTTAATGTCCTTCTATATATTTGACGACGTTTTAGCCCATTTTCATGTACTTAGGTACATAGTATGTGCTAGTGTCATGTCTTAATATTAAACAATACACCTACCTAACTGTAAAAAGGCTCGGTTATATCTATTGTTTACAATAATTAAACGTATTTTCTTACTTTAAAACCAGAGCTGTCAAAATAATGACAGCTCTGTTTGCCGCCATTTTCGCATCTCTGCCATTAATCTATGGACTGTTCTTTGCCAGACAGCCTATTCAATTTGTTTCCTTTGCCTTCCGGTGTTTTCTTAAAGACTTGACACACGACGACTTGTGGCAACAGCCGCTAGTAATCGCACGATCAGTAGCGTATCTGCGACATATATCTGGCGGTCGGGCGCGGCGCGGTTCCGCCTCAGAGCGCTCGAATGTTGTCGTGTCATAATTATTTACGACTTCTATTTAGAAACTCGAGTGCTAAACTTTGTTTTGTACTAAGTGTAGGATAGATACGGATTTATTTAATTTAGTTATGTGTGTAGTGAGCCTTTCGCGTTAATCTGTTTGTGTTGGCACGGGTGCAAATCGGTAGGTAGGTACAATGAAAACTGTCAAACTCAACCTCGCATTCTTATTGTGGTTTTTAAAACACTCAGCTAGAAATACCATCAAAATTTCCGACTTTACTGGACAAGGTTTTATTGGAAATTCATGGGGGATTTCCAAAAAACATATTTATTTTTTTATATTTTACCTTGTCCTCTCATTACAACCCATATGATGTCCGACTACTGGGCACGGGTCTCCCCTCCCCATTGTAGATCCTGGGGGTAATTGCCACAATCGCCACGCTTGCGATCGCAGTAAAGTAAAGGTTCTGTCGACATCTTTCATAGCATAAAACAAAGTCGCTTCCCACTGTTGGTCCCGCAGTAACATAGGCTGACTTCGCATTATAAACGGCTCACAGGTAATAAGCATTGCCCGATCGTGTCTCTATATAGCTTTCTTTGCGCTCTCGCTTGCACGCGTTACGTGACACTTTTAACGTCACACACTAAGCCGAAGAGTTTGTTTGTTTGTTTGAACGCGATAATCTCCGGAGTAGTCTACTGGTCTTGAATTGGAACAAACCTGTTTTTGATGGATAGCCCAATTATCGAGGAAAGCAATATAACATCGCGAGCAGCAATGAAAACCGTTGCAAAAACGGTGAAAATTTACGCAGACGAAATTGCTCAGGACAGCCAGTCGATTTGTAAGACGTTAGCGGGTCAAAAGTTAATTTCTTCCACCCTGACGATGACCATCCCTATTTAAAGTGTTCCAGGTAACGTGACACGACACTACAGATACAGACCACGATACGCGCGACTGAGACTAATCGCAGTCTCGACTTCGCAGAACGTCGCGCTATTTGTAGCTGCTCTTAGAAATGCTGTTGGAATAGAGGCCCCCTTGATACCATCGGAGCTAAACTGTTTCTGTGCTATGAATGTGTTTGAACGTGTTTATAAATTTCAGTTTAATTTGAATTAAAATGAAATAATGTTCTCATCAGATCAGAGACTTGTCAAATAAGTACGAGATTTTATAGAGCGCCAGACATTAAGTGCTCTACTAACATTTAAACTTTCGCGTTGCATGATTATACTATTTTCGCGTTGCATGATTTAAAATTGCTTAACGTTTCGACCAGGTTGCACCGGCCGTAGTCACAAGCGAACTGACCACGGCCGGTGCAACCTGGTCGAAACGGTAAGCAATTTTCAGCCGGTGTTATCAGCACATCATAGCAGCCATGACATGGAATCTCGGACCACTCTGTTCCGAACATCTTCTAAGCTTTGTCCGTGAGCAAAGCCTATTGCTCGAGCGCGCATTTTTGAAATTTTCATTCTGTATTTTGTTAATTTTATTCCAGGGCCCCGTTACCACTGGGCTCTTTCATAATTGCAAAAAGTTATTTGACACGGCTGTACTTTATTTATTTTTTAAATCTTAATATACCAAGTACCTACCAAGTCTAGTATAGTAGATACGTACATTCAATAACAAAAGTGTTCACATTTGTACATAAATACATTAAACCTTATTTAAGTTAGTCTGATTCGACAGATCTGTTATCATCGGTAATCAACACCTAGTGAACGGTGCATATTAACCACCAATCAGAATGCAGCATTGCGACCCTTCACGCCGGAGGCGAGAAACTCGACACCTTTCTAAAGCTCATTTGAACAAAGACCTAACAACTGAGACGTTTTTATTCTAAAATCAACTTTGAATAGAGCCCCAGAAGGTTCAGTTTCGGTTGTATGTTAAGGTGTGAAAATTGACGCCTATACCAGAACTAAAATCGACAACATCCATGAGCTTTATAATCATTGCAATAAAGGTTACATTCGTGTGTTGGTTAATCTGTATTGTTTAAGGGATAAATGCGTTGCGTAGAATTTTATATCATGTGTAGTACGCATACAGTTTATTTTTGATTGGAATAGTAGGTGTTAAATTTAACACCTAGAGTGCCATTTGTGGATACAAAGACAGTTTGCTATTGGTCGGCTCGGGGTATTATGAATACCATAGATAATCCATAAAGGCAAGTTTGTAAACACCTTTCCCAATAGAAAAAAGGAATGAGTATAAACATCTACGCATATACCTACCCATAGTCATAGATTCTATCAATGATTTTTTGTCTTTGTAGTAAAGTACCTAGTAACCTATTGTTATTTTGTATGTAAGTAACATTATTTTGTCTCGCTACAGAGGCCAAAAGAGATGTTTTGATGTCCCAAACTGTTTTTTATTTTAGATAAAGAAATTATAGATATATTTGAGTATTCTTCCTGCCAATCTAAAGTTTCTAATCAGTCCATTTACGAATCTGTCCAGACGTTCCAGAGCTACTTATTTAAGTTTAAGTAGGTAGACAAACATTCGGTATATTTTAGAACTACCTAGGTGTAGTTTACTCTAAAAATATCTGACAAAATTAAATAGGAAATAATGACTTGGATACCAATAGGTAGGTACCTACGTTAATAAACTACATATTTAACAAAAAAAAACAAGATAGGTGGTGTGTAAGTTAATAAGAAAAAGAAAATTTATTATAGCTAAGTACATACCTAATAAAAAAATACCTATTTTGTATATTAATATATCAAAACAAAAATAATATTTTTTTTTTAAATAGGTAGGTATATGGGCTTGTTCTTGGCTTCGATGTTGTTTACTTTAAATATCGTATCAAAACGCATTATGATAGAAATTCAAATTTCGAACACGACATTAGTTAAAAACACGGAGTAGGTAGGTACCAACATCGCGACGCAAAGTGACCTCCATCAATTTTCCCGCCACATCATTCCGCGCCATTGGACATTTGTTTTTTAATTTTCCCACAACATGGCGTCATGGTGGCATCATATGTCTATTTCCTATCGTTTTACATCGTTGAGTAGTGACTTGGGGTGTAACGTATTAATTTCAAAACAGTTAAAAAACATGATCCTTTTTTATTTTGTTTTGAGAATGTTTGCTGGACAGACCAGAGATTCAGAGGTTTTAACATATTTTTTTACTATCTATCTATGTAGGTCATTGACGTATAGACCTGGACCGCGCCATCCATTTTAATCAAAAAGTAAATATTGACTGCAAAGCGTGAAAGAGAGAAAAAAGACGTCGGCAATGTCTCTTTGACAGGTATTGTTCACAAAGTAGCGTTGTCTCTTTCTAGAGAGTGGTCAATTTTGTGAGGTTATGGTTTAGACGTTAGGTACCTACCCGACCGGCCGACAGTGGTAACATTGCCTAACCCTCCGTAAGCTCATGGGGTTTAATGGGCCCCATGGAAGCAAAAATCTCTGTTACTTTTAATCTTGGTTGCAATTACGCTTTGTGTAGCTAGAATTGAAACGTTGGCATAACGTTGAGTGCCAATGCTATAATACCTAGTCACGTGAACGGCGCAGTAAAGCAAGGTCAAAGTGCTTTAGGGTCCCACAGACCCCACATAGTGCAGGACGTTGTCTATAGCATGAACGTTAATAAAATGTGATATCTCGCCATTAATTTGTGTTTTTTTTTTTAATTTTAAATTTATTCGAATTTTAATATTTTATTTACATATACTGTAATATCATAAATCTGTAAAATTTGTTGATTTTTTAAAAAGTAACTCTGTCTGTCTGTTACGCTTTCACGCTCAAACAGCTTAACCGATTTAGATGAAATTTGGTATGGAGATAGCTTGAGTCCCGGGGAAGGACATAGAATAATTTTTATCGCGATAACCGTCATCCACGCGGGCGGAGCCTCGGGCGAAAGTTAGTTTTCAATACATTTCACTAAAGCAAAAGCATATTTCACAAGGCATGTAATAATAACGTAGTTAGGTAGGTACATAGTAACACAAAAAACGTGATTGTAGTGTGTGTAGTGTTGTCGGTGCGTCTCGTATAAATAATGTACGGCGGTCGGGACGCGCCGCTCGCTGCGGTCTAGGCGCCGCTCACATCATGAATGTGTAGAGTCGATGTTAGCACTAAATTCTTTTTTAAAAGAGTTTAAATAGATTGGAACCACTTTCCTCTATAGTATTAGTACGCAGAATATACTAAAGGCGATAATAACAAGACTTTCATTTGATTGTGACATTTGAGCAGTCATTTGAAAAAATAAAATGGAAAAATTTAAACACGTGTAACAACAACGGCCATTTGTCATAAGTGTCAAAAAAGTTCACATGACGGTCGTTCGATTCGATATTTGAAATTGTTGTCACTTTGTACGGGGTACCCGGGGTTTTTTTTTGTTATTTCAAAATTTTAGATTGTGGTCCCACATTACTAGCAATCCTGTTAACCCCTCCAGCTAAGCTCAATTGCTTGTGTTTAGAGTAACTTCACATCGGTAGTATAATAGGTAGGATTTGAACCCGCGATCCACTATTGCGAGGCCAATGCCTTAGCCATTAGAGACTACCGCCGCTTTATTATCTATAGGTAAATATATATTGAGCCGACCTTAAATAATTCATTTACAGGGCAGGAAGATTGCAATGAGAAAAAGAGATAGCCGATAGGACCTATCGCCTATCGATATGACCTATCGCCTATTAGTAGTAATGTTTGTGTAACTAAGTGAAAATAGCGGCAAACCTATCTGTTTTTACAGCTCCACTTTTAGCTTGTGAAATATAAATACATGAAATTGATAAGAGTCTTTTCTATTGCTAGTCTGTTATATTTTTCTCAAAGCTTAAAACAGCTTAGGTATATTTAGCAAAATATTATATATTTAATTAAAATATTATTATTTAGCAAAATATTATTAAAGTATTTTTACTTTTGCTATTAACAATTAATATACAAAGTAATATTTAAATAAATACATTTTTATCTAAATAGGTAGATAGGTACCTACCTACCTACTTTAGGTCATCGATGGGGAGGAATTCTTCGACGCCTAACTCTTTTTTGTAGTTTACTAGGTAAGTTGTAAATAATGTTAATAGTATGTATATAGTTCGTACGTAGGGTTATCTAGCTTGTAGTTAATAATATTGTAAATTTTCATTTTGCTAATTAATAAAGTTTTATTTTATTATAACTAACTAGATTTTACTAACAGTGTTGGGTGTACCTAAAACACAAAAATATTTTTAGCTTTTTCCGAAAAAAAGGCAAAATCAAATAAAATAAACATAACAACCGCTCCACTCCTATGTTCCGCGGCTTGGGTGGCGCCGTCCGCTATAAAATTCGGACAGCGGCGCGGAATCCCACAGATTCCAACTTAATATTAATTGTCGATCGACTAACCTCAACACTCGCCCCCTCCCCCTCTCAAACACCTACCACCCCCCGCCACCCACGGCAAACATGGGAACACGATTTTTAAATTCTAAATTCAAATATGACAGATATTTTTTTAATTCCCATTTTAAATATGACAGCTACTTTTTATAAGTTGGTAGTTAGATGTGTATCAATATCAAACTCTTTGGTATTGCCGTGGTATTTATTAATGACTGATTTACCTATTTATTTTAAGATATATTTACTTACTGTGACCGAATGGACTATTCCATTATGTTAGGCCCCTCCGGCCGTCAACTGGGTTATATTAGTTATTATTTTACCTGGGCAAATAAGAAGACCGGACTCAGAAGCCTCATGATTGGGGCATTGCGGGTGTGTACGTCTCTGTCTCCTAAAAAAATTTGCACGCCAATGTGAAGGCCAACGTCAGAATAAGATGTACCTACTTATCATAATTTTATTAAGAACTTTCTGTTCCTTATTCATGCAAATAAATTATTTTGATTTTTATATTTTTACTAGCTGACCCGCGCAACTTCGTCTGCGTAATTTTTCCCCATTTTTGCAACATTTTTCCTTGCTGCTCCGCTCCCATTAGTTGTAGCGCGATGTTTTATAGCCTACTAGCTTTCGCCCGCGGCTCCGCCCGCGTGGATGTCGGTTATCGCGATAAAAACTATCCTATGTCCTTCCCCGAGACTCAAACTATCTCCATACCAAATTTCATCTAAATCGGTTCAGCGGTTTGAGCGTGAAAGCGTAACAGACAGACAGACAGACAGACAGACAGACAGACAGAGTTACTTTCACATTTATAATATTAGTATGGATAGCATTCCTCGATAAATGGGCTATCTAAAAGTAATTTTTTTTTTTCAATTTGGATCCGTAGTTTCTGAGATTATCGCGTTCAAACAAACAAACAAACAAACTCTTCTCTCTCTTCTAATATTATAGTATAGTTATAAATGTTAGGGGTGGACAACCCTTATCACTTAGGGGCATGAATAATAGATAGTAATTTTCCCTTTTTTCTTTATTCTTCCTTTTTTTTTTTAAACATTTTTCATTGCTGCTCCGCTCCTATTGGTCGTAGCGTGATGTTATAACCTATAGCCTTATATTTTGCCTCTATAAATGGGCTATCCAACAATAAAATATATTTTCAATGCGACCCAGTAGTTCCTGAGATTATCGCGTTCAAACAAACAAACAAACTCTTAGGGGGATGAAAAATAGATGTTGGCCGATTCTCATAGATACCGGATAAGCACAAAAAATTTCATCAAAATCGGTCAAGCCGTTTCGGAGGAGTATGGCAACGAAAACTGTGACACGAGAATTTTATATATTAGATTTTCCCAGAAGGCCAGCAGACCTATGCATGCTGCCAGAATCCCTTCTGGAAGCATGCATAGGTCTGCTGGCCTTCTTTCTCGGTGATATTATATGTATTATTTTAGTATCATTTTGATCACCTGTGCATATGATGATGACGTAGGGATGTTCAAAGTCAACTCCATTCTAACGAATTAATTCAGTATCCTGTTGATTACAGGTTATTAAATAATGAAAAAAATATTAGTTAGGTACCAGTGTACCACTGGAATCCATTTCTCTTTAAACCACCCCTGACTTGTGGGATAAAAAGTTGATAATCTTTTGAAGGGATTTTCATTTGTATAGTGTATAGTGTGTGTATAGTGGTTCACTAACCACTAGACCAACAGGCCAGTCAAATGAAAATACTACCCTGACTGCTAAGCGGGGTCGTGGGTTCGATCCCTACCCAGGATATGCCCTGTGTAATGAGCACAATGGTTTATTCTGTGTCTGGGTAATAATATGTATGTATTTAGAAACATATAAGTATGCTTATCTGTTGTCTGGTTTTCATAAAACAAGCTATATGTAGTTTGTGATCAAATAGCGTTGTGTGAGTTGTCCCAAGATATTATTGTCAAACCAGGCTACGAACCGTTCGAATCAAACAAACGTTCAAATAGAAAAACTGCATTCTGATCCGTTACTTTAGATCCTGTTATGCCAGGCAGACACATATAAAGCCTCATAATAAAAGTAACACCGCCAAGAGACGTGTTACTTTTAATAGGGTATTCAAAATTGCATCAATGTAGTTATCAAGTTTTTTTTTTATTAACTAGGAATGTGGAATTGACTCCCACATTAAGTACTAGCAATCTTGTTAACCCCTTCAGCTAAGCTCAAAGGCTTGTCTTAAGAATGGGTTCACGTCGGTAGTATAATGGGTAGGATTAAAACCCGCGATTTCACGATTGCGAGACCGATGCTTTAACCATAAGGTATACCCGCCTTTACCAAATATAGATAACAGCAGCCGATGATAGGCTTCATAATAAATGGTTCCTGTCGTCCGTACAAATATTGATGAAAATGAAAATAAAGTTTTCATTTTCATCAATATTTAAGACACCGAAAATAATTGCCGTCAGTGATCAAATTCTATTCCGATCTAATACTGTTTTAATGAAATCCAAATTATGGATGAAACACGTGTTTGAGCAACGCACACAACCATCACTGACACGAAATTCGGACCACTTTCGGAACAAACATTCGCGTACGAGCTCTAATGAAACTATCCTTGAGTTTTGGGCCCAAATCATCATACCACAAAGAGACACTTCACTAACAATAAATAAAAACCTTGATAAGCTTTCGCGATTTGTACACATTATGAAAATATGTATATATATTACGGGTCTACCCGTGACCACGGCCGTTGCAATACGTTCGAAACGTCGGGTAATAAACAAGGTATTTTACCTTAAATTATTCACGCGATTAAGACTCGTAATATATATATTTTCATAAATAAAAACTTGCAATTTTATCACCAAACGATTACATTCAACAATATTTTCTTTTATAAAAAAACTTCTTACTTACATCAAAAAACCGTTACTTTAGCCACCAAATGGCCACATTGCCCACCACTAGTAATTTCACCGCTAATTTACGTACTTTTTAAATACGGTACGAAACGGTTTTTTACAATAGTAACACAAAAGACTTTAAGTAGATGTTAACGTTATTTGATTTGAAGTTGCCTACCGTTACAATGGTAAGGTGTTTCGAGGGAGTAAGGGTTGTCACACAATTCCAGAAAGGAGTGGTTGTCTTGTGAAGAGATGTATATCTGTTTATTTCTTACTTCGTTACCTGTGGCTAAAAATCTATAAAATGAGTTTAAGTCTCAAAATCGACAATTTAAAAGGGGTGGTAGGGTTTTTAGTGGCCATCAATGAACTATATAGTACTAAAGGGGCGTCTAAACGGGCCATTTTTTACGGCAATTTGTGGCGGCACCATTGGCAAGTAATTGCTCGGCCAATTGGCAATATGTCTGCAATTGTATGGCGCATGATTCAGTCTCCTAAACAGGCTACACAACCCGGCAATAATAAAATAGAGAGCGACTGAAACAACAACAAAATTGTCCGGGCAACATTGCGGAAAATCGATAGCTCAGCGATCGTCCGGCAACCAATGGAGAGTACTGCCATGTTGCCGGCCACAGCATTGCCGCCACAAATTGCCGTAAAAAATGGCCCGTTTAGACGCCTCTTTAGATGTCAGTAGTTGCCATAGATTAATTTAAAATAGATGTGAGTTTTATTGCCTGTTTCTTTTCTTTATAGGTACTATACTGAAGGCTTGGCACAAAAGTAAATGTACACTTATAGAGTCATATCAATTCCATGAACATTTGTTTGATGTAGAAACTATTATTTGTAAAATTCCGTGCTACTCTGTAGGTATGGCGTACCTATTCTTGTTATTTTTATATTAGTATTAGGTATAAAAAATGATTATTATAAGACATTTCTGACATTGATAGGAAATTATGTAGGTTACTTAAGCGATATTATTCGTTCCATTCTTTTAAGGATTTGGTGATTGAAAAGTCCCAAAGAAAGTACGTAGGTGCAGCCCTATTCCCTAAGTATCGGCTCCTTAGCTCCCGGCCGCAAAATTATAGTAAAATCGTATAATTAGAGACGTAGCCGTAATTCCCACTTGCGGTCGCCACTTCCTTCCCTATTGTTCGTTCTCGAGTCAGACAGGATGCATCGAGTACTCGCATTTTAATCGATTCCGATATTTTGACAGTTGCGGTCGGTAAGCGATTTTTTTAAAAAGAGAAATTCGTTTTTGTGCGATTGTCTTGGGTGGGAATCGATACTCTTTAAGTTTTTTCTATTCTTTTAATTGTGTGGGTGGATGAAATAAAAAACGTTTATGGGTAAGCTACCCATAGCTACCCTCGTTACTCATAGAAAGATCCACTTTTTATACGATCGTAATAGTGAAGATATCAAATACCTAAGTCTTTAAAATTGATATTTAAGCTGATATAAGCATTAAGCATACTTTTGTTTTTTTAAATTTACCGGCTGACCAATTAGATATTATACATTACAATGTTAATAGTCTACCTACTATTAGTAAGAATTGAAAAGTTGTTAAAATGGCGACAAACTAACCTATTATTATTTTAATAGCTCCGCGTTTCATCATCATTATCAGCTCGTATCATATACTTTTCACTCCGCTTTTAATGACTAAAAATACTTGAAATAGGTAAATAAAAAATCCACAAGAACGAGATTTTGTGCAATTAAAATGTAGGTACAATAAATACTTGGCACTTTCAAAAATTAGCCGAAAAATAGCTGAATAGCCAAAAGTTCAAACTTTTTTTATTCTTTGTCAAGTCTTTTAGAAATTAAGCATTGGTGTAACCCATCACGATAATTTGCCAAAGTGCAATAACATTTAATGCCCTCGCAATTTATTTTACATGCGTTTTCATTTATTAATTATAAATTGCTCATTCGGGGGATCGAACCCACGACCTCTTGCGTAGCAGTCGGATACACACCCATTGTACCACAGAGGCACTCAAATTTGTCATTATTATTGGCAATATACCCAATTTTTAATTTCTGCCAGTGAGACACTCGGTCTTATCGAGTACAAATGTTTAATGTATTTTCACACGTTAAACGTGTAGTTAACTGTAAAAATAATGTCATTCTCTAAACACATCTCTGTTGAAAATGGTAGCAAACGATGATGGGCTGTATAGCTAGAAAAAAACATTCTAAAGGGTGTTAGCTATCACATGCAATGGACCTACAAACGTAGATTCCTATCGTAGATTGTCGTGTAGGTACCTATCGATTAATGTTGTTGCTCTCGCTAATCGATAAGATACCGGTCATCAATTAATAAATCGGTTGTTGAACCATCAATATGTCATAAATTACGCTTAACCACAACCTCTTTAGTATTTTTTAGAACACATTTTTTTTTTTTTTTTTTTTAAACAATACATTGATCAATACAACTTTTTTATTTCTTGCGGCAAAGACAAAAACGCAAAAAGCCTATGATTACATTCTCTTTTTATTACATCTCTAAATAATCGTGAGACAATATTCTCCATTTGGTAATTAATTGTTTATTGTACTTTTCAAGATGGTATGAAATTAATAAAGGTGAGCTCAATGTAAAGTTCAGTTGGGAATCGATTTTAGAATTGATAAATAGCGATTAATCGAGAAAAAAAATCGAAGGCTATGTATGAACTGTCATCGAATGTCGGTCGAGTGAGCGTATAACAAGCTTATTTAGTACCGATACGGTTAATAAATGCGCTCTGCACCTCCAATTAGCGGAACTAAGTGAACGTATTCCTGTGATGTAATTAACCACTCTTGTAGTACTAATTTATTATGAAACTACTTAGATAGGTACGAGTATTTTTTGTGCCTATTATTTTTTTTATCAGTTTAAATCAAATCTTATATTACCTACAAGTTAATTAATCTTCATAGACTAGATTGTACATAATTACAATAATGAACTTTTCAATGCGTCATTCGTGACAAAACAATGAACTATTTCGTAGGTTGGTAATTTTGGATGCTGTCAGATTCGAATTTAGAATGCTAGTTTTTTTTAGTTCTATTTTTTAAATGAACCTTGATTTAATTTAAAATATATTATTTTTACACTATACCTAAATTGAACAATGGCGTTCGCCTGCCGCATGTTTTTTTTTTATATAGTAGCCCGCGAATTTGCTCGCATGAAGTTTGTTTGTGTATTTCAGGGTAACTGAGAGTTCTAGTTTCCTGAAGCCCTATATTTTCCCTCGTCTACATCACAAAAGAAACCTCTATGCAAAATTTGAGATCTCTAGTTAGGTAAAGGTTTTAGGCTCGATGTTGATGAGCGAATGAATTAGAATCAGGACTTTCATTTTTTTAAAGGTACTTGCTTTTCTCAGCGGCTACGCGCGTTTGAGGTCAGATCAGACGCGGATCCAAGGGGGTTGCAACAGGGGCGATTGCCATGGTCCGCGCCATCCCTTTCAATTAAAAAGAAAATATTGACAAAGCGTGAAAGAGAGAATAAACTCGTGCGGCCTTGTCTCTTTGACAGGTATTGTCCACAAAGTAGCGCTGTCTCTTTCTAGAGAGTGGTCAATTTTGTGAGGTTATGGCGCGGTCCAGGCCTATATGTCAATGAAACAAGCTATATATAGCGTCCATTTTGTTTTTGTATAGTTAAAAGCGCGTCATACGACATATGATAGCTTTTTTGTAAACTAATACTAAGGGAAGCCCGCGGGTGTAGAAGAAGATAATCCATCATACTTTAATTATTCAAAGTTTTAGTTAAGTAATGTTTGACCGGTGATGCTATAATGAGTCTTATTGCTATATGTTTAAGGTATAAACATGTGCATTTGTTAACATGTAGTAGAGACACAGTTATGCTAAGTAAAAAACTATAAAGGTTTCGTTTTGCCATTTTGGCTACGGAACCCTATTAAAGATATGTCTTGTGGATACCCAGTTGGAATGTAGTTCCTTTTGCTATATAATTTTTGTGTTTGTATTGACTAATGATTAACAAAAATCTGAAAGAACTTAACATTTTAAAAATGTCCTATTTCAAATTAAGATTTTTCATTATTAGTATTACTAATGTATGTAAGTATTTTGTGATTAGTTTCATATATAAATTCTTTATAACTATTTATTACACGGGAATTAACGCGCATTATTTACCTTAAATTTGCTTGACGTTTCGACCAGGTTGCACCGGCCGTGGTCACAAGAAGCGAACTGTCGCAGCGACGTTAAGACTTTTTTTTTGTCGCCAGTTTCAAGTGTAATTTATTTCTAGTTTTCTTCTTTTAATCACAAACTCGTTCTTGTCCAGTTATCACGTATTTCAAGTATATTTTACACTGTTTTACACTTTAAACGCGGAGCTGTAAAAATACATGACATGTCAGTTTGCCGCCATTTTTACAACTCCACGTTAAGACTTCGTAAGGCCGATGAATCTTCACCTACCCTCACTTTTTTGTTTCTCGAAATGTTAGGGTCACTGCACACTACACTGATTGGGTCCATGTCACATTCAGTGTAGTGTGCAGTGACCCTAACGTTTCGAGAAACAAAAAAGTGAGGGTAGGTAATTCCCGTATAATAAATAGTTAAAATCATGCAACGCGAAAGTTTAAATGTTAGTATAAATTGTTTTTCGAACTATCTCTACTCTACCTATATTAAATTTAAGCTTTTATAAACTCATAGGTACTTACTGGTAGTGTTTTTTATCTTGTTGAATAAAAATGTTGTTAGTATTGCGCTTATACACACTATACTAAATCAGGGACCCTAAATCCTTAAAAAGAGGGGTGTAATAAGAGTCAGAGCCCTAATTCTCTAACAAATTTTTAAAGCCACCTCTATTTAGGGCCCTGATTCAGGGTAGTGTAATAGCCGTTTGTATTAATCGATTAAACAAAATTAATCGTTTTCGTAAGTAATGTTAGGGTCACATCTTCTCTATCACATGCCCAAAAGTATTATGAACCTAGCATAAACCTAGTATGAACCTAGTATAAGTTGTATTGCAACAACTATAGGTACTTAGTTCGCTCTAGTAGGTACCTATTGCAGATTCACAAATAGATCACATTCTTTTTTTTACTTTCATGGAAATCTTGGAAAACCTTCGGAATAAATTATTCCGATATTCTGTGTCCATGTCTATACCTACCTAAATCGTCGTTGCTAGCTTCTTCTGTACTCTAGGTATTTTGTTGTAGAGTTCTGTCCGGTTTATGAAACGAGAATTTATTTATTAATTTTACAATAAAGAATTTTAAGTTTTTTTTAATGTAGGTAAAATAATACAATATAGGAAATACGCACTACATAATTTCTTGAATAATACCAAATAAGCGTAATACATCGACAACCATTGTCACATAAAAAAAAAAATAACAATACCAACGTATTGAGTGACACCAGATGGTAAATTCAAAATTCGATTTTCGAAATCTGTGTTGCCAACGAAAAAAAAGTAATAATGGGGTGGGAAAGGTAGCATGTTTAATGCCTTATTAATTTGACGTCTACGTATGCTGTTGACAAACCGCAATGGTTCGTTTTTATAAGTAAATAGTGGGTTAGTAATGTCATTTATTATCGACTCGTTGAAAAGTATTACAAATGGATCGTCGACAGACTCTTCGTAACCTACTTTTATTATGTTTTGAAAAATTGAGGAACTTACGAAGTAATAAAACTTAAATAGTTCCTTGTTACTCATTCAAGTTTCAGTAAATTACATATCTTGTCTGTAAGTATACTTAGCGTTAATAAAACTGTAAAGGTTGACAGTTGACTATAAAATAGAAACTTATGTAATACATTTTAGGATGAACAGATTTTTACAAAATTAGATAAGTAGGTACATGCATTCAGTATGAAGTGTACATGTCTAAAGAATTAACGACTTCTAAATTTGGACTTGTTGTAAAATTATTTACGAAAACTTTTTCCTATTTCATTTTTCATTTCACAAACATATTCGAGGAACCCTATATTTACCTACCTCTCGAGCTTATAGTGCATGTGATTAATTTCTATATTCACATATTTAGTACTTGAAAAGTATAAATACTTTTCAAGTATGTACTAAATATGTGAATACAAAATACAAAAAGCAAACTTAAAATAAAACTTCTAGCATAAATGCCCATCTTACACAAATAAGACAATTTAATTGATTAAATTTCTTATTTGTGTAGACAGGCACATACTGCTCGTGATTACTTAGGTAGGTGTACCAAATAATTAAAACACTCAAAACTTTCGTAATGCCGTCATAGCTATAAACCAACATAACCATATACACTTATGTATTAATCAAACTTCTAAGGCCCAGATTTCTTCACACAGATATTCTCAACCGCCTATCTATTTCAATGGCGGTTGCGTTTCCGCTGGGTTGCCACACTGAAGTGTCAAATTACCCCTAATTATCTACTAGCGAGGGACCGGAACGGACGCCGGCTGCCATCGACAATTGAATTATTTTTTTTAGAATTACGCTTAAATACAGTGTGCAATGGAATCTGATGTGAGGCCTCTTTTGAAGTCTATTAAATTTCACCATTTGCATAATTTGTGTGAGCATTGTATTAAAGTTTTGTGTTAATAGAATTCCCTTTTACTTTGTAAGAATTAATTGTGATGATAGCTTTAACTGCGTATGTACCTACGCAATGTGTAATTATTTAGTTTCTTGATCTGTTAGAAATTGATAACCGCAATGGTTTTTACTTTAGTAAACTTTTTTTTTAAATACTTATAATTAGCATGTTCTGTCATTTGCCTAAAATAGTGTATTTTCATAGAAATAAGTACCTACCTACTTACAAAGTTATTTATTTGTATGAAATAACCTTACTTTAGGCAATATGTAGGTACCTAAATTACACATTTAATCTTACAAATAAAATTGAAATACCAACGTACCTATCTGGCAAAACAACAGCTTTCAATAGGTAAGCTTCAGCTGTTAGGCGTTAGTTATAGCTACTTACCTACTTAGGCACAACGTGTAGGTATATATCTTGCAGAAAGATAATAAGTAGGTTTTCTCTCCGTCTCTACCTACTATCTGTACCTACTCAGTGCCTACCTACCTAATTTTTAACCTCTAAACCTAGTCTAAGTCTAAACCTCTAGGTTTACCTACTTACCTAATATCACGATAGGTGTAGGTATGTTCATAAACTTTAACGATTTGTACTTACACATTATAGAATTTTATAAGCCAAATACTTTTGTTTTATTGTCCGACATTTCGACCGTATTGCAACGGCCGTGGTGATGATGACTGACCACGGCCATTGAAATACGGTCGAAACGTAGTCTTAAAATAAAATATTTAATCATTCGTTTATTTATAAATTTCAGGTAAACATTAATTAAAATTAATGTTTACTTGATAACTAAAACTTTATTTTGCGCTCAGGAGTAGTAGATAGTAGGTACCTAGATAAGTAAAATTTACGTAAAAGCAAACGTTGTAGGTAAATGTAATATTTTAAATAACGACTTAATTTTTAAAATTACAAATACATTGGAATAGGCGGACTTTTGCGAACTCCCCTGTGCACTAGGAATTGGTTACAAGATAAAATTAGACAACCACACAACAAACAAACCAACCACCTAATTCCATTCCTAAATCTAAACCAAACAAAACGGGAAAAAATCCTAAAATTAATGACCAATAATTAAATCGACAGTCTTCCCGACACATAAACCTATCGATATGACAAGACCTCCCTATTCCAGAAAAACAATAACTAAAAAAAAAAAAGAAAAAAATCGCACATGGAAAATATATTCAACCATCAAAAGTAGATATAAAATAAATAATCCACGATATTAACGATAACAATACAGTATGCAGCGCTGCACAGAGATCTATAGATCATTTTAGCTCGATCCCTATTAGCTTGGATCGAACTCGCCCCGCCTTCGACGAAGCCCACTGAGCATTAATTGGCCACAAAAATTGATGTAGAAACGCCCATAATACAGCCGTCTCTTTCGCGCTTATTGAATTATGTATCTCAGTCTCTTGCGCGTGAGTCGTCAAGCGCTCCACGTCTTATTTCTTTTATGCGCGGGCGCAGGGAAGACGTCACAATGCGAGACTTCTTCAGAAAAATACGATTTTAGTATGCCTTTATTTTATTTTTGCCGCTTGTGCGATATTTGTGTTGGATAGACCGTTTTTTTATTTTCTTTTGAAACGTCTAATTTGAAAGTAAGTTTGAGACGGCGAAAGGTCTTTTTGAGAATGAAACTTAATAGTTTTTTGTCGTTTGATGAAGTTGACAGTGTTGTGGAATCCTGATCGAATCAGATTAGATACAAAAACGTTTTTAAGATTTGTTTCGATTGTGATGTGTTTTCGTATTGTTAGTAGATAGACCAGGTATATAATATACTTATTTTTAAAAGTTGAACTTAGAATTTATTACCTTCGAAATATTTACTAGAGATCCGTTATACAGGTCTTGAGCCTAGTTCAGACTTCAGCTCTCAAAAGGATTTGTTTGACTTGACTTTAATTTTGTAATTTCTAACCTTATTGAGAGAAATAAATATCTTTATTATTATTATTATTTATTATTTGTATTTTTTTTTCTATTACAAGGTATAAATAGGTATGCGTTATAAAGTAAGTTTAATTTATCTTTTTTCCCAAACATCAGTCTAGTCTTGTCAGTATAAATCGAAAAGTAAAAGTATTTCTCAACTCAATCAAGTATTTTATTTTAAGCTTGTTTAGCTCCACTCCCCGATAGATGGCGCTAAACTGAGACGTGTTGATCAGAGTTAAAAGTTTTGTAAGTTCGTGATTAATTGATTTACCTATTTTTGCAATAAACAACAGTTGCTAACTTTTGTTTATTGTTTAGGTAAAAACAATTTATGGCCTGAAGTGATACATAGCTACCTTCTGAGAAAGTCACACTATAATTGAGAATATATAGACCTGAGATATAAACTACCTACCACACCACATCCAACTCATTCCAGCGACTTTCTTTAGATCGTCGGTCCACCTGTTTGGGGATCGTCCTACCTTATCTACTCGTTAAAGTTACTCGAGAAATATAGGTTCTTACTCACCGTTTATATTTATGCGCTGTCCAGTCCAGTCCAGTGTCTTAAAGACGTCTTCAAGAACGTTGGTGAAGAGTTTCGGGGATATGACATCCCCCTGTCTTTCACCTCGGTGCAGCTCTATTGGTCTGGTCTTGTGGTCCCGAATCTGGACGGTCATAGTGGCGGCATACAGGCATCTCAGCACCTCGATATATCGCCAGTCTAAACTATTCATATATTAAACTAATTATTTCAAACTGATAAAAAAAACATTGTTATTGGCTGAAAAATTAAAGACTGTGTTTTGATCTAAGGAAGTCAAAAACGTACATTTTTCAAAGATGATTTTTATTGTTATTAAAAAATCATAATTATGATTATGTAGGTAATACGTAATACAGAAGTCGTTAGTACGTACCTATACATAATTAGTTGACCTGGTCTAGTGCTAAGTGACCCTGACTGCAGTCAGAGGTGGTAGTAGTTTCGATTCCTACCCAGGATAAAACTCTCTGTGAGTGTGATTTAAATATTTTTTTTTATTATTATTATAAGTATTATCTTTCGCTTTTTCTCAATTACAGCGGGATATAAATAAATAGGGTTCGGTCATTTTTGTTTGTAATTTAATTCTATCTGTTCCACAAGTCCCATGGTGCCAATGGTATTTTAGGTAGGTAGGTATGTTTAGCAACTCATGTTCGGAATAGTTGTTCAAATGAAAACGCAAATATCTTTATTTCATAAAACCAAATTAATGATTGTTTGAAAAAGTCAAATTAATACATATCGATGCCATGTCAGTTTTATTGTTCTTTTAGTTCCTATTTGTGAAAAAAAAAACAAAATGAAGTTAGGCGGCAGTTCCGAGTGCAAAGCTCATGTTAAATATTTCAAACTATAGAGTCAAAATTAACAAAAAGTGTTCAAAATAATGCTAATTATCCCGTCAGAGTTGAATCCATGGGACTTGTGGGTTAGACCGAAAACTGTAAAGTATTAACTTAATTTAATTACAATTTAATTCCTTAAATAGGTGCAATGTTTTTTGGCGCATGTAGTAGGTACTTAGGTACCTTTAATAATTGTTTCTTTAAACTTTAAGTACCTAGGTAAGTAGGTAATATATAAGTTTGTTAACCGCCGTAGGTATGTTATATCTAATAATGCAAGCGAGTTTTGCACCATGAAAGCTGCAATATTCTTGTCTCACACTGTATGTGACATAAGTAGGGTAGACTGGGTACGGTTGTGACAATTTAGGTTTGACCGTTAATAATTTTGTTAATTTATTAGTTAGTTGAGACAAAAATTACTTAAATCGTAGCTTGTACATTTGTCCACATAAAAATACTGAAATTTTGTCTCAAAATACGCTGTATTAGTTATAGCATCAAATTAAAAAAAAAAAAAAAAATGTCACAACCGACCCCATCCCAAGGACGGTTGTGACAGTGGTTGGGATCAGTAGTGACAGGTATATAAACATTTACAGAAATTGTTTATAATGATTTTTATTGTTAAAAATATTTAACATGACACAGAATTCTTTTGTTCTATATAAAGTTTACATTTATATATCAAATTAAATTAAGTCTACTCTTATAATTAATAAGGCACTGCAACATAATCTGTTATTATAACCATCTTCTTTAAAATCATAAAATCATTACTTCATCATAGGCATCCTTGTATTGACAAATATCAGACCGTGCTCTTTCAGTCTTCCGCAAGTGTTATCTGGGTATCTAAATGCAAAACCATAAGAAAATGTACGTCACAACCGTACCCAAATACATTTGTCACAACCGTACCCAACGCATACTTCTGAAAACAACAAAACACCACGACTAACCTAAATTATCTACATAAAAAGTAATTATTTGTAATTCACTACTAATATTCAATTTAGAACAAATAAATATTTGCCATAGCATATCTGTATATCAATAGAAGTAAATATTAAAAAAATCCGAACAAGAAAACTTACTTATGGCTGTTAAAAAGCATTGTGGCCTCCTGCTTTTGTTTACGTCGCGCACCGGCTAATGCAATATAGGGCAACATGTGTAAACATGCATTGCGCTTCTTTTTTCCCTTACACTCTTTCCCGAATTCCGTATAGATTCGCGGTTATAACGACTGTCACTACCGTACCCTGGCACAACCGTACCCAGTCTACCCTATTGCAGCTCTCGTTTCGAACAAACAACAAAAAATAATGAAAGGTAAGTAGGTAGTTACCACATGCACTTAAAAAACATTGCACCTATTTAAGGAATTAAATTGAGCTGTTGCTTTACATTTTTAAGTCTGGGTAGACTGAAAACTGTATAGTAAAAAAACGACCGTATTGTTTCGACCGTAATGCAATTGAGATCACAGGTGTGATTAAAACCTATGACGTTGAAGAACATAAACTAGGTATCATTATAAAATTATATAAGTATGCTACGGGTCTTAATTTCGTGAATAATTTAAAGTAAAATACCTAGTTTATTGTCCGACGTTTCGACTGCACTTAAGTACAGTCGCATAGTCGTCTTATTGCAACGTCCGTGATCACGGGAAGAAAAATACGGCAATAGCCGTATTGTCTACCCGTGACCACGACCGTTGCAATACGGTCAAAACGTCGGGCAACAAACAAGGTATTGTACGTTAAATTATTCACGCGATTAAAACCCGTAGTTTATATAATTTCATAATGTGTACAAATAGTTTATCAACATCTAAAAACTATCATCTTTAATAGGTACATAAAAAACGAAAGTATGTACCTACCTAACCGTACCATCTCACACTTAGGTCAAACACTACATAGGAACTAGGCAACTTCTGTCAAAGAAACCCTTGGAATAAAGGCTTTAACTACATACAGTGTAGGTACGTACTCCAGGTCCTGAAATGTTATCCTGACACGCACCAGCGACCTCGTATGGGACTCAAGAGGCTAAACGCGAGGGTTACCTCAAGACTAGGGGCACAAAACAGAGAGAGTGCAGAAGGTAAAAGTTCACACAACCGGCAATCGGCACTCACAGCCAGCGAGTAGCGTGCAACTATCAACTGTTTTATCGCTAAAGAAACGTACAATAGATGTATATTTTAGATCTAATTCGTTTAAACAAAAGAGTTGCAGTATAGAGCGAGTACCTACTCGCCGGCAGTGTGAACGATCAACATCTCTTTTGTTTTCACAGGATTTACATATGTATGTACGTTTCTTAAGCGATAAAATAGTGTATAGCTATCTGCTTTCTGGCCGTTGATGGGATTACGGCTTTATTAGTGTGATTTGTCCTGTGATGGGGCAACTGACACTAAGTATTTTGTCTTTGTAATTTCAAGGGACAAATGACTCTAGTGGCGGAGGGTGTTTAGAACATAATTATTTTCGGCTTTTCTTTGAGTTCTAGTTGCCAATTTAATATAATATCTAGGTACCTACAGAGAATCGTGTTCCAGAAGTTCCAATGCCATCTTATGGCTTGCGGAACAGACGGAATAAATTGCAGACAAATATTTTTTTTATTTAATATTCCACTATGTGTGATAGAATAAAAACCGGTCAAGTGCGAATCGGACTGGCCCACTGAGATTACCGTATAAGTTTGTAGGTACACATTATAAATAGTTCATTAATCGAGTCTCGCAGTTTTTAGAATAATAGGCCGTATTTTTTGTTTTTAACTTAGAAGTTTGTTTTTTTTCACAGCTTCAAGGGACTGTAGACTTGAGTAGGTTTTAATTTCAACTCGTTACCTCCACGTGTTCCCGAGAGAGGTCTTGACAGACAAACGGACGGACAACAAAGTGATCCTATAAGGAAGGTGGACCCTAAAAACGTCTATGCAACAGAGACTTATGTGGAACATTTGGAACCAAAATATAGGAGTCACTTGTTCTCCATGGGACATGAGATAAAATAGCAAAAGTTATTCCATCATGCATGGGTCTAGATAGGTAAATAGACCCGACATTGTTCACGAACACGACATCTCGGAACAACTTCAGAAACAGAGTGGTCTAAACGGACCGAGATTCCATGTATCTGTATGAAGGATATCTATGTGTGCTCAAGCTAAGTAAGTAACATACGTTTGAATCTTACCTTCTGTCTTCTCTATGTTTTGTGGTAGAGGAGGTCTCGGTTTAGAAATGTGTGTAGGAGTTATTGGTAGGTATTCTGCCTTATTATGATGTGTGATTCAGTGTTATTTCAGTTTCCTATGTGGGTTTGTGTGTGTGTGTAAAGTCAGCAAAATTGTTAAAAATGTTGTATCATTTTTGAACGTTCGTTAATAAGTAGGTATACAAGGCCCGCATCAACCAAAAATGTTGTCAACTTTGTGTTAAGAGCACTTTATCTTAACAACACCAACAATCAACTGAAATCAGCATTTATTTTTAACAATTCGTACCTAAATAAAATTAGTTAACACAGAAATTGTTAGCTTTAATACTTTTATTAATTAATAGCTGACCCGCGCAACTTCGTCTGCATGAATTTATCCCGTTTTTGCAACCTTTTTCATTGCTGCTCCTCTCCCATTGGTCGTAGCGTGATGTTATATGGCCTATAGCTTTCCTCGATAAATGGGCTATCCAACAGTAAAATAATTATTCAGTTCGGACCAATAGTTCCAGAGATTATCGCGTTCCAACAAACAAACAAACTCTTCTGCTTTATAATATTACTATAGATAATGATAAAACAAACAAACAACTCATTTTTTTTTTAATTAAATATAACTAGCAATGTGGGATTGAGACCACATTACTTGTAAACCCCTCCAGCTAAGCTCAATGGCTTGTGTTAGGAGTGGGTTCACGCTGGCGGAGTGGTCGATAGGTGTCGCCGTAGCCGCGGAGCCCTATTTTGTTCCTCCCCGCCCGAACTGGGCGGGTGACTGGGACGGCTCCGTGGCAATCGTCAGCTCCGCTGCGCTTCATTCCCTGCCCTTGTCGATCAAAGACAAGGGTTCGGGATATGTTGCTGCCGACTGGGGGGGAGTCACGCTCTACGGCGTATACTTCTCCCCAAACCGGAGTTTTGCCGATTTCGAGGTCTTCCTTTCAAACCTGGAGACCTCGATACGGCGGTTGGCACCTCGCCACGTGCTAGTGCTGGGTGACTTTAACGCCAAATCTACGGTGTGGGGGTCGCCCAGTACGGACGTCCGCGGTTCGGCGGTTGAGGAGTGGGCGGCGTCGGTGGGTCTCTGTCTCCTAAACAGAGGCACCACCGACACGTGCGTTCGACAGCAGGGGGGGTCGATAGTGGACCTTTCGTTAGCTACCCCTGCCGTCGAAGCGCGAGTAAGGAACTGGGTCGTCCTGGATGAGGTTGAGACGCTCTCGGATCACCGATATATCCGATTAGAGCTCTCCCGGTCTTCCAGGATCCAGGACCCAGGTAGGGATCACACGGCGCGCAGAACGCCTCAGTTTCCCGGGTGGGCTGTGGGTGCGTTGGACAGGGACCTACTGGAAGAGGCGGCCATTGTGGCATCATGGTCGTCTCCGCCTCCGACCGAGGAGGTGGACGTCATGGCTGGCCGCATTCGCGATGCGTTTACGCAGATCTACGATGCGGCCATGCCCCGCTCACGACGTCGCCCCCCGAGGAAGGGGGTATATTGGTGGTCCCAGGAGCTTGCCTCCCTCCGCGCCGCTTGCATCAGTGCGCGGAGGTCCTATACCCGCAGCCGGACTCGTCACCGCGATGTCCAGGAGGAGAGCCAGCTTTATGAGGCGTATCGCCAGGCGAGGGACGCCTTTAAACTGGCTATCTGTCGCGCCAAGGAGAGGGCGAGAGAGGAGATGCTGGAGGGTCTCGACCGTGACCCCTGGGGTCGCCCATATCGAGCGGCGCTAAACAAGCTCCGCTCAGCGGCCCCCCCTTACCGAGACTCTCCAGCCCAGCTTCCTTGCGGAAGTGGTCGAGGGTTTATTCCCGCTGCAGGCAGAGCACACGCCCCCGGCGATGGTCTCCGAGGATGAGACCGATGACCGGGAGGCCGACTCAACTGTGCCGCCTGTCACCGAAGCGGAGGTAGGCGCGGCTGTTCTTCGAATGCGTTCAAAGAACACCGCCCCCGGGCCGGATGGGATTCCCGCCCGGGTGTTGGCCCTGACTCTCGACCACATGGGGGACCGCCTCAGGGGACTGTTCGACGTCTGCCTGGCGTCCGGACGGTTCCCTGACTGCTGGAAGGCAGGGAAGCTGGTGCTCCTTCCGAAGCCGGGACGGCCTCCCGACTCAAGTGCGGCCTACAGGCCTATCGTGTTGCTGGACGAGGCGGGGAAGTTGCTGGAGAGGATTCTCGCTACCCGCATCGTCCGGCATTTGAACGAGGTCGGTCCCGATTTGTCGGACGCTCAGTACGGCTTTCGTGCTGGGCGCTCGACCATTGGGGCCATTCTGCGCCTGAGGGCTGCATCAGAGGAGGCCGTCGCCGGTGGAGGAGTGATGTTGGCGATATCAATCGATATCGTCAACGCCTTCGGGTCTCTGCCATTCAGCTGCATCAGAGAGGCGCTCCGGTATCATGGAGTGCCCGCGTACCTGAGGCAGCTAGTGGCAGACTACCTCGAAGGCAGGAGGATCCTGTACGAGGACCGAGAGGGTGAGGTAATCCGCAGGGACGTCTCGTGCGGTGTTCCACAGGGCTCTGTCTTGGGGCCCCTCTTGTGGAACATTGGCTACGACTGGGCCCTGCGGTGTGGTTTCCCCCCCGGGATAGGGGTCATCTGCTATGCGGATGACACCCTAATCACGGCCCGGGGTGGGAATTTTGAGGAGGCGGCGCGCCTGGCCAACCTAGGGATTTCCCGAATGGTCGGGCGCATCGAGGCGCTGGGGCTTAGGGTGGCCCTTTCCAAGACGGAGGCTCTACTATTTCATGGGCCCCGTCGCGGTCCACCTGCTGGCGCCTCGATTGCCGTCGGCTCGGTCCTCGTACAGGTCCGGGCCCAGATGAAATATCTGGGCCTAGTGGTAGACGGGCGGTGGCTCTTCGACGAGCACTTCCGCATTTTGGCACCTAAGCTCGAGGCTACTGCGTCCGCACTGGGGAGGCTGTTGCCGAACCTGGGTGGTGCGGTCAATGGCTCTGTACGGCGCACCCGTGTGGGTGGCGTCCCTGACCGCCCAGAATAGGGTCCGCTTAGGGAGACCCCAGCGGACCATGGCGGTCAGGGCCATACGTGGATACCGCACGGTGTCTGCAGAGGCGGCGTGCGCATTGGCCGGCACACCCCCGTGGGATTTGGAGGCGGAAGTGCTCGCCGTAGTGTATCGGCGGGCGGTGGCTGTTCGGGCAGGGGGTTCGGTGCCCCTGTCCGAGGAGCTACACGCTTGGCGCGGTGAGGCCCACCGGGCAATCATGGCCCGGTGGCAGGGCCGGCTGGAGGCTCCACGGGCAGGTGTTCGAACCGTGGAGGCGCTCCAGCCGGTCCTGGAGGAGTGGGCAGGGCGGCAGCACGGGACCCTTTCCTTCCGGCTGGTGCAGGTCCTTTCCGGGCACGGGTGCTTCGGGAAGTACCTGCACGCGGTCGCTAGGAGGGAACCGAGTCCCACCTGCCATCACTGCGACTGCGGTGAGGACTCGGCGCAGCACACCCTCCAGCATTGTCCAGCTTGGGAGGGGCAACGTCGAGTTCTCACCGCAGTGGTCGGAAGTGACCTCTCGCTGCCGGCCGTGGTTCTGTCCATGCTCCGGAGCGAGGGGTCATGGAATGCGGTCGCATCCTTCTGTGAGGACATCATCTCACAGAAGGAGGCGGCGGAGCGCGTCAGGGAAGAGAGCTCCCTGGCGGATCCGCTCCGTCGCCGGCGAACCGGGCGGCGTCGGCGCGCATATCTGCGCCTGATGCCGCCTTAGGTGGGGCTGCGGGCGGGCGTACGGGGTAATCTGCCCCGCCCGCGGCCTTCCGTGGAGGCGCGGCGCCCTGTGTGTATCCAGGGGCCGCGTGGGTGTGAAATGCCCGGAACGCAACAACATCGCGTCCGGGCATTGCCACTGGGCGGGCCGCCGACGGTATAACAAATTCCGGCGGCCCGTCCGCGAAGGTGGCGAGCGATACACGGCGGGTTTTTTTAGTGGGTGCAAACCCCACACTACCTCCACCGTCTTCCCCGGACGGTGGGGGTGTTCGTCAGGAATTTTTCCCGCCAGACCAAAAAAAAAAAAAAAAAAAAAGGAGTGGGTTCACGCCGGTAATATAATGGGTAGGATTCGAACCCGCGACCTCACGATTGCGAGACCAATGCCTTAGCCATTAGGCTACAGCTGCTTAATTTTAATTTATTAATTCTAGAACACGGAAGCTATAATTTCCTACAAGCACTTAGTATCAACAAAAAACATGTCGCAATTTGCTAACATTGTATCTAATTATTACAATTATCTTGTAATTAGTAGTCAGAAGGCGTTTATAGTTATCAGCTCATTAATCTTCTGATAATCGATGCTTGAATAATCGCCAACTACCGGTCAATCTATGCATGAGCAATTTATTAGTTTTCTACTGGCCTGTTGCTCTAGTGGTTAGTGACCCTGACTGCTAAGCCGGAGGTCGTGGGTTCGATCCCCACCCAGGATAAAACTTTGTGTGATGAGCACGATGGTTTATTCTGTGTCTGGGTTTAATTTATCTATATTAAGTATGTATTTAGAAATATATAAGTATGTTTATCAGTTGTCTGGTTGCCATAGTACAAGCTCTGCTTAGATTGGGATCAGATGACGTTGTGTGAGTTGTCTCAAAATATTATTATTTTGACATTGAGTGATCCGTTTTTGACGTGATACTTAACGTCTTATAAATCGATGACCGGCTGCACGTACGAAAAAGTGTCTAAAAAGTCACGTTATTCATTGGTGCTAAGCAACAGCGATTGGCGATTGCAGCGACATGACATGCGATACTTAACGTCTTATAAATCGATGACCGGGTTCACGTTCGAAAAAGTTTCTAAAAAGTCACGTTATTGATTGGTTGCTAAGCAACATCGACTGGCGATTGCAGCGACATAACTAACGTTACTGATTGGTTGCTAACCAACGCCAATGGCGATATATCATCAATGTTTTCTAAGACGTTATCATGTAAAATTTTATTATCGTATGTACTTTACAGACAACCTTTTTTTTATACGACGAGACTAGAAGGTCCTGAGCCTGGTGGTAAACGTCACGCTTCGCCCCTGACAGTATCGGTAGCACCCAAATCCTTGTTTAGCAAATATCTGAATGACACCGCACCGCGCTCCTTGAGACATTAGTTCAGCGGGTCAATTCACGTATTTAAAGCAGTGCAGTTGCAGATAAGTTAAGATTTAAACGGCCATTTTTGTATTCTTATAACTTTGGGATCGATCTCAAATACGCTTGCGACAAGGTATGCGTCTCGAGAGCGCAGTAACGACATTCTAGTAGGTACGGTGCGCAAGCGTTTTTAAGATCGATCTCAAAGCTACAAGAATACGAAAATGGCTGTTTTAATCGAAACTTAACTGCAACTGAACTGCAACTGTACTGCAACTGTACTGCAACTGTACTGCAACTGTACTGCAACTGTGATGCAACTGTACTGCAACTGTACTGCAACTGAACTGCAACTGTACTGCAACTGTACTGCAACTGAACTGCAACTGTACTGCAACTGTACTGCAACTGTACTGCAACTATACTGCAACTGTACTGCAACTGAACTGCAACTGTACTGCAACTGTACTGCAACTGAACTGCAACTGTACTGCAACTGTACTGCAACTGTGATGCAACTGTACTGCAACTGTACTGCAACTGTACTGCAACTGTACTGCAACTGTACTGCAACTGTACTGCAACTGTACTGCAACTGTACTGCAACTGTACTGCAACTGTACTGCAACTGTACTGCAACTGTACTGCAACTGTACTGCAACTGTGATGCAACTGTACTGCAACTGTACTGCAACTGAACTGCAACTGTACTGCAACTGTACTGCAACTGAACTGCAACTGTACTGCAAGTGTACTGCAACTGAACTGCAACTGTACTGCAACTGTACTGCAACTGAACTGCAACTGTACTGCAACTGTACTGCAACTGAACTGCAACTGCACTGCTTTAAATACGTGAATTGACCCGCATAAGTCTAATTTGCTAAGTAATTACACTTGATACAGTGCCCTTCAACGGAAACACAGTGATGTGTTAACAACAAATCTGTCCGATCCGTGGTTTAGTGGCGATCGACGGTCAAGATATCTACAAGGTTAAGCAAGGTTTTCGATTTATAGATGGGTAAACGTTTACGAATTATGTCACACCCTTCCTTGCCTCGGAGAACACGTTATTATCTCTCCGGTGTCGTGTCAGATTTCCATCCTATCGGACTATGAGTTGAGAAAATAGAGAGTGCATTTATGTTTCCGTATTCACTTGGCACTGTAAAATCTCCTGCGTAGTTGGTTACTCCCTGATGAAGGTTATTAGGAGGGGGGAGAGTTAACTTCTTCTATTCGATTTTTCCAATAGATAAGTACAGTGGGTCTAAAGCGTATTTCTCACCTACATAGGCGGATCCAGTGGGAAGCACGGGGTCACGTGACACCCCCCATTGGTAGCTAAAAGCTAGTGCTATAAAAAAATGTGATTGTATATTATCCAACTGGAATGAGACTAAACGCAGGATCGCCAAGCAAAACATGATTCCACCCCCGCCTTCTCAATTTAGGATAATATCGTCTCTAATTTTATTGTGATACTTAAAACGAAATAAGGATTTAACAATAAACGCCAAATATTGAATCCAAAACATAAAATCTATGAATTAATTCAATAACAAAAGTGACTAAACGAATTAGCTACGTTAGAAAAATATTAAAGGAAAACCACTCTTAATGAGTTGTTTAAAAGGTGGTCTTCCATGTTGTTTTTTTTTTTGTATTAAAAGATAACTACCAATGTGGTATTGTGGTCCCACATTACTAGTAATCCTGTTAAGGGGGCATTACACTGAGAGAATTATTTATTTAGCGCTACGTACACAGTGACACGATCGCCGGCCTCGCTCTTCCGCACACAACCATTACTTCACAGTGCGCAGGAGCGCAAGGCAAAATAAAATAGAATATTCGTTCGTACTTATGTTAGATTACGAACGCCATGACTATGACAATACGAAAATGCTCAATTTCGCATTTTCCCGCAACTTCAAGATTTATTTGCGGGATCATATTAAGACATCCTTAAATTCCTTTATATCATCTACTAGAAAAACTCTTTGACTAGTGACACAATTTTTTTCGTGTCCTAATATTTAGGTTTTCTATATAAATTTTTGAGAGAGCCGAACCCTGTTTCGCGTAATCTACTTTTAACCCCTCCAACTGTAAAAATAGCGACATGTCAGTTTACCGCCATTTTTACAACTACACTGACGGACTTATAAACTGCATCAAAGTAATAGACGACTTTGAAATAAATATTTTAACCAAGTAGATATGCAAACTTTCTATACAGATTTAAATTGAAACCTCTAGATTGGTTCGTGAACTTTAAAACAGCGTAGGATCATATCTTTAAGTTTAAGTTTATGTACTGGAAAGGACCTTAAGACCTTTTTTGAAGAAAAAACAGAAGTTTAAGGAAAAATTGTTTAATTAAAAAATTGGTTTTAACAATAGACACAAACTTTATGCAAGGGTTTATTTGTGTTTTAATAAGGTGTATTACCCCCACGTGCCCTTATTACGGATTCTAATCGGTTCCGCATAGATTTTATAAGGGTTTTTAAAAGATCTTGCGGAATATTGTCCCATTCTTCTGAAAGTGCTGTTCTTAGTGCTGCCACTGTCGTAGGCGAAGGGTTTCTCGCATATACAGCTCTTTTTAAATTGTCCCAAACATGCTCGATGGGATTAAGATCCGGGCTGCGTGCTGGCCAATTCATTGTACGTATCCCAACCTCTTCGCAATAATGTTGAACTTGTGCAGCTGCATGCGGCCGGGCATTATCCTGCATTAAAGTAAAATTTTCGCCTATGAATCCCATGTAAGGCACCACGTGATCTTCTAATATCTCTGTTATGTAGCGATGTGCTGTCAAACCCCCTCTATTACCGTTTTGACGGACCATGTCTATGAACACAAGTTCTGTTCGCCCGTTCATCGATATGCCACCCCAGACCATACATGAACCGCCTCCAAAAGGAACACGCTCCTCAATGCAACTTTGAGCATATCGCTCCCCACGTCGACGATAGACTCTTCTGCGACCATCTGCACCATATAAACATGTCCTACACTCGTCCGTGAACAATACAGAGGCCCACTGCTCTTCTGTCCAATTCAGGTGATGACGCGCAAATCTTAAGCGAGCTTGTCTGTGAGCTGCAGACAACTTTGGACCATTTGCTGGTCTAAAAGGGGTGATAGCCGCTTCCTTTAACCTTCTTCTTATTGTTCGTGCACACACGTTTTTTCCACGCACTTCATTAAGCTCGGTTTTGATGTTAACTGACGTGAGGAAACGATTTCGCAGGGAAGTTGTAACAATAAATCGGTCATCACGACCTGTGGTTGCTCGAGTTCTGCCTGTACCACGTCTCCTCCTGTAAGAACCTGTCTCTACAAACCTTCTGTATATTCTACAAACCGTAGACTGGTTTAAATTTAAATTTCTACCAATCGTTCGTTGATCCAAGCCCTCCCGCACCAATGCTACAATTTGTGCCGCTTGTTCGGACGAAGTATCCATATTATGGTTCAAAAACTCTCGATGTGTTAAAAAACTAACCCAACAATTATGCTGGTAACAATAATTCAATTGACCAAACAAAAAAAATCAATGAGAATTAATTTAAAACTTTGCTATAAATAACACGCAAATCTGATACTACGAGTAAATTTTCTTTTCCCGGCTATATTCATTTGTTTTACCGCAGTTCTATTTTTAAATTTAATTTTTTTTTAAGATTAAGAGCCAGTCTTTCCATATTTTATATAATTTAATCTAAAAAGTTTGCATACTTTTATAAAAAAATCCTATTAGAGTAAACCTGAACTTTGATGCAGTTTATGAGTCCGTCAGTGTATCTTCCAAAATGTTTTCACCTAAATAAAACGACCTTAATGTTGCCACTTCAGAAATTAACGCTTTGCAATTATTAAAATCCACTTTGTGTACATGCAAAGTATTTCTGAGTAGTTATTAATGGATGTAATTATAATAGCGTGTTCTAAATCACATTTAGGTGTAGGTACTCTCATACCCTGTAGGCTGAAGAGTTTCTTTATTAAGTACAGGCACAAAATATCGAGATTACAGAAAGGAACTTTCATACACACGCTCACATAGACATAACACACGGACAAGAAATTTCAAACCCCTTCAGACCAGTGTCAGCGCAAGTGTCGCCATGCGAGAGCGCAGACAGCTTCTTTAAAATAATTATAAAGAATGCTAATTTATTATGCGTTATAATTAAATCTATACTCATATTATAAAGCTGAAGAGTTTGTTTGTTTGTTTGTTTGAACGGGATAATCGCAGGTCCGAATTGAAAAAATCTTTTTTGTTGGATACCCCATTTAGCCTTATGTATTCTAAGATAAGTTAAGATAAGATAAACATTTATTTCTTAATATATGGTACATTGAGTTCTTACAGTAGGTAAACATATTGAGTCACATATACTACCATTGCTGTTGTAGAAATAGTAGGTTAACTATGCATGCAAATTATAAATAGGTACATACCTAACATTCAAATTATTATAAATCAATTGTAAGATTCTTTAACAAATTAACATATTAACATTCATCACAAACTAATATCAAATTATTTATTTATTCATAATATCATTATACATGATTTAAAAAATCTAGGTATTTTGCGCTACGAATAAGTAAAAAAATAAAAAAGTGTGGTTAGACTAAATTTTGTAGGTACTTGACTGCCAAGTCGAATCACTCTCTTTTTACGAAACGGCGAAACAATACACTTTGTGAAAACTTGTATCATTAACTTTGTAAAAGACCAACAAACATCCATTATTCCAAACTCACAGAATCTGATTAATAAGATTTCACGCGATGATATCGCAGTATAACAAAAGCTGCAACACTTTTCTAACTTAGAAGCCGCGAATTAATTCTCATTATAAATTATGAGTTTCCACATATATCGAGCATGATAACATCAAGTTCGAGTGCGATGATTGTCATTAATGAGTGTTACCGTCATGCCGTCATGCTTGGTGCACACTTGCAACACTAATTGTCTATTAAACGCTTACACTGTTGTGTGAGCTCCATAATGTCTAATGTTGGTTCCACATATTGGCCCCAATGTTGAGTCCGACGGAGCGGCACTCGTCCAACATAGATCTAGAAAATTGCTAATGTACCCAATGAGGGACGAGTTGGGGCCAATATATAACGTTGTACTTCTACGTTGGTAACGTTATTTTTACACTCGGCGAATGATTGTTAACTTCAATGGGCAACAAAATGGCTTATAACTTTATTATGAACTAAAATATGTTTTCAATTCAAACCAAACAAAGAAACTCTTGAACTTTATAATATTACTAGCTGTACCCCGCGGTTTATGCCTAGCCTATGTGTTAATCCAGGGTGTTGCTAATGCTAACTCCATACCAAATTTTATTAAAATCGCTTTAGCCGTTTAGACGTGAAGAAGTAACAAACATACACACTCACATACTCACAAACTTTCGGCTTTATAATATTAGTGTGATTATAGATTAAAGTCATTTAGAATACCACTACAGGATTCCCAATGCGAAATATGTATTTTTTTATTTTTTTATGGGTAAATGAATGACTCCATTCCACCTGAAGTTAAGTGGAAGTAAAGTCCAGACGCAAGGCCAGACAGTACAGCACTATGTGCAGCACTGGCTGTCTTTACCTTGTTCACCTGCAAGGTGCTTCTTTACGCTTCTTTTGAAAGACCCCATGTAGTAGGTAGGAGGAACACATGTGCTGGTAGGGAGTTCCATTTTATGGATGTCCGGCAGACACATGCTACAACAGATTAGTAGGTACTTACATCATAACTATATCTAATTAAATATATTAAATACTAGCTGACCAGTACAGTTTAGTTTGCTCCTTCAGATGCTCATCTCCTATTGGTCGTAGTGTGATGTTATATAGCCTATAACACTCATAAATAATGTGGCTTTCTATTGGTAAAAAAATTTTTGAAATCAGTTCAGTAGATTTAGAGATTACCTACTACAACCTCACAAACTCACAAACTTTAACTCTTTATAATATTAGTATAGACTAGCGGACGCCTCGCGGTTTCACCCGCGTAGTTCCCGTTCCTGTGGAAATACAGGGATAAAAAATAGCCTATGTTACCCGGGGTTAGTGTAGCTTCACAACGATGAAATAATTTTTCAAATCCGTCTAGTAGTTTCGGAGCCCATTCAATGCAAACAAACAATCAAATATTTCCTCTTTATAATATTAGTATAGATAATTAACCCATTTCAAGGAAAGTGTGGAGGCTGCATAAGGCACGTTGCTTAATCAAGGGAAAAAAATATTAAACAAATTTCACGAATTTACTCAACGTTTTATACTTTAAAACCTTTCCAAAAGAAAATTTATTAATAATAATAATATGTTGGGATAACTCACACAACGTTATCTGATCCCAAACTAAGCAGAGCTTGTACTATGGTAACCAGACAACTGATAAACATATACATATCTCTAAATACATACATATTATAGATTAATTACACCCAGAAACAGAGTAAACCATCGTGCTCATCACACAAAGTTTTATCCTGGGTGGGGATCAAACCCACGATTTCCGGCTTAGTAGTCAGGGTCACTAACCACTAGACCAACAAGCCAGTACAAATGGTGTCAGCAATTTTTGGAAAAATAACCCTACATAGGTACGTTTCAAATGAGAAGATAATCGCGATCGCGAAAACTTCACTCTGTACTTGTCAAAATTGTACCGCTAGCAACAGAAACTCCCAAATCGGGTAAAGTACGTATGTGTATTATGGTAATGGAACGGACGTAATATTTATTTTCTTTGAACTATGTACCTTACATTTTTCTTTTTTATCATTTTATTAGTATTCTTTATCATTTAATAAACACCAAACAGAAATAAGTAAAAGGGCAAAATATAAGAATATTCTACACTTTTGTGATCTTTCAATCAGAAACTTATCTGTAATAATAAATAGTAAAATATAGTGCTTATGTATAGTTCATTAAAGTAGGTAGGTATTTCTGTGTAATACTAATGACACCTTTTTACGAATAATTTTATTGCTGACCCTACGTCATACAATGAAGTTGCAGTCGTAATACGAATCAAAATGTCATCATGACAGTTATCAACTCATTTGAAACGCATAGTATGTATGTTCATTCTATTATACGAGTACTTACTTACATATGTGCCAAATCGAGAACCATCTTATTTCAAACAGCTTAGAATGACTCTACATTTTATTAGCAAAATGAAAATTTACAATGTTAATAACTACAAGCTAGATAACCCTACATACGAACTATATACATACTATTAACATTATTTACAACTTACCTAGTAAACTACAAAAAAGAGTTAGGCTTAGAATTAATCCCACCTTACCACAAGAACAAAACCAAACTAAAATTCAGCCTACACCATTTCATTAATCGGTATGAAGCACCAATCCCATAAATCGTCCACAATTACACCATTGTTAGTCACGTCTACCACAAAATGGCTCAATTTCAAAAACTTTTATACTTTTAATAAAAACTATAGGAAATTTTGGGCACGCGAGCGTACACCGAGCCTAATCGACAATCGTCACAGTAATTATAATGCTCCCTCGATTATCGATTCGATGTTTTTTAGCTACATCACTGATTGGTATAGTTAAAAAATACAGGTTTTTATGGTTGTAAAAATAGCCAATTAGGCTAATAGATGTTTTATGGGAGTTGTTGTTTTGTTTTAGAGTTAATCGAGATGTTGAGAATGCGATGTATTTGAAAATCGAGAATACGAAGCATATTGAAAGAAGCATCGATTTTGGTTACATTAAGCCAAGTTTTGGCCGCTTAAAGCATTGCAAAATAATAGCAAAGTCGGTATGAGGTATCTACCTACACCTTAGATAATGTTGATAAACTTTCGCGATTTGTACATATTATGAAAATATATATATTACGGGTCTTAATCGTGTGAATAATTTAATGTAAAATACCTTGTTTATTGCCCGACGTTTCGACCGTATTGCAACGGCCGTGGTCACGGGTGACCCGTAATATATATATATTTTCATAACCTTACATAATGAGTTTGTACCTATGCAAATATTTCACTCGATTAAGTAGGTATCTACCCTTAATTTTCTAATGGGAGTATATTGAGAAATATTAAAAACAATTGCTTAAATGAAGTCCACTTAATAGTCAAACTTTGTATATTTGTAAAGAAGCGACACAGGACTTGTAACCTAGTAGGTACAATAATCCATACTAATATTATAAACTAGCTGTCCCACGCAACTTCGTCTGCGTAAATTTTCCCCGTTTTTGCAACATTTCTCATTGCTGCTCCGCTCCTATTGGTTGTAGCGTGATGTTATATAGCCTATAGTCTTCCTCGATAAATGAGCTATCCAACAGTGAAAGAATTTTTCAATACGGATCAGTAGTTCCTGAGATTACCGCGTTCAAACAAACAAACTCTTCAGCTTTATAATATTAGTATACATGTGAAAGTAACTCTGTCTATCTGTCTGTCTGTAAAAGTTGTCTATAAAAAGCAGTACCCATATCATAATCTACAGAATTATTCGTTTTTTAAGCTAAATTATTTAACCAATAGAGAGTGCAATGTCACTCACATCGATCTATCGATTACGTCACTTTTGTCCCTCACTGTCCTCAACTTCAATCAATATCTACTTATAAATTACTCTGTAATACCCGCCCCAATTAAAGACGCACTTCAATTCACAATACTTATTGGAAACCAAAATACTTTTCAATTTAAACGCAGAGCGCCCTCACCTCGAAACTCTTAAACAAATTATTACAATATCTTATGAAACACTTAGCCACCCTCCTTGGTTTTTAAGCAACCTTGTCACAGTGAATACCTGAGAAAATATTGTCGACAAATATTAAGATTAAATTGAGATGTGGACGTGACAAAGTTGTTTATAATTGGGGTTCAGTGGATTAGAATGTTTGATTTTTTTTTTATTGTTACAGAGTAATTTTGATTAGGGGTAAAATAGATTACCTACTTTATGCGAATTTCTGTCACTTTTGAATACAACATTAGGCAAATATTTTAAAATTGGGATGGCTTAAGGCTCTGCTTAGGTTTAGATCTAAAGAACGCTTAAACTGAACCTTTGATAAAACTTTACAAAAACGTTGACAAAGCATATCTTTTGCTTACCGTTGACTTCATAGGCATAGGTGATACTTATAATCTGAGATGACACTAAGCTTGCGCTAGATCAATTATGTCAAAGGCATATACGACCCACAATATCAACATTGGTAAATTTTTTTGTAATGTCTAACTGACATCTATTGAGTCAAATCTATACCTACTAAGATTATAAAGCTGAAGCGTTTGTTTACTACTGGTCCGAATTGAAAAAATATTTTACTGTTGGTTAGCCCACTTATCGAGGAAGGCTATAGGCTATAACATCGCGCTACAACTAATGAGAGCGGAGCAGTAATGGAAAATTTCATCTATTTTTCATACCCCTAAGAGTTTGTTTGTTTGTTTGAATGCGATAATCTCAGGAACTACTGGGCTGCTCTGAAAAATTTATTTTATTGTTGGATAGCCCATTTATCGAGGAAGGCTATAGGCTATATAACATCACGCTACGACCAACAGGAGCGGAGCAGTATTGGAAAATGTTGCAAAAACGGGAAACATTATCGCAGACGAAGTTGCGCGATCAGCTAGTAATTAATAATATTGTCGTACTCGATTTCAGTCACAGCGGCCAACCTCATGTAAGACTAGCCAACTACGCAGCAGATTTTATAGTTAACGATGTCAGTGCGCAGACATTAATGCACTGAACGAAAATCCAATGCGACTAGAGAGATACAAGTCAAAACTGTTACATCTATGGGCCAACAATAGTGACGTCACGTTGCTTAATCTGATCTATGGAAACTCCTCAAGAGACACGGACCACTGACACACTGTCAAATGACTTATGTCTGGGGTAGTGGGGGGCTTGAACCTCTTAACCCCTATGCCGGCATCCGCTAGTATCTACTTAAGCAATAAAAAGTACGGAACCCCAACATCTATAAAGTTCAAACTTGTCGATACTTTAAATAAATCTGTGACGTCATTAGGTGTGATGCCGTCTCATGCGGTACTTAAGAGCTTGTTATTGAATATTTTGTCTCCCACTTGCGGCGACTCATTTCTGTCTCGTATTATTTGCGTCTGTGGTTTATCGATGTTTGCATAGCTTTGTTTCTTTGTGTTGCAATTTGAAAATCTCGACAAATGTCACGTGGAGGAGGGGAGGGTCTTGGCAAAACACATGAAATTATTTCCAAACCAGCTAAAACTGGATTTTGATGGATTTTCACCCATTCATGGCTACCTCCCCCCGTCATGCGAGCGACTTACACTTGACCAGTCTTAGTCAAATGTGAAATCTACGTGAGATTGGGGAGGGGGGGAGGTCAAATAGCAGCAATAAATACTGGAAGTACTGAAGTTGCCTGGCCTATGTGCAAAATTGTCATGTGTCATGCCGTTGTAGCTTGTTTGGTTAAATTTTGTTCAGAATTTACGTTAAAATCAAGTACCTTTTACCAAACGATGTGTCTCGTATAGATAGTCTATAAGCTTATCACAGTTGCATAGTTTGTTTGCATTATAACCTACTCTAAATTTCAAGATATCTTTAGAAACTGTTCCTAAAGACCTCATAGGCTTGCGTGCTTGTTTAGTTTGCTCTTTGATAAAAACTTTCGACCAGTTCGAGTACGAGGGCTGCGACAACTGTGACGAGTTCCTCCGTATAAAAATTACCAAGAAAAATTTATACGAATGCACTAGTAATAACTTTGATGGAATGATTGCAGTAGGTAATGAGCCCTGAAGGTAGCTGGGTGTGTAAATAGCAAAGAATAAGTAGATTCTGCAAAGGCGTTTACGCTATTTCAGTATCGGGAAGGCTGCCAGCTGGTGTAATCAGAGAAATGAAGAGTCGTGGATATGTATACAGACCAAGAGATAATTTCCCTACCTTTTAAATTATATTTGTAATAAATTTATTTGAATAAAATAAATACATAATCTCAAATGGAAAATTTTACTTGGTCTCAAATACCGCAAAATTTTACTGGGTCGCAAAATGTCTTTTACTCATAATGTCTCTTTCGCAGAATGTCTCTTTTACCCTCTTACACTAGGAAACAATTGACGCGCAACAAGTGACGCTCAACATGTATGGCAACGTTGCACAACAGCGCGCGACGTTGACAGCTGAGCGCCATGTTGTCGACGATTGATGTAGCAGTAGATGCGTAGACAGACAACATTGTTAAACAAAAGATCCGCGCTAACTTTCAACATGTTTAGCAACATGTTGTACAACATGTCGCGCGCCAAATGTTGCCTAGTAGAAACGCGGCTTTAACTTATTTATGTTTGATGCCTTTGTTTCTTTGTGTTGCGATTTGAAAAATCTGTATAAATAAACCTAGGTGTGAGCACGACAGGGAGGGCAACTTAGTATTCTAACAGAAGCAAGACCGAGAGGGTGTGGCGACTAGTTGCATATTGTCTATTACGCAAGATGTCTCTTTCGCATAATGTCTCTTTTGCAAAATGTCTATCTGTAAATTTAGAATAAAATTTTAAATAAACATTAGTAGGTATATTCGAGCCACTTAGTTTAACTTCGTTTGAGCAAAAAGCAGACATGGACATCGTTCATGGACACAAAATCCCAGAACAGTTGTGTTATGTTGGTTGGAGACATAATTCCAACACTAGAACAAAACAATAAATTCCAATACCTACTGAAAATATAATGAAATATTTGTTTGTTCGTCCGAATCTGAGTTTACATTCACAGCCAAATCTGTTACGAAAAGGTTGGCAGCTAAACCAACTTATAGGCATAACAATATAAATTTTACACAGACTTTAAATTTTAAGCCATCTTTGAGTCTCTTGCTATCCCTGTCATTTGAACGAAAAGTCCGTGGCGACAGAGTAGTAGAGTAGAAGAGATCCCCGAGGTTAAACGATGTTACTACTTTATAGAATGTTATAAGCTACGGGTCTTAATCGCGTAAATATTTTATTTTAAAACCTTTGTTTATTGCCGGACGTATCGACCGTATTGCAACGGCCGTGGTATAAAATTCTATAATGTAATCACGTAAATGTTTTATTATTGCCGTGTGGTACCGGCTTAAGAATAGTACCACCCCATCTCTTCCCGTGGGTGTCGTCAAGGCGACTAAGGGATGTCACACTGGAGGACGGGCAGCAGCGTCCTCTGCGTACTTAAAACCTTACTGCGATCGCCAACCCGCTCGCCAAGCGTGGCGATTATGGCAATTACCCCCAGGATCTACATACTAGTAAGTTCTTCTGGGGAGACCCGTGCCCAGCAGTGGGACATCATATGGGTTGATATGTATATGTAAATATTTTATTTACGCTATTAGGTACATTATAGAATTTCGTAAAGATCTTGTAGAAATTATTCTTCGTAGAAGGCTGTGGTCGAGGTCTACCCGTGACTATTACGGCCTTCTACGAAGAATAAAGTCGCGTAAATAAAATATTTATGTGATAACATTATAGAATTTTATAAGCTACTACCCATGACCACGGCCGTTGCAATACGGTCGAAACGTCCGGCAATAAACAAAGGTATTAAAATAAAATATTTACGCGATTAAGACCCGTAGCTTAAAAAATTCTTTAATGTGTACAAATCGCAAAGGTTTACAAACATATGATGTACTGTCGGACTATAAATGGGTGATCGTTTTCTGAACATGTCACACTTCTCCGTGACGTGACAGCATGTAGGTCTTCGGTCCTACAGCTAATCTCTATCCGGTCGTGCCCTGTTTGTTATAAACGCGAAGGAATAAAGAGCGCATCATAAAATGTTTACACGGATATTAAATTTGTTCATTATAATATATCTCCTGCGTAGCTGGTTACTTTCTGATGAGATGGGTATCGTGAATGAAATCGGTTTTAGGAGAATTTAAAGTCAATATTATAAAAGTTTATAAGCTACGGGTCTTAATCGCGTAAATATTTTATTATTTATAGCTAACCAGCGCTACTTCGTATGCGGTAATTTTACCCGATTTCGCAACATTTTTCATCGCTATTCCGCTCCTATTGGTCGTAGCGTAATGTTATGTAGCCTCTAGCCTTCCTCGATAAATGGGCTATCCAACAGTGAAACAATTTTTTATTTCGAACAAGTATCTCCTGCGATTATCGCCTTCAAACAAACAAACAAACTCTTCAGCTTTATAATATTAGTAATAAATAAGTATATATTATAAGGCTAAATACCTTTGTTTTATGGCCAGATGTTTCGACCGTAATGCAACAGTCGATAGAAATATATATTTTTAAGAACAACTTCTTTGATAAATTTAAATAATAATACCTAATAATGGAGCTTTATTTATGTAGAACAATGCACAATAAAATGAATCGATACAAACATTACATATTAATATTACACAAATTATATATTATCTTTAACAACATCTAATTTAATCTAATAAAATGAATTAGTTTAAAAAAAATGTAATAATATAGCATTAATTAAAATAACAGTAATAAGTAAATAAAATTTACTCTATACGGGCCCCTACGGGTAAAAGCCTTCTCCAAGTCTAATCTAGTTGGACGCTCCATCTATTCCTAAGTAAACCTATAAAAGAAACAAGTCTAAGTTAGAAACATGATTTGCCTTTTGAATTCGTGTTGCATATGATGCTAATTATTTACCTAAATAAAATATTTTGAGTTTGCGGTTACCTAATTCTGATAGAATTTCCCCTATTGCTATCGAAGCCTTGTTTTTAATTTAAGTCTTTGTAAAGTTAAAGTGTTTAAATATATATTCGACACTGACAGTAATTAAATAATTACTTAGCTAATCGTAAAAACTTGGTGAACTTAAAAATACGATGTTGGGTGTTAGTAAAATTGAGTTGACGGCTACTCGCCGGTAGATGGCGCTTTAAATTTTAAACTTTTTACAATAAATAAATAACGTGTAGGTATTCTGCATAGCACAACTGGTATATCAAGTAAATATTATGACATGTATAATTAGATTATTTATAGTATAATGAAGTATGATAGGCAAGATTTATTTCAACGCGATAACGGATTTCTATCTCACGAAGATTTTATGTTAATCATTTGGGATCTACACAATTAATCTACCTAATCAATTAGCAATTTTAAAGTTTTTCAAAAACCAAGAAGATATGGAGTACCTATATCTACTAAGCCATAATGGCGTCTCGGTAGGTAGGTAGGTACCTACCTTCGCAGTTTCAGTTACTCTTCCCTGAAATAGTGATGCTAACACATTTGTGTTTCAGTGGGGCACTATAGCAAGTGTATTTTTATGGCAAATGAAACTTACGAACTTGAGCAGCGCGGTGCACTGACCCTAGTCTCTTCATTCAGTTGTTAAAAAGAAAATACTTGGTTTTTGATTCGGTTGAGAAATATATTTACACACAAAATATTCAATCTGCCTCTGTGGCGCGGTGGGAGTGTATCCGACTGCTACGCAAGAGGTCGTGGGTTCGATCCCTATCCAGGATAAAACTTTGTGTGATGAGGACATTGGTTTATTCTGTGTCTGAGTGTTATTTATCTATAATATGTATGTATTTAGAAATATATTAGTAGGTATGTTTATCAGTTGTCTGGTTTCCAAGCTCTGCTTAGTTTGGGATCAGATAGCGTTGTGTGAGTTGTCCCAAGATATTATTATATATTATTATTATTATCTAGTATTTTTATAGTAGGTGTAGGTAGGTATTTAGGTCTAATCTATACTAATTATTATAAATTGAAGAGTTTGTTTGTTTGTTTGTTTGAACGCGATAATCTCAGGAACTACTGTTGCGAAATGAAAAATTATTTCACTGTTGGATAGCCCATTTATCGAGAAAGGCTATATAACATCACGCTACAAGAAATAGGAGCGGAGCAGCAATGAGAAATGTTGCAAAAACGTGGAAAATTTACGCAGACGAAGTTTTATATAAAACCACCATTTTCACAAATCGAAGCAAACATAAATAGGTGCATAATAGTTTTTATGTATAGGTACATAGATTAAAAATAGGTTATTTTTTTTTAAGTATCTTCAGAGATTAAAAATATTACAGGCCTATTCCATTTGCAGACAGGTTTTAGTCACATACCCATCTACTGGTTTAGACAGACAGGTTTTAGGTTCACTGGATAGATAAGATTAATAATAAAATAAAATAAAACGTAGGGTTGCAATTTATATTTAACATTTAATGGAAGATGGCGATGCGATCTCATAAAATTGCTATAATAAAACGCCTTTGCGGCTCTTCACTAAGTAAATTATTTATAAGCTATGAAGGAAGCAAGTATGGAGTAAAAAGACACGTTTTTTTAAAGTTTAAGGTTAGTAGAACTAAGGTATTAACGAATAACCATTTAAAGATAATAATAGGCTATCTATAAAATGCATTGTATTGCTCCTTATGTAAGTCCCTACCCTCTACTTAGACCCGAACCACACGGCGCTGTACGACGACGATGCGACGCCTGAGCGGGGCCGCTGCGGTGTCCTGGATATAAAAATCTTAGGTACCTACAGTAGGATCAACGTAACTAGGCCGGACTGAAGTAGGCGACAAGTGGTTGCGCAGATGCATTTTTTGGAAGTAAATGGTGACAGGAAGCGGGGGGCGGAGCCGGTAACTAAACCAAGAGAATTAGAGATGCGATTACGCATTACATTGTCATAATTAGTATTACTAACTCATGTATTTTTGTGATTATTTTCGTAAATAAATTGTTTTTCAAAGTTTATTTAGTATTTACTGTACCTAACTGTTCTAATTTTAAACTTTTATAAACTCATTTAAATAGTTTTTTTATATTGTTGAATTAAAATGTTGTTAGTATTTTTAATCGATTAAACATAATTAATCGTTTTCGTTAGTAATTTTAGGGTCGCATCTCTATGACATGCGTGAAAGTGATAAAAACCTAACTTCAATCCGGTCAAGTTACGTTGATCGTACGGTATGCAGCTATGCTACACGAAGCTGCACCGCACCGCTCGCAGGCTGGACCAAGACGAGGCAGATAGGCGTGTAGGCCAAGCACCGCCGGAACGGCACCGCAGTTGTTTGCGCGGCAGAAGGAAGGGCGCATTACGCATTAGACTGTACGTCCAATAATCCGCTGCATAACGCCGCTGCGGTGCCGCACTGCCAGTGTGAACGCCTGTGCGGCGAAGATGACAGAAGAGGTAAATTCACCTATTCCGTAGTGGTCTATGCCATCGTAACTTCAAAGAAATAAGTCGCATTATTAGTACCTAAGCTAAGCTAGTTTGATCAGAATAGTTCTTAGTTTAGTTTTGCCGTTTTTTTTTCTTAAGGATCAGGGTTTTTGAATGGGCACGCATTACCTATATTAGCTCAGAAATTAGCCTGATTACAGGCTACCCAACTTACCATCATCAGCCTGAAAACGTCTACAACTGAACATAGGCCTCTGCCAGCGCTTTGAGCGGTCTGCATCCAACGGCTCCCTGCAGGAGTCAGTCCATTTTGGTGACTGGGGCCTTCCAACACTGTGTTTTCCAGCTCGTGGTCGCCACTTACACATACTTATTTAGAGCAAACTGAATCTGTTGTGGTATTTATATTGATATTTTATTAAGTACTAGCTTTCGCCCGCGGCTCCGCCCGCGTGGATGTCGGTTATCGCGATAAAAACTATCCTATGTCTTTCCCCGGGACTCAAACTATCTCCATACCAAATTTCATCTAAATCGGTTTAGCCGTTTGAGCGCGAAAGCGTAACAGACAGACAGACAGACAGAGTTACTTTCACATTTATAATATTAGTATGGATGTAATTTCTGATCGATTGTAGGTATAAATGAGTAATGAGGATAAAGAAGCTCCTTTATTTTATTTGGTAGAACGTGACGACCAGCGATAAATTCTGCTTGGTTGGATCAATGTAACTCGGCCGGATTGAAGTTGGCGACAAGTGGTTGTGCAGATGTATTTTTTGGATGTAGGTAAATGGTGACAGGAAGCGGGGGGCGAGGGGATGCGATTACGCATTACATTGTCATAATTAGTATTACTAACTCATTTTTTTGTGATTTTCTTCGTAAAGAAATTGTTTTTCAAACTTTATTTAGTATTTACTGTAACTGTTCTAAATTTAAACTTTTATGAATTCCTATAAGTAATATTTTTATATTGTTGAATTAAAATTTTGTTAGTATTTTTAATCGATTAAACATAATGAATCGTTTTCGTAATTTTAGGGTCGCATTTCTATGTTTTGCGCGAAAGTGATAAGAACCTAACTTGAATCCGGCCGAGTTAAGTTGATCCAACTGTACTGTAGCTATGGAACATTATAGATGCTTTAAATTCACTAGGCCGTCTTGCGTATTGGGTTTGGAATCGTAATTAAATAAAACTGTCTCGATCGTACTTTAGTTTAAATGATACAAGCACTTTTATCTAGATGTTTCAAAGCCATTTTCGAGCTAAGAAACTTTGTAGTTTGTTAATGTATTGATGCTCTTATTTTGTTACAAAATCTTGTTCCAAAATTAAATTAGGTACCTATATATAAATAAGACTGTGAAAGTCATTCAAAGTGCCATATTTCAAAAATGCTTGATTTGGATTGGATATTGTTTGATAAACTATGCTATATTGCTTTTCGGAATTCCTAACTACTAATTTTCTTCTTCAACCTACATACTCCATTGTTAAGCCAAAACGGTTGGGGGAGCAACAGTTTCCACTCCTGACGATCCAGGGCCGGGATCATCCATTTGATCCCGGCTGCTTTGATGAGGTCGTCGGTAATCTAGTAGATAGTTGGCCCACACTGCGTCTTCCAAGGCGTGGTCAACACTCGCGTCTACTTTCCCACCAGTTATGAGTTCTACCTAGGTACCTACCTACCTAGGTGTATGGGTTACAGCAGCTATGATGTAGGGATCGATTTGTCTGATTGTGTTATCACTTCTTACCTACGCTTCAAAATGTACTGATTTAGATAATGATCTACAAAGTTAGATATATTTTATTATTATACTATTTACACTTTATAGATCTTAGATTTATTTCGGGACTTAATCGCGTGATTTTTTTAAAGGTACGAACCTTTTATTTACCCGACGAATTTACCGATCGAATTGCACCGATCGACTACGTCGGGTAAATATAACCTTTAAATAATTCACGCGATTAACTCCCGAAATATACCTACCTATCTAAGATTTACAAAGTGTAGAGTCGCCTCCCTAATCTTTTATGGAAGTAATCTTTCATTATTTTCCACACGAAGGACTTTATACAATTTTCAGTAGATATAATTTCTATATACCTACCTACAGAGTATTTCTTTCAGAACGCTTGTTCTTTTATAACCCAGACTTCTTAACTTTAAATTTTTCTTCATGTCGTCTTCTTAATTCTTAGGTAAGTATACTTCCTCCTCGTCTCCTTTATCCTTAATGCTGAGGATCGCGGTCTTTGCTAAAAAGAATCTCATTGACTATTTCTTGCCAGCTCACTCTGTCCTCAACAGCGCAGATGGCATCGCAGACCGAGGTGTTTAAGGCAGACCGAATCTGGTCTGGCGAGCGCGTTGGGATCCTGCCTCTAGGCCTCTTTCAGTTCACTTTGCCCGTTACCATATGCTCCTCTGCAGGCAAGACTCTTATGGCATACCTATTTAGTAGTAAAAAAATACAGCAGCTATAATGTGGAAATGTGTAAACATCTTTAAATGCCTCCGTTAGTGTATCCGCTTTTTTCTTTTTGACCACGCAACAGACTATGAATATTTCAACATCACTTAGGTCTATCTAGAGAATTTCTTTCAGAAGATTTATATCTAGCATAATAGGTACACAAATTAAAACTCAAATAGGCATGTGTCTTTATTTCATAAAAACTAATCAATGATGGTTTCAAAAGTTAAAAGGTAAAAACAATAGGTACCTACCTACCTATGTAGGTATAACAAGATCATCTTCGCTTTGAAATGAAACGAAAAGTGACAGTTTACGCATCTGTTGGTAAGCCACATACTTGGTGACCTAATAGATAAGATCCAGAGAAAGAATTGGAACCTCAGGCTAATTTTTGAAGTTCCATGAACGAAACTGTGTGACGAAACTTACTTGTGACTTACCCGTAGTTAATTAGGAGTTTAGGACTCTACAACACTACAGTGAAATTAGTCTCGAGAAATTTTTGCATATGTAGTGGTGTGTATGTTACTTAGATATTAGAGCGCGTTTCCACTATATCGTTCTGGCCCTTACAAAAATGTTTCAATATCCTAACATTACTATTTAATTTAATACTTATCCCTAGCAACACTCTGATTTTTGTTTTCAATAAAAACAAGTTTTTATTTTAAAGAAAAAGGTTTTGACTTTATTAAAAAAAATATGTCATTCAATTTCACGTCCTTGAGCAAACGACAAGGCGACTACCGTGAAACAATAAAATATCGTGTCGTTCTTTAGATGATAGTAGTTTAGCTATAGGTAAAAAGTTTTGACCATAATAATTACGAAACAAAACAAATAAATAAATCGTCACTTGATAGTGGAAAGTGGAAACACGCACAAAACCAGAATAAACCAGTTTACTCTGTCCGCAGGTGCCACGTGCAGTCTGACGTCAGTCGCTTGATACCGTTAGAACATAAAGCACGCATTTCATTAAAAAATTATAATTATTAGATACGTAGTAGTTTCATTGTGAAATTTTGTATTTGTTGATTGTTGTTATTGTTTGTTATTATTGTTAAAATATTTGTTGAAGTGTTTAATTTCAAGTGTTGTAACTTTATATTGATAATTCAAAATGGCTCCAGTGTTAAAACATGGTCGAGGCAAGCCTTTGACTTCTCAAACTAAGGAAGTTTTGTACTGTTTGTACAAATATTTCGAAAATGAGTGTAATAACAACCCGAGCAGTATTATGACCCCCACTCAATTAGTTGCTAAATCAACAGGAATTTCAATAGCATCCGTCAGAAAGGTAGTATCAGAAAGCAAATGTCGTCCTTCAGATCAGGAAGTAACATTTAAATCTCCTAAAAAGAAACCGAATCGTAAACCTACAATAGTAATCGATAACTTTGATCAGCAAGTTATCAGAAGAACAATTCATGACTTCCACATCACAAATAAAGAAGTTCCCACTTTAAAAACTTTGCACTCAAAATTGAAAGAAGATATCGATTATAAAGGTTGTGTCAGCACGTTACGAAAACACGTCATGTCATTAGGTTTTAATTGGAAGCAAACAGAAGATAACCGGAAACTTCTTATGGAAAAACACGAAATTAGATACTTGCGAATTAATTATTTGATGAAAATTGCTGAATATCGTGAACAACGCCGACCAATTGTTTACACCGACAAAACATATATACATACATCACATACCCTCTCGAAATCTTGGTCAGATGGAAGCACTTCAGGTTTGAAGCAACATATATCGAAAGGCAACCGCTTAATCATTGTTCATGCCGGTGGTATCGATGGCTTTATACCAAATGCATTGCTTATGTTTAAAGCCGACCAAAAAAGTGGAGATTACCACAACAATATGAACTATGACAACTATTCAAGGTGGATTCAAACTCAATTAATACCCAACTTACAACCAAATAGTGTTGTTGTTGTTGACAACGCACCATATCATAACTCAATACAAAATCCTGCACCGAATAGTAATTCTAGAAAACAGCAAATGATAGACTGGCTGACATTTCGAAACATTGAGCATTCATCCACGTTGCTTAAGCCTCAATTATATGAACTGATTCTGCAAAACAAGGCGAGATTTATAGAGTACAAGATAGACGAAATATTACGACAGCACGGTCATACTGTGCTGCGTTTACCACCATACCATCCGGAGTTTAATCCTATAGAAAATATATGGGGGATAGTGAAAACATATGTCGCAAAAAAGAATGTCGCAATGAATATGAAGGTTATAATGTCATTAGCTGAAAAAAAAATGAACGCCATAACTGTAGAGGAATGGAGAAAAGTTTGTTTGCATGCTATTGAGGAGGAAAGCAAATATCAGGGTAGAGACGCAGCTTTAGACACAATATCAGAACGAATCATAATTAATTTAAATAATTCATCTGATGAAAGCGAGGATGGGGATGATTGTGATATGCCTGGGGTTGATGAATTATTAGAATAAAACATTTATGGCCGGAGAACACCTAATTCATACACGTCTTCACTGAAGTGAAAACCGGCATTCAATGCTTGTAATGTTTGGAACTGGCTTGTCTGCCTCATACAGTTCCATAGATTACAATGCGGTGGATACACATTTTCACGACCGTATTAGTACGTAGTGCGTATGCGTAGACGTGCACGCATTTGGTGTGCTCCAGCCACAAACGTATAGGTATTACCTTTAAAACAATAAAAACTAAAAATAAAATGTTGTTTTTTTTATTTGCTGACCATACACTACTACAAACGCAAAAATTTCTTCAAGCTAATTTACCTGTATGTAAGTAGTGTAGATTCTACATTGTTACCTATATTATTTAAGTATAATCTATGCAATTATTCAAGATGAAATGGGTACCTACCTACCTACTTATTGTAGGTAAGCATTGAGCGGATATAAACGTATTTGTAATGTAAGTTCTCTAGCTAGCTCTACCAAAGTGAAACAATACCTAAGTATTACAAAGTTTGATCAAATCAACAAAACAGCAATACCTAGCCGCAATTTGAAATTGTAGAGAACCGGACGTAGAGCCATTATTAACGTCTGCCAACCGCTGACCGTGCGACTATCCACAGTACTATGTAGAGAATACCCCGCTCTACATAAAGTTTAAATAAATAAACTCGTGAACGTTCACACCTCTGTTCTACAAACGAGCCGCGCGGCGCTTAATGAAAAGGAATTTCAACGCAGAACCACTCGCAGTGTAAATAAGCTGATTAAGATAATTGTATTGTTCTACACCGATTTAGATAAGACAATTACACAAACGCTTACGATTTCGATGTAGAGTTCACAGAAATTGTAAATCGAGTGTATTTGACGCATGGGAAAGAGTGCCGAGACAAAATCTCGGCGGATTTAAACAAAGTTAAATTAGTTGTAGAGTCAGATGCAACAGCGGCCGGCAGGCGGCAACAAGGAGCAACAAAAGTGTTGCATGCAACAGCGTCGTTGCGCGACGAGGCCGAGCGGTGCGGCGGAGTGCGGCTCGTCGCGGGGCCATCTCGAGCGGCGACCGCACAAAAGATACGCCGAGCGCGTAACGAGTTCAATTGATGAACGAACGGAAACGTGTCCAATTAGAAGGAGGCGGCGGGCGCGGGCGCGAGTGGCCCCCGCGCGCCGCATTAACCAGATTAGCGGAGCGGAGCGCGCGCGAGGTGTGGCGGCGGCGGACACCTCGCCCGCGACGAAAAAACAACGCGGCGCCTCGCCGGGGCGGAGCCGGGCCGAGCGGGGCGCGCGCGCGCCCCTCGCCGCGCCATTGGGCGGCGCGCGGCGGGAGGGGTGTCGCGCGCGGCGCCGCCGGCGGCCAGTCGTTTGACGCCTGCCGCGCGAGCGGTGTCGCCACGGGACGAACGAGTGTCGAGCCGCCGGCCGGCGCTTATGGACGTTGCATGAGCGGGCGCGAGCGCCGCTGGAGCCGACGGTCCCGCCGGCCGTGGAGCGCGCGCCGTGGGCCCCGGGCGGCGCGGGCATGCGCTTCGAGGGCGCGGAGCGGCGCGACGCCGTCGCGTTCCACCCGCTGCTGGCGCCGCGGCCGAGCGACTTCTCGGTGTCGGCGCTGCTGACGGCGGGCGCGCTGCCGCCGCCTCCCTACTTGCCAGCCGCACTGGCCGCTGCCGCCGCACTGTCCGCGCCTTGCCCGCTGCTGAAGCCTCCTCCGCCGCCGTATGCGCCGCTGCCGCCAGACGACGACGGTGTCGTCGACGACCCCAAGGTCACGCTCGAAGGCAAGGACCTCTGGGAGAAGTTCCACAAGCTGGGCACCGAGATGGTGATCACCAAGAGTGGCAGGTCAGTACGGAGGCGCGCCGCCGTCGCTCGCTGCCGACGCCTGTGTCGTGGTGACGTGCCAATGTGTGTTGTGTGTGATATGAACCGCCGGTAACTCGCACGCGTGCCAGGGTAAGTGACGAGAGCGCTAGGGCCTCACAGCCGACAGCCCCGACTGCCGGCCGTGCCGAAGCGGGCGCCCACATGGGCTTGTTTACCAAAACAATTACAACTTAGGCCTTTTTGTACGCTCGCCCATCGACCAAACTACTTACGAAGTAGAGGCGAGCTATAAATAATGAGGCATGCATTCTGGACTGGAAATCAATTAACAGAATAATGAGAGCGAAATACATTGAATTATGCGTCCGTTATTTGAACAACTCCGACTTACCAGTCACGCTATTACGTCACATTGCTCAAATAATTGCCACCAAAAGCAACTATAAATTTTAACGTGGTTAATTAATTAGATTTTTGTTGAAGAAATCATTCGCTATGTGTGTCACATTGTTAGAATGTTCAATTTTATGATAAACTAAATACCTAAGTTTAACAACACAAAAAAGTTACGATAACTTTTCATACTTTCAAAATTTACTCATTTCTCGCTGATGAGCTAATGATACCGTAACAGGGGTTGACATGACACACGGTATAGGCGCATTTTTAAACAAAAACTAGCATCCGTCGGTACGTGATGGCGCATAATTACTCTCCGGGTGATAAAAGGCTTGTTTTATACCTAGTATTATCTAATATAGGCATTCCTTAGTGTTTGGAAGAAACAAGATCTTTTATAAAAACATAATCACCAGCCGTGTACACCTAAATTATATATTGCAACGTGTAATATAGTGATAGATAACAGTGAGAAGTCTTGACGCTTGAATGAATAATTTATTTGAATAAACAAATAGTTCCTATGAGAAAAGAAATAAAAAGTTCTGAATATGTTATTTATTAGCTTTATGTTCACATGGTCTATAAAATAATTTTAACCTACAGTAAATTAGGTGCTTGATTATTTGTTTTTACTCAATCTAGTTCAATAATGAGCGGAGAAGCAATGATTTATCGACATTTTATTCGTGTATGTTTATTTTGATTAATACTTAAATAAAATGCACGTGACAGGCAATTCTGAATGAATATTCAAATAAAAAACAACCTATAATAAATGATGCCGTGCATAATGTCGACACCCATGACTTTGCTATGAGTTTTTAACATTGCTGAAGGGGTTTATTTTATATTTTTTATCTAGGTGGGTATCACATGTTATAATTTTAAATAAATCGGTATACTTATGTCAGGCAACAATTTGGAATGATATCGTATTGTATTGTACCTACTGTATTCTAAAATTGAAAAATCAATGCCATGAATAATTGACATTTTTTTTTAAATATTTATAGTTTTGTCCAACGCGCCAACTAATCCATACAGCCTATTGCCACTGCCCTAACCTAAAAACGGAAAAATCAGTATTGTCGTGTTTACTAAAAATTATAGCCCAATGTGTATAGTGCGTGAAGTTTTATGAGCTACTAGGTACCTCTACATTTCGTACCTAACATGTAATAAAATATTATGACACGCACATCACTACTGACAAATTTATTTGACATGAACAGTGACACGCGAAAATTTCAATGTCCCAACACTACATATAAATTAAGGTAGTATTAACGTAAATCATGTAGAAAACGGCGGTTTTGTTAGTTTATGAGCTATCTAATTACTAATTGAAGTTAGATAGTTTACGAAGCCTAAAATTAGGACAATTGGAGAATTATAGTAGAATATAAAACAAATATTCGATGGCCTACATCGTAACGAGTTGTAATAAAGATCTGCTAAAATAAACTACATTTTAAGTTGACTATGATTGGGTTCATTATTCTTTAAAAAATAGCTATTACCTAAGTAATAAACACCCAACCTAATACGAGTATTAAAAATATAAAATTAACTCTATGTTATATTTTCACGCTTAAACTGTTGAACCTATTTAGATGAAATTTGGTCAAAGAGATAGTTTGGGTCCCGGGAAAAGACAGGATAATTTTTATAGCGAAGCAAGCGGCGCCGTGGGCGGAAGTTAGTTAGGTACCTACATATAAAACAAGCCACCCGTAAATATACATTCCAAAAAATAAATCTCTATAAATTTAAAATTAAAAAACAACCACAGTATTGTGTCTGCCCGATATAAATAAACAAATTATAACCGTCAATCGATAAATTCGATTTCATTTTTTATTATATTTTAATCGCAGTTCGCCTCAACAAGAATGTATTAATAAACATGACCAATCGAAAAGATTTGCCGTAAAATGTGTTAGTTAATGAATCGCGGCAGACACAATTTAGTTTGAAGTAATGTTTATATCGGGCCGCAGATACATCAATTAAATGGCTCTTCAATATAATCAAAGGGAATTGTAAAGAAATATCATAAGAATCTATTAAGATAACTTTATAATATCTACCTACGTATTTTTACAGCTAAAGTGCTGACTGTGTCTTTCCTTGCATTCGTTAATAATCTAATCAATTATTTTGAGATAGAATACAGCTGAAGTGTTTGTTACACTTATCTCCGAAATTACTAACCCTATTTCGTTAAAATTAAATATGGAAGTAGGTTGAAGTTTGAGAAAAACATGGATTTTATCGCGTTAACCAACCTCGCGAGTGAAGCTGCAGGTAGCAGGTCATTAGATTAATAGGCAGTATGAATATCAAATTAAAGTTTCATTATAGGTAGATATTTGGGCGAGAGCTTATTTAACCCAGGCTGAAGTAACTTCTGTGTCTCTACATTGTAAATATGGGGGGTTATTTAACTAGATATCAGAATTTCATGCTCAATAAGAATATTCAAGAAATTTAACACAGAGTTTTGGAAGTTCTGTTTGAGTATTTTGTATTTGTATGTGGACCTTGTAACGCTGAATTGAATGGACTAATTGGGTAGTTGACTACAATAAAAGTAAATTATTTCATACTAGTCAGGTAATAGTAGATCTTAAAATGATCCGAAAGTGTTATTTTACAATTTAACATGTTTTTGGATTTAAAAGCATGAAAACGAATACTAAAAGTAATGATTTGACAATAGGAACTTATGACGTCACAGGTTTCCGTAAACATTTATGTAGAAGTTGTCGTTTTGACATTTCATAAAAAGAGACTGATTTGACTTGACAGTGAACATCCCTATTAGGATGCGTTTTGTTAGGAAGCTATTTTAACTATTCAAAATAAGAAAATCTTTGAAAAGATATGAAAATTATCAATTATTTTTTTTCATGTGACGGTATTTTTTTTCATTTGTTCAACTAGCTTGTACATACTAAAGTTTTTCTAATAAGTTATTATGTGCCGTGGTCACACGCTTTTGTAGGTAGGTACTCCTACTGTCAAATAGTTATATTTTTTCACACAATTGCTGTCAACACAATTGACATTTAACCTTCAAGCACTTAACAGGATATTAAATAAATCATGATTTTAATCGAAATAAATAAAACTTACGTTTTTTTACAATAAAATAATCACGCATTTAAAACTAACGCATTGTTTAACCGTCCGTATAATTTAATGGCACTCACACATTAATTTTAAAATTAAACAACAAATAAATAAAGAAATTTAGACATATACTGTGACATTTACAAATTATTATATTTTTACGCGAATAACTACAACAGAAGATTTTAAATAAATAGAATAAAATTGTAAGTATCTACATTTATAACATTAATTGTAAATTAATTAGCTATTAAAATGTGTATCGGTCAGTGAACTGTTTATATTATAATACGCAATCACTTCTTAATATGTAACTAATTTATTTCAATATTATTTTGGTCATATCTGTTTTTTTAGCCCTTTTTGTTACCAATTGAATCTTTTTACGCAAAAATAAACAATACTGACATAAAAAACTAAAATAACACTCAAATTTAGTTCAAAAGTGGAACTCGTGAACAGGAAAACGGGAAGAGTAAGAAAAGGGTAACACTTCAAAACATCAAAGGTTGAAATAAATTTGCGAAAAGTCCCCAAATTCGAAGTAAAAAGTAAACGGACATTTTTATTGTAAGCGCCACTCTCCCCTGAAACCTTTGAAAGAAAAAAAATGCTCCAAAAAGTTTTACTATGAAGACTCGGCGGGACATTTTTCTTTTTTTTTTTCAATAGGGATTTCAATGCAACCTCCTCGGAGTTCTGCTTTACCAAAAAATGAGAACAGTTCATACTCAATAATTTTATGAAAAGATTAAACAACTTTTAAGCGTTGGTTGTAATTCGTTTAAGTTTAATTACGGCTAAAGATTATAATTATGTTGTACGGAAATTATAGTCCTAAGATCTGATTAATATTTATACTTAATTTGTAGATAGACGTCACTATTTTAAACTGAACTAAATACTTATTACATCGACAGATCGTGTTATGTTCGTGTAGTATATATAGGCTATGGTAACAATCTCTAAAGCCAGTAAATATAGTAGCAGAAGTAAAATTTAGTCTTCGCAGTTGGATATTAATGGTAGATGACTTGACATTAAACGGGGTGAGACAAAAAGTAAATTATCTTGAAAACAACTGAACGGATTTCGATCAAACAAAGTTGTGAACCATTCTGATTAAACTAGCATTCTAGTAAATCACACTACATTTGAATCCGCCTATCCGTTTGTTTGCTACGATGCTACAGACTGATAAACTGACACTCAGTTATACGCATTTAACATAATAGTTTACGGAGGTTGAAATGGTACCTACTAATAATTGTAAACATAATTACTTATAAAATCAAAGAATTAGTTTTTATTCAATAAAAACGCTGTGAACCACGCTTTATAAATAAGGCTGTGAAAACTACTAATTTTACAATCCGAAAATTTGTAAGTGTGCTTAGTTTTTGTTGCTCTTTCACGTAAAAACTTACTGAACGAATTTTGATGATTTTAACTATTTATTATACGGGAATTAACGCGCATTGTTTTTTTGATGATTTTGACAAAACTTTTAAATAATTTAGACTATAAAAATATAAAATTGCAAAAAGGCTATAAAAATTGAAAACAACGCTGATTCGTGAGGAAGGATGAATGGATGTTGCACAATGATGCAAAATTTACTGAACGGATTATAAAGAAAACTTACAGTAATGTAGTTTTTAGACATCATAATTTGCAAATAGGCTAAAAAATTGAAGACAACGTGGGTACGTCACAGGGAAAGGTTACAGCTAGTTTATATCTACATAATAAAATTCAAGAACCAGAAGCCATCAGCACGCCACTCGAGCACATATAATTAATATCGACGTACAAAGTAGCTTTTATCGTATGTACAATGTCATTACAAGCCGCTTGTCATGTTCAAAAATGACACGGTACGGTCATAGACAAATATTTGATTAGATGACATGTTTTTTTGCTCTATGGTTAGACATGGCGGCTTTTAACACGGACAGTTGGTGTTTTTAATTACGCGGAAATGTTTTTTGGTTTATTTTCCTGGTGTTTAGATTTATTTACTGTTTAAGTTGGTTAAACTTTATTATATTGGAGAAATATTAATTATGGTTTAGCCTGCGTGACCTCTTTTCATGTTTTAATATTGCTTGAACTAATAAAAGGATTGTGTTCTTAATGTTAAATGCAGTGTTTTTTTTTTTAGTTTTTGACTTAAGCCAACGAATAACGTTTTCTTAGTTATGTACCATAGATAATATAGTCATACTGTCGTAATAAGGAAAATTGGTATACTAGTCTAATAGCAGGCTTCGTATATTCAAAGTTGATCGGTGATTAAGTGATTATATCCATTGAGGTCTTGTTCGGAACGTTTAAGATTAATTAACGTGGATTTTAATTATAATTTATTGGTTTTATAATTATAAAACATTCAATAATTATCATGTGAGGATAACAATAATTATTGTGGTAGATAATCTACAATTAAAAGCTATTGTCCATATTTATTATTTATTATCATAAATTTAATTATTCTAACTTTCTAAAATATGTGTATTACTGTCATAAATTCACAGTTTGCATTCAAATTTCCAAGTGTTAGATTTTTAAATACAATTTATGACCGAATATTCAATTTCAACTCAATTGTAAGTCCACTAAATACTCTAACAATAAGTACTACATTTTGAGTTGTGCTCAAAAATATTTCTGTCGTTTCTTAGTTATATTTATTATTCATCTGACTGTGACAGCATGAGCGTTATGGGGAGTCTCAAAAATCAAGAATTGGATAAATGACTACTAACGTAATAAATTATTTTATACATACTAAAAATGCAATAATATCTCATAAAGTATTCTGAATGCCTTTATAATTTAGCTTGTTTATTATTTTTTATTCATTAAATCAAAAACAAAAGTAAATGATTTGATCATTAAAAATATTATGACGTCATAGTATTTCATACAGTTTTGTACAGAGCGTACCGTTTATGACGTTTCTTAAAAATACACTGATTTGATTTAGTCAAATACCAACCCTATTAAAACATGCTGCACTTTAGCCATGCAAAGTATTGGTCTCGTTCTATCCTAAATTCCTAATTTAAATTAGAAAAAAAAACATGTCAACATATTTATTAACCAAAACTTACTTACTTACTTACTTATTATTAGTTAGTAAGTAAGTACATTTTTGTTAGTAAATGTCGGAAGTAGGTACCTAAATGTTTTTTATAAACCTTTTTTAATATATTATCTACGAATGTAATATTATTTATGAATTCACATTAACACTAAAATGCAAATATGAAGTCTCGGGTGACTTTATTTATAAATGAAGTATTCAATTATACATGAACTAGTTAGGTTAGGTAAATTGATAACGACCAAAGTCCACAAATGTTTAATTTATTACTCGTACCTACTTTTAATATCAGGCACTAATTTAAAAGAGGTAGACATAGATGCGTCACCTGTCTTTTTGAAGTACTGGCTTTCGTCCGCGGCTCCACCCGCGTGGACATTGGTTATCGCGATAAAAAATATCCTATCCTTTTCCGGGACTAAAACTATCTCCATACCATACAAATTCATCTACAGCCGTTTTTAAAATACTATCGATAAATCCAAATCCATCGATCGATAGATTATTGAAAACGACGGGAAATCTGTCTAGCGGTTTAAGCGTGAAAATATAACAGACGGATATAGTCACTTTCATAATTATAATATTAGTTTATAACTATTAGTGATATTTTTAAAATTAGCGGTAAGTTTCGGTTTCGCACGAACTTTTCTCCACTATCTGAAATTATATGAATGACAGTTAAAACCCATCAAAATCTGTTGGGTAGATTAGAAGACCTAATCGTAGGAACATTGGGCAAGACAACAGGAAGCAAATTGGTTTTTATCTGTTCATATTGTAAAGATGAAAGATTTGCATTTTTGTATGTAACGAATAAACTTAAAAATTACTGGACCGTTTTCAAAAATTCTTTCACCGTTTCGAAACTACACTATCCCCGGGTGATATAGGCTACTTTTTATCCCTGTATAGGTACCCAAGGGAACGGGAACTACGCGGGTGAAACCACGAAGGGTCCGCTAGTACTAGGTAAAGATTGCAATGCTAAATCGCCACTCTGCATATATAAAATATACGCATAAGCGTTATTCTTATCAAATTCTATTATTCAAAATCCAAATACAAATATTGCGTGAAAGCTTCCTCATAAACTTATCCCATTGTAATACCTGGAATAATACCCTTTTCAATAAACATTTTTAGAAACATTGTCTATGCCATAAATAAAGTAACAAAATTCTACATCATTTTAGTTTGTAAACGAAGCGTCTACGTACCGAGTTAACAAAATTATAGACTGTGTTCAAATTACATCGTCCTCTACCAATAAAATTATGCTTTTAGTAATAACACGAGTAACGTGACTATTCCACTGTTTGAAAGCAATACACATTTGAAAATGGAATATCTTTATTTTAAAAAGTGAACATGTTGTGCCTAAATAAGTATTTTGTTCTTTTAAAAAAAAAAAATTAAACTATTGAACATTTATGTGTAAACATTTTGTTTTTTTACGCATAATATATGTTAAACCTATTTCATTTATTTCAATGTATGTAAAAAAAAAACAAAATATAATATTATACCTAATTTAGGTAAAATTGAAATCATTTTGCAACAGGCGTTGATCAGTGAATTTGCAAATTGACTTATCAACACCTAGCCCAAACCCTTGAATCAAGGAATGAAATGATGCAGAGATATATTTTTTTAGAGGATTTGAGAAAACTTTAGCTTTAATAGACCAGTATATTTTATACATGTTGACAAATTCAAATAATAAAATATATTAAAATATATATTGTTGACGTAGGTATTTATATGATTCACAATTTAACCTAAATTATCAATGATAACCTGTTTAAAATTCGGCCTTATTATGATATAGCTTTAAATCGTATTTGCCTTATTATATTATTAACTACAATGCGCTGGCGCATTGTAGAGAATATAAGGCAAGTGATTTTAAATCAAACGGCAAACAATGTAAAATCTAGAAATAATTTGTTTACCATATGCAAATCACATTAAATTGCAATAAACTTGTAACAAATTATAATTATTAATTTAATAAATTATTATATTACAGATACTAACTGTAATAGTTTTACAAAATGGCGTCGTCTCGTCAATTACAGCGAAATAACAAATTATCGTAACACAATTTATAGTTGACGGGAAGATTTATTAATTTGAGGGCATCTGTTTATGCCACAATAATAATAGGCTGCTTGAAAATAAATTGGCGCCAAACATTACTCGTTTTATGTCATTTAAAATGGCGAACTGAGCTGTCATCATTTTCACAGCACCGCATTTAACGTGTGAAAATATATAAAGTGTAAATAAAAATAAAATTAAAAAGTATTTATTGTCGCTTGTTACAATAATGTTTTATATTAAGCATTAGATAACATACAAATATATGGTTCAAAAGATATCGTTATCAAATCAAAAAAATAACAAAATCCATAAAACCGAATCTTTGTGCAGTCTAAGTGTAGGTACCTACGTACCTACTTGAAATTGGCAAAAATTTAGGTACTATAAATAGTAAATCGGCTAGATTGTCTTCAACTCAAAAATGATGATAAAAAAGACTGCATTGAAGTTGGTTTAACCCAATAAGACCTACGATACCACAGACAAGACAGACATTTACAGACACTTCAAATTATAAGTTAACTATAAGTTTGAAGTGTCTTTTTACTTCTGGGTTAAACATGCTAAGTAATATGAATACATAGACTTTGATTATATTTATGTCCAGATTCCTGTTTCGGTATCAGCAATTGAAGCCTTTCATCATCAAATTTGGTATAAGTTCATTCAAACTTCAAAGTTTTGACACAAGTTTTTTGGAACGCTAGATCTAGTCTAGACAAATATAATCCAAATATCTAGGTAGCGTTTTTCAGAGAAATCATTATTCTAGAATAAAACTTTTTTTTTACTAAACAATAAATCCAACTATTCCGACATTTAAATGACAATAGTAATTATTTATTGAAATTACAATAACGGTTTTCGTAACAATTTTTGCAATAATTGTTACAAAAACCGTCTTTGTTAAGAGCTATTTCTTTCCGTAACAATAAATAACATTTAACAAGATGAAAATTACATATTTCTGAATAATATATTGCAGAAAAACGCGAATTGTTGTTTATTTTTTGCACATTACATAAGGGCCTTAGTTTTTTTTAAACCTCGAGGGGTTTACACCCCTCCGTACCTTGGAAGGGTGCATATTTCGGGTACGGTCACCTATCTATGAACGGACAGTGATGAAGTAGCTTATTGTTTTATATCCTCCCAGATATCTAGACTTGCTTGGTCGCCACTAAGTTAGATGAAGGGTAAACCTTCATCTTTCTAAACTGAATGAAATTATTTTTCATTCAGTTTCAGTTTCGATTGAATTGCACCGATCGGGGTCACGGGTCGACAGTCAACCCGTGACCACGATCGGTTCAATATGATCGAAATGTCGGGTAAATAAAAGGTTCGAACCTTTAAATAATTCACGCGGTTAAGTCCCAAAATATATATAATATGTACAAAAATCGCGAAAGTTTAAAAACATGAATGAAAATAGCAATATTACGATACTTTATTTCGATTCTCTTTTAAGTTAACAAATTTATTAAATAATATTTATGTATTTACGTAAAATATGTTAGTTAATTACTACCACTTAGATAGCTACTAATATTTACACTAGGTACAGAGTTATTATATAAATTGAATAAATAAATACTTGTAATACTTGTTTTGCAATTGGGTGGTTCTATTTTTGATGGAATTTTCAACGGCTCTTCGTGTTTTTGTATATTTTTTTTAATTTTATTACTTTATTTCGCAACAGAGCCTGAGCAACCAACTTGTTTTATTATGTCACTGAAAATAAGCTCGATTCTAAAACATATTATACCAAAATTTATCATTTAAAGACCCAATTTCTCAGTCTCCTGACATGTCTCTTGTACAAAACAAAAGCTTTGATGCTTAATAATAACCCAGTTTTAGAAATAAAATAGATTTTTTACACTGAAATAGAAATCCTTAATAAATGATCTTAATAACGTATTTGTGTAATTTTGTTACTAGTGTGAAATTTAATTAAAAATACTGTATTGTATTTTGTCTCTTTGCTTTTACATCAGTCTCCTGCTACGTCAGAACTTTATGAAATTATCAAAGTGTGCGTAATCTAGTTCATTGGTGTTCTGTTAAAATGAAGGATCAAAGTAAAGTTAATTCATGGTCGTTTGCCTACGTCTCGCTCGCGGATCATGCAGTTGCTGCAGCGAGTTGTTTGAATGAAATTTGGTCGTGGTCAGTCAGCTCCCCAGTATCCTGCACGTTAGTATTACAAAGACAGTAATTAGCAGCTATTTTTTACCAGTTAAATCTAGTAACATATTGAAGTACTTGTATAGATTTGCTTTGATTTAACATTGAAATGGTGTGTAGACTTTGTTATTAACCAATAACTGAAATATTCTCAGTTTTCTGTCCTCAGTCTTCTGCCAATTTGAATGGCAGGAGACTGAGATTGAACCAGGATACTGAGACTCAGTGTTAATTTTGGAAATGGTTATCTATTTAATACTGAATTTCTTTACTAATTATACAATTCTATTGGGACCTATTGTCGAGAAGAATAAAATTTGGAAAATAAACAATGAATCATTACATACAAACAAATTTGGAACTTTCACAAACATAAACAATTAAACCCACAAAACAAGAAAAACTTAAAGAAAACGTGAGAAAATTATGGAAGCTGATAAATACAATTGATTATGTTCAGGAAAAAAAGTGTTCATTAGTTACAAGAAACAAAATTAAGAAGCAGAAGCGCTATCCCCTCGATACCCTTCGCAACATACATAAAGAATTTTTAAAGGCTGGAAATACGATCAGCTATTCAATGTTTTCTCAGATAAGATCTTTTTGGGTAGTGCGCCCAAAAGTAACAGATCGCAATACTTTTATGTGTACAAACACACTGCAATATACAACCACTTATATCAGTGCACTGAACACTAAAAAAAATTTACAAGTGATAAGTTACCAACATTTATTGACTTCTTTATGCTGCGTCAGATATAATGAGCGATGTTTGGAGAGAACTTGCGATACATGCTGTAAGAGATATTTATTTTTTTAAAGACATCGATGACACAAAACAAGTTCCGTATAAACGATGGATTTCCTCGAAAGAGATTTAAGAGGGACATGGATTTTTCAGTAATTTTCTGAAAAATCCATGTGAACAAGCACGTCCTCTTCAGTTAAGGATTCTTTTAATCTTTTTATAGTCTGATATTGATTAACAATATCCATCTCAACAAGAAACATGCCCAAGAAATCCAGCCTTTCCATTTTGGAGAGCACACAACTATACTTACTGATCAACAAGATCATATTGCACTGTTTGGACTAATCTATCACATAACGTTTATGCAATTCTGGATGAATTACCAACAAACGTTGAAAATTTGCAAGTGACGGGCCAGTTACACAATATGGAAATTTGCTTAAAATTTAGCTTGAAAAATTTCAGAACTATGCCCCCAAATCATTAACTGGACGTGGAACTACTCAGAAGCCGGCCATGGAAAAGGCGCGCCAGATGGTATTGGAGCTATTTGCAAGAGAACTCCTGCCAATATCCTGTCCTGCGGAGGTGATAATTATCAAATATAGTCTAAAATCAACTCCCAAATGATTGTAACTTCGATTTGGCGCATTTCAAAAGATCAGAAATCGATGGCCGATATGATGTGACTTGCTCGTCAATGAATACCTTGCTCAATCTTGAAGTTCCAGAAGTATCTGACGTACAGGACTTAGATATAGACCCCAATATTTTCTTTCCAAATGACACTGTTACTGGCAGCCCAGCTATAGATCAGACTTGTAAGAAATCTATTTATACTTTTGATGAATCGACGATGAACATTCGTAAAAGGAAACATAGTACAAAAAATCGTCAGATCTTGTTATGTTAAACGAAAATATGTGCAATGAAAGAAAATAGGCTTCAAATTAAAAGCAAGCCAAATAAAAAAATCATCTAAAGAAAAGAGTACGACAAAGGCTACAAAAACTGAAAAAAGGAAGAGAACTCCAAGAGATAAGAGAAAAAAGGAATCAGATAATTGTTTTATGTTCTAATCTATTTCAAATGGTTCTTCATTACGTGAAAATGTTAATTGTTTAGTATCTAAGTAATTTGGTTACAATAAACATTGTTTTACTATAACTTATTATTTGAAACCTCAGTACCCTGTTCACAGTCTCAGTCTCCTGGACACTAATATTTTTTAAAAGGCAATAATAATCACATAGTTTGCTTTTTTGACTGGCCCGTTTAAGATCAATATAGAAACAATCTAAGCTATGGTTCAAACTACTTCTTTTGCCTAAAATGCAAATTAAAGTCCGTGCCGGAATTAACATGGTTTTCGTCCTTCTTAAATAGAACCACCCAATTCATAATAAATGAGTGACAAGGAAATATTTATTGCTTCAAGTTTTCCCTTTCATTGTGAAAGTATTTTCTCAATTTTCCTGTTTGTATTTAAAAGTGAGTGTGACTGATTTTGTTTACTTTTTGATACGAGTATTAATCATGACTATCTGGCCCGCGCAATTTCGTGTGCGTATTTTTTCCCGTTTTCGCAATATTTCTCATTGCTGCTCCGCTCCTATTGGTCGTAGCGTGATGTTATATAGCCTATATCCTTCCTAGATAAGTGGGCTATCCAACAGTGAAACAATTTTTTTAATTCGGATTAGTAGTTCCTGAGATTACCGCGTTCAAACAAACTAAATTCTTCAGCTTTATAGTATTAGTATAGATTCATGACTAGCTGACCCGCGCAACTTCGTCTGCGTAAATTTTCCCCGTTTTTGACATAACATATTATATTGCTGCTCCGCTCCTATTGGCCATAGTGCCTTCTTCGATAAATTGGCTATCCTAGGATAAGGATTCCTAAGATAACCGCGTTCAAACAATCAAACAAACTCTTCAGCTTTATAATATTAGTATAGATTAAGTTGGTACTACCTATTACTTGTACTTTATGTAAAAGTAATAAGGAATCTTTTCTTTATTTTGAGTCGGTTTTGACTTACAAAAGATACTAATTTGTGTAGTCAACTGCGCTATTGAGTTAAAATTATATTGCTACCATAAAAATATTTTTTTTCGCGTGGCTAACTAGTTCTAGAATATTATTGTGTTATGGTAACCCTACACGTCTATACCGGTTGCTTCTGAAAATGGGCACTACTACAAGTGCTAAGAGACAGCTGTTAATCAACTAATATCTATTAGATTTCTTAGTTAGGCATTAAGTGCACCTCTATTAGGAGCCTAGTAATGCACCGCAATGTCGTTTTTCTAGCTTTAGGCACTAATCTACATTATATAAATACAAAAGTAATTTATTAGTAGTTCTGGTAGTAGTAATTTGTCTGTGGCATTCATAAAAAACCTGTCAATTATGACCATTATGACTAAATTTATGTGGCGAGGCTGCTTAGAATTGGAAGTTTGGAAAAACACACCTACAGTACTTTAAATTAAAGAAAAAAAAAGTAAAGGAAAACCGTTGTCCTTTAATTTCTTTGCCCAGCAGTGGGGCACAACTACCTATCGAAATATGTCTGTCTAATAAAGACAATAACTGGTTATTTGCTATAAGTACCTACCGTGAAAATTTTCATTATATTTAGTAAAAATCACCCTCTTTTTTACGCAGTAGGGTAAAAAGCGGCTATATTACATTATTAAAATCAATTTAGTTCGTTTTTTTATGAGTATAGATAATATTCATGTTGGTCTACTGATTAAAGACCCTGACTGCTAAACCGGAGGTCGTGGGTTCGAGCCCCTCCCACCCAGGATAAGAATTTTCTGGTTGCCATAGTACAAGCTCTGCTTAGTTTGGGATCAAATGATGTTGTGTGAGTGGTCCCAAGATATTATTATTATATTAATATTCAAAACTCCCGATAACTGACAATACTGTGACGTATTTACACAATGTGACGTCACAAGATGGCGACCATGGTAGCAAATTAGTTCTCCTTGAGTGATCACTACAGCTGTTTTCTTGAAATTTACTCCACATAGTAGCTTATGCTATGTTTGCGTAATAAAATGTCAGAATGACGTATAATTTTTAACGCGGGTTCCAATAGTTACAGACCATTGAAGTGTTTGATGGGCATTTGGTTTAGTGGTTAGTGACCCTGATAAGCCAGACGTCGAGGATTCAATTCTCGCCTAGATTAAATCTGAATTTGATCTCAATGGGAGTTTGTTCTGAATCTGGGTGTAGGTGTTGTACTTTTATAACGCAATCCCTTTACAGACCTATTAGTTCTTCTTGATCTTATTTTGGAATCAATGGCTATCTAGATGATTTTTCAGCAATTTTCTACCAATGTCGAGTATTTAGTGTACACTTTACCTGAACAAAGACTCTGTCTTAGCGTCCATAAATTGCGTAAGGTGATTTTGAATTTTGGAACCCCTGCCCCCCCCCCCCTGTGGTGAGATATCGTGAGATTTGGCTTGACACCCACCTAATCTGACGTAGGTTTTACATTCGATTCAATACTGGTCAACGTGTGAGTCGCTCGTTTGAGGGGGTGATGTCAAAATCTCTCAAAAGTCATGCAAAAAATAATATTTTGAGTACATTTATTCCACTTTTAAATAGTTCCTTGCGAATAAAAAAATTGCGTGAGATTCGCCAAGACCCCCCCCCCCCCCCGAATTTCACCAAATCTCACATGGGGACGAGTCCACACGTAAGATTTGGTGAGACCTGCAATCCAATTCACGTATTTAAAGCAGTGCAGTTGCAGCTCTCGATCTGAAGCGTATTTGAGATCGACTCCAAAGTTCAAGAATACAAAAATGGCCGTTTTAATCGAAACTTAACTGCAACTGCCCTGCTTTAAATAAGTGAATTGACCCCCAGGATTGCGCACGAGTTCGGTATACTTTCAAATATTATATAGCCAGCTGTATAGAGAGAATAAAAGCTCTGCTATTGTTATGTAGACTCATATTATTCCAAATTATGTCAGACGTACTTAAAAGGCATTTTGTAACCTATAGGAATAAAGTATTTTTACTTTGACGTTGGATATGATTACAGCTTAGTTTATTTTATTATCTCCGTGACTTTACGTCAATTTGAAATTAGGGTGACCAGAACTAGGCACCAAAACTAACCCTTTTTTTATTTACGCGTATGTGTAGGTACATTTTGCATCCACTTTCCCTACGCAATGATCTGCAACTATCTCTTACTTTCTTTATTTCCTAAGAATTAGAAAATAACCACGTTATTGTCTGATTGATTGTATTCACACGATACAAGTGATATCTACGCGTGATGCTTAAGTGATGTCTAATTAATTGTTTCACTGCATAACTGGCATTGTAACATTCACGTTAAGTTGATGCTACACGGAAGCGGCATAACAAAACGTTTGCGTAAAGATGGTGGCACAAGGAAATGGTACCAGCGACAATGGATCAGTAGCAGAGTTTTTTTTTACAATTTTATGTGTAACTGGATCAAATTTGTTGACGTATAGACCTGGATCGTGCCATCTCTTTCAATTAAAAAGTAAATATCGACTACAAAGCGTGATAGAGAAAAAAAAACTCGTGCGGCCTTTGACAGGTATTGTCCACAAAGTAGCGTTGTCTCTTTCTAGAGAGTGGTCAGTTTTGTGACGTCTTGGTCTCTACGTCAATGATAAAATTTGATTTTATAGTCCAACCATTACCTTCCTCAAGCATTTTGCTACCTTCCTCCTTAGATCTAATATCTGTACCTAGAGATTAACACGTTCAGACTTTATCATAGCAACCAGCATTTAGTTTGCAACGAAAGGTGTAAATGCAAATGATGCATTTCCTGTCATATAGATAGCTGAACGCTCCACTTTGTTTTTGATAAGCTCTACGTTGTATTCAGTTTACGGCTGAAGATGGTATCCTTCGCGAGTTCTTCATCACAAACAATAAAAACGTAAAAAGTGCAGTGGCCAGCAAAAGAAACACCTCAAATGGTCTATAATATAATACCTGGCAACATTAACCAATCGTGTGCAAAGTCTGCATTCGTTCGTGTAACATTTTCTTTTTTAAAGACTGTTTTAATAAAAGTTAGACATTTCCGCCCGACCTCCAAATGTCAAACGAAAGAATATTAATTTCCATGACAGTTGAAAATTAAAATAAAAAGATCACTTTTGTAACCAGGTACCACCGCAGCCTCGCGTGATCCTAGGTCTTAGACAGACCTTACTTTTTACCTGTCACAAATGTTTATCATTAGAATAAATTACTTTTTGTCGGTGTGTAGTAGGCTCTGGTTTGAGCAAAGACAAACGTTGACAGCTTTTTTTTCTTTAGTGCTGGCAGGTATTTAGAAAATCAGTCATTCTAAATTCTTTATTTCAAATTAGATTGGGAAAATGCTTAACACAGATATTATATCTACTAGTTTAAAAAAAAAAACAGCCGTACTACTCTACTATGTCACATTCCTATCCCTTTCAATTTTCCAATAAGTTGTAGACAAAGTTACGCCCCATTGGTCAAAAAACCTTCAAGTCACAAAAATATAGTAAAATGCTAGGTGGCATCGTAAACGCGTATCGTAAAAGGGAATAGGTAATGCGACGCGTTTGCGAAGCTAGCGACGCCTGGGGCGTTGCTGTCAAATGTTTAAAAAGAAAATAGGATGAATGAAGCGCACCTTTGTTAGATTTCCAGTTAATCGCCAATCATAAAGTTTAAAAATCCGTTTTTTTTTTTAATTTATTAAATACACAATTAAATAATTTGTTGGAATAGCGAAACAGAATATGTATTGAAGTAAATGTTAACACCACAATTAAGTTTACAAATTGTTTATTTATTGGAATCGTGTTAAAAAAAAATGTTTCTCTATAGCTTTCATGCTTCCAAGTTTATTCCACAAACACCTTACCTTATTCGCAAAGCCGCAATGGCGTGTAAAATTGTACCAGCACTTGTATTTATGATTTCCAACGATACAACCAATAAAAACAACAGTATTATCTAACAGAACATATTTTCTCCGTATTATTCATATTTACTACTCATTTATCCGTGGCTAGTGCGAAACTCTTCACTAGTGTCAATATTAATTAGCACTAAGTAACACTAAGTTTGCTTTATGTAGTGCTAACACTTTTTTCGTTTAACGCTCCATGTGGCAACACTGAACATTGTTTTGCCGCCTTTTTTCTATCTTATCGCTTTACTCGATTTTGTACCTAAAATGTTTCCTTACAATAACTATGTAATTAAAATAACGATAGCGTGTGCTTATTCCGTAACGATGTAATAAAAATTTTGGTGAAATTAGCTTTAAAATTAAAATTACGCGTGAATAATGCCTTTTTGGTTTATCTATGATACAAATATGGAATGCCAACGTTCTTGTGAACTTGTTACTTGATTAAAAAAAGAAAATATATTATTAACTTTTTTTTTCATTGCCGTAGCTATCGTATTCGTAACTGCTTACTTTTTAATGTTTTATGGGTTTAAAAATGAACAGGCTGCGTAGATATGATCAGTGCATTGTCCATTTGTTTTTGTTCTTTTTTTAAATGAACACGGTAGAGTTTTTGACAACTGTAAAAATAAAAAACCTTAGTTTAGTTTACAGTACCAGCATGTCTTTATTCTTCTAGAATAGTTGTATCTTCGTCTCAGATTTCATTCGAATCGGTTAAGACATGCATTCCAACTTTAAAAAATATATCATCAATAATAAAATTATATCATCACTTCGTTTTGCAAGGCTGTACAGTGGAGTGTTTCCGAAAATCAATTACATTTAACATGATTATTCGCATTAAAATTCCCCATTGGCATAGATAAGTGAAACGGCAAAGTTTCTGTCCACGCCCTCAAGCCTCCGTAGAGGCACCACGTTAACGCTGCGAGCTTGGGACGTTCCTGCTCACTCACTCATTCACTCATACACGAATGAGTTCATTCGCTCACAGACACTAGGTCTTTAAACAGATCTTAGGCAGAATTTAGAACCAGATTGAAAGCCTGAAACAATGAGTAAACTCTTAGGTATATTCAATTAACTCATTCATTCACGAATGAGTTAATTCGTTGTCTGACATGCTCATGTTATTAACTGACTTTGGCCTGTAAACTAACTAACCATTTTCACGGCGTTGCTTATAATTGAATCTTCTTAATATACTCCTAAAATTTGTGCACCGTGTAAATTTTTGTTATATGGTAATATTTGGCAAGATAATACACATTAGAAAAGACAGTCGCAATGCCTAATATTAATTTATTTTTCTTTATTATTATTGTTTGAGCTATTTTCTTTATTATTAGTATTTCTTTATTATTATTGATTGATTTTATTATTATTATTTACGGAAGAAAAAAAAATACTTTTAAATAAATAAAATATTTTCCGTCCTTTGTTTTGAACAGATCGCATGGTGTTCATATTCTGCGGAGAGGGAACCCAAACCACGATTAGGGGACGCGATGATACAGGGCTCTTTCGTTAATTACCGCCGCGGAAATCTGCCTACATTAATAGATATTTAGTTAAACCTCTGAGAAACGATCTTCGTAGAAGTTTAGAAAAGTGCGTTTTGTTGTACAATACTTTAAACTATATAGACTTACTAGTTTAAAAGTTAGTTATTACAATATGCAATTGATTTGCTGTGGAGATTTTCGCAACCGAATCAAGAAATTCCGTAACGAAAATAAAACCTAACACCCCCCACTCCGCCTACCATGTAGCTTGGCCGAGCGTTCGCTTAACGTATATGTATATGGTACAACTGTACGAAGCTCGCACGGATCGAGACGAGCTGTTACGAAATGTAATTTAAAAAAAAAAGAAAAAACTGCATAAATAAAAAATAATTATGTTGATAAAAAATGCTATGCAATAGCTTTACAGCGGCAGTCCCCGAGTGCCACACATTTTTTTTTTTTTAACAATCTACACTAAGAGGTTAAAGCCTTCCCGTTCTGGTTCAGGTTCGTCTGAACTACCTTTAACTAAGTACAATAGTTTTTTTTGTATGAGCTGAAGTGTCTACTAAAGAAAAAATATCACAGTAACGATGAGCTTTATCGATAAAATGCAACATCACTAGTGCGCAAAAAAAAACAAAGACGGTACGCACGGCTAGACGTTGACAGAATACCAAAAGATTCGAGATCCAGACCTTGATTCGTTTAATTACACTTCTTGTTGATTTAACGTCCATTTTGTTTTTATTTGGCTGGCAATACTTCATTGCAAAGCTATGCTGTCGCCATTTTTTTAAGGGACAGTGCAATACCTAAATTACGATGTGGTGAAAATCGTATTTTAAGTTTATTTGACGTTAATATTTTCTTTAGCTATTCATTTCACAAAATGTATTTTAAATAAAATTAGAGCATTTTAAAAATTATTGTTTAATAAAAAATATATAAATTGTTTATAGTAAGTAATAAACTCATTAAAAAAGTTCTTCAATCATCGTGTTCTATTTTTAAAACGGTAATGTTACCTACTTATCCGGTAAAGAAAAAAAACTGTGACAACAATTTTGAAGTGTTCTCGACGGAGTCAATCATCTATTAAGCCCCTTCGGTTCCGCCTCTAAAGTGCCCAAATTTTCGGGGACACCCTTTAAGAGGAACGACTTAACTCCTTTTATTTTTTGTTAGTTTCTGAAGTGTTTTTGACTATTGTCACTTAATGTCTTCTTAAATTAAACGTGTAACTGATATCTTATAGGTTATTTGTAATAGTCTATACTTTTCCTGTACATTAAAAAAAAAAATAGAAAGTTCATCGTACATCATTTTAAGACAAAATGGTAGAGCAATCAACAAATTGCCTAGATCGTAACTATCTTGAAAATAATCTACGTAAAAACTAGAAATAAATCTTTAAGGTGAGTTCCATTAGCAGGCTCGTTTTGTATTGGCGTAGGTCTAATTAGTGGCGTCGTAAAACTAAAGGGGCTCGTCAATCAATGTTTAAGGGTGAGCTACAGCCTAACGACATGTGACGCCAATTTAAAGGATACCGAGAATACCGGTATTGGAACGTCGTATTCCAAGTTTAAAAAAATGAGTTAGTTTACTAGAATACAGATTTGTTCATGGTTAATAATAAATAATAGTACCTAATAGGTACCTATTTTTTTTTTTTAATATTCGAATCTATTGTACTTATGATTATTATTTATGATTGTATAGTGAACAAAGTAGTATGAACGTTATTTGTGAATTGGTGATTTGGCAATCCAGTTAATTTTCAAGCCGATTTGGCGGACTTAGCTGCAGAAAGACTCAGTATTATCCCTTTCTTTGTATTTTACGTTTTATGCGGAGCTGTGAATATGATCAGTTGACAGCTCAGTTTGCCGCCATTTTCACAAATTCCCGCCTTTTTATGGGTAATTCTGACGTCCATCCATAGACAAAGGAGGAATTGTGCAATTTATAGCAAGAAGACATTTCATGGACGACTTTTCTATTGTTATTAAATGTATTTATTACTCATATTTATTCAACATATTAATTGATGCACATTGAACATGTTGTATGGACACAGAATGTAATAAATGTTGTACTAACAGCTGTTAGTGGCATGCGCGCATAAACTCGTACTCCATCTTTTTTGTATGTAGCTTCTAAATGCAACTGCGTTTGTGCTTGTCATATTATTAAATTTATGCTCAGCTATAGAACTTTTTTTTCAATGCAATTTCTAGCGCTCAGACAATAACAAAACGTTTAAAAATAAATAGCCCTCGCAATTAAATTACTAAGTTTTTTGGAATATCCTATACTTTTGAAAAATTATTTTATTACTTGTATTTTATGAAATCCTTTAATACCTAATTCAACTTATATTTTTGTGGATACATAGTTTCTTATACAGGTACCTAGTCCAGCGAATAAAACATAAACAAGGACCCAACTAGGAAAAATAGTGGAAAGGTGGATCTTTGCATAAACCTTCATTTTGTAGTTCTAAACAAAATCGTAAAAGTACCTTTTCCCAATTGACCCAAGCACGGCAAAAAAAAAAATTCGAGGTCAAAAGTCACAAAATATGATTTTTCGCAAATACCTCGTCAACGTTTATTGTTATCAAAACATAGCTAGCAGTTATTCTGAAAACAACTATAATATTTTAAAGTTTTTTATAAATCAATTAAATAGTTTTAAGGATCAACAAGCAACACTTTCACTGATTTGTTTGGCGATGACGAATTACCTACATGTTTCTTTGCCGTTTTTCTGACATCAAAAAAAAAGTTATAAAGGGCTAAATCCCAAGGGAAAGCTTGTATCATATAATCCTTGGCGCCCATCATGACACTCGCCTGCAATACTTGAAGGATTATTTTTATAGGATCAGATTGTAATAGGTATCTATTTAAGCTCTTTGTATAAATTACACTGTAGAATTAAAAGAAAAGAAATAGGGATAAATGATGGACATGATTATTCATCTAGTTATTTTTAAGTTGATAGCAGTCTAGCCAATTTTCAGGCAATTTTAAATGGGATGCGGAGCTGTAAAAATTTTGGCAAGTTAGTTTGCCGCCATTTTCTTGCCTCCTAGAAAATATTCTTAATCACACGTTATATTATCATTTCAATTTAAAAAATAAACAAATTACTCCACGAATACATACGACATTTAAAAAACTATAGGTAGGTATAATTTTATCTCATAAAACAGAGTTTGCATTAATCGCGTTCCAAGAATTAATTCATAACCAAACATAACCCGCAACAATCCGCGGCATTCCATACCATAGACAACACTTTATTGTTTTAAAAAAGGAACGTTCATAGATAACGAATACGATTTGCCGCCATGACCCGAGAAAACTAATATAATATTTTATCAAAGGAGTCTTTCTGCCTATCTTTTGACCTAAAGGTCGCAAGAATCGATCCTTTCATGATCCGCGATGCATAGAAAAGGAATCTTTGTTTAACTAATCAGTAAGATAATGGCTCTTAAAGTGCCGTAAAGTTGTATGATTTATTTTAAAGATAAGGTTTGTTGTTTTAATGTTTGTAGTGGCGTTCTGTTCATGAATAGATAGTTGTTTTCAAATAGTCTGCTGATAGCTCTGTCTTTTAGATAATCAAGTCACGAAAACACGGGCCAGTATAGCATAGTACCTACCTGCTTACTAAATTATTAGTAACACTCAGTTTCTTTGACGGACGAAATTTGAAATGAAATCATTCGACAAAGAACTAAAGTTACCAACATAGCTCGCAGGTGTTTACACATGACGAACTGGCAATGGGCTGGCCATATCTGCCAAAGGGCCGATGGCCCCTGGAGCAGGATTCCTAGAGTAAAGACCGCGACTCAGTAAACGAAGGTAGGACGACATCCAGACCCAGCGATCTATAGAAGAGTTGGAAGGCGGAGGTCCGGGTGTTGTGGCGTGAATTTGGAGAGGACTATGTCCAGCAGTGGACCGGTAAAGGCTGATAAACACGCTCCAGTCTAATTGGATTTCCGTCCCCACGGACTAGGAGTTCTGAAAAGACAAGTGAAAAACGGTCACTCATCCCAATATCGTTTTTATTTCTATCTTGCGTTGAACATGAAAGACCAAACATTTTTGGTTGCGCTGCCATTTTTTAATACAAATCAAGTTATTTTTGTTTTGTTGCAGTTTTATGACGAGGTTCTTCGTATTAATTTGAACTTAATTAGTTTATTTGTTTAGTACCGTTAAATTGGGTTTTAGGATTTATTGGGACATAGAAAAAAAGTTACAAAACCTTTACAACATGGGTTTATTATTGAAATTTGAAGTTTTTATAAAAGTGAAGAGTCCACTCCATTCTCTCTAAATAGAGAACTTTTGAGAATTGGAGACTTTACAGTCACTAGTACTTTTTGAGATTAACTTCTGATGAGTTAATCGTACCACTATAGTGCCAAATGGTACTATTTTAGTGCAAATAAACATCAAGTATACATCGTATGGAACATTCACGTACGGTATAACCAAGTTGGCAATTGTGGTGCATCGAAGTATGACCTACGTGGTCCGAATACCGAGTAGGTATGGTAAACTGAGGTATTGGTACTGTGTACTTAGGTACATGAGGTTTGTTGTATGACGTAATGGACCAGCCGTGTTGATGGTAAACAATGTTGCCATTCTCAAAATTTATACCTAGATAGGTGATAGATTTAAAAAAGGACCATAACCTAACATCGTACGTCGTAATATTACAATACCTAGTGTCGTCTCTGCGTCATAAAAAAAAATGTTATTCTAAATTTGAATAGTCAAACGGTTTGTCTTATTTTTTAGTTGATGGCAATCTTGTCTTCCTATTGACGTATAGACTTGTACCGTGCCATCCATTTCATTTAAAAAGTAAATATTGACTGCAAAGCGGGTGTTCGCGCCAAATTTTGCCAGTATGTAATTTTAAGTTCTATTTAGTCGAATTGGTCATGTCTATGGGCGTGTTCCAGTACCTATTTTTATTAAACCTTTGGAGCGTGTCTAAATCGTGTTAGCTTTATCACTTTTTGCAGATAACAAAAAACTGCATAATACTGTTGTATGTTCTAAATTTAAAATAGTTACTTTCAATCGAATTTACATTGTTAACTAAAAATCTAAGAATCATAAATAACACCGCAGACTTCGCGTCTCCAAGAACTGCTAACAATTGCAAATGAACTAGGAAGTCTATGATAATCCGGCAAAATTAAATATTCTCCCAGCGTATGGATGTCGGGTTTCAAACGGGCGCTGTCCGAAATAAGTCGGGTAAGATGAACGAGGCGTCGATTGCCGAACATTAGACGTTCGTGATGTGAATTATTTTGATTTTAGAACAATTGTACCGACCCGGACTTAGGTTGAAGATGGATGGGAATTAATGTGTAAGTCGTCTCTGCCATGCAAATTGAGAGGAAAGATTCTATATTCAAATAACCTAACAAATATTCAAAATTCGAACAGTCAATAAAAGTAACTGTTTTTTTTTCTTTTACCCAAAGCTTTGGTAGCAGCATAGTTAGTAGACTTTTCGTTGAAAACAATTTAAATCCTAAGAATGGTTGCCTTGGTCAAAATAAAACCGGGCAAGAGCATGTCAGGCCATGCACAATGTAGGGTTCCGTAGCTGCCCAGTACAATAATGCGGTACAAGAAGAGGATTTTCAGTTGTTTTTATTTCATATTACTAACAACATTATATAAATAAGTAATTAATAATTATCAATGGAATTTGTACGAAAATTATCTTACTTGTCACTTGGGCGGCTGTTACTTGTAAACTTGTAAAACTGTGATAGTTTTCCTTTTATATTTCATTATGTACTACTACCCTGAGTTTATTCACATCTCCAAAACCCATTTAGTTGGCAGGGGGGAAGGCCACTTGACTCTAACAAAAAAAAAACATTTTAAGGTAGGTACCTACTTTATTTCAAAAAATTATGAGTATTCATCACCCCTAAATATTTTTAAAAGGTCTAATATAATGCTACCCCAAACGATTGGGTAGGTTAGAAAAAAATCCCCCCACTCTACCTGTAGAGAGGTACCCTAAAAAAATGTTTTTCAAGATTTTTTTGACCACTTTGTCAACGTAAATAATATGTACATTTATGCAAAATTACAACTTTCTAGTACTAACAGTCTCTGAGCTAAGCTGCGGACGGACGGACATAGCGAAAGTATAAGGGTTAATTTTGCCATTTTTACTACGTAACCCTAAAAACCATAGACTATACACAAATGTTTGAAACATAAATATCCCACTTTTGCTGCCGAGAGGGTTAAAAACATCCAATACCCAAAAAGCTAGAAGTCATAATTTTCATAAGTCAACAATTAAATAAATTAAAACCTAACCATGTACCTTAACGGTGCATATTAAGCAGGAAAAAAAAAACATAAAAAACAGGAAAAACATCATGGCGATGCAAATAGGGTACATTTGAATTGCATATTAATGTTTATTGTGAGAAAAAATGTATTTTCAGCCTATTTAGAGGCAGATGTGTGTTTGTGTGTTTGTTTACTGTATCTAGGAAACGAATGGCCTGTCGATGGAGATTTTGTTAGTGCCTAGGATCGTAAACTACTCTTCTGTGCCTCGGAGACGTGACAATGTCCGTTTGTTTATAAAATAGTAGGTCAGGTGCTATTACTAATGTAGTAACATATACACACATCAACCTATATGATGTCCCACTGCTGGGCACGGGTCTCTACAGCAGAACCTACTTATTATAGATCCTGGGGGTAATTGCCATAATCGCCACACTTGGCGAGCGGGTTAGCGGTCGCAGTAAGGCTTTAAAGTACGCAAAGAACGCGGCTGCCCGTCCTTCGGTGTAAAATCCCATAATATCTTTGACGACACTCATGTAAAGAGATGGAGTGGCACTATTCTTAAAAATTGTACCCATTGACGTAGAGAACAGGACTGCGTCATAACCTCACAAAATTTACCACCTCAAGAAAGAGACAACGCTACTTTGTGGACAATACCTGTCAAAGGCCGCGCGAGCTTTTTCTCTCTTTCACGCTTTGCAGTCAATATTTACTTTTTAATTGAAAGGAATGACACGGTCCAGGTCTATACGTCAATGGGAAGACCAGAGCCATCAACTAAAAAATTAAAAAAACCGATTAGACTATTCGAATTTCGAACAATATTTTTTTTATGTGGCAGAGTCGACATTATCTCTAGACTACTACTACAGGCCGACCGCTTAACTCGTATATCGCCTGCGCGGTGGAAGGGAGCGGGGGGTGATGTTAACGGGTGGGTGCGCGGGGTGCGCGGGACAGAGAACACGTTCTCTGTCCCGCGCACCCCGCGCACCCACCCGTTAACATCACCCCCCGCTCCCTTCCACCGCGCAGGCGATATACGAGTTAAGCGGTCGGCCTATAGACTCTTTCACGCTATGCAGTCAATTTTTACTTTTTAATTAATAGGGATGGGGCGTCCTGGTCTATATGTCAATGGTAGAAACCACGTGTTCTAGAGCCGAAAATACAAAGATGTATGACATTTTCCAATCCACATTAGGCTCGCATGCTGTATCACGGCCAGTACCTCTCAGAGAGAAGGTGTGTGTCTGAATCGTAGGAACTTTATTGGTATCTAAGACTGATTATGTTATCACTAGCTGACCCGCGCAACTTCGTCTGCGTAAATTGTCCCCGTTTTTGTAACATTTCTCATTGCTGCTCCGCTCCTATTGGTCGTAGCGTGATGTTATATAGCCTATAACCTTCCTCGATAAATGGGCTACACAACAGAAAAATATTTTTTCAATTCGGACCAGTAGTTTCTGAGATTACCGCGTTCAAACAAACAAACAAACAAACTCTTCAGCTTTATAATATAAGTATAGATTTAGCAGACATAGTAAATACCACCAACTGCAAGTATTAAAAACCTTTTCAAAACAGGTTAGAAACAGCTAGATTCGTCGTTTATGTTGAGCACCATCTTATAAAATTTCCCACTCTCTTTATCTTTTTCTGTCTCTCTTATTCAATCATAGTTTTTAACTCTTCAATTGTTATTGGAACTACAGGCAAAGGAAATTAATGTTGAGATGATTCTACTCGCTTCCATCTATGGAGTTAAGTTCAAAACAGTATGTTAGCACGTTTCCAGTAAAGGCAAAGAACTCAAAAGGTCTAAACAAATAATTTAACGCAACAATCACCCAAGTGGCTAATTTTCCATATTCACAACGTTATACGCGTGACCAGAGTTTGTTATTTTTTAGTATTTTTCTCATATACTACCTGGTCATTCTGTATTCAAGCCGTAACTCCCCAGTTTCCCATCTCGTTCGTTTACGTGGAATGAAACGTTACAAACTTTTGAGAAACGGAACCTCAGTGTTTAAATTAGCAGAATCTCAAGGATTTCTCGTAAAACGAAATAGAATTATTTAATTGTTTTTCAACGAATTTATCGTCCAGTATTTAACCAAGTTTGAATACAGAACAGTCTATTTTTTTTTTAAATAATTTGCAAGATTTATAAAACTGTGATTTTTAGTCTGGATAGTCTGTAAAAACTCGCATATTTTAAAACCATAGTTGATTAAACTTTAACCTTAATGAGAATAAAAAAGAAACGAGGCAGACGAAAGCGTTTCCTGTGTAAATAAATCATTTTCTTTACAGCACATTTTCCACATGCATTTTTTTTTATTTATACATAGATAACTAGCAATGAGAGATTGAGTTCCACATTACTAGCAATCCTGTTAACCCCTCCAGCTGAGCTCAAAGGCTTGTGTTAGAAGTGGGTTCACGTCGTCAATTACTTAATAAATTGTCGTATTTGTTCTTGAAACTAATTTCCACTGTCAGACACACAAAAAAAAAGTATTGCCTGCCATAACTCCATAAGTTCATGTCGCCTCCGCTCTTTCTCTCGATCCACGACTATCCAAGGCTCAAAGGATGATACCAAAAGACTTCTGCAAATTAAAAATATGATCATAAATTTTAAAAACAGCACGTTCCAATTACAAAAAGTCATAGATTACCAACTTTTTTGTTTTAATTAGGTTGAATTATGCGTTGACGCGTAAAGTGCGATCGTTTTTTTTAATCTGTAATCCACGGGCATTGGCGCGAGACTAAGTTGCTATAAACTAAGTTTTTTTTACAAGATTATTACTGAATTACACATTCATTTAATAGGATTCCTTGTATTGGCTTTCCGATATTAACAAAGGCTCTAAGTTAACTTTTTATGCACATACATCAAGCTCGTATAAAAAGCCTATGAAATCGCTTGCCAGACGTTTCATTTGGCACACACTTTCGTTGTTCTATTAAACTATTTTACGCACCATTTTGTTCACATTTATCATCTCTTTTTACCATATTCCTTTCTCTTTTTTCACTGAGGCGCTTTTGTATCGAACCCTAAACGGCATCAGCCTGTATTCGCGTCTGGATGGCGCCGTCGAAAATTCTCTGACGGCCGCGATCCCGCGATACGGTCCCTACATGTATTATGTATAACAAATGGGAGACATCCAAAATAAAGCATATAGAACGGGAGCGTTTACATTCGGCCCTGAATTCGGCTCCACGTGGACACATTCCCGACATTTCGTCGTAAGCAAGCCGCCATCTTACTTTTTTATTTTTTTTAACTCCAGCTTTTGGCTCGCGACGTGTTTTTTTTATTTAATTCCGTGGAACTAGGATGTTTGAATTCGCGATGTTCGAAATTTAATTCTACTAGATTACTGATACCTAACATTTCTGGCCAGTTATGAACTTATGACTAGAGATGTTGATTGTCCGATTCTTAGTCGATTCTTTTTTATTCTGATCTTTTTTCAAATCAAACAGGTCAGGCATTTGTTTTTAAATTAGGTATTAGCTGCACTTATGGATTCAAACCACGTCGTCTTACTACATCAACGTACTACTATTTTTTCTACGCAAACGAAAACAAAATCCGCTTCAAGTCATCGTACCCACGGCCATAAACGCTAAACTTAAATAGATACGTCTCGTTTTGTTTTTTAAGCGTACCACAAATCAGTGTACTTACTCTAATAATGTCAAAGTGAACAGACCAGTAGAGTCGTAACCTCGTAGTCCGTAAGTCGTAACTCGTAATAAATGCATTAAATTCGTAAACCCGTCACGTTTCCTTGGTTCTCACCATAAGTTTATACGTAAACAGATCACGTAAATAGATCGTAGAATGTGTGAGTTCTGCTAATTGCTACTTCTAATTAATTGGTACATAATTTGGGTGATCTATTAGAGCTGTGCGTGAGGATTCGGTTTAGTCGATTCGTTTCGAAACGAGAATCGATTTGAGTTGCAATTATCGTTTTTTAGTAATTTTGTCACGTTTTGTTTAGTAAGTTTCTTGAACCGAATTTTTAATTTGTTTAAGAAGCTTTTATGTGTTATTTTCTAGTTAAGTTTATTTTCAAACTTAGGTTTGAACACAATCTTTTCTTAGCTGGGTAGTAAGACAAACTAGTAAAATGCGCTACACATGTATTTAGTAAACTAAATAACTAAAAAAAACTCAATGTATAAATAAATATAACCCTATTGCATACTTACTGCAGTTCGCAACAAAGCAGCAAACATCGGCAACACATTGATCAAAAATCGTTATCATTTAAAATAAACACCCCTATTTTAAAAACAAATAACTCAAAACTTTATTATAACGGATTTTAGGAATGTCATTATTCATCTGTTATCATACTATCTTGAAAACGCCTCTGCGACTGCGACAAGACAGGGACATGTCGATTTTTTGTCGCACCGACTAATCGTCACTTGTCGCCGATCAAAGGACCGCTTAAGTTTTTTTTTTAATAAAAACTGGCGATGTTGACGTGCTATTATTGATGTTTTGAATTTGAATCTTGTTCGATTCTATGTTTTTATTTTTTTGTTTTAAAATCTTAACGCTTGTCAGTTTCATAGTTAAAACAGTTAATTTGTTCCGACAAGGACTTACTTTTTGGCACTTGTTGCCGTGTTCGTTAGCTTGTATCAAATAAAAAAAAAAAAAAAATGTTTTAGTTGTTTTCTGTCTGAAGCAATACGTGCATTCTTTTTTCGAATATTGTAGAGTTATGTTTGTTATGGTTGAAGTAAAATGTTTCAAGTGGCCAGTACCTACGTACCATAGAGTAACGAGATTAGTATACCATATCTGTTGTAATTGTATTTTTTGTTTGTAAATATGGTAATTTTCCATTTTACTTTAGCTTAACGTGAGGTGTGTGTGTATCTGTCTGTCTGTCTGTGCTATCGTAGCAAATTGACGACAATCTAGTTCAATCTGGATATTTCTTGCCTTTAAATCAAAATTCTTGGGTTTTTAAATATCAAATAATATTAAGTAAGCAGTTACATTGGCTGAAAGAGATAAGTCAATGTTTTTATAAGTGTACCTACTTCCATTATAATTATACCATTATTGTTTTTAAACTTTCGCGATTTTTATACATATTAGTTATATTTCGGGACTTAATCGCGTGAATTATTTAAAGGTACGAACCTTTTATTTACCCGACGTTTCGATCGAATTGCACCGATCGTGGTCACGGGTCGACTGATGGCAGCTTAGCGATGTCTCCGTGAGGCGCGGGGTTTTTCAACTACCCTCGCCTGGTCTTGATAATTTTGATAATTTGTACTGTCGGTACTTCTACACACTACACTTACAACGTCTTTACACTGAGGCGCGGTGTCTTTACGGCTACGATTACATTTGTTGATAACAGGGTTCCAAGATGGTGAGAGCCGGTATCCATCTTCTCGGTTGAAGTTCTTATACTTCTTGATCTCAACCGCCTCGCGTACTATCCTGGAATAATAGTGGCGATCGGTGGAAAGTACCTGTGGCTTATGCAATTCTATCCAGTGATTTGGTCCTGATAAATAAAAGGTTCGTACCTTTAAATAATTCACGCGATTAAGTCCCGAAATATAACTAATTATACCATCTTAGGAAAAAACGGTTAGTGTTATTCAATTTATGCAATCATTCAGTTGTGATAATTAGTATCTGTGTGAGTTAAATGATCTTTCATCATGCTTAGGAAGAAATGTAAATAGACAGTTCACACGAAACAAAACCAACAGCCAATAAATGCTAAAGAGAGAACGCACCAATTAAGAAACTGACTGCTTCTTCATTTAGTCCAACATTGGCCCAATGTACAATCACAACCAACGTCCAACCGATGTAAAAGATGTTATTCCAAATAAGGAACTGACGTCTCCTACATGTTGTCCAACATTGGCCCTGTAATCCTGTAGATCCATCAAGAACAGTCGATTTTAAATACCAGTTGATTCGAAATAAATACGTTGTCATATCTACTGTGAAATTTAATCGAGTAGGTTTACAAATAATATCTGATAGACGAGATACAGATCCCGTTTCGTTGTACAAATTGTCCGACCAAAATGTTGGCAAACTCGGACGGACAACGTTTTACGATGAGCCTACTGAGATCTACAATATTAATAATATAATATAATATCTTGGGACAACTCACACAACGCTATCAGATCCCAAACTAAGTACTATGGAAACCATACAACTGATAAACATACTTATATATATTTCTAAATACATACATATTATTGATAAATAACACCCAGACACAGAATAAACCATCGTGCTCATCACACGAAGTTTTATCCTGGGTGGGGATCGAACCCACGACCTCTTGCGTAGCAGTCGGATACACTCCCACCGCGCCACAGAGGTAGTCGAATGGTAGGTGACTGTCAATTCAATTTTGTGTCAAAAGACACAAGTTTAAGTCAGCATTCATTTTTACAGTTACAATGATGATACAATAAAACGTTTTCTTTAATGTATTTTTCTTATTATTGAGTAATTTAAAGTAATTTTAACACTGTTTGCCACTATTTTTCCAACTCTACTTATTCGTCCAACATTGGCCCAACGTACCAACATCCAACACCTGAACTGACATCTCCTAATTAGTCCAACATTGGCCCAAAGCTTAAATTCACCAACCTGATTACAAACGCAGGTGCAGACCGACGTTTTTGTGAGTTCTGTCCGGTACACGTTCCTCATATTAATTAGACTGATGTAATTAACTTTATTTTTATTACAGTAACGGGGTAAGTAGAACAGGACATTGTTAAGTAGATATAGCTTTATGAGCTCTGTGGAGGAATAGCGATGAATTTGAGAAGGGTTTAAGAGGGCATTACACTGAGAGAATTATTTATTTAGCGCTACGTACACAGCGACACGATCGCCGGCCTCGCTCTTTCGCACACAACCATACCTCACAGTGCGCAGGAGCGCAGATCAAAATAAAGTAGAATATACGTTCGTACATAATTATGTTACACTAGCTGTCCCGCGCAACTTCGTATGCGTAAATTCTCCCCGTTTTTGCAACATTTCTCGTCGCTGCTCCGCTCCTATTAGTCGTAGCGCGATGTTATATAGCCTATAGCCTTCCTTGATAAATGGGCTATCCAACAAAAAAAGAATTATTAAAAACGTTTCAGTACTTTCTGAGTTTATTCGTTACATACAAAAATACAAATCTTTCCTCTTTATAATATTAGTGTAGATATTAGTGTAGATTACGAACGCCATGACTATGACAATACGAAAATGCTCGTTTTTGCATTTTTACGCAACTTCAAGATTTATTTGCGGAATCATATTAAGAGAAATCCTTAAATTTCTTTATTTCATCTACTAGAAAAACTCTTTGACTAGTGACACAATTTTTTTCGTGTCCTAATATTTAGGTTTTCTATATAAATTTTTGAGAGAGCCGAACCCTGTTTCCTATAATCTACCCTTAAGCAACGTTCCTAGGGACGTCTTGGTAGAAGAATGATTTTTTTTCTTACTAAAAAGTTAAAAATATTAAGTTATTATCTGAGTGTAGGTAAATGAATAAGGCAATCCTATCATTTTTTTCTTTATACTTACCTATTTGTGCATCACCATTATGTTATTTAACTCCTGAATTATAAGTTATCATAGGAGTATTTTGCCTGTTGGTCTAGTGGTTAGTGACCCTGACTGTTAAGCCATAGGTCGTGGGTTCGATCCCCACAAGATAAAACTTTGTGCCATAACCTCACAAAATTGACCACTCTTTAGAAAGAGACAACGCTACTTTGTCCATTCAGAGAGACAGGGCCGCACGAAATTTTTCTCTCTTTCACGCTTTACAGTCAATATTTACTTTTTAATTGAAAGGAATGGCGTCCTGTTCTGGTATTTTTACACGTTTATAAACGCCTACGTGAAAATTATGACAGCTCACTTTGACGCCATTTTCAAAACTCCTAGCATTCTAAATTCAAAATTTCTGCATGAGTCAAGACTTCAAGAGCGATCCCGTGAGAACGTGTTCCAAATTCAAAAACTAGATAGTCGAGTCTCATTATTAGAATAGTACGCGGAGGCCCACCCGGTAGATGGCGCCACCGCCGCGTCGTTACAACCGTTTATCTACATCTCGAGGCATGGAGTCGCTTGATTATATCTTTTCAAGAAAATTTTTAAATATCCTTACTGATTTGTATAACGACGCGTATTTAATCAATTTGTTTAGTCTGTGGTTAATGAATGATGACTCAAAGATGGTACTTGGTACATAATTCATTTTTTTTTTTTAATTTGGGTTTTGGATATTTTAATTTTAATCTATGTGATTATGTTATACTTAGCGGCAAACGTCGTTTGGTTTGATTAGAAATTTAAAAATATTTACTTTTAACAGATTTCCAAATAGGCTTGGGTACTGGGGTCGAGGTGTAATAAATCATGTGGGTATTGGAATGTATGGAAAGCCTCCACAAAAAACTAATGACATGACTGAAAAGAGATTAGGCGCGTCCTGCGCCTAATCTCTTTCCTTAACACGCTTTTTTAGGCTCCCGTGCCTAAAAAAGCATGTTATGGCATGATATTGTGATGTGTATGTAAATACTGGACCGACAGGGGTAAAGTTCATTAATATGCAGATCTCTTTTTCTATTCTTTAGGAACTTCTCAGTCAACCCCGCCACTGAATCACAGACCTCTTGATAATTAGATATTAATAGCCAACATCGCCCCTAAAAAAAAAATATTAAGTCCACTCCACACTTCTCGCTGTCCATCAAAGCTACCGTCTCGATAAACGGATAAAAGAAAGAGATGACACCGCTTTTTGTTAACCATTATTTATAACCTTTTTTATTTTAACTATACCGACTTTTGTCTTAAATCAGGTGCCATTACATGTCCGACTTTAATATGATGCTCAGCTTTTATGGGTACCTTTAGTTTAGGCGATGATTTTATTGTTTTTTTTTTCTTAATGACTGTGTCTATGGTTTTGACTATTATAGTGTTGTGATATATCTGTCCGTGTAGGGTTATAATATTTAGGAAAAAAGAGATACGTTTAAACGTAGTTCCTTTTGCTATTATCTTTTGTGTTTGTATTACCTATTGATTAAAGACAAACTGATAAACATATAATTTTAAAATTTGTTCTATTGCAAATTAAGATTTTTCACACACACCCAGTTTGACATAGGTAAAATAAATATTATAACCTTTTACACAAATACAAACAAGCTATATAACACAACCTTCCTATTCTAGCTTCACGTAATCATAAATAATAGATTTTTGATCGATATCAAAATGTTACATTTTTTTCCGTCTAACCTCTCAGCATTTAGAAGATTGAAGGAAGTTTTTGTGGATAAAAAGTTTTCCTAAAACATGAGACACTAGAAACACACGCTAAAACATAGGATCGCTAATATCTAAGTCAGTGAAATTTCCATTAATCGTTGATATACTTCATCAATTTATTTTCCAAAATACTATTTTAGAAAATTTAACTCTTAATTTTTTTTAAAGATGAGGGCAATGTGGGATTGGGTACCTACATTACTAGCAATCACGTTAACCCCTCCAATTAAGCTCAAAGACTTGTTAGGAGTAGGTTCACATCGGTAGTATAATGGGTAGGATTCGAAACCGCGACCTCACGATTGCGAGACCGATGCCTTAGCCATTAACGCTACCACCGCTTCAAAATTCATAAATTTACTAGTGTACTAAGAAACAGGATAAATCGCGAATTAAAAAAAAAAAAAAGCTATGGTAATTCACATTTATGCCTACTTACCTATTTTGAAATATTTTTTAAAGTATGTACATTATCTCAAACGTGTAAGAAACGTATGTAAGCGTATAAATTCCTTAATTATTTTTTATTAATTAGACAGAAGTCAGATGGCGTTCGGTGGCGGAATTTCACTTATCTTTATAGTCGATCGCTACTTTGGGCGTAGGATGTACCTACGTACCCCACATGACGTCACCGCTTTAGAGAAATTATAGAAGTGGCAAAGAGATTTAGTACGCTCACTTAACATAACAAATGCCTTGGGACAATTAACACACATTTAATCAAACTAGGCACAGCCTGTACTATGGTTTGACATGTGTCTGATTAGACTCGAGATGATTTTTAGTCTGATTTATTTTAGACTAGCTAAAACGGGTAAAATTTACTCAGACGAAGTTGCGCGTTGAGACGCGCAACTTCGTCTGAGTAAATTTTACCCGTTTTTACTATTTTTCATCGCTGCTCCGCTCTTATTAGTCGTAGCGTGATGTTATATAGCCTATAGCCTCCCAGTATAAATGGGCTATTCAGCAGTTAAATATTTTTTTAAATTCGGACCAGTAGTTCCTGAGATTATCGCGTTCAAGCAAACAAACTCTTCAGCTCTTTATTCCGATATAATTGTTTTACCTAATCTCTAAATGTGACTTATCTAAGTACCTACGTGTAATTTATGTACGACATGCTGTCGCTACATTACTTAATATTATAGGCACATTGAAGTTTTTTTTTATCGTGTAAGCTTAGGAATGTAATTCGCCTCTGCGTTCTATCACCCTTACTGTAGTTAGCACATCCATTATAACTAATTCCATGTTCCACCATTACGTTCCATAAATATATTGCGTTTTGGTATTTTAATTTGGTCACAAGTTTTTAATATTTAATACACTTACACGTGTTAGAAGCACCTTGTATGTTAATACTACGCCATTTTCTTTTTAATAGCATCACCTGTGTTTCTATTCTGTACTAAATACCGACAGTACAGAATGTGAGCTTCATATGCACTTCACGTTGTTTACTGACAAGAAATGTCAGAACGTCTTTCGTATAAAGTGTTCCGAAGTTGTAGTCTCAGACTAAGGGTCCATGAACCATGTCTATCTGCGATATCATGATTGGACGAAGATCGCTCCTATAGATTATAAAGGAGGCTATTTAATGGCCAATATGTTGGGTGGAGCAATAACATGTTGGATAATGAATAGCAAGAAGAAAATAAATTGTCATGTTATTAAAAAAAACGATTTAATAAAAATAAGACTGGGTGATTCTCAATGGAATAATAATTATAAAAAAAATACTTGAGAATTAAAAGGTGTGGGCTGACCATTGACAACTTCGTACGATAGTCAATAACATTTATAGGACAATTCCTGAGCAAAATAATTTTACACCACAGTTTCGTGTGAAAACAAAAAAAAATGCCATTAAATTACAGCGGTGCTATTAAATTATATTAATTTAATAGCACCGCTTTTAGGGTTCCATAGCCAAAATGGCAAAAAACTGAACCCTTATAGTTTTTGCTATTGTTTCACATAAATAAATCATAAATGGAAAATAATTAATAGAATGGAATATATCCATGCCAAATTACAGCTTTCTAGTACTAAGGGTCTCTGAGCTAACCTGGGTATAGACAGACGGCCGGACAGCGAAACTATAATATAATATCTAATATAATATCTTGGGACAACTCACACAACGCTATCTGATCCCAAACTAAGCAGAGCTTGTATTATGGAAACCAGACAACTGATAAACATACTTATATATTTCTAAATACATACAAATTATAGATAAATTACACCCAGACATAGAATAAATCGTGCTCATCACACAAAGTTTTATCCTGGGTGGAGATCGAACCCACGACCTCTTGCGTAGCAGTCGGATACACTCCCACCGCGCCACAGAGGTTCCTTGTTTAGTACGGAACCCTAAAAAAGGCGGCTTGAAGGCTAGATACATCTTTTTCCTTTCCTTATTCTTAGAATAACATCTTGAAGCCACAAGAATGCACTTAGGTATATGGTATTTGTATATTTATACATAGGTATGTTACGTGTGTTGAATACATCACTGTTATTAAAAATACCTTTTAAATGAATAGTAACATTATCAGCCTTATAACGACTCCTATCTGTCAAAAAAATACGTAGCTATTGCTTGCAACTTCAACAGTGTAAGGAGAAATTTCCAAAAATCCTAATAGTGCTCAATTTTATTTCAAGTTTTACTTTCTTGAGATCCTTTCTATTCACCGGTCATTATCTATACTAATATTATAAAGCTGAAGAGTTTGTTTGAACGCGATAATCTTAGGTACTACGGGTCCGAATTGAAAAAATATTTTACTGTTGGCTATATAACATTACGCTACGACCAGTAGGAGCAGAACAGAGAAAATTTACGCATACGAAGTTGCGCGGTTTAGCTAGTGGCAAAATATATCTCTCAGCTCAGTTGTCTCACAACTCTATACTTAATAGCATAGACAAAGATACCAGACTGAGCGTTAGTAAATAAATACAGGCTGCCAAGCGTGAGAGAGACAACAATCGTGCGGCCAGTATCATCACTTCAATACAGACAATGAATAAGTGTTGACATAAATTGTCATTACAGACCTACAGAAAAGAGACAAATATTGGCCGGACAGTCGCGTTCTCTTTCTAGAGAGTGAGCAATTTTGTGAATGCAGTCTCTATGTCTAAACCATTAACGTATAGATCTACCGTGCTATCCATTTCAATTAAAAAGTAAATATTGACTGTAAAGCGTGAAAGAGAGAAAAACTCGTGCGACCCTTGACAGGTATTGTCCACAAAGTAGCGTTGTCTCTTTCTAGAGATGTCAATTTTGTGAGGTTATGGCGCAGTCCGTCGGTCTCTACGTCAATGGTTAGACCATTGACGTTAATAGTAAGTATAAAAACATTTTATTAGTAAAATTTTCCCCCATGTACACCAAGCGGTCGATACGGTGATAAAATTTGGGCGCCATTTGTCATTTTTGACACATGTCACATTCGCGCCTTGCATGTTACCCGAATAAATTAATATAATATTAATCAATTAACATTAATTTGTCGAGTGAATATTTTTGAGAGAGAATTGGTTGTTTGAATTCTAGTATTTTTAAGGTTTTGAAAAAGCAATTGTATAAAAATATGACCTTTTTAGGGATTTTGTGTCCTCTTTACTGATTATACGGGATTATATGGAAGGATATGAATATTTTATTTTCTAATATTTTATGATTAAAATATTAAAAACGAGTATTAAAGAAGAGCCATTGTAGGTAACGTTTTTTTTTAAATTATTTTTTATGAATTGCCAATTATAGTAATTTGAAACGGAACGTATTTTAAAACACCAATCAGGGCCCAGTGACGTCACAAATTACGACTTGTTCAGTTGGGCGGTAAAAGTTATTTTGTTGCTTAAATTAATTATTTTTGTGCTTGTCAAATATTGGAACTGTGAGTGATTCTAGGAACATGTCAAAAGTTACTGTCGACATAATTATATAAAACTGATCCGATTTAGATGAAATTTGTTTTGGATAGTTTAAAAATAGAGGAAGGTATAGGCTTTTTATACCGATCCGATCCACGTGGCCGAAACAATGAGCAAAAGTATAAAAACATAATTTCCAAAAAATAGGACCTTTCCACCAGTTCTGAATTCATTTTTAATTCTGACGTAACACATTTTAACTTAAAAGCAACCTAACCCTTTAAGACACTGCCTATTATTTCCCATAATCCATAGAAACCTTAATAAACCTGTCTATCAAATAACATTGCCATCAGTTATTCAATAACCATAAAGTCCTCAATGAAAGGGTGCAAAGCATTAGGTATATATAGTTTGATTGACAATGGTTGTTATTTCCCTGCATAGTTTGACAACCAATGTCTCAACTATCTGACGTACAAAACAGTAATTTGTAGAATATAAATTCATAGTTAGTTTGAATTTTATATGAAAACTATCAGTCAAAGCAATTGTAGTATCGGAAGTGGCTTCCTTATGTGTGTTATGGTGATGTTTTTTAGCCACTTTTTGAAAGTTTCGATGGATGGATTGTTGTTCCCCAATGTTGATAGCTCATAGTCTGGAATAGCACATAGACTACTTTTTATCCTGGTAAAAAATACGGTTCACGTGGATAGATCTGTTTTTTTAAGTCAACTTAAGAAGGTTCACTTAAACCTAGAAAAGCCCTACCTTAAAAAAACAGATCTATCCACGTGAACTGTATTTTTTAGCCTATGTGCTATTCCAGACTATAAGCTATCTTTGTTCCAAATTTCATCCAGATCCGTAAAGCCGTAATGGCTTGATGCCAAAGACACTATTAGGGACGGGTAAAAATGTTAAACTCGCGTCAGGACATGTGACCTGATCGAAAACTTGTAAGACGGAGGGAGAGCAATAAAATCTGCTACAATATCATTAGAATACGAAGGTAAATTTCGCGACCGTCTACAAAGTTATTATAGCTAAGGTGGGAAATCCGGCGGTCCAAAAACTAGAAGACACCGAGTTCGAGTCCGAGTAAAGTTTTTATTCTAATTTTTGATTTTGTTTTTTTTTATTTATTATTTCATATTTTTTTATTATTATGTCAGTAAGATGTCTAATGTTCAAGTTTCCACTTCTGCCGGCACTCCCGAAGTGCAACACGTTGGTTTTTTTTAATTTCAACGCGAACAAAGTCAATAGCAGTGACTTTTAATATATCTTCTGCGTAGTTGAGTACTCTGTTAAGATTAGCCGCCATCACCGAAATCGGCTAAGAACATTATTATTTCAAATTAGTTGATTGATGTAACATAATACAAATGTTCTCGCTCGGAACCGCGGAAAAACTTGATACTACAGCAAAGTTGTACCACAAGTGTTACTGCGTTGATCGTGGTGAAGGGAAAAATGCCGCCATGTTTTAACCATAGAGGTAATATTTTATTTACAAGAAGTTTGACGTGTGTCTATGTGTCAGCTTGTGACATCGTAGCGTCTAAACGGATAGACAAGTTTGGATGCGGCTTTTTGTAATAGAAAGCTAGTTTAATCGGGATGGTATTTGCGTACGCAGTAACTTTTCTCTAAGACCATAGATTGCTTTAATGTGTATGGAACAAAGTGTCTTAAAATATTCATAGAAAAAAGGCGGATAGTGTTACCATAAATTTCTTCAGTTGGAAGTAGGACGTCGTTTTCTTATTTTTTTTTTAAAAAGACGACTCCCGGGTATTAGTGTACAAACCCTGTATCGCATGGGACTTCACAAATCACACACACAAATTGTTGTTCCCAGTCTGGGTGTACCCCCCACACCCAGACTGGGAACAACAATTTGTGGATCACACAAAGTGGTGTCCTGTGTGGGAATCGAACCCACGACCTCTTGCGTAGTAGTCGGACACGCACCCACCGCATCACAGAGGCAGTCTTATGTCAGTATTAAGCAAGAAATCTATTTAGTTATACAAAAATGAGTTTTATAGCTATTTGAGATGACATTTTAATAAGTTATCGCAATTCGAATTAGCTATAAACTAATTTTTATCTACGATTAGCCTGGAATTTGTGAATCCTGTAGGTAGTAATAATGTAAAAAGTTTTGGAGATTCGGAATTAAGTGAAGAAATGAATAAAGAAAATTTTAAATAAATCAGCCTTTAGTGTAACTACTCACGGCTGGGAATCTTTTCGACCTCTAGACGGGTTAAATCGCGAGGATAAACTAGATTATAAATCATAATCTTAAATACTTTGATAACAGAATGTTTCGTCTGCATCTACCGACCCAAAACCTTCTTCTGACATCTGGGGGTTAGCTAACGCATATGTCAATTCCAATGTCAATTCCAAACAATCGTTCGCAAAAAAGTAAAAAAAAATGTTTATGGTCTCCACCGCAAACGTCAAATTCTTAAAAAAATAAATCCGCCATTTTGTTTCGTTTCCTACATGGTCTTACCATTCGCTAGAATAGTGATCCATCGAATGGAAAAAATAGCGAAGATACTGTCAATAGTGCAGCTTATCTACGCATCGACTTGTATTGACCACGTTGACATATTTCAATTCCATACATTTTGTACCTACTTTTTCATTAACGCTCGCTGTTCCAATGTGACTTTGTCTAGGCCCTCTGGTTATTTAACACAGTCTTGTGGTAAAGTCAAGATACTGTAGTATTCACTCCAAAAAGCTCTATATTCAAAGCAGTTCAATCTTACAGTCACACAATGTCCTCATTTAACAGCAGAAGAATCACAATTACACAAAAACAAAACAAAAGGCAAAAAAAAACACCGTAAGCGGATGTACGCAGATTTCAAAATTCACACCGAGTTGTATCTTGAAGGAGATAAAACAGTGAAAACATTGTGCCTCCCTCTTTTTTTGTATGAAACAGAGCGGGTTGGGAAATAATTTGATCTGTATGCTGGTCAGTTTGGCAGGCACAACATCCATCACGTTGTGACGATTGGAGTGTTCGTCACGTTCAGTAAATAAATAAAAGGCTAATGAGACTGATTATCCTCATTCGATAAGGATGGCTTTGTTTCCTGAATGCAGTTTTAATGATGATCTCACAACTTAAGCTTATGTGCTTGTCGTCAGCCTAATGCATTGGGCAGCGTGCTCGTGTATGTGAGTTGCATATGTGTTGCTTTATTTTGTACTGGATTGTTTTGCAAAGAAAGGCGACTGGCGGATTTGTATTCCTGTCTAAGTTTTGAGCTTGAATGTAGATCTTTTGTGGATCTTGGAGGTTTTGAAGAACTGACAATAGCATGTAGAGCGTTTGATTACAGCAAAGTCAGGTTCATTACTGGCCTAAAAACCAATAACGGCATGCAAGGCATAGACTGAGGACATACGCTTCCAAGTTCTAACTAGTAGTAAATGTTGGTTAAAGAGGGTTATGATGTAGTGGTTTTAATGTCAGATTCACGGCTGGAACACTCCTACTTTTCTAAAAATTATGACGTCTTTAAAAATTATGAGAATTTGCCGTTTGACTTTTATACAACAGGAATTATAAGTTTTGTCAGGAGACGACGAAGATAAAAATCTTAAATATATTAAATGTCCAAATATGGTATGTCGAGCATAAATATAGCGTTCACTTATGAGGTAGAGCAATTTAGTTACCCCCCATAAATATCCAGGAATCTCTACTTTTGCCCCATCGTTTATATGCAGGCATATGTATCTTCTCCCTAGATATTGACCAATATGTTGTGTTATTGGCACCATTCTTCTTCTTAGCGTTTCGACAGTAAACATTGAAGGGACATCAAATATTATATTGATGTGGTCCCAGACGATCCCGTCGACTGCATTATTAGAGACAGTCATCTACGAGGCATCACTTACGGTTTAAGACATTTATTTTTCTCAAAAGATTACAATAATCGCTCATAGAGAAAAATAGAATAACTTCATAACAAAAAATATTAGCCAATAAACGTTGTTAGTAATTATAAAAAGTTCTTTTTAGTGAATAATTTAAAGAACAAAAAATGAAAAAGAGTTCATATCACACACAAACAAAAGTATTTTGTACATTAACGTCAAAGTATCTTTAAAATGGCCGTCGTGGCGAGCGACTATATTGGTAGTTTAAGTTAAAGTCTCACCAGAAAATTAAAACCGTCACCATATTGTAAAAGTTATTGCACATTTTGTAGCATCAACTGTCAAAGTTGACGTGCAATAAGCGCGCGACAACCTGTTCCTTTTTTAAATTTTCTGATCTGACTTTACTAGAGATAAGTTTTTTTTTTTTTGTGTTTCTTTACTTAGGTGTCCAGTCCTACCATGCTATAGCTAAAAATTATCTTCCAGACAAATGTTCCCACAAATGAAGTTCCGCGTCTCTGGATTGGACGCGAAGGCAAAATACATCCTCCTCCTCGACATCGTCGCAGCCGACGACTACAGATATAAGTTCCACAACAGGTAGACGCACATTCATTGCCTGCTGGACTCTACACCATCCACGTCTTCACGAACAAGCTTTTCAATGTATCACCGACAACTTGCCACGTCTGGTGCCAAATTGTCGGTACCTTTAAAGATATCACCGTTGATTGGAGATGCTCATTTCATATACCGTTACACGCCTGTTTTCATTTAGCTTGTGAAACTCCCCACGCAGCGCACTAGTTCCCATCACAAAACGATTTCGAAGCGTTCCTTAATTACAACCCACAATTTGTACCAAACACGCTCAATTTAAGGGCAACGACATCGCGACAACTGGACTCTGACAATCCGCCGCCGATTAAGGATTCAACTCGCATCCAATGGGTAATATCATTAAAATATCTTTGTCTCAAAACCCGCAGCGATAATGTAAAAAGCCGCGCCGACACCAGAGGTGAGAAATACCAACGCGACTTGTACTGTCCTCCCAAATTATCCAAAATTGGGGCTAAACTCGCGGCAACAATCTCCTTGGGAGATCTCGGGAGCAAAAAAATACGAACAGTGTTCCGGGTGTCGCGCTCATCCCTCACGGATGCATCTGAAATCGATAATCATCGTATTCGATCGTACATTGTTTGATTTCCGATGACAAGCCGCGATAAGGTCCCTCGGCTTTATGCCGATCGACGCCGGAATCAAACGGCCTCAGGTTTGGCAACATCGAGATGCGGCCGATAAACTTCGATTTAATATCCGTTAATTAATACGACCCGAGCATTCCGGCCGAAAATGCGACTGTGAGTCAGCCGTAAACCGATACAGACGCCGACAAAGGCGGCCGCCTAGCGCCGTTAATATGGTAATTAATTATAACAAATCTTTAATACATAAATTACTGAACAATTACAAGAGATGTGTCTAAAGAGATCCAGACTATTTTTTCTTGGGTTGTTCGAGTATGCGTGTTAAGTTCGCATGTAACATCGCATTTGATCACGCGCGACGGTCACGATGTTCGCGACAGCGCAAAACCGCACAATGGTCGCGTACCGAACCATTTTTGGTCATCTGTGGCGGAAACATGGTCTTTTTGTGCCTCGGGAATTCTTTGTAACACCTTATTGCAAAGTGCTGATTAGAAGGACGAAATTGTATCAAAATCTTTGACAAACATTTCCAGTTGTTATCCTCAAGATATTTTGAATTCTCGGTTCTAGGTTACCGATTCATAAAAGCTAAAATTTTCGTAAGAAAATGACGAACACCCGGAGGATATTTAGTTTTTCGGTCAACTATTGCACAATAAGCTACTGTATATCATCAAAAGACATATTAAAGTCTTAATAGAATCTAATAATAATTATATTGAAACAGTAATCGGTTTTGCATCTAAAATAATGGCACAATTCAGACATAAAAATCTTCCCAAGAGCCTAAATCCAAATCTCGTCTCACGTCGCTTTAGAAACACGCGTCTAATAGCAATCCTGGAAACGCTCGACTTAAAAGCGGCATTAAATGAATAAATTCTAATTAGCGCGGTGCAAGATCACAAGCTAAAACATACGTTTCTCAGTACATTAACATAAAAACTGAAACTAGTTCAGCGAGATGTCTTACAATCGACGTGATGTCAAATAGATGTCGCAAAAGAACAAGTCCCAACCCATGTTTTTCTCTCATATTGCTTGCAGACGTATGTTTCCTGCCTACAAAGTTCGCGTTTCTGGTCTTGATAAAAAAGCAAAATACATTCTGCTAATGGACATCGTAGCTGCCGACGATTGCAGATACAAATTCCACAACAGGTATAAATAAAAAGATGGAATTAAATTAAAATAAGAAATTAGTAGTCCGGGTGATAGTTTATCTTATTTTAATGTAATTCGTTGACAAAACAGAGGCAAGAAGCATGCGGTTGCAATTATTGACTTTGAGGGTTTGCGTTGCACGGAATAGGGTCGGTTTCGCAGAACAATACCAAAATTCACTTCATTCTTGCGTTTTTTGACAGGAATTTGTCAAGTCCAATTTTAATCAGAGGCATTTAGAGCAGAAGTGGCAAGACCCTCGTTTACTCCAAATGGTTTTTACTTTACTTTCTCTAAAATGTGTTTTGTTGGTGCTTTAATGATTTGAACACCATCTGTAGATAATTATACAGATATGGTTTTAATTATGAACGGTAATGTAACTTTTGCAACAATAGCACATGCTCAATTATTTAAAGAAGTAAAAATCTGATGAGGTATAATTTCTGCTCTCAGCATCTCATTCACGAGTTTGTTTATGTATTTCATTATTTACCTGTGAGATAATTTCAACATCGGTATTCCGACATTTTGAATTGCACGCAGATCTTCAGTCATTTTTCTGTCAGTAGTTATATTAGCTTGTCATAACAGCATGTAATCACCATTTTGTACACTAGTGCATGTTTACCGCTTTCTAATTGGATAAGACGAAATTGCTTCAATAAAATATATTTCGCCATTATTGATAATTTCTTAATACGAATAATCAATCGATTATAACAATATTGAAACAAAGTTTCTTTTTAATGAACTATTAAATAACCATGTCAATCGTAGTCCTACTTTCTCACTTTATAATTGAAGAATTTCTTGATTGATATAATTGGACTATTAAATCAATCAAAAGGTTTTTCTTTACCTTGCTCGTATGTTTCCGTAGTCGGTGGATGGTTGCTGGTAAAGCAGACCCTGAGATGCCGAAGAGGATGTACATCCACCCAGATTCACCTTCGACGGGTGAACAATGGATGCAGAAGGTCGTCTCCTTCCACAAATTGAAGCTGACGAATAATATTAGTGACAAGCACGGTTTCGTGAGTATCGACTTTTTTTATAGCCAAGGAACGTGAGGAATAAAGCAGAATTAAAATCTAACATGTCAAAATTGCTGGTCGTTGGATTATTCATTTGTCCGAATCATTAAGAAGAACATTTACGAAATACTTACATGATTTTATAGATATATTTACATTGAGATAATTACCGAAAATAAAAGCAAAGTTTCTGGCACGCAATTTTATGACCAGTTTCTTAATTTATTACCAATAATTACTCGTAATTTAGACATCTATCTCATGCATTTGGATGTTTCAAATGACTTCACAAAAACTTGGAACATCTACAAGACAGAGACATCAAATCCTGCGTGAAATCCTCAAAGGTTCTGCTTTATCCTTCACTGTTCCAAAGCCTTACAATAGTTTCCACATTATGCGCCTTTTGATCAAAACGAACAATCAATTACACACAAAAATTGTTTCCAACAATAGTATTAATATCACATCCGAAAAGTAGCAGCGGCCATTTTTTTTTCTTGCTCCTTCAACAAAAAGTTTATAATGTGGGTGATATTATAATTAAAATGAGGTTGGGTAAGGCCCCCTGAGGGTGCCTGCGGGGGCCTTTTGTCCGTGTTACGGTTATTATGGCTATTTACATTGGGTGCTCATCATCTTCCTTTAGTTCAATAGATTATTGCCCGTTTGAGAGGCCCTTACGATCAACGCTTGAAATGCTTAAGAAATTACCATGTTTTTTATTATGTGTTGATAGGTTCATGTTTGCGCGACAGCCTTTAATATTCGATGTTGGTTTTGTTTATTTTTGTGTTTGTTTTTCTTGTTTTTATTCTTTCTTCAATATTTTTATTGTCGTGAATTCGTTGATGTCAAAACAAATTTGTTTACCACCAAGAACTATCGAAAATGTCAATCATTATAATTCGATTTTAAACTACTCTATCTAAAGTTATCTAAACCCACAGAAAGCCACTCAAAACCCAAATTGAAATTAGAAAAAAATGGCGCATTTGAAAATGCTACTGTTAAAAAAGGCGGGAGTCTTTGGTAACTTACACTTGACCGTTTACACGACCGCGATCCAATCATAGATAACACGACTGTTTTTTTAATTCGCTCGATGGGCGCTTACTTTTTTCTTTTATTTTTTTATGTCAGGCCTTTTGTCTTTGACGAGGGACCAAGGTAATTGAAATAACGACGGTCGAGGAGTGGTATGCGTAGAATTTTGACAACAGCTGACTACGATACCGAGTGATGTATATTTTTGTATTTTTCATCTGTTGGTTACGAATGTTGAAACAATATTTAAGTGGCGGGTTTTTAAGTTGTATGTTAATAAGTCGTTTTTTAAAGCCGTAATGATATTATTAAAATAAATTATTTACTACAGGCATTTCATAATATTCATAATTAGAGTTTCGTTAAATATACATAATACTGTAAGTATTTTAATTGCTATTATATTAATTAGTTTTAAATACTTACACTACATATTAACACATTCCATCAACATATTTCAATAAATTATACTTGCGAAGAAACCTATAATTATCAAGTATCTCCATAATTTTCTCCCTTAAATCAAACAGAACACTGACTTACAAAAAACTTTGTAAAACAATTTGACAAGATAGATGCGTTTTGTTTTAATTTTTTTGTCTGTCGTTCTGACGGGACATGCCGAATTTTGGACGACCATCGATATTTCATACCGATAATATCGATAAAGGTTAGTAACTATTAATTTCAAATTTTAGACTGTAGAATATTTGTTATTGTTTTTTAAATATGCATTTGAAATTCAAAAACTTTTTTTATGGCTAGTGACAAATTGTGTATAGGTTGGTTGAATCATTTTTTTTATTAACAAATGTTTAAATCGAATAAAAGGTAATCGGCGTTTATGCGAAGTCCTTTTTAATATATATTTTTTTCCTTGAACGAAATAAACGATTAAAATCAATTTTAAAAATATTTAATTCTTAAGTAATCTTAAACTTATATGTACAAGTCAAAAGAGGTCTAGTTATCATATAAAATGATACCTTTAGGTACTTAATGTTAGGTTAAAATTCATTAATAAATACAGTAATCGACGTTGATAACTTAATACATTTTAAATTGCTCGAGTTACTTACAAATTGTATTTAAAAATAATTGTTGTTTTATTAAATAGGTACCTACGGTTATGTAGATATTACAGGACAGCTATTAATATTTGCTTATAATTATTTTCTTAGATTATGTTAACGATATCATAAGCTCAATTACACCAACACGTTTATATCCTGAACTAGTTCAAATCTCCATTTAACCCGAATTTGACGTTATCGTGCTCAATTATTTATTACCTATAGCACAACCACCTACATTAACTACAGTGAATAAAACTAGGACCGAATATCACATTCGCCTTAAGTCAATGTTTTGACGTAATCATTTAACAGCTTAATTTTTCTAACTGGATTAAAATAATCAAAAATCAAAGTAAAGACACCGCAAAACGAATTTAGAAAACAATTATCGTAATAAAAACTCAGAACTTTTACGTAAAATCATTTATAATTAATTAACCATCATTTGACAGATCGTATCTCTAGCCGCCATTAAAAATTAAAAACAAACGCTCAGGCCGTAGTCGTGAATCAAACAGCCAGTTGGATATATTGGCGGCAATCGAGGTTATTTACAACACCCTTAATTTTATGGCGGCTACACAACGCGGACAAGTTTGGATTGTATGGATTCTTTCGTGCGATTATTTTAAGTCAATGTGTGTTTAACTTGATTTCTATTAAAAATTGTGTACTTTGCTGTTTAATAATATCTATATAAATATTAAAATGCTGTATTTCTGAAGAAAGTTATAAAATCTCATTAAAATATGCTTTTGTTGACAGTCTCATCTCTCATTAATAAAGTGTGTAGAGTCAGAACAGCTCGGCAGTTTTAAATAATAGTCGAATTAGCAATTTCATAATTCGCTTTAAAACATGTTACGTTGGTACTTAGTTTTCGGGATATAACTTTTGTCGTTAATTAAGTACAACAAAGAAGACTTTCTAGTTCCATTCATTGCGTCGTTTAATCGTTCAAAAATATTAATTCGTATTATCAAGTCTAAAATTGCAGTATAATTACGATATAATATTATAATTATTTACATAATATGTTATAAGTACATATTTTTTTAATTCCCAAGTTCCATAACTGTAACGTTGCTATGAATTAATCCGGAAATCAAAACGCTCGGTGCAATCGAGTCAAAAAGTAGAGCAATGTTTTTTTTTTAATTTCTCAACGCAGGCAAAGGCAACAATCATGTTGTCTCAACATTGTACCATTGCTGCATCTTCTTAATTTGAATTTGATGGCAGTAATGACAGCTCAGTTTGCCTCCATTTTCACAATTCCTTAGCTGCATTTTTAAACAGCAGCTTTATGCATAAGCCTTTACGCTCGTCACATTTTATAGTGCTGAGGGCTGAGATTGGCATGCGACGTTTGAACACAAAATGTCGGCTTTAAAGTCGCAAAAAGCGTTTAATTGTATTATTGGCGATGCCTTTTATCAATCATTGTGGTTTAATGTGTATTGTGGCAATTAATTATACAAATAAATGTATCAATCTGAGGAGACGAGATTTATATTGTTTTAGTTGTCTGGGGCATCGAAAGGATTTTATTACTTAAATAGCATATTGTAGATGTAGTTTCGATGTGAACAGATATTTTTAAGGCATTCGGTCAATGTCGAGTGTTACTATTGCTTTATTATATGACATTAAAAAGTAGATAAGCATGACATAGGTACCTATTATAGGGCAATGTTCTCAGACTTTTCTAATGGCAATTTTGACATATTCCACAGTAATCTATTTATAAATATGACAGTAGTAACAGCTGAACTTTTCTATCATTATTCTAGTTCACCTCTGTTGTTCTAAGATCCGGTCTAATAAATATATACCTACCCTCATTTGTTGATAAACTTTCGCGATTTGTACACATTGTAATATTATATATACCTACTACAGGTCTTAATCGCATGAATAATTTAAGGTAAAATACTTTGTTTATTGCCCGACGTTTCGATCGTATTGCAACAGCCGTGGGCAATAAACAAGGTATTTTACCTTAAATTATTCACGCGATTAAGACCTGTAGTATATATCATTTTATAATATTATATCTGTTATTTGTTATCCTAACAAAGATTATATGATAAACTTTGTCTAGATTGTTAAATTGCAAATGGGTTGCCTAGCTAAATCTAAATAAATATACGCACGTAAGTTATTTAATAGTTTTTTTTATGATTTCTACTAAAGGTTATTTTATTCCTTATTCAACAAATTATTCAAAAAAAATCCATACTAATATTATAAATGCTTTCACGCTCAAACAGCTAAACCGATTTAGATGAAATTTGGTGTGGAAATAGTTTGAATCCCACGGAAGAATATAGGATAGTTTTTATCGCGTTAACCGACATCCACGCGGGCGGAGCCGCGGGCGAAATCTAGTCTTAAAATAATAACAGTTAAATGCAATTCGATCTCGCTCACCGATTGTACCGTAAGCTTGTTTTTTCTTATGATGTAACTACAATTTAATGGTTTTCTTTATTTGGATTTTATGTAATCGTGTTTGTTGATTTTTGTAAGGGTTTATCCGCCATGTTCGCCACTGCCGACAATGGTGACGTTGCTAAACGAAAGATATCTTAAACTATTCGATCGCCATTGAATCAGGGACTCCAATTAATTCTCCGCAAAAAAGACGTATCAAGTAAATACTAATAACATCAAAACATGTTTTCCAACAATAGACACATCCATACAAATCACTCAACAGGGGCTTATTCTAAACTCCTTTGTTCGTCGACATCTCAAAATCGTAGGTAGTTTTAATACGTCAATGTGAAGTATTAGTTTTTTTTATAAATAAGGTTATTGTGCGTGGATTTAGTTTTTCGAGCATTAAATTTGGTTCAAGTAGCGCTTTGAACGGACAGATGTGCGGTAGAGATTTTGTCTATCAATGTTTTTTTTTAAACTGTTCGGTTTTATAGTAAAGGTTAAAAATGATCTTACATTGGCCAAATTTCTTATACAATTAAAAAGGAAGAAGCGTAATAATTTACTCAAAAACTACTGAATATTTACTTAAATTATAAAGCTGTAGAGTTTGTTTGAACGCTATAATCTCAGGAACTACAGGTTCGATTTGAAAAATATTTTACTGTTGGATAGCCCATTTATAAAGGAAGGCTATAGGCTATATAATATCAAGCTACGACCAATAGGAGCGGAGCAGCAATGTGTTGCAAAAACGGCGAAAGACGAAGTTGCGGGTCAGCTTGTCAATACTATCCATACTAATATTATAAATGTGAAAGTAACTCTGTCTGTCTGTCTGTCTGTCTGTTACGCTTTCACGCTCAAACAGCTAAACCGATTTAGATGAAATTTTGTATGGAGATAGTTTGAGTCCCGAGGAAGGACATAGGATAGTTTTTATCGCGATAACCGACATCCACGCGGGCGGAGCTGCGGGCGAAAGCTAGTAATATTATAAAGAGAAAAGATTATTTGATTGTTTGTTTGTATTAAATAGGCTCCGAAACTACGGGACGGATTTAAAAAATATTTCATCGTTGTGAAGCTACACTAACTCCGGGTGACATAGGCTTTTTTTTATCCATGTAGAACTACATGGATAAAAAAACGGGAACGGAAACTACGCGGGTGAAACCGCGAGGCGTCCGCTAGTATTATATATATTTTAAGAAAATATAAAGTAGGCAATGTAACTGGCATATCCTAGAACCTACCAATGAGAGATGTGCGATATCTACCAATTTCGATGATTTCGATGTGGCTCGAGTTGAGAATTAAGGCCTGTGTACTCTCTTAAAGAGGAGGCCTGTCTCCTGCAGTGAAATCTTTGGCTCACCAAATGATAAGTCCCAGTTACCTAACAAAAATATGCCTATTATATTACAAAAGTAGCCCTAAAAATGTTCTTGTTGTGTCAATAAAGGTCTATCTATACTTACGACACATACAAAAAAAACTACATTACTTGTACCACTTGTAAATTGCACAGCAAATGAGAACACCGTGCGATTAACTGGACTCACAATTAGCTAGTCCTTTTTATTCTTCGTACAACAAACAAAACGCAATGTATCTCGCTCTATCTCATATAAACACACATCTATCTATTTTACAAAGAGCCCGGTGCTTATTCAAGCAGTGAAGGGCATATGCTCCGTAATTTATATACAGTTAGTGATCAAAAGATGTCCTTTGGCAGTCATCGAGGCGATATCACAGGCGCGCCGAATTGTTCGATAAAATCTTGCAGGGGCTATCTCCTTAACGCTTCGATAAGGTTCTAGTAGATTAATTATTGGCGGTTTTGAGAATAGGTACCCTTTGTGACTTTGTGTGACATTTATATGTGTGGGTAATTTATATTGTGGAGATACCTGTATTTTAAAAGAGGTGAGGGTTGATATTGTTAGCATCCTAATAGGGTAACTGTGTAAGTTGGTTTTGCACCTTAAACCTAGGCCAGGTTTAACAATCTTAGACCAAAAGGTAACAGTTTAAATAAAAAAATACACTATTTTTTTCCGACTACGGCGAAGCAAAAAAGGAGGGGTAATGTTTTTAGCAGTCTATATTTGTTTGTATTTACGTATGTTACACCGTAGCGCCTAAACTACTGATCCGAGTTTGATTAATGTAGTGTTAACAATGAGTGAATTCAATCGATTCGTTATTATGATGCGGGTGGGAGATTGATTTGATACCAAACGCATTGCTAGTTTTGTTTGCATTAAGTCTATAATTGCGTAGTAGGTATCTCTTCATAAAATACAATAAAATAGTAGAAACGTCAAAATTATTTTGACGTTTTGGTTTGACAATAAAATCCCTGTGATTGGTTAGTATTAAAACAATGTAAAAAGATTTATGACAAAATTTCTGCTTATTAATGTCATGAGTTTAATTAAAATACGTTTCGAAATAGATCCACTCCGTATATTATACACCGAGAGTACATGATAAGCTTCATTACAAAGTGGTCCTTCGGAACAAAGTGGTCCGAATTAGTCCGAGCTTTTATATCCGTGAGAGATTTCTATGTGTGCATTGCTCGAACGCGTTTATATACGGACTAATTTGCATATAAGTTTAAAAAGTGTTGCGTTAAAATCCGGCGTCGGTGCTTTTACAACGTTCTCAATGTAATAATCTGATCTATTTCCAACGCCCAGCGTTCAAAATACAACAGTGCTAAAAAAGCGTCTCGTTTAGAAAACGCTGTCGTGAACATGTACAAGGGAATGCTTTTTTTCTATTTGAAGCTATTACCGAACTTTAGAAAAGCTCCCGTACGAATGAGGTCCAAAAAGTGATTACTTACTCTGTGGTCTAAAGCTTACTATTATCATTTCTTAATTTGAATCGGTTCAAACATTCCACGATTTCAATATCTGTCAAACTTATTTTGACAAATAAAGCTGTAAATGTTTGAAAGCACGGCAGTCCTCTTATTTTTTATTACAAAGCGCGGGCATTTTCTTACGTTTTTTTTTAAACATAAGTAGCGCAATTGTATCCTATTTAATCCTTTTTAAAACCATTTTGGGTTGTTCTTAAATAATACAATGGTAGTTTCAATTGGCTATAGAAACTTTTTTAAGTGTACAATAATCTTTTGCGCGGGTTTCGCAATCGATTTGATTGATTGCGGTTGGCGCCATCACATTTAAGCAGTTTTACTTGATTAAAAATCATAAAATTTGTAAAGACTATTAGTCTTATAAGATTTGATTGGAGTTAATATTGTTTTTATGTTGAAATGAATTATGGCGGTCATTTTGCTATGGCGTGGGTTGGCTGTTTGAGTGATTCCATGGTCAATTTCAAGAGTTGAAGTCCTGGGTTTATTATAAGTAGGTAGTGGTATCAGTTCTAAGCGTCGTGATTCTATATTTGATTATTGTCCGTTTAGTTATTCAAACTAGAAACAAACCTCTAAATAGTACATTCCGGAATTAAAAGAAATCCGAATCACCTTTTTTTTTAATATCATATATCTGTAGAAGTACCTACTGGGTCGATTTTGATTAGTTCTTATGGAATTTGTTTGAGATAGTTTTTATTTTGTAAACCAACATCCACGAGAGTCGCTGGTTAGTTAACTTCTAGTTTCGGCGACTTCAAATTTTTCGACAAGAATTCAAAAATCAGCTCAATATTTTCAGAGATAGCGCGTTCAAACAAAGAATCTTTGTACCTAATATTAGTAAAGAAACTAAGTATATTAATTTACACGTACTTCTAAGATATTTACTACAACCATTAAATAACATAGTAACTTAACAGTATAGCATTTCTGGTTGTCCATTTGTCATCTGACCCCAACGGGGTTCACGCGCCAATGTAAACACAGCCGTTTTACAAACGATACGTGTGCACACGCCCTTATGTTCAACAACTAAACTCAGGGTTGTCAGCAAACTGTTTTAAAGTAATTCGGTCTCTTTTTAGACGGCATTATTGATCTAGTTAGTGATTAGTGACTGACCGCTAAGCCAGAGGTCGTGGGTTCTATTCCCACCCAGGATAAATCTTTGTGCTTATCACACAAAGATTTATTCTGGGCTCAGCCTAGTTTGGGATCAAATGACTGTGAGTGAGTTGTTTCAAGATATTTAAGATTTATTTGATTTGCAAGGCTAAGTTCCTGAGCCGATGGATATGCGTGAAACCAGGGTAGCAATGGAGAATGCAATTTTACTGTGATAACAGACAACCTCGGAATGTGTAAAAATATATAAAATTTAAAAGCGATTACTGTATTCTAAAAACAGGTTATTCATTAATACCTAATAGAACTAGGTAATTAATGTTTTATTGTATCTAATAATAACGTTGTAAAAAAAATAGACACTAGTGATTATGAACAGCTTTATGTTTAGGTATAGAGAGTCTTAGAAGCAATGATGAAGGTTTCATCACTAATCATGTATTTCTTTAGGGAAGAAAATGTAGATTTAATTAGTTACCAGAAATACCTATTTTTTGCTATTTAGGGAACATCTTATCCTAAAAATATTGAAAATATAACAATACCATCCCGCACACTTTCATGAATTTATGTTAAACCTGCTAATATTATAAATTGGAAAATTGTGAAAATGGATGGATGTATGGAATTATGGATGTTTGTAACTCTTGTACCCAAATCTACGGAACGAACGATCGGATAATAATTTTTTACAGTACCTAATTAACAAAAAAAAAAAAAAAAAATAACGCGGAAATCTAGTAGGTACCTACCTAATATTTAATAATAAAATTTTGTTATATAGCTAACAGTGCCAACCCTATTCGTAAACTCGGATTAGGGCTTCGGTGACGTAACTGATAGTCTAGTGCAGCTATACTCTAAGTGTGTTCCGCGGAACCCTAGGGTTCCGTGATACCTCTGTCGGGGTTCCGCAAGAATTTAGAAATAAAAAAATCAAAACACCTCTCTCTGGTCGCTCCGCGGCTGTGCGGACTCCGCGGCCGCGCGGAGACAAAACGCTATGAATGTTATTTATTTATTTATTTGTATTTGTATAAGCTTGTGTTACATTAGCTGGTACAATATCTTATAAGTTTGGTCTCAACAATTTTATACTTGTACAACGCGTTCGCTCTAAGTTTGCCGGTCTGTGGAATGCGCGTACCCTCCCCCACGTGACAACAAAACTTATAATGTGTCATAGTTTTACCCAAATATCTACCGTACACAATTTTTATTGTTACAATTAAATAAAAAATTTCGAACGTCATACACTCATACCTATCGCCAGCGGCAAACTTAAAACGAGCGGGTAGTATACTTGTAAGCGCTCAGTCTCTTTGATAAAAGCTGCCTCTGAATTAGACGCTATAGTTGTCAACAAGCGACTTTCGTCTCTAACTTCAAAAGATAAAGTCGATATTGTTTACAACGCTATTTTTAAATTTCTGTTTTTATTTTTGCTTTTTGTTTATCAAAGGTGCCGACTCGAGTATTTTCGAGAATATTTGAGATCGAGTCTAGGACTAAGTATAAAAGCGGCGATCGCGCGTTGGCGTCGTCAGTTGATGATTAGCGTTCGGAGCGATAAGTTACTACCTACTTACAAGCTCGCTAGCGAGAAACTAGTGTTCATTGTTTTACTGCCTGCTGTATTCTGTTGTCTCAGTTTTATACATTTCTTCCCTGTAGGTTCTAAATTTAGTCTCTTATACGCAGTAACGATTGTGCATTATTTAAACCCCACTATCCTGACTTGTAACATTATAAATAAAGAAGAATGGAACGTTGGCTTAAAGGTGTTAAACGTGTTCCAACAACATCTTCTAATGACGCTGAATGTTCAAAAGCAATGCGCGCGGAGAATTTAGCAATCACCGATCCAGAAGATGATGCCACGAGTGCCACGACGTCAAGCTCGACGGTTTCAAAGACGAAAAAAAGGAAGTATGATGAATCTTATATCAGTTTCGGATTTGTTGATTCCAACGGCTCACCTCTCTGCATGCTCAATAGTAAACTGCTTCCTAATAGTTCCATGGCACCTGCCAAATTGCGTCGACATTTAGAAACCGTACACCCCGAGACTAAAGACAAGAATAAAGAATTTTTTGTTCGCAAAAAAGATCAGTTATTAGAAAGTCAAAAAAATATGATGCATGTAACACAAACTACCAACGAAAAGGCCACGGAGGCATCATATTTAGTTAGCTATCGCATTGCACAAGCAGGTGAAGCGCACACTATCGCTGAGAAATTAATAAAACCATGTGTATTAGACATAACAAAATGTATGCTTGATGAAAAATCTGCATAGCATCTTTCTACTGTTCCGCTATCAAACGATACTGTTTCACGACGAATCCATGATCTGGCAAGCTACGTCAAACAAGAACTAGTTACACGTCTACAAAATACACGATTCGCTTTGCAAATGGACGAGTCGACTGATGTCGCTGGTTTGGCTATCCTGCTGGTTATTGTGAGATATCCATATAAAAGTTCTTTTGAAGAAGACATGCTTATGTGTTCATCGCTGCTTACAAACACTACCGGGGAAGAAATTTTTAATAAAATAAATATATTTTTTGAAGAACATAATCTCAGTTGGAACAATTGCATTGACATTTGTACAGATGGGGCCAAGGCGATGACAGGTAAAACAGCAGGAGCAGTGTCACGAATGAAAAATAAAGCGCCTAATTGTAGTTCCAGTCATTGTATTCTGCATAGACAAGCACTTGCGATGAAGCAAATGCCGTCTAATCTAAAATTAGTTATGGATGAAGCGGTAAAAATAATTAATTTTATCAAATCACGACCACTACAATCCCGATTGTTCTCATTATTGTGTGAAGATTATGGCAGCAAACATAAAACACTGCTGCTCCATACAGAAGTGCGATGGCTGTCTCGGGGAAAAACTTTAACAAGGCTATTTGAACTTAGAGCCGAGTTACAAATGTTTCTTTCAGCAGATACTTCTTTTAATTTGAAGGACCGTTTGTATGATAAAACTTGGTTGTTCCGATTGTCTTTTATGGCGGATATCTTTCAAAAACTTAACGAATTAAATTTATCGTTGCAAGGTAAACAGACAACAGTGTTTCAGGCCTATAATAAAATAACTGCTTTTAAAAGAAAATTAGATTTTTGGATCATTTGCATTGGTAAGAAAGAAATAGAAAGTTTTACGTTACTCAGTGAGTTTGTTAGCGAAAACGACTCAGAAATGTTTGAAGATAATGTGTTTGAAGAATTGGTCCAATATCTCAGTTCGATGCGCGCATCTTTTGAAAAGTATTTTCCCGAAGAACACAATACAAAAATTAAAGTGAACTCCTGGATTCATAATCCTTTTTTACCCAACTTGGAAAAGCCTGAAAACATGTCAAATGAGATATATGAATCTCTTTTAGAAATGTCATCAGACACAAGTATGGAGTCATTGTTCAAAACGACGCCTCTTAATGATTTTTGGTGCAGAATCCAAGATGAATATGCAATGCTTGGCCAAATGGCTCTGGATATTCTTCTCCCGTTCCCAACTACATATTTGTGCGAAACAGGATTCTCTACCTACGCAGCCACGAAAACAAAATATCGCAATAGACTGGACGCCGAAGCTGATATGAGACTCCAACTTTCTTCCATCAAACCTGATATCAAGCAATTGATGAAAAATAAAAAACAGTTTCATACCTCCCACTAGTTAGATTTTTTCTTTTTTAATGTTTTCTATTATTGTCCTTACCAAGTGGTGAAGTAAATAATAATTAGTAACTGTTACATTGTACTTTTATTATGCTGATTAATAAAGAATACACTTATAAAAATAATTGTTTTATTGTAGGGTTCCATCAAGTATTTTGCTTCCCAAAAGGGTTCCGTCATTTAAAAAGTTTGAGAACCACTGGTCTAGTGGTATAATCCGTCCCGGCGGGACACTGCGGTCATACGCGACTGTACAACACTAGTTTTTAAAAAGTTAACGTGTGTACATTATAATAATGGCCAACTGAGCTGTCATCATTTTCACAGCTCCGAAAGAACAAAGTGTACTGTACATCTAATAATTTAGATGTTCTTTTTTCAATCTAATGATTGATGATAAGACAGATTCTCATCAACTCAAAATTAAGAAGAAACCTAAAAACCCATTTGAGTATATCTCAATGTCAAACATCATATGAAAATCCGGGAGACTTTGAAAACTACAACTGGACAAAAAAATTGCCCTGTGAACTATGACAGAATATACTTCTTTCTAAATTAAGTCCATTTCTGACCCTCTTCTGCTCAGCCCTTTAGGAAAAAATAGCTTGAAGGTTAGCCCAACATGTGTAGTTCCCACTGAATTCGATACTAAGCTAATATTTGCGGCGGATCAGGCAGATCAAATACATTGTTTCGGCACTTCACTATTCATGGCTACTAATGAAACTCGTTTGATACTCGAAAGACAAAAACATTTTGAGTTGATTTTGGTCATTTCTCTCTCTCTCTCTTTCTTTTTGTTGCAGTACTGTCTCGTGAATATTCAGCACGTGGTTAAGAGTATTGGTTGATAGTCTTGTCGGGCTGTTAGTCCACTAACTTGGATCCCATTTCTTTCTGTTTTCTGATAAATAACTGAGACTTTTTTTTCTGTATAGTAAGAAGTATTGACGATCAGTAGTTTTCAACTTTTAAGGCAACGTCAATCAATAAATAAATGAATTTCGCGTCATTGTGCGAGGTTGCTTTAAAAGTTGACCTTTTTTCCTTTTATTTATTAGATCGTTATTCTTTAGCCATCTAAACAATGACACATATTTGAGAGCTCGAATCTAATATAATTAATATTAAGTAACGTAAACTTAGCATAACTAAAATCATGGATATATTGTTATATATCCATGCTTTTAGTACAATATTATAAAGGCGAAAGCATTCTGCCTGTCCTTGTGTATTTTTATTTGTTCAGCATTAATATAGCAATAGCCGTATTTCGGGAAACGAACATACACTGATCGTAGCTCTTATGACGCTCTTCGAACGCTCACAAAACACTTACCTAAATTCTCACAACTTCCTCGCCTTAATCGAGAATGTATAGTATCACTCCGCTAATCTATTTGCAGGCCAGTATTTACTCCGGCCCCTAGTTACAAAAACCGACAATTGATACGTAGGTGGGTCCGTTTCGACCAAACTAACGGTGCAAATATTTGAGTTTCGCACTTGACTAGATATGTAACGGGAAAGATTTTCGATCAATCAATAATTGTTATATGTGGGTGGTATATTACAAAGGAGTGGTCACTCAAAATTCTTTATTCTCTTAGATGTTAAATCTACACAAGACTTGTAATAAATCATTGATATGACTCTAGATTTTTACATTTAATGACAAGTTTGCAAGAATAATAAAAGCAATAGTTTAACCGGAGTAACATGACTCACATGGCACGCCATTTTATTCCTATATTGTATATTATAAAGAAGTTGTAGGGGGTCATCTCTGGTTCTAAAAAAACTTTTACCAATAGAATACTACGTTATTTGTGAGTGTCATAGGCTATAACATCATGGTACGACCAATAGGAGCGGAGCATCAATGAAAAATGTTGCAAAAACGTGGGAAAATGACGCAAACGAAGTTGCCCGCACAACTTTGTTTGCATCATTTTCCCCCTTTTCGGTTATAAGGCAGTAAAGGAGTGATTTTATGGGAATAATTATTTAGGACTAGCTTTCGCCCGCGTGAATGCCGGTTTTCGCGATAAAAACTATCTCATGTCCTTCCCCGGGACTCAAACTATCTGCATACCTAATTTCATCTAAATCGGTTTAGGTGAGCGTGAAAGCATAACAGAAAGACAGACAGAGTTACTTTCACATTTTTATTATTAGTCTGGATTATGCTAGACTTACGTTAAGACCAATAATTTCAGCTGTCACCATATGCCTTGCAAAATTTCACCCAAGCCAAGCTAGCTATGTAAGCCAAGGGGTGAAATCTATAGACTCGTCCTTGGCTTAGCTCAAGTTAAGCATAAGTAAAACTTGAAGAAAATCTTGACAAAGCAAATGCTGACCGTTGAAATTTTTGATCATAGTGCAAACTTAGCATAATCTGGGTACATTATATCAACAAAGTCAACGGTCAACACCTGCTTTGTCATGTTTTGTAATGTTTTACCTACGCCACAGATAATATAATACTATACTAGTACAGATACCTCATCCCATACAAAGAAATGCGATCGTCCTAACTCGGGCTCGTTTTCGGGCTTGTTTACGGAGACGCTAGATGGCATTAGCAGTGGTGCATAGCAAGCGACATCTAGTGATTCAGGCTACAGCTGATTGATTTTAATGGCCCTCCTTACTAAAGTCGCCAAAAGATGGCGGTAAAAACATCGAGGGATGAAAATTGAGGCCTCCGCTTGGTTTGTTCTAGGTCGTGCGTTTACTTGGAAATAAAGTTGGTTGCTATTTGCTACTACGCGGTCATCGGCCGCGCTTAGGTCCGTATTAATAGACGAAGCTCAGATTCGTTCTAAAGAACGATATCATCTAAGTTCCCTTCTAAGTGCGGTTAGCGTCTTGGGATCGGCACTAATTAATAAACATGTATTGATAGCTTATATCGCGCCCGTACAAATAACGCAGAAAATCGCCTTAAATGACGTCATTCGAGTGCAGACCTCAAAAATATTGTAATTTGACCCTAATAGGCGACGACACTACATAATTACATTAAACGAATTTGTTATTGCTAAAGTAACTCGTCGGTGTACACCTCAAAGTTGAACCTACTTCTATTATGATATAATGTACCCATCTATGCACCGACTGTGGTAAAGTAACTTTACCACAGTCGGTGCATAGATGGGTGACCCTCGTCTAAAATGTTATACTTACATCAATCATCTTTTTGGTCTTGGTTTATTGTCAGAGAACATTTTTTTATACTTATTTAAATGTAATCGTGAAAAGATTATGCATAATTTCACAAAATCCACAATTTAGGATTAAAATTGACATAATCAACGACGATAATATAGTATTATATTATCTGTGACGATATCAATGGCAAAAATATTATTTTTTTGCCTTAATTTTTCTGTATTATGACTTGTCTATTAAATAGAACGGAGTCTCGAACTCGTGTTCAAGGTCGATCTTACGTTTGAGATCGTTTTAATAATACGGGCCTTAAGAATGTAACTGTCAGAGTCCTTAAATAATTTTATTGTAAATATTCATTAACGACTACATCGGGAGTAGGTATTTAACTCTTTTTTTAACCCTCGACAAAAATGACGAGTGTTATAAATTTAACGCGTATCTGCTTAATGATGTATCTGTGTGCCTGTCTGTAGCAACGTAGCTTCCAAACGGATGAACCGATTTTGATTTAGTTGTTTTGATTGAAAGTTGACTTGATCAAGTGTTCTTAGCTAAAATTTATGAAAATCGGGATTTTCTACTTCATTTCAATTACTTACCTAAGGACGAGAAACCCTTCTTAAGATTTCCTCGTCATTCCGGTTTGTTAAGATATTTGTGTCAAAACTTTACCGCCTATATATTACGAACTATAAGGCGCAGATCCATCTTGTTTCTACTTAAACTTCTTGTTTTGACGAGATCTACGTGACCACGGGGTCAAAACTTTAAACGGCTATATTTTACGAACTATGGGGCGCAGACCCATCTTGTTCCTACTTAAACTTCTTGTTTTGACGAGATCTACGTATTCGCGGGGTCAAAACTTTTAACGCCTATATCTCATGAACTATAAGTCGTAGACCCACCATGTTTGTACTCAAACTTGATGTTTTGATGAGATCTATGTGATCACGGGGTCAAAACTTAAAACGTTTATATCTTACGAACTATGGGGTGCAGACCCATCTTGTTTGTACCTACTGAAACTTCTTGTTTTGACGAGATCTACGTGATGGCGGGGTCAAAACTTTGAACGCCTATATCTCACGAACTATAAGTCGTAGACTCACCATGTTTGTACTCAAACTAGATGTTTTGATGAGATCTATGTGATCACGGGGTCAAAACTTTAAACGCTTATATCTTACGAACTATGGGGCGCAGACCCCTCTTGTTTGTACTGAAACTTCTTGTTTTGACGTGATCTACGTGATGGCGGAGTCAAAACTTTGAACGCCTATATCTCACGAACTATAGGTCGTAGACCCACCATGTTTGTACTCAAACTTGATGTTTTGATGAGATCTATGTGATCACGGGGTCAAAACTTTAAACGCTTATATCTTACGAACTATGGGGCGCAGACCCATCTTGTGTCTACTTAAACTTCTTGTTTTGACGAGATCTACGTGATCGCTGGGTCAAAACTTTGAACGCCTATACCTCACGAACTATAAGTCGTAGACCCACCATGTTTGTACTCAAACTTTATGTTTTGATGAGATCTATGTGATCACGGGGTCAAAACTTTAAACGCTTATATCTTACGAACTATGGGGCGCAGACCCATCTTGTTTCTACTCAAACTTCTTGTTTTGACGAGATCTACGTCATCGCGGGGTCAAAACTTTGAGCTCCTATAACATACGAACTATAGGGCGTAAACCCACCATGTTTGTACTCAAACTTGATGTTTTGATGAGATCTATGTGATCACGGGGTCAAAACTTTAACGGCTATATTTTACGAACTATGGGGCCCAGACCCATCTTGTTTCTTCTTAAACCTCTTGTTTTGACGAGATCTACGTGATCGCGGGGTCAAAACTTAGAACGCCTGTATCACACGAACTATAAGTCGTAACCCCATCTTGTTTGTACTCAAACTTCTTATTTTGATAAGATCTATGTGATCACGGTGTCAAAACTTTAAACGCCTAAATCTTACTAACTATTGGGCGCAGATCATCCTTGTTTGTGTTTAAACTTCTTGTTTTGACGAGATTTACGTGATCGCAGGGCCAAAACTTTGAACGCCTATTTCACACAAACTATAGGTTATTTGTACCAACCAACCAAACCAACCTTATTTGTAATCAAACTCGTTTGAACGAGTAACAAAGTGTGAGTGAGAATCCAAGTAGATCTGCGCCCCATAGTTCGTGTGATATAGGCGTTTAATGTTTTAACCCCATAGTCACATAGATCTCATCAATCAAAACAAGAAGTTTGAGTACAAACATGGTGAGTCTATGCCCTATAGTTTGTGTGATATAGGAGTTCAAAGTTTTGACCCTGTGATCACATTGATCTTGTAGAAACCAGAAATTTGAGAACAAAAAGGTAGGTAGGTCTGCGCCCCATACTTCGTAAGATATAAACGTTTAATAAATAAAAAAATAAAATCGGAGGCACTTTCCTAAGTTTGTCGAGATTCATTAATGCCTCCGACTGCATGAAATTGTATAATTATGTAGGGGATCTTGTTTCCATCTGTTTTGTGCAGGCGGGTTTTTTATTTTTATAATTTATTTTTTTATTTAATACTTTTTAGTTGTTGTAGGATGTAACTGATGTAGCAACTTACTTTTATCACAGCTATTGTCAAGTATTGAAAATTGAAAAATCAATGGTTGCTAACTAACTTTTTTAGTATTACAGTCATAATCATGTTATACCTTTTTGAAATGCTTAAGATGAGCTCTTTAATTTGATACGCATATTACAGTATTCGAAACAATTATTTTTTTCACTCCTCTTTATTTTGACATCTCATAGCCGCCATGTTTGTTTTTTAAAAACGTCATCTATCTAAGAACACTTGAGCAATTATTACGAATCTAACGACGTGTGAATTGTATAAATCCGTTCAATGGATTGTGAGATATCAGGTAATAAAGAATATTACATACATACATACAAGATACGCGCGAAAAACATAACCCTTCTTTACAGTCGGGTAAAAATGACACAACTCAACATTATTTTGTCCCCGTGATCCCGTGTCGAAGCACCGTACTGCACGTCTCGCGGGGCCTCTTTGATGCATTGATTTGTAAATATCGAATATTATCTTGGCGCAAGACCGACTGTCGATCGAATTCTTTTCGGTCATTTCGATTTTGATGGATTTTAGTCCTGAGTTCTGCAGGACTGTGATTAGGCGCAGGACCAATTGGGGCGATCCTGCGCCTATTCCCTCTTCGGTCATGTCGATTGTAATGCATTTTCGTAGGTACTGTAGGACTGTGATTAGGCGCAGGTCCGATTGGTCGATCATGCGCCTATTCCCTCTTCGGTCATGTCGATTGTAATGCATTTTCGTACTGCAGGACTGTGACTAGGCGCAGGACATGTCGATTGTAATGCATTTTGTTTTGTAGGACTGTGACTAGGCGCAGGCTTGATTCGTCGATCCTGCGCCTAGTCCCTCTTCGGTCATGTCGATTTTGATGGATTTTCGTCTCGAGCTGAGTAGGACTGTGGTACTAGACGCAGTCTGTCTGTCTTTTAGATGCACATACTTGCACTTGCACCAATACTAGATAATGTATGGGACAAAGTACAAAATCGCTGTTTGAGCGAATTTATAAAAAAGTGACACTGTATTTTTATGAATTTGCTCATATCTCGAAAACAGTGCTTTCAATCAAAAAAATAATAAAAGTTAATACATTGTTCAGCTTTGATGCAAGTTTTTTTCGATTTTTCGCATTATGTCCTTTTTTTATAAATTTGCGCATAACTCGGAAACGAACCACACTGTTGGACCGAAAATGGCATAAACTCGTAGGTTGCTATCAACTCAAATATAAAAAACAATATAGTCTAGTCCCATTTTATTTAGTATATTTACGTATTTACTATTTGTAAGATAACCTTGACCGATCCGAAAGTTAGTTCCTCGGGTAAACAATACGAAAAATAATAAAAAAATAATGTCTATTAAAACAACATTATAACTTAACAATCACGTTTTTAGTAGGCTCATTCAAAAGGAAACAAATTTTAAGTTGTGTCGTATAACCGTTAGGGTAGTGTAGCAATGCGTCGGCATTACCAGGTTTAAGCGCCCGACCGCCCGACCGCCCGACTGGCCCTACCGACATAAAATAACGACACTACAGAAGGCATGCTTCATACAATGCATGCTTTACGTACTTTAGACTGCATAGACATCGTTCACGGGCATTGCTTTTTTTTTGGAATATTATTATATAATTGGCTAACCGTGCATTCGTCTAAGTTATTTTCGGTTACTTTGTAATATAGGTATGGCATTCAATATAAATTAATTCATTATTAGCTTTAGCAACCATATCTAAAACAAACTACAAAAAGGTGTGTTTTACTTATTGTATAACCCAAAGTTTATTGACTTAGCGCGGGCGGTCGCGCTAACTGTGCGCGTCTACTGTAGGTATAAATAATGAAATACATTATTATGAGCTAACTTTCTCTATTCTCGGCATTTTGTGACATCGGTCGGTACATTTGATCGGAAGCCGGCGTCTTTGAAAACACCGCTGGTACGTACCTATTTATAACCTGACCTTGATTATTATTTTTAAAATGCATTTTTATTTCAAACTAGCTTTCGCCCGCGGCTCCGCCCGCGTGGATGTCGGTTATCACGATAAAAACTATCCTATATCCTTCCCCGGGACTCAAACTATCTCCATACCAAATTTCATCTAAATCGGTTAAGCTGTTTGAGCGTGAAAGCGTAACAGACAGACAGACAGACAGACAGACAGACAGACAGACAGAGTTACTTTCACATTTATAATATTAGTATGGATAATTTATTTCGTTCGCAAAAACATGGGCTTCGGCTGTCCGGTTGGTTTTGGTAATTTGAAGAAGGATTTGACGCAGGATCAATGTGTCATAAATGTGTCAATAAATCATAAAATTTGAGTGGGACAAGGCGCAGGATCGACGAGTAGTCTTGTCCCTAGTTATAGCCCAATAGAAGTTAATGGAGTCATAGGGCAGAAGCCCATCAAAACCGACACCACCGACGAGCGACTAGGCGCAAGACCAACGAGTCGGTCTTGAGTCTTTGTTTAGTAGTTGGTTGACTTTAATTTTTTTCTTTATCACAATATGGCGTCTGGCTGTCGCCATTTTGAATTTCGATTGCTGTCATGTCTTTACAAGATTAATACGAATCGATCGACGTATGAATCATCAAAATTGATCAAAATCACATACATACATACATACACGTCAAACACATTACCCTCCGTAGTCGGGTAAAAATACACATTCAATAGCGGGTCCTGCCTAAGGCGTTGAGGGGAAGTGTATGATTATGTACTTATTAACCCCCTCCCTCCCCCCTCGCCACATCGCGTGAACTAACTCACTCTTGGCCGGTGTTACCCCCTCCCCCCAGAACATGACGGGCAATGGAACAGGAGTCTAGTTCTTTTATGGGGTTTAAAAGCCTCCAATTCTTTTATCTCTAGTTGTAATTTACTACAAATTCATGTCACTCTTACTTCTCGTCGAAAAATAAGTAAAATATATCAACAAAATGTAGGTATGGTCAGAATCGGAATTCCGTATTTTATCTATTGTTATATTGAACCAGTTTAATGTTTAAGTTGTGCCTATCATAACGTAGTACAAATAAATTGCCGCTAGAGTTATGACTTTGTCAGAATCTTTGTAAAGTTATGGAAATTTGATTTAGGAACCTATTATTTTACAAGCCCTTGTATAGCTTAATAATAAAAAATTAATAATACACATTTTTAGTACCTATCTTCTGATATTCCAAGTTTTAAAAAACTTCAATATCAAATCGATACTTATAACGCCATCTGTTGATATTTATTTGACCTACATTTCTGTTTCTTCGTGATGAGACCCCGTGCCTACGCTAAGCTTCATCTAAGCCAAAGTACACTTTATACATCTCAGCCTTAACAGCGCGTTCTGCTAAAATTCTCCAACACGAAACCATCTCGAATTAGCACGAAATGTCAGACAACGGAATTCTCAATCGTAAAAATTGTTAAGCGTCAATAGCGCGCTTAATTACACAAAAATAGATTAAACGACTTACCTAGTTAACCAGTTTTCATTTATACTATTTCAGTAATGGAAATTATATCCTACATTGTGCGTGACTACTCGTGTTTCAACCAACACCTATTTGTTACTTCTATACGCGTCGAGTGACGAAATAACACTATATTATAAAGGCAGCCACAAATTTGTTTATTAATGCTGTTAAAAAACTAGAATATATTACTGGCTTGACTCGCAATGGGCGAGAAATGTTAGTTTATTTTGCCTTACAATTCCAATTTATATAATACGAAGTAGGTACCTATTTTTGTGGTTGAAGTGATTTTATTAACGCGTAAAAAGTACCATCTATCTAAACTGTTTGTTACTCAAATGAAGTAATGTTTACGCGGTGATAGGCAGAGCTGATGTTCATTGCTATCTTTACCTGTTTGATATCACTCAGTCGCTATTCCACATATAAAATTCAAAAGTTCAACCCCCTTGCCCCTCTACAAAATAATTTCCAAACCCCTACACGATGTATACAAACCACATTACTTATGCAACATCCAACTACACAATTTATTCAAATACACGCTTTGTATATAAACAAACCGCCATTTTGTTCAAACAAGTATTAACTCCACAATTGTCCCAACGGTATCTCTTCTGAAACATTCAAGAATATCGTAAACACCAGTTACATCCGGACTACAGTGTGTTATATGTCCGACAAAGATACTAACCGTTTTTATTGGCGCCATCAGAGGTATTGAAAACGAATAAATAATTCAACAAAGGGAACTGCGTGCCGGATCGCGTGAGCCCTGTGCGTGATCCGCCATCTTGTTACCCAAAAATTGGCGGGAAAATTGAGAAAGCGACACTTCTATGTACCACAGAGTATAATAAACTCACACGAAATTTATGCAAACGGCCACCCCAAGGAAGCATTAAAAAAATAAAACACGTAAATTATTCGGAAATTCTTCGAATGATTTTCGGTGCTTAATAATGAAGCTGATTTTATTGCGAGCGCCAAAGTTTCGAGTTTGATGTGTCTATTAAATTCTTTGTGGTTGGATTTGTTAGTTAGTAGAGTTGTGTTGGATTCTTTTAGTTTTGGTCATAATAATAGTTAACGAAGATAGCAATCATACTAGTTAGGGTCGTATCAAAATTTCCTTCACGAGACCATTAAATTTAGAATTAAGTATAGCTACCCATCAAATAGTAAAAACATCGCAACAAAAAATTAAAAAAGCAACAAAGTAAAACCCAAAATGGCTGCCAAATAAATTCCTAACAAAAATAGCTTACGTTCGAAATTCAAAATTTTTACACCGACACCTCAGCCGTAAATAAAAAAGGCGAAATAAAAAAACCGCGAAACTTAGAAAACACTCAAACTTCACTTTTATTTTACGTTTAGTGCCAATAAAAACGTCAGCGGGAACATACTTCCCAAAATTCGAGGTTCACAACTCACGGAAAAGTAGCAGCGTGTGACAATAAAATGTCCAATACAAGTGGCATTAGACTCAAACCTCCAAGATAGCTCTGAATCACGCATCTACGCCAAATAACCAACATAGAAAGACCTGCCACACCTTCGCAACTTAACCAAAAGTTTCGTAAAGTGTTTCCCACGTAAAGTTCAGAGAAAACTGGTCATAATATGCTTGTCGGTGTCTATATGTGAGGAAGGGGAGGCCAAATCACCTATTATTAAGGGGGGTGCCAAACTAACGATTTTACGTGTTGTGCCTTTTTATGTGTTCCGTTTGAATAGCACAGTCTGATGGTGTAATTTTGGTGTAAAAGTCTACATGGTGTGCTCATTTATCGAGTGGTAGGTTTTGTTAGAGTAATGACGGACGTGTTACGTTAGTATCCATTAAAATCGTGGGGTAGATGCGTGACGTAATAGATTTACGTAAGTGCTTTTGCTGAAAGAGCTTGTTTCAAAGTTTTGCAAACAAAAAACAAGTATAGTATGGGTATTTCAAATAGTAAATGTGAATATCGCGACAGCAAAAAGTATGAATATAGTGTATTTTGTGACCTGTTTAAATATTTGTAAACCATGTAACATCTAAATAGTTCAACTCATAGTTATTTCTTTATTTTTTTGAAATTTATGCTTGCAAAGTAAACGGCTTTTTTCTCAAATCTATATTCTATATTAGTATTATAAAGCTGAAGAGTTTGTTTGTTTGAACGCGGTAAGCTCAGGAACTACTGGTCCGAAGTGAAATATTCTTTCACTATTGGATAGCCCATTTATCGAGGTAGGCTATAGGCAATATAATATCACGCTACGACCAATAGGAGCGGAGCAGCAATGAAAAATGTTGCAAAATCGGGGAAAATTAAAACAGACGAAGTTGTGCGGGACAGCTAGTATAAATATAAAATAAGTACGTTTTCAAGCTTTTCTTTGTTTTTTCTTTTGCTTCATCTTATTTTTGAGTAGCTGGCAATTTATTTTTTCAGAGAATTTTTGTCAAAGTGAAAATTTATTGTACATTTTAAACTGCACAAAAACTGTTATAAATCGATTTGACATGTCATAAGAAAATTATGACAGGTCAGTTTGCCGCCATTTTTCTTTTTATTCGAAGTATAAACTTTATAGACCACAAACTGAATATAGACCACATAGTGTATGTTTCCACTTGAAATGTACGTCGAATATATTTTGCGTCTGTATCCGTTGTAAATATTGAAGTGAGTGAACCTCTAGAGACTGCCAGGGAACTCGATAGGGAAATGATACAGAAACTAGACATGCTTCTCGAATATTCCAAGTTCTGGCATCCTATGAATTTTGTATTCGAACGCCAAAAGCTAGGCCGGCTTGTTGACTGTCAAAGTTTTTTTGCGACAGATCAAAAGAATTGTTTGTGTTGGATATGTTCTCGGGAAATTTATATAGGCACATGTACGTACATACTTCATTTGTGAATTTTCTTGTAGCACACGTGCTCCGCATTAAAGAATTCTTATTGCGTATTTTTAAATTAGGAACGTAGGTAATGATATTGATGCGAAGAACTGTCAAAAATTACGGTCAAATGGACGTACTTTTTGAGAGGTAAGAAGACTCCTATCAGATGTTCTAGCCATAGTTAGTCTAGCGCGCCGTTTTCAACGAGTGTCAAACGTCAAAAATAGTGACTTCCTTTTTTATAGTCTTACTGAGGGAATTCTCCTTAAAGACATTATACAATCAAAGTTAGTAGGTATATATGATGTTCCACTGCTGGGCACGGGTCTCCCCAGTACTTATTATAGGTCTTATTCTTCTCGAGCGAGTTTGCGATCGCAGTAAGGCTTTAAAATACGCAGCGGACGCTCCTGCCCGTCCGAGGTGTGAAATCCCTTAGTCGCCTTGACACGGGAAGAGATGGGGTGGTACTATGACATAACCCTCAAAACGAAGTAGACGCAAAAGGAAGTGGTGGTGTTATAAGTTTACGTGTGTTTGTGTGTTAAAAAAACAAAATTCTTTATTAACACTTGTGATTTGCCGGGATTCTATACACTCACTCATATCACCGTAGTCAAATTTTCGTTAGTCTCGCTAACGTAAGTTTGGCTACGTAGGTACACTTAGGTTAGGAGCACACGCTCGCCGCACGCCCGTGCAATGGTGTAAATAGTCTAACGGCTTACACTAAACACCTCACATAAAAAAAAGCCGGGATTCTACATGTACAAGTAATACCAAGTTCGCAAACAATAGGTAAAGCCGGAGAAAAGAACCTGACAATAAAAACTCGCGGCCACTCTTTTTAAATTGCCAATTTTACAATGTTTGAATGTTTATAAACTTGATATCTGGGTAAGGTGCTGCTACTATATAATATATATACTATACCTACACCATGTTAAAGGACTGATGCAAATTATATTATCAAAATAATTTGTATAGTATATTAGTCGCAGCAACCTTTTAACTTACCCTTAAGCTTTGTTTGATGGAAATCTGTTTAGCCGTTACGAAGATAATCAAGTTTTTGTCTTACTAACACCAAGTTACATTATAGCACTTTGACTTTTTCAGCTTGTCCTCGCCAAACATAACAAATAGGAACATGTCAAATACTAACTTTAAAAATAAACTTTTCAATTCAGAATAATATGGCTAATAACCTACTAATATTATAAATCCCATGTACGAATGGATAAGTTTGTTGCGTTTTCATGTAAAAATTACATAACGGATTTTGATGAAACTTTCCAGAAACGTAGTTTATAAATCAGAATAGCACTTAAGTTATAAAAAAATAAAAAACGCGAGTGACGCCGCGAGAAATGCTAGTATCAAATAATACGTCAAACGCACGAATGACAGCGAAGGCTAACTGTCACCGTAAAAAAAGAATTTCTAGAATCTGCTAAAATATCACAAATATTTTCCATATTGCCACGTAAAACATAACGCTTACCGTATATGCTATCAAATGACACTTCATAAAATATGACAAGAGGCGTCGCACCATCAATTCTTGCGTCATTTGCATGAAAGTACCATAAACAAGTCCCATTTGACACACCGTGCGTTCTGACACGACCCTGGCATCAAATATGTCCGTCAGCTCGAAGATATCGACAAGAAACGTCAAAGGAAGGTCATATTTTAATGACATTCATTAATTTGTATTGTTTGACGTTAAGCCTAAGATTGATTGCGTTCTGTTCTTTTTTGTTTGTTCTTTTTTATAGAGAGAAGGCAATGCTTTTACTGGGGACCAAAGAGGCGTTTTAAACTTTTAAGCACCCGTGTCTATGGTGGAGCCCAAATATTGGCTAGATTTTTTTTAGGTATAAAGATGTTGTTATGTTCTATGTCTTTATTATTTTTATTTTTTTTAATGGGACATAAAACAGTTATACGTTACAGTAAATTTTAGTAATAGGTACAATTTTAGCTTGGTAAACGTAAAACCCACACCAATGTCCGCGGATTAATATCTATAGAGTTGGTCATTATAATGGTTATTTTCTGAGAACCTTCATATACCTAAAATAAAGAATCAAAACGCAGATTATTCCACCTGAAAAGTACCTACCAAATATCAGAACTTAAAAATAAAAGACACTCGAAAATGCTTGCCTAAAATTCGTTTATGAAATTTGAACTCGCGATATGGCAATACCATAAAATAACTATTGAAAAAGCTTTCATGACATGGTATCGGCAACACCCGTATCAATGTTCGAAATTCAATTTTTAAAAAGTATCTACTATTTGTAACTTGAACGGATTAGTCCTAGAGTAGTTGATTTATCTTTTTTGTTTTGACGGTGTGAAATGTGAATTCAATTGAATAGTTTAACTAAATGAATTGAATAAAATTATTTATATGTATGGTTATTTTTGTACCAAAGATTACAGACAGTGCCATCCCTTTCAATTAAAAGGTAAATATTGATTGCAAAATGTGAAAGAGAGAAAAAACTCGTGCGGCCCTGTCTCTATGACATGTATTGTCCACAAAATAGCGTTGTCTCTTTCTAGAGAGTAGTCAATTTTGTGAGGTTATGACGCAGTCCTGGTCTCTACTTAAATTGATGAACTTATTGAAACTTTTTTAATACACTCTACTAGGTTGTAAAACTGTCCATCTAGACAAGCTCTAGAGCCATGCGTCTACAAGGTAGGTTAAAAGTCTTGTAAATGTAGTCGTTTACCTTAGCCTAATACTTTTATGAAAAAAAAAACACTTCTATGTTTCTAACCAGCCACCCTCTGGCAAACCAAGTGAGGAATGCCGTTATTTTCTCGTACATTCCTATTTTATTCGAAAACGTTTATATGCCTATCGCGTCTATTTCTATTGGGCTGCCCTCACACCTGCCTGCCGAGACGTGAAAACGTCAATTTTACATTTCCCGCATTCTTCACTCGCGAGTGTATTTGATATTCTGTGTTCTTTGTTCTTAGGGTTGCCAACCGTATTTTTTGACAATTTTGAATTTCGAACGCAAATGTCTTTATTTCCGTGACACAAAATCTGTGGTTGTTTGACGATAACCATCAGACGGTTGGACGTCAATAATTTTAAAAAAGGACAATGATTACGTACGTAGTAATGACGGCAATGTACCAACATAGGTTTATGTACAGTTCAATGTACAAACGATAAATTTATTTGTAATTGTTTGTGTTTAAACTCTATTTATTAGTTTTAACACCATTCACAACCGATAATTGGAACTAATCTTTTAGCTCTAAAAGTTAGTTGGTTTTTCTTTTTTCACATATCAAAGAAGTTTTAAAAGACAGCATTTTTGTTAAAAACAACAGCAATGTAGGTGTGTGGTCCCACGTTACTAGCAATCCTGTTAACCCCTCCAGCTAAGCTGTACTGATAGTTCATTTTTTATCAAGACCTATCAATAAATATTCAAAATATTGTCTCATTATAGTCTAGTGCCTTATATTCATGTCATTCTAGTCAATTAAATCCCAATTCATCTGAACTGTAAATGTAAGTTCATCTGAGGGAATCATAACGCCATTACAGTGATCACTACTTATCGTGATTTTTGAAGCAAGAGAGTTGAGTTCATCTAACTATGTTCACTCTAGAAAACCAATAGACCGAAAGGGTACAAATAAATAGCTATTTCAATACTGAAACTAACTAGTATAGTCTGCCTTGGCCCCATAAAATCAACCAGTTTTGATTTTCGATGTTCGTTGAAGGGATCAGTCACTCAGTTTTTATTGTTGTTGCATAAATACTGGCTGCATAAACAATTTAGGAGGTGAAAAAATACTCCAATTCTTAGCTGATGTCTCCCTTATATGATCTATCTACGTGCTAAATTATAATTAGTTAAGTCAAGTACTTTCCGAGATTATGAGTCGACTATAAAGTCAGTAAGTGTGACATTTTGCTGTTTTTTTTTTTACTTACTAACAAAATTGAATTCAATTTGATTCTTAAACTTGAAGAAGGTACCACCACTTTTATTCGTCTCAATACACTAGGGTAAAAGATTTTTTTCCTTTTATATTTCTTTTTTATAAATATATTTCAACTTTGAAGTGGCAACCCTATGTAAGAAAATATGGCGTAACATTCAAAAAGAAATATTTCTCCGCGACACTTTCTTAATATGAGTGAGCGCGAATATTTTGTATATTTTACTTATTTCGAGTGTTGGATAACTTTTCATACACTTTTTGTTTCATATATTTTCAATCGAGCATTTTATTGCTTTTTATTTGACATAAGCATGCAGATATAGGTACTCGGTTGTTCATTGTTTTTTTATTAACCCTAGACGCAAAAGGTGAGTGTTATAAATTGAGCGAGTGTATCTGTCATGTATGAAAAATCTCGGACCATCATCGGAGCAAGATGGTCCGAGATTTCCAATGAAGCTTTCCCTTAAAGTCTTCTGTGCTCTAGATTTGAACCTAAGATTAAATCCAGCGTCGTTGTCATTGAGGCAGTACAGTATTAGAGAATGAGGATATACAATTTGAGGATGCGGATGAGGCCATATTGATGATAAAGAGGATGCGGAAGAAGATGAGGAAGAGGATGAGGAAGTTTTCTATATCTTTAAAGCAGTAGTTTTTTCTATGAAATATAAAAAAAGGGCAAGTGCATGTCGGACCATGCACAATATAGGGTAAGAAGTGGGTATTATGTTGTTTTGTTTGATTCGTGATCATCATATATTTGGTAGTTTAATTAATAGATACATACCTATCTATTATTTAAGTTTTTATCTTAGAAGTATGAACATATAAGGTTGCTTTTTGTTTGACACTTCCTCATATATTCCTCATAAAAAATAAGGAAGCGGAACAGAAAGAGGAATTTTTAAAAATTGCGGATGCGGAAAGGAAGAGGAATCGTTTAAAATGATAAGCTTCCTAATTATTAGGAAGAGGAATCCTCATCAACCCTACACCCTATGACATAATGTCCAACATAAATATGTTCTTATGGCCATAACTCTTATTGTAGGTTCTCAGTCATCGTAGGGCGGGTATAGGGCGGCGCCCTAACGTGTGGGCGGGAGATGGATAGTGGTCAGGACATCTAGCACAGGCCACATTTATTGTGATGAATCATTTGAATTATTATTACTATTTATTTTGGGAGAGATCTTGTTAAGTTACAAATAAAATTTTGTAGCCTAATGGTTAAGGCTACGGTCTTGCAATCGTGAGGTAGGGTTCGAATCTTACCCATTATACTACCCTGGTTAGGGCTACGGTCTCACAATCGTGAGGTAGGGTTCCAATCCTACCGACGTGAACCCACTCCTAACACAAACCATTGAGCTTAGCTGGAGGGGTTAACAGGATTGCTAGTAATGTGGGACCCAAACCCATATTGCTAATTATCTTTTTAAAAAAAAATGATTTTACTAGTTGTTGCCCGCCTATACGTTCACGAGAAAATTAAAAAAAAAAATGTGGAAAAAGCCTATGTGCTAGACTATAATCTACCTCTGTTCTTCATCCAGATCCGTTAATCCGTTGTGGCGTGATTGAATAACAAACATCCATTCATACATCCAAACTGTCGCACTTAGAATATCTCCCTATACCTACTAAAATTACTTATAAAATATTATAAAGCTGAAGAGTTTGTTTGTTTGTTTGAACGCGATAATCTCAGGAACTACGGGTTCGAATTGAAATATTCTGTTACTGTTGGATAGCCCATTTATCGAGGAAGGCTATAGGCTATATAACATCACGCTACGACCAATAGGAGCGGAGCAGCAATGAAAAATGTTGCAAAAACGGGGAAAATTTACGCCTACGACGTTGCGCGGGTCAGCTAGTTACTTATAAAGAGGTAAAGTTTGTGAGGTTGTAGGGGAGGATCTCTGAATCTACCGAACCGATTTTGAAAATTCTTTTACCAATAGAAAGCCACGTTATTTGCAAGTGTCAATGGCTATATAACATTACGCTATGACCAATAGGAGTGGAGCAGCAATGAAAAATGTTGCAAAAACGTGGGAAAATTACGTAAAAGATGTTGCGCGTGTCAGCTACTCTTTTATAAAATAATAGCTTTTACTGTTTTTTTATTGCGATAAAAACTACCCTATGTCCTTCCCCATGACTCAAACTATCTCCATACCAAATTTCATCTAAATCAGATCATCGGTTTATGCGTGAAAACGTAACCAGTCTAAATCTGTACTAAAAACTGTATATTATAAAGCTGAAGTTGTTTGTTTGAACGCCATAATCTGAGAAACTACTGGGTCGAATTGGAAAATACTTTTACTATTGGATAGCAGTCAATATTAGCCCAAAATAAAGATAGTACAGAAGCAAAGCTTGTTATCTGTACGTGTATAATTTGCGATATAGATTTGGCTTCATTAACACCTGACATCTCGGAACACTATGTTCCGAGATTTCGTGTCCGTGAGAGATGTCTATGTATGAATTGCTGAGCGAAGAATACATAAAGCTTTTCTTCAGTACTTTCGATGTTTTGTGATTCTATCTTATACCTTTCAACGAGCAATTCTTATATATATAATCTGAAACTCGGCAGCGAATCCAGCTATTTTCATGAAATTTAGTATGTAGGGGGTTTTGGGGTGATAAATCGATCAAGCATAGTTTCATTTCTAGAAAACGTCTTTATCGAGCGAAGCTCGGTCATCCAGATACTTAACTATTAATATACCTCCGACTATAAAATGAACACCTGTAGTATTTTAATTACCTACTTTAATTTGTGAAATATTATTAATTCAAGATCAAAAGATAAACCTACACTTAAGAACCAAACACATTCAAATCACACATTTTAATTAAATCAGTAATTTCAAATATCTTTTTAAAAATCTACCGAAGCACCAGAAATCGAACAAACTATGTACCACGTGTTTCCATTAGCACAATCGATAAATCGATTCGACAACTCGATATCGACTAAGACCGGTAGCTCTTTAATCCCTTTAAGATAATCGATTAAAGAGTATCGAACGAAGTGACATTCCATGTACGCACATACACCATAAAATGATTCGAGTATCGGAACTCATTGGTTTGATGTCAACTAAGTTCTTTGGTGGTCCCGCCAACGGAAAGCATCACCAATAATTCTTTTTTTGATATATCAATTATTTTAAAATAAGGTCGATGTTTGAATTAAAAGATGTTTTAAGTAAAAAGGTGTTAAAGAGCATTACATACCCATTTGAAAAAAATACTTAAATTTTTTTGAATATGCAGTGTTTGCGTACAAATATCAAAAGTTTATGTGAAATCGGAAAAAAAATGAGTATCGAAACTCATTTATTATAATCTCTTCTTTATATTGTTTTTGAATTTGTCATGCTTGTTTTATTTTTTATTAAAATTACAACTAAATTCAAAATGTTCATAGACACTTGTCGTTTGTAAATCCGATGCCTTATCTAGTACTTACTACTTATTACTCTTAACTTTTTGAATGGGAAATAAGGCATTGTTCAATATTAAATACACATATTCACAGGCAAAAGCTAGCATTTAAATTTATTTGAAATTCGGAGAACCAAACAGTCTCGTCTCGACCTTTCCTAGATTTAAATCACAAACCAAAATTACAAAACCGAAAACACCTCGACATTAAGTGATATCAATCGGCAAACAAATTAAGCTTCACTTTTGAGAAGCATCCAAAAAATTTCCTCAAGCGCTACCGTCCCACTTTAATTTGCATTTCAAAAACCAACCTTAACACCCTTATGGTAACACAATAAGGTACAATTTCAAATAACAAAAAAAGTAAGCAACAGCAAATGTTAAGTTGCTTTTTTGTATCAATGCTAAAATACATTACACCCACACAATGCTACAAAAAAGCAACATTGCATTTGCTGCTACATATTTTTTTCTTATTTGAAATTGAACTCTATGGCGTTAAAATAAGGATGTTGTAGTTGGTTGTCGAAGTGTAAATAAAAAAAAAATACATGCGTTTGTGTGGGTGAGTGAGCTTTAAGCTGTTGATAAGGTTCAATAAAAAGTTGGATTTAAACACGTTATCGCGTATCATGGCCTATTGGTGGTCGGACATGTCGCTTAAGAGAAACTGTAGTGCTGCTGTTACGAATTAAGTTTTAATTGACTTTTTATAAGCACTTACTTAATATCAATGTGACGTTTTTGTTTTTTTAATACTTTCGGCTTTATTTCAATCGAGTTGACTACTGTGGAGATGGTGGTAAAAGTTATTATTGGACAAGAAAGTGATAAATGGGAAAAATGTACTCTGTAAGTCTGTACGAACAGAGTAGATTTTTCTAGCGACTACGTCTGGTTTTCTAAACGGACTGATATTTTTAGGATAAAAAATCTGATGACACTCAGGTTGAAATATTATATCTGGCCAAAAATACTACTGTTAATTACCGGTGTGATTAAAATGATTTTCACGTTAATTTACACCTATTTTAATAAGCTACAATTTAGTGAAAGGTACACATTATAATATAAATTATGCGGACAAAACTTTTCACACCGATAGCACTATTCCAAATATAAAAGCATTTTTTTTTAAATATCCAATCTTACAAGCTAGCCAAAACATTAATATCGAAACTCATTTCTTTAAAAAATGAAATCAATTCCATTTTTTTTTAATATCCGTTCTCGTAAGCTGACATAGCCCATCAATATCGAAACTCATTTCTAAAAAAAAAAAAAAGGCAAAGGCGACCACCTCGTAAGTCCTATCAGGCCATTACCGGACAATAAAAGAGGTATATCTGTCGGCTACCGCGGTGAGATGAAAGCTCACTGATACCGCTAAAACACTCATTTGTTTTGTCACCCACTAGCTAATGCAGTCTGATGTACAAATAAGGCTCAGATGATTCTACTTTTATTTATTAAAAAAAAAACTATTTAACGTTTAGGATTTAAGATAGCGATTGTAATACAGGTTGGCGGTATGAATAAAATTTGACATTATTTTTACACGAGAGCGCCAAAAACAGTCATGTTTTTCGAGTATTGACAATTTCTTTGGCACGCTCTTCAACCCAAACGGCTTGACCATCGACGTAAAGACCTGGACCGCACCATCTTTTTCAATTAGAAAGTAAATACTGACTGCAAAGCGTAAAAGAGAGAAAAAACTCGTGCGGTCCTATCTCTTTGACAAGTAGGTATTGCTCACAAAGTAGCGTTGTCTCTTTCCAGATAGTAGTCAATTTGTGTCCAGGTCTATACGTCAATGGGCTTGACGGATCATGTAAGGTGTCGTTGGCTTCGTAACAGATATTGTAGGAGTAATGTAGGGAATAATTTCTTAGTTTATGGAATAACTTGTTTTTCAACTTCGCACCACTTTTTAATAAGTACATAGACATAATAATTATGTTTTTTTTTGTTAAATGTTATCATTATCACCATACATGGCTGGTAGAGCTAGGAGTAGCATGACTAAAAATATTCTTAGGCATTTCTAATAGTTTTGTTAAATAAAAGCATTAGGGACATCTTCAAGACTAACGAATCTAGCAACCCTAAGCAATGCTTTACGCACGGCGTATGCTTACATTGTTGACATAAATTATAGAATAGGTACGGTGTTGCCAACTGCACTAAAGATTTCACCCATTACTTTACTTATTAAGTACTGTTTAAGACTTACAAACGCTCTTGACATTAAATCAGTTATTTTACTACTTGGCCGAGTTTGTTATTCAAATTTTGTAGCCGACATTATTTATTAACTTGCTAAATAAAGTACTGTGTAGATTCTTAGGATTTGTTTAGTTTAAACATCAAACCACGAGTTAGAACTAGGTTAGATATGCATTAAACTTATGTACGTACTGTGGAGCATCCATGGGTTTTGGGAGGGGATTAAATTGAGCATCTTTCACACCACCATGTTGACTAAATAGTAGAAAAATCAAATCTATACTTTAGTCATTTAGATCGGTACATACTTTTTAACATAAAAGCGCAGATAGTTCGAATTTAACCACCTGCAAGATTCACCCTCGAAACTTGCCATAGACATCATTTTTTCTAACGCAAGAGCTGTGTAGGATGAAGAGATAAACCTTGTATGCACGTTCTTATTTCAAAATGGCACAGATTATAACGGCGTCGGTCATTCAAGCGCGAATACCGGTAGCCGTTTGACGGCAAACTAAAACGATGCAAATATACTTTTTTTTTAAACATAAAAAAAGGTTATATACGATATAAACTGCAATTTGCAGCCAGTTATTTTTTATTTAATCTTTTTCGGAGATTTTTATTGTGAATATGTTTTTCGGCAAATAATAAAAATCTCATTACGCGCTTTAGTATAAAGGAATAAACTTTGATGTTTTGTCATTATAAGTTGTAATTACTTTAGAATGTTTTTTTTTTATATTTTTCTCGTGAGACTTTGATTTGCGAATTCGTTAATTACCATTTTCAAATCAACGTCAAAATCGATGAAATCAATCATACATTATTAGATGGTGAGAATTGATCGAAGCGATAAGAACGGAATACTAAGAATGTCTCGGGTTCGAGTCCATGATTCCAACACGAGCGTATTCAAAAACTAAAGATTCCTTTCTCTAATGTTTGTGTCATAAAAGAGATAACCTAGAGAGAGTTAGTTTTTGACGCTCCACCTCCAAAACGGCTATTTGCAACCCTGTTAGGGTTAGTTCGATCAATCTATAAAATAAGTAGGCCCATACTTACATACTACCCATCACTAGGACAATCCATATATTAAAAACTTAATAATACAGAAGCGGCACTCAATAAAGGAACGAAACCTGACCGAACATTGTGCCATAATTGAATCGCAATAATAAATTTCACATGAGGCCAATACACAGGTATAAAGAGCTCTTTATACTAAACAAATCGGCCTCTTTTGAGCTTACAAACGTGCCGATGGTATACATGGCTGGATTCTATACCTATGTAGGTACGTTGAATGACATCAATGAGTAATATATGCAGATGTGTTATTAGTCTGTGTAAGGTGGTAGAGGCTTGATTGCGGTTTATTTTATGTAAAGGTTTAGTTATTGGTATGTCAATGGTTCATTAGTACTTTTTATTCTATGTTTTTATAATTTTTCGTTTACAAAAGGTAGTGGAGTTCATTCAGTTGATTACTTAGTGACTTAAGCTAGATTAATGAACTGTATAGGTAAACTATCTGAACGCAAAATTTTATACAACTATACTAAAATAGTACTAGAATAATATAAAGTCTTTCAATAACAATTAGGTTACTGCACCTACATACTCCATTTCTACATCATCCTAAAGTAAACTGGCAGATAATGCTTTTAGCATTAAGTCCACCTTTGTACAACTTTGTGCATAAGGTTTTAAATAAATAAATAAAGTCGAAATGAATGTAAAATGTTTAATAACAAAGGTGCTTAGTTTTAATACTTTTTAATGGTTGCTATAGCGACTTTGTTATTAAATACTTCACATCCATTTGGGCTTTAGTATACGTTCAGCGGTTTTTGCATGATTGATAAACAAACATCCAATCATACACATTTATAAAATTCATTTAAAAAAATGAGAGTAAGATTTCGGATACGGAAACCATTAATTCGTTGATCCGTATTATTTACTTTAAAAATCATCAATGTACAAACTCAGCTACCTTACAATTTTATTATAGTAGGGATTATGTTATGTTTTTTCTTAGATCAGATAGAAAACAAAATTAAATTTCGACACACTAAATAATAAAAAAAACAATACTGTATTTAACGCAGTACGTTGCTTACAATATACACTTGAGTTCAATCAAATAAAAGCAATGCCACCTCTCCGACATTACCCCACTTAATCTTTGAAAAGTATATTATAATAAAATCAATGAAAAATCGTCGTCATTTAGCGGTTCGTTTGCAGCTTTCATTTAAAGGCCCGTTTTGTCTTACCGCAAAGTTCGTTAAGATACTTTTTAAGCTATAATATGCCGTTCGACAGTTCTACAACTGTAATATTGGAAGTAATTTTGTAATACGTTTCATAAAATTGGTTAATTAATGTGGGTTTTGCCGCGTAGTGGGTGCGTGGATATTTTATCACTTTAGAACTATATATCGAGTGTACAGAAGGGGATCTTTATATGTATTTAGCTTGAGCAACGCACTTATAGACAGCCTTCATGGACACAAAGTCTACAAGAAGAATATTTTTTATTCTTGAGTCTTGAAACTGGGAAAAGTGGGTAATCTACGCTCCCTTGGGCTTCTTATCAGCTGCATTCTCTTCCCATTTGATTTTCTGTAGTAAATACGTTTTAACTAGAGTTGCCAATTTTTATTAGAAGAAAAAGAGTATATCCGTTTTCAAAGGGGGGAAATAAAGAGTACGGACTTATTTTAATTTTTTTTAATAAGTAGTTTTTGGTATTTTTAGCGGCACACAACAATGTGTCATTGTTTTTAAAATAATTGTATGACTTCAAATATTCTAAATCTAAGTTTACATAGATCAGGACTAAAATAATAAACATGGTGTAAAAAAGATTATTTCACCGTACTCTATTAGTGCTATAGATTATAGAGTACGCTTACATGATATAGAGTACAATAGTCTATGTTAAAGTACGGTTGGCAACCCTAGTTTTAACTGCAAAAAAAGTCTTTCAAAATTTATAAATACTTAGGTATTTCATCTATTTTCACACTCAAAATGCAGACTGAAAAAACGACAGCTCAGCCTTCGGCGATAACTTATTTTTTCTTTTATTTCGATTATAGAACAAAAGTCTCACCTATCTGTTGATCGATTGCCAATATTTTTATTCTTTGCCAGTAATCGAATAGCCCGCATGACTCGGTGTGGTTCAGTTCTTCAGGCCCGCATATACCCTACTTGTGAGCAAAAACACGCATAATTATTCGATATTCACAGTAATTATCAACTATTAGTACTTGTGAACACGTTTATAAATATTATAATATAGTTTTTATTGGCTAGTGGCGATGAACAATGATTTTTAATCGATATGTACCTAGTGGTCATAAAAAAAGTGTTGCTGGTCTTGTGTCACAAAATACGAAGGCTACAGAAGCTCTGGATAAAACTTTGTGTGATGAGCACGATGGTTTATTCTGTGTCTGGGTGTTATTTATCTATAATATGTATGTATTTAGAAATATATAAGTATGTTTATCAGTTGTCTGGTTTCCATAGTACAAGCTCTGCTTAGTTTGGGATCAGATGACGTTGTGTAAGTTGTCCCATGATATTATTATATTATTATTATTTGTGTCACTCAAAATTTTGTTTTTACAAGTTATAAACTAACTTCTCTAATTAGTAGTTAAAGCAAATTGGGACAAATTCTGCTATTTTGAGCCATTTCTTCTTAACCTCAGGACTTAAATTTACATGTTGGTTCTGTTCAATCAATACGTCTGATAAACAACAGCAACCTGATTCAAATTAATATTTTCAAATAAACTTTTATAATCTAGGCAGACAGGCACCCTCGGTACAATTGTGGCGCGGTGGGACTGTGTCCGACTGCAAGAGGTCATGGGTTCGATTCCCACACGGGACACCACTTTGTGTGACCCACAAATTATTGTTTCGAGTCTGAATGTACTTTGTGTCCGTGACTTGTATGTTTGTAAAGTCCCCCGCGACACAGGGCTTATACCTACCCTAATGCGGGAGTCGTCTTTCAAAAAAATATCTTTTGCGTCGATGGTTAAAACTATAAAGAAATATCGTATATGAGTACCGATGTTTGAGGAGCCATAAGCGAGGTCCACTAGACCACCAGAATCGAACTGTTATCTATTTAATAGCCAACTTTTAAACACGTTCGAAATTTAATTGAAGTGCACCCGAAAGCTTCCGAGATTAGCCGACGGTTTACGAGTGACAAAAACTGATAAATTCGAATGGTTTTGAATATGGAACACTTGATTTTTTCTCTAGGGAAATTTGAATTGCTACTGGCTTTTGTACATGGGTTAGTCTCTAATAAAATGTTTATTGTATCTAATTAGTAAGATTTAATTTAATGGCTAGTTTTATTTGCAAATAGCTACTAGCAGTGTTAAGTTTGATTTTGTTTGAAATTTGGAACCGCATTTCATCTTTTTAGCAATTGTATTTTTAAAAATATGTTCCTAGCAGATGCCATCATCATCATCAATTTTATAGCCTATGTTCTATTCTGATGTAACATTACTTTAAAGTTTCGACAAAACAGTAGTTTTTGCGTTAAAAAGTATCCATCCATTTTCACAACGTTTCGAATTTATGATATTAATAGGCCGGTAAGGTGTGCCAAATTTCAACTCAATCCTTTTAGAGGTTGAAGCTGCGCGTTGATATATCAGTTAGCCAGGGTTTCCTTTTATATTTAGAACACAAGTTCACATAATAGTATAAAAAAGTAGACTATAATTTCGTTATTCGTTTAGGCGTAAGCAAACATACATAATGACCTTGGCGTGTGTAGCGTTAGACCAATTTCCTTATAAATAACGAACCTAGCTCCAAAATGATCTACCTACCTACCAAATCTTTTGTAAAACCAAAATTTGCACTGAATATCTAAATGACTTCAGTAGTTTCGACTGCCTCTGTGGCGCGGTGGGAATGTCTCCGACTGCTACGCAAGAGGTCGTGGGTTCGATCCCCACCCAGGATAAAACTTTGTGTGATGAGCACGATGGTTTATTCTGTGTCTGGGTGTAATTTATCTATAATATGTATGTATTTAGAAATATATAAGTATGTTTATCAGTTGTCTGGTTGCCATAGTACAAGCTCTGCTTAGTTTGGGATCAGATGACGTTGTGTGAGTTGTCCCAAGATATTAGTATTAGTATTAGTATTAGTTTAATGGTAATCACTAACAAATATATACTTAGTTACTTATCTTCTTAATCACAAAGAGCTTTAGCCCGCGTTATATTATGTGGTAACTCCAAGAATAAACTAAAATAGCATGCCAAATTTCACCCAAATTCATTCCGCCGTTTTTCCGTAATAAATATCCAAATATCTTATACTTTCACACTTATAATATTAGTAGAACCAAAGTATACATAATATTTTCAACTCATATTGCCGTCTCATACAATCTCGCCCTAAAGAAAAGTAACCAATCGCTTCGTATTTATTATTACACTTAACACGATAATAATAACGGGATTATTATTATTACTAATGTCCGCCATTACTGTGACGTAATAGCATAAGACTTAATCCTTGCAGCTATTGTGTCACCACCCTATAAAATGAAACTAGGGTGCTCAATACTAGGTTTTACAGTTTGAAAATTACTTAACAAGTTTTTATTACAAGGGCATAAGGTTTAATTTAAATTGCACTTCTGAAAGTTTGATAGTAAAATAGGTTTGTTTTTTTATTTGCTAGGGTCATAGACAAATCATTGGAATCGTAGTTTTAATGTATTTTATGGGTTTGTTCGATTTTTACAAACATACTTATTTAGTACGTTTAATACATAATGTTAAACATAGTCATGTGGACTCTTATCTGTTTTACAAAGATAGGTTTAACTGAAACCGAACAAAAACTGTTTTGGCAGCATACTATTTTCAGGCCATTGTTTTAGGCCATCTTAATGTACTAAATAATACAAGTGCAGTTCAATCTAAAAACGATATAAATCTATTGATATAACGACTTTTAATTTAAGCAACTAACTATACTTTTTAAACCATAAAGCTCTGGCTAGATTAAATTATTAAAAAAAACTATTACCAAATGATTCTCACTCTTCTTTTAAAATTCGAATCCAAGTGGTTCAAACAAGTACTTCTATGAGTCTATCGGCAGGGGTGACAATCAGATTATTGAAGCTCTGTGATTGGTCGGCTCGTGTGACGTCACGGGCTGTCCGGTCCCGCCTACCTACGCTTAAATTACAGGATTAGAACGTCTAACACTAACTATTTATAGGCTAGTTCAAAATCGTCATTGTAAGTCGAAATAGTTATTTAGAGGTAGAGCAAAAACAGTTCCGTTTTTAAAAGTCATTTATCAAATCTGTCGGATACATAAAATCTAACGCTACACACCCACTTGTAAGTTAAGGTTACTGGTATCGAATTTATTCAAAGTTTTTTAGATATAATTTTTTTTGCTTCTTATTTGAATAGATGGCAGTCTTGCCAATTTGCCAGCCACTTTCTGCCAGTGTCAAAAATGTATTGTGCACTTACTGTACTTATAAACCTTCTTAATACTCGTAGTTCTTACGGATATTACACGTAGATTTTTCATGTATTTTCACATGGTAAAAGTTGTGTTGTGAAAATGACGGCAATCTGAGCTGTCATAGATCAGATTGCCGCCATTTTAAACGGATTCTAAAGTAAGTATTTTAATCATTTTAATTCTAAAAAAAAAAAATTTGAAATCATGGAAATGAGTAGATTATGTCCATAAAGCAAACTCACTTACTCTTTGCAATATTCGATCATTATCGTTAACATAATGTAGGTAAATCAGTTCAATTAGCAGATTGTTAACCTCTACACAGTTTAAATCGGATTTGTTCGGAAGTTACCGATTCACCCACTCGATATAAGCAGTTGCTTCTAAGAACAATTTACATATCGATTATCGTAATTCGATTCGTTACTCGTTTAAAAAGATTGCGGAATAACCCTATTTTAATAATGAGTGCAATTTGAGGTAAAAAAAAATAATAGTATAATAGGCACGAATGGTAAAGCTGAAGCTGATTGAAACTTCATGTTTACTTATCTAAATATATTGTATGACTAAATTTAAGAATAAGTATTATATTAAACAACCAGCAAAGAACGTAGACCATTTTATACTCGCCTTTAAATAAACAGGTGGGCGTCAAAAAATACTTCAAATTATAATGCAACAAAAAAATTACAGATGTCAAAATTGACATTCCATTTTTTTATTTTATTTTTCATAACCGAAACTTGTACCTATATTCTTCTGTATTTCTGTTAACATTTCAATTAACTCATTATAAACATTTAACCGAACATGGAACAAAAAATAACAAATACAAACTTCTTCACCCTTTTTTAAGGCAACGACATCAATTCATTCTGATATATTTTTTTAAATTTCCTAACTTTTCATAGAAATCATGTATCATTTTTTTTTTAATCAGCAACAGTATCTACTGTCATTCTGTCAAACAAAGTATTCGTTCAACAATCTAGACAGTAAAAAGTTCTAGCTAGAAATGCTGTTGCATTCCTCAGCGGGTTTGGGCCACTGTGGGCCCGTAATTGCTGGCTGGCGCCTGTCTGCCTTCGTGTTTCTTTTTTGACCCCAAGCCTTTTGGCTTTTTTTTTGTTCTCCGTTTGTTGGTTTTGGGAATTAGCATGTCTTATTAGCATAACTGGCTGATAAGAAATTGCTGTTTTAACAGCTTACGGAATAAGTTTCCGCAAGTTTCTTATAAGAGATTTTTTCAATGACTAAGTGGACTCGTTTCACTTTGGTTTTTATGCAAGAGTTTATCTGTATTGTTTCCGGCATCTCCGTAGGGCCCTAGACTCCTACTACATTATTTAATATTGTTGAGACAATATTTGTCTAAACTACCAATTTTAAATCAATACATTGCCAATGGCCAATTTAAAAAAGCGGGCTATATCGATTTATCAAGTCGTTTAGTTAAACTGACTTCGGATAAAATATGCGTCTGGCTGGTGACCGAATCGGTAATATTATTAACAAGGAGTAAAATAACCAAAAATGAAAATTATGCATATCTCGGGAATTTCTCAATAAGAGGTGTGTAGTAAGGAGCGCGTGGGGCCGGACGAGGCGCGGGGAGGGGCGGCCACCGGCGCCTGCGCACTCTGTCTCACTCGCACAGTGTTGCTGTCTCGCTCGGCGCGCGGGTGGCGGCGCGCGCGCTCCTACACCCCTCATACATCCCGGTCCCCGCACGATTTTCGTTTAAATACAGAGCTCGCAGGCTATATCATTAATCTATTACGAGACTTGTACCGTGCGCTCGTGCATGTGAGGTAATTTCTCGTTTTTTCTCTCATCTCGTCTTCGATAGAATTCGTTGTCGGCCGCGGTGAAAGGTAACGATGGTATGAGAACGATATTCGGTTTTATGGCGCTTAATTAGCGTTGATCTTTTGCTCTGTCGGCGTCTCGTCGCCGCGGAGGGCTGCCCATATAAGTCTTCAGTTCGCCTTTATTGGCCAATATCTCTATACGGGATCGTAGATACTTCAACTAGATGTCATGCTGAGGGTTATAAAAAGTCTTAGGTCGTTGTTCGTGCGCGGAGTATCGCGAATAATACCTATGTTCTTATCTTGACTTGGTAGTGGCTCGGTTGTAACGTTGTAGGTCCGGTCGCGGCCGGCGCCGCCCGCGGCGTGTCGGGCCGGGTGCGCAGACGCCTTCATTCATATTTCCTACAACTGACCACTAATTACAGCCCTCGAAGGCTCAACTCTTGCTCTGATCGTCGACTGATTAAGTTCTTGACGTAAGTTAATTTCAGTTTCAAAAATCAGTTTTTGTCAACGGTTTGCCTGAGTTTTAACTTGAAGAGTGAAATGAAAAAAACGTAGTGTGGCGTCCGTCGGGTCTAGGCTACTGTGAGTAGGCATTAGCGCGCCATCGAGGCCTGCAATTTTGTATAAACATACCTCGGAGAACAGTAAATTAAATTCTGATGTCGTAGAATTAAGTTGTAAACCGTGTTTACTTAGATATTACGAGAGCCTATATCGAACCTGCACTCTGGTTATTGCAGAAGAATGTGAAGCAAGACGCTATGAATCTTCATGAAATCATTTTTGATGATACTAATCTTCAATGTTTCTGTATGGTTTATTGGCTTACCGTATTATAGAGTAAATTGAAAAGATAATTTAGTTGGAGATTGGCTGAGTAATAATAAGATAATAAATAAAGCACTGAAATAACCAGTTAAATATATGAGTCTGCGAATCGTTCCTTGCAGTACTCCTTCATAAGATGTTAAATTTTACTCGATGCATGGCCTAAATTGTATCTACAAAACATTTTATCAATTCTTCCTAATGCAAAGTATCTTTCCATGTATATTTTATTTATTCTATACTCATTTACATGCCCCTATTACCAAAAAAAACATGTGATCAAGACACTCAAACGCTTACGGCTAGTTCTTTAAACGATATTTTGCGATAAAAATAATATGCCAATAAATAAATACAAAACAAACAACCAGGTCAATACATATTATTACATAGTTATATATGTTAATAACTATAAAATCCACGTGCCATAATACCGTTACTTTTAATGAATACCCACAATATTTATAAAACATAATTTATTTGCGATATACATCATAGATAAAGGTAATCGGTAGGTGTGCGAGCCAAGTTCTTACACCTGACAGCTGTATCAAGTAGATATTCATCTATACTTACGTCGTTAATAACCGCCCAAGCACATAACAGTCCACTTGATTTAGATACTCCAGTTATTTTGTAGCTATTTTTTTATTAGGTAAATTTTAAATTCTGTGACACAGGTTATAAAATATTTGTATGCTAAATTCTATCAATTTTTTTAGGACGTTATAACTGAACTAGCAAAAAAACAAATTGAGAAAAGAGAGACAAAAAATAATTGTAAACTTAAAACAAATAAACATGCTTTGCTTATGTAACTGTATAAATTATATTCAACTTGAAATACTTACCTATTTTATTTCACATAAGAACCATAATCTATCCTGTCAATAAAACAAAATAATAATCTCAAAAACCTATGTTTCGTTAAACCATAAACAAAACAAAATCTAATAAAAACCAATCGATACCAACACCACGACAGCGAACATAACGTCATCAAAATTCAAAAAACGAAGCAGGCACGTAAATCAAAACCGACGGCCAAGTTGTTTCCCCATAATTAAAGTAATTTAGCACTCTACACCACTGCTCTGTCCAATGTTTGTTTTGCAGGCGAGAACTCAACACGACCTATTATTACCATCTCGTTATACTTTTTAACATTCAGAGGACGCCAACCTTTGGGCTTATGAAGAAACATTATAAATTATCAAGAGTTACAAAGTTTTTTTAGTATACTCCGTTGTAAGCACGCTATTTTGTTTGTCTTGTGACTTTTGTAGTGTTGTTAGTTAATATGTGTTTATTTTAAGTATTTGATGGTTTTCTTTTAATTTTAAACTACTTTTTTAAATACTGTCTTTGCTTTGTATGTGTTTTATTAAACCTAGTGACTTTTTCGTATATAATATAACTAATTTCTTTGAAATTATGAAAATAAAACTAGCTACATTTACATAGTCCACTTAATAAGTAGGTATTACTAATCAACTACTTCTATGAACCAAAAGTTTTCGAGCAAGTCTGAAAGATATTTATTTTCTTTCCATTCAGATTTTATTTTCTAGATTTTATTGCATTTTAAGTCCATCATTTTCAGCCTATCTACTTTAACAAAGATTAGTTCATCTACCATGACTTGTTAAGTTGTTTTTTTATTGTTTTCTTTTCTATTTGTAATTGTTTACTACTCCGTGTGGTCTACTATGTATGTATTAATTGTTTCTCCTTACTGATTATCCGCCAGATCAATTTTCTCAACAACACTGTAACAAGCTTACTTTAAAATATCGATTTTATTATCTTCGACCGCATGTTGTGTACCAATGTAACGACATTAACTGCTATGGCCGTAGGCGCGGGCGCTGCTCCGTAAAAACGTGTTGTTATTATTAATAATATCGTTCATTGAGAACACTCGACCTACGTGTTTAAGCTATGAACTGTTTCTAAGAAATGTTTGGACAGACCCTCCGCGTTGAAAAGCTTAAGTTTCTATTCGCTTTAAAAATATGGTTGATTTAGAATGTCTTAGATTTTCTAATGCTTCATTATTGGCTGATTTTGCATTTTTTTTGTCTTAATTCTAACTAAACTAGACTAGCTGTCCCGCGCAACTTCATCTGCGTTAATTTTCCTTGTTTTTGCTACATTCTCATTGCTGCTCCGCTCTTATGTCATATATCCTGTATGTAGCCTTCTTCGAGAAATGGGCTATCCAATAATTTTACAATTCGGATCAGTAGTTTCTAAGATTACCGCGTTCAAACAAACAAATAAACAAACTCTTCAGCTTTATAATATTAGTATAGATTCTTTAGGTTATTCTCGTGTAATATTTTTAATCTTCTTCTTATTATTGAGCTGTTTGGGAATCTAACAAATATTCCAGCCATTTTTTGCGGGTGTCAAGCCATTGTACCACTCTAACTGCACATAGACTCGGTCTTCCAGAATTTGAACAATTTCATGTATTTTCACACATATTTTTGAAAATGCAGCATTTTCAAAAATCTTTTCTAAACTTTGTAAATATCCATTCATAATATCATTATTTAGGTGCAAGCCGGTCTCGTGATCTTCCATTTCGGTTTACTTAATGATTTCTTATTTACGGCCATATAATACGAATTCTCTTTATTTTTCTCTGTATATTTGATTCAATTTGTTGCAGGTAAAACACGTCTTAATCAATTATCTGTGTATTAATCTTTAGTTCCAATCCAATAGGTTGTAGATTTACCTTCTTCCCGATGTCAGGAGTACCGAACATTTCTGCCAGGCGTAAATAAAAATAAACACAAATTGCTAGCATCCTCTTTACATTATTACGATGTAATCGTCTTTTCAAGCTAACCGAAACGGCTTACCGTTCCTTGCGAGAACTCAATCTATATAATGAATGGCGATCGGTTGTTACACAAATGAATATTAATTTATTTATGTTACTCAGAAACCTTTTATATACCATCTAGTGCAGTCCAAGTGATAGTAAAAGTTGATCAGTATAAAACGCGGTGAAGGTTTTAAATCTAATACTTCATTATCATGAAGCAATGTGTAATAAAGCCATCTTTTAAAATTAAACGCTCAATCTATTTCTAGGCGTTAATTGAAAGGCTCGGCCTACCCTGAATGAGAGAGGGAGCCTATAAGCATCTTTGCTACAGTCAGGCGATAAAAGCCTTTATTCTTACATACTAAAGTACGTTTTTCTCCTTCGTAGGAGCTCATCTATTGCCAAAGCCAACGGATGTTGTCAAAGTTGCTGTGGCCCAACCCGGCCCCTAGTGCACCCAGAGAACCCCACTCAGATCATTTGGTTAGTAGACATTTTAATTTTATTAAAAAAAAAAAAAATTACAAACTTCACCAAGAAGGTTTATAACATCTGCAATGAGTTTCTATTATTGGTGACTGCTTTTCTTACGTTGGTAATAATTATGCATTTTAAAAATGGAATAATTTGTGTAATCGTAATAACGGTTATGGCAGTTTTACTGAAACCTTTAAATAAGTGTTTTACTGTTGATAATTAAATAGTTACAAATAATTTTCTGACGTGCCATGTGTATGAAGCCATTGTACAATTACATACATTTATCGAACATAACTGCCCAATTACTAACACGACAGACAAAACCATAATCATCGCCATTTTTAAAATAAGAACTCTTCATTTAAATTAGCAATTACGTTTTCAAATGTAGAACACTGTAATTTTTTTCCTACTAATTTCTGCCAGTGTCAAGTATTTATTGTACTATTTAACTGCGAAAAGACTTGGGCTTATTGATTTTGTACTTAATTCATGTAGGTTTACATGTCAATTGCGGACCTATGAAAGTTTTGACAGCTCAGTTTGCCGCCATTTTCACAATTCTTTCTAAACTTTGATTTTATTATTTCTCACTAACTATACTAATGCGGAAATGGAAGTGAAATGTTTGATAAAAAGTTGCTTAGTAATTATTGACAAAAGTAATAATGGTGAATGGTTGCTAATCAACTTTATTATTAAACATTTCACATCCATTTTGGTTTAACATAAATTCTTAATAATACAACAGCAGATATATTTATCACATATATCGTACTTGCACCACGATATCAGTAAAAATATCGTCGAAAGTATTTTTCCTTCCAATTTAATGTAATCTTTATTATTCTTCTTTATAAATAATGGAATGAATACCTAATGTATTATGTTTTTTAATCAGCAGAGTCGTTACTCGATTATTACATCGTCACGCCCTTCTATGGTGAAAGAAGTACCACCCGTTAAAGCCTATAATGATATTAATTTTAATATGAAAGGGGACGTGATCCCATTAAAGAGACGGTATTTAATAGGTTTTCTTTTGAGATATATCACTTGCACCATGTCCGCTAAAGCGCTGAATTATTGCTATATTTTGAAAAAAAAAACTTATAAAGCGCTGAATTATTGCGATATTTTGCAAAAAAAAAACTTATTAAGCATATATCTGTCACCAGTTTAATACTTTTTTATATTGGTGATACATCATTTGACCTATTTTTTAATGAATTGAAGCTTTATTAAACTAGCTGACACGCGCAATTTCGTTTTCGCCATTTTTCCCCGTTTTTGCAACATTTTTCATTGATGCTCTGCTCCTATTGGTCGTAGCGTGATGTTATATATCCTATGACACTCACGAATAACGTGACTTTCTATTGGTATAAGTATAATCGGTTCAATGGATCCTCCTGCATCCTCACAAACCCACAAACTAATAAACTTTATCTCTTTATAATATAGCAACAGTTCTCAAAAAGTTTCATAACTTTTTTTAAAGTTCTCGATTAACATACCCAAATTTTTCCACCCAAATAACCTTCACACAGCAGGTCTACGTGTAAATAGTTTATGGTATGTGTAGGGTCTATGGTCCCTACCATAAATAATAGAATCATTAACATCTGCCGTTATGACGAGCACCATTTTTTTGCCGCCAAAATACTTAGCTTAACTACTATGGGCGTAACTAGAAAATATGTTTTGACGGTTATTTTTTAATTTCCGAACGTAATCTATTAATGCTTGGGTCTATTCTTCCTACTTTTTTTAAAATTTGAATGTGTGTGGTGGTGCTTATTCTATCAGTTGTTTGTTTTTGATTTTAAATAAAAATGTAACTAATTGAGAGAAGAAATGTATCCGATTTGCCTGCCAATTTCATTAAAGTATTTATTGTACACTTTAATTGCACAAAGATTCGAATCTTGCACATATTTCGCGCATTTATACACGGAAATACGAAGCGGGAAAATTTTGACAGGTCTTTTTGCCACTCTTATGGTAGGTACTTAATGGACTTTCTTTCTATAGATAGTTGTAGAAAGAAAAAGAGGGTCAGCTAGTCCCGTCTAGGTCCCGTCGTGCAAGCGACTCACACTTCGCCAGTTTAGTTGGAATCCCCCCCTCCCCCAGAACAAACTTCTGGATCTATACTAATATTATAAAGTTGAAGAGTTTGTTTGTTTGTTTGAACGCGGTAATCTCAGGAACTACTGACCCCAATAGAAAAATTGTTTCAATGTTGGATAGCCCATTTATCGAGGAAGGCTATAAGGCTATATAACATCACGCTATGACCAATAGGAGCGGAGCAGCAATGAGAAATGTTGCAAAAATGGGGAAAATTTACGTAGACGAAGTTGCGCGGGACAGCTAGTCGTTAAATAAAATAAGCTTCAATTTTACACCTACGCAGTACAATTTGGACCAAAACTGGTAATAATTGCACATACCTACTACATATTCCATATTTACCTTATACCTGAGGCTATGGGCATTTAAGGGTAATTTTCGCTACAGAGATGGTTATTAAATCCCACACACTGATCAGGTGCTGATCACACTCTAAATGTGCTTGTAGAGACTCCATACTTATATTTGAATTACGGATTTATTTATGTAGAAACTGGTTTTATGGCTACTTTTTTATGTTAAATTGCATTGAAGTAGTTTTTATAGGCATTTGAGGTCTAGTAACATAGTCCAGATAGGTGGTTCGCTTCTGGCCCCGGTTTGGCTACGGAAGTCTCGGGTTCGATTCCTGGGTCTGGACTTTAAATTGCATTTCTGACGCCATTTTTTTAACTACGTAATGCAGGTCGTGCGCCTGATGATCAACGTCACATTAGCTAGTAGAATCAATGCCACCCAAATCCTTGTTTGGCAAAGATCTGAATGTCACCCTTTGATTATTTAATGTCTAGATGGAGCATTCCTTCAGTAAGCCTATAAAAAAAAAGTAGCTACTATTTTTGACGTTTGACACTCGTTGAAAATGGCGCGCTAGACTAACTATGGCTAGGAGTTGTAAAAATGGCGGCAAACTGACATGTCGCTATTTTTACAGCTTCGCGTTTAAAGTGTAAAACAGTGTAAAATATACTTGAAATACGTGATAACTGGACAAGAACGAGACTTTGTGATTGAAAGAAGAAAACTAGAAACAATTTTATACTTGAAACTGGCGTATGCACATAATGTGCGAGCCATAATCTCTACCGATTAATATTGGAGGTAAGAGGAAAAAAAAAACTATGGTTAGAGCATCTGATAGGAGTCTTCTTACCTCTCAAAAAGTACGTCCATTTGACCGTACTTTTTGACAGTTCTTTGCTACAATTTTAGATGCGTGATTAGGAATAGATAAAGTAAGGAATCAAAGATGTCACCGTATTACGCTTTTCATTTCAAAGTTCAAAGTCTCATTTGCCCAGTAATTTCCCCATTTCAGCTGTATTTGACTGTTTTTGAGCTTATTCACACTACAAATTCTTTAGGAATGTAATGTAATTAATAATTAATTATTTTATACTAGTTATTCCTAAAGCTGAATGGCTTTTTTCCTAAACTCACGAGCCCATTTTGATAAAATTTTCGTATGTAACAAGTTTGAAAGGGGCAGTATATCTATTGTTTTTTTTTTATAGAAAATGAAGTCCTGTAATTCCGAGAGAGAATAATTATGAAGCGATTAACTGAAAATTTTACCAAAAAATATTTAATTATGATATCATTGCATTGTCATCGGTTTTTGATGCGTGTACTTATAAAATTTTCAATTTCGGACATCAGGAATTGGGAAAGCTGAATTGCAAAGATTCCATTAAGCTGATAGTTAAACAGCTACCATAACTTTTAAATTTACGCGTTGCATTATGTGAACAATTTCACATGGGAATAAACGTACTAGGTGAAGTATTTACCATAAACTTGACGTTTCGACCGGGTTACACCGACCGTGAACCCACATTTGATGTAACTCGGTTACAATCAGCTACTACTTTAGACTTTATATGACGTAAATAATTTAAAAAAAAAGAGAATACTTCTTCTTTTTGAGTTAATGACAACATTTGTTCCTATCAACTTTACAAACTTACAATTACATGTTAGAATTACTCGTTCTTTCGCATACATATCACTGCAACTAAAAAAAAAAAAAAGAATTTTGCCGGGCTAATAAAACAGTAGTTATAATTTTAAAAAAAAGTCCACAGCGCGCACAAGACTTATTTATTAATAACTGTCCCGCGCAACTTCGTTTGCATAAATTTTCCCCGTTTTTGCAATATTTCTTATTGCTGCTCCGCTCCTGTTGATCGTAGCGTGGTGTTATATAGCCTATAGCCATCCTAGATAAATGGGCCATCCAACAGTGAAATAATTTTTCATTTCGGACCAGTAGTTCAAATTAGTTAAATAAACAAACAAACTCTCCAGCTTTATAATATTAGTATAGATATACTTACTTTACAGGGTTAGATTTTCTATTAAAAATCTTTCTACGAATTGGCAGAAATTAGGTGAAAATTCGGCCTAAATCGAAATTTAAAACGTATCAAATAATAAAAGAATCTATCCCGAAGTCATAAGTCAAGATGGCCACTACGGCCTTAGGCGCCAGTCATCATCAAGGCGAGGTGTCTGCAACCTAATTATACGACTCGAACTGTTACCAACACAAATATTTGTTAAACTAACACTTTTACAACAAAAAAACATCCTTATTACCTCTCAACAAAGTCGATTTTAAATCAACCTCCATCGACCTTGTTAAAAAAATCGACACAAGCAATTTTTTACCTTATTTTTATAGGAATAGAATTTGAAACTTTCTAGCAATGTGTTAATGTTACCTGTCGAAAAAAATGGTTGGTAGAATTGGCGTAAAACGATGTTTATAATGAAATGATTACTGGTTAGTTAGAAACAAAACTAACTAAGGATTAGTAATAAATACTATATTGTTCTTCGACAGCTGTTTGTTTTATTTTTTTATTTTTAAATGACATGTGTTTAATGGCTTTGTTGTACCATAGATAATGAGGTGTATAATCTATGGTAATTCTGCCAATGAGGTTGGATGGGATTTTAACTAGACAAGTTTTATGGTAGGTTAATTGGGTTCGAATCAAGATTGAGTTACCTTTGTATTGTAGCTAATTAGACTCTTATTATTAATTTATAGAGATGATTTCATAATAATTTGTCAGAGGTACTATTAGGTACTAGAGATCAGAATACCTTTTTCTTGCTTCGGGTGTAATATCAGTGCTGAAGTAATTTTTATAGGCATTTCTTGCCAAAGACTTTACAAATACAATAATTGCATTTTGAAAGATAGAAAAAATTGAAATCCAGACTCAGGAATCGAACCCGAGACTTCCGTAGCCAAACCGGGGCCAGAAGCAAACCACCTATCTGGACTATGTTACTAGATATCAAATTCTTCTATCTCTTAATGCTTACGATATACATACTACGCGGGCCTAACCTGTAAGCATTAAGAGATAGAAGAATTTGATATCTAGTAACATAGTCCAGATAGGTGGTTTGCTTCTGGCCCCGGTTTGGCTACGGAAGTCTCGGGTTCGATTCCTGAGTCTGGATTTCAATTTTTTCTATCTTTCAAAATGCAATTATTGTAATATCAGTGCTATACAAGTACCCAATGATTTTGAAATATAATATTGGCAGTACCTATTACCTAAAAAACTATGCTAATATCGATACAGTTAAAAATATCGATACGCATACACCGGAGATATACCGGCCGATACTCGATAAAGACTAATTTGTAGAATCACAGGACACTAGGCATAATGAAAAAAAAAAGGATAATGATTGCTTTTTTTAAAAACTTAACAAATTTGTAGGGTTGCCAAATAAAATTATACAAAATACCTATTTCTTAGAATATTTTACTAGATATAATGGAGACTACCTGACCCGCGCAACTTCGTTTGCGTATTTTTTCCCCGTTTTTACACGTTTTTCATTGATGTTCCGCTCCTACTTGTCGTAGCGTGATGTTATCAGCTTATGACATTCACAAATTAATAACGTAGCTATTGGTATAAGAATTTTCCAAATCGGTGCAGTAAATCTGGAGTTTACCCCCTACAACCTCACAAACTCACAAACGTTACCTCTTCATATTATTAGTATAGATAGTCCTTATATTTTAAACTAGCTGTCCCGCGCAACTTCGTGTGCGTACATTTTCCCCGTTTTTGAAACATTTCTCATTGCTGCTCCGCTCCTATTAGTCGTAGCGCTATGTTATATAGCCTATAGCCTTCCTCGATAAATGGGCTATCCAACAAAAAAATATTTTTTCAAATCGGACCAGTAGTTCTCAAGATTAGCGCGTTTAAACAAACAAACAAACTCTTCCGCTTTATAATATTAGTATAGACTAGCTGTCCCGCGCAACATCGTATGCGTAAATTTTCCCCGTTTCAGCAAGATATCTCATTGCTGCTCCTCTCTTATTGATTGAAGCGTGATGTTATATAGCCTATAGCCTTCCTTGATAAATGAGCTATCCAACAGTGAAAGAATTTTTCAATTTGGATTAGTATTTCCTGAGATTACCGCGTTCAAACTAACAAACTCTTCCGCTTTATAATATTAGTATAGATTAGCCTAGTATTATTTCTATAAAGGACTAACAGACTAGTCATGGTATTTTGTAACATCGTAACGGTTAAGGATACCCATCAATCACTGAGCGAATCAATTAAGGGCGGTGTCTACCCTCGCTTGGGGTGCAGATTATAGGTTAAATTGAACTGTCTGCATTGTCAGGATATTATGTTAGCCATGATCTAATGTTCAACTAAGAGAGCTGTTTTAAACTGTACTTTATAATAATAGTAATTATATCTTGGGACAACTCACACAACTGATCTGATCCCAAATTAAGCAGAGCTTGTACTATGGAAACCAGACAACTGATAAATATACTTATAAATTTCTATATACGACTACATACATATTATAGATAAATAATACCCAGACACAGAATAAACCATCGTGCTGATCTCACAAAGTTTTATTCTGGGTGGGTATCGAACTCACGACCTCTGGCTTAGCAGTCAGGGTCACTAACAACTAGACCAACATGCCATGTGCAAGCCATATAAATAAATAACAAATATGTGTAAAGTTGGTTACATACCACCGTTATACGTAAATTCATTAAACAAAAGCGAAGAAGCATTACTGATTAAGCTAACTTTGATTATATAATGTCTAGATGCAGCATTCCCTCAAAAAAAAATAAAAAAATAAGCTACTATTTTTGACGTTTGACACTCGTTAAAAATGGCGCGCTAGAATTACTATGGCTAGAACATCTGATAGGAGTCTTATTACCTGTCAAAAAGTACGTCCATTTGAGCGTACTTTTTGACAGTTCTTTGCTTCAATTTTAGATGCCGGATTAGGAATCTAGACATTATATAATCAAAGCTTCCTAATTAAAAATCCATATCAAAATCGGTAGGTACCTATAATCATTTTTAAGAGGCTACATACAGACACAGACATACAAATTAAACTTATAATAGGTACCCTTATTTTTGCATCGGGTTTAAAACTTATCCAATACAGACAAATGGTCGCCCATCCACGGCAACGTAGCTTAATTTTTAAAATGCGTCCGCGAATCGAGTAAAACTTAAAAAAAAATCTGATCGATATATTTGGACTATGGCCGATCAACTATGAACCCCTACACCATGTCCCATGGGGTTTACTATGGATTACGTTGATGTTACGCCTGTCGTATCAAATATGTCCGACATTTTATTAACTGACGGCTTAGTCCAGGATTTGTAATACATACCTATTGTGAATTTTAAGTTGTTTGTCTGTGGTTTTTGACACATATCAGTTAATTTATGGAATTTGTCAATATGGCTAACCTTGTGAATGCCCCCCATTCACAAGGTTAGCATTGGTTGGGGGGGGGGGCGACTTGCCATTAGTTTAATTTGTTTTAGTAGCAAGTACATTTTACTCGTAATTTACAACAAAATTGGTATCAGTTTTGAAAAATAATTAATTATGCTAATTTCAAAGGTCAACTTCTGCTAACTGACAGTGGCTTTATTTTGACGTGATAACGTCTTATAAATCGATGACGGGGTGCACGCACGAAAAAGTGTCACATAGCAACGGTCACGTTATTGATTGGTTGTTAAGCAACGCGAATGGCGATTTGTCATCAACGTTTTCTTATGATGTTATCACGTAAAATTATCATTCGTAAATCGACTTTAAAGACTACCATTTTTTTTAAATGCCTGCTGAGGAAACGCTATTTATACAAATATATACCTACCCTTTATAAAGCTTAAAATATGATTTGTGATGTGACTTGCTTATTCATAAAACACTCGTAATATTTTTCTCTATAATTATACACGTTATACTTAGATATAACTTAGTATAAAACTATAAAAAAGCTTTCAACCAAGTGAAGTATAAAATCACTAAACATCCATTTTATAAAGAGCCCTCACGCGTATAATTTTCCAAGAAAATCGAGCTCTTATTTATCTGGTGGTTAACGCTAAATATCTGTTTTAAGAAGAGCTCTTGTGCTGAATATTTTGCAGTGGTAAGTGGATCTGTGTATAGTGGTTGTGTTTGATGTTAGTGCCTGTTAGGTTGGTATTACTGGTCCACATTTTAATGGTGAATGAGGCGTTAATGGAATCGTTAGATGTATTTATAAATACTTGTAGGTATGTTTAGACAGTAATTATCATTTGTATTTTATCATAGACTAACTGGAATTGCCCTGTTAGCGTAATGTTGATCATCGCGTTATAAAAAAGATACATTAAGTTATAGAAAGTTATACGAACTTAAAATCTCCTCCATTTTGAAGTAATTTTCTTATTAGAACTTATTTCCATTGGCTTAGTCGCATAATGTCTCTTTCGCAAAATGTCTCTTTAGCAGAATGTCTTCTTCGCAAAATACCACATTCAAAAAGAAACATTTTACAAAAGTGCATTTTGCGACTAAACTTTGACCCACATTATTGTTGGAATTTCCAAAAATCCGTCCTTAGCTAAAGTTTTCTATCTATAAATTACTAATCTATCAAATTTCAGTTTTTCAATTTTTCATATTTTTAATCAATAGATATAAATGTAACGAATTTGGTTTAAATTAGAAAGATAGTTTTTTTATAAAATAGGCATATTTTTGAAAATTTGTAAACATAGATTTTTGAAAATTTAACACTTAGGTACCTAAGGGGTTAAATGGAAACAATTTACCAAATTTAAATCAAAATCGAAACTTCGCGGACGAATCCGTGAGCAAATACAATAAATAAACAGACAGAATGTTTTCACATTCCCAATAGACAGGTTTACCTTGTAATTTACACCCCTATTTTAGTATCGGTCAAAAAATAACTAACGATGAATAACATGACTCGTCACCTGTTTCAAAACCTATTCAAAAAATTAATATACCTACAACAAACTTTTTTACTAGTCTAAATTAAAAAAAAACAATCAACAGTTTATAATTATTAATAAGTATAATAAAAGTAGATACTCATTGAATGATGAATGGCATGGCGCCACCTGTCGGCGAAAAGATACAACGTTGCTACACTCGATTGCCCAAGCGCAAGTCTTTTTTAACACCTCATTTACACATAATATTGAACTTTATTTTGTTAACGCTAAGTGCTAAAATTACTTTAGCAGGATGTCGTTTTCGCTTTAATTTAAAGGACTTACTGACGCCTACTTTATTTATCTTTCTTATAGATATTAATTTATTAATAACTTGGAGAAATTAATTCAGTGATCTTTATAAAAAAAATAACAATAAATTTAATTTTTGACGAGACGAGACGAAAGGTTGTATTATACCTATATTATACTAGCGGACCCGCGCAACTTCGTATGCTTTAATTTTTCCCGTTTTTGCAACATTTTTCATTGCTGCTCCGCTCCTATTGGTGGTAGCGTGATGTTATATAGCCTACAGCCTTCCTCGATAAATGGTCTATCCAACAGTAAAATATTTTTTCAATTCGGACCAGTAGTTCCTGAGATTACCGCGTTCAAACAAACAAACTCTTCAGCTTTATAATATTAGTATAGTTAACTAAGTTTAACGTGTGTATATTTTTATTTATTTACCAATAAATGTATTGCTAAATAAATATAACATAAAAAATCTTGAATATTTTCCGTAATATCTTGGGACAACTTGCACACGTTCATCTGATCCCAAAGTGGGCATAACCTATCAGTTTTGAAAAAAAAAATTAACCCTTAACCACCTACCATTTACTTTTGTCACACAATCACTATTATTTTGTAGTCTGTAGGTGATTAAGATCATAACTCTAAAACCAAGTGATAGGTGATTATAGGATAATACCTATATTAAAATTTTTCCAAAACTTGTATTACAAAGTTATTTAGTGTTATATAAAGAAGCCACGAGCAGAAGGCTATTAGTATATTACAAATTACCCTATATAAATAGCCAAAACTATACAAAAAGTATAAATAACAAAAACGATGTTCCAGTTGTTTTCCTAAATGTAAAAGATTTTATTGAAAAGGGTTTTTTTTTTTCATTTTCTTTACCCAGTACTCATTAGACCGGACCTAGTCTATGAAATTGTAAAAGAAATATTTATCATGCAGTAACCTGTCCCATCCCATAATTATTTATTCATATTCAATAGACATCATTTACATAATGTAAACGGCTCTAGAAAAATACTTGAATACTTATTAAACGAGTATTTATATTAACGATTACTTACAGTACACTTGAAATTTTACATCATTCTTCAGAACTCTCAACTAGTAGATTAAGGTGGATTTATATTCGACTAATATCGTTTACAATATGTGCCTAAACTCTTGATAAATATCTTGAATATTTAGTATTATAAGTATTAAATATTTATTCAATACTTAATACTCATTGACACTTGAAGATGGTTCACATAAATTTCCAGAAGGGTTTAAAACATTGAGATAGACATTTGACACTTGGCAAACGTTTGACATGTCGTCATCAATCGTAGAAGTTTTCGTTTGACTGCCGAAACAAATATTTGTACAACGGGACTGCTTTTTTAGCTCCATATTATTTATGGCTTCCTGGTGTAAGGTTAATATGATGGTGGAAGTGCAGGGTTTAATTTGAGCATCCTTTTTGATTTCTTCTTCGTTTAGACCTTTTGGCAATTTGGTCTATTTTTTTTACGGTTATTGCACGAAAATTAGAGAATACGCCCTCTAATTTTCGTATCAATGTAACACATATTTGAAATTATTTGCAGATCTGTGAATGACAGATCACAGCTCCCATTTTCTTATTTTCTTTTCACTGGGCAGTTCTGTGAAGTGAAGCTCTGTCACAATACTGAGTAGAAACTTAGTTGACGGAGATACGACATGCATAAGTACCTACACAATTATAATTTTCATCTAATGTATCTCTGACAATTAAACGATTTTTCTCTCTCTCTCTCTCTCTCTCTTCAGCATCGTTCTGCCCTTAGCCAAAATTGGTCAATCCAGTCCTCGCCATCTTCGCGTGGACCTACAACGAAGTCGTTTAGTATTCCGTGGTGTCATACGGAGTTGATTTCGACCAGCAACTGTTTGTTTCATGTCAGAAACATGAGACGGACATATCCATTCATTGATTAGTTTCTACTTAGTAGCCATGAGCATCCATATCATATAATACTAATATAAATACGCTAATAATAGACTTTCAATGATGCAATTGCCATGACTTTAGTTACAGTTATGCAAAATTTACAGCCGCTGCTAAATATAAAGCCGATGATAAAACAAACAACCAAAACTTTCGGCGCCTATTTCTAAGTTGTTAACTTTTACAAGATTCCTTCACGCACTATAGCGACTGTAGTTAGTACTTTAATGATAAAGATCTGACCATCATACACCATGTTAGAACTCTGACAAAAAATAAAATGAAACAGCAATAACGTATGATCACATTAATACCTTATATTGTAATATATAATTATAATCCGGCAAGGCATGTATTAAACGTGCTTGCAATGTGGTTTGCACCATATTTCATACATACATACATATTGGTGTGTATGATAGTGTTAGTTACTTGGGTACTTGTCCAATATATGCATCCAACTTGTTATCGGATGAGTACCGGTACTGTAGGAGACAGAAGTGCTTGGAGTTGAAGGAGTTTTAATAATTGTAGGAATTCCTAGCATTTTTAAAGGGCGGTTCTAGGCTCAAGTGGCATCAAATAGCCTGAAGAAAAAATTAAGTTTAGCGAACTTTTCGGGTTATTTAGTGGACATTCGCGGCCTGTAGAATGAAGATAGAGGTTCTTTTTTGCTTTTTGATTAATTTATTGTATAGTTTTATAAATCTTGAAGTTAGAAGTTCACTATGAACACAGTGACTCTTAGAGAAGTTGTTCTAACCCAGTTGCTCGCAGACACAACATTATCAGCCATAATGTCCTTTGAGAGAGGCTACGGGTCGTAACCATTACACAATACCATTGAGGACTGGTGGAACGCCACTTGTCTTCGAATTTTAGGTTGTAGAAGAACTATCACAAGTCCAAGGAAGAAACTGGCTGTAGGTATTCCAAAAAATAGAAGTAAAAGGGCAGCAGAAGTTGTGGTAGTGTATGCCCTTTCTCAGAGGTTTCGAGTATCCAATAACAAATATATTGTTGAATGAAGTGCGCGCCAGTACAAGTCTTGGGCGGCACCTGTGTCGGCGAGATGAAAGCGGCGTTGCTTTGTGCGCGGGCGCTGCCGGCAAATATTTATTTTAATTTAGTGCTCGCCCGACGATCGGTCGTTAATCGCTAATGGATCGGCTCCCGGAGACCAGATCGCGTATGAATTTGTTAGTTCATTTACCATAGATTATTGTTTGTTAAATGTTTGATACTGATCTTATTAGAATTTGTGTTTTGACAGTTTATAAATTGTCTATTTATTTAATTGGCATGAAAACTCTTTTTTATTGGTGTCTTTTTATACGAGTGGCAAAGTTGCTTTTTGTTCGTAGATTTATAGGAAAATAGTTTTAGTTGTTCCATTCGTGTTGTATTGTCTTGAATCGGTTTTATCTTAACCAAAACCACTAATCTGGTAGATTCCTGGAAAATTAGTAGTTCCTAAGAATAATTGGTTCATAGAAGTTGCCGAATATATTAATCTACCACGAAAGTTTTAAATTGATGACAAATCGTGTTGTTATCGATATCACTAATAAAGTGACGATTTCAAAATATAAATCTATGTGATATTCAATCACAGATTTCCATTCATTTTCTAACTTGACGTTTTGAATAAATTCGTGTAGAAGAAGTCCTAAATTAGAAATGAGAAAGTACGTAAGTACTCTTGTCTTTTGTAGAGTTTTAGTCTTTCGTGGATCTTTTTGGATGATGTAATTATTCCTTGTAATCATTTTAATAGGCACATTTAAATTTTATAATGTTTTAAGCTCGTGCGTATAATGATTAATGAATAACTTCACACTTGAAAATGATTCAAATATCGAAAAATTGAACTCAAAATCAACATTTAGCTGCCGCATTTGATCCAATATTTGCCGATGCTTTTTGTGGTAAGAAGGGCATTAGTGAAACCCTTTTATTTATTCAGTACTAAGTCGATTTGCTTGTCAACAGTTGGGCGCAAATATTGGTCGTCGGTTCCTCTTAAAGCGTAATCCCTGGTTTGTCTTGCCTTTGTCGGTGTGGTACAGGATCGGGTGTCCTGCCGCTACTTTGACGCGTCTTGTTTGAGTAGATTTGAATTTCTGGTTTCAACGATATCATTAGAAACGTTGAGTTCTTAACTGTTCGGTGTTTTATATTGAGACGTTTTCTGGCTCTACTTGCGCTTTATCTCAATCAGTCTATAAAAAAATATCCGATGTGATCTATAGAAGACTTAGACGTTTGCCATTTGCATTATCAAAGAATCTGTCAAAACTAACGGTTTAACTTTGAGGTGCCAAATTTAGAAATTAATCAAAATGTATTCAGTAATTTCAAATTGTTCAAGTAAGCCACACCAACAGAACATTGATGCCTACTAGAGGTTACACCTATGAACGATGTAGATAAAAAAATTGACAAGCTCCATGCACTAAGAAGCCTTTTCTTTTAAAAACGAGGTGTAATGAGCGAGAGCATACATTAAAGTGTCAACAAAGGCTGCAACTGTAAAATTTATGGACGTAGTACAATATTTTAAGCAGAATCTCTTTGGTTAAAGTACAAAAAAAAGGTTGCAATTTTTCAAATTAGGTTATTTTGGTTATGTAGTTTTAGAATCTGGACCACATTTCTCTTGTTAGTACGAAAGCCGTAATAACTAGTATCTTATTTCAATTCACTGAAAAGTACTGAAGAAGTTACACGAATGCTAGAAATGGTTTGGTGGAATTCGAACTTAAATTCGGCCATTCCAGTACAACTGTCGAATTTGTAGCCAATTGTATCTTGGATTTGGAATGTCGTTTCGAATTTCAAAAGTGGCGCTACAGCTACATCATATACCACTGCGGAGTAAAACACGATGCATCTTTAGAATTCAATCGATACTGCATAAGCTTTGCCGAAATCTCGTCTTTGCCTCATCGAATTCCGAACATTCGCAATAAAAAAGTTTCTATAGACTCGAATCACGTTTCGATGGCGTTCTGCGAATTAAAATTACAAAAAGCTAGACGGAGACGGCAGTCGCGGTCTGTGCGTGGGAGAGAGCAGTAATGTGCAGCGCATCCACGCCCCTGCAGGAATAAAATTCAAAATAAGATTTCAAAGGAAGTAAAAGGAAAAACAAACAAGGTTGGGGTTTGTAGTGTGTTAGAGTGAGACTGGTGTATGTGTGTGCGCTCCGCCGGCGATTGGTTAGTTGATATGAGTTATGGCGCGTATGTTTGCCGCGCGAATTAGCCATTTGACGCGGGCGTGTGGGGCGACCGAGCGACGGAGACAAGCGACCATACACTATACGTTCTATATTTAAATGTAAACCACATATTGAGATAGGTCGCGCTCATTTTCATTTATAATTGAAATTTAATAACGAAAGTTACTAATTATTTAAAAAAATATATAAATAATTTGTTTTAACTAGATAAGAAAATAATTTCACACGTTTAGCTAAGTACTAATTTACATTTTTTAAACTATACATTTAAGAAAATAAAGTCGTATTAATTTTATAGCTAATGGCATAAAATTAGTTGCTGAGCTACTAAACATCTGAGAGAAGGATAACGCTCGAGATTACTTTGTCTTCCTGTAGCGCCATCTAGTAGGGAATAGCGTAGTTACAAGACTGAAAAAGACTTGCTTTAGCTGGCGCCTATTAAACTTTATTTTCAATGCGATTGTCATCTTAAATATATATATATTTTTCTAATTGGCATGGCATTCAAGAGAAATGAATATAGTCATTAATGATAAAATTATCACACTTCGAGCGAATAATTATATTCATAATTTTAAAATATTATAGTGAAAAATTAAGTCTAGAATATTTTTTAACCTAATACCTATGAATTAAAATATTAAATTCTGAAGTGGAATAATTATCTCAGCGAGGCATTATAAAATATATAATAATAATTAAAACTAGTAAAAATGAAGGTAATTGTTAAAATTAGTGCGACCGTGTCGAATTGATGTTAACGCCATCACCTACACGTGGCGCCATCTTAATTTTAAAGTTTATTACTATGGATGTATGTATGTCGATATCGATGTTATATTAATTACATATTTTGTGCAATTAATTGAGTCATGCATACGTTACAATACAAAATTATGTATTAATATTTTATTATTTTTAATACACCCAGTTATTAAAAATATAATATTTTGAAATGAGTAAACAACAACAAAAAAGAAAAAAACTGCCCTTCCCTTTTTTTTTGTCTGCTAAAGCTTTAGATATACACGATACAAAGGTAACGTTTTGTTAAAATTTAGTTTGTAAAAAGAATTCACAGTCAAACTGATTTCAAAAAAAAAATGTGCAGGACAACAGCGATCCCAAAAATCCAACATCCCAATGAACACATCATTCAAAAATGGAACGATTATCCAGATGTCGTCACTTACCCTAGAGTGGGGCAATTACTTTTAATCGGTACCTACGTCGATGAATCGATACGGCGCCGGACCACCGCGCCATCGATTTACATATAAATTTGTTGTCCAACCGTAAAATAAAGAAATTGGTTGAACGAATAAAAGACCGGTAATTAAAGCCGACGGAACATACAACTATAATTTTATTTTAATGTTATCGTTGTCGAAATGGCCGCCGTTCGTTAGCCTAAGAAAAAAAAGTTAATGCCTTCGTTTAGTGCTGATGAGATAGTCAGTGCGTCAAAATAGATGTTTTAGTAAGAATTTTAATGGGTCGTTGTGCTTATTGTTTAATTATAAAAAAAAGCTACTTCAACAAAAGAATGTTCTTAATTTGGCATTAATTATAGTATTAATAAAAACTGCCTTCTGATCCCAAACTAGACAGAGCCTGTACTATGAGAACCGGGCAATTGATAAACGTAGGCAGTTAAATTACACTCGGATACAGGATAAAAAATCGTGCTCATCAAGTCATCACACAAAGATTTATCATTGGTAGGAATCGAAACCACGACCTCGGGCTTAGCAGCGGGCCACTTATCACTGGACCAACAAGCCAATTATTAGGGCTACTAATAATCAAAATAACTGTTTTACACATACCAATATTAAACCTAAATAATATGCTGTATGGCTGTACAGAAGGAAATATTTGTTTAAAGAGTTTTTTAAAAGGATTTTAAGTCATATTAATGTTATAACATTTGTAAAACATATGGCATACAGATGGTCATAGACAATAAAATACTAATCGAAGTGACAGGGGCCACACTAGTGTTAACTTATGCGATAAACTTTTTAGATCGTAATCGATTAAATTTGTCAATCGATTGACTATAATATTATTCTTTATTTTATGACTATTAATCGCATGTTTTGAAAGATTGACAAATCCATATAGGTAACTATTAGACGGATATTAGAAACATATAAATCGACGATATTATTTAAAATTGTTTATTTGGCTTGTGTACGCTTTAAAAACTTAAAAAGTTCTGCACCTATTTAGCTCAAATATTGTCAAGACATACCAATGAAGTCATAACTCTAAGTTTTACATAATACATGAAATACATCATAAGACTATGCAGTTGTGATGTATAAATAAATATTAGACACTGGGAGAAATTACGTGAAAATGGCTATTAACTCAAAAGAAAGAATACAAAAATAAGAAGAGTACATACCTACCTAATGAAGTGAAACGAAAACATTTCTATTTCAAATTAAAATTAATAATTATAAATCATTAGGCAGTACAACAGTTATCAAGTACCTTAATAAGAACAACATCACAAAAAAAAAGAAATCTGAGCGGATGTTGTCATAATCAATTGGTTGAATCAAATTAAAATCAATTGCTTTCATTCCAATACAAAGTCGTGGGGGAGTTTCAATTAGATAATAAAAACGTTTGCAATAAACAAACAAAAAATTGGCAATAGACAATAGGTCGCTCGCTGGTTTGGTGTCATCACTAAATCGCCTGCTTTTTGGCAGGCTTAAGGTAAGAATTTAGCAGGACAGTCTACAATTGAGGCTATAAGAGTTCATGACGATCCCTGAAAGGCTTGTCAAACCAAAAATCAACTGCCAAATATATTGTTACACTATTTATAACAAATTGCCAAGGGAACCGCACATTTTATCAAAATAAAAAGGTTAGGTTGTGCTATTGCAGACCGTATTCTATCTTTATGCCAAATTACATCCAGATAGTTAGCCAAGTTTTGGTGTGATTTAATAACAAATATCCAACCTTAAAAGCTTTCGTATTTATATTACTTAGTATTAGTACCTGCAGATTTTTTGTTGATCTATTTCTATTGAGCGCGCTTAGACTCATCTTTTCCCCATTAATTAAGCGTGGTACACAAAAGTGACGATGACACTGTCGTCGTAACATAAATGTATAATTAGTATCAAATCAAACGTTTGAGCTAAGTCTAAACACGCTTTATAGGTCTCAGCCAGTGTCCATTGCTAATAAAATTGATTCAAAGCTGTAGTACAAGAGGCTGTGTTTATTATATCTATAAAAGCATTAGGTATATTATTTTTTATTTAAATGCTATTAAAAAGTCTATTCAGGGTGATTTGTATTAAACTAATAACCTCGTGCCTCGTGCGCTCGTGTGTTCTTTACATTACACCAAAAAAATTCGTAAAAAATAAAAAAAATAATTACAAATAAACCCTTCACTACCTACTTTTGTCACACAACCTTCTACCACATATATGTGAGACTCCGAAGTAAAATCGATGTTTTTTTGTCAGGTTTAGGGCCTAAACCTCACAATAAACAATGATTTTACTGCAGTAAAATAGTCTGTTGGTGGTTCAGGTCATAACTCCAAAAACATGTGGTAGGTGATTAAATATTTTCCAAAACTGATATTACAAAGTTATTTAGTGTTTCAAATATCATCCTGTATAACGAACTTATATCTTTCATATAACATTCGCAAATCTTATAAAATCGCACATGAAGCATTCCGAAATACAAACAAATTCATGAATATTGATCTATGAAGTAGCCGCAAGGAATATCAATGTATGTTTTGCATACAAACAGACATTTTTAAAATGCCAACAACAATGGCGCATATCTAGATGGCGTACAAACTATGAATAGTAGCGTATCTGCGTATCTTACACTTACGTCTGTGTTTGCAAGTATTTGTAAATACCATTTTATTACCACCGCACCACTTGACATCGTAGTAGGGTTCATCCATTCCACCTGGAAACAATACGGTCCTGTACGGATCGATTCCGGCGTTCTTTTCTTCCACGAACCTGTGGACTCTGGAACGAACTACCTGCTGCGGTGTTTCCGAGCACTACGACATTTCTTTCTTCAAACGAGGTTTAAAGAGAGTTTTCACTTCACGGTAGGCAGCGGCCTGACATTCCTGTAGTCCATGAGCGGCGGTTACCGCTTACCATCAGGTGGGCCGCTGGCTCGTCTGCCAAAAATAGGCAATAAAAAAAAAAAAAAAAAAAAGAAAAAAAAAGGTACTACCATGCTAGGTACCAGCTAGGTACTACCATGTACTAATACTTAGGAGATAGTATCTGACTGGAGACCACAAAAACTTTAAAAACTCCAAGTATTGACGTTCATGGTCGTTCTCTGGCGTTTTCAGGAGGGGAGAACAACTCACCCTTGCCTCCTACCCTAGTATCGAAAACCACCCGTTTAATAAAAATAATTAATATTCGATAAAACCTATGCTCCTCAAACTAAACTCCCCAAACCAAAATCTTTTTTAAAACTTTCGAGATTAAAATTTGTGATAAATGTTGACAAACAAGCTTATTTAAACTGGAATATCTTTGTTTCTTAAAACGAAAATAATGATTGTTTGCAAACGTAAATTTTGGAAAAATACATGCTAGGTTGCGCTTCCAAGTGTTAAGTTCATGAGAAGAAGCTGCCAGGAAACTCATAAATTACCTATTTTATAAAAAGATATATCAAGCATTCATATAGTAATGATTTTACTTCAAGTACAATATCGAAAATGTGGATCTTACGCGTAGATATTTTAAGTCTAAATAAGTACGTTTAATTTATTCCCCAACGTCTCAAATACTCTCTTTTTGACAATTGGTTAACAAAAACGCACATACGACCTCATATCGACAATTACTCGGACACAATCGTTAGGGTGACATCACAACGAGTAATTTCGTGACCACCGGGGTCGTCGCAACCTGTCATTATCACAGGGTTGCCACTACACACTGTCTGGCACGGTTAAAAAAAAAAACCATTTCTCAATTACACTTTTTCACTTAACTTAAGTTAAAAAGGCTTTTTTTGCATTGTTTGGTTTTAAAAGGCATTATTTTAAGTGATAGTTATCTAAGGCTTTTCGGGCAAGGGCAACAAGGACGTTTTAACTTGACGAGACTTGAATATGCGACTCAGGTATTCGATGTACAGCTTTATTAGTTATAATTTTATTATACATTTTTAAAGCGAATATATAACTAAATATTCTGTGTATATTTCAAGCGTCTACCTGTTGCCGAGCAAAAAACGAGCAAAAAAATCCCGTTTGTTGTTTGGGAGCCCCCTTAAATATTTATTTTCTTCTGTTTTTTAGTATTTGTTGTTATAGCGGCAATAGAGGTGCATCATCTGTGTAAATTTCAACTTTCTGACTATCACGGTTTATGCGATACAGCCTGGAGACAGACGGACGGACAGCGGAGTCGTAGTAATAGGGTCTCCCGTTTCACCCTTTTGGGTACGGAACCCTAAAAATCATCCTAATTAAACTAGTTAATTAATTTAAAAATTCATCAAAACTCATGCATTTGTTGAGTACCACGACGATACAAACAAACAGAAGTTTACCTCTTTATCTTATCTTTTAGGACTTCATATTTCTAAAACGTGCCGTTGCCGTGTGGTGCCGGCTTAAGAATAGTACCACCCCATCTCTACCCGTGGGTGTCGTCAAGGCGACTAAGGGATTTTACCCCGGAGGACGGGCAGCAGCGTCCTCTGCGTACTTAAAGCCTTACTGCGATCGCCAACCCGCTCGACAAGCGTGGCGATTATGGCAATTACCCCCAGGATCTACATACTAGTAGGTTCTACTGGGGAGACCCGTGCCCAGCAGTGGGCCATCTTATGGGTTGATATGTATGTATGTATGTATTTCTAAAAAAGTACCTAAATAGCTCAGGCTCAAAATCTTAATAAATATTTTAGTTTCTCTTTATCAAAGCCCATTAAGCTTGCTAAGTGCTTATTCTAAAGTTGTGAAAATGGTGGCAAACTGAGCTGTCATGCTCCGCTTAAAAGCGTAAAAATGCGTGAACATACTTGATGTAATGCAAATATTCGTAAGACCGTTTTTATGGAGTTATAGTACATCATAATAGGGATGTTGACTGTCAAGTCACAACGCCGAAAAGCAAACTTATGACGTCATAAGTTCCTATCGTCAAATAATTACTTTTAGTATTCGTTTTCATGCTTTAAAATTCAAAAACATGTTAAATTGTTAAATAACACTTATTTTCAGAGCATTTTAAGTTATACTATTACCTGATTAGTATAAAATAATTTACTTTTATTGTAATCAACCACCCAATTTGACTAGATTATCGACTAGATTGCCATACAACTCTAAAATAATAAGCTAAAGAACACTGCTTATGTGACGATGTTAATAATGCGTTTTTTTATTTAGTTTTTACTGACACATTTATTTAGCTAACCTAAAATACAGTGTTTTTCATTATTTTTCTTTACTTACTTACATTTCAACCTGTCTGAACTACTGCATGCAATTGCAAATAACAAACATACCCATCTGAATGAAAATGCATCAGACAAAACGTTTGTCTCATTATTTACCTATTTGCTAAGTGTTCACAGCTAAAAAACGTTACCTATTACTAAACTATTAACACGTTAAACGCGGACCTGTAAAAAAAATACTTAGCATTATTTGACAACCCTGTGTTCTAGTTAGCAATATTTTAACATGTAATTCGCGGGCGGCTTCGAGTGCTACAACATGTATGCAGTTCACTTCGCTTGAATACAGTATGAGCCACATCTTCTCTAATATTAAAACGGGGAGTGTCCGACTGTCACGAGTTTTTTTTTTATTCATAACTAAATATGTAACAGCGATGGACGTAATTGTGGTATAATTTTCTCAAATTATACGTTTAGAAATAAACTTTTGCCTTAGTTGGTAAGATTTTCTTTACTGTTATAAAAATGGATGTGAATTTTATATTTTTGATAAAAAATATGTTTTATTTCGAGGTTAAAGAACTAGAATTAGATTTAGATTTGTGGGATTTGTAACATCTATATCTTTTGTAAAATTTAGGTACTTAAAGAATATTTCGTCTTTTTGAATTGATGATAATTTTACCTTAATTTTTTAAACCCTTACGCGTAAAGGGGGTATATATTAAGTTTAACAATGGTCTTAAATGTGTATCTGTGGTCTGTCTGTCTATACCCTTTCAATTAAAAAGTAAATATTGACTGCAAAGCGTTAAAGAGAGAAAAAACTCGTGCGGCCCTGTATCTTTGACAGTTATTATGACAGGTCCACAAAGTAGCATTGTCTCTATAGAGAGAGTGGTCAATTTTGTGAGATTATGGCGCAGTTCAGGTCTATACGTCTATGTCTATACCTAACATTTTCGCACTCAACACAGTCTCAACCACTGACATCTTAATACTAGTACGCAGGACAGATTACCGCCGACAACAATGAGACTTCCATTTCATTTTGACATTTGGACGCTCATTTAAAAAAAAAATCCTTATTGTCATTACATATATTTGACAAAATCAAATAGAATAATACTTGTGTAACAAGGATAACAATAACGGCCATTTTATACAATACAACTTTCCCAAACAAATTTGCAGTCGAAAAGCTAGAACCCCATCTAAATTGGAGAAGTAGTTTTTAAGAAAATCGCAAACATGCGTACAGATCAAATAGAGAACCATATTTCTTTAATCAGGTTAATAATGGCTGCGTATTATAATCATAATTGACGTAAATACACTTAATTATACATATGTAGATCGTATTTACTGTCGGTATTTTATGTGTGTGTAGTACAGGTGTCCGTTCATTAATATCATGCGTAGTAATATTATTTATTTTGCTGAAGACCTTTTACAACATTATCAATTGTATTTCGAGTTATAGTCAGCTTATACTATCGTGTTTATCACAATGGTATTTATTTACATTTCATTTCGATATAGCTGGCCCGCCCGCGTGTTTACGAAGTAGGTATACAAACTCTGATCACCTTTTCGTTCTACTTAGGGATAGTTTAAAAAAAAAAATCGTTTTTAGCATCAGCTAATAACGATTTTCTTCTCTAATAGGTAGCAGATATCAATCTGCTACCTATTAGAGTCCAGATAAAAAGGCCGCAACGCATACCTACCCTTAGGCGCAGAATGTCCAATTCGCAATGGCCAAAATAATCTATCAAAGAATATTGGCATAAAGAAAAAAAAAGTCTATACAGCCTAACAAAAACGCTCGCTATATTTTATTTTTAATCTACATTTATCCTCGGAAAGACACAGAACCGCCAATTTTTCTATAATGACCCATCTTTAAAGACTGCTGGCGACCCACCCCATGTCATTAAGGTTCATTATTGCTTGAGCCTATGAATGATGCATGAACGCACAACGATCTTACCGCCCCGATCGCGGTTAAAGGAAATCAACCTTAAATTGCAACGATAATTGCACGATCGATTCTGATTGTAGGAATTTACTTGACTGTAATAGAATTATTACTGCAGTAGTTTTGTTTTGCTATTATGGAAGTTTCTCTGCGCGACAGAATCTGTAATGAGGATATTTGCAGTAGAACTAAGGTTAACGACATAGCTCAGAGGCTTAGTAAGTTGAAGTGGCAATGGGCAGGCCACATCGCTCACAGAACCGGTAATAGATGAGTACGGAAGGTTCTTGAGCGGCAACCACGAGTCGGAAAACGCAGTGCAAAAAGCCCCCCCCCCCCTCCCACAAGATGCACTGACGACCTGATCGGTAAAATCAAAATCGGTCGCAGTGGAAGTCCTTGGGGAAGACCTATGTTCAGCAATGGACGTTTTCAGATGATGATTGTGTTATTTCTTGATATTTGCATGTAAGAAGAACACATGATACCTACTGAGAGCTATTGAATTTTATCTAAATTCTTCTGTTACCATGCCTTTTCTGTATTCGCGGATAATAAACTAAAAAAAGTCGCTTATGAATTACCTAACTTGACTTAAAGAAGTTACTTGATTACCTACTTATAAATTTGAAAGTTCTATGCCATAATACAATCGAATTTTATACCACATCAACTTTCTCTTTATCCACCATCTTTTTCCCTTGTCCACGGCAAGTCCAGTTACGCATAGGCTTGACGTGAATACAGAAAAAAATCGTGAATAAAGACCCAGAGCAGGAGCAATACTTGTGTCTGCGGATACACCTGTGCTCTATAATATCTCCTGCGTATTTAGCTAGTCTTTCATGAGATTGGTCGCCGTAACTGACATCGGTTAGGAGATAAGTGTTGATAAACTTTCGCCATTTGCAGATTGAGTCGTAATCCCGTGAATATTTTAAGGAAAATATCAAGGCTGAAACGTCGGTCAATGATCTTAAAATATCCACCCGCTCAGGATGTTATTATTATTGGAAATTTAACCATCTCTATTAATACCAAATATTCAAACTATAACTAAGATCAAAAGCCGCAAATGTGGAAACTACCAAATATAAATATCCACATTCGCAGTACGACCATTTCCTAAGCTGTCTGAAGTGTGTTACACAGACGATCCTGAACTCGATGCACAAGTACCAGCCCCGGTTCCACCTGGTCAGAGCCAACGACATCCTCAAGCTGCCATACTCGACCTTCAGGACGTACGTCTTCAAGGAAACCGAGTTCATTGCTGTTACCGCTTATCAGAATGAGAAAGTAAGTAAACTGATTCACTAGTTTTAGGTTAAAGCTTTCATAAATCTTCGTACTTGTGAAGACCACGACTCGGTAAGCATTAGGTAGGACGAGCCCCCGCCAGATGGACCGATGACCTAAAGGTCACTGGGATGAATTGGATGGGGAAGGCAGAGAAGCGAGTGTTGTGGCGTAAGTTGGAAGAGGCCTGTAATGTTGATGATGAACTCTTCGTACTCATTCGACTTGTGACTATGATCAAAAAATCTTCAGGTAAATAACAGTGCTCGTGACCGAAAAGCTGGCTTTTTCTTAGCACAGAAAACAAGAGGTAAGTATGTTAGAATTCTCTACAATTTGTTATGTCGAGTCTGTCTATGAAACACAGGACTTGAGCCCTGATGCGGGAGTTGCTTTTTACCCGACTGCTCAAGGCTTAGGTTTTTATAACCTATAGACCTTACAACGGCTTGTGTCATATCAAATTTGATACAATACAATGATAGTCCATTGTGGCATATTAAAATGTTTTAGCCTCGATAAAAATAAGAACGTATCATGTGAACTACCATCTGCAGTTGTATAGACAATCACGTTCTGTCCTTCATCCATTAGGAAATAATATAGGTATATTTGGAAAAGTTGGTATAAAAAGTATTCTAATTAATTTTATTTTCCAACAGATAACACAATTGAAGATTGACAACAATCCGTTTGCAAAAGGCTTCCGAGACACGGGAGCGGGAAAACGAGAAAAGAAGTAAGCACCTAACTCTTGATACCTTAAGTTTTAAAGCATAAAGTCTCTTTTGCATTGAACTATAAGAGGAAACACACTGTAGTTCTAGTACGTTGGACTTAAGAGGAGTCACACTAACCTCTGTGGTACTAGTAGGCTGGACTGGCATCCGTACGTTAAAATTGCTATCACTTTGATAGCAATTTTAAATTTCGAATCGAATTACCATCGTTCGAACTTTTTTAACAAATGACAAAATGGCCGTTGTTGTTATCCTTGTTACACCAGAGTAGACTTCCATTTAATTTTGTCAAATGAGGGTTAGTACTAAGACATAAGGTCAAGAAACCTGTCAAAAATGTCAATATATTTTCATGTCTGTTTTTTTGCATTAATCAATAAAATTAAATAAGTACATTATATATACTCTTATAATTCAAAGGCCACAATGTTGTGCAGTTCCTTTGTGCTCAAAAAAATGGGATTTTATAAGTTTTTTAAGGATAAAATACGTTTAAAACAATGACTTGTAGCCAATACTTTTTAATTTTGAATATCATTAGGTAGGTTTTTAAATTAAACACTGAAAACTTGTTAATCACTCCAGCTAATTTAAAGTTAATCGTCATTGTATGATAGATATGATTGGAACCCGCGACCTCGCTCGCTCACATACTTTTGGCGACTGTAGAGGGATTAGATGCAGGGCCGACGACAAAGCTTTCTAATAAATAAAACAACATCCAAATTCGCAAAACTGTTTGGGCGATTTAATGCCACAGACACACAGATACACATTTTCGAATTATACCCCTCCTTTAGTGCCAGCGGTTAAATACGTAGACACTTCATCAATATTTAAACATCAATCAACATCTTTTATGAGACTTATATAAATGGACTCCGTAAAGAGGCGATCGTTGCTCTATAACAGTCCCTTCCCGAAATTTTAATACTTAATTGCTTAATTTATTGCCTTGTAAACTAGCAACGGTAAAAAATCGTTTATAAAAACCCTCTAGGTAGGTGGTCAAAAGATTAATGTAAGGTGCAAACGTTGACTATTTAACTAAACTTAAAAGCTAACTAAATTATAGTATCAGTGAATCTTCAGAATTAATTAGGACGGTAGTAGTCCCGGCGCCGTTCGAAATTCAAATTAAACCAATCGGGCGCCTCCTTATTCGTGTTCGGAGTTTAAACATGGTGGGTAACGGCTAAAATGGTGGAGTCATTCTTACCGCCTTTTTTCCAGCGTCTTTGGCGTGCTAGGGAGAAAATTGGATTTCCGCGATAAAATCAGCTTTAGTTTTTTTTTTTCGCCGTATAATTTGCCGCCGACTGTGGGTTGTTCCGCTAAGTTATTTGAAATTCGAACAAGAACTCAATTAGTAGTTGATACGTATCTCTGTTCGGTGCATTGTTTGGAGGATTAGTTTAGGATACGCGCCATCTTGTTTTCGCAATTGAAATTGTCTTAAGTACTTAGTTTAAATTTTAAGTTCTTGTCGGCGGAATGCTTGTGGAAATTGTCTTGGCATAGTCAAATTTTGTTTTTCTTTCGACAGTAGGTACTAAGTCTCTATATCTATATTATAAGATAGCAATGTTACCCGCCAATGTACTCTTTATAGCTGGACCTCCTACTTAATTAAATGCCTTTGCCATAGGTCATTGGCGTAGTAGAGGGATATGTGATCAATTACTGTAAGATTTTCATAGCGCAGGTAAATGCTGTTAACAGAATTTCGATCTCCTTGCATTTTTCTTTTTAAATGTCTACAAAAAGGTGGTTCATGTTTCGAGATTTTCTCAAAAAACTATTGATCCGATAGGAATATGGTTTTTCGCTATTCGACTGTATTTTTCTAAAACGGTTTAAGTGTATAGAACTTTTTCCCTAAAAGACATCAGAGCTTTAGACTAAAACATGAGTAGGTATAGTAAAATTTCCAAATTCAAATAATCTTTGATTTTCATTTGATGTCGGTTTATTTTCCTTAAAAATAAAAGTTTAATTTATTTAATTTTACAAGTAAAACGAGCTTATGATGACAAACAAAATATTTTCTAAAAACGATGGTACACATATCAAAACTTGCTTAGCTTTTTTTTTAAAGGTAACTAGCAATGTGGGATTGGGTCCCAATCTTGTTAACCCCACCAGCTCAATATTAGGTTAGGTCCACGTCGGTAGTATAATGGGTAGGATTCGAACCCCCGACCTCACGATTGCGTGTCCACTTGAGCATTACCAACTCTATAAAAACTACCATCTTTGTAAGTAACTGAAAAATCAAATCGAAAACTGCTAAAGCCTACCAACCAATAATTGAAACTGAAAACCGCTGGAATCGATTACGTTCCGGGAACGGAAGCTATCTCATATGCTTACACATTGCCGGAGAGTTCGTCCGGAGTCGGACCGGACGGCGACGGCCACCGGACGCTACGGGCGAATCTTCACAAAATGGCGACCGGAAGCGGCGGAAACGTGACCGTTTTGACAAACGCCGCGCTCGGAAAAGCCGACGGCGCGAACACATGCCGCGCATAACTCGCGTCCGGATGTAGGGCTGTCGCGGACCACTTTTTATCATAATTATTAGAGATAATTGGGTGGTTAGTTGTCATAGATGATATATGTTATTTATTGTTTTATGTTCCTACTAGGCTACTAGCGAACACCTTGACTTTGAACGGAATTTTATTCTAAATTGTCTATCAATACTATTATGTATGAATTAGCCTCGGAGACCATGCTAAGACTTCGGTCATGCGCCTAATCTCTCCAGAGTGGGAATATAAAGTGCAGTTGTGATTGCGTGCACACTTGTAGCAATAAATCCTGCTTAGCTGGATATTCTCTGATAAAATTGATGGGTTAGGAAAACCTCGTCATCATTTTGGCGAATTGAAGCTTTCGATAAAAAAATAGGTACTTCAAAAGCTCCAGAGATTTTTTTATATGACAAAATTTCAAACAATACCTATAATTTTATAATATGTATGTATGTTATACGATATTTTTAAAAGCGTCATCGATTCCTAGACATTTTGTGAAGAATGAATAGATATTTCGGTTAAAATCTAACATTGGAATACTAGAAAAACTATTGACTATTACACATGTAGTAATTAGGAATTATTACATTGGTAATCAAAACATAATCTCTACGCTACCTGTAGAGATTATGTTTTGAGCAAAATAGAAAAAAAAAAAAAATCCGTAATAGCAATTTTTCCCGTCAGTAAAATTGCCATTACTGAGGATCAACATTCCTGTTGATGAACAAACCTGTTCCTATTAATTAATATGTTAATTAGTCACTTGAAATGTTGACAACCCTGACTTTCCTCAGTACATACATTCATACCTCTAGTGTATCTGAACCTTTACCACAGAATACATAAATACAGAAGGCCGGCTCAGGTCAATAACAAAACAAATTCACACGTATTGAGGATCTCAGCGTGCTATAGCAACCAGACAACTGATAAACATACTTCTAAATACATACATATTATAGTTAAATGACACCCAGTCGTGCTCATCACACAAATTTTTATCCTGGGTGGGGATCTGACAGTCAGGGTCACTAACCACTAGACCTACAGGTCAGGAATTTACATGTCAAACAATTTTCGTTTCAACGAAATTCGTAAACTAATACAATTGTGGTAGATATGCCACGAATATTCTATTTTGTTTTTCGTTGAATTAGAGTAGGCCTCCAGAATCGACGGTATTCGACCGAGAATGGTGTACGTGCCAGTCTATGTGTGCGTTAGCCTATTTTCTCTTGTTGTAGGAAGCCGGTCATCTGTACCTACCTATTTGTATTTTGTGCCCTTACGGAGCTGTCCTTTGATACCGCGCACCGTAGTGTGAGAATGCCCTTTTATGTATATGAGGAACTAATTAAGATGCGGTCTGTTTTGAGGTCATTTCTAAAGGTGTGGAGTGGATATTGTGTTGTTAAAATTTTAGGGAATCAATTATAATTTTTACTCAACTGATACTGCTGTGAATCTCAGTTAAGACTATCTAATTATACGAACAGGGAAAGATCCATCTTATACCAACAGCAGCATATTATTCGAGCCACATGTACAACATGATCTCCCAAAAATCCACAGAACATTACACACAATAAATCTTCTTCACTACAACTGACAGTAGCAACATTATTTAACCACACAAATCTATAAATACAACACCATAACTAAGACCTTCTTGCAAAATTTACCCACCCTACAAAAAAAAAAGAAATGACTAGACAGACTATAACACAAGAATCAAAACACCTACTTGGTATACCGCGTTATAAGAATAGCAATGACTTAGTTGTCCCCCTTTGTCCCCAAACTAACCGCGTCGTTTTAAGGGATAAAAATTTGGCGAAATTACAAGGCAGGCCACCCCTGGAGCGAGTTTACAATGTAACGTGAGCGCCCTAATGTGAACAGTTTAACTTAGGGCTGTCACGATTTGGAAAAAAAATGTTACGATTTTAAATACGAATAGGTATTTTTGTTTTATAGCAAACTAGCTATTCCCCATGGCACCGCCCTTGTGAATGTTAGTTATCGCTTCCTGGGGCTGAAATTAACTCTTAAATGCCTGATTTTGATCATAATCGGCTTAGTAGTTTTGATGATTACGTCCAAATTCCATTCTCATATGTTTATCTTTGTGAATTATTACCTGTACTTGAAAGGTATAAAAAAGATTAGTGCCCAATTCGAAGAATCAATCTAGTTTTAATGCCCGCACCAATTCGCGGAAAATACCTACTATAAATTTACCAAAACTGGTAGTACCTAATTTCCACGAATCGGACTTACATTTAATAGTGTTTTATATCTTTAAAACATAAATGATCACAATTCATTCAAATAAACACAAATATCTTAGAACCGAAATTAAATTTCGACACCCCTAAAGCGCAAGGGGTGGCACAAATTAAATTCTATCAGTTGACAATGAGACGAGTTAATAAAACGAATTCAGTGCGGAACCCTCAGTTTGAAGACGGGTCGCCATATTTAGGGATAAGTAAAACAATACTATGATAAAGAGTTATTTGTTCTGGGCAACAGAAGGCAAATAATTGCTCTCCTTTTTGTACATTTTGGGGGAGTTAAACGCTTGGGTTAATGTTTTTTAACCTTTTTGTTGTGGTTAAAATATTGTGCGGGTTAGCTTGAGAATTGATGTGTTCGTGTTGAAAGAAGGTGGTTGGAAAATTTGTTGTACTTGTTTCGTGTATATTTTATTTATGGTGTAGGTACATAAACTTGTTACCGTTCCAACACTCGTTAATATCGCTAGAATGTATGCCTCTGTGGCGCGGTGGGAGTGTGTCCGACTGCTACGCAAGAGGTCGTGGGTTCGATTCCCACATGGGACACCACTTTGTGTGATCCACAAACTGTTGTTCCGAGTCTGGGTGTACTTTGTGTCCGTGACTTGTATGTTTGTAAGGTCCCCCGCGACAGGGCTTGTACCCTATTGCGGAAGTCGTCTTAAAAAAAAACTAATGCACACGCTGATAGTTTAAGTATTGTTATGTCACACTATTATAAAAAGTCGTAAAAGTAGGAAAACATGATTTTATTGTCACGAGCGAAAAAGAGACAAATGTAATCCGTTGCTTTCATCTGTTGACGACGATGATGCGACACTGACTTAAAAAAAAGAAGTCAATTGTATATTTTAAGGTGCCGCTTTCTGAGCGCTTGTAACCTACACCTTTTTACTTAAAACAGTATTGGCTAGAATCGTATTTAAGAACAGTCTAATTTCCTAAGCAATACAATATTCTTAAGTATCTATGATTACCTCATATTATTATTACGAAATTCTACTGTACATGTATAAACTACTAGCTGTCCCGCTCAACTTCGTTTGCGTAAATTTTCCCCGTTTTTGCAACATTTCTCATTGCTGCTCTGCTTCTATTTGTCGTAGCGTTTAGGCTTCCTCGATAAATGGGCTATCCAACAGTGATTTTTTTTTTCAATTCGGATTAGTAGTCTCTGAGATTACCGCGTTCAAATAAACTAACTCTTCAGCTTTATAATTCTAGTATAGATTAAGTATTTCGATTATTTAGTTTAAATTTGAAAGTTTAACCGAGGACAATTAAGATATTAATCTAAGTGTCCTTTCGCCCAACGCGTCAAAATTGTCGAAAATTTCTTTTGGGAAATTCGGCCACCTTTAAAACGTATTAGCTAAAACACCATAAGGGCGTCGGTGTCTCGAATTTCACCATCATTAGGCGATGATTAACCTTTCGCGGGGAAGGGGGTCGAGTCGCGCCATTACCTCAAATGCCAAACAATTCACACCCCACTGTTGTCATTTTAAAACTATTTTCTTGAACTTTATCGATATAAGGGTGCTATGGAAGACGATTCTTGTGTATGCTTGACGTGTGTCGGCATATCGGTATACTAGCTGACCCGCGCAACTTCGTATGCGTCAATTTTCCCCGTTTTTACAACATTTTTTCATTGCTGCTCTGCTCCTATTGGTCGTAGCGTAATGTTATAAAGCCTATAGCCTTCCTTGATAAATGGGCTATCCATCACTAAATTTTTCAAGTCTTACCAGTAGTTCCTGAGATTATCGCGTTCAAACGAACTCTTCAGCTTTAATAATAATATTTATAAGTGACAAATGGAAAATCTACATAAAAAAACAGTCGCGTTGAACGGTTACCGATTCGACGTTTCGTATAAAATTCGCAATAATGTCTCCTCAGTAGGCCTCAGCTACTGATAATATATGATACATTTCTGAAGTAAGAATGAAAAACAAAATATAGGTATATGGGCATCTTACAAAAATCACACAAACAACTTAGCTTAGCTGGAGTGGTTACTAATTTTACTAAATATCGTCTATTAAAAAAAAAAGATATGACCTGTTAATGTCGTTGACACAAGATATCGTTTTAGACCATTTTTTTTCATTGAGTTGTATTGTTTTTATCTATTCGTCTTTAATGAGTCTTTGGATGACTCCAACCATAAAACTTGTTGACCCAAAGAGTCGCTCTTCGGAATCACGGAGACCCAAAGTGTGGCCTGTTCCTCTCAAAACGTAGTATTGATATGATGATAACACGAGTAGTTTGTCGGTGTACCGCAGGCAGGCACTGCTGACGGCGCGGTCCGACGCCAGGGACGATGATGACGAGAGACCGCTGGATGTCGGCGGTCCTTCCAGTCCGCCGCCGCCATCTTCTACCACACAGCACAATACCACTTGTAAGTATTACTTCAGGATGTTTATAGCGGCTTTGTTAAAAACATTAGCGTTTAGATGCAACAAACCGTCAAGGACAAGTGGTTTACTTTTCTTAGATGCAACATGTAAACATATTCCTCTGGTCCACGGTTACCAACGAGATTGTCAGACGACCTGGTGGTCGTTTTGGCGATCTTTGGGAGAGGTCCACCAGTGGACGTCTTTGGATTGAAACGTAGAAACTGTTATCCTTGTCGCTCATTGCCTGAACTGTAACAATTTTTAAGATTTTAGCCATTATCCAAAAGTTAAAAAATAGGCAATGTATCTCACAATAGACATTCCTGTTCACAAAGTCTTGGCTACTGCAAACACTTAGGCCTATATAAATGGATTCTTAAAATCTTTGAGTTATATTATCCATTAGATACCTCCAGAATAAGAATACAGAATTGCTAATGAGGTGCACTTAAATTGTTTTTAGCTCCATTTCAAACCAAAAAAGCCAAGCATTCTAACAATAGTTTCCTTTACAGCATGGTTCAGCTCAAGTGGCGGTGGTGGCGACTCGGGAGCCGAAGAGGGAATTGAAGCGGGTTCCGACTCGTCCTGCTCCGGCGGGGCGAGAGCTGCCTCCCCTCCCCCTGGTCCGTCGCGCCCCTCCCCAGCTCCAGACGTGTCCCTCGGCCCACCAGTACAACCCCCACTCCTCCCGTATTTATATCCACCAAGTTTATACCCGCCACCGTTCTTCCCGCCACATCAGATGCCGCCAGGCCTGCTGTTTAACCTACATCCGTTGTTGCAACAGTATTCCCTACCGCCTCCTCCCACGCCGGGGCAGTCAGCCCTTCACGCGTCTTTAAGTAAGGCGCACAGGTTTGCTCCGTACGCGTTGCCTGGATTAGGATCAGCGTTTGAGCAGGTGGCACCTCGAGCGCGATCATTGAGCTCGTCTCCTGCACGCGCGAGGCCTGGATCACCCCCTACAAGAGCAGCATCAGCTGATCCACCCCCGGAACCGAGTTCAACGACCCCCGCGACACCACCCGCGTCAGACCTCAAAAGCATCGAGCGAATGGTCAATGGCCTGGACGTGGAAACTCAGGACTGAAACGCTGTACATACATACGTGTATTTATATGGTGGTGCCCCCCCCCCCCTACCCCTCGCCTCGGGCGACGTTTTATATCGTTCCTATTTTGTTTTTCTTTCGAGTTCTATTCGGGTCGATATTCGTATACTGATTGTAAATAGTTAAGCTTACATTAGGGATCGTTCACACAATGTAAGGTTTGTTGGGAGACGGTGTCGCGACGAGTTCTCTACTTTTGTGGTCATAACAGTCTGGTCTCTCTCTAAAATTCTTGATATCATTGTGTGTTTACTTCTAGCAGACCTTTAAGAAACAGTTGTTGTCAAGATTAAAATGTTTATCATTTCTCACAAACTAATCTCTTAAATTGGTAATTTTAACAATACTATAGTTTATTCATGTTGTTTTGTCGTCGTGATGCCGTGTTAACCTTGCAACTATCACGTTAGCAACACATAGCAACACAGCAATAGCAATAGTTTTAAATTAATACTCTGATTTTGAATAAGTCTTTTTGTAGCTGTGACGATTGTATTTTTCTGTCACATATAAGAATAGTAAATGATAAAAGTGAATTAATTGGTATAAAGTCGAAGCAATTTTTTGCAGCAATCATAAAATTAATACATGCATGAATATTAGGTATAATAAATATATTGTAATTCGGTATTGTTGTTAGTTGACTTTTATCATGATACTATATGTAAGTTGCTGTCACAGGATTAATTACGAAATATATAAAATAATAATAAATAGGTTTCTATATTGCAGTTCTTTATATTTCAAGATTATTAATCTCTTTTTCTTTTCTTTTTAGAATTTTAATTATAACATTTGTTTAATATTATAACAAAAAGTAGTAAAAATATTATTATATTTATTTAATAAAAAAAAAAATCATTGAAAATATAAAAATAAAACTTAATTTTGAAATTAAGACGTCACAGCTACAAAAACAAATTTCGAAATAATTAATTTCATTTCCCACTTGGAATAATTAAAATATAATTAATAATATTGCTTTATTTTGTAAATACATTATGTAAGGTATATTTACGTGTTTACTAATAAATAGACATATTTTGAAAATATGTTTTGTCAATTGTGCTGTGAGATGGCGCGGGTTCGATTGCTGCTTTTATTATAAAACACATTTAACTTTCAATTTTGACTACAAAAGTGTTTCAAACATTGAAAAAAAAAACAAAGCTAAGAGTTGGCATAATAGACTTTATCTTCGATTGGCGTAAAATTAAAAAATAACATTTTTCAAAGAAAGCAACAATTGGACGCGCGCAAAAACGATTGATAAATCTGACTATAAGTTAAAAGTTTGTAATATATAGTTAATAAATATTGTAGTTAAAAATACAAAATATATAATTATAATTATTAAATGAATATAATTTTCCATGGAATTCATTACATTTAAGCTGCAAACATTCGGTAATAAATGTAAAATACTTTTTTTTTACTTACACTGTTAAAGTAACCAGGTGATTTGATTGCAATAAGAATTGTTTTTGCCATTTTTCTACAAAAAAATAAGCTTTGTGAAATGGAAGGAGACTGTAATTTTGCAAACAGTTGTAATTAAAAATTATTCATTAAAATATATAGATAAATCTATTGACAAAATACAATTGTTTTTTTTAACCTTTGCCATTAACAAATGAAACGAGCTTAAAGAAAGAGAAAAATGCACAAAGAGTGAGAGAGTCAGCTAGCTACCGGTTTCAATAAGTTATCTACCGTTGACTGTCTGTTAAATAGCTAACTCTAGTAGATAACTAAAATTTGTCATCGCCATCATCATCATTAATAACCAGCCTATATCGGTCCACTACTGGAGATAGGCCTCTCCTGATTTTTGTCACAACATCCGTTCCTCTGATTTCCGCAGTCGTCAGTCCATCTGGCTAAGGGCCGTTCTACCTTAACCTTTGAACGAATTTGGACATGGACATAATAGAGTATTAGGAAATGACAATTAAGGTTAGAGCGTTCCCCATCTAACCTCAAATGTAATTTCCCGATCAAGACGGTAGGTACGAGTCTTTCACCCGTACGTCGTCAGTGACAAATGAACCTTTAGGCTGCACCAGTTCCTGTTGGACATGAAAGTCACAATCAGTATCAAAAGGTTATAAAATGTGGCGACCTAAGGGACCATATCCACGGGCGAGGAAATCGCGCCATTTCGCTCTATTATCGTCGGGTAGTCTCCACGAACGACCGATTATTCCGCCAGCGTATCGTCGCGACTCAACGGAATCGCCGCGTTTCCGCGATTACATACTCGTTGCGGAAGGATTTGTGCCAAGGTTTTGTACTTAAGTTATATAATTATTTTCAAGTGAAAACTGCGCCAAATACGTGGATGACAGTATATTGGACTATGTTCCGTTTCAAATAATTACCAGTACCTATAGCTAACTATAAAGGAATGGCTTCGCAGGATACTGCATTGACGTCATACTTTACAATGGTCGCCGTGCATATCGGAACATATCCCGCGAAACGTTGACGTTTCTCCCGCACTCTGCCATTCGTCGCGACGCCGCGATCATATCGCCGTGTGGAGACACGTTCTAAGAGAGTATAAAAATAGGTGGCACGACGATAATATTGCCGCGATTCACTTGCCCGTGGAGACTGTCCCTTCTGTGCAAGAATATGTGGGTGGACAAATAAAAAATCAACACGAGGCAGACAAAAAGTTGCTTTTATTCAAAATGGCGTTAATTATCATCATCAAACAAGGACAAATCGCATCCAAATTCAAATGGCGTTTTTCCGTTTGGACGTTATGTACAGTTGGATCAACGTAACTAGGCCGGACTGAAGTAGGCGACAAGTGGTTGCGCAGATGCATTTTTTGGAAGTAAATGGTGACAGGAAGCGGGGGGCGGGGGCGGTAACTAAACCAAGAGAATTAGAGATGCGACTACGCATTACATTGTCTTAATTAGTATTACTAACTCATGTTTTTTTGTGATTATTTTCGTAAAGAGATTGTTTTTCGAAGTTTCTTTAGTATTTAGGTACTGTTCTAAATTTAAACTTTTATGAACTCATTTAAATAGTGTTTTTATATTGTTGAATTAAAATGTTGTTAGTATTTTTAATCGATTAAACATAATTAATCGTTTTCGTAAGTAATTTTAGGGTCGCATCTCTATGACATGCGCGAAAGTGATAAAAACCTAACTTCAATCCGGTCAAGTTAGGTACGTTGATCGTACTGTACCTACTGCCATTGACACTCCTTTTGCGTCACAGGTTAACAAGGAAACATAATAAGTATCTATGTGTCATACATCGAGATATTATGTACCTGTTAACGTACAGTATATATTTAAATGGTGTCACATCACTTACAGTATTCTAAAATGAGTCCGTGTAGTATAAACAAGGAGAGTTTGTGTATCACTAAGATCTGTGCCTACACTTTTACTTCTAAAACGTGTTATCAAACCCACAGAACAGTATATCGTGATGACAAACGGCCTCAGAGATGACAATAAAAAATGGAATCTAACATCTTTAGTGTCGCCGTAAAGTTATTTTACACAATAACTTGAATGTGCGCGGAGTAATTGGTGGTTCTCCCAACACTATCCGTTGAGATAGATGCGATCTTTATAGGCAGTGTTTCTCAAAGTTTTCCAATAGCTTTCTCTTATTAATCATTTTAATATAATTATAATACATCTAACCAATTAAACAAGATATTTACAGAATTAAAATAAAATAAAAAAGGAGGGCAGAACCGTTTAGGCGTCAAAGAATTCCTCCCCATCGATGACAACAGGTAACGTTTCCAGAAGGCTGGCAGCATTGCAAAAAAAAAAAAAAAATAGCTTTCTTTGATGAAACACAAAAAGGTAAGTTTCGTAGGTACGCACACATAGACGTAGGCAGGTGGTAAGGTCTAAGCCATAAGCCGTCTTGGTGGCTACCACAACAGTATCAGTTATTCTTCTGTGAAATAGTTTAATTAACACATCATAGAGTGTCGGTTGAAGGGCACTGTAGCAAGTGTAATTACTGGGCAAATGAGACTTATTATAAACTAATGTCTCAAGTGAGGAGTGCGGTACGGTGACATTCAGATCCTGGCAAAACAAGGATTTGGGTGGCATTGATACTATTATGGTCAACGCGTGACGCGCGACCAACAGGAGCATGACCTGCTAGTCTCCTCATTTCGTAGTACATATAAAAAAACACGAAATCTCGGGACACCTTTGGGAAAGAATGGTCCGAGATTAACTTCGGGCACGTATTACATACGGTCCAAAAAATATACATAAGTAAACTAACCTACTTTCCTGATCCATTAAAGCTTCCTCTTTTTTATCTTTGATCGTATTGCAACGATGGTTGTCGAAGTACCAACTCTGGCGACAGTCTCATAGTGTTGCCAAAACCTGCACTTGACAATCCTAACCTTCATCAGCATCAGTAATAATAATATTAATAAAAATGTATTCATGAAAGTATAGGTACAATAGTTTATCTTAGATATATTTATAAATAACAAACGGCACAGTTGGATGTTTGCCTGAACTAGGTTGAAAACTTTGTTCCAGGCGAGAAAGTAAAAAAGTATTTAAAATAAATACTTTCTGAAACTAAAACGAATCTTACCAAAAATAAAAACTGCTATTATATAAAACAAAGATAAATAAATTAACTTATATTATTACAAAGTTAGTGAGAAAATTGGGCCCTTTATTTAGTGTCAAAAGTGTTCGTTGTTTTACGTTAACGCGATCGAAACGTTCACGTGTCGCTCTCTGATTGGTAGCTCGACCGGGCCAATCAGAGCGCCAAACGTCTAGAAAAATCGCAAAAATGTATTAACATTTGAAGCATATTACATTAGACCCCTGCTAACTATTATAGTTAGCAGGGGTCTAAAGTTAGTAAAACTTTGATCACCACTGTCCCAGAGGTGTCACGTACGTAATTGCCGCACTATCAGATAATTCGCCCACTTCGTATTCTGTATGCTAAACTAGTTCCCTTGGATGAGGTGCAGCGCAAAACGCCACAGATCTACTTATGATAGCAGTAAGGACCCAGACAACGGGTAGATAAACGAGACAGATAGTATACTGGTTTAGGTGATACCCATTCATACTTTGTTATATGAAAGAAAGATGTGTTGAATAAGTTTTTTGTAGAGATGTTGTAAAGTCAATACGGCCATGTTGGTAGTCAATGATTAAACGTCGCATAAAATCACCTTATTACATATGCACCTGTTTACCTATTTATACAAGGTTAATTTTTACCTGACTGTAAGGAAGGGTTATGTTTTTCGCGCGTTTCTTGTACGCGTACCTGATTTCTCTCTCTTTTGACGTCGTTAGATTCGTCTTGATCGCCCAAGTGTTCTTAGTAATGTGACGTTTGAAAAAAACAAACATGGCGGCCATCAGATGTCAAAATAAAGAGGTGTTGAGTTGTAAAAATGGTGGCAAACTAACCGGCCATTATTTTTACAGCTCCGAGTTTAACTTGTAAAAAATGATTTGAATACGTGATAATTGCCTATGAACGAGACTTTGTGCATGTATTATGCGCATAAATACTTGACACTGGCAGAAATTAGCCGTTAAAACGGCTGGATTGCCATAAACTCAAAGAAGAAGAAGAGGTGTTAAAAAAAAGTTGTTTTGAATACTGCAGTATGGGTATTAAATTAAAGGGCTCGTCTAAGCATTTCAAAAAGATATAACATGATTATGACTGTAATACTAAAAAAGTTAGTTAGCAACAATTCTTTTTTCAATTTTTAATACTTGACAATAGCTGTGATAAAAGTTAGTTGTTACATCGTTTAACCGCTAAAAAGTTAAATAAAAAAAATAATTATAAAAATAAAAAACCGCCTGCACAAAAAAGATGGAAATCCTACATCTTTATATATTTATTTCTTGTGTGCGTGTGTATGTCACTGAACTCCTCCTAGACGGCTGGACCGATTTTGATGACATTTTTTGTGTGAGTTTTATCAAAATCGGTCCAGCCGTCTAGGAGGAGTTCAGTGACATACACACGCACACACAGGGGATTCGAGGATGGTTTAGATTCACAATTGAACCCGATTTACAAAAAAAAGGGTCGAGACGAAGTTTGCCGGGACAACTAGTAATTATAAAGGGTCTTTCAACAAAGACGGGTCGATGTTAAAATTGAATAAAACTAGATGTGTGTGAGATATTAACGAAATTTATTTTTTATTTGAAAGGCCCGCTTATGCCATTATGCATGAAATATGACATCGTTCAAATGTCCGCCGCGGCTTCGCATGGTGGCATAAATCCGAGAGGTCCAATTTTTAATGACTCTGCTGCATAGATCCGGCTGAATCTGAGCGATGGCCTGCGTTATGTTGGATGCATTGCTATCTGGTGAACCTCATGTGGGTTGTGGTCATCCCATATACGGCAATTTTGCTTATTAACAAAACCATTCATCCAAAAATGTGCCTCGTCGCTAAAGATTATTTTTTGGCCAAAATCGGGGTCCTCTTCCAAGCGTTCCGACGCCCATTCAGCGAACACACGGCGTTGTCTATGGTCATTAACTTTGAGCTCCTGGGTCAGTTGGATCTTGTATGGATGCAGACCCAAGTCCCGACGCAAAATTCTCCAAGTTGAAGTCTGCGAAAGGCCGAGTTCTTGTGCACGGCGAGAAATCGACTGCTTCGGAGTCTCCTGAACACTCTCACGTACAGCGGCGATGTTCTCGGCCGATCTGGCGTTCCTTTGACGTAAAGGTGTTGGTTGGTTGTTTACCGAACCGGTCGTCTCGAATTTAGTCACCAATCGTTGGAGAGTAGACTTTGAAGGGCCACCGCGTCTGCCGTAAAATGGGCGCAATGCGCGCAACGTTTTCACTAACGAACACTCATTTTGATAATAAAGTTTTATCATTTGCACATGCTGCTCAACCGTGTAACTTGCCATGGTGATTTGGCATCAGTGACTGAATAAGAAAAAACAGATTTGACAGATGCCGCCAAATCAAAATGGCCGCCACAGATTATTAATATCGACCCGCTCTATTTGAAAGACCCTTTATAATTTCATGCAGGACACTTTACTAAGCTCATCGAGTTTCATGTTCTTGTGTTCTTCGCGCTATCGTGCTCATTGCGTCCAGCAGTACGTAAATCATGTTTATTATTGAAAAATAAGTGATGATCACATTTCACATCACATTGTAAACAGCATTTGGACTGTTATAATGATAGATGAATTAATTAATGATCAATTAATTAATTAATTGAAAAATATAACATGATCCAAAAACTACCTCATTGGATTGTGTTACAGATTATTTTGGTTTTTTGAAACTTTGTGGTTGTAAATAAAGATACACACGTTTCAGCATTTTTATTGAAAGCGAAAATCAACCCTTAACGGGGTAAAGTCATCCATGTGCACACAGCTATTAGGAACATTTTATAAATGTGAAAGTAGTAATGAGAAAGTCTATCTGTTACGTTTTCACGCTTAAACCACTGAATCGATTTAAATTGAATTTGTTATAGAGATAGTTTGAGTCCCGGAAAAGGACGTACGATAGCTTTTATCTTGATAACCGTCATCAAGCGGGCGGAGCCAGGATCAAAAGTTAGTTTAAAATAAAATTTATGAAATGAAATCGTAAACTTAACCAAATCTAATAATTAAGTTTTGATTGCTTGATGTTTCGACTTGCCAGAAGTAAGTAGGTTCCTCTAATGTTTTATTAAACATTATCATAACATATCGTTCTTTTTTCCGTTTTCGCATCAAGCCTAGGCGAACTGTCAAATCTTGTTCTATTGGTAAATAGAGAGCTGCGCTTAGAAATGCATCAACGCAACGCGCGTGCGTGGCGGACATCTTTGAGCGCCAATTCGCACAGGCTTGCCTCGAAGATGAATAAAAGAATGTGAATAACAATAACACTGATAGTTACAATCTTACACAGTACACAGTTCCACGTGATCATTGAACAGTTGCCTAACAAAATTATTTACGCACAAAGTAAGCAAAACTATATATATACTAAGTACTTATCTTGTTATCAGTCGCAGACATGGTTCTACTTTTAAGTAGATAGGTAGGTACTTATTTAATGCCAAGTTCGCAATGCATTAGACGGGGAGAGACACAAGCGAACAACGGTTACTTTTGTCAAATTGCCAATCTCTCTGGATGTCCATCAGAATTCTTACTAACGCATAATTGCTTAATTGACTTGATGGTATAGATGAGTCACTGTTCTAAAGCCGCTGTCCTATTTTTGGAAAGAAGTTCCTTATCGCGCATTGCGAAAGGGGGCTAGACGGAAAAAAATAAGACCAAAAGTTGTAACGACACTTTCGCCGGCTCGTGCCCAGTGTGTTTAAATTAAGACCAAAAGTTGTCACGACACTTTTTGCTATAGTTGTAAGCCGTTCGGCGTGCGCGTGTTTCTCTGTCTGTCTCTCTCTCTCTCTCTCTCTCTCTCTCTCTCTCATAGAAAGCAAGCCAGTTGTACGAAGCGCATGTTACATAAGCCGTTCGGACAATTTAAACGCGTAAATAAAATTTTATTACAATTCCTTCACTAATTAATCGAAAGGAACTTCGGTGATAAGAAACACCCGGATGGAAAGCCTCCATCGAACCCACGACCTCCTGCGTCTCAGTCGGATACACTCCCACCGCGCCACAGAGGCAGTCAAAGTCCTATGGAATGCGAAACACACCTAACTGGACATAACCCATCAAAATGTTAAAATATCACTCGCACGCGTGTTTTACGACACCTGTAAGGAGTGACCACACGTGTCGATGGTAGATAGCGATTATGGCACGTAGCGAAGGCGCGGCTGAAGCCGGTGTGACCTAAGTCTAACCTGTTCGCGAATACTTGTCTTCCTTCTACAATTAATGGCAATCTAGCTCGTTTCTTCCAGTGTCAAGTAGGTAAACATTAACTGTACAAAGACGCTGTATTGTGTTGTAGTTTTAAATGTATTTAAAAATACAGACTTGTGAAAATCATGACAACTCAATTTGCCATCGTTTTCACAACTCTAATCCTAACTTGATAGCGAATCGTTACGTCTTTGTCTGTTTATTTTAAGTTTATGTTAATTTTATGGTAGATATCTAATTACCTACTGTCAGTGTCAAGTATCTATTGTACAATTTAACTGCTCAAAGACTCATTCTTAACTATTTAACATGTTACTTGCGTGTAAATTCTGCTTAATGTATTTTCACACGTAAAATGCATACCTAATGAAAATTATGACAGATCATAAATGTTGATAAAATTTCGCGATTTGTACACAACCACGGGCGTTGTAATACGGTCGAAACGTCGGGCAATAAACAAGGTATTTTACCCTAAATTATTCAAGCGATTAGGACCCGTAGTATATATAGATAATTTTATAAAATGACAAATCAGTTTTCCGCCATTTTTACGACTCTTTTAAGTTGTCAATAGGTTCTATTTATTTTGTACAGAGCCTCATGTCGGTGTAGGTAGGCACTTAAACTAAAATGTAGTTATAACAATGAGTACAGACTGCAAGGCGTTGTGATAATCTAAATGGTTTAAGAATGTTAAGTAAGTAAGGTCATTTCATATTCCGGTGGCGCGCAAACATAAATAATGACAAAAACAACATTTTTCGCTACAAATGCCACTTGCAGCACGACCTACAACACTGCTATATTTTATTCAAGGGTTTGGTAGGTTTAAGAATATATAGAGCTTTTTATTTTTTAAATTTGTACTTTGTGAACATAGATAATAATAGAGTCATTCTACAAATATTTTTAGAAGTTGTAAAAATCCATTGACGTATAGATCTGGGCCGTGCCACCCCTTTCAATTAAAAAGTAAATATTGACTGCAAAGTGTGAAAGAGAGAAAAACTCGTGCGGCCCTGTCTCTTTGACAAATATTGTCCATAAAGAAGCGGTGTCTCTTTCCAGAGAGTGGTCAATTTTGTGAGGTTATGGCGCAGTCTTGTTCTCTACAAAAAAGACTTGTAAAGATGACAGGCCAACGCAACATTTTTCATTGATGCTCCGCTCCTATTGGTCATAGCGTGATGGTATATAGTACTAGATTTCGACCGCGGCTCCGCCCGTGTGAATGTCGGTTATCGCGATAAATCTCGCTATCCTATGTCCTTCCCCGGGACTCAAACTATCTCCATACCAAATTTCATCTAAATCGGTTTAGCTGTTTGAGCGTGAAAGCGCAGCAGACAGACAGACAGTGTTACTTTCACATTTATAATATTAGTAAGTATGGATTTCTCGATAAATGGGCTATCTAGAAAAGCTTTATAATATTAGTATATCCATACTAATATTAAAAAGTTGAAGAGTTTGTTATTACTTTACTACTTAGTACTTCTTGTATTATTATTATTATTTTTTTTATTTTTTTTATATATCTATAATTTATTATTATATCTATAATAATAAAAGAAGTACTTACTAGCAGAAATGTCATGATAATTCAGCCTTCATTATTAACTCAAAAATAATAATATCTAAGGACAACTCACACAACGTCCTTTGATCCCAAAATAGGCAGAGCTTGTACTATGACAACCAGACAACTGATAAACATACAGAAATATTTATAAATACATACATATTATAGATAAATTCCACCCATACACAGAATAAACCATCGTGCTCATCACACAAAGTTTTATCCTTTACTTGCGCAGTTTTAGGTTCTCAGCAGATGCAGCAGCAGCGCAAGCGCAGCTCGCCGTGCTTGGAAGATGGGTAAGTTCTAAGTTGATACCTTAACGCAAGTTGCATGAAAATATTACATACATTAATTTAAAGTGTAGGTAATTAAATTCTTACATGTAGATAGAGCACGGAGCGGTGTAAATGACAATAATACCTCCCTATACGAATGACTGTTTCAACGTCCGTAGGTACAGTTACTGACCACTTATGTGACAATAGCTACATGGTTCTAGTTTGCCAACCACTCCTCCATTAACTCTTGCAACTTCAAATGGCACGAAGTCATGGGAATACCATAGCTAATAATAAGAACTTTAAAAGTTCAAACAGTTTTTTTATTATTTTTTCCGAAATTCCTGATGCACACTTAATTTATTTTAAAGAAACCCTTTTCTTAACTCAGATGTCAATTATAAATTCGGCGTGAAAAGGTATTTGCGGTATTTCCATTCCTACCGCAAAAATAAAACCTACAAGCTAGAGTGGACCATTATAATTAACTGTTACTGTTATTTGGTGATGTTGTCCTTGTCTATCGGGGAGGGAATGTATATTTACGTCTCGCTCATCCTGGACGTAGTGTTGCCACAAATCACTTGAGACAATGAGTGGACAGTTTGGTTGCTTGATCAAGGATTTGAGAAGGATTGGATCGTCTCGTCGAAATTTACGCAGACGAAGTTTCGCGGTTCTGCTAGTTTACAAATAAATGCAGTACCTATGCACCAGAAAAATTGCACCAGCAGAAGAGCATGGCACTTACGACCATGTTAAAAATAATATTAGTTGAAAGTATAAGTAAGCGTTACCTGTGTGTTTTTTTTTCATACTTTTTGGACACACAGCTTAAAAGATAAAGGAGGCACAATTTATGCTACTTTCGGAGCGAATATTTCCAAAAATAATCATTTAGATAATTAAAAAGTTTCTTTGTAACCTTGAATGTTTTTAAAATAGCTAGGTACCTGTCGAATTACGTGCCACTCTCAGCTTCTGTTACATGTATGGAGTGCCCCCCTAAAAATATTTATTTATTTATTATTATATTATTATTTATTTATTCTTTAACTATCAAACTAAGTAGCGGCTTATACAAGAAACCTATGAATTAAATTTCTTCTAAATTCATTGTGTAGTTTTTGAGTAAAAGTGTCGTACGAAACGGAAACAGACGGAAATAACGAAACTTTAAGGGCTCCGTTTTGCCATTTTGGCTACGGAAGCCTAAAAATTGTATATTTACTAATCTAAGTCACACCTTTTAAACTTTTGTAGGTAGGTAGATATTCTTGCTTATTCACAATCTGCAAGTTGAAGTTTTGATTTGTCATATAAACCCTGGAGGAACAGAGCGTGATTGTTCAAAGCTATGACAGCATTTACGAGTTTTTTGAGGCTGTGGTCCAGTGCTGGCAATTTTCAGGTGAGTTTAAAAAAAAAAGACAATTCATTCCTTGTTTTGTCTATTTATTTATTGTTGGAATGCTAAAAAAACTTTACGAACAACACCAGGGTTTTTTTACTATGTTTTTTTTCGTTTTCGCGCCAAGCCTGCGAGAACTGGCGCATGCGCGGTACGCTCAAAGATGTCCGCGAGCATGCGCGATGCATTTCTAAGCGCAGCTCTCTATTGATCATGACAAGATTTTGACAGTTAAAAGCGCGGGGTCGCCGCGACAACCTACCTGTAGGAGTTGTAAAAATGGCGGCAAACTGATAGGCCTAGTATAATTTAACTTGTAAAAAATTAATTGAATACGTGATAATTGATTATGAACGAGACTTTGTGCATGTAATACGCGCATACATTCTTGACACTGGCAGATATTAGCCGTTAAAACGGCTAGATTGCCATTAATTCAAAGAAGAAGAAGAAGAACCTACCTGTACCATTTCATCGTGTTTGATGTCAGATGAGATGTCGGGAAAGACCTCTTAAGTTCTGCTTACATAACATTGGATAAGGTAGTAATTAATAATATTTATTTAGCATAAAACGGGGTGGATGCAGTATTTGGCTATTACCAATACATACTAATCCCATATCCAACCTCTACATAATCCAATAAATTTCAAAGGTTTGCGAGATCTCCCGCTACACTGCAATTAATCGTTAGTCTTCAGTCCTGCCACTGCTCACCGCTGCCAACCTGCCACTAACCCTACCTCTATTTATCACCATTAAGAAGTCAGCATCAATCTAAAAAGAATGTCTTAAATAGTTCCATTACAAATGCAGATGGTGCTTCAGAAAGGTGAAGGCTTCTCACGAGAAAAATTAAAAAACCGGGCATTACATTGTAGGGTTCCGTAGTCCTCCCCCCCCCCCCATCCAAATAATGTGGCCTAAGAAGTGGATTTTCTGTTGTTTTTGTTTGTACTTACAACGTTATATATACTTAATAATAATTTTCAATTCAATTTGTTATTTGTCATTTGATCAGCTATTACTCGTAAACTCCTTTTAATTTCACTACCGTGATTTTTTTACATACCCAGCATCAACCATTTAGCTGGCAGAGGGGGGGGGGACACATGACTCTATAAAAAGTTGCACTTTAAAGCTTAATATTTCACAAACGGGTCCTTAAATCTAAAAATGATCTCCATAACAGTGAAACGTTTTTAAAAGACCTATCTAATGTTACTCCACTTTAAAGCTTAATATTTCACAAACGGGTCCTTAAATCTAAAAATGATCTCCACAACAGTGAAACGTTTTTAAAAGACCTATCTAATGTTACTCCACACGATGGGGTCATCACACCCCCACTTTATCTACTTATAGGGAAAAAAGTATATATTTTTTTAATTTTATTCTTTTACTTAGTAATATGTGTATCCAGACAAAATTACAGCCTCCTAGCACTAACAGTCTCTGAGCAAAGCTGCGGACGGACATGGCGAAACTAGAATGAACCCTAAAAGTGGATAAATAATTCAAGACGCGAATAAACGCGTTAATGCTAGGTAAGTATTTACCTACCTGACATTTCGACCGGATTGCACCGACCGTGGTCACAAGTTTTTATGCAATTATTCATGTGTATTCATGCTTAATTTTATATACTTATCTATGTTACTTAGACTGACATAATGGTAAGCATGAGAGCTGGCTGACGACTGCATGAGGGTTCGGATTTCACAATTTTGGTACCGAATCTGGGTGCACTTTGTGGCCGTAAGTTACCTGTGTTTGTAAAGTCCCTCGCAATATGACAGGACTTGCGCCTTAGTGCGGGAGTTGTGTTTTTTTAAATGGGATGTGAGATAATAGTATTGCGTTTAGTTAAAATAAAACTTTTTTTTAAATTGACTTGTGTGAACTAGATTTGAATTGTGATGTTAAGATTCTGGATGTCTAGAGGTATAGAGTATATCAATAAAAACGAAGTTTCGATTAACAATAAGGTTGATATACAGAGTCAGCAACATCAATTCAATCCACTCGTATCTGAAAATCGTCTATGGGTTCGGGATTCTTGTGCTTATCCAAAAATTAATTGGAATAGTTCCCGTAAACTTAAGAAATTGAGTAAAAGGAAAATTCATAAATTTCCTTTTAAAGAAATAGTACTATTTATAAGCACTTAGTGATAAAGAAATTCACAAAAATCTTATACCTTTAAACGAACAATTCTTGTATATATATCTAGGTATACCTATACTCTATGTAGGGGGTTTCGGGGGCTATAAATCGATCCAGCTAAGTTTCATTTTTAGAAAACATCGTTAAATATATCGAGCAAAGCTCGGTCATCCAGGTACTGTATGCTTATATTATAAAGCTGTAGAGTTTGTTTGTTTGAACGCGATGATCTCAGGAACTAGTATTTCATACATTTTCATGTACCTACAAGTATTACAAGTGACTACGTTATGTTCAAAATTTTTTAAAAACATGTCTGGTTATTGTTCTTTCTTTTGAGGCATTAACCGCGCAGATAACTCCAAAGTTATTGAAATTAGGGTCTACATTACTTTGCTCTGTAGACCATTATTCGCAAGTAACTGGGTAACATTTTGGGTTTAGTCATCAAAAATAAATAAAATTTGCTAAAAAAAAGTCACACTTCGTCTAAGACAAGTTTAGTTTAAATGGTTATAAATAGTCTATACTAGCTACGCTTTACGGCTTTGCATCGATCTTTCAAACATCCTATATACCTACATAACTGATTTGGGTTACAAGTAAGCCTAATTTTACTCCTGTTAAGAGGTGGTCCAGACATAATACCTGCGTAATGCAAAATGCACCAGGTGGCTGATGATGGACGTCGTCGCCGACAGGAGAAGAATATGCTGGCGTGGCTATTCGTGTGCTTTTGACTTTAAACTTAGACGGAACTGGAGGGAGGAGGTGGCAATATTCCCTCCTCGGTGAAACAAACAGGATTCAATTTAGAAAAGCCATCAGATACAACCACGAGCAAAGGCAAGTCAGTAATAATCCAACCATTTTCAAATTAACTGATTAACCGCCAATACGAACAAAACAGCGTTTTAAGGCTTAATAATAAATAATAGATTTTACAATGTTACAATTTACTAATTAATTTGTATAACTATGCGAATACAATCAACTCAATTTGCTGGCCAATGTCTATTGATTTCCTATTCATAATTGATGGTGAAATTGCTCTATAGCTTATTGGCCGATACACGCGATTTAAGGTTATAATTTCGGATGTGTTGACCAGCATTTGACGTCTCTTTTAACCCCCTGATGCAAAAATGCTGTTTTAAGTTTTGGTTACAATACATATGTGTATTGTATTGTGTATCTAGGTATCCGTCCATCCAGTTGATGGTTGGATTTGGGCGCAGAATTTTTAACTAGGAAGTTAGTTTTGGTTTGGTTAGTTTGGTTCTTAGTTTTGTTTTAGGGTAATTAACTTCATCATCAATCAACTGTTTGCTGCGAAAATTTATCGAAAATGGACACAACAACGAGATGAAACTGTTTGGCCGAATACGGAATATTTTAGCAAACATCTAGCCGGATATCCGACCAAACGAAAAAAAAACATTATGAGATAGATTTTAATCTAAAGTCAGTGCAAATTGCTCGCAAATCAAATTGAACCTTGAAAATAACCTTTAGATAGTAATTTCAGGCCGGATACCGCATAGTTTTTTTTCTCTTTTCTTACAATGGGTTTAGTCAGGACTGACTATGCCACCCTTAAAAGTCTATACAAGTAGTATTTTATCGTCTAAACCCCTTTTCAGCCATCTATACTAATATTATAACAAAGAAAAAATAGAGTTTGTTTGTTTGAACGCGATTATCTCAGGAACTACGGGTCAGAACTAAAATTTATTTTAATTTTGGATAGCCTATTATCGAGGAAGGCTATAGGATATATATATATCATCACGCTACGACCAATAGGAGCAGAGCAGCAATGAAAAATGTGGAAAATGTACAGGTACAAAAATAGGAAAAATGTTTGCAGACAAAGTTGCGCGAGTCAGCTAGTCATATAAAAGGTGTGCCTCATCGAAACAGGGTGATGCCAAAATATTATTACATTTCCCAGTGTCAAAGGAATATAAACCCAAAGATATCCCCTCAGCTTCGTTCCTGATACATTCCATAAAAATATCTAGGTATGCTAATATTATAAAGCTGAAGAGTTTGTTTGTTTGAAAGCGGCAATCTCAGAAACTACTGATCCGATTTCAAAAATTCTTTCACGGTTCTTTCTATAACCTAAACATTCCAAAAACAAAACAACATCAAGTTTTTGCACTGTTTGGAAGCTGCACTAACCCCGGGTGTCATATGCTATTTTTTATCCCTGTATTCCCTCGGTAACGGGAACTACGCTGGTGGAACAGCGAGGCGTCCGCTAGTCTCTAATATAGATAGATATTATTTTAAACTAAATTTAACAACTTGCAGAGCGAAAAGTCGGCCAAACGCAAAATACCTACTATTAATATGGTCAGCATTTAAAACAACAATTTGTGGATCACACAAACTGGTGTCCCGTGTGGGAATCGAACCCACGACCCCACCGCGCCACAAAGGCAGTCATGTTGTCTGGTTTCTTTTTACAAGCTCTGCTTGGTTAAAATCAGATACCGTTGTATAAGTTGTCCCAAGATTTTATGACTTATTATGGCACCCATGATTTCTAAAACTTGTCTAAAACCCGGCCCCCATATAGGTAAAGTATATATTGTAATCTGTACACCATCTCACGTAGAACAAATATGAGTGTTGCCGCAGATATGTGTCACGGTTTGTCGTGACGCGTCGTGAGCGCTCTCTGGCGACACATCACGACACTAAAACGTGACGGACACTGCATCTCGGCTTTATTATTATAATAGAATCTTATTGAAATGGGGAACTGTTGAATATATTTGATTTGATCCTCTTTACTAGTTGCCAAAATGTTAAAGGATACTTTTAGGCTTATGTCGTTCCCTTATACTATCTTTTGAAACAAAAATCCTAAGACCCTTATTCATAAATACATTGAAATCTATACTAATATTATAAAGCTGAAGAGTTTGTTTGTTTGAACCCGGTAATCTCAGGAACTACTGATCCGAATTGAAAAATTACTTCACTGTTAGATAGCCCATTTATTGAGGAAGGCTATAGGCTATATAACATCACGCTACGACCAATAGTAGCGGAGCTGCATTGAGAAATGTTGCAAAAACGGGGAAAATTTACGCAGACGAAGTTGCGCGGGACAGCTAGTCATACATAAAACCGGGCTAGTGCATGTCGGGCCACACCAAATGTAGGGTTCCGTAGTCCCCCCCCCCCCCCCCACGACCAATCACGATACCAAAATGTGACGGACACAGCATCTTGACTTTATTAATAATAATAGAATCTTATTGAAATGGGGAACTGTTGAATATATTTGGTTTGATCCTCTTTACTAATAGCAAAATTTTTAAAGTCACAACTGTTTTTATACTGTGGTACTACTTACTACACTGCTTCTTTTGTGTACCTACTGTGCAAGCACAGCATCAGAAAAATCTCACCAAATAAAGTGGTAGTCAAATACTAGTCATCAACAAGTTTTCACTTTAAAAATACCTGAGTAAGTACCTACACAACTTTTTTAAAAGACTATCGAATGTTACACTAAGTATTTCCATACCAAATTTGATAAAAAACGATTGAGTAGGTACCTACTTTAAAGATTACCCCTTTTACGTCTTTATAACATGAAAAAATTTACAATAGCCATACTTGATCGCAGGCAGCTCCAAGGCGACCACCTGCGATCATGTCAAAAAACGGCCATGTTTTTACAAAGGCTTTTACGTAAAGAATGTTTTACACCAATCTGATATCAATTTGGACTGACCGTTTACAGTGAAAATAGGCTAAAATGGTAGACAACTCACATCACATCGAATCGAATCTCGAATCACAAAAAATTGTGTTAAACTAACGTTTGTGTTAAAAAGACACTGATTTGAGTTGACAGTCGTCTATACATTCTTTCCTTTATTGTTTCTTTAAATATATAATGTCTAAATTCCTAATCTGGCATCTAAAATTGAGATGAAATGTCAAATAGTACGGTCAAGTGGACGTACTTTTTGAGAGGTAAGAAGACTCCTATCAGATGTTCTAGCCATAGTTCTTCTTCTTCTTCTTTGAGTTTATGGCAATCTAGCCGTTTTAACAGCTAATTTCTGCCAGTGTCAAGTATTTATGTGCTTATTACATGCACGAAGTCTCGTTCTTAGTCAATTATCACGTGTTCAAATCATTTTTTACAAGTTAAACTCGGAGCTGTAAAAATAATGGCCGGTTAGTTTGCCGCCATTTTAACAACTCCTAGCCATAGTTAATCTAGCGCGCCATTTTCAACGAGTGTCAAACGTCAAAATAGTAGCTTAATTTTTTGTATAGTCTCACTGAGGGAATGCTCTATCTAGACATTATACAATCAAAGTATTGTTTATGGAATATGCAGTTATGACGAATTATTTTTCACTAAACAAGCAGTTTAATGCCCTATAGAGCTCTGAATAAATACACGCACAATACAATTTCGCGTCTTTCAGAATTTTAGTCATTAAAACTGTTCCTGTGGAGCTGACTTTACACTGATTTGGCTTGACAGTCTTCTAGCGTATTTAGAAATTAAATAGGTGTGTGTGTGTGTAGGTAAACTTTTTTTTTTAAATCCCCTGTGCCACCACAGAGGGCTTCCAAAAAAAAGTTATCAACAAACACCATCGCCGACCATAATTCAGAACAAAATATCGTGCTATGGAAATTAGCCAGTGTCACCGAATTACCCACGTATGAGACTTTACTTACTTAAAATTATTTCCTAAGCATGTTTGTTAGTAAATGCTGATCATTTTTCCTCCCCTATACACATCCTTATATGGTACCTACTCCAACAGAAAAAGTTGAATTCTGATCCATATGCAAGGCCCTTAGCATTGTCAGTTTTTCGTCTCAGGGACAATTGCCCCCTTCTCGGTTACTGCTTGCAAAAAACCTAAGTTACGAGGCAACCCCTGATATATTATATTCGATCGTACTTTTGTTACTTTAACCGATTACATTCCTCTTTTTTTGATTATCGATTACGTTTAACAATCGATTTTCTTATAAACGATTACAGTTTCGAGTTTTTATGTAGCTGGTTTATAAAGTTAGGTTTTTTGTTTGGAATTGTATTGTTGAGTATTCACATAAATAAAACAAGTTCGATTCATATCCTGGACCGCACGCCTTCACACAAGTGACATTACCTATACAAATTCGCAATGTGAACTGTTATTGGGTCATGGCCCTCCAGGGATGATCACCTCGTCTGCTCGAAGATGGTCCTTCCTTTTCCCCTGCCTTTCTGTTAGAGAACGCAATAACACCTTGTCCTCCACAATACTGCTGGTCAGTTGTCTTGAGGATATTGATACATATTAATAAAAAGCGGGCAAGAGCATGTTTGACCATGCTCAGTGTAGGGTTCCGCAGCCTTGAATAATTGAACTAGCAGATGAACGTATGTTCATGGCCATTACGCCCTTTTGTTGAGAAACGCAGTTTTTCAGCAATAACTCAATGATGGCTAATCCGATCACGTCCCAAGTAATTTTAGTTTTTTTAGTACTTATTAAGCGCTACCTTTGTGATTTTTTCATATTTTTCGGTCACACGGTTCAAAAGTTAAGGGGGATACAATTTTTGCAACTTTCGTAGTGATTATTTCCAAAAATATTCACCTAATCAAAAAAAATATTAAAATCCATTAGATGATTCTCCAAATGTTTATCCATTAGGTCACTGTACCAATTTACCATCAAATAGCACATTTCTTTGGACCAACTCGATCGTATCCAAGACGCAGTTGATTCTAAGAACTAAGAAGATCCATCATAGCTGCCACCGACCGCTCAGTCAGATAATACTAGAATTAAAACAGTAAACAAGATTAAAATATATAGAATATACTATAATATATAGAATATATAAAATATACTATGTAGAATATGTTGTATCTTAACACATTCGTGGGCAGTTTAAGTTTAAATTGTGTTCCAGAATGACACAATAAATTTCCATACAAAAAGATTTGACATTTCGATTCGTTGTGTTGAATGATATTATACTAGCGGACGCCTCGCGGTTTCACCCGCGTAGTTCCCGTTGCATAGGAATACAGGGAAAAAAATAGCCAATGTCACCCGCGGTTAGTGTAGCTACACAACGATAAAAGAATTTTTCAAATCCGTCCAGTAGTTTCGGAGCCTATTCAATACAATCAAATCTTTCCTCTTTACCACTAGGTACATACTATAAAACAAAGTCGCTTTCTCTGTCCCTATATCCCTATGTATGCTTAAATCTTTAAAACTACGCAACGGATTTTGATGCGGTTTTTTTTAATAGATTGAAGCGGAAGGTTTATATGTATAATAACATCCATTAAATAGTGGAGAAATAAGGAGCGGAGCAACAATAAGAAATGTTGCAAAAACAGAGAAAATTTACGCAGTCGAAGTTGCACGGGTCAGCTAGTAATATTATAGTATAGATACCTAAATAAAATACAATATGACGTAAACGTTTTATCACGTCATTGTTTACATACGTTTTGTCACTAACCGCCTTATTCCAAAAGCTGGACTAAACCTGGTTTGACGAAAATCCTAGTTTAAACCATGGATCTACGAAAATCTTTATTACAAAACGAGGTTCATCGCATAATCGATGATCATCTTTGGTCCATAGCTTAGTCTTTCAATCACCCTAGTTTAACTATGGTAATAACCTTAAAATGTCAAAAACTTAACAATTTGAAAGTTAAACCATTTACAATTTTGCGTATTTTAGTTTCAAATATTAATGACGAATAATGCGTGTTTAGTGACTTTAAATTATTAACTAACTAAATATGGTGTGGCAACAAAATAAACGCAAAAATCGAGTGAAATGCAATGTGTGACAAAAGATTTAATAATACATATTGTTATATAATACATACATAAACAAATTTATGCAGACTAAGATGTGCGGGAAAGCTAATTATGTATAAAGAAATAGGGATATCAACTCAATATTCCTTTTCAAACATAGTTTGAACAGGGAGTACAGATTGGTTACAGATTATTGAAATTGTTAACATCCATTTTGTTGTCAAATGGAATAACTAATAAGTGCTACCTAACAGTTTAGATAATAATATTTATGATTCTCATGAAAATGTACTCTGTTCTTAGGAAGAATAAATGGTATCTAATAAATAATGATTCTATGTAGTTATTTGAGAATTTCATTTCATAGCAAGCTCACTGATATTAAATAATAAATATATTCATAAAATTTGTTTCAATTGTTTGTTGTGCTTCAGCCGAAGCTTCAGTACCTATGTTGAATCTAGGCATACTTTCCCCCAATACATTCAGAACAACGAGTGCAACAAAGAAAACAGTAAGTATATTAAAAATGCATTATCGTAGTATGCAAATTACGTAGTCCTGGCGAATAATTTAGCTAATAGAACGTCTAAATATTTTTTTCTCAATGAAAACTATACTTTCAAATTATATTGGCTTAAAACGGAACGTTATTTTTGAATGATAAGAAAAATGAATGAACTAAATTGATTATAATCTGTGGCTGATTGCAAGATCCTTTGGTATCAGCTGGTCCACGGATTATCTAAGCTTTGTAATAAGACCAATAGTACAGTACTAAATCCTGGACTTGAAAGTCTTGGCCTAAACCTTGATTTAGTCTTCTCTTTGTAATAAGGCGGTATAGTTGAACTAATGTCTAAAATGGTAAAAAAAGTAAGTCTACATGACAGTAAGGTTTAGAGTGTTCGATACGTTGTGACACAAGGTACATTGAAACGAAATTTCGTTTTTAAATTCACCGTTTAGGAATTCTTCGACGCCTAAACGGGTTGTGACTCCCTTTTTATATAATCCTTTTTTTTGTAGTTTACTAGGTAAGTTGTAAATAATATTATTAGTTTGTATATAATTAGTTTGTCGGATAATCTAGCTTAATGAATGTAACAACATTGTAAATTTTCATTTTATTAAATACTAGAAATCTTGTAACGAATTATTAAATGTAAAATATTAATTTCGTTCTGCCGCAAATAATATTCTGTTTTAAACGTTCTATTGTAATTACTCAAATAATGACGTACAAACACGTTCTGTCTACGAAAGTGTTGTTCTTCTTCTTCTTTCAGTTTATGGCAATCTAGCCGTTTTAACGGCTAATTTCTGCCGGTGTCAAGTATCTATTGCTCTTATTACATGCACAAAGTCTTGTTCTTAGTCAATTATCACGTATTCAAATCATTTTTTTACAAGTTAAACTCGGAGCTGTAAAAATAATGGCCGGTCAGTTTGCCGCCATTTTTACAACTCATCCACGAAAGTGTTAATGTGATAACTTTATCACAGTGTCGATGTCTGGCCCACATCCTGAAAGCGCAATAATGACTATCAAAAAACTGTGTTGCCAAATCACAACTAACAATGCAACAATTTATTGCATCCCATTTTTTGTTTGTCAATTGTCCTTGCAAGATGGCGGGTGCATACAAACCTCCTTTACCAAGAAACTAATCGGTCTGTAATTTAGATATACATCCTGCCCAGTTCCCGATAGTATTGGCGTGATGCATAATGGATGGCATTTTCGGAAATATGCAGGTTTGGGAAAAAAAAGTCTGGCAATCAAATTTGATTCTAATCGTTGTTGAAGTCATCTTACTAATGTTATTGTTAGATGTTTAGCTTTTTATATATTTGATGGGTGTACCGCCAGTTACGGTTAAACGGATTTAATTGAAAGTCTTGTCCATGGTTTCCTCTTTCTACTAAAATGAAAGAGGAAGCCATGGACTGATATTTCATAGCTATGTTGTACCTATCTAGCTACGAGTATCTATCTCATTAATCTATCTATCGATGGATTTGCCTACTTGAGGTAGGATTTTGACATATTTTGTACGGAGCTTATGTCAAATATATACCACTAGTAACCAAATCCATCCATATATAGATTATTGAAACCGGCCGTAAGTCAGTTAAACAGGCTTTGGTTAAAAAGGTTCATTTTAACACTAAAAGGCAATAAGAAGAATAAATACGTGTACCTAATAAACCATACAAAGGAACAGATTGATATATTAACTTAATGATTAAGGCATCGGCCTCGCATCGGTTCAAACTCTATCCATTATACTACCGACATGAACCCGCTTCTAACACAAGCCATTGAGCTTAGATGGAGGTGTTAACAGGATTTCTAGTAATGTGGGACCACAATCCCTCATTACTTATAAAAAAAAAGAATAATTATAATACTCCTACTAATACATTAATTGATTATTCTGCAAAACCAAATCTCTAGATATCCATCGAAATGAGCCCGTGACGGAAGACCCGATCTAATTCCGAAAGGTATTCCGAAGATTGCCGAGCGCTCCCGAACGGTAGTCTGATCAAGAGATACGCTTAATTAATAGCCATAAGATCCCGATACTTGTCTTTGCATGTTAATGCGTGTAAAGATGTATCCCATCGGATAACTTGAGATTTAAATTGTTGTTGACTTTGTGAAATGGTGAGAAATATTGTGACGATTTTGGGTAAATGATCTTTCTAAAATTGAGGTCGCTTAGAATTGAGCCCTTCCTTCACTTGTCCAAATATCCTTGGATGCAAAACAAGGATATTTGGACACAATTGCCCCTACCCAGATTCGACAGAAATACCTTTTTTTGGGGGGAAATTGAGAAATTTGACCCTACACCAGTGTATGACCCCCAGAGGCTGGTGTACCGATTTCGAATCAAATGCCCCCCCCCCCCCCCACGTTAGTGAGGGTACACATAGGACTGCTGTATACAAGAGTGTAAGGGTTCGATTGCCATCCATTCATACTCGTAAATGTTGGTTTTGTGTCTGGGTATTTTTTGTGTCCATTAATTGTTGTTGTTTCTTAATGCGAGAGTTGGTTTTCATAAAAAATAGGGACGGTACGGATAGACTAAAAGTCCGTTTTGATTGATCGAGCAAAATCACATAAATATTACGTTACCTTACGTTCCCAACCAGATTTTTGAAAAAAAACTATAGAACAGACATGTACCTTTATACTATCCGTTTTTGGTCAGTAGGTATACTACTCCCCCGTCCAACCAAATACATGCCATTAACTCGTTACACAGCGGTCTTCTACTAAATAAAAGCGCTTGACTAGGGAACTGGCCCATCTGCTCACATTATGCAAAGAAACTGTATCCACCCAAGACCCTAACTCACGACATGAATAGTCAAATGTACAGGAGATAGGAGATTGAAGTAACGCACACAGACATCGCTCACAGACACGGAATTTCGGAACGCCTTCGGAACAAAGTGGTCTGAGATTCCATGTCCGTGAACCAGGCGCGGATCCAGAACTTTGTTTTGGGAACATTTGACTCAACCGGTGAAGTGTAAGTCGCTTGTATAGAGGGCAATTACCTGTCTTAACCAGATCCAGTATTAAAATTCTCAAATTCCCAAAAAAAAGGTGATTTTTGTCCTGTTGTCGCACCCCCCCCCCCCCCTCGTCTATGTGAGCGTTTTCGAGCGCGTTTTATGAGGTTTTCCTTCTGTAGTTTACTATCGGTATTTTATGCTCACATACTGGCTACGCTTACATCGTTTATATTCAACAAAAAATAAAAACAATCCAGTAGCGAATTGAAAGCCTACTTAAACCAAACCCCGGTACAAGCACAATCCGTCAAAGTAAAGTTAAATAAATCGATCCACAACAGTGTCGAGTGTCCACGAAAAAAACAAAAGTAGATAATTTTTACTCAAATCAATCACAGTGAAAAAACGGCCGGGGTTACAGCGTAATTCGCTAAAATTCCACCAAGAGATTTAGTATCCACTCGCGTGCTAACTCCGAAGGATATAATGAGGGCTTCTCATTGTCCTCTCTTAAAAAGACCAGATAAATAACCAAATGAGAATGGAAAAACGGCAAAAATGGCGAAATAAAAGCTTCAATTGGACAAAGGCGCCGAATGGGGATAATTCGTTGGGGATATGCACCAATTGTCACTCTTTTGGTTTGTTTTTTGGCGGCGATGTGACGGCGACGACGCGGCGATAAAATTGTCACGCTTGGATGTCGCTGCTTCTGTCTCCAATTTTATTGAAATTTTGTTGAACTTTACATTTTTGTTTTGGTTGCCAAATGTAGTTTTAATGTCTAACGACCGGCCTCAATAATCTAACTATCGATAGATTTGTAATCTAACTATCGATAGATTTGGCTACTAGAGGCAGAATTTTAACATATTTTGAATTGAGCTTACGTCAAATAAATAGCTCTAGTAAGCCAAATCCATCGTTAGATAGATTATTGAGACCGGCCGTAAAAGTGGAATATATGTAGTTATGTTATGAATATAGTTACCTGGTTGTAATATATCTTGGAGTAGCAGTAGATGTAGCAGAAAATGAATAGATAACAATTAAACAACAATGTCTGCCTCTGTGGCGCGGTGGGAGTGTGTCCGACTGCTACGCAAGAGGTCGTGGGTTCGATTCCCACACGGGTCACCACTTTGTGTGATCCACAAATTGTTGTTCCGAATCTGGGGGTACTTTGTGTCCGTGACTTGTATGTTTGTATAGTCCCCCGTGACACAGGGCTTGTACCCTAAATCCTAACGCGATCCCTAATCCAAACCCTAATCCGATCATAGGGGATCCCCTATGATCGTTGGTTCGAGTCCCGCCCGAGTGAATTTTTCCTTCACACATTTTAGTAAAGTGACTGCATAGTGTTTCTTTGTACTATTTTATCTTATTTTCTCCTTTCCTTTCTTCCACCACCTCCGACTCCAATTCTGACTCCGACAAACCAAATTTTAAAACTCCTACTCCGACATCGATTTCGAAAAGACCATCTCTGTTACATCCCTAGTCCTAAGGGACCTTTAGGCGCAGAACTCAAAAAATATGGCAATATACCAAAAAACTGTTTTTTTTAGATAAAACCCATAACAGAACTATCACATAAACAAATAAATGACACAATTCAAACCACAAAACGTCCATTTAATTTACCGATAGCAAATCTATGCTCCCGCCCCTTAGACCACAATCGGGCATGACCAATCCTTGTCTATGGCACATCAAATAAAACCAGCGCTTTGTATTCAACACCGTACCACAATAAATGTCCAAATATTTGTCGCTGAACATTTGGCCAATTCAAATAAAGCCGTGACTAAACGCCCTTAGAATCCCCTGAGACAGGTCAAGAACACCAACAATGTGAAATCAACTTTATTACGACGTCACAAAGTGTAATATCGTTTGAGTTTAATAATAATAGCTTATGGCCGACCGTTAGACTGACCATTCGAATTTCAAACTTACCTTTTCTAATAACGAGACATAATTTTGAGTAACAGCATCTCCTAGACTATTCATGTTAGTTACAAGGAAAATTCAACCTTTTCACTTCTTGATAAAGTTCATAATCGCTCGTGAAGTTTAAGGGTACAATTCTTAAGATAGAATTCGTAACGGCTAATATTGTTGGGCGATATTGGCCAGGAGATAGTAAGGATAAGATTTATTCGCCACAAGCCCGTCATGGCTGCTTTCATATCAAAATTAAATATCTGGTTGGGGGGAAATTCGCGAAAGAATTCGTTTTATTATTGTGGTTATTTGTATCAACACTATGTTTAATTAGACGCAAGATTGAATGGGACTTTCAAATTGACGTTATAAATGTTGTGTGGTGAATTGTGATATTAATTTGGATTTTGGGGATTTTGTGTGATTTATTTAAAGCTATGTTAGCTGTTTGTGGCTGCTGTATTTAGTTTGTTTGTGTAGTGTATTTTTGACGTGATAACGTCTTATAAATCGATGACAGGGTGCACGTACAAAAAAGTGTCTAAAAAGGCACGTTATTGATTGGTTGCTAAGCAACGCGAATGGAGATATGTCATCAATGTTTTCATATGACGTTATCACGTAAACCCTTTTAATTAAAAAGTAAATACTGATTGCAAAGCGTGAAAGAGAGAAAAACTCGTACGACTCTGTCTCTTTGACAGGTATTGTTCACAAAGTAGCGTTGGCCACGGCTATACGTCAATGCCGCAAATCGACATCACAGACAACCAATGCAGCAATTTTTTTTTTAAATAAAAATGACTAGCAATGATAGTATTATTATTATCTTGATATTATTAGTAATCTTAATATAGATATTATGTATTAGTAATCTTGTAAAGCTACTGAGCTATATTGCTTTGCTTGTGTTAGGACTTCAGGAGTCAGGACTGAGTTCACGTCAGATTTGACGATTTGTGTGATTTGTGAATCTGATGCCGTATCCTATTCGATCTGATTGTGAATTTACTAGGCCACCATCGTTGTTGGCAAATATCCCACCGAGGAAGTTCAAAGTCCAACTTTTTATAGTAGATCGAGCTCTCCAAAGCATGGGATGGTATGAAATTTTTCGAAAATGGTCACCTGTGGCGGTACCCACTTATAATAATATAAAATAAATTGACACTTGACAGCTCGCGTCAAATCCTGAATCGCGATATAGAAGTTTTCACAGCTGCTAACTATAAATACAAGTTCAAAACGTTAACCGTTGGGCTGCGGACCGCCAGGCACGATCACCTCGCCTGGTCGGGGGATCCTCCCTTTGTGTTGGAGGGACTTAACACCTTGCCCTCCACACACCTATCTGTGCATCGACTGTAATTTGCTGCAACGTTGCTTAACCTCACTGATATCTCAGTCTGCTACTACTGTTTGTTCACACACTAGCGTATTAATGATGTTGACTGTCGACTCAAATCAGTATCTTTTTATAAAATGTCTAAACGACTAGCGCTATAGAAATGTGTATGGTATAACAGCCTATGACGTCATAAGTTCCTTTCGTCAAATTATTACTTTTAGTACCTATTCGATTTCATGTTTTTAAATTCAAAAACATGTTAAATTGTAAAAGAACACTTATTTTCAGAGCATATTAAGATCTACAATTACCTGATTAGTATATAATAATATACTTTTATTGTAGTCAACTACCTAATTATAATATAATGATGGTCTATAACAGACATAACAGGGGTTCCCAAGCGGTCAATATAGTGGAACCCCAAGTTCATGACGATGGGGGAGGGGGGGGGAACCATTTGGTCCACCCCCCCTCCACGGTCCGGTTTTGTTTGTACATTTCTAAAAAAAACTTTTCGCGGAACTTTGGTGACTGTCCTACGGAACTTAGTTTAGGAAACTCTGCTCTATAATATCTCCTAAGAAGTTAGAGTCTGTCAAAAGATTTTTTTTCCCTTCAATATTAATGGGTAGAGATTATGGCTCGCACATTATGTGCATACGCCAGTTTCAAGTATAATTTCTTTCTAGTTTTCTTCTTCCAATCACAAAGTCTCGTTCTTGTCCAGTTATCTCGTATTTCAAGTATATTTTACACTTTAAACACGGAGCTGTAAGAATAGCGACATGTCAGTTTGCCGCCATTTTTACTATTCCTGTCAAAAGATTAGCGAGTGTGACAACGCCATTGGCTTTGATACCTACTTACATAAAACTATAAAGTGTCGTTTCTCAACATGGACATCGCAATTTTATTTTAAAAGTTTGAAGACAAAATTACGCAACGTCTGAACTGCATTGCGGAGGGAATCGATGTTAGTATGTCTTTTTAGCCCATGACAAAAAAGAGAGGTTATAATTTTGAATACAGTCTACTGATAAATTAACTAGCTGACCAGCAAATTCGTCTGCGCAAATTTTCCCCGTTTTTGCAACATTTTTCACTGCTGCTCCGCTCCTACTGGTCGTAGCGTGATGTTATATAGCCTTCCACGATGAATGGGCTATCCAACAGTAAAATATTTTTTTAATTCGGAATTCGGTTCCTGAGATTATCGCGTTGAAACAAACAAAGAAACTCTCCAGCTTTATAATATTATTATAGATTCAACATTACAAATGTTTATACAGCTAAATAGAGCCTAATATTGTATTTTACAATACGTTAGGTATCTACTCTGGTGACAAATATTTTGGTCAGTAGAGATCTAAGTAACAAGTGCTGGATGTGCTCCAGCACTTGTAGTAAATAAATTAAAATAACTCTCATTTATCTCACATAAAGGGATGTATAGCAAATCGTTGTTACGCAGTCTTCTGAATGTTATTTTCATTAAGAATATTCGGGCAATCGATTTTACCTTGGGTAATATTGAGAAAGAAAGTTATATCTGCAATACGTCGTACATACAGAGGTAAGATATGTAGTTGTTACACATCGTTGCTCATAGGTAAGCTCGGATAGATGACAAGATTTAAATTTAAATCTCAAGTATCGGTTGAATTTCTTTTGTATCACTTCAACAGCGCTGTGTTGCGGCTCATCCTACAACATAGCTACAGTTGGATCGACGTAACTCGGCCGAATTGAAGTTAGGTTCATAACACTTTCGAGCATGTCATAGAGATGCGGCCCTAAAATTACTAACGGAAACGATTATTATGGCGCGGTGGGAGTGTGTCCGACTGCTATGCAAGAGGTCGTGGGTTCGATTCCCACACGGGAGACCGCTTTGTGTGATCCACAAAATGTTGTTTCGAGTCTGGGTGTACTTTGTGTCCGTGAATTGAATGTTTGTAAAGTCTTCCGCGACACAGGGGGAGATATATTATATATATATATAATATATCTCCCCCTGTGTCGCGGGATATATATACTCTAATGCAGATGTTGTATAAAGAAAAAAAAACGATTAAAAATACTAACAAAATTTTATTCAACAATATAAAATACTAGGTATGTAGACGAGTTCCAGAGGCGAAGGGTTAAAATTTCTAAGGTAACCCGATACAACAGTATGTCTAACTGGATACGGTTCTCTGTACCTTTAATATTATGTAACTAAAGGGAAACCGAAAATAATGTTGTTCTTGAGAGCCTCCGCCACTGACAAGTTCACAAAAAAAAAAAATTTAGAACAGTTACAGTAAATACTAAAGAAAGTTTAAAAAACAATTTCTTTACGAAAATAATCACAAAAAACATGAGTTAGTAATACTTATTATGACAATTTAATGCGTAATTGCATCTCTAATCCTCTTGGTTTACTTACCGCCCCGCCCCCCGCTTCCTGTCACCATTTACTTACAAAAACTGCATCTGCGGAACCACTTGTCGCCAAGTTCAATCCGGCCGAGTTACGTTGATCCAACTATACATGCTAAGTTGAAGCCTCGTTGCCACAGATATGGCTCCGTAGACAAAGTATAAGGGACTATGTACGGGTGACATAAGAATTGAAAGCGTTTAAAGTGTGATAAACAACAATAGGTTTGTTCGCGGCACCGCTGATCGGCCGCAAGGCGCGGCCGCCACGTCACGCAGCCGTCACGCACAGCGCCGCGCGACAATACGACAATATTCACGCGCCAACGACGCCAACGCCACCTAATGACGCACCGCGGACACTTTGCGTATTGTAAGGACCAATTGTGCGGACAATAACCTATAGATTGGTCACTGATTACATTCCTCTGCTAGTAATCTAATGCATAGATAGATCTAGATATAGGTAGCAGAGGCGAACGGTTAAAATTTGTCAAAAATACCTATATCTTGCAGGACATGGACACATACCTATAATAGGGCGTCTAAACGGGCCACGGCAATTTTTGGCGGCAATGCTGTGACCGGCAACATGGCAGTACTCTCCAATATTGATTTGATGGTTGCCGGGCGATCGCTGAGCAATTTATTTTCCGCAATGTTGCCACTGCCGGATTAACCATATAGCAGGAGTAGCAATTGCTAATGGGGGCCCCCGCATATCTAAGCTCAAACTCTCCCTCTTCAACTAGAGCGTATTTTGTTGAGCACAGCATACCTATAGCAGAACAAAAGCCTCGTGGTAGGATTTGCTACGGACCCGCGCTTGCTTAAGCCGGCACTGAATGTTGCCCAGCCAATTTTGTTGTTGTTTCAGTCGCTCTCTATTTTATTGTTGACGGGTTGTGTACTGAATCATGTACCATACAACTGAAGACATATTGCCCTTATTGGCCGAGCAATTAGTTGCCAATAGTGCCGCCACAAATTGCCGTAAAAAATGGCCCGTTTAGACGCTCCTTTATACTGAGTAACTACAGTCTAAGGGAAACCGAAAGTAATGGTGTTCTAAGTGCCCTCCGCCACTGGTAGGCAACCTCGGCCTTAGAACCAAGGTCGAATCTAGGGGATTTTGACTGGCTTGCCACAGCTTGGTTGCTTAGTGCGCGACTAACCTAACTGCACAAAGGTAGTTACCATCAACTTACACACATACTACAAGTGTTTTCACACGTTATTATAATAGTTAATGACAGTGATGATAGCAGAATCTATTACTATTCTCATAACTTTAGTGTTTAACTAGTTTACGCCTGATGTCTAAACTAGCAGACCCGCGCAACTACGTCTGCGTAAATTTTCCTTGTTTTTGCAACATTTTTCATTGCTGCTCCTTCTATTGGCCGTAGCGTAATGATAACGGCCTTCGTCGATAAATGGGCTACCCAACAGATTTATTTTTTTAATTCGGCCCTGATTATTCCTGAGAATATCGCGTTCAAACAAACAAACTCTTAACACCAAACCCCTTCATATAGAGTCAGGAGAGGCTGGTAATCTGTCATACAGGTCTACCTAGTACAGATACCTCACAGATACACTCCAATTCAATTTTAATCTATTGGAGCTTGTTCGAACCATCTGTAAACTATTTTCTGTGTGAGAGAGGAAAATAAACAAATATTATTATTACTTTATTGTACCATACCACTATTACTTATTCTGTGTTTATTATTAGTATAGATTATTTTTGGTATTTGAATATCATACATTTTTTTGGGTTAAAAGCGGATTCCTCACGATTTCTTCCTTGAACTTTTTTGAACAGTGGCGATGAATCAAAAGAATCATTGCTTCCTACCTACATTCCTTTTTAAAAATACTTCGACTATTATTACTCCTTACCTCAACGGTTGGCTCCTCTTGATTCCATACAATCAATTTAGTCTCCTCACCCTATTCACCACTTCCCGCTAAACGAAATAATAACACACTACAACAAACGAAATACGACGACACGATTCACAATCAAAACCTATAATTTCCTAATATGAAGTAATAAACGCGTAAATACTCATTTCCTAAGGTGTAATGACGTCACGGGGCAATGGGCGGCAATTTTGCTGGTCATGAAACACTTAGAACACAATATATGGTGAATACAGAAGGTAACGTCATATAGGTTCCTACTTAGATTTTATACTAGCACTAGGTACCCGCGCAACTTTTTTCATTTCTGCTCTGCTCCTATTGGTCGTAGCGTGATGTTATATAGCCCATAGCCTTCCTCGATAAATGGGCTATCCAACTGTAAAAGATTTTTTTTTTTAAATCGGTTCAGCAGCTCCTGAGATTATCGCGTTCACTTTATAATATTAATATTGAGTATAGATTCAGCGGTAGGGTTGTCAACTCTCATTCAGTGGTAGGGCTGTCAACACTGGTTTACGCAAAAAAGTGTGATGCAGAAAAAAATTGACTACTGTGGTGGTGGCACACGTATATATTTGTTGGATTAATAAAAGGAGTAATAAAATAAAATTTTAATAGTTATTGACAATAAGCGTCCCGCGCTACTGCGTCTGCGTTAAATTTCCATGTTTTTGCAACATTTCTCATTGCTACTCCGCTTCTACTGGTCGTATCGTAATGTTATACATATAGTCTTCCTCGATAAATAGGCTATCCAACAGAGAAAGAATTTTTCAATTCGGATTAGAAATTCCTGAGATTACCGCGTTCAAACAAACAAACTCTTCAGCTTTATAATATTAGTTTAGATTTCGCTTTCTTTATAAAGATGTCTGTAGGTTTTTAGATAGGTAAGTAAAAGTCTCAAAATACAGGTATTACCCACTTACGCTGCCATTGGTCTGAAGACCCTGAAGAGATCTATTCTATATACACACAGATATAGATGAATGCGTTGCTCGGGCGTTAATTACCAAGGTTACTTTCTGTTTTCTCTGGGTTTTGTGTTAAACACTTAGAAGCATTGTGTGCACAGTGTGATGTGTGGTGGAACGCAGGAAACGCCGCGGTATTTATTAGCTTTTGATTTATGCGTCGTCAATATAAGGCGCGGTCGATGCGCTCCGCTTGTTTCGGGGACACACCGGTTGAAAGGTGTGGGTAGTTAGAGTTTTAACTGTTTTTGTCAGTGTTGCTAGTGATTAAAAAACATTTATAAATAAGTAAATTTTATGACGACTTTATGATTGAACCTGGTTGCTCCATCTTGGTTCAGAAGAAGACTTAATTTATGACCAAGATCGCTGTAGCCTAAAGGCTGGCTAAGGTATCAGACTCGCAATCGTGAGGTCGCGGGTTCGAATCCTAACCACTATACTACCAACGTGAACCCACTCCTTTTTTTTGGCCGTAATGAATGCCTTACGTACACCTCCAGCATTCGGGGCAGACGCTGGAGGTAGTGTGGGACTTGCCCCCACTAAAAAATCGACCGTGTACCAACTCGCCACCTTCACGGCTAGATCGCCGGAATTTGCTACGTGAACCCACTCCTAACACAAGCAATTACGCTTAGCTGGAGGGGTAAACATAATTGCTAGTAATGTGGGACCTAGCAATCCCATATTGGTACTTACCTGGCATTACCAAATATTTGACTACCTATGTGGCGCGGTGAGAGTGTATCTGACTGCTACGCAAGAGGTCGTGGGTTCGATCCCCACCCAGGATAAAACTTTGTGTGATGAGCACGATGGTTTATTCTGTGTCTGAGTGTTATTAATCTATAATATGTATGAATTTAGACATATATAAGTATGTTTATCGGTTGTCTGGTTTCCATAGTAGGTACAAGCTCTGCTTAGTTTGGGATCAGATAGCTTTGTGTGAGTTGTCCCAAGATGTTATTATTATTTAACAAAAAAATAATCTTATGAAAGCTTAGTCTAGTCAGTTGAATAATTGGCCTTTTTGCAACCTATTAATCGCTCAGTCGGCAAAAGTTATGGTCCCTGTATATATACCTGTATTTTTCTTTCTTTTTTTTCTATTTTTTTTTTTATTTATAACGCACCTAGTTCTCAATTGATTACTTACGTAATGAACTCTGTAATTTTTCACTATTCTTCGTTTTCATTTTAAGTTTGGTTACTTTGGTTACTGTCTCTGTGTTCTCTGTGTTTAGCAGTCAGGTCAGTCAGTCATTCTGTCTGCTAAGCCAGGAGTCGTGGGTTCGATCCCCACCCAGGATAAAACTTTGTGAGCACGATGGTTTAGTCTGTCTTGGTGTAATCTATACTAATATTATAAAGCTGAACAGTTTGTTTGTTTGAACGCAGTAATCTTAGGAACTACTGGTCCGATTTAAAAAATATTGTTGACAGCTAGTCTATACTAATATTATAAAGCTAAAGAGTTTGTTTGTTTGTTTGTTTGAACGCGGTAATCTCATGAACTACTAGTCGGAATTGAAAAAATATTTCACTGTTGGATAGCCCATTTATGGAGGAAGTCTATAGGCTATATAACAGCACGCTACAACTAATAGGAGCGTAGCAGCAATGAGAAATGTTGCAAAAAAAGCTTTTTTTTTTTTTTTTTTTTCTTTATAAAATATAACTAGTAATGTGGGATTGAGTCCCACATTACTAGCAATCTTGTTAACCCCTCCAGCTAAGCTCAAAGGCTTGTGTTAGGAGTGGGTTCACGTCGGTAGTATAATGGGTAGGATTCGAACCCGTGACCTCACGATTGCGACCCGATGTCTTAGCCATTAAGCTACCGCCGCTTTATTTATTTTATTTTGCGCGGGACAGTTAGTTTATCTTTAATTGGGATACAATTCCACATTGCTAGTTATCTTTTTAAAAAAGGAAATAAGTCATACTGATATCACATAACACCGCGTATAACGACAAAAGAAAAGCATCATGAAATGAAGAAAGGAGTTGCACACACGTTGGATCTTCTCGCCCTAGGCAAAGAACATAACTAACTACCAGGAACACATACGTAAGTATCATTCACGAACACGGAATCTCGGAACACCTTCAGTACAAAGTGGTCCAAGCTGGACCGAGATGCCGTGTTCGCCATGCGTGCTTCAGCGCTGTTTATATGAAGTTTTTCGTCCTTTTATTTTAAACTAGCAGCCCGCGCAACTTCGATGCGTACATTTTCACCGTTTTTGCAACATTTTTCATTACTCCTCCGTTCCTATTGGTCGTAGCGTGATGTTATATAGCCTACTAGCTTTCGCCCGCGGCTCCGCCCGCGTGATGTCGGTTATCGCGATAAAAACATTAAATTTAGACTCGAGTAAGGGTCCCGGTCCAGATAAACTGTCCCCATTTGTAATTAAAAAATGCTATTTAAACCTGTATATTCCTCTTACTCTGCTATACAACACATCTTTACGTAATGGAGTCTTTCCTACAGAGTGGAAATTAGCACATTTGACACCCATATATAAATCTGAATCTCACGACAACGTCTCAAACTATAGGCCTATATCTATTTTATCAGCATGTGGAAAAATATTCGAATCTATAGTCTACAGGAAAATCCTAACACACGTTACGTGCTACGTTAACCCAAATCAACATGGCTTCCTTCCTCGCAAATCAACTACGACTAACTTGACAGAGTATATATTTGACATTTCCAATGCTCTTGATAAAAACATGGAGGTACACGCCATTTACACTGACTTCAAAAAAGCTTTTGACCTCGTAGACCATAAACTGCTTCTGCAGAAACTAATACGTATAGGCATCCACGGTTCTTTACTCAGATGGTGTGAATCTTACCTACACAATCGCTCACAGTTAGTTGCACTTCGCGGCTTTACATCTTTTACTTTCGATGCGCCTACCGGAGTCCCCCAAGGATCTCACCTAGGTCCGCTATTCTTCTTAGTTTTTATAAACGATCTTTGTGACACGATAGAAAGCAGTTTTAAATTGTATGCTGATGACTTGAAAATATATCGAATAATATCAAACGCCCAAGACATTTACCGCCTCCAAGAAGATTTGAGTCGTATTCTCGTATGGTGCCAAAACAATAATATGTCACTAAATGTTAAAAAATGCTTCCATATAAAATTTACTAGAAAGAAAAATCCCTGTTGTGCAAAATACACCATCGAAAACTGTGAATTAAGGGAAGTCCAAACTGTTCGCGACCTTGGAGTTTTATTAGACACCACTTTAAGTTTTAGGCATCATATCAATAGCTTAGTTTTAAAAACGTCCCAGCTGTCAGGTTTTATCACACGTCAGATGAAAATCTTTAAGCAACCCACTCTAACCATAACAATATATAATTCCATTGTTCGAAGTATCCTTGAATATTGCAGTGTTGTTTGGAATCCTAGTTACCAGGTTCACTCTGACAGCCTTGAGAGAGTCCAAAAACGATTTCTATACCATGTGACGTACACAGATAACAAATGTAAGTCTCTCACATCCTACGACAAACGATTGTCACATTACAATGTTTCTTCGCTCCACCGACGTAGAAAGACAACTGATATAATGTTCCTCTATAAGATTCTGCACGGATATGTAGAATCTAGCTATATCCTTGCAAATATATCCTTCAGTGTTCCTCGCGTTGGCAGCCGTCTGGCTAATAGGAAAACATTTGAACTTCACACCTGCAGAACTAACATCGGGCAACATTGCCCTGTATATCGCATGATGAGTTCTTGTAACGCTGTCCGAAACGATGTTGACTTATTCAATGGTTCTATCGCCTCCGTTAAAAATAGGTTAAAACTGTATCAAAATGTTCCTCTTAAACAGTAGTAGTAGTTAACACATTTTAAACTATAAAAGTTATGACACTTTATTAAAAATGCATGCTGTGTTTGCATATTATAGAGTACAATTAATCATATTTAATTAACATATGTTTCATGTATCTTTCTTAGAATTGTATTCAGTTTTGCAGACCATAATTTAAAAAAAAAAAAAAAAAAAAAAAAAAAAAAAAAAAAAAAAAAAAACTATCCTATGTCCTTCCCCCGGACTTAAACTATCTCCATACCAAATTTCATCTAAATCGGTTTAGCTGTTTGAGCGTGAAAGCGTAATAGACAGACAGACAGATAGACAGACAGAGTTACTTTCACATTTATAATATTAGTATGGATAGCCTTCCTCGATAAATGGGCTACTCAACAGAAAAATATTTATTTCAATTCTTCCTGATATTGCCGCGTTCAAACAAACAAACTCTTTAGCTTTATAATATTAGTATATATAGACAAGCAAAGGATAAATGTTTATTAAAAAAAATGTCACATGTCGTCCATTCCGTCCGTATGTAGTCAGTTTTCACGCGTCGCTGCGACTATTAATATTCAAATTGGTGCGATCTGTCGCCATCCGCGCGCGATGTGAACCCAACATTATTTATTTCTATCATATGGCTTCAATTTTACACAAAAATATACGTTTTTAAAATGCCTTTGTTCGGGACTGTTTTAAATTAAAGGCCTTTGGGTAACTAATAGCGGGAAAATGGTGATTTCCATTTTTATTGTCATTTTTCTTGCACGCAGGGGATTCGATTTTGTAACAGAAAATTCAACTGTCATAATTTTCACAGCTTTAATATTTTTTCAATTCGGACTAGTAGTTCCTGAGATTACCGCGTTCAAACAAACAAACAAACTCTTCACCTTTATAATATTAGTATAGATGTATTTAGAAATATTGTAGTATTACGTATGTTGGTATTTGTTTGCCATAGTACAAGTTCAGCTTAGTTTTGGATCAGATGAAGTTGTGTAAGTTGTCCTAAGATATTATTATTATTATTATCTAGAAAATAGCATTGGCGCCAACTTTGGAGCGAGTGTTACGATGATAAAAGAGATAGGTAGGTATCAATGTCAATTATTTTGACTTAGGTACATTGTTTCAATTAATTACAGTAATTGTTATTTTCTCAACTTTTATCTAATGTTTTTGTCTCTCTCTAGCTCTAGGTCCTTATTCACTATGTTTTTTTTCGTTGTCGCGGCAAGCCCGTGCGAACTAGCGCATGTGTGGTGCGCTCAAAGAGGTCCGCGCGCATGCGCGATGCATTTCTAAGCGCAGCTCTCTATTTACGAATATGAGATCTCTCTCTATTTACAAGATTTTGACAATTAGTAGCCGCGAAAACAAAAAAAAGATAGTGAATAAGGAGCCTGGTGTCTTAAAATCTAGAAAAACCAGACAAGTGCATGTCGGATCACGCACAATGTAGGGTTCCGTAGTCCCCCATCCGAGTAATGAGGCTTAAGAAGTGTTGTATGTTTTTCTGTTGTTTTTATTTCATACTACTAACAACGTTAAATAAGTATTTTTCAATTTTTGTTACCTACTTCTCACTTGGTCTGCTATTACTCTTTAGTTGTAACGCCTACTTAGCTGTGATAGTTATCATTTTAATTTTACTACCGTAATTATTTTCAAATACTCAACAGAGGCCTACATTTGACTCTAACAAAAATTTGCACTTTAAAGCTTAATATTTCACAAACGGATCCCTAAATCGAAAAATGGTCTTCACAAACCCTAAATGTTTTTAAAAGACCTATCTAATAATACTCCACACGATGGAACAGGTGACAAAAAAAATGACATCCCTACTTTTCATTTATAGGAGGAACGGACGGACTTGGCGAAACTGTAAGGGTTCCGTTTTTTCTTTGGGCTACGGAACCCTAAAACGTGTTAAACACTGGCAAAAATCGATAAAACGATTCTTTGTCAAGTTAAAGTGTACAATAAATACTTACTAAAAACTCATCAACTCTAAAAGTTAAAAGGAAATTATGAAAATATAATATATTATGGCTCTTAATCGCGTGAATAATTTAAGGTAAAATACCTTGCTTATTGCCCGACGTTTCGACCGTATTGCAACGGTCGTGGTCACGGGTACGGAGTTGCAAAACGGTATTTTCAGAATGTAAACAAATCACGAAAGTTTATCAACATTTATGTTAAAAGGAAAATCTAGTAAATAATAAAAAAAATCTAAATGATACTACAATGATTATAATTAGTTTTCTATTTGTATCGCGTATCGCCGCTCGTCCATACAATAGTGATGTTTTTGTCAATTCTCGTTTAACGCTAACAGCTAACAGAGAGAACGTTTTATAACCTATAATTGTACGCTATTTATTGATGTTGTGGACAGGGCCGGCTGTGGAGTCGACTGTGTATTTTATTTTTTATTAGACAAATTTAATAGGAATAATTCTTAGTTTTGTTTGATGAAAAACCCGTTTAACTGTTTGTTATCTTGGGACAATTCAGACACGGCCATCTGATCTGAAACTAGGCAGAGCTTGTATCTTGGCAACCAAACAAACTGATAAACAAACATAAACTGAAAACTGATATTTCTAAATACTTCAGGTCGCCTAGTGGTTAACACTTTGATTATATGTCTAACGTCTAGTCTCAATAATGTAACTATCAATGGATTTGGCTACTAGAGGTATATATTTGACATAAGCTCCATACAAAATATGTCAAAATTCTACCTCTAGTAGTCAAATCTATCGATAGGTAGATTATTGAGACCGGCCGTAAATGGGCCATTCCCTCAGTAAGACTATAAAAAAATGAAGCTACTAATTTTGACGTTTGACACTGGTTGAAAATGGCGCGCTAGAATGACTATGGCTAGGACATCTGATAGGAATCTTCTTACCTCACAAAAAGTACGTTCATTTGATCGTACTTTTGTGGTTAGTGACCCTGCCTGCTAAGCCGGAGCACGTAGGTTCGATCCCCACCCAGGATAAAACTTTGTGTGATGAGCACGACGGTTTATTCTGTGTCTGGGTGTTATTTATCTATATTTTATACTAGCTGACCCGCGCAACTTCGTCTACGTAAATTTTCCCCGTTTTAGCAACATTTTCATTGCTGCTCCGCTCCTATTGGTTCTAGCGATGACGTTATATATGCCTATAGCCTTTCTCGATAAACGGGCTATCCAACAGTAAAATATTTTTTCAGTTCGGTCTAGTAGTTCCTGAGATTTTCGCTTTCAAACAAACAAACTCTTCAGCTTTATAATATTACTCGTAGTATAGATTAAACTTTCTGCACTCCTTCTCCTTAGTAACAGTGGCGAAGGGTCCTTAGAATACCATTCTTTTCGGTTTCCCTTTAAATTGTATTTAGTTAATATTGTACATACAAAAACCGTCTCTAACAAGATACATTTTCATATCGAGTTACCTCAGGAAAATTTTAACCTTTCGCCTCTGCCACATACATACAAGAAATTCCTAATTTTTGTAAAAAGGAATAAGTAGGTATAAAACTTTTGCCCCACGTTTTGATATATATATACGTTAAATATCTATATCACATATCTAGGTATATTTACTTAATATACAACAATGAATCCTTATTTCCCTTGGTCATGAGACAACTAGAGAACGACTTTACCGATTTCATTAATACTTTTTTTTAGTTTTCTAATACTCTATAGAAGGTTCTAACGAAAAAAAAACTTGAGAGGTGGCAAGGGACACCCGGATGGATGAAAGTTCCTTTCGATTAATTAGTGAAGCAATTGTATTTTTTTTATTTTATTTTTTTTATAACACTGTTCAATGCGAAATAGAAAGACGAAACGAAAATAACTGGCTTGCTTTCTATGAGAGAGGAGAGAGAGAGAGAGGGAGAGAGAGAGATGGGGGGAGGGGGGGGGGGTGAGAGAGAGAGACAGAGAAACACAGAGAAACACGCGCACGCACGGCTTACAACTATAGCAATAAGTGTTGTTACAACTTTTGGTCTTATTTTTTTCCGTCTAGCAACGCGCGATAAGTAACTTCGTTCCAAAAATATCAAAAAAAAAACGGGGCGGTACGAAGTTCGCCAGGCAGCTAGCCAGCTAGCCAAAGATAAATAACACCCAGCCATAGACACAGCTTAGCAGTCAGGGTCACTAACCATTAGACCAACAACCCAGTCGTACAATTAAACGACCACCATAGTTAAAATCGAAGGTGTTGCACAATAATGATAGTTTTTATTGACATCTATACATTTAATCGTCCACCATTATGCAATAAAGGGCAGGAAGTATACATCGTATTTTGTTTAATTATTGAGTTTCTAACTATTTTTCACTTGAACGTGTTACTATGTAGCTTATAGTCGTTTTATTGCGTTGTTTTATATAGTTGTCTTAATTATTAATTCTTGTTTGTTTATTTATGTGTATATATTGTGAGGTAACCTTATACCTTAACCCTACCTAAAGGAATAAAACAATAAAAAACATAAATGTTTATAAACTTTCGCGATTTGTGCACATTATAAAATTATTTATTCTACAAGTCTTAATCGCGTGAATAATTTAAGGTAAAATACCTTGTTTATTGCATGACATTTCGACCGTATTGCAACGGCCGTGGTTAAGTAGGGGTAGTCACATCTTAATATTAATACTTGAAGCAAAAAGGTGTACAACCTTTTTGCTTCTCTTTAAACGAGGACCTTTAAGAAGGACTGCGGAATGCTAATATTTAAAAAAAATATATATAAACTAGCTGTTCCGCGCAACTTCGTATGCGTACAATTTCCTCGTTTTTGCAACCTTTTTTCATTACTGCTCCGCTCCTATTGGTCGTAGCGTGATGTTATATATAGGCTATAATCTTCTTTGATAAATGGGCTACAAAACAGAGAAAATATTTTTCAATTCGGACCAGTAATTCCTGAGATTGCCGCGTCCAACAAAACAAACTCTTCAGCTTTAAAATATTAGTAGGTATAGATTAATTATGGTCGAATTTCGACCACTGGGCGACCACTAAGTATATCTATTAATCCGCAATGTCCCCGCGTGTTAAATCATTACGACGACCAATAATATAGGTACACTTTTGGCTGGTACTTAGACAATGTTACCTCCGAGGGTTCCGTACAAATTTGTAGCTATATCTATACTAATCTATATACTAATATTATAAAGCGGAAGAGTTTGTTTGTTTGTTTGTTTAAACGCGCTAATCTCAGGAACTACTGGTCCGATTTGAAAAAATATGTTTTTGTTAGATAGCCCATTTATCGAGGAATATATAGCATATATATAACATCGCGCTACAACTAATAGGAGCGGAGAAGCGACGAGAAATGTTTAAAAAACGGGGAAAAATTACGCATACGAAGTTGCGCGGGACAGCTAGTAAGTAATAAAAATAGTTCAGGAATCGAGTCTCGCAGTTTTTTAAACACGTATAGTTTTTTATGATTTAAGTACAAATGTATAGTTTTCAGACTTGTCGGTATTACTTGCCACATTTCACAGTTCTAGTTTCCACGGAAAATACTCTATAAATTTTGATTCCTTGAGATTTTTTCCTTTCGAAGTACGGAACCCTAAAGATAAGAAAAATGTACCTGTTGGTCTGATGATTAGTGACTCTGACTGCTAAGCTAGTGGTCGTGGGTTCGATTTCCACCCAGGACAAATTTTCGTGCGATGAGCACGAATGTTTATCCCGTGCCTGACCTACATAAATTTAGAAATAATATGAAAATATATTTATCAGTTGTCTGGTTGCTATAGCATAGGCTCTGCCTAGTATGGGATAGCTGTATGTGAGTTTTTCAATTAATGAATCTTGCAATTTTCTAGGTTTTTATTTATTTATTTAAGGATTGCCAACAGTTATTACATTTTCCAAAGAAGTAGTATACAAGTCAAGACTTACAAGCTAAATGCATAACCTATTACAGGCAAACACCGCATGCAAAATAGACAAAGTTAACGATAGAAAAATAAACTTAATAATTAAAGAGAAATCCTATACTATGGCACTAATACAATAGCTATTTGTACCAGGTAATTATAGTTTTTATTATACATATATACTAGCTGTCCCGCGCAACTTCGTATGCGTAATTTCTCCCCGTTTTTGAAACATTTCATTACTGCTCCGCTCCTATTAGTCGTAGCGCGATGTTATATAGCCTATAGCCTTCCTCGATAAATGGGCTATCCAACAAAAAAAGAATTTTTCAAATCGGACCAGTAGATCCTGAGATTAGCGCGTTTAAACAAACAAACAAACAAACAAACAATCAAACAAACAAACTCTTCCGCTTTATAATATTAGTATAGATATAGTATAAAAGGTCTTGAATTTTATAGTCACCAATTTAAAAAAAATAAACGTAGTGACATCTCTACATCCAATCTGTGCGCGCAATCGTCATAATAGGTTCAATGTAGATTATTTGACGTAACAAAACCATGTGAAAATGTCAGTTGAAAGGATTGATTGTGAAGCAATTTGCCATGTTAGCGCAATGAATAATTGAATCTACACAGAAATTGTATTTAACACGTCATTATCATGTAAAAACTGACAGAGTTGCGCTACAACATACCGAGACTACGGAAAGTAAATAAAAATATCATAAGGGTGCATTACACTAAGATAATAATTTATTAAGCACTACGTACACAGCGACACGATCACCGGCCTCGCTCTTCCGCACACAACCATTACTTCACAGTGCACAGGAGCGCAGGTCAAAATAAAGTAGAATATTCGTTCGTAAATATTATGTTAGATTACGAACGCCATGACTATGACAATACAAAAACTTCAAGATTTATTTGCGGGATCATATTAAGACATATCCTTAAATTTCTTTATACTACAAAAACTCTTTGACTAGTAACACAATTTTCTTCGTGTCCTAATATTTAGGTTTTCTATATACATTTTTGAGAGAGTCGAACCCTGTTTCGTGTAATCTACTCTTAAGAATGGAAAGAGATAAAATAATAAGTGTGAAAATCGCAGTTGGCTCTCTCCCCTTCTCTATCTACCTACTAGCAAAAAACGGTGCCTTAGGAATTACTCATAAAGTTATCTACCAAGTAATAATTTTTCAGACAGTTGTTTAGGAGAATTAGCTTTTAGTCGCATTTTTTAAATGTGTATAAAATAATAGAAAATCCATTCAGACATAAACTTAAATGAAAAAAAAAGACAATATTGTTTTTCTTCTTAAAATAGACGACTCTCGCAGTAGAGTACAAGCCCTATGTTGGGGGAATTTACAAACATACAAGTCACGGACACAAAGTACACCCAGACTCGGAATAACAATTGTGGATCACACAAAGTGGTGTCCCGTGTGGGAATCGAACCCACGACCTCTTGCGTAGCAGTCGGATACACTCCCACCACGCCACAGAAGCAGTCAAAGTCAGTTTCTCAGTTTAAGGTACCACGAAAGTGCTACGTTGTGGGATAGTGTTAGGGTTCGCTTCGCTTGCCCTGTTAATACCTCTTTGTCGATGTATTTGCTGTTTGGTTAGGACAAGTAAAATTAGTGACGCTACACACATGTTCTGGTTGACATTATTCGCCACAGGCCGGGCGGTATATGTGGATGAACGTTCTCGAAAACAGCCCATCTTTTTTAAACTACCCGATCGGCACTTGTTAATGAAGCTTCGAACCGGCTTTGTTCGGTTCGGCAAGTACTACCGAACCGAATATACCGATCCGCTTATATGTGTAGCCTTCTTCAGACAGGCTACATGTTTATGTGGGCGTTGCTCGAGTGACGTAGGTACGTATGAGGGTTAACTTCTGAAGTCTCGGTATTTTATGTCATTATGGCGTTAAAACTGTCGGTAGGGTTGCGCTAAGTCGTGTGTGTTTAAACATTTTTTGCTTATAGCTTTGATATCACCAATAGTGGTTTGATACACTTTCTGACGCGTTTCTAAGAATGTCTAATTGATGATTGGTAAGCGAATTGGTTAAAAACTGTAGTTGGTGTTGAAACTGTGTAATTTTGAAAGTTGGTAATGTTTATAACTATTTATTATACGGAAATTAACGTGCATTATTTACCTTAAAATTTGCTTGACGTTTCGACCAGGTTGCACCGGCCGTGGTCACGAGCGAACTTTTCGCTTGTGACCCCGGCCAACCTGGTGCAACCATAATGCACGTCAATTCCCGTATAAATAATAGTCATAATCATGTAACGCGAAAGTTTAAATGTTCATAGTGTTTAGTTTATGAGCCTCGCAAAAGGAGATGGGTTTTTTATAGGTCTGTGGTGTGACAGCAGTACCTACTGTCACACCACAGTACGGCTGGTAATGGACGCAGTCGTATATTCACGTGGAAAGAGGAATCAAAGGGTTCTATATTTATTACATTCAATGATTTTCTACGCCCATTCGCTCTGACGGTTCTTTCAATTCTCTCTATTACTTTTCTTTTTTTTTTTCTTTTTTTTCTATTCCGAATCCGACTTTTTTTTAGAACGTTTCAGCAAATAGTTTACAAATATTAATGTGGTTTCATGTGAGGTGATCGTATCCTCAATCCACCTGCCACAGTACCTTCATTTGAAAGGTAAAGAGTCTAATTAAGTGCTTGGCTTCCGTCGCAATTACATCGTGGTAATAGCACCATGACACCACACTCCATGGGGCCGCGGTGAAGAGCCGACACACCCAAGTGTATGTTATGCCATTACATTCTCACGCTATTGTACTCGTAAAAGATTTGATTTCAAACGAAACATTTATTATAGGTCTCGATGCACCAGGGTGACCGTATTCGAAATAACATTATGGTAATCGATTATAATGTGGTGCGGATATCTCGAGCAAGGTAAAGTCCTCTTTTAAATCATTACAATTACACAAATACCACTGCAACACTCGCTCTATAAAAACGCAAACAGTTTGCACACACGGCTATAATAATAGCGACAAGTCGTAAGACGTGTTGTGGCTTCCACTGCTCGATTAAGACTGACGAATGAGACCAACCGCCACTATCCCGAAATTTTAAATATAAATATTAAACGAATGTCACACCATAATGGCGGCCATCTTCAAATGAGTCAATACACCTGCCATTTAATAAAATAGATGCAATTTTCACTCCGTTTTAATTGAATAAAAAGAAACAATTGTTGTGAGAGCTAACTTAAGATTTTAAATTAAAAGAAAATATAAAACATTAAATCAACAAGCATTAATTTAGTTAATTAACGCGGCGATACTAGGTGACACTTCGAAATAGACCTATTTTTTGGACATTCGTAAACACTATAAGTGGGATTCATGATTGACTTTTCACTATTGATTGATTATTGGCACTCTTAATCTCTAGGTAGATAAAAAGACTATTAATTTTGTCTGTCGGCCTTAAAACTGTCGATTAGTCGGCCTACTAATCAGTCAAGCACACTGCCATTATTTATGATTCATTTTTAAAATCGTAGTCTTTCAAAGTTCTAGATTAATTTTGTTTGTTAACTATAGGCACTTATATTTATGCGCACGTAGTATTTGGGCAAATTTTCCCTACAGGTACCTACCTATATTATTTATTTTAGTACTGCAAGAATAAATACAGAAAGATTCACCATAAACATTCGTTCCTAATTTGAAAATTCAAAACGTTCTGTCCGTTCCAATTGACCGCGCACTTCGTGATAAAATATTACCTCGCAACCCCTCACTCGTGGGAATCGATTACGTATCGATACGAGTTGTAAATCGAATAATCGTTATCGATACCTACTCAGATAAGGATGTTTATGGAGTTTTTGTTTTCGAATTTGGAAGGGTTTGTTTTTAATGATTAGGGACTGTAGGTTTAAGGCATGAAGGTAGTAGATACAACAAAATTCATAATTTGAATACCTACTTGGATTTGTGAAAATGGCGGCAAACTAAGTTGTCAACATTTTCACAAAAAAATACATGCATTATTTGTAAGACAGAATATTTGCGTTGTTGTAATTTTATAATAGGACCTACTTGACTCTTACTTACTCAAAATAGATATTTGACCTCAAACCAACAACGTAAGTAAACCATTGTCAAATATTTTGCCGTCACATAGACATCATAGGGTGAACTCCATTTCCATTCCATTTTCAAAATAGGACAGAAGACCAAACATACATAAATGAAATGACGAGACGTTCTAGCAGTGTTTAACTACTAGGTATAGGTAGTTAAAACGCTGCTAGAACGTCTCGTCATTTCCTACTTCATGGTATAGCCACAGATTATTTGTTTTGTGGTATAACACTAGGTACTTTTAACTCTCTTAAGACTTACACTGAATTTAGACAGGCTAAAGCAATATACATTGCTGGTTTGGTATTACTTCCATCCAATACCCTTACTCCAATCAGCAATGTATATCGAATTCGTAGTGTTTTTTTTTTCTCTTCCCTCCGATATTATTCGGTAGGGATTATGGCTCGCACGTTCTGTGCATATGCCAGTTTCAAGTTTATTTTCTCACAATCTTATTTGAATCACAAAGCGAGACTTTCTTGACAAGTTATCACGTATTTCAAGTATATTTTACACTGTCTTACACGTTAAACGCTGTAGAAATAGCGACATGACAGTTTGCCGCCATTTTTACAACTCAATTCGTAGAGTTAGACTGTCTTAATCCAGTGTACTGATAAGTGCATAACGACACTTTTACACCGGTTTGTTCTTAAATACAAATTATTTGGATTTTAATGACCTGGTTGCTTGAACCTTTAAGTCACGTCTTATTGGAACGAAGTTCCTTATCGCGCGTTGTGAAAGGGGGCTAGACGGAAAAAAATCTCACGAAAAGTTGTAACGACACTTTTTAACACATACAAGCCGTGCGGCGTGCGCGTAACATATGAACATGTAATTTGACAAAGAAGTCCCTTGTCGATTTGGTCTAGAGGCATAAATTCGGTACACAGTATAGGTGACAATTGTGTAGTTGTGGGTTCGAACCTTCGGTATACAATCGTCTTTTTGTAAGTTATTTTCGTTTCGTCTTTCTATTTCGCATTGAAAAGTGTGGTGTTGCGAAGATTATAAAAAAAAAAAAAAAAAAAAAATAAGAGCTTTGTTCCATCCGGGTGGGACACCCGGATGGAACGACACCTCTCAAGTTTTTTTTTATTTTACAAAACACTGCATTTGCACTCGTAGAGTATATATTTCGTCGATAATTTAACATGTTAAACGCGGAGTTGTAAAATCATTAAGCATGTTAGTTTGTCGCCATTTTTACAACTCAAAACAAATATGTAGGTAAATGAGAATTTCGCAGAGTTTCCTCATAAAGTTCTAAACAAATTGAATAATAGGTTGATATTTGGGCTATTCAATTAACTTTCAACTATTGACTGTGGAAATCGAAGCCCTTGGAATTAACAAATTTGCGCCATATTGTTGCGATTTTTGAATTTAGAATGATGAAACAGTACTCTTTATTTGCAAACTTTTTAATTGAATTCAAGAGGCTTCTTAATTCAAACCTATACGTTTTATTTTCATTTTTTAATCGATCGATGTTGACATTTTGTTTTAAATGATATCGAATACCGATTTACATTAAAAGCTAAGATTAATAATAAAACTTAAAATATACCTAGGTACTGGCTTATATTATCATCTATCTGTGTGTAAAATGAATAAGAAAAATGTTTGACCTATTCTTAAACAAGATCCTAAACAAACATATTGATTCCCCTCACATTCTAGAAAAAAAAATATCATTCAGGGTACCTCGGTCTTGCTCTCGTCTACAACATTTATTCTCTGTTTCCCTATATAAAACACTTTGATTGTTTAATGTCTAGATGACGCATTCCCTCAGTAAGCCTATAAAAAAAATAAGCTACTATTTTTGACGTTTGACACTCGTTGAAAATGGCGCGCTAGAATGAGTATGACTTGGAGTTGTAAAAATGGCGGCAAACTAACCGGCCATTATTTTTACAGCTCCGAGTTTAACTTGTAAAAAATGATTTGAATACGTGATAATTGACTAAGAACGAGACTTTGTGCATGTAATAAGTGCATAAATACTTGACACTGGCAGAAATTAACCGTTAAAACGGTTAGATTGCCATAAACTCAAAGAAGAAGAAGAACTATGGCTAGAACATCTGACAGGAGTCTTCTTATCTATACTAATATTATAAAGCGGAAGAGTTTGATTGTTTGATTGTTTGTTTGTTTGTTTGTTTGTTTAAACGCGCTAATCTCAGGATCTACTGGTCCGATTTGAAAAATTCTTTTTTTGTTGGATAGCCCATTTATCGAGGAAGGCTATAGGCTATATAACATCGCGCTACGACTAATAGGAGCGGAGAAGCGACGAGAAATGTTTAAAAAACAGGGAGAAATTACGCATACGAAGTTGCGCGGGACAGCTAGTCTGTCATAAAGTACGTCCATTTGACCGTACTTTTTGACAGCTCTTTGCTTCAATTTTAGATGCCGCATTAGGACATTGTATAATCAATGATAAAACAATATAAAACACTATTATGTAACAACTTCTTCAGACGCAGTGCCGATGTAACAGAAAGGTGTGGTTAAATTTTAGCAGTGCATGGTATATCTATGTATTCCTTGTGTTATAATATACCTATAGGATTTGTCTATAAGTATATGTATATGTAGTACTTTTATGATACCCTAAGTCTAAGAAATCTAATTGCTATGCAATTTTAGACTGGCCTGTTAGTCTAGTGGTTAGTAACCCTGACTGCTAAACCAGAGGTCATAGGTTCGATTCCCACCCAGGATAAAACTTTATGTAATGAGCACGATGGTTTATTCTGTGTCTGGGTTTTATTTATCTATAATATGTATGTATTTTCAAATATATATGTATGTTTATCAGTTGTCTGGTTTCCATAGTACAAGCTCTGCTTAGTTTGGGATTAGATAGCGTTGTGTGAGATGTCCCAAACTATTATTATTATTTTTGTAAAGAACTGATTATTTACCAAAAAAAAAATCAATGTACTTAGATACATATAGTTATTACAGCCGTAGAACGGTATATAAGTATCAATTTATCACGACATAGGTACCTACATGTAAAAATATAAAATAAATAGGAACAGCAGTCAAGTTACACGATTAAAAAAAATGAACTGACAAGGCTAAAGAGTTTGTTTGTTTGTAGAATGTTTAGCTAATAAAAACCGGGCAAGTGCATGTCGGGCCATGCTCAATGTAGGGTTCCGTAGTCCCCCCTCACCCCTCCCCCCCAATCCGAACCCCACTTTACATAGTGGGTACCCTAAAAAAATGTTTTCAAAGATTTTATTCTTTTAAAGGGATATTTTGCTAATAAAAGAATAAACTCTATAAGGGTTCGGTTTTGCCATTTTGGCTACGGAACCCTAAAAAATGATATAGGTAGACATACTTTGAAGCTTTAAAAAGGTTATAAGCTTAGAGTATTCATTCAATATGGAATTAATACTCTAAGGTTATAAAGCTACTAATAAGATTTTATCGCAGTCCGATCCATAGAGACAAAACTCTAGATTTTTAATTAGATACAAATATAAAAAAAATCGCTTTTTAAAATCTACTAAATAACCGAAATCAAATACTAAATAAACACCTAAATCAAACAAATTGTTATCCATCCTGATTGTCACCGAAAATCCGTGTCTACCCTGACCGATGGGATACATTACAAATCTCGTTATTATTAGGTGGCGTGTCCGGCGTGTCCCGGCTCTCGGCCGCGGTACCGCATGATCCACCTCCTAAGCTCTGTAACGAAAGGTCAAACTCACTGGGGGTAACTTTGAAACAATGATAAGATCCGAAATGTTGAGCTATTGAATCAATATAAGGGATGAAAGGAATTTATTTTATGGGCATAGAGCTGTTGATATGCAGTCGTATTTTTGTTTTTAATTGTTGTCTAAAGTGTAAATGGACACTTTAACTTAAAAACTTAAAACTAGACGATATCATACTAGATTTAAACTACCAACGATTAAGTCTCTCAAATTTAGTTTTAAATAGGAATTTTATCATTAATCATAATTATCATACAAATAAGTGATTTGTCTAGACACAACAGTGACGTCATAGGTCGGTAGGTATTTGTCGGAGATCGATTTGACATTTCTTAAATAATTGTTTTTATTATTTGGAAACTAGCCTATTGCATAAAAGCGAGTGAACCTGTCAATCCATACACCATATTTGATGTAGGTATCTACTTAAGTTTCGTCAGGTGAACGGCTTCAATTAGAAAAGTAAAACGAATTAGACTTGATCGGAGAGATAGAAAATAGCCAGGAGATTCGATATTTGATTAAGGTCAAACTCTTTGAGCCATGAAGGGAGCTTCTTCTTCTTCTTTGAATTTATGGCAATTTAGACGTTTTAACGGCTAATTTCTGACAATTTATGTAAAAATAATGGCCGGTCAGTTTGCCGCCATTTTTACAACTCCAGCAAGCTTGAAAAAAACACATTACCCGACGGGGGTGTATTTTTTTTCTTTTTAATAAAAATAACTAGCAATGTGGGTTTGTAGTTCCACATTACTAGCAATCCTGTTAACCAACTAAGGTCTATGACTTGTGTTAGGAGTGGGTTCACGTCGGTATTATAATGGCCAGGCCATGTTTGACTTGTATGTATGTGTGTTCATAAAAATATCTAAAAATAATGTCAATAAACTATGTCATGTTTAGGTTTCTTAACTTATTTTTCACCGATTGTGATTTAAAGCGATTTAAAGTTTAATACCACCTATTTTCACTCAAATTTTCGATAGTTAGAGTTAATTACGTCTTAAACCTAAGCACAAAATGGAATTAAATAAAAAAAAAAGTCAAAAAACCCGCCTGCTTAAAAAAAAAAACAAGATACCTAACCTTAAATCATGCAGTAGACATTCATGAATCCCAGTGAACTTACTAAAATGCTTCCGCCTGCATGATTTAAGGTTTAGAATTAGATTTTAGGTTAGGAAAACTATTTTTTTTAGTGTTTGCACCGATATATAGGTAGGTACACTTTTAAGCTTGCACTCTAAAGTGGCAGTTGTCTTTTTTGAACTCAACATTTAGTAGGTACTATCATCTCTAGCTCGTCCACATCGCCCCTATAAGAAATCGTAGTGTCTCAAGAGATAAATATGTAATCTTAACATAATTGCGTCGCGTGGACCCGCCTGGGGTCGGTCAAACATACCCTCGTTCATTTCCCGCCCTTATTGACTCTTTCGGTCCGCTACTCGCAGACGGTGCTGCGGTGTTGCCAGTCTTTACTTAAAATTACCACTAAAATTTACTTTTCAGTTGTATAATCAGTACAAAGTTGGAAAAATAGAACTTTTCCAACTTTGTACTGATTATTACTGAGACAAGTTTTTGTGCCTTTGTACGACTCATAGACTTAGAGACTGGACCATAACCCTATAAAATGGATCATTCTCTAGAAAGAGACAACGCGACTATTCGGCCAATACCTGCCTTATTCCTGTTATGCCAAAGTGACATGACTGACATAGCCGAAACCGGTGAGGTGAACGAAACAGATTTCTAGGAAGAGACAACTACTGGCTGCACTAGTGTTCTGTCTCTCTCTCACGCTTTGAATATATGTAAATATTAACTTCATACCTGAAGGCGCGGCCCAGTCTCTAAGTCTCTCCCTACTCTAAGTATGCATACCATACTATAATGTCTATGGCCTCTATGCCATAGTGCTACTAGTATTTGTATGTGAAATTTCCAAACATCAAACAAAATTATAAAAATTTTAAGCTACGGGTCTCAGTCGCGTAAATATTTTCATCTAGCCGTGACCACGGCCGTTGCAATACGGTCGAAACGTCGGGCAATAAACAAAGGTATTTAGCCTTAAAATAAAATATTTGCGCGATTAAGACCCTTAGCTTATAAAATTCTATAATGTGTACGAATCGCGAAACTTTACGAACATTTATTATACAAAATATTTACCCCCAAAATGCCTACGGTAGAAAAACTCCAAGCGCTGGTATCCCCACAAGAGTGTCGCGGTTGCGTTTGACGCGAACACGCGACGCAAGTGATGGAGCGAGTCGTTCGGAACCAGTGGAACTGACCATGCGAGCGTTGGCTTTAATTGAGACTCCAGACCCTAACTTTATACATTGTATAAGGGTCCGTGACCGAATGGATACATATGTGGTACCGTTTTTATATTTTTTTTTATCGTATGCAAAAATCCCCACGGATCCCACTGCTACAAGGGCAGGCAGGAGGGGGTATGTCGGAGTCGAACCGACTAAAAATTACACGGTGTTCAGGCGCAGATGCCTATGGCCAACGGTGAGGGTGTCCCTTGATGAATTGGTGCCTCCACCATTAGCAGGCTTGGTCGTTGGTTTCAATGACAATTTTTTACGACGGATGTGGGTGGTTTCACTCCCACTTCGTGACAGAAGGTGCGCATGGAACACGTCGCAACACCATCTCGGGCTTGCTTCTGTAAGGACGACAAGTTGCCCTCCTTGTCGCTAGCTATGTAGTACCTAGAGAAATTAGAAAGAAATAAGAATTATTAAACAGCATCAACAGACTGTATAACGTGAAACCAGGCGCGGATCCAAGAAGGGGCAACAGAGGCAGTTGCCCCCTCAGAATCGACTGAAAGACTTTTTTTGGGAATTTTGACACTGTACCGGTGTGTTTTGACAGGCAATTGCCTCTCCAAGGCGGTGGTGGCTGGTGTATCGGTGTTAAATCAAATACTCCCTTCCACTACCATGTCAGCGACTTACACAGCCGGTTGGGGTCACAAGTTGCCCCCCCCCCCTGAAATAAAGTTCTGGATACCCGCCTGCGTGAAACAGAAAGGTATGATCAAAATGCCCTTAAAATGTATACGTACAAAATGTTTAATCGAAATTTAGTATGGTGTAGTCAGAGTCGGACCTACGGCAAAGTGGAGCAATCAGTAGTATTCAGAAACAGTCTAGTGCGAAGTAAAATATTGATGGCCCTTAAAAGAGGCGTTGTGTAAAAACGCCAACTAAAGGGCGCTCAAAGACAGCCTCGCTCTATCCTGGAGCCCTACTCATTGACAGAGACCAGGACTGCGCCATAACCTCACAAAATTGACCACTCTCTAGAAAGAGACAACGCTACTTTGTGGACAATACCAGTCAAAGGCCGGACGAGTTTTTTCTCTCTTTCACGCTTTGCCGGCAATATTTACTTTTTAATTGAAAGGGATGGCGCAGTCCTGGTCTATACGTCAATGTGCATTCTAACTCAATGAATACGAAGTTTCGATTAAAATGAGGTGGTAATAAACAGAGCTAGAAACATCTATTCAATCCACTCGTTCCAGAAAAAGACTTATTGGTTCGAACTTCTTGTGCTAATACAAAAATTATTTAGAATAGTCCCTGGCAACATTCATGAATTTCATTTTAAAGAAAGAGAGTACGCCTATATACCCGGAACTAAGGCCGGCGCTGGGAGTAGTTAAAATTCAACTCCTGCAAGAAGTCATCAGTTTAAAAAACAACCAAATTCTTTACGAAAAATATAAAGTTTCGTTGGGAGAAGATTAAACAAGTGGCTGGAACGATACATAGAATGGTAGCCAGTCCCTTGGTGCATGAATGTCACTGACAAATGTAGTAGTGATGTAGCGTCCTCCGTGTAACTGGCGATGCGTACGCGCTAATTGATTTATCTTGGGAGCGCGACATCTTCTAACAACAGACCGATCGATGTGTGAAAAACCGGGTGGAACGTAACTGTAGCCAATATATATATACAAATGGGTATAGTTTTTACCATTGTAGAGTAATACTCTCCTACTATTTTGTACCCTTAAGAGGTGATTATCTAATAAATAATATTATATCAACTCCTAATTTTTGACGTTATAACGTCTTATAAATCGTTGACCGGCTGCACAAACAGGCATTTTACTCAAAGACTACAGAATGAATATTGATGCAATTTACTGGAAAGGTGTCTTGTAGTAGCCGCTACTTACTTTGATGGCTAAATAATAAAACATTTTTTTTTTTTCAGTGGGCACTCCTTACATGTAACAGAAGCTGTTTTTTATTCAGCAAACGTTTACGTGTGGTACGTTATTCGACAGGTCTTCTAAAAACATTTTAAGGTTTCTAATAAACTTTTTGATTAAGTAAATATTTTTGGAAATAACCGTTCCAAAAGTTGCATAAATTGTGCCTCTTAACTTTTTAACCGTGTGACCAAAAAATATGCAAAAAAATCACAAAGATAGTGCTTAATAAATACTTTAAACTTATTTCGTGTATGATCGGATATACCGTCATTAAGTTATTACCGAAAAACTGCGTTTCTCAACAAAAGAGCGTAAGTGCCACGAACATACGCTCTTCTGCGGATGCAAATATTCAAGGCTGCTCTTGCCCGGTTTTTATAACTCGCATGCTGGTTTATTCATTGTCATAAATGTATTCCTAAGACGTTAACACGTAGAATTATCGTCCGTAAACCGATTTTACAGACAACAATTTTTACAAATATTATTTACTAACTGTCCCGTGCAACTTCGTTTCCTTTAATTTTCCCCGTCTTTGCAACATTTTTCATTGTTGCTCCGCTCCTATTGATCGTAGCGTAATGTTATATAGCCTATAGCCTTCCTCGATAAATGGCCTATGCAGCAGTGAAAGATTTTTTTAATTCGAACCAGTAGATCCTGAGATTCTTGCGTTTAAATAAACAAACAATTAAACAAACAAACTCTTCAGATTTATAATATTAGTTTAGATTAAACGTAGGGTTGATTTTTTTCTAAGGTGACGATCAAATACATAATCAAATAAATAACGAGTATATATCTTTCTGGAGCCGGTTCTACGTAATCATAACATTATAGTAACTCTAAAATTTAAAAGTAAGTCATAAAGATTGATATTCTAACGTCTATAATATTCATCAGTCCTCAAACATTGTGTATGATATATTAGTAGAAGCACCTTTCCTGCATAAACAGTTTATAAACATTGAAAATCATTTAAAACAGTGGCCGCGAGTTTTATTACTTTGCAAATTTGGCATTATATAGTTACTACTTCAACAACTTCGTCTGCGTAAATTTTCCCCGTTTTTGCAACATTTCTTATTGCTGCTCCGCTCCTTATATCTCCATTATTTAATAGATGTTATTATACATATAAACCTTCCTCTTCAATCACTCTATCTATTAAAAAAACCGCATTAAAATCCGTTGCGTAGTTTTAAAGATTTAAGCATATATAGGAATATAGAGACAGAGAAAGCGACTTTGTTTTATACTATGTAGTGATATGTAAATTGTTGTATGTATTGTAAATTATTATTTATAATTTGTTACTGTACTAGGTAAAAACCTGTACCACAGACAGTTGTGGTACAGGTTTTTACCTAGTACAGGCACCCATGTATCTGAGCAGTCTTCCTGTATATTTTCTTTGAATTAATTGATGACCATGTACTTATTTGACTGCCTCTGTGGCGCGGTGGGTGTGTATCCGACTGCTACGCAAGAGGTCGTGGGTTCGATCCCTACCCAGGATAAAACTTTGTGTGATCAGCACGATGGTTTATTCTGTGTCTGGGTGTTATTCATCTATAATATACAGAGTCCACTAATACCAATGTTAAAAAAAATTACAGATCTTTTTAAGAATCGCTTCTGGCTGAACTACGAGCAAAAACTACTTTCTAGAAACTAGTTTCTTCATTAATATTGTATTGTAACACCTAGAAGGGACATGTAGAGGTATAAATAGATTAGGTTAGTTTTTCACAGGGGACCGTCAGTGGCTCAGCTGTCTTGTCGATGTCGACACACCATTATTGTAATGGCTATCGTAATCACTCCGTTACACCTCTTTAAGCACTGCTTACATGCTTCTGACAACTTTCTTGTGTTTGACAATAAATGTTTGACAAAAAACGAGAATGATAATTATTTATTTCGGTACACTGTATGGTCATTAAATTGTTGCTCTGCTTCTAATTGTACTTTGTGACCGTAATTTGTATGTTTGTAAAATTCCCCGCGACACGGCTAGAATTGTATAGGAAACTAGTTGAACCGCGCCACTTCGTCTGCGTAAATTTGTTGATCCGCTTCTATTGGTCGTAGCATGATGTTAAATGGCCTATAGCCTTCCTCGATAAATGAGCTATCCAACAGTAAATTTTTCTTTTAATTTGGATAAGTAGTTTCTGAGATATTCGCGTTCAAACCAACAGACTTTTTAGCTTTATAATATTAGTATAAACACAGAATAAGTAATAGTACTGTATAGATAAGTTTCTTAAAAAAATAAACCACACGAATAATGTTCCAAAAAACATTTCCCATTCTAAAATAAACCAAAAAAAAGAAATAAAGAAAAAACATTAGTCACCGATGTTTCATATTATATTTAATATAGGTACTCTCAAAACGATGAATTCGTATAAACTGAGCTCAACGCAACAAAGTAACCCGTTCCCTGTCCAAAAAAACCCGACCATTATAAAATGACCACTAACATATTTCAAAAGTCATGAACATTAAACTGCACCTTATAGAAAAACAACTCAATTATATTTAGCATGTAAACCCTGAGTGACCAGGTGTTGTGACGCCATTAATATCAATTGAACATTGACCATCTATATCCAAAAAAACTCGAACTACCTCATCCCTCCATTTCTAAACACTATGGAAAATATACGGGACTTTGTTGCAAAGGGTGCAGCTCATGATAAAATGGTCGTGAAATATTTTATGAGCATTCGACATCGTTGGGAAGTAATGCGATTTTGATACTAATGCCCTTCCGTTTCAATGCTGTCGATTTCGTTTAATAGGAAGCTATATTTTTCGCATTGACACGAAGTTGGAATTATTGCCACGGTTAACATATGTCAGTGGTACCGTTTTACAATGCAACTTTTGAATGCTTTTTGTGCTTTTTAGGGAACTTAGGTGAAAAATAATAATGGTCTCCGATTTAGGTTACGGCAGCCTATCTCGTCAGAGACTAACCGACCATGCAGAAGATGTTATAGTCCACAAGTGTATGCGCAGACACAAGTGCACTCTTTTTTCTCTTACTCTAATAATTTGATCAGATATGACCGGAGATTGATTAAGCACAGCACAGGGGAGTCCTGTGCTTAATTGTTTTAAAAGTCTTTTACGAGGAATGAACATCTTTCCAACCAACAGTGATACCTTATGCTGGTTAATCTAGTCTATCTATCGATTAAATCGGTCACCTACTACCGACAAATAATAAAATTGGTCTCAAGAGTACCTACCGAAGGAGAGAGGAGAGAGAGGAGAGAAGCACCATCTCTGATGGACACTGAACTTGAGAACACCTTCAGAACAAAATGGTCTGAGATTCCACGATTTCCGCGTTTGAATGAAGGTACTTTCTTTCTGTGTTTGGAGCCAAATGTTAGCCAAACAGCGTCAGTATTATTTGGACCAAAGAACTCGTTTAGAATACTGCAGTGTGAAGGCAGATCCCCTTTATTAAGTTAAGTGACACGCATCGATGTGCCGTGACTGCGCGCCATAACAGTGCCGTGGCGGACAGACGCCATTGTCACTGACATACACATAGAATGGGGCTATGGTGACCATGATAAAGAGGACTTTAAAATTAAAATCTGTCTGGGATTTTTATCAGTTTATAATATCGCGGGAAAAATAACTATCGGTGTTCACAATCATACAGTGACATCTACGAGTATTTTTATTATATTATTATTACTTGTTTGGCCTGTGTGATTGATAGATTCATCAACGCAAAGTCAGTGGGGTTAAAAACCTGAAACTTTGGCAGTTGACGCCTTTTATGTTGTAGCATCAACTACAAAATTAATTTAAAAAAATCTATCATTTCTTCATCATAAAATCGGAGTTAAAAATTAGGATAAAAGCCTATCAGTTTGAAGTTTGAAGTTAAATCAGTGAAATGTTGAATTTGGCTTTTGTGTTTCAGCGTTTTGGAAAGTTTTACATAAAAGATCAAGGTTTGTACGAAAATAGGCACAAACTAGTGAAGGTTTTTTTGTTATTCTACTCCTTAAGAGGGTTTCTTTCGAGCGGCTCTGTGCCGCGAGCTAAAGCTGGCAAGTAATGTACGTATTTACTTTTAAAACAAGTAAGTATGGTCACCCCATACTCTTTCATTACAATCGGTATCAGTTAGACCACCTTACGGTCACCATGATATTGTTTGGCGCCTCTCGACTCATTAAATTGTCCATTCGAACCACTATGCATTGTGCCCGTGCAATTGTAACGCATAATGCGGTGGGCGCAATCTCTCGATACCCATTCGATTAATGTCCGAATTCTATCGATTATCGAATAATTTATATCGATGCATGTTTGAATGTTGGTGCATTGTTTGTAAATACATGGGTTTAATTTTAAATGTTGTCTGTTATACAATGGGTAGGTGGGACATTGAATAATAAATGGGACTCTGTTTTTATTGCGTTTAGCTGAATTGCGTAGTTGACTACAATTATGTTTAATCTATATTCGTATGACGTCTTAAAACGGTCTGAACAATTATGTTCGTGAACAATTTAATTTTTTTAATTATTTAAACGGTTTGGCTACGGAAGTCTCGGGTTTGATTCCTGAGTCTGGATTTCAAATTTTTCTATCTTTCAAAAATGCATTTATTGTATTTATTTAAAAAATAATCTAAAACATTTTAACACTTTCCTTTCGACAATACGAAATTATTTATTTATTTTATTTATATAAGTACAAAAATATCCATAGCAAAATTCATGTAAATCGGTTCAAGTGTGAAATTGTAACAAACTAATAGAGTTACTTTCACATATAGGGATAAAATTAGTTTGGATTTGGCCATGTCACACACGCGATGACATCTGTAGCAAGTCCTGTGCCACGAGGCCTTTACAAACAAACAATTAACGGACACAAAGTACTACCAGACTCTGACCTAAATGGTCGTGCCATGATGCCACACACTCTACAATGCCGGCAATAGTCAATGTGAATAACTTCCCGTGTTTTTTTCAAAGACAGCTATTCTCTACAACTTCTGTGTCTCGAGCACTATAATAACATATAAAGAACGGACCAAAAAAACTTAGACTCGAAACAATACTCTTTGACCTCACCAAAGTCCCGTGCGGGAATTAAACATTTAAACCATAGCACATCAGTCATATGTACTCCCGTAGCGTCACCGATTTATTCAAACTGCACAGGTGAAGTACATTAACCAAAACAAAAAAAAATCTTTAAGTTAACTAATAGAGGCTATCAACAACACATGATGAACTTTTGCCGAAAACAAAACTGATAATTCGGAAGTTCGGGAGTTCGCGTGTGTGTCTGTAATGGCGATGTGATTATCTGCCGGCAGGGGGCGCTGTTCATTTAACGTTTGCACACTATCGATACCGAGTCCGAACTTTCGATTATCGATGTTTATTTTTATCGACTCTGATTCATTCGATTGTTTTATTCTTTTATTGGTAGTGCTTCTTTTTGCAAAATTCAGTAGGTAGGTACCTAAGTTATTTTATTTTTATTAAGTTTACTATCTAAGTACCTATATTTAGACTCCTTGAAGTATGTTTCTTAATTATTAAGGCTTAGATATCAAGTCAATTAGTAATATTATATAAGTAGGTATGAGGTGTACTTATAAGTTATTTAGTTTAATGCTGGGCTTATGTAATTGAAGGTTATTTATAATATTACGCCAGCACTCCGGGTGCTGGCGTAAAATATCGCACAGTCTTTATACGTATAATAATTATTATAAACCTTTATGTTTTAAATTCGATTAAAAATAATGATATGTTTACCCTCGGTGTGCACAACACTATAAATTTAGAAAAAAAAAACTTTAATCATTCATAATGAGGAAAGTTGGTGAAAAATGAAAAATTTCGTGTCACCACCTAACGAGCTATGTCTATCAGTGTCGCGGAGTTTTTGTTTTTTTAAATAAGGCAAACGCATCAGCTATTATGCCTAATGTGAGGGGCGATATTTCGTGCACGATATACTGTTTTGACAGAAGTTTTGGGTTTAGTAAACAAACATAACATAGAGGTTAGGTACAATGTTTACGTAAGTAGTTTCAAAACTCCTTAAAACTTTAAACTTAGAACGTAGGCAAGTTAAAGTGTTACATAGACTAGGTTCAAAACTTAAAAAAAAAGTTTCCATTATCCTGTTCAATTCTGTCCTATCTTAGTAGGTACTATAAATCATTCTATAGATAGAGGTCAATGTGTCCTATGAATTCATCATTAGACCTTCGTTGGTGAAGTAAATAAAATAATAATTGATAAAAATAAAAAAAACCCGCCTGCACAAAAAAGATGGAAACAAGATCCCCTACATAATTATATAATACTTTTTAGTGGTTGTAAGATGTACCCGTATAACAACTGACTTTTATCACTGGTATTGTCAAGTATTTAAGATTGAAAAAAGATGGCTGATAAGTACCTTTTTTAGTATTTCAGTCATAATCATGATTTTGAAATGCTTAGGATAAGCCCTTTAATTTGATACCCATGCAGTTTTCAAAACAACTTTGTTAATTTTAATATCTCACAGCCGCCATGTTTGTTTTTTTCTAACGTCACATATCTAAGAACACTTGGACGATCAAGACGAACCTAACGACGTCTTATTTGAATAAATCCGTTCAGTGGATTGTGATATATCAGGTAATAAAGAATATTACATACATACATACAAGATACGCGCGAAAATCATAACCCTTCCTTACAGTCGGGTAAAAAAAGGCGGTAAAATGAACTGTTATTATTTTTACAGTTTCGTGTTAATCGTATAAAAATAATTGAAAATCTTTGTGTAGTTCAAGTGTAGATATTACAAAACTATTTAATTTATGTAGTGTGTCAGAATTTAGCTATAAAAACCAGCAATTCAAAACGAAGAAAAGGAACTAAATACAAATAAAACCAAAATATACAACGTAGAATTATAGTTAATTCTTCACTTAATTACAAAATTACACGCCTAATTTACTCCTTAATCGCCTTCCTTAAAGACTATAGTTTTAACATTTATGTATGTTCTAAGTATTAAAAAAAAAACTCTATTGAACTATCATTACCCTCATTACGTCAATGCCTCATTACCACGTCATCACTTAAAAAAATAAACTGTCAAGGAACATGAACAACTTAAAAAAAATATTTGAATTTACATGTGATGGGGGGGTGACCAAATAAAGATAATTATAAGTAGATAAAAAGTATATTATCTATTACGATTGGTATCGCCGACCTACAGGGACGAGAGCAGGTGCAGCTACCTTCATAAGGCACCTGTCTAACCGGTAGCGGTTATTGTGAATAAGCTTATTGTACACTAGCTGTCCCGCGCAACTTCGTATGCGTAAATTTTCCCCGTTTTTGCAACATTTCTCGTCGCTGCTCCGCTCCTATTAGTCGTAGCGCGATGTTATATAGCTTATAGCCTTCCTCGATAAATGGGCTATCCTACAAAAAAATATTTTTTCAAATCGGACCAGTAGTTCCTGAGATTAGCGCGTTTAAACAAACAAACAAACAAACTCTTCCGCTTTATAATATTAGTATAGATAAACTCCGGTTCAAAATGAATTTATCGACTCTATCTAATATGTGATGCACTACACCGTAACTTTATTAAATCTCTGTAGGTAGCTCATATTTACACATTATCTTGTAAATGTGAAACCTACAAACGGTACAGACGGGCGTGACTTGACTTGAGTCCTTGCCTAAGGCTAAAGCGTACTTAATGCTGAGCTTAAGCAAAAATCAATATAATAGTAAGCAGAATTTTAAAGCATATTATGACTGTTGCCCGCGCAACTACGTCTGCGTAAATTTTCCCCGCTTTTGCAACATTTTTTGTTGCTGCTCCGCTCCTATTAGTCATAGCGTGATGTTATATGTTTACCTATAGCCTTCTTAAGAATTTTTCAATTCGAATCAGTAGTTCCTGAGATTATCGCGTTCAAACAATCAAACAAACAAACTCTTCAGCTTTATAATATTAAGTATAGATATATCCTGGGACAACTCACACAAATTACATTAAAGTTATAATTATTTATGATTATGATAAGCTTGCGCTAAGACCATTCATTTGCCAAGTTTTATACAATCTAAGCGTGCATTTTAAGCCTAAATACATGTTATGTACGTACAGCTTTACACATCTGAGCCATCTCAATCATTATTGCTGTCAAATTCGATCAAATCTAACGCTAGTCGCTTACAATCGAACAAATGCTTTACCACGACGTTTGTACAACATATTTCGAGCCTCAGTAGCATAGTTCCATTACATTAGCTCTACTAGGAACTGTGGCTACATTCTGCTAGTAATACCACTTTTTGCCGCTACTTTTCCCGTGGTATAATATACCCGTTGCGGGCGATGGCTGTTAAATCCTTAACATAGTTTATGAGTGAGAATATGGAATAAAAACTTGGTCTTTACTGGTCAGAATCACACTACAACTTAGTACAAGACAACTGATTAAGTAAGTGTTTGTTTAGAGGATACGGTAGGTATAATAATATAGCCTTTTTAGGGTTCCGTAGTCAAAATAGCAAAACGGAACCCTTATAGTTTCCGTAGTTCGTCCGTCCGTCCGCATGGATATACATATTAATTACACCGGCAAAGTAAAAAAATAAAATCTAAAAAAAAAAATGTATTAAGCGCATATAGGTACTCAAAGAAGCAGAAGTCAGAATATCTTAGGACAACTCACACAACGCTATCTGATCCCAAACTAAGCAGAGCTTGCACTATGGAAACCAGACAACTGATAAACATACTTATATATTTCTAAATACATACATATTATAAATAAATAACACCCAGACACAGAATAAACCATCGTGCTCATCACACAAAGTTTTATCCTGGGTAGGGATCGAACCCACGACCTCATGCGTAGCAGTCGGATACTCTCACACCGCGCCACAGAGGCAAAATCAAATGAAAGTATTGTTGTTGTCGATGGCCTGATAAGCTTACTAGTACTACTAGTATAGTATTATATTATCTGTGCTAGTACTAAGAGGTCAATGAGTTGTACACATTCAAACTGCGTTACAAACTACGTTAATAACTTTCTACCCCTTCATAATATCTTTTGGTAGCCTCAAACATAAAAAATGTATTACATGTTACATATCTTGAAATGTCACCTACAATTACGTTATAAGAAGGGAGTAACGATGAATTACTCATGTTCGGTCAAGCCTAACGATTGTCGGAGAGTGTGTCGGGAACAGAGGCGGTCAGGGGGACATACCGAGGCGACATGTTAACTAGAAAGCATATTTTTTTTTTCTTTCAACCCTAACAGTTACATGTTTAATCAGATAGTCAGTCTATTCATTTTATGAGAGATAAAAATGCTCCTAGCTTAGCCATATTGCTACCTCGTGAAGTGACGAGGTTGTGCTGGTATTCTGCCAATAACCAGAATTAAATCTATACTAATATTATAAAGCTGAAGAATTTGTTTGTTTGTTTGAACGCGATAATCTCAGGAACTACTGATCCGAATTGAAAAATTTATTTATTTAACTGTTGGATAGCCCATTTATCGAGGAAGACTATAGGCTATATAACATCCCACTTCGACCAATAGGAGCGGAGCAGCAATGAGAAATGTTGCAAAAACGGGGTAATTTTTATTGCGCGGGACAGTTTATAATAAATCTAGATGCGGTTGCGGCACAAAACACAGTAAAAATCTACTTACTCTGAGACAAATTATTAAAAAATATCAGTTAATTCGCAAAAAAAATATCTATCCTTTATCATGTGACACATGATAATGCCTATTTTTTACGAATTAAGTAAAAAATCGGCTAAACTGCCATTACCGTAACTCAAAAGAAAAACATAAACAAAAAACACTGAGAGTATAGAAGGTAAACGGAATCTAAGAACACCTTTGGAACAAAGTGCTCCGAGATTAGGTGTCGGTGAACAAAGTCTATGTGTGCATTGCCTGGGCGCATTTTAATGAAGCCTACATTATCTTCTATTACATTAATGTTAAAATAGCTATTAAGTACTTGAACGATTTTAAAAAAAAATATGACAGCTCATTTTACCGCCGTTTTCACAACGGTCATAACCTGCCCATAACCAAATATTAGGGAATCTAGTTATCTAATTCTAGTTAGCTTCCGATGTTCTTTTAAAAAAAACCATTCGTGACAGAAGTTAGTGATTACCAACGCGATGCGTGTGCCTAACAACAAAGAAATTAGTCGAGTTCACGGTACACTAGCAGTTGGACTTGGGGTAGTTTAGTCGATTTATAACGCACGGCCGCGCAAACTGAATCGAGTGATTGGTGAGCTGAACGGACGAATGCGGTCACACGCCAGGGCGGTGATCGAACACTGTCAATGTCAGAATTTGAATTCGAAACTCACAGAGCCGTACAAGTTCCTCGGGGATGCGGTTGATGACGACACGATTGCCGTAAAATCATAACATTATACAGGACTAGCTGTCCCGCGCAACTTCGTATGCGTAATTTTTCCCCGTTTTTGGAACATTTCACGTCGCTGCTCCGCTCCTTTTAGTCGTTCCGCGATGTTATATAGCCTATAGCCTTCCTCGATAAATGGGCTATCCAACAAAAAAAGATTTTTTCAAATCGGACCAGTAGTTCCTGAGATTAGCGCGTTTAAACAAACAAACAAACTCTTCCGCTTTATAATATAACACTAGCTGTCCCGCGCAACTTCGTATGCGTAATTTCTCCCCGTTTTTTAAACATTTCACATCATTCACTCCTAGCAAAGAATGTAGTATGAACTGGATTCTTACTGGAAAGATTAGCCAACCTTGTATCTGCATAGAGAACCGTGGATCAGAGATGTATGTAACTTTGCCTTATAGAAGACTAGCGGCCCGCTCCGGCTTCGCACGGGTATAAAATATATGGATGTTATTATACTTATAAACCTTCCTCTTCAATCACTCTATCTATTAAAAAAAAAACATCAAAATCCGTTCCGTAGTTTTGAAGATTTAAGCATGACATGGGGATATAGGGACAGAGAAAGCGACTTTGTTTTATACTATGTAGTGAAGAACAACTCAGGCTAATATAATATCATGCAATGTCGCGTTGAGAGTTCACTTTGTTCGAAGGAAAGACAATCAAAGTGATCTAACTTGTGCGTTGTTTCGTCAGTCATAGACTCGAGATTTACCAATTTTATTGCTCTTTTAATTTCCCCACACTATAGATTAACGATCAAATTAACAAAGTCGAAATATCGCCCGCGAAATGGTATCAAACGTAAACAAATGGAGACAGTGGCATGTTTACTTATAGATATCAATCTAGAGAGCCCATTGGCCGTCGAATCCGCGCGAACCCCAACTGATAACATTCCCAAGTATAAATGAACTCAATATCGAAAGTTTTGCCATCAAATTAAGTAGAAATAACAACTATTTTTAATGCAGACACTGAAGTTCTTATTGTAGGGTCATAAGGGTGTTTTTTTTGTGGTTATTGTGATTTGTATGTTGGTAGTGGTATCAGTGGAAGCGACATACGTTGATAAAAGCGCGCCTCAGATAAGAGCAATAAAGCATGCCTATAATTGGGAGGGACGCGCCACTGTTTGGATGACAACGCGTTCCAAATGGTTCACAACTCACACTAAATGAATTGAGACAATAATGAAAATAAAAAGAAAAACATTTAGGTATTTTTGATACGGAAAGTACCTACTTACAAATAGTGTGTAAGTTATAGAAATAATTCTAAAGTAGGCACTTTTACATTTTAATGTGCAATAGAAGAGTTATGTACCTAAGTGTCATATCCAAAAAGGGATCCAAATCATGATGCCAAACACCGACGAATTCCTGGCGCTGGTTTACAACTAGACCTTATATCAAATGTTCAATGGGCTAGTTTCCAACTAGTCAAATAAACAACTCTTTAAGAAATGTCAAAACGCAGATATTAAATGGAGCCCTCATACAAATAGTGGTCTATGACGTCACTATTTTTTCACGTTAAATCACTTCTTTTTACGATATGATCAATGATAAAAAAATCAATTTAACACAAAATTTAATCAAGACCTAGCTGTTGGCACTTAAATTTTTATAAATATACCGATTCCCATTCGTAGTTTTGCGACTCAGGTCTATCCGTATGCAATACATAGACAGATGAGCAGACATAACGCTCTCCCTTCGCAATGATCGGGATTAAAGATAAAATTAACTATGTGGATGACATCAAGACCTTGAGGGACCTGTAATTCTCGTAACTCTGTGATATTCAAGAAGACGGATAACAAACCACTGAGCAGACAGCCAGACCGTTTTCTTTCATAGATGAGTAAAGAGATCACAATCCGTCGTCGTGCCTCTTGCTCCTGCGTCTACATAACCTCTCCGGTAGTTTCATAAGGCTCAACCATTCACGCCGAGAACAGGACTGTGCCATCACCTTACAAAATTGACCACCTCTAGAAAGAGATAACGCTACTTTGTAGACAATACCTGTCAAAGGTCGCACGAGTTTTTTCTCTCTTTCACGCTTTACAGTCAATTTTTACTTTTTAATTGAAAGTGATGGCGCCTGGTCTATACGTCCATGAGCTCAACCATTTTTTTTTTAATAATTGATATTAGAGATGGTTTTTGAGAGATTAAATTGTGCAGTTATGTTTGCAGACTTAAGTATAAATGTACTGTGCCCCTGTAAAGCTGTCTAGTCTCGTTAAAATTGGTCACCGTTACGAAAATCGATTATAAAATATTACAGCTGGTTTTCTTTCAAAATGCCCGGATAGTTGGTATCCTAATATGAACGTTCCCTAGGATCGAGGCGAGGGGAACGAGGTCTCCGTCTTCACACTGTAATTTATGACATCTACCAATTTGTACGAATCGTATTAAAACGCGGACGTAAACTGTTGAATGGCCCGAAAAATAGGGTGACGGGAGCCTCCCCCCAACCCGAACGTTCAGTTAAACATTGTTTATGCATTTATTATTTTATTGCTTTTATGATTTACACTTTTTTATCTGACAAAGAAAGATGTCACTGAATGAAAAAGGATTTTTAATCTGTTTATTGAGTAGGTAAACGATTGACAACAAGTAACCTAACAGATTCTACTTTTTTGTTTCTTTTTTTTGTTTACCTACCTACAATGGTACACCACTACTCTATGTGGTACACGTTAGGTGGTAGGTAGGGATTTGCAGTATTTATCATTCCTACTCCTTTCTTTATGTACTAACCTAGTCCAAAAATGTTGGACTATAGCTAACATAACCTTAAGGTAATTAGTAGTTAATAATTATAATAATATTTACATTTATTTATGAAAGTATAGGTACAATAGCTTATCTTTGTGCCGCGGTGGGAGTGGGTCAGACTGCTACACAAGAGGTCGTGGGTTCAATTCCCACCCAGGATAAAACTTTGTGATATGAGCACGATGGTTTTTTTCTGTGTCTGGGTGTAATTTATCTATAAAATATATGTATTTAGAAATATATAAATGTATTTATTAGTTGTCTGGTTACCATTTTACAAGCTCTGGTTTGTTTGGAATCAGATGACGTTGTGTGAGTTGTCCCAAGATATTATTATTTATAAATAACGAAGCATATAGTCATAGGTGACGTAGAACAACCAGGAGAGCAGGTATGGGATCTTTTTATTTATACACGGATAAATAAAAAAAACCAACCAACCCTGGACGAATACAAAGTACCCATATTTTGGGCAAATCACAAGATACAAATAAAGCACAGCATAAATGACACTTGTAAGTTGTAATACGTATTTTATACTAAATTACCAAAATTACTATTGGTCTAGTGGTTAGTGACCCTGACTGCTAAGCCGGAGGTCGTGGGTTCGATCCCCACCCACAATAAAACTTTGTGCGATGAGCACGATGGTTTATTCTGTACGTTAATCAGTCGTCTAGTTTCCATAGTACAAGCTCTGCTTAGTTTGGTATCAGAAAGCGTTGTGTGAGTTGTCCCAAGATATTATTATTATTAATATAATATTTAAACTAGATGGGTACGACCCGAATCGGTCGGCCATGAAACTCACAGTCCAAGACTCTTTTTTATTTCCATCCTTAAATCACAAACGAGTTTCTTAAGCATAAAGGTTATGCCACAACAAGTCTATGGTGTACTTACTTGCTCGAGACCTCTGCATATACATCACAGTACCTACCTAACATAGTTTTCTAAGACTAAGCTGACTTCCTGTGGATTACGACACCATCTATTTTTCTTCTCCTCTCCCATACCTCTCTTTAAGACGGAGATTGGATTCCGTTCTGTCCACTGCCAGATACTACCAATAGTTACACTGGGATGTACCTACACAAATATAAATCCATAAACGTGACGCATTTACTAATTGTAGTGCCAAAATTGCGTAGTGTCGGTCCGTTGGGTTATAAACCAAATTATAACGCGCCATAACCTCTGTTGACAAGTCACTCGAGTAATGGCGCCGAAATTTTGGCGGGAGTTTGTCGCGCATCGGCAACACTCCATACAGTCTTGTCTAATACCGAGAGCGTTAATGGAGGGTGAACAATAAAATACATTTATGCATTTTTATTAACGTCCCAATAAACGTACACAACAAGTTTAAGTGCAAAGTGCTTCAATATGGCAATGTTGTTATTTAAAATAAGATTGTTATTGCTCTTATATTATTAGATCTTCAGGAAAACATTATATTACTACTCAAGGTGGCTAAAATAGCACTTATTTTTTATATTCTGAGTCCATCATTAATGTCAAACTTGATACCCAAAGCCTTTATGAATCATTAAAGAAAAACAAAAACTGTATCAATTTTCGGGAAAGTCCCTACAAGCCATAGACAAAACTTTGATAATCATAAGCAATCAGACTTACCAACATAAAAATTACTTTATCCTGAATTTTACCAAGTTCGAATTTTAGTACTTTTACTTCGATAATTAATAATGTAGGTACCTATTTTTTTTTTAACAGCTCCCGCACAGTAATGTACACAACACACCTTGTATTGCGAGGGAGTTTACAAAAATACAATTAACATTCCTGAGTAGGTACCTACACCCAGACCTGAAACAACATTGTGTATCTCATGTAGGAATAAATAGAGGTAAACTACCTTGTTTACGGGCAGTCCACCCATGACCACGGCCGGTGATAAACTTTCGCGATTTGTACACATTATGAAAAAATATATATTACGGGTCATAATCACGAGAATAATTTAAGGTAAAATACCTTGTTTATTTCCCGACGTTTCGACCGTATTGCAACGGGTGGACTAGTTCAGCTCAGCGTCGCCTCCGTGAAGCGCGGGTTTCGGAAACTACCCTCGCTTGATTTTTATCACTCACTATTACGGCGCCGGTGATTGCCAACATTTGGTTGAACATTTTGAAGAAATTATCGGGCTACAATTGTCCCTCATGATTGTCAATTACGTGTTCTGCATTATGAAGGGCGATAAACAGGAAGTAGAACAATTTGCTAAAGACTTGAACTCCATACACCCTAAGATCAGGTTCACTTTTGAAATGGAGACGAACAGATCACTAGCTTTTCTCGATGTTAAAGTAATGGTTAGAGACAATGGTACCTTGGCATATACTGTGTACAGAAAACCGACCCACACACACAGGTAGGTTACTTACATCCGTGGTATCATATCTGACAAATAGAGCATATGACATTTGTGACCCTGAACATTTAGAAAGTGAGCTCACACATGTTCAGGAGGTACCAAATTCAAACGGATACAGAGGAAGCATACGACGTACGAAGAGGAGAGACTCCCAAGCGGGGGTTGACAGTGCTCCAGCTTTTCTGCCGTATATGAAAGGAGTGACGGACAAAGTTGGAACAGTTCTGCAGAAATACTCCATTAAGACTGTATATAGTCCACACTCCAAGGTAGCTAAGCACCTACGTACTTCTAAGGAAGTAATTCTTCTACAGACACCTAGCGTCTACAAAGTGGATTGCAACTGTGGTAGTTTCTACATAGGACAAACCAAGCTCAAAATAGCGGAAAGGGTTAAGGAACATATCGCGGCTGTGAAAAACCGACAGACAAACAAGTCAGCAATAGCCGACCACTTGCTGGATGCGGGAAACCAATCACTGGATTGAACTACACAAACCACAGGTCCTCTCCACTGACTGTCACTATTACGCCAGAATGGCGAGGGAAGCGGTTGAAATAAAAAAACATGGCTGTTTTTAATACCATTCTAAAGATGAAATAAAATTTAAAAAAATAAAAACCGGGCAAGAGCATGTTGGATCATGCTCAGTGTAGGGTTCCGCAGCCTTGAATAATTGCATCAGCAGAAGAGCGTATGTTTATGGCACATAAGCCTTTTTGTTGAGAAACGCAGCTTTTCGGCAATAACTCAAAGACGGTATGATCCGATCATGTCCAAAATAATTTTAGTTTAAAGTATTTATTAAGCGCATCCTTTGTTTTTTTTTTATATGCTTTGGTCATACGGTTCAAAAGTTAAGGGGTGGGACACAATTAATGCAATTTTCGGAGCGATTATTTCCAAAAATATTAATTCAATCATAAAAGTTTATTAGAAACCGTTTTTTTTTATGAGACCTGTCGAATGATTTTCCATACTTTGATTTTAACAGATTTTTTTTTCATCTTCTGTTACATGCATGGAGTGCCCCCTAAAAATATTTATTTTTATTATTTAGCTATCAAAATAAGTAGCGGCTACTACAAGACACCTTTTCATCAAATTTCATCTATATTCATTTAGTAGTCTTTGAGTAAACAGACAGACAGACGGACATGACGCAACTGTGAGGGTTCCGTTTTTGCTATTTTGGCTACGGACCCCTTTTTTTACGAAAAAAATTCTAGTTCCCACCATTTTTCAATTGTTTTAAAAGCAAGCAAAATGAACGTATGTGACGAAGAAATTCGGTACATTTTAAAATTTAAAAGTAGTTATGCCCTTGAAAATACACTTCCATCCAAATTTCAATCCAAAACTGGTGTGCAAAACTGGTGTGCGTTGCACACCATTTGCATTTTGTGCATCGTATGGTTTTCAAGTCATTTGAGTTTTTGCTGGAGTAACGTATGGCTAGATCTCGCAAACTGCTCAGATATTATAACTTTTTTAACATAAATAGGTCGTAATTTGTGCTTTTTATAGGACTTCTTTCTTTTCTATATTGTAACACCGTTTACTAGTTATGAGACACATTTTTAAAAATAAATTCGCTTCTAGTTTCCAAACTAAAATACCTAGAAACCCAATAATGATTTTTGTTTATGCCTCGCACTTATTCTCATAATCCCACAAAATTTCATAAACTTATATACTCATTTAGGATTTATAACGAATATTATGTTTCAACCGACTAAATTATCTAGAATCTATTTTTCGACGAGTGGTTACACTTAGTTCTATTGAAACAGAAATTGATAATGAACAACGGTTCATTATCAATTTCTGTTATATAACAATAAGAAATTAAACTAATCCAATGGAAAAATAGAACGATCAAGACTTGTTCATCCTAGTAAGCAGTTTCCTGTGTCATGTCCTTTGCTAGTTGGTTTAGAACCTACTTACCAAACTTCACCATTTTGTTACCATTTCTAAATTATCACGCAGTTCGCAGATAGCGTAAAAGAAAAATTGAATTGAATACTCAATACTAATAACATATTAAAATGTATTGTTAATACCGCTTCGCGGGTTGTACAAAAATATTTATTTAACAAAAATGTCTTGCGAAAATTAAAATATGGGAAAAAGGCAAACGGCAAAAAAATATGGCCACACTCTAGTAAATGTCAGCTGTCAAGGTGACTTTAGCTTACAGCTGATTTTATTTTATGTACTGAATAAAAATATTGTTTTGTTGTGAATATTTGGTGTATGTGATCAGAATTCAATAGAACTACGCGGTATTTTATTTCCTTTGTTGTGTGAAAGATTTTTAACATCTAAGTGAAAATTACGAATGAAAAACAACTCGGATTTGTAAAGCGCGGGAAAGTAAATTTTACGTGGTGATTCAGTTTTGCCTAGTAAAATGGAGACATCGTATGTAATATCTGATGATGACGATAGTATTGGAGGTTCTGATGAGGGAGTAGTAGCAGTGGATCATAATTCAAGTGCTGACAGTTCCCTAGTTACTGATAATCGTGATGCAATTTCAATCAGTAGTGACGAGGATTCTACCCGGCTTTCATCCATCGAAAACGACATGCAGGACTTGCCTGAGGTAGTGGTTGGGCAAAAAAACGCAGCTATCAGCCATTTATTTCGTTCCAAAAACAATGAGAACAAGCCCAGTTCCAACAGAATGGAATCAAAAAAGTTTCCAACAAAAAAAGTTTTGTTTCCACAAAATAACAAGACACATGTCAAAACAGAGGAACCAAAGAGGTCGGATGATATTAAAGCGGAGGTCTCACAAAAAGTGGTATTTTTGAAGGAGTGGATTCAAGGTGTTGAGGTTTCTCTACCAGTAAAGCCATATGGCTGTCAAAAAGCTTTAATGGCTAAGGTGGGTTCTTTTATTTCATGTTTTGACAGGTATATTTGTAAGCTGAAATTTTGAAACTGAAAAAAATGTAAACACAACTAAGCAAAAGAACATTTTAGCTTTATTATTAAATGCAATCCTTAATTGATTCAAATATTATATATTATAATGCATCAGTAATTGTTAATCTGATAATACCAGGAAGTGTGCCCAAATTTTGTGCACAGTTCTGTCTATTTTCATATTGCCCGTTAAGCTGTTTAACTTATATTTAGTAGTTTAGGGGCGTTAAAGACATAATAATGGTGAGAAATGGAGTATATTGAATAGGTTAGATGGAAGTAACATCACGGTCTTATGTTGCCTCTATTCAACCATTCCATTGGACAATATTTAAATAGGGACATGCCATAATAGTTATAAATCAGTTAAACAGATTGTCATACTTGATAATATTTTCACTAGCTGACACTGCAAATGTTGTTCTGCCATAAAGATTATTATAGAAAAAAAAAACTTAACAACCCATTCTCATACCTTCTAAATCAGAGAAAAGCCTTTCTAGAACACCACCCACCCACCGTCACTTTAAGAGAGAGAGAGGCTTAATGGCTAAATGGTCCTGCCCCTCCCCCTATCCTGCGAGCAACTCACACATGACCAGTGTTAATAAAATATGAAAGCTACCTACCTAATCTCACATGACATTTGATATTCTATGGGAAGGCCATTGTTGTCCTGTTCTCAGGGCAGAGATCAACACAATCGGGCAAATGCCTGGATTATAAATAGAACAGTGTTCTGTAGTTCATCTAGGCTTTGAGGCTATATACCTAACCAATTTTAACTTAATTTTAGATGTATAACTAAACTACAAAGTAACTATTTTGTATGTATTTTCTTAGTAGGTATTTTTCAACTTCAAATACTTGCTATGCTCTTTATAGATCATCCAAGGAATCAAGACGTCCAAGAACTGCATACTAGAAAGTCCTACAGGCTCCGGCAAGACTCTGGCTCTACTCTGTGGTGTCTTGTCATGGCAGCAAGCGGAAGAGAGTGAGTTTTTTTACATATCCATTTTCTTTGTTCAAAATATTGTTGTTTTTTTTTTCTACAGAGGTCAGGGCATTGCAAACTTTATGGTATTATTTTAATCATAAATTCCAACTTGTGTTAGTATTGAGAACTTGATTTTCCTTTGCAAAATAAAGCGGCGGTCTAGTGGTTAATGCACGGGAGAGGTCGTGGTTTCGAATACTACCAACATGAACCCACTCTTAACACAAGCAATTTACTTTTTGTAATTTTAAAATATTTTTATGCTATTTATACATTTTACATGTTACGTAAAATCTAGAAATTAGACGTTGTCTGGGGGTGTCTCGGTGTCGGAGTTGGTAAACGGCTTAGGAACGGTACCCCTAAGGTCGCGGGTTTGAGTCCCGTCTGAGACGAATGTTTCCTTCATACATTTAATATGTACAAGGAATTTAACTTTGCTGGAAGGGTTAACAAGATACCTAGTATTTCGCGACCTATCTTGCAATCTTTTTTATTTAATTTTTTAACCTGATCATACACTGTCATCTTTGCACATGACACACGCCGGTAACTGCACTATCGTCGAAACCATCAAGGCCACCGGCCAATACGAGTTGTTATCACCTTGCATACAAATAACGTTATTGATCAAGGCTATAAGACAAAAGATTGTGTCGTGTATTGATTGCTTATAACATTAATTAAGGTGCCACCCAAGATTATGCTTCAGTTTGCCAAATTTATTTGAAGTTAAATGCGAAAGTATGAATGGATGAATTTTTATGTTCTAAATTAAATTTGCCACAGAGATAAATTCTGGCTGGTATAGCACATTGGCTTTCTATGCCAGAAAAATGTAAGAAACACCTAGTCAAAAATATTTTAATTGCTGAATCGATTTGCATCCCGGTTAGGTACTAGGTTTCTAATAAAAACTCCATCGAAATAGCTCCATCCGTTTGGCCGCTACAATACCATAGACAGGTTAAAAATTAAGTCCGTAACATACCAGCGGTGGTAGTCTAAGCCTAATGGCTAAAGCATCGATCGCCGTGTCGGTAGTTTAATGGATAGGTTCGAATCCTACCCATTAAACTACCGACGTGAATCCACTCCTAACACAAGTCTTTGAGCTTAGTTGGAGGGGTTAACTAGATTGCTAGTAATGTGGGACCCAACGAGTGTGAAATTGTTCGAGTTCGAATCCTACCCATTATACTACCGACGTGAATCCACTCCTAACACAAGTCTTTGAGCTTAGTTGGAGGGGTTAACAAGATTGCTAGTAATGTGGGACCCAATCCAGCAATTCCGCGTTTTCTTTCTAAAAAATGTATTACTTTCCGGCGTCACTATCACCCATATAAAGGTCCTCTTCGACACCGTTAACTTGTTTTGGACCTCCTTAGTTGTATTTACTGCATTGTATTTCACGAACGTGAAAATTTTGTTACCTTTGTAATTCACATGGCCTTCCAAAATACCAAATATATCCGTTTTAAAGCTAAAAAGCGACAATTGATCACAAGTGTTCGCGTGCCCCAAAAGCTTGTAGGCTCAGTACACATAAATCATAGAACTACTGTCGCACGACAATCGCCAACAGCCTAACACGAAAATTGCGCTTCACCAATACAGAATGCATTTGTTGCATGCGATCTACTTGGTTCATATAATGGCGGAGCTGATCTTTCTTTACATTTGTCTTTATATTTTTGATTTGTTTTATCGTTCAGGGTAATGATATCCATAAAAAAGTAGAGTTGCTTACTCAATTTGTTCTAACAGTACCTAATGAACAGCTGTTGATTTTGATTCTAGCAGGGTCTCAACACAAGCATATGACGCTGACAAAACTGCCAAATACTTTGGAATAGTTTTTCGGTTACCTTGTGAACATTTAATATTAGACTGCCGTTACCCCGTCTTCTCGTCGGAATGTATCTATTTTGTGAAAGTCTTGTCTAAATAAAAGCTCTTTCAGAAACCGGATATCTGGTTCAGCTGGATGTAACTCATTCAAATATTTCCAGCACAATCATTCAAGTAGTGACATTTCTTCCAATAGTGCATGTGATTGCCTTCATTCACCTACACAAATCATTTGAATTCTATAAATGCATATTTCATTCGCTCTAGAATGCCATAAAAACATATACTCAAATCTAACACTATAATAATAATAAAAAAAAAAATGTTCACGTACCCGCTTTTACAAAGCGTCGGCGTTAGTTCAGAAAGTCATTGTAATGCAGTCATTTTACACCGAAACTTGCGCGCACTCGAACTTCACCGGTACACTAAAATATTTCGTCACGAAACTGACGAACTCGATGAGTTACGTCACTGCTTCCCCTTGAACAAAACGCTTACAAAATTTAAATGTATATTGACCTATTTAGGAGTAATCGTTTTTTTGTATAATCTGCCAAAAACCCTTCAGAAAATCGCAAAATGTTATTTATGAAGTCTCTATTATCTTAACTTTGCTGGTTTCTTTGCCGACAAAGTGGTAGTATAAAACCTTGAAAAAAAAATGTTTTTTTTCTGGTACCTACGTAAAGTGGGGGGGGTTTGATTTTTTTTTCTCAGCTACCCCATCGTGTGGGGTGTTGTGTTAGGTGTTATGAATACCATTTTTCGATTTATGGATCCATTTGTGAAATATTAAGCCTTAAAGTAAAAAAAAAAGTTAGAGTCAAGTGTCCCCTCTGCGAGCTAAATGGTTGTTTTTGGAGTTAAAAAAATCACGCTAGCAGTATTAAAAGGCTTTACAAGTTTACGAGTAACAGCCGCCCAAGTGAGAAGTAACAAAATTCTCGTACATATTCCATTGAAAATTATTTATATAACGTTGTTAGTAGTATGAAACAAAAACAACAGAAAACCCATTTTTTTACCGCATTATTGAGCTGGGCGGCTACAGAAACTTACATTGTGCGTGGCCGTGCGTACGTTTTTTTTCCATTAGAATTATGTTCGCAGAAACTGTCTTTGACGGAATTACGCAATGAAATACCCTGAACTGGTCTTACGCAAGGTTCTTACGCAAAATTTATAAAGAGGGATAAGAGTTTGACATTGCGTTACAGTTTCAAGGGACAAGTGACGCAACGCAATATCGATGTGCCAATGGGGTAGCTATTACTATGGCTTCAGTGGATTTCAGTTCTGATATAATCACCGTATTGTGTGCCCACGACAAGATTGGGTTTTCCCGTTGGTACATAATATCTACTTTATTAGTTGTTCCGGCGTACTTCATACCGTCCCGTATTTTTTTTCGTTATTTCCTTAATTTTTTTACTAAATCGGTAAAGACGTTCTCTAGTTATCTTGTGACCAAGGGAAATAGGGATTCATTTTGACCCGACTGTAAGGAAGGGTTACTTGTATGTATGTATGTAATATTCTTTATTACCTCATATCTCATAAACCACTGAACGGATTTATACAATTAAGACGACATTCGATTCGTCTTTACCGCCCAAGTGTTCTAAGATAAGTGACGTTAGAAAAAAACAAACATGTCGGCTGTGAGATCTCAAAATAAGGAAGTGTGAAAAAAAGTTGATTCGAATACTGCAATATGAGTATCAAATTAAAGGGCTCATCTTAAGAATTTCAAAAAGGTATGACACGATTATGAATGTAATGGTAAAAAAGTTAGTTAGCAACCATTCTTTTTCAATACTTACTTGACAATAACTGTGATAAAAGTTGAGTAGTTGTTATCCTACAACTACTCAAAAGTATTATATAAAAAAATAATTTTATAAATAAAAAAACCCGCCTGCACAAAAAAGATGAAAACAAGATCCCCTACATAATTATATAATTTCAAGTAGTCAGAGGCAAAGTGCCTTAAGGGGCAAAAGTATTTTCGTATTTTGAATGTATTGTTAATAGTCAAACCTCTTTGGTTCTAGGTACTCAATGTAACTGGCTGGTTTAAATACCATTAAATGTTGACATTCTGAAGATGCAATAAATTAAAAAAACTAAAACAACAAAAAACATTTTAAAGTTTTATTACAAAAAAGGTAAAAATGCTACGAACGCCGAACAAATTTGGTTCAAGCGTTTTAAATTTTGATATTTTAGTGTGAAGGATGAGGCTCGCTCTGGACGGATAAAATCAGTGCCATATAAAAGTGAAGCAAGATCGACATATTAGTAGTTACGATATTGCTGAAGAATTGGATGTTGATCACAAAACAGTTTTACGTCATCTACAAAAGTCTGAGTATTTGGGTACCACATGATCTCACTGAGAGAAACTTAATGCAACGTATTTCCATTTGCGATTCTTTGTTAAGACGTAACAATTTTGACCCATTTCTTAAACGGTTGATTACGTGGGATGAAAAATGGGTCACTTACGTCGAAGCATGGACAAGTCCCACAGACCGTGGCAAAGTCCGGCCTGACTCGAAACAAAGTGATGCTATGTGTATGGTGGGATTAGAAAGGAATCGTCCACTATGAGCTTTTGCCGCCGGGTAAAACTATCGATTCTGACCTCTACTGTCAGCAACTGATAAGGTTAAAAGAAGCCATCGAGAAAAAACAGCCGGAGCTGGTGAACGGGAAGAGCGTGGTTTTCCGTTATGACAACGCCAGGCCGCACTCATCTATAGCTACTCAGCAAAAATTGAGAGAGCTTGGCTGGGATGTGTTGATGCATTCTTCGTATAGCCCTGATCTTGCTCCATCAGATTTCCACCTGTTTCGGTCGATTCAGAACTCTTTAGGAAGCATTAAGTTAACCTCAAAAAAACACTGAAACACTGATTTTTTTGATCAAAAATCTTAATTTTTTGCAGCAATGGGATCATGGACTACCTACAAGATGGCAACCAGTCATCGATCAAAACGGCACATACGTATTATAAATAACTAGTCCGGCCATAAATACTGTTACATTAAAACTTTCCTTTTTTTCAAGTTTTTAATTACTTTGAATTTGGAACGCGTTTATTATTTTTAAAAGTTCTTTCGATTTCGCGCCTTTTCACATATTTTTTCGTGTTAAAAAAAATTACAATATGGTTTGGGGTGTTAAAGAAAATAGGATTGCGGTGATCGCCTTGCACATAGTGGGTAAAGAGCCGTCCGTCATATTCCAGACACTTCAAAAGTTTGGTATCAGCCGTATGTTCGTATATTGTACTATCAACAGATACAACAACACTTCCTCTGTCGAAGACCATAAAAGATCGGGGCGGCCGCGTGCTGTTAGAACTACAAAGGCTGTTAATGCTGTTAAAGCCAGAATTCGTCCAAATCCCATTAGAAAGCAAAAAATCTTATCGCGGGAAATGAAGATTCCCGCTAGGACTCTGTCGCGTATTATAAAACAAGACCTGAAGCTCGGTGCTTATCATCGATATACATGACATGCCCTAAATCAATCTTTACATTTAAAGAGAGTGGATCGATCAAAACGTCTTTTGTCGCGATACGCAGGTGAAGGGCACAGAAGTATCCTCTTTACCGATGAAAACATTTTCACGATTGAAGAGCACTGCAATAAGCAAAATGATAAAGTGTACGCTCACATTTCTAAAGAAGCTGCTCAAGTGGTCAGAAAGGTACAGCGTGGTCATCACCCTGCGTCAGTGATGATTTGGTGGGGCGTGTCTTATCAAGGCGTCACAAAGCTACATTTTTGTGAACAAGGAGTGAAAACTTCAGCCAAAGTGTATCAAGAGACAGTCTTGGATTGTGTTGTGAAACCTCTCAGCAATACACTTTTAAAAATGTACCGTGGACTTTCCAGCCGAACTCTGCACCTGGTCACAAGGCACGAACTACCAAAGCCTGGCTTGAAACCAAAGCTCCGGACTTTATAAGAGCTGAAGACAGGCCTTCATCTAGCCCAGACCTTAACCCTTTAGACTACAAATTATGGTCAGTTTTAGATTACATGGCTTACTCTAAACGACACGGCGACATTAAGTCTGTTAAAAAATCTCAGGAGCAAGCATTTGCGAAATTTCCCATGGAAACAGTGCGTAAATCCATAGATTCGTGGCCAGACAGATTAAAGGCCTGTATAAAAGCCAAAGGTGGCCATTTTGAATAGAATATTGTTTTTATTTTTTGCTGAGACTTTAATAAATATGTCATATAAGTTTTAGTAATATTACATTACTTCATTTAAAAAAATGCATTTTCATTTGCAAGAGAACGGGACTAGATAAATACACCTAAAATTATTTTTTTTCTTTGTATGAAAAATGCGAAAATACTTTTGCCCCGACTTTATATGTAGGGGATCTTGTTTCCATCTTTTCTGTGCAGGCGGGTTTTTTATTTATATATATATACCTAGTCTGGCCATAAATACTGTTACAATTAAAAATAAGAAAGATATTACATTTGAATTTGGAATCTGTCATTTTTATACGATTGTTCATTGTATTTTCTAATTTTGGCGCCAATACATTGTACAATATTTTGCTATATTAAAATGGAGTGGGGTGATAAAGAAAACCGAATCGCTGTGATTGCATTACACAAAGTTGGTATGGAGCCGAATGTAATTTTTAAAACTCTCCATACGCTTGGTATTAGTCAAATGTTTGTGTACCGGGCTATTAATAGGTACAATGAGACCTTCTCTGTTTGTGACAGAAAAAGATCTGGCCGTCCACGTAGTGTTCGTACGAAAATGGTGGTCAAAGCAGTAAGGGAAAGAATTCGAAGAAATCCTGTCCGAAAGCAAAAGATTTTATCTCGGGAGATGAAGATAGCACCCAGAACCATGTCACGCATTTTAAAAGATGACTTAGGACTTGCAGCCTATAAGAGACGCACTGGTCATTTTTTAACTGATAATTTAAAAAAGAATAGGGTGGTAAAATCGAAGCAACTACTGAAGCGGTACGCAAAGGGAGGTCACAGAAAAATTTTGTTTACGGATGAGAAAATCTTTACAGTTGAGCAACATTTTAACAAACAAAATGACCGTATTTATGCTCAAAGCTATAAGGAAGCTTCCCAATTATCGACAGAGTGCAACGTGGGCATTATCCGACTTCAGTGATGGTTTGGTGGGGTGTTAACTATGAAGGAGTGACTGAGCCATATTTTTGTGAAAAAGGTATCAAAACATCGGCACAAGTGTATCAAGATACCATTCTTGAGAAGGTAGTTAAAAGTATGGTCCTTCCAACAAGACTCAGCGCCGGGTCATAAAGCTCGGTCCACGCAGTCTTGGTTGGAAGTGAACGTTTCGGACTTCATCAGAGCTGAAGACTGGCCGTCGTCTAGTCCCGATCTTAATCCGCTGGATTATGATTTATGGTCAGTTTTAGAGAGTATGGCTTGCTCTAAACGCCATGATAATTTGGAGTCCCTAAAACAATCCATACGATTGGCAGTGAAGAATTTTCCCATGGAAAGAGTGCGTGCTTCTATTGATAACTGGCCTCAACGTTTAAAGGACTGTGTTGCAGCCAATGGAGACCACTTCGAATAAGCTTTTTATATTTTGAATTGTTTTTTATTTATGTATTAAACTAACACACTGTAAAAGTAATAAATATTATTTGCAATAAAAAAAAATGTTTTTTCTTCGTAACAATATTTATGGCTAGACTAGGTATATATATATATATATATTTATACTGTGTTATTTTGGTCCTGGGCAGGGTCAAATATGCTTCTGCAATATCTGGAAAAATGACCGCTATCACTATCTTTGATCGTCTAAACCAATGCAAATTGGCAATGAGTTCAACAAAGCTGTTATATCTATGCTAATATCATCATCTGAAGAGTTTGTTTGAACCCGAGAATCTCAGGATACTACCGTCCGAATTGAGTGCGTTTAATTGTCGTGTTTCATGGTTTTTGAAAAACCGTTAAGGGGGTAAACTAGGGGTTGTATATGAAACTCCATCAGTTTTAAAGTTAGATCTGGGAAATTTCGCACTTAATTTTTTTAATACAAAATGAAGAAACGAGTTTGTATGAAACTCTGTCAGTTTTGAAATTTGATCGGTGAAATTACGAATTTGGCTTTTTGGTTTAAAATAATGAAACACGGGTTCCGGCGTTTATGGAAAATCAACCCCTAAGGGGGTAAAATAGGTGTTGCAAGTTTGTAATGAAAGTCCGTCGATTCTCAAATAAGATCTTTGAAATTTCGTGTCCGGCTTTTTGGTTTAAAATAAAGAATTACGTGTTTAGTGTTTGTTTTTATCAAAAGTGAAAATCAACTCATGATGATGTAAAATAACAAATTTTATGTCTATAAAAGGAAAAAAAATACTTTCATGTAGATAAACAAACACCTAATATTTTCTCAAAATTATTATCATGTAAGTAAACCATTGTTTATTTTTGCGGTTACTTTTATTGTTTGTTTCAATAACACTGTATATTTATTGATGTTTCTTTCTTACGCCCATAAAAGGTTCTCGAGAATTTCGCACTCGTCATGTGGACGATTTTTTTGTTGTGGTATCAAGATATTTGCACTATTGCGAGTGCTGTTATTTAATAATTCATAACCATGGCATGTGTCATGACTGTTTAGGTTTATCTCAAACTCGCTAAGTGTGAAGTGATCATGGATTGTACGAGTCAGTTGTAGTAGAATAGGTAGGTATACAGGGTGTCCCAAAGTATGTCACACGAAGGGAAACTACCTTATAGATTATAGACTAGCTGTCCCGCGCAACTTCGTATGCGTAAATTTTCCCCGTTTTTGCAACATTTCTCGTCGCTGCTCCGCTCCTATTAGTCGTAGCGCGATGTTATATAGCCTATAGCCTTCCTCGATAAATGGGCTATCCAACAAAAAAAAAGATTAACGCGTTTAAACAAACAAACAAACTCTTCCGCTTTATAATATTAGTATAGATAGAACATTTTACTGAAAGAAGACTTCATTTTGATTTTAAAAATAAATTGAAGTGCATTCAAAGTTTTTTGCTGTAGGTACTCCAGGAACCGGGAATAGCATCCTCCTAATGTGATAAACACCATTCTGTATTTTTATGACACCGACACCAATCCATAGAGTCAGTCATAGGGTTTTTTTTTTCTAAGTAACGCATAGTATCTTGAATAAAGGGAAGGCTATGAATTTTTACATTTAATAAAATACAATTTATATAGTGTTTCTGCTCCTATTTATGATGATTTCAAGTTACAAACAGAACTTTATATTTCAAACATTCATCAGTCAAATATTAGTAAATAGAATATGTATATGATAAATAGTGATATGTGCTAATTTGCGTATTACAGAATAGGACAGGCTTTGAGCATTTGTTATAGTTGCAGTTTCACTGTAATTATTTTAAATTGAATGTTCAATTTTGTGGTTTGCCTTCCATTTAAGATACTAATATTTACAAAAAAAAATCATAATGATTGACCCTTTCGATTGGTATCTTAAGAATACAGGGTCTTTCTGTTTTCACATTTTACGGCTTCAATCTCCGGTCCAGACAGGTGATTATTAAAAATCTTTGAATGCAGTTCAAAATACTTTTGAAATCAAAATTAAGATTTATTTTAGTCAAATCCTTTATGTACAATATTTAAGGTACTTTCCGCATGGTTTTAGGCCACCTTGTATATAATCTGCTTATCGTGGTTTTCCTGTTTACAGTCATATTCACTTAATAACAAGAAGCAGCGTAAGATTTGAGACACATGTCTTTAGAATAAACACCGGTCAACACTTGGGAGTGATCCTAAATAAAAGGTATCAGGAAAAACGGCCTGATTGACTGTCTCTGTGGCGCGGTGGTTAGTGTGTCCGACTGCTACGCAAGAGGTCGTGGGTTCGATTCCTACACAGGACACCACTTTGTGTGATCCACAAATTGTTGTTCCGAGTCTAGGTGTACTTTGTGTCCGTGACTTGTATGTTTGTGAAGTCCCCCGCGACACAGGGCTTGTCATATAAACCGGGACTAGTCTTTAAAAAAAAAAATGTGCATATTTCTGAAAAAACTCTCGTCTAATTCTTTTTGGTTAAGATTGCTGTCCCCAGCTTTGCATTTGAAAGTAAAAAGTCGTATTATTTCTAATTTGTTAATCAATAATTCCCATTAAAATTTCAAATAAACACGAAGTTAAAAATCATTCAGTTGACATTTTAAAAGGGTAGACGTTTGGTGAGAAACGCCCGACCGAAAGGCATATGGTTTTGGCGGGAGACAGCCACCACTATTTTGGTCACGAAAATTTCGCGCCCAATTTTCCTCGTGTCAGAGTTTTTGACGGCTCAATCGCGAGCACCGTCTAGGAAACGGAACACGGAAGTATAAGGAAAAGTTTTGACAGCACCCTGAATTTGGCGACCTGCTGCATTGTGACAACGCAATGAGTTATGTTGTAATGCTTTCATAAACTGAATCTGTACAAATGACGGTCTCAAAGGTAAGCTTTGTGAGCGTTCGTGAAGGTTGCAGCTAAACTATCTATATGAGACAAATTTTAACTTTTAACAGGTGATGTATTTCTGTTGCCGCTATAACAACAAATACGAAAAAACATAATAAAATAAACATTTAAGGGGGGCTTCCATACAGCAAACTACTTTTTTGCTCGATATTGATAACGGCAACAGGTAGACGTTAGAAATATTTACTAATATTGAGTTATATAATTCACTTTAAAATTAAATAAATATTATGGGGGGGGGGCATTATTTTTTTGCTGTTTTTATAGATAATGGCACCGATCTCTACGTGCGCGAATCTGACTCGCACTTTGCCGGTTTTTACCACTACCTCCCATGCTATCTAATAATTAATTTATAAATTGACAAAGACTTAAGACAAATCTGTAACAGTTACAACTTCTGACTACAAAAACGAAAATATGTCTGTCTTTACAAAATATTGTCCTAAACTGTAGTCATAGCCTTAATGTTGGACAAAAACTAAAAACGGCAGCAGTTTGTACTTCATCAATCACGCCAATGTTTACAATATCGACGAAATTCACTGTACATCCCGAACCCCTATCGCGTTCACTCGACGACACCTAAAAATCTATCTTAATCCAGAACGCATCAATTACCTCTGCGTCCCACAAACCGCGCGACGTGACACGACGCCGCCCCTAGACATGTCTTTGAATTTCCTGTCTCCCCTCTCCCCTGTCTCCCTGCTTTTTTCCCGCATTTTTTCTTTACGCGTAGCTGACAACCCTTTTGCTAAATTGAATTAGAATTTGGAATCTGCGACGCGTTCTCTCAAAGTTTTTGCCACACGTTTAGAGTCTACATTCCAGAAAATTCTGTTGCTTAGTTAGATATTATAGAAATATCAAGAAATACTTATGACATGAGGGAATAAACTTGGTCATGCTGAGTCAGCTTTCGACCACGACTGGTAGCAAACTGGCTGAATCGCCAAGTAATCTTAAAGTTGAATACTAACTAGGACAATCGCGTTTATCCTCGTAGCGTTGTAGGTATATATTATGCAAAGTTTAACCTTACTAAGAGTAACTGGTAAGCCTATATTATCCCAAATGTTCTATTTACTTTAAATCATGGGTTCTATCTAATGGATAGTCTGTTACATAGACGAGTGGTCCAACGGCTTCAATTTGTCTCATACTTAGCCAAAACAGCACTTTGTAAAAGCCTTTCATAGCCTCTGCGAATGGATTACCTAAACGTACGCTTAGCGCTCCCTGTGCAGCCAGCCCCGTATCCATTTTCTGATAAGTTAATCGTTGTCCAACGAAACGATTATATATATCGTAGAGACTCAAATCGCCCTGAGTTTGCTGTGATATAGCGGTCTGACTCTGAGATCGCGGAACTCTCATGGATCCACACGAGAGTTCCGCACCTAGAATCTATGAAACCATACAAACCTCTTCCTGGCGTAGTCAGACAAAAATATGACTCGTATAATTCCAACGTACAATGTAACTACAAAAGCTACTTTTGGAAATCATTCTTCACTTCCAATGTGCATTTTTATGTGATCAAAAAGCATAAACGAACTGTTTATGACATAATGAAAGCTTCTTGCATCGCAAAATCGATTCCATGGAATGAAATGCCCTTTTATACATTCTACAGAATATGGCTTGTATATTTTTATTTAATCTTGATCTTAATGTGTCTTTCGTGGATCTGGTTCTATTCGAGCACACCTTACGAACATAAATCGGTTTGAGCAGTTGTTTACTTTCAATCTTAATGTCAATTAACCTAATTTGGACCGCAACTGTCAAGAACTGGTGGGAACCAGTCTTTAAAAAAACCCTTAAATGATATTGTTGAAATAAAACTTAGTTGTATTATTATGTTCTGCATTCGTTCTTCACATGTTTATGTTGGTAATTTATATTGTTTTTAGTTACAATTATAATTTGACTGAAACTGCTTTACCGCGCTGTGCCTCACCGCGTCTTTCTAAGGCGCGGTACAGCGGTATCGGTTAAACTATTTCATCCCATCATCTAGGTATGCTAATCTTATACGTTTTATGCAGCTACCTTTGGAGCGATTTGAAATTTTTACGAAATAGTGGAAAGGTTGGAGAGTGACGTAGGCTAGGATATTTTCACACAGGCTGAATCACGGGCAAAAGATAGGTACTTTTAAATAACGCGAGACGTACGAAGTCGTAATGCTAGACGCGTCACTCGATTGATCCAGAAATACGTTAACAATGGACTCCGTAGTTATGCATAAACAAGTTATTTGATCGCATGAGCCAACCCTAAGGCTCGTAGCACCGGAGTTTATCACAGCAGCATCGGTTACCTCCCGCGTCGCGTTAATTCCCTGCAAGGGTTGCCGCCGATGTCGTCGCGTCGTAAACTTTATTTACGGCGCCGCCGGCCGATTATTGCCGCAACGTAGCTCTTCGACGGTTCATTTGCATAGAAAATACGCGGTGAAGCCGCTGATCAGTCCGTACGTTTCCGCGTGTACGATTCGCCCGATACTAGGGGTGATAGGTACCTCCGAGACCGGTTATTGATTGATACTGGAGTTACAGAATGGATTGTTACGATTTCAAGTGCCAATTATACACGTTGCGGAAATGGAATTATTCTGTATTGAGTTTTGTTTGTGTATTGTGGCCTTACAAATGCGGTAAATTTCCGGTGGAATTCTCAAACGCAAGACGTCGTTACATATCATTATGTCACTGTCATTTTGCGACAGAAATGCTTTGAGATCCTCTTAAATTTAAGACTGTTTGAGTATTTGGGAAAGACTGTCATACACACAGGCAGATCAGTTGTTTTTTAAGAATTAAACATATAAATAAATTACCATGTCTTAGATAAACAGTTTCTGAAACACCACATAGTAACCGTTACAGGGTCAATGATCATAATTGCTACTAGTGAACTCGTATGCGGTAGTTGCTTGCTCCATCGGAACAGAGCATTCTATGATACATGTTAACTAAAGTCATTTAACCCTCACACATTTAAATCAGGCATTTATAAGTTGCTAGCGGCCTGCTCCAGCTTATGACGAACTGTTCTCCGCTGTCTATAGACGTATTCATCCATGTATTAAACTATAACGGTTAACGAAAAACCGAGCCTACGTATGCAACGCATTATGACATCTAGACTCTTGAATTTGTATGGAAACAGTTGAATCAGAAACTTATAATACGCAACGCTATCATACGCATCCCACGCTGGTTCAACTACTGGTACGTTCAGCTCGTATTTTCATACAAATTGAAGAGTCTCGATATCATAATGCGTTACATACGTGGGCTCAGTTTGCAGTTTGAAAGAAATTAGCAGAATGATAGTGAAATCGCAATAAAATCCGTTTGGAAGACGTAAGCGTACATAGGGAAAATCATCGGGATGCGACTTTGTTTCATACTTTTAAGCTATTGCATAGCTTTTATCGCGGGCTTTGAGCGCGACGATCGAATCAAGAAATTCCGTAACGATTTAAAACCTAACACCCCCCACTCCGGCTACCATGTAGTTCGGCCGAGTGTTAGCTTAACGTATATGTATATGGTACTGGACTGTACGAAGCTCGCACGGATCGAGACGAGCTGCTCCAAAATATAATGAAAAGTAAAAAAAAAATGCTATGCGGCAGTCCCCGAGTGCCACACATTTTTATTTTTAAGATTACTAGCAATGTGGGATTGTTGGTCCCACATTACTAGCAAGCCTGTTAACCCCTCCAGCTAAGCTTAATTGTTTGTGTTAGGAGTGATTCGAAACCGTGACTTTGTGATTGCGAGTCGGTTGCCTTAGCCAAATTAACTAATATACTATGAAAAATTAACCCCCCTGAAATATACCACTTGCAAATCAAAAAGGTTTACATTACTTTTTTTTTAATTCGCAATGACAACAGAAAATAGTGCCGGAAATTCCTAGCGGACTAAAGAAAAAAATAGTTGGCACACAGTGCAAATATACAAGTCTGTAACATCCCATTACTGTGTTGTCGGCGTTGGGCCGTATGCTAATGGTCGATGTCGAAACACAGCATTTTTCCAACCCAAGCCATATCATGTCCTAACGATAAATATTACTATTGTAGACTCGCTCGATTTGAGTGAACCGTTTTTGTTTTTGACGTGATAACGTACTTTTATAAAACGATGACCGAAAAAGTTCTCTCGGGTCTTAATCGCGTGAATAATTTAAGGTAAAATACCTTGTTTAAAGAGCCTACCCGTGACCACGACCGTTGCAATACGGTCGAAACGTCAGGCAATAAATTATTCACGCGATTAAGATCCTTAATATATATATTCTCTTAAAGGCCGAAAAAGTGTAACGTTATTGAATGGTTGCTAAGCAATGTGAATGGCGATTGCAGCGACATGGGATATAATTCGAACTAAAGCTATCAGCGAATGGCAATTGTAGTGACATGCAATGTTTTCTTATGACGTTATCATGTAAAATTATCGTCCGTAAACCAACTTTACAGACTACTTTTTTTTTTTAAGATCAGCTGTGTTTTTGGTCGATTTTGCATAAGATGCCGTTAACAAAGAATTTATAAATATGCACATATCTACTTACAATCAGCATTGTAGTGTCAGCGGTAAAAAATTTGTAAACACATATCTATGTGTTTACAAATTTTTCACCGACGCAAAAGGTTTTTTAAGTTTACTAGGTGACCCGCGCAACTTCTTTTGCGCAAATTTTCCCCATTTTTATAACATTTTTTCATTTCTACTCCGCTCCTATTGGTCGTAGCGTGATAGCCTATAGATATATATATATATAGCCTATAGCCTTCCTTGATAAATGGGCTATCCAACAGTATTTTTTTTATTTGGACCAGTAGTTCCTGAGATTATCGCGTTTAAACAAACAAACTCTTCAGCTTTATAACATTAGTATAGATTTGTGTCTGTATGATTTGGATGCATTTCTTTTATAAGGAAGCCAATTTAATCGGGATGGTTCTTACCTTTTTTGATGAAAATTCGTTTAATAGTTTTGAAGGTAACCAACTTTTTGACGGGTTTTTAGGTATTAAGTAGTTCTACAGTTTTGTTTTGGTCGCTTTTGCTTCAGATACCATTAGAATAAATTATAAAATAATAATCTCATGAGTTGTAAAGAAGAACTGTGACTACAACGATCAGAAAAATAACAAAAAGAACATGTAAGATAGAAGTAAATAGAAAGTTGAATTGCTCAAAGTCAATTTATCCATAGAAATCGCAGGTCCATAATAAATCAATGTTATGTATTATGTACTAACCATACAAGTAGGTACTAAATAATTATTATATATAAAGTACATAAATACGAACATAGATATTAACAATGTTTGTACTGTACTTCGATCGTTCTAAGTTAAAACCTGTAATAGTTTTTGTTTTATCATAATCATTTTTGCATGCAATTTTGTGCCAAGACCACCTTGTTCTAAACATAGGTCCGTAGCGCACTCGATACAATGGTGATCGTCGTCCTACGGTATTGTAAACGCGCGGTCTAGCGATTAGGTACCCTTTTCTGAGCCCTTAATCGCTGCGTCTAAAACAGTACAAAGCAATCCCATACTATGGCATTTGAGATTTACCCCTCGTTAATAATAAATTAACAGCATTATAATTAGCGATAGATAAGTCTGTGGTTTTTTGTTGAAGACAAAACATTCGCTAGTTAAAATACTATTATGAATGTTCGATATTACAATTGGTTAATACAAAAGCTTTAGAAAGGTTAAAGCTTAGTTCAATATGAAGACATAGGCAGTTTGTGTGCGAACGTAAGTACTTTCTTATTTGTATGGTCCTATTTGAAGAGAAAAACTCTCGCTAAAATAAAGATGTCTCAAATTTGACCCATAAATGACTAAGTTATTTCACTGATTTCACAATTGCAATAACATTCAAGCATCCGAAAAGCGATTTATCAATTTAGCATAACAATTAAAGAATTTGGTCACTTTTGGAAAAAAAAATTGGAAGTGATACGAGTGTAAATGTTGATAAACTTTCGCGATTTGTACATATTATGAAATTAACTATGAAACTAACTAAATATACTACGGGTCTTAATCGCGTGAGTAATTTAAGATAAAATACCTTTAATGCCCGACGTTTTGACTTTAAATTATTTACGCGATTAAATTATAATTTCATAATGATACGAGTGTGTTGTGGCCTTTATTCTACAAGCATAGTATTAATAATTTCATTATAAACTAGTACTTATTAAGTTATTAAATATACTTAAGTAAAACCAGAAATATGCATTAGCACGTATTTGAGGAAAACTTTTAGTAGATGTAGGTATCAATTGATTTGTGCATACTGTTGCTTCATCTTAATCGTAAATGACTGAATGATAGTTAGGTAGGTACTTGGTAGATAGAATTAACAATGTTGCGAAGAGCGTACACCGATGTTTGCCTTATAATAAGTTATTGGATATAGAAATAGCCTTAGAAATAGCTTGAATCTTTAAAACATTTTTTAATAGAAAGAGGAAGCTCGCAATTTTGTTGTATCTTCTTATTATGAATATTATTCGATCATCAAAACCCCTAGACAAGTAAACACTAATCGAGTATAATGACAATCGAATAAAATTATAACTTTTAAACTTACGCGTTGCATTATAAATACAATTTGACACGGGAATAAACGCGGGTTACACCGACCGTGGTCACAAGCTGACTCAAGTCAGCTTGTGAGCACGGTTGGTGTAACCCGGTCGAAACGTCAAGCATAAGGTAAATACTTGACCTAGATTAAACGCGTTTATTCCCGTGTCAAATTGTATTATTCGAATAAAATGCTGTCGTTGCGCGTGCAAAACTACGAGTATGATATTTTTTTAAATGAGAGTCACAGTTTTAAAATTGCAACGATGTTATTTCGACGTCATTCTATTCGATTTATATACCGATACCCCTAGGACGTCTCCTAGGGGGGCCCTATACAAGTGGCATAAATTCTTTGACCATGACTCAGACCCGTCGGTCTGATTCAATTCAAGATAGCGTGGCGTCACCTCGCTCGAGCATCGCACGACACGGAATTATAGACTAAAACGCACGAATTAACGTACGACACCGTGAACTATATCAATGAGTGCGTTTCTCTAACGCGCATTGTATTGAGGCATCTTCTGTAGTCTCGGCAATTTGTGGCGTTAGCCATGTGGCATAAAACACAAGAACCCCAAGACAAGTGGCATAAACGATAATCGAATAGAATGACAATCGAATACAATGATGTCATTATGCGAATTTGTTTTTTTTTTTATTTTAGGGAATAGCAGTTTTACGCGTATATTTATAGTTTCACGCGTAACAACGTCATTTTATTCGATTAGTGTTTATGCCACTTGTTTAGGGGGGAGTGCGTATGATAGGCTTCATACGCACTTCGCTCACGGACTCGAAAGCTCCGAACATCTTCGGAACAAAATGGTCCGAGATTTCGTCTCCATGAGCGATGTATATGTGTGCGTGTCGAGAACACCTAGAAACTTTTTTGTACTCTCGGTGTTTATGTAATAACAAAAAAAACTAGGTAAGCTCGCACCATAATCGTTCGTACACAAGTACCATAGTTTTATCGCTCACGGAAGTCGGCCCGTGCCGTGACAATAAAAGGGGTAGGCAAATTTTGAATATTTAAACAGTCATTTACTTTGTGAACCGTAGAATAAATATAAAAATCCACCTATTACGAACCGATTGTAACGTTTGATAGTATTTTACGTAGCATCCGTTATAAATATAGTTCGACTCCCTTCTCGATTTATCGATAGCAGTAAAACCTAATCTTTGCGGTTCGATCTTTGTGCGGAGAGTAGGTATTTAAAAAGATATACGTACTACATTGTTTTACTACAGTTTAGTTAGTAGGGGTTACGGTATGACCTCGATGCGTAAAGAGATTGCAACAAGAGTCCATTTCTTTTCAAACTCAAACTCTAATTATCTTTATTTCGTAAAATCAGGTTAATGATTATTTGAAAACGTCAAATTAATACATACTTAAACATTTATAAAATTATGATTGTTTGAAAAAAAAACCAAAATGAGGTTAGGCGGCAGTTCCAAGTGTAAAGCTCATGAGAAGAAGCTGCCAAGAAACTCATGTGCCACTCTTTTAAAATCATCAAGTTTTTCTTTACAAAAATAAATTTTACTGAATGAACCAGTGTGTTTGGTGAGTGTAATCGTTTATAAATTAAGGATAATAAATACTATTAGTAACTCTAAAATAAGTATATATAAATTTCCATTTGTGTGATTTGTCCAATGACAGAACCTTTTTTGAAAGCCGACGCAATACGTGGGCTGGTTTCCTAGGTAAACAAAATATTCAAAAGGCTAATTAGTATTTAAAACTAAAGTTTAAACAGCCAGAGATTAAGTCCCAACTAAATGTGTGTGAAAAGTGATTTATTTAGTCTAGAGAAATAGTGACGTTATGTGCTATTTGTATTAGATCTCCATGTAAAATCTTCGTTGAGATATTTCTTAAAGAGTTGTTGCTTTGACACCGTAGTGATAAGCGATTTTATCGCTCAAGAAACATCATACTTAATATACAGATATTAATAGTTGATCTTAGAACGTTCCTACTGCTGGCGAGTACTCGCTTTATACTGCATCTCTGGCACGGTGGGAGTGTATCCGACTGCTACGCAAGAGGTCGTGGGTTCGATCCCCACCCAGAATAAAACTTTGTGTGATGAGCACGATGGTTTATTCTGTGTCTGGGTGTTATTTATGTATAATATGTATGTATTTAGAAATATATAAGTAAGTTTATCAGTTGTTTGGTTTCCATAGCACAAGCTCTGCTTAGTTTGGGATCAAATGGCGTTGTGCGAATTGTCCCAAGATATTATTTTATATTATAGTGCAACTTGGTTAAATGGGACCTGGATAAGTAAGAAACCTCCATAACTGGAACTCATGGTGAGATCCCAACACTTTGGCACTGAATTACTTTTATTAGTGGGACGAAGCAAACGTCTATATCTGGGATTCGTTTTTTCATTTTATCACCATAGTTACTTCTAACAACTACCTCTGTAACTGAGATAACATCGTTTTGTTTGTTTAGTTGAGGCGGCGGTAGCCTAATGGCAAGGCATCGGTCTCGCAATCGTGAGAGGTGACGTGAACCCACTCCTAACACAAGCCTTTGAGCTTAGCTGGAGGGGTTAACAAGATTGCTAGTAATGTGGGACTCAATCCCACATTGCTAGTTATCTTTAAAAAAAGAAAAAAGTTACTCATTCTATCTATATAGATAAATAACACCCAGACACAGAATAAACCATAGTGCTCATCACACAAAGATTTATCCTGGGTGGGGACCGAACCCACGACCTCTTGCGTAGCAGTCGGATACACTCCCACTGCGCCACAGAGGCAGTCAACCAAGTTGCACTGTACATCTATTGTACGTTTCTTAGCGGTAAAATTGCTACTCGCTTCTCGTTCATCGCTGTTGGTGGGACAGGCGCCTTTGACTAGTTGGAAACTAGCCTACTGCGTTATAAGTTTGTATCTGGTATCGTAATGCAAAAAACTTGGATGAATTTGAAAGCAGAATGAAAAAAAACATTTTTAGTTTTTTTCCGTATTTTATTATAGACAGATTAAGCCTATAAATTTAAAAATTAAGTGGATTTCATATTAGCTGCCATGGCTTCCATGCACCATCTTCCATGCTAGAACAAAGATGGTATTCATGATTCTCGGCAAAATGCTTAGCGAACAAATTTGTAATGGCAACACTGAACCCGTGCACAATGTATTGTTATTGTTGCCTAGCAACAAGTGTCATAAGTGTCAAAGTTAGGGTTGTCATTTGTAAAAACAAAGTTGAAAATTGTTAAATTTATTATTTCTGGGCAAATTTATAACCTATTATATTTATGTAAGCCGTGATAGTTCTCTAACTACCGACTAGATGTCGCTACGGGGGCCTAACCCGTAAGCATTAAGAGATAGAGGAATTTGATATCTAGTAACATAGTCCAGATAGGTGGTTCGCTTCTGTCCCCGGTTTGGCTACGGAAGTCTCGGGTTCGATTCCTGAGTCTGGATTCAAATTTTTCTATCTTTCAAAAATGCAATTATTGTATTTGTAAAACCACAGATAATTGTGTTCTGTGTGTAAAACCTATTATATGTTCCGTAGTAGGTGCCTTTGTGCTATATATACAGTAGGTCATGTGGAATCAAAACATGGAAGCGCTAAATATTGTTCTTAAATATTTAGGAAAGTTGCAGTTTGATTTGTTAATAAACATTTCACATCTTGCCCGGCTTTAGTAGGTATAGCTATGACCACATGACGTAGGTTTAATTCATTGAGATTAACTTTGCCGGTTCTCTCACTCTATGGCAAAAGCGATGACTCATTAAGCATTGAATATGACTAAAGTTTCAGACGACTTTTGTTTCACAAGAATACTTAAACACAACTGTAAGACGAAGCTATCTCACCTTAAGGTGTGGTTTTAAAAAATATTATTAATAACTTTTAATTGATAAATAAACGAGTAGGTAAATTGTAATGGTGAGTACACACGCTCGCGTTCAAAGCGACAACACTGTCGGGCTGCTTGCCGAGCTTCTTGACGGGCTGCGCGTGTCTGAATCGGGCGTAAGGTGTTTACATTTTGATAAAATTAAGTAAAAGCACTCAGTATCATGGCATGTGTAATTAATTACTAATTACTTACTTACTTAGTGGAGGATACTATTATTTAACCTGTGTTAAAAGCCACACGGATCCAACTTCGTCACGACAAAGGTGGGTAAAAACTAACACAAAGTACTGTCATGCTTCGTCCTTCACCTCCGTCATGTCTGCCTGTCTGTCCGTCCGTATGTCAAGGCATTGTACTCAAAGACTACACAATAAATATTGATGAAATTTGGTGAAAAGGTGTCTTATAGTAGCCGCTACTAAATAACAAAAATAAATATTTTTAAAACAAAAAAAATGGGGCTAAAATTTCAGCCCAATTTTTTCGTTTTAAAAATATTTATTTTTCAGCAAACTTCGTTGTGGGGCACATCGGCACATCGTTCGACAGGTCTTTTAAAAACATTTTGAGGTTTAAAAAAATATTTTTTGATTAAATGAATATTTTTGGAAATAATCGCTCTGAAAGTTGCGTATCCCCCCCCCTCCTCTTATCTTTTGAACCGTGTCACTAAAAAGTATAAACAAATCAGAAGGATAGCGCTTATTCGGATTTTTTCATTCGGCGACGGCTCCAGAACGTTACACTGAGCATGGTCCGACATGCTCTTGGTTTTTACAATTTCTAAAGATAGATGCCATAAACAAGGTACAGCCATGGATCCGCGCATCCAGCGTAGCGGCACTATAGCCATGCACACAATCCCAAATGATCGATTGGCTAATATCCAAACTTTGAAGGTATATTTTATTTATTGTTAAAAGGAAACATGTAAGAGCTAGAACGCATTACGAACGAGCATGTGCAATACGTTTTTAAGCTGTAAAAGATTTAATAAAATTAAAATCTTCGACCGTCGGCTACGGTATACACTACTTTATTTGTGGGCTGGATCAACGCCGGGCTAAGTACAACTGGTTGTACCATGGGAAAGGTAATGTGATGTGCTCGATCGTAGTATAAAAGCATAAATGAAAGATGCCAATATTCGCGTGCCTCCACTCATTTCACAAACACCGATTCTCTAATCTAAATATGAACGTTAAATACGTTTTAAAGTCACCGATTTTGTGTCTTTTAACCGTAGTGTCGCGTGATTGAGAGCCAAGCGATTTTTTTACAGAATAATAACATTTATCGTTTCAAATCATGAATCTTGATTCGATTTTGTATTGGCTGATTTTTGTTTTAATTGTTGAATAAAAAAGTGTCAAAACAAATGTGCAGTCGCCTATTAGATAAAAGCTGACATGCAGGTAGTATCTATGTGTACTCCACTTCAAGTCAAAGTATTTCTTTTATTTACTTTGTAAATCCATCTATCACTTCCTACATCATCCGCACCGTTTCGTTGACGAGAGAAATACCTAAATAGGTAGAAATGTCAAACTGCCTCTGTGGCGCGGTGGGAATGTGTCCGACTGCTACGCAAGAGGTCGTGGGTTCGATTACCACACGGGACACAACTTTGTGTGATCCACAAATTGTTGTTCCGAGTCTGGGTGTAGGTACTTTGTGTCCGTGACTTTTATGTTTGTAAAGTTCCCCGCGACACAGGAATTAAAAAATATGTATTTTATCATTGTATCCTAATGCCGAAGACTGTCTTTAAAAAAAAAAAACAAGTTGGTATTCATAATGGTGAACTCCAATTAGACTCTCATAGCACTCTCTGAAGCTCCCGTGACTCTCTCTGTAGCACTCTGCTGTTACTATAATCTACAGCAGGCCTACTACCGGATATTGAAAGAACTTGTCAAAGTAAAACCTACTAATAAACTTACATAATTTTATACATACTATCAGTGCTCACTCACTTGCGTAAATATATACATGAGTAGGTACGAGACTGAAGAAGAAAGGCTACAAAAGGAGAGCACAAGGAGAAAAGATCTACAGGCCAAACTTGCACCCCATCTTGATGTCACAAAGCATAGCTCTTACTATAGATCAATTAAAGTATTTAATTAACTACCCACAGAAATAAAAACATCACTTTACAACACCGATTTCCTAACAAAACTCAGGCTTCTCTTGTTAAGGGAGTATTATTATTCAACAGACGATATGTAACCATGCTTAACCCATATATTAAAATGAGATGCATCCAAAAATATTGATCAATTTATTTTTAATTTATTTTATTCTTAGTTTATAATATTTTTATTAATTGTAATTTAAAATTTATATGTACGCATGAAATTCGCATACAATGTAAAAATTGTTTTTTAATAAATAAATATGAAATATGAATATGAACAAATCTCCTGTTAAAATATGGTCGCCATCATCAAGTAGGGGACACATAGTGTTATTGAACTATTCCAATTACGAAGTTCCTTTTGGCAGGTGTCAAATAGTAGAACACTAACACCGGCTCCACATGTTGGCCCCAACATCGGTCCCCTCCCAACGCTACTTGTCCAACGTGCGGACCTAGGAAATAGCACTGGCGCTTGGCGCCAACGTTGAGACGAGCAAGCGTTGGGACCGACGTTGAAGCCAACGTATGCATACTAAGTACTCGTATACATCTTATTGCCTAAATGCGGGAGTTTTATATTAATTACAGTACGTTGACTAAAAAAAAAATGTTTATAAATTAATTGTATATCTAATATTTTGGATTAGAATCTTCAAATACAGTAAGTACCTTTTTGCGGATAAAATTCTAACATAAATGTAAGAATTTTCCAACAAAACAAAAATTTACCAAGAAGTTTTTCGATGTCCACGAGGTCGAAACTGCGATGAAAATCTAATTAACTGTAAATGCACAATATTGGTTATTTATTCCGGCACCATTTTGTTGAAACGTGACTGTATATCTATTGAAGCCTTTAACAACTCATTAAAATTATGTTCAGGAGGCGATCGTTTCGTGAACGGGGGCGCTTATATTGCTAATCGTTCATTTCACGAAACTATTTTGTTTTTAGGGATCTTTTATTTTTAAAAATACGTTACTTCCACCGTCAAAGTTGGTTTTTCACGATCAAATGCTTCGAGGCAATATACCGCTATAATGTGAGCAGTCTTAAAGGTGATATATCTTATCACATTGCCACATGTATAACGGAGAATTACATGAGAACTATGATGAGATTGTCAGGACATTCGTATAAAATATTTGTTTGGAAATACCAACCAAAAACTTTTAGGAAAATCAATATAGACTTTCCTTTTAGAAGGTATATTTACCCGACTGCGAGGAAGGGTTATAGTATATAATATTCTTTATTACCTCATACCTTTCAAACCACAGGACAGATTTAAACAATTAAGACGTCGTTAGATTTGACCGCCCAAGTGTTCTTAGATATGTGACGTTTGAAAAAACAAACATGGCGGCTATGAGATGTCAAAAACAAGAGATCCAAATTAAAGGGCTTATCGTAAGCATTTTAAAAAGGTATAATATAATTATGATTGTAAAACTAAAAAAATCAATTATTAACCATTATTTTTTTCAATTTTCAACATTTGGCAATAGCTGTGATAAAAGTTAGTTGTTACATCGGTTACATACTACAAGCACTAAATAGTATTAAATGAAAGGTTATTTATAAGAAAATCTCAAATTTAACTCTGCCAGAATAGCGGCTTCACCTGACAGAAGACCGCAATCTAATGACCGATATTACTCAAAGAACGTATGTAAGTTAGGTCAACAACGACAGTGTAAGCGCTAAGATAGGATATTTTAACCTCTAAGAATAAAAAATGCCCGTTGCGACTCTAAATATCTAATATACCACCTTTTTGACTTAACTTTGGGGATACCTTTAAAAAGAATTGAAAGGTATCTCCAAGGTTTAGTCTGACCGTGAGTTGACCAGGCGTCTTGGCGGAGAGGACTAATGTCATCTGATGTGATAATGCCTCCAAGGTGCTGGCTTCTAGTGTGTTAAGCTGCCTACAAACACATCAAGAAAAACTAGTCATACACCTTTTTAAAATACGCATTTAATTCATATCAACATAGCAATCGACAGAACAGAACCCGACCAAATATAATAGGACACCAGCTGACATATTTTTTAAACATTTTCTTTCTCGAATCGCATTCGGAATGGTAATTTTACAGTTTTGAGCACGTCAATCTATTAATGTGATGGGTTCGCATTATACCTTTCGTGACTTACCTTAAATACAGAATTAGTAATGTCAGTTTAAAAAAATGTCCTTCCACAGTCAGTTATTGTAAATTCTGTTTGTTTTGCGCCACGTTATTGGTTAGATGATTTATATCTGGGGTGACTTTTTATAGTTTTTTATTGTCTGATAACATCGAAGCTTGATTTTAAACGGTTTTTTGTACTGTAGCTTTGAGATTGTTATTTTTAAACCCCGACACAATAAGGGTTTAATCTGTGTATGCCTTTGTCATCGTAGCGCCTAAACAGATGGACAGATTAGGAATTAGGATGCGAATTTTCTTATAAGGAAGTAGTTTAATGGAGATGGTTCTTATTTATTTATTGTAACTTATTGCACACAAAAATTGTTACAATGGAGGAGTTATGTCACAGGCATTTTCTACCAGTCAACATTAGGGTGATGAAAAGGTCTTAGTTGCGGTTGATGAAAGAAAATCCATTCAGCCGTTTTGAAGATAATTACATTTTTGTCTTACGTGTAAGAGGTTTTTTTAGTTGTTACATAGAGTAAAGTCAGCATTTTGTATATTACGTAAGTACTAGCTGACTCGCGCAACTTCGTGTGCGTCAATTTTCCCTACTTCTCCTATCGGTCATAGCGTGATGTTGTATTATAGCCTATTACCTTCCTCTATAAATGGGCTATCCAACAATAAAATAATTTTTCAATTCGAACCCGTAATTCGTAAAATTATCGCGTGCAAACAAATAAATAAACAAACTCTTCAGCTTTATAATATTAGTATAGATTTTTAAGTGTTTCTTTAACTTGAAGGTATCTGCAGGAAACCTTTAAATCGCCCTAGTAACACCTTTAGCAAGATTACAATTTAAACTTTACAGTCATCAAAGAATGGAATCTAATTTTAAAGAGTTGTGATTGTTTCAAAAATGTTGGAATCGGGTTGGTTACATGTTTAACAAACTTCGCGTTATCTTCATACCAAAGACAAGACCACACATTTTTGGTGCTTACACGTTGTGTAAAAGTTCAAGTTATAATTTAAGTAAGAACCGTTTAGTTACGTCGAATTCGTAATGCAAAATAGCTTATAGACGTTATCCGTTATTGCCCCTATAGTTAATACCGTCATTATGTAGATAACATAATTTTAATATGGAGTTAAGAAATAGTGCGTACAACATTTTGTACATACATGGACAAGTTATATTAAGAACTCGGCTATAGTAATAGTGTATTTAACTTGCACAAAAAAGTCTACGACGACTGTTTGCTAAATGAATGTACTTACAGTTTGTTTTTGATAAGTTTTTGCTTGTGTACGTTGTATAGGATAAACTTGATCCTACTAGCGCCATCTTGTGTCGGGTAGCGGAACTAACGGCATAAATGAACTTTAGAAATAATTAATTCTGAATTAATTATTTGGACCTTGGTTCTTTAAAAATATCTAGTCTTATTATATTACTAGCTGAGCCAGCGAACTTCGTACCGCCTGACAGTCGTTTCATTTTTTTTTTTTTTAATACTTACGTATTCTGCTTTTCGGGACGCCGGGCCCAGCTAGTAAGATAAAAAAAGAAAGTTAATAAGTCATATTTAGTATAAATAAATGAGTAACAACACATTTTCATTTTATAGAAATTTGTGGCTTTTAGATTTAGTAATATTATAGACTGGCGGCCCGCTCCGGCTTCGCACGGGTATAAAATATATCAATGTTATTATACATATAAACCTTCCTCTTCAATCACTCTATCTATTAAAAAAAACCGCATCAAAATCCGTTGCGTAGTTTAAAGATTTAAGCATACATATAGGGACAGAGAAAGCGACTTTGTTTTATACTATGTAGTGATGCACAACAAAGAGACGTTTATATTTCAAGTCACATTTTACCATAGACAATTTGTTTTTGAGTAATGTTACCATCGTATAAATATTGACATTTATAATTATACGATCCTAACGTCACTCAATTGTTTTGCTTCATAAACTTTATGGTATGGTATTAAAGTGCAAATTGACTTTTAGGTATTATTACGAATCGATTGTATGGCAGTATAGAAAAGTGTTGTTTTTAAACTTTTTCAGGCAATTTTTAAAATTTTTCTCTCTGTAAGAACCATCCTCATACTTAAAGGAATATTCAAAAAAATAAATTAGCGAAATCGGTTGAGCTGCTCTCGAGATTTGCGCTTAGCAATACATTCAGCGATAAATATAACAAGAAGATCAAATGGCATTTAGATTATTTTTCTGCATTTCCGTAGGTAACATTTTGTACTACTCGTACTAAGACTATTTTCAGAGTTAAATATTGTTCGTAAGTAGGGTAGACTGGGTACGGTTGTGACAATTTAGGTTTGACCGTCAATAATTTTGTTAATTTATTAGTTAGTTGAGACAAAAATTACTTAAATCGTAGCATGTACATTTGTCCACATAAAAATACTGAAATTTTGTCTCAAAATACGCTGTATTAAAAAAAAATGTCACAACTGACCCCACCCCAAGGACGGTTGTAACAGTGGTTGGGGTCAGTAGTGACAGGTATATAAACATTTACAGAAATTATTTATAATGATTTTTATTGTTAAAAATATTTAACATGACACAAATTTATTTTGTTCTATATAAAGTTTACATTTATATATCAAATTAAATTAAGTCTACTCTTATAATTAATAAGGCACTGCAACATAAAATGTTATTATAACCATCTTCTTTAAACCATCTTCTTTAAAAACCATAAGAAAATATACGTCACAAGCGTACCCAATACATTTGTCACAACCGTACCCAACGCATACTTCTGAAAACAATAAAACACCACGACTAACCTAAATTATCTACATAAAAAGTAATCATTTGTAATTAACTACTAATATTCAATTTAGAACAAAAAAATATTTGCCATAGCATATCTGTATATCAATAGAAGTAAATATTAAAAAAATCCGAACAAGAAAACTTACTTTTGGCTGTGAAAAAGCAATGTGGCCTCCTGCTTTTGTTTACGTCGCGCACCGGCTAATGCAATATGGGGCAACATGTGTAAACATGCATTGCGCTTCTTTTTTCCCTTACTCTCTTTCCCGAATTCCGTATAGATTCGCGGTTATAACGACTGTCACTACCGTACCCTGGCACAACCGTACCCAGTCTACCCTACCTACCTACTATTTTATTTGTACCTTAAGCGTCTTCCAGACGGTTGGAAACCAGCCTTCCCGCCAAGGTGACCTTACTAACCAGTAAGGTACAGTGTAGACGGCTGTTGTAAACCAAATTACTTGGTACTTGGTTTGCAACAGCCGTCTACACTGTTGGAAACCAGCAAGGTCACCTTTGTTTGTACGTTTGTTTCCAACCGTCTAGAAGACGCTTATATCTCTTATACGCGATTAAGATCTGTAGTCTATCAAATAAAATGTGTATGTAGATACAGTGTAATCCACGAAAATTATTAAAGTACCTACCTGGCGAGCTAAAGTTGCCGGTCACTTCAAAAACTTCGATATCTATTTATCGAACATTGCCCATTATAATAGTCATGTAATAAGTTGTATTTGGAAGACAATTTATAAGTAAACTGAACTCTTATTAAATAATTTTTACTTTTTTTTACTAGTTCAAAAAATCCACTGACTTCAGAGGTCGGTGTAAAAAGTCTAAAGTATTATTAAAATGAATACATACCAGGCCTGTTTTATTTAATTGTCTGTTTCTTTTATGTTGAGAAACAAGTTTTGTTTGTTTAATTTTTCTAATTGTTTGTTGTTTAAAGTTTTGTTTTTGACGTGATAACATCTTATAAATCGATGACCGGGTGCACGTGCGTAAAAGTGTCTTAAAGTCACGTTATTGATTGGTTGCTAAGCAACAGCGAATGGCGATTGCAGCGACATGACATGATACAATTGGAACTAACGTTTTCGATTGGTTGCTAAGTAACACGAATGGCGATATGTCATCAATGTTTTCTTATGATCACATAAAATTATCGTCCATAAACCGAATTTATGGTCAACCATTTTTAGGGCTCCACCAAAATGGCAAAATAGTTTCGTCATGTCCGTCTGTCTGTCCGTCCGTATGTCACAGGTATAAAATACCTGCGACATACATATACTCAAAGACTACTCAATGAATATTGATGAAATTTGGTAGAAAAGTTTCTTGAAGTAGCCGCTACTTAGTTTGATAGCTAAATTATAAATATAAACATTTTTAGGGGGGGCACTCCATACATGTAACAGAAACAGTTTTTTTTTCAGCAATCATCAACACATCATTCAACAGTTCTTTTAAAAACATTTTTAGGTTTCTAAAAAACTTTTTCGGAAATAATCGCTCCGAAAGTTGCATAAATCTTGTCCCTCTTTAACTTTTGAACCGTGAGACAAAAAATATGAAAAATCACTAAGGTAGCGCTTAATAAATACTTTAAACTAAAATTATTTCGAAAATGATCGGATATACCGTCATTGAGTTATTGCCGAAAAACTGCGTTTCTCAACAAAGGGGCGTAAGTGCCATGAACATACGCTCTGCTGATGCAATTATTTAAGGCTGCGGAACCCTACCCTGAACATGGTCCGACATGCTCTTGCCCGGTTTTTTTTATTATAATATGTTATATAAAATATTTTTTATTTTATGCGTGATAAAATTCTATGCTTTGCACATTTTAGGAGGAATCGAAGTTTTCTAAGTGACCCGGAAACTTGTGCACTAGGTAGGTACCTATCTATTAAGAATTAGGCGTATAGGGATTGCAATCCCGCACCGTTTTCAATCCCGCTGGGTTTTTGATGGATTAGTTCCAACCCATCAACGGGATCCCGCATAGGTTAGTTATTTTTCATTAAAACATTTTGCTATCCTACATACTTTTTTGAAATTTGACGTGAATCGGGTTCAATTGTTAATCTAAACCATTCTAGAATCTACTGTAACACACAACACATCAAAATCGGTCCAGCCGTGAGGAGTTCAGTCACACAATTAGGAAAACAGTACTTATGAATTGTATGTTTAGCACAAATAAACTATAGAAATATGATTTAACATATCGCAAAGGGCTAATGCCTTTTTATGTTTAATGTGCCCATCTATTTATGGATGTAATTTTAAAGATAACATACAACAGTTTATTTAAAAATAGGTACATACATTAAAACAAATAAAATAAACGATACTAACTATTACAGTGGACAACTAATTAAAAACATAAAAAAAATATTATTTTATATGGTTACAAAGTTAATGAAACAATCATTAGTATAGCGATATTGTACAACTTTAAAAAAAAACATTTAATGGCAAAGCCTCTGTTGTCAACTACAGTTCAACAACGAACGTAGCGCTGATTCTATATATTTTTCACTCATTTCCACAGGAATATCTCGCCAAACTTCTAGAAATGCGAACAAACTTCTTCAAGAACTTCGTGTATGTTAATATATGTTTACTCGATTATGTTTTCTTTAAAATATACCATATCGGGCTATTTTCAGTTCATTCTTACACTGATGCTAATTGATCTCTTAAAAATGCTTTAACGCTATCATATCAATAACATATACCTTTATATTATTAAATTAATTATTCTTATGTGTATTTATTGAACCTACACATATTAAAAGACACATGGCAAAAAATAAATAACCAATTTAATTAAAATAAATTTTTCCACAAACATTAGTTATCATATATTGCTCGAAGTGAACATTAACATTATGGTGTATAAAGTTGGTTAAACTGCCACCTATTCGTTTACCGTGGTACTAACTGAAGTACCACTACTACTTTGCGTAGAGCGCCATCTGTTGACGAAGGCCCGCACTATTAAGCATTACCTTCTGCTATCCTTGAGGAACACAGACAAAACCTTTCTTATAGAAAAGAGGTGTATGTGTACCAGAATCGGATGAAAAATGAGGAAATTATAATTTAGAGATGGTAACACAGGACCTACTTGGACGAAAAAGTCATAATCGTTGTATTTTCTTTTAGCTAATACGGCTTTACGGTTCATTATCAATTTCTGACTCAATAGAATTAAGGATCCCCATTCCTCGAACAAAATAGAGACTTTGTACAGTATATGCTACGGGTCAGCTACGGGTCTTAATTGGGAAATATATTTACGCGATTGAGACCCGTAGCTTATAAAATTCTATACTTTGTACAGTAGCTCCAGCCGCGTGAATGTCAGTTTTCGCATTCAATAATAATAATTGAAACAATTTTTATTAACAAAACAAACATCTAAACTTTCTTCTTCTTCCCGTTCCACTCCACGACTGGCGGTTAGAAATCAGTTCGACATACCTACTGCCGCATTTTTAGTAAATCAAAGAATTTACGTTTCTAGGAAGTTGTCAGTTGTCAAAGTATGAATACTTTGACAGTAAGTTAACATTGCCGTATAATAAATCACAACTTTAAATCGAGATTCTGGTATACCTTTCTTTTTTTTTAAAGTCATAAAATGATATGTACGAGGGGAGGTCCAAAAGTTCGTGGAATGGAGGGGATGGAGTGGGGATAGGGATGCTTGCTTAGTGTCATACTAATTGTGGACTCATCATTAGTATATAAGCTGAGTTTCAGCCTAATTGCGTCATTCGTTTACGAATACTCGCCTGATAAACAAGTCAATCCGGAAGAACATTAAAACTATGGAGAAAATTGAACACCGTGCTGTAATAAAATTCCTTACCAAGCAAGGAAAGACCGCTCAAACCATTTTGAATGAAATGGGAACCGTTTATGGGGACCAGTGCCCTAGTAAATCAATGATTTACAAGTGGCATGGTCTTTTTAAACATGGTCGGGAGTCGATTGAAGACGACCCTCGCTCAGGAAGGCCAGTTGAGGCCACCACATCAAACATCATCGAAAAAGTGGAGAAAATTGTACTGGAAGATACCCGTTTAAAGAAAAAACAGATATCTGCATTAGTTGGAGTATCAGATACCACCATTTTGCGAATCCTACATGACCATCTGGGTATGACAAAAGTCAGTGCAAGATGGGTACCGAGAATGCTCACACCGATTCAGAAGCAGCAACGCGTCGATGCTTCAAAACAATTTTTGGAGTTGTGTGGAGACGAGCCTGCACAGATTTTGGAGCGAATTGTTACCGGAGATGAAACATGGGTTCATCACTTTGAGCCTGAGTCCAAACAAGAGTCCATGCAATGGCACAAAAAGGGGACACCACCGCCAAAGAAGTTCAAAGTGTCGGAGTCGGCTGGAAAGTTGATGGCTACTGTTTTTTGGGATTGTGAAGGGATTCTACTAATTGATTATAAAGAAAAGGGAAGGACCATAACAGGAGAATACTACGCAACGATTCTAGAAAAATTAAAGGAGTCCATCAAGGAAAAACGTCGAGGAAAACTGACCAAAGGTGTTTTGCTTTTGCAAGACAACGCACCGGTTCACAAGAGCAGAGTTGCAATGGCTGCTCTGCACACACATGGCTTCGAATCGCTAGTCCACCCACCCTACAGTCCAGATCTGGCCCCAAGTGATTTTTATTTGTTCCCTAATTTAAAAAAAGACCTAAGGGGAAGGAAATTTTCCGACGACAATGAAGTAAAGGAGGCAATTTTGGCTCATTTTGCGGCAAAAGAAAAAAAATATTTTTACGACGGTTTAGAAAACTTAATTCATAGATCTAATAAATGTATTCAACTTCAGGGTGATTATATTGAAAAGGAAAAATAGTTTTGTTGTTTCATTTTATTTCAAACCCTTCCATTCCACGAACTTTTGGACCTCCCCTCGTATATAAAACTTGGTACTCTCCGAACTATTCTAGGGTGTAAAATTAAATTTTACACTCAACAAAAATACATGCTGATACTTACCTATTTGTTGCAACTACTAAACAGATTTTGATGAAGCTTTACAATAAAATTTAGCTTATACGTCAAAAAGCACTCTAGTTTTATGTTTTTTTATTTTAGTCTGTTTCAAGTTGTACCTAATCAGGCTTTTGCAGACATCATAGTTGAGTTACCTACCTACCTTCCGGAATATAAGTTTTTCAAATAGATATTTCCCAAAGGCTGACCCGTGTTATTAAAATATTACCTTCTTAAGTAAACATTCACTAAATTGCTTTTCGTGTATTTTAATTAGATACGTACAAAAATTATTTAAATCCTTTCTTATTTACTTATTGTTCCTCTGTGGCGCGGTGGGAATATATCCGACTGCTACGCAAGAGGTCGTGGGTTCGATCCCCACTCAGGATAAAACTTTGTGTGATGAGCACGATGGTTTATTCTGTATCTGGGTGTTATGTATCTATAATATGTATGTATTTAGAAATATATAAGTATAGTACAAGCTCTGCTTAGTTTGGGATAAGATAGTGTTGTGTGAGTTGTCCCAAGATATATCACTACATAGTATAAAACAAAGTCCCTTTCTCTGTCCCTATATCCCTATGTATGCCTAAATCTTTAAAACTACGCAACTAATTTTGATGCGATTTTTTTAATAGATAGAGTGATTGAATAAGAAGGTTATTATGTATAATAACATTCATTAAATAGTGGAGTAATAAGGAGCGGAGCAGCAATAAGAAATGTTGCAAAAACGGGGAAAATTTACGCAGACGAAGTTGCGCGGGTCAGCTAGTTATATTATAAACTCGAAAGACCAAACACGCTTGTTTTTTATTTTTACATTTTAATATTACAGGTTTTGTCAACGTTTTTCGTTGTATTTTTATTATCATCATGTAGAAAATAATATATTACACAGCGTTAACGTGCTTTATCATTTCAATTAATACGAACACCCTCTGGGTCTGTCACTGAAACAAACATCCAAAATAGAACTTAACATTGGTTTTAATAATAACACGTACCCCTTTCAAATAAAAAATCCTTTGTTGGCACACAATTGGCAATTTGGCATATCAATGGCGCCATCCTATGTATTAATTACAAAGAGGACCGACAACCCTGCTTAGCGTAGCTTTCAACTACGCACACCCCTGACAAACAAAACTACCACTTACAAACGAATATCAACCTTAACTGCATTGGAACAGATTCCAAATTTAAATGAGCTGCTTTATCGGATTTGCATGTAAAAGGATACAATTGTACATTTGAAAATAGACTTTATGGTGTTAAAATAAAGTTCATTTTTCCGTGAGTGAGTTAAATAGCTAGGGGTGTGAATTAAGATATTATAAAAGGGACAAAAGGGGGAATGTGACACGAAAAGCGCTTAGTGTCAACCTCATATGTCTTTGAAGTTTCATGTGAAATAGAGTAAGTAGGGGCGTGCAGACTATTTATATAGTACAAACGATAAAGTGCGTTGTTTATTATGATCCCCGTGACGCGTACAATGACATTTACTTTGGGTAGGTAAATAAGACCCTTTGTATTTTTTTGAAAAGAGTTGCTTATGTAATAGATTGTTCATAAAACTGTCATATTAAAGCTGTGACCTGAATCTCAAAAATATTTTTGCCTACACACTAGCGTTTAGATTCGGCTTCACACAATTTTTTCTCCACTACTCACATAATGTGCTTTTATAATACCTATCTATACTAATATTATAAAGCTGAAGAGTTTGTTTGAACGCGATAATCTCAGAAACTACGGTTCGGAATTAAAAAAATATTTTACTGTTGGATAGTTCATTTATTGAGGAAGACTATAGGCTATATAACATCACGCTACGACCAAAAGGAACGGAGCTGTAATGGAAATGTTTCAAAAACGGTGAAAATTGACGCAGACGAATTTGCGCGGGACAGCTAGTAATATTATAAAGCTGAGGAGTATCTTTGTTTGAATGCGATAATCTTAGGAACTACGGGTCCGAATTAAAAAAATCTTTTTCTGTTGGATAGCCCATTTATAGAGAAAGGCTATAAGCTATATAACAACACGCTAAAACCAATAGGAGCGGAGCAGTAATGAGAAATGTTTCAAAAACAGGGAAAATTCACGCACACGAAGTTTCGCAGGTCAGCTTGTAATACCTATGTATTACAAGCTGACCTATATACTTACTTAGACCATTCGGAAAAAATCTGAATGATAATGTAAACTGTGAAGAATGAAGAATTGAAGATGTGTACTACTAATATTTACACATATGGTTATATTGTGTAAAAATCATCTATGTCGTATGTAGGCGACTATTACCTACAGGAAAAAAAAATCTTATGAGAGCTACTTACCTATTGTAAGTTATTTTTTTTGCTATCTACGAATTAACCCTTAACCAGGCTATGGATTGAACTTCTCCCGCTCCTGAAACTGTAAAAAACGATAAAAAAATAATGGAATGCAAACGTCACTTATAGGTACGGCCATTTTAACTATGATCGTCTGTCGAACGGTTGTTTTTGTGAAAACTGCAGCGTATTTTATTCATAATGGCGAATCGGAGAAAGGTTAATCGTACCTATAATTTTGTTTTGATATGTTGTAGAATTTGAGTTTTTCTACTGAAATGTGCATAAATTATATGCAATTACTTGAAAAATATAACATAACAAAATAAAACATGTAGGGAACCATATAACCTTAACCTGTCCAAAGAAAAGACCTAATTATTGTTTGAGTTATATGGCCATTGCCCGGTGAATTAAAATCTTTATTTTGTACTAACTTTTGCCGCGGGTTGTATGTTTGGTTGGCTCACTGTCATTTTACATTACAAGTAAAGAAGATATCACGTTTTATTTTATCGAAATATAAATTGTGGGTAGTTGTAAACTTTTGTCGTCATTCTACTTTAGTGTATTTTTTGTTATATAGGATTACAAGAACATTAAATCGAAAATATGCTACTAAACATTATTACTTACATAGATCTATAAAAAAACAACGGGTTGCACTCCGGGAGTGCTGGCAGAAATGAAAACTTGAACATTCAATTACATAATACATACTGATGAAATTTTAATATTCGATCTTACTGACATAATAATAAAAAAATATGAAATAATAAATCACAAATCAAAAATACTAATTTAAAAATTAAAATCAAAAAGGGGAAAAAATAGTTATTACTTGGACTCGAACTGGTTCTGGTTTCTGGCCGCCGAATTTCCCACCTGAGCTATAATAACATTGTAGATGGTGGCGAAATTTACCTTCGTATTCTAATGGTAGCAGTTTTTCATTGTCTTACGAAGTATCGATCAGGTCACGTATCCTGACGCGAGTTTAACATTTTTTACACATTCCAAAAAGAAGAAGTTTTCACTTCAAAAATCTACAGGTATTGTGCGAGGCCTCGTAAAGCATTGGGTACCTAGGTAATACGTGAAACGGAATCTTTGCAAAGTGAGATTTGACGTACATAAAGTTTTATGGAGAAGGAGTACCGAAAGCTAATATTTTTAATAATATGCATTACAAATACATTAAATAAATTAAAATAAACATAACGCACACTACCGTGTGTATGAGTGAAAATATTAACTATTTACGCTACTGCCAATGTCAAACAGAATTGACTTGGCAGATAAACTGTTTGAGTTTCGTTTTATTATAATAAAACAAAGGAAATATTATTGTATAAAGAAAAGGGAAAATATATATAGCTACAGGCAGTATCTGTACAACAATCTTTACTATAACTGTCTAATTAGCCTAGAGGCTAAGACATCGGACTCACAATCAGAATATCACGCCTTGGAATCCTACCCATTATATTACCGACGTAAACCCAGTCCTAACACAAGCTATTAGCTGGAGGGGTCAACAGGATTGCTAATAATGTGGGACTATATGTTTTATACTTACTTGTCTTGACTGACTGACTGATTCATCAACGCAGAGTCTAAACCGCTGCTACAAACCTGAAATTTTGTCAGTTGTCGCCTTTTCAGCCGACGAAAACAAACAAAATAGTTTTTCTCAAGTCAACGTGTAATTTTTTTTTTGTATGATCGATGAAGCATAATATCTTTTAACGGATTTATCCGATTTTAATAATAATTATTTGTGTATTAGATAGGGTATTTTTAAGTTGGTCCTATTTTCATTACGTCATCATCTGATGATGGGATCCTGGAGAAATCGAGGGCACACTTCAATTATAGGGTACACTACACCTATTGCGATTTAGGTATATTTTATAGTCATACACTATCGGAAAGCACCATTTAGTCAAGTGGTACTGATTATGAAAACCACATATATAACCTGTGGAATAAACGTTTCAAGGGTTGCGATTTAATTACTTTAAAAAGATTAAGCTTCACAATGTATGGTAGCCACAAAGACTACAATAATGAGACTACAATGGTGTACTTAATGAAGCTTATATTGAAGTTACTTCTCAACAATCCCCTGCATCGGGAAAACACTTACAAAACGAGTAAAAATATTACAGAATTAAAAAATAAATGCAAGGTAAATTATACAGGACGACCAAAAAGTAAATAAATATTTTGAAGTTGGTGCCAAATAAAACAAACACTTTCTAGCTTAATTTTTGGAAGAAAAATATATTTTTATTTAATAAAAAAATACTAATATTCTAAATTGATTTGGTGTAATGTAAAGAAGCCACGAGCGGGAGACTATTAATATATAAAAAATTATATTATGTATATCATATACAGAATAATTTTTTGGACCCATATAAGTTATACTTTTCCTCATTAGTGTTGTACATAAGTAATGTACATGTATTGTCTTCTTCTATTTCGAATTACCGTATCAGACAATAGAAGAAACAGTTGAGAATTGTTTTTTACAAACATAGCAACTATAACTATTTATTATACGGGAATTAACGGGCGTTTCGACCAGGTTGCACCGGCCGTGGTCAGAAGCGGACAGTCCGCTTGTGACCACGGCCGGTGCAACCTGGTCGAAACATCAAGCAATTTCAAGGTAAACAATGCGCGTTAATTCCCGTATAATAAATAGTTATAATCATGCAACGTGAAAGTTTAAATGTTAGTATAACATAGCAACTTTTAAAATCTACAGTGACGGGAGTGTAAGAATTAGGTACTTAATAAATAGTGGTTTACACCTTTCGGGATGTACCTAACATCCCGAACATGAACGAATGCAACGTTTTTGCATCTTAAAAGCTTCATTTTTATTGGTTGAATTTCCCCAGAAAATTATACCAAATCTAAGTAACGACTCCACTAGGCCATGATATACCGTAAGAAAGTTAATAAGTAAATTAATAAGTTTCTTACTTTTTGGTCTGAGAATTAAATTTCGTAATGTGCGTAACTTGAGCAATAGGCCTGTAATTAATTGATTATTTTTTGGTGCCAATTATTTTAACGTGCCATAAATATATAATCAATTAAATGTGTAGACTACTGAAATGACGGTGCGAGAAGACCCACGAAATACTTACTCGAACATCGAGAAGATTCTTGGCGTTAGTTTGGGGAGTGTTAACAATATTTTGCATCGGCATCTTGGAGTGAGGAAGCTTTGTTGACCCCGAATTTGCTCTCAGACACTGAAAAAAAGGCCCGTGTGGACTGGTGCTGCGTAATGCGTCTACTATTTGAACTAGAACTCAAAACTGAACGTCAAAACGTGTTTCGGAAATCATCACAGGCGACGAAACTTAGATTTATCAATATGATCTGTAAGGAAAGTTGCCGACAAAACTGCGAAGACCTCGTAGCGTTGGTAAAAAATGGTGGCCAGTTTTGTTCTCGCAGCAGGCATATGTCGACAACAATGTTGGAAAATCATAGATCTGTTAACTCGGAATGTTATATAACAGTAGCATTGCCGAAAGTTTTCCAATCTCTGCGAGAGAGGAGACCAAAGACTGGACTTCGGCTCACGACAATGCTCGTCACATACGTCCCTCAAAACAAAGGCGTTTCTTGAGGAATCCGGTGTTTAAACCTTGCCCCATCCACCGTACAGTCCTGATTTAGCTCCCTGTTATTTATTTTTGTTCCCGATAATTAAGGAAAAAATAAAAGAGAAACTTTTGTGCCGAACGGACCTATCGGATTTATACTGGCAAAAGTGTTTTAGGCGGTTGTATTAGTTGGTTTAGGTGAATGGAACTTTGCATAGAGAATGAAGGATAGTATTTCATAAAAATGTAAAATAAATATTGTTATTATCTTGTATAGGTTTTTCTTGTCTCAAAACTTATCGAATAACCTAAGTGTTGGTAGTTTTGACATTTAGTAATGGGCTCGTTATGTACATTAAATCTTGTTTTATTAATTATTTTCCATGCAGTTTTACTTTTATTTTCTGAGGTTAGTATTCTATGATTATAAATGTTAATAAACTTTCGCGATTTGTACACATTATAAAATTATATATACTGGGTGGCGCAAAAGTAGTGGCACTAAAGAAAATACTTTTTTTTTTTTTATATGACATTTTCTGTCATTCTGTTGTTGAAAATTGTGTAGTGAACAAATGTAAAATACACTGAAAATAAACATGGACCGTTTTACTCCCCAAGAACGTGGAATAATTGTGTCAATGTTCTTACGGAATAATTCATCAGTGATAAGAACACAACGTGAATTTCGTCGACGATTTCCCCACCGTCCGGCACCGATTGGTCGCACAATTCGACGCTTTGCCACACGCCTTGAAGCAACTGGCTCAACATTGGATAGACCTAAGTCTGGGAGACCAAGAACAGGCCGTTCAGCTGAAAATATCGATGCTGTGCGCGAAGATGTGGAAGAGTGTCCAGAAACATCAACGAGGCGACGTGCCACGCAATTGGGCATTTCCAGACGGACCCTGCAGCGTATTTTGGTGAAAGACTTAAAGATGTTCCCGTATAAAACTCAAATGACTCATCAGCTGCTGCCTGCTGACCACCGAGCTCGTCTAGATTACTGCCAGCGCGTCATAAACCTCAACCTTGAAGAGGATGATTTTCCTTCAAAATTGGTTATGAGTGACGAAGCGCATTTCCATCTCTCAGGGCATGTCAATAAGCAGAATACTCGGTTCTGGGGCACTGATAATCCGCGCATTATTCAAGAAACACCTCTACACCCACTAAAAGTTACTGTATGGTGTGGCATCTGTGTTGACAGAGTGATCGGACCCTATTTTTTCGAAGACGCTGGAGGCAATGCGATAACTGTCACTGGAGAACGCTACAGAACCATGTTACGTGAGTTTTTGATACCCAGTTTAGACGAATTGGGGCTGGAGCACATCTGGTTTCAACAAGACGGCGCTACGGCACACACAGCGCGCGACACTATGGACTTAGTGAGGGACGCTTTTCCAGGCCGAGTTATCTCTCGTTTTGGCGATTTGCCTTGGCCTGCAAGATCACCCGATCTGACCAGTCCAGACTTCTTTCTTTGGGGTTTTTTGAAATCTCGGGTGTATGTGAACAAGCCACAGACTCTCGCAGCTCTAAAAGAAAACATTCGTCAAGAAATAACGAACATATCGCAGGAAGTGTTACGGCAAGTTATGCAAAATGTCATAAATAGGGCTCAAATGTGTATCAACTCTGGAGGTCACCATTTAAAAGACATCATCTTTAAATCCTAATGGTACGAAATTTAATGGCACAAATATACATTTAAAAAAATCTAAATCTAGTTTTCTAATTTAGAAAAAATGTTATAGCTGAACCAAATAGGGTCTTTACTTTTGCGCCACCCAGTACTACGGGCCTTAATCGCGTGAATAGTTTAAGGTAAAATACGTTGTTTATTGCCCGACGTTTCAACCGTATTGCAACGGCCGTGGTCACGGTCCACGCAGTCTTCTCATGACCACGGTAGTATTTTATGATTGTTTTGAACAAGCTTAGTTATGTTTAATTATTTTTTTTAATATACTGTGACATAATTAAGTTTATTGTACTTACTAAGTATTAATTTATATCTCCATAACAGATCTCTCTTCTTGCTACATGTCCGTATATCTCGAGATACCCATTTAGGTTTACTGTGTACTTTTACGATAAATTGAAATTCAGGGAAACTGAAATCTTAGAAAACCTTAAACTAATATGCTGAGTTTGTATCATCAGTTTTATAAATCTTTTAAAATGCCAAAGCTGCCATACAATTTATGAATTTTTGATTTTTTTCTGGGATGTATTCACGTTTCTATACTTTCGCGATGTTTACACATATTAGAATAGTATCGGGACTTAATTGCGTGGAAAATTTAAAGGCACGAACCTTTTATGGACCTAATATTAAAACCTTTTATTAATTAAATGTCGGGTAAATAAAAGGTTCGTGCTTTTAAATTTTTCACGCGATTAAGTCCCGATATCCGAATATCTAATTCTAATATTCACGTTTCGTTTTGATAAACTGTTGTCCACGATATTTTTTCAGTAAAAACTATCAGACCGGGTAGAACGACAGTCGTTATAATAAAAACATGTATTGTGTGAAGTCACAAGATTTTCCATAGTGCGGGAATTTAGTTTCTAAACGAGATACAACTCAAACTTGGTCATTTTTTCTGAGTACATACCTACCTACATATTCGTAAGTGCATCTTAGAGTGCGTCAAGTAGTCTTGTAAGCGAAGGGAGCAGGAAATTGATTCACTCCGGACCACTCCACGTCACTCACACTCGGAGGGGACAGAGGACTTGCAATCAATGATATGACATCTGGTCGTTGGGGGCAAGGGGACACGAGGGTTTTACTTTACTATGTATTTTGTTTTAATGGAAGACCATTCAGGCTTCATCATTATATACTTATTAGATGACGCGCAATACTTAAGAATGATTTGTATTTTTTTTTGTTTTATACGTTTTTGTTAGGACAAGGTTTGTATACCGGGTGTTATTTATATACTAATAACCTCCCGCACTTGTTTTATTGCCCGACGTTTCGACCGTATTGCAACGGTCTCGGGGTAGTCTACCGGTGACCACGGCCGTTGCAATACGGTCGAAACATGGAGAAATAAAACATAGCCATAAAATAAAATATGTACGCGATTATGCTTGTAAAATTCTATAATGTTTTTTTTTTTAAAAAACATAACTAGCAATGTGGGATTGAGTCCCACATTACTAGCAATCTTGTTAACCCCTCCAGATAAGCTCTAAGGTTTGTGGTAGGAGTGGGCTCACGTGCGTCGGTAGTATAATGGGTAGGAATCGAACCCGCGACCACACGATTGCGAGACTGATACCCTAGCCATTAGGCTACCGCCGCTTATAATGTGTACAAATCGAAAGTTTACGAACATATATTCTTTACTTTACACCAAATAACTTAGTAATATAAATTTTGAAAAAAATGCTTGTTAACCCTCTACTTAATTTTGTCACACAACCATTTACATCTGAGAGACCTCGGAGTAAAATCGATGTTTCTTTGTCAGATTTAAGGGCCTAAACCTCACAATAAACGATTTTACTCCAGTGAAATAGTGTGTAGGTGTTTAAGGTCATAACTTGTGAACAAGTGGAGAGAGGTTTAATACATTAAATATTTTCCAAAACTGATATAAACAAAGTTATTTAGTGTTAAGTAAAGAAGCCACGAGCGGAGCGGGAGGTTATTAGTATATTACAAAAATAAGGGGTTGATCGTAGAAGGGAGAAATTTTTTTGAATCCGGTATCATAAAAAAATAAAAATTTACCTAAAAATTAAAAAAAAAATTAGGTGGGGACTACCCTTAACATTTAGGGGGATGAAAAATAGATGTTGTCCGATTCTCGGACCTACCCAATACGCACACAAAATATCATGACAATCGGTCGAGCCGTTTCGGAGGAGTTAAATTACAAACACCGTGACACGAGAATTTTATATATTAGATATATTTAAAGATACTAGCAATGTGGGATTGTGGTCCCACATTACTAGCAATCTTGTTAACCCCTCCATCTAAGCTCAAAGGCTTGTGTTAGGAGTGGGTTCACGTCGGTAGTATAATGGGTAGGATTCGAACCCGCTACCTCACGATTGCGCTACCGCCGCTGCTGCTCCGCTCCTATTGGTCGTAGCGTGATATTATATAGCCTATAGCGTTCCAACTATCCAACAGTGAAAGAATTTTTCAATTGGGATCAGTAGTTCCTGAGATTACCGAGTTCAAACAAACTCTTCAGCTTTATAATAGGTATTAGTATACATACGTGAAGCAAAAAGTGGCGGTAACAAAGATTGTCGGTCTCAACATTGCACCTTGAAGTGACAGTGGCAACATGGAAATTAACTGCTAGTATTCGGCCAGCGTTTTCAAAATACTATAAACTAGCCAGTCTACAGACTGGTTATTTGATTATTAGCCAAAATCGAAGTCCCTTTTATATATTACTAGCTGACCTGCACAACTTCCTCTGCGTCAATTTTTCCCGTTTTTTTACTTTTTTGATGTTATATAGCCTATATAGCCTTCTTCGATAAATGGGCTATCCAACACAAAAAGATTTTTTTCATGTCGGACCAGTAGTTCCTGAGGTTATCGCGTTCAAACAAACAAACAAACTCTCCAGCTTTACAATATTAGTATAGACTAGCTGACCAGCGCTACTTTATTTTTGTTTTTCAACATTTTTCATTGCTGCTCTGCTCCTATAGGTCATAGCGTGACGTTATAGCCTATAACCTTCCTCGATAAATGGACTACCCAACTGTAAAATAGTAGTTCCTGAGATTATCGCGTTCAAACAAACAAACTTTTCCGCTTTATAATATTAGTATAGATAGAGGATAAAACATTACAAGACCTTAATTTAACTAATATGACAAAAATCCTTGTATTTTCCATGTTATTGTACAATTACTTAAAATCACTTTGTTATTTAATTTTCACTCTAGCTCTAACTTTTCAAAAATGTGAATATAAGAAACACACACGTAGCCAGGGTTTTCTTAAGTTCACATAATATAAATGACATCTCTCAACGCACACACACTTAAATAATATTGTACCTACCGTCAAATTTCACATTAGAAGGATTACAAAATCTAACAAACAGGGGATTGGCAGCATTGTCACAAAGCCGACGCGATGACAATGGTCGGTCGACTTGTAGTTTTTTCCAGATGTAATAAAGTTTAATCCGAAAATCCCCCCGGGCAAGTGGATGTTGTAGGCCAATTATTTGTGGGTAAGACGCTCGTTCAACGAACGGTACAAGACATCCATGGAGTCGCTCTCATATAGTAATCTATACTAATATTATAAAGCTGAATAGTTTGTTTGTTATAACGCGATAAACTCAGGAACTACTGGTTTGAATTGAAAAAAATATTTAGTGCTGGATAGCCCATTAATCGAGGAAGGCTAGAGGCTATATAACATCACGCTATATCGAATAGGAGCGGAGCATCAATGAAAAATGTTCAAAAACGGGGAACATTGACGCAGACGAAGTTGCGCGGGTCAACTAGTATTTCATATTCGATGTATCTACATATATATATAACTTTCAGTCTTTCTGTATCTGAGAGGCTTCTGCAACGCGTAAAATAAAATGTGAGCAGTCAGCATCTACTATAATGCCAAATATCATTGGAATATCATGGGGCATATTACATAGCGTTTCTATTTTATTTAATTTCGGCAAAGGGCAGTGTATTTCATAAGTATTGGACCTCACGTTTTCGGTGGAGCAAAATTCGATTGCATTATAGTATTTTTATAGCTCGCTAATTACTTTGTTCATACAATAACTGCATTTTTGAAAGATAGATTGTTATTGCTTCTAAAATTCGATTCCTGGCTCTGGACTTCAATTTTTTCTATCTTTCAAAAATGCAATTATTATATTCGATTGCATTGTTATCCATTCAGTACGTTTTATTCATCATAACCTCAATGTTGTATGTACTGCAGTTATTACAGTGGCATTTAAAATATAAGACAACCTCAAAACTGTACTCTTTCACACATAAAAAGACAAACATAAAACCTTCTTCCTGCTCTTTTTCAAGTAGCTTAGTAAAGTGCCTTCCTTCCGTTTCTGTTTGTGAGCTTCGATTGATGATGCGAGAAAATCTATAAGAGAAAATCATCTCTTAAATTGATTTGTATACATATTTTTATTTATGGAAAATAGAGAAAAAGCCGTGTAAATCGAAACACTAGTTGTATGTCATATACAGATATACCGTAGAAAGAAAATGATCATTATAAGGAAATATGTAATAATCCACTCCCGTCATGCCGCTGCGCTAAGATACCTTCGAGAAACAACAAAAATATCTTCCTGCTTTCCTAACAATTCCTTAGTTCAATGGCTTACTTATTGTTATCGGGGACTGCACGATTAAACGCAGCGACAAAAAAATCGCAAATGATATCGGCACAAGTTCTAGTGTTACTTGAAATGGTTTTATTATTGTGCTCATCACAGTTGTATTGTTTAGCAAGGACGTTCTTCAGTTTATCTGATCTTTATTGTAAGGTTGTAAGGTCTATTTTGGTGTGTTTTATAGTGTTTTGTATCTATGTACCGTTTTAGATTGTCGTCATAGATAGTATTTTGACATTTTCATCCCATTTTGGTGCATTGTCACCGCTGCAGGCTAATCGTTTGAAACGACAATGCGACGTTGTTGTCGATTCAATGTTTTGTTGTGTAATGTGTTTAGCTATCGTTTCCACAAACGAAGTGCTTTTTTGTATTCGTTTTTTCTACATTTCGGGTTTTTACTTACATTGAGGTTATATCCAATCTCATGTACTCTTCTTTTAATATTTTTGATCTCTTGTTTTTGCACCAGTCCTCTAATATGATGTATAATAATAATATAATGGTGGCAGCACCTTGCCTGCATATACAGTTTCTAAACAAAGAAACATTGTAAACATTGGCAATTTGAAAAGACTGGCTGCGAATTTGTATTGCTTGTTCTTTTCTCCGGCTTTACCTATTGTTTGCGTACAGGCATTACATGTAAGTAAATGTAGAATCGACTTTTCACCAGAGTAATATTTTGCTTCCTAAGTGAATAAAGATTTATCGTTATTATTATTTACTTTTTTATAGTTATAATTGCGTATTTATAAAGTACGAGGGTGGATCGAAATATTCGCGGCCTACCACATAAATACTTGACTTATTTTAATGTAACTGACCTCATTCGATTTGTTTACTCTCTGGTTGTCACATTGTAAAATTCTGTCACAATAGCATTATCTGTTTTTAAATTAGACTGAATTTTGTGAGCCTAAGTGCAGCGTTTTTAAAGAATGGAGAAAATTGAGCAACGTGCGGTCATCAAATACCTGTTTAAAAAAAAACTGACTCCAAAAGAGATTCACGAAGATATGTCAACAACATTGGGGGAATCTGCTCCATCGTATACGACTGTGAAAAAGTGGGTTGCAGAATTTAAACGCGGACGAGAGAGTATTGAAGATGACCCTCGCTCCGGCCGGCCTACGACGTCTACGACTGAAGAAAACATTGGGAAAATCTGTGATCTGATATTGGCAGATCGGAGATTGACCATCAGGGAGATTGCTGACACTATTGGCATCTCATATGAACGAACACAAAACATCATAGTCAATGAACTTGGATTTTCTAAGGTTTCTGCGCGGTGGGTCCCCAGATTGCTTTCAGTTGAACAAAAACGAATACGGCTCACGATTTCTCGCGACAGTTTGGAAATGTTTGAGACTGATCCACAAGATTTTTTGGACAGATTTGTTACAATGGATGAAACCTGGGTACACCACTACACCCCAGAGTCAAAACAGCAATCCAAGCAGTGGAAAAAACCTGATGAACCGACTCCAAAAAAAGCCAAAACAATTTTGTCAGCTGGCAAGGTGATGGCGTCAGTTTTTTGGGATGCTAAGGATGTCATCATGGTGGACTACCTTGCAAAAGGTGAGACTATAAACTCTGCTTATTACTGCACCCTTTTACGTCATTTGCGTGAAACGATCAAAGAGAAAAGGCCAGGACTACTCAGCAAGAAAGTGTTGTTCCATCAGGATAATGCACGCGTTCACACGTCTGTTGAATCAATGGCTCAAATTCGTGATTGTGGCTTTGAATTACTGCCCCATCCCGCCTATTCCCCTGATTTGGCACCTTCGGACTTTCATTTATTCCCAAACCTTAAAAAACACCTTGGAGGTCAAAAATTTTCATCAAATGAGGAGGTTGAAACCGCGGTGGGTGACTTTTTTGAAGGCCTTGAAGAAACTTTTTTTATGACCGGCATACAGGCGTTGGAAACCAGATGGAAGAAGTGCATTGAGTTAAGTGGAGATTACGTGGAAAAATAAAATTACTTTTGTTTATATTTTATATTGTTTTCTTGCTGAGGCCGCGAACTTTTCAATCCACCCTCGTATTAGTTGACCCGCGCAACTTCGTTTGCGTCGAATTCCCCCGTTTCTGCAATTTTTTTCATTGATGCTCCGCTCCTATTTGTCGTAGCGTTATGTTATATAGCCTATGACACTCACAAATAACGTGACTTTCTATGCTAGATTTTCAAAATCGGTTCTCTAGATCCCCCTATAACGTTACAAACTCGCAAACTTTACCTCTTTATAATATTAGTATATGTAGTAGTAGAAGTGTGCTTAGTTTTGCATACATAATTTAATAAGATTTCTATTTTCTCTGTTTAATTTCCTGTTGGAAAATTTATAAGTGCAAAGCAAGCTTTCTCCTACGACTTCGACCCTGTTTGTTTGTTTTAATAGAAAATGTAGATGTGGTATGCTGATGTATAAACTTTATAAAGTGTTGTCAAAATCTATTCAGTAAATTTTGCGTAAAGTAGAAACAAACATCCATCCAATATTTATAGAAAGTTGTAATATTTTATCTGTAAATTCAATTCCCGTTATACCAATACAAAGCATGTTCACCAAGTACACCACTTTACGTTATTTAATCCTCATCAACCATTCAGTTTAAGCCCATCCAGGTGCACAGAGCCCAAAATATAACTCTTCAAAACGTTATAATACAAATTATATAATTGATCATAGTAATAACCGAATGAAAAGGCGCCAAAAACAACAATAGGCATCAGTTGAAAACATCCTTAGTTCAAAATAAGATTTAATAATGTTTTGTTAAAACCCAATGTTCTTTTATCAAACCTTTCTGTCGATTTTACTTGTACCTTCAACCATTTGTAACAGACCTCTTTTGCACCCCAATCGTCTTCATCATTTAAACTTAAAATAAGTTCTTTCATGGCGTTTAGAAGATCAGGTTATAGTGGTTCTATGTCAACAGCATCTTACGTTTAGTTAGTTGGTTTTTGTTATTAAAAATCTTTGAACACAATTGCGTGGTACGGGTGCCTTTCTATTGAATGTATTGTTTGGAGTTTAACCGATCTGTTCGATGCTGCTCAGTTTTTTGTCGATTTTTTAAAATTGTATATTTAAAAAATAATCTGAAAATACATAAAACACTTGTTAATATATATGTCTTAAGGATTTTACTCGTAGTTGTTATGTAGTTTGTTGGTTTCAAACGATAAACGCGCTATTAAAATTATGACAGCTCAGTTTTTTCCCATTTGCACAACTTACTGGTTTTTTTGTAAACTGTTGTCGTTTTACTTCGGAAGCTAGCAAACAAACCAAACGTGACCAAAAGTGTGTAAGATATGATCCTATCATATTTTCGCCGAGTGTATCTACTCCAAGTCAGACCACCTGTTTTGTACGTTTTTGGTTAAGCAACCGGCTACGATACTTTAGTAGGTACCTAGTCGATAGACGTTAGGTTTCTAAATGTTGATAAACTTTCGCGATTTGTACACATTATGAAAATATAATATATTAGGGGTCCTAATCGCGTGAATAATTTAAGGTAAAATATCTTACCGGTCGAAACGTCGGGCAAAAAACAAGATATTTTACCATAAATTATTCACGCGATTAAGATACATATATTTTTCACGATATATATATTTTCATGACGTTAGCTCTATACCCGTCCGCCTGTGCATTTAAAACCTTCGCCATTTCGCTGTCCTGATATGTACACACCAATTTACCGGTCGAAACGTCGGGCAATAAACAAGGTATTTTAGCATAAATTATTCACGCGATTAAGACCCGTAATATATTTATTTTTTCATGACGTTAGCTCTATACCTGTCCGTCTGTGCTTTTAAAACATTCGCCATTTCGCTGTTCTGTTATGTACACACACCAATCGTTTTAGTTATTATAAATACGAACGTGTGGTTTAGGACCACTGCTAAACCACAGATAGATTTTGCAATTTAGTATAGATAACTTTAAGCGTGGTCGTCTATTTTTAACCCCTGCCACAAAAGTTGAGGTGTTATGAGATTAATTATATGTATATACACAAAGTTTAAAATGTGTTTAAAATCTGTCTGGTTCTTAACTATGTATGATGAAAATAGTGTTTTGAAGATATTGATTTTTTGTCTCACGTCTTAACCTTATGTGATTATTGCAGCTACCACACAAATGGCAAATAGTTCATCAGCACACACTATTCTAAATGCGTCTAAATACTTATTAAACGTTAAACATTATGTAGTACGTAACTAGTTAGTTGCGGTATTTATTTGGGACGGGCCATCTCGACTGCGGGTTGGTCCGAATGCCCTTGGCAACAATATTGTCCCCGTGTGCTGTGTTTGGGCACTCCTGGCACTTCGCACACTTGTCTATGTGTGCGTAGGCGGATCCAGGGGGGGGGGGGGGGGCATGTAATTGGACAGTTGTTTTATGTACAGAATTTCTTGTATTGTATTGAATTTATTACCCAATTGCCTATTGTGCTCCCCCTTGTAGTACGTGCAACTCACACTTAGCCGGGCAAACGAATTGAACCCCCCCCCCCCCCACTGCGTTTGCCTCTCTCCCTCCCAGATTGAATCCCGGATCCGACCATGTATGCGTGTCTTGTTGCCACCTCATATTATACTCTATCAAGTGAGATAGAGTAGTTATAATTTCAACAGATCCATAATACTTTATACCCGTACCACGCAATTTGTGTTCAAAGATTTTTAATAATAAAAACCCAACTAACTAAACGTAAGATGCTGTTGACATAGAACCACTATAACCTGATCTTCTAAACGCCATGAAACATCTTATTTTAAGTTTAAATGATAAAGACTATTGAGGAGCAAAAGAGGTCTGTTATAAATGGTACAAGTAAAATCGACAGAAAGGTTTGATAAAAGAACATTGGGTTTTAACAAAACATTATAGCAATATTTTCACTAGCGAATGTTTTGTCTTATTCTATTTTTTTTTAATAAACAAAGACATAATATTCGCATCTAATATACTGTTACTAAAGTATAATCAACCCTCCACACTCGGGACGCTTATTTATGTGTGTTTTGTTGTCTCCTCATATTACAATCTATCCTCCCTATTCTTAATACTTTGATAATAGCATTTAATGAAAATAGAATGAAAACCAGAGACAAAACATGGGGTAAGTATGGGATGTATCTGATAATTATATGATAACTGGCGGACGACGGCTGAACCACTTGAGCATCGTCCGGAAGGAATTGGAGCTAACGCTATGCTGGCCGTAAGGGTGGATAAAGGCGCTTCTGCATCATGTGCGTTCTTGTTACTGCTGCTTGATTTGACCTTGCTTAACCACACCCTGGGCAAAGCTACCATCAATAATACGTCATACAGTCAGAAAAAAAATGCTCTTATAACTACCGAAAGAAGGTTTAGCAGCCCTGCCGTTAGCAACATCAAAAGGCATGTAAATAAACGAAATCCGAACAAAAACCAAATACCTAAGTAATCCTAAAAATGCGAACAGAGCAACAACTTCATTTGTTCGCGATATTAGTCGAATCAAAACAAATTTTATTAGTCTACTTAATTTATTTAACGAAATTTAAAAGTAGGTTTGAAAACAGTCTTGACTACGAACCTGGCTTAGTAATAAGATTTTTCATAGATGCCTGGTTTAATCCAGTACTATCGTTAGCCCAGGTTTAGTCTTGCTTTTGCAATAAGACAGCCAAAGTTTACGAAGTTTTGTTTCGGGAAATTAAACTAGACCTACAGGCCACATTTCCCGTTCGTTCGTTGACGACCCTGGGAAAACATTCGAGGCTTTCCTATCTCTATTCCTTTAGCAAGTTACCTCATCAACCTCATTAACCAAAATAAAGTAAAACGCTCAAGCAAAACATTGAAATTAGGCGCGAAATCGCTCACGAGCTCGCAAAAACCTCGTTAGGAGCCGCCATATTTGTTCGACGACAGGAGGCACCCCTATATACACAAGCACACACAACACTGTCCTCTCACTTACACATGCCGTACAAAAACATGACTTATTGTCTAAGAGTTAAAGATGAAACTCCTGTGCGTTAGTGTGGTTCTAAACGCAAGTTGCTCTTTAGGGTGTGTAGGCTAGGGGTGTGGGTAACACCCTCCAGTGTCGCGTTGTGCGACGCAATAGCTCGTATGTGAAATGGATATGCAATGCGATATGTGAAAGTGATATTTTTAGGTGAATGGTTTTTAAGAATTTCTTTTTAAATCGCCTTTAAAAATGTATGAGCCGTTGATGAAAGTGAAAAAATTGATACGAAATAAAACGAATAAAAATGACTATGAAAAAACTATGTTCGTTTTTTCATAGAGTCGAGTTGCTGTTTGATTTAATCATATGATTTTCTTATGCTTTTTTTTTAACAAAAAAACATCTAACTGACTTCAATCATGGTTGACTTGCTGGCATTAATTGTGGATATTCGTTGTCTGTCTCCGAAACTCATCATCAGATCTTTACGTATGGGATCATTTCGGTTTAAACTTTCAAGAATTTTAAAAACCATCTGTACCTACATACCTATATGACGGTGTTATGCCCGAACATACATAAAAAAAATAAAAGCAATTCGGATAATTGAGAACCTTCTTTTTTTTAAATATTTAAATTAAAAATAATACTTTAAACTAATTTGTACTGTTTTTAATCGTATTTTTCTAACCATGGTGACTTATATTTTGCTCTCACATTGCATCATCAGATCTTAACTAATAAATACCCATTTGGGTGTCAAGTCAATACCATTTTATGTTGCTGACTAAGTGACTACGTTTTTATCTTAAAAATTCTTAGTAATAATACTGATTGTACAGAACACCTAACAAAGACCCTCCATAGAATATACCGAAAGCTCAACCAACTATATGCAACATAGTTGTATATAGCTGTATGGTGGTGCCTGCTATTAGAACTTAAAACCTCAAACTTCAAATGGATTAGGAAGCAAACGAAAATTGGAAGGACTAACAGTCACATTATGTGGACTGCGATCACATAATTTTGCATTTTTTAAATTATTTAGCTGTGCGAAATGAAAACACGTAGGTAGTTAGGTGGTTATGCGTAGTACACTTCACTTGTAACTACGATTAAGTAGGTAGTATTCTTGATTTTAAACTTGCTTAGGTAATCTATCTATACTGCCATTATTAAATTTTACTTAACCATTTATAAAATTTTATTAGTTTTTATGATTTCACAATTTTGTTATCCATAATTTTATAGTTTCTTTTAAGTTTAGTTTTGTTTTAGTATAACAGAGTTGCTACTTTCTATGTTAGCTGTGGTTGCCTGTAGGTAATTGAATGAGCACATGGCATATATTTGTAACTTTATTATTATAAATGTTGATAATCTTTCGCGATTTGTACACATTATTAAAATATATATATTACGGGTCTTAATCGCGTGAATAATTTAAGGTAAAATACCTTGTTTATTGCCCGACGTTTCGACCGTATTGCAACGGCCGTGGTCACGGGAAGACTCTCGTCGGGCAATAAACAAGGTATTTTACCTTAAATTATTCACGCGATAAAGACCCGTAATATATATAATTTAATAACTTTATTATTGTTTAAGATGTGTGTATCAGTTTCTTGGTGACCCTAAAAATAAAAAAATGTAAAGTAGCTGTGTCTGTACATTGAAGATATTTAAAAAAACTAATCATTATCGATTTTTTTTTTGTTTGTTTTTACTTCCCACTTTATTTTGCTATGTTAGAATCATTCTAAAGGAACAGAAACGCCCTGTGGTTATAACAACATCGTGTAATAGATTGTAAGTATTTACTATGTATTTCATTTTAAGTGAACTACGTTCTCATCTATACTACTCGTAATATTGTAAAGCTGGAGAGTTTGCTTGTTGGTTTGAACGCGGTATTCTCAAAAACTATTAGTCCGAATGGAAAAAAAAAATTCTGTTGGGTAGCCCATTTATTGAGGGAGGCTGTAGGCTATATAACATCACGCTACGACCAATAGAAGCGGAGCAGCAATGAGAAATGTTGCAAAAACGGGGAAAATTTACGCAGACGAAGTTGCGCAGGACAGCTAGTGAGAAATAAATGTCTTTAAACCTAACCCTAATTTAGATTTTCTGAATCCAAAACAGTGCTAAGTTTTTTTGTGTCTATTTGTTTGTTAGTTGAGGGTTGACGTAAAACTGCTGAACAGATACTATTCAAATTTTGGGAGACATAACCTCCTATGTCCGGATAAAGTTATAGGCTATATATCATCCCGCTACTTTCCTTAGAACCTGAACAATAACGTGTCTTAGGTAATAAAATTGTTGTCTTATCGATTTAAAACTCAGCAAAAGAGTATGGGGAATTCGGATGACTATACTTAAATGGATCCAGGTAAAGTACCTATGTGGATGATAATTGATGGTCATATGCTCTATGGTAATTAGTCATTAAGATTAAGTACTTACATAATAATATTATCTCTAAATGTTGATAAACTTTCGCGATTTGTACACATTATGAAGATATATTACTCATTTACCTCTTGCTCCTTTCCTTCAGCTTGGAAACAGGCACACATTATACCTTTACCAAAAACTAATAATCCTACCTTATTAACTCACTTTAGACCTATTTCTATTCTTCCATTTCTTTCTAAAGTCTTTGAGCACTTAGTACACAAACAACTATCATTTTTCTTAACATCGAACTCAATCATTTCCTCATTCCAATCAGGGTTTCGCGCTGGTCACAGTACAGTAACAGCACTTCTAAAAGTTACGGATGATATCCGCTGGGCAATGGAGAATAGATCCCTTACTGTTCTTGTACTGCTTGACTTTAGTAGCGCCTTCAACTCTGTAGATTTCGACATACTACTAGGTATCCTTAAATCTATAAATTTCTCTTTTTCTGCTTTAACCTGGTTTAATTCATATCTTCGGGGACGCTCTCAGTGTGTTCGCCTTCAGGAGTCTCACTCTGACTGGTGTAACCTCACCGAGGGTGTTCCTCAGGGTAGCGTTCTCTCTCCTATTCTTTTTTCAATATTCATTAACTCTGTTATTAAAGTTATCTCTTCCAGTTTCCATCTTTACGCAGATGACTTGCAGCTTTACCGGCATTTCCCTGTTGCTGATGCTAGTTCGGCTATTGCTGCAATGAATCATGACCTTGCTTGTGTGAACGATTGGGCCAAGTCATTTGGTTTGCAAATAAACCCTGCTAAGTCACAGGCCATGATCATAGGCAGCAGATTTTTTCGTAATGCGGTGGATGTTACATCTTTGTCGCCATTATACCTTGATGGTATTCGCATCGACTATACCGAAACTGCTAAAGATCTGGGTGTAATTATTGACTGTAATCTATCGTGGAGTACTCATGTCAGCGAGGTCAGTCGAAAGGTACATTTCTCTATGCACACATTAAGATGCCTTCAGAGTTTCTTGCCTTTGAAGACTAAAATTTGTTTGGCCCAGTCTCTTATTCAGCCGATTATAGACTATGCTGATGCCTGCTATTTGGATGCCACAGAGGAGCTATTAAACAAACTTGAGCGTTTGCAAAACCTGTGTATTCGTTTTGTTTTTGGTCTCCGAAAGTATGATCATGTCTCTCACCTTCGTAAAGAACTCAAGTGGCTCCCAATCCGACTTCGCAGGAACACTCGCATTCTCTGTCTCCTTTTCAACATCCTACATAACCCATCTTATCCTCCTTACTTGCGAGAGCGGTTTTCTTACGCTCGTACTAACGATGCACCATGCAGGTCGCATCTTAGATCTCTCCTTAAATTCCTTCCTCATAAAACCGACTATTATTCTTATTCCTTCTCTATTCATGCTGTAAGATTGTGGAACTCACTTCCGCCTAGCATACGCGACTTAAAAACTATTTCTCTCTTTAAGAAACGTGTAAAAGAGCATTACCTTTCCTCTTAATAGGTACATTTTAAATATTTATGTATTAATATGTATTTATTTATAAGCATAAGCATTATGTATTTATATAAGTATATATTTAGATATTTGTATGTATATATAGTTATATTTCTTAGTTTAAGACGCTATCATATTTATTACCTTCTTTTAACTCTCGCACACTATTAGTCTACATTATTCTTCTACACTTTTCCTTTCGCAGGTCTGCTGGCAGAAATTTCTTTAGAAATAAGCAGTACCTTTGTACTCAATTGTATTATGCCATTTATAATTGTTTTTACAGTGTGTACATAAATTATAAAATAAATAATAAATAAATAAAATATATATAAGTATTACGGGTCTTAATCGCGTGAATAATTTAAGGTAAGATTCCTTGTTTATTGCCTGACGTTTCGACTGTATTGCAACGGCCGTGGTCACGGGTAGACAGCTGTCTACCGCGCGATTAAGACCCGTAATATATATATTTTCATAATATTATCTCTATGCTAAAACTTGCGTTTGGAGATAAAGCCGAGTTGGGTGTCATTTGATTCATTTTAACGAGTCCAATATTTCCTAATATCTGAAGGCGTACTTAAACTACACTTTTTGCTAATACTCTTAGAAATATGTACTACAAATAAAACTATTATATGTATATTATCTTCAATACGATTGAACCGATTTTCATTAAACTTGACTTAGAATCATCCCTATTAAACTTGTTTTCTGATAAAACCATCGAGTCATAATCATACCATTCGTTGAGGAGTTACGATATCACAGAGAACATACCTTAAAAAAAGAAAACACGCAAACATTTCACCTTTATAACTTAAAAAAGAATGAACCGCCTTCACCGAATACGAATTTCACTGACTCATTCATTTAGGAGTTACGATATCACAGAGAACACACATTAAAAAAAGAAAACACGCAAACATTTCACCTTTATAACTTAAAAAAGAATGAACCGCCTTCACCGAATACGAATTTCACTGACTCATTCATTTAGGAGTTACGATATCACAGAGAACACACATTAAAAAAAGAAAACACGCAAACATTTCACCTTTATAACTTAAAAAAGAATGAACCGCCTTCACCGAATACGAATTTCACTGACTCATTCATTTAGGAGTTACGATATCACAGAGAACACACATTAAAAAAAGAAAACACGCAAACATTTCACCTTTATAACTTAAAAAAGAATGAACCGCCTTCACCGAATACGAATTTCACTGACTCATTCATTTAGGAGTTACGATATCACAGAGAACACACATTAAAAAAAGAAAACACGCAAACATTTCACCTTTATAACTTAAAAAAGAATGAACCGCCTTCACCGAATACGAATTTCACTGACTCATTCATTTAGGAGTTACGATATCACAGAGAACACACATTAAAAAAAGAAAACACGCAAACATTTCACCTTTATAACTTAAAAAAGAATGAACCGCCTTCACCGAATACGAATTTCACTGACTCATTCATTTAGGAGTTACGATATCACAGAGAACACACATTAAAAAAAGAAAACACGCAAACATTTCACCTTTTATAACTTAAAAAAAAATGGATCATGTTTTAATCTATATCTCTAGTGTTTTATAAGCTGGAACAACGTTTTATATACTAAAACCTACCCAGAAAAATATGCAGTCGAACAGCGAAAATCCCATTTAAATCGGATCATGAACTTTCGAGAAAATCGCGAACATACATACATACGTACCACCATTTTTAAAGGCAGTTAAAAAAAGTTAAGATCCGTTCCGTAGTGTGAATACAAACCAAGGTATTCCAATAAATGTAACAAGCCTGCATTGTGATGTAACGAGAAATTCCTGCGTGGAAAGAATTAAATACTTGTAGGTATAGTCATCAGGGTCCGTAGCTTCGTATCGATTGCTATTATAGACCCTTCCACCCTCGTGGCTTAAGGGTAATCGCACACGGCAGCATCTTTTCGGTTATAAACCGATTGCAATAAATGTAATACATTACATATTGTCTTTATGTAGGGAAAGTGTAATTTAAAGGTGTGCTTAAAGTCAAGAATAGGCTTGTTTCCAATTAGTCAAACAGTAACTCTTCAAGAAATGTCAAAACGCAGATTTTATATGGAGATCTCATACAAATAACGGCCTATGACGTCACTATTTTCAAGACAAATTACTTCTTTTTATGATATGACTAGGTGACCTGCGCAACTTCGTCTGCGTAAATTTTCTCCGTTTTTGCAACTTTTTCCTTGCTGTTTCGCTCCAATTAGTTGTAGCGTGATGTTATATATAGCCCTAACCTTCCTCGATAAATGGGCTATCTAATAGTAAAAAAAAATCGGTCCAGTAGTTCCTGACATCATCGCGTTCAAACAAACAAATAAACTCTTCAATTTATACTCATATTATAAAGCTGAAGAGTTTGTTTGTTTGAACGCGATAATCTCAGGAACTACTGGTTCGAATCGAAACATTATTATATTTAATTTAATTACCTATTATTACTTTTGGATAGCCCATTAATTCAAGAAGGCTAAAGGCTATACAACATCACGATAGGACCAATAGGAGCAGAGCAGCATTGAAAAATGTTGCAAAAACTGGGAAAATTGACGCAGACAAAGTTGCACGGGTCAGCTAGTTTTATAATATTAGTATTAAGTAATAGAAAGTAGAAAAAAAACAAAGCTGGGATGATATAACATTTGTCCCTTAGGTGGCTCAACTGTTCAATGCCCCTTATATAGAAAGGACGAATTAATTCCAGCAATTAATAGAGGGCTTAGGGCTGAAGTGATCCCCCTTCGGTCGGATTCAATTATTGATGCCTCCGCTGTCGCTCCTCTCCGCACGCCTGAAACCTTAGCGGGGGAGTGTTTTGCTGATCGTGTCGTAACGCAAGAACTTTGGTAAATAAACCATACCGAATTTACGAAACTTTTTTTGGGAAAAAGCATTACCCTTACTTCTGTCACGGTCGAGTAAAGTCAAGCAAAGTGTTATGTTATAAAATCAAAGGAAAATTTTGATGAATCATATTCAGCAATATATAAAAAAATCACAATTTAGCTAATAAATAGAAATTTCATATTATAAAGTCTGGGGATCTGATGTCTCATAGTTGGATACAACTGTTTTTTTGCGGAATCTTATATACGGTTTTTAAACTTATGAAATGATGCTAGACTATGTAGAATAATAGTATATAACTTGCCAAATGGTCTGATTCATTTCTTTGCACTTCTAAACTTTAAATCGCTTTTTTTCTAAAGTTAGAAAATTTTGGTTGGATCTTTTACGCATAACCCTATTTTGGGACAACGTTTTATACAATTAAAAGCTTCCCCAGTATAAGTCGAATAGCGTCGAAAACTTTATTCAAATGGAATCAGTACTTTTTTGATAAAACACGAATACATTAACATAAGGTTCAAACACTACGAACCCTGTCTGTGTGTTTTTTGAAGCCTGTCAAAAGAGGAACCAATTAAACCACCAATGAAAAAGAGTTGATAAACTTTCACGATTTGTACACATTATGAAAATATATATATTACGGGTCTTAATCGCGTGAATAATTTAAGGGAAAATACCTTGTTTATTGCCCGACGTTTCGACCGCAGTTACCAGTGGCGGAGGGTTTTTAGAACACAATTACTTTCGGCTTCCCTTTGGATCCTATTTACATACTATTATAGGTACAAAGAAACGTGTCCACCTAGACATACTTTTACTACCTACCTTGGAAAAATTTTAACCCTTCCGCTCTGTAAGTTACACAACATTCGATCATTAAAAACGACAAACTAATACAAATACAAAATTATTTATTTGCTAAATACAGGTTACATTCTGATGTTACAAAAATTATTGCACACATTTATAACCTATTACCTGACCCGCGCAACTTCGTCTACGTAAATTTTCCCCGTTTTTGCAACATTTCTTATTGCTGCTCCGCTCCTTATTTCTCCACTATTTAATGGATGTTATTATACATGTAAACCTTCCTCTTCAATCACTCTATCTATTAAAATAAACCGCATCAAAATCCGTTGCGTAGTTTTAAAGATTTAAGCATACATAGGGATATAGGGACTGAGAAAGCGACTTTGTTTTATACTATGTAGTGATATTGCAATGTCACACTATTATAAAAAAAGTAGGAAAGCATGTTTTAATTGTCACGAGCGAAAACGAGAAAAATGTAATCCGCTGCTTTCATCTATTATGTATTAGTTTATTGTTTTTATGTAACGTATTTGTGTAATTGTAGTTTAAATTATGTATTAGTTTTATTAAGTTTTTTTTTATGTACCTATGTATTTTGTATATGAGCCTTAGTAGCCTGAAATAAATGGTTATTATTATTATTATTAACGCCGCGCCGGCGCGCAGCGTTGCGACACTGACATATCTAAATTTGGTCAATTGTCTACATATTAAGGTAAGCGACACCTCAAAAATTTAGACAATTGATCAAGTTTTTATATGTCAGTGTAGTTTTTATATGCTGAGCGCTTGTAACCTATCTACACCTTTTTTACTTAAAACATAATTTAGCTTTGGATAAAGTCCAAAGCTATGACTACTATTCAAATGTTTTGAATTTTCTAAGCATACAATAATTAAAATATTTAATGATAAAAAAAAAAGTGGTACTTACTAAAAGTAAACTAATTTTGACGACTTTTTTTAAAGAGACTGATTTGTCATTTGTCTGACAGAGAAATTCGACGTTTTTCTCAATTTTTAGTTCTTCTTTGAATTATTAAAAAAAAAAATAATAATAACGTGTACTTTTTAGAAGAAATACTACTACTACTTTTATCGTAACAGAATAACTTCTAGGTATTTTATTGTGTTTTTATGTCATAAAAACAGTTTACAAAGATCTCATTGATTTTCTCCATTCTCTGTGCTTACGTGAGTAGGTACGTCACATGGCTGTATTTCATCGTAAAAGATTTTTCTGCTACAATCTTACGCCCACATACTGTCGTATTGTACAAGACAGTACGTGGGCGTAAAATTATAACAGAAAAAACATGTAATAGGCTTTGTTCTATTTATGTTTTAAGCACAATGTGAATAGGTATCACGACTCACGATGTATCTATACTTAATATTATAAAGCGGAAGAGTTTGTTTGTTTGTTTAAACGCGCTAATCTCAGGAACTACTGGTCCAATTTGAAAAATTCTTTTTTTGTTGGATAGACCAATTATCGAGGAAGGCTATAGGCTATATAACATCGCGTTACGACTAATAGGAGCGGAGCAGCGACGAGAAATGTTGCAAAAACGGGGAAAATTTACGCATACGAAGTTGCGCGGGACAGCTAGTTACAAAATAAAAGATCTCTCACTCAAATTCGAAACGACCGAAGCGATTCGTACGGTTTTTACCAATTCACCGTTCGTATAATTTCATTTTCGTTGTTTTGTGCAAATTGGTTTAAATACGAAGACGGTTGCAAAGTTATCTATTTAAAATGAAGGCATGCTACCGGTGCAAAGCCAGGGCGGGTTGCTGGTATTATATTAATAAACATGTCAATAAATTAATATTATAGGTTTTTGTTTTAAAACTAATCTGTGCTTCAAAAGACTTGGCAAACGACCCCTTCTAGTGTATAAACAACAATCGGCGACTTTTTTTGAAAACTTTAATTGAAAAAACGATTTCCTTCTATTACAGTGTCTAGGTGTTTAACGAAAATATTTATTCAATTACTAGCTTATGCCCGCGGCTTCGCCCGCGTGAGATGGATGGTTAACAAAATATTTAAACGGCAAAGTTTCATACTAACTTTGCACCACCGTTTTACCCTCTTAGGGGGTAAATTATCAAAACTCCTTTCTTAGTGCTCCCTACGTTTTAAAAGGAACCCTTGTGCAAAATTTCAAGTTTCTAACCCTTATAGTTTAGACCCTGCGTTGATATGTCAGTCAATCAGTCAGCTTCTCCATTTATATATGTCGTAGTCATCCGACTACGATATATATAAAAGGAGAAGCTGTTCATTTCATCAAACGTTGAGTAGGTATTCATCGTTCTGGTCAGACCACATCATGATGTGACGAGCACTTATTGTGCTATATCACGAAATGTCACCATTTAATGATATGGTTGGGCACATCACGAAATGTTTAATTATACGATCCGACCACGACGTAGGTATATATAGATCGCTCCATTCGTGCTTCCTTTAAAATGATTAAAGTTTATCCTTTATAAATTTAACCAAACAGCAGTAACCAACATTTACCCGCAACTATAAAACTATGTTTAAACATAAATAAAATTTAAAAGTTACCCTTTAAACACAAAATTCGCGGGCGCCAATTAAACGGATAGTAAATTCTGTAAATCAGACTCTTGTGCCATCAAGCGTCTAGGTAAAATTACCATGGCCCCTGAAACACGAAACACTAGTTGGCGAGGCGCGTAACAAGAGAAGTAAGGCAGGGTACAGAACCGCGGGCCGAGCGGCGACAGAGCCGAGAGCTCGCTAATTGCCACTTGAGCGCCAATTACGACGACGATACGCCAACGATGCGCGGTGAGGTCTTGCCTTTTGTGCCTTTATAATATAAAATAATGAAGGTAAAAATTTTGGTGAGGTGCGGTGAGCCATTCTATTGATAATTTTAGGCCTTGAGAGTACAAAACGAAAGCTTCATAAGTACTTCATTCCAGCAACATCGCTCACGGACACGTAGGAATACCTTCGGAAATGAGAGTACAAAACGATAACGTTTTGTACTCTCAGTATTTCATGCTTTTAACTACCGGGACTCGGGACATGCATGGATATTAAAATGAACATGATACAATACATTGCTTCATAAGTCAATTAGTTTCTAATAAATTTTATACTTTTTAACCTATTCTTTAAACTATTTTTTATTATTGTTTTATTATCAAATATTGACATACCTACGTAAACGTATTTTTTTATAGTTACATTGCGTTAAAGTAACAAAATGTAATGTTATGTATTTTGTTGCATGCGTATAGGTGGAAACATTAAGAGGCTTATATTGTGAATACTGTAATTTTGCCTAACAGAAAACGTACAAGATGTTTGTTTCCCAACATATAAATAAATAAAAAATTGAAATAGATTGACTTTGCTGTCTCTGTATTGTCGTTGCTGTCACGTTGTTATTAGAGGCAAGTGATTATTTGGTCGAAAGAACAGTTCTACCGAAAGAGGAGTCTAGTGTAAAAATCGATCTTCCATCTGTCTACAGAGATGACCCACATCAACCGTTTGTGTTTATTATAACGGCAATATACACCTGATTGCAATTTTAAGGTTATTATTGAGTTACTCAAAATAAAAGATAAGTGAAGAGAGTTGTTGGTGATGTAGGTAATACTCATAGCCTAATCCACGGCTATATTATGAGCAAATTAGGTAAGATAACATTGCCGAAGATCACAGAACATAAACTTTTGTGTAGAGTATATGTGTACAAATCGCGAAAGTTTATTAACATTTATAGTACCATATAGTTACCAGTGGTAAATTTTAAATTTCAGTGTATTTTAGCACATCATAACCTTAAACTTAAATAACCGAGATACCGAAGTAATCAAAAGAAAAGGCATGTTTTGGAAGATCTTAATATTTCAGGAAATCTCTTAACAACTACCATATCCTTTTAGGAATGTAATTGTTGGTTCATATAAACGCGACTGGAGCCAAGGCACACTCCAGTAAATAATACTAATACTAGGTACCTACAAAAAATCACCTCTCTGCAAATAAGAGCCCGCTTAATTCTTGTACTAAGTCGTAGGCTAAGTTGGAGGGTCGGGAATGAAGAGCGAACGAATGTGGAAACACTCGAGCTGAGCGCGGATTACGTAGCGAAGCCGAGCCACTTTTCACAGTACGACTCGACAAAAGATGTCGTTATGCCGAGCGCTTACGACCGTGTGCACCCTGCGTGCCACTCGAGTTTCCTCTTAAAAAAACCTTAGTACCTTGCGTCTAATGCTGTATTGTATACGGTCGTGTGTATTTGCGTTTATGTATTGGCTTTATGTAAAGGGCTATAGCGTTGGTGTGAACAAACTATTGACAATACTTACAGGTATCCGTATACTTTTTTATTACATGGTACTTACATCTTGGTGACTACATATAAACCATCACTCGAGATGGGTACTTGTTATCTCTACCGCTCGCGCTAGCACGCACAAGTCCTATCCATTCTAGTAATTTCCTTAGGTTTATAATCCCATGAATATCAAAATAACCAAAAGCTGTTTGTTAACAAGCTACTAAACATCAAACAACACATACCTTTAACTATACCCGAACAGAACCATAAATAATAAACAGAACATAAACAAATCAAAATCATAAAGTGATGCGCGAAACGAAATTATACGGACCCATTTCATGAATAATAGATGACGCGACAGCGTGAACCCTGCGTAGGTATCATTACTAGCCTCTTGTGCGTAATTAATCGCTAGGGCTGCCCATGACGAGGCTTGCTTTATTAAATTTTAGCGCTTTCCGACCGCCCCCCACACCCCTGAGAGGGTGGCAGGGACGGGATGAATAGAGCCATCACTTTTACTATTCACTGCGGACGGTGGATTAGCGAGATGAATTTCCTGATCCCCGAGGGGGTACAAATTGTGCGTACCCCCTCACTATTGATGCGGATTTGCTCCGATTGCGTCGCGATTATTCAACGATTGTAACGAGTTTTTTTGTTGCCGAAATGATAATTAAATATTTGATGTATACTTATTTCTCTATCAAGATCAACGCCTATGTATCTGTCCACTGTTCTCTGGTTATAATTATCACATAACTAGTCTAAATAAGTAAGGGCATGACACATATATATACCTAGGTATCTAGGCAATATGTGTCATGTCCTTACTTATTAAAAGTTTAATAACTAAAGAATTAGTTTTCCAACAATTATTTAGTGGATATTTTTTATCGTGATGAATTTGTGAGGTGTGTGTGAAAATTTGTCCAACCGGTTTTTTTCTTCAATACAAACAAGTTGTACTCAACTTGTTTCTCCATTTAGTAAAGATTTGTCTTAAGCTTGTGTCCCAACCGTGGGAACACCATAAGGCTGATTATTTATATTTAAGTTTGATCTTATTCAGTTAGAAACCCTATTTCTCCTTTCTCGTTTGTGTCTTTGGCATCTGGCATGGCAGTCTTGATTTAAGTCAACACTTCTAAACTAAATATACTCTTTACTTTTAGATTCTGGATGTAAAAAATATTTTCGCTGTTTCTAGACTGATTATAATCGAAATATAAAAACAACTGCTACATATTTTGCCCCGTATCCAATTTGCGATGCTAATCAAATTTTAAAACTAATGGCCAATTCAGATTTACATTAGGTCTGACAAGCTGCCCTTTTATGTACGCATGCATTGCTATGTGCGACCACCCATACACACATACACGCCCGAGGGTGTAATATTTTTCACCCCAACAAAAACATACCACCGTTTTAGCTCGAAGCGAAAGTTTCGCCCCTTTGTCCAAGCACAATACACGTTCGTTATATTTTTTTTAATAAACCGGCTCGGTAAAGCACAGAATCGATGGCCGCCGGCGAATAGCTCCCGAATCACTCAGTTAATTATTGACACATCCGTTTTTTATTCGGATCCCCGGCATCAGGGCTCCATTGTGGTCGTCTAATATTATTCCTTTTGTGTGCCACGTTACTGAAACTGGCTATTTCCTTACCTTTGTACCCTGTTACGTTTTGGGCACGACGTTGCCTTTGTTCCATGAGAATTATTGTTCTAAAATTACTGGTTATCAATTTTCTTGGAGCTCTCGTGCTGAACTGTATTGGACGTCGTGTTTGACGGTTTTCAATATATTGTTATTTCGCTCTAGGTAATACACTCAATATTTGTTCTTTAGAAATGGTTGCTGAGCAAATTGTTTTAATACACAGATATTTATATTTTATATAAGTTGGTTGTTTTTATTTTATACCTACTGCTTTGCTGTGAGTGTTATATTCGAAATGGATTTTTCAAAAAGTCATTACTCCAAATGCTACTTAGAACTTCGAGCAAATGCTATAATTATTATACACGAGCTACTCAAAGTTATCGAATATGAAGAATACCATGTTCCCAAAAATACGTTTACCTTTTAGGTTATATTTGTTAGTACCACGCATATTTGTTGGATCCATCCACGCATGTTTGTTCGTAGAGACGTAAGAAAATTGTTGTTTGCACAAACAAACCTATTCAATCACTGTTCGCATCAACTTATGAAGGTTAAGTTTGTGATGTTTTTTACTATTTGGATAAAAGCCGAATCGAATAAAGCTAGGGCAGTTTTTAATCAATGATCTGTCGATGGTCGCAACGGGCTGTCGCGATGAATAATTGAATAATTTTTGTGGTAATGAAATGCGAAGCGGCGCTTACCGGCGACGGGACTACCTACCCCGATCTAGATAAAGGGTTGTATCGCGCTCGACACGAAAACTAACGGATACGATCGCTTTCCGATAACGTACATCGAGCACGGAAACTCAGCTCTTAAAAAACTGCCATCACCAAATAAAAATCAGGGTAAAATATTTTACGACTTTTAAAAGGCCTTTGACAGCATCGATCAATACTAAATTTATGGCTGATTCCAACTCGTTGTAAAGTCACCTTCGAATCAAATATACGAATTTATTACTCGTCAATAAACATGTAGAATTATTTCGGTTGGCTATAAAAACGAGTTTATAGAAATTTTGAGAGCCTAGTACGTAAAGGCAACACTCTATGTCCTATCATATTTCTATCAAACAATTGGATTACTCAATAGAACTAAGTGTTATAGATTTCGTACAAATTGTGTTACATTTAATTTGATTGTTAATTTTGAAAGCATAGGTGTAATTAATCAATATTCAGTTATAATTTGTTTTTCTCTCAAATAGAGGTGGCCTTATCTGAGACTTTTAAAATGCATGCCCACTATTGTAATTTGTAGCACTTTAATCGACTAATGTTTAGGTTTGTCTATAGTTTTGTGTTGCTATTAATACCTTGAGATACTTTAGGTTATTATAAACAATTCTGCCAAGAGGTATTTGTAAAGATTCAAGAAATTCGAAGAAAAAATAGACGGTGTTCTAAAATCATAATCCCTTTGATTTAGTCAAAGCGGCTAACTCAAAGACCAGTATAGGGTTTAAGTCTTTTCATAAATATGAAAGCGTGCTATATAGACGTGGTGTAACGCGATACTCACACAAATCGGTACAGCCACAAAGCTTTGGTACGCCGCACTTCGCCGCCAATCATATCACCGTCGTATTCAAACATTCGAAGATCGTCTTTTTAAGTCGGCGAACGTGTAGACTTATCGTTCTGAATTAGATATTGATTTTACTTGAGCGTTCTTTTTTTTTTATTAGCGTTACCAAGATCCATAGAAGCTCTGTGGATCTTGGTAACGCTTTTTTGTATGGCTTCAAAATAACGGCAACACTTAGATCGGGGTTACTCGGTATTGGCCGTTTCTGTTATCACATTTTCGGATCGTTTTAACAAGATCTCTATTGATTTCTCAAAGTGAGTTTATACGCCTTCCCTTACCGTGAGCATGTTCCTGTAATGTAACATTTATGATTCCTTTTTGAGCATTACGTTACAATTCTGCCTACCTGACTGACCAGCATGCGCATGTAATGTAACATTCATGGTTTGATTTTCGAAGCAATCAAATCTTGTATCAAAATTATACAGATTGTATAATTACAAGTTGCGCATTGTAATGCTCGATTCTCCTCCCTCACCTATGTATGGCTCGGATCTGTAACGTTACATTACAGACGAATGCTCGCGGTGAGGGAGCACCCTAAAAATATCTAAATGCTATAATACATTACTCCAAAGAGTTCTCGGTCTACCCATGTGTTTTTATACTTAATATACATTCAATAAATTAATCTTAGCCTAGCGATTGATTAAGTAAATAATGCAGCGTAAATTCTATTCAATTTTCCTTTTAATCGTCGTAACTTGGGTTAAGTAAGTAACTCAACAACTTAGCTTGTGACTGGAAGCTCACTTGAGAAAATTCTTGGTCTCTTGAAGACTTTTGATTTCACCAACTAGCTTAAAAACCTTTTGTTAACATTTATTTTTAATATTGGATATTCATTTTTCTTCTATGTTTACATTTTAATAAAAAATAATCACTTTCAGACATGCTTATTGTAAATGTCTTTCAGCATCGTCATTATTAGAAACTGCTATTGATACCTAAAAATGACGAAAGATAAGTACCTATACAAAGTAAGTACGTCTTCTGTTGATATCTTTGTTATATCAACAAAAAAAGGATAGCATCGTTTTCCAAAATTGAAACGTAGCTAGCTGTTGTGTTGGTAACTTTTCATGTCTAGCCAGGCTCGTGTAATGGAAATGACAAGTAATGTAACAAGTAACAACTGAAAACGTTCCGTTGGACGGATGTAACAAAGCATTCATTTTCTGATGGCGGTAATCTCGACGAAGGGCCGCATTGTTCGTCATTTTCTCTGCGGGCCTATATATTTTTTTTCGCATTTTCTTTTCGAAAAGAATAAAAATTGTGAACAGTATTGTCGCGGCCGAGGCTCGCGCCGTGATCGTGCAAAAAGGAGCCCTGGATGACAACGAAATGACGGGAGCGTCCGCGGGTGGCCCCCTCACTCCTCTCTAGTAAAAATGTCGCCGGGGGAGGAGCGGCGTGCCTACGACAAGACGGCATTTTTACACACCGCCGCCGAACTGGCAGATCGTATACACCCATTTGGGATCAACACAAATTGAGCCGTGACGCGTCGGTGGAGATTCGATTTCGGCCCGACTACGTTCTACTTGACTTTTTAAAACACGAGCCGTGTTTGCAATAAATCGATAAGTATGTACGGTACCCGCCAGCGCCAGAGGGTACAAATTGCACGGATTTTACAATTCTTTGTGTTGACACGCTAAAGGGTGGGGCGTTTAGCGGTTTCCGTCCGATGTTTTAGGAAATATTAAATTTTCTGTTTTAATTCTCATTCGATGTTTCGTTTCACTACCTACTTAAAGCTTTCCCGTTTATTTTACTTACATTTTCATTTGTTTAAGCACAATCAAATTTATTTCAAATTGTAAGTATTAATTTGGTAACGCTTATAAAAGTTTTTTTTTATTAATTCCTAAAGCTTATATTATAATGACATCATTTAATAAAATGTTCCAATTTTATACAACTACCACTAGCCCTATGGCAGTTCTTTCATAAAATGTAACTGAAATACTCTGAAACATTGAATCAAATTGTGGTCTAAGTAATCAAAAGTTGACAAACTTCTGTAGGTATACTAGATCATGAGAAGGCCCTACCAGAACGAAACTTTTATAAAACCTTAAATAAATCAAGGGTACCTACTTGTAACTACTACTACTTACTAACAATGAGATAAGAAATGGGTCTGCTAACCATGGTTAGATACACCAACTGATCAACAAATTGACAGATAAACAGACAAATTAGAGTTCGTGAGTTTGGCACTTTTTTGAAATGTGTAAATATTATGACTTACTAGTTCGTTAGAGATATCGTGAGATTTGGTCGACCCCCCCCCCCCCCCAAATCTCACGTTATCCCTTATCGCGATCACGTTTGTCTACAGAACAACTTCTAACTCTTTGCCAAACACAGTCATGAAAAAGCAACAAACAAACAACTTACTTCAGCATTTAGTTCGCTGTTATTTGTTGAGCCACGTCTTATCTCGCCTCACTTTATTCTGCCATACTGGTTGTTTTCTCAAATCACTACTTATTATAAAACAAAGTCGCTTTCGCTATCCCTATATCCCTATGTATGCTTAAATGTTTAAAACTACGCAACGGATTTTGATGCGGTTTTTTTTAATAGATAGAGTGATTGAAGAGGAAGGTTTATGTATAACTAGCTGTCCCGCGCAACTTCGTATGCGTCAATTTTCGCCGTTTTTGCAACATTTTTATTGCTGCTTTGCTCGTATTGGTCGTAGCGTGATGTTATATAGCCTATAGCCTTCCTCGATAAATGGGCTATCCAACAGTGAAAGAATTTTTCAATTCGGATCAGTAGTTCCTGAGATTACCGCGTTTAAACAAACAAACAAACTCTTCAGCTTTATAATATTAGTATAGATAACATCCATATATTTTACCCGTGCGTAGCCAGAGCGGGCCGCTAGTATCTAATTTTTTTTTTTCCCCACAGAACGTGTATCTCTTGAGGAAGCCAAGAGTAATGCTCAAGCATACTTCAGTCAATACCCAGAACTCCAGAAACAAGAAGTGATGGATTTCATCGCTACTCCAACTAAGAAGCCCACTAATGTCACCCCTGAGAAACTCTTTGCCAAAAATAATTTTGGTAAGTTCAAAATTCAAATTTAAAATTCTTTATTCACTTAGGATGCAAAACAACTCTTGTGATACGTCGGGATTCTACATGTACATGTGATGATGAAGTTCGCAAACAATAGGTAAAGCCGGAGAAAAGAACCTGGCAATAGAAACTCGCGGTCACTCTTTTCAAATTGCCAATTTTACAATGTTTGATTGTTTATAAACTTAATATGGGGGTAAGGTGCTGCGACTAATATACTATACACCATGTTAAAGGACTGATGCAAATTGGGTAGTTGACTACAATAAAAGTAAATTATTTTATACTAATCTGGTAATAGTAGATCTTAAAATGCTCTGAAAATAACTGTTATTTTACATTTTAAAATGTAATTGAATTTAAAATCACGAAAACGAATACTAAAAGTAATGATTTGACGGTAGGAACTTGTGACGTCATAGGTTCCTATTCCATACACATTTTTATAGAGCTTGTCGTTTTGACATTTCATAAAAAGATACTGATTTGACTTGACAGTCAACATCCCTATTGTAGATATTATCAAAAAGTTGAAAGATGAGATAAACTAAAATCAGCCTTAGTGGGTACAATATAGGAAGTTCCTTTAGGTGATTCGAGAGGAGGATTAAGGGGCTATTTTGGTTTAGCTCGCGAATTTTTTATACTATTGCGGCTGCGGACTGTATGATAATATGATCATCCTTAGGTATATAGCTTCCGATTGCAGGGATCCTGATGGCGGATTAATAAAAAAAGGAGTTTATTTTAGAAACGGTTTCTTTTTGGCACTATCGGTTTTCGAAGTCGAAATCTTAAGACTTCGGTTAGAGTTTTGATTTACGACAGATCAGCTTCCATCGTCAGATCATCTTATATCCACCATAGATTATGAAATTTCGATTCGGATTTATGTCCCAATGGACTATGAAATAAGGAAATAGCGAGTGCACTTTTGATAATCACTACATAGTATAAAACAAAGTCGCTTTCTCTGTCCCTATATCCCTATGTATGCTTAAATCTTTAAAACTACGCAACGGATTTTGATGCGGTTTATTTTAATAGATAGAGTGATTGAAGAGGAAGGTTTATGTGTATAATAACATCCATTAAATAGTGGAGAATTAAGGAGCGGAGCAGCAATAAGAAATGTTGCAAAAACGGGGAAAATTTACGCAGGCGAAGTATCGCGGGTCAGCTAGTCATCATAAGAGATTGAACGCCACGGCCGTTCCGTTTTTAGATGAGAATTTCATTTAAAAGAAGTCTGTAGGTTTTCAGATTGTATCTTACTTCGTTCATCTTTGTTAATTCATTGAGTAGATAACACATAATACATATTAGGGAAGCCGAAAAGGAATTTTATACCCTCCAACAGACAACTACCGCATCCACGTCGTCATCATGTACCTATATAAAAAAAATAAACGCAATCGTACGCAAAGGTATCATGCTCATTCTGCTCGAATGCCTTTCCATATTCAAATTATCAGATCTGTCGATCAGGGCGCGAACAAAACGCCATTATGCCTATTACACGTTTTAATATTACAAATGTTAGGCCTTTGTTACAAGTGTGCATCTGCCGCTATGCTCCCTTGCTCGATTGTATGGAATCGGCGTTAGATTTCATGTCGAGATCAGTTTTTGCTTGATACCTACCACAAGTAACTGCCTTTTGCATAACAGAAGTTATTCTGTATAGTCAATGGCAGCAAACTGAGCTGTTATCATGTTTATAGCTTTGCATAACGTGTGAAAATATATACGTGCAAAATCTCTATCGAATAAGATCGACACTAAACATGATGATGAATCAAAAAAAAAAATATATAGATATTTAATTTTAGTTATTTATTTATTTATTTTTGGAGATAATATGTTTTAATAAATTATTTTGAGTTTGTTAAGCAGAAAACCATTACCTATTTTTATCAACACTGATCGCATAACTTCTCTCACATAAGGTGTTTAGGTACAAATGTACAAAACTGGTTATGTACTGAAATTTATAATTTATTTACGTATACATTAATTTTAAATGTCACCGCATCAGTGTGACGTCATTCTGACTCGCGTGTTTGTGTGCGTGACCGAAGCGTCGTCCAATCGTCACCTTTCGCGTGAATTGTAGGCGTGGCTTCACACTCGCGCTGAGGCCACCACGCGATCGATTTTATTTGAGACCTGTCAAAAAAATGTGCTTGCCTACGTACCTATGCCTAACGGAATTCTTCTGTCTGTATGTATACGTACAGATAACGGACAGGCATCTTCAGTCTTTATGTATAAAAGAAAAGCTTGACTGACTGACGTACAGCTCAAACTACTGAACCAATTAGGTTGGAATTTGGCACTTGGCACACAGATAGTAGTTATGACGCAGGCAACAAGCGACGGGAAAAAGCTAGTAATAAATAAGTTATTTTAAAAAATAACAACCTCTCGCGAGGGGCTTTCTTACATTAAAACTAACAACTTTTGTACAATACTTTTGCCAAAGAGAAAAATGAGTTATTTTAAATTAAAATCATACAGATTAAGTCAATTAATTGTACAAGTTGTTTCCTTTCTCTCTTCTGGTCAACACGTAATTTATTTTTCCACTGTTTAATCGAATTTATCATTGGAAATTTTTAAAAAAGGATTCCGAAATCACCATTTTTATGGTTTTTCACCATGATATTTTAAGCTTAAACCATAATTGGTTTTTCATATACCCACATAAATACTAAAAATCATTTAAATGGATTCACACAATAGCAATTCGATACATTGGACAAAAATTAGTCGCATTGCCGACTATTTAACCTTTTAGCAGACATAAATAAATGTTACTTTTTGGAAAACAGTCAACCGTCAAAACTATCGTAGTGCTTGATCGTTGTAGAATCATTGAGAACTGTACTTATATATAAGTAAGTAATCTAGATAAAATTATCTTGGCTCACCAAATAGAGTAAGTTACACAAAAACATCATAATTTAAGTTATACTGTGGAAGAAAGATGTTCAAAGCGTATTAGTTTGTATTTTAACAAGACGTAAACTTTATTCTGTATTAACTCCGACCTAAAGTAACTTTGTCTTCTTTCAACTTTGCCCGCATGTTTATTTACCGAGCTAATATGTATTGTAATTTCTAGGAATCAACGTTTGGCTTGTAAATGTTGCCTATGACGTGTTTCTTTAAGTTTTTTCTAATGAGCATAATAATTATAAAAATTTACAACTCTTGACAAATATCACGTCACGTTTACGATTTTTATAATGTTCCTGAAAATTTATAGAAATATAGCTTATACTTACGTCAGAATAATAACATTAGAACCCAGACACGAATAAAGGACATACTTACATAGAAAAGAGAAAAAAACTACCATAGAGCTTAATTACCTAACTTTTGTTCGTAAATTAGCTGGCCTGGCTAGTAAAGTTTCTTACAGCGCGCGCTAGAGCAACGCTCTTATAGGTATTGCACACGGACATGGAATCTGGGACCACGTTGTTCCGAAGGTGTTCCGAGATCTCGACATTCCGTGTCCATGTGTGATATCGGTGTGTGAGCTGCAGTGCGAAGTACGATTATAAAACTATAATCATACGAGCAGCTTTGAGCTGATGCGTGTGTATTGTAATTTGGATATTTGGCCGAGTCGGTTTTTGATGGTACTCAATTTGGGTGCCATAACAACATCTTGGGGAGGTTTGTTCCATTCTGCTACAACACGATTTGGCAAGAAGTGTTTGTCACAAAGGGTTGAGTTTCGACTGCATCCGATATAGTTTTAAAGGTTAGGTGCTTATTTTCGTTCCCCGAATACAGGTTTTCAATCGTGTTAGTATTTTATGTCTCAATGAGACTTACTCTCTGTTTGCGGTTTTCAAGGGTTAAGAGGCCTAGATTTTTTGCGTTGATCACAGCTTTTATTTTTTTAAAAGGCCAGGTCACAAGTATCTAGGTATTAAGCTTTCCTCCTAAACTCTCGTGTTTGTGGTATTTTGTAAAGTGATACCGAACTTGGATTCTGTTTCCACATGCCTCATGTTGACTGCGAACCGAATGTGTAAAAAATATTGCTAGTAACCTTTTCAAAGAAAAAAAAATGTTGTGTTCGTTATCAGGTTAAGGTTTATTTACAAGAAAAAAAAATAAATTAGATCACCCATGCGAAGCCGGGTCGGGCAGCTAGTATGGGATGAAATATGTCGTTTCGACTATTTAAATATTTTTTTAGCATTCGTAATAGGACACCTACACGGTCCTTTCGTATCGGTCAGAGATTATTTAACACACGGTGTTACCATGCTTAACATCCTGACGTATGCTAAAAATATAAAAAAAAATCCCATATAACAGTTGGTAACAAAACACCTCTTTCGAATTCCCCAAATTCATGTATTTAGTACAAAAGGTACACAAAAAGTGAAAACGTGACATTTCCCTTCTACATTTAGCCACCTAAACCGTTTGCAAACAGCATTGAGACCGGGACGCGAGTAAATGAACGAGGGGGCGCAGGGGGGTCCTAAACAAAAGGTGCGATACCCCCCACCCACTGCCACATCGACCCGAGCCGAAGGGTGGCTAGTATGGTGACCATGGTTCATTGTCATTTGTAATTTTAATAAATTCAGAATCAGAATCATTTTACTCGCAAGAAAAGAGGTACAAATTGTTGTTATAAAAGAACGTTAGATCTTCACAAATTTACCAATAAATCATTATTTTTTTACATTATATTTATTAATAATAATATTTACCATAGCTTATTGAACATTTACGAGTACAGAATACACAGTAAAAAAAGACACTAAACCACACTAGACTAAGCCTGTCCTGTAAGCTTGAATTGTAGCTTAGAATTTTATACTTTCAATTATTATTGAATATCTATAATTTTATGTCATTATTTAATTTAATTATTTCAAATTCTCAAATAAAAAGTAGGTACAAATACAAAAAAATACGCTAAATTGATTCATTGTAATAAAACGCAAAATGTTGTGAGAAAGTATGTTTGGGTGTTGGTTTGTTGTTTTGCAAAATCTACTGAATGCAGTCACTAGTACAGCACAGTATGATCAACTATCATACATTTTACTCATTCTCTATATCGCTAGATTCAGTTTCAAAATATGTATGTAATAATTGCATTTTTGAAAGACAGAAAAATTTGAAGTGAGACCCAGGAATCGAACCCGAGACCACCTATCTGGACTTTGGGTCTGGACTTCAAATTTTTCTATCATTATAAATGCAATTATTGTAGTTGTAAAGTAATTGGCAAGAAATGCCTATAAACATTACTTCAATGTATTAAACTAATATGCGCGTAATATTCCAAGGATAGCGGCGCCACTATAGGACAGGCCATATAGTCTTGTTTGCTGCCTTGGTAAAAACGAATCAAGATTTTTTTTACACTAAATGCTCATCCTAACACGACTGCATGACCTTATAATGCTTTCCATAATCTCGTAATATCTAAGTGGCTGAACATTCAAATCCTTAACTCAAGAATATGTAATTTATTTTAGAGAGCTAAAAGAATGAATAATATAATACATTAAATCTGTACTAATATTATAAAGCTGAAGAGTTTGTTTGTTTGAACGCTTTAATCTAAGAAACTACTGGTCTGTAATGAAAAATTGTTTTACTGTTGGATAGCCCATTTATTGTGGAAGGCTATACGCTATATACATACTCGCTACGACTACGACTAATAGGAGCGCTACGACGAATAGGAACGGGGCAGCAATGAAAAATGTTGTAAAAACAGGTAAAATTTACGCAGACGAAGTTGCACGGGTCAGCTAATATATAATATTAGTAGAATAGGTTTTATAACATTCCTACTACATGCTGGGACAAAACAAATGCCATTTATTAGGGTTAAAAGATTGGAGAGAGATTAGAAATAATATATTACATTAATTTAAAAAAATAGACTATCCCTAAAAAATATTAAACGCTACACACTCTAGTCGGCCGGGGTGGTTGTGCTTTTTCGCAGCGCGTGTCACTTGTGCGGAGGGCGCGGGCGCGGCGGCCGACACTGCGGGCGTCGGGATCCGGCGTCCGGGCGCCGTTGCCATGGCGACGACACCGCGACACCCTACACCACCCCAACCCACACCACAACCAACCAACAACAAGCCAAAACCACCCTTATAAACAAGCACATACGAACCATTGCTCACTTATATACTAGACACATAAGGGGTCGACTACATAAGACAGTACGGTCAGGCGATGTAAATAACGCGAGATAACTTGAGAGGGTCTAATGGAATAGGGAATCGTGTTTTGGAAAGTGCCCCGGAGAGAATGTTCTGGGTTGTTAACTCACGATAAGGGCCGCCATCCATGTTAAGTGAAAGTCGATATGAGGATTAAGTTGGTGAAATTTGATTATACAAACGTTCCTTTCATAGTTGATAAATTGAGCTTTCTGTTTAAGTATTTGTGCTGTTATTTGTGCTGATGGTTTGTTTTGGGTTTGAATTTGCGACTGATTTGTTTAGCGGCCATGAAATATATATTAATCATAATATAATTTTAAACCAAGCTACGTAACTGTACGTTACGGTACATGCATATTTAATAATGTAAAGTTACATAACATTAAAAATCATGCAAGAGCATGCCGGACCATGGTAAGCGTAGGGTTCCGCAGCCGTTATTAAAATATTGTATCAGCAGAAGAGCATAATTATGTTTATGGCACTTACGCCCTTTTGTTCAGAAACGCAGTTTTAGGCAATAAGTCTATGACGGTATATCCGATCTTAAAAGACCTGTCGAATGATGCCACACGTTGAGGATTGGTGAAATAAATTTTCAGCTTCTGTTACATGTATGCGAGTGTCCTCCCCCCTCCCCCCACTAACAAACTTTATTTTTATTATTTAGCTATCAAACTAACGGTGAGTTTTAATGAGCAGAACGTTAATTATAAATCGTTTCTATTTCTACGTCCGTTTAGGCGCTATTTTAGTGCCAAAAAATATACGTACGAGTAAAAGGCATTAAGATGAAAACTCCTCTCTTTGTCGGTGGTCAAAAACAAAACAAATAAAAAATAACCAACTTGAAGTAATACAGAAAGCAATAATATAATTTGACGAGATATGAAGGGGTATGACATTTTTTTGACAGTCACTCATCTATGAACTGATAGTGATGACGTTGCTTAATGTCGCGTTGCAGTTCTGTGGCGCGGTGGGAGTGTATCCGACTGCTACGCAAGAGGTCGTGGGTTCGATCCCCACGCAGGATAAAACTTTGTGTGATGAGCACGATAGTTTATTCTGTGTCTGGGTGTTATTTATCTATAATATGTATGTATTTAGCAATATATAAGTACGTTTATCAGTTGTCTGGTTTCAATAGTACAAGCGCTGCTTAGTTTGGGATTAGATAGCGGTGTGTGAGTTGTCCCAAGATACTATTATTATCTCGCTAGAGAGAGAAAACCCAAAACTATTTTAATTCCTTATTTGTTACATTTATGTTCGTAAACTTTCGCGATTTGTACACATTATAGAATTTTATAAACTACGGGTCTTAATCGCATAAATATTTTATTTTAAGGCTAAATACCTTTGTTTATTTAAAACGTCGGGAAATAAACAAAGGTATTTAGCCTTAAAATAAAATATTTACGCGATTAAGACCCGTAGTTTATAAAATTCTTTAATCCTAATTTGTTGTCATGAAGTGGTTTTATTACTTTCACCATTCATGAGAATGACAAGGGGTAAATATGATTAGACAAAAATAAATATATGTATAATGTCATCTATGGTTTCCCATGGAAACAAAGCTAGCTCACAGTTCTTTTGAAGTTTCATAGAGATTTTCTACCAATTAGTATACAATGGTAGCTTTAGCACGAACTTAACAGGAACTTCGAGTACCTAGTTGCGCTCCGTGTTTGTATTATGAATGTGTGGTACCTATTTTAACCACCTTTTTTTGTTACTTTTTTGTAAATATATTGTACTAGAGGTCCCGCGCAACTTCGTCTGCGTAAGTTTCTCATTGCTGCTCCGCTCTTTTTGGTCGTAGCGTGATGTTATATAGCTTATAGCCTTCCTCGATAAATGGGCTATCCAACAGTGAAATATTTTTTTCAATTTGGATCAGTAGTTTCTGAGATTACCACGTTCAAACAAACAAACTCTTCAGCTTTATAATATTAGTATAGATTATTAATTATTATAGATATAGCCCTTAAGGCTTGATTTTCACTTTCGATCAAAGCGCTGAAATAACCAAAAAGCCAAACACGAAATTTCATAGATCTAACTTCAATACTGACGAAGTTTCATACAAACTTACAATGTATAATTTACCCCCTTAGATGATAATATTAAAGAAACGCAGAAACGCATGGTTCTTTATTTTTTTTTATCAAAAACTTAAGTGCCAAATTGCACAGACCCATCTTTAAAACTGACGGAGTTTCACACAAAAATCCCCTAAGTTTACCCCCTTAGGGGTTGATTTTACAAAAAAACGGTGAAACATGTGTTTCTTTATTTTAAACGATAAAGTAAAATACAATATTTCACGGATCTAACTTCAAAACTGACGAGGTTTGCAAGTTTGTATGAAACTTTCATACAAACTTGCAAACCCGATTATTTATTTTACCCCCTTAGGGGACGAATTTTTAAAAAACATTTCTTAGTCAACATTTCAGGTTTATAACCCGCGGTTATAAACCTGAAATGTTAGCGGTTTAGGCTCTGCGTTGATGAATCAGTCAGTCAGGACAAGTGATAGCTGTCCCGCGCAACTTCGTCTGCGTAAATTTTCCCCGATTTTGCAACATTTCTCATTGCTGCTCCTCTCCTATTGATCGTAGCGTGATATTATATAGCCTATAGCCTTCCTCGATAAATGGGCTATCCAACAGTTTCTGAGATTACCGCGTTCAAACAAACAAACTCTTCATCTTCAGCTTTATAATATTAGTATTTATAAGGTACATTAACAATATACATACAAAGCGTTCATATTGAAACTTATATGTATATCAATAACAAATGTAGCATTCGCTAGATAAAACAATTCGGTACATGTACGGTGTTTAGACCTAATCTAAACAGTGCAGAAAACAATGTAAGATAAAATTAAACGTTATGTGAAAAAATACTATTTACAATAATTGTAGGTATTATATATACATTTGAAATTATACATAGTATACATTTGAAATTAAATAAATAAATAATAATAAAAAATAACAAAATTATTAATACAATAAAATTTAAAAAATATTTACAACTTAAGTAATAAACAAAAAAAATTGAACAAGATATTAACGACTTAAATAAAATAAAATTGTGATCTGGTAACTATTGTTGGAGTTGTAGTTTGAGTTGTGAATTTGTTCTGAAAAATGCTGAGTTTAGTGCCTGTGCCTTAGCGCAAGCGAATATGTACTTAGTTCATTTTCATTAATGGTTGTTTGTGGACGGCTTGTTTGTACCGACGAACCGTGTCGGGCTGGTGACCGAGCTACTTGCCGGGCTGCGTGCCGCGTGTCTAAACGCACCATTAGATTAAGCTAAGCTTACGCTATGACTAATAATTTCAACGGTTAGTGTATAGTGTACTTTGCCTAAAATATCTTCAATTTTGTTTATGCTAAGCTTAAAGTAAGGCTATATAATGTTTATAGATGAACTACTGCAGCTACGTCTACAGGTTAACGGCCGATCTCAATAATTTACCTATCGATGGATTTGCCTACTAGAGGTAGAATTTTGACATATTTTGTGTGGAGCTTATGTCAAATATATACCTCTAGTAGTAGGTCTAGTGGCCGTGTGGTGCCGGCTTAAGAATAGTACCACCCCATCTCTACCCGTGGGTGTCGTCAAGGCGACTAAGAGATTTCACACCGGAGGACGGGCAGCAGCGTCCTCTGCGTACTTAAAGCCTTACTGCGATCGCCAACCCGCTCGCCAAGCGTGGCGATTATGGCAATTACCCCCAGGATCTACATACTAGTAGGTTCTACTGGGGAGACCCGTGCCCAGCAGTGGGCCATCTTATGGGTTGATATGTATACCTCTAGTAGCCAAATCCATCGATAGTTAGATTATTGAGACCAGACGTAAGACTATAAAGCGTAATTAGGTATAACTAACAATAATAATATCTTAGAACAACTCACACAACGCCGTCTAATCCCAAACTAAGCAGAGCTTCTACTATGGCAACCAGACAACTGATAAACATACTTATATATTTCTAAATTTATACATATCATAGATAAATGACACCCAGATATAGAATAAACCATCGTGCTCATCACACAAAGTTTTATCCTGGGTGGGGATCGAACTCACGACCTCCGGCTTAGCAGTCAGGGTCACTAACCACTAGGCCAACAAGCCAGTCAAATCATAACTGAAGCTTAGCTAAAACTTGTCAAAGCATACATTGGGACCGTACCATGAACTCTTCAATTATAGATGAAAAATAAACTGTTTTGTTAATTTCGTACCATATTCAGTGATACCGTCACCAATTCTTTGCACTTGAAAGCAGTTTAGCGACCGACATGCGTAAGGTACAAACATGAAGTTGAACTGCCCTGCAGTTGCCTTTTTTATGTTGATTGTACGGCCCCTGATCAACGAAATTTGGTAGACGACTACGATAAAAATAAATTATTTTACACTAATATTACTAATACGTGTCCGCCAGCACAAACTTTGTCAAGTTTTAACTAAGCTCACTCCAAATCAAACTTTATACAAGGTGAATTTTAAAATTATAGGTACTAATAACATACATAAGCTCTCTAATAAGAACAAAAAAACAAGTTAACCTTTCACCACCTACCACCTACTTTTGTCACACAACCATTTACCACACATCTGAGAGACACCCGAGTAAAATCGATGTTTCTTTATCAGATTTAGAGCCTAAATCTCACAATAAACAACGATTTTACGCCACTAAAATGTTCTGTAGGAGGTTAAGATCATAACTGCTAAAACTAGTAGTAGGTGATTAAGGGTTAATATATTAAGTGTTATTTAAAGAAGCCACGGGCGGGAGGTTATTGATATATTATAAATCATTCTGTAGATATCAGCCGAAGTGTTGTTATCTGTTATGCTTATCGCGCTTCGTAATATCTCTTCACTATTTTGTCCAAACCTGCGGCTGTTGTTGTCTGAAACAGATAAATGTTAAAGGGACAGATTTAGGAATCACCTTCTCTATACTGTCTGTCTGATTTTATAAAAATTATATTCGGACGGATTCTCAAAAATTATGATGGAACATTAACACCAGCTTCTAAGTCGTTTTCTTGACAATTCCTCGACTCAGTTGTTCTCGACTCAGACAATTGTTTCCTCACTTCAAATGTTCATAATTTGTTGTAAGTGGAGTTTTTTTGCAACTAAGAATACAGATTCTATTTGAGTGAGGTTGAGTCGAGTTAAGAAATTTTCGATGAATCGTCTTGGAATACGGGTGTATATGTACCTTACGCCCATATCAAGTTTATAAACATTCAAACATTGTAAAATTGGCAATTTGAAAAGAGTGGCCGCGAGTTTTTACTGTCAGGTTCTTTTCTCCGGCTTTACCTACTGTTTGCGAACTTGTAGAATCCCGACGTATCACAAGTGTTATTTTGCATTCTAAGTGAATAAAGAATTTTGTTTTTTTTATTTATCCTGGAAACTGTCACTTTTACGTATAGATATAGATTTCAACATATTTTGAATAACCTTACCGTAATCAATTTATCTTGGAGAAAATCTAAAACGTGTTTACAGGTTTTGCCGTTGGCATGTGTCTGCGTGTGAGTCATTATGTTTTCTTCTACCGTTATCCTTGATTTCAACTGAAAGGTTAATAATTAACATATTTTTAAATTATAAACAACAAAAAGCAACCAATAACTTAAGCTGTAAGCTTATAAAGGAGGATTTTCACCAAACGGCTCGCATCGCTATATTAAATTGTGTACACAGTATTTAAAGTCTACAGAATGATTTTTAATATACTAATAACCTCCCGCTTGTGGCTTCTTTACGTAACACTAAATAAATTTGTAATATTAGTTTTGGAAAATATTAAAAAAAATAAAAGTTACGGGACTTCATTCGCGTGGAAATTTTATTTTTTTCTGGCATAAAATCTAGCTTTAATGAGTAAGAATCATCCATCCAAACTTTCGCATTTATAAAGTACTAAGAAGGAGTTACCTTGACACCATCAGGTCTAACTTCTTCAATCTCTTCCCCGGAGGTGAAGACAATGGCATAACCTGCCATCGGTGATGAGAACTCGTATGTATAAGTGCCGTCTTCGTTGAGGGTTAAACTCACCGTCTGCTTTAGGGTTGTGGCCACTTTACGGGCAATGTAACCCACACCTGTTAGACCAAAATTACACATTTTGAAAAACATTTATCGTTTTTTTCTAAACTTTTGGGCTAAAGTCTACCTATAAAGCCAGCTTAGGCTTCGCTCAAATTTAACTTGGGTATTACTTAAGTTAAATTGAGCTAAGCCTTTACAAAAACTTAAAATGCTGACTGTTGAAGTTATTGGTTTTAGCGTAAGTTTAGCATAATTTTAAATGATTATTATAAAGAAAATTATGATAATAACAGTCAGCATATGATTTATCATGTTTTGTAAAGTTTTCTTTATAAATATCATAGTTGCATTTTTGAAAGAAGATAGAATAATTTGAAGTCCAGATCCAGGAATCGAACCCGAGACTTCCGTAGCCAAACCGGGGCCGGAATCGAACCACCTATCTGGACTATATTACTAGACCTCTTTTACATCCTTTACTGCACGCGAGTTGGGCCCTCGCAATTATTGTATTTATAAAGTAATTGGCAAGAAATGCCTATAAAAATTACTACCTATAACATCCTTTATAGATTTTAAGGGCGTTTATCCACCGCAACCCGTCAACGGGACGTCATGACGTCTCTGAAGTAGCGAAACATAGAATTACTATTGCCGTTTGTCCACCGCACGTTCGTCATCGTCCCGGTCTCCCAAGTAAAATAATCTCGTTCACCGTTGTTTGACTGGCCTGTTGGTCTAGTGGTCAATGACCCTGACTGCTAAGCCAGAGGTCGTAGGTTCGATCCCCACCCAGGATAAAACTTTGTGTGTTGAGCACGATTTCTTATTCTGTGTCTAGATGTTATTTATCTATAATATGTATGTATTTAGAAATGTATAAGTATGTTTATCAGTTGTCTAGTTTCCATAGTACAAGCTCTGCTTACTTTGGGATCAGATAGCGTTATGTGAGTTGTCCCAAGATAATATTACCGTGATTTCCCGTTGACGGGCTGCGGTGTACAAATGGCCTAAGAGTTCAAGCGGCAGTAGCCTAATGGCTAAAGCATCGGTCTCGCAATCGTGAGGTCGCGGGTTCGAATCCTACCCATTATACTGCTGACGTGAACCCAAGCCTTTGAGCTTAGCTGGAGGGGTTAACAAGATTGCTAGTGATGTGGGACTCAATCCCACATTGCTAGTTATCATAAAAAAGAGTTCCTTAAGGAGTCTCCTTTGTACCGCTAGTACCTACTGAAGACGAGTATTTGAGACTGGACTTTTCAAGTGTTTTATATGAAAATAAAACATATTTAAAACCAGTTACATATATGTTTTTTGACTATTGAATTACAAAGATCGTATCGTAGATAAAGAACTGTTTTATTTTTATAACTCCTGTATATCAATTGTACAGACAATTTCACAGGTAGATAAAATATTGATTGCATACTACCTTTGTGATAAATGAACTTGTAACCGATTGATGACGGTGGCCAATCTGTTCCCTCACTCTTAAAACGCACACAAACATGGCTTATGCGCAAAATGTCCATTTCTCATAAAGTCTCTTTCGCAGCATGTCTCTTTGTAACTTAGAATAAAATACTATTATCATTCTACTACTACACTATACTTATACCGCTCACGTTCAAGAAATCTCGGAACATCTTCGGAACAAAGTGGTCCGAGGTTTCGTGTCCGGGAGCGATATCTATGTATGCGTTGCTAGATCGTCTTTATATGAAGTGGTTCTGTACTTCTATGTTAGATATACGTCAAAAAACTCACCAATAAATTTCAAATAATCATCAAAATTTTCCGAGTCAACAAGAACATATTTATTGCCCAAAAATTCGTCCATTTCCAACCGCACTGCATCACTATCTGACACAAACTGTCATTTATTAAAGATAACTTATCATCTATTATGTTATCAGTTCTGGTGTACTAAATTGTATTGTGTACCTACGACTGATGTTTGGTAGTAACTAAGTTTACGAATTATTTGTTTACTACCTACTTAATGGCCATGGTTTCTATACTAGTATAGTACCTATATAAGGAGAAACATCAATGTCAAATGTACTGTATTAACTGATATACTGAAAAAGTGTACAATAGTCTGGTGCGGATCCCCACCTTCCCCCAGACTCGACTGAAAGCAACCCCCCCCCCCTCCCACTCATTGGTGGCTAGTGTACCGAGGGCTTTTCAAGTGGTTCATTTGAAAAAAAAAATCATTTTTAAAACCAGATAAACATGTTTTTTGAGTAAGTACATGTTGAATTACAAAGATTGTATCTATACTAATATTATAAAGCCATTCATCGAGGAAGGCTATAGGCTATATAACATCACGCCACGACCAATAGTAGCGGAGCAGCAATGAAATATGTTGCAAAAACGGGGAAAAATTACGCAGACGAAGTTGCGGTAATATATATATATAAATATAACATCTACTGCTTCAGGTGAGACGAGTATCTACCAAAAGCCCGATGGATCGCCGGGACAATCTCCGTCTACTACTGGTAAACGAATGGGTCCATACAGGGATAGCTCGGATGACGGTACGTATTTTTCTAACAACTTTGTTTTAATGTACTGTATATATAATCCAATATGGTGTCAGATTTTCATCGTTATTTACCGATGAAAATTTGACACCATATTGGATTATTGTAACAGAGATATGTACCCAGTGGTACAATCCTCATCTTTTGTCTACGAATCTCGTTGCTAGGTCTGGTATTCTCTTTAGGCGGGAGAATGTTAGACTGCCTATTCCCTGCAGTTCGGCAGCTAATTCATTAGTATGATGGTCCAGTCTGGACTGATACTTCTTGCTGTTCGACTCAATTTCTTGCTTTAACAGTTCGCAGTTTCAAATCTAGGTTGACATATTTATTGCTTATGTGTTTGGGATGGGTAAAAAATGTTAAATTCGCGCCAGGACACGTGACCTGATCGAAAATTTGTAAGACGGAGGGAGAGTAGACTGCCGGCGCGCGTGGCGTAGTAGAGGAAGTAATATCTCCCTCTCTTTCTACCGCGCGGCGAAAATGTATGCCTGCTCCTGCTGTTTATGTTTGTGTACGATAATGCAATAGATGAATATTGTATTTCACCACAATTTAAGAACTTTTATACTGATAAATAAAGCAATTCGTGCGAAATGATTCCCTAACCATTCCAAAATATTCAAAATGCAAAACGTTAATGTTCAAGTTTTTACTTCTGCCGGCACTCCCGGAGGGCAACCCGTTGTTTTTTTTATTGATTTCGGTAGAGTATCATGGTGCGACCTCCCGCGGGGAATTGACTAACTATATCGAGATCCGGCATATGTAGACAGCTCTGTGATGCTGTCTCTGAAACTAATAGCTTTAGCGCGAATTTGACTATATATATATCTTCGTATAGTTAAGTCAAAAGTATTTTGAACGAATAAAGGCCATTCTTTTATTTCTTTTGATATCAGAATTAATATTTTAAACGGATATTACACTACCCTGAATCAGGGCCCTAAATCGAGGTGGACTTGAAAACTTGTTAGAGAATTAGGGCCCTAACTCTTATTACACCTCTCTTTTTAAGGGTTTAGTGTAGTGTAATAAGCGCATTATATTTAATAATTCGTTACCAGTAGGTACTTTGGCCAATATTTAAGCTCATATAGTTTTTACCCTCGTTGTAAGTATATGCTCCTACTATGTTGCACCCACTAAGGCTGATTTTATTTTATCTTATGTTTCAGCTTTTAAATCATATAAATTGCATCAGTCCTTTAACATGTATAGTATATTAGTCGCAGCACCTTACCGCCATATCAAGTTTATAAACATTCACACATTGTAAAATTGGCAATTTGAAAAGAGTGGCCGCGAGTTTTTATTCCCAGGTTCTTTTCTCCGGCTTTACCTACACACATCAAAAGTGTCTAGGGATCAAGCATTTTTATGCGGATTTCTTGAGATTGAGATGTGGCTTTGTAATAAATTTATGATTTTATAAATTTATATGGATCCTTTTTGGTGCATTTCATAATTTGAATCCGGAACTGTGAATCAAATTCGAGTAAAAGATGAAAATCAGCTGTCAATATTTTCCCTATAAAAACATACAACGCATTGAAGACATTATTAGTGCTACTGTTTCCCTACTACTGATTAAAACCAACGTTATTATGGAGCGGCGACGTCATTTAAGCAGGGAAGAAATGCTCAGAGCCGTGGGAATGATAGAAGCTGGTTCCCGGCAACGTACTGTGGCTTTAGCTCTGAATACAAGTCAGAGTGTTATCAGTCGACTTTGGACACGTTACCGAAGCACTGGTACCGTGGCTGAGCGCCATGGAGGACGGTATCGCTGCACCACACGGAGACAAGACCGATACATTCAAATCTTAACTCGAAGAGGTCCAACAATAACCGCCATGATGTTAGCCGTGAGGCTTCATCACTCTTCAGGGAACTTAATTAGCGACCAAACAGTCAGAAACCGCTTGCATGAAGTGAACCTTCATTCCCGAAGACCGCTACGGGTACCACCTATAGCAATGCACAATCGTAGGATTCGATATCAATGGGCTCTTGAACACAGAAATTGGGCAGAAGAACAATGGCGTTTCGTGTGCTTTTCTGATGAGTCTCGTTTTGGTATGAGACCGGATACAAGACGTATACGACACTGGAGAACCCCTGGACGCCAACAGCGATTAAAATCCTGCCAGGAAGTCCATCCTTATAGTGGTGGAACCATCATGGTATGGGCGGGTATTTGGATCGGCGGAAGAACTGAGTTGATTTGGATCAGAGGCAACCTCAACGCTCAAATTTATGCTGAGACGATTGTATCAGACGTCATCGTTCCTCTACAAGTGCAAATCGGTCCCTTATTTCAGTTAATGCATGATAATGCACGACCGCACACCGCAAGAGTTGTAAGACAGACTCTCGCCGCAGCTAACATCAATGTCCTGCCCTGGCCTGCTCAGTCGCCAGACTTAAACCCGATTGAGCATGCATGGGATATGCTACAGAGAAGAGCTCTGCCGAATATGGAGGGTATCCAGTCGCAAGAAGACCTTTTTTTGTTGTTGCAACGAACATGGGCGGCCATTCCACAGCGTGATTTGGATGAACTCATTTTGAGTATGCCAAACCGATGTTCTTGTGTTGTTAGTGTTCGCGGTAGAAACACGGATTATTAATTGTTTAAGTTACCCAATAAAATTTTAAAGAAAACTGTTATTTCAGTCTTTTTTTCGAACTTTAATGTTAGTGGTTCAAATGTCAAAAATCCCTTTATTAGGAAAATGGCAAATTTCTTTATTAATGCAAAGGTGACTTGGTTTATCGTTACTGTGACAAACGAAAACACTTTATTTGATGAATCCTTAAAGAAATAAAAAAAAAAAATCAATCAGGAGAAAAGTTATTGCAAAAATATATGTTGATCCCTAGACACTTTTGATGTGTGTATTTCTGCAAACTCGGAATTACATGTAGAATCCCGACGTATCACAAGTGTTGTTTTGCATCCTAAGTGAATATTTTTTTTTTTTTTTTTTAATTTTGAACAGTCACATGTATTTCACTAAAAGACTTCTCAATGATATTAAGTCTCGATGTAGCCGCTACTTACTTTATAGCTCAATAATAAAAATAAATATTAATTGGGGAGGCACTCCATACTTGTAACAGAAGTTGAAATTTTTTTTTAGAAAAAAACAATATTGACAGGGTTTTTCAAAAACATTTTGAGGTTTTTAATAAACTTTTTTGATTAAGTGAATATTTTTGAAAATAACCGCTCCGAAAGTTACATAAATTGTGTCCCCTATTATCATTTGAACCGCGTGGCCAAAAAATATGCAAAAGAAAGATATTGCAAAGGAAGAGTTTTTAAACTAAAATTATGTTGCCCATAATCTGATATACTTTCATTGAGTTATTACTGAAAAACTGCGATATTTTCAACAAAAGGGCGTATGTGCCACGAACATACGCTCTTCTACTGATGCAAATATTCCAGGCTGCGGAACCCTCAACACTGAGCATGGTCCGACATGCTCTTGCCCGGTTTTTATTTCTCTTCTATCGTACTTTATTGGCGGTTGTAAATGCCTGCGTGCTAAACTATTAATTAAATACTTTAACTGATAGTTTTGCACACACTCACAAGTAAAATTCGTTGTGTAGTTCTCTCACTCTGTACCTACTAGATTACCTAGAAATAGACGTACCAACATTATGCGGTGCAAGTCGCGTCACATCGGCATCCCTCATACAATTCCGGAAATGTCATAGCTAGTACATAGCTCCACGATCTGCCTACCCTTTGTCTTGCCGGCGCATTATACGCGTCAACATGTTTAGCTTACGCTGCGCTAATACAATTACTGCGAATGTACTTAGTACGAGAAATGGGGACTGATTTAAACTTGCGTTAAGTTTGATATTGATTGGAATTTATCACCTTCGTTTCACCACTCAGTTTAGGTAGAAAAAAAATGGCGATTTTACGTTTTTACGCAATTTTTCTCTTTTATTTATTTATAAAAAGACGACTCCAATAGGATACAAGACCTGTGTCACGGGGGATTTTACAAACATACAAGTCACGGACACAAAGTACACCCAGACCCGAAACAACAATTTGAAATAAAAAAAATAAACTAAAATCGAACCTCTTGCGTAGCAGTCGGACATACTCCCACCGCGCCACAGACTAGAACTAATCAAGTGAAATATTACGTTTTTGGAACTGTGATAATACCAGTTTTACTGGCGCGCTAATGCGTAAACTAGTATGGAAGTTGTTTTTAAAGTTAGACAGAAGGACCCAAGATATACTTTTCATCGCAATGACCAATATCCTTGCGGGCGAAACTGTGGAGAACAACTCCTGTAAAAATAAATAAAAGTAGAATTTGTTCGAATTTGTTTTCGCGTCTTGTAACGCAGCATAAGCTCAATATGCTGCACAGGCTTATTTCCGTTGTAACAATGAGCGTAGTCTCGCTGACTAATGAAGGCTGATTATCATTAACGTACGCATTCCTTCACATATTACGAGCCCTGAGAAATACTCATATACACTAGCTCTACAAAGTTAAAAAGGACTATTCTTTAAGAGTATGCCTTTCGTTGCTTTTCCGTTCATTAGAATATAATAGAATAGAATCTTTATTTGTTATAAAGTGTGGTGATGTATGATAATGAATGCCAATTTGTCATAATTGTTATCATAGTTGTTAATTAGACGTGACAAAAGTTAACAAAAAAGTGAATATATTTTAACTGATAACATATATTAATATTTAATGCCATATAGTTGATTATATAAGATTAAAATTATTTATTTATTTATTTAAAACGTTATGCACAGAATTGTACAGACTTAATGCTAAAAGCATTCTCTGCCAGTCTACCTTAGGGCGATGTAGAAATGTAGTATGTAGGTGCAGTAAACCTGTAGATATTACATACAATCAAACTAATCAAACTAAAGAAAAAGAATACTATAACAATTCCCAATTAAACATACTTACATAAATACACAATATACGTACATACAGACACATCATAAATACATATATACCTACATAAATTACATATAAGTTACAAATGTAGAGGTGATTCAACTAGTTCGTCAAGGAACAGAGTAAGTACTTTCGATTTAAAATTAAGACGAAGGTGCCAGTCTAATTTCGGGGAGCAGCGAATTCCATAAGAAAACAGACTGATTAGTTAAAAGATTAAATATAAAATTAGTTTAAAAATAATCAAAAGGTATTAAATTAATAATCACAAAAACATGCCAATAACTGAATTAATACCTATGCATATAACACCATAGACCATTTACCTTTTTGTGGACAAAAAGTTCCGTAACTGTGTAAAAGTTTTTATTCAAAAGCCATTTACGCATTTCCTTATTAAATTTAGTTATGGGTAAGTAAGTCTTTAATTTCACTTGGAATGGCGTTGTATACTTTTACACACATAGAATAGCGTTTTTTTTTTTTTTTAAATAAAGTTGTTTTAGGTACTTTGTCCAAAATTAGTCTTGTACGATTTCTTGTAGGTATTTCTAGAAATAGGTCTGAGGCATTTTTACATAAATCCGGATTATGTTTAACAAGATCTATTTCTCTTAGGTTGAGATTTATAGACTAAGACTTAGCTTAAGCTCTGCTTAGTCCAATCTTCTTACGGTTGAACCTCGGAATAAAATATGAGAAGCTGAAAAATTGTACTAACTTTTATTCGGACGTTACAAATGTTACCTCAAAAGTCGCAATAAATATTAAGTGTGCGTTTTGTGATATTCGTGGTTAAAGATCGAACAGAAAAACAGTTTTCCGTTAATATGCATTTAGATACCTCGTTTTCTTATAGGAAGTTATCTAAATGGAATGCAAAAAAACAATGTAGGTAGAGCATTGAATTGTCTACAAAATTTGTTTCATGCCGTTTTTTAGGATTCCGTAGCCAAAATGGCAAAAACGGAACCCATAAAGTTTAATCATGTCCGTCCGTCTGTCTGTCTGTCAGTCCGTATGTCACAGGCATTTTACTTAAAAACTACACAATTTATATGGATGATGCTACTAAGTTCATTTGTTAAATAACAAAAAAATATATATAAAAAAATAATATTTTGGGGCAACTCACAGAACGCTATCTGATCCCAAACTATGCAGAGCTTGTAATATGAAAACTATACAACTGATAAACATACTTATATATTTCTAAATAGATACATATTGTAGATAAATAACACCCAGACACAGAATAAATCGTCGTGCTCATCACACAAAGTTTTATCCTGGGTGGGGATCGAACCCACGACCTCTTGTGTAGCAGTCGGATACACTTCCACCGCGCCACAGCCATTAGGCAAATATTTCTAGGACAAAAGATAAAAAAAAATTGTTCAACAAACACAGGTCACGACAGGTCTTTCGAAAAAATCTAAAGTTACTAAGCAACTTTTTTGATTAAGTGTTTATTTTCGTAAAAAATCGCCCTGAAAGTTGCAGTTTGTTTAGTGTTTTGTGATACGACGGGGGGAGAGTGCGGTACATTTTGTTTCATAATACCCCTTAAACATGCTTTTTGATGCTCCTTAAACTTGGCGCCTAGGGCGCTGGCCCCTGATTATCCCTCCTTGAACCAGCACTGATGTGGGACAGCTGTCTAAAACAGGACCTTTTTAATTAAGCTATTATAACCACTGTACTATAAATAAAACCCAATGTGTTTCAGATTGCGCTGAGGAAGGCCTTGTCACCATCCACAAGAAACCTCGTCTCGGCTCAATGAATGAAGAAGACATAAAACCGATGGAACCACCTGCTACCCCGCAGAAGGATCTACCTAATGATGATAAAGATACTCCAGAGAAAGTGAGGTATGTCATACACATATTACATTATACGCCACCTATGTGTAAGTGCTTAACAGAAGTTTGTAGAAATTGTAAGATATTGCACTTCCCGTGGTGCCAAATCTTATTGCATTGTTATGGCATATTTGTAATTAATGATTTTTTAAATTTATAATTGATTAATAAATAAATTAGTGATAAAAATATCACTAAATGTGCACAATGTCATGTGTATGTAACAACCCTTGAATTTGACAATACCTTTCTCTATAAATACATATCGACACATATGATATTCCACTGCTGGGCACGGGTCTCCTTAGTAGAACCTACTTATTAGGTCCTGGGGGTAAATGCCATAATCGCCACGCTTAGCGAGCGGGTTCGCGATTGCAGTAAGACTTTAAAATACCCAGAGGTCGCTGCTGCTCGTCCTTCGGTGAGAAATATATAATTGATTACTAATCATTAGAAAACCAAGACACGTAAAACAAAAACTCGATTCTCATCAAAACGGCTGAACATATTTTCATCAAAATAATCTTTCTTATAGAAAACGCATGCATCACCCCATGCATGGCCACAATCTAAACCGTTCCATTGGTTTCGGCGATACGATGGCATATGTAAAGTTATAAAACAGTTTTTAAAAACATATTTTAATTGTTTTTTTTATTCATTTTACATATCTACGGTGGATGGTTATGGGAGTTGTATGACTTGCATGAAATTAACATGGTACGATATCATTCAGTACAATCGTTTAACTACTTTTTTTTCAAATTAGTTTTGTTTAGAGTAGTAATTAGTTGTTTGTTGTAGTAATTGACTAGAAGTAAACTTATGTAGAAACTTACTACATAAAAGTTTTTAATTTTGGGAACGTGTAATTGAAATCCATTTCGCCTGGTCTGGTTTTGCTCAATGCATCCAAGATTGGTTGGCTTGGGGAAGCTACTTGAAACCGCTGAGAGTAGCTTTAATTGAGAAGTATAACTATATGAGAGAACTTTTTAACTTTTGCCGTTATCTCTTCTCCCCAAAATTCACCACTGGTTTTGTTTCGCGTATAAACCTGCATGCTCTTAACTTTTTTTGAACGTCAACTTTACTGTTACAGCCCTAATACGATACGGTAGAAGGGCGACCATAAATAAATAAAATAAAAATACCCTTTGTTTACTACTTACGTTAACATTTTTTTTGTTTTGTTTAATGTGTGATTTTTAATATACTAATAACCTCCCGATGGTGGCTTCTTTACATAACCCTGCCACTTGTTTTTGGAGTTATGACTTTAACCACCTACAGACTATTTTGTTGGAGTAAAATCATTGTTTATTGTGAGGTTCAGGCCCTCAACCTGACAAAGAAACATCGATTTTACAACCCTAAAATAAAACCAAACACAATACACACACACACACACACACATACACACACACACACACACACACACACACACACACACACACACACACAAACTACATACTCTAGATTTGATTTATTTAATTTTAATGTGTTCTTCGTAATTGGCGTATTGTTCCGTCTACATTGTAAACAATAAAATTATTGTCAGCTGTGAAGAACCTTTGATGAGATAAAATAAAAATAAAAAATAAAATAAAATAAATTTTACTCCAGGATTTCTCAGATGTATGGTAATTGTTGTGTGACAAAAGTAGGTGATAGGTGGTGAAGGGTTAATTTGTAATTTTATTTGCAACAAATATGTTACGTAGTTATTTGGTGTAATATAAAGAAGCCAAGACCGGGAGTTTATTAATATACTACAAACCAACCTGTATAAATCTATGTTTTTAATCATTTATATATCTATGTTTTTACTCATTTGTAGTTTGTAGAATACGGTAGAAGCGCGACCATTACTATAATGCCTAAAATATAGCTTGATCTTGATACCTCTGACAGCTACCACTGCAAACCAAACTACGCAAGAAATGCCATACTTTATTTCAAAGTGAATATGTGACTATTACGTTACGGGTTCGATTCCTGGGTCTAGACTTCAAATTTTTCTATGTTTCAAAAATGCAATTATTGTATTAATAAAGTAATTGGCAAGAAATACCTTTAAAAATACTATAATACAGTGAAATTAGTCTCGAGAAATTTTTGCATATGTAGTGGTGTGTATGTTACTTAGATATTAGAGCGCGTTTCCACTATATCGTTCTGGCCCTTACAAAAATGTTTCAATATCCTAACATTACTATTTAATTTAATACTTATCCCTAGCAACACTCTGATTTTTGTTTTCAATAAAAACAAGTTTTTATTTTAAAGAAAAAGGTTTTGACTTTATTAAAAAAAATATGTCATTCAATTTCACGTCCTTGAGCAAACGACAAGGCGACTACCGTGAAACAATAAAATATCGTGTCGTTCTTTAGATGATAGTTGTTTAGCTATAGGTAAAAAGTTTTGACCATAATAATTACGAAACAAAACAAATAAATAAATCGTCACTTGATAGTGGAAAGTGGAAACACGCACAAAACCAGAATAAACCAGTTTACTCTGTCCGCAGGTGCCACGTGCAGTCTGACGTCAGTCGCTTGATACCGTTAGAACATAAAGCACGCATTTCATTAAAAAATTATAATTATTAGATACGTAGTAGTTTCATTGTGAAATTTTGTATTTGTTGATTGTTGTTATTGTTTGTTATTATTGTTAAAATATTTGTTGAAGTGTTTAATTTCAAGTGTGTAAGTGTTGTAACTTTATATTGATAATTCAAAATGGCTCCAGTGTTAAAACATGGTCGAGGCAAGCCTTTGACTTCTCAAACTAAGGAAGTTTTGTACTGTTTGTACAAATATTTCGAAAATGAGTGTAATAACAACCCGAGCAGTATTATGACCCCCACTCAATTAGTTGCTAAATCAACAGGAATTTCAATAGCATCCGTCAGAAAGGTAGTATCAGAAAGCAAATGTCGTCCTTCAGATCAGGAAGTAACATTTAAATCTCCTAAAAAGAAACCGAATCGTAAACCTACAATAGTAATCGATAACTTTGATCAGCAAGTTATCAGAAGAACAATTCATGACTTCCACATCACAAATAAAGAAGTTCCCACTTTAAAAACTTTGCACTCAAAATTGAAAGAAGATATCGATTATAAAGGTTGTGTCAGCACGTTACGAAAACACGTCATGTCATTAGGTTTTAATTGGAAGCAAACAGAAGATAACCGGAAACTTCTTATGGAAAAACACGAAATTAGATACTTGCGAATTAATTATTTGATGAAAATTGCTGAATATCGTGAACAACGCCGACCAATTGTTTACACCGACGAAACATATATACATACATCACATACCCTCTCGAAATCTTGGTCAGATGGAAGCACTTCAGGTTTGAAGCAACATATATCGAAAGGCAACCGCTTAATCATTGTTCATGCCGGTGGTATCGATGGCTTTATACCAAATGCATTGCTTATGTTTAAAGCCGACCAAAAAAGTGGAGATTACCACAACAATATGAACTATGACAACTATTCAAGGTGGATTCAAACTCAATTAATACCCAACTTACAACCAAATAGTGTTGTTGTTGTTGACAACGCACCATATCATAACTCAATACAAAATCCTGCACCGAATAGTAATTCTAGAAAACAGCAAATGATAGACTGGCTGACATTTCGAAACATTGAGCATTCATCCACGTTGCTTAAGCCTCAATTATATGAACTGATTCTGCAAAACAAGGCGAGATTTATAGAGTACAAGATAGACGAAATATTACGACAGCACGGTCATACTGTGCTGCGTTTACCACCATACCATCCGGAGTTTAATCCTATAGAAAATATATGGGGGATAGTGAAAACATATGTCGCAAAAAAGAATGTCGCAATGAATATGAAGGTTATAATGTCATTAGCTGAAGAAAAAATAAACGCCATAACTGTAGAGGAATGGAGAAAAGTTTGTTTGCATGCTATTGAGGAGGAAAGCAAATATCAGGGTAGAGACGCAGCTTTAGACACAATATCAGAACGAATCATAATTAATTTAAATAATTCATCTGATGAAAGCGAGGATGGGGATGATTGTGATATGCCTGGGGTTGATGAATTATTAGAATAAAACATTTATGGCCGGAGAACACCTAATTCATACACGTCTTCACTGAAGTGAAAACCGGCATTCAATGCTTGTAATGTTTGGAACTGGCTTGTCTGCCTCATACAGTTCCATAGATTACAATGCGGTGGATACACATTTTCACGACCGTATTAGTACGTAGTGCGTATGCGTAGACGTGCACGCATTTGGTGTGCTCCAGCCACAAACGTATATTACCTTTAAAACAATAAAAACTAAAAATAAAATGTTGTTTTTTTTATTTGCTGACCATACACTACTACAAACGCAAAAATTTCTTCAAGCTAATTTACCTGTACTTGGCTTGCTACATCTGTAACGAAGCAATAAACAAAAGCCGTGATAGTTCTTAAAGCTAGCGGCTAGATGGCGGAAGCTAACCCAACTCGCATGTAGGATAGGATAGAAAAAAATGAGGTCTAGTAACATAGTCCCGATAGATGATTCGATTCCGGCTCCAGTTTGGCATACGGAAGTCGCGGGTTCGATTCCTGGATTTGGGCTTCAATTATTTCTATCTTTCAAAAATGCAATTATTGTATTCATGCAACTATCGACATTAACAAATTTGATTCAAATTAATTTGTACGATTATCGATAACTTTGATTAAACTTTAACTTAATATTCTACCCCTAGAAACGTCAGTTTGACGGTTGACATGGGTCACAATTAGCAAGCTATATTTTACAAATGTTTGTGGGGTAGTTTGACAAATAGTGATTGTTTGTGAGGTAGTTTGACAAATAGTGATTATTTGTGAGGTAGTTTGACAAATAGTGATTGTTTGTGAGGTAGTTTGACAAATAGTGATTGTTTGTGAGGTAGTTTGACAAATAGTGATTGTTTGTGAGGTAGTTTGACAAATAGTAATTGTTTGTGAGGTAGTTTGACAAATAGTGATTATTTGTGAGGTAGTTTGACAAATAGTGATTATTTGTGAGGTAGTTTGACAAATCGTGATTGTTTGTGAGGTAGTTTGACAAATAGTGATTGTTTGTGAGGTAGTTTGACAAATAGTGATTATTTGTGAGGTAGTTTGACAAATAGTTATTGTTTGTGAGGTAGTTTGACAAATAGTGATTATTTGTGAGGTAGTTTGACAAATAGTTATTGTTTGTGAGGTAGTTTGACAAATAGTGCTTATTTGTGAGGTAGTTTGACAAATAGTTATTGTTTGTGAGGTAGTTTGACAAATAGTGATTATTTGTGAGGTAGTTTGACAAATAGTTATTATTTGTGAGGTAGTTTGACAAATAGTTATTGTTTGTGAGGTAGTTTGACGAATAGTTATTGTTTGTGATTGTGAGGTAGTTTGACAAATGGTGGTTGGTTACAGAAAGTTATACGACCTGGTGAACAATTTGCGGCTCGCGACCTCCTGCTTTGTTGATTGCAGAGTACCCGTCATATACTACGGCGCCCGCACTCACATGCAACTGCAACAGGTCATCAAGGAGTTTAGACGGACCTCGTATTGCGGACAAGTGAAAATGAGCCTACTGTCTAGTAGAGATAAGAGCTGTATTAGGCCGTTCAATAGGGATCAGTGGACTTCGAAGAATGATATGTGCCGCGCTTGTATAAAGGTAAGAGAAAACTTCACGTTTTCATTGAAAAATAGCTAAAACGTTCTAACCAACTATCAAAGCGGCGGTAGCCTAATCGAATCCTACCCATTATACTACCGACGTGAATCCACTCCTAACACAAGCCTTTGAGCTTAACTGGAGGGGTTAACAAGATTGCTAGTAATGTGGGACTCAATCCCACATTGCTAGTTATCTTAAAAACATATTGAACTGCCTCTGTGGCGCTGTGGTAGTATGTCCGACTGCTACGCAAGAGGTCGTGGGTACATTCTCACATGGCACACCACTTTGTGTGATCCACAGATGGTTGTTCCGAGTCTGGGTGTACTGTGTATCCGTGACTTGTATATTTGTAAAGTCTATCGCGACACATCAAAAAGACGACTCCCGCATTAGGTTACAAGAACCTAATGCGGGAGTCGTCTTTTTGATGTCATCGAAGTACCAATTTTTATTATTATTATTTTTTTATATTTTTATAATATCTGTACCACGAAGACCTCACAGGGTCACAGGCAATAGTACTTTGACCATAATACTTATACGTGAAACATTGCTATCAAAAGGGACTTCATAACTGGGCTGGGCTGGTCTTGTTCTTGTTTTACCTAAAATACTAAACCGTCTTCCAGACGGTTGGAAACAAACGTTCCCGCCAAGGTGACCTTGCTTGTTTCCAACAGTGTAGATAGCTTAGTACTTGGTTTGCAACAGCCGTCTACACTATTCAAAATTTAAAATTATTTATTCACTTAGGATGCAAAACAACTCTTGTGATACGTCGGGATTCTACATGTACATGTAATACCAAGTTTGCAAACAATAGGTAAAACCGGAGAAAAGAACCTGGCAATAAAAACTCACATTGCCAATTTTACAATGTTTGAATGTTTATAAACTTAATATGGGGGTAAGGTGCTGCGACTAATATACTATACACCATGTTAAAAGACTGATGCAAATTGTATTGTCAAAAAGTTCAAACATGAGATAAAGCAAAATCAGCCTTAGTGGGTACAATATAGTAGGAGCATCTACTTACAACAAAGGTAAAAACTATATGTGCTTAAATATTGGCCAAAGTACTTGTAACGAATGATTAAATATAAAATATTAATTCTGATATCAAAAGAAAGAAAAGAATGGCCTTTATTCGTCACGCAACAACTGTTGGAAACAAACAAAGTCACCTTGGTTTGTACGTTTGTTTCCAGCCGTCTGGAAAACGCTTTAGACGTGATATGAATGTATTTTTTCCTTTCATTTACCTACTTTATTTTCTATTGCAGTCTGTTGCTAAACCCGACGGAACCAAGAACCAAGACGATACAAACTGCAAGTACTACGACAACCGTCGCGAGCTGAACCATGGGTCCATGCCTTCCGCCTTCGACCTTGAAGAGCTAGTGGCCGCTGGAGAGGACAAACAGGCCTGTCCTTACTACGGTGCTAGGGAGATGGCTAAGACTGCTGATATCATCTTTTGTCCATACAATTATCTAATTGATCCTAGTATTAGAAGCAACGTACGTATTTTATTTATTACTTTTTCATAAGGATTTCTGCAATAGGATACAAGCTATTTTTACCCGATTGCAAACAAAGAAGGTAGGGTTATGTTTTTCGCGTGTATCTTATATGTATGTATGTACATATGTAATATTCTTTATTACCTCATCTCATATCTTTCAAACTACAAGGTGGGTTTAAACGATTGGGATGTTGTCTTTCAAGTCAAATCTGTCTCTTTTTATGAAATGTCAAAACGACATGCTTAACTATAGATTCCATGTCTAGAATTTTGTAATATCTTTTATAAAGATTCATAATGAGACGGAAAGCAACAAAATACGATCTAGAATAATGTGGTCGCTTTTCTTTAGATCGATAAATTCGAACTTTCGATTAATCTGATATCTACACGATTGCGAACTAAAACGAGGTGGTGTTAATTTAATCACTGGATTCCACGTCGGAGATAGTTTAAATCCATCTTCTCGATTGATTTTTTTTTTTTTTTTCTAGCATAAGGTAAATAACTTTACCTAGATTAAACGCGTTTATTCCCGTGTCAAATTGTATTTTTGAAAGATAGAAAAATTTGAAGTCCAGACCCAGGAATCAAACCCGAGACTTCGAGGCCCAACTCACGAGCATCAAAGGATAGAAAAATTTGAGGTCTAGTAACATAGTCCAGATAGATTTTCGATTACGGCCCCGGTTTGGCTACGTAAGTCTCGGGTTCGATTCCTGGGTCTTTACTTCAAATTATTCTATCTTTCAAAAATGCAGATTAAAAGTTATTTAAGGTATTTAATTAAATTTAAAGTCACTTAGGAAAGTGAGCATTCCCCCCTCCTTCTCCTTTAATACCTATTAGTTTGTACGACCATCGGCGTGCTTCCGACTCGAGCTTGACCGGTTTTTTTTAAAGGAGTGGCTAGTATATTATAAAAGCCTGTTTTTTTTCTTTTCACAGTTGAAGATAGATCTAGAAGGCAGCATCATAGTGATAGACGAGGCTCACAACATTGAGAGCAACTGCCGCGAAGCAGCCTCTATGACAGTTACGCAGAACCAAGTGCGAGACGCACTCAAGGTAAATAACTTAAAGTAGTGAGAAATAATGGGAATAGTGGGAATAGGGCTTGCAAACTTATTGTACATACCTTTTACTACAATAAAGATTTATTATTGTTATTATTATAACTCTAGGCGTACTGAGAGGGGGGATTTTAGGCCTGGGGTGGTTGACTCTAAGAATTTACGCCGGTTTAATTGTTATAACCAAACCTTACTATAAGCCATTTGCATCTGGACTGAACTCCACTCTCTCAAGAAATAATCCTGGTTTAAAAAATAGTTTGTGGAGGGCAAGGTGTTAAGTCCAAAAAAAAAAGGGAGGATCCTCCGACCAGGCGAGGTGATCGTGCCTGGCGGGCCGCGGCCCAACGGTTAACGTTAGGAACTTGTGTTTACAGTTAGCAGCTGTGAGAACTTCTATATCGCGATTCAGAATTTGACGCGAGCTGTCAAGAGACAATTTATTTTATATTATTATATGTGGGTACCGCCACAAGTTCTATAATTACAATTCTCTTGAGACTGGGAAGTTATGAAAATGAGGCAAACTGAGCTGTTATAATTTTCATAGTTTATTATTTTAGCATCTTAAAATACAAATGTTGATAAACTTACGCTATTTGAATACATTATAAAATATAACGTGAATAATTTAAGGTAAAATCCCTATTTTACCATAAATTATTCAAGCGATTAAGACTCTTAATCGCGTGAATATAAATATATATATGCAAGAGCATGTCGGACCATGCCCAGTGTAGCCCCAGCTGTTACTACATATGCATATGAAAAAATATGATCTGAAAAAGTGCACCAGCAAAAGAGCGTATCTTCATGGCACTTGCCATACTAGTCGTTGAGGGTATGCAGATAAAGTTTAAAATTGTTTCTCGCTGAAAGTACTCGCCATGCCTCTGCCGGCCGCTGCCATGCCGGCATGAATTCAGTCTATTTATAATTGCTAAGTACTTAAGCACTTCAGGTGATTAATTTCACAAAGCACCACTGAAAGCAATGGAATTTGGGACGAAAATTGGTTACACCTCTGTACGATATTTTTTCAGGTTATAATATTACATTGAATATTTGTTTGTCTTCAGGAAATAGAAAAAGTCGGCGAATCTAGGTTCGCCAACCAAGAAGTGTTAAGTTTCATTGATGAATTGATATTGAGTTTGAAAAGTTGGGACGATTGGTGAGTTATTACTATAATGTATTCACTTGCTTGCTTAGGCGCTATTCATTTATTACTTAAGACGATTTTGGTCAGATTTTCATTTCAGATTTTCCCATCCCTACATAAAACAAGCTAAATTATTACAAAACAAAAAATAAATTTGGCCCCAAATATCCACCATTTCATTTTTTCTAATTTTGTAAGATTCCTATTGAAGATACCAATTGATCATTTCATGATGTGGCCGACCTTTTTATGAAATGGTGGTATTTCATGCTATAGCACAATTATCACAAATACAAAAAAAGCGACCTCTAAAATATTATATCGCATATCACTCCCACAATGAAGAGCAATCCAACGACATCTCACATAATTAAATCCGTCAAGCAATTTGGGCTGTAGAACATACCAACGAAATAAATATCACACATACATACATACATTTGAAAAACATCACCCACTTACTGACGCAGTTGGGTAAAATTGCAAACAAGATTAACCCCCCCTCTCCCCAGCTACGCCAGCGATTATAATTTCATAAATTAAATATATGTACTTCGTATTTGTAGGTTCCAAAACCAGTTACCTTTATTGGAAAGCAAACGCGTAGACGACAACAAAGCCATTCACGCGTGGACCGAGTCGCGGAGCTTCGTGGATACGCTTAACAACCATAACATTGGCTACAAACAATTCGCTAGTGAGTACCTCTCATTAAGATGTAACAGAAATAGCCATTTGTCATAAGCATAGGCGGCTCCAGACGGTTGATTTGAGTACTGAATTTCTTGTATTGTATATCTTTGCCAATTTGCCCCAGACAGAACACCACAGACAGACAGAATCCATTCCCCCATTTTGTGTGCAACTTTTACTTGGCCGGTGTTGTGCGAAACTAAACGCAACCCCCCTCGCCTTAGTTCCATTGAGGTATAGACCTGAACCGTGCCATCCCTTTCAATTAAAAAGTAAATATTGACTGCAAAGCGTGAAAGAGAGAAAAAACTTTAACACATCTCGTCCACAAAGTAGCTTTCGAGAGAACGCTACTTTGTGAAAGAGATTTCTAGAGTGTGGTCTAGGTCTATACGTCAATGGTTAGATCCGACACTATTTTCTCTCCCCCCCCCCCCCCGCCCTGATTAAAATCCTGGATCCGCCCATGGTTATTAGAAGAAATTAAAAAAGTTCACAGGCCGGTCATTCATTTTGACATTTGAAAGTGCTGTCACTTTGTACGGGGAGGGTTTGTGGCTGTTTAGCGTACGACACACTATAGAGGTCAGTGCATTTAGGTAACAAGGGTTTGGAGTAAGGAGTTTGACATTGCTGAAGAACTGGACAATTTGATTTGGAAGGGGTTGGGTTTGGGTGCACTTGATACCACTGGGAGTTGATTGCACCAAGGAAAAGCACGGCCTCTGTGGCGCGGTGGGAGTGTGTCCGACTGCTACGCAAGAGGTCGTGGGTTCGATCCCCACTCAGGATAAAACTTTGTGTGATGAGCACGATGGTTTATTCCGTGTCTGGGTGTTATTTATCTATAATATGTATGTATATAGAAATATATAAGTATGTTTATCAGTTGTCTGGATTCCATAGTATAAGCTCTGCTTAGTTTGGGATCAGATAGCGTTGTGTGCGAACTTTTGTGGGGGGGGGGGTTGTGCTTCTTGGAACGTCCTCTTGCCTTTGGATCCACCACTACGCCTTTCTGTTACACATTTTAAATACAATAAATCATTAAACATTTTTGTCATAGATACAGATGTGATTCTTATAAATAATGATCGGCGTAGATATTATGATTTATGATTAATGGCCTCAAATGCTATGTTAACATGGACTTACCCCGAGGTTCCGGGATTTTTAAATGATTGAATCGTCAATAATAACTAGTATAAAAAAACAATGTTTGTGTAAGAGTATTTACTATTAAATCGTAACGCAATAGCAATTTGAAAGGCTTTTATGTAACAGTTATTCTTTTTTATACGAATAGCTCTAAATCTCTAGCTAAAGTCACGCATGGGATCATCCAAGCCAATGTCCAGACTCGACTGAATGCCCATTATTTAGAAAATATTGACACTACCGGTGTGTTTTGACCGGCAATTGCCCCCCCCCCCCTCCTCCTCGGCAGTGGTGGCTGATGTACCAGTGTTAATTCAACGCTCCCCTCTTCCCGTCGTGCGAGCGACTCACACTTCACAGGTTGAGTCATATGTTGCCCCTTAATTATACATTGGTGACATTGAGATTTTGTGATGAGGTAGTATATCTACGTTATGCCACGGTTGATGAATCCCTCTGAATGACATTACCTACACCGATCACTACTTATTATACATATACTAGCTGTCCCGCGCAACTTCGTATGCGTAAATTTTCCCCGTTTTTGAAACATTTCTCGTCGCTACTCTGCTCCTATTAGTTGTAGCGCGATGTTATATAGCCTATAGCCTTCCTCGATAAATGGGCTATTCAACAAAAAAAGATTTTTTCAAATCGGACCAGTACTTCCTGAGATTAGCGCGTTTAAACAAACAAACTCTCTTCTCTTCCGCTTTATAATATTAGTATAGATGTATAGAGGTATATTAAGAATTTTATTTTTATGTACGTGGTATCTGCGACATGAGGCTTAAACTCAGCACAAAGCTATGTTGTAATATTATGTTATTTAATGAACAGAATTCAAGGGTAACTGTGAAATATTTTGCCGGAGACTTCGCGACGACCCACGGACTTTACTTGGAGTCACTCAGACCACAGGGAGTTTACTTGAGTCGCTCGCTACTGTACTAGGTGAGTAAATATTAACACTCTTAGGCACCTGTCTCACCAACGACGAGAAAGCGATTAGCGGTTTAATCGCTTAAGAAACGTGCATACTTGTGTAGATCCTGTATAAACTAAATACAATACAGATATGAAAAGTTGATCATAGACCGTTCACACTACCGGCGAGTACTCGCTCTATACTGCAATCTCTTTTGTTTACACGGACGGGATCTACAATATACACCTTTTATACGTTGCTTGAGCGAAACCGCTACTCGCTTCGCTTCTCGCTCATCGCTGTTGGTGGGACAGGTATTACACACATTTATAATACTTTAGCGACAGCGTTTGTATTGTCTTCTTCTATTACATTTTAAAAATGGAACGTAAAACAAGGACAAAACATTAACTAATTAAAATGTTGTCGTTGAAGTATTATGAAAAGTAATTTGAGATAAGTTAAAAAAAAAAAAATAACTAATGATGAACCCTCAATTTTGTTGATGGTTATTATAGTTTTTAGTTTACATAACTTATACTGGCCTGTTGGCCTAGTGGTTAGTGACCCTGACTGCTGAACCAGAGGTCGTTTGTTCGATCCCGATTCTGTATCTGGGTGTAATTTATCTATAATATGTATGTATTTAGAAATATATTAAGTATGTGTATCAGTTGTCTGGTTGCCACAGCACCGGCTCTGCCAAGTTTGGCATCAGATGGTGTTGTGGAGGTTGTCCCACGATATTTATCATTATTATTTTAATTATAGCTGACCCGTGCCCACTTCATTTTGCCTATGACACTGGCTTTCTATTGGCAAAACAATTTTCAAAATCGGTTTAGGATATCCTGAGGTTACCCCTTATAACCTTACAAACTTTACCTCTTTATAATAGTAAGAAGAAAGAAGTATACATTATTATGTATATTGTTTAGGTTACCTATACCGTGAAGACTGCGCTCATTTGGATGACTACAAGATGGTACTTGAGAAGTTTATCAGCGGCAGGATTGGCTCGCTCTCCGCTCATGACTCCTGGAGAAAGTCTCACTTCAATAAGGTAACATTAATACACAGGATATCTTATATTAACTTTTCCTATTTTTTTTGTATGCACTTGGCAATTTGAAAAGAGTGGTCGCGAATTTTTATTGCAAGGTTCTTTTCTTCGGCTTTACCTATTGTTTGCGAACTTGGCATTACATGTACATATATAGAATCCTGACGTATCACAAGAGTTGTTTTACATCCTAAGTAAATAAAGAATTATTACCCGACGTTTCGACCGTATTGCAACGGCCGTGGTCATGCTCTTATTTTTTGCTCTTTCGCGCAAAAACTAGACTTTGATGAAACTTTACAGTGTTGTAGCTTTTAAATCAGAATAGTAGGTTGAGTTGAAGTAACATAATTTAAAAACACTAAAAAAATAGTGTAATGAGTGGATACGTTCTGTTCTGAGCTATTTGTGTAGTGGTACTAATATTAGCTGCGTAAACTGAAAGCTGAAGTATATATATATAAATTTGACATAATTTTATGGAATTACATTTTTGCATAGTAATTTATTGAAATTCGTATTTATAATAATTATGTTTTAGGTCTGAATAAACGAAATAATAATAAATAAAATAGCATTATTTTCATTGATTGAGTACAAAGCGGATTTTGTCACTTGATTTTATTTGTACTCAAATACGTTTTCTTTAATACTCAAATCATTGTAAAATGTCGACATGTTTCCCAAAAAATGACACCATGAATTTTAAAAAATATGGTACAATGTCATGTTTATTTAAAGAGGTTAATGAAAGAATTAGCCATTTGAAAATAGCTACACACGTACTTTCTTTAAAACGATGTGTGGGAACTACAAAAGAAACAAAACAGCATTTTTAAATGTGGTATAATAAAGAATAAAGAAAAATATCGGAGTGAAGAGGAAAAAAAAGAGTCCTCTGTGTTTTTGTCCGATAATTGTACGTTTGTAAAGTCCCCCGCGACACAGGGCCTTGCACCCAAGAGCGGGAGCTGCCTATAAAAAAAAAACAGTACAGCAGGTATAGAATGATTACCATTTACGTAGGCATAATGTGTAGAAATTCAAACCACAGACAGTAGATCGACATCTGATTTAAAAAGATGTGTATCAGAATCATCACGTATTACGCCAGTGAACTTAAGATCGTCTTCAAATAGATAAGGGGTTAAAAATGTAAAAGAATATGGGTCCAAGATTAGAGCCCTGAGGCACTCCTGAAGTAGTGATGAACGATTCAGGCTGTTTCCCATCAATAACAACAGAGGATGGGTGAGCATACAGATATGATTTACACCAATTCAGAGCAATGCCTGTAACCCTAAATTTCTGTTTTTTTTTAAGTTAATTATTGTGATCAACTTTGTCGAAGGCCTTCGAAAAGTCTGTGTATAGGGCATCGACTCACAAATCTTGGTTCACGGGTAAATATTATGATTTAAGGGGAAGTTCATGACGGCAAACATAGTGATGGTCTATTTAATTGTTATACTAGCTTTTCCCTACAGCATCGACCGTGATATAATTGATTTGATTACCATTGGAACCTTCGTTTTACCTTTAGCGTCTTGTAGGTTTTTCCTGGCAACTTTTCAAATTTTCCTCTTTAAAAAGACCTTTCTCAGTAATCAATAAGTGTTTAAAGAAAATAGCGGAAATTGTCCTGGCGTTTTAAGTTTTGCTCTGAACAACACATTTGGCGATTATTTTTCATTTATTTAGATTGTATTTACCCAGGGTATAAGCAGTCAAACCCTTACCCTCCGGCTGATCTGCCTGAACCCCGGCATAGTGATGAGCGCGCTGAGCTCGGCCCGCAGCATCATCCTGGCGTCCGGCACGCTGACGCCCGTCGGGAACATACACGCCGAGCTCGCCGCGCCCTTCCCGCTCGTCGTGTCGCCGCCGCACGTCATATCTGTAGATAGGGTGAGTAACTTACTGTTTCTCTAGGGTATAAGCACGGAGATATTGACCCTCCGTCATCTATGCCTAATGATATTGGTAAGTAACGTCAAGTAAAGTAGACCCTGTTAAATATAATTATACTCATTTTTGTAGGCAATTCTTGTCAACTACTTTATTAATATAATAATTGCTATGAATAAAAAAAATGTGAAGGTCAGACCTAGGAATCGAACCAGAGACTTTCAAACGCTATTCCGATGCGCGAAAACGTACTATCCTGAACTATGTTTGTAAGCCTCAAATTCCTCTTTCATTTTTGCAAGCGGGTTTAGCTCCCTGCTTGCGCTATCTACCGCTATTGTTAAATTCTTATAATATCGGCATTCTATCTACTATAGAAAAATAGTGTTGTATGTAATATCTACTTATGACGCCATAACAGCGGGTTGTTTAAATGATTATAAATTCATAAACACGTAAATTGTGGACGTATTTGTTGAGTGCATTTTAGCATGTACAAATAAACTGCCTCTGTGGCGCGGTGGGAGTATGTCCGACTGCCAATGTGGGTTCGATTCTCATACGAGACACCACTTTGTGTGATCCACAAATTGTTGTTCCGAGTCTGGGTGTACTTTGTGTCCGTGACTTGTATGTTTGTAAAGTCCCCAGCGACACAGGGCTTGAAACCTAGTGAGGGAGTCGTCTTTAAAAAAAAAAAAATTGTGTCAAATAATTTATTTCCATTACAAAGGTCCACGTCATCTACCAGCGGCCATGTCCAAGTGAACCAATACTTTTGGTACTTACTGATACTGATTTTTTTATTTGTATGTCCAGGTATGGGTGGGCATAGTCTCAGGCGACAAGCAAGGCCCTCAGGAGTACACAAGTCGCGGCAACAAGGAACCTTCCGCGGCCGAGCGACTGGGCCGGCTTATAGCTCGCGTGTGTCGAGTCACTCCACACGGCGTGTTGTGCTTCATCACTTCTTATTCAGTGCTTGATGTGTTCATGGATACGTGAGTTATATATGTTATACTTTTATAGAACCTTCTATGGTAACTGTTCCCAGTAATTGTTCTGACTAATTCCACCAGTTCACTTTGAGCATCGTACAACGCGACAAACATCCAAATATCATTCTCATCATCTCGACTCTAAGCAATCCACTGTAGTGCGTTTCAAACGCCATTTTCTGCCACGGACAACTATCTTATAGAATCAACTGTCGCCAGCGGTATTTCCGGACCGATATGGTTCCTAGGTCCCTATTAAGGTCCTCAAACCTTAAAAAAAAGGGTCCACTCTTTTCTAAAAGGTCGGCAATGACACCGGAGGCATTGCCGGCCTTTGCCGGCATTTTGGCCATTTTCGGCCACTTACCATCAGCGGGTCAATTCACGTATTAAAGCAGTGCAGTTGCAGTTAAGTTTCGATTAAATCGGCCATTTTCGTATTCTTGTAAAACAAACAAGCGGCTCACCAGCGGGTCAATTCACGTATTTAAAGCAGTGCAGTTGCAGTTAAGTTAAGGATCAATCTCAAATACGCTTGCGTCAAGTATGCATCTCGAGAGCGCAATAACGATATTCTAGTAGGGTACTAATTATTATAAAGAGGTAAAGTTTGTGACTTTGTAATCTTTAGATCTACTGAACCGATTTTGAAAATTATTTTACCAATTGAAAGCCACGTTATTGGTGAGTGTTATACTATATAACATTACGCTACGACCAGTATGAAAAATGTTGCAAAAACGGAGAAAGATAACTCGAAAGAAGTTGCGTCAGCGAGTTTATCAATTAAACTACCACCGATTAAGTCCCGATTAAATTGTGTTAAATAGGATTTTGATCATAAAAAAAGTACTCGTCATAGTCCGACATTTATATGTAGCGGCGGTGGCCTACTGGCTAGAAATCGGACTCGCAATCGTGAGGTCGCTACGTACTCATTATACTACGGACGTGAACCCACTCCTAACACAAGCAGTTTAGCTTAGCTGGAGGGGTTAACAAGATTGCTAGTAAAGTGAGGCCCACATTGCTAGCTACCTAGCTATTAGGCCCCGGTTGGGCTACGGAAGTCTCGGGTTCGATTCCTGAGTCTGGATTTCAAATTTTTCCATCTTTCAAAAATGCAATTATTGTATTTTACTTTTAAAAAAAAGTAGTTGTAGTTCAGTTCGGATGCGAGTGGAGTAAAGTTTATTGTACAGTGATTTAGTGTTACTGTAAACGTTAATTGTAATAGTGATCTGTGTAAAATCGAAAGACGTCATTATGGATTTTGGCATTTTATTCGAAGCTACCATCCTGACACGTAACAATATTAACTTGCTCTTAAAACTTGTACAATTTCAGATGGAGAGAGTCAGGGTTGTGGTCAGAGCTGCTGCAACTGAAACACGTGTTTTGGGAGAAGAGGAACTCTTCTGAACACGAGGAAATGATGCAGGTAATGTAAAATACATTTTCTTTTTTATTTAAAAGATAACTAGCAATGTGAGATTGTAGTTGTAGTAGTTGCCCCACATTACTAGCAATCCTGCTAACCCCTCCAGCTAGTGAGGAGTGGGTTCATGTATCCAAACCAAATAAATGGACACACCCGATATCTGTATACCATCATTTTCACAATCAGTTAAAAAAGAACACCAGTTTTTACTTGAAATAAAATTTATGAAATAATAATATCTTGGGACAACTCACACAACGCTATCTGATCCCAAACTAAGCAGAGCTTGTACTATGGAAATCAGACAACTGATAAACATACTTACATATTTCTTAATACATACACATTATAGATAAATAACACCCAGACACAGAACAAACCATCGTGCTCATCACACAAAGTTTTGTCTTGGGTGGGGACCGAACCGGACCTCTTGCGTAGCAGTCGGATACACTCCCACCGCGCCACAGAAGCAGTCAAAATAGGTTATAAGACCGAATATATCTGCGATGTTAAGAAACACTAATCCATAGATGCGTGACCATTTGTCACCCCCCTCCATGCCTCAGAAAGCACGTTAAGCCGTCGGTCCTGCGCCTGGTCCAAAAAGTAGCAAATAAGACAGTACATACATGTACATCTTCGGTTAGTAAATTGTCATTCACTGAACCGATTTTGATTTTTTTTTTACCAATAGAAAACCATGTTATTTGTGAGTGTCATAGGCTTTATAATATCACGCTACGACCAATAGGAGTAGAGGAAAAACGGTGAGAAATGATTCAAACCAAGTTGCGCGGGTCAGTTAGTATAATTTATAATAATTCCAGGAGTTCTACCAATGCGTGGGCACAAAGAAGGGTGCGATCCTGTTCGCGGTGTACCGCGGGAAGGTCTCCGAGGGGATGGACTTCAAAGACCATCAGGCCAGAGCTGTCATATGTGTATGTATACTGCCCCCCCCCCCCCTAAACCATTGACGTATAGACCTAGACCGCGCCATCCGCGTGAAAGAGAAAAAAAACTCGTGCGGCCCTGTCTCTTTGACAGGAATTGTCCACAAAGTAGCGTTGTCTCTTTCTAGAGAGTGGTAAATTTTATGAGGTTATGGCGTAGGTCTATACGCCAATGCCCTAAACACTATTAGCATTTTTGGATATGTGGATTTCTGGGTCCCACATTACTAGCAATCCTGTTAACCTCCCCAGCTAAGCTCAATGGCTTGTATTAGGAGCGGGTCATGTCGGTAGTATAATGGGTAGGATCCGAACCCGCGACCTCAAGATTGCTAGTCCTTAGCTTCCTAGCCTTTGCTATTTGGCTACTGTCGCTTATTGAATGACAATCAAATAGATTGACGTTGCTATGCGTGCAAAACCGCGAATATATGTATAAATTTATAAAAAAACATTCGTGGTTTTACAGGCTCAACGACGTCATTCTATTTGATTAACGTTTATGCTACTTGTCTAGAGGGGCTTGTTACTTGAGAAAAAATAATATTTTAACACAGTAATCTCCTGTGTTGGAATTGAACCCACAACTTCTTAAACAGCAGTTGTACATTGATATCAGCCCTTTATATGTAATAATCATACAACAAATATAAATATATATATTACAAGAATCTAGCCGCATCTAACATGATATAATCCACATAAATGGACACACATGCCGACATAAGTCTCATATATATCATAAGAACACCAGTGCGTTCTTGAAATAAAAAATATGAAGTATGATATAAGACCGAATATATCTGCGAGGTTAAGAAACGTTACTACTTGACACTGATACAGCTTCGTCCTATCGGCCAGTTGACACTGATACAGCTTCGTCCTATCGGCCACTTGACACTGATACAGCTTCGTCCTATCGGCCACTTGACACTGATACAGCTTCGTCCTATCGGGCACTTGACACTGGTACAGCTTCGTCCTATCGGCCACTTGACACTGATACAGCTTCGTCCTATCGGCCAGTTGACACTGATACAGCTTCGTCCTATCGGCCACTTGACACCGATACAACTTCGTCCTATCGGCCACTTGACACAGATACAGCTTCGTCCTATCGGCCACTTGACACTGATACAACTTCGTCCTATCGGCCACTTGACACAGATACAGCTTCGTCCTATCGGCCACTTGACACTGATACAGCTTCGACCTAATTCTCTCGTCTGGTTTCCTTGACCCAAATATATTTTATGGTAGGATCTTTTGGGTACCTAGAACTAATTAAATTAATTAAATAATCTAGCCGTAACAATATTGCATTCATAGTCATTAATATTTGTATATTTAAATGAATATAATTATGTCGTTAATAAAAAATAGTTGTCAGTTGTCGATCAGAATTTTTAGGTGTTTGCACACTTAAAACAACTTTTAACTTTACATTATAAAAACAAACAACCTTTTTCACTGATAGTGCGAGTTTTTAATTACGCGGTTATGATTTTTAACAGACGGTCGATACACATTTGTGCAGGAAAGAGATAGTGTAGAATTTAAGTAGGAAAGAAAGAGATGGCATCTATGAAAGACATCAACGCGTTCGCTTTCGTAAGGTTGTTTTATTTCACTAATTTAAAATGTCCAGTACGAGGGTCAAACTGAAAGTTCTTAGAACTGGCCACTTATAAACTATATAATAAAAAAATAATTCTAAAATTTAAAAATATAACTCTGCCAATATTACTGAGTACATATTTCATTCATTTGTCATTTGTTTTACGATTTGGCGGCAAATTGAAAATTGTCTGTGTCACGTCAACATGAATTTAACACGAGAAAATTTTCGTGCAATGATTTTTTATGACTTTCGATGTCATTTAAGTCAACAAGAAAGTTATGATAGACTACGATTGGCCTTTCACGATGAAGCCCCATCTCGTGCGACTGTTTACAACTGGTTTAATGAGTTTAAACGTGGTCGCACTAATCTCACTGATGATTTACGTGAGGGACGGCCTTCTACGGCGACGACTGAAGATAACATCTGTGTTGTGCGGCGTATGATAGAGACTGACAAAAGAGTGACCTATCAGCAGATTCGGACAAGCTTAGGCATCGGTATGAGTCAAGTGCACAAAATCCTCCACGAACATTTAGCGGTCAGGAAGCTTTGCGTCCGGTGGATACCTCATAATTTGACTGAGGCTCAAAAACTCCATCGTGTGGACTGGTGCCGTAAAATGATTGAAAGATTTAACGGAGGTGACTCAAATGCTGTGTTCGACATACTAACAGGTGACGAAAGCTGGATTTACTGTTATGATCCTGAAACCAAAAGACAATCTGCTCAGTGGGTGTTTCCTTTCGAGGAGTTGCCAACTAAAGTGAAAAGAGATCGAAGTGCGGGAAAAAAAATGGTGGCCTCGTTCTTTGGAAGGATAGGTCATTTCGCAACAATTGTGTTAGAGGATCAAAAAACAGTTTCTGCAGAATGGTACACTACCAATTGTTTGCCACTTGTCTTGGAAAAAGTTCGAGAGAAACGACCTCGCAGTAGGATCCTCCTTCACCACGACAATGCCTCGTCGCACACCGCCAAGCGAACGATCGACTATTTGGCGACATCAAACGTTGAATTACTGGGTCACCCGCCGTATAGCCCCGACCTCGCGCCTTGTGATTTTTATTTATTTCCAAAAATTAAAGAAAAACTTAAAGGAAAGCGGTTTATGAATGCTGAAGAAGCGGTGTCTGCGTATCGCGATGCCATTGAAGAGACCCCTAAGAACGAGTGGGCAAAGTGCTTTTCCCAGTGGTTCCATCGCATGCAGCGGTGTATTGACGTGAATGGACAATATTTTGAAAAGATATAATAAAACTAATAACTGGCTAATGTAATCAGTTTTTGATTTTCTAAGAACTTTCAGTTTGACCCTCGTATAAGATGAACTCCGAAGAATTATTTGAAAAAAAATAGTTTAATTAAAATATATGCTTTAATAACTTACCGATGAAATGTTATGCCGTCTTTCCGGAGATTTGAGGTACTGCTGGTTTTTTCCACACCACTTTATCGTGCAACTGGCCATATAAATACTTAATTTCACGATTTAAAGCATAATTACGCGGTAGTGTTTACGGATCACAGATGCGGTCAACACTGATGAGAACATTTGATGCGGCGAACTACATCAGTGAAAATAAACTGATGTGTTGGCCGAATTACAGCGCCTGTTATGCGGTGTCTAGTGGCTATATGGTCGTTGGCTTCGTCCTATCGGCCACTTGACACTGATACAGCTTCGTCCTATCAGCCACTTGACACTGATACAGCTTCGTCCTATCGGCCACTTGACACTGATACAGCTTCGTCCTATCGGAAAGTTGACACTGATACAGCTTCATACTATCGGCCACTTGACACTGATACAGCTTCGTCCTATCGGAAAGTTGACACTGATACAGTTTCGTCCTATCGGCCACTTGACACTGATACAGCTTCGTCCTATCGGCCACTTGACACAGATACAGCTTCGTCCTATCGGCCACTTGACACTGATACAGCTTCGTCCTATCGGAAAGTTGACACTGATACAGCTTCATCCTATCGGCCACTTGACACTGATACAGCTTCGTCCTATCGGAAAGTTGACACTGATACAGTTTCGTCCTATCGGCCACTTGACACTGATACAGCTTCGTCCTATCGGCCACTTGACACAGATACAGCTTCGTCCTATCGGCCACTTGACACTGATACAGCTTCGTCCTATCGGGCACTTGACACTAATACAGCTTCGTCCTATCGGCCACTTGACACTGATACAGCTTCGTCCTATCGGCCACTTGACACTGATACAGCTTCGTCCTATCGGCCACTTGACACAGATACAGCTTCGTCCTATCGGCCACTTGACACTGATACAGCTTCGTCCTATCGGGCACTTGACACTAATACAGCTTCGTCCTATCGGCCACTTGACACTGATACAGCTTCGTCCTATCGGCCACTTGACACTGATACAGCTTCGTCCTATCGGCCACTTGACACCGATACAACTTCGTCCTATCGGCCACTTGACACTGATACAGCTTCGTCCTATCGGCCACTTGACACTGATACAGCTTCGTCCTATCGGCCACTTGACACTGATACAGCTTCGTCCTATCGGCCACTTGACACTGATACAGCTTCGTCCTATCGGGCACTTGACACTGATACAGCTTCGTCCTATCGGCCACTTGACACTGATACAGCTTTTTGCTGTTCCAGTGTCAAGTTTCATATTATTATGTTGTTAATTTTCTTAATGAACCCATATTTTATACAATTGTTCCTATCGACAGGTGGGTATACCCTACCCCAACATGTTCGACAAGGCAGTCGAAGCTAAAATGCAGTACAATGACAAGTACCACCATACTAGAGGATTATTGTCCAAAAAAGAATGGTTGAGGGTACAGGCTTACAGGTAAACCAATTATTACATTTTATATAATAAGCTAGCTATTGCCCGCGGCTCCGCCCGCGTAATTGTTTGTTATCGCGATAAATAACCTATGTCCTTTCCCGAGACTTGGGCTATCTCCATACAAAATTTTATCACAATCGGTTCAGCGGTTTAAGCATAAAAACTTAACAGACAGAATTACTTTCACATTTTTTTAATATTAGTTTAGATTAGCTTTTCCCCACGGTTTTGCCTCTTCAAGTTGAGTTTTAATCAAATATGTAAGTAGTTTTTGCGTTTTCCCGTTACTTTTTCATTAATCAATAAATCGGACTTCAACGAAAAACCCTTAAGGGTTAATTTTCCAAAAACGCTGAAATACGTGTTTCTTTATTTTAAACTCAAAAGCCAAATAAGAAATTTCACAGATCTAACTTTCAAACTACAGAGTTTCATACAAACCCCTATTTTCCCCTAAGGGGATTTTCTAAAAATCCCTTTTTGGGTAGTGAAATTTCATGTCTCTACGATCAGCAGTATAGGCTGTGCATTTATTCATCAGTCAGTCAGTCACGACAGAGAATTGTTATTATCTTTTATTTATGGGGGAATTTATATATACTATATATGTACGTCAGCTAATCTCGTGGTAATATCAGAGAATTGATCATTCATGATTCGACCCGCGCATTCGCCTGTATTTTTTCCAGTTATTGCAATATTTTTCATTGTTGCTATGCTATGTTATAATAGCCACAGTAAAATATTTTTTCAATTTGGACCAGCAGTGGTTCCTAAGATTATCGGGTTCAAACAAACAAACTCTTACCACCTTATTACAAAAAGAAGACCAAATCAAGGTTTAGGCCAAGACTTTCAAGTCCAGGATTTATTACTGTACTATTAATTGGTCATATTACAAAGCTTAGATAATCCGTGGACCAGCTGATACCAAATCGTTTTATACTAATATAATTTGAAAGTATAGTTTTCATTGAGAATAAAATATTTAGACGTTCTATTAGCTAAATTATTCGCCAGGACTACGTAATTTTCAAAATATAAACCTGACATAAAAGTCCTCGGCCTGCAATTTACGAATAATAAAATAGATTCTGTCAGGATCGGAACGTTACATATATAATTGTCAGTAGTACTTAAAATGTAAACAAATGATGATAACCTAAATTTAATTAACTCACGACATTATTATGGATGTTATAAGTTTAATCTGAGTAATTATAGCGCCCAAACACTTAGAGGAACTTGGATGCGAGTTTTTATTACAAAGCTAGTTTCATTGGAACAGTTATTAGCATGGTTGGATGAAAATCCGTTCAATAGTTTAAGGATACTTACTCAATAAGATAGTGCATTTTTAATATACTTACGGTTTTCTTTGTTGCACTCGTTGTTCTGAATGTATTGGGGGAAAGTATGCCTAGATTCAACATAGGTACTGAAGCTTCGGCTGAAGCACAACAAACAATTGAAACAAATTTTATGAATATATTTATTATTTAATATCAGTGAGCTTGCTATGAAATGAAATTCTCAAATAACTACATAGAATCATTATTTATTAGACACCATTTATTCTTCTTAAGAACAGAGTACATTTTCATGAGAATCATAAATATAATTATCTAAACTGTTAGGTAGCACTTAATAGTTATTCCATTTGACAACAAAATGGATGTTAACAATTTCAATAATCTGTAACCAATCTGTACTCCCTGTTCAAACTATGTTTGAAAAGGAATATTGAGTTGATATCCCTTATTTCTTTATACATAACTAGCGTTCCCGCGCATCTTAGTCTGCATAAATTTTCCCTGTTTTTGCAACATTTCTCATTGCTGCTCCATTCCTATTGGTTGTAGAGTGATATTATATAGGCTTCCTCGACAAATGGGCTATCCAACAGTAAAAAGTTCAAAAGAATTAGTAGTTCATGAGATTACCGCGTTCAAACAAACTCTTCAGCTTTATAATATTAGTATAGTTATTTATTTTACAATATTTTTTAAATTGTATGCATTTTTGTATAATATATAAACAGTGGTCAATGATATATTTATATAATAAAATTGATAATTGTATATTTAGATCCACCTTATAGTTCACTAGGGTATGTGTATTTTTAATTAGGCATTTTATGTATAAATATATAAACAGTAATCAATCAATAATTGATCAATGTTTATTTAGATCCACTATATAGTTCACTAGTAAGTTTTAGGTACATTATACATAGAATCATTATTTATTAGATACTATTTATTCTCCCTAAGAACATAGTTCATTTTCATGAGAATCTTAAATATAATTTTCTAACCTGATAAGTAGCGCATAATAGTTATTACATCACAATTTCAATAACCTGTAACCAATCTGTACTCTCTGTCTATGTTTAAAGGAACATTGTAGCAATGTATTAACTAGCTGAGCTCCTATAAACATAATATTCAGTTCTTGGTACCTTCTTATAACCTAAGTTTACATCTGTTTCTAGTGACATGTTACACTTTACCAACTAAATTTTAAATTGATCAATATTTATTTAGTTCCACTATATAGTTCACTAGTAAGTTTTGGGTAAGAAATTTTGTCTTAATGATGTTTCTATTACTTCATTTTGTGCATTTTGAGTATATTCAACATTGGTTTTTGCCGCACTACTCCAGACCACCTATCAGACATTCCCATTAGTAAGTTTAAGTGGGGACAAAGGACTGCGATATGCGATATGCGAATGGGGAAAGAAATTCAATACAAATGTTTACTTTAGCTTTTATTTACTTGAGCTCCTCCATTGAAGCACACACGATGTGGTTGTCCGCAGGGCACTGAACCAGGCGGTGGGGCGCTGCGTGCGCCACCGGCTGGACTGGGGCGCCGTGCTGCTGGTGGACGCGCGATACTCGCAGCCCTACAACGTCGAGCATCTGTCCAAGTGGCTCAAGAACATTGTGAGTACTATATACCTTTACCTATTCCACTACTTAACGTCTTATTAATGGATGACCGGCTACACACACGAAAAAGTCACGTTACGCTTTCGCTAATCAGCATCTGATCAGCTAATGGCGATTGCAGCGACATGCGGTACAATTGGAACTAGAGCTGTCATAGCACGGTTGTTTATTACAATGTTATCAATGTTTTTGACGTGACAACGTCTTATAATTCGATGGAGCCGGCTGAACGCACGAAAAAACATGACACATGAGGCGTTACCTCGCTCTGAGGCGTTCCATTTAAGTGCAAGCGAGAGCGCGGAACGAGCGACATAGAGGCTCAATCGGCCTCCGCGTTCGGCAGGAAACCATTCCATCAGTATTTTCTTATGACGTTGTCACGTTCAAATATCGTCGACCGATTTTTTTTTTTTAAATATATTTAAGTTATCACGTAAAGTTATCGTCCATAAACCGACTTTACATACAACCATTTTTTTATATTTTTATATCACATGAGTGAAGATCATTGTTCCACGTCTCCCCTACAATTTTTATTAAAGATAACTAACAATGTGGGATTGTGAGTCCCACATTTCTAACAATCCTGTTAACCTCTCCAGCTGAGATATGGCTTGTGTTAGGAGTGAGACCTCACGATTGCGAGTCCGATGTCTTGACCACAAGATACCGCCGCTTGTGTCAACCCTTTATTGGAAAAGAAGTTTAGTTTTAAGTGACAGTTGACATCCAGAATTGTCAGATTCGTTTTCCGTAAATACCAGGACTTACCACAAATAGTGCAACAATAAAAATTCTTCCAAAATTCCATCCGTCCAAAAACTCCATCAAGAATAATCTCGACTTTTCTTCTCGATTCATTGGCAGAATTGTCGACATCGGCATCGTTGCCGTAAAATGTCAGGATTTATAAAGACAGGATTAAAACGAAAAAATCGTGATACAAAAATTCATAAGGCACCTGTCCCACCAACAGCGAGCCAAAGCTCAAGTTCATTGCTCAAGAAATGTATATCCCATGTAAATAAAAGAGATACAGATATTAATATCTTTATCGCTAATCGTTCACACTGCCGCCGAGTAGTCGCTCTGTACTGTATATACTTGGTTTATATACATCTATTGTACGTTTCTTGAGCCATAAAATCGCTTCTCGCTCATCGCTGGCGGTGGGACATGTGCCTTAACATTAAAACGCAACATGTAAAACACAAAGTTGCTTGGCTCCAACACCTCTGAAAGGGTTTTCAACAAACAAAGCTAAGTATATAGGCTCTGATTATATACGGTATATTTCCGCGATAAATTTAACATCTGACAACACTAGCTGTCACTGGGATCCTAGTTTTTTTTTTATTAAAAAAAAATGTTTGTTAAACAGTTAGGCAACAATCTACACACATACGAGAGCATACAATCAAGCCCCAACGGACTGGCCGAGTTCATGAAGAGGATGCAAATTACTGAAGAAGAAGAGGCTACGTGCGAATGAGATGGACTGAGATTAGAGCGAGAGAAATAAGAATGAAAAATACACTGTCATAATAAAAAATATTAGAGTAATTTTTTTTTATAAAAAAACATCTAAATGAGTTCAATCACGGTTGATTTGCTGGCATTAATTGAGATTGATTGATTTATTTCTATTATATATACTTATTGATTTATTTCCAAAATCTCTCTTTTAATTTCGTGAAGTCGTAAATGATGACGACGATTTACGACTTTACGAAATTTATACAGTCGTATCCTTGCAGGGCCAGAGTTGTTTTTTTATGTTTTTTTTACAGATTGCGTATAGTTAGTGTAGTATCATGGTTTGATCACCCCCTGCAATGATCGGCATCCTGTATAGGACCATTTCGTCATAAACCTATTTCGAACAAAAAAATTATAATATTAAAAATCTGTCTATTAAAGGTTATTTTTGGTATAGTGGAAAGCTCAGACGTCCCAACAAAATATTTACTTCAAGTAATCACATAAAAAAAAGAAAATGAAAATATTGAAAACTTGCAGAGTTATAGACCATTCAAGCTGTCTTGTGTTCTTCTCGCTATCGTGCTCATTGCGTCTCGTAGTACGTAATGCATGATTATTATTGAAAAATAAATAATGATTACATTTCATATCGCATTGTGAACAGGATTTGGACTGTTAGAATGATTAATGAATCTATTAAAGATTTATTAATTAATTAATTGAAAAATATAACATGGTCTAAAAACTACCCCATTGAATTGTGTTACTGATTCTGAGAAAACTACTTTCAGATTTCCACTATACCAAGAATAATAATGTGTAATAATGGCCGAACATACAATGTTAATAAAGTTAATTTTGAATCATAAATAAAATTTTTGAAGTCAGTTAAATTAAATGTGCAACATTATGAATTATTGAATTATTTATCGAGATTCTACACTTAAAAACTAAATTTGGTGAGGAGTTGCGAACTCCTATTTCGTAAGTTCGACTCATTTTTTCCTTTATACATTTAGGTAATAGAAAGCTGTTTTATATTTAGCGTTAGATTTAGTCAATCGAATTACTTTTAGTCATAGTCTAGTCTATCTGATGATTTTTTAAATCACCATCCAAATTTAACTACATATTTAGATCTTTGAATGAAAGAGTTTTTTCTCTTAGTATAAAATTATTATTAGGTATTTTGCAAATATGTCAAAAAAAAGACGTTCTTTAATTTTAGTACTATATCTACCTGCGCAACTTCGTCTGCGTAAATTTTCCCAGTTTTTGCAACATTTTTCATTGCTGCTTCGTTCCTATCGGTCGTAGCGTGATGTTATATAGCTTAAAGCCTCTCGATAACTAAGCTGTCAAACAGTAAAATAATTTTTCACATCGAGTAGTTCCTGAGATTATTGCGTTCAAACAAACAAACTCTTCGGCTTCATAATATTAATATTTTATTGATAACAATTTTAAATGAATTGATAATATTATATATTTTTTTATTATTATTTTTTTTACTTTATTTGGGTTCACAAACAGTGACACAATACAGTTGCTATAGGTAGTAATATGTACATGATAAAGATGATTGTTCCACCAACATCGTTGACCACAGATATAGATAATTACTTATTTATATCAACCTATATGATGTCCCACTGGTGGGCACGGGTCTCCACAATAGAACCTACTTGTTATAGATCCTGGGGGTATTTGCCATAGTCGCCACACTTGGCGAGGGGTTGGCGATCGCAGTAAAGTAATCTTCAGGCTTTAAAGTAATCTTCAGACGCTGCTCCGAGGTGTGACATCCTTTAGACACCTTGACGACACCTACGGGAGGTATGGGGTAGTACTATTCCTTAACTGGTACACAACAATAATTACAATAACAAATCAATTGATTATTGTTTTTAAACTTTGCCGATAATTATGCATATTAGATATATTTCGGGACTTAATCACGTCAATTAGAATTAGAGTCGACCCGTGACTACGATCGGTGCAATTCGATCGAAACGTCGGGTGAATAAAAGGTACCGTAAATTTAATCGTACCTTTAAATAATTCACGCGATTAAGTCCAGAAATATCTATACTAATATTATAAAGCTGAAGAGTTTGTTTGTTTGTTTGAAATCTCAGAAACCACTTATCCGAATTGAAAAAAATTTTCACTGTTGAATAGCCCATTTATCGAGGAAGGCTAGAGGCTATGAAACATCACGCTACAACCAAAAGGAGCGGAGCAGCAATGAGAAATGTTGCAAAAACGGGTAAAATCTACGTAGACGAAGTTGCGCGGGAGCTAGTATCTAATAAATCAATTGATATTATCGTTCTTTTTTGTTTGTCGGGTACAAAATGTTGGATGGTGAATTAAAATTCGTCATGTATTTAAGAGATCATGACTTATTTGTTTGTTGTAATGTATAACATCAGAAAACTAAGCAATACCTAAGGAATTTAGTGATTAGTGTAAATGGCGCCAAATTGAGTTTGTATCATTGTCACAGCTCAGCGTAAAACGCGGGAAAATATTTGTAATACTAGTCTGTTAATCATGGGACCTTATATGTATGCAGAAAAGTGTACAATTACTGACTACGAAGCGATAGCAATTTCAAATGTCGAAACAAATAAGCTGTACAAGTAAGCGGCGGTAGCCTAATGGATAAGGCATCGGTCTCGCAATCGTGAGGTCGTGGGTTCGTAACCTGTCCGTTATACTACTGACGTGAACCCACTCCAAACACAAGCCATTGAGCTTAGTGGGAGGGGTTAAAAGGATTGTTAGTAATGTGGGACCACAATCCCACATTGCTAGTTATCTTTAAAAAAAAAAAAAACGTTTTTGACACATATGACACAAATTGGTTTTGTCAAATTACCGTCTTCAAATGTCAAAATCAAATATAACGGTAGCCTGTTCTGTGTACAAGTACCACAGTCTAATAAATAACTAATACAGTATTTTGATGAAGCTCTAGATAGAGTAATCGTGCCTCGAGTTTGCCCCCCCCCCCCCTCCCGCTGCGTCGCCCCTCAGCCCCCGCACGATTACCCCGTCTAGACGGCTTCGTCGAACGACTGTATTATCGTTTTCATATGTTCCGGGTAGCCGGCGACCATACCCGGCGCGAAGTGTATAGCGATGTACGGTAGCTTTCACACTTTATTCATTTAGGTGACAAATGCAATGCTTATGAACGTCAGACAAAATTTGAAATAGAATGATTATAGATTTAATGCCAAGTTTGCAAGAGTAAAGCCGTGAGAAAAGAACTTGGCAATAAAAACTCATAGTGGTCCGGTGGACGGGTACCCTGATTAAAACCGGAACATGTGAAAAGGACCTAAGTTATTAGACTGTACTAGTACTATAGAGGTCCATATGTACAATATATAGTGTGGACCAAACCAATGCTCCCCAGAGAGAAAGTACTTCAAATAATTAAGACTAGCTGTCCCGCGCAACTTCGTATGCGTAAATTTTTCCGTTTTTGCAACATTTCACGTCGCTACTCCGCTCCTATTAGTCGTAGCGCGATGTTATATAGCCTATAGCCTTCCTCGATAAATGGGCTATCCAACAAAAAAAGAATTTTTCAAATCGGACCAGTAGTTCCTGACATTAGCGCGTTTAAACAAACAAACAAACAAACAAACTCTTCCGCTTTTAATATTATATTTAAGATAGCTAATTTTGCTCAAATATCTCTTGAAAGTCACTTGACAGAGCCAGGAATTGAATAACTAAATGTAGAAAAAAACATTCTGTGTTTTTTATAATGCTGATGATCATGATCATGAGGAACGAATCTCTTCAATAAACATTGCGTCTGAAATCGAAAAAAGATAAGGTAATAGTCAAATTAAAATCATAACCCTCCTTCTTGCGCAGTCAGGTAAAAACAAGTTAGCGTAGTTTTTAACAACATCTAAGTAGCATAAATGCGAATCACAATCGAAAAAAACTTTTCGTAAATCAATTACATCACTTTGCTTAAAGTAAATGATGTTATTATTAATAATTAAAAAGCACATCTCGATCTATTTGACTATTTCCAATAATTAGTATTGCTGCTTCGTCTTGCCCTTGTCTCAGTACATTTGTAAATTTCATGGCCTCCTCAAATTTTAGATATAATATTTATTAGAGAGATTTGTTCCTTATAACTAATCCTTTCCATCGGTATCATAAAAACACAGAATGTTTGTTTTCGACATATGGCAAGTTCGATTTCCAGCCCAGAGCTGGAAATCGAACTTGCCAAGTCGAGACTTGCTAAGTCACTTTTAGATCTATTGAATGCAGTCCTTTTTATTTTCAAAAATAAAATAATGTTTCCTTTGGGTAAAATTTGCTGACTCAAATATTTAGGTTACTTTCCCTCCAGGGGGCATTAGTTTAGGCCACCCTGTATACATGATACTGGTACAAATTAGATGAAAATTAAAATAGATTTCCATAAATTTAAAGTCTTAATCCTTCATCTCTCAATGAAACAGTGGGAGATTTATTTAAGGTCGAGAACAGGCATTAAAAATGCCCTAAAAATAGTTGCTGTATATCTTTCCGAAGGCATTGCATTTTGACCGATTTTGATCTCATATTCCCTGATACAGGGAAAAGAAAATTCTAAATTATTGTTTTCATCTGTGCTTAGAAATAAGTTAATGTATGTAATGTGTATTTCAACCTCGTCTACATCTATGAAATGGATAACAAAACTTCAATGTTCAATTAATCACAGCTGGCCTATACGAGTACAGACTAAATAGAGATACAGTGATAAAAGGATCTTTTAGCGCGTGGCCGAAATCCGAACTAGCGCTGCCATCTTGTAAAATGTCAATGCCATCCAAATGCCATAGGCTAGTATTGTTAACTCATTGCATTGGCGCGGGGCCATAATCCGAACTAACGCTGCCATCTTGTAAAATGTCAATGCCATCCAAGTGCCATAGGCTAGTATTGTTAACTCATTGCATTGGCGCGTGGCCATAATCCGAACTAACGCTGCCATTTTGTAAAATGGCAATGCCATCCAAGTGCCATATGCTAGTATTGTTAACTCATTGCATTGGCGCGTGGCCATAATCCGAACTAACGCTGCCATCTTGTAAAATGGCAATGCCATCCAAGTGCCATAGGCTAGTATTGTTAACTCATTGCATTGGCGCGTGGCCATAATCCGAACTAACGCTGCCATCTTGTAAAATGTCAATGCCATCCAAGTGCCATAGGCTAGTATTGTTAACTCATTGCATTGGCGCGTGGCCATAATCCGAACTAACGCTGCCATCTTGTAAAATGGCAATGCCATCCAAGTGCCATAGGCTAGTATTGTTAACTCATTGCATTGGCGCGTGGCCGAAATCCGAACTAACGCTGCCATCTTGTAAAATGTCAATGTCATCCAAGTGCCATAGGCTAGTATTGTTAACTCATTGCATTGGCGCGTGGCCGAAATCCGAACTAACACTGCCATCTTGTAAAGTCTCAATTCAATGTCATTTAAGCGCCAAAAGATCCTTGTAGAACTGTACTGATAGGAATTAGGCATAATGGTAGCTTGAAACTTGATATTCAGCTGACGCAATATTTCTCGATTTAATTGAGCCTGAGTCGTTAATGTTAAAAGAGGTTTTTAGCCATAGCTAGTAGCCATAGTGTAACTATAGTACTGACACTAGTACCTACCTACTTGGCAAAGTAAAAATCACACAAATTGCGATTCACGATCGTGTTTAAGTACCAACCTGCCTATATGCGTACGCATCACCCCCATCTCCCTCCCGGAATCCTAAAAAGTACCACCCCCCCTCGCCCGCATGAAATTGTATAAAATAAGCACATATTAGACATTAGGCCAATGTTTAGAATTTAATTGAGTCAGTTCAAAAATGTGTGAAATACCTATTACCAACACCCCCCACTCTCTCCGGAAAATGATTCTGCGTACGTTTCTTGTATTACCCCTTACCTACCAATAGATTTGACAGCCTTTGTTGTAACAAGGGTTGTAACAATAACCAATTTAAAATAATGTGTTATTATAAGTTATTTTTAAACCATTTGACATAATTTTATCACTCTACTCGTTTGTATATTTGTCACAAAAATAATTATTATATTTAAATAAATGTTATTCTGTTATTGTGGTTTTATTTATATTATTATTTTCCCTTTGTAGCTCTCAACCTCTGTAACCCTTCATCTAAATCGTTTGACCACGTGGCCACTGATAACGTAAATTTGGAACATTTCCAAATATCGGTCCACTGCTGGACATATAGCACCGTATAGCATTCCGCTTGTCATCGATCTCCAAATTTTATTGATCCCGTGGTCAACACTTTGCATAGTATATTTTTATCTTCACATGAAGAACACAAAGTAGACCCAGCCTCGGAGCAACAAAGTGCACACATAGTGGTGTCCCATGTGGGAATCGAACCCTGGACTAGCAGTCAGGGTCACTAACCACTACTAGACCAACAGGCCATATGGAACTATCGATACTAATATTATGAAAAGGAAAGATTTGATTGTTTGTTTGTATTGAATAGGCTCTGAAACTACTGGACGGATTTAAAAAAATCTTTCATCGTTGTGAAGCTACACTAGCCCCGGGTGACAAAGGCTATTTTTTATTCCTGTATTCCCACGGGAACGGCAACAACGCGGGTGAAACCGCGAGGCGTCCGCTAGTTGGTGATAAAACACCGGTGTGAATGTGTGATATATCTTTTAAATCAAATGCGTTTTGCGATAAATGATAATCAAATAAAGTCAAGAGCAAATCTTAGAGCCCGCCCGTAATTCAGCGTAAACAGCTTGTTCAGATGAGGCGAATTACAGGCGAAACAAATTCGTTATTGCATTCACATAACGCGAAACACACGCGTAAGGATTTGGGCCGATTTCAGTTGCAGTTTTCTCTATCTTGACTCGTGTTCACGCGCGAATCGAAATACCGACGATTGACACGATTAAACGCTTATGAAATCTCTCGCACGAATCATGTGAACGCAATGATTGTATGCCGTGTCAGTGTAGACTACGGGCATATGCTTTCGCGCGTAATTCGCAGGCCTAGTGCGAGGTTGTTTTACGTATACGCCATAATGTTTACCGCGTTTATCTCTTTGATTGGTTAAGAGCTTTGAGCGGGCCAATCAGAGCGCCAAACGTTTCAAACGTGTCGATCGCGTTATTGTAAAACAAACTTGCACTGGGCACACAACAAGGACTTAGAATGCGTTCTCTCATTCTATGGGTACATGACGAAAAGAAACAAAACATATAAATTGTAATACTGTTATATTTTTTTAATAATCAGTTCATGTATAAATGTCATTTTACTATGTTATTATAGGTGAGATGTCGACTCCCTCGAAATAACAAAATAACTAAGTAACACTTAAAATCACAGTGGTTGCTTCAATTATCTTCGTACGTTCCTTGCGTGGTTGCGAAGGCCGTATCTCGGTCTTACGAACGCTGAAATAAAAACAAATCAGAAGTAAGTATATGTTTTCGTAACCTGAAATGGGTTATGATGAATATATCCCTTATGATATCACATATGTAGAACACAGACACTTTGAAACCACTTGTCTCGGTGTGCGTTAATAGCTACGAGTTATTTTTTAACTAATGCAGATATTTTCGTGCACAATATAAATTTACTGTGAAATTTTTGATACAAATAAATTTTTGATTTGATGGCAAAGAAAAGCTCTATTTCCTTTAGCCTCATAATACGATGAGACGGAGATTTGATACGACAAGAGTAAGATTAGAGACAAGCACTTCAGTGGTTGAGTGTCAACTGAGTTGACATTACCGGCCACAAATTTCTACCTTTTTTGGTTAAAAACGAAAGAAAGGCGTGCAAATAGGCATCGCTCACAGATTCGGAATCCTCGACCACTTTGTTCCGAAGATGTTTCTAGACTCCTTACCTGTGAACGATGTCTATAAGGTTTATTACCTTCTAGTATACTGACTGTACTCTAGGCTCTAGGTATTTCTCTCCTAAAGTATTTAAATAGGAGTTAAAGTATGAAATAGCTGAATGTTTTACAGTAATAGTTACTTTCAATTGACATTAAACCTTCATGGTGTGAGACTTTCACCTTCATGGGTGAGATTTTCGAGTGGAACTGTTTTTCACATGATACCTACGAGGTTTTTGTTTTTAAATGTGCAACATTCTATTTACGAATTTCAATTGTTTTTATTTTTTATTAAGCTTAGACGGGTAAGATGGATACTTCGAAAATCCGAATAATTTTTGAATACGAGTTTCGACGCGGAACTAACGCGGCAGAAGCGGCTTCCAATATCAATGCTGCGTTTGGAGAGGAGACTGCTAATGAACACACCGTCGGTTTTTTGTTCAAGAGCTTTCGTAATTATGAAACTTTGACTTGAAGAACTAACCACGTGGAAGACCGCCCACACAGGTGAATACGCTGAATTGAAAGAGACAGTGAAAGCCAATCCAAGTCAAACTACCCTGGAATTAGCGGCATTTGCATCTAATCAATAAGTAAAAAAAATATGAAAAATGATTGCCTCATGATTTAAGTGATCTGCAGTTAAATAGGTACAGTAATTAAGAAATATTGGATCGAATTGTGACATGTGACGAACAGTGGATTCTTTACGATAACCTTAACATGTTGACCGATGGACGTCAAATGAAAACGTGCTGACGACGCCACTGATGGTATGACACGTCAAAAACCCAACATGTTTATATAACGTGACGTGTGGAACACGGATTTTCATTATTGACGTGGCGGTCAAAAGGTTAAGCGAAAAATGCATTGGCTGACCTCAGCTCAAACACCGTAACAGTGCTTTAAAGCTTACCATGAATAAAAATGAATGGTAACTGTTTATTGGTATCTTCATGGCGATATTCACTATAGCTTTCTCAGGTCTGGTCAAGCAATAACAGCAGATGTTTACTGTGCCGAACTTTGAACAATGACGGCGAAACTTGCAAATCGATCTTCACGATTATTGCTCCATGATAACGCAAGACCTCACACTGCACGAATAACCCTTATAACTCTACAGGAGCTGCAGTTAGAAACCATACGTACTCGCCTTTTTTCAACCGACAACCATTTTTTTCGTAATTTGGACAATTTACTACATGGTAAAAAAAGTTATTTCCAGGAGGCAGAACAAGATCCCCAAAGTTCCATAAATAAACTTCCGATTAGATGGCAATGTATAGATAACAAGGGTAAACATATTGTTTACAAAAACCAAGTTAATTTGATACTTTAATATAATCAATAATTAATAATCAATAATTAATAATTAACTATTAATAAGTACTCACAGTTTGGCGCACGAGTTGGATCTGTTGTGTCTACGTAGATGTGATAGATGTAGGAACGATTTCTTGCAGGTCTCGCACGAATATGGACGCTCTCCGGTGTGGTACCTACATAACATACGACAAGTTTATAACACATCTGATAACCTCATACTAATAAAACCTTTCGCTTGTGGCTTCTTTAAATAACACTAAATAACCTTGTAATATCAGTTTTAGAAATCACCTACCACTTGTTTCTGGAGTTATGACCTTAACCACCTACAGACTAGTTTACTGGTGTAAAATCGTTGTTTATGGTGAGGTTTAGGCTCTAAACCTGACAAAAAAAGCATCAATTTTACTCCAGGGTCTCTCAGATGTGTGGTAAATGGTTGTGTGACAAAAATAGGTAATTACGAAGCAAAAAATTAACTTGTTTTCTGAATGTTATCACCGGGATGGTTTAGACATTTAAAAAAAAAAAACAGTATTTATATCACAAAAAACAACTTAAGCTGGGCTGGGACACCTTCCACCAGCTACAACACAGCTTCCAAATACAAATTCAATAACAAAATTAACTAAACTTAGTTCCATAAATCACATGTGTGACTAGGTTTGAGGTTAAGTTTTTTGACAAGAAAAATAAACTTTACACTATTCAATGGCTCAAACCAGCTACCAGAAATGTAAGCTACGGATTCACCCTGATAAGAAATAAAGGCAGAGTTCGTCTCACCAGAATGAATCCCATAAACTAGCGGCTACTTAGCTTCGTTACAAAGCTTCATTTAAGTACTTATATACTAAACTAAAATTACGGTCAAAACCCTTACCCAAGCTCGTAGACGGGTGTTATGACACCAAGGTGATAGTAATTATTCTACCTGACTCTAGAGGCCTCAAAAGAGAAGTAAGAGATAATACTATACCCTCAATCCCGCTGTGTAATGCGGGTTTCACGTAATCACACTCGTCAAAACAAATATCGTTCATTTAAGCACAAATTATTAATTCTTATCACAGTTTATAAGTTTGCACGTGGGCGTGGGATCACAGACCAACCCCAAATCACACGACACAATTACACAAAGTACAGATATCAATCTAACTGCTAAGGCGACGGGGCACACAAAGGCGTCATACAAAATTGCTAGTCTTCATTAAAACAGTTATATCATTTGGATCAATTACGACAAGAATTCCGGCGCGCGCTCGCCATCTATCAAGTACACGTAACCTATATTTTTGACAGGTGTCTCGCCCTGACGCAGTGACGCGACCTTCGATTCAATCGATTAGAATAAGTTTATTATAGCGAACAACGTCAGTTTATTAGTAATTTAATCTCAGGAGGACAACGTATAAGTCTCTTCAAAACAAACGGAGGATCGTCCGACCAGGCGAGGAGATCATGCCTGGCGGGTCGCGGCCCAGCGATTAACGTTGGGAACTTGTTTATATAGCTAGCAGCTGTGATAATTTCTATATCGTGATTCAGGATTTGACGCGAGCTGTCAAGTGTTAATTTATGTTTGTTTATTATATGTGAGTACCGCCACAAATCAATCCTAATTATTTACAGTTCATATTTTATTTAAAATCTTTATTTAGTTGTTACTTTTTATGACCAACTTATTCGGTGGAATAGTCCTTAAGAACGCGGTGGAGACGACGTCACGATTGCCATAAAATTGTATTATGTGGAGGACAGAGGCTTTATAACCCCCCCTTCTATCCCAAATAAGAGCATGTAGAGATTTTTACCCCCCCCCCCCCCCCCTCCCTCATCGAAACCCCTATAATTAATAAATGTTATCTATCATCTAAATTGGCTCATCTGTTTAGAAGGTATAGGTGGAATAAACAAAACTAAATGATTCTATTCTAAACATAGAAGGTAATTTGGTAAGTCAAAAATCGATAATAAGTACTCCGGGTCATATAATTGGTTGATAATAAAGAAGTAGTAGTAATACCTTTTATGTGCGACGAGGTCACATTTCTTGTAGAACTTCTTGGTGCAACCGGCGTGGTCGCAGACGTGTGGCGCCTGACCCTCGTGGTCGCGGGACATGTGGTCCTTCAACTGACACAAAAACAATACATTAGAATCGAACCAATTCAGGTCGCAGATGAACATTTGCCAACTGACCATGTGCATAGATAACTGATGAAAAACTAGCGTCAGGGTTTCTAATTGGCCTGTTGGTCTAGTCGTTAATGACCCTGACTGCTAAGCCAGAGTTCGTGGATTCGACCCCACCCAGGATAAAACTTTCATGTGATGAGCATGATGGTTTATTCTGTGTGTATTTTATCAATAATATGTATGTACATATTTAGAAATATATAAGTATGTTTATCAGTTGTCTGGTCGCTATAGTACAAGCTCTGCTTAGTTTGGGTACTAGTATAGTATTATATTATCTGTGGTTTGGGATTAGAAGGCGTTGTGTGAGTTTTCCCCAGATATTATTATTATAATGGTGTGGTTAAGTAGTTTATACTTGTAGCAGACTTGTAAAAATAGTTTATTTGAATTGTAGTCATCTACGCAAATACCAGATAAAATATTTTTTTTATTATTTAAATTGTAATCTTGTTAACTGTTCCAGTTAAGTTAAAATGGTATCTTAAAAAGCTCTGAAAAAAACTGATCTTTTACAATTTAACATGTTTTTGAATTTAAAAGCATTAAAACGAATACTAAAAGTAATTATTTCATGATAGGAACTTATGACATCACAGATTGTTATTCCATACACATTTCATAAAAAGAGACAGTTTTTTTTTTTAAACCACTCTCGCAGTAAGGTACAAGCCCTGTGTCGCGGAGGACCTCACAAACACACAAGTCACGGACACAAGGTACACCCAGACTCGGAACAACAATTTGTGGATCACAGAAAGTGGTGTCTCGTGTGGGAATCGAACCCACGACCTCTTGCGTAGTAGTCGGACACACTCCCACCGCGCCACAGAGGCAGTCAAATTCGATTGATTTGACTTGACAGTCAACATCCTTATTGTCAAGATACGTCTATAAAGGGGCGTCTAAACGGGCAATTTGTAGCGGCACTTTTGGCAACTAATTGCTCGACCAATAATGGCAATATGTCTGCAATATTATACGCATGATTCAGTCTGCTAAACGGGCTACCCAACTCGGCAACATAAAATAGAAAGCGACTAAAACAACAACAAAATTGACCGGGCAACATTGTGGAAAATCAATCGCTCAGCGATCGTCTGATAACCATCAAATCAATAATGGAGAGTACTGCCATGTTGCCAGCCACAGCCTTGCCGTAAAAAACGCCCGTTTAGACGCTCCTTAAAAATAACAAAAAAGTAGTATTTACAAGCCAAGCGGCGGAGTACGTCCTGTCACAAACATGGCAGCTGTGCGCGGGCAGTACTGCGGGCGTGTGGTGCGTCCGCGTGTGCTTGTTCAGCGTCGAGCGGTACCCGAACCTGGCGCCGCACACCGCGCACGCGTGCGCGCGCAGGGACGGCTCGTGCAGCGCTGCGGGTAATACAGACTGTCATGGCCGTACCCAGGGGGCGATTTTAGGGGTCAAATCCCCCAGAAATTGCAAAGCTAGAAACACTGTATACATTTGGCCGGTGTTTAGTCAATTGGACCACCTAATCCCCCTTGATAAATGATTCTGGGTACACCTGTGAGGTTTGTTATAAGTGATGCTTTTATTAATGCTATATCCGATTGCATTGTTATGGCATAGTTACAGCGTTTCCTTTTTTTCAAATTTCAGTAGGGCGTTTGGCATAAGTATTTATACTTCCCTTAGTGCCAAATTCGATTGGTGGAATTCATACTTTTTTTTAAATTGATAAATTTTTGATTGATAAATAAAAGGAATTAAAAGATAATGATTTAAATTTTAGGGTACTTACTTTTGATAAAATTAGGTATGTGTACTCAGTATCATGGGCACATAACAACTCTTGAATTCGACACCTTACACGTTGTATAAATTACTATTCCATTCTAACATGTTAATAAAGGGGCATTGTTTCACCTGATTTAAGTGGATTGTAAGTTAAGTTGAATGAAATTTGAAACACCCAATTACCCCTTTTAGGGGTAAATGTTTAAAAGCCATTCTTAACAGATGCCATATTTGTACCAAATTTCAACCCAACCTATTCAGTGATTTAAGCTTAATAATACTTAGGAAGTATTTTTTTTACTAACCATTGGACCATGTAGTAAATTAAATAAATTAATAAATTAGATAATCACGATTTTATCTAACAGATAAACATTATGATATCAAAAACTCACCTCTATGTGAATTATAATTATCTTTCTTATTAAAAACTTTATTACACGTTCTACAAACAAACAATCTCAATCGTTTCGTCACTTTCGGCTTCACTTGCTTTGTCCGCATCTCACTAGTTACTTGCGCCCCTGGTCTGCTCGCCTCTTGTAAATTCATCACAACCGGTTGAATACATTCCTCAATTTTCACCACAATCAATTCATCTGGCTTATCAACTTTAACATTCGATTCATCAACTTTATTTTCTTCGACATCTGGAACTTTTTCTTCTACTTTATTATTAACTGATTCAACACCTATATTCAACATATCCGTTAGTTTCTCCGCATCAATTTCACTATTCAAACTTATAATGAAAGTATCATCATGTTCAGTAGAAATATACTCCACACGATTTTCACCAATCAATTGGTTCAAATTCGCTGCTAAATTAGTACTAGCATCTAAATCTACATCACTTTCAAAGATAGTCGCACAATCATTAACAGACACTTGACTTTCTAATTCATTTTGTTTAGGCATTAGTACATCTGGATTTAATAGTTCATCTGTCAAATCTGTTTTTGGATGGCATAGAACGTTCATGATATCCTGATCGATTCTTCCATCTGTAAAATCGAATAGAATTTCAGCGTTTTTATCTTGATTAGTATAATCCATATCATTAGTGTTTGTGTTGAATATATGGCTTGGTTGTATGCTATCGAAATCGATATCATTATATAGCAGTTCTTCGTCTAATATCTGAAATGTGTTCATTTCTTTGAGTAGTTCTATTTGCATCAAGTTGTCTGGATTGTCTATCTCCTGTTGGTTGTAGACATTGTGTAGTATTTCTTGTTGAGGTTGTACATGCGTTGTGAGGACTCGGCCGTTCATGTAGTCGTCTTCAGCGGACAGTATGTCGTCTACGATGTTATCGACGATGCGATTTGCATCGCTGTTCTGATATTTGTCCTCTTTGTCTGGCTCCGGAGGGTTATTGCTGTGTTGTCTGAAAATAATGGTCATTTTGGGACTTAACAAATATATAAATCACTGCACGATACAGTTATATTGACTGCCTCTGTGGCGCGATGGGAGTGTATCCGACTGCTACGCAAGAGGTCGTGGAACCCCACCCAGGATAAAACTTTGTGTGATGAGCACGATGGTTTATTCTGTGTCTGGGTGTTATTTATCTACTATGCGTTTCAAATGAGAAGATAATCGCGGCCGCGACAACTTCACTCTGTACTTGTCAAAATTGTACCGCTAGCAGCAAAAACTCCCAAGTCGGGTAAAATCCGTATGTGTATGGTAATGGAACGGAGGTATTATTTATTTGCTTTGAACTATGTACCTTATATTTTTCTTTATTATAATATTAATAGTATTATCTATTATTTAATAAACACCAAACAAAAATAGGTAAATAGGCAAAATATAAGTCTTTCAGTCAGTCGTGATATTTTTTTTAACTAAAACTTAACTATATTAGTAAATAGTAAAATACAGTGCTTATATACATATAGTTCATTAGAGTAGGTAAGTACTTCTGTGTAATACTAATGACACCTTTTTACGAATCATTTGCTTGCTGACCTTACGGCATACAATGAAATTGCAGTCAATATGCGAATCAAAATGTCATCGTGACAGTTATCAACTCATTTGAAACGCATAGTATAATATGTATATTAGATATATTTCGGGACATAATCGCGCGAATTATTTAAGGTACGAACCTTTTATTTACCCGACGTTTCAATCGAATTGCAACGATCGTGGTCACGGGTCGACTATAATATAATATGTATGTATTTAGAAATATATAGGTATGTTCTTCAGTTGTCTGGTTTCCATAGAACAAGCTCTGATTAGTTTGGGATCAGAAAGCGTTGTGCGAGTTGTCCCAAGATATTATTATTATTATATTAGTATCGACGAGGTGTAATACTGACATTCACACTATTACTGCGTCACTGAGTCAACAATTCGTACATATATATTTTCCACATAAGTGTGTGTGGTAAATCAATCCTACGAAAAGGATTTGTAGGACTTATTTTTCTATAGGTAAGAAGAATAATAATAGTACGAGTGCTGTATGTATTTTAGTGTTATTTTTTTTTTGTTTTTTAAAGACAACCTCCGCAGTTGGTTACAAGTCACGGGCACAAAGTACACCCAGATTCGGAACAACAATTTGTGGATCACATAAAGTGGTGTCGCGTGTGGGAATCGACCTCTTGCTTAGCAGTCGGACACACTCCCACCGCGCTACAGAGGATTGCTATCTGTTTTTTTTAATTTATTTTAATTACCCTATGTAATTCAAACTCATTTAACGATTTTAACAATGCCTCAATCATCTAAATCGCACGTTATGATACACATACATACACGTACTCAAAAGCACGGTGGCGCGGTGGGAGTGTATCCGACTGCTACGCATGAGGTCGTGGGTTCGATTCCCACACGGGACACCACTTTGTTTGAACCACAAATTGTTGTTCCGAGTCTGGGTGTACTTTGTGTCCGTGACTTGTATGTTTGTAAAGTCCCCCGCGACACAGGGCTTGTACCCTAATGCGGGAGTCGTTTAAAAAAAAAAAAAAAAAAATCCTTTATCTAAGTAAAAGCAGTAACTGCAGTTACCTAACGGTATGTTCCAACAAGGCGCTCTTGTACTGGAAGCTGAGGCCGCACACTCGACAGTGATGTCTGCGCACTGCCTTGTCCGCCGGCTCGCTCTGGTACTTGTTGAGCGGACAGTTCGCTGCGTGACGCTTCATCGATGCCAGCTACATAAATAGATTTTATTACCATCTAGTTATCTATACTAATATGTATTATAAAGCTAAAAAGTTTGTTTGAACGCGGCAATCTCAGGAACTACTGGTCTGATTTGAAAAAATCTTTCACTGTAAGATAGCTCATTTATCGAGGAAGGCTATAGGCTATATAACATCACGCTAAGACCAATAGGAGCGGAGCAGTAATGAAAAATGTTGAAAAAACGGGGAATTTAAACAGAAAATTACGCAGACGAAGTTGCATGGGTCATAAGAAACTAGCTGTTTCTTATAAAATGCATACGATGCGCAGAGTGGCGCCGGTACAACAATAGAAGCATAACCACTTGCCAACTTCAATCCGGCCAAGTTACGTTGATCCAAAGGAAATTTTATTACTAAGTTTCAAATTTTAAAAAATCGCAATAAACACACATTGGTGGTTAACAATAACACAGAACACAGATAATCAAGGTACCTGTTTGAACCTGTTCCTGCATCCAGGACAACAGAAGGGCTTCTCATTGTTGTGTATCAGCATGTGCCGGCGCATATTCGACTTGTTCTTGAAACGGGTCTCACACACGCTGCACGCAAACTTCTTTGTGTCTGAAACAAGAGTTGGAGATAGAGTTTGAGTATTGCTAGTGTATTTCAAAGACAATATAATAAAGCACCATTGTGTTTAGCGTCTACAAATTCCTCTTGAACCATGTCGAGCAGAAACGTCAGGTCAGCAATGTAAATAAACTTGACAAAGTAGATAAAGTGAAAAGTGGGAGTTGGAGTTGTAAAAAATGGTGGCAGACTGACCTGTCTTTTTTTTGTATCATGTTTAAAATAGTTGTTTGTTTTTTTTTTGTTTCATGTAAAAATACTTTATACATGCAGATAAAGTGTGTTGTTGTATTGAATACTTAACCCTGGCAGAAATTAGCCTTTAAATAGGCTAGATTGCCAAAAACACTTTTTTTTTAGTAATTTACTAAAAAAAAAGTGAAATCATGATGTAATCGCATATATTATAAGAAAAGCAAAAAATAAAATACCAGGAAAATAGTTTTCCCAGGTTTTGACATTTCCCTATTTTTTGTAAGTACCTTCAATTTGACACAATTGATTTCCCTGCCTTTACATTGGTTTTTTATCAATGCATATTGCACATTTTATTTGAATTTTAAAACAGACAGACTGTCCTTATTTTGCCAATATGTAGTTACATTAGTTAACAGTAACCAATACTACTCACCACTATGAGTGTCTTTATGTTTTTTGAGATCTGAAGGCTTGTAGAATGCTTTCTCGCATTCATCACATTTGTATGGTCTGAAAAAATAACACTTATTATGTCACATCATATGAAAGAAAATGAATTAAGCAAAAAGTCTAAAACCAGGAGACCTCGCAATTTCAGTTTTCTTTAAAAACTAATGGAGTGGAAAGGAAAATATGTATGGATTTTAAACGAGACTAGCACCACAATTATCCAAACCCTCAATTTTACGAATGCTGACTTTGTTTAACCAAGCTCAATTATCTGAACTTTGGAGTGAATTCGTTGCTTACTGCTGCTGTAGTAACGGCGTGATCGCAACTTCTTCGCAAACATAGCCAATTAACATGAGAATGTCATAAACCCTAGAACTTAACAGCAACATCACTACAATCACTAGATCATAAAATTACATCAATTGTACTGCAGGTAACATTAGCATGTCCAGTAGTTTTCCTACTAAAAAGAAGGAGTATCATACCTATAATCTAAATGTTTATGAAATAAATGTTGTTGTAGTTTCCAGAGAGCCTCGAAGGCCATAGCACAGTGTGGACACTTCCATATTAGCTCTAAAGGCTTGTGGGTCAAACTGTGCTTCATTAATTGCTGCTTTGTGGAGAACTTCTGGTTTGGACATTTATCTGAAATTAAATAGGTTTTGTAAAGACTTTTTGTCATGCAAGACTAAATGCACCCCCCTCCCTCCAACATAAGCATGTTACATCCGTCACTGCATTTACCTCTTGTCTCTCCCCCCCCACCCAGAATCAAACCCAGGATCTGCCCATGAATGTGCTAATCTATGAAAATACACAACAATTTAGATGTTATTTGGTATACTACATACTTTGAAACTTTTATTGACAACTTTATATTGCAAGCCAAGCTGCAGGAGAAGTTGTTATTACACGCTATCTAATAGTTAACTCACCACAAATCCAAAGATTATCTTTAGAATGTACTCGCAAATGTCCATAATACTTCTTGGCATTATCAAACTGCTTTCTACATATTTCACAGTGCAATGTTGTTGGCCCATTTAAATCTGGCTCTTCTAATGGCTCATCACCGGAGAGAAACTGGGCCAAGACATCGTCTGGCCCCAATAGTGTGCTATGGGACTGTAGAGGACCGTTAAGAACATCATATACAGATTCTTGAGGCTTGAGTTTGTTAAATTCTAAGTCTGGTGTCTCAGCATCCACAAACTAAAAGAAAATTTTGAAATTAATTTATGTTTGTGGATCTTATAGATTTCCAAAGAGCCTGATGGACTTCTAGCACTGTCTGGATTGGCTGGAGAAGATTGTGGTTGATAAATGTACACGAACAAGGCCATTATCGAAATGCTAACTGAGGGTTGTTGTTCCATCAAACTAACTAACTAGACGATAAACTTAACTGCATTATACTTGATAAGCAATCAGAATCACACTAAAGTAAAGTTTGTGAATATCGAAATGTCTTAAAACTACAATATATGGACTTCAATATTACAAAACAGTGTGAGGTAAATTCGGACAAGAAGTATTTCTAGAAACGTATACTCACTGGTAAACTAAAAAAAGGTAAATTCGAATCCATTTTTATAAAACACGCTTTAACGTTTTTAATAAATACATTGGGCTATATAAATAATTTAAAGTAAAAATAATTGACACGGAGAACGGACAAAATATTGCGAAACTGATTTCAGAATTTGACAATGACAGAAACCTGAGTGTTGTCAGGTTGTCAACCCCAATTTTGTTTATTCCAGCCTTTCAATTTTAATTATTAAAAATAAAAAGCCCTTAATATGTTCACAACTAATTTGAACATCCCCCTAGAGTTGTAAAAATTGTCCGTGTGGTACCGGCTTGGCCGTGTGGTACCGGCTTAAGAATAGTACCACCCCGTCTCTTCCCGTGGGTGTCGTCAAGGCGACTAAGGGATTTCACTCCGGAGCGGAGGACGGGCAGCAGCGTCCTCTGCGTACTTAAAGCCTTACTGCGATCGCCAACCCGCTCGCCAAGCGTGGCGATTATGGCAATTACCCCCAGGATCTACATACTAGTAGGTTCTAATGGGGAGACCCGTGCCCAGCAGTGGGCCATCATAATGGGTTGATATGATATATGTAAAAATAAAAGTTGCACGCACCGACAAAATTGAATTGATAGTGACCTATATACATAGGTCAGTGATAGTGAGCCGCGAGCGAGAGGGAGAATTTGGTTCTACTCCATACCATTGACAACTAGAAACCTGGAATCTACTTTTTTTAATAATCTGTACATGGAATCTTCAAGAAAATTATAACGAAGTGATTACATACTCTGTGAAGAAAATCTAAAGTCAAAATCAGCTGATTATTGTATTTGATCCGAGATTGCTATTGATGTATTGATTGTTGAATGATAAAATAATAAACATTTTATGAACAATTTAATGATATTAGAGTCATAAGTATCAACTGGGAGCTATTTCTTGTTTGTAAGTAAAGCTTTTTGTAAGCAAAAATTAACCGTAAGTAATCGACACCGACACTATTAATTACTAAACAACATACCCTCTTATTATCATTTTATTACCTGCCTAAATTTTTACTCAAGTACAGTGTAGGTACTTACCTGTTTAAAAAAAAAGGGTAGTTTGGGGTATAGTAGTAATTTAGTTAGGGGGTCTTCGACCCCCCAGTATTCAGGATTTCGGTTTGGTATAGGGTGGGTTACGCCTTACTAATAAAAAACAAAAGCACACTGATAAGGACGTAGATATGTACTTTTGGAGAGAGGGGGTGGGTGAATTAAGACTTGCTGGAGATTTCGAATTTTTGAGAGCAGCAAGCAGTACGAGAGTTTCATAGTCATTTGTCTTGAGAATTTTAGCGGCGACCATTACTTATTCAGGTAGGTATGTAGGCATTTATGGAATGCTTACTGAAGAGCGGAAATAATAATATTATACTCAATAATTATTCAACCTCATCACTGATACAATTTTAATATAAAATAAATAAACTTAAGTAAGAGAATGTTCTTTGCCCAGGCATAAAACTCGCACCCACCGGTACCAACTAGTAGACAGATAAGATAAGAATACTTTTATCTTTAATAAAAATGGAAAATAATCGCGAAATGGTACAATTATGTTGTGGCAGTGGCAGTCAAATATAAAATTGAAAGCACTGAAATCTATTTTTCAAGTAGGTAAGTGATTTTTTTACAAAATGCAATAAAAAAATCGGACTAAGTAGGTACATAACACGTTAATAGCTCCGGTCGTCAGAATCAAACCTATGAAATCGGCCAATGACGTCTATCTATCTTGTCAGTGTGTGTGGTACCAATACCCGAATGCAGTTCGAATATCAGTTCGACAACCTACGAAGGTGGATCGTCATCGTTGCTTGGCAATTAGAGATAGCCATCGTGAAGCGATTAATGACGTTCTAAATTACAATGCTTTTGTTTTTCATTCGACCCGTCTAGACGAGTGAAACCTACTATCTTGATGACTATCAAAAGCACCTAGGTCCCACTCGGCAAAAGGGGAGGTTGCGTTACTTTACATACTAGTAACCTAGACATCAAACTAAATTAGCTTTTTTGGTAGATCAGACTTACGTGCATGCCTATAACTTAAGCGGATACACATATTGCGAGTATGCAGCAGACCAATAGTCTGCGCACATGCCTCGCAACGTGTGATAAAAGGGTCTTACTCATGCGCAGATTATTTTCTTTAACTTAGCTGTAGTGTCTTCCTAAAGCGTCTCTGGATACCTACGCTTTACTAAGGTAGGTAAAGTTGCTTACCAACGTATAGGTACCTACCTAGTTAGGCACCTACATAAAATAACATTTTATTTTCCAGTTCCGGAGAATGTGCATTCTATTCATATATAATGGGGTCCATGACCACCAAAGCGAGTACAAAATGATATTGATATCAAACAGAGATGAGTACTATGAACGGGATTCACAAAACATGGCGGTTTGGGACGGAGAGCCTGTTGTTGTTGGAGGTTTGGAAATCTCTCTACTCTGTTATACTTTCTCCTCACTTAAAAAAAAAAAAAAAAAAAAACTTATGTAGGCCTACTTTCTGCCTCTGAAACGAAACTTCGTAAATTCTAACTTACGAAGACTAATCAATTTATTTTTTATTATGCAAAAAAATTTCAAATTCATCAACAATTAACGTGAACCTTTAGATTAAATAGGTACTGCTAGCGCTGGATTTATAAAGTTTCGGTCGTATTTCTGTTTAGTGAATTTCATTAAGCCCTTTTTTTGGATTCTAGAATAATTTCCGACCGACAATGAGAGGTACCTAATGCTGGACGTCAATTCATCCGAACTTAGGAACATGTTCCACCAACGACCATGAGCGAGAAGCAAGTAGCGATTTATCGCTCAAGAAACGTACAACAGATGTACGTATGTTGTAGATCCCGAGCGACTACTCGCCGGCAATATGAACACTCAGCGATCAAGTATTAATATCTGTATATATTTTGTTTACACGGGATCTACTTAAGTATGTATGTGTCTTGAGCGATAAAAACGCTACTCGCTACTTTTTTACTCGCCGCCATTGGTCGAAATTGTATTTTACGTAGTTTCGTTTCGGCATTAACTTTTACGTGCCCAAAAGTGGTGGGAAAGGGCGACGGAAAATTCTGGGGGGCGGGAAAGGGCACGTGCCCCCTTCCCCCCCCTGGATCTGCCTATGCAGTGATAGAATATATATATATCATTTTAGAGTTTATGTTTCCAGGTCGTGATTTAGACGCTAACGGTGGAGGCACCTGGCTGGCTGTGTCTCCTACATTTATGAAATTAGGAGTATTGCTGAATTTGCCAGGACTTCAAAAAGAAAATGCCAAAAGTGAGCGATAGGTATTTTGGCATAACAAATACAAATTAATAAGTACAATTTGACCGAGACCGAGAGTACCGCGCATTATGAAGGCGCGGCAAGGCACAGCGTGGTACAGCGGTTTCGGTCAAACTATAATTTATAAAACTCGTTGGTACCTAATTATACTTTTTTTTTAGCTAGAGGCAAGATAGTTGCAGATTATGTTAAAAGCAATCAACCTGTACAACAGTACGTGGAAACCATTAGGGATTATACCAAGGATTGCAATGAATTTGTTTTTGTATCTGTTGAATTCGAGTAAGTTTAAAATTAGGTACCTACTGAAAGACATTTTTACACGAAATTTCGGAATTCGTACAATGTTGATAAACTTTCGCGATTTGTACACATAAAATTATATTGTATACAGTCAGTAATACAGTCGAAACTTAATTTAAATACTTTTTTAATTCATACAATGGTTGTACATTTGATATCACGTTAATGTTTCAGTAAGTCCAGCCCTTCAATATTTACATATAATAACGTAAATAATCAACTCAAATCGCACACTGAGACCCACCAAGGCTTCGGCAACAACCTGCCAGAGGCACCCCTGAAGAAAGTAGACGCTGGTCGAGCTAAATTGCAAGACATCTGTAATACATTTTGTAAAGAAAGCCAAAAAGAGGAACTTATTGAAAATTTACTTCTATTGTTGAAGTCTGAGGAAAGGTAATCAAAAATAAAGAAACATTTGGAGTAGTTAATGATGGAATCTAGTACAGGGTTTCCCAGACTTTTTAGCCTTGCCTCTAAGCGCTACCTACCTACCTTACCATGATCCTGATCATATATTTTTTTAACACTAACATGCAAAGCCCCATTTCGCACAAAAAAATAGTGGGGGTAAAATGTAACAACTAACAATAAGGCGCTTCAAAGGCAATTCCGATGACTCCTTGTAATCACATGATTACTTTTATTAATTTTGTCTGTGCATAGTCTCACGGACCCCAGTTTGGGAAACCCTGGTCTAGATTAAGTTGCAAACTGAATCCACTTTTGATTTGAAATTTGACAATATATTTTCATCTTTACTTCTACTGGTAAAAGGATTTTCATACGTAGCCATGGTCCATGGGCGTACCCAGGGGGGGATTTGGGGGTCCCCTAGAAATTGCAAAAAACGTTACTTCCCAGTAAGTATACATTTAGCCCGTATTTTGTCAATTGTATCACATAAACACCCCTACCCCCCCCCACCCCCCTGAAAAATGGTCCTGGGTGCGCCCATGCCATAGTCAATAATGGTAAAAAGTCGCTTGCTATTCAGAAATGCTTTGGCCTTTTGTAACTATTTTACTTACTTAACATTTTAATAAAAAAATATATGTTAAGATATTTATTGGCTATGAAATTAAAATCTTGTGAAGATTCTAAAACAAGAGATAATTATTTTGTAATATTTAATTACTTAGGCACCTGCCAGACAAACAGTTGGAGACTCGTCGACCGAATTTGTTCCAGGAGCTAAGTTCAATTTACGTTTGTATACCAAAGGGAAAATATGGTACAAGGTTGGTGTTTCTACAATATAGCGGTACTTATAAGCCTTTGCATTTTAAAATAATTCTTGATTTTAACTGTTTCAGAACTCACACAATAGTGCTACTAACTAAAAAAGGTCGCTTGAGCATCACAGAGATTACACAGCAGATGCCAATCAACATAACAAACCCAAAATGGAAAAAAACAGAGTTCAACTTTGATATGTTAAATAACAAAAGCAAATGTTAATATAGATTAAATTTTATTAAATACAACAGTACTTATTTCTTATTTTTATAACTTTACAATGTCCAATTCTGTACTTTAAACAATTCAGGGACAGAAAAATTAGTGTCCTGCTCTAAAACGCAAGCCAAAAACTTTGGTACACTCAACAATGTACCTGACACAATATGAGGAAATTTACTTTCTTTATTCTCGTTATATGTGAACATTAGTCTTTTGCTTATGAAATCTCCGCTCAGAGAAACATTAGCAATCTCAACATAGTCTTGTAAAGACGTTGAATACATTTCAACAATCACTCTGTATGATTCCCACATACATAACTTATGAGCTGGGACAGCAGACAAACGAAAATGATAACCAATTGTACTGTATGCTTGTTTTAACAATTCTACGAGGCCGTCAAGCGTTACATCCACGTCTTTAGCAGTTTTCACTGCACCAAACATTTCTATAACTGATGATTGACTTACATGAAATAGGCTGTCTTCTTCTGAAGGTGATGGTACATACTGTCTGCCCATCGTAAAATATTTTAATGGAAATACTTTAGGGTACATAACATTCTTAGCATGGTAAGCAAGGAAAGAACACAGGGATCCTCCGCCTGTTAAGTGTAAACGGCTGTCAATGTTAACTTTGGAATCCTCAGGATGATGTAAAATAAATGTTGTCTCAGAACTAGTGTGATCTTTACCAGAGCCTTCGACTATCAAACTCTTGACAAAATCTGGATTAGAAAACTGTATAAATTTATTTTCTCTCAAAATTTTATTGAAGTAAAATTTTGCTCCAAGTTCAAAAACGGCAGCATCTCCTTTCAGATAATAAGTTTCATTCTTTTTAAATTCAAGTAGATTTAGTTCTTTTCCTATCTTGAGATGGTCTTTATTGGTCTTTGGACGTGACAAATGAGTATATAATATTTTGGTTTCTCCATCAGGTGTTAAAGAATGTAATTTGTTTGGAAGTTTCAAGACTTCAATCATAGCAGCTTCTTCAGCGGACCACAGAGGTACTTTTAACTTTTTAATGTTTTCTTTGAGTAGGTCACTCTGGATTTTAAGTTTTTTAGTGGCATCACTGTCTGGTTCATTTTTGAGCAGCTTACCCAATTCTCTTGATATTTCATCCTTTTTCTTTACATACTCAGATTTTCTCGCATTAAGATCCTCATACACTTGCCATAGAGTTTCAACCTGTTCCAAATTGATAGTAGCCTTTCTTCTTGCCAATTCTTTGTCTAACTGTTCCCATTCTTGTCTTCTCTCAGGGAAGTCTATGTGAGGAGTGAGGTACACAAAATGCTCTGTGGCTTTAGCACCATTGATGAACAAAGCAGAATGCCTGGCTGACGTGATCTTACTGTCCCAAACTTTGTTCAGTACATTAACAAATCTTTTACATATCATTTTCCTCCGATTTTTTCTTCTTATTTGGGCTGACTTCGTCTATAACTGCATCACCGTCATCATCTGTCGGTTTCTCAGTATTTTGTGTAGCTATTTTCCTTTTTACAGCTTGTTTGAAGTTGCCGTGGCCGGCAGCGCGTTCAGATTCCTCTATACTATAAGGTTCTAATTCTAACGCTTTCAGTCGTCGCTTGTGAACTTTTGTTTTAAAATGTTCGTTTAGTGCCTTCTCGTCTATAAAATATCTAGCACAATGTAAACAATAGTGTTGCGCTGAGCCAGGTAGATCTAAGTCCACATCTTGGTTCAATAACTTTTCCGAATTGCCTGAAAAAACAATGTCATAATGTAGAATTAAGGAGTTTTTGAATAAAGTAGACAACGTGCACTTGTTTATAATAACATTTATTTAGCACAGAACTTAGCATAGAAATGTTTAGTTGGTAGATGGAGCACATAACCTCAAAATTGGACGAACCATGTGACTATCGTTTTGTTTATGACAGAAACTTACCTTCTTTTAGATCATCATCAATCTGATCAAGGTCCTTCTTCCTGTTCCTCACTCTCCACCTTTTCTTGAGATGAGTGTCGCCATGGTGGTATTTTTTACGTTTGTATGTCATATTGATATTGAGGTTGCAAAATACCAACACTGTGTTGTCGTCAATTTGCGTCTGTGTGCGTTTGTAAATTTGACACTGACAATGACATTTGCTAAATGGTTTGATAATGAATATAAGGCTTTTGAGCTTTAGTGCATGGATTAGTATAATATGCGAAAATATTACAATTTTGATTAGGGCTGAGTTTTTCGTTTGAGTTTGAATAAAAACGATGTCTATACTTTCTTCTTCTTACATAGCAGTTTTCTCCACCTCTCGTGGCTCCGTCCTCGTTTACCTACAAAATTTTATCAAGATCGCACGTGTAGTTTCGAAGAATACCCTGCTCAAATTATAATGCCTGTTTTATAATTCATTTAAACTTTTGACTTTCTATAAGTAGGCGTACCTAGGATTATTTTTTGGAGGGGAGGCCCGAGTCTACCCAGAATCTCGGGAGGGTTAAAACCCTCTTTCCAAGATACTTCCTATGATGTATACTGAGTATAACAGAAAGGTGTGGTCATATTCAAGGGTTGGTATGTGCTCATGATACTGCCTGCACATACCTATTTTTTTCGAAATTGGAGTACCCTAAAAATATTTATTATTTTGTCATTCGTTTGAGTTATTAATTTAAAAAAAATATGATATAATCCAATCGAATTTTGGACCAGGGGAGGTATAATTCTTATGCCATACGCCTTTCACTAGGAACTGTGTAATAATAATGCAACCAGCTACGGCACCATGGCAGATACCATACCGATAGGGTATGGTATCTGCCATGGTGCCGTAGCTGCTGCCACACCTTTTTGTTACACCCTGTATAATACAGATGAAGAGGATTTGGATCAAAGGAACAGAAAAATCAAATTCAGTTTCATTTATTCATATAATATAATCTTACAATAATAAAATTCAGGGAAACAGTATCATACATGAATAAATACAATGCTAATAATAAACAATGAACTTTCTTTCTGTATTTTAAGTTAATAAAATTTTCCTTGCGAAAGAAAGAAAAATAAAAAAACGTATTATAACAATCGTTAGGTTAATAGTACTTTATCGACCAAAGTTAATGATAGGAATGATTTGAATGAATCATTTTAACATCAATGATTATATTATTTGCAACTCGCAACCGTGTTATATTGACGTAACAATAAACTGCTACAGCATAGACGTTGGCAGCCGATACTGTTTCAAATATTCATAAAAATATTCTCTACAAATCAATGACAGAATACGTCCGGCGCCGGCCGCCTCCACGACTTAACTAACTAATGAAGGCATATCAATGTGTAGATGACAACCAACTAAGCACTCGTAGCTTGCACACAACATGCACGCGTTACACAAAATAACACTAGTACCGCCTAAACTAAACCTATCTACTAGATATTCATTTACCGTAGAAACCGCATTCGGCAATATATTTAAATTTCAACTGGCTCGTATCAATGTGAAAATCATTATATACATATAACAATATTTTTCATATATTGATGTTAGAATATTTTCTAATGGATAATTCAAAAGAATTATTGCACGACAACAGGGTTGGGCAAAACAAAATCTGCTCAGTCTATTTCATAGATTTATTTTTATAGTCTAGCAATAAAAAAAATGTAACTTTAGAAGAGTTAATTATAAAATATATATTTAATAAAGATATTCTAAATTGCTAATTTCAAATGTAATTTTCTCAAATAGTAATTTCAATATTATAATTTAATAATTTGTTGTGTTGAGATACCACTATATACATAAACCAAGGTATATTACATGTATATAAGAATGTGGCGAACAAACACTACTCTTGGTCACAATTGTTGTTCCTAACGTGACATCAGCTACTAGACATACATAAAGTATTTTACAATTCATTTATTTTATCTATTTTTTAGGTATAGGATTGTAACAAGTATATTTAACAATTACTGTATTTTATATAGAATATGTATATAGTTTTTTTTATGATGAAAAATAAACATTGATACTATGGCATTTAAATAAAAAGTAACTCGTTACAATCCTACAGCTAGGTACACATATCGCCAGCTAAGTTTGCGTGTCTGATGTTGCCGCGTAAGCTGCGCACAACTCGAATTTAGTTATCGGAGGGGATGAAGGAGACGAACGGGGAATGAAGTCCCAGCGCAGTACTACATTCGAATACAACTTCACAAACGCAAACTTAGCGCGAATTGTACAGACTGCTGAATATTAAATCGATTAATAACCGCGTTAACATATTATTGTGTAAGTGTTACTACACGAATAGTTAATATTATCGAGGCAAGCGTCAATTTCGATAACCTCTATATAACTCTCATACACGATTAAAAAATAAAGCACTTTGTAGTAATGAGAGCTACTTAGCAATCAAATATATTAATATAATTTGTACAGGCTAACAATATTTTAGTTCAGTAACGTGCGGGCACCGCTTGTACCTCGAGGCACGCTCGACCGATGATAATACTTTTATATTTTTTACAAGGGACTCTGTAAAAGAAACTTTAGGCCTCGGTATCTATAGTACAGCCTAATAGTCACTAGAAAACATTCTGCAGAGATCAACTATTTCACGAATAATGTTACCAATTAATTATTTATAACGGTGTTGAAGTAAATCTCACTGGATTTATTTTCAAATGTTTTCTATATGATATCAGGCTACAAGTCTAAAAAATTACTTAACTTTATAAAATCGATATCGCGTCCGCTTTGCCGAGCAATAATCGATCGTCAAAAACTAAAGAAACTTGTAGGCTTTCTGTATCCTTAACGTATAGCAGATAAAGAATGACTACCCGTATTTATAACATAAGAGAATGACTACAAGAAACATATTAATGTGATCATCTTACTTCATTCAAAGTGAGGATGTTCTATAATATTCTGAAGGCATTTCTTTCTCGCTACAAAGTTGGTGATGTTCTTCTATCAATTTCTGGAGACATTCCTTCCGCTTACGATGTTGTTCAGCTCTGAACCGGGGGGAAACTTAAGCTAGTTCATAAGAAGGGTCCGAGCGTGTGGTGTGTATGAGTGTGGTAGGTACGTGGTATTGGTGTGGTCTACATCCCGTACCCGTGGTAAGGCGCGGGCGAGGGCGCCTGCGCCGCGTACGCGTAGGGGGACGCCTGTGGGACCACGCCCGGGACCACGCCGGGGACCACACCTGGGTACTGCATTGATGGTCCTACGACAATATTGTTAAGTTAAAGCTTACGTAAATATTTATATTAGAAGAATAATAAATGTAATATATGGTGATTTCACATAATGCGGACAATTTTAACATAGAAAATCTGATGTTTTTTTTATTAGAAACAATGGTATTGGGTTAACTCGTAACGTCTAGCATTGCAGTAGTATGTATCAGGGATGTTACGGAGCTTCGACTCAGACTCCGAAAGGTCGGAACTTGGATTGATTTTTTACCTCCGACTCAGACTTCGGTTCTAGACTGGGAGGTCGAAGCTATATGCTTCGTTCGAGTCTCGCCCGTGCGAGTTTTTCCTTCATACATTTAATATGACTGAATAATGTTTTTTTTTTTATCATTTTATTCTATTTTTTCAAGCCTTTCCCAACATATTTGTTTTCTCATTACCTCCGACTTCGACTCCGACTCCCGACTTCGGTTCCGATAAAACCACCTTCTTAACATACCTAGTATGTATGTACTCGCGCTACGCAACAAAGGTCTTTGTCAAATTGTGAATCACAATATGAAGAATGTTACTGCTGCTAACTGTTTTAAAATTTTCCAAAGGCACAATCTTCTTGCCTAGACAAAGTATTCTCCCTCCATTTGTTGGAAAGAAGTCATTCTCTAATGAGTTTAGATAAACCCAAATATCAAAATCACCAATATGGGTACCATGTGCTGCAGATTGGTTAGTGATAGGGATATCACTAACCAGTCTACAGCACCCGTTCCAATACAATATCTAATAACTCTTGCCATAGATTTTTCCACATTACGAACCTGCGGTGAGCATAAGTTGTGGTTCCATAATCATAGCGGGCTTAGCTTCGTGTTCGGCACTTTCCGTACTGCGCTTGGCGTCCGCTTCCTCCAACTTTTCCACCTTTGTTGTTAATTCTCTGACAGTCTGCAACAATGTTTGTCATAAAATTACATTGACATCAATACAAACATTTTAAATAATCTTTAGGATAGACTACACTAAATTATTTTATTTTATGTATCATCATCATTAGCCCATATTGGTCCACTGCTGGACACAGGTCTCTCCTAATTTTCACCCCAAAACTCCCGTTTCGTTTTGTACGTGTTAATTGACGACATCACAGACATAAATTACTAACTGACCTGCAACTTTGCTAGATAGATAGATCCCACACCCACCGTGAGAGAGATAGATCCCACATCGTAGTGCGTGGCAGTGTGCTAATCGCTTTAGTGTTTACTTCTATAAAACCTACCCTTAGGGGAACAAGAAAATCAAAATCCTGGATTGATCGGTGGGGTCAAAACCTCATGAAACACCCTGAGTCAGCAACTGAATCCTCCATCACCGTGCTCACGAAATGTGCGTGTAATTTATTTAACAAATTATTTCTTAACGCTCAAACGCAGTTTGCGTAGCAAATAGGTTTGTTTTCGTGTTCACTGAGTGAATTCACACTGACTATTGTATTAGATTCTTAATTTTCCCTTTCAGTGACATTTTGATCACAGATGCACTAGCTGTTATTTAGTTTAATTTCTTTATTTTATTAATATTATATTGTAAAAGTGTATAAGTACAGTGCTTTTTAGGGTTGCGTACCCAAAGGGCAAAACGTGACAGTGGACAGTAATAGGGTTCCCTATTACTAAGATTCCACTGTCCGTCCATCCGTCTGCCCGTTTATCACCAGGCTGTATTTTACGAACCATAAAAGTTAGACTATTGAAATTTTCACAGATGATGTATTTCGGTTGCCTCTATAACAACAAATACTAAAAAACAGAATAAAATAAATATTTAAGAAGGCTTCCATACAACAGACATGATTTTATTTGCCGTTTTTATAGATAAAAGTACGGAACCCTCCGCCCGATTTTTATTTAAAGGTATAAGATAAAGCACACTATGTTCTACCAAAGATTGGCGTACAAAAAATTAGGTTATCAGTTCATAGCAAAACCTCAGAAATATGATTGAAGAAATTCATAATAAAGAAACGCTTGTAAAATTGCAAAAAGTAAGGACAAATCTACACTAATATTACTTATAAAGCTGAAGAGTTTGTTTGTTTGAACGCGGTAATCTCAGGAACTACTGATCCGAATTTAAAAAAATCTTTAACTGTTGGATAGCCTATTTATCGAGAAAGGCTATATAACATCACGTTACTACCAATTGGAGCGGAGCAGCAATGAGAAATGTTGCAAAAACGGGGAAAATTTACGCAGACGAAGTTAAGCGGGACAGCTAGTGTTTAATATATTACCACAGTTACCTCTCCGTACCCAAAGATTTGCCTGTAATATTAACTGTAGGTGTAACGAAACTTATAAATAAACCTACCTGAATAAGGAAAGGCATAGCAAAGTCCATAATATTATGTCTCCACGCGAGCTCTATGACAACGTCAGGCTTGAGTAGATCGTAGCACTGGTAGAGGCAAGCGGAGAAGCACTCGAAGTTGTCCCTCTCTAAGAACCAGTTGAGCAGTTCTTCCGCGACGTCTGGTTGACGGGACTCTGCCGCGTACTCCATCGCGTCCGCGTATAGAGCGTCCTTCTTGCATAGTTCCACTGATTGCTTCCATCTGTTGTTACCTGTGTAATAAACATGAAATAACTATAAAATTAGGCACAAGTTAGGTCACTAAACTACAAACTACTCCCACGAGTAATAACAATAATATATATCCATCCACTCCCACTTTAGTTGGGCCACTTATTGCAAGATAACTAAAAAAAAAAACATTTCATAGTATGCTAATTTTAAACTTTGAATTTGATATATTTCACAAAAAAAAATACACAAACAGGTTAAACCTTTTTGAAATGTTTGAGTTGGTTAATAGTGCTGTACCTGATTGTTTTATTTGTTGAAATATATCAAATTCAATGTTTAAAATTTGCCTTTTATAAAATGTTTTTTTTTATGACGCTCTTGCGATAAGTGAGCGATATGTTACCTAGGTAATATACAAGAAGAATCTGTAATATTTGTTTCAATTACAACATTGAGTGTGTGTAATTTTTGCTATTGTTTTTAATAATCTAAACTTTATATAATTATGTGACCATACACTGGAGTTCCAGAAAGGTCAAAAACAAAACAACAATAAAATAAAAAAAACTGGAAAATACCGAGCAGTAAAAATAAAGTATAAGTTGTTAGGTTTCATGCAATAAAGCCAAAAAAAAAACCTAGTACTGCATACGCATATACCAGGCAGATGCTTGACGCTAGTTTTCAACTAGACCCTATAGTGACTTACGTCATGACAGGTATTTATTATATTATTAAAAAAAAAATGGTACCTAGAATCTAAATCAGAAGAAGTCATGAGCCTGGATTAATCATTGATCTCACCTTGCCAAAAATAAACAATGACGTAATAATATAGACAGGTCCTTTTGAATCTTGGCTTTATTGCCAACTCAATAAATTCAACACATTTCAACAGTGTAGCTGAAACCTTATATCATTCAAAATGTTAGTACATTACCTTTGTATAAGTAGGCGGCGATTCTTCTGAACTCTGTAAGTTCGTGTTTCTCTAGTTGCTGCGCGAGAGCGATTGTGTCGAAATTGTCGAACGCGTCTATTGATGTTCTTAGGCCCTGAAACAATCATATTCATATTTATTTATCAAACATACCACAAATATTTTACCGAAATTAAGTCATCCAATAGCTTTTGCAGTTAATAATAATAATAATAATATCTTGGGTCCCAAACTAAGCAGTACTTGTACTATGGCAACCAGACAACTGATAAACATACTTATATATTTCTAAATACATGCACATTATAGATAAATAACACCCATACACAGAATAAACCATCGTGCTCATCACACAAAGTTTTATTCTGGGTGGGGATTGAACCCACGATCGGGCCAACGTTTGGATCTAGCTAGTTTAACGCTCGTCCCAAGGTTGGCGCCAATACTATTTTCTAGATCCACGCGTTGGACGACTTGCGTTAAAAAGCCAACGTGTGCAGCTGGCATTTTTAAATACATATCCTTTCATTTGGCCCGACTATAAGCAAACAGGACTTGATAGCTTCCTCTGATAATACAGTCGATGTGACGCATTCTGCCATATCAATGTAATATTTGATACAATGTTTACTAATGAAACTTTGAAGAAGAAAAGTGTGAAAAGTTGCCTGGTACATATTAAATGTACGGAGGAAAAATTCGTCTCAGGCGGGACTTGAAGTCGCGAGGGGTATCGTCTCGAAGCTGTTACTAACTCCGGTACCGCGACATGTCCGTCAAAGTCGAATTTATCCTCCATATGATACGATTTAAGGGCTATCGTTGCGACATTTACCGTAAACAAGTCGTTTAAAAAAAAAAATGGTTGTCTGTAAAGTCGGTATAAGGACGATAATTTTACGTGATAACGTCACGATAAGAAAACATTGATGACATTGAATAAACAACCATACAATGCACCATTTTTTTTTAAAATTTCCAATTGGGTAGTTGACTACAATAAAAGTAAATTATTTTATACTAATCAGGTAATAGTAGATCTTAAAATGCTCTGAAGCGTTCTTTTACAATTTAACATGTTTTTGAATTCAAAAGTATGCAAACAAATAGGTACTAAAAGTAATTATTTCACGATAGGAACTTATGACGTCACACGATGTTTTTCCATACACATTCCTATAGAGCTTGTGGTTTTGCTATTTCATAAAGAGGCTGGTTCGACTTGACAGTCAACATCCCTATTGTGTGGCATGTCGCTGCAATCGCCAAAACATTGATGGCATTGTAAAAAAGAAGCGCTCATGCGCTTGACAGCTACAATGCTTCAGCCTATTAGCAGGCGGAACGGACGTGAGCGGTGACGTCACACTTTATCGTGAGTGCAGACGGCCATCGATTTATACGTCAAAAATACAAAAAATATAGTTACCTGGTAATCCTCCTCATCAATAAGCAGCGAGTTCAACGCTTCATTAACAGCCTTGTTATTAAGACTCTGTACAGATCGCAGGTACGCCTTGACAAGTTGCAGATGACCGGCCTTCGTGAAGAACGCGACGGAGCGAGTGTGGTCCATGCGCGGGGCCAGTACCAGCAGTAAGTCGTTTAGAAGTAGAGGCTTGAAGTCCAGGTAGAACTGGATCGCTTTGTAGTATAGCTCCAAGTTCGCCACCTGTTTATTAGTAATTATTGGTTTATTACGAGAACCTGTATAAAGAGTTTATCTTATCGTACTAGTAGTATTTATTAGTCTTTGCGGACGTAGACCTCCGACAAGTTTCTTCACAACACCCAGTACTTCGCCTTCAAAAACAGTAGATAAAGTTAGCACTGGCTTCCTGACGCTAATTGAACCAACCAGGCGCGGAGCCAGAACCTGACTTAACCGGTCAAGTGTGAGTCGCTCGCATGGCTGGGGGTAGGGGATTGCATTTGATTCAACACCGGTACACTATATCCACCACTTCTGAGGGGAGGTCATTCAGTCTGGCAGTGCCGGATCTAACATGCTTACAACGGGGAGGGGAGTGCATATTGTTTCACCTATCCGACATCGGACAAGTGTGAGAGTCCCAATTAAATTCGGTAAGTACACAAAACAACCGTCCTTGGCACGTGCCCCCGCCTATGAGAAAGATAAGCGCCTTTTTCTAATATAAACGATAACTTTATCTCTTACTTTCAATGTCAAACTCTTTCGGCTCGGGTCTTCGCAAAGATCTGCCTCTCCAAGATTAGCTACGGCTAAGGCTTGAATTTATGAATATCACCCACTTATTTCAATTCTATGTGTATCAATGTTTACCTTAGTAATGATATCCTTGAAGTGTCCCTCGCGCCACGCCTCGGTAGGATGCTGCATCATGGTGAGAGCTGCGTTGTCGTACTCCTCGTATTTGTCGTACAGGAACACCAGCTCTGACCACAAGTGGGCTTGCTCTGCTGCTCTTAGCACCTACAAGAGAAGATTATTGGTTAATATCTGAGAATGTCGTATGTCCATGCAGTTCCCCGTTTAATCTGATGATCATCAGTCTGAAGACGTCAAAAGCTGAACATGGCCTATATTCCAAAAAAAATCCACAATGACCGATTTTGAGTGGTCTACATAATATGGTTTGTTCAATAACTGGACTATATATATATATGAAGGACCTGGATGCGAGAAGCCGTAGATAGATTAAAGCGGCGGTAGCCTAATGGCTAAGGCATCGGTCTCGCAATCGTAAGGTCGTGGGTTCGAATCCTACCCATTATACTACCGACGTGAACCTACTCCTAACACAAGCCTTTGAGCTTAGCTGGAGGGGTTAACAAGATTGCTAGTAATGTGGGACTCAATCCCACATTGCTAGTTATCTTTAAAAAAAAAAAAAAAAAAAATTGGAGATGCCATGTCCAGCAGTGGACTGCGAAAGGCTGATGATGATACATATATATAGGTCAAGGTCTCAGAATTGGGAAGATGATTACAATGAGATAACTGGCAATGTGAAATTGGGGGTCCCATATTACTAGCAATATTGTTAACCCCTCCAGCTAACACTGGGCTCACGTCGGTAGTATAAGGGGTCGGATTCGAACCCGTGACCTTACTATTACGAGTTCAATAAATAAGTACATCATAACGAGATCTGAATAAATGTATTATTCCACAATTTATAGTCTGTAAGATTTTATAATCATCAATGATTTGACGACCTGAGTTGTGACGCATGTCGCACATTTGCTAAAGAGCATGTCGTTTTGACATTTTATAAAAAGATACTGATTTGACTTGACAATCATCATTCCCATAGCGGCAAAAAGTGGCACAGAGACGTTCAAATCAGGATGCAGAACTTGAATAAGTAACAATGGTTACAAAAAAGCTTATAATAAAGTAACATACTTTAATGAGATGGAGTGATCTCCAGGTCCAAGATGTCTCATCGGACTATGACAAAAAAATTGTTTTATTTGTTTGTGTCTACCCACAAATTTCTGCATTAGAATTTATCTTGCGTAGTTGGTTTCTGTAATGAGATTGTCAACTGTGCCCATATTCAGATAAGAGACCATTATCTATTTACGTATACCAGTGGTCGCTTGTGGTCTAAATTCGATCATATTTTTTTTTTTTTTATTAGTACAAGGACAAAGCCATTTATTGCTTAACTATGTACAAAAGATGTTTACATAAATATAGTTTCAACAGTATACCCGGTCGGGTGTGTCAATACATAATTAAAGTAATATATAGGTAAATTAATAATGGGTTTTATATATTACAAAAATCATAACCTATATTACCATTCCGCACTCCCGTCCGCGCAATTTTAAAAGGGGGAACTCCTTTTAGAATTGCGCGGACGGAGGAGTATGAAACAAGTTTTTTGCTTCACGTAATATATAGATGTATATAAATGAATTACTATTTCCCTTGGTCACGCCATAACCTGAGAACGAATTTACAGATTTAATTCATTATTTAAAAAAAAAAAATGGGGCGGCACGAAGTTCGTCGGGACAGCTAGTTTATTGTAATACTGACCTTAGGAATGTTAACTCTAGACCAGAACAGTTCTAAATGTTCCCGCATCTTGGCAGGCTTGTACTTGGAGTATAATATAGCCAGCTCGGTGAACATGCCCATGTGAGCTCGCTCCAGGCCGAGTGCGGCTTCTAGTAGACTGATCAGCTCGTCGAAGTGGCCGCGGTCCTGGGGAACAAGGTTTACATGGTTACCGTCTCGTCCATACATAATATTTACTAATAAATTGAAATTTGATTAGATGTGTTAGTGTCTTTTGTGTGATATTGCACTTATACGAAAATAAAATCATAATAATGATAGGATTCTACGAAAGTACTCTTACTCTTTATGAAGAGAGATTGCAGATAAAGTAGTCCTAGACAGATCGAATCGCCTGCCGCAAGGTACAGTATCGTATCTGCTAATAGCGTATTTGTCAGAGAGTAATTTGAAGTTACATTTTGACTAATAATAGTATAATAAAAGTAATGCCTAAGAAGTGAATCCCTTTTTAAACATTTGTCTCCTGCTTAATGATATTTACATTATTTAATGTAGTTTCCGAGATATTTAACATTTTGAAAGTGGCAGTTTCGATAGTATTATTCAAGGTTTAGATAAGATCAACAAGTATCGAATATAGTTGTTTTCTTCCATATTTTAATTTTTATAGGTTCATATGCTTGAGTACAGTATCAAACGTGATATATTCGATCATATTTGCTGCTTAAACTGAGCAATGTTTGAAAACTCGATTAAATAATTTCTTTTTTTAGTATTTTTGTAACAATAAGTAGCTAGGAGTTTACTTTTAACCTAATGTGAAATGTATACAAATTTTCCTTCCGTACGGCATTAACATTTAGTTTTTATAATGATAATAATATGTTGGGACAACTCACACAACGCTATCTGATCCCAAACTAAGCAGAGCTTGTACTATGGAAACCAGACAACTGATAAACATACTTATATATTTCTAAATACATACATATTATAGATAAATAACACCCAGACAAAGAATAAACCATCGTGCTCATCACACAAAGTTTTATCCTGGGTGGGGATCGAACCCACGACCTCTTGCGTAGCAGTCGGATACACTCCCACCGCGCCACCAGAGGTAGTCTAATAGAACTTGTTTGTGTAGATAGGTGGTGTAATCAAACCTGGTAGTAGTTGATGAGGTCCTCCAGTTCATCGGCGTGCACCACAATGTGCAGGCCGCACATCTGCGCGAGGCGGAACTCGCCCGCGTCCACACACGCGAAGCACACCTCCTTCCACGTGCGGGTTGAGTTCGCTTTACGGGCGCTGTCCACCGCTCCTGTTTATTACATTACATTGTTACTTCCATTGTGCCGATGTGATTTTGAAAGGAATGGACGACATAGATATCAATATAATTTTAATCTCAAGTTCCTTTCTTATTGTCTTACAATTGCCTGCTAGATATATAATTTTGAGAAGTATGAACCAGCTTATCTTGGCTTAGAGTGAAATTGAAGATCTTTACAGAGATCAAGACATCTAACGAACGTTTTTAATATTCTACGATTTTGAATTTGGCTACTAGAGATATATATTTGACATTAGCCGACCCGCGCAACTTCGTCTGCGTATTTGTTTCTCGTTTTTGCGATAATTTTCATTTCTGCTCCGTTCCTATTGGCTGTAGCATGATGTTTTATCTGGCTATCCAACAGTTTTTTTTTTCAATTTGGTCCAGTAGTTCCTGAGATTATCTCATTCAAACAAACTCTTCAGCTTTATAATATTGGTATAGATAAGCTCTATACAAAACATGTCAAAAATATCCTACCCATTATACTACTGACGTGAACCCACTCCTAACACAAGCATTTGAACTTAGCTGGAGGGGTTAACAAGATTGCTAGTAATGTGGGACTCAATCCCACATTGCTAGTTATCTTTAAAAAAAAAAAATATATATATCTTTAGTAGCCAAATCTATCGATAGATAGCTTAAATTATTAAATTGGTTGTAAAAGGTTATAAGTAAAAGAAGAAATAGTAACCACATACCCTGGAACTCCTTAAGATGCACAAGAGTGATAGCCAATCTCGCGAAGTTGCTAACATTGTTATAGAGCAGTTTCGCAGCGTCATACATGTGGTCGTCGAAGCAACGGTCGCCGATCTTCTGTATGTCGGCGTGGTTCGGGCCCGAGATGAACTCCTCTAGGTCCGCGAGCCGACCCGTGCGGGCGTACGCGTAGATCAGCTCTGACTCTATGTACGACTCGCGGGCCTTCTTGCGGGCCATCTGCGGAACAATATTATAATGTTATACATTTTATCACAACTAGGTAGTGCCAGACAGCACATAAGGACATCTCCTTACAATGCGTGCTCAAGAAACTCACTTATCAAATCACACTTTTTGATATACTAGCGGCCCGTCCCGGCTCCGCACGGGTGGACATAGGATCCCTCATTTTTTTAGTAATTGCGACTATAATTAAATATCTAAGCTATCCTATCTCTCAAGTTGGACCAAACTGCATATTGCGTGCAAATTTCAACGAAATCTGTTAAACGGGTTAGGAGTCCATCGCGGACAAACATCGTGACAGGAGATTTATATATATTAAGATGTGTGTAACATAAAAGCGTGGTTATATTCAAGGGTAGTATGTGGTTCACAGGGCCGAGCCACTCCTAGACACATAATCATCAAAAATGATCTGAAGATAATTATCCACGTACCTGTAAATACCCAAGGAAATCCTCCTCCGACCGACGTTTATATTTACTTATTTTAGAGTTACTAATTAGTATTATTATTTAGTTATCCTCAATTTATAAACGACTATCTGTCCCGCGCAACTACGTCTGCGTAAATTTCCCCCGTTTTTGGAACATTTCTCATTACAGCTCGGCTTCTATTGGTGGTAGCGTTATGTTATATAGCCTATAGCCTTCCTCGATATATGGGCTATCCAACAGTGAAATAATTTTTCAATTCGAATCTGTAGTTTTTGAGATTACCGCGTTCAAACAAACAAACTCTTCAACTTTATAATATTAGTATAGATTACACTTATCAAACACACTGGTTCGTTCAGTAAAATTCATTTTGTAAAGAAAAACTTGATTTTAAAAGTATGGTCAATGAGATTCACACTTGGAACTGCCGCCTTACTATGTATTCATTTGACGTTTTCAAACAATCATTAACCTAATTGAAGTAATTTTTATAGGCATTTCTTGCCAATTACTTTACAAATACAATAATTGCATTTTTTAAAGATAGAAAAATTTGAGGTTAGACCCAGGAATCGAACCCGAGACTTCCGTAGCCAAACCGGGGCCAGAAGCGAATCACCTATCTGGACTATGTTACTAGACCTCAAATTTTTCTATCCCTTGATGCTCGCGAGTTTTGGACCCTCGCAAGCGCCATCTAGTCGGTAGTGAAAGAACTATCACGGCTTTTGTTATTGCTTCGTTACAGAGAGCATTTTTAACAAATTATGATGTCGCAGGCTGAATATTGAAGTAATTTTTATAGGCATTTTTTGCCAATTACTTTACAAATACAATAATTTGTAAAGTAATTACAAAAATACAATTATTGCATTAACCTAATTTTACGAAATAAAGACATTTGAGTTTGACGCCCAAGATAAAAGTTACTCTCAACAGAGTCTTCCCCTGACCCCTTCAAACTAAAAGCTTGAGTATCTCAGCAAGCTCAAGCCTCTCTCAGATAAATGTAGCGAGAATTAACAAGACACATACCTGTAAATACCTAACAAGATCTTCCCAGGACTGCCTCTTGGTGGCTGTATCCACAACGTCCATGTACGCGGAGGGGTCGTCCGCCTTGATGTAGGAGTCAATGGCTTCCTTCACGAGCCCCTGTTGTAATTGCGCCTTCGCGAGTTGAGACCACACGCCCGGCTCGTTGCAACGTTCCGCAAACTCGTATGCGCGTTCTAGATCTTTTACTTGTTCGATCAACACCTGGGGAGAGAATTTTGTGTATTTTAATAAACCGTTGTTCTGTATAAAAATGGTTGTCTGTAAAGTCGGTTTACGGACGATAATTTCACGTGATAACGTCATAAGAAAACACTAGATGACCCTCGCTACTTCGTCTGCGTAAATTTTTCCCGTTTTTGCAACATTTCTCATTGCTGCTCAGTTGCTTTTGGTCGTAGCGTGATGTTATATAGCCTATAGCCTTCCTCGATAAATGGGCTATCCAATGGTGACAGAATTTATCAATTCGGATCAGTATTTCCTAAGATTACCGCGTTCAAACAAACAATCAAACATTCTTCTGCTTTATAATATTAGTATAGATAAGAAAACATTGATGACATATCACCATTCACGTTGCTTAGCAACCAATTAATAACGTTAATTTCAATTGTATCGCATGTCATGTCGCTGCAATCGCCATTCGCTGTTGCTTAGCAACCAATCGGTAACGTAACTTTTTGTTTTTCAGTAATGTTACTTTCGTTAGTTCAGCCGGTCATCGATTTATAAGACGTTATCACGTCAAAAATTGAGAAACTCCCTATCTTGTTAGTAGGTTACTTAAAACTTGTCGACTCTTAGGGACGCGAATTAATTGCACAATCGAGGACATCTAGACATGAATGGGGAGCTAAGTTACCACAGTCTGTCCATAGATGGTACATGATATGGTGACCGATTTTCAAATTGATGAATCATTTCGCTTCATCGAACTATGAGAGTGAGGGGATAGAGAGTGCACTTGGGTCTGTGTTCTATAATATTTCTTGCGTAATTAGTTAGGAGAACATTACTACAATGTGTACACTTACTGCAGATTATAATAATAATAATATCTTGGGACAACTCACACAACGCTATCTGATCCCAAACTAAGCAGAGCTTGTACTATGGCAACCAGACAACTGATACATACTTATATATTTTTAAATACATACATATTATAGATAAATAACACCCAGACACAGAATAAACCATCGTGCTCGTCACACAAAGTTTTATCCTGGGTGGGGATCGAACCCACGACCTCACTCCCACTGCGCCACAGAGGCAGTCGAATTGAGTACGCAGTAGATACATCAATGCAAGTTATAAATGCATCCTCATGAAACTATTCTCATACCTGGATAGCTGAAGTGTTGACATCAAACTTCTTGAATATAGCGAAGGCCTCCTCATACAGTTCGTTGTTGATAGCGATACTGGCGATGTCGGGAGCGTTGTAGTTGTCCAAACGGTTGATGTACTCCATCACGCGGCTACGGTCCGCCTTTATTGCTGTAAAGATAAGAGTCAGTATTGAATGACACTTTGAAATATGATTAAAAAAAAAGAGTGATTTAGGGATTTAGATTTTAAGCAAAAATCTCCTTTATACACCTTTTCTTTAGGCGTTAAGTCATGGGCGACCATTATTTGAACATTAATTCTCCATGGAAATTGTACTCCCATTTAAAAGCTATAGTTAATATCAAATTATTTACCTACAGCATATAGTTTAGTGGGTAAAATCGAAACTTCAAAGATACTATTTAGCAACTCGACCATCATCAATAATATTTAATTGACAAATAATAATGTAAAATCTGTAAGCGAAGCTGCAAAAGAACAGACGAATATGTCGAAATAATTACTTCCCGTTTCAGTCGCGCGGCAAGCAGCCTAAGCCTCTATTAGCGAAAACTTTTATGTTATTTGTTATTCTTAACTATTTTGATTTGCTGTAAGTTTTCTTAAATTTTTAAATAAATAAATAAATAAACAAGCCGTTTGGATACAGCTAAGCAGCACATTCACACGCTCGCGTTCGTGCCCGTTGAATGTCCTTTTGTACGCGTCTGAATGTACCATAAAAGTACCCTTATCTGACTGTGTTGACTACGAAACCAAAATTAAAATGGAAAACAGGGTTAAACAGTAGTGTCCAAACTTCAACTCACCAGTAAGTATAAGCAAGTTCTGCAAGTTCCTATGATCGGAGAACACAGAATTGTCCAGCACAATCTTCTCTAACAGCTCAATGAGCTCGTTGGGCAGATCGGCCGTCATGAAAGCTTTCACTGTCACTGTGATGTCATCCGGGTCCTGAGTCTCTGATAGGGCTGTTTGGACAACCTGCAATGGTCAGTAAAAAATGGTGTAAACAATTGATTTATGAAGGTTTTATTATGCAAAATTTATTAGTTTCGTATTCGTTAAGCCAAAAATCTTGGCCCGTGCGTAATAGGTACATCAAAAAGTTCAAATCGAAACTTGAATTACGTGATATCTGGACAAGAACGAGACTTTGTGATTCAAATAAGAAAACTAGAAAGAAAATAAACTTACAACTGTCGTATGCACAGAATGTTCGAGCCATAATCCCTACCAAATAATATGGAAGAGAAGAAAAAAAAATGTGTGGCACTCGGGGACTGCCGCTGTTAAGCTATAGCATTTTTTATCAACATATGATTTTTTTTTCTTTACATTATATTTCGGAGCAGTTCGTCTCGATTCGTGCGAGCTTCGTACAAGCGAACACTCGGCCGAGCTACATGGTAGGCGGAGTGGGTAAAAAACCTAACACCCAGGTTTTATTTTCGTTACGGAATTTGTGGTGGTAGGGTTTGGCCTCGGCCAGCACGTCGGCCCATTAGCTAGGTGGAGTGTCGGTGTGGGTACCTGGTCGATGAGCTGGCGCTTGTAGGGGTTGGCCTCGGCCAGCACGTCGGCCCATTAGCTAGGTGGAGTGTCGGTGTGGGTACCTGGTCGATGAGCTGGCGCTTGTAGGGGTTGGCCTCGGCCAGCACGTCGGCCCATTAGCTAGGTGGAGTGTCGGTGTGGGTACCTGGTCGATGAGCTGGCGCTTGTAGGGGTTGGCCTCGGCCAGCACGTCGGCCCATTAGCTAGGTGGAGTGTCGGTGTGGGTACCTGGTCGATGAGCTGGCGCTTGTAGGGGTTGGCCTCGGCCAGCACGTCGGCCCATTAGCTAGGTGGAGTGTCGGTGTGGGTACCTGGTCGATGAGCTGGCGCTTGTAGGGGTTGGCCTCGGCCAGCACGTCGGCCCATTAGCTAGGTGGAGTGTCGGTGTGGGTACCTGGTCGATGAGCTGGCGCTTGTAGGGGTTGGCCTCGGCCAGCACGTCGGCCCATTAGCTAGGTGGAGTGTCGGTGTGGGTACCTGGTCGATGAGCTGGCGCTTGTAGGGGTTGGCCTCGGCCAGCACGTCGGCCCATTAGCTAGGTGGAGTGTCGGTGTGGGTACCTGGTCGATGAGCTGGCGCTTGTAGGGGTTGGCCTCGGCCAGCACGTCGGCCCACAGGTCGGCGTCGCGGCGCCGCACGAGGTAGCGCGCCTGCGTCTTGAACAGCGAGTTGTCGTTGCACACGGCGATGAGCTCGCGGTCGCACTGCCCGCGCTCGTACGCCACGCACGCCAGGTGCGGGTCGCGCTTCTCGCAGTAGCGCCCCACCACGCGCGAGTCGTACCTGCAACGACACACGGTTGGGTCATTGACTAGGGACGAGTAGCGCAGATAGACCACGACTATAATAATAATAATAATAATATCTTGGAACATAGTAACCAGACGACTGATATACTTATATATTTCTAAATATAAAAGTATATCAGTCGTAATAACACCCAGACACGGAATAAACCATTGTGCTAATTACACAAAGTTTTATCCTGGGTGGGGATCGAACCCACGACCTCTTGCGTAGCAGTCGGATACACTCCCACCACGCCACAGAGGCAGTCCTAGACCAGGAGAGAAGTAGGGACTCAACAAGCTATGCGTCATATGAGGAAAAGATGACCAGTGACGGAATATCCTATTCTATTCTATGACGCCTAGCTTCATCATCAGCCTATCGCAGTCCACTGCTGGACATAGGCTCTCCAATTGCACGCCACTTTGTTTTATCTTCGAGTTCTCGCATCCAGCTCCTGCCAGCCGTTTTGCGTAAATCATCACTCCACCTGGCCTGAGGGCGTCCTACACTACGTTTGCCGAGCTGCGCTCTCCACACAAGAACTCGTTTACCCCAACGGTTGTCGGTTCTTCGGCTAATATGGCCAGCCCACTGCCACTTCAGCCTTCACTGCCCTGTCGATAACTTTGGTTCTCTGCCGGATCACCTCATTTCTGATTTTGTCCCTAAGAGAAACTCCGAGCATAGCCCTTTCCATAGCCCGCTGAGCGACTTTGAACTTGTGGACCAGCCGTACCGTCAGTGTTTCGGCTCCGTATGTCATGACGGGTAGGACGCACTGATTAAAAGTTTTAGTCTTTAGACATTGTGGGATCGACGATGAGAAGACTTGACGTAGCTTACCAAACGCTGCCCAACCCAACAGAATTCTCCTGGTCACCTCGTCCTCGAAGTTGTTTCTACCTATCTACAATGACTGCCCGAGGTACACATATTTTTGAACAACTTCGAGTACGGCGCCGTGCACCGCTGTCGGTTCCGGTAGTACATGTTCATTGAACATGACCTTGGTTTTATCCAAGTTCATCCGTAGGCCGATGCGTACAGTGGATTCAGCCAGGTTATTCAGCATCCGTTGCAGGTCCTGCAGCGTTTCCCCCATGATGACAATGTCATCTGCAAATCGCAAGTGAGAGATGTATTGACCATTGACGTTGATGCCTCGCCCTTTCCAGTGCAGCGTCTTGAACATATCCTCCATTGCATTTGTGAACAGTTTCGGGGAAATAACATCCCCTTGCCTCACTCTTCAATGCAATGGTATAGGTTTTGTTTCCTGATTTTGTACTTGGACGGACATGGTGGCGGCTTCGTAGAGACATCTCATCACTTGGATATATCGCCCTACTTGGCATCGCTGCAGAGACTCCAGAACGGACCAGATTTCAATCGAGTCAAAGGCCTTCTCATAGTCCACGAATGCTAGACACGGGCTTATTATACTCCTGGGTCTTTTGTATAACCTGCCGCACTGTGTGGATGTGGTCTATGGTGCCATATCCGCTCCGAAATCCAGCCAGTTCCGGTGGTTGGTATTCGTCAAGTCTTCGCGCAAGGCGGTTCGTGATGACTCTTGAGAACAGCTTATAGACGTGGCTTAAAAGAGAAATAGGTCGGTAGTTCTTCAGCTGGGTCTTATTTCCTTTTTTGAAGCACAAGACGACTATACTTCTACTCCACGTCTCCGGAGTTCTCCCTTCAAACAGGACAGCATTAAAGAGCTTTTGGAGCTCCCTCAGTACGGGTTTACCTCCAGCCTTTAACAGCTCTGTTGTAACGCCATCCTCTCCAGGGGCTTTTTTAGCTGTCTAAGAGCCAGCACGATTAGGTCAATGTTGACTTCTGGCAGGTCGTCGGTGTAGTGGCGTGTTAGAGTGGCTCTAGGACCCTCATTTTCAGGATCAGGTCGAGATGCATGCGAAGCGTATGACCGGCCATAGAAGCCTTCCACTTCAGAGAGGACTGCCGGCTTCGAAGAAACGACTTCTCCACTTGCTGTGGTCAACTTCGTCAGGTGGCTTCTTCCAAAAGATAGTATGAACACTTTTGACCCCCGGTTCTGCTCGATCGCTCTTTTAATCAAAAGAGTGTTGGAGCGCCGAAGGTCGTGTCGTATAAGCTTGTTGGTCTCTTGGTTTAGAGCGCGCTTTTCCAATGAAGTGACGGGTGGGTTTTCACGTCGTTTTTTCATTAGCCCTAAAGTAAAAGACTTTAGGGCTAATGAAAAAACGACGTGAAAAACCACCGAAAGCTTTGACTTCTTGCCCTTACGCTGCATTTCAGAAAATCTCGTACCTTCTTCCCTGAGTATCCGAACCACATTTACGAGCTTCTGGTTTACGTCTGTTGTGGTTTCCATGGCAGCAAATCGGTTTTCCAGGTTTGACTGGGACGCTTCGGATCCTATTATGGTTTGGAGCAAAGTAGGTCGAAGCCTGGACCTCATCAGACGGGCACCTGGCCTTGAAGTCGATATTCAGAGAACCTCGGACGAGTCGGTGATCACTACCGGTATTAAACCTGTTGATCACGTGACGTCTCTGAATATATGCTTTGTCGATTTCGTTTTTCATCATAGTGTGGGGGCTTTGCCACGTCAACTTCTTTTGGGGCCGTTTCTTGAAAAAGGAGTTCATCAAGAAGAGCCCCTCCCGTTCGAGGAAGTTGACTAGCATTTGCCCCCTTTGATTTCTGCTTCCAAATCCATGGGATCCTACTACCAATTCGCTGCAATTTTGTACTCCCACTTTAGCGTTGAAGTCCTCCATAACAACATTGTAGTGGGTCTTAGTGGTGGAGTGGAGGGCCCTCGATATGTCATCGAACATATCCTCTCTTCGTCGTCTGGATGTGCCGAGGTCGGTGCGTACACTTGCACCACCTTAGGCTATACCTCTCGGTGAGCTTGATAATGAGGTACGCTACCCTGTTCGACACGCTAGACATTTCCACAACGTTGTCAGAAAGGGACTTATTTAGCAGAAACCCAACACCACCTTGGGATTGTTGGTCTCCCTCGCGGAAGTACATAAGGTGGCCCGACTCGAGGGTTATGCTGTCCTCTCCCTCTCTTCGGACTTCACTTAGCCTGAGGATATGCCACCTAATCTTCCCAAGTTGTGCCAGATGCGAGTCTAGCCGTAGCGTGCGTCCGTTATACGTCGCCAGGGTCAATCGGTTGTGGTGGCCTTCCGTAGCCCGGAGATTCTTAGCACCCCCCGCAACGCCGTTACCGTGGACGCCACCATGTCCACGAATAGCGTGACTGCCGGGAACTGGGGGCCGTGGCTTTTGTGCTTCGTGCATTTGGAGTAACACCTAGCTTAGACGTTTTAAAAAATACGAGGGTAGATTGAAAAGTTGGGTGATTTCATAGTGTAAGATCATAGATTGAATAAAAGAGAGATTTCAGACACTATAGGCATCGCTTATGAATGGACAAAAAACTTCTTTGCCAATGCCAAAACTTGGATTTTCTATTGTTTTCGCTAGTTTGATTTCTGTTGAGCATAAACGCATTCGACTATTTAGTGGAATCTCATCCTGATCATCAAGATTTCGTCGATCGTGAAGAAATTAAACAAAAAGTCTCAGGATTACTCAGAAAAAAAGTGTTGCCTAATCAAGATAATAGGGCTCATATTCGTGATTGCGTTTTCGAAATACTACCTCTTTCGGCTTTTTGGAACCTATATTCAAACCTTCAGACTTTCTGTTTCCAAACAGAAAATCAGTATTTTGACAACCTAAAAGAACTTTTTTTTTTTAAACCAGTATAGAAGCATTGCAAGGCAAATAAATGGAAGCCATATAGATGGAGATCAAAAAATTAAAATATTTTTGACCATTTCTTATTTTTTTTTTTTTGGTTAACCGAGAACTTTATTACCCTCGTATTAGTGTTACTACAGAGAACACAATGTACACACATAGGCAGCCATTACATGCTCAATCCAGATCGTGTCTAATCAAGGTCGCGGATCGCAATAGATATTGTTAGGCAGCTATATACGTACAAAACCTAGACCGAGATCCCGTGATCGTGATAGACATGATGGTAATGGTTGCCTAACATGTCGCAACACGTTACACAGTCAATTTGAAGCGGCGGTAGCCTAATAACTAAAACACCGTTCTCGCAATCGTGAGGTCGCGGGTTCGAATCCTACCCATTATACTACTGACGTGAACCCACACGTAACACAAGCCATTGAGCTTAGCTGGAGGGGTTAACAGGATTGCTGGTAATGTGGGACCACAATCCCACATTGCTAGTTATCTTTAAAAAAATGGATCACGATCATGGGATCTCGATCTAGATTGAACGTGTAATGGATGCCATATTTTGCCATAGTTATTATGTGTGTACATACGTTAGTAAAGTACACATAAGTATATTATATCAGAATGTTGAGCCTCTTACTGAATACTCAAAAAAATCAAAGATTATTTTTCACACAAATCACAAACCACTGAACGGATTTATACAATTAAGACGTCGTTATATATTCGTCTTGACCGCCCAAGTGTTCTTAGATAGGTGACGTTTAAAAAAAACAAATATGGCGGCTGTGATATGTCAAAATAAAGAGGTGTACAAAAAAAAAGTTGTTTCGAATTCTGCAATATGGGTATCAAATTAAAAGGCTCATCTGAAGCATTTCAAAAAGGTATAACATGATTATGATTGTAATACTAAAAAAGTTAGTTAGCAATCATTCTGTTTTCAATTTTCAATACTCGACAATAGCTATGATAAAAGTTAGTTGTTACATCCTACAAGTGGAGACCGCGGCTTGGCAAACGTAGTGTAGGACGCCCTCAAGCCAGGTGGAGTGATGATATACGCAAAACGGCTGGCAGGAGCTGGATGCGAGAACCCGAAGATAGAACAAAGTGGCGTGCAATTGGAGAGGCCTATGTCCAGCAGTGGACTGCGATAGGCTGATGATGATGAAGTACTCAAAAGTATTGAATAAAAAATACTTTACTAAGTTCACTGAGATTCGTTAATGCCTCTGACTGCATGAAATTATATAATTAAGTAAGGGATCTTTTTTTCCATCTTTTTTGTGCAGATGGGTATTTTTTAAAAAAAAATTATGTTTTATATATATATAACACACAAACAAAATCCATTCAGTGAATCAGTCACATAAGGTCATACACACGTTAAATAAAACGAAGTACTCACCATTGGTTCTCCTTGAGGAACCGCTCGGGGTTGTTGTTAGAGTCGATGTAGATCTTGGCGAGCGCGTTGTGCGTGGCGGGCTCGTTGCTGCCCTCGTGCACGCGCGTCTCCAGCCATGGCAGCAGCAGCTTCAGTCTGCCAGGGGGGGGGGAGTTGCTTTATTTTTGTTTATATATTCAACTATCATAAATTCAAAAAACTGGGTAGTTGACTACAAAAAATCTACTAAACGGATTTCAATACAATTTTATAAAAATGTAATATATACCATCACACTAATATTATAAAGGCGCAAGTTTGTGAGTGTGTGAGTGTGTATGTTTGTTATTTCTTCACGTCTAAACGGCTGGAGAGTTTTTAATAAAATTTGGTATGGAGTTAGCTGACACCCTGGATTAACACATGGGATAATAAACCGCGGGTAACACCGCGGGGCACAGCTAGTATGTTATAAAAATCAAACAAAACGCAGGAGAAACAACGTGATAGTAAGGCTAGGCGCGCACTCAGCGGCCAGTCGAACATAAATATAATAATAATATCTTGGGACAGAACCCCTCCACCTTCCCATGGACCCACCATCCTCTTGGATATATGGTCCGAAACTTGGAAGTAGCGCGAGACGCGCTTTTTCTTGACTCCCTATAAATATTTTTTATGTCTTCCTGTCCCTTCGCTCTCTCCCCGTTCTAGGGCGGCGCTTCTAAAACGCCTTAACGACAACTTGAGACAATTCACACAATGCCATCTGATCTTCCACAACTTACCTATTCCTCTTCTCGACCTCAGCGACAAGCTCGTCAGTAGAAAACTGTCCGCGCACCACCAGAATGAGGTTCTTGATGATATCTTCCGCACAGTCCACGTCTAGAAGACCACCCACTACTACAGGCAAGCGAGATGGGTTAACCTGCCAAATAAATATATTGTGTTATTTTTTTTTTTAAATAATGCAAAAGTAATGTGGTATAATATATCAATGCAGATGATGTCCAGTGACTGCTGGGCATTGGTCTCCACAATAGAACCTACTTATTATAGGTCTGGGGGGGTAATTGCCATAATCGCCACGCTTGGTGAGCGGGTTGGCGATCGCAATATGGCTTTAAAGATACTCAGAGGACGCTGCTGCCGGTCCTCCGGTAGCACAACCCTTCAGAAAGAGATGGGATGATACTATTCTTAAGCCGGTACCAGACGGCAATGTGGGATTGGGGCCCACATTACTAGCAATCTTGTTATCCCCTCCAGCTAAGCTCAAAGGCTTGTGTTATGAGTGAGTTCAAGTCGGTAGTATAATGAACAGGATTTGAGCCCATGACAGCAAGTTCATTGCTTTAGCCATTAGGCTACCACGCCGCTACACGGCCTTTTTTATTTTTGCATCTTTGAAACACATCAATGAAATCATTGAAAAACTGCTTTTGAGCAATTATATTGCTATCTAAGCATTCAGCCTTCAGTGATTTGAATGACGCATGCAGTTTTTTGTGTTTCATGTAATAGTACAACTAAGTCTCCTTTTGCGAGTTAAGTCATGTATAATTAAATATCAAGAGCAGTTAGATTAAATCATCTCTAAAAAATAAAACTAAATGTGAATACTAACCTTTTGCACGTAGATCTCAATATATTTCTGCAGACTGTTTCTATACAGATAGAGAACTAAATCGTGAACGAAGTCGAATCTGTCGCAGACGATGATCAAAGGCAGCTGGTCAGGTAACTTGGCTTCCTTCAGGAAGTTCTTCACTCGCTCAGCGTTATAGCAATTCGATTCTCGGCAGATGCGTTCTACCTCCTTGATTTGTCCGGTCTTGCATGCGGCCTGAAAGGAAAGAGAATTTATTGATTAGATTATAGTATTTGTAGTATATTGGCTTTACTGTATGGATAGATGGTGAGATATTGTGGGCTGATATATTGGATACAAAACCAATTATGGACGAAAATTTGTTTATTACACAAATTAATGCTGTGGAATCTGGATTTGAAAGTCTCACAGGACGATTATGTTACATAATGAGGGTGTTGTTTATTAAAACATATATTTGACTGGCCTGTGGGCCTAGTAGTTAGTGACCCTGACTCTTAAGCTGGAGATTGTGGGTTCGATCCCCACCCAGGATAAAACTTTGTATGATGAGCTTGATGGTTTATTCTGTGTCTGGGTGTAATTTATCTATAATGTGTAAATATTTAGAAATATATAAGTATGTTTATCAGTGGTTTGGTTACTATAGTACAAGCTCTGCTTAGTTGGGATCAGATAACGTTGTGTGAGTTGTCCCAAGATATAATTATATTATAAAAAAAGTAGGTAGATCTTTAAAATATAGAAGTGTGAAGCTTTAGATGTTTGTACAGATAAACACGAGTATTGAGTCTCAAGTCTGTAAAGTCATAGGCAAATAGTTTAACACCATGTAAAAGATTTTACAGCATTCTATTTTATGTTTGCCTACATAGTTATGTTGTAAATATGTTCGAAAAACCACGAATAGCCAGCTAAACCACTGTTCGTAAAAATATCTTTATCATCTCATATCTATACATATAATAAAATTGTAAATTTCACGTGTCTGTACATGGCCGAACATAGTGAAAAAAAAAATTGGGAAATGTTCGAAAAGAGTATTTAAACACATTCCTACATTTTTAGAAATGTCTGTCTGTCTGTCTGTCTGTCTGTTTGTTTGAACACGCATCACGCAATAACTACCAGACAGATTCGGTTGAAATTTTGTATGTGTATTCTAATAAGTCTGGATTAACATATAGGCTATAATTTATCACGCTATTTCCCATAGGAGCTAAGCAATAACGGATAATGTCTGTAGCTTTTTATCTATATCTATACATATAATAAAATTGTAAATTTCACGTGTCTGTACATGGCCGAACACAGTGAAAAAAAATATTGGGAAATGATCGAAAAGAGTATTTAAACACATTCCTACATTTTTAGAAATTTCTGTCTGTCTGTCTGTTTGTTTGAACACGCATCACGCAATAACTACCAGACAGATTCGGTTGAAATTTTGTATGTGTATTTTAATAAGTCTGGATTAACATATAGGCTATAATTTATCACGCTATTTCCCATAGGAGCTAAGCAATAACGGATAATGTCTGTAGCTTTTTTATCGTTATAAAACAATAACTACTTGACGGATCTTCATGAAAATTTGCAGTTTTATTGTAAATACTATAGGTCATTACTTGCACTATGAATCATTATGCTATCGTCTATGGGGAGCGAGCAGCAACGTATGTTTTGTCGAACCATTATGGTTTTTCACAATATTTTCCACAATAAGACATTATTTACAATTGTAACCCATGGAAACAATAACTTTACGCTAAAACTATAAGGAGCTAAACACAACATTTTCAATTTTCTTAAGATCAGCTATTTTAACCGAGTTTGTATCGGCTGAGGTGGTCTATTGGCACAAGTAACGGTATTAAACGCGGAGGATCGAATCCTTAATTGCGAGTCTCTTTTTGTGTTGTGTTAAAATTCTTTTTATTCTTTTTTTAAGTATTTTTCTAAATGTATACTTATTTATACAAGCTTTTATTTTCGACTTTAACATGTTTACTTTGTTTAACAAATTTTCATATTAATAATCACTTCCAATAGGCACCTTTATCATTGTTTTGCATGAATCGTGATTATGTTATAAATGTAGAAATGAAAAACAATATTACATTACAAATAAACAGTAATTACTTGATATTTTCTAGAATTTATACATGTTAATTGCTTAAAAAAAAAAGATTAAGTCCGGGTTACATAAAAAAAAAACACGTGGCGCCATCTGTGATTCGATTTCTTCTGAGTGCCAAAATTGCTTACCTACAAATGTTAAACTTTCGCGATTTGTACACATTATGAAAATATATTTATTACGGGTCTTGATCGCGTGAATAATTTAAGGTTAAATACCTTGCTTAACTACGTTTAATACCTATGCATGATAGTTTAAGTATAATTTAATATAAAATCATCAAGTATTAAAAGAAACTTATCCAGTTTTGAAAATAGATGGCGTTTAAATACAAATTAAAAAGAATCAGGAAAATTGATTTAAAAAAAAAATCTGAAATTCTTACGTAGAGGGATATGAATACATGATGATCTTATTTAGCGACAGGTTGACACACCTATTTTTAAATTCACCAATGTAGACATTATAAAATAATATTTTAATCTTCTAAAGTGAGTGAAAAAAAATATTGAAATAAGTTAAGAAATAGTATTTAAACACAAAAAAAGATATCTGAGTATATCTTTTAGAAACGTTTGAATGTTGTTTGTTTGTTTAAACACGCATCACAGTACCGCGGGAATGTAATGTTTTAAAACTATTTTGCGGGGGACTTTACAAACACGGACACAAAGTAGGTGTACTTTATACTCGGAAAAGATCGCTCGGGCAGGACATAACCTGCGATCATAGGGAACCTGTCAGAGTTTTTTCCATCATACCTTTATTACCTATGTATAAATTATCTTGAAGGAGCGGCCGCCGCACGCTAGATACCTCCGATTAAAAGGTCCGATTTAAAAGTGTCGGAGCCGAAGTTGAAGTCGGAGGTTTAAAATCAATCGGAATTTTCGACCTTTCGGAGTCAGAATCGAAGCTCCTTAACTCAAAATTTCGCACGAGTAATTGGGCGGTTTCGAGCTCCATTTAACCCGAAAAAAAAATCCCCCCCTCCCCCACCACGCGAGTTTTGGGGCAAAACTCGCGTGGTCGGGGAGGGGGGGAATTTTTCAATATTAATAGTATTTGATGTGATGCAAATCACTTTTTTGTCGAGGTGTGGTCGTGGGAATTTTTATAATTTGTCTTCTAACCGTCTGGCGCCATAAACTTTGTCGCCCTTCATTTTGCTGCACTGGGCATTTGCTTGGCTTGCCCTGCCATATGTTGGGCCCTGATTAAAGCTAGGCCCAAATATCCATAGATGCCACAGAGCATTGTGGAGCATGTTTACAATATTTTTTACACAGAAGTTGAATTGTAATATAAACTACCTTATTATAAACCCAACTTCCACGCGAACGAAGTCGCGGGCACAGCTAGTAAGTAAATAAAAATCAATATTATCTACCTGAATATATTTGAAGTGTACTTCAGGATCTTGACTGAAGTTGACAATAGACCCAAGGAAGTAGAACAGTCCTTCGTAAGTCTTGAAGCTTTCGAACAGCTCAATCAAAGCGTTGGTTGTTAGTTGTTCGTGGTACTTGGTGGCGATTTGCACACAGATTTGTAAGTTCTGACGGATGTTGGCTTGAAGCATGGCCTTTAGGCATTCTAATGAGTCTTCTACGGAGAGGCTGCCAAAGTATGTTACCAGCCAATCGGCTGGGAGGAGATGGGTGTGTACCTGTTGAATGAAACATACTATTTAAAGAAAGAATATTTTATATATTTGCAATATTTTTGACCAAACGAACAAGCAATCCACCTGATGGGTAAGTGATTACCGCTGCCAATAGTCATTTGAATCACCAGAGGCATAGTAGGTTTTTGTGATGGCTTTTTAGAAAACAACTTTTGTTTTAAAGGTCCCTAAGTACTATTATAAGTCCAATATTTTATTAGCAGGTCCGTGTCCTCCCCAAGGATCTGGATGCGTTCTAAACTGCTGGCAGATCTGAGTTTGCTATTTGGCAAGTTTAAATCTTACCTTTACGGATATAATGGTGACTAACGTTATAAGGTATTGCGCTGTTCGGAAAAGTTAAACTTGGTCTAAACGTCCGTGCTAATATGCTCGCAAACGTGACTAAGACTGGTTTCACAGTGACGCATTTGATCACCTCCGTCTGCGCGCTTGTTAATGCACTAGTAACTAGCGTCTTGTAGTGAAGCAGTTGAGCCGTGACGCGACGTGACACGCGACGACGAGCGGCCGAACTGTAAAACCACACTAAGGTCTCTAAGAGTTGAAATCGCGCGTTTCTATCATGTTCGTTCCGAGCATGTCGATGGTTGCTGATGTTATACTAACTACGTCATTCATCGCTTTATTTTGAACCCCTAGAGGCTTAGAATAAACGTACGTACCACAGCACGCTTGATGTCATACAAGTCAGTGTAGTGCTCGAGCGCGCGCTGCAGCAGGCCCGCCTTCTCGCAGAGCTGCGCGACGTGCGCGCGGTCGTAGTGCGTGAACATGGCGTTGCCGAGGATGGCGTCCGCTACCTGCGGGGCCGACATCAGGTTCATCTCCAGCAGCCTGCAGGGAAACATTGCTTTGGTTAGATACCACGATTATAATATTGACTACTTGAAGCCAGGCGGCGAAATCAAAATCAGTGAGGTGAACAGAATACTTCCCAAAGTTACAAGAATACAAAAATGGCCGTTTTAATCGAAACTTAACTGCAACTGCACTGCTTTAAATACGTGAATTGACCCCCTGACAAATTTCTGAATAGAGAATAGCAATAGAAAAAATAATTCTAACATACCTGGTCTGCAAAGGTCCTTCCTCATGCCTATTATTCTTAAGAGCATCCAACAGGAATGCAGTACATTGCTGCACCATGTTTTGCTCCATGAACACGTCAACGATTTGGTTGATATCGGCGAGTGGAGGCTCTTCAGCGACGAGCATGCCCGCGAACCCTGCACCTTGCTCTGGGTTCGTTCGCATCACTGAGCGTAGGAGGTAGATGTAGTCTGGGGTGTAGCCGACCTGGGGGACAAAGGGAAGTGTTCAATTTTTTTCTGTCTTTAATCACGGAAGATTTGGTCTCATATATTAAGGAATTTCGTTGTCTGTCGCCGAAACTCATTATCAGATCTTTATGACATTTATATGGGACCATTTCGGAATAAACCTATTTTGGAAATCAGTCTTTACAATGTTGCAAACCTGAAAGTAGTTTGCTCAGAATCAGTAACGCAATCCATTGGGGAAGTGTTTGGACCATGTTTTATTTATCAATTAATTAATTAATCATTCATTTATCATTCTAACTAAATCCTGTTCACAATGTGATGTGAAATGTGATCATCATTTATTTTTCAATAATAACCACGGTTTACGTACTACGAAACGCAATGAGCACGATAGCGCGAAAAACACACGACAACTTGAATAGCTTATAACTCTGCAAGTTTTCAATATTTTTATATGTGATTTCTTGAAGTAAAAATATTGTTGACCTGAGCTTTGCACTTTACCAAAAATAACCTTGTATATGACGTAGTTTTGCCCGAACATACAAAGATTCGAATTGAGAACCTTCTTTTTCTTGAAGTCGGTTAAACATTATGTCGTCCGTTAGGCTAGCAAACAATTTAAAAAAGCTCGACTGATTTAGTTTCAGATATTTTAACTTAATATTATAGTGGCTCTAGAAAAAAAAAATATTTTGTCCAGAAATTGTCCCTGCAATTTACATTAAATTTTATGATATGAAGTTAACTGTACTGTTCATCTAGTAATTAAATAAATATTACAATTATATTGTTGAGTCAACAAAGTAAGGATGAGCAGACGCGTTAATGTTCACAGTCAAATCAGTCCCAAATGATCTTTACACAACATGCATCACACCTGTTCTGAAAGCCTCCCTTTGAAAATAGCTATTGCTGCGCCGATACATATCTCCTTATTAGCCCTAATAACGAGATATACAAATGCATACTAATATTATAAATGTGAAAGTAACTCTGTCTGTCTGTTACACTTCCACGCTCAAACAGCTAAACCAATTTAGATAAACCTTCGTATGGAGATAGTTTGAGTCCCGGGGAAAGACATATGATGTTTTTATCGCGATAACCGACATCCACGCGGGCGGAGCCGCGGGCGAAAGCTAGTAATATAATAAACAAAAGAAAAAAAAAAACCTTCTTGGCGTAAAGTACAATCTTCTGGAACTGTCCAGTTTCAGCAAAGCACTGTATGACTTTACTGGCAACATTAGCTCGCAGATACACGGACAGCGCGAGGGTAGGGTCCACCTGCTTGACTAGGTCACCTAGCTCTTCTGAACATTCCAGTTTCTCTTCCTTCAGCCATTTCTCTAGGAGCTGCTTGCGACCTGCCCAGGAAATCAAATGGGTTTAAAAATTGTTGAAATGATGTCGTAAATAGATCACTAATCGACAAAAAATGGTAGAGAAATGCTATCTATCTTATGACAGATTATCTTAAATCCACTTCTGAGAACTGCATTTGATTGTCGAACATAGATATATTTTTCTTCTGAGATCTGCAGTTGAAACTGGGAATATTGCTTTACCCAGATTACACATAGCATGTTATAGTTTAACACAGTTGACTCAATGTAAGTTGGCCGGATTGAAGTTAGGTTCATAACATTTTCGCACATGTCATAGTGATGCAACTCTAAAGTTGCTTATGAAACCGATTAATTTGTTTAATGGATTAAAAATCTTAACTATATTTTAATTTAACAATATAAAATATACTAGTTCATAAAAGTTTAAATTTAAAACAGTTACAGTAAATACGTACTAAAGAAAGTTTGAAAAACTATTTCTTAAGGCACCTGTCCCACTAACGACGGTGAGCGAGAAGCGAGTAACGATTTACCAGTAACGTGCAACAGATGTGTTTTGTAGATCTCGTCCGTGTAAACAAAAGAGATGCAATATAAAGCGAGTACTCCTCCCCGGCAGTGGGAACGGTCTAAGATCAACTGTTAATATCTATATCTCTTTTGTTTACACGGGATCTACATAAGTATGTACGTTTCTAGAGCGATAAAATCGCTACTCGCTTTCTCGCCGTTGATGGGACAGGTGCCTTACGAAAAGAAACACAAAAAACCTGAGTTAGTAATACTAATTCTCTTGGTATAGTTACCGCCCCCGTACCCCGCCTCCTATCACCATTTACTTCCAAAAAATGCACCTGCGTAACCACTTGCCGCCAACTTCAATCCGGCCAACTTAAATTTCAATGTCTCATCAACTTCCGTTGTTAACTACACATACCTTGCAGTAAAACCGGACGGCATAATTCCAGTGACTCGAACTTGTTCAACTGTGCTTGGTCTAGTAGTATGCCGAAATACTGCAGAAGGGGGGAGGTCTGTCCCGGCTGTGTGGGCACCTGCTGGAACCGCTGGATCGTTTGGGGGGTGCGGAGTATACCCCTGGGTGCCATTGCTGCTACCTATAGAACAAAATTTACCAGTTAGATATATATTTCGGGACTTAATCGCGTGAATTATTTAAAGGTACGAACGTATGTATAAAAATCGCGCTTTTATTTATGTATAAAATTATCTAATATGTATAAAAATCGCGAAAGTTTAAAAACAATAAAATTTAAAAACAATAACCAGAATGTTGAATAGCTTGAATGAAATTCGTTAATTGACTGTAACTCAATTCAGAGCCTATTTTAAAAAACGTCAAATAGACATGCTCCATTAAAGTTTGAATAAAAGGTTAGCTAGTGACGCCATATTTCATATGGTCAAATCAATTTGCCTTTCATCTTTTTTTTATGATTAAAATTGTTTAAACACGTTTTATGTGGACAATCACATTTTTTCAGATCATTTCAAGACTGACTGGTAGTATTTTTTTTACACAATTATGAATACGTAGGTACATAATATTAATAACTGAATTTAATTAATTCATTTGCTTATTTTTATTTAACCCTAACTGTAGTTTTCCGGTGTTAAAGTGTGAGATTGTAGCCCTCCCACATTCTATTATACCTGGACTCCATTCGAAATATACCCCTGGGTACGTATATAACCTCCTAGATTGACTATTCTACCAACACATGGGTTGCCTACACATACACCTATGGTGTTAACGAAGCACGATTTCCAATTGTAACTTAGAAATCTATACAAATAAATAAAATTGAAGTGTGTGTTTGTTGAAATGCATATGAAAGTATATAATTATATATCAGATATCACAATAAACTCATAACACCTCTTCTTTTGCGCAGATAGTAAAATATAGTCGACGATAGACGCCATAATACTGATACGAAAAGATTGCATTGTTGATAGCAAATTACTATTACTACATATGTGTATACCCATACCATACACAACAATAAAATAAGACTACAATGCCCATACAAAGGTATTTTCTATATGTTTGACAATATATGTCTTTGTTGCCAATTCGAGCCGCTATTATGTAATAACATAACAATAACAATTATTAACAGCCGGGTTGTTCACACGACAAGACGAGTCTTACTGTAACAGAAGGTTCTGTTTTAATCGATACGATAAGAAAGCATCCCTTTAATCTCGGGGGTTAAAAGTGTAGAATATATTGATCGTAATAGTATGAAGGAGTATTCCTTCATACTATTACGATCAATATATTCTAGAATACGGGGCGATAGCGTGTATACGCTATCGCCCGTATTCTATTTACAATTCTATACCAACTGGATAAGGCAGATATTTAAGTAACATCCGAACAGTACTCAGCTACCATCCACACCATAGGAGGCTAATTTATTTAAAACTTGATTATACCCACTTTACATACTATGGTTACTGGTTAAGTGAGTTTCATGGTGTAATGGTTGCACCACCATACTGGTATAACTGTGTATAAACAAATATATTGTAAAATTGGCATTTTAAAGAAGTGGTCATGAATTTTTAATGCTAAGTTCTTATCTCACGGCTTTACTCTTGCGAACTTGGCATTAAATGTAGAATTATTCTATTTCAAATTTTGTCTGACGTATACAAGCGTTGCATTCTGTAACCTAAGTGAATAAAGTACTTTGACTTTACCTACCACGCGTTAAAAAAAAATGGTGACAGTAAAAACTTTAGAATATCATAACGCGTTGCTGTCTCTGTATGTATTTGTATGAAACTGATTCTATAGAATGACCAGCGGCCCGAATATTCGAATAGAGTTTTCTCTACTAACTACAGACATAACATTTATGTATTATAGATATAAACAATCCAGAAGAAATTAACCGAATGACAGTGAAAACCGCATCATAATCAGTTACCTAGTTTAGAAGATCTAAGCGTAGGGGACAGACTGCAGTAACCGATTTTGTTTTATACTATACTAGCGGACGCCTCGCGGTTTCACCCGCGTAGTTCCCGTTCCCGTGGGAATACAGGGATAAAAAATAGCCTATGTCACCCGGGGTTAGTGTAGCTTCACAACGATGAAAGAATTTTTCAAATCCGTCCATTTCGGAGCCTATTCAATACAAACAAACAATCAAATCTTTCCTCTTTATAATATTAGTATAGATAAAGAAGTACATAAGATACTGGATGACGTCATAATATCGATCACACCGCCCACATAATGATACTGTTATATTAGTCATAGTATTTACGACAAGGATGTATGAATGGAGTGCCGTTGCCTTAGAAAATAGAAAACTTATTTATGGCCTTGCTTTATTTTTATATCCAATTGTTATTGAGGTCGAGGTTTTTATAGCTCGGGGTATATTTTTGATATTGGTCTTTAGAAGTTGTTACAGTAAACAAGTGTTGTTTTTCCCACGTTTTTGTTGTGTAGTTCTATATATTTAAGTGTTGGTTTATAGCGAACACTGGCCTGAATTCGAATAATCGGCTTTTTATAAAAATACGCATCAAATAAATAGTCTATTTTTTGTTAAAACAAATCTAATACGAATTAAAGTCCGCGACAGGTGACATGGCACTATTTAAATTTACGTTAATACACAAACGTAGGCTGTAGCGACGGTGACGTCACGCATCCACGATGCAAACCATTCTTTTATAATGTATGGGCAGTCGTTCCGTGTACGTATCCCAGTCCAGGCGGTTACTCAAGACCGCAAATTGTAAAGCGTTGTATTGTGACTGAGTCTTAGTAATCCCAATTAAATTGTAACTGAAGTTGTGTGTAACTAGATATCAATAAAGTGTATAACTAGTATTCAATAAACATTATAGTGAAGATTTCAGCCTACATCATTTAGCCCCGAATAGAGACCCCAAATAGGCAAAAACGTAAGCGACATTAAAATGATTAATAAATGGAACCTGGACATCTTTCTCCCTCATTCATAATAATTTAGCATTATAACTAGCGAATGTGTTGTCTTTGTTATTCATGACATTTTCTAAATAGAATAGAAGGCAAAACATTCGCTAGTTAATATGCTGTTTTTAAAATATTATAAACTAGCCACTTCGTATGCGTCAATTTTCCTAGTTTTTGCAATATTTTTCATTGCTGCTCCGCTCTTATTGGTTGTAACATAATGTTAAATAGCATACTACAGCCTCTCTAGATAAATGGGCTATCTAACAGTAAAACAATTTTTCAATTCGAACCAGTAGTCACTACATGCGATTTCGAACACTATGATTGCTATTGGTTTTCCCCGTATATCTATTATTTATCCCAATTCGATACCTAGTTGTGGACTATACTAATCAGTCAATTTTAGGTATTAAATGATTTGATAAATTATTTTCGTTTGCAATTTAACACACTAAGCACAAAATGAATACTAAAAGTTAATGATTTGACAATAGCAACTTATGACGTCATAGTGTACTATTACTACAGACCGCTGCTGTTTTGTCATTTAATAAAACGATACTGATTTGACTTTGTACTAAAAATACCCTATTGCCATGTCCACGCAGTATTTAAAAAGTAAATAATCATTAAAGTACCTTAGCAGCTTCTCCATACTGTCCGTTAGTGAACAGCATATTGAATTTCCTCACAAACAGTTCTTCAGCTCCCGCCAAGTTGTTCCTCACGGCCAGTCGGAGAGCCAGCTCAGGGTTTTGAAGAACCGTGTTGATATACGGCACAATGGAGTCTTCTTCCACCGATACTGATAAAACTTGGCCTTTGCGGTTAACGCCTGGAAAAAATAAAAGTATGGTTAAGGGTTTTTGTGGCTAAATACATCAGTTGAAGATGTTGTTTATTGCTGTTACTGTCACTTTAAGGTGGATAGTAGCGTAGTACTATTAGGAATGTTAGGCGTAGAGAAAATATATCCTGTCTCAAGCAGTGTTTGTAAACTTACTGCTCTGTGGCACGGTGGGAGTGTATACGACTGCTACGCAAGAGGTCGTGGGTGCGATTACCACACGGGACACCACTTTGTGTGATCCACAAATTGTTGTTCCGAGTCTGGATGTACTTTGTGTCCATGACTTGTATGTTTGTAAGGTTCCCCGCGACACAGGGCTTGTGCCCTACTGCGGGAGTCGTCTTTTAAAGAAAAAAATAAATAAAATAACTATCTAATGAATGAAAAACTTGCATCAAAATCTACTTAGGGTATATTCCGATATACACTGGAGCACTGTTAAGGTATGATGTGTAGCGCCCAAACGATAGATACGGATTTGAATGCGATTCATGTATAAGAAAACTAGCTTAATAGTGATGATTCTTAGGTTTCTTAGATAAAAAAAATCGTTTAGCCATTTCCATGATAATCAAATATTTGCCTGAGAAATTGAGAAATGTTTGTAATGTAATGTAATTATTTACTGTTAAATACCTAATGCGTTTGGTTGACAAAATAATAGACGGACGATCTCAATGTGAACAAATAGCCAGATAAATATAGAAATCCGTTAAATATTCCCCATAAACTGTGACTATTGTTGACAAACAAGAAAACACATTATGATTCATCGAACTCGGACTGTACACAAATAGATGTAAATAGTATTAATATTGTTATTATATTTGTTATCGGTCTAAGTACGCCAGACGATGTAATGACAGAAACGAGATAACCTTAGTTCTTGCGACCTCAATTTGAGAACTGTTTTCTCATATTAATATAAAATGCGACTTATTTTTTTTGGTATTACCCTTTCACTGATTAGTGATTATCTGATAGGTTTTTCACTATTTACCGAAAGGTTAATAATTAAACGTAATATTATAAATCCGTGGGAGGTTAGGATATTTAAAAATTACGGCGATTCTATCAATTTTTTTTTTACATGACTGCCCCAAAAGAAAAGGAATGTATTATATGTTCGTAAACTTTCGCGATTTATACACATTATAAAATTTTATAAGCTACTGGTCTTAATCGCGTAAATATTGTATTTTAAGGATAAATACCTTTGTTTTATTGCCGCCGTTGCAATGCAGTCGAACGAAACATCGGGCAATAAAACAAAGGTAGATAGATAGACTTAAAATAAAATATTAACGCGATTAAGACCCATGGTTTATAAAATTCTATAAAGAAATGTATAGTTTTCATGGTTCATGTACGTGTATGTGTGTTTCTTTATATCAAAACTTTTTTTCACTTCTTAAAAAAAATAGTTCTAAAATAAATTTGTTCACAAAATAATTTATTTTTGAACTTTAAAAAAAAAATATTGTTGCATCCATTTGATATATATTTTATTTTCTTCTGATTGAGTCAAAATTAATATTAAAATCAAGATCTTTTTGAGCCATTAAGAGTAGGGTTTTTTAAGAATAATTCAAAACTCACCGATAATCCCTCCAGTAGCCTCATGAGGTGCCGTCACAAAGATCGTATCAGAAGAGATCCTGTTCATATAGATACACGTCCCGGTCTCGATGTCATACATGTGGATGTATCCATACTTAGTGATCAGGTAAATCACGTCATATTTAGGTGACACTTGCATGGCGACGGGAAAGTCGTTCTGTGCTTCCGCGGGGAAGAAGACGTCGACGGCTTTCTTTGGGAATGGTTGATTGCCTGCTGGGGTTTGACCAACCTCTGTGGACAAAGAATGGAGGTTATTAAGAAGAAGAAGAGAAAATAGTAACATTTATACTTCACAATAAAAAAAAAACCTTTTTTACAAAAAAATATTACCAACTTCAAAAAAGGCAACTAAAAAGCAAAAAATAATATACCTAGAATAACAAAAACAAATAAAACATTTTGAAGTTGGTGCCATGAAATAGTACTTAGTCTTTATGTTTTATGCGGCACCAACTTCAAAATGTTTTATTTTTATTTCTCACTTTTTAGTGGGTTGGTATGTAATTCACTTAAGTTAGAATGGGCTTATGTCAACCGCTCATATCCTTTTACAAAATATTGCTTGCCCCAATGCAGGGCCGTTAATTGTTGAGGAGTTCACTATCAGCTCTTTTACATTGTATACGAGATAACGAGAATAAAGTGCTACTCAATACCATATTAAAGTAACTGAATCGCAAACTGTGAAACATTCAATAGGTCTGCTCGTCATTTGTGGTCTTCATCATCAGTTCCACTTGACCAATTGGTGTTTTTTAGAGTAAATTCACGAATTAATATGAAATATACCTAAATAACTGTAGGTGTGCCTTTAATATTTTAAGAGTTCCCTCGATTTCTCCAGGATCCCATCCAGTGATCTGATGACAATGGCACCAACTTGTTTTTGAAAGGGTATACACCCTTTCAAACACAAAAAGAATTTTTCAAATCGGTCCAGCCGTGTTTGCGTAATCGGTGAACAAACATCCAAAAAAAAACAAATAGACGAATTGAGAACCTCCTCCTTTTTGAAGTCGGTTGAAAAAAATAAGTAGGTACCAACAGTTCAAATATTAGTGGTTGACGATATGTTTTTAAACCTATTCTACTAATGTTATGAACGCGAAACTTGTATGTTGCATACTAATAAACCAGTAATTTATTTTTTGCTCTTGAATGTGCAAAAAAAACAGCACCTGTATGCCTTTAATCTAAATAAAAAAAAAGATTCCCAACTGAATTGAAATAAGTTGTTACCATCCCTACTAATATATAAATGTGAATGTAAGTTTGTTTGTTACGCTTTCACGCGACTACTCAACATGAAACTTTGTATACATATTCTTGGAGGTATTAGAAGTAACATAGGATTATAAAAAAAGGGGAAAATTTACGCAGACAAAGTTGCGCGGGACAGCTAGTTATGAATATTTATGAGAAAGATGTAAAGAGAAACAAAACGTAATATGTTTTGTTTCTCATCGTTTTGTTTGAAACTTACTTTTTGATTCTCATTACATTTATAAATATTCATAATGGGTACATTTACTAGGTCACTGACTGAGTTATATTACAATTTATTCAACAAAAGATATCAAGATCAAGATGTTTAAAATAACAATTTCATTACGTATTATGACGTCATTTTTATCTTTCGTAACAAAGACTTTTAGGCATTGTATCTCTTTTTTCATTGTCTAAATGTCAAAAAAAAAAGTCTTAAATAGCCCACCCCCTCCTCTCTCGAGCAATGAACACAAAGGCATCGCTCACAGTCACAGAATATAGGAAGAACACCTTTGAATCAAAGTGGTGTCTTTGCAGGGGCGTAGCTTGCTTTATTTAATGCAAGCTACGCCCCTTTACAGAGTATTCGAACTGTATTTGATACATTTGTATCAAATACTGTTCTGAATCCGGTGTGAATCGATGTGTTCGGGGCCCTTGTAGCCTGGGGGCCCGGTATCATTGATACAGCTGATATGGCGGTAGCTACGCCCCTGTCTATGTGTGCGTTGCTGGAGCGCGTTTGTATGAATCATACTTTTTTTATAAAAAGGGGGGGGGGGTTCAAGAAGCAAATGGCCGCCCCGGATCTAACAAGATTACAAAGGGGGCAGGTACATTTCGGTATACCCGATATAGGCCAAGTGTAAGTAGCACGCATGACGGGGGCGTGACTGCCCTAAAAAAATCCTTGTGGGGAGGGGGGCGGCACAAGAGTCAAATAGACAAAGAAATTCAAGGAATTCCCTATACAAAACTAGCCCTGGTTCCGCCTATGATTGTAGGTATACATTATAGCGCGAGCTAAATTGCACTTTATTGCGTTACGAAACTCGTTATTGCATTAGTACTTAGGTGTCTTTATGAGGTAAATCTTTTGTACACTATTATATTCGTAAGATAATTCTGTATGTGTATGTTGTCGCTGAGTCATTGGGCCGATCTGTTATATTGTAGTAGCAGTGTTTATCATTCAAGGCGTTGGCAATCCTGTCTTATCTACGACGATTAATAATACTTTACAAATTATTACATAGCAATTTTCAGTGACTCGTTCATTATGAATTAATACGTTTTTGGCACAAAATATAACAAAGCAGCAGTACACGTACATTTTCAACCAAATTACTAAGAACTGTGTCGTGAATAATTCCCGCAGGGGACAAAAATATTGTGTGATTTACAATGTTTAGTTTCAAAGCCTTTATAGAGGCGGTAGATAACGTTATAACTTTAAATTTATACTAAGTCCCGAAATATCTGTCGTTTGTTTGTTTGGTTGAACGCGATAATCTCAGGGACTTGACTTGAGGGTTTGAATTGAAAAAATATTTTATTAGTGTTAGATAGCTCATTTATCGAGAAGGCTATATAGGTTACATTACTACACGCTACGACTAATAGGAGCTGAGCATCAATGAATTGCAAAAACGGGGGAAAAATGACGCAAATGAAGTAGCGCGGGTCAGCTAGTTAATATAAATTAATCGTAAGAGTACTTCCGACCAGGCGCTGATCTAAGGGGGGGCAACAGAGGCTATTGCTTCCCACAGGCTCGACCTTTATTTCACCTTTTTTTTGGGAAATTGATAATTTTGACACTGGACCGGAGTGTTTAGATAGGCAATAACCTCTCCCCCCTTCAGCGGAGGTGCCTAGTGTACCCATGCTGAATTAAATGAAATGTTATTGACTCACACTTGGCAATTTGCCCCCCCCCCCCCCCCCCAGAACAAAGTTCTGGATCCGCGCCTGCTTCCGACAGCTTTATAGTCAAAGCGATGGCATCGTAATTCAAGTTCACTAGAACTCTTCAATTTGCATTAACGAATTTTAAAATTTATTGCCCCAGCGACAGAGGGAAATAAAGACAATTGTTCTTAAGCGTATAATGTACTTTGTGTACTCTTTATAAGTAACCAAGAAGACATTATATCCTAGTGCTGGATTTTCTTATTTACTTACCAATAATATGCAGCTTGCCACCCTGGGCGGTTCTGACAGCGAAACAGAACAGTGTGGATGGTTCAGCGTTACCCTCGGCCTTGAACGTCGCGAACGAGGCGGCGTGTCCTTCTATGGGCTGCGAGCATTTGCGCTCTACGGAATAGAGCTGCATAGCGCCCACAACGCGATTCTGCTGCGCTGAAATACCTATCAATAGATGATGGTAGATAAGTGGCTGGGTGCACAACTTTTTATAATAATCCCAGCTATGTGGGTGACATTAAGATAAAAGAATTGGGTAGGTAGGAACGCCAGGGTTTGTTCTATTTCTGAATGGTCAAGGATTCATGTCACTTTTTTGCTAGGGGGTGGAAGACAAAGAGTGACACATGATATTTATCTCGCTAGGTCATGCTTTAAAATTTCCAATAAGTATGTGTCCCACAGAAATGAAGGTATATAGGGCCCCCATAACTCTTCCTATCTGTTAATTAATTATCTTTTATCCAGGAGGTTAAAACAAGTTAGAAAAATATCATCATCAAACAAATTGAAAGAACTAATAGCTAAGTTAAGGCATCGGAATCGCAATCGTGAGATCGCAGGTTCGAATCCTACAAATTATACTACCGACGATGAACCAACTCCTAAACAAGCCATTAAGCTTAGCTGGAGAGACTAACAGGATTTTGCTAGTTATCTTTATATGAAAAATTATAATGAAAGGATCAAATCCAATTAAAATTTCTAAAAATACTACCAAATTTCAGATGTACGCAAATATGAAGTACAAAATTATTTGGAAACAAAGTTTGTTAGCAAATACTGGGTTATGTAACGAGGCTACCAGCAATGGCGTGGGTGATAATGAATAAAGTTCTCTAAGCTAATCGCAGCTGAACTGCCTACAGAGTTTATAAAATCGCGTAAATGGGCTACAAATACCTACAGAAGTAACGACTCATAACTGACCCGTGGCGAAGGCACCTAGCGTTTGAAAAAATATACTTTTGCGTTTTGAGAAAACTCATATTTCGACTGAGTTACCTTGGTAGCTGCTTCAAGAAGTTTTAAGGCTCTGTACATGGTTTGTTATTTATAGGATTTTGGCCCAGCTGAGCAATCAAAGGAAGGCTATGATCGTTTTGGGAGAATCTTGAACCAACTAAACCTCTAGAGAAAGGGTCAAAGAATTAAAATCCAAATAGCAACAGAAACATTAAAGAACATACCGACTAGCAGCAGCCACTGTTGTTTCGGATCAGTCCTGTAGTTGATAATCTGGCAGTCAGCAAGAGAAGAATGCCTGTCAAACATCTTGACGGGTGTAGAATCCCCCTCCATAGACCAGTGGTACACTGACATCTTGGTGACTAGAGCCAGCGTGTTTAACGAGATCCACTTCCAGAAGACGATGTCTTCGGTCATCGTGTGCGCTTTCATCTTGGATTTCATTTCGATGTTGAATATCTGGAGGGTCTTTTGAGCTGCTGGCAAAACAAATATTTCATATTTTAGACAGCTTATTCAAAAATACATAGCTATACGTAGTAGGTATAGAGTACGTTTATATAACTTATATATGTTTTTATACTATAGTTTAGAGTATTAAATCGACGGATGTCTCCGTTTGAAGTCGCAGATCCCTAATAAGATTTAATAGAAGAATCAACAGGAAAAGTAATGCAGAAGTAAAAAAAAAAAAAAAAAAAAATTATACAGTAAATAACAGAAAAGAGAGTCTGTATTTGGTATTTATTAATTTTCACAAAGCTTTTGGGTGTTGAAGCTATCAATAGATGAGTATATGACGATTCTCCGCTGCTATTCAGCAGCGGAGAATCGTATCATATCGCGGCTCACCCGACAGGACAGTTTTCGACATATTTACACAGAAGTTATTTCGTAACATAAACTTCTTTAATTTAAACCCGACTTTCACGCGAACGAAGTCGCGGGCACAGCTAGTCCCTAATAAGATTTAATAGAAGAATCGTTAGTGTGATGATCATTATTATTAATCCGTTTGAATTTAATAACATACCTAGGGATGTGTACAGATCTGGTAAAAAAAAATACAGTTGGACCCTCATCTTGAGGGACCAATGAGAGAATATGATTGAGCCGTTGGCGTTTTGTCTTCTTACATGTTTAAAATATACAACATGGTTTTCAACGATGCCCAAATACCGGATCATAATCTCATTAAAACTTAAACTACACTCGCGAGCAAAAGTATGGAATCACTTGCTTGAATTTGATTCCGCGCGATCTTGAGTACTTAATAACTAAATAATAATAATAAAAATGATGCCATTTTAAAGGTTCATTAATTAACTTTAAATTGATACCAAAATCATTCAAATAACGCCAGTACTTAAGAAGTTATCCCGGGCTACGTGAAGAAGTACGAAAAAAGATACGTTTCAATTGTTTGACCCGTCGCGAGTTGCGCGCCCTTCATCCCCTATAAAAGCACGTGTTATCGGTTTTTTTTATCAGTTAGCTTTCACACGTTGACCGGTACACATCTCCGCAACTTTGGACCCTTGAACTTCGAAGACAATGGATACAACACCTACAGAAGCCGCCCAAATCGTCGCCCTATTGCAAGAAGGGCTTAGCCAGCGGGCTGTCGGACGTCAGCTCCACATAAGTCAGTCTTGTGTTTCGAAAGTCTACAAACGCTTTCTGGAGACTGGTGGCTTTGTCCCGAGACCAAGATCTGGACGACGCCGGTGCACATCGGAGAGGGATGACCGCTTTATCGTGTCAACTTCTCTCCGAAATCGGCATTTGACTGGTGTTGACGTCCAACAGGAGCTCCGAAATGTTCGCGGGGTCGCTGTTAGCGAGTGGACAGTTCGTCGGAGACTCAAGCAAGCTAATTTAACCCCAAGAAGGCCTGCCACAGGCCCTAAACTGACGGCAGCTCATCGACAAGCCCGCCTTCGATTCGCTCGTTCCCACCTTGATTGGGAGGTTGAGGAATGGAGCCGTGTACTGTTCTCGGACGAGTCCAGAATGTGTTTGCACGGCAACGATCGAAGAGGTCGGGTCTACAGGAGGCCTGGGGAGCGATTTGCGCAGTGCTGTTTCGCTGAGACAGTGGCTTATGGAGGCGGTTCTTGTATGATGTGGGCCGGCATTTCTTTCGACGGTAAAACGGAGCTTGTTTTCGTGCCTGGCGGGGGACGAGGAGGCGGTCTAACTTCAGACCGGTACATTACCGATATTCTGCTGGAACATGTCGTTCCCTATGCGGGATATATCGGTGATGACTTCGTCCTCATGCACGATAACGCTCGTTGTCACACTTCTCGTGCCACAACCGAATACCTAGAGGAAGTCGGTATCGCCACATTGGACTGGCCAGCGCTTAGCCCGGACATGAATCCAATAGAGCACGTGTGGGATGAACTAAAGAGGAGGGTTCGATCCAGAAATCCTACTCCTTCAAACACACATGAGCTCAAAACGGCTTTGATTGAAGAGTGGGAAGGTATCCCACAAGATACCATACAGAAGTTCATCAAGTCCATGAAGAACCGTCTCCGAGCTGTCATTAGGGCGAGGGGGGGGAACACTAAGTATTGACATTAAGTTTTTAAGCGAAATTAAACTTTTATTAATTAATTTTTGTTGTTTTCTTCATTCATTATTTTTCCATTATCCTTGCCTATTCCTACCTCCTTCACTTAATCCAAGATAGCTCCACAAATAATGAAGCGATTTGAATGAATTTGGTATCAATTTTAAGACTACATTTTAACCTTTAAAATGATATCATTTTTATTATTATTATTTAGTTATTAAGTACTCAAGATCGCGCGGAATCAAATTCAATCAAGTGATTCCATACTTTTGCTCGCGAGTGTAGAAGCCAAAAAAGAAGTAACTACCTATACATTATGTACATACATGGTAAAGACGACCTATCATCTGTTTGTCTAGTGTTTCCTTCAATTTATAATCGGCCGATACTTTAATTACCCGACTGTAAAGAAGGGTTATTTTTTTCGCGCGTATCTTGTATGTATGTAATATTCTTTATCACCTCATATCTCACAAACCACCCAACGAATTTATACAATTAAGACGTCGTTAGATCCGTCTTGACCGCCCAAGTGCTCTTAGATAGGTGACGTTTGAAAAAAACAAACATGGCGGCTGTGAGATGTCAAAACAAAAACATGTGAAAAAAAAGTTGTTTCGAATACTTTAATGTGGGTATCAAATTAAAGGGTTCATTTTAATAATACTAAAAAAGTTAGTTAGCAAACTTTATTTTTTCAATTTTCAATACTTGAGAATAGCTGTGATAAAAGTTAAGTTGTTACATCCTACAACTACTCAAAAGTATTAAATAAAAAAATAAAGTAAAAGTGCCTCCGACTGCATGACATTATATAATTATGTAGGGGATCTTGTTTCCATCTTTTTTGTGCAGGTGGGTTTTTATATTTTTTTTATTTATTTATCTATTTGCCGTCTATTCCGACTATTCCTGTAGTCTTTGTATGTAAATCAAATATAGCGTCTCAAATGAAAAATTCTGAATATAGCCTAACAAGATTACATTTCAACCTACAACAAATGTCCTAAGCCTTTAAGACACAATTGAATAGAACGTCGCCTAGATACTAAAAGAAAATACCGAAGTATGACTGGGAGACATAAGAGGCACTATCCCAACGATTTTCCGTTACAAAGACGCGCCCACGGCCGCCCCCGCAAGTTATTTGAGACTTTGGAGGTAGCTACGTATTGCTCGGTGTTTGTAAAGTGTCTAGTAATTAGTTTGAAGCGGCGGTAGCCTAATGGCTAAGGCATCGGTCTCGCAATCGTGAGGTCGCGGGTTCGAATCGTACCTATTTTATACTACCGACGTGAACCCACTCCTAACACAAGCCTTTGAGCTTAGCTGGAGGGGTTAACAAGATTGCTAGTAATGTGGGACTCCATCCCACATTGCTAGTTTATCTTTAAAAAAAAGAGTTAATAACAACTAACGTAGGACGGACAGCAGTGTCTTCTTGCACAGTTTTTAATACTGCGAAGAATAACTATACCAAGAAGGTTTGACGTCAGGTAGGCGGCCAGTTATAAATAGTACAAGCCAAAAACAGAGGTAATGTATTTTATAATGATGGACAAATAGCTAGACAGCACCTGGTTAAGGGTTGTCGAATCACCACGTACGTCATACCCGAGTGACGTACGAAGCGAGCACGGAGATGACGTTTAACAAGAAAGTGCGGAAGGATAAAATATATTATCTGAAACACAGTTGTGTACGCAGTAATTCCTCAAACGGTTTAAAAGAAAAGAGAGTGAGTCCCTATAGATATAATGCTAATAACTTGGAAACTATGACATAACTTAAACATAATAATAACGTTCCCACTGGAGGGATGTCGATCCCTTCTCTGAAACAACTAAGATACTATATACCTAGCTACATATTATGTTCATATTACAGTATGCGCGGTATGTAAATATATCGTAACATACTAGGCAAGCTTTCGAGGGAATGATAGTGCGTGTTTTATTATCGTAACTTGTATGATTCAGTGTTATGTGTGATACCTTATGATAAATAGATAGCCTAACTAATCTAATATATAAAATTCTCGTGTCACAGTTTTCGTTGCCATACTCCTCCGAAACGGCTTGACCGATTTTGATGAAATTTTTTGTGCTTATCCGGTATCTATGAGAATCGGCCAACATCTATTTTTCATACCGCTAAGAGTTTGTTTGAACTACAGGGCCGCATAGAAAAAATATTTTATTGTTGGATAGCCCATTTATATAGGTTATAACATCACGCTACGACCAATAAGAGCGGAGCAGCAATGAAAAATGTTGTTAAAAAAAAAGTAAGAAAAAAGGGTAAAATTACGCAGACGAAGTTGCGCGGGTCAGCTATCTATGAGAATCGGCCAACATCTATTTTTCATACCCCTAAGAGTTTGTTTGTTTGTTTGAACGCGATAATCTCAGGAACTACTGGGCGGCATTGAAAAAATATTTTATTGTTGGATAGCTCATTTATCGAGGAAGGCTATAGGTTATAACATCACGCTACGACTAATAGGAGCGGAGCAGCAATGAAAAATGTTGTAAAAATAAAAAGGAAGAAAAAAGGGAAAATTTACGCAGACGAAGTTGCACGGGTCAGCTAGTATTTATTATAAACTAGCTGACCCGCGCAACTTCGTTTGCGTCAATTTTCCCCGTTTTTGCAACATTTTTCATTAATGCTCCACTGCTATTGGTCCTGGCGCGATTTTCTATAGCCTATAGCCTTCCTCGATAAATGGGCTACCTAACAGTTATAGATTTTTTTCAATTCGGATTCGTAATCCCTGAGATTATCGCGTTCAAACAAACCAACAAACAAACTCTTTAGCTTTATAATATTAGTATAGATGTGTCAGTAACTCTGTCTGTCGGTCACGTTTTTAGATGAAATTTGGTAGGGAGATAGATTAAGTCCCGGGAAAGGACATATGTGATAAGCCACACCACATCCTTGTGTTTTGTATGTAACAAATAAACTTAAAAACTACTGGACCGATTACAAAAATTCTTTCACTATTAGAAAGCTACATTACCAGGGAGTAGCATAGACTATATTTTATTGTCAAAAAAATTAGAGATCCCTACGAAAATCCCTATAAAAACTACAAAATGATACCCGTGCGAAGCCGCGAACTTTTATATCTAGAATATTATAGCATCTTAACATTTTACCTAAGTACAAAAGAACGAAACAAAATGAGTCAATCGTTTCTCCGCATCCAACGGCGATGTGCAACTGTGCAATGACAACAAACGATCCAGATAATATCGCGTTACGGGGCCTGCGCTACTAAATTGGAGATCGCGCAAGTTCCGTACAGTTACGTAACACAATGGAAAGATAATAGCGTAGCTTGCCTTAGACGGGCTGGGAAGCCAGGAAAGGACTAATGTGAGTTTCGGCCAATGTGTATCGCAAGTTCAGGAGCCCCTGTAGCCCAGGGCCCCAGTAGCTTGGGGGCTACGTATCATTGTTATGGCTGATACGGCGGTAACTACGCCGCTGGTCGGCTGGATGCGTGGTGGTATCGAAAATTAAACTCGTTTGCTGAGCAATTCGGTAATTGTAGGACACTTGACGTCTGTTTGATCGCAATAATTAAAGATGTACCTATATAAATAGCCCCATGAAACGTTGTGATCGATTGGAAAGAGTGACGTAAGGTCAATTTTATACATTGACAACTTGGTGTTATTTATCTATAATATGTATGTATTTAGAAATATATAAGTATGTTTATCAGTTGTCTGGTTTCCATAGTACAAGCTCTGCTTAGTTTGGGATCAGATGGCGTTGTGTGAGTTGTCCCAAGATATTATTATTATTATTATTATTATTATTACTTATTTAAACAGTTATTTTGTACTTATTGACGTATGCGTCAGGTTAAATCTCTTTAATTAATAAAACAAAACGCAACAATTTGTAAAACCTTTTAGTGTGTTAGTGATATCTAACACGACAGTACCAAGTTGTTAACAAAATTCGAAAACATCTATTAGATTAATCGACAATTATTATCGTTAAACGCAACTTCGAACTTTAATAAAAGCTATCATATTTTTCAAAGCCGTGGTCACACCATGAGTTATCATTACTAGTGTGACGCGTAACTGGTCTTTACAGTTCGCGTAATATATCTGACACACATCACATTATATTTTGAGACAACTCACATACAACTGCAGCTATCTGATCCCAAACTAGGCAGAGCCTGTCCTATGCCAACTAAGACAGCTGATAAACATACAAATGTATTTTAAAATACATACATATTATAAGACCATATAGATTTAAATTATACTGGGGCCCTGAATAAACGATTGTACGCGCACAAAGGTTTAACCTGGGTGGGATCGAACCCAAGACCACTAGCTTAGTAGTCAGGGCCACAACTACTAGACCAACAAGACAGTCATTATCTTCCTAAACCCTCAGATTAACATAGAAATAAACCGGTCAAAGTTCAATCCCCTCTATTCTACATTTGCTCTGAACCATACAATATAAAGCAAACAAATACGAGAATCTTTACTCGCATCTTCAGGCTGCATGACTCATGACATCGACCAGGTCCTAATTGAAATCAGGTCAGCGAAACAGGTCATACAACATTTAAATGTCAAAGTTTACTCGCGGGACTGGAATTCTGAGTAATATAGTCCACCCTTTAAAGAAATAAAGAAGGATATTATGTCATTTGATTTCGAACGAACGGACCGGAAAATTGTCAAGGCTTATAACTCATAGAAAGCCTTTTTTTGTAAGTTTCAACCCCGATGCAAAACAGGGGTGTTTTAACTTTAGCAAGTGTATATATCGGTCGGATTGTAGCCCCATAGAATGGACCTATTTTGATGCTGATTTTTGCTGATTTTTTTTAGATAGGTATATTAATTGGGATGGTTTTTGGCTTTGTTCAAACAAAGCTAAGAACCGTCCCTATTAAGATACCTATCTAAAAAAATCTGCATCAAAATAGGTCATATTTACGGATTTTTACGGTCATTTCGAAGATAAATCAACATTTTCTCTTACGTGTCGGTGGATTTTTTATCTTAGTTCAGTATGTACCAAATTTTCAAAATAAAGCACTTATATTGAACCACTGAGACAGTCAAAATAAATAAAGGTAGTTGACTATCTATATTTATTTTTATTTTATATACAGTTTTTTTTAATGTCGCAGCAATGAATTGCTATATATTGTCATGGACGTTATAAATTGTTTAAATTTTTACTCATTTCTTTAAAGAAATAAATAAAAATAAAACTATATCCAAGACTGCTAGAATACAGGATATTTGCTACCGAACAACAAATCACGCGAGTAGAAGTTAATATTTCCTTAAGTAGAACATAATATATCTATATAAAGCAAAAGGTTAATGACCTCCATTGATTGACAAAGGTCGTGGGAACGAATTTAGTACAGCTTTGATATCTGCCTACGTTGAGAAACTGATTTGTATAGGCATCACGCTTATGGCTTTATTCAATAAACAATACGTATTTCTGATTAATGGAATTTGACTTCCTTTGACGTAAACACACTAAGCTAAATTACACTGTGATCGTGAAGAAATTAACCTGGACAAAAGCCTAAATTATGGAAGCTATCTACCGAGGGAAACTTGTGTTTTCTTACTAATCCTTACTACTACTTTATTAATGAAGACGTGGAAATGAAACAAATAGCCACAAAGGTGATGGCTTTAGTTGAGAAGCAGCGCTGCAGTCCGCTGTTGCATAAGCTGAGCTGCAGCCCTTAAAATTGACTTGAAATGTTATTTTAATCAATTATTTTTCTTTATTCTTCTAATATTTAGGAATACATATATATAAAGAATATTTAGTAGCTATACATCCCAAAGTAACTTTCGGATGTATAGCTTAAATTGGATACTTAACTAAAACTTAACTAGTTTTTTTCGCGCGGCTACGCCCACTTTATTATTGTTTATAAGCTATCGCGATAAAAAGTACATAAAACCACTCCATAAACTACAGGCTATCTACATCCCACATTTCATCGTAATCAGCACAGCGGTTTAGACGTGAAAACCAAATATACAAAATATATCTAATTTTATAGATTTCGAGATTTTGAGCTTAAAACCACAAAACGTATCTCCTAAAACAAACTCTAGGCTATCATGCCATCAGACGAAGGCAGTTTAAATTATAATCTAAAGTTCTAAACTAATATTATAAATGTGAAAGTAACTCTGTCTGTTAAGTTTTCATGCTTACACCGCTGAACATATTTAGATGAAATTTTGAATGCAGATAGTTCCTGGGGAGGGACATAGAATAGTTTTTATCGCGATAACCAACATCTACGCGGGTGGAGCCGCGGGCTAGGCTAGGCTAGGCTAGTCTCCTATAAATACATACAACAGGCACCAGTACATCAACATCCTAATAGTAAACAACACTGACGTCACAATTCACGTGACTTTCAATTTTAACTGAACAATATAAAAACTGATCGTCACACTTTCACTTTCATACCAGCATACTACGACACCCGTTTGTCTATTCTGTGGTTAAGAAATCAATGGAGTACGGAGGTCAAGGATATTGGTTTATAGTGACGTCATAACATAGTATTATCACCTTGATGACTATGACTTGAGTAAACGTTTTGTTGGTTACTTTTATGATCAAATGTGATTAATTCTGCTTTCAGTTGCTTTGTTGTGGATGACAGTGGATTCTCAAAATTAGTCCAGGACAGCACGAAAAGAGGAGAATCTTTGGAGGTTCTATTTACCATTCAACTTGAAGCAGTACCTATTATTTTGGTTGAGGTCTACATTTGTATGTATATCAACCCATATGACGTACCACTGCTGGGCACGGGTCTCCCTAGTAGAACCTATTATAGATCCTTAGGGTTAATTGCCATAATATCCACGCTTGACGAGCGGGTTGGCGATCGTAGTAAGGCTTTAAAATACGCAGAGGATGCTGCTGCCTGCCGGTGGGACAGCTGTATGATTGAATGTAATTCCATCCACACTACACCACACTGACTGCAAGTTTCAACTGCTTTACCAAGGATATATTCGAGAATGTCACTCAAAAATCTGTCTGTCGTATCGGTAGTACGCGCCTCACGCAAAAACTACGAAACAAAATTGGATTCGGTTTCCACAGCTGCATTGTTACAGATCAAACTTAAAATTTGGTATAAGTTTTATCTCGATAGTCCAGAAGTCGAGTTCCAATAATGCAGGAAAATAGCGGCCAAAAGCTAGTGTTTATCTAAGGAAAGCACCATAAGTCATTTTTGATAAATAAAATAGTAAAATCAAATAGCATGAACCAAAATAGAGGTGAACCGTGACCGCTGTGGTCGTGCGCATCTGAGCGATCACACGCGGTTGTTAACTCGCAACCTGTCACCGCTTACGTACGACTTACCTACATATAAGGTATGCCTTACGTAGGCAATGAGGCGGGAAGGCAAATGCAAAATTTGTAAGACATCGCGACTGAAACGCAGTATCTATTTGTGATTGCGTCGATTTCAAAAGTGAATCCTACTGGGTCGAATATACAAACGCCACTCGGTTTAATGTCGCCATTAACTCTCTTGCTGTCATTGTCACTTTAAAATGCATATTGAAGACAGAAACACCTTTGAGCCCAACTCAAATGTCCTGTGCTTTACTACGATAAGCGTATCGTAGTAAAGCATTCATGGGTCATGGTGGTACAGCGGTACCACCATGACCCATGTACTGTGGTCAACTTATTCTATAAAAAACGAGGCGAAAAATTGTCAAATAAATAAACCCACTTCATTAAAATTATTGTGCTTATAATTATAACTGCAACCGGTCAACAATTAAATACAATCATTAGACAAATAAGCATTCTCAGCAACTACAAAGAGTGCATCGACTTGAAAACTTCATAAAATTATTTTGTTATTGCCACTTCCGTCAGCGTTTTGTGCCAAGAATACAAAAGCAATATACATACATACATACCTACATATACACATGGAAGTGACTCATTGCCAGAACTAATACACTGGTCGTCTCTATGCGTGATGAACCTAATCAATAAATGAAAACAGCGATGTCACTTTAATATTTGCGTGAAATGCTATATCCTAGTTAGAAGTTATTATATTATGGTATGAATTTTTTATATATCATCACATGAGTAGACTACATTTTTATGCTGATATTAAACGACATGTCTGCTATAATGAACGTTGAAAGTAATATAAATGTAAAATTGTGAACGTATTTTTTTTTTTTAAAGTAGGCTGTTGTTAAGTAATTGCGTTGCTGGATTTTAAATTTTCTTTTTTGGGTCACAAATATGGCACAGTGCCCAAGGCCAATGGAATCTTGAATCCGCAGTCTGGATGATATCGAGGTATCCACAGCGCAGATGCCATTATATTCAAGTACTTGTGACGTAAGTACAGTTTTAAGTACATATATGGCAAAGTTCAAAATGTATTCTCGAATTTACAGGTCAAGTTGGTAGCGATTAGAATTATTGAGTCAATAGTGCATTACCGTTTCTTATCACGCACTCTTTCGAGTACTAATATTAATATAACCAACTAATTGGGTAGTTAACCACAGTGAAAATAAATTTATTTTATACTTAATCACTCTAATCAGGCCAAAGTATGGCTTTCAAAAATACTTTTCTCAATTTAACATGAATTTAAAGTCATAATCGTCAAAATCAAATGATTTGATGATAGCAACTCATTATTAAGACGTCATAATGTGTTATTCCATACAAACTTCCACAGAGCATTTCGTTTGGACATTTCAAAAGGACATTTTAAAAAGAGACTAATTTGTTGCAGTTATAAAATCCTACATAAATGAGATTCACTCCAAAACAAATTGTATAAAATACTCTAAACGGTTGTCTTGACATTCGCACTGATTAAATATATAAACACAAAAGAAAACATAAAAGATTTGTTATCTATTGAATAAAGACATCCCAAATGCTGTTTATTGTTGCGCCAACAGCAGATAAAACAATGGATTTTTGTGTTCACATCCGAAATACATTTGCTTCATTGAAAACATTATCATGACATTTATTGTGATTAGCTAAATGAGTGATCTCTTAATAAATTGCGTTCTATTGTCCACCCACATTCGAGTCGTTTCCGGGTCGTTGAGGGACCGTGCTCTGCCCATGGAACCCACGAAAGCTTCGTCGTCGGATTCAGACCCGGTCGTGTGTGAACGACTTTATATTGTTTTGAGCAACTGACGGAGTTCTGTCCGTTCACGGCTCGGACACGGCCCGGATGTGTGTGGATAGAGCACAACTGTTCTAACTTTCTAAGCCGAAGCTCGTTAAAACACCGAGTGTACAAGAGCTAATAAACACAGGCTCGGATTCAAGGGGGGGCAACAGGGGTCTTTGCCCCCCTTCAGGCTCGGTTGAAATACCTATTATTGGGGGGAATTTGTGAAATTTGACACTAGACTGGTAGCTGGTGTACAAATGCACCCCACCCACCCCGTCTTGTGAGCGACTCACACTTAGCCGGTTGAGTCATATTGCCCCCCACCCTCCCCTCCTCAAGAACAACTTTTTGGATCCGCGCCGGTTAAGGTTCATATATACATATTTACTTCAATCACGTACACATTGACATAGTCCATTGGACACGGAATCTCAAACAAAGTGGTCCGAGATTCCGTATCCGTGAACGATGTCTATGTGTGCGTTGCTCTAGCGTGTTTATTATACTTATAATAAACACGCTTGGGCAACAGCCTTATAATTTATAAGGCTTTCCTTCTGGAATCTAGGTGTTTTATGGCTCGTTCTTCCTGAATGCTTGTGTTTATTCAAGTGATGTAATTCCTTTGAATCGTTGGGTCCTTATGTGTTATCTCAAACTATAATATTACCTACCTACTTAAACCGGGCCACTGGTCCCATTCTTAGAAAATAGTCGAAACCCTTTACCTTAACTGAATATCTCTTTTCTTGGTAAGCAAGTCATACTAAAATGAATACGCACGGGTTCGATTCCTGGGTCTTGACTTAAAATTTTTGTATGTTTCAAAAATGCAATTATTGTATGGCTTTAACATACCCTCCAAAGTGTGTATCTGTCTGTGAGATTGCGCGCTTAAACGGAGCAACGGCGGAGTTAGAGAAAGTTTTAGATTTTTTTTTAAGAAGCTAGTTTAAATCAGGATATTTCTTTGTTTTATGAAAAACCGCCGTTTTGATAATAATGAACTTAACCTCCTCGATCCCCATGTCCCGTATAGGGGACAATTTCCGCAGTGTCGCCCAAACGCGGCAGTTAGCGTAAATTGCATAGAAGCAGTTGCAAAAAGGTTAAAATAGATGGCGCTATCCTACGAATTTAACTTTCGGCGTGTTCTCGGCCGGGAAGTGTTTGATTTGACAGTTTGAAGTTGCTGGCGTACTGATAACGTAAAACATGGCTACCAAAGGTAAGATTTCAATTGTTTTTGATGAAATTAATGCGTTTTTTGTTTGGAATCGATTTGTATTGTATTGATAAGGTAACCTGAAGTACAGTAGACAATTTTTTCTTGTATTTCAAGGAATGGTTTTACCATACTGATCCTTCGTTTGTGATTGTCTCCTACAGGGGACACTCGGTTTTAGGCTTGATTTTTTTATATGATAAATTTCTTGTCTGTCTCGTGTCTTTATGCCATTCATTTTATTTCACAGGTTTATCTTCTCGTGAGATAGAGTCAGTTTTGGAGTTCGGCGATAATAATTCAATTCTCGATGGTTTTTCTGACGATGACGACCCTGCTAGTGCCCCTGCTCGCCAATCAACCCAGCAAGAAGTTGATGAAAATAGCTCCAGTGAATACTCAAGCGATGATGAAGTACCACTCTCCACTTTAGCTGCTTCGCAGCCTTCAGGGAATCGTCGGGTTTATTGGAAACACCAAGATAACTTTGCGCCGCCTGCCTTTGAAGTGAATTGTCAATCTCTAGCAGCCCCTAGGGTAAGGTTATTGCAAACTCCATTTGAATATTTCACAAAATATATTCCAGAGGAAATATTCGAAATATTTAGCTCCTTTTCCAACCAAACTTATTTGTTAAAGACAGGCAAGAACCTCGATACCACAAGAGACGAAATGAAAACGTTTTTTGGTTTATGCATCGCCATGAGCTATTTGGGACTGCCAAGAATTAAAATGTACTGGGCAAATAAAACTAGGATCCCAATGATAGCTGACCAAATGACTAGAGATCGTTTTTTCCAAATAAGAACTAATCTAAAACTAGTCAACGATCTCGAAATTGACTCAGTATCCAGACAAAATAAGTTCTGGAAAGTGCAACCCCTAATTGAAACGGTTAGAAAAGCTTGTCTAGAAAACCCCAGACCACAGGATGTAAGCATTGACGAACAGATGATACCATTTTGGGGCCAAGTTTCGATGCGTCAGTTTGTCAGGGGAAAACCGAACCCGTGTGGTTTGAAAAATTTCGTGTTTACAAGTCCTGATGGTGTACCTCTAGATTTTTTTTTGTACGAAGGCAAAGGCGATACAATTCTACCAACCAACGAAGCCGAAAGCCTTGATATTGGAGGCAAAGTAATTTTGAGACTGGCCAGTAACTTACCTGAAGGATCCAAGATATACATGGACAGATATTTTACCTCAGTTGATCTATTGGACAAACTACGTACAGAGAAAAAGATGCAAGGTACAGGCACATTGAGAAAGTCAAAAATACCCAAAACATGCAATTTCAAAACTGACAAACAGTTGAGAGATCAAGGGCGCGGTTCTTCCGATCAATTAGTTAGAAATGATGGCCAAGTTGCTTGCCTGAAGTGGTTTGACAACAAACCTGTAGTAATGGCATCTTCCGTTGATTCCAAGCAACCTGAGAACAAGTGCAGGCGTTGGTGCAAAAAAACAAAGCAGTACATTGAAATTGACCGACCCTTTGCTATAAAGCAGTACAATGAAAAGATGGGAGGTGTGGACATGCTTGACAGAGTCATTAGCTTCTATAGAATGAGTGCACGCTCGAAAAAATGGACTGTGCGTCTAATTTTTCATCTTTTTGATTTTGCGGCTGCTGCATCTTGGTTAGTGTACAGAAAAGAAGCCCAGTCATTGGAAACCCCTTCAAAAGACATTTTAGATTATCTAGAGTTCAAGACAGAGATATCTAACTCAATGATATATTTTACTCCAGCCAGAGAACAAATACGCTTGTATGAAGAAGTTGCTGATTCTGAAGAGCCATCAGAAGAACCTGTCAGTCGCAAAAGGAAATTTGTACCGCAACCTCCTTTGCAGTTGAGGACTGCTATGGCTGGACATTTGCCAATGATTGATGATGGGTCTGGCGACCACAGATGTCGCTTGCCAGGATGTAAAAGCAAAAAAGCAAGGGTTTATTGCTCTACTTGTAATATGCATTTATGTTTAGTCGTTGGGCGAAATTGTTATAAGCAGTATCATGAAAAACATTGATTGTCATATTAATAAACAGTTCCTATTTTTCAGTCTAAATTTACTTCTTTTTCATAACACCCAAACCTAAAGTCCCCTATAGGGGACACCCAATAAAATAGACCCATAAATATAATAAAATAAAAAAATACATTTTTTTACTTAGTAAGAAGTATCTAAGTATACATATAAAAATTCATTTAAATATCTTTTAAAATAATGCTTCGGGACTGAGGAGGTTATGGCACACGCGCCGGGAGAGTTAGTCTTTAAAATCAATCCCTTTAGAGATTTTCAAGTATTACTGAGTCAATATTAAATACATACTTTTATATACTAACAGTATTGAAAAGCAAACAAAATGATGATAATTTTTAAAGCCCACGTATCTAATGTTATCTTTTATCAAGAACAAAGTGTGGGTAGACGTTAAACAGTAATTCTCTGAATCCAACCTTTCTTAAAATATGGAAGGACATGTGCTAAATATGTTGTATTGTGTACGAATACAATAGACCTTTATATATATAAATAATACTGGCCTTTTAATTCAGACACGTCTTTATCACAAAATACCGAGAGTATAGAAGCTAACTTCAAACAAATGCTTGAACCACACACACATAGATATCGTTCACGGGCACGGCATATTGAAAATTTATAATAGTGCTTTAATTGGCATCTCGGAAAGCACTCGGCAAGCAGCCTGGCACAGGCTAACGTTCCAAACAAGCTGTTCCCAAACAGCCGAGCAGCACATTTACACGTTTGTGCTCATGTTGCTTTGAACGCGAGCGTGTGAAGGTTCGAGTCTTGTGTGTATTGCTCAAAGCTTACCTTCTGTAATCTCGATGTTTTGTGACGTCATTATCCTATTTATAGATACAACGAAAATAGCTCAAAAATAATTTGCCGAAAATATTTAAATTGTTTCATAAATTACCATAATGCGTAATAAATGTTCACGTTGTAATTCATTCAAATTAATTGAACTCTAATGAACTTTGTTTCAAGGCGAATGATTTACAAAAAAATATACAGACAAATTGAGGACCTTCTATTTTTTTAAGTCGGATACGGCATATTGTAACAGATGTACCAACTTTTATGCAAATAAGAGAGAGAATCAGGGATATGATAAAACGTATACAAATTTAAAATGCTTGTTATACCACATTAAACTAATATAGAGCGCTATCGGACGATTCAACTTGGTATTTTTTCCAACTATGGAATTGATGAATAGCGCTCAAGCTTTGGTCCTCAAACTATAGCGTGGTCAATTTTACCAAGAATATTAATATTTTAGAAACTATAACAACATAAGCTGACAGCACGTTTTTATCGTAATGAATACAATCCCAAGAAGAACGAGTTGATGTTCTACTAAGTCTTCAGAAGTAATTACTAACTCTTAATTGAATTACAGTGACTTAATACGTATTACCAAAGGATCGCTCCTAAATACTAACGCCCGAGAACTACCCGAGTTGCAATCTCGGGGCGGATACAACGCGTGGGATGCAATGGTATAAGACTTGACCTTTCGAGCCACCGGATGGAACTTAGCGAGCCAAAACCCAATGCGTTAAAATTTAGGGTAGTAAACAGGCATTATTTATAGAACTTTCTTCTGTGCGAAACTAAATTCAAAAAATTCAACTTTATTCACTAAGGATGCAAAACAACTCTTCTGATACTTCGGTATTCTACATGTACATGTAATGCCAAGTTCGCAAACAATAGGTAAAGCCGGAGAAAAGAACCTGGCAATAAAAACTCGCGGCCACTCTTTTCAAATTGCCAATTTTAGAATGTTTATAAACTTGATATGGGGGTAAGGTGCTGCGACTAATATACTATACACCATGCTAAAGGCCTGATGCAAATTGTATTATCAAAAATTTTAAACATTAGATAAACCAAAATCAGCCTTATTTACAACAAAGGTAATAAGTCTAGGATCAGTCATGACTATAAGCAGATGTGTTGTGTGGCTTGTTCGTGTCGAATGGGGTCTTTAGTAGGAGAACACTCATAGTTTCAGTTCACCAAGTACCTGGATGTCAAAACGATTTAGTCTTTTGCGATTAATTAGAACTTAAACATATTTCAATGTTTAAAGGAAAAGTCAGTACTTGTCTTGCCTGGAAACTTTCCCTAAAATGACCGATTTCTGAAAAGAACAGTCGTTTGGATGGCAAATCGACCATTAAAGCAGCAGGGGCTTTAACCACAAAACACCGATTTTCCGCCACCTATTTATGAACGCACATATTGCCACTAGATTGCTATCTAACCTTCTTAACTCGTAGTTTCATATCAATTGTACAATAATAACTGTTTAATTTTCAGCGTCATTTTTAACAGCATAATCGGATTAAATGAATGTACAAACGTCGGATCGTTGGTAGGCGTTACAACACTTTTTTTATGACAGAGATAACGGCCATAAACACATAGAAGAGGGGGCGGATGCGTAATGAGTTTATTATATGCATATTGTGCATAAGTCTTACTTGTGAGGTCTAGGGCAGATACCTCTGAATACCTAAACAACACTTAGTTTAAGGCAGTGCTTAAAAGTATTCCTGTCGCAACTATTCACCAGGTCTAAGCCATAGGGCGTCTTGGTGTCTACCACAACAGTCAGTTATTCTTCAGATGTTAACACATCTGTGTTTCGGTTGAAAGGCACTGATAGCAAGTGTAATTACTGGGCAAATGAGACATGAACTAATGTTTCAAATATGGAGCGCGGAACTGAGACATTCAGATCTTAGCCAAACAAAGATTTGGGTGGCACAGGCGCACGACGCTTAACATTACGTAGTATAAAAAAGTGACAGCGACAGCATGAGTTATAATGGCACTCTATAGAGTGACGTAGGAGTATTCGACCGAAATATAATTAATTACCAAGTTGTATGTCAGTGGCATATTGTAGAAGTCATAGAAATCAACGGGATTTCTAGATTTGATTAGCATTTGTAATGAATATATACTAGTCTTTTTATATGTTATCCTTACTATTGTCCAATGTTTGCAGGTTTTGCCGCAAGGATGAGTGAACCCCTATAGTAATCCTCTGTGGGTGCAAGGCAATTCGCACTATACTCCATTTCAAATACGAAGTCCTTTTTGACAGATGTCTAATTAGATTACTATTGAGGTATTATCGTAGTAACTATTGGGCGACATCGATTTTCGATTACCGTTCTGAATATATTTAAATCAATTACCATTAAAATAAAATACAAATCTTACCTAATACTAGTTCGAGTTTGTAATTCAAGTTAATATTAAAAAGTAACTCTGTCCGTCTGTATTTCATACTTAAACCGCTAAAGCGATTTAGATGAAATTTGGTATGGATATAGATATATAATAAACCTTGAAGTGTAATTAATCACACCTGATGATATTATGTCTCTCCACATCACATCTCAGGTGCATAGTCAACTTCATATACTTTGTAGATATCATAGGAAGAAAAGTGTCTTATGATTTTTCAGGTAGCAGTGATTTCTATCACCCCAGGCTCTATCCAGATACAATTATTTTATTAATACAGTATAATACTATTGTCTATAAAAACATACTAATTAAACAAATTCCTACTAATTGATGGTGAAAATTCACAGGCATATAGCAAGCACACTCGCATAACAATATAAATTTTATGTGGGTGTATACTTGTATGCATTTAGAAGTAATATAAGAAAGTTTATCAGTTGTCTGGTTGCCATAGTACAAGCTCTGCTTAGTTTGGGATCAGATAACATTGTGTGAGTTGTCCCACAAAGATATTATTTTTATATTATTAAACCTTTACTGGCATGCCTGTGTCTGATTTTAATTTACTGGCAACTGCAACTAGCATGCATGCAGGCTTGTAGATCTTCACCATACCAATAAACTTGAATTGACATACCTTCAACTCCTGCCTTTCCTTTTAGTGCAATGACCTTGCTGGCGGGGTTCATGATTGCTGAGTCAGCACTGATGGGTCGACGTATGGGGTTAGTGGGGTCCGCCATATCAATGATGACAACTTCAGCAGTCTCACCCACTTTCTCTCGGACACAGATGAACTTGTCCGACTCCATTGTGAGCGTGTTGAAGGATATCGAAGCTGGATTGATACCCACATTTGTGAGCTATAACAAATATTTGTTTATATTAATGATGTGTTTATTGTCAAGTAATATCTCTTTTAGGCTAGGTTTAAATCTGGTGACAGTAGAGGCAGAAACTCCATGATGACAAAATGCGAGTTTTATGTATGTAGTTGTAAACACAGACAAGCATAAACATATATAATCCATTATAGCATTTTTGTTTTTCATTTTTTATTGCTGACAATCTTTTACGTATTTAAATATTGGGAAGTCACTAGCTCTTTAAATACAGTTTAAACTAGAATGGGAGTCACATAATGTGTATGGAGAAACTAAAAACATTGCTTCTCATTGCATGCCATAGTTAGCTGGATATTTGCTGCAAGTTTTTAGATTTAGACATCACTGTGAAATAAATTGTATTGGTTACACACAATTTAAAATCCTCAATTTTATGATTTTTACATTATGTACCTAATTCAAAATCTGTAAAAAAACTTAGTTTTTAAGCGAGAGTAAATATATAAACAGGCTCATGAACTTTTGCTCTTATGATATTATTAGGATTATTTGAATTATGTGAAAAACTGCAAAATCCTTAAAAGCCTGCATCAGATAACTTCTGTTTTTTTTTTTTAAATGCAACACAATTTTGAAATATTCCTAATACATAAAACATATTCAACTTTGAGCTTACTTGAAAGTGACATGACATGACACAGTACAAGTTAATGGGATCTTAAAACTGATGTGTTGGAGTTTTTTACATTTAACTAGCAAATTTGATGTCTTCTTCTATCTTATTCTCAAAATGAGAAGAAAAACAAAGACAAAACATTTGCTAGTTAAAATGCTGTTGGAACATCTGCTAATTTATTAAGAACAATTGGGTAATTCTCACTCTGTAACTGTAATTTTGTGTTAAGGTCTGTGTGGTAACTAACATTTTTATGAAGCTTTAGATAGACTGACTGTTTAATATACAGCAACATATTGTAAATTGTTTCATATCAATGTCAGGATGCAATGACACAATTCCATGTGAAAAATATATTTTATTTAAACAATATCAGTGAAGTTCATTGTCTTGCTAATGATTTAAATTTATGATAACAAATGATAAGACCAAAGAGAATCAATGACAAAAATATTAAATCATAGCTACTTTCAACTTATTTTCATCTATTTTGGTGTACAATTTATTAGTGAGATTAGGAGTAGGTACATAGATAGTTAATGTCCTATTTATATTTACATAATAAATATAATAATTACAATTAATTTTGTTATAATAACTATAGATGAAAGGTAGTTGCTATGAGTCATACTAAATTATTCAAAATGTTTTATGAATACAATAATTTATATGAATAGTTGTCACTCATCCTATTAGGTTCCTTTTGACCAGATTCTAATTGGATTAAGATTTTGTTATGGAATATTTCTAAATAAAAAGTTGTTTCAGGTCTGAAATATCACAAAGAATCATTCAAGTATATGTTATGCATATCATTTGGATATATATTATGGTTTGCTTTGACCTGAATGGAAAATTTGGCATTGTTACTCAAACCATATGATCCAGCCGGGAATATGGAACAAATCAATACCGGCCGTTCCTCCCGTAGGCTCGACGATTAGGGGGTGGTAACTGTCACTTCGATAATTGCGCAATGCCATTACAAGTGCCACTAAACCACTATAAACAGTAAAGAAATGCACCACCGAGCTCCAGAGAATTCTCTCTACCGTAAGCTGATGAATTGCTTCCTCAGAGGAAACGCTATCGGCAAATCCAATAAACCGATGGGCGTACTCACCTGTAAGTGCTCCTGAAAACGTATCGGTAATACTTGCGCCATCACTGCGTTTACCCACGCCCCAAATAAAACGAACCGGATAACAAGCGACCCTTTGAAATCACCAGCTCTGAAAAAAATTCACGAATCAATTCACTGCTGTCTCATCCAAAAACACTTTTGACAATCAACATGGCGTTCACGATCGTAGAGAAAATGACAATGACCGGAACGCGATAAAATTAATTGTTATACGGATATCACGCTAACTGAATTTACTCACATTTATTTAAATACTACATTAAGATAAAATGAGGGATATTGAGTTTTGCTATTTCGGAGAAATATGACGAACAATCTACACCCGCGGCTGCCACATATACAAATGAATGAAATGGCAGATACTGTCAGAAGAAGACAGCATGAGAATTTCTTTTTTATGCTGCGTTCGTAATTTATTTTACAATTTAAAAAAGCCGTATTAATACTTTATAGGGTAGCATTATATATAATTTTCACAATAATTTACTTTTGTTTTTAAACATTACATTGTCTGCTATTCTAGTAAATTGTTAAGTCAAAACACGTTTGTTATCTAAACAAATTATGTACGTACTCAATTTTGTAAAGTTCTTAAAAGAAATGTTTAAAAAAAAATGATGGAACATAAAATATCAAAGTGAATCCGGAAGAACCACAAAAATTACATTATTACTACAACCAAACGTACATTGTTTGGTTGTAGTAATAATGTAATTTTTAAATATTTGTATTTTGCTTGAACGCAGATATCTGTCAAATAAAAACTGAAGTTGCCTCTTGTCCTGATTGCTTCAAATTATTAGCATATTTCTGTTCATTTCTCTTTCGCACTAATAAAAAATCCCTATTCTCTATCGCTTTCAATCCCACCAAAGATAATGAAAATATACTGGGCTGTTAAAATGACAATTCATTCTGTCTAGTCTGTCAAATCACAACAAAAAGTTGACTTGGATTGTTTTTAGTGTAGATTGCATGATTTGCATTTATTTTTCAAACAGGCAGATAAATAAAAATTAGTCAAAATGGTAAATTTTCAGTGCAGATATAGTACTTAATCGGATTTTTTTATTAATTTGCCTAACGTACACTTCAATAGTTTCAGTTTGGCTTCAACATGTTTCACGAGATTAGTAGACCCTTCAACATGACCTACAAGTGTTACTCTGTCTCTATGTTACCTGGGAATGAAAGACAAGATGTAGAAAGAGGAGGAAAAAGTAAGGCAATATTCAAGAACCCTTTATTTTCATATAAAACTTGCAGGACAATGGTTGACTAATTCATGCAATTCAAAAACGCTTTACATCATGATTTTTTTAAATTTTATACGTTTTTGATACTAGTTTTAATTTAATACTTATCTACATATTCATAGGGATCGTAACTATAACCATGCCAAACCCCAAACTTCATCTATTAAATTGCCACAAACATAGAATCATAAGTAGGGCCATACAATACCTGGCACTATTATTTTTAAAATCTACCCACCATATCTTTACAATACTTTTTAGCTATTTTCTAAATTGATTTATTTAAATGAATTATTGCCAGTATGATAGATTTAAAACCCATTTTTTTAAACCTTAACAAATGTAACTGTCTGTGCCATTCATAGCTCCTAAATGAATGGACTGATTTAAATGCCGATTTACTAGGAAACTAGTTTAATCAGGATCATTCTCAGCTTTGTTTGGTAAAAATTGGTTCAGCCATTATGAAGTTATAATAAACTTTAAGTTAGTATCGGATTAAGAATAGTGTCAACCCATCTCTTCCCATGGGTGTGAAGGGTGAGAGACAGGCAGCATCATCCTTTGAGTTTTTAACCTTTTGACCACCAGGAATATGCCCAACGACAAAAAAAATAGTACATTTTTACACAACGTGGTGTGTGTAACACGGATTTTCCTTACTGATGTGGCGGTCAAAAGGTTAAAGGCTTACTGTGATTGTCAACCTGCTTGCCAAGCGTGATTATAGTAACTACCCCCAGGATCTATAATAAATAGGTTCTGCTAGGGCGACTGATGCCCAGCAGTGGGACATCACATGGGTTGATATGTGAATAAACCTTATCAAACACGTCATTATTCTCATTGATATTATTACCCTAATTTAGGTACCTTGAAATATAAAAGCTTACCTATTTTTTTTCAGTAATAATGCCACCATCAGCTCTGGAGCAGCTAACAAGGCTGAATATAGAGTATCCAATGATCTTCAAACTAACAAATAAAAAAACTAAAAGAGTCACACATTGTGGTGTGCTGGAGTTTGTTGCTGATGAAGGAAGAGTATATTTACCACATTGGGTAATGTTGTGTTTAACATGTTAATTTGTTTATTAGATAAAATTAAAATGCTGAACAGAATTTGAAGAAATTCAGCAGTCCAGGAGCCTTCAGTAGGCTTATGACATCCACACAGGCAAACCTGTAGGTACAAGCTTGTCTTACATATGTCCATCTAAATGAGTTTGTCGCTCAGCACTTTATACTAACATTTTGATGTCTGGGACACAAAAAATTAACAGTTATTATAGTATTACTGTGAAAAAAAATTATACAAATATCTATGAAATACATACATATTTGTATATTTTTTTTTATTTAAAAGAAAAAAAACGATTTGATTTGACAGTAATGTAGACCAGCGATTCCCAAAATTCCCCTGGATCCACGGAACGGGGCTCCATTACCAGGGTTCAGTGAAATAATATCTTCAGAAATTTAGAAACAAAAAGAATTTTGGGATTGGTTGTGTACAAAGGACAATATGGAATGTTTTTTTTTACTTGTATTCAACTTTCTACAAGAAAACATATTGAAATTACTAAATTAAATGAGAACAATATAACTGGACATTTGGTAAATCTACTGAAATCTTGGTGGTATTTGGTGGTTGTTCCATTATGTAAAAAGTTTGGGAACTTCTGATGTAGACTATTATTTTCCAGCAACTCATTGTGTAGTTCTCCGAATATTGTGATTGTTTCAGATGATGGCAAATTTAGTGCTAGAAGAAGATGCACTACTACAAATAGAGAGTGTTTCACTGCCTGTTGCCACTTTCTCGAAGTTCCAACCTTTATCTGAAGACTTTTTAGATATATCTAATCCTAAAGCAGGTAAATGTTTTCTTTAAAATGTCAAAATATTTATAAATGAAATTAAATAACAACATACGTTACACTATAGCTTCATGAATAATGTTGTTGTTCGACAGTCAATAAAATATGTTTTTATTTTTCATTTATTTGATTACTTGTGCGTAAGAATGATTATAGTTACTTAATTTCCAAAAACTATTATTTTAATGATTGGTGGGTGTCCTAAATACATTTTATTTGTTTTCAAATAAACAACTAGGATTATGATATAAATCATAATCCAGAAACAAGCGGCAGTTTATTTAACACTAGCTTCCCACCCCGGCTTATCATGGGTGTAATTTTTCTGTAAGATTTTCAAACAAACCTAACACATGGATTTCATGCCCGTGGTTTGGTCCATGTTGAGAATGATTTTATTGATCTCTCCGGTAAATACGCCAGTCATATTACTATGACTTGAAACCGAAGACAATGCATGTAGTTAATGTACTTACAATAATTAGTGATTTATTACAAAAAATGAGCATGTCGGACCATGCTCAGTGTAGGGTTCAGCCTTGAAAAATTGCATCAGCAGAAGAGCGTTTGTTCATAGCACTTACGCCCTTTTATTAGAATATTATCGGGACTTTATCGCGTGAAATATTTAAAGGTACGAACCATTTGTTTACCCGATGTTTCGATCGAATTGCACCGATCGTGGTCGACTGAATATTCTAATATGTGTAAACATCGGGAAAGTTTAAAAACAATTACGCCCTTTTTTTAAGAAACGCTGTTTTTCGGCCATAACTCAACGACGGTATATCCGATCATGTCTAAAAAAATTTTAGTTTAAAGTGTTATTAAGCGCTACCTTTATGTTTCTTTTCATATTTTTGGTCACACGGTTCAAAAGGTGGGAAGGGGGGAGGGAGGACACAATTATGCCACTTTCGGAACGATTATTTCCAAAAATATTTACAAAATTTATTAATATTCATCAAGTAGTCTTCGAGTAAATTGCCTGTGACATACGAACGGACAGATAGACAGACAGACGGACATGACGAAACTATAAGGGTTCCGCTTTTGCCATTTTGGCTACGGAACCCAGACTAGCATTTTTTTTGTCTGGATACAGCCATAATTCTACTATAATCTTCCTCTCTGTCCTAACCACGAGCTGCCACCGCCGCGTTTCACTAATTTAAAATGCATTTGTTTCAGTATTAGAGAACTGTCTACGAAACTTTTCGTGCTTGACCACTGGTGACGTCATCGCTATTAAGTATAACTCGAAAGTTTATGAGCTATGTGTGCTAGAAACCAAACCAGGGAATGCAGTCATCATCATAGAGTGTGATATGAATGTATGTACATCGACTCTCTTTCGAATTACCTTGTCCATATAAATGCCTCAATACCTGCTGCGCAAGAGATTATGGGTTCGATTCTCAGATACTACTGAGGGCATGGCCGGATCGGCAAATAGCTGTGCCGAATCGGGAGGGGTGCTTTTCGTTTCACTCGACACCGCCCAAGTGTGAGCTGCATGCATGCTGTGGGGGGGGTGCTAAAATTCGTTTTGGGTGTGGGTGTGGGCACAAGAGGCAAATGGGCAAAGAGGGGGCGTGATCCCATATCCTACGTATCCCCCCTTGGATCCGCCTATGACTGAGGGAATGTTTCATCAGGGAAGGGCACACATACATTGGAGGATTCAGATACTTTAAGAGGCAGCTTAAGCCCCCCAAAGACTATATGGGGTAACGAGTGAGGCGTGATATAAAAAAACCAATCGCGCCGTTTTTCCGCTTTTGACCATCGTCTCAGGCGGATCCAGAACTTCTCTCTGGGGGTTAACTGGTCTGAGGGGGCGGGTGTACTCAATTGGCGAAGTGCAAGTCGCTCGCATGACGGGGTGGAGGTGTATTATTTAACATAGGTAATCAGCCCCTGGATGGGGGGGGGGGTGGACAATTGACCTTGGATCCACGCCTGCACCGTCTTAATGTTTTTTAAAGTAACAATATGTCGACTGAACTGTCTTTACTGGCCTAATGTTTTCGCCGGATTCAATGTTTAAAGGTTTCTTCTTCTTAGCTTAGTATAACACTTTTTTCGTAGGTTGAATTCGCCCCTCCAGTAGGCTACAAAGAAGATGAACACATTCGTCGTTCAGGAGAAGACGGCGCAGGCGTCGGTATGGACGAAGACCCATCCAACATGATGCCGGAGCCCGCGGGCTTCATCGCCTTCAGCGGGGAGGGCAACCGGCTAGATGGGAAGAAGAAGAAGTTGATCAGCGAGAGCGAGAGTGAACCTAGTGCGTCGCAGTCGAGACAGGTTTGTAGTATACGTGTTAAGTTAGTTCACCATAGGTCACCTGTCCCACCGCCAGCGATGAGCGAGTAGCGATTTCATCGCTACAGAAACGTACAATAGATACATATTGTAGATCCTGTCCGTGTAAACAAGCGATGCAGTATAGAGCGAGTAGGTACTCCGGCAGTGTGAAAGGTCAGCGATTTACTAATAATATCTTTATCACTTTTGTTTACATGGTACATCTATGAACGTTTCTTGTGCGATAAAATCGCTACTCGCTGTCTCACCGTCAGTGGGACAAGTTGAAATTTCCTGAAATCCCTCGTTATCTCTTGGTCTACATCACATAAAAAAAACCTCTGCAAAGTTACAGCTTTCTACGTCCAAGGGTTTGGGCTGCGTGTTGATGAGTGAATGAATGAATGACTTTCATTGTTATATGTAAGGTTTATTTCCAACTCTGTGGATGGTCCAATCACAAATCTTTATATATGTATTTCTTGTGTGCGTGTGTATGTCACTGAACTCCTCCTAGACGGCTTTACCTATTTTGATGAAATTTTTTGTGTGAGTTCAAGGGGATTCGAGGATGCTTTAGATTCACAATTAAACCCGATTTAAAAAAAAAGAAAGAGTCGAGACGAAGTTCGCCGGGACAGCTAGTCTATATCTAATATTATAAAGTTGAAGAACTATTGGTTCGATTTGAGAAAAATCTTATAATGTTGGATAGCCCATTTATCGAGGGAGACTATAGGCGATATAACATCACGCTACGACCAATAGGAGCAGAGCAACAATGAAAAATGTTGCAAAAACGGGAAAAATTGACGCATACGAAATTTGCAGGTCTGCAAATTTTCATATTGCGCCGACCCCAAATAATTGGGATGAGGAAGTGTTTCGCACATAAGTCTTATGGCTAGTACGCCCTTTTTCTAAAACGTTTGCAGTGTTATGTTATAATTATAATTAAACTTTCATATTCTAGCCTTACGTCAGAGGGATACCGGACTACGACTTCGTGATAGGAACACTCAGATTCATCAGAAATTCTCGGCCAGCGAGTGCGAAAGAGGACACGCCAACAGAAGTACCCTTCGAGGCCTTCAAAGGGGAAGGTTTCACTCTACGACCGGCCAAGTCCAAGAACTGATTACACTGCTAGATAATGTTAGATTTTTTACATATTCATAGTATATTGTGTGTTCTGCGGGTGAAGAAATGTTATTTGTTTTATAATTAGCCTTTGCAGCGGCCATGTCGCGGTGACTACGTTTGCTACAGTGGTTGATCTAACAGAGTTTTAGTGGGGCAAAGGGGCGCGGTCCACTGCGAAACCTAAGATTTTGGTTGGTTTAGATGGGGGGGGGGACTTATATACAGTGGAATCCGTTTAAAATGACATCCAAGGGACTTGACAAACACGTCATATTAAGCAGACGTCATACAAAGCATTTTTGTGAAAAAAAAACAACCTTTTTTTTAGGTAAATACTTATTTTAATAGAGAAACATAGCATATTAAATAAAAATAAAAATTGCACGTTATACATGTATATATTCATTGTTCAACTGTCAATTTGATTTGATGACCTCTGTGGCGCGGTGGGAGTGTGTCCGACTGCTACGCAAGAGGTCGTGGGTTCGATTCCCACACGGGACACCACTTTGTGTGATCCACAAATTGTTGTTCCGAGTCTGGGTGTACTTTGTGTCCGTGACTTGTATGTTTGTAAAGTCCCCCGCGACATAGAGCTTGTACTCTAATGCGGGAGTCGTTTAATTTAAAAAAAAAAAAAAAATATATTTACTGAGATCACAGGGAATGTAATCACTACGTTTTAACTGAGATTGACAACAAGAAAAGGCTGCATGCAGCCTGTTTTTGTTGTGAGCCTCAGTTACGTACCACGTACGGCCGTCGTCGGGAGTCAACGAACATTGCCGAAGGTGTAAAGTATCATGTCGGTCAATATACGACAAAATTTATTAAAAATGGGTCTATGGGTATCCGACTTTGTTACAAAGAATTTTAGATGAAAACCAAACTTCGTTGTATAATTACGTCATAATAGGCGGTTGGTCAATATAGGTGGAGTCATAATAAACGGATTCTACTGTACTTTCATGTGAAGGGGAGAGGGGAGGTACTTGAGCCCGCTTACCCTCCCCCTGGATAGGCCACTGTTAGGTAGTAGTTAATTAAGTTCGTGTGATGTAAGAATTGCTTGCAAAGTTCAGATTTCACTTGCTGTCGCGACTTGGCCTCTCAGTGCCGAGGAGTCTAATAAGTAGGGGTCGTCCATAAATCACGTGATGTTTTTTAGCCACTTTTAGACCTCCCCTCCCCCTTGGTGAGATTTAGACAAACACCACTCCCCCCTACCCAAGATCACTCGTAGTTTTTGGTACAAAGAATACCTAACTTTAAATGATTTATAATATTTTAAACTGGTAACTATTTAATTGTGTGAGCATGAATACTGGCAACATCACTATTTTGACACGTATGACTGAATTTAATTGAAAAATGTAAGTATGTATTTATTTTCTCTTTTTGATAAAATACGTTTTAACTTTAACAATAACATTCCCTCTCTAAGAGTCTTGTCTGATTCCTCTTAAATATGTCGCCAGCCATCTTTTTTTATACCGTACCAGAACCACCACCATACTATAAAAAAATAATATATAGCAGATAAGGTACTCATTAACAAGCTGTAACTGGACAGATACAGTAACGATTTTCTAACAGATCTATTTGATTCACTGCGAACTCCTCACGGTAGGCTTATGATCTACATACATGGGGGCTAACCTCGCTGATAAAACCAAAATTTCGATTAGGGGGGGGGGGGGGGGGCTGCGTCACGTGGGGATGCACACGAGACGCGTGTACTTTTGGGAAAGGATTTGCATTAAAAAAAAGTGACCATGAGTTTTTATTGCAAAGTTCTTTTCTCACGGCTTTACTCTTGCAAACTTGTTATTATTTTTCAGTTACAGCTCGGTAGATAGCTGATAAAAACAAAACTCAATTTCGACACATTTTTTTATCAATTGTTATCTGATATCTTTGATACATTACTTCACCTGTAGATCACGAACTGTAGAATGTTTTATAATGTTGTGATTGTCCCTTACGATGCATTGGAGCTTGTCGCTTCAATATACCTCATTGCAGTTATACATGTGTTTTATACAAATACCGTTAATTAAAAAAATATAAGTAAAGCTATGTTCAGATAAAAAACTTTATTAAAAAATTACGATTGTAACTCAAATATTCATATAACCAAATTAATTATTGTTTGAGATCATCAAGTGAGAATCTCTTGTGAGAAGCTGCGCCCTCGGTATTAGTCCTGATAGTCATTTCTGCACCCTGTGCCTGGGTACCGCTCAGGTGTACCAAGGATTATTTTTTTGGCACAGTCCTGGTAAAGGGCACTGTACTCTATCTATAAAGTCGATGATAAACCATTTCAAAAGGAGCTTTAATATCCAAATTATCGTTTGAGAATTTAGGAATATCCTTTATATGGTACCAATTTGAGTGTCCAACTTGCCTGAGCTTGGAAAACAAAAGCAGTTAAGCTGTAAAAACGTAACAAACATACAGATATGTTTAGATCTCTTATTTTAGCATTTAATAATAGGTATTGTAAAATGGATGATCTACCTACTACATACCTTATTAAAGCGAGAATCGATAAAAAAAAAAGTTTTTTGTTAATATGCAAAAAAGTATCTGAACATAACTTTAATTTGACTTAAGTTGCATCAATAAAGTTTTTTAATTATGAAGAACCCAGAGGTTTGTGAAGAGAAATTGGAAGCTCCACCACCACAAATTACCAGGAGTACAGAAGGTGTCCTTCACACATACATTGCTCAAGCAAGGCACACACAGACATTGTTTGTTTCAACGGGGCCACAATGTCACACTTAGCCTCTTGATAAGGAAATTGTGCGTACATTGTGTTGTGTCAGTTCTTCTCACTTCAGGCAGCCTAAACACTCCCAGAAGCCCAGCAGTCCCCGCAGGTTGCTGTAGTGTTTCTAGGAACTGTGGCCGGTGTTCGGCCACACTGGTACATTACATGAGTATGTGCTTGGGCGTTTCTTCATGTTCCATGCATCCTCTGCACTGTGGGCTATCTGTGATCCCGATGGGCACACATAGATATCGTACGGAATTACTGACCACTTTATTTAGTAGGCGTCCTGAGATTCCGGGTAATGCGTGGTGGTCTGTGTGCGTTGCTATAGGCCGACCGCTTAACTCGTATATCGCCTGCGCGGTGGAAGGGAGCGCGGGGTGATGTTAACGGGTGGGTGAGCGGGGTGGAGCGTGGAGCGTGGAGCGATATACGAGTTAAGCGGTCGGCCTATAGAGCGCGCTGTGTGAAGGCTAACTTCTTTACTCTCGGTTTATGTGCCTCTAAGCATAAAAGAATTGCGTTGCTACCCTGAAGAAGCATCTCAGGGGCATTAAGGCGTCTTTGGTTCTTTAGTCATTAGCAACGTAAGACTTAGTGTGTATTGGTCTTAAAATCTGTTGAACAACTTAATGTGGTATGTAATATGGTTACACCTCGTTAAATTCTTATGAAACTACCGCTAACTTTAATCGGGTTCAATAACAAGTTATTGATACTGTTATTTCTCTTCTCACTGACAGGAAGAGTGACATCGCTGATTTGCAACTAAAATTAAAAAATGTGAGTAATGTCACAAAACACTGAAAGTACAGTAGGTTAGCGTTACACAAACACGCTCAAGCAACGCAGACATAGACATCACATACATACTTGAAATACCAACTCACCTTCAGAACAAATTGTTCAAAAATTCCGTATCTGTGAAAGTTGTTGTGTGCGTTGCTCGAGCGAAATACGTATAAAGTTTACCTTCTGTATGCTCAGTATTTTTTAGTAATGTTGTAAGTTGTGAAATTCCATACCACATTTTTCTATTTGTAATATAATCCCTGAAAAGAGTGAATTGATTGGCAAGCTATATTTTTTGTTGTGATTTCTTAATTGTCTGTCAATTCAAATTGACGTCAACAGGAAGTGAGCACAGGAAACATAAATCGGTGTAATAGCACTATACTCATTTAAACATCCATAAATTGGATTTTCCTCCTGTCCCCATTAACCATTAAAACAAAATATTTCCTTGCATAAAAAATAATTTTGAAAAACTGGTTGTAATCAGTTACAAGGCTGAGTTAGTTTAGCTAAGCATACAAGTACTATTTACCAGGGACACAACCCCGGAATCCTTTGGGCAATGAGGGAATAGCCTCACAAAATTAACCACTTTAAAAGGAGTCAATGTAACTGATGATGCAAGCTAAATTAAACATGATAAGGACTTGGCTGCAAATTGCTAAATTTAGAAAATATTAGCCTGTAAAATATTAACAATTTTGAATAAAAATGGTTACAAAATTCTGTTTTTTCTACACTAATCAGATGCTAAGCTATTAGATATGCTATGAAAATGAGCAATAGGTACAAGATCAAATATTTTATATTTTAAAAGTTAACGTAGACAACAACATGGTATGGAATAGTGGGATTTTTATAGATTAAAAACCACCATAATTATTATTTCTAGAAAACCTAAAGTGCTTCAATAATTCTAAATAAGCCCTCAAAATATACATTATCAAATCATCAAGTGTTTTTATCAATGTATATTAGATAGGTAGCTGTGATGTCAAAGAACTAAGATAAATTATTTTTCAGTTCCAGAGTGCTGCATTAGAGAATGAATGATATTTGAATAATTGTATTGTGATGTCATCATTTGTTATAGCAAAAAACTATTGAAATTATTTAAATAAAAATTGCAATAAAAAATATTGTTTATTTTATTTTGACCTTACCATTGATGTAGTACTAAATAACAAGAAATACATTGACATGACGTTAAAATATTTTATTAAAAATTTATAATACAAGTAAAAATTTAAATGCCATAATTTTTTTTTTGGAATTATGTAGTTTATTTCATAATTCTTAAACTTAAATTTTAAAAAAATAATGGAACCATAAAATAAATCTAAATACTAAATTAAGCTAGTAATCACTTTGATATCTATATGACTTAATAGAATACTGCTTAAAAATATTTAAAAATAAAAAAGCTTAACATTAAAACATTTGAGTGTTTTAACAAAACTGTTTTTCTTTAGGTTAATAGGGTTAATGTGATAAGAATGCACAAATGGTGTTTGTAAATTCATTAAGTAATTGTTTATGTCCAAGTTGTAAGCAATCTTTTACTCACAGAACAATAGATTACACATAGCAGTAGAAAACTTAAAACTTATATACATATTAATATTGGGACTATAAGTCATGGGCCTCATCATTACTTGTAAGGGAAATAACACTAGATCACCATTAGCACTATTTGATGCTATTTTTATCACTCAAGAGTGACGGGAGGTAGACTTAGAACCTCTTCAAAAACTCTTCTGAGCAAATCCTGGCGCGCGCATTTACAGCAAGTTTCATTTCACTTATTTCCTTATCAATTTCCTCCATGAAGTATATAACAAAATCGACCAATTTGTGCTTAAACATTTGCTCAGTGTGGAAGTTTGTTATTAAGAAACTAATATGATATCCGTCCACCGGTTTCCGCCTCAAAACGATAAAGTTTTCCGCCCTCATCATCATGAAGCGCATAAACTTCTTGCACAAAATCTTTTCGATCTCATCCGCCTGTTTGATCATAATGCTCACTCTGATAGAGTTGATCGATGATTCAATCAACACTTTCTCGTTGGCGTTACGCGAAATGATCACTGGATTCAGCAGTAGCTCTTTACTTGTTCTAACCTCGACCTCCGGTTTGTTGTATCTTTCCACTACTTGAGATGAAAAGTGTTCTAAACACATAGCCGCGGTTAGTGTGTGGCGAACGGCAGTTAAATAGGGCTTCAACGTAGCAGACATTTTAAGAAAATTTATAAAAATTTAGAAATCTACTACCACACCTACAGTATTTGACGCACCACTTGACAGTTATGACATAGATTTGATTACTCATACAAAATAGTGATGTCTATTGACCTTTACATCGCATTGGTGATGCACGTCAAAGACCATGTAGGTGTTATTGTTTTTTTTTAATGAAATTATGAATCACATTCAAATTCAGGGGCCTTTGAGCACCTGCCCTTATTGAATATTTTTTTTAATAATTCGTCGTCATAGATTAAACATCTGCATCAGCTTATCGCCGGCTCCACAACACGTTGATCTCAAGGGCCCCAACGCCCCTCGTCCAACGTGTGGATCTAGAAAAACGCTCATTCCAACGTTGATGCCAATTCTATTATTCTATAGCATTGGCATCAACGATAACATATGGTTCCACATGTTAGTCGAGTGGCGTTGGGGCTTTCCGTAGTATTAGTTTACTCTTTGGTTGGGGCCAACGTGTGGAGCCGGCGAAAGAATAATAATTAAAGTAACTAAAAGGTATCAGTTAAAGTATTTTATTGCTTGGGGGTCACTGACCTCTCTAATACCCATAGTTATTTGTGGGTCAAATAAATAAGTTAATTTTTATAAATACTACGATACTATCTTTCAACTGCGTATGTCATTCTATGTGCTTCCCCGGGTCTCAAACTATCATAACCTTTTAGGCGTAAAAATTACTGACAGACATACAGACGTAGGCATTACCACAGCAGAATGTTGTCTTATTTTGTATGTTGTTCTATATTTAGTGATCCATGCCATTGATATTTTCGCAACTTTTTAAATTTGTGCATCCAGCCGTTTTTCTATACTTATTTACGAAATGGTTTTTAATTTTCTGCTGGGGTAACGTTTTGCTGATGGCTAGATCTCGCAAACTACCTATTCTGTGGAATATTTTTTGAATTTAAGTAGATGGTAATTTGTGTTCTTATTAATATTCGTTTCTTTTTTTAAATATTACACCGTTTAGTAGATGTGAGATACATTTTAAAAAACGAAATTAGCTTGTAGTTTCCAAACTATTTATTTATTATAATTTATTCCCATGATTGTGGCATTTGTCCGCGGAAGCGACGGAAAACCACACCCTCCCGCCAGAAGTCTTCCATGACGACGTGAAAAAAGCAGTCTGAAATGCTTACCACAATCGCCAAGAAGTTGACGTTGCGTCTCGACTTCGAGCATCTGCATCCTCGGCGTGTAATGGATCTTCTGGTTGTTCTTGACGGTTCGCTATAGGCGCATTGGCTTCAGAAATATCATTCATCCTCTGCACTTCCGTGAGATTTGTCTTTAGAAAGATGATGAAAATATTTAAAAAAAGTAATATGAAAAAATAAAAATAATATATTTTTGTAAGTTTATTGGGATTCATGAAAGGTTATCTTGTTTCAATCTATACTTCTATACCAATATTATAAAGCTGAAGAGTTTGTTTGTTTGAACGCGGTAATGTGAGGAACTACAGGTCCGAATTGAAAAAAAAAATCGTTGGACAGCCCTTTTATCAAAGAAGGCCATAGGCTTTAATTAAGCAGCAATGAAAAATGTTACAAAAACGGGGAAAATTTACGCGTACGAAGTTGCGCGGGTCAGCTAATCTTTTTTAAGCAGGTGTTTTTTTTTTATTTAATACTTTTAGTGCTTACGCATTAGCAGTACGTAATTAACTGTAACTACCGAAAATTTGAGCGAAAATGATTGGTAACTAATTTTGCACAATTTCAAAGCTATCTTTATAAATAATTTATATTCAGTCTTCATTTAATTCAGTTTCAGTAATTTAATTATGTCAATAGCGAAAAAAAATCAGAATCGATTATTTCAAGAACAGCTGATTGCACAAATTTAAAAAGTTGCGCATATTTCAACGGTATCATTCAAATCTTGAAAGGAGACAACATTCTGCTGGGCTAACGTAACGCTGAATATTTCAATTATTTTTAGTCGATAAAAAGTATTGAAAATGCAATGAAAAGAGCCTTAGGGAAAAGAGAAAAAAATAAAATCAAGTTACAAAAGTTTGTGGCAACCATAAACAAGAATAAATGATTTTCCTTTGTCATTTTTTTTCAACTGGTAATTGAAAACAATGATGGCGACCGATCGTAAAGTGATGGTAGTATAACGATAACGGCATGAGTTTTATTAACATTTCTGTAGATAAAGTTGTACTAAATACATTTTTAACAACTCTAGTGCACATATGACCAATTAGTGTAATAGTAATAACAATCTGAAACCATGTCGCGAGAGTTTGACCACCTTTTCAAATTGCTGATAATCGGTGACAGTGGTGAGTGGGCGAGGCCTGTGATGTTTTAACTTTACAACCGATATTTGGATCTGTGCAACTTAGTCAACGATGTGATGTTAATATGTTTTAGGTGTGGGTAAGAGCTGTCTTCTTCTCCGGTTTGCCGACAACACATTTTCCGGTAGTTACATTACTACGATAGGCGTCGATTTCAAAATAAGAACTTTAGAAATAAACGGTGAGCGAGTGAAGCTTCAGATATGGGATACGGCGGGGCAGGAGAGGTTCAGGACGATTACCAGCACGTATTACCGAGGCACCCACGGCGTCATCGTCGTGTACGATGTTACGAATGGAGAGTCCTTCGCCAATGTCAAGAGGTGGCTCCATGAGATTGAACAGAATTGTGATGTTGTTAATAAAGTCTTAGGTGAGTACTCTACCCTTTATTTTGTCTTGAATCTTCTTTAAATCGTGTTCTTCAATAATTATAATACCCATAATATTACTTTGCGAGTTCGATTTCGCCAGGATGTCCTATGTCCTACCTACTGACACACATTATGGGATTTTATTAGTGCATGAGTTTTCATTAAATTCCAAAAACCTAAGTTAAAAATCCGAAACATTAAATTTTATGACAATTACTTACTCAATACTTGAATGTTTGTAAAACAACATAGAATGAAATAACCATGCATATTCCACTATGACAACATCAAGAAAAACTATTTAACAAAAACTAGATCTTCAGTCACACTCTGATTGCCATGGCACAGACAGTTAAATCTTTTTAAGTAATGATTATATAACATAGCTTTCTAATGATTAAGTAAAATGGTCCAAAACAATGTTTTTATATTTTTTCCAAAGCCGCACAAATTAATTAACTGTGACTCATAAAACAATCCCTAGAGCTAGAATTACTATGTAAGGATGATAATTTTGTTTAATTCAGTATTGTTGAGTCATTTTGAAATGTTAAATTGTAAGAGGAAATACAAACAGATAAGATGGGATGGTTATACCACATTTTAGGCATTTACAATATAATATTTGCATTCCATTGACTATTCCTGTATGATTACATAGTATTTATTTACTAGTTTTAGTCTGTGTCTTTGCTTGGATTAAGTGTGGAATGAAAATTGCAGAATGTGGAATGAAAAATTTAGAAAAATTTAACTCTTAGCTATTTAAATGAAAGCTGAATGAAATGTTTAGAAACAAAAGTTTCTTAACCACCTTTTAATCTTCAGTTCTTTTGTCAACAGTTGCTAAGCAACTTATTGTTTAAGCATTTCACATTTATTTCAGCTTTTATACATATAAGTAATAGAGCTCAATTTTACTAAAATTCTATCTTTTCCATTAAGCCAGAAAAGATACCTCTGCAATTTTTAAACTTGATAGGTCAGGTTTGTGCTGGTGAGTGTGTGAAATAGTGTCGTTGTACTCCAATATTTATATCAGTATCATCATATAAAATCTATGTTTTGACATTTCTTAAAGAGTTGTTGTTTTGACTAATTGAAAACTAGGCCATTTTGTGCTCAAGCAATGCATGCATATACATTGGGCACTTGGTTCCTTAAGTGTTCTGAGATAATGATGTCTTTGTGTGCTTAAGTTGAACAGAGTATGTACAAAACTTATCTTCTAAACTCTTAGTGTTTTGGACCTGAGTTTTGCTTCTTCTTCATGACCACATAAAGTTGTTGCTCTGCCCACCAGACCGCTGCATTCAAAACTATTTTGATCATCTGGACTTTTGGAAGTTCCATCTACAGATCTCCTTCATCACACCTGACTATTTCATTGATGTTCTACTATAGCCCCTTTTTATCATAATTCATATTAAATTTACAATTGAAATATTTATTTTTCAGTTGGTAACAAGAATGACTGTCCATCAAGAAAAGTGGTAGTAACGGAAGATGCACAGAGATTCGCCAATCAGATGAACATACCATTGTTTGAGACAAGCGCAAAGGAAAACATTAATGTGGAGGAAATGTTCCTCACTATCACTAAAATGGTAAATATTATATTTTAAACATAATTATTAAGTACCTGGATGACTGCAGTCAGCTTGCTTGGTATTTTTTTTAAACAACTGTTCTAAAAATGAAATCTAGCTAGATCAATTTATCACCCCCAAAACCCCCTGCTACTAAAATGTTATTAAAATCTTTGGAGCCATGGCTGATTTATTGAATTTGAATTGCTTGTTTATGGGTATTAGATTCATCATAATAAGGACCTGCTTCATTATGTGATTCTGTGCCTCTAATAAATAGGGGTATAACAAAAAAAAAAAAGTAAGCAATGCTTAAAACTACTTTACCTACCTTTATGGTCATACTATGGTATAAAGTGCATAAATGTTTATTTTCGAGGCCTTGAGACAGTCCATGATTCCTTTGTTATGTTCAAACATTTATGCAGTTACAGGAGTGCAAATAATATTCAGCATGCATAAAATTTGTATGGCTTAGAAAACATTTATTCATGAATTTGAAAAACATTCAGCGTTTTATATACTTTTAGTGTAAATGTACTTATACTATTTATTCTGTAGTAAAGGGGCATACCTCTCTATAGTTATAGCTATACACCTTTTCACTAGAGGTACATATGGATATTTACCACCAAATATTAGTTAACTAACATCAAATAGGGCTTTTTTTCACTAATTACTTTCAACGCCCCTAATGCGTCCATCTCCGGAAATAAATATGTAATATCGATCTTCATAGGCTACACAATGTGTAGTGATAGTTAAAACCTTCAATAAATTGATGACACATGCATAGATAATGATTAGCACTAATGGGACCTTGCATCTTTGTGCTTCATAGTAACGCTTCCTGTGACATTCCATAGCGAAGGTTGCAAATAGTTTGAATATTACCTGTTTTACTATGAATTTTTAGTAAAGAAATCAAAGTTATTGTTGTTGATACACATATGGTTTTGAAACTCGGCATGCAAGCATTCAATACTTTTTCTACAATTATAAACTCTTCCCTAATGAACGCCTCAAAGTGTATTTCTGTTGGCGTGTCCTATTAGCACTCACTGGTCGAAAGTTCCTGGTGAATCTGAATGTTCTTATCACGAGGGTGTAGTCTGGTACACCTTTGATCACAAACTACAGTTGGATCAACGTAACTAGGCCAGACTGAAGTAGGCGACAAGTGGTTGCGCAGATGCATTTTCATATTTGTAATCGACTAAATATAATTAATCGTTTTCGTAAGTAATTTTAGGGTCGCATCTCTATGACATGCGCGAAAGTGATAAAAACCTAACTTCAATCCGGTCAAGTTACGTTGATCGTACTGTACAGGAAGTTATGGCTACTAGGTGTACAAAGCCTTTATGAAAATAGAATATATAAAGTACAGTTCATGGTGGTGCCTCTTTAAAATTCTAATGACTTTGTTTTCCTGCATTGAAACAATCTGCCCTTCATGTTATTGTCGGCCGATTGATGCCAGCAGCAAGAAGTTATGTAACTTGGAAGTAAGGAAGTAAAATACTATACACTTGTGTTAAGTCATGACTCTATATTTAATGCCAAGGTAGGAAAGCAATATGCAAGCCAGAGGGAAGCAGGTCATTAGTGTAACACCATCAAAGTCTTCTATGTCGGCAAACATATGTGTTAGGCAAAATATATCTTAATGCTTTTATGTATTATACTAATATTATAAAGCTGAAGAGTTTGTTTGTTTGGTTGAACGCGATAATCTCAGGAAGTACTTGGTTTGAATTGAAATTTATTTTACTGTTGTTTTATCGAGGAAAGCTATAGGCTATATAGCATCACGCTACAACCAAAAAATGTTGCAAAAACAGGGAAAATTGACCCAGACGAAGTTGCGTGAGTCACCGTTCGCGTGGATGTCGGTTTACTAGCATTTTACGTCGCCGCTTGTAAAAATGAGATCAAGCTGCTAGCTATAGTTATACTTATCCAATTTTGATGAAATCTGCAAGGGGGGCGTCTATAAATTACTTACGTGATTTTTGACCCCTCCCCCTTCATAACACTAGTCAAATGTGAGTCGCTCACATGAGGTATGAGTGAGGTATGTCAGAGTTGTATTTTATTTATCTGAATATACATATAGAAATCATCTATTATAATTATTTCAGGTACTAAAATCGAAGCTTGAAATGAAGGAAAGGCAAAACGTGACATCAAACGACACGGTACATCTTAAGAAGAATCACAAAACACACAAAAAGAAATGTTGCTAGTGGTATGCGAGACGCCATTGTGCCACGGACAATGTTCTCTATGCTCAAATATGGAAAGATTTGCCACCTAGCAGGTTAACGAAAGAGGTTTAAATAAGCACCATAGACTATGGTAACATCAATTTTGTTAGTGTGCAGCCTAATTAAAAAAAATGTCAAAACAACTGCTTTGATAATATTGCAATTTTATGTGAAAAGCGCTCATATGTTCTGTCTGTTTAAGTATAAATGCAAATGTATTAAAACATACTTGTTTAAGTTAAATTCATAGTGATGTTTACAATTTCATAACCAATGCACCAAAAGCCGATATGGAATGCTATTAAAAATAAGCAATAATTTAAAAATATTAGGATTTAATGTAACATATAAACTTCATTTCATTCTTTCCTTTTTAGTTTGACCAAGTATATTATTACTGTTATTAAATTGTACCTCTCTGGGACTCTATGGTATAGTTGGAAACAGACATGCCGAATCTCGATGTCTCTTATAAAAATAGCAATGAAATGGAGTCTGCTCTATGAATACCAATCTGACGTTGAGTCCTCTCCACCAAGGTAGTCAGGCATAGTCGGCTTCTTGGTCAGACTGATCCTTGAGGACAATCTTTAAGTATGAAAGTGGTGGCACAACAGATCTAATTGGATCATGCATCATGGGCCTCTATCCAGATACAATGAATATCTATTTAAAATCAAATTATTGGACCTTGATTTAATGTAAAAGTTAGTATATCTCATTTTATGACATCTGTCAACTGTTTGTCCAGATGAAAGAGACATATTAACCTATAAAAGTCAAATATTTTGAAATATGTTGACCATAGTGACATAGAGCCCAGCTGAGGTAGCTAATATCCGAATGAATACTGCCAGAACCTTGAAAATGTATAGAAAGCCTTGCAACAACTTGCTGGGTAGAACAATCTCATATTTTAAGAGCATGTACATATTATGGATTTATTTACTCCAAAAATTATTAGAATATTACGAATGCCTAGTTAATGAATGAGTGTAATCTAATTTTATCAAAATTATTGTGATGGAGTTTAAAAAGTTTGACGAATGTTAGTATAAGGAAGTATACCATTAATGTTATTTTTTATTAAATGATAATCATTGAATAGTAATGATTTTTTATGGGTCACAGTGGGTTTGAACGTTCGTGATTCACGAACACGCTATTACCACAAAAAACCAAGGGTACAGAAGGTAATCTCATGTATGTGCTTCGATTTTTATACCTACGCTCGGCTGTTGCGCTAGGGCTGTCAACTTTAGCTGCGTGATGCAATAAAATTAAAATTATTATGATGGTGCCACAAGTATCTTGTGGAATGAATAAAACTAATTATAAAATAATTCAAGTTATAATAATACAACGTGTATTAGAAAGCTGTGGTCATATTCAATGTTGGTATGTGCCCATGATACTGAGTGCACATAACTAATTTTATCAAAATCGGAGTACCCTAAAATTTTATAATTTTTTTATTCCTTTATTTAAAAAAAAAAGTGACTTAAAAAGGTCTATGTCCTAAATTAATCGAATCGGATTTTGCACCACGCCATACGCCTTTCGCTACTGAAATTTGACAAAAACAAAAAGAATATGCTATATCTATATAACAGCATATTGCAACCGGCTATGGCACCATGGTAGTTGCTGTCCGCTGCTGAAATTTGACCACACCTTTCTATTACACGTATGTATATAATTACTTCGACGATTTCTACGCTATCGAAGTGTAGAAATCGCCGGAAGTCATTCGTTCCATGCACGATTACGCATTATAATTTATTTAAATTCGCATTCTTTATAACGATAAATGTAGTAAGACAATCATAAACAAAACGTTTTACAAGTACACGAAAAACGTGACTTAATACGTGCCTAGCGGGTAGCACCCACGCCTACACTGGTCTGAAGTGGTCTATGATTCCGTTACCGGCAACGATGTCTATATGTGCATTACTGAAGCGAGGTATGTACATGAATGTTACCTTTGTACTGCAGGTATTTCGTGCACATTGGCGTAATTAACACTGAAGGCTGAAGTAATTATAAAACTGAATGGAAAACACCAATAGCGTCTAAAAGGTATCGTAATTTACTTTTTAGGCATAATATTGCGGTTCTAGGGTGGATTTTACTATAAAAATAATTGCGATGAATTAGATCAATTTTGTTTGCTGTCTAGCGGTCACCTTGCATACCGTGGTATACCCAGGGGGGGGGGGGATGTCAGTCCAAGTGTAAAACCTTACAATAACACCGGGATATGACCAATTGCCTGTTGGACTTGTTCGACGAGACGGGGTGCAATTGACATCTTACAAAATAACTTCAGCAATGTTTTTTTTTTTTTTTTTTAAAAATCGGTGGAGAGGTTTGAACTCCTAAATCTGCCTCTTCTGGGTATAGATACGTTCTTGTATAGATAATAAAAACTGACGCATGCCCGACCGTGTTGCATTTACATCAGCAATAAGAGAGTAATCTCAACTAACTCACGATACCACCAATTAAAGAGTTAGCTTAGCACAAGACAATGGTTAATCAAACTTATAAAGAAAGTATTATTTCCTTAAAAAAAATAACTAAACATATTCTGGCAATAATGAGCTGATCACATATTATGGTAATCCAGTGAGATATTTATATTTTTCTATTATAATATTGGCTTGTTGTTTACAGTATTCTGTAATCAAAATTCCAAATTTATTTATTTAAGTTTAGAAGATATTGTTTGTTTGATGTTAATATCAGTCTTAACCTTCAAATTGTACAATTTGTGTTCAATAAAAAAAAAAATCATTATGGCTAAAATAATATTGAGTTATCCCTAAACTATTTATGCATATCAGAAAGGTATTGTTGCTGTGACAAAAATGAGGTCTCAGTGAATAAATAGATAAATTTTAAATGAAGTGACTTAGTTTATGGATAGCTTTTAAACCATGCATTTTGTGTACATTTAACTGGAAATAAACAGCATTAGTCTGCTCATAGGCGTGCCCAGGGGTAAATTTACCCTTTTTTCCCAAGGATTTTGGGGTAATTTCAATTCCAAATCGTCCACTGGGTATGCCTATGTTCCTGCTTTATCTTATGTTATATTATAGCTTTATATATTATGGCTGAATATGATTGCGTTCTTCAGTTTATGTATAAAGTCGTTGTTATTTGTACTACCTGTAATGTCTTTCTTTTTATATAAGTTTGAAATAAAACAATATAGTATTTATATTTGATATCTAAAAGACGAAAGTAAATGTTATAATAAATTTGTATGTATTATGGTAATATTATTTATGTAAACTAATTGATACTAAAAATCGGCATCGGATTGAGAGTTTTTTATTCAAAATTTCGACCAAAAATAAGTTTCTTGCAGAATTATTTTGTTTTGTTGACGTTTTAGCCAAATGAAAAAGGGGCGTCTAAACGAGCCATTTTTTACGACAAATGGTGGCGGCACTATTGGCAACTAATTGTTCGGCCAATAATGACAATATGTCTACAATTGTATGGAACATGATCCAGTCTCCTAAACGGGCTACACAACCCGGCAACAATAAAATAGAGGGCGACTGAAACAACATTGCGGAAAATAGATCGCTCAGCGATCATCCGGCAACCATCAAATCAATATTGGAGAGTGCTGCTATGTTGCCGGCCACATCATTGCCGGCACAAATTGCCGTAAAAAATGGCCAGTTTCGACGCCCCTTTATGGCCTCCGGATCTAAATACATACTGTTTTTTTTTATTTTAGTACAAGGAGGCTCATATCAACTTTCATACATATAACACAAGCCGTAATGATGATGAAATATAGTTTTAGCTTCGGACTGAATTTTATTTAACTACAGTATGTAATATTTGTGGCATTTTTTTACTATAAGAGTTACAGCAGTTTCTTTTGATGTTTATTTAAAATTGTTTGCATCCCTAAACATGTGTGGAATACCAAATATGACTTACTGGTTGCCGATATCATTCCGTACACAATGTTTGTACAATATTTATGGCGGTTTTTTATGAAGCGTGATTGTAACGCGCCATTACTCATTATTATTTATAGAAAGTATTGTTCATGAGTCATCATATTGTTTTAAATACATAGTTGTAAATATATCCCCTATTTTCATCATAATATATCTATTGTTTTATTATATTCAATTTACCTGCTGCTTGATCAAAAAAATTAATGGTCGAGAAATAAAGGCAAAAAAAAGGTGTTCTAAACATTTTTGAGCGATCAAATGTTTGTTCATGTAGTAAGTGCAAATACATAATTATGTAAAATACTTATGCCCGTTTATGTCAAACATTTGATCACAGCACAATCTTTATGGCATACTTATACCCTGAACTTCAAAGTGGGCGGGAGGTGTAAAAATGGCGGCAAACATGTCGCTATTTTTACAGCTCTGCGTTTAACGTGTAAAATATACTTGAAATATATTTATAACTAGTTGGAAAGAACGAGACTTTGTGATTCAAAGAAGAAAAGTTAAATTAATATATTACCTCTGTGGCGCGGTAGTATAACCGACTCGACTGCTACGCAAGAGATCGTGGGTTCGATCCCTACCCAGAATAAAACTTTGTGTGATGAGCACGATGGTTTATTCTGTGTCTGGGTGTTATATAAATGTATTTAGAAATATATAAGTATGTTTATCAGTTGTCTGGTTTTCATAGTACAAGCTCTGCTTAGTTTGGGATCAAACGTTGTATGAGTTGTCCCAAGATACATACATATTATAGATAAATAACACCCAGACACAGAATAAACCATCTCAGCACACAAAGTTTTATCCTGGGTGGGGATCGAACCCACGACCTCTTGCGTAGCAGTCGGATACACTCCCACCGCGCCACAGAGGCAATTATTATAAACTTGAAAGTGGCAAAAAGACTTTGTGATTCAAAGAAGAAAACTAGAAATAAAGTTGAAACTGGCGAATGCACAGAATGTGCGAGCCATAATCAGTACCTAACATAATCCCTACCGAGTAATATCGGCGAGATGAAACAAAAAATACCGGGCAAGTGCATGTCGGGCCACGCACAATGTAGGGTTCCGTAGCCCCCCCCCCCCCGTCTTTCCATCCGAATAATGCGGCTTAAGAAGTGGGTTTTCTGTTGTTTTTGTTTCATACTTACAGCGTTATACCTACATAATAATAATTTTCAATGGAATTTGTACGAAATTTTTGTTACTTCTCATTTGATCAGCTGTTACTCGTAAACTTGTAAAGCATACGGGTAATACAAACGAATTCCTAAATCTAAAAATAGTCTAACGACGACGTATCTAATGATAATGATACACTTATAGATACAAAAAAGTGTATCCATGCAAAATTACACCTTCTAGCTGTAAGTCTCTGAGCTAAACAGCGGACGGACAGACAGACATGGCGAATCTATAAGGGTTCCATTTCGCAATTTTGGCTACGGAACCCTAAAAAAAAATGAGACGTCCAGGTGTAAAATGGGAGGGGGGGACGCTTAACCAGACGCGAATGCTCTTTTGCGTTATGGTAACATTAGTCTGAAAACGTTTAAACACAAATGAAAGTCATGTTATACTTAAAAAATATTTATAGGCTAATTTGATTATCTACTTAATCTCTATGAAGTGGATCGATTTTACATTCCTTTGCTACAGTGATATCTCCGTTATCATCGACACTCATTATCGTAGTGCTACCCTCTCCCATACTTTCCATATCCAAGGCGTACAATATCTTATTTATTTCAAATTTAGCCCTAGCTTGCATTGGTGGAGAGAATTTTCTTAGATGAGCGGTAATATACATCCCATAATTGGTTAATTCATCGTTTGTCATTTCAGCTTTTAATGTTTGAATTGCTTGGTTGTACATCGACGTTGTTTGGGCATCACTGTCTGATTTAATTTTATGACGATTGTGGATCTTAGAGGCTGATGGTTGTAAATTAACTCGGGGTGGACTATCAGAGGAATCTTCATCCTGAAATCAATTAGAAAAAGCGACCTGCTTAATTGTAACGTAAGTTCAGAAATTAGGTAGCCTGAAAATCGGTTCCGTTAGTTACTATTGAAGCAACGACAAAGCTGCTATAAACCTAATACTGAACTAAAAAATTATAAATCTAGCCTATGTCACTCATGAAATACTTTATCCCAAGCGCGCCCATTGAGAAAGAAATTGCCATACATACGTACACTTGTAAAACATTAGCCTGCGTCTTATGACGCACTCATTCAAAAATAAAAAAGTAAAAAAAAAAAGAGAAAAGTAGGTTTACCGTAATAATATTAATAAATGTCATCTCAGGAACTACTAGACCGAATTGAAAAATTATTTTACTGTTTACATTTATCGAGGAAGGCTATATAACATCACGCTACGACCGTTATGAGCGGAGCAACATTGAAAAATGCGCGGGTCAGCTCTGCTCTATGAATACCTACATTAAGTACAATCAGTAGGTACTTATGTTATTGGTTGAACTATATCTGGCCGCACCGAATCGTATTTACTATTTTTTCCGTCATTTTTAGAACCGTCACTTACTAAAGCGAGAACGAGTGGGAACGCGACCGCACGTGGCAGAAACGACGAGGTGCTAGGCAATACACTAGTTCAACCCTTAATCGAGCTAGATATAACGTAAATGCTGAAGCTTATACCTTCAAATATTACATCAGCTATATATCATACTTACGCCTGACTTAGCTTCTTGCATCCAAAAGGTATTTACGTGTCTCTTTTTACTTCGTGCCATTAATTCGTCCATTTCTTTGTACGCGTACCATTTCGTCGTGTATTCAGTGTCGCCACCGTTACTGCTCTCTGTAGGTACGTATTAGATAATTTAATATCAACTAAATAGGAATCTCATAACGACACCTTAAGAGGTTTTGCTGATAGGGTGTTCAGTCTTGAGGTTGCAAAATAAAACTCACGTGTGATGTATAAGTAAAAGGTGAAAGAGGTATATTAAATAAAAGTGGCACGTTATATTTACAAAATAAGGTTCGCAAGTTGTATTGCATGTAGCAAGTCAGTGCATCGCGACCGACCAATCACGACGACTGCGGTGCATTCTCGGCGCCATATATAAACGTGTGGCACAGCGCGCGGCTTAGTGCATAAATAGTTATTGCGTTGGGATGTCGTCTTTTTCAGCACGCGCGCTACGGTGTCGGCGTCGCGATGTCGGGCGCTATCGGCGGCTTGGCATGTAGGACGCCACATCACTCCCCCTCAAGCGAAGCGTACGTTGTGTTTCACCGTGCGGCCGGATCTTGTGACGTAGGCGCTGCTCGGTGAAGACGATGACGTTGCGTTGTCGCTAGGGGTCATGATCGAAGATGCAGTGTCGCTCGATGCGTGGATCCGTGGCACTGCGCCGCATGATGCTGTGCTCGATGATCTAGTGGGTGAAGCTGTGTCGCTCGGTGCGTGGATCGGTAGCGCTGCGCCGCTCGGTGCTGTGTTGCAGATATAGGCCGGCTTTAATCTGTCGACAGAAATAACAGCGGTGCGAAGCGGTAACCGCAGTGTAAAGTGTTTCCCGTCTGGGCTGCGCTGTAAAACTTCGTACGGGCCATCATATGGAGGTGTGAGAGGTTTGCGTACGGTATCGTTGCGCACAAACACATGTGAGCAGGTTGCGAGATCCTTGTAGACGAAAGTGTTCATCGTTGATGCTCGAGCTCTCGGAGAAGGTGTTAGTGACGTCATCGTTTCGGTCAGCTGACGGACGAAATCCGCGTCTTCAATGTTCGACGTTGTAGGTACGAAGAAATCAGACGGAATGCGAAGAGTCGAGCCGTATGTCATTAATGCCGGGCTGACAGATGAGTCGTCACGTAGTGCATTTCTAAGCCCTAGTAGTACCGTAGGAAGTTCGTTGACCCACCTCCCGTCGTTCGTTCTCGCCATCAGTGCCGCTTTGAGGGAACGATGCCATCGCTCGATTTGTCCGTTCGCTTGGGGATGAAAAGCCGTAGTCCGTATTCGAGTTACGCCGAGTTTCTTCATGAGTGAGGTAAACAGTGACGACTCGAATTGTCTCCCTTGGTCCGTAGTAATCTGCAGAGGACAGCCGAATCGTGCTATCCACCCGTCGTACACAGCCTTCGCGACGGTCTCAGCTGTGACGTCACGTGTGGGAATTGCTTCAGGCCATTTGGTACAGCGATCTATCATCGTCACGAGGTATCTATAATCTTCCGATGGAGGTAAGGGCCCGACTATATCGACGTGCACATGTTCGAAACGCGACGACCGTTGAAACTCGCCGAGTGGACTCACGACGTGTCGTTGAACTTTAGCGCGTTGACAGCTGATACATGATTTCGCCCAAGTACCTACGTCCTTGTTGATCGACGGCCAGAAGAACTTTGTAGTCATAATTCTTCGCGATAGTCGTACTCCCGGGTGACTAAGTTCGTGCTGCGCTTTGAAAGCTGGGACGCGATACGGCGGTGGTAGGTATGGACGAGCGTTCGCTGTTGATGTTTCGCACCATATCGGTCGTTGAACTCCCGGTAGGTTGACGCGCGTAAACTTGAGATTCGGATTTTTCATAGATTCGCGTAGTTCGGAGTCCTCTTGTACCTCCGCGAGTCTATTATAGTCGACGGTTGCGTTGAGTACTTCGACTTCAGCGATACGTGACAACGCGTCAGCTGCTTCGTTCTTATCACCGTGAATGTACTTGATGTTAGTGCAAAATTGACTGATGAAGTGTAGTTGTCGCTCTCGTCTTGGTGTGTCGCTGCTACTCGGCGTTCTTGTTAGCGCGTACGTCAGTGGCTTGTGGTCGGTACATATTGTGAGGTCATTGCCCTCTACGAGTCGGCGTAAGCTCTTAACAGCTGTATACATTGCTAATAATTCGCGATCGTATACACTGTACTTACGTTGCGTCTCGCTCATCGTTTTGGAGTAGAAAGCGAGTGGTTTCCACGTATTGTCGATCTTCTGTTGTAGAACGGCACCAATACTGCTGTCAGATGCGTCGGTGAGAAGACATAGTGGAGCGTTAGGTATGGGATGCGATAAGACGGTGGCCTCGAGTATGCTTTGTCGGCATTGCTCAAAGGCTTGTTCGGCTTCGGGTGTCCATAATATTGGTGATTTATCGTTTTTCTTACTATTGTGTAGGTATTTGTTTAACAGATGTTGATGTTCGGCTTGGTGGGGTAGGCAGCTACGGTAGAAGTTTATCATACCTAGGAATCTTCTTAATTCTTGAACTGTGCTTGGTTTTGGAAACTTGAGTATGGCTTGTATGCGATCTTCACGGGTTCGAAGTGTTCCACCATTTTGTCAGCCATCGCAGCTAGGCCTTCGAGCGACGATTCGGTGTTCACGGCGAGCACGGCGCGCACTTGCGTAGGTAATTGATTGAGCCACATTACCTTTAACGCCTCTTGGGTCAGCAATTTCCCGCCTAAATCAGTCATCTTGCGCAGTAACTGGCTAGGCTTCATGTCGCCGAGTTCTAAGCCGCTGAGCAGCTTCTGCAACTGGCGATGGTCGGACTCTTGAAACGTGGAAATCAGCCTATTTTTCAGTGTAGCGTATTTGTTGCTCGCGGGCGGGCTCAGCACGATGTCGGCGATCTGCTCCAGGTCGTTGCAGCCGAGCAACGGGACGACGAGATTGAACTTCTGATCTTCTCCAATTCTGCTAGCCGCAACGGCGGCTTCAAACTGCGCGAACCATAGGCGTGGGTTTTGGCGCCAAAATGGCGGCAGACGCGCAGGCAGCGAGATTGTGGCGACGTCACACGTAACGGTCGTTACCTGTTCTTTCACGTCTTCTACTTCTTGTGGGCTGGTTTCCTCTGTAGACATCTTGGAGTTGCTCCTTGATCACGTCGGGGTCACCAATTTGCTGATAGGGTGTTCAGTCTTGAGGTTGCAAAATAAAACTCACGTGTGATGTATAAGTAAAAGGTGAAAGAGGTATATTAAATAAAAGTGGCACGTTATATTTACAAAATAAGGTTCGCAAGTTGTATTGCATGTAGCAAGTCAGTGCATCGCGACCGACCAATCACGACGACTGCGGTGCATTCTCGGCGCCATATATAAACGTGTGGCACAGCGCGCGGCTTAGTGCATAAATAGTTATTGCGTTGGGATGTCGTCTTTTTCAGCACGCGCGCTACGGTGTCGGCGTCGCGATGTCGGGCGCTATCGGCGGCTTGGCATGTAGGACGCCACAAGGTATATAGATTAATTTGACATAGAGTAAGAATCAAATCAGAATTCTTACCAGATCCCTCACCGGGCACTGCAGACTAAACAAACACATGTACAAGATGCGTCTAAACGATACTAATGTTTGCAGGTTCTGCCACAAGGATTATGTAAACACCTATACACATACTATGTGGCTGCGAGGCAATTCACAACACTAGCCAGCACCTCGGAGGGCACTTAATCACACCTGATGACGTTAAGGCCCTCGACTTCATGGTCAGACTAGAACTTGGAGATATCCTTTAAGGAAGAAAGAGGCGTCACAATAGATCTTTTAGGTCGCAGCGACTTCCGGGCTACAAATCCCGGCCTCTATCCAGATACAATACATTAATATAGATTTGACTGCTTCGTTGGCGCGGTATCTACCTATATTGGCGAATCCGGAGCGGGAGGCTCAAGCACATCCCCCGATACATAAGACCTCGCCACCATAATTCTTGGGTCCTTGAGCCCGCACTCAAAACCAAATCAAAATTCAACATCCAACAAATTTGCGCAAGTTTAGGGTTCGATTCCCACACGAAAGACTCGGCAGAAATATTTGTGGATCACACATCACCATAGAGGAGCAGTGTGACCTTAACGCAGAAGACGTTTTTTAAAAAAATAAAATCACTAGGTACTTTTTATACTCGCCGCGTGGCAGTGGGAACCGACCTTTACAAACAACTGTCAAACAAACTGTAAAACCTCCCGAAATTACCACCCCCCTCGACATATTCGTATTCTGTGGTAAGTACATAATACGACAGATGACAGAACATTCGAATACATAAAAAAAAAAGTTTAAGTACTTCGTCGATCATTATACCTACGCGACTCAAGAAAAGTAGGTACCATTCATAACCTAATTGCTTATGTTTATGTATATTAGAAATATAAACGAAGACATGACTAATAACCTGTAATTTTCCGCCTTTCTCTGCTATATTGGTTGCGTAGGATTATCCATTTCGTGTTAACATCTATTGGTGTGACTCCCATTAACAACGCCACTTCTTCTACGGCCTCATGGCGTTTTCTTTTATTTTTATAATCTGCAGTTCTAAAGTCCCAGATAGCAGGCCTCTGTCTTATTAAACTTATGAAATGCAAAATAGTTTCTCTACTCCACTCCATAACTTAACATTTTACCCGAAATTATAAGTATTTCAATTGTTCAACACATAAACAAAACATGTAATGAAACATTGTTTCACTAAACAACAAACATCATTTTGATGTGAATGTGTATTGATATTGAGTGAACAACTGAACAATGTTTTGCTTTTTCGTAACCAATCGAAAACATCGAAACATTGCCGCTTTAACGATGAGGAGGGGAACGGTAGATTCAATTTTTGGCGGGAACTATTTGAAGCAATTTAAACTAGATAGAAAAAAGAAAGTGGTTACTTTGGTTATACTGTAGATCTACTGAGAAATCTCAATTATGAGGATACAGAATAAAAATCGGAGCTACAGTATGTCCGGTAGGTCAATAAAGTGAAAAGTAATATTTTAGTGGTTCTCCATATTTAAATATGAAACACTCGTTTCATATTTATATATGAAGAACCAATAAACTGTCATAAAGGTATATTTTAAATTTAACAATTAAAATATTTATGTACGTATAAAAGGTCGACTATTGTCACAATTATTGACCTATCTCTGAGGGAAAAAACAGGAGTGCCATTAAATTGATGGTGAAAATAAAGAATGCGTTAAGAGAAAATAAAATAGGTGCAGTCTTGGGATCTACAAAGTAAAGTAAGCCAGTTAAAAATTTTGATATTCAATTCAGGTAATAATTTGTAATAAAAGCCCAATATTTCTTTGTCGTTCGTAGTTGATGAAACCAAATCCCTATCGTTAACGAAACGAAATCGTTAACGTAACTAAACCGTTAATTGTCCTGTAAAACAACAACCTGTAAACTTCTTAACGCATCTTACAACTCTAACTAAACCGACTAGCCATGCGACGCAATACAAATTCATGACTGTTTTAAGAAAACAAGTAACGTTAGAGGAAATTTCTTAGTAAAATTGGAACATTACAGTTAGGGGAGTCGATAAATTACGTGAGGTGATTTTGGCGAATTTAAGACCAACTCCTCTGGTGAGATTTGGCTTGAACCGGCTCCCTAATCTCACGTAGATCACATTATGTCAAAATCGCTCAAAATTATATAAATAATAAATTTTTACGAAATTTAATCCGGTTTTATATAGTTTCTTACAAATAAAAAATACCTCACGTAAATAATTGACGCAAAACTGGACATACCTGAGTCGCTAGTAAGATGCACAGTGTCAGATGGACTCGGGCTCGTTTTTTGCTTCGTCACATGCACCACACGATTTCGAGTATTGCCTTGTTCCTGTGTCCCAGATGATGACTTCGAAGAAAAAACTACATTGTGTTTTCTTCTTAGGTGGCTTTTCAAATTTGCAGTAGTCGACTTGTAAGATATCATTTCATTACAGGTATTACATACAGCTTTGCCACTATCCACATCCTTTTCATAATACTCCCATAGTTCACTTCTTGGCGACATCTTATTAGTTATGATAGATTTATGAAATGATGACCTCACAAGTGTGATTTTTTCATAAATTTTAAATGATTATACTAAGTTAAATCAACTGTTAACGTTTAATTAACCCAATTTAACGTTTACCAACTAACGTTTCAGCTATTTTACGTACTCTTTGGTTTCACTTTCAACGATTGACAGTTCTTTGTCAACTAGTTCAATTCCTATCCGACTAAATAAAATAGTCGCACCTTCGTTCTTCATTGCAATACTATTACAACGTTTAAGCATTGCCGTATAACCTCAGATCAATTACTGAAGCTTTACTCACACGGTACTTCGTTTAATCGATATTCAATAGTCTTTATTTAAAAGAAGTAAGCGGCTCTACATTTCACTAATTTCAACTCAAAAGCCAGTGCGATGCGAGTGCCTTGATATTGAATGCACATATGAGAGAGCTAGGCATAGTATTGTACCAATAGACACTCCGGAGGAGTTTACGAAGTCTGCTTAAAAGTATATAGGCAAAGATAGCAAGATTTTTAGTTGTTTTAACATATGACATACAGACAGAGTTTTTAAAATCATAGAAAGTAGCCAAAGTATATGTATACCTTAAATACCTACAGTACAAAAAGAAAGTTACATGTATCTACACAAGTAGTAAGCAAAGATTAATAACTCTCTAAGGTCTATCAAAATATCACAAAATGAAATTTCAAAAACACCCGTCGCCACCCCTAAGTAAAAATTTTGGATTCCCCAATGGTACACTACCCATACTACGTAACACTTTTGTTTTTTATGACGTATCGTTATTACGGCACGGTAGCATAATGCGACTTCGACCATAACAATATTTCCCTTAAACATTGACATGCGCGGGGCCGCGCGCCAAGAGGCTGAGGTGCAAATCAAATCTTAATCAACGCTTTGCCGCACGCTATAGAGTCATGTCAATGTTCAGGGTTTTGCCGCGCTTATTTTATATACAGCTTTTTAATTAATTCATGATGTATTGTAGACAGTCAACAATAGTTGACAATTTCAGTTAATCAACTATAGTTGATAAACGTTGAACGTCGACCGTTTCGTTAACAATAAATACCTAACAGTAGGTATTGTAATAATAAAGTAATATTACAATACCTACTGTTAGGTACCTATTTATTGTTAACGAAACTGTTTACGATAATAAATTATCTTTAGGGCTATATATTTTAAGATTTTTTTAAGATTTTTTTCTTTTACAGAGGCAATGGGGATTTTTAAATTGGAAGCAAACACTATTGGATTTTGGAATTTAATTTAGGGTATAAAAAAATGTTGACAGCCCTGTTTACGGAAAACTTCCATCCGTCATTTTTTTTTTCGCTAAGTTAACTTCAAAATTACTAATCTGTGCATGCTCTTTGAATCTGTGCTTCAAAATCAACCGTGTGGCGGTGAAGTTCTACGAGAACAGTGATTTTCTTGAATTCACCAAAAATGTCTCTTTGGACGACGTTAAATCGTAACGTGTTCAAACGCACGTCCACCTTTTTCTTGGTGGGTGCAGGAGGAGCATTCTTCTTTGAAAGAACCTTCGAAGTCCTCTCGCAAACCGTTTTCGAGAGCATAAACAAGGGAGTGAGTAATATGATTATGTAATTATTTTTTTAGTTACTTTTAGGATTGTTTCAACCTTTGATATTGTTAGTAGTGATACGATACTGACTGGTTTCGATTTTTATAGAAAAGACTTGTGTTGTTCGCATACACGTAGTTATACTCTTTGGTTAGCACCTACTTTTAGCTAAAAAAAACTCAACCTAAACAGCTGATATGTGAGGTTATCACTGAGAAGTTTGTTCATAAAAGTCTCATTTCACAGTATTTACAATGCTTACTTTATTTAATGTACATGTTAACTAAAGCAAACATAAGACAAATACTATAATATTATTAGTTAATTTAATAACCCATCCATTAGTTTGATATTTGCAGACATGACTAAGTTTTATGAAAATTTGTTTATTTTAGTGAACAGAAAGTGTGCAACCTATTGCTTAACAATTGTTTGCACTTGACAGCAGTTCAGCAACTGATATGCGTTAGGTTCAAACATGAAGTTCAACTGCCTTGAACCCTTGGCAAATGATTATCTGTTCATAGTATCACTCCTGGACTTCCCTCCAGATGAGACAGATAATGCTGAGTACTTTAACTTCACGTAGATATTGATAGGAAAATTCCATTTTATGACATTTAGAACATTGATTTGTTCCTAAAACATTTTTGTACACATTGTATGCCTGCTGGTGAAATATGGATGCACTTGTTTGTTAGATATGATTAATTTTGTATGAAATCAACACACTAAAAAAAAAATACTTACTATCACCTCAGAATTTTATTAAATTTGGTATGAAAGATTTATTCAAAAGTTTCAAAATTTGGACTACATAAAGTAACCCTAAATCCACAGAAAGAATGTAAGCAATATATTTTATTAACACCATAGATTTTCGCCTGCTGCACGGGAGTGGTGTCATTTTACTCAGTTTTAAATGCTCTTTCTTTTCATTTTTATTGCCTGATGTAGTAATGCAATAAGATCGAAACGTTGGGCAATAAACAAGGTATTTTACCTTAAATTATTCACGCAATTAAGACCTTATATATCATTTTATAAATTATTCCCTGTGTTGGTTTGATATGGAATCACCCATGTTAAATCACTATTATGTAGGTATTACCCATATTTGCATTATATTAAGATTGTAATAACCTACAGATGATAAATTAGATATTAATTGGACATAAGTTAGTTGACAGTGTACGAACAACTCCCGTCCCGTCTCAGTGATTATTTCTTTATACATTTACATGTATAACTAAAATACTTTTTAAATATAACTACTGTATCCTGGTCCATAGAGGTGATATTATGGATGGGATACCAACCTGCAACCTCTTTATTGCAAACCCAATGTTTTAACCATTTTTTACTTTTTTTTTGCAGAAACTCTGGAACGACATCAAGCACAAGTATGAAAAGTAGAAAAAGGAAAGACATTATAAGATGATTTAATTTATTAAGTAGATAATTGTTAATTTACATGATTAAATTCATATAACATCATTTATTTTTCATTTAAATCCTTTAAAAATATTATGACTAGATAACTTTAAATATAAATAGGTCTCTAGAATCTACAAAATTAAAATTATGATCAACTTTAGGAATATGAGTTACATTAACATTAAATAATATTTATACTGTACAAATGATATTAGATATTTTTTTCTAAATTCTATACACTATACAATCATAAATAATAGAGATTATTTCCGATTTCGAGGTTCCGATTTAAAACCCTTCTAATTGCATATTGGCATAAAGTTGCTAATTCTAAAATGCCCCTTTTAATAAGTTAATATTAGTGTTTAACTTGCATTTGTTTTGTCTTTACTATTTTATTTTGAAAATAGAATAAACAGAGCAAGATTTGCTAGTAAAGCATTATAATTAGAATGTATAAAAAAGATAAGGCCCACACTATAGTGCAAGCGCTGTGTCGCAGGGGCCATTACAAACATATTATTATTTTACAAATATAATAATTGCATTTTTGAAAGATAGAAAAATTTGAAGTCCAGACCCAGGAATCGAACCCGAGACTTCCGTAGCCAAATCGGGGCCGGAATCAAACCACCTATCTGGACTATGTTACTAGACCTCAAATTTTCAAAAAAAGGAATTTTACAACTTTAAAGTTGAGTATCTCTATGGAAATATATAAAGGAATTATTGATTAGTTAAATGTTTATTCTATAAGTTTAACTGTTTTATCTTTCTTTCAAATCAATGTTTAAATTTCATTAAAAATTGAAAATAGTTGTCAACTTTTCCCAGTTAAATAATGGCCATGGATTTCACAAAGCTCTGTCTCATGTAGGAATAGAACTCACAACCTTTTGGACAGCAGTCATACGCTGTCATACGCACTCCCGCTGCGCCATTGAGTCAGTCAGTCAACAATAATTTTATACAAGACTAGTTTTCGCCCGCGGCTCCGCCCGCGGCTCCGCCCGCGGTCGGTCATCGCGATAGAAAGCCATCCTATGATCTCCGAATAGCGCATAATGCGCGGGTGAATACGCAAGCGTATTTGAGATCGATCCCAAAGTTACAAGAATACAAAAATGCCTATTTAAATCGAAACTTAACTGTAAGTGCACAGCTTTACCACTTCGTGTATAATAATTGGAAATACATTTTCGATATAATTGACAGTCTTACTAGAATATACAAGGGAGTAAATTAATTTAATTATAAAAGAAATCGATATAAAATATTTTAATAGGTACTTTATATAAATCAAAATGTTCATAAGACTCACTTAAACTCAAACCGGCATACGGATTTCATTTTGTCTGGTTTAAGAAAAAAAAATTAAGAAAAACCTAAACGAACAGCCAAAATTTCAAAAAAAGATCGTAAGTTGGGGTCGTTCGTAAATCACGCTTTAGCCACTTTTTGAACACCCCCCCCCGCCCCCCTTGGTGAGGTTTTAGATTACCACTCGAGGAACGCCGGTCAAGTCTGAGGTATCACGACCTAAATGACATCTAATATGTATTTTATTTACGTGTAAATTACGTGATTTCACACTATACCCCCCCCCCCCACTCCCCACGTGATTAATGGAAGACCCCTTGGAGGTCGTCTATTAAAATTGTATCACACATTAAAGATATAGATAATACTTTTAGAAATAAGTATTCGGACATCTGTATACCACCTACCATAAATAACCCATAGAAAAGTCACTTTATCTCATTGCAAGTCATTCACAGTAACACTGGCCGGTTAAACTACATGTCGCCATCCCTGTCTTGCACACACACTATGCCATATGCACACTGAGACAAAATCTTCGGGCGGCCGGACTTCAGGAATGAACAACGACTCGAGGTGGACCTTCCCACCTTTAGTCCATTCTTCTGCGGCCCAAACTTTTGGCCCGTCTGGCCCAATGCTTTGGAACTCTGTCTTATGACTTCCCACATCTGTAAACATTGAAATAAAAATAAGTAATTATGTATTAGGATACTAACTGCAAAATTATACAGCCTATGTCATCTATAACTGTGACCTATATAATAATAGTAGTCAAGTAATTTGGGCTGTAGATCTGCCACCCTACTGCTGTTGCTCGCGACTTCGTTCTCGTGAAAATTTAAAAAGCAATTTTATTTTTAAATAAAAAGATAACTGTTGAGACCCACATGACTAGTAATCTTGTTAACCCCTCCAGCTAAACTCAAAGGCTTGTTAGGAGTGGGTTCACGTCAGTAGTATAATGGGTAGGATTCGAAGCTGCGACTCACGATTGCGAGACCAATGCCTTAGCCATTAGGCTACCGCCGCTTAACCCACGGGAACATTTTTTAGGGATAAAAAGTTAAGACTATAATCTATCTCAGTTCCAAATGTCGTCCAGATCCGTTTATCAGTGGTGTCGTGATTGAACAAGGTCGTCGATATACGAAACGAACGACATACGAGTTACGACTTGCCGTATGCCGTTTGGACGTTTTCAGCAGCGACGTAGCAATCGTGTTAACACTTTTCAATCAATACAAACAAACCGAACTGTCGTGTCAGGCGCGGATCCACGGGGGGGGGGGGAAGCAACAGGGGCAATGCCCCCCCCAGGCTCGTGAATTTTCAAGTGTTCGCCATACATTTGGTCCGCGTTGACGGGACAAAACTACCCACACTTGGCCGGTGTTTGGTCAAAGTGCCCCCCTCCATCGTGAGGTCGCGGGTTCGAATCCTATCCATTATGCTACTGACGTGAACCCACTCCTAATACAAGCCATTGAGCTTAGTCGGAGGGGTTAACAGGATTGCTAGTAATGAGGGACCACAATCCCACATTTACTAGTTATATTTTTTTGGGTTCCGTAGCCAAAATGGCAAAACGGAACTTAGCTTTAGCTTAGCTCCAAGACTGTTAGTGCTAGAAGGCTGTAATTTTGCATGAATACACATATTACTTATGCCGATAAAGTGAAAAAGATCTTGAAAAATATTTTTTTGAGGGTACTTCCCCTTTATGTAAAGTGGGGATGTGATTTTTCTCACCTTCACCATCGTGTGGGGTATTATCTAGTATATATTTTAAAAACGTTTAGGGGTTGTGAAGACCATTTTTAGATTTGGGGATACCATTTGTGAAATATTAAGCTTTAAAGAGTTTTTGTTAGAGTCAAGTGTCCCCCCCCCCCTGCCAGCTAAATGGTTGATGTTGGGTATGTGAAAAAATTCACATTGAGGTATGTACGGGCCGGCCCTGCCCACATGAACGTTACCTGTGTCGCAAAGACAGCGAGTACTCCGGGTCGTCGGTGAGCGTGTCGGCGGACGAGGAGGAGGGCAGCGAGCGCGGCTGCAGCGGGAGGGGGCAGTCGAAGTGAGGCTCTTCTGCCATCGCCGCGATTATGTCCACCAGGAGCGGTTGGGCTAGGTTCTTTATGGCGTCTTGACGGGCCACCTGGGTCAAATAACATAAAAAAATAGCTTTTTGCACGTGTTTCCGCGTTCGCGATACGTAGCGCCATCTTTGAGCGAACACCGAAAAACAACATGTATAAAAACAAAAATTGTTGTTCCCAGTCTGAATGTACTTTGTGTCCGTGACTTGTATGTTTGTAAAGTCCCCCGCGACACCATAACAATGGTGTGCAAAAGTAAAATAAAATTGTTTATTATTCTGTAATTTTGTTATAATGGATATAGCAATAAATTTTGGTCAACAAAATTAATGAATTACTACGGTTTGGATTCTGGATTCTGATAAAATAGTAATTGTAATTGTAAGTTTATAATAAAACTAGCTGTCCCGTGCAACAGTCAAGTTTCCCCGTTTTTGCAACATTTTTCATTGCTGCTCCGCTCCTATTGGTCGTAGCGTGATGTTATATAGCATATAGCCTTCCTCGATAAATGAGCTATCCAACAGTAAAAGAATTTTTCAATTTGAATAAGTAGTTCCTGAGATTACCGCGTTCAAACAAACAAACTCTTCAGCTTTATAATATTAGTATAGATTACAATTGTATCCGCGGTTGGCACCCATTGATCAGATTGTAATGAAATTTTTAAACTCCCGCAAGGGTTCTTGGTACAAAAAGTGCCAGTGAAGCTTTGCCGAGTGAACTATATACAGTAACTTACAACTCCAAAGTGGTGTACGATCATCTTGAGCGCGTACTCCTTGATATCAGCCGCTCGCATGCGGTCGGCCGCCTGGAGGATAGCGAGGACGTTCTCCGGGGACACGTTACTTTGTAGATTGTGCTTGCAGAATACTTGCAGACGATTGTTTGTGAAACCTGCGAATAAAAGGGTATTATTTATTTAGTGCTACGTACACAGCGACACGATGATCGCCGGCCGCGCTCTTCCGCACACAACCATTATTTCACAGTGCGCAGGAGCGCAGGTCAAAATAAAGTAGAATATTCGTTCGTACATATGTTAGATTACAAACGCCATGACTATGACAATACGAAAATGCTCGTTTTTGCATGTTTCCGCAACTTCAAGATTTATTTGCGGGATCATATTAAGACATATCCTTAAATTTCTTTATTTCATCTACTAGAAAAACTCTTTGACTAGTAACACATTTTTTTTCGTGTCCTAATATTTAGGTTTTCTATATAAATTTTTGAGAGAGCCGAACCCTGTTTCGCGTAATCTACACTTAAACGCAATATTCCTACTTAGGAATATTGTGTTTAAGGGTAGATTACGCTTATTTTGTCTTTTTTTATTTCATTTTGCCCTATATTACGAGCCCTTTAAAACCTTTTAAACCATTAAGTAGCAGTAAATTGGCCAATATTTAAGCACATAACTAGCTCCTACTATGTTGTGCCCATTGAGACTGATGTATCCAATGTCGTGTACTCTTCTAATATTATTGACCTCTTTTTTTGCATCAGTCCTCTAATACGGTGTATAATATAATGGTGGCAGGACCTTACCTGCATATACAGTTTATAAACAGAGAAACATTGTAAACATTGGCAATTTGAAAAGAGTGGCCACGAGTTTTTATTGCCTGTTCTTTTCTCGGGCTTTACCTATTGTTTGCGAACAGGTATTACAAGTAAATGTAAGTAGAATCGACTTTTCACAAGTGTAGGATTTTGCTTCCTAAGTGAATAAATCATTTTTATTATTATTACTATTTGCGGTATACCTAAATTCTCCATTACTAACTCGCTCAAAATATGGGGGCTATACCAAAGCATCTAGCTCTGGTCAAAGTCACCAGGCCAAGAGCACTCCAAAGCGCTTTTAATGGGCTTCAACGCAAGGTTAAATTTAATGGGCTTCATCAAATCAGAATTCTTACTAGAACCCTAATTGGGCACTGCAGACTAAACAACAACGATACTAATGTTTGCAGGTTCTGCCACAAGGATGAGGAAAAACCTATACACATCCTCTGTGGCTGCGAGGCAACTCTATTACACCAGAAGCCAGCCAGCTTGGAGTGCACTTAATCACACCTGTCGACGTTAAGGTCACTCCACCAAGATACGTAGCCGATGGTCAGACTAAACCTTGGAGATGTTCTTTAAGTAAGAAAGAGGCGTCACATATATCCCGGCCTCTATCCAGATACAATACAATATAACGGGCGATACATTAACCAATCATTTTGATTTTTTACGTTAATTTTGAATTACAATTTTAATAATATGTTAATAATTGGGTAGTTGACTACAATAAAAGTAAATTATTTTATACTAATCAAGTAATAGTAGATCTTAAAATGCTCTGAAAATAAGTGTTATTTTACAATGTAACATGTTTTTGAAAGTGGACAATACAAGAAAAAATGGTTGTCAGTAAAGTCGGTAAACTTTTAAGTGATAACGTCATAAAAAAACATTGATGACATTAAATAAACAACCATGCCTGGGACACTTTAAAAAAAATCCAATTGTATCGCATGTCGCTGCAATCGCAAAAACATTGATGACATTGTAATAAACAAGCCTGTGACAGCTTTAGTGGACCCAGGCGCAATACTTTAGCCTATCAGCAGGCGGAACGGATGTGAACGTAACGTGAGCGGTGACGTCATACTTTTTCGTGAGTGCAACCGGTCTTCGATTTATAAGACGTTATCATGTCAAAAAATGGATAGTAATAATTTGCTCAAATTCAAGAATTATCTTTTCGATTCTTGAATTTGAAAATATCAATATACAATGTGTAACAGAATAATCTGTTACACATTGTATAATGATATTATTTACAATGGCTAAGGCATCGGTCTCGCAATCGTGAGGTCGTGGGTTCGTCGACGTGAACCCACTCTTAACACAAGCCCTTAGCTGGAGGGGTTAGCAGGATTGCTACTAATGTGGGACCACAATTCCACATTGCTAGTTATAATAAAAAAAATGTATGAAAAATATTGTCTATATATTGTTAAGACTTACCATAATAAATAGGAGCTTGGAACAAATACAGCGAGTCTTCAGTCGGCATATTTGTGTCTCCGTAGTAAATATAACGCAGCAAAGAGTCGAACGCCTCTTCTGACGGAATTGTGTCGCAGATTTGTATCTATGAATGGAAAATAACTGTTACGTATTGTTTGCGTTTTATGAAAGGGAATTAACGGGAATCATGTAAGTGTTGAGTTGAATATTTCCCTCTGCCCATTTATGGGCAGGTAAGTATAATATAACAAACATTTATTGGCATAATAAAGATGAGACTAATCGTGTATACACACAATCAGAAATGGTAATACTTAGACAGTGTTCAGATGAGGCGAATGGGCTATAGTACGCACGTTATCATCTGAGTCGTCGGGTCATAAAAGTCAAAAGAGATAGGAATGTGCAGCGCGGCGAACCGAACCCTAGTTATCGATAAACGGCTACCGGCGCCACGTGCGCAGGTAGCCGTTTATAGATGAGTTGCTAATGACCTTTACGATTCTGATTGGTCGGTTTCAAATGTAATAGCAGTATGTGTGTTTTTATTTACTTTATGACTCATTTAAGGGCCACAATATGATCTATTTTGTTTCTTGTAATAAACTTTCTTTCGGGTATTATATACGGTATTTTTATACACTCATGTATGAAAATACCGTATATAATTTTTAAATATAGTTTAATATCAAATATAGTTGACTTTTAAAATTTTGTGAACAAGATACGATAATAAACGTTACCTATCGATAGTATGTGCTTAATTGTTACGCCGTTCACTAGACGACTCCATAAGACCCATAAGTGCAAGCGAGATAGATATAGAGAAATGATTTATGGCCCTACGACTCAGATGATAACGTGCGTGCTATAGTTTCCAACTAGTCAAAACAACAACTCTTTAAGAAATATCAAAAGGCAGTTTTTATGGAAATCTTATACAAATACCGGACTACGACGTCAATAATTTTTTCATTCCCCCATCTCGGAAAGAGTATTTTTTTTCTTCGATATCTGAGTGCCAAAGCTGTTTTTATCCGCTAGAAAAGTAAATTGAATTTAAAACATCGCGTGCACTAAGTTTGTGCATTCAAAACATTATTAAACCAATTTACTTCTATGGCGCCGAATTTATCATACAACCTTTTTTAATTTGTTTAAATTCAGATTCGGATCCTTCTTGGTGTACTTTTTTTAAATTTGCTTTGCGCGCCCTATTTTCACGTTATAATTGTTAAACCTTAGGTTAAATTAAAAATAAGAAACTTGAAAACAAGTTAAAAACATAAAATGAGTGATTCTAGTCACGAGGAAGTTTATTTGACGCCAACATTGATGATGATTAAAACTATTAATAATGCGCAAATAAATAGTTTTTGTATCACTCGCTGCGGTCGTGATTCAATTTTAGAATCCTTTGCTGGCTCGGTCATCAAAATTGAGCACGCGGTTAAAAAGCAACTTTGCACTTTTGTATAACAAATAATTTTATATTTCTAGTCAAATGACTTCCTTTTATGATATGATCAATCATAAAAAATACTATTTAACAAAAAATTGAATAAGATATTTATTTAACTTTAACTTACTAATTGTAGACTTTTGGATTTTTTTGTTTGCCTAAAAAAACAAGCCTAATATGTGCGAGTGATACACGCGAGACAATTCGTTATTGCATTCATATATCGCGAAACACGCGCGGATTTGGGTCGGATTCAGGACAGACAAAGGAAATTTAAAATAAAAACCTAATATTTTTGGTACTATACCAGCAGTTTTTTAAATTATTAGTTAATTCAAACACCAAAAATATATAGCAAAAAAAACTAATTAATTCGGTAACTCTGCACCTACGCGCGTACGTATGCTTTCGTGCGTAATTCGGTAACTCACCTACGCGCGTACGTATGCTTTCGTGCGTAATTCGGTAACTCACCTACGCGCGTACGTATGTTTTCGTGCGTAATTTGGTAACTCACCTACGCGCGTACGTATGTTTTCGTGCGTAATTTGGTAACTCACCTACGCGCGTACGTATGTTTTCGTGCGTAATTCGGTAACTCACCTACGCGCGTACGTATGTTTTCGTGCGTAATTTGGTAACTCACCTACGCGCGTACGTATGTTTTCGTGCGTAATTCGGTAACTCACCTACGCGCGTACGTATGTTTTCGTGCGTAATTCGGTAACTCACCTACGCGCGTACGTATGCTTTCGTGCGTAATTCGGTAACTCACCTACGCGCGTATGTATGTTTTCGTGCGTAATTTGGTAACTCACCTACGCGCGTACGTATGTTTTCGTGCGTAATTCGGTAACTCACCTACGCGCGTACGTATGTTTTCGTGCGTAATTCGGTAACTCACCTACGCGCGTATGTATGTTTTCGTGCGTAATTTGGTAACTCACCTACGCGCGTACGTATGTTTTCGTGCGTAATTTGGTAACTCACCTACGCGCGTACGTATGTTTTCGTGCGTAATTTGGTAACTCACTTACGCGCGTACGTATGCTTTCGTGCGTAATTCGGTAACTCACCTGCGTGCGTAATTTGTCTCATCTGAACAGGGTCTTAATAAGATATGTAAAGTGTGTGAAGGATTTTTAAAATTAGTCGTGATTTTCAATCATAAATGTAAAGAATGAGATGCTATTCTTTTTGGGAATTTTAAGTAGATTTTTTTTAATGCTTATTAAAAGAATGAAGGAAAAGTATTTTTTTATTTTTTATAGATGTAAAGAATGATGCTACTCAAATTGTGAATTTAAAGATTTTTTCATGCTTAAATGTATGGAGAAAAAATATTTTGTTGATGTCATCTCAGATGTGAGGTAAGTGAAGAAGGAGATAGTCAGTATAGTTACATTGACGATGTTGTCGTGCGGCGAGAAGGAGCGGAACATGGCCTCGAAGTAGGCGGCGCGCGCGGCCAGCACCGAGCGGTGCGCCGGCCGCGCCGCGCCCGCCACGCGCAGCGACACGTCCGCCGGCGCCGCGCCGCCCGCCAGCGCCGCGCACATGTCCTGCTCCAGCGTCGTGCCTGGCACAACACAAACAAACTAAACCCGCCACGCGCAGCGACACGTCCGCCGGCGCCGCGCCGCCCGCCAGCGCCGCGCACATGTCCTGCTCCAGCGTCGTGCCTGGCACAACACAAACAAACTAAACCCGCCACGCGCAGCGACACGTCCGCCGGCGCCGCGCCGCCCGCCAGCGCCGCGCACATGTCCTGCTCCAGCGTCGTGCCTGGCACAACACAAACAAACTAAACCCGCCACGCGCAGCGACACGTCCGCCGGCGCCGCGCCGCCCGCCAGCGCCGCGCACATGTCCTGCTCCAGCGTCGTGCCTGGCACAACACAAACAAACTAAACCCGCCACGCGCAGCGACACGTCCGCCGGCGCCGCGCCGCCCGCCAGCGCCGCGCACATGTCCTGCTCCAGCGTCGTGCCTGGCACAACACAAACAAACTAAACCCGCCACGCGCAGCGACACGTCCGCCGGCGCCGCGCCGCCCGCCAGCGCCGCGCACATGTCCTGCTCCAGCGTCGTGCCTGGCACAACACAAACAAACTAAACCCGCCACGCGCAGCGACACGTCCGCCGGCGCCGCGCCGCCCGCCAGCGCCGCGCACATGTCCTGCTCCAGCGTCGTGCCTGGCACAACACAAACAAACTAAACCCGCCACGCGCAGCGACACGTCCGCCGGCGCCGCGCCGCCCGCCAGCGCCGCGCACATGTCCTGCTCCAGCGTCGTGCCTGGCACAACACAAACAAACTAAACCCGCCACGCGCAGCGACACGTCCGCCGGCGCCGCGCCGCCCGCCAGCGCCGCGCACATGTCCTGCTCCAGCGTCGTGCCTGGCACAACACAAACAAACTAAACCCGCCACGCGCAGCGACACGTCCGCCGGCGCCGCGCCGCCCGCCAGCGCCGCGCACATGTCCTGCTCCAGCGTCGTGCCTGGCACAACACAAACAAACTAAACTTCAACATGGCATTTGGTACCACTTCGGCATTTGGTACCACTTCCTCCAACATGGCATTTGGTACCACTTCCTTCAACATGGCATTTGGTACCACTTCCTTCAACATGGCATTTGGTACCACTTCCTTCAACATGGCATTTGGTACCACTTCCTTCAACATGGCATTTGGTACCACTTCCTTCTACATGGCATTTGGTACCACTTCTTTCAACATGGCATTTGGTACCACTTCCTTCAACATGGCATTTGGTACCATTTCCTTCAACATGGCATTTAGTACCACTTCCTTCAACATGGCATTTGGTACCACTTCCTTCAACATGGCATTTGATACCACTTCCTTTAACATGGCATTTGGTACCACTTCCTCCAACATGGCATTTGGTACCATTTCCTTCAACATGGCATTTGGTACCACTTCCTTTAGCATGGCATTTAGTAACAATTCCTTCAACATAGTATTTGGTTCCACTTTGAAATGCCAATTGGCGCCCCTTCAACATAGCATTTGGTACCACTTCAAAATGCCAATTGGTACTTCTTCAACATACAATTTGGCCCGGGGAGTAAAAACCAGATTTAGTAACATACCACTAGTCGTTGATTTAGTAATATAACTACCACCAGTCGCTGACCAAAATCGACCGAAGTCGACTTTCCCAACTAATCGGCACATATCTAATTAAGTTGTAATTCATGATTATGATTTAGTTATAATTTCATTCATATATTGTAATTATAACTAACAGTGAATAAATCATAATAAAAAATATATTAAAATTGTAATAAGACGTCACCATTATTCCCTCACCTATAATTTCCTCATCGCACTCGTGTTGTGCGGCGGCGCTAGCCTGCTTGGGGGGCGGCTGCTGCCTGCGCCTGATCACTTCCACCATCAGACTCTGCTCCATCTGCTCGAACTCGCGGGACATCACTATTGGCGTGAAGTTGTAGTCTTTCACAACGAACCTATCAACAAAAGTGAACTAAAATGTAAATTGACAATATAATCTATACTAATATTATAAAGCTATAGAATTGTTTGTTTAAACGCGATAATCTCAGGAACTACGGGTCCGAATTGAATAAGTATCTTTTAAACATTTTTTTTTAAATATAACTAGCAATGTGGGATTAGGTCCCACATTAATAGCAATCTTGTTAACCCCTCCAACTAAGCTCAAAGACTTGTGTTAGGAGTGGGTTCACGTCGGTAGTTTAATGGTTAGGATTCAAACCCGCGTCCTCACGATTGCAAGACCGATGCCTTAGCCATTAGGCTACAGCCGCTTTTCTCATTTTACTATTGGATAGCCCATTTGTCGAGAAAGGCTATATAACATCACGCTACGACCAATAGAAGCGGAGCATCAATGAAAAATGTTGCAAAAACGGGGAAAATTTACGCAGACGAAGTTGAGCGAGTCAGCTATTTTGGTATAAAGACAATATAAAATAACCATTATATCTCAGGCGAAAACATTAGGGCAGTTATGTCAATTCATTTGACATTTGACTACCAAGTGTTCTAAGCAGATATGGGAAAAAGCGACTTAATAACAACAACAACATCAGGATTTGTATTTTTGAAAGATAGAAAAATTTGAAGTCCAGACCCAGGAATCGAACCCGAGACTTCCGTATGCCAAACCGGGGCCGGAATCAAACCATCTAACCGGGACTATGTAACTAAGTAATTTATCGGTTGTCTGGTTAGACAAGTTCTAAATACATACATATTAAGATAAAAAAGACGTGTGGCACTCGGGGACTGTGTCGGTAAAGCTATTGCATAGAATTTTTCATCAACTTATGCAATTATAATTATTTTATTTATGCGCAGTAACGCCGATACAACCAATGCCACCTAGAGGCGAGTTGCTGAACTAAAGAGACAAGCGTGATATTTCAAAAAAAGTCATTAAAAGTTTCGCTATTCATCGATAGATGGCAAAACTAAAAAGTATCACCGCTGTGCCGGTCGGAGGGGGGGGGGGGGGCGGTGTTAGGTTATTTTCGTTACGGAATTTCCGCGATAGAAGCTATGCAATAGCTTAATAATACCCAGACACAGAATAAACCATCGTGCTCATCACACAAAGATTTATCTTAGGTCGGGACCGAACCCACAACCTACGGCTTAGCAGCCAACCACTAGAACAACAGGCCAGTCAATTATAAAATATTATCTACTAGCTTTTGCCTGTCGCTTCGCGCGTTGATGTCGATAAGAACTATACTATGTCTTTGCATTTATTTATGCTACAGCTCACACTTGTCTAAAGTCTTCAGCAACAAAGGGACCATCTTACAACGTGACCTGTGTGCCCAACCAGCTGCGCACATGAGGATTTGATGGTTGCATCCAACAACGCAGTTGACGTGGCCGCATTATGGGCCACATATAAATAATAGTTGTTACCTACAATATTTGCTGTCGAACCGCTAAGAAAAAGACGTAATCTAAATTTAACAAATAACAATATAGCAGTGCACGTCAAATAATGTGTCTTAGGGATCTTCATAGTAACCTAAATTTTCTAACAAATAACAAAATGGCAGCGCACGTCAAATAACGTGTCAAAGGATCTTCATAGTAACCTAAATTTTCTAACAAATAACAAAATGGCAGCGCATGTCAAATAGTGTGTCTTAGGGATCTTCATAGTAACCTAAATTTTCTAACAAATAACAAAATGGCAGTGCACGTCAAATAATGTGTCTTAGGGATCTTAAAGGGAGGTTAAATTTTTAGGTGTTTATATAGATGAACATTTAAATTGGAAACAAGAGCTGGCTAATTTAGATGGCTCTATAAGCTCAGCCTGTTATGTATTAAGAAACCTACGTAGTGAAGTAAATCTGAATTATCTAAAACTAGTTTATTATGCATTGATAGAGTCGAAACTTAGATACAGTATTTTATTCTGGGGTGCTAGTTATAAGTATAATATCCACAGGGCTTTTATATTACAGAAACGGGCGATTAGAACAATGATGTGTATTAGGCAGGATGTTTCATGTAAACCATATTTCCTAAAACTGGGTATATTGACTGTTCCGGGTTTGTACATATTGGTAGCACTCACCAACTTTGCCAAGAATGTGCATGAATATGAAACTGAAAGTGAAAGGGCAAAGAGAGAGAGTACACGTAGGAAAGACTTTCAGTCCATAATCAGACCTAATCTCAATGTTGTCAAGCACTCCGCCTATTTTGCAGCAGTTGTTTTATTTAATAAGTTACCTATTCATGTGAAGAGCATGTTGTACAATGTAGAGTTATTTAGGGCAAAGCTATAAAGCTATCTATTAGACGGGTGCCTCTGTGGCGCGGTGGGAGTGTATCCGACTGCTACGCAAGAGGTCGTGGGTTCGATCCCCACCCAGGATAAAACTTTGTGTGATGAGCACGATGGTTTATTCTGTGTCTGGGTGTTATTTATCTATAATATGTATGTATTTAGAAATATATAAGTATGTTTATCAGTTGTCTGGTTTCCATAGTACAAGCTCTGCTTAGTTTGGGATCAGATAGCGTTGTGTGAGTTGTCCCAAGATATTATTATTATATTATTACTACTCCATTGAAGATTTGTAATTATTGTAACATATAATATTGTTGTTATTAAAATGTTGTATGTCATAAATATTATTACTTTAATCTAATGTTTTGTTCTTAACTTTATTTGTGTTCTTATTTTTTTTTTTTTTTTTAATTTATTACTTGAATGTTTTATTTTTAGATTTTTAATTTGATGTTTATTACTTTTTTTTAATTTAACAATTGATTTGATGTTTTTAAATGTCTAGTTATAATGTTCAATTGTTCACACACAATGTAAAAATTGTTCTTGGACAAATAAATAAATAAAATAAATAAAATCTTCAAAGTAATCTAAATTTTCTAACAAATAACAAAATGGCAGCGTATGTCAAATAATGTGTCTTAGGGAACTTCATAGTAACCTAAATTTTCTAACAAATAACAAAATGGAAGCGCATGTCAAATAATGTGTCAAAGGGATCTTCATAGTAACCTAATTTTTCTAACAAATAACAAAATGGCAGCGCACGTCAAATAATGTGTCAAAGGGATCTTCATAGTAACCTAATTTTTCTAACAAATAACAAAATGGCAGCGCACGTCAAATAATGTGTCAAAGGGATCTTCATAGTAACCTAAATTTTCTAACAAATAACAAAATGGCAGCGCACGTCAAATAATGTGTCAACAGGATCTCCATAGTAACCTAATTTCTTTAACAAATAACAAAATGGCAGCGCACATCAAATAATGACTTTTATAAGCAAATTTTACCTTGGGAACTTTATGCTGATTATGTATGTATCTATTGGTGAAATAAGTTTTAAACTCGGTTTAGCGGTTTAGGCGTGAACGCGTAAAAAACAAAGAAACTCACTTTCGCATTTATAATATTAGTTAGGATACCATACCTAAGACAATACTCCTTGATACAATTCAAGTTGGCGTGATGAGCAGCGTGTAGCGCATGTAGCACGTTGCCGTAGCACAGGTTCGCTCGAAGATACCTGGCGCAGAGGCCTCGTAGACGCGGGATGTTGAGGCGTATAGCAAGTCGTAGCACTTCTAGTACTAGGAGGACTGTTGCTGGGGAGGCTGGGTCTTCGTCTATAGAATAGAATAGTTGAATAAGTTGAAGGAACCATTGGTATACCCAAAGGGAGGGGATTCGACTTTTCAAGTGTACTATTTTGTTCCCAAAGTATTTTTTAATTATTTTAATACTAGCTGTGCCCCGCGGTGTTACCCGCGTTTTATTAGCATATGTGTTAATCCACAATTAACGCACAATGGCCCAATTAGGAGGCTAAGTGCGGTTTTCTTGTTCGCCCAGGTAAAACTAACATCTGCGCCTGATGCCGCCTTAGGTGGGGCTGCGGGCGGGCGTACGGGGTAATCTGCCCCGCCCGCGGCCTTCCGTGGAGGCGCGGCGCCCTGTGTGTATCCAGGGGCCGCGTGGGTGTGAAATGCCCGGAACGCAACAACATCGCGTCCGGGCATTGCCACTGGGTGGGCCGCCGACGCTATAACAAATTCCGGCGGCCCGTTCGCGAAGGTGGCGGGCGATACACGGCGGGTTTTTTAGTGGGTGCAAACCCCACACTACCTCCACCGTCTTCCCCGGATGGTGGAGGTGTTCGTCAGGATTTTTTCCCGCCAAAACAAAAAAAAGGTAAAACTAACTAACTAACTATGTGTTAATCCAGGGTGTCAGCTAACTCCATACCAAATTTTATTAAAATCGCTCCAGCGGTTTAGACGTGAAGAAGTAACAAACATACACACTCACATACTCACAAACTTTCGCCTTTATAATATTAGTATGATTTATCGCTAGTCTCAACAACTTATCTCTTGGACGTGCCCAGGGGGATTTGGGGGTTGACACCCCTCCTCATGAAATTGCAATAAAGGTAGGTAAACAGAAACATTTGGCATTTGGTGCTTAGTCAATTGGACCACCTAATCCCCCCCCCCCCCCCCTATCTAAATTATGAAACGTCGTAAACCCCGCCCGAAAAATGGTCCTGGGTACGCCCATGACTTATGTGCTATCGACGGTTATCGAAACGCACAAATCTCAGTTTCCCTTTCCCTACTTTGGTTTTTTTTTTTTTTAAAAAGACGACTCCCATATAAGCAGTTAGCCATTTTACTGACAGTTAGAGATAAAAGCCGTTACAGGTTAAACTGTTATTCTGTTTTATTGGGAGACAGCATGTATGCAGAATAAAAATTCAAACAACCGGCACGTTAAATTCCTAAAACGTCCTTTTTTTCGTCCTGTTTTAAATGTAAGAGAGACTCTATGGACTCCTTCTCCTTCTCCTTATTACACAATATCTACGAACTATCGGCAAAACTCAAACCCAAATCAGTCCCTTTATACAATGAGATAAATACAAAGATGCACATTTTTAATGGCGAGTGACTCGAGGCATGTAATAGTGTCAAAACATATAACAGAATATCTACTACACGGTAAATTATATGACCTCCTATCCGTATTCTTCTATGCAATAAATAATATGCAATTAATATTATAATAAAAAATATGCAATTAAAAAATCTCCATCTCCACGAGCGAGAGAATAGCGGCGATGTTATCGTCGTGCCATATTTTATACACTCTCTTAGAACGTGTCTACACAAGGCGATGTTAACGCGACGATGCGATCTTTCAATAAAAGAATTGCACAACGCTTCGTAACGCCGAGTATAAGACAATTGAGACAATATCTGGGGAGATATTGTGACGAATTTGCGCTTCTATAGAAGCGCAAATTCGTCACAATCCTCTCGCTCGAGGAGACGGTTTTAGGTGTCGTTCATTAATCACGTTGTCTCGAAAGGGTAGGGGTGTTCGGAAAAAATCACGAATGATCACAGGGGGTGAGAAATCGTGAAGTTTTTCGGATCATGATTCCTCAGACTTAACTGGCGTTAAGTATGTCGTGCGAGCGAATCACACTGGATCGGTGTTCATGGATCAATTGCACACTCGCGTGTGAAAATTATTGGGTTTTGTACCATAAAAATACACGTGATCTGGTTTTGGGGGGGGGGGGGTAGTCTAAAACCTCACCAAGTAGAAGAAGGCGGTCCAAAGTGGCTAAAAAAAATCACGTGATTTATGAACGACCCCTTAACAGCCTATTGGATTCTTTACCTTTGAATTTCTTACCTTTCTCAGTAACGTACCGTACCGTAACGTACGTAACGTACCGTACATATAAAAGTAGTTCCGATACCCAAGGCCAATAAGAACCATAATATGGATGTGAAATTGCGACCGATATCATTAATATCCTGTTTATGTAAAATATTTCATGTAATGTTAGGCAAAAGAATTGAATGGTTTATAGAAAATGGTCAAGTTCTATCAATTAGAACTACGGGGTTTAGACGAGGTCAATCGTGCCTGGATGCGCTCAGTCACCTGGTCAGCTCTATACAAATCGGATTTTCCAAAAATATATCTACGCTAGCTTGTTTCCTTGATATAGAAAATGCCTATAATAACGTGCTGACACGGAGTGTGGTGGAGACATTGGACAACTTAAATGTGGGTGCTAAAATATGTAATTATCTTTGGGAATTCTTAAGTGAAAGACATTTAATTATAAGGACAGATGTCGAGGACAGAGGTGACATCGTAAGGTGGACGAACAGAGGATTAGCCCAAGGGGATCCTATATCTCCTCTACTTTTTAATATTGTAACCTATAAAATTTGTTCAATCAATATAGTTCATATCTGTCAATATGCCGATGATTTTGCTCTTTTTATTGATTGTGCAAAGATAAATGATAGCACCAATCATATGCAAGCTGCCTTAGATGCAATAATTACTGTATTGAATGATATCGGTTTAGAGTTATCTGCCTGCAAATCTAAGTTTTGTTTGTTTAGCAAAGGACGAAAACGGCAGCAGGTACGGTTAAAAGTTAATGGAATAGATTTATGTAAAACAGAAAATATAAAATATTTAGGATTATGGCTGGATCAATCACTTAGATGGGGAAAACACATAAACGAACTCAGTGAGAAAATACAAAAATATTTAAACTTAATGAAAGTTCTAGCGGGCTCTGGCTGGGGAGTACACCCTAAACATATAAGGCGATTGTACATTTCATTAATTAGGAGTCGCATCGATTATGCGAGTTTTTTATTCGATAATAGTGCTAATTTTCGTATAACTAAGCTAGATAAGCTTCAAAATCAAGCTATGAGAATAATAGGTGGCTTTATAAAAACAACACCTATACACGTTATGCAGAGCGAATTATGCTTACCCCCATTAGATATAAGACGAAAGTTTTTAGCAATAAAATATTGTCTAAAGGCCAAATCATGGACCAAATGTGGGACGGTTGATCTGCTGTCCGAGCTTGGTATCTTTTGTAACTACAGCTATTGGTCGAATAAAAAGAAACCTTTGTTGGCCTCAGCATACGAATTAGTTAAAAGTGAAAAGGTTTTTTCATCAAAGCCATTAAATATGTTTAAATTAGACGTTTGGACAACAAAAATCAAAATTAAAAATGTAATACGATCTAATTTAGAACTAGTTTCACAACCTAAAAATCAATATGAAGGGAATCTGTTACGGGATAATGTCTTACAAGAAATTAATACAACTTATCATGAATGGTATAAATTATATACTGATGGGTCCAAAGGTACCGAGCTGGGCGCCGCATATTATGATCCAATCGTCAAGCAAGGCACAATTTTTAAAATTGCGTCTAACGTGTCTATCATGACTGCTGAATTATTCGCAATTTCAGAAGCACTATCTTACGCAAATGTGTTGCAGCAAAGAAATATTGTCATATTCTGTGACAGTAAGAGTGCTCTGCAGCATGTAGCTGGATGCGCCTCTGGACACAGAGGCACATCAATAGCATATGTTGTATTGCATAAAATTAATGAAATGCACATGAGAAACAAAAACATAGTCTTGCAGTGGATACCGGCACACATTGGTCTTGGAGGCAACGAGGAGGCTGATCGACTGGCCAAAACAGCTGAACTGTCCGGATCAGAAATTTATATTTACCCCATGTATTTCGAAATTTTATCAAAATTTAAGAATCGATGTCATCAAGATTGGATAGAAAGTTTTAATGAAAAATCTTTGACAAAAGGTATTTGGTACAAAATAATACAAAATCAGCCTCCCCGTATTCCATGGCTTGTTGATCATGTGTATACACGTAGTATGTTAGTTACAGCTTTCAGGCTTCGTTCCGGACACATGCCACTGAGAAAATTTGCACACTTAATGAGGAAAGTAGATTCACCTCTTTGTGAGAGTTGCAATAATACAGAAGATGTGCAACATGTCTTAGTGGAGTGTGTGAGGAATGAACCTGCAAGAAATAGATTAATTAGTTTACTTAAGATAAACACTCTAGATTTGGGAATATTTTTGTTGATCCTAGCAAAGCCTCTGTCAGATGAAGCTCAGTTTATATATAACTTAGTTTTAGATAGATAGAATTTTACATGCATTGTATTGTAGACATATGATTAGGTTACTATGGAACCGACGTAAATTGTATTTAAAGGTTCCTAAAAATAAAGAGAAAAAAAAAAAAATACCTTTCTCAGTGGGATCAATTCTATCAGTATATATGTAGTTGAGCACCATGTTGAAGGCTTCAGGCGTGGCTTCAGGTAACAGTACTGTCAATTTAGGAGTTGCAGTGTAGGAATACACTTCTGAAGCCTCTTCCTCGCCAGCGGCTATACGCTTAGCTTGTTCTTCGCGGGCTTCTCTGTATGATAAAAAGAAACAATGTTATGCCCTATGTTAGTATCAAATCTATGGCCTATTGGGAATACAGCCGATCTATCTATAGTTTGATAGTTAAATATCTAGATGGCGTAAGCGAAGTCCTGACTCGCGTGCAGGAAGTATAAAAGAATTTGAGGTTTAGTAACATAGTTCCGGTTAGATGGTTCGATTCCGGCCCCGGTTTGGCATACTGAAGTCTCGGCTTCGATTCCAGTGTATGGATTTCAAATTTTTCTATCTTTCAAAAATGCAATTATTATATTAATTTTATTCAGTTATCTCAACTGAAGATTTCTTAATAAATAAATAAATACGTAAACTAGGCAGAGCTATATAATACCAGACTACTGATAAATTTACACCCAGACACATTAAACCCTGTGCTCATCACACAATGATTTATCCTGAAGGGTCAAGTAAAATGGTGGTACATTTTAATCAGTGGCTAACGAAAGATTCATTTTCGGCCAAGAATCATGATTCGGCCATAAAAAGAACGAGTCTTCGGCCAACAGGTCAGTTAAAACCTATAATAGTGTAATACTCACTTGATTTTAGCTCTTAAATACTGCGACCTAGCGGCCAAGATCGCTTGATGTGCCAATATGGAGGTTTGTTCAGGCCCAACTAGTATTTGTATATCGCAGAATTGATGTGACTTCAAGATGCGACCAAAGTCATCGTGTAAAGTGCAGCGAGGGTAGTTTGATAACTGGAAACGAAAACATTCAAGTTAACGTTAAGGTCGGGGACTTAGCCGGCAGTAGTTAGATTTGATAAATGGTCTCCTAACCATTATTGGTTACACTACTCCTAACATTATAGGATTTGGATTGTTAGAATGATTAATTAAATAATTAATCATTGATAAATAAATTAATCGAAAAATATAACATGGTCCAAAAGCTACCTCATTGGATTGTGTTACTGATTCTAAGCAAACTACTTTCAGGTCAAATGGTCGTGAGTCGTCAAAATTATACTTTCCAATAATGGTGTAGGCATATATTATGTTCTTATATAAGCCCCGGCATGGCAATCGGAAGTCTCGAGTTCAATTCCTGGATCTAAACTTCAAATTTTCCTTCCAAATGCAATTATTATTGTGTTAATTAAGTAATTAGCAAGAAGTGCCAATAAAAAATACAATAATATATATAGATAAGTAAATAATATAATCTCACTTGAAACCGGAACAGTTCCCCACTCCGCACATTATTGTCGACGGTACCACCGAAGATGTACAACGCGTCACCAACTACCGCGCCCGCGTGGAACAGCCGTCCTGAAGGGATCTGGGAGTCTGTTGCTGGCTGGATCACGGACCTGACGTACGAAAACACAAAAAAAAAATCAAAAAAAACCACGAAGGACGTAAAATTTAAAGGAGGTAAGTAAAAAAGGAAATCCTACCCATTATACTACCGACGTGAACCCACTCCTAACACAAGCCATTGAGCTTAGCTGGAGGGGTTAACAGGATTGCTAGTAATGTGGGACGAAAATCCCACATTGCTAGTTATGTTTAAAAAAAAAAAAAAAATGGCGGCCAATTATACACACACAGGTGTAACAGAAAGGCGTGGTCATATTCAAGGGTATAGTGGAGAGTGCACTATACCTACTCAAAATCGAAATACCCTAAAAATTTTTTTTTTTTTTATTCGTTTATATATAAAAAAAATATGACTTAAAAAATTCTATGCAATAATAATTCAATCAAATTTTGTATCAGGGGAACCATGCTCACGAGTTGCTGCTTGAGCTCAATTCGCTAGCATGAAAGGATAGAAAAATTTGAGGTCTAGTAACATGGTCCAGATAGGTCGTTCGATTCCGGTCCCGGTTTGGCACACGGAAGTCTCGGATTTGATTCCTGGGTCCGGACTTCAAATTTTTCTATCTTTCAAAGTAATTGGCAAGAAATGCGTATAACCACCCTCACCATATCTGCGTGTCAAGATCGTAGCAGTGCAGGTCGTTGGGCAGCGTGTTGTCGGCGGCGCCGCCGAACACGTAGAGGTGCGCGCGGTGCGGCACCATGACGTGCCCGTAGCGCCGCGCCGGCGCGCCGCCCGCGCTGCGCAGCAGGTGCTCCGTGCACACGCGGCTCCACCTGCGCCGGACATCCGACCATACATACCACTCCACTAACATTTAAACTTTCGCGTTGCATGATTATAACTATTTATTATACGGAAATTAACGCGCATTGTTTACCTTAAAAATTGCTTGACGTTTCTACCAGGTTGCACCGGCCGTGGTCACAAGCGGACTCATAGTACTCCATTCAAAACTTACATTTTAAAGTCAAACTTTTATTACATCGTCTCAAACTTTTTCGTCTGTGTGTTGCATGTCGCGTTACGGTCGGCCGCGGAGTACTTTAGGTATTAGTTGGAGACTTAGTCTACTTTTATCATTTCCCATTATCATTTCAATTTTCCGAGTATAAAATTAAGATTGATAAAGCGATTTTTATACCCTTAATTAAATATTATTCCATTTTTTTTAAATTAAATGTCTATAATGCGAAAAAATGCGAAAAAAAGTTTCACTTTTATCGTGGTTTCATCAAACCACACAATCCTTATATACTTCTACGACAAAAAGTTACTGGACCAAAATTGTAGAGAATTTAATTTGCAACAAAAAATGTTAACAATTTTTTTTTATCAGATAAATAGTTTAAGAGATATAATATCATAAAAACCATTTCAACCCCTATTTTCAATATGGCGGCCATGTGACAAGGTTGGCGACCCCACAAACTTGGTTTTAGCTTTACACTGACCCCCCCCCCTCCCCTCTACAAATAAAAAAAATAAAATTGCGTCCTACGCAAGGTAAGGCCTAAAAAATTAACATTTCAATGGACAATAGAGACTGGACTGACCAATAAATAGCTCAGAAACGGTCTTGACGCACGCTCACATCCATCACTCACGGATACGTAATCACGGAACACGCAAAACGATGTCTATGTGTACGTTCGTCGAGAGCGTTTACTATAAAGCTTGCGTTCTATACTCTCAGTATTCTATGGCAATCGCCAGGGGCGTAGCTACCGCTGTGTATGGGGGCACCGAACGGGCGCTGGTAATTGCATCTTCCTCCTTCCGTGCTAGCGATGCACACTGGCCGGGACTGTGGACACCTGGCCTCTTAATTTTTTTTTATAGAGGGCCAATTTAAAGCAAGCCTCGGGTAATAGCCTTACGAAATTAACCACTCTCTAAACAGAGACATCGCGATTGTGCGGCCAATAACTTTTTTCTAGCATCCTTTAATTTGTGATTCATCTGGTCCTATAAGCCATGACGTGAGCCTTAGGCCAATCAGATTTCCAGAAAGAGACAAAGCTATTGGCCGCACGATTGTTTTGTCTCATGATTTGTAGCCTGTATTTACTTCATACTTGGAATGGAATGCTCAGTCCAGTCTCTATTGTGTATGTATAACACCAATTGTGTCAAAAAAAAACAACATTAAAAAGGTTATACTCAATCAAATATTTTAATAGCTTCCTACATAATGATCAATATGATTTTACTAAACGTCGTTCAACAAAAACAACGCAAGAGTAGCTTTGTTAAAACACGTCTATAGTGGGAAAGATTCCGAAAATGCTCTTGGCGTATTCTGTGACCTTTGAAAAGCGTTTGACTGTGTCTGCCATTCATGGCACGCATATACTAAAATTTATGGCAAAAAATTGAATTTTATGGCGTACAGAACAATGCACTAGCGGTTGTCACATAATATCTGAGTATGGATGTAATGTGTTTACTTGTTGTTAACAGCACCAAGTCTACCGACTTGCTGGTACAAATAGGCGTACCGCAAGGTTCCTATCTAGGCCCGTTTTCATTTTGTTCCATACTAACGATGTATATATTTATTTAGAAAACATTAATTGTAATACAATAATTGCTTTTTGAAAGAGAAAAATTTGAAGTCGGTGGTTCGATTCCGGCCCCGGTTTGGCATACGGAAGTCTCGGGTTCGATTCCTGGGTCTGCGCTTAAAATTATCTATCTTTCAAAAATGCAATTATTGTATTAATAACGTAATTGGCACGAAATGCCTATAAAAATGATAATTAATTGTAATGTTATCTGCAGATGATTAATTCCTTAGGTTCAAAGTAGATAGAAACAGAAACTTTCACAGGTAACAGAATGATTTACGTTAAAAAAAAGTTTTAAAGGTATGAATATTGCAATGGGATTTTGCAACAGGGACGGTACTTATGCCCTGAAAAGAGAAATATTTTACTAAAAAGTATCTCTGTTATATAGTACACAATGATTACATTCGTTTAAACATCAAATTTAACGTTATTCTCTATATTAAATGAATACAGAACATTCAATAGTGAAATTAAAAATACTTACGTATGAGTTTCAAAGTCGAATTGAAACAGCGCGTTGGTGATCTTAGCGCCGCTCTGTCCGCTGAAGACGAACATTTTGCCTCGAGCCACTGCGACGGGGAAGTTGCAACAAGTGGGGGGACACTGGCCCTTTTGTTCTACACGCTCCCATTGGTGGTTCTCCCCCTACAAAGTTTAGAAAGAATATAACAAAACGTGCAGGGACGGACCGTTATTCAATTCAATTCAACATTCTTTATTTAATTAGGATGCAAAACAACACTTGTGATACGTCGGGATTCTACATGTATATGTAATGTCAAGTTCGCAAACAATAGGTAAAGCCGGAGAAAAGAACATGGCAATAAAATATTAAGAAGAACCTTATTACCCGACCACAGCCGTTACAATATGGACGAAACGCCTTAAAATAAAATATTTACGCGATTAAGACCCGTAGCTTATAAAATTCAATAATGTGTACAAATCGCGAAAGTTTACGAACATATATGGCAATCAAAATTCGCGGCCACTCTTATCAAATTGCCAATTTTACAATGTTTGAATGTTTATAGGTGCTGCCACTAATATACTATACACCATGTTAAAGGACTGTTGCAAATTATATTATTAACAAGTTGGAACATGAGATAAAATAAAATCAGCCTTAGTGGGTACATCATAGTAGGAGCGTCTACTTACAACAAGGGGTAAAACTATATGTGCTTGAATATTGGCCAAAGTACTGGTAACAAATGAATAAATAAAGAAAAAAAAAGAAAAAAAAAATTATTACCGATATAAAAAGAAAAAAAGAACAACATAGACACAGTACTTGGACCGCAATTTAATTAATCATCCTATGTTTCTATATTCGCTATACCATCTGTTTAGGGTGAAGGATAAATAATAATAATAATATCTTGGGACACACAGCTATCTTATCCCAAACTAAGCAAAACTTGTACTATGGAAACCAGACAACCAATAAACATACTTATATATTTCTAAATACATACATATTATAGATAAATAACACCCAGACACAGAATAAACCATCGTGCTCATCACGCAAAGTTTTATCCTGGGTGGGGATCGAACCCACGACCTCTTGAGTAGCAGTCGGATACACTCCCACCGCGCCACAGAGGCAGTCACATAATAATAAGTTTACTAACTATGTGTTTGAACACCTAATATATGAGACAATAAGATAGGAGGACAGATTTTACTGGGGCAAGAAATCTATACTTAACATTATAAAGCCAAAGAGTTTGTTGGTTTGATTGAACTCGATAATATCAGAAACTACTGATTAAAATTGAAATAATCTATTAGTGTTGGATACCCCATTTATCGAGGAAGGTTATAGGCTATATAACATCACGCTACGACTAATAGGAGCTGAGCATCAATGAAAAATGTTTCAAAAACGGGGAAAATTTATACAAACGTAGTCAGCTAGCGTTAAATATTTAATGTAAAATAGCTTATCATGGCTTCCCTTTAGTGTATCTTACCACTAAATTAGTAGTCCACATATCATTGAGCCGTGCATTGCCGTCATACCCTGCGAATATCCATAGCTTGTCATCATACACTGCTGCTCCATGGGCAGACCGGGGAACTGGCTCCCTTAAAAAACGTATACATATTTAATAAAATGGTAACAAGTGTATCTTTATTAGACAAGGGTTCCAAGTGACAGAGACTCAAGCAAATGAGACCCTTATTCCTATTATAAAAGAAATTAAATTAATATACTTACTGTCCTGTGAATTTCCACTGCACCCACTGAGCACTTTGAAACTTGTATTCAAAGAGGTCATTCTTGTTAGTGAGATTGGAGTTGGCTAGAATATCGCCCGTGTAGCCCCCGAATACGAACATTGACGAACGATGTACCTGAAATATTTGTAAAAGATTATAGTACGCACGTTATCATTTGAGTCGTCGGGTCATAAAAGTCAAAAGAGATAAGAATGTGCAGCGCGGCGAACCGAACCCTAATTATCGATAAACGGCTACCTGCGCCACGTTCGCAGGTAGCCGTTTATAGATGAGTTGCTAATGACCTGTACGATTCTGATTGGTCGGTTTCAAATGTAATTGCAGTATGTGTGTTTTTATTTACTTTATAATAATAAAATTTACATGTTTTTGTAGCCGTTAATAACGACTCATTTAAGGGCCACAAAATGATCTACTTTGTTTCTTGTAATAAACTTTCTTTCGGGTATTATATACGGTATTTTCATACACTCATATAATTTTTAAATATTAGATATAGTTGACTTTTAAAATTTTGTGAACAAGATACGATAATAAACGTTACCTATCGATAGTATGTGCTTTACTGTTATGCCCTTCACAAGACGGCTCCATAAGTAAGACCCATAAGTGCAAGCGAGACAGATATAAAGAAATGATTTATGGCCCTACGACTCAGATGATAACGTGGGTACTATAGTTCTTGAGAAAGAAATCACACAGTTGAATTAATCAGAGAGGAGCTGCTGCTGCCTTTGTTCCACTTTTTTTTTTTTTAAATACTACTCTCGCAGTAAGGTACAAGCCCTGTGTCGCGGGGGACTTTACAAACATATAAATCACGGACACCAAGTACACCCAGACTCGGAACAACAATTTGTGAATCACACAAAGTGGTGTCCCGTGTGGGAATCGAACCCACTACCTCTTGCGTAGCAGTCGGACACATTCCCACTGCGCCACAGAGGCAGTCATCAATTGTTAGTTTTCTAAGTAAATAAAGTTTCACCACAAAAATCTATGTATTAATAATATATTATGTGTAATCGCGTGATCGGCGTAGGTAGTGCCATTTAGGATCAATGAACTCAAATGCTATGTTACTTGTTATGTTATGACTTACCTCGGAATTCCGGGATTTTTAAATTACCGAATCGTCAATAATACATATTTTAAGAAATATAAAAATTACAAAAGTTTAAAAACAATGTCTGTGTTAGAGTATTTACTATTGAATCGTTACGCCACCATAGCCATTTGGAAGGTTAATAAGTAACAGTTGTTTTCTTTTTTCTTTTTCTTAAAAGACAACTCCCTTAGTAGGGTACAAGCCCTGTGTCGCGGGGGACTTTACAAACACACAAGACACGGACACAAAGTACACTATACTAGAAACAACAATTTGTGGATCACGCAATGTGGTGTCCCGTGTGCAAATCGAACCCACAACCTTTTCCGTAGCAATCGGACCGACTCCTATCGCGCCACAGAGACAGTCAAGTCTTTTATACGAATAGCTCAAAATCTCACAAGTGGTGACATTTGGTGAAGGTGAATCTAAAAATTGCGGGATTTTAAGATGAAGTGGTATGTCCACGTTATGCCACGGTTGACGAATCCCGCTGAATGGCGCTACCTACGCCGATCACTAGTAATCGCTAATAGTTACCCATTTTAGCTAAAACGACTATAGGGTCTAAATTAATCACATTCTCTAGCTATTTTGGATAAATCTAGCAAGTCTTGATGATAAAAAAATTGCTACATTCTGTTTGATGCAAGTAGTAGGTATATAGTAAACCAGGTTTAAAAACTATGTCAGAACCTAGATAGCCCTAATTAGTTACTTTCCCTTTGTTTCTGTGCCGCGCTTCTGCAGTGTCGCCATAGTGCGGTTTGACCTATAGGTGTCGAGGACTTTTTTAATGTGCGCACATTTGCTTGAAATCTGCATCTGTGACTTACCACAGCAGAATGATGGTACCTAGGCGCAGGAGGTACTCCCATACACCCAGTCTTTGTCCAAGACTTCTCTCTGATGTCAAATCTGATCAGATCGTTCAGCATTGATTTCCCGTTATCTCCACCGAATACATATATAGCATCCTTATAAGCTACAGCTGTGTGTTTACTCCTCCTGTAAATGTTTATTTATATAATTACAATCAGTAATTTTCGATTTAAAAAAAAAATAAACAAAATAAAAATTCAACTAAGTTGTGCGTCTGGCGATTTTTCTTTCTACGACAGAACGGAGAAGGATTGGTTGTGTGGAAGATTGTTTGTGTGCATGTGTGTGCACTCGAATGTTGCCATTTATCTCAATAACAGTTTCTCCGATTCATATGCGAATTGCAATTTACTGTATAGATTATTGCTGCAATGGTTCTGTACTTTATCGGCAATGGTTCCTATGTATATAATGGTAACTCGTCAGGGGGCGCTGCTGTGCATATTAAAAAAAAACGTATTTTGCTATTTCTTTCGATTCAGATGCGGTTTTCTGCAAATGATATATAATTTATCAGAGATAGTTGTCAGACAGATGTTACCTAGGTTACTCGCTAGAGGGCGTTGCATTTTAAATAACTAATATTAGTAATATTAGTTATGTTTTTATTTGTTGGAGATCGATGGTAATATTATATTACCATCAATCTCCAGGTTGGTGCCGCAGTTTTATGCAAAGGGTTTTTAAATTATTAACAATGGTTTTCTGAAAGATGTTAATGTGGTAACTCGCTAGGGGGCGCTGCATTCCAAATAACTAATATTACCATCTATTTAAAAAACGGTTGATCTGTTTTTTGTAAAGCATTTGTCAGTCTTCGATAGATGTTACGGAGGTTAATCACTAGGGGGTGCTTTTTATTTATTGCAAATACATAAATGTTTATTGCCATCTATCTCGAAAAGAAAATCTGGCAGGGGCTTCCAATCGCTGCATTAACAAAAAATTTTTGTGTGTGTGACAAGGCAGAAAATGGAAGCCTCCAATGGATTTTCTTCGTACTACTTACCTCCTATTGGTCAGTGAGGTCTAAATTTTATTCTATCCTAATCCTAATAAAATGTTTGTTTGTGATGGGTTTTTTCAATTTTTTTTTAATTTTGATTTTTAAATGCTAATGTAATTAATTTAAATTGTTTATAAAGGTAGGGCTCTGACAGATGTGTTACAATGTCTACATTAGTACAGGTGTCAAAGGATTGTATTCTTTCTGGTTTGTTCCTCTAAATTTGTACCTATTGTCAAAATGTTATTATTGTAATTTAAGTAAGGAAATATTAAATAATTTTATATAAATACCTAGCTCCCACAAATTCATAGCATTCTGACATTCGTTTCCACTTGTGAACTGTTTCAAACGGTCCAAACTCCATTCTGAGGCTAATATCCAACTCATTTGGATTTCTTAGTTGCTCTGTTATCATTTTTGCTATGTTCTGCATTTAGAAGCCTTTGCTGTAAAAAATAATAATAAATATGAGACAACTTGACAACAATAACACATAAACATCTGATTCCAAATTAGGCAGTCTTTATTTTGACAACCAGACAACCAATAAAGATACTTATATATTATTTTAAATAAACCCTAAGTGGGAATCAAACCCGCAACTTCCTTTAAAGCCGTCAGGGTCACTTACCGCTAGACCGATTAAAAATAACAATAATAATTGAAAATGTTTAAGCATCTATTAATATAATTCATTGGTAAATAATTCAATAGATAATAATAATGTTAATCATGTATTACTCCAAACACTTTTAACAATATATTACCAATTTATTTATAAAGATTTTAATTTAACTTTCCAAGTATAATCTATAAAACTTGTTAGCCACAATTAGGAAAATAGCTATGAAAGCAATAAATTAATTACTTACTTGTCCTGCTTTGTAATTTAGAATAAATCTGGTTTTCAATAGTTTTCACTGCAATAAAAACATATTTAACAGTCAGTGTATTTATTGATTCAAAGAAATTATTTTATGAAAACACTATTCTACTTGACCCATTTATTACTAAATTCTCAGTGTGACTTTAATTTTTATAAAGACAGGCGGAAAATAGGAATTATGTATTATCTTTCTTACAAGTTACACTCTATGAGTGATAGAATAGAATGCTTTTATTATCACTTATTTTATCACTAGTAATAACGAAATAGAATAATACCATTGAACAATCTATTAAGAACTAAAAGTAATCCGGAACTGTGCTCAAATAGGAAGAATTCTCAAAATAAACTGACCGAAAATAGGTCGGCGACTCGACGAAGTAATCTCAAATGAAGTCGTTGACTTACCACAGCACGATAATAAAAACCGTATTAGTTTCACACTAATGAAAATTTATTTTTGGCACAGATTTTTACTGAACAAAAGCTGAAGAAATCACTCAAGTTTTATTTATTTTTATTTTACTTTACAAATCAATAAAACTATTTTGACATTTTGACAGTGCTAATGAATGAATTTGTATGTTTTGGTATGTATTTTTGTTGATCTCAGAAGAACAATGGTCATGAATGGAAAACCCCTTTTACCACTAAACATCAAACAGAAACAGACATCTTTTAAAATGAAAAATGTATAATATTTTCAATTCCATTTTTTTTTACTAGGCATATCGTGAATATTTTACTGGATTAAACAAAAAGCAATATTTTCAATATTACTTTTTGTTTATTTTAGAGAAAAACTTTTCTTAACGCAGTTCTAATTATAATAATTTCAGGTTTCTGATGGTTATCCTTAGATAACAGATAAAATATGTATGATCGTAGTATTTATTTTTGGTATTCATTTCATTCACTCCTATAATTAAATTACTTTGTTCAGTTCATTCAATAACCGAACTTCATCGAGTTTGTTTATAATTTTCCAAAAAAAATCTTTGAAAAAATAGTTTTTGAAGAAGCGATGTCGTCACCGGTAAGTATAAAACCCCTGCCTTGATTTGGCAAAATATTTTCTTAATTAGTGAGCTAAAACAAGAATGCTTAAGTTGATATCGTTTGTAGACAGAAGAAAGCATTCGGCGTAACAGCGAAAGCGAAGGGTGCGATGCGGAGACTCCAGAGCACGACCCTCATTACGATCCGATAGTGACTTTGCCCCTCATAGACATCCATACCAATGAGGAGGATGAAGAAGAGCTGGTCAAAATACGCGCACGGCTCTACAGATACGACACTGGAGACCATGAGTGGAAGGTAAGACAATGGATGTAACTTTTTCTTCATTACCACAGAGTTTGAAACTAATTTATGTATGTAACATAAAGAATTTATATGACTACATATTTAAAAAAAAAACTAATGATGTGATTTTTCTAGGTTAGATAAACTATAATAGATAAAAAAATTAATGGTTACTTATCTACATGTTTCGCTGTTAATAATTTTAATTAACCAAATGAATGATATTTAATTTGTTTATAAACTTAGGATGTCTTGTCACTTTTTTTAGGAGCGGGGCACAGGTGACATAAAGCTTTTGCGTCACAAACTGAACAATACTGTTCGTGTGGTGATGAGACGAGACAAGACACTCAAAGTCTGCGCCAATCACTTTATTACACCAGACATTAGGATGAATGTACACTGCGGGTCTGACAAGGCCTTTAATTGGTCCGTTTTTGCTGATTTTGCGGATGAACAGATGAAGCAGGAGTTACTTGCTATTAAGTTTGGAAACCCCCAAAGTAAGTATATTTCTCCAATCTGAACCAACTTGATTTTATTGTTTGTTTTTTGTTGATTAATTTAAGAGAATTATCTTTTTATCCTTTTAAAAGTGTAAAGGGCAGTTAAGAGAAAACTAACATAACTTTTTTTTTTAAATTTATCATATAAAAAATAATTAGTTAATATAATCCCATTTTTTTTGGTAAAAATAACAATTATGTTTTGTTATTTGAGATTCTGAAGCGTTATAAACAGCATTAGTAGTAGGTATATGAAAACCTTAAAAATAAAATATATGAAAATTTAAGATTTCTTCTGAGAAACATGATCAATATTTGATTATGTTTCCCACAAGAATTAAATTCTGTGAACTAATTTCAGTTGGAAAGTTACTTTCTTATACTCCATCTCAACTCAAAGTCCTTTTCGAAGTAGTCATTATTGGGTGACATTGATTTTTGATTACCATTCTGAACAATTTTAAATTGATTAGCATTATGATAGAAAACAAATCTTACCTACTACTTATTCAGGTTTTATTTTGAAAAGGACAGACAGACAGATTGAGTTACTTTCGCTATTATAATATTAGTATGGATTCAAGATTCCTTTGTTTACATGTTGCGGTGCGTAGGCACGCACGTCTTACGCACACATACATAGTTGTTTTTTTGGTAAACAACTGCATGTTTTGTTTATAGAGGAGTTCGTCAGGGTAATCGCGCGTATTCTAAGTTTCGTAAACATTCTGGTTTGATCGTGACAGAACTAATATCCTACCTACATGTCTCTTTCCGAATGGACCTATCCATTCTGTAGCTTGTACCGTCCACCTTTTAGCATCAATGAAAGTATATATGGTATGTGTAACAAAAATATACAGCTGAGGATGTAAGGAGGATAGAAGGAAGGTTTATAGGGAGAGAGCAGCACTGCAACTTTACGCAGACAAAGTCACAGCTCGTACTTTTACAAAATAGGAAGAAATTCTGCGTTGCGTCAATTATGCAAAAAAAAAACCTTATACCTAATTACCAACTGAATAAAAAATAAATAAATTAGGTAACCGATTTAGTTCAACACTCAAACGATTGTAAGTCATCCCATGACTATAACTCGTCATAGTAATTGGCAACTATTTATGCTAATTTACAGTAACACTCTACTGGACTGTGTTTCAATTTGAATTGAGTTTTTGCCCAGATTTTAACTAAATTATGTTATTCAAATTTAAAAAAAAATCAAAAATTATTCCGTTGTCACACTATCACACTTCACACTAATATTATAAAGGCGAAAGTTTGTGAGTATGTGAGTGTGTATGTTTGTTACTTCTTCACATCTAAATGGCTGGAGCAATTTTAATAACATTTGGTGTGGAGTTAGCTGACACCCTGTATTAACACATAGGCTAATAAACCGCAGGGCACAGCTAGTAATTAATAAAACTCGAATTTCTGATGGCTTGTTTACTCATTGTCAAAATGAGGTTGTCTTATGTCAAAAAGAACTTCATTCAAACTGAGTATAATAAGTAAATTTCTTGGTTGGCTATCTTCTACTAGATAAACAGATGTTTGATAGTTATTATGTTAATATCACATAGGCCCCTTCTTTCTTAGGAGGCCTATGTGTCATATATAGGACACGCTGATCAACTTAATTAACAAAAACTTTAAGAAACTTATTGTATTAAATTATAGTTTTCTGCAATAAAGGCTCAATAACTTGACTGGCCTGTTGGTCTAGTAGTTAGTGACCTTGACTGCTAAGCAAGAGGTTGTGGGTTCGATCCCCACCCAGGATAAAACTTTGTGTGATGAGCATTCTGTGTTGGGTTATTTATCTATAATATGTATTTATTTAGAAATATTTAAGTATGTTTATCAGTTGTCTGGTTTCCATAGTACAAGCTTTGCTTAGTTTGGGATCAGATAGCGTTGTGTGAGTTGTCCCAAAATATTATTATTATTATGTTATTATAATAATAATAAATAATGTTAATATTCTATTATCAACTTAAAACACATGTATTTCACAGATGCTGAATTATGGAAATCGAAATTTTCTGAAGCCCAAGAAATAGTTAGAACAAAGTGTAGCTTGTATACACAAGATCTGTCTTCAGATGATGAAAGCAGCATCACAAGAAGTGAAGATACAGACACTCCTGAGCCTAAGAATAACGAGAAGACACAAGAAGATACCAAAAAGGCTGAAAACACAGATGGAGTAGTCTTAAAACTAAAAGAATTAAAAGTGGAGAGTGATAAAACAGAATAATATGTTTTTAAAGTTACATTGTTATAAAAGGCCAACATGTATTGTAATTTACTGTTGTCAGACAACTATATTTTCAAATATAATGATGCATTTATTCTATTTTTTTAATGAGTGACTAGTACATCTATGTATGTAGGTAGTGTTTTAGTTTTAAAAAAAGTTATGGATTATGCATTATTTTGGCGGGAATATCTAAGGATTTTTTATACGAGATGCTAAGTGTGATACAAGTCTTATTTAGATGTTAAGTTCGATTTTCGAATTTAAGCTTAAGTTTGAATGTGAGGAACATTATTTTATGGTGTCCGCGGTATCTTCGCCAATAGTGTTTTATCACAGACTTGGGGGGAAAACCTTTTTAAAAAGATTTTCCCCTAATTTGTGTATTCCATATTTAAATGTAGTGTGGTACATAGTCTTAGTTTTTTTGGCATTAGGACAATGTCATGCTTTTAGTTGCTGATTTTGTTATAAAATCTAGTTGTTTCTAAAACTTACAGTTGGTGTGATACTTGTAACAGATGCGAATTTTATAAGAAATGATATTCCATTTAGAGTAACTCGAATAAGTGTATAATAAAATAATAATACTTTATATAATACATATGTGGGTTCAAGTGAAACAGGGAAGCATAATTTAATTTAAAAAATGTTATATTATTGATTTAAAACTAAGAAAAAATCATATTGTTTTCTTATATATATCTTAGTAAATTCTGGAAAAAAAATAAAACTGTTATTCATAGTAGTGCAATAATTTAAGCGGCCAAATGTTGGTGAATGTCAAGATGAGAGAACCCAGGTTTTTGGAATATTATGTGAATGCGATTTAATACAATATTTCTACTATTTCATAGTAAAATTCTACACTTATAATATTTAAAAAAAATCTGCAAAAAAAACTGATCAAAATGGCGGGACCAATATTCAATTAATAAAAAAAAAACATGGCGGCATCTAAAATTGAACACAACATTTTTTTTTACGATAGAGTAAGACTACGTTTAAATCGTTATTATACTTTTAAAACAATCATTTTAATAAAAAAGTGTTATAAAAGCGCCTAAAAATATAAAAAAAATTCAAGCAAAGTGTCATTTTTATGGCTCCTATTCACATGATATTCGAAATACCTGCCAGGGTCTCGTCATCTTAACGTTCATGAATATTGCGGGATCCATTTCTAGACTGAACAAAAACTTATCTATTGAAATGCCACAAGACAAGCTTGGCCTCATATGCAAGGTTCATTGCTACTACATATATTAATATACATTTTAAAATATTCTACAAATACTGTTTCACTTGTTATTTTTAGCTTATTAAGATTATAAGTTGTCATGAATGTATTACATATCAATTTACTTTCTTACATAATAAATAGTATTCTAAGTTTCATTTTTTATGCTTACTAGCTGACCCGTGCAACATCTATTTTCCCCGTTTTTGCAACATTTATCATTGCTGCTTCGCTCCTATTGGTTGTAGCGTGATGATATATAGCATATAGCCTTCCTGGATAAATGGGCTACCCAACTGTAAAATAAATTTTCAATTCGGACCAGTAGTTCCTGAGATAATTGACTGCCTCTGTGGCGCGGTGGGAGTGTATCCGACTGCTACGCAAGAGATCGTGGGTTCGATCCCCACCCAGGATAAAACTTTGTGTGATGAGCACGATGGTTTATTGTGTCTGGGTATTATTAATCTATAATATGTATGTATGTATTTAGAAATTTAAAAGTATGTTTATCGGTTTCCATAGTACAAGCTCTGCTTAGTTTGGGATCAGATAGCTTTGTGCGAGTTGTCCCAAGATATTATTATTATTATAATCGCGTTCAAACATAAACTTTATCTTTTTTTATATGCAAGATGATGAAGCCTGCGTGCACGGCTAATTGACAGAAAGTCTTGTAATATTTTCTCTTCTTTTTGAAGTCTGTTAAAAGTAGTGGCAGTGGATTGACTCCATCATTGAGCCCAATTTAGGATTTCGGGAATCGAACCCGAGACTTCCGTAGCCAAACCGGGGCCAGAAGCGAACCACCTATCTGGACTATGTTACTAGACCTCAAATTTTTCTATCCCTTGATGCTCGCGAGTTGGGCCCTCGCATGCGCCATCTAGTCTGTAGTTAAAGAACAATCACGGCTTTTGTTATTGTTTCGTTATAGAGAGCATTTTAACAAATTATGATGTCGCAGGCCGAATATTGGTGTAATTTTTATCGGCATTTCTTGCCAATTTCTTTACAAATACAATAATTGCATTTTTGAAAGATAGAAAAATTTGAAGTCCAGACCTAGGAATCGAACCCGAGACTATCTACATATTTCTTTAGTTACCTACTTAAAAAAAGGTTGTAAGAAAATTATTACTATACCTAGTTGTTTTCTATTAGGTATATTCCTCAATATCTCTATAAGAGCTATTATAACACATCATCAGTCTGCAAGAGATACGCGCTACTATAGCGCTAGTGTGGCTCGGCCGGCAAAACCAAAAACCAGGTTTTTGTTGAGGAGTATACATTTTATACTCTGCCCATATCCGAAATTATCCGAAATTTCTATATCGGATTCAGTTACGGTTTCAAATAGTTTTTTATTTCGGATATCCGATAGATTCGGTTTCGGTTACGGAGCCACAAAACCCGGGCATTCGAGTGCAACTAAGCGTTTTGTTTCATCGACATTGCTCATGCCATGAAGGAAAAAATGTGAGGATCCTGGCATCTTCTAGAAGCAAAAAAAAATCGAAGACTCCATCAGCAGTGGATCCCCCCCCCCCCCCCATGGTGGATAACAGTCCGTACTTCAGAAAAGAGGCTAGTTTCCCAGCAGTGGGAATGTTACGGCTGGACCTCTTCGTTTTGAAGGACTTCAAAAAATAATGTTCTTTGTTTGATAACTATGTACAGTGAAATTAGTCTCGAGAAATTTTTGCATATGTAGTGGTGTGTATGTTACTTAGATATTAGAGCGCGTTTCCACTATATCGTTCTGGCCCTTACAAAAATGTTTCAATATCCTAACATTACTATTTAATTTAATACTTATCCCTAGCAACACTCTGATTTTTGTTTTCAATAAAAACAAGTTTTTATTTTAAAGAAAAAGGTTTTGACTTTATTAAAAAAAATATGTCATTCAATTTCACGTCCTTGAGCAAACGACAAGGCGACTACCGTGAAACAATAAAATATCGTGTCGTTCTTTAGATGATAGTAGTTTAGCTATAGGTAAAAAGTTTTGACCATAATAATTACGAAACAAAACAAATAAATAAATCGTCACTTGATAGTGGAAAGTGGAAACACGCACAAAACCAGAATAAACCAGTTTACTCTGTCCGCAGGTGCCACGTGCAGTCTGACGTCAGTCGCTTGATACCGTTAGAACATAAAGCACGCATTTCATAAAAAAATTATAATTATTAGATACGTAGTAGTTTCATTGTGAAATTTTGTATTTGTTGATTGTTGTTATTGTTTGTTATTATTGTTAAAATATTTGTTGAAGTGTTTAATTTCAAGTGTGTAAGTGTTGTAACTTTATATTGATAATTCAAAATGGCTCCAGTGTTAAAACATGGTCGAGGCAAGCCTTTGACTTCTCAAACTAAGGAAGTTTTGTACTGTTTGTACAAATATTTCGAAAATGAGTGTAATAACAACCCGAGCAGTATTATGACCCCCACTCAATTAGTTGCTAAATCAACAGGAATTTCAATAGCATCCGTCAGAAAGGTAGTATCAGAAAGCAAATGTCGTCCTTCAGATCAGGAAGTAACATTTAAATCTCCTAAAAAGAAACCGAATCGTAAACCTACAATAGTAATCGATAACTTTGATCAGCAAGTTATCAGAAGAACAATTCATGACTTCCACACCACATCACAAATAAAGAAGTTCCCACTTTAAAAACTTTGCACTCAAAATTGAAAGAAGATATCGATTATAAAGGTTGTGTCAGCACGTTACGAAAACACGTCATGTCATTAGGTTTTAATTGGAAGCAAACAGAAGATAACCGGAAACTTCTTATGGAAAAACACGAAATTAGATACTTGCGAATTAATTATTTGATGAAAATTGCTGAATATCGTGAACAACGCCGACCAATTGTTTACACCGACGAAACATATATACATACATCACATACCCTCTCGAAATCTTGGTCAGATGGAAGCACTTCAGGTTTGAAGCAACATATATCGAAAGGCAACCGCTTAATCATTGTTCATGCCGGTGGTATCGATGGCTTTATACCAAATGCATTGCTTATGTTTAAAGCCAAGTCAAGGCGACTAAGGGATTTCACCCCGGAGGACGGGCAGCAGCGTCCTCTGCGTATTTAAAGCCTTACTGCGATCGCCAACCCGCTCGCCAAGCGTGGCGATTATGGCAATTACCCCCAGGATCTACATAGTAGGTTCTACTGGGGAGACCCGTGCCCAGCAGTGGGCCATCATATGGGTTGATATGATGTTTAAAGCCGACCAAAAAAGTGGAGATTACCACAACAATATGAACTATGACAACTATTCAAGGTGGATTCAAACTCAATTAATACCCAACTTACAACCAAATAGTGTTGTTGTTGTTGACAACGCACCATATCATAACTCAATACAAAATCCTGCACCGAATAGTAATTCTAGAAAACAGCAAATGATAGACTGGCTGACATTTCGAAACATTGAGCATTCATCCACGTTGCTTAAGCCTCAATTATATGAACTGATTCTGCAAAACAAGGCGAGATTTATAGAGTACAAGATAGACGAAATATTACGACAGCACGGTCATACTGTGCTGCGTTTACCACCATACCATCCGGAGTTTAATCCTATAGAAAATATATGGGGGATAGTGAAAACATATGTCGCAAAAAAGAATGTCGCAATGAATATGAAGGTTATAATGTCATTAGCTGAAGAAAAAATGAACGCCATAACTGTAGAGGAATGGAGAAAAGTTTGTTTGCATGCTATTGAGGAGGAAAGCAAATATCAGGGTAGAGACGCAGCTTTAGACACAATATCAGAACGAATCATAATTAATTTAAATAATTCATCTGATGAAAGCGAGTATGGGGATGATTGTGATATGCCTGGGGTTGATGAATTATTAGAATAAAACATTTATGGCCGGAGAACACCTAATTCATACACGTCTTCACTGAAGTGAAAACCGGCATTCAATGCTTGTAATGTTTGGAACTGGCTTGTCTGCCTCATACAGTTCCATAGATTACAATGCGGTGGATACACATTTTCACGACCGTATTAGTACGTAGTGCGTATGCGTAGACGTGCACGCATTTGGTGTGCTCCAGCCACAAACGTATATTACCTTTAAAACAATAAAAACTAAAAATAAAATGTTGTTTTTTTTATTTGCTGACCATACACTACTACAAACGCAAAAATTTCTTCAAGCTAATTTACCTGTAAGTACCTATGTTCGCGATTTTCTCAAAACTAATGAGCCGATTTGGATTTTCGCTATTCCTCATTATATTCTGACAATGACAACCGAGCTTCGGTCAAGAATATCTTTGAACGAATCAACCGAGCTATAGAAATTGATATTCGGTGATGTGTTTGATATAAAATACATGAAAAAAATAATCAGCAACGCAGAGAGAAGAATTGGTGATTAAGATTAAATTTTAATGACCAATAGTAGATGTGTAGAAAATATGTTATGTTTGTAGGTAACGTAAAATCTTATCAACAGAATTATTATTATAGGTAGTAACCGACTGTTATATCAACAAGATGTAGCAACATTTCCCTGAGATTGAGAATGGTCAATTTATTGTTTGCGACTAGGGAAGAGCCGTCTTTACTTATGAAAGTATTTGCTACGCCTTCGAACGCATAGGAAATCGATCCATTGCTTATTACAAATAAGGAGCACAGTCGTATTAGTAAATAAAAAAAACATTGAACTTCCAAATATTTTTTTCGCTGATACGATTAAGCTCCTTATTTTTAAGAAAACATGAATTATTTTCCTATGCAAGTAATTTGGCAACGCGACGCTAATGCCGCGAGCCTCTCGCTGCCTGCGACCGCGCCTTTAGCGCCTAAGTTGAAAATTTAAGCAGAATCACACACAAATATTTTAACTACGCCTGCTAATACTGTTTCTAAAACTAGGTCATGACAAAATACTATAAAACCATATAATTCTCTTAGCAGACAGTTCTAAGCACGTGATTAGAGAAGTAGGAAGGAAATATTTAATTTTATCTACAAAAAACCGTACTCCGTACCAAAGAGTAAACTAATACTACGGAAACTCGGTACAAACTAGATTGCAATGCCACCAAATACTTTCAAGTATTATTATATCTGGTTTTCGACCCGGGTATTTTTACATACTATGAAGATACCATTACATACTTGGAAGCCCTGGTATTAATTTTTGCAAGTATATCTCATCCCTTGCGACATACTAACAGCTCACATGAGGGTACCCAGGTTTTGATTATTTAGGGGGGAGGCGGGTACCTACAATTTTATTAACTAAACACCGGCCAAATGTGTATTGTGTACCTACCTTTTTTCGATTTCGGGGGAAGAGGGTTTCAATCCCCCCTGGTGACAGCTTAGTTTTCTAACCGATCTCGGTGAAGGCCAGGGGGGTCAATTCACGTATTTAAAGCAGTGCAGTAGCAGTTAAGTTTCGATTAAAACGGCAATTTTTTGTATTCTTGTAACTATGGGATCGATCTCAATTACGCTTGCGTCAAGTATGTGCTTCGAGAGCGCAATAACGACATTCTAGTAGGTACGGTGCGCAAGCATTTTTAAGATCGATCCCAAAGTTACAAGAAAACGAAATGGCCGTTTTAATCGAAACATAACTGTAACTGAACTGCAACTGCACTGCTTTGAATACGTGAATTGACGTATTGAAGTATATTCTCCAAACACACAAGTGAGCTCTCCGGCTCTCTATTTACTCATTCTCCTAGTCCGGACGGAAATCTGATATGGTCAGTCTGATGGCGCTGAATCGATGGCAGAACGTGCCTGAGGCATGGAGGAGTGCGACTTTTTTAGATGACGGTTACAAAATGATCGCCAATATGATAATACGTTGAGAATCCAAGAGAATAAATAGCCTGCCTGGGTGTGGTACATACTGCTGCGCATGAAGTTGTGTGTTCAATTCCCACGCGGTAAGTAGGTATATCCCCATATTTTACACATATGTTACCACTTTGTGTGATCCACAAATTGTTCTGAATTACCTAGTGTGCTTTGTGTCCATAATTTGTTTTGTAAAGCCGCCGCAACACGGGGACGACCCCGTGTTGCGGCGACTCGTACCCTAGTTCAGGAGTTGTCTTAACAAAAACAAGTGTTGATCGGACAACATCGGGATTGATGATGCGGTGGCCTAATAGTTAAGGCATCGGATTCGCAATCGTGGGGTCGCGGGATCGACCCATTATCCTACCGACAAGTTAACAGCTAGTTGCTAGTTAGGTACCTATATTTTAAAAAAAATTGTTTGTTGCTTCAACATATTAGTAGATACGACACAGGTAAGTTTTGTTTAACTTTATTTGTGTGCTATTTCGGGTGCAATTTCAGTAGGTAGGTAACCTAATAAGCAAAGTGTAGGTACCTAAATAATCTGCTTAGCGTGTAACACATACTTAAGGTACGTGTGTCACAGGAAGCTGTGATCAAATTTTTAGAGTTGTTCAATACCTACTAAGTATGTATTGTTTTGGTGTAAGTGTTGTTGTTAGGTACCTATCCATAGAGTAGGTAGGGGGTAGGGAAGGGCACGGGGACAAGTGACCCTCCAGAGGTTGTTTTGTGTACTGAATTTCTTGTATTGTATTCTATTGAATTTATCTTGTGGCACCCTTTCGGGGCACCCACTCCTCCACCTCTCCGTCGTTGGCCGGTGTCGGGCGAAGCTAAATGTACCCCCCCTCCCCGTCGTAAGCATGTTAGATCCATTGTCACTGCCATTTGCCTCTTGTGCCCCCCCCCCCCTCCCAGAATCAAATCCTGGATCCATCGTCCCTGATATCATATAAGTATCAAGTGAGTGCCAATTTAAAATCCGAGTATAATAAAAAGTATGAATTAAAAAGATCTATCATAAAAATACAATCCGATTTTGCACTACTGGATGTACCTACTAGTATAATACCTACTTATACCTACCTACCTACGTTATACGTGGTATACCTACCTAATGAAAATGTAAGTTATTGAACTGTTATCAGTAAAACTGAGCATAAATTATGGCTCACCATCAGGGTAGGTATTTGAATATTTAAATAGGTCCAGTAATTGCTGCTATATCGCTCATAATTGTTTTGGTGATGCTACTAAGCATTGAGTCACTTGAACATCATTATGAACCTGTTGCATTCGCGCCGCAAAAATCGGCGTTGCCATCCATATCGTTTGTTATGCGAGGAGTCGACGCAATTTTGCCATAAATGTAGGTATGCCATCAAATATCCACTTTGGGCTGTTTGTTTGTTACCTTTGAGTACCTACTATTATTTATTACTAGGTGTCCCGCGCAACTTCGTCTGCGTAAATTTTCCCGTTTTTGCAACATTTCTCATTGCTGTTCCGTTCGTATTGGTCGTAGCGTGATGTTATACCTATAGCCTTTCTCGATAAATAGGCTATCCTACAGTGAAATAATTTTTCCATTCAGATCAGTTGTTCCTGAGATTACCGCGTTCAATAAACAAACTCTTCAGCTTTATAATATTAGTATAGATGTGCCTTTGATTATCTGGTGAGTCTAGCTGGGACCATAATCTACTCCCTAAGTTTTTTGCTGTCGGTTTTTATGATTATAAAAAAATATAGGTAATTAGGTTTTCGAATTTCGATAACGAATAAATTACTGGCTATCCCCGCAGGTAAGTAGTAGGTGCCTAGTTAAGTATAAACTGGGTTTCTTAAAAAAGATGCATAATAAAATGGGGCTCAAGAAGCTAAGCCCTGGGGTACCTACTCATGACGCACCCTTGGATCAGAGCCTGGATCACTAACCTCTACAACTGTTGGTCTAGTGGTTAGTGACCCTGACTGCTAAACCGGAGGTCGTGGGTTCGATCCCCACCCAGGATAAAACTTTGTGTGATGAGCACGATGGTTTATTCTGTGACTGGGTATTATTTATCTATAATATGTATGTATTTAGAAATATATAAGCATGTTTATCAGTTGACTGGTTTTCCATAGTACAAGCTCTGCTTAGTTTGGGATCTGATAGCGTTGTGTAAGTTGTCCCAAGATATTATTATTATTACCATAGTGTTATATTCGATTGCATTGTTATTACCTAACTACATAGTTACGGCGTTCTCTAATTACTACATTTTAGTAGGCGTATGACATAAATATTACACCTCTACGGCAAAATTCAATAGGACTATTATGGCATAGAACTTTTTAAGTTATGCTTTTTTCAATTGAAAAGTTTTTCATTGTTAAATGAACGAATGAAAAAATTATAAATAACATTTTGAAGTACCCCAATTTTTTAATAAAATTAGGTATTTGCGGGATACTGATATCATGGGCATATTATTATATTCCTTGAATATGACCACACCTTTTTGTAATACTTTGTATAACTACTAACTATAGAGGTCAATGGCCTGGATGGATCCACGTCTGTTGACACAATGTTGCGAACTGTAATAGGTTTGTAGGTACCTACATACTCTCACTACAGAACCTATTCTCCTTATTTTGTCAGGGTCACCTTTCCGGCGTAAGGTATTTTCATTATAATTTAAAGATACGTACCTACTTAATTCTTATTTAAGTAAGCATTAATTGTTTTTATGTGTACTTACCGGATTGGCTGACGAATTGACTACTGAACGGAACACCGGAAACAGATAACGGTTGACTGACTTGTTGCTTTTGCATTTAAAAGCGAACCTAAGTACCTACCTAGGTATTTACTTGAAATATTTCAAATATTTAGTACGACTGCCACAAACACAGGCGCGGATACAAAGGGGGGGGGGTGTTCAAAAGGGCCAATTGCCCCCCCAAAGACTGGGTCAAAGTGCCCCTGCCAGAACATGATCCTAGATCCGCGCCTGTACAAACAAGTAATGTTATTAACATTAGAAAAAATAACAACACATGAGACAAAAGCTTGGTTATCTAAAAAATGGCTAAACAGATTTTCATCAAACAAAGTTAGAACCATCCATCCATCCCGATATGTGATTAGCCACTTAATGAAGCTTATTTTATTTTATAAGCCTGGCAAGAGCATGTCGGTCCATTCATTATCGATGTGAAAAATTGCACCAACAGAAGAGCGTACGTTCATGGCACTTACGCGCTTTTGTTAAGAAGGGCAGTTATTCGGAAATAACTCAAAGACGGCATAATTTACATGTTTGTTTGTACCTATAATATTAAGTAACTACAATTCAAAGGGAAACCGAAAGTAATGGTGTTCGAAGAACACTCCGCCACTGATTATATAACATCACGGTACGACCAATAGGAGCGAAACATCAATGAAAAATGTTGCAAAAATGGGGAAAATTGACGTAGCGAAGTTGCGCGGGTTAGCTAGTTATTATCAGAGGTAGGTACTTTTGTATACATATAGGTACTAAAAAATATTTCATTATATTGTGCCGACGACGGTTAAAAACGAGTGAATTGTATGGTTTAACGTAGGTATATGTATAATGCAATGATTTATATCTATGTTTCGATGACCTCTGATCGCCTGAATGGCCTACCGTTACAAATATTAAATGACTGCGTAACATAGGCTAGGTTTAATTTGAAAAAAATGTTTGCTGGCGTCAGATGGAATCAAAGTTACAATCTATTTATTTTTCATGGGTGGCCGTCGTGTTTTGCAATAATGTCAGAATTTAATTTGTTTAGACTCTACCCCTGGTTTCCCAACCTGTGGGGGTAATACAGCTTTCCATAATGAAGTTACGTAGGTATAGTTGGCCAATGTTGAGGGTAAAATAGGTTTTAAAGTAGTCAAAAAGGTAATGAGATTAAAAAGGCTAGGAACTGCTGCCCTAAACATAATTATGGGGAGTCTGTGGCTACTGAGACGGTTTAAATCGCCGCCATCTTTGATTACGTTTGCATACAAGTCGAACTATTTATATTGTATGAAGATGGTGATAAACAATAAAGCGTTAACAAGGGATTAATAAATGTTCAAGCAATTATTCAATGAAATTTTAAGGTTATTGCATGAATTCCCTGCATATTAAAGAAGGAAACATTTTTTTATTATAATTAAATAAGGATAATAAAAACAACTTTTTAAATTATTTACGTAGTCAATTTATTGCTATCACACACACACATTTGTGCTTCAATAACTTACTCAACATTAAAATTCATTTATCTAACATAGACTCAAATAATATCAAAATTAAGTCCATTTTAGCAGATTTTTAGTGCAAAACGTGACCATGAGAAAGTTTTGCTAATTTGTCTATGGCTTTTAAATAAGATATCATAGACCACATTGTTATTTTTTTATAGTTATTTAATTTCTGCTAACATGAACTTAATTAAACAAAACAATGATATTTACTGATCAAATACATTGCAAAAGAGTTGTAAAATAAATGGGAACAAAACATTCATATTGACTCACCCATGAAGTGAAATCAAATTAGGCAACCATAGATGTTGACAAAGATAACAATATAAACTAATATTATTAGTAATAACCTAGTGGAATGTTTTTTATAAAAGTGCTTTGGTATTATTTAAGTATTGGGCTGCCAAAAACAAAAATTCTTTTTTTTTTTTTTTTTTTTTTTTTTTTTTTTTTTTTTTTTTTTTTTTTTAAAAAGACAACTCCCGCAGTAGGGTACAAGCCCTGTGTCACGGGGGACTTTACAAACATACAAGTCACGGACACAAATTACACCCAGACTCGGAACAACAATTTGTGGATCACACAAAGTGGCGTCCCGTGTGGGAATCGAACCCACGACCTCTTGCGTAGCAGTCGGACACACTCCCACCGCGCCACAGAGGCAGTCAACTGCAATTAACGCTAATAGTTGCTCAAAGAAGAGGTAATCATATAACAATAATTTCATACAATAGATGGAAAAATTGTAATAGAACAGTTTTTAAATGACACAGTAGAAGCAACAATAGCAATGTTATTTTGAGGCTGTTTCAACACTATTGAATTTCAGATTGAAGGCTCTTTAAAGTCATAAACTTTCATAAACTGAATTGAAAAATGGTATGATAGAAATTGAATTAAATTTATAATTAATGTCAGTCCTATATTAACTGGATTTCTTTGATAAACCATATAAGTACAATGATGTGACAAGATATGCTATTGTTATCAATATAAAATAATATAGAACATGGCTAATCCAGAGCTTAATTAAATCTATGATAAATTGTGTAAATCAACAGTATGTGTCAGAATTAAAATGGCATAAATTGATTTAATTTTGTACTTTAACTAATGGCAATAATGTTGTAGAAAAATATAACCTTTGTAAGATGTAATCATTTGATACTGAATGCCAAAAGTATGGTAGTAAGTATAGAATTACAATACAAAAATATAATAAGGTGTAGGTCCTAACCTAGCCAGTATAATTTCAATTTTCAATACCAAGTTTGAATTTTAATCACAGCTCGGCTTTCTCATCTTTTTTTGTCTCCCTTTCATGTAGTTGGAATGACATAAGAATGTTAATTCTAGTGGCCAGTTCTTTTTTCTTCTCCTCAGAGACTTTACTCTTCATTATTTTATTCACCCTCTCAATTTCAGTCTGCACAAATTCGTCACCTTTTTCTAAAACCTTCTGCATTATGGTCTTGTAAATTTTCCCAGAAGCAGCATTCTAGAAAAAAAATAATTAAAAAATAGGTAAGTTCTTATTTCAAAACACCTGCAATTTGGCGCCACGTCGGCGATTTTTTTAAAGTGATTTAAATAATGCTTTTTTATTAACTTACCTTCTCAGGTAATTTGCTCTGTAGCTCCTCTGCTTTCTTTAACAATTTCTTTCTGTCATCTTTCTTGGCTTTGATGAACTCTGTGGCAAGCTGATCAAGTTCCTTCACGCAGCCAGGTAAGTTCAGATATAAACCAGTGTTTTCTCGAATAAATACACGCAACTCGTCGCTCGTAAACCCTTTGGATTCATCGAAAGGAATTGGCTCACTCTTGCCTTTGATGAACAGCTTAACAACTGGGAAGTTATCTTTGGTGGCACCGTATTTGGTTGCAAGCCGCTCATTGTCCTTTTCTCCGTAATCTTTAACACCAACTTCGGCAATGAGAAGTTCGTCTACGTTTACAGCGTCTTTGGCGAGAGCCACGAAAGCCTCATGCTTATCGCCGTAGGGAAATGCCACATCAAATTTAACGAGGGAAACTTCGAATTTATTAGTTATTTTATCAAAAGATAATTCGTCTAATTCAACAGAGCCGGTGGTTGTCGAGGCTTGATGAGCGAAGGGAACAAGAATAACAAAACTAAAAATTATGAAATACAACTTCATTTTTAGATAATTGCTATCACAACTAACTCGAACGTTCTATGTAGCAATACTGAATGTATTTTACAGTTAAAATCGTATAAAAACAGTCCGTGTTATCGTTAACAGTGCGATTTTATTGACACAGACCCGGTATGTTTTCTTTTACAATTATCATCATTATTTACATGACATTACGACATATAAACTCCGTTCTACGATACAACACAGAATTTATATCATACATTCAAAATGGAAAGCAAAACTAATTTTATTGCAAAAATATAGCTGCAATCATTTAGTTTTAACAATGATTCATAACAATTTATGTAATTAATAGTAAAAACACAACAATTATGTTAAATTTGAAAAAGTTAATCAACTATAGGTACCTATATTGTACAGAAATAGGAACGTAATCTCAAAAACTATTTTTTGACAGCTGGCCGTGGTCACACGTGATTGGTCCAAATAATATTGATGGCTATTTGTTCTCAATTACGTAATAAGTATTTATTTTTTAAATCTTTATGGCGGCAAGTTTAAAAATATAGCTACTTTGAAGAAATTTTATTAATCCGTATCAATATTATAAATGTGAAAGTAACTCTGTCTGTTACGCTTTTTCGCTTAAACCGCTAAACTGATTTAGATGCAGTTCGATATAGATTGATAAACGACATCCATACGGGCGGAGCCGCGGGTGAAAGGTAATAAATAGGCTATAACAATCGAACGGGCGAAGGCTCGGGGAAACGCCTGTAGGGTAAGTAATTTAATATGAAGAAATATAATGTTCTTATTTCTTGGTATCCATAATCCATATACAGGCCGTCCCAAAACTATGCCACACGGATGGAAAGTAGGTAGCTACATTAAATACTGTAGATAGAACATTTTAATGAAAGAACACTTCATTTTGATTTTAAAAATAAGTCGAACTGCATTTAATGATTTTTAAATAGGCTATCGCCAGTCTGAATCGGAAATCGAACCCGCACAATGTCAAAAATACCGCATTTTTATGACACCAATAATAGGGATTCTTGTTGTCTAAATAACACAGTACCTATGTTATTTATTGAGAAGGCTATGAAATTTAAAAAAAAATACATTTAATAAAATGCATACAATTTGTATAATTAATTAATATAAACGACCGACGCCAGGTCCGTCCGTCCATTCGTCTGTCCGTCCGCAGTTTAGCTCTTAGTGCTTAGAGACTGTTAGTGCTAGAAGGCTGTAATTTTGCATGGATACACAAATAAACATTTTTTTTGAGGGTACCTATTTAAGTAAATTGGGGATGTGATTTTTTCATCCTATCCCATCATGTGCGGTATCATTAGATAGGCCTTTAAAAAACGTTATACGTGATAGGTATTATAAATAGTGAAATTAAAAGGAGTAACAAAACTGTCGTGCAAATTACATTGAAAATTATTATTTTAATATAATAAAATAAAAGCATTTTGTTTTATATCTTATATTTATTTCAGATTTTTCATTCATATTGGTTAGTATTACATAAGGCTTAAAAACTATGTTAGTAACATTATTTTATTTTACATTCATACATTTTCATTCGTGTACCTGCCGCTACTTTGTCTATCAAGTACACAAACATGTGTACAGGTCCAATGCTACATGAACGAGCAGTTAGGCCTATCCGCATTTGTTTTCAGGATGCTGTTGGTGCTCCCACTCAACCGGCGCATCAGGGATGCAGTTCTAACGTTGTAAGTATAAAACAAAAACAACAGAAAACTCACTTCTTAAGCCGCATTTTTCGGATTTTTTGCATTCGAAAAATGCGCCTTAAGAAGTGAGTTTTCTGGGTATGACTACGAAACCCCAGTGTTTCTGCTTCTTTAGTTACGACTGAACTTAAACGTATTATTTCAAACATTCATCTCGCAAACATTAGTAAATCGACAAATAGTGATATTCTATGTGTGTTATGCATTTGTTAAGTTACATAATGTTGTAAGTTCCACTTCGGTGTAAAGGTTTTCCTTCCATTTAAGATACTATGTTATTTAGAAATATGTATTAATTGACCCTTTGATTGGTATCGTATAAATACAGGGTGGTTTTTATATTTGGGTTCGATCCCCGGTCCAGACAGGCGAAAAAAGTTACTTTCCTTTTCGACTAGTATAGTTGGTCTGGTCGTCACTACCTATCGATTCCTGTTACCTACTTACTTTCCACAATCATTTCTTGAACAGGTTTATGAGCAATAAAAATAAATAGAATTTCACAATTGAGGTGAAATACTTTTTACAACACTACTGCGCCTATTTAAATATGAGTTTGGTATACAGGACTTTTATTATAACATTAATACTATATGATTATGTTATTGGAAGCTCGGATGATGAATTATCAGGCAATATAATAGATTTGAGTGCGTCAGACGGAGAGACGGAACTTTTGAAAGGAGATAGACTTTCAGATAGTGATACAAATTCGGATGTTGGCGCCGCAGGTGAGTCTGAAAAACAAAACGGCTGTAGATTTCAATTCCTATGGTTCCATTCAGAGGGGAGGGGAAGAGTAATGTTTGAATTGAAACCTAAATTATTTTTAATTGAACCATGAATCGTTCCATTCAAGATAATTCAGATTTCTGTTCTGTGCCTCGGGAGTGTCTCACTGTTGGTGGTTCTAGCTAGTAGTGAGGAATTAGAGCGAGAATACTGACTTTGGAAAAAGAAGAGGGCTTTGGGGCGCTAAGTGGTAAAGAACCAATGTTGGTTTTACTTTTTGGGTTTTCAAAGCATTTTATGCTAATTTATGCTTAATAATGTGTACCGTACAGTTGTATAAAGTTAATATAACTCTATGCACTTTCTTGAAGTCATGTATGGGTATTGGGCCATTGAATACGGTTCTGACCTATCCAGGGTACCGAGGGATCCAAGATAGTGATGGCTATAAGGATTGAGCGGGGTATATTCCAGGTTGATACTCCTGAGTATTTTTTGGTTCTACCTAGCACTGAACCCACTCAGTACCTTACTAGAGGGTTCAGGGCTAGGTTGCAGGTTGCGATATGGTGGTCAGGTCATATCCCACTTGCTATATAAAGATGACATGAAGCTCTTTGCCCCACCAGCTCACAGCTAATAGCGTTACTGAAGGTAATTGAAACCTTTAGTAATTCAATTAGAATGGAGTTTGGTGTGGACTAACGTGCAGTCGATCATATAAAGCGAGGATGGATAGTGGAATCCGAAGGGATTTAACTCTCGGATTGCTTTTATCTGAGATGACTGCTCGCAACTAAGACCGACAAGTAGGTACTTGGGTATGTCGCATAAACTCGGACTAACCTCGCAAATGACAAGTGGCGCAGGCCTGTTCCACTTGGTATTAACGACAGCAGGGAGGTATGGCAGAACAAGAAACTTCACGGTAGGTTCTTTCGTGCTCTTCATGGGTCTGATGTGGACCCACTAGCGTTCGTGGCCAGCTATAGTTCGGTGTCTGTGCAATTGCAAAACCGGAAATATATACTAAAGAATGGCACCTTTGTTAACTGTAGTGCCTGTACCACCCGGGAAGGGAGGGACCTCCCTCAAATATATACTTCCCGGCTGTTCAAATCTTGCGCAGTACGGTAACGGCGAATATTTGCACAGACACAATCAAGTAGCCAGGATAATCCACCAGCAACTTGCTTTGAAATACCACCTTGTGGACGTTAAAGTGCTGTACTACAGGTACGTTGCTGAGCCAGTTCTTGAAAAAAGTCATTTCTTATTATACTGGGATCGCTCTATCATAATCATCACAGACAGGACTGCTGTTGCCAACAAGCCTGATATTGTGTTGATAGACAGACCACAGCATCGTGCAATGATCGTCGACATCACCATACCCCATTAACAGAATGTCGTGAAAACCAAAAAAGATAAACAAATTAAATATCTGGAGGAGCGCACGAGATTGTCGATATGTGGGATGTTGATTCGGCGATTATTGTGTCATTCGTTAATGGTCTGATTGCCAAGAGCCTCGACCAACGCCTTAAGAGGCTCGCGTTGGGCGGTTGGATCAAGGGCTTGATACAGAAACGATACTTCTGGAAAAGACCCGCATAGTGAGTTCCTTTCTCTGGGGCCGTAACCACCGGTAGCTTGGTCCCTGTAACCGATGCCGGTGGGACACTGTGACATGATAAAAAGTGTGTGCGTGTGTGTGTGTGAATGTGTGTAATGTTGGGAATGTGTGTTTCTTTAGGCTTTTATAATTAGCAAATATATAATACATGTTAAATGTATGAAGGCAACATTCTTTGGGGACACGGTAGCTGGTGCTAGGATTGCCGTAAAATTGTAACTTATGGAAGACTAGCTTTCGCCCGCGGCTCCGCCCGCATGGATGTCGGTTATCGCGATAAAAACTATCCTATGTCCTTCCTCGGGACTCAAACTATCTCCATACAAAATTTCATCTAAATCGGTTCAGCTGTTTGAGCGTGAAAGCGTAACAGACAGACAGACAGACAGACAGAGTTACTTTCACATTTATAATATTATATAGTATGGATTATAGTATATAGTATAGTATTAGTATGGATAAATTGGACGTCCAGGGTCCTTATTCACGTTTTTTTCCGTTTTCGCGGCAAGCCCGTGCAACCCTGATGCGTGTCTCGGTTGCGGAGTTGGTTGACGGCTTAGAGACGGTACCCAGGTGCGTATCTATCGCCGTATCAGCCGTATCAATGATACGGGGGCCCCAGGGATACGCACAAGAGTCAATTGTACCTAAATCTGTGCGAGTGATTCACATTAATCCTTTAGCCGTTTAGGCACCAGGCCCAATTATTCAATTTTAATACAGGGTCCCATCTATGGCAACCTACACCCTGACGGTACCCCTAAGGATAGAGTTCGAGACCTGAGACGATTTTTTTCTAATATTGGCAGTTTGAGATTATAATTCTGACATTGCAGTCAGAATTATAATCTAATTAAAGTGTTCCTATCCTACCTGTACCTCCCTATATATTTTTATTATTTTTGTTTTCAGATACAAATGAAAATAAATTATCAGGGAATAAAATAAATTGTAAGTATATAACACGATTTCTGTTTGATTTATACGTCATTATTAAACTTTTTTTAAGAATAGGTACTAATTTAAACTTTTATCAGCAGCTTTGCCAGACACGGAAAGAGCAAACATATACCAATGGCATAAGGGAATAGTACCGTATTTTATAGACATCAACGTTTATGGTAAACATTTATTTGTAATCTTTTTTCTCATCTAAAACCAGTTCTACACGTGAGCCCCGACGCCGGTCCCAACGCCACACGCATAACGTGTGGATCTTGTAAATAGCATTGGCGCCAACATTGGAACGAGCGATATTCTAGATCCACAAGTTGGACGAGTGGCGTTGGTACTGACGGTCGTTGGGGCCAACGTTTGCCACCAGTGTTAAAATAAATCTAAAATTTAAAAAAGCAATATGGGCGCACAGACCAAATACGAGTTACTAGGCATATTTATGCCAGCCACCAAGCTTTAACAGCGATTTTGATCTTTCTTTTAAATATATAGAGTTTTGCTTTCTCAGCTTCTATACATTTTAATTTTTTTCAACCGACTTCAAAAAGGAGGAGGTTCTCCATTCGTCTGTATTTTTTATTTTTTTTTGTATGTTTGTTCACCGATTACGCAAAGACGGCTGGACCGATTTGAAAAATTCTTTTTGTGTTTGAAAGGGTATACTTCCAAGTTGGTCCCATTGTCCCCAGATCACGATCTGATGATGGGATCCTGGAGAAATCGAGGGAACTCTTAAAATATTAAAAGCACACCTACAGTGATTTAGGTATATTTCATAGTGATTCGTGCATTTACTCTCAAAAAACACCAATTGGTGAAGTGGAACTGATGATGAAGACCAAAAATTACGAGCAGACCTATTCAATATTTGCAGTTTGCGATTCAATTAAGTACAGTTGCGATTCAATATGGTTTTGAGTAGCACTTTAATCTCGATATACTACTATTATACAACGTAATAAAGCTGATAGTGAACTCCTCAACAATTAACGGCCCTGCATCGGAGCAAGCAATATTTCGTAAAAGGATTTGAGCAGATGACATAAGCCTATTGTAACTTATGTGAATTATAAACCAACCTACTAAAAAGTGAGAAATAAAAACTTTTTAACAAACAATGTTACCGACTTTAAAAATAAATACAAGGCAACTAAAAAGCAAAAAATAATATACCTAGAATAACAAAAACAAATTAAACATTTTGAAGTTGGTGCCATGAAATAGTAGTCTTTATGTTTTATTCGGCACCAACTTCAAAATGTTTAATTTGTTTTTGTTATTCTAGGTATATTATTTTTTGCTTTTTAGTTGCCTTGTATTTATTTTTGAAGTCGGTAAAATTTTTTGTTAAAAAGTTTTTTTATAAAAACGAAAACATAACACTTGGCAAAACTCGGCCATCCAGCTAGTAAAAATAATCAGGAACAAAAATACTCTATTTTTCGTTTAAATCGAAACGTTTGTTAAACATTTTTCTAATTCATGTCAAGAGGAATTGTTGTTTCAATTTTCTTTTTTAACGATCCGATATAAACTTATCAATCAAACTAGATTCAATTAACATCAGTCAATGCGTGTAGTTTTATGTTAATAAGAACTTTGATTTTACGTAGAGTTGAATGACCGAGGTATGATAACACATAGGGAGTATGTAATTGTACTGCGAGGGAAGATTCGGCCTTTGCCGGATAGGATCATATTGTCGAAATAGAACCAACAGATCATTTCAGTTCATTCATAATAATAATAATAATAATAATATCTTGGGACAACTCACACAAAGCTATCTGATCCCAAACTAAGCAGAGCTTGTACTATGGAAACCAGACCACCGATAAACATACTTATATATTTCTAAATACATACATATTATAGATAAATAACACCCAGACACAGAATAAACCATCGTGCTCATCACACAAAGTTTTATCCTGGGTGGGGATCGAACCCACGACCTCTTGCGTAGCAGTCGGATACACTCCCACCGCGCCACAGAGGCAGTCTTTTCATTTCATCGATGGGAAATTTATGAAATAAGTATTATTTTACTAGACTGATTTATTATATTAAGTATTATAGTTTTGTTATGCCTGTATGTCGATTTTAGTACCTACTTACTAGAAAATTAAAAAAAAAATAAAAATAAGTTGAGTTCGATTACAAGCTCCAATCCACTTTAATCACGTTTGATTTGCTGGCATTTATTAAGAAGTTTCTTTGTCTGTATCCGAAACTCATCATCAGATCGTTAAGAAATTTATACGAAACCATTTCGGAATAAATCTTTTTCACATTACTTCCTGTGTAACCATAATGTTACAATATTGGTGCAAGTGAAAATCAACCTTATTTTATGATGTGCGAATGAACTTCAACCGTATTGTACATCTATACAGTTCGCGCCACATTAGTTTGCGTTTGTGAAGTTCTATTCGAATGTAGTTTCGCGCAGGGACGTCGTTCCCCGCGCCTCCTTCATACCCTCCGATACCTAAATTTGGGTTGTGCGCAGCTTACACGCGAACATCAGACATACAAACTTACGTGGCGCAAACTATACTAATATTATAAAGCTGAAGAGTTAAACGTAATTATCTCAGGAACTACTGGTCCGAATTACTGGAAGGCTATAGGCTGTATAACATCACGCTACGACCAATAGGAGCGGAGCAGCAATGAAAAATGTTGCAAAAACGCGGAAAATTGACGCAGACCAAGTTGCGCGGGTCAGTTAGCACTAAATACGAGCTAGGAGCATACTTAACTTGCTAATTAACCTGTCCATTTTCCAGATGAAATAATAGTTGATCGAATACGTAGATCAATGGATCGAATAGAAGGCGTTTCTTGTTTGCTGTTCAAGCGTCTTTATAGCGCACCTAATCCTAAAGACTACGGTATCAGCTGGCTACATGTCACTAATCCGACTAAAGAAAGAGATTGTGTTCATGCTATAAAGCCGGGCAGTTTAGGAGAGCCTGTAAGTATTTTAAATCTACAACATAGACAAACATCGATAGTAGTAAGTTAGGTACCTATACTAATATTATAAAGCTGAAGAGTTTGTTTGTATGAATGCGATAATCTAAGGAACTACTGGTTCAAATTCTTCTAGTGTTGCATAGCCCATATATCGAGGAAGGATATAGGCTATATAACATCACGCTACGACCAATAAGAGCGGAGTAAAATGGGGAAAATTGACGCAGACGAAGATGCGCGGTTCAACTAGTATTTCACGTTAGAGAAATAGTATTAAACAGACAGTTAACGTTAGATAAGTTATTGAGACCAGCCGTTAATATTTTTATTTATCAGATGATGATCCTGGGTTTCGACTGTATGCGTGAGACCGAAATTACGCATACATTGCTGCACATGCTGGGCTTCAATGATGAGGTTCAGCATCCACAACGCGACTTGTACGTGAGGATACTGTGGGACAATATACAGCCAAGTGAGAACTAGCCTTATTGCTATTGATTGGGGGGGAGGGGGGATCAGAAACACTGAAACCCCTTTTTTTGAGAATTTTCACTCCGGACCGGTGTGTTTTGACAGGCAATTGCATCTTCGACGGTGGTGGTTGGTGTATTAGTGTTGAAACAAATACACCCCCCTCCCGGTCATGCGAGTGATTCGACTCCGAACCGGTGTCTTTTGACTGGCAGTTATCCCCCCTTCGACGGTGGTGGTTGGTGTATTAGTGTTGAAACAAATAGGGAGGGGGATGCGTGCATGCCAGCGATTCACACTTGGCCGGTTGAGTTAAATGTTGCCCCTCCTAAACAAAGCTCTGAATCCTTACGGATTCGATATAAACGGATTTGGATGTGGCTTTCTTTATTAGAAAATTTCTATCGCGATGGTTCTTAGCTTTGTTTGATGAAAATCTGTTCAGCAGTTTTGAAGATGATTAACTTTGTTTTTCTCTTCTCCCAGTCGTGTATTTTTAATGAAATTTAATATGTACTCTATTCACGTTGTTCATGAAGAAATATCTCATCAGGCAGTGGCGGGGTAGTAAGGGGCTCAAAGTTACTACCTTTCCCTGTGTGTGTGCGTGCCATGGGGTTGCCAGATGATCGGGAATCGCCTGGATTCTCCCGATATTTCAAGTGACAACCAGACTCCTGGGCTTGACAATTAACAAAACTTCCCGACAAACCAAATTTTAAGCGTTAAATGCAGGGTTGGTTTTAGGAACAAATTTAGGGGGGGGGGGGCATTGTCTCAACACCGGCCAAGTGTGAGTAGTTTTGCGCCTCAACGCGGACCAAATGTACATGCGAATGATCCGCGCCTGGTTAAATGCTATTAAAAGGTGCAAAGTTGATTTGCACCATCCCCCCGTCGCGAGAGGTTGTTAGACGGATCTCGATATTTTGAAATCTTATTCAGATTTTTCGATCTGGCAACCCTAGCGTGCGTGTGTGTTTTCCTTCATAAAATGTACCCTCAGTGAGGTCATACCAAACTGTTGGATTCAGAATCAGGTCTACCCTCCCTCCTCCCCATTATTAGATATGAATAGGTAGGTATACCCTAAAATATTTCTTTATATTTTAGAATACCGTTCATTATTTACAATTCGGAATGTTCCAACGCCGTACCACACATTGACCGAATACGACACGCAGAGCATCATGCACTTCCACGACCGGGCGTATAGTATCAATGGGGGCGCCACTATCGCATCTTTGGTAAGATTTTTTTATCTTGTACGTAAAGCTCCACGAGTCCCATTACTACGAGGGCACATTGGAGAAATGAAATAAAAAATGAAATCCGGCCGGTGTGTTATCCCACCCTAAGTCGCAGGAGTGACGCACACTTGGCCAGTACACTCCTATTTATTATACGGGAATTAACGCGTATTGTTTACCTTAAAATTTGCTTGACGTTTCGACCAGGTTGCACCGGCCGTGGTCACAAGCGGACTGTACAACCTGGTCGAAACGTCAAGCAAATTTTAAGGTAAACAATGCGCGTTAATTCCCGTATAATAAATAGTTATAATCATGCAACGCGAAAGTTTAAATGTTAGTACAGTACACTCCTATAAAGTTTTTGCCCCACCTCAATATAATCCTAGATCCAGCATAGCCACAGGTGCCTGTGTGCCTGAATTGTTGTAACCACCATGAGCCGACTTGGTGACCCATTTAACAACGATAATGATATTGCTTGCCTGCGTCGTTTCACTCCTACTACGTGAGATAAAGCGTGGGTTTCATTCGTTCGTACCTCCCTCTTTCGTACTCTCCTTCAATTTTTTTTATTTGGGGGAAGGGGAGGTTTATACCCCCTAAGACGTACAGTCAGCAACAAAAGTTGATGAATGCATTCAGATTTACAAAACACCTGTATATTAAAACCGTTCCATAAGTAATGGTCGCGACTAAGGGGGAAATAACCTGATCATAAGTTGCTAAATACAGTGTATATACACTATATTTAGCAGAGTTTGAGTTGCATCTGTTGTTATAAGCAATATATGCATTTTTTTCAACTCCTAGGCGTTTTTAATGCTAAATACACTCATTGGTGGTCGAGATGGACTACGACTAAAGGCAGACAGTTATTAAGTACAATTAAAGAGAAGGGGTGTGAAGTCATGAGCACAGGTAAACCAACATATTGACCCACTGACGATAACAAATTACCCGATCTTATTGACTACTTCGTAGGTATAAAAATGGATTTACTTCTAAGAAAGCTGAGTTTGCCACTTGATATTGAGGAACAAGTTTAACAATAATTGTAGGTGAACCTTTAATAAATAAATAAAAATATATCTATGAATTACTTAATGCACAAGTAATTCATAGATAAGAAGAATCATATTCAAGAAGAAGGCTATCATATGAACTCGGGTCACTTGCCCATAATATTAAAATATAGTAATAAAATCTTACTTAGAGAGAGCTCATTGACCCTAGTCAATAGTCTGACAAAGCTTTGCCTGGATCTAGATAATTTACTAGATCTAAAAACTGCAATAAAACACCAAATTTAACTTGACGCAGAAGCTACAACTTTGTGGCAATAATTCAACAATGTGCATGGCACAACACACCACCACTAAGAAAATTCAAGGGACACATCTATCCCAAAGAAATCATGGAATTACTATCTGAAAAAATAAAGCAAAGGAAAAGATGGCAACAAACCAGATCACCACAGGATAAAACTGTACACAATAACTTAACAGAAAAATTAAACACTACCAAGGGGAATCGCTTAGTTCTAACCTACAGCTTCTAACCAGGGATCGTTCAACGGTATATTCTTTCTGAAAAGTTCATCATCATCAGCCTATCACAGTCCACTGCTGGACATAGGCCTCTCCAATTGCACGCCACTTTGTTCTATCTTCGGCTTCTCGCATCCAGCTCCTGCCAGCCGTTTTGCGTAAATCATCACTCCACCTGGCCTGAGGGCGTCCTACACTACGTTTGCCGTGCCGTGGTCTCCACTCAAGAACTCGTTTACCCCAACGGTTGTCGGTTCTTCGGCAAATATGGCCAGCCCACTGCCACTTCAGTTTGCTAATCCGGTGGGCTATGTCGATAACTTTGGTTCTCTGCCGGATCATCTCATTTCTGATTTTGTCCCTAAGAGAAACTCCGAGCATAGCACTTACCATAGCCCGCTGAGCGACTTTGAACTTGTGGACTAGCCGTACCGTCAGTGTCCACGTTTCGGCTCCGTATGTCATGACGGGTAGGACGCACTAATTAAAGACTTTAGTCTTTAGACATTGTGGGATCGACGATGAGAAAACTTGACGTAGCTTACCAAATGCTGCACAACCCAACTGAATTCTCCTGTTCACCTCGTTCTCGAAGTTGTTTCTACCTAACTGCAATGACTGCCCGAGGTACACATATTTTTGACAAACTTCGAGAACGGCGGCGTGCACCGCTATCGGTTCCGGTAGTACATGTTCATTGAACATGACCTTGGTTTTATCCAAGTTCATCCGTAGGCCGAAGCGTACAGAGGAGTCAGCCAGGTCATTCAGCATCAGTTGCAGGTCCTGCAGCGTTTCCGCCATAATGACAATGTCATCTGCAAATCGCAAGTGAGAGATGTATTCACCATTGATGTTGATGCCCCGCCCTTTCCAGTGCAGCGTCTTGAACATATCCTCCATTGCATTTGTGAACAGTTTCGGGGAGATAACGTCCCCTTGCCTCACTCATCGATGCAATGGTATAGGTTTTGTTTCCTGATTCTGTACTAGGACGGACATTGTTGCGGCTTTGTAGAGACATCTCATCACTTGGATATATCGCCAATCTACTTGGCATCGCTGCAGAGACTCCAGAACGGACCAGATTTCAATCGAGTCAAAGGCATTCTCATAGTCCACGAATGCTAGACACAGGGGCTGATTATACTCTTGGGTCTTTTGTATAATCTGCCGCACTGTGTGGATGTGGTCTATGGTGCCATATCCGCTCCGAAATCCAGCCTGTTCCGGTTGTTGGAATTCGTCAAGTCTTCGCGCAAGGTGGTTCGTGATGACTCTTGAAAACGCTTATAGACGTGGCTTAGAAGAGAAATAGGTCGGTAGTTCTTCAGCCGGGTCTTATCTCCTTTTTTGAAGAACAAGACGACTACGCTTCTACTCCACGCCTCCGGAGTTCTCCCTTCATACAGGACAGCATTAAAGAGCTTTTGGAGCTCCCTCAGTACGGGTTTACCTCCAGCCTTTAACAGCTCTGTTGTAACGCCATCCTCTCCAGGGGCTTTTCCATTTTTTAGCTGTCTAAGAGCCAGCACGATTTCGTCAATGTTGACTTCTGGCAGGTCTTCGGTGTAGTGACGTGTTAGAGTGGCTCTAGGACCCTCATCTTCAGGATCAAGTCGAGATGCATGCGAAGCGTATAACCGGCCATAGAAGCCTTCCACTTCGGAGAGGACTGCCGGCTTCGAAGAAACGACTTCTCCACTTGTTGTGGTCAACTTCGTCAGGCGGCTTCTTCCAAGAGATTGTACGAACACTTTTGACCCCCGGTTCTGTTCGATCGCTCTTTTAATAAAAAGAGTGTTGAAACGCCGAAGGTCGTGTCGTATAAGCTTGTTGATCTCTTGGTTTAGAGCGCGCTTTTCCGACGAAGTGACGGGTGGGTTTTCACGTCGTTTTTTCATTAGCCCTAAAGTCTTTTCCGAAAGCTTTGACTTCTTGCCCTTACGCTGCATATCACAAAATCTCGTACCTTCTTCCCTGAGTATCCGAACCACATTTACAAGCTTCTGGTTTACGTCTGTTGTGGTTTCCATGGCAGCAAATCGGTTATCCAGGTTTGACTGGAACGCTTCGGATCCTATCATGGTTTGGAGCAAAGTAGGTCGAAGCCTGGACCTCATCAGACGGGCACGTTCCGCCTTGAAGTCGATATTCAGAGAGCCTCGGACAAGTCGGTGATCACTACCGGTATTAAACCTGTTGATCACGGTGACGTCTCTGAATATATGCTTTTTGTCCGTCATGATGCAGTCGATCTCGTTTTTCGTCATAGTGTCGGGGCTTTGCCACGTCCACTTCCTTTGGGGCCGTTTCTTGAAAAAGGAGTTCATCAAGAAGAGCCCCTCCCGTTCGAGGAAGTTGACTAGCATTTGCCCCCTATGATATCTGCTTCTAAATCCATGGGATCCTACTACCAATTCGCTGCAATTTTGTACTCCCACTTTAGCGTTGAAGTCCCCCATAACAACGTTGTAGTGGGTCTTAGTAGTGGAATGGAGGGCCCTCGATATGTCATGGAACATATCCTCCACTTCGTCGTCTGGATGTGCAGAGGTCGGTGCGTACACTTGCACCACCTTGAGGCTATACCTCTCGGTGAGCTTGATAATGAGGTACGCTACCCTGTTCGACACGCTAGACATTTCCACAACGTTGTCAGAAAGGGACTTATTTACCAGAAACCCAACACCACCTTGGGATTGTTGGTCTCCCTCGCGGAAGTACATAAGGTGGCCTGACTCGAGGGTTATGGTGTCCGCTCTCTCTCTTCGGACTTCACTTAACCCGAGGATATGCCACCTAATCTTCCCAAGTTCCACCTCAAGTCGTGCCAGATGCGAGTCTTGCCGTAGCGTGCGTCCGTTATACGTCGCCAGGGTCAGTCGGTTGTGTAGCCCGGAGATTCTTAGCACCCCCCGCCACGCCGTTAATGTGGATGCCACCATGTCCAGGAATAGCGTGACTGCCGGGAACTGGGGGCCGTGGCTTTTGTGCTTGGTGCATATGGGGGTAATGCCCATAATCGCCACGCTGGGCAGGCGGGTTGGCGATCGCAGGGCGTAGCTCTCGCATCAGTGACGCTGCTGCCCGTCACTGGAGCGAAAGATGGTGATGTGCCCCATTACATCCCCTCTGAAAAGTTGCAAGAGGTTAAAAATACCTATTACACAAATTCCACCTAATTAAGACAGTAATGGAAAATTGGCTATAAGTAATGATCAAAAAGCTTCAAGATTTGCATAACATTTAGAGGAAAGCTACCAAACAGATTCCGATAAGACCGTTCACACCGACATTCTTTTGGACATCCAAATATTACATAGTCAGAGAATAAAACTTGTGATTCCAAAAGAAGTTCACAGAGAACTACAAAGAACAAAAAAACTTTCTCGAATTAAAGCCAATAATCGACGAGAGGAACCTTATACTTTGGATTTAGAAAAAAACCCTCAACGATAGACCAGGTACATAGGATAATTAATATAATCGAAAAAGCCCTTGAAAGTAAAGAGGTATGTACTACCGCATTCTTAGTTGTAGCGCAAGCTTTCGATAAAGTCTGGCATGAAGGCCTAATTTATAAACTGAAACGACCCTTGCCTAAAGATTTCGCAGACATCTTAGAATCTTATATTACAAACAGAACATTTAGAAGTAAAACAAGATACTGCCTACTTTAAACTTAAAATGATAAAAGCCAGGGTGCCACAAGGTAGTGTGTTGGGCCCCATATAAACAATAGATAAAGTTCAAATAGTCTTAAATCACTTTCATGACTGGGCACAGCAGTGGAAGATACAATTATACGAGACAAAATCTATACATATTGACTTCACTAATAAAACCTTTTAGTACATTTTTTACATGAGGGTTTCCTAGAGAAGGCCCCCCCCCTTTCCCCTTCTCCTAAGTTAGTATTGAAAGTTATTATTATTATCGTATGACGGCAGCCCGTTATTACAAGTGATAATAGTTGAGTACGTAATAGGTATAATTTTATTACAAGAACTTTATAAAACTAGAAAGTTATCGCAACGAATGGTACCATTTCCTCAATATAGGTACGATTATTAACATTTCAAAACAGCTAGTAAAGTACCTAATTCTGGGTAGGGAGCATTTCCACTAACGCGGAGTTAAGCGGAGCCGACCGTGAATTGTCCAATGACAGTGCTAGAAATAATCCTGGGTACGATTTCGAGCACTGTGATTGGTCGATTGACGGTCGATTGCGCCCTGCTCTGCGTCAATGGGAAAAAAAGGGGTTATTACCTGACTGCGGCAAAGCCAAAAAGCGTACGCTATTATGGGAAAAAGTAATATGGCTTCGGCCTATACAACCATGGCTACCTTTAGAACATTGTAGATAAGAATGTTTGATAAGTATTATATTCTTGTGTCATATTTTTTAGAACGAGATGTTTTCGTATTAGGGTTTTAGTTTTTGAACTTATACTTACTTACTTACTAAAAGTTGGTCGCACTTACGCAATTTTTACCAAACAGCTATGCAACCACTTCAATCGCGGGCATTTATGCCTATTAGATATTGTCATTGTGAAACCCGAGACTTCCGTATGCCAAACCGGGGCCGGCATCGAACCATCTATTCGGTAGTATGTTACTAAACCTCCAATCCTCTAACCGTTCTGCACGCGAGTCAGGCCCTCGCTTGCGCCATCTAGCCGATAGTTTAAGAACTATTACGGCATTACTTTATTAATACAATAATTGCATAGAAAAAGTTAGTTTGGCATACGGAAATCTCGGGTTCGATTGCTGGGTCTGTTCTTCAATTGTTTTTATCTTTTAAAAATGCAATTAATTGGATAATTGTGTTAGTAGCTTCAAACTATGTTTTATTTCCAAGGGATAGACTTCTTAATTTACTCATCAACCTAGGGTGACGAGACGTCATAACTGAGGCTCTTCTCATCATTCACTTTTTGAATTTGTTTTGATAACTATAAATTCTTATAAACATTAAGTTTTAGACGAAAGTTTCAGAGCATTTTAAGACGTCCTGTTTATTGTAGTCATCTACTCAATTGAATCGATCTGATGTACTGAATATCCCTATAAATTGCTTAAATATTTTGCAGATACCAGGACTACTAATAGATCCGTCAGACAAGCTCTCACTACTTGATAAAATGAAGCTTCGTTTAGCATTTGGACACGAATGTAATAAGCGCAAAGTTGACAATTTATTTATGAGCTGTAAGAATTCCCTTCTTGATGATAATGTCGCCAATCACAAAGCTGATGGTGACGGAGGTACTGCAAGCGCCAGTGATGGAGGTACTGCAAGCGGCAGCGATAGGGGTACAGCAAGCGGCAGTGATGGGGGTACTGCAAGCGGTAATGATAGAGGTACTGCAAGCGGCAGTGATGGAGGTACTGGAAGCGGCAGTGATAGAGGTACTGCAAGCGGTAGTGATAGAGGTACTGCAAGCGGCAGTGATAGAGGTACTGCAAGCGGCAGTGATGCGAGTGGTGCTAAGAGCAGTGATGGCGCACGATCATAATTTTTAACAAAATATAAAACACTTTGAAAACACTTAATTTCCATTATTTATTGGATTAAAACATATTCTGTTATTTACTTAAAATAAGGTGTAAATAAATGACACATACACACACATTACAATTTCAAACACATACAAACAGAAAAACGCACTATCATATAAATATTTACTTAGGAGATAAAAAGTATTAACACTTTAGTTTTACTAAACTTATTATTATTTTTAATAATTTATTATTATTTAATAACTATATTTTTTTTTTATTATATTATTTTTAATAATTTATTAATATGAACTTATTATTTAAAAAAAAAACCATGAATAGCTACTTCGGCGACGTTATGACGTCTCGTTGACGGGCTGCGGTGGACAAACGCCCTTAATCTGTATCTCTTTTATTTACATGGGATCTACCTAAGTATGTACGTTTCCCTATTCACTACTCGCTTTCTGGGACAGGTGCCTTAGGAACCTTGGTGACAAATAAAACTTTTTAAACAAGAAACAGTATTTATTTATTTGGGTTTTGTTTTCATCCGCAATTCAGCTCTAAGAGCTTGTTCTCGCCTCAGTTCGCATTGCTTGTTGTATAGGTAGTTTATCTTCTGTACATCAACTGAACTCAAGCCTTGCCAGTGTCCCATGCTCCAACCATCATTCTGAGAAAATGAAGGGGAAAAAATAAACATAGAAAACGTATCTATGTTTTGACATTAGTAAGAAGTTGTAAAAATGGCGGCAAACTAACATGTCGCTATTCTGACAGCTCCGCATTTAACGTGTAAAATCACACAATAAATATAGCCTACGAGTTTAAATGTACTTGAAATACGTGTTAGCTGGATAAGAACGAGATTTTGTGATTCAAAGAAGAAAACTTGAAAGAAAATAAACTTAAAACCGGCAACGAGACTTCGTGATTCAAAGAAGAAACTAGAATGAAAATAAACTTGAAACCGGCAACGAGACTTTGTGATTCAAAGAAGAAACTAGAAGAAAAAAAATAAGTAGACTATGGATTGAAATTTCACAATTTCAGTATACAAATTGGCAAAAACTTTTTTTACGATGTCTATTTCGTTTTAAAGAGAATTTTCGCGAGTATGTAATGGTCAAAAAATGTACTAAGCTGAAACTGGAAGAGGTTTATTTAGTTGGTTAATAGGATTTGCACATGTTATGCGACTAATGTATTGAATGCCTACTTTAGAATTATTTTTGGAAAAAGGATTTAATTTTCATTTTACTTTATTAAGAACCTATGAGTTTTTATTTTGACAAACATGAGTAAATTAACATATACAACATATATTTTGACAAATATGAGTAAAATAAATCACTTTAAAAATGTTCTGTACAGTTTTGACACTGTAATTCTTGCACCAAAAAATAAAATTAACGTTATATGTATCTCCGTTGTACAAGCCAATGAAATTGACAAACAAGCAATGTTTCACCATAATGTGAAAAGTTTTTGCAATAATTGATATAATATACAGAATGTTATGGACATTCTGTGAAGTTTAGGAAAGTCAGTGCAGAGGTGAGACCCGGTTTTTTGAGCACCTACCAGTAGGCCTACTATCTTTCACTAAAATAATATTCATGAATTTTCGTTTTCTTACATTTCTTGAGTTTACGAGGATTAATATTTTTTTGGATAAGTACAACTGTACAAGAAGTCTAAATCCATAGACGATTTTCAGACACGAGTGGATTGAATTAATGTGGCCGACTCTGTATATCATCGCCTCATTTTTGATGGAAACTTTTTCCAGAACGTAGCTAGACTTGAGTTTGTTTGACTGGAGCTGCGCCTCTGGTGGTAGGTCATTGCTTAATTTAAGGTAGGCCAAGGTCAAGTTCTTTGGCCAAATTTAAGGTAGCTAAACTTGAGCTAAGAAAAAGCAGGCTTTATAAATTTTGGCCTCGGTCAGGGATCCCCCAATCGCTATAGATAAGACTTTGCACGTACCCAAATAGGGTACATGATGTTAGTTCGGCCGTTCTTGATTTGCAACCAAGGGTAGTGCATCACACTCTGATAGTCGTAGGTAAAGCCCACGGACGCAGCCGGCGGCAGCTTCTTTTGCATTTCTTTCTTTACATCTAGAACATTAAATTGCAATTCATATTGTTTAAAGACTAAACACATAAATTATATTACATATAGGGTAGAGATACTGAGAACAAAGAGAATTGTCAATTTAAATTAACTATTTGACGCCTGTTGCGTTGATACGAGCTCACATGTGTCAAAGTGTAAAATGTAACTATTATTTACTAATCTATAATTTATTTATATAAAACAAAGTCGTGTTAGTTACACTACTTATAACTCAAGACCGGCTGGACCAATTTGTATGATTTTTGTGTTTTTAGATTTATCGTGAGGCATAGATTGGTGGGATACTTTTATAAACAACTGTCACTCATGTACCTATTGAACGTTGCCAATGAGTCACAAGCCACGAATTCCTTCGATATCTATACTAATAATTATATAGGTAGCTGAAGAGTTCGTTTGTTTGGTTAAACGCAATGCCCTCTGGAACTACTGGTTCAAATTGAAAGATTATTTGTTATTTGATTTGATTATTAGTATTGGATAGCTCATTTATCAATATTGGGGAAAAGTGGCGCATACGAAGTTGCGCGGGTCAGCTAGTAATTAATAAGTATAACCACGGATTGTTTTAAAATTTGGATTTTTATTATTATTATTTATTAAAAAAAAGGCAACTCCCGCAGTAGGATACGAGCGCTGTGTCGCGGGGCACTTGGGCGGGTCCCAGGATTTTACTTTGGGGGGAGGGGGTGACATGAGAGACAAATGGCAGTGTGCGACAAGGGGGGTGCATTTTGTTTGAGTCACATGCACGACGGGGGGGGGGGGTTGAAAGCGGGACGGAGCATTTACTTTTTTTATATGCACAAGAGGCAAATGGCAAATAGCGATGCATCGCGATGAAAGATGCTGCCAATTGGAGCCACAGTATTACGATGGCGTCGCTTCGCAGGAGACAACTCTGCTTACGCTAGCCTTCATGCTGCTTTTTTTATCGTGTTTTGTAAAAGATAACTAGCAATGCGGGTTTTGTTTTAAAAAGATTACTAGTATGTGGGGCATACTAGTAATCTTGTTAACCCCTCCAACAACGACGATAAAGTATAGAACAGAAACAGTAGTTGCATCAACAATGGTACAAACACGATGTAAGCGCGCGTTTGAATCGATACAAACGTGCGTTTCATTTGTGTTTCAAAGCGCGTCGTCCACGCATAAAAAAAACGTGGTGTGCAAAGGCTTTTAGGTGACAAACACACGTACAAAAGAATTATACCCATATGTAAAGACTGTTGGTTTTTAAGGGTAGTGTTGCTCTTAACAGTACTTACCATCAGTGAGTTGATCCCAAACTATATGCAGGAATTGGTCACGGTCGTGGCTATTATGTTGGTGGTCTAAGCCCAGAATGTGCATGAACAGATGCAGAAGGATGTTTACTGAGTTGAAACAATCAGCACTTATCTCGATGATCTACTGGAAGTAAATACTTTTAGTCCTACTAATACTTATTCTAAATGATTAATATTATCCTACAATTGGTGTAGAGGTGGGCGCCGATATGCCTTCTTGACTGGCGGCAGCGTATGGCGGCTAAATCATCGGCGGCGGCAGCGTAGGTAATCGGCGAAATCGGCGTGGGTGGTGTGAATTTAGAAGCGATAAAAAATACCAAGTCGAGCCACTTCTTAATACTACCACTACATTTAGTCTTCAAGATAAAATAACAGTCTTACACATTTTATTTTCAGTTTGCGTAGTTCGTAAGTAGTAGTATAAGTGTTTTTAGACTTTGTTTTCATGATACTCTAGATCATTTTTGATTTATAGTAGCTTAAGATAAAGGCTCCTGAAAATATGGGTGCCGCCAGGATATCTCTCAGTGTGCTTTGCAATACACTTAGGTACTACAGACACGGAAAGTTGTTTTTTTAAATGACCCTTAAATCCATTGTAAACATAGGACATTGTGATATGTAGATATTCCTGATCGTTTTTTTTTGCCTTGCACCCTGCTGCCGGTGCCCATACCTGGAAAGATTCGAGCTCCTAAGAAATAGAGAAAGATCATTGGAAAAAACAAAACCTATGCTCGAATTAGTAATTATGTATGTATTTAAGTATATTGTTAAATATGTAGTTGACTCGGTGAACTTCCTACCACCTTAAAAGTAGCTAATCTCAGTGTTGTAATCTAAGCAATATTACGGGCAATTTGAGAAGGCTAGTCGCTAAAGCCACAGCATAGTCAGCATCTAAGGCTTAGGCGCTTTATTACGTAAGGGTGAAGATGCTGCACTTTACGGAATAGATGCGATTCTTAAAATCTGCGTGAGAAAAAGAATTATCCATGCGAACTTGACCGTATAATAATCATCATCATTAGCACGACACGAACAAATTTATTACATTGCCCAGTTAGAAGTGAAAGCATACTTTATTTTTGTATTTGAAAGGGTATACTTCTTACTATTTAGTGAAGTGGAACTGATGTTGAAGACCTACTCAATAATAAGTATTTTACTCGAAGAGTTTTGTGTTTGAAAGGGTATACTTCCAGATTGTTTTTTTTTTGTGATTTTGGTCTAATTAGGATCTGACAATGGGATCTTGGAGAAATCAAAAGCATTTATTCAAATATTAAAACAAATATTAGTTGATGCCTAAAACGTAAAAACTGCATTTTCTGGCATTAACTTCTAAATATTTTTTGTACTTATATTTATTTATGCTCTTTACAGTTGTCTCAATGTAACTCGGCCGGATTGAAGTTAGGTTAATATTTTTTTTTGGATTTAAAGACCTTTATGTTCATAACACTTTCGCGCATGTCATATTTATGCGAACCTAAAATTACTTACGAAAACGATTAATTTTCTTTAATCGATTAAAAATACTAACAAAATTTCTTGGGTTGTGCCAATTAATCGGCCAAAACAAACGGTTTTAGAAGTAGACATAAATAATATTAAAAAAAGTGAAACGGCCTACTGCATGTATCGTAACCTCTTGAGATATGTCTGTCGCCAGAAATTCAGAGCTTAGATGCAAAAACAGGGGTTGAAAATGTATCTGAAGTTGTTATTAACCCCATTTAAATGATAACTGCTTACGTTTCAGTCAAGCTGATACTTTTATGTTCTTGTATTCGTTAAAATTTTATTTAAAAATTCAAATATTTTGGCGCCACGCCGATGACACCGGTTTGATTAACCCGAGGCAGCGGCGTTGCCTAAGCCATCGGCGGTTGCGCTATGCCGATCGGCGCCCACCTCAATATGTACTTAATTTAAAGACGCTCTCTGTTACAGTGACATAATAAGATAGGGGCGATTGGTCCTATTCGCGATTGGTCCAATACACCTTATTCGCGATTGGTCTAATTCGCAGTTGGTCCAATTCGCGATTGGTCAATTCGCTTTTGGTCCAATTCGCGGTTGGTCAAATTTGCGATGGGTCCAATTCGCGATAACTCCAATTCGCGATTGGTCCAATTCGCGGTTGCTCCAATATAAACTATTTTGAAAAATGCAATTATTGTATTTGTAAAGTAATTGGCAAGAAATGCCTATAAAAAATATTTAAAAATTGCTTGTAAATAAATAAAATGATTGTTGTATACTTAACCGTCTGAAAATAATTAAAATTTCATAATAAAATTGTTAATGCGCAAGGGAGAGTATTTTGTCTTCCAATGTCAATACGTTGAACTTCCACGCGGTCGGAGTCTCAAATCTAGTGTTCTCATAAAACGCTGAAGGCCATAATGAAGTTTTTGCGAACCTCTAAATAATCATAGATGGCATTTAATATCGGCAAAAGAAAAAGAGGTTTATTACTTACTGAAGCAGGGCCAGGAACTCCAGGTTTCTCCGGACAGACACACCCTGGCTTAGGGCTACGAGTTAAAATCAAGATATTGGTGGCGTGTCTTCGAGACGGTGAAATTGGGCGAATTTGTCTGTTTGATTTTAGAACCTTTATTGGCTTTTTAGCTGTCAAATAAATATTTAGTCTTATTATAGGTAGGTATCAATATGTCGTGGCCGTAGTAGAATTGGTTATTTCGTGATGTGGCCGATCGTTTCATAAAATGTTGGTATTTTATGATATGGTTCATCAAGACGCTGCTCCACATGACTTTTTCTTTTAGACAAATATATTATGACTTTTAAACAATATCGTAAAATAAAAAAGCTGTAGTATTATTTACTACAATTGATTCTAAAAAACCTATTCGGAATGATTTAATGGGAAGATCACTCTTCCTATTAAATCATTCCGAATAGGCTAATAGACTTCGTTCCTGACATGCTCCACTCGCTAGGTTTCGTCATCTGCTGAGGAAGAGTGACAGCTCGAACTGCACAGAGGATGTGCACCACCTATTGGTGGAATGTGTCAGAACAAAGGTGTTAAGAGATACTATGATTAGTACTTTTCCTACGATGGATGTTGGGGCATTCATAAGTATCTAAGTAGCTAAGCCGTTGTCTAAAGCAGCAACCTTGGTTTTTTAAATAGTAGATAGGGTCAATCTAAGATGTTTGTTGTGTGAAATAATTAATGTTTTCTTTATAGACGACTCCCGCATTAGTGTATTCCCTGTGTCGCGGGAGACTTTACAAACATTTAAATCATGGACACAAAGTACACCCAGACTCGAAACAACAATTTGTGGATCACACAAAATGGTGTCCCGTGTGGGAATCGAACCCACGACCTCTTGCGTAGCAGTCGGACACACTCCCACCGCGCCACAGAGGCCTGTGTTGAGGCCTGAGGCATGTTTAAGTTTAGGGTACGATGGAGCTGGCATATCTTAACTGTCAAAAGGTCAAAGGCTCCTAAATAAACAAAGATTAAAAAAAAGAACGATATAACTAGGGACCCCTTTCTTTTGAGTCAGGCTTTATAAAGTAGCCTACTTCCTTTCTTAAGCTTCAAGCTAATTTGACACCAAATTTCATCACAATCCGTGCAGCGTTTTAGTAAAACTAAACACTAAACAGATAGAGTTACTTTCCCCTTTATCATATGGATTAAGCATAATGCGTTTCCTTCCAGTGTTACATTACAAAAACTGTTATAAGTTTAGCAGCTACATTATACAGTGGAGCGTAAAATAATGAAATAAAGTGTTAACTTTCTTTTGTTGAATCGCGTGTGGATACATAATCTGGTTCTTACATCAGATTGCGTTTAACGTAACATCGCTTTTACAGTTTCAGCTTGGCTGTAATAAGGATTTCCGAGCTGTGCATTTCAGTGTATACAGGTAAACAATTATACTGTAATAATTGGCTTTTTGAATAAGTGGCTTTACTTTTGCGAACTTGGCGTTATGTGTAGAATCATTCTATTTTAAATTTTGTCTGACGTTCATAAGGCCTGCATTCTGCCTACTTTGACTTTTGTAAACCTTTAACACTCGACAACAACTCAATTTTGAATTTTGTAGATAACTATTAATAATATGAAGTATCAATGTTTTTATATTTCTAGGAATGCAAATCAGTAGGCATGTTTCACTTAAACTAAAAGTAATATTATTAAGACGAGAGGAAGGAGTGAGAGAGATAGAGAGAGAGAGAGAGAGAGAGAGAGTTCACGCTTTAACCGATGAACCAATTTAGATGATATTAATAGGATAGGATAGTTTAATTGATTCTACACCAGCCATTTAGTTTATATTATGTTCCTGCCTGATCCATTAGTGTATTGATAGGTTTCATGATCCAATTCGATTTAGGTTTATTTTAAAAATAAAATTTGATAAAAATGTTTTTTTTTACGGAAGCGATATTGCAAGACATTCCACGGCGGCAAAGATTATTTTGATTTTAGTGAGCAGTTAGACATAATATGGTTACCTATACTTAAAACAAATCTTGAATAATTGCCACCATTCGGCAAATTTTGGAAATTGGGTACTAAAATGTTATGCTATTTTTTCAATATTTATTATAGATCTGACGCGTGTTGAGTCAAGTAACATGTTACATCTCCTCCCCGTCGACAAGAAACGAATGTTTCTTTACTTTTGTGGTCAAGGGGTTGTGTCAAGTTAAAAAAAGAGTAAAATTCTAAATAAGTAATACTTCAATTACCCCAATCCCCGGTGGTGGATCGATGCAGGTCATCATTACCCTTAGGTTATGATGGTCAAGTGGTGATCACCTGCATCGATCCACCACCGTTAGTTAAACGTAAACATTGTAACTATGTACTGTATTTTTTTAATTCCACTTACCTTTCATGTGTAGAGATTTCTTTAGCCTTTTTCTAGCGCTTCTAAGTTCATCATCAGTTGATACTCGATAAAAATTATAATTTTTAAGCTTATTAGTCCTTTCTGCATCTTTATTTAAATCAATTTCATTGTCAATATCAGAATAATCCGTTGTTATTTGCTCAATATCATCCTCAGTTTTGGCTCCACCGTCAACGATTTTATTTAAAGGATCTGACATATTGCTCTCTTCACTGTTTCCATCGTCGTCGTTGTTTTTATAGCCACTTTTGTTATGACCTTTGACCTCATTTTGATTATATTTACTAGATTGCTTAATATCTTCATCACTTTCATCAGTGTCACTACTACTGCCGCTATTTGTATCTGATGATGTAAGATCTCTAAATTCTAAACACGTCTCTTTTTCAATATGTTGTATTACTGCATCAATGTTTTCTCTCTCTTCATTGGCTGTAATATAAATTGTCGATTAAATTGTTCACTGATATGCCGATAGCTTACTTTGATTGCTATCACATTTACCATACCGCCATGGGAAAACAATACATTTATGGCATTGTCAAACAAGTAATATTTGATCATTAAGCTACCACATTGTAACAAATTTGAATTACTTACTAAATTCCATCTTATCCCTCAGTTTAAAATTGATAATTCCATATGCCCAAAGCCTGTCTTTATAATATTGTTCAATTTCCTCTTCAGTGGCTTTGGCTGGTGCAGGTTTAGCCCTGACTACGCTAGGGCAGGTCTTTAATAAGTATTCTCTGTTACGTTTAACGCATTCACCCGAATATAAAGCACTGATCTTTTCTATGTCGATTGCGCTGAGGCCATCGCGTTGGCCCACTTTAATACCAGGCTGGAGGTAAAAAATATGTCAAAAAATAAATAAATAGCATTTTCTATGATTATGTCATAAGACCACAGTGAAGGAATTGATCTTGTATTTCTGCAAGCGAATTGCGTAGCCGAATGCATGAAACCATGTTCGAAATGCTTGTAGCTATTAAATAGGGTGGGTTAACGAGATAAAGAGAAGAAAAATATGAAATTGCAAAATCAATTTTACTCAAGCAAAATCTCAAACTTCAAGACCTTTCAAGTTATTATTGAAGTTTGAAATTTAGTACATGAGTTTATGTAACGATCGAAGGTGTTTCGAAAATCCAATCTAGAAGCGGTATTAAGCTAAGAGAAACAAATGAAGTGGTTAAAGCGTACTTCAGTCATAATTGTAACTTGTCCATTCTTGGAGAAGGCACGCGGAGGATAGTGTAAGACACTAGCGTAGTCGTACGGCACGTTATCCACAGCTGTCTCATTTATGAGCTCGAAGTACTTCCTATAACCTAAAGAGTTTTTGAGATTAGTAGGGAAGCGCAAATCGAGAATCATCTTATAGAAAATTACGCCACTCGGACTTGCGTAAGTAATTTGTAAGTAAGAATGATATTCATTATAACTAATTGTTATAATAATTTAGTACAAAACCATGTTATTATTATAGATACATAAGACAGACTCCAAGGCAAGCAGAACAATCATTTTTGGTAATGTTTTTTTAAATTCGTGCCGTGCAAAGGGCTTTATCGAAAGGGTCTATCGAAAAATCTAATCTAGACACTAAACTTTCAACATTCATTGGTTTCTATTTTTGATGCATATCTAATAATATTCTCATATTATTACTAATATTCTTTAAATCATCACGGAAAATATAAAGATATAGGGGTGTGGAGTTTTACGAACACTATTCTTTTCCTTTGAATTTCAATTATGTACTGAGTATTTTAGCCTTTACCTTTATTCGTGGAGAATTTGTACTGTTCGATACTAATAAGTTACCTGGTTTAATGTTCTCCCACATGATAGTGATGTACTGGTCCCTGTCTGGCCTGACATGTTCGTGAGAGAAGCCCAGCACGTGCATCAGCTCGTGGAGTATGTCACCAAGTGACATGCAGTTGTATCCGAATACTATCAACTGAGAAAAATTATCCAAATCAGAAAAATTCTCATGATCTGTTCTTGCAGAGGCGAATCCATCATTTTTTCAAAATAAAATCAACTTTACTAACATAAAACTTTCGCGTTGCATGATAATAACTATTTATTAAACGGGTTTACCTTAAAATTGCTTGACGTTTCGACCAGGTTGCACCGGTCGTAGTCACAAGCGGACTGTCGCAGCGATGTTAAGACTCCGTTAGGCCGACGAATCTTCATCTACCCTCACTTTTTTGTTTCTCGTAAAGTTAGGGTCACTAACGTCAAGCAATTTTAAGGTAAACAATGCGCGTTAATTTCCGTATAATAAATAGTTAAAATCAACCTTCGCATTCTGGTAAATACAATTCTTGTATCACGGAGAATTTTACAAATAACTTACTAGTATAGTATTATATTATCTGTGACTATACTAATCACGGAGGCACTAAGAATTGTCCCGTATGGAAATCGAACTCACGACCTCTTGCGCAGCAGTCACACACACTCAGACTACGCCACAGTCGGTTCGGAGCGAAAAGGGGATAGAGGTGAAACCACTGTGGAACCCGATTTTTAGTTTAGAGAGGGTAACTTGACCCCGCTTCGGATAGGTATTATCAGGGAAAAACACCTTGGAACTCAGACTAGAGGAGGGATAGAAGCGGTTGGACCCTCATAGCCCATGGATCCGCCAAGGTTTTCGAGTACAAGGTACTCTACTACTCTGGAATATAAGTCTTACCGTCTTGCCTCCTTACCTGAACACCTTTGATGATGGCGCGATCGTTACTATGAACGCACTGTTTGATGCCTGTAGGGTTTGTGATGTACAGCCATTCAATATTCTGCAGAGACTCTCTGTCTGTGGGCCTGTCTCTGAGACGCTGGAGTCTGATGCATGTCGCCTTTTCGAAGTAAGTGAATGCCTTTATTATCGTCTGTGCTAGATGCTGGTCTGAAATGTTTTTTTTTCGTTTGGTAACCATCTTTGGTGTGAATTTTAAATTAAAAAAGAGCCAGGCTCCACAACGATTATGCAAATTATGACGTCACAGATGCTTCTTTTTATTTTTGAGTTAATGCAGCAATTTCTGCCAGTACCAAGTATTTATGGTACACTTTAACAGCCAAGGACTTGAAAAATCGGATTTTTACACGTATTTCATGTATTTAAACGAGTAACTGTGAAAATGATGACAGCTCAGAATGCCGCCATTTTCATGACAACATTAATTGGCCTATTTAGTCGAAACATGGGGAAACAAAAGGTAGTCAATTAAATCAGAACCACAATCTTATTCAAGTAAATCTACCACCTTACCAATAACTTTACAAATAATAAATATATGAGTTACAAATACCATAAGTTCTCTGATCAATGAAGTAGGGAACAATGCTCAGTTTGAAACGCGGGGTTTTGCCTGGAGGAGAGAAGCCGGTGTCAAGGAGACCAGGCTGAGTTGTAGCCAGGGGACCAGTGAGCACAAGAGGCGCGAAGTTGAATCTTCGGCCAGACATATTTGTGGTGACCTGGGGATTATATTCACGTTTTAAGTTTTCACCATTACTTCTGTGCTCGTGGTTCGTGCGTCAGTTCTGGGTGATTTATTAGATATGTTTATTAGGGTTCGAAAAACGAAAACGAAACCCTTGTAGTTTCGTCATGTCCGTCTGTCTGTCTGTTTGTCCATATGTCACAGGCATTTTACTCAAAAACTACACAATATATTTGGATAAATTTTGGCGTGTGTAAGCTTCTACTTAGTTCGATAGTCAAATAACAAAAATAAACACTTTACACTGCATACATGTAACAGAATCAGATTTTTTTTCAGCAAACATCTTCCTGCGGCACATCATTTAACATTTTATTTCTAAGATTGTTTTAATTAGGAGAATATTTTTAGAAATAATCGCTAAAATAGTTGCAAAAATTGTTTTTGTGCCCCCTTTATCATTTAAACAGCATGGCCAAAACTTATGAAAAAATTCACCGTACCAGAAGCCATACCCTTGGAGGGCGCTTACCCTTCACAGTGCTGGCTTCTGGTGTGGTTAATTGTCTCGGGCCTCTAACATTTAGGTACTGTATTCTGTGTCATTACAACCATGATACTTACATTCGTCTTCGCTGGTATGTCGCCCCGTCTATAGTCAATCTTCTGCCCTCTCTCTAGTAGATCATCATATAACTTATCTACAATACTCTCCACTCTTTGAGCGTCTTTTATGTTCAACGCAGGGTTTATAGGATTTAGTTTAAAGTCTCTTTTAACCCTGCGATGTGACTTTATAGGTTTAATTTCATTCATTTTGTTTAAATTTTCTAATTTTTCAGTTTCTTCGGTGAATATGCGACACATATCCATGGTATCTTGACGTTTTCTCTCAATCAGCCTTTCATCCACTGAAATGAGATTTAAGAAACTTAATCAAATACTAATTGGTCCTTATTCACAATCTTTTTGCCGTGTCCGTGGCAAGTCCGCGCATGCGCCAGTTCGCGCGGGCTTGCCACGATAACGAAAAAAACATACTGAATAAGGACCCTGAATGGCTCAAGTTGATACATTTGAGGCACATTTGGGTACAATTTAATGAAAGTATCGTTTGTATGTTTTAAAGATTATACTTACACACACTGACGGATAACTCAGGAGGACTGAAGCATTCCACTAAAATATAATGTAAATTAACTAAAATATATAATTTTAGCAGAGCCAACATTATGTAGCGTTTTGTTTAACTATAATTGATTCTATAATATTTCGTTTGAAACCATAAAGTTGATAACAAAATTGAAACGGTATAGTTTATTGTTTTATACGATTTGTTTTATGGCGTTATTTTATATTATTTATTTTATAATTTAATTTACCTACAAAAGGCTACATAGAGTATTAAAACTAATGCTGATTTAAAGTTACGTAGGTATAGTATTATTTGTCAACACAAAAGGTGGGAAGATGGGTTAAAGGAAACAGCTGGGAGCACGTGGAGCCAGAGAGAACGGGACAGAGAGGAGTGGAGGAAGTTGGAGGACGCCTTTGCCGAAAAAAGGCAAACAGATACCGTTATCGATATTGATTTTTAATTGTAAAATTACTTACACTATTAGGAATATATAAAATGTATCTGAATAAAATAAAATAAATAGTATTATTTATTTTCAACCGTCTTCAAAAAGGAGGAGGTTCTCAATTTCACAAAATTTCATTTTTAATTGATCATAGAGTAAGAAAGTGTGGTCGATCGCACTGTGTGTGGGCGTGTGGACGTGGGTTCGATTCCCATACGGGACACCACTTTGAGTGATCCATGAACTAGTTGTTCCTTGCTAAATTAATGTTTTTAAGGTCCCCGCGACACAGGGCTTGGGGCTTGTTACCTACTGCGAGAATTGTCTTAAAAAATGTATCACCGGTTGAGTGTGTAAGTTTCAAATACTAATATTTACGACTTAGTCCATGGTTGAACGCTTTATGACCTACAAGATGATACACGATGCATCTTATTTATATTTTGATGTCTTACTTTCTTATTTAATTTTGATCTCTTTGTTTTAATTTTTAGTTATATTTGTGTTTTTTTTTTTAACATTGTTGTAAAATAATTTTAAACTAATACTTCTGTAAAGTTGTGACGTATAGTGCAACAAAAAAAAAATCTTCTTTAAAAATCTTTTTTAAATAAAGTGGCAAAAAAAGAAACTTCGAATGCCGTTGCCATAGATAAAGTATTCTGCTAGTGTCATTGATATCACCAGGCTGACCAGGGATAATCTGCGCATAACAATAGGCACTATTTTTGCCCAATTTCGTGATTCTAGGTCAACAGGAACTACCTTAAAGGTTTTCGACCCAAAACCTATAGGGTACTTCCGGTTGACCAAGAATTGTCAATTTTAGTTTAAAGCAAGGTCTTAAAGCACAAGTAAAGGGAAAATAACGAAAAATAAAAAAGTTAAAAAGTAAGGTAAATTTGGGTACTTACAAGTTTTCGCGAAAATCTAAATTTGCTCGTATCTTTTTATCGTGTTGATAGGATCTTGATTTTTAAACACCTATTAGGGACTATAGACCTCAGTATCTGGTATTTATTTCAACTTGCTAGGTCCACCCGTTCCTGAAAAAATCAGTGGTGACACACGGAGAGATAGGCAGACAGACAAGAGAGTGATCTTTATAATGATTCCTTTTTTACCTTTTCAGGGACGGACCCCTAAAAATGATTACAATGAATGTATGTTATTGTTAGAGTAATCGTACATGTAATAGTATATTTTTTTAAAGAATTAAAACCAAAATCTGACGAGTAGCTTAAATTATTGAAAAAAAGTCTAAATCTGAATCACGGAATATAAGTAGTAGGTATACCTACATATATTTTGTATTTTTTTTAGTTATTAACGATGAATTAAAGACTTGTTTAATATATCCAAGGTCAAAGTCACCAGGCCAAGAGCACTCCAAAGCACTCCTAGTGGGCTTCAACGCAAAATTTACTAAAGAGGCGCTCTCTATGAGTAAGAATCAAATCAGAATTTTTACTAGAACCCTAACTGGGCACTGCAGACTAAATAAACACATGCACAAGATGCGTCTCACCGATTCTAATGTTTGCAGATTCTGCCATAAGGATGAGGAAACACCTATACACATTCTCTGTGGCTGCGAGGCAACTCATCACACCAGAAGCCAGCACCTTGGAGGGCACTTAATCACACCTGACGACGTTAAGGCCACTCCACCAAGACACATAGTCGACTACATGGTCAGACTAAACCTTGGAGATGTCCTTTAAGGAAGAAAGAGGCGTCACAATAGATCTTTTAGGTCGCAGTGACTTCCGGGCTATATATCTCGGCCTCTATCCAGATACAATACAAAAAAATATAACCAAGTTGAGCGGGGTCAGTACTTACTAGAAACTATAAGATTCTGTAAATATATTCTATAGAAAGTTTTTTTTTAATAAGATAACTAGCACTGTGGGCTTTTGTTCCGACATTACTAGCAATCCTGTTAACCCCTCCAGCTAAGCTCAATGGCTTGTGTTAGGAGTGGGTTCACGTCGGTAGTATAATGGGTAGGATTAGAACCCTCACGATTGCGAGACCGATGCTTTAGCCATAAGGCTACCGCCGCTTCAGATACAAAAAATTAAAAGGTAAAAGTAACTTTACTGTCGAAAACAATGATTATACTGAGCGCTGACTATACACATTGACTGCGTTATGGGAACTTTGACTGTGTGGCAGTGATTCCTTGTGTCCCCTCCATGCGGAGAATAATTTTCTATGTTCTCATATCCAAAAAGTCTAAACACTTATAATATGACTAGCGGACGCCTCGCGGTTTCACCCGTGTAGTTCCCGATTCCGTGGGAATACAGGGATAAAAAATAGCCTATATCACCTGGGGTTAGTGTAGCTTCACAACGATGAAATATTTTTTCTAATCCGTCCAGTAGTTTAGGAGCCTATTCAATACATACCAACAATCAAATCTTTCCTCTTTATAATATTAGTATAGATATGATCTATCGAATCTTTAAAAAAATATATACCGGCGCTGAATATCCAGGTCTCTATGGACCTTTGAATTCAGGACCTGATACTGGAATATAGAAGTCCTACCGCAAACTTGGCAAGTCTGATACGAGAATTATATGACTTGTACATTGTGTTATGGTCTTTGTGAGACGATTAGAAGTCCTCGAAAGGGCAATTGTGAGATTTAATGTGGATAAGCGGCGCGGCGGCGGTAGGCTAATGGCTAAGGCATCGGTCTCGCAATCGTGAGGTCGCGGGTTCGAATCCTACGCATTATACTACTGACGTGAGCCCACTCCTAACACAAGCCTTTGAGCTTAGTTGGAGGGGTAAACAAGATTGCTAGTAATGTGGGACTCAATCCCACATGGCTAGTTATCTCTTTAAAAAAAAATGTATTTCCGATTACCAGCACAAATCTCACAAAGAGAGTAGTTTAGTAAGTTAGTATTATATATAGTATTAATTCTAACTTAAGGTTCATTTCCGTGCATCGCGGCCGATCGCGAGTCGCGCGCGGCTTACGACAAGCGGCTAACGCTCGCGGCCGATGCGACTATATTCTGAGTGCGCGCGCAGCCTACGACAGTCGTCGGCCGCGCGCGTCTGTCGCAGACCTCGGAAACGGCGCCGTACATTCTCATACTCTAAGTATTGTCGCATCGGCCGCGCGCGTCAGTCGCTTGTCGTAAGCCGCGCGCGACTATCGATCGGCCGCGATGCACGGAAAAGAACCTTTACTGAACTTTTCTCTACAAATTTTCGTTTAAGAACAAAATGTTCATTTATTTTATAATATTATTTCTTTTTTACTTACCATTTATAATAATAACTATTCTTTAAGATGGCCATAAAGTGACCGACGACGACTTTTTCTATACAATTAGAGGTAGTTGAGAAAATGACGTACCACCTTGAAATTTAGCCGATGTAATTTCCAAATAAAATAATATAGGAGCTACTGATTAAAATAACATGAATTGAATTGAATTAAATTGAAGAATAACACAGCCATCAAAAATATTATTTAACTTCTTCTAGATGAGCCACTGCGCAGCGTCTCGATTGTATATGGGTTATCATAGGAATCGAATAAGCATTATTTCATATTAGTCGTACTTCCAGTCTACACCATGCCTATAAACATTGCATTATAAATAGATTAAAATATTTCAGTAAATGCTCGTGTTCATTTAAATATTTCTTAACACTTTGATAAGTTATTCAGACTACAATAGCTAATTAATTACAAAATAATAGATTTTTATGAAAGAGTGTTGACCTTACGACCTTTTGTTTGCGTCAGCGTAATTCTATAACTGCAGGCAATAAAACCCCTTTACCATGGTCAATATTGTAGTACACGCGATGGTCTATGACGTAGCTACAACTGTTACTATCATAGGTCTCGTGGAACACTGGCCTCACCTGTCCGCACGATGGATTCGCAAATTCGAATTTAGAAAGTAAACTTTTTATTCCGGCAGTTTAACGAGGTTGGAAGGTGTGGAGCGAAGTGGCCAGTCGGAGTTAAAGTGTCAGTGAGTGAATACGTGCGCTCTGTGCCTCAATCATTCAACGAACTTGTTGGACGCTCTCGTGTTTTTGTTGTCATTGCTAAATAAGGAATTTCTAAATGTAAGTAACATTTTTATTATTAAATACATTTGTTATGTTATATTTACTTTGTTTTAATACAGTATAACAGCGTGGATATGTGATTTTTTGCCGGCGTAAACGAGTTAAAGTTTGTTGACATGGCAAAAATGTGGTTTTGTAGTAGAAATTGTTTGATAAAAGTATAACTTTGTACCGTTAGGTTGTTTAGGCAGATAATTGAGTTCGTTGGAGATCAGAAAGTTAATAGGTCGATGTAATTGAGCTCTTGACTTCAAGTCAAATGGAATTGCTTACCTTTGAGTTTATGAATTGAGCTCGAGTGATCAATCTGTCAATCGCATGGTCCCGCCAAAACGTGGCATGTGAATATGACCCTAATTGCATTGTCGGAAGTGTCATTATCGTGTATTTGTGGAATGTTGAATATACAGTGCAACCTGTTCGATGTATATGTGAATGAAGAACCTCAACCAGTTTGATTTGCGTCGACTTGCACTTTCACTAGGTACATAGGTATGTATAGAAATATTCGTTTGTTTTTGATACTAAATTATGTAGGTATGTAGGTTCCTACTTACCTGTAGTAAGTAGGTTTCTAATTACCTGTACATGCATATTATTCAATGTCGATTCAAAGCGCCGCGGTGGAAGTGTGTGCGACTGCTACGCAAGAGGTCGTGGGTTCGATTCCCATACGGGACACCACTTTGTGTGATCCACAAATTGTTGTTCTGAGTGTGGGTGTACTTTGTGTCCGTGACTTGTATGTTTGTTAAGTGATGGAATTGGTGAAGGATTGATGGATTAGTGATTAATAAGATTAATCATACACAAAAACTTTCGCTAGCTTTAGCCTAGTGGCGTCCGACTCGCAATCGTGAGGTCGCGGGTTCGAATCACACAAAGCTAAATTTAAAGAGTATAAAGAAGAATTTATTGCTTATCTGTGTACAATAAGGTCTTATGTCTAGATTACATTGGTTCAACAGTGTACCCATGTCGGATATGCAATACGTACATACAAACCTACTTACTAAATTTAGGTTCTGTTAAAGAATTCTTGCAAATTATAAAAAACATTATCCAGTAACCATATTTTGAAATTTCTTTTAAACATACGTCCCTTTGATTATATAATGTCTAGACGGAGCATTCCCTCAGTAAGCCTACATAAAAAATTTAGCTACTATTTTTGACGTTTGACACTCGTTGAAAGTGGCGCGCTAGATTATCTATGGCTAGAACATCTGATACGAGCCTTCTTACCTCTCAAAAAGTACGTCCATTTGACCGTACTTTTTGACAGTTCTTTGCTTCAAATTTTTTAATATTTATGGGTAAATTGTATTATTTATATATATATAATTATTATAAAATAAAATAATTTAGAAAAATAAATTATTGTTAACATCGATTTTATTTATATAGGTACACTTGTAGTACATCGTATTATTTATGGAAGATGGGTGTTATATTTGCATTTGATGCGAATATTACTCTTGGTTGTCGATTTAAAATTAAAATAATACATATTTTTTTTTCAAATAAACACAGCTCTAGTATATGAATTGCAGTCAGTGTCAGATAGCCTTTTGTTCTAAAAATATCTCATAAAGAATCTGTGCTATGCCTCTATACTTATATTATAAAGCTGAAGAGTTTGTTTGAACGCGGTAATCTCAGGAACTTCTGGTCTGAATTGAAAAATTCTTTCACTGTTGGGTAGTCCATTTATCGAGGAAGGTTATAGGCTATATAACATCACGCTACGACCGATAGGGACGGAGCAGCAATGAAAAATGTTGTAAAAACGGGGAAAATTGACGCATCAAAAGTTGCGCTGGTCCGTTAGTTTTATATAAGGTCCTAAGGCATATTTTCTGAAGAATGAATGGTTATGAAAGAATGAAAATGGGAAAGGTCAACACGATTACTAGAAATTTTTCAGCCTTATGCTAGTTAGATATCTTTTTTCTAAAGTAGCTAGGTATTTAGGTACCTAATTATAGGCTTTTCAGGGGATCGTAGGCGGTTGTTTTGTACCTACACTGAATTTCTTGTATGGTATTTAATTTCTTGTGGTCCCCCTCCTCATAATAATTGTTTTGCACATATGTCTCTTGTATTTTTTCCCCCTGACCTAGTTCTGGTATTTTTGAGCATTTGTATTCCAGTTTACATTTAAATAATTAGGCAATTAATGAGTTTGGATTAAATTCATTCTGGAGGGACAATGAAGTAGGTAGGTAATAACCTAATTTGTTAAAGTAGATATTCACTTTAACAAATAAATATACACTGACGGACTCATAAACTGCATCAAAGTTCAGGTTTACTCTAAAAGGATTTTTTATAATAAGTATGCAAACTTTTTAGATTAAATTATATAAATATGGAAAGACTGGCTCTTAATCTTAAAAAAAAATTAAATTTAAAAATAGAACTGCGGTAAAACAAATGAATATAGCCGGGAAAAGAAAATTTACTCGTAGTATCAGATTTGCGTGTTATTTATAGCAAAGTTTTAAATTAATTCTCATTGATTTTTTTTGTTTGGTCAATTGAATTATTGTTACCAGCATAATTGTTGGGTTAGTTTTTTAACACATCGAGAGTTTTTGAACCATAATATGGATACTTCGTCCGAACAAGCGGCACAAATTGTAGCATTGGTGCGGGAGGGCTTGGATCAACGAACGATTGGTGGAAATTTAAATTTAAACCAGTCTACGGTTTGTAGAATATACAGAAGGTTTGTAGAGACAGGTTCTTACAGGAGGAGACGTGGTACAGGCAGAACTCGAGCAACCACAGGTCGTGATAACCGATTTATTGTTACAACTTCCCTGCGAAATCGTTTCCTCACGTCAGTTAACATCAAAACCGAGCTTAATGAAGTGCGTGGAAAAAACGTGTGTGCACGAACAATAAGAAGAAGGTTAAAGGAAGCGGCTATCACCCCTTTTAGACCAGCAAATGGTCCAAAGTTGTCTGCAGCTCACAGACAAGCTCGCTTTTGCGCGTCATCACCTGAATTGGACAGAAGAGCAGTGGGCCTCTGTATTGTTCACGGACGAGTGTAGGACATGTTTATATGGTGCAGATGGTCGCAGAAGAGTCTATCGTCGACGTGGGGAGCGATATGCTCAAAGTTGCATTGAGGAGCGTGTTCCTTTTGGAGGCGGTTCATGTATGGTCTGGGGTGGCATATCGATGAACGGGCGAACAGAACTTGTGTTCATAGACATGGTCCGTCAAAACGGTAATAGAGGGGGTTTGACAGCACATCGCTACATAACAGAGATATTAGAAGATCACGTGGTGCCTTACATGGGATTCATAGGCGAAAATTTTACTTTAATGCAGGATAATGCCCGGCCGCATGCAGCTGCACAAGTTCAACATTATTGCGAAGAGGTTGGGATACGTACAATGAATTGGCCAGCACGCAGCCCGGATCTTAATCCCATCGAGCATGTTTGGGACAATTTAAAAAGAGCTGTATATGCGAGAAACCCTTCGCCTACGACAGTGGCAGCACTAAGAACAGCACTTTCAGAAGAATGGGACAATATTCCGCAAGATCTTTTAAAAACCCTTATAAAATCTATGCGGAACCGATTAGAATCCGTAATAAGGGCACGTGGGGGTAATACACCTTATTAAAACACAAATAAACCCTTGCATAAAGTTTGTGTCTATTGTTAAAACCAATTTTTTAATTAAACAATTTTTCCTTAAACTTCTGTTTTTTCTTCAAAAAAGGTCTTAAGGTCCTTTCCAGTACATAAACTTAAACTTAAAGATATGATCCTACGCTGTTTTAAAGTTCACGAACCAATCTAGAGGTTTCAATTTAAATCTGTATAGAAAGTTTGCATACTTGGTTAAAATATTTATTTCATAGTCGTCTATTACTTTGATGCAGTTTATAAGTCCGTCAGTGTAGGTTAATGATTTTAAATAAAACAGGTCAAGTGCATGTCGGGCCACGCACAATGTAGGGTTCCGTAGTCTAACCCCTCCCCTCTCCCGAATAATGCGACTTGAGAATTTTGTGATGGCTGGACAATTAGTTGCCAATAGCGCAGCCACAAATTGCAGTAAAACATGGCCCGCTTATAAGCCCCTTTATGTTTAGGGCGGGTATACTTTATAGGGAACTAGCTGTCCCGCGCAACTTCGTATGCGTAAATTTTCCCCGTTTTTGCAACATTTCTCGTCGCTACTCCGCTCCTATTAGTCGTAGCGTGATGTTATATAGCCTATAGCCTTCCTCGATAAATGGGCTATCCAAAAAAAAAATATTTTTTCAAAGCGGACGAGTAGTTCCTGTGATTAGCGGGTTTAAACAAACAAACAAACAAAGCAAGCAAACAAACAAACAAACTCTTCCGCTTTATAATATTAGTATAGATTAACAGAAGTAGCATAGAACGAAACTTTCGAATAATGTGTAGTTGAACTATTAAGCAATAAAACTGTTTTTTTACATTACAGGGTACCAACCTGAACACGTTTTTTTATAAGCTAAGACATTTGTTAACTGAAACATGTAAAGGTACATACCAAAACATAATAAAAGCTGGCGATCTTAAAATATCGACACCTTAAAAATAAATAGTACTACCTTAGAGCTGAAGTATCTTTTGGAAAGCTTTAATCTAACACTGGCTTTATCCCAACCACGACGTGCATCGACAATTTGCCCATAATCATAGTAAAGCATTTAAGACTGAAGTGGTAGAATTTGCACTTTCGGACCAAACAACTCGGATATTAAAATGTCCAGTGAACTACAAATGTTTAATAAAATCTTGTCGTAAAACACAAAGGGACTATTTAAACGTCAACGTGGGAAAATTCCGTGAATGTCTCTTAAATATATATTTTTCACAAATATTTATTACTAGCTGTGCCCCGCAGTATTACCCGCGGTTTATTAGCCTACGTGTTAATCCAGGGTGTCAGCTAACTTCATACCTAATTTTATTAAAATCGCTCCAGCCGTTTAGACGTGAAGAAGTAACAAACATACACACTCACATACTACAAACTTTCGCCTTTATAATATTAGTGTGATTTGTAACCCTAATGAAGCTTATACACTATTTTTATAGCAATTCAAGCTTTTCTATAACTTGTGTTTCCTTCTCAGGCTAGTTACTTATGAACTAGTCTGATGAAGAAAGAGTCTGTAGTATCTAGTCTCAGAAGAAGTTTTTTAGATAAAGTAGATAGTCTAAAGTAGATTTAGGAATATTTAATTACCTTTTAACGCAACCTATGTCTCGCGAGGCTAAAATGTTATATACATTAACTAACTATTAGTATAACAATGATAAACTAAGTGTAAGGCGCTTATTACACTACACTTAATCAGGGACCCTGAATCCTTAAAAAGAGCGGTGTAATAAGAGTTAGGGCCCTAATTCTCTAACAAATTTTCAAGGCCACCTCGATTTAGGGCCCTGATTCAGGGTAGTGTATTAGCCGTTTAAACTATGTTAATTAATCTAGATTAGGTTACGATGGAACTGGCATGAATGTATTGTTCAAAAGTTCCTAAATTAAATAAAGATTAAAGAAAAAAGAAGTCTCTTAAAAGAGTCATTAAAAACCAATATGGATAACACTGGGACTCAAATTATGTAGTAAAAAAATAAATTGTAATAATAAAAAAACGCGCCTGCACAAAAAAGATGGAAACGAGATATAAGGCATTAATAATAATAATAATAATAATAATAATAATAATAATATCTTGGGACAACTCACACAACGCTATCTGATCCCAAACTAAGCAGAGCTTGTACTATGGTAATCAGACAACTGATAAACATACTTATATATTTCTAAATACATACATATTATAGATAAATAACACCCAGACACAGAATAAACCATCGTGCTCATCACACAAAGTTTTATCCTGGGTGGGGATCGAACCCACGACCTCTTGCGTAGCAGTCGGATACACTCCCACCGCGCCACAGAGGCAGTTATTAATGAATCTCGATAAACGTAGTGAAGTGCCTCCGACTGCATGAACTTATATATTTATTTAGGGGAGGACTGGGTGCGCCCATGAAATTGTATTTTGAATGTGAAAACCTATGTTACAACCAAACCAACCACCGTTGTGTGCAACCTATATTAGGTAGGTATCTACTTAGGTATCTTGCATTTTTATAAGTATCGTTTTCCTCATAAATGCATAATCAACATAATCTAACCTAACCTATAACCCTAATTTGCTACACCAATTAACTTTATTACCTATATAAACAGTAGGTAGGTGTTATTAATGTTACGACGCTAATATATTTTTTTAATAATATCTTGAGATATTATTTTTAAACACGATACCCTTATTTGAAAATGATAATTGTAGGTATAGGTGTACCAGAATCTCATGAAACATGATTTTAAAGTTTGATTTTTATATATGGCAATGTGAACTGACAGCTGTCAAAGTACGAGTACGTACGACCATAGGCTTAGGATGTACCTAAGTTTAAGGGTACGAATGATTCTTACTGCGATTTTGACCTTTGATACTTTTTCTTTGAAACGTATAGGCATTCTTAAATTAACTTTTTAAAATATATAACTAGCGGACGCCTCGTGGTTTCACCCGCGTAGTTCCCGTTCCCATGGGAATACAGGGATAAAAATAGCCTATATCACCCGGGGTTAGTGTAGCTTCACAACGATTAAATAATTTTTCAAATCCGTCCAGTACTTTCGGAGCCTATTCAATGCAAACAAACAAAATCTTTCCTCTTTATATATATATATATAATCTTGGCAACGATTCCAGCGATTTTCATGAAATTTAGTATGCAGGGGGTTTCGGGGTCGATAAATCGATCTAGCTGGGTTACATTTTTAGAAAACGTCATTTTAAAAAAAATATCGAGCGAAGCTCGGTCAACCAGTCACTAGGTCATTATAAAAGTAAACCTTTGAAAAGGATATTAAAAAAGTAGCAGTGATGTAATTTAATGAGCCTATTCATTATTTACAATTATATTTCCTAGCGGTTGCATTTAGTTTGTTGTTTATATATAAGCTATAGCATTATTATTTTTCTTTTGTTATTTTACACGCGTAAAATGCGTAGCCGTGCGAATCATCATGGTCTGAATGAAATCAATCAATCACCAATCAAAAGAGGTCTAAGTTTAGCGAAGACAGTAAAATCAGTGGCGGATTGATGAGCGCTTAAGCGGTTCGACCGAGCTTTGTTGCTATTAATTTGTGCCTGTCACACAGACGCGCACGCATACAAAACGTGAGCTGTAACGTGAGCCTGTTTATGGTATGAGCGTGGTATGGAGCCTACTACCTGTATCCATCTAATTTGTGCCAAGTGTTGGGTTTGGTTTCTCTAAGGGCGTCAAGTCCCTCCCCCCCAACTCCCTGCGTTGGGGGGGGGGGGGGTAGGGCCTTGACGCCCTTAGAGTAATCATCGTCAAGGTAATCCCTAAAAAGTACAGTACAGTTACGCGAAGACTTACATTCTTTTGAGGGAAAAAATTGAGCCAATAGTCTCCTCCCCCTGGATACGCCATTGAGTTAAAGATATAAGGTTATACATAAATCGTTAACCTACATATCTCTGAGATGGTTTTCTAACGATCCAAGCAAAGGCCACGTTTTATAGTCATTTGTGGAAGTCTAGAAAGAGTACCAACTTATATAGTTTATGGAGTATCTATTTTGTATTTACGCTTGGCATTGAGAAACGTTGCCTAATATTAAAAAAAAAGAAAAAGAAATAGGTATATTACCTATGTTCTTCTATGATTTTCATTAAACAAAGCTGACGAGTGCCCTAAGAGGCCTTTGTTCAGTAGTGGACCGATACGAACAGTGGCGGATTTTCAAGATTGTTGTTTGAGGGGGAGCTTGGATTGTCATCTGGGGGGGATTGAATGGGAACAGATTGGGCTGTTGTTGCACCACTTACAAGAATGGAATTAGTGAATGGTGAATGATTTTGGGGGAGCTTGAGCCCCCTAGCTCTCCCCCTGGATCCGCTACTGGATAAGGACTGATAATGATTAAGGGTTAGGGTAGTCGCACTGGACGTAACAGAGTAGCTTGGGCACCTATTTTTACTGTGGTACTATTTATTCCTGTTAAGAACGGTTGATACTACTGTAATAGTAGCTATTGCAACAGGAGCATGAGTTTATTTGAAACCACACACACAAATACACACACACACACACACACACACACACACACACACACACACACACACACACACACACACACACACACGCACGCACACGCACGCACATGCACGCGCCCACACACTACCTAATTACCATATGAGCAATGAGCAATATGTAAGAGGATCTGGTGTATATTTATGTAACACAAGTTAAATCTTGCCATGGGTACCTCAGGCTACCTGTATTATGTGTTTCTGATGTATTATTGTTACTTACTGTAAAAACTTGTTATCTTATCTTGGGGTAATAAAGAATTATTATTATTAGGATATTATATTTCTCTGCTTTGAGGATACAACTAACATTGGTGTGTTATATAAAGTAATATGATACTAACAGCTGCTGGCTCTGGCTAAAATGTTCACAGCTCGGCTCTCTCATCAATACAGTATTACTTTAGCTAAAGGGACATATCTGCTGTATGGTGGATCAACAGGTTTTCTTGCATTCACGTAAAGCATAAAGTTTCTCAATATTCGACAGCACCATGTCACAATTACCGGAGTTGCAGTGTACTGAGTCATGACACCTTTCTCCCAAACCAATGGAACTTTCGCCAACATGTTTTGGATTTCGTACAGCCAACGATATAATTTACTTGTATATCCAACTTTTTAAAAACCTTATATTCTTATTGCAGGATAATTAATAGGCCACATGAATATCAAATCAAATCAGTATCTCTATTTTAAGGAACGTCAAATCGATTACCGACGTCCGTACAGATATGAAAAGTATACACATTTACAATACTTATTATTATTTTCATAACATCATAACTAGTCAAATCAAAAAGTAAATCTATACTTATCTTCTATACATATAATAAAATTGTAAATTTCACGTGTCTGTACATGGCCGAACATAGTGAAAAAAAATATTGGGAAATGTTCGAAAAGAGTATTTAAACACATTCCTACATTTTTAGAAATGTCTGTCTGTCTGTCTGTTTGTTTGAACACGCATCACGCAAAAACTACCAGACAGATTCGGTTGAAATTTTGTATGTGTATTCTAATAAGTCTGGATTAACATATAGGCTATAATTTATCACGCTATTTCCCATAGGAGCTAAGCAATAACGGATAATGTCTGTAGCTATTTATCGTTATAAAACAATAACTACTTGACGGATCTTCATGAAAATTTGCAGTTTTATTGTAAATATTATAGGTAATTATTTACACTATGAATCATTACGCTATCGACTATGGGGAGCGAGCAGCAACGTATGTTTTGTCGAACCATTATGGTTTTTCACAATTTTTTCCACAATGAGACATTATTTACAATTGTAACCCATAGAAACAATAACTTCACGCTAAAACTATAAGGAGCTAAACACAACATTTTTAATTTTCTTAAGATCAGCTATTTTAACCGTTTTCGTATCGGTTGAAGTGCTCTAATGGCACATGTAGCGGTCTTCAACGAGCAAGGTCGGAGGATCGAGTCTCAAGTATGCGAGTCTCTTTTTGTGTTTCTTTTTATTATTTTTTAAAGTATTTTTCTAAATGTATACTTATTAAACAAGCTTCTATTTTCGACTTTAACATGTTTACTTTGTTTAACAAATTTTCATATTAATCAATCACTTTCAATAGGCACCTTTATCATTGTTTTGTATGAATCGTGATTATGTTATGAATGTAGAAATGAAAAAGAGTATTACATTACAAATAAACTACTTGATATTTTCTAGAATTTATGTATGTTAGTTGCTTTAAAAAAATGAAAGATTAAGTCCGTGTTATATCAAAATAAAACACGTGGCGCCATCTGTGATTCGATTTCTTCTGAGTGTCTAAATTGATTACCTACAAATGTTGATAAACTTTCGCGATTTGTACACATTAAGAAAATATATATATTACGGGTCTTAATCGCGTGAATAATTTAAGGTTAAATACCTTGCTTACCTATGTTTAATATACATGATAGTTTATGTCTATTTTAATATAAAATCTTCAAGTATTAAAATAAACTTATCCAGTTTTGAAAATAGATGGCGTTTAAATACAAATTAAAAAGAATCAGGAAAATTAATTTAAAAAAAAACTGAAACTCTTAGTAGATATGAATATATGATCTTAATTTGCGACAGGTTGACACACCTATTTTTTAATTCACCAATGTAGGCATTATAAAATAATATTTAAATCTTCTAGTGAGAGTGAAAAAAAACATTTAATTATGTTTAAACACAAAAAAAAGATATCTGAGTTCCTACATTTTTCAGAAACGTTTGAATGTTGCCTGTTTGTTTGAACACGCATCATAGTACCGCGGGAATGCAATGTTTTAAAAACAGGATATTTTTTAAAAACATAACTCACACTAGCCCTATTTCGCGGGGGACTTTACAAACACGGACACAAAGTGGGTGTACTTTAGACTCGGAAAAGATCGCTCGGGCAGGACTCGAACCCGCGATCATAGGGAATCTGTGAGAGTAGTACCTCCGATTAAAACGTCCGATTTAAAAGTGTCGGAGCCGAAGTTGGAGTCGGAGGTTTAAAATCAATCGGAATTTTCGACCTTTCGGAGTCAGAATCGAAGCTCTTTAACACAAAATTTCGCCCGAAACCGCCCAAGTACTCGCGTGACGGGGAGGGGGGGAATTTTTCAATATTAATAATATTTGATGTGATGCAAATCATTTTGGTAAAATACTTTTATTGTCGAGGTGCTAAGCATGGTAATTTTTATAATTTATCTTCTAACCGTCTGGCGCCATAAACTTTGTCGCCCTTCATTATGTATGATGCACTAGGCATTTGCTTGGCTTGCCCTGCCATAGGTCGGGCCCTGCCACCTGCCACAGAGCATTGTGGAGCATGTTTCCAATGTACAGAAGTAAAATTGTAACTTAAACTACCTTATTATAAACCCAACTTCCACGCAAACGAAGTCGCGGGCACAGCTAGTATATACTAATATTATAAAGCGGAAGAGTTTGTTTGTTTGTTTAAACGCGCTAAACTCAGGAACTACTGGTCCGATTTGAAAAAATCTTTTTTTGTTGGATAGCCCATTTATCGAGGATGGCTATAGGCTATATAACATCGCACTACGACTAATAGGAGCAAAGCAGCAATGAGAAATGTTTAAAAAACGGGGAAAATTTACGCAGACGAAGTTGCGCGCTATATAACATCGCGCTACGACTAATAAGAGCAAAGCAGCAATGAGAAATGTTTCAAAAACGGGAAAAATTTACGCAGACTAAGTTGCGCGGGACAGCTAGTAATATTATAAAGCGGAAGAGTTTGTTTGTTTGTTTGTTTAAACGCGCTAATCTCAGGAACTACTGGTCCGATTTGAAAAAATCTTTTTTTGTTGGATAGTCTATTATAGAGGAAGGCTTTAGGCTATATAACATCACGCTGTGACCGAAAGGAGCGGAGCAACAATAAAAATGTTGCAAAAACGGGGAAAATTTACGCATACGAAGTTGCGCGGGACAGCTAGTACTTTAATATTTTTATTTTTACATTTAGAAACTGTTTTGACGACCATAAATCTTATACCTTTAAACGAGCAATTGTTGTTTATATATACCTATATATACTCGTATAATCGCAATCTCGGCAACGGCTCTAGCGATTTTCATAAAATTCGGTAGCTAGGTTTCACTTTTAGAAAACGTCGTTAAAAAAAACGAGCAAAGCTCGGTCAACCAGATACTTATATTCATTTAAACGCTTAATTATGGACGAACTTATTTGTTCAGACCATTTTTATTGCGTGTTTAATATAAAATCATAATCATTTGTTTTTATTGCATTCATTTAACAAATCACAATTATTCACAATCACATTAAGGGGGCATTACACTGAGATAATTATTTATTTAGCGCTACGTACGCACACAACCATTACTTCACAGTGCGCAGGAGCGCAGGTCAAAATAAAGTAGAATATTCCTTCGTACATATGTTAGATTACGAACGCCATGACTATGACAATACGAAAATGCTCGGTTTTGCATTTTTCCGCAACTTCAAGATTTATTTGCGGGATCATATTAAGACATATCCTTAAATTTCTTTATTTCATCTACTAGAAAAACTCTTTGAATAGTGACACAATTTTTTTCGTGTCCTAATATTTAGGTTTTCTAAATACATTTTTGAGAGAGCCGAACCCTGTTTCGCGTAATCTACACTTAACAAGTCGGCAATTTATGAAAAATCTCGATAGCCGCCATCCATTTTCAAGTCTATTTTTCTTGAGACGTCTATTGTTGAGCAATGGCCTTTTCCAGGGGTTTTCCTAGGTCCTGTCGAAAACCTGCGTCAAACAGACTTGAGTCCTATTTTCGTCATTCAATTTTTTGTTTTGTTTCGCCAAAATATGTTTTTTTATTTTTCTTTCTTCTGCCAACCGTTTCTTCTAATGATGGTTTTGTTTATGGAGGATGGAAATGGTCGAACACGACCAAATGGGATTAATTAAGGGCCATAAAACCAGTGAGGTTTTGAGGCTTACGTAGATATGTTTTACCGCTAAATGCGGTAGACGTGTTTACGGTTAACGTATGCGTAACTGTTACAAGACGATTACGATCTAAGCCGGTCACGCCATGTCTTACCTACTAGGGTCGCTCAGCTGAGGAATTGAAGATAAATGTGTGATATGGGTCCTTTGGCGATTTATTTAATGGATAGATTGAAAAGGGTGAATGAAATATTGCATAGGGTCATGTTATTTGAGAACGATCATGGGAGATATCGTAAAGGTTGATTCTTGGTGGTGATAGTGCTAAGTTTAAAAACAACGTTACTATTGTAAGCATCTTATTTAAAATATTGTAATTTCTAACAGGCACGGATCCAGCCCACAAATAAAGTAGTGAACACGGTAGTCAAAAGCCGAATATTTTGATTTTGAAGAATCTTTTTCAGCTTGAAAACGTATTGCATTAATTCTTTAAAAAATATCTTGATGATTTGAATATAATTCTCGTAGCATTAGGCAATCAATCTATTTGGGGTTGTGGGAAAACTACTGAAAATGTTTTGATGAAGTTTTACAATAACATTGCACAGGTAATGTCATGATAACGCATAGGCTTTATGAAAATTGTGCAAATTGGGCAAATAAATATTGATATCCCAAATGGATTCACCGTTAGGTTCGTCGGCTTTAAGTTTGATTTTGATAAATATTTGCAATCTCCGTTTCAACATTTTAGAGCAATTTTCAAAAATTCATTCGTTTTCTAAGTCATGATATCTATCTGTGTGCCAAATTTCAACCGAATCTGTTCAGTGATCTATCTGTCAGTCACGGTTACTTACCTACAGATTATACTGAGAGTTTAGGTATACCCATTAAGTTGATGGCCTATTTAGAAATAATGTACTGTCTGTTTCGCTGATTATTGTTAGTGTCTACCGTTATGTAGTTTAGCTTAAGATCTTGCAATTTACAGTTCAGTCGCTAGGAAAAACTTAATTGATGGTTTCAAGGTCAACGGCTACAATTATTTATAGGCAACATTAAACAGTATCAGAGTGGTTGCAATTGCCCTTTACTCTTAAAGTTTGATCACCAGACATTTTCTGCAGCGAATGTTTACCTGGTTTTCCGCTTTCAGCGACCAGTCGATCTCAAAGATCTTATTTAGGTCACCGACTACCTAAATAAGGTCTCTGGAATGGACTGGATATACAACATGGCTGGAGAATGCTTGATCTTACGTTTACGGAAGTAAATTGGGACTGGTGGGGACCCAGCAGCGAACCGATATAGGTTGATGATGATGCGTATTTACGCGGAGCGGAAGGCAAAGTGTCTAGTGTTAGTAGTTAAGAAATGTATAAATATCGCGGTTATCGCTATAAAATTTAGTTTTAAGCCACAGATACACTACATTTCATAAAAAAATTGGTTGTCTGTAAAGTCGGTTTACAGATGTTAATTTTTCGTGATTACGTCATAAGACAACATAGATGACATTGTAATAAATGGATCAATGGTCTGAATAAATGATATTATTATTATTATATAATAAACAATTCGCTGTTGCTTAGCAACCATGCCTGTGACAGCTTTAGCGGACCCGACGGCCACAATACTTCAGCAGGCGGAACGTGACTATGGCACTTTTTCGTGCGTACACACGGTCATCGATTTATAAGACGTTATCACGTCAAAAATTGTTCCAGTGGTGTCATAAAGAAACAAAGCCTTCCAATTGATCATTCTGAAGATTAGATTCTAACCCGTGACTATTCATTGCATGAATTTTACGAAAGGGGTGGAAAAAATCGAGCTTCACAGAAATAGTTTAAATGGGTTTTACTAGGCTTTACATTAAAATTAACCACACAGAGATACAGTTCTTATTGTAGCACAATAGATTCCTCATTGTGTGGAAGTGGAAGCTCGGCTATAGAAAAAACAGCTAAGAAGATAGGCTCGACTTATATATGCCCAATAACCTGGGTTTACCGTAGTTATAGACGCTAGCTGTATATAGCTACCACAGTTATATGATTATATACTATTAAATAGTCGTTATGACCATGCGAAAAGTACAAATAATCGAGTCACATCTTACGGTACGTATGTCTATAAATGCATTACTCACGCGATGTTACATAGTGGTTATTAACTGGCTATAAGTACCATCCATCTATTCCATTCCATCACAAATTGCCTTCTTATTTTTGGATCTAACTCCTAACTCAACCAATACTTAACTTTGTGTGGTACCCATAATTATTCCAGTCTCCTCTGCTAACTAAGAAGCTTATAGTTAAGACAGACCGAGCTGAAAATAGGTAACTGTGCCTAGGGTTTATCGTGTCGTCTCGCTTAGGAAGAGACACACCTTCTCTTTTTAAGCATAGTGGTTATGGCAGTCACGAAAGAGAAAGCCGGTCTCGCAAAATGTCAAACGCTAAATAAATTCAAATTTGTTCTCTTCAGTCATTAATTTATAGTGTCGATTTCAGTACCTATAACCCATGGGCTTACCCAGGATTATTTTGAAGGGGGGGGGGGGGTAGGGTTTCTGTGTTTGTCTTAGATTTGTCGGTTCATGACACGTTTCTATTTTAGCCTTATGTAAGTATAAAACAAATATCATGCTAACTGCGCGTCAAACTCTGCTGTCACCGTGGCTAAAGTTTAAACTCCAATAGACAAAAGCCTCATCGGTCATGCTCAGTTAATGTGTTTTTGATCATAATAACCAGCTAGATTCAAATTGTCGTTTGTAACACTCACTCTATCTTTTTGGTGGAAATGCATCGGCTTTGTTGTTGCGTAACCTATTCCGTTGTAAAACGTAACATCGCTTTTACAGTTTCAGCTTGGCTGTAATAACGATTTCCGAGCTGTGCATTTCAGTGTATACAGGTAAACAATTATACTGTAATAATTGGCTTTTTAAAGTGGCTTTACTTTTGTGAACTTGGGATTAAGTATAGAATCATTCTATTTTAAATTTTGTCTGACGTTCATAAGGCTTGCATTCTGTAACCTAAGTGAATAAAGTACCTACTTTGACTTTGGGCTTGGACACTCGACAACATGAATGAAACAAATGCGATCTATGTAGGTATAACTATTAAGAATAATAAGAATCTATTTTTTAATATTTGTAGGATGATGTAAAAGGTATAGGTAAGTTTTGTGAACGGATGAATAAAACACACAGGCAGACAAACAGACACTTCTTTGCCGACATGACATTTGCAATTATGACTTCAAACTGAAGTTTAGGAAATCTGACACCTGAAATTAATGTTACCAAATCATTTTAGTAACCAATACAACAAATCCTACTAATATTATAAACCCGAAAATTTGTGAGGATAAACTAGAAAACCTACTTAATGAATTTTGATGAAACTTTACACTTATATTATTAATGTGAAAGTAACTCTGTCCGTCTGTTAGGCTTTCACGCCCAAAGAGCTAAACCGATTTAGATCAAATTTGGTATGGAGATAGTTTTAGTCCCGGGGAAGGACATAGGATAGTTTTTATCGCGGGCAACATCTACGCGGGCAGAGCCGCGGGCGAAAGCTAGTTATAAAATGATATGAAGGTTTAGAGGTATGGATTTATCCATTTTTGTTTGTTCTTCAATCACGCCAGAACGGATCTACATGAAATTTGGCATTATGATAGACTATATATAGTCTGGCCACAGATAATATACCTAATACTATACTAGTAATCTGGCATAGCACTTATGCTATGTTTTATTCCGAAAAAACATGCAGTTCTGGTGGGAGTATTTTTTCCAATATTCCACGCGAACGAACGTCTTTTAGATTATACACTGACCTCTAGCTGGCTACCCCGTACAAAGTAACAGCAATTTTAAATGCCGCAACAAATACCGTCCTGATAACTACTTTTTTGACACTTATGGCAAATGGTCATTGTTTTTATCCTTGTTACCATTGACGTATAGACCTCGACCACACCCTTTCAATAAAAATGTAAAAATCTCGTGCAGTTAATATTAAAAAAAAAAAAAAAAAAAACCTAAATTAATTATGGTCGAACTTCGACCACGGGCGTCCACTAGTTTTATTTACTACTCGTAGCTACAATAAGTAATAGGTACTTACCATTAACGTATAGACCTGGACCGTGCCATACCTTTCAATTAAAAAGTAAATATTAACAGCAAAACGTGAAAGAGAGAAAAAACTCGTGCGGCCTTTGACAGGTATTGTCCACAAAGTAGTGTGACTTTTTCTAGAGAGTGATCTATTTTGTGACGTTATGGCGCAGGCCTGGTCTCTAGACTCTAGGTCAATGCTTGTTCCCACCAGACTTATAGTGAATCGTAGTGGGATTAAACCACTGGGTCCTTGGTTTTCGTGGCATACGCGGCGGACATCTTTGACAAGTTCGCGCGGGCTTACCGCGAAAACGAAAAAAAAGAACGGGAATAAAAGACCCAGAACAGAGAAATAACCCGGGCGTAGCTGCAAAGTAAATGCCAGTAACATATAAGGGGCAGAAACACATTTTTAAACGAATGGCTATTTTTTTATTAATATTTGACAACCCTGCGTTTTAGCATACACCAGTTGCATTCTGTGGGTCGATGCCCTTCAACTGTATTGCGGTAAAATTGCCCCCAGAGTAAACTCTGCTACTAACATTACAACTAATAAAGCAAAGTTGTGTATTTTAGAAGTTAGTAAATGTTTAGTTGCCTATTTTCATGTTATGCGAGCTAATAACTAAGTATATGTTTTCTGATAAGTGGCAACGAAACAATACTAATGTGCATATAAATACAAGAAACTCGACACGTGCGATAAAATTCCGATATGTTTAAAATTGCGGAACAGGTTTTAATCAAAATAATATAACATATTATTAAACTTTTCTTCCATTATAGGCGCTTTGTGCTATATTTACTTATATTGTAATTGTTTTTAAGAATCTCTATATCACAACTTGTTCGTTATGATACTAGTAGGTATAGTGTTATATTATCTGTGGTTATGACAACTCTTATACTATTAGTTATAGCTACTCGAAGCTATAATAATGACATTCTTTTTAATATAATAAAATCTTCATTCAATGATAAACTCTTGCTCTTGTTTACGAGCCAAGTGCTAAAAATTGAAATATATCGCAAAAAATCAGCAGAAAAATATAATTGTATGTAAAAGTCTATAAAATAACGATTATTGCCAGGTAACAACCATAGCTTAAAAATGCTTAGAACCTAAAGATATTTTTTCAGGGTTCCATTGTCAAAATGGCAAAACGAAACCCTTATAGTTTTGCCATGTCCGTCCGACCGTCAGCAGCTTTGTTCAGAGACTGTTAGTGCTAGGAGGCTGTAATTTTGTATGGATACACAAATATTAAAATCAAACAATAAAATCTTGAGAACCCCCCCTGCCAGCTAAATGTTGTTATGTGAAATAAATCATGGTAGTAGGTAGGCACACGGAGCCGAGTGTTGGACCATCAAGAAAGGACATGTACAGAAACTGCATACGAACGAGATGAAAATGCTCAGCGGGATGACTAGACTAGACAAAACGCGAAATGAAGACATCAGAGGCTCATTCAAGGTCGCACCGATTGCCGAAAAAGTTAATGATTGACAAATGCATTGGTACGGCCACATTCTAAGACGCCGAGATGACCACCCTAAATATCCCCGATCGACCGCAAGGAAGAGGACGACCGCTCTCCATCTCGTGGTCCAATATGAAGAAAGAGATCCAATCTAAGAGAAGAATCTGAGCACTGAGACAAGGCAGACCGGAGCCCAGCTAAACTAGAAAGTTTAGCTGTCGTAGAGTCGGGTCTCCTTATAGGTCTGCGGTAGAGTGCTCTGTTCTGATTTGTCTTGTCTTCCCAGAGGGTTGGGCAAAGAAGAAGAAGAGCCATGTTTTAGGGGTATCTGCCGCAATGTGAGGCATCTAAATTATAACCTACCTTGCGTTAAACAACGTTAATTAAGATTTATAAGGTAGGTACGCAAATCCAATGCTAAAATTATTAAAGTGCTTAATTACTGTTTTAACAGACCAATTACTCATTATTGGTAATAGGTTATTTTGGTTTTCCGATTGGTATTACGTTAAATGTTGATAATTAATCTACGTATTCTAAATGAATAAGAAACAAGGCTATCGGGCGTTTTCTTATAATTTAAATTAATATACAATAATAATAAGAATAATAATATCTTGGGACAACTCACACAACGCTATCTGATCCCAAACTAAGCAGAGCTTGTACTACGGCAACCAGACAACCAATAAACATATGTACTTATATATTTTCTATATACATACATATTATAAATAAATAACACCCAGACACAGAATAAACCATCGTGCCCATCAAATAAAGTTTTATCCTGGGTGGGGATCGAACCCACGACCTCTTGCTTAGCAGTCGGATACACTCCTACCGCGCCACAGAGGCAGTCAAATAGGGTGAAAACGGCTTATAAAGTGTTTTACAGCTAAAAATTGAATGAAATGAAATAATTTACCAATTAAAGAACTTTTGTCCTACTTTTTGACAAAACTTTATTTACATAACTCATTATTTTAAAAAAATTGCTTAAGTACATATATTGCGCACTAGCAGGCCCGCGCAACTTCGTCTGCATAAATTTTCCCCGTTTTTGCAACATTTTTCATTGCTGCTCCACTCCTATTGGTCGTAGCGTGATGTTTTATAGCCTTCCTCGATGGGCTATCCAACAGTAAAATATTTTTTCAATTCGGACTAGTAGTTCCTAACAAATAAACAAACTCTTCAGCTTTATAATATTAGTATAGATTCCACCCTCCTCCAGATAAGCTGAATTACTCGTGTTATCACCGTCACGAGTGGGTTCACGTAAACGCCATATTAAGTAGGTTACGACGTCTATTCCATTAGACTACCTCAGCGCTTAAATTTTATATTTTAGAGTTTATAACCAAACTTAGGACAATCACAAATTTGAAATATGGGTCAAAATTCAAACATAACTAAGTTTTTAACATAATGCTGACATGTTGACAATAGTCATAATATAATATTGATGGTAATTCCATTACGATATGTAGTAATATAGCCATGAATGAGAATCTTTTCACAGTACCGGCTTTCCACGTGCCACTTTCTAACGTAGAAAGTGAGTTTCGAGCATTACGAGATCGTGCAAATAATGCCTTATAATGATAATTAAAAAAAACAAAAAATAAGAAGTCATATGTCATTATTGTTTAACTAGTATTATGAACTAACATACTAAAAGCGTGCTACTTCGTTAAAGTTAGTGATGTCATCTTACGCAGATTTAAAAGAGCGCGGCATGTTAGTCTAGTGATTAGTGACCCTAACTGCTAAGCCAGAGATCGTGACTTCGATTCCTATCCAGGACAAATCGTTGCGTGATGAGCACGATTGTTTATTGTGGATCTAGATGCAATAGGTATGTCTAATTTTTTTAACATAAGTATGTTTATCAGTTATCGACATACCCCACCGGATTAGCAAGCTGAAGTGGCAGTGGGCTGGCCATATTAGCCGAAGAACCGACAACCGTTGGGGTAAACGAGTTCTTGAGTGGAGACCGCGGCTCGGCAAACGTAGTGTAGGACGCCCTCAGGCCAGGTGGAGTGATGATTTACGCAAAACGACTGGCAGGAGTTGGATGCGAGAAGCCGAAGATAGAACAAAGTGGCGTGCAATTGGAGAGGCCTATGTCCAGCAGTGGACTGCGTTAGGCTGATGATGATGATGATGTTTATCAGTTATTTGGTTGCCATAGTACAGGCTGTAGTTTAGGATCAGATGACCGTGTGTGAGTGGTCCCAAGATATTTATATACTTACTAGCCTGCAACTTCGTTCGTGTGAAAATTTTGAAAAGAAAATGTATCCTATCCCACGGGAACATTTTTCCGGGATCAAAAGTAGCAAATGCTATGCCAGATTATAATCTATATCTGTTTCAAATTTCGTCCTGACCCGTTTACCATCCATCCACATATCCAAACTTTCGCATTAATAATATGAAAAATAGAGGTGTTTTCATGCGGGATTCTATTACCTATCTTCATCATTATTATTAGTTTGTATGGGTCTATAGCTGGAGATAGGACTCTCCTAATTTACGCCGCGACACCCGATTCTCCTCCTCAGGCGCGGATACAAGGGAGCGCAACAGGGACAATCGCCCCCCCCCCCCATAGACTTACTGAATGACCATTTTTTGGGGAATTTGAGAATTCTGACACTGGATCGGAGTGTTTAGGCAGGCAATTGACCCCCCCCCTCGGGGGGGGGGCAATTGCACCAGTGCAATTGTACCAGTGTTAAATCAACTCAAGAGTCAGACTCACACTTGACCGGTTGAGTCAAATGCCCCCCACAGAACAAAGTTCGCGATCCGCGATTTCAGATACATAATTACAATCATTATTTTATTTTAATAGGCAACTGAAAACTGTAGTTTAATTTTAAAACGCTTGCTCATTATTAAAAAAAAACGGCAGTTGTGGTTAGGTTGCTGCATATTTTTAGTGACTTTCTATTCCAATTAGTCTTCTAAAGAGTTTTGACTAACTGTACGGTGAAATTTAAAATATTCGTCAGTGAAGAATTTAACTGACTGTGCAATAGGTAATATTTTTGATTAAAAATGATTTGTTCTGTTTTGAACAACAGTTGTTCAATGAATTAGGGCCTCTTTATGACTTGGTTTTGATGATATACGATGCTTATAATGATCTTGATTTATGATAAGATGCATCATTTATCTACCACCAGAAGTTAAAGTGATCTCAAAAGAAAACTAATTACTATTGTAAATCCAAATGTTGTTAGATATTAATGAACGTTTGTTAATACAATAATTTTATTTTTGAAAGATATAATTTTTTAAGTCCAGACCTAGGAATCGAACCCGAGACTTCCTTAAGCCATGCTGGAGCCGATATCGAAACATCTATCGGGACTAAGTATGTTGCTAAACCTACACACATCAAAAGTGTCTAGGGATCAACATATATTTTTGCAATAACTTTTCTCCTGATTGATTTTTTTTTTTTTATTTCTTTAAGGATTCATCAAATAAAGTGTTTTCGTTTGTCACAGTAACGATAAACCAAGTCACCTTTGCATTAATAAAGAAATTTGCCATTTTCCTAATAAAGGGATTTTTGACATTTGAACCACTAACATTAAAGTTCGAAAAAAAGACTGAAATAACAGTTTTCTTTAAAATTTTATTGGGTAACTTAAACAATTAATAATCCGTGTTTCTACCGCGAACACTAACAACACAAGAACATCGGTTTGGCATACTCAAAATGAGTTCATCCAAATCACGCTGTGGAATGGCCGCCCATGTTCGTTGCAACAACAAAAAAAGGTCTTCTTGCGACTGGATACCCTCCATATTCGGCAGAGCTCTTCTCTGTAGCATATCCCATGCATGCTCAATCGGGTTCAAGTCTGGCGACTGAGCAGGCCAGGGCAGGACATTGATGTTAGCTGCGGCGAGAGTCTGTCTTACAACTCTTGCGGTGTGCGGTCGTGCATTATCATGCATTAACTGAAATAAGGGACCGATTTGCACTTGTAGAGGAACGATGACGTCTGATACAATCGTCTCAGCATAAATTTGAGCGTTGAGGTTGCCTCTGATCCAAATCAACTCAGTTCTTCCGCCGATCCAAATACCCGCCCATACCATGATGGTTCCACCACTATAAGGATGGACTTCCTGGCAGGATTTTAATCGCTGTTGGCGTCCAGGGGTTCTCCAGTGTCGTATACGTCTTGTATCCGGTCTCATACCAAAACGAGACTCATCAGAAAAGCACACGAAACGCCATTGTTCTTCTGCCCAATTTCTGTGTTCAAGAGCCCATTGATATCGAATCCTACGATTGTGCATTGCTATAGGTGGTACCCGTAGCGGTCTTCGGGAATGAAGGTTCACTTCATGCAAGCGGTTTCTGACTGTTTGGTCGCTAATTAAGTTCCCTGAAGAGTGATGAAGCCTCACGGCTAACATCATGGCGGTTATTGTTGGACCTCTTCGAGTTAAGATTTGAATGTATCGGTCTTGTCTCCGTGTGGTGCAGCGATACCGTCCTCCATGGCGCTCAGCCACGGTACCAGTGCTTCGGTAACGTGTCCAAAGTCGACTGATAACACTCTGACTTGTATTCAGAGCTAAAGCCACAGTACGTTGCCGGGAACCAGCTTCTATCATTCCCACGGCTCTGAGCATTTCTTCCCTGCTTAAATGACGTCGCCGCTCCATAATAACGTTGGTTTTAATCAGTAGTAGGAAAACAGTAGCACTAATAATGTCTTCAATGCGTTGTATGTTTTTATAGGGAAAATATTGACAGCTGATTTTCATCTTTTACTCGAATTTGATTCACAGTTCCTGATTCAAATTATGAAATGCACCAAAAAGGATCCATATAAATTTATTACAAAGCCACATCTCAATCTCAAGAAATCCGCATAAAAATGCTTGATCCCTAGACACTTTTGATGTGTGTATTTTTCTTGTTTTAAGATTATATTTTTTTTTATGTAATTGGCAAGAAATGCTTATAAACATTACCTAATAATAGAATGTTTGTTACTCAATCACGTTAAAACGGCCACATGGATCTGCATGAAATTTGGCACAAGCATTAAACCATAGTCTGGAATACCATATAAGCTACTTTTCATCCTGATAAAATGTAAAATTTCTACGTAATCCAAGTCGCGAGGAACAACTGTGTGTAGGCATTGGCTTTCGTTTCTTCACCTACTATGCAGTCGTAAGTTCCTCAAATTAATTTCAGCTGAATAGGTAGTTTCAAGCGTTGCGTATTCACACCGAAATTTCACCTAATTATCGTAGTTATCGAATGTCGTGATATAAGGTGTTATACTGCTTTTAGCACGCACTACTAAGCACTGCCGTAACAACGTAACATGGTCTGACCGACCCAATACTGCAATAACTGGTACGTATTGCATTTGGAACTAGTGCGCTAAATTATTGGATTAGTTTTGTGAAATATGTGCGTGATGATTAATTTATAGGTTTTTTTGTAACCTCTCTTTTTGTATCTTTATTTGGAGTTGGGATTCTTTACTTTTGCGCCAAGCTGAGCCTCTTGTGTTGTCGATTCTAGCCATTATCAGTCAAATTCAAATTCTTTTCTGTACACTTATAACTAAAAACTTAAAAAAAAAACAGTTTATCGTAAAACAGTGTGGGGTGCTTGTGACGATATTGATTTATAATCGCCCCACTCTTTTTTTACGATAAACTGATTTTTTCATTTTAATTCTTTTTTTTAAACTTATAGAAGATTATTTTTTACTGTTTAATACAGCTATTTACAAAAGCGTGTTTTTTTGTTTTTAAACTATTATTTTTTTTCCATTCGGTTCACCCCCTTGGGGTATTTTGATTTTTCCAAAAACTCCGAAACATATTTTCTTTATTTATGCCAATAAGTCAAATACGAAATTCCTCACCTTTAACTTCAAAACTGGCGGAGTTAATACAACCACTATTTTACATTTCATTTTTTTTTTTAATTTTTAAAAATTTTGTGAGATTATATTGTCATCGGTCCTTTATAAATGTGCGAAGTTTCAATTAAATCCGACGTTCTGAAGTGGCTGAAAAACCCATTGAAAGATTCCGTTACATACTAACATACAAACATGCGTATGATGCTGATAAAAGCGTGTCCAAAAAAAGTAATTATGTACAAAGGCGAGCTTTAACTCTAAATTGAGTTTTTTACCAGCAATCCTTTGAGTTTTAGAATAGAATGTTATTTTAGAGCCATAGTCTTCGTATAACTGACCACTATATCAACGGTAAAAGCAATAAAAAATGCTTCGTATTATCCTTTACTATTATATAATTTACAGTATCAAGTAAATAAATATGATAAAAATCTTCACAAACAATTTCATTTGCTATAGAGGAAGTGTTTTTTTTATCAACTCAACAAAGGTGATGCAAAGATGTTAAAATGTACATACTCGTAAATAAGCTCACAAAATACATATAATACCTTCGTATTATAAAGATCGTATTAATGTATTATCAGTCAATCAGAATATATATGTTAATACGTGAAGCAAAAGGTTGTTAAACCACTTTTAACGAGAATTGCGCGGACGGTGGAGTATGAAATTTCGCACACTTAAGGAGTGTATCCGGCTGCTACGCAAAGTTTTATACTGGGTGGGGAGTAGTATACCCAGTATAAAACTTTGTGTGATGAGCACGATGATTTATTCTGTATCTGGGTGTTATTTGTCTATAATATGTATGCATTTAGAAATATATAAGTAATTATTGTTTTTAAACTTTCGCGATTTTTATACATATTAGTCAGTCGACCCGTGACCACGATCGGTGCAATGCGATCGAAACGTCGGGTAAATAAAAGGTTCGTACCTTTAAATAATTCACGCGATTAAGTCCCGAAATATAACTAATAAATATATAAGTATGTTTATCAGTTGTCTGGTTTCCATAGTACAAGCTATGTTTACTTTGGGATCAGATAGCGTTGTGTGAGTTGACCCAAGATATTTTTATTATTACTTACCATTGACGTATAGACCTGGACCGTGCCATGCCTTTCAATTAAAAAGTAAATATTGACTGCAAAGCGTGAAAGAGAGAAAAAACTCGTGCAGCCTGCGACAGGTAATGTCCTCAAAGTAGCGTTGTCTCTTTCTAGAGAGTGGTCAATTTTGTGAGGTTATGGCGCAGTCCTGGTCTGTACGTTAATGGTACTTACCTACTTATATTTTGAATTATGAATGACAAACACAATTGTCAAAAAACAAAATTAAAACCGCATGAGAAACAGCAGTGGAAAAGCCCATAGTTTTTTACGAATTCCTTCTTCATTCTGCGATACCAAAGTATACTAAATATTTTCTCGTTACGTAAAACCAACAATTCATCGACCGATTTGATAACCAACCGGATTACACAATGACTATCTGTGGAATCCGGCAACAACTACGAAAAAATAATCAAACGTGTTTAAAATTGGAAAAAAGTACCATGAATGGAGTGGTTTTTTTTATTTCCATAATTATACCTACCACAGATTATCTTATATATATATATTAACATACCTAAACGCATTTGAAGGCCGAACGGAAGAACGATTTGTTTGCGTTAATTATGCGTAGATAATGTATAGCTGCATTTATATTCATCCTCCTTGTTATTATCTATGGTCAGAAAGGTATATATAGCCTTTGACTGCGGTTCCGCTCGCGTGGATGTCGGTTATCGCAATAAAACCTACTCTATATCGTTCCCCGGGGCTCATTTTATCTTCATATCAAATTTCATCTTAATCGGTTCAGCGGCTTGAGCGTAAAACGTAACAGTCAGACAGATAGAGTTAATTTCACATCTAATTATATAATTTCATGCAGTCGGAGGCACTTAAGTTCATCGAGATCCATTAATGCCTCCAACTGCATATAATTCTGAAGGGGATCTTGTTTCCATCTTTTTTGTGTTTTTTTATTTTTATAATTTATTTTTTTATTCAATACTTTTTAGTAGTTGTAGGATGTAACCGATGTAACAACTTACTTTTATCACAGCTATTGTCAAATATTGAAAATTGAAAAAACAATGGTTGCTAACTAACTTTTTTAGTATAACAGTCATATTCATGTTATACCTTTTTGAAATGCTTAAGATGAGCTCTTTAATTTGATACCCATATTGCAGTATTCGAAACAACTTTTTTTTCACACCTCTTTATTTTGACATCTCATAGCCGCCATGTTTGTTTTTTAAAAACGTCACCTATCTTAGAACACTTGGGCGATTAAGACGAATCTAACGACGTGTGAATTGTATAAATCCGTTCAGTGGATTGTGAGATATCAGGTAATAAAGAATATTACATACATACATACAAGATACGCGCGAAAAACATAACCCTTCTTTACAGTCGGGTAAAAACCGGGCAAGTGCAAGTCGGGCCATAGTACACATCCGAATAATGCGGCTTAAGAAGTGGATTTTCCGTTGTTTCGTTTCATACTACTAACATAAGTATTTTTCAATGGAATGGTATAAAAAATTTGTTTATTCTCACTTGGTCTGCTGTTACTCGTTAAGTTGTTAAGCCTACTTAGCTGTGATAGTTTTTCTTTTAATGTCACTACCGTGACAACATCAACCGTTTAGCTGGCAGGGGGGGGGGGGGGCACTTGACTCTATACCTATCTAATGATACCCCACATGGAGGGGTAGATTAGAAAAAGAAAATACGCGACATTCATCCTTTTTTTATAGTTTTCTAGTACTCTGTAGTAGGAAAAAAAAGAAAATAACGAAAAGAAATAACTGGGCGGTACGAAGCTCGCCGGGACTAGAATTATTTATTAGTTGGAATATATAGGTATATGGGAAACAAGTGTCTACGGCTACCCTCATGGTAAGGCAAGAAGAAAGTACCAAAATTTCTTCAATTTGCATGCCCATTTGGCAATTGTGGCGAACCCAATCTTTTCATAACACCTTCCTGTACAATGTTTTGTGCAAATTTTGTGTAATTCTGATACTGAAGCTAAAATATTGACAAGTGACCTCATCTGATGGTGAGGGCAGCGGGCACTTGCGCCTTGACGAATAAAAGAGAAATTGCTGTAGGTTTTACTGTGGTCTCGACACTGGTTGTGGGCTCGACCTGACTTGGTTGGGAAAGACGACAATTATTTCACTGCAGTGTCAACGTTACTGTTTTATTTTATTTACTAGCTTTCGATCGCAGCTCCGCCCGCGAGATTCTACGGACCGTCCCCACACTCTCTTAGAACGTGTTTCCACACGGCGATGCTATCGCGGCAGGCATTACGACGAGTGACTGAGTGCGAGAGAAACGTCAACGTATTGTCGCGCTCTCGTAGCGATCGCGCTGTCAAACGCAAGCGTCCCGTTTCGAAAAAGTGACGATCATCGTCGGGGACCCGCGGCGGTTGCGTTACGAGTCGTGATGATGCGCTGGCGCGATCCGGGACATTAACGAGTAAAAGTATAATTGTACTTAAGTCAAAATATTACATTCGTCAAAATGTACAATGGTCAAATAGTTCAGTAATGAGTAATTGTCAGAGAGTACATTATGACACATTACAATGATGACAAAATTCCAAAGGGCCGGAACGTGTATTAGTGATAATGTACATGCGACAAAATGTGCAATTGGTTAGTTTGTACGTAAGAAGTTTTTGCTATAAGTATTCTATCTAGATTTAAGAACTCCTTGAAATACCACTTGGCAGCTTAGAATAGTCATCGATAAAATGATAAAATATATAATAATTACTGACATTTCTTGTCATTTCATTACACTTAAAGAAATTTTGTATAACCGTAAAGCGTATTTTATTGAAATGGCAAGTAAAATACCAATTTATAGCAAAACTGAAAAAGGAAAATCAACTGTTCTGTACGGTTTGCACTGGTTCACTTGGACGCACAAAAATAAAAATGGAACGTCGTTGTGGCAATGTGTTAATCGAGAGTCTTGTGCAGCATCTCTCACTATAAGTAAAGATGAACTTGCGGTATTACGAGAAGGGCATCATACTTGTTTACCATCTACATCTAATAATAAAAATCATTTAGCGTTTCAAAAATGCAAAAGCCAAGTTTGTTTAAGCTATGCCCCAATAAAAGAAATATTTGAAGAAGTTTTTGAAAATGAAGAAATTACAGATACAGATGATTCCGATTGCTCAGATATAAAACCAACTTTTAGTATGAAAAAAAGATCATTGCATAGAACACTAGAAGAAGTTGTATTGCCCAAAAGAAAATTTCCTGATATGGGAGGATGGCACAGCAGATAAAATTTTGGTATTTGGCACTAAACTGGGGCTGAAAATATTAAATGGTTGTGCAAGTGACCATATGCTATTTGGAGATGGTACATTCATGGTGGCACCAAGTCCATTCGTACAGTTATTTACCATCCACTTAGATTACTGCAGCACAAGTGAAGAGACAAACATAGTGCCCGTGCCTTACTGCCTGATAAAAGTACAAATACCTATGAACGGCTATTTACTTTTCTACGAGATGGACTAAAAATTACTATTAAATACTATAAGTGTGATTTTGAACGAGCTCAACATAACGCTATGAACAGAGTGTTTCCTGAGTGCAAAATTACGGGATGCTTTTTCCATTATAATCGTGCGATATGGAAAAAGGCAAAAAGTTTGGAGTTTGATAGGATTAAAGGAGGGATAAAATTTTTGAAAATGGCTTCTTATTTACCATTATTGCCAGAACATTTGATATCTACTGGGTGGTCGGAAATACTTGACACGGTTGAATATTCCGAGGTAGTGCAAAAATTTGAAAAATATTACAAGAAGCAGTGGTTATCAGAATCACTTCTTGCCGAGATCAGTGCCAGCGACCAACGACATCGGACTAACAACAGTCTTGAAGCATGGCATGGCCGCTTAAGAAAGAGGATGCGTGTAAACCCTGGTTTATATTTATTTGTACATTTGTTACGGAAGGAATGTAAATACCAGGATTCGCGAATTAGAAATTCACTATTTGATAAGAGAAAACGGAGGAAATGTGATCGTGTCAAAAATTATTTTTGACACGAAATATAAAAATATGCTTAAACATTTAAATAATAAAGAGGTACAAAGTTATTTTTTTAAAAGGAATTGTACGACTTCGTGATATATATAAGTAATCTGATTTAATTATAAGTATGAATAATAAGTAGGATTATCTTAACTGAGAGAATTTGAGTTTATTTATACTTGTTTTGTTTTTTAAGTTAATTTTGCTAGTTTATGATAATTCAAGAATAAAGTTTAGAAAACCATACATTCGTCTCTTAAACAGATTTACAGACATGTAGTTGTTAGACGTGACTCTGTCCTAGGTAGGGCTTCCAAAATTACGGAAATGTCAATTACGTAACTAATTACGCAACTTTTTTCTCCAATTCCGTAATTACGTAATTACGTCATTTTTCCTATTTTTTTTTAATCGACTATGAATTTTTGTAAATACTGTAGATCTACAATTTTTACAATTATCTTTTACTATCTTAAAATTAAGGAATTATCAAAATGAACACAATATTTAAACAAAAAATATTTATACAAGAACTTACCATCGTATTCGTATGTACAGTACTCCAAAAGTAATAATGCGCATAGAAATCTTCGGAAATCTTCGTCATTGTTCGGCAACGGTCGTATTACCCGAGCGTCGAAAGACGATATTTATATAGAGTGGTTAAGAGCAATTTCTCTATGCCTAATTTTATATATTATGTGTTTTGTGCTAAAACAGATTTGATTTACCTGTAACGAAATTTGATTCGATAATTCCATGTAAGTAAATAGCGAAAACGCTACAATCATTGTTGGAGTGATTAGTTTTCAAGTGTCTTACCGAAGTTGGTGTAATTATGGAGGAAAAGGTTTAAATAACATAAGGTTTTATTAGAAGGAGAAAAAAACGTTTTCAAATAGAGGTTTACATAAAATATAATCAAAATCTCAGTTCAAATTTGTTTACAGCACTAATCATTCCAGAAAAATAATACAATTATAAAAAAATTAATCAGAATCGAGGAAGACCTCTATTCCCGACATCGCAGATTCATCAGAAGTTTCATTATGCTCTTGTTCATTTACACTTTCCTCACTGCTATCACCTGTGTAAATAATCAGTTTATCGGAATAACTATCGATTCTTGGCTCAAATTTTCTATATTCATCTTCGCATTGAACCGCATGATCAGAAACTTTTTTCCATTCTTCTGGTCCTATTTTATTGATTTTTTCTAATATAGCATCTTTAACTGACGTCACAGTCATTGCAATATTTCTCTTGGCCACGTGTTGCTTTATTTGGGACCAAATATTTTCAATAGGGTTAAAATCGGGATGATATGGTGGCAATCGTATAATTTTATGCCCATGTTCCTCCATTATACGGTCAATGGCAAATTCTGTGTAATTTTCTTTGTATCTTTGTATAATTTTATACAAATCGGGTTTCAGTTTCTTTGGGTCATGCGGAATGTTGTGTTGTTGTAACCAAGCTGTCATTTGTGGTTTAGATGTGTTTGAGTTTGGTGGTTTCACAGACAGCTTATTATGATATGGGGCGTTGTCTATTACCAACACACTATTAGGAGGCAAGTTGGGAATCAATTGATTGCGTAGCCAAGTTTGATAACGTTCCGCGTTTATTTCTTTATGATAGTCACCTTCTGAGTCGACACATTTATGTAACATTAGAGCCCCTGGGACGAAGCCTTTTTCATTGCCTGCGTGTACAATAATTATTCGCTCTCCTTTGGAAATGGGTTGTTTGATACCTTTTTTGTTGCTATCTTGCCAAGTTTTACCCTTAGTATGTGATGTGTGCACATACGACTCGTCCATAAATACTATGTTTCTACCAGAACTCCTCAGCTGTTGTATTTCTCTGAGATATTTGATCCTTTTTAGGCGTATATCATGTTTTTCCATAAGTAATTGTCTGTTATTATCAGTTTTCAGAAACCTAAACCCCATGTCTTTCAAGATCAACCTTAAAGTCTCGGCACAGCCTTTGAAATTAATAGCTTCGATCAACTTTATTCTTAAATTATTTACAGTTGGGAGTTCTTTCAGCGTCAATTGAAAATTGTATATCATATTACGAATAACACAGTAGTCGAAATCATCAAGTACCAGCCGAAATCTACTTTTAGGTCTTCCTTTTTTCGGTGTAGAAAATTTCTTTGATTGATTATGTTTTTTTTCGTTTAAGATATTACTCAAAGTTCGTCGCGAAATTCCTGTAGCTTTTGTAACACGGTCTTGAATTTTTTTAAAATAACCATCATGGTCTCTGTTGAAAACATTGGCTTCATTTAAGAAATAAAGGTACACATTAAATACCATTTGCCGTGCTTGTGAATTAAGCGGTTTTCCACGTTTAAATTTATCCATTTTGGAAGAATTCGTCTGAAAGAAAATGGCATGGGCAGAGTTAGGTATATATTTTTTATGCATGTTTATCTATTTATTTAATTTAAATAAATCTCATTTTTTAAATGTTTTTCTAGTACTTAATATGTATTTAATGTAGGTATTTTATTTTTTTAATATTAAAAAAACGTGAAATATGTTATTTATTTTCCTTTTTTCAAAATATACTATTTAAATCTGAATAAGCTAATTAATGTTGAAATTATATTTACCAAGAAGGGTGTGTAATAGCAGCTCTATATATTTCCACAAATAGAGAACACGTGCAGTCACTACCAATATATAAAGACGACTGACAGACATTTCGCTGACCGGCGACAGCTGCCGAACGCCCGATTTGTTTTCGATTGTGCACACATGATATTGACTCCTATCTCTTTTAAACAAGGTGCAAAATGCAAATGCCTTGTTTAGGGCTCTTACGATTCCATGATTCGAGTGTTTCCGGGAATACGACAATTAGCGAAGATCTGCATGTGCATTATTAATTTGGGAGTACTGTACATCGTTTAAGTTAAACCATTTTGTTTCGTCCCGAATATAATTTTTCTTCCTGGAAGTGTGCTCTCATAAATGACAAGGCATTTAAGGTTTTGTCACTCAAGGAACTTCTTAATTTACTACAAAAATATCCGGCGGATGAAAAGGCTCGCTCGGCTTCAACACTTGTAGGCGTTATCCAAAGCAAATAATTATACGCTGCAGTCAAAAAAACTTCGCGACCGCCGCCAGCGCTGTCGTAAATGCACATTTCCACCCTAATAATGGAATGGAGATCTGTGTTTACTGTTGAAATTGGTTTATTTATAGTAACTTTGTTTATTTCTTTCTCTAACTGTTGTGCGATTGTCAACTCCTCGTCATCATCGTCACTGGTGGCTATTGCGTCCGATGCACTTGGTTGTGGTTGTGAATTTGTACATTTTTCTGTAGAATTATATTTCAACCGTTCGAACAGTTCCACTATATACATTCGTATATCATCCGACGAAGGTTTCGTGAAATATTCTGTGGCAACAGTTTTAAAAAATTCCTCATTGTTATGCAAATATTGCAAAACACCGAATACGTTAGTTCGCCTTTCCTTTATTCTCTTTCTAAGAGATGTGGCTAGTTTTCCACTGAGATCGTTGGGCTGAAGATCAAGTTTCTCTAGCATAAATCGAAGCGCAGCGTCGGCCGTCAATAAGTTTGAATCACGGCGACATAATGACAAAACTGTAGTTTTTATTACATCCAAGCTGTAATGAATGTCGTGAAAGTCTTGGATCTCTTCGTCTGTAAATTGTACATTTGATTTCAAATCTAATAACGCCTTAAAAACGCATGATTTTAATTTGAGAAATCGGCCTACCATATCCGACAAACTATTCCAGCGCGTTTTACAGTCTAGTATCAGGTCAATATTTTTACCATGTTCTTCTAAAATGTACTTTTGCAACAAGTCGTTTTTCAATGGGGAGTTTTTAAAAGATTTTATTAGATCTCTTAATTTTTTTATAGTACCTTTGTATAAAAACTCCGATTCTGGAACTCTGGCAGATTCTACAATAAACGCACCCTCATCTTCTTCAATTTCCTCTGCTTCTTCAGCGCCGGTATTTGAGACATCCTCCTGCACTTCAGGTACTGGAGATTTTTGTGTTTTATATAAAACTTCCAGGACTGCTAATTGTATTCCATGAGCCAAACACAATTGGTGGTGGCCGTCAAAATTTCTGCCCATTTTGACCATTACACTTGCTCCATCTGTTGTGAAAGCAATTATGTCGTCTTCCAGACTTAAACCGAAGTCACTCAAATGCTGCTGTAATAATTGAGTGCCTACTTCAGCTGGCATTGATCCCTGTATCCGTACAAGTCCCAATTTTTTATATTTGGCCATATCAAAGTCTTTATTGTGGATATTTATATTCATATACCTTTTATTACGGGTAGACGTCCACTCATCAAAAGTGATTGTAAATCTTTTATTTTCAGACTTCATAATTTTCAATTCATTTTTCAATTTGTTTTTTGTGTTATAACTCTGTTTTAGAATTATCTGTGTTATAGTTGTAGAAGATTTTGGCACATCGTAGCCAGAGTTTTTAAAAAGGTATCTCAGATCTTCTGAAGTACAAAATGTGCTCAATGGTATCCCATCCAATGCAGCCATTCTGGTCACTCGAACTTCCATATTTGAAAAATAATCAGTGAGTTTAATTTTCTTTTGTGAAGGTTCATTCGTACGTTTTCGTGTTTGAATTAGACCACTATTAGACGTTGATGTACTCGGCCTTTGCGACTCCTGTTCTTGCGGCATCTCTCCGATATGCTTGGCACGCATGTGAGTGTGTAACGCTCCAGTTGCGCCACCAGGAGTTTTCAATATTTTTTTGCAATGTTTACATTCAACACTCTGTCCATTATCAGCTCTCAAGAAATGTTCCCAGATAGAGCTTTGTGTGCGTTTGTTCAAAAACTCTTTATATACAGTCTTATTTGAAGAAGACCTGAAAAAAAATAAAAGGAAGTTAGGTTAATAATCATGATATTGTTAAACATAGTTGCCCACTCATTACAAATATACTTTATTTTTATTTTTATAATTACGTTTACAAACACAGAAACACACAAACACCCAGATCCGGAACAACTACTTCCAGATCATACAAATATGTATTTGTTTCGTGCGGGGATCAAACCCGCGATACGCTGCGCAACAGTCGATCACTCAGCCATTACGCCAACCGTGTCGTCAAACGTATTATGTATTTTATAGCCAAACGACAGAGCATGCTTAGTTCATTCATTCCTGATTTAAAGACGAGCTATATCATTTAATTTTTTTGATAAATAACTTATTTTTCTTATAGGTATTTTATGTTTTAATCAGTGTTCTTAATTAATATGTATTTGGGAACCTAGATATTCTATAATCTAATCGGAATAAATACACCTTAAGAAAATGTTTGATTTACAAATTATTTTGTATGAACTATGCATGCTCTACGGGGTTTTTAATGCCCTTTTAATACTAAATAGACTTATTAAGGCTTTGGTTTAAGTACTTACATCTTTCAAGAGATAATCCACACCTTCAAAGTCACTCACGATAAAGATACAACTGCTATAAATTGTTAATATTTGCACGCATTTAGCACCAACTTTTAATTAGGTAATTTGATCAAATTTCAACTGTGAGAATCTAGCGATGTGAACTGAATAACCGACAATTGAGCAATGAAACTACACTTTCATTTTAGCTAAGAAAGTGAAGAGCATAGTAGTTCCCCGTGGTCGTAGGGGCTTTTCGCCAGGGACTCCCCGGCCCTACCGACTCGCCAAGTTAATATATTTGAACTCTATTCTGTACGTCTTAAAACAATTTTTTGAAAGATTTAACAAACGATAAAATAAACTGCGGGGAATCCCCTGTTTGTATAGTTTCGAAGTAGTTATAACGTAGTGTTGCCACATCATAACTGGTATGTATAATCCTTTTTTTATTGGTTGACTATTTTGATTAATTTATTATACCAATAATTACGTAAGTACGGAATTGACATCTTCAGTAACGGAATTAAAAATACTTTAAAATAAGTTCGTAATTACGTAATTGCGTAATTACGTAATTACGTAATGGAAGCCCTAGTCCTAGGTCAGAGTCCCAAGTACAATACACTTCTTCTCTCATTGATCTTCCGGTGGTACATATATAGTGCAAAATGGCACTGGGACAAAGTCTGACACATAAAAAAAAAAGAAGATTCCAGGAAATTCTAGCCACTGTGACGTAGCGGTAGTGGAATCGGGGTCGTACATCAGGATCCCCTAGCCCGATCCCCCAGGAGATCCTCTTGAACTCATTTGTTCACCAAGATCCCCTTAAAAAGAATAGTAAAGATCACACTAAGAATTTTTATTTAAAAAAACTATTGAATGATTTCGAAGACTGACCTACGGTTATGTTTTCAACCGACTTCAAAAAAGGAGGAGGTTCTCAATTCGGCTGTATGTTTTGTTTGTGTGTTTGTTACCAGATTACGCGAATCCACCTGGACCGATTTAAAAAAATATATATTATTTTTAATTTTGGGGGCTGCATGATATCTAGGGTCTGATGATGGAGTCGGAAGATGGTCATAAGAAAATCTAAATTAAATAAGATAAAACTATCGAGTTTGGGCTCACATGGTTCTCTACATTTAAAGCTACAATTTACTTATTCAAAATTGAATTATTAAATGAATTTGGCATTTTTTTTTTACAGAAACAAGCGGTTTCCGACGATGTCAGCGACCAAGTTTCTGCACCCGTTTCTGCGCGGGTTGAAACCTCTTCCTGAGGGACATGATGACGAGATCCAACAAATTAGAGAATGGTAAGTATTTACCAAGTATGGACCGCGCCATCCCATTTCAATTAAAAAGTAAATATTGACTGCAAAGCGTGAAAGAGAGAAAAAACTCATGCGGCCTTTGACAGATATTGTCAACAAAGAAGCGTTGTCTCTTTCTGGAGATTGGTCAATTTTGTGAGGTTATGACGCACGCCTGGTCTACACGTCAATATACCAAAGGCGAAGAATAAAATATTCTTATGATAAAACGTTACAACACACATTCATGGTTGCTTCTGATGGCCCAGGCTGATATAAATGTATTTTTTTTCTGAATTATATAATCCGTCGGTCTCTTGCTCGATAAACGTACCAAGCTTGCTAGAACCTACCGGCTTAGCCAGAGACGATGGCAAGGGATAACACTGATTCCTTGGAGTTTGGAAAAGGTGCTGGTGTGGGACGCCACGTGTGTAGTCACACTACCTCCTTCCCACCTTCACGGAACCAGCAGTCTAGCCGGAGCGGTAGCCAAAGCGGCCGAAAATATCAAAACCCAAAAATACAGGGGTCTCGGCAATCAATGCATTTTTTCGAGACCCTTGGCCCGTGGTGTCCCAGTGCACAAAAGTTTATATAAGAACTTGGCAAAAATTCGTCGACTCTACTGGTGCCCGTAGAGATGGTAGCTTCCTCTCACAGCGCATCAGCATTTTGCAATGCTGATGCGCTGTGAGAGGAAGCTAAAAACTAGACTAACTAAAAACTAAAATATATCTGAAATTGGGGCTCCTAGGCATGGTTTCACAGATACTGTGATATAATACAGCGAGGAAATGCTGCCAGTATCTGTGAAACCATGCCTAGGAGCCCCAATTTCAGATATATTTTAGTTTTTAGTGTTATTTAGTGTTAGCTTTTAGTTTAAATATAGTTTTGCTTTCTTTCTTACAAAAATTAGTAGGTATATCTTGCTGGATACGGTTCTTTAGCTTTATGTAACTATAATTTAAATGGAAACCGAAATTAATTGTGTTCTAAAAACCCTTCGCCATTTCAAAGTATCATAGTATGGAATGTTTACGCTTTATTCTATTCTAGTTTGCATGTCGAATGAAAAACAAAGACAAAACATTCGCTGTGAAAATGTGTGGATTATTATATTGATGTTTACGTTGTAAAGCCTGCGATGACTTTAAGCTAATTCGCGTACAGTACTCCAAAAGTAATAATGCGCATAGAAATCTTCGGAAATCTTCGTCATTGTTCGGCAACGGTCGTATTACCCGAGCGTCGAAAGACGATATTTATATAGAGTGGTTAAGAGCAATTTCTCTATGCCTAATTTTATATATTATGTGTTTTGTGCTAAAACAGATTTGATTTACCTGTAACGAAATTTGATTCGATAATTCCATGTAAGTAAATAGCGAAAACGCTACAATCATTGTTGGAGTGATTAGTTTTCAAGTGTCTTACCGAAGTTGGTGTAATTATGGAGGAAAAGGTTTAAATAACATAAGGTTTTATTAGAAGGAGAAAAAAACGTTTTCAAATAGAGGTTTACATAAAATATAATCAAAATCTCAGTTCAAATTTGTTTACAGCACTAATCATTCCAGAAAAATAATACAATTATAAAAAAATTAATCAGAATCGAGGAAGACCTCTATTCCCGACATCGCAGATTCATCAGAAGTTTCATTATGCTCTTGTTCATTTACACTTTCCTCACTGCTATCACCTGTGTAAATAATCAGTTTATCGGAATAACTATCGATTCTTGGCTCAAATTTTCTATATTCATCTTCGCATTGAACCGCATGATCAGAAACTTTTTTCCATTCTTCTGGTCCTATTTTATTGATTTTTTCTAATATAGCATCTTTAACTGACGTCACAGTCATTGCAATATTTCTCTTGGCCACGTGTTGCTTTATTTGGGACCAAATATTTTCAATAGGGTTAAAATCGGGATGATATGGTGGCAATCGTATAATTTTATGCCCATGTTCCTCCATTATACGGTCAATGGCAAATTCTGTGTAATTTTCTTTGTATCTTTGTATAATTTTATACAAATCGGGTTTCAGTTTCTTTGGGTCATGCGGAATGTTGTGTTGTTGTAACCAAGCTGTCATTTGTGGTTTAGATGTGTTTGAGTTTGGTGGTTTCACAGACAGCTTATTATGATATGGGGCGTTGTCTATTACCAACACACTATTAGGAGGCAAGTTGGGAATCAATTGATTGCGTAGCCAAGTTTGATAACGTTCCGCGTTTATTTCTTTATGATAGTCACCTTCTGAGTCGACACATTTATGTAACATTAGAGCCCCTGGGACGAAGCCTTTTTCATTGCCTGCGTGTACAATAATTATTCGCTCTCCTTTGGAAATGGGTTGTTTGATACCTTTTTTGTTGCTATCTTGCCAAGTTTTACCCTTAGTATGTGATGTGTGCACATACGACTCGTCCATAAATACTATGTTTCTACCAGAACTCCTCAGCTGTTGTATTTCTCTGAGATATTTGATCCTTTTTAGGCGTATATCATGTTTTTCCATAAGTAATTGTCTGTTATTATCAGTTTTCAGAAACCTAAACCCCATGTCTTTCAAGATCAACCTTAAAGTCTCGGCACAGCCTTTGAAATTAATAGCTTCGATCAACTTTATTCTTAAATTATTTACAGTTGGGAGTTCTTTCAGCGTCAATTGAAAATTGTATATCATATTACGAATAACACAGTAGTCGAAATCATCAAGTACCAGCCGAAATCTACTTTTAGGTCTTCCTTTTTTCGGTGTAGAAAATTTCTTTGATTGATTATGTTTTTTTTCGTTTAAGATATTACTCAAAGTTCGTCGCGAAATTCCTGTAGCTTTTGTAACACGGTCTTGAATTTTTTTAAAATAACCATCATGGTCTCTGTTGAAAACATTGGCTTCATTTAAGAAATAAGGGTACACATTAAATACCATTTGCCGTGCTTGTGAATTAAGCGGTTTTCCACGTTTAAATTTATCCATTTTGGAAGAATTCGTCTGAAAGAAAATGGCATGGGCAGAGTTAGGTATATATTTTTTATGCATGTTTATCTATTTATTTAATTTAAATAAATCTCATTTTTTAAATGTTTTTCTAGTACTTAATATGTATTTAATGTAGGTATTTTATTTTTTTAATATTAAAAAAACGTGAAATATGTTATTTATTTTCCTTTTTTCAAAATATACTATTTAAATCTGAATAAGCTAATTAATGTTGAAATTATATTTACCAAGAAGGGTGTGTAATAGCAGCTCTATATATTTCCACAAATAGAGAACACGTGCAGTCACTACCAATATATAAAGACGACTGACAGACATTTCGCTGACCGGCGACAGCTGCCGAACGCCCGATTTGTTTTCGATTGTGCACACATGATATTGACTCCTATCTCTTTTAAACAAGGTGCAAAATGCAAATGCCTTGTTTAGGGCTCTTACGATTCCATGATTCGAGTGTTTCCGGGAATACGACAATTAGCGAAGATCTGCATGTGCATTATTAATTTGGGAGTACTGTACCATGATTTATGATTTATGTACCTACTACCTACTTGTTCAAGTAATATGTGAAGTCACTTCCTATATCTAATAAGCATTGAGCTGTTGTACGTTAGTACCTACACAATCTCGATGTCTATAGGATACGTTTGTCTAGTCGTTTGTACTTTGTATGCCAAAACAACGTATTACATTGAAATTAAATCTGGTTTCTATTAAAGGGGTCTGGGAGTAAGGCCCTTGGCCACGCACAACGCTGCGGGGTGCGTGGCGACGGAGACACGCGTGTGTTTGCGGGAGTGCATATATATCATGCTCTCAATCATAATAACAATAAAACGTGAGAGAGCGGGTTTTCCCCGCATGTAGGCGCGTGATCTTTAACACTGCGCGTGAATGCGTTGAGAGAGATATAGATCTTTAGGATTCGATGAAAACGAAGTTTCGATCAAAAATGAGGTTAGATATATTTCAGGACTTAATCGCGTGAATTATTTAAAGGTACGAACCTTTTATTTACCCGACGTTTCGATCGAATTGAGGTGGTAATATACAGAGCCAGTAACATATTTTTAATCCACTCGTTCCAGAAAATCTTCCATGGGTTCGAACTTCTTGTGCTTATCAAAAAATTAATTGGAAGTCTCCGTAAACTTGAGAAATTTAAGTAAACGAAAATTCATGAATTTTGTTTTAATAAAAGAGAGTAGGCCTACTGCAACTACGCGCGTGTCTCCGTCGCCACGCAGCCCACAGCGTAGTGTGTGGCAGTGTGCCAATCCCCTTATTGACAACCGTGCAGGGTCCTTATTAACTATCTTTTTTTTGTTTTCGCGTCAAGCCCGCGCTTTTAACTGTCAAAATATTGTCATAATGGTATATAGAGAGAAAGAAGACTTAGAAATGCATCGCGCATGCGCGCAGACATCTTTGAGCGCTCCGCGCATGCGCCAGTTCGCGCGGGCTTGCCGCGAAAACGGAAAAAAACATAGTGAATAAGTACCCAGGTTGAAAGAACAGTGAGGTAAAGCAATTGTTTTCGAAAAATGTTGGAGAGCACGTTGAGCTATCTAGCCATCGTTCCTGCGCCCATTACGAACTATGGAAGTGAGGGAATAGTGAGTGCACTTGTTTCTGGACTTGCTGTCACCACAGCTCTGAGTAAAGCTGAAGACCTAGTGGTATGGAAGCAGCTCATCCACATCGTTGTAATTCATTCAAGGGTAGGCACGACCCTCAGAAATGAGAAAACGATGAAGAAGATGAACAGCATAATAAAGAATTTGTTTAATGAAATACGCTATTTTATTAAACAAATTCTACAGGGTGTAACAGAAAGGTGTGGTCATATTCAAGGGTGCCCTTGATACTGAGTGCATATACCTACTTAATTTTATCAAAATCGGAGTACCCTAAAAAAATATTTATTATTTCTTCATTCGTTTATTTCTGAACTAGCGGACGCCTCGCGGTTTCACCCGCGTAGTTCATGTTCCCGTGGGAATACAGGGACAAAAAATAGCCTATGTCACCCGGGGTTAGTGTAGCTTCACAATGATGAAAGAATTTTTCAAATCCGTCCAGTAGTTTCGGAGTCTATTCAATACAAACAAACAATCAAATCTATCCTCTTTATTTTATTAGTATAGATGAAAAAGATATTAATTAAAAAAAGTATAACTGAAAAAGTTCTATGCCATAATAATCCAATCGAATTTTGTACCAGGGGAGGTATATATAATTCACTACTGAATTTTGACAAAAAGAATATGCCTTAACTAATAATAATGCAACCAGCTATGGCACCATGGTAGGTGCAATACTGATAACATACCCTATCCGCTGACCACACCTTTCTGTTACACCATGTATAATATAAATTATGTTCTTCTACGGTACAAATAAACAGTGACAAGGATAGCTAATTGAGCCGACTTATAATGATTTGTCGCTATAATACATAATACTGATCGACTTAAACAGATCCACGGTTAAAAGTTTCTATACCCATTGTATAATGAGTCGATGGCCTTCGGCTAGGTTAACTGGTCAAACAAGTGTTTTATAGTTTTTAATAGCAAAACACATCAAATTTACGTGTTTGTAATGACAAAAATAACAGATTTTCCTACGTTAATTATGTTGTTTTTTACCCGACTGTAAAGAAGGTTTTTCGCGCGTATCTTGTATGTATGTATGTAATATTCTTTATTACCTGATATCTCACAATCCACTGAACGGATTTATACCTTTCACACGTCGTTAGATTCGTCATAATCGCCCAAGTGTTCTTAGATTGGTGGCGTTTTTAAAAAACAAACATAGCGGCTATGAGATGACAAAATAAAGAGGTGTGAAAAAAAAGGTGTTTCAAATACTGCAATATGGGTATCAAATTAAAGAGCTCATCTTAAACATTTCAAAACGGTATAACATGAATATGACTGTAATACTAAAAAAGTTAGTTAGCAACCATTGTTTTTTCAATTTTCAATACTTGACAATAGCTGTGATAAAAGTAAGTTGTTACATCGGTTACATCCTACAACTACTAAAAAAATTAAATAAAAAAATAAATTATAAAAATAAAAAACCCGCCTGCACAAAAAAGATGGAAACAAGATCCCCTACATAATTATATAATTTCATGCAGTCGGAGGCACTTTACTAAGTTCATCGAGATTCAATAATGCCTCCGACTGCATGAAATTATATAATTATGTAGGGGATCTTATTTCCATCTTTTTGTGCAGGAGGGTTTTTTTATTTTTATATATTTTTTTTTTTAGAAAATCAGGCTACTTTGTAGTATATACCTATAACGAAATTAAAAGGAAACGATCACCGCTATGTACTATGCTTTACATGCTACAAACTCCATTGAAAATGACATATATTAAAAAGTTGTTAGTAAGTATGAAACAAAAACAATAAAAAACCATTTCTTCGTTTGCATTATTGTTAATGGGCAACTACGAAACCCTACATAGTGCGTGGCCCGACATACTTGCCCGGTTTTTGAACGTTAAAATCTTGTAAATGGTACATGAGTAATTTTAAAGATTCGGTTTTTTGGCCCATTTATGGTATATATTAAATGTAAATAATATTATAAAGCGGAAGAGTTTGTTTGTTTGCTTTTGTTTGTTTGTTTAAACGCGCTAATCTCAGGAACTACTGGTCCGATTTAAAAAAATCTTGTTTTTGTTGGATAGCCCATTTATCGAGGAAGGCTATAGGCTATATAACATCACGCTACGACTAATAGGAGCGGAGTAGCGACGAGAAATGTTGCATAAACGGGGAAAATTTACGCATACGAAGTTGCGCGGTACAGCTAGTATTAAATGTATATCTGAAAAAAAAACTCAGGCGGGAATTTTCCTTCCTAAAAGTGCTTAAAAATCACAAAAAGCTGTTAAGGTATACTTGTCAAATAACCTAGGTACTCGTAGCTCCCAGAAAAAAATGAAATCGGTCTAGTACTTCTGACGTTTAAAATACTAATATGGATACAATGCAATGCGAAGAATGGTATTTAAGTAGGTACCTATATCATTATATACTTGCCGTAATTTGTTGTTTTTTTAGGGTTTTAAGTAGGTACCACTTATCTATACTAATATTATAAAGCGAAAGAGTTTGTTTGTTTGTTTAAACGCGATAATCTCAGGAACTACTGGTCCGATTTGAAAAATTCTTTTTTTGTTGGATAGCCCATTTATCGAGGAAGGCTATAGGCTTTATAACATCGCGCTACGACTAATAGGAGCGGAGTAGCGACGAGAAATGTTGCAAAAACGGGGAACAATTACGCGTATGAAGTTGCGCGGGACAGCTAGTATAGAATAAAAATAAATTACACATTTCGAAGTTGCCATAAAATAGTTCACAAATTGTTCAAAATGTTTATTTTTTTAAAATTCTATATTACCTATTTTCTGCTTTTTAGTTGCCTTGTATTTATTTTTGAAGTCGTTAATATTATTCTCAATTTAAAAACTAGTTTCATTTTACATTGGCAATTAGAAACATTCCATCGTATTTCAATAATATGTTAATAGGTAAATCCTTTGTGTCCTGGGCTAAAATCTAGGGCACAAACGATTACCTAGCTCTTGATAACCTATATACTGCCATGACCCTGTGGCAGACAGAGAGGACCGAGTAATACTTTAAATAGGAATGAGATAGCAGATATTGAGGACGCGAAATGGGTGTTGAGAAATACCTATACAATTATGATGAAGTAATGATCCGATATAACTGATTGGTCCTTGAGGTACAGGATCGTTGCTATGCCGGGTTTATAGATAGGTGGCAGTGTAGATTGTTCTTATTACTTCCATTAGTAAATTAAGGCGTTTTTTTATAGACAACTGCCGCAGTAGGGTACAGGCCATGTGTGGCGGGTGATTTTACAAAGATTCAATTCACGGACACAAAGTACACCCAGACTCGTAACAACAATTTGTGGATCACACAAAGTGGTGTCCCGTGTGGAATCGAACCCACAACCTCTTGCGTAGCAGTCGGAATAAATCAATTAATGTATTGTACAAGTCATCCTGTATAATAAGGGTCAGTATGTCAATAGCAGCAGTAACAATATAAATATAAATTATTATATTATTATTAATATTTACTGCAGAGCGTGAAAGAGAAATAAATTGGCGCCCTTTGGCAGGTATTTGTGCACACAGCGTTGTCTCTTTCTAGAGAGTGGTCAATTTTGTGAGGTTATGGCGCAGTCCTAGTCTCTATGTCAATGGGAACTTATGACGTCATAGGTTGTTATTATATACATATTTATATAGAGCTTGACTATCAATCAATCAAGTCATTTATTTGCGTCATACAGGTTACATAGTTGATACATATCTAATTAAATTTAAATTCACAGCATTCAATTTTAGATTTCATTCGTAATTAAAAGACAATAACATAATTTATCATTCAATTAAATTGTATGTCAATTAAAAAATCATTTATAGATTAATATGTCTTCTCAATTAAATATGTCTTAAGGTTTTAAGTTTATGTTTAAATATGTTAATATCATTTATATTTCTTATATCTTTGGGGAGTCTGTTGAATATTTTAGGAGCCATGCCTAAAACATTTTTATCAAATACGAATAGACGTTTTGACATTTCATAAAAAGAGACTAATTTGACTTGACAGTAAACATCACTATTCCACCAAGTTTTTCTGAAAGTCTTTTAAGGAACCAACGATTCGTGATCGACCTATAAAACTAACAGAGACAAACCTACTATAGCATATAACATTAGCATACAATAACGCGGTATCGTGTCAAGCGAAAATGTATGAAAGCCAAAAAATATAAATACTAAGTCTACATGATATTTTATCGTAAATATACGATACTTACAAAATATATCTGCATGGTTCATTGTTCTAAATACGACGGCTATTTAGATATATCGACTGTCTTTGCCAAAAGCTATAAAGACAAGCAATCGCATTTAATGCTGTATATGTCTGTACATAAATACATAATATTATGCTTATTATATATAGTGTAGTTGCCATGGCATGTATTAAATAAATTTAATTTAATTTTGGGTCTTCTCATTAAATACTTTACGAACATAACTTAAAAAAAGTCGAAATTCAACTACAAAACTGACGTAGTTTTATAGTTGAATTTCGACTTCGTATACAGGGTGTGACAGAAAGGTGTGGTCAAATTTCAGCAGCGCGTAGTGTATGTTATCAGTATTGCATCTACCATGGTGCCATAGCTGGTTGCATTTTTATTAAATAGTTATAGCATATTCTTTTTGTCAAAATTCAGTAGTAAAAGGCGTATGGCTAAAAATTATACCTCCCCTGGTACAAAATTCGATTGGATTATTATGGAATAGAACTTTTTAAGTCATCCTTTTTTTAATTAATAACTTTTTTATTCATAAATAAACGAATGAAAAAATAATAAATATTTTTTAGGTACTCCGATTTTGATAAAATTAGGTAAGTACACTCAGTATCATGGGCACATACCAACCCTTAAATATGACCACACCTTTCTGTTACATCCTGTATATTATATGTTCGTAAACATTAGCGATTAGTACACATTATATATTTTTATAAGCTACGGGTCTTAATCGCGTAAATATTTTATTTTAAGCTGAAATACCTTTGTTTTATTGCACGACGTTTCGACTGTAATGCAACACAAAGGTATACAATAAAATATATACGTGATTAAGACCCGTAGCTTATAAAATTCTATAATTTGTACATATTGATGGAAATTGAATTGAGCCCGTTGCCCCCCCTCCCTTGTATTCGCGCCTGGAATTTGGCACACTTTAAGGTTTTTAAGGAGAAGCAAAAGAAAATATTTTAAAATAAAATGAATGCATTTTATTTTTATTTAATTTAGCGTATTTCTAATGAGAAATACGCTAAATTGAATATATACACTTTAAAATCAAATATATACACTTCAGAGCGTGAGCCCATGTATAAATAAAAACCGGTCAAGAGCATGTCGGACCACGCTCAGTGTAGGGTTATTACACATAAATACACTATTTAAGAATAAATCGAAGCAATTATTACCTAAAACATATACTTGATCAAAAAGTTATTAGAAACTCTAAAATGTTTTTAAAAGACCTGTCGAATGATGTGATGTTTGCTGAAAAAAAACAGCTTCTGTTACATGTATGGAATGCCTGCCTAAAAACCTATCTACCTATTAAACTAAGTAGCGGCTATTGCAAGACACCTTTTCACCAAATTTCAACAATATTCATTGGGTAGTCTTTGAGTAAAATGCCTGTGACATACGGACGGACAGGCAGCCTGACGTGACGAAACTATAAGGGTTCCGTTTTAGCCCTTTTGGCTACGGAACCCTAAAAAGTGTAAAATTCTCTTGGCCCAAATTTATTTATTAATCATTTGGAAATTTAAACGCAGAAATGAGGATAAGAATTGCGCCAATAGTTCAAGTTTGTAACCCTGTTTTGTAAAATTATAAAATTACAAATTACACTTTGAATTGTAAATCAAAATTGAATACAATTGGACAATGTGATTTTCAGGAGGACAAAGATCAAAACCTATTGTTTCCACTCAATAGGAAATGTCATAATGTATTTTTGTTTACTTCATCTATGTTTTCCCACTGCTGGGGCAAGCGTTTCCAAACCTTTTAGGATTCCGTAGCCAAAATACTGAAACAGAACCCTTAAAGTTCGTCCGTCCGTCCGCAACTTAGCTCAGAGACTGTGTTAGAAGGCTGTAATTTTGCATGAATACACATATTACTTACGCCAACAAAGTGATAGAATAAAATATTAAAAAACATTTTTTTAGGGTATCTCCACTACCTATATGTAAAGTGTGAATGTGTATTTTTTTCTTACCTACCCCATCGTGTGGGATATCATTAAATAGGCCTTTTAAAATAGTTAGTAGGGGTTGTTAAGACCTTATTTCGATTTAGGGATACGTTTACTCGTATGTATCGCCATTCGCGTTGCTTATTAGGTAAGCTTTAGAGTGCAAATCCGGCTGCATGCTCATTTTTAAATATTTTGTTATAAGTTATCATGTTTCCTCATTAGTTAAGTGAACCGTATGCTTTTAATGAGAAATAAAGTCTTAAATCAGAAATCTTATTCTAAAGAGTCAAGTGCCCTCCCCCCTGCCAGCTAAATGGTTGATGTTGAGTATATGACATTTTTTTTTTGTTTTATTAATTTTACAGAAGCTTACAGACTAATAATCCTGTAAATAGTGTACTCTAGTTATCTTATATTGCTAATTACAAGCTTCCACATATAGTATTAGTTAGTAAATCACAGTAGTAATACATTTTTTGTCTGGTGCTTTCTTCTATCACTTCTTCTCGATAGAATTCAGATCGTATTTAGCGTTTTTTATTTTCTTTGGCTTGGCCCCCAGCATTGCCCATCAGTTGCAAATTGGAAGAACGTACCTAAATACCAAATTTCTTAGATTCATTTAATCGTTACGTAGTGTAATGAGTCCTGCCCATTAGAACACAAGAAGAAAGTGACCTCCTTCAATAAAGACAATAAGAAAAGTGCCAATTTACACATTCTTAAGTTTTAATATCCAACCGAGGAAATTAAGTTAAAACAGAATGACTTGTAGACTAGATTGTAATTAAATGACAAAGTCGGTTTACAGATGATAATTTTACGTGATAACGTCTTAAGAAAACATTAATGAAATATCGCCATTCGCGTTGCTTAGCAACCAGTCAACAGGCGGAACGTGACACTTTTTCGTGAGTGCAGCCGGTAATCGATTTATAAGACGTTATCTTGTCAAAAATTGGCTTCAGTATTTTCGGCATTAAAACAAACTAAAGAAACTTAGATTTAGGTACATACCAATAAGTTCCTTAACTAGAACTTACACAAAACTTCATTACCATTTCATAACACATTTGTAATTGTGATATATATAAAGAAGAAGAAAGAAAGAAAATACTTTTATTTGATGCCAAGCAAACAAAACCACAGAATAATCATTTGATTGAAATACAATTACAGACTCAATAACAACAAGCAATTAATAACAAAAACGAATAATATGAATAAGATTAGTTTATACTTATTAATCAATCCCTACTAATATAGAAATGTGAATGTAAGTTTGTTTGTTACGCTTTCACGCGAAAACTACTCAACCGATCAACATGAAACTTTGTACACATATTCTTGGAGGTATTAGAAGTAACATAGAATAATAAAAAATGGGGAAAGTTTACGCAGACGAAGTTGCGTGGGACAGCTAGTATTTTAATAAATACAAGTTAGATTACCCTACGAACGAACTATATACATACTATTATCATTATTTACAACTTACCTAGTAAAGTACAAAAAAAGGATTACATAAAAAGGGAGTCAAAAAAAGGAGTTAGGCGTCGAAGAATTCCTCCCCATCGATGTCAAACGGTATAGTGCCCAGAAGGCTGGCAGCATTGCCACATTGTATGGCAATGCTTATTCTCTGAGCAAAGAAAAGGCCAGCCTTCTGGTCACGAGATACACTGACAAGACGCCGTCTTTGAATAACAGGCGAGTACTTGGACCCCATGGTCCTAGCGTCTCAACCCCAAACGACTCAATTATGTAATCTCCAACTAGATTACCATATTTGCGCCGTTTGAGAGTCTCGGCAGCGCAGGCACAGCTTGCAGTGTTTGGAAATAATCGAATTTATATTTCGTTTGTATTTCGTTGTACTGCATAAAATTTATAATTAAATGTTACTGATTATAGAGGAATCAATAATTCAATATTTTTTGTCTACCTCGGTGGCGCAGAGGTAGCACCGTAAGCTGCGCAAAATATACATTGTGGGTTCGATTTTGACACGGGAAAAAAATCCCAGCTACTTATCATAATGTTATTTTCGAGTATGACCAAGTAATTTTCAATTTAAAAAAATAGAGCTGTGTATTTCTTTCTAGGCGAAGTCATCTCTCTACCTCTTTATCTTTAATACACATATTTAACCTCTTGATACATCTCTGCTCCCACTTTCTGCTTCATTGCTAAGTTAACCATTATAATGAGACCTTTCTTTTCTTCCAGGATGAAAGGCCAGCCGCATCTTCCGTATATATCGGATGAGTACATATTCCTGTTCCTCCATTCAAACTACTTCAAGTTACCGGAGACAAAGGAGACCATAGAGCATTACTTTACTCTGAGAGCCAACGCCGGAGCTGATCTGTTTACCAACAGGGATCCATTGGGGCCCAAGAATAAGGCTATTTTAGATATCACGTAAGTATATTCTCTTTTTAAAATATTACAGAAGTTGGTCATACCAAGATTAAGTGTTGCAAGACCACAGGAGTTGTATAAATGGTGGCAAACTGCGTAGAGGTTCCCAGGCTAGTCAATACTTCAGCGGATCTGTGCGTGCACCCGGTCATCGATTTATAAGACTTTATCACGTCAAAAATACGTAGGTATTACAGACATCAAGATGATATGATTACAGAATCAATCATATAATAATATTTTGCATGTTTGTATGGTGTGTGATGTTTGTCAAAGTCCAAGTCATATATCTTTATTTCGTAAAATCAGGTTAATGATTATTTGAAAACGTCAAATTAAAACATACTAAAAATTTTATAAAATTATGATTGTTTGAAAAAAAAAACAAAATGAGGTTAGGTGGCAGTTCCAAGTGTAAAGCTCATGAGAAGAAGCTGCCAAGAAACTCATGTGCCACTCTTTTAAAATCATCAAGTTTTCTTTACAAAAATAAATTTTACTGAATCTATGTGTGTGTGGTTTAGGGGAGGGGGTAAAATTGTGACATCGCTATTCATAGTAAACAGGATAAAAAACATGAGAATTATTACTATTAAAATTTAAAACAGTGTAGGTCGTGAGAAAGAATCAGTCTGCATTAACAATTGTAATATTGCTCAGGTCGGAATGTCAGAGGTCAAAAATGAATGGTTCTTAGCGTGTGTTGTGGTATACTAATTAACATACAATGCTTTCTATGCTACCGTTTGTAAATCGTTGTTTTTGTATATACATGTCTTTAGAAAGGTTACAGTTTGCGCTAAAAGATTTTATCTCTATGACAATAAATTTTTCCTCAAATAATTTTTAAACTTAGGGTGTTTACCCACGAGGCACGACACGACACGATTTACGAAACGCACGACGCACGACCTGTCGATTGGACGTTTTCCTGCGAGCGGCGATTTCAGCAGCGACGCAGTAGTCATGTTAACACTTTTCAATCAATACAAACAAATCGAACTGTCGTGTCGTACGGTCCGTCGCATCGCGCCGTGTACCAGTTCATTCAGGTTCTGGATAGTGGCTATATCGTCACCGCAAAAAACATGCCAGCACCTAACGACATAGCAAATTGTCGTTTGAATAAAAGCCGTGATAGTTCTTGAACTACCGGCTAGATGGCGCATGCGAGGGCCCAACTCGCGAGCATGATATGATAGAAAAAATTGAGGTCTAGTGACATAGTCCAGATAGCTGGTTCGATTCCGGCCCCGGATTGGCATACGGAAGTCTCGGGTTCGATTCCTGGGTCTGAACTTCAAATTTTTCTTTCAAAAATGAAATTATTTTATCTATAAAGTAATTGGCAAGAAATGCCTATAAAAAATACTATAATGAATAACGTGAGTCGGCCTGTGGCGGTGGAGTTGTGTGAGTAAACGGTTCATAAAAATATATGACGCCCGGAGTCGTCACCGCGTTTTGTCTTGTCGTGTCGTGCTTCGTGGGCACACACCCTTATTCACAGAGTGGAACTATACCTACTAGTATTTAAACAACAACTGCTATATTTGCAAACAGGTACACAGTACACATTTATTTTTCCAACAAGTCAAATCAAGAACTCTTTAAGAAATGTCAAAACACAGATTTTATAAGGAGATCTCATACAAATGGCGGACTATGACGTCACTATATTTTCCAGTCAAATCGCTTCTTTTAACACATAATTTAATCGGGAATTAATTGTTCGTAGTTTAAATTCTAGTTTAATTTTTATTAGTCTTTTGGAATTTCCTTTACCTTGGAAACAACCCTTGTACAATCTAAACCTTTCCTTTTCTTCCTTTTGATTTATTCAACATACTAACAAGGCCTAATCAAATTATTTTCGGCGCCAGCTAACTATAAAAAGTAGGTCGATGCGATACGTATTACCTGTTTATGAAGCTGACTTTTCACTATGGGATACAGTGGACCGGCGGTAAGTAATCCGACAAACGTTTTACATGGCGTTGTCGCGGTTCCACTGTATAATATTTATATTAAATCCCGAGACATATAGGTATTATATCCCGCAATTTATTGGTCATTACACTGTGAGATATATCTTTAAAATATATTTGTTGAAATATCACTGTATCGATCGGAAAAATATTTATAGCCTGAGATTTTATAAGTATAAATAATATCTTAGTGTGAACAGTTTCATTTGAGCGATATAAATTTACGTCCCGAGATATATATTTAGATTACCTATATTCTGCATTATATCCCATAGTCTAATCAACAATTAATATTTTATATTTAATCATTCGTTACTTTGGCCAATATAGTTTTTACCTTTGTTGTAAGTAGATGCTCCTACCGTATTGTATACTAAGGCTGATTTTAGTTTATCTCATGTTTCAATTTTTTAATAACATAATTTGCATCAGTCTTTAACATACATTAGTCGCAGCACCTTACATATACCCATATCAAGTTTATAAACCAGGCCAAGCCAGGTTCTTTTCTCCGTCTTTTCCTATTGTTCGCGAACTTGGCATTACATGTACATGTAGAATCCCGACGTATCACAAGAGTTGTTTTGCATCTTATGTGAATAAAGAATTTAGAATTTTGTTTTTTTTTATCTTCCCCCGAAAAATGATTGGGGGTAGGCCACGATCTCTGGTTTAGCAGGCAAGGCCAACAAACCAGCCTGCAACCAAATCAGTGCCGAATATCAATTCTTAGGAGCTCTCCAATGTACGGGCCATTTTTACGGCAATTGTGGCGGCAATGCTGTGGCTGGCAATATGGCAGTACTCTCCAATATTGATTTGATGGTTGCCGGACGATCGCTAAGCGTCGATTTTCCGCAATATTGCCCAGCCAATTTTGTTGTTGTTTCAGTCTCTGACTATTTTAATGTTGCCGGGTTGTGTAGCCCGTTCAGAAGACTGGATTATGCGCCGTACAATTGCAGACATGTGGCCGAGCAATTACTTGCCAATAGTGCCGCTACAAATTGCCGTAAAAAATGGCCCGTTTAGACGCCCCTTTATGGAATTAATTGCCAAGTTATTATGTAAAACTATTTTTAACGTTGAATGATATTAATCTACTATAACAACCTCTGTTGCAATCATTATAAACTGTATTATAATAAATTTCTAGAATAAATTAAAGTTATGTAAACTGCAATGAATTTGTGCGTCAACGCATAAATGTATGAGTAAATATTTACTTTCTACCGTAATATGCGATCCTTTGCAAGATTATGTTAAAATTTCGCGGTTTTAAATATAGTGTTAATATTCATAGGTTTATTTTTATTCGCCGCAGGCATTAGGCAGTATCCTTTTTTTTTGCGAACCGTTTGGTTTTATACTGAACTGTCTTTAGGGGAGACCGGGGATGGTTGCCTGTAGCGGCAGGTAGGCTAAATGTAAAAAAATCGCCAAATTTTAAAAATATTGCAATTTTTATGTATACACGACAAACCATTACCCCGCCTAGTTTCGGCAAGTATACTGCGGCACAGATAATATAATACTGTACTAGTAACTGCGGTGAGAGCGCACATGTTTTGGAGCCAGCGTAAATAACCAAAAACAATTAGTTTTACGATTTTCTTCGTCATGTTTTTTTTTTTAAATGCATATGTACTTGTTATTTTTCTTTCGAGAAGTTTAAATATGACCTTGATAGTTACTTTATCTGACGGTGTTTTAATAATCTGATCAAGATGGAATAGGCCAATGATGATGATGAAGTACTAATATTTAAACTTTCGCGTTGCATGATTATAACTATTTATTATTAACGCGCATTGTTTAACTGACAATTGCTTGACGTCCAGGTTGTACCGGCCGTGGTAAAACGGTGGTCAATCCGCTTGTGACCACAGCCGGTGCAACCTGGTCGAAACGTCAAGCAATTTTAAGGTAAACAATGCGCGTTAATTCCCATATAATAATGAGTTATGATGATGAAGTCTACAAATACATAGTCTTATGCATTTTACACATATTTCAATTCTACACGCTGAACGCCGAGGTGAAGAAACAAATCAGTTTGCCGCCATTTATACAGCTTAAGGTCCAGAAGTTACTTGGAGTTAAGTTAAGAGTTACTTGGCAAAAGTAAGCCCCCCCCCCCCACTCTTTCTGGACCTTACCCACTTCATCATCATAACTACTTCTTCCTTAAAATATCGGAGTTCTTCCGTGTAGGTATGTGTGCTTTACCTTGAACGTACGTTCCTAAAACGTACCCTTGGCGGGTTCAAGCCTCTCCCAAAAGAATATCCTAGATTTAAACTGGATTTTTAATAAATTATGTACTTAGTGATGATGATAATGTATCCACAGGCACATGGTTGCTTTCCCAAACAAGACTCCTGAGGGCTTCAACGTGCTACTATACAGGCTAGCAGACTATGACTACAGCAAGTTGAACTTCGCCGACGCAGTCAGAGTGTTCTGTATGTTCAACGATGTCAAGCTGTCTGAAGACTCAGGACAGGCTGAGGGGTATATTGTCATTTTCGATATGAAAGGATGCAGTCTTGGGCATCTGACAAGAGTAACTCTGCCAGCGCTGAGAGCGTTCATGCATTATATTCAGGTGAGTTGGTTCAAAAGGTTTTTGCTAATTTTCTGTACACAGTGTTCGGCATAAGTATTGTCTCTCAGATGATGCAAAATCGAATTGCATTATTATGACATGGAAATTTTAATTTATATTTTTGATAAATAAACGAGTCATTTGAAATGTTATAGTACCTACCTACGTAGATTTTGATAAAAGTCATTTCTGTTACACGTTGTAGATAATACACATGGGGATCCTGAGAACGCGAACGCCAGGGGTTTTATTTTCGGAATAATTTGTTTTAAAGAAAATTTCTGGTGAAAAACCTCACATAGACAAGATAGACAAGATTTCTGAGTCTTGAAGATAAATTGATGTATTACTGTAATCCGGTTTTAGTAGCTGTTATAACCAAATCAAGTTTAGTGACATAATTCAGGTTAGATGATCGGCGTCGAACTTCATTTTTTTCTTTCAAATGGAATTATTGTATTAATTAAGTTACTGGCAAGAAATGCTTATGAAATTACTATAACAAAATTTTGATGGGTACCACAATAGTGTCAATCATTCTTCTGTAAAATAGTGATGTTAACACATCACTGTGTTTTGGTTGAAGAGCACTGTAGCAAGTGTAATTACTGGGCAAATGAGACATAACCTAATGTCTCAAATGAGGAGCGAGGAACTGTGACATTCAGACCTTTGCCAAACAATGATTTGGGTTGCACTGATACTGAGACTAAGACGTGTGACGCGCGACCATCAAGCGCATGACCTGCTTGATGTCCTTTGGTAGTATAAAAAATCTTGCTAAGTTTTCCATTTGCGGCGACTTAAGTACTGTCTGTACGATTACCTAATGATTATGTTGCGGTTACTGCAGACAAAAGCATACTAACCTTGGGTTAAATTACTAAGACCTTATCAGTTTTAGGTAAAGACGTAGCTTGAATAATTAGTTTTAGTTTTTTTACCCAATATTTTTTGCATAATTCAAATTTTTACGTTACAGAACGCGCATCCGGCTCGTCTCAAGAAGATCCACGTTGTCCACACAGTGTCCTTCATTAACCAAGTCATGTGCCTCGTCAAGCCGCTCATCCACTCCAACCTTCTGAACCTTCTCAACTTCTCCTCCGAAGGACCCGAGTCCGTTGTCGACAAGGAACTTCTACCAGAAGACTTTGGAGGTCCCCTTCCATCCGTGAAACAACTTCACGAGGAACAACGGAAGAATATGGAAGAAAATTACAAGGATTGGTTGATCGAAACTGAAATTTTCAAAGCTGATGAAAAGAAAAGAATTAAGAAGCCTAGCAAAGGTATGTTTGCTAGCTTCACAAGTAGTTTCAAGAGTTTAGACATTGACTGATTGATTTTTGTACGTGACGCGCCAGGGACCTGAGTTTCTTTTCGTCTTTTTGATATTTGACTTCTAGAATGTTCTTTTTAAGCGTACTTCTTTGGGTCGCCGCACATCTGGCAAGATACAACGTGTATCAACTATCAATACACATGCTTGTTGCTGGTACACTTGCCTAACAGCTTCTTGCACTTGTTACTTATTAGTCATGTGTACATGCTAACTGGCATGCAACTAGCATGCAAGCTACTGTTCTAAATCAGCATACAACACCGGAACGGATCAGTATGTAATAAACCTCTTTTAATGCGTCGACTACACTATGTTGAACTATGTCCGACGCATTTTCTATCAGATCTGCGGTGACTCAATATTCTCTTTGAAAATACATATTACTTTAGTCATGATTTAAAGAACTTTTGGGTGTATTATTGTCGTTAAAATCGTTCTTCGCATTCAGATATATTTCAGTCTAGATTATTTTTGTATAACTTGTGTGTATAAGTAGAGAACATTATTTTTATAAGGTAATATACGTTTGATACGTCTCGCTCACTGACTGTAATAATGCATCTTATAGTGCTTGAAATTATGCCTATATTTCTTCGTTAAATATAGGCTCTTTATATTAGGGTTGTTTATGGGGAGAATTGGTAAAGGTATCCTGAATACAGGCCAGATGTCTTGAAAAAAATACTCTATTTTATGATTTTGACATTTTTATTTTTAAATCTGTTTTATTTGTATTCAGTGCTATTAGCATGAACATAGTACGAGTAGTAATATCTATATGGAGTTCATATTATGAATACTTACTTGAAGTCGAAATATTTGATGTCGATTTACTTTGGAAGTTCATCTGTCTGTTTCTACGGCCTCTGGGCATTCTGCCAGGCGAGAGAGATAGATATAAAACAAATACTTTAATTTCATGTCTTTAAAATGTGGACTCCATTTTGGTACTGTGTTCAAGGTGAATAGTCCTTTTTTGACAAATTATTTTCTTTTTAATTACTAAGTAGGCTCAAGCAGGCTTGAGGTTTCTGAATGGTCCTTCGTTAAAAAGTCTTCTTTGTGGTTGAATTTCCAAAGTTTTGTGGTTGTTGTGTATGTGACATTATGTATTCTTATTTTTAGATATAATGTGAGTAATTTTAATAAGTCAGTAAATATCATTTATGAAGAATTTATATTTTGACTTTGATTTTAAAATAAATAATTAAATAAATAGGTAATTTGATTTATAATATCCTCAGATTAGTTTTATATAACTTTTTTAAACAATAATTATTTTATATAATGACTTTTTTATAAAAATGAATAGTTATAATAGTTATGTCATTCTTTCGACAAAATAGTTCTATGACAACTGTTCATTTTTATATGATGTATCTTGATTTAATGAATTTAAAATGATAATAAAATTTCAATAGGTATAAAATATTAGCTGCTCAATTTAGAAATGTAATTTCAATAAATTTTTATTATAAATGAATATATTTCAGACAACTTTTAGGGTGGCAAGTGTGTGATTGTTAAAATAATATTATTTTCATACATTTTAAACGTAAACTACAGCGAATTTAAATTTATGACGCATCTTTTCTTATATAAATAGGGCTTTGTACATATTTAGGCATTAGATTTTCTACGCTAAGTTTCAGACTACGCTTATTTTTAAAGAAACGTCTATTACCTGTTATGGCCTTTAAATGTCTATTTTTATATATGACCCTATATGTTATTGTTACAATATTATGCAAAATTAAACACTCTAAATCGTATATTTGTATAAATAATATTGTAAATAGTCAAATAAAGTATTGTGCTATCCATGTTGGTTTCAATAATTCCTTTCAGTCTTACCGCATATCTATACTAATATTATAATAATAATATTAATTTCTATATTTTCGTCTCACAATCTATACAATATCAATTTATCACATTAACAATAATCATTAAAAAAAAGTAGTTTTGAGAGGACTGGTGTCTGAAATAGGCGCGAGCCTGTAGCTCAGATCATCAGGCACTCACGCTGCTGATACATTGCTGTGCTGTATTTGCATTATTAATGTAACTAAGATGTGTGTCTGTGTGTGTCTCTGTGTGTGTGTGTGTGTGTGTGTGTGTGTGTGTGTCTGTGTGTGTCTGTGTGTGACTGTGTGTGTCTGTGTGTGTCTGTGTGTCTCTGTGTGTGTGTGTCTGTGTGTGTGTGTGTGTGTGTGTGTGTGTGTGTGTGTGTGTGTCTGTGTGTGTGTGTGTGTGTGTGTGTGTGTGTGTGTGTGTGTGAGTGTGAGTGTGAGTGTGTGTGAATGTCTAGTTGTTGTCTCTATATGCCTAGGTATAGGATACAAATTATTTTAAAATAGTTAATATATTTTCGGTTTCAGTGTAATAGCCATTTTGTTACCAATTTTTTTGCATTCCAATTTGCTCAAGGGATTCATAAATAATATTTTATTTACATTATTGTATACGTAGCCACCGAGGAAAAGGAGGCTGCGTTGCGCTGCAGTTGTGTTAACTGAGGGCACTTGACAGACCGTGTGTTTACGACGGGAGGTGTAGTATTTGATGGGGTCATGGGGGGATTGGGCATGGATTTTTAGGATCAAATTGAGAATGAACAGTTTCCGCACGAAAGAACATCGCAGATGTTATAAATTTCGGTGGTGGAAAACTGATGCGGTAGCTGCCAGCCAACTTTTAGTAGAGCTCTTTGGCCCCGTTCAAGTCTCAAAAGGTTAGTTTCTGTGGTCCCACCCCATACAGTGACACAGTATTGAATGAGTGGCTGGGCCAGTGCCGTGTAAACCAGTTTCTCCTGAGCCTCGTGACAAGCGCTTGAACGTGGGGCTGGAAGGTAAGTCTGTCATCAATATGGATTCCCAGTTAATTGATGCAGTTGGTGAGTTCAATAGAAGGGCAGTTACAATTCGCAGAGTGATTCGGACGCGCACCGCAGGAGTGAGCAAACAAAGGGCTGAGGAGAGAGTTTGGTTTACCAGCGGCTGTAAACGAGAAATGCAGGTAGAACGATTTACTAGCATTCAAGGTGAGCAAGTTCTGTGATAGCCAGTTAGTGATTTTATTAAGGCCTGTTTGTGCACTTGCAGTAACTGATTCCCATGTGGAGTTGCTATATGTATATTGCCATGTGATACATCAAATAAAGAAAAGCTAAAGAGTTGTTTGTTTGAACGCGGTAATCTCAGGAACTACTGATCCGAATTGAAAAAATATTTTACTGTTGGATAGCCCATTTATCGAGGAAGGCTATATTATATCACGCTACGACTAATAGTAGCGGAGTAGCGACGAGAAATGTTGCAAAAACGGGGAAAAATTACGCATACGAAGTTGCGCGGGACAGCTATCCTATGCGTGCAGATTTGTTTTTCTAACCAATTTCGGTTACGGAGCCAATCTCATTAGGTACTAGCCAACTACGCAGGAGATATTATAATGCACAAGTGTATGCGCCGACACAAATGCACTCTCTATTCCACTATTCTCACTTTCATAGTCCGATGGGATGGAAATACGACACGATCGTTAAGAGATTGAGGGTAGGATCGCTGGCTTATGTGATCTCTAAGGCGGAGAAGGAGCGGTGTGATTTTTGAAAACTGTCTTCTATCTTTCTATCTTCTATATTTCTATCTATTGGAAGACAGTGGAAACGTTGATTAAGCTCGATGATCTGTAGAACAGCTCGGTGGATTTTGAATCACGAGGCCCTCTTATTTGTATTCTATGAATGTTTGCACATATATGATAGACGGTCAGTATATATCAAATGTGTGAAACCATTTGAAAATTCCTTTTTAAAGTTTTTGGGATGTTCGATGAATGTATGGGAGACTGCGCGAAGGTATGATGTTAGTTCGATTTGTTGCGCTTCAAAAACTGTCACTCTTTAAAAATCGCTTAAGTACCCTAGGGGATTTAATTAGATTTTTGTCCGCACAGATCCCCTAGGGGGATATGAAACATTTTGCAACTTTATAAGCGTTATACTGTGTGAACTTATTAAACTAATATTATAAAATTGAAAAGTTTGTTAATTTGTACATATTAGGGGAAGGTCGGGTAGCCACGGACACATAGGCAAAACTCCAAAAAAAATTAAACCGATTAGACTTTAATTTTGAACGTAAACAATAATTATAACATATTTAAAATAGTTTAATTAACATAACAGTCCAATAATTTCACAAACTTAGCTTAAATCAAGTCTTACAATTAGCCTTTAATTATCGTCAAAAAAGATTTTGGCGAATAGCTCCTGCCACACCTATTAATGATGACCAAGTCTTTCTTGAGTCGCAGAATATCTTTATTTGTTATGGAGGTTTAACTATTTCTTTTTACAACGCCTAGGCATAAAGAGACGTACCTATAGCAATAATGTTAACTATTTTTACTTTCAGTTTTTATTGTCACCGACGGCTTTTTGATCCCAAACTCAGAGCAGCAGAGCAGAGCTCGTACTATGGCAGCCAGACAACTGATAAACATACTTACATATTTCTAAATACATAAATAAAAATATAAATATATTAACTCCTAAACACAGAACAAATAATCGTGCTCATCGCATAAAGATTTATCCTGAGTGGGAATTGAACCCGAGACCTCTGGCTTAGCAGTCAGAGTCACTAACTACTAGACCAATAGGCTAGTCAAAATTTAATAATGGAAACAGACAGTTCTTAGGGTTCCGCAGCCAAAATAGCAAAACGGAACCCTTAGAGTTTCACCATGTCCGTCCATTCGTTCGCCCGTCAGCTGCTTAGATCAGAAACTGTTAGTGCTAGAAGGCTGTAATTTTACATGGATACACATATTACTAACGCCGATAAAGTGAAAGAATAAAATCTTGAAAAACATTTTTTTTGAGGTTACCTTACCTATATGTAAAGATAGGTCTTTTAAAAACGTTTAGGGGTTGTGTAGACCCTTTTGAGATTTAGGGATCTGTTTGTGAAATTATGCTTTATTATAATATTGGAATATTGCCCCCTACCAGCTAAATGGTGGATGTTGGGTATATGAAAAAAATCTCGGTAGTAGTATATATAGTGAAATTAAAAGAAAAACTATCACAGCTAAGTATGCTCCACAAGTTTACGAGTAACAGCTGATCAAATGAGAAGTAACAACATTTTTGTACGAATTCCATTGAAAATGACTAATAAGTAAGTATAACGTTGTAAGTATGAAACGAAAACAACAGAAAACCCACTGCTTAAACCGCAATAGTCGGATGGGGGGGGGGGGGGGGGAGACGTACTAGGGAACCCTACATCATATATGGTCCGACATGCACTTGCCCGGTTTTTCAATATATTATGGGGTGGGAGAAGTACTTAATCGAATCTGAAGAGCAATTGATAACGCATTATATTATCAGATTTAATTAAAATATATTATTATATCGTTCCACTGTTCGCAACGAGGCGGGTACAATGAGGTTGTCCTGGATTTCAATAAAAAAAATATTGACAAACTTTTTTATCAATATTTTCTCTATGTGCATGTGTTTAAAAAAAAATAAAGTCACTATTTCAGATACTGAAACTGTGCCTAGTACTTGGAATGTTAGAAAGAGTGAACAAGATAATTTTAGAGAAGGACAGAGTGTGTTTTGGATTGATTTTGGTGAAGAAGATACTGCAAGTACTAATGATGTTGAAAATGATGGAAATCAAATTAAATCAAGGACGGCGGTATGTATTTTTATGTATAACTTTGATTTCATCTAAACAAATAGGTGCGCAAGCGCTGGGCGTAATGGCACTAAAATATTCCGTAAGGCACCTGTCCCACAAATGGCGAGAAAGCGAGTAGCAATTTTATCGCTAAAGAAACGTACACACTTATGTAGATCCCGGGTAAACAAAGGAGATACCTACAGATTATAATAGTTGATCTAAGACCATTCCCACGGACAACAAGTACTCGCTCTATACCTACTGCATGTCTTTTGTTTACACGGATGGGATCTGCAACAATACATCTATTGTGCGTTTTTGAGCGCTAAAATCGCTACTCGCTGGCGGTAGTACAGGTGCCCAATAGTACATAATACTTTTAAAAACTTTAGTCTTAGCTTCGATTAAAAAATAAATGGGCTATCCAACAGTAAAATATTTTTTCAATTCGATTGTATCGTCAGTCATACTCGGTATACCAGTAGTTCCTGAGATTATCGCATTGAAACAAACAAATAATCATAAAACAATGTAATGATTCTTTTTTTTATTTTGAAGACATTTTAAAGAATCTACTGTTTCGGTGGCGCAGTGGGAGTGTGTACGACTGGTGTGCAAGATGTCATGAGTTCGATTCCCACACGGTATACCACTTTGTGTGATCCACATTTTGTTCTGAGTCTGGTTGTCCTATTTGTGCGAGTGTTGCCTTTTATTAAAAAAAACCGGCCAAGAGCATGTCGGACCATGCTAAGTGTAGGGTTCCGCAGCCGATATTGCAAATGAATGCACTACAAAAGAGCGTATGTTCATGCACTTATGCCCTTTTGTTGAGAAACACAGTTTTTCGGCAATAACTTCTTGACGGTATATGTTATCATGTCGAAAATAACTTTAGTTTAAGTAAAGTATTTATTAACCGCTGCCTATAAGATTTTATCCATATTTTTGGTCACACGGTTCAAGGGGTAAGGGGGGGGACTCATAATTTATGCAACTTTCGGAGCTATTATTTCCTAAAATATTCACTTAATCAAAAAAGTTCACCAAAAACCTTGAAATGTTTTTAGAAAGACCTGTCGAATAATGTGCCACACGTTGAAGTTTTCTAAAAAAAAGTATGGAGTGCCCCTCCTAAAACAATTTTTTTTTTTATTTAGCTATCAAACTAAGTAGAGGCTACAAGCCACCTTTTTTAATAAATTTCATCAATGTTGTGTAGTCTTTGGGTAAAAAGTGCGACAGACACAGACAGACAGACGGACATGACGAAACTATAAGGGTTCTGGTTTTGCCATTTTGGGTATGGAACCGTAAAAATGGTGAAATATGTGCAGCCGTTCTAAAGTGATGCGCTTTACATTGTAACGATTTTTATTTATTTTAATAGATTTTTACATCGGTTTGTCCTTAAAAGTATTTTATGTTCTTGGCGAAAACAAAACATTTTAGCCACACTACTCAAATTCTAATGAGAATGACTTCAACGATCTCTACGAGATAGCTACGCCGTAGAACCGTAGACGGTATGCTATTATAGATGTTCTTAGAAATGTTGTTTGTCATAAAAAAATATAATCATGTTTTTTTTATAAAAACTACACATGGGACCTGTCTTCATACAGTTTTCCATCACAAAATTCATTATTTTCTTTTCAACATTGAGCATTCCAATATTGGGCATGACTTTTATATCTTGATTAGAGTAAATTAAACAAAATAGAGGTACCAGACGCATTTATTTATATGCTACAAGAACTATTGCTGGCTGCGGACGGTCTTCAAACCACCCACCATCTTAATGTTACCAGCGACACCTATGAAAAACAATCGGATATTTTAACTCGCCCGTAAGTAACCTATTGACCAACTTTCAAAACTACAATGAGCTGAAACCATACAGGACACAAACGGTTGCAATTAACGTACGCCATAACACAGACTGTTGAATCTGAATCAGAACATCTGGCGTTATTAATTGGTCGGTGTCACAGCCTTCATTACGTTATAGACATCGTCTGAGTGAGTGATAGTCGAATAATGAAGTTGGTAAAGTGGACGGGAGCCCATTGAAGCGGGCGGGTTGTTAACGCGCAGGCGCGAGTGACGTCACGGGCGCCGCGCCTCACGCACGCGCGCCTCTATCGAGCGGCATGTGCCTCTCACAGCCGGCCGCCTGCTCCACCCGTCACATTCACACTTTTTTATTTTCCTACCGAACGTAGCGACCATCGTCACATCCCGTTTCTCACACAAAAGGCCGCGAGCGATCCGCCGCGAGCGACCCGCCGGGCTCCGCTGCCGCCCTCGCGGCACCCACAAGATGGCAGGAGCGAGGCTCCTAAGAGGAGCGCGCGCCCGCCTTTGACCGACCTCTTGTTCCACGGTGGTGTCTCGTTATATAAATGTTACGCAAGTTGATCGCGGAGTGGCCACGACGAGGTGCAACTCTTGTAATACGAACTGCCCCCGTGTCGTGAACCTCGAAGCCCATGTAAGCCGCGCGACCAGCCGACTGCACTGTGAGTACCTGTAGTAGCCCGCCCCATATTACATTACTCGTATGCACCGTGTCAACCCGTTTAATATGCCCCGTAACCACCGATAACAAAGCGATCGCAAAGTCTCAACTTGTTAATGGTAATCGCATTCGAGTTTCGCGTTTATCGATCGGATCGTTATCCGGAGCGAATGAAAATTGTTTTTGTGCTTCCTCTCTGGATAAAGGGAGGTTTGTATTCGGGGTTAATGTGAAAATAACGAGCGTTTGTGGTCCGTGGTGGTGGACATTGTGGTGACATATCGATGGTGTGTGGTGTGCGCTTATCAACAGAGGGCAGTTCGCGAGTACAGGTTTATTGATCAACCCTCTTATTGTTTTTGGATGCTTTCTATATTTGATGAACTTGGCATTTGTGTTGACCTTTTTGTGTAGAAGGTACACGAGGCAGGTATTGATGTTGTTGTAGAATTTAATATAAGGATAACCGAAAAAATAAATACTGTGCTAGAAAATATACAAAGTTAAAATAGCATTACAAAGACTTCGTTCCTAACCATTTCATTCAATCATTATATTTGATATTTTCTAACATTGCGTCGGTGCCTGTTTTCCATCGTATAACTCATTACTTCATACATAACTCTAGACAGAGACAATACATCAAAATCAAGCTAAAATGTAAAACAGAAAATTCAGGTTCCACTTGGCATGCTCAAAACTTTTAATTAGCAAGAGGCCTTTACATTTTGACATGCGGCATATTTTGGAACTAATTAAGAGGAATTTTTTCGCCTACACCACTCATACCAATATTTTTTATATGGTTTGTTTGTACTTTAATTAATAGTACTTATAGATTTTACTTACGCCTCCCACTCCCCAGCACAGGTGCAATGTAATTTATTTATTTAAATGACAAACTTTCAAACTGAAGCACATTTTTTTTAGCATTTTCATACAAAAATGTCATTCTAATTTTAAAGTTTCCTGGCAAAATTTGGTTAGATATTCTTTCATACAAATATTATCCTAATCGGTAATTTTTAACACATCAAAATACACATAAATTGGTCGAGCCGATTTATTTAGGTAAATATAATTATTATTTATTCTAATAACTTTCTACCTGAAATGAAAACCAAGGGCAGTGTTAAATGTTGTTCATGTGTAATCAAATCACCGATTACTAAAAATTGTATGACGTATTTTATAGGTATTCTGTAGGTGTCAAGGTTTTATACAATAATCTCATCCCAGAATATAAATATAATAAACAATCAAACAGAGAAAATTACATCCAAATAGGTTCGAGGAAACTCGTTTTGAGAAAATACGTGTTAAATAAAAATCACCTTCTTGGATGCTTTTAAAAAATAAGAGGCTAAATTATAAATGATTTAAAATAAGTAGTTTTTTGTTTAGTTTTTATATTCGTTGAAATAGTTTTATAGTTTAAGTACGAGTATATCATACGAGTTAATACTAGTAGGTATAATAAGGGTTTTTAAACTGTTCTCTTCTCTTTTATTGAATTTTGAAAGTTAATCATAGTTACTTTGAATCATTTTTTTTTATAATAAGACGAATTCCGCATTAGGGTATAAGCCCTGTGTCGCGGGGGACTTTACAAACATACAAGTTATGGACACAAAGTATACCCGGACTCGAAACTGTGGATCACACAAAATGGTGTCCCGTGTGGGAAACCCACGACCTCTTGCATTGCACGACAGACACACTCCCTCTGCGCCACAGAAGCAGTCAAACTTTCTACCATTTATCAAAAATAATTGACCGCAGCTGCTTTCATATCCAAAATACATTATTTATTTAGCTCTTATGTAGTCAGTTTGTAATATAATTATAAATCCGGGACAGGTCGACATTTCCGCGATACACATTACAATTGCGACATGAAGTTACACCATGGTCGTATCTAGCATTGCAAAAAGGTTAGTACTTATTTGGCCGGTGTTTAGAAGAATAAATTACGACTCTTCCGCCGAAATTAATAGTCCTGGATACGTCCATGGGTTAGACGGGGAAGACCAAGATCAAGGTTCGCGTTCGCAGCGCTCGTCACTTCTTAGACGGCACCAGTTCCCGTCGGATGCATTATGCTGTAATTTGCTTACATTTACATTTATGCTGTAATTTGTCTACTTCAAAAATTACCCTGTTTACCTTTACTGACTTAAACGGACAAGACATCTGGCAAGGAGGTCAGGATAAGTACAGTCAGCTATTAAGGTGCAGAAGCACAGATAATATAATACTATACTAGATGTCCCGCGCAACTTCGTCTGCGTAAAATTTCCCCGTTTTTGCAGCATTTCTCTTTGCTGCTCCGTTTCTATTGGTCGTAGCGTGATGTTGTTTTTATTGTTAATTTTCCCCTTTTTTTAATAATCCTATGTTACTTCTAATACCTCCAAGAATATGTGTACAAAGTTTCATGATGATCGGTTGAGTAGTTTTCGCGTGAAAGCGTAACAAACAAACTTACATTCACATTGATATATTAGTAGGGATTAGTGTTAGTATAGATACTATAGGACTAGCCATGGGGTTCAAAGTTTTTTAAATTTCAGGGTGAGTATATTACGCGGGCAATGTTACGAATTATTAAAGCTAATAATTCTCAGCATAAGTAAAAACCTGTCGCTTTTACTTATGTTTCAGTCTTTCGTAGAGTTCGTAAACCTTTTAGCGAGCCTAATAGTCTTATATAGTCTAAAGTTGTTTATTCATGCAGTACTTGATCTGATCGGTAGCTAACGTGAGCCACGCTCGCCAATTGTTCAGTCTTGGCATCAAGCCGACTGTCCTATATGTAGGATTGAACACAAAAAAAACGAGCAATAAGTTGGTCAATTAGTTACGATTTTTATACCTATATGGTACTGATATGTGTTTTTTTTATAGATTTTATTTTGTTATTTGTATCATTTGCAATCAGTCACGTGCCGAGTGTATCTCTTATCACAAATATCTCCTCGTGTATATAAATACTGGATTCAGTCATGTTCGTGTGTCGTTTTAGTCTCGTCTCTTGGTTGACTTTCACCAGCTGACGGGCGAGCTCATTTGGATGGTTAGTCTATTTTTGTAAGTCTCTGCAGATTTTCGAATCTCTTCCTTTATTGTGTTTATTTCTAAATCGTAGTCTTTGGAGATTGGAAACTGTTTTAATACTTTATTTTTTTAAATGAACATCAATTACAACTATCATCACTCCAAGTATTAACCGATTACTTATATTAAAACTTAGCTGCAAGGACAGCTGGATGAGTTTTCATAAAATATATCCAAGAATAGTAACGGCCTGTAAAAACTAAAATGAAAAATAAATAATGTTTACCATCTAATAATTCAGGAGTCCTAAAATCGACCATAATCTTCTAAAATGCCACGATAACCTAACGTATACCAGAGACAATAAAAAGCCTACAATCAAATTGCGAGCCTCTTTTCTGAAACAGGTTAAAAAAGCAAATCAAGGAACAAATAAAACGTTATTTACACAAGTTTATCAGAGTGGTCACATAAAATTTGAATCGGAGTACAATATACAATATGATATCAGCCGTTGTTCCCGCGTGAGGGTCATGTTTTCTGAAATATTCAGGCAAACAGCGGTCGAGTCTTTTCAGTAAAAGAAACGTCAAAATAATGTAATATTCGAAGTGGCGTTCGTGCTTTATTTGCGTTCTATATGTATGAAGTTTTTTGCATGAATATTCTTTGTTTTGCAATGATGTGCACTGATACTTTTTCAAATTTATAAAAATTTTAAGCACACGGTAGCCTAGTTGTTAAGTTAACGGGCTCAATAGACAGGTCGCACGTTTGAAACCCACCCGTTATATAACCGACGGCGTGCGGCGAATCGTATAGATTTTAAGGTCGACTGGCAATAATACTTCTGTGAAAACAGCAACCAATTTGGTACAGTAGCTTTGTCGTTATTTTCATGCGTAATCATGATTGTTTTTAAAAACCTCCTGTGTGGAGACATTAGCTCGGCTTTACGATTTTATTACATTACTAGCTGTCCCGCGCGACTTCGTCTGCGTAATATTTCCCCGATTTTGCAACTTTTCTCATGTTATATTGTTGACTGCCTCTGTGGCGCGGTAGGAGTGTATCCGACTGCTACGCAAGAGGTCGTGGGTTCGATTCCCACACAGGATAAAACTTTGTGTGATGAGCACGATGGTTTATTCTGTGTCTGGGTATAATTTATCTATAACATGTATGTATTTAGAAATATATAAGTATATTTATCAGTTTTCTGGTTGCCATAATACAAGCTCTGCTTAGTTTGGAATCAGATGATGTTGTGTGAGTTATCCCAAAATATTATTAAAAAAAATAATGAAAATATGAATATATGCATATATAGCCTATAGCCTTCCTCGATAAATGGGCTATCCTACAGTGAAATAATTTTTCAATTCGGATCAGTAGTTCTTGAGATTACCGCGTTCAAACAAACAAACAAACTCTTTAGCTTTATAACATTAGTATAGATGAGGAGGTATATTTATGACTGACACTCATAAAATACTTCATCAACGTCCATTGCATTTCCCGGTCGTTGATATTTCATAAATCGGTTTGAAATCCAGCCCATAATAGTGGGCAGATGATCCGACATTCATCGGATATCTCCGAGACGTCTTAGCGTCCATCCATCATTGATGTGTAGACGCTAATGGCTCCCCGACTATGTACTGAGATCATGATAGCTTTTTGTTGATCTATGTTTGTTGAGTTCTGAGATCAGCTACATATCTTAGGAGAACTCTCACATTACTCAATCTAGAATCTAGGCTGAGTTGGTCCTGTGGCAATCAGACAACTGATAAATAAACCGCAGTAGCCTAATGGCTAAGGCATCGGTCTCGCAATCGTGAGGTCGCGAGTTCGAATCCTACCTTTTATACTACCGTGAACCCACTGCTAACACATGCCAATGAGCTTAGCTGTTTTGGTTAATGGGATTGCTAGTAATATGGGAGGCACAATCCCACATTGCTAGTTATCTTTATAAAAAAACCGAACAAGTACGACTCGTCGAAAGATGAAGTCGGACTCGTCCTCCGAGGGTTTCGTACAGATTTGTTGATACATATCTACACAATCTGCATTAATATTATGAAGAGGAAATATTTGTATTTTTGTAATGATTTAACTCAAAAACTACTGGACTGATTTCAAAAATTTTTTCATCATTAGAATGCTACATTATCCCTGAGTAATACAGGCTACATTTATTACTAGAAAATATTAGGGATACCTATGTTTACCCGTGCGAAGCCGGGACGGGCCGCTAGTTATAAATAGTTCAGGAATCGAGTCTTGCAGTTTTTAAAGGTGTCAGATTTTTACCTATACTTGTAGTATAAGACGGTATTACTTGACGAATTTGATAGTTCTAGGTCAACGGAAAATACCCTATACATTTTGATTCCTTGAAAGTGTCGAAATGTAGGTACATTTTATGCGTCATAAACGGCTGTATCTTTTTTCACGTTAACTTACAAGAGAGAGAGACTACAATCCTGAGTACATAGTTTCAATTTCAACTTGGTACCTCTACGCGTTCTCGTGATAAAAATGACAGACAGACGGACGGACGATCCTTTAAGGGTTTCGTTTTTTTCTTTTGAGGTACCTACGGAACCCTAAAAACATACTTTTATATTTCTATATACATACATATTATGGAGAAATTAAACCCAGACACAGAATAAACAATCGCGCTATTCAAACAAAGAGTTATCCTGCATGGAAGTGAAATCGAACCCACGAGCTTTGGCTTAGCAGTCAGGGTCACTAACCTCTAGGTCGCCAGTCTAAATGTTTGTGAGTTTATGATACTAGATGCTGGATAGGGGATTAATTTTAGAAGATGGATGTCGTCAAAGTGTTAATACTTACAATAACACCAGCCACGGCGAATTGCTAGTCGGACTCGCGAAATTCCCGTTTTCGGAAAAGGGGGGGGGGGGGGGTCTCGAAATCTTCTCTGGTACCTTATTAAACTTTTTAATTTTCTTTGCAACATCCAGAAAGTATCGGAATCTTTAAAATATTATTGTGTTTTTCCATAATAAATCATACCTTTAGTGCAGTAGTATTACATTTGAGCCCCCCCCCCTTACGAAAACCAAAACCTATACCACTTATTCAATGTTATCATTGCAATAATATTCACTGCAAGCTTGTCCCAGGAAAGCCTGTAATATCTGAATTCTGTGAAACTGGTGTATACACATCTAATGTAGGTCAAGGTTCTTTGGTAAACGAATCGGGGCATCATTAAATGAAGGATTCATCAATGTTTTGCACCGAACGTAATAAAACCTTTTAAGTACTTACTAACAATATTACTTTTGCGTTGCGTGGTTGACGGGCAATGCGGCGAATAAAACGATCAAACAATAATTATCTTTACTTTGTTTGATCTTTCGAACAGAATGCATCAGCGTAGTCATAAGCGGATACTAGACTCCCAAAAGGAGTGGGGGTGGGGGAGATACAATGGATTCAAAGCGGTCGTTTAAAATGGTCCAAAACTGGTCAAGTTTCAGTCGCTGCCACGACGGGTGCTACGGATTCAAGTCGGTCATTTAAACATTTGAAAATCCCGCGTTTAAGAAAATACACGTGATATTCACTATACGCCCCACCCTGCTGGTGATTACCATATCACCATATACCCCCCACGGGGTATAGTGAAGTGAAGAAAACCAGTATGCGCTAGAAACAAAAAATGTAGGACTTGTGTCATAACATATGAATGTTACCATGTCGATATGTCGTGGACCATGGGCGTACCCAGGATTTGAGGGTTGAAACCCCCCCCCTCTCGAAATTGCAAAAAGGTAGGCACACAGCTTCATTTGACCGATGTTTAGTCGAACCAACCCGAAATTACTGTATAACCTATCATCACGTCGCCTCTCAGATGGAACTACACCATAATATTTTTATGTGAAGTGGAAAAATCTATGTTGAAACTGCAATGTAAATCTACATTCTAAAACAGTGACTTTTGGTCGAAAGCTGCAGAATCGTAATAGAAACGTTTACAGTAAATGACGTCTCGTCTAGACGTGCGTCGTCAGATCACTCATCCTCGACCAAATCGCATACAGTTGATGCCATTTTATAATTCAGCTCTCCGTCTTTCCAATTTTATTTTAAAAGTTTTGATTTTATATTCAAACTTTCGAAGCATCTCGGGTGGAAGTGAGGTTTAATTTTCAAGCAAGGTCTATTCTACTATGTTCAAATTGGTGGATTTTTATAGCGTGCTTAGGTTAAAACTTGACAAAGTATAGCTGATCATTGATTTTATAGATAAGCCAAGAGACGCTGAACACACCTTTACCCATCTGTTGACAAATTTAGATTCAACTGATAGTTTTCAACATAGAGAATATGTTTAGTAAGCTTGTTAGCTTGCCTACTAACTTCTGTTCATGACTACCTTAAACAGGTAAGTCAATATAGGGAACTAACTTTGTTAATAAAAAAAAATGTGTGGCACTCGGGGACTGTCGCGGTAAAGCTATTGCTTAGCATTTTTTATCAACTTATGCAATTATAATTATTTATTTATGCAGTATATAAATTGGTATCGAAAAATAGATAATTTAATTACGAAAATAATCGTATGCAAAAATCGGTTCATGGAATATTAATGTCATGCTTTGAAGTTTTAAAATCGAGACAAATAGCCATGATCGCTTTTCGATTGGCAAGCTTTTATAGTAGTGTTTATAAGTCGATAAAATTTGGTAAAAAATATGTCTCATCTGGTTGTCAGGTGGGTTAAGGTCGATGTTCCACGTCGTCCCCTACTAAGACGTCATCGTCTAAGATTAGAACATCTAAGAGTTTGCGCTCGGGTCAGCATGTGTTTGTTATTTTTTATTTGAATGGTAACTAGTGTCCTTGGGGTCAATTCACGTATTTAGAGCAGTGTAGTTGCAGTTAATTTTCGATTAAAACGGCCATTTTTGTATTCTTGTAACTTTGGGATCGATCTCAAATACGCTTGCGTCAAGTACTTAAGCGTCTCTAGAGTGCAATAACGACATTCTAGTACGGTGCGCAAGCGTTTTTAAGATCGATCCCAAAGTTACAAGAATACGAAAATGGCCGTTTTAATCGAAACTTAACTGCAACTGTACTGCTTTAAATACGTGAATTGACCCGCATGTCCATACAAATTTTGACCAATTAAGGGGGGATGATCGCAAAACCCTTAGGTATTATTTTATCATACTTACAAACTTTTGCCAGCATTCAGCTTCTTAGGTTAGGTACGTAGTGTTTGAGTAAATTAATAACATTTCGCTTTAACATAGGTAGGTGTTATATATAGGTTATCGGTCGCCCGTATCTCCACTGGCGTGGATATCGGTTATCGCGATAAAAACTATCCATCCATGTCCCTTCCCAGGACTCAATATCAGATTGACAGAGAGAGTTACTTTCACGTTTATAACATTAGCTAGAATAAAATGCTCTCTGTAACGAAGCAATAACAAAAGCCGTGACAGTTCTTTAACTACCGACTAGATGTCGCTACGGGAGCCTAACGCGTAAGCATTAAGAGATAGAAGAATTTGATATCTAGTAACATAGTCCAGATAGGTGGTTCGCTTCTGGCCCCGGTTTGGCTACGGAAGTCTCGGGTTCGATTCCTGATTCTGGATTCAAATTTTTCTATCTTTCAAAAATGCAATTATTGTATTAGCTAGAATTGCCACTAAACCTAAGGGGCCATATTATTGACTACTAGCTGACACGCGCAACTTCGTCTGCGTAAATTTTCCCCGTTTTTGGAACATTTTTCATTGCTGCTTCGCGCCTGTTGGTTGTAGCGTGATGTTATATAGCCTATAGCCTTCCTCGATAAATGGGCTATCCAACAGTAAAATATTTTTTTCAATTCGGACTAGTAGTTCCTGAGATTATCGCGTTCAAACAAACAAACAAACTCTCCAGCTTTATAATATTAACTAGCGGTCCCGCGCAACTTCGTATGCGTAAATTTTCCCCGTTTTTGCAACATTTCACGTCGCTACTCCGCTCCTATTAGTCGTAGCGCGATGTTATATAGCCTATAACCTTCCTCGATAAATGGACTATCCAACAAAAAAAGTTTTTTTCAAATCGGACCAGTAGTTTCTGAGATTAGCGCGTTTAAACAAACAAACAAACAAAGCAAACAAACAAACAAACAAACAAACTCTTCCGCTTTATAATATTATATAGTATAGATATAGATTGGTCTAGTGCAGAGGTTCCCAGACTTGTTTTTCTCAAAGACCACTTTTAAAATGTGGCTGGTTCCCGTGGACCCCCTGCAGCAACATTTCTACCATATTCCCAAAACTCGACTAAAAATGTGAAGATTGGATCTAGCTATGGAAATTTGGGTCGCGGCTGAGTTTCAAAAATTCCATTAATAGTTTTCGAAAAAAAAATGAGAATTGATTGTTTAATTAATTTATTGATTGCGCTGTGAGTGGATCTCAAAAATGTAAAGTTGGCCAATTAAAAAAGTGATTCCATATTATTCCATTGATTCCATTCAATATGATATCCTTAAAGAAAACTCTCCATTTGGAGTGGTAACAAGAAAAATATTTTTTTCGAGTTGTAGGTACTTATTCAAATATATAATTATAACACTATTTACTATTATTGTTATCATACTGGTATGTGCGATAGGATTAACGATTGGAATGGTACTGGAAGTGTTTTTAGTGAATGAAAAGAAATGCGTAGAAAGACAAAAATGTTGCATGTATCCTGCGAGACAGAATACTAGCAATGGTAAATAACCATTGCTAGTATTCTACTAGCACACGTTGAGACAGTTTTACGAAGAGTTGGTTACCAAGAATGTGCAATTACGACCTCGTGGAATAAACATTAGAAAACTGAGTTGATGACTGGTATAGTACGCTTAAGTAAAGCGTCATAAATGAAGGCATTTAAAACCTTAAATTCTTCGCAAGAGGCAGAATCATTAAAATTAAGAAAGTTGAACCTAGTTTTGAGGAATAATAGTAGTGACAAAAATAACATTGGTGATGTATTAGATGATCAGATATCGTTTTTAGTAGATGGACATAATTTCGACATTAGCGTGTATGGTTTTGACATCGATCGAGCCTATGAGGGCCTATTAGTACAAAGGCGAGCGACGTGACGTTCAGATATACTCCTACTCTCAAGGTAGGCATTCAGACGAGTGTGTTGTTCGACACAATTATTTGTCAACTTGGGAGATGCCTTCTCTGGCTGAGACCTTTGCGTCATAGGGTATCAGTCACAAGGTTAGCTTTGATACGCATTTGAAAGCTAAAAATAGAAACTTCTCTCTCTTTGGTGACGAATACAAAAAGCTGCAGCAAACATTTTAATTAAAGGTCAAAATTTCTAATGCAGACTATAAAATTGTCTCCTTCAGAAGATATTTTCTTCACGATTATTAGGGTTGATTTCTTCGTCAAAGAAAATTTCAAAATTCTATTTAAGAGAAGCGACATTGCTGCCCCCCCCCCCCCGAGATTCATGAGTTTTTAAGTCTTCAACATACAATTGGTCAGCGTTGACAAGTACTCCCAGACTTCCGTCAGAAAACGACGACCTCCTCCGCTCGAAATAATTGTACCATGGAAGCCGCTTTCCCCTAAAATGATCCGGGGGTTTCCAAGAATCGATTAACATGTCATTCATTGAAATTGGATGGGCAGTGTTGGCACTACAGTCGAATATACGTAAACATAATACAAACGTATAATATAATAACTTTTAAACTTACGCGTTGCATTATAAATACAATTTGACACGGGTATAAACGCGTTTAAACTAGGTAAAGTATTTACCTTATGCTTGATGTTTCGACCGGGTTACACCGACCGTGGTCACAAGCTGACGTATATAAACTGCTAAAAAACAATCCCTCCTTTTTTGCCGTGTCAGTGTCATTCAAATTAGGTATTTCTCTTTTGCATTTTGATCTTTACTCGTGTTTTGTGCGAAAACCACAGCAGTTCCTATTCATCCAAATTACTGCTAACTATTTTTATCACAAACCATAACTACTGTAGTTAAAGCACGTTATCCTGTAGCTGACTTGGTACTTGGCAGTCGCTACACACTCCTCTGCCAAGTTTATGGGAATATGCCAAGTTATCACCGAGCCGTGCTTCGCAGTCTCAATATAAAATGCTTCCTGAATCCTAGATGGGGCATTACAATGGTTTCAAATACTTGGCCATTTATCTCATCTACTGAGAATTTAAACACAAGATTTCTCGTCTCGGGACACTGAAACATGCATTTTATTCAAATGTTAACTTTTCGTGAGAGTTAAGGTTGACTTTCGAAAAGATAAAATCTATTAAGACTACAATAGTATTTGGACTTTATCCAAAAGTACTAAGGTTCAAAATATATCAACCCGATCAAAATGATGTCCCACTGATGGACACGGAACTCCTCAGGAGAACCTACTTATTATAGATCCTGGGGGTAATTGCTGTAATAGTTAAGTTTAGTTAGCGGGTTGACGATTGGCTTTATAGTACCTACACATAGGCCGCTGCTGCCCATGTTACGGTGTGAAATCCTTTAGTCGCCTTGAAGAGATGAGGTACACCGCCAGGCAACCTATAGTATTTTTTTTCAATAGTGCTTGTTATTTATAGAGAGATGATTTAATAAGTGCTAGCTTTGACTAGCAACAGCGCTTTTAATAATGTCGTAACTAAAAGTATCTCATAACAACCCATGATATCCCACTGTCCTCCGGTGTGACATTTTTTAGTCGCCTTGATGACAGGATGAGATGTGGTGGTACTATTCTTCAGCCGGTACCACACGGCCAAGTTGTAAGGTCATAAAAACCTAAGTATATCAATCTAAAAGGTAGGGTATTTATGTACCTAGAGTTTCGTCAAAGTTTCCGTTATTGCGTGAAAGAGTTATACCTAAAGATCTATACGTATTCAAAAGCTTTCGTCTTTTCAAAACAAAAGCAGATGCTTTTCCCACGTTGATCTATATATAGCCTGTTCTATAGTACTGCAACAACGAGCGACTTCTACTCGTCGTATCATACCCAAGAACTTGTGAAAAAAAACACAGATTTCTCCAAGAACTAATGATAATAATAACTAAGAACACAACAACAATACATATAGATGCTACACAGTATTCGGGCTGCGGCTCGCATACGATTAGATTCTATATTCTATACCAATAGTTTGCACAGGTTTATCCAGGTTCATGTTCTGGGGGGGAGTGGCACACAGGTCTAGTGTGAGTCGCTCGCCGCGGTACATTTGCGCGACGCGTCTAGCAACTGCCTCTCAACGCAGACTAAATGTATGGCGAAGACTTTAAAATTTATGTGTCTGGAGAGAGAGGTCAATTGCCGCTGTTGCCCCCTCTGCTTGGATCCGCGCCTGGACACAAATTCCTGTTTATCCACATTTATTTCCAAAAATTCAAATATCAAACCGAAGTTTTGAACAGTGTGATGCGCAAAGATTTTAAAAAGAAGTTTTTATTTCCATCATCTAAGTAAGACAAAAGAAACCAGAAATGTGCATCAACCTATCTCTGAATTAGATCTACCTTTGCTAGTAAATGATCGCTAATTACCTCTGTCGACTACGAACTGAGATGAAGATTGCTTTAATTCAGTGAATGTGAAACTATCCACTGGCCTATTGCCAGGGTCGTTAGCATCATAGTCTATGACCCCAGCGTGTAAATGAGCTAGATCAAACAGTAGGTGGACTCTTTAAACTAGGTATTTTAAAATTATAATATTAACTGAGACTTTTATGCAGTGGTGCAAAATGCTAACCAAAAAAATAGTTAGGTACCAAAACAAAAATCGTATTAAAGCATCCGTTTTAAGCGAAGGGCATACTGCTAGCTAGAGAGCGAGCGAGCGAGCTGTCAGGGCGAAGCGAGGCGAGGGAAACTATACAAATTAAGCGAATCTTTGGCGAGCTAGTAACTACGTTGGTTCACAACTTTACATCGAAAACTATGGGCGGTCGAGCGAGCGGGCGGGAGAGTTAGCAGCCAGGTGCGCCGTACGAACGTGGCGTCGTTTCACTTGTTTTGTTACTTTGGTTCACACCGCGACGTACAGAGCTATGCTAACGAGGTGAACGAATAGGTTCGCTAGAATCGTCGGATATTTCGTTCGCATCGTTTGAATCGCTGACGTAGCTTATCTCTGTAGTTCGTAAACATGAAAAGAGGTGAAACGCTGCTCGATCGGCTAGCTCGCTTGCTCGTCAGCTGCCGGTGTGGCCTGCGCTTTAAAGTTATTCGTTATTTTCTTTTTATGTGCTTTTTAAGGTTACATAGCCAAAATGGCTAAACGGAACCCTAATAAGTAGCTTCGTCAAGTCTGGCCGTCCGTCTGTTCGTCCGCAGCTTAGTTCGGAGACTGTTAGTGTTAGAAGGCTGTAATTTTGTATGGAAACACATAAGTAGGGTACTTACGCCGACAAAGTGAAAGAATAAAATCTTGAAAAACATTTTTTTAGGGTATACAAAAAGTAGCGATGTGTTTTTTTTCTCACCTACCCCTTCGTGTGGGTTTTAGGTTTTAAGACGTTTAGGAGTTGTAAAGATTATTTTTCGATTTAGGGATCCGTTTGTGGAATATTAAGCTTTAAAGAGCAAATTTTGTTAGAGTCATGTCCCCTCCCCCACTTTGTGCGTGGCCCGACACCACGCACTTGTCCGGTTTTTTATGAAACTAGCTGAACTCGCCACGCTTCGCTGTGGCTTTTAATAAAGCCTCGCCGGCCTTTCGAACATTCTGCTAAAGTTTCATTACAACCTGATCAATGGAATGGAATCTGAAAATAAAATGGTTTCGGAACGCACAGAGGACATACAGCCAAACATTGATATGTAACTTCTTAAAAACAATTAAAACCATACAAGTAGTAGTAATTTAATTAATAATAAAATAATATTTTTTGTTTTTTGGCGAATTAAACACTATTTAAATAAAATTACAGTATACTGGGGTGAAGGGGCACCCCAAGACACTCGTAAACATGTAAAAATGGTGCAATTGTCACCATTGTGGTAATTAATCGATAGCAGTCAACACATAACTAAAATACATAGACACTCAAGCCTAAGGATATCATACAAACAGAAATAATGAGAAAAAAAACCGCTCTGGGGTGCCCTAGCACCCCATGTGGAGTTTTAGGGTTCACATTAAAAAACCCTCGACGCGATAAAAATACATCTTCAAATCGGCTAAACCAATTGTAATAGTACCTAATAATTTATTGACATAAAAATGTTACAGAGAATGTGGGATACTCTGGTCCCTGAACTAGTATTAACTGTATTTTAGGGGCCAGTGTCTTTGCCTATTAAATAAGTTTACAAAATAATTACCATAACATAACATAACATACATAACTTACACAATTTTCATCAAATTAAACAAAAAAAATATTAAAAAGACTGCATCTAAATCTATCCGTTTCAGTGCTACGATGCCACAGAGAGAACCACACAAACACAGGCATATTGATACAATGATACATAAACACACACGTTAAATAATATTCTACGTATTCTAACCTCCTTTTGGATCGGGGATTAAAAGTACATTATCTACGTGATGAACACCTTGTCAACACACACTCAATATACAAAATGAAGTGAGAAGATCAACACAGTCTGTGATCAACCCTATCGCCTTGATCGGTTGCCCACCGGCCGGCCTACAGGGGATCTCTTTATTACGTACTATCAATGATTCATCGCCCAGTGTAGTGGAAGAATCGTTTGAAGTCCCCTAAGGTCGGCGGCGAGGATAGCTGTGAAAATAAACTGTTTTATACGATCAAAACATTGAAAACTTAGTGATATTAGTGTATATTTGACTTTGTAATTGACTAGTGCTGTAGTTTTAGTGTGTACTACTGCTAAACAAGAAATTGTGAGCATGGAACGCAATTGTGTAGGTAGTCGACTACAATAAAAGTAAACTATTTTAAACTAATCAGGCATTAGTATATGTTAAAATGCTCTGAAAAGAAGTGTTATTTTACCATTTGACATGTTTTGCGAATACTAAATGTTGACGATAGAAACTTATGACGTCATAGGTTGATCATCCATACACATTTCTACAGAGTTTGTCGTTTTGACATTTCATAAAAAGAGACTGATTTGACTTGACAGTCAACATCCCTATTGTTGATTTTATTTTATGAGTGTTTTTTATATCCTCGTGATATCTGCCGTGCCAGTGCAAGATCAGAAAAAATGGTTTAGCGGTTTTGATTACGCATTAGTTGACACAAACTGACAACATACTGAATTTTTAAAAATGTTTTTTGTGTATATGTACAGTCAGCTACATAAGTCGACTAACATTTGCAAATATTTTAATCATCATAACTATTTATATTATTTATAATTATAATAAACTAAGTATAAAAATGTTCAAAATGCACCCAAACGAAAATTAGAAATAGCAGGAACCCTAATCTAATTCAATGAAAACGAAGTTTCGATAAAAAATGAGATGGTAATATACAGAGCCAGCAACATCAGTTCAATCCACTCGTACCGGAAAATTGACTGTGTGTTCAGACTTCTTGAGCTTATCCAAAAATTAATCAGAATAGTCCCCTGTAAACTTAAGCCCGTAAGCCGTAAATGAAAATTCATGAATTTCATTTAAAAAAGAAAAGAGTAGGTCTTCAGGTCTTAAAGTGTTCTGAATATAAATGTTCGTTCACCAATTATAATAATAATAATAATAATAAACCCCTCGGGGCTAGTCGTTGTCTCCCTATATGAGATTAACGCAACACTCTGAGGGCATAGTAGCAGCTCTTGAAATCCTTATGACACCAATAAAAAATGTCTCATGAGGGTGAAATAAGAGTACACAAACCGCAGGGCAGCTTTGTGGCGAGCTGAATGTGCGTGGCGACACTGCGGTCCCGATGCCTCAGAGAGTCGGTCAGGGCCTCGTCTCCCGCTTGCCTTTACTGGCCGGCGGGAGTGGAACACCAAGAGCGCCCGCAGGACTCTCAACTCTGTCTTGCCTTAACCGGCCGGCCAGAGGGAGGTCGCCAGAGCTTGTATGCTCGGGGGTGGAAGTGTCATTTTCAAGGGCATAACTACGGGGAAACCCGCTCACGGGCCTTCTTCGTGATGGTGAAACCGGCGCCGCACCGCTCGACACCCCAAGCTGCTCACACCCATGTTGCTCCCTGTCGCCTGCTTGGCTCGTATGCCTGTGGCGGCCAGAAGGGGGCCCATCTAGTGAGTGGCGAGTCACCGCCTGCCCATTTGTCCGTGTGTTTTTACCATGTGTTTGCAGGGCAGGCGCCATAGTCCTTCAAAAGTACCAGTTAACCATTCCACTAACACATCACCTCCATAACCTAGTTTCTTAGCTACCACTTTTTGACAATAGTTTCTACACTAACCGGGGAATGTCGTTGGGTACATTTATATAGTGTATACAACGATATTCGCCGGTTTGTGTCACATAGCCTTTAGATTAAAGTGTCTAACGGGCCTCTACGTGTTGGCTTCGGCCCCACGCACGCCTCCCAAATGACCGGGACTCCATAGTCCCGTGATATGGAAACGACATACATAATAATAATATCTTGGGACAACTCACACAACGCTATCTGGTCCCAAACTAAGCAAAGCTTGTACTATGGAAACTAGACAACTGATAAACATACTTATATATTTCTAAATACATACATATTATAGATAAATAACACCCAGACACAGAATAAACCATCGTGCTCATCACACAAAGTTTTATCCTGGGTGGGGATCGAACCCACGACCTCTTGCGTAGCAGTCGAATACACTCCCACCGCGCCACAGAGGCAGTCAAAATTTATAGCCAACAAAATTATTACTAAAACTAAATTATGACTAAATATAATTAAACAAAAACTTAAGACATCCAAAATGTATTCTACAGAGCGCGTCGTTTGACGTTTCATAAAAAGATAATGATTTGACTTGACAGTCAACTACTCAGTAGAGTTGTAAAAATGGCGGCAAACTGCCACGTCGCTATTTTTACAGCTCCGCGTTTAAAGTGTAAAACAGTGTAAAACATACTTGAAATACGTGAAAACTGGACAAGATCGAGACTTTGTGATTGAAAGAAGAAAACTAGAAAGAAAATAAATTTGAAACTGGCGTATGCACATAATGTGCGACCCATAATCTCTACCGATTAATATTGGAGGGAAGAGGAAAAAAAAAACTACTCTGTAGGTATATTAACTAAAGGAATCACTAACTACCTAATTTATGACTCGATTTTTGGTCAAATGTCGAGTGAATCAGGGTGAACCTGGACGGCAATATGACATGACCGGAGGTGACAAGTCAACCGCTACAAAAATGGTTTTACGCTCTTATAAGCAAATAGGGGTCTGATTTTTTGGAAAACGGCACCCTTCTGTCAATATTTGACTGCCTCTGTGGCGCGGTGGGAGTGTATCCGACTGCTACGCAAGAGGTCGTGGGTTCGATCCCCACCCAGGATAAACAAATAAGCACGATGGTTTATTCTGTGTCTGGGTGTTATTTATATTTATATAAACATACTTATATATTTTTTAAATAAAAATATGTATTTATTTAAAAAATATATAAGTATGTCTATCAGATGTCTGGTCTCCATAGTACAAGCTCTGCTTAGTTTGGGATCAGATAGCGCTGTGTGAGTTGTCCCAAGATATTATTAGATATTATTATTATTATAATATAGGCTACTTACTTTTACATTTTCACTGCGGTTTTGCTCCCGTTAATTGGAAACCCATTTCATCTCTTTAGAGGTCGGCTATTCAAATAAAGCGAATGTAATGTTAACTGTCTGTGTGTCCCAGACTCAGGACTGAGCCTTAACCTGTCAAAATTGACACTCTCTAGAAAGAGACAACGCTACTTTGTGGATAATACCTGTCAAAGAGACAGGGCAGCGCAAGTTTTTTCTCTCTTTAACGCTTTACAGTCAATATTTACTTTTTAATTGCAAGGATGGCGCGGTCCAGGTCTATACGTCAATGAATTGGATATTTAGTTACATTGTAAACAAATTATTTTACACTGATTAGGAAATAAATAGATCTAAGTAGGTCTTTCAAAACTCTGAAAATAATGTTCGTTTTAGAATTTATAACGATAAACCGACCACTAAAAGTAGAATAAATTTAAAAACAGACCTTTTAAAAAACATACTTTAATAGGGAAGTTGCAAATATTTTATGATTAAAATATTAAAAGAGTTTAAAAGAGGAGTCAAAAGAAACTGTTAGTTTGAAACCGCATTTTTAGCAAAAATAAATTGGTGTTTTAATTGACTTTTAGTCTATTGTACATAGAATTATCTAAAATAAAATCAATAATAAAATTGTTGCATCTAACATTTCAATAGGGATATTGAAATGTTAGAACATTTCAATAAAATGAAAGAAGAAAATAAATTAAACAAGTAAAATAAATGAAACTCATCAATTTATTACATTATCTTTATCCATTTAACATCTTTTATTATTTAAATGACTGGCCTGTTGGTCTAGTGGTTAGTGACCTTGACTGCTAAGCCGGAGGTCGTGGGTTCGATCCCCACCCAGAATAAAACTTTGTTTGATGAGCACGATGGTTTATTCTGTGTCTTTGTGTAATTTATCTATAATATGCATGTATTTACTAGTCTGGTTACCATAGTACAAGCTCTGCTTAGTTTGGGATCAGATGACGTTGTGTGAGTTGTCCCAAAATATTATATTATATGATGAAGAGTACAAAAGTGGGTCAAAACTACACCCGTGCGAAGCCGACGCGTGAAGCTATTAATGTTATAAAAGCTTATCATAACATCGCAGCTTCATCAGCAGATCTTCTATCGATTTAATTCTTTAAAAGCAATAGTCAACAATAGGTAGGTACTACTGCATATGCAAGTACAGCAGAAAGAAAGACAAGCTAATAGTCATAAACTAGTTATTCTTACAAATTGAGCGAAGTTGCGAACAAAAACATTCAACACACCCCTAGAAAGCTTTACGAGAAAAAGCACGCTACAAGAAACGCAATTCTAGTATTTAGGCATACGGAGTGTACCCACCCTCAGGCGATGGATTCAACCGCGCCGCCGCCCAGTCTCGCCCCATAAGACGGTAAAGTGCGCTGACCTGATTCGCCCCTCGCACGTTTCACCCCTCTCTTGTCCCCTTTCGCCCCAGAACCGTCGCAGACTCCTTGGCAGCAAAATTGGGCGCATTGGTCCCACGTATAAATTGTAGGCTTTATTAATGTTAGCCCTTCCGTTTTATATTGAGAGTTCTGTAATCGTTTTAATAGGGGATTTTTATTGGATTATTAAATGGAATTGTGGCTTGTGATTGGGATTGGGATGAAGTTGGAATTTTGTGTTGAAACTGGAAGTTTGAAATGTAAGACAGTTTTCAATTAAAGGGGAAAGTAAAGGTTTAGAAAAAGGAAAAGTAAAAATTTAAGAATTGCCGCCTTGCAACTATTTTTATATGATTCAATATTCAATATATTTATTTTTCAAAAACATGATAAATTTGATGTTCGAAAAAACCTTTTTAAGTTTGAGTTTATTAATTAAAATAGTTTGCAGACGCATAGCGCTTGTTAGAGTTCATTAGGCCATTATACTTGCTTGCTACATACAGTAGGCCGATTCACAGGTCAACAACAAATCCACGCAACGCCGATTTCAACTTGCGCTGTTTTGGTTGAAATTCGACCGAGATATATGTACGTACGCGTCTGTGTGGGTCAGTCTATTTTCGCACGTTGTAGGGAGCCGGCCTTCTGTACCTATGTATTCTGTGGTACTACAATTGTTTCCCTATACAATGGCTACAAAACTACATGAACAACGTAGCAACAACTGCTTTAAATAAGACTGAAAATAATCGATACCTAACCAAGTCGAATAGTTTCGAAACGAATTCTATTCAGTATTCCGATATTCAGTATATTGATTTAGTAATTGCTAGCCTAGTTTTTGAATATTTTGTTAGGTTATATGTTGTATCTATGTAATCTGTGGTTATTATATTGTATAGATTTAATATAAATAGGTACTGATTTTAGCTATTGATTTGATATCAGTATTATATTAGTTGAGGTGTAAAAGCTGTCGTTACCTACAGTGTTAGTTTTTGCTAATAGTCGAAGTAATCTGTTTTAATTCGTTTGTTGTTTATTTTCCATGCACAGACCGCCAATTCAGGTTAATATTTGGTCTTAATCTCAACGTAGAATTTTATAGAAAGTTTTAATGAATTGCTTACCTTCGATATTCTCTGGCAGTGCAGAAACACTCGGGGTACACATGGTAAGGTTCATACAACACGCACTCGAATAAGGACAATGCACACGTAAGTAGAATTTCGTAGTGTTTCGTACCACTTTGTTCCGAAGGGTTGAAGCCAACATTCAGTCTTTGTACTAGAAGATTAAATTTGTTTTTTTTATAAAATTCGTTCTAAAACTCGTGAAAGAGTACATAACAAACAACCATACAGCCAATGAGGTTTTAGTCATTGCATACAACCTCACAAACATTTCCAATTATAAAACTTATTAGTAAGATATTGATTGAGAGCTAATTCAGAAGGCCCCATCACCGCCATGAAATATCCATTTATTGTACATACTTAGAAAGAAGGTCATTATTTTCTTTCAATTTGCATCAATACTTTAACATGGTAGGCAGCACCTTACCCCCATAACAAGTTTATAAACATTCAAAACCTGTAAAATTGGCAATTTGATAAGATTGTCTGCGAGCTTTTATTGCCATGTTCTTTACTCTAGCTTTACCTATCGTTTGCGAACTTGGCATTATATGTACGTGTAGAATCCCGACGTATAACATAGATTTTTTTCTTAAAAAGATTCTTGTAGGTATTAACGAATATTGCAACCTTGAAACCTACAAATTAGGCAACCTAATTATGTATTATTAAAAAAAGCAATTAATCTTAATTTAAACAATAAAGTTCATTTTTGTACGAGATAACTATGACAATAAATTATTTAATTACCATTTAGACTTGTAACGTTGATTTTCAATGGGACCATTGTGACGACTCGTTAGCTGTTTCGCGCCACGATTCTTTCGGCCCATGGGACGAATCATAGAGTTCAAATAATTAAATTTTTATTGATTCGTCCTATTGCTATATTCTTATGACATTTATTTCTTTTGGTACAGTCCGTAACACAATCTTAGTAAGGTAAATCGAAAAAATCTGAATCTAAGAAATCGAGAAGAATCAAAATAATTCATTTATTTGATCTCTATGGTTTGTCCCATGGGCCGAAAGAATCGTAGGACAAAACAGCGAACGAGTCATTATGACATAAGTAATGGACGCCAAGCCATAAATGATAAATAAATTACATATGTTAAATAAATAATTAATAGTTCTAACCTTTCTGCCGCCCTATTATACCTACTAATCGTCATCAGTACTGAACATGAACATTTCAATTTGAGAGAGAAAATACGTAAAGGGACAGGTTTTTGTTTTGAAACTTATCGTATCATTTGACTTCTAATAAATAAACAGCCATTACACGTTCAAACTAGATTCTAGATCGAGATCCCGTGATTGTGATCAGTGATCTTGATCGACATTGATTGTATAACGCGCTGTATTGACGGATCGCGACATGTCAACTAGCCGAATCAAGATGTACTTATCAATATATTGCGATCCGTGACCTTGATCAGATCAAGATCTGAATTGAGCGTGTAATGGCTACCATAGACTGTGTAAGATTACGATCATCTGGGTCCTTATTCACTATCTTTTTTTTCGTTTACGCGTCAAGCCCGCGCTTCTAACTGTCAAAATCTTGGCATAATGTTGCGCTTAGAAATGACAGCTTTGAGCGCACCGCACATACGCCAGATCGCGCGGGCTTGCCACGAAAACGAAAAAAATACATAGTGAATAGGGAAGTGCTCAAGAATCGTCGTAATAGTAGCTATACTAGTTATTAATGCGAATGCGCTAATGCAAGAAGGAGTTCTGGGACCATGGCACCTAAGATTTGGGGTTTACCTCGCTGAGGGTACCTGAGCAGTAAAGGAGGAAAAGCATTCGACTGCCTCTGTGGACTGCTACGCAAGAGATCGTGGGTGCGATCCCCACCAACTTTGTATGATGAGCACGATGGTTTATTCTGTGTCTGGGTGTAATTTATCAACAATATGTATGTATTTAGAAATATATAAGTATGTTTATCAGTTGTCTGGTTTCCATAGTACAAGCTCTGCTTAATTCGGGATCAGATAGCGTTGTGTGAGTTGTCCCAAGATATTAATATTATTACATTATCATGCACAGGATGGGTGATTCAAATTTCAAATACTTTTGCGGCTTTTGTATCTCTCACTGATTTTGGTATTTAGATATACAGATCTCAGAAAGTAACTCTATCGGCCTGTTATACTTTCACACTTAAATTGCTTAACCGATTTAGATGAAATTTGGTGTAGAGATAGTTTAAGTCCCAGGGAAGGGCATAGAATGGTTTTTATCGCGATAACCGATCTCCATGTGGGCGAAAGCTAGTTCTACAAAACTAAAAATGTGTCTACGCACTAGTTGTTGGTATCGTATAGCCTATGGATAATGCTTGCATGCGTATGTGTATATGTAACCTATGCGTGTTCTTGCCATCTAAGTTGTGTAACAAAAACGTTTTCAGTTAGCTCGCAATAAAGCCCTGTGATCAACAACGTAGATAGTACGTAGCCGTAGTAAAAACTAGGTATATCAGTTTTTATCAAGTGACGTCAAACGAGCGAAGGGCGTTCAAATTTAACTTGCAATTTGCTTCAAATTTAACATAAAATCAATATATTATTAACTAGCGAACCTATATGTTAACAGTATCACAGCTTAGCTTGTTATTTCCTCTGATTTATTAGAATTTGTATTTGTGATATGAGAGATGACGTGTGATGGAAAAGTGTGGAAGGATAAAACATTTTACGCCGACCGTGAATAGGTAGATACGTTAATATCTATACTTTGACTATGTATCTAATGTTTTGTCGTCTATTCTATTCTGAAAACAGAATAATAAACAAAGAGAAACGTAAGTACCTATGTGTTCTTTACATATGTAGTAGTTAGGTACCTACCTAGGTTCATTTCCGTGCATCGCGGCTGATCGCGAGCTTACGACAAGCGGCTGACGCGCGCGAATGATACGACAATAGTCAGAGTGCGCGCGCAGCCTACGTCAGTTGTCGGCCGCGCGCGTTTGTCGCTGACCTCGGAAACGGCGCCATACATTCTCATACTCTGAGTATTGTCGCATCGGCCGCGCGCGTCAGCTGCTTGACGTAAGCCGCGCGCGGCTCGCGATCGGCCGCGATGCACGGAAATGAACCTTAACATAAAGTCGGAACCGATATCGATGCGGTTTTCACTCACATCGTTCTGATATAGGTAATTCTTCCGGTTTGTTTTTAGGGTTTCTTAAAACTTAGGGAACCCTTATAGTTTCGCCATGTCCATCCGTCCATCCGCAGCGTAAAGTAGCTTGTAGCTTCGAGTGTTAGTGCTAGAATTGCATGGAAACACATATTACTTACGCCGACAAAGTGAAAGAATAAAATCTTGAAATATTTTTTTTTTGAGGGAGCTACCACCCTTACAAGTAAAGTGGGAGTATGATTTTTTTTCTCACCTACCCTATCGTGTGGAGTATCTATACTAATATTATAAAGCGGAAGCGTTTGTTTGTTTGTTTAAACGCGCTAATCTCAGGAACTACTGGTCCGATTTGAAAAAATAATATTTTTTTTTTGGATTGCCCATTTATCGAGGAAGGCAATAGGCTGTATAACATCACACTGCGACTTATAGGAGCGGAGCAGCGATGAGAAATGTTGCAAAAACGGGGAAAATTTATGCATACGAAGTTGCGCGGGACAGCTAGTCATTAGATAGGTTTTTTAAAACCTTTGGGGATTGTGAAGACCATTTTTAGATTTAGGAATACGTTTGTGAAATATTAGGCTTTAAAGTGCAAATGCCCCCTGTCAGCTAAATGGTTGATGTAGGGTATGTAAAAAAAATCATAGTAGTAGTTTAATTAGTGAAATGAAAGGGAAAACTATCACAGTTAAGTAGAGTTTAGAAGTTTACGAGAATACGAGTAATAGCTAATCAAATGAGAAATAACAACATTTTCGTACAAATTCCATTTGAAATTTGAATTAAGTAGGTACAGCATGAAACAGAAAACCCACTTATTAAGCCGCATTATTGGGGGGGGGGTTGAGGGGGGGGGTCACTACGGAACCCTACATTGTGCGTGATCCTACATGCACTTGCCGGTTTTTTTATCTTTATTTATTTACGAGGGTTATACGTCACAGTATGATTACATGTCACCGTCATGTAATATTAATACATGCTTATTACATATTACGTGTACATACCTACCTATAGGTAGTGGAGAAGTCCATGCAAAGCCAGAGCGAGCAGCTAGTTTGTAAATAGGCTGGTTACCATTTTTCGTACAATTATGAGATCACAACGGCGATTTTGCAGTCCGTTTGTGCGACACCACAATGCCTTTACATGTGTGGGTCCATAATTCCTAACAATGTTTAATAACCAACGACATATATTGTTGTAGAATATGAGCGGGTACGGCGGTGGCGGTATGTGCGATACAGACGCGCTATCGCGGCGACTGCGCGACGCGGAGCGCGCCCGCGCCGACGCCGAGCGCTCGCACGCCGATGCGTTGGCGCAGCTGCGCTCAGCACAGCGCTCGCCCATCGACTCGCATAACGTCGAACAGCTGCAGTCCAGGGCCAGGGAGCTTGAGAAAAAGGTAAAAAAAATACGAGAAATTGCTATAAAAACAAAAATTATAAGCCTATGTTACTGCCACAATTGAGACGAGTCCAACGACATATTATATGATGAAATCCGTCAAGCAGTTTGGGATGTAAAGCATGCCAAAACAAAAAAGTTGTGCAGCGCGCTATGGAACGAGTTTGAAGTTTTCTTTGAAGGATAACAATCGCAATGAGATCATCTGACAAAGAACTAAAGTTACAGACATAGTTTGGAGGTTAAGCACGCAGACGTGGCTGGAATCGGCTGGACATATCTGCCGAAGCACCGATGGCCGCTGCGGCAAACGAATCCTAGACTGGATGATAATATGCATATGTGGTTTTACCCGAATCTAATATTATAATACTTTTAAATACAAAGAATTATGGGGAAATTAATACATTAATTTTATTTTATACCTTTCGACCAGGTTGCATAGGCCAGAATCGTGTTCTAATCTTTCTACCTATTGCCTTATGATTACTTGTTTTATGAAAAGTCCTCTCGATCTTTCTATATTGTGTGGAATCCATACTAGAAATTTTATTCTTACCAAAACTTCCATAGGCGGCGTTAGAAACCGTACGTTGCGAAGAACTTCAACTGGAACTATCATCGGCTCTCCGAGCGCGCGGCGCGTCCGGCGGTGGCACAACGTGGTCCACACAGGCCGCGCAGCCCGCCTCCGAGATCGAGCGCATCATGGCTAAGATCGAGCAGGACAACCGCATCCTCGCCGAACTAGAGCACCCCCGCTCCACCACGCATGGTAATATCCCCATTAGCAGGAGCAGACACGGGTACTACCCCGATAGGAATATCTCAGACGTCACTGGTTTCGCAGGTATCCAAACAAGCGGATCTAATCAGGCTTTAGGAGAGTTCCACTCCCCGACGCCCTCGCCGCTGCCGCACTCGTACACGAGCACGACTGGCCACGTAGCGATCTGCCAGAGCAGCACCATGCCGACTCTGTCCTCGCTGCACGCCACCGGACAGTTCACAGCGCCCAGCTCCAATTCGGTGGCCTACTCCATGAGCGCGCACAATCCAACCTCGTATGCCAACCCCGTCTCCGCTTACTCCACCAGTTCGTATGGCCTCCCGAACGCTCACCAAGTAACGTTTACCAACCCGGTCACGGCCCCGCTTGTAAATAACATGGGACAAATATCTAATACATTAGCTGGACTGCAAAGTAACCTACAGAATATTGGTAGCAATATGGTTTCCGGTAACATGCAGGGAATGAGTTTGGGTGGCCTCAGCGGGCCCGGCATGACGGGGACCATAGCTGGAACGGGCCTATCCAGTTGCTTGAACAATCCACAGACGAGTTTATCAGGTGGGCTGACGAGTACGCTTGGAGGATTACAGTCGACTCTGACCAGTGGGCTGAGTAACGCCCTCTCAAATTTGACTGGTACGCAATTAGGAGGACTAAATACTAGTCTGACTGGTACGAATGCTTACGGAACCACTGGAACGTACACAAATCCTCTTCTATCTAGTGGTCTAGGAGCGAATCATATGAACATAAAACTAAAACCTCTAGATGAAATAGACCTCGGCCTCGGTAGATACCCGACGACGACGGCGGGTGTGGGTCGGGTGGCGACCCCGGTCACGCCGCACCAGCCCTCGTGGAGTTTAGGATTAGATAGCCAATTTGGAACTGATAGACTAGGAGGCTTAGTAGACACGAGTTACAGTCATGATCGGAACCCGAGAGGTCTGTCGAGGATTATGCCTAATTCCGGATTGGATATAGACGGTGAGTGAATTTCATTTTTTTTGTTCCGTTTTTGCATTGTTTGAGAAACGAACGTTTTTTGAATGATGTGAATGTTTCAGGTCGGAACTCGCATTACATGAATGGTGGTGCACCGACAGAAGGTCAAGTCGATATGTTAGATATACCGGGAAAAGGTCGTTGTTGTGTTTACATCGCAAGGTTTTCGTATGATCCACCTGAGTAAGTATAAAACTTAAGTTATGGGATTCATTCAAGCGAAACAATATTATTAATGTTGTCAATGTTTTTAGAATCGAAACTGCGGAAGGCGAACTATCTATCTGTGCCGGTGATTATTTGTTAGTGTGGGGTCCGCCGGACCCTAACGCGGCGATGCTTGACGCCGAGTTATTAGATGGACGCCGAGGACTAGTTCCTGCTAATTTCGTTCAAAGATTGGTTGGGGATGACCTGTTGGAGTTCCATCAGGTAAATTCTAGAGTACGTACCAAACCATTCAATATTTTGGACGTTCACGGAGTACAAATTCACCTGCTATTATTTACTTTGTTTTTTCGATCGGCACACCTCACAAATGGATATGTTTAGTTTAATTATTCTTCAATTAGTAGAATATATTATAACTATGTAATTTAATTCCACAGGCGGTTGTTGCTACTTTACGAGACGCTGATGAATCTGCTACTACAGCAGTGAGTGAGATCTCGCTGAGTCGCGATGTAGCTCGTCTGAGTGAAGTAGCAGAGCTTAGCGAAGGTCCAGAAGATGACGACAATGGTGAGCAATCACACTGTACTCGCACACTTCATAGAAGTGCACTAGTCACAGAACGTAGTCCAGTCTTCAAAAGAAATTAAAATAAATCATTCTTTTTCATAATAGTATTCTTCTTAAATCAAAATAAAGAAATTTCTTAGTCCATATGATCTAGCTGGTAGTGAAAATAGCCATATATTTTTTATAACATCTGACTGACGTCATTCAAGGAAATTTAATTTTGAATTTCGCATGCCTGTTCCAAACGCATCAAGCACTCCTTGTGATATACCATAGTAGCATTAATCATGATGCTTCATATAAACAAATACAAACAAAACGGCAAACTAACAACCCGGGACGGTTATCGTTCATAAACAATCATTTATCTAGAAATAGTTCTATAGTTGAACCTTTAAATCCCTCCCTCTCCCATCCTTTGGACTTCGCTGCACGCTTCTTCGCATAAAACACGCACTTCGCCTGCCTGGCTGCACTCCTCGCGATCTGCCCTCGGACCTGAACAGCCGAGCTGTTTTTCTCGTCGCTAGTGCCCGCGCCGCGGCAGCTGACACTGGAGAGGCAGCTCAACAAGTCGGTGCTCATCGGATGGACGGCACCCGAGGGCGTCCAGCAAGCCAACATCGAGAGCTACCACGTATACGTTGATGGCGTTCTCAAGACCACAGTCAAAGCTTCAGAACGCACACGAGCTCTGGTTGAAGGCGTAGATTCTAATCGGGTGAGCCACTTTTAGATACTATCTAGTCGCTTACATATGTGTTTTTTTAGTTTCCACTTTTATATTTTGTCAATTAGCACAAATTCATTTAGTTCATCGTCAATGACATTTTTTGCTTTTTAGTTTCTATAAATTCGAACTTAGTATTCTATATTAGTATGTCCAAAGTTTCTCGTCAATTTTGTGTTTGTCTTTTTTCCGAAGCCGCATCGTATCAGCGTACGTTCAGTGACAGCCTCGCGCCGCACATCGAGGGATGCAGCTTGCACAATGGTGATTGGTAGAGACACAGCCAATATGGGTCCGACTTGTGTCAGGGCCAGTGGAGTTACTTGCTCTCAGGCAGTGATCTCTTGGCTGCCCGCCAACTCCAACCACCAACATGTCGTCTGCGTAAACAACGTTGAAGTAAGCTCTTGGTCTGGTTAAAGATTTTGATTGTTCATAGGAATAGATTAGTCATTTATCTTTATTTTCAGGTTCGAACAGTTAAACCAGGAGTATATCGCCACACTATCACAGGCTTGTCGCCCAGTACTCAATATCGGGTAACTGTCAGGGCTAAGCACCTGAGAGCTGGCCCTCCATCGGGGGCAATACCAATCGAAGAAGCTCCTGGGGCTTACACAGATTTCAGGACTCTACCAAAAGGGTTACCAGATCCACCGAATGAAATAATGGTACGTGTTAAATTGAAAATCCAACAATCAGCATGACGTGAATTGAGCATGCTTTTTGGATTCAAACTTCTACATTTTACACTCACATTCCTTGCTCGCTGATGTAATAAATGTACTTAGTCAGGATTCCAAATAATACAATCACACAGTGGATAGTGGAAAATGTTAAAATGTTAGTATACAATTTGTTTAATGCTTTTCAAGTCAGTAAATATAAAGGCGTTACTAGCACGCACGAGGTAGCTTTCCAATGCTCCACAAAATGTGTGATGATACAATATAACTACTCACAAAGACCGACTGATACACCCCTATTCCTTTCAAATAATTCACAACCTCAAAGCACACAGCACGTCTCGAGGAAGTCGCGTCAATCGCAACCATAAATCCAGCTCCAGGAAAATTATTTAACATATTCCCAACGCTCACCTCGTTGTTAGCTTAGCGACCCTCATGTGTGATGTCAGCTCCTCCCTCAATGTGGCTTAGTTCGACGTTGGCCCATATGTTTACAAAATGTCGAAACCCAATTGGCTTGCTCACAAATGTTCGGCTGGATTGTTGGTGGTGATTGGTGCGGTGTCGCAGGTGGAAGCGGGACCCCAGGATGGCACTCTGCTGGTGACTTGGCAGCCGGTTCTACGTCCGCCCGCCTCGGGCCCCGTCACTGGGTACGCTGTTTACGCTGACGGCAAGAAGGTGACCGACGTGGATTCCCCAACCGGTGACCACGCTCTCATCGACATTGGCAAACTGATCGGCCTCAATCCTAAATGTGTCACCGTAAGTATAGCTGTATGGAGCTTGATTTGGCTATGTGAACGCTATGTTAGCAATATTATATTCGTTATTGACGTCATCACGTCTCATCGTAGATTTTTTATATCGTTTCCTCTAGCGTTTTTTTATCGAGACTGAATGTTGTTTTTACAGGTACGTACAAAGTCACGAGATAGTCAATCCAGTGATAGCGCACCCACGCCAATACCGCCGGCGGTGCTGCGTGGTGTGGCATCGCGAATGCCTCGGGGCCCTATGCCGGGGCCCAATCAACCAGGACCCCCAGGGTACAGAGGCCCAGGAATACAGCGACCCCAACCATATCAACAGCAGCAGCAAGTGATAGAGCACGATGAGAATCTCTCCGATAAAGAGATTTTTCCATCTATCGTTAGTCGTCATGATCAACACGCTGCTCAGGTGACCAAATCTTCTAGTTTTTTAATATCCCCTTTGATTAATTAATTAGTATACTCTTTGTTTCTATGTCTGACATATTGAAGTCGTTGTGTCCCAAAAATTGGCTTTAAAATAAAAAATATATTAAATTTTCTGTACCTTCATTAATGATTTTGTTGCTCTCATAATTGGAATTTTAATCTGTCAAATTAATATTAATTTTAATGTTTGAATAAGTGTTGATCGGCATAGCACTTTCTATATATTCGTTTGCGAATCAATGTTGTACATTTTGTGTGTAACGTCAAATTTCATTTTGCCAGTTTATTTGTTTAACATGTTGATTCAGTATTTAATATGAGCTTTATATTTTTGATTTAATCTCTGATAATTTTCTTCGTCTGTGTCTTCTTAGCTATCATTATAACGATCAGTGTCATATGCTCTCTTCTTACGCGACAAACAGTCTGTTGTTATAATTTTGTAATTACTTCAAACTTCAGAATCTATTTCTAGAATACCGTCAATGTTATCTAGTTCGTGTATACAGACAGTTTGTCTCGTGATATCGGTGTTGCAAACTGCACTCTTTATACTATCTCCTGTGGTTCTGTCGCTGGCATCTTCTAAATGTCCAGTATTTAGTTCTCTGCCGACGGTATCACACGACCACCGCGCCATCGACTCTAGCTATGCACTCGGCTCGATCGTTCAAAATTAAATGCATACTGCTTGCGACTAGATCCGTAGTCTCTAGTGCTATTGGCCGATACCTGACAACGCACGACACCTTACAGATACAACTTAGAACAGATAAAGAGCTTGTACTTTGTGACACAGACAATACCGCCCTTGAGTTGAGATCATGCCACTTAGTATAACCTAACCTCGCTCTCTCACATAACTGTTATACACCTTTCCATAGCCTACGACTGGATTCGGCACAGGCCTCCTAAAGAGTATATTCGACAAAATAACCCCTTCGGTAAGGAATTTTAACACGTCTTTTCATATTTATTATCATTATTTATTTCATTCTGAAGTTTATACACGACTGGTTTTATTTAGCGTTCTATGAATTTTGATTTTAGTTTTTGAGATCGTTATTTTTGTTATTAGTTATGTAAAATATTATTTATTCTTATAATTTGATTTTTTTATTATATTTACACAGTGTGCCCGTATATACAAATAGTGTCATAATACATAATATTGTAGCCATATATTCAGCATATGAAAACAATATTTATTTGAGTATGCTTTTATATTTATCTGGAAGTAGAAGAGAATAATTTGTAGAAAAAAGTATTAGATAAGTGCATATCTATATTTTATAAAGAATATTAGGATCTTGAAATATTAACTTCTTTTAGCAGCTATACTGATGATAGATAGTTATTATCTTACAGTTTAAATTATAGTTTGAATAGCAAGGGTTCGTATTAACTGTTTAATAAAACCACCAAAATCTAGTACTTAGGTGTGGTTACTCTCAAGTTTATTCGTTTTTGACGATTTTCATGACTATTCACGACTCATACATGAAAACATTACTCATGACACATCATCTACATATTGAACTTGAATAAACCGCGAAATAATAATGTCAAGCAGTCACTAGATTAAAATTAAAAGCCGATCGCTTCCACGGCAGTGAACTTCTTTTCCACTTCAGCTTCTTGTACAGGCTTCACTTGCTCTAAATAGGAAACAACAATATCTATGAAAACTATTAAATATTTTGTTACTCACTTTAAAACAGCTTCTACTACGCTTATTAATCTATCCGTATATTATTATGTACTTCTAACTGCTTCAATGAGTAATTCAATAGCATCAAGAGAAGGTACCGTCACTATGTATGAAGCAAAATCACGTCAGTCTTTAAGCGAGCACGAAACGTCATCAACATCGCTCATGCCAGCACGATCATTATCTCACTATGTTCTGTCTCGTGTAAAAAACAATTGTTTTATTTGATAAAATATTGAATGACCATGTGGTATTAGCAATCGGGGATACCGGCCATCGAAATCACTAAAGAGGGCGCCGCGGAGCTGGGTAGCGAAGACGAGGAGGCGTCGCGCCGCCGCCCGCAGGTCTGCGATCTCTCCTAGCTGTCATCGATGTGCTCTCCATGTGCTAGCACTATTCACTATTACTCTCTTTCTCTCAATTCTATACGACCTCCCAGTCACGAGTTTCCACTTCTCGGTGTTTCTGTGTTGTCATCTTCACTAATTGTACCGTCCTCGATGTCCACACACTCGACACGGAACCGTGTCCCACACGTCCAGTCCCGACACACGCACGTCACTCACGTGACTCCGGTCGATAGTTAGCTAGGTGACGACAGGCCCCACAGAGCACTCGATACAGAATCAACACTCGAGCATGACCGCGCGTGTTTGTATGATTGTTCCTGCATGCTGTCTTGGCTTCGACGCGTATCAATGCCGTACACTCACTCCTCTCACACACCTCCCCACACTTGAGTTTCCTCTATGTTTATAGTTAAGGTATCAGTTAAAAGAGGGGACATCGGTATATGATACGATTTTTCTGTTAAAGAATTTAAGAGTTGAATTTCAATTTATGTTTTCTTAACTTCTGACAAGCACATTTGGAACCGTCTGTTTATGATTATATCTGCTATGAATGATGTGGTTCAGAATGTAAGCGCTGCACGCTAGCTTTCGTTGTGCATGGGGGTTGACTAGAGCAAACAACGGAATGTCTTGTTTTATCTTATCATCCGAGGAGAAGGTAATATTTATATCGCTTTGAAACGCAACGCCAATGAGGATAATGGCTATGAGCTTGAACGATTGCTGTTGGCTTTGTGATGGAAAATCTAACCTTATTAATGTGTTGGTTCGTACGGACGTCAGCAGCAACCGTCCCAAGCAGCGGCAGCGTCGCAGCAGCAATCGGGTCAGCAGTACCCGAGTACACCAGCCTACCATGGCACGCAGCAACCCCCCTATCCACCAGCCGGCCAGTTCCAAAGTAACGTGGCAGGGCCCTACCCCGGCGCGCCGCAGCACTACCAGAACCCGGCGCCGAGGAACCATCACGAGCGCGGCCGCCCTCCTAACCCTCATCAAGTTGTGAGTATTTGACAAAATTGTAGAAATTAATTAAATTTAAAACATATTTTAATGAAATAATGACTTCTTGTTTAATAAAAAATTATGTGTAAATGTACAATACGTATAAAGCATGCAATGACATTTCATTGTTTTAGGTATAATGTGACGTTTTTGCCATATTAAATCAAATTATGTCTAAGATACTATCTTAACATAAATATAGTTGCTATGATTATGTCTAAGATAATAGGTAGCCTAATGGCTAAGGCATCGGTCTCACAGTCTTGAGGTCGCGGGTTCGAATCCTACCCATTATACTACTGACGTGAAACCTTGCTAGTTATCTTTTAAAAAAAAGGATAGCGCCTTGACTTGTCAGTCAAATATTTTACTCAGGATAGTCTATACAGGGTAACTTTGAAAACACTCGACAAATTGATAGGGGAGATACAGTACCTGTAATACAGTCGTTTTACATTGAAATATTGCCAATTAATATTGTAAAAAAAATGAAACAGATTTTATGGTCTATCGACAAAAATGTTAACAGTCATTGAGAAGGTTAAATTTAACACAAATACAAAAAAAATCAACATTTTATTTATGTTGTCGAGCGTATACCTAACTCCTAAATAAATAATAAATCATCCATCTCAACCAGTGCGCATGCGGTATTAAATCAAAATGTTGTATTTTTTTATTACCTTACTACACGCGTGTTCACCTCTTGAAGCTTGGTGTGGTCAAATTTCAGTAGCGGATAGTGTATATTGTCAGTATTGCTCTTACCATGGTGCCATAGCTGGTTGCATTTTTATTACATGGTTAAAGCATATTCTTTTTGTCAAAATTCAGTAGTAGGTTAAATGGCGTAGGTATGTCATAAGAATTATACCTTCCCTGGTACAAAATTCGATTGGATTATTATAACATAGTACTTTATAAGTCATACTTTTTTTAATTAATAACTTTTTCACTCATAAATAAACAAATGAAAAAATAATAAATATTTTTTTAGGGTACTCCGATTTTGATAAAATTAGGTATGTGCACTCAGTATCATGATCATGGGCATATACCAACCCTTGAATATGACCACACCTTTCTGTTACACCCTGTATATAATATCAAAAACATTATCACAGCAGCAACAGAGCCAGCAAGCCGGCAACATGCAATACACGGCCCGAGGGGCCCAGCCCGCTGGGCCCCGGGGTCCCCCAGCAGGGGGCAGACACGCACAGCAGCACCAACAATCAAAGAAGGGTCGCTACTTCATCGCCTTGTTTGACTACGACCCCACTACTATGAGCCCAAACCCTGAGAGCTGTGATGAAGAATTGCCTTTCAGTGAAGGTGATGCTATCAAGGTACGAACCATAACACTTGTTAAATACACATAACATCTTCATGAGCAAATAAATCAGGCAGTTAAAAACAACATTAACACTCATAAAAAACTAGATAATTTATTTTTAAACCAAGAAATCTGTACTAATATTATAAAGCTGAAGAGTTTTTTGTTTTTTTGAACGCGCTGATCTCAGGAACTACTGGTCTGAATTGAAAAAATATTTCACTGTTCGATAGCCCATTTATCGAGGAAGGCTATAGGGTATAACATCACGCTACTACAAATACCAGAAGAGCAGTAATGAAAAATGTTGCAAAAACGTGGGAAATTTACGCATACAAAGTAGCGCAGGTCAACTAGTACAAAATATATGTAATATCAATGGTACCGTAGTAGGTTCTGTGCATAATATCGCTCCAGGCGTACCCCGGTCAGTGCAGAATGTAATTGTATTCGCACATAAATATTTTCTCCGTAATCAGCACGTATTCGTTGAGAATGTCTGCCGTAGACAAAATTAGATCGAATGTGTTGGAAAGAAAACATTTGTGAAAATTTTCTCTTTTGTCGACAGGTATGGGGTGACAAAGACGCCGACGGTTTCTACTGGGGCGAGTGCAGAGGTCGTAGGGGTTACGTGCCCCACAATATGGTGATGGAGGTGACCGAGCAAGAGGCCGCTGGACAGGCCGCCAAGCGGGAGCGCTGGGCCGACGCCTACGCCAACCAGCCTGTGAGGAGAATGGTCGCTCTGTACGACTATGATCCCCAGGAACTGAGCCCCAACGTAGACGCTGATGTAAGTATCTGAGCTTAATACTTTCCTGGATAAGATTTAGTTAGTATAGTTCACACCATTAAACAAAAACATCGTATCGATGTAAATTGTTATGGCTTTAGGGTGGAGAGGATTGGTTAGCGATGTTTGGATATTTTATGCGATCATAAACGAACCACTGAACTGATTTACAAAGCAGATTATACATGAGCTTTAACACGACGCACTTGTTTAAAAAAACAGCGTTACAAGGCATATTTCAACCTATTAAGTTATTTTTTAACAACTTTCGTCGTGAATTTATAAAAATACAGATTTTATGGATTGATTAATCAATTTTCTTCTCTTAATAAATCTTTGTAGCTTTTATATTCTGACAAATTTTATTTATTATTACCCTAACTAAAGCCTTCCTTATAATGACTGGAATCTTTTCCATCAGCTTGTTCTAAATTCTTATTCTAAATTCTTCCTATTCTCTCTCTCTCTTCTCGATTATTCTTAGTCTATAATTTTTGTTATAAACTTTTCCAATAGTTACTGAAAATTATGTCAGGGTCGTTATGTCCAGGCCGAGCTGAGCTTCCAAACGGGTCAGATCATCCACGTCTATGGTGATATGGACGATGATGGATTCTACATGGCGGAGATTGATGGCGTTCGCGGCCTCGTGCCTAGCAATTTTCTCACTGAGGCCAACGATCAGTACCCGCCTGCAGGGCAAAGCAGTCAAGGTTAGAGCCCTTTAATTATATATTTAGGACAATCTCAATGGAATACCTACTTAAGTCAGATTTCCCTGGACTTCTAAAATATAAACTTCCAAGATCTTAAGTGCACATACTAATGGTGGAAAAGTATTTGATTGATGGTAAGCGGCGGGTGGAGGTATGGATGCTAACACCACACTGGTAAATTGCGACCTTATAGAGAGAAGTTACTATACGGTTAATACAGTGACTGAGCGACACTCACTCCAGGAAAACAGGAAGTCTATCTCTATAAAATACAATCTTGTTGTAATCTATCTCTCTAGTAGAGATAAGGTTCAATCACTAGCTGTCTTCTTCGTAATATGAGATGTCGAGCGTTGTGTATTGGATGCAGGCGTGGCTGGCGTAGCTGGAGTAGGGGTGGCTGGAGCAGGGGGCCGCGGTGCGGGGCGCGGGCGTGGGATGGCGGGGGGAGTACCGGCACCTGCTATGCCGGGGCCCGGCGCCCGCGGTCCACCGCCTCCCCCCCGAGACAACGTGGCCCCCGTGCCTCGCAACCACCATAGGAAGCCAGGTGAGAGGCCATCAAACCTAAAAAAATCCCAACCCCGACTTTTAACTTTCCAATTCTGCCAACGCCACCAATCCATTTTCCTCTTCGCTCCTTCGAATTTTAAATACTAAGCCGGGTCGGTCGGCTCGTCGATTTCGGTGAGCCAGTGCCTAACGTTCACCAACATCACAGATTAGATCACTAAATCACTAGTGATGAGTACATGACACATTTTATTAGTTCGTGTCGTTCCGCTTTCTGTTGTTTGACGTGAAATAGAATTTTAATTTTTATCGTACTCACTTTTGTATATCAAAATGATGATGCCATAGTTGATTCGACGAACGCTCTGAAAGAGATCGTCGAGCCGACCTCCTTATATTTAGGTAAGTTCGGTGACGACGTGTGTCGGTACCGTTCACCGAGAGCTTTGAGTGTTTCATGTTTGCACCTTGGACTTGCTATGTGACTACTGAGAGACGCTAGCTATTTCGCTCTGGTACCCTCTATCATCTTTCCTGTACACTTGCGATTGCGACGGGACTCGCTTGGCGAGTTTGTGTTTTAGATTTTGTGTTCCGTTTTGCCTCATTGTCTCTTCTAACATTCCAAATTTTATTTCATTCAGTATTTAATTTTAATAACATATCATTGATTATATAATTGGGATCTGCAAATTCCCTTCGTTAAGCTAGTTGAGCAGTCAGTGGTGGTTAAACGGAATGTTTAAATGCGAGTCCGGTTGCAATCTACGGAGCACAAAGACTCTTGGTGTACACTTTGCTAAATAACACTATCTTGGATTACACAGTCACAAACATCGTTCGGAAGGTTCTGATTCAATACAATATTAACTTGCAATTACAATAAGTATTTAATAATTATTTATTTATATCAACCCACACAATCCGGAGGCACGATATATAAACAAGTTTCGTTGACAAGGATATATTATTTTATTTTCATCTATCCAACTGTCTGTCCTATTGTTATGTTTTGTTTATCACATGGTATATATTATCCTGGCATTTAGTCGGGCACAGCGGGTAGGCCGCTCGTACAAATACACGCAACATAATCTCGCACAGAACCCACGAGGTGCGCGTGAGGTGTGATCCAAGATTCAAGTGGTTGTCTGTGGTCACTATATATGTTGTGTGTATTGTCTGTTTGCTAGATGCCTGCCCTCTTCCCCCTTCTCAGTTAGACCACAACACATGCGCCAGTAATCCAGAACAGGCGAATTCTCAGGTAAAAATACCGTTTGTAATCGACCCACAAGAATACTTTCAAATATACTATGCAACGATACTAGACGTTTTTTGTTCGACTGTCACTTCATTATCTCTAGATTTTATTATTTTCACTGTTTCCTTTTCTTCATTTATTTCTTTTTCTATATTTACCTTGCGTTTCATTACTGCGCTCAGTGTACGAACGAGGGCATCTGGTAGTGTGATCGCCCGCGATCACTCGGTCCGCAAAACCAGACAGTCGGTCATGGTTACCATAAGATAATGTACACAATATCATTAGCTGTCATCGCATACTGGACCAGATCATACAAAGACTAGTACAGAACATACACTGGCGTACTTCACTCACATCAGATACCATAAACCCATTCACCATATTGTAACAATCTCTGAGGCCTGTGAATGTGCTACATACTAAACGATTACGGCAAACATGTCATCCAAATACGCAAATTCTAAAATATTTATATTGGATTTTTTGTGTGGTTGCCGTAATCGAATAGTACATATTAATATTCAAGCTTTTTGTTGTAGTTTACCAAAGCATGAATGTACTTGAATGATATTGTACCTTTAAACATATAGGCTTTCGTCTGTATTCCTACTTGATAATACCCTTTGGATATGTCGAACAATGTGAATGGATCCAATCGTACTTATCTTTCTGAAAAGCCACCTGCTTTGTTTATGGCATTGCATGTCTGTTACTGCACAGTTATATAATGTTTGATTGATGTGTGTACCTACCTGTGATTTACCCTGATTAATAATATTTTGTCAACTAATATTGTGTAGCATGAAATACACCAAGTGACTTAGAACTATGTAAGTTGTGATTTTAATATTAACTATGTATTATAATATTTCTAAGATTTTAATTGTACCCACTGATGAATTAATTGATCCTACCCTAACTTCTACTAAACACCTCTATCTAGATTTATAACAACATATTATTTATATTTAAAGCTAGACACCCCTCCTAACTCATAATGATTACAGCTTAATACATTTTATTCATAACTTCTTTCACCTTGTTGATTATAAATATTTTATACAATCAAATTTTATCTGTTTTAAGTTTACTTTTTTAAAGTCTGTATGATTAATTATTATTCATTAATGGAAATCGAACCTGATAAATGGTTATAAAAACAGATAAAATTTGACAGATTGAAATACAAGTAGTGATATAAGTTTGGCCTAACAGGCGAGGGCGAGAGGCGCGGCGATCGCTCAGCCAGCGAGCACGATCGCGCGCACGAACGTTGGTAACGCGAGCACCCCGGTGCAGTCACCGGGTACGACAGCTACGGGGCCAGGCGTCGGCATACCCACTACCACGGTGGGCGCGCCTACGCCTGCCTCACCTGCACGGCGAGCTGGCCCCGCGGTAGTCCCAGCGCCCGCATCACAACCAGTACCCTCTCAGCCTACACCTGCTTCGCAACCAAACCTCATGCAGAAATTCTCCGAGATGACTGCGCCTGGTGGCGATATTTTGAGCAAGGGGAAAGAGCTCATCTTCATGAAGTTCGGCCTTGGTGGCAAATAATCCAGGCGGGGCGGCCCACGCGCCCCCGCAGCTCGGCGCGGGCGCGGCCGCCGGCGGCCGGCGGCGGGCCGCCGCGCGGCCTCGCTGCGGCCGTGTGTCGTCTGATCCTGCTGCGGCTCTTTGTGGAACTCGGTCGGGTTGTATATGAAAGTTTTCTATTTTAAGCCGCTCGACGCGCCGGTACGAGGGTACCACACTTAGAAGATGTTGTATATAGTAAGATTTCAATAAACGCACAGTCTAGTGAATATTTGAGTAAAATGCTGTCTCGATAGCATCCACGGTTGGAGTATAAACACCTGAACACCCGGTTAGTCGTGTAATCTGATGCTTTCTATATCTCGGACTCACGTCCATCTGTTAGGTTAGAGTATAATATCAAGTGAATTGTTTAAACATTATTGGAACTGCATTATTTCCTATGTGTAGGTACAAAATCGTAAAGTTATTACATAGTTATTACTACACGATCCTTGTGTCATAGAATTGTTGTGATTTTCTACCTTACGTTTTCGATCGCTAGCTGTGAGTAACCTACCCTTAAGGAGTAGATACTTTAAAGTTTATTTTTTTCCATTTTCAATGTACCTAAGAAATAATACAATATCATAAAGATAACATTCAAATAAATAATCATTTTTGCAAGCACTGTATCCAGAATGCTGCTGCAACCGTCCCATTGACCAATAAATTCAATCAACACTATTTGTTAATGATTGCCTAAAAATTAACACATCAATTCGATTATTGTAATTGTATTCGATATTGTCAAAACCAATGTTTGGTTACCATACCACTTACAATCATTATGTCATCTAGATAAGTCACACTCTATGTAAAAATTACATACCTACTTTTCAAATAAATAAAGTTATTTGTGTATCTAAAATCTGTTAATATTATCAAATAACTTGTATTTCATACTATGTGACAGTTTAAATAAATGTAAATCTTGGGAAAATGTAAGTATAGGTGCCTACTGAGATTTGCCAATATCCTTTTGTAATATTCAACTGCTGAAACTCAATAAACATACATACTAATAATAATTTAAATAAGAAAATGTTGTGTAAGCGCATTAAATTTATATGCCTGATTCTTTGATTGTTCTCGAAATAATAATATTCTGTGATAGTAGACGTGATACCATCTTTATCATTCTTACTATAATACCTACTTACTAATACGTCATTTATCACCTAAAGTAACTGAAGATGTATTGAAGTGACTGTTTTATCAATATTAATATCTACTGAGTATAATGTATTTTCTTTCAAAGCATCTTCGCCAGCTTTAACATTGTGCATATGTGCAAACAGTTATGAATCATTTTTATATTTTATATCTATTCACGAGTCAAGCCTGAAAAGTATGTTCTGTTAATATTTAGGTAATGTCGGTTTTTATAATAACCATTTGACAATTTTATATAAGAGACTCATATCATTTTCGTATGTTAACAAAAGGTGAATTAATTTTGAACTTATATCTAATCAGTTTGAGGAAAAAGCGACTAAATATCTACTTATTGCTACTGTCGTTTCAAACCGACAAAAGACTGCTTGCATGAAATATTATTACTTTTAGAAGTTATATAGAATTTGTTAAAATTAAAATATCTACTTCATTGCAACACGTACACTCGTGTTCATATACAAAATATTTATGAGACATTAATGTTTCATATTTTTAAATAAATACTTATATAAATTTATTGATGATGAAACCTACCGACCTAATTTATATATATATTTATATGATATATATAGGTACGCAGGTACCTACGAGGACGCACCTACATAGCGACGTTGAAGGATCTAAATTATTTATAAATGTTCTAAAATTGTTGTTGTACATATTGATCGGTAAGGTCGCTTGGAATGTAGGCTACTTCGAGATTGCTCACTTCGTACAAGGGATTCTCTATTAAGTCCTTTATATTGCTTCGTATCTATCCAACAAACTTCTCGTTCTCGTGTATTTGAAACTTTTCACGTATAAATCCAGATTTAGCTTGCGATTCCTAGTGTTAATCACTCGTAAAGTATATAACCCCACAGTTTAGTCCACTATGATGTATAACTGCGTATGTATATTTAACTGGTTGTACATAATAATTCGTGCGCCCGCGTTCTAATGTTTTAGCTAAGCACCGCTACATATCTACATAAATATAATAATATGTATTACCCGTAATTTGAAGTTTTTCTATCATTAATAAAGGATATTCTAGTGTTATTTCTGACACGGTTCGAAATTGTTCACTTGTTTATATATTGTTATAAATCTGTATTCATATCTTTTATCACATGTGTAACTACGTGTAATGGTTATTTATACCTATGAAATAATATAAATTATGTATATTAATCGTGCATTCATGTGTGCATAATTTAATATAAAAAGTTGTATATTACCTATATACTAATGAATTATGGCAAAACACTATAATGGATAAATCTCTAACAATGTACCAATGAAATATGCTGAACAGAATAAATAATACAAATGCCGCTTCTTTATTTATTGTATTTCTATCATGGATTGTATATATTCAGGTAGGTGGTCGGCCATATCCAGTGGCTCAAGAATAAGGATACAGGGGTTCAAGCCCTCTCTCTCAAAAAATATATTTGTCCTCATGCGTTTAAATCCAAGCTGAAATCCTGGATTCCTCAGTAGGTAAAGTCCGCCAGGCCATATCTGCGGAAAGATCGATGCAGATTTCAGCTATCAGTCTTTCACTAGATAATGGTGAGAAGTCCTCTAAGGTAATACTAGTGTTATTATTGTTTGCGTGGAATAAATGTAACCACTAGCCGGTACAAACAGACAGACATAAAAAAAAGACAGATATAAAAATTGTTATTGTGACCTACTTACCTACCGAGTAACAGCTGGTCTCAATGATCTATCTATCGATGGATTTGGCTACTAGAGGTAGAATTCTGACATATTTTGAATGGACCATAAATAGCTCTAGTAGCCAAATCCTTCGATAGATAGGTTATTGAGACTGGCCGTAAATATTTAGATAAGTATATGTTTAAGTAAGAGAGTGAGTTGTTATTTTGACAATTCAAAAAGAAACTTCGTTTATATTTATTTGTGTAGATAAGTAGATACATATGCAAGTGTTTTATTTGGATGAGATTGAGTTTTAGGACCTCTCTTCGGTCGAGGTGTAGCAAAGGTGGTGCACTAAAAATACATTTTTTTTTATTTTTTCTCAAAATATCGAATAACATGGGTTTCGAAACCAAACGCTCGAGGCGAGCGCGCGTGCCACGGTAGCGGCTGCCGAGTGGCAGAAACATCTCCATACAATGATGAAAATTTTCCCAAATGAAAAATCGAAAAAAAAAAAATTTTTTTTGTCAGTTTGCTTTTGAAACCTATGTTAGCCATATTTTGAGAAAAAACAAAAAAAAATATTTTTAGTGCACACCCTTTGTTACACCTCGACCCTCTTTTCTATTAATTTGATAAGAGTCCATAATTAAGTGCATCATTACTGGATCCAGGATTTTGCTTCAGGGGGCTTGGCTCATTGAGGCATCATTATTACTGTCTGGTTACCATATTACAAGCTCTGCTTAGTTTCGGATCAGGTGACGTTTTGTGAGTTGTTCCAAGATATTATTATTATTATCATCACAATCACTACACACTTATTTTAAAACAAAGTCCCTCGCCGCGTCTGTCTCTGTATGTATGTTAGCGATTATCCCAAACACTACTGAAGGAATTTTCATGCGGCTTTCACTATTATTCAGTTAATTCATTTCGGGTGATTTATATGTAACGGGTGGCGCAAAAGTAATGTCATAATTTGAATTGGCTACCATTAAGTTAGAAATGAGTAATTTTCATGAAATGTCAAAAAAAATATATCGGTCAAACTACCACCGAGTTGATGCACAATTTATGCTCGTTTAAAGGCTTTCGAATTGTTGCTCGTACCTAAATATCTATTTCTTCCTCAATATTAGGTTTCAAGACAGCTTGCCACGTATATGGTTTTCAGTCCGGCCCAGAAATGGATGTCCAAATTTCTATCGTTGCCCGACCTAGATGTGTAAGGGGTTGCGCTGTTCTATTCACTATTGTCTATAATTATACATCTTCAAATAAACTTTCCTCGAAAATAGAACTCATTTGTTTCTATTTAATTTCTAACTTATTGATAGCCGATAATTATTTATATGTGCACCTGGATTACATTAGGTTTGTGCCACCCGTTATAATAGGTACCAGGGATGTTACGGAGCTTCGACTCCGACTTCTAAAGGTTGGAACTTCCGATTGATTTTTCCGCCTCCGACTTTGGCTCCGATACTTTTAAATCGGACGTTTTAATCGGAGGTGCCTAGCGTGCGGCAGGAAAATTCTCATGAATTCCCTATGATCGCGGGTTCGAGTCCTGCCCGAACGAATTATTCCGTCACATCTATACTAATATTACAAGCTTATTTTAGTTTATTTGTTTGTTTGTTTGTTTGAACGCGGTAATCTTAGGAACTACTGATCCGAATTGAAAAATTATCATCACTGTTGGATAGCTCATTTATCGAGGAAGATTATAGGCTATATAACATCACACTACGACCAATAGGAGCGCAGCAGCAATGAGAAAAGTTGCAAAAACGGGAAAAATTTGCGCAGATGAAGTTGCGCGGGACAACTAGTATTTAATATGACTGATTAATGTTTCTTTGTACTATTTTATCTTATTTTTTTAAGCTTTATTTCAACATATTTGTCGTCTTGCACACACTCCGATCCAAACTTTTAAAATTCCGACTTCGGTTCCGATAAAACCACCTCCGTAACATCTCTAGTAGGTACATTAGATATGTGCCTAGTTAATACTTAGAGAAAACTCTGTGCGAAGCCGGGGCGGGCCGCTAGTGGGTGTACCGACCGTGATCATACCGTGACATAGGTACCTTACCTACCTATTTATTAACACTAAGCAAGAGCAAGTCGCTCGAGCGACGAGCGTTGAGTACCTAACCCAAGTCCTAGTTTGGGGACTTAACCATGCTGAGGGTAGATATTAATAATTTATTTATAGTTACATACATACAGCATTATGGTACAGTTCTCTGGACCCCACACTAGGTTACCCTGTGATGTGGGACCCAGCCTCTTTCGATTAGAAGTATATTCGAGGGAAGGTTCAAAAGTTTCCAGTGTAACAAAGAAAATAAGTACGTATGTATATTTACAATCATTGTTTATTTTTCGACATAGTCTCCTTCTATTTCAATGCACTTTTCAGATCTTTTAATAAGCATTTCTATACCCTTGTAAATATACTAAATGGGCGTAAACAGCACCGGTCACTTCATCCTCCGAAGAAAATCTAAGAAAGTCACTAGGGGCCAGGTCAGGACCATAAAGTTTTCATTCGCCACCTGAATTCGAAGCCACATTTTGCAACAGCAGCCTTGGCAATTGAAGCAGTGTGAGCATTGTCTTGGAGAAGCCGAACACCTCTGCTAAGTTTTCCACGACGTTTTTGCTTGATCGCCTCTCGCAACATGGACGTTAAACGAATAACGTTTATATGGAGCTCTCGTGAGGAGTCATTTAGAAGGCAATGCGGAAATATGGTCACCTCACGAAGCAAAGTATAAGTTCATGATAGAACGTATTCAGAACAAATTTATTAGGTTTCTATATTTCAAACAATTTGGGGTGTACCCAGGATATCCGTTGTTGTACCCTACTCTATTTGTTCTGGGTATGGTGGGCTATAACAAGTTGGACGTAAGAAGGGAAGTAGCTTTGGTCACATATTTATTAAAAATCTTAAGTGGCACCACACAAAACCCAGCTTTATCACAGTTAATTATGGTGAGTGTCCCTAATGAGTACATGGGACGGCGGCGGCGGCCGCCACTACTGGAGTTACCGCGAGCGCGCACTAATTTACTTCAGTTCGCACCACTGACACGCGCGCTGCGTGTTTTCAATGTAGTTTCTGTCCAAATAGACGTTTTTTCGTGTTCACTCAGCGAGTTCGCAAAGGTCATGAGTCATTTTTGGGCTGTACCTAATTAGTGTTCATGATTTTGTAGTGGTTATTTAAGTTTATATATATGTTTAAAATTACAAGTCTACAACCATTGTAGTAGGTATATACCTGTAATGATGGCTGTATTTGTTAAATAAATAAATAAAAAAAAAATAATAATAATAAACTGCTCAATAAGAGTAGCTGCCATTTACCGTGGTCACCATCAATAGTAATCTGTGTCAATCCCAGAATACCGTAGACATTATCTTTTGGTGAATTGCGTTACCTTGGCCTTCCTAAGCGACTTTTCACCAGAACGACGCCACTCCATTGGTTACCTTTTGGAGAGAGGATCATAGTACAAAATCATGGTTTCGTCCCCCGTAGGCCGTAACAATTGACTCTTCACTGCAAATTTGGGCAGCCACCTGGCACTAATGTAATTCATGTGAAGATGTTCATGAAGAATCCTAAAAACTGATGTTTTCGATAGCCCTGTTCGTAGTTTTAGCAGAGAATAAGTAATAGTACTACGTACAGAAAGTTCACTCCCTAACAAAAGTCAAAAGTAAAAATATACCTAAACTCGCCGCCTGCAAGCTAAATTGAAACTTAAAACCCCGTGCGAACCGTGAATTTTCTTTGCGCGCCCCAGTTTTATGACCGAGCTGCGAAGTCCGCACGGGGTAGACACTTGATAAGTTTTTGTACCTAGTTCATTTATTCGTTTTAAGGTAAATCAGTAGATTAAGCATTACAAACGTACATTTAGCATTATAAACATAAAAAGTCACAAAGTGTTTAGAAAGGAAATCGAACACACGACAATTGTGCCGTGTGTTCGATTTCCACGGGTGTAGATATTCCTTTGTAAACATTATCCTATCCTGTTCCTAATATTATTTCTGAGCTACTAATTAAGCATTTTTATTTTAGCTAAGTATTACTAAGTAGTTAAGGACCTAAGGAATAAAAAAGAACGACTGGCTGCCGCCGCTGATTTTACACGTAGGTACTTCGATGACGCAGTGGAATTGTAAAAATTGTTAGTTCTGGTTCACTATTCGTTTTCAGATATTCGTAAACACAGCAATATATTTTATACGCATTAAATTGACGTTTACTTCGAAAATTAAAAAAAAAATTTCAAGTATGCGCGAGCGCGACGGGGGGCCTCGACTGTCGTGCGAGCCGAGAGACAGCCCACTGCCATTTGCCCCTTCAAGTGGCGCGCTGCCCGAATATACCTAAACTGCGGAGTGACACCCCCCTGGTTTTAGTCTTCGATCACTCAGAACTTTCTCTTACACAAATTTGATGCAGTCTACGGTGAGTGACTCGACAGGTCGCCCGGAGCGAGGTTCGTCGTCAATGAACTCCGGCGCTAAATGAAGCAGCTTACTCCATTCTTTAATGGTACAAAATATGTTAGAGTCAACTGCCCCGCCCCCCTCCTCCAGCCAGCTAAATGGTTGATGTTGTGTATGTGAAAAAAAACACTATAACAGCTAATAGCGGTAGGCTTTACAACTTATCGAGTAACAGCAGACCAAGTGAGAAGTAAAAAAGAATCGTACAGATTCCATTGAAAAATATTTAAATAACGTTAGTAGCATAGACTTAGGATAATCAAGTCTATGGTTAGTATGTAGTATGAAACAAAAACAACAGAAAACCCATTTCTTATGCCGCATTATTCGGATTATAACGGCCCAACATTTACTTGTTTCTTTTAAAACCTCAATTTTTTTCTAGCCAGAAACTTTTGGACCGCTCTGGTATATCTACCTACACGTGAAGATCAGATCCTTTAGAAAAGGGCTTAAGCCCCCTAGCCTCTCTTCCCCTTCCTGTGACTGGATACAGGGTGGGCACCTCTCCTCAAGGGTACCGAGAACCGGTTCTATTTGAGGAACCGGTCCTTTCGGTTTCAAAGTCAAGCCAAAACTGGGTTACCCGTTTTTTTCAGTTCTTTCGTTATGTAAATAGTTACATAATAAAAAAAAATCTTTTTAACCAAGTTGTCGTAAGTTATTTAACCACGAAATGCGGCATCTGCCTAATCTACAGCGACTCTGAATCTTCCCCTCTATTATTAGTTGCAAAAGACTGTATATTCTTTTCCGCGTCATAGCGCGGTGATCAAATGAAGAAATTCCGTAACGAAAATAAAACCTAACACCTACACTGCGCCTACCATGTAGCTCGGCCGAGCGTTCGCTTATCGTATATGTATATGGTACGACTGTACGAAGCTCGCACGGATTGAGACGAGCTGCTCCGAAATGTAATGAATAGAAAAAAAGTATTGAATATATAAAATATAAATAAAAGATTATAATTGCTTAACTTGATAAAAAATGCTATGCAATAGCTTTACCGCGGCAGTCCCTGAGTGCCACACATTACTAGCAATCTTGTTAACCCCTCCAGCTAAGCTCAAAGGCTTGTGTACTGTCTCGTTAAACAACGTGTAATAGAAAGGTGTAGTCACATTTCAGCAGCAGATAGTGTATATTGTCAGTATTGCATCTATCACGGTACCATAACCGACTGCATTATTATTACACAGCTATAACATATTCTTTTTGCCAAATTTCAGTAGCGAAAGGCGCATGGCATAAGCATATACCTTCTGTGGTGCAAAATTTTATTGTATTATTATGGCATAGAACTTTTTAAGTCATACATTTATTAACTGATAACTTTTTCATTCTTATCCAAAAGACTAAAAAAGAATAAATAAAATTTTAGGGTACTCCGATTTTGATTTAATTAGGTTTTTTAGAGCTGGTTCTTTTTCAGACCCTAAGAACCGGAATTCCAAAACCGGTTCCGATCCGGTTATGCCGTCTTCATACAAGGAGAGTAGTACTCTCTTTGTATGAAGACACCATACCTAGCTAGATTTTATAAATGTAGTGGCGGATTCGTCCCCCAAATAAAATAATGATAGATATAGAAAGAGATATACCTAGATATTATCTGATTTCCATACAGGACAAACTATTATGAGTTTATAAAATTATATTTCTAGATATTCCTTCCAATATTAAAATTATTTTAGTTGCCACTGTTTAATCAATGTTATTAGTACAAATAGGTAGGTATACAGAAAAAAGAATGGATTATTAGAAGATAATTTATTTAACAAAATTCTACATACGGAATTTTAAGCCTCAATTTTAACAATTGGACTTTAGCTAAAGAAAGCCGACTTTAGCCGATTATGGTAAAAATTAAGCGTATCGAGAATTTCAAACTAAACAAAGAGAAAGTCAATGTCACTTAACTGAAATGTCAGAGTATGTGTCAGATTGTCAGATGTTGCAAGACTTGTAGGTTTGTTTACGTTACGATTTCTAATTACTCATATTTCCGCAAATTTTAGATTCTTAACTAACAAATGTGCATTTAAATAAAGAAACAAAGTTGTGAAATTTAGTACAGTCGTTCAGAAACATGGAGAATCTAAAAAATATTTGGAAACCGGAATGTAAGTGGCATTCTGTTTAATTTGTAATCGGCCTTTTTAACAACCTCATTCTCATGCTTTTTGTATTGTTTTTGCAGTGTATCGGATACAGATGGAAGCGCCGAAGCCTAAGAGAATAACGTGTGATGATCTTAGGGACAGACCAGAGTTCTACGGGAGAGAATACCACGGTATAATGAGCCACAAAGAAGCTACCTTAGTTCTTGAAAACGAACCTAATGGCGCTTATTTAATTAGAAAAGGAAGCCAAAGCAACGATTTCTACACATTAACACTGAAGTATGAATTTTTAACGATGATTTTATGTGTGTAATAATAAATCTTTATTAGCAAATGTATTGGCAATTAATCATAGAAATTATTTATGATTAATTAAATAAAGATAGCGAAACTATAGGGAAACGAAAATACATTGTAAAGTCAACAATAAATCAGAAAAAATATTGTTTTAATTGACAATCTATGAGAATACATACCTACATAGAAAATATATTTAAATAAATTCCTAAAAAATGTGTTACGGCCTTGTAGTTATTGCTGTGTACAAATAAAAAGAAAATAATATTTTACTAGCTCAGCTGCATTTTTCATTAATGCTCTGCTTCTATTCATTATATAACCAGTATTTTCTGAATTAGTGTGTTCAACCATAAACTCTTCAGCTTTATAATATTAGCAATTCTAATTGGAGATGAACTCTGCAAGTCTGCCAAAGTAATCATTGGTTTAATCTGTACTAATATTATTAAGCTGAAGACTGTTTGTTTGTTTGAAGGCGATACTCTCAGGAACTACTGGCTCAAATTAAAAAAATCTGTTTTTGTTAGATAGCCCAGTTATCGAGGAAGGCTATGGGCTATATAAAACACGCTACAACCAATAGGAGCGGAGCAGTAATAAAAAATGTTGCAAAATGGGAAAATTTATCCAGACAAAGTTGTGCGGGTCAGCTAGTCTTTAATACAATTAGTAACAAAATGTATGCAAGAATAATATTTTTTTTTTAGGTTTGATGACAAAATCCACCACTACAAACTGTACTATGATGGCACACACTACATAGGGCCAAAACGGTATGAGACTATTTACGAACTAGTGGCCGATGGTTTAGTCACTTGCCATATGGAACTAAAAGCACATCACATATTTGAGATGATCAACTCTAAAGCAAACTATCCTGAAAGCCCATATGTCACATTGAACAAACGTAAACTGAATACATTATCACAAATGCATAAGTAAGTATAACATTCTTCCATAACCTAAACAATAAAATAATACATCAAAAAAAAAATATAAGCCTCATAGATTCCTCCACATGCTGCTGCACTCCCAATCTCTCTTTCTCGCTCTAGTAAATGGTGGTCCTAAGTGACAGAAAAGGATAGAAATATAGGAAAGTGCGATTAGGTGTGGCCAGATGTAGTTCAACCCATATAGAATCACTTTATTGTCTGGCTGTCAAGGGACCAAAATTGATTTCGTTTTCAGGGATTCCCAAACTATTTTGAAACCCCTTTTCCAAAATGAACTGATAACCTCAAACCCCAAAGAGAAACCCCTTAGAGCTTATAAACCCCTAAATTAAGTTTTCCGATATCGGCCCCCTGGGGTCGACGTTGGTTCTAAATCCCTGGTCTAGAGTATTGACAAATATAACTGGTACCAATCACATCAACAAATGTCAACATTTGTTGCTAGACTTTATCACTTGCCAAACTAGATCTTTTCAACTTGAAGTGATCATCTTTGTAACAGTAATTTAGCAACATGTTGACTCCACTTTGTTTATAAATAAACATTTACCATGAATATTTCAAACAGTCCAAAAAATTTAACACCCAACATCATCTGATCCCAAAGTAAGCAGAGCTTGTACTATGGAAACCAGACAACTGATAAACATACTTATATATTTCTAAATAAATACATATAGATAAATAACACCCAGACACCAAATAAACCATCATGCTCATCCTACTAAGTCATATCCTGGGTGGGGATCGAACACTCGCACTGCACCCCAGAGGCAAGCAATATGATGTGAATTCCTAAGGTTACACAGTTCCTTTAAAAGCATGGAAAACATGTTAACATTTTTTCTTCAATGCCCATATTATGTCCTCAAAAAACATTAAATATGATTCACTATGTGTTTATAATAGTTTCAAGCTTGGGGGCTGCAGATTTTTTTAGACCAAAGCCCATAATAAATCATTGTCCTTTCAGATCATCTAATAAATCAAGCCCAATAATCACTAAAACTGAAGTTAAATCCATTTCTGAAGTGGACACCATGAAAAAACCACCGTTTGACCTAACGCCTTCTATAGAAGACAACCCATTAGTAATCAAATATTCAAAGTCACATAGTTTCAAAGTGCACACATTTAAAGGTTTGAATTGGTGTGAGCTGTGTGCAAATTTTCTTTGGGGATTTACTGCACAAGGCGTTAAGTGTGAAGGTAGGAAAGAACAAAATAATGCATGCACATTATAAACCACTCATAAGACAAAACCTTAATTATAATTAAAACTAGCAGTCCCGCGCAACTTCGTCTGCGTGAATTTTCCCCGTTTTTGCTACATTACTCATTGCTGCTCGGCTCCTATTCGTCATAGCGTGGTGTTATATAGTCTATAGCCTTCCTCCCAACAACCCTCAACAATGAAAGAATTTTTCAATTCGGATCGGTAGTTCCTGAGATTACCGCGTTCAAACAAACAAACAAACTCTTCAGCTTTAAAACAGTACAATTGCACACTAATTGTTATACCTACTACCGGAAATCTATCAATATTACACAAAATGTTAATTATTCATCCAAATTTATTTTATCACCATAAGGCTGATACTTTTAGTTACAATTGTATCGCATGTCGCTGCAATCGCCATTCGCTGATACTTCACTCTAAAACAGTTGACATGTTGTATTTAACCATGACCGATCGCCCTCTCTATCGCTTGTTCCGCGCTCTCGCGTTACGTGCACTGTTTCGTGCGTGCAGCCAGTTATCCCTACTAATATATAAATGTGAATGTAAGTTTGTTTGTTACGCTTTCACGCGAAAACTACTCAACCGATCATCATGAAACTTTGTACACATATTCTTGGAGGTATTAGAAGTAACATCCCTACTAATATAATATATTAGTAGGGATGTTACTTCTAATACCTCCAAGAATATGTGTACAAAGTTAGAAGTAACATCCCTACTAATATAATATATTAGTAGGGATGTTACTTCTAATACCTCCAAGAATATGTGTACAAAGTTTCATGATGATCGGTTGAGTAGTTTTCGCGTGAAAGCGTAACAAACAAACTTACATTCACTTTTATATTATAAAAGTGAATGTAAGTTTGTTTGTTACGCTACGCACTTTTATATTATAAAAGTGAATGTAAGTTTGTTTGTTACGCTTTCACGCGAAAACTACTCAACCGATCATCATGAAACTTTGTACACATATTCTTGGAGGTATTAGAAGTAACAGAGGAATATAAAAAAAAAAAAAAAAAATGGGGAAAATTTACGCAGACGAAGTTGCGCGGGACAGCTAGTCAATATATAAGACGTCGTCACGCAAATCACGTCACGTTCGGGGTTACGTATCGCCACTAATAGGAAATAGTTTTGTTGGCCTGATAAGTTATAAATATGTTTAACCAAATCCCACCGGAGTTTAAGGGCACTAATCCGCAAGGGACACTTGCCTCTGACTCTAAACCAATAACACGGCATATTTTGTGATTTGTTTTAGTCGGTTCGCGTCCGACGTACCCAATTTTGTCGTGCTTTTGACAGGGTAGGATCCGTGATACTTTAACGCAAAAAAAGAACGGTATACTGAACTCACATACATATTAGTTATAGAGTCATTTCATATGAAAACACCAAAGGGGATGCGCTACATGGTTTCCGATTTTAATGAAAAAATTTGAAGATGGTTGTCTAAGTATCCAATACCTAAAACCATCGAGATTATATTTTTTTACTTTTTTTTTACAATCATCGAATGTTTAAAAATTGACAATTTCTGGGTTACAGTTTTATTTCTATTAAAATGAAACTTTCGTAAAAAAAAATTGGATTTCCTGATTTTCAGATGGCTGCTCTGCAAATTATTAACGGTAGGAAGTTAGTTTTTAATACTACTAGTGCTTATTTGCATTGCACACCGTCTTCGTCGTCGTTTCATCATATTTAAAAAAAAAAATAAGTATTTTTTTAAAAAGGGCCTAAAGTTATTTTTCGAAAGTATAGTCAGTACCTAGTTGTGTTCTGTTATTTTGATTCCTCTTGGAAATATATGAATTTTTGAAATGTGTATTTTTCCAAATAATTTAAAATTAATATTTAAGTAACGAGTAGCACAATAGTCAGTGTTACAGTCAAGTAGTCCAGAAAGCCTTCAGGAAAGTAAGTCAGATACTTTACAAGGTAGGAAATTAGTATCGTCCTTTCGTTACTCGTCGTTTTCTTAAAATGCGTAAATCTGAAAATTGGGAAAATCCACATTTTTTCACGAAAGTTTTATTGTCCGTCATTATCTATCGAAATGTTAATTATAAAAAAATATATATATTTAAAGCTCATTAATTGTTCGATAAAATACAGCAATAATGATCACCATTATTATATTAAAAATAAAACTGTAACCCATCAAAGCTGACTCTGATATTGCCATTTTCAAACTTTAGATGATTGTAAAAAAAAAATAAGCTGTTGAAACATATATTCTTGATGATTTTAGGTACTTATTAGATACCTAGGCAACATCCACTTTTTTCAACCAAATCGGAAACCATGCGAATTTGGTGTTTTCATATACAGGATATTTGGAAGATCGATGCAAAGCCGTAAAGTGGAGCTAGTATATAGTAGACTATTTAAAGCCATTTAAACGAAACTTTACGAAGTGTGACTTTTTTTTACCAAATTTTATTTATTTTTGATGACAAAACCCAAAATTTTGCAGTTAGTTGCGAATAATGGTCTACAGAGCGAAGTAGTGTAGACCCTAATTTCAATAATTTTTGAGTTATCTGCTTGGTTAATGCCTCAAAAGAAAAAACAGTAACCAGACATGTTTTTAAAAATGTTTGAACAAAAAAAGCACCATTTTAGTAAATTTAAAAAAATATATATACTTTAATTTACTGTTAAAAAATATCTCATGACACATTTGCTCTAATCATGTTTTATTAGATTGTTTACACATACTTTATTTAAATTAAATAACACAAATAAATGATTTATCTTTTAAACTGGCCATTATTCGCAACTAACTGCAAAGTTTTGGGTTTTGGCATCAAAAATTAATAAAATTGCTAAAAATAAAAAGTCACACTTTGTCTAAGACAAGTTTAGTTCAAATGGCTCTAAATGGTCTATACCAGCTCCGCTTCACGGCTTTGCATCGAATCCAAACAGCCTGTATATAAGGTCATTACCTATATTGCGATGAAGAAAGTAAATAATAAGACATTGTCTGCCTTTATTTAAAGCCACATAGAAGTAACTATTATTAACAATTCGTTTAATAATTCCAATTTACATATTCAATTCAATAACAATTATTTATAAAGCATGATTAATGACAATATCATTAACAATCACTGTTAATTCCGTAAATACCATCGTAATTTTCTAGATATTTATAATAATAAATGGGTATTTATTAAGGAAAACTCCTATATTGACTTCATTTCCAGTATGTCATTCTATTCTATTCAGTCTAATTCTGCAACGGACCTTAGCGTTGTTGTCTCAAATTGTTATTTGATTAATTTATTTTTCAACAAAACTTAGAATCTAAAATAAAAAAATAGTGCTCGGTTTTTTAACCCTATTAATACTTGGGCGTAAAGAAAATATTGTGCGCGTGTAGATAATTTTTAACCCTAAAAAAATATTGTTTCATATTCAATGGATGAACATATTCCAGATTGTGGGTTCATTGCTCACTCCAAATGTTCGGAACGGGTACCAAATCACTGCGTCCCAGACTTGAAGAAACTAAGAGGTGTTTTCGGTATAGATCTCACAACGTTATTGAATGCTCATTCTAGTACTCTACCGTTTGTTGTGAAGAAATGTGTCAACGAAATTGAGAAGAGAGGCATGGATTCAGAAGGAATTTACCGAGTGTCTGGATTTGCTGATGAGATTGAAGCACTGAAATTAGCTTTTGATAAAGGTAAGTGTTTATTTATCACTAGCTGTTCCCCGCGGTGTTATCCGTGGTTTATTAGCCCATGTGTTAATCCAGGGTGTCAGCTAACTCCATACCAAATTTTATTAAAATCGCTCCAGCCATTTAGACGTGAAGAAGTAACAAACATACACACTCACATACTCACAAACTTTCGCCTTTATAATATTAGTGTGATTATTATCATTAGCGTTTATACACCGAGAGTACCAACGTCAGGCAAGTTTTTTATATTCTTCGCTCAGCAGTGCACACTTAATTTAAATAGTGTTTCGAGATTCTCTGTCCGTGATCGATGACGTATGCGTGATTCGAGTCAGCGTTGTATGAAGCTTCTGTACTCTCGATATTTAGTGATTATACTTGTTTTGACGTCCCCAGGGCGGCATTTGCCTGCCTCTGGACTTCCCCGGCCGAGTCGTCGTCGAACACAGACTCCAGCTGCCTCGGAGGGGGTCCAGTAACAGGTTCCACAATATGGACCCCCTATCAAACTCTGCACGCATCCGTTATGGGTTTTTCTCGCATATTCCTACCCTACATATCGGACACGCACTTTGGATATTGGAGTTTACACCAACCGATAGAGCGTGTTTTATGGACATTTTTGTAGACATTGAAGTAATTTTTATAGGCATTTCTTGCCAATTACTTTACAAATACAATAATTGCATTTTTTAAAGATAGAAAAATTTGAAGTCCAGACCCAGGAATCGAACCCGAGACTTCCGCAGCCAAACCGGGGCCAGAAGCGAACCACCTATCTGGACTATGTTACTAGACCTCAAATTTTTCTATCCCTTGATGCTCGCGAGTTTGGGCCCTCGCATGCGCCATCTAGTCGGTAGTTAAAGAACTATCACGGCTTTTGTTATTGCTTCGTTACAGAGAGCATTTTAACAAATTATGATGTCGCAGGCCGAATATTGAAGTAATGCAAATTTTGTAGACTTATCTCATTCCAACAAAAGTGGACTTATACCTCTTTTCACTACAGTTACAGATATATTATAGTATAGATATAAGTAGTTTTATATTCTGCAGTTTTTATTTTTTTATGCTATTAAAAAGTTAACTGCCCGTTTACATTGCAGACGGCGAAGCAGCAGATCTAAGCGTTTATAGCAACATTAATGTGGTAGCAGGCACTTTGAAGCTGTACTTACGATTGCTACCTGTCCCGCTCATCACATATGAAGTTCATCCCAAGCTCGTGTTGGCTATACGTAAGTAGTTTTTCTGTCCTTTTCTTATGTTCTTTGTTAGAATGAGAGATAGTGATTTTTTTTTACAAATTATTCGTCATGTGTTGCAACGTGCAAAATTCAAGAACGGGTGGACAACGGATTGAAATCAGAGAAAGGTTTAAAGACGTTAAAGTCCCATTATAAATTCCCATCTCAAGAGTTTTAGCTTGATCTCCATTGTACTAGCCACGCCAAAGATTAGAGAGCTCAAGTTAAATGGTCGCCGCTCTCACAAGCTATTTTATAAGTAGACTAGCTGTCCCGCGCAACTTCGTATGCGTAAATTTTCCCCGTTTTTGCAACATTTCTCGTTGCTACTCCGCTCCTATTAGTCGTAGCGCGATGTTATATAGCCTATAGCCTTCCTCGATAAATGGGCTATCCAACAAAAAAAGATTTTTTTAAATCGGACTAGTAGTTCCTGAGATTAGCGCGTTTAAACAAACAAACTCTTCCGCTTTATAATATTAGTATAGATAAGTAAAAACAATATTTAAGATTACATTTTTGGAAATATTTCAGAACTGAAAACCCAGAATGAACAAATCGCAGCGCTACGAGAGTGCCTAGACTTACTACCCCCAGCGCATTTCAACTGCTTACAGTATATGGTGCAGCATTTGCATAAGTAAGTGAAATTATAATACAGTGATGTCGACCAATGGATGTCGTATTAATGCCGATTCAGGGTTTTTTTTAGGAGGGCCTTGATCCTGGTCAGAAATCCAAAATTTTTGTTTATGGGTGGCTGGACGCTAAGTACCTATTCGACAGTTATGGTTTATGGGGGTGAGAAAGGATGGACCCTGTTGAGAAATCGATAATATTAGTTTTATGGGGGAGGGTTCTTGACTATGCTGACGAATCCAGGATTGTGGGTTGATAGTGGGGGGGGGGGAGCTTGACCTTCCTGAAGAATCATGATAATGGTTTGACGGTATGGTTTTTAAAATAAACAAATAATGTAAAGGACTTTTAGGAAGAGAGGAGGCGGGGAAAGCGATTCTTTAACCCTGCCCCCCATACTTCGTTATTGGTTCGCATGTTGTTCTCAAACGAATGCATCAACATTATTACTAAAATCACACTATTTGACGAAGATAGGAGAATATAATACTCGTAGATAGAACACACTGACCTCTGTAGTACGCTGGATACCCCCTACAAAGTGGCAGCAATTTCAAATGTCTAACTGAATGGCCATTCCTGTCACCTATTTTGACACTTATGACAAATGACCGTTGTTGTTATCTTTGGTACACAAGTAATTTTGTCAAAGAGACCATTCAAGTAATATGTAAACATTAAAGAGGGGTGGGGTGTCATTGGTTTGCTTATTTTTGATGAGATAGGGGAGGGGGGGGGGTGTTAGGTGGTGATTAGGTACGTCAGCAATATTTATGTATGATTTGGTAGATCGGGCGTGTGTTGAGTCTTGTAAAATCCCCCCCCCCCCACCTCGTGCACCAAAAATCAAATGATTACGTTACATGACGGGTGAGCTTTGCTTATTTTTGCTGACAAGGGAGAGGGGAGAGTGAATAAAAAAGTAAAAGCTAGAGGAGAGTTGCGAGGTATCGCTAACTATGGAAATCGTTGGAGGAGGACTTTGCCAAAAGGCACACTGGCCTCAGTGAGTTGCTATAAGAAAAAAGAACCAATCAGTAAAGAGCCTATTGATTGAGTGATTGATTGATTGAATACTTGAATGACCCCAAATAACCGTCCAGCGGGTCAATTCACGTATTTAAAGCAGTGCACTTTCATTTCAGTTGCAATTAAGTTTCGATTAAAACGGCCATTTTTGTTTTCTTGTAAATTTGGGATCGATCTCAAATACGCTTGCGTTAAGTATGCATCTCGAGAGCGCAATAACGACATTCTAGTACGGTGCGCAAGCGTTTTTAACTGCTTTAAATACGTGATTTGACCCCCATGACAAAATTTAATGGACGTCTTGTTGTTGTTGTTGGTAGCCTAGCCAGCATTCTAATACTATAGAGGTCAATGATAGCTTTTATTTATTAACGGACATATTTTTTTCTTCGCAGGGTAACTCAACAAGCAGATTTAAATAAGATGAGTGCACACAATCTAAGTACGGTTTTCGCGCCAACATTAGTGGCTACTCCCCCGGCAATAACCGATCTCGCATTCGAGATACGGGCCCTGCAAGCTCTTATAGAGAACTGCCCGCAAATTTACTATGGCAATAAGTAAGATTTTTAGCAGAGCTAGTAATTTTTAGCAGAGAAGTAATTGAATACCTAGACTGATTTTATAACAATTGGGTAAATGACTGTCGAGGCAAATCGGTATCATTTTTTTTTAAACGTTAAAATGATACTCTATACGAGTTTGTATGAAATACAAGTTTATGATGTCAAATGTTTACATTTAGCAGTAATATTTATTTTTTCAGAACACTAAGTATTTTTTTTAAAAGATAACTAGCAATGTGGGACCTAACCCCTCCAGCTAAGCTCAGGCTTAGCTGGAGGGCTAAGGCTTGTGTTACGTTGGTAGTATAATGGGTAGGATTCGAACCCGCGACCTCACGATTGCGAGACCGATATCTTAACCATGAAGCTACCGCCGCTTCAAAATTAGAGTCAAAGTAAGAGAGAGAAATTTAGAATCCACAAACTTTCTAACGGTCGATTGTTTGATTGTACATAATCAGTTAGTTTTAACCAAACTAACAGAACATATAATAATCAAAATTTGGTATACAATAGATCTACATCGTGTCAAGTTCGTGAAAGGAAAAGCCAATGAAAAAAAAAACTGGGCAATAAAAACTCATGCCCATTTTTGGTCGATAGAAGGTCTGTGGTAAGCGGGGGTATTAACCCTACAGTAAGATGACCCGTGTTAACATGTTATGTTATCATGTAAACTATAGAAAAATATGAAAGAAACTAAACGCCCATTAGGAAACCCGCGAACGCTACCATGTGCACTGTTAGAACAATATGGCAAATTAGCGATAGAAAAACGCGCGCCAATGTTGAACGTAGGCTTACAGTCAATTAATTTATAGTCATCTACCCAATTGTCAAAGGCTTTACCGACAACACGAGAGGCCTGGGGCTTCATAAATCTATTGTCAAGTTATTTGGCAAATGGAAAATCGATTGTAAAACCATTATTATCTCAATGTAAATTAAAACATGACAGAAATATTTCTGATATTATTTAAGACCGACAACGGGCTACACTGCAGGACTTGTATGCCTTGCAATAAGTTGGCGGTCTAATGGCTCCTATACACATGCCGGCGGCATGAGTGCCGTATATATGCCGTGCGGGTTTTCCGGCATGACCGGGCACTGATGCTGATCGCCCAACTACTCCGGCATGCAGTCGTTCGACGAAACCGTCTAGGGTCTATTAAGGGTATTTGACTAAACAACTCCGTACAAGTTTGTATGAAATACTAGCGTATGACGTCATATTTTCAATGATTAAATCATTTTCTTTTGATTTTGTTGGGTAATAAAAAATAATAAACAAGCTAGATTATAAAAAAAATTTTTTTTTCAGAATTCTTTTTGACATATTATTGCATGGTTACTATAAAATAATTTATTAAGATAGTAGTCAAATACCAAATTCGCTTTGTAGATATTTGTATGCAAATTAACATCTACTATAGTATATTTTGGAACAATGTTCCAAAACATACTATAACAGATATCAATATCTAACATACGGATTGTTTATATCATGTAGCTATTTACATAGCCATATAGGCTCATATCTAACAACGTCATAATTTTCTAGTGTCAACATTTACTTTTAGTAGTAATTTTGGTGTTTATAAATAATAAAATATGTCTGATTGTTGACGAACAATATTATTCAAATAATTTAAGGGATTTAGCATATTATTACCCGATTAGTTTAAAATATTTTGTTGTATTGATTGATTTGAGCTTCAAATACCCAATTTGCTAAACTGCCGGGTATGCCGATAGCATTACCGTTTATGCCGTCGACATGTGCGTAAGAGCCATTATACACCTCGTGTGCTATTAAGTTGACTGATTTAGTTTTCATATATTATAACGTTATAATACCTATTAATATTAAGTATCTACGTAACGTATTTTGTATAACCAAGTATAGTTTCCTATTATTTCGAATCGATATCGAAGGATATTGATACGTAGACCACTATTTTTAATAAGACTAGAGAGGCAAAACGTTTAAGGCCTACTTCGGTCCCATACTCTATAAACGTTGGTCACCACCAGGGGGAGGGGGGGGGGTAGATAAGTCTGTAAGTAGTTTATTTACGTATCCTTTCGGGGATTGAAAGGCTTTCAGGCTTTCCATTTTTAGTTTTTGAAGTACCTATGTATCTTCAATAATTTAAAAAAAAAATGACCTGTATGATTTTACTCTCTATCACCGAAATTTCAAGGTTTTTCAATTTCCTTGTTAATTTTTCGATTTCCATATCATAATTTTAGTTCATTTTCGTATAAGTATGAGAAGTTTAAATCCTAGACAATTTCCATGAACGAATAGACTGATATTAAGTTTAGGTCAGGATTTAAACTTAGTTTTTCGTTAGATTGGAGTAGCCCTCCTGATGACTACTCACAGAAACAACATAATCACGAGTCACAAAAGTGCATTTAAACTCAAAATAATCTCACAAATTAACTCTTAAGGTAGTATTATGTGCAATATAATTATTTATATCCTAAATTTGTGATAATTATCAATTGGTCTTTATAAAAGAATATCATCTTTGTAACATTCCAGGTTGTGTTAATCTAAATATAAGGATTAATCACCAATATTGTATTATTCTCATTAGAAAATTTAATATAAATTAATGTTTAAGTTACCTTTTTATATTTTTGTATATTATCTTGATGTAATCTTGTATAAAAAAATTATTAATAAAATAGTTTATTATTTAATTACCATCTTTTTTTTGAAACTCCCGACACAAAAATAATGGTGTTAATTAGGCCTGTACTGTGAAACCATAAATTGTGTAGATACTTTTCAATTTTTATTTTGATAAAAATCAAATTAAAGTATTATTTTTTTATATGTTTGTGTATTATATTCTCTAACATTATTTAAAAAAGAAGACCTACAATTTATATTGTTATAGGTAGTGGGGATCACACTGAAAAACCAAAACTTTCTTTTATTTCCTTTTTAATTCTTATTATAACTTTTTTCTTTTCTTTTTAGGTTTGTTGGTATCATTGTTTTCACAACCCTCATTCTGTTGAAATTTCTTTAGATCAGCACAAAATAAAACCTGAAAATTAAAAAAAGTGTCAAGTTTTGTTTGTCTAACAACATCTTCGCAGTTAAGGGCGGTTTTTTCAGTGTAACTATCAAGTAGAATTAGTCCTATGAGTATTATTAAGACTTTTAAAGAACTTGGTATTTAAATATATCAAGTTTTGTCTCACAAGTAAAGGGTTGTTAATGTGCACATCTTGTGATTTGATTTTGTCAGACAGAGTTTTGTGTGACCTGCACTGGTATACTGTTTTTTTTATAAAACTAACATTTTTATAGCTTAAAAATAAAAATAGTGTTAGTTTTATAAAAAATCCAGTATACCAATGCAGGTCACATTAAGCTATTGCATAGCTTTTATCGCGGGCTTTGAGCGCGGCGACCGAATCAAGAAATTCCGTAACGAATATGAAACCTAACACCCCCCACTCCGCCTACCATGTAGTTTCGCTTATGTATATTGTACGAGTGTACGAAGCTCGCACGGATTGAGACGAGCTGCTCCGAAATGTAATGAAAAGAAAAAAAAATACTGCATAAATAAAAAATAAATAAATAATTATAATTGCATAAGTTGATAAAAAATGCTATGCAATAGCTTTACCGCGGCAGTCCCCGAGTGCCACACATTTTTTTTGTTAAAAAAGATAACTAGCAATGTGGGATTTTGGTCCCACATTACTAGCATCCTGTTAACCCCTCCAGCTAAGTTCAATGGCTTGTGTTAGCTAAGCTCAATGGCTTGTGTTAGCCATTTATCTAAGTACTGTGTGACAGAGGAAAAATACACATATCGACAAGGAATTGCAGTTATCAGAAGAAATATACATTAACAAGGATTGCCAATCTACACAAGGTTTCCACATTACACTTCTGTCTCGGTCGTGCTGTGGGTGTGTGTATGAGTGCTGCGCTAGAGGTTGTGGGTTTGATTCCCACATGAGACACCACTTTGTGTGATCCACAAATCGTTGTTCCAAGCCTAGGTGTACTTTGTATCCAGTGTCTATGTATGGCAATTGTGTTTCTCCCACAACATAAGACATAAATAGAACTAAAAAATTTGAATTAAAAACTCGCAAATAGTACATACCGTATGAGCCCATCCAGCCATATCTCCATACAAACTCCTAAAATGGTCCCCAATCTCTGCATACATTTTCTCTGTAACATTTTTTTTCCCGCGCAAATGTGGAAGATAATTCTGTGCTGCTATTTGGTAAACGTGTGTGTCAACTGGTAGGGCTTCGAGGTGATTCAATGACATTAGGCATATGCAATCTGCCACCTAAGGAATAGAGCAAATACAGAATAAAAAAAAACTGGACAAGAGCATGTCAGACCATGCTTAGTGTAGGGTTCCGCAGCCGTTGCCGTAAAAAAAAATCTGATTTGATTAATTGCACCAGCAGAAGAGACGTATGTTCATGGGCGTAAGCCCTTATGTTCAGAAACGCAGTTTTTCGGCAATAAGTCAATGACGATATATCCGATCATGTTCGAAATAATTTTTGTTTTATATTTGCTAAGTGCTACCTTTTCGATTTATTACTTAAGAGACACAATATTATGCAACTTTCGAAATGATTATTTCCAAAAATATTTACTTATTCAAAAATGTTTATTAGTAACCTTAAAATGTTTTTAAAACACCTGTCGAATTATGTGAAACACGTTGATACAAGCTCAAAAAAATATTTTTTAGCTTCTGTTACGTATGTAACAGAAGCTAAAAAATATTTTTTTGAGCTTGTGCATGTATATGGAGTGTCCCCCTTAAAAATATTTACTTTTATTATTAACTACCAAACTAAGTAGCTACTACAAGACACCTTTTCACCAATTTAATCAATATTTTTTGTGTATTCGTTCAAGTAAAATGCCTGTGACATACGGACAGAGAGACAGACATGACGAAACTATAACGGTTTCGTTTTTGCCATTTTGGATATGGAACTCTAAAAAGGCACTAGATTTAGTATCTATGGGGGAGAACTTCGGGTTCAAACCCTTCTCTGGACCAATTTAAAGCTGGTTTTATTGTTCCAGTCCCCCCACCCCCTACAATCGAATCTTATTGGGTGTACCAAGTCTCAGTAAGTGGAAAAGTATATCAGTATAATACTGATTTGTCAGGACGGAATATGGAATGAGTTCAGTCACTGATTCAGTTCCATATATTTATCACTATTTTATAAGACAATTGTTTGTTAAATCTAGTACCTACCTGAAATAACAGACAAAAGAAACTTACCTTGGGGCCTATTCCATGCAACTTCATAAGCTCTATCTTAGCATCTTTATACTTCATATCCTGTAAGCTAGTAAACCAGTCTAGGCCCGCCCACTCAACTATCTGTGATGCTGACTTCTGAATGAATTTGGCTCTGTAGCCAAAGCCGAGATTCCTTAACTCCCCTTCTACCTGTAAAAAAAGTAAGACAATTATGACACTATTGTGTTCCAGTTGTAGACAGCTACTAACATATGAAAGCAACTGATTTATGTAGCACTAGCTTTCGCCCGCGGCTCCGCCCGCGTGGATGTCGGTTATCGCGATAAAAACTATCCTATGTCCTTTTCCGGGACTCAAACTATCTCCATACCAAATTTCATCTAAATCGGTTTAGCTGTTTGAGCGTGAAAGGGTAACAGACAGACAGACAGACAGAGTTACTTTCACATTTATAATATTAGTATGGATGTATATCTCCTAAACCAGTGATTCACACAATTTTAAACTTCTAGGTACACTTATGACATCAGAACAAAATAACATTTAAAATCTGCAGTTTTTAATTTTTACAGCCCTATACAACTTTTCCATAAATTTAATTTTTAATAGATCTAATAATGTGAATCAATATTATAAAAAATCATGACTGTTTCCTTTCTGATAAAATATGACAAGGATCTAAACTATTTGATACTTTACCTTAGTAAGTGATAAGTTTTCAACTTCGGGAAAGGCATAATAAGAATTGCCTTCATATTCACATATTTTCTCACCATAATGTGTACACAATTTTTCTACCATTCCTGATATTCTGGAAGAAAAAAAATAAAAAAGCATAGTTACACATTAGTAGTACCCAATATACAACAATATCCTACTAATATTATAGCAAAATGCAAGTTTGCAGAATGATTTTTGTTAGGTACTGCTTTAAGCATAAACAACGGGACAGGTTTGATTATGGAATGTGGGTGAGGCCACAAGGAAAAGCTAGTCATCTTTAAGTAATGTTTTTCTGAGAGCTGAGAAAGTGTAATTTTTCTGAAAGTACACAATCATCTCATAACAAACCAAAGAATAGTCATATCTATGCTAAAATAAAGCTGAAGAGCTTGTTTGTTTGAATGCGATAATCTCAGGAATTACTTGATATCATGGAAAGCTATATAACAAAATGCTATGACCAATAGGAGCGGAGCAGCAATGAGAAATGTTGCAAGAACGGGGAAAATTGAGACACACAGTAGCGCATGCCTGCTAGTATATTATATACACACTAAATTATACTTGTATACGTATATACATATATCTATATAATATATAACAAGGCCAAATGATTACTGTGCTGAATCTTCCAGATAACTTATGTACAGTTTACATACTCTACTTTTAAATCCAAATTGGTTTGTGGACAATCTGATAACCACAGAGACTTATTCCAGAGACGAGAAGCCTAAACCGGGAAACAGGAATGAATTATGGCTGAGCTATGAGATGGACAGACAAGTAGACAACATTTCACATCTATTTTGGGTTTAGTTTAATGAAGTCACACTCCATTGCATAAAGGCAATGTGCTGTTACCTGACAGTAGACTGACATTTATTTACCTGGATATGTGATTATTTTGGCTGCATATAAACGAAAACAAGTTCTCTACAGGTTCCTGACGAAGCATTCTGATACCATAGAACTGTTGGCAAGCACTTTTGAAAAGTTCATCCTTATCTGACCACTCCTTATAGTAGTTTCCCAAGTTCATATCCAACCTAAAATATGTTTCTAACATTTTTTCAAAATTTATATCTGCTGATTTAGCTTTGGTTTTTGATTGTTTATTGAGTAATGAACCAATAACTTGGTATTGTAAATTGTCATCATTTTCTTTCAATTTCCATAAAGTTTTTGAGAAAACTCCAATCCATTCATCATTTTCTTTGTTATGTACCCATCTAGAAACAGTTAATTACTTGTAGGTTTGTAAAAAATGACAGACACAAAATAACATTGGACATAGTAAAAATAAATAATTTATTACCGAAAGCTTTGACCACCAGATAGTGTGCCTACTAATTGAAGCTCTCGAAAATTGCATGGTAACTTTTTCCACGACATTGTATTATTTAATAACTTTATTGAGATGTTTTTTAAACTTAATAAATTCACAGTTCACACAACATTTACACACAAAGATTGATAGTTATTTATTGGGCAATAGAGACTTAATAGTGTAGTGAGACAATAATGTACACATTAGTTATTTATTAGGGTAATAAGGGGTAATAACAAACTGTAACTGTTTTAAATAAACTGTTAATTTTATTCCTAAAAGCGGCCGCTCTGATCATTTATAACACATTCGCGCCAATGATGTGATCCACAGATTATTATTATGCATTTGTATGTGAATGATGCTAAAATTGCTAGTGTTTATGTGTTGATTGTGTTCAGTGTGACCAGATTTAAATTGAACATTTTGCTAGCTGGGCGTTTTCGTGCTGGATTGAAGGAAGGATGTCCCGGTTACAAAGCGAATGTTATTATATTTTTATAATAAAATTATGTTCTTTAGGTGTAGAAATATTGCTTACATTCCAAGCTACCGATTGAACATAAAAGTTTCTTAGTATAAACTTAGTAAAAACCTGCAAAATATGTATACAAAGACGGTGTAACACCATTTTGTGTTCCACTTTGTAACCATACTGTTTTCTAATTTACATAAATACTATAGTGTCGAAATATTGCTAGTTTTACTGCATTAAATTAGTTACTCATAGCTTATTTAATTAGGAAAAAAACTTAAGCTCTAACAACTCTAGTTCAAATTTTATGTGTGATATAAGATCCACTTTTTAACTAGTAGTCCATAATGGATACTATTTTTTATTGTCAAGTGCTCAGAACGTCCAATATAACTAAATAAATGATAGTATAATACGAAACTACACATCTATTTTTGTCTTAGCATAAAAAAAATAAAGAACATAGTAATCTTTTTAACAATTTTTTAATGTTAAGGTATTTGAAAAACAGGGACAGGTTACAAAATAGAATAAAAGAGTTACAAAATGGAAATATAAAGTCTTAATCACAATGCAAACATTTATTCAAAACATTTGTTACAAATTTAGTCAATTGGAAATATTTCCCCAGAGCAATCCATGAAACCCAATTTTTACATTAAAAGCGTTTATTCGTCTGTTACTAAGCAAATATTTTTTTAATGTTGCACAATTTACAAATAAAGTGTCGTATAACAACAGTCGTTAATGTGTTTTATTTAATCAGAGCGGCCGCATACAAAATGCAACCCTTAGCGCTATACTTAGATTTGTTTTTTTTAACATCATGGATCATTCCCCCAATCACCTTTTCTTTGTATTTTATACACCCGGAATTGGGAGCCAAATGCATCGGCATTGGGATTTTTAAATCGGAATATTGCCTCCGACTTCTTTATATTGTTACATAATTTACCAGTAATAATAAACTTTTATTCTCAAACTGACTATATTTCAAAAAATATATAAAGATTTAGATTTAGATTTAGATTTAACTTTATTTGTAAAACATAGGTATGATATAAAAGATCTTAAATACTATTGGTTCACTATGTTTTGCCATTAAGGCATACAAATGTAAAAATGGGACATAAAAAATAAAACTTAAATTAATACACACACGAATACAAAACTTACAAATATTACAAAATTTATTCATTGGCAGTAAGATATATATATACAAACTTAAAAATTTAAAATATTGATTATCTAACTAAAATATAGTGCACATACAATATTAAAGCAGATTTTAGAGAGACTGGTCATCTAAAAACTCACTGACTGCATAATAACATTTTTTGATTAATAGCTCCTGAAGCTTAATTTTGAAAATGTGTTGGGGCATACATTTTATTACTTTTGGTATTTTATTATAAATTACGGGAGCCATACCAAAGAAGCTTTTTGTCATTAATGCAGTTTTACATTTTAAGGTACAAAGTTGATTCACATACTGTGCACGTATTGGGATTTTCTTAACAGTTGATAGCTTTTCAAACAGATGTGGATTCGATTTTACGAACAGTGCAGTTTCCAAAATGTAAAGTGATGGTAAAGAAAGTACATTATGTTTTTTGAAATAAGGAATGCAACTGTCTTTAGTTTTCAAACCACACATTGACCGCATACATCGTTTTTGCATCTTAAACACAAGCTCCTTATACGTCGACTGTCCCCAAAAAATAATACCATATCTCAGAATTGAGTTTACAAGACCATGGTATGCCATTAATAGTGTATCAATATTAACTTTTTTTGATAGCTGAAACAGAACATGTGCAGATTTACTTAACTTCTTACAGATTTCCTCTAAATGCGGTTTCAAAGAGAGCTTATTATCTAATGTTATACCCAGAAATTTTACGTTTTTAACTTCTTCTATTGTTGCGTCATTATACGTGATATTAACTATTGGTTTCTCAAGTCGTTGGTGAAAATGCATTACTTTAGTTTTATTTAAGTTAATGACGAGATTATTGATTTTAAGCCAGTTTATTATCTTATATAAAGAATTGTTTATATCATTTTGATAGTTAAGTGGATTATTGCATTCTATAATAGCCGTGCTGTCATCTGCAAAGAGTATCATTTTTTGTTCAGTAATTTTAGGAATATCATTTATATATATCAAAAAAAGCAGGGGCCCTAGTACGCTACCCTGAGGTACGCCATATTTAATGGCCTTTACGTCAGAAGTATACGTTTTTTCTAATTTGCTTATAGGACAAATTCTTGATATTTCTGTGCATTGGAGTCTACCACTTAGGTAGGATTCTATAAGGTTATGGATATTCCCTCTAATGCCATAACCGTGTAATTTTTGTAGTAAAATCTTATGATCAACGAAATCAAACGCCTTCGTCATATCTGTGTATATGGCACAAACATGATTTCTTTTATCGACAGACGACATAACTCTAAATAACATATCATACAGCGCCATGTTAATGTTTATATTTTTTCTGAACCCCTTTTGTTCACTGCAAAATAAGTTGAATTTTTCGAAATAAGAGTATATTGAATTATAAATAACTTTTTCAATAATTTTTGAGAACACTGGAATTTTTGCAATGGGTCTGTAATTTTGTACATTTGTTCTGTCGTTCTTCTTAAAAAGGGGTTTAATTATTACTTTCTTCAGACTACTTGGGAATATGCCATCGGAGATGCAAAAATTTATTATATACGAAAGTGGTGCAGCAATAATTTCTTTTACGTATTTTATCACCTTTGTTGATATACCATCATATCCGACAGTGCTAGTATTTTTAAGGTTATTAATTATTTTTATTATTTCGTCATCTGAAACAGGCATCATAAATAAGGATTGTGATGTTAAATTTTTATTACAGTAGTTGTTTGTGGACATATTATTTGTTTGAATATTGTTTTCTATACTCTCTATAAAATATTTATTAAATTCATTTGCGATATCTTTTGGCTGGGTAATCATTAAATCATTCGTTTTTATTGATAATATTGACTCTTGTGGTAAACATGGTTTAGATTTATTTATTACTTGCCAGGCTGCTTTTGATTTATTTTGAGAAGTTTTTATGTAGTGGTTATTTTGGGCTTTCTGAGTTAATTTTATTATCTTTCTATAAAGTATAGAGTATTTTTTAAATACTATTTTATTTTTAGAGTTAGGATTATGTCTATATGCCCATAGCAACTGTCTCTGTTTATTACTGCAAAGTTTTATTCCGCGAGTAAGCCATTTAGTCTTTTTATTCGTTTTTATTGTTATAAGTTTTATCGGAAAACATAATCTGTATAGTAGCAAAAAATCATCTATAAATCTTTCATAGGATTCATTAGCATTTTTGGCGTTATAGACTTGCAGGAAGGATAAACTATTTAAATGGCTTTTAAACTTAAATAAGTTATATGCTGAAATGTGCTGCTTCTTAGTTTTCCAAAATTTCAATGTACATTTTTTTCTTACTGTACTGTAGTAATTGAGATGTGTGATCTGACAGAATAAAATCCATTATTTCTGCTTTACAGTATTTTTGATATGAGTGTGCAAAGTTATCAATACACGAGTTACTCTTCAGCCTAGTAGGCTCATATAGGGCAAGTTTTAAATTATATTGTAAGAGAAAATATTCAAATTCTAATGTAATTTTATTTCTTTTTAGCACATCAATCTTAAAATCGCCACTAAGAATAATAGTTTTATTTGTCAGTAGATAAATTTTTCTTAGTATATTGTCTAACTTTTCATAAAACACATCATAATTATACTTTGGTATTATTAAAATATATATATTACGGGTCTTAATCGCGTGAATAATTTAAGGTAAAATACCTTGTTTATGGCCCGACGTTTCGACCGTATATTAGGGACCACGAAGATCTGTTCGCGAATGATGTCTATGACCGACTCTTTCGACCCAAGAGCGTACAGCCGCCCAAGTTATATGGGTTGCCAAAGGTTCATAAAGGTAACGTCCCACTACGCCCGATCGTAAGCCAAATTAACTCGCCTACTTACGATTTAGCGAAATACCTTTCTTCAATACTGCAACCTTTAGTGGGTAAAACGACATCGTTCGTAAAGGATTCTCGCCATTTCGTGGACATCATCAAGAGCATGAAAGTGGAACCAGACGAGGTGATGGTGAGTTTTGATGTGGAGTCACTATTCACCAACGTTCCTATTCAGGACTGCCTTGAGGTCATCGAGAGAAAGCTGAGAGCAAACGATCTGTCCAATGAGTACATTGTTTTACTTAAAAACTGTCTGGAAGGCAACTTCTTCATCTACCAGGGACAACACTACCTCCAGATCGACGGAGTGGCCATGGGCAGCCCAGTGGCGCCGGTGATGGCCAACATCTGGATGGAACATTTTGAGGAAACAATTGAGCTACAATTGTCCCAGGTCAAACTGTGGAAGAGGTACGTCGATGACGTGTTCTGCATTATGAAGGGCGGTAGGCAGGAAGTAGAACAATTTGCTAAAGACTTGAACTCCATACACCCTAAGATCAGGTTCACTTTTGAAATGGAGATAAACAGATCGCTAGCTTTTCTCGATGTTAAAATAATGGTTAGAGACAATGGTACCCTAGCACACACTGTGTACAGAAAACCGACCCACACAGACAGATACTTACATGCTGACTCGCATCACCATCCAAGACATCTGCAATCCGTGGTATCATCGCTGACAAATAGAGCATATGACATTTGTGACCCTGAACATTTAGAAAGTGAGCTCACACATGTTCAGGAGGTACTAAAGCGAAACGGATACAGAGGAAGCACACGACGTACGAAGAGGAGAGACTCCCGACCGGGAGTTGACAGGGCTCCAGCTTTTCTACCGTATGTGAAAGGAGTGACGGACAAAATTGGAACAGTACTGCAGAAATACTCCATTAAGACTGTATATAGTCCGCACTCCAAGGTAGCTAAGCACCTACGTACTCCTAAGGATGTAATTCCTCTACAGACACCTGGCGTCTACAAAGTGGATTGCAGCTGTGGCAGTTCCTACATCGGACAAACCAAGCGAACAATAGCGGAAAGGGTTAAGGAACATATCGCGGCTGTGAAAAACCGACAGACAAACAAGTCAGCAATAGCGGAACACTTGCTGGATGCGGGAACCAATCACTGGATTGAACTACACAAACCACAGGTCCTCTCCACTGACCGTCACTATTACTCCAGGATGGCGAGGGAAGCGGTTGAAATCAAAAAACATGTCAATTTCAACCGAGAAGACGGATACCGTTTGTCAACATCGTGGAATCCCGTGATCGGCAAGTGTATACACCGCCGAACCAACATTACACGCCAGTGTGCAGATGTCCTTAGTGTTGTGTGTCGAAGTACCGACAGTTCCGTAATAGTAAGTGATAAAAATCAAGCGAGGGTAGTTTCCGAAACCCGCGCTTCACGGAGGCGACGCTGAGCTCAACTAGTCTTCCCGTGACCACGGCCGTTGCAATACGGTCGAAACGTCGGGCCATAAACAAGGTATTTTACCTTAAATTATTCACGCGATTAAGACCCGTAATATATATATTTTAATAATGTGTACAAATCGCGAAAGTTTATCAACATTTATATACTTTGGTATTCTATAAATACATATTACTATAATATTATAAGATATAAGTTCTATACCGCAGCATTCGAATGTACCTGTTACCGACTGTTTTGCAATATATGTTAATTCTCTATAATTCAACCCTGCTCGTACAAAAATACCAGTTCCGCCACGTTTCACATTTCTGGAAAAGAAGGCAGCTGGACAAAAATTTGGTATGTATATCAAATTTTCATAGCCTGTCTCAATAAAATGTTCTGTAATACAGATAACATCTACAATGATTCCTCTATCAAATAACTCATCTAGTTTAACTACTAGTAAATCCGTTTTGTTCATGAGTCCTGCTATGTTCTGATGGAGAATATTTATGTAATTACTATAGAAAAAACTGAGAAGTTTGTGTGTCAGTAAGTAAATTATTTTGTTGCTTTTGGAAACAGTCGACCCCTGTGGGGGTAGTACCGGGGGTGTTCAGGTTTACAATAAGATCTTTTAAATCTGATATAACAATATTTAAGCCTTTGTTATTTAAACTCCCGTACCGTTTATTATAAGTGTCGTATGTATATGGAAGATTTAAATTTGAGTCCAAAATGTACGCATAGTTATATGTTTCAATATCTATATATAGTAAATTATTAAAAGTATCTATTCTACTATTAAACATTAAATTACGGTTGTTCATGTATTTAAAAGTTGGCAGGCATATAATAAAGTTTGTATGGTTCAAAGTATGCAATTTTTGACGAATAAACATAACTAATTCTATGTAATTTAGGGTTTTTTTGAAATCATCTTCGCCAATATAAATTATACAATAATCGGCGAATGTAAAGTTTCGAACTTTTCCATCAATATTGTTCAAAATCTGTTTTAAACCACATCTAGGCATATGATAATGACATATACTGTAGTTACATAGTTGAGTTTTTTGGGTCATTTTATATATTCTATTAGACGACTCGCTACTTAAGATACATATTTTATGCTTCACAGGACTCGGGGGCGGCGACAATACATCGTTGCTTTTGTTGATGCAGGTAGTCAGCGTCATTTCTTGAGTACTTCTACTTGCAGAGCCCGTATTGATATGAAGTGCACAATGATCGCTTCTTAGTTCTGAGGGTTTTTCCGAAGTCAATGTCTCAATTTTTTCTTTCATATTTTTTCACTGCTTACTTGAATCGGACTTAGGAGAAGAGTTGCACGTATTAGTGATTTCCTGATCAGCATTTGTTACAGTAGTTAACTTCTGTATTGTGTGAAATTTAGTGGGTGTAGAGCAACGTCGCTTACGTTTTTTGATAAGCGATGACAACGGTGTTACGCTATGGCTATCTGATAGCGTAAGATTTTTATAAGTTTCAGCAATTTTTTTACTTTTGACTAACTCACATTTAAGGTTACAGTTTTCAAAGTTTAAGTTTTCAATTTCTTGATGCGCAATAGCTAATTCATTGGTTAGATGCTCTAATTTCTGTTTGAGTTCATATACGGTTTGGCTATCATTCAATGATGTATCAGACAGAAGACTCATCGCAGTTGTATCGAATAAGTTTGTGTTCGAAACATCATCTAGTGAGACTGTTTTTTTAGGTCTTCGTAATCGAATTGTTACATTCTCCTCATCATTCATATTTGATGTCATTTTAAATAGAAAAATAAATACACTGACGGACTCATAAACTGCATCAAAGTTCAGGTTTACTCTAAAAGGATTTTTTTATAATAAGTATGCAAACTTTTTAGATTAAATTATATAAATATGGAAAGACTGGCTCTTAATCTTAAAAAAAAATTAAATTTAAAAATAGAACTGCGGTAAAACAAATGAATATAGCCGGGAAAAGAAAATTTACTCGTAGTATCAGATTTGCGTGTTATTTATAGCAAAGTTTTAAATTAATTCTCATTGATTTTTTTTGTTTGGATCAATTGAATTATTGTTACCAGCATAATTGTTGGGTTAGTTTTTTAACACATCGAGAGTTTTTGAACCATAATATGGATACTTCGTCCGAACAAGCGGCACAAATTGTAGCATTGGTGCGGGAGGGCTTGGATCAACGAACGATTGGTAGAAATTTAAATTTAAACCAGTCTACGGTTTGTAGAATATACAGAAGGTTTGTAGAGACAGGTTCTTACAGGAGGAGACGTGGTACAGGCAGAACTCGAGCAACCACAGGTCGTGATGACCGATTTATTGTTACAACTTCCCTGCGAAATCGTTTCCTCACGTCAGTTAACATCAAAACCGAGCTTAATGAAGTGCGTGGAAAAAACGTGTGTGCACGAACAATAAGAAGAAGGTTAAAGGAAGCGGCTATCACCCCTTTTAGACCAGCAAATGGTCCAAAGTTGTCTGCAGCTCACAGACAAGCTCGCTTAAGATTTGCGCGTCATCACCTGAATTGGACAGAAGAGCAGTGGGCCTCTGTATTGTTCACGGACGAGTGTAGGACATGTTTATATGGTGCAGATGGTCGCAGAAGAGTCTATCGTCGACGTGGGGAGCGATATGCTCAAAGTTGCATTGAGGAGCGTGTTCCTTTTGGAGGCGGTTCATGTATGGTCTGGGGTGGCATATCGATGAACGGGCGAACAGAACTTGTGTTCATAGACATGGTCCGTCAAAACGGTAATAGAGGGGGTTTGACAGCACATCGCTACATAACAGATATTAGAAGATCACGTGGTGCCTTACATGGGATTCATAGGCGAAAATTTTACTTTAATGCAGGATAATGCCCGGCCGCATGCAGCTGCACAAGTTCAACATTATTGCGAAGAGGTTGGGATACGTACAATGAATTGGCCAGCACGCAGCCCGGATCTTAATCCCATCGAGCATGTTTGGGACAATTTAAAAAGAGCTGTATATGCGTGAAACCCTTCGCCTACGACAGTGGCAGCACTAAGAACAGCACTTTCAGAAGAATGGGACAATATTCCGCAAGATCTTTTAAAAACCCTTATAAAATCTATGCGGAACCATACACCTTATTAAAACACAAATAAACCCTTGCATAAAGTTTGTGTCTATTGTTAAAACCAATTTTTTAATTAAACAATTTTTCCTTAAACTTCTGTTTTTTCTTCAAAAAAGGTCTTAAGGTCCTTTCCAGTACATAAACTTAAACTTAAAGATATGATCCTACGCTGTTTTAAAGTTCACGAACCAATCTAGAGGTTTCAATTTAAATCTGTATAGAAAGTTTGCATACTTGGTTAAAATATTTATTTCAAAGTCGTCTATTACTTTGATGCAGTTTATAAGTCCGTCAGTGTAAATTTAAAAATAATGACAATAATTGATTTTCAGTAGTGACATCTATTGGTTCTTGTTTTCTGTTGTACTCGATTGTTCGGCTACGCTCTAATAGATGGCGCTATATGCAATTTATATTCACAATTTACTTTCGAGAATTATTTATTATCTGTTGGTACTGCACTGTTTTATCGACATTGACGTATGAACTGATGTGTTTTTTGGTCTGTGAGTTATATAGATGTCACTAGGGTTCTATTGTTATGACTAAGTGTTTTGGGTGGCAGTTTAAATAAAATGAAAATTAACGACATGTATTTTGTTTACATCAATTTAAATAAGTCTATTGATTAGTTTCAGCAAGATTCTTTCTTTCTTTCCATCACAAGATTGTCACTGTCGGATTACACTTTGTTTATTGTGATTGCAATAACTATTTATATTGTTTTTTGTACACTGCACTATAAGTTGTTTTTATTAAGCTACACACACTATTTCAATGATATAACAATATATGGTCTTTATTGTCACGTATTGCACACAATTAAACTGTTCACTACAATAAACACACGCAATAACTATTTATTTGCAATTTTAATTACGGACTCCAATGTTTACCGTGCCACTAGCGACATCTGTCCTGATAAAATAACACTCATAATAAAAATAGCCAACTCTACAGGAAGGTACAATTTAATATTTACTTATATTAAAAACAAGTACTTTTAAGTTATGATGAAAACAAATAGGTGCCTTTAAATTTTGGGTTATAGACATAAGAAAGAAATTAGATTTTGAGTTATGTTTTTTTTTGTTTAATTGCCCATCCAATTCCAAAAGAAGTCTATATAGAGTCCACTTTTTTTACGGCTATTTTTATAATAAAATATAGCCTGATATTAAACCAATCTATTAATGAATGAATTTTTAAAATCGATCTAGTAATATTAGAGTTTATTCATTACAAACAAAAATACAAATAATTTATCTTTATAATCTGTGTAGATACATAAAGTAGATACGGCAAATAAACACAGCAAAAAAATAGTATTCGCCCACCCAGATATGAAAAAAACATAATTTTATAGAACTACCCAAGTTAGAGTCAACTCACGCACTGAGGCTCGTTCTACCAAACTTTGAGAATTAGAGTCGAATTTCACGGATTTTTATGGTTCCGTAGCCAAAATGGCCAAAACGGAACCGGAAATACGTCAGTCTGTCTGTCTGTCCGTTCGTTTGTCACAGGCATTTTACTCAAAGACTACTTAATGAACATTAATGAAATTGGTGAAAAGTGTCTTGTAGTAGCCGCTACATAATTTGATAGCTAAATAATAAAAATAAATATTTTTAGGGGGGGGCACCATACATGTATCAGAAGCTGAAAACATTTTTTTTCAGCAATCATCAACGTGTGGCACATTATTCGACAGGTCTTTTAAAAACATTTTAAGGTTTAAATAAACTTTTTTAATTATGTGAATATTTTTGGAAATAATCGCTTCAAAAGTTGCATAAATTGTGTACCCCATGTAACTTTTTAACCGTGTGACCAAAAAAAATTAAAAAAAACACAAAGGTAGCGTAGCGTAGATAAATACTTACTTAAATTATTTTCGACATGATCGTATATATCGTCATTGAGTTATTGCCGAAAACTGCGTTCCCCAGCAAAAGGGCGTAATTGCCATAAACATACGCTTTTCTGCGGGTGCAATTATTCAAATCGCATTTTTTGTAAGTAGTGTATTTATTTGTAATAACAGCTGCAGCATGGTCCGACATGCTCTTGCCAGGTGTTTTATCATTTGTCGTTACTTTAGAGTTCTTTACTGTACACTGTGACCAATTTATCATCTTACCTATATTACCAGAATGTAAGAGGCCTTAGAACCAAAATTAGCGATTTTTATATTTCTTTGCTGAATAACGATTATGACGTGGTAATTATTACTGAAACTTGGTTAAATAGCACAATTTTCGATCACGAGGTTATAGATCAGCGCTACAACGTCATCAGACGCGATAGGTCATCCACTTGTTCTGCAGCAACAAAGCGAGATAGCGGCGGGGTAATGATTGCAGTCCTAAAAAAGTACGAAGTGCTTAGGAAATCAAAATGGGAGTCAGTGGCTGAAGACCTTTGGGTTTGCCTAAAGTCAAACAGTGGCCTCTGTATTAACATTTGTGCATCCTACATACCCCCACCATTAAAATACGAATATGTTAAAACATACTTTGATGCCATCACAGATTTTATTCAAAACAAAATTCAGAAATCCTCTATTACTATTCTTACTGGTGATTACTACTTACCAGAAGCTCAGTAATCAAATGATACCGTAACGACAACAAATAGCATCACAAACCTTTGTCTTGATTCTATAGCATTTAACGGTCTGCATCAATGGAATACTTTCAGTAACGTCAATGAACGTATTTTGGACCTAGTCTTGTGCAACAACCCAGGAAATCTGACTATTTCAAAGCCTGAAATTCCTTTGCTCCCTTTAGATCCACATCATCCTAGTCTAGAAATTATTATAGACAAAAGAAGCCAATCAGAGGTTAAATGTAAGAAAGTTCCAACCTTTAACTACTTTCTGACAGATTACGATGCTCTTACCATAGATCTAAAAAACATTGATTGGACAGCACTTTGGGCGAAAGGTACAACAGTCGATGATATGCTCAATTTTTTTTATGATACTGTCATGCCCTTAGTTTTTAAGCTCACTCCACCGCGTAAGCCCTCTAATGAAAAAAATCCTATGTGGTATAGCTCTTCATTAATTAAAACCCTAAACGAAAAAAAGAAATACCATTCAAAATTCAAAAAATATGGTAATACCATGGATAAAATTACATTTAATCTTTTAAGGACTAGATGCGACACTATTATCAAGCAGTGCTACGCTAACTTCAAAAAACAAACTGCGGTTCACCTATATAATTAACCCAAATACTTTTGGAAGTATGTAAAAACCCAGAAAGCTTGAAGCGTATCATTGCCAAACGAAATGTATCTTGAAGCAGAAGTAGCAAAGGGCGGTCAAGCTATTTCAGATTTATTTGCTAAATACTTTCAATTAATTTAAAGCAACCAACAGCGTTACTTGTCGAATCACAGAGATATTATCCAACATTCCGGAGAAAACGTCCAAGCCATTAGTAATTTCTTAATAAATGAAATGGAAGTCTTAGAGATTTAGATAAACTGTCCCCATTTGTAATTAAAAAATGCTATTTAAACCTGTATATTCCTCTTACACTGCTATACAACACATCATTACGTAATGGAGTCTTTACTACAAAGTGGAAATTAGCACATTTGACACCCATATATAAATCTGAATCTCACGACAACGTCTCAAACTATTGGCCTGTATCTATTTTATCAGCATGTGGAAAAATATTCGAATCTATAGTCTACAAGAAAATCCTAACACACGTTACGTGCTACGTTAACCCAAATCAACATGGCTTCCTTCCTCGCAAATCAACTATGACTAACTTGATAGAGTATATATTTGACATTTCCAATGCTCTTGATAAAAACATGGAGGTACACGCCATTTACACTGACTTCTAAAAAGCTTTTGACCTCTTAGACCATAAACTGCTTCTGCAGAAACTAATACGTATAGGCATCCACGGTTCTTTACTCAGATGGTGTGAATCTTACCTACACAATCGCTCACAGTTAGTTGCACTTCGCGGCTTTACATCTTTTACTTTCGACGCGCTTACCGGAGCCTCCCAAGGATCACACCTAGGACCGCTATTCTTCTTGGTTTTTATAAACGATCTTTGGGACAAGATAGAAAGCAGTTTTAAATTGTATGCTGATGACTTGAAAGTATATCGAATAATATCAAACGCCCATGACATTTACCGCCTTCAAGAAAATTTGAGTCGTATTCTCGTATGGTGCCAAAACAATAATATGTCAATAAATGTTAAAAAATGCTTTCTTATAAAATTTACTAGAAAGAAAAATCCCTGTTGCGCAAAATACACCATCGAAAACTGTGAAAGGAAGTCCAAACTGTTCGCGATCTTGGAGTTTTATTAGACACCACTTTAAGTTTTAGACATCATATCAAAAGCTTAGTTTTAAAAACGTCCCAGCTGTCAGGTTTTATCACACGTCAGATGAAAATCTTTAAGCAACCCACTCTAACGATAACAATATATAATACAATAATTGCATTTTTGAAAGATAGAAAAATTTGAATCTAGACTCAGGAATCGAACCCGAGACTTCCGTAGCCAAACCGGGGCCAGAAGCGAACCACCTATCTGGACTATGTTACTAGATATCAAATTCTTGTATCTCTTAATGCTTTTACGGGTTAGGCCCCCGTGGCGCCATCTAGTCGGAAGTTAAAGAACTATCACGGCTTTTGTTATTGCTTTGTTACAGAGAGCATTTTAACAAATTATGATGACGCAGGCCGAATATTGAAGTAATTTTTATAGGCATTTCTTGCCAAAGACTTTACAAATACAATAATTGCGTTTTTGAAAGATTGAAAAATTTGAATCCAGACTCAGGAATCGAACCCGAGACTTCCGTAGCCAAACCGGGGCCAGAAGCGAACCACCTATCTGGACTATGTTACTAGATATCAAATTCTTCTATCTCTTAATGTTTTTACGGGTTAGGCCCCCGTAGCGCCATCTAGTCGGAAGTTAAAGAACTATCACGGCTTTTGTTATTGCTTCGTTACAGAGAGCATTTTAACAAATTATGATGACGCAGGTCGAATATTGAAGTATTTTTTATAAGCATTTCTCGCCAAAGACTTTACAAATACAATAATTGCATTTTTGAAAGATAGAAAAATTTGAATCCAGACTCAGGAATCGAACCCGAGACTTCCGTAACCAAACCGGGGCCAGAAGCGAACGACCTATCTGGACTATGTTACTAGATATCAAATTCTTCTATCTCTTAATGTTTTTACGGGTTAGGCCCCCGTAGCGCCATCTAGTCGGAAGTTAAAGAACTATCACGGCTTTTGTTATTGCTTCGTTACAGAGAGCATTTTAACAAATTATGATGACGCAGGTCGAATATTGAAGTAATTTTTATAGGCATTTCTTGCCAAAGACTTTACAAATACAATAATTGCATTTTTGAAAGATAGAAAAATTTGAATCCAGACTCAGGAATCGAACCCGAGACTTCCGTAGCCAAACCGGGGCCAGAAGCGAACCACCTATCTGGACTATGTTACTAGATATCAAATTCTTCAATATTCGGCCTGCGTCATCATAATTTGTTAAAATGCTCTCTGTAACGAAGCAATAACAAAAGCCGTGATAGTTCTTTAACTTCCGACTAGATGGCGCTACGGGGGCCTAACCCGTAAAAGCATTAAGAGATAGAAGAATTTGATATCTAGTAACATAGTCCAGATAGGTGGTTCGCTTCTGGCCCCGGTTTGGCTACGGAAGTCTCGGGTTCGATTCCTGAGTCTGGATTCAAATTTTTCTATCTTTCAAAAATGCAATTATTGTATTTGTAAAGTCTTTGGCAAGAAATGCCTATAAAAATTACTTCAACAATATATAATTCCATTGTTCGAAGTATCCTTGAATATTGCAGTGTTGTTTGGAATCCTAGTTACCAGGTTCACTCTGACAGCCTTGAGAGAGTCCAAAAACGATTTCTATACCATGTGACGTACACAGATAACACATGTAAGTCTCTCACATCCTACGACAAGCGATTGTCACATTACAATGTTTCTTCGCTCCACCGACGTAGGAAGACAACTGATATTATGTTCCTCTATAAGATTCTGCACGGATATGTAGAATCTAGCTATATCCTTGCAAATATATCCTTCAGTGTTCCTCGCGTTGGCAGCCGTCTGGCTAATAGGAAAACATTTGAACTTCACACCTGCAGAACTAACATCGGGCAACATTGCCCTGTCTATCGCATGAGTTCTTGTAACGCTGTCCGAAACGATGTTGACATATTTAATGGTTCTATCGCCTCCGTTAAAAATCGCTAAAAACTGTATCAAAATGTTCCTCTTAAACAGTAGTAGCAATTGACACATATTAAATTATAAAAGTTATGACACCTTATTAAAAATGCATGCTGTGTTTGCATATTATAGAGTACAATTAATCATATTTAATTAACAGATGTTTCATGTATTTTTCTTAGAATTGTATTCAGTTTTGCAGACCATAATAAAAAAAAAAACAAGACAATCATACACCTGGGTCCTTAATCATTATGTTTTTTTTTTTCGTTTTCGGAGCAACCGCGCGCGAACTGGCGCATGCGCGGTGCGCTCAAAGATGTCCGCGCGCATGCGCGATGCATTTATAAGCGCAGGTCTCTATTTACCATTATGACAAGATTTTGACAGTTAGAAGCGCGGGCTTAAAAAATAAATAGTGATTAGGGACCCAGCTATAATTAGTAAATACGACGCCACAGTGTATGTACACTGTTCCGAGGTATGTAGCTCGGAAATAGATTTTTATTTAAATGGTTTACTTAAGTTATCATAATTAAAATATTATGATTACCTAACATAAAACTGCCTTCAAAAATATAAAAAAGATAACGTCTATGAAATTGCATTTTCGTGATAGGTATACAACGGTAGTTATGAACCAACTAGGCAGTTAGGAACCAACTACGCAGTTAGGAACCAACTAGGTAGTTAGGAACCAACTAGGCAGTTAGGAACCAACTAGGTAGTTAGGAACCAACTAGGTAGTTAGGAACCAACTAGGTAGTTAGGAACCAACTAGGCAGTTAGGAACCAACTAGGTAGTTAGGAACCAACTAGGCAGTTAGGAACCAACTAGGCAGTTAGGAACCAACTAGGTAGTTAGGAACCAACTACGCAGTTAGGAACCAACTAGGTAGTTAGGAACCAACTACGCAGTTAGGAACCAACTAGGTAGTTAGGAACCAACTAGGCAGTTAGGAACCAACTAGGTAGTTAGGAACCAACTAGGCAGTTAGGAACCAACTAGGTAGTTAGGAACCAACTAGGTAGTTAGGAACCAACTACGCAGTTAGGAACCAACTAGGTAGATAGGAACCAACTAGGCAGTTAGGAACCAACTACGCAGTTAGGAACCAACTAGGTAGTTAGGAACCAACTACGCAGTTAGGAACTAACTAAGTAGTTAGGAACCAACTACGCAGTTAGGAAAAATATTTATCATCTAATGCTGCGGTATTTTGAAACCTTATTTTCTCCTCAATTTGTGAAGGAAATACCCTAAAGTTAGGTAAGTGTTTTCGATAAAAAATATATCGCTTATAATATTTCAATCAAACAAAACGAGTCAGCTGCTAACGTCAAACAGACTGATTTGCCGATTTTTGCAGAAGCGGCGGGAACCCTAATGGCTAAGGCATCGGTCTCGCAATCGTGAGGTCGCGGGTTCGAACCCTACCCATTATACTACGGACGTGAACCCACTCCTAACACAAGCCTTTGAGCTTAGCTGGAGGGGTTCACAAGATCGCTAGTAATGTGGGACTCAATCCCACATTGCTAATAAATTTTCCTAAAAAAAAAAAAAATTTAGAGAGTACACTCACTAAAGCAGTCCTTTACTCATTTAAACGTGAACAGATAAATTATTAATTGAATAATGTAGCTTTTAGACAAAAAGACCTTGTAAATTGCTTAAAATTTTTCAAATACTTGGTGCCATTTTAGAACCCCTCGGAATTGGGTGCCTTTACCAATTAAGTATTTCTCAGATATTTTCTGTTGTCCACGTAGAAAATTATTATTCCATGGGTTGTTAGTAAACTTTAGCAGTTACATGTTTCGATTCGTGGATGTAGCCGCTATACCCTGTCGAAGTTGGGTCCAGGGTGTACGCATCTGTTCGTTTTCGAGTCAGGCATAAAAGTATGTGTGCCTGTTTGGATTAATTTAGTGGCCTATGACTGCTTATTTACCAATTATTTTGTTTTTTAGGGTATAATCGCTATTTTAAGCCGATTTTATTGCGCGTGAATAGGTTAATTGCCGTGGTAATTTATTTCCTTAAATCTCATTTGCCTTGGCCCCAATATGACCACAGGAATTGTTAAATGTCATGAAAATTAGAATACTATTTTACTGGTTAGGTACCTACATAATACTGGGCTGAATGAAAAACTAGTAAAGAGATTCATCAATCCTAAACCATCTTGACTGTTCAGCCTACGTTTCCACGAGAAAGAGTTTCTATATTATTGTTCTTTGTTTTCATACAACTTACCTATGAATTAATTTCGACAAGCCTTCACGTTCTTTTGTCTCATTTTGGTGGTATTCTTACCCGACTATGGCAAAGCAAAAAAGGAAGGGTTATGTTTTTGGCAGTCTGTATGTATACGTTTGTATGTTAGTTTGCATTTAGGTACGTGTGTTCCACCGTAGCGCCTAAACTACTTATCCGATTTCGATGAATGAAAGCTTTGAACTTTGAATACCAATTTAAAATAAATATAAAGCCACCTTACGCAGCTTTGATATTTGTTAAATAACTCACGTATCGCTTTTGGCAAACTGATTTGTTAATATACATTGACTATATTGCTCAATATCATTTAAAAACCGTTATCAATACTCCCAGACACTTTCTATCGGCATAATTATATTACCAATACTTTAAAGCTCACAAGAGCTAGCTCACAATGCTTTCAGTAGGTATCAATGCGTGTATGTGTGTTATTATAACAAAAGATGTCGAGCTTGATATACGACAAAATAGCATGAATCAAACTAACTTAAAAAAATAGCTTGGTTTTAATTTAATATTGAAGTTTATTTTACATTAAACAATATTCCTCTATCGTTATTATCAATAACTTAGTTAATCAAGGAATCGAAAGAAAGATTTTGTTAAATTTATACAAAATTTGCCAGCGGAACCACCAAAATGACAAACACGGCGAAAATAAAGAAGTTTTTGTAGAATAACAGTGAAAAATAATAAAGAATAACAGAAAATGTATAAAATGAATGAAAAACAAAGTCAATAGCCTATACTAGCAAACCGTGAGACGATACACCAAAATGTACAAGTTTTGTATTCCCATGGGCGTTAAATATTTCATTTTCAATCGAAGATCCGGCACTGCTTACATGGCCTCACATTCTCATGTACCCTAGGGCCCCGAAATGGGTTAAGACGGCCGTGCCCCCCTCCCCTTGGATCCGCCTATGGGTGCCTAACTACTAACTAGTGGAAACAAAGCATAGGTATACTCAGTTTTGAAAAGCCGATAATGATCAATTTTTTCACGGAAGCGAAGTAGCAGCAACAGCTACTTTGTATTAGGAACTAGCTGTCCCGCGCAACTTCGTCTGCGTAAATTTTCCCCGTTTTTTAAACATTTCTCATTGCTGCTCCGCTCCTATAAGTCGTAGCGCGATGTTATATAGCCTAGTCCTCGATAAATGGGCTATCCAACAAAATGATATTTTTTTAAATCGGACCAGTAGTTCCTGAGATTAGCGCGTTTAAACAAACAAACAAACAAACAAACAAACAAACTCTTCCGCTTTATAATATTAGTATAGATTCGTTTGGATGGATTGCGACGTGACGCAGGTCGTCGCTCCTTGTTCTATATAGAAAGCGTATAGCGGTGATGGTTTAATCATTGCCTAATTAGTTCATTATTAATTTAGTCACGATTCATTCCTTCGTTCGTCGAACATGAAATTTTGTAGAAATAGTTGTTTTTTAAAATCCTTTCCTGCAACTCCAAGGAATCCCTTGGAGTTGCAGAAAAGGATTTTAAAAAACGAAAGAAGCGGGCGAAACGTATACACAATTAAAGGTACAATGAGTTTAAAATGCTATAGGTATTTTATGAGAAAATAAACTTCAAATGATGTAAATATAATTACTATTTATTGTCCAGGTTAAGGCACATATAATTATTATAATCTTAACACAACTTAATTTATTTTAATTATATGTATAGTTGACATAAATATAACCTAAATCATAAACTGTCCCATAAGGGTAGTCTGTTAATCACATGAGGCTTGATAGGTAGCGCAGGGGGTTCCGAAATATTACTAGTAGTAAAAATTCACTTGTATTTTTTTGTTTAACGCGGAATTTTCACCCATTCGATACGTGTGATTGGTGCAACAACGGCCCTATCTGGTTCAAGCCCCCAAATAACAATCCAAGCCTCTCCTAAACGACAATCCTGTATCCGGACTGCCACGTATCACCAGAGGGGACGGGGGTCAATGGATAGCTTAAAAAAACATCACGTAATTATTGGATAACACCATAAGTAAGTAAAGACGACTTTGAAAATGCATATTGGTTTTAGAAATTGTGAAGTTTAACCTTCCATCGTTCGTCTATTACTGAATATTACCTATTGGATGATTTCTCTTTCCCACGTTGCTTTTAGAGGAGAATTATTAAAACGAATGGTACCTAAACAATTTAATTTCTGAAAACTGATATTACTTTACTAAAGTAAAACTTATATTTTCTCATTGCCCTTGATCGTTGTTCACCTCAGTCGACTAGGTACCTATAAGTAGTAGGGAAATATGCGTTTACTGCAAATTAAGGACAAATATCTTTTTAATTATACGTACCTACTAATATGCTTTAAACAATTGCTTTAGAATTGTATCTGAGTATGTATATAATTTCTTTTTTGATTATTACGAAAAAATAATGAAATAAGTCCAAAATAGGAAGTCGCTGACAACGCAACGCTACTGGTCAAATCAACGTGACATAAAAATCTACAAATGTTACGCCATAATCTATAAATGCTCTAAAAGAACCTGTTTTTGACGTGATAAATAATCTTCGAAATCGATGACACACGAAAAAGCCACGGTCATCACGTTCCGCCTGCTGCTAGGCTGAAGAATTGTGGCCGTCGGTTAAAGCTGTCACAGGCATGGTTGCTAAGCAACAGGAATTGTTTATTACAATGTCATCAATGTTTTCTTATGACGATTACACGTAAAATTATCGTCCATAAACCGACTTTACTGACTACCATTTTTTAACAGACTTCAAAATAGTTTTTCGGGGCTGCGTTTTTTTAAATACGAAAAAAAATACACACATAGGTTTTCCCTTTATTTCTATGGTAGGGACACAGAATGTCCTTATAATGACGAAAGCATACAATGTACTTTTTAAAAATAAGGCGGTAAAAAACTCAAAACTGAGCGACGGTTGAGTATTCAGGCATATGGCAAAAAACTTAAACTCAGAATCAGACTATTAATAATTTGACAACACATTATTTAACCAAGGTAGGTATTGAGCCGTATCTGTGAACACGATGTATTCGTCGAGGTTGCAGTTACTGCCGTGGGGGCGGAGAGATAAGGACACTACGCCCCGAAGCTGCCAAACGCCGTTCTTCTCGATATACAGCCCGCCGCCGGAGTCGCCGATACAAGGGCCGTCGCCATTACGATCACCTGTAAAATGTAAAATATCTAAGTGTAGTGTGTATCTATTTTTCTCAACTTTGAAGCAAATTCATCTCAGGTGGAGAGTGGAATGCAAAAAATACGTACTGGGGTTCCCGTACCACGCTGACAAGAGGCCGGTCGCTAAAACCCTATCTAGATGCCTACCATCTGTCACCAATCTCATCTGGTGTACTAACATACTGGCCAGCTGACCACAATAAGCTACCGGATCTTTTGGACTTTTTCATAACCAAAGGCATTAGTCAACTCTACACCTCTGAAGAATCAAATCTCAATGGATCATCTGATCACACGCCAGTTGGGCACTACAGCCATTAACGTGGAGTCAATGAAGTCACTATCCAACTATAAATCTGGCAAGGCTTTCGTAATTACTTGGAAGACAGCATTCAGTTAAATAAACCTATGAAAACCCAAGAGGATGTCGATGACGCTTGTAAATATCTGACTAACTTGATACAGGTATCTGCTTGTAAAAACACCCCTTATCTCCACCGGCCGCCCATGATCTCACCTCAATCGGATGACATTAGAGCAAAACTCGCTGAAAAACGACGTTTAAGAAGAATCTGACACTAATCTCAGCTCCCAGCAGACAAAACTGCATTTAATCTAACCGCCAAGCTACTGAAATCGCTTCTCCAAAATACTGCTAATGCAAAATTCCGAAAACTTTCAGATGTCCCTACCGATCAGACCCATGTCACTAAAAGAAGTAGCTGAAGAAATTAGAGGTTTGGATCTCAATAAGGCCCCAGGTTTCGATTTTATCTTCTTACTCCCACGGGCTTTAAGAAATGACTTAGAAAATGCGAAACACAATCCAATTTTAAGAGATCTCATTTCCCAAACCTCTGGAAAATATCTCAAAAAATAATGATATATAAACCGGGAAAACAGCCGCACGAAGTTTTATCAAAACTATAGGAGAAAATCTTCGCAGCCCGGTTATCGGATCACATGAATATCTGCGATATCATTCCTGATCACCAGTTTGGGTTTCGTCAAAAGCATTCTAACGTCGAGCAAATGCAACGAGTCCACCGCGAAACCAGACGCTGCTTTGAGAGAAAATTACTGCTCAGCGGCATTCCTGGACGTGCGGCTTTCGTCAGGGTCTGGCACAAAAGTCTTCTATGCAAACTCACTCCCTGTATTGTATTATTAAATCCTATCTTGAAGACAGATATTTTCAGATTTCTATATTTTCTCTGTTTTAACAAAGAGAGGATCATGGATCTATACTTGGACCTGTGTTATACAACATATTTACTTCCGATCTACCTACTGAAAAAGTCACTGTGGCAACTTACGCTGATGACGTAGCTTATCTTGCTAGTGATGAGGATCCGGTTGAAGCCAGTAATAAACTCCAACAATTACTCGATGAAATCTGTGGTTGAGAAAGTGGCGAATCAGAGCAAACACACGAAAATCTCTACATTACATTTACTCTACGGAGAGCAAACTGCCCTTCTGTTAAACTTGGAGATCATCCCCTGCCAGATGCAGAGTTTGTAAAGTACTTGGGTTTTAATTTGGACAGAAGATTCACATATGGAAGAAACCTGTCGTAGCTAATCGGCAGAAATTCCACCTTGTTTGTTGATAACAAGCTATTGATTTACAACACAGTCTTAAAATCAGTTTGGACCTACGGTATTTCCTTATCACCGCTAGTAAAAGCAACATCTTGTGCCTTCTGAGAGTACAAAACTACATTATTCGCACTATAACAAGTGCCCCATGGCTTGCCACAACAAATAAGATCCACAAATACCTGAAAGTGCCTACAGTTCAATCTGACATCGAGAGATTCAAAGATATATACGCACAACGTTTATCAGAGCATTCCAATATTTTGGCAAAACAGCTATTAGAACCATCATTGACGCCGAAGAAACTGAAAAGGTAAAATGTGTGGTGATAAGGCAGACGAGGCGCAGTTTTGAAAAGTGCTGTAACTGTCACATAAAGTTGAATAGCATAGATACAAATAGGTAACTACAGTAAAATCGGGTTTGAATGACGCCCAAGGGACCGGTGATATTACGTCGTAATAACCGGACGACGTACTAAACAACACAATTTTAATGTTTATAATCAGATACATAATGTATTTATTAATATTGACGAGTTCCTTTGCTGGTTGCTGCAAATGTCCAATGCACAGGTTAAAAACACTATGAGGTACCTGCACTGTATTTTGATTGCAAAATATAGTGAAGTATGAAAACACAAGCAAATCACAGTCTTTTTAATAGATTTTTTCTGATCTTTTAATATGAAATCACAACAAATGTAATAAAACCTATCAAGGTCATTACTAGTACATCTCAGCTTACCAGACACGATGAAATATTTTGGTAATTCTTACCTACGATTTATTTGTAAACACGTCAACGCTCGTCGTCGTGGTAACCGGATAATATACTAGTCTCTGTGGACAAATTTGTGTGAATTTCCGTCGTTAAAAGCGGAATCATAATAAACGGATGTACTTTCATAGTGGCTTATATTAAAACCAAACATATGCTTATATTTACGTCGCTTAAAGCGGTTGGTCGTTATATGCGAAGTCGTACTAAATGGACTACACTGTACTTTAAAGCACGACTCTTACTTAGATAAGTATCTATCGTTTGTGTATTCGACGGATAGATACGTTAGGTGCCTACCTGCACAAAACGTATTGCCCGAGGTGACACTATGAAACTCTATATTGCTAGCTCGACATGTATTGCTGCTGACGATTGGCATGCGGACCCTCCTCGGCTCCCCTGCCCCCCTCTCTCCGTAGCTATTTTCACCCCATCCTGCAACCTGTGGATTGATAAAAGAGGTTTCTTTAGTAGGTACGTACCTTCCAGCATCCCACTCCGGCTTCACACGGACTTTTCTTCACTATCTATGTATATACTCAATATGCATGCAGGGGAGACCAGGTATGAAAGTAACGCGGGGTGAACTTAACAACTGAGTTTATGACTTAAATTATATTGATTGCATATATGGCTGTATCACCGTTAATAGCGCTCTTGGCAATATGCCCTCAGGTTTTGAACCTACAGAGGCGATGCCGCAAAAATACCTCCAAAGTATGATATGAACGTTTTTAGGGTTTCGTAGCCAAAATGGCAAAACGGCACCCTTATAGTTCCGTCCGTCCGTCCGTACGCACTTTTGCTAAAAGACTGTTAGTGCTAGAAGACTGTAATTTTGCACAGAAACATATATTACTTATGCCGATAAAGTGAAAAAATAAAATCATGAAAAACATTTTTAGGGTACCTCCCCTATAATATATGTAAAGTGGGGGTGTGCTTTTTTTCTCACCTACCCCATCGTGTGGGATATCATTAGATAGGTATTTTAAAAACGTTTCGAGTTTGGCAAGATGATTTTTAGATTTAGGGATCCGTTTGTAAAATATTAAGCTTTAAAGTGCAAATTTTTGTTAGAGTCAAGTGCCCCCCCCCCTGCCAGCTAAATGGTTGATGTGGGGTATGTGAAAAAAAAATCACGGTAGTAGTAGGTTTATATAGTGAATTTAAAAGGGAAACTATCACAGCTAAGTAGGCTTTACAAGTTTACGAGGAACAGCTGATCAAATGAGAAGTAACAAAAATTTCGTACAAATTCCATTGAAAAATATTATTAAGTAGATATAACGTTGTAAGTATGAAACAAAAACAACAGAAAACCCACTTCTTAAGCCACATTATTCGGATGGGGGGGGGGGGGGGACTACAGAACTCTACATTGTGCGTGACCCGACATGCACTTGCGCGGTTTTTTTAATTGTATTTCTCTCGTTTATTAAAAGGTATAATGTGTTTATCATATTCGGGATAATTTAAAGACAGGAATAAAATAAACAAATTGTTGAAAGAGGACTGATAAGTCCTTAGCTCTTTGTTTTTATCGATCTTGGCTATTTCCACAGATTGGCTTCTATCAGTTAAGTAGGTATATAGCCAGTTCAATGCGAGTCCCCGAATTCCATATCTTTCAAGTTTTTTTATCAGCAGATGATGGGATACACTATCCCCTTATCTTATCCCCTTTTTTATATAGTGGTTTTACAATGGACCGTTTGAGTAAATTTGGAAAACGACCATTCATAAATGATAAATTAATTAAATACGTTAATGTAGGAGTAACTTCCTTTGAGCAGGCTTTGAGAATTTTAGTTGCTATTTTGTCGTAACCTTCTGCGTTGGTGTTATTCAAGCCCATTACAATTTCGTTAGTGTCACCAAAATTATACGGGTGTAAAAAAATGCTGTTTTGCAAGTCTGCCCTGCATGTACAATGAGCATAGTTATTCACATAAGTCAAACCAACAAAAAAATCATTAAATGCTTCTGTTATATCACATGGGTTGCTAAGAAGCGCATTTCCTTTTTTAATAGAGTGAATAAATTCAGTTTGTTTGTATGTTTCGGATTCTTGTTTAATTATTTGCCAGGATGTCTTGCATATATTTTTCGAGTTTTTTATCATGTTTGAGTTATGGTTTTTTATTGATTGATTAATGCATTTACGCAGGAGTTTAGAATATTTAATATATTTTGATTTAGTGTAGCTAGATTTATCTATTTTGTTACTTTCATCTTGATTATTATCAAAGGATTTTTTTATATAAGTACCTAATACATATTACTTCCAAAATGCCTAAAATACATAAACCAGCGACTTGTAGACATTTAGTTAGGTACTGCAAAACAACGGATTCAGCGGCTGAAGAAATATGTACCTACTTCTCAGATATCTTTATTACCTGCTCTTGACGTAGCGTTAAGAGTAAAGAAGAATTCATATCAGCTTGTTCTTTTGTACAATTATTTATGGTATCTATAAAAATATCCTTAGGTACTTAACTACATGTACCCACCTTATTATAATTTACATATATCCGTAATTTAATACACGTAAATAAATACTACTTTTGAGTAGGTAAATGTTGATAAACTTTCGCGATTTGTACACATTATTAAAATATATATATTACGGTACGGGTCTTAATCGCGTGAATAATTTCAGTCTTCCCGTGACCACGGCCGTTGCAATACGGTCGAAACGTCGGGCAATAAACAAGGTATTTTACCTTAAATTATTCACGCGATTAAGACCCATAATATATATACTTTTGAGTAGTTGTAGGATGTAACAACTAACTTTTATCACAGCTATTGTCAAGTAGTGTAGCATTCTTTTTTAAATTTTCAGTAGTACCTACTGAAAATTTTAAAAAGAATGTTTGCTTACTTTTTTAGTATTACAGTTATAATCATGTTATACCTTTTTGAAATGCTTAGCCCTTTCATTTAATACCCATATTGCAGTATTCGAAACACATTTTTTTCACACCTCTTAATTCTGACATCAAACGTCACTTATCTAAAAACACATGGGCGGTCAAGACGAATCTAACGACGTCCTAATTGTATAAATCCGTTTAGTGGTTTGTGAGATATGGGGTAATAAAAATATTACATACATACATACAAGATACGCGCGAAAAACATAACCCTTCCTTACAGTCGGGTAAAAAAGGTAAAAAATAATAAGAAAATCCAAAAGTAGGTAAGCTATGAATTTAAAATAAAGTTTTTACCTGCGAGGAAAAAAGTACTGGTCGAGCATTGATTTTATCATTAAATTAAATCAATTACCTAGGAACTACTCTAAGTTACATCCATCTATACAAGATAATTACAGAATTAAAATTAAAAAAAAAGGAGGGCAAAACCGTTTAGGCGACAAGAATTCCTCCCCATCGATGACAACAGGTAACGTTCCCAGAAGGCTGGCAGCATTGCCACGTTGGATGGCAATGCTAATTCTAATTCAAAGAAAAGGCCAGCTTTCTGGTCACGGGAGGCACTGATAAGATTACCTAGGTATATCAATAATCTTGTCTTCAATGATAAACTCGGATGTAGATGTAGCGTTTCTATCGACGACCCATGATAGTTTACACATTCTATCTACCCCCTCAGCTAGTGTTCAGGACGTCACGATGACATAGATTAGAATTTATGAAGATAAGCTTTTAATATTGATGTATGTGTATACAAATATATACATTTCACTTTCATTTTTCAAACGAAAGTTTAATAACTTAGGGCTTTATATTCAAAATAACTTTAGATTCTATTCACGATTTCATTTAAATATGTCAAAAATAAAATAACGTTGTTAATAAGTTAATTATTTATTTTGTTATGCAAACAACTTTTTTTTAAAGTGTAAACTTATTTAGCGGTGTTATGCACTTTTTTTGGGATGGGTAAAAAATGTTAAACTCGCGTCAGGACACCTGATCAAAAATTCGTAAGACGAATGAAGTAATGTCCCCCTCTCTTTCTACCGCGCGGCGAAAATGTATGCCTGCCATGCTCCTGTTTATGTTTGTGTACGATAGCGCAATAGATGAGTATTGATTTTAACCACATAAATGATAGTACTTTTAACCTGATAAATAAAGCAATTGGTGCGAAATTATTCCCTAACCATTCCAAAATATTCAAAAATGCACAACGTTAATGTTCAAGTTTTTACTTTTGCCGGCACTCCCGGAGTGCAACTCGTTGTTTTTTTTTATATATATCTAATCAGTATATGTCATAGATAGCTGAAATACTAATCTATGACATATACTGATTAGAGTTTTGATATTCAAAATGTTCAATGAGATAATACGTCGCAAATAAAAATTGTTACGTTCACCCTGGTTTCCCTACAACATAATTACATCACTTATAATTAGTTTCCGTGTGCTTGTGCGTGTGCGTGCGTGCGTGCGTGCGTGCGTGCGTGCGTGTGTGTGGTGTGTGTGTAACTTTGCAGCACAAAGTACTTACAACGCCTTTAGTCCCCACGATTCGATTAATGTCTGGGTTACCTCTCCATAAGCAGATAGGTCTGATAAACTTGCTGAAAATGACTTGCTTAGTCAATGTCATCACCATAATGTCATCTGAAATAATAACGTCATTTTAAAAATGCAAGACGTGTCTGTGAAGTGGAGGATGTACTCACAGATGCGATTCTTGTATTATATTTTTTTTCCTAAAGGAAGATTAGATTGATACATGCGAAAGGGGGTAGTAGCGTAGCTTAGGCTCATTGACGTATAGAACTGGGTTCATAATGACGTTCTTTTTTTTCGATTTCGCGGTGCGCTCTAAATGTCCGCCGCGCATGCGCGTTGATGCATTTCTAAGTGCAGCTCTCTATCTATAATTATGACAAGATTTTGACAGTTCGCAAGGGTTTGCCGCGAAACCGAAAAAAAAGAACGTGAAAGACCCTGGACGACGCCATCCCTTTCAATTAAAAAGTAAATATTGACTGCAAAGGGTGAAAGAGAGAAAAAACTTGTGCGGCCTTTGACAGGTATTGTCCACAAAGCAGCGTTGTCTCTTTCTAGAGTGGTAAATTTTGTGAGGTTATGGCGCAGTCCTGTGGGTCTAGACAAAGTCACTTTCGAAAAGCGAAGTCGTTATAGAAAAGAAATATAGTATAGAATTTGACGTTTGCGATGGAGACCATAGACATTTTTTTATTTTTTTGCGAACGATTAGTACGGCGTTAACGAATGTACCTTGTCTAACCCCCCTGTTCTCTACGTCAATGTTAAACTACAAATAATAGACGGATTTTTTATTATATTAGTTTAAAAATTAAAAAAATAAACTTCAGAAAAAAAATCGGTGGTAAAAATAACGTTTGGCAGCATGTGGTAGATGTGTCGAATACTCAAACACCACATATAAAGGAAACCTCGAATATAATTTGAACTATTTGGTTTGACGTTTTTTTACTTTGGATCTGAGTTGGATAGCCAGAAAAGTGGTATTGAAATATATTTGTTGAATAATTATTGATATAAGCGAGTGACCGGTGTTAATTCATTGGTTATAATTGTTGTATACGCTTGACTTTTATAAAGCCTTTGCCGGAAAATCTATGATCCTGAGGTACAGTCCTAGTACCTGCTCTCCTGGAAGCTCGTCGGCGTTACTCTACCGTCGCTTATATATAAAGATAGTATCATAATGCAGTCCACATTATAACTTACATAATTGTAATCAAAATATTTGTAATTTGAAGGTCTAAGGTCTAAATCTATCTCTTTCTTATGACCTCTAGACGTCCATCCAGACGACAGAGGTAGATAGACCTTCAAAATAAATCATTGACTTCCAGTGTGAACTCTGTATCTTCCATTGATCGATATTATTGGTAGCAGCAGAGAGGTCCGTGGCTCAATGGCTACCGATCAAATTGAGAGATAACTGAGATTAAGCAACATTACCACTCGTCGACCCATAGATGTTGATCGTATTCGAAGAATATCACACCTCTTCGTGCCTCGGAGAGCACATTAAGCCATCGGCTCTCTCTACGACCGTGTCGGATTTGCGTCTCATCGGACTATGAAAGTTCCCCTACCTCCTCCCGAAATTTTAAAAGGTTCATTGGGCCGTTGTTAAGTCTATTTCAACCATACGTTATACCCCCTCCCCCCTTGAAATTTTATACGGTACATTTGGTAGGTGTCAATGACTTTTACGCCACGACTGGGGTTGCAATTGACTTATTACCGTCCGGTAATGAGTCAATTGCAATCCCAGTCGTGCGAGTGACTCAAGATGTCGATGTTGAGTCAATTACACCGCCCGCCTCCGCCCTACGCCCATAGGTATGGGTTTCAACAATTAATAAAAAACACTCACTTGCTAATGATGTATCGTTGTATGCTTCATGTATGTGTGCAGCTGATAGGTCTGAGATGATGATGTCGCTCCATTCGTCGAGATCGTGCACTCCAACCTTCACCAACACGTCTGTTTTCGAAGACTGCACTCGGCGCAATCGCATGCAATGGGCAGCTGCAAATATAATAAGATGAACCGTGAAGTAATCCTGTTTGGAGGGCAAACTAGTGCCAGTGGCGTTTGGCGTACCTTCAACGTGGCATGTAAAGGACACGCCACGATGAAAGGACGCCAAATGCTATTAAAGAGCCTCATGTTCATATTGTGTCGTGAGAGTGATAGGTACTCACACTCGCTGGTATTGAGTCAAGTCAATGTGCGAGTGACTGGGCGATTGCTTATAGTGAAATGCACCCTCCCCCCTCCGATTTGGGGCAGAGGTCCCCCAAATCGTGCGAGCGACTCCCCCTTGTCGTAAGCACGTGCTCTAAATAAAACAAAACACTGAAGACGAAAGAAAATCCTACATAATCACAAGTACTAAATGACTAACACCAATGAATGACAATTAGACAGGATGGACTAAGTCTTTTAAAAGCTGCGCATGCCCATGTCTGGTAACTCTGTATAGGGCTTAAAATACCTTCCTACTATTTTTTATTTCAAAATGGTGACCCAATTGATAAGGTAAAAAAATGCATCGCTAAATATTCATATTATTTTCATATTCGGAAATGTTAATTTCTTAATTTTAATTACAACAACCTGTGCCTGCGGCTTCGTTCACGTGAAAGACAGGTTTTAATTATGGTAGTTTAAGTTGCGATATAATTGCTTTTCTTTTTTGTTTGGTGGGAGCGAGTGTTGTAGCGCTATTTCTCTAATGAGAGAATGTTCCGAATTGTTTCCTGTTACTGAAGATCACCTGGGTGTAGACAGGGAGTGCATTTAATGCACGCTGCATCTTGGTCGCCGCGTGAGCGAGGATGAGATATAGGCGGCGTCGTCTGCGTATAGGGCCAATATGGCGCCTCCAGCGACGGGGATGGCATCCGTGCGTGTGCTTGGTGTAGCAGACGGGCGAGAGGCAACTTCCCTGGGGCACGCCGGCTCCCATGGTGTGCTACGCCGTAAACTTCAAAGCGTCGGTCTTGTAGGAAGCTGGCCACAGTCATAACAATTCGGCGAGGAGTAGTAGACGTGGACCAGACGGGATCGAACGCCATCTCCATATCGAGGAGTTCTGCGACCGTGCTCTCCCTCTTGTTGAGGGCGACAGTCACAGAGTGCCGCACCCTCGCAAGCTGGTGCGTCGTAGAGTATTCGGCACGGAAGTTGAACTGTTCGTCGCGCGGCTGGATGTGCAGCGTCAGAGATTTTCGACGGCAGTGTGATGGGCTGACTGCTTTCGGGCATCAGTATGTTTTTCCCAGTTTTGGGCAGCATTATGACTCGGCCAAATCTCCTACGTATTGAAGTCGGCGATTACGGTCAGGAGTGGCGAGTCCAGCAGGGTTTGGACATCAGCCATGTTGAAGCGGACGTTGGCAGCTTGTAGAACGCGTACATACGGTTTGGCTGCGGCAGCGGTAGGTGGACGATCTTTCTCTTCACTAGGATCCGCTAATCCCCTATACACAGGTCCAGTGGGGGAGATGTGGTCCTCTCGATATACCTGGACATCTTCAACTTGATGTTGAAGCTCATCAACCTGCCGCTGTGAGACAAGCAACCTCAAAAGCCGGCTCTTCTCGGGGGACAATCCGTCGGCGTTTCAGCAGCAGATACGTAGGGGACTACCGGCCATTGGCGCAAAGGTCCTCTACGCACAGCAGGATGACTGGGACCGGGTCCTATCCTTCCTGGATGGTCATAAGTACCTTGTTTAGCGCTCCGTGATGAGTGGGTCCGTCTTGACCGTTGCCCCCCCCAGACGGTTGTCTTGTGTACCGAATTTCTTGTATTGTATTAAATTTATTTGCCCATTTGCCTCCTGTGCCTCCTCAGAATGATTTTTTTGAGGTACCCACCCCCCGTCGTGCGTGCGAGTACGACTCACACTTAGTCGGTGTCGTGTCGGGCGAAACGCCCAATCGTCGGAGCGGCTTGTACAGCCGGTTGGGTAACATGTTGGGCGGCACGTCGGACGACATGTTGGGTGGCATGAAGGGCGACACGTTGGGCATTATGGTGGTGTTGGACAGCATGTTGGGCGTCAGGCTGGGCGACATGTTGGACAGCATGTTGGACAACATGTTGGGCGTCTAATATTTGGGTGAGCCATGATTCGGGAGCGAAGAATCTTAACAGCGCAATTCACAATGACGTCATATACTATTGATATTAGGGGCGAAGCTTCTAGTCTCTCACAAAATATATGTACTCACAATAATAATTTACAACAGTCACCCAAAAGCTGTGTGAAAGTACCTAAATACCAAATACCGACTCATTAGGTATTCGTTTACTGTGTTTTTTATATTTAGGGAAGGTAGGTACCTATATTATTATTTATTAAACGACCTAACATATTTAGGTTAATACAAAAACTTTTCTCATATGTACTCACTTTCATTCAAACTAAATTCGGTTTACTCTTCCATCAAAAGTTATTGCAGGAACTTTTGATGGAAGAGTAAACCGAATTTAATGAAATAAATGATAAATGTAATGTTTAAAGACGCCTCGGTGGCGCGGTGGGAATGTGTGCGACTGCTGCGCAATGTGTGTGCGGTCGTGGGTTAGATTCCCACACGGACCCCACTTTGTGTGATCCACAAATTGTTGTTCCGAATCTTTGTTTCCGTGATTTGTATGTTTGTAAAGTCCCCCGCGACATAGTGCTTGTTCCCGAGTGTACTGTGTAGTTTAAAAAAAAGTGTATCCTTTTTTTATTTTTATAAAGCATTAACTCAAACATTGTGCTGCTAAGGTGCTATGGTGCGTGTTCAAACAAACAGACAAAAAACGAGAAAAATGGTACAATGTGTTTAATAAAAACATTTTGCAATACTTTTTCACTAAGTCTGGACTCTTCACTTTGACATGTAAGGATACAGACATGTCAAATTCACAAAAGCATGTAATTAGAGATTACATGCATATTAGCTAGTTAATATGAATAATGACTAAGTGGTGCAGTAAATGTAATTTTATCACTTTAACTAGCTATCATTCATTAAAAGTAATAATTACCTACTTTCGTGTTTCCACTCTATTAGTAATTTACGACAAACCTACTACTCGTTTCAAATGATATAAGTATACCAATTTTATTACATAACTAAGCCTTGCTAGATATTACACATAATAACTAGGCAATATGATTAATTCTGTATGCGTATCTATTATGCGAATAATCGCATCGTGATTATCTATGTATAAACATAGATAATCACGAAAAATATCACTTTTACTGTAACTTATGTATAGAAGATAGACTAACTGACCTGAACGAAAGTTTCATCACAATCTTATCTACGGTGACATAGAAGACCATTATACAAACATTGATTTTTTATCTATATTAAAACTTACCAGTTACCACGTGTTTATTGGAGACAAGAGTTCCTCCACACGCAAAAGTTAGGGCGCCTGTTTTCCTCTTGTAGATAGCCACTAACCAAGGAAGTTCTCCCCTATTGTAGGAATCACCTCCAACAATTAGTGGAGTTATTGAGTTCTGGCTGTCGACTTTCCCACACTGGCCGTTATCTGTATGTCCACCTGAATTATATTGTTGTGGCCTGAAAATTCATCAAGAGAAGTGAAAATGGCGGCAACAGAGCTGTCATAATTTTCAAAGCTTTTAATTTTCAAACCTTACATGGCCAATATCATGGGTGAACCCAAGATATTTCTTTAGGAGGGGTTTTGGTAATTTCGGGAAGGGGGGGGGGGGGTTAGGTAATATGATTGCCTAAATACTAGCCAAATGGGTACTAAGCCTACATTTTACGATTTCGAGGGGGTGGGGTCAATCCCCAAATCACCCTGGGTACGCCCATAGTCAATATTGTGTCAATATCGATATTAATAAATACTTTGTAAGTGTAAGGAGTAAGTCTACTGAAAAGTCTACCTGAGGATAGCCCCATATCGAGTCAATAGTATTGCTTCAATAATATAGACCGTGTAAGGCCTGCTTATGACTGAGTCTTAATAAATTCATGACAGAAATTGTCTGGCAAATCGGTCAGATTGCTATCAACTCAAAAAGTATTAGGTTACCTTGTGGTTAAATTATTTTGTGTTGTGTGCTAATTTAGCAGCAACATCCACATTCCTACTCAAATAAACAACTTTCGTTACGATTCAAAAACTACATTACTCTTGGATTTAACTGCATTTTTAATTGTACATCATTTGATTTAATCTCCTAAACACGGTTTAGTTATTTTGCTATACCTACATACTTTTGTGCACTAAATTTTGGCGCCAATAATTCATGTCCACAATAAAAAATAAGAAATTCTAAATTTTAGAATATTATCGAGACTTAGTCGCGTGAAATATTTAAAGGTAAGTCCCTTTTATTTTCCTGACGTTTTAATCGAATTGCACCGATCGTGATCACAGTCGAGCCGTGACCACGATCGATGCAATTGCGAAATGTGTAAAAACTGCAAAAATTTTAAAAATAATTAAATTCTAAATTCAAATAAACAAACTTTTCAGAAATAAACTTCGCGATCAGCAATCCGCGTCGATTTAGACCTCATCTAAATCGACGCGGACGGCTGTTTTCTTGGCCGACCACTCGTTCCTTTTTCTAATACGGTATAAAAGTGAACTTCCAAAGCACTCAATACAATTAAGTAGTGGACTACAGTTAAAATAAATATCTACTAATCAGGACATAGTAGGTCTTAAAGTGTTTTTGAAATTTGTTTACAATTTAGCATGTTTTTAAATTTATATGGGGAATGAGAAATATCGCCAATACAACAATCGAAGTAGGTTAACAGACCAAACACCCTGAGTTGGAAAAGTTCTTACCCCCGCCCAACTTTTTTTGTGGGATTCACATATGGAAGGTGAGTATTGGGCTCCCATAAAAGATAGAGAAATAAAGATAAAGAATCTAAATATGTTTTTTATTAATTGTAAAAGTAAATTAGAGAGTAGGTAGTCCTCCAAATGTATTTATTGCGGTAAAAAACAAACAGTAGCAGTAACAGTAGTATTATAACTTACAATTAAAAAACAAAAAAAAGTAACACTATCACCAATAGAGTTTCTAATATTAGATTTAATATTAAAATAAAATTAACTGTAAAAACAAAAACAAAAAATAACCACTTTTGGTCATAACAATTAGTCTTGATGACATGTCGAGAGCAAATAGACTATACCTACAATTACAAGAAGGTTTGAAAAGAAGAAAAGGTTTAAAAATTAAGTTAAGTTAGTCCGTACTATCGCTATCTAAATAATCCTAGGTCATGATAAAAAATATCAACATCGTTAAAATGTTCATTATAGCAACTACATGATCGTAACATAAATCTATTTTAATTTCCCATATATGAAGTTTGTGCAAGCATTTCGAATATCTAAAACAGTAAATCGTGAATTTGGTCTTCTACAACGGATTCCATTATTACTGTAGAGGTATGCAGAATCAATTAGATTGTTTAGAATTTTATATAAAAAATTGTATCAAAATTAAAATTGGGTTCTGTATTCTAAGTGTTCAATAAATTTATTTAAAACCATTAAAATGAATATTATAGATTGGATTCGAGACAGTAAAGGCATATTCAAGATGTGATCGTTCATAACTATTATAAAGTAAGTACCAGGTATGTTTGCTTCTTTTTTGTTGAATTCCCTACCTAGTCTGAGGACAAATTCTAGCATTCTACAAGACTTGCTTATATTTGATCATAATGAGCCAGAAGTAAGCTCAGTGTCAAGTATCATTCCCAGGTCTCTCATCTCGTTAACTCTCTTCAAACTGGCACCAAATGATTTATAATTAAATAACACCGTTTTGAATTTATTGTAAAACTGATGACACAACGTTTGTTTATTCCTTTTTTTTGTACAGTGATTATCAAGGTTATTTAAATCATTCCGGAGAAGGGAATAATTACTTTCATCTTTACCTTTTCTAAATATTTTGGAATCATCAGCATAAAGTAAGCAATTTGAACTTTTTACACTTGCGTAACATTAAAAAGAACAGCTTGGTGCTGAGATCTCTGAGGGACATCAGATGTGACAGGAATAAAGCTAGATTCGTAACTCTTAAGTGTAACTGCCTACTACTACGACTCAAGCCATCTTAGAAGATCGCCATGGATCCCGATACTCGACAATTTATTGATTAACAAAGAATGAGAATTTTTGTCGAAAGCTTTGGAGTAATCCGTATACACGGCATCAACTTGATAACCCGCATCCATCGCTTTCGTGACCATATCCACCATTTCGCAGAGATTGAATCTCGGCCGACCACCTTTCAATAAAACCATGTTAATTTGTGTATTTGCGATTACAAGGTGTCGAACTTTAGGGTACTTAGTATCATGCATCATTACAATTTTTAATTTTTATTTTGTATCATGTCTTTAAAGGATTAACCTCCCCCCCACTACCCAAAGTATCTGAATCCTCCCGTGTATCTCATAAATGAAACAACAAAATATACTGCTGAAATTATACCTTGGTGTAAATGTGTTGACAGGAGCAGGAGTGTATCTCGTATATTCCACGGGTCTGTACACTGGTCGCCTTGTAGCTGGTTGAGTATACACATGAGGTTTTGGAGTTGTCACTACATTGTAATTGTAATTAAACCCTGTAATTAGATTTGATATACTCCATAGGCGTAGATACCCAGAGGAATATCAGCATAGTAGCGAAAATTCTAATTTGTAACTATCTGGTTATGGGCAAAGTAAAGTATTTTTTTTTTTATATTTCGCCCCATTCTATTTAGAACTTTAAAAACGTTTAATATTTCAGTTAGTCATAAATCAGAATTTTAAAGACGCTTGGAATATTTTGTATTTGTTTTGAGAAATTGTCTATTTTAATAAAAGAATAATTAAATGTTTTTAGGACATATAGATAGGTACTAATCAGACTTACTATTATTATTGGGAGCATTGACGACATTATTATTGTTAGGATACACTTCATTTCCTTGGTCGGTGGCCACGTTTTGATTATGATCATGACTATGACCATGACTATGTCCATGATCATGACCATGACTATGCCCATGATCATGACTATGACTATGATCATGACTATGCCCATGACTATGACTATGATCGTGGCTATGTCCATGATCGTGATCATGACTATGACTATGTCCGTGCCCGTGGTCATGGTTATGTACTTCGTACACTGGTGCGTCTACTTGCATGAAGGAGGTGTGCTGGAGACTGAGGGTCGTGATGTACTGGCCTGGCTGGTAATCTGAAACATATAGAGAGGTTTGGTTTGATTAAATATTGAGGGACTTTAGATCTATTATGAATAGTCATCATCCATGGGCGTATTCAGCATAATTTTTCTAGGGGGGGAATTCCTAACTTAAGGGAGGGGGTCGTCATTTCGGGGGGGGCGTTAAATGGTACTATTGACTAAACACCGGCTAAATGTGTACTATGTACCTACTTTTTGCAATTTTGGAGAAGGTTTTAACCCCCAGATCCCCCTCTACCTGTATCGCTCCACTGCTGGATATATGCCTTCACAACACACCCGATCAGTAATCCAAACTAAAATTACAAAAAAGTACGTCTGTCAGTACTGTCTGTTATGTTTTCACAATGAACGGCTGAACAGATTTAGATGAAATTTGGTAACAACACAACGAACATTGAATAGCTTTTATCATGATAACGGACATCCACGCGGGTGAATTCACGGGCCAAAGCTAGTGTACAACAAACAAAAAAGAAATGAAACTGAAAACCAGCGATGTGTTGTGGCTCATGCCACAACATGGCATTTAAGGTGAGTGAAAACCTCGTTTGTCGCAGATACGACGTGCAAGCACATACTCAGTTGTAATTTTATTTGTTTTAAGAAGCTTATTGTATCTGTGGCAAATAAACGAATTTTCTTTCTTTCTTCTTTCTTTCTTTCTTTCAAAATAGATAAGTAGAAGTGATTTTAAGCATAAAGACTTTTGTGAGGACAGGATTACATAATACATCAATAATCACACTAATATTATAAAGGCGAAAGTTTGTGAGTGTGTATGTTTGTTACTTCTTCACGTCTAAACGGCTGGAGCGATTTTAATAAAATTTGGTATGGAGTTAGCTGACACCATAGGCTAATAAACCGCGGGTAACACCGCGGGGCACAGCTATCAATAATAATATTATAAATGTGAAAGTAACTCTGTCTGTCTGCTACCTTTTTATGCTTAAAACACTGAACCAATTTAGATGAAATTTGGTATGGAGATAGTTTAAGACCCGGGGAAGGACATAGGATTTTTATGGCGATAACCGACATCCACGTGGGCGGAGCCGCGTGCGACAGCTAGTTAGTCATATTTACATTAATAGATTGTGTTAACATTATTAACAATCATCAAATTTATAAGTCAAATTATTTAGTTCTACTGTGAGACACATAAATATCACATAATATTATAGATACTTTCCTACAAATAACGACGGCGAGAAGGCGAGAAACCATCGACAATTTTTCGTAAAAGAAACGTACCATAGACTTAGATCCCGTGTAAAAAAAGATATACCTATTATAAAGTTGATCGCTGATTGGTCAAATGTGTTTTTTTTTTTTTTTTTTTTTTGATCTTGGGACAACTCACACAACGTTATCTGATCCCAAACATAGTAGAGCTTGTACTATGGAAACCAGACAACTGATAAACATACTTATATATTTCTAAATACATACATATTATAGATAAATAACACCCAGACACAGAATAAACCATCGTGCTCATCACACAAAGTTTTATCCTGGGTGGGGATCGAACCCACGACCTCTTGTGTAGCAGTCGGATACACTCCCACCGCGCTACAGAGGTAGTCGTGTTGTGTTGCCGGCGAGAACTCGCCCCATACAATTTTTTTTTGACATAAAAGCGTCACGATATTGTTAAGCAACAGCGAATGGCGATTGCAGCGACATGCGATACAATTGGAACTAAAACGGTTGTTTAATACAATGTCATCAATGTTTTCCTAAGACGTTATCACATAAAATTATCGTCCGTAAACCGACTTTACAGACAACCATTTTCTCTTATTAAAGATTAATTATTAGCAATATGGGATTGTGGGTCCCACATTACTATAGCTTGACCACAACCGCTGTGCCGCTCCTTAGGTATGCGAGCGGCGTATAAATAATAAGTATGTACCTGTACAGAGCCAAAAATATTGTACTTCGGTATCTTCAGATCTATCCGACACGACGACAGACTCTTGTGGGTCCGTGATCTTTCCTGCCCGCACCCCGCCTCCCCGCGCATGCCTAAGGAGCGGCACAGCGGTTGTGGTCAAGCACTCTTGTGTGTCCGTGATCTTTCCTGCCCGCACCCCGCCTCCCCGCGCATACCTAAGGAGCGGCACAGCGGTTGTGGTCAAGCTATAGCAATGCTATTAATCCCTCCAGCTAAGCTCAATGGCTTGTGTTAGGAGTGGGTTCACGTCGGTAGCATAATGGGTAGGATTTGAACCCGCGACTTCACGATTACGAGTCCGGTGCCTTGGTCATTAGGCTAACTTAATTTACAGAATCGTCACTTTTTCGAGGCGGGACGCCTTCGTTTGACAATGCGCTCGCTGCGAGCGAAGTCACAACGTCGCGATAACATCGCCGTGTAAGGGAGTGTATAGAAATAGGTGGCACGACCATAATATATCCGCGATTCTCTCGCCCGTGGAGACGGCCCCTTACATACCTACTTGGATTTAACATATTAATCTTGGTCAAAGAACAGTTAGTTATATAAAAATGTGGGAAATACCAATACCCATATGAATGTCAATCACGTTGTGTGGGTTTAAGGAAAAAGCTATATGCGAGTATTGTCCCACCCATTATCGCAGTTTAAGATTTAAATTCCAACGTAAGCAGTTGTATTTTCCCATGGAACGTTTTTGTTGTAAATATGTCGAACATACGTAGGCATTATAAGAAAAGGCCTTATCTCGTGACGTAACGATTATCGGTTTTTTGGAACGTAGTTCCATTTTGCACGTTTTTGTTTGCGGGTTGAGAGGCTAAACGGAAAAAAGTGTTACATTTTGACATCGATCAAAAATCTAATATTTATGATTATGTGAAGCTAGAAAAATGAGGTTGTATTAAATGGATTGTTTGTATTTTTGTAAAAGATTGTAATGTTTTTTCTACTAACTATCTGTGTAATTATGTGATTAAAATCTTAATTTGAAATAGCACAATTTTTTTAATGTTATGTCGTTTCAAATTTTAATTATTCTGTTCTTTATGTAATACAAACTCAACAAAGTTAAAGCAAAAGGAACCACGTTACAACCGGGTGTCAAGAAAACTCTCTCTTTTTTTATGGCACTCCCGCACTAATGTGCCAGCCCTGTGCGTGAAGGACTTTACATACCTACCTACATACAATATCACAGATACAAAGTACACCTAGAACTCGGAACAACTATTTGTGGATTACACAAAGTGGTTTCCCGTGTGGGCATCGAACCTTTGGCTTAACAGTCAGGGTCACTAACCACTAGACCAACAAGCTAGTCGTAATACTCAAAATGTGATGAAATGATTTATTTTTATCACAGTTTATATCACATGTCTTAATTCACAGATATTGATTTCACTATTGCAATGAAATCTATACTATAATATTATAAAGCGAAAGAGTTTGTTTGTTTGTTTGTATAAACGCGCTAATCTCAGGAACTACTGGTCCGATTTGAAAAATTATTTTTTTGTTGGATATCCCATTTAACGAGAAAGGCTGGAATGGTTAGGGAATAATCTCGCACGAATTGCTTTATTTATCAGTATAAAAGTACTATCATTTATGTGGTTAAATACAATATTCATCTATTGCGCTATCGTACACAAACATGACAATTTATACTACATAAAAATTTAACACTTCAGAACTATTACATTACGCTGTAGTACAAATACACACGCATACTCACGCAAGCGCCCTGCGCTGCTTAAACGAAAACGCAGGAGCACGCATACATTTTCTCCACGCGGTAGAAAAAGAGGGGGATATCACTTACCCTCCTACGCCGTGCCGGCGGTCTAATCCCCCTCCGTCTTACGAATTTTCGATCAGGTCACGTGTTCTGACGCGAGTTTAACATTTTTTACCCATCCCACCCAAAAAGTGCACAACGCCGCTAAAAAAGCTTTCACTTAAAAAAAAAACATATGTGCAGCAGTCCGGTCATCACAACAAATCCAAACACATATTGCGCTCATAAAGGTTCATTTCCGAGCATCCTGGCCGATCGCGAGCCGCTCGCGGCTGACGCTCGCGGCCGATGCGACAATATTCACAGTGCGCGCGCAGCCTACGACAGTCGTCGGCCGCGCGCGTCTGTCACTTACCTCAGCCGCTTGTCGTAAGCCGCGAGCGGCTCGCGATCGGTCGCGATGCACGGAAATGAACCTTTACGGTGAACTCGCGCTGTCTCGGTTGACATTCGCGTTTAAGTGTGCGTGGGCTTGTTTTCGCTCGTTGTAGGAAGCTAGCCTTACATGCACCTATTTTGTGCTCTAGTGCAATATAACAGTTTAGGGGCCGTACCATGAACTCTATAGCTGGCCAATTGTAGACGAAAAATAAACTGTCCTGGAGGCCTGATGAATGAAAACGAAGTTTCGATTAAAAATGAGGTGGTGTTATACAGAGTCAGCAATATCAATTCAATTCACTCGTGTCTGAAAATAGTCGACTAGTTCGGACTTCTTGTGCTTATCCAAAAATTAATGAGAATCGGCGGTAGTCTAATGGCTATAAGGCATCGGCCTCAACACTAACACTAAAGCAAGAGTTAATAGGATTGCACGTAATGTGGGACCCACAATCCCTAGTGAATCACATTGTTAGTATCATTAAAAAAGAAATGTTTGCCACTCGGGGACTGCCGCAGTAAAGCTATTGCATAGCATTTTTTATCAACTAGCAAGTAAAAAAAAAAAAAAAAAATATTTTTTTTTTTTCATACATTTCGGAGCAGCTCGTCTCGATCCGTGCGAGCTTCGTACAGTCGTACCATATACATATACGTTAAGCGAACGCTCGGTCGAGCTAAATGGTAGGCGGAGTGGGGGGTGTTAGGTTTTATTTTCGTTACGAACTTTCTTGTTTCGGTCGCCGCGCTCAAAGCCCGCAATATTAGCTGTGCAATAGCTTAAAAATATTGATTACCTCCAGGCCCTTCACATAAAATTCGACCATTGACTGTGAGAGCGGTGAGTTTGGGTATCGGGTTCGATACCGGAAAGTGCACATGGTACTCCGCAGGTATCCCTCGGTTGTACTTCTGTAGGAGGAAGTTTTGGTTCTCTGGGTGAATGCTGCCTATGTATTTCTGGAAAACAAAAACAGATAATATTATCAATCTCATATTCATATAAATATATTTATTTACACATATTATACATATTCATTTATGCTCTATAGTACCTACTAATACCCTGGACTGGCTATTCAATTGGCGAATCGAATAACCATCCTGTGAACTTTTTGACACTTAAGACAAGTGACAGTTCGATCGTGGTCACGGGTCGATCGAAACGTCGGGTAAATAAAAAGTTCGTACCTTTAAATAATTCACGCGATTAATAATAATAATAATATCTTGGGACAACTCACACAACGCTATCTGATCCCAAACTAAGCAGAGCTTGTACTATGGAAACCAGACAACTGATAAACATACTTATATATTTCTAAATACATACATATTAAAGAATAAACCATCGTGCTCATCACACAAAGTTTTATCCTGGGTAGGGATCGAACCCACGACCTCTTGCGTAGCAGTCGGATGCATTCCCACCGCGCCACAGAGGCAGTCAAATTAAGTCCCGAAATATATATAAGTTCTGCCAGTGTCAGGTATTTATTGCACACATTAGCTACACAACATCTCTTCAACTATAATTTACACGTTAAGGGGGCAATACACTAAAAGAATTATTTATTTAGCGCTACGTACACAGCGACACGATCGCTGGCCTCGCTCTTCCGCACACAACCATTACTTCACAGTGCGCAGGAGCGCAGGTCAAAATAAAGTAGAATATTCGTTCGTACATATATTAAATTACGAACGCCATTACCAAGGACAATACAAAAATGCTCGTTTTTGCATTTTACCGCAATTTCAAGATTTATTTGCGGAATCATATTAAGACACATCCTTAAATTTCTTTATTTCATCTATTAGAAAAACTCTTTGACAAGTGACACAATTTTTTTCGTGTCCTAATATTTAAGTTATCTATATAAATTTTTGAGAGAGCCGAACCCTGTTTTGCGTAATCTACCCTTAAACGCGGAGCTGTAAAAATAGCGACTAGTCAGTTTGCCGCCATTTTTACGATTCCAAATGACCGTTGTTACACAATTAGAGAATTTCATTTGTTTATTAAATGGCCATCCAAATGTCGAAATCAAATGGACGTTTTGTTGTTGTCGGCATTAGCCTGTAGCCGTATTAGTACCTACTATTGAAGTCAGTGTACAAAACCTATGAGAAATGGATTTCTGATTAGGTACTAGCTGGGTTGACTAAGCTTTGCTCGTTTTTAAGATTGAAGAACAGAAGCAAGTACTTACAGGTTTAGGAGATGGTGGAAATGTAAAAATATATTTTACAATATTTTTCATAAGGATTTCTAATGTTTTTGATGATAAAGCCAAGCCTTCAGTAGTTTTTGAGTTTATCCATTTCATACAGCCGCTGTTTAAACATTTATTAGTCTTAAATCAAAAACTTAACAGCGTGTACAGGTTTTTGTATTGTGAAGGTAATTTTAACCAACTTAAACATGTACCTTATTTTATACATATATACATAGATTCATTTTATTTTTGAAATTGTGAATTCTTTGCGTTGAGATTGACACCATACATTAAACATGATAACATTCACTTGACTTTAACTACCGACTAGATGGCGCATGCGAGGGCCCAAACTCGCGAGCATCAAGGGATAGAAAAATTTGAGGTCTAGTAACATAGTCCAGATAGGTGGTTCTTCTGGCCCCGGTTTGGCTACGGAAGTCTCGGGTTCGATTCCTGGGTCTGGAATTCGAATTTTTCTATATTTCAAAAATGCAATTATTGTATTTGTAAAGTAATTGGCAAGAAATGCCTATAAAAATTACTTCAATGATAACATTCATCAGTGTTATTATGTCTAATTTATTGAATCAAAAGACATCAAATCAAAAAGACGTGGTCGAGAATAAAAGTTGAATACGACTCCCCATACCACTAGAATAGTAATTTACTTTATTTGCTCGGTGCCCCATACAATATGTTTTTATATAAATGAAAGTTTGTTTAGTTTTTCTTATTATTTGTTTTTGCTAACGTGACATTTTTATAAGTTTTTATAAGTAGAAAGCACGTTATGTCGCCAGTTCCGTGTTAAATCTTACAAGTCGTGTCGGATTTCCATCCTATTTTTGCAGATAGGACGAAACTCTCTTAGGAGAGTGAGGGATAGAGAGTGCACTTGTGCCTGTGTACACACTAAAAAATAAGCAGGCCAATAGCGAAAACAGAAACAGACAATCACCTTTTTTGAAAGCGGTTAAATAAACAATTTTTTCTGTAAGATATTACTAATTGAATCGAAACGCCATAGCAATTTGGATGGTTTTTATGTAAAAGTTATTTTTTCTTTCATACGAATAGTTCGAAATCTCTACCTAAAGCATATAAACACTTTTATGTTACGAGTAGGTTAAATAAGTATTGGTGACATTAGATGAAGGTGAATCGTAAAATTCCGGGATTTTGAGATGAGGTGGTATGTCCACGTCAATCCGCGATTGGCGATTCCCACTGACACTACCTACGCGGACAACTGCTTATTTATCAGTATAAAGTGCCACCCTGAGATAATTCGGTTATAAGAAGAGATAGGACTATGATCTGGTCTGCATTGGTTTCTAAAATCAAATCATACTACCTATTTAGTTATACATAACTAGCGGACGCCTCGCGGTTTCAGCCGCGTAGTTCCCGTTCCCGTGGGAATACAGGGATAAAAAGTAGCCTATGTCACCCGGGGATAGTGTAGCTTCCTAACGGTGAAAGAGTTTTGGAAATCGGTCCAGTACTTTTTGAGTTTATTCATTACAAACGTACACACACACGCACACAAATATATCACACCTCTTTATAATATTAGTATAGACATAAGCTTATCACTCATAAAATATTAATTTATGGTGTTTAACAAAAACTTATATAACAAATACAAAAAACAATGTTTGGACAATCGTAAAATCCTAATCACAATGAAGGTTTAAAGTGGGATTACCGCGCCTTTCATTTTGTTTGGTATGTGATTATCAAAGTGTCGTATGAAATCTTTGGACACACGATAGATGATGTTGTAGGTAGGTACTCGGCCTTAAATATTTTTTAAACATAAAATGGCAAAAAACCCCACGACGGACGTAAAAAAGAATCAAATAAAATTTTAAAACCCTCTGACTAACATGAGGTAACCGAAGAAAATCGGTCGGGGTCTGCTATTTACTGCCCTGAATTGAACTTTAAAATTTTTTAAGCATGTGACAGGCCAGTGAATGGCAGACCCCGGGATTTTTACAACATTTTTAATTTTGTTTATTATTTCAAACTTTATTGAGTTTTTTTTACAAAATTTGCTACTTCGAATTATCCATGTTGAGAGTAAACAACATGGATAATTCGAAGGAACGGAACTAATATGTAATCCGTTTTAATAATAAAAATAAATGTAATTCAACATTTTGTGGTGGCGGCCATCTTGGATTTGAAATATAATAAGCATGTATTTTTTTATTGTTTTAAACGTTTCTGCTAGTTATTACATTACAAAAAAAATATAAACTATTAAGCAAATTTTTTTTAATAAACTATTAAGCTAAAAAATAAAATCACTATTATTTTGGGGCGACTTAAACGCGGCAATTTAGGCGCACTTATTCTGTGACGTCAGATTACACGAGTTCAATGTCAACAACGAAGTATTTGGTTAACAAAGTTACTGAAAGTTAAAAAAGGGATTGATAAAATCAAAACCACAGAAAAGCTTATTTTAAATATTGTGCCGTTCCGATGTGCCAAGATAATTTAAAAACTGCACCTGACAAAGTATATTTCCATATGCATAAAGAAAAAGTGGTGCAAGGCGATGAGAAGAGAAGAGACAAAGACAATGTATCGTGTTTATGCTGCTTATACTGTTATCAAGATTACTTTTGAGCATAAGTAAGGACATTAAAAAAGTGATAAAATATAAGAATCATATTACTTAGTTACCTACACATACTTGTTTGTTTACAAACCTTAACGAAAACATAACCTAGTTGACGAAAAGTTCGTGAAGATATTTTCAATATCTAATACATAGGAATTTATCCTTGTGGGTATAAGCGACGAATTTAACCTCGAATCTGAAAAAAGGGATAAAATCTCGCAGCTTTTACTTCTCTTAGTTCAGCAGAAGTAAAATCGGAATTAGATGCGAACGTGATCATCATAAACACATCTATTTTAGGAATATTATTCGATTATGCTTAGACAAAACCGGTTTCAGTCATTGTGTTAAGTCTTCCTTCACAAGGATTCTATTCTTTAACACACAAAACGAATAACTTAATATGAAACAACCGCGAAACAATACAAATAACCACTTGAAACCATACAAACAACTTGTTGACGAGTGTAAATTGACGTCACGTTTTGTTCCACGTTGCGTTTTGGAAATTCGCGAGGGAATTTAAAAACAGACACTTTTTGATAATTAATAATAATAATATCTTGGGACAACTCACACAACGCTATCTGATCCCAAACTAAGCAGAGCTTGTACTATGGAAACCAGACAACTGATAAACATACTTATATATTTCTAAATACATACATATTATAGATAAATAACACCCAGGCACAGAATAAACCATCGTGCTCATCACACAAAGTTTTATCCTGGGCGGGGATCGAACCCACGACCTCTTGCGTAGCAGTCGGATATACTCCCACCGCGCCACAGAGGCAGTCGAATTAAATTTCACTATTAAATTATGATAGATAATAATAATAATTGAATAGGTATGTTTTTGTAACAATAAAGATTACCATTTTGGAATCACATGCATATTCCCTATTTTGTCATAGTGTATAGTATATAGTACTCTACTAGTCGAAGCCCTTTCATTTGCCGCATATTTGCCACCACCTCAAAATGGCGAATTACATATTTTTTTTATAACTCCATTAATCAAATCTCCAGTACCAAATGTTGATATCCGTATTGAGGGAGTAGTGAAAAAAAAATGTAATTCGCCATTTTGTGGTGGCGGCCATCACGGATTTGAAATTTATCATAGTGTATTTTACTAGCAAGTTTGATACCCCTATTAAGAGAGTTGTGAAAAAATACCATTAAAATATCAATGAATCCGCCATTTTGTGGCGGCAGCCATCTTGGTCCGATTTTCATCAAACATAGCTAAGAACACTCCCGACTAATTCACCTTTTAAACAAAAAGATACACACACACACACACACACACACACACACACACACACACAGAGAGAGAGAGAGAGAGAGAGAGAGAGAGAGAGAGAGAGAGAGAGAGAGAGAGACGTCAAACTTTAACAACCCGTCGTTTTTGCGTCGGAGGTTATTAAGGAGGAGAAAATCTAGATATATTACAATCAGAATCGAGTCGCAACAGGTCGCGGATTCAGCAGGCCTAATGGCCGCTGAAACAAATACGTAATAAAAAACCAATCACGGAATTCGGTGGAGGAAAACCAGATTAGGAAATCTGAGTTCTAGAAGAAATAATCCACCAAGCTGCACTATAGCTACTTGCTGGATTACGTTTGTAAAGAGACTAGACGTCGTCGTCTGGACAGAGAGGATTCCTCTGATAAAGACGACGACGTCCGGTCTCATTACAGAATAGTTCAATTCAATACACTTATTTGCGAAAAAATAGGTACATAATAGAATGTTAAGAACATAATAGTCTCACTATAATTCAGCTTTTGCAGCATGCAAATTTATTCACAAAATTATACAATAGCAGACAGTAATTTATACAACAATAGCCTTAATGATTCAAAGTAGATAATGTCAATATAATAATAATAATAATATAAAATGTCGAAAAGTAAAATAAACTCATAAAAACACATCACATTATATTATAGTATATACTACAGATCAGATTTTTTTTATTTTCTTTAAAGGACGACTCCCGCATTAGGGTACAAGCCCTGTGTCGCGGGGGACTTTACAAACATACAAGTCACGGACACAAAGTACACCCAGACTCGGAACAACAATTTGTGGATCACACAAAGTGGTGTTCCGTGTGGGAATCGAACCCACGAGTCTTATAATTGAGACTAGCAATAATAGTTGAATACGATAAAAGTAAATTATCTTATACTAATCCGGTAATAGCAGATCTTAAAATGCTCTAAAAATAAGTGTTATTTTACAATTTAATATGTTATTCAATTTAAAAGCATGAAATCGAATAATAAAAGTAATGATTTGACGATAGGAACTTATAACGTCATAGGTTGTTATTCCATACACATTTCTTTATAGCTTGTCGTTTTGACATTTCATAAAAAGAGACTGATTTGACTTGACAGACAACATTCCCTATTGTACGGAAAATCGAACAACGAAATATACTCAAGATAAGGAGCACAGTGCGGTGACAATCAGGGTCCTTATTAACTATGTTTTTTTTTCGTTTTCGCAGCAAGCCCGAGCGAATTGGCGCAGGCGTGGTACTCTCAAAGATGTCCGCACACATGCATTTCTAAGCGCAGCTCTCTATATACCATTATGACAAGATATTGACAGTTAAAAGCGCGGGCTTGATGCGAAAACGAAAAAAAGTGAATAAGGACCCAGGTCTTTGTTCAACAAGGATTTGCGTATCACTGACTCACACACATTTGGCTAACTCTGATCAGGCGTACCTGCCCGTCTCTTCTTTAATCGTTTAAACAATAAAAATAAGAAAAATACCTCAATGTCACAATGGGAATAAAATGAACTGAAAAAAGTGGATACAGACCTCTATTATTTCTCTTCTTCTTCCTAGATTTTTTCTCTTCTTTCTACAGACCTAAGTCTAAAGAAAGAAGAGAAAAAATCTAACAGTGTGAATACTAATTATTGTTATCTCGTTTCTTTAAACTATTGCTATCAATCAATAAGTAAAATTTCCTAAATTGGTCTTTTAATCGACACACTCGAAACACAACATCTCGTGATATTGTAACGTGACCTGAGATTTTATTATGTTAACAGTTTGCGTCATCACTCCGAAAATATACAATATTTACCCAAAATGTAATTAAAATCTACCAATTAGACACTGAAGATAATCCTCACGTTAAGGTTAACTTATTTTTGTTATTGTTGATTCAGTGCAGTGCGAGATATCTGCGAAGTTAAACAATGTTACAACTGTCGGTCCATAGATGGGTGAACGTTTCTAAAAATGTACTGCACTCAATCGCTCTTCAGTCGTGTCGGTTTTAAGTCCCATCGGACTATGACAGTGAGAGAATAGAGAGTGCACTTGTGTCTGCACATACACTTGTGTACCTACTATAATATTTCCTGCGTAGTTGGCTAGTGTCTAATGAGATTCGCCGCCGTAACCGACATCTGTTAGGAGACTACTATTACTGTTATTTAGCTATATAGACGACTAGCGGACGCCTCGCGATTTCACCCGCATAATTCCCGTTCCCGTGGGAATACAGGGATAGAAAATAGCCTATGTCACCCGGGGTTAGGGTAGCTACACAACGAAAGAATTTTTCAAATCCGTTTAGTAGTTTCGAAGCCTATTCAATACAAACAAACAATCAAATCTTTCCTCTTTATAATATAATAGTATATAGATATAATCTTACCATTTAAAATGTCATGTCTAAATGTAGGTACCTACCATTATAACTTTATCATAATATGTGTGTGTGTGAATAAGTTTGTGAAATTAAATTATTATTATTATTATAGACTAGCTGTCACCCGCGTCTTCGTTCGCGTGAAAATGTTAAAAAAGCAATTTATCCCAGGGACATATTTTGCCGAGATAAAATCTAGACTTATCTATCACTGCGCTAAATTTCATTCAAAATCCGATCACCCGGTGTGGCGAAATTAAATAACAAATATCTCACATCTCGCTATCGTTGGAACACCAGACTACCACTAACCACCTCGGAACACTTTCGTTCCAAGATTCCGTGTCTGTGAAGCATGTCTACCTATATACATGCGTAAATCGAGTAAAGTGCATACGAGTATAAAGCTTATCTATACTTCTATACTAATATTATAAAGATGAAAGATTTAATTGTTTGTTTGTATTGAATAGGCTCCGAAACTATAGGACGGATTTGAAAAATTCTTACATCGTTGTGAAGCTACACAAACCCCGGGTGACAGAGGCTATTTTTTATCCCTTTATGCTCACAGGAACGGAAACTACGCGGGTGAAACCGCGAGGCGACCGCTAGTTCCTATAACTTTTAATATTTGTCATTTGCGGTCTCTAGTGTACAGGCATAATATAATTTTATGTGATACTGGTTTCGGTCTTTAGATATTTCGCTCGTGAGCTGTGTGATAGCTTATCTATTTTTTTGGTTATTTGTTACAGGATCTAAGGCCTATATTATTGACATCAGCCTGACAGATAGGTTAGTTGGAGACTCTTTTTTACGTTTATTAAATTACCAGGTGGTCCGCGCAGCTTTGTCTGCGTCATTTTTCCTAGTTTTTACAACAATTTTCATTGAAGCTCCGCTTCTATTGGTAGTAGCGTCATGTTATAGCCTATAACCTTCCTCGATAAATGGGCTATCTAACAGTATAAGATTTTTTTAATTCGGATCAGTAGTTCCTGAGATTACCGCGTTCAAACAAACAAACAAACTCTTCTCAGGAACTATTGGACAAAACGCTGAAACACGTGTTTCCTAGGAAAGTGTTCTGTAGGAAACACGTGTTTCAGCGTTTTGATCGAAAGTGACAAATCAACCCTTCAGGGGATAATACCAACTACGCGGGCGGAAGCCGTGGGCGACATCTTGTGAATGATATATGTTAAAGAAATTGCAAAAAGGGACGTACACAGTACACATTTGGCTGGTGTTTAGTTAATTTTACCACTGCGAAAACCTATTCCGAAAAATGATACTGAGTACATCCATATAATACATCATTAGAGCTTTGTTTTCAGTACTACATGAGTATAAAATGTAAAATTATTCAAATACATACTTAATCCCTTTTCCTGTTTTTAGCCCCAAGAGAAAAAATAAACAACACGTGTTTAATATGAACGATTACAAAATGCCATCGTACTCAATAAACCTAATTATCTACTTGTAACACAACTTAATAAAAACCGGTTGATTGATATGTTTTAATGATTAATTACACAACTGTAATATCTGAGGCTAAGCAATGTAACCTGTTTTTAGGGTTCCGTAGCCAAATTGGCAAAACGGAACCCTTGTCTGCCTGTCCGTCCTTAGGTTAGCTCAGATAGCCTTAGTACCGCTGGGTGGGTCGCCGAAGATATGGCAAGTTCCGGCGGCCTATCTATGAAGGCGGCGAGTAGGTAAACGGCCGATTTTTTTGTGGGGGCAGGTCCAACACTACCTCCAGCGTCTGCCCCGGGTGTTGGAGGTGTGCGTTTAGACATTTTTAACGGCCATAATAAACTATACTATACAATCTTGGAATTAAATTTGATACATTGTTTTGGTACTAAAAACTAGCGAAACACATTTTTAGAATTCCGTAGCCAAAATGGCAAAACGGAACCCTTATAGTTATGCCATGTCCGTTGGTCCATTCGTCCGCAGCTTAGCTCAGAGATTGTTAGTACTAGAAAGTGGTAAAAGAAGCTAGCTAAGCTGACAAACTGGTAAAATAAAATCTTACCCTAAAATATTTTTTTTAGGGTACCTCCTCTACATTTTTGATTCTTTTTTAAAGATAACCAGCAATGTAGGATTGGGTTCCACATTATTAGCATTCTTGTTAACCTCTCTATCTATGCTCAAAGGCTTGTGTTAGGAGTGGGTTCACATCGGTAAGATACAAGTACCTATTTATTTAGTACCTATTTCTGTCTTTGTTATTCATCGCATTTTTAAAATAGAGTAGAAGAGGACAAAACATTCGATAGTTAAATTACCAACTGTTTAGTGCTGTTTAGCGTATCTGTATTATTATTATAAAGCTGAAGAGTGTGTTTGTTTGGTTGAATGCGATAATCTCGCAAACTACTGGTTCGAATTGAAAAAATCTTTTAGTGTTGGATAGCCCATTGAACGACAACCAATAGGAGCTGAGCATCAATAAAAAATGTTTTAAAAACGGGTAAAAATTATACAGACGAAGCTGCCCGGGTCAGCTAATAACTTATATAGGCCCTTGTACTGGTTCCACGTTTTTTTGTGTATTTAGTTTATAACACACTAGCTGACCCGCGCAACTTCGTCTGCGTAAGTTTTGCCCGTTTTTGCAACATTTTCCATTGCTGCTCCGCTCCTATTGGTCGTAGCATGATATTATATAGCCTATAACCTTCCTCGATTAATGGGCTATTTAACAGTAAAAGATTTTTTCAATCCGGACCAGTAGTTCTTGAGATTATCGCGTTCATACAAACAAACAAACTCTTCAGCTTTATAATATTAGTACAAATTAAACTCACGCAATGTAGTCATTATCATTACTTAGTCTTACAAAAAAACACTTAAAAACTAAAACCCGACAATGACACCCTGTTCTGAAAAGTACAAAACTAGAATTTTTTTGTTTTATATTCTAATCTACAATGTTCTGAAGATAGCCGTGGTCATATTTCATACTAGCTGTCCCGCGCAACTTCGTATGCATAAATTTTCCCCGTTTTTGCAACATTTCTCATCACTGCTCCGCTCCTATAAGTCGCAGCGTGATGTTATATAGCCTATAGCCTTTCTCGATAAATGGGCTATCCAACAAAAAAAGTTTTTTTCAAATCGGACCAGTAGTTCCTGAGATTAGCGCGTTTAAACAAACAAACAAACTCATCCGCTTTATAATATTAGTATAGATGTCACCTTGTCCTACAAATGAATGGGGTGTTTTTTCATTTAAGTAATTTTGGGGTCGATCAACACCTAGTCATCCATACTTCTTGGCTAATATTAAAAAGAGGTAAAGTTTGTGAGTTTGTGAGGTTGTAGGGAGTAATCTCTGGATCTACTGAACCGATTTTGAAAATTCTTTTACCAATAGAAAGCCACATTATTTGTGAGGCTATGTTTTATTGCCCGATTGAAGCCGGGGCGGGCAGCTAGTAGTTTTCGTACAAATTCCATTGAAAATAATTCAATGAATTTGTACGAAAATTGTGTTACTGCTCAATCGGTCGGCTGTTACTCGTAAACTTGTAGAGCCTACATAGCTGTGATCATTTTTCTTTTAATTTCATTATTTCGACTTCCACCCTGCTTTTTTCACATTTCCAAAATCAACCATAATAAGATAATAACGGATCCCTAAATTAAAAAATGGTCTTTACAATCCCTAAATATTTTTAAAAGACATATCTAATGATACCCCACATGATGGGGTAGGTGAGAAAATCACATCAGTCTCGCAATCGTAAGGTCGCGGGTTCGAATCCTACCCATTATCTTAGAAGTTAGAAGCGATAGAGTTATCTTTGTTTACAGTCGAAGTCTATGTTTACGCTTGTTCGGTCGATGTAACCTACCTAAGATCTAATTAATAAGTAACTGTTCCGAAATACATAATCATAAATTTATTATTATTATGTATTAAACAATAAAAAAGTAAACTGCATCTCATGGGAATGAAATGCTAGTATCAGACAGATCCGTACCTAACGTATAAATTTATTGTTATCCTCTATCTAATGGGCTATCCAACACTAAAAGAATATTTCAATTCGAACCAGTAGTTCGCGAGATTATCGCGTTTAAACAAATAAACAAACAAACTCTTCCGCTTTATAATAATAGTATAGATGGGTAGAATCAGACTATGGTTGACGGACCAATGTCTATAAAAAAGATGATATATTATATAAAACTAAAGATGACCTTCTGATACCGGTAGTGTACCTGCTTTTGTTGTTATTTAGACATTCGAGCTGTATGTACGTCATCAGACGCACCTGTTTATGCAATAACTATAAACAACGAAGAACCACACCTAGGGCTCTCTCAATAAAATAAAAAGCCAAAACAATTTGGTTATCTTTTCAAAAAGAAAATGTAAAATATATATTTTCAAATCTATACTAATAGTAACTGACCCTCGTAGGTACTCCGTCTGCATTGATTTCCTCCGTTTTAGCAATTCATCCAAATGTACTAAAAACCCGATTGAAAATAGGTTGTCTGTAAAGTCGGTTAACGGACGATAATTTTACGTGATGACGTCATAAGAAAACATTGATGACATATATATTCCATCTATTTGCGTTGCTTAGCAACCAATCAATAAAGTTAGTTCCAATTGTATAATGTCATGTCACTCCAATCGCCATTCGCTGTTGCTTAGCAAGCAATCAATAACGTGACCGTTGCTTAGCAACCAGTCAATAACGTGACACTTTTTCGTGAGTGCAGCCGGTCATCGATCTATAAGACGGTATCACGTCAAAAAAACTTTACGACTAATTCTAATACAAAAAAAACATCAAAATCGGTCGAGCCGTCGACCACAAACACCGTGACACGAGATTTTATGTAGGTATTCAATTATAAGTGCGAAGTTTAAATAAGGATGGATCTTTGTTATTCAATCACGCTACAATGAGTAAACCGAATCTGAATGAAATGACACAGATATGGCAGACCGCGTTGATGTCTTTTACGGGAACAAAACAGGTGCAGGCCTAGGGAAAAAATATGATTATGAATTTTGTTATTATTACATTTTTTTGACGTGATAACGTCTTATAAATCGATGACCAGCTGCACGCACGAATAAGTGTCACGTTCCGCCTGCTGATAGCCTATCAGCGACTGGCGATTACAGCGACATGCGATACAATTGAAACTAACGCTGCCACAGGCACAGAACATTGATACCTACTAGAGTCACGGCATGGTTGTTTATTACAAAGTCATAAATGTTTTCTTAAGATCTTATCACGTAAAATTATTGTCCGTAACCGACTTTACAGGTAGGTAACCATTTTTTGTTTTAGTTGAATTTCGTCTTATAGCAATTCTGGCGCCATAATTATTACGTGTTAAAAATAGGAATAGTCTACAGAAAATAGGGGTTGACATAGTTGAAGCAAATTAGTTAAATAGATTATTGACTTCATATCCTACACAGTAGGGTAAACATTTGTACAAGCTCAAGAATACGCGCAAATTCGCGTAGTGCGATATTTCAAGCATTTCGTGAATGTACACACAACATTATTTAGATACATATAACAAGATAGTGTTACATAACGTTAAACAAAGATTATCAACATAACAGCTGAAAAGATTTTGATTAAACTAAGCCAATAACCCCCCTCTTTTTATGTCGGGGGTTAAAAATTTATGCGATTAGATTGAAGGACCCTGTATCGCGGTACCGTGTGGTACCGGCTTAAGAATAGTATCACCCCGTCTCTTCCCGTGGGTGTCGTCAAGGTGACTAAGGGATTTCACACCGGAGGACGGGCAGCAGCGTCCTCTGCGTACTTAAAGCCCTACTGCGATCGCCAACCCGCTCGCCAAGCGTGGCGATTATGGCAATTACCCCCAGGATCTACATACTAGTAGGTTCTAATGGGGAGACCCCTGCCCAGCTGTGGGCCATCATATGGGTTGATATGTATGATGTATCGCGGTGCGGTGACATTCAGATCTTTACCAAAAAAGCACTTGGCTGGCACTGATAGGTGCTATTTTAGGCAACGAGTGACGCGCGACCACCAGGCCCACGAGCTGCTCGTCTCTTCATTTAGATGTATAAAAAAACCCTGGCTATAGGTCCTTATTCACAATCTTTTTTTTTGTGTCCGTGGCAAACCCGTGAGAACCATCAAAATCTTGTCATAATGGTAAATGGACACAAATGCACATTTTTGAGCGCACCGTGCATGCGCCAATTCGCACGGACTTGCCACGGATACTGAATAAAGATCCTGAATAAGGGCCCTGCTGAACCAGAGGTCTTGGAGTGGTGGATTCGATTCCCACACAGGATAAATCAGGTTATTACGGTTCTATACCTAATACTTTTTAGGTAACTAAATTCAAAGCGAAACCGAAAAGAATTGTGGTCTAAGGAGTAACGTTATCTACATTTAAAATCTAAACAAACATTGTAAACATTGGTAATTTGAAAAGAGCCAAAAAAAGAGAAAGAAAAAGCCGAATAAAGAACAAGGCAATAAAAACTCATTCCTACATTGTAAAGAATCGTGACTTTTAACAAATGTAATATTTTGTTTACTATGTCAATAAAAAATGTTGAACTTTGAATTTGCATTTTGACTATCCGACACTAGTAAATACCTACTTTTACATTAAAGGTGCCAATAAAAAGAAAACTTTTATTATCACAACAGTTATAAATTTAAAAATCACCGTCGTAAGGCACCTGTCCGACCGACGCGCGACGGCGAGAAAAAAGTAGCGAGTAGCAATTTTATCGCTCAAGACACTTAACAACAACATATTTATGTAGATTCCGTGAAAACAAAAGAGATACAGATATTAATAGTTGATGGCTGAGTGTTCACACAGCCGGCGAGTGCTCGGTCTATATTGCATCTCTTTTGTTTACACGGACCTACAAAATACATCTGTTGTACGTTCTTGACCGATAAATCGCTACTCGCTTCTCGCTTATCGTCGTTGGTGGGACAGGTGCCTAAGTTTCTTTGTTAACCAAAGGTCACTGATGGTAGGTACCATTTCATTTAATTTTCAATTTGAAATAATACACAATAAAATTTATTATCAAGTTATAAAGAAATAACATAAAATTGAATGACACATTGACCGAGGCTTTGTGCGTGTGGGTTTTGGGGAGTTAGTATTCTGTGCATTTTGGAGAGGTAAAAATAGCCAATTGTAATCATCAGTTACTGCAACATATTACGTCCAAGTGATGCTGCGTGAAAGACCGATAAAATTGGTTTTATCGGTCTTTCACGCAGCATCACTGAAACAGCTCAAACTCAAATTTACATTTACAATAATTGCATTTTTGAAAGATAGAAAAATTTGAAATCCAGACTCAGGAATCGAACCCGAGACTTCCGTAGCCAAACCGGGGCCAGAAGCGAACCACCTATCTGAACTACACCTATCTACCCGTTTCACATACCCAACATCATTCATTTAGCTGGAAGGGGGGGACACTTGACTCTAAAAAAATTTTGCACTTTAAGGCTTAATATTTCACAAACGGATCCCTAATTATAAAAATATTAATAGTCATCAAAAAGTAATATAAGTAAGTAATATGTGTATCTATGCAAACTGACAGCCTTCAAGCACTAACAGTCTCTGCGGACGGACGAACGGACGGATGGACGGACGGATATAATGAAACTGTAGCCAAAATGGCAAAACGGACGAAGGGTTCCGTTTTGCCATTTTGGCTACGGAACCTTAAAAAAAAATCACCAAAGAGTACCACTATATCATCACGGTCTGTTCAATAACACCTTATTATAAAAGGTTGAAAAAAGGACTACGTTATAAATTTTAATTTACCTTTAACTCTTTTAATTAAAGCGATAACTTTTTATTTAACTTTTGCTCTTGGTTTATGATATTATCTGACACCTTCATTTTGTACTCCCTACACCACCATATTGTATTTTATTATGACCTCTTTGAACCTTAGAGTTGGTATCTACTTTTTTTTTTTTAACACGTAACAATCATATCAAAACGATCCACCAAGAAAATGATTGTACTCATTTAAACTTAACACTGTTTTTGCAACAGTAATTTGCATTTTTTCTGGCAATTTATTACGAAATGAAAGGTTCCGAAGTTATTAATCTGTTTTGTTGCTTATAATTTAGATATCCGGCTACCAGTTTTTACATTATCATTGCAAAAAAAGAGTGTACATTGTATTTATGGTACATATGCGTCACTAAGATGATTTGGAGAAAAAATAAGTATTGTTATAGGTGCGATACCAAAGAGTTCTATTTGTGTAATAGAAGAAGTGTCTATTTTTACCCGACTGTAAGGAAGGGTTATTTTTTTTCGCGCGTATCTTGTATGTATGTATTTAATATTCTTTATTACCTGATATCTCACAATCTACTCAACGGATTTATACAATTAAGACGTCGTTAGATTCGTCTTGATCGCCCAAATGTTCTTAAATATGTGACGTTTGAAAAAAACAAACATGGCGACTGTCAAAATGAGATGTCAAAATAAAGAGATGTGAAAAAAAAGTTGTTTTGAATACTGAAGTATGGGTATCAAATTAAAGGGCTCACCTTAAGCATTTCAAAAAGGTATAACATGATTATGACTGTGATACTAAAAAAGTTAGTTAGCAACCATTCTTTTTTCAATACTTGACAATAGCTGTGATAAAAGTTATTTGTTATATCGCTTACATACTACAACTACTAAAAAGTATTTAATAAAAAATAAATTATAAAAATAAAAAAACCCGCATGAAAAATAAACGAAGTGTTATTTATATTCCCTTTGGCCGAAAACTGAGTCATGTCATGTATGTCTAAACATGACATGACTCTGTTTTCAGACGTCGTCAAGAACTCTCATGCTGTAACTGTTACTTAAAGGTACCTTAACTAGGCTACCTATAGCAGTATTTGCTAAACAACAAAGCCGTCCCGAAGCAACTACTAGGTACACATGTTCGGCTTCATTAACAAGTACCGATCGGGTAGTTCATTCGGGTCGGCATATTCTGAATGAACGCCGACCCGAAACAATCATCACTGTTAGCGCCCGGCCTAGTGTATGTGAGTAGCACAGCCAACCGCCTTTTTCCCGAATATACAACCTATATAATATAATACATTTTGCCACCCGGCTGTGCCGATTAATGCTGGCCTGACCATAGGTAGGTACTAACAGAAATATTTTTTAGAATGATTCAAAGTATTGTTTTTGTATTCGAGGCTCCATTTTTATTTATTAACATGTTTAAATTTCAAATCTGCCTACCTACTACTTACACACATTAAAAATACCTACACCTGGGGTAATCCCATTCGTATTGCCCCACTCTATTGGGGATTTAGGATTTTCATAATTTGACAGCTTATCTATGAACGAAATACAAAACCAATGGCACACATAAAATATATACAATAAAATCCAAATGCTTGCATAATTAATGAATCGGCAATTCGATGAACAGGTTCATAAACGCAAATGACCAGTTATTCCAAATTATGTTGGAATAATGTGACGTAGAATCTTGACATGTGGACGTATCTTAGAGTAATTCCCTAATTTAGGGTAGACCGGGTACAAAAGGGTATTTGACTAAAGTCAAATCAGGCTCTTTTTAAGAAACGTCAAAAACGAGCCGCTCTGCACAAATTTGTATGGAATGCTAGCATATGACGTCACGTTTTCTATGGTCAAATTATTTACTTTCAGTGTTTCTCTTTATGATTGAAAATTAAGTAACACATTAAATTAATAAATGAACACATATTTTAGAACAATTTATGACATATTTTTACCTGGTTATTTAAAATATTTTATTTTGATAGTAGTCAAATACCCAATTGTAGCACGGGTTAAAGTACTATTCATATTTTGATTACTAAGCAAAAGTTTAAATGTGTGTGTGCACCAGAACACGCGTTTTAGGAGTCCCTATGCGTCCTAAAGACGTCACGAAGAATATTAGGTTTTTGGAAAGGCGTGGTCAGTTTTTCCTTAAACTTTCAATGGCCGTGACTCGAATTAAATGAGTCTTTTCGACTAGGAATTGTATTTTGATAGATTAATTGAACGTTAAAGTTTGATTTGTACAATTATGTGACTTTGGGTTGGTTTCTCTAAATTTGGTATTTTAGGACGGTTGTACAATGGACCCCTTGAACTTTTACATAGAAACATTAAAAAAAATGTATTAGATAAGGTATGTTTTTTTATTCATTAATTTATAATTGTTATAGAGGTAATTAAAAATAAATATGAAATACGTAACATTTAAACTTTCGCGTTGTATGGTTATATCTATTTGTTATACGGGAATTAACGCTACCTGAAATACTTAAGCCAAATTTTAACATTAGGAATAACAAAAGTTATTTTTATTGAAAGTGGAGAGTTGTTATGATAAACCTAATAATTAAATTTGTGTTGATATAAACGACTCATCTCATGTTTTTCTTGTTTTTAATTAACAAGAAAACACTAGTAAACATGTAAATCTTTAAATTGTGACTGAATAAAATGTGTTATGTGATTTCTCTATCCAAAGTTCTTTTAATGACCTTTAGATGGGGTCATTTGTAGCACAGCGCATCATGTGATTCAAAATTGATTATTATAGATATTTTTAAATGAAGATCGCATTTAGATACTGACGTTGGTAAATTGTTAACTAAGCTTTTTAAATATCTATCATTTACACAAAATACTATAGTCAAATAGGGTATTTGACTGAAGTCAAATCAGCTTATTTTTAAGAAACGTCAAAAACGATTCGCCCCGTACAAATTTGTATGAAATGCTAGCATGTGACGTCACGTTTTCTGTGGTCAAATGATTTACTTTTATTGTTTATTTTTATGATTAAAAATTAATAAATACGTTAAATTATAGATGAATATATTTTTTCAGAACACGTATTGATATATTTTTACATGGTTAGTATAAAATAATTTAATTTGATAGTTGTCAAATACCCAATTGGCGTAATCGCCCGATGATTCAAAAATGGTTCTATTGTCCTCGGTCTACCCTACGAGTAAACGACTCGATTTGTTAGGTACATGAATCGATATGATATCACTTCCTTGATGAGTTTAACGAGTATTGTTGTAGTGAGATTCATATATGCATCTGATTATTGACAGGTGAGTCCGAACCGGCTGAACAGCTTTATTCACAGAAACGTAGTTGTTTGTGTTTCGACAAGTCTTTATCTTGTACGACTGTTATTTCCTCAAGCACCCGGATTCTGCTCCGTAATGTCAGGAAATTATTAAAGAGGCAGCGGTCTAAACCAAGGTAAGCTACATATTCCCTCAAGGGACATTATCAGTATGAATAGAAATGAATCGCCGAAATTGATGTAGGGAGGTTGATAATCTAATCGCTTAACTTTAGAATGACTAAACCATTTTTTTTTGTTGTTTCGTTATTGTCGAGACAGTTTGTATCTACAGTAATATTATAAAGCTGAAGAGTTTGTTTGCTTGTTTGAACGCGATAATCTCAGGAACCACTGGTTCAAATTAAAAAAATCTTTTAATAAAAAAAGGCCATAGGCTATATAACATCACTCTACGACTAATAAAAGCGGATCAGCAATAAAAAATGTTGCAAAAACGGGCAAAATTAACGCAGACGAAGTTGCGCGGGTCAGCTAGTATATCTATTTTCTTAAATCGTACGAAAATAATAAACCCGTGCGAAGTCCGGGCGGTTATAAAAAAATATCAAATCGTATTTTTTTAGTCTTGGTTTACTATAAAGCATTATTTTCTATTGTACTAACTCGATTTTTAAAGATACTTTTTTTTTTAAGATTAGGCACGTAGATTAGTGTGGTAAGACAGATCGAACAACCCTGATTCTGATGTATCTGAGAAGCTACTGCTTAATAACTATATCATATTGCAAGTACGTTTTTATCTTATCCACTTCTTTCTTGAGGGCCCCTCAATATTGCTATTTCGATAATGACCAAACATTTGAAAAACCATTCTGAGAAATCTTAAGATCTCCTCGTATTATCGATCGAGTAATCTTTTGTGCAATCATCAATTTAATTTGTCATCGAATAAAAAAGGTTTCAATAACGGTTTTCTTTTGAAAGTGAGATAAAATAAATATGAGAGATGTTGGTAATTTTGTAAAGACCAGAACGAAATAAAAAGTGGCTTTTGTTGTCCCTTTTCCCGTTGTGTGGCTTTTAAGTCTGTGAGTCAGTGGTGATCAAGTGAATCAAGAAATCAGTTACTGGTTAGGTACTGTTGTTAGGTCGTAAAGACATTAAGTAACACACAAATAGGTATAAGCTTTTGCATAATATATTGAAGCAATAGAGAGTTCACGTTTGCCTGCATAGGTATGTGTTCTTTAATATAGGTCTTCGTTGAATTCAACTTATGTGACCGGAATACGATAAATTAGGTATAATGAATCAACCCCCAAATCCCCTCCTCTGGATACGCCCATGCTTTAGAGTCAAGCGCCTTCCTTTTATACCTGGCCTGACCCCCGCTTTAGAGTCAAGCGCCTTCCTTCCTTTTGTACCAGGTCTGACCCCTCTTGTCCCAAAAACGCCTACATTTCCAAATGACCTTTCTTGTTCAATGACCGGTTCAATACTTAAAAATTTCGATAATCATGCGGTTCTGTTTGTTTAAGTTTCCTGAATAAATATTTCATTATTATTTGCCATAACAAATACTTAAAATAATAATCTCTTAAGTTAGCGTAAATTTTATAGGATTATAAAAAAAAGGGGAAAATTTACGCAGACGAAGTTGCGCGGGACAGCTAGTATCATAATAAAGGTATATTCTGTATGGCTCCCAGAATATACAACTATTTACCAAAACCAATACTCGAAGAAGACAAAGACAAAATTCAAGTAACTGATGATAGCAAAGTGCTATTAATCTGTCGATCAGTATCTAAAAGTTAAGTTGTAATGGAAAAATGTATTAATTGCATGTGCTTTAGAAAGCTATGTAATAATAATGTACGCAACGCTAATTAAACATAGGTATATTTTTAGTGTACCGTCTGTATGCCGCAAGGCTGAACACAGTAAATCTATTAACACTACCACTACCAAGTATATACATATTAGAAGTAGCAATATTTGTGAAAGAGAATATGCATCTGTTTGATAACCTGTGTGGCTGACGACATCAGTATAAAATAAAAACTATGCCCCGTAAGACTTGGTTAGTTAATAATATTATATTATGTATGACATCAAGAATTTATAATAAATTACCTGTCGAATTATGCAATTTAAATAATGTTCACAAATTTAAAAATGCACTACGGAATATTCTAATCCACAAGGCTTACTATAATATTAAAGAGTATCTCGACGATAAAAATATTAAGATATTAGAATAAGTTTGTATGTTTATAATATGATTGTAATGATGTTGACATTGACATGTTAAATATTAATATAATGCATACTGAATTATCTAATGTTTAAAATATCTATCTACCTACTATTATATAGAAGCACTCCAACAAATTGTTAAAATTTGCATGCTTACAGGTAGATTATGGAGACACATATTACCTTTGTAATACCTTACCTTTTACCTATTTTCGCAAATAAAAAGATTGATTGATTGATTGACAGCGTTACAGTCTACAACAGCACACCATCCCATATATCTGTATTTGCAATTGTAATAATAAATAAATAAGTATCGAAGTTTTTTTGAATGCGGCATTCAAAACTTCTACTTCTACTTCTAGTACGTACCTAAGTAGTTAGTAACCTTCGACAATATTAAGCCCCCTAAATTTCTGCCAAATTCCTGGGTTCTTATTCACTATCTTTGTTTTATTTCGTTTTCGCGTCACGCCCGCGTTTCTGTCAAAATCTTGTCTTAATGGTATATTGAGTTCGCCCGGGCTTGCCACGAAAACGAAATAAAACAAAGTGATTATACCCAGGAATTTGGTTAAGGAAGGACCCTGGATTGCCTATCGAGCCAGCTAAGTTTCATAAAATGCGCGATCGATCACACATAGATGTCGTCACAAAAGGTAATGTTTAAAAAAATAATAATCTAGTAAAAATAATTAAATTTTTACGTAGCAAGTTTTAAAAACTAGATTTGAATGCATTGGTGGTTCAGGTAGGTGGACTGGTTGTTTATAAATTTTAAAAAATATTACTTCTGCTGACGTCATAATTAATATATAATTGTGTGTTGCTTTATAGTTAGTTAATTTAGTAATTCATATTTTTGTAATCTTTTCATACCAAGTTTATTTTTAAAGACGTATCCCACATTAGGGTACAAGCTCCGTTTCGCGGGGGACTTTACAAACATACTAGTCACGGACACAAAGTACACCCAGACTCGGAACAACAATTTGTGGATCACACAAAGTGGTTATGAAAATATATATATTACGGGTCTTAATCGCGTGAATAATTTAAGGTACCTTGTTTATTGCATGACGATTGTACCTTAAATTATTCACGCGATTAAGACCCGTAATATATATATTTTCATAATGTGTATAAATCGCGAAAGTTTATCAACATTTATACACAAAGTGGTGTCCCGTGTGGGAATCGAACCCACGACCTCTTGCGTAGCAGTTGGACACACTCCCACCACTCCCACAGAGGAAGTCATTCTTTTTATTGTATGACTAAAAGTTCGTAAGCCTGATGGTAGAAGTCACGCTAGCCCAAAACAGTATTAGTTTTTTCACTCAAATCTTTGTTAAGCAAAGTAGTGAATTTCACCGCCTCGCGCTCCTTGTATATGACATATGTTCGTTATTCACTATGTTTTTTTTTCGATTTCGCGGCAAGCCTGCGCGAATTGGAGCATGCGCGGTGCGCTCAAAGATGTTCGCGCGCATGCGCGATGCATATCTAAGCGCAGCTCAATGTACCATTCTGTCAAGATTTTGACAGTTAAAAACGAAAATAAGATGTGAATAAGGACACAGTAGGTAATAAATCATTGCACTTGCTTGCTAAAGTGCCCTTCAACCAAAACACAGTATTAAAAACATCACTATTTGACGAAAGAAGGTTGGAACGTAATTACTTTTGCCGTTTTTTATATTAAAACAAATTCTGGAAGAACATAACATTTAAAAAAAAATCGTTTTCTACGATATGACTAGGCCATTCTTTAACCAAAATATAGTTTTTTATTGTTTAGATGTTTATTTTGAAAATTTATACAAAGACGAAAATGTTTACAGGGACAATAGGTAACAGTATCATAGAAAAGAAGAAAAAATATAATTTTTCTCAATTAATTTTTATTTTTTATTACAAAGTATTAAAAATATGTAACAGATCATGTGCAACTGCTCTGTAATTATCTACGTACCTCATCATCAGTAAGCTTACTCTCTTTCTTTAAAACGAAATTTATGATATTTCGTTTACTTAAATTTCTTCAGTTTACGGGGACTTTTTTAATTAATATTTGGATACGCACAAGAAGTCCGAATCCATAAACAATTTTAAGGAACGAGTGGATTGAATTGATGTTGCTCGCTCTGTATATTACCATCTCATATAATAATAATAATATAATAATATCTTGGGACAACTCACACAACGCTATCTGATCCCAAACTAAGCAGAGCTTGTACTATGGAAACCAGACAACTGATAAACATACTTTAAATATATTTCTTAATACATACATAGTATACATAAATAACACCCAGACACAGAATAAACCATCGTGCTCATCACACAAAGTTTTATCCTGCGTGGGGATCGAACCCACGACCTCTTGCGTAGCAGTCGGATACACTCCCACCGCGCAGAGGCAGTCCATTATCATATTTGATCGAATCTTCGTTTTTATTGAATTAGAGTAGCCCTTCGTGAGCCGGTTATTCTTTTGGCCCCCTATTTCATAAAAAAATGGCGTTATGTGAGTTGTTCCAAGATATTATTGCCTATTTATATTTCCAGATTAATTAAACAAACACTCTTGAATTTGAACACATTTTTTTGTAAGACTATAGATATTACCCTGGGGAAGGACATAGGTTACTTGTTATCACGATAACTATAACGACTAGTGCCGAAGGGTCTATACAACACAATTCTTTAGGTTTCTCTTTGAATTTTAGATACTTAATAATAAAGGCACAAAGAGCCGTGTCCAGCAAGATATATATTTGTATCGAGTCCGAAAAAGTGGCGAAACCACGAACGACGCAATATTATGATAATTAGCTATTAATGTAATCATAAATATTAGAAGCATACCACAACATTTTATTCGCAATAAAATCTCTTGTACTATCTGACCCGGACACGATCATCTTTGATTAAGAATGCCGTCTATAACAGTTTTTTCATATGGCACCAAAGTTAATCTAAATTTTATTTTTCATAATTTGATCACGTGAATAATTAGAAAATAATCTTCCTTTCAGTTATAGGTACCTAAAGAGATTGTTTAAGAGCAACGACTGCTGCGCAAATGGTCGTGGATTCTATTCCAACTAGCAACAAAACTATTGGAACCTATACAGAAAATAAATGTTTGATTCATAAATAGGTATTTGTTGCGAATCTAGGTGTGCTTTGTTTTCGTTAAATCCCCTGCGACATAGGGCTGTACTATGTGTATGTAGCTGTAGTCAAGTGCGAGTCAGACTTACCCACCGAGTGTTCCGTACACATTTGTACATATATTATAGGCACAGGTGTATTTTATCTTTATTATGTATATATTTAGAAATATATAAGAATGTAAGTCAGTTGAAGCGGCGGTAGCTTAATGGCTAAGGCATCGGTCTCGCAATCGTGAGGTCGCGGGTTCGAATCTTATCCGTTATACTACCGACGTGAACCCACTCCTAACACAAGCCTTTGGGCTTAGCTGGAGGGGTTAACAAGATTGCTAGTAATGTGGGACTCAATCCCACATTGCTAGTTATCTTTTTTCAAAAAAAAAAAAAAAAAGTTGTCTGGTTGCCATAGTACAAGCTCTGCGTAGTTTGGAATCGGATGACGTTGTGTAAGTTGTCCCAAGATATTATTATTTTTATATTATATTATAAACAATTCAGGAATCGAGTCTCGAAATATACATTTTTTGCGACTTAGAAGTTTGATTTTCTCACAGCTTCAAAAGCTGTAGACCTGAGTATATATGGTTTTAATTTCAACTCGTTATCACCATCCTTCTTACGATGGCATTTACTCTTATACTGCTGTCACACCACGAATACTCAAACGATACTCAACATTAACTGCTCACTGGCGGATACAGTAAGGGGCTCAAGCCTTTCCCCCCTCCCTCCAAAGCATCAGAGACATATACCTCCAGGTGAGTGGAGGTATATGTGTAAAACATACCATCAGAGGGGTCAAACTTCCCTAAACCAAAATCTTAGGTTCTTTACCAGGGTCAAGCCGGGGTCAAAATCATCGTTTATTGGCGGGGTCAAGACCCCACACTCAAATCTTGGTGGAATTGTACTCCTATTTACTTATTATTATGACAAATAGATGACACGAAGGTTACTCGTATTGCAGCAGAATTATACGATTAATACGATCAGAAGTCACGCTTTGGGTCCATAGGATCCATAACCCCAATGTCCAGAGTGGGGTCATGGATGCCATGGACCCCTTGCAATATGATTATTATGGTCTTATTTACAATATGATTCGAATCAGTGAAAAAACAAATAAATTGATGTTACCTAAACTGGTTGACATTAATGAGATCGAGTTATTAAAACCGGTCAATTCAATAATAATACGTATAATTAATCGCTTAGAAAAAAACTACTAAAACCTCAATATTCCTAAAGGTATCATAAAAATGTAGATAACAATTTTAAAAACTAGATATTAGGTATGTGTGCTTTACGTAACATTTGACATACTTGACTGGCTTATTGGTCTAGTGCAGTGGTTCCCAACCTTTTGATCGGGTAACTCTTTTTGACTATTTTAAAAACCATTTTACTTACTACTATGAGAGTCGGTCGCATGACGGGGGGGGGGGGGGGGAGGAAGATAAAATCAACATTAGCCCTAAGTATGAGTAGCACGACGAGGGGTTGATTAATGGGTTAATGCCACCTTCATTACCCATACTTTTAACTGCCTCGGTGGCGCAGTGGGAGTGTATCCGACTGCTACGCAAGAGGTCGTGGGTTCGAACCCCATTATTTAACTATAATATATATATGTATTTAGCAATATATTATTATTATAATATATGCATTATAGTAAACCATCATACATATCTAACAATTTTTTATTCTGGGTGGGGATCGAACTGATGGCATCTGGCTAAGTAGAGTCACTAACCACTAGACCAACAGGCCAGCCATGTTTGTTATCATAGTTCACATAACCCCCAGTCCCACTGCTGGGCACCCACTTTCTTCTCATAAACAAAGTGGTCTATCAGATAAACATAGGATAAAATAACTATAAACATATAATCCTGGATAAAAGTCGCCCCTACTTCTCTACCAAAAGTTTCCATCTAATATAAAACTGCCGGTTAGTCTTCAGAGCCAGGCAACTGATAAATTACACTCGGACACAGGGTAAACAGTCATGCTCATCACACAAAGACGATTTATCTTAGGTGAGAATCGAACCGACGAACTCTGGCTTAGCAGTCAGGGTCACTAACCACTAAACCAAAAGGCCAGAATTCTATATTAAAAAAACTGTGTAGACTGACACGACCAGCCTTCATAAGAAAAGCCAGTCTTTAAGCATTTGATAAATATAATCCGGAACCGCTCCTAAACATGGCTACTTAGAAGATCCTACCAAACTTGTTGATAAACAACATTTATTATAATGGTATAATAATATGATGATGTCATAAACCATTAAATTTTTTGTCAACACGAATTTCAATTATAAATTTTTGTATAAAAGATCCTAAATTTTTCATGTTTTGCAACGTAAAATCTTCGAATATTTATCATAAAATTAAATAATGAAAGATTTTCAAAATACTTACAGTCAAAATTTGAGCTGCGACTGTAAAATTGGTTATTAAAACCAATTCGTTGACCTGCTCCGTAGGTCTAAGTACAATAGTTGCATAAGTTCCAGTCCAGTCCGACTCATAATCAAAAATACCTGGACACGGCGAAGGTGGATATTGAGCGCACACTAAACTTAAAACTAAAACACCATAGACTAAATTAATTTTTCCCATCTTCTTTTTTTAAGTTTGAACACAATGCATTTTGTAGTCTAATTTTTACAAGACGACGTCCGCCCATGAAATCAAACGGATCACTAACACTATGCTAAAAGGATGATCAAAACAAGACTTATAAAGTTCATTACAATAAGTTATTTTTTCTAGATATTTTTCCTTACGTCAATTCCACACGGGTATCAACTATCAACCAGTTTAGGGCAGAATTAAGGCACAACGGTTATGTTTTTCTTCGACGCAAAGTTATGTGGCAGTCTTTCGCGCTATGAGGCAGGATAGTTCCGTTTTTTGGTGCAGGAATATCGTCTAGGGTTTGTTTCTGTTTGACCCGCATTTGCTTCTACAACTGGGCACAACCACTTTATTCCACTAACAACTTCTTTATAGCACGCAGTCGCCTCAGATTCTAATTGAACAGGGGAAGTACCTTACCTATCTTACAAAAGAACTTGTACAAAAAAAGCTGTTAATTATAAACGGCAACTGACCTTCAAACTTGAGATTTTAGATAAGATAGCGTGTTACTTGGTTACGTTTTCAATATTTGGGTACGAAATAAAGTTTCTTGTGACCTTTAGGTACCTTCATAAGTTACTACCATTAGGCCATTACCATTATGCATATTAATGCAGCTGAAAGTTCGCGGTGTCCGAAACACAAGAAACGGAGGGGTTATCATCAGCACGGAGTCCAAAACCGACCTAGAAAAACTGAAGCAATCAGTGCAACTAGCCAAATCAGGTCTTACCGTCGACGAAACTCAAAAGCGTAAACCCCGCATTATAATCATAGGAGTCCCTACACAAATCAGCGAAAATGAGGTCTTTAAATGTATCTACGAACAAAACATAGTAGAGAAAGTACCGTCCTTGACTAGAGACTCATTTTTGAGCTCAATGAGACTCAGCCACAAATCTGGGAAGAAAGACGCAACGACCTGTAATTACATCCTGGAAGTTTCAGCAGTCATTCGTAAAGCCCTAATCACTCAAGACAGAGTTTTCATTAACTGGACATCCTGCCCTGTACGTGACTTCACGCTAGTAACCAGATGTTACAAATGTCAGCAGTACGGACATGCAGCTAAAACGTGCAAGACTCCTGACTCTACATGCGGTCATTGCGGTCAAGACGGGCATTCAATTCAAGACTGCAAAAAGAAATCAGAGGCGCCTAAATGTGCCACTTGCGTGCGCTTCAAAAAGCCAAGCAATCACAAGACGGGAGACACCGACTGCCCTGCAAAAAAAGCAGCTGAACTAAGGTACATTAACTCGATCGACTATGAAGGCGCCTAAGAGCGCCACATACTCACGTGTATTTTAGGACTAAAGTATATATAAATATGGATGTAAATTTAATTACGCAACTAGACAATAGTTTTATATCTGAATCAAAGTTTTGTGAGGTTGAAGATTGCAGACAATATCTTACCCGTTACGAAAATTCACTAACCATCCTTACCCAAAATATTCGCAGTATTCATAAAAATATAGATAGCTTACATGTTTTTTTTCAGAGGCTTAATTTTCATTGTGATGTAATCATTCTTACTGAGTGTTGGTTATTAAATCGGTACGATCACCTCCCAATAATATCTGGTTACAATCTCTTCTATACTACTACAAATCAAAATCAAAATGATGGTGTCGTGGTTTATGCTAAAAAATCATTAAAGGTCACAGTAGAGGAGCCAACTCTGCAAGACTGCAATGGTTTGATATTCAAAATTGGTTCTGACACAGCTATTATCGCCTTGTATAGATCTCCTTCTTTCAGAAACTTAGATCCATTTCATAACTCTCTAAATAGCATACTGCAATCGCTATCTTCGAATAAAAACATAATACTAACAGGTGACTTGAATATAAACATTAGCTCAAAGTCTTGCGATTCAGGAACCCATAACTACCTTAATTTGTGTTCATATCACGGTCTTCAGTCCGCTCATACATTATCTACCCATCAAAGCGGTTCCTGTCTCGATCATGTAATGATTAAATCCAACTTGACATACATTACGCTTGTTACTAACTCAACTGTAACTGATCACCACGCTGTCCTACTAACAGTAAATTTGACGCCACCTAAGCAGATTCGTCCGCAGACAAGGTCTAAATTAGACATAAACAAACTCGAACATGATTTACGTAACATCGATTTTTGCCCAGTTTACAATAATGCCGACCCTAATATATCTCTGTCGTATTTAATTAAAAATGTCCAGCAAGCAATTTTACGCAACACAAAAATAATAACAATAAATAAGAAAAATTGTAATATTAAACCCTGGATTACTCCTGGTCTTATACGGTGTATAAGACACAGAGATCGACTCCATCAGCGAACAAGACGAGACCCTGACAACCTTATACTACTAACCACATATAAAAGATACAAAAATTTTTGTAACAACCTACTCAAAAAGTTAAAAATTAATTATGACAGAGATGTATTACAAAGGGCAGGTAATAATAGTAAGCAGATATGGCAACATATTAAAAGTATGACTTACTCCTCGAAACAGCACGAATCAAATTCGAGTTTACTGCACGCTAACTCAACACCACTTAATTCTGCTAACCATGTAAATAACTATTTTATTAATGTGGGCAAAAACCTTGCTGAACGTATTCAAAACCAAAATTATAGCCTAGGATATAATCATCCCCCCCAACCTATCTGCAACGTTAGCATAAAGTCGCTCGTTATGTTTGACACTGATGAAAATGAAGTAGCTCGAATTATCACTAGCCTGAAGGATAACTGTGCCGCTGGCTCGGACAATATTAGCAATAAAATCATTAAATATTTTAAACATATTTTTGCACCTCCTTTAACATATATTTTTCGACTTTGTCTATCTGAAGGGATTTTTCCTCGATGTCTAAAGAAGGCTGTAGTTATTCCAATCTTTAAATCCGGCAACAAAGATCTTGTTACCAATTACCGTCCGATATCCCTACTTCCCTCAATATCAAAAATATTGGAAAAAATTATAAATATTAGGTTAGTTAATTACTTAGAAAACAACCAGTTCCTATCCCCTTCACAATATGGTTTTAGAGCTAAACTGTCCACAGCCGACGCGACTCATAGCTTGACAGATTATGTTTCTCAGGAGCTTGGCAAAGGGAATCAGGCCCTGGGCATATTCCTTGACCTTGCCAAAGCTTTTGATACTATTTCAATTCCCATTCTCCTAACCAAGTTAGAGTCTCTGGGCATAAGAGGGACACAGCTAAAACTCTTGGCAGACTATTTAGATGAAAGATACCAGTGTATCAAAATAGACGACATTATGAGTGAAGATCAAAAATGTTCCGGTTTTGGTATACCTCAGGGTAGTATTTTGGGCCCTACGTTATTTTTAATTTACATAAATGACCTTTGCAACCTAAATATCGGCCATGGCAAGATAATAGCATATGCTGACGACACAGCTATTATATTTACAGCTAAAACCAAGACAGATTTGTTTAAAAATGCACAGCAAGGTTTTAATATTATAAATAATTGGCTTTGTCATAATTTACTAACATTAAACGCTGATAAGACAAAATATATCCATTTTTCTATGCGCCACTCATACCACAACGGCGCTGACACAGATTTATTTGCACACTATTGCAACAATCCCGCAGAGAACACATGTAACTGTCCTATTATTCACAACACTAGTAACATAAAATATCTCGGTATTATTATCGATGACACACTTTCATTTAAGTATCACATTGAAAATTTAGTGACTAGAGTCAGAAAACTAATGTTTGTTTTTAAAAAACTTCGTACCACCGTAGACTCAAAACTGATCTTACAAATATATCAAGCTCTGTGTCAGTCCGTCATTCAATATTGCATCACTTCATGGGGTGGAGCACTAAAAACCATTATACTACCTCTTGAAAGAGCTCAGAGAGCAGTTTTAAAAGTAGCTACCTTTCGTCCTTTCCTATTTCCCACTTTCCTTCTCTATAAATGCTGTAAGGTACTGACTGTTCGCCAGCTATTCCTACTAAATGTCATTTTAAAACAACATAAGCTGCTCACCTTCAATGCTGACATTACTAACAAGAGACGAAAAGATATAGTCTGCACATCTAATTCTACCTCAAGATATACATTTACAAACAGATTTTTTAATTTTATAGGCCCTTTTTTGTATAACAGATTAAACCGAATAATAAATATATACCATCTTAATTATTTTAATTGTAAAATAGCTATAAGTTCGCAATTACAAGCTATGTCATACGAAGAGACGGAGGATTTACTGGTAGTAATAAAATAAAAAAAAAAGGCTCAAATTTCTCACTAATTATGTAATTAGCATAAAATAAGTTAATTTATTTATCTTTGTTTTATATTTAGTTAACAGTTCTTATTTTTAGTTAAGATTAATTTTAGTTTCAGAAAGTATTTGTTTTAAATACTTTTTTACTTTCTCGCCTGAAACACAGGTTTCAACCTAGTTCAGGCAAATATCCAACTGTGCCGTTTATTATTTATAAGTGTACCTAAGTTATGCTATTGTACCTATACTTTATGAATAAATTTTATTATTATTATTATTATTATTATTATTATCCCAAAAGCCTAGAAATGGGGTATTTGCCCGGCATTCTGGACCGATTTATTCCCGAAAAATTGAGGCATCAGGATATTTTTGATATACAAAAGCAAAGCAAGTGGAGATTGCCTATCTCTCTTTAAACTCAGACTCAAACACTTAGGGACCGTCTCAACGGGCGAGAGAATCACGACGATTCCGTTCTACTATCGTTGGATCTCCACGAACGAGCGATTATTCCGCCAGCGTATCGTCGCGACTCGTGACGAAATCGCCGCGTGTCCGCGACGGAATCGTCATGTTTTTGAGACGGGACGCCTGCGTTACCATGACGTTTCCCTCGCACTCAGCCACTCGTAACGACACCGCGTTAATATCGCAGTGTGGAGACGCGTTCTAAGAGAGTGTATAGAAATAGGTGTCACGACGATAATATCGCCGCAATTCTCTCGCCCGTGGAGACGGTCCGATAAGTATTGTTTCTTTTAATAACATTTTATTATTTTTATAGCGTGTATGTGTTACATTGTAAATGAGGATCAATTTTAAACAAAATAGTGTGGTAACTTGTCATTAAAAAAAGGGGCCTTGACTTTAGTGGCCTTGCCCTTTTCTCATTGACTCGGTGTATTTATTGTACTTACGCTTAACGCAATTTTATTATATGAATTTTTTTGCAAATAAACGAATTCATACTAATAATATGATAAATCTGGTGGGTTGATTTTGATGGCATTTGGTAAGGAGGGAACTTGAAATCTTTAAAAGTCGCATAAGGTACTTCTAATTTGGACAACTGGGCAATCTACGCCTATAAAACCCTGAATATGGCCCTTTTCCTGATATTAGGGTTTGTGCCCGCATGCAACAGTGCGATCCACATTTGCTATACTACAATCATGGAGATAGAGTAAATAATGGAGGCCACATGCAGGCCGAATAATAAAAGTGAAACGATATGAATACATAGAAAATATTGTTGTCCTCTTCATCTCTTTCTAAATAGGGGTTCTCTTTCTTAGATAGGGTGGCCATGTTTTTTGTACTTCTGGACAATCCGAAATAAAAAAAATTAGAGCAACGGAGCCGACTACTTAATAGAAAAATACTTAATATCGAGTTACTTACTAATATGGAATTGATTTATTTATTTCAATATCTACTTAACTGTTTACTTTCACTTTCACTTTTTTTTAAAGTACAGTAATCGAGTTTCGATAAGTTACAGTTCAGTAGTTATTAAAATGTAATTTTGTTAATTTTATTTTCATTTGCTTAGAAAAGATAAAGCGGGTTATTTTTTTTTATTTTTTTTTAAGACGACTCCCGCAGTATGGTACAAGCCCTGTGTCCCGGGGGAATTTACAAACATACAAGTAACTGACACAAAGTACACCCAGACCCGGAACAACAGTTTGTGGATCACACAAAGTGGTGTCCCGTGTGGGAATCGAACCCACGACCTCTTACGTAGCAGTCGGATATACTCCCACCGCGCCACATAGGCAGTCAAACTAAGACAAATTGCGGTCGTATCAAAGTTAAAGTCGTCGTTATACACTTAATAATACATAAAATGGTTCAAATTTAAATCATGGAATCAAACATAAATTTATTTACTTACGAGTGAAAAGTGAGTCCACATTCTGGGCACCACTCACTTTTGCAATCTTGCACTATGCAAACATGCACCATTCTTGAATAATATTGTATAATTATTCTTAGATTTTATTATGAAAAAAATTACAATAAAAAACATCTCCCGCCATAAATGTTTATGTGACACATTGGCCAGGGTTGTCATCATCTACCTCTAAAAAAGTCCTTGACAATTTTCTTTAAAATTAAATTATGTTATAGGTAATTGAATATTGAACCATAGTCAAATATTAATAATTATGTTGTAAAATATATATTTTACAACATAATTAATAATTTTAATACTAAATATTACTAAATACTACTGTCAGTTTCGCGTACAATCTATATACAAAGTGATTTTTTAAGGAACTTTTTATCTTGTGATGGGTAACATTTGATGGACACTTCGAAGAAGACGAAGATTCCAACTTTTCTCCCCGAAATTGCTCGGCTGGTGCTTTTACACAGTTACGGAACTTTTTGTCCACAAAAATAAAGTAATATAAATGGTCCATGGTGTTATATGTGATTAATAATTTTATACAATTTGATTATTGGTAAACTAATTTTAAATTTAATCTTTTAACTAATTTTAATCTTATATAATCTACCATATGGCATTGATTAATATTATATTTTATCAGTAAAAATAAATATTCACTTTAGTAACTTTTGTCACGTCAAATTATGACAAAGTGTTTATGTTTCTGGAAACTCATTAAAATTATCTTGTATGTTACCACACTTTATGACAAATAAAGATTCTATTCTATTCTATTCTAGCCCCCCACGGCCGTTGCAATACGGTCGAAACGTCGGGCAATAAAAAAATGTACCTATTTGCCTTAAAATATTCACGCGATAAGGAAGGAACCGTAGTACCTATTACATATAAGTATAATTTATAAAATCGTTTACGTATTTCGAACAAAAAAAGCGCCTAGGTAATGAATCGCAATTAAATTAGCATAGTACTCTGATGTTTTGAATATTTTGTGAGAACATATCAAGGTCAAACACAGTCATTAAATTTTTTGAAACTTAACTTCCAACTAGCGGTTCTGTCTGGATAGATATTATCATCTTTAGAAACCGACTACTGACTAGATTGACGATTATTATGGTGAAGAAGTCAAGTTGGGGAGGAGGGTTTGACTTCTCAGGGGGTAGATTTATCAAAAAAATTAGATACACTTAGGTACACGGAAGAACTCAAATACTTTTGGTTTGGGGACATTTCGCAGTTTCGATACTCGAAGTGGTCCAAAAAATACATCTACCTTGGACAAGTAACCAGCTTGGTAGAAACAACTTTGAGGAGGAAGTCGACAGAAAGATCTGATTGGGTTGGGCGGCGTTTAGCAACTTCGTCGAGTTTTCACTTCGCCTTTACCGCAATGCCTGAAGACCAATGTATTTAACCAGAGCGTCCTACCTATGACCTAAGGTGCCGAGACGTAGACACTTACGGTTGGGCTAGTCTACAAATTTACAGTTGCGCAGCGGGCTATGGAGTGAGCTATGCTTGGAGTTTCTTTGAAGGATAAAATTCGCAATGAGTTCTTACGACAAAGGACTAAAGTTACCGACATAGCTTGCGAGCTATTAAGCACGCTGAAGTGGCAATGGGCTGGCCATATTTGCCGATGGACCGATGGTTGATAGAGCAAACGAGTCCTAGAGTGAAGACCACGACCCGGTAGGACGGCCCCCCAGCTAGATGGATTGATGACCTAAAGAAGTCGCTGGGATGGACTGGATGAGTAAGGCAGATACCCAAAAGTTGTGGCGGAAATGAGGAGAGACTGATACAGGCTGATGACGATGATAGATGGGGGGGGGGGGGGGGGGCAGGATCTGCATTTGGATTCTGTTAGAGGTTTTATTATTGTTGTATATTTAAAAAACCTTCGTATTGTAATCCTGGTCGTATCACATATCTAACTTTGTTAGTAAGGTTGTCAGTGTGTTTTGAAATTGATTCTTGTGAAGTTTATACTCCTGTCTTGAACTGAATTAAAAACCCGAAGTATATATCTTTATATATATATATATATATATTTTGTGTGCGTGTGTATGTCACTGAACTCCTCCTAGACGGCTGGACCATTTTTGATGAAATTTTTTGTGTGAGTGCAAGGGGATTTGAGGATGGTTTAGATTCACAATTGAACCCGATTTACAAAAAAAAAAAAGAGTCGAGACGAATTTCGCCGGGACAGCTAGTTTAGAATATATAACTTTCATTTATACTTATAAAAGATAAATTAAAGTTATATATTTCCCTTATTTATCACTATTACCACCTATGTGTAACCACATTTCTTGTGAATAAATAAATTTGTATTGGTATTTATAGTCACGTTTATATCATTACTACCTACTTATTATAACCTTAAAAGAATACCTACACAAATAAATACGTACGAAAGATGACTATGACGAATACTTATAACATATACCTACATACTTAAATAAACATTTAAACAGATAGAAACGTTGAGTTTTTAATACATAGGTATAGATGTTTTAACAGAAACATTGTAGTCTCGTGATCAGCATACTAAAGATGTTACTACTAACAACAGGAATGTAAGAACTATATGTTTGATCATTAGTTAACATAATATACCTACACAAATCAGTCAGTCATACCCAACATTATTTTGACGTGATAACGTCTTATAAATCGATGACCGGGTGCACGCACGAAAAAGTGTCACAGTGTCACGTTCCGCCTGCTGATAGGCTGAAGTATTATGGCCGGGTCCACTAAAGCTGTCACAGGCATGATTGTTTATTACAATGTAATTAATATTTTTTTATTACGTTATCATGTAAAATTAGCGTCCGTAAGCCGAGTTTACAGACAACCATTTTTAAAGGGGCTGCAAATACGTGTTACTAATGGTGTCACGAGTTGAATTGCACCCCCCCCCCCCCCTCCCCACCTCTCTTACGAGCTACATATACTTACCGGTGAAATTAAACGCAACCCCTTCCCAAATTTATTGCTAACCTTATTTCACCAACCAGATGAGAGTCTGTAAGTTTGTTTCTGTGAAAACTTTTTGTGTATTTCATTTTAGACAAACACGATTAATTAGTTAAAGTCCAAGGAAGGTTCTTACAAAGACGAGAATTGCTCGGAAAAACGCAAAAAAGGTAAATTTTCTTTTTACCATCCTGTTCCACTCTGATCTTTAATTTACCAGCTATGCCATAGATACATTGGAGAGCTCAAGTAAAATGTTCCCAATAAAGGACAAATTTGGCAAAGGCGCAGGCATAAGCTACTTTTCTACAAATACCTACTCAAGACTTAAAAAAATATAAAATATAAACACAAGGAATATCAATGGGCATATACTTTTTAACCAATTTTAGACTGCCTCGGTGGCGCGGTGGGAGTGTGTCCGACTGCTACGCAAGAGGTCGTGGGTTCGATCCCCACCCAGGATAAAACTTTGTGTGATGAGCACAATGGTTTATTCTGTGTCTGGGTGTTATTTATGTATAATATGTATGTATTTAGAAATATATAAGTATGTTTATCAGTTATCTGGTTTCCATAGTACAAGCTCTGCTTAGTTTGGGATCAAATAGCGTTGTGTGAGTTGTCCCAAGATATTATTATTATATTATTATTATTAATTGTCTTCAGAACCGAAAAAACCGGGTATTACTATTTTAGAACCGGTTCTTTTTCAGACCTTCAGAACCCGATTATTTTGGAACCGGGAAGAACCGGTTCCAATGTCCTATATTTAAGTAGGTATGTACGAGGAGGATGACTTTTAATTTAGTCGAAAAACTTCAAAACCTGCGTGTTAACTACACGCGGGTTTACCCCCTTGAAGTTTCTTGACTAAATTAAAAATTAGTTGGTAATAAAAAAAAAAATTCGCTATGTAAATTCAATTTTAGTTTAGGCATTATGGCTTGATAAAATTAATAAAACATTGATATTTTCAGTTTATTTGTTAAATTTAACCTCTTCAATGACTTTTTAGGGTTCCGTAGCTAAAATGGCAAAAACGGAACCCTTATAGTTTCGTCATGTCCGTCTGTCTGTCTGTCTGTCCGTCCGTATGTCACAGGCATTTTATTCAACGAATATTGATGAAATTTGGTGAAAAGGTGTCTTGTAGTATCCGCTACTCAGTTTGATAACTAAATAATAAAAATATTTTTTTTTGGGGGACATGCAGCAGAAACTAAAAAAAATTTTAGCAAACATCAACCTGTAGTATATCATTCGAAAGATCTTTCAAAAACATTTTAAGGTTTCTAATAAACTTTTTTGATTAAGTGAAAATTTTTGGAAATAATCGCTACGAAAGTTGCATAATTGTGCTCTCATCTTTTGAACGGTATGACCCAAAAATTTGAAAAAATCACAAAGGTAGCGCTTAATAAATACTTTAAACTAAAATTATTTCGGACATGATCGGATATACCGTCATTGAGTTATGGCCGAAAAACAGCGTTTCTCAACAAAAGGGCGTAAGTGCCATTAACATACGCTCTTCTGCTGATGCAATTATTCAAGGCTGCGGAACCCTACACTGAGCATGGTCCGCCATTGATTTCATAATCAACAAATGATTATGAAGGTAAAAAAAATAAATAGGAAAAACCATAAAGTAAGTGGGTATGTATTTATAACCCATAATAACTAAATAAGTTCAACGAGCACCAGCACGAAACGACTAATAATAAGTAAAAAAAGAGTTTAATAAAGGCAGAGCGAAAATTAGGAGAGGCCTATGTCTTAGTGGACCGATATAGGCTGATGATGATAATGCATGCAATTAATCATTCTTAATATAAATACCTGCTAACCCGCGCAAATTTTATTTTTAACCCAACAAAAAATTTGTTTTTCAATTCGGACCAGTAGTTCCTAAGATTACCGCGTTTAAACAAACAAACTCTTCAGCGTTATATAATATTAGTATATATTAATAAAATGTAAAATATTAATTGATATGATAATATTTCTAATAATTGTAATAATGTTTTTGTTTCACAACAAAAAGGTAATTTTCCCCGTTTTTGCAACATTTTTCATTGCTGCTCCGTTCCTATTGGTCGTAGCGTGATGTTATATAGCCCTAAGCCTTTCTCGATAAATAATCTATCCAACAGTAAAAGTATTTTTTTTTAATTCGGACCAGTAGATCCTGAGATTATCGCATTCAAATAAACAAACAAACTCTTCAGCTTTATAATATTAGTATAGATTACACCGTAACATAAAATTCCCGCCATTATCATACCATTAATATAGGCACGGGAAAAACATTTTTTTAAATTAGAATTCCTTTTATGGCACCTCCGTCTGTTGGCTTTTCCGGTAAATTGTTCCTCATTTTGCATATTAAAATCGGAAAATGTCTTGTGATATAACACGTTCTGGAAATACCAGTTTTTGGCGCCAATTTAATTTAACCACACGTCAAAACGTGATATATGTGTAATTAATATTATGAATAGAAGAGGTTTAAAAGTATAACCAGACTGTTCTGGTAAAGTATTTGGGTATTTATGTAAAGATTATAAAAAAAAGAATGACGTCATAAATCTCGATTTCATACATTTTTTGACCTCTAACGAAAAAGTTTAACGTGTGAATCTGTGTGTCTGTCTGTGCCATCGTAGCGCCCAAATGGATGGACTGATTTCGATGCGATTTTTTTTATTAGAAAATTAATTGAATTGGGATGGTTCTAAACTTTGTTTGATGAAAATCCGTTTTGTAGTTTTGAAGATAATTAGTTTTAAATTTCACTCGTCGGGTTTTTTTAATGTTGAGTAATACTACTTCGTACTTGGCGTGTATTTTTATGAAAATATCCATACTAATATTATAAATGTGAAAGTAACTCTGTCTGTCTGTCTGTCTGTCGGTCTGTTACGCTTTCACGCTCAAACAGCTGAACCGATTTAGATGAAATTTGGTATGGAGATAGTTTGAGACCCGGGGAAGGACATAGGATAGTTTTTATCGCGATAACCGACATCCACGCGGGCGAAGCCGCGGGCGAAAGCTAGTATTAAATAATAATAATGCTTCGTAGTAGTTAAGTCTGCAGTAGAGAGTGGTGATGTCAGACGTCATTTATTATTTACTAGCTGTGCCCCGCGGTGTTACCCACGGTTTATTAGGCTATGTGTTAATCCAGGGTGTCAGCTAACTCCATACCAAATTTTATTAAAATCGCTCCAGCCGTTTGGACGTGAAGAAGTAACAAACATACACACTCACATACTCACAAACTTTCGTCTTTATAATATTAGTGTGATTCTTATGGATCTCTTTCATGACGTGGCGCGGTGGGAGTGTATCCGACTGCTACGCAAGAGGTCGTGGGTTCGATCCCCACCCAGGATAAAACTTTGTGTGATGATCAAGATGGTTTATTCTGTGTCTGGGTGTTATTTATCTATAATATGTATGTATTTAGAAATATACAAGTATGTTTATCAGTTGTCTGGTTGCCATAATACAAGCTCTGCTTAGTTTAGAATCACAGATAGCGTTGTGTGAGTTGTCCCAAGATATTATTACTCTTACAAAGGATATAAACCACTTTAACATATAATCAGCTTACACAAAACATCGTTGCGTGCATTCCTTTAATTAAAAGAGACCACAGCATCCAAACAATAATGCAACGTTTACAGTACGTAAACTAAAAATTAAAAGAAAACTAAAAATTTAAATATTAAATAACTTAACCTAGATTATTTAATAAATAAAACTGTTTAAATAAACTTACAACAAAATCAACAAATTATATATAGATAACATATTTTGAAGATCTATAGAATTTTAAAATCGAAACATTGAGATCTATACCTTTTGTATAAGAGAGAAAATTATATTGCCTGAAAATTCTAGGCGTAACAGCAAAATGTACAAGGTTTGATTTAGCTGGAGGCATTGAAAATAAATTGTAAGAATTCTTTCTGGGCAAATGAGATGGTGTATTTTTTTTTAAACACGACTCCATTCTCGCATTAAGGTACAAGCCCTGTGTCGCGGGGGATTTCACAAACATACAAGTCACGGACACAAAGTACACCCAGACTCGTAACAACAATTTGTGGATCACACAAAGTGGTGTCCCGTGTGGGAATCGAACCCACGACCTCTTGTGTAGCAGTCGGACACACTCCCACCGCGCACAGATTTTATTATTATTATTAGATTAGCTACCTACACCTATTGATGATCCTAAATATTAATGGTAAATTAATGAATTCACAAAATGATTTATAAGTTTCATGTAGCCTGTAACATTGATCTACTAATTTGTTTTTTTTTCGTTCAGGTGGATAAGTTTATGTTGTATATGTGTTATTTAAAATAATATTAAAATATTGTCCATATAACATAATCCCAGTGGAGTGTAACAGTACATATTTCGTCATGTAAGTTACAGGACAAAATATTTCCTGTTACCTCCTAAACTCCCATCATGAGCACATAAAAATGTCGAGATATCACATATCACACAACATTGTTAATTATTTTTAGAGCTCAAACTATCCCCATAATTTAAAATATTTATTCCTCAGCCTTCCTAAGTTTGATAGTAAACAAGCTTTAAACATTTTAATGTCTGGGAATCACATAACTTTCCACACCATAATAAAGATCGAACAGATATAACAGGGGTGTCCAACACAACTTTGTAGAGAGCCAGATTTAATATTAATAACCGTAAAGGGCCAAAACAAATTCCCAATAGCTTTAAATAATTTAGTATGTAAAATAAAATGTAACGGTATTTAACATATTCCAAATCATTTAATAAGAAAGAAAGTTTTAGTTTTGTCAATTATTTCACTTGTAAATATAATCATCATCATATCATCATATCAACCCATATGATGGCCCACTGCTGGGCACGGGTCTCCCCAGTAGATCCTAGGGGTAATTGCCATAATCGCCACGCTTGGCGAGCGGGTTGGCGATCGCAGTAAGGCTTTAAGTACGCAGAGGGCGCTGCTGCCCGTCCTCCGGAGTGAAATCCCTTAGTCGCCTTGACGACACCCACGGGAAGAGATGGGGTGGTACTATTCTTAAGCCGGCACCACACGGCAAAATATAATGCTTACACTTAATTAAAACATAATGAGATGTCCGACATCTTTTTTTACTTGCACAGTGCATCTATGTCAGCAGATATTTTAGAAGTGACCACCAAGTGGCCACATTGCATTAAAAGTGGCTACACGCAGAATGCCTGTAAGATGGCTGTCTGTTATAGATGACCTAGTTTTGGATTTGTTGTTTTATGCGTTAAAAAGATGTTCGCAAGTTTAAGTACAGCCAAATAAAGAAATTTGTTGAACAGCCAATTTGATAAGGTTTGGGTATTGGGTTTAATATACTTCTTGTAAAATTCAATTAGTCCGTTCATACTATGCCATTTTTAAATTTATTTTTTAAAGTTTTAACCAGGTGGCGGGCCGGATGAAAGACTTATGCATGCCGCATGGTGGCCCGGGGGCCGTATGTTGGACGGGCCTGCCCAATAACGTCCACTAAAGTGACGTTTGTAGATATATAGATATATACTCTTTATTGTACACCAATTAAAGGACAATAACAAATTACATAGGTAGGTACTTATAGCTAGTGATACAAGAGGCGGTCTTATCGCATTCTGAGATTTCTTCCAGACAAACTTGGGATGAACTATAAATTTATAAGAGAAGGCAATTTGCGATGTACAAACTTGTTATAATAAATACAATTATATTTTATTTAAATATTACGTAACTAATAGGTAGGGGCAAAAGTATTTTCGTATTTTGAATGTATTGTTAGTAATCAAACCTCTTTGGTTAATACAGAATGTAACTGGCTGGTTTTAATACCATTAAATGTTGACATTCGGAAGATACAATTAATAAAAACTAGCTCCCGCCATGTTTTTCAAGCAAGCAAAATGAACGTTTGTGATCGTGCCCTGATCTTACTCCATCAGATTTCTACCTGTTTCGGTCACTTCAGAACTCTTTAGAAAGCATAAAGTTAACCTCAAAAGAACACTGTGAAAACTACCTGTCAGAGTTTTTTGATCCAAAATCTTTTACAGCAATGTGATCATGGCACTATCCACAAGATGGCAACAAGTCATCGATCAAAACAGCACGTACATATCATAAATGAATTTAAAAAAAAACTCAAAAATTTTTTTTCCTTACCTTTTCTTTGCATGAAAAATACGAAAATACTTTTGCCCCGACCTTATATATAAGTATGAAATATAAAAAAAAAAAGGAAATAAAAGTTTGTACATAGCAATTTTTGAAGTAGGCGAATCACCCTAATAAAGCGCTCAACCTCTTTTAGCTAACAAGCTATGTTTTGTTTTACTTCTAATGTATTGTACCCGACGAGTACCCAACCATAACTGAAATGACAGAATAAATAAATGAACGAATAACAAAAATTATTATAGACAATTATAAGAAAACGCCTTGATCCCAACAACCCTTTACACATGGCATGTGTAACATACGTGAAAGAAAGACGAATTTGTTTACAAGTGTAACTGAGTAAGTGGTACATAGGATATTTTTTATCAGTTAAATCACGACGTAAATGAACGCACGTGTTACTTACGATTTTTTACTTTATATACTTCCGCCATATAACATTGTAACAACAATATCTCCAAAATCCTTATTAATTAGCAATTAAACTTTATATAATTAGAAAGCAACTATTTTCATTTATATATATATAAGACACAGATCCGTTTCCGGTCCTTGTATTGTAAACATCACAGTGTCGACGCTTCAGAAAAGTTTTCAACAGTAAATACATTGTAGCCACAGTTTTTACAATTAAATCACATCCAGCGAAAAACTAAGTGAAGTTAGAAAGTTAACATTAATAACCATCGCGTTTTGTTGGGTTCCATCAAAAATCTGAAGAAACAGAATCAACAAAGATTTGAGGTTAGAATTTTTATCAACAGACAATATAGACTTTATGTCAATAGTACCAACTCATAAAACTGTCAGTCAGTGTCAACTGTCACCTCAGTGTTGCCAGCAAACAAATTAATTATCAAAACTTTCATTTACACGCAAAAATATAATAAACATGGAAAATCAATTTCAATTATTATTCGATAAAATGAAAATTGAAATGCAAAAGCAAACAGTGGAGTTAAGTAATGCAATAATGGATAAAATAGAAGAGAAATTAAAACCTATCGTAGAAGAAAATAAAAATTTGAAACTTAAACTTGAAAACTTGGAGAAAAAAATGAAGTATCTAGAAAGAGAGAAGAGAAGCAACAATATAATAATTCACGGGCTATTAGAAGAGGAAAAGTCTACATTGGAGTTACTTGAAAAGCTGAAAAAATGTTTTTTACTCGAATTAGGTATATCAATAGAAGGCCATGACGTAAATAAGATCTACCGCATTGGAAAAGCTAACAAAAGCGGGAAACCAAGACCTACGCTCTTGGGCTTAACTAGTGGATGGAAAAGAAGTGAATTATTGAAAAACAAGAAGAAACTTAAAGAAATATATATAACAGAAGACTATTCAAAAGAAATTATAGAAAAAAGGAAAGCACTACAACCTAAGCTCATGGAAGAAAAGAAAAAAGGAAATTTTGCGTACATAAAATATGATAAACTTGTCGTTAAAGAAAATACAAGTGCCAAGGATAAAAGGAAAAGAGAAAATTCCACCTCTCCTCAAGCTGAGTTACAGCCAAGAAAACAGCAGACACTAATCGTATCCAAAAATAACAGAATTAACGCATTTGATAAGATAAGGGGGCGATCTAACTCCCTCTCAACCATCACAACAGAGAAAAAACAATAGCAATTAAACACATGCGATCGAAAACGGAAATCAAATACAAAGCTAAACAATAAAGTAAACAAAACTAAGCACCCTCCCCCAAGCCGATTGGTCCTCGTGGGGGAAAAAGACCACGACCCTCTAAAGATTAATGAATTTACGTTAGATATACATATAGCTACTTTCAATGTAAGATCACTACGAACTGCTGAAAAACTCCATGAACTCGAACTAGCTATAGCAGACATAAAATGGGATATAATAGGAATTAGTGAAATGAGAAGATATGGGGAAGGAATTGAAGATTATGGGAACTACATCCTACACTACAAAGGTGAGACCCCAGGTCTATATGGTGTAGGCTTTCTAATTAAAAAGAAACTTGCTCACAACATCGAAAAAATAAAAGGCATATCGGAGAGAATAACAACTTTAAATATTGTACTACCATTAAATAAAAACGATAAATGGACCATTATACAAGCATACTCACCAATAGAATCAAACAAAAAAGAAGATAAAAAAGAAATCAACAAATTCTACGAAGACTTACAGACAACTATACAAAACGCGCATAAAAACATTATCGTAATGGGTGATTTCAATGGACAAATAGGTCAGTGTAATAGTTATGGAGAAGAGCATACAGTGGGAAAATATGGATATGGTAAAAGAAGCAAAAATGGAGACAGATTGATCACTTTCGCTTTAGAAAATAAATTAAGCATTCTCAATAGTTTCTATAAGAAAAAAGAAACTAAGAAATGGACATGGATCTCCCCAAATGGACTACCTATATAAGAATGAAATTGACTTTATCATGACCAACAAGCCCAAGAACTTTCAAGATGTATCGGTTATACACAACTTAAATTTTCATTCGGACCACAAAATGGTACGCGCCCAGCTAACAGGTGCACCTATTAAGAATAATAGAAAATTTCAGGACAGGAAAACAGCCATAGTATGCACCGGTAACAGTGACCAACTTATGACTAACCTACAAGCTCTAATTAAAAAAGAAGAAGAAAGTACACAACCAATTCAGGCAAGGTATGACAAATTCATAAACTTGTTAACAATAGAAACAGAGAAAATAAACTCAGAGAAGAATAAGAATAAGATGATTTCTAATGAGACATATCAGCTGCTACAGGAAAGAAAAGAACTAATACGAAGAAAGGAAAATACAGATTACCGCTCAAAAATATCTGCAATCAGCAAAAAGATTAATGAAAATATGAGGAAAGATAGGAAAGTAAAAAGGCAAGAAACATTGAAAAAACACATTGAGAAAACCGGCGGAATTAAAAAGGCTCTAAAAGAGTTAAACATCAAAAAGGATTGGATGCTACAAGCTAAGAATCAAGACGGAAAGTATACAAACAAAAGACATGAGATAATAAAAGTAGCTACAGACTATTACCGAAACCAATACAAAAGCAAGAAACCCAAATTAAAGACTAGCCAAAGTATCGAAACAGAGGATGAGCTAATACCAAAAATACTACTGCAAGAAACAATGAGAGCAATCAATACGCAAAAAAAAGGTAAGACACCTGGAACCGATCAGATAACTAACGAAATATTAACAACGACCGCACCGGTGATTGCTCCCATATTAACGGACTTATTCAATGAAATTATAGACACTGAAACTATCCCGGCCGATTGGACCACATCCACAATAATACTGCTACATAAAAAGGGAGATAAAGGTGAAATAGGTAATTATAGACCAATCAGTCTGATGTCCAATATTTATAAAGTTTTTTCTAAAATACTTCTATCTCGAATCACGCCAACACTTGACTTCAATCAACCAAAAGAGCAGGCTGGCTTCCGAAGCAAATATTCAACCGTAGATCATATACATGTACTGAGGCAAGTTCTACAGAAATACAAAGAATACAATAAAATCTATTATCTAGGATTTGTAGATTATAATAAGGCTTTCGACTCATTGGAACATGATTCTATCTGGGAAGCACTACATATGCAGGGAATACAAAGAAAATATATACAAATACTTAAAAATATCTACTCAAACAGCAAAGGACAAGTCAGGCTGGAAACAACAGGAGAGGAGTTTCCCATTGAGAGAGGTGTCCGGCAGGGTGACCCCGTCTCACCCAAACTATTTTCGGCAACCCTGGAAATGGTATTTAGAAATCTGGATTGGGACAAAAATGGACTTAACATAAACGGTGAAACTTTAAACCACCTGCGTTTTGCAGATGATCTTATCCTATTTTCCGAGTGCCCGAAAAGGCTAGAGCAAATGTTACAACAATTATCTGATGAAAGCGCGAAAACAGGACTTTCAATGAACACAAATAAAACAAAAATTATGAGTAACGGTTCACAAACCTATAACATCAGAGTTAACATGGAGGAAATTAATTATGTAGAAGAATACTTATACCTCGGACAGTTAATATCGCCAAGTGATACTATGCAAAAGGAAATCGATAGAAGGATAGCCAATACTTGGAAAAGATATTGGTCTCTAAGCGAAATCATGAAAAATCAAGACATGCCAACAAAACAGAAAAGGAAAGTATATAACATGTGCATTTTGCCATGTTTAACATATGGATGCCAAACATGGACATTAACGGAAAAACTAACTAGGAAAATAAATGTATGCCAAAATGGAATAGAAAGAAGTGTAATTGGGGTAAAAAGACGTGATAGGGTAAGATTAGAAAATATTAAAAAAATAACTAAATTTAAAGATGCGGGCAAAATATGCAAAACAATAAAATGGCAATGGGCAGGACATATGTTAAGAGAGAGGAATGGGAAATGGACAAAAACAATATCAGAATGGTACCCCAGAGATGGGAAAAGGAGCAAAGGGCGACAACCAAAACGCTGGGAAGATGAATTAAAAAGAACTGCTGGTCCAGAATGGATGAGAATCGCGAGGGACAGGGATAAGTGGAAATCTTTAGAGGAGGCCTATGTCGAAGGACAAGCTGGGGAAAAAGTAACGATCCATAGTGATACATAAGAATTAAAATTAATTAAGGTATTTAACTTGTAAACTCAGCAATAAAGGCTTATTTTATAATTTATTTTATTTTTATAAGACACAGATTTCATCTTAAAAACGCAACTTTCAAAGTTGCGTTTTTGGACATACGATAGTCTACATAGCAACCATCGTTATGTAAACTCTGAAAATATTTATACTCACATTTGGTACAAATATATTATTATGATCTCCACAATCCGCCATTAAATGAAATAGATACTTATACGAAAGGTTTTACTTTATTGGATCTAATTATTAGATGCGATAAAGTAATATCTATCGTTTTCGATCTTTGTGGTCGAATTAGAATCTAATTCGACCACAAAGATCGGTCCAAACAGGTTGTTTAATAATTTTGAATAATAAATCATCGTAGAACAATTTAAATTGTACTGAAGTATTTTTAATTATAACACCGGCTCCATACATTGGCCTTACTGTCGATACCTACTTCCCAAAGCCACTCATCCAACGTGTGGATATAGAATAACGCTCGTCCCAACGTTGGCGCCAATACAAATAGCAATGGTGCCAATGTCTAAATTCACACGTTGGACGACTGGCGTTGGGGCCAATGTGTGGAGCCTGCGTTAGCAATGCCGGCCGTCAAAATTCAAGTTCTGTAGTTAACCAGGGGGCTTAGACAAATGCCACACACTTCTTTTTCCGCACACGCTACTGTTGGTTTTTGTTTACAAAGTCAGCAACAGTCGCGTGACGGTTTGTCAACCTTATGTCAAATTATGAAAGAGAAGCGTGTGTCATTTGTCTAAGCCCCCTGTAGGGTCAAAGCGGCAACATAGGTTCACTTTTTTTTGGAAGTCTGTGGTTTCATTTGGAAACTTGTTGAAACAACGGGGAGTTGCAAAGAGATTACATCGCCCAACAAAGCCTCGTAAAACATAGATCCTAGTATACCTAAACATTGATCCATAAATACAATAAAAGGTTATCCAACAGAGACGAAGTATTTATTAGCTTAAAAAATAACTTTAACTCTTGTAAACAAAAAAATCGCACTACAAAAAAACCGGGCAAGAGCATGTCAGACCATGCTCAGTGTAGGGTTCCGCAGGCTTAAATAATTGCATCAGCAGAAGAGCGTATTTTCATGGCACTTGCGCCCTTTTGTTGAGCAACGCAGTTTTTCAGCAATAACTCAATAACGGTATATCCGATCATGACCAAAATAATTTTAGTTTAAAGTGCTTATTAAGCGCTACCTTTGTGATTTTTTTCATATTTTTTTGGTTACATGGTGCAAAAGTTAAGGGGGGGGGGACAATTTATGCAACTTTCGGAGCGATTATTTCCAAAAATATTCACTCAATCAAAAAAAGTTTCTTAGAAACCTTAAAATATTTTAAAAGACCTGTCAAACAATGTGCTACACGTTAATGTTTGCTGAAAAAAAAACAGCTTTTGTTACATGTTTTATGTACGTATTTGCCCCCTAAAAATATTTATTTCTATTATTTAGCTATCAAACTAAGTAGCGGCTACTACAAGACACCATCAATATTCATTAAGTAGTCTTTGAGTAAAATGCCTGAGACATACGGACAGACAGGCAGACAGACGGACATGACGCAACTATAAGGGTTCCGTTTTTGCCATTTTGGCTATGGAACCCTAAACACTAATCAAAGCTGCAGATGAAACTCGGCTAGGTATGACGTGTTCGTATCCCATGATCTTGTGAACATTTAGTAGGATAGTTATCACTTATACTTTTTCGTCAAACACTACTGAGCCACTGTTGTCGCTATAACCACTGGTGCCACCTTCACCCTACTTAAAAGTAATCTATACTAATATTATAATTATAAAGCGGAAGAGTTTGTTTGTTTGTTTGTTTAAACGCGCTAATCTCAGGAACTACTGGTTCGAAAAATTTTTGGTTGGATAGCCCATTTATCGAGGAAGGCTATAGGCTATATAATATCGCGCTACGACTAATAGGAGCGGAGTAGCGACGTGAAATGTTGCAAAAACGGGGAAAATTTACGCATACGAAGTTGCGCCGGACAGCTAGTTATAATTATAAAGCGGAAGAGTTTGTTTGTTTGTTTAAACGCGCTAATATCAGAAACTACTGGTCCGATTTGAAAAATTCTTTTTTTGTTGGATAGCCCATTTATCGAGGAAGGCTATAGGCTATACAACATCACGTTACGACCAATAGGAGCGGAGCAGCAATAAAAAATGTTGCAACGGAAAAAAAATTACGCATATTTAGTTGCGCGGGTCACCTACACGCTGGTTGGTTTTGCCGCCACTTGTCTGAAGGGGACGGGGGGGGCAAAAGGCGCCACCATTTGGAACCCGCTCGGGTTCCAAATGGTGGCGCCTTAGACGAAAGTCGCATATACCTACACTAATCGAATAGAATGCCAAAGATGCGCGTGCAAAACCGCTAATATGAACATTTTTAATACGAAATTCGTAGTTTTGCGAACTCAACGACGTCATTCCGTCAGTCTGGGTATATTTTGTCGCAGTGCATAATAATTATTTCCTATTCCAGAATTAGAAATCTGTTGTCAAGTGGCCTTAAACATTTTTATTTTTAAGGAAACAACATTCCTCTGCAATTTAGGAAGATAGGTGATCGCAATAACTGGCTAACAGTAGGCTTGTTTATAAAACAGTCGCTCTCGAATTTGACACATGACTAATTATTAATTATTGACCTTCATTTTCCAGGAAGTAGGGTTGTTAACTATCAAGTCATATCAGTTTCTTTTTATGAAATGTCAAAACGACAATCTCTATAGAAATGTGTATGGAATAACAACCTATGACGTCATGTGTTCCTATCGTCAAATCATTACTTTAAGTATCCGTTTTCTTGCTTTTAAATTCAAAAACATGTTAAAATGTAAAATAACAGATATTTTCAGAACATTTTAGGATCTACTATTACCTGATTAGTATAAAATAATTTACTTTTATTGTAGTCAACTACCCAATTAGTACAAGCATTGCAAAAGAGTCGAAGAAAAATCTCAATAAGTTATACAGGGTGGACCAAATGCCCCCTGGATTACTCCAAATATTTAAGTTAGCAAATTTTGCTAAAAGGAAACATTCCTTTATTTTTAGAAATAAGTATAACTGCATTCAAAGATTTTATAAAAGTCACTTGACAGAGCCGGGAATCGAACCCGCTAAATGTAGAAAACCAACTTTCTGTATTTTTAAAATGCAGATAAAAGAGTCAAGCATAGGGGATTGCTTAAAAGAGGACTCGAGCTGAGCACTAATTTGTAAAAGATGTATTTTATTTGATCAATTAAATTATTATTCTCTAATAAACATTGTATCTTAAGTCTAAAAAAGATAAGGTCCTACAACAGTACCTAAGTATAATTTTGCCATCTACAATTTAAACTAATTAATTTAAAATCATTAACCTAAATGCGAACCACAATACAAAGGTTGAATCTTTTCATGAATTAATTGCTTAACACTTTGCTTAAAGTAATAAATAAGTATGATGATTAATTATTTAAAAGCACATCTCGATCTATTTGACTATTTACAATAGTTAGGTAATGTTTCTGCTTCGTCTTGCACTTGTCTCAGTACATTTGTAAATTTTATTGTTAAATTTCATGGCCTTCCTCATATTTTAGATACAATATTTATTAAAGAGATTGTTACTTATGATTAACTCCTTCGATCGGTATCATAAAAATACAGGGTGTTGATTTTCAACATATGGCAGGTTAGATTTCCAGCTCTGGCAAGCCACTATTAGAAAATGTTTGAAGGCAGTTATATTTACTATTTCTAGTTTTTTTACAAGCATTTTTATACTAAATTTACCATAAAAAAATCCTCCATACATTTTCAAAATTGTATAGGTAGGTACAGGTAAATTAGCTTGAAGAAATTTTTGCGTTTGTAGTAGTGTATGGTCAGCAAATAAAAAAAACAACATTTTATTTTTAGTTTTTATTGTTTTAAAGGTAATATACGTTTGTGGCTGGAGCACACCAAATGCGTGCACGTCTACGCATACGCACTACGTACTAATACGGTCGTGAAAATGTGTATCCACCGCATTGTAATCTATGGAACTGTATGAGGCAGACAAGCCAGTTCCAAACATTACAAGCATTGAATGCCGGTTTTCACTTCAGTGAAGACGTGTATGAATTAGGTGTTCTCCGGCCATAAATGTTTTATTCTAATAATTCATCAACCCCAGGCATATCACAATCATCCCCATCCTCGCTTTCATCAGATGAATTATTTAAATTAATTATGATTCGTTCTGATATTGTGTCTAAAGCTGCGTCTCTACCCTGATATTTGCTTTCCTCCTCAATAGCATGCAAACAAACTTTTCTCCATTCCTCTACAGTTATGGCGTTCATTTTTTCTTCAGCTAATGACATTATAACCTTCATATTCATTGCGACATTCTTTTTTGCGACATATGTTTTCACTATCCCCCATATATTTTCTATAGGATTAAACTCCGGATGGTATGGTGGTAAACGCAGCACAGTATGACCGTGCTGTCGTAATATTTCGTCTATCTTGTACTCTATAAATCTCGCCTTGTTTTGCAGAATCAGTTCATATAATTGAGGCTTAAGCAACGTGGATGAATGCTCAATGTTTCGAAATGTCAGCCAGTCTATCATTTGCTGTTTTCTAGAATTACTATTCGGTGCAGGATTTTGTATTGAGTTATGATATGGTGCGTTGTCAACAACAACAACACTATTTGGTTGTAAGTTGGGTATTAATTGAGTTTGAATCCACCTTGAATAGTTGTCATAGTTCATATTGTTGTGGTAATCTCCACTTTTTTGGTCGGCTTTAAACATAAGCAATGCATTTGGTATAAAGCCATCGATACCACCGGCATGAACAATGATTAAGCGGTTGCCTTTCGATATATGTTGCTTCAAACCTGAAGTGCTTCCATCTGACCAAGATTTCGAGAGGGTATGTGATGTATGTATATATGTTTCGTCGGTGTAAACAATTGGTCGGCGTTGTTCACGATATTCAGCAATTTTCATCAAATAATTAATTCGCAAGTATCTAATTTCGTGTTTTTCCATAAGAAGTTTCCGGTTATCTTCTGTTTGCTTCCAATTAAAACCTAATGACATGACGTGTTTTCGTAACGTGCTGACACAACCTTTATAATCGATATCTTCTTTCAATTTTGAGTGCAAAGTTTTTAAAGTGGGAACTTCTTTATTTGTGATGTGGAAGTCATGAATTGTTCTTCTGATAACTTGCTGATCAAAGTTATCGATTACTATTGTAGGTTTACGATTCGGTTTCTTTTTAGGAGATTTAAATGTTACTTCCTGATCTGAAGGACGACATTTGCTTTCTGATACTACCTTTCTGACGGATGCTATTGAAATTCCTGTTGATTTAGCAACTAATTGAGTGGGGGTCATAATACTGCTCGGGTTGTTATTACACTCATTTTCGAAATATTTGTACAAACAGTACAAAACTTCCTTAGTTTGAGAAGTCAAAGGCTTGCCTCGACCATGTTTTAACACTGGAGCCATTTTGAATTATCAATATAAAGTTACAACACTTACACACTTGAAATTAAACACTTCAACAAATATTTTAACAATAATAACAAACAATAACAACAATCAACAAATACAAAATTTCACAATGAAACTACTACGTATCTAATAATTATAATTTTTTAATGAAATGCGTGCTTTATGTTCTAACGGTATCAAGCGACTGACGTCAGACTGCACGTGGCACCTGCGGACAGAGTAAACTGGTTTATTCTGGTTTTGTGCGTGTTTCCACTTTCCACTATCAAGTGACGATTTATTTATTTGTTTTGTTTCGTAATTATTATGGTCAAAACTTTTTACCTATAGCTAAACTACTATCATCTAAAGAACGACACGATATTTTATTGTTTCACGGTAGTCGCCTTGTCGTTTGCTCAAGGACGTGAAATTGAATGACATATTTTTTTTAATAAAGTCAAAACCTTTTTCTTTAAAATAAAAACTTGTTTTTATTGAAAACAAAAATCAGAGTGTTGCTAGGGATAAGTATTAAATTAAATAGTAATGTTAGGATATTGAAACATTTTTGTAAGGGCCAGAACGATATAGTGGAAACGCGCTCTAATATCTAAGTAACATACACACCACTACATATGCAAAAATTTCTCGAGACTAATTTCACTGTACTTAGGTAAAATGAGCAAAAAAATGCTTAAAACAAATTACAAAAATCAGGCCCAGCGTCATCAAAAATCTGTGTTTAAATGATTTCTGCAATGAAACTCATAAGGCCGTACGAGTTCCTTACGTCACGATTGCCATAAAATCGTTTCAAATGGAGGCTAAGTTCGACTTTGGCGGACATGTCCCGGTGCCAGAGTTGGTAACGGCTAAGGCCCGGTACCCCTAAGGTCGCGGGTCAAGTCCCGCCTAAGACGAACTTTTCCTTCATACATTTAAAAAGTTGCAGTTATTTATATTACTAAAAGTAAAAGAATGTTTCCTTTTAGTAAAATTTGCTAACTCGAATACATAAGGCACTTTCCCTCCAAGGGGCCTTGGTTTTATCCAACCTGTATAGCATATTATTGATCTCTATTTTCTGCAGGGACTTCAAAATTCGCCTGAATCCTACATCAATGTTTTAACTCTAAGCAAATCAAGGAAAATGGAGCTTCCGTATTCTTAAATCATATATTTTAAATTGATATTAATACCAGAGATAAGTATCGCAAAAAAAAACAGTTACGTTATGAATAAAATTAATGTCAAATACAGAAATTCAAATTTAAATATATGAACGGTTATATATGTTAGGTTCACACTGCATTCTTTCTTTTTGTGATCAATTATCAGGTTCATTCTTTGGGAGGGGTTTTCTAAATTTCCAGGGGGGGTTCAATCCCCAAAACCCCATTACAGTATTTTGACGATAGGCATTAGGTACCTAGTTCTTACGATATTTTCTCTTCATTCAAATAACATTTTTAAATACTCACACTGTAAAGCTGTGCAGCCACTGTAAATTTAATTTCAACCACTAACTGCGATACAGGTTGTTCAGGTGGTACTCGAATTATTCCGTATATACCGTTGGCATCCCATCCATATTCAAATATACCAGGACACGGCGACTCCACATATTGACTACACACTAAACTTAAACTTAAAACTAACACACACAAACACACAGGCTTCATTTTATCCAAATCTTTTAGTTTAAAGTTCGCACACTACGCATTTTGCGCTTGAAATTTCACAAGACGACGTCGTTCCATAGAAGCGGATGGTGTACTGGCTTTATATTAAATGGATGGACAATATAAACAAGAATTTTGCAGCCCATGGTCTGTGGAGTTCAGTTCTTTATTGCTAACTGATACTGAGGATAAGTCATTGAGGCCTTTGACTCATATGTCGGCTGCCTACATACCTATCTACCTACGTAGCTCTATATCTTACTAATATTATAAATCTGAAAATTAGTGAGGATGCATGGATGTTTGCTGTTGTTTGACACAAAAACTACTGAATGAATTTTAATGAAACTTCACAATAATTTAGTTTATACTTCAGAATAACACTAGTTAACTGCACGTGGGCAAATCCGCGACGAAAATCTAGTATCGTATAAAGTAAAAGATTGATTGCCTCCGTGGTGCAATGATGGATAGAGTGATAGAGGTTGGGCGTTCGGTTCCCACATGAAACACCACTTTGTGTGATCCTCAAATTGGTGTTCCGACTTTAGGTGTATTGTGTGTCTATTATTTGTATGTCTGAGCAGTTCCCTGGTACACACCCTATGTACGTCCCCCTAGGATATATTTTTGCCCGAGTGCGGGAATTGTCTTTTATAGTAAACTAGCTGTCCCGCGCAACTTCGTCTGCGTAAATTTTCCCCGTTTTTGCAACATAATTACGTAATATAAATAATAATGCAAATAAGTTAATCGTTGCTGCTCCGCTCATATTGGTCGTAGCGTACCTAATGTTTTAGAGCCTATAGCCTTCCTCGATAAAGGGCTATCTAACAGTGAAAGATTTTTTCAATTCGAATCAGTAGTTCCTGAGGTTACCGCGTTCAAACCAACAAACAAACTCTTCAGCGTTATAATATTAGTATAGATAAAAAAACCAGACAAGTGCGAGTCGGACTTAAATAGTTGAGGAATCAAATCTTGCAGTTTTTAAAAGAAACGGCCGTAGCTTTTTTCACGTTAACTTAGAAGTTTGTTTTTTTCAACTCGATACCTCCACGAGTTCCCGAGATAAAAGGTCTTGACAGACAGAGGGACGGATAGACAACAAAGTAATCCTATAAGGGTTCCGATTTTTTTCTTTTGAGGTTCGGCACCCTAAAAATACAACCATGTCCTGACTCATTGATTCATCCAATATCGTCGTAGAGCCTATACCCACTACTAAAACTAAAAAAAAAAAAAACTTCTAACAGGGTTCCTTTGAAGACTGGCACTAAGAATATTTGTTTTAGATATTTCACGCTTTATATGGTTGAATACCTATCGACAGTTCACAAATATCAATATTTTTATATTTTCATTTTCGAAAGATAGAAATTTTGAAGTCCAGACCCAGGAATCGAACTCGAGACTTCCGTATGCCAAACCGGGGCCGGAATCGAACCACCTATCTGGACTATGTAACTAGACCTCAAATTTTTCTATTCTTTTCTGCAAGGAAAAGCGAGCGAGCGAGCACTCGCGTGATCTTCAGATCTGGCCTTATACAACTAGGACCAGAAATATGGCCAGCAGCGGATGGCACATTTCTACTGTGCCCATTTACAAGTGTCGGCTGTAAGTAGGTACTTTTGCAAAACTTACTACAGCATTGGTCCTTGAGTTCATTGACCAGGGCGATCTTTTTATTTTAGTATTCAACCCGTTAACCCCTCAGGCAAACTTATACCAAGAACTTTTTACCAGTTTTTTTTTTCAATATTAGCTCGGAGCAAAAGGGCGCGCATTGTTCAGCCTTATATCATAATGTTGCTAATTGCACGTCTGCTTATTGATTAATGAACAGTTTTTTATATTATAAGAAACTAGCTGACCCGCGCAACTACGTCTGCGTACATTTTCCTCGTTTTTGCAACATTTTTCATTGCTACTCCGCTCCTATTGATTGTAGCGTGATTTTACATAGCCTGTAGCTTTCCTTGATAAATGGGCTATTGAACCGTAAAAGAATTTTTCAATTCGAACCAATAGTTCAAGATATTATCGCGTTTAAATAAACAAACAAACTCTTCAGCTTTATAATACCTATTAGTATAGATTAGTAGGTACCTAACTATCTACTTTCTAGCGATTTCTTTTTCGAGTGTGATTTATCTTCTATTCAAAATAAAAAATTGAAAATATTATTTTTTTCGAGAAGTTTCGAGAACTTTCACTTAAACGAGTTTTAGCCAAATTTGGTGCAAAAATAGGCATTATAAGAAAGTATAGATTATAGTAGGATTCCTGCCGAAATATCGAATTATTATTTACTGTGCTTCGTCCCTATTTCCAACTTTATATAGGTAACCTTCCTCAAACTTCAAGCTATCTCCATACCAAAGTACCAAAAAAAAAAAAAGTTGAATCTATGTAAATAGGCCCTGTATCTCTCAGGAAATAAAAGCGTTAAGGAGGCAAACTTTTCAGCTCAACTCAATTTGGACCCACTTTTGCAAACAAGAACCAACCCACAGCAGGTTGGTTTCGAGAAAACGAGACTTTTGTAAACAGAGTGTGCAAAATGCATACATAGCATATTAATAAATAAGTACTTGTTAAACATCTATGGGATACTGTAGCCTATCTAGGACTGTCTGATTTATACGTTTTATAAATGTATAGTTTAAAGAAAATCGTGAAAAACCTGGTTGGTTCCTTCTAGCAAAAATATATTTTGTTGCTTAGTTCCTTCTTGTAAAATAGGGTTAAAATGTAATTATTGTGATATTTCTATAAATAAAAGTAATTCTTTACAAAATATTCTTTTTTAATGTCATTTATTAGATAATGAAACAATTTCTTACATTTAACCATCGATTTAAAATGTATAGATGCGCCCTTCCGAACTAACTTTTGGGTTCACCGAAGTGCGGTAAGCTTACATCAGTGACGTTAGTTTAGTTCACTTTATGGTACAGAAATATTGACTTATGTAACTGTATGCTACATAAACATTGATTTAAGTCAATGTTTCAGTACCATAAAGTGCAAAGCAAAAGCATTAAGTGAATTAAACTACTGTCGCTGATGTAAGCTTACCGCACTTCGGTGAACCCAAAAGTTAGTTCGGAAGAGCGCATCTATACATTTTAAATCGATGCATTTAACACAAACACAATAGTACAAAGGTAGCAAGAACCCTTATAACTAAAAATCCCTATTATTATCGCCTTCTACCTCAAAATCGATAGGCCCGGTAAAGCCGTCGATATCATCTTCTATGTTAATACTTTTCAGAGTTTTGTAGAAACCTTGTGCGTCTTTAGGTATAAGGTGCAGCATACTTTTTATATCTGTTAGTTTAGCCTCAGATATGGCTTTGCCTGTAGGCCAAAGTAAGTCCATATCACTCTTGGTTATTATGGTTCTACTTCTGATATTTTTCTTTATACTAACTTCCTTTAACTCATCATCCAGATTGCTTCTCATAAAAATAGAGTACATTTTTTCTTTTTTAAGCACTATTTCTTTGATGTCCAGCCAACTTATTTTAGATCCATCTTCTGCCTTCTTTCTATTTGTGATTTTTGTCTCTAAATTGCGTGACGATAAAAAGTCTTCTTTGGTAAGCCTGTGTACAATCATTGGTTTATTTTTTCGACAGCTTTTCATGATCTCTATGTAATCTTCTGGCGTATACAATCTTTGTTGGTGCTTAAGAGCGCACTCTATCCGGCCAAAATCCGTATCATTTGGTAAAAAGCTGTGGCCAGATTCTAAAAAACGATGATGTATTTCTTTCAGAGTTGGATGATCATTCAGTAATGCTTTTAACATTAGGGTTAGTTTTATGTTTCTATTTTGACCCCCACAGGAGTCGCTCCAGAGGAATAAACTCTCAACGCCGTCTTTTAATCTTTCTGTTATATGCTTTATCAAACACGAACCGACTTCCTGCGACCCTCTGCCAGCCTCCCCTTCTACCCAAACATTGCAATACGCTTGGTCATTACTGCCTGTATGGATACCCAGATTATAGACCCAAAGCTGCCTCTTGTAAAAAACCACATTAGTAGGTATTCTCGGAAGAGGCAACGTCTTTTGCAGATCAAAAGTAATCGTTTCTATAGTTGGGTCATCTTTCGAAAGTTTCATATCGTTCTTGAGTTGTTGTTGCAAACATGTTGCCTTGTCGATGTGCTTTTTGTGGTCTTCTTCGATTTTTCTTTTTTCTTCTTCCGATGTTTGATATTTTTTACTTTGATAGGAGTCACATCTGTTGCATGTGTCTTTTTTAAGCGGTTTGGTACGCAGGTTAAATTTTGTGACAAACACATGTCTTACCTTAGAATAAGAAAGCACATTTTGACCAGCTGATTTAGCTTCTTCCCTATACAGATTATATATTTTGGGTAAAGTCATGTCCGATGTGAGAAACTTTAGAGGATCTTTTATGTTTGTTTAAATAATGCTAAATTTTAACATTATTATGGACTATGCTACATGGATCTTTTATTTTTGTTTAAGTACTGTTGATTTTTAACACTAATAAGAACTGTGCTTAACAGTTCATTCAAGACTAATCTAGCTTCCATTATGCAAACAAGAACCAACCTTCTTGGTTCTATTTAGTCATACAAATATTGTAACTTTTTATGCTAGATGGAACCAACATACAATGGTTCTGGTTTGCATAATTAAAATGCATAAGTTATAAAGGTACCAAGAGTCATGGGTCTGTTAAACAGTTAGTTTTAATAAGTGTTTAGGGGACCATGCTCTTTAGTTCTGTACAGTTTTTTAAAAGATGGTTAAAGTGGGTTGGTTCCTCAAGTGACTGTGTTGTATCTCTTTTGTTAGTCGATAAATAGGAACCATTTTTTTTGGGAAGATAGGATGCGTGATTTGAGCGCCATCTATGTTCTAAACTCAATTTCACTTAAATTGTGGGTTGGTTCTTGTTTGCAAAAATGGGTCCATTTATGGGTCATTTTTTTTTAATTTTATTTTAACTGTCATCAATTTCAATTTTATCGAATATTGTCCGTGGTACAGTTGTGTCAGTGCAGTTAACCGGACCATCGGTAAACTTACTTTCGTTACTACAGTGCCTGTCTACAGAAAAAAAAATCCCTAGTACATTTAAGTATACCACGAAATAAATAAATTCCATTTAGTAGTTCACTGTACGGCGGGAGAATTAAAATATTTTTTCAAACTGTTCACTAGGCACTAATGTTTGGATCACGATATTTTAAAGTCACCCTTTGATTTATCAAACAGTTGTCGCTCACGACACGGAATCTCAAAGGAACTATGAAAACCCAGTGTTTTCCATCACCGATTTGAGCCGAAGCAATGAAGCAAATCAGAAATGACACAATACGCGCACTCGTCTACCTGTCTGCCTGGGTTTTGCCCTGCCATTGATCAATTAACTATAAATATTTTCCTACAGTAAAGTCATGTCGGGTTTTGTTCTTGCCTGGTCATTGGCTGGTTTTCTTAGTATACAATGTCTAGGCCAAGGATATCGAATCTGCCTAATCACGTTTTGGAATCTTCAGTCTTAACCTTCTGACCGCGACGCGGCGTCTGATTTACGGCCGATCTCAATAACTTACCGACAGTTTAACTCTAGAAGCTACCAAAGGATAAATGCAACATTTACTTTTACCGTTACTGTCGTTTCAATATAAATATTTACGTAAAGTTATGTTAGACTAACGATAGATAAAGTCTTCTCACTCTAGTAATTGTTTCCTTCCCAGACGTTTTATTTTTGCACGCAGCAAAAATAATCTTGTATGTTAGTTATTTAAAAAAAATATTGTTTTTAATATAACGTATTAGATTAGTTACAATATCTCTATTTTTATTATATATCTTGATAATCATACTAAAAAACCTATGTTTATTATATTTAGAAATATTAAATAGTTGAAAAAATGAAAACAACTAAACGCGATAGTTGAGCACAGCGCGCGCATGCGTAATACTCTTTACGCATGCGCGCGCATCGTCGAGGCGCGCATTCATAATAATAAATAGTAATCTTATTACATATATAACTTTGTAAGTTTATTAAAATATTACAGCATTCGTTTATAAGCTATGACTTATAAAAAATGAAAACCGATTCCTGAAGATTTGACTAAAATGTACGCGATTTATCTGTTCGACTGCAAATACAAAGATTTATCATAAATAATTGATGTATGATAAATTGATAATGACTCTCATCGGATTTTAATGTGTGCAAGATTTTTAATTATTCAGACTGCTTGAAGTGGGTGAAAATTGAACTGAACCATTCTATAGTTTAAAGGTTGATGTGTGTTTAATTTGTTAAAAATGTGATGTGTGAAATTTGTTAAATAAATCTTAGTTCGTGAGGACGTCAGTGTTTTTATTTTTCTAACTTGCTAATGATGCGCTTATTATACCTACACTGAATCTAAAACCTTAAAAAGAAAGGTGTTTAACGGTTAATCTAATTAGTTTTCAAGGCCACCTTTGATTTAGGATCCTGATTTCGGGTAGTGTAATGTATGTTTCTGGGTACTGCGACGACGATCTCATTGCCGTACCTAACCTACAACGATAGTAGTGATATTACGTTTAGCTACAAAAATTACATACAGTTGTAATAAATGCGTTCTTGATTTTTCTTGTCTCGTTTTCTTGATTTTTATATGTCTTTTGAAGGTTGTATTGGCAATTTTCATCGCATATCATTGGTTTACTTATTGTTAAACGGTCGATTTTGGCAGTTTTTAATTTTATATCAGCTAGTTATTTTATGAACTAAAGTTATCTGTCAAAAGCGTTATTGAAACGCTCTTTTTTATTTTTCTATGAAGATTATTACCCGAGTTAGGTGAGAGTCCTCCCAACGATAGTTTAATGTCAAAGGTAAGATTTTCTACCTATCGACGGTTATTGAGACGCACAAATGTCAGTTTCGCCTCCTAAGTTAGCTATTTTCACAGGCAGTTATTGGTAGTTACGTTATTGAGACCGGCCGTTAGCGGACAAAAATCTGACGAAGTAATACGAACTGACCTTTGGAGTTACACCTCTAACAGATGGTCTTATTCCAGCCACCAATAGTTTCATCCATTAAGAGCGACATACAAAATACGCGATGGAGTTGTAAAAATGGCGGCAAACTGACCGGCCATTATTTTTACAGCTCCGAGTTTAACTTGTAAAAAATGATTTGAATACGTGATAATTGACTTGAGAACGAGACTATGTGCATGTATTATGTGCATAAATACTTGACACTGGCAGAAATTAGCCGTTAAAACGGCTAGATTGCCATAAACTCAAAGAAGAAGAAGAAGAAGAAAATACGCGATTTCTCTATGGAATCAATCAGTCAGACCATGGCCTGCTGTTTATCAATTAATAACAAATAGTAACAAATCGACAAGCTCAAAAATTAGGTACATGTTACAATAGTGTCATTACAAGTTCTTGTAAATTACCTGCGTATATGAAAAAAAGCGTCTACAAACTCACCAGTTCTTTGACATAAATACATTTTACAGGGTGATTTTTAGGGTTCCGTACCTCAAAAGGAAAAAACGGAACCCTTATTGGGTCACTCGTGTTTTTGTCTGTCCGTCTGTCACAGGCAATTTGCACCTAATCTACTGGACCGATTAAGTTCAAATTTAGTACACATATAGTTTCTGTGACCCAAACACGGACGCATAACGTAAATAGAATAATTTCGAATTTGAGAGCCATTTTTGGAGGGCAAATTAGGAAATTTAAAAAAGTTTTGAACTGTATAGTGTAACATAACAAATAGAAAATGTGATTTTAATTTATTTAAGAAAGTTCATGAAAATCGACCCCCTCTTTGAAATTACTTAATGTTAATGTTGAAAGAAAGTATATAGTGTAAAAGTAACGTGGAAAATCGACTGGCCTGTTGGTCAAGCGGTTAGTGACCCTGACTGCTAAGCTAGATGTTGTGGGTTCGATTCCCATCTAGGATAAGTTTATTCTACTATTTAACCCATTGAGGTTGATATATTGAATCTCAAGTCCACTTTTTATAATATAATTTTAGGTGTACCTGTAATATAATGGTGGCTTACCTTCTAATGCAGTTTATAAACAAACAAACATTGTAAACATGGGCAATTTAAAAAGAGTGGCAGCGTTTTTATTGCCTTGTTCCTTTCGTTGGCTTTACATATTGCTTGCGAACAGGCATGTAGTATAATGTAAATGTAGAATCGTGGCTTTTCACAAGTGTGGTATTTTGCTTCCTAAATAATTTTTGATGGATTTGATATAAGTATTTAGAATGAAATAAGTATGTTTACGAGTATTAGTTGTCTGGTGGCCATAGTAGAGGATCTCCTCAGTTTGGGATCAGATGGTATTGTATGAGTTGTCTGTTATAAGTTAAATCTTTCAATATTATTTCGTTACAGAGATTCCGTTAAAAATAAAAATGTGAAAATATGCCAAAGTTTCGCTAATAACAGTAATAACAGAAGTGAAATCTAACTAAAATTCTAAAAATCATACACATAGGTCTTAACATACGTCACATGGCGTATTTCAGTTTTTTAAATAATTTGTTATTTGCGACTCAATAGAGCAATTTAGCAACTCAATTTTTTAAGCTATTGCATAGCTTCTATCGCGGGCCTTGAGCGCGGGGACCGAATCCAGAAATTCAGTAACGAAAAAACCTCACGCTCCCCACTCCGACGGGCACAGCGGTGATACTTTTTACTTTTGCCATCTATCAATGAATAGCAGAACTTTTAATGATTTTTTTTTTTAATTTAAAAAAAAAAACTTTTTTAAAAACTAAAAAAAAAAATTTTTTTTATTGCTTTTTTTAAATTTCAAAAAAAGACATTTTTTTTTAAAGAAAAAAAAAATTCAAACATTGTTTTTTTATAATTAAAAAAAATACTTAAAAATATATATATTTTTTTTTAATTGCTTAAGTTGATAAAAATACTATGCAATAGCTTTACCGCGGCAGTCCCCGAGTGCCACACATTTTTTTTTAACTATTAGCAATGTGGGTTGCACATTACCGTGGCCCGAAATGCTTCGTGTAACCACGGTCGGTGAGTCGCTATTTTGCAACTTGGTTGATACAGTGCCGTGTGTCTAGATAGATTCCCTACACAGAGTTCATTCGATTATCTAGTGTAGATCGAACTATTTACATACTTATAATTTAGTACGGAACCCTCAGTGCGCGAGTCCCACTCGGACTTGGCCGGTTTTTTAATATACTAATAACCTCCCGCTCGTGGCTTCTTTACAGTACACCAAATAACTTATTTAATTCCAAATTATTTGGTGTACTTTTTACGAAGTTATTTGTTAGACTTCTGAAATGACGCTCACTAGGCGGCAGCACTAAGACGGCAGGTCCAGAAACCTGTCAAAAGGGTCAGAGTGCCTTTAGATTCGTGTCTGTTTTTTTTGCATTTTTTAATAAACAAATAAGTACATTAAATATTTTCTCAAAGTTGTAATGCCACAGTTTTGCACAGTTCCAATGTGTTAAAAAAAATGGGATGTCATAAGTTTTCTAAGCATAAAATACGTTTAAAACAATGGTTTATAGCCAGTTTATATAGTATAGATCGGTTTACGCCTATAAACAATTTTTATTTCTAAATAACATTAGGTAGGTTTTAAAATTAAAAACTGAAAAACGATTAGTAGAACTGTGCAGAAAATATGTTTAGACATCGTGCATGACCTTTTGTCAAAGTGGCGCCAACTAGCGGCGTTAATTTTCGTAAACACTCTCATTACATATGTTGTATAAATTGAATTTTTAATTTCATAGATTTATTTAATATACCTACTTTTTTTTAATTGGAAAATTCATTTTCTACTACATTTGATAGGTACTTAGATAAAATGCAAATTAAATTTTCACCAAGTTATGATTAAATGCTTTGTATAGTGGGTTACATAGTAGGTTCATAACATTTTTTCTTTATTTAATTAAAATATAACTAGCAATGTGGTATTTAAATACTAGCAATCCTGTTAACCCCTCCAGCTAAGCTCAACGGCTTGTGTTAGGAGTGGGTTCACGTCGGTAGTAATGGGTAGGATTCGAACCCGCGACCTCACGATTTCAAGTCCGATCCCTTAGTCATTAGGCCGCTTAGAATATCTAACATTTAAATAAAATGTAACATTTAAACTTAATTATACCAGTTTACGTACTATGGTTATTGCTTGCGTGACTTTCGTGGTGTAATGGTTGCAGCACCTTACTGGCTTAATTTTATTGCCAAGTTCTTTTCTCACGGCTTTACTCTTGCGAACTTGGCATTAAATGTAGAATCATTCTATTCCAAATTTTGTCTGACATTATTAAGTTGCATTTGTAACCTAAATGAATAAAATATTTTAACTTTGACTTTGACTAACAATCCCTGTTAATGTTAATTATGTAATACATTTATCAGAATTTTAAAGAAATCCTAAAACGACTAGTTCCATAGAAGTTTCTATAAAATACCATGTTTGACGTCATAACTGCGCGTCGTCAAATCATTTAAGTGCTGCTAGTATAATGTTTTGATTATAAATTTTATTAAACATGTTAAAATGTGACGTAAATATTTATACTGGGTATTTTTAAACGTATCTACTATTGCCGGATTATTTTGTTTTCCTAGTAAGCAACTAGTCATGAACCCTAGTAATATATGTATAAGAATAAGGGCCTTTTCACGCATTGCGGTTTCAAACCGGTCCGGCACCGGTTACCCGTCGCGAATTTGTGGCGGCCGGACCAGACAGACGTCAAAACATGTCAAAGCTACCGTACATCGCCATACACTTCGCGCCGGGTACACGGACGCCGGCTACCCGGCGCCGGAATCAAACCGGAACGTGTGAATCGGACCTTACAGACCAATAGACGGATGGAAAATATATAATTTACTAGCTGACCCGCGCAACTTCGTCTGCGTAAATTTTCCCTTTTTTCTTTTTTCTTCCTTTTTTTTACATTTTATTTGCTGCTCCGCTCCTATTGGTCGTAGCGTGATGTTATAACCTATATAAATGGGCTATCCAACAATAAAATATTTTTTCAGTGCAGCCCAGTAGTTCCTGAGATTATCGCATTCAAACAAACAAACAAACTCTTAGGGGTATGAAAAATAGATGTTGGCCGATTCTCATAGATACCGGATAAGCACAAAAAATTTCATCAAAATCGGTCAAGCCGTTTCGGAGGAGTATGGCAACGAAAACTGTGACACGAGAATTTTATATATTAGATAAGATTTGGTACTTTTCTTTTGTTTTGAGCATTAGGTCTTGGCATACTCGCAACCACGGAATGTAAATGTGCAAATAATAATATCTTGCGACAATTCACACCAAGGCATCTGATTCTAAACTAAGCAGAGCTTGTACTATGAAAACCAGACAACTGATATACATACTTTTATATCTCTAAATACATACATATTATAGATAAATAACACCCAGACACAGAATAAACCATCGTGCTCATCACACAAAGTTTTATCCTGGGTAGGGATCGAACCCACGACCTCCGGCTTAGCAGTCAGGGTGACTAACCACTAGACCAACAGGCCAGTCTTCAAATGTTTGCACCATCCGGTTTGTGCAAATATGACTGCGCGTGTAGCGTGTAGCGCATGCAAGTCACTGTCGTGTGGACGCCATACAGTTTTTGCGGCAATTTTTGCACAAACTGTTTGCGCTTGCATGTCGCTATGACACGTTGTAGTTTTTGCGGCAATTTTTGCACAAACTGTTTGCGCTTGCATGTCGCTATGACACCTTGTAGTTTTTGCGGCAATTTTTGCACAAACTGTTTGCGCTTGCATGTCGCTATGACACGTTGTAGTTTTTGCGGCAATTTTTGCACAAACTGTTTGCGCTTGCATGTCGCTATGACACCTTGTAGTTTTTGCGGCAATTTTTGCACAAACTGTTTGCGCTTGCATGTCGCTATGACACCTTGTAGTTTTTGCGGCTATTTTTGCACAAACTGTTTGCGCTTGCATGTCGCTATGACACGTTGTAGTTTTTGCGGCAATTTTTGCACAAACTGTTTGCGCTTGCATGTCGCTACGACACCTTGTAGTTTTTGCGGCAATTTTTGCACAAACTGTTTGCGCTTGCATGTCGCTATGACACGTTGTAGTTTTTGCGGCAATTTTTGCACAAACTGTTTGCGCTTGCATGTCGCTATGACACCTTGTAGTTTTTGCGGCAATTTTTGCACAAACGTTTGCGCTTGCATGTCGCTATGACACCTTGTAGTTTTTGCGGCTATTTTTGCACAAATTGTTTGCGCTTTCCTGTCGCTATGACATGTGCTTGCAACAGCATACTCGCATAGAACAATGTAAATACCTTCAATCTAGCCAAAATGAATATCTCATTTTAATTACACACATCAAAAGTGTCTAGGGATCAAGCATTTTTATGCGGATTTCTTGAGATTGAGATGTGGCTTTGTAATAAATTTATGATTTTATAAATTTATATGGATCCTTTTTGGTGCATTTCATAATTTGAATCAGGAACTGTGAATCAAATTCGAGTAAAAGATGAAAATCAGCTGTCAATATTTTCCCTATAAAAACATACAACGCATTGAAGACATTATTAGTGCTACTGTTTCCCTACTACTGATTAAAACCAACGTTATTATGGAGCGGCGACGTCATTTAAGCAGGGAAGAAATGCTCAGAGCCGTGGGAATGATAGAAGCTGGTTCCCGGCAACGTACTGTGGCTTTAGCTCTGAATACAAGTCAGAGTGTTATCAGTCGACTTTGGACACGTTACCGAAGCACTGGTACCGTGGCTGAGCGCCATGGAGGACGGTATCGCTGCACCACACGGAGACAAGACCGATACATTCAAATCTTAACTCGAAGAGGTCCAACAATAACCGCCATGATGTTAGCCGTGAGGCTTCATCACTCTTCAGGGAACTTAATTAGCGACCAAACAGTCAGAAACCGCTTGCATGAAGTGAACCTTCATTCCCGAAGACCGCTACGGGTACCACCTATAGCAATGCACAATCGTAGGATTCGATATCAATGGGCTCTTGAACACAGAAATTGGGCAGAAGAACAAAGGCGTTTCGTGTGCTTTTCTGATGAGTCTCGTTTTGGTATGAGACCGGATACAAGACGTATACGACACTGGAGAACCCCTGGACGCCAACAGCGATTAAAATCCTGCCAGGAAGTCCATCCTTATAGTGGTGGAACCATCATGGTATGGGCGGGTATTTGGATCGGCGGAAGAACTGAGTTGATTTGGATCAGAGGCAACCTCAACGCTCAAATTTATGCTGAGACGATTGTATCAGACGTCATCGTTCCTCTACAAGTGCAAATCGGTCCCTTATTTTAGTTAATGCATGATAATGCACGACCGCACACCGCAAGAGTTGTAAGACAGACTCTCGCCGCAGCTAACATCAATGTCCTGCCCTGGCCTGCTCAGTCGCCAGACTTGAACCCGATTGAGCATGCATGGGATATGCTACAGAGAAGAGCTCTGCCGAATATGGAGGGTATCCAGTCGCAAGAAGACCTTTTTTTGTTGTTGCAACGAACATGGGCGGCCATTCCACAGCGTGATTTGGATGAACTCATTTTGAGTATGCCAAACCGATGTTCTTGTGTTGTTAGTGTTCGCGGTAGAAACACGGATTATTAATTGTTTAAGTTACCCAATAAAATTTTAAAGAAAACTGTTATTTCAGTCTTTTTTTCGAACTTTAATGTTAGTGGTTCAAATGTCAAAAATCCCTTTATTAGGAAAATGGCAAATTTCTTTATTAATGCAAAGGTGACTTGGTTTATCGTTACTGTGACAAACGAAAACACTTTATTTGATGAATCCTTAAAGAAATAAAAAAAAAAAAAACAATCAGGAGAAAAGTTATTGCAAAAATATATGTTGATCCCTAGACACTTTTGATGTGTGTAGTATTTTGGTAAACACCTTTTTTTCGTCGTAGTAGCGTAAACTAATAAATTATGATGAATCATATGATTTATTAGTTTACGATTGGAAGTGACAATGATAAATTGATGTTAAGTTTTTTTTTAATTTAGATTTTGCCATACCTACTTAATTAATTGTGTTGGTATAAACGTCTTTATACCCATTTACAATTTAATCTCATATTGAAATTATTAATTTATAGAGGAGTGTTGTGTTATTGAAGCGACTAGATTACCTGTGACATTCAATAGTTATTTCATGATAATAATGGTCATTATTTTGACATTTATCAATCAAGCTATCACGACAAAAACTGTATCTTATTCCCGAGACTCAAAGTATCTCCACACCAAATTTTATCTAAGTCAATTCAGCGGTTCAGCGTGACAAGAAAACAGACAGAGCTATTTTTATATCTGTACTAATATTGATTATTGAACGCGGTAATCTTAGAAACTACTGATCCGAATTGAAAAATTCAGTCACTGTTGGATAGCCCATTTATCGAGGACGTCTAGGCTATATAACATCACGCTACGACCAATAGGATCGGAGCAGCAATGAGAAATGTTGCAAAAACGGGAAAATTTACGCAGACAAAGTTGCGCGGGACAGCTAATTATTAATATTAGTTTTGTTTTAACATGGTAGGGGTATGACTGCTACACAAGAGGTTGTGGGTTCTGTTCCCACACGGAACAAAGTTTTTTTTAATCTATAAATACCAATTTATTCCAAATCTGGGTGTATCTACAGGTGTTTGTTCCGTCAGTTGTATGTTTGTAAAGATCCCCGCGGCACAGGGCCCCGTATCAATAGTTAGGGGCCCAAATGCCGCACTAATGTGTATCGCTTGCTTGCCAGAGTCTCGCTGGTCAGTGTCGCTGGCGGGTGCAATTGTTGATTGCACTGGCCTGTTGGTCTAGTGGTTAGTGACCCTGACTGCTAAGCCGGAGGTCGTGTATTCGATCCCCACCCAGGATAAAACTTTGTGCGATGAGCACGATGGTTTATTCTCTGTCTGGGTGTTTTAATTATGTATATCAGTTGTCTGGTTTCCATAGTACAAGCTTTTCTTTGTTTGGGATCAGATAGCGTTGTGTGAGTTGTCCCAAGATATTAAAAGATAATAGCTGTCCCGGCGAACTTCGTACCGCCTCTTTTGTTTTGTGAATTGGGTTCAATTGTGAATCTAAACCATTCTCGAATCCACTGGAACACATACAAAAAAAATCATTAAAATCGGCCCAGCCGTTGAGGAGGAGTATGTGACATACACACGTACAGAAGATTTATTTAAATAAAGATTATAGATATTAATGCACGTTCGGGACCCCTGTAGCCTGGGGGCTCCTTATCGAGGTTACGGCTATAAGATACGATAGCTGATATGGAGGTACGCCACTGGCTTGTAGCCTAATGCGGAAGTGATCTTTTAAAACAAAAAACAATACTATTGATAAAAGCTTATCTTTAGACAAAAATCTATACCTACTATCACTTACGTCTGGTCTCAATAATCTAACTATCGAAGGATTTGGCTACCAGAGGTATAAATTTGACATAAGCTCCATACAAAATATGTCAATATTCTAGCTCTAGTAGCCAAATCCATCGATAGGTAGATTATTGAGACCGGCCGTTAGTCGTAAGGATCAAAATGTTTTAACATTTTGATTTCTTTCCCAAAATCACGAAATAAATACCCAATCAAATAAAACTGGAAAAAATGCGTTTCTTTTGACTGACTTCAGTTTGACTTTAGTAATTTAAAATTTTAATTTATTCAACTTAAACTAGTTAGTAACACTAGTATATTATTAGGTACTTAGTTAGTATTTTTCATTTACAATTTGATAATTGTTTTATTACTTTTAACAATCCATTGTCTTAATTATCTTTTTGTATTATTTATCTATGTCTCTCACCTTGGTTGTTATTACAGAGTTATTATTAATAAATAAATAATATTTAAGTAGATATATATTAATTTAAACGGGAATAAACACGTTTATGCTAGGTAACATAAAGTGTTTCCATCTGAATGTAACACCGCTGTTATTAGTTTAATAACTTGCTCTTTAAATACTTTTTTACCAGAAATATAACCGTCTACAAAATTTTGAATATTTATTTTTCACTTTTTAGTGGTCGGTTGGTAATTCATCTACGTTGCAATAGCCCAATGTCAACTGCTGAAATTCTTTTACAAAATATTATTTTTTTCTATGCAGGGCCGTTAATTGTTGAGGAGTTCACATTTTACCTCACCATCAGTTCTATTACATGATGTAATAGTAGTATGACGAGCATAAAGTGCTAAGCAATAGTAATTAGATCGCAAACTTTGAAATATTTAATACTTCCGCTGGTCATATGTGGGAAGACCACATAAGACCAGTTATTTGTATTTTGTTAACTGTTCCTCGGATTCTTAAGCGGTTTATGTATGAAACCTTTTACATAAAACTGCATAAGAATCCGTTGAACAGTTCTCGAGATAAATGTAAAAGAGATAAAGATAAAATTAAAGTTGATTTTACGATGGTAACACGCTAAGGGGTGCTGCAGCTATGAACCTGGCCACGTAGGTACTAATCTCTAAAACAGTTTGACGGATTCGGATGCGGTTTTAGTAAACGGTTGTAATGTTTATTTTATAACACATTTGCTCGTTATTTCACCAATTTTAATATCTAGTATCTCATTACGTACTTGTGCGTTATTGTAATGTAAAACGCACGGTTTATCAAGATGCTCCGTCTAAAACAAACGGTACTTTTTTTAATCTTAGCAAAGAGTTTTTATGTCAGAAAAGTGGTCAACATTTTATGAATTAAATTAACTTTGGGAGATAAAATATAATGAATAAACATTTAAATCTTTAATTTTATTAATTTTGACCATTATTTACAACCATTTATCTGTAAAAAAACACAAAAATATTAATTTACTTTATTAGTAATACAGGCTGTTAATGTGCACTTGCCTTAAAAAAAAAGCGCTGATGCGTGCGCATCGCTAATTTGTGAACAAGTAAAAATTATTCCGCGCGCTTTTTTCTTTCCTCGCAAATCCATACTCCATACTAATATTATAAATAATAAATAAATAAATAAATATCTTAGGACAACTCACACAACGCTATCTGATCCCAAACTAAGCAGAGCTTGTACTATGGAAACCAGACAACTGATAAACATACTTATATATTTCTAAATACATGCATATTATAGATAAATAACACCCAGACACAGAATAAACCATCGTGCTCATCACACAAAGTTTTATCCTGGGTGGGGATCGAACCCACGACCTCTTGCGTAGCAGTCGGATACACTCCCACCGCGCCACAGAGGCAGTCAATGTGAAAGTAACTCTGTCTGTCTGTCTGTCTGTTACGCTTTCACGCTCAAACAGCTGAACCGATTTAGATGAAATTTGGTATGGACATAGTTTGAGTCCCGGGTAAGGACATAGGATAGTTTTTATCGCGATAACCGACATCCACGCGGGCGGGGCCGCGGGCGAAAGCTAGTATGTTATAAAACGTCGTATGACATACGTGCGCTTTGATGATTACAGCCTCTGCGTTTCTTGTAGCCCTTGGGCTAGCAATATCGCCTCGGCTGTAATTTTTAACTTACCGCACTTATATCATAATGTACCAAACTGACTGTGTGTAATATATGTGTGAAAAATCTTAATTTTAAAATTGGACAATACTTCAAAATGTTATGTTTTCCCAAAGTTTTTTTAAATCATTAGTTAATACAAACAAAAAAGATATAGCAACTACGTGTCAATCGGGTGTCCATGACACATCTGTCTTTTTTTTCTAAATTTCTAAAAAGTAATTTGCAGAACGGTATTTTTTTACCTATCGTTCTAACTGGTAACTTTGAACTTGGAACATTTTGGAAAAGCTGCCTTAGACGAGAATTTGCCTACAACTGACTTCTCTACAAATAACCATGTATGCACCCTAACAGGATTATACTACACTACACAATAAATAACTCTACGTAGCCTTTGTAGACTCCTCTAAGCCTATACAATAAATGCATTTTTGAAAGATAGAAAAATTTGAAATCTAGACTCAGGAATCGAACCCGAGACTTCCGTAGCCAAACCGACTAGATGATGTTAACTACCGACTAGATGTCGCTGCGAAGGCCTAAATTCGCGAGCAACAAGAAATAGAAAAATTCGAAATCTAATAACATAGTCCAGATAGGTGGTTCGCTTCTGGCCCCGGTTTGGCTACGGAAGTCTCGGGTTCGATTCCTGAGTCTGGATTTCAAATTTTTCTATCTTTCAAAAATGCATTTATTGTATTTGTAAAGTTATTGGCAAGAAATGCCTATAAAAATTTCCTCTAAACCTTTTGATTCTATTTTTTAAGACTTGAAGTGGGGCTCTCTTGACGATCAAGGGGTATACCTAAACATACATCAAAACTCTAAAAGAAATCTGCAAAAAAACTGTAATTGCTTTTATTGAAAATAAGAATAATATATTTATAATGTTGAGGACGTACAGTATTTTTTTAAATTGAACCTTCAAAAATTTTGAATAATATAAAACCAGTAGAGCAAGTCAGTAAATACACATAATTAGCTGAGATTAAAAAATATAATTTGGAACTAAAAACAATTGAAACACCTATTTGGGTACTGAAAAAAAATCGATGCAAACTATAGTAATCATTCAAGACCAGAGTAATCACAAGAAGCTATGTCAAGAACTTGCAACACCAACAAAAAGGACCACTCAGTTGTCTACATGATCACATTCATAGCATATTAATAACTAATTTTTCTTTTTATAGGACTTAGAGAGGAGGTTCTCAATTCAGATGTTTGTTTTTTAATGTATGTTCGGGTTCGAGACGGATTTGCAAAATATTTTTTTTTGTAATAAAAGATTTTTATATAAAAAAAAAATAGGAAAGAGGATTGCACTATTGCCAACAATTAATAATAATAATAATAATACCTTCTCCTTTCTCTGGGGCCGTAACCACCGGTAGCTTGGTCCCTGTACCCGATGCCGGTGGGACACTATTTTTTATATTTTTAAATGTATTTTTTATATATATATTTAAAAATGTAATTTATAAGAAAAAAACTAAATAAAGAGAATAATAATAATAAAAATGATTTATTTACTTAGGAAGCAAAATACTACACTTCTGAAAAGTTGATTCTACATTTAGGTACTTGTAATGCCTGTTCGCAAACAATAGGTAAAGCCCGAGAAAAGAACAGGCAATAAAAAATGTTTACAATGTTTCTCTGTTTATAAACTGTATATGCAGGTGAGGTGCTGCCACTATTATTTTATACACCATATTAGAGGACTGATGCAAAAAATAGAGGTCAATAATATTAGATGAGTACACGAGATTGGATACATCAGCCTCAATGGGCACAACATAGTAGGAGCATCCACTTACGATATAAAAACTTTAACTTTAAACTATATTGGCCAATTTACTGCTACTTAATGAATAAGTATACATGTTTTTCAAAAGAAAGAAAAGAATGGCCGTAATTTATCACGCAGAATCTTTACTTACAAAAGTAAATCGTTTTCTTAACTAGTACCTAAGTAACATTATCAAACTGTGACAACAATATTCACCTAGTAAAATGCAATAAACTATACAACAAAATACATTAATTAAAATTATAATTATAATACTTAAAACGTATACTAAATTGATAATTTGGCTAATAATTGATTTGTTTAGGTATAAGACGTTTGACTTAATTTTAGTATAGTTTATAGTTTTAGTCACAAAAACTATAAAAACGTAGATATTTTCAGATAACTACTTAAATTTAACCTTCTCAATGGCAATATCGATAGATCATAAAATAGATTCAATTTATTTAACGATTTTAATTGGCAATATTTTGATGCAAAGTACTGAATCTCCCCTATCAATTTGTCGACTGATTTCAAAGTCACCCTGTATAATACTTGTATACTAATATTATAAAGAGGTAAAGTTTATGAGTTTGTGACGTTGTAGGGGGTGTAACCTCTGGATCTATAAAATTCTTTTACCAATAGAAGGCCGCGTTATTGGTGAGTGCCATGGGCTATATAACATCACGCTACGACCAATAGGAGCGGAGCATCAATGATAAATGTTGTAAATACGAGGAAAAATGACGTAAATGAAGTTGCGCGGGTCAACTAGTATTTATTTAAACAAGGTTATTTTTCGTATGGCGCAAAGCTCAGATACCCCAACAAGATTTTTATTTTAAGAAATCATATAGAAAAAAAAAAATATTAAAAACTTGCAGAGTTATAACTAAGCTTTTAAAGTTGTCATGTGTTCGTCGCAGTATCATGCTTATTGCATCGCATAGTACGTAATCCATGGTTATTATACACTAATGTTATAAAACTGAAGAGTATGATTGTTTGTTTGAAGCTTTAATCTCGGGAACTTTGTAATTTAATAATGTAATAATTTCTCATCACATTGTGAACAAGATTAGGACTGTTAGAATGTTAATCATTCTAACAGTCCAAATCTTGTTAATAATAGAATAATTAATTAATTGTAAAATATAACATGGTCCAAAAACTATTTAAAGGAATAACGTTGTTTAAATAAATAGTTGCCATAGAGGCTGTGCCCAGTTTGGAATCAATGGCTGTGTGACCATGTCTAACTTGCCCCAAGATATTTAAAAGTATTTTTTATGATTGACAGAACTCACAACTCGTCGATTTCCAGAGATGAATCACCGCATCTTAAATGTCAGTGGCAGTTAACTACAAGCATAAATTATCTTGGAAATACTCGTATTTTAAAATGAAAGAATGACTGGTCCAATATTCGTGGAATTCCAGCCGGTTATTCTTAATTACCAAATTAATATGTCGACATTTTTGGAAAACTAATTCCAACGGCAAAATATGTCGTTTATTGATGTGTGGTTTTTTGCCCAAAAGTATTGATTAGGTTTTAAATCGATGGTCATGACATGTAGATCACGACGGACGCGACAAGGCGGCGGCAGACAACGCCACCGCAAGGTTTCCGGTCCATCACATCAAGACATTAGTACTCTGTATTTCCCCTTATACATTTAGAAATCGGTTAAGAATGACTTATGAAGAACATATACCTGCTTACGTAAATTTTACTTTCATATTATTTTGATACTTGATGACCCGCGCAACTTCGTCTGCATAAATTTTCCCCGTTGTTGCAACATTTTTTATTGCTGCTCCGCTCTTATTTGTCGTAGCGTAATATAGCCTTCCTCGATAAATGGGCTATCCAACAGTAAAAGGTTTTTTTTTAATTCGAACCAGTAGGTTTTAAGATTAGCGCATTCAACCAAACAAACAAACCCTTAAGCTTTATAATATTAGTATACCTAGATTAATTTAGGTTTCGGACACATTAGTTGGCATCTAAACTATCTATGTAATAGGCACTTAAATACATATAAAATTAAAGTTATACCACATTTTATTATCTTTAGCTAAATAGCGAAAATGAAAAACAAACATAGGTACCTATATCAAATAGGTATGGCGATGTTTTAAGACAATCAGATTTGCGACAGTGATTCAGTAAATTTGAACATTCAATAGAGGTCTATTAGATTTCTATAACGTATAACAATTAACTGATGCATCTTAAGACGTAGGTATATAATATGGTAATAACTGAGGCATCGTAGGTGCTACAAAAGTAAAACTAAAAAGATTAACATTACCTACACAAGTTATAAAGATAAGTACAAATGTAGGTACTTATATGTAGGTACAGGCGTCAACATTTTCAAAGTTCTTGCTTTCTCCTTTTGCGTATGTAGACTGGCGACTCAGTGTCAAAGGCCTCAGTAGCACCCATCCTTGGCTTGAGGCAGCAATAACGAGCTCCACTGCTCCGCAAACCACAGCCTGCGACAATTCGTTTTAATTTGCCCATCCATGTAACATAAAGCCAGTACACCATCCGCTTCTATGGAACGATGTCGTCTTGTGAAATTTCAAGCGCAAAATGCGTAGTGTGCGAACTTTAAACTAAAAGATATGGATAAAATGAAGCCTGTGTGTTTGTGTGTGTTAGTTTTAAGTTTAAGTTTAGTGTGTAGTCAATATGTACAATCGCCGTGTCCTGGTATATTTGACTATGGTTCTGATGGTGGCACTGTTTATGGGAGAATCGTGTTAAGACCAATAACGCCAGTATCGCAGTTATTTTTAAGAATTAATTTTACTTTAGCAGCGCCTCTTTATAATGTAAGTATTTTTAAAGTAATCAATAATCAAGAAAGCTTCTATCAGCAAAGCTTTTTACCTCATTGCAAAAATAAAGCTTGACTTATAATATTATATTTCAGCATTCATTACAATAATATTTAATGGCTAGGTAGGTACCTACTAACTTAACAATAAAAACAATTGCATTTATAGATACTTACAAGTAGAAAATGTGTAGATAAGCATGTAGGTATATTTACTATTATTTGTATGAAATAAAGTTAATGAGAAAACACTTAGGTAAATAAGTACAGACTTGTCTCATCTCGTGGCATAATATTATAATATTAAATAAGCAGGTACTTATATAATTACATCATGCCAACCCATATGATGTCCCACTGCAGGACACGGGTCTCCCCAGTAGAATCTACTAATTTTAGATTTTGGGGATAATTGCCATAATGGTCACGCTTGGCGATTATGTACGCAGTAAGGCTTTAAAGTACAGTACGATCAACGTAACTTGACCGGATTGAAGTTAGGTTTTTATCACTTTCGCGCATGTCATAGAGATGCGACCCTAAAATTACTTACGAAAACGATTAATCGATTAAAAATACTAACAACATTTTAATTCAACAATATAAAAACACTATTTAAATGAGTCCATAAAAGTTTAAATTTAGAACAGTTACAGTAAATAATAAACAAACTTTGAAAAACAATTTCTTTACCAAAATAATCACAAAAAAACATGAATTAGTAATAGTAATTATGACAATGTAATGCGTAATCGCATCTCTAATCCTCTTGGTTTAGTTACCGCCCCCGCCTACCGCTTCCTGTCACCATTTACTTCCAAAAAATGCATCTGCGCAACCACTTGTCGCCTACTTCAGTCCGGCCTAGTTACGTTGATCCAACTGTACTCTGAGGACGCCGCTGCCCGTCCTCCGGTGTGACATCTCTTAGTCGTCTTGACGACACCCACGGGAAGAGATGGGGTGGCACTACGCACTACATACTATATAAGCCGGTACCACACTGCTACATATATGGAACAGGCATGTATTGGAACTTTGAGTCGTACTCAAATTATGAATCTGTTACTGATTACAAATACGCCCGATCTATCTCAAAGAGCAAATCTATGTTCTCGCTTTCTCACAAGCAGTGTCATGATATCTAAAAGCCTTATTGCCTTCCGTAATAAAGGGGCTATCTAATGTAAAAAAAAAATTCCAATCGGATTAACACTTTCCTAGAATAACATTCAAGTAAAACACACACTCTGCCTCTGTATAATATTTATATAGATATACATACACGCAGACGAAGCCGTGAGTAAAAGCAAGTACAAAATAAAATACATATTTCATAAAAGGATAACGACAAAGACCATAATAACATACGTACAGTACACAGTGATTCATCTTAAACAATCACGATTTTCCTTAACTTTGCTGAGGCATTTTTATGTCACATTTTTTATAAAATAAAATACTGTAGGTAGGTACAACTTTAATAAGTTATGTAGGTATGTAATTAGCCATACCCATACTAATAATTTAATTCACAAGGTAAATGTTTACAAAACAAAAAACCCGACTGCTTAAATATAATATTTTTTTATTTTGACGCCAACTATCCACCATTTTATTTTTTTCAGTGTCTATCTCACAACTGAACATTGTACAAAACGTGTGTGTATTTTAGTTTCATTCTTTACGGTTGAACCACGGATAAGATTCAGTTTTTTGGTATGGAAGTAAGTGGTTTTAATCTTGGGGAGAGAGGGTGTAACACATGCTTTTTATCGCGATAACTGACACATAAGCTTACACGGGATGGTTAATACTTCATTTTAACTTTTTTGTTCTCTTCTTTCTCATATTACACCTGACTGTACTATGTCTAGTAGCGAACCTGTCCAAGTCCAAGTCGCATAAACGCTAGTCGAATAGAATGACAAGCAAATAGAATGACAATCGAATAAAATGATAATCGAATAGAATGGCAATCGAATAAAATGGCAACCTAATAGAATAACAATCGAATAAAATCATAATCGAATAGAATGACAATCGAATAAAATGACAAGCTAATAGAATGACAATCGAACAGAATGACAAGCGAATAGAACGACAATCGGATAGAATGACGCGGACATCGGAATTACTTGGTTGCGGGCAGATGCGGTGGAGGGGGTGGTCCAAGAAGCTTGGGCTGACCCTCCTTAAGCAAGGTTAAAATTAAATTTCACCCGCGTAGATCTTAGTTTCTCCTGTCATGTACCTACCGTGTTTTTTCAAAATATTGGACATGATTGATGAACAAACATACCTACAAACTTTGACATTATCGTGTTAGTAGGACAGTAGGATAGTAGGGTACGAGGCAAGTAATGTTTGCAAATAAATTGGATAGTTGTACAAAAAATAAGCTTTCATTACCAATTTGAAAGGTGTTGTTTTTTACCCGGTAGGTGGCGCTAATGAGTGATACACTAAAGCTCTGTTTACACTAGCGTCTATTAAACGTGAACCATTAGCGAACGTTTAAGCTGTGATGACTTGTCACCTGACGCGTGTTGGATTTTCCAGTGGAATTTAGTTGATTGTGTGCTGCTCGGCTGTTTATGGACGGCTTGTTTGTATCGCCGGCCCGTGTCAGTCATGCTACGTGCCGTGCGTCTAAATGCACCATTAGATCGTTAGAGTTATCTCAAGAGGCAATAAAAAATATTTTTTTCACATTTTTATATTTTCATGGCACAAATCGGTAATCAGGAACTCATCTCACTAACAACAAAGAAGTACTTAGTTTTAAGTTATGGCGATCAAGATGTAACAATGTGTCCATCGACATGGTCTCCTCAGGCTTCAAGCTACCTTCATAATTAATTTAATTACATCAACCTATGCTCTCATCACCATTATTTATGTGCTAAACTTTGACAACTTTTTATGAAATTTAAATAATGATTGAGAATAGTGTTTGAGAAAATTGAAACTTACAGAATAAACTTCCAACTAATCAATAATTCCTATTTAAATTAATGCACTCAAACTATGAAGTTGTATGTTTTTAATGGTCAGCGTATAGTGGTTTGTTTGTAAAATTCAAACAGACAGACAGAGCTACTTACAAATACGTCAATCCTGATTGAATACTAGGAGCCGCGGATCCAAGGGAAGTTGCTTCCTCTCCCTCCACCTCAGAGCACACTTAACGGGTGTTAAGGCGCTTCCCCGTGCAAAACCCAGCGCTAGCCGTTTTTTATGCACTTTTGTGGAGCTATCTGGTTTTTATACAAAAAAGATCAACTAATAAAAATACATTAAATTTCTACATAATTTTGAAAATGCTACATTTTGTTTTTGTTAAAGGAGCTTAATGTTTATTTATGCTCCTAACAACGAAACCACAGAAATGACAATTTGCAAAAATTTAATTGATAAAATGCATCTCGTGAAGTACCATTTTCTTTGATTTGCTACTTACACTAATGGATAGGCAATTCAATAAAAAACATTAAGCTAGAAACATTTATTTCAAACGACCAACATTTTATTTTATAAAGATTTTATTCCAAAAACTGAGCGCATTCGCTACGGTCGGTGCGGCGAAGAGGGGACGAATGCTCAAGGTTATTTGGTCAGGGTACGGCCTTAAGAACATGATCCTGGATCCTGATCAGGCCGCGAAATCAGTGTGTACGACGCTTTACATAACTAGCCGTTTAACATAATTTACTCATAATTTTATAAACTTGTTTTTGTTTAAATAAAATATTCATTCTTCTGTTTATTGATGCGTATCTAATTAATTAAGATGGTGGGTAGCGAGTTGTCAGATCAACTAAAATGTGCAATAAATGAACAAAAAATACGTATGACTCGGATTGAGTTATTTTCCCTCAATCTCCTGCTGTGCGGGCTATTGACCTCCATTACAGTTGTTTCAATGTAACTCGGCCGGAATTTGGTTGGAAGTTAGGTTCATAACACTTTCGCGCAGAGATGCGACCCTAAGTAAGTCATTTACTTACGAAAATGAAGATGTAATTAAGTATGTATAATCGATTAAAAATACAAATAAAATTTTAATTCATCTATAAAAATACTACTTAAAGGAGTTAATAAAAGTTTATATTTAGAACAGATACAGTAAATACTAAAAAAAGTTTGAAAAAATTTTTTTTTTCGAAAATAATAACAAAAAACTTGAGTTATTAATACTAACTATGACAATGTAATGCGTAATCGCATCTCTAATTCTCTTGGTAATTCTCCCGCCCCCGCTTCCTGTCACCAATGACTTCCAAAAAATGCATCTGCGCAACCACTTGTCGCCAAGTTCAATCCGGTCGAGTTACTTAGAGATAACTGTAGGTTTCCTGATTGAAGCGGAGCGAGGCTGCAAAGCGGAAAACGGGGAGTACCTAATAACCAATTTCATAAAATCTCAGTGGTCAGTCAGTGGCAGGCGCGGGTCCAGAACTTTGTTCTGAGGCGCCTAGCGAGTCGCACTTGGCCGATTAAATCAAAGTGCCCCACTTTTATTTAATCGTCAAGTGCGACTCGCTGGGGGAGGAGGGGTGCATTTGATTTAGCATCGGTGCCTACATCAGCCATCACCGCCAAGGAGGGGGGGGGGGGCAATTGCCTGTCAAAACGCACCGGTCTAGTGTCAAATTCTCAAATTCCCCCAAAAAGGAGTTTCAGTCGAGTCTGGGGGGGGTCCTGTTGGACTGGACGCCTGGTTGGTCAGTGGACAGGGTTATTATTTCACCGTTTCTCCGCTCCGCAGCCTCGCTTCACTTCAATAGACCGACAGCATTAAGGGTAGATTCATACTGGCACGAAGTCGACGCGAAGCGTCAATCTAAAAGTTATCGTATCACTCTCACCTTTATCTCCACAAAATAATGCACATATTTCTATCTGCTCAATCAACGCTAGTCACTCGCACCCACGCGTATTTGTGTGTAATTTTTTTGGTTAATTTTTTTTATATAGTTAAGATTGGCCGCCCTAAGCAAAATCGATTATTATATTATCTATAAATGCAATAATAGTGTAGTTTCCTAGGTAAACAAAAAATCCATAAGACTAATTAGTAAATAAAACTAGTATTTTTAAACTACCAACGATTAAGTCCCGATAAAATTTTGTGTTAAACAGGATTTTTTATCATTAATCATAGCATAAAAAGAAGTGATTTGACTAGAAAAAATAGTGACGTCATAGTCCGATATTTGTATGAGATCTCCATATAAAATCTGCGTTTTGACATTTGTTAGAGAAAGAGTTGTTGTTTAGACTAGTTATAAACTAGCCTTTTACAAAAATATAATTTAACACCAACTCTCAAGTCCACCTCGTCTTTAATACTCCCTCATAAACTGGTATTAAATAAAAACGAAATCATTTATCACGTTTTAACGCCTAGTCGCTGTGGTTTTTTTAAATTGGCGCCAAAAACTGGTTTTTCAAAACGTGTTTGGCACCGCAAGACATTTTCCTATGTAAATATAAATAAGTAGGTATACATAATCGTAGACGAGAGTGTTGCCAACTCGACTAACTAAATTGTCGCTGTATTTAAGTTCGAAAGTCGCTAGATGTCGCTAAAAATACTAAAATTCAGAAGTCTGTATGTGTCGATAAATTGTAAGGGTGGTTAGATAGTAACATTTTATTCAAAATAAGTGGGTAATTTCCCACAATTAGAGCAAGTCATTCCTTAAAATCAGTATGATCTGCCCATTCCATGTTATGTTTTTGATTAAAAATCTGTGTATGTAGGTTTATATAGGTAGACTTAATCGGGGCTATCGCGCGTGAATTCACCGCTAGAGGTGCTAGTGGTGCGTGAGGTCTCTAAAATTACAAATTTAATGGTTAAGGCGACGGCGCCGTGCCGTAGCATCGCCGTGTCTGTGGACAAGCTTCCATAGTGGCCCATACAACACTGACGATTGTGTCTATACACGGCGAGTAAAAGGTGGTTTTCCACAGCGCGGCGTGTGGACAATAGGCCTCACGGGGAAACAGTAGCCCGTATTCCATTATTTGTAGTTATTTATTTCTAGAAAAAAAAACACTTATTGCTTTTATTGTTTTTAAACTTTTTTAAACGGTTTTTATACATAGTAGATATATTTCGGGACTTAATCGATTATTATAAGGTACGAACCTTTTATTTACCCGACGTTTCGATCGAATTCCACCGATCGTGGTCACGGGTCGACTGACGGCAGCTTAGCGATGTCTCCGTAAGGCGCGGGGTTTTTCAACTACCCTCGCCTGGTCTTGATAATTTGTACTGTCGGTACTTCTACACACTACACTTACAACTTCTTTACACTGAGGTGCGGTGTCGTTACGGCTACGATTGCATTTGCTGATAACAGGGTTCCAAGATGATGAGAGCCGGTATCCATCTTCTCGATTGAAATTCTTGTACTTCTTGACCTCAACCGCCTCGCGCGCTATCCTGGAATAATAGTGGCGATCGGTAGAAAGTACCTGCGGCTTATGCAATTCAATCCAGTGATTTGGTCATGATTTTAACAAATTCTCAGCGATAGCAGACTTGTAAACTTGACGGTTTTTTACAACTCCTTTGATGTACGGCATGAAAGCTGGCACTCTGTCGGCATTTACCTCTGGTTTTCTGCTTTTTGAACGTTGAAGGTTATGCTTGTATCCGTTGCTTCTTAGTACCTCCCGAATGTGTGCAAGTTCACCCTTCAAGTGTTCGGGGTCGCAAAGGTCGTATGCTCTGTTTGTTAAAGAAACTACAACGGACTGTAAGTGGCGCGGATGATGGTGCGATAAAGCATGTAAATACCTATCCGTGTGTGTAGATTTTTAGTGTCCGAGGGTACCGTTTTTTCTCGCCGATACCTTCACATCAAGAAAAGGCAACCCTACAAACAGGTAGGCAAACCTACCTGCCTCCATTTCAAATGTAAATTTGATATTACGGTGGATCGAGTTTAGATGTTTCACAAATTGTTTTACTGTGCCATTGTCCCCTTCATGATACAGAATACGTCATCGACATATATCTTTTTGTTGTGTTTAAAATATTATTATTTAATGCGTAAACTGACATTCCCGCGGCTCTAGCTGCTGTACAAAATATTTATTTTGTTCGAGGAATGGGGATCCTTAATTTTATTGATACAGAATTGGTTGGCATTTCAATTAAAAAAAAAACAATAATCAAGACTTTTTCGTCCCAGTAGGTCTTGGATCTGCTCATAGACTAATAGACCAGGAATGCGCCATCCCTTTCAATTAAATAGTAAATATTTTACACGCACGAGTTTTTTCTCTCTTTCACGCTTTGCAGTCAGCAAAGCGTAAAAGACAGAAAAAACTCGTGCGGCCTTTCACAGGTATTATCCACAAAGAAGCGCTGTCTCTTTCTAAGGGAGTGGTCAATTTTGTGAGGTTATGGCGCAGTCCTGTTCTCTACGTCAATGGATCTGCTTACCTAAATCCTGTGTTACCATCTCTAAATTATAACTTTACCATTTTTCATCAGATTCTGGTACACCTATACGTATACTTTTAAAATCCACACTATATATATTTGCATAATGTTGAGCGATTGAGATGGATATATTATGGATATATTCAATGTATTTTTCTGAAGTTTGATACAATATTTTTTTGTCAAATGATAACTATATTACCGCATCCAAAATTCGCTAAAAAAGTCGCTAATTTATTTTGTCCCTAAATGAAATTAAATGTCGCTACGTTTAGCGACAAAGTCGCTAAATTGGCAACGTTGACAAGAACAACATACCGGAAAAGCCAATTGACCTTTAGATAAATTATTATTTTGAGATTGACTTATGAATCATAGAGCATATACCTCTATGCGTTCCACTAAGCGCTCACAATAATCAAAATATTCCTTCAGCCATTCCACATTCGTCATGTGGAAGTGGAACCACGGTCGTTAAGGTCGTACTCGGTGCTACAGATTTAGGTTGGAGTGAGATCAAGCCCCAATATTAGTCAAGTGTGAGTCGCACGTACGACGGGGGGTTTCACCCCAACCGATACCGCCATTCTGAGAGGCGGTATCGGTTGCCTCAAAATTGTTATGTTCCACCCCCCCCCCCCCTCCCCGTCGCGTGAGGCTAGGTGCCTCACGCGACGGGGTGGGGGGGGGTGGAACATAACAATTTAGCGCCCCATGATAGCATTTTGCGCCATAGGTTGCTTTGGCTACCTATGGCGCCTGAAGCGGCCGCTCAAAGTCAAAGTCAAAGTCAAATATCTTTATTTCGTAAAATCAGGTTAATGATTATTTGAAAACGTCAAATTAAAACATACTAAAAATTTTATAAAATTATGAATGTTTGAAAAAAAAAAACAAAATGAGGTTAGGTGGCAGTTCCAAGTGTAAAGCTCATGAGAAGAAGCTGCCAAGAAACTCATGTGCCACTCTTTTAAAATCATCAAGTTTTTCTTTACAAAAATAAATTTTACTGAATGAACCATTGTGTTTGGTGAGTGTAATCGTTTATAAAATAAGGATAACTAAATAATAATACTATTTGTAACTCTAAAATGATTATATATAAACGTATTCAGCAAACACAATACTTCACTTCTTACAAAGTAAATATGTATATTTACCTACATATAATCTTAAAGTACATTTTAATAGCCTGTGAGAGAAAGCAGTTCAATCCCAAGCGTTTTTGTCTTCCATATAATCAATTATTGAGTAGTAACTTTTCATACACAATTTTTTCTTAATGGTACACTTAAATTTATTACGACTTCATTTTTGAATATCGCTAGGGATTTTATTGTAGAAACGTATACATTGGCCCCGAAATGATTTGTTTACTTTTTGTAACCTTGGCGCTGGTACAACAAGTTTATGTTTGTTCCGCGTGTTAATATTATGTATATCACATTTCTTACAGAAACTATCAATATTTTTGTGAACATATATAAGGTTTTCATAGATATACTGACATGCAACAGTCATGATATTGATTTCCTTAAATTTTTCTCTAAGTGAGTGCCTACTACTAAGATCGTAAATTGATCGAATAGCCCTCTTCTACAGAACAAAAATGGTTTGAATGTCGGCAGCATTCCCCCACAGTAGAATACCGTAAGACATTAAACTATGAAAGTAACTAAAATAAACTAATCGCGCTGTTTCAACGTCTGTTAGCTGACGAATTTTTCTAACTGCGTACGCTGCAGAACTGAGTCTATTAGACAATTCACTTATATGTGGGCCCCACTGAAGCTTAGAATCTAGAGTAATTCCTAAAAACTTTGTGGTCTCTACAGGGTTCAACTCATCTTCTTTTATTTTTATAGTGGTTTTTACTGGTTTCACGTTAGGTGTTATAAATCGAATACATTTAGTCTTGCCCTCGTTTAAGAGTAAATTGTTAACATCAAACCAGTTAACCACTTTTGAGATAGCCATATTTACATCTTCAAAGTCTTTTTGCTGGCGTTTTAATTTAAATAAGAGTGATGTATCATCTGCAAACAGGACTATCTCATGATTATTATTTACTAAATATGGTAAGTCGTTTATGTAAATTAAAAACAACAACGGCCCGAGAATAGAACCCTGTGGGACTCCCATTTTGACCACAGACCCCGGGGAGCGTTTACCATTAACATCAACTTTCTGAATCCTGTTACTCAGATAGGACGTAAGAAGATTCAGAGCTGTGTTTTTAATACCATAATGTTGCAATTTCCTGATTAATGTTTCATGCAGAACACAGTCAAATGCCTTAGATAAATCACAGAAGACGCCTAAAGCATCTTGCGATTCCTCCCAGGCGTCAAAAATATGTTTTAAAAGCTCCACACCAGCATCGGTTGTAGAGCGACCCCTAGTGAAACCAAATTGTTTAAAGTGTAATAATTTATTTTTGTAAAAGAAGTTCTGCATCTGATCATATATTATTTTTTCAAAGATTTTACTAAATGTTGGTAGTACTGATATGGGTCTAAAATTAGTGGGGTCAGACATACTACCTGATTTATACAATGGTATTACTTTACTATATTTCATTAAATCAGGAAATACACCACAACCTATACATTTATTAAATATAAAAGCCAAGTCCTGCGCGATAAAAGAAATTATAGACTTAGTAATCACAACTGAGTTACTCCAGAGGTCGGTAGTCTTCTTAACATTAATAGAATTAAAAGCTTTTATGACATCTATATGTGTAACATAATCAAATTGAAAAGTGATGTCACATTTATTAACATTTTTAATCAAGATAGACTCAGCTGCAATAGGTGAGGAATTCAATGACTTTGTAGTGGAGACTGGAATGTCAGTAAAGAATTTTTCAAATGCAGTGGCCACTTCTATGTCCGATGTGATGGTTTTACTATCTATTTTAAGACAGTAATCATTATTCTGACTTCTGACTCTTCCGGTCTCACTATGCTCCGTTCGCCCTATGAACTATGCCTCTGGTCGTAACTACCCATCTGGAAAGCTGGGTCGAAACGGTTAACGGAAAAACCGCGTTTTTAAGCGCGTTCATTGTGAGTGCTTAGTGGAACGCACCCTAAAACTGTTTTCCTTGCAAAAATATTTGTGGTATGGTTATGGTGGGTGTTAATAAATTAATTATTAAGATGTCAAATGTCAAATAATAATAAATGAATCAGGATATTATTAAAAGATTATAAAATTATATATACTACGGGTCTTAATCGCGTGAATTTTTTAAGGTAAAATACCTTGTTTATTGCCCGACGTTTCGACCGTATTGCAACGGCCGTGGTCACGGGTAGACTAATATTAAAAGTCAAATCAATATTTGAAACGTAAAAATAAATGCATCTGCGCAACCACTTGTTGCCTACTTCAGTCCGGCCTAGTTACGTTGATCCTACTGTAAGTAGGTAGGTACCTATGAGTCACAATGTTTAGCGTTTTCTTTCAATCCATAACGCCGGCTCCTTTGGACGAGTGGCGTTGGGCCCGACGTTGGATCTAGAATAACGCTCGTCCCAACATTGGTGCGAATGCTATTTTCTAGATCCACACGTTGGACGAGTGGCGTTGGGACCGACGTTGGATCTAGAATAACGCTCGTCCCAACATTGGTGCCAATGCTATTTTCTAGATCCACACGTTGGACGAGTGGCGTTGGGACCGACGTTGGATCTAGAATAACGCTCGTCCCAACATTGGTGCCAATGATATTTTCTAGATCCACACGTTGGACGAGTGGCGTTGGGCCCGACTTTGGATCTACAATAACGCTCGTCCCAACATTGGTGCCAATGCTATTTTCTAGATCCACACGTTGGACGAGTGGCGTTGGGACCGCCGTTGGGTCCAACGTGTGAAGCCGGCATAAGAGAATAAATAAAGTTTTTCGATTCTATGTGCAATATTGTTCCGTGACAGATTACTGACATATTCAAAGTATTGTACAGGAAATGACTGCCTGTACCGGTAATCATTTTGCACAAAACAGTTATTCAATTCTTATAATACCCACATATTTCACTGTAGTTTTCGTATAACGAATACAGATTTCTTTTTAGAGGGTTTTGTAGGTCTTAAGACCCAGTCAGACGAGAGCTCAAAATTTCACACTATGACTTATCTCTCAGGTAACTTTACAAAACTTTACCTACCATTACCGAACACAAAGTAACACCTTGACTCAGATAAACATTTGATCATTTTTTTTATAATATCTTGGGACAACTCACACAAAGCTATCTGATCCCAAACTAAGCATAGATTGCACTATGGCAACCAGACAACTGATAAACATAGTTATATATTTCTAAATACATACATATTATAGATAAATAACACCCAGACACCGAATAAACCAGCGTGCTTATCACACAAAGTTTTATCCTGTATGGGGATCGAACCCACGACCTCTTGCGTAGCAGTCAGATACACGCGCCACAGAGGCAGTCATGGCTCATTACATTGTCCATAAAGTTTTGCCCTGAATTATGAGAATGCGCGGATCAAGAATTTTGTTCTGGGGGGAGGCAACATTTGACTCAACCGTTCAAGTGTGAGTCGCTCATGATACCACATTTTATGCAAATAAAGGATTTATGATTATGACGGGGGGGGGGGGGGGGGGGTTGCATTTGATTTACCACCGGTACACCATCCACTACTACCAAGGGAGGGGGCAATTGTCCGCCTAAACACTCCGATCCAGTGTCAAAATTCTCAAAATCCCTAAAAAAGGTAATTCAGTCGAGCCTGGGGGGGGGGGGAGGCAATTGCCCATGTCGACCCCCTTGTATCCGCGCGCCTTAGCCACTACTTAGATATCTATGGACCTTACTCTTATTACACCTCTTTTATTAAGGGTTTAGAGACAGGGTTTTTAACCTTGACTGTGTTGCACTAACCTGAAACAGGTGGTGTAACACATTCATTAATTAAACAAAGAACCTATGATCTAAATTCATGTTAGAGCAGTTATTATTACATAAACAAGATCCCCTACCTCATTATATAATTTCATGCAGTCGGAGGCACTTTACTAAGTTCATCGAGATTCATAATTGCCTCCGATTGATTTTTATATAATACTTTTTAGTGGTTATACGATGTAACCGATGTAACAACTAACTTTTATCACAGCTATTGTCAAGGGTATTGAAAAAAGAATGGTTGCTAACTAACTTTTTTACGATTACAGTCATAATCAAATTATACCCTTTTGAAATGCTTAAGATGAGCCCTTTAATTTGATACCTATATTGCATTATACAAAACATTTTTTTTTTCACACCTCTTTATTTTGATATCTCACAGCCGCCATGTTTGTTTTTTTCAAACGTCACCTACAGTACGATCAACGTATCTTGGCCGGACTGCGGCTGCGCAGATGCGCTTTTTAGGGACAAAACTGCGGCGTGCGCGGGCGGTAACTAAACTAGAGATGAGGGTGCACATATTTGTTGTGCACTTTTTCATTTACGTTATTACTCGATTATCGATTACTTTCATAATTAATTATATTCGTATCACTCTTTTATATTTAATTAGTAATGGTATAAAAATTGATTTATTGTCTTTAATTTATTGCTATACTTACTATAGATTATCAAACATAGTATCATATGGTACTTTTTTATTGTGGTTCTTTACAAACATAACTAAATACCTATTACAACACAAAAAATACGCATCTTTCTAAGAAATACATATTTGAAATATAAGCCAATATAGAAATTACCCATTTTATCTACAAAATTCCATACAAAAATGGCTGTTACCCCGCGTCTGTCACGCAGAGTACGTTGGCTTAATTTTATTAAAAAGTTGTGTATTTATATAAATATACACATTTTACTTTGTATTTATCGAAAGACAAATATCTTAGGCTTTTATATTCAAAAGAATGTTAGTACTTTACGATTTAATTTGAATATGACCAAAATAAAATGATCAAACAATTTTACCTTTAATTTTTAATCGATTTAAATAAAACAATTGTTTCTTAAATGAAGTTTATAACTTTCGAAGCGAATAGAAAAGGCACATCTCTAGCGATGATGCACGCTATCGCTCTCTCAGTTACTCGTCGCCTCTCATTGGTTGTTCGCGTTGCTCTCTTTCTCTCCGTATAGTCGGTTACAAAGTTGTTATTATTTTCGTTACTAATTCTTGATAACTTTATTTAATGTTTTTGTTTGCTGTTATTGTTTGTTCTTTTTGAACAATTTTAAACATGCCGAGAAGGAATACCGTCCTTCATCGACAGGCACGGAAAATTATATTTAACGTTGCTCAATTTATGAAGAAGGAAAAGGATGAAGGTGTCACAGATATAAACGCCGTACAGCGCAGAGTAGCTAAGGCTACCGGGACATCCGAGAGGACGGTTCGTCTGATTTTATCCGAAGGAAAATCTAATGAATGGGTTTCTATTTTTCGCACGCCTGGGAAATCAAGAATCAGGGGTAAACCAATCACGGAACTGGATAATTTTGACCAAGGTGTGATCAAGCGCTGCATACACAATTTTCATGAAACAGAAAAGCAGGTGGTCACCATGAAAACGCTTACATTATATACGTGACATTATATAAGTTCATACCGAGGGCGACTCTGAGCTGCATCTGTCTACCCGTGACCACGATTGTTCGATCGTTGCAATACGGTCTAAACGTCGGATAATAAATAAGGTACCTCTTTACCCATAAATGATTCACACGATTATTTAGATAATATATTAAACAATTTCAATAGACCCGTTGTATACATAGGTATTGTGTATAAATAACAAAAGTAAAAAAAAAGAAAACAATATATTATAAAATAAACGTGCTCCGTGTTTATTATTTTCTTAGCGACTGTACCTGCGCGAACTTCACTGTTGGCTAACTTCAGAACGGCCTAGTTACGTTGATCGTACTGTACCTAAGAACACTTGGAAGATCAAGACGAATCTAACGACGTCTTAATTGTATAAATCCGTTCAGTCGATTGTGAGATATCAGGTAAAAAAGAATATTACATGCATACATTGGTACATACATACAAGATACGCGCGAAAAACATAACCCTTCTTTACAGTCGTAAAAAGAGAAAAGAGATAAAAAGAGTCTATAGTACGATTTGTGATACCTTGATCTCTTGATGTAAGTAACAGGTTTTCCTAACTAATAATAACAAAAACTTTGTCCACTAAATCATTTTGTAAAGTGTCAACACAACAGTTTTGCCAATTTATCTTTTGCGGAGGCTCAGCTTTTGATTCTTGCCGAATGAGTAATATGGTTGTGTCATAATCATATAGGTTTTTCCATTTAAGTGGAGAGAGCGGTTCCTGCGTAGGTCACTGTGGCGAAACATCATGTGATTTAACTGTATGTTAGTAGGTATACATCATACAGATCATTAATGATTTATTTTACGTATACTTTTTTGTAACATGTTAATTAAAAGAAAAAGTTTTGACCGCTATTCAGTAGGTAGGTAACTCTTAATAGGTTCGGTTACATGAAAAAAAAAAAGTAAAGTAAAGAAGATAGTTTTTTTACAGAAAAATGAACCGAATTCAATTGAAAATCAAGAGGGAAAAAAATAAACACATCACCGATTAATGAAAATTTTGACAGACGTGTTTTAATCTATAGATTACAGCCTTCCTAGAAAAAAAAAACAGTCGAATAGCGAAAACTCAGAATCAGTAGTTTTTGAGTAAATCGCGAACATACATATGTACAGTACTCCAAAAGTAATAATGCGCATAGAAATCTTCGGAAATCTTCGTCATTGTTCGGCAACGGTCGTATTACCCGAGCGTCGAAAGACGATATTTATATAGAGTGGTTAAGAGCAATTTCTCTATGCCTAATTTTATATATTATGTGTTTTGTGCTAAAACAGATTTGATTTACCTGTAACGAAATTTGATTCGATAATTCCATGTAAGTAAATAGCGAAAACGCTACAATCATTGTTGGAGTGATTAGTTTTCAAGTGTCTTACCGAAGTTGGTGTAATTATGGAGGAAAAGGTTTAAATAACATAAGGTTTTATTAGAAGGAGAAAAAAACGTTTTCAAATAGAGGTTTACATAAAATATAATCAAAATCTCAGTTCAAATTTGTTTACAGCACTAATCATTCCAGAAAAATAATACAATTATAAAAAAATTAATCAGAATCGAGGAAGACCTCTATTCCCGACATCGCAGATTCATCAGAAGTTTCATTATGCTCTTGTTCATTTACACTTTCCTCACTGCTATCACCTGTGTAAATAATCAGTTTATCGGAATAACTATCGATTCTTGGCTCAAATTTTCTATATTCATCTTCGCATTGAACCGCATGATCAGAAACTTTTTTCCATTCTTCTGGTCCTATTTTATTGATTTTTTCTAATATAGCATCTTTAACTGACGTCACAGTCATTGCAATATTTCTCTTGGCCACGTGTTGCTTTATTTGGGACCAAATATTTTCAATAGGGTTAAAATCGGGATGATATGGTGGCAATCGTATAATTTTATGCCCATGTTCCTCCATTATACGGTCAATGGCAAATTCTGTGTAATTTTCTTTGTATCTTTGTATAATTTTATACAAATCGGGTTTCAGTTTCTTTGGGTCATGCGGAATGTTGTGTTGTTGTAACCAAGCTGTCATTTGTGGTTTAGATGTGTTTGAGTTTGGTGGTTTCACAGACAGCTTATTATGATATGGGGCGTTGTCTATTACCAACACACTATTAGGAGGCAAGTTGGGAATCAATTGATTGCGTAGCCAAGTTTGATAACGTTCCGCGTTTATTTCTTTATGATAGTCACCTTCTGAGTCGACACATTTATGTAACATTAGAGCCCCTGGGACGAAGCCTTTTTCATTGCCTGCGTGTACAATAATTATTCGCTCTCCTTTGGAAATGGGTTGTTTGATACCTTTTTTGTTGCTATCTTGCCAAGTTTTACCCTTAGTATGTGATGTGTGCACATACGACTCGTCCATAAATACTATGTTTCTACCAGAACTCCTCAGCTGTTGTATTTCTCTGAGATATTTGATCCTTTTTAGGCGTATATCATGTTTTTCCATAAGTAATTGTCTGTTATTATCAGTTTTCAGAAACCTAAACCCCATGTCTTTCAAGATCAACCTTAAAGTCTCGGCACAGCCTTTGAAATTAATAGCTTCGATCAACTTTATTCTTAAATTATTTACAGTTGGGAGTTCTTTCAGCGTCAATTGAAAATTGTATATCATATTACGAATAACACAGTAGTCGAAATCATCAAGTACCAGCCGAAATCTACTTTTAGGTCTTCCTTTTTTCGGTGTAGAAAATTTCTTTGATTGATTATGTTTTTTTTCGTTTAAGATATTACTCAAAGTTCGTCGCGAAATTCCTGTAGCTTTTGTAACACGGTCTTGAATTTTTTTAAAATAACCATCATGGTCTCTGTTGAAAACATTGGCTTCATTTAAGAAATAAAGGTACACATTAAATACCATTTGCCGTGCTTGTGAATTAAGCGGTTTTCCACGTTTAAATTTATCCATTTTGGAAGAATTCGTCTGAAAGAAAATGGCATGGGCAGAGTTAGGTATATATTTTTTATGCATGTTTATCTATTTATTTAATTTAAATAAATCTCATTTTTTAAATGTTTTTCTAGTACTTAATATGTATTTAATGTAGGTATTTTATTTTTTTAATATTAAAAAAACGTGAAATATGTTATTTATTTTCCTTTTTTCAAAATATACTATTTAAATCTGAATAAGCTAATTAATGTTGAAATTATATTTACCAAGAAGGGTGTGTAATAGCAGCTCTATATATTTCCACAAATAGAGAACACGTGCAGTCACTACCAATATATAAAGACGACTGACAGACATTTCGCTGACCGGCGACAGCTGCCGAACGCCCGATTTGTTTTCGATTGTGCACACATGATATTGACTCCTATCTCTTTTAAACAAGGTGCAAAATGCAAATGCCTTGTTTAGGGCTCTTACGATTCCATGATTCGAGTGTTTCCGGGAATACGACAATTAGCGAAGATCTGCATGTGCATTATTAATTTGGGAGTACTGTACCTACATAGGGTAAAACACAGAACCAACTTTTTTGAAACCGGTTACAATAATTCTGTCTTCCTACTAACTCTGCTGTTACTCGATCAATATCGGAAATAAATTAGGTAATAATACAATAACCTACGCACAAAAAATTGGTTTATAGGGTACAAAGTTCTACAAAGCTTACAAATGATCCACTTTTATTTTCCTTCCTCTGTACATGGTCTATTGTAACTAATAACGATCAAGAGTACCTAACTTATTCCCTAGACAAGTGGCAACGCTAATCGAATAGAATGATTTGCAATACCGCGAATATATATATATTTTTTAGTATAAGTTTCGCAGTTTTGCGGATAATGTACTATCATGTGAACTTCTCAACAATTAACGGCCCTGCATCGGGGCAAGCAATATTTTGTAGAAGGGATTTAAGCAGTTGACATAAGCCTATTGTAACTTATGTGAATTACAAACCAACCCACTAAAAAGTGAGAAAAGTGTTATTTCTGGACAACATATAAAATGTAAGGCGAATCCATGCGATTCCTGACCATCTGGCTTAATCCTTGGATTCGATCCTTTGACTTCGTCGCCATACTTGAAAGCGGCGGTAGCCTAATGGCTAAGGCATCGGTCTCGCAATCGTGAGGTCGTGGGTTCGAATCCTGGTCATTATACTAAAATAAAAAATACTCCGATTACGACTTGGCCGGTGTTATTCTAAAAATCGAGCGAATCCGAATCGCAATTGGCCATGGCCGGTGTCCTAATCCAGGGTACGTCTATGGGTACCTACGGGCAATCTATCATGTGCACATTAAGGGACCATTCATAAATTTCTTATGAGTCCCGAGAGTGAGAGAAGAAATGTCTACATGCCCTTATGGGGGGGGGGAGGTAAAACCCATTCCTTTGTAATACTTTTTAAATCTAAATTTAGTATCATACTTATATTATTTATTAAAATGTGAAAATCTATGTGTTCAATTTCCGCGTTTAAACGAGTTAGATAATAATATGAAAAGGTAATCTTACCTAAGAAGAGGGATGGGGGTTCTTGAAATCTTATGTACCCTTACACGGGGGTAAGGGGGGGTCAAAAATCTCCAAAGTCATCCACTTAATTAAAGAATGGTTCCTAATAGCGACCCTTTTTGACCACATTCTGTAACACATTGTAAATCTAAGTACCTACATAATAAGTAGGTACGTCTACGACCAACTTGTTATGTTTTTACATAAGTATTTATAGTTACATCCTCAGTATGCTGTTCACGAGATTACTCATTTTTTATTAAAACTGCGCAGTTTTATAATCTTCGTTGAGATTGACCGCTCATAATAGAGGCTATTACTTATTATTACCGTCAAAAACTGTTAAATTCAGAAACTTGTCTTAGTTTGCAACTTAGCAAGTTAGGTCAGCCTTTTGGGGGCGAATAGACATTTCTGTCAAACTTGTCGTAAATAATGACAGTTACGTCGGAGTTGTAAAAATGGCGCAAACTGACCGGCCATTATTTTTACAGCTCCGAGTTTAACTTGTAAAAAATGATTTGAATACGTGATAATTGACTAAGAACGAGACTATGTGCATGTAATAAGCGCATAAATACTTGACACTGGCAGAAATTAGCCGTTAAAACGGCTAGATTGCCATAAACTCAAAGAAGAAGAAGAAGACAGTTACGTCGTCGACATTGACATTAACCCACTGATGTACAAAGGCCTCCTCATTCGTCAACAAGTTTATCCGATCCAAGGGAAACGAAAAACTAAATCTCTCTTTTCTAAAACTCTGCGTTTCATCTATGCAGGTCTTCTTAGTCCTATCTTATTGTGACTCGAAACTCGAACTAGCGAACACAGAAGTTCCCATTCCTACAGCTTCAAGCTCTTTGGCACTGTGCCACGCCCAGAACTTGTAACTTGTAAGGCTATTGCAACGCCATTAACCATTGTCTCTAGGAACTTGCATGACTCTGTGGGTCTCGTTGTTTCATCAATTTCTGGGCCTACTGCACCATAGTCCATTAGCGTACCCAGGGAGGAAATTGGGGGTTTAACCCGGAAACAATTTAAATCCGTTATAGTTTTATTCTTTTATTTAGGGTCAAGTGCCCTTCGCCCCTTTTACTTGGGCAACCTTACCACCCCGAAAAATAGTCCTGGATATAACTATCCAATTATTTACCAAGGAAATCTACGGGTTAAACCCGTAACGCGGGCAACTGCTTTAGCCGATAGGTAGGCCACTTCTACTTTACTTCCCCAGTTCCCCGTTTCTTAGTAAACGTCTGTCCATCTTTACGAAGGAGGACTTCTGGCCAAAGGGTGTCTCGTATCGACGTTTTCGTGGAAGGTTACGTAACACCATGCAGCGAAACACCACACTGTATATGTCTCAACATCGTGTATAGTTCTAGTTTTAATTATGTATTCGTTTATTAAGTTTTTTATTTATTTAAAATAATATGGACCTTAGTAGCCTGAAATAAATGTTTTTTACTATTGTTGATAACGTCAACTATTTAAATAATCAGTGCGGATATACACGAGGAAAAAATCTAACCAATAGTAATATTTTTTGTTTTTGTAATGAACTTCAAAACATGACTGATCAGAGTGCAAAATCTTGTTTTGATCATCCTTTAATAATAATAAATAAGTGGAAACCAGTAATCCATTGGATTTCAGAGACGGACGTCGTCTTTAAGAACTTGGTTGGAAAATGCTAAGTGCGTGCAATTTAAAAAGGAAAAATGGGGCTTTTTAAGCTTATGTGTTGTGTTGTTTTAGTTTTAAGTTTTGTGTGTGGTCAGTATCCTCCATCGCCATGTCCTGATATGTTTGAATACGATACGGATTGGACTGGAAATTTTGGTATAATCACACTACGACCGACAGAGAATTTGTCGGAATTACTTTTAAAAGTTAATTTCACAATTCAAGCTCAAATTTTGACAGTAAGTATAGTAAAAATAAGAAAAAAGTGTTTGTGCAGTCCTCTAAAAAGTTAAAAGCAAGATTGTTTCTTTGTTTTCTAGAAGTAATACTTTAAAGTTTTTCCTTGATCACGTGTTCTGAAACTTATAACATAACATTTAAACTCACGTTGACATTGAAACACGTTATGACATTATTAAAAAACTATTTGATAAATCTGATTTAAAGATTCTTTAAAACTTGTTAGTAAATCATGTTTATCAATAAGTAGTTTTTTTATACAACGAAATAAAGAGACGATCAGGTCTATAACAGGATCAGTGCCAGTGCTACCCTAATCCTTGTTTGGCTAATATCTGAATGCGCACCGCGCTCCTTACTTGAGACATTAGTTTTATAAATCTCATTTGCCTAGTCATTACACTTGTTACAGTCCCTTTCAACCGAAACCCAGTGATTCGTTAACATTACTATTTCACGGAAGAATAACTGACACTATTGTGGTACCGACCAAGACGGCCTATGGCTTAAGGCCGGTTTTTTGATCCGTAGTTAACTCTACCAATAGTTAAAAATAGTTACTAATGGTTAAACTTTGTCAAAATGTGTTTTTTGACCTATTGTTAGCTTAACCAATGGTTAATTATGTAACTATTAGTTTAAAAAACTAACCACCCAAAGTTGGGTAGTTAACAATATGGCGGATGGTTAAAATTCAAACGTAACAGCTGTTTTGTCATGTCAATGCTGTCCTCTAACTCAAATAATCTTGGATTTATGTTATTAAAATGAATTTAAACATAGTTAGATATTATGATATTACGTCAGAAAGTTCATCAGACGATGATATAGATAGTAGACCGCAGGTAAATGTCCACTTACCCCCTGACCTTATTCATTCGCTGAAACATATTAAGTAAACCCTTTCATCAACCTATTGGGCACGATATGAACATATTATTGCCCAGCCCATATTATTACCTATATCCTTAATTATACTTAGTACCTGGATGACCGAATTGCTCGGTATTTTTTTTTTAAGCGATGTTTTCTAAAAGTGTAACCTAGCTAGATCAATGTATCGCCCCCGAAACCCCCAGCCAATTTCATGAAAATCGTTGGAGCCGTTGCCGAGATTCAGATAATATATATATATATATATATATATTTATATACAAAAATTGCTCGTTTATAGGTATAAATATATAATATATATGTATAATAAATATATATACCTACCTGCTTATTATTACTGAATTGACCAGTTTTGTAACTTTACCACAATAAAGTCTGACATGGCCTGACATCATTTTTTTAATCAATTTGGTTTAACATACAAAAATAAAATTTCCCTACTTTTTACCCGACTATTTGTTTTTCTGATTTCGTATTTTTTTTTATTTTAATTACGTTAATCAGTTTTTATTTTCATGTGTTTGAATCGTTTGAGTGAACTTACCATTATGAAGTACGTTTTTTTTTTTTGTGGCATATCGGCAAAATACGACCGCAAGCAGCTATATCGCCAAAACTAGGAAGAGTAGTAAAGGCGAACAACGACGTGACTGGTTCTATTGTACCATCACGTGTCATTTAGGCATCTGTCCCACTAACGACGATGAGCGAGAAGCGAGTAGCGATTTATCGCTCAAGAAACGTGCAACAGATGTATTTTGTTGATCCCGTCCGTGTAAACAAAAGAGATGCAGTATAGAGCGACTACGTACTCGGCGGCGGCAATGTGAACACTCAGCGATCAACAATTGGACGTATTTCCATGAAAAGGATCCAATCCACACGCACTATAATAATAATATAATATAATATCTGTATCTCATTTGTTTACACGGGATCTACATAAGTATGTTCGTTTCTGGAGCGATAAAATCGTTACTCGCTACTTGCTTTCTCGGCGTTGGTGGTCATTCTTTACCCCGCCAAACGTAGTTGACGGGAATTCCATTTAATTCTTGTCCATTCTCACTATCTCCTACATTAATTTTGATTGACCTCTATAATAAATACTAGTACGCTGGAGCTGGACACGTTACCGCTTATATCAAAATGACTTCCTTTTGATTTTGACATTTGGGCTGTCAAAATCAAATTTCATTTGTCAGTGTGGACCATTGACGTATAGACCTGGACCGTGCCATCCCTTTCAATTAAAAAGTAAATACTGCAAAGCGAGAAAGAGAAAAAACTCGTGCGGCCCTGTCTCTTTGACAGGTACTGTCCACAAAGTAGCGTTGTCTCTTTCTAGAGAGTGGTCAATTTTGTGAGGTTATGTTTATATGCGCACCGTACTAGAATGTCGTTATTGCGCTATCGAGACGCATACTTGACAAAAGCGTATTTGAGATCGATGCCAAAGTTACAAGAATACAAAAATGGCCGTTTTAATCGAAACTTAACTGCAACTGAACTGCAACTGCACTGCTTTAAATAGGTACGTAAATTGACCCCCTTGTCTCTACGTCAATGGTAACAAGGATAACATCAACGGCCATTTGTCTTATGTGTCAAAAAAGTTCACAGAACGGTCATTTGATTCGTTATTTGAAATTGCTGTCAATTTGTACAGGGTAGCCAGTCCTGTGTACTAGTAGCACTAGTATGCTGGACTGGAGGCCTGTGTGTAGATTATATACCTATCTATTAGGTACAAAAAGGGCAGTTGACTATCAAGTTTTTTATGAAAAGTCAAATGGACACGCTCTGCAGAAATTTGTTTAGATTAAAAACTAATTTACACGATTCAAGTTTCTTGCTTGTTGCATATATTATATTGAGGAAATAAAAACATACAAAGTTTTATATTCTCTTTGATAAAAACTTGCGTGATCTAAACCGCTCGTTGGCATTGTGTAAAATAGCCCTTTATTTGTTGCATTTAATTAATGCTCTTACGTAAATGAGTCAAAACACACTAAGCATGATGTCATAATTTTGCTATCGTGAAAACATTTACATTTAGTACCTATTCGTTCCGATTATTATAAATTTAAAAACATGTTAAATTGCAAATGAACATTTAGTCTGGCATATTTTAATACTTAGTCATTTATATTTATGTCAACTAGCCTTAAATTAAGCGTTAATACTGCGGTCTTCTTATTGAAATGACGAAAGAGGTTTAGTTCCAAAAAGGCCATTTGATGTAGGTGTAGAAGATACACTTGTATCTTAGCCATTAGGCTAACGCCGCTTGTATAAAACTTAGTTAGGTTTGAAAAAAAGCGGCGTGGACTCGCAATTGTGAGGTTGCGGGTTCGAATTCTACCTATTATACTACCGACGTGAACCCACGCTTAGCTGGAGGGGTTAACAGGATTTCTAGTAATGTGAGATCCACAAACCCAAATTGCTAGTTATCTTTTAAAAAAAGCAAATAAGTTGTATGATAAGATAATCATTGAGAATCCTCATTATATATCTCGAGTTGTGCCTTGATTATGTTATTAAATCTATGTAGGAACGTGACTTGACATTTGAAAAGTGACAGCAATTTCAAATGCCGAATGTGAACTTTTTTGACACTTCTGACAAATTGCCGTCGTTGTTATCCATTAACGTAGAGACCAGGACTGCGCCATAACCTCACAAAATTGACCTCTCTCTAGGAAGAGACAACGCTACCTTGTCCTGTCAAAGAGATAGGGTCACACGAGTATTTTTCTCTTTTAGCTGTGCAGTCAATACTTAGGTACTTTTTAATTGTAAGGGATGGCACGGTCCAGGATTATACGTCAATATGGTTTTCCTTGTTTACCATTGACGTATAGACCTGGACCGCGCCATCCCTTTCATTAAAAAAGTAAATATTGATTGCAAAGCGTGAAAGAGAGAAAAAACTCGTGCGGCCCTGTCTCTTTGACAGGTATTGTCCACAAAGTAGCGTTGTCTCTTTCTAGAGAGTGGTCAATTTTGTGAGGTTATGGCGCAGTCCAAGCCTATACGTCAATGTTGTGTAAACACCAAATTAAACTCCAAATGTCAAAGTCAAGTCGTGTGATAATATTTAAGGGTTGGTATGTGCCCATGGTACAGAGTGCAGTTAATAAACATAACATAATTTTATCAAAATCGCAGTACCCTAAACAAATATTTATTATTTTTTCATGCGTATATATAATCGTGAAAAAGTTATTAATAAAAAAAAGTATGACTTAAAAAGTTCTATGCCATAATAATCCAATCGAATTTTATACCAGGGGAGGTATAATTCTTATCCCATACGCCTTTCACTACTGAATTTTAACAAAAAGAATACGCTATAACTATGTAATAATAATGCAACCAGCTACGGCCCCATTGTAGATGCAATATTGATATTTTACCCTATCCACTGCTGAAATTTGACCACACCTTTCTGTTACAACCTGTATAAGCCAGCTAGGTACGGGGTAATACTAGTTTTTATTACAAATGCAACAACACAACTGCTTACAATTTTATAACTTATGTTATTACGCTTGGGCGCATCCAGGATTTTGGGGGGAGGTAGGGGAAAATAGCCTAAAAATCTCGTTTCGGGGTAGGGGGGAGGGCTTCCTCCAGAATAATTTTATTTAGCCAATTTTACACAAAGGTAAATGCGCAAAGAAATTTGGTAATAATTTTTAGAAATAAAAACTTCGCAATACCTACACAAAACAACCATCTACTACTAAATCTGCCTATGTTACTCCGAATCGAAAATCAAGTGAGAATAAATCAAAAAGAGACGAATACAATCACATCTCACATAACAAAATCGTTTAGTAAGTTTTTTTTTGCGCGAGCGAGCAACAAACAATTACCCATCTTCTCAAACGTTCGGATTTATAAAGCTGTATCAATGATACGGGGCCCCTAGGCTATAAGGGCCCCAAACGTGCAACTAACATTACTCCTTTGGACACCAGGTAACGCAATTTTTTTAGGGTTTCGTAGCCAAAATGACAAAATGAAACACTTATAGTTTCGCCATGTCCGTACGTCCGTCCGTCCGCACCTTTGCTCAGAGACTGTTAGTGCTAGGAGGCTGTAATTTTGCATGAATACACATATTACTTACGCCGGTAAAGTGAAAGAATATAATTAAAAAAAAAAACATTTTTTAAGGTACCTCCTCTATATGTAAAGTGTGGGTGTGATTTTTTTTTCTCACCTTCCCCATCGTGTGGGGTATCGTTAGATAGGTCTTTTAAAAACGTTTAGGGGTTGGACAGACGATTTTTAGATTTAGGGATCCGTTTGTAAAATATTTAGCTTTAAAGTGCAAATTTTTGTTAGAGTCAAGTGTCCCGGCGCCAGCTAAATGGTTGATATTGGGTATGTGAAAAAATTCACGGTAGTAGTATATATAGTGAAATTATAAGGAAAACTATCAGGGCTAAGTACAAATTCCATTGAAAAATATTATTAAGTAGATATAACGTAAGTATGAAACAAGAACAACAGAAAACCCACTCCTTAAGCCACATTATTCGAATGGGTAGGGACTACGGAACCCTACATTGTGCGTGGCCCGACATGCACTTGCCCGGTTTTTATTTTTATACTGGGCCCACCAAAGACAAGCTAGGCCCCTGAGTAGAAATTGTAGGATTCCAAGCATATTAGATATATTTCGGGACTGAATCGCGTGAATTATTTAAAGGTACGAACCTTTTAATTACCCGAAGTTTCGAACGAATTGCACCGATCGTGGTCACGGGTCGACTCTAAACGTCTGGTAATTAAAGGGTTCGTACCTTTAAATAATTCACGCGATTAAGTCCCGAAATATATCTAACTAGCTGTCCCGCGCAACTTCGTATGCGTAAATTTTCCCCGTTTTTGCAACATTTCTCGTCGCTGCTCCGCTCCTTTTAGTCGTAGCGCAATGTTATATAGCCTACAGCCTTCCTCGATAAATGGGCTATCCAACAAAAAAAGAATTTTTCAAATCGGACCAGTAGTTCCTGAGATTAGCGCGTTTAAACAAACAAACAAACAAACTCTTCCGCTTTATAATATTAGTATAGATATGTATAAAAATCGCGAAAGTTTAAAAACAATGATTCCATGCATGCTGTACCTATATTAGTTAACCACTTTAGTCATTGTTAAAAAATATTACCTACGTTTCTAAGTATTCGGATCTGATATTCGTATCGTTTAGGTATTTTTTGGAATAAAATGAGTCTTGTTACGTAGGTTATTGGAAAACGAGTTATTTGTTGATGGCATTCATAATCAAATGCAACGTGTCAGGGTCGCAAACATATTGAAAATTCGGCGTAATGTGATTACGTTTGTAACATCGTACAGTCAGCTACGTAAGTCGTATAACAAAAGCAATATTTCGAATCATTATTTCATTTTAAATGAGTGAGCTGTAGTGTAAAAACTATGCTGTGTTGTTGTACCTGTTATAACAAAAATCGAAAATATCTTCCTAAAAAAATCAAAAACGAGTAGTTGCTTACTAGCTATTACATCGGGCATAGGCATAGACGTACGAGTATTATTAAAAATGTGTAGATAGGTTACAAGTTCTCAGAAAGCGGCACCATAAATATTATACAATTGACTTCTTTTTAAATGTCAGTGTCGCATCGCCGGCGTCAACAAATGAAAGCAGGGGATAACATTTTCCTCTTTATCGCTTAAGATAATTAAATCATGCTTTCCTACTTTACGACGTTTTTTATAATAGTCTGACATTGCAATATAAAGGTTATTTATTTGTGCATTAGTGTGCCGTATTTAAAGATCGAATGTTGTTTATGTAGCCTATCTACACCTATTTACTTAAAACATCATTGGGCTTAGGTATATCGCACACAGGTAGGTAGAGGAAAGGTCTACGAGAAGATCCACTTAAAGGAGAATGCTTGTATTTTAACATAAGTATATTTAACTTAACGCAGATTTAGAAACGGTTATTGAAAGTCAATTCTGTGGTTTTTTTGGAACGAAGTTCCTTATCGCGCGTTGTGAAAGGGGGCTAGATGGAAAAAAAATCTCACGAAAAGTTGTAACGACACTTTTTGACACACACAAGCCGTGCGGCGTGCGCGTAAGATATGAACATTTAATTTGACAAAGAAGTCACCTGTCGATTTGGTTGCATAAATTCGGTACACAGTATTGGTGACAATTGTATAGTTGTGGGTTGGAGCCTTCGGTATACAATCGTCTTTTTGTAAGGTATTTTCATTTCGTCTTTCTATTTCGCATTCAACAGTGTGGTGTTGCGAAGATTATAAAAAAAAAAATTAAGATAAGAACTTCGTTCCATCCGGGTGTCCCTTGACACCTCTCAAGTTTTTTTTATTATTATAATTCATCTTGTACACCACAGTGTCCAAGATAATCCTTACGATAGGGGCAGTGCCAGATTTAGGAATATATTGAGGCGGGGCAAAAACGTTTTGATGGCGCCCTTGGGAGGAGAATACTTTACCCAAACATTTAGTTGAAGTTAAGAAGTGGGTACACTCAACGTAGGTACGTATCATCGTACGCAATTGCCGTGCGAAAGGTAGTGGGCTCGATCTTCACAAGGGACCAAGATTAGTAAATCCGTAATGTTGGCCCAGAGTTTTGGTATACTTTGTATTAAAATGGTATGTTTGTAAAGTCCAGAAGCGTTACCACCATGTCAGTCATATGGGGCCCCCAGGCTACAGGGGCCCCGTACCTGCCATAGCAATTTCAATCCCCCCGGGCCAGGGACACACACTGGTCGGAACGGAGTGTTATGAGTTTATGACGCGCATTAGTCCTTTAGCCGTTTAGACCTTTGGGCACGTGGGTCCGGACAAACATTGATATGCGGCCGGTCTCAGGCAAACTACGCCCGTAACAAAGTCCCCCGCGATAGAGTGCCTTGTACCTTAGCAACGCATAGCTTCGCACGAGTCTATTTTTAATAATAAATACCTATATATAACGTAAATTCGTAATTTTACTTTCAGAATTACATAGGCAGCATCCATGCAGATAACCAGAACAATCTCCTGCAGAAGTACAACCAGGGGATCCCTGCGGTGTACCATGTTCACTTCCCTGTGTCCGTCGGTGCGTCGGTGCCGATACCCAAGCTTACTTCTCTCACGGTCAACGGACAATCATTATGTTCTGGTCCTGGAGGTATATACCTACATTCATTAAATTGTTTGCTCGAAAGGGCACGAGGTATTCTGATACTTAATGTCCTTAAGCTTAAGTTCCCGGGCTCCTAATTGGTTTCATAAAATCACATACCCGGCCTCTATTCAGATTCGAATACAATAATAATTAATACAGATTAATAAAGAATAGAGACCGGGGTCCTTATACACGTTCTTTTTTTCCGTTATCGCGGCAAGCCCGTGCGAACTGGCGCATGCGCGGTGCGCTCAAAGATGTCCGCTACGCATGCGCGTTGATGCATTTCTAAGCGCAGCTCTCTATTTACCAATAAGACAAGCTTTTGAAAATTCACACGGGCCTGCCGCGATAATAACCCGGGCTTAAAGATCCGAAAGTCGCTGCGCCCTAAAAGATTCATTTTGACAGCTATTAGGAGCCCAGGGAACCAAAGTTATAAACTTTTTTACTACAATTAAATGCAAAACCAGTTTAATTAACAAAGTAGAATTGTAAAGATTATGAAGTCTTAATAATCTTTACAATTCCACTTTTTCAATTTCGCATCTCTCCGACTCACGATAGATGTCAGATAACATTTCGGGTTTTCTATCTATCGACGGTTTTCAAAGCGCACAATTGTAAGTTTCGCTACTTGAGTTAACTATTAACGGACAGTTAACGGTAGATAATTTATAAAGACCGGCCGATAGTCTTTCATGGATTGGCCGACGACTTGACCAAATCCTGCTCATTCTTCTGAATCAGATTGTCGGAAGATCGAAGATCTCTACTGTGATTAGAGTGCAGGTACTGAAAGTTAGAAATCAAGTATGAAGGAACAGGAGGAGAATTAAGAATAGAATAGAGTGTAGTGAGGAAGCGTAAACTGGCGAATAGGGAGCCATTATGGTGGTCAAACTTACGAAGATTGAAAATGAATCGAATGCAGTTATTTAGAAGTCGGTCAAGTTTAATAAGGAACTCTGCATTCGGGTCAAGATAGCATACATAACCATTATCGATCAAGGGGAATATCAGCGTTTGGACGAGCATTTTCGAGCAAGTTCTTGAGACGATATAAAGCCCGCAAAGTACCCGTAACCCTTTGACTCACATTAGTTTTGGTGTTCAATAGAGTTAAAAGGCGTTGACTTCCTATAACAATGGCCTGGCACTTAGACGGATTTACAGTCAAGCCAAACTTGTCTAATCAGGTCTTGATAGCGTTAAGGTCCCCATTAAGCTTAGTGAAGATCTCAAATATGTTATTCACACTGGCCTGGGCATATAACTGCAAGTCATCCGCGTAAAGATGGAACGCACACTGAAGTACTTTAGTAATGAGATAATAGAGGAGAAAGAATACCGCCTTGAGGAACACCAGCATCAAGATCGCGCGACCTCGATAAAGAATCACCTAAGCGCAAGGACTGCTGGCGTTTTCGAAGATAAGATGAAAACCAATCCAAAGAACCTGCCGAGAGCATCAGATGAGATAGGATAAAAAGTAAAATATCATGTACAATAATTGCATTTTTGAAAGATAGAAAAATTTGAAGTTCAGACTCAGGAATCGAACCCGAGACTTCCGTAGCCAAACCGGGGCCAGAAGCGAACCGCCTATCTGGACTATGTTACTAGACTTCAAATTGTTCTATCCCTTGATGCTCGCGAGTTGGGCCCTCGCAGCGCCATCTAGTCGGTAGTTAAAGAACTATCACGGCTTTTGTTATTGCTTCGTTACAGAGAGCATTTTAACAAATTATGATGTCGCAGGCTGAATATTGAAGTAATTTTTATAGGCATTTCTATCATATATATAATATCATGGCTGACAGATTTATAAACTAAAACCGTAACTTTGGTCTCATCCATGCCAGTTCTAATGTCGCCAGTCACTTTGAGAAGAGCAGTGGTGGTGCTATGTCCTGGCCTGAAGCCTGATTGAAACTAGCTCAACAAATTGTTTCGATACACAAAATGTGTCATTTGTTTACGCACACAAGCCTCCAGCACTTTGATAAAAAAGGAAGAATAGAGATAGGTCAAAAATTATTAGGAAGAGTGGGATTTGTAATTTTAGGTAGTGGAATAACAAAAGCATATCGCCATGAAGATAGGTATGTCCCTGAATCTAAAGAAAAAATGATGATGTGTTGAAATTTGGATATAACCATGCGACGACTAATACCAACGTTACCAACGGCATTAAATTGAAATAATTATCTTTTGATCTCGCCCAACGTAGACTTCTTTCACTGAAGAAAAGTGAAAGAAGTCTACGTTGGGGCGAAGAAGGTTAGCTAAGTACTCACAGGTACGACGCTTGGTTAGATGATCAATAGGTACGAAGGAGGTGAAATGAGTATTGATTTCATCTATACCAACCGTCAACTGAGGATCAATACTTCCATATGAGTCCCCAAGAACTGCTGAATACCCTTAGGAGAAGATGAATTAGTATGTATAACATTATGACGGCGTTGCAAAAGTCGGAAAGCTCAGTTCCTGCTCCGCATAGCCATCCTAGAGCTGGAGGCCGCTTAATTTTAACTTTTTTAAAAGGCGTATGAATGTCGTACAACCCCTCGACCAAATCATTAAAAACTTCAACTTTATCATTTAACGTAGGGGCCTTAAATACGGGTTCCCAATTCAATCCCGACGCATACTCACGGAGTTTATCTTCATCCATCCGAACAAAGCAACGCACGATGTACGTGCGTTGCTTTGTTCGGATGGATGAAGATAAACTCCGTGAGCTTTAGGACAAGGTTTTGGTGATTTTAGCTTGTCGGAAAAAAAAATTAAATTGTGGTGATAAAACCCCGAAGCTAAAGATTGCTCATGATGACGGACTAGAGAAGGAGCCGAGGTAAGAATGATGTCTAACCAAGTATCCCTTCCATCCAAGTTGTGATGAGTAGCTAGCAGTGGTAAGGTATAAAAGCTAGTGGACTTAACGATCGGAAGTAACTAACGGGAACGGAGGGGGTTACACGAGAGGAGATCGGTAATAAAATCGCCCATGATGATATGTTGAGAATACTCTGACCCTACAGATTCCAGAATGGTTTCGAAACTGGAGAAGTAATCCGCTGCTGGAGGAGAATAAACTACCCCTAGAATGGCTTAAGCCCCCTTGAAATAAACCTCTAGGAAAATAAATTCCGCAGTAGTAGATTTACTGGAAGTTGAAAACGATAATACTTTGTAAGAAAAGTTACTACGCAGGTAAATAGCAACTCAGCCCCTCTACTATCGACTCGATCATTCCTAATGAGAATGAAGCCAGGTAGAGCGTAAGAAATAGAAAGGTGAGGCTTGAGCCAAGTCTCCGTATCGTCGTACACTCATTTTTCATTGATGCTCAGCTCCTATTGGTTGAAGCATGATGATATAGCCTTTCTTAATAAATGGGCTATCAAACACTTAAATAATTTTTTAATTCGGACTAGTAGTTCCTGAGATTATCGCGTTCAACCAAACAAACAAACTCTTAAGCTTTATAATATTAATTATAGATAAATGTAACATAAATTTTCAACTTGATTTAATCAAAATGCAATTATTGTATTTATTTAATCAATCCACCGAATGTTCCAGATTATCCTGGCCCAAACCAGTACGTGACGACAATAAGCTTGCAACACACGTCATCGCTTCAGGGAGGCGCTCCAATTTTTACTGGTAACAACCAACAGCATCAACACACTCATAATCACGACCCCGGACTGGGATCTGATCAAGGAAGTGAAGTGTTTATCTTAAATAATATTGACAGTCTTCTAAACAATGGTAAGTTCCTTAGACTAACTAATGATTCGATACGTTTTTTTTATTTGCGTTAATTATATATTCGTAAAATCTCGCGTGATACAGAGCTTCTAGGTACCCTGATGGGGGAGTTACATTTTTTAATAAAGTAAGAATAAAGTTTACAAGACAAATTATGAATGAATTTGTTGATTCTCAACGTAATTACTATATTTCGTCTTCAATATATAATTACTTTAATTTTTGCTTGTAGTAAATGCCTCAAGACTGCCAGTTATTCCACAAATTCCACCAACGACGAGGGCTCCGGAACCCGCTACGATATACAATCCCCCGGTAGTCCCAGTACAGGAATTTACTACAGAAAGGTAAATTTATAATTTTCAACATTCAATATTCAACAGTAGCAGAAGAGGAAAACATTCGACATTCGTAGCATAGTTCAATGACCCAATAACGGAAACTACGTAAGTATAGTGTAGGTAAGTAGTAAGTCCCTAGGTACCTCATTAAGTCATTACCTAAATAAAAGATTTTGGTTCTTGATTTTGAAAACCTAGTCATCTATTGATTGCTCCTCTTGAGTCGCTCTGAAGCAGTTTTTATTGTTTAACCCATTTTCTTATTTTTTTACAGACCAGCACCAAATCGCGCTTCATCAGTTTACACCGGCGAGTGTGGCAAAATAAATGTAGGGATAATCCCCCTCGTTTACAACGGGAGTCCCTACAATAGGGGAGATCTCCCATGGCTGGTGGCAATCTACAGGAAAAAAACTGGCACCCTTACTTTTAGTTGTGGAGGCACACTTATCTCCGATAGACATGTGGTCACTGGTAAGTCTATGGCAATGGCAAAAGAATCTTCAAAATAAAACCCTGAGCGAAAAAATCCAGGATATAGTAAATGTATTACAAAACATCAAGAGTACTACCACAGATAGGAGAGGGCCCAACTCGCGAGCATCAAAGGATAGAAAAAATTGAGGTCTAGTGACATAGTCCAGATAGGTGGTTCGATTCCGGCCTCGGTTTGCCTACGGAAGACTCGGGTTCGATTCCTGGGTCTGGACTTCAAATTTTTCTATCTTTCAAAAATGCAATTATTGTATTTGTTACTTTGACTGCCTCTGCGGCGCGGTGGGAGTGTATCCGACTGCTACGCAAGAGGTTGTGGGTTCGATCCCCACCCAGGATAAAATTTTGTGTGATGAACACGATGGTTTATTCTGTGTCTGGTTGTTATTTATCTATAAATAGTATGTATTTAGAAATAAATAAGTATGTTTATCAGTTGTCTGGTTTCCATAGTACAAGCTCTGCTTAGTTTGGGATCAGATAGCGTTGTGTGAATTGTCCCAAGATATTATTATTATTATTATTCTTTAAAATTTTATGTATGTTTATAAAATTAGTAATCTGCTTATACATAGCAGTCTCGAAAACTTTAGATATTACAGGTATAAGTGCACACATAGAAATATTTATATATAGCTGCGTACTTCTCTCCAGCAATGCATACATCATTCACGGATACAGATCTCGGCACATAATTGGCTGAGTTGGCCCGACATTTTCCGTCCATGAATGATGTCTAAGTAAGTGTGAGTTGCTCTAGAGGAGTACGAGTAAGAAGGTTCTGTACTCTCAGTGTTTTGCAGCTAAGCATTAGTTATAGTGGTATACAGTATCTTTCTGTAAATATGCCAGTCTAATATTCGATAGTCCCACCTGCGGTAAGCTATATAAATCTCTGTAAGCATTTAGTGTTTTCTTTTTCTTCAATAAACTTTACGGCGGGTAAGCCCTCGCCAAACCGAAATCTTGTAGGTATAGCTCAGCCAAACCCTGGAAAAAATCCTGAATTCGCCACAGAGCGGTATTTTCACCATATATTTCCAAAAAAGAAAGTCTTTTTCCTGCACTCTGATTTTAAATTTTATTTCCAGCTGCTCACTGCATGAAACTGCGAAGAGTCAAAGCACCAGTCTCTGACATCTTTGTAAAAATTGGAGTACACAATCTCGACGAATGGACGGACGAGTTCACAATCAACTCGGGGCTGACCGATGCACATATACATGAGGAGTATAATGATGCCACACTAGAAAGTGAGTACCTATTTTTGGTGATTACTGAATCGAAAGGCTTCGACAAATCAAAAGGCCAGTAACAGTTAACGGCGGAGAACAACAACATACCTTTTGGGAAATATTAATCTACGTACGATGTGGAATTCAATGCACGATATCTCCTAAGTTTTATAATAGAACGAGATACTGTAACTGTAGCCCATCTATATGCCATTTATATAGTAAGTTTTGAAATGTAATATCGGTAGGTACTCCTGTGACGATTATGTCTACAAGTAAAGTATGAGTACAATAACAACGCCCATGTGCAAGTCAGACTAGCTTAACAGGGGGAAGGAGGAGATTGATTATTGATTCTTACAATAACACCAGCTTAGTGCTGGACCGAGGACTCAATTTATGGACACATAAGGACTTTAATTTTAACATCTTTTCTAAAGTCGACCAAGGATTTCGAGGGAGGGGAGTGTTGAACTTCAAAATCCCTTAAATAACCTACTTATTTCAGTTTTTTTACTTTTCAGACGACATTATGGTGATGACACTGAAAAAGAAGATTACGTTCAACAGATTTATTAGACCCGTTTGTCTGTGGGGAGGCAGCACCGATCTTAGTAGAATTGTTGGAGCTACGGGTGTCGTAAGTCTTACAAACCTACTTATTATTCCGGGAGTACCTAAGTACCTACTATAAGTTAATAACTACAACCAGGGGCGTAGCTTTCATGGGCGGGCTCTGTATCAAAATTTGTAGGGGGTCTGGTGGTATGGACTAAAGGACTATAAACGTAAGTCGCTCGCACAAATTTGCAATTTATTGACTCTTCTGTGTCTCTGCTGGCACGAGTGGGAGGAGGAGGGTGCAATTGCTACCACACGTTTGGGGCCCTCAAGGTACAGGTAGCGTGGGGGCCCAAAACGTGTGTTAGTAATTGCATGCCTGCTTGCATGCTCTGCCACTGCAATTGCCTGGGAGCCCCTAGATATTAATGATACGGCGGTACCTACGCCCTTGACTACAACGCTGTATTTGATTCGTGAGTTTATCCCCGCAGGTAATGTCTTTTGTGCTCACCACTTCTATTGGTGACGATTGAATTTCTCAAGTGGCATAAAATTTCGAGGGAGAGAAGAGATTCCACCCCCAAATCCCTCAGTCAGGGTATGCCCATAATGAAAATCATAACTTAATGGACTCCACGCTATGTCAAGTTAAAATATTGGAAGTTCATCTATTTCATTCTACGACGACGTCTGATAGTTAAATATCTTCATGTCTATACTTACATACCAAACTTTATGCATCTCATAGGTTGCTGGATGGGGTGAGCAGACTAACAGAGAACCGGGAGTAGGTGAGCCGCAGTTGGTACGCCTTCCTATCGTCAGCAACGTTGATTGCCGAGCCAGCAACATAGGCTTCCATTTCCTTACTTCGCATAATACTTTGTGTGCAGGTATGTATCTAAACCAAAAGACCGTTATATATATGAAATCGTTGCTTTGCCGCTGTCAAAATCATCAAACAATTGTGTTGGAGTGTTCAAGTCTGTTGAAGGATGAAGTGGATTCTTACTGTTATTTTTTTTAGTTTCCGGTATCTTACCTACCATTCATTTTGCAGGGGATCGTAAAGGCGATGGTCCTTGTAAAGGGGACTCTGGTGGCGGCCTTTACATACTAGACACCAAAAGCGGCACGTGGCAGCTTCGAGGCATTGTCTCCAAATCTCTTCAGCGATCAGACGGATCCTGTAACCTTGACGAGTATGTCATATTTACGGATACCGCCAAATACTTGTCTTGGATCAACGATGTGGTATCTAAAAACGTAGTCTAATTAGTCAAACAAATATTTTTCAAGACTGGGACTTGTTCGTTACTTTGTATTTTGAAGTTATTAAGTTTTTGCCAATAGAACTTTAGGCCTGATACTTGCTAAAGTGTATATCTGATTCACGAGCCACGCTCACAGCCTAGTGTTCTTGTAGATACCTTTGTACTCTGACTAGCTCATAGATGATTAAATGTAGGTACCTATTGTTTTTGGCCATAGTATTTTAAGTATCTAGATTGCTTTTCTTTTCATAAGTCTACTCAAAAATGCCTCAATCAGAAACGAAGAACGACTAATGCTAGAAACATACGAGTATTTGTGTGGTGTGTTGTGCCGCGTCAGAACGTCCCACCCACGCTCTGTCGCAATTGGGACCGAGCAGTTCGTACCACGACAGATAGCGCTGCGACGCAACACATTGCATTATAGTGTTTCTAACCATACTAAATGTTTTAACCGATACGCTTCTGACACGTCACGACACACCACCTTTAATAGTATGTTTCTAGCTTAACAGGTAATTAAGTGATCGGAGTACCTACCCACAAAATCTTTTATATAGAGCAGATGAAAGTTAATATACATCCGTTTGTTAGATTCACAGTTAGCTGAATACCTAACACAAATGCACTTTGTATACGCCGGCATTCACATTTTATTTTCAAGACACAACCCTGCTCTGCTTATCAGAGTATGTAGTTACTATTTTATTTCATAAATCTACTTTGCATTAAGATTTACGAACTCACCTGCGCAGTGTGTTAACATGAATAATGACATGAGCCTAAAAAAGGCTCTCATAATTTTATTGAGTCTCATTAACCGAATAAACTGTTAAAATAAATTGAGCTGTACCATATTAGGAACAGCTATGCGACATAATAAACTGTACAATAAATAAGTTATGAAGTACCAATGTGTCACATTTATTTTACCCACTCCCTAAACTTAAAATGAAGTATAATTTTAATATTATTTGAGAGATACCTAACATTGGAAATGCCAAACCAAATATAAATATATTCAAATATTTTTTCTCGGTAAATACTCGTATTTTTACTGGGTTATATTTATGTATTTACTAGCTGACCCGCGCAACTTCGTCTGCGTAAATTTTCCCTTTTTTTTTTACAACATTTTTCATTGCTGCTCCGCTCCTATTGGTCGTAGCGTGATGTTATAACCTATAGCCTTCCTCGATAAATGGGCTATCCAACAATAAAATATTTTTTCAATGCGGCCCAGTAGTTCCTGAGATTATCGCGTTCAAACAAACAAACAAACTCTTAGGGGGATGAAAAATAGATGTTGTCCGATTCTCAGACCTACCCAATATGCACACAAAATTTCATCAAAATCGGTCAAGCCGTTTCGGAGGAGTATGGCAACGAAAACTGTGACACGAGAATTTTATATATTAGATGATAAAAAAAAAACTCTCTTTTTAATCGAATTATCCGCCTTCGGAGGCCCCCCTGAGAGTTGAGGTCCTGGGCAGCTGCCCCGAGTGACCTTAAGGCGCCGTCGTAAGAATGTTAGGCGGTACTACCATTTATCAAATCCTGAATCCACCCCTGTAGGCACCTACCACTTCTGAGTACCACCCCATAGGTAGAAAAATAATATTAATTACAATGGGAAATTGGAATTTAATTTCACTAGTAAGTTACCCTTCACACCTACATACACCTTCATACTGAAGTAATTTTGACGGTGGTAGGTACTCGTAGGTACCGCTTAAGTACCTACCTACATAAAGCTACCCCTGGATTCGCCTATGAGTACTTATAGAAACCTGAAAGTACCACAAGTATTTTAAAGCATTCGTTTGTCAAGTCAAATATTTGCGTGCATAAACATAGTAGATTTACTCGGTATAAGAGTTTAATTTAATAGAATACGTGAAATTAAGAAGTATGAGTATAGCCCCGAGTAGCCAAATAGTTCGTAAGATATTTTAATGATTTCGTATTTGTTAATTTTTAGAAGCTTTTATTTAACTTGCCCTGCGAGTATGGTTAGTAGGTTTGTATAATAATTTGTGTGGGTCAAATGTTGTAGTGTAATAACGGCCGTCCCAACTAGCGTCCCTAACGAGGGCCCACGCCCACCCAAAATTGTGTGCCCTGATTCAGGGTAGTTTAGTAGCCGTTTAAGTGACAGAAAGGGATAGAAGCATAGGAACGTGCGATTCGTTGCGGCCAGATGTAGTTTAACTCATAGAGATAGATCTCTATAACCATGAGTTCAACTACCTACTATACTCCGACTTCAATAAGTTAAAAAATTGGCAGATAGAATGTTGTCAGTTTACTGATAAAATTAAATAGTGATGTGGCAAAAAGTTTGATGCAATGTTAGGTCGGTCTTATCAATAATTACTGATGATGGAATAAACTTCGGGGGCTAATTTATTGCCTGGATATGACTGACAATGCGGCCAAGTTACTGCGCCAGTTTGCACAGGTGCGAGGCGATTCAATTCCGTGGTTGACTGTTTGCTTCGTATCTCTTAGCTGTAGGTCTAAATTCTTTCCAAACCTTTGACCGAAGCAAAATGCTGTACAACAGTGGCGGATCCAGGGACAGGGGGTTAGGGGGCTCAAGACAAAAGCATTTGAATGAATTGGTTGGAGACCTAAAAACTCTCATTCCAATGTTTACGTTAATCCTTGTCTTATGAACTTTTACATTCACCAAACACACTGGTTCGTTCAATACAAAAACTTGGTGCCATAAAATAGTAGTTTTTGTCAACCGACTTCAAAAAGGAGGAGGTTCTCAATTCGTCTGTATGTTTTTTTTTTTTTTTGGCACCAACTTCAAAATGAAGAAAATATGAAAAAAAAATTCGGTAATTTTGAGGGAGATGTCCGTGCGGGATAGATGGCCAATTGTCAAAATTCAGACTAATAACCATCAGAATGATGACATTAATTTCAACGTAGTTCTCTTCATCTATCGGTCAGCTACAAGTGTGTATGTAAAAATACATATACACACTTGTAGCTGACCGATAGATGAAGAGAAAAACTATTAAACAGTAACAAAATCCCAGTTTTTAAAAACATGCTCTGGTATAAGATCAGGGGTTGACATATAATTATGTCGTCGTAACGAAGTTTTTAAATAAATGCCGTCTTTTGTGTTTTTATCGTCACGTACCTACTTAACTTTTTCAGTACACTAAGACCAAATAATGCAAAAAAATAGACAGTCTTTTTTTAAAAAGCTATGACTATCTGTCCCATATAATCGGGATAGAGGCCCAATTTTTTGGGGGGGATCTCCCCCCTCTAAATCTAAAATCAGGACTAAAAAATCTATAGCTGAAATGCAAGAAGAAACAAAACCATTAGTTATTAAGCTATTGCATAGCTTATATCGCGGGCCTTGAGCGCGGGGACCGAATCCAGAAATTCCGTAACGAAAAACCTCACGCTCCTCACTCCGACGGGCACGGAGGTCTGGCTTGAAGGCCGTGCATCGTCTAACGTCGTTTCATTTTGTACTTATGATTCTGGCTGCAAAAATCATAATAGCGCGATTCAGACCGTAGTACATTTTGTATTGAATAGTAACAAAATTAAATACAGCGCCATCTATTGACATTATGTTACCTATTGTCATTTTAGTCTTCCCCTTTCTTGTTGTTTCTATTATAAAGGCCACAGCAAAGGGCCACACAGGAGTTGTGGTTATGTTTTGGTTCAGGTGTTGGTTCATTTTCCACCCTATTGTGTTGTGTTATTGTATTATTATAAGTAGGTATACTATTTTATGTTCTGTCGCTGATCTAATTAATATGAAGACAATATTGTTTTACGCGAGTTTTTAAGCTATTGAATAGCTTCTATCGCGGTCCTTGAGCGTGGAGACCGAATCCAGAAATTCCGTAACGAAAATAACCTAACACCCCCCCATTCCGACCGGCACAGCAGTGAAACTTTTTAGTTGTTTGTTCTTAAGCAGAACTTTTAATGACTTTTTTTTTAATTAAAAAAAAAAAAAATTTTTCGAGAAAATAAAAATTAAAAACATTGTTTTTTTATAGTTAAAAAAAAAACTTATTTACTAATAAACTTATTTATTAATATTTCAAAATACTTAGGTACATATTATAGATACATAACACCCAGACACAGAATAAACCATCGTGCTTATCACACAAAGTTTTATCCTGGGTGGGGATCAAACCCACGACCTCCGGCTTAGCAGTCAGGGTCACTAACCACCAGACCAACAGGCCAGTCACCCTAGCCAATTAAAATTAAACATACATTTTTATTTAAAGGTAAAATTACAGAAGACACTAATTACCCATTATAATATGCATCCATGTTCCGTAAATCTCCTGTTATAATTAACATTTTATATTACTAACATAAACATAAACTTTCGCGTTGCATGATTATAATTACTTATAATACGGGAATTATCGCGCATTATTTACCTTAAAATTGCTTGACGTTTCAACCAGGTTGCACCGGCCGTGGTCACAAGCGAACTCTCGCAGCGATGTTAAGACTTCGTAAGACCGATGAATCTTTACCTACCCTCACTTTTTGTTTTTCGAAATGTTAGGGTCACTGCACACTACACTGATTGTGTCCATGTCGTTAACCGACTGCGAACTAATACGAGGTTGTGTTTTACGAATCACTGGATTCCACGTCACGGATAGTTTGCAGCTCTGAAGAGGGCTTCAAACTATCCGACATTTTATATTTATTTAATTGTAAACAACTATAAACTACGCCGCATTGTAATAACGGGCGTTTTTACTTTCGTAAATCATCATATCATCGTATACAGCTGCTTATTGCACTATCTCGCTCTGGTGCAATTTTATAGTTTTGGTACTTTAAAATGAACTGCTTAATTTGTAATACGAAAATTAATGTGGGGGAGGTTCTTAAATGTATCGGATGTAAGCTGAACTACCATTATAAATGTGTGAACATCACTCCGGCTGCCTACAAGGAGGGACAGGCACAATTGAAACGTACTTTCAAGTGTACTTCTTGTTCCAATGTGACCCAACGTGTGCGGTCTACTGATAGTAGCTTGTTGCTTATGGATGGATTGGATGAACTTGATGGTAAAGACTGCCAGAAGTCCGTAAAATTGCCAGCATTGAAAGAGGCTGCCAATATGGAAGCAATCATGGAAAAGATGAGTAACGTTATTGTGGCGAAACTTTGTGCTTTCGAAACAAAAATTATGGAAGAACTGAAGACAATGGTTACTGTTTTGGCCGTAGAAAATAGTGAATTAAGAAAGGAATTAAATGAAGCTAATAAAAGATGTAGTTCTTATGAGCGGCAAATTGCTTGCATGGAAACCACGAAACAGACGTTCAATAAGGAAACTGATGACGCTAGCTGTCAGAGCCAACAACAATCCATAAGTTCACCAGGCACGAGTATCGAGTCCATAGCATTAGGCAAAAATGGCGGGAATGGCGCGCGGGCGTCAGAGCGCGTATCCGCGAACGCCCGCGAGCCCGTGCCGCCGTCGAAACGCGAGGTCAGCTACGCGTCGGTGGCCACGCCGGCAGCGGGTTCTCCGCCTGGTGAAGGACAGAATAAAAACCCGTGGATAGAAGTGGAAAATAATAAGAGAAGAAAAAAACCGGTAATAAAAGGTGGTAATACTTCAGTTGTATTACTGAAAACAGTTGAACGCAGGAAATATTTACATATTTGGAGGTTGGATAAGAGCACCACAGAAGATAATTTAAAGGAATATATAGAAGGAGTATTGGGAAATGAGCAGGTGTCTGTCGAAAAATTAAAACCCAAAACGGAGCGTAACTATGCGTCGTTCAAAGTTGGTGTGACTGTAAGCAACTTTGTCAAGCTTTGTTACCCAAATTTATGGCCAGTGAATGCCGAAATTTGTGAATGGACCTTTTTTCGTCGCCCAACCAAACCAAACCAAGTGCAAACCTAACATGAATTTTAATATATTTTATCAAAACGCAAGAGGGCTTCGAACTAAAACTATGCAATTTTTTTCTTTCTTGGAATCCTCGGGTTGTGATTTATTTGCTATAACAGAAACCGGGCTTAGTAAAGCATTTCCCAGTTCCGAGTTTATGGTGCCAGGATACCAAATATTACGATGCTACCGAGCAGATGGGCGCAAACAGGGAGGAGCGCTTTTAGTGGCCACACCGCGATTTGAGTTACGTCAAGTGGCGACTCCATGTGACATTAATATTGACGATCGTAAGTTCGAATTGGTGTGTGCTAATGTGTATAAGAGAAATAGGTATTTATTTACGTGTTGTACGGTCACAGATTACCCCCTAATAGATTCCGCATGCAGGGCAACAGACGCGCGCCACTCATACTTGATTTCGCTAGTATACAATAAAACAATACGTAAAATCACGACTTCAGTGACGACCAACTTCACGACCTATGACCACGTGCAATTAAAAATTATTATAAAAATTGTTTTGTGCGTATATTACCCTAAAAATGGCTTCCTGTTCTGTGAAATGGTGTGGCAAGTCGGCGAAGACATCAAATTACCAAAAAGATGGAATAACATTTCACCGGTAAGTAAATTTTAATTTAAGTAAATAATAAATTGACTAAGCAGCGGAGTTCAATTTATTCTGGTTGGTTATTTTAAAAAACCCTCAAAATTTCGAACCCGTTGATGTCTTTTTGAAATGTCCCTTTCACTCATTAGCTAAATTATATAGCATTCCTGCTCTTACGATGGTACGTGTATCGATAGTGTTGGGATATCGGATGATGTATTTTATTATCGATGGTTTGTCGTAATCGTAACTAGGTAATTTGAAATAGTAAAGTTAAAGTAGGTATAAGCAACAAGCTGTGGCGCGCGGCTTCGCCCGCTTGAATATCAGTTAGCGGCGAAGAACTATATGAAACACTTCCTTGAAAAAATATATCGCTGATGGCAAAAGCCGCAGGAACAGACGTTAGGAAACTACTTTGGTTAATACTATGTAAGGATATAACAAAAAATAACCTACTTTGCTTTTTGTACGAGTATATCAGTATATAAGGCTATGCCATTGAGGTATTACCACCATTTTTCCGCGAGCATCAAGGGATAGAAAATTTTGAAGTCTAGTAACATAGTCCAGATAGGTGGTTCGCTTCTGGCCCCGGTTTGGCTACGGAAGTCTCGGGTTCGATTCCTGGGACTGGACTTTAAATTTTTCTATCTTTCAAAAATGCAATTATTGTATTTGTAAAAGTAATTGGCAAGAAATGCCTATGAAAATTTCTTCAATTACCACCATTATCAGAATCTAACGATGGAATACCAGGGAGATCGAGAGATTACCTTAAATCTTAAGAGAGTATTTGTTAAACTTATCTATCGTTTACTCAGTCTTTGCAAAGACTTTTATAATTTAATTAGGTCTTTGCGTCGAGTGAAAAGAAATTACTGAACCGATTTTCACCAAACTTCATTTAACCGGGCTGAAGCAGGCATTAATTTGATTTAGTAATAACAGTAATTTAAGTGAGATATGTATTATTTTAAAGGTTTCCTAGATGCCCCGAGAGGAAAAAGAAATGGGTAGATGCAACTTCTCGTGGGGAGAATTGGCTTCCCACCCATAACAGTGTTATTTGCTCAAGACACTTCACAGAAGATACTTTTCATAATATGAAAAGTCGTAGAAGGTTGATGGATTCAGCTATTCCAACATTATACTTACCAGTTTTGGTATGGAATATTTAAGTACTATTTTTAAAAGATTGGTAGCATGTTTTATTACATAATATTTAGCCTTATATAATAATGTAAAATATTAGTAATAGTTGCCTAATAAATTAAATTTAAGTATCTGTACAATATGAAATAGAAATTGTATTGTTTCACTAAACTGCCGTTCCGAGGCCATATCTACTCTTTACCTTCTCTTCCCATACTAACAAAAAAAGTTCAGTATTGCAAAAATATAAACGATTTTATGTGGAAATATATTCCATTAATTTAATTATGATTTCGACTAATATATTAAAATACTACTTTTAGGCACACGCTTCAATTACTACAGATGATGTAAGTGCTGGTACGGCTGTTAATACTACTAAGTTACCTGTAGCTGGAACATCATCTGATGAAACGGTATGATATACTCACATTATTCACAATAATAGGCAATTCATTCGACCATAATCAACGAATTCGCTTTCCAGATTCCACTGAAGAACACACCAACAAAACAAAAAAGAAGACTTTCTCCTGTACATGGTTCGCCGTCGAAATATGATTCTCCAATTAAAAAACGTCTATGTAGGAGGGTCATAGAATTAACAACTGCAGTGAAGAAAAAAAACAAACAATTAAAAAAGTTACGAGATTCTAACAGAAGATTAAAAAGACAAATAGTTTCATTAAAATCGTTATTGACAGAACTAGAAAAAAAAAATTTCATAACTGCCGAAAACAATGAAATATTGAATTCTTTAGGGGTCAAATGCGTTGAAATTATTCGTCGACAAATAGTAAAAGCAAAGTCAGGCAAAAATATAAGAAAGAAATATTCACCTCAGTTAAGAGCGTTTGCACTCACTTTAAATTTCTATTCAACTAAAGCTTATAACTATGTCCGCAAAACCTTTAATACTTGTTTACCGTCCATAAAAACGTTAGGCAAATGGTATAGATCAATAGATGGCCGTCCAGGTTTTACCAAGGAAGCTTTTCACGCCTTGAAATTCAAGGCATCACAGACAAGCGACCCCATTTATTGCTGTATAGTTTTTGACGAGATGAAAATTAAGAGAAAAGTGGAGAAATCATTCGGATATGTAGATTTTGGAGGAAGTGTTGATTCAGATTGTAGAGAAGAATGCACAGATGCATTAGTTTTTCTGGTTGTTCCTCTACATGGAAAATGGAAAGTGCCCATTGGGTATTTTTTTATAAATAAAGTCACAGCAGATCAAAAAAAGTTTTTACTGACTCAAGCTATTGAATTATGTATAGAAGCTAAAGTGGTAGTTAAAGCTGTAACCTTTGATGGCTGTCCAGCGAATATAGCTATGGCCAAGAAACTCGGATGTGATTTAAATCCTAGCAGTTTAAAAACTACTTTTGAAATGCAAAATAATAAAATTGCTATTTTCTTTGATCCTGCCCATATGATAAAGTTGATTCGAAACAGCTTTGAACATTATAAAGAATTTAAAGATGCCGACGATAATAATATAAAATGGAGTCATATTGAATTATTACACAGATTGCAAGAAGATGAGAAGTTTCACGCAGCTAACAAACTTAGATCAGAACACTTATTATTTAAAAGAAATATAATGAAAGTAAAACTTGCTACACAATTATTTAGTAGAAGTGTATCAATAGCTCTCCAATTTTGCAAAAACAGTTTGAAAATTGATCAATTTCAGGATATAGAAGGGACAGCAAATATGTTATTAGTGTTAAATGACTTATTTGACATTTTAGATTCAAAGGTACACGGGTATGGCTTAAAAAGAGCATTAAACGCCGAAAATGCCGGTGTAATTATACCAAAACTTGAATCGTCTAAAAAAATGTTGATGAATTTAACGACTTGTTTCAAAAATAAACAGATTCGGTTACTAGATTCGCCAAGATTTACTGGATTTTTAGGACTTTGTATATGTATTGAAAGTGTAAAATACCTGTTTAATGACTTAATAAAAAAACAGTGCTGTCCATATATATCTTTTCACCGCATTAGCCAGGACCATATTGAACTGTTTTTTTGTAACATGAGATCTCATGGAGGATCAAATAACAACCCGACACCTTAACAGTTTTATGGTATTTACAGAAAAATGCTTGTACATATGGAACTGCAAGAACTCAATACCGGCAATTGCATACCATTAGAACAAATTGCTATATTAAACTGCTCTTCTGCCATTAAACGTATTAATTATAACAACAGAAAGAGGTGATACCAGTGATACTGAGTTAGACGCTGATGATAATACTTTGGAATCCTTACAGCATGTACCATTATCTCAGTTTTCAGAAAGTATAACCGAATATATTGCCGGATCTGTCGTACATTATTTAACAAAAAAAATTAAATGTAATACTTGCGTTAAAGCTTTAATATCCTTGGACGAGAAAAAGACCAGTTTGATATATGCAAGAGATGCTGGTGGACTGCTATACCCTTCCAATATGGTCATAAAAATTTGCAGGCGATGTGAGCAAGTAATCAGAAGCTCAATTGATGCAAACCAATCTTCTAAGATACCCATACATTACAAAGACAAATTACGCTATGTCACAAAAACATTAAGAAGCTTTGTAAATGAAGATATTTTTCCCCAAGTAGTGAACCACCACTTTGATTACGAAAATTGTAACCACTTGATAGATTTAGCTAAGAGCGTCATGGAAAAATACTTAGATATACGATTACTATATTTGTGTAGGAACAAAGACCCCAAGATTTCGATAAGGAGAATTTATACAAAAATTATTCATTATAAAAATCAGTAAAACTATTATTAGAGATGTATCATATTAAATTTACAATTATATTTCTGTTTTTTTTTCTTCTTGTGTATTTTGCTGTGTGTTAGTGTAAGAATTTTTAAAAGTTTAATGTATATTTTAACCTTTCATATTTTTTATTATTAATCTTTTGATAAATAAGTACTTGAAGAAATTTTATTTAAAAAAAAATATATTTTGAAGAGCTTAGTTTTATTTTACATCCATTGAATAAAAATATAAAATTATAATGTATGTATATAATCATTGATCATCCTCCGAAACTAATTAAAATCTTAGAACCTAATTAAAACCTACTTAAAATAATAAACCAAATTAAAGTAATCTAATTCCATATTTCGATATTTTATCGACAACTTATTCCCATCGCTGTCCCATCACTATTATTCGGTCCACTCGAAGTTTGACCTTGAAATAACCAATCATAGCGCACTTGTACCGTCCCGCGCGTCCTGTTCCTTCCTCCAAAATGAGTGAACTCGGTGGCGAACAAAATTACAGTAATGCGGAATCTATTAGGGGGTAATCTGTGTGTACGGTATACATTCCTCCGCAGGCGGATGAGAATGAGTATTCTGTATTGTTTAGTTTATTAGAAAAATTATGTGTAGGTAAAGTATAGAAATAAGGTTGTAGTTATAGGTGACTTTAACTTGTTTTCTAGCAATAGTAATATTGTTAACTATTTTGAATATTTTATGGCGTTCTGTGAATTCGTTCAGTGCAACGAAATACCGAACTGTAACGGCAGACAGTTGGATCTCGTGTTGAGCGCGCGCGGCGCGGGCTGTGGCGACGTCTCGGTGAGCGCCGCGGATGAGGCGCTGCAGCCCGTGGACGGATACCACCCGCCGCTGCATGTGTGCTTACAGCTGGGCGCGCCCCTCGCGCCCTCTGCGCCTGCGTTGTCTTGCCCGCTGTCTGCTGATGCTACTGAGCCGTGCGTACGACAATCACAAGCGGCCCTAACCCGATTCAAATGGAATTTTAATAAAGCCGACTTCGGTAATCTATATTACTCATTAGGCTCAATAGACTGGAGTGAAATATATTGTTCTAGTGACCTGGACTTCATATTACGTCTATTTTACGATAAAATATATGAAGTTTTAAACATGTCTGTGCCTTTAAAGAAATCAAATTCGGTTAGTAATAAGTATATTTATCCGGTATGGTATACAGGTGAAATTATCAGAGATATTAAACGTAAATACCTATTGCATAAAAAATATAAATCAACTAAATCTAGGCTAGACTATGAGGCGTTTTCGCGGTGTAGGGCGAAAGTGAAAGCTGACATTGTGCGAGCTCACGACGAACACCGGAACCGAGTACAAAGTCACCTGGCAAGGGAACCATGTGCGTTTTGGAATTTCGTAAGGTCTAAAACAGGTAACTCGTCCAATCGCAAACTAATTAAGGACGGTAAGGTACTGTCCGAGTTTGAGTGTGCCGGAGAGTTCGCCCGGTACTTCGAGTCTGTGTACAATCTGGAACCGGCCGTGCTGAGCGTGGCGGCGGCCAGCGCGAGCGCGGCGGCGGCGGCGGCGCCGAGCGCGCGCGTGCACCTCGGGCGCCTCGATGCCGCGGACGTGCGCCGCGCGCTCGCTCGCTGTGCGCCCAAGCGCTCAGCGGGACCGGACGGTATCCCTGCATTTGTATTTAGAGATTGTGGATCTGCATTTGTGGAACCTTTGCTTCATATATTTAACATTTGCATCGAGACCGCGACATTTCCGGACAGATGGAAACTCACCCGTGTTGTGCCGGTGCTGAAAGGAAGAGGAGGGTCGGCGACCACCGATTACAGACCTGTGGCTGTTCTTTGTACTCCTGCTAAGGTGTTCGAGGCGGCCATCCATGGTTCTCTTTATTCGCAGGTAAGCGCCCAGTTGTCTGACGCGCAGCATGGATTCCGCCCTGGGCGGGGGACAACGGGGAATTTGCTTGATCTGATGACTCACCTGGTGCCTGCGGTGGATGCTGGGCTGCAAGCAGACGTTGCTTACTTTGATTTCCGAAGGGCGTTCGACACAGTCGATAATGACATTCTGCTTTCCAAGTTGGCCGGTGTGGGTTGCACCCCACACACACTCACATTCTTTGCCAGTTACCTGCGAGACAGATGTCAATACGTTGACTGTGGTGGACAACTTTCGGATCCTTACCCGACGAGATCTGGGGTAAATCAGGGTAGTAATTTAGGGCCCCTCTTGTTTATACTGACGATTAATGACTTACCAACCGTGGTTACAAATTGTACTCCCCTTCTATTTGCCGACGATTTAAAACTGGTTCTGGATATAAAACACAACACAAATCATACTATACTACAGCAGGACATAGATAATGTAGTAAGGTGGAGCCAAGAAAACCGGCTGTACTTCAATGTGGCTAAGTGTTCCGTACTATCGTTCAGCCGCGCGCGCGCCCCGAGCCATTACCAATACCTTATGGACGGGACGCCGCTACAGCGCCTCCTGAGGTTAAAGACTTAGGTGTACGCTTTACTCCTGACCTACAATTTCGGCAACATATCACAGATGTTTGCAAAAAAGCATACCGGAATTTGGGCATGGTTTTACGCCAAGCCAATAGTTTTTCAAACATGGGGGCTCTGAAAGCACTATAGGTACGAGGCACTCGTAAAGAGCCACTTGGAGTGTAATGCAGTGATATGGTCACCTCACGAAGATAAATACAAGTTAATGTTAGAAAAAATTCAAAATAAATTCGTCAGGTTCCTTTATCTGAAGCAGTATGGGGTGTACCCAGGTTATCCACTTCTGTATCCTACTTTGTTCGTTCTCGGCATGATAGGATATTACAGACTAGAGGTTAGAAGGGAGGTAGCTCTTGACACGTATTTGTTTAAAGTAATCTGCGGTAAGATCCATAATCCAGGCATTCTACAGACTCTCGACTTGTGTGTCCCGGACGAGTACGTAGGACGGCGGCGGAGACCACCATTGCTGTCGGTGCCCCGCGCGCGCACCAACCTGCAGCAGCGAGCGCCGCTCGCGCGTGCGCTGCGTGCGCTCAATGCAGTGTCCGACCGGATAGACTTATTTTATTGCACGTTGAGCGAATTCATACGAACCGCCTATTGTGTTATTTGTAGTTTGTAGTTAATTTAAACATAAGTTTCTGTCTGTTTACCACGCTATTGAATTAGGTTATACCTGTGATAATAGTTGTGTGTCTATATTTGAATAAATAAATAAATAAATAAATAAAAATCAAAGTCCATGTATATTGCAAAACTTGTACCAACATTTGTTCCTAACTGTGAGTGTTGTCTTTGTGAATAATTACGATATCGATAGTTAAATTATTTAACTATCGATATCGTAATTATTCGTAAAGGTAAAGTAATAGATGAACCATTGTAATTAGTAGTGTGTAGACATTTAGAATAAGATGTATTTATATACCATGTATTTATTAGGCAAATAAATTACTTTAAAAAAACTAATATTATAAATATGAAAGTAACTGTCTGTTAAGTTTTCACGCTTAAACCGCTAAACTGATTTAAATGAAATTAGCTATGGAGATAGAGTCCCGGCAAAGGACATAGGATAGTTTAAATAGCGGACGGAGCCGCGGGCGAAACTTAATATAAAATGTTTGTAAAGTCGGTTTACGGACGATAATTTTACGTGATGACGTCATAAGAAAACATTGATGACATATCAAAGTTATCGACATAGCCCACCAGAATTAGCAAGCTAAAGTGGCAGTGGGCTGGCCATATTAGCCGAAGAACCGACAACCGTTGGGGTAAACGAGTTCTTTAGTGGAGACCGCGTTTCGGCAAACGTAGTGTAGGACGCCCTCAGGTCAGGTGGAGTGATGATTTACGCAAAACGGCTGGCTGGATGCGAGAAACCGAAGATAGAACAAAGTGGCGTACAATTGGAGAGGCCTATGTCCAGCAGTGGACTGATGTTGATGACATATCACCATTCGCTGTTGCTTAGCAACCGGTCAATAACGTTAGTTCCAATTTTATCGTATGTCGCTGCAATCGCCATTCGCTGTTGCTTAACAACCAATACATAACGTGACTTGGCGTGCGTGCAAAATAAACGCAGATAGCTCCGCATGCAGTGTATATAAATAGAATAAAAATGGGATAATAAAAGACAAATGTATATTATATCTATTAATTTATATTGACTATTTATTTTTCTATAAGTTCAGAAGCATCAATAACCGCTTCAGTCAGATCTATGAATTAAAATAGTGACATTAATACATTAATAAATGTCACAACCCTATCCCTCTTTAAACATTAGATCTTTGGCATGGGCGGATCCAGGATTGCAATCTGGGGGGGGGGATAATGGCATCTAACTTTGCCTGACAAAAAAATCGTTCTGGAGGGGGGGGGGGGGGTAGCAGAGGCAAATGGGCAAAGTAATACAATACAATAAAAATCTTGTATCGTATCTTGTAACGTCCCTCTGGATCCGCCTATGTTTGGTTATACGCCTAATATTTGTGTCTTGCCAGTGTTTGTTGTCCATTAAGTAGCAATTGGCCAAATTGTCATAAATTAAATACTTTCGGCGGTGATGCTCCAACACTGGTTTAAGATGGCGTCCTCCTGCTCGCACCCGGCTTCCAAATATAGCGCCTCCCCGCTCACGCAGTAGCCTCCAAATACTCGCCTTTAATTCCCTCTTGTTCGAGTGGCTTATAAACTTTGCTCTCTCATGCTGTGGTTTCTAGACATCGTGCTTTCCTGCTCACGTAGTAGATTCTATAGATATATATATATCCGGTGGAAGTTTTTTTTTAGAATCCACACCACGAACCGGAAGAAATTATTTTCGCCATTTGGCTTCTATAGGTCATTAATTCCTGCTCTCACAGTGGCTTCTAAACATTGTGCCTTCTAGCTCAGGCAGTGGATTCTAAAAATCGCTCTCTCTGTTCGAGACGTGACTTCTTAACATCGTGGCTTCTTGCTCACACAGTAACTTAGAAAAATGGCGCTCTTCTACTCGCGCATTACATCTAAGTTTAGGTACCCTCAATAAGCGCTGAAGGTCTAACAACAGATCTCCCAACAAAAACCTTCATAAAGCTGCCCTTAGCTGCAGTAACTGATTTCAAATTTTTCATCTACGAAATAATAAAATTCCTATATATTTCTAGTCTCCCCGAGGGCAATATGGCATGTACGATATCCTGTGAGAGTCCATTTCGTACGGCACATCAGTTATCATTCTGACTTCGAATGTGATGGCGTCGTCTGTGATATATTCGTTCTGTGGGTTCAGTAATACGTCCCATTCTAGTGGGATTGCTAAGATGTTGGATTCACTGTAAAAAAGGAGAAATAAGTGGTGACAAAGGTTAAATTACTAATTAAAACACACTGTCACGTGTTCAGTACTTGACGTCCGAGTGACGGTATTCAGTGAAAGTATGAGTTCCTTTGTTGAACAAAGTCAGTAATCTCTTTGCCCTCAGGAGGGTCAAATGTGGCCTCTACCCCTATCAATAGGGATGTTGACTGTCAAGTCAAATCAGTCTCTTTTTATCAAATGTCAAAACGACAAGCTCTATAGAAATGTGTATGAAATAGCAACCATTGACGTCATTAGCTCCTATCGTCAAATCGTAACGATTTGACTTGACAGTGAACATCCCTATTGATAGGGATATTTTAGTATTCGTTTTAGTGACATTATGGAATAGCAACCTATGACGTCATTAGTTCCTATCGTCAAATCATTACTTTTAGTATTCGTTTTAGTGACATTATGGAATAGCAACCTATGACGTCATTAGTTCCTATCGTCAAATCATTACTTTTAGTATTCGTTTTAGTGACATTATGGAATAGCAACCTATGACGTCATTAGTTCCTATCGTCAAATCATTACTTTTAGTATTCGTTTTAGTGACATTATGGAATAGGAACCTATGACGTCATTAATTCCTATCGTCAAATCATTACTTTTAGTATTCGTTTTAGTGACATTATGGAATAGCAACCTATGACGTCATTAGTTCCTATCGTCAAATCATTACTTTTAGTATTTGTTTTAGTGACATTATGGAATAGGAACCTATGACGTCATTAGTTCCTATCGTCAAATCATTACTTTTAATATTTGTTTTAGTGACCTTATGGAATAGCAACCTATGACGTCATTAGTTCCTATCATCAAATCATTACTTTTGGTATTCGTTTAATAAATTCAAAAACATGTTAAATTGTAAAAGAACACTTATTTTCAGAGCAATTTTTACTATTAGCTGATTAGTATAAAATAATTTACTTTTATTGTAATCAACTACTCAATTTTTAAAAGCTCCCAACGCGACTCATGTAAAAATTGTAATGGTGTAAAACATTTTAAAACCAAAGGTAACCAAAAAAATCCGTCTGCGGCTAATAAGTGAAAACAGCCGTTATCTGCAGCGCCCCCTAGCGTATTACTACCGCAACATCTGAGCCTGTACTATGGCAACCAAATACTGATTAATCATATTTCTAAGTATATTACTTATACTCGTGCAACTTCGTCTGCGTCATTTTTCTCGTTTTTGCAACTTTTTTCATTGCTGCTCCGCGCCTATTGGTCGTAGCGTGATGTTATATAGCCTATAGCCTTCCTGGATAAATGGGCTATCCAACAGTAAAATATTTTTTCAATTCGAACTAGTAGTTCCTGAGATTATCGCGTTCAAACAAACAAACTCTTCAGCTTTTTAATATTAGTATAGATTGTAGACAAATTACACCAGACACAAAATATAAATTGTGCCCATCATCATCACACAAAGATATATCCAGATTGGGAATCAAACCCAACCTTATCAGTCAGAGTCACTAACCAACCAACAGAATTAGAAATTAAACACAAACCCTCGAAACGAATGCACATAATACTTGAATCCCGCTGGAAATCCAGTTTGATGTACAGTTGCAATCACAATCCTTGCATCGCACGACCAGTTGCTCAACTCATCGTCACTATTACACTGTAGAATTAATCCCCTTCTATGGTGATTGTTCTGTGACGGTGATAACCTTGGGATCACTTTCAACTGCCATGATAAATTTCGTACGTAGCACGATGGGGACCATATGTCTTCTGTTAAGTGACTAAGACCTTCTATTCTGTAGCGGAAATTTGCGTATGGTCGCGCTTCGTTGTCCTGCAATTCAGAATGGAGACAGTTTTAATATTTTTGGACAACTCACACAGCGCCATCTGATCCCAAACTAGGCAGTGCCTGTAATATGGGAACCAGACAACTGATAAACATACTTTTAGGTACATTTTTTTTTTTTCAATAAAAGATTACTAGCAATGTGGGATTGAGTCCCACATTACTAGCAATCTTGTTAACCCCTCCAGCTAAGCTCAAAGGCTTGTGTTAGGAGTTGGTTCACGTCGGTAGTATAATAGATAGGATTCGAACTCGCGACCTCATGATTGCGAGACCGATGCCTTAGCCACTAGGCTACCGCCGCTTCAAACATCTCATTATAGATAAATTACACCCAGACACAGAATAAACCATAGTGCTCATCACACAAAGTTTTATCCTGGGTGGGGATCGAACCCACAATCTCTGATATACCTACCAATCAGAGTCACTAACCACTAGAAAAATAACAGTTATATAAAGGCTTCGTCAAACAGGAAGCGTATTAAGCGCGCATCAAAGCGCTAGTGCAAAAACGATGTAATAATGCGTATACTGGCAGATTCAAAGAGGGGTTAAGATCTCCTACCCCGGGGAGAGACCCCAAACTAAAATCTTGGGTTCCTAACAGAGTCAATCCCTGTCCGCTATTCGTCGTGTACATATTATATACTATCTGACCCGCGCAACTTCGTCTACGTAAATTTTCCCCGTTTTTGCTACATTTATTATAGCTGCTCCGCCCCTCTTATTCGTAGCGTAATGTTTTTTTTTTCTAATAATTTTCATTACTTAAAAATATCACTTATAACTTAGATAACTTACACAAAGCAAAGTTAATATTCTATTTAATCCAAGACTTCCTTCTATTTTTTTATTGCCTCCTTAAATCTTTCTTTAAACAATGACAACTCAGAGGTAAGATCTGTGATGACATTCATGAAAGGCTCTTGAGGAGTGTAATCTGAAGTTGTCTGGATGCGAAGCACAAATTTGTGTTCTAAATAATGAGGCACTTTGTAACCAGCAAACAATACTTTGGGATCCTTGAGTATGTTATATAGCCTTCCTCGATAAATAGGCTACCCAACAGTAAAAGATTATTTTCAATTCGGACCAGCAGTTCCTGAGATTATCGCGTTTAAACTAAACTCTTCAGCTTTATAACATTAGGATAGTAGGCACAACACAACGCAGCGCTATATAGCGCGACGCTTTTCCTCGCGCTTTGTTCGCGCACCGTTTGACGAAGGCTTAAGTCACTGAACACATTGAATTTTAGAAAATAGTTTCATAGTTAGACCTTCTAGACATCGTTATTATATATCGTCAGATAGTTAAAAATATCATTGTTTTTTCAAGTCACTTTAGGGCTCATTATCATACCCATATGTTGTCCCACTGCTGGGCACGGTCATCCCAGTAGAACCTATTTTTTAAAGATCCTGTGGGTAACTGCCATAACCGCCACGCTTAGCAAGCGAATTGGCGATCGCATTAACGCTTTAAAGTATGCGGAGGGCGGTGGGACATCCCTTAGTCGCCTTGACGACACCCATGGGAAGTGATGAGCTATGCTTAATAACTATTTATTATACGGGAATTAACGCGCATTGTTTACCTTAAATTTGCTTGACGTTTCGACCAGGTTAAAAGGTAAGGTGAAAAACCGGCAATTGCAGAACACATACTGCAATCGAACACCAATCACTGGATTGAGTTTCATCGTCTACAAACCCTCTCCACAGACCGCCATTTTTATTCAAGAATTGCGCGTAAAACGATTGAAATTAAAAAACATAAGACTTTCAATCGGGAAGAGGGCTTCAAACTATCCGTGACGTGGAATCCAGTGATTCGTAAAACACAACCTCGTATTAGTTCGCAGTCGGTTAACATGGACACAAACAGTGTAGTATGCAGTGGCCCTAACTTTTCGAGAAACAAAAAAGTGAGGGTAGATATAAATCGCTGCGGCAGTCCGCTTGTGACCACGGCCGGTGCAACCTGGTCGAAACGTCAAGCAATTTTAAGGTAAACGCTGCGCGTTAATTTGTGTATAATAAATAGTTATAATCATGCAACGCGAAAGTTTTAATGTTAGTAGAGCTATGCTTAAGTCGGTACCAGAAATTTTATGTTGTTTATGTAGTTTTTCAATCCACGGCGCGCTTACAAAATTAGACTTTTTTCTCGGCGGCCTAACCTAACTTCTGAATTTTATTGTATACTAGCTGTGCCCGCGACTTCGTTCGCGTGAAAGTCGGCTTTAAATTAAGGTAGTTTATGTTACGAAATAACTTCTGTGTAAATATGTTGGAAACAGTCCTGTCGGGTGAGCCGCGATATGATTCAGCAGCGGAGAATCATCATATAGTCATCTATCAGCTTCAACACCCAAAAGCTTTGTGAAAATAAATAAGTACCAAATACAGACTGTTTAGGTATTCGTTTACTGTGTTTTTCTGTCATTAATGTGTGTTATTTGTGTCTCTTTTCTTTTTGTCTATTGTTATTTTTATTATTTTACTGTTTAATTTATTGCTTTTTTTATCTTCTGCAAGACTTTTCCTGTTAAATTATAATAATGTCTATACATGTGTCTTCTGTGTACTAAATAAAAATCGTTCTATTCTATTATTTTATATAGTTAATTTGGTGTGCGGCTTAAGAAGTGGGTTTTCTGTGGTTTTTGTTTCATTCTTTCAACGTTATACCTACATAATACCTAATAATTGTCAATAGAATTTGTACTAAAATTTTGGTACTTCCCATTTGATCAGATGTTTATCGTAAACTTGTAAAGCCTAAGTACTTAACTCTGATAGTTTTCCTTATAATTTTAGTATTTATACTACTACCGTGAATTTTTTCACATACCCAACACCAAAAATGTTCACTATAAAGCCTAATATTACACAAAGGAATCCTTAAATCTAAAAATAGTCTTCACAAACCCTAAACGCTTTTAAAAGACCTATCTAATGATACCCCACACGATGGGGTAGGTGAGAAAAAAATCATATCCCCACTTTACATATAAGAGAGTACCTCTCTTATATGTTACAATGATACAAATAAGAAAAAAAGACATGGACTCCCCCTCCCCAAGACTCCGCGTTGACAGACAATGACCCCCCACCCCTCCCGTCACCCGAACTACTCACACTTGGCCGATGAGTCATTCATTATCGTTGAATTGATGAACACTTGATATCCAACCATAACCCCAAAACATGATCCTCGATGCACCTGTGTGATGCGTGGTCAAACAAACGGACAGACAGGCAAACATTTCTAAAAATGATAGCAATATGTTTCTTTTTAATACTATTTTAAAACTTCTTTTACTAAGTATAGAACATTATTGAATACAACGCCATCTACTTTCAAAACCAGTGAAGTTTCTTCTAATACTTAATGTTTTTTTATTAATTTAAGCAATTTAATTAAATAAATAGGAGAATGTTGCCACTCAGCAAGAAACGAATCCGTCATCGCAAGCACCTATACCCTAATAAATGTTTTCACAAATAAGGAATTGTTTGATCAAAGTGGATCAATTTGATTTCATAGATGGCGCTACATGTTTTTTTTACGTGTGTAATGTCTTTTTTTTGAGCACGAACACATCAATTCTGGAAAATATCGAATACTTGTTAAATTGTAATGTAATATTGTTTTCCATTTCTGCTACGATTAATTCTTACATAAGTGCATATTTCACTTGATTTTTAATATAAAAAAATATTAACCAAAGCAAATAAGTTACCTATGGTCGAAAAAATAACTATAACATTGAGAAAAATATTAAAAAAGGACAAAGACAATTTTAAAAAAATACGAAAAGAACATAATCAGATATCAAATTCGAGCCTGAGACTTCGTCGTCAAAGACCGTTAGCATAGCTTCGAGGCTGTGCTGTTCGCTACATACCACGTCAAAATAACTGTTCTTATGAAACTTAAAAATGTTGTGTATAGCTCCTTATAGTTTTAGCGTGAAGTTATGTATTCCATGGGTTACAATTAAAGATAATGTCTAATTGTGGAAAAAATTGTGATAAACCATTATGGTGCGACAAAAAATACGTTGCTACTCGTTCCCCCTAGACGTAAGCGTAATGATTCATAGTGTAAATAATGTCCTAGGTAAATATGTATTTACTATAAAACTGTAAATTTTCATAAAGATCCGTCAAGTAGTTACTGTTTTATAACGAAAAATAGCTACAGACATTATCCCTTACAGCTTAGCTCCTATGGGAAAAAGCGTGATAATTTATAGTCTAAATGTTAATCCGCATCTATCAGATTGCACGTGCAAAACAGACAGATAGACATTTCTAAAAATGCAGCAAAGTGTTTAAATACTCTTTTCGAACATTTCCTAATATTTTTTTTCACTAAGTTCGGCCATTTATTTATTTATTTATATATTTATTTATAGTTAATTAAAACGGTACATCACCAATTACATTAATTAACTTAAAATTAAACACATTATACAAAAACAAAAAAAAAAAACAATAAACTATATTAAACAATAAATAACATTTACAAAATATTCAAATACATTAACAAATTTAATAATACATAAACATTTACAAATTAATATGAAATAGTAGAATCTCTCATATATCTTTTCTCGCAATACATTAGAGCTACTTGCATGATCTTTGCCCACTCGTCGGCAAACACATCAGTCTCAGGGTTGGCAGACAGTAGGGCGTTGAGCACCTCTAGAGTGCGGCATATGGGGGATTTTGCTCTGGCGACAGTTCTACATGCCGGCCTCGCAAACAGATTAGGTCGGTGGCTCTCACGGTGTCGAAGGTATCTGTCAGGTACGTATAGTCTACAGAATAGAGAGTGGAGCTCTGGGCTTTCGATTCGTCCATGTAGAACTTTACAGGCTATGATGAGCTGATTCAGGCCTCGTCTTACCTCCAAAGAGTTAAAGCCTAATATCCCCAGGAGGTAGTTAGTAGGGTACATGTAGGGAAAGAAATAATAAACTCTTTTATGAAGGTATCTGAGAAATGTCTTTTGTACCTTTTCAAGTACTAGAGCCTGGGACGCTGTATGAGGATTCCAGACACATGAGCTAGTCTCGAGTTTACTTCTTACAAGGCCGGTATATAGAACTCTTATGGCATGTGAGTCCTGGAAATCGTTAGAGTTCCGCAAAACAAAGCCTAGCCGTTTAAATGATTCTTTAGCAAGAGCGGAAATATGATCATTAAATGTCAGACCACGGTCAAAGGTTACTCCCAAGTCTTTAATAGTGTGAACACGCGTTATATCATTACCGTCAAGTGTGTACTTGTAATGAATTGGTCGCAGACCACGACCGTAGGTCATGACATAGCATTTTTTTGTGTTAAAAAGTAACTTGTTCCTGGTGCTCCATTGATAGAGAGCGTCAATATCCCTCTGTAAGTTTAAGCAGTCTTCAGTGGTATGGACTTCCAAGGCAATCTTTATGTCATCGGCGTATAAAAGGCAGTTTGCAAATTTGACTCCGGTTGGGAGATCGTTAATCATGATCAGGAATAAAAGTGGGCCTAATACAGATCCCTGACTTACACCCGAACGAGTGGAATACGGCTTAGACTCAAAGCAACCATGCCTGACAAACTGCTTACGGTCTCTTAGGTAGTCAGCAAAGAACTCAAGAAGGCTTGGTGTGAACCCAATATTTGCCAACTTAGTTAAAAGAATGTCATTATCTACCCTGTCAAAGGCTTTGCAAAAATCAAAGTAAAGAACGTCAACTTGCCGGCCCCTGTCCAAGCTTCTAGATATAAAATCCGTGTGAACCATAAGGTTCGAGTCAACGGAGCGACCAGGTCGAAAGCCATGCTGAGCATCAGATAAATGCGTGTTAATCTGTCTATAAAGGATGGCATGGAGTACGTGTTCGAAAAGCCCAGCAATAGCCGGAAGGATGGCAATTGGTCTATGTTCTTCGACGGATGTTTTGTTACTGGTTTTGGGGATCGGAGTTACTCGTGATATCTTCCATTGTTTGGGGTACACACCTGACTGAAGGGCCAAGTTAAAAACATGACAGAGGGGGCCAGCTAAAATATCTTTGCACCCTTTAAGTATGTAGGCGGGAAAGTTGTCAGGGCCAATCGAGTGAATTGATTTCACCTTGTCGATCGCCTTTATTACGTCCTGTTCAGTTACAACGGGAAGGGGAACATAACCACTCCCGGTAAGGCTTATATTTTTTGGGTCTAATTTAGGTATATCAGGCTGGAAAACAGAGGCGAAATACTGGGCAAATGCTTCAGCCGCGTTAACTCCTGAACTAGTTACACCATTACAAGTAACTCTTGGTTCAAAACCCCCCTTTGAACGCAGGCTACCAACAAGGTGCCAAAACTGCCGTGGATGTTTTCTAATATTGCTTTCTGCAGTAGAGTAATATGATTTAAAAGTCTGTCTGGTTCTAGCCTTTAGATCCGAACGTAGTACGCTAAATTCGGTGTGAGTGCGTGAACATCGTGAATGTTTCCATTTTTTATGGAGTTGGTTTTTACGTTGAGTATCACGAATCAGATCTTTTGTAAACCAGACAGGATAACGCCTGTTACGGTAGGGAATTCGGTTTTTCTTTGGGACAGAGGAATCGAATATTTTATATACAATCCTGTAAAAGATATCGGCAGCGGTGGATGCATTTTTGCACATGAGAACGTCCTGCCAATGTGCCAACTGCATTTGTTCATAAAGAAATGCATGGTTTGCCTTACTAAAATGCCAGTCCCTACTCTTTTCAATGTTACTGGGGTCTAACGTTTCACTGCACTTACGTGTAGCAATATGGACAGAAACATCCAGTGGGGGGTGGTATAAATCAAATGGTACCAGCTCCAACCCCACACCATGTTCGCAAGTTACATTAGCGCCCACCCATGTCAGTACCACATCAAGCTTACTCCCGCGCATATTCACAACTTCATTCATATCGTTAAGATTGCAGAAACTTAAAAAATAACAATAGTAGTTGTTTACATTAATAGATGCACTCTTTAAGTTAAGGTCCCCTAGGATTATAACAGTCCCGTTCAAATTAGAGATAAAACTCTCGACTTTACAAAACCAATCCATGTAATCCTCGTCCGTAGCAGAGGGCTTAATGTACACTACACATACAGTTAAACTTAGGCCGCGCATGGTGAAAGTAGCCCACATATCCTCGCCATGGATTGTTTCTAGCTCTTGTCGCCTCCTCAATGTGGCGCCAGGGCACGCAGCTAGTAGCACGCCGCCTCCTAGAGTGAGACGGTCCCTGCGCAAAATGCTCCAATCACCAATTGACAACTCCGAATTCTCAACCGAGTTATCGAGGTTTGTTTCCGTCACCGCTATTAGTTCGTGCTCGGTGAGTATGAGACTCGATCTCCATGTTGATAGTTTGGATTTGAGCCCACGCACATTTTGGTATAATAAACGGAAATGGCTGTTACGTTTACTGGTAACAGGCACTGTAAGAAGTCCTTGGGGCTTTCTAAGGTTTCTCGTTTCGACGAAAATTACGCCTCCATGGTTTAACACATATGTCCTCAGCCCAGTTTTCAGCCGCCATGACTTGATCGGACAGTTTCGACGGAACACCTAGTTTAAAAGATGCATAATTTCCACGAGCTTTGAGCACGTCAACCGAGCAGACGTCGCTTCCACAGATAGTAGTAAGATGATTTCGTACCTGGCTATCAGTTGTACCTTGCTTAACATAAAAGAGGTGAAGGTATCGCCATCTCTCCGACGCCTCCAATCCGGTAGAGCCCGGTGTTGCAATACCGCGTAATACAGACGGTCAAGAGCGACTGCTGCGCCGAACCTCTGTCCAATCATTTACTGTTTGATCAACAGTAGCACACTCAGGGTCTGCCGCTGCAGGTAAAGGTAGGGGGAGCTGGGCGGCAGATGTCAGTGGTTGTTGAATAGTAGACAGCGCCTGAGTACCCGACGCTGTAGCCGCACTAGTGAGCACAGAAGATGATCGTCCGCTTTGCAGTTTATGTTTCTGCGTCTTAGGCTTAGGCCGCGCGACAACAATATTTGAAAGCAGCACCGGATCTGTAGGTAGTGGCGGTAACTCGCTACTTGAAGACAATGTCTGGTTATTTCCATGATCGCATCCCACTTGCTTCATCGATGCACGCGCCCTCGGGGTGCTTGAATCTGCAGATAGCTCCACCACGCTTAAAGATTCCAACTTAGTCAGCACGGCGCTAATTCCATCATTCACTAATTGCATTGTTTGGAAGATTTTAGTGTTGGCATAGTGATTATCCAGTAAACGGCTGACAATGCCGGGAAGTTTATCTATAACAACCTTTCCCAACTCCTCCCGGATAATGGCCCGGATACTGTCAAGTGTAGAGATTTCAGCTGACAGACGACCTCGCCGGTCTCCGCCTCGAAAGGTTGTAACATTGGCCATGTACAGACACGTGAAATTTACAATTTTATTATATGTATAGATACGGATAGATAGCATGATTCAGTATTCGCGCGCGATGGCTTATTATTAGCGTATTTCATATATAACTTTGGTGTTTCTATACCGATTTCTATGATTATTTTTTATGAATTAGTTAATTATGTTAACTTTTTTAAGTAGGGATGACTGAGAGTGTCATAAACGTAAGAGTAGACAAATATAATCAGAAAGCTTCGAACTGCTAAGCTATCGGGAGTTCCACGTGATATTGTGAGTCAACCATAAAAGATAGACAAATGCAGTCGTGGGATATTTTTTATATAATTTTAAGGAGAACATTTCCGTCATACATAATTTCTGCGTAGCTTTAACCATTAAGGTTGCACACGCGACGGAAGCTTAAAAAATGGAGTAACTTCTCCTGTTTTCCCAACATTTCCCTTCACTGCTCTGCTCCTATTGATTGTAGCGTGATGAAAAGTATACTATGACCAACTCAGGAGTATGAAAAATAATTGTACCAAATTTCGTTAAAATCCGTCGAGTAGTTTTTGTTTCTATAACGGTTATACAGACAGACAGACAGACAGACAGACAAAAATTTTACTGATTGCATTTTTGGCATCAGTATCGATCCCTAATCACCCCCTGATAGTTATTTTGGAAATATATTTCGTGTACAGAATTGACCTCTCTACAGATTTATTATAAGTATAGATAGATAGATTGTACCATATATATGAACCATAGATATTATGTGATGATAATGTGAATAAAAAAACAAAACACCTTACAAATACAATACTTGCATTTTTGAAAGATAGAAAAATTAGAAATCAGACTCAGACTCAGACTCAGACTCTCAGAGTCTCGGGTTCGATTCCTGAGTCTGGATTTCTAATTTTTCTATCTTTCAAAAATGCAAGTATTGTATTTGTAAAGTCTTTGGCAAGAAATGCCTATAAAAATTACTTCAGAAAACACCTTTTTTTTCTTGTCTAGTGTGATAGGTTGTCTTTATTAATGTAAACATAAATTAGCTTATAGATGGACTCATTTTAGCACTGGCTTAAACCTTGCTGGTTTTTAGTTGCTATTATTAAGTTAAAATGTTTAACATTGTATTTAATCGATAAATAAATAAAAAAAATAATCTAGCTAATCGAAATAGATAGGTACAGTTGAAAGAAATAGGTATCATGGCGGCCTTCTATGCCTTCTACGGCGTACCATCGCACAGTTTGGAAAAGCCTGCATAGATAGATACTTACATCATCACCTCCTAGATCCACCATCAGATGTCTTCGGATCCTACTAGTTGAGAAGCCGCTAGGCATGGGCACAGCACAGCTTTTGGACGCTATATTGACACCAATCGCATATCTCTCACTATCTGACAAGACTGCTGTACACCTTGATAACTGACCAAGACTTAGAGTCAAAAAGCGGATTTTTTCGATGAGGCCTCGGATTTCTGATGTGTCTATGGGACCTGAAAAAAATATCAATTAAAAATGGTGCGAAAATAACCTTTTTAGGGTTCAGTAGGCAAAAACAGAACCCTTACAGTTTCATCATGTCTGGCCGTCAATCTTGTCTGTCTGTCCGTCCGTATGTCACAGGCATTTTATTAAAAAACTACAAGAAGCATATGTGTCTTGTATATGCCGCTATTTAGTTTGATAGTTAAATAATAAAATAAATATTTTTAGGGGGCATTCCATACATGTAACAGAAGCTAAAAACTTTTTTTGCAAACATCAGCGAGTTACACATCATTCGACAGGTCTTTTGAAATCATTTTAAGGTTTTCAAAAAACTTTTTGATTAATTAAATATTTTTGGAAATAATCGCTCCGAAAGGCGAATAAATTGTTCACCACCCCCATTTTTTTTTAACTGTGTGACCAAAAAAAGTCACACAGATAATGCTTAACAAATAATATAAGCTAAAATAATTTTCAACATGATCGGATATACCGCCTTTGAGTTATTGCCGAAAAACTACAATTCTCAACAAAAAGACGTAAGTGCCATGAACATACGCTCTTTTTTTTTAAGATTAGTTTTATGGAATTGGCACCGCCTTAAACATAGCATTTAGTACCCCTTGAACGTGACGCTAAATCGCATGCCCTCTAGATCCGGCATTAATATATAATCCGGCATTAATATATAATATAGCATAAAATCCGGACAAGTGCATGTCGGGCCACGCACACGTAGCATACCGTATCCCCCCGGGTTAGGTGGTAAAATAATAATAATAATATCCTGGGACAACTCACACAACATCATCTGATTCCAAACTAAGCAGAGCTTGTACTATGGCAACCAGACAACTGATAAACATAGTTATATATTTCTAAATACATACATATTATAGATAAACTACACCCAGACACAGAATAAACCATCATGCTCATCACACAAAGTTTTATTCTGGGTGGGGATCGAACCCACGACCTCTTGCGTAGCAGTCGGATACAGTCCCACCGCGCCACAGAGGCAGTCAAATTGACTAAACGGGCAAAAATATTTTTTGCAATTTAGTTGGGGGGGGTTCAACGTTCAACGTTCAACCTTCAACCCCCCCCCCCCCCACCCCCGGACCTATATAAAGTTGATAACTTACCGATTGCTAAGTCTGATAGTCCACTTATTGATTGTTCAACATCATCAGGCAGGCTCTCAGCATTTGTTACGGGGCCATTTTCAGCATTTTTTGTATTCACTACCTACAACATGATTCAACATATATATTAATACAAAGGTTTTAAATTGTTTCATAACTAAGTTGCTTAGCAACCATTTAATCTCTAATACTTTTGGCAATGGTTGCTAAGTTTTGGCTTGAGTATAGAAAATAATTTATGTAGGTTTTTAAGACTATATCACTGACTTTATAAATACAATAATTGCATTTGGACAGTCCAGATAGGTGGTTCGATTCAGGTCTAGTAACATAGTCTATTCAATCGATGATTATTTAACTGATAAAGATAAATGAATGTAGTTCGTTGCTCCCTATTAATGTATTGGGTGAATATTGTTGTCACAGTTTGATAATGTTACTTAGGTACTAGTTAAGAAAACAATTTACTGTTGTAAGTAAAGATTCTGCGTGATAAATTACGGCCATTCTTTTCTTTCCTTTGAAAAACATGTATACTTATTCATTAAGTAGCAGTAAATTGGCCAATATTTAAGCAAATAAAGTTTTTACATCGTAAGTGGATGCTCCTACTATGTTGTGCCCATTGAGGCTGATGTATCCGATCTCGTGTACTCTTCTAATATTAATGACCTCTTTTTTTGCATCAGTCCTCTAATATGGTGTATAATATAATGGTGGCAGCACCTTACCTGCATAAACAGTTTATAAACAGAGAAACATTGTAAACATTGGCAATTTGAAAAGAGTGACCACGAGTTTTTATTGCCTGTTCTTTTCTCGGGCTTTACCTATTGTTTGCGAACAGGCATTACCAGTAAATGTAGAATCGACTTTTCACAAGTGTAGTATTTTACTTCCTAAGTGAATAAATGATTTTTATTATATTTATTATTATTATAGTCCAGACTGGACTATGTTACTAGACCTCAAATTTCGCTATCCTTTTATGCTCGCGAGTTGGGCCCTCGCATGCGCCATCTAGCCGGTAGTTCAAGAACTATCACGGCTTTTGTTATTGCTTCGTTACAGAGCATTTTAACAAATGATTATGTCGCAGGCCGAATATTATAGTAATTTTATAGGCATTTCTTGCCAATTACTTTATAAATACAATTGCATTTTTTAAAAGTCTCGGGTTCGACTCGTGGGTCTGGACTCCAAATTTTGCTATCTTTCAAAAATAGAATTTATGTATTTATTAAGTAATTGGCAAGAAATGCCTATAAAATTACTATTATACCACTGACCTTCAATGAAATTTAAAGACTGGAAAAGGATATAATATACCATTGCCAACAGTTTATAATAATTAAAAAGAAAACAACTCACACAAGGACACATGTGGAAAATCGAACTCACAACTACATAGGCAGCAGCCATAGAAATTCCCACCGAGGATTTTTTTTTTAAATTTAATTGGCAATGTCAGATTATTGGTTCCAGAGTGGGTCTACGTCGGTAGTATAATGGACAGGATTCGAACCCGCGACCTCACGATTGCGAGTCCGATGCCTAACCATTAGGCTACCGCCGCTTTTAAAAACAGACAGCATTGGTTATTTTCTTCTAAAAATGAGATGTAGAAACTCATAACTTTGGCTAAAAATGAATCCAAAATTACGAGTCCCTCCACCACACATCGGCGGAATTCGGCACAGGCACTGTTATCATAAAAAAAAAACTACTTACACCAACTGTCACATTTGAAGTAGATGGTTCAGGACTAATAGACTTTCTTCGTAATTCATTCTCAGAAACCAGGCTAGGTCTTTTCTTAGAGTTCTTTTTCTCATCACCTTTGACATATCGTATGCAGGCTTCAACTAAATCCAATTCACTGTTTACATCTAAGTAATCCAGGGAGAATAATTCAATTGCTGTGCTTATTTGGACATCAAGAAAACTTCTGTCGTTCAGTACATCTTTTGTATGCATACATATTACCTGCAAAAGATATTTGCCGCAATATTAATATGCTACTTGGTGGATATAAAAAGAACCCAGATTTGAAACAACCGTTTTCATACTTCCATGTGAGAAATCATCTTGCAATGCATAGCAAGGGCTCTGCAGTTGTGCAAACTCCTACTACACGACATAGGCAGTAGAAATAAGGTGCGATCTAGGGGGTCAATTCACGTATTTAAAGCAGTGCAGTTGCAGTTAAGTTTCGATTAAAACGGCCATTTTTGTATTCTTGTAACTTTGGGACCGATCTTAAAAACGCTTGCGCATTATATTAGAATGTCGTTATTGCGCTCTCGAGACGCATACTTGACGCAAGCGTATTTGAGATCGATCCCAAAGTTACAAGAATACAAAAATGGCCGTGTTAATCGAAACTTAACTGCAAGTAAACTGCAACTGCACTGCTTTAAATACATGAATTGACCCCCAGAATGAGGTTCTGGGGCATGTGAAGCAGTACCGGCCAAGTGTGAATGGCTCACGCGACACGTAATGCCCCCCCCCCCCCCCCCCCATTGCCTATCATCCTCTAATTCAGACCTTATATATGAATTTTATTAACTAGATCTATCAATTACAATAAACTTATTTTATTATAACTAACTTAAAATGTATATTTATTTGACAGCAATCGGTATTCCATTGGTTATGGTCATTCGGCAGAGGCTTCCTCCAACTTTTTCTACAATACTCTAGCCTTAGCACTTCTTGTCCATAGCTTTCCACCTTTCTTTTAAATGTAATCTCTCCATGTTTTATTTTGGCATTCTCTGTTCCTTTTCTCAATTCATGGATACCAGGTTCTTTCTTCTTCTACTCCACTGATCCCTTTCTCTTATGGAACTGCCTATAAACATGTACTAAATATAACCTGGCAAACCTGACCAATCACCAGGTTGAAGTATAAAAAACTTTTTTACAAAAAAATATTACCGATTTTTTATTTCTCACTTTTTAGTGGGTTGGTTTGTAATTTGCTTATGTTACAATAGGCTTTTGTCAACTGCTCAAATCCCTTTACAAAATATTGCTTTCCCCGATGCAGGGCCGTTAATTATTGAGGAGTTCACATGATAGTTCACTATCAGCTCTATTACATTGTGTAATAGTAGTACGACGAGAATAAAATGCTACTCAATATCATATTAAAGTAATTGAATCGCAAACCATGAAATATTGAATAGGTCTGGTCGTCATTTGTGGTCTTCATCATCAGTTCTACTTCACCAATAGGTGCTTTTTGAGAGTAAATGCACGAATCACTATGAAATGAACCTAAATCAGTGTAGGTGTGCCTTTAATATTTGAAGATTTCCCTCGATTTCTCCGGGATCCCGTCATCAGATCGTGATCTGATGACAATGGGACCAACTTGGGAGTATACCCTTTCAAACACAAAAAGAATTTTTCAAATCGGTCCAGCCGTCTTTGCGTAATCGGTGAACAAACATACAATAAAAAAAAAAAAGAAAAAGAAAAACATACAGACGAATTGAGAACCTCCTCCTTTTTGAAGTCAGTTGAAAACTTAACTTTGTGCAGTAAATACATCAGTATCAGTGCAGAATTAACAGTTCTACACAACAGTAATCACAGAGCTTGCATGGAGACAGAGGAAACTGTCCCCATGCAAGCTCTGCATATTCTACTTGAGTGCACTGGCATCGCACAGATCCGAAAAGTGACCCTGGGATCACCAAGGTCACTAACGGATACCCTGAGAAGTTTAGGAAAGCTAATATGCTTCTGGAGAGGTGTGCTGGTTGCAGTAATAGCCACCATGGCTCACAAACAATGGTCACACCCAGGACTAAGTGCAGAAACCACACCCACCATAGCAGTGCTTGACCTTAATGATGACGTCGATCAGTGCAGAAGGTCCTTAGTACACAATTCTTAATATTATAGGTACAAAGAAGAATTTCCGGCAACATATATTTATACTAGCTGCCCCACGCAACTTTGTCTGCGTCAATTTTTCCAGTTTTTGCAACATTTTTCATTGCTTCTCTCCTATTGGTTGTACTGTAATGTTATACAGCCTATATCCTTCCTCCATAAATGGGCTATCCAACAGTAAAATAATCTATACCAATAAAAAATCGTTTTTGACCAAAAATTCTTTTACTGGATAGCCAATTCAAGAAAGGCTATGAGCTATACAACATCACGTTACAACCAATAGGAGCAGAGTAGCAATGAAAAGTGTTGCAAAAACTGTGAAAATTGACCCAAACAAACAAACTCGTCAGCTTTATAATATCTATTATTATAGACAAAGTTAGCTCTGGAAATTTTTTATCCTTTACCACTGAAATACATACCTGTTTACATTTTTGAATCAGATTGTCTGCTTCAAATAACAAAGCGTACTCATAAACTTGACAAACATTAGACGGTTTTATCTGCTTCCAAATATATCTTATACATTCTCTTTCAACATGTTCCATTAACATATACTTCTTGGCAGTGTAACATAGTTCATATGCAATCTCTATAGAGTTTATGTTTAATTTCCCAGTGTAAATGTATCTAAAAATGTTAAGATATTTATATTACCTAATATTTTCTCTAAACAATTATAAATCTATGTTTGTTTTTCCTCTATGCATTTTGAAACCATTTATCTAGAGGCCAATTCAAGTATTAAAAGCAGTGCAGTTGCAGTTAAGATTTGATTAATAGGGCCATATTTGTATTCTTGTAACTTTGGGATTAGTCTCAAATACGGACACATATTTGATGCAAGTGTATTTGAGATCAATTCAAAAAGTTACGAGAATACGAAAATGGCAGTTTTAATCAAAACTCAACTGCAACTGCACTGCTTTAAATAAGTGAATTGGCCCGCAGAATATGATGAAACTTTAATAGGCTGTTCAAGGGTTCCTGGATCAAAAAGCAGCCAGGTTCAGCTAGTTTCAATATTTTTCAGTGTCCACAACAGTGAGAAAAGCAAATAAAATCGTGATGAGATGAATAAAAAATATATTAACAGTCTCGGTAACATAACAATGACTGAAGGGCATAAATGGAAGAAAAGAACATGTGTACCAACCCAAGGGCAGGTAGATAGTGATGATCACACATGCTTTTTATCAAGGAAAAGCCACACATTGGTAAATGGGAGAACTTAGATACTTTCAGGGGAGAAGAGATAAGCCTTCTAGCTCTGATCCCCCTCTCCTGAATCCATCACTTATAATAATGAACAATATATGGACTTTGCTACACAGTGTAGTGGTGGGTTAAGTGACCAAGCAGAGATCTAAGGGCAGATGATAACTTTAGGCACAGCCTGCAGCCTCATCAGACAAGAAGTCTGGAATTGTATAATTAGAACTTACTCTAGCAGAGCCATGAACGTCGCTGGCTGAACATCTATTATAGGAATCGGATCATTCTTCTCAGCCATATCACCGTAGAACATTGCCTCAAAGACAGGCGAAGCCATTGACAAAATCAATTTATGACAGGCAATGACAACCTGATCAGATTCAGCTTCTGTTCCCACCAAAAAGTTGCAATCAGACCATTGCCCTGTCTCCAAAAGGTAAGATCCTCTTTGATTGACTTCTATACATAGCTGATTATCTGCAGCGATTGCAGCCGCTACCTCCATTATTCAAGTTTCTTGAATTCCAAGATTTTACGTATGATATCGTACGTGTTTTCAATTAACAATCAAACGACTAATAACTATTTTAATATCTTATTATTTATTACGAAGTACCTAGGTACAATATAAATATTTTTAAAAGGAGGTATATTTTCTGCTACCCATAAAGTGGCTTTATCACAGGGCTACATACGATCACTTGTATCTGTCACATTTAGCGGAACATTAAATACTGAAAGTGAAAACGAAAACTGAGTGTGTGTACGATGAAAACTGGCAGTTTTTTTACAGATAAAAGTGATGTTTATGGGGCGTCTAAACGGGTCATTTTTTACGGCACTATTGGCAACTAATTGCTCGGCCAATAATGGCAATATGTCTACAATTGTATGACGCATGATCCAATCTTCTAAACAGGCTATACAACCCGGCAACAATAAAATAGAGGGCAACTGAAACAACAACAAAATTGGCTAGGCAACATTGCGGAAAATAGATCGTTCACCGATCGTCCGGCAACCATCAAATCAATATTGGAGAGTACTGCCATGTTGCCGGCCACAGCATAGCCGCCACAAATTGCCATAAAAAATGGCCCATTTTAAACGCCCCTTTAAGGGGCGTCTAAACGGGCCATTTTTTACGGCAATTTGTGGCGGCACTATTGGCAACTTATTGCCCAACCATCACAAAAATGTAACTGATGGCCAAGTAATCTATGGTTAGGCAATGTATGGCAATATGTCGGCAATAGTATGGCGCATGACCCAGACTCATAAGCGGGCAACACAACCCAGCAACAATGGCCAAACTCTATGACATATAATTTGGTTGAACTGTCGCTAATGACATCTGAAAATTTTTGATATTGACTATGACTAGAAATATGAAAACTTTCTGATGCTCTTTGTTTCTGTTGTTCTCTTGTTTCGTCCAAGTCAAATTTGTTTTTAAAAAAACTAGGAAGTAAATAAGAAATTATTTATTTAATCATTTATTGCATGATGTTGTTACAGGCAGTCCATAAACATACATAGACCCCGTAAGGGTGCTGCAAAATACAAAATAAATACAAAATTTATTTATTTGCAAAAACATGTGTAAGGTAGATACAGACGTGTTAAGTTATTGTTGGATCAACATGTTTTACCGATATCAGTGTACAAAATTCAGATTACAATATAATTTTAAAATACAATATGAATAAAATAGAAAACTTAGGTAATAAAATCTGCAACAATTAATGTAATAATATGAATCAATAGACATAAAAAACAAAATACAATCTTTGACAGAATAATAGCATTTTTCGACTAACAAGTTTTTTAATTTACTCTTAAATGCATTTAAATTTAATATCTTAAAACATTTTGGAATTTTATTGTATATAATAGGCGCCATACATACGACACTATTGTACAATAGAGTGGTTTTAGATCGATGTAAACAGAGTCTATCGTTATCACGTCGATTACGGATCACTCTATCACACAGACGTGGAAACAGATGAGGATTATTTGTTACAAATAGAGCTATTTCAATAATATATAATGATGGAAGTGTTAGAATTCTGTGCTTTCTAAACATTGGTATGCAGCTATCTGTATTTTGGAGTCCAAACATTGCGCGAATGCAGCGCTTTTGCGTTTTAAATATATTTTCGAGTAGCCCCAGAAGATAATACCAAATCTCAGGGACGATTCAACGAGACCATAATATGCTGTTAATATTGTGTTAGTATTAATTACGAGCGAGAGTTTATATAGGGCGTATGAAGAACTACTAATTTTTTTACATAAGCTATCTACAAAAGGTTTGAAATTTAATTTCTTGTCAATTATTAGACCAAGAAATCGTGTCGTATCAGTTTCGGAAATAATAGAATCTTTGTAGACTATCTTAATGTCAGATGGACTTTCTGATCTTTGATCAAAATGCATAATATTAGTTTTATTTAAATTATTTTTTAAATTATTATTATCAAGCCATTTAATTATGCTTAGATATTAATGATTTATTGATGTCAAATTCATAAGTGTCAATATTATTACATGTTACGGTAACCGTACTATCGTCAGCAAATAACTAATTAAATTAATAACTAGATATTAGGTACTACATACTATTCAGAAATATAATATTATAATGCATCTTGCATATCTATACTAATATTATAAAGCGGAAGAGTTTGTTTGTTTGTTTGTTTAAACGCGCTAATCTCAGGATCTACTGGTCCGATTTGAAAAGTTCTTTTTTTGTTGGATAGCCCATATATAACATCGCGCTACGACTAATAGGAGCGGAGAAGCGACGAGAAATGTTTAAAAAACGGAGAAAAATTACGCATACGAAGTTGCGCGGGACAGCTAGTGTATTATATAGTATTATAATTATGTACTTAGTGTTTGATGAGATACCAACCAAATGTTAGAAACCCACATTTAACACATATCGAAGCAAGGGACATCATTAATGGCTTTGTAGAGTTGGTTCAAAATGAAAGGTCGCAAAAATATCGTGACCATACTCTGGTATTCATGATTATAGGGATATTTCTCCTTGGTGACAGTTAGTTAGTCAGTTAGTATGAAGTAATAGCTTGGCTTATTACTTCATTAAAAGTACAAGCAGTAGAGCTTGTACAATTAATAAAAGATATTGTATTGGAAGAGAAGCAGGATCGTCGCCATTGGATCTTATGTGTGACCAAGGTCTCACCTTTCGACCTGGTCTTGGTAAATCAAAAAGCAGGACAGAACTTAAGTACTTATATTTTATGATAGCTAAAGATGTTGGCACATGGAAAGACATCAAGTTTATTTATAACATAAACAGCAAATTGGGTCACACTATAGCGCTGCCTAAATTGAATGTGTATCATGTCATCCCCAACAAAATAAAAAAAAATATAGTGAGTGTTGCAGCACAAGTGCTTAGTGCTTGGACAGCTGCAATGTTGAAATACACAAATGCTTCTAGTAAGTAAACTTAATTCTCATAAAACCCCGTGTAATAGCAACCATAACTTCACCAGAAAAAAGTACAAAACATAACCCAAGTCTAGTTCTAAGCACCTGTAACTTCCTATATCTACCAATTAACTACCTGCTGCTTAAATAGATGCCAGTATGTTACGATTAATCGATTTTTAATAATAAATTATTTACCAAAAAAACGATTTTACTAATCTCTGTTGCCTTCATAAAAATATGAACAATTCTTTACATAAATCTACTACATAATCCAATAGAACTGTAATAAAATAGAAAAAACTAAATACAAGTGTAAATTTATTCTTTATTTAATAACAAAATAAAATCAGTAGATGAGAATCGATACACAAATTCAAAATCTTTATTATGTTATGATATGACTGGCAACACCGAAGCTTACAATAAAACAACAAATAACTGTCAAAATTATTTATTATGATTTTTACTTTTATTCATAAATTATAAGTACTCTCTACCGAGAATGGTTCGTTATGACTTACGCACCAGCGCCGGCGCTTGTTTTTAGATGCAACTGAAGCCATGGTGAATGTTCTTAGTGGCTGGATGTCACCAACGACGGTTAGTATCTACTTAGTTATCCAAATCTGCTGTGCTGCCTACACACACAATTCATGATTTTGAAACTTTCAATTCATCTCTTGGACTTGATAATACAATAAGTAGTACATATTTCATAAAACTTAAAGCAAGCACCATTCACTGTGTATCGTTTTATCAAGCTTTCAATTCTCAAACTTCCTAATGTTTCTATATATACCTATTAAAAGTAACAAATGTTTTTATTACAGATCAGAAACACGTTTGCGCAACATGTTGGATGACTGCTACGAGAAATGTGCATAGGTATAATTTAGCAAGATGATAACAGACATGTTAACAATTTGAATTTGGAATAATATCATATTGTCTTGTTTTCAGAATGTATCTCTTACCTGTACCACCTCCAGTACTAGGGACATTAATGGGAAGATTAGGTGATGAAGTACCTTCTGCAAGTGTTGCATTAAGTATTTACTTGGATAAATTGCATAGAAGTAGTCTGTGTCATAAGCCGAAAGCCATTAGAACGGTATATGTCTAAGGCAAGAGAGTGCATGAGCCTGCAGATGGCACCTGGCGATGGTGGCAGAAGTTGATTTGAGGAGCAGAATAATACCTGAGAGCTTATCTGGAAATCCTGATCTGCTCAATGAAATCGAGCCTGCTATTATCATTTGTGATGCAACATGATATGTTTATCTGCAAACTAGTAGTAACTATTTTTTTTTTTAAAGACATAGTTTACATAAATATCAAAATTTGTTAAAGCCATTTACGGTATGTCATGATGGTCATATTCTAGATTGAGTTGGCAATTGGGACATATCAACAGCCCGGTCATACTATGTGGTAAGCAAAGATGTGGTGAGCATGTATGAATAAATGGCACCTACACATTAGAAGTAAATAATGAAATTAAGAGCACCCTAGTGTAAGTGAGAGCTTAAAATTAATATCAATTCGTTTTATCATAAACTAGGCTTGTAGAAAGCAGTAATTGAAAATATTTCAATTATCGTTTTTTACAAGCCTAGTTTATGATAAAACAAAATGATATGATGATTTTAAGCTTTGAATTGCGACCTCATACAGAGTAGTAATCACTTATGCATGTTTGTATGGTAGAATCATTGACTAGGATGCCCTTAAAGATGTTATCCCTCTAATTATAGGTATTTAATTAGAAAGAGAGTAAAGTCCAGACATATTGGTAGCAGAACTTATTTTACTAATTTATTATTAAAATGTTGTCAATACTATAGATGCTATCTCAGGTTATTGCTGCAGTTGTTGGAAATATAACTGTAGGTTGCTGTGCCCATGTTGACACTGACATGGTATTTGGGCGGGGGTACTTAGATATGATGAGATATATCTACCCCAGCTAAGTTTTTGGATGACATATTCGATAAAATACTCTTATGTAAAAACCAAACTGTGTACTTTAACTAATAAAACATTTGATCCTAAATTATTTTGCCTTTTTATTTATTTTCAAGCTTTTTCCAGAATTTGGTAAATGTGGTAAGAACCATGTTCAGAAAATTGTAATGTATATGAGAAAAAATATGTTGTGTTTATTGTACTGGAAAAGTTATTGTATAAAAAGTAAAAACATATACAGAGTGCACAGGCGCTAGGTTAACCTATGCAGCATAAAGTTATAACTTAAGATAAACACAAACTATGGAATATGTAAAGGAAAATATATTTAAATGAAATAATGTAATCTTTATTTTATTTTCTCATTACATAGGTTCGTGAATTGTAAATGTTATCATTGATGACAATGATTGACGATGGGTTAACTCACTTCTGACTCTCTCACTGTCGACTTGGTGTCCAGCAGTACACGACAACAATTCTATTGCTTGAGTGCGATCTGATGTGGACTCGCCGCGCTCCTCTGTTGTGTGTGGTTGTGGAGACATTGCTTGACCTTGAGGGTGCCACACAGTCCTATGAATAAGCCACCAAGTAATAAAATTGCATACATGGTGTACCTAATGATGGCTTTCGTGGGCTTCTGCTCTCACATTCAACGCCTCTTGTTGGGTTTTTACAATTTCCAGGCAGTGCTTGATGTGATTCAGTTGTTTAGAATTTGCGCTTCACATATCGATGTCGTTGCTTTATGCTGTAAGTATATGGGTAAGGTCAAGGTGCACAGTATCTATTCATTTTCGTTCAAATGTTCGCACGATGTTACATCACTGTAAGTGGCAGTAGTACAAATAATTTGATGTTGGAACTATTCCCATCGCCGCTCCGCAATTTCGTGTAGGTACTGGTATCATCGGTGGTCGATTCAGTTCATAGGTACTGCTCATTGGAGACCATTGGCAGTTCACTTTAAATATTACGACTATAGAGGTCAGTGTTCTTAGTTGACTTCATTTTTCAGTACCTATCAAAGACGACTAAAATCTTTTACAAATAACCTAAAACAACATGACACCTGACAACACAGAATTTAGCAATAAGTCACGGCGCGGCGTCACCCACAGCAAACTTCATGTCGCGTAGACAAGGATAACTCATGCCATAATGCGGAAAATCTATCGCTCAGCGATCGCCCGGCAACCTATCAAATCAATATTGACCAATATTGGTGGCCATACAAAACATGTATTGCCATATGGTCGGAACATTACGTCAATATTACGGTCTTGCCAGTATTGCTAGCAATGTTGCCGGCAACAGCATTGCCGCCACAAATTGCCGTGAAAAATGGCCCGTTTAGACGCCCCTTAACTCTAACTACAGGAAAACATAAGCGGTAGAATAAATTAAATGTGTCGTAAAAGGAATTAAAGGATTCGACAGGGTCATTATTATCAAAACAATCACTAAAAGTTAATGGGTTGAGGCATTCTTTAAATTTCCTAACATTATCATCTTGTAGATCTCGTTTTTCAATGTACCAATATTTAAAAGCGACACTTGTTTTTACTGGACACGTTAGCAACTGGGCTGTGTGGTCGGACAACGCAAACTCAAGTATTTGAACTCTACACTTAGAAACATTGTATATAAAGTTATCTATACAGGTACCGCTAATTATCCGGGTTGGTTGCTTAAGTGCCCACTTTAAATTATAAGACAATAATAAATTCAGGAAATCTGTGGATATTCTAGTTTTATTGAGGATATTTATGTTAAAGTCGCCACACAGAACTACTTTATATTTACTAAAGCAAAACTTGGTAAGCAATGCGCTAAATCTATCGAAAAACAGAGCAATATCTTCCTGAGCTGTCTTTGGTGGTCTATATATGCAGATAACTAGCAATTTATGATCGATTAGCTCAATTCCTGCAACTTCAATTATTCCTTCCCTATTTGATTCCCTATTTGAATTATTCCTCCCCTTATTGAGAGAAATTATTATTTTTATTAATTATTTATTTATTTAGCAAATATTCGATGTGTCTTGCTATGTAATGCTGTGTGTACAGATTCATTACGCGAAAACCTCCTCCTCCCTTGTGTTTTGTAAATTTTATATTTCATTAATGATTATAGTATATACGTAATATATTACGTATATACTATAATCATTAATGAAATATAAAATTTATAAGTTTTATATTTACAGACTAAAGAAAATGAGCCTAGAAGTTCACTCTCAAAAAGAGTGTCAAGGTAGCGAAGTGTGAAGTCTCAAACTGGACATAATATTGAGACACGGCATAATCGGAATATCACCAGAGATAATGAAGGAGAGAGTTTATTTCCATCTTCTTCATCCGGGAGGCCCATAACTACAGACGATGAATCACTTGTTATCCTTGATGTACGTAAAATAGACAGAAAATTTACACCAAGCGGTCTTCAGCAGGATAAACTTGTTCCTAAATTAAAAAGAACAATTGTTTCTAAAACTAAAAAAATCAAATCCATTACTGACAAAAACAGACGATTGAAAAAAAGTTGCCAAGTTTTCCGCTGTAATAGCTAATATAAAACAAAAATTAAATGATGATATAAACCAAACATTTAAATTAACTTCTCAAAAGCCTCGTATTCGTGAAGCCTACCGTCACGGATCCTGGTCGCTGAACTTTGACAGGTTAATCAAAGATAATGTCAAGTTTTCTATTGATTTACGGTCTAAATAAACAATATGCAAAAGGTGTAACAGGCAATGTATCAAAAAGTAATTATTTGAAAAAAGTTATTTTGTTCCAAAATAAATAAGATGATTACTAAACACAAAACATTGTTAATATTACACTTATTTAACCCCATCATAATGGGCCTTTAAGGACTTTTACAGATCATGACGCCGCAACAACAGCGGTACCAATCACTTTTTTGCTGTTGTATACCTACGTGCTTTCTTTTAGTTCCGATACGATAGCATAACTGATCTAACTAGGTCGTGCAAAATCCAAATCCAACATTTTTTCTTATTTTTTATGTTTCAGCGTATCACGCAAAATCCACTAAATGGATTTTGTTAAGGTTTTCACAGTTTGGTTGCTTGGGTCCAACTTAAAATCTAAGCCATGTTTCATCTAAATCTGGCGTGTGGAATCAGAGATACTGCTCAACTTGCTAGAAGGCTAGAACTACGGAAACGTAGATCTAAGGCCTAAGTCGCGCGCAAAGGCTGGTTATAGATATTTATTTATTTATTTATTTTATTTATAGTTAATTAAAACGGTACATCACCAATTACATCAATTAACTTAAAATTAAACACATTATACAAAAACAAAAAACATTAAACTATATCAAACAATACATAAAATTTATAAAATATTCAAATACATTAATAATTTTAACAATACATAAACATTTACAAATTAATATGAAATAGTAGACTCTCTCATATATCTTTTCTCGCAATACATTAGAGCTACTTGCATGATCTTTGCCCACTCGTCGGCAAACACATCAGTCTCAGGGTTGGCAGACAGTAGGGCACCTCTAGAGTGCGGCATATGGGGGACTTTGCTCTGGCGACAGTTCTACATGCCGGTCTCGCAAACAGATTAGGTCGGTGGCTCTCACGGTGTCGGAGGTATCTGTCAGGTACGTATAGTCTACAGAATAGAGAGTGGAGCTCTGGGCTTTCGATTCGTCCATGTAGAACTTTACAGGCTATGATGAGCTGATTCAGGCCTCGTCTTACCTCCAAAGAGTTAAAGCCTAATATCCCCAGGAGGTAGTTAGTAGGGTACATGTAGGGAAAGAAATAATAAACTCTTTTATGAAGGTATCTGAGAAATGTCTTTTGTACCTTTTCAAGTACTAGAGCCTGGGACGCTGTATGAGGATTCCAGACACATGAGCTAGTCTCGAGTTTACTTCTTACAAGGCAGGTATATAGAACTCTTATGGCATGTGGGTCCTCAAAACAAAGCCTAGCCGTTTAAATGATTCTTTAGCAAGAGCGGAAATATGATCATTAAATGTCAGACCACGGTCAAAGGTTACTCCCAAGTCTTTAATAGTGTGAACACGCGTTATATCATTACCGTCAAGTGTGTACTTGTAATGAATTGGTCGCAGACCACGACCGTAGGTCATGACATAGCATTTTTTTGTGTTAAAAAGTAACTTGTTCCTGGTGCTCCATTGATAGAGAGCGTCAATATCCCTCTGTAAGTTTAAGCAGTCTTCAGTGGTATGGACTTCCAAGGCAATCTTTATGTCATCGGCGTATACAAAGGCAGTTTGCAAATTTGACTCCGGTTGGGAGATCGTTAATCATGATCAGGAATAAAAGTGGGCCTAATACAGATCCCTGACTTACACCCGAATGAGTGGAATACGGCTTAGACTCAAAGCAACCATGCCTGACAAACTGCTTACGGTCTCTTAGGTAGTCAGCAAAGAACTCAAGAAGGCTCGGTGTGAACCCAATATTTGCCAACTTAGTCAAAAGAATGTCATTATCTACCCTGTCAAAGGCTTTGCAAAAATCAAAGTAAAGAACGTCAACTTGCCGGCCCCTGTCCAAGCTTCTAGATATAAAATCCGTGTGAACCATAAGGTTCGAGTCAACGGAGCGACCAGGTCGAAAGCCATGCTGAGCATCAGATAAATGCGTGTTAATCTGTCTATAAAGGATGGCATGGAGTACGTGTTCGAAAAGCCCAGCAATAGCCGGAAGGATGGCAATTGGTCTATGTTCTTCGACGGATGTTTTGTTACTGGTTTTGGGGATCGGAGTTACTCGTGATATCTTCCATTGTTTGGGGTACACACCTGACTGAAGGGCCAAGTTAAAAACGTGACAGAGGGGGCCAGCTAAAATATCTTTGCACCCTTTAAGTATGTAGGCGGGAAAGTTGTCAGGGCCAATCGAGTGAATTGATTTCACCTTGTCGATCGCCTTTATTACGTCCTGTTCAGTTACAACGGGAAGGGGAACATAACCTCTCCCGGTTAGGCTTATATTTTTTGGGTCTAATTTAGGTATATCAGGCTGGAAAACAGAGGCGAAATACTGGGCAAATGCTTCAGCCGCGTTAACCCCTGAACTAGTTACACCATTACAAGTAACCCTTGGTTCAAAACCCCCCTTTGAACGCAGGCTACCAACAAGGTGCCAAAACTGCCGTGGATGTTTTCTAATATTGCTTTCTGCAGCAGAGTAATATGATTTAAAAGTCTGTCTGGTTCTAGCCTTTAGATCCGAACGTAGTACGCTAAATTCGGTGTGAGTGCGTGAACATCGTGAATGTTTCCATTTTTTATGGAGTTGGTTTTTACGTTGAGTATCACGGATCAGATCTTTTGTAAACCAGACAGGATAACGCCTGTTACGGTAGGGAATTCGGTTTTTCTTTGGGACAGAGGAATCGAATATTTTATATACAATCCTGTAAAAGATATCGGCAGCGGTGGATGCATTTTTGCACATGAGAACGTCCTGCCAATGTGCTAACTGCATTTGTTCATAAAGAAATGCATGGTTTGCCTTACTAAAATGCCAGTCCCTACTCTTTTCAATGTTACTGGGGTCTAACGTTTCACTGCACTTACGTGTAGCAATATGGACAGAAACATCCAGTGGGGGGTGGTATAAATCAAATGGTACCAGCTCCAACCCCACACCATGTTCGCAAGTTACATTAGCGCCCACCCATGTCAGTACTGGCCGTGTGGTGCCGGCTTGGCCGTGTGGTGCCGGCTTAAGAATAGTACCACCCCATCTCTACCCGTGGGTGTCGTCAAGGCGACTAAGGGATTTCACACCGGAGGACGGGCAGCAGCGTCCTCTGCGTACTTAAAGCCTTACTGCGATCGCCAACCCGCTCGCCAAGCGTGGCGATTATGGCAATTACCCCCAGGATCTACATACTAGTAGGTTCTACTGGGGAGACCCGTGCCCAGCAGTGGGCCATCTTATGGGTTGATATGTATGTCAGTACTACATCAAGCTTACTCCCGCGCATATTCACAACTTCATTCATATCGTTAAGATTGCAGAAACTTAAAAAATAACAATAGTAGTTGTTTACATTATTAGATGCACTCTTTAAATTAAGGTCCCCTAGGATTATAACAGTCCCGTTCAAATTAGAGATAAAACTCTCGACTTTACAAAACCAATCCATGTAGTCCTCGTCCGTAGCAGAGGGCTTGATGTACACCACACATACAGTTAAACTTAGTCCGCGCATGGTGAAAGTAGCCCACATATCCTCGCCATGGATTGTTTCTAGCTCTTGTCGCCTCCTCAATGTGGCGCCAGGGCACGCAGCTAGTAGCACGCCGCCTCCTAGAGTCAGCCGGTCCCTGCGCAAAATGCTCCAATCACCAATTGACAACTCCGAATTCTCAACCGAGTTATCGAGGTTTGTTTCCGTCACCGCTATTAGTTCGTGCTCGGTTAGTATGAGACTCGATCTCCATGTTGATAGTTTGGATTTGAGCCCACGCACATTTTGGTATAATAAACGGAAATGGCTGTTACGTTTACTGGTAACAGGCACTGTAAGAAGTCCTTGTGGCTTTCTAAGGTTTCTCGTTTCGACGAAAATTACGCCTCCATGGTTTAACACATATGTCCTCAGCCCAGTTTTCAGCCGCCATGACTTGATCGGACAGTTTCGACGGAACACCTAGTTTAAAAGATGCATAATTTCCACGAGCTTTAAGCACGTCAACCGAGCAGACGTCGCTTCCACAGATAGTAGTAAGATGATTTCGTACCTGGCTATCAGTTGTACCTTGCTTAACATAAAAGAGGTGAAGGTATCGCCATCTCTCCGATGCCTCCAATCCGGTAGAGCCCGGTGTTGCAATACCGCGTAATACAGACGGTCGAGAGCGACTGCTGCGCCGAACCTCTGTCCAATCATTTACTGTTTGATCAACAGTAACACACTCAGGGTCTGCGGCTACAGGTAAAGGTAGGGGGAGCTGGGCGGCAGATGTCAGTGGTTGTTGAATAGTAGACAGCGCCTGTGTACCCGACGCTGTAGCCGCACTAGTGAGCACAGAAGATGATCCTCCGCTTTGCAGTTTATGTTTCTGCGTCTTAGGCTTAGGCCGCGCGACAACAATATTTGAAAGCAGCATCGGATCTGTAGGTAGTGGCGGTAACTCGCTACTTGAAGACAATGTCTGGTTATTTCCATGATCGCATCCCACTTGCTTCACCGATGCACGCGCCCTCGGGGTGCTTGAATCTGCAGATAGCTCCACCACGCTTAAAGATTCCAACTTAGTCAGCACGGCGCTAATTCCATCATTCACTAATTGCATTGTTTGGAAGATTTTAGTGTTGGCATAGTGATTATCCAGTAAACGGCTGACAATGCCGGGAAGTTTATCGATAACAACCTTTCCCAACTCCTCCCGGATAATGGCCCGGATACTGTCAAGTGTAGAGATTTCAGCTGACAGACGACCTCGCCGGTCTCCGCCTCGAAAGGTTGTAACATTGTCCGAGCCCTTGGGAGAAGCCTCGCCGGAACAAACATTGCGCTGGGTCAAAAGTGCGGTGGCGTCGTATTTATCAACTTTGTGTAATTTGGAACGGCACTCGACACACAGCCAGGTCGATATAAACTCAGGAGATGAGTTCGCAAAAGCCTCCATAGTAACGTTTGCGCACAGTAAATCGTAGCCGCCACCACAACCCGAACAATCAATTTTAATTTCCTCGATTTGTTTCTTACACCCTGAGCAAGTGTGCGACTGAGAAAACGACATTCTGATAGTGTCGATGTAATGCTTATAAAGAAAATCGGATATTATTCGGGCTCCGGAATGTACACTCGACAACCGGTAGCGCGCGTCAGTAAAAATCCCAAAAGGCTTGAGTTCAGATTATGGTCTTAGCGCTCTTCGTAAACGCAACTTGTGAATGTAAAAGATATCGCAGTAGTTCAGTGCTGGAACGCGCCAGAATCAGGGACCGCCCCTTCCATTGACAGTTGTGACGGTGTTAACGTACGCAAAAGTGAACTTTATGATCAACGCTTATGGGCTATGTTTCAGTGTACTTACAGTGTTTACTATGATTTAGCACTTTATTATAACTTATAGAATCACTTTAGTGTAATGTTTATTTTCACTATTGCAGAGTCCACAGTGTTAGCACTTATTAATAAACTAGTTTATATCACTAAACGTATTATAACAGGCACAAAAATGTCGTCGATTCGGTATAATTAAATTTATTTATACTGCGGAATTCATAACAATTAAGTCAGCCAGAATCGCGTTCCAGTGATATTAACCTTCCGAAAGAAATTCTCTAAATAGTGAAAATCACATCAAATTCAGATTCAGACGATTTGCTTTATACTATTTAAAGATACAAATTTCATTATAATAAATCATAAAGAACTAGACGGCTAACTCCGTCCCTGTATTTGCGTTAGTTGTATTTAAGTGTGTTAGTTTTGCCGTGCTTTTCAACCGCTAATATTCTTCTGCTCGCTATTCTGCTCCTATAAAACTATATTGTAAGTCTGTGGGAAAATGACGCCAACACAGATAACCGAATTTTTCAAAACTATTACTAAACCAAGCAAGGCTTAAGATGACATCATGAGTATAAAATGGTATTGTCTTCAGTTTTATGTGAACGTGTGAGCATAAGAGACATCAGTTTTGACTGTCAGGTAAAACTGACAGTTAAAAGTAATCGTTTATAGCCACCATTACAACTTGTACTTTATGTTTTTTACGTTTTGTTTATGCTACGAGCTACAATGATTGTAATAAATTAGAAAAAGATAGGTGCAACAAGCAAAAGTTGTAGCTCATGCCCAAGCCTTCGCCTACTCCTTTTTTACCGTGCTACCCTGATAGACAAAGACATTATCACTCAAAAAACTCTAGTAAAAAGCGCTTTAAACCGTAAAGTAAACAAGGTTCAATGTAGTTAAGCAGGGGTCAATGAATTTAAACTTTTTTCAAAAACAAAAATAACTAAACGTATACTCTTTTTGATTTGTCATTTTTTAATAGTTGGCAACATTAATCATGGACGTCGTTGCTTGATTTCGGCGTTTTGTTGAAAAATATTACAAAAATGTGTAATTAATTTGTAAATCGAATGTTTTTTATAGTCGTGGTATAACAGAAAATGGTAACGATTGTTGACGATTTAGATTCTTTATCATTGCAAGAGCCAATTTTCAAGGATGTCAAATACTATGTGTCTGGCGATGTCTCGGAAAGGGTTTGTTTTCCACCTAAATATTAAAGTTTTTATCAAAGATACCGTGCTATTTGTAACCATACTTAGTGAAGGATATATCTCGTTTACAGATTATGCTGTTACTCCAATCAGGAGGCGCAGAAAGTACGAAATATTTCTCAGACTATGTCACGCATCTAATCTGTGGACAAAATGCTGAGGATTCAGACATCGATGAAGCACAGGATATCTACCAGATCCCTGCTGTGACTGAGCACTGGGTGCTAGCGTGCTCGCGCCTTAAGAAATTGGCCAACCCGAAGCCCTACAACCCTCACAAGAATAAGATATTTACTAACACTGTATGTTGTATATCTAAAGTCAGTACTGCCGACGCGAAAACGTTGTTCGCACTTATCACGTATCATGGTGGTAAAGTTAAGTTAAACTTGGACTCTCAGTGTACTCATGTGATCTGCGGTTCAGCTGCGGGCAAAAGGTACAACACCGCAGTTGCACTTTCCTCATCAAAGTTAAAGATAGTTACACCGGACTGGGTGCTGGAGAGCATAAGGTCGAGGATACAAGCTGTGGGGGAAATATTTCACCCCAAGTTGTTAATAGTGCCTCAACCACCTCCTAAAGCTATGGACCGTATTAGTGCTATTACAGGTTTTGATTTTGAGGAAGGTATTGCTAAAAACGAAGTGCCCACACAAAACATGGCGGAAAACAAGGATGATAGTACACAGGCTCTGTTGGATAAATTGAAGCAACGGATGCCGTGGAATCACCCTCCAGTCAGTTCAAGTGCTTCAGTAGCTCCCACAACACCTATCAGTTCCATGGGGTATACATCAACATCTATACCTACATCAAGTATCATGAGCAAGTCTATACCGCAAGGGATTGTTACCCAAAATGTACAGATTCAGGGTAACCAGACTAATTCACAGCTCTTGCAAAAGTTTGGTCAACAAAACACCATAGTATCTCAAGCAAACATCCAAGGACTGCAAAACCAACAACTAAACATGCAGCAGCAACAACAACAACAGCAGCAGCAACAACAGCAGCAGCAGCAACAACAACAACAGCAGCAGCAACAACAACAGCAACAGCAGACATATAATCAACAACAACCACATGGACTCACTGCAATACAGATACAGCAACAAAAGATGTTGCAACAACACCAACTGAAAATGCAAATGTTGCAGCAGAACAAGCTGGGCAATCAACAGAATCAGTCCGGGTTCCAGCCCAATGTGTCTGTATCTCAAATGTCACAAATGCCTGGTCAGTTGCAGCAACACATGCAGAATAACCAGCATCATATTCAGCAGAATATTAGTCAGCCCCCAACAACAATGAGTTCAGCTCAACAACACATAGAGAGTATTAGTCAAATGTTGAGTCAGAGTGCTAACAACTTGCAACAACAGCAGAATATGGCAATGAAGCAGAGTTTGAGTTTGAGTCAGCAAACTGCATCTCAAGCTGTTCAGAACATTGCTCAACAATTAGCACAGTCTACGCAAAACTTGCAGAATGCAAAATTAAGTCAAAACTTAGGTCAGTCTCAAGTTATAAATCAGCAATTAATCACTACTGGGCAGCAAATGTCTGCACAAAACCAGAATCTTATTCAACAACAAACAGTTCAGTCAATAACTAATCAACAGCAGAATATCAACATGGGAGTTGTTAGTCAAGGCCTTGTATCATCCTCTCAAGGCCAGACAGCACAAAGTGTGCAGTTGAACCAACTTGTAGGCAATTCTAATCAGCAAACAGTACTTGGGCAGCAAATACAGTCTGTGCAACAAACAATACAAACTCAAAACTCTAATGTGCCAGTGCAAGCAGCCTGGAGACAGCAAAACATTCAGATGGTGCAAGGCCAACATCAAATAATAAGGAATCCATTAGTACAGTCTAGGACACCACAAAATCAAGTTATATTGCAGCAACAGATAATGCAAACACAGCAACAGGCATTGATAAACAACCAACAACCTCAGCTAAGTCCTCAACATACAATACAGCAAGCCCCTCAACAGATTATTCAACAGCAAATAGGCCAACAAGGCCAATCTCTTAACCAGACCCATCATCAAATACTATTCCAGAAGCAACAGTTGCTTGGCAACTCGGGGCAACAGCAAATAGTCCAAGCATCCCAACAAGTATTAATAAACCAACATACAGGCCAACAACAAATATTGGTGCATGGCAACCAACAGGTGACACTGCAAGGTGGGCAGCAAATTGTTTCTCAGAATCAGATTGTCCACCAAGGAGGTCAGATAGTGAATCAAGGTGGGCAGCAAATTATAACACAGGGTACACAGCAAGTGTTATCACAAGGTGGTCAGCACATGATTACGCAGCAAGGCCAGCAACACCAAGTGGTTATAGCTCAGTCCCCCCAGCAGATTGTGACACAGTCTGGGCAGCAGATTTTAGGGCAAGCTGTTGGGCAAACACAGCAAGTGTTGACCCAGATGCCGCAATCCCCTCAAGCTGGAGGTCAATTGACTGCTGGTGGAAGCATACAGCAGATTATTACTCATGGTGGTACGCAACAAATAGTGTCGCCTGGTGGGCAGCAAATAGTACAAGGAGGGCAGAATGTGTCATGGCAACAGCAGCAATATTTGCAGAGGCAGCAAATTGGTCAGGCAGGAACTGTTGGACCTAGGGTAAGTTTTGGAAGCTTTATTTTACTTATTACTGTTTAACTTAATATTCTATGTCATCTAAAGTACTTCATGTAAGTAGTATATTGGCCATTTAGAACTATAATAAACAGCCATTTATTATATTTCTAAATGGCAAATATACTAAGAGATCTTTGTCAGATTATTAATTGCACCTAGTCCCTCCCCACCCTGTCATGAACTTGAGGTAACCACCAAGGAATCTTTATAGTTATGTCCGTCTGCAGCTTAGTACAAAGGCCCTTAGCACTAAAACACTGTCATTTGGCATGAACAATAGGCAGATCTAAGATTTCATTTTGGGGTTGGTACAAGAGGCAAATTATGTCAGAGCCAGATCTGACATGCTTATGGGGAGGGGGTTCATTTTATTTCCTCAACACCAGCCAAGTGTGAGTTGCATGCATGACAGGAAACTCGTTTTGGGGGGGGGGGGGTAAGGGTAAATTGGCAAAGAAATTCAGTACAATACAAGAAATTCTACATAACACGTGCCCCCCTCACCTTGGGGACCCAATGTTACCCGATGTTACCAATATTTGAATGCCTTAGGCATTTAAATATTGGTAACATCGATAAAGTAGTATTTAAAAAAATTATCAACAAATATTTGTAATCTCTTATAGGTGACTTGGTCAGGCGGCGGCCGCCAACTGATCCACCTGGACGCGCAGACTCACGCACAGTTACAACAGATGAAGCCTCAAGAACGGGCAGTTTTCGTCGCACAATTGCAGAAGCGACGGCAACTGTCACTACAGCGCGCTGCCGCTATTGCACAGCAACAGGTACCTACTTTAGTAACTTAATAATTGATGCCTATGCCAACAGCCTCTTGGATGAACTCCCTGTCGATCGCTCGCCATCGACAGTGAATTCATCCCCACATATTGGAGCCGCAATGGTCTTGCACCAAGCAGTTTCAAAGGAATTTCCTACTTTGCGAACCATTCGTTTGTGGAATGAACTCGCTGCCGAGATTTTCCTAAAGACTAATAATAATAATAATTAAAATTCTTAATTCACATATGGAGCAAAATACTACACTTGTGAAAAGTCGATTTTATATTTACATGTAATGCCGAGCAGATCTATATCTATCTTCTTGCTTAATTTAGAAATATTTATCTGCGAAATTAAGCAATGTTAACACTCATACATACGGTGATCCATAGATGGGTGGCCGCTATTGCAAAATGTCACACCTCTCCATGCCATGGAGAGCACGTTAAGCCGTCGGTCCTGCGCCCAATCTCTCTCCGGTCGTGTAGGATTTCCGTCCTATCGGGCTACAAGAGTGAGAGATTTTACATAGAGTGTACTTGTGTCGCATACATTTGCGCAGTATTATATCTCTAGTCGACTGCCGACTAGTCTGTTAACTAGTCTCTGTGACCTACATCGGTTAGGATACCATTATTACACGAAGATATTTTGCTGTCTCCAGCCAGGAGTGGTGACTGGCACGCCCGGAGCGCCTGCCCCCGCGACCGCACAAAGCGTCACTTTCATACGAAGTCCGCTCACACCAGGACTGGCACAACAACAACAGGTATGGGTATTACGTTACACTTGTTTCCGCTCGCGGCTCTGCCCTTATCGCGATTAAAACTGTCCTATGTCCTATCCAGGTACTCAAACTATATCCATACCAAATTTTATCTAAATCGGTTCAGTGGTTTAAGCGAGAAAACGTAACAAATAGAGTTACATTCACATCTATACTAATATTATAAAGCTGAAGAAGTTTGTTTGTTTGACTAATCTCAGGAACTACTGGTCCGAATTAAAAAAATATTTCACTGTTGGATAGCCCATTTATCGAGGAAGGCTATAGGCTATATAACATCACGCTGCGATCAATAGGAGCGGAGCAGCAATGAGAAATGTTGCATAAACAGGGAAAATTTACGCTGACGAAGTTGCGCGGGACAGCTATTTATTATATTAGTTTTGATTACTCAAACTATTTTTGTTACAAAAGGGCATTTACTTCAACTCTGCTACCGAGACATGTACGCCAAAGTCGAATTAAGCCTGTACATGATATGATTTTATGGCAATAGTGACGTCATCCATTGCGTTCCTAAGGAACTTGTACGGCTGTATGAGTTTTATCGCAGAAACCATTTAAACACAGATTTTGATGACGCTGGGCCGGAACATTCTTTTTTGTAATTTTTAAAGCATATGTATGCTAATTTTATACATATTAATTTAAATGCATGGAGGAAAAATTCGTCTCAGGCGGTACATGAACCGGCGACCTTAGGGGTACCGGCCCAAGGGGGTTTAAGTCCTGTCAGACCAAAAGTAGCATTTACTTCAAATCATTTATCGTATCTTTTTAAGAAACGTCATTGTATAGAATACTCAATCATTTATGTCATAATTGTGGCCGTCAAATTATCTACTTTTAGTATTTGTTTTAATGATTATAAATTCTTATAAATTTCATTCAAAAATGCAATTATTGTATTTGTAAAGTCTTTGGCAAGAAATGCTTATAAAAATTACTTCAATATTCGGCCTGCGTCATCATAATTTGTTAAAATGCTCTCTGTAACGAAGCAATAACAAAAGCCGTGATAGTTCTTTAACTACCGACTAGATGTCGCTACGGGGGCCTAACCCGTAAGCATTAAGAGATAGAAGAATTTGATATCTAGTAACATAGTCCAGATAGATGGTTCGCTTCTGGCCCCGGTTTGACTACGGAAGTCTCAGGTTCGATTCCTGAGTCTGGATTCAAATTTTTCTATCTTTCAAAAATGCAATTATTGTATTTGTAAAGTCTTTGGCAAGAAATGCCTATAAAAATTACTTCAATTCTTAATCATGTTAAATTGTGGAACAACATATTTATTCAGAGCTATTTATTACGCACTATTGCCTGATTAGTAATAGCTGGGTCCACATAGGACGATGCAGTGAGCTCCGATCGCGCGCGATCCAAATCTGCAGTCAATGTGGACGTGGTGCGCGTGTTAGGGATTGGGCGATATGGCTATGTAAATGGCCATATCTATATAAACAATCCGTATGTTAAATAGTTAGTTGTGTTTCAAAGAACTTAAATAATAGTTATTTAATCAAATAATAACAAAAAATCACACTACTGGCGGTTGGGCGATATGGCTATGTACTATGCGTTTCAAATGAGAAGATAATCGCGACCGCGACAACTTTACTCTGTACTTGTCAAAATTGTACCGCTAGCAACAAAAACTCCCAAGTCGGGTAAAATACGTATGTGTATGGTAATGGAACGGACGTATTATTTATTTGCTTTGAACTATGTACCTAATATTTTTTTTATTATAATATTAATAGTATTCTTTATTATTTAATAAACACCAAACACAAATAAGTAAATAGGCAAAATGTCTTTCAGTCAGTCGTGATATTTTTTTTAACTAAAACTTAACTATATTAGTAAATAGTAAAATACAGTGCTTATTTAAAGATCATTAGAGTAGGTAGGTACTTCTGTGTAATACTAATGACACCTTTTTACGAATCATTTTATTGCTGACCTTACGTCAAACAATGGAGTTGCAGTCGCTAAGCGAATCAAAATGTCATCATGACAGTTATCAACTCATTTGAAACGCATAGTAGATAGCCATATTTATATATCAATCCATGTGTTAAATAGTTTCAAGGAGTATGAGTAATATTAGCATATTTGAACAGAGACACAGAATCAAACATAATTACAAATGGCCATCACATAGCCATATTGCCCAATCCCTAACACGCGCGATCCAAGCGCACGCATTATGATAAATACAAACTGAGCAGACGTATGCAACGCATTATGACATCTAGACTCTTGAATTTGTATGAAAACAGTTGAATCAGAAACATATTGTCATACGCAACGATATAACTCGTGACGTCAGAATCCAAATCGGGGTGGAAAGGAGGGGGGGGGGGGGGTATTATACGCCATCTCTCTACAGCAGCTGAAGAAATGACAAATGAGTGACGTTAATATGCATTGTGCGTTGTGTTAACGCATGAAGCATTAATCACACCTGCTTATAGCACGACTGATTGCATGATAATCTATACTAATATTATAAAGCGGAAGAGTTTGTTTGTTTGATTGTTTGTTTGTTTGTTTGTTTGTTTAAACGCGCTAATCTCAGGATCTACTGGTCCGATTTGAAAAAATCTTTTTTTGTTGGATAGCCCATTTATCGAGGAAGGCTATAGGCTATATAACATCGCGCTACTACTAATAGGAGCGGAGAAGCGACGAGAAATGTTTCAAAAACGGGGAGAAATTACGCATACGAAGTTGCGCGGGACAGCTAGTACAATAATAAAAACAAAATATGCGTTGTGTATGTGAGACAAGTGTACATACCAACTCGCCCACGTTGCAAATGTGGGCTCAGTTTGTTCTTACCTTCAGTTTAGGAACGCACGCTCCAATCGCCTGGATCATGTATCGCTGAATCGCCGATCCAAAATGGATCGTCCGGTGTCAACCCTCTGTAATAATCTATTTTCATTTTAGTCATCATCCCAATTCGACACAGGAATAAATCTACATATACTAATATGATAAAGCTGAAGAGTTTGTTTGTTTGGACGCCGTAATCTCAGGAACTACTGGTCCGAATTGAAAAAAATGTTTTTCGAGAAAGGCTACGACCAATAGGAGCGGAGATGCGATGAAAAATGTTGCAAAAACGGGGAAAATTGACGCATACGAAGTTGCGCGGGTCAGCTAGTAAATAAGTATTATACCTATTATTTATATTTAGTAATATTTACCATAATAATGTATTTTCCTGTTTGGAACTTCAAGCATAAGTTTAATACTCGCCTAGCGTAAACGCGTTTGTTCCCGTGTCGAATTGAGTGTTTATACTCCGTTGGATACACTTTTGTTAAGGTATATTTTTTACAATTTTTAAGACATATTGAGGCACCGGTTACTTTCTTCTAACAAGTGACATTAAGATAGCAAAATCAAAATAAAAGCGCATTTATAGGCAACAGCTGTTTGAATATAGAGGGTGATTTTTATTATACTGATTAGCTGTCCCGCGCAACTTCGTTTGCGTAAATTTTCCCCGTTTTTGCTACATTTCTCATTGCCACTCCGCTCTTATTAATCGTAGCGTGATGTTATATAGCCTATAGCCTTCCTCGATAAATGGGCTATCTAACCAGTGAAAGATTTTTTCAATTCGGATCATTAGTTTCTGAGATAACCGCGGTCAAACAAACAAACTCTTCCACTTTATAATATTAGTATAGATAACCACTCGTTCTTGGCTTCTTTACATTACACGAAATACCTTCGTAATATATATTTTTTTACAAATTAACCCTTCACCACCTTCACCTATTTTTCTCACACAACAATTTACCACACATCTAAAAGACCCCGGAGTAAAATCGATGTTTCTTTGTCAGGTATAGGGCCTAAACGTCACAATAAACAATTATTTACGCCAATAAAATAGTCTGTGTCTGTCATAACTCCAAAAACAAGTGGTAGATGATTAAGAGTTAATATATTAAATACCAGCTTCTGCCCTCGGCTTCGCCCCCGTTTACTTTAGGCTTTGTAGTGCATGCTTACATCATGACAACTATCTGTATACCAAATTTCAATCCAATCCATTCACAAGTGTGAGCAGTGTGTTGATATATCAAACAATCACAGTTTCCTCTTATGCCTCTAAAATACACAGATAGCTGATCGTCGCAACTTCGTCCGCGTCACATGAGAGGGCTAGCTAGAGTGGGCAGTTGGGCACCTACAATATAATCCTAAAGGAGCTAAAACTTTCTTTGTTTTATCCACGAACTATAATCAGCTCGGCGAACCTTGATCCCTATGACAGTTCATACTAGTGACGGGTCGTGTCGATATATCGCAACTTTTTATAGGCAAAGGCGTGACTTGCATTCAGCCACATCGATAAACATGTTTTTAAAATATAATCTACATTACTATAATTATAATGCTTGTTATATTTACAAGTATCCGTGTATTTGTATATGGGGTTGCCAATATTCCGATTCAGAGGTAACATGGTTGGACTGTATAATTTTAATGTGAATTAAAATTTTAGTTATAACAACACTATCTGATCTGTCACTACGCTAGTACTGTCAGTTCGCTACGCCAGTACGAGTCTTGTATGCGCCACGTGTTTTGTTGTGTCATCGGAATCCTTTGTTTGTTACTATTGTTGTTTTCTGTTTTTGTTATTGTTGCTGTTTTGTTTTTGTTGGTGTTTCATAATGCCGAAAAGACTGAGAAAAACTGTACTCAACAGTGAAACGCGGGAGTTTGTTGTACGCTTGCGTGACTATTTTGCTCGCGAACTACAAAATGGCGGACCTTTGTTGCCACTTGACTTGAAAAGACGAAAAAACTATGCTTAGATGATTGGAATCGAGACGTGCGATACGACAATATAGTAGACCAGCCGTTTTTAATAAACATAGGAGAAAGCAGCTGCAGTTCGGATTCCGAGTCTGAGACGCAATCGGTGACATCATTGTCAGATTCAGATTAATGTATATTAAAAAATCATAAATAAACCGCTTTTGTTTTATTTGAGTAGGTATATACAATAAATTTGTTAAATCTCCTTTATTTTATTATCGCAAACAACTTAAATGATTATAAATCTGACACTAAGAGCGTAGGTACTCTATTGATGTATTTTGTACACTCGTTTCCATTTTCGATATTTGTTTATCGATACTTTTCCGCACTAGTCGATATCTTCCAAACGGAGTAACTTTTGCAGGACGTCAACGTAAAGTCTGATTGAGATAATTTCTTGTAAGTGTTAATAATTATTATAATTCTAACGGGATATTATTGTAATTGCATATATCTGCCTAAAATTAATAAATATCATTTTTAGACACCGCCAATTCGATTATAATATAACGGTGACGCTACTACAAGGTTGTGTCGTGGGAATAACTGTCAGTGTCATAGGGATCAAGGTTCGCCGAGACTATTATACTTGAGAACAATTGAACAAAATTTGATATAATTTGGTACCTACAAACTTGTTGTAGGTAAAATGGTTTGTGTCTGTAATGAGTCATATTTTTTTTGTTATTAACGTTAAAAGTATAACATAGGCTATTTTAAGGTATATTATGCTATGATAGGTAAGAGTGAAAAAGGAATAATAGAGGAACGCTGGATGGCTACGATACGATAGTGTGGCCTTTTAAAAATAAAATGTAGGTATATAATAAACTAGCTGTCCCGCGCAACTTCGTATGCGTAAATTTTCCCCGTTTTTGCAACATTTCACGTCGCTACTCCGCTCCTATTAGTCGTAGCGCAATGTTATATAGCCTATAGCCTTCCTCGATAAATGGGCTATCCAACAAAAAAAGATTTTTTCAAATCGGACCAGTAGTTCCTGAGATTAGCGCGTTTAAACAAACAAACAAACTCTTCCGCTTTATAATGTTATTATAATTATAATATATATTATATAATAATATTATATTAGATATTTGTCTGGCATACTTTATATTTTAAAGTAACATATTAATACTTAAATATTTACAAATTAAATAAAAAACAAACTTATTTATTTAAACAGTAATATTATACTATATCGCAAAAAACATAAAAAAACAGTTTGCTAACACAACCCTTCCATAAAGAGCATGCTGGGATGCCGAAAGCTTACATAACCTTGCACATTATTCCGTAAAGGCTTGTGGTACTTGACTCGCCTCCCAGCAGATTCAATTGATTAAAATTTTGATACTGGACTGATGTGTTTTGACAGTCTTATTCCATCCCCACCCTCCCCTCGGCGGTGGTGGTTGATGAACCGATGCTGAATCTAATGCCCTCTCCCGCTCCTGTCATGCGAACAATTGAACTTCCTAAGATTTTGTTGCGTAATATTTTAAAACCATGGTATCTTCTAAGATATTTATTGAAATCAAATGAAGTAAGAGTAGTTTTGTTCAAAATTTAATATTTGTGATGAATAACGTATTTATTTGGATTAGGGTTAATACCATGTTTATTAGAACACTTTTTATTTGAGAACAAATTTGGGTAAACCTTAAAAGATAGGCATTTGCTGTTGCGATATTTTTTTAGATTTTTTTAAGAGGAACTAATCCGTCGTATATTAATGTTGTTATAACTTTAACCGTTTACGCAGCGCACGCAATGGAAGCTCGCAAAAGAATTGGTTTTTCAAACATTTTTTATTGCTGCTCCACTCCTATTGATCATAGCGTAATGTTATATAGCCTGTAGCGTTCCTTGATAAATGGGCTACCCTTATCAAACAACAAAAAAAAAAAACAATTCGAAGATCATCGTGTTCAAACAAACGACCTCTTCAGCTTTTTAATATAAGTGTAGATTTAAGATAAACTGTTGAATCCGGCGTAACATGGCGGAAATCCATTTTAAGTAGATTATAAGAGAGGGATCCCACCACCCACCCTCGATCTGTGAATCACCACGATTGAAGTAGTAAGGAAACGCCCTTAATACAACAATCGAAATAGATTGACAGACCGCACTCAAAAAGAGAGACCTGCAACAAAGAAAATTAGTGACACCTTACCAAGTCGAGTGGTAGAGTAAGTATAGATTTTCCAAAAATTTATAATACTAAGTTATTTAAGTGTTACCTATGTAAAGAAGCCACGAGTTAGGTTATTAGTATATTAAAATTCACCCGGTATATTGCTAGCTTTCGCTAGCATAAAAACTATCTTAAATTCTTTCTTGGGGTTCAAACTATATCCATGTCATTTTTTTAATTAAATCGGTTCATCGGTTCCCAATCATCTGATTCCAAACTAAGCAAAGCTTGTACTATGGCAACCAGACAACTGATAAACATACTTATATATTTCTAAATACATACATATTATAGATAAATTACACCCAGACACAGAATAAACCATCGTGCTCATCACACAAAGTTTTATACTGGGTGGGGATCGAACCCACGACCTCTTGCGTAGCTGTCGAATACACTCCCACTCGCCACAGAGGCAGTCAAAGACAGACAGAGAGTAACTTTCACGTTTATATATTAGATTGTTTTTTTTTGTGCGTAGGTTCAGTGGTTGCAACAACAAGGAGCAAGGGCTGCTACCATACCCGCTGCTTCGCCGGCCCCGCCACCACAATCACCTGGTAAGGTTTTTCATCATATTAACCTATAAGAAGTCCCACTGCTGGGTACGGGTCTCCCCAGTAGAACTGCTTATTAAAGATCCTGGGGGTAATTGCCATAATCGCGACGCTTGGCGAGTGTGTTGGCGATAGCAGTTAGGCTTTGCTGCCCGTTCGAAGTGTGACATCCCTTAGTCGATTTGACTACACCCATAGAAAGAGAGGGGGGGGGGGGTATTCTATGTTTTTACCATACACAAATATTATAAATACATGTGAGGTATATGAGTAAGGTCCATAAGAATAATAATGGTCTTCTAACTGATATCGGTTACGGCGCCTAGTCTCGTTAGAGACTAGTCTTCTACTCAAGAGATATTATAGTGCACAAGTGTGTGCGCAGACACACGTGCACTATCTGTTCCCTCACTTCCATAGTACAATGGGACGGACGATTTCGACACGACTGGAGAGAGAATAATAAATAAAATCATCCACGCGGGCGACAGCTAGTATTAGTATATATTGATTATACCTAACATCACAAAATACCGATAATAGGTACAGAAAGTAACCTCTATCTATACGTATCGCTCTCGAGCAACACACACACACGGACACACATTTATGGTAGAAGAGATGCTGAACATCTAACATCAATGTATTAACTAACAATTCTAATAAATAATACAAATTATTCTAAATTCAAGGTAGTATTCACGCATATTCACGGTCACGGTTAACCTTGCTTAACACACGTCTCACTCCTTTTCACACGTTCCGGTTTCAAACCGGTCCGGCGCGGACGCCGTAAACATGTAAAAGCTACCGTACATCGCTTTACACCGGAAGTAACCGGAACCTGTAAAAATACTAAGGTCTTGCAAGCTGTACATCGAGAAAACGGCTGAGTGTATAAAAAATGTTTCAAATAAAATTTGTGTCAAATTTTATGTTCTACAATTTTTATTATAAACTAGCTGTCCCGCGCAACTTCGTATGCGTAAATTTTCCCCGTTTTTGCAACATTTCACGTCGCTACTCCGCTCCTATCAGTCGTAGCGCGATGTTATATAGCCTATAGCCTTCCTCGATAAATGGGCTATCCAACAAAAAAAGAATTTTTCAATTCGGACCAGTACTTCCTGAGATTAGCGCGTTTAAACAAACAAACAAACAAACTCTTCCGCTTTATAATATTAGTATAGATGGTAATATAATTGGAGCAATAGTAACCGAGATAATCTTTATAATTTTTTTTAGCTTTGAACTTGAATAACTTGTGACGCAGATACGATATTTTATGAGGCTTTTGAGACAACTTTTAGAACGCTAAAATGTAGGTACAAACAAAAATTCAGCTTATTATGTCTCATTCTGAGGTTGAAACCTTTTTGAAAATAAAATGACTGGGCCATATGATAGCTTGCCAATTGAAAAGAGTTTATGGCAAATTTTTATTCGGTTTTAAAATTTTAAAGCATGCCAATAATATTCCATGAAAAGTTTTTTGCAGGCAGCCTTTACGATTATTTTCGTAATTTTAAATTATCTTTCTTTCGATACCAATTCTTATTGGTTACATTTACCTATATTAACTTACGTGTTCATACTTTGCCAGGTAGCTGTAAACAGAAATAAGTAGGATTTTGTAGTCGTTTTGGAGCCGACAATTTTGAACTCCAAATCAATAACCTAGTCCGTAAAAAACATCAGCTTAATAAAATATCAACATATTTTTTATGAAATCTAATCCTTAAATTACCTAAAGCGGCGCGTCGGGCACTTTTGGTTGGTGGAATCCTATGAATGACATCTATCTTATGATTGTGGTACCTATTCTTATTGCGTGAAATCGAGTAGTGTTACCACAAGTGCTTATTTTTTTCTGAAAACGACAAAAATTAATGTTAATTTTTATTAAAAAAATGATATTTTTTTTTTAATTGAAGTTTTTTATAGACTAAGTTATTAATGGAATTCCAAATTTTGGACTCCGAAACGACTACAAATTCACGGTGTATATTAAATACTATCAATTGAAACGAATTTTGTTCGGTTATCAAATAGCGGGTTAACAAAAAATACCATGAACACTTTTCGGTAGGTAATTGAAGCTAAGTCGTGTTTATTAATGAACTAGCTGACCCGCACAACTCTTTTCGTCGTTTGGGTCATTTTCCCCGTTTTCATTGATGCGCCGCTCCTGTTGGTCGTAGCGTGATGTTATATAGCCTATGAGATTCACAAATTACGTGGCTTTCTACTACTAAAAGAAACTTACAAACTTTACCTCTATATAATATTAGTATAGATAAAGTTTCATAAAAAATTAAAAAAAGTCTCATTGGTTATCAGATGGGTGAAGGTTCAGCGTCTCTTAGGCCAATACCACTTTGTTCGGAAGGTATTCCGACATTTCGTTCCGAAAACGCGTGCGTTGATTGAAGGCTAACTTCTGTACTCTCTTTATTTTGTGCTAACTAAAAAATGTTCTACACTGCCTAAGCAAACAAATGGAAAATACCCATTTGTTCGACCTTTCAAAGAATACTGATTAGATGATCGTAACGTTACAATTTTTGGTTTTCAAATGAACTGTCCGTATGTACCATATTACAATTTCAAAACGCTATCTAGTTTTAAACTTATATTTCATTTGTAATACGATTTTATAACGTTAAAGACTTGATGATTTTTTGTTACAATTTACCTGTTAATTTGTGTTGTGGTTTTGTTGTGTTCTGATGGATTTGGAAGGTATTTACAGTGAGTTTTAATTCTGTTTGTGTGTCGTCCACGTGACGTGTATATTAAAATTTGAATAACTTATAAGGTTATCATAGGCGTACGCCGGTATTTTTTTTGGTGGGGGTGAAATTGACTCTCAACGCCTGTCAAAATGTCCTTTCCTCCCGGGGTACTGCCTTGATGATCATTCATCATTTTATAATGGATTTGTTAAGTCTGTTTAACCCTGATGCAAAAGCAGGGGTGTTTATAAATTAAGTGTGTATGTGTCTGGAAGCGTTTTTTTATCCCCAAACTAAGCAGAGCTTGTACTATGGAAACCAGGCAACTGATAAACATACTTATATATTTCTAAATACATACATATTATAGATAAATAATACCCAGTCACAGAATAAACCATCGTGCTCATCACACAAAGTTTTATCCTGGGTGGAGATCGAACCCACGACCTCTTTCTTGCGTAACAGTCGGACACACTCCCACGCCATAGAGCTAAGCTGATAAGGTTAGTTAACCTCTCTGACATCTTTAACTGCTCCCTCGTCATCAAGTTAAGCAATGCCCCTCTAAAATTTCGATGAAATTAGCTTTCTACATGCACATTTTTACTCGACTGCAAGGAAGGGTTATTTTGATTTATTTTTGTCAGTGCCTCAGGCTTTTCCTAATTTTTATTTTTTTTAATTTAAAAAGACGTACAAAATTAAAAAGATTTATTTCATTCGGAGGCTTCGTTTTGGGAGTTTTTGCGAGCGAACAACAGTTGATTTATTTAAAATAAAAAAAGCTAATTGTCAATTACACTGGTTCACTGAACTAGGTTATATAGGCCTTTTAAGCAAGGAATTGTTTGTAGTAAGAGATTCCGCTCTTCTATTTTTAACCGCCTTCTAAAAAGGGGGTACTCTGATTGACCCGTATGTCTCGAAAGCTAGTGATCTGATTTAGGTGGGGTTTTGGCTATGCGACAACAAATCTATACTAACATTATAAAGCTGAAGAGTTTGTTTGTTTGAACGCGGGAATCTCAGGAACTACTGGTTCGAATTAAAAAAATCTTTCCCTGTTGGATAGCCCATTTATCGAGGAAGGCTATATAACATCACGCTACAACCAATAGAAGCGGAGCAGAAATAAGAAATGTTGCAAAAACGACGAAAATTTACGCAGAAGAAGTTGCGCGGGACAGCTAGTTTTTAATAAATAACTATAGATTGAAAATACTTCTATGACGATGATTTGTTAACGAGTTGGAACATGATATAATAACTCTTGTTACAGTAGGAGCGCCAGGTGTAGCAAGTCCCGTGGGGGCGGCTCCCGTCGCCGCGGGGGGTGTCGACACACAAATTCAGCAGCTGCAGCTACACAGGCAGCACTTGCAGCGCTTGCATCAGATGCAAGCACAGCGCGATCACGTAGCGCATCAGCATAAACAAGTGGTTAGTATCTACCTTGGTAGTGTGTTCAACATCGGTCACAGCACAGTACTTGCAGTAAATTATCATGCTGTCTGTTATTTAAACAGGTGAATAGGAACATCGAGAGCTAAGCTGTTAGATCTAGAAACAAACAATAGAGTTCTACTCAAAAAGGATACTGGAGACTTGAGTGACTGAACAAAACAAATTTTGAATTTACTTGATATTTTTGCGAGATCGTCTTTCTCTTTCGTTATGAAAATATATATATTAGGGGTCTTAATCGCGTGAATAATTTAAGGTAAAATACCTTGTTTATTGCCCGACGTTTCGACCGTATTGCAATCGCCGTGGTCACGGGTAGACTACACGAGGTAGACAGTCTACCCGTTACCACGGCCGTTGTAATACGGTCGAAACGTCGGGCAATAAACAAGGTATTGCCCGACGTTTCGACCGTATTGCAACGGCCGTGGTCATGGATAGACTGTAAGTTTACCTTAAATTATTTACGCGATTAAGACCCGTAATATACATATTTTCATAATGTGTACAAATCGCGATAGCTTATCAACATCTAAATTCTTTATTCACTTAGGAAGTAAAAGCGACGCTCAAAGCAAAAGGGGCGTCTAAACGGGCCATTTTTTACGGCAATTTGTGGCGGCAATGCTGTGGCCGGCAACTTGGCAGTACTCTCCAATATTGATTTGATGGTTGCCGGACGATCGCTAAGCGATCTATTTTCCGCAATGTTGCCCGGCCAATTTTGTTGTTGTTTCAGTCGCCCTCTATTATATTGTTGCCGGGTTGTGTAGCCTGTTTAGTAGACTGGATCATGCGCCATACAATTGTAGACATATTGCCATTATTGACCGAGCAATTATTTACCAATAGTGCCGCCAGCATTGCCGTAAAAAATGGCCCGTTTAGACGCCCCTTAAAGCCGGAGAAAAGAACAAGGCAATAAAAACTCAGTCACTCAAATTGCTAATGTTTTTTTAAAAACTCCTTATGTTGATAAGGTGTATATTCTGTTTTTATACTTGTCTATAGGTATCCCCGGGTGTAACTCAACATGTGGTTGGCGGAGCGCCACTCGCTGAACAACCAGTAGATGCCGCATTGCTCACACCCACTACGCCTGATCAGCAACAAAGTAAATATTTTTATTAAACTTTTCTACTATTGTAAATTTGTGAAGTAGCTATGTATGTACATTGAAGATTTTTTATACGACTAACGGCCGGTCTCAATTATCTAACTATCGATGGATTTGGCTACTAGAGGTAGAATTTTGACATATTTTGTATGTAGCTTATGTCAAACATATAGCTCTAGTAGCCAAATCACTGTTTTTGGTCAAGATTTGCATTCACTATACAAATTTTTTCATTCAATATCCCCGTGTAAACAGTTGCTTATTGCGTTTCATTTATTGCACTTGTACATACAAGAAAATGGCATCATGTAAATCAGCCTTTACTCGCTTAAAGTTATTTGAAAAATTAATTCGTGATTAAATCGACTTTTAAACCACAATGCGATCTTTGAAAGTTCATCACAGAACGAATCTTTAGATTTGACATGTGTTGCGTCTGCGTGTTGCAGGCAACGCGTTGCTAGTGAACCCTAAAACGAAGACCGCTCTAGCCAACATGCTGAGCATCCGTCTGCAAGGCGGGACGGGCGCGGGTGAGCACGAGCCGTCGGCGGCGGGCACACTGCGCCTCATGACGGCCGCGCACGCGCGCCCCGCGCCCGCCGCGCCGCGCCTGCTGCTGCAGCACCCGCACCCGCATCAGCATCAGCACCCGCACCACAAGGTACTGTGTACACTACACACGAACTTAGTAACATTCCACTCAACCGAGGCGCAATCACCACTAGCGGAGGATAAAACTTCGCCCTTTTGGAAGCGGCTAGCTGGGCCTCCCCCACTGGAATTCACCTGGCTGGCCTGCCTCGAGAGCGAAGCAACAAACCCTCACCAACGGCACTGCACTGCAACTGATATACTGCAAAGACATATAACATAAGGAGCAAACCCCCAAATTGTGACTACTTCCCTTCTAAGGGGAGTGTAGAAAATAAGCTACAGAACCGTAACCATTCTCTAAACCACATCGAAGATCTTTGAGCGACTGCTGCTGTTCAAGATCAACACTTACTGAGCAATACAGACTTCATTGTACGGACTCGAGAGTCTTAGACGAAATGATCCGTGGATGAATATATCCCGATATTTGGTGACAGTGATATTCGATACGGGAAAGCGTTCGATAGGGCCGTGATAGCCTTATCTACAGTCTGTCAATGTTCTTCTTCTTCCGCTTCCGCGTTCAGTCGACACAGTCGTCGCAATGTTTCTTATTGCGTAAACGCGGAAACTGACATTCATCGGACTCGCAATCTTGCGGTTGCAGATTCAAATCCTACCAATTATACTACCGACGTGAACCCACTCCTAACACAAGCTATTGAGCTTAGCTATGAGTTCATAGGATTGCTAGTAATTTGGAACCAACAATCCCAAATCGCTATTTATCTTTTTTTTTAAATGCTTTCTAGCTCGACGATTATCAAAATGCACAAATGTCAGTTTCGCTATTAGAGTTAACATTTCAACAGACAGTTACGGTAGAAACCAGCCTTAAGAGAAGTATCCTCATTATTTACAAAATTGTTTATATAAAACTTGCTTCTTCTTGTTACACACTAAGATAAGTCCTAATGTAAATGTTATTACACAGGTATACGCGCCGCCAGCTCGGCCCGCCCCGCCTCGAGCGCAATTCTACGGTCACAATCCTAACCTCAAACTGCCGCCTGATTTGTTCCTGTTGGGATGCGTTTTCCATATTGTGAGTTTTGTTTATTATACTATTGTATAGCAATAATTTTGACAAGGATTTTTTTTTTATTTCTTTGATAAACTAGACAATACATTTATTATATACAACAGTCTTAAATGTAAGTTCTAAAATAGTGAACACAACAACCGTTCACTGCACATTTTTCTATATCTTCGCGAAATTTATTAATATCATGGGAGCCGTCAATCGTCAGCGTACCTTACAAGATATCATTAAATTATTTAATTTGGTTTGCCAAATCATTAACAAATATGAGAAAAAGAGGGGTCCCATATACGAACCTTGCGGTACCCCCGATGAAATAATATTTGATTGTAGATTTGAACCTTTAAACGACAGCGATCGGAAAACGATTTTGAAGTGTAATTCACATCAGCGTAACAGCGATCCATGAATATTTATAATGTTGATTTTAGCGACCAAGACGTCATGATTAAAGAGCTCTAACGCCTTGCTTAAATCAGTATACATTTATACAGGTGTTATCTTGGTATGTACATTTAATCCTCCATTCAATAACTATTGTATCAAACTTTATTTTTTATACACAATTTAAATTCTTTCTAAAGTTGACAACACTTAATTTATAGTTATGGACCACAGATTTTTTTTTTTCGATGACTGTTTTTTAAATGGCCATTTTATTCGATGACAGGTGGAATACCATCAGTCGTGGGGGGCAGACCGGGTTTCCCGTTGGGGGGAAGCGATACAACGTCGCGGTGGAGAAATCGAACCTGTGTACTGCGCTAGAGTAACCCACGTGCTGTGCGAGACACAGAAGCATGGAGTCGTTATGCAGGTACGTTATTATCTGCTCACGCCTTTAACAGCCAATGTTTTGTCTTTGTTTTTTAATCTGTTTAATAGAAGAGATTCAGCTTGGAAGATTAGCTGTAACTACCTGTCTGTTTGTTATGTTTTCAGGCTCTGCGAGACTCCAAGCGTTGCGTGACTGCATACTGGTTATCGGACGCCATGCTGCGGAGGGGTGTGAGCCCCCCCTGGCACGCGCTGCACCTGCCCTCCATGTACGCGGCGCGGGACCGTCCCGCGCGGCACCACCGCGCCGCCATCTCCGGCTGGCGGGACGACGAGCGGGACCGCGTCACCTTCTGCATCGAGCACATCGGCGCTAAGGTAACTGCATACGGTGCGGGATCTGCCTGACACCTCCCGCGAGGGCTTATAATCAACGAGGTCAAACCACCCCTTTGGGGTCGTTCATTAATCACCTGGTGTTTTTAGGCACTTTTGACCTCCCTCCCCCCCGCCCCCCTCCGTCCTTCTCTGATAATACGTGATGAGGTTTAAGACTACCTACCCAACATTACGTGTATTTTTTTAATCTAATCTTAACTATTTTCATGTGAGTGTCCAACGACAAGAGGTATGCAATTGGTCCTATACATATACATTAGTCAAGTGCGAGTCGCTCGCATGGCGGTGAAGGGAGGGCTCTCCCCCATGGTGACATTTCGTGATTTATTTCGAACCACGGCCCCTCCCTTTCGCGCCTCACGTAATTGATTGACGACTCCTTTTCTCTAAATCAAAATCTTAGTATGTCAAATCTCTCCTTTTCCCTTCCCCTTAATTTTGAGTGACTCAGGGGACCAAAATGACCAGGAAAATTTGATTGTAGTAAATAAAGTAATGTAAAATATATATTTCTTTCTATTGCAGTTAACTCCATACATGACACGCGACAACACAGTGCTGATCTGCAAGCGCGCTGAAGGCAACAAGTACAGGCGAGCTCGAGAGTGGGGGATCCCAGTAGTGACAGCGGCCTGGCTCACTGATCTACTGCTGGGGAATATGAGTGCTCTGTCACAGGTACTAATCTGTGTAATTTTATTAGTACCTCCAAAAATTAACTTTAGAGAAGACGCAAGTTCACCGTATATTTTACAAATCACAAAAAATCGTAGTTATCCGTCCCAATGTCATTAAAAATCTGTGTTTAAATAGTTACTGTATCGAAACTGACAGAGGTGAAGTTATAATATAAATACTGCTCTGTAAGTTTGGATATTATGTTGTTTGGGGACGCAGCAGATGAAGCGACGATCGCCTTAAATTGTAACACAACTCTTTTTAAGAAACTTCAAAAACTATCAGCTCCATACAAATTTGTATGGAATGCTAGCATATGACGTCACGTTTTCTGTGTGTCAAATCATTTACTTTTAGTGTTTTTCTTTATGATAAAATTAATAAACACGTTATAGATGAACATATTTTTTCAGAACACTTTATGACATACGAGTATTTTTACATTTTTATCTTTTATTTTGATAGTAGTCAAATACCCAATTAAGCTGTCGAATTTACCCTTAATTAAGTTAATTAAGGGTAAAACGGCTTCGGCCGTCGCGTCGGTTATATCAAATAAAGATATTTGAGTTTAATCTATCATTTCCGAGGTATAATACTTGCACCATATACGGTCTGCTGCTATGATTTGACCACATCTCCCAGTTACATATTATAAATCTGTAAAGATTGTAAATGAAAAAGAAAAGATCTTCGAACAATAATCTCATCAACTATGTTACTAGATCAAGATCGATGCCCTACATACAGACTTTTCGAAAGCCTTCGACAAAGTTGATCACAATAAAAATTGTGATCAAATTAGAAAATTACAGACATTTGAGGTTACAGGCATTGGCTTCTGAATCTGTGTAAATCATATCTGTATGCTCGGCCTACTTCTGTTGTTGTTGATGGGAAATAGTCTGATTCGTTCATTGCTACTTCAAGAGTTCCTCAAGGCTCTAACCTAGGACTCTTATTTTTCAGCGTTTTTCCTTCACTCTACCCCGTATCTATCAGTGTCAGTAATGCCAGTATTATGAAGATAATACAATTGATCTAAACTGTTCTTAATGTGAACATATTTAGTTTACACGGAAAACCAACAAACACCCATTTACAATTCTACATACATAATAATCCAAGAAAGGTAGTCCTAACAGAAGGTATCATTATTCGAAATTTAGGTGTATATTTACAATTTAAGACAGTCAACTTAACTTTATGCAACACATTGATAGAACTTAATTCTAAATGAAAAGCCTCTGTGGCGCGGTAGCAGGTTGCCTGACTGCTACACAGGTTCGATTCCCACACGGGACATCATTTTGTGTGATCCAAAAATTGTTGTTCGTAGTTTGGGTGTTCTTTGTGTCCGTGACTTGTATGTTTGTAAAGTCCCTTGCGACACAGGGCTTGTACCCTACAGCGGGAAACGTCTTTTTTTTAAAGAAAAAAAGGTGTAAATGGAAATGTTGGAATAAAAAACATACTTATCGTAGTTCTATCTTTGTTACCGTTCACTAAACGTTGTTGAACTCTCTTTTCCAAGACCCAAATAAATAATTTAACTAATATTTTTGTCAACAGATTGAGAACGCGAAATATCAACAGTTCACTATGACGAGTCCATTCCGAATGGATTACAGCTTAGTATCGCATTTAATGAGTAAGTATAGTTTTTTTATTACATTAGAGCATGTAAGAGCCAATAGCTCACAGAGCAAATATTTGTTATTGATGTTAGTAGAACGACAATTCATTCGTAGTCAGCAGTCGTAATAAAACAGCTGTGACGTGCAAATGGTGCGACTTAGATAATCAAACAATACTTATTTACTAAACAAAAAACTCTTTTGGAACATGAACAGTGATTTGGTGTATCATAAGGTTTTCCCCAACATCTTTACTCTAAGATTTGAGATGTGGAAACTTCTGGGAAGAACTACCTTTCAAAATGGGAACATCTTTATAAACTAGATGTCCCGCGCAACTTTGTATGTGTCAATTTTCCCCGTTTTTGGAACATTTTTCATTGCTGCTTCGCTCCTATTGGTCGTAGCGTTATGTTATATAGCCTATAGCCTTCCTCGACAAATGAAGAAAAAGATTTTTTAAATTCGGAGCAGTAGTTCCTGAGATTACCGCGTTCAAACAAACAAACAAACAAACTCTTCAGTTTTTGGTCGAACTACTCCGAAACGGCTCAAACGAAATTTTTTTTTTTTGTATAATTAGGTATGGGAATAGATTGTAAAGTTTTTTTTTAATCGCGTAATTGAAGCAGACCAAGTTGCAGTGAAGCGTAATAATAAGAGTGTATCTATTTCCCCAGACGCGTGGAAGATGCCAATCAACATAACACAGGAGTCCCACGAGCGCGCCAAGCGTGCCGCGGCAGCGGCCGGCGGTCGTCGCGCCAAGCGCCCTCGACTTGCGTCCCCCCCTCCCGTCCCCTCGCAGCCGCCCCCTCCACCCCCACCGCTACACCTGGCGCCGCGCGTGCTGTTCTCTGCACTCACACCCGCTGACACCAACAAGCTGGCAGCCGTCGTCAGGTATGTACACACACACACATACATATATATATATATGCAAAGAGATCGCCTCCTCGTCCTGTCTTTCCAGAAAGCTACTATAAAGTAACGATAGAAAACTAGAACGAAAGCCCAGTTTCAAGGTTTTGTTCAGCAAAGTCTAAGGCACGATAAGGGAACATGCTAATTGCCACGCCCCCCTTCCCACTCCCTACCGCACCTCTGGATCCGCGCCAGATCTAACGGGAGAAAGCTTACTGAAACCTCTGAGTCTTTAAAGGGATGATTTCCACCAAACGGCTCGCATCGCATCGTACGAACGAATGCAGCGACAGCCGATCGCGTCCAGCAGGATGTCGTACGATCGGTTCCGTACCGTCGCTTGTGAACGTATATCCGTCAAATAGTTTCATTCCTACTTTTGACTTAAAGGTCCAAGCGACCAGGTCATTGAAATCCGAAAAAAAAAAACATTCCTACAGTGTTGACATGTTCTAAATTTGAAAATAGTTAAAGTTGACGTAGTAGCGCACGCGACAGCAGTCGAAGGAATCCAAAGACAGGCTGCGGGAGCTGATCGCACGTCGCAGTATACTTTCGGGTACGATCGCTTGTCGCGGAAGACGCTCGCGGTCAAGCTGCTGTGTGCGGTAATATAGACTTTAAATAATGTGTATACGGTTTAATATCGTTTAAAGATTGTAAAATCCGAGTCGTTCGGTAAAAATCATCTGTTTTTAAATTTATTGTCGAAAATTTTAAATTTTCGTTTTTAAGCTATTGCATAGCTTTTATCGCAGGCTTTGAGCGCAGGGACCGAATCAAGAAATTTTGTAACGAAAATAAAACCTAACACCCCCCACTCCGCCTACCATGTAGTTCGGCCGAGCGTTCGCTTAACGTATATGTATATGGTACGACTGTACGAAGCTCGCACGGATCGAGACGAGCTGCTCCGAAATGTAATGAAAATAAAATAAAAAAATTATATTATGTAAGTTATGCAATTAAAAAAACGAAAAAAGATTTTTTTTTTTAAATAACAAAAAAAAAATGATTTTTGTTTTTTTAGTTGATAAAAAATGCTATGCGCCGCGGCAGTCCCCGAGTGCCAAACATTTTTTTTTTTTCGAAATGTTATGCTTTGTCCTAATCTCTAACTAACACCACATACTAAAGTTTCCTTGTAGAATTTGTTTTATGTGTGCCCAGTTTATCTATCACTAGGGACCCCGCCCGGCTTTGCACGGACTTTTCCCGCTATCTATACACATAACATGCCAGTTACACATATTATAAGCACATATAAGCTATAAACTGTCTAGAAAAAAAAAACATTCTAAATGTTAGTGAAAACCTTATCAAAATCCGTTGCGTGGTTTGTAAGAATTTAGCATAGAAACAGACAGACGAAAACAAAGACTTTGCTTTATTCTATTTAGAGAAGATATATGGCTGATTTCTTCTTTTCTTTCGATACTTTTTTTGTAAAATACTACATAAGTAGTATTTTATTTTATAGTATTTTTTTTTTTTAGTATTTTATCGCTAACTATAAAGTTAGCGATAATTCAGCCAGAGAGGTGCTTCGCGTCGACCGTTCAATTCAGACTCCCGTTTCACCGTCCCGGCACCTCAAAATACAACCTCAAACGAAAATGGCGGCCATGTTTAAAATCAGTCAATACAACCATCATTTAATCAAAACAGACGCCAGGTCAACAGAAATTTATCAGTGATTTAATAATTCTGCGACATACATATATTATACAGGATGCATTTTAATTCAGTCGTAAAACTAGGGGTTAAAACTGCGTGTAGTTTAAAGTAATAATAAAAAAATAATGTTTTTCGTTAGGTACTATAAACAAAATTTTGATTGTTGTATCGAATGAGCACCTGATTAAGTTGATAATTTGATTATTAATTGATTTGTTTGGCTATTATACGCTTGACAAAAATAATAAAACATTGATATTTTTATTTTATTATTTGTTAATTTAATCTCGAAATGGCTTTGATTACATTATTATCGATGGACCATAAAATCTGTTTACATTTCTTTACATGACAACATTTCAATGTTGAACGAGGGTGTACTGAATCTCCCCTATCAATTTGTCGACTGCTTTCAAAGTCACCCTGTATATTTAAATGGTAATAAGTGCAGAAAAGCCCTTGTGAAAGCAGGACGGGGCGCTAAAAACCAATTATTTCTATTGCCATCTCATCTTTTTTTATTTTAATTTATATATATTTCTATCATATTCATCCAGTAGTACTTACATACTAAGAGCCATAAAACCCAATGAAGTATTTTAATTACAGTGATAATAATATCGATACGGATGAAAATGACAACCATATAGAAGATACGAGTATTTTACGCAATACCAACGATACTTGTACTCCTTCAGGTTCATAACTTAATAGTATTACTAATAATATTTCTTGGTAAAAGGGTTGTACAGTAGTGTATATGAAATAGTTTTGTGTCTCTGCCCAGTACCTCGGTCAGTATGATTTGATAACCGTAATAGATACATCCATAACAAAACCGTGCCGTGTGATACCGGCTTAAAATACACCCCCTCTCTTCTCATGGGGGTCGTCAAGACGACTAATGAGGTCAAAACGACTAAGGAAATTCATACCTTGGACAGTCAGCAGCGTTCTCTGCGTATTTTAAAAGCCTTACTTGCGCTCGCCAATTACCTCACCAAGCGTGGCAATTATGGCAATTACCCCCAAGATCTATAATAAGTAGGTTCTACTGGGGAGACCCATGCCCAGTGGGACGTCATATGGGTTGATATGTACAACAAAACTACTTGTTTGAATCAATAATAAAATTTGACGTACCAAACGTACGATCTACGATAATTTCGAGGAAGAGCAAAAACTTTTGTATGAAGAATTACTTAAACGGCGGTATCGAGTGAAATGAAATGAAATTTCACTCGATACCGCCGGTATAGTATGAGAAACTTAGTGCAATCATTTCACACCGCCATATTAATTTGCCGGCCCCCCTTCATCGCCCTGAAATAGCTGTTTTGACACAGAGTGGGTATATCATCTTGGTGAACAATCAACGGCTAAAGTACATGAACAAAAACGGAATGTCAAAACTCGAAAACTCGTTCAAAATCGAATGATATTTGTGGCACACCTCATCAAAATTTGAGTAAGTATGGAATATTTACTCAAATTTGGCAAATTACATAGGCACTTGCGTTTCTGATTTTAAAAAAACCAGCTTGACAGTACTTATAATGGCATTCTGAGCATACGTGAGAGAATTAAAAATCATAAATTGGCGACTAACATTCAAAAGTAAAGTCAAAATTCATTAAATTTTGGCAACAGTCAATTTATCCTTAAACTTATTCAATGATGTACTTTAGGAACATTGTAGCGTTACCTAGATTTGCCACAAATATCATTTAATAGTTTTGAGATTCCGTTTTTGATCATGTACTTTTGCCGTTAACTGTACAGTCGCTGAATGAAAATGTTCGTCACCTTAAAGTCCAATTTTGTTTGTGATGATGAAATGTTGTCCAATGTTGTCAAAATAATAATAAAGTTTTACTCAGATTAAAAACGAAATAGATAGAAACTTGAAATGAAATACTTTTTCGTATAAGCATACGTGAGAGAATTAAAAATCATAAATTGGCGACTAACATTCAAAAGTAAAGTCAAAATTCATTAAATTTTGGCAACAGTCAATTTATCCTTAAACTTATTCAATGATGTACTTTAGGAACATTGTAGCGTTACCCAGATTTGCCACAAATATCATTTAATAGTTTTGAGATTCCGTTTTTGATCATGTACTTTTGCCGTTAACTGTACAGTCGCTGAATGAAAATGTTCGTCACCTTAAAGTCCAATTTTGTTTGTGATGATGAAATGTTGTCCAATGTTGTCAAAATAATAATAAAGTTTTACTCAGATTAAAAACGAAATAGATAGAAACTTGAAATGAAATACTTTTTCGTATAAGGGAGACTTAAACCACGTGCAATTTTTTATTTTATTTTAGGGTAATAGACAAGAATAACAGAAAATTAATTGACAGTTTCTTGATAGACAAGAATGATACGGCTGTTTTGAAAAGTTACACCCACAATGAGGATTAATAACATTACACAATTATTTCTCGATTTGCGTAAAGAGATGAACCAAAGAAAACATGGCAAGAACGATATTTTGACGGAACCAACACTGCTATATCTATCTTATTTTAACACATTATTTTAACGTATTGCAATCTACAATTGGAGAGTCCTATGTGGAGCTGTGGACTGCGATAGGCTGATGATGATGATGAATCAGTGGCAGAGATGATGAATCAGTGATAGGGATAATGAGTCAGATATAAAGAATACGTTCCATCTATTCTTATATTTAACTAGCTGACCCGCGCAACTTCGTCTGCGCAAATTTTCCCTTTTTTCTTTTTCTTCCTTTTTTTCCACAACATTTTTCATTGCTGCTCCGCTCCTATTGGTCGTAGCGTGATGTTATAACCTATAGCCTTCCTCGATAAATGGGCTATGCAACAATAAAATATTTTTTCAGTGCAGCCCCGTAGTTCCTGAGATTATCGCATTCAAACAAACAAACAAACTCTTAGGGGGATGAAAAATAGATGTTGGCCGATTCTCATAGATACCGGATAAGCACAAATAATTTCATCAAAATCGGTCAAGCTGTTTCGGAGGAGTATGGCAACGAAAACTGTGACACGAGAATTTTATATATTAGATAAATCCGAGAGGTTTTAGTTCAACTCCTCATAGTCAAGGAATATTGGTCTGAGTAAATTTAAATTATGTTATAAAACAGTTAAGCACAAATTACAGCATACAGGTATACAACTGTCTGGCGTGATACATTGCCTAAAAACGTAACATGTTCTTGCAAAGCGTTAAATGAGTGTATTTAAAAACTGACGAACATTTTCATTCCGCCAACGTACATTGTGAACCCACTAAATTAAAATTATTACGGTGTATCTGAAGTAAACGACGTACTGTAGTTGTTTGTTTCGGTACAGTTACGGTTTTACCTTTTTATTATAAAAGCGAATGTTTTTTCTTTAGTATTTTTTCTACTTTTAAAATATAATAGAAGATAAAATAATCGATGATTAAAATACTGGTATGCCGGCTCCACATGTTGGCTCAAACGTCGGTCTTAACGCCACTCGCCCAACGTGTGGATCTAGAAAATAGCATTGGCGCCAACGTTGGCACGATCGTTATCCTAGATGCATGTTGGACGAGCGGCGTTGGAGCCAAGGTGTGGAGCAAACATGAGTAAGGATGTTACTGCGTACTGGGTGAGGACCATTAGTAGTTATGTACTGAAAAAAATATTTTTATTTTTAAATATTGCGAGATAATTTGTTAGTTGGTATTGTAACGTTGTATATTTGGGTAATAGATGGTAAGAATAGTATTTATTTGTGTCGTCCTAGTTAATAATAGTTATGGAATAATACAAATAATAGTATGGTTTATATTCGTTTGGCAATTCCAAGGGCGAGAACCGTCCATAGTTTAGTTTTATATGTATTATAGTTTCTAGAGGTACCTTAGAAAACTATAATACATATACAGAATGTATATTAAATCCCTGTCCGATCCGTTACTGTGTTGTTAGGTATCGCATGTTTGCATTCGATATACGTAATTTAAAAAAATACTTACTAAAGTTACGGAGACGGAAAATTCTATTTTCATTGTAAAGAGGCATTATACAAACAATGTTGATAAAATAAATCTTAAAAATTTACACATTTCGACTAATTTGGGTAGTAAAATCGTCAATTATTATATTCAATAAAAAAAAAATTGACGAATATATATTTTTTCAATTTATTAGCATTGTTTACGGAATACCCACCCCGAGTCGGACAGGGATTTAATTTAAACGTTATATTGCGCTGTTTAGTAAGCATGGCAACTTGAATAACATTGTTTTTTTTATTACAGACAACTCGGCGGCTTAGTAGTAACAAACGCGGCAGAAGCGACACACCTCGTCATGGAGAAACTGGCCAGAACATGCAAACTGATCAGCTGTTTAGTGACAGTCAAACACTTATTAAGCCCAGAGTGGGTGCACGAAAGCCAACGATTGAACAAGTTCGCCGACGAAGCAAAGCACGGCTTGAGAGACGAAAACTTCAATAAAATGTTCAAATGTGACATATCTGAAGTATTACTATGCGGGGAACAGAGAAAGAAACTATTCGATGGTATCACTTTCTTCCTCACACCTTGCGTGAAACCCGCTAGAGGACCGTTGACAGAAATGATCGAGCTTTGCGGAGGAAAAGTTGAGAAGAATAGACGATCATACGTCTCTATACAAGATATGCATAATCAAAAGCCATATAGCTATTTAGTACTAACTGTACCGAACGATTTGCATCTTGTATATTATCTGTTGCAATCTGAAAAGACTTTAAATGTTGTATGTAGTACTGAAGTTGTACTCTCAGCTATCATGAGGCAGAAACTAGAAATTGAGGAGTTTCTTGTCAAAATAGACTAGTTTGTGCATTTTAGATTCAATTGTTATATTTATAAAGTTCAATTTCCAATAGTCTATCTAGTGAGTAAGAAAAGGTAACATTCATTAGTCGTACTGGAGCCGAAATTGTGCAATTTTGTTATTTTTCATTAGTCGTTCGAAACGGTGGTTATGAGCAAAGAAAACATGCGTAAAATGGGATTATCTATACGAATCAGCTTGAGTTGCTTGTGTGAAATCGACTTATCGCGTCCGGAACAAATAACAGCAATTTTGTAAAAGACAAACTTTTAGTCACTTTCTTGTAAAATCGTGATTTTGTAGATATAACGTTGTTCTTATGGCAGATAGAAGAACAAAAACAATGGTCCTGTATGCCCGACCACCTGCATATGGTAGGACTTGATGACTGCCGCAGATAATGCAGTTAACGTGACCAAATTAAATGTATAAATAAATAAATATTTATTGCCTACAACGTTTGCTGTCGAAGCGGATAGACCTGTTAAATCTATCGTAGCTCGCGACGACAAATGATACTCACATATCAACACATATGATGGCCCACTGCTGGGCACGTGTCTCCCCAGTAGAACCTACTAGTATGTAGATTCTGGGGGTAATTGCCATAATCGCCACGCTTGGCGAGCGGGTTGGCGATCGCAGTAAGACTTTAAGTACGCAGAGGACGCTGCTGCCCGTCCTCCGGTGTGAAATCCCTTAGTCGCCTTGACGACACCCACGGGAAGAGACGGGGTGGTACTATTCTTAAGCCGGTACCACACGGCAATGATACTCGACTACATTAAATACAACAAAGCAAAATGTAAGACTAGCTGGAAGTTTTGAAAAACAGCTATCTCACAGAAACCCCACATTTTAAGCTATTGCATAGCTTTTATTGCGGGCTTTGAGCGCAGCGACCGAATCAAGAAATTCCGTAACGGAAATAAAACCTAACATCCCCATTCCGCCTATCGTGTAGCTCGGCCCAGCGTTCGCTTAACGTATATGTGTATGGTACGACTATACGAAGCTCGCACGGATCAAGACGAGCTGCTCCGAAATGTAATGAAAAAAAAAAATGCATCAGTTGATAAAAAATGCTATGCAATAGCTTTACCGCGGCAGTCCCCGAGTGCTACACATTTTGTTTTTTAAATCTGTGTGCTGTTCCAGAGTGTAATCTATCTCTGACCAAGTTTCATTCAGATCCGTTGATGTTCTGGTGTTATTGAGAAACAAACATCCATCGCACTTTCGCATTTATAATATTATTTGCACGTATCCTAATGGTTAAGGTATCGTGAGGTCGCCGATTCGAATTCTACCAAGTATACTATCGACGTGAACTCACTCCTAATACAAGCAATTTGGCTTAGATGGAGGGGTTAACAGGATTGCAGGAAACTAAAGTCCCACATTACTATTTATCCTTAAAAAAAAGTTACTTTAGCACCCCGACTACATCTCGACTAATGAAAACAGTGACATGCTCACATGCGGTTTTGACTGATTTGAGTATTTTGATATATTTAATAAATTTCCTAGATAGACTATAAATATAATAATTGCATTTTTGAAAGATAGAAAATTTTGAAGTCCAGACTCAGGAAAAAAAAATGAAAAATGCAATTATTGTATTTGTAAAGTAATTGGCAAGAAATGCCTATAAAAATTACTTCAAGACTATAAATATAGATTTTTATATGTAGTGACAATATAAAGATAATTATTTACAAATATGAGATTCCATTTTAATACTATTTCAAATGAATAATAAGGGTTGCTATGCACATAAGCGGGTCGGCATTCTCGGTTCGGCAGTATTTATTGAACAACAAAGCCGACCCGAAGCAATTAGGTACTACACATGTTCAGATTTATTAACTAGGGCCGATCGGGTAGTTCATTCCGGTCGGCACATCATTCGATTCGGTAGAATTTGTTGAACGGGATAGCCGAGCGGTATTTTTTCCCGACAACAGAAAGGTGTGGTCAAACTTCAGCAGCGGATAGGGTATGTTATCTGCACCTACCATGGTAAATAAATAAAATAAAAATTGTTTATTTCGGACAAATATCCATAGTTTAAATAAAATAAAAGATAAATATACCGTAGTTTGTAGAGAAATCACTGAAGCGTATAACTTCAGTGATTACCCTCTGCACAAAACACTTCCAAATCGGCGAAGTGTACCCATCCGCTAAGGTCAACAGGATGCTATTGTGACTGGTCCGTATTCTAACTATCAGGGACACTGTTTTTTTTACGAATTATGGCCGCAAAGCCACCAGTTTGGTATTCCGCAAACATCCCTGACGCACTACAGAAACGAGGCAGTCCCAATAGCATCCTGAAGATATTGTTATATTGGACACGCAGGGTATCCAGCGATTTTTTGGTATACCTAACTCACAGATTTCCTGTGTACATGTTTTGACAATCTGCATTAAAAAGCGTGATTTTTCCCTCTTACGAGTAGCGATGAAATCTGCGAGTCAACATGTTACCTCTAACTCCCAGAGCCTTGAGCTCCCTTTCGATATCAGAATCGTCTTTGAAGTCGCTAGTAATTATGTGTCCTAAATATTTAAACGTATTTACACTCAAGCCATTCAGGTTAATATTATATTCAATATTGTATTCAAGACATCTACCAGCGGCCTTAAATACCATGTACTCTGTCTTTTTTACATTATATATGAGTCCATGTTCCGTTGCATAGTCCTCACACACTTTCAGCAGCTTTACTAACCTTCCAATTGTTGGAAAGCAGCACCATGTCATCAGTGTAGTTTAAATTGTTCAGACTTACGCCGTCAGCTCAGCTCCACAATGAGATCGTTTACATATATATTGAAGACCGTGGCCATAGCATGGTGCCATAGCTGGTTGCATTAATATTACATGGTTATAGCATATTCTTTTTGTCAAAATTCAGTAGTGAGAATTATACCTACCCTGGTATCAAATTCGACTGGATTATTAAGGCATAAAACTTTTTAATTACTTAATAACTTTTTCATTTATAAATAAACGAATGAAAAAAATATAAATATTTTTTTAAGGTACTCCGATTTTAAGCTATTGCATAGCTTTTATCGCGGGCTTTAAACGACCGAATCAAGAAATTCCATAACGAAAAAAACCTAACACCCCCACTCCGCCTACCATGTAGCTCGGCCGAGCGTTCGCTTAATGTATATGTATATAGTACGATTGTACGAAGCTCGCACAGATCGAGACGAGCTGCTCCGAAATGTAATGAAAAAAAAAATGCAATAATAAAAAAAATAAATAAATAAATATAATTGCATAAGTTGATAAAAATTGCTATGCAATAGCATTACCGTGGCAGTCCCCGAGTGCCACACATTTTTTTATAAAATTAGGTATGTGCACTCAGTATCATGGGCACATACCAACACCAACCCTTGAATATGACCACACCTTTCTGTTACAGCCTGTATATGTATTTCATTTTGCCGCCAGACTGTAACGTCGTTTATATAAAATAGCAGCCCTAACCCATTTTAATGAATACTTAGAACCGAATTCAATATGGAGGAGGTTCTCAATTTGACTATATATTTTGTTATAAACATTCTTAATTTTGACTTTTCAACAAATGATCTAAGTAATTTTTATTTTGGAATCTCCTATATACATGTTTTTATTCAATCTTGTTGAAATTTCCACTTTATGTTGCAAACATCTCTATTTTTGTTATTTTTTTAAAGATGAATGCATTAATTTTAACTTGTAAGAGAAAAGTTTCGAAATATTTTTGATTTTGTAAATAAATATTATTATAAAATGTTTATAATGAGGTCTGGACCACAATGTACGATAACTTTTAAATATTAAGGAGTATATATTAAAGAATGTTTTTCTTATATTGGAGTGATTTATTTATACATATTTAAAAGTTGAAAACATCTAAAATATAAAAAAAAAACTTTTAAAACCAGGATTTTGTTTTGGGAGATAATCCAATGTTTCGTTTATGGAAAGTGCTAGATTTTTTTCTTTCCCTAAGGTAGTTTTAATCAAGGTAAAATAAACAAACATTGGTTCCTATGTATGCTAAAAATGATTCAAAATGCGTACTTAAGATGGGGAGTATAGGGGGTTACTCCCCCCAAGTTTTGGTTGGAGGGGTTTCAAACAAAGCCTTTGTAAGACGTTGAGTCTGGCCAACCAACGCTATTTTGTAGCCATATCTGTTGAGGGCCCCTCCACACTAGCGTTTGTCTAGCGCAGGCGTTCGATGAACGTACCTATGAGTCGCGATAACGCAACGCGTGCGTCGTATTATCGCGGCGTTTCCACTGCAGTTAATTATACGCACAATTTTTCACAAATGTTTACTGGCCTGTTGGTTTAAGCCGGAGGTCGTGGGTTCGATCCTCACCTAGGTTAAACTTTGTGTGATGAGCACGATGGTTTAAATATTCTGTGCCTTGTGTTATTTATCTATAACTAGCTGAACTCTGCCACGCTTATCTGTGGCTTTTAAAGCCAAGCCGGCCTTTCCAGAATATTTTGTTAAAGTGAAAAAAAACCAATGATCTGACTGTGATGAACACAGTCAGATCATTGGTTTTGGAACGCAAGAACTAAAGGAAAAAGGCAACACAGAAACATTGATTTTTATTTAAATATATATGTATGTATTTAGAAATATATAATTATCTGGTTTCCATTGGCTCTGCTTAGTTTGGGATCAGATAACGTTCTGTGAGTTGTCCCAAGATTTTATAATTTGAAGAGAGATATGACACCGTAGTAATTCGGCATATGCGTCGCTCGCTCGCAAAGCTAGCACAACGTACCTACTCATGTCATGTGGCCCAGCAGATTCGCCGCGACAACGGGGCGTATGCCTCACGTTGTCGCAACGTCTGCGCTACGCATACGTTCATCGAACGCCTTGTGTAAAGAGGCTCTAAAGGACCGAAGGTTGTTAGAACGAACGAGTTTGTGGATTATATACTATCATAGAGTGATAACCGAGAATTTGTAAAAGCTTGGTAGGACAACCCCCGAAAAATGGACCGACGACCTAAAGAATGTCGCGGAGGGAAGGACATACTGCATGTGGAAGACACCTGTGTCTAGCAGTGGACCGATATGGGCTGATAATGATGACGCCTATATTTAAAAAGTTACATTGTCAACAAGCGCGACATGCACCCACTTCGGTAATATAAAATAATCAGATTTGGCATTCAGTGAATTGTTAATCGTCGCCTATAAAGCATGTAACCCGTATTGTTAATTAATTGGGTTATCATCAATTATTTAATCATTAACACTTTTTATCGATTTAAAGGTCAAGTTTTCAAGAGCAATTGTCATAAGGTATTTTTCCATAAATCATTTAGTTCGGTTCTGTATGTGTACTGTAAGACAGAAAGCCCTATTTGCTATTTTGATGTATACCTAAACTATATTAGGTACTGTTATGGTGCGTTTAGACGCACGGCAAGCAGCCTGTACAAACAAGCCGTCCACAAACAGCCAAGCAGCACATTCACACACTCGGGCTCGTATTCGTGTCCGTTGAATGTTTCATCAAAATTCCTACCAAACATTTTTTGGTTTTGGTTAAACTGACTGTGTGAAAGAAAAGAAAGAGCAGTTTTGTTTGTTTTTTTTTAAACACGACTCCCGCATTAGGGTACAAGCCCTGTGTCGCGGGGGACTTTATAAACATACAAGTCACGGACACAAACACCCAGACTCAGAACAACAATTTGTGGATCACACAAAGTGGTGTCCCGTGTGGGGATCGAACCCACGACCTTTTGCGTAGCAGTCGGACAAACTCCCACCGCGCCACAGAGGCAGTAACTACTCTTTCTTTAAAACGAAATTCATGAATGTTCGCTTACTTTACAAGCTCTTTTCTAATTAATTTTTGGGTAAGCACGAAGTCGAAACCATTGACGATTTTCTGGAACGAGTGGATTAAATTGATGTTCCTTGATCTGTTTGTCACCACCTCATTTTTGATCGAAACTTCGTTTTCATTGACTTAGAGTAGGCCTTCAGGGAAACCACAAACTTTCAAAACCCATCCTCACAAACTTTTGGATTTACGATGACTACATCCATACTAATATTATAAATGTAAAAGTAACTCTGTCTGTTACGCTTTCACGCTTAAACAGCTAAACCGATTTAAATGAAATTTGGTATGGAGATAGTTTGAGTCCCGGGGAAGGACATATGATAGTTTTTATCGCGAAAGCTAGTTATAAATAAGTAGTAATTTATTACCTACCGCAAACTGAATTATACCTATCCAGTTACACTTGCAAATGTGCAACAGTGACTCGATGAAAAATAAAACTTATATAGGTACTTATGATAACTATGTACATACTTTGCAACCATGACAGTCACGTTTACGTTAAAGTGATTACACATTACAAGACAATCCACGGGACACTGAATACTCATTAAATGATAACTCGAACTAAAATGGGGATCTTCGTGCCATTCATACTAATTTTGTCCCCATTACTAATATACCTACCTACCTGCTTAACGTAAAGAACATTTTCAGCATTTGGAAATAATGTAAAAGTTTCCTAAATGTTTATTTCAGACAGAGCCCATAGGTATTAATTTAACAGTAATTATGTGCCTACATAAAACACCCAGTATGAAGCAGCATTCATCTCTTCCACATTGGTGAATGCCATTGATCCGCAAACACGCTTAGAATCCCGTTGTTGCTACTGCGGAGACGCCATCATAGAAGCGATGCGCTTATAGGATTCTTCTCATTATAAGTAATACTCAACATAAAGTCACAGGTCTCAACGGTTTGTACCCTAGATAAAGTCCGACGAGACTTGAGATCTAACCAAGAATTTATAAGCTTCAAGCTTATAAATTCTTGTGTGCACCTGTGTGGCACCAAGCTGTGTGGCACCGGCTTAAGAATAGTGCCACCCCATCTCTTCCCGTGGGTGTCGTCAAGGCGACTAAGGGATGTCACACGGGAGGACGGGCAGCAGCGTCCTCTGCGTATTTCAAGCCTTACTGCGATCGCCAACCCGCTCGCCAAGCGTGGCGATTATGGCAATTACCCCCAGGAACTAATAAATAGGTTCTACTGGGGAGACCCGTGCCCAGCAGTGGGACATCATATGGGTTGTTATGTATGTTTTTATAAATTCTAGAATAGTTTTAATCTATTGCTCTGAGGACGCCCTTCTACGCTCTATACTTTTAACTAAAGCGGTATCTAAATATAGAAAGGTTGTGAATCTATTCGAGGGCAAGTTAAGAATTATAGAGTGGTCAGGCCAGTGGCGACCGAACTGATGGAGATATCTACGAGTACGAGGCCGGTGCGGATCCAGGGGGGGCGGGGGACAGGGGCAATAGGCCCTTTCCCCCCGACGCAATTGAACGACCTTTTTTTGAGGGATTTTGACACTATCGGTGTATTTTGATAGGCAACTGCTCACCACTCGGCGGTGGTGGCTGGTGTACCGGTGTTGAATAGACTCACACTTACCCGATTGAGTCAACAGACCAGAGACGGATTTGCAGTGTTGGCCGCTCTAGGCCCAAGCTATGCCAGACGCCCCCTTTCTGCGGGGGGTCTTTTGGGTGGGTACAAATCATTTTTACCCGATACCACTTAAGTACATCGTGCAACGGAGGGGAAGGGTGCACATAATTTCACATTTTGTCACTGTTATTGGTCGTCCCTAAAATCTAGCCGTCCTAGGCCCGAGCCTATTGTGCCTTAGGACAAATCCGTCTCTGCATGTGACTCAACCAGCTAAGTGTGAGTCTATTCGACTGTAAGTTCTTCTGAAGTAAGTTCTGGATCCGCCCCTGGTACAAGGTAAAGCAACGTTACGTGACACTTTCCGTAGAAGGGGTAACTGTCAAAAATTTCACTCCGTGCACGGAGCATGTTAAACTGTTGGATCTCCGTCTATCTCTTTCCGGTTATATCGGATTTCCGTCGCATCGGCGCATCGGACTATGAGAGTGTAGGTAGATAGGTACCTACCTACTTGTGTCTACGAACACACTTCTGCACTATAACAAATCTTCTGCGTAGTTAGCTAGTCTTTAACAAGATTGGCCGCTGTGTCAGAATTCGGTTAGGAGATCATTATGTTATCTACAGGGCCGGATTTAGGGGTGTGGAGGCCCTGGGGCAACGAAGGAGCGGATGCGGATTATTTTCCGAATAAAAAAATTAAATTGCAAGTAGCTACAATTGTTAAAACAATGTTAAAAGCTCTTTATATTCTAAAAAGAAAATACCAAAAAGCTACAAACAGATGAGAAGACACCAAAACCTTTTTGTTAGTATTATCGTTTTATTTGACACACGGTGTCGCGTCCTTTTATTATAGATCCATTTTTCGAAATGCCTCATAGCCTTTTTGTGGTATAATAAATTCTACATAAAATATGGGTAATTGGATTTTCTTTATCGTTGCATTCATTACGTAATAAGCAGATGAAATTTAACAAAAATTCATATGTTGCAATTGCACTGGTGCAAGCTCGGGGCCGTCTCCAAGGGCGAGAGACTACGAACGGGTGAAATAAAACGTAATGTGTGGGGGCCCCTTTCTTGCCCCTGGGCAGTAGCCCCGCCTACCCTGCCCTGATTCCAGCCCTGTAGGCCTACTCTCTTTCTTTAAAACCATATTCATGAATTTTCGTTAACTTACATTTCTTAAGTTTACAGGGACTATTCTAAATAATTTTTAGCTAAGCATAAGAAGTTGGAACACATGGACGATTTTCTGGAACGATTGGATTAAATAAATGTTCTTGGCTCTGTATCACCACATGTTTGATCGAAACTTCGTTTTCATTGGGTTAGAGTAGGCCTCCTGGTTATCTATATCTATTAGGTAGAGGAAATTGCTGTTTTGTTTTCTAATACCTACCTACCTACTAACAACTATTACGGAGATACTTCATGGGTTAAAAAAAAACACCTATGCGATTGTATTCCTGAGATCAAATGCCAGAGTTCACTTAGGATAAAAAAGTTTTGTAATTTTTTTCCAAATAAATATCGTGATTTTTTTCTTATTCTAATATTCGTACATACCATTTACCACATAGGTATTATAGTAATTTTTATGCTCTATTATATAATAACACTGGATTTATTTAATCAAATACCTAGCATTGAATATAATTTGATTAAAAAATCTTTTAAGTACCTACTTTTAATTTGTTTTTTCCCTGACGATGATCTACACAATTTTTTGATGACACCACTTTCGTATTCACAGTACTTATTTCCTACCTTTACAAAATTATCTTATCACATTTTAGTTGTACATCCGTGGTCCTATTGTAAGCGGAAACGTACCTAAATACTTACTATAAAAAATAACAGTACGTAGGTAAGTAGGTACCTACTTAGGAGTACTCATGGGCGTACCCAGGGGATGATTTAAGGGATGAACCCCCCTTCCCCCGGTATTGCATATTTGGCCTGCGTTCCCCCGAAATTACGAAAATCACTCACTACCTCGCCCATGCGAGTGTGAATCTACTTGCAAAATAGATAAGTTGATCTTTTTACCACTAGGTATCTTTAATAACATCCTAAACTTAAAAGGCTATCCTCTTGCATTTTCCCAACAATCCATATAGATGGATGGTTGGGAAAATGCTTTATGATGTAGTTGATGCAAAAATACTACTTGCAAAATAGGTAAGTAAGTATAGGTATACCAAACTATGCAGATGATCTTTCTACCAGTAGGTATCTTTAATAACATCCGAAACTTTAAGAGGCTATCATCTATATGGATGGTTGGGAAAATGCTTTACGATGTTGTTGATGCAAAAAGACTACAGTGACAGAGTCATAAAAATCAAATAAATATAAAGCGAGCGAAGCCTCGAGGAAAAACGAATATTACAATAACAGAAGAAAAAATATACTGAGATCTTTAAAATACTTGTTATTCTTGTCATAAGTTACTTACGTATGCAAATTGCCTTCTTTCTTAGTAGGTAATAATTAACTTATAAACGATATGATGTTTTTATATGATTCAGAACAATACTTATTTAGTACTTTTTATAACGGAAAAATGTTTGTTTTATAGGTAAGTTAATTATTTAATTATATCCTGTAGGTATTTGTCATTTATATTACCTACGATGCACATGGATGTGCCGTAGCTAGGGGGAGAATTGGGGTGCAAAGCCCTACCTTAAATTAGTAATGCCTTCAGGGCCGTAGTTAGGGAGGCATTGTAGGGTAATGCACTAGCTTAAATTAGTACCTAATGCGCCACCTTAAATTACTAATGACCTTTTTTAGGGTTCCGTAGTTAAAAAGGCAAAAACCCTTATAGTTTCGTCATGTCCATCTGTCTGTCTGTCCGTATGTCACAGGCATTTTACTCAAAGACTACTCAATGAATCTTGATGAAATTTGGTGAAAAGGTGTCTTGTAGTAGCCGCTACTTAGGTTAAATAATAAAAATAAACATTTTAGAGGGGTACTCCATACATGTAACAGAAGCTTTTTTTCCAGCAAACATCAACGTGTGGCTCATCATTCGACAGGACTTTCAAAAACATTTTAAGGTTTCTAATAAACTTTTTTGATTGAGTGAATATTTTTGGAAATAATCGCTCCGAAATTGCATTAATCGTGTCCCTCCACCTTAACTTTATACCGCGTGATCAAAAAATATGGCAAAAATTACGAGATAACGCCTAATAAGTACTTCAGACTAAAACTATTTCGGATACTATCGGATATACTGCCGAAAAACTGCGTTTCTCAACAAAAGGGCGTAAGTCTATGAATATACGCTTTTCTGCTGATGCAATTGTCCAAGACTGCGGAACCCTACACTGAGCTAGGTCCGATAAGCTCTTGCCCGGTTTTTATTGGTTTTGCGGGAAAAAATCCTGACGAACACATCTTCCGGGAAAGACGGTGAAAGTGCTGTGGGGTTACCTAGTAAAAAATCCACCATTCGCCACCTTCGCGAACGGAAATTTGTTATAACGTCGGCGACTCGCCTAGTGGGAATGCTCGAACGCCATGTTGTTGCGTTCCAAGTAATTTACGGACGGGAGGCCGCGTGCGTCAAAGATTACCCCGTACGCCCGCCTGTAGCCCCACCTAAGGTGGCATCAGGCGCATATAGGCGCGCCGACCCCGCCCGATTTACCGGCAAGTAAGTGGTTCCGCCAGGGAGCTCTCTTCCCTGACGCGCTCCGCCGCCTTCTTCTGCGAGATGACGTCGTTACATAAGGTTACGACTGCATTCCACGATCCCTCGCTCCTGACCATGCTGGCAAGGAGAGCCGACCACTGCGGTGAGAACTCGACGCTCAACTGTCATTCCCAAACTGAATAGTGGTGGAGGTTGTCCTGCATCGAGCTCTCACCGCAGTCGCAGTGGTGGTAGGTGGGACTTGATTCCGTCCTAGCGACCCTGTGTAGGTATTTTCCGAAGCACCCGTGCCCGGAAAGGACCTGCACCAACAGAAAGGGAAGGGTCCCGCGCTGTCGAACTGATCCGAATTGACAAAATTCTTTCACTGTTGGATAGCCCATTTATCGAGGAAGCCTATAGGCTACATAACATCACGCAACGACCAATAGGAGCGGAGCAGCAATGAGAAACGTTACAAAAACGGGGAAAATTTACGCAGACGAAGTTGCGCGGGACAGCTAGTTACTTAAAAAACGTTTTAATGTACTGATTGTAGGTACATGTATTTAATAAGTATGTTAGTCATCAACTTTTATAGTTGACTGTACAACCCCTGTGTCGCGGGGGACTTTACAAACATCACAAAGTACCTACACCTACCTACTGGATTATACAGTGTCCTGTATCGAACCCACGACCTCTTGCGCAGCTGTCATACACAATCCCACCACATATTTTATAATTCAGCTTGTTAAAATTAAAAATGGTTGGTACACATAGCAGTCATGGTAATATTGAATGGTTATTAACTACTTGAAATAAAGTCACAAAAAGGATATTAAGCAAATGATAGTACCTACTCTGCTGCATAAATCAATAAATAAAGGCGTCTTAACAATTGACGAGATATCGTGATAACACGCTCCGCTCGCGATGATACCGCGACCTTAACAAAACGCGCGCTGCTATATAAACTATAAAAATTGTTCCGTGGGATTATTTACCACAGGTTCCTTGTTGTAATTACCTAATTCTGCATTGTTTACATAAAATTAAACGTAAAAAAATAAGTGCAGTCAATAATTAAGTGCAAATTTTAAATATGGCGAATTCTATCGTTTTTTTGTTCGTTATTGTCGTGTTATTTAATTCATGTTTATGCTGGGTCATAAACGAAATAAATACTGAAATGATAATTTCTAATGCAGTCGATGATGTGTTCGCCGAGGTCAAGGAAGCAGGAATTCAGACAAAAATCAGTTTTATTTATCCTGGTGAGTGCGTTTTTAATTTTCCCTCCATTTTTTCTTTTTTTTTAGGCTACATAACAGGAGCTTACCAATATTCGTTCTACAATAGAAATAAATGCCATAACTTTTCCGAATGTCATCAATAAAGAAGAAAAAACTAAAAAGTCAAGTACTTATTAAAATAAATACTTAGGTCATCATCACTACATAGTATAAAACAAAGTCGATTTCTCTGTCCCTATATCCCTATGTATGCTTAAATCTTTAAAACTACGCAACGGATTTTGATGCGGTTTTTAATAGATAGGGTGATTGAAGAGGAAGGTTTATATGTATAATAACGTCCAGAAAGAAGGAGCGGAGCAGCAATAAGAAATGTTGCGAAAACGGGGAAAATTTACGCAGACCAAGTTGCGCGGGTCAGCTAGTTAAAGTATAATTTTACTTGTGTAATATTTGAAACGAGTTGTAATTATGTAAATATAGCTCCTATCTAATTGCACTTGCACGCATTTTTTGTTGTTGAATTCTACTGATGCGAAACTGGCAGACAAAAAAGTATTAGTAATAAAAAAAGGTTATTTCCTGAAAAAGTAGCTGCTTAATTCAGCTTCTTCACAGATATTACCTTGTTATAACTTGTCATAAAGACCAGTAGGATCTGGTACAGACAGATCTGTAGGTATTTCGTGTGTAGATAGATACCTAAATCGAAACGCAACTAAAAAAAATACTAGGCAAGGGCATGTTGGGCCACGCACAATGTAGGGTTCCGTAGTCAACCCCCCCGTCTAACTCCATCCGAATAATGCGTGAGTGGGTTTTCTGTTATTTTTGTTTCATACTTACAATACAACGCGTTATATTTTCAATGGAATTTGTACGAAATTTTGTTACTTCTCATTTGATCAGCTGTTACTCGTAAAATTGTAAAGCTTCTTAGCTGTGATAGTTTTCCTTTTAATTTATATAAACATACTACTACCGTGATTTTTTTTTTCACATACTCAACATCAACCATTTAGCTAACGGGAGGGGGGGGGGGGGGACGAAATAATATACCGTATTTCCAAGGCTCCGTTTTCGTGAAAAGGCTTTGTAAACTTGTCAACGAAAAACTTAATTGCGAGGATGAGTTGTTTATTGCGAAACTAAAATAACAGAAAACGGATGGGTTGTCACCCATCCGTTTTCTGTTATTTTAGTTTCAACCTTCTACAAACAAACTTTTTTATGCATTTCTCAATGGAATCTGTACGAAAATTGTGTGACTTCTCACTTGATCTGCTGTTACTCGTTGTTGAAGTTGTAAAGCCTACTTAGCTGTGATAAGTAATTTTTACTTTACGAAATCACATACTAAAAATAAAATGAAAATATTATTATATATATTTAAATATAATATATAAATATTTATATCAACTTGCAGAGTTAAAAACCATTCAAGTTGTCGTGTGTTCTTCGCGCTATCATGCTCTTTGTGTCCCGTAGTACGTAATCCATGGTTATTATTGAAAAATAAGTGATGATCACATTTTACATCCCATTGTGAACAGGATTTGGACTGTTAGAATGATTAATGAATGAATTAATGATTGATTAATTCATTATTGAAAAATATAACATGGTCCAAAAACTACCCCAATGGATTGTGTTACTGATTCTGAGCAAACTACTTTCAGGTTTGCACTATGCCAAGAATAACGTTGTATATACTATTATCGTGATTTTTTTCACATAACCAACATCAATAATTTCAATCATTAATTGACAGGGGATGGGGGACACTTGACTCTAACAAAACTTTGCACTTTAAAGCTTATGTAGCTAGTAGGGGGCGGACGGGGTATTAATATTCACAAACAGGGCCCTAAATCGAAAAATGTTCTTTAAAAAAAAATACATCTCTTTACATATAGCGAAGGTACCCTAAAGTATTTTTTTTTTCAAAATGTTGTTCTTTCACACATGGCAAAACTATAAATAAGGATTCCGTTTTGCCGTTTTGGCTACGGAATCCTTAAAAAGAAAAAAACCTGTTTTTTGTCTGCGGTTTTTCCTATTTTATCGAAGTGAAATTTCGCAATAAACAACTCATCCTCGCAATTAAGTTTTTCGTTGTCAAGTTTACAAAGCCTTTTCGCGAAAACGGAGGCTTGGAAATACAGTATACTTATTATTTATGTATCTACGAGTAGGTATAACACATTAAAGTGACCTACCTACGTTTTGTTCTTTTTACAGGTAAGTAGATAATATTATGTTAGTCTTTCGCCATTAAATACTTTGTTACCGTGTCCTAGTTTTAACTAAAATTTTATTATCGTGACGTTACATCTGCATACCTACTAACTACGTATAATCTTTAATTCAATCAATCATCATAGATTTTGATTGATGGAACAAAACAAAGATATATCTAATTATTAAATTATAAAACACGTCTGCCCTTGTAACTAATACAAACCTGCTAAGTGTTACTTAAAACATATTTGAAACTATCTTTAAGTGGCCGTTATGTTGATACCTATGCTTAATAGCCCTATGAGCAGAAAAAATCAATTAAGCTTAACTTCAATCACATCAAATCATGCCATTTGACGTGATTGAAGTTATGCTTGATTTTGTGATTGATTACGCTGCCGAGGTATAATCTATACTAATATTATAAAGCGGAAGAGTTTGTTTGTTTGATTGTTTGTTTGTTTGTTTGTTTGTTTAAACGCGCTAATCTCAGGAACTACTGGTCCGATTTGAAAAAATCTTTTTTTGTTGGATAGCCCATTTATCGAGGAAGGCTATAGACTATATAACATCACGCTACGACCAATAGGAGCGGAGCAGCAATGATAAATGTCGCAAAAACGGGGAAAATTTACGCAGACGAAGTTGCGCGGCTAGTATATTAATAAGCTGAAAAGTTTGTTTGTTTGAACGCGGCAAAAATAAAAAGTTTATTAAAAAAATAATACAGTGCCATCCCCCCCTTAAAAATATTTTCATATATTATTTCATATAAAAATAATTTCACTTTGTAATATATGTATCCATGCAAAATTACAGCCTTTACAAGTTTACGAGCTGATGAAAAAATAAATTAAAAAACCATGCTAGCGCATGTCGGGCAACGTACAACGTAGGGAGCATTGAGCATAATATCAATAGAGCAATTTGGCTGCTAAAGTCGCACATTAACGTGCTCCTAAATGCTTAGTGGAATGGATCTGGGATTTAAAAGTTGCCTCAAAACTCACACCTTGCAAAAGATTTTCTAGCGTATTATTTCTCATCTATACTAAATATTATAAAGTGGAAGAGTTTGTTTGTTTGTTTGTTTAAACGCGCTAATCTCAAGAACTACTGGTCCGATTTAAAAAAATCTTTTTTTGTTGGGTAGCCCATTTATCGAGGAAGGCTATAGGCTATATAACATCACGCTACGACTTATAGGAGCGGAGTAGCGACGAGAAATGTTGCAAAAACGGGGAAAATTTACGCATACGAAGTTGCGCGGGACAGCTAGTTCTAAGATAAGACCCCAATTTGGCTAAGCTATATGCGTCAACCAGTATGTAGATGTCCTTAGCAGGGCTCGGAACCGGTTTATAAATAGCGGTTATTATTGTTAATAAAACCGGTTTAAGGTGTGCTCATCGATTAACCGGTTAATCAAGATACCGGTAATCATAACGAAATAATTTTGATTACCGGTTAAAACAGAGAGCGTAATGCTAACCGATAATGTGAGCTGAATTAACCGGTTAAATTCGCGTGACGCAAGGCACGGTCGTTCGGTCTCGACCTCACATCATTGAAACTTAGTACTTTTTCTTTCCCACATGTATGAGTTAGACCGTCGTCGTGCGTCGTGTTAAATCATGTTCCCTGCAAAACTACAAGCGTGCGGCCGTTATTTAGTGTAGGTTAGTTATATTAATTGTGTGTATATTCATCATGGGAAAAAGAAAATAAAATAAGATTTAATCTATGTTCGCTTAAAATTAAGAGACCAATAAATCGAAATTTTTGATGAAAGGTTGTAATCACCACGCACGCCTCCGTAAAGCGCGGGTTCCGGAAACTACCCTCGCTTGATTTTTATCACTCACTATTACGAAACTGTCGGTACTTCGACACACAACACTAACGACATCTGCACATTGGCGTGTAATATTTGTTTCGACGGTGTGTACACTTAATCATCGCGGGATTTTACGATATTGAGAAACGATATCCATCTTCTAGGTTGAAATTGACGTGTTTTTTTTATTTTAACCTCTGCCCGCGCCATGCGGGAGTAGTAGTGACGGTCAGTGGAGAGGATCTGTGGTTCGTGTAGTTCAATCAGTTCATTATTGAATATATACGCGATTAAAACCCGCAGCTTATAAAACTCCATAATGTGTACAAATCGTTAAAGTTTACGAACTAATAAGCCTAGAACTTCTTTAGAAATTCTAACCAATAACGAAATTAAGTTTTGAATTATTACATGGTCACTACATTACTACTTGGCCAGCGGAACTTACATACGTATCACTAAATACAAAATTTTGTGAGACATGAATCATTTAATATATCTACTGTTGCGTCTACAGACGAATCCGTTAAAGTGGACGATGATGAAAGGATACAAAAGCTCACTAAAACGTTGTTATGGGAGATTTCAATGCTAATGTGGGAGTACAAAAACGCGGCGAAACGAAAATTGGACCTAACTGCGTAGGACGCAGAAATCACAGGGCCCAAATGCTCGTTAATTTTCTACAGTCGTCGGAGCTTTTCTTAATGAATTCTTTCTTTAAGAAGAAGCCTCACAGAAAGTAGACATGGCAAAGCCCAGATGGTGTAATAAGAAACTAGATAGATTTCATCATTACGGACAAGCTGCAAATAATTAGAGACGTCTCGGTGATCAACAGGCTCAATACTGGCAGCGATCACATATTGGTTCGAGGGTCTGTAATTATTAGCTTCAAGGTCAAAAGACTCCAAATAATGAGGCCTTTTCTCCGACCTACTGCCCCCCAGATAGCCTCATGTCCCGAAAAGTTCAAAACCGTTTCGCATCGCTGGAAACACAAACGAGAAAACCGACACTGGTCAAAACGCTACAGGATGTATCTCGGAAGTTGTTTCCCGGAAAACGCGAAAAAAGGGAGTCCGAACTCTCACTCGAGATCCTTGAACTAATGAGGGTAAGACGAGACACGCAGATGTCTTTGTCAGATATGAGAGCCATAAACCTGAAGATCAGGAAGCTGACATGACCTGACCACCTACGCTACAGCACTCGCAACATTGAGACGGCGATCGATCGAAATAGAGGCACTTAAGTTTTCTCACAGCAGCTAGGCAGACCCTGTCTGACAATACTAAATACAGTGAGTGGTAAAACCTCAAGGCTGGAGATAATTGGGGAAATCGAGAGTTTTTATGGACATGTATGCATCACGGATGGCTAAACCTATGGGACTTAGCGTCGTTGATCACAGAACCCCACTCACGTGCCACTATACCGAGGGCATATCGGATGTCGACCAGGGCGAGGTCGGGGCAGTTTTCGAGCAACTTAAGAATGACAAAGTGCCCTGTGATGTCAGAATCACTACAGAGCTTTTGAGAGCAGGTGGGAGTTCCCAGTCCTGAAAGAGCTAGCAAATCTCTTTAACTCCGTCATCCACCAAGGCTTAACACAAACGTGTAGCGGGAGTGCGTGGCTCTGTTCTTAAAAAAATTATAACCCCTTGCTGAAGAACTACAGACCTATCTCATACCTGAGCCACGTCTACAAGTTGTTCTCGAGAGTGATCACCAATCCTCTCTAGAAAACTCGACGAGTTCCAGCCCCCGTAACAAGCCGGGTTTCGAAAAGGCTTCAATACCGTGGACCACATCCATACATGACTGCAAGACGAATTCAATAGAGCGTCATATCCCCGAAACTGTTCACCTACGCTCTCGAAGACATCTTCAAGACACTTGATTGTACTGGATATTTCATAAACATAAGCCGTGAGTAAATCTCACACCTTCGGTTTGCCGACCATATTGTCGTAGTAGCGCAGTCGCTGGAGCAGCTCAGCGAAATGCTGCACAGCCTAAATGGAGCCTCTAGATGTGTGGGTCTCGGCCGTAGGTTACTTTAACGTGACTTTGAATTGTTTCCAGTTTGGTAAAAGCAACTTCGAACAAGAAGTCGATAGAAGGATTCAATTGGGTTGGGTAGCGTTTAGCAAACTTCGTCGAGTTTTCACTCCGCCTTAACCGCAATGCCTGAAGGATCAACGTAACCAGTGCGTCCTACCTGTTATGACCTACGGTGCCAAGTCATTTATTACGGTTGAGTTAGTCCAAAAAAAAACAAAATTGTGCAGCGGGCTATGGAGCGACGTATGCTTGGGAGGATAAAACGCGCAATAAGGTCATCCGACAAAGAACTAAAGTTACCGGTATAGCTCGCAAGTACTGGACATAGGCATCTCCTAATTTTTGCCACAACAGCCGGTCCTCTGCCTTCCGCATCCAGTCCATCCCAGCCACCTTATTTAGGTCGTCGGACCTGGCTGGGGGCCATCCTACCTTACGTTATAGTACTCGATGTGGCACAAGCTTTTGATAAAGTCTGGCATGAAGGCTTGCTATATAAACTGAAAACAATGTTACCAGATCAATTTGCTACTGTCCTAGAATCTTACATTTCTAGTAGAGCATTTCGAATACGCCAAGAGGATGTTTGTTCTAAAAATAAAGAAATAAAAGCTGGAATTCCACAAGGCAGTGTTCTAGGTCCGGTCCTGTACCTTTTATACACCCGTGATATTCCAGAGCTCGAAAATAATGCTATTGCAACCTTTGCTGACGATACACCCATCATAGAAGTAGGAAATACCCACAACGAATCAGTAGAAAAGGTTCAAGTAGCCATCAACCAAGTCTTAGAGTGGACGACAAAATGGAGAATAAAACTTAATGAGAGTAAGTCCGTTCACGTTGACTTCACAAATAAAAAAGGTCAATACTGCCCGGTGCTTATACCAACCAATACCCTACTCGAATTCAGCTAAGTACCTCGGTATGACGCTTGACGCAAAGTTACGCTGGAAAGCACATGTCAAAAAAAAAGAGAAGAGCTATCCCTACGCTACCAGAAGAAGTACTGGCTACTGGGAAGACACTCTTCCCTCTCAGTATACTACAAAGTCCTGCTATATAAACAGGTGTTAATGCCAGTATGGACTTATGGTATACAGCTTTGGGGCTGTACCGCTCAGTGCAATCGACAAATAATACAAAGATTCCAGAACAAAGTGCTCAAGGATATTGTCAACGCCCCTTGGTACTTAAGAAACTGTGATCTCCACCGGGACCTTAAAATGGATGACATAGAGACAGTTATACAAAAAATTGCTGAAGCACATCAAAGCAGGCTTCAACAACACGTGAATGTCGAGGTAATCCAGCTCCTTGATACCACTGAGTTAAAAAGAAGATTGAAACGGCTGAAGCCGTTTGAATTAGTGGAGTGTAACAGTGACATATTAAATGTAGTGTAAGTGCAACGTAAAAGAACACATGAACAAAATGACTTCACATATGTAATAGAGACAATAAGATAAGTGTTATTGGACACATTCTTAGATTTAAGTCCTTATAGCAATTTAGGTCATAATTAAATTACTCATTAGTCTTTAGGGCCAGATTGTAATCTATATAAAGTATTGTAATAGATACTTCATTATAAAAAAAAAAACGAACTAGTAGTTCCTGAGATTGCCGCGTTAAAACAAACAAACTCTTCAGCTTTTTAATATTAGTATAGATATGTTACTTTTTAGATTTAATTCAATTGTTTTACTTTATTTCACTGTATGTTTACTTACTATCATCTGTATCAGAAAGTATATTTTCGGCAACACCAAGAAAAAGCGGTTGACTATCCGGTAAGACTTCATTCGTTGATAAGAATTTATAGCATTTTTGTATGTTAAGAAATGTAACTACTGATATTCACAATTTCACTCAATTATTATTATGATTCAATGCGCAAACGTAAATGTTTAACTATACAAATGTAAACATATACAAAATACTCTGTGAATCTGAACGTTGACTAAACAGACGAAACACTCGGTTCAAAAAATTAATACAGATACGCGTACTCACTTATGTCCTTGAAACTCAAATTAACCGGTTTATTTCGCTGAACAGTATCGGAATTTGTGAAAAACCGGTTTTCCCACTTTAACCGGTAAAGATAACCTTAACCTGAATTCATTTCGGTTCGGGGTCAATGACCAAAACCGGTTTGGAAATTTAACCGGTTTCCGAGCCCTGGTCCTTAGTGTCGGTACTTAGGCGGTAGGTATCGAGTGAAATTATTTGCACTGACCACTGATAAAGTCCTGGGTACTGGGTGCCCATGATTCATAACATTGTCGTAGGTACCCAGGATCATTGTTTCATTTTTAGGCTTCCGTAGCCAACATGGCAAAAACGGAACCCTTGTAGTTTCGTCAGGTCCGTCTGTCTGTCCGGATGTCATGTTAACGAAATTTGGCGAGCTGCTACTTTGTTTGATAGCTAAATAATATTTTTAGGGGGGGCACTCCAAACATGTACCTACCTAAAAAAGAAGCAGATTTTTTCACGTTGTAACATTAGTCGACAGGGCTTTTCAAAACATATAAAAGTTTATAATAAACTTTCTTCATTAAGTGAATAAATAAATAAAAATGAAAAATAAATATACCCTTAACTTTTGAATCGTATGACCAAAAAATAAACTAAAAATCACAAAGGTAGCGCTTAAGAAATACTTTAAACTTAAGTTATTTCGACATGATCGGAAATACTTACCGTCATTGAGTTATTGCCGAAAAACTACATTTTTCAACAAAAGGACGTAAGTGCCACCATACATACACTCTTCTGCTGGTGCAATTATTCAAATCGGTTTTTTCTGTAGTGCATGTCTTTGTAATAACGGCATTCTTTGTTTTTTCTTCACGTATATATATTTTTTTTGTCTTTTTGTCTCTGCTAATTGTGTTTTCTATGGTGATCCAGTGATGATAGCGGTTTTGCTCTTCTACGAACTTACGTTTCCTTTCAAAATTCAAAATTCTTTATTCACTTAGGATGCAAAACAACTCTTGTGATACTCGGGATTCTACAGGTACATATAATGCCTTAATAAAGTTCGCAAACAGTAGGTAAAACTTTTTTGGGCCATGCGTAAATGCATATTGTAACGTAGTAGTTTTATTGGGCATGAAATTATGTTGGTTTGTTCCTCTTCTTCCGTAGGACCCACATGGATTTTAACATTTTGTTATCTCACTTTCATTTTGTCTTTGTTTGTTTGAAGCAAAAGTCCCTTTTAAAATAATATATCTTGTACTGGCTGACCCGCACAACTTCGAATGCATCAATTTTCCCCGATTATGTAACATTTTTCATTAATGCTCCGTTCCTATTGGTTGTAGCGTGATGTTATGTGGCCTATAGCCTTTCTCGATAAATGGGCTATCCAACACGAAAATAACATTTCGTATCGAACCCGTAGTTCAACCAAACAAACAAACAAACTCTTTAGCTCAACTCAACAACAACAACTTTAGCAAACAAACAAACAGATTGTCCATTTAATATTTTCCTCACCTCCGCCGCACCCTCTACTCGTTTTCCTTTTATAATCTCGAACCATAAACAAAAAGACAACTTTTACAGGGGCAAGACGGAGTGTCCCAAATAAAACAAAAAAGATTTTAAAACGAATGTTTCCGGCACAATTTACTGTGTTGAGAGCAGTAAAATAAACATCTCCCAAGAAAAAAATACGCTCTATGTCTCTTATTATATTCTCACTGTCTCGCTCTTTACTTACCCTAAAAAATTGATAAAAAATAACAAATTCAATAATTTACACACAAAATCTTCCAGTGGTCTTAAACGGTGGTCATTTGCGACATTGAAAAAGCTCCTAAAAAGGGCACTAGATGGCATTCTCAGTTTGTTTCTACCTACTTCAGAACTTAGTTTTTTTCAGGGTTCTCGTCTTACCTCGCTACCCCGTCTTTCCCCACCTTCCCCTCAATTCTTAACGAATTTCGCCATTCTTATTTAACGAATTTCAACGGCCACATATCATATAAAAAGATCTTCCGTCTAATCTCAGTCTCAAGGACAGTAACAAAGTAACGCGATTAATGCGCAGTTTAGCTAGACAAAACGTACCAAGGAAGTTGATCGCTAAGTTAATTCGATCTAAGGAAGTTATATAGTAGGTTAGGTACTACTGCCTAACTGGCAGTACTACGATCAGGCCGATCAAGAACTTTATTCAGGGAGGGGCAAAATGTGACCAAACCAGCCAAGTGTAAGCAACTCGTATGACGGTGGTGGGTGCTTTTGATTCAACAGATGCAGGTGCACTAGCCACCAGCACCGAGGGGAGTGGGGAGGAATTACCAGTCAAAACACACCGGTAGTGTCAAAATTCTCAAAAATCTCAAATAAAGTATTTTAGTCGGGTATGGGGGGGGGGGGAAGGTTTTACTAGCTTATATTGTTTTTTATTCGATTTATTCCATTTATTTATGTATATGGTTGAATTACATAACTCAAAATAATGAGCGTAGGATTTGCCAAACATGACAGATAAATCTATAGTCATACTCGTTTACCTAAAACTCCAGAATGATTTGTATGTAAACGAATGATGTGAAATGGAATGCGACTGCTTCTGGCTGCATTTGTTGCTCACGAAGGAGGAAAAAGAAATAATAGTGAAATTGATTCACCTCATGCCAGAGATTGGGTTTCTCGTTACAAAGGAACAGTTACTGCATTTTGTTTTAAATTAGATAAAGAAAGAATAGGCCAATACCAATCCAGTGTTGTTTTAATTTTTAGTTACTTAATTGTAAAAGTTTTTACGTTTTTTTAAATTAATTATCGTAATTTAGCTACTAGTTACAATAAAAAATATCCCGAAACAGGTAGGCACCCCGAGTCACAGAATAAATAATAGTACCTACTACGTCCCGAGTTCACGAACTCGGAAGCATGGCACAAATATCACGAATTAGGGTTCAAACAAGAGGTCCGCAAATAAATTAATATAAAAATAAAATCGAACTAAAACTGCGTAATTAATGCATTATATTACTGGCAAAATACCAATACTTATCACACAAAAGCTTACAAATTGATATCATGTAGGTATAATTTATCTAAGAAAATATAGGTATATACCTATTATATATACTTTTTTTTTTTTAATTTACGGTAAAATACAGTCTACTCGTGACCACGGCCGTTGCAATACGGTCGAAACGTCGGGCAATAAACAAGGTATTTTACCTTAAATTATTCACGCGGTTAAGACCCGTAATATATTTTTTTTTTTATTTATATATATATTTTCATAATGTGTACAAATCGCGAAAGTTTATCAATATTTATAGTTTATTTAAATCTAAAAAAAACTTAAGTTTGTTGTTATCATAAGGGACATTTACCTTATCTAATAGCAGACTTATATGAAGTTAGCTAAAGAGATATCTTAAAGCTTGAGGAAGACTAGTTACTAGGTAGGTATACCTATATGCAATGATGTTTTTAGTAAAAAGGTGTAGATAGGTAACATAAAGAACATTCGGTCTTTAAAATCGGTAAACTAATGTACACATATATAAACCATATTAAATATTGCAATGTCACACTATTATAAAAAAGTAGAAGTAGGAAAGCATGATTTAATTATCACGAGTGAAAAAGAGAAAAATATATTTCGCTGTTTTTATCTGTTGACCCCGGCGATGCGACACTGACATATGAAAACTAAGTCAATTGCATAGATTTTAAGGTGCCGCTTTCTGAGCGCTTGTAACCATAAGTAGGTACCTACACCTTTTTGCTTAAATCATCATTGCTTTAAGTGTGTTACTTAAACTTACAAATAAACTAATCTAATTTACTTCTAATAAAAGATAAATAATAAGTTAAAGTGCATGTTGTATTCATCTGTTATTAGTTAGTTATAAAATCTAAAAATGTATTAATTGATAAAGAAATTATTGTACATAACTTAACTGTTGTTGAATCCATAAATAAATAATAGAGATAAAACACCTCCCCTACCTACAAAGACACAAAGTATATTATAGATCGTAGTTTAAATCTCTAATTAGTGCTGTTAAATTCATGTCATTGATAGAAAGGTACCTGCTGTTTAGGTGCCAAGGCAATTAGTCTTGTCTTCTCCAGATATTGCAATAATTGGGCTGATTTTATTCGTTTTTTTCGATTCAATTGTGATTGTAATCAATGATTCAATCGATTATAAACGACTTTGAATTAATAATCCGTCTTACTTAGTATTCTCGAACCATGCATAAAATGATATTTGGAGAGAGATGATGAATTTGATGTAATGATATTTGATATTTAGAGTTTTGGTCGTTATATATTTAACTCTATACTAATATTATAAAGCTGAAGAGCTTGTTTGTTTGTTTGTTTGAACACGGTAATCTCAGGAACTACTGATCCGAATTGAAAAAATCATTCACCGTTCGATAGCCCATTAAAAGAGGAAGGCTATAGGCTATATAACATCACGCTACGACCAATAGGAGCAGAGACGGGGAAAATTTACGCAGACGAAGTTGCGCAGGACAGCTAGTAAAGATATAAGTAGAGGGAGTCCGGGAGAGTTTACCAGGGGGAGACAATAGCCAGTAGAGTACTTATATATTTTGTAGGAACATATCGCAGCTGTGAAAAACCGACAGACAAACAAGTCAGCAATAGCGGAACACTTACTGGATGCGGAAACCAATCACTGGATTGAACAACACAAACCACAGGTCCTCTCCACTGACCGTCACTATTACTCCAGGATGGCGAGGGAAGAGGTTGAAATAAAAAATATGTTAATTTCAACCGAGAAGATGGATACCGTTTGTCAACATCGTAGAATCCCGTGATCAGCAAGTGTATACACCGCCGAACAAACATTACACGCCAGTGTGCAGATGTCCTTAGTGTTCTGTGTCGTAGTACCGACAGTTCCGTAATATATATTTTGTTCTGTGCAATAGCCACTGTTCATAGAATCTTAGTGTCACCATGTATTGTCACGTTGCCACACTTCTTAGATGTAACACACTCTCCCCGTCCCTCTGCTGCGAATCCGTTGGATTCCGCAGTTAAGTAAGTAGGTTAGGAATTGCAAAGTGACAACGTGTAACGCCTCCTTAAGTAGGTACCTACCTAATATTTTCTAATTTTATACAATTCATTCACTAGCTTTCTCTCGAGGCTCTGCTCGCGTGGATGTCGGTTATCGCGATAAAAACTATCCTATGTCCTTCCCCGGGACTCAAACTATCTCCATTCAAAGTTTCATCTAAATCGGTTTAGCTGCTTGAGCGTGAAAGCGTAACAGACAGACAGACAGAGTTACTTTCACATTTATAATATTAGTAAGTATGGATTCGTATTGTTTTGTAACCATAGATTCAAACAAGTAACCTATGATAAGCGGCAAGTGTAGTTATCCCGGTAACACCTACAGTACCTACCTATACAGTTTCTATGTACGTGGCGTAATTTTTTATCAAAATTAAACAAAAAGTAAAGTGTAGAGGGAGAAATTAGCCACACGTGGGGAGGAGACTTTAGCAGGGTAATCTCTTCCGCAATAGGGAACATGTAATATAGTTTTTGCTTTAATTTTCATTCAATCACAAAATATTCATAATTATTGTATTTGCATCTTTCCTTTTATTTTTAGATAAATTAACACTTAGAACTCAAGTACCTACCTATAAAAATAATGGTTCAATAAGAAACAGGAGTAATTTATCTTTAAATATTTAAAAAATAAATTATAAAAAAAAACGCCTGCAAAAAAAAGATGGAAACTAAAGCATTAATGAATCTCGATGAACTTAGTGAAGTGCCTCCGACTGCATGAAATTATATAATTATGTAGGGGATATTGTTTCCATCTTTTTTTTGCAGGCGTTTATTTTTATAATTTATTTTTTTATTTTATACTTTTTAGTGGTTATAGGATGTAACCGATGTAACAACTAATTTTTATCACAGATATTGTCAAGTATTGAAAATTGAACAAAGAATGATTGCTAACTAACTTTTTTAGTATTACAGTCATAATCCTGTTATGCCTTTTTGAAATACTTAAGATAAGCCCTTTGATTTGATACCCATATTGCAGTATTCAAAACATTTTTTTTGCACACCTCTTTCGACATCTCTAAACCACCATGTTTGTTTTTTAAAATGTCACATAACTAAGAACATTTGGGCGATCAAGACGAATTTAACGACGTCATAATTGTAAAAATCATATTACATACATACTTACATACAAGATACGGCCGAAAAACGTTCCTTACAGTCGGGTAATAAAAAATGCTTTAGACGTGACTTCACAAGTTCACGCCTACATAGATATTAGAGGTGCTGCTTTGGAGTATAAAAGATTATGTTTTAAATAATATTATGATTTTAATTAGTATTTCACCGATTTTTAAACTCTATTTGGAGGGTAAAGTCTCCCATACAGGCAGAACACATTAGCCAAATTCATTTTTGGGAGAATTCGTAAATGACTTGCAGTTTATATAAGGTACCCCAAACGTTCTTAAGATAAAATGTAGCTTAATAGTTAATAGTGCATCCTTAGATTCATTGAATTAAAAATAGCAATGTTACTATACGTTACTACTATATGTACTATAAAAAGAAATATGAGTATTTTGGTGGAGGGCGAGTAGGTATACTCTCCCGGACTCCCTCTATGTAATCGATAAGTAAACGTCATTGCAATGACGTAAATAACTTATGACCATGGTATAAGGCCTATCAGTTACCTACTTCACAAAACATTGTCCATGAAAGTTCCGTCAAAATCAATCCAGCCGTTTCGGAGGTTAGTCGGAACAAATATACAAACAGACAGGCATTTTTTGTGCAGTTAAGTAAGTATCAAAGATAAGTAAAGTGAAAACAATCATGGGTTTTACATTTAGTAAAAACCTGTCGTACGTAGAAATAAATCCATCATTTTTATTGACTTCTACCTATAGCACAGTCACAGATAATATATAATACTATACTAATAGCACAGTGTTTTTACTGTGCCTATATAGTAATGTCTAAATACCATGTTTTAACTTGCAGGCACAAAATGGTGCGGAGCTGGCAACGTGGCGGATAACTACGACGATCTAGGCAGCGAGAAGGAAGCTGACATGTGCTGCCGAGACCACGATCACTGCCCCGACACCATCTCTGGAGGCGAGACCAAGCACAATCTGACAAATAAAATGTTTTTCACCAGGTAGGTTACCACCTATTAATTATTTACTTATAAAATCCATCCCACGGATGTCACCTTGTAGAGGGCTTGACAAGACTTTCACATTTATAATATTAGTATGGATTCGTATTGTTGTGTAACCATAGATCCAAACAAGTAACCTATGGATGCCATCTTGTAGAGGGCTTGACAAGATTTGGTATGTTTGGATTACTGCCGGATCTAAGAGGCTAAAGCGTCAAGCGCCAATTCTAAAAGACGAGTGAAAGTTTTCTAAATAAGTCACAACTGTGAGCATTTTAATATCTATATTAATGTTATAAAGAATAAGAGTTTCTTTGTTTGTTTGAACGCGGTAATCTCAGAAACTACTGGTCCGTGGATAGCCCATTTATCGAGGAAGGCTATATGCTATTTAAGATCACGCTACGACCAATAGGAGCGGAGCAGCAATAAGAAATGTTTCAAAAACGGGAAAAATTTACGCAGACGAAGTTTGCGGGACAGCTAGTGTAAATGATAAAGTGCGATAATAAAACATTAAAGGAAGGTGATTTGCCACTTTCAATTTTTTGCCCAACTCGAAATAATCGTAGATCCTGCACTGCTCTGGTAAAATTGGTTGCCGAAATCTGTTAGGAAAAATGTAAAATCTCTGCCATCTGCCATCTGCCATCGGTGTACGAATTAAGAGGTAAACTTGGTATATTTTTCTACAGATTAAGCTGCGGTTGTGACGAATCATTCTATAGTTGCTTGAAATCAGCTAACACGCGTACAGCGAAGGTCATTGGGAACATATACTTCGACGCGTTACAAACAAAATGCTTTAGAGAAGATTTTCCTGTCAAAAGTTGCTTAAAGAAGGGAGGGTAAGTAAGCACTACAACATGTAACAGAAAAGTGAAATGTAGCGATACTCCGGATTTTGTTCAGGGGAGAAGACAAGGCCGTGCGATAGAATTATAAATACCGAGGTGTATTTATAGTTGATCGCACGACAGTGGACTTCATAACTAGCCAAACTTTATTATGCTTAATTAAAAAAACACTATTAGGATACGCGCCATAATAAGGGCTCAACAAATTTACGCCAAAAGTATCCAAATCCAGTTACTCACGCACGTGTGTTTTTTTTTAAAAAACCTACCCTCGGAGAGGAAAGCCTTTTAAATCAAACTTTTAGCTTCCTAAAGGTTCATTTCCGTGCATCGCGGCCGATCGCGAGTCGCACGCGGCTTACGACGAGCGGCTGACACGCGCGGCCGATGCGCCAATACTCAGAGTATGAGAGTGTATGGCGCCGTTTTCGAGGTCTGCGACAGACGCGCGCGGCCGACGACTGACGTAGGCTGCGCGCGCACTCTAACTCTTGTCGCATCGGCCCCGCGTGTCAGGCGCTCGTCGTAAGCCGCGCGCGGCTTACAATCGGCCACAATGCACGGAAATGAACCTCTAGGAAGCCAAAAGTTATTTAACTAAGTAGGTACCTGTTTTATTTTCAGATGGTTAAAAACGAAATGTGCACAATATTCATACGACACAAATGGGGAAAAAGTATATCAATGGTTCGACGTGCAAGACTTCTGATTTATTGTAGAGTTAGTTGTAAATATTTATACTGTGTGGAGATGTATTTGAAACTGGTAGGTAACTTATTTTAGCTCATACAAAACTTATAAACTATAAGCCTTTTAGAGTCTGTTCAGATTATACCTTTATATTCTTCGATCAGTGAGAGTTAAACGCACGTATACTTTTATATTCTTCCATCAGAGATCACCGAGGAAGCAATGTTACCAATGTCGACTCATATATGGATGACCGTTTTATAAAAAAATGTCTTGGAAAACACGTTAAAGCCTTTTAGAGCCTGTTCAGATGAGAGTTAAACGCACGTATACCTTTATATTCTTCGATCAGAGATCAGCGAGGAAGTAATGTTACCAATGTTTGCCCATAGATGGATGACCGTTTTATAAAAATGTCTTACCTCTCAGCGCCTTGGAAAACACGTTAAAGCCTTTCAGAAACTGTACAGATGAGAGTTAAACACACGTATACTTTTATATTCTTCCATCAGAGATCAGCGTGGAGGCAATGTTACCAATGTCGACTCATATATGGATGACCGTTTTATAAAAAAATGCATTACCTCTCAGTAGCTCGGAGAACACGTTAAGCCATCGGTCATCCAATATCCCCGGTCGTTTTGTATCTCATTGTGTACGTTACTCCAGCAAAATAATGTCGAAACGAGTAATTTAAATGTTAAAGATAATTAGTTGTCTAGCTTCTGTAAATGTTGCGCACATTTTTAAATTTGTTGCGCTTATAGTTTTTTAGTTATTTAACAAAAATAGTTTCTGCTGGAGTAACGTTACCCCAGCCAGATTTTTTTTTAATTCATGGGAATATTGAAATAAATCTTAGCTGTATAATTAGTTGTCTATTCGAAATAAATGTTGCAACTATTTTTAAATTTGTTCTTCCTTCGGCTGCGAAGTTATATGAGTTTCTGCTGGAGTAACGTTTGAGGTTTCGCTGGATCTCTGAAACGGTTTAACGGATTCTCTTATCGTCTTTAGCAAATATGTTCTTTAGAATTAGTTGTAATTTGTTGCAAAAAAAAAAATAAAAATAATACGCCGTTCAAAAGTTACGTATCTAAATAAAAAACACCTTAATACATCCTGGCGCTTTGAATAAGGGCTCTAAAGACTCATTTTAAACGTTATTTTGTAGCTTTTAACTACCTTCAAATGTATGTGAAGTTTCATCAGTATCCTGTTAGTAATGAAAAAGATACGATAGAATTCAGTTCTCCATGGCGATGGTCACAATGCGCGCGGAGTTATTTGGTCACCGACAAGCCTGCATGTGCTTATGTAACCTGAACGATATGTCAATAATTACTTGGTTAATTCAGGTTTGTACCTGTAAAATTTCAGCATAGTACTCACAGTAAGTAACGAGATAATAAAAGAAAACTCATTAGGCAGTGCAAGGCCATGGTAACCCGGCCAAGTTCAGATGGTAGCAAAAAAGCGATCCCGTAGTACATTATGCTACCTTCTTAAATATGTAGGATAGTGATTCAAATTTAGTACAGATGCGTACGCAAATGTTAAAAAAAACTGCAGGTTTCTTTAATATTTTTTATTAATTATGGTTGAAATAATGATTTTAATAGAACTTTCTTCCTTAATGATACAACCTATATAAAATAATCACACATAACGATAAGTAGGTAATATTAAAACTTTTTTCAGTCCGCTTTATACCTACGCCTACTAATGCCTAGTTACACATTGTTTAAAAATCACAGAACAATAGTAATGGGTATAAAAAAAACCATCACGACGAAATTATAATGATAAGTAGTTACAAAATTATTCTAAATTAAGGTTAGGTAGGTACTTTTTTAATAAAAAAATCACAGATCAATTTGTAAAGTGACTGGTATCTAAATACTTTCTATGAAACCTAATTTTTCATACACAGACTACTATCTAGTTCTCTTTGTTGTATAAAAATGATACCAGATAACATTAAAATTCTAAAATGAACATAGGTACACATTATTTATAAATCACAGATCAAAAATAATAAAATTACGTTTTAATTTTAACAAAATTAAATTACAAACTTTAAAAATTAAGTCGTAAGTATTAAAGATGGGTAAATAGTTATTCTAAATTAAGGCTACTTTGGTAATAAAAAAATCACAGAACAATTTGTAAAGTGACTGGTATCTAAATACGTTATAAAGAAACGTAATTTTTCATACACAGATTTTACTAGGTAACATTAAAATTCTAAATTTAACATAAGTACACATTATTTATAAATCACAGATCAAAAATAATAAAATAATGTTTTAATTTTAACAAAATTAAATTACAAACTTTAAAAATTAAGTCCTAAGTTTTAAATATAGGTAAATAATTATTCAAAATTAAGGCTACTTTTGTAATAAAAAAATCACAGATCAATTTGTAAAGTGACTGGTACCTAAATACGTTCTATGAAACGTAATGTTTCATACACAGACATCTAGTTATCTTTTTAAAATCACATAATTACCTACGTTTAAAAATGTTACTTGGTAACGGTAACATTAAAAATATATATAGGTACATAATTATTCTAAATTAAGGCTACTTTGGTAATATAAAAATCACAGATCAATTTGTAAAGTGACTGGTATCTTAATACGTTCTAAGGAAACGTAATGTTTCATACACAGACACCTAGTTATCTTTTTAAAATCACATAATTACCTACGTTTAAAAATGTTACTTGGTAACGGTAACATTAAAAATATATATAGGTACATAATTATTCTAAATTAAGGCTACTTTGGTAATATAAAAATCACAGATCAATTTGTAAAGTGACTGGTATCTTAATACGTTCTAAGGAAACGTAATGTTTCATACACAGACACCTAGTTATCTTTTTAAAATCACATTACCTACGTCTAAAAATGTTACTTGGTAACGGTCACATTATAATTCACAGTTTTTAATTACCTCCCGATGACATATAGTAAATATTACGCAGTCACAATTGCATTATAGTAGGCGCCACTATAACTGGACGGAATAAGGGCGGACCTCTAGGTTAATTTTGTCCTATATTAATAGTTTTATACGTTCAATCTCAGATTCAATCTCATAATATTTCATATGTTTATATGAAATATTATGAGATTGAATCTGATGTATAAATAATCGCGTGCGGTATTAAATTATCATTACTGTTCTGAATTTTGGTATACATATCGTCAAAGCATTGAAAAATCATGTTATGTATTCGATAGCAAATAGATTTGTAGTGACCAATCCCTTCGGAACTGAGCGGTGGAATAAATTGAATTACAGCCAAAATCACATACAATCTATTATTAATTTCAATATTAATGGGTATATCCTTTAAGCGTATATTAATATCATGAAGTTCAAATATAATTAAATCCTTCAGATAATAATTGAATAAAAGTGTGCCTATTTGGCATGAAAGGCATATTGGTAAAAAATCATTTTTCATTCCTGCTTCTATAGACTCTTGTAATTTTGCAATACCTTTTTGTTTTATTATGTCTATATTCAATGGTAAATATTTACATTCAAATGTTTCATTGTTTTTGTGTTTAATGCAATTTACATTTGAGCAAATTCTTTTTCTGGTAGCAGAAAAGTATGAAATACAAATTTCTTCAAATATTTTTGTAATATTACATGTGCAATTTATTACATTGCATGTACTTTCGCTTTCAGTTTCAAAGTCAGGACAAAAAATCTTAGTTAAAAGTATATCTCTTTCGTTGTAAATTTTTTGGCTGAATTTCTTCGCATTAGCAAGATTTGCGATGAAATTCGTGAAGGCGTCATTTTGCATTTTTTGACTAGAGTTGATATACTGTCTGAATGTAATTCTATCTTTATAGGCTGTGGCAAACGCTTGCGAGATTGCGTCAAATGCACAAGTATTAGTCAGAATCATACTTTTATTTCTAGAATTGGTTATGTTCCCATTTTGTAATATATATATAGGATTTATGGAACGTGTTTTTTTGCGAGAAATAGCAAGACCTCGCCAGTTTTCTACTTCTACCGGTTCATCTTGAAATATAGATTCTAATTCGAAGTCCTCGTTACGTTTCGCGTTTTTTTGTATTTTTGTCTTTTTATCATTATCTAAAACTACAATTTCACAATTACTTTTTACATATGCCAAGTCAGAACCATCATCAATTTTTCGTTTTTTTGACATGTCTTTATTTAATTCTACTAAACAATCAGAAATAGTTAATTTCACAGACCCATTTATAAAAATATAGTGTTGTACTATGAACTCGTCAAGGCGTATTCGTTCATCTTTGGTATTAAAATATATAGTTTTTATATCTTTGAAATGACTTTCAACATTTGAACTACTAGCTACATCCTTTGAATTGACAAAATATTTAGTCATGACATTACCCCACATGGGTAATTTTCGCAGCAGCCTTTTTAAAGTATCGTTTATAGGCGGCAAATAATATTCATTAATTACTTCAGGTTTTGGGTCAAGTAACAGTAAATATAACTTTTCTGTTTCAATAATATTATTGTAAAAATGGATAAGGGGACAAACAGTACCAGAATTCACAGATACCTCATCATTTTCATCTGGAGGTCTGTCTGTTTCATCATCGCTGTCGGTATGGATTATATTATCATCCTTATATTCAGTCAAACGCTGTAGAGCTTGCTCATATTTACTGCATAGTTGACCATCCAAACCAGGACTAACATATTTTTGTAATGACACTATTGCTATATCATTGATTAAAGTTTTTATTTCCTTATAAGAATTTAGTTTATGAATTTTCTTTATACAGTTAATATAAAAATGCTTACATTTCTCTGACGCTTTCTCAAAACAGCTTTGTTTAGACAGTTTATTAAAAAAATGGGATTTGTCTAATCTTATGTAACACTTTGGCACATAACTATCTAGCTCTTCTAACAGTGAAAAACACTGCGATAAATATCCATTCGTATCGGTATGAAGAAAAGTACGACATGTAGCTCCTAATAGTGCAGATGAATCGTCACATATTATTTCTTTGGGTAAAGTTCGTTTAACTGCCCATGTACTCAACCAAGTGGCTATAGATTCAATTGTGTGTGACTGGGATACCATATTACATAAAGGAATGCTGATACTGGGAGTGTATGCCATGACAGCATAAAGAAAAGTATGTTTAGTGGCTTTAGAATTTACTCCTGGAGGCCCTATCTGTTGAAAAATCGAACCAGTTGCATCGACGGACAAAACGATGTGTGTATTTTTTAAAATGTCATCATAAAATTTACTTTGTTCATCTGTCCAAAGGTAAATAAAAAAAGGAACAAGAGAAAAATTTCTTATGAATTTATCAAACGGGGAACTTTGAGACATGGCATAAACCGAAAGAACTGGGTTTTTATCATATTGAATAGCAGTTTTGACGTCATGGCGTATTTTTCTTAAAGTACCCAATTTAGGTAACGTTGGAGGTTCTTTAATTTTACCCAAACTTATGAGTTCATCAGCTAAAACTGTTCTGACTTTTAACGCCTTTTCATATTTTAATTTTTCAGCAATCTTGTGTTTTCTTGCTGATGTAAGTCTATTTTTAATGTTACTATCATGGACATAGTCTTTTTTATAAAAAGATATTTGACATATAACATCTAAAAAATTTTCTGATATTGGTGATAGGTAAATAATAACAACCGCGCCACACTGAGTACATCTTCCATTGCATTTTATGTCATTAAATTTAAAGTTCTGAGGTACATAACTGTTTTTAAAAGCAAACGTACAATAAAGGTCCGTTTTTTTCCATATTTGATCTTGAAGCTCATTCGTCCAACTTTTCTGTAATCTGTGGTTTTTGGGTGCGATCCTTTTAAATTCATACATATCCATTAGAAACTTTACTTTAAAATCAGAAGTGCTATTACTGCTATCATTATTTACTAAATCAATATCATCATCAGAATTTGTTTTGTTTGCAATCGTGTCTGTTATATCGTGGAAAAAAAATAATTTATTACGTCTCACAGACATTTGTATTGCCATTTTGGACATTTTGTATTGAAACATTTCGTACAATTCATTCTGTATACGTTCATATACATCATGATTAATGGAAGGACACGACTTATCAAATATATCTGCATATTTAGAAATAATCTGTTTTTGGTCCTGCAACGGTATAGCGCTTTTTCTACCTGCCATTGTGTTTAAATGGGTGCACGCCTGAATTCACTCTGGACAGTCTAACGCGTTGTGTAATTCTTGTTGTGGATGGCACGTATTGGTCCCAGAGAATATTGTAGTCGGTGCCAAGGTGCCATCAGAAATCTATAACAAAACAAAAAGAAGTCGGTAAATTACCTACAACTACATAGAATATTAACTTAATTTTATATAACTAAAGGAACTGGAATAAGTTTACAAACTACAGTACTTAATTATAAAAAAAAACTTATAATTTTAAAAAAATCTATGCATTGTTTAAAGACCTGCTTTGTGTGAATATCTATCATAATAATGTCTACACCATGGAGCTATGGTCTACACACAATAAAATATCTGTTTTTAATATTTGTTAATTATTATTAGAATTTTGTTGTCCTAAATTTATTTTGGTGTATGTCTGAATAGTATCCAAATGTATGTGCATGCTGCTGTGAACCCTATAGAGATAGAGATAGCAATTTAGGGGTACCTACGGTTGAAGAAGGGGACGCTCCGCTCCTTCCACGGACTGTTAAAACTTAGGGCGAATGGTGGGTATTATACTATTTGTGGAGCAACTTTCTTAAAAAAAACTGTACTTGTAATATAATAGCTAGGTATACAATATGTATAAAAACCCCTATCCGACCCGTTAAGGGGTGATACAGTTGCCTATTGTGAGTAAATTGGCATATTTTTATTTTTGAAAATTCATAATTTATTTTTTACATCTCCATACATTTGTCCCTAGTCTGACGGTGAACCTTCTATGAAAATAGGGAAAAAAATACTTTTTTTTTTTTTTTAATTTCATCAAATGTAGGTACTCACAATGGGCAACTGTATCACCCCTCAACGGGTCGGACAGGGTTTTTTATACACATACTGTATAGCTATTATACTACCGATATTATTATCTATAGAATACTCACCGAAAATGATGGTTTTAGTTTCTGAATTGGCGACGCTACGTAGGGAGCGTCACCAGACGTTATTTGTAAGTTCACCATAAAGCCGCACACGCCGCCTTGATCTGTTGCCGTTGACACCGGGCGGCAGCAGATACATGTTGTCACGTCGTCCTATTCATGCCTAAATGAAAAGAAATAGTGCTTACATACATCCCTATTCTACATGTTAGTGTCACTTATTTGCGAGATAATTCCTGATTCGAAAACAAATGATTAAATTGTATTATATAAGCGAGTGTAACAACACGATAAATATGTGCGACTTTCTTATGGCCCGATTTGCTTGATTTTGGAGATAATTAAATAAATACCTGGTAAAACCAGAGGCAAAATGTTTACCCTACTTTTCATATACCTATAAGAAGTATGTAATTGTAAATTAAAATGTTTAGTAGTCCTAGGTAATATTTTTAAAAACTATCTATATACCTACACTCTAAAGTAAATTACTTAGATTGATAGTATAACTGTAATTAGTACCTAGGTACCTAATTAAATTAGTTTATCGGTAACAGCTGCTTACTAATGTAAATAATTACCTTGAGGACTTACCTACAGTAATTAGTTATAACGTAATTTAATTACAAATCAATCTAATTATAATAGCTAGTAGAGTCCTACTGTTTCCATCATGAATGGGCTAGTTCGACCGGGGTAGTACCAACCCTTTACAGACATTCGACTTGAACAACCGTATTCTAATTGGTATGTGAGGGCCTACAGATCAGACCCTAGTACCCTTCTTCCTTCCACATTCTCCTTCCAGTGGCTAGTTGCCGCTTACCATTGGGTGGATCATACATTTGTTTGTCACCTAAGTAATGCGTCTACAGCTCATTTACCTACCTAGATAATAATGTACAAAATGAAACAACATTCTATGAGAAGCCGGGTTGGGACAGCGAACGAAGCAAGATAGCGCACCCTGCCCTCCCCGCCCTTCCCCGCGTGCCTGGGTGGTAGAGATATAGACTCTGCGCCCGGCCCGGACCAGTGTAATGTTATTTTAAAACAGGTTTATACTTGCTTGTTGTGACGCTCTGAGTGTGCAGGGCGCGTAGTGTTCGTAATGACAACAATTTTTTTGTCGTAAAGTAACTCGATTAGGCACAATTAAAGGCATTAAAACAACACTACCTTCTTAATGTTTTAACGTATTTTACTTAATAACTTGTATCAACATAATCATGGGAAGCATAAGTTTAGTCTTATAGAAAAAAAATAGTTAATGAATGTGTTTTTATTAACCGAACATAAACTTAGTCTTTTTTCTCGGCAATTTCACTTTTTGAACCAAAATGAATACTTCCATTCAAATATTCCACATTATAATAAATAAATAGGTACTGAAGTACTTACTTAAATAATCTAATTAGAATGTATTTGAATAATATGGAATTAGATTAAGTAGGTACATTATAATAAAATTATTTTGTAATTAGATTAAGTATTCATTTATTTACATAGGTAGTTACTCCCATGACTGCTAAACATTTATCTACCTACAAATTGTATAATATTAGATAAGTAATTCTAACAAAATGTTTACTTAGGTGCTAATAATATTGCAACTATTACTGTAGATACGAAGTATATAATATTATGCAAGCTTACCTTGTTTGTGAAATCACCAAGCAATCCACACTATAGAACAACCACAGTTTCACATAGTTAAACTAAGTAGTTTAAGAAATCTCAAGTACTTGTCAAATATTTACAAAAATAACCGCCGCACACACGTTGTTCTGTGAGAAGCGCACACGCACCCTCCTTACGCTACGACATGAATTATCTGACTAAGTAAGTTTCTAATTGTAGTGGCCCCCCGCCCCCCTGCGTTCCAACCCTCCCGTGTCAAACCGCAGGATGTGATCGACGATATTTAGTAAATGTTCAATAATTTGTGAACATATTATGTAACAGATTTTACCTATAATCTAAAAAATAGCCGAAAGATAATATAGTAATGATTTCATAGTCAAGTAGGTATACATACTTAATGTTCTTAAGTATAATATTTCTGCTATGAAATCCTGTATTTAACAGTGTGGTACGCGTCTGTACCAAACTTATAAGGTGCATTATACTAAATATTTAAGAAGGTAACGTAATGTACTACGGGATCGCTTTTTTGCTACCATCTGAACTTGGCCGGGTTACCATGGCCTTGCACTGCCTAATGAGTTTTCTTTTATTATCTCGTTACTTACTGTGAGTACTATGCTGAAATTTTACAGGTACAAACCTGAATTAACCAAGTAATTATTGACATATCGTTCAGGTTACATAAGCACATGCAGGCTTGTCGGTGACCAAATAACTCCGCGCGCATTGTGACCATCGCCATGGAGAACTGAATTCTATCGTATCTTTTTCATTACTAACAGGATACTGATGAAACTTCACATACATTTGAAGGTAGTTAAAAGCTACAAAATAACGTTTAAAATGAGTCTTTAGAGCCCTTATTCAAAGCGCCAGGATGTATTAAGGTGTTTTTTATTTAGATACGTAACTTTTGAACGGCGTATTATTTTTGTTTTTTTTTTTTGCAACAAATTACAACTAATTCTAAAGAACATATTTGCTAAAGACGATAAGAGAATCCGTTAAACCGTTTCAGAGATCCAGCGAAACCTCAAACGTTACTCCAGCAGAAACTCATATAACTTCGCAGCCGAAGGAAGAACAAATTTAAAAATAGTTGCAACATTTATTTCGAATAGACAACTAATTATACAGCTAAGATTTATTTCAATATTCCCATGAATTAAAAAAAAATCTGGCTGGGGTAACGTTACTCCAGCAGAAACTATTTTTGTTAAATAACTAAAAAACTATAAGCGCAACAAATTTAAAAATGTGCGCAACATTTACAGAAGCTAGACAACTAATTATCTATAACATTTAAATTACTCGTTTCGACATTATTTTGCTGGAGTAACGCACACTATCTCATTCGCATCAGACTACGAGAGTGAGGGAATACAGAGTGCACTCTGGGGGCCTACTGTAAATTCATTGAAAACACAGTTTCGATAAAAAATGTGGTAATATATAGAGCCAGCAACATAATTCAATCCACTCGTTCCAGAAAATTGTCTATGGGTTCGGACTTCTTGTGCTTAACCAAAATATAATTACAAATCTCCGTAAACTTAAGAAATTTAAAAGTAAACGAAAATTCATGAATTTGGTTTTAAGTGTAGGCCTACTGATGAGAATGGCCGCTGTGACCAACATCGGTTAGATCATTATTTTTAACTATGATTTTTTTTTATTTTTTTTTTAAAAAGACGACTACCGCAGTAGTGTACAAGCCCTGTATCGCGGTGGACTTTACAAACATACAAGTCACGGACACAAAGTACACCCAGACTAGGAACAACAATTTGTGGATCACACAAAGTGGTGTCCCGTGTGGGAATCAAACCCACGACCTCTTGCGTAGCAGTCGGACTCTACCACTGCGCCACAGACGCAGTCGAAAGTCACACTAATATTGTAAAGGTGAAAGTTTGTGAGTATGTGAATGTGTATGTTTGTTACTTCTTCACGTCTAAACGGCTGAAGCGATTTTAATAAAATTTGGTGTGAAGTTAGCTGACACCCTGGATTATAACACATAGGCTAATAAACAGCGGGTAACACCGCGGGGCACAGCTAGTTGTACATATGTTAGCAATACGCACGTCAAGCGGTCATCTGAACACAGATTAGAATTATGCGAAGATATACTTACTTTATACGGAACCAAAGTCAGCGGTCGCCAGGTGGTTTCAACAAGTGGCGATTGACAACCTCTTTTGAAATAATAAATATTAATTTTATTCTAGGAACATTCAGACTCGGGATTATTCCCGTATATAGTTAAATAGCGTAACTTAGCTATGTGTTCTGTCCTTATGGACAGAACACATAGCTAAGTTACGCTATTTATAAATAATGTACATAAGAATTAGTGCTAAAATAACAGAAAATATTTAATTGTCTTCTAGTCAACAATTCAAGGGGAAATTCTACATGCCAAACACGAATGGTGTTGTTGTTGGATTTTATATTTGTGTCCTGAAGCCCAAGTGTTATTATAAGTGTATTATATTTGGGTTAACTCACACAACGCCATCTGATCCCAAACTGAGCAGAGCTTGTAATATGGAAACTAGACAACTGATAAACATATTTCTTAATAATATTATAGATATTATACCCAGACACAGAATAAACCATCGTGCTCATCATACAGTTTTATCCTGGGTGGGGATCGAACCCACGACCTCCGGCTTAGCTGTCATGGTCACTAACCACTAGACCAACAGCCCAGTCACTGTTAAATATAATCTATAATCAGCTCGGCGAACCTTGATCCCTATGACAGTTCATACTAGTGACGGGTCGTGTCGATATATCGCAACTTTTTATAGGCAAAGGCGTGACTTACATTCAGCCACATCGATAAACATGTTTTTAAAATATAATCTACATTACTATAATTATAATGCTTGTTATATTTACAAGTATCCGTGTATTTGTATATGGGGTTGCCAATATTCCGATGCAGAGGTAACATGGTCGGACTGTATAATTTTAATGTGAATTAAAATTTTAGTTATAGCAACACTATCTGATCTGTCACTACGCTAGTACTGTCAGTTCGCTACGCCAGTACGAGTCTTGTATGCGCCACGTGTTTTGTTGTGTCATCGGAATCCTTTGTTTGTTACTATTGTTGTTTTCTGTTTTTGTTATTGTTGCTGTTTTGTTTTTGTTGGTGTTTCAAAATGCCGAAAAGACTGAGAAAAACTGTACTCAACAGTGAAACGCGGGAGTTTGTTGTACGCTTGCGTGACTATTTTGCTCGCGAACTACAAAATGGCGGACCTTTGTTGCCACTTGACAACGTACGCGACCGTGTTGCTGATGCTTTGGGAATTGGCAAAGCTACCGTTTCCCGAATTACAAAGGAGAAGTTCGGCGAATCGTCGATGGAGGAGAACAAACTATCAACTCCAAAGAAGAAAAAACATAATAGGGCACGACCCGTAACTAACCCCGATGATTTCGACATGGCAGCGATACGAAACCATATTTACGGCTATTATTTTCGAGGTGAACTGCCGACTTGCACAAAATTATTAGCGTCGCTGAAATCGGTTGATTTATTTAAAGGTGGATTCACTTCTCTCAGACAGGTTATAAAAAAATGTGGATTTCGTTATGGGAAGTGTGACAAAAGAAAAGTGATAATGGAGCGGAAGGACATTGGATTGATGAGGTGTGATTTTCTACGACAAATAAAAAACATCGAGAACTGGGACAAGGTGGTTTATCTGGACGAAACGTGGCTCAACGCCAATCACTCAGTCTCCAAAACATGGACAGACGACACAGAGAAATCCTGTACCAAAGCACCAGAAGGCAAGGGCCAGCGTTTGATTATCTGCCACGCTGGCACAGCCAAAGGTTTTGTACCTAACTGCTTGTGGGCCTTCAAATCCGTGAAAACAAGTGATTATCACGAAGAGATGAATTTTGAGAATTTCAAGAAATGATTCACAAAACTATTAGACAATTTAAACGAGCCCCACTACATTTTAATGGACAACGCCCCATACCACTCTGTGCAAATTAATAAAGCGCCTACCGCGAACAACAATAAAGGCGAAATAATAGAGTGGCTGCAAAACAATGGTGTGGCAGCTAATACTCAAATGCTGAAAAAGGAATTAGTTAGATTGTTGAACCTTCATAAACAGCAAACAAAGAAGAAATATTTCTTGGATGAGATGGCAAAATCAAAAGGGCACACCGTGATTCGGCTACCGCCCTACCACTGCCAATATAATGCAATCGAAATGATATGGGCGCAGATCAAAGGTAGGTTGATTTGTATTTATTTTAACATGTTTTTATTTAGGTCACTGGTGACTGTCTAGTCGGCTAGTACTATTTAAAGTAAATGTACTTACCCCGATCTCGCTCTTTGACTTTGCATCATTTTCAATCTAAACCATTATTGTTTCAGGTTGTGCAGCCAGGCTTAACACCACTCCGCCATTCACAGCTAATAAAATGCTTACGTTGCTACAAGAGGCATGTAGTCAAGTGACTCCGGACAATTGGAGGAAAGTGGTTGAAAAGACGAAAAAACTATGCTTAGATGATTGGAATCGAGACGTGCGATACGACAATATAGTAGACCAGCCGTTAATAAATAAACATAAGAGAAAGCAGCTGCAGTTCGGATTCCGAGTCTGAGACGCAATCGGTGACATCATTGTCAGATTCAGATTAATGTATATTAAAAAATCATAAATAAACCGCTTTTGTTTTATTTGAGTAGGTATATACAATAAATTTGTTAAATCTCCTTTATTTTATTATCGCAAACAACTTAAATGATTATAAATCTGACACTAAGAGCGTAGGTACTCTATTGATGTATTTTTTACACTCGTTTCCATTTTCGATATTTGTTTATCGATACTTTTCCGCACTAGTCGATATCTTCCAAACGGAGTAACTTTTGCAGGACGTCAACGTAAAGTCTGATTGAGATAATTTCTTGTAAGTGTTAATAATTATTATAATTCTAACGGGATATTATTGTAATTGCATATATCTGCCTAAAATTAATAAATATCATTTTTAGACACCGCCAATTCGATTATAATATAACGGTGACGCTACTACAAGGTTGTGTCGTGGGAATAACTGTCAGTGTCATAGGGATCAAGGTTCGCCGAGCTGATTATAAATTAATATTTGAAATGTTAGTAACTCTGTGTCTTTTACGTTTTCTCGCTTAAACCACTAAACTGATTTAGATGAAAATCCCGAGAAAGGACACAGGATAGTTTTTATGCCGATAACCAGCGTGAAAGTCAGTTTTGAATAAAACGACGAAACCAGTGTATAACGTAAATTTATTTAATATAACATCTTATATTATAGCGTGTCCCTTGAACAATCGCAACATATAAACTATGATCGCTATAAGATACTTGATAATAACGTACTACACTCGCATTTATAGACGACTTCATTTAAGTTTAAGTAAAATGTAATAAATTAATGTAACTATTTAATTGATATAAAATATTGTTAGTTTGTAATGTTGCATATTTATTCAATAATGTTATGTAATCAATGTTAAATGTAATAAAACTATATAATATATTTGTATTTAGACATAATATTCCTAGATATCAAATTGAAGATGTTCACTTCATTTAAGAGTGCTAGTAATAAATAATAATAATAAACAATTTAGCTGCAAGCCCTTTATGTTATTCTTTAGTGTAATTCCAGTTCTCAATAATAGTTCCCTGACACCACATTCAATATAATAAGAAAGAAAGAGACAAATATAGTTATGATAGCTCTCGAACTGAATAATCGATTCGAATCGAATGTTTAAAAATCACTATAGGTGCATCTTTAATATTTGACTAATTCCCACGAGTTCCCCAGGATCCCATAATCAGATCCTGACGTGATGAAAATACTAAATTCAAAATGTACTCTATACAATAAAAAATGAAATATTAAAAATCGGACTACTCTGTAAGAAGTTATGTGATCAAATACATAAAAAAAATTACATGTCGATGGTAGTTCCCATTTTTTCCATGGAACTTAACTTTTATTGTACTATTATTATTGACCATGTAATACTTTTATTTCCCATTTTTTTTTAAGGAATAAGAAAAATAAGACCTCTATTACCACTTTTATCAAAAAGTCATTATCGACATCATGTAATAATGTATGAAAGATTTTGGGTAAATATATGATTACAATTCCTATTTGTTCTATAGCGGTAGACTTGAGTGAAGAGTTATGGGATAAAATGGGAAAAAAATGTGTTGATTTGTCCTATGACGTCATGTTCCATAGAGCAAATGGGAACTACCATAGATCGACTAAGAACCTCCTCCGTTGTTATTCGTCAGCTAAAGAATAATCGACTAAAAATGCGAGCGTACTTAAACCTTCATACATCATAATGGAATTTACACAAGTCTTTAACTTAGGAATACTTTAGTTATCCAACATATACATATAAAATCTTTGAGATTACGATTTGATTATAGCTTCGTACGCTTGGAATATGCAAGTGGCGACCTCTACAGTCCTAGATTTCAAACTGAGAGTCGCTTCAGGATTACCTGGCTGTAATTTCAGTTCTAACAAGACCCAGATATTATTAGTTAGTTTTAGAGATTGGTATAACATATCTTGGCCTTCTACATTTCGTTTTGCGATCGTGAAAATGTTGTTTAATGTCATTTTCTGTGCGATTGTGTCCGCGTTTCCTACGACATTGTTTAGTGTGTGTTGTACTTCATTTGCGGCGGGGATTTCTTTCCAAGTTGCGAGGAAAACTCGTTTGTCGAGTTGGCCTTCTTCCATGAAGAGTATATGGACGGGTATTAGGCAGGCGAAGTAGAATACGTCTACATTGTTCTTGATTGCGACCTGAAATTAGAGATTTGGACTATTTAGATACAAGTAGGTTTAATGTATTAGTTGTATCTGTAGTGATGAAATGATTACAAATAAGACAATATTGATTAGGTACCATATATTTCTAAATGCAACAATTGTGCTCATCACACAAAGATTTTATTATAAGTGGGAATCGAACTCACGACCTTTAGACAATTTTTTTTTTTGGAAAAAATATAACTAGCAATGTGGCTTTGCGAGCACATTACAAGCAATCTTGTTAACCCCTTCAGCTAAGCTCAATGGCTTGTGTTAGGAGTGGGTTCACGTCCGGCTGGAGGCTCCACGGGCAGGTGTTCGAACCGTGGAGGCGCTCCAGCCGGTCCTGGAGGAGTGGGCAGGGCGGCAGCACGGGACCCTTTCCTTTCGGCTAGTGCAGGTCCTCTCCGGGCACGGCTGCTTCGGGAAGTACCTGCACACGGTTGCTAGGAGGGAACCGAGTCCCGCCTGCCACCACTGCGACTGCGGCGAGGACTCGGCGCAGCACACCCTCCAGCATTGTCCAGCTTGGGAGGGGCAACGTCGAGTTCTCACCGCAGTGGTCGGAAGTGACCTCTCGCTGCCGGCCGTGGTTCTGTCCATGGTCCGAAGCGAGGGGTCGTGGAATGCGGTCGCATCCTTCTGCGAGGACGTCATCTCGCAGAAGGAGGCGGCGGAGCGCGTCAGGGAAGAGAGCTCCCTGGCGGATCCGCTCCGTCGCCGGCGAACCGGGCGGCGTCGGCGCGCATATCTGCGCCTGATGCCGCCGCGAGGTGGGGCTGCGGGCGGGCGTACGGGGTAATCTGCCTCGCCCGCAGCCTTCCGTGGAGGCGCGGCACCCTGTGTGTATCCAGGTGCCGCGTAGGTGTGAAATGCCCGGAACGCAGCAACATCGCGTCCGGGCATTGCCACTGGGCGGGCCGCCGACGGCATAACAAATTCCGGCGGCCCGTTCGCGAAGGTGGCGGGAGATACACGGCGGGTTTTTTAGTGGGTGCAAACCCCACACTACCTCCACCGTCTTCCCCGGATGGTGGAGGTGTTCGTCAGGAATATTTCCCGCCAAAAAAAAAAAAAAAAAAAAAAAAAGAGTGGGTTCACGTCGGTAGTATAATGGGTAGGATTCAAACCCGCGACTTCACGATTGTGAGTCCGATGCCTTAGCCAATAGGCTACCACCGTTTAGTATCTAAGTAAAAAAAAGTGACGATGACGGCTAATAGTCAGTGTCGTCAACCACTAGTATTAGACTAACAGGCCAGACAAAAACAAAATAGTCTTATAGGGTATTTTGACTATAGTTTCCCCTTTCCCAAACCAAATGGTTTACTTAGTGTGATTAGGTACCCCCCCCCTCTCCCATAAAAAAAACTTTGAACCAAGTAGTTGTAGGCAACCCTTCTACTACAAAATACCGGAGAAACCAGCAGTACTCTTAGTATTGTGTAGTTCTACTATAGAACCAAGTAGAAGTGAGCTATGAATGTTGCAAGACTAGATAAAAAAAACTTTAAACTGGCCCAGAATGTGCGAGCTATATATAGGAATATCATAATATTTTCAATCACTACTTCACAAATCAAATTAGCTAGTTAAATATATTTGTCCAACTGAATCGTCATTTTTCTCCACATGTTTTCCCATATAACTTTATCAAGACAACATTGTAGGTTGCGTTTATCGTCTTAAATTAAAAAAATGCGTATATATGTAATGGGAACATGATACCACACAACACATTAACGGATCGGACAGGGATTAAATTACAATTACATATCTCATGTCACCTATGTCCTAATCATGTTCTATTAGATTATTTACACATTACTATAATAAAATTAAATAAAAAATAAATTATTTTTAAAAATTTATATAAATTCATCATCATCATCATCATCATCAGCCTATCGCAGTCCACTGCTGGATATAGGCCTCTCCAATTGCACGCCACTTTGTTCTATCTTCGGCTTCTCGGCTCTTATATAAATTACTAGCTGACCCGCGCAACTTCGTCTGCGTAAATTTTACCCGTTTTTGCAACATTTATCATTGCTGCTCAGCTCCTATATGTCGTAGCGTGATGTTATATAGCCTATAACCTTTCTCAATAAATCGGCTCTATCCAACAGTAAAATATTTTTTCAGTGCAGCCCAGTAGTTCCTGAGATTATCGCGTTCAAACAAACAAACAAACTCTTAGGGATATGAAAAATAGATGTTGTCCGATTCTCAGACCTACCCAATATGCACACAAAATTTCATCAAATTTGGTCAAGCCGTTTCGGAGGAGTATGGCAACGAAAACTGTGATACGAGAATTTTATTTGATTTTAAGCAAATTTTATCGATTTTCCAAATACCCTATATACCTTTAGATCGTAGAGTGATATTGAGCTAAGAAGTAGCAGTAGTAAGTTCGTGATACCTGCAGGTTGTTGAGAGGTTCCATCCTCTGCACGGGCCCCGTGGTGGCGAGCGCGAGCGGCGCGTCGCTGGCGGCGCCTAGAGTGATATTGAGCTAAGAAGTAGCAGTAGTAAGTTCGTGATACCTGCAGGTTGTTGAGAGGTTCCATCCTCTGCACGGGCCCCGTGGTGGCGAGCGCGAGCGGCGCGTCGCTGGCGGCGCCTAGAGTGATATTGAGCTAAGAAGTAGCAGTAGTAAGTTCGTGATACCTGCAGGTTGTTGAGAGGTTCCATCCTCTGCACGGGCCCCGTGGTGGCGAGCGCGAGCGGCGCGTCGCTGGCGGCGCCTAGAGTGATATTGAGCTAAGAAGTAGCAGTAGTAAGTTCGTGATACCTGCAGGTTGTTGAGAGGTTCCATCCTCTGCACGGGCCCCGTGGTGGCGAGCGCGAGCGGCGCGTCGCTGGCGGCGCCTAGAGTGATATTGAGCTAAGAAGTAGCAGTAGTAAGTTCGTGATACCTGCAGGTTGTTGAGAGGTTCCATCCTCTGCACGGGCCCCGTGGTGGCGAGCGCGAGCGGCGCGTCGCTGGCGGCGCCTAGAGTGATATTGAGCTAAGAAGTAGCAGTAGTAAGTTCGTGATACCTGCAGGTTGTTGAGAGGTTCCATCCTCTGCACGGGCCCCGTGGTGGCGAGCGCGAGCGGCGCGTCGCTGGCGGCGCCTAGAGTGATATTGAGCTAAGAAGTAGCAGTAGTAAGTTCGTGATACCTGCAGGTTGTTGAGAGGTTCCATCCTCTGCACGGGCCCCGTGGTGGCGAGCGCGAGCGGCGCGTCGCTGGCGGCGCCTAGAGTGATATTGAGCTAAGAAGTAGCAGTAGTAAGTTCGTGATACCTGCAGGTTGTTGAGAGGTTCCATCCTCTGCACGGGCCCCGTGGTGGCGAGCGCGAGCGGCGCGTCGCTGGCGGCGCCTAGAGTGATATTGAGCTAAGAAGTAGCAGTAGTAAGTTCGTGATACCTGCAGGTTGTTGAGAGGTTCCATCCTCTGCACGGGCCCCGTGGTGGCGAGCGCGAGCGGCGCGTCGCTGGCGGCGCCTAGAGTGATATTGAGCTAAGAAGTAGCAGTAGTAAGTTCGTGATACCTGCAGGTTGTTGAGAGGTTCCATCCTCTGCACGGGCCCCGTGGTGGCGAGCGCGAGCGGCGCGTCGCTGGCGGCGCCTAGAGTGATATTGAGCTAAGAAGTAGCAGTAGTAAGTTCGTGATACCTGCAGGTTGTTGAGAGGTTCCATCCTCTGCACGGGCCCCGTGGTGGCGAGCGCGAGCGGCGCGTCGCTGGCGGCGCCTAGAGTGATATTGAGCTAAGAAGTAGCAGTAGTAAGTTCGTGATACCTGCAGGTTGTTGAGAGGTTCCATCCTCTGCACGGGCCCCGTGGTGGCGAGCGCGAGCGGCGCGTCGCTGGCGGCGCCTAGAGTGATATTGAGCTAAGAAGTAGCAGTAGTAAGTTCGTGATACCTGCAGGTTGTTGAGAGGTTCCATCCTCTGCACGGGCCCCGTGGTGGCGAGCGCGAGCGGCGCGTCGCTGGCGGCGCCTAGAGTGATATTGAGCTAAGAAGTAGCAGTAGTAAGTTCGTGATACCTGCAGGTTGTTGAGAGGTTCCATCCTCTGCACGGGCCCCGTGGTGGCGAGCGCGAGCGGCGCGTCGCTGGCGGCGCCTAGAGTGATATTGAGCTAAGAAGTAGCAGTAGTAAGTTCGTGATACCTGCAGGTTGTTGAGAGGTTCCATCCTCTGCACGGGCCCCGTGGTGGCGAGCGCGAGCGGCGCGTCGCTGGCGGCGCCTAGAGTGATATTGAGCTAAGAAGTAGCAGTAGTAAGTTCGTGATACCTGCAGGTTGTTGAGAGGTTCCATCCTCTGCACGGGCCCCGTGGTGGCGAGCGCGAGCGGCGCGTCGCTGGCGGCGCCTAGAGTGATATTGAGCTAAGAAGTAGCAGTAGTAAGTTCGTGATACCTGCAGGTTGTTGAGAGGTTCCATCCTCTGCACGGGCCCCGTGGTGGCGAGCGCGAGCGGCGCGTCGCTGGCGGCGCCTAGAGTGATATTGAGCTAAGAAGTAGCAGTAGTAAGTTCGTGATACCTGCAGGTTGTTGAGAGGTTCCATCCTCTGCACGGGCCCCGTGGTGGCGAGCGCGAGCGGCGCGTCGCTGGCGGCGCCTAGAGTGATATTGAGCTAAGAAGTAGCAGTAGTAAGTTCGTGATACCTGCAGGTTGTTGAGAGGTTCCATCCTCTGCACGGGCCCCGTGGTGGCGAGCGCGAGCGGCGCGTCGCTGGCGGCGCCTAGAGTGATATTGAGCTAAGAAGTAGCAGTAGTAAGTTCGTGATACCTGCAGGTTGTTGAGAGGTTCCATCCTCTGCACGGGCCCCGTGGTGGCGAGCGCGAGCGGCGCGTCGCTGGCGGCGCCTAGAGTGATATTGAGCTAAGAAGTAGCAGTAGTAAGTTCGTGATACCTGCAGGTTGTTGAGAGGTTCCATCCTCTGCACGGGCCCCGTGGTGGCGAGCGCGAGCGGCGCGTCGCTGGCGGCGCGTAGAGTGATATTGAGCTAAGAAGTAGCAGTAGTAAGTTCGTGATACCTGCAGGTTGTTGAGAGGTTCCATCCTCTGCACGGGCCCCGTGGTGGCGAGCGCGAGCGGCGCGTCGCTGGCGGCGCGTAGAGTGATATTGAGCTAAGAAGTAGCAGTAGTAAGTTCGTGATACCTGCAGGTTGTTGAGAGGTTCCATCCTCTGCACGGGCCCCGTGGTGGCGAGCGCGAGCGGCGCGTCGCTGGCGGCGCCTAGAGTGATATTGAGCTAAGAAGTAGCAGTAGTAAGTTCGTGATACCTGCAGGTTGTTGAGAGGTTCCATCCTCTGCACGGGCCCCGTGGTGGCGAGCGCGAGCGGCGCGTCGCTGGCGGCGCGTAGAGTGATATTGAGCTAAGAAGTAGCAGTAGTAAGTTCGTGATACCTGCAGGTTGTTTAGAGGTTCCATCCTCTGCACGGGCCCCGTGGTGGCGAGCGCGAGCGGCGCGTCGCTGGCGGCGCCTAGAGTGATATTGAGCTAAGAAGTAGCAGTAGTAAGTTCGTGATACCTGCAGGTTGTTGAGAGGTTCCATCCTCTGCACGGGCCCCGTGGTGGCGAGCGCGAGCGGCGCGTCGCTGGCGGCGCGTAGAGTGATATTGAGCTAAGAAGTAGCAGTAGTAAGTTCGTGATACCTGCAGGTTGTTGAGAGGTTCCATCCTCTGCACGGGCCCCGTGGTGGCGAGCGCGAGCGGCGCGTCGCTGGCGGCGCCTAGAGTGATATTGAGCTAAGAAGTAGCAGTAGTAAGTTCGTGATACCTGCAGGTTGTTGAGAGGTTCCATCCTCTGCACGGGCCCCGTGGTGGCGAGCGCGACCGGCGCGTCGCTGGCGGCGCCTAGAGTGATATTGAGCTAAGAAGTAGCAGTAGTAAGTTCGTGATACCTGCAGGTTGTTGAGAGGTTCCATCCTCTGCACGGGCCCCGTGGTGGCGAGCGCGAGCGGCGCGTCGCTGGCGGCGCGTAGAGTGATATTGAGCTAAGAAGTAGCAGTAGTAAGTTCGTGATACCTGCAGGTTGTTGAGAGGTTCCATCCTCTGCACGGGCCCCGTGGTGGCGAGCGCGAGCGGCGCGTCGCTGGCGGCGCGTAGAGTGATATTGAGCTAAGAAGTAGCAGTAGTAAGTTCGTGATACCTGCAGGTTGTTGAGAGGTTCCATCCTCTGCACGGGCCCCGTGGTGGCGAGCGCGAGCGGCGCGTCGCTGGCGGCGCCTAGAGTGATATTGAGCTAAGAAGTAGCAGTAGTAAGTTCGTGATACCTGCAGGTTGTTGAGAGGTTCCATCCTCTGCACGGGCCCCGTGGTGGCGAGCGCGAGCGGCGCGTCGCTGGCGGCGCCTAGAGTGATATTGAGCTAAGAAGTAGCAGTAGTAAGTTCGTGATACCTGCAGGTTGTTGAGAGGTTCCATCCTCTGCACGGGCCCCGTGGTGGCGAGCGCGAGCGGCGCGTCGCTGGCGGCGCCTAGAGTGATATTGAGCTAAGAAGTAGCAGTAGTAAGTTCGTGATACCTGCAGGTTGTTGAGAGGTTCCATCCTCTGCACGGGCCCCGTGGTGGCGAGCGCGAGCGGCGCGTCGCTGGCGGCGCCTAGAGTGATATTGAGCTAAGAAGTAGCAGTAGTAAGTTCGTGATACCTGCAGGTTGTTGAGAGGTTCCATCCTCTGCACGGGCCCCGTGGTGGCGAGCGCGAGCGGCGCGTCGCTGGCGGCGCCTAGAGTGATATTGAGCTAAGAAGTAGCAGTAGTAAGTTCGTGATACCTGCAGGTTGTTGAGAGGTTCCATCCTCTGCACGGGCCCCGTGGTGGCGAGCGCGAGCGGCGCGTCGCTGGCGGCGCCTAGAGTGATATTGAGCTAAGAAGTAGCAGTAGTAAGTTCGTGATACCTGCAGGTTGTTGAGAGGTTCCATCCTCTGCACGGGCCCCGTGGTGGCGAGCGCGAGCGGCGCGTCGCTGGCGGCGCCTAGAGTGATATTGAGCTAAGAAGTAGCAGTAGTAAGTTCGTGATACCTGCAGGTTGTTGAGAGGTTCCATCCTCTGCACGGGCCCCGTGGTGGCGAGCGCGAGCGGCGCGTCGCTGGCGGCGCCTAGAGTGATATTGAGCTAAGAAGTAGCAGTAGTAAGTTCGTGATACCTGCAGGTTGTTGAGAGGTTCCATCCTCTGCACGGGCCCCGTGGTGGCGAGCGCGAGCGGCGCGTCGCTGGCGGCGCCTAGAGTGATATTGAGCTAAGAAGTAGCAGTAGTAAGTTCGTGATACCTGCAGGTTGTTGAGAGGTTCCATCCTCTGCACGGGCCCCGTGGTGGCGAGCGCGAGCGGCGCGTCGCTGGCGGCGCCTAGAGTGATATTGAGCTAAGAAGTAGCAGTAGTAAGTTCGTGATACCTGCAGGTTGTTGAGAGGTTCCATCCTCTGCACGGGCCCCGTGGTGGCGAGCGCGAGCGGCGCGTCGCTGGCGGCGCCTAGAGTGATATTGAGCTAAGAAGTAGCAGTAGTAAGTTCGTGATACCTGCAGGTTGTTGAGAGGTTCCATCCTCTGCACGGGCCCCGTGGTGGCGAGCGCGAGCGGCGCGTCGCTGGCGGCGCCTAGAGTGATATTGAGCTAAGAAGTAGCAGTAGTAAGTTCGTGATACCTGCAGGTTGTTGAGAGGTTCCATCCTCTGCACGGGCCCCGTGGTGGCGAGCGCGAGCGGCGCGTCGCTGGCGGCGCCTAGAGTGATATTGAGCTAAGAAGTAGCAGTAGTAAGTTCGTGATACCTGCAGGTTGTTGAGAGGTTCCATCCTCTGCACGGGCCCCGTGGTGGCGAGCGCGAGCGGCGCGTCGCTGGCGGCGCCTAGAGTGATATTGAGCTAAGAAGTAGCAGTAGTAAGTTCGTGATACCTGCAGGTTGTTGAGAGGTTCCATCCTCTGCACGGGCCCCGTGGTGGCGAGCGCGAGCGGCGCGTCGCTGGCGGCGCCTAGAGTGATATTGAGCTAAGAAGTAGCAGTAGTAAGTTCGTGATACCTGCAGGTTGTTGAGAGGTTCCATCCTCTGCACGGGCCCCGTGGTGGCGAGCGCGAGCGGCGCGTCGCTGGCGGCGCCTAGAGTGATATTGAGCTAAGAAGTAGCAGTAGTAAGTTCGTGATACCTGCAGGTTGTTGAGAGGTTCCATCCTCTGCACGGGCCCCGTGGTGGCGAGCGCGAGCGGCGCGTCGCTGGCGGCGCCTAGAGTGATATTGAGCTAAGAAGTAGCAGTAGTAAGTTCGTGATACCTGCAGGTTGTTGAGAGGTTCCATCCTCTGCACGGGCCCCGTGGTGGCGAGCGCGAGCGGCGCGTCGCTGGCGGCGCCTAGAGTGATATTGAGCTAAGAAGTAGCAGTAGTAAGTTCGTGATACCTGCAGGTTGTTGAGAGGTTCCATCCTCTGCACGGGCCCCGTGGTGGCGAGCGCGAGCGGCGCGTCGCTGGCGGCGCCTAGAGTGATATTGAGCTAAGAAGTAGCAGTAGTAAGTTCGTGATACCTGCAGGTTGTTGAGAGGTTCCATCCTCTGCACGGGCCCCGTGGTGGCGAGCGCGAGCGGCGCGTCGCTGGCGGCGCCTAGAGTGATATTGAGCTAAGAAGTAGCAGTAGTAAGTTCGTGATACCTGCAGGTTGTTGAGAGGTTCCATCCTCTGCACGGGCCCCGTGGTGGCGAGCGCGAGCGGCGCGTCGCTGGCGGCGCCTAGAGTGATATTGAGCTAAGAAGTAGCAGTAGTAAGTTCGTGATACCTGCAGGTTGTTGAGAGGTTCCATCCTCTGCACGGGCCCCGTGGTGGCGAGCGCGAGCGGCGCGTCGCTGGCGGCGCCTAGAGTGATATTGAGCTAAGAAGTAGCAGTAGTAAGTTCGTGATACCTGCAGGTTGTTGAGAGGTTCCATCCTCTGCACGGGCCCCGTGGTGGCGAGCGCGAGCGGCGCGTCGCTGGCGGCGCCTAGAGTGATATTGAGCTAAGAAGTAGCAGTAGTAAGTTCGTGATACCTGCAGGTTGTTGAGAGGTTCCATCCTCTGCACGGGCCCCGTGGTGGCGAGCGCGAGCGGCGCGTCGCTGGCGGCGCGTAGAGTGATATTGAGCTAAGAAGTAGCAGTAGTAAGTTCGTGATACCTGCAGGTTGTTGAGAGGTTCCATCCTCTGCACGGGCCCCGTGGTGGCGAGCGCGAGCGGCGCGTCGCTGGCGGCGCCTAGAGTGATATTGAGCTAAGAAGTAGCAGTAGTAAGTTCGTGATACCTGCAGGTTGTTGAGAGGTTCCATCCTCTGCACGGGCCCCGTGGTGGCGAGCGCGAGCGGCGCGTCGCTGGCGGCGCCTAGAGTGATATTGAGCTAAGAAGTAGCAGTAGTAAGTTCGTGATACCTGCAGGTTGTTGAGAGGTTCCATCCTCTGCACGGGCCCCGTGGTGGCGAGCGCGAGCGGCGCGTCGCTGGCGGCGCCTAGAGTGATATTGAGCTAAGAAGTAGCAGTAGTAAGTTCGTGATACCTGCAGGTTGTTGAGAGGTTCCATCCTCTGCACGGGCCCCGTGGTGGCGAGCGCGAGCGGCGCGTCGCTGGCGGCGCCTAGAGTGATATTGAGCTAAGAAGTAGCAGTAGTAAGTTCGTGATACCTGCAGGTTGTTGAGAGGTTCCATCCTCTGCACGGGCCCCGTGGTGGCGAGCGCGAGCGGCGCGTCGCTGGCGGCGCCTAGAGTGATATTGAGCTAAGAAGTAGCAGTAGTAAGTTCGTGATACCTGCAGGTTGTTGAGAGGTTCCATCCTCTGCACGGGCCCCGTGGTGGCGAGCGCGAGCGGCGCGTCGCTGGCGGCGCGTAGAGTGATATTGAGCTAAGAAGTAGCAGTAGTAAGTTCGTGATACCTGCAGGTTGTTGAGAGGTTCCATCCTCTGCACGGGCCCCGTGGTGGCGAGCGCGAGCGGCGCGTCGCTGGCGGCGCGTAGAGTGATATTGAGCTAAGAAGTAGCAGTAGTAAGTTCGTGATACCTGCAGGTTGTTGAGAGGTTCCATCCTCTGCACGGGCCCCGTGGTGGCGAGCGCGAGCGGCGCGTCGCTGGCGGCGCCTAGAGTGATATTGAGCTAATAATAATAATAATAATAATAATAAAATTTATTAATAAAGTATAGGTACAATAGCATAACTTAGGTACACTTATAAATAATAAACGGCACAGTTGGATATTTGCCTGAACTAGGTTGAAACCTGTGTTTCAGGCGAGAAAGTAAAAAAGTATTTAAAACAAATACTTTCTGAAACTAAAACTAATCTTAACTAAAAATAAGAACTGTTAACTAAATATAAAACAAAGATAAATAAATTAACTTATTTTATGCTAATTACATAATTAGTGAGAAATTTGAGCCTTTTTTTTTATTTTATTACTACCAGTAAATCCTCCGTCTCTTCGTATGACATAGCTTGTAATTGCGAACTTATAGCTATTTTACAATTAAAATAATTAAGATGGTATATATTTATTATTCGGTTTAATCTGTTATACAAAAAAGGGCCTATAAAATTAAAAAATCTGTTTGTAAATGTATATCTTGAGGTAGAATTAGATGTGCAGACTATATCTTTTCGTCTCTTGTTAGTAATGTCAGCATTGAAGGTGAGCAGCTTATGTTGTTTTAAAATGACATTTAGTAGGAATAGCTGGCGAACAGTCAGTACCTTACAGCATTTATAGAGAAGGAAAGTGGGAAATAGGAAAGGACGAAAGGTAGCTACTTTTAAAACTGCTCTCTGAGCTCTTTCAAGAGGTAGTATAATGGTTTTTAGTGCTCCACCCCATGAAGTGATGCAATATTGAATGACGGACTGACACAGAGTTTGATATATTTGTAAGATCAGTTTTGAGTCTACGGTGGTACGAAGTTTTTTAAAAACAAACATTAGTTTTCTGACTCTAGTCACTAAATTTTCAATGTGATACTTAAATGAAAGTGTGTCATCGATAATAATACCGAGATATTTTATGTTACTAGTGTTGTGAATAATAGGACAGTTACATGTGTTCTCTGCAGGATTGTTGCAATAGTGTGCAAATAAATCTGTGTCAGCGCCGTTGTGGTATGAGTGGCGCATAGAAAAATGGATATATTTTGTCTTATCAGCGTTTAATGTTAGTAAATTATGACAAAGCCAATTATTTATAATATTAAAACCTTGCTGTGCATTTTTAAACAAATCTGTCTTGGTTTTAGCTGTAAATATAATAGCTGTGTCGTCAGCATATGCTATTATCTTGCCATGGCCGATATTTAGGTTGCAAAGGTCATTTATGTAAATTAAAAATAACGTAGGGCCCAAAATACTACCCTGAGGTATACCAAAACCGGAACATTTTTGATCTTCACTCATAATGTCGTCTATTTTGATACACTGGTATCTTTCATCTAAATAGTCTGCCAAGAGTTTTAGCTGTGTCCCTCTTATGCCCAGAGACTCTAACTTGGTTAGGAGAATGGGAATTGAAATAGTATCAAAAGCTTTGGCAAGGTCAAGGAATATGCCCAGGGCCTGATTCCCTTTGCCAAGCTCCTGAGAAACATAATCTGTCAAGCTATGAGTCGCGTCGGCTGTGGACAGTTTAGCTCTAAAACCATATTGTGAAGGGGATAGGAACTGGTTGTTTTCTAAGTAATTAACTAACCTAATATTTATAATTTTTTCCAATATTTTTGATATTGAGGGAAGTAGGGATATCGGACGGTAATTGGTAACAAGATCTTTGTTGCCGGATTTAAAGATTGGAATAACTACAGCCTTCTTTAGACATCGAGGAAAAATCCCTTCAGATAGACAAAGTCGAAAAATATATGTTAAAGGAGGTGCAAAAATATGTTTAAAATATTTAATGATTTTATTGCTAATATTGTCCGAGCCAGTGGCACAGTTATCCTTCAGGCTAGTTATAATTCGAGCTACTTCATTTTCATCAGTGTCAAACATAACGAGCGACTTTAAGCTAACGTTGCAGATAGGTTGGGGGGGATGATTATATCCTAGGCTATAATTTTGGTTTTGAATACGTTCAGCAAGGTTTTTGCCCACATTAATAAAATAGTTATTTACATGGTTAGCAGAATTAAGTGGTGTTGTGTTAGCGTGCAGTAAACTCGAATTTGATTCGTGCTGTTTCGAGGAGTAAGTCATACTTTTAATATGTTGCCATATCTGCTTACTATTATTTCCTGCCCTTTGTAATACATCTCTGTCATAATTAATTTTTAACTTTTTGAGTAGGTTGTTACAAAAATTTTTGTATCTTTTATATGTGGTTAGTAGTATAAGGTTGTCAGGGTCTCGTCTTGTTCGCTGATGGAGTCGATCTCTGTGTCTTATACACCGTATAAGACCAGGAGTAATCCAGGGTTTAATATTACAATTTTTCTTATTTATTGTTATTATTTTTGTGTTGCGTAAAATTGCTTGCTGGACATTTTTAATTAAATACGACAGAGATATATTAGGGTCGGCATTATTGTAAACTGGGCAAAAATCGATGTTACGTAAATCATGTTCGAGTTTGTTTATGTCTAATTTAGACCTTGTTTGCGGACGAATCTGCTTAGGTGGCGTCAAATTTACTGTTAGTAGGACAGCGTGGTGATCAGTTACAGTTGAGTTAGTAACAAGCGTAATGTATGTCAAGTTGGATTTAATCATTACATGATCGAGACAGGAACCGCTTTGATGGGTAGATAATGTATGAGCGGACTGAAGACCGTGATATGAACACAAATTAAGGTAGTTATGGGTTCCTGAATCGCAAGACTTTGAGCTAATGTTTATATTCAAGTCACCTGTTAGTATTATGTTTTTATTCGAAGCTAGCGATTGCAGTATGCTATTTAGAGAGTTATGAAATGGATCTAAGTTTCTGAAAGAAGGAGATCTATACAAGGCGATAATAGCTGTGTCAGAACCAATTTTGAATATCAAACCATTGCAGTCTTGCAGAGTTGGCTCCTCTACTGTGACCTTTAATGATTTTTTAGCATAAACCACGACACCATCATTTTGATTTTGATTTGTAGTAGTATAGAAGAGATTGTAACCAGATATTATTGGGAGGTGATCGTACCGATTTAATAACCAACACTCAGTAAGAATGATTACATCACAATGAAAATTAAGCCTCTGAAAAAAAACATGTAAGCTATCTATATTTTTATGAATACTGCGAATATTTTGGGTAAGGATGGTTAGTGAATTTTCGTGACGGGTAAGATATTGTCTGCAATCTTCAACCTCACAAAACTTTGATTCAGATATAAAACTATTGTCTAGTTGCGTAATTAAATTTACATCCATATTTATAACTTATATATACTTTAGTCCTAAAATACACGTGAGTATGTGGCGCTCTTAGGCGCCTTCATAGTCGATCGAGTTAATGTACCTTAGTTCAGCTGCTTTTTTTGCAGGGCAGTCGGTGTCTCCCGTCTTGTGATTGCTTGGCTTTTTGAAGCGCACGCAAGTGGCACATTTAGGCGCCTCTGATTTCTTTTTGCAGTCTTGAATTGAATGCCCGTCTTGACCGCAATGACCGCATGTAGAGTCAGGAGTCTTGCACGTTTTAGCTGCATGTCCGTACTGCTGACATTTGTAACATCTGGTTACTAGCGTGAAGTCACGTACAGGGCAGGATGTCCAGTTAATGAAAACTCTGTCTTGAGTGATTAGGGCTTTACGAATGACTGCTGAAACTTCCAGGATGTAATTACAGGTCGTTGCGTCTTTCTTCCCAGATTTGTGGCTGAGTCTCATTGAGCTCAAAAATGAGTCTCTAGTCAAGGACGGTACTTTCTCTACTATGTTTTGTTCGTAGATACATTTAAAGACCTCATTTTCGCTGATTTGTGTAGGGACTCCTATGATTATAATGCGGGGTTTACGCTTTTGGGTTTCGTCGACGGTAAGACCTGACTTGGCTAGTTGCACTGATTGCTTCAGTTTTTCTAGGTCGGTTTTGGACTCCGTGCTGATGATAACCCCTCCGTTTCTTGTGTTTCGGACACCGCGAACTTTCAGCTGCATTTCTTCAGGACAGACGATTTTCTGGACCAAAGTTTTTGTTTCATCGCTAGTTTTTGACCTATCACTAGGATAAATGGCTACGGAACTCAGAGAAGTAGGCCGAACAAAACTATTGGTCCTCTTCTTCACCATGTCTGCGAAGGAAGAATTTGTCATGGCTTGGTTGGTACAGGACTCTTTGATCGTTTGTTTAATCTCTGTCAGATTTTTCGCCAAATCCAGTTGGTCACTTTGATTCTGCAAGGACACATGTGTTTGTATAGCTTTCTGTTTGAGTGACTGATACTGAACAGCCAATTGAGCAACACTATTTCCAACTTGGCGGCAGAGGTTAGCAATCCTCAACTTTTGCTCCGAGTTCAGTTTTCCGTCGGCGGAAATCGTACATATTTCGCCAAGGTACTGTTGGACAGACCCCATCCATTGCTGTATTTCCGGTGTTGAAATAACTTCCATTTTCTCACTTTTGGGCGTTGATGGTGCAGGGGGGCCGCTTCGCGTTGGACTACCATCCATTTTTGAGGCAAATAACACTATCAATTGTTCATAATTAAACTAATTTCGTATAAAACACACAGTCGGTAAACTAGGTCACTATTTATGCAATTGTTAATTTATTAATTATGCGCACGTCTATATGAGTCGACGATTCAATATACAAAAAAAAAGCTAAGAAAGCTAAGAAGTAGCAGTAGTAAGTTCGTGATACCTGCAGGTTGTTGAGAGGTTCCATCCTCTGCACGGGCCCCGTGGTGGCGAGCGCGAGCGGCGCGTCGCTGGCGGCGCCTAGAGTGATATTGAGCTAAGAAGTAGCAGTAGTAAGTTCGTGATACCTGCAGGTTGTTGAGAGGTTCCATCCTCTGCACGGGCCCCGTGGTGGCGAGCGCGAGCGGCGCGTCGCTGGCGGCGCCTAGAGTGATATTGAGCTAAGAAGTAGCAGTAGTAAGTTCGTGATACCTGCAGGTTGTTGAGAGGTTCCATCCTCTGCACGGGCCCCGTGGTGGCGAGCGCGAGCGGCGCGTCGCTGGCGGCGCCTAGAGTGATATTGAGCTAAGAAGTAGCAGTAGTAAGTTCGTGATACCTGCAGGTTGTTGAGAGGTTCCATCCTCTGCACGGGCCCCGTGGTGGCGAGCGCGAGCGGCGCGTCGCTGGCGGCGCGTAGAGTGATATTGAGCTAAGAAGTAGCAGTAGTAAGTTCGTGATACCTGCAGGTTGTTGAGAGGTTCCATCCTCTGCACGGGCCCCGTGGTGGCGAGCGCGAGCGGCGCGTCGCTGGCGGCGCCTAGAGTGATATTGAGCTAAGAAGTAGCAGTAGTAAGTTCGTGATACCTGCAGGTTGTTGAGAGGTTCCATCCTCTGCACGGGCCCCGTGGTGGCGAGCGCGAGCGGCGCGTCGCTGGCGGCGCCTAGAGTGATATTGAGCTAAGAAGTAGCAGTAGTAAGTTCGTGATACCTGCAGGTTGTTGAGAGGTTCCATCCTCTGCACGGGCCCCGTGGTGGCGAGCGCGAGCGGCGCGTCGCTGGCGGCGCGTAGAGTGATATTGAGCTAAGAAGTAGCAGTAGTAAGTTCGTGATACCTGCAGGTTGTTGAGAGGTTCCATCCTCTGCACGGGCCCCGTGGTGGCGAGCGCGAGCGGCGCGTCGCTGGCGGCGCGTAGAGTGATATTGAGCTAAGAAGTAGCAGTAGTAAGTTCGTGATACCTGCAGGTTCTTGAGAGGTTCCATCCTCTGCACGGGCCCCGTGGTGGCGAGCGCGAGCGGCGCGTCGCTGGCGGCGCCTAGAGTGATATTGAGCTAAGAAGTAGCAGTAGTAAGTTCGTGATACCTGCAGGTTGTTGAGAGGTTCCATCCTCTGCACGGGCCCCGTGGTGGCGAGCGCGAGCGGCGCGTCGCTGGCGGCGCGTAGAGTGATATTGAGCTAAGAAGTAGCAGTAGTAAGTTCGTGATACCTGCAGGTTGTTGAGAGGTTCCATCCTCTGCACGGGCCCCGTGGTGGCGAGCGCGAGCGGCGCGTCGCTGGCGGCGCCTAGAGTGATATTGAGCTAAGAAGTAGCAGTAGTAAGTTCGTGATACCTGCAGGTTGTTGAGAGGTTCCATCCTCTGCACGGGCCCCGTGGTGGCGAGCGCGAGCGGCGCGTCGCTGGCGGCGCCTAGAGTGATATTGAGCTAAGAAGTAGCAGTAGTAAGTTCGTGATACCTGCAGGTTGTTGAGAGGTTCCATCCTCTGCACGGGCCCCGTGGTGGCGAGCGCGAGCGGCGCGTCGCTGGCGGCGCCTAGAGTGATATTGAGCTAAGAAGTAGCAGTAGTAAGTTCGTGATACCTGCAGGTTGTTGAGAGGTTCCATCCTCTGCACGGGCCCCGTGGTGGCGAGCGCGAGCGGCGCGTCGCTGGCGGCGCCTAGAGTGATATTGAGCTAAGAAGTAGCAGTAGTAAGTTCGTGATACCTGCAGGTTGTTGAGAGGTTCCATCCTCTGCACGGGCCCCGTGGTGGCGAGCGCGAGCGGCGCGTCGCTGGCGGCGCCCGCGCCCACCGCGCCTACGCACAGCCCGCCCACCGGGTACACGCCGAAACTGACCAACGAACATTCACCATCATCATCATATGAAGTCACACTGCTTTTTTTTTTTTTTTTTTTTTAATACGACTCCCGCATTAGGGTACAAGCCCTGTGTCGCGGGGGACTTTACAAACATACAAGTCACGGACACAAAGTACACCCAGACTCGGAACAACAATTTGTGGTTCACACAAAGTGATGTCCCGTGTGGGAATCGAACCCACGACCTCATGCGTAGCAGTCGGATACACTCCCACCGCGCCACAGAGGCAGTCACTTGCCACGGGTCTCCCCAGTAGAATCTACTTATTAGATCCTGGGGATAATTGCCATAGTCTACGCGCTTGGCGAGCGAATTGGCGATCGCAGTAAGGCTTTATAGTCAAATTCAAAGTACTTTATTCACTTAGGTTACAAAATGCAACGCTTATGGATGTCAGACTAAATTTGGAACAGAATGATTCTACATTTAATACCAAGTTCGCAAGAGTAAAGCCGTGACAAAAGAACTTGGCAATAAAACCAGATAGCCAATTTTTTTTAAATACATTTGTATATATATTTACAGTTATGGGAGTAAGGTGCTGTAACCATTACCATGAAACTCACGCAAGCAATAACCATAGTACGTAAAGGAGGTATAATCAAGTTTTAAATGAATTTTGACTGCCTCTATTATAAATGCGAAAGATTGGATGTATGGGATAGATGTTTGTTATTCAACCACGCCACAACGAATCATTGAATCTGAATGAAATTTGTCACAAAGGTAGATTATAGTCTGCAATTTTTGTTACCCCGGAAAAATGTTTTCGTGGGATAATTTCTTCTTTAACACTTTCACGCGAACAAAATAGCTAGAAACAGCTAGAGTACAATAAATATAAAAAAAATTGCCAATAAATTGGTTAGATTGCCATAAATAAAAAAAAACAAGACTTAGGAATCTACAAAAGAGTTTATACTTTTCTAAAAACTCTGTGTCGCAGATGTCCATGGACAATGTTAATTCTAATTACTTACTATGAGGTGAGTCACTTGTTCGTTTATCTAATACTAACAGCCCGCTCAGCCTTCGCACGGACTTTTCTCCACTTTAAATAAACGCAGTTTTCGTAAGGATCTCTAATTTCTTTGAAAATAAAATATAGTCAATGTTACTTCCCGATAATGCAGCTTACTATAAGTAAAAGAATTTTTGAAATCATTTCAGTAGTTTTTGAATTTTTTCGTTACATACAAAAATACAAATCTTTCGTTTTTATAATATTAGTATGGATTAAATCACATCACATCTATATAATACACACCTGTTTTTGTTGAGTTGTATAGCGAACCCGCTCATGGCCTGCATAGCTTTATTGGTGAACGTCATCTCCATACGCGGCTGACCATTCTGTCGGGTGAACGTTCCCCAGATCTCTAGGCCTGGAAATAAATTTGTGGTGTAAACGACAGCCTAGTCACAACCTGTCAGTTAGCAGTCTTAAGGCCGGTCTCAATAATCTACCTATCGATGGATTTGGCTACTAGAGGTAGAATTTTGACATATTTTGTATGAAGCTTATGTCAAATATATACCTCTAGTAGTCAAATCCATCGATAGTTAGATTATTGAGACCGGCCGTTAATAGACCAGAGGTTTGTTTAACTTGTACGGTTGTACCTTAACAACAGTGTAAGTATGAATGAGCTATAATTAAATATAATAAGTTGGTTATATTGCCAGAAAAAACTGACCTACAGAACACTGGTAGTAACAGCACGCAAAGAAAAAGGAACCTGGAATTTTCACCACAACAAGAGCAAACAATAAAAAATAGCGAACTGAGCAATATTCTACGCAATAAAAAAAGCAAAGTTATTGACGAAAACAGAGGTATTGGCAACTTTTTCAAGCCTCAAACAAAGAATAGCGATAAGAATGTCAAATAACAATCAGCTCGGCCCCCCCTTAGCGAATACAAATATAAGCAAGTATTTAAAAACAGCTTGGAAAACCCTCTTCCCCGCCGGCCTGTCACCGTGGAAGAGTATGACTTCTACCCCCCTACCCCAGGACCAAAACCCCAAAACAAAAAATGTAGACAAAATCTAAATATTTTGACACTGAACGTTAGAACGATACAAAAAGAAGAACGTATTTTGGAACTAGAACAAGCACTCAGTCATGTGAATTGGGACATATTGGGTATCTCGGAAACTCGGAGAATCGGTGAAAGTATTTCTGAGAGGAGAAATTGTATAATTTACTATTATGGGCAAACCAAAGGACTATATGGAGTTGGATTCTGTATAAATAAGAAATGGAAAAACAATATTATACAGTTTCAAGGCATCTCTGAAAGGATCGCAAAACTTACATTCAAAATAGAACCGCAAGAAATAATAGAAATAATACAATGTTATGCACCAACGGAAAAAGCGACAGAAGAGGAAGCCTCAATGTTTTATGAAAATTTAAGTCAACTCTATAATGAAATAAAAAGCAAACAAGTAATAATCATGGGAGACTTTAATAGTAGGATTGGACAAAGGAGAGACTTTGAGAGGCACATTATTGGTCCCTATGCAACCGGAAAAAGAAACAGAAATGGACAAAAATTGGTAGAGTTTTGCACAGAAAATAATTTACAAATAATAAACACCTATTTTAAAAAACGAGAGGCACGAAAGTGGACCTGGATGTCTCCAGACTCAAACACCAGAGTAGAGCTCGATTTTATAGTCGCCAACAACCTAACACGGTTCGAAGATGTAGATGTCATTAACAAATTCCAATTTTACTCCGACCATAGAGTACTTAGATGTAAAATGAAGGCAACGATGATTAAAAAACGCAAGTATATGTTAAAAAAAGGTTCTTTTGACTTTACAAATCCTGAAGCAAACCAACTATTTATTGATGAACTATCATCATTACAGCTAAACACAAAAGTTAACCAAGTAACCGGGGTGCAGGAAAAATATGATGTTTTTACCCATGAAATAAAAATGGCAGCCGAAAAGTATTTACTTCGCACATTTTCGAAACAAGTATACCTTACAGAGCATACACGAAACTCTATCCAAGAAAGAAGCGAAATATGTAAAATACCCAATAAAACGCGTGAACAGAAAGAACACCTAAAAAATCTAAACAAACAGACAAAACGACTGATTCGTAGAGACGTAAGAACATACAAAAATAATGCAATAGTCCGCTTTCTAGAGAAAGACAATTCAGTTAAGAAATTAGAAAAATATTTGAGCGAGGAGAAAACATGGATCCCCATCTGGGTTGTACTAAGTATAATAAGAAAATATTAAAACGTCAAAAAATAGTTGCTGAGGCTACTCGATTCTACACAAATCTCTACTACACAAGCAGAATGAACGACACTGTTGTGAGATCTCTCACACAGACTAGGATAACTCAAAAGATTGAAAATCCTCCTATGTTGGCCAAGAATGACATACTACAGGCTATCGGCAGCCTTAAGAACGGTAAATCATGCGGAACCGATGGGATAAATAGTGAGATTCTAAAAATAGGAAAACAGTGGATGGTAGAGCCGCTCCTTGATATCTTTAATTCTATCATAGAACAAGAAATAATACCAATGCAATGGCTAACGTCTGACATTACACTATTGTTTAAAAAGGGAGATATCTATGATATAAACAACTACAGACCCATTACAATTACGAGCAATATCTATAAAACCTTTACCAAAATACTTCTAGCCAGAATCACTCCACAGCTCGAGTCACAACAACCAGTGGACCAAGCAGGTTTCAGAAGTGGTTATAGCACAAGTGACCATCTGCACACCATGCAGCAGCTCATAGAAAAAGTAACAGAATACGAACACCCTATATTTCTTGCTTTTATTGACTTTAAAAAAGCATTTGATTCGGTGGAACACGTTTACCTGTGGCGGGCTCTAGAGAGGGATGGCATTAACAATAAATACATATCAATACTGAAAAATATATACAAAGACTGTACGGCACGAATAACACTCGATCAAACTGGCCCAGTATTTCCCATCAAACGTGGAGTAAAACAGGGTGATTGCATGTCTCCTAAACTGTTCAACTCTCTACTAGAGTATGTATTTGCGGGGCTTGAATGGCAGAACAAAGGCGTTAACGCCTTTGTTCTGCCATTCTGCCATTAACGGCAAATATATGACCAACATCAGATTTGCGGATGACATAGTGCTGTTTGGTCAATCGGAACTACAATTGCAGGAAATGTTATTGGAATTTAATAGACAATGCAATACAGTTGGGCTTCATATAAATATGGAAAAAACTAAAATTATGACGAATACAAACATCTATGTCAATATCAGCATTAACGGAGAAACCCTAGAAACAGTGCAAAGCTTTAAATATCTTGGACAAAATCTATCACTTTCCTGCAATAATAAGAATAAAGAAGAGATTGATAGACGTATAACAAATACCTGGAAAAGATTTTGGCAATTAAAATATCTATTTAAAAATAAACATAATATCTGTCAGTCTTAAATCTCAAGCTTTCAATTCGTGTCTACTCCCTATTATGACGTATGGTGCTCAAACATGGGCTTTAACACAGCAGGAAGTAAAAAAACTGAAAATAGCGCAAAGAAAAATGGAGAGATGTATACTCAACCTAAAATTGACACAAAAAACATCTAACAAAAACCTAAGACTACAAACAAAAGTCTCTGATGTTATCCAACAAGCAAAAAGAATGAAATGGAGGTGGGCCGGACACTTAATGCGCTTGACCGACGGCAGATGGACCCGAGATATCACGGAGTGGTGTCCGCGCTACGTTACACGCGTGTAACGTAGCGCGGACGGCCGTCGGTCAAGCGCATTAAGTGTCCGGCCCACCTCGGCGCGGAAGGCCACGGGTACGCTGGCGCGACGAGCTACAACAGTTCCTGGGTATGGGCGTGTTGTGGACGCGCCTCACCCGTAATAAATACGACTGGAAGAGGATGGGGGAGGCCTTTGCCCAGCAATGGGATCACCTTTAGTAAATAAGTAATTTAAATGCATGCTATACACAAATTGACTAAGAATAAAATTGAATTAATATGAAATGAAATATAATCAATAATAATAATTAATTAAAATTAGGTAAATATTAATAGTAGATATGTACCTACTTAGAATAATGTATGTTAATATTAATAGAATCATTTATATTTTGTAGTGTTAAGTGCATGAACCTTTGCGTGCTAATTTTATACATATAATTTATAATAATTATACCTACTATAGGAGGGCTTATAATAATAATAATAAAAATAAAGTATGAATGAATTGTGTGTCAGCAGTTTTGTTTATGATCGTGACGTATACTAGCAACTTAGTCAGTTACTGCGCACTGGTCTAAACGAAAGCTTGTGTTAGTAAATAACTGAGAAATTTATGTAATTTTGGGACAATAAACTGATATTCTTTGTAACTGATCGTTTCTATTAACTGCGTACGACCTGGCAATAACTCTCAGTGTGACAGAATCTCCACGCTCACACAACTACCTATAATCAGCTCGGCGAACCTTGATCCCTATGACAGTTCATACTAGTGACGGGTCGTGTCGATATATCGCAACTTTTTATAGGCAAAGGCGTGACTTGCATTCAGCCACATCGATAAACATGTTTTTAAAATATAATCTATATTACTATAATTATAATGCTTGTTATATTTACAAGTATCCGTGTATTTGTATATGGGGTTGCCAATATTCCGATGCAGAGGTAACATGGTCGGACTGTATAATTTTAATGTGAATTAAAATTTTAGTTATAGCAACACTATCTGATCTGTCACTACGCTAGTACTGTCAGTTCGCTACGCCAGTACGAGTCTTGTATGCGCCACGTGTTTTGTTGTGTCATCGGAATCCTTTGTTTGTTACTATTGTTGTTTTCTGTTTTTGTTATTGTTGCTGTTTTGTTTTTGTTGGTGTTTCAAAATGCCGAAAAGACTGAGAAAAACTGTACTCAACAGTGAAACGCGGGAGTTTGTTGTACGCTTGCGTGACTATTTTGCTCGCGAACTACAAAATGGCGGACCTTTGTTGCCACTTGACAACGTACGCGACCGTGTTGCTGATGCTTTGGGAATTGGCAAAGCTACCGTTTCCCGAATTACAAAGGAGAAGTTCGGCGAATCGTCGATGGAGGAGAACAAACTATCAACTCCAAAGAAGAAAAAACATAATAGGGCACGACCCGTAACTAACCCCGATGATTTCGACATGGCAGCGATACGAAACCATATTTACGGCTATTATTTTCGAGGTGAACTGCCGACTTGCACAAAATTATTAGCGTCGCTGAAATCGGTTGATTTATTTAAAGGTGGATTCACTTCTCTCAGACAGGTTATAAAAAAATGTGGATTTCGTTATGGGAAGTGTGACAAAAGAAAAGTGATAATGGAGCGGAAGGACATTGGATTGATGAGGTGTGATTTTCTACGACAAATAAAAAACATCGAGAACTGGGACAAGGTGGTTTATCTGGACGAAACGTGGCTCAACGCCAATCACTCAGTCTCCAAAACATGGACAGACGACACAGAGAAATCCTGTACCAAAGCACCAGAAGGCAAGGGCCAGCGTTTGATTATCTGCCACGCTGGCACAGCCAAAGGTTTTGTACCTAACTGCTTGTGGGCCTTCAAATCCGTGAAAACAAGTGATTATCACGAAGAGATGAATTTTGAGAATTTCAAGAAATGGTTCACAAAACTATTAGACAATTTAAACGAGCCCCACTACATTTTAATGGACAACGCCCCATACCACTCTGTGCAAATTAATAAAGCGCCTACCGCGAACAACAATAAAGGCGAAATAATAGAGTGGCTGCAAAACAATGGTGTGGCAGCTAATACTCAAATGCTGAAAAAGGAATTAGTTAGATTGTTGAACCTTCATAAACAGCAAACAAAGAAGAAATATTTCTTGGATGAGATGGCAAAATCAAAAGGGCACACCGTGATTCGGCTACCGCCCTACCACTGCCAATATAATGCAATCGAAATGATATGGGCGCAGATCAAAGGTGGGTTGATTTGTATTTATTTTAACATGTTTTTATTTAGGTCACTGGTGACTGTCTAGTCGGCTAGTACTATTTAAAGTAAATGTACTTACCCCGATCTCGCTCTTTGACTTTGCATCATTTTCAATCTAAACCATTATTGTTTCAGGTTGTGCAGCCAGGCTTAACACCACTCCGCCATTCACAGCTAATAAAATGCTTACGTTGCTACAAGAGGCATGTAGTCAAGTGACTCCGGACAATTGGAGGAAAGTGGTTGAAAAGACGAAAAAACTATGCTTAGATGATTGGAATCGAGACGTGCGATACGACAATATAGTAGACCAGCCGTTTTTAATAAACATAGGAGAAAGCAGCTGCAGTTCGGATTCCGAGTCTGAGATGCAATCGGTGACATCATTGTCAGATTCAGATTAATGTATATTAAAAAATCATAAATAAACCGCTTTTGTTTTATTTGAGTAGGTATATACAATAAATTTGTTAAATCTCCTTTATTTTATTATCGCAAACAACTTAAATGATTATAAATCTGACACTAAGAGCGTAGGTACTCTATTGATGTATTTTGTACACTCGTTTCCATTTTCGATATTTGTTTATCGATACTTTTCCGCACTAGTCGATATCTTCCAAACGGAGTAACTTTTGCAGGACGTCAACGTAAAGTCTGATTGAGATAATTTCTTGTAAGTGTTAATAATTATTATAATTCTAACGGGATATTATTGTAATTGCATATATCTGCCTAAAATTAATAAATATCATTTTTAGACACCGCCAATTCGATTATAATATAACGGTGACGCTACTACAAGGTTGTGTCGTGGGAATAACTGTCAGTGTCATAGGGATCAAGGTTCGCCGAGACTATTATAGTTGTGTGAGCGTGGAGATTCTGTAACACTGATTCTGGTACTAGTGTGACCATCTATTATTTTTTATTGCATGTTGAGCCGTGGATAGTCAGGAGGTTCCTCCTTTGTGTTGAAGGGACGTAGCACCTTGCCCTCAAAATACCAATGAAGACATAAACAACAGACAACAATATTTTACATAGAAGTTACTATACCTTTCCCCTTGTCAGCGGGCAGCCAGCACTGTTTGGGCGGCACGTAGGACGCGGGCGTCGCCGATACACCGAAGATGTCTCCCAGCAGGCCTGTGGTGCCGCTGGGGCCCGAGCTCACTGTGGGGGGCTCCGGCCCCGTGCCCAGCTGGAAGGGGGATCACAATACATATAATTATACTCATATCAACCCATATGATATCCCACTGCTGGGCCTACTTTATATAGATCCTGGAGACGCTTGGCGAGCGGGTTGGTGATCGCAGTTATACTTTAAAGTACAAAAAGGACGCTGCTGCCAGTCCGAGGTGTTAGCATTAGTGCCATGAATACGCGCCGTGAATTCACGGCAGATGTCTTAAGACAGACTCATTGTGAAATAGGGAATATGCATGTATTTTTTTTAGTTCTTGTACAATAGCTTACACCGACATATCATTGAAAAAAAATATGTAGCGCCAAAAAACTATTCCTATTTGGAAAACAAAACATTTAAAATTACAACTGATAAAATCATTTTCAAAAGTGATGGACTGTGACGTCACAGTAATCGTGACAGCCAATGAGGGTACATGTCTTTATCATAATATGGATTGTTACGTCATAATTTGATGTGAGTAATGGCATTCGTTTTAACTACCTTGAAATGCACGCCTGATTTTTGGCTTTTTTAATATTTATTTTCATAATAATAGAAGCATTTTTTTTTAAATATATCCATGTAGACACAATTTAAAACTAATAAAGTATATATGAAAAAATATATAATTTAATTTATTACATTGTTAATTTAATTATTTGCGTCTAATTAGAGTGTACCAGTCGCGGAATGAAAGTGTTCGTCACCTTAAAGTCCACTTTAGCTTGAACCGGATTAATGACCAATAACGTCAACATGTCAATGTTGTCCAACTAATAAAAAGGTTTTAGTTCAAATACCAATAGTAGAATATTGGTTTGAATGAATTTAAACTCTATTGTCAAACAATTAAGCATAATTTACAACATACGTATTTACAACTGTCTAGTGTGATACATAGATAAAGTTACATGTGCTTGCAAAGCGTTAAATGAGTTTATGTATTTGAAAACTGACGAACATTTTCCTTCCGCGAGTATACATTTTTTTTTTTTTTATTAATAAAAGATAACTAGCAATGTGGGATTTTGGTCCCACATTACTAGCAATCCTGTTAACCCCTCCAGCTAAGCTCAATGGCTTGTGTTAGGAGCGGGTTCACGTCGGTAGTATAATGGGTAGGATCCGAACCCGCGACCTCACAATTGCGAGACCGATGTCTTAGCCATTAGGCTACCGCCGCTTACATTACAACAACTTCATATTTTGTGCCATTATTAAATATACTTAATAATGACACAAAAATTGGGTGGTATTTAGAAATAAGGATACAAAGTAAATACATACCAATACATCAAGTCCGCCGGCTAGTAAGTCTAGGTTGGAGGCTGGGGCCGGGGCTGCGGCTGGAGGGGCGCCGATGTCCATCGACAGCAGGTCGCCGATCAGAGACTCCTACGAATACAACACAATCTTTATATATATATTTCTTGTGTGCGTGTGTATGTCACTGAACTCCTCCTAGACGGCTGGACGGATTTTGATGAAAGTTTTTGTGTGAGTTCAAGGGGATTCGAGGATGGTTTAGATTCACAATTGAACCCGATTTACAAAAAAAAAAGAGTCGCGACGAAGTTCGCCGGGACAGCTAGTATTTTTATAGAACTTAATACCTTGGGACAATTCACACAACGCTATCTGATCCCAAACTAAGCAGAGCTTGTACTATGGAAACTAGACACCTGATAAACATACTGATATATTTTTAAATACATATACGTTAACATAAATAACACACAGACACAGAATAAGCCATCGTGCTCATCGCACAAGTTTTATCCTGGGTGGGGATCGAACCCACGACCTTTGGCTTAGCAGTCAGGGTCGCTAACCACTAGAATAACTAATTTTCCCACGCGGCTCTGCTCGCGTGGATGTCGGTCATTGCGATAAAAACTATTCAATATCCTAGTTTATTGCCTGATGTTGCGACCGTATTGTACCGTGGTCACGGGTAGACTGTCACCCGTGACCACGGCCGATGCAATACTAATTATAGGGCTTGTATAATTAGTATTGCATCGGCCGGCCGGCCCATAATTATAATAGATATATCTATTACATGACCGTGACCCTAATCTCACAAATACAAAAAAGTATGAAATAATAAAATAAAGCCAGCATAAAAAGATGGAAAGTTGAAAGTCCAGTTTACTAAGGTTAGTTTTATCATATGTCTTCGACTGCATGATATTATACCAGGGCTCGGAACCGGTTTATAAATAGCGGTTATTATTGTTAATAAAACCGGTTTAAGGTGTGCTCATCGATTAACCGGTTAATCAAGATACCGGTAATCATAACGAAATAATTTTGATTACCGGTTAAAACAGAGAGCGTAATGCTAACCGATAATGTGAGCTGAATTAACCGGTTAAATTCGCGTGACGCAAGGCACGGTCGTTCGGTCTCGACCTCACGTCGTTGAAACTTAGTACTTTTTCTTTCCCACATGTATGGGTTAGACCGTCGTCGTGCGTCGTGTTAAATCATGTTCCCTGCAAAACTACAAGCGTGCGGCCGTTATTTAGTGTAGGTTAGTTATATTAATTGTGTGTATATTCATCATGGGAAAAAGAAAATAAAATAAGATTTAATCTATGTTCGCTTAAAATTAAGAGACCAATAAATCGAAATTTTTGATGAAAGGTTGTAATCACCACGCACGCCTCCGTAAAGCGCGGGTTCCGGAAACTACCCTCGCTTGATTTTTATCACTCACTATTACGAAACTGTCGGTACTTCGACACACAACACTAACGACATCTGCACACTGGCGTGTAATATTTGTTTCGACGATGTGTACACTTAATCATCGCGGGATTTTACGATATTGAGAAACGATATCCATCTTCTAGGTTGAAATTGACGAGTTTTTTTTTATTTTAACCTCTGCCCGCGCCATGCGGGAGTAGTAGTGACGGTCAGTGGAGAGGATCTGTGGTTCATGTAGTTCAATCAGTTCATTATTGAATATATACGCGATTAAGACCCGCAGCTTAAAAAACTCCATAATGTGTACAAATCGTGAAAGTTTACGAACTAATAAGCTTAGAACTTCTTTAGAAATGCTAACCAATTACGAAATAAAGTTTTGAATTATTACATGGTCACTACATTACACTTGGCCAGCGGAACTTACATACGTATCACTAAATACAAAATTTTGTGAGACATGAATCATTTAATATATCTACTGTTGCGTCTACAGACGAATCCGTTAAAGTGGACGATGATGAAAGGATACAAAAGCTCACTACAACGTTGTTATGGGATATTTCAATGCTAATGTGGGAGTACAAAAACGCGGCGAAACGAAAATTGGACCTAACTGCGTAGGGCGCAGAAATCACAGGGCCCAAATGCTCGTTAATTTTCTACAGTCGTCGGAGCTTTTCTTAATGAATTCTTTCTTTAAGAAGAAGCCTCACAGAAAGTAGACATGGCAAAGCCCAGATGGTGTAATAAGAAACTAGATAGATTTCATCATTACGGAGAAGCTGCAAATAATTAGAGACGTCTCGGTGATCAACAGGCTCAATACTGGCAGCGATCACATATTGGTTCGAGGGTCTCTAATTATTAGCTTCAAGGTCAAAAGACTCCAAATAATGAGGCCTTTTCTCCGACCTACTGCCCCCCAGATAGCCTCATGTCCCGAAAAGTTCAAAACCGTTTCGCATCGCTGGAAACACAAACGAGAAAACCGACACTGGTCAAAACGCTACAGGATGTACCTCGGAAGTTGTTTCCCGGAAAACGCGAAAAAAGGGAGTCCGAACTCTCACTCGAGATCCTTGAACTAATGAGGGTAAGACGAGACACGCAGATGTCTTTGTCAGATATGAGAGCCATAAACCTGAAGATCAGGAAGCTGACATGACCTGACCACCTACGCTACAGCACTCGCAACATTGAGACGGCAATCGATCGAAATAGAGGCACTTAAGTTTTCTCACAGCAGCTAGGCAGACCCTTTCTGACACTACTAAATACAGTGAGTGGTAAAACCTCAAGGCTGGAGATAATTGGGGAAATCGAGAGTTTTTATGGACATGTATGCATCACGGATGGCTAAACCTATGGGACTTAGCGTCGTTGATCACAGAACCCCACTCACGTGCCACTATACCGAGGGCATATCGGATGTCGATCAGGGCGAGGTCGGGGCAGTTTTCGAGCAACTTAAGAATGACAAAGTGCCCTGTGATGACAGAATCACTACAGAGCTTTTGAGAGCAGGTGGGACCCCAGTCCTGAAAGAGCTAGCAAATCTCTTTAACTCCGTCATCCACCAAGGCTTAACACAAACGTGTAGCGGGAGTGCGTGGCTCTGTTCTTAAAAAAATTATAACCCCTTGCTGAAGAACTACAGACCTATCTCATACCTGAGCCACGTCTACAAGTTGTTCTCGAGAGTGATCACCAATCGCCTCTCTAGAAAACTCGACAAGTTCCAGCCCCCGGAACAAGCCGGGTTTCGAAAAGGCTTCAATACCGTGGACCACATCCATACATGACTGCAAGACGAATTCAATAGAGCGTCATATCCCCGAAACTGTTCACCTACGCTCTCGAAGACATCTTCAAGACACTTGATTGGACTGGATATTTCATAAACATAAACCGTGAGTAAATCTCACACCTTCGGTTTGCCGACCATATTGTCGTAGTAGCGCAGTCGCTGGAGCAGCTCAGCGAAATGCTGCACAGCCTAAATGGAGCCTCTAGATGTGTGGGTCTCGGCCGTAGGTTACTTTAACGTGACTTTGAATTGTTTCCAGTTTGGTAAAAGCAACTTCGAACAAGAAGTCGATAGAAGGATTCAATTGGGTTGGGTAGCGTTTAGCAAACTTCGTCGAGTTTTCACTCCGCCTTAACCGCAATGCCTGAAGGATCAACGTAACCAGTGCGTCCTACCTGTTATGACCTACGGTGCCAAGTCATTTATTACGGTTGAGTTAGTCCAAAAAAAAACAAAATTGTGCAGCGGGCTATGGAGCGACGACGTATGCTTGGGAGGATAAAACTCGCAATAAGGTCATCCGACAAAGAACTAAAGTTACCGGTATAGCTTGCAAGTACTGGACATAGGCATCTCCTAATTTTTGCCACAACAGCCGGTCCTCTGCCTTCCGCATCCAGTCCATCCCAGCCACCTTATTTAGGTCGTCGGACCTGGCTGGGGGCCATCCTACCTTACGTTATAGTACTCGATGTGGCACAAGCTTTTGATAAAGTCTGGCATGAAGGCTTGCTATATAAACTGAAAACAATGTTACCAGATCAATTTGCTACTGTCCTAGAATCTTACATTTCTAGTAGAGCATTTCGAATACGCCAAGAGGATGTTTGTTCTAAAAATAAAGAAATAAAAGCTGGAATTCCACAAGGCAGTGTTCTAGGTCCGGGCCTGTACCTTTTATACACCCGTGATATTCCAGAGCTCGAAAATAATGCTATTGCAACCTTTGCTGACGATACAGCCATCATAGAAGTAGGAAATACCCACAACGAATCAGTAGAAAAGGTTCAAGTAGCCATCAACCAAGTCTTAGAGTGGACGACAAAATGGAGAATAAAACTTAATGAGAGTAAGTCCGTTCACGTTGACTTCACAAATAAAAAAGGTCAATACTGCCCGGTGCTTATACCAATCAATACCCTACTCAAATACAGCTAAGTACCTCGGTATGACGCTTGACGCAAAGCTACGCTGGAAAGCACATGTCAAGAAAAATAGAGAAGAGCTATCCCTACGCTACCAGAAGAAGTACTGGCTACTGGGAAGACACTCTTCCCTCTCAGTATACTACAAAGTCCTGCTATATAAACAGGTGTTAATGCCAGTATGGACTTATGGTATACAGCTTTGGGGCTGTACCGCTCAGTGCAATCGACAAATAATACAAAGATTCCAGAACAAAGTGCTCAAGGATATTGTCAACGCCCCTTGGTACTTAAGAAACTGTGATCTCCACCGGGACCTTAAAATGGATGACATAGAGACAGTTATACAAAAAATTGCTGAAGCACATCAAACCAGGCTTCAACAACACGTGAACGTCGAGGTAATCCAGCTCCTTGATACCACTGAGTTAAAAAGAAGATTGAAACGGCTGAAGCCGTTTGAATTAGTGGAGTGTAACAGTGACATATTAAATGTAGTGTAGGTGCAACGTAAAAGAACACATGAACGTAAAAGAACAAAATGACTTCACATATGTAATAGAGACAATAAGATAAGTGTTATTGGACACATTCTTAGATTTAAGTCCTTATAGCAATTTAGGTCATAATTAAATTACTCATTAGTCTTTAGGGCCAGATTGTAATCTATATAAAGTATTGTAATAGATACTTAATTATAAAAAAAAAAAAACGAACTAGTAGTTCCTGAGATTGCCGCGTTAAAACAAACAAACTCTTCAGCTTTTTAATATTAGTATAGATATGTTACTTTTTAGATTTAATTCAATTGTTTTACTTTATTTCACTGTATGTTTACTTACTATCATCTGTATCAGAAAGTATATTTTCGGCAACACCAAGAAAAAGCGGTTGACTATCCGGTAAGACTTCATTCGTTGATAAGAATTTATAGCATTTTTGTATGTTAGGAAATGTAACTACTGATATTCACAATTTCACTCAATTATTATTAAGATTCAATGCGCAAACGTAAATGTTTAACTATACAAATGTAAACATATACAAAATACTCTGTGAATCTGAACGTTGACTAAACAGACGAAATACTCGGTTCAAAAAATTAATACAGATACGCGAACTCACTTATGTCCTTGAAACTCAAATTAACCGGTTTATTTCGCTGAACAGTATCGGAATTTGTGAAAAACCGGTTTCCCCACTTTAACCGGTAAATAACCGGTAAAGATGACCTTAACCTGAATTCATTTCGGTTCGGGGTCAATGACCAAAACCGGTTTGGAAATTTAACCGGTTTCCGAGCCCTGTATTATACAATGACGAAAAAATAAAAGTAAAACACATTTACTCTACTAATTTAGTATAAAATTATCCAAATATACAGATGAACAAAATGGTGTTTTTTTGGTTTATTTGAATAATTTTATACTAAATCTACTCTAAATGTTGATTTGTACACATCATAAAATTAATTTATATACTACGGGTTTTAATCGCGTGAATAATTTAATGTAAAACACATTGTTTATTGCCCGACGTTTCGACCGTATTGCAACGGGCGTGGTCACGGGTAGACTACCGAAACGTCGAGAAATAAACAAGGTATTTTACCTTAAACTATTCACGCGATTAAGACCCGTAGTATACATAATTTTATAATGTGTACATATCGATGAAGTTTATCAACTTTTAGAGACAGATTTGTGTTCAATCAAACACCCTATTATGCACACACAAACAAGCAAACAAGCAAGTTCTCACCTGGTTAGGTATGACAGTAGAGACGGGCGCTTGCGTGTCGTCGTGCGCGGCGCTGCCCCGCGCCGGGAGACTCTTGCGCACGCCCGCGCCACGACCTGCGGGACCACGTACCTTACATACTAGCCTACAGTACGATCAACGTAACTAGGCCGGACTGAAGTAGGCGACGAGTGGTTGCGCAGATGCATTTTTAGGAAGTAAATGGTGACAGGAAGCGGGGGGCGGGGGCGGTAATTAAACCAAGAGAATTAGAGATGCGATTACGTATTACATTGTCATAATTAGTATTAGTAACTCGTGTTTTTTTGTGATTATTTTCGTAAAGAAATTGTTTTTCAAAGTTTCTTTAGTGTTTACAGTAACTGTTCTATATTTAAACTTTTATGAACTCATTTATATAGTGTTTTATATTGTTAAATTAAAATATTGTTAGTATTTTTAATCGATGAAACATAATTAATCGTTTTCGTAAGTAATTTTAGGGTCGCAACTCTATGACATGCGCGAAAGTGATAAAAACCTAACTTAAATCCGGTCAAGTTACGTTGATCGTACTGTAAGTCCGGATCCTTGCCTCTATAACAGGGGTTCCGTGGAACAGTTACCGGAACTCTAGTAACTGATCTCCGGAACCCCAGGGTTAGAAACAGGTAGAACGGACAGCCAATTTTAAGAAATTTAGAAATATAAATCGTTATTGTCTGCATAGAAAGAACAATAAAGACAAAACGAGAAGACGTTGAATAATTCCAATGTTTCCAGTTATGATAGTTTACATTTAATGTGGTGACCCAAATTAAATAAGAACTTTTATTAACTGGTAAATTGCAACTTGGTGTAATATGAAGAAGCCAAGAGCGGAAGGGGGGGGGGGGGTGATGGATATACATATATATAGTGCAAACCTAAAAGTAATTTGCTCAAAATCAGTAACACAATCTAATGAGGTAGTTTTTATACAATGCTATATTCTTCAAATAATTATTTCAATCAATCATTAATTAATTCATTAATCATTCTAACAGTCCAATTCCTAATCACGACATGATGTAAAATGTAATCATCACTTATTTTTTAATAATAACCATGGATACTACTCTTAACTCTGCAAGTTTTCACATTTTTTTTTTTTTCATTTTCTTTTTTTTTAGGGTTTCTGAGCTTTGCACTATACCAAAAATAACCTTGTATATACATAAACTAGCTGTCCCGCGCAATTTCGTCTGCTTAATATTTCCCCGTTTTTGCAACATTTCTCATTGCTGCCCCGCTTCTTTTGGTCGTAGCGTGATGTGCCTATAGCCTTCCTCGATAAATGGGCTATCCAACAGTGAAAGAATTTTTCAATTCGGACCAGTAGTTCCTGAGATTACCGCGTTCAAACAAACAAACACTTCAGCTTTATAATATTAGTATAGATTAATTATGGTGGAATTCCGACCACCATTAATAGTAAGTAGATTACCTTCAACGAATGCGGTAGGAGGTTTATGATAGACTGAAGCAAGCGAGCTGATGTGGCAGATGAGCTCGTCCAACAGCGTTGGCTCTAAGAGGTCCGTCTCTTCAGAGATGAGAGGCTTGTCTGCCAGGACCACTTCCTTGGCGGCGGCCGGGTCGGTGGACAACAGGCGCCAGTAGATGAAACCTCGGTCCCTGTGGTCATTGACGTTTTAGGGTACATTTCACTGTCGTGGAAGGGACCGATACTCGGAATCATACCCAGGATTTTTTAAAGCACTGTCATTTGTTAAAAACGGTTGTCCCTGCTCCGTGTCAGTGAAACGGCGATGGCCTAATAAGGCATCGGACTCGCAATCGTGAGGTCGCGCATTCAAATCCTACCCATTATAATTCCAATGTGAACACAAGTCATTGAGCTTAGCTGGAGGGGTTAACAGAATACTATAGGCCGACCGCTTAACTCGTATATCGCCTGCGCGGTGGAAGGGAGCGCGGGGTGATGTTAACTTTCTCTGTCCCAGAGAACTCACGTTCTCTGTCCCGCGCACCCCGCTCACCCACCCGTTAACATCACCCCGCGCTCCCTTCCACCGCGCAGGCGATATACGAGTTAAGCGGTCGGCCTATAGTAATGTTGATGGTTATTATGTCAGCAATATTTGTGTGGAATGGCGATGGGCAACTACGGAACCCTACATTCATTCACATAACATAGTAATGTTAACACATCACTGTGTTTCTGTTGAAGGGCACTGTATCAAGTGTAATTACTCGGCAAGTAAGATTTACGAACTAATGTCTCAAATGAGCACTCAGCTCTTAGTCAAACAAGGATTTGGGTGGTACTGACTTAAGCATGTTCCAGACGGTTGGAAACAAGCGTACAAACCAAGGTGACCTTGGCGGGAGCTTTGTGTGGCCCACCGTTTTTGCTTGGTACTTGGTTTGCAACAGCCGTCTACACTGTTGGAAACCAGCAAGGTCACCTTGGTTTGTACGCTTGTTTCCAACCGTCTAGAAAACGCTTTATGGGCGACGCGTGACGCGTCATCAGCATAGATAAAAATGATTTTCTGTAAAGTCGGTTTATGGACGATAATTTTACTTGATAATGTAATAACAAAACAATGATGACATTGTAATAAAAAACTATGCCTGTGACAGCTTTATTGTTTTTTTATATTTCCAATTGTATCGCATGTCGCTGCAATCGCCAAAACATTGATGACATTGTAATAAACAACCATACCTGTGACAGCTTTAGTGGACCCGGGCGCATGCGCCCGACGGCCACAATACTTCAGCCTATCAGCAGGCGGAACGTCACGGACCATGACACTTTCTAGTGCGTGCACCCGGTCATCGATTTATAAGTCTTAACTTTTTTGACGTTATCACGTCATAAAAACATAGTAAACTAAGGTTTACCTTAGATCAGGGTTGTCAGAATCTTGTGTGGCGAGACTGAGGACGTGCTGTACTAACTCTTGTGTATCTGCCGGCCGCTTCAAGAACAACTTCACTACAGCAGTCAGCAATTGCAATTGCACCTGCAAAATACATTGTTTTATTACTTATTTTTATAAGATTACTACCTGAACCCTGCTACGCTTCACTATCCCCAGGCTGCTGTGGACACAGCACACCCTGCCAAAGTTTCATCACAATCTGATCAAGGAGGAGTTGTGGAGGTCTGGGTTCAATCCCCACCCGGGATAAAACTTTGTGTGATGAGCATGATGGTTTATTCTGTGTCTGGGTGTTATTTATCTATAATATGTGTGTATTTAAAAATATATAAGTATGTTTATCAGTCGTCTGGTTTCCTTAGTACAAGCTCTGCTTAGTTTGGGATCACATAGCGTTGTGTGAGTTGTCCCAAGACATTATCATATTACATATCACAAAATTCCCCTGAAAAGAATTAACCCACAACAAATATTTAATTAACCCATTGTTGTTATATTTTCATTACCTTACTGATGTTATTACTTTCTATTTAAATAATATATGAAAATCTGTTTGATTGACGTGATTGAGGTTATTAGGGCTGGCACTTCGATTAAGTAAAATTAAATATGTTCCTTTTTATAAGTAACACGTTATATAAGATCACTAGCTGTCCCGCGCAACTTCGTCTGCGTAAATTTTCCCCGTTTTTGCAACATTTATCATTGCTGCTCCGCTCCTATTGGTAGTAGCGTGATGTTATATAACCCTCCTCGATAAATGGGCTATCCAACAGTGAAAGAATTTTTCAATTCGGACCAGTAGTTCCTGAGATTACCGCGTTAAAACAAACAAACAAACAAACTCTTCAGATTTATAATATTAGTATAGACTAATTCAAATGTATTTATCATCTCTCTACTCAAACGAGTTGTCACTGTCACATAAAGGTATTTAAGTGACAGTATTAGAAACATAAATATATGTTGCTTATACCTTTAAGTAACAGTGACAACATGAGAATTAACGGCGTCTCAAAACTGCCTGAAATTTGAGTATTCGGCCGTAAACTAATCAAAAAATTTTAAAATTCGTACTTGCCCAATGAAACTGTCAAATCAATCAAACAAATAAATCGAGAACTTATAAAAAAAATTACTATTACCTGTGCATTCTCGTCGTGGAATCCTTCTAGAAATGAATCCAGCAGTTCGTCAGCGTTATCTATACGCTCAGCATATTCACCAACAATCCAGACCTGAAAAAAAAAACGTATAAAAATAAGTTTTGCAATTATCCAAAAAAATGCTAGGAAGTGTATTTCACAAAAATCCTGTTTTCACGATTTTTATTTTTACACTGAAATAATATAGCTTGATTAGAAATCACATCTATCAAGTTCCATATTGACAGTAAAAATTTACGCAAGAAATGTCATACTTTATTGCAAAAAGTTCATATGCAGTGATGTTACTCATGTAACATCACTGCGTCATTCTATATTTAAAAAAAAAAACTTCTGTAATAGTATTATATTGGAGAACGTAGTTCCTTATCGTATAGATATAATTTGTTTGTGGGAGAGACTAGACGAAAAAAAGCGTAACATTTTGACATCGATCAAAAAATTATTATTTATGACTATGTGAAGCTAGAATAAGGAGATTGTGTTATATAGGTTGTTTGTATTTAAACTGGTTGTGTACAATATATGTATGTGTGAAAAATCTTAATATGAAAGAGGTAAATTTTTTGATTTTTTTAAAAATCATTAGTATAATAATACCATTGACGTAGCATGACTGTACCATAACCTCTCAAACTTACCACTCTCTAGAAATAGATAACGCTATTTCGTGAACAATGCCTGTCAAAGGCCGCACGCGTTTTTCTCTCTTTCACGCTTTCCAGTCAATATTTACGTGTATTAGCACGATGGCACGGTACAAGTCTATACGTCAATAGTTAATACAAACACAAAAAAGATATAGCAAAAGGAACTATGTTCCAACTGAGTGCCCATAAGACACGTCTCTCTTTTATAAAATAGTCAGGCAATCTCACCATAGAAGCCCTGGCCTCAGGTTCGTCCAAAGTATCGAGGTTCTCACACAAAGTGCTAATGATGCTCTCGTACTTGTTGGGGTACTTCCTGAAGATATCCTTGATCACCACTATGGCTTCTTGTACCACATAGTTCACTTTAGTCTGGATTAATTCTAGTAATGTTGAGACGCAGCGTTCAGCTGACGGTTCCACCTGAATGAGAAGATTTAGGTAAGTTAGAGGTAAGTGACCCTGACTGCTAAGCTAAGTTGTGGGTTGGATCCTCACCGAGGATAAAACTTTTGTGTGATGAACATGATGGTTTATTCTGTGTCTGGGTGTAATTTATCTATAATATGTATGTATTTAGAAATATATAAGTATGTATATCAGTTGTCTGGTTGCCATAGTACAAGCTATGCTTATTATTGTTTTTAAACTTTCGCGATTTTTATACATATTAGTTATATTTCGGGACTTAATCGCGTGAATTATTTAAAGGTACGAACCTTTTATTTACCCGACGTTTCGATCGAATTGCACCGATCGTGGTCACGGGTCGGCTGAAAGCTATGCTTAGTTTAGGATCAGATGATATGAGTTGTCCCAAAATAGTATTATATTATCAATTTTTTTTTTCTTTTTAAAAAGACAATTCCTGCATTAGGGGTTTGGCGTACAAGCCCCGTGTCGAGTGACTTTATAAAAATACAATTTACGTACACAAAGGTATCCCGTATAGGAATCGAATCCACGACTTCGCCACCGAGGCAGTCAGACTTATTTTTTTGTAATTGGGCCATTAATTTAGAGATTATCGCATGCCAACAACCTTTCCAACCTAATAATATGTATTAGTACAGATAAATGCACTCACCTTAATAGCACATCTGCCAATAGCCCTAACGGCTTTTCTAACGAAATCCACGTCAACTTCAGTAGCATACTCTTTCAGTTCACCGAGCACTTGCGCTATGTTCGCTTGAGACGCGAGCCGTATCATTATATCCAGCTTTTCTAGTTTTACGTAGATAGGATCGTTGTATTTCACGAAGAATACCTGCGAACAAACCGGTGATTAGGTATAGAAATACGCGCAAAGTACTTGTATTTTTAATAATAAAAATGGTCTGACTAATCAACAACACAGGAGATATTCCTTCACTCTCTAAGCCAGGGCCCGATCTAGGACAGGGCAAGCCGGGCAAATGCCCAGAGCGGCAAAAATGAAGGGCGGCAAAATTTACCCCCTTCCCATCGTCGCGCGAGATATCTATCGGATGGCATTTATTATATCGGCAAAATGGGTTAGTGTATTGGGCGGCAAATCTAATACCTTTAAACAAGCAATTCTTGTTCTAGGGGGTAGGTAAACTTAAAATTTTGTTTAGGTTGAAGTATTTATTGTACATTTTAAATACACAAAGACTCGATCCTACAAATTGTGGATGTATTTCATCTATTTATTATTAGTAATGTTAATGCATCACTGTGTTTCGGTTGAAGGGCATTGTAGCAAGTGTAATTACTGGGCAAATGAACTTAGCCAAACAAGAATTTGTTCATTATGAAAATATATATATTAAGGGTCTTAATCGCGTGAATATTTTAAGGTAAAATACCTTGTTTGCAACGGCCGTGGTCACGGGTTCACCCGCGACTACAGCCGTTGCAATACGGTCGAAACGTCGGGCAATAAACAAGGTATTTTACCTTAAATTATTCACGCGGTTAAGACCCGTAATATATATATTTTCATAATGTCTACAAATCGCGAAAGTTTATCAAAAATAATTTATTTAGTTGTATTAAAAAAAAAGACACGTTCAATGTTGAGCTGTGAAAATGACGACAGCTCAGTTAGCCATTTTAATTACTCTTAATTACCTTCATCTCATGCTTCAGTATCTCAGGCCTCTTCTGCACCACTAGGTTGATGTTCCTGAGCGCTACGTACTGCACCTCGGGCTCGGCAGACAGTAACGTCACGAGGGGAGGTGCCAACTTGCGAGACAACGTGCTGACCAGCTCCGTGTCGTCTGATACCATCTCCATAAGCTTCATCAGCACCTAAAGGGAACAGCTGATTAATGTGGCAGATCTTGGAAGGGAGAGGTTAACGGTCGGTCTCCTTAAGTTATCTACTGTTAGCTGTCTGCTAATTAGTTACTCTAGTAACGAAGCTGGCATTTGTGCCTTTCGATAACCGCCGATTATAGAAACTCAAAGGGCTTTCTATGTATCAATGGCGCCAATGTTATTTTAACAGTAAGTTTTTGATACCGGCCGTAATAAAATCCTTCACTCAGTGGACAGATGTCATCGGATGATGATGAAATCATCGAACAGATGTGGTGAAAAAGGCCTGGATAAGGAATCCCTAAATGTCTGTCCGTATGACCGAAAACCGTTCCGCATGGAGACGGTCACGACCCTTAGTCAAGAATTTAATGTGAAAATATCATAAAATTTGTAAACATCCAAACAAACACTAAAAATCAGTCATGACGTCATAACTGTGTATTTCATATAAATTAGTATGTTTTTTGAAATTTGAAACTTCTTAAAAATATTCTACATTTGACTGGACAGTAATGTTCCTTATTACATAAGACATAAGGTCTACTTTACCTTACACGGACAGTACAACGGCGACTTTAGCGTGCACAAGTCTTGGCGTGTTTCTCTCCCAGAGACGCTAGAGAGGCCTAGCGTCTCTGGGCGTGTAATTTGAGAAAGCGTCTAGAAAGAACACTTGACAGTAATGTATCTTACTGCATACAACATAGGGTCCAGTTTACCTTGACAGCAGACAGTACAACGGCGGCATTGGCGTGCGCAAGTCTTGGCGTAATTCTCTCGCAGATGGAGTGTGCCTCTCTAGAGTCTCTGGGCGAGTAGTTAGAGAGAGCATCCAGAATGAACACTTGGCCCCATTCGGTACATTCGTTGAGGGCTGTCAGTAATTTGTTGATTGTTGGCGCATTCATCTCTGTAGAAAAACCAAACCTTTTTAATCTTGTTAAACCTAAAAATAACTATTACAATAAAAGTAACTTTTACCCACTAGGTTTGACGTATGGCATTAATCTACTTAAGGGATCTACTACCCTTAAGTACGCGAAACAGGGCTCGGCTCTCTCAAAAATGTATATAGTAAACCTAAATATTAGGACACGAAAAAAATTGTGAAGACGAAATAAGTCTTGAAGTTGCGGAAAAATGCAAAAACGAGCATTTTCGTATTGTCATAGTCATGGCGTTCGTAATGTAACATATGTACGAACGAATATTCTACTTTATTTTGACCTGTGCCCCTGCGCACTGTGAAGTAATGGTTGTGTGCGGAAGAGCGAGGCCGGCGATCGTGTCACTGTGTACGTAACGCTAAATAAATAATTCTCTCCTTATAATGCCCCCTTAAGTCTTTGATTAAATTAATGATTTAGTGTAGTTTTATTTATTATCACCTTCATTACCCTAAAGAAATACAGTTTCACCCTCTAGCAGTTGATCTACTTAGTACTGGAAAAGCTGATTAAAAAGGGATAATATTATCTGAATAGGAATTTCAGGCATTGGCCCCCAACCTCACATCGTTATCTACTTACAACTTGACTGATTATATAATACTGATTGCGGATTTAGGGAAAAAATCTATGTAATAACAAATGCATCTACTGTTACTCTGTTTGTCAGCTACATCACACAGACGGTTCAGATGCAATTTGTTACGAAGAGAGTAAAGGCTCAAGGGGCTCTTTCCATCTCATGTATTTCTATATAGGCTACTATTAATAGCGATAACTGACGGTCGGGACATACGGACAAAATGTCGATAAAAACCTATATAACAGTTTAAAAAAGAAATTTGTGGAATGGCATATTTTATGCAAGTACTTCGCGCAAGTTTAAAAACAATTTTAGGGGACCTTACCCACAAGAGGATGTCCGGACACACTGGCTTCGTTGATTTCAGATAGAGCAGCAACTGCGTTAGCTACCACCATGGGATTGGAGTCACTCAGTAAATCCTTCAGCTGGTCCAAGAAACCCTACAATAGCACGATAATAAAAGAATATCCTGAGACAATTCACACAATGCCATCTGGTCCCAAACTAGGCACAGACTACTATGGTATACTATGGTAACCAAATAACTGATAAACAAATTATATATTTATGAATACATATTAGACATTTTTTTTTAAAAGACGACTCCCTCAGTATTGTACAAGCCCTGTGTCGCGGAGGACTATACAAACATATGTACAAGTCACGGACACAAAGTACACCCAACAATTAGTGGACAACAGAAAGTGGTGTCCCGTGTGGGAATCGAACCCACGACCTCTTGCGTAGCAGTCGGACACACTCCTATCGCGCCACAGAGGCAGTCAAATTGCGAGTCTCACATTACTAACAATCTAGTTAACTCCTCCAGCTATGCTAACTTGTATGCGTTATATGTGTGTTCACGGCAGTAGTGTAATGGGTGTGATTCGAACCCGCGACCTCACGATTGCAAGTCCGATGCCTTAGTCATTAGGCTACCACCACTGCTATACTAACATTAGACATCTAGCTATAATGTGACTGTACATTTACTGTGTGCAAACCAAATAAATAAATCATACCTGATCTTCCACCATGCTCGAAGATATATCGTACAACTTAGCCACGCACACTGCAGCAGTCTTCCTGACGTAAGGGTCTTCATCCTTCAAGCACTTCCTTAATGGTTCACATAGATACTCCGTGATTTTATCCACCCGAATGCAACCCATGGTCCGGACAGCCAGAGCTCTGATCAGTGGGTTCGAGTCCTCACAATCCTGAAGGTGTCAACGTGGTTTGCATTCGGTATTGTGTATAAAAAGAAAAGAGAAGCAACACATCAATAATACTGAAGCGATTTTACTATAAGCAATGAGAGGGAAACCCTTTAATGGTTACTGTCGAGTACTGAAATATAATTTCTTGGGTAAATAATGTTATGTTCATGTAGATAGTGTATCTATGTGTTACATAAATGATGTATTAAAGGTAGGAAGTGTGGGGGGTACTGTGGAAAGGATTTGTTTGAAAGTCAAAAATCTAGTATAGTTACACCTGTCAATGTCAGAGAGAAATTGGTGCCTATTGTGTTGTTTGATACTACCTACTACTCCGTGTGTCACATGTTGTCTGTGCTCACAACTTGTGCTAGTACTTATCTCATTTTAAGAAAGAGACAGATTTAAATCATAGCCTATACGGAAGGAAAATGTATTTTCTTTCTTTTAAGACATATTGGTAAAGTACATTTGAAAACCAGAAAGGAGATATGAAACCTGGAGAACTGATATGGGACAATAATACATTGGACAAGAGTGTTAAATGTCCCATATTTGGAGCTGGCAGGAGCTGGATGCGAGAAGCCGAAGATAGAACAAAGTAGCGTGAATTGGAGAGGGCCTATCTATGTCCAGCAGCGGACTGCGAAAGGCTGATGATGATTTGGAGCCTAAACCACAATATATATTCTAGCAAAATAACATGTGTCAACAAGACAAGAAAATCACCTAAGTAAGACAGAACAATAAATTAGTAATAAATTAAATGGCTGTGTGCCTACTCTCTGCTTTCTTAAGAGTACCAAAACTTGATAAAACCTCTGTAGTCTATATACTGAGTTTCCAATCACCAAATTGGCACAAGTTACTAGAGATACTGAAATTACATATTTATAATATTTTAAGCAATAAATAACTATAAAAGCAAAAGCAATGTTATAATTTTGATAGCTTTACTGTTGTTGTTATATATGTACCTACTCCTATATGTATGTATTGTAGTTTATTTATGTCAAAGAGTTTCCCTCACATAATAATATGGGATTAATAAAATAATAGCCGATGTGCTTCTATTTTAATAAAGTATGAGGCATGGATTTTGTTCTCATCGTCATATTCTTATTTTTTTTTACTGATAGACGAATATGTAGATTTACACATTAGTAAGTGCTAAGTGATGGATTTCACATAAAAAATTCATACAAATGTGATGAATTTAACATGCAATATACAATTTTCCTACCTATTGCATGCAGGGTGGTCGTAGGGGACATTAGAGTGCTAATTTACATAAAGAGTAACTCACCATGTAATTAAATTTCTGTGAGACATATTTAAATTGTCTGGTTTTCTTTTGACACATAACATTGTTCCTTAATAAAAATTTTGTGTTGAAAAGACTGAAGAGATTGTAATGTGTCTGTGGCATTGACAATTCGAAATTTGAATATTTTTTTAAGTCTACTGCTGAACACAGGAAATAAATAGGAGGACAGGACCAGATGAAAGACTATAGAGGTTAACATCTCAAAGAGAATATTTGAAGATTCAAGAGAAGAATTAAAGAAAATCTATGTCCAGCAATAGAATATAATAATTTCCTTTATATCATAAATAATCTGGTAAATTACATTTGTCTGACAGAAATTTGAGCAATTTAATTTCAGTTACAAATCTTAGATTTTTAAATGTTTTTTTTTTTTAATGTGTAAATCTACAAATAGATGATTTGATTTTGGTTTTTCTGGATCATTTGTTTACCTTAACAAGCTGGTATGTTGGCAGATCCTTCCACCCATCATATTATGGTATAGTAGACATTAAAAAACGACAAAAATACATGTCACACACACACACAAATAACTACAAACAGTAGTTATTCATTATTTCTAAATAATAAAATTATAAATATATTAATTTTAACATAATACATTTTTATTGAAATCCCATGCTCATTTTAGTGAACTGGACTCACTATTCAAATAATCTCAATTTATTGACTTTTGATCCATGCAAATAATTGTTTTCATATTACAATAGAATCAAATTATTGATTTTTAAAAGGTTATTCAGAAAATTATTTAAATAATTTATTAGAATCCTATGTTATTTAGATCTAATAAGTCGGTATTTACAGGGTTCATGTAAGCAAACATCTTTCAAAATCCCCAATGTTGATATATTTAATTTTAATTATTTTGATATTTTTCATTTAAGTAATAATCATTAACCCACAAAATAACTTCCAAATGTTAAAGCATAATATCATGTATAGACAAATTTATTGTACTCTAATATAGAACTATAAAATTTTCTGAATAACCTCAAACCTAGGTATGTTAAAATTGCAACAATATAAAGACGTACCTTGACAAAAGTGTTGACAGCCATAATTGCCATATCGGGTTGAGATTTGGCATAATTCATGAGGTACAGGTATACTAGCTTCTTCAGCTCCAAATTATCGGTCTGCATGCAATTGACAACATCCGGGAATAATGCTGACACATCTTTGCCTACGGTCATTGATGCAATAACCTAAAAAAATATGAAATTGTTTAAAAGCTAAAAAGTATCTATGTTTTAGGGCTCCGTACCACAAAAAGAAAAATCAGAACCCTTCTAGGATCACATCTGACACAGCCATTTTGCTCAAATCTACTGGACCAATTGAGTAAAAATTTGGCCCACCAATGATTTACTGTGACCCAAACACAAATGTATAATGCAAATAAACAAATGCATAACACAAATAAATGAATTTTGTTTTAAATAAAAGATTTTAGTTAGCATTGTTTTCTTTCATTAAGTTTCAAATTATATCCTGCTTTGGAGGAATAATAAAATAGGATTCCTATTCAACTTATGTTAAAATATCCTATAGATTTCATTTTAATGAGTATGTTCATTAAAAGATTAAGTAAAAAAAATGTGCTCATATTTAGCACATTTTTTTTACTTAATCTTTTATTGCAATTTATCATTTGAGATATTCAGCAATTATTTTGTATTTCTTGTACAGATTTTGTTTATCAACTAAACGGTTGCTATCTACTTTTCAATCATTTATGACCTCTTAAGTATAAAATATCCTATTGATTTCATTTTAATAAGTATGTTATCAAATTACCATACTTATGAAAAGATTTAACTTCAACACATGACGGCAGGCTTCACAAATACGGGGTACTGGTACCCCGTATTTGTGAAGACTGCCGTCACGGATCCCGGTCGCCGGACTTTGACAGGGTAATTATTATACATATTGTTTACTATAGAGAAACATGTGAATGTCACAGTCAGATTATAGAATTCATAATTGTACATTGTGTCAAACTTATTCATGAATAGTAGGATTTCACGATATGGCCAACTAAAATAAACTTTATCGTTTTTACGTTAATAAAAACCAACAATATTGTTTTTACATCAATATCATGATATGTCTCTGTTTTGTGACTTGGTCAGCTGACCTCTACTAGCATGCTAGACAGGTTCCCACCTACAGACAACATTTCCATTTCATTACGTCAAAATCAAATGGAAATCTTAGAAGTCTATACTTATGTAAGGATAACAACAATGACCTTTGTCGAAGGGCTACAAAAGTTTACAGGATGGTCATACGTTTCAACATTTGAAATTGTTGACACTTTGTACGGGGGAGCAAGTCCAGCGTACACTGTTATAGAGGGGTCAGCCACTTCATTAAATGACCAAGTCCATGATCTGAGAACACCAATATAGAATAATGACACCTCTAAAACATAACACAATTAGGGAAAAACTGAAAAATTTGCAGATATTATGCAACAGTAATAAGTACAGTATTTCGTGGTTTTTTCCTAAATTATTACTGTCACCTACTTTGAATAGGAACTAATTATATTAAAGACTAGAAGCTTGAAAGTATGTTTAATGGTGTTGATTGACAAATGATTTGTCATCATTCCAGCAAGACAGATATGATTGAAGTTAGTGACTATGTAGTGACCAAAAATAAGATTATAAATAGTTGTTAAATACGTTTATTGATGTTTTTTTACGTAGATGATAATTTGTAACTATTACCTTTTTCACAGCTTCTTTCTTTTTCTCTTTTTTGTCACTATTCAACTCAGACTTGAGTTCGAAGATTTCACCCTTCTTCGTCGTTGTAAAATACTTTGAGTCGGTCATCTTGCTTGTTGTAAATATCTTTTGTTACAATTTTATCCAATTTTAAAGGCAGAAAACAAATATTTTGAGACACCGTCCTAGAAAATCGATAAATAACTAGTCAATTCGATAGACAGTTTGCCGCAGTGAATTCTCGTATTTTATTGCATTTGGGTAGACAAATGAATAACTTGGTTAATAGATAATGAGTTTAAGTAAGTTAAAATGTTTTATTAAACCAAATAATAGTAAAAATCGAATGTAAAATTGATAAAACTTGCAAACGCACTTTTGACACGACGGAAGGGGCGTAACAATCAGTGTTTACACTTTAATAATTCCCTTTCCCCACGCCTCAATTGAGATTTCCCCTACTCAGGACTTTTTCCCCTCAAAAATGATTCTGCTATAGCATATAGTTTTGACACTTTATTACACTTATCACACTCACTGTCGCTAGTTTGATATGCACAAACAACAAAATGACCGTTTTCAAAATGTCGTCAATAATACATGTTGTAGTTTTGGCCGTTCTACAGATAAGTTGGTCGCACTGTACGGTTTGTTTGCTGTTTGTTGATTGATCATTAATGTTTTTAAGTACAATTAAGTGTACAATGTAAAATAAGATTTTGCATTTATTGTGTCTTAGTAGGTATCTCCAAGTAAAAAAAAACCTACAGCTAGAAATATTAGTTAGAGTATAGTAATAAGCTTATATAAAGTATATATCAAGTTAGTTCCAACATTTTCCTCAATATGAAGGAGTATTTTTTTTTTGTTACGCTTTACCCATGATTTCCCTCGATTTCCCCTTTTTCTTCCCCTCTGGAGCCTAATTTCCCCTTATAATGGAAATTTTCCCTCATTATGGAAACACTGGTAGAGATGTCTGTGTGGACTGGTGGAGTTAGGAGTGATCAATCGATTCTAATGACAAAAATGATAGTAGCAAATGTCATATCTTAAAATCGATTACGGGCTAGTTTTGAAGTACCTACAATTCATCAATGCAACAATGCCGAGGTTTGCAATAATCTAAACTAGGTATTTAAAAATAAGTGAAATATACCATTAGAATTAAGGTCCATTGTTGGCGTTTAGTACCTACCTTTAAATAAACTTTAAGTAAATTTCGGTTTTTTCCTATTCTATCTATCATTTCTTGATAAAAAAATCATCAGATTACTTTATCAAATTTTGTAGCAAATAAATAATACCATTTTAAAATGTGATTAACTGTTACGTGGGTTGAAATAATAATGCTTTCTGGAAGACTTTTAATCTTTTAATTAATCAAAATCGATTACCTAATATGTTTAATAAAACAATGTGTTGATGTAGTGATGTACAATACTTAATTGTGGTATGTTGTGGTAATTGACGTATATAGACCTGACCTGGATTGCGCCTAACCTCACAAAATTGACCACTCGCCAAATAGCATGTAAAATACCACTCTCTAGAAAGAGACAACGCTACTTTGTGGACAATAACTGTCAAATATATTAAAAGTTAAAAAGCCCTAAAACATTGTAATTTCGCCAAAATTGTAGTAATTCTTTTAATAATTATTATGTGTTTGGCTTATAACTTTCAAAATAATAATTTATTTTTAATGACTTATCGCTTTCTACAAGCCTAGTGTGTGATATATAACGAATTGATATTAATTTGAAGCATTGACTTACGACCTTAAACAGAGGAGTAATTACTTAAGCGCGTTTGTATGGTAGGATCATCGACTGGGACGCCCTTAATCACTTTTAATCATACAATTATTAATAAACATGTTATTCTTGAGATTAAATATACGTAGGTAAAATACTACAAACAAGATTGCTCACTGCGAAGGTGTAAGCAAACTTCAAATATCCTGAACAGCTGAGCTAGGAAACGAAACAAGGAAACAAGATTTTTAAAATAGCATAGACGCATTCACGGGTAAAACCCAACATTTTTTATTACCAATAAGTTTTACTCCAAGAGTTTTACAAAATCTTGATCTAATGAGCTTGGCAACATTAATATATAGTACTACCGTTGACTTAAAGACTTGTTCTACGTCAATGAGTACTACAAACTTTTAGGCCAGGGGCCATATGATTGTGAACAGACAATACAAGGCAGACCATTCTATTCATTGAGTTTAACGCATTGATTCTATTTTACAGCTTCAAAACTGTGCATTGTGTTAAAAATAGAAAATGTTATTTTTGCCGAGTTACTTTTAGCTCTAACGATAGAATGTCTAAAGCTTCTTTTCAGTGTAACTCATGGGCGTACCCATTATCTTTTATCGAGGGGGGGGGGGCATTACACTACTGGGTGATTTTCAAATTTGGGGCCAAAAACATGTCTCTTGACTTTGCTGTTTTAGAGTACATGCTGACATAATTTACATTATTCTAAATGATTAATATCTATGTAATGCATATGTTCTTTTACATCCATTCAAATAGCGCTGTTAATTAAGTAGATATGCCGTTAAAACTAACCCATATCTCATTAATGTTACCTGTCTCGATTTTACATTTTTACTTATTTGATTGATAAAACAAAAATTAGCCCAGGAAAACGGATTTTTATTTTTAGTGTGTAAGCTATAGTTATTTAATAATCAGAATTAATCATCGCGACAGGCTAAACTATAAGAAAAAAAAAAATTCTTGGCGTTTGAACCAAGTTACTTTTTGAAAAACTCATTCATGTTACCGTCGGCACCCGTTAGCAAAACATGTCCTAACACGTATAAACTTCGCTAACCAACGCTTTGTGCCGGCGTACCCCTCCCCCTGCTCATTCGTCCCCGAACCGTCGTGGTGTGAGGTTGTATCCGTCGATATTTTATTGTAAAATCAAGATTTCAGGTAAGACTTTGAAATTTATATCAAAATTGTTATCATCAGTGTTTTGCAGACAAATAGTGCTAATTTTGTACAGTAGAATACTTATCTTTACTTTAAAGATTAAAGATTTTGAGCATATTGTTTGTATATTAAAAAGTCATATTCTAGAATGTTCCGTTTGGACAGGAAATTTTAAAAACTGCCAAAAATCTCATTCATGTTACTCTCATTCGTATAGGTTCACTGACTACACTAATGATACGTTTTGGCCTACAAATGATAACGTCATATTGGGTATGTAATTAAACTGGTGGATTGATGTTGCCCTTTTGATGACGTATTCCTGTGACATTGTGTTATATATCTTTAGCCCTTATTTTTTGTTGTAATTTGGTTTATTTGCTAGTAATATTGTTGTTGTCAAATATTAGTAAAATTATAACGAACATATTATAAGAAAAAAATAATATTCATCTTCAAACGTTTTTAATAAAAATAATTATTAGATTAAGTTTAGTCCCGATTGACGTCACTACATATTACTACTACGTTTAATACCTTTCTTACTTTTTAGAAAATTGACAATGGCTAAGACTAAGAAAATGAGCGAGAAAGAGTTGGAAAGGCGACGAATAGCAAGAAAGGAAAAATATAAAAATATAAAAAATAAACCCCAACTTTATGCTATAGAACAAGAGAAAAAAAGAAAATATTATCTAAAAAGAAAAGAAACTGGAAAAATTAAAAATATTACTGAAATGAGTCCACGAGAACAGAGAGTCCGAAGACGAAAGTGGAAGGTGAGTGCTAAAAAGTATTACGATAAAAAAAAGAAAGAAAAAGACATAGAAATGGCAAAAGTTAATAGTGATAATAATAATCCAGATATTGTTGAAGATATAAGAGATAATGATAACCAAAATATAAAACCGATGGCAGATCCATTGGACGTTGATGATGAGAAACCAATAAGAACAAAACTGGAATTAAAGTTAATAAACAAAATTAAAACATTAAAATTACAGCATCTAAAAGAGAAACGAAATTTAATGTTATTGTTAAAGAAATGCAAGAGCAGAATTAAATATTTACAAAGACATATTTTTACATTAAGTAACAAAACGAGTAATAATTTGGAAAACATAGACAAAAAACCTTTATTTGATAAACTTTTAAGTGACACTCTAGTAGAAAAAATTGCAACAACAAAAAGTAGAAAGGAGAAAAGAATAATTACAAATCTTATTAATAAAAACAAATTCAAAGAATTAAAAGTTGCCACCAATCTTCGTAGTGTGTGCCTTCAAAAAAGGTTTAAGAAAACACTGGGAAACTTTAATATGCAAAAAATGGTTGAATTATTTTATGAAGACGACATAAATAGTCGCATTACTCCCGGTAAGAAACAATATAAGAAGAAGTCTGGAATTGTTAAACAAATTAGATATCTTTTAGATTCAATGAAAAACTTACACAAGAAATTTTTAGATGAAAATCCTAATATTAAAATAAGTTATACAACTTTTACTAGATTAAGGCCATTTTGGGTATAACTTCCAGTAGACGATCGTGACACGTGTGCATGTACATTACATACAAATTTGAATTTGTTGGTAGCAGCTCTTAATAAACATAATATACTAAATATAAAGGATGGCCAAGACTTGATTAACGCCATATGTTGTGATAAATATAATGCCGATTGCCTTAGTCGCAAGTGTTCCGTTTGTAAAGACAAGACTGTAACATACGAAGAATTCCATAACGATAAACAAATACAGTACATGGAATGGGAAAAAGATATTAAAACAATTGAAAATAAGAAAATCAAAATAATAAAGAAGAAAACTAAAAAATCTGATCCATATGGTTTGATATTAAAACTAGAGAATGTAATACCAAAATTTGTATCGCACGTAAGTAACATAGTTAACCAGTATAACGCTATTAAATCTTTAAAGGAGTCACTGAACAACAATGAAGCGTTAATTCACATGGACTTTTCCGAAAATTATGCTTTCAAGTATGGAGAAGAGGTACAGAGTATGCACTTCGGTGGTAGTCGTGGACAAGTATGTCTGCATACAGCAGTTATTTATTTAAGAAATGAGTTAAGTGCCGTCGTAAGTCATTCACTTTGTACAGTAAGTGAGTGCCTTCGCCATGATGCGCCAGCTGTGTGGGCTCATTTAAATTATTTGATAAATTTTGTTTACGTCAAGTCCCCACAGATTAATCGTATCCACATTCTGACAGATAGTCCTACCAGTCAATATCGAAATAAATACATTTTCTATATTATAACACAACTAAAGACCGATTTTCCAAAATTGAATGTTATCACATGGAACTATCAAGAAGCTGGGCACGGTAAAGGTGCCCCTGATGGGATCGGAGCTGTTGTTAAAAGGACTGCCGATTACCAGGTCAAATGTCATCAAGATGTTGGGAACTTTGACGTATTTATAGAGGTTATAAAAAATATAAAAAACGTTGCAGTCGGCGTTATACAGGAGCAAGATATTAAAATTAAAGACATACTTTTACCCAAAAACATCAAGACATTCAAGGGCACCATGGACGTTCATCAGGTAAATACTGGTACAATATCTTTGGAATTATATAGTCTTACATTGGCTAAACATAAAACACTTTATTTTTTTTAGGTCGTATGGGTAGAAAATTCTTCGTATTTAGAATTTAGAAGACAGAGTTGTTTCGAATGCATAAATATGGGTTGCACGCATAGCAAACATATAAGACATTTTAAAATTTACGATTCTCCAACATCAGTTGCAATAGAAAATGTTAACATCATACCGGAAAACAAAAGGATTCGAATACTTAACGACATTACAATTAGCTACACCAATAATATAAATCCAACGTCGCATATTTCACAAGCAATCACGAGTCTTCGCAGCGTAAGACGCTCCTGGCAAAACCAAACTTTTACAGGAAACTTCACTAAAGCGTCGGGTCATGAACAAGAATTTCAAAAATTTATTGAAAAGTCTAAAGATTATGATGATTCGTCTAATTAGTGGCTTTACTTAATTTGATTAATAGCACGAATACGAATCGCTTATTATGATAAGAAAAAAGAAAGTGTTTTGTTATTTTAATATTAACTTTAAAAGCTTTAACTTATGTATGATCAAGACTGAATTAGAAATGTGTAACCAATGAGTAGATAATTGTTTATAAATATCTATAGTTTTAAATGAATGTTTGACAATTGATTAATAAGACAATTTTTTGAATTTATTGAGAAGTCTAAAAGCAATTATTAGTATCTATAATTATTTTGATTATTCATAATTAGAATATATTACTGAAACGATAAAAATTATGATCAGATTTATTATGTTTATATAATGTTGCTTATTTTGTTATTTGATTTAAATTTTAATTGCTTTTGTTTATGTGCTACAACAAAAGCTTAAGTTTCATGTAGACATATATATGAACGAGCAATGTAAACCAATGATTAATTATTACTTTTATATAGGTATATCTGTGTTTCGAGATGCAGGACCGAGGTGCGACATCACATCACCTTCCTCGGTCTGGAATTTTTCTTTTATACATTAATATAGTTATATTGTTGATTGATAATTGCGAGTCAATATAATTTTAGATAAGAATTATTCATATTTGCTTTTGTGCTGTTTCGATTTTTTTTTTATTGCGTTATGCTATAACAAAAGCGTAAGCTTAATGTATGATTGATTAAGGCTGAATTAGCAATGTGTACCATTGATTTAATTGTAATAATTAGTTTTATGCATCTAGATGATGTAAATTGTGGTATTATTATATAGTCTTCATTATTTTATTTTATTGTTAATGTTTTGTTACAGTCTATTACTATTAAACTAAAATAAGCATGTAAAACAATGTCATAATCATGTCATCATTAGTGTAACTACAGTTCTCAGTCAGATTTAACGTAAAATCATTAGTGCAACTTTCATTCTCATTCGTGTCACCCAAAAGTTGATTATCTTGTGATTTATTGTAATAAAAAGGTGATCTCTGAAAGTACCATATAGTTTTTCATTAAATAAACCCAACTAAATATAAAAAAACGCAAATATTAAGACAAACCGAAAAACATGAAATCTCTACATTTTTGGCCCGAAATTTGAAAACGACCCTACTGGTCAATTGAGAAATCATTTCACCACTCGATACTGCCTCAGTAGGTAGGTGCCTCGTGCGAAGGGGGGAGGTGCAAATAATTTCACTCGATACCGTTTAAGTAACTCGTGCGATAGGTGGACGGTGCAAATCATTTCACTGGTGCCCTCCTGGGTTGTTTATCATTTCGGGGGTAGGGGGGGAGGTTTTAGGGTAAAACTTAATTTGTTAATAATGATATAAAACATATTAAATTACTTGTAAATAAAGAGAATTAGATAAAAGCCAAACTTAATCTGAGACTATCTAAAAACGTACTTAGCATTGAATTAAAAAAATGTGGTGAAGGAAAGGTGACAAAAGACAATATGAAGTGATTTGAAGTGCTACCTACTCCTTAACGTGATCATCAACTTGAAAATAATTGGATTCTAATGCAGCACGATTCTAATAAGAAATTGAGTTTAATTACTACTACGAGAAACTGACGGTTGGAGACTCCACTTCTCATATAAAAAAAAAACTAGCTATTGATTATTGCTCCTAGGGAGTCTGCTCGTTACTTCATCAAAAGATAATGATTTAAATGCTATAATTTCCATGCTTAATATTGAACAAAACATTTTTGGGTCGTTCTATTTTAGCGAAAAAAAATAAAGTGGTCAAACACCGGTCTGGGTAAAAAGAAATAAAGTAAGAAAACGACTTTGTAAGGAAGATGTGTTTAGAAATATAACGGGTTCACTTTGCACTATATTAGATCAACCTATTCATACAGGGGCATGGGCGTACCCAGAATCATTTTTCTGGAAGGGTTTTAGTAATTTCGGGGGACGGGGGAGGGTTTCAACCTTCAAATCCCCCCACTGGATACGACTTTGTATTGGGATGGTAGCAGCCGGCAGCGACGATCTTCTCGTCTCCTGTCTCGATATTTCGGGCAATCTACAAAACGGCTTAACGCGGGGGTTCCCAAACTCTTAACATAACGGAACATCCCAATCATGAAGGGGGGAGGAGGGTGCACTTAACCAAATGTTCAGTTATGAAAGTCTTACCTAACATAACTGGATACATAAATCCATACTAAGCCATACTTATAAATGTGAAAGTAACTATGTCTGTCTGTTACGCTTTCACGCTCAAACAGCTAAACCGATTTAGATGAAATTTGGTAAGGAGTTAGTTTGAGTCCCGGGGAAGGACATAGGATAGGACATAGTTTTTATCGCGATAACCGACATCCACGCGGGCGGAGCCGCAGGCGAAAGCTAGTACTTTATAAAGTCATAACAATGCCCTATCATAAAAATGTCCATTTCAAAATCTTAACGAAACTTTTGATCCTACCATGGATCAATAGTCTACCGGTGGTTCACAGGATTTGTTACAACAAAGTGTTGGAGACGAATGGTTGTCTCTTTGTGTAACATGAGAAGTGCAATATGAAAGTAGAAATCAAGCACAGCAACGCGATCAAAATCAACCGCGATTTTTTATTTTATTTTAAAGTTACCTCTATACTTTAGTTATTGCTCTGCGGTGTGAACGTGGGTTTACTTGTACATTTTGTGTGCAGTGTTAATTTTGCGTTTTGTACATTTTGCGTGTCGTGCTCATTTTGCGTTTAGTACATGCTGCGCCGAAGGGCCGAAGGGATCCCCTTGGCGTAACGTATAAAGTCTAATTTAAAAAATATGATTTACTTTATTTAGGAGTACATAGTGTTTTCAGATGAGAGGACATATCATTTTCATTAATAAGTTCCATGACGCCGAAGTCTCGGTTTGCAGTTGGTATTAAAATAAAAAAATCTTTCTTAGTCGTATTCTTCGTTCAGTGAAGGTAGTGTCTAGTATGAAAAATCAACTTTTCGTTCTATATTACGTCAGGATGTTCTGTTCCTGCAGTCTGGATGGCGGGACCAAGTATTGGATGGTCAACCAGGTTAACCTTACCAACTATCAATCGCTTGTCAAGGTTATCAGAGTGTCTACAAGGAATAAGGGCGAAATTCTCAAACAAAATAAAACAATTCAAACACTATATTTCAGTTACTTTATTAAATAATTTCATTTTACAACCAATATTGAATGCAGTAACTTTCATCACATTATAATACAGTACACGTAATATTTTATATTGTGGTTACAGACATATAGATATAAATACGTATATATAGACTGAATATTGAAGATACACAATTACAATACACTATAAGGAGTACATTTTTTTAATCAATAAATCAGCTAGTTTTATTAAAATTACATTAAAAACAAACCAGTCGAGAAGGGAGTTAAAAAAAGTTTCTATTTATCTAACAGATATGTATCATGTCTATTAAAAAGCAACAACTCATTTGTAACAAATAAATCATAGTATAACAGTCTGATCACACGAATATTACAAATTAAATAATAAAATTGTATAATATGCCATCTAGTTATATACACAAGTTAACTAACTAAATAACAAAGAACTTAATATTATTTTGTAAGTTACATGCCACTAGGCCGTCTAAATACTGACTGGCTGGCCGGTCGCCGCTTTATAACCGACAATTAATTAATAATTTCCTATGAAATTCTACTCTAAATAAATTAAAGTCCAAGCCTAGATGATGACGCCGGTGTGGTAATCAGAAGTTGTTTTTTTAAGACATTTTAAATCTGGAATGCATTCATTTTTCAAACATGAGCGTGGCAACACTACCCAGCACACCAGCGCCATCTATTACGAAACACAGTGAATTACCTAATCATTGTTATCAAACTGTATAAGATCGCATCAATAATCCAATATCAAAAGCTTTTTATTACGAATATTTGAAAGATTCAAATTGTATAATCGAGTATATGACGTTCAAAAGTGTAATATTATTGTTTTAATGAGCAGTCTAATTTTAGGAGCCATCGTTACAGTTAATTCCATGCATCGTAATGTAATGTTTATCGCTGGTATCGGTTGTTAAGCCTAATGTAAGACGACAATAGCGTTAGCACAAGAGTCTTTTATCTCACTACACAGCGGGTTCCCGCCACTTTGATTTTGACAGCCGTCATTTGATTTTGACAGGTGTCACTTGATTTTTTTTTTAATCGAGGACAAGGTGCGGGTTAAGAGGCTGTCTGGTGCAGAACACGGCGCAGAGCGCGGGCAGAGCGCGCGTCAGGAGCCCGGCGCCGGCGGGCTGCTGTTATGCGAATGATTCCTTTGTTGGACTCATCTGCTTGCTTGAGCCAACGCTAGACCGGCTTTGGCGGCCTTCAGGCGTGTGGGATCTAGAACAAGAAATGTATAATGCATTCGTTTTTTTTTTAAGAAATATACAATGTACAATCGGCCAAAAGTCCGGTATACCTCCATTTGTACAAAAATCGTTTGCGCCCAAACCATGTGAGAGTGTGAGTAACTCCGCCTCCTTCAACACAACTATAACTAGGGTTAGTATAGAACGCACGGCCCTGCATCGTAAGTTATTTTATATTTTTATTTCAATAATTTTCAAGCGCCTAGAAGGGACAAGACATGAGTGACAGTGTCTGTGCGATAGAGAAATGTTAGGCGAAACATCTTACAACAGTTAGTGAATGTTCTTGAATTCTATTGTCTGCTCACAACCAAATGGCCCCTGGCCTAAAAGTTGGTAGCATTGGATATAATGTTGCCAATCGTTCACCTAACATTCACCCTGAATGTACGGCAGTAGAATTATGTAGAGTCACGTAGGTAAATGCGTCTATACAAAAGTAACCGCTTATTCAGACTGGCCTGTTGGTCTAGTCGTTAGTGACCCTATATTTTACGCATATTTAATCTTAGAAAATTAAACTGTTTAATATTAATTTAACAAAGACTCGTATGATTGAAGGTGAGTACCTATACACAATTCCTCCGTTTGATCTTAATTGTTTAATTATTCCGATTCAGACAGTAGAATGGGAAAATGTCATTTCCCCATAATATAGGCATAATGTCTGAAGCTGGTATACTTTTTATATCAATTCTGCTTACGCGCAGTGGTGCCAACATTGATAAGTCAAGGGATACATATTGATGAACGCACAATAGTAAAACAGTTTTCGTACTTAAATGTTTAAAAGTCTATATAGGGTCTTACTTTTGTGTGTCGAGGTGCACGCTGTTTCTAGAAGCAGCTGATGGGCTGAGTTTGTGGTTCGCCAAGAATGTGCCAATAGACTCGTCCGAACTGTAGCTATCGTTGTCACTGTAATTAAGAAAAATAATGACTGTTTGGGTTGTTTGATTTGAAGGTCTGGTGGGGTATTATATTTTGAGGCCTAAGGGAATAAGTTTTTTTTTTTTTTTTTTCATTTTAATAACTGTAGATCGGCTCTTGTTAGTACACAATAATACAAGAAAATCCAACTTCATTGAGGCCACGCACGACGTACCTGTCGGTGTCGGGCTCGTCGGCGGGGCTGGACAGGTCGCCGGCGATGGCCTCCTGCAGCGCGGTGGCGCGTCTTGTATGTGTGACGTACCTGTCGGTGTCGGGCTCGTCGGCGGGGCTGGACAGGTCGCCGGCGATGGCCTCCTGCAGCGCGGTGGCGCGTCTTGTATGTGTGACGTACCTGTCGGTGTCGGGCTCGTCGGCGGGGCTGGACAGGTCGCCGGCGATGGCCTCCTGCAGCGCGGTGGCGCGTCTTGTATGTGTGACGTACCTGTCGGTGTCGGGCTCGTCGGCGGGGCTGGACAGGTCGCCGGCGATGGCCTCCTGCAGCGCGGTGGCGCGTCTTGTATGTGTGACGTACCTGTCGGTGTCGGGCTCGTCGGCGGGGCTGGACAGGTCGCCGGCGATGGCCTCCTGCAGCGCGGTGGCGCGTCTTGTATGTGTGACGTACCTGTCGGTGTCGGGCTCGTCGGCGGGGCTGGACAGGTCGCCGGCGATGGCCTCCTGCAGCGCGGTGGCGCGTCTTGTATGTGTGACGTACCTGTCGGTGTCGGGCTCGTCGGCGGGGCTGGACAGGTCGCCGGCGATGGCCTCCTGCAGCGCGGTGGCGCGTCTTGTATGTGTGACGTACCTGTCGGTGTCGGGCTCGTCGGCGGGGCTGGACAGGTCGCCGGCGATGGCCTCCTGCAGCGCGGTGGCGCGTCTTGTATGTGTGACGTACCTGTCGGTGTCGGGCTCGTCGGCGGGGCTGGACAGGTCGCCGGCGATGGCCTCCTGCAGCGCGGTGGCGCGTCTTGTATGTGTGACGTACCTGTCGGTGTCGGGCTCGTCGGCGGGGCTGGACAGGTCGCCGGCGATGGCCTCCTGCAGCGCGGTGGCGCGTCTTGTATGTGTGACGTACCTGTCGGTGTCGGGCTCGTCGGCGGGGCTGGACAGGTCGCCGGCGATGGCCTCCTGCAGCGCGGTGGCGCGTCTTGTATGTGTGACGTACCTGTCGGTGTCGGGCTCGTCGGCGGGGCTGGACAGGTCGCCGGCGATGGCCTCCTGCAGCGCGGTGGCGCGTCTTGTATGTGTGACGTACCTGTCGGTGTCGGGCTCGTCGGCGGGGCTGGACAGGTCGCCGGCGATGGCCTCCTGCAGCGCGGTGGCGCGTCTTGTATGTGTGACGTACCTGTCGGTGTCGGGCTCGTCGGCGGGGCTGGACAGGTCGCCGGCGATGGCCTCCTGCAGCGCGGTGGCGCGTCTTGTATGTGTGACGTACCTGTCGGTGTCGGGCTCGTCGGCGGGGCTGGACAGGTCGCCGGCGATGGCCTCCTGCAGCGCGGTGGCGCGTCTTGTATGTGTGACGTACCTGTCGGTGTCGGGCTCGTCGGCGGGGCTGGACAGGTCGCCGGCGATGGCCTCCTGCAGCGCGGTGGCGCGTCTTGTATGTGTGACGTACCTGTCGGTGTCGGGCTCGTCGGCGGGGCTGGACAGGTCGCCGGCGATGGCCTCCTGCAGCGCGGTGGCGCGTCTTGTATGTGTGACGTACCTGTCGGTGTCGGGCTCGTCGGCGGGGCTGGACAGGTCGCCGGCGATGGCCTCCTGCAGCGCGGTGGCGCGTCTTGCGGCGAGGCGCGCCTCGTCCCGCGCCGAGGCCGCCTCGGCCGCCGCGGCCGACAGCGCCGCCTCGGCCGCCGCCTTGGCGCGACCCGCCTCGCTCAGCTTGCCCATCAGACCTGAGTTCTCTTCTTTTACTTCGCTGTGGATAGAGACGAATTGTGATAATTTTTTTTTTTTTTTTTATTATTATTAATGGTTCACATATCGGACAATACAGTAAACTTCTTAAATAAACTACACTTAAATTATACAATACTGTGTGTCCTAAAAATAGTGAACACGACATGCAAATGATAATGGCGGCGGACGATAAAAAAAAAGACGACTCCTGCAGTAGGGTATGAGACTGTACAAACATACAAGTCACGGACACAAAGTACACCTACTCGGAACAATAATTTGTGAATCACACTAAGTGGTCGTGCAATCGAACCCACGACCTCTTTTGTGGCGTGGTTGGAAGTGTATACGACTGCTAGTCGTATACACTTCCAACCACTTCACAAAGGCAGTCTGTATGTGAAATACGTGCATTTGTAAAGGATATAAAGAATTCGATATTAGGAAAAATTGGTTTGGTAGATCAAATATATCATTTTCAATTAAAAAATATAAGAATTCATTTTTTGTGTCAGACTTAAAACACATGATATTTTATCAATTTAAATGATGTTACTTATTCTGTTTTCGTCCTTGCTCCTACATTGGACTCGTGTTCATTCTACATACTATCGCGCCTTTCTTCCTCTTCAGAGATCCTGAATCTCCTCTCTTAACTCCAAGGCTCATTGTATTTTTCCATAGAAAGATCTCCTATGTTTTTCTCCTTGAAAATGGGGACATATTTTCAAGGAGGACAACGCAAAATGTTAAGTTCGTCAGTGGAATCGAGACAGTTGCTCTCATATACTATGTTAAAAATTTTGATTTTCACACAATCTTTTAACGAGCCATTGTACATGAGCCATGGCGACCGTTATTCCAGCCAACCCACCTCCCAACAGAAGCAGATCAGTCTTCCCAGTCTTCTTAGGATATCCGCAAGAAATCTTGGTGTTCCGAATGTTTCCTTACCGACAGCTGCTCCTTTACACAATATTAAGTCGTCGCTTCTTGACTTGAACCCCCCCCCCCTTTTTTACAGCTAATCGTATGACCCTCTATAAGGGGGTGGTGGCAATATGGGGTGGAATAGCAGGTAAGTGATTGGCGGAAGTATTGGGACGGACTGTTACCTATAAGCCCTATATAATAAACACAGTAACGCCAATATAAGTATACTAACCGCAGTTGTCTAGTGATCTTGCGCACTTCATCAGCGGCGTGCTGTTCCCGCGCGCGCGCCGCCGACAGCTCGGCCGCCAGCTGCTCGTGCGCCTCGCGCAGGCGCGACAGCTGCCCCTCTAGCCGACCGCGAGCCGTCGCTTCTAGCTCTAGGCTCGACTCCAGCTCCTGTACACAAATGTATAGTTAATACTACAAGTTAGACTGGACGATTAGTCGGCCGAAAAATAGCCAATTAGTCGACCAAGCCAACGCAGGAAAGAGGGTTACATTATTTAACGTTACTATTTTTTATAGGCATTTCTTGTCAATTACTTTGTAAATATATAATTGCATTTTTGAATGATAGAAAAATTTAAAAGTCCGGACCCAGGAATCGAACCCGAGATTTTCGTATGCCAAACCGGGGCTGGAATCGAATCACCTATATGGACTATGTTACTAGACCTCAAATTTCTCTATTCAAATATCTCAATTTAATACATGCGAGTTGAGCCCTCGCATGCGTCATCTAGTCGGTAGTTAAAGAACTATCACGGCTTTTGTTATTGAATATATATTTTTTAATTCTGATGTACCTAGTGTCACTCTTACAATTGAGACGAATCTAGCGATACCTCTCAAGCTAAAATCTATTAAGCCATTCACGCTCTAGAGCGTGTTAACGAAATATACAAACATACACTCGAAAATATAACCTTACTTCTTGCGCAGTCGGGTAAATTATTGTCTGTAGTCGTTTTACGGACGATAATTTTACGTGATAACGTCATAAGAAAACATTGTGTCCGTTATGCTAGCGTACACCAGAGATATATCGAGTTGGTTACTATGCCATTAAACTCTGCGTAAATACTGCCTAATTAGTGTAAAAATAAAAAAAACTCTGCCTCTTTAGTTTAGGAAATAAACACCATTTTCACTGGGTACGCTGGCGTCACGATCAAGCTAGCGTACCCATGGCCGTACTCGAAAACGGCTAATTGTTAAGCAACAGAGTTTACATACAAAAACTCTGCTCTAATACTGCCCCCCCTATACTAAATTTCATAACGATTGCTCTTGTAGGAACAGAGATATTGAACAAGACTTTTCAATGACATTCGGAGCTGGCGTTATGGCAGCGTACACATAATAGTTCTTATAGAAAGGGAACTTTTCTTTTAATAAATGCTATATGTAAAAATAGTGCGTGAAATTCTGACTCTAATAGTGTAAATACTTTATGCGAATTCGCAGTGGAATAATCTAAAAATCTATGTTAAGTTCTAGGAACAAATGTATTGACGTACAGTCACGAACAAAATGAATTATTAGTGAAATTATAAACAGAGATATAGCGTTATTTTCTAATTTAAGTTAGCATGATGTGTTTTGACATAAATAAAATTTAAATGATTACTGTAACGCCGCATTGCAGTGTTCGAAAACAGTGGCCCCTCAAAGACACTACAAGGGCAGGCGCGCGCGCCGGAATTCCCTTGCGCTACTACCCCTCCAAGGACACTCGGCCGCCTGCTACGACGAGAGCGACACGTTCGCGATAATAATATTGTCATCCCCGTAGAATTATAATACGAAAACAGTGTTGTGTATATGTACCAAATAGTTGTGTAATAAGTAATATTATATCAGTGCGAAGACTCTCTTATTACCTTACCTATTTATGTGCTTGACTGTAAAAAGTTGGTTTGCGTGGAATTGAACATTTTCAAATGCTAATGTGAAATAGGCAATACTTTCTCCCTCGCGCTTGCACGTCTTATTGGCATGGCAGCTCTCATGGTCGGGGGGTTGGGGGTTTTCTTTACTAAGACGACAACAATATCATTGCCGTTCACGGACTAGTCGGACCGTGATGTGTTTAGAATTATAGCAGTCAATTTATTAGGTTAGTTTACAAATTATTATTTTATGAATTATGTCGCGGTTCATTTTATTCAAAAAGATTTATAAAATCTTACTTGTCATTTTGATATCCTGACTTTGGTGATGTTAACTTAACATTTTACTTTGTATGGGTTAGGTTTTAGATTACCTACCCGTATTGGTTTGATTTAGATGGATTAGATATTATACGGCATACTTAATGTGTAGTATTACTTAATATGTCTTCTTATCGTCACCTAATGTGTAAGTACCTACTTATTTCTTAAGTCAACTTATAATTTTATTACTATTGCCTTAAAAATATTTGAACGTGTACAATAAATTGATACAATATTAATTTGTACAAATATATAAAGTATTGTATCTGTACCACATACTACTTAGTTTTAGACAGATTTTAATAGATGTAATTATAAAATAGTTTAGTAAATATGCGACACCATTTATAAAAGTTTTCGGACATTATGCACAAATTCTATTATTGAATTAAGATAGGTAATTATTATGGTCTTTTAGTTTTCACATTTTGGTCGGCAATATTGGTAAGTTTAATATTTATAGACTTTTAAATCTCTTTGACTCATATGAAGATAGGTAACTCATTTTTTGAATCATGTAGAATGCACTACTGAAAGCTAATATGCTGCTCAAGAGAGAAAAACAAGTTGGTAATTTTATTTGTTATCAGTAAACCGGTTCCTCTGAGCAAAGGGCGGACCAATTCGCGCGCTTGTCTTTCATGTGTGCAAGAGTGAGACAGAAAACTATACTATATTATTGTTAGGCAGATTACCGATGTGTGCCATATTTTAGCAAAAATCTTAACTAGTACTTAATGCGTTATAGCTCAATGTCTGTCGCTCAATTATTACTAACATTACATTTTACGAGTTGTGTTTACCGAGTAGGTACCTATAACTATTTTGCAAATAAAGCATATTATAAATAGTTTGTTATCTTGCAATTAGAACATTAATTGTTAACTTGAGATTGTTCAAATTAAAATGAAATAATTTCATACATTTCCTTTTTTTGTAGCAGGTTTTATAAATTATTAGCCACGTAGGTACCGGCTTCGCGCGGGCACATTAATACATGTTCATCCCCAGATGGGTATCTATGTATATCTATATTAAATGTATAGATTCTTCGTAAACCACATAAGTCCACCGTCCCTGATCCAGAAGTTGCATAAAATCTACTAATGCTATTTAAAAATAATAAATCTAAAATACAATTTTATTTTACTCATTTCAGGTCCAAGACAACAACTGCAGCGATAACCCACGACCATGACATTATCGTAAACTGGACAGTACCTTGGGTCATGATGAAACTTGTCAAAGCACTTTTGAGCATATCTGTACCTGTACTGTGAATAGAAACGAACAGGGTCTTTTTAATCATTCCACAGCGAATTCGCATAAAGTATTTACACTATTAGAGTCAGAATTTCACGCACTATTTTTACATATAGCATTTATTAAAAGAAAAGTTCCCTTTCTATAAGAACTATTATGTGTACGCTGCCATAACGCCAGTTCCGAATGTCATTGAAAAGTCTTGTTCAATATCTCTGTTCCTACAAGAGCAATCGTTATGAAATTTAGTATAGGGGGGGCAGTATTAGAGCAGAGTTTTTGTATGTAAACTCTGTTGCTTAACAATTAGCCGTTTTCGAGTACGGCCATGGGTACGCTAGCTTGATCGTGACGCCAGCGTACCCAGTGAAAATGGTGTTTATTTCCTAAACTAAAGAGGCAGAGTTTTTTTTATTTTTACACTAATTAGGCAGTATTTACGCAGAGTTTAATGGCATAGTAACCAACTCGATATATCTCTGGTGTACGCTAGCATAACGGACACGAAAACATTGACGACATTTTATAATATTTTATTTAAATACTTTTTTTTTAAATTTCCAATTGTATCGCATGTCGTTGCAATCGCCAAAACATTGATGAAATTGAATTAAACAACCATGCTTGTGACAGTTTTAGCGGATCAGTCGGCGGAACGTGACTGTGACACTTTTTCGCGCGTGCACCTGGTCATCGATTTAAAAGAAGTTATCACGTTAAAAAGTGTAATGTAATGACCATATTCCTGAGTTCTAATCGCCTCGCGAACTTCGCTCTGTGCCGCACTTCTTAAAGTTAGAATTGGATAGATGACTACAATAAATTATTTTACACCATACAGGAAATAGCAATTGTAAAAACATTCTGAAAAACAATGTTTCTCTACAATTGTACGTTGTCATGAATTTATAAACATCAAAACAAACATTGAAACTACATGATTTGACCATACAAAAGAATGACGTCATTGTTTTGTATTTCATATAAATTAGTAAGGGGCGCATCGTTTTGACGTTTGTTAAAAAGATATACCCTATTACCTTATTCCTAAGTTCGAGTCGTCGTTCGGCCTCGGCGTGTCCGTGCGAGTGTCCGGCCTCGGCGCTGGCGAGCTTGGCGCTGAGGTCGGCGAGCTTGTCGCGCGCCGCGCGCGCCTCGTCGGCCGCGGCGTCGGCGCGCGCGCTGGCCTCGCGCGCCGAGCTCTGCGCCGCGCATAGCGCTGACGTACTTGTACGGTATTTCTTCAACAGCTGAAAATATTAAACGAAATAGTTTTAATAACGATATAATTATCTGTCCACTTTAACGGTGTACATGTGTCTGTAGATGTGTCTTTGTGAGTGATTATTCAAATTGATCACTGGTTGTCTATTTTCACTTTCAAAATAGTTCTTACAGATTTCTATCTTACGTTATATTAGATTGACCTTGTATAAAGTTGGATCAACGTAACTTGACCGGATTGAAGTTAGGTTCATATCACTTTCGGGCATGTCAATGAGATGAGACCCATAAATTCGAGAAAACGATTAATTATGTTTAATCGATTAAAAATACTAACAAAATTTTAAAACACTACTTAAACGAGTTCATAACAGTTTAAATTTAGAACAGTTACAGTAAATACTAAAGAATGTTTGAAAAACAATTTCTTTACAAAATAATCCCAAAAAACATGAGTTAGTAATACTACTAGTATAGTATTATATTATCTGTGGTAATACTAATTATGACAATATAATGCGTAATCGCATCTCTAATTCTCTTGGTTTAGTTACCGCCCCGAACTCCGCTTCCTGTTACCATTTACTACTAAAAAATGCATCTGCGCAACCACTTTTCGCCAACTTCAATCCGGCCAAGTTACGAGTTCATTGATCCTACTGTGCGTATGAGTTCTAATATCGCGTACAACTCTGCCCTGATAATTGCACTTGCAGTAATCGACATTTTTGAGATTTTCACTTTTTTGCAGAAATGGCATCCTAAGGACATAATCTATACGTAAAAAATATATCTATATTTTTTTTTCTATTACAAACGTGTTTTTTAGGTACTATGAAACGCAGTACTTGCACCTAAATGTAACTTGTGCTACAAACATTTGAAGCATTAAGCATATGCTATAAGTTTATGCAGTACTTGCTACGATTACTGCGTAAGCTTGTAGCATAAATTTTTCTGAAACGAATGTTTACTTAGCCAAACGTAGTATTCTACAATCCTGCGTTTCCGAGAAGCGAGAGTGAGAGGGAGCTATGTGTGTACGAATGCCGCACGGTATAGTGCCGTGTTTCGTTTTAGCAAATCAAATAATAATGAAGTACCTAGAACCAGGCCATACCTTTATGTCTGCAGACAGTTTTCACCATCAAGTAGAGAATCAGCTTCAGAAAGCAAAAAATGTATATGATTTTGCTGATTACATCGATTGCGTACAACTTGCAAATTCACAGAAGGTGTACGTAAAGCCTTTAGATGTTCCGGATTTTTACAAGTACGAAGATCATTCATCTCAATATAAATTAAAAAAACATGATGAGAGGACGTACATAAAAAATATTGTCAGTTTTGAGGTGCACAGAAATTCTATGTCCATTTTTGTTAAAGATTCTCACGATGGACGTACGAAAGAAATAGACTTTCTCAAAACAAAGATAATTAAACAAGGTTCAATACCTTGTCCTGTTCAAAATACTATGCCTCGTGGGATTACTCAAGAAAGAAAGCCAGGTATATTGAAGAAGTTAGGTGATCTCATCCCAAAAAACAGATTACTATTTTGGGAAAACTTGCCCGTTAATAATGATTCGATTGATCTCATAGAACACAGAGACTCTGAAGAGTAAAATATTTATGTGTTATAATTTAATATTACTAGAGTTTTCGTTATAAGAAGAATTATTGCTACTGTGATTAAGTTTTTTTTTATTAGAAGTCTTTATTTTTAAATGAGTAATGATGTAGGCGGTTTGTTTAGAAGTTTGTTACATTTTATGTTCTGATATTTTTGCTAAAAATATTCAAAGTAGGTACTTAATATTAATAATGTTTCTGAAGTCAACTTTAAGAGTCTGATTACGTCAATTAATAAATATAGATTATAGTCAATTAGTCAATTAATATAGAAACCAATAAATTTACAACAAAGATATTACTTAGTATCTTTGTTGTAAATTTATTGGTGCAATAAAGAATTATCTATATAAAGGGTCTTTCAAATAGAGCGGGTCGATATTAATAATCTGTGGCGGCCATTTTGATTTGGCGGCATCTGTCAAATCTGTTTTTTCTTATTCAGTCACTGATGCCAAATCACCATGGCAAGTTACACGGTTGAGCAGCATGTGCAAATGATAAAACTTTATTATCAAAATGAGTGTTCGTTAGTGAAAACGTTGCGCGCATTGGCCAAAAAATAATCTTTAGCGACGAGGCACATTTTTGGATGAATGGTTTTGTTAATAAGCAAAATTGCCGTATATGGGATGACCACAACCCACATGAGGTTCACCAGATAGCAATGCATCCACAAAAAGTAACTGTTTGGTGCGGATTTTGGTCTGGCGGCGTCATTGGTCCGTACTTCTTCGAAAACGAAGTTGGCGAGGCCAGCACCGTCAACGGTGAGCGCTACAGATCAATGATAAACAATTTCTTTTGGCTTAAATTGAACAATATGGACGTGAATGACATGTGGTTCCAGCAAGATGGCGCTACTTGCCACACAGCGAACGACACAATCGACATTCTGCATGAACGGTTTGCGGGTAGGGTTATCTCTCGCAGAGGTGACGTGAATTGGCCACCAAGATCGTGTGATTTGACTCCGCTAGACTTTTTCTTGTGGGGTTTTCTGAAGTCGCAGGTCTATGCCAATAAACCACATTCGACCGTTGCCCTGAAAGCCAACATAACGCAGGCCATCGCTCAGATTCAGCCGGATCTATGCAGCAGAGTCATTAAAAATTGGACCTCTCGGATTTGTGCCACCATGCGAAGCCGCGGCGGACATTTGAACGATGTCATATTTCATGCATAATGGCATAAACGGGCCTTTCAAATAAAAAATAAATTTCGTTAATATCTCACACACATCTAGTTTTATTCAATTTTAACATCGACCCGTCTTTGTTGAAAGACCCTTTATATTCTAAACAACAAAGATTTGATTGTGATATAAATTTATGAATGATTACTACTGTGATTTATTAGAAGTCTTTCTTGTAAATGAGAAATGATGTAGGCTATTTCTTTAGAAGTTTGTTACATTTTTAGGTTCTGTTATTTTTGCTAAAAATATTTAAATACCTTATATTAATTTAGTTTGTGAAGTCAACTTTATGAGACTGATTAAGTACGTCAATAATAACTCTAAAATAGCACTGATAAAAAGATTGATATTGATAATAGTTTTGATACTAATCTAGAATTTGTAGACCAATAGTATGTTACACTATAAGTTAAACAAAATAAAAACATTTTTTCTAATACATACTTATTTCTTTTTTATTTCGTTTGACATGTTGAATCTACCTACAGCCTCAGCTGTCTGTTTAACTAATACCAGGTATGTAATATATTCAATGATTAATAATTACAAACGCAGTACTAAGCACGTGCTAGGTGAGTTTGCAGTAATAAGCACTATTACTGCATGTGATCTTAGTGATACTGTAATGCTCGCAAGCCTAGAAAGTTAATGAAAACGCAGTACTGAGCATTTTATCTAAATAAGATAATAAAATAAGGAAAAGAATATATCAATAGAAAGATCGATTTTTTTACTATTTTTAAGTTACATTTTAAAAGTTATAGCACCGATATTTCTTCCTTAGATATGACGAAATATGTTTTTGGCGCTTATCTCGAAACCGCTATTTTGCAAGTACTGCGTTTGCAATAACGAGGGCAGAACTGGTGTGCGCTAAGTATAATTTTCTACATAAAATTTACACAATTTGCTGACGCATGTAGTACCACTACAAGCCGACTGGAGATTTAGGAGAGCTATTCCATTAGGCAAGTCTTGCATACAACTATGACGTCACAAATGTGCGTACAAGTTGCTTGCATTGGACATACCTATGTTCACATCATCAACAACAAAACAACACACAAGTACAAGTTCGAATACCTCATACAAATTATAACTTGTATACGAGTAACTTGCCTAATGGAATAGTGCATTAAATGCAATATTTTTATATATATTGTAGCCGTCTTTTTATGTTATACTATAATCGAATGTAAAAAATGCATAAAATTTTCACTTCATGTCGAATTTTGCTTCCACATATGTTTTTCAGCGATCGTCGCGCCTCCAACAGTATTACCGAGGAACTTATACGGCTCTCATGTGGAGGCAAAAAAATCGACTCAGATGGACATGTCTCGGTCCCAGAGTTGGTAATGGTTTAGGCCCGGTACCCCAAAGGTCGCGTATTCAAGTCCCGCCTGAGAAGAATTATTCCTCCATACATTTAAAATTATGTATAAAAAATTAGCATAAAAATGCTTTAAAAATTACAAAAAGTAATGATAAATCCTATTGGTTAATATTTATCTGTTTCTCCGCTATGCAGCACGTAACCTGTGACCAGGACAGGTAACCTAAGGAGTTAAAATAAAATAAAGTGTTATATGAGCTAGGCCTCACCTCGGCGGCCTCCTCCTCCGCGTCGTCAAGCTGCGCCCTCGCAGCGGCGGCGTCCCTGGCGGCCGCGAGCGCGCGCTCGGCGGCCTCGGCGCGCGCGCGCGAGGCCTCCTCCAGCGCGGCGCCGGCCTCCGCCGCCTCGGCCTCGGCCGTCTGACGGGCCTTCGTCGCCGCGCGTAGAGCTAGCTCCAAGTCCTCCACCTAATAACAGAGTATTTATTAAGAACTAACGGATACTCGGCGTGTACATAAATTTTGCCTATTGTTGTTTAAAAGTTGCTTATGGGACACGCGTAAAAATTAATGCTAAAAGGGATAAAATTGGAGTTAGTTTTGTGAAACTCCATGCCAAGATTGTGTAAAATTCCGTCTGTTTTGAAGCTAGATCTGTGAAATTTCGTATTTGTCTTTGGGTTCAAAATAGAGAAACACGTGTTTAAGTGTTTCTGAGTAATCAACGCTTAAAAGGGTCAAATCAAGTTTAGCTGTATTGAAAAATTGTTTTTGGTTGTAAATAAAGAAACATGTATTGTAGCGTTTTGATCGAAAACGAAAATCATCCCTTAACGTGTGTAAACGCGGGCGAAGCCGCGGACGATAGATAGTCTACACATAATATTCATGTTTTATACATATTAAATGACCCGTTGGTCGCATGGTCAATGACCCTGACTACTAAGCCAGAGATCGTGGGTTCGATTCCCACCCATAAAAAATATTTGTGTGATGAGCACGATGGTTTCTTCTTATTATATTATATTAATATACAGGGTGATTTGTAATATAGGTACTAATAACCTCCCGCTCGTGGCTTTTTTACTAACTTTAAAAATGTAATTAAAAAAAAAAACATATTAACCCTTAACTACCTACCACTACTTGTGTTACAATGACTTTACTCCAAGGTCTGTGACACCCTCGAGTGAAATCATAGTTTTATGCCAGGTTTAGGGTCTAAACCTCACAATAAACAATGATTTTACTCCAATGAAATAGTCTGTAGGTGGTTAAGGCCATAACTGCACTGTAAACCTATGAGGTGTGTAAAAAAAATTGTGCACCTTTTATTATAAAAAAAAACCGCATTAAAATCATTTGCGTAGCAGAGGCGAAGGGTTAAATTTTAGAGGTTATATCTTCCTGGACATGGTTATTTCTACCCATAATACTAAGTAACTACAATCCGAAGGGAAACCGAAAGTAATGGTGTTTTAAGGACCCTCCGCCACTGCTGCGTAGTTTAGAAGATATAAGCGTACAGACAGTTGGAAGCTACTTTGTTTTATATTCACTACTAGTGGACAACCGCTACTTTGGACGCGTGGCTTCCGTTCCGATGACGTATTATTCATATAAACCTTACTTTTGAATCACTCTATCTATTCCTGAAAATTGCATTAAAATCAATTGCGTAGTTCAAAAGATCTAAGCGCACAGACAACGGGAGCGACAGGCAGGCCGCCCGCCTCCGCCCGCGGTCCCGCGCCCCGATCTCGCTTGTGTCTGTATGTGTAACTCAGTGTAACCTGAAAATATGTATGTGTGTTTGTTTTGTTACCTATCTACAGTACGATCAACGTAACATGACCGGATTGAAGTTAGGTTTTTATCACTTTCGCGCATGTCATAGAGATGCGACCCTAAAATTACTTACGAAAACGATTAATTATGTTTAATCGATTAAAAATACTAACAACATTTTAATTCAAAAATATAAAAACACTATTTAAATAAGTTCATAAAAGTTTAAATTTAAAACAGTTACAGTAAATACTAAAGAAACTTTGAAAAACAATTTCTTTACAAAAATAATCACAAAAAAACATGAGTTAGTAATACTAATTATGACAATGTGATGCGTAATCGCATCTCTAATTCTCTTGGTTTAGTTACCGCCCCCGCCCCCGCTTCCTGTCACCATTTACTTCCAAAAAATGCATCTGCGCAACCACTTGTCGCCTACTTCAGTCCGGCCTAGTTACGTTGATCGTACTGTACCTGCCTTTAGTTATATTTCTGTACTGTACCTTAATTATTATGTAGTGTGCGTCATCTAAACGAATAAATAATTTTTTATTTTTTTATACTACGTAAAGATGTGAAGAAGTAAAAATCAAAATACCTGGTTCTTTAGTTGTCTTATCTGTGCTTTGGCACCACCCTCTTTCTCCTTTTGTTCTAACATCGTTTGAGCGTCACGCAGTAGAGCGCGGTATCTCTTCAGGTCCCTGTAACAAACAAACATTCATAAGTTTTTAGTTAAATATATATTTTTTTAAATTAATAGGATGTTTTTTAACAGTATGCTAGAATTTGTAAATCATTTGTGAGCTGTTTGTTAACAGTAAGCTGGAATTGATGACACAAAAGCTTTTGAATTTTAAAAAAACGAATAGAGTATAACCAAACATATTTTTTGACGTGATAACATCTTATAAATCGATGACGGGGTGCACGTGCAAAAAAGTGTCACGTAGCAACGGTCATGTTATTGATCGGTTGCTAAGCAGTCACGTAGCAACGGTTTTTTTTGTTAAATAGGATTTTTTATCATTAATCGTATCATAAACAAGTGATAAAACTAGAAAAAATAGTGACGTCATAGGCCGCTTTTTGAATGAGATCTCCATATAACGACTGGCCTGTTGATTTAGTGGTTAGTGACCCTGACTGCTAAGCCGGAGCTCGTGGGTTCGATCCCCATCCAGGATAAAACTTTATGTGATGAGCATGATGTTTTATTATGTCAGGGTGTATTTATCTATAATATGTGCGTATATAGAAATATATAAGGATGTTTATCAGTTGATTGTGCTATGTTGATGATAGTACAAGCTCTGCTTAGTTTGGGATCAGTTGAAGTAGTGAGTTGTTCCAAGATATTATTATATAAAATCTGCGTTTTGATATTACTTAAAGAGTTGCTGTCTTGACTAGTTACTATTGAGTAGATCAGTTACCTCTTAAGTCGTTGCAACAACTGCGCCTGCTCGTGATTTTCTGCACGTGCGGTCTCTTCCAGGGCGGCTAGTCTTCGCTCTAACTCGTGTCGCTCTCTCAGTAGCAGACTTCGCTCCGAGTGCTCGCTTTCTAGCTGACTTTCTAGAACTGTGGGAGGAATTAATTAAGTTAATTATCAATACAAAAATTGTTAAATTAAGAAATTGAAATGTCAGTTTGTAAAAACTGACTATTTCCAGGGGATCCGTCCGCATGTATGTTGGATATTGATATCAAAAGCTTTTAGTTACATCTGTGCCCATTTTCATAAAAATCGGCCCAGTACATGACTACAGAAACTATTCGTAATAAACAAACCACTCTTTGCTCTTTATTTAACAAAATAATATATTTTCAAATATTTTTTTTAAACCACACTTTCATAACTTTGACATGAGATAGAATCTTTGAAATCAATTATCATTTCTCGTACGGTTTTTTTTAAATATTATAATTTAACATTACCCTAAAGAATAACTTTATCGCCTCGGGGGGAAACGAACCCACGACTTTTTGAAATTTCTCAAGTAGTTTTTGAGTTTATTTGTTACATACAAGAATACAAATCTTTCCTCTTTATAATATTATATTATTATTCAAATATTAATAGTATAGAAAACGATTTTGGTCAGTTTCTAACACCATCTTTAAGACAAAATAAAAATCGGCCTCCCCGCTTCTCCCGTTTTTAATATTTAATACGTAAGAATCTAAAGGAAATATGGACATATTTTAGTCTTGTTTTAATTTTATTTTTTCAAAGAAACAATCTTTAGAAACGTTTTTTGTAATACATAATCGACTTGGTGGTTTTATTTCCAAGTTCTTTTCTCTTGCACCTTCGTACTCGCGCGAATTCGCGCATTTCGCGCACTTTTTTCAAATATAATTTTAACTTTGCGCATTTTTGTGATCTCACGTAAGAACTGTCAAGACCCCCTCCCACCCCTTGTAGGAAAAATAAGACATGGTCCAACTCCCCCCCTAAATCGTCTTACGTAATAAATGAATAGGTATAAGTACTTACTCTTAAGTTTCTTGGCTGCATTAGCCCTGGTCTCCTCCATTTCGTCGTCCCTTGAGGCCGCTTCCAATCGAGCCTCTTTGCGTTGTTGCTCCAACAACATCTCCAAGCGAAGCTTAGAACTTTCCAGCAACTGTCAAACAATATACATAACATTATAATTATATTACTCACTGACCCTCGCAACTTCGTCTGCGTCGATTTTCCCCGTTTTTGCAATTCATATAAAAATAGAAAAAAATATATATGAAACCTACATTTATATTTATCAAATATACAAAAAATGGTTGTCTGTAAGGTCGGTTTACGGACGATGATTTTGTGTGATAACGTCTTATGAAAACCAAGTTTAGTTAGTTACAATTGTATCGCATGTCGCTGCAATCGCCTTTCCCTGATAGGCTGATACTTTAGCTTATCAACAGGCGGAACGTGATTATATACAGTAGTATCAGTCTATCAGCAGGCGGAACGTGAGCATAGACAGAACGTGACACTTTTTCGTGAGTGAAAAAAAAACCATTACAATCGGTCGAGGCCATTGACGTATAGACCTGGACTGCGCCATTACCTCACAAAATTGACCACTTTCTAGAAAGAGACAATGCTACTTTGTGGACCTGTCAAAGAGACAGGCCCGCACGAGTTTTTTTCTCTTTTTCACGCTTTGCAGTCAATATTGAATTTTTAATAGGCACGATCCAGGTCTATACGTCAATGGTCGAGGCGTGCGATACGAGATTTTTATATACTAGGTTTTAATAGTAGGTAATAACATCGGCACGGCAACGAAATTAATGTAAATATAATAAAAATATAATAAATATTTTATTTTTCAGGGTTTCCTTTATGGTGTGTTTCAGCGAATTAGGGCGTCACACTTCAAGCGACAAGTTTTTTTATTCTTATTTTTGGAGTTGATGGGAATCTAGGTCCTGTCTAGTTTTTTCTACGTAGTTCATCTATTTTCACACGTTAAATGCATATGGAATTTTTTAAGCAATTAACTTTGAGTGTGGAAATTTGTGTAAGAAACCCCTCATCCGTGGTATATACAGGGGTATAATTGATACGGCTGATATGATACAGGCTACAGAGTACCCCAACGTGCGATACCAATTGTACTCCAAAAATTAGGAATATGGGATTGCGTGTCCCACATTTCTAGTATTCCTGTTAACCCCTCCAGCTAAGCTTAATGGCTTGTGTTAAGAGTGGGTAGGATTCGAACCCGCAATGCCTTAGCCATTAGGCTACCGCCGCTAACATTGATTATTTGGCAGTTTGGAATTTTGGGCATCTGTCCCCTAACAAATATCAACTCCGGGCCCGTTTTAGGCAGCTACGCCTCTGCTTCGTGCCCACCTGTATCTGGCCTGCGAGTTCATCTAGCTCCTCCTCCTGGTCCCGCACCCTCCGCTCCAGCTCGGTCTTGCCCCGACGCAGCGCGCTCAGCTCGTCCCCGCCGCCGCCGCGCTCCTCCAGCTCGCGGGTCGCCGCGGCCAACCGCTCTTCTTTCAGCTCCAGTTCCAGACGAGCTTCCTGTAACAATACGGTCAAATATTAACTCAAAATACTTCAGGCCCTTGTCATTTACACGAAGTAGTAAGGCCGTCAACGTAAGGGACCGATGCCGTCGTTCAACGACGATATTGGTGTCGTAGGGGTAACCAAATCCGCAAGGGACACCCTTACCCTCTGCCATAGGCTATCATGAAGAAACACCGTTTGATTTTTAGTCGGTTCGACTCCGACATACCCTTTTCTACGTGCCCTCGTAGTAGTGGGATTTGAGGGGATTATTGTTCGTAAAAAAAAGTTCCTTGTAAGAGTGGATAGAGGTTTCGATGTTAGGAGCTAAAACGCGACATGCCTACGTTATAAAGTTACATTTATTTTTTCTTTTAAAAAAGATAACCAGCAATGTGGGATTGAGTCCCACTTTACTAGCAATCTTGTTAACCCCTCCAGCTAAGCTCAAAGGCTTGTGTTAGGAGGGGGTTCACGTCGGTAGTATAATAGGTAGGATTCGAACCCGCAACCTCACGATTGCGAGACCGATGCTTTAGCCATTAGGCTACCGTCGCTCAAATCAAAAGTATTTTATAAAATTATACTTACATACTACGGGTCTTAAACGCGTGATTGAGTTAAAGACCCGTAGTAGATACCTAATAGAACCTTTATTATATGTATATTTTATAGTGTGAATAAATCGTGAAAGTTTTTTATATCAACTTATAAAGAATATTTTGTTAACAATGTTAATCCCAGAAACATCATAGGTCAACGAATGGGTTTTAGCACAGAATACCGAGAGTACAGAAAATAATATACATGTAATTCTTGACACATGCACACATACACCCATATTCTCAGGCACGGATACAAGGGGGGCAACAGAATCAGAGGGGAATTTTGACACTGTACTGGTGTGTTTTGTGACAGGTAATTGACCTTCAGTGGTGGCTGGTGTTGAATAAATACCCCGTCATGATTAATACCCCCCACGATTCACACTTAGCTAGTTGGGACACAAGTTGAACAAAGTTCTGGATGCATATTCTAAGACGTTTCCTTCACAATTCGTCGTCTGATACTCGACTCAGGTTTAAGGTAGGTTTCGACGAACTTTGAATTTGAAAATTGTTTTCTCACCTCAAATGAGAAAAGTATCGATAGGAAGTGAAGGAGATTTTTTGGAATTAAGAATACAGATTTTATTAGGGTAAGATTAAATCGAAAATTTTTCGAGGAAACGTCTCGGAATCGGCGATCATGCCGCGCGAATAAAGTGCACCGATGTGATCTTAGATTCCTGTCCGTGAACGGATGTACGTGACGAAGTATCTATGAAGGTTGCCATCTGTACCTACTAGATATATTCTGTGGTTTCAGTTAAAAAAGAAATAGCCAACATTTTAATTGTACAATAATTAAATTGAGGTGTAAGTTCTAAATTGTATTTATTTTATTTAGTTAATTCTAAGAGTGCCATTATAATTAAATATATATTTTAATTAGAGCAATTAAGATTACGTATCTGTATATGTACCTTAGTTTACCTACTAGTTTTATTTTTCCGGCTTTTATTTTAATACTTATCTATTGGCGTGTAGGTAGATATGTTTCAATAAGTACTTAAATAGTAACTTACTGAAAAAGGGTATTTAACTTCGTTTAAAGGGAAAGAAATTGGAAAGGAATGTATTCTTACGACGATTTTCGGATGTTGTTCTTATATAGATGTTCTATTTGGTAAAATTCTTTCATTTCATTTGATCTGTTCAGAAATTTTGGAGAGACAAAACGCTCTTTAAAACGGCTGAGGAGTCTGTCTGTCGTGATAGTAGAAGATAGTACTTACAGAGAGGCTCTGTTCTATCGCGTATTTCTCGGCGTGCGCCTGGTCTCTTTCCCGCGACAGTCGTTCTTTGGCGCTCCTTTCTCGTTTGAGCTCCTCCTGCGCTGCCTGAAGCTCACCGTCAAACTTACGCTGCCGTTTCTCGAGCAGATTGTTGCGACATGTCTGTAAAGAAACACACTTATTGTTATGTTCATCTGTTGTTATGTTTAGGACAAATCTTGCTCTTGTACTTGAAACTTCCTCTTGTACAACGCTGTTAAAATGTTATGTTGGTTAGTTCACTAAATATTTTTGCTGACTTATTTTTATTTTGCTTATTAAATTTATATTGCATTTCTTCATCATCATCATCATCTTCCTGCGCTTTTTCCCTCATTCCTTATAGTTTTGTAACTGGAAACACAGTTCACAATTAATAGAAAAACTCTCAGAAAAACGTTTACGTTGGTATGGCCATATCATGAGACACGACGACGACCATGTGGTGAGAAAAGCCTTAGTCCTCCCCAACACCAAAAATAGGAGTTGGACGCCCTCCAGCTATTTAGTGGTCTACGGTATCTAAGGACTTGGAGAAAGCCCCAACTAACAACACAGACAACGCCAGGACGAGCCAACCCATAATAATGGGAAAGGTAAAGAAGAAGAGATAGTTTAGTGACTGGTAGACGTTTTTGTGCAATTGGTATGATAAAAATCTGCAAGACCTATGAGCCCGAACCTGTGCAGTTAAAATACCATAAATACTTTGCTGATATTGGCAGGACAATAGACTACTGCTTTCAACTTAAAAATGAAGAAAATATTTTAAATTAATTAAATGATGAGTGTGGGGTTTGAACTAAAATGTTCCTTGATCTCAAAATTTTTAAAAGATTATTTTTACCTAAAGATTGTTTCTCAGCTGATATTTTGTGCAGATACCATTTAAAATGTAATGTGTCATAATAGAGCATGCACAATCTTCAGACGCGTTGTCTTTCTTATCTTCAAGTGCTGTGTTTGCTCTGATTTTAGCATTAAAATGAGTATTTTTCTTAGCGCTTATAAAAATAAACTGTGTTTATATAAATCCGGTTCAGAAATAGGACACTATTGGTGGACCAACAAGTGATGCTTTACGAAAAAGATTTAAAATTATTTTCGATAAAACTTTACATTATACAAGTTTACCGCGATAGCCGACATATATGCGGATATGAATAGTAAAAAATAATAGTTTTCAAATTACCTGTTCGTCAAGCAGTGAGCGTAGGTCAGCCATATCGTTGGTGAGCTTCTGCAGTTTTCGTTTCCACTGAGCAGCCACTGCCCGCTGTTCTTCCACCTCTTCGTATGCATCTTGTACCTGGGGAAAAGAAAAAACAGGATTAGAAAATTACATCGAAAAGTATGCTTTAAAGCCTTTGAATGCATATTGTAAACTTTCCGTGGTCGTGGCTAATATCAATATAATACTTTTTATTATATATTTAGCACAACACATAGACGAAAATGTTATTTTTAAAAAGAAATAAACATGTTTTCTCTTTTCATCAAAAACAAACTACGCATTTCCGATATTTACACGGGATTTCGCAAGGACTTAACCTTGGTCCAGTCATATTTTCACTCCATAATTCTGTAATAGCGATGTACAATAATATTTTATAGTAAACAAACCTAATGTTTCCTTTGCTAATATAAACGAATCAAAACGTAATGTATTATGAAGTGTAATTCGAGCCACGTACTGGTTTTGGACGAGCGCCAAACTCACTCGATAACGATAAACCCGTTGAATTATTACAACTAACATTATTTGATATTTCTAATACGAACCTCACTTTCCTCGTCCATTCTACAACGTAGATGAAATTATAATTTCATAACTGCAACAATTTACACCGGGCAAAAACAGATTCTATTTAAATGTAAATTTCATTCAAGTTTTTATCATGAAACAAGATGAAGTCATTGCTCTTTGAGATACGTTTTACAAAGTTAAAATACTATCACAAGATACATTTGATAGAGATTGCAACTTTCTTATTTTTACGAAACAATTTATCACTTTAACTCCGAAATAATGATTCAAAAGCACTATCTTTCTCCAAATGTTTCACTTAACTAATTAACGATACCAATTATATTCACTTATATCATACAGTTAAAAGTAATTTCTCACTGTTAAGTTATAAAAACATCCATTAAACATTTAATTGACTCTTTACATCGACGATTGATTTATCACTAAATAAAAACACTCGTTCACTGTTCCCTTCCTTATCAATGCCGTACTTTTGCATATATTTATAAAAGTACGCTCTCCATCAGTATTAGCTACAAAACGTGTACTTGTGTCACTAAAACGCAACATAACATTTGTCACTGCACTATTAGAAGTAAAAAAAAAACGATGTCAAAACACTCGAACTATTTCGTGTTCCGATAAGTGACAGAATGAAGATAAGACAGATGGTATCGGGATCTCAGCTATCGGTATAGAACTGGTGCCAAGGATGATCGGAGATACGTTGAGATAAAGTGACAAACCTATTTCTGAGGCCTCTTTAGTGTTGATTCTGTTGACGTCACTATAGGCCAGTATAGGCTTGGTAATTGGGCTGTCAGAGCGTTAATTTCTATCGTCGTGGCTGAACGTCCAGTTGTCGTGTGAGGTTAATTGAAGAATAAAAAAAAATGCTCCTAATTGAGACCTTGGCTGACGAGCCGCAACAGTTTATGAATCACATCTTTAAAGAGTAAATGCACCAGTTATCACAACTATGTATCATTATGTTAATTTAATGTCATATTAAATTATCTCTTTATCTACTGAAATTAAGAAACGATAAGACCGTAAACGTTTAAATTTATTACAGATGCCATGAATTTTATGGACAATATGACTGTCAATAATTATAATAGTTATTCTTATAAAAATCGAGTTAGAGGTACAACCGTAGCCACTTAGGTAACAATGATGTACAACTTCGCGTGCATATTGTACTTACTTATAAAACATGTGTGAAAAATAGTCAAAGTGATAAATAGCTACCGCACTATGACCAAAACATATTCTCATGAACAAGTAGTACCTACACCCAGACTCTTAGTAACAATTTGTAAGTGTTTGTCGTTAATCCTGAATTAATATAAAAAAAACCGACCAAATGCGAGTCGGACTCGCGGGCAAAAAAAAATCTATAAAAACGGCAAAAAAATCACGTTTGTTGTATGTATCTATTTTATTCTTTTTTTAGTATGTGTTGTTATAGGCGCAACCGAAATACCTTATCTGTGAAAATTTCACCTGTCTAGCTGTCACGGTTCAAGAGATACATGCCTATATTATAATAGCGAGCAAATAACGGCAAAAAAATCACGTTTTTTTTTTGTATAGGAGCCCCCTACATATTTATTTTAATCTGTGTTTTAGTATTAGAGGCAATAGAAATACATCATCTGTGAAAATTTCAACGGTCTAACTACCACGGTTTATGAGATACAGCCTGGTGACAGACGGACAGTTGAGTCTTAGTAATAGGGTCTCGTTTTACCCTTTAGGCACGGAACCCTAAAAATGGTGAAGTTGAAACTACATGATCGTTGAGAGAAGGTCCATTTATAATATTAATAAGTAACTTATGGATTTGTGAGTGTTTTGCCAGACCTACGGATGGCAACGGCCTGTCTAGGTCATAGATAGATATGAACTAAAAATAGGTACATCGAAAACATTATTCTAATTTCATTAGGAGTTCGTTTGAATTTATAACGTGTTACTTTCTCCGGTGTTTGAACTGATGTTAATCAGAGTTAATGTACCAACGAGTGATCACTTGTAATCGTTTTATAAGCCAGAGCGCCAAAATAACAGTATTTTATAGAGAGCGTACACATGTTTAGAAGATTACGTTCCACAGACTAAAATAAAGAGGTTGGATTAAGCATTGGTGTTTCCGACATTCGCGTTTCGAAAGCATTGATTGAGATTTGATCACTGACTAAATGTATAAAGAATTTTTTTTATAGATAACTAGCTGACCCACGCAACTTTGTTTGCGTCATTTTTCACTGTTTTTCTTTGATGCCGCATGCTGAGCTCCTATTGGTCGTAGCGTGATATTATATAGCCTATGCCACTCACAAATAACGTGGCTTTGGCATTGGTGAAAGAATTTTTAAAATAGGTTTAGTAGATCAAGAGATTTTCCCCTACAAACTCACAAACTTTACCTCTTTAACATTAGTATAGATTTAATATTACCTACTGGCGATTCGTATGTGTAATAAAAACTGAATTTACCAACTATTTTCTTTATTTGGTCTTCTTTCTCTTGGTCTTTATTTTTCACGTTAAGGTTAGGCGAACACGTCTAATTTCGTCATCCCACTTTTAAACCCACCACTTTTAAAAACGCAGCAAGAAAATAATTTTCTAAAAACATAATTATTTACTACAATCCTAATTACTCATAACTTCCTGTTTACCAAAATAATGTGACGATATTCATTCAAGGATAACTAACGAATAACAAAAAATAATATGAACATCAATTCGCTAAATAAGACGCAATGGTTTGCGAAAAATTGTGTATAAATTTCCACTTATTCGTCGCAATTGCCGGTCAAAGCACACGAGAACAGTGTCAACATTCTCCAAAAAAAGGTCTTTCAGTCCTTGTCTTTGGGGTCGCGCCTGAGAAAAGTCCGTGCGAAGCAGGAGCGGGTCGCAAGTCCACGTAAGTGGGTCGGCACATTCGGTTCGGCAGAATCGAACAAAGCTGGACCGAAGCAACTGCTACACGTGCTCGGCTTCATTAACAAGTGCCGATCGGGTAGTTCATTCGAACTACATCATTCGATTTTACCGCCCGGCTGTGCCGATTGATGCCGGCCCGCTGTCGCCCGGCCTAGTATACATGTTCGAGAAAGCCGAGAGGCTTTATTTCCGAACGTTCATTCACAATCCCCATATACCGCCCGGCCTGTGCCGAACGATGCCGACCCGAACATGTATGTAGTTACTCCTATAAATCTCCGCGCGATAAGTGCGATAATCTGGCGCCAGTGTTACATAAGACAACAAGAAATACATCGTCTTTATCACCAAGCAAATAACAAAACAATTATAAATGCCGCCCACTTGCTACATTTTAGGACTAGGACGCTATTTTAATTACGACTCAAAGTATTATCCATCATACTCAAGAATGTCTGGAACTAAAACGTTTATTTTCATTTAAAAATAACGTATTTATAATAAAGATTCAATGACACATTCTTTAGTAAAAATAAAATTGGCTAAGTGTTGGTATTTAATATGAAAAGCCGCTATAAAATTTGCGTTGATGATAAAAATCATTCTTTTATTACATTATTTTCGCGGGGACTTTACAAACATTCAGTTCACGGTCACAAATACCCAGACTCGGAACAAAAATTTGTGAATCATGTCACATGTGGCAATCGAACCCACGACCTCTTGCGCAGACGTCGTACACACTCCCACCGCGCTACCAAGGTACACAGATTTTATCCAATACTTTGTAGTATACGACATTAAAGTGTAAGATAAGATAAGATCTGTGTAATTAACTATTAAATAATTAGATTGTCGTCCAAGAATCGATAAGCGTTAGATCAGACCAGTCTTTCAGTAAAAGCGTAAGTTCACGTATCTTAAAAATGTTGATAATTGAAGCTATGACCTGTCGGCGATTATAGACTGGAGATTGTATAACGTGAATTGGGTAAAGCTTTGGGTTAAGCTTTTATCTTCGTTTAAATTAGTCATTGACAACGTAAGATACGCTAAATGTGATTGTATGGTCCTTCGAGCCGTTGTCATTTTATGTTGTTAGTATTACTTGGATTGGGAGAAACCTTTATGAAGCTACGCATTTATTAAAGCCTAATATAAGTTTAACGTAATAGCCGAGAGTGAAGCTGTCATTCAATGTCGTAAATGCGCGAACTTGAAATATTCAGTTTCTGTCCTTGTCTAGAGACATGTATTTCGCAAAAAAGATTTTCATGTAGTGAAATTCCTTGAGGTTCTCTGGAGGAGAGCCAATTGTAACGGTTGTACAAGTCTGTCTAAACAATAAATTAATCATTTCCAAATTGACATACAGCGTCAAGTTTTACGCACGTACAAGAAAGATTATTGAAGATACCAGCACAACAGCAAATGAAGTCGTAAAATGTAGGAAGCTGGATGAACATAAAATTCATTATAAAGTTTATTTACACCTTAAGAGTCAAGGTCAGGGTTTGAAATTAATAACGTTTTTCTAACTCCAACCCAATTTGGATCACAGCGGCCAATCTGAACTGTAACTAGCCAACTACGCAGAAAATATTACAAGTGCACAAACGGTGCCTAAACAAACGAAAATGGATTGAAAATTCGACATGACGGCAGAAAGATTTAGCACAAGACCGCCTGTTTTAACCTTTCCGAGACAGGGGGTGTGACTTGTTTAGTAAGATTTAAAAGAAAAAGAGTAATAAATTTTGTGCCAATTTTAAGCAACATCGGTGATTCTCAATCCTGTGACTGAACGGACTTATTATTCACATCATGGACTATCCAGCCCTTTGAAATCGATTATTCCATCATGAACTACTCAATTGTAAAGTAAAACTTTTGTCCTTAGTACCTGCACATAAACTCTACAGAATGTATTCAGTTTCTTGGAAGACCTGAATAGCGTACAAAGTGTTACTTGAAGGCGCTTAGCTGTTGAATACTTTATCCCTTTATGGGCTTTTCTGAATGTCAATAGCGAGGATACCGCTCTTATGAGCATTTACGGCACGCACGCAGCACGTGTGTCAGGTCAAATTTAGTAAACCAAATAAATAATAATAATAATCTTTACTTGCAAGAACATTGTTACAAAGATGGAAGGTCGTCTTAAAATTAAATGTGTACATCATGTTCTGCCTAAACCGGGCATGCAAATGTCAAGAGAAAATATAAGTACGTTAAAGAAGTTAGTATTTTGTTATAGCATTTACTAATCTGTCTATTTATTATCTACTAGCAGACGCCTCGCGGTTTCACCCGCGTAGTGCCCGTTCCCGTGGGAATACAGGGATAAAAAATAGCCTATGTCACCCGGGGTTAGTGTAGCTCCACACAGATGAAAGATTTTTCAAATCCGTCCAGTAGTTTCGGAGCCTATTCAATACAAACAAACAATCAAATCTTTCCTCTTTAAAATATTAAGTATAGATGAACTCTTTCACAGTATAAAAACCTATATCTATCAACCAAGTCTTGAGGCTTTTAACTATCATCAGCTACAAGACACTGTCTAATTAGTAAAAAAAATGGATAGTATATCAAAGGCTATCCATAAGAAACTTGAAGCATTGGAGTAAGACAAAAGCTACTGTTGAACCAACCAAGCCGAAGTTTTAACACAAATTCACCATATTTTGTCGGCCATACAACAATACGTAATAATTTATGCTTTAGTAGTTAAACAGGCATTCTACATAGTTCTAGACGGTCTTACAGGATGTGATAATGCGTACTGAACAACTGTTGTTTATCTAAATGGGTTTATGGTGTGCAATACTGTATTTGCATCATCTATGGAACGTTTAGTTGTTGTATAAAGGAATTTTCTAAATTTAAATTTGTTTCAACTTGAACCAAAGATGCAATTGAAGTGTAAGTCCTGCGCAAATTACTATGGACTAATATGCCGACGCTTGTCGCAAATTGCGAGCCATGAGCGAGCGGGATAACGTCAATATGCTTAGGACTTTGAAAGCCTTCCTAGCTGGATTCGACTAAAAACTGATCGTAACTACAATCTTTCCATTCGTGGGTTTATGCTCCGTATTGTGGTTTTGTGAATTGTATTGCTAACGTAATTAAGTAAATATTAATTAGGTTTCTAAAGTTTTAAAAAAAAAAAATTGCATTGACTGAAATACTTTTGCAGTTTTGCTTACAATTAAAACACGGCTATAAAAGTACAAAATACATCTAGACCTAAGAAAAACAATTTGTAGATCAAAGAAATAAGATCAAAACTACTCAATTAGCAGGCCTCTCTAAAAATGTTGCAGTCCAGCGTAGTAGACCGTCTCCATCTCTGTGCGGAACAAAATACGAAAATGAATTAACACTTTCCACTCACCTTCTTTTCTAATTGTTTCTTAACTGTCACCAGCTGTTCTAGGTCATCTTCATGCTGCCTGCGCAATTGTGCCCGCAGTAACTGCAGCTCTCGATGTGCCCGTTCAAACCGTCTCTTGTATTTATCGCCTAATGCAGAAGCGTCTGCTTCTGAACCTTCAGAGTCTGAAGGTTCAGCTCCACCGGTTTCTGCTGACCGCCAGTGCAGGAGTTCAAGTTCAAGGCGTTCGGAAGCCTGTAAGACATAATTAATGATAATGCGAACTTGTATTCATGAAGTACTTTTTCCAGAATGAAACATGAGAAATTCAGAGGTTCCGATCACCTTAAGATGGATTATCAGTTTAAATTTGCATTGTACAATAGAACTGTGTGATTATAGTAAAACCTTCGATCACATAAATTAGTACTTTATTATGTGAGCGATGAATACAAATTTCAAGAGAAAACTCATTGCCACGGTCTGCACAATACACGTAATCTTTCTCGTTCTAGCAAGTACTAAATCCGAAAGTTAGATAAGGATGGTACCACTGATGTTACCTGTTGCAATCTCTGGTTATTCGCGAGTAGGTCTCTGTTGTCCCTCTCAACTCGTAGTCGTTCGGCCGCTTCAGCATCAGCCCTTTCCGTTGCGTGTCCGGCCGCCGCCCTCTCTTCGGCGAGTTCACCACCTACTTCTGATAGCTGTGAACAAACAGAAATTTAAAAGTTAGTGTGGTACTTCACTATTATATTATCACACAACTTAACTATACATCACGTAGGTACTTTAGGCATAGGTAAATTAGTAATTTAAACAAGAATACCGGCAAAATTAACAAACTTTCTCACAGAAGATTTTATAGTGCATACAAGTGCACTCTATTCCCACTCTCATAGTCACTCTCATAGTCTGATGGCAAAACATGACAACCCTAGAGATTAGGCATCGGACCGACGGTTTAACGCATTCTCCGAGGCACGAAAGAGTGGACGACAGTGATATTAATAACATTGCTTAACTATTGTGTCCATCCTTTTATGACCTAATATTATATGCATATGAACGCTAGTAACACTAGAGGTAACATAACCAACTTGTACTAACGGTATCTGTCTAAAATTTTAAACAGCTTGTCTATCATCTGTCATCAATATTTGATAAGAAACGGATACCCATTAATCTAGATGCAACAATTAATCAATACTTATATTGTAAAGCTGTAGACTTTGTTTATTGAACAAGTTCTTAGCAAAATCCAGTTAGTATTGAGACGTATTCTTTGGGCGTTAAACAGTCTATGTATTAAAAAGTTTATATGCATATGACGCTATGATTGAAACAAAAGAGGCAATCATTTGATTGAAGTGGAAATGTGAGCCAGAGATGACCCTATTTGCAGTAAATTCAATAATAATCTAATACTACTTTGATATAAATAAAATTGGCCGCAATCGGTTTCGAAACGTTCCCATGAGTTATAGACGCGAAATCCATTTCTCCCTTATCGAGGTCCGAAGATTCTAATTAACTGTCTGTAGACTCCGAGGGTTTTTATTTATTCAGTGGAAATTCTAAACTAAATGCTAAGGCAGCTCGTTAGACAGATAAATATGTATACAATTAATCACAAAATCGATAATTCATATCCAATTCGCACTATACTATCATTATTCTAACAACCGATCACTACAACTTTCCTGTCCTAAGAACTTTAGAGGTGTAAAGCATTGAATGACGAGAAATCGTTTAACTATTCTAGAAAGTAGTTAATAGCAACGTTCCTTGAAGTTCCGTAGTAGTACCGCGATACCAATCTATGTGATTATCGCTACATAAAAATGTAATCCACCTTGCTCGATCGCTATAAATGACTACCCGTAAATGCATCGATCAAAGCAAATTGCCCTTAACTTCCATAAGTAATTGACGCATTATAAATCACACAAGGTCTCTACCAACCGTTAACTACGCGGCAATATATCATACATAACAAGTTAAATTTGGAGCTGCTGACGTACTGAGTGGGTAAACCGCCCAACGAGTAATTAAGTCGCGAATTCGTAATAAGACAACCTTTAAACTCATGCCAAAACACAATACGTACACAAAAAACAACCAACGCTAGGAAGAAAACTTACACTTCCTGTTCGCTTTGAGTGACAAAGTTAAAATATCCCGATGACTGATGAGAGAGAATTTCTCGCATTTGTAAGAGCCGTCGTGAAAAGTCAACAATGAGAAAAAAATGTTTTGGCAAGCAACGCGCGTGAGGTAACAGCAAGCCAGCGGCCACAGTGGCAAGCGCCACTTGTGGCACGAGAAACTATCCCAAACAGCCGGCGATAATTTATTACAGTGAATTAGCCTTATCTTTATGACCATCGCGAACTTTTTGGAACATATACTATGATAAATAAAAGTAATTGTTAAATGAGTCACCTCATCCATTTCGGAGACAGTTGTTCTATCTTCCGAAATGCCACGGCTGGATCGGCATACACTACTTGCTCTGCTCCCATTGCGGCTGAACAACGTGAAGCCTTTGATCATAATGTTAGTAGCAGATTTCGATCTACCGAGCCTCTTTCCATTGTACATGTCGGGATCATCTTTGTGTCCTAGTCTTCGCCATTCCTCCATGACATGATCAGTCCGTTTCAAAAAGTTATCAATCTTACTGCTCAAATAGTTGGAGGACGTTCCGTCTTCCATATGTGCTGCGATCGGTTTAAATTTCTGCCGAACCGATTGTTTGTTACAACCGAGAATAAACGACAAGTTGGCATCAAAAACAACAGGAGCTTGTTCCTTGGACTTCAGTTCTTTTAAATCAACGTTTTGCGAGCTATCACAAGTTTGAGGAAACATTCTTCTTGGAGTAGGTGTCCTATTGTAAAGTGTAGAGTTCATGCTGGAGGAGCGAGACAGTGGCACGAAGGTCCCGTTGCTGCTGCATGTCGAGTACTGGCTTGCAGAACTGCGCATACTGCTGCACGAGAGTGGACTTGGAGATCTTGACAACAACATGCTGGGAACATGCCTACGGGCAAGTTCCGCTATGGAACCCGTCTCCACAGAAGCATAGGAACTGCTTCTTCTATAAGACGGGCTAGGAGAACGACTCACTAAGTATTTTCCATTTTCAACACTGTTTTCTGGTATAGTATGAACTTCTTTAAGAGGTTTCGTAACAAAAAGTTTTTTGCCATTCAGAAGAGTAGTCGGTGGCTTCGGCGGTATTTTCTCATCGAAATCAATGGGCAGCGTTTTTGATTTCTTCACCGGTAATATGGGCCTGCATGGTGGAGCTTTAGGCGGTTTCTTTGGGGTTGTATCCAGTATGGGCGGTGATAATGGTCCATTGCCGTTCGGTGGATGAGACCCATTGATTGGCGGAGAAAGTATACCATTGCTGGCTGGCCTACTTTCCTGTGGTATCTGAAGCTTTAGCGGGTTGGAGCCCATTCTGTTGACGGCGTCAGCGACGCCGTTCGCGTGCGGCATGTTTAGGCTGTTCGCTTACGTTTCCTGTAACGGAAGTGTCGCGAACGATGAAAGTCCAGTGCCATTTCACGGTAGTAGTTGCAGTATTATTGTCGCGAGCGTTACGGGATGCGTCGGGACATTAGTTGGAAATAGAACCGGCGCGAGAGGGCTCCGCGGACGCACTGCGCCGGCTATCTCGGTCGCCGGGCCGACGACGCGGCCGCTCGACTATTTTAGTTTACTTAGATGTCGAAGTGCACGCGCGGCTGACACGCGCTGGACCTTCAAAATTCAATGAACGTTCGAGTACGAATGCCAATGACAACATTCGTACGTCCAAACGTCCTTAATCAAAACAAAGATACAAATAAACCTATCAGAATAAAACTCGATTCGTAGACTTGAAATTTATGAATTCAGACATCGAGTAGGTAAATCGATACTATATCAGACAAACCATAAACATTATTATGGTCGCTTGAAGACAGATTGCTTACAAACATCTGTTAATTATTCAGTCAGAGATAGATAGAAATGTAAACAATCAAATGTTATGATAATATGATTAGACATTTGCTAGCATTCTACAATAGATTAGAAAGCGATTGTTTGAATTGTCATCAAATTGAAATACACCAAGTAGTAACAAATCGAAACATGTTGAACGCCTAACTGTCATTTGACGCAGATGTACAGAAACAGTATATATCGTTGGCAGCAACTAACTGAAAGTTGGCAAGGAAATTTTATAAATAACGTAAATGTAAATAATATAGCGTCAGAATATGCATCGTTTGGCAAAAACAACAAGTGCGCCGAATTGCGCTGGAATACATATCTGTTAAACTTGTTGGTAGTCGTTTGTAAATAAACAGATGACGGAAATGTTTAAGTCATAATTATTTCATAGTTTACGTAAGAGTTTAATATGAAACCCCTAATCTATACTAATATTAAAGAGCTGAAGAGTTTGTTTGACGCGATAATCTCAGGAACTACGAGTCTGAATTGGAAAAATCTTTTACTGTTGGATAGCCCATTTATCGAGGAAGGCTATAGGCTAAAGAACATCACGCTACGACCAATAGGAGCAGCAACAATGTAAAATGTTGCAAAAACGGGGAAAAATTAACGCAAACGAAGTTGCGCGGATCAGCAAGTTAGTTAGATAAACAAGAATTTGACACACAAATATAAGCATAAAAGTCTTTTTGGCCCCATAAGTAAAATTAATCAGTAATGGTCTGTTTCAAATACAAAATTCTTTACCCATATGAAAAGCACTTATGATAAATTGTTGACATGACATCAAATTCACAAAGCAAGTACGTAAGCCGGAGAAAAGATGAGTTGTTGACAGAATTTACATAACTCTTTGTATCTCTCAATTTACGTCAAATTCACAAAGCAAGTACGTGAGTCGGAAAAAAGAACAAAACTCTATTTTTCGTAGATGCTGCGAAATTTGACAATATCAAACAGAGGACATTAGGAGGGAATTATGATAAGCAATATAAGATGGATGTCCACTGTGTGACGCTTGATTTAATCAGTAAAATCATACAAATCTTGGTATTTGCAAGCAGGGTTCTCTCTGGTTTCTGCCAGTAACTGAAAACCACAGTTTTCCAATACTAATCAAACGACCGGGTTACGTCAATCTAAGAGAACAGATGACAAAGATCCTGCCAATGAAACATCAGCTTCGACAACCCACATAAAATCTAGAATAACCTAAATTAATGTCCGGATATAAAGCCACGATGCCTAATTATTTATTCAGAATGTTGAAAACTGGAACATTCTGAATAAATAATTAGGCATGGCTTTATATATAACATTTACGTCACAACATGGTGTATCGAGCAAAAAATTGGATAGGCCTGTTGGTCTTGTAGTTAATGGCTTCTATTCACCCAGAACAAATCTTTCAGTGATGTGCCCATTGTTTCTAGTTGTAATTTGTAATAATTAGGTATCTTAAAAACGATATAAGTATGTTTATCAGCTATTTGGTTGCCATTGTACAGGCGCTGTCTAGTTTTGGATCAGGTGGCCGTTTGTAAATTGTCCCAAGATGTTATATTATAATTTAATAAGTCCAATTTATTCAGAAAAATATTTTAAAGCTATTAATAGTTTAAAATCAAGTTTTGTCTTAGAAAAATAGAGATTTTTGAGGAATTCGAATACTGAAATATTCGATTAACTGACGTATAAGTATATTTTTTTGTATATTAGAAACTAAAAGTCTATTTGAAAATACTCTAAGTAAGACAGTCCCATTCCAAAAGATTATATAACATCACATTACACGCAAGAGAATCAGAGTAGTAATGGTAAAACTCAAATAACAATACTCAGAAATAATATATAAACCAAATTTAACGTAAATGAAACCGCGAAAAGCATACAAACAAAGCACTTTAAATTGAGAGAAAACATTTGAGAGGAAAATAAAAATACAGTCGTTTAACGAAGGAAAACACGAATACTGCTAATCTTCTAGTGATTGACAGAGCAAACACTCGCGAGGAAAGGGCTCTAACCCGTTCCAATTCTAACGTTGCCGGTCAGATGTTCCAATAAGAAATAAATAACTAGCCGCTTCGTCTGCCAATGCGCCCGTTTGATGCAACAGTAGCATTATGCTGATAGTTGCGCAACTGTCTAAATGGGATTTTAATCTCTATAGAGAAGTTATAGATAGAAAAGAAGTAACTCCATTTTGTCATCGATCCGAAAGCCTGGTTCAAAATTACTGATGTTGAAAACACGAATAATCCTCCCATCTATCACGCGAAAATTACTGAACGAGTAGTTTTATACATCAGAATAGCGCACAAACTATAACAAACAAATATAATACGGGCGAAGCCACAGGGAAAGGTTATTTAAAAATAAATGGCAGAATAAAAGAAAAATAACATTTCAATCAAACATAACGTAATGATACTGTAAACTATTAAAAAAATAGTTATATCACCGCATAGATACTTCACGAGAAAGTGATTACGTTTGCAATAATAACAATTCCTCGAAGTACTACCTCATAAGAAGAAAAAGTGCTTATGATATTTGAAATTTAATAGTAACGACACAATAACAACCAGTAAATAATGAAAGTAATACAGCGAGACCAACAATACACCGTCACACGCTCTCTCATGGAGAAAAAAAATCAATAGCTATATAATTAAAAGTGTATCAACGAGCACAACACTATTCATCAATCTGTGAACATTATTTCTTTATAAAGTTTTACTTTTCTTCTCTATACACTATCGATATTTTAATCGTAAAAGATCTCGTTCGATATCGATTTTTTCGCGCAACCTTTGCGCGCGCGTCTCGTAACACATACTGAACATTATCTTGTCGCAGTTTTTCGAAATGGAACGTTATTTTAAATTTAGTTTGGATTTGGAACGAATTTATTGCGGCGAAATGAATGTGGCCGTTTAAATTATATTTATGTTCAATAAAAATATAAACATGGTGTACAATTTTCTGAAAATTTACATTTTAAATATTACATTCTGGCAATATCTTACACAGATCGTTTGAGTTACAATTCATATTATGTTTTATGGTTAATACACTCGATGGATATAATAAATAAACTAAATTAAATAAAACAATTTTAGAAATTAAGTGATGTTATGTCTTGTAGTTTCCGGTGTCACCACGACTCTAGATAATATATTTGTTTTTCTCTCATACTGTTTAATCTTTGATACCTAAATTTTATTCATTTTAGTAACATTATCAATGTGAAATATTTCATGTTTTGTACATATTCACTTTTACAAGGAGTTCTCGCTTTAGTTTTATGACTGTGTATTTTTCGTCGCCTGGATTGCTGTTAGGATGTCTGATGTTCGATTCCTGGTAATTTTATTTTTCCTAATAGGTATATTCAGTCAACAGAAATCGTTCTGAATTTATTATAAAAATATACCTAACTAGCTGCCTGCCTGGCTTCGCACGGGTGTCATATCGTAGTTTTTTATACCTTTATTGCAATTCCTACATTATTGCAATTTTCGTAGGGATCTCAAATTTTTTTGACAGTGAAGTATAAATATGTTACTCCCCGATAATGTAGTTTTTTAATGGTGAAAGAATTTTTGAAATCGGGCCATTAGTTTTCAAGTTTATTGATTACATACAAAAATACAAATCTTTTTAATATTAGTATAAATAATGTCAATGGATTTATGGATATCCAGTTTTTGGGTCATGCAGATGCTAAATCATAAAAAACATTCTTCCTCAGAGTGTAATTGCGCGTCGCTTAACGCAAACCAACAAAATGCAAACCATTGATTTCAAAAGCTTATTCCTGGAGAACGGAACGTAAATCATGGAAATTAGGTCATTCACAGCTGAGCGCACTGACGGACGGTGCGTGCCCGCTCAAGAACCAGCGTCTTTTGATATTTTCATTAAAACTACAATGTTATTAGTATGTTGACGGGTTTGACGTAGCCCGGTTATCGACGAAAATATAATGAAAGTCAATTCTGTGTACATAACCTAATTATTTAATTTTACGGTCTGTATATTTTTACTTGTTTTTGAGTCGCATATTTTGTATAAGTCTACTTTTCATAGGCATTTTGCGAGACTATTTTAACAAGAGAAGTAATTGCATTCCATTGTTGCAAGTTGTATAATTATTGGGATGTGACGCCGCCATATTTGAATAATGAAATAATTTATAAACAAACCCTACCCTACTAATATAATTAAATGAAAGTTTAGATAGATTATACTTTACTAATATTTAAAGTTTGGAGTTGCATGATTATACATTTTTATTATGCGTGAATTAAAGCCCATTATTGACCTTAAATATAAACTATATACATTATACCTTTTTTGGTACCGCAAAAACTATTTAACGCATTTTGATGAAAATTGCAACAATAGGTACACCAGAAACATAAGAATAACATGTAAACACGTGATATCCAAACGAGTAATGAACATGTAAACACGTGATGCGCTACACTAAATCAGGGTCCCTAAATCCTTAAAAAGAGAAGTTTAATAAGAGTTCGGGCCCTAATTCTCTAACCAATTTTCAAGGCCACCTCGATTTAGGACCCTGATTCAGGGTAGTGTAATAGTCGTATAAAACTAGTTTAGAAAATAGCACTTATTATTTTTTGGCCTTTATCCAGTGAAATGCATAACTCGAAGAATTATTCCATATGATTTAAACATTAATATAGTTATCTCTATAGATTTGAACCTTACATTATTATGCTTTAGTTAATAATCTGAGATTTGAAAAAAACTTTCTATATGTCACAAGTCAATAACAACAGCTGTTGTATTAAAAATAATGACAGTGTAGTTCTAACGACATCGGAATTCAGATATATTGCCACAATAGTAAATTGCGAGAGGTCGTCAAACTTTACGAAGCCGATTTTGTATTCTCGATGTGAACAAAGATTACTATTAAAACATACGATAAGTGTATGTAAATTGTTCAATAATAGTGGCCAGATGGCTTTATCAGTAGTTTAAGATTCTATCTAGATTTCAGACAATGAGATACCCGCGGGGTAAAACAGCTAAGTACTTATTTGTTTTTTTTATTCGGTTAGAGCCTATGTTCTGTGGTCACATATCATCGGTGGGGGTAACTAGAATACCTACGTATGAATTAAGTTGACGTATAGACCAGCACTGCGCCATCCCTTCCAACTACAAAGTAAAAATTAACTGCAAAGCGTGAAAGAGAGAAAAAACTCGTGCGGCCTGTGATAGGTACTGTCCACAAAGTAGCATTGTCTCTTTCTAGAGAGTGGTCAATTTTGTGAGGTTATGGCGCAGTCCTGGTCTCTACGTCAATGGTATGAACTTAATACCAAAGAGAATAGAACAGTCAATTCTTTAAAATGTGAGACTAGTTGCAAAAAATTACTCTAGCTATAATAACTCTATGGCTGGATTACATGCCCTGGTTAGATGTTATTAAAATAAAGAAGAAGAATGTGTGACCCATACTAATAGAAAAACGGAAAATGTTCGACGTTTAACTAGATAGATAATCGTGTTTAAAATTACAAATATTCACTGCTTATGACTGTAAACAATCTAATCTTACCCATTTATTATGTTACAATAATTAATTTGACAATATGTAAACTGTGAACATGAAACAGGAGGGAATAATTTGGCGCCAAATAATTGTATAACATGTCTCATTCATCCAATGTTCCTTTGCAAGCCAACTCTTTTAATTTCACCTTGACGTTGACATCGGTTTACTGTTCTAATTTCAAAACTTTTTGTTTTCCTATGCAATGAAACTGCTTAAAACTGTTTAAATATATTTTAATCGGCGATATCTTTTTCGCTTATATAGGTGTTGGGCTCAGACAGCATTCCTAGCGGTACAGAAGCTGGGTCCACTCAGCATTCCATCAAGATACCAGTATTTAAGGTCAGAAACGCATTGGAAGCAAGATTTTGAAAATAGCATTTTAAAAATCGGCTAGATTAGTCATAATCTAAAAAAGAAAATTATTAAAGTAGTAATTAGTCGCAAACAACCTGTACCGCGCCATCCCTTTTAATTAAAAAGTAAATATTGACTGCAAAGCGTGAAAGAGAAAAATCTCGTGCGGCCTTTGACAGGTATTGTCCGTAGCGTTGTCTCTTTCTAAAGAGTGGTCAATTTCGTGAGGTTAAGTAAGACGCAGTCCTGGTCTCTACGTCAATACAAATACCCAATACGATATTTTTTAAATTATGGTACTAATCTTTACTAATATTATAAAGCTCAAGAGTTTGTTTGATCTCGGGAACTACAGGTCCGAAATGAAAAATTATTTTACTGTTGGATAGCCTATATATCGAGGAAGGCTATAGGCTATACAACATCACGCTACGACCAATAGAAGCAGAGCAGCAATGAAAAATGTTGCAAAAACGGGAAGCATTTACGAAGACGAAGTTGCGCGGGTCAGCTAGTAATTAATAAAGGATAAACACAATTTCTTGAAGAATTTAGATCATAACAACAGATGTCTTTTGCTCGTGTGTTTTATTATGACGAGTGACTGAAATCATAATATTTCAAATGCTTTAAATGCCATTGTTACTGAAACAAACATACATCAAATTTGAGACATCAGAAAGTTCTAGTAAAAGTTTTCATATTAGCTTTGCCAGACTTGTTTTGTCTAATTAAAATCAATTTTGACGTGATAACGTCTTAAAAATCGAAATCGTGCACGCACGAAAAAGTGTCACGTTATTGGTTGGTTGCTAAGCAACGCGAATGGCGATATGTCATCAATGTTTTCTTATGACGTTATCACGTAAAATTATAAACCGACTTTACAACAACCATTTTTATTCTGTTGAAAATTATTGTTAAAAATAAAATTTTAGAGAACTAGGGTGTTCTTTAAAAGGGGGGAGGGGGGTGGCTACGTATAAGGTTTGCAGTAAGCAGTAATCTTAATAAGTACTTTTTATTATCCTACAAATATTACAAATGCGAAAGTTTGAGAGGACGTTATACGAGTAGATGCTTGTTGCTCTTTCACGCAAACACTCCCGAACGAATTTTGATGAAATTTTACAATAACTAGTTTCTTCTGGGAGAGGTAACTTGACGCGGGCGAGGGTAGGGTGTGCATTTGATCGACGCCGAAACGGTAAGAGTGTGTAGTTCGCGCAATTTCCTGACAACGCGCACCAAATGTATGGCGAACATTTGAAAATTCACGAGTCTGGGGGACAAGCTAGTGTTATATAATTATATCTATAAGCCATATTACGAAATGACGACGAAAGATTTAGCATAAAATGTCGAGACGATGTATGTATTTTTGATGTACCTAGGTATTTTTGTCTCGGTCAAGGAACGGAATGGAGGCCAAAAAATGGAAGGTTGTCATTGTTATTTTTTATGTAATATTATTGTGTTATGAGTAACTTTGACATTGAGACAAGAGTAGCAGAAAGGTGAGAATTACATTGCTCGATAGAACACAATTCACTCAGCTGTAGTACGTAGTACTATTACTTATTCTGTGGCTGTAGTTAGTTTAGTTCATAATGTGAAGTGTAATAGAGTTATTTATTTTGTCACTGTGAGGCCTTTCTCACACGATTTTCATAGATTTGCAACAGACACATGCGGAATAGAAAATGTCCGTGATAAGAAATATGATGTTACGACTACACGAACGGCTTTGTAATTAATTAAACAAAAGCAGTAAAACTAGTACTTACATGCATTTTATTCGTTCATTAAAACTTGATTTTAATGCGACATTTAGATTTTCTTTCGTACTATATGAACTGTTAAACTTTTATTTATTTGTAATACTTAATACCAATCTTTATAATGTTTGCGTTACAATTTTTAACACAACTTATTTTTTATTTAATCTCTTATTTATTTAATGGCCACATTTACTCTTATTAAAAAAAAAACACTAGCCCGTAGCACTAACCAATAATTTAAAAAAAGTGTTCAAATTCCCGCCAGATTAGTTGTCAAAAAAAATGACGTTTGACAGTTTTATTTTTTAATAGTAGCGAAGTAGGCAAGAGTCACGTATAGACTGACATGGATTACACGCATTATCCTGGCTCAAGGTAAGCCAGTAGGACTCGGCCAACCGGTGGGTGGGTCGTTCCACACGGCTGAACTTCATAGCAATTATTCTGCATTGTTTTGTTTGTCAACTACTGTATATTGATCAGATAATTATGGATAATTGATTTAATTGCGGTCATTGATGCCCAGCAGATCTGATTCACTTTATTGAGGACTTTGTTGAATTCATTGATGTGTTACATTTCGAGGTTAAATAACGTTAGCAAATTGTTAGATCAATAGATAGTTTACCGTCTATCAATAAGTCAGTCTCCTGTAATATCCGAAATTTAAACCTCACAAAATTAACTTTGATTACTAGGTTTTCTCGACAAAACTGGACCAGCTTTGGATACAATGTAATGTAAGGTTCAATAATTGCATGTAAGGTAGCTTGAAAGACTTATTAAAAAACATTGTTTTTTTAATCGCGATAGCTTATACTGATGGGAATCAATTCGCAGGCAACAGAGAGTCATAAATAAGGTTTTAATGTGCTAAAAAACCTTTTTAGTAACATTTTGGTGTTTGTTATTAAAAAGGCAAGTAAGCCGTTTGTCCAGTCAGGCCGGATAAGATACTTTATCTTTACTGTGGGACCGATCGAATGAAGAAGACTTCATTAGGGTCTACTCACACTTAATATAAAAACTAATATTACAAACTCAGCTATAATATAATATAATATCTTAGGACAACTCACACAACGCTATCTGATCCCAAACTAAGCAGAGCTTGTACTATGGCAACCAGACAACTGATAAACATATTTATATATTTTCTAAATAATAGTTAAAATAACATAATTATGCTAATTTGAAATAACAGACGTAGTAGTTAGGTTATATTATAAGTTATAACGAGTAACGTATTTTCAATATTTCACAATAATATCTATCACTGCCATCTAGCGGAGAGTAGCAGCGGTGAAGCATATTATTTTAGCGTTGTATGTATTTATTTAAAGCAGTATTTAACAGTAGCACTGTAGTATTTATTCTTTGATTATATGATGTCTAGATGAAGCGTTCGTCCAGTAAGCCTTTAAAATATGAAGTTTGTGTGGCTAGTGCTATTTTTTCCCGTTAGATGGAAAAATATAGAAATAAAATTTAATTTACTTAAACTAAAACAAGGTCTTGATCCCAACGTAATATTATCCGAAGGAATAGAAAAAAAAAGCTAAAACATCTGATGGCTGTTTTAATCTGTCTAAACTTACGCTTTTAGGCGTAAATTTTGACAGATTTTTTGCATTAAATCTAGACATTATACAGAATGATTTTTAATATACTAATAACCTACCGCTCGTGGTTTCTTTACATAACACTAAATAACTTTGTAACACCTACCACTTGTTTTTGGAGTTATGGCTGTATCCACATATAGAGTAGTTTAGGAGGAAAATAGAGTAGCTAGCTAAGTGGAGTAAAATCACTATTTACTCAACATGACAAAGGAACAACGATTTTATTCCAGGGTTTCTCAGATGTGTGGTAAATGGTGTACATTCAAAGTAGTTATAAAAGTTTAAAAAAAAAACTCCTTATTATTATTTTTTCGTTATAGTGATGTAGTTTATTATACATAGCAAATGGCTATAGAAATAAAAAACGAGGGAAGTCTTGAAAGTCGCTTTGACCCGTTTGTGGTTTATATGTCTGTCCCCCTAGTACCATAGCGTTGTCCCATTATAAATGGCGACAAGTGACACTATTTTGTCCCAGTAGTTTTATACAAGTGATATCAATATTTTGGTTTCAGAAGTCACATAGCCATAAAGTATACTTTTTTTAACCGCCTTCATAAAAGGTGGTTCTCTGTTTGACCTGTATGTATGTATATTAGCTACCTACTGTCGTAGGTAGCTTTCGAAAAATCTACTAACGGCAGTGAAAAGAGGCGTGAAGAAGCACTTTGCAAGTGAGCAAGGTAAGTACAGTCAGTGCTGCACACAGTGTTGTACTGTCTGGCCTTGTGTTTGGACTCTATTTCCACTTAACATCAGATGGAAAAAAGTAATTTGCTTACTTATAAATAATAAAAAAAAGCTAGTAATCTGATTTAGATGGGATTTTCACAATACGCATATTTTTGCGAAGGTTTCAGTGTTTAAAAAGTTGTCCTAGCTTAAAAAACACCAGAGATACAGACTAAAACATGTAGTCAGCGAAATTTGCATTCCGTGATGTGCTTTATATATTTCTCCTTCAGCCGTTTTTTTTTTCTTAAAAATACCCACCAAAAAGCGCTTGAGCAGAAAAATGTTAAGAATCTGCGATCCTCTCCTTTTTGAAGTAGGTTAATTGTAATAGACCAGCCAATTATGTGTACGTAATTTACTTCTAGATAGTTTAACGCTCTGATTGGTTCGGTGGTTAAAACTGAACACGAAAGCGATAGTATATATTTCTATGAAGAAGAATTCTCTTAATTGACCAATTTATTTCTCAAAAAGAGATTAGAAGTCAAAAAGAGTATTGTCTATATGTAGGCATAGTAGGTATCTATCACGTTTCATAGCTCTTATGGAATGCTCTTTTTTATACTCTATAAGATTTCAGTACTCAAATAATCTATACTAATATTATAAAGCTGAAGAGTTTGTTTGAACGCGATAATCTCAGGAACCACTGGTCCGAATTGAAAATATTCCACTGTTGGATAGCCCACTTATCGAGGAAGGCTGTAGGCTATATAACATCACGCTACGACCAATAAGAGCGGAGCAGCAATGAGAAATGTTGCAAAAGTAAGAAAAATTACGCAAACGGAGTTGCGCGGAACAGCTAGTCTATACTAATATTATAAAGCTGAAGAGTTTCTTTGTTTGTTTGAACGCGGTAATCTCAGGAACTACTGGTCCAAACTGAAAAAATATTATTTTGCTGTTTCCCCGAGGAACTTGTACGGTTATGATATTTTCCATGCAAAAACCATTTAACTTTAGGGCCTAAACATTACCTTTTGTAATTTCTAAAAAAAATAACGTTTAAACGTTACTTGTCATTTTTAACCACCTATAGGTTTTTCCAAACTGTAAATAAAAGTGTAAGTACGCCTTAAGTACAGCTTTTCATTATAATATTGAAATGTAACCTGTTTTAATAAAAACTTGACGAGATGAGTCCAGTGTTGACCACCACTTTTTATGTGCTTAAAACAAGTTAAAAACAATGTTCCAAACACGATTCGTGGGATTGTTTGTTTACTTGCATTCTCTCACTCTCTCTAGCTTATTTGTATTAGTGATGAAGAAAGGGATAGATATAAGACATCAGCTGCTCGATGAACAAAAGGTACAAGTGCATTGTATATTCACTGAACAGATAAGAAGTACAAAAGGGTTGAACCCAAATCAAGGCACACCTGAAGGCCTACTACTGTAATGAAAACGACGTTTCGATCAAAAATCTATACTAATTTTTTAGATATATTTCGGGACTTAATCGCGTGAATTATTTAAAGGTACGAACGTTTTATTTACCCGACGTTTCGATCAAATTGCACGGACGACCCGTGACCACTGATCGGTGTAATTCCAATCTAATATGTTTAAAAATCGCGAAAGTTGAAAAACAATATACTAATATTATCAAGCTGAAGAGTTTGTTTGTTTGTTTGAACGCGGTAATCTCAGGAACTACAGATCCGAATCCAAAAAAATCTTTTACTGTTGGATAGCTCATTTATCGAGGAAGACTATATAACATCACGCTACGACTAATAGGAGCGGAGCAGCAATGAAAAATGTTGCAAAAACGGGGAAAATTTACGCATACGAAGTTGCGCGCGTCAGCTAGTGAGGTAATATACAGAGCCAGGAACATATATTTAATCCACTCGTTTGAGAAAACCGTCCATAGGTTTAAACTTTTTGTGCTTATCCAAAAAAATATTAGAATAGTCCCCGTAAACTTAAAAAAATTAAATAAACGAGAATGCACGAATGTCGTTAAAAAGAAAGGAAGTAGGCTTACTGGGTACAGCCATAGTGTATGAGCCAATTTCCACACGGGGAAATAAAATTGTTAGACCGGCTTAGTATTTACTCTTATTCGATTATAATATCCATCCGAATGAATCTCAATGACCGTAGGTAGGTACACTTGCGATAATATAATTATATGTGTCTTCTAACCTACAAAATCACTAACCTCGACGAAATATCGTAAAATATATTGTTTGTATTCATTCCGAGTGACTTATTTGACGTATTAGTAGAGAAGTGCCGTCTATGGCTTTGGTCGACTAGGCGACAGGCATTTCTGTCTCTAAATATGTTTAAAAAACTACTAAACGAAATTAGATGCGGTTTTCACAGCTGCTTTATTGCAGATCTAACTTAAAATCTTGTAAATGTTTCATCTCGATACCCCGCCTTGAAGTAGAGTTATACTATGGGTTTATCGCAAATGTATAGGATTACGATGTAGCTTTAAAATCTACACAAAAATTGAAATATAAAAAACCCTAATTGCTTAAAATTAAGTAACTCAAAAATTATACAGCTTCGCAGTTCAAAATCTATCAAACCGTTTAGGCTCCAAGAGGTCACAACGGTTAGCCAATATTGTCTGTTTACGTCGCCATATTGATTTTTGCTGACGTCATATAGCCCATCACACTTCGAGTTTGGAGCTTCCGAACTTTTGACACCTCACACTTCAAAATTAGTCAAACCGTTTACGCCGGCTCCACACGTTGGCCCCAACGTCGATCCCAACGCCACTAGTCCAACGTGTGGATCTAGAAAATAGGTTTGGCGCCAACGTTGGGTCACGCGTTGGACGATTGCCTTACAATACCCATTTACATATGCGCGAAAACCAGAACCCCGCCTATTATAGCTCAGTCGGGTATTGATAAAATTAAGTACAATTTCTTACCTTAGTTTCGAGTCGTTCCGTCTCATTCTTGTAATGTGTGCGTTCACTTTCCACTTTGTCTAGTTTACCCCTCAGGGTTTCAAGCTCCTCCTGCAAAAAACAACCGAATATATTAATAAATAGAGTCTAGATTTCTATGTATTTTACAACTAATGATAGGAAACGTGCACTGCGTCTCGTCTGTTTGTCAACAATTATAGAAACTGCATGTTTGTAACTTAAGAAATGGGCCTAGTACTCGGTTATTACCCAGTACTCGGTATACTCGGCCGTTTTGTGAGTACTTATACTCGTATTCGGCACAATAACTCGGTTACACAGCCGAGTTACACGTTACGCTTAAATTGCATTCTTTTAACTATACCTCTTAACTCTATACCCTTTAACTTGTAATGTTGGTTAGTGAATAAAAAAGAATGATTGTTTCAAATAGTTAAAAACTCACAGTAGTTTAACTATTGAGAGATGCTGATTACTGGCAAGCCACGCGACAATGACCAACCAGCGTAAGCTAAACCGAGTCACTCGGCTCGGTAAACATAATATCGAGTAATATTCGGTACTCGGTTTAAAACTTGTACTCAAAGATGTAGTAATAACTTTTATAGTACTAGCTTTCATAGAAAGTAGTTGTTATTTGTAGGTAAATAATCATATTTTATGGTTCTTGGGCTTATTAGCTTATATGGCCTGTTGGTCTAGTGTTTAGTGAATCTGGCTGTGAAACCGAAGATCGTGGGTTCAATTCCCATTAAGGATAAATCTTTGTGTGATGAGGACGATTATTTATGTTTATGTGTAATTAGTAGAATTAGAAGTATAGAACTATCGCTTACCAGTCGTATGATTGCCATAGTACAGGCTCTGCTTCATTAGGGATCAGATGGCCATATGTGAGTTGTTGACATTAATGACAAGAATTATGATTTATTTTCTCCCCAATCATTACAAAGTGCGCAGACACAGATCCGCTCTATCGCATATCTCGATCACCGCTTTCGTTCTAAGCGTCATTGTTAGCAACAAAAAAAATATTATCGTCATTATAGTGCTCGCGCTTAGCTCTATATTTGCTAATGAGCATGATTGTTTAAGTAAAAATTGTTGTAAACATGATTGTTTGTCAAATTATAACAGATTAAGTAATAATAATAATAATGAAAATGTAATTGTATTTTTTTTAAACATAACTAGCAATGTGGGATTGAGTCCCACATTACTAGCAATCTTGTTAACCCCTCCAGTTAAGCTCAAAGACTTGTGTTAGGAGTGGGTTCACGTCTGTAGTATAATGGGTAGGATTCAAAACCGTGACCTCACGATTGCGAGACCGATGCCTTAGCTATTAGGCTATCACCGCTTCAAATTTCAGTACTATTCAACGTTATTCTTGATATAGTGCAAGCCTGAAAGTAGTTTGCTCAGAATCAGTAACACAATCTAATGGGATAGTTTTTGGACCGTGTTACATTTTTCAATTATTTATTTAATCAATTATTAATTATTTCATTAATCATTCTAACAGTCCAAATTTTGTTCACAATGTGATGTGAAATGTAATCATTACTTATTTATCAATAATAACCATGCATTACGTACTACGGGACGCAATGAGCACGATAGCGAGAAGAACACAAGACAACTTGAATGGCTTATAACTCTGCAAGTTTTCAATATTTTTATTTTCTCTTAAGCTATTGCATAGCTTCTATCGCGGGCCTTGAGCGCGGGGCCGAATCCAGAAATTCCGTAACGAAAAAACCTTACGCTCCCCACTCCGACGGGCACAGCGGTGATACTTTTTACTTTTGCCATCTATCAATGAATAGCAGAACTTTTAATGACTTTTTTTTTAAATTTAAAATACACAACTTTTTTAAAAATTAAAAAAAAAAAAAAATTGTTATTTTTTAAATTAAAAAAAAAACAATTTTTTTTAAAGAAAAAAAAATTCAAACATTGTTTTTTAAATGCTTAAGTTGATAAAAATACTTTGCAATAGCTTTACCGCGGCAGTCCCCGAGAGCCACACATTTTTTTTTATTATGTCATTTCTTGAAGTATAAATCTTGTTGGGGTTTCTGAGCTTTGCACTATACCAAAAATAACCTTGTATATTAATAGTCATAGAGGTTTGTATATAAGAAAATTAAAAGCATGGCACGGAAAAGTTATACCCGTGCGAAGCCTATGCACGACTAATTAAAAAAAAACACTTTCCCATTCAAAAATAGAACAGAATAAGGGCCAACCCACACATAAGCAGCATATACGTTACACAACGGACATACCGTTTGATTTCTAATCGCAGAGATCGGATAGCTGCAATTATGAGCTGTCATATATACGGTTACGTCATGCGGAAATGCTATACGATGTAAGAAATGTGTGTAAAAAGTTAAGTACGTGCAAGTAAGGAGTTGAAGAGAGTTGTGTATTTATTCGGATGTGAATCAAGAATCTTAGAGGAAACTCTGGATGACTACGTCGTAAGTACGAAGTTAAAATTAGAAAAGGTTTCGATTGCGAGCACTAGCTCTTCTTTGTACAGTTCAAATGTGATTAAAATGATGATTTTTTTTTTTGTTGTTGTAAAACTGAAAAACTAAAGAACCGATTTTAAATTTCTTTTACCTATAGAATGCGACAATATCAGGTAGTAATATAGGCTAAAAAAATGCCTTTGAAAATTGCGAGTGAAGCTAAATTACAAAATTGAAAAATATGTATGTACGTTAATGGCTGCTGTTTAAACACATATACGTGTTTGTGTAGGTATTTTAATATCACATGCGGAATTGTTTTATAATTTTTGTTTTCGTTGAAATTGATTGCCATAACAGAAATTGGTTAGGAGGACTTTATAAAAGTTTGGGCTGTAAAAACCATACCTGGTAACAGAACCACAATCTGGTAATTTTATTTTTTAGTACTCGAACCACAAATAGTTTCCAAAAAAAAAAAGATAAACTACGCTATCTGATCCCAAACAAAGCAGAGCTTGTACTATGGAAACCAGACAACTGATAAACATACATACATATTATTGATAAATAACACCCAGACACAGAATAAACAATCGTGCGTAGCAGTCGGACACACTCCCACATACAGAGGCAGTCGTCAATCAAGTAAATTCGACTTAAAATATAATAACGTCGAGCTCGGCTTTCTTTCTCAACCAATATTTTGCTCATTAGATAATCATAGAAAATTCATCATAAAATATCGCCAAAAACAATATCGAGCTCTACTTTCTATCTCGACCAATATTCTACATATAACGTGAAGTATTTCGTAACTGACGACATTTAGACCGTAAACAAGACAGCGGAAATATCTATGCTTTCCATAACAAGGCAAGATTACGATAGATCTTACTAATTAATAATGTATAACTATGATTACTGCGATTAAATGATCGGCTCCCTACAACGATCGAAAACAGAAACACAAACACATAGAGGCGTACGTACACATATCTCGGTCGAACTCAGTCGAATGTCAACCAGGGGCTGTACTATGAACTATTTTAGCCGGTCAATTGAAGATGAAAATAAACTGTCCTGCTAATTTCATACCATAATCCTGCCAAAAAGCAGGCGAATCAGTGATGACATCACCAAACCGGTGAGCGACCTATTGTCTATTTGACAATTCTTTGCAAGTGCAAAGAATTGTCTAACAGACAATAGGTCGCTGAAGTGGTGACAAGTGTCAGCACTTCAGCGACTGACATGAGTCAGGTTCAAATATGAAGTTAGTTGAACTTCATCCTCACTTGAAAGATAATTTATATGATCATGGTACAGCTCCAGGGCTGCGCACATTAAGAATTGAGATCGCCGTACATGCGCGTCTGTGTGTGCGTGGATTTTCCGTTGAGCTGTGAGCCGACCCTACATATTTTGCTGCTACGAGTACTGCAATTAAATCTTATGAGATACGAAGTAAGATTCCTGAGATTACGATACGAACCGGATGTGACGATTCATTGGTTACAATACAAATACCGTGATTGTTTTTATTGTTCTGGTAACACTAGCTTCCGCCCGTAGTTGCGTTGGAGTGAATAATTTATGCTTGTTTATTTTTGCCTGATTACAAAGAAGTCATATAGTAAGGGTTATGATTTTAGCAGTATATGTATGTATGTGTGTAGATTTTGCGAACGAGCGACAATTTGCTTAGGCTACTTTTTTGCGCTTTGACAGTTATTTTTTTAAATATTGTTCAGAAAGGGCTCAATGAGCATCATTATTTCGAAGATTAATGTGAAGCAGCGGTAGCCTAATGGCTAAGGCATCGGTCTCGCAATCGTGAGGTCGCGGGTTCGAATCGTACCCATTATACTACCGACGTGAACCCACTCCTAACACAAGCCATTGAGCTTAGCTGGAGGGGTTAACAGGATTGCTAGTAATGTGGGACGTAAATCCCACATTGTTAGTTATCTTTAAAAAAAAAAACTTTATCACTCTTAGCTTACATACAGTAAGCAGATACACAATGTTCATATTAACTCGATAATTTAGAATATCCTAATGACATATGACATATCGTCAGAAACTTGATTCATATTCTACTAGTTTTGCTATGGAAAAATGTTATATCGCTGTATAAAGGCAGCGTGAACTTAGGTAGGAATAAAGAAAAATGGTGACAACCCTAACCATATACAGTAGCATCACATAGAACACAATGTGTCTCGGTCTATTTGCGATGCGACTGCACTCGTTTGCATTACAACTGATTGTGCTGAGCTCTGTGAAATGAGCCAATGTGTTATTTGTACCTAGTTACATATACCTACATATAACTGTTGCTATGCACCATGTATAATACCTACTTACTGTAGGACTGACAGCAGCAAACATCGGCGACTTGTTTACGTGGGAATTTTTCAATTTTTCGGTTTAAATAGTGGCCCGCAACATGACAATTAGGTAGCCCAGGCCCTAATTTGTCATGTACCTAACTGGCATGCCTAGTTCTGTTTTATTGGCATGTGTATTTTCTACTAGCGTTGCATATAGCATCCACACGTAGAAAACACAACTATAACCGTATATTACTTCCCATGAAACAGTTACACCAACAATTAAAACCAGTATGGGAATGAAAGTTCTTCCCGTAGACTCGGTAAAGCCGTAAATATATTGTCTGTGGTTTACTGTTTAAGTAAAAAAATACTCTTTTCCGTCGGATTAAGTCAAATGAAACCGTTTTACTATCCGCATTAAGTGTTTCCGTGTTCAAAATAGGTATAAGACATGCGATGATTATTTTTTACTTCAAACGCTTGGCGTGGTAAAACCTTATGCTCTGTACTCACATTCGGTTTTACTCGATAGTTTTACTCCAAAACGAGTAAAAATTAACGAGCAAAAATCACAACTCGAAAGCTGATATCGAGTCGGTTCGATAGAATCAAATTCCTTCGCACCTACTCGAAGTGAGCCGTCAACTGTGAACTAGACTAGACTAATGGCATCGAATAGAATGACGTTGTTGCGCGTGCAACACTGAATTGTTCACATGAGATTAGCAGTTGTACGCGCGCAACGATGTCATTCTGCCGTCATTCTATTCGATTAGCGTAAACTTTAATCGAATAGAATGCCATTTGCCTTGGGGTCCAGGTACTAAACGTCGCGCGTCGCTCGATAGATAAATGCTGAACGACAGCCCATGTCGTGATTTTTACTCGACGTGTTTGCTCGATCGAGTAAACCGTATGTGAGTACGGAGCTTAAGATTAACCAACGTACGGGCTTTTACAGTAATACGTACATATATATCTATTAGCTTGTTTTAAATTATAATACTCATTATCTCGTAATGAAATTTCTTGTTGGCAGAAAGTGAAGTTCCAGTACTGATTAAACCTATTCGCCATAATTGGCGGTTGTCTCGTGCGCCGGCGCAATGTAAGTAGTGATGCGACACAACAGTAAAATCGTGTACCAATAATAAATTATATTTATTAGAATATTATCGGGATTTAATCGCGTGAAATATTTTTAAAGGTGTACGAATTGCACCGATCGTGGTCACGAGTCGACTTTGCAATTCTTCAAACCTATAAATATTTTACGTGATGAATTCGCGCTAATATTCTAATAGGTATGTGCAAAAATTGCGAAAGTTTTACAACAAATTATATTTGTTTTTTATTAACTAAGTATGATTATAACTTTTAAACTTACGCGTTGCATTATGTAAACAATTTGGTCGAAATGTCAATCATAAGGTAAATATGCTTGACGTTGACCTGGTTTATACTACTACACTATGATACTAACTAAAAGTAACAATTAATAAACATATTTTTGAGAGTTTAAGTGTAACATTTATTTGCATACAAAAATTAAAGAACTCGTTTTACTTTTTGTACCAAAGTAAAAACAACAAGTCAGACATTAAATTTTACCTCGATTTAACCTTATTCTTGATTAGATATACTTAAGCTATTTCTCCTTGCTTGAATTGAGGCCAAAATTATAAAAAATGACATCTTTATCACAGGAAAACGTTAACACAATAACTTCTCTAAAATTGATGGCATCAGTCACACATTCATTTTCAATGCTTTACACTATTAAAACATCAACACCGCCTAAATTAACCTATTAAAAAAATATCGGGGCTATCTTTTTCCATACATAAAGGAGAAACAAGGAGACCCATTATCGCCGAAGTTATTACTGTCATATACTACTAGAGGAAGTCTTCAAAATGCTGGCAGCTGATTAGACAGAGAAGGGCATAAGATATAGGAAATTATCCAATCTCCGCTTTGGCGATGACATTATCCTTTTCTCGTCCAATACCCAGGAGGTGACACAAATGCTTAACGTGCTTAACATCGCAAGCCTCGAGGTTGGACTTCATATGAAAATGTCGAAAACCAAAGTGACGACGAACAGACCGCATTACAAATCGAGGCGGGAGCAGCGGAGGTTGCATACGTCAAAATATACGAGTATCTCTATTTCGGCCAAGTAGTCTCTTTTCAGTTGAGATAAGATAAAGAGGTCGCAAGACGCATCGATAGCGCCTGGGAGAGCTATTGGTCCATGAAAGATCTTATGAAGGGTGATCTTCCTCTACCTTTTAACAAGAGACTTATGGGCATTCTCCCCATTCTAACTTACGGTTCGCTAACATGGTTCTTAAGGATAATATAAGTACAACACGCACGAATGGCTCAATCAGGAGGCTAAGTACGGTTTTCTTGTTCGCCCAGGTAAAACCAACTAACATGGTTCATGATGATCAATTCAGCAGATGTCCACGCTCGAGGTATGCTGAAGAGCAATGGAACGGAGTATTTTGGGTATCAAATTGACAGGCCGGATTAGGAACACCACAATCCTTTCCAAAAATCACATCACTGATGTCACTCAAAAAGCTGCCATTTTGAAATAGGACTGGACACATGTGCCGCATGCCAGATGACTTTTGGGCCAAACGAATTACAAATTGGACAACGCGGTAGTCCATCTCGCAGATGGCGAGATGAATTAGACTCCTTCGAAAAACATTGGTCTCAAACATCGACTGACAGAGTGAGGTGAGGAGGGTGTAGGGCCTTTGCCCTGCAGTGGGTCAATACAGGCAATTAATAATAATAATAACTTCTCAAACGCATAGAAACAGCATCTTCTTTCCTTTAAAATTAATAACACCGGCTCCACACGTTGGCCCCAACCTCGGCACGTTGGACGAGTGGCGTTGGGACCGACGTTAGGGCCTACGTGTGGAGCCGGTGTTACACTATAAATATAAGTTTTATCACTACATAGTATAAAACAAAGTCGCTTTCTCTGTCCCTATATCCCTGTGTATGCTTAAATCTTTAAAACTATGCAACGGATTTTGATGTGGTTTTTTTTAATAGATAGAGTGATTGAAGAGGAAGGTTTATATGTATAATAACATGCATTAAATAGTGAAGAAATAAGGAGCGGAGCAACAATAAGAAATGTTGCAAAAACGGGGAAAATTTACGCAGACGAAGTTGCGCGAGTCAGCTAGTTACACACTAAATGTGAAATTACTTTTTTTCGACTTCGCCAAAAGGAACCCTCCCTTTGGCGAACACAAATAAAAATAATTAACCTAATCTTTTACGAGCTTAAGTCTATTTTTTGGCACGTTCCATAGCCCAAATGCCTTGTCGGATTACATCGAGGGGCATCACTAGTGGGCACGCGCAATCGCGCGGAAATCGCTAGTGATTACCGCTTACCGCGAAACGTACGGTCGCCGGTCGCACTACACCGCGCGATTACGTTTAATATAATATAGGGTGCAGGAAATGACAAGACAAAAAGTAAGAGACAGGAATGCAGCCAATTACGGGGACAAGATGGATCGTCGGGGGGAGTGCTAATTGAGGAAGGATGTGGATGAAGAAAGCAATCTTGACGTAAGTAGTGTGAGGTAATGATTTAATTTTGTACTTGTAGGTAATTTATATGAGGGTTTATATTTCCATATTATAGGTATAATATGCCGCGAATTTTGAAAAATAGTAGGTTAAGGCACCTGTCCCACCAACAACGATGAGCGAGAAGCAAGTAGCGATTTATTGTTCATGAAGCGTACAATAGATGTATTTTATAGATCCCGTCCGTGTAAACAAAAGAGATGCCATTCTTTTCTTCCTTTTGATATCAGAATTAATATTTTATATTTAATCATTCGTTACAAGTACTTTGGTCAATATTTAAGCACATACCTATAGTTTTTACCTTTGTTGTAAGTAGATGCTCCTACTATATTGTACCCACTAAGGCTGATTTTGGTTTATCTCATGTTTCAACTTTTTGATAATACAATTTGCATCAGTCCTTTATCATGGTGAATAGTATATTAGTCGCAGCACCTTACTCCCATATCAAGTTTATGAACATTCAAACATTGTAAAATTAGCAATTTGAAAAGAATGGCCGCGAGTTTTTATTGCAAGTTTCTTTTCTCTGGCTTTACCTATTGTTTGCGAACATGTACATGTAGAATCCCGACGTATCATAAGAGTTGTTTTGCATCCTAAGTGAATAAAGAATTTTGAAGTTTGATGCAAGAGCGAGTACTCGCCGGCAGTGTGAACGGTCAGCGATCAACTATTAATATCTGTATCTCTTTTGTTTACACGGGATCTACTTAAGTATGTACGTTTCTTGAGCGATAAAATCGCTACTCGCTTTCTCGCCGTTAGTGAGACAGGTGCAATAACTCGACTTAATAGATACATAAGTCTTATAGCTCAGGCATCATTCATTTTTCTTTCTCCGTTCAGGCCCCTCGTCTTTGGAATGCGCTCCCTGTAGAAATTAGACAGTCCACTAATCGTTTCAGATTAAAAAAAACTTGAGAGGTGTCAAGGGACACCCGGATGGAACGAAGTTCTTATCTTATTTTTTTTTTTATAATCTTCGCAACACCACACGGTTCAATACGAAATAGAAAGACGAAACGAAAATAACTTACAAAAAGACGATTGTATACCGAAGCCTCGAACCCACAACTACACAATTGTCACCAATACTGTGTACCGAATTTATGCCTCTAGACCAAATCGACAGGTGACTTCTTCGTCAAATTAGATGTTCATATCTTACGCGCACGCCGCACGGCTTGTGTGTGCCAAAAAGTGTCGTTACAACTTTTCGTGAGATTTTTTTCCGTCTAGCCCCCTTTCACAATGCGCGATAAGGAACTTCGTTCCAAAAATAAAGTACGTCAACTATTGAAAGAGAGCAGAGTAATCATTTGGCCTTGTTATGTATTATGCATGCAATTCATTCGCCGGTCAACTGTGAGTTACTTTTCGGTTTTAAAGCCTCCCCTAGTAATTGATATTCCGTGATTAATAGACGACCCCTTATGAATAAGAACGCGGAAGGAGTACCCAACATTTTATAAGCAAATATTATGTTCGTTTATTAGCCAGTATGACAGTTTCTGATTGATTATTGCATAACAAAGAGGTTTTTAACCTCATCTGGTCTGAAACTTCCTCATGTCATTAGTAACAGCAAATTTATTTAAATTTATGTATGGCTACCATTAGGCTTTATGATAATTAATGATTAAGTTGTCTCGTGGTCTTCGTTTTATATTAATTATGTATGTAGGATAATTGATTATGTTTATGCTAGTCTATTTATCCTACTTATATTATAAATGCCAAAGTTTGGGTGGATGGATTTTTGTTTGTTACTTAATCACACCAGAACGGCTGAACGAATCTGGATGAAATTTGACACAGAGCTACATTATAGTCTGGATCTGGAATGGCATGTAAGCTACTTTATTATTACGGAAAAATGAACCCTAGGGATAGAGTAATTCAAAAGATTTTTTTTTAAGTTAGGTAACTAGCTATGTGGTATAGGCTTGTTTCCTAGCTAAACAAAAATCCAAAAGACTATTTAGTAAATAAACCTGACATATAAACTGTCAACAGATATGTCCCGATAAAATTTTGAGTATTTTTTTAATTTTTTAAAAGATAAATAAATTGGATTTTTTATCATTGATCATATCATAAAAAGAAGTGATTTGGCGAGAAAAAATTGTGACGTCGTTGTCCAGTATTTGTATGAGATCTCCATATAAAAACTGCATTTTTGAAATTTCTTATAGAGTTATTATTTTGACTAGTTCGAAACTAGCCTATTGGGGGCCCCACCTTACTAACAAGACTGTTAACCCCTCCAGTTAAGTAAAATGGCTTGTGTTAGGAGAGGGTTCACGTCGGTGGAACACGCGGTGCCTTAACCATTAGGCTACCGATATTATTGATATTCGATCTTGCACCGGTCGCCTGTGCAGGCTTGTAAAACTGCATAGGTCTATTCCGACACACGCCCCAGTCTACCTGCACAAGCATTCTAGCACAGGTAGACCTCTCCGGTGCAGTGCGTGTATGGCCTCTATAAGAACGTACAATAGTCTCTACAAGTGAATGGATGAGTGTTAGAAGCTACCGGACGATCTCCGTCCGTTGTCCAACGCAAATAACGGACGGAGATCGTCCGGTAGCTTCTCTATAAGAACGTACAGTCGTCTATACAAGCGAATGGATGACTGTTAGAACCTATAGGACGATCTCCGTCCGTTGTCCAACGCAAATAACGGACGGAGATCGTCCGGTAGCTTCTCTATAAGAACCTACAGTCGTCTATACAAGCGAATGGATGACTGTTAGAAGCTACCGGACGATCTCCGTCCGTTGTCCAACGCAAATAACGGACGTATACCAGCGTGTATAAACACCTCAACAAAATCGCATTAGGTTGTAAACAAACATAAGTAAACTTCCGTATTCATAACAAAAGTGGCTTCTGATTTCATAACAACCATATAATATACAAAACAAGTGTCGACTAGACGATAAAAATGACACGGATACAAAACCGGCGTTATATAGATGATAAGCATTTGGCGTAGAGTAGAAGCAGGGCTGTCAGATTATGAAAAAGACATAATAATAATAAGATGATTAATAAAGAGTAATAACAATAATAATAAATCTTTATTTGCCTAAACATAGTTACATCGGGTTGTCTTACTACATATGTATATTTTAGATAGTCCAATATGTTCTGCCTAAACCGGGCATGCAAATATATTTTACAGCAGCAAAATAATTAAGATTTACAATTTAAAAACTCTGACACACTATAAAAGTTTTTTTCTATTAACCATTTTTTTAATGTTTTCATAAACTGATTATAAGGTAGTTCTTAATGTTTTAAGGTATTCTATTATACATATATGTATCCACACATCACCAAACAATTTTTTTTAAACAATTCCGTTTTCGGAATTTTAGGCAGCACAATTCTGTCTGATTCTCCAGTGTTTCTTAAATAAGTATCTTTAGCTGTACCTGCTATGGTATGGTACGGTATGATACGGTCTACCGGAAATGCTGCCCGTGCAAAATTGCTGCCGTACGTCGTCGGTAGCTTCTGGTTTACCGGAGCGGTCACAGGTAGGTATACCGTACAGAGTCACTTGAAATAACGATGTCAGCTACAAAAAATTCGTGCGCCAAGGAAGTTTTGAACTTAAATTTTTATTTAAAAAAAAATTTAGTTTGTACAATACAAACTAGATTTTTTTTAAAATTAAAAATCACTAATTTGTTTAGTCCTAAAAGCTGCAATAAATTAATCTGTAGACGTAAGGAGTTTTTGTACCGTCTCCTAAGTGCCCTTGTAGGAGTGGGATCCGTGGGGATTTTTACACAAGTAAAAAAAAAGATAGGTACTTCATGTAAGTAAGTACAATGTTCAATTCTTCTTAGTGTCTCGCTTTTTTGTAATTGCTTGCCGATGAAGCCTGTTAGTTTTTTAGTAAAATATTGCCGGGAATATTAAAATGATTTCAGGTCAAATAATATCTTAAAAAGTCTTCAGTTTTTCGTACAATCTCGGTCTAGCAATCAGTACATATATAAAAATGCCAAAAATTCATACAAATAAGATTGAAATCGTATATCTGACCCGAGTGGCAGCCCTAAATAGAAGATGGGTAGAAAATGTAACCGCATCCGTTATTATGACATGTGAGCTTCCATAACTAGGTGTTACTTATGTAAATAATAATATCATAATATCTTGTGACAACTCACACAATGCAATCTGATCCTAAACTAAGCAGAGCCTGTACTATGGCAACCAGACAACTGATAAATATACTTATATATTTCTAAATACATACGTTTTATAGTTAATACACCCGGACACAGAATAAACCACCGTGCTCATCACACAAAGTTTTATTATGGGAATCAAACCCACCACGACCTTTGGCTTATATGTTACTGTAAAAGTCGGCAGCTACGGGTACATCTTACTTCAATAAAAGGTTAAAGAGGTTATCTCTTTAAAGTAACCTAGCGGACGCCTCGCTTGTGGGATGGGAATACAGGGATAAAAATACCCTAAATAGCCTATATCACCCGGGGTTAGTGTAGCTTTACAAAGATGAAAGAATTTTTCAAATCCGTCCAGTAGTTTCGGAGCCTATTCAATATAAACAAACACTCAACGAAATGTTTGACTTGTGACTTTCTTCCGCTGTAACGTGAAATGCAAGAAGTGATTATAAGGAAGACAACTTGCTAGGTAATGTAAACGACATCATAAATTACGTGTAAAAGTGACGTAATCCACATTGTTTCAAAACAAAGCGTAAAGTGACTTAAGTACAGGTTTAGGCACTAGTAATTATGTATAGTCGGATGTTCGAATTTATTTTTTTATCTGGATTTTCTCACGAGTCTGTTTGGGTAAATGACCTTTGTACTTGGAACGAAAAATATGTTTGATCGGATCGAAAATATATACTGCAATTTATTTATTTATTCGTGTGTTTTTTTTTATTTAAAGACGACTATGAAAAATTCATTCATCGTTGTGAAGCTACACTAACCCCGGGTGACATAGGCTATTTTTTATCCCTGTATTCCCACGGGAACGAGTACTACGCGGGTGAAACCGCGAAGCGTCCGCTAGTCTTTAAGAAAGGTTTTAGAAGAATAATGACTTTCCCTGGATGTAGATTACTAATACTACTACTTTAGTTAAGCACACAAAGTTTTTACACTGTAAGTGGATGCTCCTAATATGTTGTACCCATTGAGGCTGATATATCCAATCTCGTGTACTCTTCTTTTAATATTTTTGACCTCTTGTTTTTGCATCAGTCCTCTAATATGGTGTATAATATAATGGTGGCAGCACCTTACCTGCATATACAGTTTGTAAACAAAGAAACAATTTGAAAAGAGTGGCCGCGAGTTTTTATTGCCTGTTCTTTTTCCGGCTTTACCTATTGTTTGCGAACAGGCATTACAAGTAAATGTAGAATTGACTTTTCACAAGTGTAGTATTTTGCTTCCTAAGTGAGTAAAGATTTTTTATTAAGCTATTGCATAGCTTCTATCGCGGGCCTTGAGCGCGGGGACCGAATCCAGAAATTCCAGTTTTGCCATCTATCAATGAATACCAGAACTTTTAATTGCTTTTTTTTAATTTAAAAAAAAAACAATTTTTTTTAAAGAAAAAAAAATTCAAACATTGTTTTTTTATAATTAAAAAAAACACTTAAAAATATATATGTATATATTTTTTTAATTGCTTAAGTTGATAAAAATACTATGCAATAGCTTTACCGCGGCAGTCCCCGAGTGCCACACATTTTTTTATTATTATATTATTACTTGATCTTCTTACCTAAGTAGCAGTTTTAGTAAAAATCAATACTAATATTATAAATGTGAAAGTAACTCTGTCTGTCTGTCTGTTACGCTTTCACGCTCAAACAGCTAAACCGATTTAGATGAAATTGAAGTTGGTATGGAGATAGTTTGAGTCCCGGGGAAGGACATAGGATAGTTTTTATCGCGATAACCGACATCCACGCGGGAGAAAGCTAGTTCGAACTAAATATTATTTAGCACGACAAATTAGAATATTTTAATTTGTTGTAACAAACAAGCAAATTACATCACAATATTACTAACTTAAAGAAAGACACATATTGATATGCATTTCTCGCATCTACAAAAATTAAATATCAGCCTTAATTTTGTTCATTAGGTGAACACTGTCACATTTCAAAAGAATATTCATTTAGAACGACGGTAACTTAATGGCTAAGGCATCGGTCGCGTAGTAGTGAGGACGCGTTCGAATCCTACCCATCATACTACAGACGTGAACCCACTCCTAACACAAGCCATTGAGCTTAGCTGGAGGGGTTAACGGGATTGCTAGTAATGTGGGACCACAATCCCACATTGCTAGTTAGCTTTAAAAGACACTACTGTATTAATCTCAGCAAGTCAACGACCTATTTCCTTTACGACGATTAGAAGCAGGAAATCTGTGTAGTTGTCGCATTGTGTGGGCTCATGATAACCTTTGACCGTCTGCGTGGTTTATTAGGGCAGTTATGAGTTGTTCAAATAATGCATTTGGATAAGGGTTTTATCAAAGTCTGGCTATTAAAGGTTACTGACGAAACTGAGCTGACTTTTTGAAGTGTATGTGTTGAGTAGGTATCTAATAATAATATAATAATATCTTGGGACAATTCACACAATGCTATCTATCTCAAACTAAGCAAAGCTTGTACTTAAACACCAGCCAACTGATAAACATACTTATATATTTCTAAATGCATACATATTATAGATAAATAACACCCAGACACAGAATAAACCATCGTGCTCATCACACAAAGTTTTATCCTGGGTGCGGATCGAACCCACGACCTCTTGCGTAGCAGTCGGATACACACCCACCGCGCCACAAAGGCAGTCTAATTATTTACTTCTATATTTTAATAAGCAATTTCAAGTAAAGAGTTGCTCTCATTGGGATTTCGTATGTTGTTGATTATAATTCTTAATGCTGCGATGTATTTTAAAATAAGTTAAAAGATTTCATAAGAGGTCTCGGCACCAAACACCCCGCGGATCTTACCCTTTAAAAAAATGCTCTACTCACCCCTTTTTGGTGTATCTTTTCGCCCCTTCGCAAGGGGCGAAAGGTAATAATTAAAAAATATTATCTGGTGTACTAAATTTGACAGGCTATTTGCACTAGGTAGGTACATTCATCACCAAAAATGCAAACTAGCTATTTTTTTTTGCCTACTTTATTAGTTCTTGGGCAATAATATATTTTTTCATATTTCTCAAGAATTAATAACGCAAGCAGCCCCACCTTTTTTTTCCAACTGCTGTACAAAGGTTTTCTTGACACTTAAAAATAATAATAATATCTTAGGACAACTCACACAATGCCAGCTGATCCCAAACTAAGCAGACAACTGATAAACATACCTATATATTTCTAAAGACATTGTAGATAAATAACACCCAGACACAGAATATAGGTACCATCGTGCTCATCACACAAAGGTTTATCCTGGGTGGTAATCGAATCCACATTAGCAGTCAGGTTACTAACCACTAGACCAACAGGCCAGTCTTAGAGAGTAAGCTTTAATTGGGTAGATGACTACAATAACAATCAATTATTTTACACTATACTGGAAATAGCATTTACAAAAATATTCTGGAAAACAATGTTTCTCTACAATTGTACGTTGTCATGAATTTTTAAACATCAAAACAAACATTTAAACTACATGATTTGACCATACAAAAGAATGACGTCATTGTTTTGTATTTCATATATATTAGTACGAGGCGCATCGTTTTGACGTTTCTTAAAAAGATACTGATTTGACTTGACAGTCATCTACCCTATTAAAAGCGAAAATAATCACACATAGACAAGTACATACCTGTGCCTGCTTTAGTCTATGCTCGGTGCGGTGAACAGCCAATAGGGGTGTGACTCTGACCAGCAGTCTCCACCACGGCCAATCACGGACCGCGAGGAAGGCGCGCACGTTGCGCTGCACGCAGCGAGCGGCGGTGTGTTGAGTGCGCAGGCGCTGGGCGCGGCGCCGAGCAAGCAGCCCGCGCGCGCGCGCCTGCAAGCGAACAAGCACACGCGCGAGCGCAGCGTCGCGACGAGCATCCAATTCGCCTACCACACCTCCTCTGAACATAATCTGGAACAAAATGAAAATGGCATATTATTATTTTTTTATAGACACATTATAGGGTACAAGCCCTCTGACGTCTGTATTTGTTTTAATATTGTGTGGATTAACGACATAATGTCAAATATTTAGTACTAGCTGTGCCGCGGGCACAGCTACTTCGTCCGCGTGAAGTTGCAGTGCTGCTCACTCCCTATACACGTTAGCGTGATGATAAAAGAAGCTTACATCACAGTCTGACAGTACCCGGAACAAACAGACAGACAAAATAATAAAAATAAAGAATTATATTTTATGTGATAATAAGTGGGTAATTTCAAGACATTGATGACATAATGCCATTCGCGTTGCTTAGCAACCAGTCAATAACGTTAGTTCCAATTGTATCGCATGTCATGTCGCTGCAATCGTTATTCGCTGTGCAACCAATCAATAACGTGACTGCTTAGCAACCAATCAATAACGTGACCGTTGCTTAGCAACCATCATCTATTTATAAGACGTTATCACGTCAAAAACATTTAAACTGCGTTTTTGTTATAAGTATCTTAAATACTATCTTGTAGCAATATTCCTATAAAAATATTCTGTGTAATTGTTATGTTAAGTAATATGTACTTACTTGTACTGATTTTTAGAACAATAATTATTATTTTTAATATATTATTTTACTTCCATATGCATTTGGTAGAAAACTGTTATTTTTAAATTACAAAGAGACACTTCAATTTTATTTATTTATTTATATAAATAATGTCTTGTCTGTTTCAGATAAGTTGATGTTCATGTTTACTCGTGACTGCGGAGACAATTCGTTTATTTTTATCTGTTGTCCTACTGTTGGGCAAAGGTCGCTCCCTTGCGCTTACAAATCATCCAGTCAAATAATATTTATCAGGGCGAGCAAAGAGTGCCCCTAACACTATCCCACAATGTATGTACTTTTGTGGTACTATTTACTGAGAAACTATAACACTCATTGCTGCTCCGCTCCTATTGGTCGTAGCGTGATGTTATATAGCCTATAGCCTTCCTCGATAAATGGGCTGTCTAACAGTGAAATAATTTTTTAATTCGGATCAGTAGTTCCTGAGATTACCGCGTTCAAACAAACAAACAAACTCTTCAGCTTTATAATATTAGTATAGATTATACATTACAATAGAATATTATGTTTTAGTTAGATACTTAGACTTTTGTAGTAGGTAATTAAGTACCACTTTTGTAAGAAGCTTAGCTGAAATTGCAACAGGTATTATATTAAAAACCGACTTGAAATATTACGAGAATTTAATTTTAACAAATATCTTAGTAAATACATTCGAATGTTGATCGCATTACGCAACAATACACAATAAAAAATTACTGAAAAACTGCAACATCATGTGTAAAGTAATTGTGACACGGCGTGTTAGCGAAATGAAAGTAATACATTTATGCAACTGACCATCACTCTCGATTATTATATTCAAAAATTTGCTGTCAATTGACTAATAGAGCTCTTTCAGCGATGACACGTATATATACGTGAAATAGTGAAGTTAACACATCGCAGTGTTTCGGTTGAAGGGCACGGCGGCGCGTGGCCTAATGGCTAAGGCATAGGTCTCGCAATCGTGAGGTTGTGGGTTCGAATCCTACCCATTATACATTATACCTACTACCGACGTGAACCCACTCCTAACACAATCCTGCGCTTAGCTGGAGGGGTTAACAGGACTGCTAGTAATGTGGGATCACAAGCCTACATTGCTGTAGTTATCTTTGAAAAAAAAAATTAGGCATGAAGTGGAAGGAGCTAGCTGGGGTTTAATGCTATAAAAAATGCCGGTACCCGTTAAAAGATATAAAGCCGTGGTCTACCGAGCCATGTTGTATGGCGCTGAATGCTGGACCCTTAAAAAACAACTGGAAGATAAACTCCATGCCGCTGAAATGAGAATGTTGCGCTGGGCCGGTGGTGTCGCCTTCCAGCGGGCCAATTCGCGTATTAAAAGCACCCGTCACACCTATATCCATGGTAGTTTCAGAATAAGGGTTATTATCTAAAAACTGACAGAGGGACGACTGATATGGTACTGGCATGGCAAGCGACGAGAACCTGAGCACATGACGATATATTTAAGTAAACGAAAATTCATGAATTTCATTTTAAAGAAAGAGAATCGGTCTACTGGTACTAATATTTTAAATTCAAAAGCAAATGCTAACTTCATCCCTACTATCACACTAATCATATAAAGACGAAAGTTTGTGAGTATGTGAGTGTGTATGTTTGTTACTTCTTCACGTCTAAACGGCTGGAGCTATTTTAATACAATTTGGTATGGAGTTAGCTGACACCTAGGTTTAATAAAGTGCGGGTAACACCGCGGGGCACAGCTAGTCACACTAATATTATAAAGGCGAAAGTTTGTGAGTATGTGAGTGTGTATGTTTGTTACTTCTTCACGTCTAAACGGCTGGAGCGATTTTAATAAAATTTGGTATAGAGTTAGCTGACACCCTGGATTAACACATAGGCTAATAAACCGCGGGTAACACCGCGGGCCACAGCTAGTAATATATAAATGTGAATGCAAGTTTGTTTGTTACGCTTTCACGTGAAAACTACTCAACCGATCATCATGAAACTTTGTACACATATTCTTGGAGGTATTAGAAGTAACATAGGATACTTTTTATTAGGAAAAAAAAAAAATTTACGAAACCCACGCGGGCGGAGCCGCCGGCGAAAGCTAGTAAAGTAATAAAATAAAATCTAAACACAATAAATCAAGTCCAAACTACGCCGTTTGGGTTCATTAAACCAATTCATAACCGATCATAAATCTGTATGACTACTCTTATATATACTTATTGTTACAATTTCCTAAGCCATTGTATGTCATTGTTACCGAGGTCGTTCATTGAGTAAAATGGCCTAGTTATGGCCTGGTTATGGCCTGTAATAGTGGAACTCCGATAGTGGCCTAGATGGCGAGAATAATGAGGTAATAAAATCTGGTGTGGCAAGTGCATGGTCGTTCTAATGCTGACGATATGTATGTTCGCGATTTTCTCAAAAACTACTGATCCGATTTAGATGGGGTTTTTGTTATTTGATTGCTTATTTTTCTAGAAAGGTTTTAATGTGTAAAACGTTGTTCTAGCTTATTAAACATCAGAGTTATAGACTAAAACATACGAGTGAGTCAGCAAAATTAGCTTTCGGTTCGGTTTTAGTGTATAAAATTTTATCCCAGGTTATAAAACAGCAGAGCTATGTATATGGAGTAAGTCAATGAAAATATCATTAATCAGCGTTGTGATTGATTGTTTTTTTTTTTTTAATTTATTAGAACAGTTAACATTTCTCTTAATTTTCATCTGAAGTTAGTTCATTTTTTTCTGTAAAAGATCTATACTAATATTATAAAGAGGTAAGATTTGATTGTTTGTTTGTATTGAATAGGCTCCGAAACTACTGGACGGATTCGAAAAATTGTTTTATTGTTGTGAAGCTACACTAACCTCGGGTGACAAAGGCTATTTTTTATCCCTGTATTCCCACGGGAACGGGAACTACGCGGGTGAAACCGCGAGGCGTCCGCTAGTGTCGAATAAATTGCGACAGAGAATAGACTTTAAAAAAAAAATACGGAAATACCTAACAAAACATATACCTATACCTATATACATTCAAGAAAAGATGCATATGTACATATTTTCAAAATCACATATGCTGCAAGCAAAATTGCGATCAATTTCGCAAATGTTTGCAATTGTCTGCATACTGATTAAGACATTAATTTGCATATTAGATGTGAGCGTAAGTCTCAACGCTATTAATATATTTCACTTATTACAGTTTAATGTAATATTTACACAAAATACCGAGAGAACAGAAAAATAAGCCAGCAAGTTTGGCCGGACATTTGTGTATAATTTTTTTATTATTGGATATTATATAAATTATATTTTTGATTTAATGAAATTATTTGTAATGAAATCAGGCTTAATCAACTGTTTAAAATGTTTTATTAGTATATTCACATGCCCAAAATAGGCTAAATAGATATAGCACAGAGAATTGTTATGATAATTATTCCATCCATTGTACTCTATTTACGGTGAATAAATAAGTTGATTGATTAATAAAAAGCCATCACACTACATTATTGAGGATTTTGTGTCTCAGTATTAATAGGTAGGTACGACTAAACCGCATTTCGGCCACCGCTCGAAAACAAAAGCCGGACAAGCCGGACACGCAATCAAAAAAAAATAAAAATAATATATATGTTTGCACATAGCGTTGCCAGGACATGACTTATTACAAGCGTCGCTTTTGCTTCCTAAAGAATAGGCTTGTTTCATAGGTAACGAAAAAAATCCAAAAGTCTAATTAGTAAATAAAACTAGCATTTAAACTACCAACGATTAATTCCTTGTTAAATATTGTATTAAATAGGATTTTTTTAATCACATCATAAAAAGAAGTGATGATTTGACTACAAAAAATAGTGACGTCATTGTCCGGTATTGATCTCCATATAAAATCTGCGTTTTGACATTTCTGGAGTTGTTGTTTTGACTTGTTGGAAATTAGCCCATTTTGATTTTTCATTTCTTACCTTCTGTTCTCTGTGTTTTGTGGTATTTACGGCACGATACGGTAAAGTTACAATGTTATTTGAACTTGTATATAAATGTAGCGATAAATGATACTTGCAGTTATATCTGTGCAAGTGGGATGCACCGTTTGTTTTGTGTTCATCTGTGCGTCCATGTACGGTCATAGATACACTACTGGGAAAAGATACCCATCTTATACTACACGAGACAGATAAAAATAAAACATTGATGACATATCGCCATTCGCGTTGCTTAGCAACCAGTCAATAACGTGATTGCTTAGCAACCAATCGCGACTGCTTAGGAACCAATCAATAAGGTGACACTTTTTCATGCGTGGACCCGGTCATCAATTTATAAGACGTTTTCACGTCAAAAAAAAATCAGGAATTATAATAAGTAATAATCCTGTCCTGAGTTAGCATAAGCGTCAAGACTGCCTCTGTGGCGCGGTGGGAGTGTATCCGACTGCTACGCAAGAGGTCGTGGGTTCGATCCCCACCCAGGATAAAACTTTGTGTGATGAGCACGATGGTTTATTCTGTGTCTGGGTGTTAATTATCTATAATATGTATGTATTTAGATATATAAGTATGTTTATCAGTTGTCTGGTTTCCATAGTACAAGCTCTGCTTAGTTTGGGATCAGATAGCGTTGTGTGAGTTGTCCCAATATATATATTATATATTATTATTATAAGCGTCAACGCGTAAACGTACCCTCCCTTAATGAATCCATTAGGTACTAAAAGTACTTTACCAAAATAATGAATCAAATCAAAATCGTGTAGATTGACAAATTCGTGATATACAAACAAACCAGGGTCAACGTTAATTACTTAAACTAAATTATACTTGTATTTCTACCATGTCAATGAACAATGTAGGTACAGTTAACTACAGAAGTGGCTTAAAAGATATAAGATTTACAAGAGTAAATCTTATATCTTTTCACATCCCATATGGTGTCCCACTGCTGGGCACGGGTCTCCATAGTAGAACCTATTTATTGTAGATCCTGGGGGTAATTGCCATAATCGCCATGATTGGCGAGCGGGTTGGCGATCGCAGTAAGGCTATACAGCGGCGGTAGCTTAATGGCTAAGGCATCGGACTCGCAATCGTGAAGTCGCGGTTTCGAATCCATTATATTACCGACGTGAACCCACTCCTAATAAAAGCCATTGAGCTTAGTTGGAGGAGTTAACAGGATTGCTAGTAATGTGTGTCCTAAAACAACATTACTAGAAAAAAAAAGGACGCAGAGAGCGCTGCTGCCCGTCCGAGGTGTGACATCCCATAGTCGCCTTGACGACACCCACGGAATATAAATATCTTGAGATAACGTACCATCAGGAGTTGTGAAAATGGCGGCAAACAAACATGTAATTATTTTTTAATGTGTAAAACATACTCGAAATACGTGATAACTGTATAAGAACGACAGTTTGTAATTCAAAGAAGAAAACTAGAAAGAAAATATAATTGAAACTGGTGGATACATAGAATGTGCCAGCCACAATATGGTATTTTACTCTATATGAGAAAAAATCTATGAATATATTATTGAGATAGTTTAGGTAAAAAGCAACCCGAAAATGTTAGTTTTAGTTCATAAAATAACTAAATAAATTTTAAAATTGAATTAAAAGTATTCAGTTTTTTTAATCTGTTTTATAACAACATGAAATAGTAGCTGCCATGTTACTACGTCATACTGATTGTAATTGAGAAATATGGCGTCCACTGCGTCCAGCGTTTTCGTCAAATTACGCGGGAAATTTGAAAATGTTAAATTTAAATGCACTTATGACACATAGCGGTTGAATAAGAAAAATGTATTCTTTTAATGGCTAATTACCACTATAGAATTTAATTGAGACACTTTTCAATAATGGATGTAATATCCTATTCTTCCGAATAAACGAACAGAGGAAAGAGGGAACTTACCATCAGGTGAGCCGCTTGTTCGTATGCAATCACATTAAAAAAAAATCTACACGGCTATCTGATCCGAAACCAAGCAAAGTCTGTACTATGCAACCAGACAATTTATAATCATACTTATATATTTGATAAATGACACGCATACACAGTCTAAACAATCGTGCTTATCACACAAATATTTATCTTGGGTGGGAATCGAACCCACGACTTCTGGATTAGCAGTGAACTTACGGTGGTTACTTACGCTGTTTTTTTACGGATTTTAAAAAAGAAGGGGATCCTCAATTCAGATGTTTGTATTTGTTCGTTTTATACAGGGTGTAACAGAAAGGTGTGCTCATATTCAAGAGTTGGTATGTGCCCATGATACTTTAATATACATATCTAGTTTTATCAAAATCGGAGAACTCAAAAAAAAAATACTATTTTTTAATTCGTTTATTTATGAGTGAAATAATTATTAATTAAAAAAAAGTATGACTTAAAAAGTTCTATGCCATAATAATAAAAAAAAAAATTGTACCAGGGGAGGTATAATTCTTATGCCATACGCCTTTCACTAATGAATTATGTTATGACCAAAGGAAAATGCTATAACTATGTAATAATAGTGCAACCAGCTAGTGCCATAGCTGGTTGCACTATTGCAATACTGACAACATACACAATCCTCTGCTGAAATTTGACCCCACTTATCTGTTACATCCTGTATAGACAGATTTTCAACTGGTAAACATACTTATATATTTCTAAGTACAAAAGCAAAAAGCAAAAGCAGTAAAACGTGCTCATCTCACAAAGTTTTATCCTGGGTGGGGATCGAACCCATGACCTCCGGCTTAGCAATCAGGGTCAGTAACCACTAGACCAACAGGCCGGTCTAATAGAACGACTACAACGAAGTTTCGTAGTAAGAGATATTCTACTAAGTCAGTTTGATTATTTGCGAATACGACTTATGTAGCTGACTGTACGTATAAGAAACAAAAAGTTGTATAATTATATATCGCTTAAATAATAAAAAGGAGAATGGAGGATGTGAATCAAGTTTTTGTACGTGTTTATTTTTGAACGGATTGTGGAATAATGTTTAGTCAAGAATTAAGCTGGTTTATTCGATATTCTTCTTTTAGTTTTTGTTGTGATAGCGTTTTATAAATCGATAACCGGGTGCACGCACGAAAAATAGTCACGTTATTGACTGGTTGCTAAGCAACCCGAATGGCGATATGTCATCGATGTTTTCTTAAAAAGTGTCACGTTATTGATTGGTTGCTAAGCAACGCGAATGGTGATATGTCATCGATGTTTTCTTATGAGGATATCACGTAAAATTATCATCCGTAAACCGATTTTATAGACAACAATTTTTTTTAAAATAGTATTTTTATAAATCTTCTGTACCTAGTCCGACTATCTCAAATATAGGTAGCGGTTAAAGGTTCATTTCCGTGCATCGCGGCCGAACGCGAGTCGCGCGCGGCTTACGAAAAGCGTCTGACGCGCGCGGCCGATGCGACAATAGTCAGAGTATGAGAATGTATGGTGCCGTTTCCGAGGTAAGCGACAGACGCGCGCGGCCGACGACTGTCATAGGCTGCGCGCGCACTCAGAATATTGTCGCATCGGCCGCGAGCGTCAGCCGCTTGTCGTAAGCCGCGCGCGGCTCGCGATCGGCCGCGATGCACGGAAATGAACCTTTAGGCGTATAAGTAGTATCTATCTACTATACCTAATATGACACGCACTATGTGATATATTTACTAACAAACCAAAATGTAGGGCTTCACTTCTACTACATTAACGATGATATTTAGCTCTTCCATGTTATGGTTTTACATAACCAACTGTTTATGTAGCACAACATATTTACGGAACATGATATTATATGTTATGAATGTGCTCAGAATAAATAATTTACCAATTTTTAGGGTTCTGTACCTCAAAAGGGAAAAAAATGGAACCCTTATAGGATAATTCTAATGTTCGTCCGTCCGTCCGTCTGTATGTCAAGACCCTTTATCTCGGGAACGCGAAAAAGGTATCGAGTTGAAATCAAGACCACATCATCATATGTTCGGCGCTCCAGTCCCTTGAAGTTGTGAAAAAATCAAACTTCTAAGTTAACGTAAAAAAAAGATAAACGTACATTTAAATTTTTTTCTCTGATCACTTTGGAGAGGGTGAAAATCCTCTACTGATAGTATAAGATGTAATATGCAGTACTAAACTAAATTGTAATATTGGGACAATATCTGATAGTATATATGCACTAAGTACTAAAACAAATTGTAAAATTGGAACAACACTCTTTCTTTGTAGTTAACCATTAAAATTAAAACTAGAACCTTGAATGACTTCAATTTTAACAAAAAATAAATTCTAATTAATGGTAGCCGGACGTTTTACAGCTGACTAGTCGCCCAGTCAGCAGTCGGGCAAAGTCATACGGCCGTTTTCAATAAGCTTTAAATCAATGAATCTACTAACGACAGAATTCTGACATATTTTGTATGGAGCTTATGTCAAATATATCTATATATCTCTAGTAGCCAAATCGATAGATAGATAGAACATTGAAAACAGCCGATAGTCGACCCAACGACCCAACTTTAATTCTTATGCCTACTATCTGTTCGGCTTTCTCCGGGAAAACGGCACAGGAAAGTTAGTAAGAAATTCTCATACCAGTGGTTTGCTAGAAAGCCAGCGCTGCATCATACCAGTTGTAGATTGTAAATGACGACATATATTTTCTTTATCCTCGATTTCAATACTAGTGAAAGAGCAACAAATTCTAACAACTTTAGCTAAATTAATATTATAAATGTGAAAGTTTTTAAGCTAAAACCGCTAAACCTAATCAATAATATTATATTATTCAATATTAAGCGGCGGTAGCCTAATGGCTAAGGCATCGGACTCGCAATCGTGAGGTCGTGGGTTCGAATCCTGGCCATTATACTACCGACGTGAACCCACTCCTAACACAAGCCATAGACCTTAGATGGAGAGGTTAACAGGATTGTTAGTAATGTGGGACCACAATCCCACATTGCTAGTTATCTTTTAAAAAAAAAAAACTTGGGACAACTCACACAACGCCATCTGATCTCAAACTAGGCAGATCCTGTACCATAATAATAATATCTTGGGACAGCTCACACTGTGGCAACCGGACAACTGGTAAACATATATATACAGGGTGATTTTTAATATACTAATAACCTCCTGCTATTGGCTTCTACTTATACATTACACCAAATAACTTAGTAATTTATTTTTTACAAAAAAAAAATACAAATTAACCCTTCCCTTCACCACCTACCATCTACTTTTGTCACACAACCATTTACTAGACATCTTAGTTACCCTGGAGTAAAACGATGTTTTTTTTTTATTTTTTAAACTTTTTCCAAAAACTGATATTACAAATTTAAAGAAGCCATGAGCCATGGTTTTAATATATCAAAAATCACTCTATATTATAGATAGATGAATTACACCCAGACACAAAATAAACCATCGTGCTCATCACAAAAAGTTATATCCTGGGTGGGGATCGAGCCCACGACCTGTTGTGTGTGTACTCCGTTTCTTTAAAACGAAATTCATGAAATTTCGTTTTATAGGTTTCTTAAGTTTACGGTGACTATTCTAATATTTTTTTGGATAAGCAAAAGAAGTTCGAACTAATGGACCGAAACTGGATTTTCTGGAACGAGTGGATTAAATAGATGTTCCAGGGGGCTCAGACAAATGCCACACGCTTCTTTTTTGGCACACGCTACTGTTGTTTTTGGTCCACCAATCTAGCAGCAGTCACGTGACGTATTGTCAACTATAATTATGTCAAATGCATACATTTTCCCGCGTTAGCGTGTGCGGAAAAAGTATCGTGTGGTATTTGTCTAAGCCTCCTGGTTCTATATATCACCACCTCATTTTTAATCGAAACTTCGTTTTCATTGAATTAGAGTAGGCCTCCTGACCTGACGTCATTCTGTGATTGTCATTCGGTTCGATTAGTGTTTTGTTATTTGTATAGGAGGGCTGATAGTTAACAGATAAACGATTACGTTTCTTATCAATATCATTTCTATCGGTAGTGATAAGGAACGTTTAAGATCATTATGCACTTCACAGATTTGACGCTCACGTCTTATCTAACTTATCATTACCTTATCATCGGCGTATTAGATGTAACAGACGATACGGTATCGGCGTATCGTCACGTACAGTTCTTAGAAAGAATAGGCTTCATAGCAGCTATGTGTGTTTGTGTGTGTGATGTTTATTTTTATTTATTTAATGTACCTACCCATGCATTTGTTATGGCTTTAAAAAATATCTCGGGAACGGATTTGGATTAAAATTGGCACGGATATAGAATATAGTCTGAAATAGCACATATCTATGCTATTTTTTATCTTGAAAAATTAGGCGATTTTCGTGGGATAGATTTTTTTTCAAAATTTCCACGAGAGCGAAGTCGCGGGCAACAGCTATGCTAAAGCCGAAATAGATATGAAATGTATTAAATCTTAACACTTTTGGTAATGGTTGGTAAGCAACTTAGTTATTAAATATGTCAAATCCACTTCGACTTTAGTATAGCTATATCTTTATATTAATACGTGAAGTACAAGGTTTGTACCCCTTTTAACGAAAATTGCGCGGATGAGGAGTATGAAATTTCGCACACTTATCTATACTAATATTATAAAGAGGAAAGATTTGATTGTTTGTTTGTATTGAATAGGCTCCGAAACTACTGGACGGATTTAAAAAATTCTTTCATCGTTGTGAAGCTACACTAACCCCGGGTGACATAGGCTATTTTTTATCCCTCTATTCCCACGAGAACGGGAACTAAGCGGGTGAAACCGCGAGGCGTCCTTTAGTAGTTTATATAGAGAAGGAGTGCTAAAAAAATATAAATTAATTAACGTCGAATTTCGACCACTGGAAAGCCCAATAGTAGGTACGTATAGATTTATCACGATGAACGATATCGAGTGTGTCTATTGCCGGAGTAACAGGCAAAAGTTAGTTATAAAGCCTGACAAGATTTATAACGCCTATTACATGAATTGAACACGTTAATAGAGCAGTCAAATAAAGTCGTTTACAAAACACCTACACAGGAGCGCGGAGGTCGCTGACCTCTAAGGCTGGAAACAGACTGACTGCTTAACTTAGAGCAATGTCTTATGCGCATATACACTACACTGAATCAGGGACCTTAGGGTACCTTATTCAGTGTCCTTTAAAAAGAGAATCCCTTATTGTCTAACAAATTTTTAAAGCCACCTTTGATTTAGGGCCCTGATTCAGGATAGTCTCAATAGCCATTTAATAAATTAAAAAACTGTACTATGCTCCTTCTTTTTACAGTCTGGGCTTGTACAAACATATTAACTAGCAAATGGTTTTTTTTTTTCATTCTATGTTCAAAATATAATTTAGAACTAGAAGTAGAATTTAGAATGCCGGTATTAACGTATTATAATGAACAAGGGGGCTAAAGTTCACTAGGGTAATACTCTCTTTCGCCGAACGAAACCTCATAAAGTTTTGTTTTTTAAATTTTCTTGGTCTACGAACTTCGCAGTTGCCCTCGACTTTGTTCGCGTAGAAATGTTGAAAAACATCTATCCCCAAAGCCTATGTGCCTATGTACTATTCTAGACTATAATCTATGTCTGTGCCAAATTTTAATCAGATCCATTCTGCAGTTTTTGCGTAAAAGAGTAACAAACTTTCGCATTTATAATATTAGTAAATTTTCTAAATTCTAATTAACTGTTGCTAAGATAAAATGTGGAAGGAATCAAAGTAGAGGAAGTCAGGAGACCTACCCTCTTTCTTAAAAACGATATTCATGAATTCTCGTTTACTTAAATTTCTTAAGTTTACTGGGGTGTATTTCAATTAATTTTTAGATAAGCTCAAGAAGTTCGAACCCAGCGACGATTTTTTGGAACGAGAGGATTATATAGATATTCTTGGATATTCTGTATATTACCACCTCACATTTGATCGAAACTTCGTTTTCAATTAACTAGAATATGCCTCTAGGTGAGCCTATTGTTCGTTGACTCCCTATCACATGAATAAAAAAAATTACTAGACGGAGATTATGGCGAGTAGAATAAAAATTAAGTAAGTTCTTTCGAATTTGCTTTTGCATATGACTTGCAAAGTTACAGACGTCGCGAGTCAGTGTGTTCGTGGCCTAAGTAAATACAAAATAGACCATTTTAAATCAAGCAGTGAATCATACGATGGTATAAAAAGAAAAATAAATCTTCGACTCACAAGCAATCAATAGTATAACAAGTCCGTTTTGTTTCTTTAATAGACTTTCATAATACAAAAGATGAACTTCTAAACAACTTGCTTAAGCACACACATACAGACATCGTTCACGTTCATCTGGCACGGAACCACGGAACGGAACACCTTTCATATACTGGACAGGATACCACTGACAACAACAAGACGTCATTTGACAAAATCAAATGTAAGTCTATAGTCAACAACGGCCGTTTGTCATAAGTGTCAAAAAAGTTCACAAGACAGTCTCATTCGATTCGGCATTTGAAATTTCTGTCACTTTGTATAAGGTAACGTCTGGGCACTAAATGAAAAAACGAGTAGGTCTTGAAGTCATTCGATTCGGCATTTGAAATTGCTGTCACTTTGTATGAGGTAACGTCTGGGCACTAAATGAAAAGACGAGTAGGTCTTGAAGTCATTCGATTCGGCATTTGAAATTGCTGTCACTTTATATGAGGCAACGTCTGGGCACTAAATGAAAAGACGAGTAGGTCTTGAAGTCATTCAATTCGGCATTTGAAATTGCTGTCACTTTGTATGAGGTAACGTCTGGGCACTAAATGAAAAGACGAGTAGGTCTTGAAGTCATTCGATTCGGCATTTGAAATTGCTGTCACTTTGTATGAGGTAACGTCTGGGCACTAAATGAAAAGACGAGTAGGTCTTGAAGTCATTCGATTCGGCATTTGAAATTGCTGTCACTTTGTATGAGGTAACGTCTGGGCACTAAATGAAAAGACGAGTAGGTCTTGAAGTCATTCGATTCGGCATTTGAAATTGCTGTCACTTTGTATGAGGTAACGTCTGAGCACTAAATGAAAAGACTGTAGACAGACAGTAGGTCTTGAGCCTGATAGTAAGCGTCACGCTGGCCCATAGCAGTATCTGTAACAGCCAAATGTTTCTTGAGCTATGATCTAATTGTCGTCGCACTGCGCTTCTGATTTGAGACATTAGTTCGTCACATTTGCCCATTAACTTCACTTCACCTTCCGAAGATTCTGTAGCCATGAACGATGTCAATGTATGCGTTACTCGCGTGAAGTTATTAGGAAAAGTACCTACAATAAACCGGGCAAGAGCATATCGGACAATGCTCAGTGTAGGAGCCGTTGCCATATGAAAAAATCCGATTTGAATATTCGCATCAGCAGACAGACCGACATGACAAAATTATAAGGGTTAAGTTTTTGTCATTTTGGCTACGGAACTCTGAAAATAAAGATATAATAGTGCACTATTACTGGTATCTTACGTTGATCTACTAGGTACTTCTAACAATATTATAGGTACTAATTAATATTCTACTTCTATACTATTATAATAAATGAGAAAGTTTACATGTATAGATGGTTGGATGGATGTGTGTTATTCAGTCACGCCAAAACGACTGAACGGATCTGGATGGAATTTGGTACAGAGATAGATCATAGTCTGGAATAGCACATATGCTATTCCAGACTATAATCTATCTCTGTATAATGGATCTCTCTATAGATAAAATCTACGGTTGCCTTAGGATATAGATATTTGCATTTCAAAATTTCAGGGCGAACATAATCGTAGGCAACAGATAGTATCCAATATATCATTAACTAGATTTCTCAAATGATTTTGCCGCTAATTAAAGCTAAAAATATCTCTTATAGTGTGGCCATTAGTGCTGTGCACTCCCTGAGGTATGCACGGCGAGGTGGGGGGCGAAGAAAAAAGTGCATGAGTTCACATGAGGTCGATACATGTCGGACAGATCTTACGATATCAGTTTTCATTTCTAAGGCAAGACTTGTGGCGGGACGTTGCGTTGGTCGGAGGCTATCTATCTGTAATATATACTTACTTTGTTGATTAAAATGTAACCCAAATATACTCATATTTTATTAAAAATATGCAGGTGATAAATAAGAATTGAAAGTTATAATTCACAACAGGACTTGTTTTATTAAACATTTTTTATATTTACAAACAATTATATATTCTAACGAAAGTTATTCTGACATAGATTCTGTTTCAACTTCATCTTCCATTTCGTCATCATCTTCATCTTCCTCTTCGCCACCGGAACTTGAATCAGAGTCTTGCAAATTTATTATGAATGAATCGATAACATTATCGAACCTACTATCGCGACTCCAGTAATCATTTTCATTTTTCTGGACATGATCGTCGCATTTCTGCCATTTTTCCGCCGTGAATTCCGAAAACAATTTATCCAATAAGATTATCTTTTCGTCTAGAGAAGAATTAATATAGTTTTGGGCTATGTTGTTTTTAATATCAGCCCAGACCAACTCGATTGGATTTAAATCTGGATGGTACGGAGGTAAACGCAGAACAGTGTGTCCACTGGCTTTCAGGAGTTCGTCAATTCTATACACGGGTTCTTTTTGTGTATTTTTGATAAGAAGTAGCAGTTGAGCCTTTGACATGGTTCCTGAAAATTCTACATTATGGCGTAGCAACCAGTTCTGCATTTCACTTTTGAGGCTTGATATAGTTGGTTTCTTCTCAATCTGAACGCTGTGGTAAGACGCGTTGTCCATTACAACCACAGAATTCGGCAGCAACTTATCTTTTAACTTTTCATCTACCCACTTATAAAAAGTAGGTCCGCTCATATCTCCATGATAGTCACCGGTTCTAGCATCGGATTTGAATATAGTCAATGTATCATCCACTAAGCCATTTCGACACCCAGCGTGGAGTATTACTAGTCGCCGTCCTTTCCCAATATCAGCATGAATACCGGGTTCTGACGATGATTGCCAACATTTACTGGCATGGTGACTGGCGTTGATGTATGTTTCATCAAGAAAATATATGTTTCGGTTTTCCGTTCTGTAATTTCTGATTTGTGTAAGATATTTTTTCCGCCACACTGTAATATTAGGCTGCTCTATAAGGAGATGTCTCTTTGATTTGCATTTTTTGTAACGGTAGCCCATTTTGTGTAAAAGCTGTCTTAAATATTCCCGTCCACAATTCAATATGCCATCCTGTCTCAAACTTGATAGTAACTTACGGACACTTGGTATTTTTTTTTCAACTTCGTAAAACTGATGAATTTTTCTTCTGATAACTCCAAGGTCAAAATCATCCACAACGTGTTTTTTCTTTAGAACTTTTGGTTTTTTTGGCGATTGAAATTTTAATTGGCTTGAATTTTCAATTGATAAATAGCCCGCAGAAATCACATTATGTACGGTTCTTTTGCTGTATCCCGTAGCCTCCGCAACGATTTTAGCAATATTCACGTCATTTTTAAATTCAAAGCTTTCTTTGTCTGCTTTTCTTTTCTTAAAATATTCAGCCACCTTAAAAATGACAGTCTTCATATCACGAGATAACGCACGACCCATCTTTGAATATTTATCTCGTGTGCGTCTGACATAGACAGTCCGATACAAATAACACTACCTGCCGTCACAAGCGTTGACGGCGCACTGACAGCGCAGCAGCCGATTCTAACCCCCCCGTCTCACCGCGCGCATACCTCAGGGAGTGCACAGCACTAATGGTCATACTATAAAAAAAACGCTTCTGTTATCCTGTATTGCCAGTATAATAAAATTAAATTTCCCGCAACTTTAAAAATATATAATGGAATTTAACAAAGCGTTTAATTATTGATACGGCACTGTAAATGAAAACATTCGAATTAATGATAAACTTTCATGAAATTTCACACACAAGCGTAAAAAGTTAATGAATAGTCATTAAAATACCGCAATAACGATTCTCTGTTATGTTTAAAGTTTTTACAATAATATTATGTATTAACATAATTGAGTTTTCCAAAAATGTTTAGTCTTTATTGAATTCAAGACTTACTGACGTAATATAATAAGGAGGTATTTATATTTCCGATCATCACATATTATGAGTTTTGTGAATTCATATCAAACATGCGGCATTATCATCATTTAATTTGTACTTATTGCTCTTTCAATTTAATGATTCAAAATTTGATTATTACCCTAATGTCAAAATTAACCCAACTCATATTATAAATTAATTCAAATTCAATTACACATCGACGCGGGCATATTTTTTTTTAAAGACGACTCCTTCAGTAGGCTACAAGGCCTGTGTCGCGGGGGACTTTACAAACATACAGTCATAGACACAAAGAACACCGAGACTCGGAACAACAATTTGTGGATCACACAAAGTGGTGTCCCGTGTGGGAATCGAACCCACGACCTCTTGCGTAGCAGTCGGACACACTCCCACCGCGCCACCGAGGCATTCATAAAACAGATCAAAGATCTAGTATGTAGGTACACGACAAAAGATTATAATTTTTATCTTTTAAAGTAGTCATTCCAACTTTTACTAATACTCCGTGACAGTTGGTGTCAACGGTACCTCAACTTAAACGTCAAACATACATATTTTTTATGTTTGCGTGTTCCTTAAGTATGTCGAGATACAAGTTCCGTTGTTAATCAGTCCTGTTTGTTTGGTTTTCAACTCTGTTTGCTAACTCTGCTACGTTTATACTACAAAGCCAAATTGATTGAGTTATCACGTCGCTGCATTTTTAGTAAATCTATACTAATATTATAAAGCTAAAGAGTTTGTTTGAACACCGTAATCTCAGGAACTACAGATCCGAATTGAAAAATTCTTTGACTGTTGGATAGCTCATTTATCGAAGAAGGCTATAGGCTATATAACATCACGCTACGACCAATAGGAGCGGATCAGCAATGAGAAATGTTGCAAAAACGGGGAAAATTTACACAGACGAAGTTGCGCGGGACAGTTAGATAATTATAAATTGTATAAAATACAGTTCAATAGATCTCTACAGCATTTTAATGTTGGCGTAACGTAATGCTCGCTGCGAATGGTACATTACACCTCGTAACGTAGTCAGTAACGTTTTCAGTCGGTCATGTATGTTAAAAGTTAAATACATTAACTTTATTAGTTAGGAAAGAGTGGCAATTTAAAATTAATAAAGGTTTAAAAGACATGATATTCTGAAATGAATTTAGCATGTGGAAATACAATTTTAAAATTCTTCGACGCCTAAACTGGTGGTGACTCCCTTTTTATGTACTTTTCTAGGTAAGTTGTAATTAATGTTAATAATTTGTATATAATTCGTTCGTAGCTACAACATTATTGTAAATAGATATTAAACATTTATTTGCATGTATTATTACTAAGCATTAAAAAAAATTAATACTAACCATGTCAAAATATGTGAATAAGATTTTAAAATTAATTTGTAAATATATGCACACCAGAAATGGTAGAATATAAGCACTGTGAAAAGAAAATAATTCAACACCTTGCTACATCAAGGTGTTGAATTTTATATTATTTCTTTTAGGTGTTGAATTTTATTAATTTTATACTATAGTCAGACAAATAAATTTATCTTCATCTTTTATCTTTTAACGTCCAAAATAATAAAAAAAAAAAAGTTTCTTTGAATCTAATTAAGACATTAGAATTCAAGATTAGGCAATATATATAGGTACCACAGTTACATGTAGTCATTTACACTAATGTGTCTTACGAAGGCAAAAGTGAGGCTTTCCCTGCGAAAGACGTGATTGGCATACAGCACCTGAACAAAACGACTCTAATTTGAAAGTAATTTTCGAAATAGACGACGTGACCAAATAAATTGTAACAGAGACAGATGGAATTCAAATCAAAGTGAAAGATATGTTTTTGAATACAATAGGAGCTGTTATGACATGATTTATGTTATAAAAGAAATGAGCTGATAATGTATTTTGATTTTATAAATTACTAGCTTTCCCTACGGCTTTGCCCGCTTTAAGTACCTAACTATAAACTTCAGGATGATTTCCTCCCGTTCTTGGCTTCTTTACACCAAATAACTTCATAATATTTTTGAAAAAAAAAACTACACACTACCTATCAGCTACTTTTGTCTCACAAACATTTACCACACATCTGAGAGACCCTGGAGTAAAACCTGTGTTTCTTTGTCAGGTTTAGGGCTTAAACTTCACAATAAGCAAAGATTTAGCTCCAGTAAAATAGTCTGTAGGTGGTTAAGGTCATTATTATGTAATGGAAAGACGAAGTCTTTCCATTACGTACGTCCAGACGTTCCAGTACGTCTTTCCATTATGTAATGGAAAGACGAAGTCTTTCGTCAAGAATTTCTTATTAAGGGGTCTGAGGCTGTTATGTAATTTACACTCATTGTACATCTATTTAATATTTTCTACCTTATAATACTTAAAACAGGCTGCCTCTGTGGCGCGGTGGGAGTGTGTCCGACTGCTACGCAAGAGGTTGTGGGTTCGATTCCCACACGGGGCACCACTTTGTGTGATCCACAAATTGTTGTTCCTGGTCTGAGTGTACTTTGTGTCCGTGACTTGTATGTTTGTAAAGTCCCCCGTAACACAGGGCTTGCAACCTACTGCAGGAGAAATACTTTAAAAAAAAATGTGACAAAACAAAATAATTATGAAGAATAATTTGAGCAGTAGTTAACGTCACTTACGTACCTAAATATATATTTAGGTACGTAAGTGACGAATCAAGGTTGCAAACATTTAGAAGTATACAATAATTGCTTGTACTTACTGCATCCCATAATTATTTACCCACCATTGTAAGATACAAGATTTTCAATACCTGGGTACCGTTACGTAGTCTTATAATAAGTATAATATCTTGGGACAACTCACACAACGTCATCTGATCCCAAACTAAGCAGAGCTTGTACTATGGCAACCAGAAAACTGATAAACATACTTATATATTTCTAAATACATACATATTATAGATATCATACCCAGACACAGAATAAACCATCGTGCTCATCACACAAAGTTTTATCCTGGGTGGGGATCGAACCCACGACCTCTTGCGTAGCAGTCGGATACACTCTCACCGCGCCACAGAGGCAGTCAATACTCGTTGGGTTAAAAATATAGTACGTTGAAAGAATACTATTTATTCGGTAACTTAGCAAAATCTTGCTTGGATAATGCCGAAAACAAATATACAAATGTTTTTTACGAAACGAAATTCTTAGAAACTCTTAGTAAAATAAACATGTCAAAAGACCAATAAAGAAAGAAGTGATAATGATTCATCGGTGAAGACGTTGACACACTATTAAGAGGTCATAAGTTCAAATCTTGATTAGTTAATCTACTGTCGTTGACTCACAAACAAGAAAAAATATAAATACGCTTTAAAGCACAACTAGTCCTGACTGATTCATTACATTTTAACATAGATAAGTAGCGAAAATGTTAAAAAAAGTCATGAAATTCTATTCCGCACTGTTAAAAAGCATGTAGCTATATTAGCTGGCCGTGATACCGGCTTAAGAATATTACCGCCCCATCTCTTCCTGTGGGTGTCGTCAAGGCGATTAAGGAATGTCACATCAGAGGACGGGCAGCAGCGTCCTCTGCGTACTTTAAAGCCTTACTGCGATCGCCAACCCGCTCGCCAAGTGTTGCGATTATGGCAATTACCCCCAGGATCTCCAATAAGTAGGCTGGGGGAGATCCGTGGCCAGCAGTGGGACATCATCGTTTTTAGGTTAGAGGAGTTGTAAGGGTCTGTCAATCAATCTATACTAATATTATAAAACTGAAGAGTTGGTTTGTTTGTTTGAACGCGGTAATCTCATGAACCATTGATCCGAATTGAAAAATTATTACACTGTTGGATAGTCCATTTATCGAGGAAGGCTATAGGCTATATAACATCACGCTACGACCAATAGGAACAGCAATGAGAAATGTTGCAAAAACGGAGAAAATTTACGCAGAGGAAGTTGCGCGGGACAGCTACATAAATATATTTTTTAAAACCGGTTACAAAATTTGTTATTTTTCCTTTCAATCTAAGGAAAGTACACGTTGGAGTTGCACGTAATATTAGCTGTCACTGTGACGCGAGAAAGTCGCAATCGAAAGTGTACACTTGTTATTTGCGACGCATCACGTACATGCTGCACTGGGCGCCAAAGAATACACAAGTTGGAAAGCTAGTAGCCTCAAGCAACATAGACGTGGAACCTAAATAACAAGAGAATGTTATTACCAATGGTTGGTCTAAGCCATAGGCCGTCTTGGTGAATACCACAACCAAAACAGTGTCAGTTATCTATACTAATATTATAAAGCGGAAGAGTTTGTTTGTTTGATTGTTTGTTTGTTTGTTTGTTTAAACGCGCTAATCTCAGGATCTACTGGTCCGATTTGAAAAATTCTTTTTTTGTTGGATAGCCCATTTATCGAGGAAGGCTATAGGCTATATAACATCGCGCTACAACTAATAGGAGCGGAGAAGCGACGAGAAATGTTTAAAAAACGGGGAGAAATTACGCATACGAAGTTGCGCGGGACAGCTAGTTCTTTATAAAATAGTGAAGTGAATACTACTGTGTTTCAGTTGATAAAGGGTACTGTAGCAAGAGTAATTACTGGGCAAATGAGACAAGTTACAAACTAATTTCAACCCAAATCAATGACATTCATATGTTTGATTTGGGTGGCACTGGCTCTGTTCTGGGCTAGCGTGACGCTTACCATCAGACACGGCTTGCTCTTGGCTTCGAACATGCCTGATGAAAAGCATTGATGAGGCATTACGAGTATAAAAAACAAAGAATCTTAGTAAGTCATTGCACTCAAGTGATGTAATGCATTACATGTTGTAGGCAGGCAGGTTTACCAAACTATAGCGAGGGTTTAAAATATCCGCAAAAAAATATTGCAGATTGTATGTGTGTATTGTGTGTGTATTATTGTTTTATTCGTAATTAAGAGGTCGCGGGTTTTGAATACTATCTATCATACTATTCACGTAAACCAAGTTTGAACATAGGCAATTGACTAACGTCTGGTCTCAATAATCTAACTATCGATGGATTTGGCTACTAGAGGTATATTTTGACATAAGCTCCATATAAAATACTTCAAAATCCTACCTCTAGTAGCCAAATCTATCGATAGGTAGATTATTGAGACCAGACGTTAGTCAATTGCCTATGTTAAAAGTTGGTTTACGTGAATAGTATGATAGATAGTATTCAAAACCCGCGACCTCTGATTAACAAGATTGATACTAATATAGTATCAATCTTGTTAATCAGCTCCTGCAACCGTCAGTTATATTTATAAAAAAGTGATTTGACGAAGGAATCAGTTAGTCTGCCAGCTACATTTAATGTCAATATTAAGGCCAATAGGCTATTTATAACAGATAATTAATAAATAATGCCACGCTTTAAAACGCTTCAATCCACAGTATCAATGATTGTCAAGTTATTGACAATAGATAATTGACCGTAGAAATATAAATCACTAGCTGACCCGCGCAACTTGGTCTGCGTAAACTTTTCCCCGTTTTTGCTACATTTGTCATTGCTGCTCCGTTCCTATTGATCGTAGCGTGATGTTATATAACATGTAGCCTTCCTTGGATGATGGATTCCTAAATGGACTATCTAACAGTAAAATATTTTTTCAAATCAGACTAGTAATTCCTGAGATTATTACAAACAAACAAACTCTTCCGCTTTTAGAACTATGCTTCACACATAAATGTTTAATAAATTCCAGAAAAAATACTGAATTTACCTACAAATCAATAACAATTGGTAAGTAATAAATGAGCGTCAAATCAATTCTTCATTTAATTGGTATTGTTCCCATAGTTTCATATTCAATAGAATGAAGATAGGATCCATTAAATTGGAGAAAGTCATGGTTTATATTCATAGTAATTCTAGATACTTTAAATATTAGTCATCATATCAAGAAACTACTCTCTAAATGCATCCTCCGAATTCACCAGATAACTGGTATTGCACTTGATCAGATAAATGTATTATCTGTAGTCAGGCAAGATGAAGTAATGGCTCAAAACCGCAACATTTGGTGAAAGTAAAAGCGTAAATAACTGTGGCCCGAGACTTGACCCCTGCGGTACACCTGTCGCAAATAAATAACCTACGCATTCGAGATATAATCATAACCACCAACCACACCATATAGAGTGCATTCTCAACTGTCCCAGAATCTGTCATTATGTAACTAAAGCATTACGTACGAATCTTTTCCGAAAGAATTCGTTTGTTTATCATTAAGTATTGCGTAACTTAAATACAGTAAATCATCGATTTATGCAAATAAAACATAATAAATCGAAAAATGTCTTACATAACATCAACTTATTGGCACCCTAAAAAACTTAGTGAGTTCGTCGTGTTACTTTCGTTACGTACATTAAACAAGAACAACAAAACGCGATGTGATTCGTGCATAAATTATTTTGTAAATATAGGCGTTGAATAGAGAAATCGGTAGCAATAATACATTAAAGATTATACCGTCCAACAACAACTGTATACTAGCAAATTCCTATTTTAATGTACCAATAAATATTAGATATTAAATAAAAGTAAAACTAAATGTCACGACGGCAAATTTATAGTTATTTAAATGTGAAAGTTTTAGCTATTCAAAACTTATTTTAACTCAACCCATTAAAATGATATTTGGTTCATTCTAGTGAGTGCTAATAACATATCTAGTATCACATGTATGCGTTGCATTCACCGTTTGTTATGCGTATTTTACGTATTATAAGTACACGAAATGGTAACAGAGGTCTTCGATCATTCGGAAAGGTATTAATGTAGTAGGTACTAATTGCGGACAGCTTTCGAGTCTATCTCGTTAGACAAGTCTGTTGCAAACAGAGGTAGTTAGTGTTGCTGGTTCAATAGTTGCATGTTTGCAACGGAGTACGGATAAACTGCACCTGTAATTTGTTGTTATCGATATGTTAACAGTGTCGCGTACCTGCTCGTCCACTTTCGGAACGTCGGTGGCTCGGGTACCGCTAGCGACCTCGTTGCCGCGCCCGCTTCGCCTCGCAGGCCGCACGGGACACACGCTCTTCGCATTCTCCGGCAATTCTATCCCAAACTTCTTAGGACCGTCGAACACTTTGAAGTCTACTTCGTCGACACTACTTTGCACCGGGCTCAAATCGTGCACGTTATCGAAAGCCTGGTCGTTATCGTGCACCGCATCGTTAGAAACATGACCCGAATCGTCGCTGCAGTCGGAGTGGGTATCGGATATCTTCTCATCAGTTTGTTTGTGCAAAGGAAGCTTTTCGACTAGCGAGCACATTTTGGAATCGTTCCGGGATTCCACGTATTTGACTTGTCGGCCAACGAGTGTGCTTAGATGATTGTGAAAAGTGGTGTTCGCTACGCATAACTCTTTATGAACAGGCGCAATCACCCTACAATTCACAAATTGGGCCGCTTCGGTTTTCGTTTCTTTTGCTGTTTTTAGCTCTAACTTTTTCACAATAGTCTTGACAGGTGATAAAGCCGGCGCGGTACTAGTCAGTTCGTTTTCATTTCGTTTAGGGTCTGGCGTTACTACGATATCTCTTTTATTTACCATTCGGTGCTGCAATTTTGCTCGCACAGCGTTTATTTCATCCGAATAATCTTTTAAGTTTGATTTTGATGTCAACAATATTTTTTTTGCGTCAACCGGGTCTTTCTTAGACTTATCGCTAAGTCGTTTTGCATCAGATTTAAGATTGAGCTGTGATTTTTGTCTTATTTGCTTGTTTCCATCAAGTTTTTCGTTGTTTTTTCGTGGCACAACCGATTTCTTTTTCTGAGCACACTCTCTGGCCTGGTCTACATTACTTAGATCAACCGGAGTGGGAGAAAAAAGCGCCCTAGTACTGCTGAACTTGTTGTGCGACATTTGACTCCTTATCACCGGGATCTTACTGGGAGAGCCCGCGATAGAAGTAGTTGATTTGGTTCTCTCTAAGCCTGGTAAAATTAAAGATTCGTTTCCTATTTCCCACACGCTTTTTGCTTTCTGCATTTGTGATTTTGGGGTCTCCTTACTTTCTAAACTGATCTTTATGTTTAACGATCCATCCGTACATATTTTAGATTTTATTTTCTTTGGATCACTCACTTTTTTTTCAACTTTTTTCGTCACTGGTTTCGTTTTGGTGACGACCGGAACAGGTGTCGACGGTGGATTAGATAAAGTTTTCTTTAGTATTCGTGTTTTTACGTCAAGTTTTTTTAGGTCCTCGGCTTTGAAGCAATTTGGCCGAGACGTGTTTTTTGATGAAATTTTATAGGTGGCGTATTTATCGGGATTCATCTTGTCATTGGGGGTCGATGTCAGTGGCATCAGCGGTGACGTCAGCTCTTTACCCTTCATATCGTCTAGATTCCATAAACTTGTCGTTTTATCAATAGAATTGTTCCGCGCTACTTTATTTCTTGCTTTACTATCACTTTCGGGGTCCGAATTGCTTTTCTTTAGTATACAGCGCGATTCAATAATGCTGCAAGTTTTAGATTTTTGTAATTTAGGTGGAATAAAAATGCCTCTATTACTTTTCCCATCAGGCGTGAGCGACGTACAGGAAGTAAATTCCGACAATATTTTATCAAAAGATTCCAAAGCCTTGTTCAGTTTTGATTCAGCATTTATATCACTTGCTGCCTTAACCACAGTTACGTTTTCGTAAATCGAAGAGTATCCTTTAGTTTCATCAAGTAAATTGTCTTGTTGCACCGCACTGCCATCGCCAGCAATGTTTATATTTTCGTACACGTGACGACGCAAGCAATCAGTCTTGTTATTCACAACAGAATCGCTAGCGTTGCCTTTAGAAACAAACTTTTGCACGTTATCACTGCTAGTTTTCACTGGATCACTAATTTTACGCTCTAGACAGGCTGCAATCGCGGTCACTTTGCTGCCTTTATGCTCGGGAGAGGATTCAGAACCGACTGAAAAAGTCCTGTAGAACTTTTGTAGAGCTCCCTGCGCGGGGGGTGCTGTGGGCGTATGCTTCTCGGTCGGCTTCTGTCCGCCGAATATGTTGAATACTTTCACTGCGGGCATGTCGCGGGCCCGGCGCGCGGGCGGTCGCGGAGCGTGGATGCGCGCGCGCGTCACGACGAGCGGCGTGCATGTGCCACTGCGCTGTACTATGCGCCCATGCCGCGCGGCTATCAAACGCACACATTAAGAAAGTCAATGTCACATCAGTCAACCACCGACGAATCATCCGTAGTAAATGATCGACAACACTAAACGATTCGTTACCACCACGTCATGTTATTCATCTATTGACTTAGGTACTTTCATTATCCTTACCGCAACAATAAACTATTGAAATATCAATACAATATACATACTGTTTATTAACAATTTCAAAATACAAAACACTTGTTTAAATAATAAACAAATATAAACGCGTAAGCATTAAAACTGTTATGATTGATTAATGATTGCATATTAAAGGGAAAAGTATGCCATCGGTCACAGTTTCTTTAAAAACAGCTATTTTATGTAATAACATGTTTTTTTTGTAGAAAACCGGTTAAAAATCCATAAAACCCAATAGAAAGTAGGAATGAGGTTGTTTTATGTTGATGTAATTGACCCGATTTTGAACATAGGAGGTATCTATTAAAGGAGATTGGAAAAACAGTTTAGATAGGTACCTAGAAACGTAATGAGGTAACCTAATTATGTGGAACACGGTTATCCTGCATTTAAAGCCAACATGTGGTGATCACGTTACATTTATGTTGCTGTCTCGAATAGTAACATGGTGTTCGAAAATGTGATGCTGTGTTATATTTTTTATTTAAAAAAAAATGACTCCCGCAGTAGGATACAAAGCCTGTATCGCGGGGGACTTTACAAACATACAAGTCACGGACACAAAGTACACCCAGACTCGGAACAACAATTTGTGGGTCACACAAAGTGGTGTCCGTGTGGGAATCGAACCTACGACCTCTTGCGTAGTCGGACACACTCCCACCGCGCCACAAAGGCAGTGAGAATAAACAACCATGCCTATGACGGCACCTTGCCACAGAGGCAGTCTGCGTGATTTTTTTTCCCGTTTTTGCAACATTGCTGCTCCGCTCCTATTGGTCGTAGCGTGATGTTACATAGCCTATAGCCTTCCTCGATAAATAGGCTATCTAACAGTCAAATAATTTTTCAATTCGGACTAGTAGTTCAAACGTTTAAACAAAATCTTTAGCTTTATAATATTAGTATAGATTATTCAATGTAACTCGATATGAAGTCAATTAACAAACGGGCAGTTTTATTTTCAATTAGGTTTTTGTTTTCCACAAAATAATATTATTTAAAGTCGGAGAAAGATTCTTATTAAAAGAAAAAATGGAAAAATTACCTGGAAATACATAACATTTTTGTGGCCTATTTTCTTATTTCTCCCCATACTGGCCCAGCTTGATCTACGTATTACTAGTCGCGCCATTGATTGTCATTAATTCGCTAAGAAAAGATTTTCCAAAATTCACCCTTTACTCTCTCTAGGGATGAAATAGGGGTCCAAAGTTTGCATGGAGAAACAAGATCCAGGCAGAACCGATCGTGAAAGGTAGTACGATATATAGGTATTTTTCACTTTTTACATGACACGTTCAATAGATAGCGTGTTCTTGCCTACTCGTAGATAAACGCAGAGAATAATTAACATTTCTAAATAAAACTGTACCTATTTAGATAATTATTTAAATATAAACACAATACAGTAAAACTAAGATGCAAGTGTGACGTAATGAATAGCTGAATAGCTGTGACGTAATATATTATGAGAGCATTGTCATGCCGGTTCCACACGTTGGCCCGAACGCCGATCCCAATGCCACTCGTCCAATGTATGGGTCTAGAAAATAGCATTGGCGCGCAACGTTGGGACGAGCGTTAGATCCTTTACACTGGAGCGGGTGTAAAGGACCTAACGCTCGTCCCAACGTTTCGGTTTAATCCGGCGACCGGGTACCCAGCGATGTACGGTAGCTTTCATACGTTCCGGCGTCCGTCCGGTCCGGTCGCCATACATTCGCGCCGTGTACGTATTAGACCAACGTTAGGCCCAACGTGTGGAGCCGGCGTTAGACGGACGATCGCATCACAGAATACTACAGAGTACAGAAGGCAATCTTCAGAAAAAACGATCTTGACGCACGCATACCCGCACACGGATAACACACTGTACGTCAAGTCAGTTGGTCACACTCGCGATTCGTCACGCTGTTTGCCATGATAGTAATTCGTCATATACGCGGTCAGACATGATCGCTATTTGTCATGAACGTTGTTCGTCATATTAACACTGTATGTAACTACTCCTGCTTGGATCCTGCCTGTACAGTGCTGCCATCTCGTCGCTACTCTGAAATGAAGAAACTGTCAAAAGGAAACCTGGTGAGCATTTTGTTTCTTTTTGTCAATTTCTCCATTTCTCATATTTACATAACTGCGTTTATGGGAACAATCACAATAGTTTGAACATCTTTTAATATCCTATGTGATTTCAAAACATTCATAAATTAAAAAAAAATGCTTTATGTTTATATTTTAAAAAATACATAATATACCTATATTATTCTTCAAGAAAAATCAGAAAGAATTCTGTTATATGTTTCAACAAAAAATTAATATATATTTATTAAAACTACAAACAGGCGAGTACCTACTTATAATTGAAATTCATACAAACAATTATTTACAATAGCCAATTAAATGAAATATGTTTTACATCACTACTTAAAACCAAGTTCAGGTAGAAATAAAGCGTTTTGTGACATGCACTATGTAAAACACAATATTTTGTTGGATATTCCTTGTTTAATTAATAAATTATGATTTATAAACCTGCGTAATTTTATTTTATCTGTAATGTAATACAATACTGTTCAGAAAAATATCGGAAACGCAATTTGTAACGTACCACGTTAGTGACAAATGGGAGTTAGTGACATAACGTGTTTATGACAAACTAAGATAGTGACATAACGCGTTTATGATGAACTGAGATAGCGATATACTGCAATTGTGACAAACAGCTTAAAGCCGTAGCTATAATATACATTAATACACCGTGCTATAATATTTATTATACCAAGCTACCACACACGGAGACGATGCTAAAATATATATATTTTGCCTACATTTTATTGATGGTCGGCCTATATTAATATGCAATAATATTAATTTAGGTTAGTGACGTCATAGAAATATATATATGCTGCTGCTTAAACGGTCACTCGCAAATTTGTATAGAAAATATATCATAATATGCCTTGCCATGATTCATATTAATATATTTTATAGATACGTCTGTGACAGGCTTAAATGCCAAGTGCGTATAATGACGAATTGCGTGTATGACGAATAGCGTTTGTGACATACAGCGTGTAATCCACGCACACATAGACATAGCTTACACACACAGAATCACGAAACGCCATTCCGTGTCTATGAACGATGTGCGCCAAGAGCGCTTTCTATGAAAATTGCCTTCTGTATTCGGTATTCTGTGGTTAGACGGACGGTCGCATAGAGGTCGATGACAGTCAGTGTATTGTCTTCAGGTCAGTTGTGTTATTCTTCCGTGAAATTGTGATGTTAACACATCAATGTGTTTTGGTTGAAGGGCACTTTAGCAAGTGTAATTACTGATAAAGCGGCGGTAGCCTAATGGCTAAGGCATCGGTCTCGCAATCGTGAGGTCGCGGGTTCGAATCCTACCCATTATATTGACGTGAACCACTCCTTTTTTTTTTTTTTTTTTTTTTTTTTTTGTTCGGCGGGAAAAATTCCTGACGAACACCCCCACCATCCGGGGAAGATGATGGAGGTAGTGTGGGGTTTGCACCCACTAAAAAACCCGCCGTGTATCGCTCGCCACCTTTGCGAACGGGCCGCTGGAATTCGTTATACCGTCGGCGGCCCGCCCAGTGGCAATGCCCGGACGCGATGTTGTTGCGTTCCGGGCATTTCACACCTACGCGGCCCCTGGATACACACAGGGCGCCGCGCCTCCACGGAAGGCCGCGGGCGGGGCAGATTACCCCGTACGCCCGCCCGCAGCCCCACCTAAGGCGGCATCAAGCGCAGATATGCGCGCCGACGCCGCCCGGTTCGCCGGCGACGGAGCGGGTCTGCCAGGGAACTCTCTTCCCTGACGCGCTCCGCCGCCTCCTTCTGCGAGATGACGTCCTCGCAGAAGGATGCGACCGCATTCCACGACCCCTCGCCCCGGACCATGGACAGAACCACGGCCGGCAACGAGAGATCACTTCCGACCACTGCGGTGAGAACTCGACGTTGCCCCTCCCAAGCTGGACAATGCTGGAGGGTGTGCTGCGCCGAGTCCTCACCGCAGTCGCAGTGGTGGCAGGCGGGACTCGGTTCCCTCCTAGCGACCGTGTGCAGGTACTTCCCGAAGCACCCGTGCCCGGAGAGGACCTGCACCAGCCGGAAGGAAAGGGTCCCGTGCTGCCGCCCCGCCCACTCCTCCAGAACCGGCCGGAGCGCCTCCACGGTTCGAACACCTGCCCGTGGAGCCTCCAGCCGGCCCTGCCACCGGGCCATGATTGCCCGGTGGGCCTCACCGCGCCAAGCGCGTAGCTCCTCGGGCAGGGGCACCGAACCCCCTGCCCGAACAGCCACCGCCCGCCGATGCACTTCGGCGAGCACTTCCGCATCCAAATCCCACGGGGGTGTGCCGGCCAATGCGCACGCCGCCTCTGCAGACACCGTGCGGTATCCGCGTATGGCCCTGACCGCCATGGTCCGCTGGGGTCTCCCTAAGCGGACCCTATTCTGGGCGGTCAGGGACGCCGCCCACACGGGTGCGCCGTACAAAGCCATTGACCGCACCACCCCCGTGTACAACCGTCTACTCGAGGCACTGGGTCCGCCCAGGTTCGGCAACAGCCTCCCCAGTGCGGACGCCGCAGCCTCGAGTTTTGGCGCCAAAATGCGAAAGTGCTCGTCGAAGAGCCACCGCCCGTCTACTACCAGGCCCAGATACTTCATCTGGGCCCGGACCTGTACGAGGACCGAGCCGACGGCTATCGAGGCGCCAGCAGGTGGACCGCGACGGGGCCCATGGAATAATAGGGCCTCCGTCTTAGAAAGAGCCACCCTAAGCCCCAGCGCCTCGATGCGCCCGACCATTCGGGAAATCCCTAGGTTGGCCAGGCGCGCCGCCTCCTCAAAATTCCCACCCCGGGCCGTGATGAGGGTGTCATCCGCATAGCAGATGACCCCTATCCCGGGGGGGAAGCCACACCGCAGGGCCCAGTCGTAGCCAATGTTCCACAAAAGGGGCCCTAAGACAGAGCCCTGTGGAACACCGCACGAGACGTCCCTGCGGATTACCTCACCCTCTCGGTCCTCGTACAGGATCCTCCTGCCTTCGAGGTAGTCTGCCACTAGCTGCCTCAGGTACGCGGGCACTCCATGATACCGGAGCGCCTCGTTGATACAGCTGAATGGCAGAGACCCGAAGGCGTTGGCGATATCGAGCGATATCGCCAACATTACTCCTCCACCGGCGACGGCCTCCTCCGATGCGGCCCTCAAGCGCAGAATGGCCCCAATGGTCGAGCGCCCAGCACGAAAGCCGTACTGAGCGTCCGACAGATTAGGGCCGACCTCGTTCAAATGCCGGACGATGCGGGTAGCGAGAATCCTCTCCAGCAACTTCCCCGCCTCGTCCAGCAACACGATAGGCCTGTAGGCCGCAATTGAGTCGGGAGGCCGTCCCGGCTTTGGAAGGAGCACCAGCTTCCCTGCCTTCCAGCAGTCAGGGAACCGTCCGGACGCCAGGCACACGTCGAACAGTCCCCTGAGGCGGTCCCCGATATGGTCGAGGGTCAGGGCCAAAACCCGGGCGGGAATCCCATCCGGCCCGGGAGCGGTGTTCTTCGAACGCATTCGAAGAACAGCCGCGCCCACCTCCGCTTCGGTGACAGGCGGCACAGTTGTGTCGGCCTCCCGGTCATCGGTCTCATCCTCGGAGACCATCGCCGGGGGCGCGTGCTCTGCCTGCAGCGGGAATAGACCCTCGACCACTTCCGCAAGGAAGCTGGGCTGGAGAGTCTCGGTAAGGGGGGGGCCCGCCGAGCGAAGCTTGTTCAGCGCCGCTCGATATGGGCGACCCCAGGGGTCACGGTCGAGACCCTCCAGCATCTCCTCTCTCGCCCTCTCCTTGGCGCGACAGATAGCCAGCTTAAAGGCGTCCCTCGCTTGGCGATACGCCTCATAAAGCTGGCTCTCCTCCTGGACATCGCGGTGACGAGTCCGGCTGCGGGTATAGGACCTCCGCGCACTGATGCAAGCGGCGCGGAGGGAGGCAAGCTCCTAGGACCACCAATACACCCCCTTCCTCGGGGTGCGACGTCGTGAGCGGGGCATGGCCGCATCGCAGATCTGCGTAAACGCATCGCGAATGCGGCCAGCCATGACGTCCACCTCCTCGGTTGGAGGTGGAGACGACCATGATGCCACGATGGCCGCCTCTTCCAGGAGGCCCCTGTCCAACGCACCCACAGCCCACCGCGGAAACCGAGGCGTTCTGCGCGCCGTGTGACCCCTAACTGAGTCCTGGTTCCTGGAAGACCGGGAGAGCTCCAATCGGATATATCGGTGATCCGAGAGCGTCTCAACCTCATCCAGGACGATCCAGTTCCTTACTCGCGCTTCGACGGCAGGGGTAGCGAACGAAAGGTCCACTATCGACCCCCCCTGCTGTCGAACGCACGTATTGGTGGCGCCTCTGTTTAGGAGACAGAGACCCACCGACGCCGCCCACTCCTCAACCGCCGAACCGCGGACGTCCGTGCTGGGTGACCCCCACGCCGTAGATTTGGCGTTGAAGTCCCCCAGCACCAGTACGTGGCGAGGTGCCAACCGCCGTATCGAGGTCTCCAGGTTGGTAAGGAAGACCTCGAAATCGGTAAAACTCCGGTTTGGGGAGAAGTATACTCCGTAGAGCGTGACCCCTCCCCAGTCGGCAGCAACATATCCCGAACCCTTGTCTCTGATCGACAAGGGCAGGGAATGAAGCGCAGCGGAGCTGACGATTGCCACGGAGCCGTCCCGGTCACCCGCCACGTGAACCACTCCTAACACAAGCCATTGAGCTTAGCTGGAGGGGTTAACAGGATTGCTAGTGTAATGTGGACCAAAAAAATTCCACATTGCTAGTTTAAAAAAAAAATTAGGTTCGCGGCATGGTGACATTCAGATCTTTAATGTTAAGGGCTAGCGTGACGCTTACCATCAGGCTCAAGATCTGTTCGTCTCTTCATTTAGTGCTATAAAAAAAAAACATATTGTAGCGCAGGTGAGTCAATGATCTGAAGGCGCTCGGCGTGGTGGGAATAATACGTACAATAGAGTGGGGCAGGTTAGTTTTCTTTTAATCGATTTGATGCGGTAAATACTGAGATTCTGAGATTAGTTCAAGATGCGGCTGCGACTACGTTTATATAGTTTTTAATCAATATATATTTATTACATAATTTATACCTATGTAATTATAAATAGAGGATCATTTTTTCCCCGAGGTGTCTATTATAATTCAAAATTCTTTATTTATATATGATGCAAAACAACCATTTTTGTTTGTTCAAAAACATGTGATATATATTTTTTATACTTATTAATAAATTTATTATTCTACATGATTCTAATGGCCGCTTATTTTTAATAATATAAAAAAAAACATTATAAAAATAACACATGTTTTTGAAAAAAAAAAAATGCTTGTCTGTAAACTCAATTTACGGACGATAATTTGACGTGATAACGTCATAAGAAAACATTGATGACATATGAATGTTTTCTTAGTAATGTCTAACTACCAATTAATAACGTTAGTTCCAATTACATCGCATCTCGTGTCAACAAAACCAATAACGTGACTTTTTAGACACTTTTTCGTACGTCTTATAAATCGATGACCGGGTGTCATTGATTTATAAGACGTACGTCAAAAATAGAATCGGCCCTAAAACAATACCTACATTTGAAGAGTTTCAGTTTTAAGTTTTGATTGCTGTTGCACACTCGGCCGCAAACTCTTTGCAACCAGGAGTAAAAAGGCAACGTTTTACTAAAAACATAACCATTCCTTTATGGCTTTGCTTAATTTGGGTTGCAAGCAAAAACATAACAAAACTTATACGCTAATTAAAGCAAAAACTAAATAAATAATACCTACACGAATAACCTAAAGAATTAAATAGCACAGGTTTAAATTAATTGACTTATAAAAAGAAGGGCAAACTGAACTGTCATCACTGTTTTGGAGAATCATGAGCACTCTAGCGCCCCCTAGCGGCTTAGACCATTAAAGCTCAGCTAAGAACATGCTCGCGAATGAGACTTATACAACGCATAAAACCGTTTCGAAATCAGCCCAGCCGTTTCTGAGAAAAACGGTAACAGACACACAGAAACAAACACCTATTATCCCAAACGCATATATACGTCTCCGCGGGTAAATACAGTCTCCTTGGCCGCCGCGAGCAAAAATACATAGAATAAGTAAAAAAATTCGTAAAACTGAGTATTTGTGCAATTAAAATATACAACAGAATACCTAACACTAACAAAAATGAACAGGAAAATGAGACAGATTGATGAGAAGTATGTCAAAAGATAAATTCTACTTACGTTAGTACGGAGCGCAGTCCGGTTGAACGGTTAAAAATATGTGACATAACTAGAAGTACCTACATAATTGTGAGTGCCGTGAACAATGACCATGAAGCAGATTAACTATGACATCGTGTCAAGTAGATGCATAAGGTACAGTCTACATGCACAAATTAAGATACAGATGGCCGGCTCCAACCAAAGAGCAAAAAAACTTGAGAGGTGTCAAGGGACACCCGGATGGAACGAAGTTCCTTTATAATTTTTTATTATATATTATGTAAAAAAACCTGTATACACTCAACAAAAATAATCGTCGCCACACCACACTGTTCAATGCGAAATAGAAAGACGAAACGAAAATAACTGGCTTGCTTTCTATGAGAGAGAGAGAGAGAGAGAGAGAGAGAGAACACGCCACACGGCTTACAACTACAGCAAAAAGTGTCGTTACAACTTTTGGTCTTAGTGTCGTTACAACTTTTGGTCTTAAAGAGTCGTTACAACTTTTGGTCTTATTTTTTTCCGTCTAGCCCCCTTTCGCAACGCGCGATAAGGATCTTCGTTCCAAAAATCCGACTGTTTAAAATTATTAAGCTAATTTTAAAAGCGTGATTTTATTGTCACTGACGAAAAAGAGAAAAATATAGGTAAACCGCTGGTTTCATCTGTTGACACCGGCAATGCAACACTAGCTTGCTAATTAGCAACCCTGACCGCTTGCTGAGTGCTTGTAACTGATCTATACCTTTTGATGTGGTAACGTCTTACGGCCGGTCTCAATAATCTAACTATCGACGGATTTGACTACTAGAAGTATATATTTGACATAAGCTCCATACAAAATATGTCAAAATTTTACCTCTAGTAGCCAAATCCATTGATAGTTAGAATATTGAGACCGGCCGTTATAGTCTTATAAATCAATGACCGGCTACACTCATGAAAAAGTGTGACGTCACCGTTCACGTTTTTGATTGGTTACGATTGAGCAGTTCATCAAGTCATGTCCGTTCCACCTGCGGGTCCACTAGAGCTGTCACATGAATGGTTGTTTATTACAATGTCATAAATGTTTTGGCAATTGCAGCGACATGCGTTACAATTGGAAAAAAGGTGTCACAGGCATGGTAGTTTATTCAATGTTTTATTAAGACGTTATCACGTAAAATTATCGTCCGTAAACCGTTTTTCACACTATCATTTTTTACTTATAACATCATTGCACATACACTCGAAAATCATAACCCTCCTTCTTGCGCATTCATGTCTTCTGTAGCACAACGGAGAGAAAAACAATACTATTATTATGTTGATTTATGTATGTATGTTCTGCGAAGTCACTACTTTTCATTACAACTCGTTTGTTAGTTCTGGTTGTGTGTCGGTCTAAGCCATAGGCCGTATTGGTAGGTTGCAACAACGTCAGTTACTATTCCGTGAAATAGTAATGTTAACACATCACTGTTTCCACTGCACTGTAGCAAGTAAAATTACTGGGCAAAAGATACTTAATAACTAATGAGGAGCGCAGTGCGGTAAATTGGTTAATTGTATATGAATGTAATACACATATAAACAGCCGGGGGGGGGGGGGGGCACTTCTTTGACCCAACACCGGCCAAGTGTGAGTAGTTTTGCCAGTCAACGTGGACTAAGTGTTTGGCAAACACTTGAAAATTCATGATTCTGGGGGGCAAATGCCCCTGTTGCCTGAAAGGAAGCCTGCTCATATAGTCCCCGCAAGTTGCCTTTTAAAAAAAGTTGCGTTTTAAATATAATTCGGTGTGCACCTCTCCTTATAGACGACTTAATGAACTCATCTAATAAAAGTACCCGGTCGTCCGTCTGACACTTAATTGCCCACAATCAGGATCGCAAAGGACACAAGATATATGTACAGAAGGCCGGCTCGCTACAATTCGCGAAAACAGCAAGCAGACCTTGTACTATGGTAACCAGACAAGTGATAAACAAACTTATATATTTCTAAATACATACATATTACAGATAAATTACACCCAGACACAGAATTATCCATCGTGCTCATCACACAAAGTTTTATAATGGGTGAGGATCGAATCTACGAACTCCGGCATAGCAGTCAGGGTAAAAATAAATTACTAGCGGCCTGCTCCGGCTTCGCACGGACTTTTCTCCACTATATATAAATGCAGTTTTCGTAAGGATCTCTATTTTTTTAAAATAAAATAGAATCTATGTTACTTCCCAATAATGCACCTTTCTATAGGTAAAAAAATTTTTGAAATCGGTCCAATATTTTTTGAGTTACATACAAAAATACAAACCTTTCCTTTTTAAAATATTAGTGTAGATAGAGACTGGTTTTTTAAAGATAACTAGCAATGTGGGATTGGATGCCACATTACCAGCAATCTTCTTAACCCCTCCAGCTATGCTCAAAGGTTTGTATTAGGAGTGAGTTCACGTCGGTAGAATGGGCAGGATTCAATCCCGCGACCTAACGATTGCGAGTCCAATACCTTAGCCATTAGGCTACCGCCACATCAATAAGCTTATCTCACTCTATTGCTCTGTATATCAGTTCATAAGTCTTTTTCTTGAAAGTTCTTAACAGTAATTAAACTCTTTTTACGGTGCACACAAATCATTTATAATCTATAGTATCTGAATTCCCACAGTTTTCATTCAACGAAAGCGATGTTATGTATAATGGGGCATGAAAAACCATGGACTATGCTATGATAGAGTTTAGCAAAAACAAATAATAGCTTTTAGAATTATCCCCTATTATACTAGTTCGAGAAGACAGCGACAAAAATGCAAGCATTTTCTATAACTGTTTTTTTTAAAGTGAAACCTTTAGGGGCGGTGTGTACTTTTTGGGATGGGTAATAAATGTTAAACTCGCGTAAGGACACGTGACCTGATCGAAAATTCGTAAGACGGAGGGAGAGTAGACCGTCGGCGTGGCGTAGGAGAGGAAGTTATATACGCCTCTCTATCTTTTGCGCGGCGAAAATGCATGCTTGCCCTTGTGCGTTTCTGTTTGTACAGCGTAATAGTTCTTTTAATTGTTCTGTTATTTTTTTAATGTAATATAAATTTTCATGTTTGTGTCGATAGATAGCGCAATAGATAAATATTGTATTTAACCACATAAATGATAGTACTTTATAAAGCAATTCATGCGAAATTTTGACTGCCTCTGTGGCGCGGTGGGAATGTGCCGACTGCTACGCAAGAGGTCGTGGGTTCGATTCCCACACGGGACACCACTTTGTGTGATGCACATATTGTTGTTCCGAGTCTGTGTGTACTTTGTGTCCGTGACTTGTATGCTTGTAAAGTCCCCCGCGAGACAGGGCTTGTTGTTGACTTTTAATTCAGTCGACAAATTTCAAGGGGTAAACCCACTTGTATTCAAGTTAATAAAAATATTCGCTAGGTACATAGGTACATAACACACAAAGCGACGTTTGTGATGATTAGTCATGATTCTACATGTACATATAATGTCAAGTTCTCAAAGCAATAGGTGAAGCCGGAGAAAAGAACTAGGCAATTAAAACTCTTAATAACAATATTTTTTTGTCCAATTTCACTTTTCGCCACAAGATGGCGTTGTTTTACCGGCGCGGGTGGCGTAAAATGTCTGAACCGACCGCGCAGTACAAACGACATGAATATATAAATGCCATGCTAAATTATGCAGGCATGCGCTAACGAATTCATTGAGAGAACTGTATGAAATTATAATTTTAAAACGGTTTCAATTATTTAGTAATTCCATTGGTTTTAATAGTTAAATATTATGTTTTATTGAATGTATTAATAACTAGTTTTTGCTCATTTTATTTTAACTTACATATATTAGTAAACTGAAATCCATATAGCAGTTTGGATGGATAAAAGTTAAATGAGATTTTCAATAATGCAGGAGTTGTGTTCACTTGTGCGTTTACTTAGAAGTTGCATATAATATAACTTAACATTTAGAAAAATCCAAGACGTGACACGAAAACAAAAACATAAACTTAAAAAAATAAAAGCAAAGCTCATGCCGTTGAAATAATGTGCATGTAAAGCAGCGCCTATTCAGAACTGTTGCGACGTTCAATTGTGTCCTTTACATTGAGACCATTCTTGTTTTGTGTTCCTTGGAATGTCTCAGTTTCAAGTTATAATTTACATATATTAGGTAGATACGTCTCCGTACAAAGCGAACACGGGGCCAAGCACACATAGACGCACACGTACACAGATCTCGGTCGAATGACAACCGAGACTGGGCGTCATTGACCACTACGTTGGACTGGGGCGTCCCGCACAAATACAAAATGCCGAATTGAATGACCGTCCTGTGAATTTTTTTGACACTTAATGCAAAAATTTGATACACAAACCGTTGGCGTTGTTTTTTACTCGACAGCAATGAAGGGTTATGTTTTTCGCGCGAATCTTATTATATTCTTTATTACCTCATATCTTTCAAACCACAAGACCGATTTAAACAATTATGATGTCGTTAGATTTGTCTTCACCGCACAAGTGTTCTTAGATGAGTGACGTTTGAAAAAAACAAACATGGTGGCTGTGCGATGTCAAAAACAAGAGTTGGGATTTTTTTTTCGAATGTGACAATGTGGGTATCAAATAAGCATTTCAAAAAGGTATAACATGATTATTACTGTAATACTGAAGAAGTCAATTAGCAACCATTCTTTTTTCAATTTTCAATGCTTGGCAATAGCTATGATAGGTTAGTTGTTACATCGGTTACATCCTACAACCACTAAAAAGTATTAAATAAAAAAAAATCTCTTCTGCAAAAAAGGTCAAAACAAGATTCCTTACTTAAGTAATATCATGCTGTCGGAAGGCATTCATGAATCTCGATGAATTTAGTTTTATGCCTCCGACACAGATCTATTTTGCGCAGGCCGGTTTTTTATTTTTTAAATGTTGTCCTACACAAGTATAGATTTCCATTTGATTCAAATTACCCAAATGACAAAATCAAATAGAAATCTTGTTGTTGTCGCACGTGCGCTTCTACATGTGCGTGCATTTGTTATTTAGGTACCTGTGAGCCGACCTCTATATGCGTTTTGTTTTACCTTGTTGTTCATACAATATTTAAAGCAAGGCAAATGTAATTGAGTTATTAATACGGCATTCTTTAATGGCTCTGCTTCAACCATTGTCTCGATGTTTCTTCGAAGTAAAGCCGCCTGGTTGTTGATGAATAACTCCCTTAACAATCGACTTTTGTAAATTTATATACTCAAGGCTGATGCGAAAAGAAAAGAGTACCTACCTATCGTTTTCAGTTTTTATGTAAGAATGTATCTTCTTTATAATTTTCTTTACCAGCTTATAGGTACTGTGATGTACACCAAGATCTGTGCCAGCGTTATGAAATAAAAGATTTGTATTTGTATGGCAGGAGCTGGATGCGAGAAGCCGAAGATAGAACAAAGTGGCGTGCAATTGGCGAGGCCTATGTGGACTGCGATAGGCTGATGATGATGATGATGATGATTTGTTTCTATCTATGATAGTTTGGGAGTTCTCTCAGGCCACCAGAACTTCTAAACGTTTCAACGATTTTTTTTTTTAAATATATTTAAGAAATTCTGAAGATTTATTATTGCCATTTTATTATTATTTCTTATAAAATACGACTCCCGCAGTGGGGTACAAGCCTGGTGTCGCGGGGGTCTTTACAAACATACAATTCACGGACACAACGTACACCCAGACTCGGAATAACAATTTGTGAATCACACAAAGTGGTGTCCCGTGTGGGAATCGAACCCACGACCTCTTTGCGTAGCAGTCGGATACACTCTCATCGCGCCACAGAGGCAGTCAAAATCAAGATTAGATACCTAATAAGGGCTTTGTTAGAATTGATAAACGATTCCGGATAACATAAACTAGATTGATTTAAAACGCTACGGCAAAGCGTTTGAAAAGCTAATTATATTTAGCGAAGATTTTTTACATGTAAAAAAAATTGTATGTATAAATGGATGTTTATTATTTAATCACGCCACAACAGTTAAACGATGGATAAAATTTGGCACACAGCTAAATTACGGTCTGGAACTTATTCCAGACCGTAATTTACTGTGTGCCAAATTTTGGCAAATAAGAAACTTATTTGTTTTACAAGATTTTCACGTGAACGAGATAACGTGCAACAGCTAGTATTTATTATAAACTAGCATTTGCCCGCGGCTCCGCCCGCGTGGATGTCGATTATCGTGATAAAAACTATCCCATGTCCTTCCCTGGAACTCAAACTATCTCCATACCAAATTTTATCTAAATCGGTTTAGCTGTTTGAGCGTGATAGCGTAACAGACAGACAGACAGAGTTACTTTCACATTTATAGTACACTAGCTTTCGCCCGCGGCTCCGCCCGCGTGGATGTCGGCTATCGCGATAAAAACTATCCTATGTCCTTCCCCGGGACTCAAACTATCTCCATACCAAATTTCATCTAAATCGGTTTAGCTGTTTGAGCGTGAAAGCGTAACAGACAGACAGACAGACAGAGTTACTTTCACATTTATAATATTAGTATGGATAATAATATAATATACTAGTATGGATTCTAAATTTGTGAGTACATATCGAAGGATGTTTGTTGACCTTTTACGCAAAAACTTCAGAACGGATTTTGATAAAACCTTAAGTAGGTACTGTAATGACTAATGAAGTTTTTCTATACTAATATTATAAAGCTGCAGAGATTGTTTGTTTGTTTGAACGCGGTAATTTCAGGAACTAGTGGTCCGAATTGAAAAAATCTTTCACTGTTGGATAGCCCATTTATCGAGGAAGACTATAGGCTATATAATATCACGCTACGACCAATGGGAGCGCAGTAGCAACGAGAAATGTTGCAAAATCGGGTAAAATTTATGATACCGACGAAGTTGCCCGGAAAATATTTTTTATGGTTAATTATTTAGTTAATTTTTATTTTTAGTTATTATATAGTTAATTTTTATGGTGTACTAGCTGAGTACACCATAAAAATTATACAAAGTTATGAATTTCAATGACAAGCTCTCAAGACGGACGGGAGTGCAAATGCTGGCCAAGAGCTCGCACAACAGAGTTGAGGAAGGGGATTATTTCCACTTCATTATCTACAAAGAATTGCTGTTTTATCCGCGAGGGGAAATACCCACAATTTGGGTACCCTCCAAATATTTAATAACTGGGGAGAACTCACACAACGTCATCTCGTCCCAAACTAAACAGAACTTGTACTATGGCAACCAGACAACTGATAAACATACTTATACACCTATCTCTAAACACAACATATTATAGTAAATTACACTTAGACAGATAAACCATCATGCTCATCACACAAGTTTTATCCTGGGTGAGGATCTAACTCACGACCTCCGGCTTAGCAGCCAGGGTCACTAACCACTAGACCAACAGGCCAGTCAACTTATCTCGATTTCGTCGCAAGTCATTTCTAATTCGCAATTCACTTGATGTATTCAACACTTGCTATTCAACATTCAACTCAAGTGCGCCTGCGCAATTTGTCTGGCCTCGGACAGGTGTTGGTCGTGATTTATGCGCGATTCGATTCCCGGTGAGAGCAAGCGCGCGCAATTTTCACCAATGGAAAGTTGGACGTGATTCCCGTGTGAATCTATCAATTTCGATTATTGTATTGAAACTTTCGCGATTTTTATCTAAGTTATCGGGACTTAATCGCGTGAATTATTACTTCACGCGATGTAAGTCCCAATATCTATTTAATCTATTATTTATTTACCCGACCACTATCGGTGCGATTCGATCGAAACGTCGGGTAAATAAAAGGTTTGTATCTTTAATAATTTTATAGACTACTACTAGTAGCTCACCACATGTAAAAATATTTTGCTTACTAACGCCATCTATCGCCAGGCGGCGGAACTACGACAATTATAAACACCTTGGCGGGAAAGTGAAACATGATTTATGCTTGGAATCTTTGTGTATGACAAAGTGTTAATTAAAACGTGTTAAACAAAGGTGTCGCGTTAATTTTAATATTAAATAATTCTTCAACATTTTCAATGAGCAAGCACATTAAAATTTTATAGATTTGTGTATGCTAACGCCATCTATCGAGAAGCGGCGGAACTACGACGGCTGTAAACATCAAGGCGGAAAAGTGAAACAACAATTGATAACTGATTAGACAATAGTTCATTGTTTTAATTTCCGTTATTCGTTTTATTGTGTTAACACCTTGGCATTAAGTCTTATAGAAGGACGCAGGATGTGTCTATTATTTGTTAATGACATAGATGAAATTTCCTATAGGAATTGTCGATTTCCGAAGTTCAGAAAAAATAATATGTGAGATCTGGCATACCTAGTTAAATTACAAAGAAGAAGTGCAAAAAGCTATTTATATATATAATATTGTTTTATAAATACACTTTTGAATCAAAATATAGCATGTATTTAGAAGTATAAAAAAGATAAGATAGATAAGAACATAAGAATAGAAAAAAATAGTATGTGTCTAAGTTTCTCCTAATATTAAACAGTATTGACTTTAACGTGTTTTGTTTTGTACAAGTGATACGCTTTGATTATATTTGACTGCCTCTGTGGCGCGGTGGGAGTGTGTCCGACTGCTACGCAAGAGGTCGTGGGTTCGATTTCCACACGGGACACCACTTTGTGTGATCCACCAATTGTTGTTCCGAGTCTGGGTGTACTTTGTGTCCGTGACTGTATTTTTATAAAGTCCCCCGTGACACAGGGCTAGTACCAAAATGCGAGAGACGTCTTTAAAAAAAAAATACTTGAATAGTATTTTATAGGAATATACTATAGGAACCTACTTACGAGTTTTGTTCTCTTTTGTAATAAAACCGCAATATAGTTGTAAGATAAGACCAAATCTTTGTGCTAATAACTTAAAGTATATGTAGGCACCTACCTACTGAAATTAGACAAAAAAAATCGCTGAAAAACTTCACATTGCCATTAACACTGAAAAAAAGAAGTAAAAAATAATCGACTCATGCATGGCACGAAACTCTCTAGGCATAAGTGAATATAATAAACGACACGCATCGTCGGCCAATCTGCCAGAAGTCGGGGTGGATGTTTCGTGCCAACAGGTTACTTTATCAAGACAAATATAATACATGCGCATAATATCACATATATACCTACCTAATAAGATCCTAACAACTTTCTATACTCGCCTTTAAGGTGTGGACATAAAAACCCTATAATTCATAAACTTTCTAGCTTTATACTTATAATCTGCATAATACCTATACAGTAACAGATAACTGGTATTTTTTCCGGAAGACAGTCTGGTTAAGATTCTACCGAAGTTTTCCTGTTACCTAAATCACTTTCTCCAATGTAAGCTTTGTACCTTACAGCATGTACCTTACCTACACAGTATTCCTGTCAGATTGATTTCATGATCCGATTCCGTTTACGTATTTGTTTTTTTTAATATTATAATGACGAAAAAAATACACCGTGACATATCCTAAAAAATATTTCATATTTCGCCATTACGTTACAAAATTGACCGCTTTCTAGAAAGAGACAACGCTACTTTGTGGACAATACCTGTCAAAGAGACAAAGGCCGCACGAGTTTTTTCTCTGTTTCACGCTTTGCAGTCAATATTTTTTTTTTTTTTTGTAATTGAAAGGGGTGGCACGGCCCAGGTCTACACGTCCATGAGGCCTGTTCTAACCATAGAGTTACTATAGGACGGTTCAAAGTTTTTTTTTATGATTATCTTACTTTCTTACTAAAAAGTTTATTTTCAAATATAGTCCAGGAGGCCGAAGGATGGACCTCATCCCATCTATGTTTTGAATAACTATAACCGGTTCGCTCGGATTGATTTTCGATGCCTTTTCGTTGCAGAAGTGGGTTTAGAATTTTAATTCCGCATAACCAAATGAAATTATATTCGAAATCATAACTTAGATTAGCGATAGATAGGTAGATAGATATTCGGCGTATATTCAAAGCTAAATGATACCTACATCGCAGCTACCAATTATGTTAACTGTTGCAATTAAATATAATAATAAAATGCAGAATGATGGTTGCTCTAGGCCAGCTATACTCTAAGTGTGTTCCGCGGAACCCTAGGGTTCCGTGATACCTCTGTCGGGGTTCCGCAAGAATTTAGAAATAAAAAAATCAAAACACCTCTCTCTGGTCGCTCCGCGGCTGTGCGGACTCCGCGGCCGCGCGGAGACAAAACGCTATGAATGTTATTTATTTATTTATTTGTATTTGTATAAGCTTGTGTTACATTAGCTGGTACAATATCTTATAAGTTTGGTCTCAACAATTTTATACTTGTACAACGCGTTCGCTCTAAGTTTGCCGGTCTGTGGAATGCGCGTACCCTCCCCCACGTGACAACAAAACTTATAATATTGTGTCATAGTTTTACCCAAATATCTACCGTACACAATTTTTATTGTTACAATTAAATAAAAAATTTCGAACGTCATACACTCATACCTATCGCCAGCGGCAAACTTAAAACGAGCGGGTAGTATACTTGTAAGCGCTCAGTCTCTTTGATAAAAGCCGCCTCTGAATTAGACGCTATAGTTGTCAACAAGCGACGTTCGTCTCTAACTTCAAAGGATAAAGTCGATATTGTTTACAACGCTATTTTTAAATTTCTGTTTTTATTTTTGCTTTTTGTTTATCAAAGGTGCCGACTCGAGTATTTTCGAGAATATTTGAGATCGAGTCTAGGACTAAGTATAAAAGCGGCGATCGCGCGTTGGCGTCGTCAGTTGATGATTAGCGTTCGGAGCGATAAGTTACTACCTACTTACAAGCTCGCTAGCGAGAAACTAGTGTTCATTGTTTTACTGCCTGCTGTATTCTGTTGTCTCAGTTTTATACATTTCTTCCCTGTAGGTTCTAAATTTAGTCTCTTATACGCAGTAACGATTGTGCATTATTTAAACCCCACTATCCTGACTTGTAACATTATAAATAAAGAAGAATGGAACGTTGGCTTAAAGGTGTTAAACGTGTTCCAACAACATCTTCTAATGACGCTGAATAATAATAATATAATATCTTGGGACAACTCACACAACGCTATCTGATCCCAAACTAAGCAGAGCTTGTACTATGGAAACCAGACAACTGATAAACATACTTATAATATTTCTAAATACATACTTAATATAGATAACACCCAGACACAGAATAAACCATCGTGCTCATCACACAAAGTTTTATCCTGGGTGGGGATCGAACCCACGACCTCTTGCGTAGCAGTCGGATACACTCCCACTGCGCCACAGAGGCAGTCGAAGTGAATGTTCAAAAGCAATGCGCGCGGAGAATTTAGCAATCACCGATCCAGAAGATGATGCCACGAGTGCCACGACGTCAAGCTCGACGGTTTCAAAGACGAAAAAAAGGAAGTATGATGAATCTTATATCAGTTTCGGATTTGTTGATTCCAACGGCTCACCTCTCTGCATGCTCTGTAGTAAACTGCTTCCTAATAGTTCCATGGCACCTGCCAAATTGCGTCGACATTTAGAAACCGTACACCCCGAGACTAAAGACAAGAATAAAGAAAAATTTTTTGTTCGCAAAAAAGATCAGTTATTAGAAAATCAAAAAAATATGATGCATGTAACACAAACTACCAACGAAAAGGCCACGGAGGCATCATATTTAGTTAGCTATCGCATTGCACAAGCAGGTGAAGCGCACACTATCGCTAAGAAATTAATAAAACCATGTGTATTAGACATAACAAAATGTATGCTTGATGAAAAATCTGCAAAGCATCTTTCTACTGTTCCGCTATCAAACGATACTGTTTCACGACGAATCCATGATCTGGCAAGCTACGTCAAACAAGAACTAGTTACACGTCTACAAAATACACGATTCGCTTTGCAAATGGACGAGTCGACTGATGTCGCTGGTTTGGCTATCCTGCTGGTTATTGTGAGATATCCATATAAAAGTTCTTTTGAAGAAGATATGCTTATGTGTTCATCGCTGCTTACAAACACTACCGGGGAAGAAATTTTTAATGAAATAAATATATTTTTTGAAGAACATAATCTCAGTTGGAACAATTGCATTGACATTTGTACAGATGGGGCCAAGGCGATGACAGGTAAAACAGCAGGAGCAGTGTCACGAATGAAAAATAAAGCGCCTAATTGTAGTTCCAGTCATTGTATTCTGCATAGACAAGCACTTGCGATGAAGCAAATGCCGTCTAATCTAAAATTAGTTATGGATGAAGCGGTAAAAATAATTAATTTTATCAAATCACGACCACTACAATCCCGATTGTTCTCATTATTGTGTGAAGATTATGGCAGCAAACATAAAACACTGCTGCTCCATACAGAAGTGCGATGGCTGTCTCGGGGAAAAACTTTAACAAGGCTATTTGAACTTAGAGCCGAGTTACAAATGTTTCTTTCAGCAGATACTTCTTTTAATTTGAAGGACCGTTTGTATGATAAAACTTGGTTGTTCCGATTGTCTTTTATGGCGGATATCTTTCAAAAACTTAACGAATTAAATTTATCGTTGCAAGGTAAACAGACAACTGTGTTTCAGGCCTATAATAAAATAACTGCTTTTAAAAGAAAATTAGATTTTTGGATCATTTGCATTGGTAAGAAAGAAATAGAAAGTTTTACGTTACTCAGTGAGTTTGTTAGCGAAAACGACTCAGAAATGTTTGAAGATAATGTGTTTGAAGAATTGGTCCAATATCTCAGTTCGATGCGCGCATCTTTTGAAAAGTATTTTCCCGAAGAACACAATACAAAAATTAAAGTGAACTCCTGGATTCATAATCCTTTTTTACCCAACTTGGAAAAGCCTGAAAACATGTCAAATGAGATATATGAATCTCTTTTAGAAATGTCATCAGACACAAGTATGGAGTCATTGTTCAAAACGACGCCTCTTAATGATTTTTGGTGCAGAATCCAAGATGAATATGCAATGCTTGGCCAAATGGCTCTGGATATTCTTCTCCCGTTCCCAACTACATATTTGTGCGAAACAGGATTCTCTACCTACGCAGCCACGAAAACAAAATATCGCAATAGACTGGACGCCGAAGCTGATATGAGACTCCAACTTTCTTCCATCAAACCTGATATCAAGCAATTGATGAAAAATAAAAAACAGTTTCATACCTCCCACTAGTTAGATTTTTTCTTTTTTAATGTTTTCTATTATTGTCCTTACCAAGTGGTGAAGTAAATAATAATTAGTAACTGATACATTGTACTTTTATTATGCTGATTAATAAAGAATACACTTATAAAAATAATTGTTTTATTGTAGGGTTCCATCAAGTATTTTGCTTCCCAAAAGGGTTCCGTCATTTAAAAAGTTTGAGAACCACTGCTCTAGGCTATCATATCAACGCTAACTCGAAAAATTTGAATATCATTTTTTTATTGCTTCAAAATTTGCTATAATGGCTTTTTTAAATTTATAAGTTAATATTTTTATGGTTGCCAGAGAATGATTTGAAGAATAAGAAAGATTAATTTTTTTAGCCGCCTTCATCTAAAAAGTTGTTAATCTAGAATCTAGATTTATAAACCATAAATTTTATGTGTGTTATGAGGATATAGAAATATTATTTATGTGTGCCTACATATAAAAAATGTTGTATACAGTGCCGAGCGAATTTAAAAACTCAATCTCAATAAATATTATACTTAGTTTTTAGATCTGTTGTCCCAACTTCCTAACATAACGGTTTCAGAAAAAAATATCCATTTTCCACTAATGGTAACTTTAAACACTTATATTTTAAGTTTAAAAAACTTTCGTAAAAAAAAATCTTTAAATTTAACCTTACCAAAAATCCTGACAATTTAAAAAAAAAAAATATAGTAGCTTTTCCCCGTGGCTTCATCTATGTTATATTTTATTTTTTAGCCTATGTGCTATTTTGATATATAACCTACATAAAAGTAAACTTTCATCAAAATCTGTACAGTAGTTTTTACGTGTAACAGCAACAAACAGCCAAAACAGCTATCCATCCTCAAAAACGTTGGGATTTGTAATATTAATAGATTTTGCCCGTGACTTCGTTCGCTTGAAAATGTTGAAAAACAAATTCATCCCACGAGAACATTTTTCGGGATAAAAAGTAGCCTATGTGTTCCAGACTATATTATCTATCTCTGTGCCAATTTTCATTCAGATTCGATTATTCGTTGTGGCGTCTTAATAACAAACATCCATCTATACTTTCGCAATTCAAAATGAATCCCTATTTCCCTTGGTCCCGAGATAACTAGAAAACGACTAGACCGATTTCATTATTTCTTTTTTTTGTAGTTTTTTAATACTCTGCAGCTAGTATTACACCCTTTTCACACGTTCCGGTTTCAATCCGGCCCGGCGCCGGGTACCCAGGGCAAATGTTTGGCGACCTGACCGGACAGAACGTGTGAAAGCTAACGAATATTTTGGTACAAAACACGCGGGACAGACAGAAGAAACATAGCAAAATTGTAATAGAATAATAAGTAATAGTAAACATAGAATTATAATAATAATAACAATAGTAAAATAATAATAATTATTGCACTTAATAATAAAATCGTCATCATCTATAAATGGGCGTCTCGTAGCTGCACCAAAATAGGAACCCAGTTCAGCTTGACGCCGGGCGCATATATCTATACATCTGGCGCTGGTTTTCAACTGGGTCCTATATCGCTATACACTTCACGCCGGGTGAATCCGAAACGTGTAAAAAGGTCTTTCGTATAGAAATAGACTAGTAAGATAGAAATAAATCAACATTTTCCCACAAAGAACATTCTCCGCCCGCAGTTGGCGAGCGACTGACGTGAAACCAACGAGTGACCGCAGCGCGCCAGTCAGTGATTGTACGTAGGCGATAACGTAACCAGTTTATATACAGCGTGTTTTCTTGTTGGCACTTGGATGTATAACCCGACCGAGTTGAAAAGGTATATGTCAAATAGGCGTATTTAAACTATAGAAATTGTGTTAAAATGTATTCTCTCTATTCACACACATTCGGGTTCTGCTCGAGACGTGGTCGGACCGTGATCCGTCGTGGTTCGTCGTGGTAGATAAACCATAATATCATCATATTTGTTTGCATCGAGTTCAATTTAGGTTTAAACACGCAAGTAAATTAAACGATTTCAGTTTTTTCTTCTCTAAAGTATAAACCAATATTACAGTTTTCGTTTGTTTGTTTCTCAGCTAATTCTTGCTAAGTCTCGCAACGGATTCTGATACGGTTTTCACTGTCATTTAGATTTTTTTCCGGAAGGTTGAATGTGTGTGAAGAAAGCTCCGTGCAAAGTCGGGGCGGACTGCTAGTTATATATATATTATTGTATTTGACAACAAAGTGTTATTTTTGTTTTTTTTAACTACGTTACTAATCTAGCGCACTTGGGAGGTTTATAATCTATACTTAATAAAAACTGAAGAGTTTGTTTGTTTGGTTGAAAGCAATGATATCAAGAATTACTTGTTCGACTTGAAAAAATATTTTAGTGTTGGATAGCTCATTTGTCGAGGAAGGTTATAGGCTATATAATATCATGATACGCCCAATAGGAGCGGAGCATCAATGGAAATATTGCCAAAACGGGCGAAATTGCCGCAAACGAAGTTGCGCGGGTCAGTTAGTGATATAATAATGGTCTCCTAACCAATGTCGGTTACGGCGGCCAATCCGGGACTAGCCAACTACGCACAAGATATTATAGTGCACGTGTGTTTGTGCAAACACCAGGGCACTCTCTATTCCCTTACTCGCATGGCCCGATGAGACGGAAATATCAACACGATCAGAGATAAATTTGGCGCAGGATCGACGGGTTAACGTGCTCTTCGCGGCACAGAGAGGTGTGATATTTTTCTAAACCGGTGGCAATCTATGGACCAACAGTGATAACGTTTGCCGCTGAGCCAGGGACCCTCAATAAAAATATATGACACAAACAAACCTTGTCTAATATAGAACATAGGTAATATTCATTGAATTCGGTAAGCAGAGTCTAAAGTATATTATGAACTTTAATTAAACTAATACGCTAAGTACAAAGTTAAACATAAGCAAAGTGTAATTCCTGTGAATCAGACTTAGGCTTTCTGTAACATGATATAACAAACAATATAATCAAAATGAAAACTACATACACATCTCTCATGACAACTCCGATATTGATTGACTGACAGTACTCCTTCGTCGTCCAAAGGCGAGCCATAGCAAGAAGAGCGCCGCGGCAGCGTAGTGCACCCACTCTGGCACCGACAGCTCCACGGCAGCGGTTGTGCATCTACGCAATAGGATATGTTGGCGAGGCTGTTCCAAGATTGCCAACATGTGCTACTTGTGGTACGAATGTAATTTGTGTGTGTGTGTATGTACCTAATATTAGGGAACATAAATGTTTCTGATTTCTGAAAAAGATTGTAAAATGTAACACTATAGAGCTAATAAAAATAAAATTCTTGTTGATTATAACAAAAGATACGGTGATAGTACCTACCGATACAGTACTATGTAAAGGTAATATAGATTCAAATGTTTCGTTTAATTCATATTTGATGTAAGTACCTACAGAAACAAGAAAAGTGGTTTCCAATAAATAATACTTAGATGTATTGATTTAACGGGTTCAGCCAATTTTGTTAGAATAGTAATTCATCATTTTTATTTCCCGATAAATCTCTAAAAAATCGAAATAATTGTTTAATATAAATAACATTTATTTTTTCATTGTAATCATTGGGAAATAAGAAATATCTTTTCTATTAAATTCAAGTTTAAAAATATAACCACCATATGACCTTTTCAATTTGGTCGGGTAGCACGGTTTGTTCAACAAAACATCAGCCTGTACACAGATGAGTCACAGATAGTGGAGGGAGGGCTGTCGGTGTGTCAGTCAGCTGTTACATCATGAGTTCGCTTCCGTCAACACAGTGGGACAGTTACGTATGGAGGCACGGCTCGGGTCATTGTGCTGTCGTGTTTACTCAATGTATTATGGCTCAATGCCTTTTTTAAATATCGAATTCCTTTTTTGTACGATATTGTATGAATTTATTATCATTCAAATATCGAATTCCTTTTTTACACGATATTGTATGAATTTACTTATCATTCAAATATCGAATTCCTTTTTTACACGATATTGTATGAATTTCCATATCATTTAATTATCGAATACCCTTTTTTACACTTTTTTATTCGAATTTCCTTATCATTCAAATATCGAATACCTTTTTTACACGACTCTAGATATTTGTGCTGAATGTACATTGCCGTTTTAGAAAGAACCGTGTGCCACAAAATACCGAAAGTACATAAGATGAACACGCACACGCGCGCACAAAGCCTTTCGAACAAGGGGATTCGAAGTGGTCTGAGATTCTTGTACTGAGAACTTTTTATTTTTCTTATTTTACCTTTATAATAAGTAATTGTTTGAAGTACTACATTTATATAAAAATAAAACGTATTATTATTACTCTTAATTATTTAATAAATTAAAGCGGCGGTAGCTTAATGGCTAAGGCATCGGTCTCGCAATCGTGAGGTCGCGGGTTCGAATCCTACACATTATATTACCGACGTGAACCCACTCCTAACACAAGCCATTGAGCTTACCTGGAGGGGTTAACAGGATTGCTAGTAATGTGGGACCACAATCCCACATTACTAATTATCATAAAAAAAAATATATTATTAATTGTTTTTGTCATTGCGTCCGTACCTACTTTTTTTTTTGTATTTCAATCAAATGTTTCTTTTGTCTCGTGCGTGTTGTGCACCAAATAAACACATTATACAAAGTTATTTTTCGTATACCGCAAAGCTCAGACACCTCATCAAGATTTTTACATTAAAAAATAAAAAAAGAAAATGAAAATATTGAAAATTTGCAGAGTTAAAGGGCATTAAAGTTGTTTTATATTCGTCGCAGTATACTGCTCATTGCGTCGCATAGTACGTAAACCATGGATAATATTGAAAATAAGTTAACGATTACATTTGGAAGATTTGGACTGTAAGAATTATTAATTAATCATTGAATAATGAATTAATTGTAACTTACAACTTAGTCCAAGAACTACCTCATTGGATTGTGATACTGATTCTGAGCAAACTACTTTCAGGTTTGCACTATACCAAGAATAACGCTGTATTTTTTTTAAATATTTTTTTTTTAGATGCTCTGTATTTTGCGCGTTTACGCAGTAAGTATTCACTCGTAAAACTAAGTTAATTGATCAGATAAATTCTTAGATATATTACTCAGATATGCAAAAGAACGGAGCTTGTCTGGAACGTCGAGATAACACTTAAGAAAGTTTATTCTACATAGTACAAGCAGTTTTATAACTCCTATTCATCGAGATAATATACTAACGTATAACAGAAGCTATCTGGAACAGAAATCTTCATCCTGTTTCTCTAAAATTATTTGCGGCGCTAAATCATTTAATTTTGTCGTCTAACCTAACGGTCGCAAGATTGTATTTAGAGAAAGAAGTAATTTTCTCGCGACCAAAAGGTCTAAAGCGCCTTTATTATAAGCACACTTACACGTTTTGTGCAAGCTACATATTAAAACAAGATATTATACTACTAGCACATGTTCTTGATTGAAAAAAAATACATTGCGGTGTCTTCTCTAAAAGTAGTAGGTAGTAATTATCTTAATGTTTCTATTATTGAGAGATTAGTGAGGTTAAGCAATGTTGCTACTATCGATCCATTAATGGATGACTATTTTTCTAAAGGATACCCCTTCGAACCAAAACGCAGGTGAAGAAGACCGTTTTGCGCCTAATTTATTTCCAACCGTGTCGTATTTTTTCTCTTTTTAACCGACTTCGCGATTTTCCCGAAAGCTAGTGATCCGATATAAATAGGGTTTTCGCTATTCGACTGCATATTAACGTTGTCCTAGCTTAAAATAATAATAATAATAGCTAATTATAGCTTGGGACAACTCACACAACGCCGTCTGATCCAGATGGAAACCAGTTAACTAATAAACATACTTATATATTTCTAAAAATATACACATTGTAGATTCTAGTTCTTCAAAAACTTCTGAATAGATATTGACGGAATTTTACAGTAATGTCGCTTTTACGTCAAAATAGCACATAGGCTGTAAAAACCGGACAAGTGCGACTCGGACTCGCCCACTGAGGGTTCAGTACCGATTTGTAGGTACATATTATAAATTTATGGGACACCCTTTAAATTTCAACTTTTTTTATTTTTTAGAATTTTCCTTTATTTGTGCTTTAAGACCTTGCTTTTTGCCAAATTTCGTGATTCTAGGTCAACGGGAACTACCATATAGGTTTTCGACCCAAAACCTATAGGGTACTTCCGGTTGACCTAGAATTGTCAATTTTGGTTAAATATCTTACAGCACAAGTAAAGGGAAAATTCCGAAAAATAAAAAAAGTTGCAAATTATGGTATTATTTGGTATGTATTTACAAGTTTTCGCGAAAATCCAAATTTGCCCATATCTTTATATCGTATTGACTCAGGACCTTGATTTTTTTTGACCTAATAGAGAGACTAGAGACCTCAGTATCAGGTATAAATTTCAACTTGCTAAATCCCCCCGTACCTGAGAAAATCGGTGGTGACACACGACAGACAAACGGACAAGAGAGATCTTATAAGGGTTCCTTTTTTAACTTTTGAGGTACAGAACCCTAAAAATCAAACATAACGCGGGCAAATCCGTGAGGAAAGCTAGTCACAATTATGACTCAGATTTAATAAACATAACGCAGTACCTTCCCACGTATAAATATTTCAAAAATTAAACATTGTATTTTAAATAATGGTCATGAGAGAAGGTACTAATTAGACATAGCTTATAAATTGAACTTCCTCTTAATATAAATTACGTTGACGTTTTAACTAAGCCCCTAAAAATTCTTACTGCAAAGATCTTAATTAGTTCTCTTGATTAATTAAAATAACACAACCTATGTCACTTGTGCGTATTACAAAATATGGAGAGAACAGAAGGTAACATTAACAACGAGCGCAATATCAAACACATTGTTAAAGGGGCGTCTAATCAGGCTATTTTTTACGGCAATTTGTGGCGACAATGCTATGGCCGGCAACATGGTACTCTCCAATATTGATTTGATGGTTGCCGGGTGTTCGCTGAGCAATTTATATTCCGCAATGTTGCCCGGCCTATTTTGTTGTTGTTTCAGTCGCCCTCTATTTTATTGTTGCCGGGTTGTGAAATACAATTGTAGACATATTGCCATTATTGGCCGAGCAATTAGTTGCCAATAGTGCCGCCACCAATTGCCGTAAAAAATGGCCCGTTTAGACGCCCTTTAAGGAATACGGGATCTCACGACCCCTTCTGAATAAAGTGGTCTTGTGTAGTCTATAATCCGGTATCCGTAAACAATGCAAGTTTTATAAAAGGGCTTTGATTAAGTAGTTTGGAAGATATGAACTAAAATGGGTAGATTTGACCAGTGTGGTGAAAAAACATCTTAAATACTTGGTCAAATAGTACATATCTAGATTATATCTATACTAATATTATAAAGCGGAAGAGTTTGTTTGTTTGCTTTGTTTGTTTGTTTGTTTAAACGCGCTAATCTCAGGAACTACAGGTCCGATTTGAAAAATTATTTTTTGTTGGATAGCCCATTTATCGAGGAAGGCTATAGGCTATATAACATCGCGCTACGACTAATAGGAGCGGAGTAGCGACGTGAAATGTTGCAAAAACGGGGAAAATTTACGCATACGAAGTTGCGCGGGACAGCTAGTTTTAAATAAATATAAATAAAAATTAATCGCGGATATGTATACAGGTTGATTTGTAATATACTAATAACCTTCCGCTAAAATAACGTTCGTTATAATTAAAAAAAAATAACCCTTCACCACCTACCACCTACTTTTGTCACACAACCATTTACCACACATCTGAGAGACCTCGGAGTAAGATCGATGTTTCTTTGTCAGATTTAGCGCCTAAACCTCACAATAAACAATGATTTTATTGCAATTAAATAATAATAATAATAAGCATTTATTTGTCCTTTATATACAATTAAATTTGACATTTTGTACACAAACAATACATAAAAATAAAAGACAAAAAGGTCCTGGACTCAGCATATAGTCAGCAGCACAAAACATGCCGATCGCTGATATTCTGTCCAAGCCTGGTGTTAATAGAGCACTATTTAAATACGTTTTCGGTTATTTTTTTAAATATTTGGCAGTTAATATAGTCTGTAGGTGATTAAGGTCATAACTCCATAAACAAGTGGTAGGTGATTAAGGGTTAATTGATTAAATATTTTCCAAAACTGATATTACAAAGTTATTTAGTGTTAAGTAAAGTAAACATACAGACTATTTTACTGGAGTAAAATCATTGTTTATTGTGAGGTTTAGGTCCTAAACCAGACAAAACAACATCGTCTTTAGTCTGGGGTCTCACAGATATGTGGTAGATGGTTGTGTGACAAAAGTGAAGGGTTAATTTGTAATTTTTTTATTTTTAATTTTGTAACAAAGTTATTTGATGTAATGTAAAGAAGCCACGAGCAGGAGGTTACTAGTTTATTAAAAACTAGCTGACCCGGCGAACTTCGTACCGCCTTAGCGTAAATTTGATGCACTACTTTATTTTTTATAGCTGACATTCGTAACGCGCTTTTTTTTAAATATGCAAAATTAAATGTATATTTTTCAATCTTTCTGAGAAATTTTCTTAATATTTTTTTCCGTAACAACCTTGTACAGAGTATTAGAAAACTACAAAAAAAAAAATCAGCCAAATCGGTCAAGCCGTTTTCATGCTATGTCGTGACAACGGAAAACGGGTTTCATTTTTATATATATAGAAGATCATTCTGTACCTACAAATCACTGACACGAACTACGAGTACACTCAGATTTGATTTTTTCAAACAACATTTTGTAGATCCGACAAAGTCTTATCCTGGGTGGGGCAGAACCACTAGACAACAGACCAGTTTATAGTTTCATGCAAATATTTTCTATAGATTTTATTTCCATGATAGGTATGTTGTAGACATTTCGTGACGACTTAGCAATTAAGGCATTTAGTACCGTTTGCGAAATTCCTGTTTAGCGTATAAATTCGTGGACCGTGACATATACCCAATATACCGTTACTAAAACTATAATCGTTTTCTTTCTATATCTCTAAAAAATGTTTTTTTTTATAGCACTAAATGAAGAGACGTTCAGGTCGTGGCGTGATGTTAAGCGTCACGCTAGCCTATAACAGTATCAAAACCACCCAAATCCTTGTTTGGCAAAGATCTGATCATCACACCTCGCTTCTCATCTATACTAATATTATAAAGCTGAAGAGTTTGTTTGTTTAAACGCGATAATCTCAGGAACTACTGGTCCGAATTGTAAAATTCTTTCGCTGTTGTATAGCCCATTTATCGAGGAAGGCTATAGGCTATGTAACATTGCGCTACGACCAATAGGAGCGGAGAAGCGACGAGAAATGTTTCAAAAACGGGGAAAAATTACGCATACGAAGTTGCGCGGGACAGCTAGTAATATTATAAAGCTGAAGAGTTTGTTTGTTTGAACGCGGTAATTTCAGGAACTACTTATCCGAATTGAATAATTATTTCACTGATGGATAGCCCATTTATCGAGGTAGGCTATAGGCTATACGCTACGACCAATAGGAGCGGAGCAGCAATGAGAAACGTTGCAAAAACAGGGACAGCTAGTTTCAGATGTTCGTTCCTAAGTCTAATTTGCCCAGTAATTACACTTGCTACAGTGCCCTTAAACCGAAACACAGTGATGTATTAACATCACTATTTAACAAAAGAATAACTGACACTGTTAGGTATAGTATGGGACTATGACTTACGGCCGGTCTCAATAATCTATCTATCGATGGATTTGCCTACTAGAGGTAGAATTTTGACATATTTTGTATGGAGCTTATGTCAAATATATACCTCTAGTAGCCAAATCCATCGATAGTTAGATTATTGAGACCGGCCGTTAGACCTACCACCCGTACTTTGTATGGAAATTAAATTTGATGAAAGTGTTGTACCTAAACCAAGTTAAAATGGCATTTGTTGTCTATATTTAAAACATAAACATTAATCACATATTATTATGGAGTTTCTCTAATTTCTGTTGTTTTTTTGGCGGTATATTTCCCAGCGTTCTGTTAATTTTGCGTGACGGTGTAATGATGGGGGGAGACCACGGTGCCAAATTTAGAGTTACTCGAGCGTTTGGGGACTGATTGTATTTTGAAGATTATATGTTAGAAAAAAACAGCCACTTGGAAATGCTTTTCAGATATTGATAGTGTTTAGACACAGACATAGGCATTTCCTCCTGGGTTTCATTCTGGGTGAGGGGGCACGAGAGTCAAATGGCAGTGACGAATCTAACATGCTTACGACGGGGGGGGGGGGACATCAGTCAAGTGTGAGCGGCATGCACGATGAGGGTGGTGTGCCAAAAAACATTCGCTGTGGGGAAATAGGCAAAGTAATTCGGTACTCGAAACAACCGTCTGGGACGGGCTCGTGCCCATCCCCCCCCCCCCCCCTTAACCGCCTAACCGCCTATGGACACCGACTAAAAGAGTAACATAGACGGAGCGTGTAGTCTCAGCGCCTGAAGCCACCAAAATATTTTATTTATTTTTTTAAAAACTTCCTGCAAAAACATTGCAAAAGGTCCTAACTATATTTTTTTTCGGCTTCTTCTTCTTTAGTCAAAGTGTTTGGACCCTAAGTACATCTGATAATATCGGAGATATGTTGATCTGCCGGTTTGCATTGTGGGTTTCCCATATGAGTGATAATTAAATTGAAGCAATAAATAACTTGCGTGGACTAAACTCTAAATAATATATAGACAACGTGTAAATGTGTCTTTAGTTTGTAAAATAAAATTATTCCTCTTGATTGTACAACTAAATGTAATATGTAATAAGTTTATTTCCAGAAAAAATTACAAAACACATCACGTTACTATTGTTTAAAATTATTATTCTATACAGCAAATACTTATATACGTGATATTTGACGTGACTCCTTGCACTAGGCTAAGCCTGTCCTGCAAGGAGCCCAACTTCACTTAACTTAAATGTCATCATGTCCACATATTATGAGCTTATAGATTAATTATATTAGTTGCAATTAATTATCTAAACTAATACTATAAATGTGTAAGTAACTCTGTCTGTTTGTTAAGTTTTCATGCTTAAGACGCGGTATGGAGATAGTTTGTGTCCTGGGGAAGTTGTATGATATAGGATGCTGCCTCTGTGGCGCGGTGGGAGTGTGTCCGACTGCTATGCAAGAGGTCGTGGTTCGATTCCCACACGGGACACCGCTATGTGTGATCCACAAATTGGTGTTCCGAGTCTGGTTGTAATTTGTGTCCGTGACTTGTATGTTTCTTAAGTCCCGCACGACACAGGACATGCACCCTACTGCAGTAGTCGCCTTAAAAAATAACCATTCCGATTGAATTACTACCCGTTTAGGAGCAACTATGATGGCATAAACCGGTATTCTCTCGTTTGCCATAAATTAATTTGCACTAATATTGTTTGCCATAATCGTCCCCGATCATAATATTTACTTGCACTATTATCATTTATACTAATAACGTTTGCCTTAACAACTCAACAGTAATAACTTTTATTTGCCATAAAATGACTTTCCATAGCAACATATATCATAATAATTAGTTTCCATAAGTAACACGTCTCATAATCGACTCTTGACATAATCAAAATTTGATATAATTATGAAAATAATACATAATATTGTTAGGTCGAAATTAATTATCTTTAACACCCCGACTCAGAGCAATCCGACTCGGATAGGTTAGGTTAGAAGACTAAGGCGGGAGCGAAGCGAAGCGGAGCTCCCGCCTTAGTCTTCGTGTTAGGTTTTTTTTTTAAACCACCCAAAAGTAGGAGCCCCGCGAAGCGGGGCTCATTATCTTTATTTATATTATGGTAAATAAAAGTTATGGAAAATGGTATTATTGAAAACGAAAATTATAGCAAATACATTTATGGATTTAAATTATTATGACACTTGATCGATTATGACCAATGGAATTAGTGAAAGTCATTTTATGTCATTTCACGATTATGGCAACTGAAGCGTTATTTCTAATGAAATTATGGCAAATACCGGTATGGTATGTGAAATTATGGCATTTTAAATTATGACAAACATTAGTAAACCGCATAAACCGACACATATCTACCTATATATAGGTATATATAGCAGGTATCACGACAACCATAACACCCCTCTATTAAGTCAAGGGTCTTAAAATAAACTTTTTACAAAGACATTAACCTCAATACAAACCATAATTATACATTACAAAGTTGTATGACATTTCGAATCGATGTACATCGATAAATAATCGAAATTTCATTTGTGAGAACACCTATAGGGAGGCGTCCGAAATCGATTCATTCGATACAAGTGCGATTCTGTTGATGTCTTAATTAACATTGGATGTATAGGTAATGACAAGGCATTAATATTTGTTTCAACACATATTAATGAATCAAAGTGAAAGTACAGATAAGCGCAAAGTCCGCCTGAAGTTAGTAACTATAATTACTCACACATATCTTCCTTGGTAAATCATTGGGCCCAATGTCAGTAGCATAAGTGGAGCCAACATTGGCCCAGTGTCAAGTAAAATGCCCCATCGTTTCGGACGCAAGGCCGTCTCTCCAGTACACACAATATACATCTATAAGTACTTATATTATAAAGCTGAAAAGTAACTCCTAGTTCGAATTTAAAAATCTTTATGTGTTTATAGCCATGTCGCCATGCCAGTGGAAGTCGGTTATCGCGATAAAAACTATCCTATGTTCTTCCCCGGGGCTCGAACTATCTCCATACCAAATTTCATCAAAATCGGTTTAGCTGTTTGAGCGTGAAAGCGTAACAGATAGACAGAGTTACTTTCACATTTATAATATTAGGATGGATTTAACGAGAAAGGCTGTAGGCTATATAACATCACGCTACGATCAATAGGAGCGGAGCAGCAATGCAAAATGTTGCAAAAACGGGGAAAATTTACGCAGACGAAGTTGCGCGGGTCAGCTAGTGTATTATAAATATAAAGCACCTGTAATAAATTATCTAAATTATAGTGAAAACGGCATCAAAATTCGTTGCATAGTTTTTAAACAAAAAGCAACTTTGTTTTATACTATGAAAAGATAGAGTTAGATAAAGATTGCTTAATTGGCTCTATTAATGTAGAATGGCTACAGCAGCGATTTATATTTTCACACCGTAGTATAAATCGCACTTTCTTTATAAGTCCGTAAGTATTTATTGATCATAATTAGCATCCTAATCTATGAAAAATCAGAAGTTATTACTTTATAACATTCGTGGGATAGTTTGTCGTTTTTATAATGGTGTTACATTTGTTATAATTCAGATTCTTCACAAGGACATATAACTCCAGTAAGAATTAAAGGAGAGTAGGGATTTTCAATACACGATTCAAAACGTTAACCTGGCTTTATCTTTAGATATTCCAAATCGCTCGATTTTCGCAATTTGAAGCGGCGGTAGCCTAATGGCTAAGGCATCGGTCTCGCAATCGTGAGGTCGCGGGTTCGAATCCTACCTATTATACTACCGACGTGAATCCACTCCTAACATAAGCCTTTGAGCTTAGCTGGAGGGGTTAACAAGTTTGCTAGTAATGTGGGACTCAATACAACATTGCTAGTTATCTTTAAAAAAAAAAAGTCTTGTAAATTACTTTCAGCGTACTTAAAGCCCTACTGCGATCGCCAACCTGCTCGCCAAGCGTGGCGATTATGGCAATTACCCCCAGGTACTACATACCAGTAAGTTCTACTGGGGAGATCCGTGCCCAGCAGTGGGACATCATATGGGTTGATATGTATGTATGTATGTAAATTTTGAAGAGGCACTTTTCTAATATATTCAGAAGTAATAGTACATCGTTTTGCGGAAAGCAAGCATTCGAAACCGGTCATAAGCTTATTGCGAAATACAACAAAGCCCACGTCTCTAACAATCCATATTTCAAAGTCAACTTCAACTGTCAGTGACCCGGCAAAATAAAGAAAACTGGAACAAAATCATAATAAAAAAAAACCAGTAATTTTCTGCAAACATCATTGAATATTCATGATCGTTAACATTCAGTTTGAGACGCACATCAAATTCTTTTATTTGAAGTTCGACGAAAACTTTCTGTTAATGTGTTCACTACAAACATAGAAATTGAACGGCTTCTATTACTATCATACACAGAAAACCTAAGAACTTTAGAAGGCAACCTTCACATACACTAAAGTCAAAGTACTTTATTCACTTAGGTTACAGAATGTAACGCTTACGAACGTCAGACAAAATTTGGAATAGAATGATTCTACCATTTATACAGGGTAATTTTACAGTACAACAATTAACTTCGTTATATAATTTTGAAAAAAAAATAACAAATTAATCCTTCACAATCTACCAGCTACTTTTGTCACACAAACACAACCACTTACCACACATCTGAGAGACCCCAGAGTAATATAGATTTTTCTTTGTCAGGTGAGCGCCTAAACCTCACAATAAACAATGATTTTACTCCAGTAAAATAGTCTGTCGGTGTTTAAGGTCATAACTCTAAAAACAAGTGGTAGGTGATTACAGGTTAATTTATTATATATTTTCCAAAACTGATATTACAAAGTGTTTTAGTGTAATGGAAAGAAGCCACGCAATCGTCCTGTAGATAGGCAACAATGAGCTCATTGATGCGCAACATGCGATTGAAAATTATTGTAAGACAAACTACTTTACTGAATTACAGACCAGTCTGTTCTGAAGTCGTAAGTAGATTCAGTGTCTACGAGCTATGTATAAGTGTGTTATAAAGATTACCTTCTGTACTCTCGGTATTCTGTAATTAACATTTGAAGATTTTTATTTGAGTAACGGTCAAAATGAATAATCGATTGTAATTCTAAATCGATTAAAGATAATTTATCTATGACATACATTATTGTGAGTACACGTTATGTTCCGCTTCATAGGATTTCGCAGCATGAAATTGATAGGCAATAAATACAATTATTTATCAAAAAAAAACAATTTAAAACTTGAAAAAAACCAACTGCATAAACGCACTCAAAAAGATGGGCACCAAATTCTAACACTAATCCCTCTGCATTATACAGTTAACAGGATAAATAAATGAAGCCAAAACCATGCTAACCTTTTATTACCCCTAAGAATTACACAGAAAATAAAGTGGAATACTTTATTTTCCATGTAATTCTTCAAATATATATTAGACGTTTTCCACAGACCTCTAAGATTTTATCTCGACAATCTTCTTAGAAATCTTTCCTCCAACATTCATAGATCTTTCAATGTTAGTAGATTAGGAATGGTGCCAATTACTGTAGATTAATGTTACCGGTGAAGTGACAAAGACCGGAGGTAATGTATATATATTTATTATTTGTTTATAGTAACTTAGTTCAGCTGCCTTTTCTGAATGTGGACCGCATGCCCATGTAAGGTACTGGATACCTATCTTTAGAGTTTAAAACAAAGTCTTTTCCCGCCGTCCCAATGTACGCTTAGATCCATTTCGCAAATTTGACACCGTAATTTATTGAAATTTGGATGGATAGTAAATTTGTTTTACGTCTAAATAAATGAAATAATATGAAATAAAATAAAATATTTATTTAATTTTATTACTTGAATGTCAAAGCGTAAATAAAAATAATAGTTAAAAAAAACTAAACGAACATTCTTTTGTAAAAGCTGTACCTACTAAGTTAAAAAAAAAATAGAGTTGTTACAAATAAATATGTTTATCGAAATAAATCAATACCGTCACAAGCAAACCACGCTTTTTTACGATAAACTTCATTTAATTTTTTTTTCTCTATTTTACCCCCTTGGGGGTTGATTTTTCAAAAACGCCGAAACACGTTTTCTTTATTTTAGAGAAAATAGCATTAATAATATCTAATATATATCTTTTTTTAATATCTTGGGACAACTCACACAACGCTATCTGATCCCAAACTAAGCAAAGCTTGTACTATGATTAACGATCTCCCAACCGGAGTCAAATTTGCAAACTGCCTTTTATACGCCGATGACATAAAGATTGCCTTGGAAGTCCATACCACTGAAGACTGCTTAAACTTACAGAGGGATATTGACGCTCTCTATCAATGGAGCACCAGGAACAAGTTACTTTTTAACACAAAAAAATGCTATGTCATGACCTACGGTCGTGGTCTGCGACCAATTCATTACAAGTACACACTTGACGGTAATGATATAACGCGTGTTCACACTATTAAAGACTTGGGAGTAACCTTTGACCGTGGTCTGACATTTAATGATCATATTTCCGCTCTTGCTAAAGAATCATTTAAACGGCTAGGCTTTGTTTTGCGGAACTCTAACGATTTCCAGGACCCACATGCCATAAGAGTTCTATATACCGGCCTTGTAAGAAGTAAACTCGAGACTAGCTCATGTGTCTGGAATCCTCATACAGCGTCCCAGGCTCTAGTACTTGAAAAGGTACAAAAGACATTTCTCAGATACCTTCATAAAAGAGTTTATTATTTCTTTCCCTACATGTACCCTACTAACTACCTCCTGGGGATATTAGGCTTTAACTCTTTGGAGGTAAGACGAGGCCTGAATCAGCTCATCATAGCCTGTAAAGTTCTACATGGACGAATCGAAAGCCCAGAGCTCCACTCTCTATTCTGTAGACTATACGTACCTGACAGATACCTCCGACACCGTGAGAGCCACCGACCTAATCTGTTTGCGAGGCCGGCATGTAGAACTGTCGCCAGAGCAAAATCCCCCATATGCCGCACTCTAGAGGTGCTCAACGCCCTACTGTCTGCCAACCCTGAGACTGATGTGTTTGCCGACGAGTGGGCAAAGATCATGCAAGTAGCTCTAATGTATTGCGAGAAAAGATATATGAGAGATTCTACTATTTCATATTAATTTGTAAATGTTTATGTATTATTAAATTTATTAATGTATTTGAATATTTTGTAAATGTTATTTATTGTTTGATATAGTTTAATGTTTTTTTTTTGTTTTTGTATAATGTGTTTAATTTTAAGTTAATTAATGTAATTGGTGATGTACCGTTTTAATTAACTATAAATAAATAAATAAATATGGAAACCAGACAACTGATAAACATACTTATATATTTCTAAATACATACATATTATAGATAAATAACACCCAGACACAGAATAAACCATCATGCTCATCACACAAAGTTTTATCCTGGGTGGGGATCGAACCCACGACCTCTTGCGTAACAGTCGGATACACTCCCACCGCGCCACAGAGGCAGTCAAAGTCAAGTGTTGTAAAAGTCAAAGTCAAAGTCAGTCTGCATTGGCGACGTTGAGACGAGCGTTATTCTAGTTCCACACGTTGGAAGAGTGATGTTGGGAATGTTGTTGGGGACAACATATGGAGCCGACGTAATACTACGACAGTGATTGCTAAGCATCTTTGTGTTAAAGATAGGGTTGTAATTGGTTTAATAAACGTTTAAAAAAAGCAGCCTTAGGGCGACTTTTTAACTTTCAAACTTTCACAGGACACCGACGAAACCAGCGTAGCTTTTTTACGGCAAAACGTGGGTCTACAAGCGGCCTTAGTCGGAACACAGAATACATAGGTACAGAAGGCAGGCTCACAACAACGAGCGAAAACAGACCAACGCACATATAGAGGCGTGCGTACGCAAGTTTTTTTTTGATAAAGATAACTAGCAATGTGGAATTGTGGTCCCACATTGCTAGCAATCCTGTTAACCCCTCCAGCTAAGCTCTATGGCTTGTGTTAGGAGTGGGTTCACGTCGGTAATATAATGGCCAGGATTCGAACCACGACCTCACGATTGCGAGGTCGATGCCTTAGCCATTAGGCTATTAAAGTTAGGAACTCTGACGGTTGTTATTGATTTGTGAGCCGTCCAGCCTGTAGGTAGGTACCGAAGCTACATCAGGTTTGACTAGAAGTGAGGAAAATACTTTGATTACATTGTAACGTATAGAATTTCTATAAGTATAGTGCTAAGTACCTAAAGTCTGGTATTAAAGCTAGACACGTTTTTGCAACAAACTTGTTCAGGCCGCGTCTAGTTAGATATATATACCAAATCTATACTAATATTATAAAGCGGAAGAGTTTGTTTGTTTGTTTGTTTGTTTAAACGCGCTAATCTCAGGAACTACTGGTCCGATTTGAAAAATTCTTTTTTTGTTGGATAGCCCATTTATCGAGGAAGGCTATAGGCTATATAACATCGCGCTACGACTAATAGGAGCGGAGTAGCGACGTGAAATGTTGCAAAAACGGGGAAAATTTACGCATACGAAGTTGCGCGGGACAGCTAGTGGATAGATATGTCTATGTGATAATCAGATCTTGGCAAACAAGGATTTGGGTGTCACTGATACTGTTATGGACTAGAGTAATGCTGACCATCAGGATCAAGACCTGCTTGTCTCTTCACTTAGTAATATGGAAAAATAAGGCAAAAGTGTTAGGAAACGTCCTAGGGACAAATGTTGATAAAGTTTCGCGATTTGTACACATTATGAAAATATATATATTACGGGTCTTAATCGCGTGAATAATTTAAGGTAAAATACCCTGATTATTGCCCGAAGTTTCGACCGTATTGTAACGGCCGTGGTTGAAACGTCGGGCATAATATCGTATATTATGCCCGACGTTTCGACATTGGGCATAATGTCGGGCGAATAATTCCTAGGGACAGCGAGAATTTCTCAAATTACTTTCTAGTTAGCCAAGTTTATGATCAGATGGCCCTGTGTGACTTGTCTCAAGTCAAGATCAGATAGCCGTAGCTGGAACTCTTGAGCCTCCATAGTTCTATTATTATATTTATTATATCTAAATCTAAAATACCTTTATTAAATTGAAAAAAATATTTTATTTTAGGGCCCCTCAATAAAAAAATACCTAATTTTGAAGTAATAAATGTTGACTTAATACTTTTGAAATAAACTTTGGCGTCAATTTTCAATGTAATTATAACGGTGCGCAAGAGCATCTGCGGGAGCAACATAGGAAGTACAACAACAAAGTAAACAGCCATAAAATAAGTACTAACTAGTTCTGCACAACTTGTTTCGTATCAAAGATACGGCGATTCTCTTTTATGGTAACACTGGTTATAAATCTATACCATAAACGTGGAATGAAGTTTAAGTGCTGCCTCACACCTGGCCACGGTGTGCAGCAGTGGCAGTTACAGCTAAGCCACTACTGGTGCCATGCTTACGCCGAAAAGCGATATCTGTGAGATACTGCCCTTTTAGTTTTTGAAAGAACCTCTTTCAAAAACTACAAAAAACTTCATTTATGGCGTATTTCAGAAATTTTCTTATAGTGTTTACTAATGAAGCCGCTATAAATAACAAAAAATAAACATAATTGAATAATTTTTGGGGGGGTTTAGGTTAGGTTAAAATTTACTAAATTCTTTCGAGGAGGGGGGGGGGGTCAATCCCCAAATTCCCCCCTAGGTATAAAAATAATGATAATATCTTGGGACAACTCACACAACGCTATCTGATCCCAAACTAAGCCGAGCTTGTACTATGGTAACCAGAGAACTGATAAACATACTTAAATACTTCTAAATATTATAGATAAATAACACCCAGACACAGAATAAACCATCGTGCTCATCACACAAAGTTTTATCCTGGGTGGGGATCGAACCCACGACCTCTTGCGTAGCAGTTGGATACACTCCTACCGCGCCACAGAAGCAGATGCCCCTGGTTGTGGGGTCCCCGCTACTTGTGGCCACGTTTAGTGACGGCTACTTGTGTCTGGGTGTGCGGCAGCATTTAGGTATACTAATGAGGCCGATGCTAGACTTAGTAAAGCTAATGAGAGCGTTAACGCCTTTCTCTTAGATATTGGAGAAAATACGCTCGTTACATGGGTCTGGGAATAAATAATATATTTATAAGTAAATACATTATTTATATCTGTCGATAATAGAACCTGTCTGTACCTATTAGGATACAGACAGATTCTTTGCTCAGGGTATGGGAGGTCTATCGGACTGACAATTAACGGCGGTATTATTATTATTCTCTTTATTAAAATACAATACAAATAAATTACAGTTTTAAATATAGGTAACAAAAATTAAATATATTTAAAAATATAAAAAATAGTGTCCCACCGGCATCGGGTACAGGGACCAAGCTACCGGTGGTTACGGCCCCAGAGAAAGGAACCTCCTCACAATGCGAGCCGTGTCCAGAAGTACTGCCTTCTGCATCAAGCGCTTGATCCAACCGTCTAACGCGAGCCTCTCAAGGTGTTGGTCGAGGCTCTTAGCAATCAAACCATTTATTATTATTATTATTTTTTCTTTTTTCTCTCTCTCTTTTGGAGAGGTAGTTTACGTTTCATGCGGGCCTAGGCCAAGCGTGACACGTTAAATAGAATAGGTTGATGTTAGTGATGAGGATGTAAGAAACTTGCGGGTGATGCGGCAGGTGTTTACAATGACGGCTTTTTGTAATAGGTGTAACGAATGTGTGGGATTATTATTATTATTATTAATGGCTAAGGAACCGGTCTCGCAATCGTGAGGTCGCGGGTTCGGATCCTGCCCATTATACTACCGACGTGAACCCACTGCTAACACAAGCCTTTGAGCTTAGCTGGAGGGGTTAACAAGATTGCTAGTAATGTGGGACTCAATCCCATATTGTTAGGTCACTTTAATAAAAAAAAAAAGTTTATTGAAAGGGGAAATTGATAGAGCTTTACACTTACATCTGCGCAGTCTCGGTTGAAGATTCGACCGAGATTTGTTAACGTTGTTGGGAACCGGCCATCTGTATCTATCTAATTTGTGATCATACTGTATGACGAGTACTTTCCAAATAGAAGTACTAATGATAAGTACTTCTAGTTTCACTTTCGGGTCATGCGACAAATTCTGAGTCGTGTAAACTAGGCCTCACAATGTATGCGCAAAATACCGAAAGAACAGAAGGTTAGAAGGTAACTTTACTACGTTTCTCGCTCGAACAACGTACACACACATTGAATTGACGACCGCTTTAGACCACTTTGTTCGCAAAGCATCCTCAGGCTGGTCGCACTTTAGATGCGTTTTTGTACGAATTATATTTGTACGATTACGTACGAACACGCACAAACGATGCCGTGTGGTGCCGGCTTAAGAATAGTACCACCCCATCTCTTCCCGTGGGTGTCGTCAAGGCGACTAAGGGATTTCACTCCGGAGGACGGGCAGCAGCGTCTTCTGCGTACTTAAAGCTTTACTGCGATCGCCAACCCGCTCGCCAAGCGTGGCGATTATGGCAATTACCTCCAGGATCTACTGGGGAGACCCGTGCCCAGCAGTGGGCCATCATATGGGTTGATATGACGCACATACGATCCCCACTCGCACAGCCTATGCGAACTAGTCGTGCGTGTATAATTCTGACATACGAAATCAATCCCAACTTGCTTGGATTTTTTAGGCGTACGTACGAAATTTAAATTTAATATGTATATAGAAAAAAATATTAATTTGGTATACGGATGCAAATGTTTATAGGATCAAATTGTTAAAACATATCACTTAGGTGACTATCAACGCAAGGTATGGTAAGGTTTTTTTTTTAATAAGATAAATAGCAATGTCAGATTGCGTTAGGAGTGGGTCCACGTCGGTAGTGTAACGGGTAGGATTCGAACCCGCGACCACACAATTGCGAGACCGATGCCTTGGTCATTAGGCTACCGCCGCTTCGCTTATATTATTTAATAGATACAAATAAATTACGACGATGTTATATTATCGCTCAAGGTTCACAGTCACTACTAGCATTTCAACTGAAAAAAACGCAACTTGTGTGCGCGTTCAATTCGTACGTTCAATAACTTATGTTTACGTATGATACAAAAACGCAAGTAAAGTAGGCTGTAGGTAGTTGTATTGTTACCCCAAAGAATAGTTGTTTTACCCCAAAGGTCAATAAACCAGTCCAAACCAGTTTTATATAACAACTAGCTGCTTCGCGGTGTTACCCGCGGTTTATTATTAGCCTATGTGTTAATCCAGGGTGTTAGCTAACTCCATACCAATTTTTATTAAAATCGCTCCGGCCGTTTAGACATGAAGAAGTAACAAACACTAGTGTGATAATAATATCTTGAGACAACTCACACAGCGTCATCTGATCCCAAACTAGGCACCCAGACAACTGATAAACATAGTTATATATTTCTAAATACATACATATTAAAGATAAACTAGCTATCGCCCGCGGCTGCGTCCGCTTGGATGTCGGTTACCGCGATAAAAAACTATCCCATGTTCTTCCCCAATATTTAAACTATCTATAAACCACATTTTATTTAAATCGGTTCATCAGTTTAAGCGTGAAAGTAATAGACAGAGTTACTTACGCACGCATTTATATTATTAGTATGGATTTATATTATTACTAGCTGTGCCCTGCGGTGTTACCCGCAGTTTATAAGCCTATGTATTAATCCAGGGTGTCAGCTAACTCCATGCCAAATTTTATTAAAATCGCTTCAGCCGTTTAGACGTGAAGAAGTAACAAACATACACACTCACATACTCACAAACTTTCGCCTTTATAATATTAGTGTGATATTGGACAACCAGACACAGAATAAACCATCGTGATCATCACACAAAGTTTAGCCTGGGTGAGGATCGAACCCACGACCTTCGGCTTAGCAGTCAGGGTCACTAACCACTAGACCAATAAGCCAGTCACGTTATGAAGCAGGTTGTCTTCTGTCCTCTCGCCATTTTGTGATGGATGCTTAGATAAGCACCGCTTGGTAAGCACACATACCGCCCTCTCATCTATAAGTTTTCTAAAATACGGTAGCGTTAAGTCAATACTTGAGTACACAAGAATGAGTAATCATTTCTTGAGTGCAATGGAGCCAGTTGATGTACCGAAATGTTGTAGACTTGATCTAAGTACGTATGAGATAGGTATATTTATATAGCGCCCCGCTCCGGTTTGTCATGGACTTTTCTTCACCAGTGATGCAAATAAAATAGATATATTTAAAAAAAAAAAGCAAAAAAAAAAACGTTTTTACTTCAGCCGGCATTCCCCGAGTGCAACCCGTTTTTAGGGTTCCGTAGCCAAAATGGCAAAAACGGAACCCTTATAGTTTCGTCATGTCCGTCTGTCTGTCTGTCCGTATGTCACAGGCATTTTACTCAAAGACTAGGTACTCTGTGAATCTTGATGAAATTTGGTGAAAGGTGTCTTGTAGTAGCCGCTACTTAGTTTGATAGCTAAATATTATTAATAAATATTATTGGGGGGGGTGGGGGCACTCCATACATGTAACAGAAGCTGATTTTTTTTTTCAGCAAACATCAACATGTGGCCCTCGACAGGTCCTTTAAAAACATTTTAAGGTTTCTAATATTTTTTTTGATTGAGTGAATGTTTTTGGAAATAATCGCTCCGAAAGTTGCATAATTCGTGCCCCCCCCCCCCTTAACTTTTGAACCAAGTTTCTCAATAAAAGGACGTAAGTACCATGAACATACGCTCTGTTGCGGAACCCTAAACTGAGCGTGGTCCGACATGCTCTTGACCAGTTTTTTTTGGATATGTTACCTGATTACCTACTCGAAGGCGGCTGGACCGATTTTAAAAACTCATTATTGTTTCAAACTTCCAAGTTGGTCCCATTGTTATCAGATCAGGATCTGATGATGGGATCCTGGAGAAATCGAGCGAACTATGTAAATATTAAAGGCACATATAGTAGTTTTGATATATTTCTTAGTGATTCATGCATTTACTATCAAAAAGTACCAATTGGTGAAGTGGAACTGATGATGAAGACCACAGATTAATATTTCACAGCTTGCGATTCAATTACTTTAATATGGTATTGCGTAGCACTTTATGCTTGTTATACTACTATTACACCATGTAATAGAGCTGATAATGAGGTATCACGGGAACTCCGAAACAATTAACGGCGTTGCATCGGGAAAAACAATATTTCGTAAAGTTATAAATGTTGATAAACTTTCGCGATTTCTACACATTAGGAAAATATTGCTGCCTCTGTGGCGCAGTGGGAGTGTGTCCGACTGCTACGCAAGAGGTCGTGGGTTCGATTCCCACACGGGAAAGTCCCCCGCGACACAGGGTTAGTACCATTTGCGGGTGTCGTCTTTTAAAATATATATATATATATATATATATATATATATATATAAAAAATAACCTGTTTATTGCCCGACGTTTCGACCGTATTGCAACGGCAATAAGCAAGGTATTTTACTTTAAATTATTCACGCGATTTAGACCCGTAATATATATATATTTTCATAATTTTGTAAAATTGTTCTCGACAATCAGTCAGAAATAAACCAGGTACAAATAAATGGACAGTAAACTCCAATATGTTAAGTGTACCGTGTCGTTGTCATATCATGGTCAACAACTGTGATTCAAGTGGCCACTGGCCATGACACGGTGAATGCCAGGGAAAGCTGACCTGCCCCTCTAGACAAGTAGCAAACACTAATCGAATAGAATGACAAATCGCCGTTGCGCGTGCATAACCGCAAATATAAAATTTTATACAGGTATTTTCAAATTCGCCGGTTTTCATGCGCCTCGATGATTTGTCAGTCTATTTGATTAGCGTTTATGCCACTTGTCTAGGGGAGGGGGGTGTAGCAGTCGTGAAATCTATGCAATATCTACATTCAAACTGCTCCGCTCCTATTGGTCGTAGCGTGATGATATATTTCCTAGCCTATAGCCTTCCTCGATAAATGGGCTATCAAACAGTAAAATACATATTCAATTCGGACCAGTAGTTCCTGAGATTATCGTGTTCAAACAAACAAACTCTTCAGCTTTATAATATTAGTATAGAGTATAGATTTATGACCACTTCTGGTTTCCCAATGCCACTAAGACTGTAACACTTAAGAGTCTCAAGTTATTTAAAAAAACAATAAGATCTACTACTTCTAAAATGACTGACTCTAAAATAATTCAGCAGAAATGCTAACAGACAATAGAATTTTGTGTAGTCCAATCGATTTGAAATTAATTATGAGCGTTCGTGTATCAATCATGAAACTCAACATGAACACAGTACATTAACCGGCATTAAATACAACATGAGGCTAATAAATTCATGATTAATTACCAATAGGATTAGCTTTCAATCAAGTTATTGCGAAGGATTGTCGTAAAACAAAGTAATATTGCAAATTGGTCGAATCAGGGTTGTTATACGCGTAAGCGGATCGGCATTATCGGTTCGGTTGTATTAGTTGTACGACAAAGCTAACACGAAATAATCTATACTAATAGGTATATAAAGCGGAAGAATTTGTTTGTTTGTTTAAACGCGGTAATCTCAGGTCCGATTTAAAAAAATCTTTTTGGTGGATAGTCCATTTATCGAGGAAGGCTATAGGCTATATAACATCACGCTACGACTAATAGGAGCGGAGTAGCGACGAGAAATGTTGCAAAAACGGGGAAAATTTACGCATACGAAGTTGCGCGGGACAGCTAGTTACTTCATATGTTCGGCTTCATTTAATAGGTTCGGCTCATAATTCGATTCATCAGTATTGTTTCGAAGACATAGCCGACCCGAAGCAATTATTGCTGTTGCCCGGCCTAGGGCCCTAGACAATGTCACATTCGAATAGCGATGTCGTAATGGAAAAGTATGTACAAAATTTATGGAATTGAAATATAGTCACTTGGTCAAAGTCGATGCATAGATAAGCTGCACTTATTGACAGTATCTTCGCTATTTTTTCTATTCGATTGAGCGAACGGTAAGACCATGTAGAGAAGAAAATAAAATTAGGGGGTTTTTTTTATTTGACATTGCGGTGGATACCATAGACATTATTTTATTTTTTTGCGAACGATTAGCGGCGTTCGCGAAATCGCCACAGAACCATTAACGTAGAGACCAGGACTGCGTCATATCCTCACAAAGTTGACCACTCTCTAGAAAGAGACAACGCTACTTTGTGGACAACACCTGTCAAAGGCCGCACGACATTTTCTGTCTTTCGCGCTTTGAAGTCAATATTTACTTTATTATTGAAAGTAGAGACCGCATCTCTGCAAACGTAGGAGGCTCTCAGGCCAGGTGGAGTGATGATTTAAGCAAAACGGCTTACAGGCGCTGGATGCGAGAAGCCTATGTCCAGCAGTGGACTGCGATAGGCTGATGATGAAAGGGATGGTACGTTCCGGGTCTATACGTCAATACACAGAGCTAATGTTTTGGTCTAAACTCCTGTAGTGTATATTTATTAAACGGCAAAGCCGAGCGCCCTTTTTCCCGAACATTAATCTACGTACTGTTGGATCAACGTATCTGGGCCGGACTGAAGTAGGCGACAAGTGGTTGCGCAGATGTATTTTGGAAGTAAATTGTGACAGGAAGCGGGGCGGGGGACTGAACCGAGATAATTAGAGATGCGATTACGCATTACATTGTCATAATTAGTATTACTAACTAATGTTTTTTTGTTATTATTTTCGTAAAGAAATTGTTTTTCAAAGTTTCTTTAGTATTTACTGTAACTGTTCTAAATTTAAACTTTTATGAACTCATTTAAATAGTGTTTTTATATTGTTGAATTAAAATTTTGTTCGTATTTTTAATCGATTAAACATAATTAATCGTTTTCGTAAGTAATTTTATGGTCGCATCTCTGTGACATGCGTGAAAGTGATAAGAACCTAACTTCAATCCGGTCAAGTTACGTTGATCGTACTGTATATTCGATTTGTGCCGACCCGCTTATGTGCATAGAAACCCTGACGAGTTCATGACTTACAATGGATGGGCTATTAACAATGTAGTTGCAAGTGATTAAGTAATACCAGATTGGTAAATTAATGCATGAGCATGCTCAACCTAATAACTACAGCAAGCATTGTAATTACAAACTTTATACAATTTTGCATTGACTAATTGAATTTATGGCACGCTATTGCTTATTGTTGTCTTTATTTGATACTATAGGGTTGTCAAATTTCTGTAGAAAAATAGAAGCTAGTACAACCTCTGCTTAGTTTGGGATCAGATGACGTTGTGTGAGTTGTAAAATATTAAGATAATTTTATCACCACTCGCGTTGATCACACAATTATTAACAGCTTTTTGTTTATAGGACTCGTGCTGATTCCAATTGCTAATAGACATAGGAACTCTGCTTTCCCATGAACTACGGTGACCTTTTCTCCAGTAAATGGTGATTCTGCTAGAAAGGTCGGAGGTATAGAAGTCTGATTTAGACTTAAGAATCATACTGTGCCCTTTTTGAAATGATTGCCAAATATTATTGGCGTTAGAAAAATCCTTCCTATTGATGTCGTCTGTTAATTTGCCCAGAAGATTGGCAACACTGCTACTATAAATGACAACGTTAACTCCTTGTGCAAAGAAAATGCCAAAAGGTTATGTTACTTAGGTTGTGAAATCAATACCTACACACAAAATTCCAACAGATGCACATTGGTTTTATAGCATTTTAGATGTAGGCACACTTCGGTATCTAGAAGTTAGGTTAAGTATAATGACTGAATGAACACTGTCGGTTTTATGGATAGGTGACTATTTTTAGAGTTCCGTAGCCAAAATGGCAAAACGGAATCCTTATAGTTTCGCCAAGTCCATCCATCCGTCCGCAACTTAGCTCAGAGAGTAATTTTGCATGGATACACATATTAGGTACATAGGCCGACGTTTTTTTCCCCTATATGTAAAGTGGGGATGTGATTTTTTTTCTCACCTACCATATCGTGTGGGGTATCATTAGATAGGTCTTTTAAAAACGTTTAGCGGTTGTGAAGACCATGTTTAGATATATAGATCCGTTTGTTAAATATTAAGCTTTAAAGTGCTAATTTGGTTGACGGTTGATGATGGGTATGTGAAGGAATTCACGGTAGTAATATATACAGGGTGTAACAGAAAGGTGTGGTCATATTCAAGGGTTGGTATGTGCCCATGATACAGAGTGCACATACCTAATTTTATCAAAATCGGAGTACCCTAAAAAATATTTATATTTTATTTCATTCGTTTATTTATGAATGAAAAAGTTATTAATTAAAAAAAGTATGACTTAAAAAGTTCTATGCCATAATAATCCAATCGAATTTTGTACCAGTGGAGGTATAATTCTTATGCCATACGCATTTCACTACTGAATTTTGACAAAAAGAATATGCCATAACTATGTAATAATCGTGCAACCAGCTATGGCACCATGGTAGGTGCAATACTGATAACATAACCTATCCGCTGCTGAAATTTGACCACACCTTTCTGTTACACCCTGTATATAGTGAAATTAAAAGGAAAACTCTCACAGTCACAGTTGAGTAGGCTTTACAAGTTTACGAGACAAATAAGAAGGAATAAAATTTTCGTACAAATTCCAAATAGGTATAACGTCGCAAGTATGAAACAAAAACAACAGAAAACCCACTTAAGCCGCATTATTCGAATGGGGGGAGGGGAGGGGGGGGGTAAGGAGTCGAAACTAAGTTGAGCTTGTACTATGGAAACCAGACAACTGATAAACATACTTATATATATCAAAATACATACACATTATAGATAAATCACACCTAGACACAGAATACTAGTAGCTCATCACACAAAGTTTTATCCTGGGTGGGGATCGAACCTACGACCTTCGGCTTAGCAGTCAGGGTCACTAACTACTTAACTCCTAGACCAACAGGCCAGTCAAAATATCGAGCATTATATTTGCAATTGCTTTTTAGAAATATTTACAACAGTAATCAAATTAGAAATAAACCCGCGTCTAAGTCTACTCACTAACAGTGGAATCTGGCGCCTCTATCGACGAACTTATACGGGACAGCCCTAATAAGGACACTAACGGCCGGTCTTAATAATTTAACTATCGATGGATTTGGCTACTAGATATATTTATATTTGACATAATATGTCAAAATTCTACCTCTAGTAGCCAAAGTAGATTGTTGCGATCGGCCGTAAGTATAATGCTGTGACTGTCAATTTAAACTGAACATAAATATTTTTGAAAATGTCATCAAGGCACTATTCGTTTGTATGACGTCAACAACAAAATACTATTGATTTCCATCTTTTGTCAAAGTTCGAATACAAGTTGCAACTTGTATACAAGTAACTTGCCTGATGCAATAGCGCTTTAAAGATAAGTGTTGTATGACAATTTCGTAGCAAATAAGTAAACTATTACAATAGTTGTATATTGTAACCATTTGTCAACTTCAATTCTACAGTAGCGAAGCATGACGATCTATAATTAGCGTAAATCTTTAGTATACTTTTACGTCGGCTCCAAACGTTGGTCCCAACGTTGGTCCGTTACTCGTCCAAAGTCTGGATCTAGAAAAAGCATTGGCGTCAACGTTGGGGGCCAACGTGTGGAGCCGTTGTTAAAAAGTAATGCAAAAATTACATAGAAACTAGCGCCGCATGTGCGTATTTTGAACTAAAATACGAAAGGTAACTTTTTTCCAAGTTCCCATTATCATGATCACCTTAAACATGATTTTTACCGACTAATTATCGACTAGTCGGTCTATAAATATGATGATAGTCGGCGATTGATCGGTCCATCTCTAATAGTGCTTTTACACGGCACGCAGCCCTAGAAGTAGCACGACAACTAGACTACTCCAGCACGGGCTGTCGGGAATAAGCTGTTAACAAACATCCGGGCATTTACACGCTAGTGCTCGTGTCCGTTGAATGACGCTTTGAACGGAAGCTTGTGAATGCAGCATCAAATTTGTGATCGAGCTACTGGACAGCTGTCAGCTACCGTATTCGAAAGATCTAAAACGCGTCTCACAACATTAGATACACACTTTAATAGACCTAAATACATAGTAATAACACTATACCGACTCTCAAATAAATGTCGAGATGCGCCCACGTCTCGAACATAGACACTTATAGTAATATCAAGGAAAATAATACGATGGTCAAACTAACAATATTGTCTAAACGACAATTAGTTACTGTAGGACTGCCTCTGTGGCGCGATGGGAGTGTATCCGACTGCTGCGCAAGAGGTCGTGTGTTCCCAACCCAGGATAAAACTTTGTGTTATGAGCACGGTGGTTTATTCTGTGTCTGGGTGTTATTTATCTATATTAAGTATGTATTTAGAAATATATAAGTATGTTTATCAGTTGTCTGGTTGCCATAGTACAAGCTCTGCTTAGTTTGGGATCAGATAGCGTTGTGTGAGTTGTCTCAAGATATTATTATTATATTATAAATGTTTTTTTTTATTGTTGGAACTTTTTTTAGCTTGATTATGTAATTATAGGGTTATTCAATTATTCCGTCAGTAGAATTTTAGTCATTTTCAACTCGTCCTTACCCCTTGTCAGCAAAAAGTAACGTAAACATTTGTTTTTAGGATTCCGTAGCCATAATGGCAAAACGGAACTCTTATAGTTTCGCCATTTTCGTCTGTCCGTCCGTCCATCCGTCCGTTGCTTAGCTCAGAGAATGTTAGTGCTATGGATACACATACAACTTACGCCGCCAAAGTGAAAGAATAAAATTTTGAAAACCATTTTTTTTAGGGTACCTCCCCTATATGTAAATTGGGGATGTAATTTTTTTTCCTCACTTACCCCATCGTCTGGAGTATCATTAATAGGTCTTTTAAAAATATTTAGGGTTTGTAAAGACCATTTTTAGATTTAGGGATCCCTTTGTGGAATATTAAGCTTTAAAATGCAAATATATTTGTTAGAATCAAGTGCCCCCCCTCCTACCAGCTAAATGGTTGATGTATGTGAAATCACGGTAGTCTATACTATCTATACTAATATTATATTATATTACTAATATTATAAAGAGGAAACATTTGATTGTTTGTTTGTATTGAATAGGCTCCGAAACTACTGGACGGATTTGAAAAATTCTTTCATTGTTGTTAAGCTACACTAACCACGGGTGACATAGGCTATTTTTTATCCCTGTATTCCCACGGGAACGGAAAATACGCGGGTGAAACCGCGAGGCGTCCGCTAGTAGTATATATAGTGAAATTAAAAAGAAAACTATCACAGCTAAGTAGGCCTTACAAGTTTACGAGTGCCCGGTTTTATTTGTCGCAAGATTTGACTCAACACGCGCTCGGTCTACAATATTCTACACAAATATTGCTGACGTAATCACTATCGAACCCCCATGTTATTAAAAATAAGCAAATCATTTTTATTTTAACTAATATTTCAGCACATGACTCCGAATAACTACAGTGAAATATATTGGAACCCACAACCCATTATGTGCAGGAGTGGTAAGAAATTGCTTCAAGAGTATCTCGAAAAATCTTAGCTAAATATATTATGGAAATACTGTTACTAATATCTAGGTTACAATACTCAGTATAAAGTATTTGAATACTATGTTATTGTAGCCCACAAAATAAATTAACTGTTATATAGCTCTTTGAAATATAAAAATCAAAATCTAAAAAATAAAAATCTCTAAAAATCAAAATAAAGCGGGCGAAGCCCTATTTAATTATTTGTACTAATGAAAAAGCGGCGGTAGCTTAATGGCTAAGGCATCGGACTCGAAATCGTGGTTCGAATCCTATCCATTATACTACCGACGTGAACCCACTCCTAACACTAGCCATTGAGCTTAGCTGGAGGGGTTAACAGGATTGCTAGTAATGTGTGACCCATAAATCCACAGTGCTAGTTATCTTTAAAAAAATGAAATAGGTATTTCAAGTATATTTTTAGAACAAAAAAAAAAAGTTTTTTTTTTGGATACGTACTATTTTTAGTGCAACCCCGAGGTATCACGTCATTTTCTAGTGATATTCTAAAAAAATATATCTATACTAATATTATAAAGCGGAAGAGTTTGTTTGTTTGTTTGTTTTGTTTGTTTGTTTGTTTGGTTAAACGCGGTAATCTCAGGAACTACTGGCACGATTTGAAAAAATATTTTTTTGTTGGATAGCCCATTTATCGAGGAAGGCTATAGGCTATATAACATCGCGCTACGACTAATAGGAGCGGAGTAGCGACGTGAAATGTTGCAAAAACGGGGAAAATTTACGCATACGAAGTTGCGCGGGACAGCTAGTTTATATATAAACAAAATGGGATGTTATAGTTATACTAGCTAACCCGCGCAACTTCGTCTGCGTAAATTTTCCTGTTTTTGCAACATTTTTCATTGTTGCTCGGCTCCTATTGGTCGTAGTTTGATGTTATATAGCCTACAGCCTTCCTCGATAAATGGGCTATCCAAGAGTAAACTAATTTTTCAATTCTGACCCGTTGTTCCTGAGATTATCGCGTTCAAACAAACAAACTCTTCAGCTTTATAATATTAGTATAGATGAGTAAGTGTATGTCTGGTCTGACCCATCGCGAGGATTCAAACGACTGATTTGATCAGAATGCTATGTGTCATGATTTTTTTTTTCTAACCTGAGAAAACTCGGTGATGAGATGAGGTATGATCAATCGAAATCCTTTTAGCCTAATTTCTTCTCCATCTAATGGTTCTAAGACAACAAGGTCATCACTATGACCCGAAACGAACAGAAAAAAAACAAACATACAAAACCGTCAGAGCAAAACATTTTTTTGAACAAATTGGTCTAATATTGAACAATCATTTCCACCAACCTAGAATCTGTTTATATCTATACTAATATTATAAAGCTGAAGAGTTTGTTTGTTTGAACGCGGTAATCTCAGGAAGTACTGATCTGAATTGAAAAATGATTTCACTGTTGGATAGCCCATTTATCGAGGAAGGCTATAGGCTATATAATATCACACTACGACCAATAGGAGCAGAGCAGCAGTGAAAAATGTTGCAAAAACGGGGAAAATTGACGCATACGAAGTTGCGCGGGACAGCTAGTCTATACTAATATTATAAAGCTGAAGACTTTGTTTGTTTGTTTGAACGCGGTAATCTCTGGAACTAAAAATCCGAATTGAAAAAGTTAGAAAAGAAAAGAAAAAGAAAAGGCTATAGGCTATATAACATCACGCTACGACCAATAGGAGCAGAGCAGCAATGAGAAATGTCGCAAAAACGGGGAAAATTTACGCAGACGAAGTTACGCGGGACAGCTAGTCAAAAATAAGACACAGATTGTATCGAATTATATCTACTGTCACGGGTTTTTTGAAATAATAGGTAGTACCTAGCGTGACTGATGACTGTATACTTATCTCAAAATTTCCCAGGCGTCACAATAAGCTCGCGCGTGACGATTTACAGTGACATTGGTAGCAATTTTGTCATGAAAAGTAAGTATAGGTAGGTTGAAATACGATCTATACTAATATTATAAGCTGAAGAGTTTGTTTATTTGAACGCGGTAATCTCAGAAACTACTGATCCAAATTGAAAAAAATATTTCACTGTTGGACAGCCTATTTATCGAGGAAGGCTATAGGATATATAACATCGCGCTACGACCAATAGGAGCGGAGCAGCAAAGGGGGAAATTTACCCAGACGAAGTTGCACGGGACAGCTAGTTGTTTTGTTATATATATATATACCGCTACTTCGTTCTGTTCCGTAAATTGATTATACTGAATACAAAACGAAATTAAATTGAAATTCGCTTCTTTTTCTATTAAAAGACGTTTTAAATTACCAAACAATGTATGAGACATCGTTTATGTTTTTTTGCGTATGTACATTAACATTAAACATTATCTAAATTAACACATAATACAGGTAATTAACCTGTAATATGTGATTTTTTTACAACGTGTGACAAAAAGGTGTATTTATATTCAAGGGTTGGTAGATATGTATTAGATAAATTAAAAATAAATCGAAAGTTGATTTTGTAACTTTATTTAAATGACATAATAGGGTTAACACAAATAGAGTTTTTGTATCGCCATATTACGAGTATATCACACTAATCCAACTAATATTATAAAGGCGAACGTTTGTGAGTATGTGAGTGTGTAAGTTTGTTACTTCTTCACGTCTAAACGGTTGGAGCGATTTTAATAAAATTTGGTATGGAGTTAGCTGACACCCTGGATTAACAAATATGCTAATAAACCGCGGGTAACATCGCGGTTCACAGCTAGTTTAAAATAATAGTGAAACCGAAACTGTAAATTTATAATCATTTACAGTAACTACACATTATTTTGATAAGGGATGTCACGGAGCTTCGACTCTGACTCCGAAAGGTCGGAACTTCCAAATGATTTTACACCTCCGACTCCGACTTCGGCTCCGACACTTTTAAATCGGACGTTTTAATCGGAGGTACCTAGCGTGCGGTGGCCAATAAGGTTTTACATACGTCATTGATGGTGGCTGCTTATTTAGGCTAAATTTATACAAAACTAGCGGACACCTCGCGGTTTCACCCGCGTAGTTCCCGTTCCCGTAGAAATACAGGGATAAAAAATAGCCTATGTCACCCGGGGTTAGTGTAGCTTCACAACGATGAAAGAATTTTGCAAATCCGTCCAGTAGTTTCGGAGCCTATTCAATACAATCAATCACAATCAAATCTTTCCTCTTTATAATATTAGTATAGAACGGATTCCCTATGATCGCGGGTTCGAGTCCCACCCAAGCGAATTTTTCCTTCATTCAATATGACTGAATAATGTTTCTTTTTTTAATCTTATTTTCTTTAGCCTTATCTCATTTTTTCATCACATATTTGTCTTCTACTACCACCTCAAAAAACAATACGGGGCGATACAAAGCTCGCCAAAACAAACTAAAATAATAATAATAATAACAATATCTTGGGACAACTCACACAACGCCATCTGATCCCAAACTAAGCAGAGCTTGTACTATGGAAACCAGACAACTGATAAACATACTTATATATTTCTAAATACATACATATTATAGATAAATAACACCCAGACACAGAATAAACCATCGTGCTCATCACACAAAGTTTTATCCTGGGTGGGGATCGAACCCACGACCTCTTGCGTAGCAGTCGGATACACTCCCACCGCGCCACAGAGGCGCGGTGGGAGTGTTTATTAATTTTGTGACTTATTAATTATTTATAAGTCGATAAATAATTAACCGACTAGTCACTGAAAACAATATATTAACATTGTTAAATGACCTTTAACATTATTGTTAGACACGCGCGTAAACACTAATTATAATATAGTAGATATTTTAGTTAATAAAAAAAAACAGTGGATTGTTATTTCCATGTTTAATAACCATGACGTATTATTAGTATCATTAATTTAACCACTTGTATGTAGATTGCTAGTAACAAAAAGTACGTGACTGCTTGAAGACAATTTGGTAACAAAATGGATATGGAAAATTTTAAATTCTAAAAAAAACAACCACTTTACTAAAACCACCTCGGAAAATCGTTTTTTTTTGTAAATAAAGATAACTAGCAATGTGGGATTGGGTTTTTATATAATACTAGCTGTCCCGGCGAACTTCGTCTCAACTCTTTTTTTTTCTTGTAAATCGGGTTCAATTGTGAATCTAAACCATCCTCGAATCCCCTTGAACTCACACAAAAAATTTCAGCAAAATCGGTCCAGCCGTCTAGGAGGAGGACACATAATATTTATATATAAAGATTACTAGCAATCTTGTTAACCCCTCCAACTAAGCTTAAAGACTTGTGTTAGGAGTGGATTCACGTCGGTAGTATAATGGGTAAGATTTGAACCCGCGACCTCACGATTGCGAGACCGATGCCTTAGCACGCATGTTTATTTATTTCACTGTTTAAGTTAAACAGAATTGATTGACAGATAAATAATACTAGAAAGAAAATATACAAGAAGTATTGGTAACAAGCCCCTGACCTCTATAGTAATATACCCCCCCCCCCCCACCCCTGTTGAATATTAATTACGTAAGAATGTAAAGAAAAAAATATTATCAGGTGTGTTTTAATTTATATTTTTCAAAAAAACAATATTTAGGAAAGTTTTTGTGTAATATATTATCGACCTTGATTTTGTTGACGTGATAACGTCTTATAAATCGATGCACGCACGAAAGAGTGTCACAGTCACGTTCCGCCTGCTGTCACAGGCATGGTTGCTAGCAACAGCGAATTGTTTATTACAATGACATCTATGTTTTTTTATGACTTTATCACATAACATTATCGTCCGTAAACCGACTTACAGACAATCATTTTTCTTTTAAGTCTTTTCTCTTGCGCCTCCGTATAATACTCGCACGGACACGGAAGTATGTGAGTGTGTATGTTTGTTACTTCTTCACGTCTAAACGGCTGGAGCGATTTTAATACAATTTGGTATGGAGTTACCTGACACCCTGGATTAACACATAGGCTAATAAACCGCAGGTAAAACTGCGGGGCATAGCTAGTAATAAATAAATGGCAGCTTAGTACTATAGAGGCCAGTGCACAGAAATACTGTTGAAGACGACACAAAGTTAGTATTTATGTATTCGTGAATCACTCCGACTTAAAAATAACGTTATATACAAAATAAATAAATTAATTAAGTAAAAATTAAATACATTATGCACAACAATGTTTATACCACTTGTTTTTATAATATGTAGTTACACGGAAACGTATAATGCATGACAATCAGCTGTTTAATTAAAAGTGCAAGGACCTTCCAATGTTATGACATCCTCTTTCGTATTTTTCTTTTTATTTTGAATTGATGAAAATGTAACTGATTATTCATTTATTTCCTGACAGTGTCTTATATATTACAGACTGCTTCTGTGGCGCGGTGGGAGTGTGGCCGACTGCTACGCAAGAGGTCGTGGGTTTGATCCCCACCCAGGATAAAACTTTGTGTGATGAGCACGATGGTTTATTGTGTCTGGGTATTATTTATCTATAATATGTATGTATTTAGAAATATATAAGTATGTTTATCAGTTGTCTGGTGTCCATAGTATAAGTTATGCTTAGTTTGGGGTCAGATGACGTTGTGTGAGTTGTCCCAAGATATTATTATTGTACCTATGTATACTTTAACTGTACAAAGACTGAGTCTTACAGAGTTTTTTGAAAATTTTAAATACATGCAAAAATCTGTTTAAAAACTCCATACTTAAGATAGGTTAAGCAATTAAAAAAAAAAAATGGGTTTTTGGGTCCCACATTATTACACCCCTCCAGTTAAGCTCAATAGCTTGTGTTAGGGGTAAATAATACTTAATTTAAACTACAGTTACACAAATACGTAACATAAAAACAATAAACTAATACATAATTATATAATTAAAATTATACACGACACTGGGATTGATACAGCGGCGTCGTGTTTTGCTGCGTGGTGTCACGTAACTTTAGTAAGTATCTGTAGGTTACACATCAGAATAGCACATAGGCTATTAAAATCAGACATAACGCAGACGAAACCGCAGGGAAAAGCTAATCTACCATAATGTGTTAAAGTTCGCAACGGTATGCAACAATATGACCAACAGCAGGCACAGATGAATGCGAGAACTTACTTGAAATCTAGTAAAAAACCTAGATATAAGAACGCTGTCAGTACGCTTAGATAGAGACCAACAGATTTTGATGTGATTTTCTCTATCAAAATCAAAATAATCTACTAATATTATAAAGCTGAAGAGTTTGTTCGTTTGTTTGTTTAAACGCGCTAATCTCAGGAACTACTGGTCCGATTTGAAAAATTCTTTTTTTGTTAGATAGCTCATTTTTAGAGGAAGGTTATAGGCTATATAACATCGCGCTACGACTAATAGGAGCGGAGAAGCGACGAGAAATGTTTCAAAAACGGGGAAAAATTACGCATACGAAGTTGCGCGGGAAAGCTAGTCTATACTAATATTATAGGATTCGGATAATATACGTCCAATTGTCAATAAAGCTGAAGAAGTTTGTTTGTTTGTTTGAACGCGATAATCTCAGGTACTAGGTAGATACTGGTCCGAATTGAAAAATTATTTTACTGTTGGATAGCCCATTTATCTAGGAAGGCTATAGGTTATATAACATGACGCTGCGACCAATAGGAGCGGAGCCGCAATGAAAAATGTTACAAAAACGGGGAAAATTTACGCAGTCTAAGTTGCACGGGTTAGCTAGTTAAATAAATATACCTGAAGGCAATGACGTTTTATATACTCCTACATAAATAGACGCGCCATAGGCTAACATTACATCACGTGATATAGACGCGAGGCGACGGCAGCGATTGTGATAATATTCTCCTTTTAAGGTTCATTTCAGAGCATCGCGGCCGCTCGCGGCTTACGACAAGCGGCTGACGCTCGCGGCCGATGCGACAATATTCACAGTGCGCGCGCAGGCCTACGACAGTCGTCGGCCGCGCGCGTCTGTCACTTACCTCAGCCGCGAGCGGCCGATCGCGAGCCGCTCGCGGCTTACGACAACGTAAGCCGCGAGCGGCTCGCGATCGGCCGCGAAGCACGGAAATGAACCTTTACTCTCACGTAAAAGACTATCTAAGCGTCTCGCTCGAACTAGGTACATTTGAGGCAATTACCTTGTATTTTTCTTGCCAAGACAGAATGCGGTAAAACGCGTCTATATGTAAAACGTCATTGCCTGAAGGTAGGTAAGTTGTAATTTTTGACTGCTACGCAAGAGATCGTAGGTTCGATTTCCACACGGGACACCGTGTGATCCACAAATTGTTGTTCCGAGTCTGGGTGTACTTTGTGTCCGTGACTTGTATGTTTGTAAAGTCCCCCGCGACACAGGGCTTGTACCCGACTGCGGGAGTCGTCTTTTAATAAGAGAAAAAAAAGTAAATTAAAATATATAGTACCTATTTATAGTTTGTACATACATATTATGTGTATATTTAGTGAAGAAAATTCCGCGCGAAGCCGGATCGAGTCGCTAGTTAAAGTGCCTATATAAATTGAAAGTATAAGGCATTTAGTTCAAATACTTTTGCGTGCAGATAATGATGGTGGTAAGCCAAAATTGGCAATTAAAGGTCTAAGCCTATTTCAAGTAGATTATCATATCATATAAGATTTTTTTTGTTCACTAACATGACAAATAAATGCATGCCTTGCCTTTGCCCCGGGCAAATGCGTCAATCAAAATAGTCCTTAAAGGGGCATTACACTGAGAGAATTATTTATTTAGCGCTACGTACACAGCGACACGATCGTCGGCCTCGCTCTTCCGCACACAACCATTACTTCACAGTGCGCAGGAGCGCAGGTCAAAATAAAGTAGAATATTCGTTCGTACATATGTTAGATTACGAACGCCAAGACTATGACAATACGAAAATGCTCGCATTTTTCCGCAACTTCAAGATTTATTTGCAGGATCATATTAAGACATATCCTTAAATTTCTTCTTTATTTCGTCTACTAGAAAAACTCTTTGACTAGTGACACGATTTTTTTCGTGTCCTAATATTTAGGTTTTCTATATATATATTTGAGAGAGCCGAACCCTGTTTCGCGTAATCTACCCTTTAGTTCGCACCTCTAAGAAAAAAGAAAAGAACACTTAGAAAGGGATCGACACGGTATCAACTCGAGCCCTTCAGAATTCCTTGTACGAAACTCCATATTACAACGCATAATAATCGGATTCGTCACGTAATCGCCTCGCCTCGGGTCGGGACAAGCTCACGAAGGACGGCGATGACCGACATCGGTTAGCAGACCAATCTATACTAATATTATAAAGCGGAAGAGTTTGTTTGTTTGTTTGTTTAAACGCGCTAATCTCAGGAACTACTGGTCCGATTTGATTTTTTTTTTGTTGGATAGCCCATTTATCGAGGAAGGCTATAGGCTATATAACATCGCGCTACGACTAATAGGAGCGGAGCAGCGACGAGAAATGTTGCAAAAACGGGGAAAAATTACGCATACGAAGTTGCGCGGGACAGCTAGTAAGATATATGACCCGCGCAACTTCGTATGCGTCAATTTTCCCCGTTTTTGTAACATTTTTCATAGCTGTTCCGCTCCTATTGATCGTAGCGTGATGTTATATAGCCTATATCCTTCCTCGATAAATGGGCTATCCAACAGTAAAAGAATTTTTCAATTCGGATCAGTAGTTCCTGAGATTGCCGCGTTCAAACAAACAAGTTTAGATTACTTTCCCTATGTAAGTTAAATATTACATAACAGTCAACGGTCTAGTGAACGTGGATTTATCTGTCTGATAGAAACTGTTTATGTAACGTGACAGTTTATTTTTTGTCATTCTTGTAGCACAACATGATAAACTGTTGTGTACTAAACTACATCGCTTTAAAACTCTATATGCCGCAGTAGCATAATGGCTAAGGCATCGAGGACTTGAGGATTGTGAGGTCTCGGGATCAAACTCTACCCATTATACTACCCACTTGGACCCACTCCTAACACAAGCCTTTGAGCTTAGCTGGGTTAACAAGATTGCTAGTAATGTGGAGCCCAATTCCGCAGTGCTAGTTATTTTTTTTATAGACATATAAAAAAAACTACATTAAATACCTAAATCCGATCCAATACTATACTGAAGCCGAAATGGATGTGAAATTTATAATAACAAAGTTACTTAGTAACCATTCAAAAAAGTGTTAAAGCTAGAATGGTAGCTAAGCAATTTCGTTATTAAACATTCACAATTCATTTCGATTTTTATGTAGACTATGACAACCAGAAAACTGATAAATATCTATATCTATACTGATATTATAAACACGTAAAGTTTGTGAGGGGGGGGGGGGGGAACCACGTTTATAAAATATTTTACTAAAGATAGAAGCCACGTTATTTGTGAGTGCCTTATGCTATTCTAAGGTAAGGTTTTAAACATATTTTAACCAGCGAATGTTCTGTCTTTGTTTTTAATTCCATTTTCAAAATCGAATAGGAGATGACAAAACCTTCACTAGTTAAAATGTGTTTGAAACCTCTACTAATTTGGATAAATGGTAATGTTTTCAGGATTCGCCCATGTCAATGAGTTTATTTATTTCATCATAACTTTTTTAAATTTAACTAGCAATGTGGGAATGTCGGTTTCATATTTCTAGCAATTATGTTAACCCCTCCAGCTAAGCTCAATGGCTTGTGTTAGTAATGGGTTCACGTCGGTAGTATAATGGGTAGGATTCGAACCCGCGAACTCACTCACTCATGCCTTAGTCATTAGGCTACCGCCGCGCCGCTTCAAACGCCTGAATAGATTTAGATGATCGTGGTATTATTAGAATCGTTGAATAAGTCTAGTAAAGGCTTGGTTATGTTTTTAAAAGCAATATGGCCGCCGTCAGGCCTGATCTAAGTCACACTCGATTTATTTTTCTTTACGATGTGTGTAGATAGACCATAAGGCGGCCAATCACTAAATAACATTGAAATTCCACAAGTTAGCAAGCCAATAAAATGTAGAGCTAAAATGGCGCGAAATTGCAAATTGCATACCAAATGCGTCGTGTAAAAATGATGGCGGCAATTGCGCACATGACAGTAACCATAAAGTATAACTGCATTTTTTTTTACAACACTCAAATGGCAAATGCGTACAGCCACAAAAGCAGTTATAACCTCAAAACACTGACAGTACAGAAACTAACACCACAAATTCTAAAGAAGTTAAGTTATTGTAATTTATCTATAATATGAATGTATTTAGAAATATGTAATATGTTGTGTGAGTTGTCCCAAGCTAAAATTTATCTTTGTGTATCTGTGTGTGTATTTGTGTCTGTCGCATGTCGGTGCCATCGAAGCACTGAAACAGATTTGATGCGATTTTTTATTTTTAGTGAGATGTCTGCTTGCAGCTACTTAACTGCCAAAAAAATTTAAAGTTTGAGTCATTTGCTCGGTTCCTTTTAAATAGTAGTGTTTCCATTATTATTATAGATTTAAAAGAGCAATTCGTGTAGGTATATATCTATACACATATTATAAAGCGTGATAATCCCAGGAATAATATAAAAAAAAACAATTTGAACCAGTAGTGATTCAAATTGTTATTTTTTTTTTTTAATTTTTGTATAGTTATATAGCTTATAGCCTTCCTCAACAAACGGGATTCCAACATTAAAATATTTTTTCAATTATGATATTTAGTTCTTGAGATTATCGCGTTCAAACAAACTCATCAGCTTTTTAATATTAGTAGAGATCTGAATCTCTGCAACGGTTCCAAAGATTTTTATGAAATTAAGTATGCAGGGAGTTTCGGGGATATAAATCGATCTAGCTAGGTTTCATTTTTAGAAAACGTCGTTTAAAAACAAGTACGTAACAGGTACTATTTATAAAATTAGCATAAAAATTTAGTACAAAAAATAATAACAAAAGAAAGTTTAAGCAACCCTGTTCTAGTTGACTGGGGAAAGCTATGTAGATAAATTATATTAACATAGTAGGAGGAACGTATGTACTAACTAATGATGCTAATACATAATACATATATACCTATATATATATTGAATAATTTAAACTTCTGTTCAGTAAAAACTTAAGTTGGTTGACAAATAGAAAGTTTTACTAGTGTTTGTGAAGAGTAAAGAATTTTGTTCTGTTTAATGATACGAGGGTATTTTTTTTTTTTTAAATACCTTTTAGACTCTTTTTTTTATAAAAAGTGCACGATGTCATGTACAACATAAAGTTCGAAATTCAAAATTCTTTATTCACTTAGGATGCAAAACAACTCTTGTGATACGTCGGGATTCTACATATACATACATGAAATGCCAAGTTCGCAAACAATAGGTAAAGCACTCTTTAAAAGTGGTACTCACACTAAAAGGTTTATTTATGTATTATTATCAATATGGTATTTATTATTATATAAATTATTATATTATTTATCTATTTATAGTATATTTATAAAAAGGGGCTAGTTGAAAACCAGCTTCAGGCATCTTGCCTGGCATATGCTGAACTAGCTCCTATTTTTCTGCTTAAACTTTACATAATGTTGTCAAATTGTATTTAATATAGTAGCTATTTGTTTTTACACGTACATGTACTCATTTTTTTTTTCTGTTTTGTCGAAAATAAATTATTTTTTCTTTCTTTCTTTCTTTTCGATTTGCCAATTTACTGCTACTTAATGAATGACACAAAGAACCATGGCCAGTTAGATAATTTTTTGTACCTCTGAAAATTTTCACCCCTTTGCCTCTGCCATGTATTGTAACTTACGAAAACATCACTAGCGCATTTTAGGACTTACACCGATTTACATACTACGAACTTACATATACACTTAATAGTACCTATAAAGTGAAACATTATGTTGTCTGCCATTCATCGGTATTAAAACATGTCATTTTTAATGCTTGCTACGATTAATATATCTCATAAACTCACCAAGCGTGAATCTTCATCATATTTCATCTCATCTGATACATTTAATATTTTAATCACTAAATCTGATGAGGCATGCCTTTTAAGGTTACTACAAATTATGAAAGAATAGTGTAAATAGTTCGTTTGAAGAAAATACGTTGGATTAATTATATTATAGACAGACTAATAGCTCAGCATCACAGCAACCATTTATTTTGAACCATACGATAACGGCCTAGAGTTTAATGTTATTTGCATTTTCATTCGGTGAATTTGAGGTCTGAGAAATTGATATGTTCCGATTTTTAGGCGTGGTTTTAACAGAAATTATAATGGGTCTCTATAATACCTAACTGCCATTCATTCTATAATGATATTTATGATTAAAAAAACCTAGATGGACTACAAATTACAGGTTGGATCAAGCTTTGAAAATTCACATGTTATTTAAAAACGTTACTTAAACCGCTTTCTGTTTTTTCTCTTCAAAAATTTGGATAAAAATCGCTTGTTTTTGTTATCATTTCTTGATTTGATAAATTATCTTGTTTTTGACGTGATAACGTCTTATACCTACACACGAAAAAGTGTCACATTATTGATTGGTTGCTAAGCAGTCACGTTAAAGATTGGTTGCTAAGCAACAGTGAATGGCGATTGCAGAGACACGCTATAAAATTGGAACTAACGTTATTGAGTAGTTGCTAAGCAACGGTGATATGTCATCAATGTTTTCTAATGACGTTATCACATAAAATTATCCTTCGTTAGTCCTTCTCTAGTTATCTCTTAACAAAGAGAAATAGGGATTCATCTACACTTCTACACTAATATTATAAAGAGGAAAGATTTGTATTTTTGTATGTAACGGATAAACTCAAAAAGTACTGGACCGATTTTAATAATTCTTTTTTGTTGGATAGCCCATTTATCGAGGAAGGCTATAGGCTATATAACATCGCGCTACGACTAATAGGAGCGGAGCAGCGACGAGAAATGTTGCAAAAACGGAAAAAATTTACGCATACGAAGTTGCGCGGGACAGCTAGTTTTTTATATATGTATATAAATTTTAAAATATATATGTATGTTTATCAGTTGTCTGGTCGGCATAGTACAGGCTCTGCCTAGTTTATCAGATCGACGATGAGTAAGTTGTCCCAAGACATAAAGATTTTTTAACTAAGAACAAGTGCTTGTAAACTAGGTAAGTACTGCTGGCGCGTTTTCGTTTCGATGTACAGTTACGCACTCATGTCACCGTATGTTTTTAAAAGATGGTTATCTCCCACTTATCTTTTATTCTACAGTACTATTAAGAGAAAAAAATGTGACAAGTCAATATGTGTAACAAAATACTCGTGAAGATACTCGATTGTACAAAACAGTGAAAGTACAGAAAGTAAACTTCATACGTCTAGCAACGAACACATAGGTAATCGTCCACGGATATGGAATCTTGGAATATTTTCAAATAAAGTAGTCTGTGTGCGAGTTTGTTTTACGTTAACGCGATCAAATCGTTTACCGCGTTTGGCATTCTTTTTAAAAGCTTGCAGCGGCTGCCAAACGTCCTAAACGTGGCGATCGCGTTAACGTAAAACGAACTTGCACTAAGCACACTGTAAGCGATGAATATACACAACATTATTCGTGCAAACCTGATATTAATTTGCTCAGAATCAGTAACTCAATCCAAAGGGGTAGTTTTTAGACAATGTTATATTTTTCTATTAATTAATTAATTCATTAATCAGTCTAAGGGTTCAAATCCTGTTCACAACATAATGTAAAATGTAATCATCACTTATTTTTCAATAATAACCACGGATTACATACTACGGGACGCTATGAGCACAGATAATGATATATAATTCTGTAAGTTTTCAATATTTTGTTTTTCTTTTTTTAAATGATTTCTTGAAAAACAAAATCTTGCTGAGGTGTCTGAGCTTTGCACTATACCAAAAACAACCTTACATGTGCGTTGCAGCGCGTTGTATGAAGCTTATGTAGAGGACAAGGAGTAACGTCTTTTCACCACAAAGGAAGGATCCTCCAGGCAAGGTGATCATGCCTGGTCGGAGGATGATCTCGCTCTTGCGATGCCTGCATGATCTAGTGACATTATAATGACATACATCCAAACAGGCCTCTTATGTTAACGACTATAGCAGCTGTCAGAACTTCACTTGCGCGATTTAGGATTATACCGTCATACTTACCTTCTGCATCTGTTTTGTGCATTAATAGATTTGTGGTTTGTCCGTTCGGTATGACATGTAATGATGTTGTAAACGATAATTATGTGATTATTTTTATGATTATAATCAAGTGTCGGTGAATATATGTTCTAATGCTATGTTTTATTACAGCTGGTGGGTTTTAATAATATCTAATATAATAATAATATCTTGGGACAACTCACACAACGCTATCTGATCCCAAACTAAGCAGAGCTTGTACTATGGAAACCAGACAACTGATAAACATACTTATATATTTCTAAATACATACATATTATAGATAAATAACACCCAGACACAGAATAAACCATCGCGCTCATCACACAAAGTTTTATCCTGGGTGGGGATCGAACCCACGACCTCTTGCGTAGCAGTCGGATACACTCCCACCGCGCCACAGAGGCAGTCTTTTATTTTAGGGTTCCGGAATTAAAGAGATTCAAAGGCAACGGTGCTTCGCTTGCGCAGTGGTAAGTAGTGTGTACGACTACTGCGCGAGAGAATCAAACCACCGACCTATTTGGTGGTTGGATTACCTCACGTGACACCATTTAGTGTGATCCCAAATTGGCGTAATTTTTGTACGCGATAGTGTATGTTTGTTTCGCCGCGGCACAGAAATTGTTTCTTTATTATTTATTTTTTAAATAAACCTATTATTATGACTTCGCTGTATATACGTCTGTCGAAAGCTGTTTCTTTTAAAACGTAATGGATATATATGTACTAGGCATTTTCACACAAATATGCAGTCGAATAGCGAAAACCTAATTCAAATCGGATCAATATTTAAAAAAAAATACGATTCGACATCGAACAGAAAAGCCTTTTTTTAACGAGTAGTGCTAAATATAGCAAAAGTTAGGTAAGGTGGTACGGAACAGTTCGTATGCGAGTTCGATTAGCACTTGATATTTTTTTATAACAGAGATGTTTTTATCTTGACTGGTTGTTGCCTGCAGCTAATTGGTGTAAAAATAAGAAAAATCCGGCAGGGAGTTTTGTAAAAATGCCCACAGAATATTGAAGAGAGCCGGCCGTCTATACCTATCTATCTTATTTATGAAATAACGAGCAGTCATAATTTTCAAAGCTCCACGTTTAATGGGTGAAAATATCATAAGTACTTACTAGTGATAAACAGCACTGTATTATCGTAAGTAAATAGTGCTATGTTTATGACGATAAATAAATAAATAATTTTAAAACTTACACAGGGTCATCTGATCCCATACCAGGCAAATCTTCAAAACAACTGATTAACATACTTAATTATAAATTGAAGTAGGTATATAAGTAAATATGTTGATCAGTACATATTACATTAATTACACCCAGACACAAAATAAACAATCGTGCTCATCACACAGGATTTATCCTGGGTAATAATCGAATCTACGACCTCTGGCTTTGCAGTGAGGGTCATGAACCATTAGACTAACAGCCCAGTCACCAGATAGTTAATCGGTCATCTTTTTCTTTTTTTTTTTTTAAAACGACTCCCGCAGTAGTGTACAAGCCGTGTCGCGGGGGACTTTACAAACATACAAGTCACAGACACAAATTACACCCAGACTCGGAACAACAATTTGTGGATAACACAAAGTGGTGTCCCGTGTGGGAATCGAACCCACGACCTCTTGCGTAGCATTCGGATACACTCCCACCGCGCCACCGAGGCAGTCGTCTCGGTGGCGCGTAGTCGCCGAGCATCTGTCAAAAACCTTAGACATTTGACCGCGGTTCTAAAGCTTGGCAATAGCCATCTATCACCGAGCGACATCGCCAGATCACATCATAACTTCCAAGATTGAGGGCACGTCATACGTCTGTCAAACTCTAAATGTCAAATTCAAGTCGAGTTTGAAGGTTACTTATCAGTACACGAATTGATTCGGTTATATATCAATTATTCTTTTTGGTTGTAAATAAATAACTTTTATTTGTACCTACGTCTGGTTTGTGAGATGAATCACTTTTATTATTTGTACTTTCGTTTGTTTCAAATTCGGTCAGACCAGTATCTTCGTAAGAAATAAGGTTCTTGTCACAAAACACTGGTTACTTGTATAAATGGTTACTTTTATTTTAATACGTGTAATGGTATTACTTACTACTTATGTTAAACTAGATGTCCCGCGCAACTTCGTCTGCGTAAATTTTCCCCGTTTTTGCAACATTTCTCATTGCTGCTCCGCTCCTATTAGTCGTAGCGTGATGTTATATAGCCTATAGCCTTCCTCGATAAATGGGCAATCCAACAATGAAAGATTTTTTCAATTCTGATCAGTAGTTCCTGAGATTACCGCGTTCAAACAAACCAACAAACTCTTCAGCTTTATAATATTATGTAACTAGATAATTGAAATTGTTAGTAACGGCACCTAGCGATCGTGCTTAATTTTAAATTATTTTATGTTGTATGTCAGGGATATATAAGTGCGTGCCGCGAGGGCGAATTCTGTAAAGGTTACCTTTTGTACTCTTGGTATTTTGTGCTTTTGTTTTCTTGGTTCTAGTTTTATAATAAACTAACTTACCCACGCAACTTCGTCTGCGTAAATTTTCCGTATTTGCAACATTTTCCATTACTGCACCGCTCTTAGTGGAACAAGAAAGGCTTTCGTAGAAAAATAACCTACCTAAACGAAGTACCTACGAAACAGAAAATGACTCATATCAACCCATATGATGGCCCACTGCTGGGCACGGGTCTCCCCAGTAGATCCTGGGGGTATTTGCCATAATCGCCACGCTTGGCGAGCGGGTTGGCGATCGCAGTAAGGCTTTAAGTACGCAGAGGACGCTGCTGCCCGTCCTCCGGGGTGAAATCCCTTAGTCGCCTTGACGACACCCACGGGAAGAGATGGGGTGGTACTATTCTTAAGCCGGCACCACACGGCTGAGAAGAAAATGACTAATCTACCTATAAATAGCTGGACCCGACCGAGGTCACAAGCTGGTCAGTTTGTGACCACGGTCGGTGTAACCCGGTCGAAACTTCAAGCTTAAGGTAAATACTTTTACCTAGGTTAAACGCGTTTATTCCCGTGTCAAATTGTATTTATAATGCAACGCGTAAGTTTAAAAGTTATTTACCTATAGTCTAGTCGTTTTCTGTTTCCATAGCCTATATCGAAATTATAAAAGAATCGATTAAAGAAAGAATCGATTTTGACAAAAATAATGTAGAATAAATTTAATTGAGTTCCAATTTGTAATTTTAATATATTTGTTCTATATTATTGTCGTATAACAAAATATTAATATTGGTAAATATAAAATTTCATCATATTTGAGCTACAAACGAATAATCTGATGATTCACTAGATTCGTCACTAGCGTAAATTATATTTATAAGAATCTATGAAACATAGAATAAATATATGTTTTGTATATCCTAACGTATGTACGTACTATAGAATAATCTAAATGTCATCATGATTGGGAAGTAAAAAAACGCACAATTATTGGCACTTTAGATTTTAGTTTAAAATAAACAAGGAAACCATTGATTTTTCAAGTTCAGTATGCATTAAAAAGTAAAATAGTATAATTATCTGTTCGAAATTAGCAACACTATAAGTACCAAATAACCAATATAGGAATTTAGAGACAAAAGTTGAAAAGTGCCAATGTATTTTAAAGTGCCAATAATTGGGTAGTTTACCTTATCTCTAGAGGTTTCCTAGATATAGGGTAAACCACCCAATTATTGGCACTTTGAGAACCAATCATTGGCACTTTTTATATTTGTACATCTAGTCTATTTATAATCTCATTTTAGTCATTTTAGCAATCTACTTGGATCAATGTTTAGTTTTTTTATAGTGGAAATTTTTATTTCGAATTCAGAAAATTTGCCTGCCATTTTGTTATTGTTCTAATTTCAAATATCAATTCGATCTTTAAAATCGATAGCCTTAAATAAAAAAGACTTTATTTGTATCTTTTAACAAAAAACATTTTGAGTATTATATTGTAAACAGATGTATGTAATTTGTGTGTAGTGTAATATCGTACCACAAGTATCACATGAAATTTTAGCAATAATGGATTAAAAATACATACTTTCTAGTATAGCACTCATCGGCCAGTGCCCGGCCACTCTGCCTGGACACATGGAGTCCAAAACGTACGCCAATATAGGCCAATATCACCAACATAGTACCAACACTTCACCGCCACAAGCACACTTCACCACAAATGTTGGTCACAAGATTGGTACAGAATTCGATATTCAAAAATAATCGTCAATTATTTTTGGCACTCGGCTAATTCACTGTCACTATTAGGTACCAATTGATCACTCACTGCAGAAATCCTGTAGCACAATATTTCACGACTTTTTCTTAAAATTTAGTATTCAAAATAATGTCACTCTATTTTAGAAGTTATTACGAATAATTCACAGTAGGTAATTAGGCATAAAGTTCATAGAAAACTCCACAAAAATGTCACTATTAAAATAAGTCCAATTTAAACACAATTAAAAAAAATACATTTAACCTATCAAAGTTATAAATGAGTTGAACTAATTAAGTTCCATCGATAAAAGGACGAATAAAAACCCAGAAAAAAATCATCAAAAAAAAATATGAATGATGATTAATGTAATACAGGGTATGTGAAATATTGGGATGAATGTTATACTTCCGTGGTCAAAGGAAGTGTTTCGCGGAAGCGGTGTGGCGAGAGCGAAAGTGCGCGTGATTCGCGTGCGTTTCGGTACGAGACTGCGCCTTGCGCCCGCGCAACTCGACGCCGACCCGCGTAACACACCAACACCACTAGTTCACGTAACACCACAATATTATAAAAGCATAAGACGATACTTAGCTTAAGCGTAAATACTTAAATTGTAATCTAAGTTAGATTAGAAACATGTTGTGTTGTAATATTACATCCGGAAAAACATTTTTGTTACTTATTGTTTGCGGTTAGTTACTGGTCGTTGTTACACGTGTATGCCTACAAGAAGCAAAAAGCGGTGCTTTAGGAGGGCTCGCGAAGTTTTCTAGCAAGTAATAATTATTAAGACACATTTTTTATAGAAAATTAGCCTTTAAATCTTGAGAAACTTTCGCGATTTGTACACATTATGAAATTATATATACTACGGGTCTTAATCGCGTAGATAATTTAAGGTAAAACACCTTGTTATTTGGCCGACGTTTCGTCGATACATATCATTGACGTCTAGACCTGGACAGCGCCAAAACCTTACAAAATTTACCACTTTCTAGAAAGGACAATGCTACTTTGTGGATAAAACTGTCAGAGGCAGGGTTGCACGACTTTTTAAGCTATTGCATAGCTTCTATCGCGGGCCTTGAGCGTGGAGACTGAATCCAGAAATTCCGTAACGAAAATAACCTAAACCCGCCCCCCCCCCCCCCGCTCCGACCGGCACAGCAGTGACACTTTTTAGTTTTGCCATCTATCGATGAATAGCAGAACTTTTAATGACTTTTTATAAATAAAAAAAAAAAAAAAAGAACAGTGTTATTTTATAATTTAAAAAAAAACTTTTTTAAAAATTATTATTATTATTTTTTAATTGCTTAAGTTGATAAAAATGCTATGCAATAGCTTTACCGCAGCAGTCCCCGAGTGCCACACTTATTTTTTTTCTTTATCACGTTTTGCAGTAAATAATTACTTTAAAGGGATGGCGTCAACCCATATGACAGGTGCTACTGCTGGGCACAGGTCTCGCCAGTAGAACCTACTTATTACAGATCCTAGGGGTAATTGCCATAATCGCCACACTTGGCAAGCGGGTTGGTGGTCGCAGTAAGACTTTAAAGTACGCAGAGGACGCTGCTGCCCGTCCTTCGGTGTGACATCCCTTAGTCGCCTTGACGACAGCCACGGGAAGAAATAGTAATAAGTATTTCCAGAAAAAATTACAAAATACATCACGTTATTATTGTTTAAAATTATTATTATATACAGCAAGTACTTATTTGTGATATTTTCCGTGGCTCCTTGCACTAGGCTAAGGCTACCGCAAAGAGCCCAACTTACAGTTTTTGACTATGAGTAGGTACATGGAAGTATTTTGTACGAAGAACACTGTTATTATTAAAATAAATTAAAAAAAAAATCAAGAAATAGAGTGTCACTATTCTTAAGCCAGAACCACACGGCGTTATTTTAAGTTTACAATGATATTGTAATATTTCATATCGCTTTAATGACTTGAAGATAAGGAAAAATAAACAGTTGTAGGAATATGACCTAGTAAGATGGTAGAAGGTTAAAGGAAATTAACTTTAAGTCAATCTTGACCTCAATGGTTAACTCCTGAACCAAAAACAGTGATTGTTTTTTTTTTATTTATTTATTTATACTAAAAAATATATGCAATTTTATTTACTTAATGTATTCTCGCTAAACTGTAACGTTTGATGGCGATGTTATAAGTTGATGTGTGTATCTGTGTATGTCATCATAGCGTCTAAACGGATGGAAGGTTTTTGATGCGATTTTTGTTGTTAAAAAGCTAATTTAAGCAGGAATATTTTAGCTTTTTAGTTTGATTGAAAATCTGTTTTTGTTTTATATTTTGAGTTTGATGTAAAATAATAAAGTTTTAGTTACAATTGTCGTTATTTTTTTCATGTTGTTGTAACCTTATTAATAGGTAAAATAATAATAAAAAAAATTTTTTTTTCGAAATTGATAAAGTTTTAGCGTATAATTAATGTATTTTTCGTTAAACGCGAAACTGTCAAACTTATGACAGGCCAGTTTGGCGCCAATTCCACAACTAGCATGCAAGTAACTTGTCATTATGCAATTAGCTAATTAATAATGAATTGAAAAAAGTCAGAAAGCGGTCGCACATACACATGTCGGGCAACTATAATCAAACAATATTTATCTCCCTAAAGTGTTTCATTGTAATCCTTGTCTAAATTAACATCTGATCGCATAAGTGCATCCGTGGGAAAATTTCAGAGACTAATTACAACCCGCGACTTTGTCCGCAAGAAACCATTATTATTACTTTTAAAATCAAAAACTATTATACCATATTAAACTTTTCAGAACAAATTCTTATCAAAATACATTTAGCCGTTGAAGAGTTGATCGAAACCAGACATGGTTACATGGTCAAGGTTTTTGGATACCTTTAACCATTCATTTTAATATTACAATAGATATTTAATTTTATTTCTAAGTATTTGTTATATTGTTGATTATAGTAACAAGAAATTATAGCAAGCATAGATTGTAGAATTCCCGCCAACATTGTTGCTGGCAACAATAGATGAAATTATGTGGAGCATAGAGAAAATAACATGGCGCTCGCCTGCATTACTTTTTTCTCTGTGCAGTTCTATTTTTTATACAAAATTGAAATGAGATATTATGTGTGTGTAAAGAGGTTTTATTATTTGAATTAATTGAAGTTTCAAAAGCATTACTTTTAAAGAATTTACGAAACATGAACAAAAAATATAAAATGAACAATACAAATTCAAAAATATTATATAAATACTTTGAATATATAATGTTTAGATTCCTATAGCTTGACCACAACCGCTGTGCCGCTCCTTAGGTATGCGAGCGGCGTATAAATAATAAGTATGTACCTATACAGAGCCAAAAATATTGTACTTCGGACACGACGACAGACTCTTGTGTGTCCGTGATCTTTCCTGCCCGCACCCCGCCTCCCCGCGCATACCTAAGGAGCGGCACAGCGGTTGTGGTCAAGCTATAATCCGGCATCTAAAATTGAAGCAAAGAACTGTCAAAAAGTACGGTCAAATGGACGTACTTTTTGAGAGGTAAGAAGACTCCTATCAGATGTTCTAGCCATAGTTCTTCTTATTTTTTGAGTTTTATGGCAATCTAGCCGTTTGAACGGCTAATTTCTGCCAAATTAAACTCGGAGCTGTAAAAATAATGGCCGGTTAGTTTGCCGCCATTTTTACAATTCCCTAGCCATAGATAATCTAGCGCGCCATTTTCAACGAGTGTCAAACGTCAAAAATAGTAGCTTAATTTTTTTGTAGTCTTACTGAGGGAATGCTCCATCTAGACATTATATAATCAAAGTATAAATACAACGTAACGCGTCGCACAATTATTAAAAATAATACACCATTAAAGATTTTACTGACTCGGAGGTAATTATTATTGGCATCGCAATCGGTTCCAACTACATATAAAAGAAACAAGAAGTTACAAAAAGCTAATAAGAACACATTTTGATCGAAAATACAAAATTAATAACATGTAATCTAAATCAGAAAAAGTCTAGATGGGATAGAAATAAAGTTAGTTTACATTCCTCTAACAAAAGCGGGCGACAAAAGACCAAGACCGTAGCGTACCGACCGCGACTCAAAATTAACAAAAAAAGATATCCCGCATAAATTGAAAATCCCAACAAACCATACAAAATGAAATTACTTTAGAACTATCGAAGCTAAAAGGAGGTCTCTGACTAGGTTTTTTTTCAGCAATCTTTAAATTTCAAGAGCAGACTTTTTTGTGTTACCAAAACTTAGCTTTCCGTAACACGCACGCGACGTATACCTACTTCAGTATTTGTGCTCAATTTTTAACTAATGCATGTTGCACATTTAAAAACCATCAACCCGTGAGATAAAAAGTCAATTATCTTAAAAACTACTGAACGGATTTCCATCAAACAAAGTTACGAACTATCCCGGTAAAACTAGCTTTCTAATAAATAAAACCGCATAGATATATGTGCATCCGTTTGTGCGCTATGATATCACAAACAAATACATAGATTAACATAAAAACACAAGGTATATTTCAACTGCCTCTGTGGCGCGGTGGAAGTGTGTCCGACTGCTACGTAAGAGGTCGTGGTTTCAATTCCCACACGGGACACCATTATGGGTGATCCACAAATTGTTGTTCCGATTCTGGGTGTACTTTGTGTCCGTGAATTCTGTGTTTGTAAAATCCCCCGCAACACAGGGCTTGAAAACTAACTAGTATGAAAAAAAAATAACAAGAACAACATGTATTTTTGAAGGTTTAAAGAGTCAAAAACCTCCTCAGACCGACACGAAAAGGTTAAGTAATAAAAAAAATAACAAACAAATCGCTGCAAGACTTGTATCCAAAAAGGTACAACAAAAATTGATCAATTTAAAAGTCACCGTGAAGGTTGCATTCACATCTTGACCATGACGGTCCATTCAATGTTTTACTTATTGCAACATAAAACAAAAAATTTATAAGTGTATGATAATTAAACGAACTGTCAAGGCTAACATGTTGGGTATCGGTAGCAATTTTCATGTATTTTTAGATTAGCTAGAATGCATAATCATTGTATGATTGACATTTGAATTGGAGGCCTTTGATATCTAGTCTCAACATCTTTACTTTTGAAAATCCATTTTTTTACTAAAAAACTTGAGAGGTGTCAAGGGACACCTGGATGGAACGAAGTTCTTATCTTAATTTTTTTTTTTTATAATCTTCGCAGCACCACACTGTTCAATGCGAAATAGAAAGACGAAACGAAAATAACTTACAAAAAGACGGTTGTATACCGAAGGCCACAACTACACAACTGAGTTACCATTACTGAGTACCGAATTTATGCCTCTAGACCAAATCGACAGGTGACTTCTTCGTTAAATTAGATGTTCATATCTTACGTGCACGCCGCACGGCTTGCGTGTGTCAAAAAGTGTCGTTACAACTTTTCGTGAGAATTTTTTCCGTCTAGCCCCCTTTTACAACGCGCGATAAGGAACTTCGTTCCAAAAATAAATTGAAGCTAACTAAAAAGCAAACAATTATTCATGTAGGTACAACAACAAAAAATAATTAAACATTTTGAAGTTGGTGCCTAAAACATAAAACTACTTTCCTGGGACCAACTTCAAAATGTTTAATTATTTTGTACCTATATTATAATTTGCTTTTTAGTTGTTGAACGTATAATATTTTTTTGCTTTTTAGTTACCTTATATTTATTTTAAGACGCCCTCAGGACAGGTGGAGTGATGATTTACGGAACACGGCTGGCAGGAGCTGGATGCGAGAAGCCGAAGATAGAACAAAGTGGCGTGCAATAGGTGAGGCCTATGTCCAGCAGTGGACTGCGATAGGCTGATGATGATGATGATGATATTTATTTTTAAAGTCCGGTTATTTTTTTGTGTAAGTTAATAAGAGTCATAAATATAAGTACTTAGTTAAGGTACGGTTTAAGCGAAGCGCCGTCTTGGTGGGTGTTATTCTATTAACAGTGTTAGTTAATTTTCCGTGAAATAGTAATGTTGACACATTACTTTGTTTCGGTTGAATTGCACTGTAAGTGTAATATTAGTGCTGCTCCGCTCCTATTGGTCGTAGCGTGATGTTATACAGCCTATAGCCTTCCTCATTAAATGGGCTATCCAACAGAAAAATATTTTTTAATTCGTTCCAGTTCCTGAGATAATCGCGTTCAAACAAACTCTTCAGCTTTATAATATTAGTAAAAATGAGAAGCGCGTCAAGCGCGGTACGGTGTCCTTCAGATCTTTGCCAAATTTAAATCTTCATTTATTGTCTAGTTAAAAAATAAAATATATTGAAATACAAATAGCACACAATTTTGTTTTGATGAAATCTATATTTTTTTTTTTTTTTTTGGTTGTGTGGTCAAATTAAGACAGATCACTTTAAAAAAACTACAGTTTGGTCCAAATCTCCATCTGCGCAGCCAGTAGACACTAAAAATGTCTAGACTCATATTAATGACTGAATATTAAAAAATACCGGTACTTTTGATAGAGCAAGACATCCTGCCAAAAAGAGAGATATAGCAATTTAGAAACGTTTATGATCAATAATCTCATATCAAGTTTTTAAAAGTAAAAAAGCTGTTAGCACAAATTGTTTTTAACTTTCGCAATTTTTACATATGATAGAATACTAGCTGTTGGTCGCAGCTTCTGATTGATTTAAAGGTACGAACGTTTTATTTACCCGACGTTTCGATCGCATTGCAGCGATCGTGGTCACGGATTTGCGAACGCAATTGGTTAAACCTGAGACTACTCATTTTAACTAGTAACAGAGCAACTTTTTATACTAATACTGAAAACAATTAAACAATACCTAATAATTTCAATCAATGTATAAAATGTAATTTACAAAAAGTAAGAAGTCCCAACACAAAACTATTAAATGATCGAAGTCACAAAATAGCGAGAGTACAGAAAGCAAGCTTCATACATTTGTACTTAAGTCGGTAGCGATCGTTGAGACTTTGTTCTAAAGGCACTTATCTCTATAGTACTAGTACGCTGGATATGACCGCCAACAACAACAACATTTATAATATAATAATAATAATATCTTGGGACAACTCACACAACGCTATCTGATCCCAAAATAAGCAGAGCTTGTACTATGGAAACCAGACAACTGATAAACTTACTTATATAATTCTAAATACATACAATTATAGATAAATAACACCCAGACACAGAATAAACCATCGTGCTCATCACACAAAGTTTTATCCTGGGTTGGGATCGAACCCACGACCTCTTGCGTAGCAGTCGGATACACTCCCACCGCGCCACAGAGGCAGTCATTGCCATTTGATTTTGACATTTGGACGGTTAAATTTCAAAATCAAATTGTCTATGCTTGTGTAACAAGGATAACAACAACGGCCTCTTGTCAGTTTTGATGTTTCGGAATTTGAAATTGCTGTTACTTTATACGGGGTAGCCAGTACAGCCTAGGTAGGTACAGTGAAATTAGTCTCGAGAAATTTTTGCATATGTAGTGGTGTGTATGTTACTTAGATATTAGAGCGCGTTTCCACTATATCGTTCTGGCCCTTACAAAAATGTTTCAATATCCTAACATTACTATTTAATTTAATACTTATCCCTAGCAACACTCTGATTTTTGTTTTCAATAAAAACAAGTTTTTATTTTAAAGAAAAAGGTTTTGACTTTATTAAAAAAAATATGTCATTCAATTTCACGTCCTTGAGCAAACGACAAGGCGACTACCGTGAAACAATAAAATATCGTGTCGTTCTTTAGATGATAGTAGTTTAGCTATAGGTAAAAAGTTTTGACCATAATAATTACGAAACAAAACAAATAAATAAATCGTCACTTGATAGTGGAAAGTGGAAACACGCACAAAACCAGAATAAACCAGTTTACTCTGTCCGCAGGTGCCACGTGCAGTCTGACGTCAGTCGCTTGATACCGTTAGAACATAAAGCATGCATTTCATTAAAAAATTATAATTATTAGATACGTAGTAGTTTCATTGTGAAATTTTGTATTTGTTGATTGTTGTTATTGTTTGTTATTATTGTTAAAATATTTGTTGAAGTGTTTAATTTCAAGTGTGTAAGTGTTGTAACTTTATATTGATAATTCAAAATGGCTCCAGTGTTAAAACATGGTCGAGGCAAGCCTTTGACTTCTCAAACTAAGGAAGTTTTGTACTGTTTGTACAAATATTTCGAAAATGAGTGTAATAACAACCCGAGCAGTATTATGACCCCCACTCAATTAGTTGCTAAATCAACAGGAATTTCAATAGCATCCGTCAGAAAGGTAGTATCAGAAAGCAAATGTCGTCCTTCAGATCAGGAAGTAACATTTAAATCTCCTAAAAAGAAACCGAATCGTAAACCTACAATAGTAATCGATAACTTTGATCAGCAAGTTATCAGAAGAACAATTCATGACTTCCACATCACAAATAAAGAAGTTCCCACTTTAAAAACTTTGCACTCAAAATTGAAAGAAGATATCGATTATAAAGGTTGTGTCAGCACGTTACGAAAACACGTCATGTCATTAGGTTTTAATTGGAAGCAAACAGAAGATAACCGGAAACTTCTTATGGAAAAACACGAAATTAGATACTTGCGAATTAATTATTTGATGAAAATTGCTGAATATCGTGAACAACGCCGACCAATTGTTTACACCGACGAAACATATATACATACATCACATACCCTCTCGAAATCTTGGTCAGATGGAAGCACTTCAGGTTTGAAGCAACATATATCGAAAGGCAACCGCTTAATCATTGTTCATGCCGGTGGTATCGATGGCTTTATACCAAATGCATTGCTTATGTTTAAAGCCGACCAAAAAAGTGGAGATTACCACAACAATATGAACTATGACAACTATTCAAGGTGGATTCAAACTCAATTAATACCCAACTTACAACCAAATAGTGTTGTTGTTGTTGACAACGCACCATATCATAACTCAATACAAAATCCTGCACCGAATAGTAATTCTAGAAAACAGCAAATGATAGACTGGCTGACATTTCGAAACATTGAGCATTCATCCACGTTGCTTAAGCTTCAATTATATGAACTGATTCTGCAAAACAAGGCGAGATTTATAGAGTACAAGATAGACGAAATATTACGACAGCACGGTCATACTGTGCTGCGTTTACCACCATACCATCCGGAGTTTAATCCTATAGAAAATATATGGGGGATAGTGAAAACATATGTCGCAAAAAAGAATGTCGCAATGAATATGAAGGTTATAATGTCATTAGCTGAAGAAAAAATGAACGCCATAACTGTAGAGGAATGGAGAAAAGTTTGTTTGCATGCTATTGAGGAGGAAAGCAAATATCAGGGTAGAGACGCAGCTTTAGACACAATATCAGAACGAATCATAATTAATTTAAATAATTCATCTGATGAAAGCGAGGATGGGGATGATTGTGATATGCCTGGGGTTGATGAATTATTAGAATAAAACATTTATGGCCGGAGAACACCTAATTCATACACGTCTTCACTGAAGTGAAAACCGGCATTCAATGCTTGTAATGTTTGGAACTGGCTTGTCTGCCTCATACAGTTCCATAGATTACAATGCGGTGGATACACATTTTCACGACCGTATTAGTACGTAGTGCGTATGCGTAGACGTGCACGCATTTGGTGTGCTCCAGCCACAAACGTATATTACCTTTAAAACAATAAAAACTAAAAATAAAATGTTGTTTTTTTTATTTGCTGACCATACACTACTACAAACGCAAAAATTTCTTCAAGCTAATTTACCTGTACTATGCGTTTCAAATGAGTTGATAACTGTCATGATGACATTTTGATTCGCATTACGACTGCAACTTCATTGTATGACGTAAGGTCAGTAATAAAATGATTCGTAAAAAGGTTTCATTAGTATTACACAGAAGTACCTACCTACTCTAATGAACTTTTTATATAGATATTATATACGCTCTATTTTACTATTTATTATTATAGATATGATTTAGTTTAAAAAAAACAATATTTTGCCTATTTACTTATTTCTGTTTGTGTGTCTAGCTGTCCCGCGCAACTTCGTATGCGTAAATTTTCCCCGTTTTTGCAACATTTCTCGTCACTGCTCAGCTCCTATTAGTCGTAGCGCGATGTTATATAGCCTATAGCCTTCCTCGATAAATAGGCTATCTAACAAAAAAAGATTTTTTCAAATCGGACCAGTAGTTCCTGAGATTAGCGCATTTAAACAAACAAACAAACAAACCCTTCCGCCTTATAATATTAGTATAGATTAAAGAATACTAATAATATTATAATAAAGAAAAATGATAAGTACATAGTTCAAAGAAAATAAATATTACGTCCACTCCATTACCATACACATACGTACTTTACCCGACATGGAAGTTCTTGTTGCTAGCGGTACAATTTTGACAAGTACAAAGTGAAGTTGTCGCGATCGCGATTATCTTCTCATTTGAAACGCATAGTACTAGTACTATAGAGGGTAACTAAAATAAATGTGAACTACGTCTATGTGTGCGTTGCTCAAGCGCATGTGTATGGCGTATCACAGATACTCTCTGTATTTTCTGCTTACTAGGTACCCACCATTAAAATATGCCGAGTCATCCAAATGTCATTGTTCGTCTATTTGATATCGATTAATAATAATCGATTTAACTACCCACGCATAATAGCTCTCGATTTTTAATTCATAATTAATGTGATCAATATAACTTTCTATATAAAAACTTGTCGATATCTATTGTTGTTTCGACAAGTAATTGAGGGCAATTCTTTATATGTATTTTTAAACTTTCTTTCTTTCTAACTATACTATTTTAAAGAGACGACTATTAAATATTCGATTGTATTTATCATATACTAGCTGTCCCGCGCAACTTCGTCTGCGTATTCCCCCTTTTTTTTATAATCCTATGTTACTTCTAACACCTCCAAGGATATGTGTACAAAGTTTCATGATGATCGGTTTAGTAGTTTTCGCGTAAAAGCGTAACAAACAAACTTACATTCACTTTTATATATTAGTAGGGATAACCAGCATTGGCTGTCAACAATCTGCACCTACCTATCTATTTTTTGTTACATCACCCAAAGGTTGGCTGGTAGAGAATGCTTTTAGCATTAAGTCCGCCTTTGTACATTATTTTTGTGCATAAAGTTAATAAATAAATTTCGTTTACAATGCCATCTAGTAAATATTTCAGGTAATTCGATGGTTATGTACTGCAACCAATCGATCACTTATCTAGATCTTACATGTTTTTTTGTGATTATTTTCGTAAAGAAATTGTTTTTCAAAGTTTCTTTAGTATTTACTGTAGCTGTTCTAAATTTAAACTTTTATGAACTTACTAGCTGTCCCGCGCAACTTCGTATGCGTAAATTTTCCCCGTTTTTGCAACATTTCACGTCGCTGCTCCGCTCCTATTAGTCGTAGCGCGATGTTATATAGCCTATAGCCTTCCTCGATAAATGGGCTATCCAAAAAAAAAAAGAATTTTTCAAATCGGTCCAGTAGTTCCTGAGATTAGCGCGTTTAAACAAACAAACTCTTCCGCTTTATAATATTAGTATAGATTTAAATAGTGTTTTTATATTGTTGAATTAAAATGTTGTTAGTATTTTTAATCGATTAAACATAATTAATCGTTTTCGTAAGTAATTTTATGGTCGCATCTCTATGACATGCGCGAAAGTGATAAGAACCTAACTTCAATCCGGTCAAGTTACGTTGATCGTACTGTACTTTTTCTAAAATATCAAAATAACTTCGTGATTGGAATAGAGTACCTATATCAGGTGAAGTTAAACAAAAAATATGTACTAATAAAGGATGCAACGAACAATAAGAGCGCGCGTGTAATAATTAACATAAAATATAATCTACATATTTAATTATCCTTCAAGGATAGCTGTATTCAGACAGCGAATTACAGCATAAACAAATGGAGGATGTGATGATTAAATAATTGCAGATAAAGATGTATTACTATTACCATTAGACATACGAACAAGCAGTTTTTATTATTGTGTTACACAAACAAACATTACGCTATTTCGTCACTCGATGAACAAAGTTATTTCTGCAAATCTATACTTTACAAAAATTGCTGTAAGTTTTTTCTCAATTGTCCTAAAAAATTGAAATGTTTACCAATCATGTGAAACATTAATAAGCATAGATTTTTATGAAAAAACTACAATTAAAAGCCGTATTTATTCGTTGTTGTAACACAGTAGAAATCTTTTTGGATACATATACAAAAGCGGTTTGAATTGATACAAAACAGACCTACTCTTATTAAGCAAACGAGGTTTCTATCAAAAATGTGGTGTACGCAGAGCCAGCTATATCAATTCAATCCACTATTTCTCGAAAACCGTCTAAGGGTTCGGACTACCTAAACTTATGCAAAATTTAATTAAAATAATCCCTGTTAACTTTGGGAATGTAAGTTTTATGTATTTTGTTTTAGAGAAAGAGAGTAGGCATTTAGGTAGTACTTTTGTTTTTTGCAACTATAATAAAAATAGATTTTAATTAATCACGGGCGTACCATGAACTCTTACGGCCGGCCGGATTTGGCTACCAGAGGTATATATTTGACATAAGCTCCATACAAAATATGTCAAAATTCTACCTCTAGTAGCCAAATCCATACATAGGTAGATTATTGAAACCGACCGTTATAGCCGGTCAATTGGGTTGTTGACAACAAGAAAAAAAAAATTGTTTATACAAATTACTTAGGACAATAGTAGGAAGAAATAATTATGTTTTGAAAATGAGTGTTTTTCCACAATTTATCATGTTTATGAATTTAAAGACATCAAAACGAATATTAAAAATAATGATTTGACGATAGGAACTTATGACACACATTTCTGTAGAGCTTGTCGTTTTGACATTTCACAAAAAGATACTGATTTGACGTGATAGTAAATAGACACAAAAATAGAGTGTCCTGCTCATATCCACACCATAATCTTGCCAAAAAGGAGTCAAGTCAGTGATGACGTCACCAAACTGGTGAGCGACCTATTCTCTATTCAGCAACTCTTGGCAGCAGTTCAACGACAGGTTCAAACATGAAGTTGAACTGTTGAACTTGCCTCTGCACTTGAAAAATAATTTAGATGTTCATGGTACGGCCCCGTATGCTCTCCGTTCAATAATATTGAGTAGCCTTATACGGATAGTAATTTTAATAATTATTGTTAGAAAAAACAACTTGTATTACATTTTATAACTAATTACAGAAGGGTCAAGTGTTAATACTTCTGAATTCTTTTGATGTGGAAGACAGGTGAAAATAGATTAACAACGTGATATAAGCAAGAGTGAATGTGAAGTTACTCGTACATTCTAATATTTATATTACTGTTATAACCATATATTAGTTACTCGCTATAGACCAAATAATGAACAAAACCTTACCGACAAAATAATTATTTAAAAACTTTTCATAGATTGCACAGCTAAAAAAATATAATAAATTACTCAATATAAATATTTTCGAGGTTAATATTAACATAGATATGTATACCTATATTTTTTAATTCAGTAGTATTTTTTTATATAAAAAAAACGACTCCCGCAGTTGGATACAAGCCCTGTGTCGCGGGGGATTTTACAAACATACAAGTCACGGACGCAAATTGCACCCAGACTCGGAACAACAATTGTGGATCACACAAAGTGGTGTCCCGTGTGGGAATCGAACCCACGACCTCTTGCGTAGCAGTCGGATACACTCCCACCGCGCAGGCAGAATATTATAAAAATAAGTTATTACGTATATTTTGTATTATTCAAGTCGTACAAAAATCTTGTTAGGTAGGTCAGTTTTATAGTGTTAATTATTTTACACTGCTTTTCAAAATATTATCTAAGTAGATATTAATAATTTTGTATTTTGAATATAACTTGAGAATTATCACCATTTTTTCTGAAGTGTGCACCTCATTTGTAGTAAATTGGTAACGTCAATTATTATTTAACTAGCTGTCCCGCGCAACTTCGTATGCTTAATTTTTCCCGGTTTTTGCAACATTTCTCGTCGCTGCTTCGCTCCTATTAGTCGTAGCGCGATGTTATACCGCCTATAGCCTTCCTCGATAAATGGGCTATCCAACAAAAACAATATTTTTACAAATCGGTCCAGTAGTTCCTGAGATTAGCGCGTTTAAACATACAAACAAACAAACTCTTCCGCTTTATAATATTAGTATAGATAAAACTATTATTTTAATCGAATTGCGCCGATTATGATCATAAGTTCCGATGACAGGTTAACCCATAACCCGAGAATTGTCTCGGGTTATGTGTTCGCATTACTCGAGCGACGTACATATGCAGGTTTCCTTTTATAATATCTATACTAATATTATAAAGCGAAAGAGTTTGTTTGTTTGTTTGTTTAAACGCGCTAATCTCAGGAACTACTGGTCCGAATTGAAAAATTATTTCACTGTTGGATAGCCCATTTATTGAGGAAGGTTATAGGCTATATAACATCAAGCTACGACCATTAGGAACGGAGCAGCAATGAGAAATGTTGCAAAAGCCGGGAAAATTTACGCAAAGATGCGCGGGTCAGCTAGTGATAGAATAAAAACCTTCATATATGTTCTGCACGAGTAACGCACACATAGACATTGCTCAGAGACAAGAAATCTCGGAACACTAAAGTGGTCCGAGGATTTGTTTGCGTGAGCGATGTCTATATTTGCGTTGCTCCAACGCGTGTGTATGAAGGATTTCTTCTATACTCTCGGTGTTTAGTATTAGTGTGTTGTCCCACTTCTGGGCACGTCTCTCCAGTAGACTACTTATTATAGATACTGGGGGTAATTGCTTTAACTACCACCCTTGGCTTGGTTGGCGATCGTATAAGGCTTTAAAATATGCGGAGGACCCATCTGCCCGTCCTCCGGTGGGAAATCCCTTAATCGCCTTGACGACACCCACGGGAAGAGGTGGGGATTAACGTTGTCTCTTTGAATCAAGAGTCTTGTCTATGAAGTAGGTATCTTCGCTTATAAATACCTACCTTATTGATGCCATGAAGTCACGAATCCCCGTGAACAGTGCTTATTTGAGGTTTTTCAAGATGCGTGGCTTTAAAAGCGTAAAATCTTACCTGAAACAATAAAAATAAACATAATTAGCTTTGGTAGTTAATGATTATAAATTATAATTTTACATTCTAAAATGTTCTGAGAAATATATTTCTAAAATTTTATGTGAATTTAAATCGTCAAAATTTTTACGATTGCAAGATCTTAAATACTAAGTGATGCGTATATGACCGAAGTGTGTTTTTACACTCAAACAGTTCGTCTTGCCATAGAGAATATAAATCCGTCATAAAAAGAGTTTCGGAAAAAATGGTCTGAGGTGGGTTTTTACAATCATGCATTCAATTAGGTTTAAGGTCAAATTATTTACTTTTATCATTTGTTTTTACTGGAAACAAATTTCATGTTTGGTTCTTAGATTGTTTTTATATGCACCTAGTACCTATTTTTTTAAATACAATAAAAAATCAAATCAGCATATTTTTAACAAACGTCAAAAAACGACCCGTTCCTTACAAGTTTGTATGATATGCTAGCAAGTGACGTCACTTATTCTATGGCCAAATCAATTACTTTAATATTTACTTTTCATGATTAAAAATTAACAACCACGTTAAATTATAGATGAACATATTTTTTTAGAACACATTATTGCATGGTTAATTTAAAATATTTTATATTGAGAGTAGTCAATTACCCATTTGTGTCTTGTACGTACAAGTACAAAACACAATTACGTTGAAAAAAATGTAGGTACATATGAAAACAATTTACCTACATTTTTTTTAAATATAATTGTGTTATGTATGTACACGTGCAAAAATAATTATATTGAAAAAAATGTAGGTAAATATAAAAACAATTTACCTACATTTTTTTTAAATATAATTGTGTTATGTATGTACACGTGCAAAAAAATATATATTGAAAAAAATGTAGGTACATATAAAACAATTCACCTACATTTTTTTTAAATATAATTGTGTTATGTATGTACACGTGCAAAAAAATATATTGAAAAAAAATGTAGGTAGGTACATATAAAAACAATTTACCTACATTTTTTTTAAATATAATTGTGTTATGTATGTACACGTGCAAAAATAATTATATTGAAAAAAATGTATGTACATATAAAAACAATCTAATAACCAAACTATTTTCTTTAAGCTCCGCCAAAATACCCCTTGACCTCCAGTTCAAAAAGGTCGCAATCCAAAGTCAAAAAAAAAAAACAAAATTACTATAATCTGTGGAAAACGCAGATCACTAAAATAACTGCCTAACTATACTAATAGGTTGTTTCCCGTACGTGACTATTGTGAGAAAAAAGTACCGTATACTTATACAAAACGCGTTTATTTTACAAATTGACCGCAAATAGCAGCCACTTATAAATATAGGAGACCAACTTATACCCACTTTCAGGTGCAAAGCAAACACGCTATTTTAAACATGGCAGCTAGCTAAGCCACAAATTACTGAGAGTAAACAAAGGTACGGAATGTAAACTTCATTTTTTAAAAAATGATTTTTGTGGTGGCAGTGTGGGCCGGGTCGTCTTCCTTCCCTCCAATATGGCGAAGGGGATGATGGCTGACAAGTATGTCAACAAGGCCGACCAGTCACTCCAAGTAGCCTTGCGGTGAATGGTCGGACTTAATACAGCAACCTGTATAAATCAATTAACTGACCCGCGCAAGTTCGTCTGCGTACATTTTCCCCGCTTTTACAACATTTCTCATCGCTGCTCCGCTCCTATTGGTCGTAGCATGATGTTATATACCCTATAGCCTTCTTCGATAAATGGGATATCCAACAGTAAAATATTTTTTCCATTCGGACTAATAGTTCCTGAGATAATCGGTCCAAACAAACAAACTCTTCAGCTTTATAATATTAAGTAAGTATAGATATTCAATTTTTTAAAACCGAAGAACACCTGACAAAGTAACATTGATTTTGCTACGGGGTATCACAGATGTGTGTTAAATGGTTGTGTGACAAAAGCAGGTGGTAGGTGATGAAGGGTTAATATGTATTATTTTATACCTACTAATAACCTCTCGCTCTTGGCTTCTTTATATTAAAAAAAAATACACCAATAATTAAAAAAAAAAAATACAAAGTCTGTGTGAGTTGTTCGTGTAAATTAGTACGAATCTTTACCTTCTGAACTCTTGGTATTTTGTGGCTAAGTTTTGTTGGTTTTTGGAAACTTGTACACATACGCTAGTTTGTACAGTAAGTGATTTAAGTTGCTGCACTTTCGCAACGAATCCGTGACTCAGGGGCAGGCGACATCGAGCAACTTGAGAGGTCAGCGAGGTTCAGCAACGTCTCCACTATCCTAGTTCCGACACTCCGGTTCTATAATCGGCCGAAGGGGATCTGGCGGGGGTCCAGAATTTGGTTCTGGGGGGAGGGGGGCAACATTTGACTCAACCGGCCAAGTGTGGCTCGCTCAGTGAGGGGGGGGGGGCATTTGATTCAACACCGGTAGTTACCGGTGCCTGTATCTCAGGAACTTACAGGTTCGAAATAAAATAATCTTTAATGTTAGATAGCCCATTCATCAAGGAAGGCTTTAGGCTATATAACATCACTTTACAACCCATAGAAGTGAAGCATGAATGAAAAATGTTGCAAAACGGGCAAAAATGTTGCAAAACGGTCAAAAATGTTGCAAAACGGTCAAAATGTTGCAAAACGGGCAAAAATGTTGCAAAACGGGCAAAATTGACGCAGATGAAGTTGCGCGGGTCAGCTTAGTAAGTGCTTTACAAGAATAGACGACCAATTTTTGCTAAAATGTCAAATGATACAAGTTGAAATTGACATTACAGGCCTGATGTTTTTGCCAGATAAATCATACCTAAGTGAAAATTCTATATGCCAAATACAATGGTGGTATAATTAAAAGATTATAATAATAATATAATATCTCGGGACAACTCACACCACGCTATCTGATCCCAAACTAAGCAGAGCTAGTACTATGGAAAACAGACAACTGATAGACATACTTATATATTTCTAAATACATACATATCATAGATAAATAACACCCAGACACAGAATAAACCATCGAGCTCATTACACAAAGTTTTATCCTGGGTGGGGATCGAACCCACGACCTCTTGCGTAGCAGTCGGATACACTCCCACTGCGCCACAGAGGCAGTCTATCATGCCAGATTATATGTCAGATTACATTGTCTTTGACTTGAGAGTTCTATGTGACTTAAGGCAACTGTGCACATTGAGCCAAGCTGGGGTTGGTTTAAAACATAACCTAAAATCTGTTCAGCATATTTTATGTAAAAGAGGAACACACATACCATTCAACTAACAATCAGGTACATAATCTATTAATTTGAAGTTATATCTGTGAAAATTTGTATGTATTTGGCTTTTTGGTTTGAAATAAACACGTGTTTCAGCGATATTTAATAAACCCTTAAGGGGTACAATCCATATGAGTGAAGCCGCAGGAACTCAGCTAGTATTAGGACAAAGACAAACTATTCATCATAATTAACTATTAAATCTGTTGCGTCTATCATCTTAGTAGTCAAAGTCCTGCAATAAAGAAAATAAGCTATACTTAACGTGCATTTAATGTGATGTAATATCCTATTATTACCACAGATTAATACTAGGTACTATAATTCAATATTCAGAAAGAGATTTTATTACCTCGACCTGTTTGTAACTATGAATTTTAATTAATTTTTGGGCACTAAAGACTTAGTAGCCCAACTGATTTAGACCGTTATATACTATTTTTTAAGCTACAAGTCTTAATCGCGTAATTACGTTAAGGATAAATAAGTTTATTTTATTCCCCGCTAATAGTAGGAGAGCTGATGGTAATTTTTGTGTAGGTATAATATAATAATATAATAATATCTTGGTACAACTCACACAACGTCATCCGATCCCAAACTAAGCAGAGCTTGTACTATGGAAACCAGACAACTGATAAACATACTTATATATTTCTGAATACATACATATTATAGATAAATAACACCCAGACACAGAATAAACCATCGTGCTCATCACACAATGTTTTATCCCGGGTGGGGATCGAACTCACGATCTCCTGCGTAGCAGTCGGATACACTCCCACCGCGCCACATTTTTGATTGGGCGCTTGTCTAATACCTCCCTATAGACTTGAATGGGGCTAAATCGATTAGCCCTTATATGTTTTAAAGAAACCATTTTTTTGCCTTAAAAATATACTTGATGCATTTAGATTTTTTTGTGACTTTAAATTTAAAGTAAAGAATTTTTGTCTTTATGTCCTTATAAAATCTATATATACTGTTATGGGCTAGCATGACAGTCAGTAGTATCTTTACAAATATTATAAAGCTGAAGAGTTTGTTTGAACGCAATAATCTCTAGAACTACTTGGCCAAATAGAAACATTATTTTACTGTTGGATAGCCCATTTATCGAGGAAGGCTATAGGCTATATAACATCACGCTACGACCAATAGGAGCGAAGCAACAATGAAAAATGTTGCAAAAACGGGGAAAATTAACGCAGACGAAGTTGCGCAGATCAGCTAGTATTAATAAAAACAGAATCCACTGCTTTAAATAATATCAATCTAATGCGTGGGCGCATTCCTACTGTACCAATTCTATTTATTCATTAATCAGTCCATAGTTCTTCCAAACTGTCTTACCATTAATTTTTCTGTCAATGCTTGTACATACTATAATACATTACATAGGCCTAAGGGGCCTAAGCATGCGTGAAATACAATAAATGTATTGAGGTACAGGTGAAGACATAACTTGTTTAACACATTTAGTTTTATAAAATAACTAAAATGTGAAGTAGCTGCTTTGTTGATGTACTTATGTGTTGTTGCCTCATATTTTTTTAAAACTAGTATTTCTTAAATGTTGATAAACTTTCGCGATTTGTGCACATTATGAAAATATATATATTACGGGTCTTAATCGCATCTAGAGTCTACCCGTGACCGCGGCCGTTGCAATACAGTCGAAACGTCGGGCAATAAACATGGTATTTACCCTAAATTAGTATTTCTTAGTGGTTATATTTGATTTCATGTTTAAATTTATTTAGAATATAATGTTTTCGGTTACAGCGGCCAACGTCATTAGCCAATTACGCAGAAGATATTGTAGCGTATATTTGTAAAATTTAATTTTTAAGTTAATAATAAAATATGTACTCGCGGACGAAACAATATTTTTTGTTATTAGTTAATTCACTCGCTGCGCGGCGACGCGCGCTGAGCTGGGTGACTTGTTGTCCTGCTCCCGCGCACCGGGAGTGGGCTACGCCCATCTGCATTCCTCAGAGCGCGCCGCCGGCCAGTCGGTATAATACCTGCTACCGCGCTGACGTGCTACTCGCATGCTTTCTCGCTTGACCTATTTTTATTGCGTTTATGTATCCTAGACTTTCGCCTATTCTATATTTCATCCTTCCGAACTGTATCCTGTTGCTTTCGTGTAAATGTAAAAACTGTGTAATAAACAAACTATCGTGCAAGTGAAACACTCGTTTTCTTCATCATCCTGATTTGGAGGGACATATCACCCTGTCCCCCACATTGGTGACCCCGACGTGATCGCAGGATGTCAGACTACGAGAACGAGGAACCCAAGACCACTCAGCGAGTAGAAACCGAGAACATTCGAGAAACATGCCGCGTGGGCGTACGCATACCGCCATTTTACCCAGAAAAACCGGCGTTGTGGTTCTCGCAATTGGAGGCGCAGTTCGTACTGGCGAATATTTCCACGGATGCCACGAAATATTTCTACGCTATCGGCCATTTAGATCCCCAGTACGCAAGTGAGGTAGAAGACATAATCACATCTCCGCCCGCCACCAACAAATATGAAAAATTGAAAGCAGAACTCGTCAAACGCCTCTCCGCGTCGAGGGAGAGGAAGGTGAAACAACTGCTCATGCACGAGGAGCTTGGAGACCGCAAACCGTCCCAATTTTACCGGCACTTGTCGAATCTAGCCGGCCCAGGCGTCCCGGACGATTTTTTGCGAACCATATGGGCAAGTCGCTTGCCGAGTGGTACGCAGACCATTATTGCTTCGCAACCGAAGGCCAACCTTGAAGAATTGGCAGAGCTAGCCGACCGGATTCACGATGTGGTGACACCTCAAGTAGCGTCTGCAGCGGTGACATGTGCTCCGTACCCGAGCGGACCCGCCGACAGTCTACACATTATCGCCGAATTAACCAAACAGGTGGAATGTTTAGCATCAAAGGTAGAAAGATTATCACGACGTCGTTCAAGACCGGATCGACGTGGCAGCCGCGAACGCGGCCGTTCAAATTCCTCACGGTCGCACTCCAGCTACCGAAAACAACCTGTGTGCTGGTACCATGGCAGATTCGGCGACCAGGCGAAGCGTTGTGTTCGCCCCTGTGACTATCAATCGTCGGGAAAAGGCGTGGGCAGTCAGTAAGCGCGACCGACGACTGCCCAAACATCGGTCGTGTATTCGTCACCGACCAAAAGACAAAACTACGGTTCCTGGTGGACACCGGAAGTGATTTGTGTGTATTTCCACGGTCTGTCTTGCCAAGACCGCAGCAAGTAACGAACTATAAACTCAGTGCAGCTAACGGTACCTTAATAAACACGTACGGGTATATTAATTTAATATTAAATATAGGTTTGCGTCGGGATTTCTGTTGGCAGTTTGTCGTAGCCGATGTAAACAAACCAATCATTGGTATAGATTTTTTGTCTCACTATAATTTAATTGTCGATTGCAGGAACCAGTGCCTACGGGATGGTAATACTACGCTTGTCACCCCGGCTTCACCTGTTCGTTCGACCGACGCCGCACCCTCAGTAAAGGTAATATTTGGTGATTCTACATACCACAACATACTGCGCGAATACCCCGACATCACACGACCACCAGGCATACACCGTACCCCCACACACAATACACTTCATCACATAAATACAACACCAGGCCCACCCGTTTCGTGTACGCCACGTAGGTTAGCCCCTGACAAGCTAAAGATAGCGAAAGCCGAATTTAACACTATGCTGAGAGATGGCATAGCCAGACCGTCGGATTCAGCGTGGTCTTCTCCATTACACCTAGTACCGAAGAAGGATAACGGATGGAGACCATGCGGCGATTACCGTCTACTAAATTCCAGGACAATACCCGATAAATACCCCATACGACATATACACGATTTTTCTCAAAGTCTTGCAGGATCTACAATTTTTTCAAAGATTGATTTAGTTAAGGCGTACCATTTTATACCTGTCAGTTCAGAGGATATCCATAAGACTGCAATAACTACCCCTTTTGGGCTTTATGAATTTCCATATATGACATTTGGTCTCAGAAACGCTGGTCAGACCTTTCAAAGATTTGTAGATGAAATGTTACGAGGCTTAGAGTTTTGCTATGCTTTTCTTGATGATTTTTTAGTCCACTCGAAGGATAGAAAGTCTCACGAACAACACTTACGTCTCCTTTTCAAAAGACTTCAGGATTACGGAGTAGTAATCAATACTTCAAAGTGCATTTTTGGAGCAGATGAAGTTACATTTCTGGGCTACAGTGTCTCAGCCGAGGGCACCAAGCCGCTACCCGAGAAAGTGCAGGCTATTAGGAAATTTCCCGTACCGAGAACTATTAGGGAACTTCGTCGATTTCTTGGTATGATAAATTTCTATAGGCGCTTCATACCAGATGCAGCACAACATCAAGCCCCGTTGAACGAATTGCTGACCGGTGCCGTGAAAGGTTCACATCCAGTTAGCTTTACACCCAATGAACTCGACGCTTTTAACGCTTGCAAAGACAGCCTTTGCAAAGCCACCATGCTTGTACATCCTGACTGCGGAGCAAGGCTAGCGCTGGTAACGGACGCATCGGACACAGCCATAGGCGCGGTGTTGCAGCAGTGCAAGGACAAGCAGCCATGGCAACCTCTCGCATTTTACTCACGGAAGTTAAGCCCAAGTCAGAGTAAATATTCACCTTATGATCGAGAACTTCTAGCCATTTACGAAGCCATCAAACATTTCCGACATATGGTCGAAGCACGAGACTTTGTAGTCTACACAGACCACAAACCTCTTTGTTTCGCATTTCATTCAAGAAAGGAGAATTGCTCACCGAGACAGTTTCGGCACCTAGACTTTATTTCTCAATTCACAACGGACATAAAGCATATCTCAGGCAAGGATAACGTCGTTGCTGACAGTCTTTCTCGTATTGAAGAAGTAAGCCTACCGATAGACTTAAAGAAATTAGCCAAGTCTCAAGAAGGGGATCTAGAGCTTCAACAGCTTTTGAACAGCAACACCTCGTTACGCCTGAAGATATTCAAAGTCCCGGGATCAAACACAGAACTGTACTGCGACGAGAGTAGCAAGAACCTCAGGCCATACGTCACAAAGGAGTATCGTCGTCAAGTTTTCGAAAGCTTACATTCTTTCAGCCACCCAGGTGCTACCGCAACTGTCAAATTGGTAACAGAGAGATACATCTGGCCCGGCATAAAAAAGGATTGTCGAGAATGGAGCCGTTGCTGTATACCTTGTCAGCGAGCAAAAATCACTCGGCATGTGTCTTCACGACCCGGTTCTTTTCAACTACCTAAAGCCAGGTTTATGCATATACACATAGACCTTATAGGACCTTTACCACCATCTCACGGTTTTCGATATTGCCTCACTGCCATTGACAGGTTCACGCGATGGCCTGAGGCGATACCCATACAAGACATCACAGCTGAAACAGTGGCCCGAGCACTAGTAGGCGGTTGGTTCGCACGATTTGGCTGTCCCAAAAGCATCGTAACTGACCGCGGCAGACAATTCGAGTCAACACTTTTCAGACACCTGTCAGAGATAGTTGGATCTCAGCATAGGCGCACTACAGCTTACCATCCTTCGTGTAACGGGCTCATAGAAAGGTTCCACAGGCAGCTGAAAGCGGCTATACTGTGTCACACAAATGAAAGCTGGGTGGAGTCCCTTCCATTAGTACTATTAGGTATAAGAACCGCATACAAGGAAGACCTCAAAGCTACACCTGCCGAGCTTTTATATGGCGAGACGCTCAGGTTACCAGGGGAGATGTTACACCCAGAAGTTGAAGACAATATGGACATCACAAATTACGTAGAACGCCTAAGGATGTATGCCAGGAGACTACAACCTGTACCTACGTCACGCCACGGAAGCAAATCAATATTCGTCTTCAAAGATCTAAGCTCAACAAGTCACGTGTTCCTCAGGGACGAGACGACTGGTTCACTCAAGCCGGCGTACACGGGACCCTTCGAAGTCATACAACGCGGTGACAAGACTTTCATCTTACTCGTCAAAGGTAATAAAGTGTCAGTTTCGATCGATAGACTCAAACCAGCATACATATTTCATGATACACAAACAAGCACAAACACATCACAAACAAACACTCACAAACCCACACCATTCACCAAATTAACCGATACTGGGGACAAAGTTACCGATCGGACGACCAGGTCCGGTCGTAGGGTTAATTTTCCCGATTATTATCGCCCGTAGACACGGTCTCTGGGGGTGGGTGATGTAGCGTATATTTGTAAAATTTAATTTTTAAGTTAATAATAAAATATGTACTCGCGGACGAAACAATATTTTTTGTTATTAGTTAATTCACTCGCTGCGCGGCGACGCGCGCTGAGCTGGGTGACTTGTTGTCCTGCTCCCGCGCACCGGGAGTGGGCTACGCCCATCTGCATTCCTCAGAGCGCGCCGCCGGCCAGTCGGTATAATACCTGCTACCGCGCTGACGTGCTACTCGCATGCTTTCTCGCTTGACCTATTTTTATTGCGTTTATGTATCCTAGACTTTCGCCTATTCTATATTTCATCCTTCCGAACTGTATCCTGTTGCTTTCGTGTAAATGTAAAAACTGTGTAATAAACAAACTATCGTGCAAGTGAAACACTCGTTTTCTTCATCATCCTGATTTGGAGGGACATATCACCCTGTCCCCCACAATATTATAGTACACTCTCTATTCCCTCACTCTCATAGTCCGATGGGACGGATATCCGACACGACCGGAGAAAGAATAGGCACAGGACCGACGGCTTAACGTGCTCTCCGAGGCACGGAGGTTTTACAATGTTCGAAAATGGTCACCCATCTATGGAACTACTGTGGTAACGTTGCTTAACCTCTCGATCGTCAGAGTTAGAGCGACCGACTATATTACTGTAAAGTTTTATAAAAAAAACATTCAGAAGTTTTGGCTTAAAAGAGCAACAAACGTTCATAAATTTTACATTTTAAACATCACAAATAATCATATAATATGGTACCAAACTGTAAAATAAATAAAATAAAGTAAAATAAGTAAATTAAATTCCTTTTATTGAAATGTCATTACATATATTGAACACGTATTGAGGTTTGACGTATTAATCATATTTTATTATTAATGTTTGATTGGACAATTAAGATATTATAAATACTTTAATTTAAGTACATCATTGAGTTGTAAAAATGGCGGCAAACTAACCGGCTATTATTTTTACAGCTCCGAGTTTAACTTGTAAAAAATGATTTGAATACGTGATAATTGACTAAGAACGAGACTTTGTGCATGTAATAAGCGCATAAATACTTGACACTGGCAGAAATTAGCCGTAAGACCGGCTAGATTGCCATAAACTCAAAGAAGAAGAAGAAGAAGTACATAATTTTTAGACTTTTAGCTTTAAAACACACTTTGACTGAAGGATGAAGAACGCACCCTATATAAAAAGAAATATAGAAACATCAAATTTCGTTTGATGTATTATACAAATTTGTGTGTCAAACGATTTCTGTTACTGAGTATACCACAAAAAAATATCCATTTATACCGTCGCTTTCACTAATTGGTCCGAAATTTTAGTAATGTATCTCAATCAGTAATAATGATACAATATAAATTAGACTGGTTCAAAGCGCTACTTTTCTATTGTATTATGGTCTATTGGTAGAGACACAGATTGCACCATTTTTAATACTGATAAATAATAATGACTAAATAAAAATCTTCAGTGTTCAAAACAGCGGGGTGTAACCTTATGATTAATGTGTGCCAGTAATACCACATAAATCTATGTACATTCGACGGCATAAGTCGCTTAACAAATTTATAATTTCAACGCGGAAAAACTTCGGGGATTATTGTTTTTAAACTTTCGCGATTTTTATACATATTAGTTAAATTTCGGGATTTATTGATGAATTACGCGATCAAGTCAATAAACTTCGGGGATATACTTGGTTATTTTTATTTTTCTAAATTAAATTAGTATCTTTTGTGAAACGTCAAAATTATACGCTCTGTAAAAACTAATATGATGTGACACAGTTTAATCACCAGTCCCATTTTTGTAACATTTTTCATTGCTGCGCCGCTCCTAGAGGTCGTAGCGTAATGTTATATAGCCTATAGCCTTCCTCGATAAATAGGCTATCCAACAGTAAAATATTTTTTCAATTAAAACCAGTAGTTTCTATGATTATCGCCTTCAAACAAACTCTTCAGCTATATACCTAGTCTGGCCATAAATACTGTTACAATTAAAAATAAGAAAGATATTACATTTGAATTTGGAATCTGTTATTTTTATACGATTGTTCATTGTATTTTCTAATTTTGGCGCCAATACATTGTACAATATTTTGCTATATTAAAATGGAGTGGGGTGATAAAGAAAACCGAATCGCTGTGATTGCATTACACAAAGTTGGTATGGCGCCGAATGTAATTTTTAAAACTCTCCATACGCTTGGTATTAGTCAAATGTTTGTGTACCGGGCTATTAATAGGTACAATGAGACCTTCTCTGTTTGTGACAGAAAAAGATCTGGCCGTCCACGTAGTGTTCGTACGAAAATGGTGGTCAAAGCAGTAAGGGAAAGAATTCGAAGAAATCCTGTCCGAAAGCAAAAGATTTTATCTCGGGAGATGAAGATAGCACCCAGAACCATGTCACGCATTTTAAAAGATGACTTAGGACTTGCAGCCTATAAGAGACGCACTGGTCATTTTTTAACTGATAATTTAAAAAAGAATAGGGTGGTAAAATCGAAGCAACTACTGAAGCGGTACGCAAAGGGAGGTCACAGAAAAATTTTGTTTACGGATGAGAAAATCTTTACAGTTGAGCAACATTTTAACAAACAAAATGACCGTATTTATGCTCAAAGCTCTAAGGAAGCTTCCCAATTAGGCGACAGAGTGCAACGTGGGCATTATCCGACTTCAGTGATGGTTTGGTGGGGTGTTAGCTATGAAGGAGTGACTGAGCCATATTTTTGTGAAAAAGGTATCAAAACATCGGCACAAGTGTATCAAGATACCATTCTTGAGAAGGTAGTTAAACCCCTTAACAACACCATGTTCAATAACCAAGTATGGTCCTTCCAACAAGACTCAGCGCCGGGTCATAAAGCTCGGTCCACGCAGTCTTGGTTGGAAGTGAACGTTTCGGACTTCATCAGAGCTGAAGACTGGCCGTCGTCTAGTCCCGATCTTAATCCGCTGGATTATGATTTATGGTCAGTTTTAGAGAGTATGGCTTGCTCTAAACGCCATGATAATTTGGAGTCCCTAAAACAATCCATACGATTGGCAGTGAAGAATTTTCCCATGGAAAGAGTGCGTGCTTCTATTGATAACTGGCCTCAACGTTTAAAGGACTGTGTTGCAGCCAATGGAGATCACTTCGAATAAGCTTTTTATATTTTGAATTGTTTTTTATTTATGTATTAAACTAACACACTGTAAAAGTAATAAATATTATTTGCAATAAAAAAAAATGTTTTTTCTTCGTAACAATATTTATGGCTAGACTAGGTAATATGTATTAGTATAAATAAATACGAGTCATCAAATCATTTACTTTTAGTTTTATTGTGATTTTATAATTCTTAAATACTTACTTCAATTGTGGGACATATTTATTCAGAAAACTAAGACTATTGCTTTAATTTAGAATATTTACCCAATTATTTTGTACGAATATTTGCTAAAAGATTTTTGGGTTGGGGTAGCTTTAAAGTCTAATAAATATATACCTTTATTTACCTCCATATATGGCAATCTTTTTTTTTTATTTAAATATATATTATGTTTAGCAGTTGCCTGGTTGCCATATTACAGGCTCTGCCTAGTTTGGGATCAGATGACCGTGTGTAAGTTATCCCAAGATATTATTAATGTAGATTCATTGCAAACTTCTGTAGCTAACTGTACCTGTCTCGCAAATGTTTCATCTTTGAAATACTCCGACCTGACATTAGTAGAGGTATCAGGTATTTTTTAGGTTAAGTATTGAGAATAACTAGCCATTTTTTTTTCACGGCAACCTACTGATTTCTATCTCATACTAGCGTACTAGGTAAAGTGACCTATCATTTGAAGTCAATCCATCAATCAATCTGACTAGTTCACTAGTACTGACAAATATTTTGTATCCACTTCAAAAAAGTACCTGTTTGTAAACTCTAAATAATGAAAAAATGGTTGTCTGTAAATTCGGTTTACGGACAATATAAAAATGCAGCGACCCGGCCTATTAGACAAAAATGCGTCGCGTTTTAAAATCGCTGCCGTATGAACATTGTACTATGCGTTTTAAATGAGTTGATAATTTTGATTCGCATTACGACTGCAACTTCATTGTACGACGTAAGGTCAGCAATAAAATGATTCGTAAAAGGTACCAGTAGTATTACACAGAATATCTACCAACTCTAATGAACTATACATAAGCACTGTATTTTACTATTTATTATTATTGATATGTTTTAGTTGAAAAAAAATATCACGTCTGACTGAAAGACCACAAAAGTGTAGAATATTTTTATACTTTGCCTATTTACTTATTTCTGTTTGGTGTTTTTAAATATTAAAGAATACTAATAATATTATTATAAAGAAAAATATAAGGTACATAGTTCAAAGAAAATAAATATCCCGTCCGACGCGATCGCGATTATCTTCTCATTTGTTATATTTGAGCGATTTTTAACACGCGATAAAAAATCGCTAGTGCGAATTAAGCCCTAATATGGCCTCGGACTGGCACTGGTAATAATGTCACCCAAAATACCAACAAATTGAAGTGGAATTTCGCCAGACATAAGTAAGTACTTATTCCAGAAGTTACTTAGTCTTAAAGTAGCTATTAATGTTATTAATCAAAGCCGAATAGGTGCTTAAAACGCTTTATATTCGTCCAAAAGTAAGTTTAAGTAAAAGGTAAAAGTGAATGACTTTGACGATACACAATTATGACGTCATAACTATGTTTAACTAATCTACAGGGCATACTCTTTTGACGTTACATAAAAGTAACTGTCAGTTAGTGATGATGACTGACGTTTAGACATGACTGATACATACAAACAGACAGTTTTGACCTTTTTGACGTGGTAATAGCCGAAGGTTTGTAAGTAAGGTTTTTACTATAATTATTCGAATGTAACTAATGAGTTTCACTTACAGTAATGTTGAATCTCCAAGTATACGAGTACTTAAGCTTCGTACTAAATGTGTAGACGAAAGCCCGTGCCGTGACTTTTACTCGACGTGTTAGCTTCATCGAGTAAAACCGTAAGCATGTGAGTATGGAGCTTTACTCGCCCATCAAGTTCTTTATTTTTATCGGTAAAAATATACGCAAAAAATATTATTCTTTATTTATTTATTTTATTGAAGACGACTCCCGCAGTAGCGTACAAGTCCTGTGTCGTAGGGGACTTTACAAACATACAAGTCACAGACACAAAGTACATGCAGACTCGAAACAACAATTTGTGGATCGCACAAACTGGTGTCCCGTGTAGGAATCGAACTCACGACCTCTTGCGTAGCAGTCGAACACACTCCCACCGCGCCACAGAGGCAGTCAATATTTTGGTGAACTTTATTAACCAACGTTCTAGGTTGCAAAACATTTAAATCATATACTTTTTGAAGAAATAAATAAGCTAAGTTACTTTGAAGGTAACGTAAGTCTTCGATGGGAAGGTTAGCAGATGGTTCATGAATTCCTTGCGTTAAAAGCTGCAATTTGCAACTAGATACGTAGTAGTAAAATCTTTAAAAAAAATCCGGACAAGAGCATGTCGGACCATGCTCAGTGTAGGGTTCCGCAGCCGTAAATAATTGCATCAGCAGAAGAACGTATGTTCATGGCATTTACACCTTTTAGTTGAGATTAAAGAATTTTAGTTTAAAGTATTTGTTAACCGCTACCTTTGTGATTTTTTTCATATATTTTGGTCACACGGATCTAAAGTTAAGGGGGGGGGGGACACAATTTGTGCAACTTTCGGAGCGATTATTTCGAAAAATATTTACTCAATCAAAAAAAAAATTAGAAACCTTTATATGTTTTAAAAGACCTGTCGAATGATGTGCCACACAAAAAAACAGCTTCTGTTGGAGTGCATGTATGGAGTGCCGCCCCCCCCTATTTTTTTTTTATTTAGCTATCAAACTAAGTAGCAGCCACTATGAGACACCTTTTCACCAAATGTCATCAATATTCATTGAGAAGTCTCTGAGTAAAATGCCTGTGACATACGGTCGGACAGACGGACATGACGAAATTATAAGGGTTCCGTTTTTGCCATTTTAGCTACGGAACCCTAAAAACAGTTACGGACCTACTAACCCACGATGGCAGGTTATCTAAAAGCAAACAGAACATGCTTTCGAGATTAACTAGATAATGTTCTGACTAATTATGGTAACGGCGATAATCTAGAGACTAGTTATTAACACAGGAAATATTATACTGAGCGGGCATCCACAACAGTATAATATAAAACCGGGCAAGAGCATGTCGGTCCATGCTGTGTGTAGGGTTCCGCAGTCGTTAACGTTTGAAAAATAACAGATTTTAGATATATTTCGGGACATAATTGCGTGAATTATTTAAAGGTACGAACCTTTTATTTATCCGACGTTTCGATCGAATTGCACCGATCGTGTCACGGGTCGACTTGTGATTCGATCGAAACGTCGGGTAAATAAAAGGTTTTTTTAAGTCCCGAAATATATATAATATGTATAAAAATCGCAAAAGTTTAAAAACAATAATAACAGTTTTGAATAATTGCACCAGCAGAAGAGCGTATGTTCATGGCACTTTCCCCCTTTTGTTGAGCAATGCAGTTTTTCAGCAGTAACTCAATGACGGTATATTCGAGCATGTCCGAATTAATTTTAGTTCAAAGTATTTGTAAGCGCTACCTTTTGATTATTTTCATATTTTTTATCACATGGTTCCTAAAATAAGAAGTACTCAAAGTTGCATATATTGGGGGAGGGGGGGGGGGGGCTCTGGCGGGGTAGGTACACAATTTATGCAACTTTCGGAGCGATTATTTCCGAAAATATTCTATTAATAAAAAAAGTTTATTAGCAACCTTAAAATGTTTTCAAAAAACCTGTCGAATAATGTGCCACACGTTGATGTTTGGTAAAAAATAAAATTCAGCTTCTGTTACATGTTTGGAGTGCCCCCCTAAATATATTTATTTTTATTATTTAGCTATCAAACTTAGTAGCGGCTACTACAAGACACCTTTTCACCAAATTTAATCGATATTCATTGTGAGTGAAATGCCTGAGTCATACGAACGGACAGACAGACATGACGAAACTATAAGGGTTACGTTTTTGCTATTTAGACTACGGAACCCTAAAAATGGTTGTCTGTAAAGTAGGTTTACGGACGATAATTTTACGTGATAACATCATAAGAAATCATTGATGACATTGTAACATGCCTGTGCCAGTTTTTATCAAATAGTATCGCATGTCACTGCAATCGCCAAAACATTTATGACATTGTAATAAACAACCATGACAGCTTTAGTGGACACGGACGCGTGCGCCCGACGGCCACAATACTTCAGCCTAACCAGACAATACCGTGACTGCTTAGCAACCGATCAATAACGTGGCCGTTGCTTAGCAACCAATCAATAACGTGACCGTTGCTACGTGACGCTTTTTCGTGCGTGTTTATATGATGTTACCACGTCAATAAATCACCTTTAGGAGAAATTTGGGATCTCAACAAGAGTCTATACTATGGGAACCAGGCAACTGATAAACTTACTTGCCAACTCGCCAACCGCTTCTAAGGTATTTCTCATTGGAACTTGGCATTAAGACGCAAATAACAATAAAAAAAAATTATAAAATTATTTATTTCGCCACAAATAAGAGAAAAAATACAACAAGAAAAATCAAATACACACATTAAAGAGTACCTAACAAAAAGTTTCTTAATTACTAGGTATATGACATCATAATGTTCATATTTGTGGTGACCGATACCCTTGCTAAGTTGTTAAAAACAACTTGTATTAAAGGCGCCGCAAATAAAAGTATTTCCAATATATGAGCTCGACGACATCTCACATTTGAGTTGCGTTTTCATATTTGGCAGATACACATACACACAATTCCAAACTTCTAAAGAATCCCTGCATTGAAAGTTTGAAAGTAGACAACTAATATTTGTTACATTTCAAAATGGTGGTCCAGAATTTAACTTACATGTTTTGTTATCTGGCCATCTTGGCTCAGGCACACAACAAAACACCGAGAGTACAGAAGCTTCATACGTAAAGCCCGACAAGAAACATAAAAAACTGGTTTAGTAGCGCTACATTTGCAATTTTACTTGCAACACTTGTAGTCGTACCCAAAGAGCATACATAGACATAGAGTTATTGTAGATAGAGTAAGGAGGCGCCAGTCGCGATTTTCTTTCTCTTTCTATTCATACGATATTTCTACTTGATTATACACACAGTCTCAATTCACTCCTACTCTACATATGGACAGTGATGTTTTGATGTTACAACTGCCAGTTGAAGAAATTAGTTTTCCGCAACATGTTGAGGTTTTTAATCTTCCTGGTCAGGCTATATTTCGCTTGAGCAACGCTCATATAGACACCATTCACGGTCAAGGAATATCAGAAGTGTGGAAGTTTGGGTTGGGGCACATTTCCAGCAATCATGTTAACCCTATTGCTTGTGTTGGATTCACGTCCGTCTGTAGTATAAGCTGAACCAAAAGCTAAGGCGGCAGTCTATGAACATATACGATTTTATTAGGTCGGTGCCTAGTCCGCGGTCAGGTGGGTGCCTAGTCCGCGGGCTTCTGTACACCGTCATTATGTTCAACTGGCTGCCGCAGCCTAGCTACCTAGTGCACGCGTAGCCAATTTCACAGTTTAAAAAAAACTGTTAAGGTGGTCAATGAATCAATGTTAGTACGGGAGTTGTAAAAATGGTGGCAAACTAACATGTCGCTATTTTTACAGCTCCGCGTTTAACGTGTAAAATTACAGAAAAATATACTCTATGAGTACAAAATATACTTGAAATACGTGATAACTGGATAAGAACAAGACTTTATGATTCAAAGATGAGAACTTGAAAGAAAATAAACTTTAAACTGGCGAATGCACAGAATGTGCGAACCATAATCCCTACCGGCGCGGCGCGGCGACCATATCGGCGGGAGGAGAAAAAAAAATTCGTTGCTCAAATGCGTTTGTTTGAACTTCGTATTCTGTACTCTCCGTGTTTTGTAGTCACACATAGGTAGTGTGGTACATCTAAAGTGGCCCATGTGTTTTTCAGATCAGTATCTAAGAAAACCAGTACAATAACTCAAAGAGAAAACCTCATTGTTCAGTGTGCAGAGTACAAGAAAACTTATATTTAATTTTTCGCGAGACAGCTCAAGGAAATTGAGAGATAAGTTTATGTACCTTAATCTTAGGTAAAACCCACAAAATTTGAAGGACTTGTAAAAATCGGCCCACGCGTTTTGTCTCTAGGCTTAAGGAAAAACATCTCATCATCTTTACATAATAAATAATCACTTATCCTGACTGACTGATTCATCAACACAGAGCTTAAACCACTGAGGCTAGATTTTTTTGCAGTTTATGCCTTTTTTGATGTAGGCATCAACCAAGAAAGGAATTTTTGAAATTTATTTTTAAAAAAATAGGGGATTTGAGACTTTTAAGTTTATATGAAACTTCGTCAAATTTGAAGTTAGATCTGTGAAATTTTGTATTTAGCTTTTTGGTTTTAAATAAGGAAAGAGGTGTTTCAGTATTTTTGAAAAAATAATATATAAGAGAGTTGAATAAAGTTAGTCGATTTTAAATTCGAATCTAAATATGTTTTTCGACTAGGTTAAGTTAGTACTAACATTTAAACTTTCGCGTTGCATTATTATAACTATTTATTATACAGGAATTAACGCTGAATATTTACCTTAAAATTGCTTGACGTTTCGACCAAACTGGTCGAAACGTCAAGCAATTGGGTAGATGACTACAATAACAATAAATTATTTTACACTATACAGGAAAAAGAATTTACAAAAATATTCTGGAAAACAATGTTTCTCTACAATTGTACGTTGTCATGAATTTATAAACATCAAAACAAACATTGAAACTACATGATTTGACCATACAAAAGAATGACGCCATTGTTATTTATTTCATATATATTAGTACGAGGCGCATCGTTTTGACGTTTCTTAAAAAGATACTGATTTGACTTGACAGTCATCTACCCTATTTTAAGGTAAATAAATCACGAGCTGCTCCGAAATGTAATTAAAAGAAAAAAAATATTGTTTAACATATGCAATTTAAAAAAATGTTTTGTTGATTTTTTTAGTTGATAAAAAATGCTATGTAATAGCTTTACCGTGGCAGTCCCCGAGTGCCACACATTTAAACATAATCTCCATTAAGTTTTTTTTAGAACATAATCTCTTATTATTATGATATTTGCGCCATAAAACCAGACGCATAAATCTCAGTTAGGTATGTCAATGAAATTAATCGATACCAAGTAAAACTGGATCTGCAAGAGACTTAACCGAGAATATGATTTAACGGCTTTTAAACCGTCTAGACAAAATAATGATTATTAAGCTCAAGAGTTAGTTATAGTTAGTAGATATTGAGAACAAAAAACACTTACTCAACATTTATCAATAATAATTTTGCATGACCTTAATCGGGACCTTATAGAGGACCTCGTCGCCAATAATATAAAAAAAAAAATGCTGAAGCTCATGAACACCGACTTCATCACCACGTGAATGTTGAGGCCGTCCAGCTCCTCGACAACTCGAATATAGTTCGAAGACTGAAAAGGACCAAACCTTTTGAGTTAGTTTAGTGACAGACTGCCTCTGTGGCGCGGTGGGAGTGTGTCCGACTGCAACGCAAGAGTTGTGGGTTCAATTCTCACACGGGACACCACTTTGTGTGATCCACAAAATGTTGTTCCGAGTCTGGGCGTACTTTGTGGCCGTGACTTGTATGTTTATATAGTCCCAAGCGATACTGGGCTCGTACCCCACTGCGGGAGTCGTTTAAAAAAATATATATATATAGTGTAACAGAGCAGTGTAACTAAAGGACACCAGAACATAGTGCCTTCATATAATAAAATAATAAGAATGGTTAATGGACACGAACTTATTTTAATATTTTAGGAGTTTAAGTGAACTTTAAATTACTCATTAGTCTCTATAGACTTGATTGTAGTGACAATGGTGAACTTTATAGGGAATCATATTAAAAAAAAAAAATCACAATGCGTTTAAAATTATTTCAAAATTTTATTTTACTCCTACTCCATACGTTCAATGTGAATCTAGAAAATAGCGTTGGCGCCATTGGAAGGAGCGATATTCTAGAGCCACACGTTGGACGAGTAACGTTGGGACCGACTTTAGGGACAAGTTGTGAAGCCGGTGTTACGCTTTGTCCGCGCAACTAATATGTATGTATATCCATGCCAAATAACCGCTTTCTAGTGCTAAGCTTCTTTAAGGTAACCTGCGGACGGACGGAGGAATTGACATGGCGAAACTATAAGGTTTCCTTGCTTACAACGGAGCCCCAAAGAACCAGACCGATTGATAATAATTTCTAAAATAAAATACATAAATAAGCTTGCAGTTTAAAATTATTCAAATTATTTAGGCTGCAAGAGGTCACAACAGTTCGGCAGTTTTGACAGTTTACCTCCGCCATATTGATTTTTGCTTACGTCACGTAACCTTTTGCACTTTGACTTTTTAAAGCTAATTCCCGCCAAACCGAGGCTGTTGGAATGGGACCTTCGCTATTAGTTTTTTTTTAAATAAGCTGTCATCACATTCTTGTGTAAGGTTGTACCGTAGACATAGAGACTGGACTGAGCATTTCCTATCCTGGTATAATAATAATAATAATATCTAGGGACAAGTCACACAATTTAACTGACTCTGTGGCGCAGTGGGAGTGTGTCCGACTGCTACGCAAGAGATCGTGGGTTCAATTCCCATACGAGACACCACTTTGTGTGATCCACAAATTGTTGTTCCGAGTCTGGGTGTACTTTGTGTCCGTGATTTGTATGTTTGTAAAGTCCCCCGCGACACAGGGCTTGTAAAATGCTATCTGATCCCAAACTAAGCAGAGCTTGTACTATGGAAACCAGACAACTGATAAACATACTTATATATTTCTAAATACATACATATTATATAGAACTAGCTGACCCGCGCAACTTCGTCTGCGTTAATTTTTGAAACATTTTTCCTTGCTGCTCCGCTCCTATTAGTCGTAGCGTGATGTTATATAGTCTATAGCCCTCTTCGATAAATGGGCTATCTAACAGTAAAATATTTTTTCAATGCGGCCTAGTAGTTCCTGAGATTATCGCGTTCAAACAAACAAACTCTTAGGAGTATGAAAAATAGATGTTGTCCGATTCTCAGACCTACCGAATATGCACACAAAATTTCATGAAAATCGGTCGAGCCGTTTCGGAGGAGTATGGCAACGAAAACTGTGACACGAGAATTTTATATATTAGATAAACCATCGTGCTCATCACACAAAGTTTTATCCTGGGTGGGGATCAAACTCTCTTGCGTAGCAGTCGGATAAACTCGGTATGAATTTGAAGTAAATATATGCTGCAAAGAGCGAGCGAGACAAAGCAATCGTGCGGCCAGTATTTGTCTCTTACTAGAAATCTGATTGTTCCACATCACAGACTTGCAGGTTGCAGGAGCAGTTGAAAGACACATGACAAGATGCTAGAGACGGGTATTGGCACAGTCGCGTTGTCTCTTTCTAGAGAATGGTTAATTTTGTGAGGTTATTGCTCAATCCATTCTTTATGTCTACGGCTGTATCAATTTACCTTTTATAGCTTTGAATACAATTTAGCCATGAATCTACCTACGCTACAATTACTTCGGATAATATTTTTTTCTTGATTATAAATACCTCACCCACACCCACATATTCCAACAAAATAACACATAATCGTCGTAATTGATATTCTAATATTGATAAACAACAATCAACCCATCGATTTATAAATTTTTTGTTGCGAAATACATATACAAATTAAAACATTATCAATTTTCACTTCATAGTTTCTAAATATAAATAGTTTTTGTGGTATTTGGATCGCATGTTTGTTTATTATATTATATGTAGACTAGCTGACCCGCGCAACTTCGTCTGCGTAAATTTTCCCTTTTTTTTTTACAAAATTTTTCATTGCTGCGCCGCTCCTATTGGTCGTAGCGTGATGTTATAACCTATAGCCTTCCTCGATAAATGGGCTATCCAACAATAAAATATTTTTTCAATGCGGCCCAGTAGTTCCTGAGATTATCGCGTTCAAACAAACAAACAAACTCTTAGGGGGATGAAAAATAGATGTTGTCCGATTCTCAGACCTACACAATATGCACACAAAATTTCATCAAAATCGGTCAAGCCGTTTCGGAGGAGTATGGCAACGAAAACTGTGACACGAGAATTTTATATATTAGATATATAAGTAGGTAAGTAAGTGGATATGTTACAAGCGTTAACAGTTAAAAGTCTCTGTGGCGCGGTGGGAGTGTGTCCGACTGCTACGCAAGAGGTCGTGGGTCCGATTCCCACACGGGACACCACTATGTGCGATCCACAAATTATTGTTCCGAGTCTGGGTGTACTTTGTGTCCGTGACTTATATGTTTGTAAAGTCCCCCGCGACACAGGGTTTCTACCCAAATGCGGGAGTCGTCTTTAAAAATTGTATGTATTCGGGACAACATGTTCAGTATAACATAGTGTTTAAAATATCTACGCCATTAAGTCTATATTTCAACCCATATGATGTCCCACTGCTAGGCACGGGTCTCCCCAGTACAACCTACTTTTTATAAATCCTTGTGGTAATTGGCACAAACGCCACGCTTGGCGAGACGGTTGGTGATCGCAGTGAGGCTTTAAAGTACGCAGAGGACGCTACTGCGCGTCCTCCGGTGGGCAATAACTTAGTTGCCTATAAACAAATCGCAAAAGCATTTATTTCAAACTGCATATTTTGCCTTAAGATTAAAATATTAAAATTTAGACGGTGATATATCTCCATCAAAACACAGGTGCATTTTCAATTATTTGGTTTAAATAGAATGCTTAATAATAATCAAAACGAATTCGCACGCAAAATTATTAGTGAAAATATACTGTTATACGATGACAGCTACCTATATAAATTTAATCAACTATGAATGGCTTATAAAAAGTCTTCCTTGATTTAAAACTTTATTAACATGAGTCATCGGCTTCATTGTTAACTTAAATAATTCATGAATATTTAAATTGATAAAAAATGACTTATTATAAATGGTCTGAACCGTTTTCGGGCAGATATTAAAATGGTAACTTAAAAAACATAATGTAGAAGTAAAGATCGGCTGAGGCGGGCAAAAAGGGCGTCTAAACGGGCCATTTTTTACGGGAATTTGTGGCGGCACTATTGACAACTAATTGCTCGGCCAATAATGGCATTATGTCTGCAATTGTATGGAGCATGATTCAGTTTTCTAAACAGGCTACACAACTGAGGGTACTGCCATGTTGCCGGCCACAGCATTGCCGCCACAAATTGCCGTAAAAAATGGCCCGTCTAGACGCCGTTTAAATTGACTGCAAAACGTGAAAGAGAGAAAAAACTCGTGCGGCCATGTCTCTTTGAAAGGTATGTGAGGTTATGGCGTAGTTCAGGTCTATACGTCAATGAATTGGACCCACCGCGGCAGGTCCCGAGGCGATAAACTTTAGCATTCTAATGGTTGTTATTTTAGGCTAGCTTGTTTGCTAGTTTCGTTGGCGTGAATTTTCCTCGTTTTTGAAATTCATACAAAAATATTAAAATCACAATTAAAAAAAAACTTTACAGCCTATATTCATATCTACGAAATATACTTACAAAAAATCATTAAAATCGATGGAGCCGATTCGGAGGAGTTCGACCACAAACACCGTGACACGAGATTTTTATATACATGTACTCGCTGTGTAAATTTTTCCCGTTTTTGCAACATTTATCATAGTTGCTCCGCTACTACTGATCGTAGCGTGATGTTGTTATAGCCGATAGCCTTCCTCGCTAAATGGGCTACCCAACAGTAAAATATTTTTTCAATTCGGCGACGAGAAATGTTGCAAAAACGGGGGAAATTTACGCATACGAAGTTGCGCGGGACAGCTAGTATTAGTATAGATTAGAAAGAAGATAGATTATCCTCTTTACCATAACTGACTAGTACAAGCTCATTTTGAATGTCAAATTCTATTAAATTTCTAAGTTTTCTCTTCAATTTCCGTAACAACGTTTATCCTTCCTTCAACCTCAAAACAACTTCCTTTCCCAACATATTAAGAACACTTGTCAATGCCAATACGTAGTTTTTGTACAAGGCTTATTAGTCTAAGCATTGATTAGTAAACATAATACTAGGTCATTATTAATTAATTCAAACAAATACTTCCTTTGGTGTTCAAGTGGTATAAACAAGGTCTTAGATTTACTTAAAAGCAAATAGGCACTACCTACTTATAGTATGAATTAAGGCACAAAACATCAAGATTACAGCAGGTAAGCTTTATACCTTCCTCGGTTATGTCTTCAGACACGAGAGATACGAGTTTCTGCTACTGATTATAGTGGGAAAAGGATAAGTCATCGTAAAATGTCGTGTAACAAGAAGAGTTTTTCAAGGCTTATGTAATCTTGGTTATTCGCTCAAGATTAAATAACTACTATACAAGGTTATTTTTGGTATAGTGCAAGGCTTAGACACCCCAACAAGATGTTTACTTCAAGAATCATATAAAAAAAATGTGTTGCACTCGGGGACTGCCGCGGTAAAGCTATTGCATAGCATTTTTTATTAACTAAAAAATATTTTTTTTTTTTTTTTTTCATTTCATTTCGGAGCAGCTCGTCTCGATCCGTGCGAGCTTCGTACAGTCGTACCATATACATATGTTAAGTGAACTCGGCTGAGCTACATGGTCGGCGGAGTGGGGTGTTAGGTTTTATTTTCGTTACGGAATTATTTTCGTTACGGAATTTCTTGATTCGGTCGCCGCGCTCTAAGACCGCGTTAAAAGCTATGCAATAAAAATATTGAAAGCTTGCATAGTTATAAGCCATTCAAGTTGTATTGTGTTCTTCGCGCTATCGTACACATTGATAATAATAATAATAATAAATAATAAAACTTATTTATTCATTGAGATAACGCACACTACATGATAATTATGGTACAATACAGAAAAAACAACAAATAGTCAGGAAGACAGATAACAAAACGAACACACGTACATATACAGGCGAGATCGGGGTGCGGGACAGCGGGCGGCGGCGAGCGGCCCACTTGCCCGTGCCGTCAGGCGCCCGCGTATCGCAGCGCATTTAACAAAAACGATTACGACGTAACGTATTGAAAAAAAGATTTTCTAGCGTGTATGGGGCGAGAACACGTCAGTCATTTAAATTCATTTAAAGATTCGGATTCAGAATGCGTATGTCCGGCGAAGCAGCAGCGCTCGACCTGATTAGCCACTCCAGAAAGGTAAGTGTATATTATATTTGTATACTAGTAGCGAGGATATGAAACGGGTGTTGACAAAAAGCATAGTTTAAATAGGAACATTTCTTTCAGGTCACAAGTTCGGCACTTGCTGCCTCCCCACACAAGCGCACCGAAGTAGACTACCAATAGTGCCAATGCAGCGCGTCATCGTCGCACACACGCAAGGAACCACAACGTTTATAAGATGACAAAATTGTATATCTGCGACCATTTATATACAAAGTGAAATTGTAAGTGACTTCATTCAAGGACTGGCACTTAGAGTTATTTGATTGATGCTATGTACATCTAGTCAATCAAATATAAGGTAGTGAATTAAGAATAAATAGACAATTTAAGTACCTAACCATTTAAAATTACAAGCTGATACAGTATGCAGTGTGCGTCACGGTCCCAACAAAAAAGATATTGCTCAGCATATTGCTGCATCGCAGTAAAGCGACCCAGCGCTGGTTTTCAGCAACACCTCATTCATGTTATTAATAACATAAGTGATAGGCTATTTAGCATTTGTGTAAACCAGTGTGCATGCGTGAGTTAATATTTATAATATAAAATTCATTATTAAACTATTAGAAATTTCACAAGATGGGAAGAATGGGACAAGATAGTTGGATACTATGATGAGACTATATGCGATGTGAGTGTGTGATCAGTAGTTATAATATGAATAAATTATAGTTCAAATAAATAATTAAAAATTAAAACTAAATTGGTATAATAGAAAGACGTGTTAATTCAAATTAGAAATACATAATTAAAAATTAAAAATATTAAATAGAATTGGGATCATGAAATAAAATAAAAAATAATTGCAATAGATTAAATTAAATTTTGGATTTTTGTAAATATAACAAGAATATTTTTAAGCGACATTTAAATGTTCTAGCGGTTTTGGAATTCCTAATGGGCGGGGGCAAGTCGTTCCAACAGCGGGTGGCAGCAAATTTAAAACTTCCTCTGAAGGCAGATGTTTTATGAGCCGGTATACTAAGCACGTTACTAGTGACTCTAATGGGGTATGGATAACAATCACGAGTCCATGATAATTTATTGTACAGGTAATTAGGCGCCTGTTTGTTGATGACATCAAAGAGGAGTGTGGCCAAATGAATATGTCTTCTGTGTTCCATTTTAAGCACGTTAGAGTTATTAAGAAATGGGGTCACATGACTTCGGCGAGGTATATTAAAACAAAATTTGGCGCAAGCGTTTTGGATGCGCTGAATTAGTTTAGCAGTTCTTGCTAGTAAACAGGGACCATATACAACATCACCGTAATTTAGTTTAGATAAAATAAGAGCCTCAACCAACCGCTTTCTTAACTCTACGTTTAGAAATTCCCGTATTCTGTACAGCACTTTAAGTCTGTAAAAACAATTGCTTACTAGACTATTTATGTGCTGTTCAAATCGCAGGTCGTGGTCCATGATTATGCCCAGGTTTCTAGCCGTAAATACCCTCTCAATTTTTTCACCATTGACCATAATCGTGGTATCTAATTGGGAGATTGCACTTACTTGATCTTTATTGCCCAAAATCATTGCTTTAGATTTGCTAGGATTTAAGACCAAAGCATTTCTCTGTGCCCATTCATAAATCCTATTAAGATCTTCACTCATTGCTTGTACTGCAGCCCGTGTAAGAGTCGGTGTTGGTTTAAAAGGGATATATAACTGCAAGTCATCCGCATATATATGATATAGACAGTTCTTAATGCATTTGGTGATGTCAGCACTGTACAGAATAAATAAGATTGGGCCCAAAATCGATCCTTGGGGTACTCCTCTGGAAATAGTTCTCAAGGAAGATGCAAGCTTGGACCCATCATCCCTAGCAATCTCAACCATTTGGGCACGATCTGTTAGATAGCTCTCAAACCATTTCACCGCACCTAAGTCAAAGCCATAATAAGAAAGCTTGGAAAGCATTAATGGCACATTAATACAATCGAATGCGCGTGAGAAATCAAGTAGGGTAAGTATGGTACCCTCACGCTTGTCCCGTGCTTCTAGGATATTATTCACTACGTCTAACAAAGCAGTTGAAGTTCCACGCCCTTTTCTAAACCCCGATTGAAGGTCAGGCAAAACATTGTTGCTTTCCAGGTAGTCCGATAATTGTAAATAAACGACTTTCTCCAAAATCTTCGACATAAAAGGCAATATACTAATAGGTCGTAGTTCTGTAACCTGAGATGGGTTAGGGTTTTTAGGTATTGGTCTGACTACAGCGATACGCCAAGCGCGAGGAAATGCATTAGTAACGATGGACTTATTGACAATAGCCGTGATGGCAGACAAAGACTGAGGCAAACTAAGAGTGATCATGTCTCTAGATATACCGTCTACACCCTGCGCATTAGATTTTAAGGAATTAATAATTTTTAGAACACATTCTTCACTGACTGTTTTCAATGAGAACACGGATTGACTAAACCTGTGGAATTCAAAGTAAGTCAAATCTGAAATTGTTATTTTAGAGAGTCCTGGTACGTTAAGAAAAGCATCATTAATTTCATCAGGATTATTGAAGTGAATAGGAAGGTTGTTCTGTTTACTGGGCAAGATATCAGATTTTAGATTTTTCCACAAGACTTTACAATTATTCATGTTACTATTAATTTTATTGTCAAAGTACACACGCTTTTCATTAAACATAGCCATTGATGTTTGACGTTTAAGATCTTTGTAATAAACTTTGTGCGCTTCTAGCTTGGTAGATTGATATTTAATGTGAGCCTCATTTCTAAGTCGTACCATCAAACGAATATTGTCAGTAATCCAGGGAGTGGGACGACCTTTAAACGTGCTAGTTTTTAAGGGGGCATGGAGATCATAAATGTAAATTAAGTGATTATTGAACATTTGTACCATATCATTTACGTCGTCTGAGTCATATATTTCATGCCACGGGACTAGGTTCAAATCATTAAAAAATAAGTCCGGGAGTATGTCTCTCATGGGCCGATAGACCACACGTCTTGGAGTAATTTTATCTTTCTTGATCATTATCTCACATGATAAAATAGCGTGACGACCAAGATCATTAATATGATCGACAATCACATTACGAAAAAAAGCATCAGTGCAGATAACATCTATTAGGGTCTGAGACGTATCAGTAAAGTGCGTAGCTGTAGAAACAATTTGTCTCAAATTAAAATGACCTAGAAACTCACAAAATTTCTTCGTTTTTACATTGTCTTTATCTAGTTGGTTAATGTTGGTATCGCCTAAAAAAATTGTGTAATCAAAGCGTGAAAAAGAACTAAGACTATCAGTAATGGCATCAAGGTAAAGATCAGTACTCAGCCATGGAGGCCGATAAGCTGTGCCAATCATAATCATTTTGGAGTTAATGTTTACACTTAGCCACATTTGTTCGACCTGTGGGTGTACTGGGTGAGGTCTGATCCGCACATTGATACCACTCCTGACGTAGAATCCTACCCCACCACCACGGCTTCTAGGCACACTTGCTGGCCTCGGAACATGATGTAAGCGAAACCCGGGTACAGTTGGAGCTAGTCCCTCCTGACCCGGGCGCAGCCATGTCTCATTAATTGCCATCAAATCAACCGAGTGGTGGGCCATAGCAATAATAAATTCATCATGCTTTGTGGACAGAGATCCGGCATTATAAAAACCAACCTTTAAGCATTTATTTTTACCCATTGACAGAGATAGAAATAATTAAATTATTATATGGATCAAATAATATAAAACCAAAACGAAAACTGTTATCTGTCTTAAATTGTGTGTAAAAACAAAAATAGCATACGGACATATACCAGCAGTTATGTTTATAACATGTACAATTAAATAATTTATAAACACATACGTATATATTCATTAATATGGGTTTAATATTGGTACCGTGTCGCATAACACTCACCCCACCAGCAATTAGTGAAACCAAAAAATTGTAATTAATGTGAATAATAAATAACAATATAAAAAAATCATAATTGGGCATTATCATTAAAAAAATAACTAAAAAACAATAAATAATCATGCACAGCGGATAATTTAAAACATGTCCATCATCATCAGACTGTCTTATGTGTAGCCTGAACGCCAAGGACACGCAGTAGGTCAGTTTCGGTGCGAATAAGATACGCGGTATCTCCGTGTTTGTGTCGGACGAGAATGCGGCCTCTTTTTGTCCACACATACTGCCAGCCGAGTCGCATTGCATGGTCCCGAGCGCGACGAAATAACTGCCGATTGTGGGCAGTGAGCCGCTCATTCAGATAAACTCGTTTAGGCGGACCAGCAATACCTAGGTCATTGCGTCCCGTTGTATGTAAACCATGGTTATTATTGAAAAATAAGTGATAACTACATTTGATATCACATTGTGAACAGAAGAAATTATTAATTACTAGCTTTGCCCTGCGTTGTTACCCGCGGTTTATTAGCCTATGTGTTAATCCAGGGTATCAGCTAACTCCATACCAATTTTATTCAAATCGCTCTAGCCGTTTAGACGTGAAGAAGTAACACAAACTTTCGCTTTTATAATACTAGCTGTGCCCCGCGGTGTTACCCGCGGTTCATTAGCCTATGTCCAGGGTGTCAGCTAACTCCATACCAAATTTTATTAAAATCGCTCCAGCCGTTTAGACGTGCAGAAGTTACAAGCATACACACACACTCATGAACTTTCGCTTTTATAATATTACTGTGATTTGAAAAATATAACATGATACAAAAACTACCCCTTTGGATTGTGTTAGTGATTCTGAGCAAACTACTTTCAGGATTGCACTATACCAAGAATAACGCTGTATACCAGTGGTTAAAATGCGGTATCATGTGTATGCGCATACCCAAATGCACTCTCTATTACTTGGACTTGGACTCCTCTACCTAGTTTGATGTAATAGAAGACAGTCATCCATCTCTAGATCGACAGTAGTTACCGTTGCTCAACTCTTAGGTCTGTCTCTTTCTCAAAATGTATACAACAGGGCAGTCCCCTTTAAAATAGGTACCTAACCAGTTTCCGTATAATTTAGTAATATTGTTCTAATACTAATAATAGGTATATCATCACTGAACACCTTCAAGAGAAAAATACACTCGCGAGCAAAAATTCTACTTAAACTTATAACACATTTTAAAGTTATAGGTATGTTTGAGATAAATATATATGTTTGGAGCAACTAACAAATTCACACACAAATTTTAAATAATGGTGGTATGCTAACCGATATCGGTTACGGCGGCCGATCATATCAGAGAATAACCAAAAAAACTATGCAGGAGTTTTGATAGTTCACGATTGTATGCGCAGACACAAGTGCACTATCAATTAACGCACTCTCATAGCCCGATGGGACGAAATACGACACGACGAGAGATTGGGCGCAGGACCGACGGCTTAACGTGCTCTTAGAGGCACAGAAGGTTGTGACATTTTTCTAAAAAGATCACCTGCCTATGGACCAACAGCGGTAACGTTGCTTAACCTCACAGATATTTCGAACTGTTCGGTTGCCACTGAGTCATTGACTCCGAAATCCTGAGAATTCTAAATATAAAGTACCTACTAATATTATAAAGCTGAAGAGTTTGTTTGGTTGAAATACTGGTTTGGATTGAAAATTTATCGAGGAAGGCTATAACATCACGCCACGACCAATAGAAGCGGAGCATCAATGAAAAATGTTCCAAAAGTGGGGGAAATTGACGTACACGGAGTTGCGCGGATCAGTTAGTGTACATTGTATGTGTGTTTGTCCATCTGATGCCATTAAATAAACAAACTGCGCCAAAACAGATGAATAGGTTTAAGTATAATCTTTTTAATAGCTTTTTAATCTGATCTAGTCGAAGAATGTGCGCTGATTTCCGACAATATTAAGCTGATTTAGATCAAATTTGGTATGGAGGTAGCTTGAAGTTTGTGGAAAGTTAAACTACTTTTTATCGCGATTTGATCCGCGTGTGTCGCGAGCCACGGGCAAAGCTACCGATTGATAAAATTCGAATCAACTGTTTGGTGCTAATTCAGCTTTAGTTCACGGTGTTATAAGCCTTCAAAAAAATAACAAATTAAAAGAATAACATTTTCAATTTTGTGCCAAAAAAAAATCCGAGTCGATTATTTTGGTCATAAGTGTAGTTATTAAAACTAAAACAAAAAACAGCTAACACAAAATCGTAAAGCTCGTAGTTGTGAATGTTTTATGAGCCGCCATAAAAATATTATATCTATCTTCATTCATTCACAAAAAATAACACTGGCTTTAATCTGCGCCGACGCATGTTATAAATTTGAATATAACTTTTTGATTTTTATAACATAACAATCAAAAAGTTATATCTGCAAAATTAGAAGGATTGTTTAAAATGTTTGTCATACACAATTTGCTGCTATTTATTCCATGTGCATAACACATTTGTACAGACTATAATGTTGTTTGTTCAAATGTGTTAAGCTTGTGTGCACAAGCGGAAGAAATAACAGCAAATTTTGTTTAAGACTAACTTAAAGATTAAGCTACCTCTGTGGCGCAGTGGGAGTGTGTCCGACTGCTACACAAGAGGTCGTGAAGAGAGGGTGTAAAGTCCCCCGCGACACAGGACATGTACCCTACTGCGGGAGGTGTCTAAAAAAAAACGCCCCGTAAAGTAGAGATTTTGCAGATAAAACTTTGATCTTCGGATAGGTCGTTATGAAACTCGTACCTACAGCAAAAGCCAAATTCGATTGTAACTCAATTGAATTAGTAAGCTTTGATAATCAATGTTGTATATGCAACAGCACGAATCGAAGTACAAGGGGGGGGGGGGGGGGGAGTTCAGCAATCTCATCTTCATCTTCTTTTTCTCATAAGATTTGGACCTGAATCTGCCGTCGACCACCATTTTGTTTTTTTTCAAACAAAATACAATATTGAAACACTATACGACAGGTGAGAAATTCTCTTTAAAAGTTACCATTAAACCACCATTAATTTAATTAAGGGAAAAACGGGGAAAATTTACGTATACGAAATTGCGCGGATCAGCTAGTTATTGTATAAGATTTGTTTATCATTTATTGGCGATCCTAATAAAAAAAAGCTGTGCCTCCTTCACATCTAATGATTTAAAAGACCAATAACAATAATAATAAAATAATAATAATAATAAAAATGATTTATTCACTTAGGAAGCAAAATATTACACTTGTGAATAGTCGATTCTACATTTACTGGTAATGCCTGTTCGCAAACAATAGGTAAAGCCCGAGAAAAGAACAGGCAATCAATCAAAAACTCGTGGTCACTCTTTCGTGGTCACTCAAAAAAAAAAAAAAAACTTTTTCACTAAAGACTTATACCCGTAATTATAACACCATTTTAATGAAACTGTATAGGTATTTATAATGCATCTTAACATGCTAACTTTCACGTCAATAATTTAGTCAGTTTTTTAGTACTTACGTGAATGACTATCGGATGAATAAATCAAACTGAACTGGTGTAGTGGTTAGTGCTTGCAAAGTCAGAGGTCGTGGGTTCGATTCCTAGCGGATAAATCTTTGTGTAATGAGCACGATTATTTTTTGTGTCTATAATATGTATGTGATTTAGATTTAGAAATATATATTACCAGCTTTTTTTAAGACGAGTCCCGCATTAGGGTACAAGCCCTGTGTCGCGGGGGACTTTACAAACATATAAGTCCCGGACATGAAGTACACCCAGACTCGGAACAACAATTTGTGGATCAAGTCGTGTCTCGTGAGGGAATCGAACCCACGATCTCTTGGGTAGCAATCGGACACACTTCCACTGCAGATGCAGTTTGCCCGTGGTTTCGACCATGTGAATGTTGGTTATATGGATAAAAACTATTCCTATATTATAACTATATATCTGTCAACTATATAGCGGTTAAAACGTTAGAGTTACTTTTACATTATAATATTAATTTTGTTATTTGGCTAAAGCTCTACATTATACGTACACTTTCAAAAAATCGCTCGTTAGTAGTAACAAATAAAAGTATATGTAAGGCACTTAGCCGTGATGAGTTAGACGTCAGGCCTAATTTATGTGGGTTACATCACACCGGAACCTTTCACTTTCAGTTCTTTCACATGTATGAGTACGATTTCTAGTACCACCTCTGTAATTAACGAAGATTACCAAAAAAAAAGTATGGTAATATAGTGCCGTATATCGCTTTGAAAGTCTAGAAAGAAATATGGGTGCAATCAATGTAATGCGTAATCGCATCTCTTATTCTCTTGGTTTAGTAACCGCCCCCGCCCCCCGCTTCCTGTCACCATTTACTTCCAAAAAATGCATCTGCGCAACCATTTGTTATCAAGTTCAATCCGGCCAACTTATATTCCGCCAACTTTTTTTTTTTAAAGTCAAGTACAGGCCCTGTGTCGCGGGGAACTTTACAAACATACAAGTCACGGACATAAAGTACACCCAGACTAGGAACAATAATTTGTGGATCACACAAAGTAGTGTCCCGTGTGGGAATCGAAGCCACGACTTCTTGCGTAGCAGTCGGATACACTCCCACCGCGCCACAGAGGCAGTCAAATTGTTTGTAGTGTTATTGCTTTGTTGTTTATCGTTTTCTTTTTTTAATTTCAAAATCAGACTTTTGGAACGTCAAAGGAAATAGTTCACAAATATCAATGAGGTTGCATGGGAGGTGATCGTACCCTCCACGGGGGGTACATACACTTAAAGTAAATTAATTGTTGATTGAAAAATTATATAGCCTATGTCACTTCCACTATTGAGACGAGTCCAACGACACCCCACATTTAAGAATCCACCAAGTAATTTAGGCAGCAAAACATGCTAAAGAAATATACATAAATTACCCTTCTTCTGGCACAGTTAGGAAAGAACCTTTTGTTTACCATCAACATTAAAAAAACCCATGATTTATACCCAGTAATAATATAATTAATGATATTAATTTTAAATAACTAATAGATGCTTGGCGTTCTGTCGGCATGTTAGAGATCGATTATGCCGTGTAAACAGTTATTTTGATTGATATAAACATTACAAATCTTTATATTATTAACCTTTATGTTAGTCATGGCATGATTTTATTGTAGAGAATGTAATGATCTGTTACAGCGGTCAATCTCAAGACTAACCAAGAGTGTGTCCGATTTTGCTACGCAAGAGGTCGTGGGTTTGATTCCTAAGTTCCGGATAGGAGACCATTATTTAATTACGAAACTATATAAAGTTTGGCCCTACTTATCTGTAAGTTGAGTTGACTTATTTTAATAAAAAAAATTGTTGTATTATTTCAGAATGTTCATCTAGACTAATATTATAAAGCTGAAGAGTTTGTTTATTTTTTTGAACGCGATAATCTCAGGAACTACGGGTCCGAATTGAAAAATTCTTTTACTATTATATAACATCACGCTATGACCAACAGGAGCGGAGCAGCAATGAGAAATGTTGCAAAAACAGGGATAATTTACGCAGAAGAAGTTGCGCGGGTCAGCCATTTGTATATAATCCGTCCAAATTATACGTTTTTTCAAACTACCTACAAACTTATTATAATATTAATGTCTCAACATGCATTCCAAATAGATACGTAACTATTTATTTAATTATATTTAACCGAGAGTTTTTTAATTACAGAAACAAACGAAAAAGTTGTCGATTATTGATTACGATTAATAATCGATACTAATTTAATCATTTATAATCAATTCGAATAGATAAGATGAATGTGAGAAAATACCAAAAAAATTGATAAGTACCTAGTTTGCTGCATCTTCATCATGTTTTTAATAACATAGTGTAAATAGTTTTATATGAATATTTATTACAAGTGGTATGACCTATGACAAATAATATGGCGATAAAAATGACATTAAATTTCTAAATTCATATTCAATATGCCGAGACAAGTTAATATTTATTCACCAAAAATAACTCTGCGTGACATTTGGTAAATATATTAAAAAAAAAAACAATTTAATATTGACGCGAAAGCGAATTCCACCTGTCTTTTTGGTAGATTTTATACCGTTTGTGCCAATTTTATTATAATTTATTTACACATTTATGGTATTCCAACAAGAAGTTCTCGACAGATCGATCTTGAAACTGCGATAATTAATCGCTCTTATTAAGTAGGTCGGTCACTTCGAGGTACCGACAATAGTTAATGTTGACTGGCTTATTGATCTATTGGTTAGTGACCCTGACTACTAAGCCGGAAGTCGTGGGTTCGATCCCCACCCAGTATAAAACTTTGTGTGATGAGCACGATGGCTTATTCTGTGTCTGGGTGATAAATTATCATCTATAATATGTATGTTTTTAGAAATATTTAAGTATGTTTATCAGTTGTCTGGTTTCCATAGTACAAGCTCTGCTTAGTTTGGGATCAGATAGCGTTGTGTGAATTGTCTCATTATTATTATATTACATGCTTCTGTTTGAAGTCGGTTGAAAATGTTTAGAAATATGTAAAAATTACATTTTTCTTTTCCGTGTAAACTGATGGGTTAAAGGGAGGTTCCAAATTTCTAACAGAATTCAATTCAAATTAAAAATCTAATTTTCTTTTAAAAAATATGACAACCCTGTTCGAATATAATTAGGGAGTTAGTAGTAAAGCAAGCGAGAGCCACAGAATAGATACAGAAGGCCAAGTCACAGCAAGCAACAGAAATCCACGAACACAATATAGAGGCGCACTTACGAAGCTGTCACATGCGCCCACCTCGGTTGTCATTCGACCGAGATTTGTGTACGTGAGCCTGTTTTTGCTCGTTGTACGGAACCGGGCATCTGTATCTATAGATAGGTATAATTTGTTCGAGAGCGTTACTTATTATGTAACAAATACGGTTCGTTGAAAGTAACAACAACACTTTTACTTACTTTTTTTTTTTTTAGAAAAGCTATACATGATGTTGCAATTATAAGATCGTATCTTTAGTACGATACCTATTATGGTGCAAAGCAAGCAGCCCGACACGGGTCGGTAGTACAAAAAACTGTTCACAAGTAGCCGAACAGTTGAAGCGGCAGTAGCCTAATGGTGAAGGCATCGGTCTCGCAATCGTGAGGTCGCGAGTTCGAATCCTACCCATTATACTACTCACTCCACACTCCTAACATAAGCCATTGAGCTTACCTGGAGGGGTTACCAGGATTGCTAGTAATGTGGGACCAAAATCCAACATTGCTAGTTATCTTTTAAAGAAAAACAACTTTATTACAGGTAAACTATACTAATATTTTGAAGAGTTTGTTTGGTTGGTTGGTTGAACGCGATAATCTCAAGAACGACTGGTTTCAATAGAAAAATTATTTTAATGTTGGATCGTCCATTTATCGAGAAAGGCTATATAACATGACGCTACGACCAATAGGAGCGTAGCATCAACGAAAAATGTCGTAAAAACGGGGAAAATTGAAAAGTTGCGCGGGTCAGCTGAAAATACTTCATTTAACATGATTTGATTCTCCGGGATTTATTTTACATATTTATACAAAAAAAAACAAGCGTTCATTGATGAAATAAGTATATACTGTAAATATTCTTGATTATGATTAGGTATTTATTAAAAGTTACAAAAGAAATTAAAAATATTTAAAGAAAATAAACTTTATTAAAGTGTACTTTATTTTGACGAAACGTACTTTTTTCTACTTTTAATAACTAATGTAAGTACTTTATTTACACCAAAAAATATGGCAACCCTAGATCCCGTTGAGTGTCGTTTTGAACGCGAGTGGGTTCGATTCCCACACGGGACACCACTTTGTGTGATCCACAAATTGTTCATCCGGGTCTGGGTGTTCTTTGCATACGTGACTTGTGTATTTGTAAAGTCCCCAGTGACAGAGGGCTTGTACCCTACTACGGGAATTCTTTTAAAAATAAAAAATAAATAAAGAATGATGTAAAGAGTGAGTTAGAGAAAGGTAATCTCCGAAGATACTGGATTGATTTTAATAATATCTAATATATAAAATTCTCGTGTCACAGTTTTCGTTGTCATACTCCTCCGAAACGGCTTGACCGATTTTGATGAAATTTTGTGTGCATATTGGGTAGGTCTGAGAATCGGACAACATCTATTTTTCATCCCCCTAAGAGTTTGTTTGTTTGTTTGAACGCGATAATCTCAGGAACTACTGGGCCGCATTGAAAAAATATTTTATTGTTGGATAGCCCATTTATCGAGCAAGGCTATAGGTTATAACATCACGCTACGACCAATAGGAGCGGAGCAGCAATGAAAATGTTGTAAAAAAAGGAAGAAATAAGGGAAAATTTACGCTGACGAAGTTGCGCGGGTCAGCTAGTTTTCTATAGAGGTAGCTTGAAGCTTGAGAAAGATTGTAGGTTTTAATGCAATTCACGGGGGCGAAACCCCGGGTAAATGTTAGTTAGGTATAAGGTGGGCCTAGTGGCGATAGAACAGATTGTTATATTCTGCTAGGTTAAACACGTACTGATATTATAAATTAAAGAGTTTATTTGTTTGGAAGCGATAATCTCAGGAAAAACTGGTCCTAATTGAAAAAATATATTTTACTGTTGGATAGCTCATTTATCGAGGAAGGCTATAGGCTATAAAACATCACGCTATGACCAATAGGATCGGAGCAGCAACGAAAAATGTTAAACACGTGAAAAATTTACGCAGACAAGAATTTGAGTAGGTTAGCTAGTTTATTATATCGGTTCCATAGATAAGTGACCGTTTTTGAAAATTGTCACATCCGACAATGTCAGTGACAAAGCACAAAATCATCAAAATAATAGTGAAAACTGCATCAAAATCCGTTAAGTAGTTTAGAAAATCTAAGTTTAAGGGACAGACAGCTCAAAACGACTTTGTATTCTATAAATAGATTATGAAATGCTAAACCGGAATCCAATGCTTTTTGCATGTCATTTGGAAACTTACTGACCAATCGTAATAATCATCTACGACATTTTAAAACCCACTCTATGCCCTTACAAATAAAGTTCAAATTTGTTTGTATCTAATTTTCTAAACTATTGTGTAACAAAATTCATGGTCTCGTGAACTTGATTCCGTTGCGCGAGCGCAGAAAGTTATCAGCAAGTAGTTTTGGTAATTTCCTTCACGTCAACGGATTTGATGATGAATGTAAATGCAATTTTGTTTTTTTTTTTAATTATTAAATCGGTGAGTGAATGAAAAGTGAAACTAGAATATTTAGACTCTCGTGCAAACAATGGTCGAAATCTGTTCTGAAATATAATTGGACTAGCTGACCCGCGCAACTTCGTATGCGTAAATTTTCCCCGTTTTTGCAACATTTTTCATTGCTGCTGCGCTTCTATTGGTCTTAGCGTGATTTTATATAGCCTATAGCCTTCCTTGATAAATGGGCTATCCAACAGTTTTTTTTTAATTCGGACCCTTAGTTCCTGAGATTATTGCCTTCAAACAAACTCTTCAGCTTTATAATATTAGCATAGATAGACAGAAATGTCAAAAGGGAATTCGTAATTGGAAGTTAGTAAAGTATAGGTTTGGGATCAGTTGGCCACGTGTGAGTTGTCCCAAGATATTTATGCTCGCTTGCCTTTACAATTACCACCTTTATGTCCCGTAAAGTAACGGTCAAAGCTTTAGCTCTAATATGTCGGATTTTGGCTCCGAAACTGCTAAAACTTTGTACAAATAGAAGGTTTATAATAGAGTAAATTGTATGAAAACGGTGTAAAACAGCATTCAAAGAATGTTATTTAAATATGTATATATAGATAATATAAAAAAAATACTGAAATCCTATTAAAATTACAATCCGAAAGTTTGTGAGAATTTCGCATTCGGTCAACTGATCCAGCAGGATCAGTTGACTGAAGACTCGTATTAAGGTATAAAATCATGTTCACATTTTAAATTTAAATACATTCGAAACCTACATTCCATTTTTGAATCACAACAAGGTAATAAAAAGAACAGATGATCGAGGGTTTACAAACAGCCAGTGTTACCAGAGCTGTCAGTGAAATCGTAAGCGATTATGTAACTGAGAACAAAACCAACCAAGTTCGAACCGCAATCGTGTGTAGGTGTAATGTAAAAAGTGTTACTATATTATTTGACATACTTTCTTGTAAGGCGCGAAAGTATATTAATATGTCGCGAAGTTTGATTTATTTTATAAATGGAAGACCGCGAAAAATATTGTAATTTTTTAGGTTGACAATAAATTATAGAGTAGGTAGATGGACCGTTAACTGCTGGTCATTATAATCGTTAAAAGTAGGTATCAATCAATCACTATTATAATATGGCAACATCAATTCAACTGTGTAAATTTTAAATATTTTTTTCAAATATAAGGTTTTTATTTAGGTATGTCATCTGTCATCGATAAACAAAACAATCAGTCTCTGGTCAAACAACCATAGAGAACCAGACATTTAAAAGTAAAAAGTTCCATTTTTTAAACCACGGAACTCCAAAAACAAACAAGTGGGACATGTTACCAGTTGTAGAGATACAAAGAAAAAAAGAAGGCCGTGGCGTCGACACAGAGAGCCAATTTCGAACATGTTCGGAAGTGTGACGAGTGACGTAACGACATTATGTTACATAACCTACAGATGTTTAAAAATACAAGCGTTCGAACCTTCCAAGTTTAAAAATGTTACGTCAATGAGCGCACTGTCAACAATGAAAGTCGGTGAACATTCCAAATCCAAATTAAACATTTTGTCGTCATGTCCTGTTTAGATCTTTAGAAAACGACCTACTTTGTTTTGTCTATGATAACACGATATTCATTTTCATAGACAACTCATACTTATAAGTAACTAGCTGTCCCGCGCAACTACGTCTGCGTAAATTTTCCCCTTTGTTTTTTATTATCCTATGTTACTTCTAATACCTCCAAGAATATGTGTACAAAGTTCATGATGATCGGTTGAGTAGTTTTCGCGTGAAAGCGTAACAAACAAAACTTACATTCACATTTATATATTAAGTATTGATTAGGTCTAGTTTTAGGGGTAAGGTAACACCGGCCAAGTACGAGGTGAGTAGAGAGCAGACTAAAAGGTGAATACTGTCTACCCACCTTTTAGGAATTTCGAGGTGGTTTAAAACCCAAAATCCTCCCCTGGATACCACGAGTTGTCAGCAACTCAATAAGAAAAAAATTAATAAAAATTTATTGTTTTGTAACCACAAATAAAATAATCACTACATTTTATCTGTGACTCTGCTGACCATACATTTTATGTGGGCCGTTATGTTGTATAACGTTGATTAAATTGAATTGTATTTATTATATGTAGGTAAGTAGTAATTGCATAAGCCTGGAAGGTATATAAGTGGTATTTATATAAATAAACATTCCATAAAAATATCTTTATATATAAAATTAGCTGTGCCAGTGACTTCGTCCGCGTCAAGTTGCATTGCTGCTCTCTCCCTATAGACGTTAGCGTGATGATAAAGTAGCCTAAGTTACTCCTTACATTTTCAGCTGTCTGACAATGAAAGTTCTATCAACATCCGTGCAGCCATTTTGGAGATTAGCCGGAACAAGCAGACAGACAAAAAATAAAAAAATGGGTTTTTGTTAAAAGTACTATTTAAACTTTCATATGAATCTAGTAAAAAAAAAATATTTTGACATTACAAACAGACACTTCAATTTTTTATTTATTATTTATTTGCATAGTCTCTACTAATATTATAAAGAGGAAAGATTTGATTGTTTGTTTGTATTGAATAGGCTCCGAAACTACTGGACGGATTTGAAAAATTCTTTCATCGTTGTCAAGCTACACTAACCCCGGGTGACATAGGCTATTTTTTATCCCTGTATTTCCACGGGAACGGGAACTATGTGTGAGAAACCGCGAGGCGTCCGTTAGTCTATACTATCTACACTAATATTATAAAGAGGAAAGATTTGTATTTTATATTTTATGTATGTAACGAATAAACTCAAAAAGTACTTGACCGATTTTAATAATTATTTTTTCGTTGGATAGCCCATTTATCGAGGAAGGTTAAAGACTATATAACATTGCGCTACGACTAATAGGAGCGAAGCAGCGACGAGAAATGTTGCAAAAACGGGGAAAATTTACGCATACGAAGTTGCGCGGGACAGCTAGTTATAGATAAAGACGCTCCCCGTTTCTGTACGTTTAGATGTTCCTGAACTACGTAAGTAACTATTTTTTTATGCTGTTTCCACTGATGAAAGTTTATCTAATACCTTTAAAGAAGAATAAACAACTCAACTCAAGCTTGGCCGGTATCAGGCGAAACTAAATGCACTCCACGTCGTAAGCATGTTAGATCCGGCACTGCCATTTGTCTCGTGCCACCCCCCCCCCCCCCACTCACCCCCGATCATATCTTGGATCCGCCCTTAGCACTAGGCACTGTCATGTAATGTCAACACAACTATGTACCCTTGACCCAGCATATAAATAATTTAAGATATGAGTATAATACAAGACTTGACATGGGAATGGGACCTTTTAGTGTCGTTCTCACGACGTAATGTGAATTTGGCGCCCTTAAACATAGAATTTGTATATGGTGCCTTCAATAGACAGGCGACTTTGATCATGTCAATCGACACCTCTTTTAACCACCTGGAGTATAGACAAGGTGCATTAGTTCCGTCGTGTTCGCAAAAAAATAAAATAATGTCTATGGTCACCGCAAACGTCAAATTCATAAAAAATAAAACCCGCCATTTTATTTCGTTTTCTACATGGTCTCACCGTTCGCTAGAATATTGATCATTGGAATGGGAAAAAATATCGAAGATACTGTCAATAGTGCAGCTTATCTACGCAGCTTATCTACATATTTCAATTCCATGCATTTTGTACCTACTTTTCCAATTTTTTTTTTAAAGACTACTCCCGCAGTTTTTACAGGCCCTGTATCTCGGGGAACTTTACAAACAGTCACGGACACAAAGTACACCCAGACTCGGAACAACAATTTGTGGATCACACAAAGTGGTGTCCTGTGTGGGAATAGAACCCACAACCTCTTGCGTAGCTGTCGGACACACTCCCACCGCGGCACAAAGGCACGTCATGTCATTAACGACATCGCTATTCGAATATGCCTTTGTCTAGGCCCCCTGATCAGGCACTGGCTAAGCCTTTTAAAAAGGAGGTCAAATAAACAAACAAGAAAACAAGTAAAGGTGTTGGTACACAATCTAAGCCGTATATCGATGTCAAGCGTTAACTTCCTGTAGTGCAATGGGTTATAAATCGCAGATGATGCCGTTGCGTAAACGCTGCTTTCACTGTGGTCGCACGCGCAGGGCTGGCCGCAGATAATGTTGCAATAAACATAATCCTATTGGTTACGTTATACCTATTTCCTACTGGTAATACCGCCTCTGCATAAGGTTTACATTGATACCCGGAGTCATTTTTCAGGAGGGGCGGGGTCGTTATTTATAGATCTTGGTGATAAATGCAATAATATAATAATAATACTCTTCTAATATTATTGACCTCTTTTTTTGCATCAGTACTCTAATATGGTGTATAATATAATGGTGGCAGCACCTTACCTGCATATACAGTTTATAAACAGAGAAACATTGTAAACATTGGCAATTTGAAAAGAGTGGCCACAAGTTTTTATTGCCTGTTCTTTTCTCGGGCTTAACCTATTGTTTGCGAACAGGCATTACCAGTAAATGTAGAATCGACTTTTCACAAGTGTAGTATTTTGCTTCCTAAGTGAAAAAAATAAAAAATAAATAATGGGCGGGTTGGCGATCGCAGTAACGCTTTAACGTACGCATGGAACGCTGCTGATGATGTAAGTCTACATAGTATAAAACAAAGTCACTTCAAGCTGTCTGTACGCTTAAATCTTCTAAACTACGCAACGGATTTTGATGCAGTTTTCACTGTCATTTAGATCAATGGTTCCGAACCGGTGGTCCGCAGACTAACGATTACAAACTTCGCGTGCACAAGGTCAAAAATCACACTGATTCAACATTTATTTCATTATTCAAAAAAAAATAGTAGGTATGTTTTTTTATTAAAATAATGTAGCTAGCAAGTTCAAGCCACCTAAGTTTGCGTGTCTAATGTTCGCGCTTAAGCTGCGCACTAGGTGGCGCGAACTGTAGGTACTTTGAGTTTTTGGTTGAAGTTTATTTTCGTATTAATTTAGTATAGAGAACTCTTCTAAAAATAAACGTACATGGTGGTCCCTGCGAACAACAAAGAACTAAAAGTGGTCCCTGTCCAAGAAAAGTTTGGGAACCATTGGTGTAGGTGATGGTTATATGTCTTACTAGCTGTGCCCCGCGGTGTTACCCGCGGTTTATTAGCCTATGTGTTAATCCAGGGTGTCAGCTAACTCCATACTAAATTTTATTAAAATCGCTCCAGCCGTTTAGACGTGAAGAAGTAACAAACATACACACTCACAAACTTTCGCCTTTATAATATTAGTGTGATTCTGTGCACCATGACAAGGTGTTCAAATTTACAAATAGGTAACAGATTGTTTTCAAGCGGAAACCATAGTTTACGTAAACGAATATAATAACTCATGAAAAACATTACCATAAATGTGTTTTAAAATATCTAAACATATAGAAAAAGTTGTTTATCTGCGTGTTTTAACGCAGAAAATAGTTTATGTGTCGATTTTCTTGTTTATATAAACTTTGATTTCGTTGTGAGATTATAATAGGGTATTTTGGTTTAAGTCAAATCTGCCTCTTTTTGAGAAATGTCCAAAAACCACTCGCTCCGTATACTTTTGTATGGAATGCTAACATATGACGTCACGTTTTCTATGGTCAAATCATTTACTTTTAGGGTTTCTTTTTATGATAAAAATTAATAAAGTCGTAATATTATAGATGAACATATTTTTTTAGAATGCTTATTGACATATTTTTACATGTACAATAATTTCATTTTTGAAAAATAGAAACATTTGAAGTCCAGACCCAGGAATCGAAACCGAGACTTCCGTAGCCAAACCGGGGCCGGAATCGAACCACCTATCTGGACTATGTTACTAGACCTCAAATTTCTCTATCCTTTCATGCTCCCTGATTATTGTATTAGTAAAAAAATTGGCAAGAAATGCCTATAAAAATTACTATAATATTTTTACATGGTTAGGATTAAATATTTTATTTTGTTAGTTGTCAAATACCCAATTGTAAAAGTGGACGATTTTTCGACCGATTATAAAAAAGGGAGGTTCTCAATTCGACTTTGATTCGAGTTTGTATGTTTTCACCTGATTACTCGGTAGGTTTTTTTTAAATCAAAACGAAGTATTTCAGTAAAATATGATATCTACAATATTTACGGCACTTTCCCTCCGTGTAGCATGGTTTTGGGACACCCTGAATATTCATCAAATCAAAATATATAATTACTAGCTGTCCCGCGCAACTTCGTCTGCGTAAATTTTCCCCGTTTTTGCAACATTTTTCCTTGCTGCTCCGCTACTATTAGTCGTAGCGTGATGTTTTATAGCATAACCTTCCTTGATAAACAGTAAAATATTTTTTCAATTCGGACCCGTACTTCCTGAGATTATCGCGTTCAAACAAACAAACAAACTCTTTCAACTTTATAATATTATATTAAAGTTATAAATGTTAGGGGTGGTCAACCCTTATCACTTAGGGGTATGAAAAATAGATAGTAGCCGATTCTCAGACCTACTGAATATACATATAAAATTTCATAAAAATCGGTCAAGCCCTTTCGGAGGAGTATGGTAACTAACATTGTGACACGAAAATTTTATATATAAGATGTTTTGAAGTGATAATAATCTTAACATTTGAAAGCTTACTAATACAAAAATGGCTTTACTGAAATTTTTTATTTTTAAATTTTTTGAGTTACTACCTTATGCGTAGGAGCCCTCGATTTTTGGACCATACAGAAACACTAACAATTTTTTAATAGTAGTGAAGAATGCCACGATCGTTTGTTGCCTATTAGGACCGGACCTATAAGTGATTTCGCAAACAATCTTACTGAAATAAGTAGGCCATCATGTTATTTACAATGTAAAGTTTAATTTTACTACTATATAACAACAGTTTTCTAAATTCTTCGGTAGATATTTTTAGTTAATTTAATTTACATGTGGTTTAATTGAGAATTGAGATACTCGTAGATGTCTGAATCTTAGATAGTTTGTGTAGATATAGTATACTAAGTACGTGGATAGAAATATTTTTGTTTTTAAGCTTTCGCGATTTTTATACATATTAGATATATTTCGGGACTTAATCGCGTGAATTATTTAAAGGTACGAACCTTTTATTTACCCTTTTTTTCAATTCGATCGAAACCTACCTTTAAATAATTCACGCGATTAAGTCCCGAAATATATCTAAGAAATATTTTTTTTGGTAAATCGTGTTATTTGTTGAAATTGTATTTAGATACGAATTACATACTATTTTTTAATATAATGTAATATAATATATTGGGACAACTCACACAACGCTATCTGATCCCAAACTAAGCAGAGCTTGTACACTTACTATGGAAACCAGACAACTGATAAACATACTTATATATTTCTAAATACATACATATTATAGATAAATAACACCTAGACACAAAATAAACCAACGTGCTCATCACACAAAGTCTTATCCTGGGTGGGGATCGAACCCACGACCTCTTGCGTAGCAGTCGGATACACTCCCACCGCGCCACTGAGGCAGTCAAAGTACGTCGATAGATTTGTTTATTTGGTAAATCGTGTTATTTGTTGAAATTGTATTTAAATACCAATTACATACTATTGAAATATGAATAATATTAATCAAAAAACAAAAATGAAAGACTTAAACGAAAATTTAAAAAAATAATCACCCGGTCTCGAACCTTCTGCTTTCGGGAACGCCCGATTTTCGACCTGAGCTATTATTACCTTGTAGATGGTGGCGAAATTCATTTTTCATTCTAATAATATAGTGGCAGTTTTTGATTGCCTGCAAAAACTATATATACATATACAGGATGATTTTTAATATACTAATAACCTTCCGCTCTTAGTTTTTTTACATTACACCAAATAACTAACGTCACATAATTTTTGAAAAACAAAAAAATGAAAAAATCCCTTCAGCACCTACCTCCTACTTTGGTCACAAAACCGACTTCGGAGTCATCTATGTTTCTTTGTCAGGTTTAGGGCGTACAACTCACAATAAACAACGACTTAACTCCAGTAGGATAGTCTGTAGGTGGTTAAGGTAATAACTCCAAAAACAAGTGGTAGGTGATTAAGGGTTAATATCACACCAATAATATAAAGGCGAAAGTTTGTGAGTATATGAGTGTGTATGTTTGTTACTTCTTCACGTCTAAACCGCTAGAGCGATTTTAATAAAATTTGGTATTGAGTTAGCTGACACCCTGGCTTAACACATAGGCTATTTAAACGCGGGTAACACCGCGGGGCACAGCTAGTATTAAATATATTTCAAAACTGATGTTACAAAGTTATTTAGTTTTAAATAAAGAAGCCACAAGCGGGAGGTTATTACAATATTAAAAATCATCCTGTATACAAGAATTGATAGTTTAAAGTTTTTAGATTTCTAGACAGACTTGTTCCAAGTCTAGAATTATATTGAACTTTGAATAAATTAAAGCAGGAGATAGCCAGACATAACCATAAATTAAATTAAGTAGGTATTAAAGTCTCATGGTATTGGACTTTTACTTTTAGATTCACTAAACTAGTCATTACATAGCCATAAAAAGCTACGAAGAAGTCAGGCTAAGCAATTCATTCATCATCAATAGCACCATAACATTGATTCCACTAGGTTACTTTCGGTAGTAAACAATAAATTATGAAACCGATAAAAATTAAAATTTATGAGGAAATAAACATCGATGTTTTGATTTCGAATCATACTCATAACACGAGCCGCCATCATGTGACGTAATATTGGCAAACCAATTCGCTGTCATCTGTCATTAACTCAGTACTATCTCCGAAACTGTCATACTAATAATGGCGGAAAAAATGCGCATAGAAAGTAGCGCCACCTAGTGCTCGTGTATAATGGTTATATTAAAATGGTTTAGTTCCATAAAGCCAGCATCAGTAGTCAGCGACACTGTATTTGACGCCGACTAACACCAATCCGAATGGTCTCTGCCGATATGACGTTATGAACATAAAACATGTTTAAATTTTAATGTTATTTTATAGCAGAAAAGCGTTTTTATTTTGTCGAAATATTTGTTTTTGTGGCTTTTAAACTATTCTTTCGAAGAGTAGAATACCCTATTCAAAACCCACTAATAAAATTGTATAATGTGACGGCCTGTGGTACAGGTTTTCTCACAATCCTTTTACAAGAAAGAAATAAAATTTATGACACTTATAATATTACGCCCTTCCGCCAATATAACTAGTTAAGCTTCACTTTTATTGAGCAAACGACACGAACGTGTGACAAATAAAACTGGTTGTATAGTTTATATTTAGCTTACGTTACGGTAACGTCTGAAGCATTTGAGACCCTGTGGTAACCCGAGATCAAGGAATTAAAGAGTATAAGGGGCTTGGAATTATATCCCCTCCAATAAAGTTTTTGCCTCCCCTTGATCGTCTTGATCCGGCACTAAGGATAAGTAACGTTAGATTGTCAGAGAGGATGTAAAAAAAACTTGGCTTAAGCCAAAGAGAAATTTGTGGTTTATACTCTATCCACACATGACCAAAAAAGATATTTACAAACATACACAATACGGATGAAAAATATACCCTGACTTGGAACAAGAATTATGATTTCCCAGGTGGGAATCGAATCACATTTTTGAATAGCAGTCGTACTCACTCTCCCAGCGCCACCGCGGCAGATTTGTACGTTTATAAAGATTTCCGCCATACTGTGATTATCAAAAAAATAGACGAAATTGAGTTAGGAAGCCATTACAGTTATGTAGTTTAGGAAAGTGGCACGACAGTTATTTTATAAATGCAGAATTTTAATGTAAACAACGGGGACAGTATGTACATGACAGATATTAAGTACGTGGGAGGTCATACGCCTGTGACCTTCAGCCAACACGTGTTTCACCAGGGTTGGTTGTGACATAGAATGATTACTTATTGCTGAATTTTATTCAAACTACTTTAATAGTTCAAGCGTGTTTTAATATAACATCAAAACTGCTGAAGCTATCAGAGCTTAAACTACTAAAGCATTAAACTAATTAGGGCAATATTACATACACTACAAAAGGATTTTTTGATATTTAGAAAATTAAGAATAGCCTAATTTTCTACCCCTGACAAGGTTTTTACCAACGTATCATTATAAATTTGACAGCCTCTGTGGCGCGGTGGGAGTGTATCCGACTGCTACGCAAGAGGTCGTGGGTTCGAGTCCCACACGGGACACAACTTTGTGTGATCCACAAATTGTTGTTCCGAGTCTGCGTTTACTTTGTGTCTGTGACTTGTATGTTTGTGACACAGGGCTTCTACCCTACTGCCCTACTGCGGGAGTCGTCTATTAAATGAAAAAAAAATCTGTCAAATTGCTAGCAGTGAGCCTGATAACCTCTGGAAAAATTGATGGCCGTCAATAAGCTTGATGGAAAAGAATAAACATATGGATACCTATGCGATGGATGGATCAAGTAAAATTCCTTAATGGGATGACAATTATGCCATGAGAACTGCAGGAAATAGGACATCGTAAAATCTAACACGGAAAGTCCGATTAGCTCCTTCAAACTAGACAAGCCCTTCACCGAGTTAAGGACTGTTCATTATTAATATCCAGAGAAAATTTGGCGAAATATGATGTGATATTTCACATCGGTACATCTGCGAAAATATCATACAACAAACTGTATTTATATAGGTACTTCAATGAAAAAGTTTTCTCCCAAATAAGATAGTGTAAGCTAAATATGTTATCCGCTTTAACCACACACGGTAAGCCCTTATTGACAGTCAATAAAAATAGATGGGAAGCTGATAAATAATTTGCATAAACACTGCCTCGCACTATAATTTAATTATCGTGATTTTTTAGGTGAAGTCACATCCTCTTTATAGTGTGTTCGCTAAGTGTTTTAATTAGAACTTCGATTAAACGTCAAAGTTATTGTCAAAGTCAAAATACTTTATTCACTTAGGTTACAAAATGCAACTTTTATGCACGTCTGCAATATTTATGTACGTCTTATAAAATTTGGAATTGAATATAAGCAGCGGTAGCATAATGGTTAAAGCATCGGGTTCGCAATTGTCAGGTCGCGAGTTCGAATCCTACCCATCATACTACCGAACCCACCGTGAACCCACTTCCCTATCACAAGCCATTGAGCTGGAGAGTGTAACCCAAAATTCCACATGGCAAAAAAAATTGGTCGTCTGTAAACTCGATAATTTTAATTGATATCATCATTAGAAAACATTAATGACATATCGCCATTAGCTTTGCTTGGCAACCAATCATGTCACTGCAACCGCCATTCGATGTTGCGTAGCAACCAATTAAAACCGTGACTTTTTTAGACAGTTTTTCGTGAGTGCAGCCGGTCATCAATTTATAACACGTTATCACGTAAAAATATAAAAAAAAAAATCGAATCGCATGTTGCCTTTACAATCTTCTGTATTTTTGTAAGTTGATGCTCCCATCCACACCGTAGGATTCATTTAAAACTTGATTATACCAGTTTACGTACTATGGTTATTGCTTGCGTGAGTTTTAATGGTGTAATAGTTGCAGCACCTTACTGGCTTGACTGTATATAATACAAATATATTGTAAAGAATGGCATTTAAAAAAAAAGTGGCCATGAGTTTTTATTGCCAAGTTCTTTTCTAACGGCTTTACTGTTGCGAACTTGGCATTAAATGTAGAATCATTCTATTCCAAATTTTGTCACACGTTCATAAGCGTTGCATTTGTAACCTAAATGAATAAAGTATTTTGACTTTTGAGGTAAAGCCAGTGAAAAAGGAATTTGGCAATAAAATTCATGGCCACTCTTTTAAAATATCAATTATTACAATAAATTTGTTTGTACCTATATAATTATAAATTAAAATATTGCATAGTAAATCTCCTGGCATTTCTAATGCCAAACAACAGTAACGGCTGATTACCGTTTAAAATTTGATTACCGCGTCAAAACTAATAATAGATGTACTATCATTGTCATTTATAATGTGATTAATGGCCACTTAGGCACACGTCAGCTAAAACGTTTAACAGTTACGACTAGACTTTCACAAATATTTGCATAAATATAATCGCAAGACAAAGCGTAATTTTGCACAGCTGCATTTTAATATTATGATAAATTGCTCGTATATTATTAAAACGAGTCTGTGAAACTTCTACTAATCTTGTACATAAAAATGAAAGTCCTGAGTAGTCCTGACTCATTCAATCACTCATCAACGTAACTAGTTTCCCCCCGCGACTCCAATCGCATGTATGTGGGCTATTGAAAAAACTATCGAATGTCCTTCCCCGAAACTCTAATTCCCTCCATACCAAATTCATATAAATCGATTTAGCGTGAAAAGGTAACAGATAGAGTTACTTTTACATTTTTAATATTAGCGTGGATTTTACAGAGATCTTTTATAAGATAGAGATGGAATAACAAAGGATTCTAGGAAACTTGAACTGTGGGGTGCATTCATGTATATTTATACAAGACTAGCTGTGCCCTGCGGTGTTACCCGCGGTTTATTTGCCTATGTGTTAATCCAGGGTGTCAGCTAACTCCACACCAAATTTTATTAAAATCGCTCCAGCCGTTTAGACGTGAAGAAGTAACAAACATACACACTCACATACTCACAAACTTTCGCCTTTGTAATATTAGTGTGATTACTAGTTGTCCCACGGCACTTCGTCTGCGTAAAATTTCCCCGTTTTTACAAGATTTTTCATTGCTGTTCCGCTGCTATTGGTCGTAGATATCATTGCTTTTTTGTTTCAATGCAACGAATTTTAATTCAATACGAATGTAGAAACAACACTCAACTTCCGACAGGCAAATCACAAACAACGAACTGATAACTAAACACAAACAATAAGAAATAGTCTATTACTTACAACTTTCCATTTATATAAAACTACGTTCACTTTTCTCATTTAATGTATAAAAAGTTATTTAAAACTAGTGTCTTGTTATGTAAAGAAACGTAATATTGCATAGTCATGAACGGTGGTAAGACAATTACGTAAGTGCCCCATAGTCCAATTTCAAACCAACATCTGAGACGACAACAATCTAAACCAAACCCTAACATTAATAACTGAAGGTTGTAAATCCTATGATATTAAACTATTGTTTAGTAGACCGAATGCAAACCAACATTTGAGATGATAACAACCTAAAATAAACTTTAACTTTTAAAAAGTAAGATTGAAAATTCCGTGCCAAAGTTTAACTAAAGGTAACGGTGAGGAATCACTACCAAGATTAGTACTTTCAACCGTATGTCTCAATTTCAAGATTGAATTTCGATTGTTATTTTCTCAGTAGATTTGTGCTGCACAAAAGAGCTTCTAAAACGAAACGTCAATCACATTAAAGAATGAAAGTAAACATATTAATGTAGGTTAGATTCGATTGGGTACTTTTGAAAAAAAAAACTCTTTTAATATCTTGACATGAGCCTGTGATGTAAGTTGTCTATGGCTCAAAAGCCTTTCTTTTTAATTTTTAGCACATCCGTCTGAATAAGTTTGATACCATTTTTTTAGTATTTTTATAGGCATTTCTTGCCAATTATTTAACAAATACAATAATTTATTTCATTTTTGAAAGATAGAAAAATTTGAAGACTCAGGAATCGAACCCGAGACTTCCGTAGCCAAACCGGGGCCAGAAGCGAACCACCTATCTGGACAATGTTACTAGACCTCAAATTTTTCTATTCCTTAATGCTCGCGAGTTGGGCCCTCGCATGCGCCATCTAGTCGGTAGATAAAGAACTATCACGGCTTTTGTTATTGCTTCGTTACAGAGAGCTCTGTTGATGCTCTCTGTAACGAAGCAATAACAAAAGTCGTGATAGTTCTAATACTTTTTTTTTTATTTGGGTATTTTAATGAAAATAAATTAAAGTGAAGATGTACCGGCCAGCTGACACTTATGTTTAACTAGCTGACCCGCTCAACTTCGTCTGTGTATTTTTTTTCCGTTTTTGCAACATTTCTCATTGCTTTAAAACAAATAGGTACCTACCTACTTGATTGACTTTGTGGAATCTGTACAACAGCTTCGCAAGAGGTTCGATTACCACATGAGACACTACTTTGTGTAATCCACAAATTGTTGTTGCGAGTGTGAGTGCAGTTTGAGTTCGTGATTTATATGTTTACTAATATTCGCTCGCGGCTCCGCTCGTGTGGATGTCGGTTATCGCGATTAAAACTATTCTATGACCTTCCCTGGGATTCTAATGATCTCCATACCAAATTTTATTAAAATCGGTTAAGCGGTTTATGCATAAAAAGTTAACAGACAGATATACTTATTTAATGTCTATACTAATATTACAAAGCTGAAGAGTTTGTTTGTTTGTTTGAACGCAGTAATCTCAGGAACTACTGGTCGGAATTGAAAAAATATTTTTTCGTTGGGTAGTCCATTTATCGAGGAAGGCTATAGGCTATATAACATCACGCTACGACCAATAGGAGCGGAGCAGCAATGAAAAATGTCGTAACGCTAAGGAAGATAACGAGTATAAGTTGAGTTACGTGTACCAACACGTTACACAACTTAGGTACTTAAACAGTATCTTGAAAGTTTCAAATAAGAACTTGTGTTAATTGGGTATTTGACTACTATCAAAATAAAATATTTTTTAATAACCATGTAAAAATATGTCATAAAGTATTCCGAAAAAATATATTCATCTATTAATTTAACGTGTTTATTAATTATTAATAATAAAGAAAAACACTAAAAGTAAATAACTTGACCATACAGATTTGTACGGAGCGGGTCGTTTTTGACGTTTCTTAAAAAGAGGTTGATTTGACTTCAGTCAAATACCCTATTAATAGGGGTTGATTTTTAGAACTCGTCGACTCCTAAAATCAGTTTTTATTTATCCACTTTGGGAACCCTGGTGTAGACGCTACCGGACGATCTTCGTCCATTGTTCAATGAAAATAAGCGGGCTGATGCAATTTTTGTTTGTCAGTCCTTTCATTTGTGTACTAACTGCCTGCCCCGGTTTCGCACGGGTGTAAACATTCTCTAAAATTAGGATGGCACCCAATCGTCTTAATTTTAAATGGAAGGTACTTGTGTTTCATGAAAATGTGTATGCATGAAAGAAGTATAGTATGAATGTAGAATGAATGTCAAGTTAACTTGAGGGCTCCTATGGGGCTGGCATAGTCACTGAAGCCCGGTTATCCAAATAGATTAAAAAAAAAACAAGGAAGGTACGCACTAGTAACTGTAATATTTGTCTGTATCTATGTATTTATTTATGTATGTATGTATGTATTTTTGTAAGTTTGTATAGTTATATTGTATTTCAGTATTTATTTTATATTCTCTATCTAGCTATTTTTATTTGTGTGTTATGTAAGAATAATATAAAGTTTTTAATTTACAATTAGTTTACAGCACCTACACATTCCATTTCTACATCACCCCAAGGTAGACTGGCAGAAATTGCTTTTAGCATAAAGTCCACCTTTGTACAACTTTGTGCATAAAGTTTTAGATAAATTAACATCGTAGTTTTTTATCCCTTAAGTTACTAATTTTTTGACAATAAAATATAGCCTATGTTACTCCCCGATAATGTAGCTTTCTAATGGTAAAAGAATTTTTGAAGTCGGTCAAGTAGTTTCGGAGCTTATTCAATACAAACAATCAAATCTTTCCTCTTTATAATACTTAGTATAAGTATAAATGAGTATACGTATGTAGAGAGATTACGTGTTAATGAACAACCCAGTTTAATTATTACGGTCGACTTTTTAACTGGCTTAGACAAGTAATCAAAAAGCGTTTAGACTTGACTGATGTCTTAATTTTCGTACTATTTGTAAGTAATTAACTTAACAAGTTTGCACTAATTACAGTAACTAAGTATTTTTCTGGAAAGGTAGGTTTTAGTGGTTTAATCTATGAGGTAATCTAGAACTAGGTTGCGCCCGCGGCTCCCCCCGCGTGGATGTCAGTTATCGCGATAAAAACTATCTTATGTCCTTTCCTGGGATTTAAACTATATCCATACCATATTTTATCTAAATCGGTTCAAAGGCATGCAAACGTAACATGAAGACAGAGTTACTTATAAGAGTTATTTTTAAGTTATTGTATATCTTAAACTAACTGTCGCCTGTTGTACATAGGACGAGCTGACTCGCGCAACTTCGAATGCGTTTTTGCAACATTTCTCATTGCTGCTCCACTCCTATTAGTCATAGCGTGATGTTTTACAGTCTATAACCTTCCTGGATAAATGGGCTATTCAACAGTAAAATAATTTTTCAATTCGGACCCGTAGTTCCTGAGATAATCGCGTTCAAACAAACGAACTCTTCATCTTTATAATATTAGTATAGATTAGTATTTTTGTTTATAGAAAAGCAAGCTTAACTCCACAACATTAAAAAATCTAAAAGCCACAAATTATTATATCAAAATTTTAATACTGTTAAGTACTCAATAATCAGAAATAAGTAGAGCATATCGGTTGTGTTTAATTACACTCCATAACGAGCCTGTTATGTAATTACTGAACCAATAACTAGTTAATTTTAGTATTTAATACTAAACAAGTTCAAGTTAATTGTAATTTAGCATAAACTACCAGTAATAAGTTCAATTCATGCACAATTTCGTGTTTATTAATAACTAGCTGACCCGCTCAACTTCGTCTGCGTAAATTTTCACCGTTTTTGCAACATTTTTAATTGCTGCTCTGCTCCTATTGGTCGTAGCGTGATGTTATATAGCCTATAACCTTCCTCGATAAATTGGCTATTTAATAGTAAAAGAATTTTATAATTCGGGCCAGAAGTTCCTAAGATAATTGCGTTCAAACAAACAAACACTTTAGCTTTATAATATTAGTATAGATTATGATCATTTTTTTTACAGACGACTTCCGCAGCTGGCTACAAGCCCTGTATCTCGGGGGACTTTACAAACATACAAGTCAAAGTACACCCAGACTCGGAACAATAATTTGTGGATCACACAAAGTGGTGTCCCGTGTGGGAATCGACCAAGACCTCTTGCGTAGCAGTCGGACACACTCCCACCGCGCCACAGAGGGAGATTTATGTAGCACATGGCAAGAAAATATTACAAGCCGGAGCCTAGCTACCGCCATATCAATTTTGCACAGTGTCGTCAATTTTGAAAAGTGTCCCACAGTGCCAGCGACTAACACGGATGAGTAAATAGTAAATTTGTGCGAGAGACACAGAGACCCCCCAACAAATTTTTAAACAGGGCGTCGAAGGCAAGCTACGCCTTTGATTACAAGAATGTGTGTTCTTATATTGATCGACAGAGAATCGTCTTATATCAACGTCAACTGATCGTCTTAAACTAATAATAGGCGAATTTTAGTAGTAAACAATAAATTATGAAATTCGATTAAATCTAAAATGAATGTAGAAATAAACATAGATATTCTATTTTCATAAACCAACGTGATATTATACATATATATAGATTAAATTAAAATTAAAAGTTGGTATTTTTATGTGTATATCACGTGACATAAAACATGAGTCGCCATCGTGTGACGTAATATAGGCAAACCAATTCGCTGGCATCTGTCAGTACTGGACATTTTCAGTTAGTAATAATAATAGCGGAAAATATACGCATAGATAGTAGCGCCACCTAGTGCTCACGGAAATTAAATATTGGTAACGTTGCCTTGTAGCCAGCATAGATGGCACTGTATTTGACGCAGACGTTATGAACATGGCAAGCTGCGTTTTCGCGGTAATAAAATATCTTTAAATTTTAATGTAATTTTATAGCAGGAAAGCGTGTTTATTTTGCATTTTGCTTTTGTGGCATTTTATTAGAAAATCAACATTTTGAACTATGAAAGAATAGATTAAAATGTTGATTTTATAGAAACCCTAATAATACCCTATCGTCTTCTATTGTACGTCTCCTAGGCGCGCACTAAGCAGTTTGGCTGCGGCAACCAGTCGAATATATGTAACTGAGCCCGCGCAGATAGGCAGTCACGAAATTCTTGTTGGCTGCCGCAGTCAAGTTGCCTAGTGCACGCCTAGCTCTAAACTACTAGTGTTCTTTAACTTGTGTACATCTTCAACAGATGCTCGCCTATCAAGTATCTGCTTAAAATGTCTATTGTCTCAATATCTCATGAAGGTGTAAATCATTATATCGTGACTGGCCCAATAAGGTTCCCAAAAATGTGGCTACAATTTTTTAATGTTTTTAGTCTTGTAAAGGTTTCACACCACCCCCCTCCCTTCCCCCATCAATGGTTTCTAAACAAATTTTTTAAGCCAACATCCAACGGCGACACACACGATGTACAGGGGAGGTATTTTAGTTATTTAGGCTACTAGGCCAACCCGCCCCCCCCCCACCCCCGCCTTCCATTCACAATACAAACGAAAAACACAGACGGCGTCTAAACTGTTTTTTATGACACGATGCCTTAATATATATATTTTTACATACGATAAAGGAACGTGTAATTTTTATACAAAACGTTTATGATTGGCCGCCGATTCTTATATAACCTGGCTAAATAGACTTACCTGAGTCAGTCCAAGCCTGTAGCTAGTCATACTAGGTCCAAGTTAGCCGCATGTCGTCAACCTACTAACTGTCTGACTTATTTTAGATGTTCAATCCTCAACCCACAAGACAGATGACTTTTACACTAAAAGTTTGTAATATTCCATACAAGAATAGTTTTGTAAAATTTAGACATTGTTAAGTATATGCTAGACTTACCTGAGTCAGTCCAAGCCTATAGCTAGTCACGTCCAGGTCCAAAGTAAGCAGCATGTCGTCTACAATCTGTCTGTCTGACAGTGTGTTCTGTTGAGGAGTCTCCGTTTCTTCACTCTCCGACGTCGCTAAGAGACGGTACCTGTTGAAAGTTGTGCTATTAGTTATAATGGTTGTAGGAACTTACTTGTTCCTATCATTGTATACAAATATTAGTTACAAGCTGTCACGCACAACTTCGTCTGCGTAAATTTTGCCCCGTTTTTGCTACATTTCTTATTGCTGACCCGCTCCTATTGGTCGTAGCGTGATTTTAAATAGCCTGTAGGCTTCCTCGATAAATGGGCTATCCAACAGTGAAATAATTTTTCAATTCGGCTCAGTAGTCCTGAGATTACCGCGATCAAACAAACTCTTCAGCTTTATAATATTAGTATAGATTATTGGTCTCTCCTAACTTCGATCGACTTGCCTGTTGGTCTAGTGTTTAGTGACCCTGACTGCTTCGCCCAAGGGCGTGGGTTCGATCCCCACTCAGGATAAAACTTTGTGTGATGAGCATGAGGGTTTATTCTGTGTCTGGATGTTATTTAAGTATAATATGTATGTATTAAGAAAAATATAAGTATGTTTATCAGGTGTCTGGTTTCCATAGTCCAAGCTCTGTTTAGTTTAGGATCAGATGGCGTTGTGTGAGTTGTCCTAAGATATTATACAAGTTCTTATTAGAGATAAGCCAACTACACAGGAGGCAATATAGTAGAGTAGAGTAACTCTATTCTCAACTCATAGACAGATTGGACTGAAATTCGACACGACCGGAGACGGGCTAAAGAGAAGAGTGACATTTTTTAAAAAAGGTCACCCATCTATGCACTGACAGTGGTAACGTTGCTTAGCCTCGCAGATATCTTAATCTTCTCAGTCGGTTTGGCAAGTTGTTTTTTCACTGGTTTTACCTTTCGCAAACTTGGGACTATTCCAAATAATGCCAGATGTCAATAAGAGTTGTATTTTTAAACGTGATTAAAGTACTTCGGCTTTGAATAAAGAGAGATTCATTTCACAAAAAAACTTAATAAAATAACTTACCGGCGAGCAAATTCAGAAAGCGGCATGTGTTCTGGGAAGCCTTGTTTGTATAATCTTGCTGCATCCAGTAGTTGGAAACCACGGAACTGCGAACAAAAAAATATAATCAACAATCAAAATCGCTTCCGCAGTAACAGGTGACTTTATAATCATGCACCCAGACTGGGTACAACAGTCTGTTAATCACAGGAAGTGGTGTTCCGTGTGGGAACCGAACGATTAGTAGATAAGGCTATAAATAAGGTAGTTGACTACAATAAAAGTAAATTATTTAATACTAATCAGGTAGGTAATAGTAGATCTTAAAATGCTCTGAAAATAACTGTTCTTTTACATTTTAACACGTTTTTGAAGTTAAAAGCATGAAAACGAATACCAAAAGTAATGACGATAGGAACTTATGACGTCATAGGTTGTTATTCCATACACATTTCTATAGAGCTTGTCGTTTTGACATTTCATAAAAAGAGACTGATTTGACGTCAAAACGATGCGCCCCGTACTAATTTATATGAAATACAAAACAATGACGTCATTCTTTTGTATGGTCAAATCATGTGGTTTCAATGTTTGTTTTGATGTTTATAAACTCATGACAACGTACAATTGCAGAGAAACATTGTTTTTCAGAATATTTTTGCAAATGCTATTTCCAGTATAGTGTAAAATAATTTATTGTTATTGTAGTCATCTACCCAATTGTAGGTAGGTAGCCATGTGGTAGCGGCTTAAGAATAGTGCCACCCCATCTCTTCCCGTGGGTGTCATCAAGGCGACTAAGGGATTTCCCACCGGAGCTTTGGAGGATAGGCAGCAACGTCCTCTGTGTACTTTAAAGCCTTACTGCTCACGCCAACCCGCTCGCCAAGCGTAGTGATTATGGCAAATACCCTCAGGATTTATAATAAGTAGATTCTACTGGAGAGACCCGTGCTCAGCAGTGGGACATAATATGGGTAAGCTATAAGTTACCTGTGATCTCAACAAGGGCACATTGACGTCATCAATGACGTCACTAGGCTGTGTGGTGAGCAGACAGCACACGAAGTGCACGCCGCCGGCTCCGCAGCGCCGGAGCGTGTCCACTATACCGTCCGCTACGAACTTCGCTTGGAGAGCCGTCGATCGACGCTTCATGCCTGCTGTACCTGTGGAAGAAGTATTATAGAACTTACAATTTCTTATTTGTCTACACTCTAATTCAATATTTAGCGTAAGTGAATAACAAACATTCATCCACTTAAACATGTATCCATTCATACATCTGAACTTTCGCTTTTAAATGTATTTATTTATATATTTTTAAAAACATTTACAATACCATTACAGAATTCCCAATGCGGTATTACAAGCTACATAGATTTAGTAGGTACATAATAATTATATCTCAATAATTATATCTATACTAATATTATAAAGCGGAAGAGTTTTTTTGTTTGTTTAAACGCGCTAATCTAAGGAACTACTGGTCCGATTTGAAAAAATCTTTTTTTTTTGGATAGCCTATTTATTGAGGAAGGCTATAGGCTATATAACATCACGCTACGACTAATAGGAGCGGAGTAGCGACGAGAAATGTTGCAAAAACGGGGAAAATTTGCGCATACGAAGTTGCGCGGGACAGCTAGTCTATACTAATATTATAAAGTTGAAGAGTTTGTTTGTTTGAACGCGGTAATCTCAGTAACTGTTCTACTGATCCGAATTGAAAAGTTCTTTCACTGTTGGATAGGCCATTTATCGAGGAAGGCAATAGGCTATATAACATCATGCTACAATAAATAGAAGCGGAGCAGCAATGAAAAATGTTGCCAAAACGGGGAAAATTTACGCAGATGAAGTTGCCCGGAACAGCTAGTAATATTATAAAGCGGAAGAGTTTTTTTGTTTGTTTGTTTGTTTAAACGCGCTAATCTCAGGAACTACTGGTCCGATTTGAAAAATTCTTTTTTTGTTGGATAGCCTATTTATTGAGGAAGGCTATAGGCTATATAACATCGCGCTACGACTAATAGGAGCGGAGCAGCGACGAGAAATGTTGCAAAAACGGGGAAAATTTACGCATATTTGACTCAATAGATATTAGAACAATTTATTTATAGGGTAGTCTATTCTGTTTGAAAGAATAATCTAGAATTTATTATCTTTCTGTCGGCGTGTTTGTGCACTTATCACGCAAGAACTGCTGCACCCAAATTGTATGTAGTTTTCACAGACATATTCTTACGGGTCTAGCTTTCAATCTGGTACATGGTTTCTTAATGGTACCGGTCCTAAGCCGTTACCAACTCCGCCACCGAAACATGTCCGCCAAAGTCGAATTTAGCCTCCACATGATACGATTTTATGGCAAAACAAAATCTTTATGCCAAATGTCATCCAGATCTTTTCAGCCGTTTTTGCGTGAAAGAGTAACAGACGTACACCCATCCTCACAAACTTTTATAACTGCCTCTGTGGCGCGGTGGGAATGTGTCCGACTGCTACGCAAGAGGTCGTGGGATTGATTCCCACACGGGACACCACTTTGTGTGATCCACAAAGTGTTGTTCCGGGTCTGGGTGTACTTTGTGTCCGTGACTGGTATGTTTGTAAAGTCCCCCGCGACACAGGGCTTGTACCCTACTGAGGGAGTCGTCTTTCAAATAAAAAAAAAAATGCGTTATTAGTAATGATTAACAAGGACGTTATGAAGTGTTTTAAAGTTGCCGTGATCGTACCACCTTGCCCTATAAATTAATAGCATACGACGACACGCCACCAAAACTTGAAATAACAGAAGGTAATTACCAGAAGTCAAAGTTCGTCTAATAGACGAAGCTCGCCTCAGAGTGGAGGCGTCCCCCACCGCCGCCGACCACGCGCTGATGCCGCACGCGCCGCGGGACCACGACGACAGGCGACCTATCTCCTCACTGGGAATAAGTTAAATACATTAAAATCATTATCTATACTAATATTATAAAGCTAAAGAGTTTGTTTGTTTGAACGCGGTAATCTCAGGAACTACTTTTTATTTATTTATTTTATCCAACTTATACTAACAGATAATCTAACTACATATTTAAGTTTTAAGATAAGTACATGACATATTATTTAGTATAAATTTATGAAATTATACAATATCTAATATCAGTTTTTTTTTATAACTTTATAAGATACATAAAGTAGGGACAAGATAATAGGTCACTTTTGACAGATGTCAGTTTTATATTCATAGTGAGGTGACCTGCTTAAAAACATCGATTAAATGAATGAATCGAATGAATCGATACAGACTTGAAACATATGTGAATTTTAAAAATGATCATGCGAATCCCTGTCCCATTATTATTTTTTCTTTCATAAATTAAAGGAGCAAAATAAGACAAGTACCTACGTAATTTAACAAAAAAATTGCTTTTATTCACTTGAACTATCGGAACTGCTATCTTCATCACTGCTGTCAGCACTCAGAGATATTATTAATTCATTTTCAATAATATTGTCTATTCTCACATCTCGTTCAAAATCTTGTAAAATTATTTTCTTTGTCTTCTCCACGACTTTTCGCCAGTCTTCTGTAGTGACTTCTGCACATGCAGTTTGTAGCAGAGTCATCATTTTAGCAGTACTGAAGGGTGGTTCAGTATTGTTCCGCGCTGCATGACCCTTTATTTGTGCCCAAATAAGCTCGATGGCGTTATACTGGCAATGGTAGGGAGGCAATGCTCTAGGGCTAGTTCATCGATTACATAGCGGAGCTTGGACGGCTTAGTTGCTTTTACCAGATTTAACAACTCAACTTTTAATAAAGTTGGACTTGCCTCCACACCATTTCTTACCAGCCACGAGACAATTTCTTGCTTTTTATTTGCTTGAGTTGGTGGTTTATCAACTTGTACAGAATGATACGGAGCATTGTCCATTATAATTTTCGATGGGTTTTCTAAGCTGACTAGCAGCTTCTCAAACCACTCTTTAAAAACATCAAAGTTCATTTCCTCATGGTAATCTGTTGTAGTTTTAGAGGCGAATGCGAGGAGGCAGTCTGGAATAAAACCTTGAGAAGCTGATCCCGCGTGACATATAATAAGTCGGGCTCCTTTTCCCGATGGAACTTTTGAGGTGGAGGCCGCTGTATCATCGGTCCATGTCCGCGCAACCGTATGGTTCGCATTCAACCATGTTTCGTCAATAAACACGACATTGTCCCAATCCGTAATTTTATTTACCTGACGTAAGAATGTTATTCTCTTCAAAATAATATCGTAGCGTTCTAGCAGGATTTTCCGCTTGTCGGATTTTTTAAATCTAAAGCCAATCGATTTCAAAACCTTTGATAGAGACGATTTGCCTCCAAAAAATAAGCCTGCGCCTTTTAACGAACTCAATAGCTTTTCCCGTGTAGGATATTCTTTTCTCGAGTAATATCCATAAATGTGGTTGCGAATTGCAGCAGCATCAAAATTATCAACGTCAACAATTTTCTTGTCCCTCTTTCGTTTTTTCGGTGTACGTAAAGTATTATCTTCTGAGCCTGATGGTCCGTATTTCTCTTTCAGAATTTGAGTTACTGTCTTCTTCCCTATTCCCAATGCTTCGGCAACGCGTTCTCTCGGTGGTTTCAATGGTAAAAGAGGCCCATCGTTAACTGATTCACGTCCAAAATAATTGTACAATTTCAGCACTAGTTCGCGAGATTGACTGTTTAGAGTTTTCCCTCGTTTCGACATAGTAGGACTGTAATGTTTTTCTTGTTTAATAATCGTTAAGCAATCGGAGTCCAATTTGTAGCCAGGTAAACGTAGTCAGTAAGATCAGTTCAATGAAAAAGCCGGATCAGAAGAAAATAACAGAGAGCACACCAAAAACGCACAGTCACTTCGCACAACAACAAAAGACTGCGTCATCATCATGTTATGGCGACATGACATACGTCATCGACAGGCACTGGTGTTGCCAGCAACATCCACCTAAATTGCACCCAACATCAATGACCTTTCTATTTAGTTATTTTTTTGTATTTTCATAGTTAGTTAAAAGAATAATAAATATGTATAATTAGGTTTTATTATAATCACAACGTGGTTATAAATTTATGGTGATTTTTCTTCACAAGTAATCATTGCATTCGATTCAACTTACAATCCTATCAGCTTTCGATTTTTATAGTAACATCCCTAGTGTTTAAAAAGAAAAAGGGTTGACTGACGCAACATTGTAACGACGTTCAGTTCTTTAGATCAGAAATTGTTTATTATGTTTAGAATGGTTTATTAGTGAAAGCAAATCGTAAAATTACTCGTATCGGTCATTATTACAATAAATATGTAAACGTAATTGAAAAAAGTTAAGCAATTGTGCAGTTCTTATTTTATGCCCGCCGTTACAAGGTTACGTTGTTGAATTTTGATGAAATGTCAAAAGTGACCTATTATCTTGTCCCTACTGTAGTTACATTTATTCTATTCTAATGGTACTAGGAGTGGCAATAGTCTCCAAGTACTGACAAGCTGCAGTCAGGAATCTCGGTTCCGTATACATAATTAAATATATCTACTGTTTCATCACTCAAAAGAAGATACTATAGATCCAAATTGAAAAATTATTTTACTGTTGGATAGCCCATTTATCGAGGAAGGTTATAAGCTATATAACATCACACTACGACCAATAGGAGCGAAGCAGCAATGAGAAATGTTGCAAAAACATGGAAAATTTACGCAGACGAAGTTGCGCGGGACAGTTAGTCATCCATATGGGCGTACCCAAGGGTTGGAGTTGAAACGAAAAAAAAATCAAAATTCTTTATTCACTTAAGATGCAAAATAACGCTAGTAATACGTCGGGATTCTATATGTACGTGTAATGCCAAGCTCGCAAACAATAGCTACAGTCGGAGAAAAGAACATGGCAGTAAAACAATTTCGGCCACTCTTTTCAAATTGCCAATTTTACAATGTTTGAATGTATATAAACTTGATATGGGGGTAAGGTGCTGCCATTAATATACTATACACCATATTAAAGGACTGATGCAAACTATATTATTAAAAAGTTGAAACATGAAATAAATTAAAATCAGCTTTAGTGGGTACAACATAGTAGGAGCATCTACTTACAACAAAGGAAAAAACTATATGTGCTTAAATATTGGCCACAGTACTTGTAACGAATGGTTGAATATAAAAATTAATAGGCTGCTGTTTGGACAGCTGTTCCCCCCTCCCCGAAACTGTCAATCCCCCTAACAATTTATCAGCATATTTAGGGGTTGTCATGTACCCTTAATATTAATTGCTTATGTCTAACTTAATATATCTTGGCACCCTAAAATTCATTCAGTCTGGTGCACTCAATACACCTGAGTAAATTAACTGGGTAAATTAAGTCTACCAGAGCTAATATTTCATTGGTTTATTTATTAAAAAAAAAAAATCGGTTGTCTGTAAAGTCGGTTTACTGACGATAGTTGAACGTGACAACGTCATAAGAAAATACTGATGGAATGGTTTCCTGCCGAACGCGGAGGCCGATTGTGCCTCTTTGTCGCTCGTTCCGCGCTCTCGCTTGCACTTAAATGGAACGCCTCAAAGCGAGGTAACGCCTCATGAGTAATGTTTTTTCGTGGGTTCAGCCGGCTCCATCGAATTATAAGACGTTGTCACGTCAAAAGTAATCAAATTTAATTATACATCAGGAGGTAAAAACTTAGCCATTTAACAAAAAAATGCATAACAACTATGGCGCCATAAAAAGTGCATGCACTGTGCCCTGTGTGTCCTCTTGATTGCCTTGTGTCCTATTCGATGTTATTAAAATAAAACAATATTAAAAACAAACCAACTCACTTCTGACTCTCCTGAAGCAAAGTCAACGATTTCTTAGTGACAGGATTCTCCCGGCTCGCCTTCACCCATCCGCTGACATCATACAGAACTGGGTTTGTGCCCTACAAACAAACAAAAAGTTATTATAATAATCTTCCTAATAAAGCCCCTAACGGTCAAGTATGTGCACTTGACCGTTAGGGGCTGGTATATCAGTCAAACAGCACAAAAGATTGTCACGGTTAAGTTTTTAGAACATATCATTAGAATCTTCATATTTCTACCCACATTTGGGTATTTTTAGGGTTCCGTAGCCAAAATGGCAAAAACGGAATCCTTATAAAGTCGCAGTCAAAATACTTTATTCATTTAGGTTACAAATGCAACGCGGAGGTCACATAACATTTGGAATATAATTTCTTAATTCTACATTTAATGCCAAGTTCGCAAGAGTAAAGCCATGAGAAAAGAACTTGGCAATAAATACTCATGGCCACTTTTTTTAAATGCCATTATTTACAATATATTTGTATATATACAGCAAAAAACTTTTTAACAAAAAATATTACCGACTTCAAAAATAAATACAAGGCAACTAAAAAGCAAAAAAAAATATACCTAGAATAACAAAAACAAATTAAACATTTTGAAGTTGGTGCCATGAAATAGTAGTCTTTATGTTTTATTCGGCACCAACTTCAAAATGTTTAATTTGTTTTTGTTATTCTAGGTATATTTTTTTTTGCTTTTTAGTTGCCTTGTATTTATTTTTGAAGTCGGTAATATTTTTTGTTAAAAAGTTTTTATTTCTCACTTTTTAGTGGGTTGGTTTATAATTCCCTTAAATTACAATAGGCTTATGTCATCTGCTCAAATCCTTTTACGAAATATTGCTTGCCCCGATGCAGGGCCGTTAATTGTTGAGGAGTTCACTATCAGCTTTATTACATTGTATAGTAGTAGTATATCGAGATTAAAGTGCTACTCAATTCCATATTAAAGTACTTAATTGAATCGCAAACTGTGAAATATTGAATAGGTCTGCTCGTAATTTTTGGTCTTCATCAGCAGTTCCACTTCACCAATTGGTGTTTTTTAAGAGTAAATGCACGAATCACTATGAAATATACCTAAATTACTGTAGGTGTGCTTTTAATATTTTAAGAGTTCCCTCGATTTCTCCAGTGCCCATCATCAGATCGTGATCTAGGGACAATGGGACCAACTTGGAAGTATACCCTTTCAAACACAAAAATATTTTTTCAAATCGGTCCAGCCGTCTTTGCGTAATCGGTGAACAAATATACAAAAAAAAAAAAAAAAAAAAATACAGACGAATTGAGAACCTCCTCCTTTTTGAAGTCGGTTGAAAACCAGTAAGGTGCTGCAACCATTACTCCATGAAACTCACGCAAGCAATAACCATATTACGTAAACTGGTATAATCAAGTTTTAAATGAATTAGCCTCATACGGTGTGTATGGGAGCATCAACTTACAAAAATGCAGAAGAGGGTAAAGACAACATGCGATTCGATTATTATATTTAGTTTCGTCGTGTCCGTCTGTATGTCCGTATGTCACAGGCATTTTACTCAAAGACTACTCGATGAATATTGAAGAAATTTGGTGAAAAGGTGTCTTGAAGTAGCCAGTAACGTCAACGTGTGGCACATCATTCGACAGGTCTTTCAAAAACATTTTTGGGTTTCTACTAAACTTATTTGATTGAGTGAATATTTTGGAAATAATCGCACCGAAAGTTGCTCCCTCCTCCTTATCTTTTAAACCAAAAAACCAAAAAAAAATAAAAAATATCACAATCTTTAAACTAAAAATATTTCGGACATGATCGGATATACCGTGGTTGAATTATTGACAAAAAACTGCGTTTCACAAGAAAAGGGCGTAAGTGGCATGAACATACTCATCTCATCTGCTGATGCAATTATTCTTCTCTTGCTCCATTTTTTTATATTTAGGTAGTTAAATTGGTTTTTCTGACAGTGTTGTGAACGCCGCGCCGTACACATCGAGTTCGCGAAGTCAAACGTACAAGCATCATGTTTCTAATATTAGCAGACGGTCTAGTAGGTTCTATGTATTTTAAACAACTTCACAGGGATCTCTGATCCAAAACTAAGCAGAGCCTATACTATGGCAACCAGGCAACTGATAAATATACTTATATATTTTATTATCCAGAATTCCAGAAACAGAATAAAGAATCGTGTTCATCACCACAAAGATTTATTCTGGGTGGGAGCCGAAACCACGAACTTCGGATTTAACCTCCCCCTCACCCCACCCTAAATCGTTAAATACGCAGTAGATATTTTGCTTGTGTTGAGTCAATTTTGCCACATATAACCGATGTTGGTTACGACGGCCCATCTCATAAGACACTACGCAGGACAATAGTACACAAGATGGGACGAAATTCCGACATGACCGGAGAGAGATTGGGCGCAGGACTGATGGTTTAACGTGCTCTCGGAGGTAAACGACAAAATAAGTAATTATTTCACCTGTAGATGTTGCAAGACGAACTGCCTGGCGTGAGGCGCTTTCTTGATCAACGCGTGCGTGTGGTGCGGAGCGCCGTAGTGAGACATCACGCGCTCTAGGAACGTGTCGTCTGAAGATCCAGGGTACATCGACTCTTCATCTAGAAGCCTGCAAATTTATATCAAATATTTGTGTTAGCAGCAGGGACCACACTGACCGAGCACGGTTTCCGAGACAGCCTCGCGAGTCGAATGCGGTGTAGACTCAGCTCGTGCTGCCTCGGGGTCGAGCTGCCGGTTGTCGGTAAACAGTACGCGCTCCTCATTGGTTGTCGATAAACTTATATTAGGCAAAATTATAAATTATTAAAATCACAATTCCTAAAATGCGTTTTAATTATGCATAGTTACTAATGACTTTATATAATCACTAAATTAATCAAATTTATTGTAGCATGTATAAGTCATGCATATGACGTGTATGTATAGTGGAAAAAAGTCCGTGCGAAGCCGGAGCGGGACGCTAGTATACAAATAAGTACACTTACCACAATAACCCACGACGATCGCAATCCCTCAGGTCTGCCTGAGAACTCCTCACGATGGTGTTCTGAGGAGCTTTGTCTAGTAGCTCCACCATGGGGCCTGGGTTCACTGTCTCCGATAGCCAATCTTTAACAATAACATATTTGAATATGAAATCATTTGATATGAAATCTACAAATTTGCGAATTGATCTATCTATCGATGGATTTGGCTACTAGAGATAGAATTATGACATTATTTTGTATGAAGCTTATGTCAAATTTTATCTCTAGTAGCCAAATCGATCGATAGATAGAGTATTGAAAACGGCCGTTAATGTAACCTTAATTTAATTAACCAAAAATTTAAAAAAATGTGTGGCACTCGGGGACTGCCGCGGTAAAGCTATTGCATAGCATTTTTTATCAACTTATAAAATTAGAAAAATTAAAAAAACATTTTTTTTTTTAGTTTTTTTTTTCATTACATTTCGGAGCAGCTCATATCGGTCCGTACCATATACATATACGTAAAGCGAACGCTCGGCCGAGCTACATGGTAGGCAGAGTGGGGGGTGTTAGGTTTTTCGTTACGGAATTTCTTGATTCGGTCGCCGCGCGCAAAGCCCGAGCCCGCGATAAAAGATATACAATCGCTTAAAAAAATAGTGTGACTTTAATCACGTCTGACGGCAGAGTTGCTCAACGTGCTATGGAAAATAAAACTACGGTTACCGCCATAGCTCAGAGGATTGGTACCGATAATAGACGGGTACTGAAGGTTAGGTACAAGACCAGGTGCCCCCTATAAGATGGACTGACGACCTGATTAAGGTAGCAGGGAGCCGTTGGATGTACACCGCTCAACATTGGCCGCTGTGGAAGTCCTTGGGGGAGGTCTATGTTCAGCAGTGGACGTTTTTAAGCTGATGAATACCAAAAGAGGCACATGGGCAAAAACACATTCTGGAGGGGCACAAAAGGCAAATTAGCAAAAAAAAAATAACATTATGGGGCAGATGAGGGCTTTATTGAGTAATTAAAAAAAGTTTAAATTTGTAAAAAGTTTAAATTTAATTTAAATATTTTTTTTTTCTTAAATTATTGTTATTGCATTATAATATTATTTTCATTATCAATTCATTATTAATTTACTGTAAATTCAAAGCATTCAAATCACCTACGCTTGTTTATAATATACATGCATACTGTTTTGATTATACTGCATTGCACAATATTATTTAATGAATAATACTGTACATCTTAAGCAGGACAGGCTTGGCTTAGTTTAGTGTAGGAAGTTTCGAGTTTTCATAATTTTGCATTAAGCCCTAAAAATGCTGTCACTGTGTATATTTTGTATAATTACATTTAATGTTTTTTGATCAATAAGTTATTGATAAAAAAATGCAATGGAATTCAGTACACAAAACAACCGTCTGGTGGGGGGTACGGCTATAGCTTTGACTATGAATCGAGAGTGAGTGGGAGGGGTAGACTAACACCGTCGAGTTTAATTGAAGCGGCGATAGCTTCATGGTTAAGACATTAGAGAAAATCACAAACAAACAAAACTCCTTTTTTGAAGTCTGTTAAAAATATTCAACCATGCAACACTAGTTACCTTCTTCAGCTCCATCGTCAAGTTGTATCCCCTCCTGCGCGTACCGCTCGCGAGGCGCCACCAGCGCGGCTTCGTGGAACATCGCTTGTAGACGCTCCTGTAATTACAAAAATCGTTAGGCTTCATTCGCGCGAGCGTATTTTTTAACACGTGTAAAAATGGCTCAAATTGAACAAATGCATTTTCAAGTACACGTTTACACGGCAACGCGACGTATTTTTATCGTGCAGTGTTGTGTTTTCAACCCTGTGCATTGGGAATAGATCACATAAGCACATTGAGAGGCCGGGTCGTCGGCCCGAGTCACTCGTTTAAATGAGGGTTTAATGTAATAAATAACACGAAATATAGAAGACCAAGAGAACAATATCTATGTAAGAGGTGCTTGTCCACCTCCAAACCATCAGGTGACGGTCAGCCCGCTCTGCAGATGCATTAAAACTGAAGAACCGCCCAGTTACGTAATTCTGGAGTGCAGCAGTGTGGCTGAACACCGGGCGCAGTTCCTTTCGTCCACATTATCCCTCCCGGAAGCGTGCAGCGGTCTGAGCGGACTGCTGAGGTTCTGGGAGTGCCTTGGGTGGCTGGAGTGACGGAACTGGCAGGATAAGTATCTACCGTACAATGGCCCAATTAAGAGGCTAATAACCCCATAAAACAAACAGAGGTGTCTGTCAAAAAGCGCTAAAAAGAGTGGCGCTACAGTCCCAACAGCGTAAAAAATTAGTTCTCTAATCAGCACACATACCGGCTACGACTGTTAATGCTACATTCATACTATGGATGTTACGGAGGTGGTATAACCGAAGTCGGAGTCGGAGTTTTTGAATTTCGCAATCGTGAGATTTTTCCTTTATACATTTACTAGCTGTCCCGGGCAACTTCATATGCGTCAATATTCCCCGTTTTTGAAACATTTTTCATTGCATTCGCTCCTATTAGTCGTAGCGCGATGTTACATAGCGTATGGTTTTCCTCGATAAATGGGCTACCCAATAGAAATATATTTTTTTCTATTGGGTAGCCCATTACCAGTACCCGGACTAGTAGTCCCTGAGATTACCGCGTTCAAACAAACAAACAAACTTTTCAGGTTTATAATATTAGTAAAGATTAAGAACTAGCTGACCCGCGCAACTTCGTTTGCATTTGTCGCCGTTTTTGCAACATTTTTCATTGATGTGACGCTCCTATAGGTCGTAGCGTGATGTTATATAGCCTATAGCTCTTCGATAAATGGGCTATCCAACCGTAAAATATTTTTCAATTCGGACCAGTAGTTCCTCCCTCTTCAGATTTATAATTACTATTATAGATATATAAAATGACCTGTAAGTAGTTAGAGAGCAGTTTAGAGAGCGGCGCGCCGCTCTGCTGTCCGGCGCACATCGGGTTGTCGGCGCCCGGACTGTCCAGCAGCAGGATGGATGCTGACGTCCTGGCTGAGGTGGATAGGCTCCTGGAATTGTGAGAGTAATTATAGGACTTGGACAGACAGGATAACTAGCAATGTGGGATTGTGGTCCCACATTACTAGTTTTGACTGCCTCTGTGGCGCGGTGAGAGTATGTCGGACTGCTACGCAAGAGGTCGTGGGTTCATTCCTTAAGGTTAATTTCCGTGCATCGCGGCCGATCGCGAGCCGCGCGCGGCTTACGACAAGCGACTGACGCGCGCGGCCGATGCGACAATACTCAGAGTATGAGAATGTATGGCGCCGTTTCCGAGGTCTGCGACAGACGCGCGCGGCCGACGACTGGCGTAGGCTGCGCGCGCACTTTGACTATTCGCGATCGGCCGCGATGCACGGAAATAAACCTTTAGGGTTAATTTGATGAAATTATATAAGTAACGGGTACGCTGAATAGCGTGAATAATTTAAGGTAAAATACCTTGTTTATTACCCGACGTTTCGACCGTATTGCTGTCTACCCATGACCACGTAATATAGACATTTTCATAATGTGTACAAATCGATAAAGTTTATTAAAATTTATTTAATATTTACCTGTTAACTAAAGCAGCAACTATGTTAAACGATTCGTTGTAGAGTCCAGAGACGAAGGCGTCCACAGCCTCAGTACCAGACATCTCACGTTCGTTCGACGGCGATGGTGTTCTGTGAACATTCAATTCAACAAAATCATTTAAGTCCATGTGATCCGTATTTTTGACAAAAGTAAACACAAAAGCTGGCTTAAAACAATTTATTGAAAATCAATTCCGAACTCAGTTCATAAAAAACCGGGCAAGTACATGTCGGACCAAAAACAATGTAGGGTTCCATAGTCCCCCCCCCCCTCCCATCCGAATAATGCAGCTTAAGAAGTGGGTTTTCTGTTGTTTTTGTTTCATACTTACCTTAATATTATCATAATAATAATTTGCAATGGATTTGTATGAAAATTTTGTTACTTCTCAATTGATCAGCTGTTACTCGTAAACTTGTAAAGCTTACTTAGCTGTGATAGTTTTCCTTTTAACTTCACTATATATACTACTACCGTGATGTTTTTTACATACCCAACATCAACCACTTAGGAGGAAGGGGGGGACAATTAACTCAAACAAAAATTTGCAATTTAAAGCTTAATATTTCACAAACAGATCCTTAAATCTAAAAAGTATCTTCACAACCCCTAAACGTTTTTCAAATACCTATCGGGGTAGATGAAAATAAAAATCACATCCAAGGGTAGTTGAAAAAAAAATACATATAAGGGAGGTACTCTCAAAAAAAAAATGTTTTTCAAGATTTTATACTTTCATTTTATCGGCGTAAGTAATATGTGCATTCATGCCAAATTACATCCTTCTAGCACTAACAGTCTCTGAGCTAAGCGACGGACGGACGGACATGGCGAAACTAAAAACGAATTAGGTTTGATGCCTTTCGGACTTAACCTAAAAAAATTGAGCGATTATAATATTGATATTTAGAAGAAAGTAGGTACTTATTTATTTAACAAACAATACAAATAACTAAACAGCTTACAAGCGGATATTTTATAACACTTAAAAACACCTCTGCAAGTGTCATCAAAACCGGTTTTAAGTATTACCTTAGATTAGAGTTAGGTTGCGGTGATGTAGGTACAGTAGCGAAGACAGCTCTCATCAGTTCTTCGGCGCCCACTCCGAGCAGCCGAGCGGCGCGCTGACCGCACCCGGTACTTGCGAACTGATACTTTATACCAGAACCGGTATTCGCTGGAAAGTTAAAATAATAATATACATAATAGGACAACTCACACAAGGTCAACTGACCCCAAACTAAGCTGAACCTGTACTATGCAAACCAGACAACTGATAAACATTATTTATAAGAAGCTTTCGCTTGCGGCTCAGCCCGCGTGGATCTCGGTTATCGCGATAAAGACTATCCTATGTTCTTCCTTGGGACTCAAACTATCTCCATACGAAATTTCACCTAAATCGGTTCAGCTGTTTGAGCGTTAAAGCGTAACAGACAGACAGAGTTACTTTCACATTTTTAATATTAGTATGGATTTTCAATACATGCATATATTACAGTCGTACATAAAATAAACAATGTTGCTAAATATTGGGTAGTTGACTACAATAAAAGTAAATTATTTTATACTAATCAGATAATAGTAGATCTTAAAATGCTCTGAAAATAACCGTTCTTTTACATTTTAACATGTTTTTTAATTTAAAAGCATGAAAACGAATATTAAAAGTAATGATTTGACGATATGAACTTATGACGTCACAGGTTGTTATTCCATACATATTTCTAGAGCTTGTCGTTTTGACATTTCATAAAAAGAGACTGATTTGACTTGACATTCAACACCCCTATTACCACATACATTTACCCTATAGGTTAGATTGTTATAATTCTTTGATTCTACATTTTATATTAATTGCAAAGTGTTAAAAACAATAGTTGAGCCGGATTAAATAAGGCGATGAAAACTCACGGCTTTTTTTTTATCAATGGTATGTTTTATAAAGTTAGCTTCTCCGTACCTTAGGGCTACGTGAAGCTATCGGTCTTGCGCCTAATCTATCTCCAGTCGTGAGAGTGAAGAAATAAAGAAATAATGTGGGTATGCGCAAATACTTGCCCCCAAAATATCTTCTGCGTAGTTGGAAAATCTCTTATTAAATTGACCCGGTAACCGAAATCGGTTATGATACCATTAACTATGAAATAAATTACAATTAGCGGATTAATTCCCTGGGAGGCGTGGCTTTACGGTGATGTCATCGTGCGATGACATAAGGAGGGATTGACAAGCGCCGGAGTGGGGCAATGGCGACGACGGCGAGGCAGGGCCGCTGCTCGTTCAGTTGCGGCGCGGTTATCGGATCGGACGGACGTTCACCTTAGCTTATAGCTTCCCTTGTTATAATTTTTGTTTGTTGTAATATAAATAAAACGGTCTTTCAGTTGTTCGAATATTTGAATTAGAGTAACGTTTTTTTGATTTAGTTATAAGATTTGAATTTCGTTTGTGCTGATTGTTTTTTTTAATAAATATCTACCCGAAAAGCATATCTTACAATATTATAAATACCTTTAACAGCCCCAGCCCATCCTAAATGACATATCGCAGCCAAGATCTTCCATATCGCCATCTGTTCCTGCTCGGTGACTCCGAGCTGCTGTAGCGCATCTTTCAACGCAGAGAACTCGGCAGCATCAGCCTTGTCGCTGTGACTGATGAAGGGGTTCGGAGAGTTCACTGGTGATTGGTCGAAGAGGAGCTCCCGGCGGAGGCGGCCGTCGCAGCCGTGGTAGAGGCTGGTAGGAGAAATGGTGTTAGTTGATTGTGTTTGAATATAGATTACTAGCGGACGCCGCGCGGTTTCACCCGCGTAGTTCCCGTTCCCGTGGGTACACAGGGATAAAAAATAGCCTATGTCACCCGGGGTTTGTGTAGCTTCACAACGATGAAAGAATTTTTCAAACCCGTCCAGTAGTTTCGGAGCCTATTCAATACAAACAAACAATCAAATCTTTCCTCTTTATAATATTACTAGCTTTCGCCAGCGACTCCGCCCGCGTGGATTTCGTAATAAATATTTTATTTTCTTAATAAAAAGTATCCTATGTTACTTCTAATACCTCCAAGAATATGTGTACAAAGTTTCATGATGATCGGTTGAGTAGTTTTCGCGTGAAAGCGTAACAAACAAACTTACATTCACATTTATATATTAGTAGGGATAGGGATAATTGAGGGTATAAAGATTACAAAACGAGCATTTGAACAGTCAGTACGTACAAACAAACAAGCGAGCAACGAGCCGTTCACTGTTCGCTACGAACGCTTTCCCCGCTCTCAGTTGTTTGGCGAATTTGAGTGTTGAGATGCCGCAATCAAAGATCCCAACATAACCTCGTCATCAGACGAATATGAAGCAGGGGCGAACAACAAGCATGTTTACACGAATTTTTAGCACATGGCGTAACATTGGTCAGTACCTTTACAATTTGTAATAACTAAATTATAATGGCAACAATTTAAGTGCTAAATTTCAAGTTTACTAAGGGTTTCACAACGGAGGACGGGCAGCAGCGTCCTCTACGTATTTTTAAGCCTTACTGCGATCGCCTTATGGCAATTACCCCCAGGACCTATAAGTAGGTTCTACTAGGGAGACCCGTGCCTAGTAGTGGGACATCATATGGGTTGATATGATATGATAACTAAGTTAAAAAAAAAATATATATAAATAAAAAAACCCGCCTGCACAAAAAAGATGGAAACAAGATCCCCTACATAATTATATAATTTCATGCAGTCGGAGGCACTTTACTAAGTTCGTCGAGATTCATTAATGCCTCCGACTGAATGAAATTGTATAACAGTCATAATCATGTTATACCTTTTTGAAATGCTTAAGATGAGCTCTTTAATTTGATACCCATATTGCAGTATTCGAAACAACTTTTTATTTCACACCTCTTTATTTTGACATCTCATAGCCGCCATGTTTGTTTTATAAAAACGTCACCTATCTAAGAACACTTGGGCGATTAAGACGAATCTAACGACGTGTGAATTGTACAAATCCGTTCAGTGGATTGTGAGATATCAGGTAATAAAGAATATTACATACATACATACATACAAGATACGCGCGAAAAACATAACCCTTCTTTACAGTCGGGTAAAAAGGGTGATTGGAATGGGCTCCATGACTCAGTAGCGACCAAGCAAATCGAAAGGTAAGCAATGGAGTTACAACTGCTAGTCAATGAATGTGTGACCACTTCCGTAACATATCACAACTCTTTGTGCCTGGGAGAGCATCTTAAGCCGTTGCCCTGCGCCTATGAATCCGACAGGACTATGACAGTGTGGGAACAGTCAGGGACCGTAAGATTTACAGCGTTTTTCACTATTATCAATCAGTAAGGTGGTGGTAGGTGTTGTACTTATAACTAAATGTATAAACAATCTACTTACACATGCAGAGCTCTGAGCGGAGCCTGTCCAGGTCTGAGGTCGGGCAGTAGGATCTGCACGGAGGCGGCCGCCAGCGCGCCACCGCCGTCGAAGTCCAACGAAGTCAACGATACGAACCGAGACGCGTGAGCGTTCGAGCCGGTGCTGTGGATTTAAATATTATAATTAATCAACTTCCAATTAAATTAATTATAATAATATCTTGGAACAACTCACACAACGCTATCTGATCCCAAACTAAGCAGAGCTTGTACTATGGAAACCAGACAAATTATAAACGTACTTATATAATTCTAAACACATACATATCACTACATAGTACGAGTATAAAACAAAGTCGCTTTCTCTGTCCCTATATCCCTATGTATGCTTAAATCTCTAAAACTACGCAACGGATTTTGATGCGGTTTTTTTAATAGATATAGTGATTAAAGAGGAAGGTTTATATGTATATTATCAGCAGCAATAAGAAATGTTGCAAAAACGTGGAAAATTTACGCAGAAGAAGTTGCGCGGGTCAGCTAGTTATAGATAAATAACACTGGGTGTAACACACAGAATAAACCGTCGTGTTCATCACACAAAGTTTTATTCTGGGTGGGGATCGAACCCACGACCTCCTGCGTAGCAGTCGGATACACTCCCACCGCGCCACAGAGGCAGTCTGCTTTTGTGGCGTGAATCCCAATATAATTTTGCTGTAGGTACTCGTATATCGTCATGGTACCACCAGGGTGTCAGTTATTCTCCCGTGTTTCAATTAAAGGGCACCAGCAAGGTATATATATTACGGGTCTTAATCGCGTGAATAATTTAAGGTAAAATACCTTGTTTATTTTTATTAATAGTGAGTGATAAAAATCAAGCGAGGGTAGTTTCCGAAACCCGCGCTTCACGGAGGCGACGCTGAGCTCAACTAGTCTTCCCGTGACCACGGCCGTTGCAATACGGTCGAAACGTCGGGCAATAAACAAGGTATTTTACCTTAAATTATTCACGCGATTAAGACCCGTAATATATATATTTTAATAATGTGTACAAATCGCGAAAGTTTATCAACATTTACCAGCAAGGTAGTAAGTGTAATTAATGGGCAAATAAGACTTACGAACTAATTTTCGAAATTAGGAGCGCGGTACGGTGACATTCAGATCTTTGCCATATAAAGGTTTAGGTGGCACTAATACTGTTATCAGCTAGCGTAATGCTTATCAGTAGGCTCATGCCTGCTCTTCTCTTCAAGTGGTATAAAAGGAGGGCTCAAATGGTTATCACTGGATGCATGGACGAGGGAGAATGCATAATCAAGATATATATTCATGGATATTATTGTTCCAAGTATGTGTGTACTTTGAGAGTGCGGTAGTTGTCTTTAAAAATACAAATAAAAAAACCGGGCAAGAGCATGTCAGGTCATGCTCAGTGTAGGGTACCAGAGCCGTTGCACAAATAATGGCGGCAAGATTTGACAATCCAATCTTTAGTCATTGGACAAGGATGCAAGTGGCACCGTCGAATCGTGCACGCAAATAATTGTATTATGATCTTGTATCTATGATTATTGTCTTGTTTCTGTATTTACTAACACTAGCTTGTTAGTCATAAAATTGTTACTAACGAAATATGGACGTACGTTCGAAATAAATTATTATTATATTATTATTATTATCACTGTGGGTCTGTGTATCTGTCTGCACTATCGAAGCGCCTTAACGGAAGGATTGACTGGAATCCGTATTTTTTTTTTAAACAATTTTATGAAATAAAAAAACCGGGCAAGAGCATGTCAGGTCATGCTCAGTGTAGGGTACCAGAGCCGTTGCCGTATAAATAAATCCGATTTGAATAATTGAACCAGCAGAAGAGCGTATGTTCATGGCACTTACGCCCTTTTGTTGAGATACGCAATTATTCGGCAATAACTCTACGACGGTATATCCGATCATTATTGAAATAATTGTAATTTAAAGTATTTGTTAAGCGCTATATTTTAATAAATATACGATAGTTTTGAGTAAAATGCCTGTGACATACGGAAGGACAGACAGACGGACATGACGAAACTATGAGGGGTCCGTTTTTGCCATTTTGGCTACGGAACCCCAAAAAGACAGTAGGCCTTTTATCCTTTCCTCCTTGTTGTCAAGCTTTTGTTTCCGAAAAAAAAGCCATACCCACTAAACCAGCTTACCGTGAAGATCCAAACAAGTGCAGCACATCAAACGCGGCGTCCAGTCGCTCAGGAGTCAGCTTAGATACTTGAGCGGGGTACGCGCTAGCCAGGTACCAGACGCAGTGACGCATCGCTGAGGTCTTGCCAGAACCGGACCTGGAAATTTAGAAAAGTTACATTAATCATCTATAGGTACTAATATTATAAAGCTGTAGAGTTTGTTTCTTTGTTTGTTTGTTTGAATGCGGTAATCTCGAATTGAAAAAATATTTTACTGTTGGATAGTCCATTTATCGAGGAAGGCTATAGGCTATATTACATCACGCTAGGACTAATAGGAGCGGACCAGCAATGAGAAATGTTGCAAAAACGGGGAAAATTTACGCAGACGAAGTTGCGCGGGTTAACCAGTAAGTGATATCGGTCTTGAATTACAGGAAGTGGGTTCAACACATTTCATTTTATTTCAACATTCAAATAGCTGAGAGAGCACTACGTGATTTTAACACCCTTAAACATGACAAACGGAAAAATATCGGTTCACCTAAGAGGCATGGTATCCCACTCAGGAGTGATATTGGTTGGGTGCCCCACCTGTATTCCCCATGAGGCATACTTAGGGGGAAATGGGTGGGGCACCCTCCTGATATGGCTGTGGCCCTACAAAATAGGTACATTTGTTTAGCCCCCAATGCGGAGCAGGAGCGGTGTTGATAACTTAAAAGTGGTGGATATCACTGTGGGTCTCTGTATCTGTCAGCACCATCAAAGCGCCTAAACGGAAGATTGATGACTGAAATCCGTTTTTTTTTTTTAAGAAAACTAGTTTTTGGGGATGGTCTGTAAGTTTGATAACATTCGATAAACTGTTTAAGGAAAATCAACTTTTTGACTCATGTGTGTTTTAGTATCAGGGCCAAGACGAGACAGCGAAAGCGCAGAGGGCCTAGACAAAGTCACATTCGAATAGCGATGTCGTTAGTGGAAAAGTATTGCAATATAGAATTTGAAGTTGGCTGTGGAAACCATAGACATTTTTTTATTTTGTTGCGAACGATTAGTACGGCGTTAGCGTATTTGCCACGGGAAGAAAGTACCATGGTATATGTATAGTATTATATTATCTGTGACCATGGTTAAACCCCAGGGCAGTACCTAGGTACCTCTTCTCAAAGCATTTCGTCGTATTTTCAAAGCGTTTCAATTTATTAATTCTATCGTATAGTGAAGACACTTTAGTACATTTTTATGAGAACCACAACTAATACTATGAAAAAAGAAAATGTATGAACCAGGATCTATATTAATCTATTTAATTTTATTATATATATTAATTAAAACGAAAACGACATCAAATTATTACTATTGTAAATAACATTATAATAGTTCCAAATGTCCTTATTACGTATGCAAATTGCAATTATAATACCTATTACCGAACAAGTCTCTATGACATTGAATACAAACTAGAAATCTGGTAATACCTGAATTTTCTTATTTAATATCCATTTCTTATTGACAAATTTAACGGTAATAAATCTCAACCTAGCTCAGCCATACTAAAATGTACTCTATATTCTACGAAATAATGGTTAAAGTGGTTTTAATAAGATACAGTTACCAGATCATATCAAAAACTGGACTTGATGTAATCTTTGCAACCAATTACAAAAGGAATTCTAATTAACACTTAAGGTTCAGTTCTCACTGGCGTCTCCTTACTAACTAAAATCACCGTAAAATTGATAACAGCGTTAAATTTAATCCAGCGAGATTGTAAACTGCCGATAAATGTACAAAAATAATAAAGATGTTTAAAGAGCAGTTTAGAAGAGGCATTAGCCGAATGGTTATGAGTGAGGTCGCGAGTTCGAATTCTACCCATTAAACTACCGACGTGAACCCACTCCTAACACAAGTCATCGAGCTTAGTTGGAGGGGTTAAGATTGCTAGTAATTGCGTGTCCACATTGCTTGTTGGCACCTTAAAAAAATTACAAGACGCAAATGGGCAAAGAAATTCAATAGGTAATCATTTTCAGAAATAAAAACTCCACAGCACACAAAACAACTGTCTGGGGGAGTGGTGCACGTCCCCCCCCCCCCTTCCCCAATAATCTGCCTATGCACCTTAATAGGTGAACTATGATAGATGGCGCCACTAGATAATTTGTCAAACAAAAACTATAAATCATAATCTATATTTATTACTAATTGGGCGTTCTGTAGTTTTAAGATTTAATCAGTTTTATTACTTCCATAAATAGCTTCTGGTTTACGCAAAGTAAAATATAACTTGATACTAGTGTGTGTGACTAACAAAGCTAATGTTGGATAGCCCATTTATCGAGGAAGGCTATAGGCTATATAACATCACGCTAAGACCAATAGGAGCGGAGCAGCAATGAAAAATGTTGCAAAAACGGAGAAAATTTAAGCATACGAAGTTGCGCGGGTCAGCTAGTACTTAATAAAAAGAATTAATTGATAATGTATTTAATTAAACTTAACCAGTATTCTTTGTTATAATTGTATTTATGCTTGGTATACTAATTTAGCTAAAACATGTCGATATGTACGAACTACCATTATGTAACATCTGCGAATACCATATTTAAAGCAAATAAATATTATGATTATAGTTTTTAAACTTTCGCAATGTTTACACATATAAGAATATTATCAGGACTTAGTCGCGTGAATGCCGTTCGTGGTCATGGTCGGTGCAATTCGATCGAAACATCGGGTAAATAAAAGGTTCGTACCTTTAAATATTTCACGCGATTAGGTCCCGATAATATTCTAATAAATATTATGATTATTATAAAAACACACAGTTTTAAATACTTGCACTAATACTATTCAATTTAAGATTGTTTATTTATTCAGTTTTTAAAAACAAGATTCACTTTCGCGTCTTAAGGCGTCACTCAACTAATCTGTCTTGAAATATTTCGACAGGTGTACACTAATTCAATAAATACGTGACCTTGTTATGTTATTAAATTAGTTTTTACTACTTACTACTTTTTTAATACTATGCTATATGCCTCCACGAAGCAGAAGTTAATTTTTTAGGTTATTCTTCAGAGGTTTTTTTGTTTTTGGGAGGTAGGTATTGACATATTTTTAGGTTGTTTTTAGTTTAGGGAAAGCATTTGCCATAATGGGAGGTTTATACACCAGGACTACGCCCCCCCCCCCCTAAATTACACCAGGGCCCCTAGACAAATGGTATTCTATTCGATTAGAGTTTACGCTAATTGAATAGAATGACGTCCTTGCGCGCGCACAACTGCTAATATCATATTAACAATTCAGTGTTGCACGCGCCACGACCTCATTCTATTCGATTAGCGTAAACTTTAATCGAATAGAATGCCAATTGTCTGGGGGGCCAGGACTGCATCCCCCCCCCCTCACTCCCCACCAAAAGGTAAAAAATTGCACGCCTACGTATTGCATAATTGGCTCGTAAGACTATTACAGTAGACCACCACGACGGAAAAAGATTAACATCCCCTCTCCCCACGCAATATGTAAACCTGGGTACGCCTATACGCAGAACGAAAATCGTTATAAAATAACAGTTAGTAGTTGCACCCGGTCACACTTCGCTGTGGCTTTTTGGGCCAGGAATCCTCGCGAGCGCCCCCAGAACACCCTATCAAAATAACCGATTGAATCAGGCGTAACATGGCGGAAATCCATCTTAAGTAGATTATAAGGGATGGATCCCACCACCCACCCTCGATCTGTGAATCACCACGATTTAAGTAGTAAGGAAATGCCCTTAATACAACAATCGAAATAGATTGACAGACGCACTTAAAAAGAGAGACCAAGTCGAGTGGTAGGCACCTCCGGACCCTTGACTTGCAATATTCCGCATCCACGAAGCAAAATATTGTGTATAATATCCGCATTTCCTTACTTTAGGGGATTTCCTTACTACTTCAATCGTGGTGATTCACAGATCGAGGGTGGGTGGTGCGATCCATCCCTTATAATCTACTTAAGATGGATTAATAATAATAATATAATAATATCTTGGGACAACTCACACAACGCTATCTGATCCCAAACTAAGCAGAGCTTGTACAATGGAAATCAGACAACTGATAAACATACTTATATATTTCTAAATACATACATATTATAGATAAATAACACCTAGACACAGAATAAACCATCGTGCTCATCACACAAAGTTTTATCCTGGGTGGCGAACCCACGACCTCTTGCGTAGCAGTCGGACACACTCCCACCGCGCCACAGAGGCAGTCAAAACTTCATAACAATCAGATCTGATGATTTCGGACACGTATGTAGACATAGATAGAAAGTAGGTACATACCTTCCAAGGAACACAATAGCCCGGTCTCTTCTGGATGCTAGCATGCAGCGATGCGTAGACTGAGCCGCAGCAAACACATGCGGTGGCATGTCATCGGCCCGACAACCGCGGAACATTGCCGCTACCTGAAAACATACAAACATATTTTAGATACCATTGCCACAAAATATATGAGTTCGAAAACCACGTCCCTACAACGAGCGAAATAAGACTCACGGAAACATAGACGCGCACGTACAAAAATCTTGGTCGAATGTAAATGAAATAACAACCGATGTTTGATAGTCTGTACGTACGCGTCTGTGTGCGTGGATTTTTTGTTGGTCTGTGAGGCGACTTTCTGTATCCATGTATTATGTTCTATTGCCATTTTGTATTGTAAGAAGGTCATGGCTTTTAAAGTTTCTTGATTTGTACGTAAACATGTTACATCATTAGACAAGTGTATACATATCTATACTTAAATTATAAAGAGGAAAAATTTGATTGTTTGTTTGTATTGAATAGGCTCCGAAATTAATGGACGGATTTGAAAAATTCTTTCATCGTTGTGAAGCTATAGGTACTAACCCCGGATGACATATCCCTGTATTCCCACAAGAACGGGAACTACGCGGGTGAAACCGCGAGACATCCGCTAGTGAATAAATATACTAGCTTAGCTTAGGCTTTGGGTTATGTTTGACTTTTATAAAATACCACGCGAACTTTAACTTTTGAAAGAAAGAAAATACATTTTTTTCGGCCTGGGGCACACAAAATGTGTATAAGTAGGCATATCTGGATCCAGAGGGGGGGGGGGGGGGATTCGGTAGAGCCCCCCAATTTCTTGTATTGTATTAATTTTTTTTATCTGGGCACCCACCACCCTGTCGTTCGTGCAACTCACACTTGACCGGTGTCGAGCGAAACGAAATTCTACCATTTGTCTCTCGTGCCCCCCCTTCCAGAATGAAATCCTGGATCCGGATGATGTAGGCACAGTATGCTGCTTCACAAGCCCGTACCGAAAAAATCACCACATCAGCTTAAGCTAGGCGTAACACCCAGCGCTGAAAAACAAATCTATTTCACACTATCCATTCCGAGATAAAAAGCTAGGTAAGTGATATTCCTGACTGTAATCCAGCTCTTTGCCAAATTTCATCCAGATCCGTTTAGCTGTTCGGAATTAACAAACATGCATCCTTAAACTACAGGTTTCTCATTTTTTATCTGAGGGTGTTTGATCTATCATTTCAATTGTTCTATTGTTAGCATACCCTGACTATTTCAATTGTCAAGATTCACAGATCGAGGGTGAATGGCAGGAGCTGGATTTCCACCATATGACGCTCGATTCTGTCAATTAAACAGTGAAAATAACAGTAAACTTCTGGTTTTTACAATTTAAAGTGACGTTTTACCTTGTCAGTGTATATCGGAGCGGTGCGCTTTGGAGGTCCAAGCACCAGAAGAGCGTTGCCAGCACGAGCGTGAGGCAGCCCTGCTGCGAAGCGCGACCGAAGCACGTTGAGGGCCCCGCATTCGTTGAGGCAGCGAAGCGAAGCGATATCCTCACACCGCTCGAGCTGTGGAGGATTCGCCTGGACACAAACGAGGAAACTTATTAGATTTTTTTACATAGATGGTGCATCGGTAGAACAAAATATGCCATCCGTCACTGAGTGGTGTGAGTGTGATCTACAAATGTATCTTCCCAATCTTATTGCCTGTAATTTGTGCGTTTGTAAAGTCTTTTATAGTAACACAGGGACTTTTCTGCTAAATGTAAATGTGAGTTGTTTTATTACTAAAAAAAAAAAACATTTTTCACATACTTTGCTGATGCATAAACTTTAGATTTTGGAACTAAAAGTTGATTTTGTGTTATATATTCTGACTAGACACTTTAGAAATTCAAATTAATATACAAAAAAATGATCGTGTCAGTACCTACTAATGAATTTATTTTTAAAGAAAGTGTTTAGACCTCTATTCTCTTTCTTTAAAACGAAATTCATTAATTTTTGTTCACTCAAATTTCTTATTTTTTTTAACGATAACTAGCAATGTTAACGAGAGTTAACAGGAGTGCTAGTAATGCGGGACCCCGCATTACTAGCACTCCTGTTAACTTCTCCAGCTAAGCTCAATGGCTTATGTTAGGAGTGGGTTCACGTCGGTAGTATAATGGGTAGGATTCGAACCCGCGACCTCACGATTGCGAGACCGATGCCTTAGCCATTAGGCTACCACCGCTTAAATTTTACTGGAACTATTCTAATTAATTTTCAAGAACGAGTAGATTGAATTGATGTTGCTGGTTTTGTTTATTATCATATCATTTTTTATCGAAAAATCGTTTTCATTGAATTAGAGTAGGCCTTCAGATCTCTAATTTTTATAATTTTTTGACTACCTCTGTAGCGCGGTGGGAGTGTGTCCGACTGCTACGCAAGAGGTCGTGGGTTCGATTCCCACATGGGACACCACTTTGTGTAATCCAGAAATTGTTGTTCCTAGTCTGGGTGTACTTTGTGTCCGTGATTTGTATGTTTGTTAAGACCCTCGCGACACAGGGCTTGTACCCTACAGAGGGAGACTTCTAAAAAAAAAATATTTAAAAATTGCTGTACGATATCATGAATAGTACCCACCTTCTCCAAGTCATCCTCATCGACGGTCAGAGTCTCCCCGGTATGCACCACTCGTACTTTAGCCCTGCCCGTATCTGCCTCTCCCTCTCGCACCACGGCTGTGAAGCCACCCCGGTGGGCCAACCACATGTGGCCAGTCTGCAGCCATTCTTTCTCGCAAGCTAACTGCTCTTCGGATTTGGCCTGCAAATAAAAAAAAAAATGACCCACTGCTTCTCCAAAAAAAAACCTGCCTGCGCAATAAAATGCAGAAAAATAAAAAAACCCACCTGCGCAAAAAACATGCAAACAAGATTCATGGTCCATCCAAGAAAATATCATGCAGTCGGTTTCATTGATGAATTTCGTTGAACTGTATTGTGCCTCCGACAGCAAAATATTACGCATATGATCTTGTTTGCATCTTTTTTTGCGCAAGCGGGTTATTTTATTTTTAAATTTTATTTTTTAGTTAATACTTTTAAGTGGTTGTAGGCTGTAACCGATGTAACAACTAATTTTTATCACAGCTATTGAAAATTGAAAAAGGGATGGTTTCTAATTGATTTTCTTAGTATTATTACAGTCATAATCATATTATACCTTTTTGAAATGCTTACGATATTTGAATTACGTAGTAAGATGCGTCAATATAATATAAGTAAATACATATTAGAAGGAATAACACTTAGTTCAAAAAGTTAATTTATACTAATATTATAAAGCGCTAATCTCAGGAACTACTGGTCCGATTTGAAAAAAAAATATTTTTTTGTTGGATAGCCCATTTATCGAGGAAGGCTATAGGCTATATAACATCGCGCTACGACTAATAGGAGTGGAGCAGCGACGAGAAATGTTGCAAAAACAGGGAAAATTTACGCATACGAAGTTGCGCGGGACAGCTAGTACAATATAAAACAGATATTTGTCATTTCAGATCACTAAATATTCTGTCATTATATCAGCTAGCTTTTCATCAAATCGGCAAACACGGGTCTAAAGTACCCACACTATTAAATCTAAGAACAACGAACACTATCTAACACACACCCATCGCCAACACGTTACTTAACCCTGCCATTACCGCTGAGCTAACAACTGCCGGCGCTATTTAGCCGCCCAACGTCTTAAATTACAAGGTCCAAACGACCGACAACGCTTCCTCAGATTGTAGCAATTACAATAGCAGTAGGTGGTTATATCGATAATTTAAAGAACAGGGCCTCTTTATACGTGAGGTTTGTAATAATACTCGATTGTTAAAATCGAATGCGCAATTCGATATCGGCAAAATCATTTCATTTGTTAAACATTTGATTTCCTCTACAAGTCTACACTGTTCCTTAACCGCCGCAATATACCGCTCATAGCTCATAAACTAGCTATTTTCCCTTTTTTACAACATTTCTCATTGCTGCTCTACTCCTATTGGTCGTAGCGTGATGTTATATAGCATATAGCCAACGACCATATGGTCGTTGCATATAGCCTTCTCCTATAAATGGACTATGCAACGGTAAGAGAATTTTTCAATTCAAACCAGTAGTTCCTGATATTATCGCGTTCAAACAAATAAACAAACAAACTCTTCAGCTTTTTAATATTAGTATAGATAGATGACTGCGTGTAAGTGTAAATGTCTTACGAATAAAAGAGAGAGAAAAACTGCAGTACACTATAATAGTGTACTGCAGTTTTTCTCTCTCTTTTATTCGTATAGATATAATAATTATATCTATCAATCTGACAATCAAAACAAGCTGTTGTTTTCTGCACTCATTGCGCATGCGTAAGTAAAATGAGATAATTGAGGTACTGTGGTTTTTTTTTAAAGATTACTAGTAATGTGAGAGTGTGGTCCCACATTACTAGCAATCCTGTTAACCCCTCTAGCTAAGCTCAAAGGCTTGTGTTAGGAGTGGGTTCAAGTCGGTAGGATTCGAGCCTGCGACCTCACGATTGCGAGACCGATGCCTTAGCCATTAAGCTGCTAGGTTTTCCTTCTAGGCAAGAGACAACTAGCTGGCTGTCTCCCCTACTCTAACTAACATTTCTGTGGTCAAAGTACGATACAAATAATGGTTTTGTGCGTGAGGCAACGGCTGCCTGTTCATTGAAGCAGAGCAAGGCTTCGGAGCGGGGAAATATTAACCAATACAATTACAATAAATTATTTTACACTATACAGGAAACAGCATTTGTGAAAATATTCTGAAAAACAGTTTCTCTACAATTTTACGTTGTCATGAATTTATAAACGTCAAAACAAACATTGAAACTACATGATTTGACCATACAAAAGAATGACGTCATTGTTTTGTATTTCATATAAATTAGTACGAGGCGCATCGTTTTGACAATTCTTAAAAAGATACTGATTTGACTTGACAGTCATCTACCCTATTACAAACTGGAGCGAAGCGGAGATTTTATGCAATCCTATTGGTTAATATTTCTCCGTTTCTCTGCTCCACAGACTCACTCCTTTTCAAAAGATGGGCAGATTTAGATACAGTCCTAGAATGTCCGGTACATCTACTATAAAAAAATCACAAAAACCATTATTATATGAAAAATTTGCACGCCTTTATAGGGCAATCAGAATCAGCGCTTCTTTATCAACTTGTTGTGCCTGTTCACGATTTGTATCTTATAAAGACCTCGGAAAGTAAACAAATAATAAAATAATAACCTGTTACGCATACAGGTACAAGTTGCAATAGTTCATTCCATTAATCACGTAAGTCGGAAGGGGGGGGGGGGGGGCTCGACGACAAATCGCAAGGGGGTATAGTGAGAAATCATGTGTATATTTTCGGTTCGTGATTCCTTACACTGACCGATGTTGAATTTATTGCAATTGCAGCCGCCCGTCGTTGTTGGGTATTTGTACCAAAAAATACAAATATTACTAGGGTAGGGGGTTCGGAGGGGAGGCCTAAAAATCAACGTTACACCGCTTTGCGTGTGTAGCTTAGGGCTGAGCAACAGCTCTTTTTGATAAGTGCATTGACGCACATTGCAGGACTTAATTTGTATATAATTTTATATAATGTTTTTTTTTTTTATATAGTTTTAAAGTCTATATTTCAGTGTATTTTGAAATTGATTGATGATTGATTTATTATTATTATTTTTTATTATAACATATTATTATTATTTAATTGCTATTATTACTTAATTGTTATTATTACTTGTTATATATTTTTTGTTTGATTGTACCTAATGTGTGTCAATATTTTATCAAAATAAATATTTCTTTTCTTTTAAAAGTGGCTTAAAAGTGGCTAAAAAACGTAACGTGATTTATGGACGACCCCTTAAACCTATTTTTAGGAAGGTAACACGAGGTACTCCAGAAAACAACTTTAATATTGACCAAGCACAAGAAATGCATAGGTAAAACATGGAACACAACAGCCAACGCATTCACAATTAAGATCAATCCTACATACACACGATAATACTATACATACCTACTATAATGACACATTCGTACAACCTTCTCTGTGTCACCCACGTGGCACAAACATTACTAGGAAGATATAATACATCCTACGTTGAGTACTGATTAAGTAAGTAGGTAATCGTTTCCGCAATTAAGAGATGAAAATATCAAATGCTTACCGCTTTATCTAAATACGTGACGTAAAGTATTTGCATCCCTTTTTAACATTAGCATACCCAAAGGGGAAATGGGGGAATTGAATCCCCCCCCCCCTCAAGTTTATATGGAGAAGAAGAATCGAATCTAATCAGCGAGACAGCCAACTGCGATTTTCTTTATTTTAATAGAAACGCTGTCATATGTCTCCCCTATCTATACTAATATAATAAAGCTGAAGAGTTTGTTTGTTTGTTTGAACGCGGCAATCTCAGGAACTAATGGTCCGATTTGAAAAAATATATTTTTGTTGGATAGCCCATTTATCGAGGAAGGATATAGGCTATATAACATCACGCTGCGACTTATAGGAGCGGAGCAGCGATGAGAAATGTTGCAAAAACGGGGAAAATTTATGCATACGAAGTTGCGCGGGACAGCTAGTCTATAATAACTCTATGGAAATGACGTTTTGACGTTACAGTTGCCAGTTGAAGAAATTAGTCCATTAGTTTTCCACAATATGGCGAGGTTTTTAGAGTTCCGTAGCCAAAATGGCAAAAGCAAAACCCTTATAGTTTCGTCATGTGCGTCTGTATGTCTGTCTGTCTGTCCATACGTATATCATAGGCATTTTACTCAAATACTACTCAATGAATCTTAATGAAATTAGGTGAAAAGGTGTCTCGTAGTAGCCGCTACTTAGTTTGATAGCTAAATAATAAGGTGGCACATCATTCGACAAGACTTTCAAAAATATTTTGAGGTTTCTAAAAAAGTTTTTGATAGAGGGAATATTTTTGGAAACAATATCATAAATCGTGTGTCCCCCCCCCCCCCCTTAACTTTTGAACCATGGATGGAAAAAATGACATAGATCGCTTAATAAATACTTTCAACTATTTTTTTTTCGGTTAAGATCGAGCATACCGTCATAGAGTTATTGTTAAAAAAACTCAACGAAAGGGCGTAACTGCCATGAACATACGCCCATCTGCTGATGCAATTGTTCAAGGCTGCGGAACCCTAAAGCATGGTCCGACATGCTCTTGCCCGGTTATTCTTTACTTTATTTTCCTGGTCGGGGTATACAAACAGCCATGTCAAACAAGATTATATTTCTGTATCGAGTTACCTCAAACAAATATTTACCCTTCTCTACTATTAACATAAAGAGATGTAAGTAACGAAAGTGACAACACAATTGACATTAATGTTATGTGTCAAATAAATATCAAAGCTAAGAAGTACCCACATGTTGTTACAACATAACCAAAGATGTAACAATACAAATAGAGAGATAGTCTGTCTAAAGACTGGTTCGGACTGTGCCAAGTAGATGTAAATTTTAATCGTAAAGTACTTAGAGACTTATCCATACTAATATTATAAATGTGAAAGTAACTCTGTCTGTCTGTCTGTCTGTCTGTTACGCTTTCACGCTCAAACAGCTAAACCGATTTAGATGAAATTTGGTACGGAGATGGTTTGAGTCCCGGGGAAGGACATAGGATAGTTTTTAACGCGATAACCGACATGCACGCGGGCGGAGCCGCGGGCGACAGCTAGTTTAATATAAATACTAGCTGTCCTGCGCAACTTCGTCTGCGCAAATTTTCCCCGTTTTTGCAACTTTTCTCATTGATGCTTCGCTCCTATTGGTCGTAGCGTGATGTTATATAGCCTATAGGCTTTCTCGATAAATGGGCTATCTAACAGTGAAATAATTTTTTAACTCAGATTAGTAGTTCCGCTCCGGCTTCGGACGGACTTTTTTTTTACCCTACTGCGGGAACATCTTAAAAAAAGAAAAGACAACATTTGGAATATAATTATTCTGCATTTAATGCATAGTTCGCAAGAGTAAGGAAAAGCAATACTACGTAAGGATACGGAGCTTTTTGGAACGAAGTTCCTTATCGTTGTGAAAGGGGTCTAGACGGAAAAAAATCTCACGAAAAGTTGTAACGACACTTTTTGACACACACCAGCCGTGCGGCGTGCGCGTAAGATATGAACATCTCATTTGACGATGAAGTCACCTGTCGATTTGGTCTAGAGTCTAGAGGCATAAATTCGGTACACAGTATTGGTGACAAATGTGTAGTTGTAGGTTCGAGCCTTCCTTCGGTATACAATCGTCTTTTTGTAAGTTATTTTCGTTTCGTCTTTCTATTTTGCATTGAACGAGTGGTGTTGCGAAGATTATAAAAAAAAAAAAAATTAAGAAAAGAAATTCGTTCCATCCGAGTGTCACTTGACACCTCTTAAGTTTTTTAATTCAATAAATCAACTAAAATACTAACGCAGTCAGAACTATCCGTAAAGCATTTGACATTATCGACTCAGTCATTTCGTCATCAGACGATTACATCTTGAACTGCAAACATCTGATTGAATGGGCGCAGTGCTCATCAAATGTCATGTTTACATGTCTATATTATTTAACTAGTAGCCCGCTATCTACTGGATGCCGATTTACGGCCGTTCAATTCGTTATCTATCTATCGATTTGGCTACTAGAGATATAATCTCTATACAAAATATGTCAAAATTGTACCTCTAGTAGACAAATACATAGATAGATAGATTATTGAGACCGGCCGTTTCAATCCCCGCGGGATGGGGATCCCACCATAATATTCTACCAAAATCAATAAAAAAAGAAACTTAATTTTCTATAGGCCTACTCTGTTTCTTCAAAACCAAATTCAAGAATTTTCGTTTCCTGAAATTTCATACTTGATTGCATGTCGGCTTCCCAGCTAGACGAATAAAAATGTAACATTTTGACAGTGTTGTGTCATCTGTTAATCCAATGGAGAAGACAAGACAGAAAAAAACTCTTTTATTTTCGTGAGACCAGCTGACGTATTATTCACCACTTTATAGTCGGCTGAGTTTGTTTTTTCTTAAAGATATTATAGGTAAGCTTTAATTTGATAGATTTTCAAACGGGAGGAAATTAATAATACCTTTAGTAGTTTTAATAGGCATTTCTTGCCAATTACTTTATTTTTTTTTAAATATTGATTTTTTTTAAATTTGAAGTCCTGATTCCCGATTCCTGGGAAATCGAACCCGAGACTTCTGTATGCCAAACCGGGGCCGGAATCGAACCATCTAACCGGGGCTATGTTACTAAACCTCAAATTCTTTTATCCTTCCTGCACGCGAGCTAGGGTCTCGGCAAGTGTCGGTTTCGATTCCTGGGTCGAGACTTAATTTTTTTCTATTATTCAAAAAATGCAATTATTGTATTAGAAAATGAATGAATTTTATTTTTAGCGTAACGTCCGTTGGAGGCTACCACTGTTTATCCTACCCACCGAGTTGCAGCTGACGTTTAATTCATAATGACAGAACTCTCTGAAACATTTTACAAGTTATCGCCCGAGAGGAAATGACTGACGTAATTTCTACGTGGCCCGGGGTCTATTAGTTCATTGAATCCTCACGTTGTCCTTGGATTTAAAATAATATTTTATTTTTAATAGAAAAATTTACCACTTTCTTAATTAATTTCGGTAGGGTACTAAGGTCAGGTGATCCCCTGACCTTAATACCCTACCATTTTTGTATTCTTGTAACTTTGGGATCGGCTTCAAATACGCTTGCGTCAAGTATACGTTTCGAGAGCGCAATAACGACATTCTAGTGCAGTGCTCAAGCGTTTTAAAGATCGATCCCAAAGTTACAAGAATACGAAAATGGCCGTTTTAATCGAAACTTAACTGCAACTGCACTGCTTTAAATACGTGAATTGGCCTCCTGATCACCCCCCTGGATGGATTCGACTGTCTAAATCGGCACCCACGTAATATGGATGTATTATACAAATAAACCATACGGAAGAAATTATCTTCAAGTAAAAATCGCATTAAAATTCGCATTAAAAAGCTGTCCCGCGCAACTTCGTATGCGTCTATTTTCCCCGTTTTTGCAACATTTTTTATTGCTGCGCCGCTCCCATTGGTAGTAGCGTGATGTTATATAGCCTATAGCCTTCCTCGATAAATAAGCTATCTGACAGGAAAATAATTTTTCAATTCGGACCAGTAATTCCTGAGATTACCGCGTTCAAACAAACTCTTCAGCTTTATAATATAATCTTCTATTTTATTATATTCTTTATAATATAATCTTCAGCTTTATATTATAATATAATAGATAATCGTTTAGGAACAGCGCGAGACGACTTTGTTTTATACTACGTAAAGATGTATTCATACATCACAAGGTTTACAAGTAATTAAATCATCGTAAAGCATAAACTTGTACAAAAACATAAATGAACCGTGTCAGGTTTTAAATATTCATAATAATTGTAATTACGAAATACAAGTTTTAACTGTTTTACGTAAATGCCGAGTACATGATGAATACTCTGTCACATACAAACGATAACGTATTGTTTTTACATCATTTTGAAGGCTGTCTGTGTCGTTTAAGTCATTATTACTCGGATTATTCTGAGTTATTACTTATTACTGTCTTAATGCCATAATTGAACGATAGTTTAAAGACGATGATTCTCTCATAAGTCCATTCAAAAAGATTGACTACTAACTATATGCAAATGTCAATACAACTGAAGATCGATATCTCTATGGCATCGACATCACTTATCATTAGCCTATCGTAGTCCACTGCTGGACATAGGCCTCTCCAATTGCACGCCACTTTGTTCTATCTTCGGCTTCTCGCATCCAGCTCCTGCCAGCCGTTTTGCGTAAATCATAGAATAGAATAGAATAGAAATATATTTATTTAGTACACAGAAGACACATAGACATTATTAAAACAGTCATGCAGAAGATAAACAAAAACAAAAAATACAATAAAAATAAAAAATTGGTAAATAATAAAAATAACAGTAGACAAAAAGGAAAAGAAAACAGTCAAAATTAATAACGAGAAACAGAAGAAATAAATAAACAGAAAAAATACACAATCAAACATTTCAGTTTAACATTAGCCGCGTACCATGTGTCACAAAGTGTACCAAATAGGACCCACTCACCACTCCACCTGGCCTGAGGGCGTCCTACACTACGTTTGCCGAGACGCGGTCTCCACTCAAGAACTCGTTTACCCCAACGGTTGTCGGTTCTTCGGCTAATATGGCCAGCCCACTGTCACTTCAGCTTGCTAATCCGGTGGGCTATGTCGATAACTTTGGTTCTCTGCCGAATCACCTCATTTCTGATTTTGTCCCTAAGAGAAACTCCGAGCATAGCCCTTTTCCATAGCCCGCTGAGTGACTTTGAACTTGTGGACCAGCCGTACCAGCCGTAACTTGCTTGCCTTGTTTATTGCCCGACGTTTCGACCGAATTGCAACGGCTGTGGTCACGGGTAGACCCGTGATATTTATATTTTCATAATGTGTACAAATCGTCAAAGTTTATCAACATTTATATTAGGTGTAGTATACATTGCTTGAGCGCGCACTTTGTTAAAGAACCTTTTGTATGTAGGTAGTACTTCCCATTTCAGATTATACCTATCGGTTTTAGGTTAGTAGTAAGAGTCTTTTAAGTATTAATATATGAATTAGCTCTCTGAGTATAAAAGGATCAACTAATAACTTACAAAACAAAGTTAGACGCAGGACGAGACGGTTCTGATCTAATTTTAGTCTCCGGAAACCTAGCGCTCCAGTTACTGGATAATGTACTGATTCATATATTACACAGGGTTGATACTAATAGTGTTATAATTATTTTAAATTTAGGTTCACGGAATTATCATAGATTAGCTGTCCCGGCGAACTTTGTACCGCCGCGCGCCGCGCCGTGCTATTATTTTTTTTCGTTTTTTTTACGTAAGAATCTTTCACAGCGTATTATAAAAAGAATCAATGAAATCGGAGAAGTTGTTCTCTAGTTATCTCGCGACCAAGCGAAATAGGGAGTCGTTTTTATATATTACTAGCTAACCCGCGCAACTTCGTTTGCGTTATTTTTCCCCATTTTCGCAACATTTTTCATTAATGCCCGCTACCCGTAAACCTTCGTGGGCTCATGCACAACACTTTGCTGAAGATCAACACAAGATCCAATTCATAGTTTACGTTTCTAAAAAGGACATACCGACAAACGTTCATTTATATATATTTAAATAATAATATAATAATAATAATAATTATATCTTGGGACAACACACAACATCATCTGATTCCAAACCAAGCAAAGCTTGTACTATGGCAACCAGACAACTGATAAACATACTTATATATTACTAAATACATACATATTATAGATAATAATTTATCACCCAGACACAGAATAAACCATCGAGCTTATCACTCAAAGTTTTGTCCTGGGTGGGGATCAGATCAGACAGGCCAGACACAGATAACAAGAGAGTTATGAAAATCCGTCCCATCAGTCTATGAAAATGAGATAGATAATTAGAGTATTGGTTGCACAGGTACTCTCTTGTGCAAGGAACTCTACTTATAATATTAACCAAGAAAGAAGAAGCGTGTAGAGTGTAGTCGAACCTTATTTTTTTATTAAGTTATGTTAGTTAGTTAGTGAGCATCTGTTAGTATTGCATGTGCTTAATGAAAAATCTGTAACGACAAACCCTGTAATGCCCTGTGTCGCGGGGGGCTTTACAAACATACAAGTTTGTGGATCACACAAAGTGGTGACCCGTGTGGGAATCGAACCCACGACTTCTTGCATAGCAGTCGGACACACTCCCACCGCGCCACAGAGGCAGTCAAGAATACGTGTACAGGATCTTATTGTACTAGCCGTAGGTTTTCCTTTGTAATTAGTTGGCTAGTGTCTGATGAGATTGGTGATTACCGACATAGGCGGATCCAGAGGGGTGCGTGCGTGGACAGACGAGGACCCCCCCCCCCCCAGACTATTGATGTGTACTGAATTTCTTGTATTGTATTAAATTTCTTTGCCTATTTGCCCCTTATAAGGGGCCATACCTTAGAATGTTTTTTGCCCGTCCCCCGGTCCTACATGCAACACTTGGTTGGTAGCGAGCTAAAATTCACTGCCACCCGTCGTGCGTGCGCCTCACACGTTAGATCCGGCCCCCCCCCGCCCCCTCCCATAGAATATTTATTGGTATCTATACTAATATTATAGAGCGGAAGAGTTTGTTTGTTTGTTTAAACGCGCTAATCTCAGGAACTACTGGTCCGATTTGAAAATTTTATTCTTTATTTGTTGGATAGTCCATTTATAGAGGAAGGCTTTAGGCTATATAACATCACGCTGCGACCAATAGGAGCGGAGAAACAATGAAAAATGTTGCAAAAACGGAGAAAATTTACGCATACGAAGTTGCGCGGGAGAGCTAGTTGTTAATAAAGTTAAAACAAAAACTAATAGTATCGAACATATTTTTTCCGGCATAGCAAATTTTACAAGCGACGAATGGCAATGCCAATAATAATTACAATCTTTATCAAATTAACCTACACATACAATACAGGAAAATCCTCTCATAATTCCTACGCGTGTTTAAAAAATAATCAAATTGATGTTAGTTAATTTGCGATGTAGGATATAACAAACAATGAAATAGAGTTCAATTATACAGTGAATTTCGAAACCAAAGAGTACAGAAGAAATTTATTCTGAGGTGATATTTCGCGAGGCGTAACCATAGAGAATGAAGACCAGCGACCGTACCATGAACTCTAAATTATTGCCAAGTGCATGACAGCTCAACTTTATTTTTGAACTTGACGTTTGCATGTCAATCGCTGACCTGCTGTCAAGTGCTAAAACGGAGTTGTAAAAATGGCGGCAAACTGACCGGCCATTATTTTTACAGCTCCGAGTTTAACTTGTAAAAAATGATTTGAATACGTGATAATTGAATAAGAACGAGACTTTGTGCATGTAATAAGCGCATAAATACTTGACACTGGCAGAAATTAGCCGTTAAAACGGCTAGATTGCCATAAACTCAAAGAAGAAGAAGAAGAAGTGCTAAAACGTGGTGCGGGTAGATTAAGAGTCTACCCGTGACCACGGCCGTTGCAATACGGTCAAAACTTCGGGCAATAAACAAAGGTATTTAGCCTTAAAATAAAATATTTACGCGATTAAGACCCGTAGCTTATAAAATTCTAAAGGGTCTTTCAAATAGAGCGGGTCGATATTAATAATCTGTGGCGGCCATTTTGATTTGGCGGCATCTGTCAAATCTGTTTTTTCTTATTCAGTCACTGATGCCAAATCACCATGGCAAGTTACACGGTTGAGCAGCATGTGCAAATGATAAAACTTTATTATCAAAATGAGTGTTCGTTAGTGAAAACGTTGCGCGCATTGCGCCCATTTTACGGCAGACGCGGTGGCCCTTCAAAGTCTACTCTCCAACGATTGATGACTAAATTCGAGACGACCGGTTCGGTAAACAACCAACCAACACCTTTACGTCAAAGGAACGCCAGATCGGCCGAGAACATCGCCGCTGTACGTGAGAGTGTTCAGGAGACTCCGAAGCAGTCGATTTCTCGCCGTGCACAAGAACTCGGCCTTTCGCAGACTTCAACTTGGAGAATTTTGCGTCGGGACTTGGGTCTGCATCCATACAAGATCCAACTGACCCAGGAGCTCAAAGTTAATGACCATAGACAACGCCGTGTGTTCGCTGAATGGGCGTCGGAACGCTTGGAAGAGGACCCCGATTTTGGCCAAAAAATAATCTTTAGCGACGAGGCACATTTTTGGATGAATGGTTTTGTTAATAAGCAAAATTGCCGTATATGGGATGACCACAACCCACATGAGGTTCACCAGATAGCAATGCATCCAACATAACGCAGGCCATCGCTCAGATTCAGCCGGATCTATGCAGCAGAGTCATTAAAAATTGGACCTCTCGGATTTGTGCCACCATGCGAAGCCGCGGCGGACATTTGAACGATGTCATATTTCATGCATAATGGCATAAACGGGCCTTTCAAATAAAAAATAAATTTCGTTAATATCTCACACACATCTAGTTTTATTCAATTTTAACATCGACCCGTCTTTGTTGAAAGACCCTTTATAATCACACTAATATTATAAAAGCGAAAGTTTGTGAGTGTGTGAGTGTGTATGTTTGTTACTTCTTCACGTCTAAACGGCTCGAGAGATTTTAATAAAATTTGGTATGGAGTTAGCTGACACCCTGGATTAACACATAGGCTAATAAACCGCGGGGCACAGCTAGTATACCTATATAGAATTGCTCGTTTAAAGGTATAAGATAAAAAAAACATACTGTTTTCATTTACGCTATGGACCGCTTTGAACTGTCATTTAAAGCTTACAGCTGACATTTTTCAACTTCTCTATGAGCGAATGCGGCGCCAACACTTTTTGAAAGTATTACGCGACCATTTTCGGAAGTATTTACTAACATGTAGGCGGCAGCCCTATTTGTACCGTAATTTAACGACCGTTTTATTGCAGTGCAGGTGTCTGGTAAACAGTTTGTGTTTAAGGGTGACCTACTAAACACATCTGTCGATTTGTACGTCTGTACCAACGCGGAAGACCGTTAACCGAAATGTAAAAAGACTATGAAAGTTGCGGATGTCGACATACCGAAATAGGAAGCGTTATTGCTCAAACATGGACGATATTTTTGGGCTGTAAACATATTAAACGATGAACTAATTACTGATGTACCTATAGATTTGATCTATACTTCTTTACTAATATTATAAAGCTGAAGAATTTGTTTGTTTGTTTGAACGCTTGTCAACAGTTTGCAAAGATTGCGAGGCTCTTACGTAAGACTAATAACTTTAATAGGCACACTTCAAAGTACACAATAAACAACGCCTAATGAGCACCAAGAACAGAGACAAATGCACAATTTGCGCACAAAATTAGCACCTATTGTTGGTCGACCCTGACTCATCGACTGCATAACAAAATACCTACAGAAAGCCGGCTCCCATCTCAACAAAAATCCACACACACACAGACGCCCATATACGGAGCTTTAAGTGGTCGTCGATCTTTTTTTTTTTACTGTTTAACCCCCCCCCCCCCCCCCTCTCTACTCCCTGTACTCTGGTGATACAAACTGATATGGTGATATATTAGTCTAACCCTTCCCTACCCAAGATTACGAGTATTTCTTGGTACAAAAATACCCCAAAATAAAATTCTCGAACGGCGGGGGGGAGGGAGGGGGCTTGCAATCTAACACCGGTCAAGTGTGAGTCGCCAGGCAGATTTAAAAAATACACGAAAATACCCGTGATACCTCACTACACTCGCCCACCTCCACACCCCATTTCGAGCCTGACATTATTAATGGACGACCCCACTTGCGCTGCACTGTCTCAGTTGTAATTCGACCGAGATCTGTTTGTATCTGGATAGAGGCCGGGATATATAGCCCGGAAGTCGCTGCGACCTAAAAGAGATCTATTGTGACGCTTGTACTGCACTGTCTCGGTTGTAATTCGACCGAGATCAGTTTATGTGCGTGTCTATGTCTGTGTGGGCCTGTTTTGCTCGTTGTAAGGAGCCGGCAATCCTATCTAATTTGTGACTGCATCGTGAGTCTCCATATAAAGACATCATGTGTTTACACTTATTGCTTTACCTACTGGCTTTTGCCAGTAGCTTTGTGAATGATATCGAAATAAATAGTAGCCTAGGTATATCTTTAGCATTCACACTATTTCCATACTAAATTTCATTAATATCGACTCAGCCGTTTAACCGTGAAACGAGACAAAAAAACAGCCTGTGTGACTCAATGGTAACACACCAACGTTACCAAGTAACGTAACTTTCGCAACATAGGTGTGTCATCGTTTTCGAAAAAAAAACCCCTAAACTAACTCTCTTCGGTCGTATCCAATTTTCGGCCCATCGGACTATGAGAGCGAGGGAATAGAGTGCACCATGGGATTTAGGGGTTGAATCCCCCCCCCCCCCCCGATATGACCAAACATTCCCTGAAAAGTAATCCTGGGTATGCCTATGGAGTGCACTTATTGTGTCTGCGTATTTGATGAAATAAGTCAACGTTATCTATACGAAATCTGTGAAGACTATTACTATTAACATTACACTGCCCAATCCAATTATTTAGTGACAAGACAGTTATCTAGGAATGGCAAACATTCGCCGAACGTATAATAAGTACAACCACTAAATACCAAGAATGCAGAAGGCAACCTTCATATAACGCGCGCTCGAACAACGCACACATAGACACCATTTACGGACACGGTATCTAGGGACGCCTTCCAAACAAAGTGGTCTGAAATGGTCTGTAATTTCGTATTCGAAAAGATAAATAATTTATTTGCTTAAATATAGTAGGTACACACATATTTAATTGTCACAAATTTAATCACACATATTTATTATATAAAAATGATTTGTACAATTATCTAATTTGCTTATCATATAAGTAGGCAAGTAATTGCCCCTTCTGACGCATAATGATCATGATTCGCGAAATGAAGACTTATCAATGGACCCATTGTCATGGTTTTTGATTTGATGGATTTGTCACCGTGCCTAACTGCAGAATAACTATTAAATCATGGGAAAAATTCACTAAATTAAATTACGGGTCGGTATGAAGTTCGTCGGAACGGCTGTCTGTTTTTAAATACTGACAATAGTAAATTCGAAACATTAGTTGGCAGATTTTTAATTTCTCCTCATTACTTCTAATCTAATAGCTGGTAGTCGTAGTAGTCGAGAACGATGACTATGTGTGCGTTGCTCAAGCGAGCTACGTATTAAAGTTTACCTTCTGTACTCTCAGTATTTTGTGGTATTTAGATACAGCAAAGACAATAGAAGCAACGCTATTAGGATAATAAGTCACGGTGGACAACCGGATTCTAGGTTAAAGCCCGCACATTTCAGGAATGCCAATACTAAGAGAATGCCGAAACCGATTTTATATTTGGAATACCTCTATTATACAGAATGACTTTCAATTCATTCGGCAAATTTCAATGAATAAACCTACGTAAAGACACAATAGGGTATTTAACTGAAGTCAAATTAGCCTCATTTTAAGAAATGTAAAAAAATTGTATGAAATTACAAATACAATAATTTTATTTATTTATTTTTTTTATTTATTTATTTATTTATTCAAATATAGACACACAACTATTATCACAGGTATAACCTAATTCAATAGCGTGGTAAACAGACAGAAACTTATGTTTAAATTAACTACAAACTACAAATAACACAATAGGCGGTTCGTATGAATTCGCTCAACGTGCAATGAAATAAGTCTATCCGGTCGGACACTGCATTGAGCGCACGCAGCGCACGCGCGAGCGGCGCTCGCTGCTGCAGGTTGGTGCGCGCGCGGGGCACCGACAGCAATGGTGGTCTCCGCCGCCGTCCTACGTACTCGTCCGGGACACACAAGTCGAGAGTCTGCAAAATGCCTGGATTATGGATCTTACCGCAGATTACCTTAAACAAATACGTGACAAGAGCTACCTCCCTTCTAACCTCTAGTCTGTAATATCCTACCATGCCGAGAACGAACAAAGTAGGATACAGAAGTGGATAACCTGGGTACACCCCGTACTGCTTCAGATAAAGGAACCTGACGAATTTATTTTGAATTTTTTCTAACATTAACTTGTATTTATCTTCGTGAGGTGACCATATCACTGCATTACACTCCAAGTGGCTCTTTACGAGTGCCTCGTATAGTGCTTTCAGAGCCCCCATGTTTGAAAAACTATTGGCTTGGCGTAAAACCATGCCCAAATTCCGGTATGCTTTTTTGCAAACATCTGTGATATGTTGCCGAAATTGTAGGTCAGGAGTAAAGCGTACACCTAAGTCTTTAACCTCAGTGAGGCGCTGTAGCGGCGTCCCGTCCATAAGGTATTGGTAATGGCTCGGGGCGCGCGCGCGGCTGAACGATAGTACGGAACACTTAGCCACATTGAAGTACAGCCGGTTTTCTTGGCTCCACCTTACTACATTATCTATGTCCTGCTGTAGTATAGTATGATTTGTGTTGTGTTTTATATCCAGAACCAGTTTTAAATCGTCGGCAAATAGAAGGGGAGTACAATTTGTAACCACGGTTGGTAAGTCATTAATCGTCAGTATAAACAAGAGGGGCCCTAAATTACTACCCTGATTTACCCCAGATCTCGTCGGGTAAGGATCCGAAAGTTGTCCACCACAGTCAACGTATTGACATCTGTCTCGCAGGTAACTGGCAAAGAATGTGAGTGTGTGTGGGGTGCAACCCACACCGGCCAACTTGGAAAGCAGAATGTCATTATCGACTGTGTCGAACGCCCTTCGGAAATCAAAGTAAGCAACGTCTGCTTGCAGCCCAGCATCCACCGCAGGCACCAGGTGAGTCATCAGATCAAGCAAATTCCCCGTTGTCCCCCGCCCAGGGCGGAATCCATGCTGCGCGTCAGACAACTGGGCGCTTACCTGCGAATAAAGAGAACCATGGATGGCCGCCTCGAACACCTTAGCAGGAGTACAAAGAACAGCCACAGGTCTGTAATCGGTGGTCGCCGACCCTCCTCTTCCTTTCAGCACCGGCACAACACGGGTGAGTTTCCATCTGTCCGGAAATGTCGCGGTCTCGATGCAAATGTTAAATATATGAAGCAAAGGTTCCACAAATGCAGATCCACAATCTCTAAATACAAATGCAGGGATACCGTCCGGTCCCGCTGAGCGCTTGGGCGCACAGCGAGCGAGCGCGCGGCGCACGTCCGCGGCATCGAGGCGCCCGAGGTGCACGCGCGCGCTCGGCGCCGCCGCCGCCGCCGCGCTCGCGCTGGCCGCCGCCACGCTCAGCACGGCCGGTTCCAGATTGTACACAGACTCGAAGTACCGGGCGAACTCTCCGGCACACTCAAACTCGGACAGTACCTTACCGTTCTTAATTAGTTTGCGATTGGACGAGTTACCTGTTTTAGACCTTACGAAATTCCAAAACGCACATGGTTCCCTTGCCAGGTGACTTTGTACTCGGTTCCGGTGTTCGTCGTGAGCTCGCACAATGTCAGCTTTCACTTTCGCCCTACACCGCGAAAACGCCTCATAGTCTAGCCTAGATTTAGTTGATTTATATTTTTTATGCAATAGGTATTTACGTATTGCATTTTTGTATGAAATGCTAGCATATGACGTCACATTTTCTATGGTCAAATCATTTACTTTTTATGTTTCTTTTTATGATTAAAAATTAATAAAAACGTTAAATTAATAAATGAACATGATTTTTCAGAACACTTTTTGATATATCTTTACATGGTCGGTATAAAATATTTTATTTTGATAGTAGTCAAATACCCAATTATAAAAATAAAATGTTGTTACCTACTAGTTTTTTTACATAGGTACATAACATAATACTAAAAACAAGCGCGGATCCAGGATCATGTTCTGGGGGAGGGGGGGGGGGGGCACTTTGATCCAACACCGGCCAAGTGTTAATAGTTTTGCCCGTATGGCGAACACTTGAAAAAATAACTTGAGGGGTGTCAAGGGACACCCGGATGGAACGAAGTTCTTATTTTTTTTTTATTCTTTTTTTTTATTATTATCGTAGCGACACCACACTGTTCAATGCGAAATAGAAAAACGAAACGAAAATATAAGAGAGAGAGAGAGAGAGAGACAGACAGAGAAACATGCGCACGCCGCACGGCTTACAATAGCTTACCTACTATAGCAAAAAGTGACGTTACAACTTTTCGTAAGATTTTTTTCCGTCTAGCCCCCTTTCACAACGCGCGATAAGGAAGTTCCAATTCATGAGTCTGGGGGGGGGGGGGGACAAATCTGCGCTTGACTAAAGAGTATTTACTATTTACATTCGTGGCAACCTAATTTTGGTATTAACTTGCATAGTAAGCATGATTATAGAAGTGTTATCTGCTGTTGGTCTTCCATCCATATCTGTACTAATATTATAAATGTGAAAGGAACTCTGTCTGTCTGTCTGTAACGCTTTTACGCTCAAACAGCTAAAGAGATTTAGATGAAATTTGGTATGGAGATAGTTTGAGTCCCGGGGAAGGACATAGGATAGTTTTTATTGCGATAACCGACATCAACGCGGGCGGAGCGACGGGCGAAAGCGAGTAAGTTATAATTTGAAAAAATAAATCTACTTCACTGGCACCTTCATATTTCCGGAATCAAATTTAGCATACGTGCTATTTATTCCAAATTATAATCTACCTCTAGGTAATGCAATCAGTTACCGCCTCAGGTTAACAATCAAATATAACAGGAGTTAAACAAACTTGAAGCAAAACTAATACAATAAGATATACTAAATCAATACAATTTACTATTGGTTCCCTTTAGTACTTGTTTTCTTGGTATTCGAGCTTTGGGTGTACAGTTAGCAACAACTATGTTTACACAATAAGAGTGCTAGTTGTCCCGCGCAACTTCGTCTGCCTAAATTTCCCCCGTTTTTGCAACATTTCTCATTGCTGCTCTGCTCCTATTGATCGTAGCATGATGTTATATAGCCTATAGCCTTCCTTGATAAATAAGCTATCCAACAGTGAAATATTTTTTTAATTTGGATCATTAGTTCATGAGATTACCGCGTTCAAACAAACTCTTCAGCTTTACAATATTATTAGCTGTGCCCTGCGTTGTTACCCGCGGTTTATTAGCCTATGTGTTAATCCAGGGTGTCAGCTAACTCCATACCAAATTTTATTAAAATCGCTACAGCCGTTTAGACGTGAAGAAGTAACAAACATACACAATCACATACTCACAAACTTTCGCCTTTATAATATTAGTGTGATTATAGATTATCGGGACTTAATCGCGTGAAATATTTAAAGGTACGAACCTTTTATTTACCCGACGTTTCGATCGAATTCCACCGATCGTGGTCACGGGTCGACTGACGTCGGTCAGTCCAAATAAAAGGTTCGTACCCTTAAATATTTCACGCGATTAAGTCCCGATAATATCCTAATAGGTACCTATTACCTTTGTAAGATATTTGAGTTCAGTGCTTCTCTTGCTAACTGTACAAAAAGTAAATACATTTGGACCCCAGAGCCCTTGAGGCTGATCTGCAAAGAGATTTATTAACCAGTTGTACCAATTTATTATTTCGTTATCTAAAAGCTAATAGGTCTGCAATACATGTTCGTAAACTTTCGCGATTTGTACACATTATAGAATTTTATAAGCTACGGGTCTTAATCGCGTAAATATTTTATTATAAGGCTAAATACCTTTGTTTATTTCCCGACGTTTCGACCGTATTGCAACCGGTCCGTATTGCCGTTGCAATAGGGTCGAAACGTCGGGAAATAAACAAGAAGAAGGTCTTTGTAAATATGGTTAGTGTGATGATGTGTAGGTATGCTGTCAGTACCCACCATCTACCGAATAGAAAGTCAAACAAAGATCTAGTAATTATTGTTCGATGAACTTCCATTTTTAGGGTTACGTAGCCAAAGTGGCAAAACGGAACCCATATAGTTTCGTCATGTCTGTCTGTTCGTCCGTATGTCACAGGCATTTTACTTAAAAACTACACAACGTATGAAATTTAGAGTACAGGTGTCTTGTACAGGCTGCTACTTAGTTCAATAGTTACATAAAAATGAATGTTTCTAGGGAAAAAATAATATTTCAGCAAACATCTACGTGTGGTTACATACATAATTCAACAGGTCTTTTAAAAACATTTTACAGTTTCTAGTCTAAAAATGGTGTCCCCCTTTTACCTTTTAAACCGCATGGCCAAAAAATATGAAAAAAAATATAAAGGTAATACTTTCAACTAAAATTATTTTCATCATGATCGGATATACCATCTTTCAGATATTGGCGAAAAACAAAAGCACGTAAATGCCCTGAAGATACGCTCTTGTATTGGTAATCTATTTTCATATCATATTTTTTCATATATAATAAGTTAAAAAAAATTTTTGAAGATGACCATATCGATTTGTTACAAATAATACTAACTCAGCAAATAATAACAATATCCTGGGACAATTCACACAACGCCATCTGATCCAAAACCAGGCAGAGCCTGTACTATGGCAACCAAACAATTGACGAACATACGTATAATTATATTTGCAAATACATACATATTATAGATAAATAACACCCAGACAGAATAAATCATCGTGCTCATCACACAAAGTTTTATCCTGGGTGGGGATCTAACCCCTCTCGCTTAGCGGTCAGGGTCACTAACCACTAGACCAACAGGCTTTTTATTGCAGTACTAGCTGTCCCCCGCAACTTCGTATGCGTAAATTTTCCCCGTTTTTGCAACATTTCTCGTCGCTGCTCCGCTCCTATTAGTCGTAGCGCGATGTTATATAGCCTATAGCCTTCCTTGATAAATGGGCTATCCAACAAAAAAAGATTTTTTCAAATCGGACCAGTAGTTCCTGAGATTAGCGCGTTTAAACAAACAAACAAACTTATCCGCTTTATAATATTAGCATAGATATCCAATCAAATGCTATTCTCAAAACTGTTTAAACAAGAAAGCTACCAGCCGTAAATAATAATTATATTTAAAGCCTACTTACAAACGTAAGTACAGCTCTCATCATCACTAAGAAAGTCTTAAAACGTGCACGGGCACTAAATCTAAGAACACTTTCAACAACGTGTTATTATAGTAGCAGTTATCTCGATGACAGTAATATCTGTATACGAGTAATCTGAGGCAGGAAGCGGGCAGTTATCGATCAGTTCCACTAGTAACGTTCATATTAGGCATACAGTTTGCTGGTAACTGTACGCATTCTGAGCGTAGAGATGCACAAGGCAGCAAAGGCCCACTTTGCATGTAAAACAAACGAAGAAAAAACGCTAAATGAAGACTAGAAAAAGAAGAAGTTTTTAATAAATTCGGATAAAGCTTACAGTGTGAACGCACGGAGAATGTTTGACAGTATAGGACTTATACGGCTACTCTTTTAGTAAAATCCGACATGACCGCAAACTGGCGCGGATACTGGAGGGGCAACAGGGGCAATTGCCCCCCCCCCCTCTCCCATAGACTCGACTGAATTACCTTGTTTTGGGGAATTTGAGAATTTTGACACTGGTTCGGAGTGTTTAGGAAGGCGGTTGCCCCCCCATCGATGGTGGTGGCTAAGGTGTGTACCGATGTTGAATCAAATGCACGCCCCCAACCCCCATTGAGATTGAGTCAAATATTGCCCACCCCCCAGAACGGTGACCGCAGAGATTAGTAGTGCAGGACTGACGGTTTATCGTGCTCGCCGAGGCACGAAGGAGTTTGACATTTCTCAAAATACTGTCACCTATGGGCCAACAGTGGTAACCTTGCTTGACCATGTTTTATTTTCCATTTTTATTGCAGGATCGCCACAGAAACCATATCGATTATTACGAAACAATGAAGTAATTTTTATAGGCATTTCTTGCCAATTACTTTACAAATACAAAAATGCAATTATTATATTACGAAACAGTCTCAACAAATAATTGTCTGCATACTATTTGCCAAGTTAATTTCTTACCTTAACATTAGAACGCAGCCTTGGAGTGGTGAGATGTCGTCAATTAGTGCTAAGTGTACAGTTAATGTAGGTCAAACAGGACGGGTGAGGAAAGTCACGAATGGGAATGACATCGATCTAGGAAACAAAGTAGTGAGGGAATAAAAAAATAAATTATTAAAAAAAATCCGCCTGCACAAAAAGATGGAAACAAGATATCTTCTTCTTCTTATCTTGGGACAACTCACACAACGTAATCTGATCCCAAACTAAGCAGAGCCTGTACTATGGAAACCAGACAACTGATAAACATACTTACCTATATATTTCTAAATACATACATATTATAGATAAATACCAGACACAGAATAAACCATCATGCTCATCACACAAAGTTTTATCCTGGGTGGGGATCGAACCCACGACCTCTTGCGTAGCAGTCGGATACATAATTATATAATTTCATGCAGTCAGAGGCACTTTACTAAGTTCATCGAGATTCATTAATGCCTCCGAATGCATGCATTTATGATTTATTTAATACTTTTTAGTGGTTAAAGGATGTAACCGATGTAACAACTAACTTTTATCACAGCTATTGTCAAGTATTGAAATTTAAAAAAATAATGGTTGCTAACTAACTTTTTTTTTAGTATAACAGTACTTTTACCTTTTTGAAATGTTTAAGATGAGCCCTTTAATTTGATACCCATATTGTAGTATTCAAAATAACTTTTTTTTCAAACCTCTTTATTTTGACATCTCACCGCCGCCATTTTTTTTTTGTTCAAACGTCACCTATCTAAGAACACTTGGGCAATCAAGACGAATCTAACGACGTCTTAATTGTGTAAATCCGTTCAGTGGATTGTGAGATATCAGGTAATAAAGAATATTACATACATACATACAAGATACGCGCGACAAACATAACCCTTCCTTACAGTCAGGTAAAAAATTGCAATATACCTATTTTATACTGTCTTTTTTTTACCTGAGGTTTTGTCCGCGTTATATATATTTATACCACGAAATGAAAAGACTAGCAGACGTGCACCTCATAGTAAGCGTCACATTACCCCTAACAATATCAGTTTCAGCCAAATTCTTGTTTGTCAAAGATCTGAATGTATCACCGCATGCGCTCATTTGCCATTTAACTTACTACAGTGCCCTGCAACCGAAACAGTGATGTTTTAACATGAAGCGGCGGTAACCTAATGGCTAAGGCATCGGTCTCGCAATCGTGAGGTCGCGAGTTAGAATCCTACCCATTACTACCGACGTAAACCCACTCCGAACACAGGTATTTGAGCTTTGAGCTTAGTTGGAGGGGTTAACAAGATTGCTAGTAATGTGGGACCCGATCCCACAGCAGTCATCTTAAAAAAAAAACTTGAGCGGTGTCAAGGGACACCCGGATGGAACGAAGTTCCTTTCGATTAATTAGTGAAGGGTTTCTTTTTTTTTAACTTATAATAATATTTTTTTTATTATAAACAAATATTAAGCCACGCGCGATAAGGAACTTCGTTCCAAAAAAAAACATTACTGGTGCACTGGATAATAACTGATACTTTGGTGTACCACCTAGGCCGCCGATGGCTTAGTAGACCTACCACCGGCAGGTGTATGTGCTACTCTGATACGTAAATTACGTTACTGTAAAGGTTCATTAAAACCACTTCAGTAGTTTATACATCCATTCTCATAAACATTAGGATTAGATGATGAAAATTAGTGCAATTGAACCGTAATCTATACTAATATTATAAAGCGGAAGAGTTTGTTTGTTTGTTTGTTTGTTTAAACGCGCTAATCTCAGGAACTACTGGTCCGATTTGAAAAATTATTTTTTTGTTGGATAGCCCATTTATCGAGGAAGGCTATAGGCTATATAACATCGCGCTACGACTAATAGGAGCGGAGCAGCGACGAGAAATGTTGCAAAAACGGGGAAAATTTACGCATACGAAGTTGCGCGGGACAGCTAATATAACATATTACGGTTCAATTGCACTAATTTTTGACGTGATAACGTCTTATAAATCGATGAGCGACTACAGAAGTCTCGGCTTTGGCTACGGAAGTCTCGGGTTCGATTCCTGAGTCTGGATTCAAATTTTTCTATCTTTCAAAAATGCAATTATTGTATTTGTAGAGCGACTACACGTACGAAAAAGTGTCACGTTCCGCCTGCTGATAGTATCAGCGATTGGCGATTGCAGCGACATGCGATACCATTGGAACTAAAGCTATCAGCCTATTAGCGAATGGCGATTGCAGCGAGATGCGATACAATTAGAACTAAAGCTGTCACAGACATGGTTGTTTATTACAACGTCATCAATGTTTTCTTATGACGTTATCACGGAAAAATCCGTAAAATTATCGTCCGTAAACCAGCTTTACAGACAACCATTTTGTCCGCGGAAGCGATGCAAAACCACACCCGGCGGTCAAAAATCTTTCTATTGAATGTATATATAGTTTTAAAATTTACAAAGAATCTATCAAGATATAGGTAATTCAGATAGAACAATTTATCCCCTTCAGTTCGTTGAGACAGTTAAGGCCTATTTGTCTTTGCTAATAAATCTTCGTCGAGTGACAGTTAGAACTAACAAACCCGTGTACAATGTCCTTTACACGAGATTAAATTATTATGTTATTATCTTGTCCTTAAATAATTTGAATTCTAGTACATAGAGGATTTATTGATTGGCATAGCATAAATAATTAGAAGTACGACGACAACCACAAATACCAAAGGTTTAATTCGAAATATACCTGTAGTACCTACTATAAAGTTTCATAATGCGCTTCACTACCCTAAATCAGGGCCCTAAATCGAGATGGCCTTGAAAATTTGTTTAGACTTGGCCCTAACTCTTATTACACCTCTCTTTTTAAGGGTTTAGGGTCCCTGATTCAGTGTCGTGTATTAGCGCATATGGCCCTGTTCATACCGAACTTGGCCGGCAGTGGCGCAACGAGCACAGAAGAAAAGCTAAAAGAAAAGCTAAAACGCTTTCCCGCGCGTGGTCGCGCGAGATCGCGCAGCGACACGCTACCTTTTTATGTTTTTCAAGCAATACTGGTCTTTTAGCTATGTAAATAAAGTTTTAAATTCATTGACACTGAAAGTGCTAACTGCGCGCAGCGCCGAGAATTGAGCCTAAAAATGCGTTTATTAGTTTTTTGTGAAAGAGTAAGAAACTGCCATTCGTCCTAACAAATTTTCGGATTTATAATATCAGTAGGACGATTCGTGGATCCGGTGGAATTCCATCACGTACAATCATGTCGCCATGACACATCAATACCAAAATGGCGCCTAAATCGACACCTGATTGGATTTATAATCTTTGAAAGTTTGAATTTTGATCACAAGTCATACCAAACAAAACTGTGTAAGTTTCTTGCGAATTTTCTTGTAACGGCGGCACGCTTAGTATAATTGTATGTATTTAGAAATATATAAGTATGTTTATCAGTTGTCTAATGTTCAATAAACAACATCTCGGTATTTAAGTAAAAGAACCAAATGTAAGCAGACCCAATACAAAAGCGGCGCCATCCCGCCCCATCGAGTATGTTCCGACATGCTCTTGGCTGGTTTTTAGAACGAAGTTCCTTATCGCGCGTTGTGAAAGGGGGCTAGACGGAAAAAAATCTCACGAAAAGTTGTAACGACACTTTTTGACACACACAAGCCGTGCGGCGTACGCGTAAGATATGAACATCTAATTTGACGAAGAAGTCACCTGTCGATTTGGTCTAGAGGCATAAATTCGGTACACAGTATTGGTGACAATTGTGTAGTTGTGGGTTCGAGCCTTCGGTATACAATCGTATTTTTGTAAGTTATTTCGTTTCGTCTTTCTATTTCGCATTGAACAGTGTAGTGTTGCGAAGATTACAAAAAAAAAAATTAAGATAAGAACTTCGTTCCATCCGGGTGTCCCTTGACACCTCTCCAGTTTTATATTTATAATAGTGTGACATTGCAATATCAACGAGTATGTGCTTCACTTCGCCGTTTTTAAAAATAGAATGTTGTGTAACCTATCTAAGTATGTATCTTTTAACATAAAACATCATTGTATAAAACCAACACATGTTGTTCCCCTACAAATGTGTGTGATTTTATGCTCTGTGTTGTGATGTGTGTAACTTGACACCCTCATAAAAAAGAAACGGCCAAAACTGTAAACCAGATTCATAAATTAATATAAATGAGATACAAAATGGTTTGCACATTAAAACAGATAAGATCTCTTAATCTGGTATCATCATATGACAGTTTATGGTAACTGTAGCAAAGATGGACACCTGTGCCATATTTTGTTATCTAATAAGAAAAACTGATTCATGACTTAAAATGAAAAATGCGAAACAAATTCTTCAATTGATAAGTGCCGATTTTTAGGTGATAAATAAAATAGAATCAATGTATTTTGATCATTATTGTCTTCCTGTCCTTTTTTTAATTATTTCGTTCGCGCAATATGTAGGTAATTTTCCTCCATATACTTCTATCAAACCTAATCTCTGCACTTGCTAAGCGATTTAATCTTTTTTTTAAAGACGACTCCCGCATTACGGTACACGGTACGGGAGCCTTTCGCGGTCGCGGGAGACTTTACAAACATACAAGTCACGGACACAAAGTACACCCAGACACGGAACAATAATTTGTGGATCACACAAAGTGGTGTCCCGTGTGGCAATCGAACCCACGACCTCTTGCTTAGCAGTCGGACACTCTCCCATCGCGCCACAGAGGGAGTTCCACCATCCAAACTAATAAAAAAAGAACATGGGATAATTTTTATCCCGATAACTGACTTCAACGCGGATGAAGCCACGGACGAAAAGTAGTATGAAATAGTTAGTTATTTTTTTCAAAATTTCTATCTTACATAATAAGTGAGTAAGTAAATCAATATTTAGTTTGGCTTATTTATAAATTCAAATCCTTATTAGATATATTTCGGGAATTAATTGCATGAATTATTTAAAGCCGTTATTTACCCGACCAGTCTTCAGACCAGGTTCAGTCGACCCGTGACTACGATCGATGCAATTCGATCGAAACATCGGGTAGGTAAATAAAAGGTTGAACAATTCACGCGATTAATACCGAAATATATCTAAGTAATATAAAACAAAAATTCAAATCCTACTTGACAGTAGACACTCAGAAACACCATTTTGGCTTTCATGACATCGTTAAATTGATATAGGCATCTATTAATATCCATATTTGAACGGTATTAAAATTCGCACAACATATATGAAGTTTATAGACCATAAAATGGCGGTAGTTCCAATTCTTTGGTTATATTAGCGTATATTATTAGCTTAATGGCTAAGGCATCGGTATCGCAAATCGTGAGGTCGCGGAATCTAAGTCAGATGCTGCAATTTATTAAAATAATTAGCATCCACCAATATATATCAGAAAAGCTTTAACTGATTATAAACATAACATATAAATATATATTTATTTTCTTTTCCAAAAAAGATAACTACCAATGTGGGAATATGGTCCCACATTACTAGCAATCCTGTTAACTCCTCCAGCTAATCTCAAAGGCTTGTGTTAGGAGTGGGTTCACGTCGGTAGTATAATGGGTAGGATTCGAACCCGTGACCTGACAATAGCGAGACCGATGGCTGCATCTTCAATATCAATAACAACCACTTCTGTTTATCGTTTATTAGACTTCGATAAGAATCACGTTAATTACTGCCTCTGTGGCGCGGTTGGAGAGGTCGTGGGTTCGATCCCCACCTAGGATAAAACTTTGTGTGATGAGCACAATGGTTTATTCTGTGTCTGGGTGTTATTTATTTATAATATGTATGTATTTGGAAATATATAAGTATATTTATCAGTTGTCTGGTTTCCATAGTACATAGCTCTGCTTAGTTTGGGATCAGGTAGCGTTGTGTATTGTCCCAAAATGTTATTATATTATTATTATTATTGTTATAATTACCATTGTAAACATGGACTTCTCTACGTCTCCAATATTTATATGGTATTTCTATAATCTAATAATTCACACACATTCTTTAACCATTTAAATATTCACGTCACGTAGCAAATTTCCGCGTTTGCTTGCATTTTATATGACAACAACTCGACCTCAGTAACGCAGCCACAGGGCTGTCACAAGTTCACTTTGTCAACGCGATACACTTCCAGATATAATCTTTAATCTTTATTTATTTCTCTAAAACATAGTACAAGTTTGTTCAATTCTGTTAGGCATATTATAATTATGTGACAATTGTAAAAAAAAAATCCTCTGACCACTAAACTAGGTGAAAACCTGTATCTTAGAGGTCAGTGCACAGTCCGTATCTTACATCGGCAAATTGTATGTTCCAGAAAAACATAGTAGGTAAGAAAAGTGATTACACTATAAAAAAGTTTAACAAAGTAACTGTAAGTTTGAGTGTATTTGTATATAGTATTGTGTTTGGGCGTGTGCAATTATAGGTGTGTGCGCATGTTTGTTAAAGAAGTCACATATTAATCCTGCTTTTTATTGAGAATTGTATTTTTTTTTTTTATATAATACAAGTACAAGCAGGTATACCCTCTCTGTATTCACGGGCTATGATAGTTTTCTACCATTAGGCAGGACGTTTGTGTGCTCATAATTTGGGTAAACAATGTTTCGTTTTAATTAGCTTCTTTCTTGTTGTATCTTACAACTGAAGCAAAATGCAGTAGTCAATTGAATTTCAGACCGAAACAACGTTCAACACGCAACATGAATTTGACGTCCTAAATCACTTTATTGTGAAAAGTAGCAATATAAACACTTTTAAGAACGTCATAAAGTTAAATAATCATTTGAATATCCGGTGACAGAGTAATTTTGTAATGTGCTGTTGAAATTTAACGACACATTTTACAGAAAACTTTTAGGTGATAACCCTAAAATGCACTTTACATTCACCGGTCCGTTTCTATGAATATAGTTCTAAAAATGGCGGCGATGTGCCTGGAATGCTACCATATTTCCTGTCCTCCTAATACGCATTCAATGCGAGTCTCGCAGGCGAAGATTAAATAACATTATGGCTCTGTTGTCTGCCGGTTTCGGGTAATCCAGTAATCCTAGTTAGTTTTTATTGTCTGACAATTATGTGGTTCAGAGGTAGGTACATCTAAATAAATTAAAAACTGGAGAAGTAAGTAGGTATCCCATTTGCTGATTTTAATGAAGAAGGCTCTTGTCCTTAAAACCCTTTTGTAACGAAGGGAGAGGATATAATCAGCTGCCACCTTTGCAAGAGTTTTTTATTTTTTTATTTTCTTACATCCATCTTGATCTGACAATTTTCGGCACGGCCATCAGGGTCCTTATTCATGTTCTTTTGTTCGTTTTCGCAGCAAGCCCGCGCGACAACATATGACAAGATTTTGATAGAACCACTGGTCCGAATTGAAAAAATATTTCTGTTGGGTAGCCCATTTATCGAGGAAGGCTATAGGCTATATAACATCACGCTACGACCAATAGGAGCGGAGAAGCAATGAGAAATGTTGCAAAAACGGGGAAAATTGACGCATACGAAGTTGCGCGAGTCAGCTAGTATTAGTATAAAACTATGATAAATTACACCCAGACACGAATAAACAATCGATAAATCACACAAAGATTTATCCTGGATAGGAATCCAACCCACCACCTCTGGCTTAGCAATCAGGGTCACTAACCACTAGACCAACAAGCCAGTCAAAACAGGAAAAGAGGAGACAGATGATTACACTGTGTCAAACTTACAGGCGTAAGTTTGTTCCATTTGTTCCGAAAAATCCCAGCATCCCTTGACCTTAATTCGGAACGTGATCATCTTGACCAAGACAGTTCATCGAACTCTTTGATTAATACCAAGTACCACCAAGTTTGGACATGTTTATGACACCGGTCGAGCCTTGTCATACAGCCAAATTGAGTTAAATGGTACAATAGCGTGATCATAGTTGATTTCAAAAAGGTCTTCTTATACTTCGACTGTACTTCATTTGGGCAAGTTCTGTCATATTGCTCAGCTAAGATTGGCCCGTTGGTCTAGTGATTATTGACCTTGACTGCTAAGCCAGAGGTCGTGGGTTCGATTGCCACCCAGGATAAACTTTTGTGTGATGAGGACATACCTACGTTGATTCTGTACTAGCTGACCCGCGCAACTTCATCTGCGTAAATTTTCCCCGTTTTTGCAACGTTTCTCATTGCTGCTCCGCTCCTATTGGTCGTAGTGTGATGTTATATAGCCTATAGCCTACCTCGAAATGTTCAATTCGGATCAGTAGATCTTGAGATTACCGCGTCCAAACAAACAAACAAACTCTTCAGCTTTATAATATTAGTATCTGGGTGGATTTTTTAAGTATGTTTATCACTTGACGGGTTGTCCATAGTAAGCGCAGATAAGACGTAGGGCCGACGACAATGTGCTTCCTGAACCCCTAGACAAGTGGTCGCTAATCGAAGATAATATCAAATGAGAGACTGCGTTGCGTGTGCAGAACCACGAAAATGAATGTTTTTTTTTTAAATTAGAGATTCGGTTTTGCAGACGCAACGACATCATTCTATTCGATCGGAGGGTAGGGTTACCATATCGAAAAATCGAAATATTTGAATAAAATTTCAAAATGTCGGGATTTTGTCTGGAGAATATATTTAATTTAAATTTTCGACTTGAACTCAAATAAAAGGGGACGAGTGCAAATCATTTCACCCGATACCGGCTAAATAACTCGCGCGATGGGGCAGGGGTGCAAATCAATTTAGCGCTCCTAAAACACGGATACAATGGGGGGGGGGGGGGGAATAGCACCCGCCAGACTCAACCGAATGATGACCTATTTACTGTTTTACTGGGGGAATATAAAAGTTTGAGTGTGTAGGCAGCGATTGCCCCTCCCTCGGGTGGTGGTGGTGGATGCACCCCCACCCCCGTCATGTGAGCGACTCACACTTGACCAGCTGAATATAGAAAAAGAGAAAAGTCCAGCGCCTGCTTTAAAAGTATTTAACGCCCTTTCTGGTTCCGTAAAAAGTGTTAAATGTCGGGAGAACCCAGGCGATTCTCGACCATCTGGCCTACTAGAGGGGCAGATTAAGGAAGGGTATAAAAATTGTACAAAATTGTAAACCATGCCACTGAGTCATAGAAGGGTTTCTACTTTAAGCAAATGTATACAACATACACACATATGTTGTAGGTACATATTGCCACACTTAAAACTGAAAAGTTATGATAAACATACATACATATCAACCCATATGATGTCCCCCTGCTGGGCACGGGTCTCCCCAGTAGAACTTACTAGTATGTAGATCCTGGGGGTAATTGCCATAATCGCCACGCTTGGCGAGCGGGTTGGCGATCGCAGTAAGGTTTTAAGTACGCAGAGGACGCTGCTGCCCGTCCTCCAGTGTGACATCCCTTAGTCGCCTTGACGACACCCACGGGAAGAGATGGGGTGGTACTATTCTTAAGCCGGTACCACACGGCAAAATGATAAACATTTGACGTAATCGGCGTACCAATCAGTCGGCGCGTTTCATTCACATCTGGTTTCCAAGCAAGCACCATTTCTAAGCTAGTAGCCGCAGACCTTGCAACAAGAATCTGAGAGAAATTCTTTAATTATACTCTTTATGGCACGTTTTTACTTGTTACCATAAACGGGCACCATGATCAGATTGATCAGCTACTATTAAGTAATGGAAGTTCTCGTTGAAAGACTAATTAGAGGCTATTGGAGCAAAATACACAACAACTCACACAACGCTAGCTGATCCCAAACTAAGCAGAGCTTGTACTATGGAAACTAGACAACTGATAAACATACTTATATATATATCTAAATACATACATATTATAGATCAATAACACCCAGACACAGAATAAACCATCGTGCTCATCACACAAAGTTTTATCCTGGGTGGGGATCGACACCACGACCTCTTGCGTAGCAGTCGGATACACTCCCACCGCGCCACAGAGGCAGCCATTAGAGCCAGCCGATCAAGGGTTTATTTGCTATCAAAATGCCGAGAGTACAGAAGATTAATACGTAAAGTACGTATTAAAGTAATCTTCCCTTCGAGCAACGTACACATAGACATTCCTTTCTAATAATAATGGTCTCTTTCTAATCGATGTCGGTTAAGTTTTATATTGCACAAGTGTACGCGCAAACACAGGTGCACTCTATTTCCTCACTCTCATAGTCCGATGGGACGAAAATTCGACATGGCCGGAGAGATTAGGCAGCGGACCAACGGCTTAACGTGTTCTTTGAGCTACGGAGGGGTGTGATAATGTTCGAAAGTGGTCACCCATCTATTGACACACAGTGGTAACGTTGCTTAACCTCGCAGATATCTTGATCTGCTCGGTCGTCACTGAGTCAGGGACCCCTCAAGGATTACTACTACACGACACTAATATCCACTTTCTAAGACGACTCAGCTGTAAGGCGGGACCTTACACCTGAGTGCTTTGAATTCGACAATTGTTTCCTCACCTCAAATGTTGACAACATTATTGTTTCGACTAGAAGTAAATAGAGGTTTTATTTGCAACAAATAATACAGATTTTGTTTAAGTAAAGTTTAGTCGAGTTGAGAAATTTTCAAGAAAACGTCTTGGAATACGGATGTAACTCTCAGGTCGCCTTTAAAACAAAGTGGTCCGAATTAGCCTGAGCTGAGATTCTTGTCCGTAAACATTGTTTTTTTTTTAAGACGACACCCGCAGTAGGCACACAGACACAGGGCTTGTACCAGCCCTGTGTCACAAGTCACGCACACAAAGTACACCCAGACTCGGAACAACAATTTGTGGATCACACTAACTGGTGTCCTCTGGAATCGAACCCTCTTGCGTAGCAGTCTGATACACTCCCACCGCGCCACAGAGGCAGAACATGTGTATGAGTGCGTTGTTCGAGCGAAATACAAATGAAGTATACCATAATTTGCTGCAATTTCTGCAAGAATTTCATAGCAATAAAAATTCACCACAACAATTTCCCACGTAAATCACTAGAATCACTCACATTTGTACACTGTCGTGCATATTGTGTGTGCACTCGCGATGCAACGGAATACAAATGGGACATCGTTGTGTATTTGCTGTATAATGCGTTCTACACAATGCACGCCAGCATTTGTCTAATCCACTAATGCAGGTAATATTTTATCTCTTCTGACAATTTTAAAAGCGAAAGTTTACATATTTGTTACTCAGTCACAAATGAATCCGCGATCGCATTTGAAAACCTTACTGGGCTGACCCCCCGCTCACCAAACGTGGCGATTAAAGAAATGTGTACGAGCTATAACTGGAGCATCTCCACTAACAAGCTGCCGACCGATATTTAAAAAATTAAAAATATTAACCCTAGTATCTATGTACATAATAGAAATTGGACTGTTCGTCAAAAATAACCCTCAATTCTTCGCCCAAGTTACCGAAAACAGTAGATTTATAAAAAGGGATCCAACTAAACTATTAATAAAACACTATCATAGCTCGCTACATTATAGAAATAGTTATCCGATGTCAATTAAAGTATATAACAACATTCCTCAAGTAATAAGAGAACTACCAACAAAAATATTTAAAATAAAATTAAGGACATGGTTGGTGGAGAGATGCTTTTATACACTAAATGAATATTTCTCTCATAAAATATTCCCTTAAACTATAAGTTTAAGGGAATATTTTATAAATTGTGTTGTGTACCTAACAATCTACATGTAAGTAATTTATAAATGTGTATTAACATACAATTGTTAAATATTCGCATGCCTCAAAAGGGTAAATATGATGAACTGTTACATTTCAATACCCTCTGTACCATATTTTAAGCGAATAAATGTCTTTGTCTTTGATTATGGCAACTACCCCCAGGATCTATAATAAGTAGTAGAATAATTGCATTTCTTTTTTGCATTTTATAAAGAGCCCAAGTCGCTTACTAAACCAAATTTCTCTATACTTTCTTAAGTATAGAGAAATTTGAGGTTTAGTAACATAGTCCAGATAGGTGGTTCGATTCCGGCCCCGGTTTGGCATATGGAAGGCTCGGGTTAGATTCCTGAGTGTAGACTTTTTTTTTTTTTTTCAAAATGCAAGTATTGTATTAATAAAGTAATTGGCAAGAAATGACTATATAATAAGAAGGTTCTACTGAGGAGACCCGTGCCCAGCATCATCATCATTGAGACATCTTATGTATGAATAGGTAAATAATGGGTTGATATGAATAAATATAAATGTTGATAAACTTTCGCGATTTGTACACATTATAGTCTACCCGTGACCACGGCCGTTGCAATACGGTCGAAACGTCGGGCAATAATCAAGGTATTTTACCTTAAATTATTCACGCGATTAATACCCCTAGTATTTATAATTTTATTATTTTAATTATTTCTATTAAGAAATAATTTAAATAAAAAAAATAATATTAAATGAAGCTGACTTAGAAACCTCGTTTGTCGCAGATACGACGTGCAAGTACCTACTCAGTGGTAGCAAATAAACGATTTTTCTTTCTTCTTTATTTCTTAAATAGTTACAGTCCATTACAAAAAATGTACCAACACTTATTTGTATAGTAAGTAAAGGAAATCAGAATCATACGACAGTTAATAATAAAAGTCTAAATCCGTTCCGCCTTGGCAATGGGATCGTTTCCTGTCAAAGTGTCACCTTTGTTGGTAGGTGATGGCCGGATCATCACATCAAGTGCCAATCATTAACGACTGGTATATGGACTTGGAATAATTTATATCCCTTCCAAAAGTACAATGTAAGCAAGAGTGAGGACATAAAAAAAATCGAATACACACAATATGAAATCTTTTTAAAGTGATTTTATTTAAATCGTAATAATTGTATGTATGCTGGAATTTTGCAATTAGTATTTCACCCACTTCCACTGAAGTTATCTCATATCACTGAAGTTCTACTGACATTACATGCTCCATATTATATATATTTCGGGACTTAATCGCGTGAATTATTTAAAGGAATCACACCGATCGAAACGTCGCGTCGTCGGGTAAATAAAAGGTTCGTACCTTCTAATAATTCACGCGATAAAGTCCCGAAATATATATATAATATGTATAAAAATCGCGAAAGTTTAAAAACAATAATACATAAAATAAAACTTATATGAACCATTGACGTATAGACCTGGACCACACCATCCATTTCAATTAAAAAGTAAATATTGACTGCAAACCGTAAAAGAGAGAAAAAACTCGTGCGGCCCTGTCTCTTTGACAGGTATTGTCCACAAAGTAGCGTTATCTGTTTCCAGAGTCTGGTCAATTTTGTGAGGTTATGGCGCAGTCCAGGTTTATACGTCAATGATATGAACTAATGACGTATACACCTAGACCGCGCCATCTCTTTCAATTAAAAAGTATATGTTATCTGCCAAGCGTCAATCAGAGAAAAAATCGTGTGGCCCTGTCTCTTTGACAGGTATTGTCCACAAAGTAGCGTTGTCTCTTTCTAGAGAGTGGTAAATTTTGTGAGGTTATGGCGCAGTCCTGCAGTTGGCTGTTTCATATAAATAATACTGAACGGCTCGAGTAAATACGGTGCCAATCCCTCTCCGAGTTGATCAGTGTGCTTTGGCCTTAACCAGGCCCTTATTACAACAGAAGCAATATTCACGTAGACTAATATTGCATGCACTCAAACAAAGTGATTCGGTGAACAGGAACGCATAATAGTAAGTGGGGGCTTTATCGAAACTTATTTATTTATAACTGATTAATGAGTGAGGTCAATAAACGGAACGTAATTGATGCAACCAGACAGCTGAGTGAGTGAATGAATGGTCAATGTAATTACATTCACTTTGTTCTGTTATTCAATTAGGAATATAAAATTGAACGTTGTACCAAAGTGTACTAACTATTACTGAGTTGGAAAAATGGCGGCAAACTGACATGTCGTTGTTTTGAACTGTTTTTACAGCTCCGCGTTTAACGTGTAAAATATACTTGAAATACGAAATAACTAAATTAGAACGAGACTTTGAGATTCAAAGAAGAAAATTAGAAAGAAAATAAATTTGAAAATGGCGTATGCACAGAATGTGCGAGACATAATCCCTACCGACTAATATCTGCGGGAAGAGAAAAAAAATCGCTGTACTTATTATAGTAGTACAAAAAATAGAGCGAACAGAATGTAACCTTCATATAAACGCGCGCGAGCAACGCACACATAGACCACCTCGGACCGCTTTCCCCGAAGGTGTTCTGAGATTCTGTGTCGCGAACAATGTCTTATGGGTCTATTACTCGAGCGGAGTACGTATGAATACTCTCTTTGTTTTGTGATATGAAGCTTTTCTTGTAAGAAAGTGGTCCATCAATTTTGACAAAGCTTTCTTTGTCACCAAAAGAGCGTTAAGGTTCAAATTAGTTACTATCAAAGTATTATTGCAAGGGAAAATCAACCTTGTCGTTTATGACGTGCAAATAAATTTCAACCGTAGGGTGCTAGACCACATTTTTGGGCCACTGTACCTAGTGTCAATGTTTTGTAATAATCGTTTAAAAGCATTGCTATGTAGGTATTTATTATTATTTTATAAAGATTATTTACATTTTGGACCTCCTTTGTGGCGCGGTGGGAGTGTATCCGACTGCTACGCAAGAGGTCGTGGGTTCGATCCCCACCCAGGATAAAACTTTGTGTGATGAGCTATGATGGTTTATTCTGTGTCTGGGTGTTATTTATCTATAATATGTATGTATTTAGAAATATATAAGTATGTTAATCAGTTGTCTGGTTTCCATAGTACAAGCTCTGCTTAGTTTGGGATCAGATAGCGTTGTGTGAGTTGTCCCAAGATATTATATTATATATTATAAATATTAGAATGCATGCAATTTGCCTACAGGCACCAATATTGCTAAGACCTGCGCAGGTATTCATGTAAGATTATAAATCTAGCTCCAACAGAATTTAATAAGTCTAAAATATCATGTCTCTTTATGTAATTAATGAACTAATCGTAGCCAGACATGATATATTGTGTTGTGCCTGTATCACAGTGATAGATCTGTTTCTATTATTAGAGTAACTGATTTAGATTGTACTCGTACATTGAGAGGCTTATAATCGTTCTTATGGTACAGAGGGGATGCAGAAGTATAGTAATTGTTATCACCATCATCATCATCATCATCAGCCTATCGCAGTCCACTGCTGGACATAGGCCTCTCCAATTGCACGCCACTTTGTTCTATCCTCGGCTTCTCGCATCCAGCCTTTTTGCGTAGATCATCACTCCACCTGGCCTGAGGGCGGCCTACACTACGTTTGCCGAGACGGTTTACCCCAACGGTTATCGTAATTGTTAGATTAATCCATATTAATGAACTAAGTTTTTTCATTAATAAAGCGTCTTCCAGACGGTTGGAAACAAACGAACTAACCAAGGTGACCATGCTTGTTTCCAACAGTGTAGACGGCTGTTGCAAACCAAGTACCAAGTAATTTGGTTTACAACAGCCACACTGTTGGAAAACAGCAAGGTCAACTTGGCGGGAAGCCTTGTTTCCAACCGTCTGGAACATGCTTAACTGTTTTTCATCAATACTTAATGAACGTCTCTTTGTAATGAAAATAATAATAGTTCCTATTTTAATTATTAAATGGTTATTTACTCGACCAAAAATTACTTGATTTTGTCTGTTCTTAAAACTCTAACTAAGCAACGGCTGAAAGAATTTCGACGAGACCCCCTGGTGCGTTGACTTTTCTAACATTGATTTAGAAAAATATTTTAAGTATGAACATAAATATTTTTTTATTTTTTAGTTCAATTCATTAGTCTTGATAGTTTAAATTTACAATTTTTGAAAACTTACAGCTAGTAACATAGGATGTATTAGCAGAAAGTTTTCGAAAATTGATTGTGTTCTAAAAAATACATATTAGGAAAAGATCAATCACAAATTTTCCACTTTACATATATAATACTAATTGTCTTTAAACTTTTGCGATGTTCACACATATTAGAATATTATCGGGACTTAATCGCGTGAAACATTCAAAGGTAACGTCAGATAAATAAAAGGTTCGCACCTTTAAATATTTCACGCGATTAAGTCCCAATAATATTCTAATATATATGTAATACTAATTGTGTAAAAAATAAATAAATAGTAAATATATCAAAAACATTCCGTATTTAAACTTCTGTCTGTATTAATTTGCGAGGTTGGCTGACATACAGTAAGTTACAATCTGCGCCTACGCACAAAATTGTGTAAGCTCATAATTTGAATGCCGGTCGGATTTGTCGATCAGCTGTCAAATGTCTCATTGACTCGGTTGTTTTATGATTCGTGTTATAAGATTTTACACGTATTATAGACTAGCTAATCCGGTGAATCATCCATTATGATTTTTAGAAATTTTAAGCTATTACATAGCTTTTATTAGGGCTTCGTGCTTAGAGCGCGGCGACCGAATCAAGAAATTCCGTAACGAAAATAAAACCTAACACCCCACTCCGCCTACCATGTAGCTCGGCCGAGCGTTCGCTTAACGTATATGGCACGACTGTACGAAGCTCGCATCGATCAAGACGAGCTGCTCCGAAATGTAATGAATTTTTTTTTTAAATTTAAAAACATATTTTTTTTGTTGTTTTTGAGTTCATAAAAATGCTATGCTTTACCGCGGCAGTCCCCGAGTGCCACACATTTTTTTTTCTTTTTAATTTTCTGTCCGCTAGTTAAGCGGACAGAAAATTACTAAAAAAGAAACCGTCATACGAATTTCGTTCGAGCATCGCATGCATCGATATGACCGTTTTGTTCGGAAAACGTTCCGAGTTCGTTCGTTCCGTGTCCGTGAGTTACGTTCATGTGTGCGTTGCTTCAAAAAATTAATTTTTAACGTTAAATAGGGGGCATTATGGGGTAGGGGAAACACAGCATTACGGATCCCGAAATAGTAGACAAGCACCAGCAGTAGGCCACCAGCAAGTGATAAACATACTTATAGTTTGGTTGAACGCGATAATCTCAGGAACTACTGGTTCGAATTGAAAAAATATTTTACTGTTGGATAGCCCAAATTATCGAGGAAGGCTACGACCAATAGACGCGGAGCATCAAAGAAAAATGTTGCAAAAACAGGGAAAATTGACGTAGACAAGTTGCGCGAGTAAAGTTATATATAAATTACAACTCATCAACTCATCATACAAATATTTATTCTGGATAAGAATCCAACCCACGACCTTTGGCTTAGCAGTCAGGGTCACTAACCACTAAACTAATAGGCCAGTTGATAAATTAATAAAAGAGATATTTGCTCAACGACGCTTTAAAATCCACATCTAAATTACGACCTATAAATCATCTTCAAAGCTCCGACATAACAAATAATCAGCTTATTTGTTATGTCGGAGCTTGCCATAATTATATGCCATTCTAAATTATGCAACATTTTTATGTCATGTCGATATTATATCATACACAAGGTATAACAGAAAGGTGTGGTCATATTCAAGGGTTGATGTGCCCATGATACTGAGTGCATACTGTGCACACACCTAATTTTATCAAAATCGGAGTACCATAAAAATATTCATTATTTTTGCATTCGTTTATTTATGAATGAAAAAGTTGTTATATAAAAAATGTATGACTTAAAAAGTTATATGCCATAATAATCCAATAATCGAATTTTGTACCAGGGGAGGTATAATTCTCATGCCATACGCCTTTCACTACTGAATTTTGATAAAAGATATAGATCTAGATCTATGTAATAATAATGCATGACACCATGGTAGGGTGGTATGGTAGGATTCGAACACGCGACCTGTCTATTGCGACTTCGATGCCTTAAGGCCATCATTACGCTACCGCCATTTTAACTTTCTACATTTTTAATTAGTTTTTTAAATGTAACATACCAGATTCCTCTAGTATTCCGCAAACAGTTTGCTAATCTAGTTTAACTAAGTCATCAATAGGCAACCAAATAAAGAAGTCTACAACGCATAGCTGTTTGACATGCAATTGTAACTGGCCAGCCCCTTGTACGGGATCCCGTTCATTTTGCCGGATTCCTTTCGTCCATATAAGGAGGGATGATACAGATCTCGGATTAACAGAGGTATTTGATAGATTATATTGATGAATGGATATCGGTGAAGAATTTATAGGTGTCAGTGTAGCGTTCTGGATGTTTGAAAGTTGTTTTAAGTCGGTTTTAGGTAGCGTTAAGTTCACTGCTTACTCATATCTATACTAATATTATAAAGCTGAAAAGTTTGTTTGTTTGAACGCGGTAATCTCAGGAACTACTGATCCGAATTGAAAAATTATTTCACTGTTGGATAGCACATTTATCGAGGAAGGCTATATGCTAAGGGCTAATTGGTGCCATAATTTCGCAATTTATTTTTTTAATTTTTACAACCAGTGTCACTCTCTGAACTAAGACGAATCTAACGACACGTTTCAAACTAAAGTTGGCGTGCCAAAGAAATATACATACACTAGCTGTCCCGCGCAACTTCGTATGCGTAAGTTTCCCCGTTTTTGTAACATTTCTCGTCGCTGCTCCGCTCCTATTAGTCTTAGCGCGATGTTATATAGCCTATAGCCTTCCACGATAAATGGGCTATCCAACAAAAAAAGAATTCTTCAAATCAGACCAGTAGTTCCTGAGATTAGCGCGTTTAAACAAACAAACAAACAAACTCTTCCGCTTAATAATATTAGTATAGATACACTCGAAAAACATAACCCTCCTTCATGCATAGTCGGGTAAAAAGGAACTAGTGATGATTAATCCGCTCGACTAGTCGAAAAAGGATAAGTAATACACCAACTATTCTACCCATACCTCTTTATATAGACGGCGCTAATTTTACCGCAAAATTTAACGGCAGACAATTACCTGTAACAAAAATGGTATTAATTAAAAACGTGGTCATTAAAATCAACAGTTACGTAAATAGCAAATTGCCATTTAAGGCTCGATCACTGATCTTAAAATAATCACCTCTTATATTACGTGCGATGAGTCAATTAAAAAAGTAGGTAGTAGGGATTTATTTATCTTTCATTTCTTTAGAAAAAGACTAGCTGTCCCGCGCAACTTCGTATGCGTAAATTATCCCCGTTTTTGCAACATTTCACGTCGCTACTCCGCTCCTATTAGTCGTAGCGCGATGTTATATAGCCTATAGCCTTCCTCGATAAATGAGCTATCCAACAAAAAATGTTTTTTTTTAAATCGGACCTGTAGTTCCTGCGATTAGCGCGTTTAAACAAACAAACAAACAAACAAAACAAACAAACAAACAAACTCTTCCGCTTTATAATATTAGTATAGATAACTAGCAACGTGTCCCGCATTACTAGCAATCCTGTTAACCCCTCCAGCTAAGCTCGCGCTTGTGTTAGGAGTGGGTTCACGTCGGTCCTTCCCATCAGTTATACGATTGCGAAGCCGATTCCTTTACCATTAGGCAGTAGCAGTGAATAATAATAACAAGGGGTCGCCTAGTTGTCTAAATAAGATCATAGTTAATATTTTTTTTGAATAGATTGTAATCTTATTAGTGATAGTCAGGCCATCTCTAGTACAAGATTAGAAGGCCGACTATGACTTTTGCCGACTAGTCTGGCTACAAAAAGGCCGATTAGTCGGTTAAGCCGACTAACGTTTTAAGTTTATTATTTGTTATAACTGTACCTACCTTATGAATAATAATAAATTTTATTTATCTCAAAAAGGTAATATATAATATGTTACTTGAAATGTTAACATTTCTACAGCCTAAATTTAAAACCTTCTTCTCTGTGTGTTGTTATTTTTTTTTTTTATATAGGTAGACAAATACTTTAACGTATCGTCAGGACTAGCCTGGTATGTCGGGCTCGATAATGTAGATGTTCAATACCGACTAAAAACCTCCTCTGTCTCCAGCCTCTCTCTCTGTGTGTGTGTGTGTGTGTGTGTGTGTGTGTGTGTGTGCGTGCAGGCGTTCTATTCAAAGGTAGTATTAATGAATTGCTTTACGTTTCGACTGGGTTGCGTCGATTTTGGTCAGAAGTGGAATCAGTGTGTGATTGTTATCGATGGACCTAGGTCAATACGTCAAGCAATCCATAAACTTCAAGTATTTATATTATGTTATAGTTCATTATAAAATTGATATACACTCATAGTCACAAACACGTAGAACTACAAAATAAAAACGTGCGTACCGACTAAGAAACAGCAAGTATGCAAAACGGTACAACTATATTACACAATAGTTCACTGCTAAAACAATCGGCACGCAATTTCGGACACATCGCAATTACAATTTACATATATTACAAAATACATAACTACAGAGTCGGCTCACAAGTCAACAAGAAATCTACGAACACATAGATAGCGCACGTACGACGCTCTCAAACGTGCGAAGTTTCGGTTGTCACTCGATCAAGTTCGACCGAGATGTGTGTACAAACTCTTGTATGTGTGAATGAGCCTGTTTTCGCGATGCTATATGATGTATTCTATGCATATATTACATGTTTTGTAATAGGTGTTGTGTAGGAGACACATTATGTATTATAATGTTTGACATAACGCCCTTGGTACTCCCTTCTAATTGCTTTGGGAACATCTGTGGAGTAGCATTGTTTGATAGCCTTCGCATACTAGTACCAAGTACTAGATTACTTTTTACTCGACTGCAAGAAAGGGTTATGTTTTTCACGCGTTTCTTGTATGTATGTATGTCAATTTCTTTATATATATTTCAAACCACAAGACGGATTTAAAAAATTAAGACGTCGTTAGATTCGTCTTGACCGCCCAAATGTTACTTTAAAAGTGACGTTTCAAAAAAACGAACATGGCGGCTGTGAGCTGTCAAAAATAAGAAGTGTGAAAAATGAATTAATTCTGAAAAGGCTCGTCGTAAAAATTTCAAAAAGACATGACTGTAACACAAAAAAGTTAGACACCATGTTTTTTTTTTCAATACTTGGCAATAGCTATGATGAAAGCTACTTGTTACATCGTACAACCACTAAAAAGTATTAAATAAAAATAAAAATTCCCGCGTGCCCAAAAAAGATGGAAACAAAATCCCCTACATTTTGGCAATTTATAATTAATGCCTCCGACAGCTTGCTATTAAATATGTAGGGGATCTTGTTTTTATCTTTTTTGGGCAGGCGGGTTTTTTTTCAGTACGCTGTATTAAAGGAAGACCAATACAAGTTAGACGTCTACATATACTCGGCATACATGCTGCGTATGCTGGAATATAAAGAAGGGCGCTGGAATGGAGCCTGGATGGTGTCTGGCGTGAATTAGAAGAGGTTATAATAATAATAATAATAAAAATAATATCTTGGGACAACTCACACAACGCTATCTGATCCCAAACTAAGCAGAGCTTGTACTATGGAAACCAGATAACTGATAAACATACTTATATATTTCTAAATACATACATATTATAGATAAATAACACCCAGACACAGAATAAACCATCGTGCTCATCACACAAAGTTTTATCCTGGGTGGGGATCGAACCCACGACCTCTTGCGTAGCAGTCGGATACACTCCCACCGCGCCACAGAGGCAGTCAAAGCTACAGCTACAAGTTACAGCAGTAGACCGATACATTCTGATTGATATGCTCGGCTCTCGCTTGTGTCGGGTGGTGACGGCTCATTAAGTGCTAGTTGGAATCATTATACATACACAGTAGAAATACGCCAAGTAGTCAATTGCAAAAGGCTCATTAGTCAGACAAGCAGACTAGCTTATAGGGTTTATTTTTTTTTGTCAACCTTAAGAATTGCTTGATGTTTCGTCAGGGTATCACAAATTTCGGGAGTTTTTTTTTATACTACAAAATGAGGAGATTGAGAGAGCTGGTCGTACACCTGATGGTAATCGTCACGCTAGCCCATAACAGTATTAGTGCCACCCAAATCCTTGTTGGGCCATGATCTGAATGTACCGCGCTCCTTATTTGAAACATCAGTTCATAAGTCAGATTTACTTAGTAATTACACTTTTTAAAACAAAATATGTTAGTGATGAAAGTGACGATTTTATTCCAATAAACATATTTTAGTCAAAGAATTATGAATAAAGTCATTATTATTAGCCAAAAAGTCGGTCATCTTTGACGACTAAGGCCGACAAGTTGCCGACTACAAATTCGGTTTTCCCGACCTGTCGGTACATCTCTAGTACTTAGCCGAAAATTTGTTCATAACGTATTATTAACTTAGTCTAGTATTTGCTTCAATTTGCTGATCAAATATTTGCCAGCACTATTGTGCCATCATATCCGAAAATTCGTTTGTTATTTTTAAACAACTACAGTAAAAAAAGGGGTTTTATTTTTAAAACTGGTTTGTATTAAGTTAAATTTGTGTGTGTTGTTCTCACTATACGTTATGTGAATATCATAGCGCAAAAAATGTAGCCATGTCATGACAAGATTAGCAAGCGAATTATTATTTTTTTATTAAAAGATAACTAGCAATGTGGGATTGAGTCCCACATTACTAGCAATCTTGTTAACCCCTCCAGCTAAGCTCAAAGGCTTGTGTTAGGAGTGGGTTCACGTCGGTAGTATAATGGGTAGGTTTATGGTAGGATTCATTGACACTTCATTCATCGAAATCGGATGAGTAGTTCAAGTACTAAGGTGAAACATACTTAAATACATACGTACATACATAGACAGCTATATAAAAATGCCTTTTTAGCTTCGCAGTAGTCGGATAAAAATTAAGCTCAAAAACGAAATTTAAGGTTAGTTTTAAGGCCTCATAAAATTCTAGATTAATATCGATTTATCGAAAATTAATTACATAAATTACCTAACGCAGCAACCTTCTGGACACTATCTCGCTTACACTAAAAGGAATCTAAGCATGACAGAGCAGGCAGGAGTATTCATATACCTACTTGAAACCGTCAAAAGCTCAGTAATTTCGCAACAAAGTGTAGGAGACAAATTATGCGGGAGATTAACAATGAATCTAAAACGTTGCGACATGCCCATTGTTTGCCGATACAAATATCGCTGCTGTTAGCCAATTAACATAGTGTACAGTACGCAAAGGCGACATTTTTATGCCTCAGGAGGCATAAAATAGGCATACAATAATAGTAATTAAACTAGGTAACTCTTCAAATTATTTATTTTGTGACAACAAAGATGTTATTAAAATAATATTTAGGTAAGTAACTGGGTTATGACAAGTCGGTGTCGAGACGTGGACACTTACGGTTAGGCTAGTCCACAAAATTAGAGTCGTGCAGTAAGCTATGGAGAGAGCTATGCTTGGGGTTTTTTGAAGGATAAAATTCACAATGAGGGCATAAAAAGATACTGACACAGCTCGCACGTCATGCATGCGCGACAACATTTGACTCAACCGATCAAGTGTGAGTTGCTAGCACGGACTGGGGGGGGGGGGGGGGGGTGACATTGATTCAAAGCCGGTACACCACCGAGGAGAGTGCAATATTCGCGCCTGCTGAATTGGAAATAGGCTGGCCATAATTGCCGAAACACCGATGGCCTATAGAGCAAATGAGTGGCCTCAGCCAAATGGACTGGTGACATAAAGAAGGTCGCTGGGATGGACTAGATGCGGAAGGCAGAGGACCGGAAGTTGTGGTGGAAATTAGGAGAGGCCTATGTCCATTAGTGGGCTGATAATGATGAAATATTGCCCGCCACTTCGTTAGCAAGAGTCTCTTACGATCGGTTTCATACAATAACTAATAAGACCTGTTAAACGAGTGAATTTTGACAAATCGGAAGCATATTCAGTAGTATAAGTCAGTTATAAATATAAAACACAAGATACAACGAGTTCAGAAAGTAACAACAAAACAAAAAGATTCATTGTCGCACTTTTGCTTGTTTACTTAATAACTTATTGTTCTTTTTTGTTCGTCTGAATCTTTAGTTTTTGACATTGGCAGAGATCAAAAATCGCCCTTGAATGTCATTTATAAAGCTGGATATACAAACATTGTATCCTAACATTAAAATAAAGGCATTCACCGTACTCGCATATCTGCAATATAAACAATGATTTTAAATGCAAATAGCCAATGTCACTGATTTGTTACAAGGCTTACATAATAAGGCGGGGATACATGAGCGAATACAAATGAATTGTAGATCATAATGTTGTAGTCAAACTAAGCGGGGGTACTGAGTTGTGAATTTACGCAATTTTTGACGAGATAACGCCTTTTAATGTGCTTATTACACTACACTAAATCAGGGACCCTAAATCCTTAAAAAGAGAGGTGTAATAAAAGTTAGGGCCCTAATTCTCTAACAAATTTTCAAGGACACCTCGATTTAGGGACTTAATCAGGATAGTGTAATAGCCAATGACCGGCTGCACTCATGAGTAAGTGTCTAAAAAAAAGTCACGTTATAGATTAATTGCAAGCTAAACAACAGGGAATGGCGATTGCAGTATCAGTGGCGAAGGGTCCGTAGAAGACCATTACTTTCGGTTTCCCTTTGGATTGTAGTTACTTAGTATTATAGGTAAAAAGAACCATATCCACCAAGATATTTTTGTGTCGGGTTAACTCAGAAAAATTGTAAACCTTCTCTGTGCAGTATACAATTGGAACTAACGTTATTGTTTGGTTGCTAAGCAACAGCAAATGGCGATATGTCATCAATGTTTTCTTATGACGTTTTCACGTAAAATTATCGACTTTACAACATTTTTTTAATTTGTTTAGTCAACTTAATGTTGAACTTTAAAATCACACTAATATTATGAAGGTGAAAGTTTGTGAGTATGTGAGTGTGTATGTTTGTTACTTCTTCACGTCTAAACGGCTGGAGCGATTTTAATAAAATTTGGTATGGAGTTAGCTGACACCCTGGATTAACACATAGGCTAATAAACTGCGGGTAACACCGCGGCGCACAGCTAGTGAAAGATAAGTAAAGGCTTAAAATTTGTAATATAAACAATTATTTGATAGTTGTCTAGATATTCGTGGTCAAAACTGGCTCCACAGACTCTACACTGACCCAGCCCGTTTCCCGAGGCAGCCTCGCAAGCTAAATAATAATATAATAATAATATCTTGGGACAACTCACACAACGTCATCTGATTCCAAACTAAGCAGAGCTTGTACTATGGCAACCAGACAATTGATAAACATACTTATATATTTCTAAATACTTACATATTATAGATAAATAATACCCAGATACAGAATAAACCATCGTGCTCATTACACAAAGTTTTATCCTGGGTGGGAATCGAACCCTCTTGCGTAGCAGTCGGATACACTCCCACCGCGCCACAGAGGCAGTACATGTTCGGTCGGTGTGTACATAAATTGAGTTTTGATGATATTTTGTATAGAGAAACAAAAGCAGACGGAGCCGCGAGGAACAACTAGTTAATTCTAAATCGCAAATACCTCTCATAATTTGTTTTTGAGTTCACATCCGTCTAAAACAAACGGGTAACTTAGTTCTTTAAGAACTGTCACTTATTGTAGTTCAGTTAAACCGACGCATATAACAATATGACCGTTTTCTTCGAATCGTGACTGAGTACACAATACTTAGTTGCTACCACTTTGAATACTGTTTTTCATTTACATTTTAGTTTTACTGCGTACTTACAGGCCATTTAAACAAAGTAAGTATTTACATACTTTTCAATTTCAATTTATTTCATAACAATGTTACATTGTGTTGAATACAAGAACAGTCTTAAAAATAAAATTATAAAAAGGACATTTAAAAATTAATAATCAAAACAAATATCAACAAATTATGAGGAGAAGTAAATAATACAATATCAAATTAATTAAATGTCACAGCTAAATACAAATTATTTAAAAAAAAATTGAGAGGTGTCAAGGGACACCCGGATGGAACGAAGTTCTTATCTTATTTTTTTTTTTATAATCTTAGCAACACCACACTGTTCAATGCGAAATAGAAAGACGAAACGAAAATAACTTACAAAAAGACGATTGTATACCGAAGGCTCGAACCCACAACTACACAATTGTCACCAAAACTGTGTACTGAATTTATGCCTCTAGACCAAATCGACAGATGACTTCTTTGTCAAATTAGATGTTCATATCTTACGCGAACGCCGCACGGCTTGTGTGTGTCAAAAAGTATCGTTACAACTTTTCATTACAATTTTTTCCGTCTAGCCCCCTTTCACAACGCGCGATAAGGAACTTCGTTCCAATATATAAATATAAACATGTCTTATATCTACACATGTCTATAATAAGTCCATGTCTAATAATAAAATCATGGATAGTGTAGAAATATCCATTAACTAGAAAAGCTTTAAGTTTTGCCTCAAAATCTCTTTGATAGACAGCGCTCTTAATATCGAGTGGAAACCAATTTTAAAGTCTGACTGCATTGTAACGCGAATCATGTTTAACCACATTGAGAGAAGGTGCAATCATAGATGGCTTATTTCCTTCTTGTACTGTCGCGTTTCATTCTTTTCTCATTCATACTACTCATATGCTGAGAGCGGTTATACCATATACCCAACCCAATAAATCCGCTATAGGGTGTGTTTGGGATATGCCCCAAACATGTATATTATACACTGCCCCGCGCAACTTCGTATGCGTTAATTTTTCCCGTTTTTGCAACATTTTTCATTGCTGCTCCGCTCCTATTGGTCGTAACGTGATGTTATATTAGGGGAAGGGGGCGACCATATCTTATTTTTTTTACAAGCGGGTGGGTCTTCACAGTTCTTACGCAAGATCACATATTTTGAAGAAGCACGCGAAATGCGGAAATCCGCGCGATTACGGAGGTGCAAAAGAAAAAATGGTTGTCTGTTAAGTCGGTTATTAAACATTTTACTTGAAAACGTCTTATGAAAACATTGTAATAAACAACCATTCATGTGACAGATTAAGTTCCAATTGTATCGCATGTCACTGTAATCGCCATTCACTGATAGGCTGATAGCTCTAGTTCGAATTGTATCGCATGTCGCTGCAATCGCCATTCGCTAATAGGCTGGTAGGTACTGCAGCCTATCAGCGAAAGCGTAACGTGACACTCTTTCGTGCGTGCAGCCGGTCATCGATTTATAAGACGTTATCACGTCAAAAAAAACATTAAAATAAAACCAAAGTCTTGTCTTGTGTGTAAATGTATTACAAAAGACGTTCCTAAATATAGTTTCTTTGAAAAATTAAAATAAGACTAAAGTATATTTATTTTTCTTTATGTAATAAATATTAAACGGTTGGAGGGGGTCGGCGGATTCTTATTTTTACTTACTTAGGGGGAAGGTCACAAAAATTGACAAAATCGTGTTACGCAATAAATTAATGGCGCCATATGTCATGCTTAAAATTGTTTCTATTTTCTTCCCCTTTAAGTAACAGTGACAGCATAAGAGTAAAAGGCGTAAATATTCGCGACCGATAGTGTAGAATATCTTGGAAGATTATAGATATGACGCGTCATATCATCGTGTTAAACATATGGTAATTAGTGTTTAGTTTCCTTGTTGATAACAATGATTACGCCTCTGTACGATAGTTTTTATTAAATCAAGGTCATATTGTTGTTGCGTATACGTATTTATAAATATAATCGCGCTGTGAAAGTATAGATATTATTTGGGTGTCACGGGTCGAGGCAGGCGTAGATACAAGGAGCAACTGCTTTTCAAAAGTTCGCCATACATTTGGTCCGCGTTGATCACACTTGGCCGGTGTTGGGTCAAACTCCTAGCCTTGGTCGCGGCACCAAACGCATTTGAGTAGGCACCCTTTATACTTCTCTTTCTCATCATGCAGTCGGCATAAGCGTACCCAGGGGGGGGGGGGATTGGGGTTTTTAACACCCCAATGTAACGGTATACTATCAGTTTTATGTATAAAGTCAAACGTCTCGCCCCCATTTACAACTGGCCAGATATCCCCCCACCAGCCCCCTCCCCCAAATAAGTAGGTATATTTGTGAAATGTCTCAAGTGCCTATTTATGTAGAAAATCCCTTGACCACCCATCTAGTTATATACGTGCCAGAGGTGCTTTCCTCTTCAAATCAACAGTAATACCAAACACGAAGTACCAGGCAATCATAAAACCTAAGAAGTAAATCATTTCACATCACAGTTCACGTGCATCGTGTCGCCTGGGGCGTCAGTTCTCGGTAGGTACAGAAGGCCTACTCTCTACAACGAAAACAAACGAAAATAGGCTCACGCAAACATAGGCACACACGTATACAGATCTCGGTCGACCTAGGTGGAATCGTCAACCGAGACCGAGATCGCCGTATACGCGTCTATGTGTGCGTGGATTATTTATTGAGTTTTGAGCCGACTTTCTCTAGGTATATATTGAGCTACCATCGTGATCAAATCGAAAGCGATATGTAATGGCTAAGAGCGATATGGTCAAGTATGACAAGCGTGACCAAGTTAGGGATAAATAGAAAGTATTTTTGTATTTGGAAGCGAGATTGTTCTATTTTAGATGCACTTTCAGTTTCAAATTTAGTCTTTTTCGCATGGTAAAGTGAGTTTTAGAATTTGGTGCACATTGTGACTTTGTGAATCAGAAAATCACAAACGAATATTTGTTTTTAACAACACTCACGAGTCGCCCCGGTAGGTAAATATACAACAGGGTTATTTTATTTTTTTTAAATATCCCACAATGTGGAATTGAGTCCCACATAACTAGCAATCCTGTTAACCCCTCCAGCTAAGCTCTAAGGCTTGTGTTAGGAGTGGGTTCACGTCGGTAGGTAGTATAATGGGTTGAATTCGAACCCGCGACCTCATGATTGCGAGACCGATGCCTTAGCCATTAGGTACCTATACTAATAACCTTCCGTTCTCGGCTTCTTTACATTACAACAAATAACTTCGTAATATACTTTTTGAAAACAAAAATCAAATTAATCCTTCACCACCTACTACTACCTACTTTTGTCACACAACCATTTATCACATGTCTGAGGGACCCCGGAGTAAAGTCAATGTTTCTTTGTCAGGTTTAGTGCCTAAACCACACAATAAACAACGATTTTACTAAAGTAAAATGTAGTCTGTAGGTGGTTATTGTCATAACTCCAAAAACAAGTGGTAGGTGATTAAGGGTTTATATATTAAATATTTTTTCAAACTGATATTACAAAGTTATTCAGTGTTATGTAAATAAGCCACGAGCCGGTTATCAGTAAAATAAAACCCTGTATAAACTCCCGCATTGCCAAATCAATGGCGCTAAAAATGTTACGTTTTTAATAAACACATAATATGAGAAAACTGACATCGGAAAAAAAAACGTGTTTTGCAACTCATTTGGGAAATCGATGGCAAAGAATCTCAAAAACCAAGAAACAAACCAAAGAGCAGCACTTTAGCGATAGCAACGATAGTGCATATCTCCCTTATCCCAGCCCTTCAAAGGAACCAGATTTATCTTTTATTTTGGCAAATATCATCAGACCTTTTACGTGTTTCTGTGTCAAAGTAAAGCAAACAATTATGTTTGTCCGGCCGAGATAAGATTGGATACATTTTAACTCTTTAAATAAGTCATAATACCTAAGCACATTATAGTATTCTGTTAAGCCAATATGGTTCTTAGACTTATAAGCATAAGCATCACCGTTTTTTCTTAAACTAGGCGACCCATTTTGAGATTGCGTGGACTTTTCTTTACTTTCTATCAACAATGTTCTCCTATCTAATTAAGTCACTGCGTGGCGGCCAATCTCAAAAGTTTATCAATCTCCCCAAGCATCAACAAATTCGAACGTGTAGATAGGAAGTTTGGCTTGGCTTGCAAGGGTTTGCAAGCACTTGCCGCCGTCTGGTGTCGGTTTTTGATACGCAAATCCAAGAAAGTTTGAGGCAAGCATGTGCTACGCGACGCGTCCACTCTTCACTCTTCTCTTTGTATGTTTGTAGGTAACAAGCATGCAGATTCGGGAACATACACCACTGGAGAATAGAAACTTTGGAGAAGAGCACGCAACTTTAGAGGATGCACTATAGGAAAAAAAATGGTTTCCGTCTCAACAACTCTGTATATAATACTTGGAAACTAAAAGATAACCTCGCTCTACTCCACACAGCAGACATGGAAGGTACTTCATACAATGTATTGATAATGATACCCTGAATGTGCCATGATTACACCAACACGTAGACGCTAGAATTGCTTTTAGCAATGTTTCGTACATTAACCTTGACAACGATTGAAGACCTGATTTAAATTCTGATCTCGTTGAACTACATAGCTATTGTGATGTCTGACTTACACTCGAATAACAACCTAAGCTAAATACTATAAAACTTTGTAGACTGGTTTAAATAGAAGATGATCAAAATTGATGTAACTAACGGCCGGTCGCAAAAATTGTTCAAAAAATCTATTATACTAGCCTGAATAGGGCAATGTTCCCTTAACGATGAAAACTGCGCGGCGCAAGATCATGGGCATATACATAATTATAAAACCATAAACAAAAAAAATATAGGTACGGGGTGTCTGTGTGGTACCGGCTTAAGAGAAAAGACAACAAAGAGATTTCACACTAGAGGACGAGGAGCAGCGTCCTCTACGTATTTTAAAACTTTACTGCGATCGCCATCCCGATCGCCCCACGTTGAAACTCGTGCCCAGCAGTGGGATTTCATACGGGTTAATCTAAGATACGGTGCGTCATTAAGCCAAAGAAAAAAATTCCATCACATTCATAACTATATCAAGCATTTATATCAAGCTCATAAAAGCGTGTTAATCGAAACAATCCAACATCATCATTTAGATCAGACAAAGGCCTTTGATATCATATTTGCCTAGACTTCAAACTAAAACTCTATATACGTCATGCAAACATCTAAGTAAGAACGATACATCGTGACGGCTCGCTGGTCCATAATAGGCCTGTCGTGCCATCGATCACCTGCCAAATATGAGTGAGATATCAAAGAGCGAGCCGCGCCTGAGGCTGATGATTGATGCTGAACAAGCTCGCGTGACCCACGCTACAGTTACACAAATCCTGATACTCTTTGTTTCAGATATGATATTTGCAAAAGAAAGTTCTGACAATGGAGGCGAAAACCACAAACTTAGATTTAATTTTTTGCAACATTTTGTGGTCAAATTTTACAATTTATAAATGGGAGAAATGTTTTACAGGAAGAAGTTAAAAGCTACTTCAAATTTTCAAATGAGATGAACAGTCCAAGTCTGACATGATTACTTCTAGACCCAAACACCTAAATTGCACTAAGCATGTCGTATCACGCTCAGTGTAGGGTTCCGCAGCTTTGAACAATTGCATTGCGTATGTTCATGGCATTTATGCCCAATTGTTGAGAATCGCAGTTTTTTGACAATAACTCAATGGCCTTTTCTTTGCACAAAGAATTAGCATTGCCATCCAACGTGGCAATGCTGCCAGCCTTCTGGGAACGTTACCTGTTGTCATCGACGGGGAAGAATTCTTTGACGCCTAAACGGTTCTGCCCTCCTTTTTTATTTTATTTTAATTCTGTAAATATCTTGTTTAATTGGTTAGATGTATTATAATTATGTTAAGTATATAAATTATGTAAATACAAAAAGATAACTCAATGAATATAATACTTTAAATGAAAATAATTTTAGTTTAAAGTATTTATTAAGCGCTATCTTTGTGATATTTCCACATTTTTTGGTCACACGGTTCAAAAGTTAAGGGGGGGAGGACACGATTTATGCAACTTTCGGAGCGAATATTTCTCGTAGTCTCAATCAAAATAGTTTATTAAAAACCTTAAAAAGTATTTGAAAGACCTGTCGAATGATGTGCTACACGTCGATGATAACTGTTAAAAAAACTTTTAGCTTCTGTTACATGTATGGAGTGCCCCCCCTAAAAATATTATTATTATTATTATTATTTAGCTATCAAACTAAGTTGTTTACTACAAGACACCATTTCACCAAATTTCATAAATACTCAAGACTATAAGGGTTTATATCCATTTTTGCCCTTTTGGCTACGGAACTCTAAAAAGAAAAACGAGTACGAGAACATTTGAGGATTTCCCTCGAGATAGAATTGCATTGTTAGAAAAATCTAAATATGGTGATGCCATCTCGGAAGTACCTATAGGTACTCACAAACAACAAATAATGCAAACAAATATTTTACAAATTACATACAAAAAAAACACCAAATTGAACCTCCTCGTTTTTTTATGAAATCAAAGCTATATAGATACTTGCTGGTCTATAAATAAACTATTTCTAGACCAGCAAGTATCTATACATAACAATAACTGACTGCCTCTGTGGCGCGGTGGGAGTGTATCTGACTGCTACGCAAGAGGTCGTGGGTTCGATGCCCACCCAGGATAAAACTTTGTGTGATGAGCACGATGGTTTATTCTGTGTCTGGGTGTTATTTATGTTATTAGAAATCTATAAGTATGTTTATCGGTTGTCTGGTTTCCATAGTACAAGCTCTGCTTAGTTTGGGATCTGATAGCTCTATGTGAGTTGTCCCAAGATATTATCTACACTAATATTATAAAGAGGAAAGATTTGTATTTTTGTATGTAACGAATAAACTCAAAAAGTACTGGACCGATTTTAGTAATTCTTTTTTTGTTGGATAGCCCATTTATCGAGGAAGACTATAGGCTATATAACATCGCGCTATGATTAATAGGAGCGGAGCAGCGACGAGAAATGTTGCAAAAACGGGGAAAATTTACGCATACGAAGTTGCGCGGGACAGCTAGTATATTATATTTTATATGGCAAGATGATAATTTTCAATAACAATGCGCAATAATATCAAAGTATGTGCAAATTGCAACGAAGTGTCGGTATCTATTAACATAAAATACATAAGCATATATCTACATATCCATATTTGAATAGACCAATACATCTCACAAGACGGTTGGAATGCTAATATACCGGAGTGCACACTGCACTGATGCTGATGACTCATAACTTGGTGATTTTATCATTAATTCTCTTGTTGAGCCTACATGGACATGTTTTATGGCAGTATATTGAAAACATGTTACACAACCATCGTGTATTACATTTTATTCTATAAATTTAAATGTATAGAGGAAAAATTCGTCTCAGGCAGGACTTGAACCCGCGACTTGGATCCTTGGGAACGCGATGGATGACGTCACGATTTTCATAAAATCTAGACTAATATTATAAAGCTGAAGAGTTTGTTTGTTTATTTAAACGCGGTAATCTCAGGACCTACTGATCCGAATTGAAAAATTAATTTACTGTTAAGCCCATTTATCGTGTAAGGCTATATAATAGGAGTGAAGCAGCAATGAGAAATGTTGCAAAAACGAGCAAAATTTACGCAGACGAAGTTGCGCGGGACACAATAGTCGTATCATATGGAGGCTTAAATCGACTACAGCGGACATTTTTTAGTGTCGGAGTTGGTAAACGAGGCCGGTACCCCGGTCGCGGGTTCAAATCCCGCTTTAGACGAATTTTTCCTCGATACATTTAAATTGATATGTATAAAAAATAGCATTAAAATGCTTTAACAATGAGAAAAAGTAAAATATATTAATATTGGTTATAAGACGACAATCGCGAACAATAAGTACTTGAGGCTCTAAAAAAGACTGTTTATGGTTTGAGAGAGAGAGGTTTACTTGTTTCAAAGCACTTACCTCATAATCAGGCGGTTCAGGTTGCGAAGACATCTCCGTCCAGGGCCTAAGCAAAGCCCTTTCAGCATCAGCTCCAACCGCAGCAAAACTAACGCCATATCTTCTCCAAAGTGACAATTCGTATAATTTCTTCCACGGTATCCCATCATTCTTCGTAGTCTTTTTCTTTATACTTCCTCGGAATGAAGGAGTTCTTACAAATGGCTCTGTAGGTATACCATTCTTGCTTGCAACCCTCCATGGAGGTTTCGTGCCATTAGTTTTCCCATTGCTAGCAGTACTACTCGTAGACCTTTGACGTTGCAAACCAGGTTTAGTCTGCGTTGGCGTTTTTCTCTTCTCATCAAAAAGTACAGCATTGGCCAATTCTTCATCATTATTTGAACCGTCTGATTTTACTTCTTCGATGGTAACAACTCCTGATTTCCTTTCTCTGTAACTACCTCTCAAAGGAGTTCTGCTGAATGGTTGCTTAGGTTTTTCTCCATCTACTTCGTCTTGCATTGCTGATATGACGCTGTCGTCAGCGTATCTCATGCGAGCAGTTTTCATCAAAGAAGCTTTTGTACATTGAGAGAACAGGCGTTCGCAAGGATCTGTCAATTTGTTTTGGTCTGATCTAGATTTGAACGTATTCTCCGAATCAGTGTCGCTATGACCTTCGTATGAGCTGGTGCTGTTACTGAAGCTCTTAGTAAACAATCCATCATTAAGTTTGGATGAATTATGATTGTTCTTATCAGCTTCTTTGATTTCTATGATGCATTCGTTGCGGAAAGATTTCCTTGATTGCAGACTAGTGTTTGAATCAGATTTTGTTAGGGGATTTTGCTTTTGTTCCCCGCATCCATGAGCATGAGATTTACCTGTACAATGTTTGTGGATTTTCGCTAAAGCAGCCAAAGTTTTGTTCCCATTTGGAGACACTTCATCGCCGCAGCGCAGCGACTGCTCAAAAGACCCTTGTACATGAAACATTTTTCACTCAATCTAAGCAACTGTCTCGTTAAACCCTGCCACGATTGACATTTTAAAGGGTCAGAATTCTGTAGATCAGATCATATCGAATGTCACTGCACAATGAGAGCATTTACTAAAGTTATGAATTTTACGGTGCAGATTGGCGTGATTAAACGGCTCTTGTAATATATCAGAGCGCGTGATCATAACAAATCGTGAGTATGGAACCGTGATTGGCGCTAAATGTAACAAATGGAGTAACAAAAGGAATATGACCGCTTTGACATTTTCGACAAAAGATTATATTTTCGTTGTGATATTAAATGTCCTACCAATCGGGCAACTGCAAAAGTAGGTACTACTGTGCTCTTGGTATTTTCTGTTTGCAGTTTGTGTCCCATTACCGTAGCATACATAAACACAAGTGCCTTATTATCACTAAGTACGCTCACTTCTAAAGCCGTATACACAGTATACCTGTGTATTTTATGCCCTGTAGGTCATCAATAAGTCAAACGTGACCTGTCTATAATAACAATTGTTTTAGTTAGTACATAAAATAACCTATAATACAGAAGGCAACCTTCACACGTACCACGCTCGAGCAACGCACACATAAACATCGTTCACGGACATGGTATACCATACTATTTTTTTCGGAATCCGTCCCGAGAGCAATGTAGATGTCCGACAAAGAACCAAAGTGACCTACATAGCACGCAAATTAAGCACGTTGAAGTGGTAATGGGGTGACTAAATATAGCCACCCCATTGCCACTTTGACAAATATAATAATATTTTTTTTTATTTTGAAATTATTCATACATGCAACAGTAAAATATGTACGATAACGGCTGTAGTAGCTTACGTCGTGGCACAGCCAATATGTCGAAGGACCGATGGCCAATGGAGCAAACGAATACTAGAGTGGCGGGCGACCGCGACTTGGCAAACGTAAGGTAGGACGACCCCAGATAGTCGGTGAGATGAATTAGATGCGGAAGGCAGACGACCGGGTGTTGTGGCCAGCGGAGGATCAATACAGAATTATGTCTATGCGTGCGTTGCTCGAGCGCGCGTTGTGTTAACGTTACCTTCTGAACTTTCAGTATTTTATAGTTAGTCAGAAACGTCGGCGTCCCACACGCAGCCGACATCTTGAAAATTGCGTACAATTAGTTAAGTATAAGAATTATGGCGTAGTTTCTAGGAAACATATTTGCCTCGTTTACTAGTAAACCGTAGGAGCTAAGATTTAATTTACAGTGACGATGAATCGAAGTAAATGCTTTAAATGTTACAAAGCATAATGATCTTTATTATCTACAACAGAAGGTACAGTTTTGTAATAGGCTTAAGAATTTCCGCGAATTCCAGCGCCAAAGTACAAATTGTAAAGCATTCCCTGAATTTGTATACTATTATTTATATTCTACATAATAGTTGCTATGACAACAGCGAAAACCTATCTTACTTGTTAATTATTCCTTCGTCGTCATCCTAAGTTTTTCGCGAAAATGCTGTTTTAGCAGATACGAACTAGAATCTGATGAATAAAAATACTAAGAATAAAAAGACAACTTATTACCTACTTCATTTCATATATATATATCCCATATGATGTCCCACTGCTGGACACGGGTCTCCCCAGTAGAACCTACTTATAATAGACTCTGGGGGTAATTGCCATAATCTTAGCGAGCGGGTTGGCGATCGCAGTAAGGCTTTAAAGTACGCAGAGGACGCTGCTGCCCGTCCTCTGGTGTGGAATCCCTTTATGGCCTTGATGACATACACTGGAAGAGATGGAGTGGTACTATTCTTAAGCCGGTACCACACGACACAATCAATTCAAATCAATCTAAATGGTAAACATATCAAATAGGCGAGAAACTCCTATACGATAAAAAAAAAAACTCACAATGCCAAACTGTTTTTAAAACTATTCAACATATTTAAATAACAAATAACATATGACAAATCGTTTGATATTAAGTAAGATCATGAGCTACAATATTTAAAATCAGTTGTATCATAATGAAATGGGTGTGGCAGTTACCTCTCTATAGTCGATACATTCGGGACAGATAAAGCTACGTGCACACTGTATCATTTTGGCCTTTTCGGGTCGGATTTGATTATATATTTTATTTAGTTTTAGTTACAACTTCAGATAAGGAGAGAATTAATCTTAAAGAAGAACATTCTTTATAAATATATAAGGTTAAATACTTTGATTTATTCGCCGCTGCGTTTTTTATTGCAACAGACGTAGTTAGGATAGGATTTTTCGAAAATATTTTTTATTATTTGTTAAGGCTTTTTTGATACAAATTTTGTCAATTTTAACACAATTAGGCCCTCAAATCTTAGTCAAATGAGTGGAATAGTCTTATTCTACCCTTAATTTAAATTAAATTTAAATTTGTTCAAATGGAAAGCACGATTAAACTTATTACTAGATATCTTAGGTAATAAAAACTACTTTTATCCGAGCCGGTCAAAACCGGACCGTCTACATCAGCTCTATGATTTTACAATTAAATGCTTATATGAGAAAGTAAAGGATTAATCGTTTGATTAAATACCTTCTCGATAATATTGAGGCCAAATCACAAAGCGCCGAGAGTGCAGAAGAAAAACTTCATACGAACACGTAAACATCGCTCACTGAGATGATTCTCGGAACAAGGACGTTTGGGGATCATACGTTACAGATAGAATAGACTTTCCGGTAATAAGACCAAACGGGCATCACTTTCATAGTCCAATGGGACGGAAATCCGACACGAAAGTGGAGAGATTAGGAGCAGGACCGACGGCTTAACGTGCACGAAGGGGTGTGACAATGTTGGAAAACGGGCACCCATATAATGCATCGACAGTGTGACGTTGGTTAACCTCGCAGATAATTCAATCTGCTTGGCCGCTACTGAGTCAGGGATGTTTGGGAAATTAGATGTAACAGACTAGACATTCCGGTAATAAGACCTAATAGGCCCCAAGGGAGATTTCGTGTCTGTGTATTTTTTTTATACAAAATGTTGAACCCTTTCCATCCCAATCTAGTCTTAAAGACTAATAAATAATTCGATTTTAACTTAATCTGCTTTGTTATATACTAAAACTTAAGAATGTGTTCATTGGCACTTTTTCTTATTGTCTTTATTATATATTTATAGGTTCACTTTGTTCTTGTGTTCTGATGGTGATTGTGAGTAACACTCACAATCACTTAGTGCAATGAGTACTACCTCATTGCACTACGTAACACTCACTCACTAAACTAACTCGATAATAATAGTAATATCTTGGGACATTACTTAACTAGACAAATATATGCATTTTCTAAATACTTACATAAATCTATACTAATATTATAAAGCTGAAGAGTTTGTTTGTTTATTTTTTGTTTAAACACGACAATCTCAGGAACTACTTGTTCGAATTGAATAATTATTTTATTGTTGGATAGCCTATTTATCTAGGAAGACTATATAACATCACGCTATGACCAATAGGAGCGGAGCATCAATGACAAATGTTGCAAAAACGGGAAAAATTACGCGTACGAGTTGTGGATTACTTACAATGAGGCAGAGAGTTAGAAATTGTGCTCATCACGTTTAATGCATACCGTGGTGGCTTATAGTTAAGGCCGCCCTTAAATGTAAATTTGTAAAGCTTTGAAGTATATGCTTTATTGATGAATCACACAAAGGTTTATCTTAGGCGGAAATCGAACCCATGACCTCTGACTTAGCAGTCAGGCAGAGTCATTTCGGGCACGCACGCTAGGGTATGCATGACGGTTATAACCTTACAAGCATAACCAGCATGCTTATCCGAGTTATAATGTACAGATAATTGTACAGTTTTGTGCCACACATGCTAGGGTTTGCATGCAGGCAAAGCTTGTAAGCTTATAACCGTTATTCAAACCCTAGCGTGAGTGGCCGGCATTAGTAGTTTAGTGCCACGAGACCAACAGGCCAGTCATGTGAGCATTCCCGAGCGAAATTCGTACAAAGCTTATCTTCTGTTTTCTGTGTACTTTGTGGCTAAAGTAATAAATAACGTGTGCAGTTTTATGAAATGTCTTACAAATGTACGACATTATTAAAACAGGTGTTTCGACACGCTGGGTGTACACAAATGATATTTTGTGATTAGATGTCTTAATCACACATGTGTGATTGAGTCATTATTTTAAGAAATCGTATTTTTAAATTACACGGAAATGTATAGTCGTTTAGATAAACAGGTAATAAATAAATGTATTAAACTTAAATTTAAAAATGTGGTAGAGTGGCTAATGCAATAGAAACGGAATGCTATCATAACATTATTTTCTTTCATTTATCCTAAATATTTAAAACTAGGCGCAACTTCATATGTTAATCATGCATCAATTTTCCCCGTTTTCGCAACATTTTTCATTGCTGCTCTGCTCCTATTAGTCGTATCGTGATGTTATATAGCCTATAGCCTTCCTCGATAAATAAGCTATCTATCAGTTTTGTTTCAGATAACAAATAAACGATATGATTCGTAAAATATTTTTTCAATAGATCCTTTCATTGGTTCCTGAGATTATCGCGTTCAAACAAACAAACTCTTCAGCTTAGATCAGAAATATAGGATGGATGAATGTTTATTCCCTTTTACACAAAAACATTACAGTAATTTCGTTTAAGTTTATAGATCAGAATGTGAAAATAACTCTGTCTGTCTGTTAGGTTTTAACACTTAAAACGCTGAACCAATTTTGATGAAATTTGGTATGGAGATAGTTTGAGTTCCGGGAAAGGAAAAATGCACACGGGCGGAGCCGCAAGCAATAGTTAGTGAAACTATAAAACTTTCTTTTATCTATTATTGTCATAAAGTCGAGAAATACAACACAATTTGTTCCGAGCTTTCATAAAAGCATAAAACCAGAATCTTAGATATTAACATTTTGACTATGCAATAAAGCCTACGCATTGTGACATAATAAGCTGTACAAATGTAGTAATTTATCATATATGTTATTGCTATTTCCTATATAACGTGTAACAGAAAGGTGTGGTCTAATATCAGCAGCAGGTTAGCATATTATTACTAGAACTTAGATGATGAATTTTCCAAATTGGTTTTTATAAAAAAAAACAGTATTCTCTACGAACGAAACTCTTTAAAAAAAATTTTTTTTTGGTAAATTACTACATTTGTACAGAATATCGAGAGTTAAAAGGCATCTTTCATACGTACAGTCAGCAACGTAAGTCGCTAAACAAAAGCCAAATTTCAAATCATTAAAGTTAATAAATAAATGAGAATAGTTTTAGTGTAAACTTTTTTTTAATTACATGGTAACTATCTGGCTGTAATCTGCATTTTTGTAACTATGCTGTATACATTTATGTTATATTGGTTTAAATATTTGTAATGTTAAACGATGTACTATGAGTTTCAAATGAGAAGATAATCGCGATCGCGTCAACTTAACTCTGTACTTGTCAAAATTGTACCGCTAGCAACAAAAACTCCCAAGTCGGGTAAAGTACGTAAGTGTAATGTAACGGACGTAATATTTTTTTTTTTAACTACGTAGGTACCTACCTAACATTTTTCTTTATTATAATATTATTAGTATTCTTTATTATTCAATAAACACGAAACAGAAATAAGTAAATAGGCAAAATATAAGAATATTCTACACTTTAGTTGGCATTTCAGTCAGACGTAATATTTTTTTACCTAAAACATAATAAATAGTAAAATACAGTGCTTATAAATAGTTCATTAGAGTAGGTAGGTACTTCTGTGTAATACTAATGACACCTTTTAACGAATCACTTTATTCCTGACCTTACGTTACACAATGAAGTTGCAGTCGTATTGCGAAACAAAATATCATCATGACAGTTATCAACTCATTTGAAACGCATAGTATGTATATGGATATGTAACTGAATATACAGTCAACCATAATAAACAGGTAAAAAGACATAACCCTACCACTTTCGCAGTCGAATAAAAAGTTAAAATCACATGATTTGTTCCATTAGTTTTAAGGCTTTCATAGTTTGATATATTCCCCCTGCTAAGGGGCTTATGAAGCTGAAAGAAAGAGATGTTGAGTCTCTTTCTAAGCGAGACGACACGATAAACCCTGGACACAATTACGTATATCTTGTATAGAAAGTAAAAGATGAATCACTTATGATACATCTGATTTGGAGTGATTGGCAATAAACACATTTGACCAGTGACTAAGACCACCCACATTTTACTTGGAACTTATTTGTAATGCTCGTTTTAAATGAGTGGGTAGTTGCAATGTTTTGTTTAAAAATTTAAATGTCTATAGTTCCGTTATAAGTGTAAAGATAGTGTAATCATACAAACAAATGTGACAGACGGACAGAATTACATTTACATTATAAATGTTCATGTTTGTTCACGCTTAAACCACTGAACCGATTTGGATGAGATTTATTATGGGGATAGTTTTTATAGGGATAACCGACATCTACTAATATATACTAATATTATAAAGCTGAAGAGTTTGTTTGTTTGAACGCGATAATCTCAGGAACTTCTATTCGAATTGAAAAAATATTTTACTGTTGGATAGCCCATTTATCGAGGAAAGCTATAGGCTATATAACATCACGCTACGAACAATAGGAGCGGAGCAGCAATGAAAAATGTTACAAAAACGGGGATTTTTTTTAGTTATAATATATTGTTTTTAAACTTTCTCGATTTTTATACATACTTATTAGATATATTTCGAGACTTAATCGCGTGAATTATTTAAAGGTACGAATCTTTGCAAGCAATCGGTGCAATTCGATCGAAACGTCGGCTAAATCCCGACGTTTCGATCGAATTGCACCGATCGTGGTCACCACGTCGATCGATCGTGACCACGATCGGTCCAATTCACGCGATTAAGTGCCAAAATATATCTAATAAGTAATAATATAACATTAATATACACCTACTTACGCGCTATTCTATTAATGATTAAACGACTGCATGGAACCAAATGAAATTTTGTAAGGCGATAGACGGTATTTTGGAAAAGGATATAGTATATATATTTAATCGACATCCATGTGGGCGGACCCGCAGGCGACAGCTAGTTATTATAAAATAACCACAACATTTAGGCCTCAAACTTATAAAGATTTATTATTATAAACTCCAAACTACACTAACAAATTATGATTTGTTAGTCTGACTCACATTTGCCCCGTTTTTTTATGTTTACACAAAGCACTAACGACTTACAAAGAATATTAAATATTCAATCAACAGACACCAAATTAATCATTAACTTAAAACACAATCAATTTTAAATTATGAGGAAACGTCATTAACAAAAAAAACTTAATCAACGAACGCGGAAAACTACACTTAGTAATCTTTTACCAAAATAAAACGTTCTCCGTTCATTCACAATCTAGTTCCAATATTTGATCAACTTATGAACGCACCTGTTGCACTAGCACAAACTTTACTACAGTCAAAGTACTTTATTCACTTAGGTTACAGAATGCAACGCTTACAAATAAACGCCAGAAAAAAATGGATTAGAATGATTCTTCATTTAATGCCAAGATCGCAAGGGTAAAGCCGTTAGAAAAGAAATTGGCAATAAAAACTATACTTATAATACATAATAATATTATATTAAACCAGAGCAATTAGCTCTTATTATTTTTAAACATTAGCGATTTTTACACATTATTAGATATAAGTATATCGAGATTTAATCGCGTCAGTCGACCCGTGACCACGATTGGTGCAATTCGATCGAATCGTCGGGTATATAAAAGGTTCGCACTTGAGATTAACTCATCACACAAAGATTAAAACGTCCGATTTAAAAGTGTCGGAGCCGAAGTCGGAGTCGGAGGTGTAAAATCAATCTGAAGTTGCGACCTTTCGGAGTCGGAGTAGAAGCTCCGTAACATGTATATATATAGATAGTTATTAGACTTATTAGTAGGATAGTAATATTCATGCTAGAGCCACACCTGATCGTGAGAACGAAGTCCACTTTCATTTTTATCATGTTAGCACAGAAGTTGATAAAATTGACTTTTTCCTCACGATATTTAACCTCATAGTGCTTCCTAATCGTTAACTATAATTGCTGATTAAAGACGTTTATGGCATCGGTGTGATGAGATCTTGTTTTTTTAAAAATAATTTGTCTCATTAAAATGTTAATTAATTATTTTTTGACCGTTAGATGAGCTGTTTTAATTACCTATATTATTGACATGTTTGAAGCTGGATTAACAATATTCAAGATACAGATGGAAAATTGAAGTAAAGTAAAGCGAGCCTTTTTCTTTTTTTTTATAAAATTCTTGGGACAACTCACACAACGCTATCTAATCCCAAACTAAGCAGAGCTTGTACTATGGAAACCAGACAACGGGTAAACATACATAAATACAGATAAATAACGCCATGATTTTATTTTGATTTTAATCCTATGTAGTAATTATAAATTCAAAGAATATTATTTTTCAATTCATTAATTTCATACAAATAATCTAAGAAAACACACAAAGAATCAATAATTTTATAAATGTTACCTAATATTTTACGTAATTATTTTAAACTGTAATAATGCTAACAATCATTTCTTTAACTTTTTTCTAATTATATGGGTTTATTTTTTTACAAATTGCACAAAATCATGTTTCTATAGAACTTGTTTAATTAATAGAAAAATGTTTTGGTGCAATTTGGAAGCAGGCAACATAATTTTCAAATGCAACGATGACATTCAGTAACATTACATACGCACCCAGAAGCTAAGTGCTCAAATGAGCACAAACTAAATAAACTGTGATCGTCAACTATTGGTCAACGCCTCAGCGCTCATGCAAATTCGTGTAACGACACAGATCCCACCTATTCGATAATATTGAAATTGACTCTTGCATCATTTCACTAGTTCCATTGAATTACGAGAATACGGCCTTTTACTCAGACCGGCTTAAGAATAGTACCACCTAGGGATGTTGCGGAGGTTTTATCGGAACCGAAGTCGGAGTCGGGAGTTTTAAAATTTGTCGGAGTCGGAATCGGAATCTGAGGTGGTGTGAGAAGACACACATGTTGAAATAAATCTTAAGAAAATAAGACACAAATAGGTAGTAGGAAGAAACATTATCCAGTCACATTAAATGTGATGTGATTTCGTAACATCCCTGGTACCACCCCATCTCTTCAAGTGGATGTCGTCAAGGCGACTAAGGGATTTTACACCGGAAGAGGGGCAGCAGCGTCCTCTGCGTACTCTAAAGCCTTACTGTAATCGCCAACCCGCTCGCCAAGTAGGTTCTACTGGGAAGACCCATGAAAAAAATAATGTGAATGATAGTAAAAACTGCATCAAATTTAAAGTAGTTCCTGATATTATCTCTTCAAACAGACAAACTCTTCAGCTTCATAATATTAGTATAGATAAAGATGTTTGACGATTTCTTGAGCTGTTTTTACATCAACGGTTTTAAGTGTTCGACGTTTATTACTTCATAGAGCTCAATTTACGATTGCAAGTGGATCAAAACCGTTACAATACGTATTTAGAGTGAAAAATGTCTTCAAAAGATACCATCAAAAATTCAAAATTTAAGGTGTCATTAAAGTCAAAAATGTCTGAACCATTTCAAACAAATTACTAATTATAAGAAATATTATTAGTTTAACGATCTAGTTATGTAAATATCGGACATAATTTACTTCATAATCTTTTAAAATATCAAATGTCACTCAAAATAAATAAGAACCAGTATGAAGGAGTTGATTATATTATTCATATTAATTATTTTAATTACAATTTCCCATGACTTAGTTCGCGTAAAATTAAAAATGTAACCAATTAAACCTGTTTACAAAAATCGAGAGGACACACAAACTAAAACACGAAAGATATAAACAAATGCTAAGCCGGAGGTCGTGGGTTCGATCCTCACCCAGGATAAAGCTTTATGTAATTTATGTCATCACATAAATTACATGAAGCTTTATATCTGTGTCTAGGAGTAATTTATCTATAATATGTATGTTATATAAGTATGTTTATCAGTTGTACAAGCGCCTCAGAACTTATCGTGTATTTGGGTACAAATTAAATAGGTAGGTATAGATAGCCAACTCCCAACAACGATCGAAAACAGGCCCACGCATACATAGTTGCACCCGTACAGAATCTCGGTCGAATGACAACGAAGACTGCTTACGTTGTGATGGGGGTCGCCCATTAATCACGTGAGGCTCGAAAAGGGGTCGGAAAAAATCACGAAATACCAAATAGGTTTAGTGAGATATCACGTTTTCTTTCCCTTGAACGCAGGACTTTAAAAACCTAAAAGTATCTCTTATACCCCCCTCTCCCCCCCTCCCCTTTTGTGTGGGCGACTCAGACTTGACTGGTGATGGACCAATCCCCCCGTCGTTCGAGACTCACAGTCGTGTAAAAATTAAAAAATATACGTGATCTTGATTAGGGGTAGCTGTGATGTTTTAGACTAACTCCCCCTGGGTTACTCTAAAACAGGCATGTCATACTAGCGGCCCGAGGTCCGCATGCCACCCGAAAACGGCTAGATAATGCAGCCATCGAGCGTGTTAAAACACACACTTAAATGCACACAGCAGTTTTAAAAATTATTTCCGCCAATAAATTGACACCTTAATTGAAGAAAAGATTATAAATAAGCAAAAGAAGCTATTATAATCAATATTCTTGTATTAATAATAGTACATTTTTCGTTGAGATTTTATTAGATTAGGTTTGCAGCCCACTTAGTCTACGGTCTTTATGCTTTTAGCCCATCTATAACTTTGAATATGACATGGCTGGTCTAAAACATCAACAAGTATCCCCAGTAGGGAGGAAGGGTTAAAAGTGACTATAAAATCATCACGTGATTAATGGCCGACCCCCATAGCCGCACGTAAGCGTCTACATGTGCGTTGTTGTCTTTTGAGCTTATACGACATTATCGTAAGACAATGGACTACGTGTCATAGAGGAGCTAGTTAGTCAATCAGTTGAGCGATCGCTCGTGACTGCCAACTTACTCCTCAACCGATCGACAGATAACCAATGCCCAATCCTGGTTTGAATATAAACACACATTCATGTACACGTAATACTTGCGTAAGATAAAATCAACATACTCGTACGTATTGTAATACTAAAATACTGGATGATCAATTGGGCAAGGTCGTGTTGAACGAGTTTTAGATGTTAAAAGACGATGCAATTTCGTATTCAATCTTAAAGCGGCGGTAGTCTAATGGCTCAGGCATCGGATTTGCATTAAGGGACGTCCATATATTACGTGAGGTGTAGTAGGGAGGTGGCTGTCCCTCCCTCTTCCCCCCACTGGTGAGATGTCGTGAGATTTTATTCAACCCCCTCCCCCATACCCCAATCTTACGAGAGATTTTTCAAAATGTGGTTTATTGTAAAAAGAAAAAAAATTGCTTCGTGCTTTTATTTACGACTAGTTAAGACTAGTAATCAATATTGCTGAGAGTTTAATTATAAGTGTAATAAAAATTTAACAATAGAATACTTAAATCGGCATAAATGGACCAAAATAGTATATATTTTTTTTTGTTTCAATCAGAAAAAAAATTGCGCGATATTTGCCGAGACCCCCCCTCTCTCCAATGTAAGATTAAATGAGATTTGTTTTTTTTTTTTATTATTATTGAATATTAATAAACATGCATCATACATACAATATCATTGTCCCACAAAACTGTTTACACAGTTTGTCTGTGGGATCTAATGAGTATACCTATAAATAATATAGCTACTGCCCTAATATAGCTACCCAATATATTACTTGACCCCCCCCCCCCCCCTTAAACATCTCGTATTTTATGGACGCCCCCTTATACCTACTACCGACCCGAACCCACTTCTTTCTAACACAAGCAATTTACCTAAGCGATTCATTCCACTTTGTTCACCTGGAGGCCAATTCACGTATTTAAAGCAGTGCAGTTGCAGTTCAGTTGCAGTTAAGTTTCGATTAAAACGGCAGTTTTTAGATCTCAAAAACGCTTGCGTACCGTACTAGAATGTCATTATTGCGCTCTTGAGACACATACTTGACGCAAGCGTATTTGAGATCGATCCCGAAGTTACAAGAAGAATACTAGCAACTGCACTGCTTTAAATACGTGAATTGACCCCCTGGTTGAACAAATTTACTTAACTAGCCCCCATTTCACCTCGGAATCATTGCAGCTAGGTGATTCACCTTGGTGAATTGAGTGAACATTAGTGTTGTACTTTGTTCATTTTGGAATTATATCATCCAGGTGATTAGATACGGCTTTTGGAAATATGGGACTTTATTCATCTACATTCTGGTCTATTTAGGCACCAGTACCAACAATAAATTACTAAAATAAAATGTATAAACACTATTCGTCTTAATTACATTCATTCATTTTAAACGTTTTGCAACCTAGAACATAGGTGAATAAAGTCTGCCAAAATATTTATAAAACTTGCATCTGTTCACCTGTCTCCTAACCTATGTCGGTTACAGCGGCCAGATCTCAACAGAGACTAGCCAACTACGAAGTAGATGTTATAGTACACAAGTGTATGCGCAAACACAAGTGCACTCTCTATTCTCTCACTCTCCCAATGGGACGCAAATCCGACAAGACCGGAGAGAGGTTAGGATTATTGGGTGATTATAATAATAATAATATGTTGGGACAACTCACACAACGTCATCTGATCTCAAATTAAGCAGAGCTTATACCTACTATGGAAACCAGGCAACTGATAAACATACTTATATATTTCTAAATACATACATATATTAGATAAATTACACCAGACACAGAATAAACCATAGTGTTCATTAAACAAAGTTTTATCCTGGGTGGGAATCGAACCCACGACCTTCCACTTAGCAGTCAGGGTCACTAACCACTAGACCAACAGGCCAGTCAAGACGTGGTGTTCGTTAATAATGTGTTTGTTAATTGCCTTCTTAGGGTACCGTAGCCAAAATGGTAAAACGGGACGGAACCCTTATAGTTTCGCCATGTCTGTCCGGGGGGGGCAACGAAACGCCCCAATTTGTGCGTGGCCCGAGATGCACTTAACTACTTTGCCATACATAATGTACTGTGTTTTATCTCAGCATCACTAATAATAATTGATTAGTAGAGAAGCATTAAGTTCAACTTACTCATTATGAATAAATATATACAGTTACCTAAGCTTAATTAGGTCATTAAAATTTCAAATGCCGTTATAATAATGAGGTATACTTAATCTCAGCAGGTACCATCTCAAGTACAGTCGGCCAAAAACATGGTCCTGCACCGTACAGTTGAAGTTCATTAGCACTTCATAAGGCGGATCGAGGCGAAACGAAGTAGCGGTAGACCAATGGTTAGATGACATTTCAAAGATAGCGGGAAACAACTGGACAGAAAAAGCGATAGACAGGGACGAAGGAGAATAATGGAGGAGGCCTTTACTCAGTAAAGAGGTAGGTACTTTATAGCGGTATAAAAAAAAACAATGTTAAAACAATACTTAAATATTAGTTAAATTTAAATATACATAAAATAAATTATAAATTAAAAAGTTTACTTTAATTTAAATTGAATATTATATAAGTAATACATATTTATAATAAGTGCATGAAATTGATTGAACGAGACTTTATTATTATAATTATTATTAAGGCGGATCGAGGGTAGTGTCAAGAATCATTTTTCTACAAATAAAAATGGTTTTCTGTTAAGTCGGTTTACGGACGATAATTTTACGTCATAGCGTCATAAGAAAACATTGATGACTTTGAATAAATAACCATGCTTGTGAAACCCTTTTTTTTAATTCCAATTATATCGCATGTCACTGCAATCGCCAAAACATTAATGACATTTTAATGATTTTGGGGCTGTACCGCTCAGAGCAATCGACAAATAATACAAAGATTCAAGAACAAAGTGCTCAAGGATATTGTCAACGCCCCTTGGTACATAAGAAACTGTGATCTCCACCGCGACCTTAAAATGGATGACATAGAGACAGTTATACAAAAAATAGCTGAAGCACATCAAAGCAGGCTTCAACAACACGTGAACGTCGAGGTAATCCAGCTCCTTGATACCACTGAGTTAAAAAGAAGATTGAAACGGCTGAAGCCGTTTGAATTAGTGTAGTGTAACAGTGACATATTAAATGTAGTGTAAGTGCAACGTAAAAGAACACATGAACAAAGTGACTTCACATATGTAATAGAGACAATAAGATAAGTGTTATTGGACACATTCTTAGATTTAAGTCCTTATAGCAATTTAGGTCATAATTAAATTACTCATTATTCTTTAGGCTAGATGGTAATCTATATAAGTAATTGTAATAGATACTTTATCATAATAAAAAAAAAAAAAAATAAACAACCTTGCCTGTGACAGCTTTAGTGGGTCGGAGGACGACCACAATACTTCAGCCTATCAGCAGGCGGAATCGCCATTCGCGTTGCTTAGCAACGAGTACATAACGCGAGCGGTGACGTCACACTATTTCGTGAGTGCAGCCGGTCATCGATTTATAAGACGTTATCACGTCAATAATCGACTTTTTGGATACGACTTAATTTATTTTTTTAAAGACGACTCCCGCTGTAGGGTACAAGCAAGTGGTGTCCCGTGTGGGAAAGGACCTCTAGCGTAGCAGTCGGATACACTCCCACCGCGCCACAGAGGCAGTCGAGTCGAATTGCTTCAATTTGACTAGAATACAATGCAAAAATTACACAAATGGGGTATAGGAGTTTCTTAGCCGACTGTACCTCAGGTAAAGGCATATCATACTTAATTTTTAATTACATGAAATAATTAAAACCAGATAACTTATACAAATTCATATATGGAAATTAAAAATATAATAGACAACGTGTTATATACCCTAAAGCTATAAACATACGGTCTAGTTTCAAATGAATATAAAAGGAAGGGTAGCTTGGAGCAAAATGGTCATATGAAATATGACAAATGCTTATTAGGTCTTCATTTTACGACGATAATGGTCTATAAAGTTTTAATTACTAATAAAACGTAAGTTTTTATAGTTTTAAAATTGATTGCAGGCGTTTTCGACACCTAACAGGCGACGTGGGGTGCCGATTCTAGTATTACATTGTATCATTAAGCTGTAATATTAGTATCATAATCCTACAAATATTACAAATCCGAAAGTTTGTAAGTATGCATGGATGGATGGGTGTTTGATGTTTGTTGCTCTTTCACACAAAAACTACTGGACGGATTTTGATGAAACTGTACGGTAATGCAGTATTATACATCTCGGTATTGTGCAAACCTGAAAGTAGTTTGCTCAGAATCAGTAACACAATCTAATGGGATAGTTTTTGGACCATGTTATATGTTACAATTAATTAATTATTCAATTATTAATTAATATTTTTACAGTCCAAATCTTCTTAACAATGTGATGAGAAATGTAATCGTTTCGTTTTTTTTCAATTTTAACAATGGTTTACGTAGGTACTATGTGAGGCAATGACTTTTAATTGACTGCCTCTGTGGCGCGGTGGGAGTATATCCGACTGCTACGCAAGAGGTCGTGGGTTCGATCCCCACCCAGGATAAAACTTTGTGTGATGAGCACGATGGTTTATTCTGTGTCTGGGTGTTATTTATCTATAATATGTATGTATTTAGAAATATATAAGTATGTTTATCAGTTGTCTGGTTTCCATAGTACAAGCTCTGCTTAGTTTGAGATCAGATGGCGTTGTGTGAGTTGTCCCAAGATATTATTATTATTATTATTATTATTATTAATGATACTACGACGCACGTAAGACAACTATAATGGCATAAACCTCTGCAAGTTTTTAGTATTTTCATTTTCTTTTTTTTATACGACTTCTTGATCTAAAAAACTTGTTGGGGTGTCTGAGATTTGCACTATACCAAAAATAACCTTGTATATCAGAATAACTCATAGGCTATGAAAATGTAACAAAACACAGGCAAAGCCGTGGGTAAAGCTAGTAAGAAGTTTGTCAGTTTTGCTACGAAACACCTATTATATTAATAAAAAAAAATATTTGTAATATGGGTCACACATTACGTCTTGGTACTTTAACAGTGTCAGTTATTTTTCCATGAAATAGTGATGTTAACACATCACTGTGTTTCGGTTGAAGAGCACTGTAGCAAGTGAAATTTACGAACTAATATCTGAAATGAGAAGCGCGGTGCGATAACATTCAGCTCTTAGTCAAACAAGGATTTGGGTGGCACTGATACTGTTATGGAGGAGGTGCGCTTGGTGGTAAGCATCACTCTAGCCGCTAGAGTGATGCTTACCACCAAGCGCACCTCCTGCTCTCTTTTATTTTGTTGAATAAAAATAAAACTAGCAATCTTGTTAACCCGTCCAACCAAATTTAAAAACCGCTTGTGACAGAAATGGGTTCACATTCGAATTCGACATATCTACACTAATATTATAATCTACATCTACACTAATATTATAAAGAGGAAAGATTTGTATTTTTGTATGTAACGAATAAACTCAAAAAGTACTGGACCGATTTTAATAATTCTTTTCGCTACGACTAATAGGAGCGGAGCAGCGACGAGAAATGTTGCAAAGACAGGGAAAATTTACGCATACGAAGGTGCGCGGGACAGCTAGTGTAGAATAATTTTAATTAGTGACAGTGTCACTATTATTATTTGTTTGTATGATTCTTGTAACGTTATAAATAAAATGAAATAAAACAGCGCTGATATCGAGAATGATGATGATGATTTTTTAATTTATCTAAAGTCTATAAGACTTTAGATAAATAAAATATCATTCAACACATCTAAGTCAAACAAAGCAAGATCAAGGTGAAACTATTCTAGAACCAGTTGCATATAGACACGAGATTAGATTGTTATCTATACCATCACCTGTGAAACCGATGAAATTAGCAAAAAAATAGAGAACAATTTCTCTTTTGCGAAAATAATACTTAAATAATTATACAAGAACGTATTCGTAAACATTAAGCAACTTCTTAATAATAGTCCTCAAAAACCAAATAAAAGCCGTCGTTTAATTAACATAAAACATGCAGCATTTGATAAATACATCAAATAACAAAAAAGTATTGAAGTTGCTAAACTTGATTTGGATAACGAAAAAAACCAAATTAAATCGATCGAAGACACTTGACATTTTGCATTTTTTATAAATAAAATAAAGCAGGATACAGAGATGTTTATCCCATAGAAAATATATCAAGTCGACTCATTAACGAAGATTAGTAAGGTGATCAAAATAATACCCAAGAAACTATAGACAAAAAGATAAAAAGGTAAAGCCGCAAAAGCAAAAGACAGACAGAAATACAGAGTTAATATCTTTGCATCTACTACAAATTGTTTCATAACGTAATAATGTCTAGATCAAGGAAGTTAAACAACGATCGGAAAGATTGTAATTAAATTCCAAAAAGTTACCCTCTTTTAGCATCGAAAATCATGTGAAGCGGACGATTCCTAATTCTAAGAATGCTTAATTATGGTCTTCAATATCAAAAATATAGATATAGTAACATAATTTATTCAACCGTCGCAGGCGCCGGATCTAATGTATTTAATTTATTCCTTTTCTTGTGACTTCTTAAAACAAACGTGGGTTCGCTTCCAAGAACATTATGGACAGACCAATTATAAAGTGTTAATGGAATGGTATTTTATTTCCGTTTTGAATTCTACAATGCCTTTTGAATGATATTGCCATAATCTATGGCTTAAAGCAGCGAGCAGGCCGTATAATTTTTCAGACTTTAGTGTTATACACTCAAAATGCTTGATTGGATTAGGTGTTGATATAACATCAAATTTATGATGTAGTAGTAGATTAGCCTGTGAGAAATCTAAGAGGTAATACAAACTCAATGAACTAGTATGAACTATATGACTATGAAATAGTATGATGGGACTGACATACGTTAAACGTAAAAGACCCTTAATAAGAAGAAAGAAAAAAAAACTCTATGAAAAAATTTGAGAACTATATTTGATCGAAGGAAAAATCTTGACGTCGGTATATTCAAAACAAACTATTGCAATACAAACAGCTGCTGGGTCTGGATCGATCTCCACATAAGACGCGAAAGTGCATTGAAGATTCAAATACTTGTAAGTAACCTAGTAAGTGCGATATAGAAACGTTTCCTTGTGAAACAGACACAAATTACCTAATTTCTCTACGAAAGGTGCGCAAAAACTCACCCACAATTCCTTGAGAACTGTAAATCCCAGCTTAAAAAAATCTGGATTTCAGTAATCTGAGATTAATAACGTTAGATACAGCTGACGTGTGATGGGTTAATCTATATCCACGATTAACGATAGAAGTGTTAGAAATTGACATTCTTAGTACTCGTATAAACAGTATACATTTGAAGTGATAATAATAGCACAAAATTATATTCAAGCTAGCAGATGTGAAATGTTAAGTATATGCGTATATGTTAATGATACTTTAGAATAAATTTCAACATAAACCGAAACTATTTGAGACGCGTGCGTGGAATTTAATAAAGCTTTACAAAAAGCCGATTGACAAACAGAATACCGATGTTACGCTAGATCTTACCAAGAAATGAGCATCAGTTTTCATAAAACCGTAATATATTAACATTTTAATAGAAAATATACAAATAACTATGAACACAAAGGTGATATGGCACGCACTTGACCGGTTTATTGATGCAAAATTACATAATCGAATACCACACATCTAGTTTGATGATGATAATAAATTGATAGGTATTTAAATGTAATATGGCTCTCGGAAGCTCGATTAAAATGTCATAGACAGGTGAAATAGCGCGATTAATGGTGAGGAAGAAAGATTAAAATTCTAGGGATTGCGTTAATAATGTGACGCGTAAACTCGACTGTATAAATACCAACATGAAAATAATTAAATAAGACCCTGGTCGTCTCTTCGACGCCACTTTAGCAAACTGTAAACAATTTATCATGCAGTCGAATGCATTTAATTAGGTTTAACACATTCAAGATGAGAATAAAAGACTGGAGACTAATTGAACCAAAATGAACTAAACGTAAGCAAAAAATACAGTAAACATTTTAATACTAAAAATTTAATTTAATATTAAAAAACCCTGACATGTTAGACAAAAAAAATTTCAAACCGGTTGAACTGAATTTCATAGACAAAGCTAACATAACCACACTGAGTGATTGACTGGCTCATTGACTGATGATAGACGCAGACGGAATCGCCGAGTCTAGAAGAATACAATTTTACAAAACAACTTACAATTCATAATTCACGGAAAAATATGGAATGAATTTGTACGAAAATTTGTTTTTATCAATTTTGACAGGTTAGGTATAAACAGCCATAAATGCAGACGAAGCCGCAGGCTATAACTCGTAAACACGATATAAAACAAAAAGAAACCAACAGTTACAATTTATCCCGTACCCAAACCTCGTAATATAAATTAGACTTTGCAAAAAAGGTTTGACACTTTTATACTTCTGTGAATACAATCCAATGTATCTTTTTTATAACAAAATGTCTTTTTTTATAACATTTTGGTGCTTTAATCGACAACATTATGTTTTGTATCTCTTTTATTAGTAAATCTGTAAATCTTGATGATAATAATTATATTCCAGACCTGTCTTCATCATGATCCATTGGAATTCAGAGAAAACATGTCTTTAAATATTTTTAAACGCACGCAGCATGCTTTTGTCAAATGACTGTATCAATCAATTGGAAATATGTATTTGTTTAATTATTAGATACTTTGGTATAGTATTCGGTGTAGTAAACTTGTATTATAATTATTGCGTTTTTGGAAGAAAAATAAAGTTAAACTATACCTAAAGTTATTTTATAAATTTATAAGCCCATTTATGACAACGCCACAACTTTCACTGGACAAAATTCTATTGAACACTATTCTATAATGAAAGAACCTTATTGAAAGGCAAATAAATAAATGGTATCTTGGGGAAAGACATCACGGCCATCACGGACAAAGGGATCACGGCCATCGACACACAAGCTGAGGTCTCCGGCCATAACCACAAAAACATTGTTTTGAGATTGATTCTTAATAAGCAAAATTGGAAGTTATTTAGGTACACATAGACCACTTGTGTGTACCTAAATAAGTTGCAATTTTGCATTTACAATGTAAATGTAGTGAAAACTGTGTTACATGTCAACAACAAAAACATTTACACATCATATTGACGTATAAATAACACTACGAGAGAAGTAATGCAAAACCAAGCAGCTGCAACATCCATACATATTTTCAAGTCTCGAATCTCAACGCTATATAAAGATTTAAACTGAAATTCTATAAATACACTCACATTCCACTTTAAGTAAAAAGAAATGGCGTCTCGTCCATTCCTTTGCCTTGTAATAACATTGTCCAAATAAACAAGTGCACCTATAGGTAGTATTCTAAATAAATTAAGTGTTGAAGGATCTATTTAAACTTGCACGGATTTAGATGCTTAATGCTTTGAAATGCTTAACCGACGTTGATTTTTATTATTTTCGTCTGCGTTATCTTGTACATCTGTAAATAAATCTGTTTCATCGTTTTGTTTTACTTCCCAATTAACAACCATTTCGATTATTTCGTCTTAACTATTTATAGAAGATGATTTATTATGATTTGATTTTTTGAAGTGAATTGGTTTTATTGGTTGAACATAGACATGGTCATGGCGAGAGACAAGGGCTTAGTAGAAGTCTACAATATTATCGATTCTTCAACTTCTGATCTCTTGATCTTAACTAGAATCTAATTTAGAATTGGATTGGGCAATAGTAGTAGATCAAGGTATTCCAACGCAAGATGTGTTAAGATTAATGTCTCTTTTTATGTTTATGTTAAAGAGCTTCTTTCCTTAGCATGAAACCGATAACTTATTTGATACTGATCAAATATCATTAGCTGGATTACCTGTAGTAACGTTTGATACTAAAATAAGTGACACTAACGAATGACTCACTAAGATTACTGTGATTACAAATGCAAGGAATGTAAAGACGGAAGTTTTAGCATTAATAGATTCCTGTTTGACCACCAGCTGTGATTCTGTAAGCTAACTTGTCCTACAGAATTTCTAATTTGTAGAACAAGATTATTTTGCAATACTGCGTTAGAAAAGGACGGTGCACTAAAAGAGTCACAGAGTGATTACCTAGAAGAGCAAAAAGGTCAAAGGGCGAAACACCGACCCGAATGGTTCGAGGATATCTTCAAAGTAACAGAACTGTAAAGATAGTGAAGAATAACGCTGTAATTATGAGAACCCAGCAGTGAGTCAATGTGGGATTAAATGTTGATAATGATGATGACTTCAGAAATAAAAGAACACGCTGTGCCCTGCAGCGACAAACACATTAACTTCTAATCATTAGTTAGACATCAAGCGGGCTGTAGATACCTACCTAGTACCTATTAATAAGTCAAAGGCATTACAAAAATCTAAAAATGTTATAGTTAGGTTGGTATTTTGTCCTATTTTGGAACTTTGTTGTGAATTTTGGTTAAATGGTCTCTACAGAAATACTTTGCCACAACTATTATTTCCAAATATTCTTTGGCAAAGTAGCATTTTTGGCGATTAAATTAGGCAATCTAAATCGAGCAATACCATCAAAATTTTTAAAAACGATAACGCGAGTTAGACACTTGGTCTTGCTAGCGTTTAAAGGGTAACTGTTTACGAAATCGAAGACAGAACTGGAAAACTACATCGTTATCAATGTGTACGTCAGGAAGTAAATACTGCAGCCAGTAATGATATCGTAAGAAATACGGAGTAGTATTTATTAACTGATAAAGGTAAGCATGTGAAAAGTAAGCACACAAGACTTCCGTAATATGCAGGTGGAAATCAGTTTATTTAAAAATATGAAATCAAAACTATTCATATAAAAGCGTGAGAAAAACTTCTTCAAATGCAAATTTTAATTGACTATCATCATCTAAATACTTTAAATCACTACAAAAATTCTCTCAAACAGTGTCCGTTACGAAACACGAATACGTGATGTGCAAACATAGGACTTCCATACGATTCGTTACACGGTTAATATGCAAATTTATCGCAACACCTGTGTGCATTACCAAGTCGACTACCTGCCTTATTAACATTGAAAAATCTAAAATACCTAATAGAGTAAAAAAGCGCGGGAGAAGAACGCTTGGAAGTCCATTAAAGAGGTGTTGGCCCAAAGCGCGGGAGAAGAACGCTTGGAAGTCCATTAAAGAGGTGTTGGTCCGAAATTAAGTCAAACAGTTTAAGGAAAAACCGACCAAGTGCGAGTCGGACTCGTCACTCGCACTCGGTTTCGTACCATTATCTTTACTACATTAGACACTATATCGAGCAAAAAAATTATAATTTACTTTCCAGCATATGACGCCCAACTTCATTAGCAGTTTACTTTATTTACTATATTTCGTTTAAAAACATATATTTAAATTAAAATAAATAATATCTCTTTCTCTACCAATTTGTTATTATAATGACGTTTTAAATAAAAAATGACCTACTTCTAATGGTTTTATGACTTTATGAAGATAATGAGTCATGATTTACAACATATTAAATTTCAAATAACACACATATATAATAAATTGTAATAATATAATTGAAAACCGAAACACGTTCCAATGTTATAAAACTTTTTGTTTATAAATCGTGCAGCGTTCTAGTGTGCATCAACATTGAATCGAAAAACCATTTAAAAAATATTATCAAACAATTTTTGATTTTTCTATTAAGTGATAATCTCATCTCATCTCATATCTAATCATGCATCACAAGTATTAGGGCATCTATGATCACTTTATAAAGATTTAGCTGTCCCGCGCAACTTCGTCAAATTTTCCCCGCTTTTGCATTATTCTCATTGCTGCTCCCCTACTGGTCGTAGCTTGATGTTATATAGCCTATTGCCTTCCTCGATAAATGGGCTATTTAACAGTGAAATAATTTTTCAATTCGGATCAATAGTTCCTGAGATTACCGCGTTTAAACTCTTCAGCTTTATAATATTAGTATAGATTAAGATCCAAGCGTAAATGCGACCGTTAATATAAGTAGTCGATGTTTGGAAGCTTCAATGAACCAGCATACAAACAATGGCCGATCGTGACAAACGGGAATAGCTCGATGTACCGACCGCACGCTACAATCGTCAAAACTCGATTCAATATCAATACAGTAGCTAAATTGTTTAATTAGGGTGTATGAGTGGAACGCGGAAAATCGATATAACGCGATAAAGTATCGATACAGTCGCTAAATCGTATGTCGCCTCCATGTCCTTAATTCAACTTTAGTTCTAGACCCGCGGTACTTCGTCGCACAGAGCTTGACCACCCATGCAATAAAATTACGCAAGAACTTTGCGCGATTCTGTAATATAGCATGACATCACTTAATGAACTTTGTTCCTCAATCAAATTTAATGTAGCCTAAATACCCGTTGCTTTAATAACACGTTACAGAACATTCGACAGCTGTGTTCGACCTCCTGCATGCGCAAACGCAATTTCAATCACAGGATCTCCTAAAGGCAAGTACACGCTGCCGCCTTTTGTAGCGTTTGTGTAACGATTCAGTCGTAATACTCCTAGCATACGGGGGATGAAACAGCAATGGGCATTTTGATCTCAGCTAATAATATTGTTTAAATTACAAAGAGCAATAAAATTTGGGTGTGTGTCGAAAGCTGAAGTGTAGTACTTCAGCTAGTAGGACTTGCATGTTACGTGCGTTATCAATATTAACCCACGTTACATGCAATGGCTATTCATTGTTTCCACTTTGCTTTTAGCTCGTGGTACTTTGTACGTCTTGGGTTCGATCCCCACCCAGTATAAAATTTTCTGTGATGAGCACGATGGTTTATTCTGTGTCTGGGTGTTATTTATTTAAAAATATATAAGAATGTTTATCGGTTGTCTGGTCTCCATAGTACAAGCTCTGCTTAGTTTGGAATCAGATAGCTTTGTATGAGTTGTCCCAAGATATTATTATTATTATTATTCTACACATGTATATCGCCACAGTCGCAGTATGTAATCGCCCCAACACGTCAATATCTGTGTTTAAACGTAATCTAGGTAGTCATTTATTTAGTTAGGTAATCATAAAGTCTCTATATACTGAAGCAAAACAATACTTGCAACCGGTCGTCCTTCAAATAAGGAACAAATGTCAAATGTATTATTAACTTGATATAGCTCCGTATAAATGATGTCCAGTCTTGATTCGTTTAAGTTCTATTGTAAATTTGAGAAGCAAAAAAGTGGAATACCTACGCGCGTTTAGAGCCAGCAAGATTGATAGAGATTTTAAAATATTTTGCATTAAATGCTGTATATTTAATGCAAAATATTTTAAAATCTCTCATTGGCATTCTTTTTCAAACTTATTCAGACGTTCATGAGTGAACCCAAGTGTACTTTTTTTATAAAGAGATGAGTTATGGTTATGAAAAACTAAAGTTTTAAGTGTCACTGAGGTTATGCCATAAAGTCGTTGGATAGTTGCAACCAACAATCGAGTATAGCTACTATCACGAAATAAGCCAGCGCCAAATAAACTCTTGTATTCATAATTACCCTGAACGGTAGCTGTTTAAAAACAAACATGCAAATACGTGTCACATGGTATAAAAACAATACTTCATACTATTATGTATTTCGTAACGAGATGGTAGTTTACACAGTCAAAGGAAACATTAGATAAGGATTTGACCATTTATATGCATAACACGTTTCCATTTCCGTAGATACTGTTAAAATATTCAACACTTTAACACTTTATATGGGCGAGGAGACGACATGTGAACCTCAGAAAGACGCAGAAGCTACTTATTCTCAAGAAACTGAAACAATTTACATGAAAATAAACAAGTGTGTCTCGCAAATGTAAGTGACAGACGGTCCGTATGGAAAAACAAGAATAACAAAAGAGGAAACTTTAGAAACTACTTGTATGTTGTATATCATTAAACAGTGCCTTTAGTTTTGTTGACCGACCAATTTTGTTTTGTGCTGTTAGAAATTGAGTATTTATTTCATAAAGGACAAAATTTAGATCCTTGTGGGACACCCCATTAATAAGTTTCAAAAAATAACTGGGCTTATTCGAATAATTCTCACCAAATTTTTAGATTTTCTGTTTACAATGGGTTCTAATACCCATTATATAGGGAAAATCGTAGAACCTGATCATCATAATTAATCTTATCCTAATGAATAATATTGAAAACGTCAAAAGCAATGAACAGGTATTAAGACATCTTAAAACCGAAGTCAAAGTTAAAGATAAAGACGTCCATTCCGATGTCTTAACAAATGCTAGCGGTTCATTGAATGAGGCAAGCAGAAAACTAGTTGAACCATAAAACCTTAACGCTAAACGCTAAAGGCTAAGTGCAAACCAAAAAGATAATGAGATAGCTATTTTATTACACCTTTTATGTTTAGTTAACTCTAAACCACGTAGCAATTTAGGCGGGCTCTCCGCTCATCAAAATAGTTCGTTCATAACCCAAAGGTTTAAGACTTTAAGTAGTTATTAAATGCATAATTCGCATATGCAAATGTTAATAATAAAACTGAAGGTTTTGAAACTTTGAATACCAGTATATTTTAGTTGGCCACCCATAACTAAATTTGATAAGATTATTATAGGTGTTTAAGCTAGATGATTGTGGCAGAATTACATAAAAGAGGGAGATGAAGGACTTCAACCTACTTTAGTGAAATATAGAAGAATTTATTGTAATTTTAACTAGCTTACAAGATTTAAAACTTAAAGAAATTTTTATAGGCATTTCTTGCCAATAACTTTACAAATACAATAAATGCATTTTTGAAAGATAGAAAAATTTGAAATCCAGACTCAGGAATCGAACCCGAGACTTCCGTAGCCAAACCGGGGCCAGAAGCGAACCACCTATCTGGACTATGTTATTAGATTTCGAATTTTTCTATCTCTTGTTGCTCGCGAAATTTAGGCCTTCGCAGTGACATCTAGTCGTTAGTTAAGGAACTATCACGGCTTTTGTTATTGCTTCGTTACAGAGAGCATTTTAACAAATTATGATGTCGCAGGCCGAATATTAAAGAAATTTTTATAGGCATTTCTTGCCAATAACTTTACAAATACAATAAATGCATTTTTGAAAGATAGAAAAATTTGAAATCCAGACTCAGGAATCGAACCCGAGACTTCCGTAGCCAAACCGGGGCCAGAAGCGAACCACCTATCTGGACTATGTTATTAGATTTCGAATTTTTCTATCTCTTGTTGCTCGCGAAATTTAGGCCTTCGCAGTGACATCTAGTCGTTAGTTAAGGAACTATCACGGCTTTTGTTATTGCTTCGTTACAGAGAGCATTTTAACAAATTATGATGTCGCAGGCCGAATATTAAAGAAATTTTTATAGGCATTTCTTGCCAATAACTTTACAAATACAATAAATGCATTTTTGAAAGATAGAAAAATTTGAAATCCAGACTCAGGAATCGAACCCGAGACTTCCGTAGCCAAACCGGGGCCAGAAGCGAACCACCTATCTGGACTATGTTATTAGATTTCGAATTTTTCTATCTCTTGTTGCTCGCGAAATTTAGGCCTTCGCAGTGACATCTAGTCGTTAGTTAAGGAACTATCACGGCTTTTGTTATTGCTTCGTTACAGAGAGCATTTTAACAAATTATGATGTCGCAGGCCGAATATTAAAGAAATTTTTATAGGCATTTCTTGCCAATAACTTTACAAATACAATAAATGCATTTTTGAAAGATAGAAAAATTTGAAATCTAATAACATAGTCCAGATGACTAGATGTCACTGCGAAGGCCTAAATTTCGCGAGCAACAAGAGATAGAAAAATTCGAAATCTAATAACATAGTCCAGATAGGTGGTTCGCTTCTGGCCCCGGTTTGGCTACGGAAGTCTCGGGTTCGATTCCTGAGTCTGGATTTCAAATTTTTCTATCTTTCAAAAATGCATTTATTGTATTTGTAAAGTTATTGGCAAGAAATGCCTATAAAAATTTCTTTAATATTCGGCCTGCGACATCATAATTTGTTAAAATGCTCTCTGTAACGAAGCAATAACAAAAGCCGTGATAGTTCCTTAACTAACGACTAGATGTCACTGCGAAGGCCTAAATTTCGCGAGCAACAAGAGATAGAAAAATTCGAAATCTAATAACATAGTCCAGATAGGTGGTTCGCTTCTGGCCCCGGTTTGGCTACGGAAGTCTCGGGTTCGATTCCTGAGTCTGGATTTCAAATTTTTCTATCTTTCAAAAATGCATTTATTGTATTTGTAAAGTTATTGGCAAGAAATGCCTATAAAAATTTCTTTAATATTCGGCCTGCGACATCATAATTTGTTAAAATGCTCTCTGTAACGAAGCAATAACAAAAGCCGTGATAGTTCCTTAACTAACGACTAGATGTCACTGCGAAGGCCTAAATTTCGCGAGCAACAAGAGATAGAAAAATTCGAAATCTAATAACATAGTCCAGATAGGTGGTTCGCTTCTGGCCCCGGTTTGGCTACGGAAGTCTCGGGTTCGATTCCTGAGTCTGGATTTCAAAATTTTTCTATCTTTCAAAAATGCATTTATTGTATTTGTAAAGTTATTGGCAAGAAATGCCTATAAAAATTTCTTTAATATTCGGCCTGCGACATCATAATTTGTTAAAATGCTCTCTGTAACGAAGCAATAACAAAAGCCGTGATAGTTCCTTAACTAACGACTAGATGTCACTGCGAAGGCCTAAATTTCGCGAGCAACAAGAGATAGAAAAATTCGAAATCTAATAACATAGTCCAGATAGGTGGTTCGCTTCTGGCCCCGGTTTGGCTACGGAAGTCTCGGGTTCGATTCCTGAGTCTGGATTTCAAATTTTTCTATCTTTCAAAAATGCATTTATTGTATTTGTAAAGATTTAAAACTATTTCGATTTTTTAAAGAGCGTTGCCAAGCAATGCGTTAATGCTTATTCCAGTACTGAAACTAACACGATTCTACGGTAGTATCATATCTGTTTTTAACACACAAAGGTGTGTACAGCAGACTTGTCAAGAAACTGAAGATGATCCATGGCTTATGGACTTATTTCAACATTGAAGACAAAAATCATAATGTAAGCTCTGATATTTTTATACATACATATCCATAAAATCAAAATAAACTCTCAATTAATACTACAGACAGCTTCGTTAAGACTTTATTAACCGTAGATTTATGAAAGGCTTTCGATAAAAATTGTTATTGAGTGTATATTGGACGTTTACTGGTTATCAACACCAGATCGGCAACTGAACGCAGTGCCGATACGCCGGAAATATAACAGTTAACTCGGAATTTTATTGGTGTTCTTTAAAAGTGAGGCCATGGTGCCACAAGCAGCGATTGCATTTCTATTAAAAGTGAAACCTTTTAACTTTATCTTAGCAAACAAACATTCTTTATCAAAACAAAACGATAAATAGTTTGCAATCTGAATAGAAAGCCTTAAGAATCACATTAGAAAAAAAACATATTAGAATCAATTTGTATATTCTAAATATAGTCAAAGTTTCTTAAGACTCATAATACTTGAAATAAGTTGATCCGACGGACACATTTTCTTTCCATAAAAACTTAATTCATACTATTCCGGACTTTAAAAAGCTAAACGTGGTCAGCACTAACAGTTTAATATAAGCAAAATAGATCAAATTAACAACAACGCACGTAATCGATACAATAAATCTGTTAATATTTTATTTTATTTTATTTTTATTTTTTTCTATTTTGTGATATTCTCATGAATTATGATTCTAATTGTAAATTTTAAAATTGCCATGTAATTTTAGTGCTGATTTGAATTTTCATTGAATTTTCATTTTGTTTTTGTTTCTTGATCTTGACTTGCATTCTGATTGGAATTTAGATTTCAACTTTGATTTTAATTTTTAATATAATTTTGATTGTATTTTGTTTGTTAACTTTGATTTTTATTGTAATTTTAATTTTTATCTCAATTTTCATTTTCATTTTTAATTTAACTTTGATTTTATTTTTATATTGTATTTTAAATTGTATTTGTATTTTATTTTAATTCTAATTTTAGATTGATTCATATTTTACAAACAACAGTCTCAATATTGTTGTTAATATAAGGGAAGGAGCGAGACAGCCCCAACACAAGTATTTATAATTACTTACTGGGGATGTCTCATTTATATCAGAATTTATGTAACTGTTTTGAGACAAATAAACAATTAAACAATAAACAATTAATAAAACATGGGAAATCAAAATAAAAAAAAAATGTGTCATTACCCGCCGTCCATAACAACCAAACCTAGCTTACCCTAGTAAAAACTACACCGCCTCCGCATCGCCCACACTTACCTAGTACGCCACACAATTTAGATTTATTTACTCCTAGCACAACGCAATTACAACTAATGGAAAATAATTGTTAAATAATCTTTAGAATTCAGTCATTGTTCAAATAATCTCAATTCTAGTAATGATAGCCTTAAATTGTAAACCAGGTAAGGGTGGACATTAAACAAATCCTGACACGTAAGAAACAAAGTTATTTATCATCAAAATAAAGCAAAGCTAAGAACTAGCTTTTAAATAAAAAAAAAAACAAATCAAATCAAATGAACATAAAAATCGGTCAATTCGTTTGGAAACTACGCACTATGGCACATACAGACACAGATACCAGCCCTCTTTTTAGAGTCCCGTATTTGAATGAAGTTCTGATTGCCCTCTACTCTTACCGACTCTCTTATTGTCTCTCTCATTCGATTCGACCTCATTTAGTAGTTAATTTTATTTAATTCGGAGTCGATTCTTTTTATCAAATGTTTTCTCGGATTTTTTATTTTCGCTATCAGTTCCTTCATCTATTAAATCTGTTTTAGCAGACGAACCAAACAACAGCTCGTCTTTATCTATTTCATCTTTATCGTCACTTTTAGCGCTAATTTCTGTATCTACTAGTGAAAACAAAGCAGCCTCCGCACCGCCCACACTTTCGCTCACTAAAACAACTGTTTGTACGGACCACGGTTCGTTTAGCTGACACATGTCTCTGTCGATTTCACTACACATTCGTCAATAGCCGTGACTGTTTAATTGTTGTCTTCCAATGCGTATGTGATAAAATATAAACGTGTTTTTAAATGTTTCAACTAGGTTGAAATATCTCAGAATATTAGAAAAACGTGTACCTAATAATAAATTACAATAAACATTTTACAATCTAATAGAAAAACTAAATAATCTCACGATTCCAATTATTGTAATGTGATTATCATATAAAAATTATAACAAATGATTAAACTGGAACAAATAATGAGATTCACCAATGCGTTGGTTATCAAACTACAACACTACGAACGACAAACAAACGTCATTTAAGATTTCATTGCTTAAATTAATAATATAATAAATTAGATCGTAACAGATATAGTGTATTTACCTTCAGAACTGTGAATAGTACCATATAAAAATTTAAATTTGTTAAATTTGTTTAAATTTGTTGTTGTAATTTCATTCCCATTCATAAGTAGTTTATACGTCTGAGACTTTATCAGATCCGAGATACAAGATTGCTGTCGAAACCTTCCCAGCTTCAACTAAAATAAAATTTGAACGACACGATTCAAAATAATTATCCAAAACAACACTAATTTGGTACATTACACATACAATTTCATCACATCAGCTGAGTTCATCAGCTACCGGTGATATTGTCAAGGGCCCTCGTAATTGCCCCGGTTTTGTTTAAGATGTACTTGTATCTACATAATTTAAAACTATTGCAGAGCAAGAACACGAAGCATTTGAATTTCATCAGATTGTAAACGAAAGTATCGAGTTTCGTGATTATGTTGAAGATTAGAATGCGTTGTAAATTTAAAGAAGTTTTTACTAAAGGTATCATTTACAAATTCACAATACTTGAAGGTATTTGATATTGAAAATAAACTAACGGAACTAATAAGCAAACACGAATTGTACAATAAGATAAAACTTGTGAAGATCAAAAGAACATGATTAGTGGGACAAAGAATTCATGACAACGAATAACAAAAGTCGCCTAAACATATCATGATGAGCGTGATCCGACCTGTGATCATTACCCGTGAGACATTATACTAAATAATAATAGTTTTCAAATACAAAACCTGATGATGACTTTTTTTTTGTTCCAAATAAACATTAGCAGTCAAAATAAAATCTTGTTTTTTGAGCCATCATACTAAAAATATATCTATACATAATACTAATACTAGACAAAGGTCCAAAATGTCGAAACATGGTGTCCAAAGATAAATAAAAAATAAAAAATAAAATACGGCCCTTGGTGATTTTTATGAAAACGGTTAGTTGTCCAGAGACGATAAGATTTATCAATTACTATGGGTCTGGTCTTTGCACAATCAACCATTTTGTTTTGAAGGTTTTGAATGACATTTTTTTATCCCGGAACAGGTTTTTTATCTAGTCTTAGTAAAAGTTATTGTAGGCAATAAAATCCATCAACTGCCATGTTTATAATCTCTAGAGAACTAACCGTTTACATTAAAATTATCAAAGACTTCTAAAAGCCATATGATTTCTCGGAAGCAATTTTTTTGCCGTCATAACTATTTGTTACTAATACACAAGCGGCGCTTGTGACCACGGCCGGTGCAACCTGGTCGAAACGTCAAGCAATTTTAAGGTAAACGATGCGCGTTAATTCCCGTATAATAAATAGCTAAAATCATGCAACGCGAAAGTTTATATGTTTTTTGTCGTCATAATAAAAGTAATTATTGACGATAAAGTCTATCAGTTCCCATAAGTTTTATCATTGAACGACCTGTTTAAAAATTTTGACCAACATTGTATGGAAGAGGTGCATTTTTTTTGCATCTTGTCAGATGCTCAGTGACAACAAAGGCATCTTCGCACCAGTACGGATAAAAAACATATTCTATACATATCGGTATTACATAGTGCATTATATGTAGGAACAAAGTTGTACACATAAGTACTCATATACCTATGCATAGCAGCAGAAAACAGTAAACCCTAATGCATTATGACTATGTACTCGTATATAACCTAAGTTATATGGTTGTAAAGGTTGCCTGCGCGTGGGCACCGTTCGAGTGCAGTGAAATTTTTGTACAAACATTGGTTATGTTTGTATTGCCAAGTATGTCTTTGCTAACTTTTGGTGGCCAATATTTGTCTTTACGTAATTAGAGGTAATGTGCGAAGTTGTTTTTATTGTAACCATGTTTGGTCATTTCGACAATAGCTTGAAACGTATTTGGATGATTTTCTCGTCTTTTCATGTGGTAGTTGATACGTTTATGTCAATTTCTTCAACGTTTGTAGTGGAAATTGTAAACGTTAATAACTAAACTAACAAGTTTTGTTAGTAGTGTTGATATAGTCTAATAAATTCGAGCAGACACTATGTGACACATTTTTCGTAGTAGAAGTATAAAGCACATAGAGGTTTTTTTTCACTATTATTCACTAATTGTTTTTAAACTTTCGCGATTTTTAAACATTTTAGATATATTTCGGACCGATCGTGGTCACGGGTCGACTACAGAGTCAGAGAGCCGTGACAACGATCGGTGCAATTCGATCGAAACGCCGCCGCCGGGTAAATAAAAGGTTCGTACCTTTAAATAATTCACGCGATTAAGTCCCGAAATATGTCTAATATTCTTCACTATGTTTTTTTTTCGTTTTCGCGGCAAGCACTCGCGAATTGACGCATGCGCGGTGCGCTCAAAGATGTCCGCGCGCATACGCGATGCATTTCTAGGCACAGCTCTCTATATACCATTATGACAAGATTTTGACAGTTAAAAGCGCGGGCTTGACGCGAAAACGAAAAAAAAGATATTGAATAAGGACCAAGAAGCAAAGCTTTTAATCGGCCAATTTTTTTTTTTTAATTTGCACTTATTCAAACTTATTTGGAGTCGGTGCAATTTGTTTAATCCTTCTACACTTTCTTGTTGTAGAAGTCATCTCTGTGTGAGACACAGTCTTATCTTTTTTTTTTTTTTTTTTATGTGGGTGTGAGTCCCACATTACTAGCAGTCTTGTTAACCCCCCAAGGTTAACCTCAAAGGCTTGTGTTAGGAGTGGGTTCACGTCGGTAGTATAATGGCTAGGATTCGAACCCGCGACCTCACGATTGCGAGACCGATGCCTTAGCCATTAGGCTACCGTCGCTTTTTCATCTACTGGTACATCTATTGGTACATCCTTCCACATTCACGCTTAGAACTTTCATAATTATTTTCAAGTGTATAATAACTACCTGTCATTATACAAACAATACTATCTACATACGTACCGCAGTTATAAGAACTTATCATCTTTATGTTCTCTGACCTATGCGTTTAACACTGAATGACAATGACACATCAATAGGATTTAAGTACCAAGATAATGATACCTTTAATATTATGCCATGATTATTGCACACTGGGTTATTCGTTCCAATATTTGATGTGCAATACTTTATTTGTCACTTTGTGTTTTTTTTTTTATGTGGGAAAAAATGGAAATGTGATTTCCAGTATAATAACGCAGATGTTACCCAAAAAGTCGCTCGGTCAAAACTATCAGAAACACCGGGTCAATTCGCGTATTTAAAGCAGTGCAGTTGCAGTTAAGTTTCGATTAAAACGGCCATTCATATTCTTGTAACTTTGGAATCGATCTTAAACACGCTTGCGCATCGTACTAGAATGTCGTTATTGCGTTCTCTGAAGACGCATACTTGACGCAAGCGTATTTGAGATCGATCCCAAAGTTACAAGAATACAAAAAAGGCCTTTTTAATCAAAACTTAACCGCAACTGAACTGCAACTGCACTGCTTTAAATACGTGAATTGACCCCCTGATCGTTCTTGAAAAAGCCGGATATGTGTATATACCTACATCACGTGTGGACACACACATTTCCTATAGTATAATTAATCATGGAGGTAGGTTCTCCTAAAGCAAATATAAATAAAATTACGGAGATCATAACAAACGTTTTTCAAGAAGCAACCCAATTTCGGCTTTACGATATAAACGCATCACAATAGATGACTCTAATGGAAGCGCTTAAATTAAAGCAGGAGAAACCGTGACCAAACTAAAATAAATAGCAATAATAATAAAGAAACTGTTACAGGAAGAGTTGCTACCAAAGTATCCATGGCATCCTGCTCAGAACAACATGAATTAATATAAAAATAACGCAATAGAGAGAAATACTCCGCGAGGCACGTGGCTTCCTGACTGGTTCAAAAATATCCTGTCAACTACAGTTGTACTGTTATAAGGGATGTAGCTAAAGAGATATGAGAAAGATTGAGAGGGCATAGAGAAATCAAGCATACCAAATAAAAACTAACAAAAGTACAAGAAACACAAAAACATGTTGCCATCAAAGTTAATCGGAGACTTGCAACGACTGCAATTTCTAGGTAAACTGTATTGTACCTACATTGAGAAGGTGAAATAGATAATTACAATCAGCGAGGCAAAGCTGTTATTGGTTGTGAATCCCGAAAACAGAAAAAAAAAAATGATACTAGCAGTACTCTCTTAGATTTGAGATGAATTAAAGGTACTTGGAACTTCAAATAACGGAGAACAAGGGCGAATCAACGTACATAAAAAGCATATCATTCTAAAATCTCGGTATTTTGGTTCGATAACCAAATATTGGAGAAGCAATTGAAGCTCGGCTCTTCCCGTTTGAGTGTCACGAGTCGAAGGTCAGTCTTGGATGCAGGTCATCATGCCGATCGTGGGCGATAATGGGTTTTGACGATTTATCACCGCGTGCCCACTGCATACTCATGATCTTTAAAGCGGTTTGTTGTATTTTGTTTAAATTATAGATACCAAACAAATATAGTAGAAACTTGCCTTTGGCTGTTATTTATTTTACATACTGGTTTTCGCTTGGTTTTTACTCCAGGACGCCATTTTTATATTCAATTCATACCGTGGTTGAGACGGCTGGGTGTGATTTCCGATCTTTCATTTGATGATGATGGTATTTGATTTGAACTAATTTAATAAAATGTTGTGAATCTCATTGAAGAAAACCTGCAAGATTATATCCACAGAACGTCGTCCGTTTAATCTTTGCTTACACAGTCAAGAGAAAAAAACCGGACAAATATGTTTTATACTAATATTATAAAGCTGAAAAGTTTGTTTGTTTGAACGCGGTAATCTCAGGAACTACTGGTCCAAATTGAAAAAATATTTTTCTGTTGGATAGCCCATTTATCGAGGAAGGCTATAGGGTATACAACATCACGCTACGACCAATAGGAGCGGAGCAGCAATGAAAAATGTTGCAAAAACGGGGAAATTTACGCATACGAAGTTGCGCGGGTCTAGTATGTTATAAGTATACGTAATCACTTCCTATATCTCTCAAAACACAGCAGACCGTTTGCCATCCTTAACTCCCATCCCTTTTATAGCTTGACAGTTACATACCGAGACTTCCGTGCGTCCCGATGGCCCATAAATTGTCTTTTTGCGTCGTCCTCCCATAAATATGTGTCAAGTTGATGCCTTGGACTGTTTTAGAAGACGTTTAGAATTGCTCGCGAATGTTCTAATGGGTGAATGGGTGCACGGCTACAAGAAGTAGCTGGACATGTCTAAAATCTTTTCGAAATCATCTATACTAATATTATAAAGCAAAAGAGTTTGTTTGTTTGAACGCGGTAATTTCAGGAACTACTGGTCTAAATTGAAAAATTCTTTCACTGCTGGATAGCCCATTTATCGAGGAAAGCTACTAATATTATAAAGCTAAAGAGTTTGTTTGTTTGAACGTGGTAATCTTAGCAATTACTGGTCTAAATTGAAAAATTCTTTAACTTAATTAATTTGATAGCCCATTTATCTAGGAAAGCTATAGGTTATTAACATCACGCTACGAAAAATAGGACCAATGAGCAAAAACGGGGAAAATTTACGCAGACCTAGTTGCGCGGGACAGCTAGTAATGTTAACGCTAAGGCAAGCTCTAGAAGTTTGATGTTATACATAGCTTCCTTATTTATAGCACAACCAGTCAGCACTAGAAAAACAGATTTTAGATTTTCACCCCAAAGGCAAATTGCTGGCCTCCACGAAGCCGAAGTCGCGAAAAAAGTACTATAACTTAATGGACCAATTTTGATGTTTGAATGGCACTCGCTTAGCATCATTCTACCCTGGAATTATCTACAGAAGTCACCGTGACAGGAATGTGGGTGAAATAAACTCGATAAAAACCACATCACTTATCGAGTTACCCAAACCGTTCATATGACAAGTTATCGATAAATCACTTCTCGATTTTGTTTACAAGTCTGCCCCGCCTACATCTGCACGTTAATCAACTTTGAAACGTTATTCTCTATCGATTATTGGGTAAACGGAGATTAAGCATTACTTAAATCGGCGTTAACCTTGCTTAATGAGGGATTTTGTCTTATTAGTGAGGTTTGGTAATGAAACGCGTCTGGAGATAAACTCAGATTTGGTAGATTGGTAGTAAGTACCTACAGGTTTTTTGGTAGAAAACAGTAGGAGGATAGTAAGATACTAGGAGTCTAAAAATTCTCAAGATATAGTTTAAAACCATAACGCCACCGTCTTAACCTCCGTGTCGTGTATTATTCAAATTTTTAATTAGTTTATTAGGTTTAGGAATTTTATAGATAAGGCATTTTTTGGATAATTGTAATTTTAATTATGTATTCATTTATTAAGATTTTATGTCTGTATTTATACGAGTATATGGCTACGCTATGAATAATAATAATAATAATATCTTGGGACAACACATACAACACTATCTGATCCCAAACTAAGCAGAGCTTGTACTATGGAAACCAGACAACTGATAAACATACTTTTATATATCTAAATATATAAAAATTATAGATAAATAACACCCAGACACAGAATAAACCATCGTGCTCATCACACAAAATTTTATCCTGGGTGGGGATCGAACCAACGACCTCCAGCTTAGCAGTCAGGATCACTAACCACTAGACCAACAGGCCAGTCATTATTTAATATATTAATTTTAAAGTAAATAAATACATCTATAAAAAGGTAGGATAAGTTATTGTACTTTTTGTCTTCTGTTTTCAAAAGAAATGACAGGAACGGACAGAAATAGATTCGTTATAATGTCATCATTACTCCTCTAGTTATACTTGTAAACAAATCCATTGCCATTACAAATTTAAACGCCAGAGGCAAATAAACTAAAGTGTCTAAAACACCAATAAATATTTAACCATCAGCTTTCGACCAAAACACCATGTTTACTGCTCGTTAATCATTTTATCACATCCAAATTACTATACTTACTATAATAACAGATATTACAACTATAGCAATTTCTAATGCCTGCTACATGCCGTCAATGTTACGCAGCATCCAGTTTCGAACCCGCCCATTACTTAATCAATTAACCAAGACTAGAATATATTAAATAACAATGTCAAAACGCGTTTTTGTAATGCAAGCGTGAAGCTGTCATCGTGACATCTGTCATGTTCAAAACTGTCACGCTAAAGGTTCCAATACTCTTTGAATTCTTACGACAAATTTGTCACGCCAATTTGCACCGATTCATTACACTTAAACACAACACTACACACACAAAACCACTAATTAATAATCGATATAAAACCATATAATGGCATTGAGCACATCACTATAGATACCAATTTTCAAATTTCGAACTGAACGAAATTCGAATTCTTATTTCGTATTTCGTAACGGTTGTCGCAACGTTCGGCGCGTGCGCAACGGTCGCGGCGCAGATTTTAACTGTTTAGAGTAGTTCAAACGCTTAGCGCTTAGGCGGGCCGTATCTCCGGTATCTAAAGCAAATATCGTATATCTAGATAATAAGGCTTTTAATGAATGAAGTTGTTTTTTGTTACGTAATGTTCAATGTATAATTATGGGTAGGTAGTGGTTTACGGCAATTGTGATTATAGATATTAATATTGGGGACGCAGGTGCGCTGCTACGGTTCCTGGGTTATGTTTATATGAAACTAGCTGTCCCGCGCAACTTCGTATGCGTAAATCTACCCCGTTTTTGCAACATTTCTCATTGCTGCTCCACTCCTATTGGTCGTAGCGAGATGTTATATAGCCTATAGCCTTCACCGATAAATGAGCTATCCAACAGTGAAAGAATGTTTCATTTCGGACCAGTAGGTTCTGAGATTACCGCGTTCAAACAAACAAACTCTTCAACTTTATAATATTAGTAGGTATATATTTGCGACAATTAAACATTAGGCTTCAAATTGATAGTGTGTCTATTTTTGAACATCTTAGTTTTATGCCTGTAGGTGTTATTAACTTAACAATTAGGAGTGAGTTATCAAAGTCTAAACTTTGAAGGGACGAGTGCATAGATAGACAGATAGTGGCTCCCCAAATTCGGCGAAATTAAAAATATACAACGTTATTCTTAACATAGTACAAACCTGAAAGTAGTTTACTCAGAATCAATAACACAATCCAATGGGGTTATAATTTGTTTATTAATTAGTTAATTATTTTTTTTTAATTAATCAGTCTAACAGTATTAATCCTTTTCACAACGCCACAACGTGATGTAAAATGTAAGCATCGCTTATTTTTCAATAATAACCATGGATTATTATTCCTACTATGAGACACTATGGACACGATAGCGCAAAGAACATTATACCTACAAATTTAATATTGCAAGTTTTCAATATTTTCATTTTCTTTTTTTATTCTTATTTATTAAAATAAAAATCTGGTTAGCGCATCTGAGCTTTGCATTATACCAAAAATAACCTTGTAGATGTATATCCTGCGCAAAACATTTCCAGTCCCGCTTTTGGAGAATAAAATTTTAGGTGAACTAGGTCTACCCTACCTATCATCATTGTAAACTTTATATTAAAACTTAAACAAAGTCATAATGGCTGTATTACTTGATCTCTGGAAGCTTGTTATTGGCATACATTAATGTATTTTATACGAATCTAGTTGTACTATAGCTGTAAGCATTATAAAATTATATAAACAAAGGGTCTTAATCGCGTCGATATTTTTTTTCAATTGCAATACGGTCGAAAAGTCGGGCTATAAACAAGGTATTTTACCTTAAATTATTCACGCGATTAAGACCCGTAGTATAGATAATTTCATAATGTGTACAAATAGTGAAAGTTTGTCAACATTTATAGCTGTAAGTTTCTCAAATAAAAAAAATTAAATACCACCCTGAATTAGGGTCCCTAAACTCTTAATAAGAGGGGTGTAATAAGAGTAAGGTCTCTAATCCTATAACTAGTTTTGAAGAACCCTTGATTCAGAACCCTGATCCAGTTTAGTATAAAACCAGTTTATTCTTTACTAGCTGTCCCGCGCAACTTCCTATGCGTACATTTTCTATGTTTTTGCAACATTTTTCATTGCTGCTCCGCTTCTATTAGTCGTCGCGTGATGTTATACAGCCTATAGCCTTCCTCGATAAATGGGCTATTCAACAGTGAAATAATTTTTCAATTCGGACAAATAGTTCCCGAGATTAGCACGTTCAAACAAACTTTTGATGCAAAACAACTCTTGTGATACGTCGGGATTCTACATGTACATGTAATGCCAAGTTCGCAAACAATAGATAAAGCCGGAGAAAAGAACCTGGCAATAAAAACTCGCGGCCACTCTTTTCAAATTGCCAATTTTACAATGTTTGAATGTTTATAAACTTGATATGGGGTTAGGTGCTGCGACTAATATACTACACACCATGTTATAGGACTGATGCAAATTGTATTATCAAATAGATGAGAGGTCAACGCTGTCACAATACAAAAACCCAGGTAAAACAGCGGGACACATCTAGTACGAGTAGTAAGACAGGTAGGGCATAAATCACGAGACGAATGAAGACGACACTGCCTATTCATCTATTAATGTACTAATAAATATCTTAGAAACTAATTACAGCTGCCAAATTCTACATACCTAATCGATTTATCATTTATTCATTAACCATTTCAGTTCACACGCCAAAATATGAATTGCTATAATTAAAATTTAATTTCCTACAAACCAATTATGAACAAGAAAAACCGTTAATTTAATATTAAAATAATAAATCGTTTGGATATATAACTTCCAGCTGATTAAAACTAGGCAATTAGAGCCTACTAATGATGTCAGTTTAAGAATAAATTTTAGGCTCGGGAAAAAGGAGTTAAATGGCTGTCAGAGGTGAAGGGTTGATTTTTTTGTGAGGTAACCCGATATAAATATATCTTGCTGGACATGGTACAATCCAAAGGGAAACCGAAAGTAATGGTGTTCTGAGGCCCCTTCGTCACTGATGGCTGTGATATATACACCACCTTCTTTGGTACCGCCCCGCCACAATAATAGGGATGACGACTGTTAAGTCAAATCAGTATCTTTTTATGAAATGTCAAAATGACATGCTCTTTAGAAAATTGTATGGAATACTGAGGCGTGACGTCACAACTCAGGACGCATGACGTCAAATCATTGCTTTTAGTATTTGTTTTAATGATTATAAATCCTTACACATGTTAAATCTATATCTATATTAATAATAAAGAGGAAAGATTTGTATTTTTGTATGTAAATAAACTTAAACCACCGTTGGGAAGCTACACTAACCCCGGGTGACATAGGCTACTTTTTAGGGTTCCGTAGCCAAAATGGCAAAAACGGAACCCTTATAGTTTCGTCATGTCCGTCTGTATGTCTGTCTGTCCGTATGTCACAGGCATTTTACTGAAATACTACTCAATGAATATTGATGAAAGGTGTCTTGCAGTGGCCGCTACTTAGTTTGATAAAGTACCTAATATATTTTTGGGGGGGCACTACATGTAACAGAAGTTTTTTTTTTTTAGTAGTTTTAGTTTTTTTTTTTAGCAATCATCTACGTGTGGCACATCATTCGACAGGTATTTTAAAAACATTTTAAGGTTTATAAAAAACTTTTTTGATTAAGTGAATTAAGTGAATATTTTTGAAAATAATCGCTACGAAAGTTGTATAATTGTGTCCCCTTTTCGGACATCAAGCCAAGATATAAAAAAAACTATGTTACAATTAATTCAATAGCATAATGTGATACTGTGTTTTCACCACCAAATATACAAATTTTATAACTTATAGGTTATAGTCGCGGGTGGAAGTAAGCACATATTATTACACTAGCTGTCCCGCGCAACTTCGTATGCGTAATTTTTCCCCGTTTTTGCAACATTTCTCGTCGCTTCTCCGCTTCTATTAGTCGTAGCGCGATGTTATATAGCCTATAGCCTTCCTCGATAAATGGGCTATCCAACAAAAAAATATTTTTTCAAATCGGACCAGTAGTTCCTGAGATTAGCGCGTTTAAACAAACAAAACAAACAAACAAACTCTTCCGCTTTATAATATTAGTATACATTAGAGAAAACAGGATGTACACTTCATCGGGTGCCCACCCTACGTATTATATTTGTAGGTGATGCGTAACATGACTACATTCGATTTTACTTTTAATTTTAGTTTTGGCTTTTTGAGTCGCCATTAATGTAACAATCATTTATTTCTCAGAATGGAGAATATTATCTTGATGCTCAGAATTCAGGTTTACAGACGTTGAAGCGAAAACTTATTGTGTTACGGAATTTTTTCAAATATTTAATTTTTTTTTTTTTTTTTTAAACGACTCCCGCAGTAGGGTTCAAGCCCTGTGTCGCGGGGGACTTTACAAACATACAAGTCACGGACACAAAGTACACCCAGACTCGGAACAACAATTTGTGGATCACACAAAGTGGTGTTCCGTGTGGGAATCGAACCCACGACCTCTTGCGTAGCAATCGGACACACTCCCACCGCGCCACAGAGGCAGTCAAAATATTGTATATTGAATATGGAAATACATAATAGCCATAAATTTAATATTTTAAGATAAATAAAGCCGGGCAAGTGCATGTCGGGCCACGTACAATGTAGGGTTCCGTAGTCCTCCCTCCGAATAATGCGGCTTAAGAATTAGGTTGCCGTGTGGTGCCGGCTTAAGAATAGTACCACCCCATCTCTTCCCGTGGGTGTCGTCAAGGCGACTAAGGGATTTCACTCCGGAGGACGGGCAGCAGCGTCTTCTGCGTACTTAAAGCCTTACTGCGATCGCCAACCCGCTCGCCAAGCGTGGTGATTATGGCAATTACCCCCAGGATCTACATACCAGTAGGTTCTACTGGGGAGACCCGTGCCCAGCAGTGGGCCATCATATGGGTTGATATGTATGTATATGTAAGAATTAGGTTTTCTGTTGTTTTTGTTTCATACTACTAAAAACGTTATATAAGTATTTTTCAAGGGAATCTGTACGAAATTTTTGTTACTACTTACTTGGTCTGCTGTTACTCGTTAAGTTGTAAAGCCTACTTAGCTGTGATAGTTTTCCTTTTAATTTCACTATACATATATACTTCTACCGTGTTTTTTTTTCACATACACAACATCAACCATTTATCCCTAAATCGAAAAAATGCTTTGCGAATAATAATTCTTTATTTTATTTTCCTCACTAATTTGTATTAATATACATAATACAAAAAACAATAATTAAATTAGTGGTAAGTACCTACAATCACAAAAATGCGAGGACTGGTGTCAGTTAAGTTATTATTAGCTGAATGCCCCGGCATCGAACGGGTGTCGTAACGAAGTTTTTTCAACGCAGGGCCTAAACTATAAGGGTAAGAAGCTTAAAATTTTGCACAGGGTTTTCTTTTATAAGGTAGGGGAGCACTAAGAAAGAATTTGTGAAAATTCACCCCCTGAGGGGGTAAAACGGGGGTGCAAAGTTAGTATGAAATTTTGCCCTTAAAATATTATGGCAACAATCTGGCATCCACGCGGGCGAAGCCGCGTACATAAGCTAGTTATATAAATAGTAAAATAGCTACTTATGTCCTAAAGTTTAATGTCTGCATAAAGCTGTAACAAGATTTATTGTCGTCAACATCAAAAGCAAGATCCGTAACGCGATGCCGTATCTTCTAATTAGTGAACACATTAATGGAATACCTACTTTATTTGTAACTTTTTAATTAAGTACATACGGAACATCCGCATGTTTATTTTAGATATATATTTTTTAAGATATATTCAAGTACAAGTGAATGGGACTACAAAAGTACAAATTGACAAAATCACAAAGCTTTGTAAGAATTCATCCAAGTTGAGGATTAAAAACCTAATACTATAATAGGGAGATTGACTGTCAAGTGAAATCAGTCTCTTTTTATGAAATGTCAAAACGACAAGCTCTATAGAAATGTGTATGAAATAGGAACCTATGACGTCATAAATTCCTATCGTCAAATCATTACTTTTAATATTTGTTTTTGTAGTGTAGGTATTAGGAATTCCATTGTATCTGCAAATAATCACACTAATATTATAAAGGCGAAAGATTGTGAGTATGTGAGTATGTATGTTTGTTACTTCTTCACGTCTAAACGGCTGGAGCGATTTTAATAAAATTTGGTGTGGAGTTAGCTGATACCCTAGATTAACACATAGGCTAATAAACCGCGGGTAACATCGCGGGGCACAGCTAGTTAGTAATAAGAGGGTAACGGGAAAAACTGTTAATGGTCGTCAGTCGGAATAAAGCCAGATTGAATGTAAAACGTTGTCCCATAGTGCTCTCCTTACATAAACTTTACAGTTTTCATGCTTTTACATTTTAATAAATGTTAAATTATTGTTTTTAAAGAACACTTATTTTCATAGCATTTTAAGGTCTACTATTACCTGATTAGTATAAAATTAATAACTTTTATCAGCACCCAATCAACAACTAGACAACACTGACAGATCCTAAGCCTCCCTTATATGAAGATACTAGCTGACCCGCGCAACTTCATCTGCGTAATATTTCCCCATCGCTCATTTTAGTCGTAATGTTACATAGCCTATAGCCTTCCTCGATAAATGGGCTATCCAACAGTGAAAGAATTTTTCAATTCGGATCAGTAGTTCCCGAGATTACCGCATTCAAACAAACAAACAAACTCTTCAGCTTTATACTATTAGTATAGATATATATCTCCTGTAATACAATCAAAATCTAGTACAGGAACCAGAGTACCAATTAATATATTGTAAATGTGTATTATCGGGCCTTTCTTGCATGGTCGTGTAGTAACGGCTTAAGAATAGTGCCACTCCATCTATTTCCGTAGGTGTCTTCAAGCCCACTAAGGGATGTCACACCGGAGGACGGGCAGCAGCGTCCTCTGCGTACTTTAAAGCCTTACTGCGATCGCCAACCCGCTCGCCAAGCGAGGCGATTATGGCAGTTACCCCCAGGATCTATATTAAGTAGGTTCTACAGGTGAGACCCATGCCCCGTGTCCAGCACTGTGACATCATATGAGTTGACATGAGTAAAATTAGTATTTAACTACCAATTTTGGAAGTTGTAAAAATGACGGCTAACTAACCGGCCATTATTTTTACAGCTCCGAGTTTATCTTGTAAAAAATGATTTGAATACGTGATAATTGAATACGAGGGTCAAACTGAAAGTTCTTAGAAAATCAAAAACTGATTACATTAGCCAGTTATTAGTTTTATTATATCTTTTCAAAATATTGTCCATTCACGTCAATACACCGCTGCATGCGATGGAACCACTGGGAAAAGCACTTTGCCCACTCGTTCTTAGGGGTCTCTTCAATGGCATCGCGATACGCAGACACCGCTTCTTCAGCATTCATAATCCGCTTTCCTTTAAGTTTTTCTTTAATTTTTGGAAATAAATAAAAATCACAAGGCGCGAGGTCGGGGCTATACGGCGGGTGACCCAGTAATTCAACGTTTGATGTCGCCAAATAGTCGATCGTTCGCTTGGCGGTGTGCGACGAGGCATTGTCGTGGTGAAGGAGGATCCTACTGCGAGGTCGTTTCTCTCGAACTTTTTCCAAGACAAGTGGCAAACAATTGGTAGTGTACCATTCTGCAGAAACTGTTTTTTGATCCTCTAACACAATTGTTGCGAAATGACCTATCCTTCCAAAGAACGAGGCCACCATTTTTTTTCCCGCACTTCGATCTCTTTTCACTTTAGTTGGCAACTCCTCGAAAGGAAACACCCACTGAGCAGATTGTCTTTTGGTTTCAGGATCATAACAGTAAATCCAGCTTTCGTCACCTGTTAGTATGTCGAACACAGCATTTGAGTCACCTCCGTTAAATCTTTCAATCATTTTACGGCACCAGTCCACACGATGGAGTTTTTGAGCCTCAGTCAAATTATGAGGTATCCACCGGGCGCAAAGCTTCCTGACCGCTAAATGTTCGTGGAGGATTTTGTGCACTTGACTCATACCGATGCCTAAGCTTGTCCGAATCTGCTGATAGGTCACTCTTTTGTCAGTCTCTATCATACGCCGCACAACACAGATGTTATCTTCAGTCGTCGCCGTAGAAGGCCGTCCCTCACGTAAATCATCAGTGAGATTAGTGCGACCACGTTTAAACTCATTAAACCAGTTGTAAACAGTCGCACGAGATGGGGCTTCATCGTGAAAGGCCAATCGTAGTCTATCATAACTTTCTTGTTGACTTAAATGACATCGAAAGTCATAAAAAATCATTGCACGAAAATTTTCTCGTGTTAAATTCATGTTGACGTGACACAGACAATTTTCAATTTGCCGCCAAATCGTAAAACAAATGACAAATGAATGAAATATGTACTCAGTAATATTGGCAAAGAGTTATATTTTTAAATTTTAGAATTATTTTTTTATTATATAGTTTATAAGTGGCCAGTTCTAAGAACTTTCAGTTTGACCCTCGTAAGAACGAGACTTTGTGCTTATAATAAGCGCATAAATACTTGACACTGGCAGAAATTAGCCGTTAAAACGGCTAGATTGCCAAAAACTAAAAGAAGAAGAACTACCAATTTAAAAATGTATTGCAGGGACGTAATTCCGTCACCTTATCCTCCACAATTACCTACAAGTACAGCACAACTTGAGCTAACAAAGCATGTATAAAATAACCAACTTCCTATCATAGAAAATCTTTCAATTATAAAACTTCTCTATGAAGCTGCGTCGAAAAAGAAACGCTATCTTATCTATGGTACCTAAAGATAGTTAGATCAAACAAGCCCGAGATTAGGCACATACCTGCGAGCTTTCGGAATAAAAACTGATAAAAGCTGTTTTTAAACTAGATAACAAAGACATTGTCTAAAAATGTATAGACTAGAAGCGTTATACACGATATCTATCTATACTTCTATATCTGTACTAATATTATAAAGAGGAAAGATTTGATTGTTTGTTTGTATTGAATAGGCTCCGAAACTACTGGTCGGATTTAAAAAATTCTTTCATTGTTGTGAAGCTATACTAACCCCGGGTGACATAGGCTATTTTTTATCCCTGTATTACCACGGGAACGGGAACTACACGGGTGAAACCGCGAGGCGTCCGCTAGTTATTAATAACTAGGCTACTAATACTAAAGACAGTGCTTTTAAAACAGCCCTGACCCGCCTTAGTCTTTCTTCTTTTTGACTCGATAACAATCTAGATAAAGTTATTAGGGTTCCGTAGCCAAAATGGCAAAACGGAACCCTTACAGTTTCGCGTCGTTATGTACGTGCGTCTTCTATGCCAGTGGTCACTTAGAAATATGCACTTAAAAAACTTTCAATAATTCACTAAAAAATTCAGCCCTTTCAGGACGTTTCCTGAAATCACATAAAGTGGGATGCCCAAAGGGAGAAGAGCAAAAATCATTTGAGATTTGTTGATTAAAAATATTAATTTGATTTTAGATGACTTTAGATAAATTACTATTTATTAAATTTAATAATTTCGTTCAATTGACTAAGCAAACGCCATCTAGTTTGCCTAGTCAATAACAACTTAGTTCCGAACAAGTCGAATAGAGGGCGTACTACGTCTTATTGCGGCTATTCGACACTAGATGGCGTTACTGTTCAGCCAGTTTTATTTGACGTCACTTTAACAACCAATACGAGCTGTGGAATATGCAAACAAAAGAGAAATATCGTTCGGTTGTGACGTCGTGCTGCGCAGCGCGGCTATTTTCGTTCCCTGATAGGCAGCGGACATTTTGTTTTGACAGTGTGACGCAAGCGAAAACGGAAAGTTGGAAATGCCTTTGAATGCGGTTGGCTGGTCCACTGAAGAGGACGAAAAGCTTGTGGAATTAGTGGAGCCTCATTCATATTTGTACAATGTCCTGGATCCGTCGAGGAAGAATATATTAGCGCGGGAGTCTACATGGCAAGAAATAGCCCAGCAACTGTCGAAACCAGGTAAGATTCCAATCATTGGGTAGTATTTCTTGTGAATCTGTTGTGCTGCATGGGACAACCGCAAGGGTAAACCAATTTGACAGAATACAAAGTTCCGTTTAATTACCAAAGAATGATTTACGACTACTCTAAATTTGAAAATAACTATCGTAAAGTGGAGCTATCTATTTTTAGATGTGGTTGCTTATTCATTCTGTACAAATACATTGCTCAATAGGCAATTTAATTTTACTGTTTTCAGTATCAGCTGTTTGTTGACAACAATAAATGCCACTAAAAATCAAGTACTGTTTTAAATTAGGTACCTAATAGTACATGAATTTACATTATTCAGGAAGTGCAATCATAATTTTAGGAAATTGGTGCCAAATTAGCAATTTAGGCTATGTATGAAAATTGAAGGCAAACTTAGTCAAACAGTTATCAATTTAGTCTATTTATGGAAATTTGTGCCAAATTAAGTCAAGCTGTTATCAATTTATTTTAGGCAGATACTTAACTAACACATAAGAGAAGTAGGCATGTGATTAAATAGTTGGTACAACATCTATTTAAGTTTTCTGTTATTTTTATCCTCAAGTTGAGAATTTTCTTTATACAGAAATGATATAAAGATAGTCAAAACATCTTTGGTCCAAAGATTATCTTCAACTCAAAAATGAATTGTAATAAATAACAATTACAATTTTACACAGCATAAACAGGGATTAACAAAGAAACTATTGTAAGCATTCTGAATAATCCATCTACTCCCTGAACCCTGATTCTTATCTCTGGTTGACGCATGTCCTTTTCTTTCATACATGCCTGTCAGTCATTGTAGAGTTACGCAAGCAAGCATCTTGAATATTTAACTTCAATAAAATTTCATTACTTCAGTACCAGTCTTTGTACAGTCTACTACAGAAGTAAATGGTTCAAGTCTCCCTGTGGTAACTCAATATACAAAAATATATCTTGCTGAATACCATTCTTTGTACATAATATTAAGTAACAATAATTTAAAGGAAAGCTAAGGGCATTCTACAAATGATTTGCTGCTTTTTAACTACTTTCTTACTATCTAACCGTCGGTGTATCTAATTTCAGTTGAGGAATGCAAGAAGCGCTGGCGAGGCCTCCGAGATGGCTACATGAGGAGCAAACGTCTTGGCACAATGCATAAAACTAAGGTGGGAATCTTTGAGAAGCTGCAATTCCTAGATTCCTCGTTGGATGGGAGTGAAGATAACTCCATTATGGAAACAAGTATGGCAGAGATGCCTCAGGATGATGAGACAATTATTAGCACAGAACAAGTCATTACTGATAATCAAGAATATTATGAGGTTGGTATATTATTTTTCTTTTCTTTAAAAAATTGAGATTTCTGCATCTTTAAAATGGAAGCTTCTTGATTACTAATTACTAGCTTTCTAATACAAATACACCCATCAAAATCTGTCCAGTGTTTGGGTGCTACAATGCCACAGACATACATTCACTACACATTTAACTTTTAACACCCATTTTGGCCCCTTTTTCCCTAAGGGGTTAAAAACGACTTGGTTGGAGTGTAGCAAAGGGGGTGCACTAAAAAACAAGCTGATAAAAAAAAACAAAAAAATATATTTTGGGACTTATATATACATCAATTTTGCACTTTAGTTTGGTTAGGTTAGCACTGTTGACATCTCCATACAAATTTCATTAATTTTATTTTAATTCCCAATTTTTTTTTTATTGTTTATTTCTTTTTATAGCACCGCCTTGACCTCTATAATGGGCAATTATGTACAACATTAAAATACTAGCTTTTCCCCGCGACTCTGCCTGCGTTATGTTTGATATATTTATAAAAATGGGATTCTTATAATTTTCAGATAACTGTGGTAGACGGTCCTCAAGAACCTCTGAAGCCATTCATTAAAATACTGCCAAAACTAGAAGTCACTTCAGAACCGCCAAAAAAAATGAGCAGAAAAAATTCTGGCAGAAAGAAAACGATTCCTGTGCCAAAAAACATACCGCCGATAAAAATATTACCAAAACCTATATTAGTCAATGGTCCTAAAATAGTCCAGTATGTCGAAGATCAAAAGTTGCCAGAGCAAAGATCTCAGACTATAGATAAACTGATTGAAAAAATACTAAAGGAAAATACCAATGAAATTGATGTGTTCTTTCGAAGTATGGCAGCTAGCGTTAAGAAATTACAGCCTAACTTAATACCTAAGGTCAAAATGGAAGTGTGCAATGTGATTGCTAAATATGAAATGCAGAGTTTTGACAAAAATCTGAATTTCTGAATTTGAATTTAACTTGGAGAGAACAAAATTATGTCATGATAGTAAAACTAATAAGAACTGCAATATTAAGATTTAGTGACTTAAAAAAATCAAACTGACTTTATTGAAGATAAAATTTAAGTTCTCATTATGATTTATGATGTAAATATTAAAATTGTTAGGAGCTTGATTCTATAATCAAGTCAGATTTTGAAACATTTTCAATGTTACCTGTTTGTTTGAAATGAAAATGAAAAGCTCCCTCATTTTCCTTATCTGACTGTTTTTGTTTTTGTCAAAAATATTTTTTAAATTACCTAGATCATGTACCAAACAAAATGATAATTAATTTATATTTATTTCAATATATTGTTAATGTACAGCAAAGTAACCCACCATTATAAATCCATTAAAGAATAGGGCAACCAAACTAGGCAGTACAAATAAGTATACCAATGCCTTTTTTTTTTTTTTTTTTAATGTGATCGTGTTGTATTCCTATTTTATAATTACGCGCCAATGTGAAACTGGCATTTCTGTGTCTAACCTATAATGGGTCCTGATTTAAAATAAAACTTTTTAATTACATAGGTACCTATCTAAAGATAAAGGATGTTTATTAACTTGTGATAAAGACTTATAGCGCGTAGAATATTAATTTTTTGGCATACGGAGTATGAAACGTTTGTTATACTTATTACAATGTTTTATTGAACAGACTATGGTATTACTGATCTTGTTTATGATAAATAAAGTTTAAGTGTAAAATATAATATTGATTTGTTCATTGAATATATGTACCTACTTACTCCCGCAGTAGGGTACAAGCCCTGTGTCGCGGGGGACATTGCAAACATACAAGTCACGGAGACAAAGTACGCCCAGACTCGGGACAATAATTTGTGGATCGCACGAAGTGGTGTCCTGTGTGGGAATCGAACCCCGACTGCCACGACCTTTTGCGTAGCAGTCGGACACACTCCCACCGCACCAGAGGCAGTCATTTGTTACTAAAAAATATTTCATACGAGTGTAAATTGGGAAAGGCCTTATAAATCACTGGATTTATAAGGCCTTTCCCAATTTACACTCGTATGAAATATTTTTACACAATTGATTAAGTATTTGTTAAATAGACCAATCTTTTATGTACACAGTTCATAAATTACGTTTACAAATAGGTACCATTTTGTTTCTTGTAGTGATTAATTTTCCATTTTCAAACGCCTATTTCTTTACTTTACATGTCGTCAATAGTGTAGTGTAGTATTTCATAAGAGGATAAATTAAGCACAGATTACTCACGTAAACAAAACAAACTACACTGTAACAAAATCTATTATTACTTTGTTTTAGAAAGCATGTAGTAATTGGGTATTTGACTGCTATCAAAATAAAATATATTATACTAACCATGTAAAAAGATGTCAATAAGTGTTTTGAAAAATATGTTCATCTATAATTTAACGTGTTTATTAATTTTTAATCATAAAAAGAACCACTAATAGTAAATGATTTGACCATAAAAAACGTGACGTCATATGCTAGCATTTCATACAAATATATACGGAGTGAATCGTTTTTGACGTTTCTTAAAAAGAGGTTGATTTGACTTTAGTCAAATACCCTATTACTCTTTCTTAATTTAGAGACAGCTCATTTACTAATCAATTCCTGCCACTGTTTAGTATTTATTGTATGTACTCTTTAACCGCACAAAGACTCCACACGAATTTGGACGTAATTCATATACTTATTTTCAAAAATGAGAACTGTGAAAACGGTAACAATTCAGTTTGCATAAATTTTTAACAACTCTTTTGCAGTTCGCACAACGCGCGTTGTACTTAGTTATGTATATAGTTGCCTGTGGTAACCTCAGCACTGCTAAGTGGTTATTTTGGAAAAGTGGACCACGCCTGGGCCTAAAACTACATATATCCTTGCCTTCATAGTCCGATGGGATGGAAATTCGAATGACTGTACCGCGAAAAATGTCGCCATTTTTTTCTTTATTTACAGTACGATCAACGTATCTTGACCGGATTGAAGTTAGGTTTTTATCACTTTCGCGCATGTCATAGAGATGCGACCCTAAAATTACTTACGAAAACGATTAATCGATTAAAAATACTAACAACATTTTAATTCAACAATATAAAAACACTATTTAAATGAGTTCATAAAAGTTTAAATTCAGAACAGTTACAGTAAATAATAAAGAAACTTTGAAAAACAATTTCTTTACCAAACTAATCACAAAAAAACATGAATTAGTAATACTAATTATGACAATGTAATGCGTAATCGCATCTCTAATCCTTTTGGTTTAGTTACCGCCCCCGCCCCCCGCTTCCTGTCACCATTTACTTCCAAAAAATGCATCTGCGCAACCACTTGTCGCCTACTTCAGTCCGGCCTAGTTACGTTGATCCAACTGTACATGTTTGATTGAAGGCGTATTTTAACCAATATCAAAATCGGCTCGGAAATTCCATAAGAAGCAAACAAATCTGTTTATAATATACGTATAGAAAATATTATGTAATATTCCTCATTCATTATTTTCAATCATTCAATCAGCCTTACACAGTACATTCATGCACTTGAATGGTGAATGGGCTAGGCAGAATAATGGGTCTATTGTTCTACCAAGACTTGGAAACTCGTAGTTTTAGTTCTACGTAAACCATTGTATTGTTACTGTAGGTAGTGTAAACTGTCGTGTGGTATACGAGACGTGAAACGCGATGACAGCATCGACATATATATATTTCCTTTGAGGGAACACATGTCCAATATCATATCAACCCATATGATGGCCCACTGCTGGGCACGGGTCTCCCCAGTAGAACCTACTGGTAGGTAGATCCTGGGGGTAATTGCCATAATCGCCACGCTTGGCGAGCGGGTTGGCGATCGCAGTAAGGCTTTAAGTACGCAGAGGACGCTGCTGCCCGTCCTCCGGGGTGAAATCCCTTAGTCGCCTTGACGACACCCACGGGAAGAGATGGGGTGGTACTATTCTTAAGCCGGCACCACACGGCACAGTGTCCAATATGAGTATTGAATGCGCCAATCTTTAGTAAAAGTTTTTAAACAACTTTCAGACACCTTTTATACCAAATTTCATCAAGATTCATTGAGTAGTCTTTGAGTCAAATGTGACATACGGACGGACAAACGGACATGACGAAACTATAAGGGTTCCGTTTTTACCATTTTGGCTACGGAACCCTAAAAAAATCAGTGATCAGAAACGATTGATATTTGGTAGTTTAGTTTTACAAATATTTTATTAATAGTTGCCATTCATAACTTTTGTAAATTTTAGGTAGTTATGTATGATGTATGGGTGCCAGTCAGTGACGATTGAGAGACCACTTTTAAACGATTATAACTTTTTAATAGTTACTTTTACAAATTAGCTTTTACTTTTACAAATTAGTGTAATAACCCATAGTTAGTCTTTATTGTACTTATATTGAATGTGTAACCTTTAATCCTAATGGGACTGACATATCCTAAACGGACAATAGTCCCCAAATAAAATTAGAAAAAAAAAAAAAAATAATTAGCTAAATTTACAATTGTTTCAAGGTTGTCGTAACTCTAAACGACATGTTGGTCTATCGATGGAAACGAGAACACGTTAAAGTCCTGCTAATAGTATATACAATTCCGTATATACAAGGTGTAGATGAAACCCCGTCCGACTCTAAAGGGATGTGTAGGTATTCTGTTAACAATGCTAAAAAAAAATCCGTTAAAACGATTTTTTTATTGAATATTAAAATTCACGATTTAAGTACCCAATTTCGTCGAAATGTGTAAATTTTCAAGATTTTTTAACAAAATTCTTTGCATAAAACCTCTTTACAAACATAACTATATTTTCTGCCTCCACATGTTTATCCATATAACTTCTATCAAAAAAAAAAATCGCAATAAAATTAAAAAAAAAATTACATAAATCGGATTAAATATTTTTTTTAACATCTTTAACAGAAGTTTAGGTGCAATTGACTGCCTCTGTGGCGCGGTGGGAGTGTGTACGACTGCTACCCTTGAGGTCGTGGGTTCGATCCCCACCCAGGATAAAACTTTGTGTGATGAGCACGATGGTTTATTCTGTGTCTGGGTGTAATTTATCTATAATATGTATTTAGAAATATATAAGTATATTTATCAGTTGTCTGGTTACCAAAGTCCAAGCTCTGCTTATTTTGGAATCAGATGACGTTGTGTGAGTTGTCCCAAGATATTATTATAATGCTAATAAAAAAGGGTAAATTGTCCTGGGCTAATAAATCATACTCCAATTCCCTCCCAGGGTGCCGGTATGCAAGTTAATCAACCCTAAAATAACAGGTACATCTGTAACCTCTACAAAAGTTATGTAAATAAAATACTGCAGCAGTAGGCTCTACTACATAAGTTAGATACATAAAGCCGTCTAGACACGCCAGAACAGGTCACCGATCTCTACAGGTGTAACGAACGAATTTGCTTTTTTAACTGGGATTTGATTCTGTTTTATTATATTTTAATTTGAGTGTAGGGTTAAGTGTGGTGGGGTGTCAGGCTGAATGGGAGAGTGGTAGCTTTCATTAGTATTCAGAGGTAGGGGACAGCAATAATAATAATAATATCGTGGGACAACTCACACAAAGCTATCTGATCCCAAACTAAGCAGAGCTTGTACTATGGAAACCAGACAACTGATAAACATACTTATATATTTCTAAATACATACATATTATAGATAAATAACACCCAGACACAGAATAAACCATCGTGCTCATCACACAAAGTTTTATCCTGGGTGGGGATCGAACCCACGACCTCTTGCGTAGCAGTCGGATACACTCCCTCCGCGCCACGGAGGCAGTCAGAAAAATAAGTTGATATCTTTAGATATTAGAAACTAAAATATGATTGTTAGTGTTGGATAGCCCATTTATCGAGGCAGGTTATATAACATCATGCTACGACCGATAGGAGGGGAGCAGCAATGAAAAATGTAGCAAAAACGGAAAAAATTGAAGACCAAGTTGCGCGGGTCAGCTAGTGCGATATATGTCTGTTTTATTGTTCAGTTTTCTTTCTTTCACTTTACCTCCTAACCCTGGGTGAAATTAAACATATAACATAAATGAAGAGTTATGTACCTGAAGTCTATAAGTACGGTTACCAGAACTTATACTTATAATGGAGATTTACCTAACCTAACATCCGGGAAATAGAATCAAATCTAGGCAGTCTACATCAGTGTCCGTTTTGATATTAATATCTCACGAGTAAAACATTTTTGCAATTCAACTCGACTTGCAAACGCATTCGCGGGATTTGTATGTGTACATATATATCTAGAATCTAGGCACAAAACACCAAGAGTACAGAAGTAAACTTTATACAAACGCGCTCGAGCAACGCTCAAATAAATATCGCTCACCACGGACCCGGTTAGACTGGCTACACCGTGTAAAGTGACAGCAATTTCAAATGTCGAACAGCTGAACCGAATGACAATCCTGTGAACTTTTTTGACACTTATGACAAATGGCCGTTGTTGTCATCCTTGTTACAGTACGATCAACGTAAGTTGACCGGATTGAAGTTAGGTTCTTATCACTTTCGCGCATGTCATAGAGATGCGACCCTAAAAGTACTTACGAAAACGATTAATTATGTTTAATCGATTAAAAATACTAACAACATTTTAATTCAACAATATAAAACCACTATTTAAATGGGTTCATAAAAGTTTAAATTTAGAACAGTTACAGTAAATACTAAAGAAACATTGAAAAACAATTTCTTTACGATAATAGTAACAAAAAAACATGAGTTGGTAATACTAATTATGACAATGTAATGCGTAATCGCATCTCTAATTCCCTTGGTTTAGTTACCGCCCCCGCCCCCCTCTTCCTGTCACCATTTACTTCCAAAAATGCATCTGCGCTACCACTTGTCGCCTACTTCAGTCCGGTCTAGTTACGTTGATCCAACTGTACACAAGCATTTCTTTACATATTGAAACAAATAAAATGAACATTATCGTTCATTTTATTTGTTTCCAATAAATAAACAAATCGTTGTCGAATCAACTAGGTGTGATTACCTAACGTGTGAAATTTTCTTTCTATACTCTCGGTATTTTGTGTTCTAGGTCTCCTGTTAATTTGCCTCGCCTTCAATACAGCTACTCGGCAGGGAGGTCTACTCATTGTACTACAAGTGTCCTCGAGTGATGACGGTGCCACGCAGCTTTGATGTGCCAGCTAGGGGGCTCAGTTATAACCGCGTATGTTAGAATGCCTAGAGCTATTGTAGGGAAGCTAGACGGCTTACAAACATGTACTAATACCTACAATTGCTTCATACTTTTTTGGCGTAAAAGAGAACTAATTAAGAGGAAACATTTTCAATAGGGAATACCTAGTAGGTATTTAAAATTAATTAGGTCTAACGCTTGCCTATTTGTCTCAATGGTTATAAAACTAAAGAAACCACGTTAGTAAAAAATCCAATATCTTTTTCTTTTTTGACGTGGCAACGTCTTATAATTCGATGGAGCCGGCTGAACGCACGAAAAAACATGACTCATGAGGCGTTACCTCGCTCTGAGGCGTTCCATTTAAGTGCAAGCGAGAGCGCGGAACGAGCGACAAAGAGGCACACTCGGCCTCCGCGTTCGGCAGTGTTCGACATCTGTCTCTCTCCTACTTGAGTGAGCGATGCGTCCGCATTCCATCATTATTTTCTTATGACGTTGTCACGTTCAACTATCGTCAGTAAACCGACTTTACAGGCAACCTATTTTTTTTTTTTAAAACGACTCCCGCATTAGTGTACAAGCCCTGTGTCGCGGGGGACCTTACAAACATACAAGTCACGACGACACACAAAGTACACCCAGACTCGGAACAACAATTTGTGGATCACACAAAGTGGTGTCCCGTGGGGGAATCGAACCCACGAACCTCTTGCGAAGCAGTCAGACACACTCCCACCGCGCCACAGAGGCAGTCAATTTACTTATAAAGCAAAAGCGACTCTTGTTAAAAGTCATGATTCTAGTGTGCTAATGTTGCTGCTTCTAAATGAAAAATCAATACCGCCGGTCATAACTAACCTACAGCACTGTGGTCCACTATATCTAAATTATCACAAATAGGTCGAAATGACCCAGACGACTCAATTCAATCAACCCACCCCTGCCATGACTCATTGTTTAACATCAACTTAGCGTGGGGTCGCAAGAATACCATTAAATCAAGGGGCTTATATGTTTACGAGTAATATTGCACGGCATTTTGGTTCGGAAAATAAATGAATTTCTTGACTTGGGACAACTCACACACTCGTCTGTTCCTTAACTATGCAGAGCCTTAAAAATACTTATTTCTAATTACCTGTACCTATATAATCTACAGTGTGTATATTTAATCCCTGTAAGACCCTTTAATGTGTTGTTAGGTATCATGTTCCCATTCGATTTAAACCCTTATTTAATTTAATGACGAAAAAAAAACCTTCTTTTTCTCTATAGAAGTCATATGGGACAACATGTGGAGGTGGAAAAGATTGTTTTAATTGTAAAGGGCATTTCGACGAAATTGGGTACTTAAATCGTGAATTTAATATTCAATAATAAATCATTTTAACGGTTTCTCTTTCTATTTTTTAGCATTGTTAATAGAATACCTACACACCCCTTTCGGGTATATTAATACGTGAAGTAAAAAGGTTAGCAATTCTCGTTAAAAGGAGTACTCTTAACGAGAATTTCGCTGACGAAGGAGTATAAAATTTCACATACTTATAATTTACTAGCTGTCGCCCGCGGCTTCGCCCGCGTATATGATTAAACCCCATTAAGGGCTGATTCTCACTTTCGATTCGCTAAACAAACAAACAACTTACTGTCAGTGAACTTATATAGTTTGCCGTTCTGCGAAAAGTAAACATTAATCTGATAAATGGACGCACGAGAAGTTTGCAATTACCACAAATTGCAACCCGTTTTCAATTCGTAATTGCAAATGAGTGAGTTTTGCAAGTTTGAGTTATTTATAGGGAACTGAAAGTTTTTGTGTAAATGTCTATTGTATGTATTTTTTTGTACTTTTTTCCTACCAAAGGGTCCAATTCGTACAAAGGTTTCTGTTTATTAGACTGCACAGTGTTACACATTACAAAAAGTTAATTTATTTTTAAATTATATTAATAAGTCAACACCAAGAAGAAAATCAATATATGTTCGTAAACATTTGCGATTTGTACACATTATATAATGTTATAAGCTGCGGGTCTTAATCGCGTAAATATTTTATTTTAAGGCTAAAATACCTTTGTTTTATGGCCCGACGTTTAGACGGTAGTTTTACAATGGATATATACGCGGACGGTGCCGCAGGCGAAGGCTAGTTGTAAATAAAGTACAGCCCTACAAGGGATTAATGGCGCCAATCAGTTGGAAACATTGTTCTGACACCTCTGACACAAATAGTGATGTAACTGTAGACAGGGAACCACATATTGGTCACATTTCCTTATATTGCATAGCATATGAAACTACAACGTATTGACATGCGATAAACTTAAACTCTAATAACTTTATTTAAATATATCTTATATCTTGGGACAACTCACACAACGTCATCTGATCCCAAACTAAAGCAAGCAGAGCTTGTACTATGGAAACCAGACAATTGATAAACATACTTATATATTTCTAATTACATACATATTATAGATAAATAACAACTAGACACAGAATAAACTATCGTGTTCATCACACAAAGTTTTACCCTGGGTGGGCATCGAACCCACGACCTCTTGCGTAGCAGTCGGATACACTCCCACCGCGCCACAGAGGCATTCAAATATATAAATAATAATATTCAAAAATATAAAACATTAGTTTGAAAAATAGTTAGTCGGCAGGCAAAGACAGGGTTTTTTTTTTAATAGACGACTCCCGCAGTATGTTACAAGCCCTGTGTCGCGGGGGACTTAACATACAAGTCACGGACACAAAGTACACCCAGACTAGGAACAACAATTTGTGGATCACACAAAGTGGTGTCCCGTGTGGGAATCGAACCCACAACCTCGTGCGTAGCAGTCGGACACTCTCCCACCTCTAAAAAGTTAGATTTAAGTGTTTACCATGTGGAAGGATTGTGGTCATTATTTAATGTTTTTGCTGTAAATTAAAAAAAAAAATGTCCTAAATCTATACTACTACTATAAATCTGAAGAGTTTGTTTGTTTGGTTTGGTTGAACGCGATGATCTCAGGAACTACTGGTTTGAATTTTAAAAATCATTTTGTTTTGTATAGCCCATTTATCGAGGAAGTCCATTTATTGATGTTATCTATACTAATATTATAAAGCGGAAGAGTTTGTTTGTTTGTTTAAACGCGCTAATCTCAGGAACTACTGGTCCGATTTGAAAAAATCTTTTTTTGTTGGATAGGCTATATATATATAACATCGCGCTACGACTAAATAGGAGCGGAGCAGCGACGAGAAATGTTGCAAAAACGGGGAAATTTTACGCATACGAAGTTGCGCGGGACAGCTAGTATATAAATAAGAGTTGTAGTTGAGTACAATGAAAAATTATGCAATAACGGCTAAAATTGACGCAGACGAAGCTGAGAGGGTCAAAAAATATATACGAATTGAGTCCTCAGTTGTGAAAAAAAAAACTTCAAAAGAGAATAGTCAAAATGAGCGCATCTCCAATAATAACTGACACGAAATGAAAGCAAGAATATTGACCTATATTTTGATATAAATGTCATTCTTATTGGAACTGGGCCCATCATAGATGTATCAACCATTATTAATTGTTTTGTAATTCAACGGACCATTGTTATAACAATCACGTTCACTATCTTAGCTAATAAGTTTTTCTATAGGTACTTTTAAGTGCTAACTCTAGTCAGCAGTCTATACATAGTTTCATTCACTACTTTTTAAAGTGAATACTTTTTTTACGGCGTTGTGCACTTTTTTTAGTATGGGTATAAAGCGTCTTTTAGACGGTTGGAAACAAGCGGTCCCGCCAAGGTGACCTTGCTTGTTTCCAACAGTGTAGACGGCTGTTGCAAACCAAGTATCAAGTAATTTGGTTTACAACAGCCGTCTACACTGTTGCCAACAAGGAAACCAGCAAGGTCACCTGTGCGGGAAGCCTTGTTTCCAACCGTCTAGAAGACGCTTTAAATGTTAAACTCGCATCAGGATCACGTGACCGTAAGATTGGTGGATTGGTGGGAAGTCGGGCGGTCTAGAAACCAGAAGACCCCGATTCGTGTCCAAATGATTATTTCTTTTAGTTTTTTTAATTTGTGATTTAAAATTTCATATTTTTGATTTAATTGTCATGTCATCGTCATTGTCTTTTTTTAAATTGTCATGTTTGTGTATGATAGCGCAATAGACAAATATTGTATTTAACCACTTAAATGATAGTACTTTTATACTGATAAAAAAAACAATTATTCATACCAATAGGAGCTGAGCATCAATGGACAATGATTCAAAAAATTGACGCAGAAGAAGTTGCGTCAGTTAATCCAGTATAAAACATTATGAGTGTCATATTAACCCATATGATGACGCACTGCTGGGCACAGGTCTTCCTAGTAGACGACGAAAGATCCTGGGGGTAATTGCCATAATCATAAAGGGTAATTCCCTTAGTCGCTTTGACGACGCCCACGGGAAGAGATGGGTTGGCACTATTCTTAAGCCGGTACCACACAGCTGAAGAGCCTTATGAATAGTTATGAATCTAAATGTTCGAAACCACAATTCTTGCAATTTTACAATACGAAAGCATATACCTATGGAATTTTTGAAGGCATATACCTAGTAATAATAATGTGGTTTATTAGTCTGTGGCGTGTCCTACTCTACTTATAATATATATTACATCACGATACATGCCAAAACAATTAGTTGAACACGCAATGACATGATTAGAATTAGGCTTGATTGACCGATATTTTGATTAATAATGACTTGGTTTTGTTGGGCATAAATGTCACTTTATTTTTTTTTTTTCCTCTTCCCTCCAATATTAATCGGTAGAGATTATGGCTCGCACATTATGTGCATACGCCAGTTTCAAGTATAATTCCTTTCCAGTTTTCTTCTTTCAATCACAAAGTTTCATTCTTGTCCAGTTATCACATACATATTATAGATAAATAACACCCAGACACAGAATAAACCATTGTGCTCATACCACAAAGTTTCATCCTGGGTGGGGATTGAACCCACGGCCTCTTGCGTAGCACGTCACAGAGGCAGTCTCGCATATATAACACCAATTTGTGTAATCCAAAAATTCTTGCTCCGAATCTCGGTGTACTTTGTGTCCGTTATTTGTATGTCGATTTGTAAAGTCTCCCGTGATATGGAGCTTGCTACCTAGTGCGGGAAAAGACTTTTTTTGACGTGACAACGTCTTATAAATCGATGACCGGCTGCACACACGAAAAAGTGTGACGTCAGCGCTCACGTTACGTTCACGTCTGTTCCGCCTGCTGATAGGCTAAAGTATTGTGGCCGTCGGGCGCATGGGCCTGGGTGCACTAAAGCTGTCACAGGCATGGTTGTTTATTTACAATGTTATTAACGTTTTGGCGATTGCAGCGACATGCGATACAATTGGAAATAAAAAAAGAGTGTCACAGGCATGGTTGTTTATTACAATGTCATCAACGTTTTGGCGATTGCAGCGACATGCGATACAATTGGAAATAAAAAAAGAGTGTCACAGGCATGGTTGTTTATTACAATGTCATCAACGTTTTGGCGATTGCAGCGACATGCGATACAATTGGAAGTAAAAAAAAAGTGTCACAGGCATGGTTGTTTATTACAATGTCATCAACGTTTTGGCGATTGCAGCGACATGCGATACAATTGGAAGTAAAAAAAAAGTGTCACAGGCATGGTTGTTTATTACAATGTCATCAACGTTTTGGCGATTGCAGCGACATGCGATACAATTGGAAGTAAAAAAAAAGTGTCACAGGCATGGTTGTTTATTACAATGTCATCAACGTTTTGGCGATTGCAGCGACATGCGATACAATTGGAAATAAAAAAAGAGTGTCACAGGCATGGTTGTTTATTACAATGTCATCAACGTTTTGGCGATTGCAGCGACATGCGATACAATTGGAAGTAAAAAAAAAGTGTCACAGGCATGGTTGTTTATTACAATGTCATCAACGTTTTGGCGATTGCAGCGACATGCGATACAATTGGAAGTAAAAAAAAAGTGTCACAGGCATGGTTGTTTATTACAATGTCATCAACGTTTTGGCGATTGCAGCGACATGCGATACAATTGGAAGTAAAAAAAAAGTGTCACAGGCATGGTTGTTAATTACAATGTCATCAATGTTTTCTTATGACGTTATCACGTAAAATTATCGTCCGTAAACAGACAACCATTTTTAAAAAAAAAAACCACGCGTTGGCATCGTGTAATAGAGCCTTAATTGCATTCAGTTATTACTCTTGAATTTATAAGAAAATGTCATCGTATAAATTGGCATTTAGACTGGAGAGGGCAAAACCACAACACACCAAGAGTACAGAAGGTAACATTAACACAATACGCGCTTGAGCAAGGGGGTGTCCATAAATTACGTGAGATGATTTTGACCTCGACCCTGCAATGAATGTCAACTCAAGTAACAAAGTATAAAAAAAAACTTTACTAAATCACGTGATACTTGCCAAGACTCACTCTCTTTCCACGTCAAATTTGGTATCATTTCATTAATGTATCCAACGCACATACAGACATGAATCTCGGACCACTTTGTTCTGGAGGCGTTCCGAGGTTTTGTGTCCGTGAGCGATATATCTATGTGTACTTCCGCCGCGTGCGCTTTTTGCGAAGGTATTTTTTTTCTTAAAAGACGACTCCCGCATTTGGGTAGACGCCCTGTGTCTCGGGGGACTTTACAAACATACAAGTCACGGACACAAAGTACACCCAGACTCGGAACAACAATTTGTGGATCACACAAAGTGGTGTCCCGTGTGGGATACGAGCCCACGACCTCTTGCGTAGCAGTCGGATACACTCCCACCGCGCCACAGAGGCAGTCAATATTCTGTACTCTCAGTAATATGAAAACCTAAAGAAATTGACTTGTACAAAGGCTTAATTGGGTTGTTTACAGTTTTCGATATTGGCAATTCGATTTGTTTCATGCAAAAGTCGACTACAAACCAAGGCTACGGTTACAACATATTATTGTGAAAATTACATACATTAGCATATCCAATAAACGAAGTGAAAGTTACCCGCCATTATTAACGTAAAACATTTACAATTACAACCTACAGTCTGCATTGAAATGGGAGATGCTTAAAGATTTCATTGAACTGAGTTTGAAGAATCTCAAATAATAATAATAATATCTTGGGACAACTCACACAACGCTATCTGATCCCAAACTAAGCAGAGCTTGTACTATGGAAATCAGACAACTGATAAACATACTTATATATTTCTAAATACATACATATTATAGATAAATAACACCCAGACACAGAATAAACCATCGTGCTCATCACACAAAGTTTTATCCTAGTTGGGGATCGAACCCACGACCTCTTGCGTAGCAGTCGGATACACTCCCACCGCGCCACAGAGGCAGTCGTGGCGCGGTGGGAAATGAGTTATTCTTCTCCTTAAAAATTAATTGGAAGCACTCATCGAACAGGTAAATGCAAATGACAGACGCACACGAGTTTTGTTTTAAAATATGTCCACATTTTCAACCGACTTCAAAAAGGAGGAGGTTCTCAATTCGTCTGTATTTTTTTTTTTTGTTTTTTTTTTTTTTTTTTTTTGTATGTTTGTTCACCGATTACGCAAAGACGGCTAGACCGATTTGAAAAATTCTTTTTGTGTTTGAAAGGGTATACTTCCAAGTTGGTCCCATTGTCCCCAGATCACGATCTGATGATGGGATCCTGGAGAAATCGAGGGAACTCTTAAAATATTAAAAGCACACTTACAGTGATTTAGGTATATTTCATAGTGATTCGTGCATTTACTCTTAAAATACACCAATTGGTGAAGTGGAACTGATGATGAAGACCAAAAATTACGAGCAGACCTATTCAATATTTCACATTTTGCGATTCAATTAAGTACTTTAATATGGTATTGAGTAGCACTTTAATCTCGATATACTACTATTATACAATGTAATAAAGCTGATAGTGAACTCCTCAACAATTAACGGCCCTGCATCGGGGCAAGTAATATTTCGTAAAAGGATTTGAGCAGATGACATAAGCCTATTGTAACTTAAGTGAATTATAAACCAACCCACTAAAAAGTGAGAAATAAAAACTTTTTAACAAAAAATATTACCGACTTCAAAAATAAATACAGGGCAACTAAAAAGCAAAAAATAATATACCTAGAATAACAAAAACAAATTAAACATTTTGAAGTTGGTGCCGAATAAAACATAAAGACTACTATTTCATGGCACCAACTTCAAAATGTTTAATTTGTTTTTGTTATTCTAGGTATATTATTTTTTGCTTTTTAGTTGCCCTGTATTTATTTTTGAAGTCGGTACCTAATATTTTTTGTTAAAAAGTTTTTATTGATTTTACACATATTATTTTATTCGGACCAGTAGTTCCTGAGATTATCGCGTTCAAACAAACAAAACAAACTCTTCAGCTTTATAATATTAGTCAACCGACTTCAAAAAGGAGGAGGTTCTCAATTCGTCTGTATGTTTTTTTTTTTTTTTTTTTGAATGTTTGTTCACCGATTACGCAAAGACGGCTGGACCGATTTGAAAAATTATTTTTGTGTTTGAAAGGGTAAACTTCCAAGTTGGTCCCATTGTCCCCAGATCACGATCTGATGATGGGATCCTGGAGAAATCGAGGGAACTCTTAAAATATTAAAAGCACACCTATAGTGATTTAGGTATATTTCATAGTGATCCGTGCATTTACTCTTAAAAAACACCAATTGGTGAAGTGGAACTGATGATGAAGACCAAAAATTACGAGCAGACCTATTCAATATTTCAAAGTTTGCGATTCAATTAAGTACTTTAATATGGTATTGAGTAGCACTTTAATCTCGATATACTACTATTATACAATGTAATAAAGCTAATAGTGAACTCCTCAACAATTAACGGCCCTGCATCGGGGCAAGTAATATTTCGTAACTTAGGTGAATTATAAACCAACCCACTAAAAAGTGAGAAATAAAAACTTTTTACAAAAAATATTAAATTTAAATAATATACCTAGAATAACAAAAACAAATTAAACATTTTGAAGTTGGTGCCGAATAAAACATAAAGACTACTATTTCAAGGCACCAACTTCAAAATGTTTGATTTGTTTTTGTTATTTTAGGTATATTATTTTTTGCTTTTAAGTTGCCTTGTATTTATTTTTGAAGTCGGTAATATTTTTTGTTAAAAAGTTTTTATATAGATTAAATAATGTAATTAGCTAATTAATTATCTTTGTTAAGATTTGTAAAATTTAAATGTAATATGTATTGTGTAAACAATTGTAGGTTAGTCAAATAAATAAATACACAAAAAATATTTAAGTACAATTTTTGATTAAAACGCCATCTTGCAAATTTTATAACTAGCTGAACTCGGCCACGTTTCGCTGTGGCTTTTAAAGCCAGGGACACTAGCCGTCCTTCCTAGAACATTCTGCTAAAGTTTCATCACAATCTGAGCTATGGTTTCGAAACGCATTGATGACGTACAGACTTGATTTTTATATATATATATATTGTATCTTTTTAATGCTCAACACGAGCAAAGCCCAGCCAATTCAGCTAGTATAACACTTGGCTTTCCACTTTGCAAGTCACTATCTCATACGTATCCAGAGGGCTCCATTTAGATAGGAGCACCCACCCCCTCCCGAAATTGCAAAAAAATAGGTACCCAGTACACATTTGGCCGGTGTTCAGTCAAGTGTACCCCCCCCCCCCCCCGAATAATGGGAATGATACTGGGTACGCCACTACTGGCACTAGCTTAGTTCTTATATTAGTAAAACGCTGGAATGAATAGAGTAGATGACTGCCAAGTCAAATCAGTATCTTTTTGAGAAACGTCAAAACGACGCACCCCGTACTAATTTATAAGAAATACAAAACAATGACGTCATTCTTTTGTACGGTCAAATCACGTAGTTTCAATGTTTGTTTTGATGTTTATAAATTCACGACTACGTAAAATTGTAGAGAAACATTGTTTTTCACAATATTTTTGCAAATGCTATTTCCTGAACAGTGTAAAATAATTGTTATTGTAGTCATTTACCCAATTGGTTTTTGGAAGAATAAAGTCCACGTACCTGTGAATTAGTAAACCTTCTGCTGCCGGATCTGCTCAGCGTACCACCTCGTACATTACTATCAGATAGCTCGACGTCTCCACCGCCATCGGCCGCGCGGCGTCGTGACAGCTCGCACAGCTCCGCAATGGGTTGCACCTGGGAAACATTACTTTTACAGGAGGTAGGTTTAAACCATAGGCTTTCTTGGTGGGTAGCACCACAGTATCAGTTATTTTTTCGTGAAGTTTGTCCGGTAATTTCATTTACTACAGTTCGTTTCGGTTGAAGCGCACTATATAGTAAATGAAATTACTGGACAAATAAGCCTAACGAACTAATGTCTCAAATGAGGAGAGCAGTGCGGCGACATTCAGATCTTTGCCAAACAAGGATTTGTGTGTCACTGATACTGTTATGAGCTCACGACCAGCTCGTCTCTTCATTTAGTAATATAAAAAACTTGTTCATTATTGATCATTTCGGATTTTGACTACAAAACACCGAACAAGGAAAGCTTCATATAAACACGCTCCAACAACGCAAGTTCACGACATCTCGGACCAGGGTGTTCCGAGATCGCGTGTCCGTGAACAATGTACGTATGAAGCTTTCCTTCTGTATATTCGGTGTTTTGTGCCAGACTATTTATAACTTTTTATATTGCAATAACAACTGATTTGAATCGATGATCGATTCAAATCAGTTCTTATTTATGTAAAACATTTACGTATTTGGAAATATTTAATCATTAATCATGATTCCAAATATAAAATGTGTTTGAAATCATGATTAATTTTAATAAAAACGAACTTAACGATTACAGCCCGTAAAAAAAAACTGTGGCACTCGGGGACTGCCGCGGTAAAGCTATTGTATAGCATTTTTTATCAACTGAAAAAGAAACAAAAAAAAATATTTTAATTTTTTTTTATAAAAAAAATATATTTAAAAAATATATATTTAAGTAAAATAATAAAAAAAAACTAAAAAGTATCACCGCTATGCCGGTCGGAGTGGGGGGTGTTAGGTTATTTTCGTTACGGAATTTCTGGATTCGGTCTCCACGCTCAAGGCCCGCGATAGAAGCTACGCAATAGCTTAAAAAAAAGCAAAGACAACAAACTTTTCTGCATGAATGAATCACGAGTTCAAGCAAAGGAATCCCAAGCATTCAGCCAACCAACCTGAATTAGACATTTGTGTTACACCATGTTACACAAACCTAAATACCTACATTACTTTACGAGTGACGCGTATGGAACACAAATCGAGCTTGAAAGTGGTTTTTCTTGTAAAACACCGGTGTACGGGAGAAAGTTAAGACGTTCTTTAGTTTAAGGGCACGTTTGTAATATGACTAACGCCCGGTCTCAATAACTTATCAACCGTTAACTAGCTATATCTAGTAAAGGAGTACTGATATTGCTCGCTAGATAGAGTTAAAAAATAAATTAGGTATCGATATTTATTTTAGTTATTTACTTTTGACTAACTAAAAAAATATCGATACCTAATCATTTTTAAATTATATTTTACGTGTGGTGATTTTGGATTAGGTTGATTTTTAGGCTTCCGTAACCAAAATGCTAAAAACAGAACCCTTATAGTTTCGTCATGTCTGTCTGTCCGTCAGTATATCACAGGCATTTTACTCAAAGAATACACAATGAACATTTGTTCAATTTGGTGAAAAGGTGCCTTGTAGTTGCCGCTATTCAGTTTGATAGCTTAATTATTAAAAGTAAATATTTTTAGGGGGGGAGCACTCCATACATGCAACAGAAGCAGATTTTTTTCTTTTTGAGCAAATATCAACGTGTGGCACATCATTCGACAGGTTTTTTAAAAACATTTTAAGCTTTCTACTAATTTTATCTTTTGAACCGTGTGACCAAAAAATATGAAAATAAATAAAAAAATCACAAAGGTGGCGTTTAACAAATACTTTAAACTAAAATTATTTAAGACATGATCGGATATACCGTTATTGAGTTTCTGCCGAAAAACTTCTTTTCTCAATAAAAGGGCGTAAGTGCCATGAACGTACGCTCTTCTGCGGGTGCAATTATTAAAATCGATTATTTCATACGGCTATCACCGGCTCTAGAACCCTGCACTGAGCATGGCCTGGCATGCTCTTGCCCGTTTTTAATAATAATAATAACTTGGGACAACTTACACAATTTAATATCAGTCGTTAGTTCAGTAAGTCATGCATGCATCTTCTCTCTTTAAAATGTCGTATGCAGTCATTTGGAAAAAAACATATTAAACGAATATAAAACAGTCTACATTCATCAGCTATTTTATTATTTCAAAATTAAACTTTTCGCTTGAGTCACGGTAATATTACCGTGATCGAGTGTAAACATTAGGCACGATTTCGTTCTTGCGATAAGAAAAATAAGTACCTATTAGACTGATGTAAATTATCTACCTATACTAATATAATAAAGCTAAAGAGTTTGTTTATTTGAACGCGATAATCTCAGGAACTACTAGTCCGAATTGAAAAATTCTTTTACTATTGGATAGCCCATTTATCGAGGAAGGCTAAAGGCTATATAATATCATGCTACGACTAGAAGGAGCGGAGCAGTAATGAAAAATGTTGCAAAAACGGGGGAAATTACGCAGACGAAGTTGCGCGGGTCTGCTTGTGATAAAATATATTACAGCTAGCTTATCTCTTCTTACTTTGTACTACTACTTAATATCTTATTTATAACATTTTTCATTGCTGCTCCGCTCCTACTGTTCGTAGCGTGATGTTATATAGCCTTTAGCCTTCCTCGATAAATGGGCTATCTAGCAGTAAAAGAATTTTCCATCTCGGACCAGCAGTTCCTGAGATTAGATGAGTATTTGTTAAACGCCACCTTTGTGATTTTTTTCATAATTTTTGGTCACACGGTTCAAAAGATAAGAGGGGAGGGGGGGACAGTTTTTGCAAATTTCGAAGCGATTATTTCCAAAAATATTCCCGCAATCAAAAAATTTATTAGAAACCTTAAAATGTTTTTAAAAGACCTGTCGAATGATGTCCTACACGTTGATGTTTGCACAAAAAGAAAAATCCAGTTTCTGTTACATCTATGGAGTGCCCCCCTAAAAATATTTATCTTTATTATTTAGCTGTCAAACTAAGTAGCCGCTACTACAAGACACCTTTTCACCAAATTTAATTAATACTCACTCTGTAGTCTTTGAGTAAAATGCCTGTGACATACGGACGGACAGATAGACGGACATGTCGAAACTATAAGGGTTTTGACTACGAAAGCCTAAAAATCAACCTAATCTAACATCACCATGCGGGCGGAGCCGCGGGCAAAAGCTAGTCTAAAATAAATATCGATACCTAATTTATTTTTTAACTCTATCTAGCAACAATAAGAGACACAGAACAAGATTATATAAACTTACTAGCTTTCGCCCGCGGCTCCGCCCGCGTGGATGTCGGTTATCGCAATAAAAACTATCCTATGTCCTTCCCCGGGACTCATACTATCTCCATACCAAATTTCATCTAAATCGGTTTAGCTGTTTGAGCGTGAAAGCGTAACAGACAGACAGACAGACAGACAGATTTACTTTCACATTTATAATATTACTAGCTTTCGCCCGCGGCTCCGCCCGCGTGGATGTCGGTTATCGCGATAAAAACTATCCTATGTCCTTCCTCGGGACTCAAACTATCTCCATACAAAATTTCATCTAAATCGGTTTAGCTGTTTGAGCGTGAAAGCGTAACAAACAGACAGACAGACAGACAGACAGAGTTACTTTCACATTTATAATATTAGTATGGATAGTATAGTATGGATTGTAGTAGTATAAAATCTTACCTTCACAGTAACTGAATCTTGGCTCCCCTTTATAAGGTCAATGACTTCTTCTCTGCTCTTCTCCTCAACATTAACTCCGTTTACTTCCAACAATCGATCACCAGGCAGAAGCCCCGTCTCACTAGCCCCTGGGTAAGACCCTGGCTCAGCCAAAATCACTGCTATGAAGGTTAATTTCGTAACCATTCCTAGGTTGCTACATTTATTATCTCCATTCATCAATCCAGTGTTATGACCATTAACTTCGCCAATGTAAATTCTCTCTTGAATCATTGATCTACGAAGGCTGAAGCCGAAATCATTTCTTGGGGCTTTCTGTCTTTGGATTACAAGCACTCTTGGCTTTGGTAACTGTAGAGGAGTCAAAGCTGGTAACGGGAGGTAGACATCCTCAAAATTGCTAATTCGTGACCATCTATGGAAGCCTTGGGATTCGCCAACAGGTGAGGTAGAAAACGGTGGAGTAGCAAAGGAAGAATTTGTCGTTGTATCGGTTAAGGAGTCCGCGCTTGGAGAGGTAGATGTCACTCCAAGGTAGCTGTTTCCGTTAGTCTTTGGTGCTTCGTCAACGTCTTGAGTGGTTATTGAAGGATTGTTGGATCCATTTTTATAGTTTTTGTACTGAGTCTCAACAGGACTATGAATGACTTTTTTGGTAAAATTCTGAACATGCTGCATGTCATCACTGGATGACGTACTCTTCGAAGGCGGAATGCCATAAGAAATGATTTCATTCTGCTGAGTATTTCTAGCCAGCAGATTAGTATCTTGACCATTGATATTGTCAACGGTATCTGAACTTTGAACATTGTTCTCTACAGAATTAGAACTAGTATTGCTTAAACGTGGACCTTTGAGGATGCCGCGTTTTGGAGGACGCGGTGGTATAGGAGGTAGATTTGGCGGTTGTCTTGGGCTGGTATTGGCGTTATTTGGATTGTTCAAGGAATTTAAAGATGTCTCTGAGCTGTCTGATTGGAGGACTCCGTCTTTTTTATTCCAGGTGTGTGTTGTCGGGTATCCAGGGGAAAGATGGTTGTTTTCGTCGCTCAGATTGGAGTTAGATCCAGAGGTAGGTATGACTGGATAATGGGAGTAATTTGAATCCTGTTCGAGGTGGGCGAACAATGAGGCTGTGTAGTCAGCTGTTATGCCTGAGGGCAGTTTCTCCTTTTCCTTGCGCCGGCCCCGCAATTTCAGAGATCGGCGAACCTGCGAATGATAAAAGTAATTTAGTGAATTGCTAAGTCTATAGTTGCGTTACAGTTGGCTGATCATGAAGGTCGATTGTAACTGTGGATAGATTAGTTTCATCTAACATAAAGGATGTAATGAATTTGCTTATTCAGTGACAAACAAGTCATGATTTATTACACCTAAATTCACTTGAATAGTTTGACAGGACAAGTACCTAATGGCTATCATTGTACTTTAAGCCATGGGCGTGCCCAGGGGGGATCTGGGCGTGGACCCCCCCCCACGAAATTGCAAAAAAGTAAATGAAATGAAATTGTATATTTGCAAAAACACGGGTAAGTTGTAGATGGTGGTTCAGTTTTTGTGTTTCCACATGTTTAACCACAAGTGGTCGGTGTTTAATCAATTGTACCATCTAACCTCCCCCTCCGGAGTCTCGAAAAGTCAAAACTGCCCCGAAAAATAATGCTGGGCACGCCCATGCTTCAAGTACGTTCAAAATTGTCTGTAATATTAGGTATGCTACGCTATCATAGATCATATTTTTTGTGAGTAGTTGGTATCTAACAAATGGAATACTCAGAACCTCAGAACAATGGAAGTAGCATGTTAACACGTGCGGTCGAGAAGTGCTTATTATTATATTAATGGGGTTCCCTTGTCACTCTTTGAAAAACGGAACTAAAAAAATAAACCAAAGACAATCCGATGCATCCATTGACGTATGGACCTGGACCATGCCATCCCTTTTAAATTTTGACTGCAAAGCGTGAAAGAGACAAAAAACCCGTGCGGCCCTGTCTCTTTGACAGGTATTGTCCACTAAGTAGCGTCGTCTCTATCTAGAGAGTAGTCAATTTTGTAAGGTTATGGCGCAGTCCAGGTCTATATGTCAATGGATGCATAAGAGAATTGTGAAAATGGCGGCAAACTGGTATCATTTTGATAAACTTTCGCGATTTGTACACATTATTAAAATATATATATTACGGGTCTTAATCGCGTGAATAATTTAAGGTAAAATACCTTGTTTATTGCCCGACGTTTCGACCGTATTGCAACGGCCGTGGTCACGGGAAGACTTCCCGTGACCACGGCCGTTAAGACCACGCGATTAAGACCCGTAATATATATATTTTAATAATGGTATCATTTTGACAGCACCGCATTTAACGTGTGAAAATACATGTAAAATTCGAACACTTGACTGTTGACACTGGCAGAAATGCCTCGTTCGCTGTTTCGTCCCACCATTCTTTCAGTCCATGGGACGAATCATGGAGTTTTATTCTTATGAAATCTATTTATTTTGGTACAGTCAGTATCACAATCTTTGGTAAATCGTAACAAGTTTAAAAAAACAAATTTTAATAAAAAATATATTTTGATTAAAATAAAATCTATCTATACAATGTATAGATAGATTTATTTAAATTTAAAATCTATCTATACAATGTATAGATAGATTTTAATTTAATCAAAATATATTTTTATCAAGGACAAATCACAGAGTTCAATATACTCGTACATATGTCATATATGTATATTGAACTCTGTGATTTGTCCTTGAGACTAGAAAAAAATCTCCATATAAATTTGCGTTTTGACTAGGCCTATTGGCTGGAAAGTCGGCTAAATTTCCATCGCACCGAAAAAAAAATAAAAAGTGCATGTTTTTTTAAGGCACAGACAACAATCAAACGTCTCATGCATACAGCCAACCGCAAACCTACAAAGCCTTCCGTAATTGGATGAAATCCTACAAGCTATCAACTATCAAGGTTCTCATCGAATACAATCTGCCTACGCGATAATTGTGCCACTAGAAGACTCGGTCTGATAGTCTCGTTCAAAAGTCTCACAGTGAAAGGTACTGTTAGTTTTTCAATTAAAAAACGATTACATCTTCAAATAACGTTATATTTATCTGTATTTATGAAGTTTTAACAAGATCTCATTGTCTGCTATGTAAGTAAAGCATATTTTTTTTTTTTTTTTTTTAATAAGTTCAGTATGTAAACCTATTTAAATCTTTAAAACATAGTAATAGGCATTCAATAAAACGTATCTAAAGAACGATAAAACTACACAAGACGTATTGTATAAAAAATTACAAAAAGCCTTTTATACTTCCATTGTCAATGAAAACGTGTTTTGAAATACTATGAGATAGTAATTGATACTTATTATTGACATAATGAAGATGTTCATGTTAAGTTGGCACCTTATCAACTGCCTTTTGTAAAAATCGGCATTCTTTAAGAATATTTTTTTACCCGACTGCGCTAGAAAAGGAGTAATGTTTTCGAGCATAATATATGTTGGTTCCTGGTATGTATGTTTCTTTCGCACGTTCTACAGGTTAAATGGCTTTGACGGTTTCCATCATATGGGGTGTCGTTAAATTCGCCTCAATTGTGGTAGACATAAACTATAATCTATACTAATATTATAAAGCTGAAGAGTTTGTTTGTTTGAACGCGATAATCTCAAAAACTATAGGTCCGAATTGAAAAATTCTTACTACTGTTGGATAGCCCATTTATCGAGGAAGGCTATAGCTACGACCAATAGGAGCGGAGCAGCAGTGAGAAATGTTGCAAAACCGGGTAAATTTACGCAGACGAAGTTGCGCGGGGCAGCTATATTACGCATACAAGAACCCTGAAAATAAATAACATCTGTTTTGAGCAGTAGTGTAAAGATGCAACCGTATTGCCATCATCAACATAAAAAGTAGTCTCAATAAAAAATGGCGGGAAGGTTGGTATGCGCATCTAGCTTCTCACTTCCCACTTAATTTCAGACCGAGCAGTCTCAAGGAATGAATCAGTAACACCTACAGTCGTCTGATAACATCGCAATGCGGTTGCGAGTCCATGTATTAATTAAAATTATTATGACAACGTTATACAGGAACTTCCAATTACAATGTTTTAGCGATCCGTTTTGACTTCGTAGTTATCACTACATAGTATAAAACAAAGTCGCTTTCTCTGTCCATAAATCCCTATGTATGCTTAGGTAAATCTTTAAAACTACGCAACGGATTTTGATGTGGTTTTTTTAAATAGATAGAGTGATTGAAGAGGAAGGTTTATGTTTAATAACATCCATATATTTTATACCCGTGAGAAGCCGGAGCGGGCCGCTAGTTAAAGATAAACTAAACTTTAGTTATAGATAAATTAGCTGACCCGCGCAACTTCATCTGTGTAAATTTTGCCCGTTTTTGCAACACTTTTCATTACTGCTCCGCTCCTATTGGTCGTAGCGTGATTTTATAGAGCCTATAGCCTTCCTCGATAAATGGGCTACCCAAAAGAGATTTTTTTTTTAATTCGGACTAGTAGTTCCTGAGATTTTCGCGTTCAAACAAGCAAACAAATTCTTCAGCTTTATAATATTAGTATAGATTAACAGACCCGCGCAACTTCGTCTTAAACAAAAAAAAAAAGTTTTTATACAATTACGATTTAAAAAAAAAAGCTTAGAACTACCTTTCATTGGTATTATTCTAATAAATTACACACAGAATTAAACAATTAAAACATTGACCAAGGTGGCAATCATTGGGCCATAGGATTAGTTCACCAAAATGTATTTAAGTCCTCACGTGTAGAGCACGCATGCTCTATAGTGTTTGGGGTCGTCCATTAATCCCCTGAGGCTCAAAAGGGGGGTCGGAAAAATCACAAAATATCGCCAAGGGTGTAAGTAAGATATAACGTGTATTTTTACAGACTTGACCGTGTTGGACGCCCTGGTCGTTCGAGACTTACACTACACACATATTGCATATATTTAAAACCCCACCACGTATCACCAGAAAGAAGGGGAGTCAAAAAGTGGCTCAAAAACATCACATCATTTATCCCTTAATTAATATTAGGCTCTGTGAGATCATATTTGACTGCCTCTGTGGCGCGGTGGGAGTGTATCCGACTGCTACGCAAGAGGTTGTGGGTTCGATCCCCACCCAGGATAAAACTTTGTGTGATGAGCACGATGGTTTATTCTGTGTCTGGGTGTTATTTATCTATATTAAGTATGTATTTAGAAATATTTAAGTATGTATATTTATCAGTTGTCTGGTTTCCATCGTACAAGCTCTGCTTAGTTTGGGATCAGATAGCGATGTGTGAGTTGTCCCAACATATTATTAATATTATTATTATTATATGCTGCATAATTTGAACCAAATTACATCACATTCTTGCTTGTTATAAAAAGGCTATTCAAACCTAAGTTAAACAAACCATGGTAAATACGAGCCACATTGATAGTTTCCCACCAAACCACGTCTCGTTCCGCAGATGGTCACGCTGCATCTACATCTGCGCATTGAGCGTGACGTATGTACTGACCGGCCGATGCTATACATGTGTGATCTGTTTACCGTTAGAGAGTTGCCCGGACGCTGGTTTGTGAAGCGACTGTAGTGTGTTCGAAGTTCGAAGTAGTGGTTTCAAATCCGATAGTCGTATTAGTTGGAGGGCGGGCTGTAGTAGTTACATAAACAGTACTAGTTTCAAATCCGCCAGTCGAGTTAGTCGAGGGCCAGAGCCAGCCAGTAGTGGTTTCAAATCCGCTAGTCGTATTAGTAGGTGGCCATGGCCAGCCTGTAGTGGTTTCAAATCCGCTAGTCGTATTAGTAGGTGGCCATGGCCAGCCAGTAGTGGTTTCAAATCCGCTAGTCGTATTAGTAGGTGGCTATGGCCAGCCTGTAGTGGTTTCAAATCCGCTAGTCGTATTAGTAGGTGGCCATGGCCAGCCTGTCGTGGTTTCAAATCCGCTAGTCGTATTAGTTGGAGGGCAGGCTGTAGTAGTTACATTAACAGTACTAGTTTCAAATCCGCCAGTTGAGTTAGTCGAGGGCCAGGTCCAGCCAGCAGAGGTTTCAAATACGCTAGTCGTATAAGTAGGTGGCCATGGCCAGCATGTAGTGGTTTCAAATCCGCTAGTCGTATTAGTTAGAGGGCGGGCTGTAGTAGTTACATTAACAGTACTAGTTTCAATAATATACTACTTCGAAGTTTTTTAACGACATATACTCGTTATCATGGCCAAAGCACAGAATACATTCATTCAGAAGGTCGGCGCACACATAGACGTTGTATGGCGATTTCGACATTGCAGTTTTGGTTGACGATTCGACCGAGTTCGACCGAGATCTGTGTACACGCGTCTATGTGTGCCTGAGTCTGTTTTTGCTCTTTGTTGTAGGAAGCTGGTCATCTTGAATAGCCTTCTTGGGTAATGAAATGCAAACTCCAAAATTACATAAGATGGGAGTCGGGAACTAGTGCAGATTGAAATGACAAAGAAGCTGCGTATAGGACACGTTTCGTCATGGTGCGAACTATAATTCGATACCACCGGTTGGACAATAATAATAATAATATAATAATGTGATAACTCACACAACGCTATCTGATCCCAAACTAAGCTAAGAGCTTGTACTATGGAATCCAGACAACTGATAAACATACTTAAATATTTCTAAATACATACATATTATAGATAAATAACACCCAAACACAGAATAAACCATCGTGCTCGTCACACAAAGTTTTATCCTGGGTGGGGATCGAACCCACGACCTCTTGAGTAGCAGTCGGATACACTCCCACCGCGCCACAGAGGCAGTCAATAAGTTGGATTGTTTGATAGCTTTCTGAACCAGCTAAAGCAGTGGTTTCAACATTTTTGAACTCGTTAATGTTTGGAGTAGGTATAGACTTTTAAAGCTATTTTGCCCCCAAAATCGGTTAAGTGTGATTTATTCGAACGCCTTGTCGTTGTCGTCCAGAGCGCTAATTAATATATTAATATATCACCCTTGGTCCAAAATGTGAGTACTTCGTGCTATGTGGGGAGTAGGAAGGCTTATACCACCTTCATTACCCCAGAAGAATAGCTCTAGGTAACCCAGGAGCTACAGCTTCCAACAAAGTCACAGACAAACTTAAGATAAATTGTTATGTTGAAGATAAATAAAGGAACATCTTCAAATTAATGACTTGCTGACCCGCGTAACGTCGTCTGCGTAAATTTTCCCCGTTTTTGTAACATTTTTCATTGCTGCTCCGCTCCTATTAATAATAGCGTAATGTAATATATCCTATAGCCTTCCTCGATAAATGGGCTATCCAACAGTAAAATATTTTTTCAATTCGGACCAGTAGTTCCTGAGATTATCGCGTCCAAACAAACTCTTCAGCTTTATAATATTAGTATAGATAAAACCTACTATGTACTTGTGTGGTACGGTATTGGTGTATGCTATAGTACCTAGTATACTCGGTACCATTCTCAAGCCAAGTCGGTGGAAGCCAACTTCCTTCACTTGGTCATAATTGCACCTGTCATTTCCTTCGGTGCAACAATAAACTGAGCAGAAATGATTACCTCCTACCAATAATAAAAAAAAACTAATTAAGCACTTATCTATTCATCTCGGCTTCGCCTGCGTTATGTTTACTTTTTACAGCTTTTTGATCTTCTGAATTCTGATGTAATTTTGTGAATATGAGGAGTCTTGGACTTGGGTTTACTCTATTTTTATCTAAACTAATATTATTAGGTACTAGCTGTCCCGCGCAACTTCGTCTGCTTAAAATTTCCCCGTTTCTGCAACATCTCTCATTGCTGCTCCGCTTCTATTGGTTATAGCGTGATGCGTGGATATTCCTCGATAAATGGGCTATCCAATAGTAAAATATTTTTTCAATTCGGATCAGAAGTTCCTGAGATTACCGCGTTCAAACAAACAGACAAACAATCTCTTCAGCTTTATAAGATTGGTATGTTATCTATACCAATATCTTTTAAAACCCTATTTATTTAAAAAAAAAGTTAGTGACAGTTTTTATTTTGTTTTCGCGATTAAACCAAAAGGCCGACTTAACTTCGAAAGAACTTCGTTACCGAAATCGTATGAATACTTTCATTTACTCTTAAGGTAGAGACTTATACATATAGGTCAAGGGTAAGCTTGCTATTCCCCGCTGCTCCCCCCCCCCTCCCCCATGAATAAAAGAGACTATTACTTTACTTAATAAACACAATAATTACATTTTTGAAAGATAGAAAAATTTGACGTCCATACCCAGGAATCGAACCCGAGACTTCCGTATGCCAATCCGGGGCTGGTATCCACCTATCTGGACTATGTTACTAGACCTAAATTTCTCTATCCTTTCATGCTCGCGAGTTAGGCCCTCACACCTTACATAAGTTTAAAATTTCTTCTCAACAGAATTTTATGGAATCGAACCAGTTCAAACCAACTCTTCAGCTTTATACAAGACAACAGTTTTCCAAAAAAATATAGTACATACACTGACACAGTAACATACACTGACTGCCTCTGTGGCGCGGTGGGAGTCTATCCGACTGCTACGCAAGAAGTCGTGGGTTCGATCCCCACCCAGGATAAAACTTTGTGTGATGAGCACGATGGTTTATTCTGTGTCTGGGTGTTATTTATCTATAATATGTTTGTATTTAGAAATATATAAGTATGTTTGTTAGTTGTCTGGTTTCCATAGTACAAGCTCTGCTTAGTTTGGGATCAGATGACGTTGTGTGAGTTGTCCTAAGTTTTTTTTTTTCTTTATTTCTTTTGTTTTAAAAGATAACTAAGTAGCAATGTGGGATTTTCGTCCCACATTACTAGCAATCCTGTTAACCCCTCCAGCTAAGCTCAAAGGCTTGTGTTAGGAGTGGGTTCACGTTGGTAGTATAATGGGTAGGATTCGAAACCGCGACCTCGCGATTGCGAGACCAATGCCTTAGCCATTAGGCTACCGCCGCTTTAAATATTTATTATTATAGTTTTCATGCGAAAACCGTGACCGGATTACCGGATTCCAAGACCCGAATGGAGCTTCATTGTTTACACTAAGTTCTAATTCTAAATACTCCTCAGGTCCGTATCCGGTGGAATTCCGGCAAATGTTTGTTGACATTGTACTTTAAACGGTTCAGAACATGTGTTTGTTTAAATAAAGTCCTAAATAAGGGGATTGCAGTCGTTAATAAGATGTTAAAGTAAAATTAAGTATTGAAGGAATTTCGACGACTGCCTCTGTGGCGCGGTGGGATTATAGATAGATAACACCCAGAGACAGAATAAACCATCGTGCTCATCACACAAAGTTTTATCCTAGGTGGGGATCAAACCCACGACCTCCGGCTTAGCAGTCAGGGTCACTAATCACTAGACCAACAGGCCAGTCACTAGACTAAAATGTAGTCAAAACATAGGTACAACTTTATAGTTTTCGCGTTATATGAAAAACCGGGTGAGAGCATGTCAGTGTTGCCCAGTGTAGGGTTCCGCAGCCAGTCTACGGAAACCTAAAAATAACAACAAAATGTGATAAATAACGCGATCATTTAAATAGGTATACTTAGGCCTAGCCCGGCCCGTACTGCGCAAATTATGTTACAGAATTGCGAAAACAATATCGCATTTCTGTAACATCACTATATAGTACAAAACAAAGTCGCTTTCTCTGTCCCTATATCCCTATGTATGCTTAAATCTTTAAAACTACGCAACGGATTTTGATGCGGTTTTTTTTAATAGATAGAGTGATTGAAGAGGAAGGTTATATGTATAATAACATCCATTAAATAGTGGAGAAATAAGGAGCGGAGCAGCAATAAGAAATGTTGCAAAAACGGCTAAACAAACATTTTTTTTTGTACAACTGGGGATATCCCCAGTTGTACAAAAAAAAATGTTTGTTTTCTGGTGTCACGTCACATGTTGACAATAGACAATATGAACTACGTTCTATCATAGGAGATTCGTCTTTTGTGCCGATCTAAAAACAAAACATGTTTTTGTATAAACATTTGACATTATTTCATTATTACAGTTTGTTTTTTAAGTGATGTCACAGTTACACAATGCGACACGCGACGTACGACGACGGTGGGGGGAGGGGGGGGGGTTTCAATAGGGAACGCCGATAAAGAATAAATTAAGTACCGAGCTTCAAAAATGTAGGGAAAAGCTGGATTTTTACATGAACCCTTTATTTCTAGTTCGTGCAAGTATTTTGTGGCCTCGAAAAAATAGAAAAACATCAGATTTATTTTTACTTTACGGAGTTTCATAAAATCGCTGGGCTATAAACCGCGTGCGAGTAAGGTAACATTCATTTTATTCGTAACTAACTGAACCGCGCAACTTCGTCTGCGTAAATTTTAGCCGTTTTTGCAACATTTCTTATTGCTGCTCCGCTCCTTATTTCTCCACTATTTAATGGATGTTATTATACATATAACCTTCCTCTTCAATCACTCTATCTATTAAAAAAAACCGCATCAAAATCCGTTGCGTAGTTTTAAAGATTTAAGCATACATAGGGATATAGGGACAGAGAAAGCGACTTTGTTTTGTACTATATAGTGATGTTACAGAAATGCGATATTGTTTTCGCAATTCTGTAACATAATTTGCGCAGTACGGGCCGGGCTAGGCCTAAGTATACCTATTTAAATGATCGCGTTATTTATCACATTTTGTTGTTATTTTTAGGTTTCCGTAGACTGGCTGCGGAACCCTACACTGGGCAACACTGACATGCTCTCACCCGGTTTTTCATATAACGCGAAAACTATAAAGTTGTACCTATGTTTTGACTACATTTTAGTCTAGTGACTGGCCTGTTGGTCTAGTGATTAGTGACCCTGACTGCTAAGCCGGAGGTCGTGGGTTTGATCCCCACCTAGGATAAAACTTTGTGTGATGAGCACGATGGTTTATTCTGTCTCTGGGTGTTATCTATCTATAATCCCACCGCGCCACAGAGGCAGTCGTCGAAATTCCTTCAATACTTAATTTTACTTTAACATCTTATTAACGACTGCAATCCCCTTATTTAGGACTTTATTTAAACAAACACATGTTCTGAACCGTTTAAAGTACAATGTCAACAAACATTTGCCGGAATTCCACCGGATACGGACCTGAGGAGTATTTAGAATTAGAACTTAGTGTAAACAATGAAGCTCCATTCGGGTCTTGGAATCCGGTAATCCGGTCACGGTTTTCGCATGAAAACTATAATAATAAATATTTAAAGCGGCGGTAGCCTAATGGCTAAGGCATTGGTCTCGCAATCGCGAGGTCGCGGTTTCGAATCCTACCCATTATACTACCAACGTGAACCCACTCCTAACACAAGCCTTTGAGCTTAGCTGGAGGGGTTAACAGGATTGCTAGTAATGTGGGACGAAAATCCCACATTGCTACTTAGTTATCTTTTAAAACAAAAGAAATAAAGAAAAAAAAAAACTTAGGACAACTCACACAACGTCATCTGATCCCAAACTAAGCAGAGCTTGTACTATGGAAACCAGACAACTAACAAACATACTTATATATTTCTAAATACAAACATATTATAGATAAATAACACCCAGACACAGAATAAACCATCGTGCTCATCACACAAAGTTTTATCCTGGGTGGGGATCGAACCCACGACTTCTTGCGTAGCAGTCGGATAGACTCCCACCGCGCCACAGAGGCAGTCAGTGTATGTTACTGTGTCAGTGTATGTACTATATTTTTTTGGAAAACTGTTGTCTTGTATAAAGCTGAAGAGTTGGTTTGAACTGGTTCGATTCCATAAAATTCTGTTGAGAAGAAATTTTAAACTTATGTAAGGTGTGAGGGCCTAACTCGCGAGCATGAAAGGATAGAGAAATTTAGGTCTAGTAACATAGTCCAGATAGGTGGATACCAGCCCCGGATTGGCATACGGAAGTCTCGGGTTCGATTCCTGGGTATGGACGTCAAATTTTTCTATCTTTCAAAAATGTAATTATTGTGTTTATTAAGTAAAGTAATAGTCTCTTTTATTCATGGGGGAGGGGGGGGGGAGCAGCGGGGAATAGCAAGCTTACCCTTGACCTATATGTATAAGTCTCTACCTTAAGAGTAAATGAAAGTATTCATACGATTTCGGTAACGAAGTTCTTTCGAAGTTAAGTCGGCCTTTTGGTTTAATCGCGAAAACAAAATAAAAACTGTCACTAACTTTTTTTTTAAATAAATAGGGTTTTAAAAGATATTGGTATAGATAACATACCAATCTTATAAAGCTGAAGAGATTGTTTGTCTGTTTGTTTGAACGCGGTAATCTCAGGAACTTCTGATCCGAATTGAAAAAATATTTTACTATTGGATAGCCCATTTATCGAGGAATATCCACGCATCACGCTATAACCAATAGAAGCGGAGCAGCAATGAGAGATGTTGCAGAAACGGGGAAATTTTAAGCAGACGAAGTTGCGCGGGACAGCTAGTACCTAATAATATTAGTTTAGATAAAAATAGAGTAAACCCAAGTCCAAGACTCCTCATATTCACAAAATTACATCAGAATTCAGAAGATCAAAAAGCTGTAAAAAGTAAACATACCCCCCCCCCTCCCCCCACCGTCGTCGTACGTCGCGTGTCGCATTGTGTAACTGTGACATCACTTAAAAAACAAACTGTAATAATGAAATAATGTCAAATGTTTATACAAAAACATGTTTTGTTTTTAGATCGGCACAAAAGACGAATCTCCTATGATAGAACGTAGTTCATATTGTCTATTGTCAACATGTGACGTGACACCAGAAAACAAACATTTTTTTTTGTACAACTGGGGATATCCCCAGTTGTACAAAAAAAAATGAAATGTTTGTTTAGTAGTTTTAGTTATATAACTAGACGGACCGATGATGTAAGAAAGATGATGGCGTAAAACCGGGAAAGTGCATGTCGGGCCACGCACAATGTAGGGTTCCGTAGTCCGAAGTGGGTATAACACCTGAAAATTATTATTAAGTAGGTATAACATCTACTTAATAATAATTTTCAATGGAATCTGTTCGAAAATGTTGTTACTTCTCACTTGGTCTGCTGTTACTCGTTAAGTTGTGAAGCCTACTTAGCTGTGATAGGTTTTCTTTTAATTTCACTATATATATACTACTACCGTGATTTTTTTTTACATAACCAACATCAACACACTTTGGGGGGGACACTTGACTCTAAGTAACTAAAATTTGCACTTTAAAGCTTAATATTTCCAGGAACGGACCTAAATCGTAAAATAATCTTTACAACCCCAAAGTTGTTCAAAATACCCATCTAATGATACCTCGATGGGGTAAGTGACAAAAAAAATCACATCCTTACTTTACATTTAGGAGGTGGGTAGGTACCCTAAAAAAAAAATCAGCCGGCTAGCACTAACAGTCTCTGAGCTAAGCTGCGGACGGACATGGCGAAACTACCTAGTCTGGCCATAAATACTGTTACAATTAAAAATAAGAAAGATATTACATTTGAATTTGGAATCTGTCATTTTTATACGATTGTTCATTGTATTTTCTAATTTTGGCGCCAATACATTGTACAATATTTTGCTATATTAAAATGGAGTGGGGTGATAAAGAAAACCGAATCGCTGTGATTGCATTACACAAAGTTGGTATGGAGCCGAATGTAATTTTTAAAACTCTCCATACGCTTGGTATTAGTCAAATGTTTGTGTACCGGGCTATTAATAGGTACAATGAGACCTTCTCTGTTTGTGACAGAAAAAGATCTGGCCGTCCACGTAGTGTTCGTACGAAAATGGTGGTCAAAGCAGTAAGGGAAAGAATTCGAAGAAATCCTGTCCGAAAGCAAAAGATTTTATCTCGGGAGATGAAGATAGCACCCAGAACCATGTCACGCATTTTAAAAGATGACTTAGGACTTGCAGCCTATAAGAGACGCACTGGTCATTTTTTAACTGATAATTTAAAAAAGAATAGGGTGGTAAAATCGAAGCAACTACTGAAGCGGTACGCAAAGGGAGGTCACAGAAAAATTTTGTTTACGGATGAGAAAATCTTTACAGTTGAGCAACATTTTAACAAACAAAATGACCGTATTTATGCTCAAAGCTCTAAGGAAGCTTCCCAATTAGTCGACAGAGTGCAACGTGGGCATTATCCGACTTCAGTGATGGTTTGGTGGGGTGTTAGCTATGAAGGAGTGACTGAGCCATATTTTTGTGAAAAAGGTATCAAAACATCGGTTCAAGTGTATCAAGATACCATTCTTGAGAAGGTAGTTAAACCCCTTAACAACACCATGTTCAATAACCAAGTATGGTCCTTCCAACAAGACTCAGCGCCGGGTCATAAAGCTCGGTCCACGCAGTCTTGGTTGGAAGTGAACGTTTCGGACTTCATGAGAGCTGAAGACTGGCCGTCGTCTAGTCCCGATCTTAATCCGCTGGATTATGATTTATGGTCAGTTTTAGAGAGTATGGCTTGCTCTAAACGCCATGATAATTTGGAGTCCCTAAAACAATCCATACGATTGGCAGTGAAAAATTTTCCCATGGAAAGAGTGCGTGCTTCTATTGATAACTGGCCTCAACGTTTAAAGGACTGTGTTGCAGCCAATGGAGACCACTTCGAATAAGCTTTTTATATTTTGAATTGTTTTTTATTTATGTATTAAACTAACACACTGTAAAAGTAATAAATATTATTTGCAATAAAAAAAAAATGTTTTTTCTTCGTAACAATATTTATGGCTAGACTAGGTAGTTGAAATAAAATTTTGTTAGTATTTTTAATCGATTAAACTTAATTAATCGTTTTTGTAAGTAATTGAAGGGTCGCATCTCTATGACATACATGAAAGTGATAAGCTTATAACTTAAATCCGGACAAGTTACGTTGATCCAACTGTAAGCCAACGATTCTACATTAAGGCGCTATTTCATTAGGCAAGTTAATTTTATACAAGTTGCAAATTGTATGAGGTATTCAAATTACTTTATTATTGACGTCATACTTGTCTGCAAGACTTGCATAATGGAACAGCGTCTTTAATGCCAAGTTCCCAAAACCATAGGTAAAGTCAAAAAAAAAAAAAAGGAATACCTATATACTTTTAAATTTTGTGTAAAATGTTTACAATGTTTGTTTGTTTACATTCAGGTTTCATCACTCTATGGATCTCTCAAAAAGGTATATCCACAAAACAAACAGTGACATTTAGATAATTTGTAACATCACGACTCCGAACTTCAAAATGGCAAAGTTTGCCGATAGTACTGTTTATTTGCAAGTCGAATCTCTTTCATAGCTGCAGGCAATACAACAGAGAATACAGAAGGCAAACTTTATATAACGCTCGAGCAATTTTTGCTCGAGATCGCAGCCTGCGATAAACCGTCTCTTGTACCACTAGCTGTAAAACGAATATTACACTACCCTGAATCAGGGCCCTAAATCGACATGGCCTTAAAAATTTGTTATAGAATTTGGGCCCTAACTCTTATTACACCTCTCTTTTTAAGGATTTAGGGTCCCTGATTTAGTGTAATGTAATAAGCGCATAAGGGTGAGTATCTACAGATCTGGCACAGGCGCCGCGACTGCGCAGCTCGCATGACGTGCGCGTACTGCACGCGTTGTGTCTATTCTAACTTTAGTGCGCCTCTCGCGTGCAACATATACAACGCTCACGGTGCACGCGAGCTGCTTGCATACTCAACCCGCGTTGAGTTTCCGTGCATGTACGTCAGTTCGCTGCTATTTGGAACCCTCACTCTTCGTTAAATACTTGTTCTTGACGATAGCAGACGATAACACAATTGCCACCATCATTACTGGAGCATTAACTATTTAATTGGGAAGTGTTAAAAAGACAAAACTTTGCGCATATTTGTGATCTTACTTGAAAACTATCTAGACTCCCCCAGAACCTCCTTTTAAGAAAAAATATAACATGGTCTACCCGCTTCCACCCCCTAAATCGTCTTAAGTAATAAATGAATGGCGTCTATTGGGTAGCGTGACGCTTACGAAGCTCACGACCTGCTTGCCTGCTCATCTCATCATTTAATGGTAAAAAAAACAAACTGGTTTGAAGCGGTCTGTAATTCCGTGAGCAACGATGTCGGTTGCTCGAGCTAGGCACGTATGTAGGTTACCTTCTGTACTCTATGTATTTTGTGGTACAGCTTACTGTTGCAATAGGTCACGAGTCCGAGGCTTCGCTTGCGACAGTTCTCTTGTTCTGTAACTAAAATTACATTTAATAAACCCATAGAGCAATGATATTTGCCGATATTTTGTTTGCTAAAGAGGTTTCAACAGGAATATTGATAGGTATTTAATCTTTTGATCCATATCTCGGTAAGGATATAACGAAATAAGATATCATTAACACTAAAATAGACTTTCTTTTTAACATTACTTAATTATTTGTCGGGTATTAAAAATAAAGAAAATAATGAAAAAATCTAATAATAAATTTAAAACTAAAACGCCTATAAAAATACAGAAACAAGATACCCATAATGTATACTAATATTATAAAGTTGAAGAGTTTGTTTGTTTGAACGCAGTAATCTCAGGAACTACTGGTCCGAATTGATAAATTATTTCACTGTTGAATAGCCCATTTATCGAGGAAGGCTATAGGCTATATAACATCACGCTATGACCAACAGGAGCGGAGCAGCAATGAAAAATGTTGCAAAAACGAGGAAAATTTACGCAGACGAAGTTGTGCGGATTGAAAAAATGGGATTTGAAAAAATATTTTTTCAAATCGGACCCGTAGATCCTGAGATTAGCGCGTTTAAACAAACAAACAAACTCTTCCGCTTTATAATATTAGTATAGATTATCACATCAAAAATAATAAAGCATATTTTTTTATGGAATGAAAAAAGGATAATCATCTGTGAAGCCATTAATCAATCAATATAATATGCATGTACATATTTACATGCATTTCTCATTACCAGATGTTTAAGCACGCATTGTAATGTGAGTAATGTGACTGATTGACAGGCACATATAATTACAGTAATTATTATAGGCACTTCTTGCCAATTATTTTATTATTACAACTAGCCTGTGCTCCGCGGTTTCACCGCGTTAACTATACAAGGTGTAAAGTGTAGGTATTCTATTATCAATGCTAAAAAAATTAAATAAAAAATTCAGTTAAAAATAATTTACAAATACAATAATTGCATTTTTGAAAGATAGAAAAATTTTAAGTGTTCGTTGTGTTTTATTATCAAGATGTTTCGATTTTTCGATCTGGCAACCCTAGTTCAAACTAACAAACCCCACTATCCATACCAACACATAATATGGATATATCATACCTATAAACCATCTGTAGGAAATTCTAAAAAAGCGCATCAATATCTGTTGCGTATTTAGAGGATTTAAGCATACAGACAGCTAGAAGAAACTTTGGTTCATAAACTACTAGCTGACCTGCGCAACTTCGTCTGCGTCAATTTTCCCCGTTTTGAAACATTTTTCATTGCTGCTCCTCTCCTATTGGCCGTAGCGTGATGTTATATAACCTATAGCCTTCCTCGATAAATGGGCTATCCAACAGTAAAAGAATTATTCAATTCAACGCAGTTGTACCTGAGATTATCGCGTTCAAACAAACCAAGTCTTCAGCTTTATAATCTAGAACTACTGATACGAATTCAAAAAATATTTTACTGTTGGATAGCTCATTTACCAAGGAAGGCTATAGGCTATAATATCACGCTACGACCAATAGGAGCAGAGCATTAAAGATAAATGTTGCAAAAACGGGGAAAATTTACGCAGACGAAGTTGCGCGGGACATCTTGTATTAATATAGACGTAATGATACGCAAGACTATGTGGTACCGGCTTAAGAATAGTACCACCCCATCTCTTCCCGTGGGTGTCGTCAAGCCCACTAAGGGATGTCTCACCAGAGGACGGGCAGCAGCGTCCTCTGCATACTTTAAATCCTTACTGCGATCGCCAACCCGCTCGCCAAACGTGGCAATTATGGCAATTACCCCTTAAGATCTAATAAGTAGACTCTTGTGGAGACCCATGCCCAGCAGTGGGACATCATATGGGTTAATCTATACTAATGTTATAAAACTAAATAGTTTGTTTGTTTGTTTGAACGCGGTAATCTCAGGAATTACTGGTCCGAATTGAAAAGTTCTTTCACTGTTTGATTGCCCATTTATCGAGGAAGGCTGTGGGGGTATATAACATCATCGCTACGACCAATAGGAGCGGAGCAGCAATGAGAAATGTTGCAAAAACGGGGAAATTTACACAGACGAAGTTGCGCGGGAGAACTAGTGTAATGATACGCAGTTAGGTTATATGTAGTACATTATCTACTATATAAACAATGTGCGTCAATCAGTATAAGAGCTGATTGTTTCAGCTCGCTGTATTCATAACAGATTTGATTTCAACAACGCTTATCTGTTCATTGATCAATAGGCTTGTTTGAACACGAGCTTGTTTTTAGATCACTATACTACTCATAGTTTCTACTGCTTCTGTGGCGCGGTGGGAGTGTATCCGACTGCTACGCAAGAGGTCGTGGGTTCGATCCCCACCCAGGATAAAACTTTGTGTGATGAGCACGATGGTTTATTTTGTGTCTGGGTGTTATTTATCTATTATATGCATGTATTTAGAAATATATAAGTATGTTTATCAGTTGTCTGGTTTCCATAGTACAAGCTTTGCTTAGTTTGGGATCAGATAGCGTTGTGTGAGTTGTCCCAAGATAATTAGTTTTGCAATTTGCAATGCAAATACGTGACTACGAATTATCGGAGATTCAGTAGGGCATGCGGCTGCTGTGGAAGCGGTTGTGGGATTGTTTCCTAAAAAGAGACACCACTAAGTCACCTGTCCCACCAACGACGATAAGCGAGAAGCGAGTAGCGATTTATCGCTCAAGAAACGTACAACAGATGTATTTTGTAGATCCCGTCCCACAGTATGTTATTTTACTTCGGTAGCGGACATCCTGTTTTTTTATGTTTTAGGATGGATAATAGCCAAACTAAATTTATATTAAAACTCCCAAAATTTTATCTCGCATAGTTTTAGAGAAATTTAAAAAATCGAGAAATGTTCATAGAAACCATAGAAGTACTATAACTCCATTTTCAATAATGTTTTTTTTTTTTTTTTTTTTTTATTATGATTGAGATATATTTAACGCACCAATTGATAAAAAAAAAAGTTAATAATCTCGTCTACTTTGAGCGAGAATATTTATTTTCTGTTATTTGATGTTTATTTTTTTTCTTAGGCATCCTTTAACGGTCGCATTTTATTTTATTGCCTGATTGTTAGTTGCAGTGACTATTACTACCACAAAAAAAACTAGATGCTACAAACATAGGAGTTCAGAGATAATAATTTTTTAAATATTGTGTTAGGGTTGTCGCGTTATCCGTCAAGTCTTTGGTTTCACTTTTGTTGCGGCCATAAAAAAAAATAAGGGTTAGGAATTATGGATGCAACTGGCCCGTTTGTATGTTTACGTGACATGCAAATTATATAACGAAATAATATTAACATAAGCTGGGAGTACCTCCACGTGGTGAAGGCGGTAACAGTTTTTACTGGCTAAAACTCCCAATAATATGTATTAAATGACCTGCATACTTCTCTATGCTTAAATGCCTTCGAGCTTATGTGGTTTCGTTGTTTATTTGTGTAAATCTATTTGGCGGCACGATATGCAGGGGAGCAGCCGCCATTTAGCAGTTTGTTTTTTAAGCGGAATTTGTTTGTGTTCATGGAGCCATAATAAACGTGGCAAACCAAAAAAAACCTTTACCCCCGAAAGTCCTTCCTCTCTTAAAAGTGACAACAGAGAACGTAAATTTCTACCCATCTGAGTCAAATACTCAGTTTGAGGAAGGCTCGACTTCCTCAAACTGATTATATTTTGTCTCATATTCCAATTTTTATTCTAAATATGTAATATAATTTGCATCAGTCCTCTAACATGGTGTATAATATGTTAGTGGCTGCACCTTAACCCCATATTAAGTTTATAAACAAACAAACATTTTAAAAATTGGCGATTTGATAAGAGTGCCCGTGACTTTTATTGCTTTTTTCCAGCTTTACCTATTGTTTGCGAACTTGGCATTACATGTATATGTAGAATCCTGAAGTTAAAACGACGTTGACGTAGACGACGAAAGCGTTGTTTTAAGAAAGTAAAAGTGTGTATACACACTTTTACTTTCTTAAAACAACGAATACGAATTGAATAGAATAGAATTTTGAATTTTGCAAATGATACAGAAAGGTACCCTATTGGACTAACTTGGTAGGTATATGGTATCTAATCAACTACTTATAGAATACAAACACTTTTTGTGACAACCCTATTTCCATAGAAATATTAAAAAAACTTAGAAACGTTATATCTCTGAAGTCCTGCATGAAGGATAATCATTTTTTTCTCAATGGGAAGATACACTACTCGAGTGTATTTTGTTGGTAAAAAAAAATGCGACCATCACATAGAAAATTTAATATATTTTTTTTTCTAAAATTTGAAAAATATTTTTTTTCTCACTTGCCAGGTCAAATTAAGACTTGTAAATGTTACACGCAATTAAATAAATAATCATCACTTTATTTGTAATTTTAACAAAGTTCAGTGTTGGTTAATTCGGGAAATATTTATAAAAAACATTTCGACCAAGTTCATTGACCTTACAAGAAAAAAATCGTAAAATTAAGAAATATATTTAATATATTGTTTCATATTAATCTGTATTACGATGATATCCATCGAAATCAACTATAAAAAGAGGGTGACCGCAACTGAAGGGAAATAACACACTGTGCGTCCGTGTAAAAAAAAGAGATGCAGTATAGAGCGAGTACTCGCCAGCAGTGTGAACGGTCAGTTCTCAACTATCTGTATCTCTTTTACTTCTACGTAAGTATGTACGTGTCTTGAGCGATAAAATCGCTACTCGCTACTCGCTTTTTCGCCGTTAGTCGGACAGGTGCCTTAATGTGACCCACAAATTGTTGAGATGTCTTTAAATTAAAATAATTAAATACTTAAGAATGATAAAAAACTCGCGATTCACTACGTAGTTCGTAGTTTGAGTTTGATATTAATTTGACAGGGTGTGGATTTTGATTTGTCATAAAAACTTTTTTACAAAAAAATAAAAATAGACTTCCAAAATAATCCTTTGCTTAACGCTTCATTGTTTATTATTCATCATAAGAATAGTTCGACTTTTTAAGCGAACGTAATCAAAGTTGAAACATTTTTTTTTTAGTTACCTTATATTTATTTTGGAAGTCGGTTTTAATTTGTTTGTAAAAAAGTTTTTATTTCTCACTTTTGAGTGTACCTATTGGTTTGTAGTTGATTTGTGTTACAATAGCATTAGCCAAACTGCTATTTCTTTTTACAAAATGTTGTGTTTTGCGATACAAGGCCGTTGATTTTTGAGGAGTTAACCTGATACCAGACCATCAGTTCCATTACATGATTTGACGGAGGCGAAGAATCAGGCCGATCGAACACAGTAGGTACTCAGATTGCAACCCGCAATATTTATTATTGAATAGTTCCGCTGGTCATCTGTGGTCTTCATCATCAGTTCCAATTCACTCAATGGTGTTTCTTAAGAGTAGTAGCACGAATTAGAACAAAATATACCCAAATTACTATAGGTGTTTACCTTTAATATTCGAAGAGTTCCCTCGATTTCTCCAAGATCTCATCATCAGATCCGAACTTTGATGACAATGGGACTAATCTAGAAGTATACTCTTTTAAACACAAAAAAAAAATCAAATCAATGCAGCCGTCTGCGAGTAATCTGCTAAAAAAAAAAAAAAAACAGAATATCGTCGAATTGAGAACCTCCTCCAGTCGGTTAAAAATAAAGCCGCATAGGTCTCATTTTCACAGTGCGGCCACATTTTTAACATAACTTCTACAAAATCTGTCAAGCATTTCTGACGTTGTATAGTGATAAATGTTTATTTTTTAAGTAAATATACAGTTACGTAGTGCATAGTGAAAAAACTTGGTTGACCGTGGTAATGTTCGATTTATTTCTGTAGATGAGAAACAAGATGTTCCGGTTTTATTGAAAAGGTTTTTTATACAAAACGGTACCAATTTCGATGTGATTGATATGAGCCATAAATAAAGACTTGATTCACAAAACATAAAGGCAAATTACAGAAGGCAAGTTTTATTTATCGTGGCCTTAACATGAATTGGTCACTTCATGGCCAATTTTATGATCTGGCCATGTAGCCGATTAAGTTAAATGCTGAGCGGAAGCGCCGCTATTATGGTGAAAGTAGTATTTTCTAAAATCTCAAAACACCTCATACGTTATACCTTCAGAACCAAATTTGTACGAGATTGTACAAGATTTGACCAAAGTTATACCAGATTTGATCAAAGTTATACGAGATTTGATCAAAGTTGTGCGAGATTTGACCAAAGTTATACGAGATTTGATCAAAGTTATACGAGATTTGACCAAAGTTATACGAGATTTGACCAAAGTTATACGAGATTTGACCAAAGTTATACGAGATTTGACCAAAGTTATACGAGATTGATCAAAGTTATACGAGATTTGACGAAAGTTATACGAGATTTGACCAAAGTTATACGAGATCTGATCAAAGTTATACGAGATTTGACCAAAGTTATACGAGATTTGACCAAAGTTATACGAGATTTGATCAAAGTTATACGAGATTTGACCAAAGTTGTACGAGATCTCATGCCCGTTAGGGATGTTTCTGTGTGGCTAGCTCAAGGGTACGCTGTATGAAGCTTCATAGTCAGCTTCAAGCATGGGTGTGCCCAGATCCAAATTGCAAAAAAAGTACACATAACACATTTGGCTGGTGGTTCCATTGTACCACCTAAAACCTCCCCGACTTTACAAAATACCCCTCCTAAAAAATGATCATGGTTAATGTTTCATGGCTTTCAGGGGCCCTAGACAAAGGGCATTCTATTCGATTAGCGTAAACTCTAATCGAATAGAATGCCATTTGTCTAGGGGGGCAGGTAAGCTTGCTTTCTTTACTCTCAGTGTCTTGTGACTTTTGAGCTAGAAGATTCACGGAAAGGGCACAGAGATTTTTTTTATTTTTTTCACATAAGTATATGACATTTCAGACACTTGACAAAAATTATAAAACAAACGCTTCCTAATTACTCTTAATTATTACTTATTTAGGTTTTGTCAAAGAAATGCACACATACATGGGAGGACTCGAAATACTTTTGAGGCTTGAAACTTCTTTTCTTCCCTTTTTCTCAGTCAGTAAATAATCTTAATTAAAATGTAAATCACTTAATAGACACGTTATTTATGAAGGTGCGCAATCTCAGCTTGGATTACATTATAAAAATACTAGGTTTCGCCTGCGGCTCCGCCTGCATTGATGTCAGTTATCGCAATAAAAAATATCCTATGTCCTTTCTCGGGACTCAAACTAACTGCATACCAAATTTCATCTAAATTGGTTAAGCGATTTAAATGTGAAAACGTACAGACAGACGAACAGAGTTCATATTTAGGTATAATATTAGTGTGGATGTAATAAAAAACCGAATATTTAACAGTTAGCTCGTTATTTGATAGTTTAAATATAAATAGGTTTTTTAGTTTGAACTGACATTAAATACCGAATTTAAATTAACTTTCAAGTCCAGTTATGCGAAAAAATATCATATTTAGGCGTGGCCACTAGTTTTTTAATATACCTACGTACAGTCAGCTACATAAATCGTATAACAAAAGCAATATTTGAAACCATTAAAACTCTGTTATAAATGGGACAAACCATTGTGTTTAAACATTTTTAAATTTAACTGTGACTTATTTTGTTCCAATATGATTTTTTTTGTGATGAAGCCGTAGTTAGTGTTCCGCAAACGGTTTGCCACACTGGTGTTCCGTGGAGATAAGTAGGTGTGCTGCGAAATTCATCTTATAATCTTATATATAAAATTCTCATGCCACAGTGTTAGTTACCATACTCCTCCGAAACGGCTTGACCGATTTTTATTAAATTTTATATGCATATTCAGTAGGTCTGAGAATCGGCTACTTTCTATTTTTCATACCCCTAAGTGATAAGGGTTGTCCACCCCTAACATTTATAACTATACTATCTATACTAATATTATAAAGCTGAAGAGTTTGTTTGTTTGTTTGAACGCGGCAATCTCAGGAACTACTGGTCCGAATTGAAAAATTCTTTCTTTGTTGGGTAGCACATTTATCGAGGAAGGTTATAGGTTATATAACATCACACTACCAATAATAGGAGCGGAGCAGTAATGAAAAATGTTGCAAAAACGGGGAAAATGTACGCATACGAAATTGCGCGGGACAGCTAGTATTTATATAAAAGTTATTTAGAGCTAGAAAAATTAAGTATGACGTTATTTTTTCTGATGTCTTAACCCTTACCTTGAACGTGAAAAGTTTTCGGAACACTACCGTAGAAGACACTTGTGCTGTCGGTTGGAACATTTGTAAATGTTAAGCGATTTTATACATACTAGTGATCGCCCGTGGTCGAAACTCGACCATAGCTAATTTATATATATATATATATATATTTTTAAATAACATTCGCATTCTTTCTCTATTAAAAACTATAAGTGTGCGATTTGTATTTAAATATTAGCATTCCGGGCTAGTAGCTGTTGTAAATTTGGAAAAGTAAATTTATACCACGGGATTTTTTCTGGTATAAAAAGCCTATGTGCTATCCCCGACTAAAATCTATCTCTGTTTCAAATTCCGACCAGATCGGTTTACCCGTTAGGGCGTGAATGAATAACAAACATCCATCCACACATCAACATATCCAAACTTTCGCATTTATAATATTAGTATAAACTAGCTGACCCGCGCAAATTTGTCTGCATAAATTTTCCCCATTTTTGCAACATTTTTCATTGCTGCTCCGCTCCTATTGGCCGTAGCGTAATGTTATATAGCCGGCTATACGCTATATAACACAACACATCAGTTAAAGATTTTTTCAATTCGAACCAGTAATTCCTGAGATTATCGCTTTCAAACAAACAAACTCTTCAGTTTTATAATATTAGTATAGATAAGTGTGAAATATTCTTCCGTCCGCGCAATTATCGTTTAAAGGGGTACAACCCTTTTGCTTCGTATTAATATATAGATAGCTGACTGTACATAACTTTAAAATACCGTAATAAGTAGAAATTTATTATGCCTACCTACTTTAAGGCTCTAATGATTTTTGATTTGAACGAGTCGTAATTAACTGGTCAAGGACCGAGTCACAAAACACCGAGAGTTCAGAAGGCTAACCTACATACATACCTCAATAGAGCAACAAACACAATCACTACATAGTATAAAACAAAGTCGCTTTCTATGTCCCTATATCCCTATGCATGCTTAAATCTTTAAAACTACGCAACGGATTTTGATGCGGTTTTTTTAATAGATAGAGTAATCGAAGAGGAAGGTTTATATGTATAATAACATCCATTAAATAGTGGAGAAATAAGGAGCGGAGCAGCAATAAGAAATGTTGCAAAAACGGGGAAAATTTACGCAGACGAAGTTGCGCGGGTCAGCTAGTACGAAATAAAAATAAATACAGATCACTTCGCTCGGCCGAGCTACATGGTAGGCGGAGTGTTAGGTTTTATTTTCGTTACGGAATTTCTTGATTCGGTCGCCGCGCTCAAAGCCTGAGCCCGCGATAAAAGCTATGCAATAGCTTAAAAGATAAACCCATCAAGTTTGGGCTTGATTGGTTCGTCTTGAGGAGTAGATTTTTTTAACACCCAAATCTACACTTAAAAGCATGTTTTAAATACATTTTTACCCTTATTAATTTCACAACATTCACATGTTGGCGTTACTGATCTTTGATCCGGTTCAAGCAAAAGTGGACTTTGAGGTAACCTGTACTATCTGTGACTGTAAACTTAGACTGTATAAAGACTCACACCATTGAACAAAGATTTTGACGTAGGTATTTTATGTATTTTCACAAAAAGAAACTGTGAAAATGATGATTTTTCACAACTCCCAGAATTTTTACGTTGGTATAAATAACTGAACACTATAGTATTAGTACGCCACATTGACGTAGAAACCTGGAGGCTAATTCACGTATTTAAAGCAGTACAGTTGCAGTTAAGTTTCGATTAAAACGGCCACTTTTGTATTCTTGTAACTTTGGGATCGATCTCAAATACGCTTGCGTCAAATATACGTCCCAAGAGCAGCAGTAGTAGTATGGTGCGCAAGCGTTTTTGAGATCGATTCCAAAATTACAAGAATACGAAAATGGCCGTTTTAATCGAAACTGAACTGCAACTGCACTGCTTTAAATACGTGAATTGACCCCTTGATTACGCCATATCCTCACAAAATTGACCACTCTCTAGAAAGAGACAACGCTAATTTGTGGAAAATACCTGTCAAAGGCCGCACTAGCTATCTCTCTTTCATGCTTTGCAGTCAATATTGACTTTTTCATTGAAAGAAATACGGTCCAGGTCTATACGTCAATGGTACACCAACAACGGCCATTTATCATAAATGTCAAAAAGTTTACGGGATGGTCATTCCATTCGACATTTGAAATTGCTGTCATTTTGTATGGAATAGACAGCAGAAAAAACACCAATACACGTGCTCACGAAATGTGGCAATGTAACAGAAGAACGGGGACTTCTATTTTTTTTATCTTATTTATTTAGGGGCTTTTAGTCATAGTATGACCATGCCAGTCCCATTGTACCAATTACAAAAGAAATAAAGTATATCTCATAGCTCGACGCATCGACCCACGACTCCTAGCATCACCAACATCCCTTCAGAATTCTGCCTGAAGTAATTTGGGCAGGCTGCTTTGGGAGGGCATAGAGTGACAGAGAGGATAAGTACAACGCGGACAATGCCCCAATCAGGAGGCTAAGTGCAGTTTATGTTCGCCCAGGTAAAACTAACTAATTAAACGGAGTAGCCCGTCAAACGTACAAGTACCTGCTAAAGAGCTTAATGGTATAAATACACTTACCTCTTCAAGCCTAAGCGGTTCCTCAAGGCCAGCAGCTATCCTCTCCCTTTTCTCCCGTTCTTTTCTCTCTTTCTTCTCCCGTTTCCGTCTCTCTTTCTCCCCGTCCCGCTCTTCCCCACCGCCAACGTCGCCGCCCGTCAACACAGCTGTTTTCTTCATAAAATTGAACATGGCGACTTGGCTCTGTAACAAAGGAGATCATAAATATATTTTTAATATAGTTAAGAACACAATTTGTAAATACACTCGTTTTACGATTTTTTCTGGTGTCGTACCGAAATTAGTTTTACAGCCGAAACCGTAGCCAAATGTCGTTTTCGGACTAGATTTCGACCGAAATTGAAACTAAACGGCAATTAAAACCGAAACTAAGTCGTAATTCGGTCGGACATCATTTTTTAAGCTATTGCATAGCTTCTATCGCGGGCCTGGAGCGTGGAGACCGAATCCAGAAATTCCGTAACGAAAATAACCTAACACCCCCCACTCCGACCGGCACAGCGGTGATACTTTTTAGTTTTTTTTATTATTTTACTTAAATACACACATCAAAAGTGTCTAGGGATCAAGCATTTTTATGCGGATTTCTTGAGATTGAGATGTGGCTTTGTAATAAATTTATGATTTTATAAATTTATATGGATCCTTTTTGGTGCATTTCATAATTTGAATCAGGAACTGTGAATCAAATTCGAGTAAAAGATGAAAATCAGCTGTCAATATTTTCCCTATAAAAACATACAACGCATTGAAGACATTATTAGTGCTACTGTTTCCCTACTACTGATTAAAACCAACGTTATTATGGAGCGGCGACGTCATTTAAGCAGGGAAGAAATGCTCAGAGCCGTGGGAATGATAGAAGCTGGTTCCCGGCAACGTACTGTGGCTTTAGCTCTGAATACAAGTCAGAGTGTTATCAGTCGACTTTGGACACGTTACCGAAGCACTGGTACCGTGGCTGAGCGCCATGGAGGACGGTATCGCTGCACCACACGGAGACAAGACCGATACATTCAAATCTTAACTCGAAGAGGTCCAACAATAACCGCCATGATGTTAGCCGTGAGGCTTCATCACTCTTCAGGGAACTTAATTAGCGACCAAACAGTCAGAAACCGCTTGCATGAAGTGAACCTTCATTCCCGAAGACCGCTACGGGAACCACCTATAGCAATGCACAATCGTAGGATTCGATATCAATGGGCTCTTGAACACAGAAATTGGGCAGAAGAACAATGGCGTTTCGTGTGCTTTTCTGATGAGTCTCGTTTTGGTATGAGACCGGATACAAGACGTATACGACACTGGAGAACCCCTGGACGCCAACAGCGATTAAAATCCTGCCAGGAAGTCCATCCTTATAGTGGTGGAACCATCATGGTATGGGCGGGTATTTGGATCGGCGGAAGAACTGAGTTGATTTGGATCAGAGGCAACCTCAACGCTCAAATTTATGCTGAGACGATTGTATCAGACGTCATCGTTCCTCTACAAGTGCAAATCGGTCCCTTATTTCAGTTAATGCATGATAATGCACGACCGCACACCGCAAGAGTTGTAAGACAGACTCTCGCCGCAGCTAACATCAATGTCCTGCCCTGGCCTGCTCAGTCGCCAGACTTGAACCCGATTGAGCATGCATGGGATATGCTACAGAGAAGAGCTCTGCCGAATATGGAGGGTATCCAGTCGCAAGAAGACCTTTTTTTGTTGTTGCAACGAACATGGGCGGCCATTCCACAGCGTGATTTGGATGAACTCATTTTGAGTATGCCAAACCGATGTTCTTGTGTTGTTAGTGTTCGCGGTAGAAACACGGATTATTAATTGTTTAAGTTACCCAATAAAATTTTAAAGAAAACTGTTATTTCAGTCTTTTTTTCGAACTTTAATGTTAGTGGTTCAAATGTCAAAAATCCCTTTATTAGGAAAATGGCAAATTTCTTTATTAATGCAAAGGTGACTTGGTTTATCGTTACTGTGACAAACGAAAACACTTTATTTGATGAATCCTTAAAGAAATAAAAAAAAAAAATCAATCAGGAGAAAAGTTATTGCAAAAATATATGTTGATCCCTAGACACTTTTGATGTGTGTATATATATTTTTTAAATATTTTTTTTTTATTAAAAATAAATTAAAATATTTTTTTTGTTGTTTTTTAAGTTGATAAAAAATGCTATGCAATAGCTTTACCGCGGCAGTCCCCGAGTGCCACAGTTTTTTTTTCTCCAAGGCATTTGTAACCTAACCATTTGTATTTTTTTGTTAGAAGCTTATCTCAAAGTGCTAAATGATCGTTTTGAACCACTATCTCCCAATCCTGAGAACCTACCCGATCCGAAAGATCGATTCTGACGACCCAAGTATGACTGGATATCATATTATACTTTTAAAGTATATATAGTATACCTACTGTTATTGTTATTTTACTGTTAAAGGGCGTCTAAACGGGCCATTTTTACGGCAATTTGTGGCGGCACTATTGGCAACTAATTGCTCGGCCAATAATGGCAATATGATTCAGTCTCCTAAATGGGCTACACAACCCGGCAACAATAAAATAGAGAGCGACTGAAACAACAACAAAATAGTCCGGGCAACATTGCGGAAAATCGTTCGCTCAGCAATTGTTCGGCAACCATCAAATCAATGTTGGAGAGTACTGCCATGTTGCCGGCCACAGCATTGCCGTAAAAAATAACCTGTTTAGATGCCCCTTTATAGTTTCGATCGATTTGCGACTGCATCATGTCTACTAAAACGCCAAATTTCATTAATAATGGTGAGTGTTAAAATATGAATTTATTGTCACTTGGACATTAATGTATTATGAGAATAATATAGATTCATATAAAATAGTTTCTATTGCTTCCTAACAAGTTTTATAACAGTTATAAAATAAAATACAATGGGCCGTAGATTTGGTAATAAATGAACCAAAACGGAACGCCAACTTTCAATTCAAATACAGTTAATTTAAAACGAAACGTATCAATTAAGGCGGGCTCTGTGGCGCGGTGGGAGTGTGACCGACTGCTACGCAAGAGGTCGTGGGTTCGATTCCCACACGGGACACCGCTTTGTGTGATCCACAAATTGTTGTTTCGAGTCTGGGTGTACCTACTTTGTGTCCGTGAATTGAATGTTTGTAAAGTCCCCCGCGACACAGGGCTTGTACCCTAATGCGGGAGTCGTCTTTTTTAATAAATAAAAAAATCGGTTGTCTGTAAAGTCGGTTTACTGACGATAGTTGAACGTGACAACGTCATAAGAAAATACTGATGGAATGGTTTCCTACCGAACGCGGAGGCCGATTGTGCCTCTTTGTCGCTCGTTCCGCGCTCTCGCTTGCACTTAAATGGAACGCCTCAGAGCGAGGTAACGCCTCAAGAGTCATGTTTTTTCGTGCGTTCAGCCGGCTCCATCGAATTATAAGACGTTGTCACGTCAAAAAAAAAACTTTATTGATAACAAAAGGCGGGAAGATAGTTGTGAAAATCCCGGCAAACTGCCAAACGAATAACAAATTGGACTTAACAAAATGGCAAGCAACAACGCGGTAGACCTAGTCGCAGATGGCGATATGATTTAGACAACTTCAAAAAAGATTGGCCTAACACAGCGACTGACAGAGACAGGTGGAGATAGAGTAGGAAGGCCTTGGCCTTACTATGGTTTAAAATTTATTTTGGCGCTTTTTCAAAATGGCGCTTTTCTTAAAAAATTGGCCACCGGCACATTACATTATACAGACAGCACTCAAAACCAAGACAATGGATACAACCCATAGCTTTTGATGAAGTACTTCTCATCTTTGTATCCATTACCTTTGTGCAGCAGAAGCCGCGCCATAAAATTGATGGACGCATCATTTTAGCATTTATTTCGAGCAACAGATAGCCATACACTTTGGCGGGAAAGTAATTCAGAGGCGAGGATTGGGTGAGCTAGATTTTTAAACAATCAAAATAAATATGCTTTGAAGGAATATGACGCACGTAGAATGCTAAAATTGTGATACATCGGACATTCGACAAATTTTACGAAATTGTGCATAAAGCATTCCACTGATCGAACATATCTATGGATTAGCTGTCCCGCGCAACTTCGTCTGCGTAAATTTTCCCCGTTTTTGCAACATTTCTCATTGCTGCTCTGCTCTTATTGGTCGTAGCGTGATATTATATAGCCTATAGCCTTCCTCGATAAATGGGGTATTCAACAGTGAAAGATTTTTTCAATTCGGATCAGTAGTTACTGAGATTACCGCGTTCAAACAAACTCTTCAGCTTTATAATATTAGTATAGATTAATTTGCGATGGACGAAATTACACCTTCCCTCAGTGTCCTATCGTGATTAAGGGACCCCCTTTGCCCCAGAAGGTCATTTCATCATAGTAAAGCCGCACGAGCTTGCCAAGGATTTATTGTACTACACGACTGTCCTTTTGGTCTAGTGGTTAGTGTTCACGAGTTTATTCTGTGTCTGCGTGTAATTTATCTATGTATGTTTATCAGTTGTCTGGTTGCCATAGTACAAGCTTTGCTTGTTTGGGATCGGATGACGTGGTGTAAGTTGTCCCAAGATATTATTATTACGTAGGTAGTACAGCAAGTCTTCGATCGACTAATACAGACCTCTAATCATTTACCAATCGATTTATTTGTTTTTATTAGAATGAGGATAACACTTTCCTGTATGTAATTGATTTTATGTTCTGCACATCAATTAGACCTACAAAGTCATACTCATGTGTTCAATGAAGCCCTGGGGCTCGCAAAGCCTCTGTGAAAGTTCCGCAAATAATGGCCAAAATAATTTATATAATTTCATAGCACAAACGAAAACAAAGTAAAATAAAATAAAACCAGTGTTTTATTTATTAGGGCTCCGTTAAATATTTAATTGCAATAGTTTCAATCGCTGATTTTTTATATACATTTTTTTTTTCTTTTTTTTTTATATTTTGGGACAACTCACACAAAGCTATCTGATCCCAAACTAAGCAGAGCTTGTACTGACAACCAGAAAACCAATAAACATACTTATATATTTCTAAATACATACATATCATAGATTAATAACACCCAGACACAGAATAAACCATCGTGCTTATCACACAAAGTTTTATCCTGGGTGGGGATCGAACCCACGACCTCTTGCGTAGCAGTCGGATACACTCCCACCGCGCCAGAGAGGTAGTCATATATGCTGATAAAGTTAGTGGACGTCTGCCTTAGAAGACCATACTTTTCCAATGTACCCATTATGCCATAAATACGGGTCGTTGAACTTCAAAAGATCATTAGAGGTAGCAAAGACAACAAGTTATCTAATCTCCAAAGGCCGCAATAATGTTTAGCAGTTGATGAGGGAGGCAGTATGAGTTAATTGTCATGTTTCTTGTATTATTTTAAGTGGATTTTAATTTGTAAGTATTTTCCTTAACAATTAGTTACTTCATTTCCAATTAGTGTTGTCCTACTATCGTTTGACTTTCGATAGGTGCCCAGTACTAACGTAAAAAAAAATCAAAATAAGAATTTCGATAAAGATATTCTTAAAAATCACTCTTTTCAAACTGCCAATTTTACAATGTTTGAATGTTTATAAACTTGATATGGGGGTAAGGTGCTGTCACTAATATACTATACACCATATTAACGAGTAATGTAGCAACAATGTTATTTTCTATAAATATATTAATATTTTCTTTGGTTTTTAAGGTTAAGCTGCCAGATCAGAATATATTTAAAGAAAGTAATTTAGTTTTATATATACATATACATATATATATATATATATATATATAAAATAGCCGACAGTATCAGTATCAGTACAATGCTAATTTATTTATCTAAAGTAGTCAAATATTAATAAGATCGATTTATTTAAATACCCACAATCGATAGTATTTAGTAGGATTGACCGACATTGTATAAATCACGTTTATTTGTAATATTAATTGGACAGATGCGTAACTTTATATGGTTTAATTTAAAATATATATATATATATATATATATATATAATGTGTGATTATGGGCCCACATAACTAGCAATCCTATTAACCCCTTCAGCTAAGCTCAATGACTTGTGTTAAGAGTGGGTTCACGTCGGTAGTATAATAGGTACCTATTGTACCCATCGTCGAGATGCTCACATTTGGAGCCAATGTTGGTAATAATTTGCAACCCCTACCCCCTCGTTCGAGCAACTGACACTTGTCGCGAATGAAGTCGTGATTTCGAACTGTTGAGGCAATAATGCTTTATTACGTAGTCTTCTCTGCTCGCAGTCTGTATACCACAAGAAATAAACACAAGCGATATTACCGTACTAAAATAACAACAATAAACATACCAGTCCGTTACTTATTGTACGTTTACACTGATTGCATCTGAAGTTTACCAAGTAACTGTCGATGCATTCTGCGCGTACAACGGCCGTGGTTACGTTACTAAACACCGAGAGCGCAGACGTAAAGATTAATAGATATGCTCGAGCAACGCACTCATAGATATCGCTCACGGCCGTGGAATCTCGGAACACTCTCGGAACAAAGTGGTCCGAGATACTGTGTCTGTAACTGACGTCTATGTGTGTTGCTCGGCTCGTGTTGTATGAATGAAGCTTTAATTCCGTAACTAGTTGACCCGTGCAACTTCGTCTGCGTAAATTTTCCGTTTCTGCTCTGCTCCTATTGGTCGTAGCGTGATGTTATTTGGCCTTTTTCGATAAATGAGCTATCCAACAGTGAATTATAGTTTAAATTCGGACCAGTAGTTCCTGAGATTATCACGTTCAAACAAACAAAGAACCACACGAAGTCTTCAGCTTTATAATATTAATATAGATATTCTCGGTGCTTTGTACCATACAAACGTGTCAGGCTTTGTCACACATTCACGCGTTTGTTCTTTAAATACGTGAACAGAGCATGTCAAGTCGACCCGTGACCACGATCGGTGCAATTCGATCGAAACGTCGGGTAAATAAAACCTTTAAATAATTCACACGATTAAGTCCCGAAATATATCTAATATGTATAAAAATCGCGAAAGTTTAAAAACAATGTCAAGTAAAGTCAAAAATCAAGTCAAAATACTCCATTCATTTAGGTTACAAACGCAACGCTTATGAACGTCAGACAAAATTTGGAATAGAATGCCAACATTTAATGCCAAGTTCGCAAGAGTAAAGCCGTGAGAAAAGAACTTGGCAATAAAAACTCATGGCCACCTTTTTTAAATGCTATTATTTACAATATATTTGTATATATACAGTAAAGCCAGTAAGGTGCTGCAACCATTACCAATCATAACCATAGTAAGTAAACTGTATAATCTAGTTTTAAATGATTAGCCTCCTACGGTGTGAATGGGAGCAGCAACTTACAAAAATACAGAAGAGGGTAAAGGCATGTTATCCAGTCATTTGGTACTTTTTACCTGGAAAGATATAATAGATTATGACGAGCTCTATCCGAATGTTACCTTTGCCACCTCGTACCTTTTAAAAAGCTCGCGCCGCCATTTTGAAGAAATTACTCAAACTCAAACATCTTTATTTCGTAAAATCAGGGCAAAGATTATTTGAAAATGACAAATTAATACATACTAAAAAAATTATAAAATTATGATTGTTTTAAAAAAAACAAAATGAGGTTAGGCGGCAGTTCCAAGTGTAAAGCTCATGAGAAGAAGTACTCCTAAAATCAGTTTGGTTCGACACATTTTTGGATGAAAATAATCAGTACCTACTTGGTTTGTTTTCTTAAAAAGAGATTGATTTGACTTCAAAGTCAAAATTTTTATTATTTGGTTGTACACGTACTAGGGATACGATCATGGCGTCGTCGAACGATTCACACAGGATATTGGCAATCGTTCAAACGACCATGGCAGGAATATTTAACGCTATTGTGACGCATCCCTAAATTTAGTCATCTTTGATGTCAGACAGGAAAGTCTAAATCTACCTTTATAAATACCTTAATACGTCAAAACTACATTAACTTTATTTTTAGAATGTTGACGGGAAAAAATATTTCTGATATTGAAAATACAAAACAATTTAAAATTCCCCGCTCCGGCTTCGCACGGGTATAAAATATATGGATGTTATTATACATAATAAACCTTCCTTTTCAATCACTATCTATTAAAAAAAACCGCATCAAAATCCGTTGCGTAGTTAAAGATTTAAGCATACATAGGGATATTTGTTTTATACTATGTAGTGATATACTCTAAAAAAATATAAAAACAAGCTAAATTATTAAAAAACAATAAACCGACTGTTTAAAATTAATAACTAAAATATTTTGGCGCCAAAAAACTGCCATTTTATTTTTTTCTAATATTGATGTACCCAGTATCACGAATGTAACTATATGATACCTATTAAACTAAAATCCATCAAGCTGTTTAGGCTCTAAGGCGTCCCAAGAAATAAACATACATACATACACTCTAAAATCATAACCCTACTTCTTGCGCAGTCGGGTAAAAACAACTATCCTTCTTGCGCGTTCGGGTAAAAATATAACCCTCCTTCTTGCGCGTTCGTGTAAAAACATAACCCTCCTTGCGCAGTCGGGTAAAACTATAACCCTCCTTCTTGCGCAATCGGTAAAAAACATAACCCTCCTTCTTGCGCAGTCGGGTAAAAACATAACCCTCCTTCTTGCGCAGTCGGGTAAAAACATAACCCTCCTTGCGCAGTCGGGTAAAAACATAACCCTCCTTCTTGCGCAGTCGGGTAAAAACATAAAAGTTGAATGATAAAGGCTGTGTAACTCTCACACTTGAGCCCACCTCACCCTTTCCCTATAATAACATTCTAGATCCTCTAATGTATTTCAATATTTTATGTTGTTAGAAGAGAAAACTTCGATTCGATTTGTACAACAAACAGTAGAACAGATGCAAAAAACCATTTTACTAACATTTTTATAAATGAATCCCGTCACTGTGACATTTAGTGCCCCGTAGGCTGTGTCGCAATTCCAAAAGATGCAAAGTCCACAATGTTCTGTCCCCTGACCTCTTGCACAACGCTGAACCCACAAACAGCTTTATAAATTCAGTGTAACCAGATTTGCCTTACAGTTATTTAGCTACACAAAAAAAACTACAGTATCGCTTTCTAAACAGCAAATTATCGAATTAATCGACTTACAAGATAGTAACTACCATTTAAATCAATCATCAAATATTATACAACATTAAACCTGCTCAAATAAAAATCGAAACAAAAATTTTAATTATAATTTTATAGTCCAAGATCACGCAGCAAGATTTCTACGTCCATCAATTTTTTTACGACAATTACTGTTATAAACAAAACTACGTGTCTACTTGTCCATTAAATTTTAGGAGCATTTTTTTTCTATTACGTAATTAGCTATCTAGGTATAGCAGAATAGCAGATACTACTTCACGGGTCCGTAGGTTTAATAGAAACCATTTATCATCATCCACCTTAATATTAAAATATAGTATACCTACTGTCATTGTGTATCCTTTACTGTTAAGTTAAACCGGCCATTTTTTACGGCAATTTGTGGCGGCAATGCTTTGGCCGGCAACATGACAGTACTCTCCAATATCGATTTGATGGTTGCCGGACGATCGTTGAACAATCTATTTTCCACAATGTTGCCCGGCCAATGTTGTTGTTGTTTCAGTCGCCCTCTATTTTATTGTTGCCGGGTTGTGTGGCCCGTTTAGGAGACTAGATCATGCGCCATACAATTGTAGACATATTGCCATTATTGGCCGAGCAATTAGTTGCCAATAGTTCCGCCACAAATTGCCGTAAAAATGGCCCGTTTAGACGCCCCTTAAAGATTTGTCATGCCTGTCACTTACAATATTTTTTTATTTTGGTATTTTGTATGCCTACAAGGGCAAAACATGTAGCACCTACTTCAAAAATAACACCTTGCATGCAAGCTTTTATATCTTGTACTGTATACTCATGTTTTATACAAAATAAGGAATCTTGAATCTTATGCTTTGATCCCAACTTATTTGAGGTCCTCGTAATATGTTACATCCTTTAATATTTTCCTGTCAGACATTTCTGTGCTCACATCGTTTCGAGCCCTGGCAGCTTTTATACAATCATTTCTTTTATATAGTCTACCTCTATCTATTCGTACATTCTTCTACACTCATGCTTTGATATTTTATTACAACATGTACCTATGTTTTTTTTTAAATTGTTTTTGTTTTATAAAGAGTCCCACATTACTAGCAATCTTGTTAACCCCTCCAGCTAAGCTCAAAGGCTTGTGTTAGGAGTGGGTTCACGTCGGTAGTATAATGGGTAGGATTCGAATTCGCGACCTCATGATGCAAGACCGATGCCTTAGCCATTAGGTAAAGTCGGTTTACGGACGATAATTTTACGTGATAACATCGTAATAAAACATTGACGACATATCGCCATTCGCGTTGCCTAGCAACCAATCAATAATGTTAGTTCAAATTGCATCGCATGTGATGTCGCTGCAATCGCCATTCGCTGTCGCTTAGAAACCAATTAATAACGTGACTTTTTTAGACACTATCGTACGTCATAGATTTATAAGACGTAATCACGTCAATAATCACAAAATGTATTTGAAAGTTTAGTATTATATTTTTGTCTATGAAGTTATAAAATTTACATAGAAATCAAGAAGTCGGATCTTTGGCTATCATTGCCATGTTTAGCACGGCTTTTAAACTAGTGTAAAAAAGTTATTAGCATAGATAATGTCAAGAAGTTGCATAATTATACGTATTGTATTAATTAATAAGGAATGCAATGACTCATATGACATTATAGCAAGGTTATGTGCCAACATTTTAGATTGTTATTGTAAACAACAGATTAATAATGTTGATAAACATAAAAATTATAAACTACCTACAGGTCTTCAGTCTGTTCGTGACCACAGCCATAGCAATACGGTGGAAACGTCAGACATTAAAAAATGACAATATTCAAGCGATTATGATCGAAAATTATTAATTCGAATGAAAGTTGACTTAACAGCCAAAATACTAATTATAATGACGTTAATAACAGTATTTTAACTAACGGATATTAATTTGTCTTCATAAATTCCATTTTGAAATTTATAAAAGACAAAACATTGGCTAGTTAAAAATGTTAATATCCTAATATTATAAATGCATTTTGAAGTTGGTGTCATGAAATAGTAGCCTTTACGTTTTATTCGGCACCAACTTCAAAATGTTTAATTTGTTTTTGTTATTCTAGGTGTATTATTTTTTGCTTTTTAGTTGCCTTGTATTTATTTTGGAAGTTGGTAAAATTTTTTGCATATTTTGTTTACAATTATAAATCGATGTAACCAATCCTATAAAAATTGGTAATACTATTACTATAATCTTCTAGTAACATCACAAGTCAAACAACATTTAAGGACACGTACACACAATCCTTTGCTATCGAGCGGGCAATTACGGTTAGTGAGCAATGACCCGGTTAGTATAGACACGGTGATGGAGTCACCCTGTCTGTACTAACCGGACTACAGACTGACGTCACGGGCATGTGTCAACACTAAGGAATTAAATTGTATAGCGTTATACTTAGCTGTGAACATGATGACAGCTGAATTTGCCATTATGACGTCAAAATCCATGACTTTGATGCGCCAAGATGGCGTGCATTTGAAAATGCTCAAATCAGTCTGTTATTTAAAATGTTCGTTCATAATAATAAGTAGTAGTTTTTAGCATTGCTTAATTTTATACAATTATATAAATATTATATCGATGTAACCTATAATATTAGAATTGTCAATATTATTACTTTAAGTAATATTCAAATAACATTACAAGTCAAACAACATTTAAGGACACGTACACACAATCCTTTGCTATCAGGCGGGCTATTACGGTTATTGGGCAATGACCCGGTCGGTTAGTATAGACACGGTGACTCCACATACTGACGTCACGGGCATGTGTAAACACTAAGGAATCAAATTGTATAGCGTTATATTTTCTGTAAACACGATTACAGCTGAGTTTGCCATTATGACGTCAAAATCCATGACTTTGACGCGTCAAGATGGCGTGCATTTGAAATGCTTAAATCAATTTGTCATTTAAAATGTTCATACATAATAATATGTAGTAGTTTTAGCATTGCTTATTTTTCTACAATTATATAAATATTATATCGATGTAACCTATAATATTAGAATTGTCAATATTATTACTATAAGTAATCTTCAAATAACATCACAAGTCAAACAACAGTTAAGGGGACGTACACACAATCCTTTGCTATCGAGCGGGCTATTACGGTTATTGGGCAATGACCCGGTTAGTATAGACACGGTGACTCCACGTGCTGACGTCACGGGCATGGGTCAGTAGCTATACTAAGGAATTTTATTGTATAGCGTAGGTACTTGATATGGTGTAAGTGCTTTGTACCGCTGGGGGTCGGGTGTCATCAAGTTAATGTATAGTTCCTCTTACATTACAAGACAAGTTAATATTTATGTTTCTACTAGTTTTTTCCGCGTTTTGGCGGCCATTTTTATGTACAAGCTGACTGGCCTGTTGGTCTAGTGGTTAGTGACCCTGACTGCTAAGCCGGAGGTCGTGGGTTCGATCCCCACTTAGGATAAAACTTTTTGTGATGAGCACGATGGTTTATTCTGCGTCTAGGTGTTATTATTATTATTTTTTTTTAATATAAAAACATAACTAGCAATGTGGGATTGAGTTCCACATTACTAGCAATCTTGTTAACCCCTCCAGCTAAGCTCAAAGGCTTGTGTTAGGAGTGGGTTCACGTCGGTAGTATAATGGGTAGGATTCGAACCCGCGACCTCACGATTGCGAGACCGATGCCTTAGCCATTAGGTTACCGCCGCTTTAAATATTTATTATTTATAATATGTATGTATTTAGATATATATAAGTATGTTTATCAGTTGTCTGGTTGCCATATGACACTGCCTCACACATTACCAATACTTACCGCAATGGTCAATAAAACAATAACATCGGGTATTTTTCCGGACCTGTGGAAGTTGGCGCGAGTAAAACCATTACCCAAGATAAGTAATGTCGAAACATACAAAGACCTCCGACCGATTAGTATTTTACCGGTTGTATCAAAATTGGCCGAGAGAATAGTTTGCACTCAACTTACACGCTACTTAGAGGAAGGCAACATATTGCCGAATATACAGTCTGGATTTCGTAGCGGTCATAGTACAGAAACCGCGCTAGCGCATGTTACCGACGACATTATTTGCGCCTCGGATTCGGGTATGGGCTCTATTCTAGTGCTGCTCGATTTTTCACGAGCGTTCGACTGTATAAATGTAGATCTCCTTTTAGCTAAAATGTCATACTATGGTTTTTCGCAATCAGCATGTAAGTGATTTGCTTCATTTTTAACTAACAGGCAGCAATTTGTAGTTACAGAGGACGAACAAGGAAGTGAACCTATTTCCGCGATTAAATCTGTTAACCGAGGTACACCACAGGGATCGATAATCTCACCGCTTTTATTTATTTTATATACATCAGACCTATGTAAACAATTAAAATATTGTAAAATGCATTTGTACGCTGATGACACACAAGTATACTATTCTTTCCCTCTAAAGGAAACCAAAAACGCAATAAAATTAATTAATGAAGATTTGAATATAATTCACAATTGGGCTATAAGAAACAACTTAGTTTTAAATCCTAATAAATCAAAATATATAGTTTTAGGCACAAAGAAACAATGTGAGACTGTCATATGTTACGATCCAAATATAAATATAGACGGGTTGCGAGTAGAGAGAGTAGCTACTGCAAAAAACCTCGGTCTTTTGATGGACAATGAGTTGCGATACGTGGAGCATATTAACCTAAAAATTAGAAATGCTTTTTTACCGACTCAAAGTAATTTACGGATTGAGGGACTGTCTGTCTGAAGGAACAAGGGTTACACTTACAGAGTCTTTAGTACTGTCACAGTTTAATTACTGCGATTCCGTGTATGGCCCGAGGCTGTACGCTAAAACAGCAAATGCCATTCAACGCGTTCAAAATGCTTGTGCACGATACTGCTTCGCTATACCTAAACGTACACACGTCACTCCTTTTCTCAACAATAATCGTATTCTTAAGATGTGCGGACGCAGAGACTTACACCTAGCGTGTCTCATTCACAGAGTCGTACACAAAGAGAAGCCGGCTTACCTCTTTCACAAGATAGACTGGGAAAAAAATGTTCACATTTTAAATACACGGAGCAAGTGTCAAAATAAGATCGCTTTACCGAGACACAAAACTTCATCATACAGGGGCAGTTTCAAGTTCGCGGCTGCTAAAATCTGGAATGACCTACCTCCACCATTAATTAAAAAAAACAGATCTTTCAATAACTTCAAATTGTATCTGAAAACAATACTTTTAAATAATCAAAAAAATAATTATTAATAAATATACAATTATGTATGCAATTTTAATTATATTTATTTATATTCAATTAGGTATATTCCTCTACTTTTAATTTAAAAATATATTATAATAGTTAATGTTTGATTCGTTTGCGATCCCGTGTTTGTTATTTGTTATGTATTTGTCGTATTTGCGAACTGACGCATACGCGGTGCGCTCTAATCTCAAACTTTTATATTAATAATATTACTCTTAGTAGGATTGTTACGACTAATCGGTCGCAAAAAGACCGATTAGTCGGTCCACTAGTCGACCAAACCGATTTATTTTCTATTATACTGTATTGACGATTCTATAACATTCACAATTCAAATACAATAATTGCATTTTTGAAAGATAGAAAAATTTGAAGTCCAGACCCAGGAATCGAACCCGAGACTTCCGTAGCCAAACCGAGGCCAGAAGCGAACCACCTATCTGGACTATGTTACTAGACCTCAAATTTTTCTATCTCTCTAGTAAATAATTGGCAAGAAATGCCTACAAAAATAACTTCAATTCACAATTCAAAACGTGTCAAACGGACCTCTTTTCGAGACCTCAAAATGCAATAGGCATTTGTCTTGGGCCAACATTATATCCGTCTGACTCATCTACATAGATAACGGTACCACATACAAAGAATCCTTAGTTATGTGTTAAGCATTTTATGAGTTCAAAGTTTTTGTGGTTTCTGTATGCGTTGCCTCAGGCATAACTGTAATGGTACGTGTTTTGAATATCGTAGTAAGTACTCGTGTAGTATTGTGTTTGAGGGGTCTCTGACTCAGTGGCGACCGAGCAAATCCATATATCTGCAAGGTTCAGCAATGTTACCACTGTCGGTCAATAGATGGGTGACCGTTTTCGAACATTGTCTACCCCTCCGTGCCTCGGATAACACGTTAAGCCGTCGGTCCTGCGCCCAATCTCTTTCCGGTCGTGTCGGATTTCCGTCCCATCGGGTTATCAGAGTAAGGGAATAGAGAGTGCAGTTGCGTCTGCGCATACACGTGTGCACTATTATATCTCCTGCATAGTTGGCTCACTGAGCTCATTTGGAGGTTGAAACTCCCGAAATTGCAAAAACGTAGGTAGGAACATAGTAGACTTGGTCAGTATTGGCTTTTTCAATAGGAAAAGTAGAAGGAACCAGATCACGCGGCAGAGTCCCTATGCGCTGGACTGACCAAGTCAAATTCGCAATAGGAAGCCGCGCATCTGACTGCGCCAGACTGTCTGCCAAGACAGGTGAACAGGGAGAGATGGCTGGAGTCCTCTTCTACCATCGTTGCGGACGTAACCACGACCGCTCTGCCAAGAGCGAAGCGACAGAGAAGAACCTAAAACCCCCACCCGAAGTTACGATCCCCCCGAATAATGATCTTGGGTATTTGTTTATTGGGTAAATGTTGTACCCCTTAACGAGAATTGCGCGGACGGAGTATGAAATTATGTAACGAATAAACTCAAGAAGTACTGGACCGATTATCGGAAAATTAGAAGTCCTAACGAAAACGGCATTCATATAAGTGGAGAAAAGTCCTTGCAAAGCCGGAGCGGGCCGCTAGTACATCTATACTAATATTATAAAGCTGAAGAATTTGTTTGTTTGAATGCGATAATTTCTGGAACTATTGGTCCGAATTGAAAAATTATTTTACTGTTGGATAGCCCATTTACCGAGAAAGATTATAGGCTATATAACATCACGCTACGACCAATAGGAGCAGTAATAAAAATGTTGCAAAAAGGGAGAAAATTTACGCAGACAAAGGTGGGCGGGTCAGCTAGTACAAAATAAATATACAAGCCATCTTGGCAACGGCTAGAACAATTTGATCAAGTTTTGAATTCGCATTACATTGTTATTAGTTAGTAAGTAGTTTTGCTCTCAAAGTTTTTCTATATTTTTTGGTTTTTCTTATAACACATAATTTTACAATAATTTTTGTAAAGTTTAACTTCTGTTTACGACGGTATCTCGTAAATTTTACTTGCATTGTTTCTATTTTACAACGATAAAAACACTGTTCATTAATTCAGTTACCCAGCTACCAATAATTTACTATTTCATAATAGCATTGAATGACGAATAAATTAAAAGATTAATGAAAATCATCGGCTGACACATTATCTAGAATGATACATCAGAACGCATTGTATGATTGTACGTTAATTACACTTTCATGATTAAAACATGAATGCAGTATTTAATGTGCGTCAAACACGATCATAATACTGATTATCAAGCTATTAATATTGTACGAAAATAAAATAAAGTAAAAACACTATTAATCATATTTTTATTTGTCATATTACACATTTTTAATAAAAATTATAACATAGTCCTAAATAGTATATTATGTACTAGCTTAATTGTGCCCGCGGCTCTCTAACGTATGATGCCGCTATTTAAATGGAGAGATCAAGTTCAATCTTGGTGTTTGTTGCTATCTCTCAAATGCATTTGATTGTGTGGTGCATAATACACTTCTGCTGAAACTTAGGCATTACGGCATAATAAGTACAGCTCTTATCTTGTTGCTTCTCATCTTAATAAGCGAACACAGTATGTTTATATTAATGGAATAATGTCTTCCAGATCACCAAACGAAGAGACCAAGACGGGCGTGCCACAAGGATCAATTCTAGGTCCTTTAAATTTTTGGTGTATATAAATGATTTGCGAAACCAATCGTAAAAACGATTATTCTGACGAAGTAAATAGGTCCCTTGCATTAGAACTTGGAATGCCAAGTTCGCAAAGCAATGGGTAAAGCCGGAGAAATGTACATGTAGATTCAGGTCTTATCACAAGCGTCGTTTTAACTTCCTAAGTGAATAAAGATTTTTTTGATTTTAAAACAATTTGGACTATTTCGCTGCAAATTTTCATTTTTTTTTGTTCTTATGAACCTTTCGAGTACTTCTATATTTGAAAAAAATTACAAATTGTTTTTGAGCCCGCATTATAAGAAGGTTACCTCCTGTACTCTCGGTATTTTGTGCAGCCAGCGGCTTGGGTGGGCTATGCTATAATAACTAATAAACGTCTAAGTATGATATATTACAGTAAATATGATTAATTCGAGATTATGCATAATAGCTAGGCATTATAAATAATGACAAGTCGGGTAGTAAATGTGACAAATTAATCACTGTAACTAGCTATTGTTTATAATAGATTGATCTCAGTAAAAGTACCAATCACGAGTTCATGATGACGGATGATGATTGGTGATGATGGTTAGTAATCATTATTGATGACAACGGTTGATGATAAACGGTATTAATGGTGACACTGATGATTGATAACTATCAAGTTTGTATGGGTCAAACTTTATCGCCAAAATCTTTAGAATCTGGCGCTGCGGGAAGTGCAATCTCTACGCCCTTGCGTAGCAAAGCGCTGGCACCTAAGCTGGCCTACTCAGCCTCGGCTTGCTGCCGCTATTGTTCGCATGGTGCCGGCACATAGTTACAGCGGACGGAGGATGCTCTCCCTCCGCGCCTCCGGTTCTAAACAGCACCCTCGGGGTGTCACAAACAAGTACCATATGAAGTAGGGATGGGTTTATTCGGTTTTGTCATAGTTTTAAGCTTTATTTACAACACACCTACTACAAGTTTCGAATGATATTTATCCCCTTTTATTACATTACCTAAATATTATACATAATAACTAGGTAAAGTGATTAATTCGGACCTTATAATAACAATTTCTAGTAACTATATATAATCACTAAATTAATCAAATTTACTATAACATAATACATTCGCGTGAAATTATCGCGTAGATAAATAAATAAACAAGCGTATTTAGTAAGAAAAATGCTTTTCAAGTATGTAGTTATGTATCAAAGAAACGATAATAGTTTTTTATCGAGATCAGCTATCTTGTTGAGTCATTGAATCGCCTCCATTCAATTATATCGAAACTTTTTGCATTGCAAGCCTTAATGAGCGCGCATTGTGCAAAAAAAAAATACAACACTGAACGCGTGTCCATGGATACAAAGATTTATTTTTTTATATTTAGAATGTAATGTGACGTCATTTAGGAGTTAGGATCACAAAGGTGTGGTCCTTTGTCGTTTTTTGAAACCGTTACATAGGTACCTTAGAATTGGGTTCTACTTTGCAACGAGTTTTTAAATTACCGTCAGTTTAGAAATATATGGCGAATTTTTTTATATACTAGGAGAAAATCGCCATAAACCAAAGAACACTAACGAGCATTTATACATATAGGTATATTATAATACGTTATGGCATGAAATAGAATTTATCCCATTGTTGGTATAGATTTCTTCCAAGTAAGGAAAGGTTTCTACCTACCTGATCACGCTTGAACTTAGATTGGTGATCACAGATTGACGTCAGATGACATACATGTAGGTTATACTGTTATTCATCACCTGAATTTCCTTAGTCTCCCTTTACGACATCAATAAAAAGTAATAGGAGGACATTATTCTAAATCGAGCCGTGTGGCTCCCACACGGTTTACGTTCCATAAAGTAGACATGCATAATATGTTGGTAGGTATTCAAATATAAATACTAACCCATTTAGAGAGTCTACACAAATGATGATTCTTACTAGAATAAAAATCCATCATAAACCAATCACTTTCACACACAAAACTATTTATAACACTTAAAGATACATCCAAGGAGTTACAACCATATTAAAAAATAAAAACGTCACTCGAAACCATTGACGTCGAAATGCAGAACGTTCAATTTCAAAAATGGAACGTGTAAACGGCAGTTTATTTATTTTTTTCTGACAGCTATCATAAAACAGGCACAGGGCACGATCACAAAGCGACATTCATCACGGCGCCGCTGATATTGGCAACTGGCACGTAAGACGACGCGTGCGCAACTTGCAACAATACCTCGGAATGCGGTGCAACCCGCTCTGTATTAATTACTATGGCTACTTGTCACAATCCAGAGTTAATTTGCAAAAAAAAAATAACACAATGTCCAAAATTACAATGAACATTTAGATGTAGTTTTTAGGGTTCCGTAGCCAAAGGTTAAAAACGGAATCCTATTATTAAGACTCCGCTGTCCGTCTGTCCATCACATGCTGTATCTGTATAGGAGTTAGTTTTGTAAGCTATTTTTAATGTTTATTTTAGCATGACGTTTCCCAAACAGATATAAAATAAAATAAAACCATGACATGATGAAACGGGTCTTAATCGCGTAAATATTTTATTTTAAGGCTAAATACTTTTGTGTTTATGCCCGAAGTTTCGACCGTATTGCAACGGCCGTGGTCACGGGTAGACTGTCAATAACACAAAGGTCTTTAACCTTAAAATAAAATATTAAAGTGATTAAGGCCCGTAGCTTATAAAATTCTATAACATTTACAAATCGCGGTAAGTTTACGAAAATATAATACATGATTATTAGGACTATATACGAAATAGATGGCTGGTGTTTCTAACTTATTATAATCCGACTGTTGTAGAACACCGGGGTCTAAAAATATTGTTTATCGTAGTGGTAGCCATTAGTAAAACTGCTGCTTGATATAAAAATATTTGTTGTTGTAGTCGGGTTGTTAGCAAATATTCTGGGGGTCAATTCAACGGCAATTTTTCTATACTTATAACTTTGGGATCGATCTCAAATACGCATGCGTACGGTGCGCAAGCGTTTTTGACATCGATCCCAAAGTTATAAGAATAGGAAAATTGCCGTTTTAATCGAAACTTAACTGCAACTATACTTCTTTAAATACGTGAATTGGCCTCCTGCTTGTTTAACCGTCATTGTTTATCCAAGCTTTTATTATTCTTACATTTTTTCTGGATATTGACAGGTAACCAATGCGTTTACCATGTTATATCATTGTTACGGGCAAGTGAATGTTCTGTTTATTGGCCTAGATATGGCTAAACGATTCTTGTATCGATAAGCGGCATTTATAATTAATAGACTACGGATTTTCCTGTTTTTGTCTTGAAGGAAGTGAAATGAAGAAAGTGTTGAAAACTTTTTAAAGAAAATGTTTTTTTAGTATTGCTTTTACATCGAAGGTAAGGTTAGTATTTTTGGCGTGTTGTATAAAGGAACATTATAAAAAAATACTATTTATAATAAAGTTTACTCTAAATTTTATTGTATTGAACTTTTTGTTTGAGTATTTTTTTTTTAAAGTTATGAAAATGGCGGCAAACTGTGGAAAAACATTAAATACTTACTAAATAATAATATCTTGGGACTACTCTCACAACGCTATCTGATCCCAAACTAAGCAGAGCTTGTACTATGGTAACCAGACAACTGATATACAACATATATTTCTAATACATACATATTATAGATAAATTACACCCAGACACAGAATAAACCATAGTGCTCATCACAAAGTTTTGTCCTGGGTGGGGATCGAACCCACGACCTCTTGCGTTGCAGTCGGATACACTCCCACCGCGCCACAGAGGCAGTCAATAAATGCTTATCTGACATAAGCATTTTTCAGATATTAAATGCCTTATGTCTTTTTCCAGAATAAAGACAGTTAGGCACATAATGAATGACTCAATAAGATTTTACCAAATTTCAGCAAAATCGACACAATACACAAAAAGTATTCAGATTATATCGACCACGTCAATGACATCATATGACGACAGATCTAAAGCAAAAATACTTTTCACTTATGTATAAGTAAAGTAGGTACATAATAATGTACTTGATTTGTACTCAATTTCAGCATAATCGACAATGTATTCAATTCACTGATAATATCAATTGCAAAACACGCGATTTTGATATTTTTATTCGCTAATTCAAATTTCTGTCGATTCGTTCCGATACCGTATCGTCGACAAAATAAATTGTGATTATTATGGTAGGTTTCATATTATTTTATTATTATGTACTTTGTTCAATACTATTATAGCTGCGTAAACAATAAAACATGTACACTGAATGGTCCAAAGAGTAAACTTTAAACTCGAGCTACCCTCTCACAGACATCTTTATATCCTCAGGACAGTTTGTCACCGACTGAGCTGTCCTAAGGATGCCTCGTGTAGAGGCGAAACACGTGTCGAAGTTTCACTTCGTGGAAGCGGAATATTGCAAGTCAAGGGTCCGGAGGTGCCTACCACTCGACTTGGTAAGAGTACCTGTCACTAATTTTCTTTGTTGCAGGTCTGTCTTTTTCAGTGCGGTCTGTCAATCTATTTCGATTGATGTATAAAGGACATTTCCTAACTACTTCAATCGTGGTGATTCACAGATCGAGGGTGGGTGATGGGATCCCTCCCTTATAATCTACTTTAGATGGATTTCCGCCATGTCACGCCTGATTCAATCGGTTATCTTCAACATGTTTGTCTTCTCCCACCACCTCCGACTCCGAAACCAAAGTTTAAAACTCCGACTTCGGCTCCGATAAAACCACCTCCATAACACTGTCATTCAGATATGATGACAGATACAGTTGGAGCAACGTAACTAGGCCAGACTGAAGTAGGCGACAAGTGGTTGCGCAAATGCATTTTTTGGAAGTAAATGGTGACAGAAAGCGGAGGGCGGGGGCGGTAACTAAACCAGGAGAATTAGAGATGCGATTACGCATTACATTGTCGTAATTAGTATTACTAACTCATGTTTTTTTGTGATTATTTTCGTAAACAAATTGTTTTTCAAAGTTTCTTTAGTATTTACTGAACTGTTCTAAATTTTAACTTTTATGAACTCATTTAAATAGTGTTTTTAAATTGTTGAATTAAAATGTTGTTAGTATTTTTAATCGATTAAATATAATTAATCGTTTTCGTAAGTAATTTTAGGGTCGCATCTCTATGACATTGCCGTGTGGTGCCGGCTTAAGAATAGTACCACCCCATCTCTTCCCGTGGGTGTCGTCAAGGCGACTAAGGGATTTCACACCGAAGGACGGGCAGCAGCGTCCTCTGCGTACTTAAAGCCTTACTGCGATCACCAACCCACTCGCCAAGCGTGGTGATTATGGCAATTACCCCCAGGATCTACATACTAGTAGGTTCTACTGGGGAGACCCGTGCCCAGCAGTGGGCCATCATATGGGTTGATATGTATGTATCTCTATGACATGCGCGAAAGTAATAAAAACCTAACTTCAATCCGGTCAAGTTACGTTGATCGTACTGTATATGATGATGAGATATGATGCATACTGCAATTATCTGAATGACAGTGAAAACTGCATCAAAATCCGTTGCATAGTTTTAAGGATCTAAGCATAAATACATTTTGTTTTATACCAGGTACCTTACCAATGTAAGGATTATTGCGAGAGCCGTCGAAATCAACGTTGGTGGGAGCCACAGGCATCAGCTAGTACGTCTAATAACTAGTTCCACGTCAGCAAGCGTTGAACCATGTAACATTAGACACCTGACAATCATGGCCTCAACAGGGATTGTAGTAACAATTTGATTCGCACGCACAACACAGGGTCAATCACCTCGTTACGCAATCACTGCGGTAATGCTTTTTCATCTGTTTCTATCGTTTGTGTGTAGGGTTGTCGCGTTAGCGTTGAAGAACTGTGTGTGTTAGAGGAAGATAGAAGACATTTTGGGTACGTAGTAACTTGTAAAATATTAACAACTAGCTGTCCCGCGCAACTTCGTATGCGTACATTTTTCCCGTTTTTGCAATATTTTTCATTACTGCTCCGCTCCTATTTGTCGTAGCGTGATGTTATATAACCTATAGCCTTCCTCAATAAACTACCTAACAAAAATTTTTTTTCTTAATTCGAACCAGTAATTCCTAAGTTTACCGCGTTCAAACAAACAAACTCTTCAGCTTTATAATATTAGTATAGATTAACAACCTCTTTCACAGGGTTCCTTCGTCATCTTTTGTTCTGGCTTTTTACAAATTGAGCATTTGAAAAAAACTGTCTTTTTATTTGTGATATCAAAGCATCAATTTTAATTCGCTCTTTTTATTATCAAACTTAGAAAATCGCTATAATTCTGAATCTTTTATGGAAAATTCGTTAGCCGTTAGGAAGACAATATTGTCATTTCACATAATATTGGAGATTTTTTATTATGAAAAATCCCCGAATACGCCCACTAAAACGGTAGTCGTATGAACATACGACTACCGTTTTGGCGGGCGTATTTGCGTTCACAAGCCAATATTAAATACAAAGACTTTGCTGCACATAGGTAGCCCTGAAACCTTCCTTACGTACGCTGATCAATTGTAACAGCTGAGTCAGAAGAAAAAGTCTGCGTCATTGGAACACACGTATGCAAATTAACGTATTATATTATATGAGTACTGTATAATGATAATATCTTAGAGATGCTTCAACTTTATTCAAGGCAGTAGATACCATGTTTTTGGACTCTATTACAAGGTCAGTAAGTTCTAAATTATGTGGCACATTACGATCAGTGTTTCACAAAGTGTTAAGAGTCATCTCCACTCGTTACATACTGCTTATATTTTTGAACTCTATTGCAAGGTTCTTAAAGTTCAAAATTAAGTGGCAAATTAAGGTTACTGTTTTAAATTGTTAGAAGTTGATTACCATTATAGATTCAATGATTCTTCACTCAGTTGTCTATGTAGGATCCGATGTAGGGTACTCGTGCTCGTTCGACAGATTTGGCCTATAATGTAGGTGGTACAATAGTTTTGTTTGGTAACAAAGGTGTAATAGTTTTTGTTGTGAAAGAACCACTAATGAGAAATAGATTATGGAGATATAAAAAATCGTAAAGGCTGCTAAGTGAGGATAAATGCTCTTTTATTAAATTTATACTCTTAAGGCAAAAAACGCAACGAAATTTACAAAACATAACCCGCACAGTCGGGTAAAAATATGAGAAATGAAATTAAATACAATAAACAAAATTGAAATCCGAATTTAAATGTCTACTGTTATTAAGATTAGATCCAACTTAAAGTGGGCATTTATATATAAATACATTTTAAAAGTCTACTAATTGGACATTTACATCAATATCAATTCAACAGCGCCTCGGGTGGTGCGGTGGAAGTATGTACGACATGACCGCTGCGTGAGACGTCGTGAGTTCTATTCCCACACGGGGAACCACCTTGCGTGATCCACAAATTGTTGTTCCGAGTCTGGAATTGAAGTTTGTGAAGTCTCCCGCAACATAGAGCTTGTAACCTACAGCGGAAGATATATTTAAAAAACTGTGGCACTCGGGGACTGCCGCAGTAAAGCTATTGCATAGCATTTTTTATCAACTAAAAAAACAACAAAAAAAATATATATATATTTTTTTTTTAATAAAAAAAATATTTTTTTTTAATAAAAAGTAAAATAATAAAAAAAAAACTAAAAAGTATCACCGCTGTGCCGGTCGGAGTGGGGGGTGTTAGGTTATTTTCGTTACGGAATTTCTGGATGCGGTCTCCACGCTCAAGGCCCGCGATAGAAGCTATGCAATAGCTTAAAAATAATATTCGTCCAAAAACGTCCATGCGTTGCCAACCCTGATTACTCATCACACGACACCCGCTTAGGAACGTAACGACGTAAACGGATGTAAACACACACAAATACTTGCTGTAACCCAAACATTTTGAATTAGCTCCCTATTTTGATCTTCATTTGTATACCATAAGGAAATCATCTAATCATGGTAAACACCTGGCATTGTTTTAATTATTTTACAAGCTTTTATTTATCTTGCCCTGTTAGTTAATTAGTTTGTGTGGTTTAAATCTTGGAAGCTAAATTAGTACCATTTCTTGACGTTCGATTAGACTCATTTTTTAAGATTCCTTAATTATATGCCCCCAAATAATTTGGGAATCCTAAAACTTCATACATGTAACAGAAGCTGAATAAAAAGGTTTTTCAGCAAACATCAACGTGTTCGACAGGAGGCTGATTCACGTATTTAAAGCAGTACAGTTGCAGTTAATATTTTAAGTTAAAACATTAACTGCAAGAGCAAGAATTCGATTAAAACGGCCATTTTCGTATTCTTGTAACTTTGGGATCGATCTCAAAAACGCTTGCGCACCGTACTAGAATGTCGTTATTGCGCTCTCGAGATGCATACTTGACGCATGCGTATTTGAGATCGATCCCAAAGTTACAAGACTACAAAAAGAATACTGACTGCCTCTGTGGCGCGGTGGGAGTGTATCCGACTGCTACACAAGAGGTCGTGGGTTCGATCCCCACCCAGGATAAAACTTTGTGTGATGAGCACGATGGTTTTTCTGTCTGGGTGTTATTTATCTATAATATGTATGTATTTAAAAATATATAAGTATGTATTAGTGATCTGGTTGCCATAGTACAAGCTTTGCTTAGTTTGGGATCAGATAGCGTTGTGTGAATTGTCCCAAGATATTATTATTATTCTCTTTATTAAAATTAAATACATATAAATTACATTTTTAAATATAGCTAACAAAAATTAAATATATTTAAAAATATAAAAAATAGTGTCCCACCGGCATCGGGACCAAGCTACCGGTGGTTACGGTTCCAAAGAAAGGAACCTCCTCCTTATTATTATTATTAAAAATGGAAGTTTTAATAGAAACTTAACTGCAACTGCATTGCTTTAAATACGTGAATTGACCCCCTGGTTTTTATAAGCATTTTAAGGTTTCTAAAAAAGTTTTTCGATTAAGTTAATATTATTGGAAATAAGCGCTCCGAATATTACATAATATGTGTCCCCTCCCCTTTATCTTTTGAGTCGTGTGACCAAAAAATAAGAAAAAAATCATAAAGCTACCTTTATGATTTTTTAATAAACTACAGTCCGTCAAATCTAAGAAGTACCGTTTGACAGTTCTGACAATTGAATGATAGGGATGGGATGAAAAAATCGATTACTATAATATCCGAACTTTAAGAGATCGATTACTATAATATCCGAATTTTAAGAAATCAATTGTTATAATTAAATAAAAGAAATGTTTAGGATATTTTTTTATTCACTACTAGTACTAGTATCGTCGTCTTCGTCATCATCGTCATTTAAATTAATGACCAGTTGATTGTCCATTACATTATCAAAGTGTACGTCTCTTTCGAAGTCGTCCATTATTATTTTCTTTGTTTTTTGTACTACTTTACTCCAATCTTCCTGTGTAACTTGGGCACATGCTTCCTTTAATAAACCTTCCATTTTCTTGACACTGAAGGGTGGTTTTGTGTTGTGTCTTGCTGCATAACCTGTAAAACAATAATGTAACTATTTCATAGCAGACGAAAACCATTGTTTAAATTATAAATGTTAGAAGTACTCGTGTTATTATTATAATATTATAAAATATTACCTTTAACTTGGGCCCAAATCAGTTCAATGGCATTATATTGGCAATGGTACGGAGGAAGTCGTATGACTTTGTGCCCGTGCTCTTCGGCCAATTGGTCAATTACATATGTCGGTTTTGGTGGTTTATGCAATTTCACTAACTGTAATAATTCAGCTTTTAATAGTGACATGTCGGCATCCACTCCTTTTCTTTGCAGCCATGCCACCAAATCTGCTTTCTTATTGGCTGACGTAGGTGCTTTATCAATTTGCACAGAGTGGTATGGGGCATTATCCATTATAATTGTGCTGTTAGGAGGGATATTCTGTAATAAATTTAAGAACCACTCTCGGAACCTTACTGCGTCCATTTCTTCATGATACTCTTTAGTGCTTTTGGATTGGAAAGCTAATAAAGAGTTTTCCACGAAGCCTGTAGACGCTGACCCAGCATGGCATATTATGAGGCGTCCACCTTTTCCTATCGGCACCTTCGAGCACGAAGCTTCAGAATCATCAGTCCATGTTTTCGGCACAGAATGGTTGGAATTTAGCCAGGTTTCGTCCAAAAATATTACATTATCCCAGTTTATAATTTGTTTAACTTCGCGCAGGAATGTTAGTCGCTGCATAATTATGTCATGTCGCTCCATAACAATTTTTCGTTTGTCAACTTTTTTGTATCTGAAGCCAATTCCTGTTATTACCGTTCTCAACGACTCTATGCTTCCCTTATACAGCCCGGCATCTTTTAAAGTTGCACATAACTTTGCCAATGTTGGAAATTCGCCTCTTGTAAAATACCCGTATATATGGTTTCTAATAGCATGACTATCGAATTCATCGATGCCTGTCACAGGTTTATTTCTTTTTCGTTTTTTCGGTGTGTGAAGTACGTTACTGTCACTCCCCGAAGGCCCATATTTTTCACTTAATATTTTGCCAACGGTGCGGCTACCAATACCGAGAGCTTCACCGACGCGATCCCGAACTTGTGTAACTGGCAGTAGAAGTCCACCATTTTGAGATTCACGCTCAAAATACTCGTGTAATTTCACCACCAATTCACGAGCCTGGCTGTTCAAAGTACGTCCTCTTTTCGACATTATTAATAAACACTTGCTTAGTTCGGAGTCCAGTATAAATATTGCCAAGGTAAACGGATAAAGAATGATCAGTCCAGAAAAGTAATAGCCAAGTCACAAATTGTAAAACACAAACGAGAAAGCAAGTACGCGCACAGTCAGCTTCCAAGATGGCGAGAGACTGCTGACGCCGAACCGACCGAGCGGACCGCGTGCGCTTGTAGTTGGCAGTGTTGCCAGAAAAAAAAAATTGTAGAGACTTGGACACCTGCGATTTTGCCTATTGACCTAAAAATAATTAAATTAATTTATTTTAGGGTATCTGTGTATTCAGTGCATTATGCGGTCGCGCAGTAACGTCGTTAATTTATAACATCAGGCAACAACATTTTTGTGAATGGGTTCTACATACCTTATTTTTATTAGTTTTAGACGTAGAAATAAGACTTAGAAGAAAAAATTGTAATTGTAAAATCAATGGATGTGCTTGTTAAAAATTTGTTTATTTCTCTGTAATATGCAAACCCCGACTTATTTGGGCGCGAAAATCAAAAATCGACAAATCGCTTTCGACAACTTTTTAAAGAAGCAAATATATTTGATTTATAAATACGTATTTTTGGTGAATGGGTTTTATCTCATATTTTACGATTACATAACTATTTAGTTATGTAATCGTAATATGTGAGATAAATTCCATTCACATGAAAAAATATTTGTTTGGTTGTCAAGTGTAATTTGTAAATAATACATTCGATTTTTCGTATATGTAAACGATTTTTTTGCATACAAGTGTATCCGAAGAGTCGCAACACTACGTGCAGTGACCTAACTACGTAACTTTGTAATGAGGTCAAGAATATAACTATTAGAAATTATTTACTGTGTAAATATGTGTTATTTTGCTTTGTTTGAAAGTTTTCAATTACATTTAGATATTAAGAATTGTACATTTTTAGACACAATAATGAAATCTTTCTAAATTCATGGTTTTATGAAAAAGGTTATCGAAACTGAATAATGTACGTATGAACAAAGTTGTTTCGGTTTGAAAAATATGAAACGTCAAACGGTACCTCTTAGATTTGATGGACTGTAAAATTATTTTTGACATGATCGTATACACCGTCATTGAGTTATTGCCGAAAAACTGCGTTCATCACTAAGTATAACTGGTAAGTGCCATGAACATACGCTTTTCTGCTAATACAATTATTTCAGGCTGAGGAACCCTACACTAAGCATGGTCCGACATGCTGCTGACAGTGCCCCCCCCCCCCTAAAAATATTTATTTTTATTATTTAGCTATCAAACTAAGTAGGTACAAGACACATTTTCACCAAATTTCATCAATATTCATTGAGTAGTCTTTGAGGAGCATAATATCCTATGTCCGCATTAAGTCATAGGCTATCACACTAATATTATAAAGGTGACAGTTGGTGAGTATGTGAGGGTGTATGTTTGTTACTTCTTCACATCTAAACGGCTGGAGCGATTTTAATAAAATTTGGTATGGAGTTAGCTGACACCCTGGATTAACACATAGGCTAATAAACGGCGGGTAACACCGCGGGGCACAGCTAGTATATCATCACGCTACTAGGTATCCTTAGGGCATGAACATAAGCTAGTTTAAAAAAAAATATATGTGCCCGTTATTTTTTACCCGACTGTAAGGAAGGGTTATGTTTTCACAAAGCTTTTTCATGTGTCAATCGATACTTTTATAGTATTCTTATGGTCGGATATTTTCCGGGAGGAAGATTCACTCACGGCTACATCGAGACACGACATCGAGAGTCTCGATGTCTAGAATCGAGACATCGAGTAGCATTCAGGTGCATTCGAATGAGGAAGTATCGCAGTCGTGTACTACGTACTTATCTACTACTACCGCATGCCGCGAAACCATTCAACTAACACGCTTAGGCATTTTAGTAATAAGTTAGGGTTTAAGTACTTAAGTAAAATGAATTATAAAACTATTTTCAAATGCTTTCGCTCGCGGTTTTGTGCCTCAAGAGTTCTAGTTCGCTGAAATCCCTTCTAAAAGAGATTTTGCTGACAGATGCTGTTTCGAATTTATGTAAGGGTAAGTATACACTTACCCTGCACTTACACTTACCCAGCATCCGTCAGCAAAATCTTTATACACTTAAGCATTTGCTAGCGCATTAAATGAAATGTAACATTCTTACGAATGGTACAATACAGGGAAAATTTTGTTTTTTTTTCTTGTCTTCCATTCGTTTATTTGCTCTAGGAGGACTATGGCTCGCACGTTTTGTGCATCTGCCAATTTCAAGTTTTATTTTCTCTAAAATTTTGTAACATTTCAATGTTTTGATTTGCTTGAAAGCTTGTAAAATGTAGACCGTAGTAATTAATTTCTATATGAAAGCTTGTTTCGTTGTAGGATAGGATAGAAATGCTCAGTTTCCTGAAATATTTCAATGTAATGCAGTGGTTCCAAACTAGTAATCCGCAGGAATCAAAAAATGGTCCGCTACGATTCAAATTTCGCGTCGACTACCTCAAAAATCACATTGATTCGAAATTTACTTCATTACTAAAGAAAATAAGTATTCTAGTTGTAAAAAGTAGTGAATTCTATTCAAATAATGTAGCAAGCAAGTTACGTTGAGTTTTTGTTTAAAGTTTATTTTCGAATTGATTTATTGTAGAGAACTTTTCAAATAATAGAAGTGGCCCATAGAACAACGAAGAACTAAAAGAGGTCCTTGCGAACAACAAAGTACTGAAGTGGTCCCTATTCAAGAAGCTTTGCTCGATAAAACGTTACACGAAAACGATCGTTGGTTTTTAAAATCAAGTTGTAACAAAACATCGATCGTCATGTTCGAAATGCTCAAGTGTATACTCACTTTTAGATCCTAAGGCCTATAAATTATAAAGAAGGAATCTTTAGTAGTTTAACAGTTACGTTATTACTAACTAGCTGACCCGCGCAACTTCGTATGCGTCAATTTTCCCCGTTATTGCAACATTTTTTATTGCTTCTCAGCTACTATTAGTCGTAGCGTGATGTTATATAGCTTATAGCCTTACTCGTTAAATGAGCTATCCAACAGTAAAATTATATTTTCAATTCAAACCAGTAGTTCCCGAGATTGTCGCGTTCAAACAAACAAACTCTTCAGCTTTATAATATTAATATAGATTACAAATAGCCATGAAGCACAAATCTAAAGGCAAAATTATTGAAATGATTTTTCCTTATTAATTAGTTTTAAATAGATTTCTTCCTTACTGTTCTGTAATAATAAATAATACGTTGGGTAATATTTCCTATTGATTATAATTATGTTTAGTTTAATTAACGTTAACACGTTAAATTTGATTTAGCTGATGCGTTGCGACAGTTGCGATTTTTTAAATAAATGAATGGATTTTTTTTTATAAAAAGCTTTAATTTTCACGACCTGACGGCCTAAAAAGGAACATAGGTATTATTTTCAGGGTTAATAAATGTATGTATGGTTAAAAATAATTATTCTATTCTATAAATTCTTCATTGCTGTTCACTCCTATTTGTCGTAGCGTGATGTTTATAGCTGATAGCCTTCCTCGATAAATGAGCTAACCAACAGTAAAATCATTTTTCATCGAACTAGTAGTTCCTGAGATTATCGCTTTAAAACAAACTCTACAGATTTATAATATGCCTGTAATAGGTTAGGGAATTATATTTTTAATTAATTATAATTAATCAGATAGAATCGTTATAATGAGTCCGGGCAATGAGCTTCATTGCCCGGACTCATTATATACATTATATATATTATATGTTGGTGTTTTTTAAGCAATGTGGTTGCCATCAGATGTATCAGGTCACACATAGTATATTTTTTCTTTTGACCTTTATTTTGATATCACATTGAGCCAATGTGATATCAAAATGTAGGCCTCGTCAAGACGATTCTAAATATGTAACACTAAAAAAGTTTCTGTTAGTTATAAAGGACAGCCGTGTTTTTTACCAGCAGCGAAGAGGTCACTTTTTTTTGATAAAATTCTGTACTAAAATATATTTTGATGGTATGGTTAAAGCCTAAAGGAGATCTGTTCTATGAACCCTTTCCTACTCTACTAGGTACAACTTTATTAGGTCTCACACCTTACCATTTACCATTATGATAAGATTTTGACAGTTCCGCACGGGCTTGCCGTGAATACGGAAAAAATATTGTGAACTAACTTTCGCCCGCGGCTCCGCCCGCGTGGATGTCGGTTATCGCGATAAAAACTATCCTATGTCCTTCTCCGGAACTCAAACTATTTCCATACCAAATTTCATCTAAATCGGTTTAGCTGTTTGAGCGTGAAAGCGTAACAGTTCACATTTATCTTATACCTTTAAACGAGCAATTCTTGTATATATATACCTATATTAATTAAAAAAAGCAGATTTTCTGTTTGACTAGTAATATTTTGGGATTTTCTTAAAAACTACTGGGGGCTAGACGAAGTCACATTCAAATAGCGATATCGTTAATGGAAAAATATTTTAGTATAGAATTGATACACCCAGACCATAAACATTTTTTGTTTTTTTTACGAACGATTAGAACGGCGTTAGCGAATTCGCCACGAAACGAATGTACTTTGTCTTACTCCCAGCGGGTCAATTCTCGTATTATACGCTTGCGTCAAGTATGCATCTCGAGAGCGCAATAACGACATTCTTGCACGGCGCGCAAGCGTTTTTAAGATTAATCCCAAAGTTACAAGAATACAAAAATGGCCGTTTTAATCAAAACTTAACTGCAACTGCACTGGTTTAAATACGTAAATTGACCCCCTGATCCATTTTGGATGGAAGTTTCGCTATTCGACTGTTTTCTAGGAAGGTTTTAGTTTATAAAACGTTGTCCTAGATAATACGACACCAGAACTATAAACTTAAACATAGGAATGAGTCAATGAAATTTCCACTGATGTGTTTGATACAATTTTAAACATGATTTTAAAGTCTACCCGTGACCACGGCCGTTGCAATATGGTCGAAACGTCGGGCAATAAACAAGGTATTTTACCTTAAATTATTCACGCGATTAAGACCCGTAATATATATATTTTCATAATGATTTTAAAACACTTAAAAGTTCCCTTCACTTTTGCTTAATTCTGTTTTTTTTTTCTTGAAGCTTTTCGTTGCTGATTGGCGTGCAATATGCATTAAAGTAGGAATTTTCCTTGAAGAATGTCTATCTATTTCCAAAGAAATATGTGTATGGTAACCTAAAATGGCATTCGCAATTCGTTTAGCTGGCGCCTCGCCTCTTTACCTTCTTACTTATGTACTTCTAAATGTATAACATGTTATATTATTCATGTCAAGACTAATGACACAGAATAACATAGGCACAGAAAGCCTGCTTCCTACAACGAGCGAACACAGACTCACACACACAAAGACGAGCACGTACACAGTAGGGATGTTACAAAGGTGGTATTATTAGAACCGAAGTCGGAGTTGAAGTTTTTAAATTCGGTTTGTCGGAGTCGGAATCGGAGTCGGAGCGTGTGGGCAAAAGCAAATATCTTGAGATAAGTATTAAGATAATTAGATAAAAAAATAAACATTATTCACATAATCATCTCTACTAATATTATAGAGCTGAAGAGTTTGTTTGTTTGAACGCGGTAATCTCAGGAACTACTGATTCGAATTGAAAATTCTTTCACTGTTGGATAGTCCATTTATCGAGGAAGGCTATAGGCTATATAACATCACGCTACGACCAATAGGAGCGGAGCAGCAATGAGAAATGTTGCAAAAATTGGGAACATTTATACAGACGAAGTTGCGCTGGACTAGCTAGTATTAAATATGTGAAGGAAAAATTCGCTCGGGCGGGACTCGAACCCGCGATCATAGAGAATCCGTGACAATTTTTCTTTTTTTTATGATAGCTTAAAAGGAGCGACCCCGCACGCTAGATACCTCCGATTAAAACATCCTATTTAACAGTATCGAATCGGAACCGAAGTCGGAGTCGGAGGTGTAAAATCAATCGGAAATTCCGACCTTTCGGAGTCGGAGTCGAAGCTCCGCAACATCCCTGGTACACAGGTCTCGGTCGAATGACAACTAAGACACCGTAATTTGAATTCGAGTTTCGTGCTCGTCTGTACTTATATGTGTGGATTTGTTGAGCTGTGAGCTCGTTTTGTACTTACGTATATATTTATTTTGTACTAATGAGGTCCTATTATTGAACTGCATTCCTACTTAGGTGACCTAGTTTATGTCTGTCATTAGTTACGTCCTTGCATACGTATCTGAGTAAAGGCTCGTATACACGACGCCTTTAACTTGTACATTCAAGAGCAATAAATCGAATACAATAAATTAAAAGCTCGTTTACACAATACCAATATGTGTTGTTTAGACAGTGCATTTTTTTAGGCTTTATTCAAACGAGTAGTTTTTTAGTCCGTCAAAAACCCCGCGTCAGGGATTTTTCTCAACGCCACGATAAAATAAGAAAACTCTCCTGCACAAAAAAGATAGAAACAAGATCCCCTACATAATTATATAATTTCATGCAGTCGGAGGCATTCATGAATCTCGATGAACTTAGTAAAGTGCCGTGCAAGTTTTAGTGGTTATAGGATGTTACCAATGTAACAACTAACTTTTATCACAGCTATTATCAAGTATCGAAAATTGATAAAAGAATGGTTGCTAACTAATTTTTTTAGTATAACAGCTATAACATGTTATACCTCTTTTTGAAATGCTTAAGATGAGCCCTTTAATTTGATACCACAACTTTTTTTCGCACATCCTTATTTTGACATCTCACAGCCGCCATGTTTGTTTTTTTTCAAACGTCACAAATCTAAGAACACTTGGGCGATCAAGACGAATCTAACGACGTCTTGATTGTATAAATCCGTTCAGTGAATTGGCGAGATATCCGGTAATAAACAAGATACGCGCGAAAAATAAAGCCCTTCCTTACAGTCGTGTAAAAAGCGTCATCGCGTTTTTAAAGCGCTGATGTATTAACGTGTACTTGGAAATGCATTCGTTATATTTAAACGCTTTTTTAAAACCGCTGGTGCGAATGAGGTCTTATTGCTTCAATTCATTTGTATGCAACAGGCAAGAAACTTGCTAGAAATGGCTTAAGTTCTAAATAACTGTCCTGTTTCTCTCCTCTTTGATTACCTACCTACTGAATAGGTTTTCAGGTTTGATATTATTATCATATTAATGAAAATATGACTTGTTATAATTATCGCTATAAGTATCTGATAACATTATTTGTTCTATAAATAGATATGAAACACGCAAGCACGGTAATATTATCTATATATATTGCAAAAACCATTCTGGGGCAGTAGACCATAACAAAAGGCAAAAGAATATAAGAAATTCAGAACACAAAAAACAACTGTGTGGACAGGGACACGTTCCCTCTTAACCAAGATCCGCCTATGCTCTCATATTCCCAAAATTTCTTGTAATATAGCAGCTGCGTTTTTAAGCTACATAGTAACCGTTCCATCAGACGGTCTGCTTGTTAGCAATCTTAATAATGTAGAATAAATAATACCAACTAGTAATTATGGTAACGAGCCAAGACCACGTACAAATAAAGTTGTTATAAAACTTTCTGAATAATTCCGTTTAATTCGGTACTTCCGCGATTAATGCCGTTATTATAAAACACGTGAATCATATATGAAATGTTTTAAATAGTACAGTGCGATCGTTTTTGAACTGCGGCCGTGAAAACCGCGGGCAGTTGATATTGGTCATTTTGCGTTTTGTTAAATTTAATCTATTACAATTATTTTCGTACGTCTATTAATTTTATATATTTTTTTAAAAGACAGCCTGCCGTACGGTACAAGGTCTGTACACACATTCAATACATAGACACAACGAACATCCAAACCCGGAACAACAATTTTTGGATCACACAAAGTGGTGTCCTGTATGGAAATTGAACCCAGGAGCTCTTGCGGGACAGTCGTACACACTCCCACCGCGCCACCGAGGCAACCGAAACTCCACTGCTGAAACGCCCTCCTCCAAAGATCACGAAACGACGAGTCCTGTCCAGCCCCACCCGCATCCATTAGTTTTCCACGGCCTATCATCCATCCATCATAGAGTTATTTTGTTAATAGGTTACTTATTTTTTATTACTAGCTGACCCGCGCAACTTCGTCTGCGTTCCACGTTTTCGCAACATTTCTCATTCCTGCTCCGCTCCTATTGGTCGTAGCATGATGTTATAATTATAGCCTATAGCCATCCTCGATAAATGGGCTATCGAACAGTGAGAGAAAATTCGGAACAGTAGTTCAAACAAACAAACTCTTCAGCTTTATAATATAAGTATAGAAAAGAGACATTAGTAAGTACATGAATGTACAGAAGAGCCACATATGTATCTATACTATAATATACTATATTTATTATTAATATCTATACAGTATAGTATTATATTATCTGTGTCTAATATTATAATATTATAAAGAGGTAAAATTTGTGAGGTTGTTGGGGTTAATCTCTGAAACTACTGTATCGATTTTGAAAATTATTTTACCAATTAATAGAAAGCCACGTTATTTGGGAGTGTCATAGGGTATATCAACATTACGCTATGACGAATAGAAGCTGAGCTTCAATAAAAAATGTTGCAAAAAAAATAATATACAATGCTTCTATTAAATAAAATGCAGTTGGAACCCAACAGTCGGAGCGTTTTCATTACGTCTTCAGTAGCTAGCTACCAATCTTAAATTCCTTGGAATATTTCAATTATAATAATAATATCTTGGGACAACTCACACAACGCTATCTGATCCCAAACTAAGCAGACCTTGTACTATGGAGGTTTCCACAGTACAGACAACTGATAAATATACTTATATATTTCTAAATACATACATATTATAGATAAATAACACCCAGACACAGAATAGATCATCGTGCTCATCATACAACGTTTTATCCTGGGTGGGTATCGAACCCACGACCTCTTGCGTAGCAATCGGATACACTCCCACCGCGCCACAGAGGCAATCAATTGGGTAGTAAACTACAATAAAAGTAAATTATTTTATACTAATAAGGTAATAGTATATGTTAAAATGCTCTCAAAATAACTGTTCTTTTACATAAAACATGTTTTTTATTTTAAAAGCATGAAAACGAATACTAAAAGTAATGATTTAATAATAGGAACTTATGACGTCATATGTTGCTATTGCTTGTCGTTTTGACATTTCATAAAAAGAGACTGATTTGACTTGACAGTCAACATCCCTATTAGAAAAAAAAAAATACTTAGGTATATTTTTTTCTGGTAGCACAGTAGATACAATATTTTGCAAATTTTTAGGTTGTTTTAAATGACAGATGCCTCTTTCCTGTAGTGACGGTATTTGTTTGTAGCAGAATTTTACCACAATGTTTGTCTACAGTCGTTTTATCCTCTATGTACTCCATTGCTGTTGAATATTTAACATCCCTTTCGGCTAAGGCCATTTTGGAAGATCTCCCCTAGATATTTTTTGAAGGAAAGACGAACGATCAATACACAGTTCGACTCTCGTTTCGTGTAGGTACACCGAATTACGCACGCGGTGTAAGACACGGGGACACTAATATTATAAACTAGCGGACGCCTCGCGGTTTCACCCGCGTAGTTCCCGTTCCCGTGGGAATACAGGGATAAAAAATAGCCTATGTCACCCGGGGTTAGTGTAGCTCCACAACGATGAAAGAATTATTCAAATCTGTCCAGTAGTTTCGGAGCCTATTCAATACAAACAAACAAACAAATCTTTCCTCTTTATAATATTAGTATAGATTAGTATTAGTATAGACTAGCTGACCCGCGCAACTTCGTCTGCGTGAATTTTCCTCGTTTTTCCAACATTTTTCATTGCTGCTCCGTTCCTATTTGTCGTAGCGTGATGTTATATAGCCTATAGCCTTCCTCGACAAATGGGCTATCCAACAGTAAAATATTTTTACAATTCGGCCCAGTAGTTCCTGAGATTAGCGGTAAACAAATAAGCACTTCAGTTTTATAATAATAGTAAATAGTATAGATGCGAAACTTTAGATATAAGTATAGAAGGCTGAATGGATGCTTGTTATTCAATTAGGTACGCCAAAATGGCTGAACTGATCTAAATTTAATTTGGCGCAGAAATAGATTATAGTGTGGAATAACATATAGGCTACTTTTATCCGACAGCGCAAGAAAGATGTTTATGTTTTTCGAGTGTATTGTATTTAAGTATGTATTTACGCCCTAGAAATAAAAGAAACAATTAGTCAGTCAGTATAACTCTGTAGAAGATAGCAGATTCTGTCAGTAGAATAAAGCCCTGTACGCCAAACGCTAAGGAATCCAGCTGACTGACAGAAGGGTATCTTTTTACTCCACTAATCTAAACTAATATTATAAAGCGGAAGAGTTTGTTTGTTTGTTTGTTGGTTTAAACGCGCTAATCTCAGGAACTACTGGTCCGATTTGAAAAAATATTTTTTTCAAATTGGACCAGTAGTTAGTAGTAGACCAGTAGTAGACCAGTAGCTCCTTTTAGTCGGGCTACGACTAAAAGGAGCGGAGTAGCGACGAGAAATGTTGCAAAAACGGGGAAAAATTACGCAGACGAAGTTGCGCGGGACAGCTAGTATGACCTATGTATGTGATATTCTGTACCTATGTATGTGATCATGATCACAGTAACCACACATCATCCCGCCGGTTCTTTAGCCCCACACGTTCATTATTAACCACATCTGAGCTCTGTGGTCATAAACCGCAGACATTGACCTTCTACTCTTGAAATAGCTCAGCACATCTGAAATATAGATCTAAGTAGACATATCTGCTAGGTTAGCCGGTTAGTGTCTTTTACCCGACTGCGCCCGAAGGCGGGTTATGTTTTCGAGCATAAGCATGTATTGTTTTTATACTTTCGCGATTTTTATACATATTAGATATATTTCGGGACTTGATCGCGTGAATTATTTAAAGGTACGAACCTTTTATTTACCCGACGTTTCGATCGAATTGCACCGATCGTGGTCACGGGTTGACTGGACGTCGAACGTCGGGTATCGGTATCGGTAAACGTCGGGTAAATAAAAGGTTCGTACCTTTAAATAATTCACGCGATTAAGTCCCGAAATATATCTAATAAGTATGTATGTTTTTTTTTCTTTGGTATTTTTTTTTGTTTTTGGTATCCAGACCCTACACGAGGCTACACGAGAAAACGTGAGTGCGGGAGAGGACGATGCGTTCGTGTCCTCTCGTCTTCTCTCGCCTCGCCTCGCTGTCGCTCCGCTTTGTGTCGTTTTTCGGGCGCGAGTCAAAAGACGCGAGGAGGCGAAGCGAGAGAATCAACCACACTCTCGCGTGCAAGACATTATAATATTGGTAGGCACATAAAGTAGCTAATGCAGTCACTTCAATCACGCCCATCTTGTGGTAGATATAGCGCGCAACTGAATAAATCGAGAGTGTGGATGGCTAACACTCCTGCAGCCTCCATTCGCTAAGACTCGTACCAAGAGCCTCTAGGGGGCGCCTTGCTAGAGTCTGGAGCCGGCATTAGATCTACTTTCGAAACAGCTTAATGTATTTCATCACAGGAAGTATCGTTGGATTCATCTCAATTGTGAGAGTATAAGCTACCTGTAGGTATATCAGCTAATATCTTTTTCATTTTTTTTTTGTTTGTCTTGGAGACAGATTAGCGAGGTTAAGCATCGTAACCTCTGTCAGATCTATTGCGTTTTTTAGACTACACTGAATCAGTCTAAACCCTTAAAAAGAGAGGTGTAATAAGAGTTAGGGCCCTAATTCTCGAACAAAATTTCAAGGCCATCTCGATTTAGGGCCCTGTTTCAGGGTAGTGTAATAGCCGTTTAAGTAATAGGTAATCCTTTTTTTTAATGTCTGCATGCTTCGGTGAGCACCTTAAGCCGATAGTTTCGGGCCTAAAGTGGTGTCCAAGGTATTTGAATCAACGCCTCAATTGACAACCGTTACTTTAAGAGCTGAACCATCCATCCATACATCTGGCCATATAAATGGCCGTTTTAATCGAAACTAAACTGCAACTGAACTACAACTGCACTGCTTTAAATACGTGAACTGACCCCCTGATCCATGTTGGATGGAAGTTTCGCTATTCGACTGTTTTCTAGGAAGGTTTTAGTTTATAAAACGTTGTCCTAGATTATACGACACCAGAACTATACGTTAATTGACCCGGGTAGCGTAACGACTTTTCATTCATACACACATCCCATAATACTTCCTAAATACCCCCCCTCCTTCCTTCTTTCCTCAGCCTAAACATTCACTCTTCCTGTTCCGTAACAATCAGGTACGTTGACCCTCCGAGACGAACGGACGGATCGGATACAAAATACAACAGATTACTAACGGGCCCCCAACGGTGACGCGGTTCGCTGTAAAATTACTGCTCTTACACCATAATGGCGACGGATTACGTTGTTGAAGTTTATTTTGATTATACAACATATAAGACGAGACAATTAAAATCACCATTTGTGAGATATATTAAGCGATTCTAATAGGTCTAAGCTATAGGCCGTCCTGGAGGCCAATTCACGTATTTAAAGCAGTACAGTGTTGCAGTTAAGTTTCGATTAAAACGGCCATTTTCATATTCTTGTAACTTTGGAATTGATCTGAAAAACGCTCAGTTATTCTTTTGTGAAATAGTAATGTTAACTCATCACTGTGAAGGTTTCGGTTGAAGGTCTATGTTTTAAAAAATTGCCTCATTAGTGCACAGAACGCGGGTCAGTGACAACAGCATTCTAAAAACGATAGCGGAGAGTATCAACTCTTTTTTTTAACGTCGCTTATAAGAATTAATCTCAGGAACTACGGGTCCGAATTGAAAAAATATATTAGTGTTGGACAGCCCATTTATCGAGGAAGGCTATAGGCTATATAACATCACGCTACGACCAATATTGTATTCTATTTGGATAGAGGCCGGGATGATGAGTTGCCTGGAAGTCGCTGCGACCTAGAAGATCTATTGTGACTCTTTCTTCTTTAAAGGATATCCCCAAGGTTTAGTCTGACCATGAAGTCGACTATGCGTCTTGGTGGAGCGGACTTAATGTCTTTTGGGGTAGTTAAGTGCCCTCCAAAGTGCTGGCATCTGGTGTTATGGATTGCCTCGCACACGCAGAGGATGTAAATGGGTCCTCACTTTTGCGGCAGAACCTGCAAACATTGGTATCGTTTAGACCCATTTTGTGCATGTGTTTATTGAGTTTGCAGTGCCCAGTTAGGGTTTTCGTAAGAATCCTGATTTGATTGCTACTCATGGTAAACGCTTCTTTAGTGAATCTTGCACGACCAATAGGAGCGGGGCAGCAATGAAAAGTGTTGCAAAAATGGGGAAAATTTACGCGTACGAAGTTGCCCGGTTAAAATAAAACAATTTGAAAAATTGATTGAAATTTGACCGTAGCGAGTGAAATTACTTTGCAAATGAGATTTACGAACTAATGTCTCAAATGAGGAGTGCGGTTCGGTGACATTCAGACCAAACTAGGATTTAGGTGTCACTGATACTGTTATGGGTGACGCGGGACGCGGGACCATTAGGAGCACAACTTGCTCGTCTCTTCATATCTCCGTTTTACACACACGTTTACGCAATTTCTGTGAGGAAGCTCATAAACGCTGAAACACGAGTAGCTTTATTTGAAACCAAAAAGCTAAATTTATACAAAACTAGCTGTCCCGCGCAACTTCGTCTGCGTAAATTTTCCCCTTTTTTTATAATCCTATGTTACTTCTAATACCTCAAAGAATATGTGTACAAAGTTTCATGATGATCGGTTGAGTAGTTTTCGCGTGAAAGCGTAACAAACAAACTTACATTCACATTTATATATTAGTATTGATTCCACAGATCTAACTTCAAAACTGACGAAGTTTCTTACAAACTTGCAAGTTGCAACCCCTATTTTACCCATTAGGGGACGATTTCAAAAATCCTTTCTTAGTGAATGCCTACAACATAAAAGGCATCAACTGTCAAAATCTCAGGTGACGTATAGACTAGGACCACAATTAAAAAGTTAATATTGACTGCAAAGCGTGAATGAGAGAAAAAACTCGCGTGGCCTTTGACAGATATTGTCCACAAAGTAGCGTTGTCTCTTTCTAGAGAGTGGTCAATTTTGTGAGATTGAGGCGCAGTCCTGGTCTCTATGTCGATGAATCTGACGCCAGGACAAGTGATTGTAAAAATGGAATATTGTATGGATTTGACATAAAGTTGAGAGAAGATTTCTCTATCTGTCAACATAATATTGCTTAGGTTAAATACATTGAGGTTTAAAGTTAATAAAACTTGTCTATGTCTACATAATAATCTCCTAACTGATGGCGATTACGGCGGCCAATCTCATTAGAGACTAGTCAACTACGCAGGAGATATTATAGTGCACAAGTGTATGCGCAGGCACAAGTGCACTCTCTATTCCCTCACTCTCTTAATCCGATGGGACGGAAATCCGACACGACCGGAAAGAGATTGGGCGCAGGACCGACGGCTTAGCGTGCTCTCCGAGGCACGGAGGTTTGCGACAACGATCGAAAACGGTCACGCATCTATGGACGTTAGTGTTAATGTTGCTTAAGCTTGCAGATATCTTAATCAGCTCGGTCGCCACTGAGTCAAAGACCCCTCCACATATTACGTTATCAAAACAACTTGCGATCTCTTTAGAGCTACAATGCTGTAATAAACAATAGAGTTAGCGACAGTATTCCCAGGCTATTTGCCGCCCGATGCAATGGAGTATCAACCGGCATACGATACAATTATGAAGTAAATGTTTTAATTAAGAGGAACTTGAAAGAAAGTTGAAGTAATAGGCTGTTTTGCCGTAGTTTTCTTATCCTGTGTTATTGTACAAGGTGAATCGAAGAGTAGTAGAGTATGCAGGGTCCTTATTCATACTAATATTAGTACCTGGATGACCGAGCTTCGCTCGTTATTTTTTTTAAACGATTTTTTCCAAAAATGAAACCTAGCTAGATCGATTTATGTCCCCCGAAAGCCCCTGCATACTAAATTTCATGAAAATCGCTGGAGCCATTGCCGAGATTCAGATTATATACCTAGATTTGATTAAAAACAGAATTCCACGTTTCTATAACCAACAAACTTTGGCTTGACAAAATATGTTTCTGTTTTAATTTGTGGGAAAAATGCCTAACTCATATCCCAAGTCCCCGGGTGCAGATATGCTGGAGGTAAAGTGGGACTGGTTTATGTTTTTAGTTTTTAGTGGGGGAAGCCGCTACAACTACTAAAAACCAAAAACATAAACCGTTCGCCGCATTCGTTAATAGGTCGCCGAGATTGCTATAAGACCATCGGCGACCTGACAAATATAAGTACCTACATTGTATAAATGAGAAAACTTTTTTGTCTCACTCACAGCTTAGAACAGCTAATTCAGTTATAACATTTGGTTCTTATACGACGTCGAGTGTGTGGTCCATTAGCTTTTCGCTTGATCTCTCTCCACTCTTACATTCGGTAAAGAGCACGATGTTAACAACACAAATTGTATGCAAGTGCATCTTTAATAGCGTTTTAACGACTAGAAATCGTAGCGGAATCGATCAGTATAGGACTTAAGTACGTAGCTTTCAAAAATGTATGATTTACTGCGAAGTTAATCTTTGATGGATGAGTTTGAACGAAATTATGTCAATTACGACTACGGGGGTCTGCTTACAACATCTAATATTACAAACTAGCGGACGACTCGCGGTTTCACCCGCGTAGTTCCCGTTCCTGTGGGAATACAGGGTAAAAAATAGCCTATGTCACCCGGGGTTAGTGTAGCTTCACAACGATGAAAGATGTTTTCAAATCCGTTTAGTAGTATTGGAGCCTATTCAATACAAACAAACAATCAAATCTTTCCTCACAAATGCAAAAGTCTTTCCACCTACCTCAATCAATTACCGTGGTACGCTGGGACATGCAAACAAAACGAATTTCTTCAAAATCCATTCGATTACGAAAAAATTAAAGTGCAAATAGAATGCTTCGCATGAACGCGATGGATCAATACATAGGTATGGCATCTCGGAACATTTTGTTCCGAAGGCATTCGAATTAGTGAACGCTGTCCATGTGTGCGTTGCTCGAGTAAAGTACGTATGAAGGAGTCCTGCACTCTTGCCCCCTTCAGGGGGCGTTCAAGTATTACGTAACACAATTGGGGGGGGGGAGTCTTGTAAACGTAACGATGCATTACAGGGGCGGGAGGGGGTATTCGAGCAATGCGTTCCATAACTTTTTACATTGTTTTTTATGTAGGTAATTTAAAACTAGGGAATTAAAATATCCAAGTTGGCAACCCCGTGCACCGTCCCCCGGTGCATGACAGATCATAACGATGATGATTGCATCCCCCCCGTAATCGATGGTCACTTGAGGGGAACGGGAGAGGGGGGTACAGCAAAACGTTACGGCGCGTTACATAGAGGGGTCAAAAATCTTCAAAAATTGCGTTACGCAATACTTGAATACCCCTCCCCTTATTGATAATAAATTAGTCGAGGTTTCAAACATATTTTAACTAACGAATGGTTTGTCTACTTCTATTCGATTTTTAAAATGGATTGAAAAACAAAGACATAACATCCGCTAATTAAAATGTATTTGAGACCTCTACTCATTTATTATCAACTAGCTGTCCCGCGCAATTTCGTATGCGTAAATTTTTCCGTTTTTGCAATATTTCTCGTTGCTGCTCCGCTCCTATTGGCCGTAACGTGATGTTATATAGCCTATAGCCTTCCTCGATAAATGGGCTATCCAACCGTCAAAGAATTTTTCGATTCGGATCAGTAGTTCCGGAGATTACCGCGTTCAAACAAACAAACAAACAAACTCTTCAGCTTTTTAATAATAGTATAGATAAAGGTTTTTGTGTTTACTGACTCAAGTACAAACTTAATTCTCGGTATTCTGTAGTTTAACCGTGAAAATGACAACAATTTTTGCATTTCTATTTTTAGCATTGCGTATTTAAGGAATTATTCCCTTATTAAAATAGCTGACAATGGAAAAACGTGGGCCGCTTTAATAACAACGCCAGGTCAGTAGGCCAACGAACTCGAACCAAAAAATACCAAAAGTACAGAAGGTAACATTCCTACAACGCACGCATCTCTTCCCGTGGGTGTCGTCAAGGTGAGTAAGGGATTTCACATTGAAAGACGGGCAACAGCGTCATTTAATGCCTTACTTCGATCGCCAACCCGCTCGCCAAACGGTCAATAGTTGATCGGAAAGGTGGAAATAGTCCTCAGTTCCTCACCATCCATTAAAAAGGGTTTCAGTGAAAAATAAGTCTTGCCTTTCATTTGTAACTTTGTACTGTTTTGCGCCGCTCCGTTACAACACTTCTGTGAAGAATGCCGTTGCGAGTTAAACATGAAAAGACAGCTTCTTCTTCGCTTGTAGCGAAAGGAAGGCGGGCATTATACTTTCTGTACTCTCAGTATTTTGTGTTCTAACGCACAATTTAAACATCATACATACAGATACAGACTAATTAGAGCATCCGGTGTAAGTACCAAAATGGAGGAAGAATTGGTGGCGTTTTGAGTGAAACGTTGGAAACAATTTTATTAACACAATAGGAAGGGATATTATGGCGGGGAGTCTCTGTAACGTAGAAGTAGAATATCTACCTCCATACTGTGTAGCAACATGTTTATTATAAGATGACACTGTTACATTTTATTATTCTCTGATTATTGTATTGTTATAACTTTTAAACTTACGCGTTGCATTATAAAAGCTTGTGACCACGGTCGGTGTAACCCGGTCGAAACGTCAAGCATAAGGTAAATACTTTACTTAGGTTAAACGCGTTTATTGTATTTTTCCCTATTTTTTTAAATATAATTTAAAAAAACTAAAACATACAGCTGATCGTCTATGGTTTCAGGGAAACTTTTTTTAGGAATGCCGCCCGTAATGCGCCCGTATCATGTAATACAGATATAAAAAACATTAAATAAAAATTATAAATAGTTTTTGAAATAACAATAATTTGGATGGAGTTGTAAAATTGGTGGCAAAATGTAATGTCGCTATTTTTACAGCTCCGTGATAACGTGTAAAACAGTGTAAAATACATGTTAAGGCGCTTCCCCGTGCAAAACCCAGCGCTAGCCGTTTTTTGTGCACTTTTGTGGATCTATCTGCTCTTTATTCAAAAGGAAATATCATCTAATAAAAATACATTACATTTCTACATAATTTAGACTCCAAAATGGTAGAATTTGTTTTTGTTAAAGGAGTATAATGTTTATTTAATCTGCTCACAACGAAACCACAGAATAGAAAAAAATATTGATAAAATGCATCTCCTCATAAATTACCACTTTCTTTGATTTGCTACTGACACTAATGGATAGGTAATTTAATAAAAAAAAACATGCTAGAAACATTTATTTCAAACGACCAAAATTTTTATTTTATAAAGATTTTATTCCAAATACTGAGCGCATTCGCTACGGTGCGGCGAAGTGGGAACGAATGCTCAAGGTTATTTGGTCAGGGTAGTCATAAATGGAGAAACGAGAGAGCGGAACTTTGTGATTCAAAGAAGAAAACTAGTAAACTTAGGACTGGCGGATGCCCAGAATATGAGAGCCATAATCCCTACCGAATAATATCGGAGGGCCTACCTTTTAGAAGGCAATAGGGTAGCAGCAACAATACAAACAAAAAAAAAAAAATTTGGATGGGTAGATACATAGGAGTCATCAAGAAAAAGTATTCATTAAGAAAATGTATTTCGGAGTAGTTTTTAATAGCGCAAAAAATCAACTTTTCTCAAGACGTTTTCGTTACGGACATAAAAGTTTTATTACAATGAGATGAGAAATACCATTCCACTGGACGTTAGATTTTATTTTAGTCTCTGCCTCAGTTTAGTTGAATCCATTTATATAACTAAATGGATACAACTAAACTAAATTTTAAATCGATTTTATGATTTTCAAAACTAAATTTAAATGTTTTTAAATGTAAACATTTTTAAATGTATGGAACATTTAAAAATGTCTAAAATGAGTTTTAAGGAAAAAGGAAAAATAGTTTTAGGCAAGACTTGAACCCGCGACCTTAGGGGTAGGTACCGGCCCTGGCCATTGCCAACTCTGGCACCGATACATGCCCATCTAAGTCGAATTTTGACTCCATACACAAAAAATAGCATAAAAATACTTTAAAAATTACAAACAGTCAATTTATAAAATTGAGATTTTTCATTGAAAAATTTAACTTTTCGGCAAAATTTTGCAGTCTAAATTCTGGATGAAATAAGCCTGTTAAAAAATACCTCTACCTTACAAAGTGACGGGTTAAAATTCACCCAACATAACCCGTTACAATAATCATAATAATATAAATAAATAGTCACTTAACTAAACGATATCGGTTACGGCGGCCAATCACAGTAGAGACTAGCCAACTACGCAGGAGATATAATAGTGCACAAGTGTATGCGCAGTCACAAGTGCACTCTCTATTCCCTTACTCTCATAGCCCGATGGGACGGAAATCCGACACGGTCGGTTAGAGATTAGGCGCAGGACCGATGTCTTAACATGCTCTCCAAGGAGGGGAGTGACAATGTTCGAAAACGGTCACCCATCTAAGGACCGACAGTGGTAACGTTACTTAACCTCGCAGATATCTTAATCTGGTCTGCCGCCACTAAGTCAAGGACCCCTCCCCAGGGACAAGAATTATATGTTGCAGGACATGGTTCTTCGTATCTATAACAGAATTTGTCTTCCAAAGACCCTTCGCTACTATGTACTACCTTATAAACAGCAATGACCTGAAACAATGCTGATATCGTACTGATTGACTAGGGTCATTAAAGAACATGTTTGTCAATCAATTTGGACAATCCATTCAGTTACATTTTTCAAGGCAAAATCGCCGAAGCCTTTGTTCTTAAAACTGCACTGAAATTTGGGAAATATGTACATTGCTTAAATCCTAAGACAAAACTCACACCCCGAATACTCAAACAATACTAAACTTTGAGTCATTTTCAAAAGTATTCCTATCGCTACTAATCCCCTTAGTGACTGACAGCATCAGAGTTAAAGGTTCATTTCCGAGCATCGCGGCCGATGCGACAATAGTCAGTGTATGAGAATGTACGGCGCCGTTTCCAAGGTCTGCGACAGACGCGCGCGGCCGATGCGACAATAGTCAGAGTACGCGCGCAGCCTACGACAGTCGTCGACAGTCGTAAGCCGCGCGCGACTCGCGATCGGCCGCGATGCATGGCTTTAACTGGATGAGGTTTGAGTATTTGTCCGATAGCTATAAGAAGGAAATCGCAAAAAAAAGTCCAGTAAAACGCTAACAGGGGAAACTGAGCTCAATAAACAAAGTAAACATTACAATTTTCTCTACTTTTCCGTGGCACAAAGATTAAAAATTTACCCTACATTGTCGTCATGTTACAAAAGGCTATTTTCTAACAAAGAGTGAGGAAGTAGGTCAATTAAATAGCTGAACAGCACGCTAGGCTAGTGCTGCCTGCAATGGGTCTAGATTTTATGTCGTTATTATGCAAGAGTCGAATTACTCAATGTATAAGTATAGACAGACCTGTATTTTTTAGTTCTTGTAAAAATAGTACCTATTGTCTTTCAAGCCAAAATTATATAACAATTGAATACATTATTTTCATTTAAAGGACATTATTTTCATCATTTTATTATCAAACTTTCACTATTTGTACACATCATAAAATTATATATACTACGGGTCTTAATCGCGTATATCGTATTGCAACAGCCGTGGTCACTTGTAGATAGTCTACCTTTGACCACGGCCGTTGCAATACGGTCAAAACGTCGGGCAATAAACAAGGTATTTTACCTTAAATTATTCACGCAATTAAGACCCATAGTATATCTAATTTTATGATGTGTACAAATAGTGAAAGTTTATCAACATTTATTTAAAAACGCGTTTCATATTTATTGGTGTAGTAAAGAATTACTTACTAGATTTTTCTTCCTTAAGAAGAAATGGTTATAGGGTTACAAATAAAAAACAAAACTATTTTGAAAAACTATATGCTATTTTAATAAATCCTTGGAATAAGAAATCATTCCCTAAGCCACCTTTTTGATATCATTTTAATTAGTCCTTCTACAAGGGATTATTCACTTAACAGGAGATCAATTATCAAAATGAAAAGTGGTTTTACGTTGTGTTGGGAGTATAATAAATGTGATTTGGAACCACAACCTCTTGATATGATAGTTTTTTTCGCAATAATTTATATTATAGTAAGGTCAATCTTCAGCTGGACACCGGTCGACGAGAAAAGTGAATGCACACTCACTGACCTTGTCTTTCTAAGTTTCTACAACAATTGCAGTAATAGATACAGGCCAGCCTTGATTTTAGGCAGGTTTGTCTAATGATCCGTGCTATATCAGTGAATGAGGAAAAATCTTATCTAGCAACTATCTATAGTTTTATAGGTATATGAGGGCCTAATCAGTTTACCAATAGGTTTTATGCACTATGTTGAAGGGCACTGTAGCGAGTGAATTTTTTGGGCAAATGAGATGTATTCATAGACATTCAGATATTGTAAACAAGGATTTGGGTGGCACTGATACTTTTATGGGCGTAACGCTTACATCAGGTGCACGATTTGCTCGTCTCTTCAGTTCGTAGTATAAAATTTTTTAGTTTGTTTGTTTGTTTGAACGCGGCAATCTCAGGAACTACTGAACCGAATTAAGAAAATCTTTCACTGTTGGATAGCCCATTCATCGAGGAAGGCTTTAGGCTATACAACATCACGCTACGGCCAATATGAGCGGGGCAGCAATGAAAAATGTTGCAAAAACGGAGAAAATTTACGCAGAAGAAGTTGCGCGGGTCAGCTAGTAAATATATATCTATCTATACTAATATTATAAAGCTGAAGAGTTTGTTTGTTTGTTTGTTTGAACGCGGTAATCTCAAGAACTACTGGTCCGAATTGAAAAATCCTTTCGCTGTTGGATAACCCATTTATCGAGGAAGGCTATATAACATCACGCTACGACCAACAAGAGCGGAACAGCAATGAGAAATGTTGCAAAAACGGGGAAAATTTACGCAGACGAAGTTGCGCGGGACAGCTAGTAAAAAATATACAGTGGTAAAATGGATAAATGTATTGATGTATGTATGTATTTTTGTAAGTATGTATACTATTGTATAGTTATATTGGATTTTAGTATTTATTTTATATTCTCTATCTAGCTATTTTTATTTGTGTATTATGTAAGAATAATAAGGAAGTTCTTATTTTACAATTAGGTTACTGCACCTACACATTCCATTTCTACATCACCCTAAGGTAGACTGGCAGAGAATGCTTTTAGCATTAAGTCCACCTTTGTACAACTTTGTGCATAAAGTTTTAAATAAATAAATAAATAAATAAAGAAGAGCTCTGTTACTATCTGGCCTCTCTTTTAAGATATTTATTTCTGGAAAAAGTACCTTTTCTTGATATTTTAACTGGCCTGTTGGTCTAGTGATTAGTGGTAGTGACCCTGACTACTAAACCGGAGGTCTAGGGTTCGATCCCCACCCAGGATAAAACTTTGTGTGATGAGCACGATGATTTATTCCGTGTATGGGTGTTATTTATCTATAATATGTATGTATTTAGAATTTTACAAGTAGGTATGCTTATCAGTTGTCTGATTGATTGCCATAGTACAATCACGTGAATAATTTAAGGTAAAATACCTTACCCGACGTTTCGACCGTATGGCAACGGCCGTGGCCACGGGTAGACTACCCGTGACTAGTCTACCCGTGACCCGTGACCACGGCCGTTGCAATACGGTCGAAACGTCGGGCATTAAACAAGGTATTTTACCTTAAATTATTCACGCGATTAAGACCCGTAATAGGTATATATATTTTAATAATATTATTACTTTTTTACTTTAGGCTGCCATTTTTTCCTACAACAGATTTAAGAAAACTTATCTAACTACGCTTAATATTGGACTTATCATAATCTTTTCATCCATACGACAAGTAGCAAGTACCTACTGCATAACCATTTTTATTTCATAATACATATAACGAATACGGCTAGATCTTAATCTGAGATAGATTTAGTAGTCTACACTGAAAACTGTAGGTAATAAAACGTAATAGTGGGTTCGTGAAACGGTTGAAGGCACTGCGACTACAGATCGGTGAACTGAAAACTTAGGTAGTCAATTTTGATATTTTGTCTAAATATGAGCGAGTCCTGTTTTTATTTGTTGTGTCCATGAATTTCTATGTACGATGGTAGCAAAGTTATTGATGTTTCAGCCTTTTCTTCGGTCAAAGCCCGTCTTCTATACTAATATTATAAAGCGGAAGAGTTTGTTTGTTTGTTTAAACGCGCTAATCTCAGGATCTACGGGTCCGATTTGAAAAAATCTTTTTTTGTTGGATAGCCCATTTATCGAGGAAGGCTATAGGCTATATAACATCGCGCTACGACTAATAGGAGCGGAGAAGCAACGAGAAATGTTTCAAAAACGGGAAAAAATTACGCATACGAAGTTGCGCGGGACAGCTAGTCTTAAAATATCTGTAAAAATGTAACATATCCTAACTAAAGAAAGAAACGAAAAGGAAAATTATTTAGAAAATCATTCACAATTAAGACGAACCCAACGTCACCTCAAATGTGATAAACCCATCAGTTTAATCGATTAATCAGACAAAACGAAAAATTAGAAGTAATCATTTTTATTTCTAGTAAATAATGCGCATGTCTAAATCGGTCCATTCATTTAGGAGCTAAATACACACGCTAAACTGACATCCCTGTTTTTTTCGAGTTAAAAAACTGATAACACAAGATATAATCTCTTTCTAGGAATGTGTGGTACCTACCCTACATACAGTGGGAGTGTATCCGACTGCTACGCAAGAGGTCGTGGGTTGGATCCCCACCCAGGATAAAACTTTGTGTGATGAGCACGATGGTTTATTCTGTGTCTGGGTGTTATTTATATATAATATGTATGTATTTAGAAATATATAAGTATGTTTATCAGTTGTCTGGTTTCCATAGTACAAGCTCTGCTTAGTTTGGGATCAGATGGCGTTGTGTGAGTTGTCCCAAGTTATTATTATTATTATTATTTTCTCCGTATATGTACCAGTACTTGGTATCTAAGTTATAGTTAGGTATAGCGGTGCATTATGCGGCACAATGACGTAAGCAGGCCGGTCCGCAATGTGCAAGCCACATGTACCGGTTGACATTGGGAAGCTAGGTGTACTATACGTGAGTGATTGGTGAATGTTTGAATGTTTTCTTTGCTTGTGTGCGTTTGAATGACACACATAGACTTTGCACATACGATGTCGGAAATAGGCGTTGTTTTGTATGAGTCTGGACTATTTTTAAAAAAAGTTTTATATAAAGGGTAAATTGTATATTTCTAACAATTGTGTTAACCCCTCCAGCTAAGCTATTGCTTATGTTAGGAGTGGGTTCAAGTCGGTAGTGCATGACAATGAGTGGGATTCCAACTCAAGCCGAGATTGATCCATACTAATATTATAAGGCTGAAGAGTTTGTTTATTTGAACGCGGTTATCTCAGGAACTACTGGTCCGAATTGAAATTGAAAAAAAATCTTTCACTGTTGGATAGCCCACTTATCGAGGAAGTCTATAGGCTATATAACATCACGCTACGACCAATAGGAGCGGTGCAGCAATGAGAAATATTGCAAAAACGGGGAAAATTTACGCAGACGAAGTTGCGCAGGACATCCATCCGTATAATAATTAACAATACAACAGTAAAATAAAACCCAACAAAAAAAGTTTTTTTTCAACCTCTTCAGCTTTATAATATTAAGTGCAGTTACAAGAATTGTTCCTATAAAGATAAAAGATATGTTCCGAGTGACTTTGTTCGCGTTGAAATTTTGATGAAACAAGTCCATACATTTTCCCTGAATAAAACGTAGCATATAATATGCTATTTTAAACAATAATCTATAATTACCTACCCGTCGTGGCGTGATTGAATAACAAACATCCATCCATATATCCAAACTTCCGCATTTATAACATTACTAGCTGTGCCCCGCGGTTTATTAGCCTATGTGTCAGCTAACTCCATACCAAATTTTATTAAAATCGCTCCAGCCGTTTAGACGTGAAGAAGTAACAAACATACACACTCACATACTCACAAACTTTCGCCTTTATAATATTAAGTGTGATATAACTATGTAGAGTATAGACAACACCCCTCCATAGACGCCAGCTAAGCGAAGACTTCGAATACCTCGTTTAAATTACGAAAAGTATACACGAAAGGGCAGGGTACAAATCGATACTCGCCCGGCCAACAGCTGAGCGGTGACCCCAAATAGCTGTTGACGTATCCCAGACGATATTGAATATTTACTGCTATGCTAGGGTGGCGAGTGACCTGGAATTAATGGCTTTCCTAATAAAAAGGTCTATTTATTCCAGGCCATAGGATATAATTTATTAAACACTAGCTGACCCGCGCAACTTCGTGTGCGTCAATTTTCCCCGTTTTTATTTTTTCCCCGTTTATTCATTAATGCTCCGATCCTCTTGGTCGTAGCGTGGTGTTATTATAGTCTATAGCCTTCCTCGATAAATGGGCTAACAGTATTTTTTTTTCAATTCGAACTAATAGTTCCTGAGATTATCGCGTTCAAACAAACAAACTCTTCAGCTTCATAATATTAAGTATAGTTTTGCGTCTTGAATTTTCTCGCAGAAGTTTATAGAAAATGTACCTAACGACTAGTTTTCGTTTCGTTTGTATGAATAGATGAATGATACGTATTCATAATAGCTGACCCGCGCAACTTCGTCTGCGTAAATTTTCCCCGTTTTTGCAACATTTTTATTGACGCTCCGATCCTATTGATCGTAGCGTCATGTTTAATATAGCCTATAGCCTATCCAAGAGATTATCGCGTTCAAACAAACAAACTCTTCAGCTTTATAATATTAGTATAGATATGCGTCTTGAACTTCCTCGCAGAAATTTATGGAAAATGTACCTAACGACTAGTTTTTACCCTTTCGTCACTGTCTTTCGTGGTGAAGGCGCCACCGAGAATAAGCCCATGGCTGTCTGTCCATTGAAGATATTAAAAATATATATTTAGATCAAATAATAAGAAGTTTGATAATAACACTATACTCTATGAAAATATATATATATATATATATATATATATATTACGGGTCTTAATCGCGTGAATAATTTAAGGTAAAATACCTTGTTTACCCGTGATCACGGCCGTTGCAATACGGCCAAAACGCCGGGCTATAAACAAGGTATTTTACCTTTAATTATTCACGCGATTAAGAGCCGTAATATAATATTTTCACGTGTACAAATCGCGATAGTTTATTAACATTTATAACACCATGCTTTGTTTTTTCATGTTTTTTTACCCTTTTAGATGACTTGGTTCCCATGGTGGTAACTGGAAGTTGATTGTACGTAACATGGACATACACTTGACAAGATCTAATTAAACAAATATAGAACCACATTGCCTGCAATATTAACAAGCAACCAGTCGCTAATTAATTGCCATGACCTCATACCAGGTTTGTACTTATCTCTTTATTGGTTTAATAGCGGAAATATATGAGTTTGTTTGTGTAATACATTTGCAGGTAGTTGTGAAAGTAAATAAACATAATTGCTTTATTGTTTGGGCCATACCCAGGATTATTATATAGTAACCAGCTGTCTCGCGCAACTTCGTCTGCGTAAATTTTCCCCGTTTTTGTAACATTTCCTATTGCTGATCCGCTCCTATTGGTCGTAGCGTGATGTTATATAGCCTATAGCCTTCCTCAATTAATGGGCTATCCAAGAGTGAAATAATTTTTCAATTCGGACCAGTAGGTTCTGAGATTACCGCGTTCAAACAAACAAACAAACTCTTCAGCTTTATAATATTAGTATAGACAAGCTGTCCCGCGCAACTTCGTATGCGTAATTTTTCCCCGTTTTTGCAACATTTCTTGTCGCTGCTCCGCTCCTATTAGTCGTAGCGCGATGTTATATAGCCTATAGCCTTCCTCGAAAAATGGGCTATACAACAAAAAAAGAATTTTTCAAATCGGACCAGTAGTTCTTGAGATTAGCGCGTTTAAACAAACAAACAAACAAACTTTATAAAATTAGTCAGATTAGTATAGATTTAGGAGGGGCGAGATTAAGGTGGTATAATAGACTAAACATTAGCCAAATGTGTACTGTGTACCAGGGTTGTCGGAGCTTCTACTCCGAAAGGTCGAAACTTTCGATTGATTTTACACCTCCGACTACGACTTCAGCTTCTATAATTTTAAATCGGAGGTACCTAGCGTGCGGCGGCCGCTCCTTTAACTGCTCAAAAGCCGGTGCCCCGTATTTGTGAAGCCTGCCGTCACGGACCCGGGTCGCCGGACTTAGACAGGAAGCTAATTTATATATGTACCTATAATAAAAGTATGAAGGAAAAATTGACACGGATTCTCTATGATCGCGGGTTCGAATATGAATAACTGAATAACGTTTATTTTATCATCGTTAAATCATAAGACTTATCTCAACATATTTGTCTCCGCCAACCACCTCCGACTTGGACTCTGACTCCGGCAAACCAAATTTAAAAACTCCGATTCAAGTTCCGATAAAACCACTTCTGTAACATTCCTACCGGGGGGGGGGGTCTAACCCCCAAATCCTGCCCTGGTATGCTTTAGGTAGTCATAGGTATTCCTTTTACCCGACTGTAAGGAAGGGTTATTTTTCGCGCGTATCTTGTATGTATGTAATATTATTTATTACCTTATATCTCATAAACCACTGAACGGATTTATACAATTAAGACGTCCTTAGATTCGTCTTGACCGCCAAAGTGTTCTTAGATATGTGACGTTTGAAAAAAAACAAACATGGCGGCTGTGAGATGTCAAAATAAAGAGGTGTAAAAATAAAAGATTGTTTGAATACTGCAATATGGGTATCAAATTATAGGGCTCATCTTAAGCATTTCAAAAATGTATAACATGATTATGACTGTAATACTAAATAAGCTAGGAAGCAATGTTAGCAACCATTCTTTTTTTAATTTTCAATACTTGACAATAGCTGTGATAAAAGTTACTTGTTACATCCTACAACTACTCAACAGTATTAAATAAAAAAAAACCTGCCTGCACAAAAGAGATGAAAACAAGATCTCCTAGATAATTAGGTACTTATATAATTTCATGTAGTCGGAGGCACTTCACTAAGTTCATCAAGATTCACTAATGCCGCACAATTCTTGTTAATAGGGGTACAACCTTTTTGCTTTACATATTAATAAATTAGATTAGATATATTTTTTCAATATGAATCTAGTATTTCATAATTCCTCTACAACTGAAACATTATTTCAAATATTTGTCTTTGGAGAGTAAATATAAAATCTAGATAATGACGTGCATTGTATACATTGTAGATAACAAAGTGTACAGTGACCAGTGACACATTAAAACATGTCTGTTCTGACACATATACAAATATACATTCAGAGTGACTTGGAGGTACACCTTTGCATTTTCATTGAGTGAAAATTTATAAAAATACATTCAAAATCCATAACACCAAGTTCATGTGTACATTTGAACGAAAACATTTGTAGCTATAAACTGGCATGAATAGGCAGAAATATTACTAAATTGCCCTGAATTCAAAAGGGCAAAAAAATATTAATAAAATATATCATCTTTTCATAATTATTGACTGTATAAGTATAAAAAAATATTTTATATAGCTAGTTAGGTAGTTAGCTTTACTTCTAAACTATAAAATAATTGCTTGTTTATTAGTTAGAATAATTTCTAAAACTTCTGCACCAATTTTCATGACAGCTTGGGGATGGGAATTACAAATTAAATACATAGGACCCGCTGGTTTACTATAATTTAGACCTTGGGATTTTCCCACCTGGACTAGAAACACACAAGGCAGACATGAATGGAGAAAAATGGTGAAGGTACTCTCTCTGAATAATGTTTCCCATGAATAACACTGGAAAACTCTGTATAGCTTTATAATAATACTATAAAAAATGAATACCATTGTACCATCTCAAGTTATATTCTTAATACCCATTGGTCCTCCATGTGTTGAACCTATGAAACTATGTTAGCTTTACAATGAAGGAATTGGCTCCAAAAAAATAAGTGGACTTGTAGATAATTATGAATTTTTTTGATAAAATTTGTTATGATGTCATTATGAGACCTGCCATTAGTCTAAACCACTAAGCTGATATTGATGCAATTTGGGAATATAACAAGCTCAAAGCCTAATAAAGTACACTGGTTACTTTATAATGGTATAGTGACATTCAAGCAGAGGCAAAAACTATGTAGAAACAAGAGTTAAGATACCTAGCAGAACATAGAATAGGTACCTAGATAAGTATATCTTAACTGTATCTACTAAACATTTTAACAATTGTATTTAAATGAATTAAACTTAAATGACTCAGATAATACCTACTTACTTATAATTTCAACATTAAGATACCTATTATCTTCATAGAAATTTGCATGTTTATTATAAAATTGTTTTTACCTAGAAGTGTGTTTAACATGGTTAATGTTATAAGATGATAAAATCCAATAAGAATGGAACTATACCAGTTGTTTTGTAAATTAAAATAAATTTTAATATGATGGAAAACCATGTTAAATAACAAAATTTAAAAGCACACATTAAAAAAAAAACAGCCAGGTATCTACAGGCAAAGAAAGCATATATTATGCCGGATGTTTATGCTAACCCTGGCTACAGGATCTATTTAGAAAGTTCTAGGATCTAGTCAGAACTTAAAAATATTTAAAAAAACATTTTATAATTTTCAAAATTAAGAACCATACAATTATTTATGGTAGGTTATTTCTATCCAAACTATAACATAACCGTGAGTGACGATTACCTGGTTTTAGACTGCCTACCTTCTTTATAATTCAATTGGGTTTCGACATCGCATCATTCGACTTGCTATAACGTCTTAGGTAAAGGTACCCAATAAGTACTGATAGACAATAGAGCGTACCTACTAAAGTAACATGTTGTAAGCAGTTAATGTAAATATTTACTCACTTGCTCGTATTTTTAATCCAAATAGACAACTGTGTAATCCTCACACTAAACTGTGGTTACACTCAATACACATCACAAATTCCTTGCATTATATTCACATAGTTTTAACAATACACGAAAAAGGACACTTTATCACACCGGCACTGTATTTTCGTAAAACTAGAATAAAATATTACGCGAAATTCATCGTTTACACAGAATTCCGGAATAGTTAGGTTTGACAGATGTCGAATAATATCGATAATTGTAAATCGCGTTCCGTACACTGCAAATGCGAACGTACACACTTTTATCACTGCACGGCTAAACTAAACACGATCTACACGCAGCGAGACGCGTCGAGCAACGCCCGCAAAACTTCTGTAATCCGAACAAATTGAAAAGTTAATATAACGGTGCGCTGTTGTAAATGGAGTAACACACACACAATTTAGGCGTATAAAACTTGTCATACAAGAATTTTGTGATTGTAGTTGTCAAAGCAAGAGGAAATGGAATGTCTTTGACAAACCGTGCTTATTTGTAAACAGAGATGTAAATAGAAAAATAAAAATAATTTACTGAATGAAATGTTTCAAACTAAAGTTTTTTAGAATTAAAAACAAAATAAAAAGCTCAACTCTGAGCTAACTATAGGTATCATAATCCCATGTTAAATTACTGAATTGTACAATGAATCATTAATGTAAAAAATGTACCTAAATTTTATTGTTGTGGTGAGAAAATAAAGATTGATTATAGTTTTATTTTACTTATGTAAAGCTTGCAACCCATAAGTTTAGTGCTCAAGGAAATGTTAGCAACGCCCTCTATTATTCAATAGCTGTATGACAACGAAAGAAACACATGTTGAAATATGTGTGTACTATTTCATAGTAGATGGCGCTACTGTAGGCAGACAGTTCCATTCGTTCACTCGTTATTTGTAGTTTGTTTTAAAGTCAGTAGATGGCTCTAACAAAAATTGAATATAATGCCCGTGTCTTATTAGTTCTAAATAAATATTATCACGTTCGTTACTAAGAAAAAATAAGGATTCGTTCTTTTAAAATATTATCTCGATTCCACGGACGGGCTTCCTAAAATTATTATTATAATATTAATAATAATAATAACCTTGGGACAACTCACACAACGCTATCTGATCCCAAACTAAGCAGAGCTTGTACTATGGAAACCAGACAACTGATAAACATACTTATATATTTCTAAATACATACATATTATAGATAAATAACACCCAGACACAGAATAAACCATCGTGCTCATCACACAAAGTTTTATATTTTCATGAAGATCCGTCAAGTAGTTATTGTTTTATGACGATAAATAGCTACAGACATTATCCGTTATTGCTTAGCTCCTATGAGAAATAGCGTGATAATTTATAGCCTATATGTTAATCCAGACTTATTAGAATACACATACAAAGTTTCAACCGAATCTGTCTGGTAGTTTTTGCGTGATGCGTGTTCAAACAAACAGACAGACAGACAGACAGACAGACATTTCTAAAAATGTAGGAATGTGTTTAAATACTCTTTTCGAACATTTCCCAATATTTTTTTTTACTATGTTCGGCCATGTACAGACACATGAAATTTACAATTTTATTATATGTATATAGAGTAGATATATAGACTAGCTGTCCCGCGCAACTTCGTATGCGTAAATTTTCCCCGTTTTTGCAACATTTCTCGTCGCTGCTCCGCTCCTATTAGTCGTAGCGCGATGTTATATTGCCGATAGCCTTCCTCGATAAATGGGCTATCCAACAAAAAAAGAATTATTAAAATCGGTCCAGTACTTTTTGAGTTTATTCGTTACATACAAAAATACAAGTCTTTCCTCTTTATAATATTATTATTAATTATTACTATTATATTATTATTAATGTAGATTTAGCCATAATTTGTAAAAGTAATTTTTTAAAAATTATAATCGTTTAAAGGTGGTCCCTCAATCGTCACTGACTGGCACCCATAATGAGATATGGATGTCACATATTCAAAATTTACAAATGTTATAAATGACAACTTTTAGTAGAGTATTTGTAAAACTAATTTACCAAATATTAACCTTTTCTGATCACTGAATAAAAAGAACGAGCATGGAGAAGGTGGTCCTTTTATTGATCACCATAATATGTTTATTTTGGTGACAAGTATCTAACAAAATTTTAGAAGGTACAAATTCCAATAAAAATTGCTTGTGTAACGCTGTTTGTAGGTAGTATAAAACGAAAACAACAGAAATCCCATTTCATTTACCATGCATTTGCCCGGTTTTTTATTATGTTAATGAATTTTGCTCGGACATTGCTCACATGTACAGAGTGTGACCATTGCCCATGCCTTTTGTTTTTATTCTGTAGGTAGATATATCCGATATCATGCGACGCAAGCAACGAACGATTTGTGTTAATTACGAATACATAAATCTATCTCATTACTTTTCATGTGTAAATTCATAAAAAGGCGTTATGTGTATTATAGCTTTTGATTACATTACAAAATTACTTTTTCTCGTGGTTTCACTCGTGTTAAGCTAGATTTTGTATGAAAACTGAGGGTAAACTTCGTTTTACCCCTTTTTAGGGTTCCGTAGCCAAAATGGCAAAACGGAACCCTTATAGTTTCGTCATGTCCGTCCGTATGTCACAGGCATTTTACTCAAAGACTAAGAAGAAGAAATAAATTTATTTTTTCCTTAAAAGAAGAATACAATAAGTAGTACAAATTCAAAGTACGAGTAGTATCGAGAGACAAAAATGGTCCTAGCTCAGCTAGATTGCAACTCCGCTTAATGAGGAGCTGCGCTGGTATTCTGCTAAGACCAAGGTGACGACACGAACATTAACCGTCAATATATAATAAGAAAGTATAAAAAAAATATAAACAGAAAAAATAAGGTTTATATAAGCAAGACTATTTAAATATTGTAAATAAAATATTAAATACCCATTGAATATTGATGAAATTTAGTCTTGTAGTTGCCGCTACTTAGTTTGATAGCTAATAGGGGAGCACTCCATACATGTAACAGAAGCTGATATTTTTTTCAGCAAACATCAACGTGTGGCACATGATTCGACAGGTCTTTCAAAAACATTTTAAGGTTTCTAATATTTTTTTTTTTGATTAAGTAACCTTGTGAATATTTTTGGAAATAATCGCTTCGAAAGTTGCATAAATTGTGCCGCCCCCCCCTTTAACTTTTGAACCATGTGACCAAAAAATATGAAAAGTCTAAGTCTACTATAAACTAAAATTATTTCGGACATGATCGGATATACCGTCATTGAGTTATTGCTGGAAAACTGCGTTTCTCAACAAAAGGGCGTAAGTGCCATGAACATACGCTCTTCTACTGATAACCATACAAGGCTGCGGAACCCAACACTGAGCATGGTCTTGTTCCGTTTTTTTTTCCGTTTTTTGCCAATGCAGACGTTACCTACTCAGGATAGTCCCATCTGTTCTGTCTGACAATGTCTAGTCTCCTAGCTAAAGAGTCCAGTGTCAAAAGGTCCAGTTACCAAAATGTTTTGTGTGTCAGAATGTGTTATCCTAAAACGTCCAGTGTCAAAGGTCTACTTACCAAAATGTCAAGTCATCGATCTGCGTTTAGTCGCAATTCGCTGACTCGCGATATGGCACGCAAGTCTCAAAACTGATTCGCGAATAAACTAACTCTCAAAAGGACTTATTGGCAAAAAGGCTAATTCTCTAAAGGACTAAATAGTAAAAAGCCTAATTCTTAAAAAAAAAAACGTGAAAGGACTTATTATCAAAAACACCAGTTGAATTACGGCTACTCCTTCATAGAATTCCCGTCTCGAATATAATGCTTTCCCTTAAATTGGTACATTATTACAAGGTTATTTCGACATACTTATAAAAAGCCATAAAAAGATCGTAAAAAGGAATATTATGACAGCAAGAATACAATTTGACAAACACTATAACAAATTATTAGCAGAACTCAACGACAAAAAAAACTGATCAATATTTTTTTTTTCAAATAATTTTTTATATCGATTAGGTACTCTATTATAATTTTTCCTTCCAGTGTGAATATTAGATTTTTATAATTTATATGATTAAATATATTTATACAAATCATATTTCATTTATCATTTATCAGCTATTGTTTGTATTTCATAAACTTAAACCTAGAAATTGACTAAAATAATAAACTAAAATAAACAGTATAAATAGGAGTCCGTGGAGTTTAGCTATTTAACCTCCGATGCGAGCCTTCGAGGGCATTTGTTGTTCGGTACCTACCTGTGGCAATTACAACTCATGTAATGGGTGATAATATTGGGTCCCATTGACCGATTTCCACCGAAGCATTTGCAGGTGCTATTTCAAGTAGCGACAGTCTTCTATCCATACTTACTAATATTATAAATGTGAAAGTAACTCTGTCTGTCTGTCTGTTACGCTTTCACGCTCAAACAGCTAAACCGATTAAGATGACATTTGGTATGGAGATAGTTTGAGTCCCAGGGAAGGACATAGGATAGTTTTTATCACGATAACCGACATCCACGCGGGCGGAGCCGCGAGCGAAAGCTAGTTATAAATAAGTGAAAGGAGTGGCAGTAATCCAGTAGTATTAATTTGTAATCAAATGAAGCATATATAATAGGCTTCGGAAAATTTTAAATTTTATTGTCACTTGGTAAATAAGTATATTATTTATAGGTCATTTGATATTGTTATACGTTGGACATGGTAACACATTAGTCATTCTGAGAGACTAGACATTATGGAACTAGACGTAATAAGACACTGGGCATGTTTGAACATTTTTCACTATGACAGATTAGACATTATGAGACTGGACGTAATAAGACACTGGACATGTTTCATTAAGAAAGACTAGACATTATGAGACTGGACGTAATAAGACAACTGGACATGTTTGGACACTTTTCATTATGAGACACTAGACATTTTAGGACTGGACGTAATAGGACACTGGACTCTTTAGCACATTGGACATTGTAGGAGGCTAGACATTGTCATTCAGAAAAAATAATGTGTGCAGTATTTGATGGATAAAGTTAAACGCCACAGCGTCCCATTCATTTTGGAGTTTTAATGGTTTATTCCTTGTAGTCATGATTCCGTAGCCAAGTTTCGCCATGTCCGTCCGCAGCTTTGCTGAGACTGTTAGTGCTAGAAGGCTGTAGAATAAAACCTTGAAAAACCCTTTTTTAAAGTACCTAAGTATAATGTAATGTGGGGATGTGATTTTTTTCTCACCTACCCTATCGTATGGGATATCGTTAGATAGACCTTTTATAAACGTTTAGGGTTGGGAAGACCATTTTTAGATTTAGGGATCCGTTTGTTAAATAGGTAGGCATTTTTTTTTCTTTTCTTCTTTCTAAATGAATAAGTCAGTCATTTGTAAAATCAGACAATTATAGAATCAGTCAATTTTAAAATCGGTCATTTTTAGAATTGTACATTTCAAGAATTGGTCAATTATAGACTGTACTTACTTAAGTCTTTTCGCGAATCGGTCATTCCAAGACTAAACAATTGTTTTGATAAGCGATTAATGCAGCTGATTTTACAGAGATAAAAATACAGATGAAGAAATGAAATAAAACCCAAATATACAAAAACTGTTTATTAAATATGCACTGAAAAACTTATACAACAGTTTGAAATAACCACAATACGCTCGCGTATTACTTTGGCAATACAAATACAATGAAAGTAGAAAAATAGCTTTTAATCATATGCTTTTACGAACCAAAATCGTGTACTAGACTAAATAAACATAATTTATAGGTTATAATAGTAGTTGTGCTGTATAGCAGTCTTAGGTTTATTGGACCTTGTATACTCGGGTGCAGGTCACATCTTTTGCGGTCATCACCTGAAGAAGAAACAACAATATATATTGGCTAGTAAAAACATTTTAAATATAGGTTTTTTATAAGCTATGGGTCTTAATCGCGTAAATATTTTATTTTACTAGAGTCTAGAGTCTACCCGTGACCACGGCCGTTGCAATACGGTTGAAGCGTCGGGCAATAAACAAAGGTATTTAGCCTTAAAATAAAATATTTACGCGATTAAGACCCGTAGCTTATAAAATTCTATAATGTGTACAAATCGCGAAAGTTTACGAACATATATTTTAAATATATTTATATAAGTAGATGCCAATAGTATGGACGTACCGAGAGACCCCAGGGAGGATTTGGATCCCAGATTCAAACCCAGCCCCCGAAATTGGACTCGCAAGTCGCAATTGGCCGTTAAAGTTCGATAAGACCTTATAAATAACCAAGAGCGAATCCAGCATCATATTCTTGGGGGCACAAGTTGACCCAACACCGGCCAAGTGTAAGTAGTTAGCGACTGGAGGGAGTGTCAACGCGGGGGCACAAGTTGACCCAACACCAGCCAAGTGTGAGTAGTTAGCGACTAGAGGGAGTGTTAACGCGGGCCAAATGTATGGCGAACACTTGAAAATTTATGAATGGGGGGGGGGGGGATATTTGCCGCTGTTGCCCTCACTTGGATCCGCGGCTGCCAATAACAGTCTTTGTATGCAGTTAAAGTGAAAAAACACATGCCTTAAGCAGTAATTTTGTGAAAAATCAAAAATTCTTTATTCACTTAAGTTCGCAAACAATAGGTAAAGCCGGAGAAAAGAAACTTGAACCATCTGAAAAGAACATAAAAACTCGCGGCTACTCTTTCTCTTTCTTTTGTGGAAATAAGGCATAGACTGCCATCAAGTGTTGTACAAATGACCGCAAACTTTTTATCCAGTCGCAGATAACATACAATAAATACTTTATACTGGCAGAAAATATAGGGAAAATCATCTTATGATACCTAACGGATTTCCAGGTATTTTTAAAAGGAGGCAAAATACTGTCATAGTCTTATACTCACAGCCTTCAATTCTTCAGGCCCGAATTCTCTGATGTAGGTGACCTCCAGGCCGTCGGGAGCCTTCTGCACCTGCTTCAGGGTGGTGCCCTCGAAGGTGCACACCGACTTCACCTGCAACCAACATACCCACGAATCAGTATCCTGCTAATATTTTAAATCTGAAAGACAGTAAGGATGGATAGATGTTTGTTGCTCTTTCACGCAAAAAGTATTGAACGGATGTTGATAAAACTTTATAGTTATGTAGTACATAGTACCTACTGCTATATAAATGAAATATAACAGGGGTCAAGACGCGGGTAAAAGCTAATAATTTGATAAATTAATGTGCCATTTATAGTCATACAGTCATAAATGTTGCATAGGTTTGTAACGTATACAGATAACTGCTGTTTTGAAGAATCTTTTTAAGAAAGGCTTCAAGTCTTTTCTAAGTCGCATACGACATGGCATCGACATGTAATACCGATTCACGACAAGGGTTCGTTTAATTTGTTTGCGAGCGTACTTCTATGACAACAGCCAAATGACAAAAACGCAATCAGCGAGGCTAAATTACTAATTCGATATACATTGCTGGTTGGAGTAAGGCTATTGGATGGAATGGAAGTAACACCAAGCAAGAAGTTGTCAGGAATAAAAGAAAAAAAAATGTAGGCATACCTTGGCACCATCAGCTCTATCCTCATCGAATTCTTCACCAGGCTTGAACTTCATTTCCGTGGTCTTGAAGGTGGAGGATGTCACCAGGTTGTATGTGTCTCCATCCTTGCGCAGTTCCACTGTGGGGGTGACTGCGTTTGCGGCTTTACGGGTGATAAGGCCCACTCCTGAAAGCAAAGAAATAAGGAGGATTAGAAAACAAGATGGCGAAGCGCGATGTTGGTACAACTTTATTCATGTCCGGGCTTTGTATATCTACCTGTATATAAGAAAGTTGAAAATCAGCGTCAGGCGTTAGCCTGGCATATGCTGAACTAGGCCCTATCTATACTAATATTATAAAGCGGAAGAGTTTGTTTGTTTGTTTAAACGCGCTAATCTCAGGAACTACTGGTCCGATTTGAAAAATTCTTTTTTTGTTGGATAGCCAATTTATCGAGGAAGGCTATAGGCTATATAATATCGCGCTACGACTAATAGGAGCGGAGCAGAAACGGGAGAAATGTTGCAAAAACGGGGAAAATTTACGCATACGAAGTTGCGCGGGACAGCTAGTTTTCGATATAATTATCTGTTTAAATATGAATACGTGTTTTACTTTATTTTTCTTTGATATTGGTAATGTGTTGTTATTTTAGGTGTGTAAAATTGTATTTTTTATGTCGAAATAAATTATTTCCTCTTCCTCTTCCTCCTCATTATATTTTTGTACATATAATACTCAGTTTGCTCCTTTTCCCCACATACTTATCAGTTATGTGTTTTAAATTTAAATTGAAAAAATTAAAACTGTTTATTTCATTAATTCATACATTTATATAATAGTTTGTGGACGAAGTTATCCTTTTAAGTGTATGAAAGATACCTCAAACGGACGGGAGTATTTAACTGGACATTTCGTAGGGTCGAAACGGGACACCATTTTGTGTGATCCACAAATTGTTGTTCCTAGTCTGGGTGTACTTTGTGTCAGTGACTTGTATGTTTGTAAAGTGCCCCGCGACACAGGGCTTGTACCCTACAGCGAGAATCGTAAAAAAAGTAATAATTACCTAACGCTTTCATGAATTCATTGAAGTTCTCTGAAGACACAAGCTTATATTTTGCTCCTACAAATGGAATCATTTCTACTAAAACTTGTAGGTATTTCTTAACTTATTTAGGTTAATCCACGTAATGTAGGTATGTCTTAAAAATTAAAATTACAACTTAAAGAAAGAGCATTACATAAATATTATATCTCTTTACAATTATTAATATATAGGTACCACAGAGAAATTAATCACTATGATGACCTGATTACACTATGTCAGAATAATGACAATTAGCGTCAGTTTTTGGTTTTTGCAACATTATTTATTTGGAAATAAAGAGGTTTGATATTTTTAGCCGTTTTGCGTAAATTATCGCAAAACGGCTGGCTGAATCTGGGTGCGAGAAGCCGAATATAGAACAAAGTGGCGTGAAATTGGAGAGGTCTATGTCCAGCAGTGGACTGCGATAGGCTGATGATGATTATAAGTATCACACTAATATTATAAAAGCTAAAGTTTGTGAGTATGTGAGTGTGTATGTTTGTTACTTCTTCACGTCTAAACAGCTGGAGCGATGTTAATAAAATTTGGTATGGAGTTAACTGACATTCTGGATTAACACATAGGCTAATAAACCACGGGTAACACCGAGAGCTCAGATAGTTAGTCTATAAAAGTAACAATTTTATTGCATGTAATCCATTAATTATCGTATTAATGGATTAGTTTCATAGAAATGGTAAGGTACCTCAGTTTTTGCTCACAATAATTGAATCAACATTAGTATGGGAGACATGCGATGTACAGTTCCATCGGATATCATCCGTATAAGGGGCAGCTGATCCATTTAGCATCAATACATACCATTATTACCCTTAGCACTAAGGGTACTAGTATCAGAATGCTTTGATAATTAGTTTTTTTTTTATTGGAATAATTGATTCATGGAATACAGCAAAGTAATAATTCAAGACTTGATCGAATAGAAATAGCATTACCTAACTAGCTTATGCCCGCGGCTTTGCCCGCGTAGATGCCAGATTATTACCAAAATATTTTAACGGCAAAGTTTCATACTAACTTTGCACTCCCGTTTCACCCCCTTAGGGAGTGAATATTCAAAAATCCTTTCTTATCGTTCCCCTATGTTAAAAAAGGAACTGCCATGCAAAATTTCAAGTTTCTAACCCTTATAGTTTTGGCCCTGCGTTGTCAGCTTCTCCTTTGAGTCCCACATTACTAGCAATCTTGTTAACCTCTCCAGCTAAGCTCAAAGGCTTGTGTTAGGAATCGGTTCACGTTCACCCCAGTGGTCGGAAGTGACCTCTCGTTGCCGGCCGTGGTTCTGTCCATGGTCCAGAGCGAGGGGTCGTGGAATGCGGTCACATCCTTCAGCGAGGACGTCATCTCGCAGAAGGAGGAAGTCAGGAAAGACGCTACCGCCGCTTCACATTTTATTATATTCATTGGGATAGATAAATAGTTATATTTTTAATCTAATATCTCTGACTAGCCTGTTTTACTAGTGGTTAATGACTCTGACTGCTAAGCTAAAGGAAGGAACGTAGAACGAGGATTTATGAACGACCCCTAAGCACTGTTTTTTTTTTTTTTTTTTAAAAGATAACTAATGTGATTGTGGTTCCACATTACTAGCAATCCTGTTAACCCCTCCAGCTAAGCTTCATGGCTTGTGTTAGAAAAGGGTTCACGTCGGTAGTATAATGGCCAGGATTCGAACCCACGACCTCGCGATTGCGAGACCGATGCCTTAGCCATTAGGCTACCGCCGCTTTTGTGTGTATATATACACATCACACCCAGACTAGGAACAACAATTTGTAGATCATATATTAGATATATTTCGGGAGTTAATACCACCGATCGTGGTCACGGGTCGAAATCGGTGCAATTCGATCGAAACGTCGGGTAAATATAAGGTTCGTACCTTTAAATAATTCACGCGATTAAGTCCCGAAATATATCTAATATGTATAAAAATCGCGAAAGTTTAAAGACAATAATTAAAGATCATACATATTGGTGTTCTGTGTGGGGATTGGACCTGTGGCTGGCCTGTGGCTTAGCAGTCAGGGTCATTAACCATTAGACTAACAGGCCAGTGGTGTCCAGTTTGTGGTTTATTCCTCGGCCTATTGGCTAATTAATTTTGCCAAAGCCACGCTACGTGGAGCGTTTATAATCGTAATTAATCGGCGTAAGTGCAACGTGTTTCTCTGTCTGTATGAAAATCAATTATATTGATATGCCTTCCAATTATAAGTCTAGGTATCTCATTTTTGATTGACTTCGGTATTAGAATTAAAGAGCAGGTGGCTCAGAGTGTATTTAAAATGTACATTTGCAGTAAAACAGCATAGGAAATACTAATAATTACTTACGTTAGGAATGTGATTATTTGAATAAAAAACAATTAATAAAGTTATTTGTGCCGGGTGCCGTGTGGTGCCGGCTTAAGAATAGTACCGCCCCATCTCTACCCGTGGGTGTCGTCAAGGCGACTAAGGGATTTCACCCCGGAGGACGGGCAGCAGCGTCCTCTGCGTATTTAAAGCCTTACTGCGATCGCCAACCCGCTCGCCAAGCGTGGCGATTATGGCAATTACCCCCAGAATCTACATAGTAGGTTCTACTGGGGAGACCCGTGCCCAGCAGTGGGCCATCATATGGGTTGATATGTAATAAAGTTATTTAATACGTCGTCCGGTTAGTACGACGTAATATCATCGGTCCCTTGCCCGTCGTTATAACCGGATTACATTGTATATACTAGCTGTTTTTCGTGGCTCCATCTGTGTGTATATGTATTGTTTTTTTTTTAATAAAATGTAGTTTATGTCCTTTCCTAAGCTTTAAGCTACCTCTGTACGAAATTTTATTATAATCGGCTTAATCATTTTCGAGATATAACCATAATTATGCATATGATGAAACGAAACAAGTATTTTCTTCTCTCTCTCTCTCTTTGTTGTATTCCACAATTGGGAATCGAACTCACGACCTCTTGAATATTAGTCGGACACACTCCTACCGCGCCATTGAGGCAATCAATGTTATTTCAAACTAAGTTTTTTTAATTGTCTTGAGTACATTCTAAGAAAAAGATATAAAAATAATTAATTAAGAGTTCTCTTTATTTCATTAAGAGATAAAATAAACATTCTTCAAAGTATGGTACTATCCATTGGCAGGGTCAAATGCCTGAACTAAGATGACTTGGGGGCTAGCAGTTACAGAGATAAGAGTAACAGACATACTAAGTGATTCATTGGCGTAAGGTCAAAGACGTTGTGGTAGTTATTTGGTCATTGTTTGCTGTGGTCTTTATCTCTTTGATAACATAATTGATTCACATATTCGCCTGCGTCAATTATCCCCGTTTTTGCCTGTCGTTGATGCTCCGCTCCTATTAGTCGTAGCGTGATGTTATATAGCCTATATCCTTCCTTAATAAATGGGCTATTCAACACTTAAATAAGATTTAAATTCGAACCAGTAGTTCTTGAGCTTTAGCCTTCCTTAATAAATGGGCTATTCAACACTTAAATAAGTTTTAAATTCGAACCAGTAGTTCTTGAGATTATCGCCAAACAAACAAACTTTTCATCTTTATAATATTAAGTATAGATTATCTGATAAATGTGACGGTCATATCGTTAATATTTTTAAAGTTTGACGACTAATGCATTAATGTATGCATGCTATTGGTCAATTCCATAGGTTGTAACTTGTTTAGGTAGTAATAGTTAATAGGTTTGAGATGGCACGTCAGTCACAGACATAAACATGGAGATATAATAATAATAATATCTTGGGACAACTCACACTACGCTATCTGATCCCAAACTAAGCAGAGCTTGTACTATCGTAACCAAACAACCGATAAACATACTTATATATTTCTAAATACATACATATCACACTAATTATAAAGACGAAAGTTTGTGAGTATGTGAGTGTGTATGTTTGTTACTTCTTCACGTCTAAACGGCTGGAGCGATTTTAATAAAATTTGGTATAGAGTTAGCTGATATCCTGGATTAACATATAGGCTAATAAGCCGCGGGTAACACCGCGGGGCACAGCTAGTTATAGATAAATAACACCCAGACACAGAACAAACCATCGTGCTTATCACACAAAGTTTTATCCAGGGTGGGGATCGAACCCACAACCTCTTGCGTTGCAGTCGGATGCACTCCCACCGCGCCACAGAGGCAGTCGGCAAATACATATATAGGTTGGACCTAGGGCCTAACTAATTGAGGCTGGCATGTCAGTATACAACGCCCAGATCAAATCTATATAGGTAGATACTAGTCACTACGTATGTACTTAGTTATAATGACATGAAACTGCTTACCTAAAAGCTTTTTTCATCGCTAAAGACAAATAGCACTGAACGGAAAATAGTTTAGATTGCCTTATATCATTCTCCTATAGACTGGTATACTTCGACTCGCCTTATCCATAAATATACCATAGCAACTCCATATAAGGTATGTTTATGCCCCAATGGAGTTATGTCCCCGCGTCTATGTGTGGGTGAGTTTGTTTTTGCTTGTTGTAGGGAGCTGCCCTTCTGTGCCTGTGACGATACGACCTAGCCACCCACGGAGATATACCTAGCCCGCCAATTTAACGGATCGAGTTTCAAATTCCGAACGTTAGAATTTAGATCTCTTTGGTTACTTTTTGAACCTCGGTCTCCTTGTTTAAGATTTTTATTTGTTTTCAATCAAAAGCAGGTTTCATTCAAAATGTTTACTTTTTATTTTATGATTTTATGTGATTTTTAGCGTTTTACGATTAGTTAAAAACTGACCCCTTATTCATATTTTATACATGTTTTTGTAATGTTAAAATAGCAGTGATTCTACTAAATGCATATGAAAAGATAATTATATCATCAGTCCGTCCGTCTGTGCCGTCCGTCTGTCTGTTTGTTCACGTTAATCTCCGAAACGGCTGCACGGATTTTGACGGGACTTTCACTGTCAGACAGCTGATGATGTAAGGGGGTAACTTAATTATAATCACGCTAACGTGTATATAGAGCGGACAGCAATGCAACTTCACGCGAACGAAGTCGCGGGCACAGCTAGTAAACAAATAAATTAGCCGAATGAGTATTTTAAATATCGAACTTTGCAAAACGCTCTTAAAACGTCGGCAGTTTTTTTCAAACTCAATGGGCTTGCGTTAGTAGTGGGTTCACGCCGGTAGTATAATGATTCGAACCAGCGACCTCACGATTGCAAGTCCGATGCATTAGCCGCTTAATATGACAGTTAATCTACTGTTGTTAGATGGCTAAACAGAATCATTTCCTAACAAAATCACTTATTACAATTACCAGTCGTATTTTTCTCTGGTCCATAACATCTCATCCCGTCAATTACTATCAACACGCACAGATGAATCGATAAACAATTCTGTGCTCCTATTGGCTGGCTCGTGGGCGCGGCGGGTTGCCATTGGTCGGATCAATATGGTCTGACGTCAAGGCCGACGACCTTTAAATTGGCGCAATTTTTCAATTTAGAACACATTGACGGAGGAAAGTTTGTCAATCAAATAACAATTTATTTGAGTTATAGTGGGGTACTTATCGATACTAGATTTGAATAGGAAGAATGTGGATTCCTTTGCCCATATTTTTGTTCTGATTTTTTTTTCTCTTTTCTCAGACTGTTTTAATAAGATTCGGTAGGGACGCACATTCTGTTAAGTTTCATTAGTTTCAAGTTCATTTTCGTTCTAGTTTTCTTCTTAACCAGTTAACTCGTATTTGAAGTTAGTTAAACGCGAGCTGTGAAAATAATGACATGTCAAGTTTCTCGCCATTTTATTTTAACAACACTCAACATCTATGCTCCACTGATTTTCCCGTCATATTTTTTTAATGTTAATGCCTATGTAGTATTATATATAATAAATTAACAAGTACCTATCTACTCCTGAGTACCTAGGTACTTTTTTTAGATTTTAATGACCTGGTCGCTTGGACCTTTAAGTCACAAGTACCTAGGTACTATTTTCTTACGAGTCGTAAAAATGGCAGCAATCTGCAGCTGTCATCATTTTCACAGCTTCGTCGTATCTTTGTGTACCTGCTTATAGCGTAAGAAAGTACAAATAATAGGTAGCTACTTGACACTAATAGGTCTGGTGGAAATTAGGAAGGTACCTGAAAAAGCGTCTCACTAAAAACTAAAATAACACTACACTAATATACCTACATAGGTACATACTATCAGCCTTCTTTTCTAGGGAATCCCAGTTTACATTTTTCAAAACGTTGTTGTTATAATTCCTACCTACTACTTGGTACATGTCGGTATCGCAAATTTATTTAATGTGTTTATATATCGCTTGCAACATTATTTGCCCATTAGTAAACTTATCATCAAAATGATAAAAAATATTTTTGCGTAACAAAATGGCAAACAAAAAGCGTGTAAGTACTCGTGTGTATTCGGGTCTCGGTAATTAGATTACTCATCATAGCATCTGTTATAATAAGCCAAGCCAGACTCGGAAAAAAACATAGGTACCGATTAGAGATGCGCCGCATTTAGCGAGTAACGAGTACCGAATATTACTCGATATTATTTTTACCGAGCCCAGTACTAGGCCGAGTAACTTGGTCTAGCTTACGCTGCGCGCTAAAAGCGTAGTGCTAGTAAGAAATAAAGTAAAAAGGTTCACTGGATGAAAGCTTTGAAATTTCTCAACACGACACTATTTTTGAAACTTAAACCCATATCATCCATAAACTGAACTTTAAAACAACAAAAATAAATAATTGTTATTCATTAAGAACTCTGTTTAAGTGCTTTTAACGGGAGGAAATAAACATTGAAACAAAACAAACCCATCAATACCATTTATAAGGACATTCTTTTCTTTCTTTTGATATTGCTATCATCATGTATACTTATTTATTCGTTAGCTTTATTTTTGGCTAATATTCAAGCACATAATATAGTATTTACAATGTAAGTGGATGCTCCTACTATGTTGTACCAATTGAGGTTCATATATTTAATATTGTCTTGTTATTATTATTATTATTAAATCTCTTGCCTTTCCATCAGTCATCTAATGTGGTGAATAATTGTCTTTTCATCTCACCTACCTATAGTTTATAATCAAACAAACATTGTAATCATAGGCAATTTGTTTTTACATGTAAGTCTGATTTTTTGTGAATGGCTAATTAACATTGTAAAGAAGTATAGTCAAAAAAGTTTAGTTTATGAGTCCCGAATAACTCCGCAGTAAAGCAGAGTTATTCGGCCGAGTACGAGTACTAAAAAACTGCCGAATTGCCGATTGCCAAGTACCGAGTACTCGGTGCATCTCTAGTACCAATGTAGATAGCCATATTCATAGTTTTTATGCTACTGTGTTACGGCGTCAGATCTCAGCGGAGACTACCATTTTTATATACCACTAAATGAAGAGACGAGCAAGTTGTGAGCTTGATGGTAAGCGTCACGTTAGGCCATAACAGTGTCAGTGCCACCTAAATCCTTGTTTGGCAAAGATCTTAATGTCACCGCACTGCGTAAATTAGGCCATAACAGTGTCAGTGCCACCTAAATCCTTGTTTGGCAAAGATCTTAATGTCACCGCACTGCGTAAATGCAGAGTAACTTCACTTGCAGTGCCATTTAACCGAAACACAGTGATGTAATAACATCACTGTTTCGGTTAAATTAATATCACTGCGTAGAATCAATGTCACTGTAACATGCGTATCAAAGTTGTGGGTTCATTTCCTACATAGGATCTGTCCTATGTGATATTTGGCAGTTGTTATTTGCTTTCGGTTAAGAGAATTATCGACATCCGAAATAACTTATCAATACATCACTGAATAATTAAATTTATCTCTATAAAATATCATAAATTTTAAATATCTAAACACTTTATTTTAACTTGAAAGATAAAGTATGCAATAAAGTGGCAAAATATAGCTGAAAATTAGAATCAAAAGAAAGTTTCATGACACCCACGCATGTGCTCAGGTGTAGGCGACACAAATATATCGTTCGTTCACCATTCATTCATTCAGTTTAAAAATAACACCGGTTTAGCGCCGCGAGATAACAATAAAGGTTCAATGTCCACTGTTCTTTACATAGTGGCATATAAGCATACATCATATTGGAGAGTGTTGTGCAGTGTCTAACAAAAAATGTTTTATAAGGATGTGGGTTCTAATTGACTGAGAGATACGAGTTACTGCAACTAATTATGATGGGGAAAATTGCAAACGTGGAATAGGCGAGCAGCAATGAAAAATGTTGCAAAAACGGGAGAAATTTACGCAGACAAAGTTGCGCGGGTCATATAGTTATTCATATATTTTGCTGCCCTCTCGAGATCAGTTTCAGTCCTCGAATGAATGTAAAAAAGAATGAATAGATCATTATTTTAATTACTTAGTTAAAATTATATCTAATTAATAAAAATAATTATCTATTAATTCTTAATGAGGTCACGTCATTCATGGTCGTCTATTAATAACTGAAGATATTTTCACTTTATTATCTACTAATATATTATTATAAGAACTTAATCTTTATTTATACCTAACACGTAATATTAAATGATAACCTTTTGTATTGTGACTAATTACTGACGTAATAAGCTTAGTGCAAAAATGATAATATAATCAGTAGGTACTTACCAAAAAATATTTATGTATTTAATAATTATGTAATTTTCTTGGACAGGTGCATTATCTATTAGATATTTATGATTAATTGGAGAGCTCATTGTTCATGTGTTTTAAATCGCTAAACTACCTATAGAAAAATAGGGTCAATAATAAAAAAAAAAATATATCATATCATATCATCATATCAACCCATATGATGGCCCACTGGGGCTGGGCACGGGTCTCCCCAGTAGAACCTACTGGTATGTAGATCCTGGGGGTAATTGCCATAATCGCCACGCTTGGCGAGCGGGTTGGCGATCGCAGTAAGGCTTTAAGTACGCAGAGGACGCTGCTGCCCGTCCTCCGGAGTGAAATCCCTTAGTCGCCTTGACGACACCCACGGGAAGAGATGGGGTGGTACTATTCTTAAGCCGGCACCACACGAAGTGGATTACTCTGCCCGATGTAAGTTTTTTTCATTGCACAAATATCGCCGTGAGTTATTCTAAGATAAGGAAGAATAAAATAAATATTTCACGTCATTTATGCAGTTATAACGTCGTTTTCAAAATCGCATGCTTCTTCCACAGAATGTGGTCAAAATATATAACGCACTAGCTGTCCCTCGCAACTTAGTATGTGTAAATTTCCCCGTTTTTGTAACATTTATCTTTGCTGCTCGGCTTCTATTAGTCGTAGCGTGATGTAAAATAGCCTATAGCCTTCCTCGATAAATGTGCTATCCAACAGTAAGTATTTTTACAATTCGGATCAGTAGTTCCCGATATTACCGCGTTCAAACAAACAAACTCTTCAGCTTTATAATATTAGTATAGATAAATAAAATCTATCATAATTTCGTTAATTACCACCTGGGACTTTATCAAATTTGGGTTATCGATTAATTTGAATCGAATTCCGGTAGGTGTTTACGAATGCAACATTTGTATACTACCGTCTCCACGGGCGAGAGAATGGCGGCGCGCGGCGATATTATCGTCGTGCCACCTATTTCTATACCTACACTCTTAGAACTAATCAAGCTTTGTTCATTTAAATAGAGGTATTCAGATAGATAACATCACATTGTTTATTAGATATATTTCGGGACTTAATCGCGTGAATTATTTATAGGTACCTTTTATTTACCCGACGTTTCGTAAGTCCCGAAATATATCTAATATGTATAAAAATCGCGAAAGTTTAACAACAATAATCACATTGTTTGGTGTCATACTCTCACTTTTTCCGAGTAAGTAAGGTACTGTGACAGGTGGGTCGAAGATAATCCACCTCTAGATGAAACTCATTAACAGAATAAAAAGAAAAGATGTCATTCTAGAATTGCGAGTTTCATGGCCGACCGATTCGGGTCGTTTTAAAATGTGATTAGATTTATATAAAATAGTAATACTAAGTGGTTAAGAAATGTGTTTTATAGAATATGTGAATTGATGTTGATAATGTAATAAATGATGATTTAAGTACATAATAGTGTATTAGCTTTGGGGAAATCCAGAAGTTTCATTTAAAAGCTCGATAAAAGTTCTGAGGAACACCCCCGGTACCTGCTCAAGAGCTGGCCTAATGGCTACAGTACCTACATTAAAATATTCTCACGATTAACATAACAATGATGTTGACAACGATCATTGTCACAAAATATACATAATCACATAACCATGTCACGTTTGTCACCAATCATCATCTAGTCATTATAGTAAATGCTCACAGGAGTCGCAGTTTAGACTATTCTGTAATAATATATCAAAACTAAAGGGTTTGTTTGTGTGAAAGCTATAATCTCCGAAAATATCGGGTCGATTTAAATGAAATTTGAAACATGAGGAAGACTACCTACTAATACGTTTTTCTCTAGGTATAACGATCTAGTTATCCAATACAAGACATACAGTTGGATCAACGTAACTAGGCCGGACTGAAGTAGGCGACAAGTGGTTGCGCAGATGCATTTTTTGGACAGGAAGCGGGGGGCGGGGGCGGTAACTAAACCAAGATAATTATTATATAGATGCGATTACGCATTACATTGTCATAATTAGTATTACTAACTCATGTTTTTTTGTGAGTATTTTCGTAAAGAAATTGTTTTTCAAACTTTCTTTAGTATATACTGTTCTAAATTTAAACTTTTATGAACTGATTTAAATAGTGTTTTTATATTGTTGAATTAAAATGTTGTTAGTATTAATCGTTTAAACTTAGAATTTAATCGATTAAACATATTTAGTCGTTATCGTAAGTAATTTTAGGGTCGCATCTCTATGACATGCGCGAAAGTGATAAAAACCTAACTTCAATCCGGTCAAGATACGTTGATCGTACTGTAAATGTTTACTTTGGTAAAACGGCTATTACACTACCCTGAATCAGGGCCCTGAATCGAGATGGCCTTGAAAATTTGTTAGAGAATTAGGGCCCTAACTCTTATTACACCTCTCTTTTTTAAGGATTTAGGGTCCCTGATTTAGTGTAGTGTAATAAGCGCATTTATAGGTACTAATTAAAATTCTATAATGACTTTATACTGTGTCGATAGCCATGAACTTTGTATTAGACATAATTAATCAAATTGCATATATTGTTAGCTATGCTTTAAGAAGGTAGATTAAGTTACATATTGATAAAATACTAGCGGACGCCTCGCGGTTTCACCCGCGTAGTTCCCGTTCCCGTGGGAATACAGAGATAAAAAATAGCCCATGTCACCCGGGGTTAGTGTAGCTTCACAACGATGAAAGAATAATTTAAATCCGTTCAGTAGTTTCGGAGCCTATTCAATACAAACAAACAATCAAATCTTTCCTCTTTATAATATTTGTATAAGTAGGTACAGTTTATGAAAAAAAGTAAAAACAGTAGGTGCCTACCTAACCTTAAAAACAGTAGAAAGATGTCCTTCCGATTTTCCTGTCAATTTCTACCGATATCAAGTACTTTCCTACCAACTCTTTGCTTCTCTTAGTCAGGTCATAGGCTATGACTCTATTTTTTTTTCAATGGCCAAAGAACAGTAGGCCTACTCTGTTTCTTTAAAACGAAATTCATGAATTTTCGTTTCCATAAATTTCCTAAATTTACAGGGACTATTCTAATTAATTTTTGGATAAGCACAAGAAGTTTGAACTCATGGACGATTTTCTGGAACGATTAGATTGAATAGATGTTCCTGGCTTTGTATATCACCACCTCATTTTTGATCGAAACTTCGTTTTCATTGAAATAGAGTAGGCCTCCAGGACTGCGCCATAACCTCACAAAATTGACCACTCTCCAGAAAGAGACAACGCTACTTTGTGGACAATACCTGTCAAAGGCTGCACGAGTTTTTTCTCTGTTTCACGCTTTGCGGTCAATATTTACTTTTTAATTAAAATGGATGACACGGTCTAGGTCTATATGTCAATGGTCATAACAGGTTTTGGTTAAAATTCTAAGAAGACATTGGCATTTGTCTTGAAATCCTTCTAAGAACGTGCATTTAAATTATTTGTTTTTTAATACGGAATACCAAAGAAATAAATCTATGTGAAACAAGACATGACAGAACAATGCAAAATGATTTCTGGCTAACTTAAAAATCTTTCTAAGGAACCTGTATTAAAATAATGTTACTTTGAAAATAGTTAAACAACAGATTGATAATGTTATTTAGAGGTTAATAGATACTTCTAAAAAAAATATGTAGGTTCAAAACTTTTATAATTGATTTTAAGGGTGTAAATTACAAAATAGGTTAATATTATAGGATTTTGTAATATGAAATTACGAGAACCACGTATTAAAGTACCTACTTAGATATGATTCATTTTTTTAACAAACACTGTCCTATTATTATTGTCATGATGTCTCTTCGGTTTTTGTCTTCCTAATACTTTGACTTGACTTGGCTTAAAACAACTTTTCGTCCGGTTACATTACATTAGTTACGCATTCACCAAACGTTTAGAAACTAACAAGCTTCCTTTTTAGGTGCCCGAAAAAGAAAATCTAGCGTTGTGAAAATCATTTATCTATACTAATATTATAAAGCGGAAGAGTTTGTTTGTTTAAACGCGCTAATCTCAGGAACTACTGGTCCGATTTGAAAAAATGTTTTTTTGTTGGATAGTCCATTTATCGAGGAAGGCTATAGGCTATATAACATCGCGCTATGACTAATAGGAGCGGAGCAGCGACGAGAAATGTTGCAAAAACGGGGAAAATTTACGCATACGAAGTTGCGCGGGACAGCTAGTCTATACCAATATTATAAAGCGGAAGAGTTTGTTTGTTTGTTTAAACGCGCTAATCTCAGGAACTACTGGTCCGATTTGAAAAATTCTTTATTTGTTGGAAAGCCCATTTATCGAGGAAGGCTATAGGCTATAACATCGCGCTACGACTAATAGGAGCGGAGCAGCGACGAGAAATGTTGCAAAAACGGGGAAAATTTATGCAGACGAAGTTGCGCGGGTCAGCTAGTGATGAATATAAAAGCTGCCATGTCATCATACTGTCATCATTTTCAAAGCTCCGCATTACGTGTGACGATACATTAAATATGTAATAAATGTAAGAAATGTGTATAGATTAATTACTTGACACCATGGGACTACCCGGAAGGAGGGGGGGGGGGGCTGTTTGGGGTTGAACCCCTGAAAACTTAAAAATGATCCTGGGTACGTCCTACCGTACGTCGCCGTCGTAGAAATACCTGTGCAATTTTTTTTATGGCTATACATCTAGGTTATCTTTTCCTAAAAATTAGCTACGTAATTTTTAGGCAACGATAACCTCGAGGTATACCTAAATCTTATTGTCAATTAGCTGCCCGCCCCGCTTTCGCACGAATATTGTCTCCACTATCTCCACTAGTGATGTTACGGATGTGGTTTTATCGGAACCGAAGTCGGAGTCGGAGGTGGTGGGCGAAGACATAAATATTGAGATAAGTCATAAGATAATAAGTTAAAAAAGAAATATTATTCAGTTAGTCATATTAAATGTGTTAAGGAAAAATTCGCTAGGGCGGGACTCGAACACACCATCACGGAGTATACGTGTAAATTTTTCTTGCATACTTTTATTAATTAGCTTAAAGGAGCGGCCGCCATACGGTAGGTTCCTACCTCCGATTTAAAAGTATTAGAGCCGAGGTCGAAGTGGGAGGTGTAAAATAAATCGGAAGTTTCTCGTTTTTCAATGTTTTTCTTAGAAATCCGACCTTTCAGAGTCGGAGTCGCAGCTCTATAACATCCCCGATCTATACTCATAATATGTAATCCATGTATTTTAATACCTACCTACAGGCTCGCGAAAGAAATTATCTGTACGATGAGTGAATATTTTAGCAAAATTAGTAGTGAAGTTTAGAAGATATGTGTGTACTAGGGAACGGAAAGAGTGCGACATTATTTTATATTATGTAAAGAAGACGATATTACTTCATAGTCCAATAAAAAAAGTCTATAATAAGCCTGTGCTATATCCGTAATGTCAAATTCAAATGACAGATCAGTGGTAAGCGCTTAACCATACGCGGACCTTAACCGTAGGTGCGATAAACGCGAAGGAAACTACCTGTACAAAAAAGATAGCCATCAAATTAAAAAGTAAAAGGAATTATGTAACTTTTTTATTCGCAACAAAATCAGGCAAAGATAACCAGAGAGGTGAGACAAATTGACTATGACAGAGCTATGACAACACTCGATAAAGTCCAATAAAAAAAGTATTTATTAAATCTGTGCAATATCCGTAATGTCAAGTTCAAGTGACAGATCAGTGGTATAAAACGCGTAGGCACACGCCGACCGTTTCCGCTGGTCTGACTAAAGCGAAGGAAACGCCTGTCCAGCCCATTGCCATCAATTGATCTCTTGAAGTTAATCTCCTCTGAATCATATCACTGGTCATATGAATTTCTAAAGACCAATTTATAGATTAAAAGATGACATAGAGATTGCTTGTAATTTCTTTCAAGTAGAAGCAGTCTCGACTGCATGATTTTTGAATGATTTTCGCCCGCGGCTCTGCCTATGTCGATGTCTGTTATCGCGATAAAAAACTCTCTTATGTCCTTTTCCGGGACTCAAACTATCTTTATACCAAATTTCATCTAAATCGATACAGCAGCGGTTCATTATCATAAGACACCTATTTAAGGGCAATCTTCCGCCACTAACACCGCAATTTGCTTTAATCAAAAAGCACAGAGAGTAAACGAGGAAAGTTTTATACTTACTCACTTCGCTCAGGCGCGGATCAGGGGGAACATGAGGCAACACCGGTCAAGTGTGAGTCGGTCGTTACGCGCAACGGGGAGGGTGGGGAAGGGGCATTTGATCGACGTCCAAGCGCTAGGGTCAGGGTGCATTTCACCAAATCAATGGCGAAGACTTGAATGTTCATCAGTCTGGGGGCTTGTTGCGAATCGGATTGGATGTTGTGTTGTTGGATCCGCGGCTGATCATCATTCTCGTACCGGTATTTGGGAACACCTTCGGTCTGACATTTCGTGTCCTGAGCGATTTAAGTATGAATAGGTGACTTATGATACTTAACCACTGAAGCGGCGGTAGCCTAATGGCTAAGCCATCAGTCTTGCAATCGCGAGGTCGAAGTCGCGGGTTCGAACCCTACCAATTATACTACCGACGTGAACCCACCCCTAACACGAGCCATTGAGCTTAGCTGGAGGGGTTAACAGGATTGCTAGTAATGCGGGACCACAATCCTACATTGCTAGATATTAAAAAAAAAAATGTTATGTGTACATGGCCTAACTATAGCTCAGAATGCTGTGGTGTTAACGATTGTAAAAGGTGAAGCCAGTAAATTGGGAATGAAATCAAATAAGTAGGTGTTTAATATTGCTCTGAGGTGTTTAATAACAGACCGGCATGCCAATGACTATTATGACTAATCTAGTTGTCAAAAATAGTACCTACACGTCATTATAGACAAGATTCTTATATCCAAGGACATTTTTCAGGTCAATGGCTTTTGAGATTGAGACGAGTGTTTCACAGAGTCATTCGAAATAACATCCAGCATCTTATCTTTTTAATTGAACATAATGGTACTCGAGGTTAAAAATTATATTTACCTTTAACAGAATTTTATTATTTACTAGCTGTACCGCGCAACTTCGTATGCATAAATTTTCCCCGTTTTTGCAACATTTCTCATCGCTGCTCCGCTCCTATAAGTCGCAGCGTGATGTTATATAGCCCATAGCCTTCCTCGATAAATGGGCTTAGAAATGAAAAAAAAAATTTCAAATCGGACCATTAGTTCCTGAGATTAGCGCGTTTAAAGAAACAAACAAACTATTCCGCTTTATAATATTAGTATAAGTATAGATACAAAGTTGAACTAGATTTTCAATTAAAAAAAAAATGATTGTCTTTAAAATAAACAATTCGCTGTTGCTTAGCAGCCATATATACCTGTGAGAGCTTTAGCGGACCCGGGTGCATTTTTTTTTTGATAAAGACTCCCGCTGTAGGTTACAAGCCCTGTGTCGCGGGGACTTTACAAACATACAAGTCACGGACACAAAGTACACCCAGACTCGGAATTACAATTTGTGGAAGTTTTAACCTGGGTGGGGATCGAACCCACGACCTCTTGCGTAGCAGTCGGGTACACTCCCACCGCGCCAGAGGCAGTCGAAATACATGCCACAATACTTCAGCCTATCACCAGGCGGAACGTGATGGACGTGACTGTGACACTTTTTCGTGCGTGCATTCGGTCTTCGATTTATAAGCCGTTATCACGTCAAAAGACCACATTGATAGCACAGATACACAATTCATGTATATAAGTCCGACAAAAAATTAAGTTTTTTTTAGTTAGGTACCTACTAAAAGCCTTAAAGCCTCTAAAAAGAAATGTTAAAACCGGGCAGCTGTTACTATAAATAAATGCACTACTTATGAAAAAATACGATCTGAAAAAGTGCACCAGCAAAAGAGCGTTCCTTCATAGTACTTACGTTTTTTTTTTATCTTTTATTTAATTGGGGATTTTATTCTTAAGAATACGTCAACCCCATCGTACCTTATACATGTCTTTTTGTTGAGAAGCGTAGGTTTTCAGCAATAAGTCAAAGACGGTAATTACCTATCTATATCCGATCATGTTGAAAATAATTTAAGTTGAAAGTATTTAAAGCGTTACCTTTTTTTATATATATATTTTTTTAACAATCAAACTAAGTAGCGGCTTACACAAGATATCTATAGGTACTCCAAATTTCATTCATATACATAGTGTAGTTTTTGAATAAAATGCCTATGACATATGGACAGACAGACAGACATGACAAAACTATAAGGGTTCCGTTATTGTCTACGGACCCCCGTTTAGAGGGCTTTTCGAGGCACAGAAGAGTAAAACATTTTTAGGAAACGCCATTTATAGACCAACATTATGACAGAGACCTCTCCGGTCTGCTCGAAGGCCACCATAGAGTTATTATATTATAGACTAATAATTATGTGAAAGGCTAAACCAAGACCAAATAGACCCTATTGCTGTTAAAAGAACTAATCAGGTGGGAGTTGTCAAAATGGCGGCAAACTGACATGTCGCTATTTTTACAGTTCCGCGTTTAAAGTGTAAAACAGTGTAAAATATACTTGAAATACATTATAACTTTAGAAGAACGAGACTTTGCGATTGAAAGAAGAAAACTAGAAAGAAATTATACTTGAAACTGGCGTATGCACATAATGTGCGAGCCATAATCTCTACCGATTAATTTTGGGGGGAGGAGAAAAAAAAACTAATCAAGTGTTATTTGTTTATGAATAAGTGCAGTCATTGCGAGTCACTCTTATCTATATTAAGAGTGAGTGACTTAATTCTCCTATCAACACTTAATGTTGTTGCTAGTGGAAAATATTGATTTTTGTTTTGGAAATAAAACGGACAAGGTGTAGATAATATGATTGATGAGTCACAATATTAGGCAACTAATATAAATATAAATACGGCAATCAAGCTGAAATTTACAGAGCGTGCTTTCGTAATTTCTGTAGACCTATGTCTGTTTGATTATAATATAATCATCATTCATATTTATCCGTCCTAACAGTTGCTGTTAGCTGGAGAGGTTAACAAGATTGCTAGTAATGTGGGACTCAATCCCACATCGCTAGTTATCTTTCAATTTAAAAAATATATTCACGTGACAGTATGAGAGTTAACACGCGACGTCTCAAAATAATAATAATAATAATATCTTGGGACAACTCACACAACGCCATCTGATCCCAAACTAAGCAGAGCTTGTACTATGGAAACCAGACAACTGATAAACATACTTATACATTTCTAAATACATACATATTATAGATAAATAACACCCAGACACAGAATAAACCATCGTGCTCATCACACAAAGTTTTATCCTGGGTGGGGATCGAACCCACGACCTCTTGCGTAGCAGTCGGATACACTCCCACCGCGCCACAGAGGCAGTCAAAAAAAAGGATGTGACGTTTGAGTATAGTTACTGCCACAGAATATTGATACCAGAGATTCCAGCAGTGGCAACGTTATAAGTCTGATTTCGTTAGTTTCTTGCAGCCGTATACTCAAACGGCGTTTAGTTTGAGATGCCATTCTTGAGCATACCTAGATGGGAGGGGAATTTGGGGGCTGTAACACCCCCTGAAATTGCAAAAAGGTAGGTATACAATATACCTACATTTGGCAGGTGCATAGTCAATGGTACCACCTAAAGCTCTCCCCGAAATTACGAATTCCCCTCCTGAAAAATAATTCTTGGGAGGCCCATGACGCCAGGCACGGATCTCAATAGGGGCAATTGCCCCCTCCGGACTCGACAGGAAGAACTCTTTTTTGGGAATTTTTAAGAATTTTTACAATGTACAGGTGAATTCCCTAGAATGTCTGGTGTACCTATGGTAAATCAAAATATGCACCCACCCTCCCTCTCGTCATACAAATGACTCACACTTAACCAATGGGGTCAAACATGTTGCCCCCCCCCCTAAACAAAATTCTGGATCCGCGCCTGCATGACGCCGATATCTATTGTGTCGTCCTATCACATAAGCAAATAGTAGATAAAATATACTTTTGAGCACAACTCAAAGTTATGTATCATTTTAGTATATGGTAGTTCTTGCCATTATGACGTCATTCATTCAATTTAAGCTTAACAAGTCTTCTTAAACTGCATAGAAATAGCCCTGACATCTGCCCCGAGTCCAATAAAGCCGCGAAATCAATACTTAAATAGAAAACGGAACTCGAGTTGAGTATCGTTATAGAAAATGGACGGCAGAACGAACGTCTGGGTTCATATTGGCGACAATTGGAGCTCATTGTGGACCATTTGTCGACAATTGGCTCACAGTGCGACTGTCGGACCATTAGATGCTTAATCGGTAAACTATGTCGGGATATTCTCATGCTATCTTCCTAATTAATTGAAAGGATATTTCTTTGTGGGTGGTCTTTTATTCAAATCTCTGCCCGTATAAACGTCACGTATGATTGGATACCCGCATGGAATGAATTGGAGGGTAATCAAAAAGATTTAACCTACTGTGATTTTAAGTGCATATACTCAACGAGTATTTTGAAAAAATGTGAATATTTTTTGAATAATATTTTTTTGAATGTATAATATTTTTTTGTTTATACAATGGAGTGTATTTATTTTATTTTATACTAGCTGTCCCGCGCAACTTCGTCTGCGTAAATTTTCCCCGTTTTTGCAACATTTCTTATTGCTGCTCCGCTCCTTATTTCTCCACTATTTAATGAATGTTATTATACATATAAACCTTCCTCTTCAATGACTCTATTCATTAAAAAAAAAACGCATCAAAATACGTTGCGTAGTTTTAAAGATTTAATCATACATAGGGATATAGGGACAGAGAAAGCGACTTTGTTTTATACTATGTAACCAAGATTTTGTTCTTAAGTTTTATGATAATTGTATTTGACAATCAGCACCTACACAATAGGGATGTTGATTGTAAAGTCAAATCAGTCTCTTTTTATGATATGTCAAAACGACAAGCTCTATATAAATGTATATGCAACCTGTAACGTCATAAGTTACTATCGTCAAATCATTACTTTTAGTATTCGTTTTCATGCATTTAAAATAAAAAAAACATGTTAAATTGTAAAAGAACACTTATTTTTAGAGCATTTTAAGATCTACTATTACCGTATTAGTATAAAAGAATTTACTTATATTGTAGTCAACTACCCCATTAATTTTGATCTCTACATCACCCAAACGTTGACTGGTAGAGAATGCTTTTACCATCAAGTCCGCCTATGTATATTTTTTGTGGATAAAGTCTTTAAATAACTCTGTTTATTACATCTTGACATCTATACCGCTGCAACGATTTTGACGAAATTTCGTATGAAAATAGCTTCAAGTCTTAGTGGCCAGAACAAAGGCAATATTAAATAAATACATTGAAAATACAACAAGAGCTTTAATTGGATACTTATGGCTTTGCTGTGACTTCTTCATCGTTCGTATTGTTTTAGCTATTGCCTGTCACGGAGTTATAGTGAAATAATAAGTACTCCTTTTTTGGGGCAGTTGTGTAAAAAACATTGGCATGCGTTTTAACATCTTACTATTGCCACGGGGTCTCATCACGAAGAAACAGAAATGTAGGTCAAATAAATATCAACAGATGGCGTTATAAGTATCGATTTGATATTGAAGTTTTTTAAAACTTGGAATATCAGAAGATAGGTACTAAAAATGTGTATTATTAGTTTTTTTATTATTAAGCTATACAAGGGGTTGTAAAATAATAGGTTCCTAAATCAAATTTCCATAACTTTACAAAGTTTCTAATAAGGTCATAACTCTAGCGGCAATTTATTTGTACTACGTTATGCTATGCACAACTTAAACATTAAACTGGTTCAATCTAACAATAGATGGCACTATTTGGGAATTCCGATTCTGACCATACCTACATTTTGTTGATATATTTTACTTATTTTTCGACGAGAAGTAAGAGTGACATGAAGTTGTAGTAAATTACAACTAGAGATAAAAGAATTGGAGGCTTTTAAACCCCATAAAAGAACTAGACTCCTGTTCCATTGCCCATCATGTTCTGGGGGGAGGGGGTAACACCGGCCAAGAGTGAGTTAGTTCACGCGATGTGGCGAGGGGGGAGGGAGGGGGTTAATAAGTACATAATCATACATTTCCCCTCAACGCCTTAAGGTTAATTTCCGTGCATCGCGATCGATCGCGAGCCGCACGCGGCTTACGACAAGCGGCTGAGATAAGTGACAGACGCGCGCGGCCGACGACTGTCGTACGCCTGCGCGCGCACTGTGAATATTGTCGCATCGGCCGCTAGCATCAGCCGCTTGTCGTGAGCCGCGAGCGGCTCGCGATCGGTCGCGATGCTCGGAAATGAACCTTTCGTAACGATCGATTCGTATTAATCTTGTAAAGACATGACAGCAATCGAAATTCAAAATAGCGACAGCCAGACGCCATATTGTGATAAAGAAAAAAAATAAAGTCAACCAACTACTAAACAAAGACTCAAGACTGACTCGTTGGTCTTGCGCCTAGTCGCTCGTCGGTGGTGTCGGTTTTGATGGGTTTCTGCCCTATGACTCCATTAACTTCTATTGGGCTATAACTAGGGACAAGACTACTCGTCGATCCTGCGCCTTGTCCCACTCAAATTTTATGATTTATTGACACATTTATGACACATTGATCCTGCGTCAAGTCCTTCTTCAAATTACCAAAACCAACCGGACAGCCGAAGTGCATGTTTTTGCGAACGAAAAAAAATATTTGAAATAAAAATGCATTTTAAAAATAATAATCAAGGTCAGGTTATAAATAGGTACGTACTTACACGTGCCAGCGGTGTTTTCAAAGACGCTGGCTTCCGATCAAATGTACCGACCGATGTCACAAAATGCGGAGAATAGAGAAAGTTAGCTCATAATAATGTATTTCATTATTTATACCTACAGTAGACGCGCACAGTTAGCGCGACCGCCCGCGCTAAGTCAATAAACTTTGGGTTATACAATAAGTAAAACACACCTTTTTGTAGTTTGTTTTAGATATGGTTGCTAAAGCTAATAATGAATTAATTTATATTGAATGCCATACCTATATTACAAAGTAACCGAAAATAACTTAGACGAATGCACGGTTAGCCAATTATATAATAATATTCCAAAAAAAAGCAATGCCCGTGAACGATGTCTATGCAGTCTAAAGTACGTAAAGCATGCATTGTATGAAGCATGCCTTCTGTAGTGTCGTTATTTTATGTCGGTAGGTCCAGTCGGGCGGTCGGGCGGTCGGGCGCTTAAACCTGGTAATGCCGACGCATTGCTACACTACCCTAACGGTTATACGACACAACTTAAAATTTGTTTCTTTTTGAATGAGCCTACTAAAAACGTGATTGTTAAGTTATCATGTTGTTTTAATAGACATTATTTTTTTATTATTTTTCGTATTGTTTACCCGAGGAACTAACTTTCGGATCGGTCAAGGTTATCTTACAAATAGTAAATACGTAAATATACTAAATAAAATAAATAAAATCGACATGACCGAAGAGGGACTAGGCGCAGGATCGACGAATCGGTCCTGCGCCTAGTCACAGTCCTACAAAACGAAAATGCATTACAATCGACATGTCCTGCGCCTAGTCACAGTCCTGCAGTACGAAAATGCATTACAATCGACATGACCGAAGAGGGAATAGGCGCATGATCGACCAATCGGACCTGCGCCTAATCACAGTCCTACAGTACCTACGAAAATGCATTACAATCGACATGACCGAAGAGGGAATAGGCGCAGGATCGCCCCAATTGGTCCTGCGCCTAATCACAGTCCTGCAGAACTCAGGACTAAAATCCATCAAAATCGAAATGACCGAAAAGAACTCGATCGACCAGTCGGTCTTGCGCCAAGATAATATTCGATATTTACAAATCAATGCATCAAAGAGGCCCCGCGAGACGTGCAGTACGGTGCTTCGACACGGGATCACGGGGACAAAATAATGTTGAGTTGTGTCATTTTTACCCGACTGTTAAGAAGGGTTATGTTTTTCGAGCGTATCTTGTATGTATGTATGTAATATTCTTTATTACCTGATATCTCACAATCCACTGAACGGATTTATACAATTCACACGTCGTTAGATTCGTAATAATTGCTCAAGTGTTTTTAGATAGATGACGTTTTTAAAAAACAAACATGGCGGCTATGAGATGTCAAAATAAAGAGGTGTGAAAAAAAATTTGTTTCGAATACTGTAATATGCGTATCAAATTAAAGAGCTCATCTTAAGCATTTCAAAAAGGTATAACATGATTATGACTGTAATACTAAAAAAGTTAGTTAGCAACCATTGATTTTTCAATTTTCAATACTTGACAATAGCTGTGATAAAAGTAAGTTGCTACATCAGTTACATCCTACAACAACTAAAAAGTATTAAATAAAAAAATAAATTATAAAAATAAAAAAACCCGCCTGCACAAAAAAGATGGAAACAAGATCCCCTACATAATTATACAATTTCATGCAGTCGGAGGCATTAATGAATCTCGACAAACTTAGTAAAGTGCCTCCGACTTTATTTTTTTATTTATTAAACGTGTATATCTTACGAAGTATGGGGCGCAGACCTACTTACCTTTTTGTTCTCAAATTTCTGGTTTCTACAAGATCAATGTGATCACAAAGTTTTAACCCCATAGTCACATAGATCTCAGCAATCAAAACAAGAAGTTTGAGTACAAACATGGTGGGTCTACGACTTATAGTTCGTGAGGTATAGGCGTTCAAAGTTTTGACCCAGCGATCACGTAGATCTCGTCAAAACAAGAGGTTTAAGAAGAAACAAGATGGGTCTGGGCCCCATAGTTCGTAAAATATAGCCGTTTAAAGTTTTGACCCCGTGATCACATAGATCTCATCAAAACATCAAGTTTGAGTACAAACATGGTGGGTTTACGCCCTATAGTTCGTATGTTATAGGAGCTCAAAGTTTTGACCGCGCGATCACGTAGATCTCGTCAAAACAAGAAGTTTAAGTAGAAACAAGATGGGTCTGCGCCCCATAGTTCGTAAGATATAAGCGTTTAAAGTTTTGACCCCATGATCACATAGATCTCATCAAAACATCAAGTTTGAGTACAAACATGGTGGGTCTACGACTTACAGTTCGTGAGATATAGGCGTTCAAAGCTTTGACCTCGCCATCACGTAGATCACGTCAATACAAGAAGTTTCAGTACAAACAAGATGGGTCAGCGCCCCATAGTTCGTAAGATATAAGCGTTTAAAGTTTTGACCCCGTGATCACATAGATCTCATCAAAACATCAAGTTTGAGTACAAACATGGTGGGTCTACCACTTATAGTTCGTGAGGTATAGGCGTTCAAAGTTTTGACCCAGCGATCACGTAGATCTCGTCAAAACAAGAGGTTTAAGAAGAAACAAGATGGGTCTGGGCCCCATAGTTCGTAAAATATAGCCGTTTAAAGTTTTGACCCCGTGATCACATAGATCTCATCAAAACATCAAGTTTGAGTACAAACATGGTGGGTCTACGACTTATAGTTCGTGAGATATAGGCGTTCAAAGTTTTGACCCCGCGATCACGTAGATCTCGTCAAAACAAGACGTTTAAGTAGAAACAAGATGGGTCTGCGCCCCATAGTTCGTAAAATATAGCCGTTTAAAGTTTTGACCCCGTGGTCACGCAGATCTCGTCAAAACAAGAAATTTAAGTAGAAACCAGATGGGTCTGCGCCTTATAGTTTGTAATATATAGGCGGTAAAGTTTTGACACAAAGATCTTAACAACCCGGAACGACGAGGAAATCTTAAGAACTGTTCCTCGTCCTTAGGTAAGTAAGTAATTGAAATGAAGTAGAAAATCCCGATTTTCATTAATTTTAGCTAAGAACACTCGATCAAGTCAACTTTCAATCAAAAAAACTAAATCAAAATCGGTTCATCCGTTTGGAATCTACGTTGCTACAGACAGGCACACAGATACATCATTAAGCAGATACGCGTTTAATTATATAACACTCGTCATTTTTGACGAGGGTTAAAAAAAGAGTTAAATACCTACTCCCGAAGTGGTCGTTAATAAATATTTACAATAAAATTATTTAAGGACTCTGACAGTTACACTCTCAAGGCCCGTATTATTAAAACGATCTCAAACGTAAGATCGACCTTGAACACGAGTTCGAGACTCCGTTCTATTCAATAGATAAGTCTTAATACAGAAAAATTAAGGCAAAAAAATAATATTTTTGCCATTGATATCGTCACAGATAATATAATACTATAAAATCGTCGTTGATTAAGTCAATTTTAATCCTAAATTGTGGATTTTGTGAAATTATGCATAATCTTTTCACGATTACATTTAAATAAATATAAAAAAATGTTCTCTGACAATAAACCAAGACCAAAAAGATGATTGATGTAAGTATAACATTTTAGACAAGGGTCACCCATCTATGCACCGACTGTGGTAAAGTTACTTAACTTACGCAAACATTCTATCATAAATCATAATAGAAGTAGGTTCAACTTTGAGGTGTACACCGACGAGTTACTTTAGCAATAACAAATTCGTTTAATGTAATTATGTAGTCGCCTATTAGGGTCAAATTACAATATTTTTGGGGTCTTCACTCGAATGACGTCATTTAAAGCGATTTTCTGCGTCATGTGTACGGGCGCGATATAAGCTATCAATACATGTTTATTAATTAGTGCCGTTTAGTAAGACGCTAACCGCACTTAGAAGGGAACTCAGATGATATCGTTCTTTAGAACGAATCTGAGCTTCATCTATTAATACGGACCTAAGCACGGCCGATGACCGCGTAGTAGCAAATAGCAACCAACTTTATTTCCAAGTAAACGCACGACCTAGAACAAACCAAGCGGAGGCCTCAATTTTCATCCCTCGATGTTTTTACCGCCATCTTTTGGCGGCTTTAGTAAGGAGGGCCATTAAAATCAATCAGCTGTAGCCTGAATCACTAGATGTCGCGTGCTATGCACCACTGCTAATGCCATCTAACGTCTCAGTAAACGAGCCCGAAAACGAGCCCGAGTTAGGACGATCGCATTTCTTTGTATGGGATGAGGTATCTGTACTAGTATATTATCAGTATTATATTATCTGTGCTATTGCTATTGCTAGTGAACTTTTAACCTTATCATTATTTTAGTTAAGAAAATGCCTTTATTTGTGCATTTTTATTCTGTTACTCGTCATAGTTTGCCATTGATAAGCATTGTTTAAAACAACGGTAAAACTAATAGCTAATAGATATCTTATCGCAAGAAAATGGTATTTAGTAAAATATAATAAAAATCGCAATCTTGTTTACGCTCACTCGCATTCATATCTCAAGCCTGGCGAGTTAGCTCTAATATTTTATAGGTAGACGCTATTTTCGGAGTATTTTCTATAAAAATAAATAAAATAATGCCTATTACGCTTCACGTGGCCAGAAGGCTGGCCTGTACCTTGCTCAGCGAATCAGCATTGCTATACAACGCGGCAATGCTGCCAGCCTTCTGGGCACGGTGCCGGTCGATAGCGATGCAGGGGAATTCTATGACGCCTGCTTGTTTTGATTTTATTTTATGTAGTAATTTGTACATAGGTAGTGTAAATATTAATATTATTATATTTATAATTTAGAGTAGTTTAAAAATATCTTGTATATATTGTATTATTAATAAAATGCCTACCATAGAGATGTCTAGAGTATTAATATTTAATAGCAATACAGTAACATTAAAAGAAGGTATATTGTTTTTTTAATGAACAAATAATACACAAAAAAAATGTCTATTCAACACTAATATTATAAAGAGTAAAGATTTTTTTTTTATGTAACTTATAAACTTAAAAACTACTGGACCGATTTCACAAATTTTGTCACCATTAGAAAGCTATAATAACGGGGAGTAACATAGGCTTTACTTTACTGACAAAAAATTAGAGATCCGTACAAAAATTACAATAATGTAACTCAAGGTACAAAAAACTATGATATGAGACCCGTGCGAAGCCGAGGTAGGCAGGTAGTTTATAATAAATTCAAACTAAATTACAAATGTGAAAGTAGCTCTGTGGGTCTGTCTGCTTAAAACAGCTGAACCGATTTAAATAAAATTTGGTATAGAGATAGTTTGAGTCTCTAAAACGGACGTAGGATAGTTTTTATCGCGATAATCGGCTTTCACTCGGGCTGAGCCACAGGCGAAAGTTAGTAGGTGCATTCCTAGTGACTACCCTATACATAGTAGAGTGTAAACAAAATTGTGGTCTATGATCTCACGGTTGAAATTCATTTGCACGTCACAAGCAACAAGCTCCATTCTCCCTTGCAGTACTATTATTTGTAAGTTACCAATTTCAATACCAATCAACCTTAACGCTATTGCTTTGTAAACTGGTAAACCACTTTCTTAGCCGATTGTACGTGAATTGAGTGACTATGTAACATAATATTGACCACAACGTTTTAGATGTCTATACTAATATTGTTTTGCGTTTGGTATCAATTGTCGCGATCAACTATCTACAGATTGTTGCTATGTGAGGGACATGTTATTTCTATTTGAATATGATTTTATTAGTTCTATGGGTAGGCATGTAACAGTGAAACCACTTACTGTAATAAAAATAAATTAAAACTTGATAGATCAGTGGTGAAGGGTTGAACTATGAAGTACCGTGTCTAGCAAGATACCTACATATATTTATTATCGATTTACCTCAGGAAAAATGTGACTCTTCGCGTCTGATAGATATTAGAATCGATCACTATCCAATAATTCCATAAATAACTTAAATTTTCACGTTAAAAACTTAAATTTTTGAAAAAACATCTTTTAACTGTATAGTTTCCTTTTGATAAAGCAAAACTACCAGTTAGAAAATGGTTTAGTATTTTTTTCTTACCTACTCCATCGTGTGGAGTGTTATTGGTCGGGGTCTTTTAAAAATATATACCTATGGGTTGTAAACACTACTTTTCGATTTAGACATCCGTTTATGAAATAAAATGTGCCCGGTAAATAGTTGTTTATGGAAATCTATTCTAATATTATAAAGCTGAAAAATTGCGTTCGTTTGAACGAGATAATCTCAGGAACTACGGGTCCGAATTGAAAAATTATTTTACTGTTGGATATCCCATTTATCGAGGAAGGTTATAGGCTATATAACATTACGCTACGATCAATAGCAGCGGGGCAGAAATGAAAAATGTTGCAATAACGGGAAAAATTAACGCGCGGGTCAGTTAGTGTGAATATAAGATGTGTGTGATTGTGATTTACAAGATTACGAGTAATAGCCGACCAAGTGAGAAATAACCATAGTTTTCGTAGAAATTCCATTGAAAATTACTTATATTATAAATAACGTTGTTAAGTAGTAAGTATGAAATAAAACAGAAAACCCATTTCTTAGACTACATTATTGTGGTGGGCTGCTACGGAACCCTACATTGTGCGTGGCTCGACACACACTTACCCAGTTCATTTATAAGATACTAAGGAAAAGGAAAATTCCAAGTTATCTATACTAATATTATAAAGCTGAAAAATTTGCTTGTTTGGTTAAACGCGATAATCTAAGGAACTACTGGTTCGAATTGCAAAATTCTTTTAGTGTTGTATAACCCATTTATCGAGGAAGGTTACGAAACATCACGACCTATAGGAGCGAAGCATCAATAAAAATTGTTATAAAAACGGTGGAAATTGACGCAAACGAAGTTGCACGGGCCAGCTGTTTAAAAGTAAGATTGAACTTTGCACGGATCGGATTATAAATGTGGTTTTATCCAGATAGTAATGCAATAAAACGATAAATCGATATTGATAACATCACATTTATATAAGAATCACACAATCTGGCCTGTTGGTCTAACGGCTAGTGACCCTGACTGCTAAGCCAGTGGCTTGATTCCCACCCAGGACCAATCATTGTATGATGACCATGTTTATTTTATGTCTGGGTCTCATTTTTGGAACGCAGTTCCTTATCGCGCGTTGTGAAAGGGGGCTAGACGGAAAAAATCATACGAAAAGTTGTAATGACACTTTTTGCTATAGTAAGCTATTGTAAGCCGTGCGGCGTGCGCATGTTTCTCTGTCTGTTTCTCTCATAATTATTACTATATGATTAAGTTTATATTACATTATATTTGTTAATAACAAAAAATATTATTATAACTTAAAAAAAAAATACAATTCCTTCACTAATTAATCGAAAGGAATTTCGTTCCATCCGGGTGTCCCTTGACACCACCACCTTTAAAAAGACAACTCTCGCAGTCGATTACAAGCCCATGTGTCGCGTTTATATTATACACATTTATTTCACAGACACAAAGTACACCCAGACTCGGAACAACCATTTGTACATCACACATGGTTTCTTGTGTGGGAATCGAACCCACGACATCTTGCACAGTAGTCGGAAATCAAGTATCTTGCAGGCGCGGATCTAAGAACAGACTCATGAATTTTCAAGTATTCGCCATACGGTCAGGGGCAAAACTATTCACACTTGGCCGGTGTTGGCTCAAAGTGTCCCTCCTAATTAGAACCTGATTCTGGATCCGCGCCTGTTATCTCGAGGGTCTACACTTGGCTATTTCCACTGAGCCACAGATCACTCAAACTCATTGTTCACTTCGAGTTTTTGAATCTTCATTGTGCAATTAGTACCTACCCATTTGTTTGCAGACATTATCATAGGTACACATATCGAACTACTAGCCTAGAGTAAAGTACTAAATATCCTAATAAGTATATGATGTAACAGAAACTGCACAGCAACAGTCAATTAGTACTACTTAATATCATAACTTAGATATTTCGCAAAGCGATATCTGTAGGTATGTTTTTACATTTTCAATTTGTTTGTAGTTTTGTTATACACAATTCTGTTATTAAATCATTATGTTTCCTATCATTCAAAACTTGTTTCTTATTTTGTACTCGTTTAGAAACAATTTGTTTTATTTTGGGGTACTGTATCTGAAAATGAAAACACTTTTTGATTCACCTGTTTATCTGTCAAGACTACAAATACAATACAATTGATTATTTTGTTTTTGTAGACCAGGGAGCGTAGATAGCTATATACGCCAGGGGGCCTAGACGAAGTCACATTCGAATAGCGATGTCGTTAATGGAAATGTGGGTGCCTAACTACAAAATGTATGAAATTGAAATACTTATGTCACGTGGTCAATCCAAGTCGATGCGTAGATAGGCTGTACTATTGATTTTCCATTCGAATGATCACTAATCTAGCGAACGGTGTGATTTAAAAAACGAAATAAAATGACGATGAGTTTATTTTTTAAGAATTTGACGTTTGCGGTGGAGACCTGTAGACATTTGTTTATTTTTTTGCGAACGATCGTTTGGAATCGCTGCTGGCCACGGGTCTCCCCAGCAGAACCTACTAGACGAGGGGAAACCCGTATATATAATATACTTTTAAGAAAAAAAAAATATTAGGTCCCCCTAACCGATTTTGGCTAGGAGACCTACTATTATATTATAGTACCTAGATACAACAACAAAAGTGTGAACAAATAAATGTCATATACTCACATAACCGGTCAAAAAATATGAAAAAAAATAGGTTTCTTGCGAATAAAAAAATCCGTGATCCTAGCCAAGACCCCCCAGTGAGAATTAGTTGAGAACTCTCCACCCCATGCCCCCTAACCCCTCACGTTATTAATGGACGCCCCCTTACATAAAAAAACTTCTCTCGACTAGCTCAGTCGCTTTAGTCGCGGATGCGTTCCCAAATTGGGTAGATGACTACAATAACAATAAATTATTTTACACTATACTGGAAATATAATTTGCAAAAATATTCTGAAAAGCAATCTTTCTCTACAATTTTACGTTGTCATGAATTTATAAACATCAAAACAAACATTGAAACTAAATGATTCAACCATACAAAAGAATGACGTCATTGTTTTGTATTTCATATAAATTAGTACGAGGCGCATCGTTTTGACGTTTCTTAAAAAGATACTGATTTGACTTGACAGTCATCTACCCTATTATATCATTAAACTGTCCATTGCATATGAATTACGACTAAATGACAAAATCAATATAGGTGTAGGTATTGTAAATAGGTGTTGGCACGGCTCCGAGCGAGTCAGACCGAGTCACGAGTCAAAGTCCGACTGTAAGTCCAAGGTTTAAGGAGCGCTGCTTCTAATCTATTGTCATTTTTTGCACAGTTTTTTCCTGGATAGGTAATTATTTTTGGTTAGCGTTGAATCGTTTTTGTGAGGAAGTTTGTATAGTCTTAATTACTTTTGGTACTTTGAGATGTGAGTACCTAAATGTATTAAATGTTGATAAACTTTCGCGATTTGTACACATTATGAAAATATATATATTACGGGTCATAATCGCGTGAATAATTTAAGGACATGACTCATAGATCAGTCTACCCGTGACCACGGCCGTTGCAATACGGTCGAAACGTCGGGCAATAAACAAGGTATTTTACCTAAATGTATTGTTTGTTATAGTGCCGGCCAGGGGAGGCGTAATTTGGGCGTTCATAAATGTTGATAACAGAATTCAAGTATTTATTTATCCAACTTATACTAACAGATAATCTAACCATGGTCCTTATTCACTATCTTTATTCCGTTGTCGTGACAAGCCCGTGCGAACTGACGCATGCGCGGTGCGCTCAGATATGTGCGCGCATGCGTGGTAGAGAGCTGCGCTTAGAAATGCATCAACGCGCATACGTGTTGAGCTGTTTATCAGCCAATGTAGGTATTTTGTGTCTGTGATTAAGGTACTATTACCGTAATCACTACATAGTATAAAACAAAGTCGCTTTCTCTATCCCTATATCCCTATGTATGCTTAAATCTTTAAAACTACGCAACGGATTTTGATGCGGTTTTTTTTTTAATAGAGTGATTAAAGAGGAAGCTTTATATGTATAATAACATCCATTATATTTTATACCCGTGCGAAGTTGGAGCGGGCCGCTAGTTTTCAAATATTACAAGATTATGACAAAAAGCATTACCTTGTTTTTAATAGAATAACAAAATACAGGAAGTGGATTATTTTAACGCAAGTAGGTACTTTGGTAATATGCAACGAAGATATATTTTTTTTCTAAATTCCCTGCCTGCATTAGATTAAATATACCTAAAAATACCGTATAAAACGCAGCCGATTAGGTAGGTATGTCTTTTTGATCCGAACACAAATGGAGGGATATAATAATCTATTATCTTTATATCTTTATATATTTATTTATTATCTTTATTATATTTCTTCTTCTGTGCGTGTGTATGTCACTGAACTTCTCCGTAACGGCTGGACATTTTAATGTTTTTTTTGTGTATGTTCCAGAATGGTGAATAGTTTAGATCTGTCCGAGGAGAATGGTTTAGATTCATAATTGAACCTGATTCACAAAAAAAGAGGCGGTACGAAGTACGCCGGGACAGCTAGTGTATATCTATACTAATATTATAAAACTGAAGAGTTTGTTTGTTTGAACGCGGTAATCTACTGATCCGAATTTAAAAATTCTTTAACTGTTGGATAGCCCATTTATCGAGGAAGGTTATAGAGTATATATAACATCACGCTACGACCAATAGGAGCGGAGCAGCAATGAGAAATGTAGCAAAAACGGGAAAAATTTGCGCAGACGAAGTTGCGCAGGACAGCTAGTACTTATATAAAATTAATCTTTATTTCCCTTGGTCACGAATTAACTAGAAAACGACTTTACGGATTTCATTTATTCTTTTTTTTGTTTTGTAAAATTATAATACTCTGTAGAAGTTTTGTTACGTAAAAAATAAAATACACAATTGCCCCTGTTGACCGCCCCCCCCCCCCTCCCTTGGAATCGCGCCTGGTTATACCACTCGCAAAATACTTAATTATAAAAAAATGAAATCTTCTCTTTAAAGTACCTACTTTCTTATAAATATAAAAAAAGACTTAAAATCTAATTTAAAGCAAAACGTTTTTAATTTCCATTTATTAATTCTTAAACAGGCAATTACTACTTGACCTGTTCGAAGGCCACTATCGAAGACAATTTAAATAATAAATTAGCAAACTAAGTCCAAAATACATTCCAACGAAAACTAACGATTAAAACTTTGAAGGATTTTTAGGAAGAATGTTTGTTGCTCTTCCCGCAAAAACTGTTGAACTGATTTTGATGAAACCAAAGAATAATACGAACTCAGGTATTATCTACACGGGAACAGTCGCAAGTACAATCTAGTCAGAAAACTTCTATCGCTGGCTACTATTACAATACAACGAGAGCATAGACAAGCTGCCACAGCCGCTTGATGCAAGTGTACACATAAAAAAAAAAAAAAAAAAAACTTGGACACGTAAATTTATCGAAACTGGAGGCCTACTCTAATTCAATTAAAAGGAAGTTTCGATCAAAAATGAGGTGGTAATATACAGAGCCAGGAACATCTATTTAATCCACTCGTTCCAGAAAATCATCTATGAGTTTGAACTTATTGTGCAATCCAAAAAATAATCAGAATAGTCCCTGTAAACTTTAGCAATTCAAGTAAACGAAAATTCATGAATTTTGTTTTAAAGAAAGAGAGTGGATTTCTGATCTGGAGCGAGAATATAGGTACCTATTGACGTAGAAAACAGGACTACGTCATATCCTCACAAAATTGACCACTCTTTAGAAAGAGACAACGCTACTTTGTGGACAATACCCGCCAAAGGCCGCACGAGTTTTAAGCTATTGCATAGCTTTTATCGCGGGCTTTGAGCGCGGCGACCGAATGAAGAAATTCAGTAACGAAAATAAAACCTAACACCCCCCACTCCGCCTACCATGTAGCTCGGCCGAGCGGTCGCTTAACGTATATGTATATGGTACGACTGTACGAAGCTCGCACGGATCGAGACGAGCTGCTCCGAAATGTAATAAAAAAGAAAAATTAATAATTATAATTGCATATGTTGATAAAAAATGCTATGCAATAGCTTTACCGCGGTAGTCCCCGAGTACAACACTTTTTTTTCTCTCTTTCCCGCTTTGCAGTCAATTTTTACTTTTTATTTGAAAGGGATGGCGCAATCCTGGTCTATACGTCGTTAGTTGATAAGGAGGGTTTAATCTGTAATTATACCCAATGAGGTTTTATGTAAAACGTCATGATTAATGACTGTGCACTATATTCCCCAAGTTATGCGTTATTATTGGTCTTAAAGTGACAGAGACGTATTATCATGAAATTAAGCTAGACTTTTCCGCCATTAAGTATAAGCTAAGTCGTAAACAAGCCATTCGTTTAAGCTTTATCTAAAATTCGAGACATAACATTAAATACATTCACTACAGATAATAAATTAATAATTTTGTAAGTGAATAATGCACTCTTTTATTTGCTTATCGGGCCATTAAATTTTATGTCGTTGCGTTATCTGTGCTTGTATGCGAAAAGTTCGTTATCAGTACGGTATAATGCACTCTCTGTTGTCGACTTATTGTACCTACCTACCTTCAATTTTGTAATATTTTGTAGTAAAATTCAAAATTGTTACGTAGAAGCGACGCTTGTGATATTGATAAGTCACATAATTCTACCATGTCTGATCTGAGATTCTACCTATACAGGTAATACAAAGTTCGCGAAGCACAGGAGGCCTACACTAATTCAATGAAAACGAAGTTTCGTTCAAAAATGAGGTAGTAATATATAGAACCAGGAACATCTATTTAATCCACTCGTTCCAGTAAACCGTCCTTGAGTTCGAACTTCTTGTACTTATACAAAAATTTATTAGAATAGACCATGTAAATTTAAGAAAACGTAAATTCATGAATTTCGTAAAAGAGTAGGCCTACAGTTGCGGATCCAGAACTTTATTCGAGGTTATAAAGTGCTTATGCACCAAAATAGAAGACAATTCTTTTCGACTTCCCTTTGAATTGAAATTACTTGATATTAAAGGTACTAAAAACCGTATTTAATATTAAAACAACTTTTTTTTTAGAGTTACCTCAAGAAAAATTTAATAACTCTTCGCCACTTTTTTGTACTTTCATAACGCCTATTGAATCATAAGAAAATTAAAAATATAAAATCCTCAAAATTTTACGCCTTGGACAAAAATTACAAAACATACTTTTATTATAAATGCATCAAGGAAAGGCGGTAAAAAGCTTTTACTTGCTGTAAATTAATTGGCCCAGGACAATGAAAATTGACTAATGTACTTTTTCTTAATTTTGCCATTAACTTAAGAAACTAATTACTTACATATTTGCTTTTCATTAATTAAGTAAACAAAAACAACGAACCAATTGGATATAGTTATTTGAAAATAATGATTTTCCTTTGCCTTGCGTGCACAACAAATATGTAGTTTGAAAAACTTTAGAATACCTACACAGGCATAGCTAGCCGCCATTTTACTTCGCGTGAGTTCCATTACATAATAAATAAATAATAATTTCTCAGATATCTTTTCCCTTTATCATTATTTTATTGACTGCGGTGTGTTGTATGACAACAATGTCCATATCAGATATGATTTTATTTAGGAACTTAGGTATTTTATGTTTTTAAAAGGTATATTAAAATTGATAAACAGGGTTTTTCGAATCTCTAATCTATTTGTACTATGATTATGTTTTATTACTAAATCCCGCTCGTATCTGAGAAAGGATCGATTTGACTTAAAAAATAATAATAAAAATTTGTTTTGTAGTAAGTAAGTAGGTACATAATCGTGGTCCCATGATCAAAACGGACAACTTTGCCTACTATCACTACATAGTATAAAACAAAGTCGCTTTCTCTGTCCCTATATCCCTATGTACGCTTAAATCTTTAAAACTACGCAACGGATTTAGTTGCGGTTTTTTTTAATAGATAGAGTGATTGAAGAGGAAGGTTTTTATGTATAATAACATCCATTAAATAGTGGAGAAATAAGGAGCGGAGCAGCAATAAGAAATGTAGCAAAAACGGGGAAAATTTACGCAGACAAAGTTGCGCGGGTCAGCTAGTATTTTATAAAGGGAAAGAAGTCATCATCATTGTTTTTTTTTTTTTTATGCAATAAATTGGGACTATTAAAAATGTATTAACACCTTATTTAAACATCTACTAAAAGAATTGTGAGAAAGACGCGCAAAAAATATGAGAATAATATAATTCAATACACATAAACATTTACCTATCTACTGTATATTAATAAAATATGAAATTTAGTTCTGAATATTAAATGCTTGCAAGATTTAAATTGGTAATAATTTCATGATGTTTTGTTCTAGTGCAATTTTCCCAGAAGAGGTATTTTTGGCAATTATTCGGTATGTATCTTCCTAGATTAACGTTAACCCTACTTTCTCTATCTATATTCTGGACAGCTTTACCAACCTATTTGAGATTTTATCTGAATTTCATTGTTTTGGATGCAGTAAGTAGATACATACATCTAATGTCTGGTCTCAATAATCTAAATATCGATGGATTTGGTTACTAGACGTATATATTTGACATAAGCTCCATACAAAATATGTCAAAATTCTACCTCTAGTAGCCAAATCCATCGATAGGTAGATTATTGAGACCGGCCGTTAGTGTATACTTAAATAAAATCACATAATACCCATATTGTTAAGCATCAGATACATTTTTATTGTTCGTTCAAGGTTTTAGCTCAACAAACGGTTTAAATAATTCACTTTATGAATAACCTGCATGCAGTACCTACTAAGCTATACAGTTTTTTATAGATACCACTAATGCGGCAAAAAGTTTAGTCTATGTATGCTAACAACTATAGTTGGACCGTGAATTTGTGGGGGCCTTGGACTAACAGTTGATACTCGTAAGCCTACTTAATTCATAAAATTAATCAATGCTTTGTTAAAAAAGTTTCATGGGTAGGTACGTGGAAGAGAGATTCATCAATCTTTCTTAAATTTTTAATATTTGTAAGTAAGATTACAAGCTTTTATTCAACTTGTAATGCCGTCAGATTGGTGCCGAACACACAAAGTGTTCGGTATGAATCTTGGAAGCTATATTGGAACAACCACTTTCCGACGTCCAATTGAGCTTAAATATGGTGTACATTTTTTAATTCATCAACTATTTGGGCTGCAACCCTGGGCGGGTTGCTGCCCAAATAGCGCATAATACATTATACCTAGTGGCACAATGGCCCTGCTAATAACATCGGACGTGTTACTAGCGCGTTTGCCGATCAATATAACATTTTGCAGTAATAACTCATTAGTCTTCAGAAAATTGTACGGTAAAAAATTTAGCTAAAGATCTGTGTATCTGAAAGGATCTATAATAATGACATGACCTATTGAATATTTATCCTAAATTAAATTTGGCCACAAGCCTCAGTCATGATTAGGCTATGGCACAGAATAAGTAATAGTAGGTACTACGTAGCTATGGTGCGTCTGAATATTGTAAATGTATTTATATTAAAATGTACATAAAAAAAAGAAATGCACGGGAACGTGGAACAACGTTAAATATACATTATTCAACTAAAGTCTGTTTCCTGTCTGTCTGACTACATACATAGTTTATTAGCTGCTGAAAATAAATTATGTGTATAAAGTATTCAATAGAATTTCAGATGCGTCAAAATATTTCTTTTTTTATTAGGCAGGAAAGGAAAATTTGCTTGTATTCATTTCGTATCTTTTAGTTACTTAGGAGCTCCAATTCATTCAAATATAATGGAAATGGTATAATTTAAGTTGTGTGAAATGTATTATCAAAAAAGTACTAATCTCTATTAAAAATCAATAGGTACCTATTTATTCATGCTCTTTTCATATTGCAACTGTTCCAGTAATTGATTACCTACCACATTATTACATCGTCAATTAGAAAAACTAGTAGCAATAAAATTTTATGAACCGAAGTAATTACTACATACAAATCTTTAATGACTTTTCTAAAGAAAAACTACAGAAATACCACCTATATATTACCTACAGACACCATTTAAAAATAGAATATATTTATTCATATTTCATTGAATTAAAATATGTAATTATTAATTCTAACCAATTGTTTTTTTTTAAAGGAGGTAGCTATAAAAACGGGCAAGGTTAACATGTTAAGAAAAAACTAAAATAGCCACGTTGTACAAAAACAAACTGGCTGGTGCACGCTGAACAAAAAAATAAAAGTAAAACGCAAAAGAGGATATAAAAATATCCAGTTAGCCAGCCAGTTAACCCGTGCAAAAAGGTGTCATCTTGCCGTAGCATGGTTAGCTCACAAGCCGGCCGGCATCCGACATCGATTTTTCTTAGAATATTACAATGATATTACTGTTAGTATAGACTTACCGATAATCTTCATGAATTCATCGAAGTTCTCCGAGGAGATCATCTTGTATTTCTTGCCAACGAAGTCCATTATTGAAATATAAAATATATTTTTAGTAGAGTAAAAAATATGTGAGTCTGTTCTACCGGTCAGAACTAGAATGAATAAACGCGGCAAACGATCTCAGTGCTCGTTTCTGCGCATGCGTAACGATCGAATGACTTTGAATGAACGGAACGAATGGAGTTACTGAACTACTTTGACCTTGACACCGGTTTTATAGTCTGTGGATGTTAAGTATTGTATGAAGGGTGGGGCCCTAATGTTAACATATTCTGACCCTTGATTTTGTTTGTTTGGTAAATTGGATGTCTTTTTATGTCTTAATAAAGAATATTAGATATTGTCATTGACATGAATACCTAAATACTAAAGGAAAAAGATAAGGGAATAAGATTTTAGTCAAGTTATAATGATATTGAAGAGACTGAAGTATGGCACAGCACTCTTCTCACAGTATTTGCAATTTTTTGTCCTTGTCTAGCTTTAGGAAATTCATATCATTATCTCTTTCTACTGTAACTATTCAATAGCCCCTATAATTTCAGTTGCCGGATGAAGCTATTCTGTGCCAACAATGATTTCTTTAGTGAAGTTGAGGACTTTAATTCTTTTTTTGTCAAAGCAAATTGAGAGTAATGTAATATAAAGGGGAAAATGGGCAACTTAATAATACACTTTGTTGTACACATGGGAAAGAACTGTGAGAAATATTGTACTTAATTACCTACTTGTAAAAATGTTTGTAGGTACGTAACGATGTAGTTTTATTTAGGTACCTACTAGCTGACATGTGCAACTTCGTATGCGTCAATTTTCCCCGTTTTTGTATCATTTTTCATTGCTGCTCCGCTCCTATTGGTCGTAGCGTGATGTTATATAGCCTATAGCCTTCCTTGATAAATGTTCTACCCAACAGATTCTTATTTTTAATTCGGACCGGTATTTCCGAAGATTATCGCGTTCAAACAAACAAACTCTTCACCTTTATAACATAAGTATAGATTTATTTACAGGAAAGCATAAGGCCTTAAATTCAGTTATCCTAGTTACAAATTATATCGGTGTAATTTGCCATTTACAAGCTTTCACACATTTTAAAGGTTTTATTATTACTTAGGTGTAAAGTGTGAAATTAATAATAATAATAATATTTTGAGGCTTGAGGCAGCTCACACAACGCCATCTGATCCCAAACTAGGCGGGGCCTGTACCTACCTACTATGGCAACCAGACAACTTACAAATATACTTATATATTTCTAATTACATACCTACATATTATAGATAATACCTACACCCAGACACAGAATAAACCACTACAAAGTTTTATCTTGGTTGGGGATCAAACCAACGACCTCTGGCTTAGCATTCAAAGTCACTAAGCATTAAACCAACAGGCCAGTCGAAAGTTATTTAAATAGAATCAATATTCAAATAAAATGTAATCGTTATTATTTATTTAGTATCTATTCATTATCAAAATTAACGTTTAGTTACTTATGTAGTACAGATGCAAACGTGAGCTCCATTGTGTATAATTGTAAGTATTATTTACATAGAAATAGATACAGGTATTTACTTACCTAAGTTAAAAATATTCCATTAATAAAAATACCAAATATGCAAATGATAACTAAATGAATGGGCAATGTTATCGCAAAATGCGATTTCTGCCATAACAGTTACAGCTAAGGTCAGGCTGATAAAATTTTTGAAGTAAGAACTTGCACTGTTTAATGTTAATACTGGCTTCATTATTAAAAAGTGCTGCAATAAAAAAGGAGGTTAAAAACACACTTCCATAAAAAAGTTTTAATCTATAACATAATCACAATCGATAAAATAATAACATGGAGTTGCGCCTTTTGTTTTATCAAAGGCAAAGTATAGTATAGTCACAGTTTAAATCATATCAAATCAAATAAATTTATTTGTGGAACATAGGTAGGTATAGTAGTCTCACTTTGTTTCGCCTATGTAAGGCGTGCAAATATGTTTAAAAAAAAAATGTAAATTATATAAAATTTAAAAAAAAGTAAAGTCACTAAAGATACGTTAAAAAAAAAGTAATAGAATAATATAGAAAAACAATTAAAAAAATACATAAATATTTCAATTAGATCAATTCAAAATCAAACAATGTCAATAATTAAATAAAAAAAAAACAAATTTATATAATTAATAAGTAAACCATCATAATATGTTATTACACCAAAAACAAAGCGAATGTCGGGATTATTGATCATTTAAAAAATCTATTTTTAAAATCTATTAATTAACTCATTTGCTTTTACTGTGTATAGTTTTGTAATACAAGGGTAATTAGTTGTTTAGTGATTACATAATAGTTGTAAAGAATTAATAAGAAATAGTATTATTTTATGGTTGTGATGGATCAAACTAAACTGTCATCATTTACACAGCTCCGGACTTAACCTGTGAAAATACTTACTAAGTGTAAAATCCGTAAGACCGAGTCTGGACTCTGGTTTTTTTTCCCCCGTTTTTGCAACATTTCTCGTCGCTGCTCCGCTCCTATTAGTCGTAGCGCGATGTTATATAGCTTATAGTCTTCCTCGATAAATGGGCTATCCAACAAAAAAAGAATTTTTCAAATTGGACCAGTAGTTCCTGAGATTAGCGCGTTTAAACAAACAAACAAACAAACTCTTCCGCTTTATAGTATTAGTATAGATACCACTAACTGAAAAATCGAGCTGGTCTTGCGCCTGATGGTAATCGTCCCGCTAGCCCATAACAGTGTCAGCGCTAATCAAATCTTAGTTTGGCAAAGATCTGAATTAGCATTTGAAATAATTAGTTCGTAAGTCATTATCATTCATTAGTTTCCATAATTTCGGGGGACAATGAACTAAACACCGGCCAAATGTGTACAGTGTACCTACCTTTTTGCAATTTCGCGGGGAAGGGTGGTGTTCAACCCCCAAATTACCCCCTGGGTACGCGCTTATGTGTAGAACCCAAGCTTTTAGTTTTTGGATGGCTTGACTTTTAACAATGCACAAACACACGGGAAAAATCGGGTACTTTTAAGAACACAAAAATCATGAAGAATTACATCTACAAATATCTTGTATTATCGATCTTGTCTTGCTTGATGTTTTCAACCTCTTAATACAAATTCAAGCAATAAAGGCAAAATAAATGATAAGCGCCTGTTCTAATAAAATGGGCAAAGTTGTATACCACATCTGCAACTGATTAAACCTTAAATCACTAAAGTTTCTAAAGCGTAGAATAAACAAAATGAAAAGGAGGAAGATTTTTTAAAAAAGTTTTAAGTGACGATAAAACATGGTAACAATCGAAGTGGGCAAAGTTACATCTTGGATATTGATTAAACGCTCTTTTAGCATAAACAAGGATAAAAGTATAGATTTTAAGGATAAATGGGTCTGTAACTCAGAGGTGGGTGACTGTGTCCCACCAGAATGCATTTCATGTCTCTGGCATTGGCGCTCTTTTCAAAGTATGATTTGGCGCCACATAAACATGGCATATCTTCGTTTATGTTCTATCACTACGTAAGTCATTTTCTGGCGATTTTGACATTTTCATAGCAGTTGATAAACTTTCGCGATTTGTACACATTATGAAAATATATATCCTACGGGTCTTAATAGCGTGAATAATTTAAGGTAAAATACCTTGTGAGTCTACCCGTGACCACGGCCGAAACGTCGGGCAATAAACAAGGTATTTTACCTTAAATTATTCACGCGATTAAGACCCGTAATATATATATTTTCATAGCATTTGCTAGAGACTCGGAAGATGCATTATTTCAGTTTATTAGAAACAAGCAACGTCCAATATAAATCCATACTAATATTATAAATTTGAAAGTAACTCTGTCTGTCTGTTACGCTTTCACGCTCAAACAGGTAAACCGATTTAGATGTAATTTGGTGTGGAGATAGTTTGAGTCCCGGGGAAGGACTAGTTTTTATCGCGATAACCGACATCCAAGCGGGCGGAGCGGCGGGCGAAAGCTAGTTTTAAAAATACACAATTTATGTAATAGTATTGTACTGGAGTCTGTAAAATTGTGTCGTTTTTTCACTCCCCTGTAAAGTTTTTATTTTTGCCGATTTTATTACACCTCTTGTACGTGGGCCTTGTCAATTAGCCGCCATTTTGCTAACTCCTACTACACTGATTTGAAATCCTTCTAGTCTAGTATGAAGTAAACGAAGTGTTAAATTCTCTTTGGTATGAAGGTTTAACATTGATTTAGAGAACAGGACTGCGCCATAACTGCACAATAGGGAAGTTGTAAAAATGGCGGCAAACTAACCGGCCATTATTTTTACAGCTCCGAATTTAACTTGTAAAAAATGATTTGAATACGTGATAATTGATTAAGAACGAGACTTTGTGCATGTATATGCACTTAAATACTTGACACTGGCAGAAATTAGCCGTTAAAACGGCTAGATTGCCATAAACTCAAAGAAGAAGAACTGCACAATATTTACCACACCGCTACTTTGTAGACAATACCTACTTACCAAGGCCGCACGATTTTTTTTCTTATTTTCACGCTTTGCAGTCAATTTTTACTTTATAATAGAAAGGGATGGCGCAGTCCTGGTCTATACGTCAATGAGCTTTAAATAAACTAATCTATAAAGAATATGTTACACCTTTTAGGCGAGAAAAACTATTAAGTACGACCAAGAAGGTTATAGGTAAGTACTTACAAGCCTACGACATGTAATAGGCATCCTCTATAAATAGATATTTAAAACGAAAATCAACGCACATAAAAAGTCAAACGGGTGTAAAAAAACTATTTAAAATGAAGTACCTACGATATAAAAATAAAAGGCATGCTTATAACTATTTATTATACGGGAATTAACGCGCATTGTTTACCTTAAAATTGCTTGACGTTTCGACCAGGTTGCAGGTGACGTGGAATCCAGTGATTCGTAAAACACATCCTCGTATTGGTTCGCAGTCGGTTAACATGGATAAAATCAGTGTAGTGTGCAGTGAACCTAACTTTTCGAGAAATAAAAAAGTGAGGGTGGATGAAGATTCATAGGCCTGACGGAGTCTTAACATCGCTGCGACAACAGTCCGCTTGTGACCACGGCCGCTGGAACCTGGTCGAAACGTCAAGCAATTTTAAGGTAAACAATGCACGTTAATTCCCGTATAATAAATAGTTATAATCATGCAACGCGAAAGTTTAAATGTTAGTAAAATGCATGCTAACTGATTCATTCGCTAATCGACGCCTAGCCCAAATCTCCATTTAGAAAAGTTCAGGGAGGGCCCGTAGTCATAGTCATAGTTATTTATTGGTAAGCTTAGATGGAGGGGTTAACAGGATGTAGGAACTACAATTCCACATTGCTAGTTTCCTATCTTTAAAAAAAAAGTTGCCCTGCACTTGGCAAATAATTAAAAAGTAAATATAGACTGCAAAGCGTGAAAGAGAGAATAAACTCGTGCGGCCTTTGACAGGAATTGTCCACAAAGTAGCGTTATTTCTTTCTAGAGAGTGGTCAATGTTGTGAGGTTATGTCGCAGTCCTTGTGTAATAGTACGGCCTCTGGATAACGAAGCTCTAGGGTTAGGGTGAACCAACTTAAAGCGAACGATGCTGCGTGTTTAGCGCCTACTACATATTCAGAACCTAATCTTAGTCCATCAATATTGCTATTGTAAATTGACAGGCGTTTAGATATCTATAGGTACTGTTGTTATAAAACTGAAGAGTTTGTTTGTTTGAACGCGATAATCTCAGGAACTACTGGTCCGAATTGAAAAATTCTTTCACTGTTGGATAGCCCATTTATCGAGGAAGGCTATAGGTTATGTAACAACGCTACGGCTAATAGGAGCGGAGCCGCAATGATAAATGTTGCAAAAACGGGGAAAATTTACGCAGACGAAATTGCGCGGGAAAGCTAGTTTTTAATAAGACCGACAGTTTTATTACCTTGTGATGATGATGTTAAATTTTATACGCAGACATATTTTCGTCCATTAAAGTTTACAATTTCATAATGGTTACGTAACCGTTCTCATCAGAGACTAGTTAGGCTAGTGTAAAAGACTATGTAGGTACGCGCAGCAGTGGTGGATCCAAGATTGTCGTTTGAGGGGGGGGGGGGTTGTTCGGTATGTCGTTTGGGAGGGGCTTAAACCAGGATAGGGCGGTGAAAGATTTTACGGTGGCTGTGGTAGATCCATTACTGGACCAAAGAGTACAGTTGGATTAACGTAACTCGACCGGATTAAAGTTAGGTTTTTATCACTTTCGCGCATGTCATAGAGATGCGACCCTAAAATTACTAACGAAAACGATTAATAATGTTTAATCGATTAAAAATACTAACAAAAATTTAATTCAACAATATAAAAATACTATATAAATGACTTCAAAAAAGTTTAAATTTTGAACAGTTACAGTAAATACTAAAGAAAGTTTGAATAACAATTTCTTTACGAAAAAAATCACAAAAACATAAGTTAGTAATACTAATTATGACAACGTAATGCGTAATCGCATCTCTAATTCTCTTGGTTTAGTTACCGCCCCCGCCCCCCGCTTCCTGTCACCATTTACTACTAAAAAATGCATCTGCGCAACCACTTTTCGCCAACTTCAATCCGATCAAGTTACGTTTATCCTACCAGGTACCTACTCTTTATTCCCTTCCTCTCATGGTTCGATTGAACGTAAATCGACCACGACTGGAGAGGTTTGAGGCAGATGTTCACACATTTAAGAAAGGTAGCTTCAGCAGTGAGTGCCTCTGCCCCATAATATATTCACTTAGCGCTAACCTATTAGTACACATATAAAAATAATGTAAATTTTAGATATTAGTTTGTTAATTAATATTGGCATTATTAAAAAACCTCTTCATACAATAAAAGATTGAAAAAAAAAAAGAAACGACAGTGGTAACCATGGGCGGGTCCAGGATTTTATTCTGTTATTCTGGGGGGTGATATAAGAGGCAAATAAACGTTTGGGGTGGAGGTGGGGGGCAATCAAATTAGCCTAAGATCAGGCATTTATATTAATAATAATAAAAATTCTTTATTCTCTTTGGAAGCAAAATACTACACTTGTGAAAAGTCGATTCTACATTTACATGTAATGCCTATTCGCAAACAATAGGATAAAAGAACAGGCAATAAAAACTCGCGGCCACTCTTTTCATATTGCCAATGTTTCTTTGTTTTTAAACTGTATATGCAGGTAAGGTGCTGCCACCATTATATTATCTATACTTATAATTATAAAGCTGGAGAGTTTATTTGTTTGTTTGTTTGTTTGAACGCGATAATCTCAGGAACTATTGATCCGTTAAAAAAACTTTCACTGTTGGATAGCCCATTTATCGAGGAATGTTATAGGCTATGTAACATCACGCTACGACAAATAAGAGCGGTGCAGCAATGAGATTATTATCTGTATTGTTTCGCCAAAGAAAGAAAATAATGGTCTTTAGCTAGTAAATAAATTAAAATTCTCAAATGCAAATATTTTTTTTCGCAAGCTAAAAGAGTTCGTGTTAACAGGAACCTATTAAAATATAATAAATTTAAGCAAATTTAACTTTTTAAATGTATAGTTTTAACTGCAAAGTTTTATCAACATTTGCACAATCGTTTTTGCGTGAAAGAGCAACATCCATCTTCACAAACTTTCTGATTTATAATAATTTGTAATATTATATCATGTTATTAATTGTTGCAGATTTTATTACCTAAGTATTCTATTACATAATATTACTACTTAACTAGTATAAAACAAAGTCGCTTTCTCTGTCCCTATATCCCTATGTATGCTTAAATCTTTAAAACTACGCAACGTATTTTGATGCAGTTTTTTTTAATAGAGTGATTGAAGAGGAAAGTTTATATGTACAATAAAATCCATATATTTTATACCCGTGGGAAGCCGGAGCGGGCTAGTACAAAATAAAATTCAAAACTCCTGTGTGAGCATTACGGGCATGCGTTTTTGTCGTTTAATTAATGATCTATACAATAATAAGCTTTCTAAATAAGGTAGTTTTTATTTTTGATGTAAATGAATTAAGTGGTAAATACAGCGGGGGGGGGGGGAGTCACACGGGGTCACGTCCCCCCCCTAAATGGTTGTTTTGTGTGAAGTACCGCATTTCTTGTATTGTTGTCTTTGTGAACGATATTTTTAGGTGAAACGAACCCCCCTTCCCGTCGTAAGCATGTTAGATCCGGGAGTGCCATCACCCCCCCCTCAGAATGAAATCTTAGATCCACCCCTGTTAGTAGTCTCTGCTTACCCCCAGTATAGCAGTATAGCAAACAGTTCGATGTTATGAATACTATAAATACACTTGCCTAACAGCCCTCTTGTACAGAACATTAATTTGTAATTCTGTATACTCTATACACTGTATACCTATATACGCTTGCATGTTGTATTTAATCTTACTTAACGGGTGGTTTCATTAACGCGACTAAACGCATGTTGATATTCACGAGACTCGCGCAACTTCGTCTGCATAAATTTTCCCCGTTTTTGCAACATTTCTTATTACTGCTCCGCTCCTGATTTCTCCACTATTTATTGGATGTTATTATACATATAAACCTTCCTCTTCAATCACTCTATCTATTAAAAAAAACGCATCAAATTGCGTAGCTTTAAAGATTTAAGCATACATAGGGATATAGGGACAGAGAAAGCGACTTTGTTTTATACTTTGTAGTGATGGCGGATCTAGAGGAGAGAAGGGAGAAAAGGAAGGAAATAATAAAGTTTCTTAGCAACCATTCATTCATTAATACATTTGTCAATGGTTGCTAAATAAGGTTGTTATGAAACATTTCACATCCATTTCAGCTATATCCATTTCGGGTATACTGTAATGTATACCTACTAATATTATAAAGCTGAAGAGTTTGTTTGTTTGAACGCTGTAATCTCAGGAACTATTGCACCAAATTGACAAATTCTTTTTATGTTAGGTAGCCCATTTATCGAGAAAGGCTATAAGCTATATAACATCACGCTACGACAAATAGGAGCGGAGCAGCAATGAAAAATGTTGCAAAACCGGGGAAAATTGACGCATACGAAGTTGCGCGGGTCAGCTAGTTTTATAATAAGACGTAACCTAGGACAGTTAAGTAAATAGTTGATATTGCATGGAAATTGATGGGAACCTAGTTGGGCGTGAGCTTTCCGACCTAATTCACTAATATTGTCACTGCTTTTTAATAAAATAAAAGATAGACAGTATCATAGATGAGAAGACGAAATCCGAAAAATAGTTGGTGTCACTTTGACGAGAAAGACACATCAACCTAATCGGAAATTGTTGTAGGTAACAGAGGCGGAGGGTTAAAAGTTTTTAGAGGTAACCCGATACAAAAATAAATCGGTTGTCTGTAAAGTCGGTTTAGTGACGATAGTTGAACGTGACAACGTCATAAGAAAATACTGATGGAATAGTTTCATTGTTCAAATGTAAATTTTAATTTAATTTGTTTGATAGATATTTTGTATGGATATAGAGAAGGAGGTAAATGGAAATCACAATTGAATTGGTCAAGTTACATTTATTTGTACGCATAAATACAATTATGTCAATTTCTATTTATTTATTCTTACAATGGAACGCCTCAGAGCGAGGTAACGCCTCATTTTTTTCGTGCGTTCGGCCGGCTCCATCGAATTATAAGACGTTGTCACGTCAATATATATTGTTGGGCATGGTTCTTTGTACCTATAATACTAAGTAACTACAATCCAAAGGGAAACCGAAAGTAATGGTGTTCTAAGTATCCTCCGCCACTGGTAGGTAATCGCATATTGTGTTCGAACGCAAGATAATTTCAATACCGGTGTCACAGGTGTTGATTCTGTTGAATATTTTGTAGTGTTGTATTACATAGCTAATTTCACATTTAAACAAGGTCGTATAGGAGGTAAAAACTAAAATAACTTAAGTGTTAGGCGGTCATCTAAGACCAGGCAATTAATATTGGTTGGTGAAAACGTAATTCTAAATTAATAATAGTAATCTATATCTACTTATATTTTAAAGCTGAAGAGTTTGTTTGTTTAAACGCGGTAATCTCAGGAACTACTGATCCGATTTGAAAAAATCTCTGTTGGATAGCCCATGTATCGAGCAAGGCTATAGGCTATATAACATCACGCTACTACTAATAGGAGCGGAGCAGCGATGAAAAATGTTGCAAAAACGGGGAAAATTTATGCAGATCAAGTTGCGCGGGACAGCTAGTAATCTATAATAGCTAAAAACATCGCTCACTTATAGTCAGATCTACATAACGAAAAAATACCACAAGTGTTATCACGTTTACACAGTTTACTAGCTTTAGGTGTTCACTCAAAATAAGCATTTATTTTTATAAATATAAAATGTATAGGTATAATTACGGGGAGGCAATTGCCTCTGTTGCTGACTCCTCACCTCAAATGAGGGGTGAGCCCCTCACCAAGTAAAATGAGGCATTCCGTCATCCTCACAAAAAATCGACGAGTTACCCACCACTAGTGCATACGCCAGTTTCAAGTTTATTTTCTTAGCTTGTGACTAGGTAGGTAGTTTCCATTTGTAAAGAACATAATTGTATAAAGACAGAGTTGTAAATAATATGTAGTAACTTTAGCTGTAACTGTAACACGCCCTTTGAGCTCGATTTTGTATAAAAACCTTTTTCAACCTTTATACCTTTCTACGTATTAAAAGTTCAAAGTCGCTCAGCGGGCTATGGAAAGGGCTATGCTCGGAGTTTCTCTTAGGGACAAAATCAGAAATGAGGTGATTCGGCAGAGAACCAAAGTTATCGACATAGCCCACCGGATTAGCAAGCTGAAGTGGCAGTGGGCAGGCCATATTAGCCGAAGAACCGACAACCGTTGGGGTAAACGAGTTCTTGAGTGGAGACCGCGTCTCGGCAAACGTAGTGTAGGACGCCCTCAGGCCAGGTGGAGTGATGATCTACGCAAAACGGCTGGCAGGAGCTGGATGCGAGAAGCCGAGGACAGAACAAAGTGGCATGCAATTGGAGAGGCCTATGTCTAGCAGTGAACTGCGATAGCCTGATAATGACGTATTAAAATAAACATATTAGTGAAATTTCAGTTTTCTAGGTCCAGGGGTATACCTACAAATCGGAAATTTTATAAGAATACGAGACACACGAGTTTTAAAGGACAAATTAAACCTGAATTGATGTTACTTATAAACTTTGCTTGCAAAACCGGATTACAAAATCCGTAGTGAATTCACATGAGACACGAAGACGAAAATATTGGCGCCAATCCTGATGTTATTCATTAAAATAATTTCAGCAGTGCATTTTAATATAAAAGCTCTTTCTTTTTACCCGATTGCGCAAGAAAGATGGTTATCTTTTTACGATTGATTGCTGTGATTATAATACAAGGAAATATTCTGGTCGGGCATTACTTTGAGGGCCAATTTTTACGTACCAGTTGTCTGGTTGTCCTAGTACAAGCTTATGTTTGGAATCACATTGAGTTGTTCCTGATATCTCTCACTTATTGCAAGACCGTCATAATTCAAAATCTTGTTTTTTGCGAAAATATGAAAAACACAATGCTTGACAAGTGTATTTTTTAGTAACATTTAAACTTTCGCGTTGCATGATTATAACTATTTATTATATGGGAATTAACGCGCATTGTTTACCTTAAAATTGTATTATATATATTCAGTCCGCTTGTGACCACGGCCGGTGCAACCTGGTCGAAACGTCAAGCAATTTTAAGGTAAACAATGCGCGTTAATTCCCGTATAATAAATAGTCATATTTTTTAGTACCATAATGACAAACACGCTCTATCACTTGTGGTATTTTTTCGTTATGTGGATCTGACTATAAGTGAGCGATAGTTTTAGCTATTATAGATTACTAGCTGTCCCGCGCAACTTCATCTGCGTAAATTTTCCCCGTTTTTGCAAACATTTTTCATCGCTGCTCCGCTCCTATTAGTCGTAGCGTGATGTTACATAGCCTATAGCCTTCCTCGATACATGGGTTATCCAACTGAGAATTTTTCAATTCAGATCAGTAGTTCCTGAGATTACTGCGTTTAAACAAACAAACTCTTCAGCTTTATAATATAAGTATAGATTACTATTATTAATTTAGAATTACGTTTTCACCAACCAATATCAATTGCCTGGTCTTAGATGACCGCCTAACACTTAAGTTATTTTAGTTTTTACCTCCTATACGACCTTGTTTAAATGTGAAATTAGCTATGTAATACAACACTACAAAATATTCAACAGAATCAACACCAGAGACAAAAACAAAAAACAAGTTTCTTCGTCATTTATGTATAGGTATTTATTTCCTACTGAATGTTGAGGTCGATTAGGCCAAGTTGTTATTAGCTCGTAGCAGTCGTGGCTGACTACTACACGTTTTTATTAATTTTGTGCTATTTTTATCAGTACAAGTGACTGGAAAACAACAGCTCTCGGGATTGTATCGTATGTATTTTTGTTATTTTTTTCGTTTTAGTTTAGTTCTAAGTTTTACTACTTAGTTTTGTTGTAAGGACTAAGTTATTTTAATTAATTCGACGCTAGGTAGGTATACCTAGTTGAGATTTTTTATGAATATTTTTTTACTCGGTAAGTAATAAAAAACAAGTGTAAAATATTTGTGATTCTGTGAATGATTTCGATTGGATCTTTTGCTGGCATCCAATCATGAGGGTTTTAGATAGTGATTTAGGTTGCGCAATTTATTTATTTATTTAAGGTTTGTTACAGATAACACCTAAAAAAGAAAAAAATAATATATAGGTAAATCTTATGAGTACCTACTGTACATCTATTTATAGGTAAACACTATATGCAGAGGGTTAACAAAAAAAACCTTATGTACTTATCATATATGTAAGTGTCTAGGTATACTTAAATTTTAAAATGCATTAAAAATTTAACATAAAATGTCAACTGGATTGTCATTACTGATTGACATTGAATGTTTTCCGCCTGATGAGGTGGCCGGGGTAGGTAACAGAGGGGAAGGGTTAAACATTTTCTGAGGTAAACCTATAGAAAAATACACCTTGTTGAACATGGTTGTTTGTACCTATAATATTAAGTAACCACAGTTCGTTCTAAGGACCTTCCACCACTGGAGGCCTACTCTAATTCAATGAACACGAAGTTTCGATCAAAAATGAGGTGGTGACATACAGAGCCGGAAACAATAATTCAATCGAATCGTGTCTGAAAATCGCCAGTGGGTTCGAGCTTCTTGTGTTTATCCAAAAAAATATTGGAACAATCCCCGTAAATTCAAGAAATTTAATCAAACGAAGATTCATGAAATTGTTTTAAAGAAAAAGAGTAGGCCTACTGGTAGGTAACCGAAATTGGTTAGGAGACCATTATTATTAAATACCATTTTGTGCACATATTATTCAGGAGGAAACTCTAAAGGCTAATCATTGTGGTGCTGTTTAATCTTAGGTAGGTAGGTACATTAGTATAGGGGAGATCCAGTATCTGTAGAACATTAGTTTTAAATTAAAATATTGCCAATTAAAATTGTAGAAAAAATTTAAACAGACTATGGTCCATCGATATGTAAACAAAGCCATTGTGGTGGTTAAATTAACAAATAAAATAAACTAAAAATATCAAAGTATTTTTTTTTTTTTTTACCTAAACAAAACAATTAATAATCAAATTATCAAATTAATATGGTGCACATGCGGTACAAGAATCAAAATATGTATGAAGTACCTGAGGATTTTTTTTATATTTTTTTTAATATTAACAAACACAAACAATTTATTAAATTACATGCCTGACCCCGCTGCGAAACCCAAAGCTTTGGTTTGAGGGGAACTTGACCCCACTAAGGGTATATTTACGCTTACCTTCTCGGTAGGAGTTGGGGAGGGTGGGTGGCTCTAATAGAGCCCCTTATATCCACTTCCCAGGATCCAAAGGAGCCGCTACTGACCATAGACGTTTGCCACTTTGATGAAATTCTGAGTGGTTATTGACATGATCTTAAGAAGAGTCTTATAAATCGATGAACGGCTGCACTTACGAAAAAGTGTCACGTTCTGTCTAAAACAAACTATAGGCTGTTGATAGGCTGATACTAGAGAAGTGTCAGCCTATCAGCGAATGTCAATGTCACGTTATTTATTGGTTGCTAGGCAACAGCGAATGGCGATTGCAGCGACATGCTATCAAATTGTAACTAACATTATTGACTGGTTGCTAAGTAACGCAAATGGCGATATGTCATCAATATTTTCTTATGACGTTGTCACGTAAAATTATGTATCGTTCGTAAACCAACTTTATAGACAACCATTTTTTTTCATAACGGTGAATGATATTACTGTTATAAATATGTATAAATAACTAATAAAACCTGAATTTGTAAATATAAGACTCTGAATAAATTAGTCAATAATATACAAATGATACTGATATATTAATAAGTTTACAAAACGCAACAACAAAACCAATCCTTAAATAACATTTCCACAACGCATGCGCGAACATTTTGACACACTGGCATCGCAGCATCTTTCAGTCGACTTCAGTTTAGCAGTAGTGTTCCTGAAAGTGGACGCGTACACCAAATCCCTAGTGCTTCGTTATAGATATTTAAATTCTTCGCGATTTTTATTCTAGGTAAGTTTTTTTTTGTTAATTATACTTTTTTGTAGTTTTTTTTTTAATATTTATGCAGGAGTTGACCAAGGCAACAATATTTAAATGATGTCTAACGTTCTTTTGTTTATATCGACTGCATTTTATGGATTGCATATCTACAGGTGTAGTAGGTATTCTATATTTGAATTTGAAACGATTGCTGGCTGCAGAGATCTCTGTGGTACAATTTTTCATTTTTTTATTAAGATTTAGCAAAGAGGTTTAGATGTTATTTTTTTTAATAAGAAACAAGGAGAAATGTTTTTTTACTCCTTCAGATTCAGATGATACTGCGTTATATTAAATACTATATGGCAAAACACTTGTCATAGGTATCCAGACGTTTAATATACGGACATTGAACTTGTTCACTCTCAATTGGGAGATCGGTCTCTTAACTATTAGCCACACCCACTCTTAAAATTGTTTTATACAATATTATAAATAATTTTAAAATCCTTTGTCAGACTGTGACCACGGCCGATGTTACCTGGTCGAAAATTCGACGAATCAAAGGTAAATAACGCATGATGGCGTCAGTAAAAAGGCATTTTTCTAATCCATTAATGTGCTTATTAAACTGCAGCAACTAAACTTGTTAATCGTTAGTAATATAGGTATGTAAGTATGTACCTACATAACTGCTAAAAATAACTAATATACTAAAACATACATTAATAAAATTCATTAATAATAAGTAGGTATTGCAAAATTGATAATACTTTTCAGACAAAAACTTAGTAAGTAAATTAATTCGATACCTAATTTATAAACACTAGCGTCAGTTCCAAGCTTCCAAGGGGTAGAGTGATCCCATCAGAAGATCCTGGAAAAAAACTTTAAAAAAAAATAGGATCGAAAGTTTTATTTTCCCAAATCTATTACCTAATAGGTACAAAGATAAATAAAAAACGCGCACGAAGGGTTCCGTACCATTATCTATAAGAACTGCATAAAAATCATGTCAGTTCTATTGGCGCCCGACTTATACATATATTTGTTTTATTATAATTGAATTATTTATTTTTAAAGAGAATATATAACTAAAAAACTATTCTGTGAATATTTCAAGCGTCTGCCTGTTGCCATTATCAATATCAAGCAAAAACGAGGAAAAAAACCCGATTGTTGTATAGAGCTCCCTTAAATATATATTATATTCTGTTTTTTTAGTATTTGTTGTTATAGCGGCCACAGAAATACATCATTTGTGAACATTTCAACTGTCTAACTATCGCCGTTCATTAGATATAGCCTGGTGACAGACGGACGGACAGCGGAGTCTTAGTCATAACGTCCCGTTTTACCTTTTGAGTACGGAACCCTAATAAAACGGAATAATTAACCAGACCCGATTGGGGCTCCGACTGGGGCAGTATCTACTACCTAATAATACAAAGATGATAGCAAAACAACTTAATGTTGGTTTTCTACGAAAAAAAGATCATATAACTCATCGGGGATTTACAGTGCTAACATGGTCTAAACGAAGTTTAAGCGGATAAATGCTTAATTTAGGCACGATGTTCCGTAGGTATTCTTCTAGCTTTATCTGAAAAAGTTTACATTTATTTTTAATCCTAGAGATAAAATTTGATGCCCTACAATTTTTGAAATATAAGTTTTCAGATTTAAGACATAATAGGCGAGACATTTACGAAAAACTTAAAAAAAAGAACCCTAAACGGAATCTGATTAGTTCTTCATATTTTCAGCATCTTACCTTGCAATCCGATGTTAAATATGTTCAACCAAAACAAAATTAATTAAATAAATCATTTCAGTGAAATATTAAGTAAATCGGTGATGTGCTATGAAATGAATTGATTTATTTTGCAAGAATGTAGAACAAAACAGGTGATAACAATTAAATATACGTCCAATACATCCTACCATAACAATACTCTGCAAAAGTATTATAATGCTTATAGTGATTTGTTAAATAATACAATAATTGCATTTTTCATGGGATTTAAATTTTTTCTATCTTTCAAAAATGCAATAGGGTAGATGACTGTCAAGTCAAATCAGTATCTTTTTAAGAAACGTCAAAACGATGCGCCTGGTGCTAATTTATATGAAATACAAAACAATGACGTCATTCTTTTGTTTGGTCAAATCATGTAGTTTCAATGTTTGTTTTGATGTTTATAAATTCACGACAACGTAAAATTGTAGAGAAACATTGTTTTTTAGAATATTTTTGCAAATGCTATTTCCTGTATAGTGTAAAATAATTTATTGTTATTGTAGTCATTTACCTAATTATTGTATTATTTATGTAATTGGCAAGAAATGTCAAAATTAATACAAGTAGGTATGTCAATCTCAGTTTTGGTCAATAAAATTAAATAAACATCTATGAATAAATTACTACACTTAACACTATTTTTTGGGGTTGATTAGTAGGTCATTTTGGATTTAAAATGTTGTTCTTCTTTGTTTTATTTATACTTCTATACTATCTATACTAATATTATAAAGAGGAAAGATTTGATTGTTTGTTTGTATTGAATAGGCTCCGAAACTACTGGACGGATTTGAAAAATTCTTGCATCGTTATGAAGCTACACTAACCCTCGGTGACATAGGCTATTTTTTATCCCTGTATTCCCACGGAAACGATAACTACGGGGGTGAAACCGCGAGGCGTCCGCTAGTAAAATATATAATAAAACATTGGTGTTTGTTAAAATATTTATCTTTCCGATCCTGTCACTATGAATGTAGTGGTAATAAATTGCCATAAACTATGTAATTAACTTTAACTGCTGACCGTGGATACAATGGATGCAATTTGTCCTCTGTATCTAAGCCGGACTGAAACACTTGGTAATGTATTTATGACCTTTTAGGGGTTTCGTACTTCAAAAGGTAAAAAATAACCCTTATAAGATCACTCTCTTGTCTGTCCGTGAACAACGGGAGTGGAGCATCAATGAAAAATGTTGCAAAAAACCAGTCAAGTGCATGTCGCGCCACGCACAATGAAGGGTTCCGTAGTCCCCCCCTCCCGTACGAATAATATGGTTTAAGAAGTGGGTTTTCTACTACCGTGATTTTTTTCACATACATCAACCATTTAGCTGGCAGGGGGAGGGGACACTTGACTCTAACAAAAAATTTAAAGCATATTATTTTATAAGCGGATCCCTAAAACTAAAAATCGTCTTCCTAACCCCTCAACGTTTAAAGACATATCTTATCATACTCCACACGATGGGGTACGTAAGAAAAAAAATCACACCCCCACTTTACAAATAGGCCTCCCCTCTTTGTAAGTATGTATCTACTTAATAATTTTTTTTAAGATTTTATTCTTTCACTTTTCTTTGAAACTAAAAGGGTTCCGTTTTGCCATTTTGGCTACGGAACCCTAACAACCACACTGGAAAAATTATCCCGGGTACGGCAATGTGTATTAAGCAATACCTATTTGTGGTATACACCATTTTAATCCAAAACCAATAATGGACTAATAAAAAGTTTATTATTTACCTACTCAATTAATTATATTAGTATTTAATCAAAAATAATGACCAACAATTATAATTTAAAATGAAATCCTGCAATTGCTTTTACTGATAAAACTACACTTATTTTTTAATTAAACGTAGGTTTTTATGTTGTACGTACAGAGAATATTAATATGTTTGGTAACATTAATCTTTCACAAGGTAAGAAAATATATCAAAATATATGATTTTGGAGTTATAGCAGCGAGCTAAATCCACTGTGCAAGGGATAGCTCAATGTAAAAAATATTTTGTTTACATTTATGTAAAGAAGTGAAGTATTGTGCTTGCTGAATACGTTTATATATACTTATTTTAGAGTTACTAATAGTATTATTATTTAGTTATCCTTAATTTATAAACGATTACCCTCACCAAACACACTGGTTCGTTCAGTAAAATTTATTTTTGTAAAGAAAAACTTGATGATTTTGAAAGAGTGGCACATGAGTTTCTTGGCAGCTTCTTCTCATGAGCTTTACACTTGGAACTGCCGCCTAACCTCATTTTGATTTTTTTTTTTCAAACAATCATAATTTTATAAATTTTTTAGTATGTTTTATTTTGACGTTTTCAAATAATCATTAACCTGATTTTACGAAATAAAGATATTTGAGTTTGAGATTGAGCTTTAAAATATCGATGATTTTGGAGTTATAGCAGCGGACTATATCCATTGCGCAAGGGATAGCTCATGGTAAAATATATTTTGTTTATATTTATTTTATCCTTTATAAAGATTTTTATAATTTCAGGGATATGGTTTTTTATATTAATAATGCTAAACGCATTTTTCCTCTATCAATATATAATACATGCTAAATACATTGTTCTTCTATAAATATAAATATCTTAAATCAAAATATTCAATAAAAATCTTAGATGATATTGAAACGATTCTGAAGGTTGAAGATTAAGAGGAATATCTAAAGACTTGAGGTGCTGAAATGATAAAAGACTCGGGGATGGAACATGTGAAGGACATAAACAGTACCACTAAACTTTTTTTTTTTTTTTTTTTCTTTTGGCGGGAAAAATTCCTGACGAACACCCCCACCGTCCGGGGAAGACGGTGGAGGTAGTGTGGGGTTTGCACCCACTAAAAAACCCGCCGTGTATCGCTCGCCACCTTCGCGAACGGGCCGCCGGAATTTGTTATACCGTCGGCGGCCCGCCCAGTGGCAATGCCCGGACGCGATGTTAGTACCACTAACCTAACCTAACCCATAAGCGAAGGATGAATATTTTTCTGTGGTAACCTGAAACAAAAATATATCTTGCTTAACATAGTTCTTTGTACCTATAATACTAAGTAACTACAATCTAAAGGGAAACCGAAAGTAATGGTGTTCTAAGCACCTTTCGTCACTGACCTAACTACATTATTCTTCTATCAAAATTTTAATCCAAAAATAAAACTTGACTAAGCGATTAATCTCAGATATTAATGAAACAAATTAATAATTGGCAAGAAATGCCTATAAAAATTACTTCAATATTCGGCCTGCGACATCATATAACGTAACATCAAATATTCGTAACGAAGCTATAACAAAAGCCGTGATAGTTCTTTAACTACCGACTAGATGGCGCATGCGAGGGCCGAATACTCGCGAGCATCAAGGGATAGAAAAATTTGAGGTCTAGTAACATAGTCCAGATAGGTGGTTCGCTTCTGGCCCCGGTTTGGCTACGGAAGTCTCGGGTTCGATTCCTGGGTCTGGACTTCAAATTTTTCTATCTTTCAAAAATGCAATTATTGTATTAATGAAACAAATTAGTAGTTTGAAGAATATGGGGTACATCTAAAGACTCGAGGTGCTAAAATAGTAAAAGACTCAGGGATGGAAATTATAATGAAGATATTCAACAAAAAGCTGTATAATTATCTTTTCTTTGTCAAATCATTACAAGGCCATCTTACAACGAAATTTTGAGTTTATCGCAAAACACTATGCAACGAAAGCCGGCTCCACTATTGACAATGAATTCATGCTCCTGAATATATTACAAATGGAAACTATGTACACTATTTCAAACAATGAAAAATCGTGAATGCCTACACCGAAATGGAATCAATAAAACAATGAATTCCAATTGTAAGCAATAGGATTTAAAAAGTAATATGAATGAAAAAATACAATGTTTGCAAACCATATCCAGCGTTTATTTTGAAGACCTTACACAGGAATTACTAAGTACCTATATCTGTAATCAGTTTAAAAGACATATGAATCATTTAATAAAAAACATAGTAAATAATACTGATCTCTTTACAATTTTCAAAGAAGTAAAAAACAAGGAATCGCTTGTTTCTGGTGTAGAGAATTTATAGAATAGTACCAGCATAAATTAAATATTAACTGACATAAGAATAGTTCTTCACAATAGGCACAAATTCCATCATGCCCAAAACTTGAATGAACAAAATCACCTTCAAGCCGTAAGAAGTGTATTATACACTATCACTGAAGCTTTTGGTGATGTTAATATTGTCGGTGATTTTGAAGATACTATATATACCGGGCAAGTGGCTGTCGGGCCACGCACAATGTAGGGTTTCGTAGTCCCCCCCCCCCACCGCCCCTATCGAATAATGTGACTTCAGAAGTGGGTTTTCTGTTGTTTTTGGTTCATACTTTCAATTTTAATAAAAGTTGATTGTAGGGTCTGGAATTTGCACCCCTAGACGTATCGATTGCGAATACTGTCTCTTAACCAGAAGTATATTAATATCTTGGGACAACTCACACAACGCCATCTGATCCCTAATCAGGCAAAGCCTGTACTACGGCAACCAGGCAACTGATAAACATGCCTGAAGCGGCAGTAGCCTAATGGCTAAGGCATCGGTCGCGCAATTTTGAGGTCGCGGATTCAAATTCTACCCATTATACTACCGACGTGAACCCACTCCTAACACAAGCGAGCCTAGAGGTACTAACAAGATTACTAGTAATGTTGAACTCAATCCCACATTGCTATTTATTTTAAAAAATATATACAGGGTGTAACAGAATGGTGTTGTCGCATTTCAGCAGCGGATAGGGTATGTTATCAGTATTGCACCTACCATGGTGCCATAGCTGGTTGCATTATTATTACATAGTTATAGCATATTCTTTTTGTCAAAATTCAGTAGTAAAAGGGAAAGTATAATTCCTATGCGTATGGCATAGGAATTATACCTGGTATAAAATTCGATTAGATTATTATGGCATAGAATTTTTTAAATCATACTTTTTTTAATTAATTACATTTTTTACTCATAAATAAATGAATGAAAAAATAATAAATATTTTTTTAGGGTACTCCGATTTTGATAAAATTAGGTATGTGCATTCAGTATCATGGGCACATACCGACCCTTGACTATGACCACACCTTTCTATTACGCCCAAAGTAGGGTACCAGCCCAGTATCGCGGGGGACTTTACAAACATGTAAGTCACGGACACGAAGTACACCCAGACTCGGAACAATAATTTGTGGATCAGACAAAGTGGTGTCCCGTGTGGGAATCGAACCTAGGATCTCTAGCGTACAGTCGGACACACTCCGCACACCGCGCCACACTATTTTTAAATACATACATATTAAGACATACAATTCACAGAAAAAAACATTGTACTTATCACACAAAGTTTTATTCTGGGTGGGGATCGAACCCACGGCCTCAGGCTAGAGTCTAACAGTCAGGGTCATTAACCACTAGACCAACAGGCCAAATACCTGCTACATTCAAGTGTCCGTTAATGTCTATATGTAATTTTCCCGTAAAAAGGTGACAAGCAAAACATGGAAGAGTTACCAACGAGTGAAACACAAAACAAAAATAAACGAAGACATTTTTGCTTATCACTGCAGTATTTATGGAAACAAAGGGCACCCCATGTACGTCTGTCAATGTGAGTGTTGAAGGATTACGCGAACAAATGTTTACAGGGTCTGCAAATGATGTTTGTTATAAGTAATGGGGTTTTGCGTACTCATATCTGTTTTTTTCCATGATTTGCTTATATTTATAAAAGACATAACCCGCAGTAGGGTACAAGCCCTGTGTCGCGGGGGACTTTATTAACATATAAGTCACGGACACAAAGTACACCCAGACTCGGAACAACAATTTGTGGATCATACCAAGTGTGTGAATTAACCCACGACCTTATGCGTAGCAGTCGGACATACTCCCACCGCGCCATAGAGGCAGTCAAATGCTTTTCTATATATGAACTTTTTTAGTTGTAAATATATAGAAAATCATATAAAAAGCAATAATTTATACAAGAGCAGTAGTAACCATATAGTCTCATAACCGATTTAGGCCTTATCATAGACTATTCAACAACAAAAGAGATATTACGTTATAACTTACTAGCTGACCCGCGCAACTTCGTCTGCGTAAATTTTCCCCGTTCTTTGCAAAAAAAATCATTGCTGCTCAGGTCCCATAGGTTGTAGCAACAGTAAAATATTTTTTCAATTCGGACCTGTAGTTCCTGAGATCATCGCGTTCAAACAAACAAACTCTTCAGCTTTATAATATTAGTATAGATAAGTTATTAATATTATGGTATTTGGGGGGGGGGGGGGAGTTTCTACCCACTGGGTACGCCCATGAGGTATAGTGCATTAGAGTATGCGCGGACACAAGTGCACTCTCTCCTCTTCAGCGTGTGAACGGTATTAAATTAGGCCCAGGACAGATGCCTTAATGTGGCCGCCGAGGAATCTCATCCGAGGAGGTAAACATTTTTCGAAAACGGTTAATGTTAGTCTGGTTAGTGACCCTGGCTGTTAAACCAGCAGTTGTGGCTGCGCTAAGATTGTTTTATTGGATATTAGCAACATTAATATGTGTTATTATAGTATTACCGTTCTTATGAAAGCGTAGGTACCATTAAGTTCTGGGTTTACTTATTGGTTTAATAATAATAATAGGTATATGTAGGTATGAATCACAAAAAAAAAATGGTTTTGTAGATCCAGAGAAGACAACCTCACAAACTCACAAACTTTACCTCTTTATATTCTATACTAATACTAGCTACCCCGGCGAACTTCGAACCTCCTCTTTTTTTTGTGAATCAGGTTCAATTGTAAATTCTCGAATCCACTGGAACACACACCAAAAATGTCGTCAAAAGTTTAGGAGTTCAGTGACATACACACGTACTGTAGAATTATATATAAAGAAGTTTAAAAGCTGCAAAGCTAAATTTTTTTGTGTTGGATAGCCCATTTATAGAGGAAGGTTATAGGTTATATAATATCACGCTACGACCAATAGGAGCAGAACAGCAGTGAAAAATGTTGCAAAAATGGGGAAAATTAACGTAGACGAAGCTGCGCGGGTCAGCTAGTATCAGTATAAAAGTACCTATTACTTCAAAAATCTTCGCAAAACTGTTGGTATACCATTTTGTTTGCAAATAACGTTGATCATGTAGCCGGACCCTTATGATACATTTATCACGATTAGCACTTAAAACAAAATTTCTCAAATATTTGTGGCCAGGTCATAGGTAAGTCAGTACCCAGGGATCCTAGAATCATATTCATGACTTTTTAAAAGTTATCTTTATGTTTTCCTACCAGACAAGACTCGTGATTTAAAGGGCTATTACACTCCCATGAATCAGGGCCGTAAATCGAGGAGACCTTAAAAAAATTGTCAGAGAAAAAAAAAAAAAAACAAAATTCTTTATTCACTTAGGATGCAAAACAACTCTTGTTACACCTCTCTTTTTAAGGGTTAAGTGTCCCTGATCTAGTGTAGTGTACCTAATAAGCGCATTATAGACTAAAGTAGTAAAGATGTTTAACCTTACTGATTTTCAATCGGCATGGTCTAATATACATATGTTAGAAATACACACTACCTTAGCAGATAATTTCATAGAGATAAATGTTTCACTTTTAAAAACGTATCCCATTTCCCTGAAAACATCAGTTTCAATACTTGTTATTTCAAAGTATACAACAGAAGCCGTATTCTATTTTCGTTGGCATTAAACCGGAACAGTTTATTAGCTCAGTGACGTTTGCGTTTCACCTCAGTTTCGGAAGAAAAATTCTTGGAGATGGTAAGCACCTAGCGTTAATCTAAAATGGTTATTTCTCCGCTACAGTGATGAATATCTGTCCGATATTCTCCATATTACTAGAATTGAGCAATCTATAACTATCAGTCTATAAATTATTCAAGAATAAATTGACAAAGTGGCTCTTAGATAAATGTTTTTATGACGTCTAAGAAATAATTTAATTTAATTAATGTTAAAATTTGTCGTATATTATTATCTATTATTATCACTATTTTATTTTTATCAGTTATTCATTAATTTTATTGACTTAAACTGAGATTGACATACGACATAACAACTCGCTTTATCCATTATAATAAACTTTCGACCACCGTCTTAGGTCACAGGGGTACATGTTCCTCTCCTCCTCTTTGTGTTTTGTTACAGATAAATGGTTGTAATTTATGTTTAAAATTAATTAAATTAAAGAATGAAATGTTTATTTATTATATTTATCTCCCAAAGTTAATTTTATTCATAAAATGTTGACTTGCACTTTTCTGACATAAAAACTCTTTGCTAAGATTTAAAAAAGTACTGTTCGTTTTAGATGGGGCATGTTAATATTATTATAATAACGCACAAGTACGTATTGAAATTGGTGACATAAGAGACAAATTACGAGCAAATGTGTTTAAAAATATTTAAACATTATTTAACGTACTTACTAGAAATTAGCTGACAAATCTTACTATGAAGGACTGTTAGCCGTTTACGTTAATAACCGGTGTAAACGTAGAGTAGCTCTTATAGAGTTCTGAAAGACGACTGTCGGCAGAATGTTATCTCCTTTGAAACACTATTTTTATACATTTGGCCAGGCTTTAAGATATGTTTCTATACTTTGATAGGTATAGAAAATTAAATTACAAGTCCTTTAGATAGATTCTGAGCGATTTACCTAATAGTAAAAAAAATGAATTTTACAAAATGTTCTGGTCTAAGTGCTTTAAATTAATATTACTCTACTATAGTGTAATTACTACTTTACATCCTTTACTCTAGACTAAGTCCTAAGTAACAGGCACATTAACTTCGGCTTCTTAAAAAAAGACGACTCCCGCAGTAGGGTACTAGAATGGGAACAACAATTGTGGGATGTGGGAATCGAACCCACGACCTCTTTCGTAATAGTCGGACACACTCCCACCGCGCCACAGAGGCAGACCTATCTACATACTTAGTAAATAATCTGCCAATAATGTATACATACTATACTTAAAACATTGTCAATTTGCCGCAATCTAAAAGGAAATAAACAAAGAAGTATCTTCGTACTAACCTAAAAAAAGCTCGAACGAAACCGCGAGCTAGAGCTAGTAGTTTATTTAATTAATGAGACTGACCGTTGTGGACAAGGTTAATTAACAACCCTAAATATATTTTGCTAAAATATTATCAAACAACTCAACAGTATCGATATCTAAAATGTAATTAATTAACTGAATTATAACAGAGGCTTTATTTCAAAGGCGTGTATCTGTTGTATAGATGCTAATCTTTATAAATATATATTTCTTGTGTGCGTTTGTATGTCACTGAACTCCTCCTAGGCGTCTGGACCGATTTTGATGATTTTTTTTGTGTGAGTTTAAGGGGATTCGAGGATGGTTTAGATTCACAATTGAACCCGATTTACAAAAAAAAAGAGTCGAGACGAAGTTCGCCCGGACAGCTAGTAATATTGTAAACTAGCTGACCCGTGCAACTTCGTCTGCGTAAATTTTCCCCGTTTTTGCAACATTTCTTATTGCTGCTCCGCTCCTTATTTCTCCACCATTTAATGGATGTTATTATACATATAAACCCTCCTCTTCAATCACTCTATCCATTACAAAAAACCGCATCAAAATCCGTTGCGTAGTTTTAAAGATTTAAGCAAACAAGAATTAAGATATAGGGACAGAGAAAGCGACTTTGTTTTATGAAGATATTATGATACTTATTTTATGAAGGTTTATGTCTGGAAGGTTGCTTTCACGCAAAAACTACTAAATGGATTTTGATGAAGTTATGTAGTTTTATCATCTTCTTCATCATTGGCCTATACCATCTTGATCAGATGATTAAAACAGTGTCACAAGAGCCACAGCATTTTCGCTGGTCACTACCCTCTCCATGGACGCTGTATCGCCTGTGACGCGATTTAGGTGACGCAAGCATGCCCAGAATTTGCGTCACCCTCTCGACCTAACTGACAGAACCCATAGGCATGACTAGTCAATACGTGCGACGTCAGGTAGGTTGCAGGACATGACTCGTGTCGTACGGCAGGTACCATACCGATTTTTGTTTCGAGTTTCTCTCTCTTCGCACTCTAGTCGCCTCTTACCTAACCCTTAGGATGAGATAGAGTGATGACACTTTGTATTGTTACTCCGTCATAAGAATATTCAGAACTAGGTGACCTGCACTATTTTCCCGTTTTTGTAACATTTTTCATTGCTGCTCCGCTCCTATTGATCGTTATATAGCCTATAGCCTTCCTCGATAAATGGGCTATCCAACAAAAAAATATTTTTTCAATACGGACCCGTAATTCCTGAGATTGCCGCGTTCAAACAAACAAACTCTTCAGCTTTATAATATTAGTAGGTATAGTTAACACATCTATTTAAATATAAAAATGAATCCTTATTTCCTTTGGTCACGCGATATAACTACTTATTGACTGTACCGATTACATCCATTCTTTTTTTTAGTTTTCTAATACTCTGAAAGTACTAACGACAAAAATAAATAAGGTACGAAAAACCGGGACAGCTATAAGGCTATTAAAATCAAACATAACGCGGGAGAAACCTCGGAATAAAGCTTGTATTCCTATAATATTATATGTATATCGACTTCCATTCCAAGTGCCTTCTAAAGTTTATTAATTTCCAAGTTAATGGTTTCACGCGGGATTGAAGCGGTGCCTACTTTCCTCCTGAAACCCTTTCAGTAGTAATAAATGTATTCTAATATTATAAAGCTGAAGGGTTTGTTTTTGTTGGGTCTAGCATCTTGATTAGCTGTACAGATTGTATTAAATGTTAAATTTAATAGTTTTCTTTTTAATTAAGATACTATGTTATTTAGAAAAACTGGGCAAGTGCATGGCAGACCATGCTCAGTGTAGGGTTCCGTAGCCGTTATTTAAACTATAATCTATACTAATATTATGAAGCGGCGGTAGCCTAATGGCTAAGGCATCGGTCTCGCAATCGTGAGGTCGCGGTTCCTATCGAATCCTACCCATTATACTACCGACGTGAACCGACTTCTAACACAAGCCATTAAGCTTAGCTGGAGGGGTTAACAGGATTGCTAGTAATATGGAACCCACATCCCACATTGCTAGTTATCTTTTTTAATTAAAAAAAAAGCTGAAGAGTTTGTTTGTTTGAATGCAATAATCTCAGGGACAACTCGTCCGAATTAAAAATGATTATACTGTTAAAGCCCGTTTATCGCGGAAGGTTAAAGGCTATATAACATAACGATACGACTAATAGGAGCGGAGCAGCAATTAAAAATGTTGCAAAAAACGGGGAAAATTTATGCATACGAAGTTTCGCGGGTCAGCTATAAATAATATAATTGGTGGATATCAAACGTATCTATAGCAATGTAGCATAGCACAACTCTAGTGGAAAGGCACCCAAACACATAAGTTGAGATTATCGTTGCTCAACAAAATGATCTTGTATCTATCGGATTATCCTGTCTTACATCGAATTGACGACGATCCATGGTTCACTGAGCAAATATTAAATTTATAGATTAATACGATTAATCCTACTAAGCCTATACTGTAGAAATGAAAGTCATTATTCACGGAATATACTTATAATGTTCATGTTCACTCTGATACAAAAGACACTAAATACTAAGCACTTCACAACTACCGAAATCTCGAATAAGAACTCGAGTCCGCCGTTGACGACCGTTCGTGCAAAACTGAGTAAAAAACGTTATGATCAGCCATTTTATAGACTCGCTTTTAAATTTGAATCTTTAACGGTCAACTGTGTTGCCACTGAAAATGATTTATTAAGAATAACTTAATCGATTATGCTAACATTCGGCTAATCCTGACGTCAAACGCGGCCTCGCGTTTAACACATCACACAAAAAAAAAGAGAAAAAAAAAGAAAAGAAACAAAAGTACAGAAAACAATATTTCAAATTATAGTACATGCAAATTCAACCAGAATAGATCACTTTTACAGCATAATATCACTTACAAGCAAATTCGCCCATAGTGGCCCACTTTATAATGAAATGTCACTTAAAGGCACTTTTGCCAAGTGACTCGCTCTTATAAATAAATGTCACTTTAAAGGCACTTTTGCTAATAGCGACTCACTCTTATAAATAAATGTCACTTAAAGGCACTTTTGCCAATAGCGACTCGCTCTTATAAATAAATGTCACTTAAAGGCACTTTTGCCAATAGAGACTCGCTCTTATAAATAAATGTCACTTAAAGGCACTTTTGCCAATAGCGACTCGCTCTTATAAATAAATGTCACTTAAAGGCACTTTTGCCAATAGCGACTCACTCTTATAAATAAATGTCACTTAAAGGCACTTTTGCCAATAGCGACTCGCTCTTATAAATAAATGTCACTTAAAGGCACTTTTGCCAATAGCGACTCACTCTTATAAATAAATGTCACTTAAAGGCACTTTTGCCAGTAGCGACTCACTATTATAATCACATGTCATCTTTCAATTCATTTCATCTCTCAAATATATAAATAATTGTTACAATTTCTTCTCTATAGATAATTGTTAAACATCTCTACTATAATAAATATTGCTGTAATTAAGAATGTCTCCCATTACGCTCACTATAACAAAACATGATTAAGCACAGTTTCACTCTGAATCACTTGCCATCGCGTCATGATTAAATACTAGCCAAGGATGAAGTTTATCAACGGCATATGTAGATCTATAAGGTTTACGACCATTTTTCCTTGTGATAGGTGTGTCTTCGATTTCATAACGATCATTGCCAATAATTTTCGAAATCCTAAATGGGCCTACACATTTGGGTAATAATTTACGACTATTACCGGGGTCAGTTCGTATATCTTTTTCAACACGAACTAAATTACCTACTTTGTATTGAGTGGGTATCTTGTGCGATCTATCAAAACGTGCCTTCTGTTTTTGTTGACTTAATTGAATCCTAGAGTCTGCATCTTTTCTAATTTCATCGCGATCTAGTGGAGTACGAGATTCAGAGACAACTGAATTCATGATACTATCGGAAATGCCAGTTGTCTGTATACCAAATAACATTTCCGACGGTGTACGGCCGGTAGATTTATTAATCGTATTATTAAGAGACCACTGTACTTGGGGCACCTGTAAATCCCATTCATTTTCAGGTCTGTCGTGATTAGCAGCCGTCAGTGCATCAAGTATTGTCCGATTATATCTTTCGACTTGACCGTTAGCCCTAGGTGAAGCTACCGCATTTAGTATATGTTTAACACCCTTTTTATTTATGAAATTCGAAAATTCTTTGCTCGTGAAACTACTACCACGATCGGATATGATTCTACGCGGAACTCCAAACAGCGAAAAGTATTCATTAAATATATTTATAGTGATACTACTTTTGACGCTTTTCACTGGTTTTATGTAAATAAATTTTGTAAATGCATCTATTAATACCAATATGTGACAATTTTTCCTTTTACTGATTGGAAATGGACCACAGTGATCTGTATGTAGTGTATCAAAAGGTTTATTAATTTTGGGAATAGGATGAAGTTCGGCTTCTTTAGCTCCAGCGGGTACTTTATTGTGAGCGCAACTTAAACAGGACTTACAGTATTTTTGAATAAAACGTCTCATTTTTTTGAACCAATATGCCTGACTCACCCTACTATAAGTTTTATCAAAACCAAAATGTCCGGCATCGTCATGATTCATACGAACGATTTGCCATCGAACTGACTTTGGCACTACCCACTTTAAATTAACACAATCATTTTTATCTCTTATTACTCTATATAGACGGCCATTTTTAATAGTATAGTTCTTATGAATCTCGACTAGGTCTTTGGTACCAGTGTCCTTAAGGATATTCATAATTCTTTGAATCTCTGAATCCTGTTCCTGTACAGTACATAACCATGCATCGTCATCTATTCCAAAAATGTCTACAACTTCGATAGTTTCCCGTGCTGTCAAGCTTGGGTTACGAGATAAAGCATCTACATGACCCATCCTAACGCCACCCCTATGTTCTACGGTAAAATCATATTCTTGCATTAATATGTACCAGCGTGCTACTCTGGGAATTAAATCCTTCTTAGTCATTGTGCTGCGTATGGCAGCACAATCGGTTACAACTTTAAAAGTTTTACCTAGTACATAGACACGAAACCTATTTAATGCACTGACTACCGCCAGAGTTTCTAATTCATAAGAATGTAGTTTGCTCTCATCTGAAGTGGTTTGACGACTATAATACCCTATGGGATGCATGACTCCCGAATTTACACGTTGCATTAAAATTGCACCAATGCCTATTTTACTAGCATCGCTATGAATTTCAAGCTCAGCTTGGGGATCGTATAACGCTAAAACAGGTCTTGTTGTCAGTTTGGATTTTAATTCGTTGAATGAATTCATCTGGGGATCACTAAAACTCCATGGAACATTCTTTTTAGTTAGCATAGTCAAGGGTTTTGCAATTATCGAAAAATTTTGAATAAATCGTCTAAAATAACTTGTAAGGCCTACAAACTGGCGCACCTCGTGCACATTTTTGGGTACTGGAAATTCTGTTACCGCCTGAATTTTAGCAACCCCAGGCTGAATTCCGCCTGAACTGATCTCATATCCTAGATAAGTTATACGAGTCTGAAAGAAATTACATTTTTTCAAGTTCAAAGTGAGTTGAGCGGATCTCAACAGCTCAAAAACTTTTGCTAATTTACTTAACCCTTCCTCGATTGTCCCTGACGTTATTAATAAGTCATCCATATATGCTAGTGCTAGGTGTTGTTTACCTTTAAGCATAGTGTTAATTGTTCGTTGAAAAACACTAGGCGCATTAGCTAACCCGAATGGCATTCGTTCAAACTCATATAACCCATCAGGAGTAACAAACGCTGTAAATCGTTTGCTCATTTCGGTCATCGGTACTTGGTAGTAACCAGATGCGAGATCCAAACTACTGAAGTATTTATTCCCTCCTAACTTATCCAATTGATCTTCAATTCGTGGCAATGGGTACTTATCTTTGAGTGTTTTCCTATTTAGAGATCTGTAATCTATGCAAAGTCGCTTTTCACCGTTTTTCTTGCTAACTAATATCACAGGACTAGAATAATCAGATGTACTTTCACGTATAATACCATTAGTTAATAGATCATTAATAATTTTGCTAAGATGTTCGCGTTCACTATGGGATATCCTATAGGGGTTATACACAACTGGCCTATATTGTCTGTTAAGGTAATATCTATCTTTGTCAAGTTTGTTTTTCCTAACTCTGCCAGATTCTTAGCAAAACAGTCTCTATATTTAGTTATAAGTAAAATTAATTGATGTCTCTGTTGTTCGGTAATTTCAGTACTTATCTTAACCTCTGATTCACATAATGGTTCATAGTCCTTTGCTTTGCTAGTTATTCCTACATACTCAGTGTTTACCTCATAGTATTTGGAACCCCTGACTAACAAAGACCCTTCCCTAAGATTGAGAACATTGCATGACAGATTTGTTAACATTATATAACCCCTTCCTGCACTAAATTTATATAACCCGGATAACACCGCGTGTTCTTCGTTAGGTAACATTCGAATACAATATTGTACGTACAATCCACCCGTATAGTTATCTTCAGCGATCACATTAACCGGCACAGTTGTTTTGGGTGGCAAAGATGTATTAGCATTTACATAAACTTTGACTTTCAACTCATCGTCATTAAAATCTGGCGTGTGTATGAACAACAAATCGTCTTTTGTTTTGAAAATCATTATATTTGGCTTCTCCGTAAATGATTGCCCTATCAAGAGAGGTGTTCGTAAATACTGATCTTCTACTACAAGAATCTCTGTCTCGGCTTCCACTGAACCAACACCTAAACTAACAGTTAATTTTCCTAAAGGCCTAACTGCAGAGTTGCCAAACCCTTGTAAAATAGGTAAATTACTGGTATCCCACTCGGAACATAATAGTTTAGCGTTAGATTCTCGCACAATGGAACATTTACTGCCCAAGTCAACATAACCTTTCATCAGAACACCATTCACTCTAATATCTTTAAAATATTTTGCATTACCAGCTTCACTATCGTTAATACTCATGATTGTCTTATTTTGATCAATTTCGCTATTAGTTTTCATTGCATCTGTACTATTAGTATTGTTTTGTTTGCGACAATCCTTAGAAACGTGTCCAAATTTCAAGCAATAGCTACACTTCTTAATGGGTTTGTCACATTTTAAGCTTATGTGACCTAATTCATTACAGTTAAAACACCTAATCTTATCTGCTGAATAGTTTTTCGTTTCTTTGTTGTTTCTACTAACTTGCCTAAACGGCGCACCATTACGGCTACGTGCAATCACAGGGGTGTTTTCATTTTGAGAAACAGTACGTAGATAATTTAAAACCTGATCCGGTTCATTAAACATACAAGTCCCTGCTCCCATTCGAACAAATTTATCGTCTATGCCGTGAATAAGACAACCTACTGCCTTTTTTCCATCTATCTCACATTTATTTATTAATGCCATTTTATCATAATAGTAATGCACCAACGACTGATTAAATGTGCATCGCAATTTCAGCATCGCCGATAATAAATCACCGTAGTTTTCATTAGAGGGAAAAGCTAATTTTAATTTTTGAGTCCATTCTCCCCATGTGTACAAAACTGAGGGTAGTCCCTGATACCACTTCTTTGCTAAACCAATCAGTTTGGGAAGAGCATAATGACAAACCTGACGGTCGTTCCACGAGTAAATTTGTGCACATTCGTTAACTTTATTAATCCAATTTTCAACGGTTTGACTGTTGTCACTAGGATCAAATTCGGGTACTACACTAAAAGTAACTGGAAAATTGTTTTGGGCCCAAAAATTAGCAGCTGAGGTAGTTACTGCTGCAATATCGCTTTGGTTCGGATAGACAGTATTTGTGTCCGGTATAATGGGTTGAGACACTAAGGGGGGAGTTTTTGTGGACTCGCGATTGACGTTCCACCTACTCGACCTTCGCTTACGGTGCTTAGAACGCATTCTTTGCTTGCTATGTGTGTTGCCATTATTGCGATCACGACGGCGCCGCTTGCGATGTCGTGGCTTATGACTATAATCCTCACTATCGCTAGAAATGTCTTCATTCGTGGTACTATTTTCACTTTGATATCGCTTATGTTTAGAACGACCCATGTCTTACGAAAGAAAATATATTTGGCAATAAGCAGTGATACACAGTATAACAAAATCAATAAACGAAAAGTAAATCGAGGGCTGATATATAATTATTTCTTAAACAAAATAATGTTTTTGCCAGCGTTTAATATCCAATATTGTCACTGAACTCGCAATGCTTTTGCTTCACTATCAGTTTTTGGGCACTTCCGGAAGCAGTAGTCGAACAAAAATGCACATGATGAAAATACTTCTTCGATAACAGTGTAATGTAGGCAGAGAATAATAGTGTCTGACCTTTTTACTCCATCGTCCGTTGCAGGCAAAATCGGGCGCGAGGGTACACTAATCACACTTCTGATTTGTAGAAATGAAAGTCATTATTCACGGAATATACTTATAATGTTCATGTTCACTCTGATACAAAAGACACTAAATATACTAAGCACTTCACAACTACCGAAATCTCGAATAAGAACTCGAGTCCGCCGTTGACGACCGTTCGTGCAAAACTGAGTAAAAAACGTTATGATCAGCCATTTTATAGACTCGCTTTTAAATTTGAATCTTTAACGGTCAACTGTGTTGCCACTGAAAATGATTTATTAAGAATAACTTAATCGATTATGCTAACAATACTAACTATTCTATTACTATTTGGTACTTATGTCATTCGATCCTGCTTTCTATGACAATATAACACCAACTGAGCTAGTACGATTTCAGACATTTTAGTAAATAGATAAGTCAAGTCAAAGTCAAAAGTCGAAAATACTTTATTCATTTAGGTTACAAATGCAACGTTACAGACAAAATTTGGAATAGAATGATTCTACATTTAATGCCAAGTTCGCAAGAGTAAAGCCGTGAGAAAAGAACTTGGCAATAAAAAGTAATGGCCACTTTTTTTTAAATGCCAGTTTTTACAATATATTTGTATATATACAGTAAAGCCAGTAAGGTGCTGCAACCATTACACAATGAAACTCACGCAAGCAATAACCATAGTACGTAAACGGGTATAAACAAGTTTTAAATTAATTAGCCTCCTACGGTGTGGATGGGAGCATCAACTTACAAATGAATACCTAGAAATGTCAGATATTGAAATAAACTGTCCCGACATTTTTTCTCAAAGAATTCATCGTCCTCATCAATTCGACTATCATCTTTTCAAAAAACATCTTTTGTATAATAAAAATGCCAGTAGCATCAGTGTCAGCCCTGTATAATCCTTAAAACTATCAATATCCTTTGATAAATCGCTTGAAAATAGGGTTTTCAATACACTTACGATACAGAGGACAGATTTATTATTATACAAAGCTTTGACAAATAGTTTTACGATAAGACACCATGTTATTAGCATCGGCTGACCTTTTCCGTTCCGTTGGGTGCAAGTCGCGCGGGGTGATTGGATGCTAAGGTTCAATTCACGTGGAGATGGCATGGCAAGCACTGTGTGAAAGAATTTTAAACTTTATCTACATAGCTAAAAGACCATAATCGCTTGAAAAGCCCCAAAAGGTCGCCTGACAGCGCGGTGTCGCGCGGGTTCTTGTGGCACCATCATTTAATTTAAGTGGATTAAGTTTGAAATTCTTTCACGCTGGTGATCGAGCAGATCAAGATATCTGTGGAGTTAAGCAACGTTACCACTGTCGGTCCATAGATGGGTAACCGTTTTTGAACATTGTCACACCCCTCCGTGCCTCGGAGAGCACGTTAAAGCCGTTGTCGCTTCTGTGCCTAATATCTTCGGTCGTGTCGGATTTCCGTCCCATCGGGCTATGAGAGTGAGAGAATAGAGAGTGCACTTGTGTTTGCGCATACACTTGTGCACTATAATATCTCCTGCGTAGTTATGTAGTCTCTGTTGAGATAGGCCGCTGTAACCGGCACCGTTTAGGAGACTATCACCACTTGAAAAGCCTCAAAAGGTCGAGGTTCTTGTGGCAGGCGCCTCGAGAAACATTTAATTTAATTATTAATAATAAATAATAATAATACCTTGAGACAACTCACACAAAGCTATCTGATCCCAAACTAAGCAGAGCTTGTACTATAGAAACAAGACAACTGATAAACATAGGTACTTATATATTTCTAAATACATACATATTATAGACAAATAACACCCAGACCCAGAATAAACGATCGTGCTCATCACACAAAGTTTTATCCTGGGTGGGGATCGAACTTACGACCTCTTGCGTAGCAGTCGGATACACTCCCACCGCGTCACAGTAGCAGTCGCTGTAGGAAGTGGATTAAGTTTAAAATTCTTTCACAATGAAAGAGGTCGTCGGGCCGCTGCTATAGTCTTACAGCCGGTCTCAATGACGTATCTACTGTTCACTATCTGTTAACCTCCCAAGCGTCTGCCCTAAATTCAGGCCTAACTGTCGGGCGAACGTACAGGTGTCCAGTCAACAGTGGTGCGGCGATTGGTCCTGGATTTGTTTGCTAGGCACTCGATGGAATTTGTGCATTTCTCTAATGGTCAATAAATATATTTATTGGAACGAAGTTCCTTATCGCGCGTTGTGAAAGGGGGCTAGACGGAAAAAAATCTCACGAAAAGTTGTAACGACACTTTTAGACAAAAACTAAAGCCGTGCGGCGTGCGCGTAAGATATGAACATCTAATTTGACGAAAAATCACCTGTCGATTTGGTCTAGAGGCATAAATTCGGTACACAGTATTGGTGACAATTGTGTAGTTGTGGGTTCGAGCCTTCGGTATACAATCGTCTTTTTGTAAGTTATTTTCGTTTCGTCTTTCTATTTCGCATTGAACAGTGTGGTGTTGCGAAGATTATAAAAAAATTAAGATAAGAACTTCGTTCCATCCGGGTGTCCCTTGACACCTCTCAAGTTTTTTATTTATTTAACACTTCCTGCAAATACATTGCAAAAGGCGGACTTAATGCCATAGGCATTCTCTACCAGTCAACCTATGGCTGATGACGAGAAGACAGTGGCAGGTGCACAGCAGTCAGCACACAGGGCAGGTTTTTAAATTATTACATTAAAATAAAACGAAACTAAATAAACAAGGCAACAACAAATAAAAATAATAAATATCCTAAATTATACTAAACAATATCTATACTAATATTATAAAGCGGAAGAGTTTGTTTGTTTGCTTTGTTTGTTTGTTTAAACGCGCTAATCTCAGGAAGTACTGGTCCGATTTGAAACCTTCTTTTTTTGTTGGATAGCCCATTTATCGAGGAAGGCAGACTAATAGGAGCGGTGTAGCGACGTGAAATATTGCAAAAACGGGGAAAATTTACGCATACGAAGTTCCGCGGGACAGCAAGTAATACATACATACAAAATAATACTAAATAAAATATAATTATCTATACTAATATTATAAACTGGCCCAAATTGAAAAATTCTTCAACTGTTGGATAGCCCATTTATCGAGGAAGGCTATAGGCTATATAACATTACGCTACGGCCAATAAGAGCTGAACAGCAATAAGAAATGTTGCAAAAACGGTGAAAATTTACGTAGACGAAGTTGCGCGGGACAGCTAGTCTTATATATATATATATATATTATACTAGCTGTGCCCGCGGTGTTACTCGCGGTTTATTAGCCTATGTGTTAATCCAGGGTGTCAGCTAACTCCATACCAAATTTTGACGTGAAGAAGTAACAAACATACACACTCACATACTCACAAACTTTCGCCTTTATGATATTAGTGTGATAAATAACATACCGAGGTCAAACGATATACTGAAAGTTTTCCATCTATCGATGGCACAAATGACAGTTTCGGTAGCTAGCTATTTGTCAGACACGTATTTACGTTATTAAAACCGGCCGTTAGACACAAGAAGTTTCTACAGTACGATCAACGTATCTTGACCGGATTGAAGTTAGGTTTTTATCACTTTCGCGCATGTCATAGAGATGCGACCCTAAAATGACTTACGAAAACGATTAATCGATTAAAAATACTAACAACATTTTAATTCAACAATATAAAAACACTATTGAAATGAGTTCATAAAAGTTTAAATTTAGAACAGTTACAGTAAATAATAAAAGGAACTTTGAAAAACAATTTATTTACCAAACTAATCACAAAAAAACATGAATTATAGAAAATGATTCGGAGCTTCTGTCAATTACGAAGCACGTGTGTTTATAATCCTTTTTGCCTTTCTGGCTGATTTGGTGTTTTTGTGCCTTTGTGTTGTGTATATTCGTGACGTAGTAGAATAGATTTGTCTTGTGTGTTGTTAACTAACCAAACTGTGACTGGGTAAGTAACGAGTAATGTTATCAAATATGGACATTGATCCAAACAAACCTCCTGACCCCCCTGACGATGTAAGACCGACGACTCCAATCTTTTCTTCTCCTCCTCTTTTCCCTAATGATCCCATATCTCCCTCAAACCCTCTTTCTGGTCTGGCAAATGTAGCCTGTAGTGTCTCCGAAGCCGAAAACGCAGTTCATGCTCGTAAACGCCTAAAGGCCATTCACACGATTACCAACCGCCGTCAGGTAGGTCGTGAGAAATATTGTTCTACAGACAGTGGGCCATTTATTATCCATGTTTCACGCATAGAGCCCCAACCAGATTCAGGCACAACACTCCATCCGGTTACATTTGGCCTCTTTCTGTACAACAATAAAATAAGTAATATTGTTAGAGATGGAGTCAAAAGAGTAGGTCGAAATAGGGTCTCCGTGGAATTTGCTTCCTTCCAGGATGCAAATGCCTTCCTACTCAATAGTATTTTAAAATCCCACAATTATGATGCTTCAATTCCGCTTTTTAATATAACCCGAATGGGAGTAGTTTCTGGTGTCCCTACAGACATGACAGATGAAGATGTCTTGAAGTATATAATGGTACCACCTGGGTGTGGAAAGATTCTGAAGGTGAGGCGTATCAACAGAAAGGTTGTTAGAGACGGGGTGGCTGAGTGGAAACACACAGAAACCTGCGTCCTTACATTTGATGGACAAGTACTTCCAAAGCGTGTGTTCTGTTGCTACACTTCTCTTCCAGTGGAGCAATATATTTACCCCACCATACAATGCAGAAAATGCTGCAGCTATGGACATATAGAGGCAGTGTGTAGATCCAAACCCCGCTGTTTAAAGTGTGGCCATGACCACCCAGGTGATGGCTGTGATATTCAAGAGGTGGAAGCATTCTGTGTGCTATGCTCTGGTTCGCACTTTGCTAATAGCAGGGCGTGCCCGGAGTATGGCAGACAGAGGGCTATTAAGTTAGCTATGTCAGAAAAAGCAATATCATACTCTGAAGCTAGCAAAGAGATGCCAATTGTATCCCGCAGCTATGCTGATACACTTAAATCATCTCAAACATCACAATCCTATCGCAAAACTGTCTTCCTTAAACCAAAGACACATGCCCCCCTCTCTTCTTCCTACAATAAACATGCTCACAAATCTATAATCAACCCCCCTAAATCTACTCAGCCGAATGGCTGTGCACTTAATATCCCCAATAACTTAGGTCACTCCTCCCACTCATCTACTATAGAACTACTCATCCAACTATTAACTACTCTTCTTAACCCTAGCTTTTCACAACTATCTATGCCCTCTACTAACCCACCGTCCAACGTTGCCCAACAATTGATCCCTTTACTAATAAACCACCAAAATGGCGGCTCGCCAAACATTTATCCAGTGGAATATGAGGAGCATATTTCACAAGAAGCATGATTTAATACATCTTTTAAATAAATACAATCCTGTGGCTTGCTCTATTGCTGAGACTTGGTTGATTCCAAGCCTTAGCTTCCGCATGCCACAATACAATATATTAAGATTTGACAGATCAGATGGCTATGGAGGGTCAGCCCTCCTAATAAAAAACACAATTTCCTTTGTATCTCAGCCCATTCCTACTACCCATCTAGATGAACTGAACATAGTAGCTGTAAAAATAGAGGACCTTACTATCCTATCAATATATATTGCCCATCCTCAACAAAACCTACTTCCCATACTAAGAAGTATTTTATCAAATGTAAATAGCCCTATGTTAGTAATGGGAGACTTCAACTGCCATCATTTTAGATGGGGCTCCGAGCGCTGTGACCATTTTGGGATTGGCTTAGTGGAGATTTTGGATGACCTTAATCTATGCATACTAAATAATGGCAGTTGCACTCGTAGAACCCTTCCAGGCCAGCACAAAAGTTGTGTGGACCTGACGTTCTGCTCTGCCAATATTGCAGCATCGGCTTACTGGGAGTGCACAGACCTGACACATGGAAGTGATCACTACCCAATCCTAATATCTTTTATTGGGTCCACATACCTGGAGAAGGTTTCTCCTCCCCTTCTGAAATTCAATCTTTCTGAAGCTGACTGGTCAAAATTTTCGGAATCATTAGAAAGCAACATAGATGACCTACCCAAACTTAGTCAAAACGGATCTATGTCTAACTGCGACCATGTGAGGGCCTGCTGCCAGGAATTTGTTTCAGCTGTGAGTTCATGCGCTGAATCCTGCTTTCCCTTAAAAAATAGCGCCAAGGGGAAAATTCCATCGCCTCCATGGTGGGATAGTGAGTGCACTAGCGCGATAAAAGATCGAAAGGAAGCTGAAAGAACATACAATTCCAACATGACTACCCAAAATTTGATTCTTTACAAACAAACTTGTGCAAAATCCAGACGATTGCTTAGACGAAAGAAGCGTACAGGATGGGTTAATTTTTGTTCATCTTTGTCACCCTCAACCCCATCATCAATTGTCTGGAAAAATATCAAAAGATTCCGATCAGGCTGTAGTCCATCAGTTTCCTCTCCTATCACGCGAGAAACAGCAGAACTCTTTTTCAGTAAACTCGCTCCACCATATGCTCCCACATCGGCAGAATGTCGTCTCCCAGATGTGAACTTCCCAGAGGATCCACAAGATGTTCCATTTTCAATTGATGAATTGAACATGGTCCTCACTTCGGTCAAAGACTCTGCTCCAGGTATTGATGGGATACCATACTCTTTTATGGTCCATACAGGCCCTAAGGCTAAAAAGTACTTTCTAGATATTTTGAACTATTGCTACACTAATGGTTGGGTCCCTGACCAATGGAAAGTTCAAGTCATCATCCCAATAATAAAACCCGGCAAACACTCGGATGACCCTAACAGCTTTAGGCCAATTGCCCTATCATCAGTCATGCTTAAATTGTTAGAACATCTTATTAAAATGCGACTTGAATGGATAGTGGAATCGAGGGACCTCTTGCCAAACTCCCAATATGGCTTCAGGAAAGGTTTTAGTACGATGGACAGCATTGGGGTTTTATTGACTGACATAAGAGTATCCTTCTCAAGAAACGAATCTGTAGTCGCCTCATTTCTTGACATATCTGCTGCATATGACAGTGTCCTTCTTCCCGTTCTCAGGCAAAAATTGCAACAGCTGAGACTTCCGGGTAAGATGACTCAATGCATATATGCTATGCTTATGTCCCGACCGCTCGTTTTAAGGGTGCAGGGCGAGGAATTCGATAAGAGGACGGCCTGGAGGGGATTGCCACAAGGTTCAGTTTTGAGTCCCTTACTGTACAACATATATACTGCTGACATAGGCTCATGCCTGAATAACAACTGTCACATTCTTCAATACGCCGATGACTTAGCACTGTACGTAACTGACCAGTCAATCTGTGCTGCTGCCACCTCTCTCTGCCTCTCTCTGAACTCTTTAGACCAGTGGTTATCGAACCAGGGTTTAAGCCTTTCAGCCCCAAAAAGCTCTGTTGTTATTTTCACACGCAAAAGAGTTCTACCGGACGTGTCAGTAGACATTCAAGGACATAATATACCAATAGTACCTCAAGCTAAATTTTTGGGAGTCTATGTTGACGCTAAACTAACAGGTATAGCCCACCTCAACTATTTGGTCAAAAGATGCGAAAGGGTTGTTCCTATCCTCAAAACCCTGGCTGGTGTCTGGTGGGGTGCTCACCCTTGCACAATGAAGCTAGTATACAACGCTTTAATACGGAGCATTATGGACTATGGGTCTTTCCTATTGATCCCATGCAACAAAGGAGCTCTGGCTAGGTTGGACAAAATTCAATCTTGCTGCCTTCGCATTATATCCGGCTGCATGAAGTCCTCCCCCATTAATGCTTTACAGGTGGAGTGTGCTGAACCACCTCTGGCTTTGAGGCGGAAATATTTGGCGGATCGTTTTATTCTCCGGCTACTACCTAAATGCTCTCACCCCCTTACCCGAAAGATTTCATATTTGGATGACATTTGCCGATCTTCCAGGTACTGGACTCATAAAGAGACTCCCTTAATCGTACAGACCATTCGTAATAATCAACATCTTTTACCCTCTCTGCAAAAACTCTCAAGGCTGCCTCTATTTAACTGTGAGTATGAGGTACTTTGCTTTAAGCCGGATATTTTCTTTGAGACTGGCATCTCTAAAAGGTCTCCCGATGTTGTTTCTACCTTCAATATGTTAGTGGAAGAACATTGGAGTGAATTCCAAAAATTCTTTACAGATGCATCTAAAATCTTGTGTAGTGATCCTACGGGGGTAGCAGTTTACTATAAAAATTCTCAAATTATATTGCAATTTAGGTGCCCCAAGGAATCCTCTGTTTTTACAGGTGAATGTGTTGCTATACTGGAGGCATGTCTATATATTGAGTCCCATAACATTAACAAGGGTGTCATATTCACGGATTCTTTGAGTTCTCTCCAAGCTCTGACACAAAACCCGTACAAATCCAGACTGCATAGTTCTCTTCTGCTCCAAATCCGAAAGACGCTTGTGTCCTGCTATAAAAAAGGAAAAATAGTGCAATTAGTTTGGATCCCAAGCCACTGCGGTATTGGTGGTAATGAGTGTGTCGATTCCCTAGCTAAGAATGCCATAACCTCTCCATCTGTGGACCTTAAACATCTTGTCCATCAGGGTTATGACCTCCTAAGCATACCCCAAAAAACCCTGGTAGCTGCATGGCAGTCACAGTGGAACGCTTCGTCCAAAAAGAAAGGCAAACATTACTATGCTACCCAACCCTGTATAGTACCAAAACCTTGGTTTTACAAATTTAAAAAAGCCTCCAAACCTGTTATCTCCGTCATCTGCAGACTCCGTTTGGGCCACTGCTCCTCTCCTGTCTTTCTACACAAAATTCGGGTTAGGGATTCATCATTATGTGAGTGCGGTCTTGATGAGGGCTCCTTAGAGCATATCTTCTTTAGCTGTCCTAGAAATTTTTCATCTACCGATTTATACAGCCAACTCATAAAACTAAACATCCCTGCCCCTATCAGTTTTCCCTCTCTCCTTGCTCACTTTTCCTCAAAAATAATTAAAGCATTGATGATGTTTATCCGAGATAATAATATTCGGTTGTGACAGGTTCATCTGTTTATGTGTGTGGTATATTTATATGTAATTAATAATAATAATGTTTTATTTATTTATTTATCTATTTTATGTGTTTGTTTCAGTGTTGTAACCCAGTCAACAAAATACCACATTTAGTCTACTGTAAATTCCAGAAATCTCCTTTTGTTAAGTACCTTTTTCTATAAAAACACATGGGACTTCCTAGCACTTTTGACATTGGCAGAATTGTCGACATCGGCACTGCTTGCCATAAATAAAAAATTGAATTGAATTGAGACTACTATAGTAATACTAATTATGACAATGTAATGCGTAATCGTATCTTTAATCCTCTTGGTTTAGTTACCGCCCCCGCCGCCCGCTTCCTGTCACCATTTACTTCCAAAAAATGCATCTGCGCAACCACTTGTCGCCTACTTCAGTCCGGCCTAGTTACGTTGATCCAACTGTATATAACCTTTCTGCTTAGACACTATGTTCTTTGCACTAGTTGATCTTTTCCGTTCCGTTGGGTGCAAGTCGCGCGAGGCGATTGAATTCTAAGTCATTGTACCGTTTAATTTATGATGTGTCGAGACAGATCATAAACTAAACGGTACAATGACTTAAACGAGTTTCAAAGGAAGGCAGTTTTTCAGGCGTTGAAAATATAAGGTTTTATAAGGCCTTAGTGTAAAAGAGAAATGTTGTAATTTAAAGTTTGAAATTTATTTATTGGTTTACTTATAATTGTTACAATTATTGAAATACACTTTTACGATTTTATGTCAAATCATTTACAGTTGAGGCAGCAAGACTTTGGAATGCATTGCCTCTGCCTATTAGACGTGCCCAGTCGTTGGTATCGTTTAAAAGGATGTTGAAGGCTCATTATCTGACTACTTAAAACTATAAATATCTATCATTTATTTTTGTTCTAATTTCTTGATAAGTTTAGATTATTATACTTAAATATATGTTTAGAGCTAAATGTAATAATATACATATATTATTTATTCATGCTGTACACTACCGCTATTTATTTCTTGTAGATAATTAGTTTCTATCCATCCAAAGGTTGCCTGGAAGAGATCGCTATTAGCGATAAGGCCGCCCATTGTACCTACATGTAAGTTATACAATGTATACCACCTTGTTCTTGTATATTTAGTGTACAATAAAGAGTATTATTATTACAATGCCAAAAAACTTAGTCTAGTGTATAATAATAATCAGTAAACACAGCATGCACAATAAAACTAATTGATCAATGTGGGAACATTAACAAACACAGTAGTAGTCCTAGTTATATTCAGTATTCTGTAGCCAGATTTAGGTTTTTCAGTATAACCGTCACTAATAAATAAAGCTATTGTGTTTTTATAATCAGTCTTGAACCAATTTTATTGAAACTATTAAAACAATAGGTAACTATATAAAATAAATCATTTTTAATGAGTAGGTACGCAATACAAAAATGTTACGTTAATTAATGGCAATATGCGTTGTAATTAATATTGTTGTTTGCCGGGCACCATGAATAAGGTACCTACCACAAAAAAATAAGAGCACAGAAGGAAGGCTTGAAGGTTTCATACACACTCTCCCCGAATAACATTCATACTGCCACACTCACACTCGTTTTATAGATAGTTAGATCGTTCCTTAATCAACATTATGAAAAAATCACTCCCAAAGTCGCTTAGTGATTCATTACAATATCAACCCATATGATGTCCCACTGCTGGTCACGGGTCTCCCCAGTAGAATCTACATATTATGGATGCTGGGGGTAATTACCATAATCGTCATGCTTGGCGAGCGGGTTGGCGATCGCAGTAAGACTTTAAAGTACACAGAGGACGCTGCTGCCCGTCTTTCGATGTGAAATCTCTTAGTCGCCTTGGCAACACTCATGGGAAGAGATGGAGTACCACACATGATTAATTAGTAACACAGATTGATTATTTTCCCAAAACTCATATTAAGTTACCGACTAATCGCTCACTGAAATGGAATATCGGAACACAAACTGGTCCCAAGTGGTCCGAGATTAAGTCCGTGAGCGAGGTCTATGAGAGTGCTGCCGACCGAAGGATGTAGGTATAAGCTGCCTGTCTATTGTAGCGGACTGAGGCTGTGGAGCGGAGAAATGGATAAATATTAACTTGCTCCACTTCAGTGGACAAGATAGGATTGCATAAAATCTATGTTCCACTCCAGTAGACAAGGATTAATAGGATTGTATAAAATCTCTGCTCCACTCCAGTGCACATGGATTAATATGATTCCATAAAATCTTTGCTCCACTCTAATGCACATGGATTAATAGGATTACATAAAATCTCTGCTCCACTCTAGTGGACAAGGATTAATAGGATTACATAAAATCTCTGCTCCACTCCAGTAGACAAGGATTAATAGGATTACATAAAATCTTTGCTCCACTCCAGTGAACAAGGATTAACAGGATTGCATAAAATCTCTGCTCCACTCCAGTGAACAAGGATTAACAGGATTGCATAAAATCTTTGCTCCACTCCAGTGAACAAGGATTAACAGGATTGCATAAAATCTTTGCTCCACTCCAGTGAACAAGGATTAACAGGATTGCAAAAAATCTCTGCTCCACTCCAGTGAACAAGGATTAACAGGATTGCATAAAATCTTAGCTCCACTCCAGTGAACAAGGATTAACAGAACTGCATAAAATCTCGGCTCCACTCCAGTAGACAAGGATTAATAGGATTGCATAAAATCTCCGCTGCACTCTAGTGGACAATCCTATTGGTTAATATTTTTCCGTTTTTCCGCTCCGCAGCCTCGCACAGTCAATAGACAGGTAGCCTTAAGTTTGTCTTCTGTTCAGTGTTTCACGTAGTATCCTGTAAATACCTAACATAAAAGTTACTCTATGCCAGCCAAACTATTGGTTAATATCAGAAAATACATAAATACCTCGCACTAATAATAAAACACTGTATTAAATGAACATTTCTAATGTGAAATCGAATTACCTACCAGCCATAAAATCATCAATAAAATAGTGCGAAAAACTAATAAGATTTGGCACCAGGAATCATCATTCATTAATTGACTGACCAATGAAGCCTGAACAGTTTCGGAAAAAAGTAATATTTTGAGTTTAAACAGCCATGTATTAGATTATAGTGCGACATGTTAAACTTATAGATATATATATATATTTTTTAAATATATCTTGCAATGTGGGGTTGTGGTTCCACATTACAAGCAAATCCTGTTAACCCCTCCAGCTAAGCTCAATGACTTGTGTTAGGAGTGGGTTCACGTCGGTAGTATAATGGCCAGGAGTCGAACACACGACATTAGCCATTAGGCTACGTAACTACCTTCCTTTTGCGCCGAAGACACTTAGATAAATCAGCAAGACACTACATTAGTTTTACCTGGACATTATACAGACACAGAATTCCGTTCGCTAGATCTTTCGTTAGGTATTGAAGAGTGTCGACGAACATCAGTGCACACTACAGACGATACGGAATGCACCAAGTGTTTATCCAATCAACTCCAAGATCGAATCTACTGTTCAGAGAAGTGAAGGACTGAATAAATAAAAAGACGTTAAAGAAAATAGAAGCATTTTCCCCGTTTTCCAGTTGGTTCAATACATATACTTACTAACTTTTTGTTTCTACGAACGGATTGATCGCGAGATTTATGAGCGTATCTTGATAGGACCTCAAGACGCGATGCAGTAAGGAAGGATATAATTAGTTATCACACCATATAAGATGATATAATGCGTATGTGATTACCTAATATCACATTATATTATACTAGCTGACCCGCGCAACTTCGTCTGCGTAATTTTTCCCCGTTTTTGCAACATTTTTTATTGCTGCTCCGCTCATATTGGTCGTAGCGTGATGTTATATAGCCTACAGCCTTCTTCGATAAATGGTCTATCTATAACAGTAAAAGATTTTTTTCAATTCGCGCCAATAGTTCCTAAGTTGTTGATTTCCGTGAGACGTGATGAGTAATTTGTATGTAGCCCAACCAAAACCTACATTTAATCCCTTCCGAAACGGTGTAAGGTCGGATTTCTGGAAAGTTGCAGCAAAACGCAATACAGCTGTCGAACCAGAAATTAAGAGAACCCAACACTCAATGGAATCGCTAAATTCCAGTCGATGACGTAAAAGTACCGTATGGCTCTAAAAAGTATATTTTTAAGTGTTGTATTTCATCGAAATGTGTTTTTTATAGACCATTGAGTTTTCCGTGCCGGTACGGTACCGATCTAACCCACTACAAAGTTAAAAACTTTACTTTCAACTTTGTTACTGCCCAAATGGCATACCTAATATGCCGCCATTGGGGTGAAAAATCGTATAATATTTAATTTTCCTTTACACTTTTTCTCTTAACAATAATTTATATCACGAACTAGCACATTTAAGGATTACAGTTATAGTATTAGTTATTTTATTAGGTACAATCGGCCCACTTGATGCTCGACCACCTGAAAATCTTTTACTATGAACGGTTCACAACGGTTCGGTCACACACACAAATGCAAAAACCACTCCCACATTTTACTTCTAACCAATTAGGACGGGGCTAAGGTGTGGGAACGGGAACATAAAACATTTTTGTTAACTTAGTTGCAATTTGCACTTCCTTGTATGATGACGCGCGCGTGTTTACTGTATTTTGCTCACGACTTGTTCTGTTTACGGATTCCGATATCTTGCCATTTTGTTGACCCCAAAACTACTGATTGAACTCTCGTTGACTTGTGGTGTGACCGGGACCATTTCTTCTTGATCTGTTTACCTATGGTGGCTGTGTTTTATTGGACTGTTTGGTGCTTTCTTGCTGACCTCTGCGAGTCTTCACAATTAACCGAAATTTAAACCGGGAATCAAATTTTGGATCTTCATGGCCAAGGATACAGGACAAACCTTTACCAAATATCGCGGAAGTTAAATGTTACGGTAAGTCAAATTCAAATTATATTTTATTACAATAATTATTAATTATGTTTAACAATAGAATTGGCTATTGGTTAAAAAGTAATTGGGGGAGACCAAATAATAATATAATCAATATTTCTGAAGACTATGGTTAATTTCATAGCTAAGGTTTGTTTCGTTGATATAATATAATAATATTCTCAATGATGATGTCAGACATTAGGATTACTTGTTTCATCATTCGCAGTTATTTATTCCTAATATTTTATATAAACTTATTATTTTAATTTTACTATGTAGTGTAGTGAAATGTATTTATTTCGTATATAATTAAAAAAAAACGATAACTACTAAATGGTTTTTGTTAATAGACGGTGCAATGGGTGAGAAAGATTTAAGCGCTTAGTTTATTAAAATTTTATGAAATATATTCAAATATGACGATGATTGTCGAAAAATCATTCTACTAATTTACTACCGAAATTATAAGAAAATAAGTAATTTTATATATAAATAAATAATATATATATATATATATACATATATATATACATATTATCATACATAGGTATAGGACTACTTATGATTTTCAACAAATAAATAATATTAAAAATGATTTATTATAAATTCATATGCCGTTAATGTCTTTTTCATAAATCAATGTAAAGTGAAAGTTCATTTACATTTTTTGATGTCCAATAATATTTACATTTAGTTTACTTTAAACATGGTGTTGTGTCACTTGGTAATTCGTATATTTTTTAAAGGTGAACTTCTTGGAACTAGACTTTCACTTGTTCAATTAATCTGAAATATAATAACGAAACGTAGTACTAATCGGAACAAAAACTATTTTGTATAACGAGTGGCAACATATAAAAGCCTGTCTCTACTTAAATGTGAAGAGTAGGAATTTCGTGCTTTTATACACTTATATTTTTTTTCTATGATTCATACTTAAATTCACCCTTATTAAATCATGGTGTTTCATTTTTATTTTTCTCACATTAAAGATGTTATGCATAACTGTTTTTAAAATATTTATGTTTAAACCAAATAAATTATGTAAATTTTTTTAAAGTATTGAAAATCCTAATTCATTTAAACTACTTTTGACAAAATAAATTGTTTTCTTTCATATGCTTCAGTAAATTTTAGAAATCATAAAGCGTATATTGTGTTGATAAAACAATAGTTAAATGATCCCCATAGTAAAAGTTGTAAAACTGAGAATCCTTTAATCAATTATCGTCTTTAAATCGTTACACAAGAACTGAAAATAGTTTGCATACAATAAGTTTTTGCTTTCCCACGGTTCGGTAATTCCAGGTGCCATAAAAATATGTTTGCCGAAAAAATAGGTTCATGATACCTACGCACCATAAATGTCCTAAAACTGGAAACGATTAAGGCAATTATCATCTTTAAAATCAATTGCATAGAATTTAAAATAGTTTGCATGCGAATTTGTTTTCGCAGTCGGTAGCTTCTCATATTAACGCTTATTCTATTTTCAATCATATGTCAACTATTTAAGAACTAGTATCTAATTTTATCAGTGACAACTCGTTCATTGTCTGTTGATTTGTAAAGAAATACTATTAGGTATAATAAAATAACACCTTTTTTAAAAATGTGCTTGTCTGACTGTTCTATTCATTCAAGCTCTTAATGAGTGGGTATCGAAGATCTTTTAAACATTTATTTTAACTTCGTATTTTTTTTCAGAGAGCTACACCGTGCCGTTGGCTATAGTGGGATGCTGAGGAGGACTGTCTTAACGTCGGATCACGTAACGCAAATGGTCAGCACATACGAAGTGCAGCCATTTACCAAGACGTCGACGTACGCTAGACTATTTGACTGCGGCATGCAAATGTGTGCATTATTCCGCTACAAAAATTAGGACAAGAACTACAAGAAGCAAGAGTGCGTTTCGCTCGCGAGTACAGAGGTTTTGATTTATCACACGCAACATTTTCAGACATTTTTTTTTAAATCAAGTGCACACATTCGTCAGAACTTATGGCTTGTAAATAATACTAGATACAAGCCCAGAAATGTGAAGCCGGAAGTCTGAATGTGAGGACGAATTATTGTTAACAGCACAGTAGTAGTATTGACGGTAGAGCAAATGGATTATATTGAAATTAAATATTTGTAATTATTTTAAATTGTAATCTAAATTAAACTTTTTGGTTATTTAACTGTAATAAATATAAGCTAGCATCTGAGTTAATTATTAATTTATACATTGTTACTTAATTTAATTAAACTGACTATTTTCATTAACTAAGACGTTATTAATATAATATTTATTGATGAAGTAATTGGTAATTAAGCACTTTGATGACTATATAGCATGATAAAATAATAATTTAATAATATTAAAAATATATCGTTATTGTTAACTAATATGATTTTGGCCTATTGCTTTAGTTTGCATACCTCATCCACAATTTTAAATTATAATTAAGTATTAAATGATTTATGCACAAATGTGTTATGAAATTGTTTGACTGATCCATAAAATTAATAAAACAATTGACTCTATTCTTTATTTCTTGCCCTCATTCCAGGTAATACATTAATTTCTATTAAAATAATCTGTGGTTAAAAATTAAAAATAACTTGCTGAATTAAAACCATACTTATACTAATAATATTAAAGAGTTAAAATTGTATGTAGAGGTTTACCCTGAAGCTACTAGCCCGATTTAAATTTTAAATTTCAAATATCTTTATTTCGTTAAATCAATTAATTAAATTTAGATAAAACACCTTAAACAAAGAACTTACAAAATTATATAGGTTTTAAAGCATAGGTGAAGGACGTAGGATTCTTATCACTCGAATCAAGATATACGCAAGCGGAGTCACTGGAACAACTATATATAGCATACTAGCTGACTGAAGCAGACGAAGACCCGTAAACTTCGTCTGCTTCAATTATCCTCGTTTTTGCAACATTTTTCATTGCTGCTCTGCTCCTATTGGTTGTAGCGTGATGTTATAGCCTTCCTCGATAAATAGGCTATCCAACAGTAATAGATTTTTTTAATTTGACCCAGTACTTCCAGCGATTATCGCGTTCAAACAAACATACTATATTATATTACTATATTTAAGTATAAATTGAACTCATAGTTGCTGATGAGTTGAACTACCTCTTAAATACCTACGGAGGGCAAGCCAAAATAAAGACTTAAATATTTGAAAAATATTTATATATATCATTTCGCATTTTTGAAACATATATTACTAGCTTTAGCCCGCGGCTCCGCCCGCGTGGATAAAGGTTATCGCGATAAAAACTATCCTATGTCCTTTACCCGGTCTCAAACTATCTCCATACAAAATTTCATCTAAATCTGTTTAGCTGTTTGAACGTGAAAGCGTAACAGACAGACAGACAGAGTTACTTTCACACGTATAATATTATATAGTATGGATATGTCTCAAAAATGCAAAATAATTTTACAAAAATTAAATTAAATATTTTCGATGAACCTACATAACAGAATCATACTATAACATATGCACAATATAAAACAACGAAAATAGGTCATAAATTACAGGGACTAGTTTTAAACTCCTCTACTAACTCATATTTATAGAAAAGATAGACTACAGATCAAAAAGTAATTTAAAAAAATATTAAAATCTAACGGTTTCCCGCACCTCCGTCCACAATTTCACATGTATAATGGTATTGAGGCAAAATATACTATATTCCTCTCCAAGCTTTAAACTACTTCTTTACTATTTCAACAACACAAACGAATAAATATACAATATAAACTATTTAATTATTGTAGATTTGTATGTATTACAATAAAATAATTCATTGCTATTTCGCGCAACTGCAAAAAGCGCGCTTACAACAAAAGTCACAATCCTATAATAGTATTTACAATCTTCTAATCGGCTCGAAATATGCCCAACAACAACGCAACGCACTAAAAAAAACAAGGACCCCGCCCCCTTGCATCCGATAAGGCGTAGATGTTCCTGTGTGAGTGCGCTTACGTAGAGAGCGGACGTTTCTCGCAAGCCATTATAGTCTTAGGGGTGTACTACCGCCGAGTAGGCCGATTGTACGTACTTACTAAACTTATTTTTAGTTTTGAACGTTTTAAACACTTTCTGCGTTACCCCAAGGTTCTTTACCCAATCTTCCACTTCCATCTTCTAATCGATTTCTGTCTTAAAGTGCTTTACGAGGCGCGGCTGCAACATTTTTCGAAAACATTCACCCATTTATGGAGTAGTAATCTCGCTAATATGTTAAGCCACGGATCACCATTTTCATTCTCATAACAACCCGTTGGGCATGGGTCTCTTCAGTAGATCCCACTTATTGTAGATCCTGGGGGTAATTGCCATAAAAGCCAAGCTTGGTAAGCGGGTTGGCGATCGCAGTAAGGCTTTTTAGTACGCAGAGGACGCTGCTGCCCGTCCTCCGGTGTGACATTCCTTAGTCGCCTTAGACTACAGGAAGAAATGGGGTGGTACTATCCTTAAGCCGGTACCACACAGTTTTCATTATTAACCAATAAATTGAAGATATTTTGACCTTGACAAAAACACTTAGCCATAAATTTTAACCAATTCTCTCCACAAAACGTCCTACGTAAGTTATCATGTAAACAATTTTCAATCATCGCTGTGCCGCCAATTGGCGCGAACGTGGCTAAGTCATTTCTATTTAACCAACGAACGAGTACAATCACGTGAACGAAGCAAACAAACCTTCGATAAATTAATTGAATCACGTTTCATCTGCCGAAAGCAATGTTTGTAAATACTTAGATGGAAATATACCCGAAGTCGTTTAGATTGTGCGTAAATGTATGTGGGGGGAGAACAGCACAGCTATAGGTAATGTAATGATACTATTTATGTACCACTGTATTCCTGTTTTGATCAAAATGTGTTCTGTTAAAGTGTAGTACACACATGCACACAAACGGATCCAGGCACTTGCCCCACCAGACGGTTGATTTGTATACCGAAATTCTTGTATTGTATTGAATTTCTTTGCCAATTTGTCTCTTGTTCGGTTCCGATGTTCAAACAGGGTCAGAGTCTCGTCTCTCGCTTGCCTTTACAGGTTGGTAGGAGAGGACCAAGAGTGTCCGCAGAACTCGCAACTCTGTCTTTTCTTAACCGGTCGGTCGACCGGCCGGTAGTGGTACCGGCCGGAGGTCGACATAGCTTGCATGCTCAGGGTGGTGGGAAGTGTAATTTTTTAAGGGCTTAGAGAAACCCTTTCCGAGTCTGAAGTGAGAATGCAGATGTGGGATGGACTCATAATGGCGAAACCAACGTTGCACCGCTAGATACTCCTGGCTGCTCACACTGATTTTTTTGTATGCTTATTGCGGTTAGATAGGGGGGCCCATCTAGTGAGTGGCGATACGGTACCCCTTGTCAAAATTCAATATTAATTTAGTGCTGAAGACAAGAGTTTGTTTTGAACTCATACCCTATACACCTAAGCCCATACCACCTAAAGACCCTAATAAATAAAAACATGTAACTATCTAAGAAAAACGTTTTATAATTTGATTTAGTACAGCACTTTCGGTCCGGGCAAACTTTGTAATTGCCAGCATGGTCTGCTCATTATTATGGCAGTCCTAACAATAAAGATATATATTTCGACAATCCCTAGGTCCTGATCAAAGGTCCATGATGGAATCATTTCTTTTGTTTTTCGCTATAACCGTCGTGGCACCTATTTCTATCCATGCCAAATTACACCGTACTAGTTAAAAAAGGCTCTGAGCTAAGCTGCGGACAGAAGGACGTACGGACATGCCTAACAGTAAACTATAATGGTTCCTTGTTAGGCCCAGGAACCCTAAAAAAGCGCAGACTAACAAACGAGTTATACCTAATACTCAACTATTACTGTCAATACACCTGGGACGCAGCCAGCTAAAACAGATTTAGAAGGGTATTCGCCAACGGGCAAACTATCTCCCGCCTAACTTTGTTAGACGTTGTTCAAGACTCAAGTTATGTGCTCTTGGATGCCTTATATTAAGAGTTTAGGCTATCTAAACTTTTGTAGGTCAACTAGGCCCAGCTGTACGTTGATGAAATTCTATCAATTTGATTTCCTTCCTAATGTTGGTAAGGTTTTTGACCTGTTTTTTAAAGCACAAAGCTGAAGAGATTATTTGTTTCTTTGTTTGGTTAAACGCGATAATCTCTGGAACTACTGGTTCGAATTGAAAAAATATTTTATTGTTGGATAGCCCCTTTTGTCAGGGAAGGCTATATTACATCACGCTACGACCAAAAGGAGCAGAGTATCAATGAAAAATATTGCGAAAACGGGGAAAAATAAAGGCCACATTAGGCCGATTTCAAATATATGCATATATTTGAAATCGTCCTAATGTGGCATTTATTTACGAAAAGAAAAGAAAAATAAACAGAGTGTGACTTTAATTACGTCTGTGTATATAAAACGCAAAAGTTTATGAGCGCGCATTCCTTACTATCAAAGATTGACTAGAAGAATATGACGTTTAGGGACCGTCGCCACGGGCGAGAGAATCGCGACGATATTATCTTCGTGCCACCTATTTCTATACACTCTCTTAGAACGTGTCTCCACACGGCGATGTTATCACGGCGTTGCAACGAGTGGCTGAGTGCGCGAGAAACGCCATCGAACCGCCGCTGCGCGCTCGCCGTGGAACGCGGCGCTCTCGCACCGAACGCGCTGTCAAACGCAGGCGTCCCGCCTCGAAAAAGTGACGATCACGTTACGAGTCGCGGCGATACGAGCGGTATCGCCGCTATTCTCTCACCCGTGGAGACGGTCCCTTATAATTCTGTATACCTACCGTGGAACCTGTATAAGAAACATATATACATTTATATACGTACGATTCGACACGCAAGGGGCTTTTTATAGACAAGTGGGAAATCTTACAAAGACGCCCGCCAATTCCCTTGGGTGGGAAATATAGGGTTGTGCCGAATTCGTGCCGGTGACGGCAATCCTCAGTGGGCGTTTTGACACGTTAGTTTCAAATGAAGAACGTGACATATGGAGAAGTTACCAAAAGGCTCAGTTAGCCTTTTTTTATGAAACTCTATTTTGTATGAAATAGGTACAACCGTTATGACGTCTTAATTTCGTGTCGTCAAATCTTGCAATTTGAATTAGGTACATTAATTTTATGATTTTGAAATTATACACTTTTAAAGTTGTGATCTAATATTTTTTTTAATAATACCAGTAGGTACCAACTATTTTCTAAGTGCAGTGGACACTACAAACACGGTTTCTGCATGAACCTATCAAATAGTAATCCATATCTACTAATATTAAGCAAAATTGTGCATGTCTGTCTGCTAGTTACCTTCTCTAAATTACTGAACGGATCTCAATTAAATTTGGCTAGGAGATAAATGGTATAATTGACATTACAAAGACGACATGAAGACTAGTAGGTTTCTTTACAAATATTGAATTAAAGAAGGAAGTAGGTAGTCTAATAATAATGGTCTTCTAACTGATATTGATTACGGCGCCCGATCAGATACTAAGCAACTACGTAGGAGATATTATAGTGCACAAGTGTATGCGCAGACACAAGTGCACTCTCTATTTTTTGACAGCCTCTGTGGCGCGGTGGGACTGTATCCGATTGCTACGCAAGAGGTCGTGGGTTCGATCCCCACCCAGGATAAAACTTTGTGTGATGAGCACGATGGATTACTCTGTGTCTGGGTGTTATTTATCTATAATATGTATGTATTTAGATATATATAAGTATGTTTATCAGTTGTCTGGTTGCCATAGTACAAGCTATGCTTAGTTTGGGATCAGATAGCGTTGTGTGAGTTGTCCCAAGATATTATTATTATTATTCTCTCACTCTCATAGCCCGATGGAACGGAAGTCCGTCACAGCCAGTGAGAAAGTGGGATACAGAACCGACAGCTTAACTGCTCTCCGAGTAGGGTTGCCATCCGTCCGGGTTTTCCGGATTTATCCTAGTTTAAAAGGTATCCGGGAAGCGTCCGGGTGGGGTCTTGTTTGCAGTCCGAGTATTTATAAAATGTTCAAGCCATGGGACGCTGCCGATGGGCATCAGTATATCAGCATAGCTCGCGCGCTGCGTCTCGAATATAAAAAAGTGCTGAGATGTCTGGGTTTTAAGCTCAAAAATTCAGGGTTTTTACGCTTCTTGTGTTGCCTGGTTATCAAATTTTAGAAATGGCAACCCTATCTCCGAGGTTCGAAAGGGTGTAACATATTTCCAAAACGGTCACCCATTTATGGACCAACAGTGGTAACGTTGCTTAACCTCGCAGATATGTCGATCTGCTCGATTGCCACTGAGTCAGGAGCCTCTCGAAGACGTATTGAATAATATGACGTCACGCCACCGGCGCATCTTTAACCAGCTGTTTACGCAAAGTTCTTTGTAAACAAAAATCTAAGTACCTAGATAATTTAGTAATTAATTATAGCGATTTATAACCACATGTGTTGAAACATAGTGTTTGTTTGTTGTAGCTTGGGCTGGGCGGGCGTGGGAACGCCTGCTGCGCAAGACGAACAAACGAACAAACATATTCTCCGCGGTGAACAACTTCTTCGCTGATTCGCCGTTGGTGAATCAGCTCAAAGGAATTATGGTATGTATAGTCTTATTACTTTTTTTTTTTAATGATATCTAGTAATGTGGGATTGAATCCCACATTACTAGCAATCTTGGTAACCCCTCCAGCTAAGCTCAAAGGCTTGTGTTAGCAGTGGGTTAAGGATTCGAACCCGCGACCTCAAGATTGCTAGACCGATGCCTTAGCCATTAGGCTACCGCCGCTTTAACTTACTAACGATTATTCTCTCGGAGTGGTGACCTCGTCCCTGCAGTAGGAATGTTATTCGCCTCAAACTTTTCTGCGAAAGAACCATTTTGGGTGATTATATAAATATTTGACGAAGTCCTAAAATAAACCAACCTACTCAATTAAACGAAATTCGAACAAAAATTCATTAGTTAGATTTCTTTGTTATATATATATGTTGATAGCTTTCGTGAATATCCAGAATCATAATCAGTGAGAAGTAGAATCATAAGCGGTGCTCCTTATACTCAATTCAACCAACCCTTTTGCTATCAATAGAATTAATAGGGAAGTACCTATACAGCGTTCCCGCTTGTGGTTTCTTTACATAACACTAAATAACTTTATGATATCAGTTTTGGAAAATATTTATTAAATTAACCCTTAATCACCTGCCATTTGTTTTTAGAGTTATGACCTTAACTACCTATAGACTATTTTACTGGAGTAAAATCATTGTTTATTGTGAGGTTTAGGTCCTCAACCTAATAAAGAAACATTGATTTTATTGAATAGAAACAAGTGAAGTTGAATGTCAGATTCGGCATCCAAACCATTGCGGTGTAAACTTTGGCATCTAAACATTCTTCAGCATGTGCTTTCTGTCCATTTATACATTGGATATCTATTTACAATCTGTAGGCAATAAAACAGAGAGCATTTAGCTCTGCTTTTGACGTCATCTGTCCGTGAACAGATAGACGCAATGCGATTGTTTACACTAAACACTGCTTGATGAATAACAATGTTTTCGTTAAAACCAGTTAAAACAGACACATTTAGGTAAACAAATATTGTCAAAACCACATCTATTGTCAAATTATTATGTTGAAGTAATTTTTATAGGCATTTCTTGCCAATTACTTTACAAATACAATATTTGCATTTTTGAAAGATAGAAAAATTTGAAGTCCAGACCCAGGAATCGAACCCGAGACTTCCGTAGCCAAACCGGGGCCAGAAGCGAACCACCTATCTGGACTATGTTACTAGACCTCAAATTTTTCTATCGCTTGATGCTCGCGAGTTGGGCCCTCGCATTATCAAGGGATAGAAAAATTTGAGAAATTTAAAAAAATAAATTAATATATTTGTAAATTATTATGTTTTTTTGTAAAGATAAGTAGCAATGTGGGATTGAGTCCCATATTACTAGTAATCTTGTTAACCCCTCCAGCTAAGCTCAAAGGCTTGTGTTGGGAGTGGGTTCACGTCGGTAGTATAATGGGTAGGATTCGAACTCGCGACCTCACGATTAGAGACCGATGCTTTAGCCATTAGGCTAATATCACAACTCTTCAAATCATCAAATATCTTTTTCTTAATCCTACTAAGTCTAAAAGTTTGTGAGGATGTATGGATGCTCTTTTTCGCAAAAACTACTAAACAGATTTTGATAAAACTTTACAATAGGTAGGTACATGGGTGGATCTAGGATTTTATTCTGAAGGAGGGCACAAATGGCAAAATTTATTCTGGGGGGAATTGGCAAAGAAATTCGCGAGAGACTCCTATGGTAATAATGTCTGGTTTCTATACTTAGTACAAGCTCTGCTTAGTTTGGCATCAGATAGCATTGTGTGAGTTGTCCCAAGATATTATTATTCTAACGCAGGCAAAGTCCATTGGAAAATCTAGTGTGTTATATACCTTATGTGCAGAACATAGGTAAGTAAGCTTTAGCAGTCGTAGATCGATCATAACTTAACTACAAATAGATATTTATGCTTTTGTTATTCAAGATCAAAGTCAAAATGTCTCTATTACATGATAGTGAATATATCCGCAAACAAAAGATATTGGATAGAATAGAAATTTATCGCCGCGTGGAAGCTATCTCGAGAGCCAGCCATTGAGTTTAACGAAGCAAATGGGAGCTCGTTGTTGGACGCTCTTCGGTTGCGAAGCTATCAATGAGCTCTGTAGTTATGTAGTATATTGGAGTTGGTATATTTTGTATCGAGCATAATCTATTTTTAAACGAATTAAAAAAAAAGAGGTTTTATGTTCGTCTGTATGTAGGTACCTATGTTTTTAAGGTACAGTAGTCAAACCTTGTCCGTTCGTCCTTCCACAGTTCCTTTAAAGTGCAATTTTTTGTTAGAGTTAAGTGTCCCCCCCATTCAGCCAAATGGTTGATACTGAGTAGGTATGTGAAAAAAATCATAGTAGTAGTATATATAGTGAAATTAAAAGGAAAACTGTCACAGCTAAGTAGGCTTTACCAGTTTACGTGTAACAGCAGATCAAATGAGAAGTACCTATCTAATAAAATTTTCGTACAAATTCCATTGAAAATTATTATTAAGTAAGTACAACGTTGTAAGTATGAAACAAAAACAACAGCCGCATTATTCCGATGGGGGGGGGGGGACTACGGAACCCTACATTGTGCGTGGTCCGACATGCACTTGTCCGGTTCTTTTATTAACTTGAGCGATTTGCCTTTTAAGCATTAGGCCTAGATGCTTGCATCACTAACAGCACCTCAGGCTAAGTGCGCCAATATGAAAAATGACGCTGAAATTCGAAAATCCTGGAATAAATATTTATTATAAGTACTTGTAGCCACTTACGCTAGGCATAGGTACCTGCCTATAGGTTGGTATGAGTTTGTAAAGTCGCCCACGACACCAGGCTTGACCACTTCAACAGTAGAGCCACCTAAAGGGTACCTTTGTAGGCACAAAGGTACCCTTTAGGTAGTAAGGTTTTGCGGAAGTCTTCTTTAAAAAATAACTAAAGATACTATCCTATGCCATCTACATTTTCTACTTATCATTATGACTGCCTCTGTGGCGGGTTCGATCCCCACTCAGGATAAAACTTTGTGTGATGAGCACGATGGTTTATTCTGTGTCTGGGTGTTTTTATCTATAATATGTATATACCTATTTAGAAATATTTAAGTATGTTTATCGGTTGTCTGGTTTCCATAGTACAAGCTCTGCTTAGTTTGGGATCAGATAGCGTTGTGTGAGTTGTACCAAGATATTATTATTATGTGATTACACAATCTATACTAATATTATAAAGCTGAAGAGTTTGTTTGTTTGACCGCGATAATCACAGGAAGTACTGGTCGGAATTAAAAAAATATTTTACTGTTGGATAGCCCATTTATCGAGGAAAGCTATAGGTTATATAACATCACGCTATGACTAATAGGAGCGGAGCAGCAATAAAAAATGTTGCAAAAACGGGGAAAATTTACGCAGACGAAGTTGCGTGGGTCAGCTAGTCATTATAACAAGGTTTTCAATTTAGCGCAAGTCATTGAAAAAATATGTTTTGTGGTGAGATGCAAAATATAGATCTTAAAATATCAAAGTGGATAAGTTATAAATGTTGATAAACTTTCGCGATTTTTACACATTATTAAAATATATATATATTACGGGTCTTAATCGCGTGAATAATTTAAGGTAAAATACCTTGTTTAATGGCCGACGTTTCGACCGTATTGCAACGGCCGTGGTCACGGGTAGACCACGGCCTTAAACAAGGTATTTTACCTTAAATTATTCACGCGATTAAGACCCGTAATGTATATATTTTTATAATGTATAAGTTATAGCCATCCGTCCGCAAACTGTCGTTACGAAAACTATCAGCTGTTTTACCCGACTAAGCAAGAAGGAGGGTTATGTTTTTCGAGTGTAAGTATAGTATGTACATTTCTTTGGCACGATCTAGAGCCTAAATGGCTAAAGGCAGAAACATACTACTGTGTCCTGGAGTGTCAACGCGTCAGAAGCCTATCGGTTCCATACAAAATGTATGGCTAGAAACACATTAAAACAGAGTGGTGTGTCGCAGCGTGGTTTGTCGTGACACGGACCGCTCGCAAGCGCGCCAAAACCCCCACCACCATACTGGCGCGCCACGACACTCTAGTTTAGTGTGTTTCTAACATTGATGTGCTTTAGCTTAAACGGTATCGATAGATTGATCTCAGTTGAGAGAGTGACACAGAGTACATCAAAATTAGAAAAAAAAAAAATTGGCGCCAAAATATTTCAGCTATTAATTTTAAGCAGTCCAGTTTTTTGTTTTGTAATAATTTAGCTTATTTATCCACGTTTTCTCCCCTGAGGACACGTTGGATTGATTATAATGGCAAGTTTTTATTCTCTTTTCCTGTATGAATTGTAGCCAAACAATGGAAATAGGTCACACGGTCATACATGCTAGGGACGTTACGAAGCTGGTTTTATTGGAACCGAAGTCGAGTTTTTAAACTTGGTTTGTCGGAGTCGGAGGGGTGAGCGAAGATAAATATGTTGTTATAAGTAAGTCTTAAATAATAAGATAAAAAAAGGAACATTATTTAGGTATTCATATTGAATGTGTGATAAATAAAATCGCGTATAGAAAATCCGTGTCTATATTTCCTTCAAACTTTTATTATAGGTTTAGGGTACTTTTAAATTAGCTTATAGGAGCGGCCACCGCACGCTAGGTACCTCCGATTAAAACATCCGATTTAAAAGTATCGGAGCCGAAGTCGGAGTCGGAGGTGTAAAATCAATCGGAAGTTCCGACTTTTCGGAGTCGGAGTCGAAGCTCCGTAACAACCCTGATACAAACGTAGGTATGCAGCTTTCGAGCTTTATTATAGCTTGAAAATAAAGAAATTTTCATCGCCAATTCACCCCTTATTATGTATGTTTAAGTATAAACGTTTACATTCACCAAACACACTGGATAATTCAATAAAATCATTACTGTAAAAAAAACATGATTTTAAAAGAGTGGCACATGAGTTTCTTGGCAGCTTCTTCTCATGAGCTTTACACTTGGAACTGTCGCCTAACTTTTTTTTTTTTTTCAAACAAACCATAATTTTATTATTCTTTTAGTATGTACCTAATAGTTTGATGTTTTTAAATAATCTTTAATTTGGTTTTACGAAATAAAGAGAGGAATGTAAAATGTTGACAAAATATTTTTATAAAATAAATCAATTAAAATCAACATAAGTATCTAGTGCTAAATATTATTGTAGATTATGATGTAGGTACCTATTGTTACACTACATTGCTTAAACAATCGCTTTATATTTTATACTATGATCTGCGGGCCAATTCACGTTTTTAATAAGCATGGAATATATACATAATAATATATAATATAATATATACATAAGCAAAAGAAATGGATACGAGTAAAACGCAAAGGAACAATCGAAAAATTTAAATTGGTAATGTTGGATGGGAATAACCACTTCGGATTTAGGTGGTACGAAGTTCACCAAAAGGCCAATTTACGTATCTATTTAAAGCAGTGTAGTAGCAGTTATGTTTCGATTAAAACGGCTATTTTCCTATTCTTATCACTTTGGGATCGATCTCAAATACGCTTGCGTCAAGTATGCGTCTCGAGGGCGCAATAGCGGCAATCTAGTACGGTGCGCAAACGTATTTGAACCCGGTCCCAAAGTTACAAGAATACAAAAATGGCCATTTTAATCGAAACTTAACTGCAACTGCACTGTTTTAAATACATGAATTGGCCTTTTGGTGAACTTCGTACCACCTAAATCCGAAGTGGTTATTCCCATACAACATTACCAATTTCAATTTTTCGACTGGTCCTTTGCGTTTTACTCGTATCCATTTCTTTTAAATCATCTCGGTTTTGATGGAAGTAAAGGAACAAAACAAAAAAAGGCATTATTCAAATTGGTTCAGCCATTTTTTAGTTTTTTGCGAGACTATCAAACAGAAAAAAATATATACATATAACAACTATACTAAATACTAATTTTAAAAATATTACAAAGTGATGTTTATTAAAAACCAAGTAAGTAGGTAGGTATATTACACGGTAAATCGATTTGTGCTACACATAATTGCAGGTATCGGTCGGGCATCAAATCACAGGTCATGTAGGTAATATGGCTATCGCATGTCACCAAACATGATTACTTAGCAAGGAGGTATTATCTACTGAATACCTATAGTTCACGATAATTTGGTATTTAAAGACTTAACTCTACTATCAATTTAAACTGAAAACGATATTACCTACTTATAACAAGAGACTTTGCCTAACGGCTGGTCTCAATAATCTAACTATCGATGAATTTAGCTACTAGAGGTAGAATTTTGACATATTTTGTATGGAGCTTATGTCAAATATATAGGTACCTCTAGTAGCCAAATCCATCGATAAGTAGATTATTGAGACCGGCCGTAAGTATTTACAAAGTACCTACATATTTAACTGTGGTACTCTTTCTGTTGGTTTAGTGGTTAGTGACCCTGACCTAAGCCGCAGGTCGTGGGTTCGATCAACACCCAGGATAAAACTTTGTGTGATGAGCACGTTGGTTTATTCTGTGTCTGGGTGTAATTTATCTATAATGTGTATATATTAAGAAATATATAAGTATATTTATCAGTTGTCTGGTTTCCATAGTACAAGCTCTGCTTAGTTTTTGATCAGATGGCGCTGTGTGAGTTGTCCCAAGATATTATTATTATTGTTTATTTCTCACCCTCTCCTCGCGTTGATTATCCTCAATGCTGAGGGTCGTGGCCTCTGCGAACAACCTTCTCCTTGACCATTTCTCGCCAGCCCACTACAGAGTGGGTCAACGATGTCGTGGATGTGGGTCTCTGTCAACGATGCCGAGGACAGCCTCGGCATCGTTGACCAAGGTGTTTAAGGCCGTTTGTCCAGCGCGTTGGGATTCTGCCTCTAGGCCTCTTTCCGCTCACCTTGCCCGTCACTATCAGCTGTTCTAGGTCGTCACCTTTCTGTCTGGTAATGTGGCCAAATAACCTGAGACTCCTCTGCAGGCAGGTGGTGCAGAGCCTCATAGGTGACTTGAGCTCGGCCAGTAAGTATAAATTCGTTGGGTCGGTGTTCTGTCCAAAGAGGTGCTCTGTCTAAAGAGCTGTTCGGTAAAGATTCCCAGCATTTTTCTCCAGCACCACATTTCGAACGCGTTAATGCGCTGGTGTTCAATTCACGACTAAGCCCCTGGATGAATTTTGATGAAACTTATAAAACTCCGATTACTTACAACTCAATTAATTCAAAAATCTTCGTAAAACTGTTGGTACGAGTATCTATGGCATCCAGACCATAGGTTGTATTTATGTGGTATACCATTTTGTTTGTAAATGACGTTGATCATGTAGCCGGACCCTTATGATACATTTATCACCATTACCACGTAAAAACAAAAATACTCATAATATTTGTAGCCAGGTCATAAGTCAGCACCCCGAGGATCCTAACCTCAACTTCATGGCTTTTAAAATGTATCTTAATGTTTTCCCAACAGACGAGACAAACAAGCAGCAGTGGCGGCGAGCCAGGTCCTCCAGATGAAACCTCGAGACCAGGCAGCCGAGGACCTCCTTCACTGGCCCTCAGCCCTTCAGACAGGTCAGTTGTACTTTCTACGAAAGAGATGATATGTCACAACATATGGTCGGATTGCCCCGTTCGTTTCGTCATTCAAGAGCTTGGCACATTCATACCTCTGTTATACTTTTTTTAGTTGATGATGATTTTTAACCCTCGACGCAAAAATATATAATTATATTTTTTTCTGGCTCGTTAACTATACAACTTGTAACATAAAGGTGTGGTCTTATTCTAGGGTTGGTATGTGCCCATTGTACTGAGTGCACATACCTAATTTTATAAAAATCGGAGTACCCTAAAGTTATAAAATTATTTATACTACGGGTCTTAATCGCGTGAATAATTTAAGGTAAAATACCTTGTTTACTCTGTCTACCCGTGACCACGGCCGTTGCAATACGGTCGAAACGTTGGGAAATAAACAAGGTATTTTACCTTATATTATTCACGCGATTAAGACCCGTAGTATATTATTATACAATTTGATAATGTGTACAAATTGCGAAAGTTTATCAACATTTATACCCTAGTTTTATATATGTTATTTTTTCATTCGTTAATTTAAGAATGAAAAAGTTATCAATTAAAAAAGTATGACATAGAAGTTCTATGCCATAATATTCCAATTTTGAATTTTGCACCAGGAGAGGTATAGTTTTTATGCCATGCGCATTTCGCTACTGAAATTAGACAAAAGGAATATTGTTTTATTGCTGTAACTATGTAAAATTAATGCAATCGGCTATGGCGCCATGGTAGGTGCAATACTGACAACGACGCTGGTGATATATGACCACACCATTCTGTTACACATTGACAGTTAAACATGTAAGATATTGGGGCGCAGCTTGCCTTAGAAGGACCCTGTATGATGGAAGACCTGATGTGCAAATGTTAACCACGTTCGGGGTCTCTGTATCCTGATATCCGTATAATTGATACAGCAGATATGGCGAAAGCTTCAATATTGTTCAAGCCCTGTGTCACAAGGACTTTACAAACATACAAATCACGGACACAAATTACACCCGACCCGGAACAACAATTTGCGGATCACACAAAGTGCTGTTTCGTGTGGGAATCGAAACCACGATCTCTTGTGTAGCAGTCGAATACACTACGCCCCTGGTGAGAAATAACGATGAAAACGGCAAAATAACAATGTTTCGTAAGCACTTTTGAAATTAGGCTTACCTAACAAAGATCTAAGTAGGTAGGTATACCTAAACCTTTACAATCTTCCAATTTATATTAGCAAGCGAGTTGAACACCTTGATTGAAAGTATTCATTACTCCATTCTACAAATACAAAGAATGTATTTTCATTCTTCGATCAAAAGAAAAAAGGTTTTGCTTTTCAATTTCCGAATTTTCGGAGCAACGGGCGATAAAAGCTTTTAATATAACAGTAAAAGCATGAATAAGCAATATAAAAAGTCGACATAATTGTTAATGGAAATGCTTTTGATGTTATGATGGACAGGTGGAATATAAAGTTATTTTACTTTAGTCTTGTAGGACCTAGGCCCGCCTTTTCAGAAAAGGTACAAACCTTATCCACAAAACGGCTTCAGTGTGGTTTGGAGGATTTTTAGTTCTAGGGTATAATTATTTCCTCACGTTTTCTAGAGTAATAAAGTAGAAACAGTTTGACACGGGAATAAACGCGTTTAATCTAGGTAAAGTATTTACCTTATGCTTGACGTTTCGACCGGGTTACACCGACCGTGGTCACAAGCTGACTGACCGTCAGTCATTTTTTTAAATGCAACGCGTAAGTTTAAAAGTTGTAATAAAGTAGATTTATAGATTTTAAAGTAATAGATCGACTAGTCTAGACTAGTAGGTGATTTTTTCCAACTGGAACTGGATTGAAATGGTTGGTAGGTAAGTATAATGTCTATACACCAAGACTTAGCGATTTGACTCTACTTAGGCCAATGATTGACAATAGATATTACACTGAATGTTGTGTAATGTTCATCACAGCGTTAGGAAAATCTCGCGACAAGCTTTTATCTATACCAATACTATAAAGCTGAAGAGTTTGTTTGTTTGTTTGAACGCGGTAATCTCAGGAACTACTGATCCGAATTTAAAAATTCTTTTACTGTTAGATAGCCCATTTATCGAGGAAGGCTTTAGGCTATATTATATCACGCTACGACCAATAGGAGCAGAGCAGCAATGAGAAATGTTGCAAAAACGGGGGAAATTTATGCAGACGAAGTTGCGCGGGACTGCTAGTGTTATATAAGTACGTACTCTGTTCCTTGATGAACTAGTTGAATGATTCAACTTGAATCATCACAACATTTGTAACTTATATGTAATTTATGTAGGTATATATGTATTACTAGCTGTCCCGCGCAACTCTGTCTGCGTAAATTTTCCCCGTTTTTGCAACATTTCTCATTGCTGCTCGGCTCCTATTGATCGTAACGTGATGTTATATAGCCTATAGCCTTCCTCGATAAATGGGCTATCCAAAAGTGAAAGAATTTTTCAATTCGGATCAGTAGTTCCTGAGATTACCGCATTACAAATAAACAAACAAACTCTTCAGCTTTATAATATTAGTATAGATAATATATTTATGTAGATATATTGTGTATTTATGTAAGTATACTTAATAATGATTTCTTATACTATTCTGTTTTTAGTTTTATTTGTTTGATTATATGTAATGTCAACAGGTTTATTGCACCTACATAATTAATTACTACATCGCCCTAAGGTAGACTGGCAGAGAATGATTTTAGTATTAAGTCCTCTGTACAATTCTGTGCATAAAGTTTTAAGAAATAAATAAACTAATCGCTGAGTACAAATCAGGCTGGATATTCATACCGCACTTAAATAAAAATCTGAGGTAGCAAGAGCATCTACAGATAAAACGGCGGCATCGTCTCTGTTGGCGATGCGGCAACATAGCTTCTTTGTCTGTCGGTACTTCATTTCATATTTCTAATGAGTTTAACAATACGTAAACCAACCCTCAATGTTCTCAGTAAACATTAATTAATTGGCTTAGGTCTATTTTAGCCAGTTTAATCAACAGGCAACCAGCTGAGCCTGCCGCTAAGTATAGAATTTCGATGCTATTTTAGAAGAAATACTATAATAATAAGTACTTTTTTATTTAATACTTTTTAGTAGTTGTAGGATGTAACTGATGCAGCAACTTACTTTTATCACAGCTATTGTCAAGTATTAAAAATTGAATTTAATACCCAAATTGCAGTATTCGAAACAACTTCTTTTTTGACACCTCTTTATTTTGACATCTCTAGCCGCCATGTTTGTTTTTTAAAAACGTCACCTATCTAAGAACACTTGGGCAATTAAGACGAATCTAACGACGTGTGAATTGTATAAATCCGTTGAGTGGATTGTGAGATATCAGGTAATAAAGAATATTACATACATACATATAAGATAGCGCGAAAAACATAACCCTTCTTTACATTCGGGTAAAAAATACAAGCTAAAAATAAAATTAAATTCACGAAAAAATAACTCAAAAGTGGCTAACAATTTGTAGCAATACAATAAGAGAAGCAAGTAGGTGCGGATCGATACCCCGCGGGACTGGGGAGGCTTCACTGCTCTCCGTAGGAATTTAAGCGGCAATTTTATTGCTAATCTGATGTCAACGGGCGAATCAATGTTCACAGATGCTTGAGGGTTTAAAACCGCATATTTCGATATAGGTTATAAGATTTATGTACGAGTGTGTAAGAGCGTCTGTCTATATGTGTGTGTTCATTTAGTACACGTTATTTATGAGAAGGTATGAAACATTGTAGATTGGAATCTATGTGTGTTGAAGAGTTTGTTTGTTTGAACGCGATTATCTTAGGAACTAATGGTCCGAATTTAAAAATAATTTTACTGTTGAATACACCATTTATCGAGGAAGGCTATAAGCTATATAACATCACGCTACGACCAATAGGAGCGGAGCAGCAATGAAAAATGTTGCAAAAACGGGGAAAATTTACGCAGACGAAGTTGCGCGGGTCAGCTCGTTGGAAATATAAAAAAGCTACAAGTTTTATTTCGTTAGTTTGCGAAATCATCTCAGCCATTCTTTTCACTTGGAACTGCCACGTAACTTACCTTTTTTTCAAACTTGATGTTTATAAACTGTCATTGATTGATTGATGACATAGGCGGATCCAGGGGAGGCACGTGCCCCCCCAGACGGTTGTTTTGTGTACCAAATTTCTTGTATTGTATTGAATTTCTTTGCCCGTTTACTTCTTGTGCCCCCCCCCCATGGGGCAGCCAACTCCCCCCCCCCGTCATCGTGCGTGCACTTGACCCATGTCAAGCAAAATGAAATGCACCTCCAAAATGAAATTCTGGATCCGCCCATGAATGATGATTTGATTATTGAATTTGAGTATAACGTGTTGCTTTTGCTTTTTAAGGGGGCATCACACTGAGAGAATTATTTATTTAGCGCTACGTACACAGCGACCCGATCGCCGGCCTCGCTCTTCTTCACACAACCATTACTTCACAGTGCGCAGGAGCGGAGGTCAAAATAAAGTGGAATATTTGTTCGTACATATGTTAGATTACGAACGCCATGACTATGACAATACGAAAATGCTCGGTTTTGCATTTTTCCGCAACTTCAAGATTTATTTGCGGGATCATATTAAGACATATCCTTAAATTTCTTTATTTCATCTACTAGAAAAACTCTTTGACTAGTGACACAATTTTTTTCGTGTCCTAATATTTAGATTTTCTATATAAATTTTTGAGAGAGCCGAACCCTGTTTCGCGTAATCTACCCTTAATAGTTATCTATTTCTCAAAATTCTTTATGTAATACCGGTAAATTACTTATTCTGTGCCGGTAATACCTACTAATTATAGAAATTACATGTAGATACTGGACGTCTACGCCGTAGCTCTTGCTACGACTAATCAAAAGAGCAGGACGTTCTACATAAATATGAAATATAATGATGAATGATTTATTGTGTTGTTATATATATACCTATAGACAGACAGATGGACAACAAAATTTTTACTACATCTTATTGTGGCTATTTGGAATACAGCTATGGGGCAGTACTTGCCCTTCAAACATAAGCATAATACAGCGAATGCAGTATGCTATTTTGCGATCAATAAGTGGCGTGCCCTGGTTTGTCACTAACTCTGAAATCCATAGTGAACTAAATATGAATACAGTCTTGGAAGAAATCCAAGAAATCAGCAACAGATATAAGGAAAGGCTGACGAAGCATCCCAATAGCTTAGCAGCTGCACTCAGAACAAGAAGCTACTCTAAAAGGCTGAAAAGGAAGGACATTATATAGCTAAACCAGCATGTAATAGATAATGAGTAGATGTCTCACTGGAGCCACGCTCACCTTGCCAACGAATCCGAATCAACACACCTGCTAAAAGTATTGGAACTGATCGCAGAATTCGCAAACAAAAAAAAAAAATTAGGTACAGATGTCTGAAACAAAACCATTAATGTTTTCTTTTAGCTTTGATACAAAACCAAAGTAAGACACAAACTCAACTGAAGAACAAGCCGTACTCTTTAAGTATTCCTGTTTTAATCCACCAAAACTCGGACCATTGAATAATAAATTTCATGAAACAATGGGAGGGTCTTCAATCATATTTTCTATAAACCTTTTGTTATGTAGGCACAATACTGTGCAAGCGATACGACTTTTATTAGAGTTTTTATTGCTTTTTGTAACATTGAATATTAAACGTAAAATGGAACGTAATTGTTTTTTTCTGTGTGAGTAAAATAACTGAATATGGTGTCCAAAAAAGGCTGGGCATTTATGCCTTAACTGTAACGGCAATGTCCAGAAAAGTAGTGATTATAAAATGGTGATTAAGGAAATTTAATAAACAGAGTGGCCTAATTCATGTGTTAGCTTTTCTATACTTTAATATTTTAAAGAGGTAAGATTTGATTGTTTGTTTGTATTGAATAGGCTCCGAAACTATTGGACGGATTTGAAAAATTCTTGCATCGTTGTGAAGCTACACTAACCCCGGGTGACATAGGCTATTTTGTATCCCTATATTCCCACGGGAACGGTTCTACGCTGGTGAAACCGCGAGGCGTCCGCTAGTGTTTAATAAATAATGAAAAAGAAACACTTATTTATTTGCTGTTCACCGGACTTTTTGTGTGGAGTTGAAGTCGAAAATCTATATTAATAAAAGACTTTTTTCCCTCGATTTCATTTTTTCCCTCCAGGATCCCATCATCAGATGTATACCCTTTCAAACACAAAAATAATTTTTCAAGTCAGTCCAGCCGTCATGCGTAATCGGTGAACAAACATACAAAAAAAAAAACATACAGACGAATTGAGAACCTCCTCCTTTTTGAAGTCGTTTGAAAAGCCACTGGCTCTAGTAGACTGAAGCCTAATATTCGACGCAAAATTGCCACTAAGAAACAGTTAAAAAAGTGATGGAAAATGCTAAAAAATGAGGCTTATGACGCTATCCGCTGTAAGGGCGATCATTTAGACGATATCATCTGCAAGGATTGATCCAAACGAATTCTCAAGGTTCAAAATAAACGTCTAATAGTGATTAGACGTTAAGTGTAACAGCATATAACTCTATGTTTCTTGTTCATTATTTAATAAACAAATGCTAACTTTGACTGCCTCTGTGGCGCGGTGGGAGTGTATCCGACTGCTACGCAAGAGGTCGTTCGATCCACACCCAGGATAAAACTTTGTGTGATGAGCACGATGGTTTATTCTGTGTCTGGGTATTAGTTTGGGATCAGATAGCGTTGTGTGAGTTGTCCCAAGATATATATTAACATTTTGTATTGGACCACCCGTTAGGTACTTTTTCATTTTCAAAGTCTTCTATATTATTTAAGTACATAGGATTTAAAAACTGATAGGTTAGTAGTGAAGTATTTTGTTCACTTGGCACGATACTTTAGCGGTACAAAAACAGTCAAAAGTTGCTCTTGCGTTAATTACTTATACCGAAAAAGGGGCCTGCCTGACCCTGCAATGCATTCAGAATTTGAATGAAATTTAGAAAACAAATTAATATTTTGAAAGTTAAAAGCCTTAAAACATTGTAATTTCTCTTTTGTCTTATAAATTTCAAAATATGAATTTATTTTCAAAGGCTATCTACAGGCCTAGTTTATGGTAAAACGAAGTGATATTAATTTTAAGCTTTGACTTATAACCTCATACAGAGAAGTAATCACTTACTCACGTTTGTATGGTAGAATCATCGACTAGAACGCCCTTAAAGAGTACTTATAGCAAGACTTTTAGCACCATTTTTTAAAAGTAGATACGGAGTCTTCGTTGTGTATAAACAGAAAACAAAACATGGGAACAACCCGAGGTTAACAATAGCCAGTCTATGCTGAAAATGAAAGCTATTACGAGTCATGGTAACAGTAGCTGATTGAAAGGGAGATGGAAGAGCGACGCTAAGGGGATCCAGCCCAAAAAGTATCTAAAGTCTTCCGTGTATGTATGTTCTTTTAATAGCTTGCTTCCGTTGATAAAATAAAAACTGGGCAAGAGCATGTCGAACCATGCTCATTGTAGGGTTCCGAAACCTTGAATAATTGCATCAGCAGAAGAGCAAAGAAACGCAGCTTTTTGGCAAAAACTAATGACGGTATGTCCGATCATTTCCAAAAATATACACTTATTTAAAAAAGTTTATTAGAAACCTCAAAATGTTTTTGAAAAACTTGTCGATTTGAAAATTTAATATACTGTTGGATAGAGAATTTATCGAGGAAGGCTATATGCTATATAACATTACGCTACGGCCAATAGGAGCGGAGAAGCAATGAAAAATGTTGTAAAAACGGGGAAAATTTACGCAGACGAAGTTACGCGGGTCAGCTCGTTGGAAATATAAATAAAGCTACGAGTTTTTATTTGGTTTGCTTTTTTCTTTGGTTTAATAGTTGGCAAAATCATCTCAGTTTTTTATGAGCTTTTTTTCACTTGGAACTGCCACGTAACCTACCTTTTTTTCGAACTTGATGTTTATAAGCTATCATTGATTGATTGATGACATAGGCGGATCCAGGGGAGGCACGGGGACACGTGCCCCCCAGACGATTGTTTTGTGTACCAAATTTCTTGTAGTGTATTTCTTTGCCCATTTACTTCTTGTCCCCCCCCCATAATTGGGCAGCCCACTCGCCCCCCCCATCATCGTGCGTGCACTTGACCGATGTCAAGCAAAATTAAATGCGCCCCCAGAATGAAATTCTCGATCCGCCCATTATTGATGATTTGATTTGATTATTGAATTTGAGTAGGTATAACGTGTTGCTTTTGCTTTTTAAGGGGGCATTACGCTGAAATTAGCTTAAGAATTATTTATTTAGCGTTACGTACACAGCGACACGATCACCGGCCTCGCTCTTCCGCACACAACCATTACTTCCCAGTGCGCAGGAGCGCAGGTCAAAATAAAGTAGAATAGTCGTTCGTACATATGTTAGATTACCAACGCCATGACTATGACAATACGAAAATGCTCGTTTTTGCATTTTTCCGCAACTTCAAGATTTATTTGCGGGATCATATTAAGACGTATCCTTAAATTTCTTTATATCGTCTACTAGAAAAACTCTTTGACTAGTGACACAATTTTTTTCGTGGTCTAATATTTAGGTTTTCTATATAAATTTTTGAGAGAGCCGAACCCTGTTTCGCGTAATCTACCCTAAATAGTTATCTATTTCTCAAAATTCTGTATGTAATACCGGTAAATTATTTATTCTGTGCCGGTAATACCAACTTCTAATTATAGAAATTACATGTAGATACTAGACGTCTACGCCGTAGCTCTTGCTACGACTAATCAAAAGAGCAGGACATTCTACATTAATACGAAATATAGTGATGAATGATTTATTGTGTTGTTATATATAGACCTATATACAGACAGATGGACAACAAAATTTTTACTACATCTTAGTGTGGCTATTTGGAATACAGCTATGGGGCAGTACTTGCCCTTCAAACATAAGCACAATACAGCGAATGCAGTATGCTATTTAGCGATCAATAAGTGGCGTACCCTGGTTTGTCACTAACTCTGAAATCCGATAGTGAACTAAATATGAATACAGTCTTGGATGAAATCCAAGAAACCAGCAACAGATATAAGGAAAGGCTGACGAAGCATCCCAATAGCTTAGCAGCTGCACTCAGAACAAGAAGCTACTCTAAAAGGCTGAAAAGGAAGGACATTATATAGCTAAACGAGCATGTAATAGATAATGAGTAGATGTTTCACTGGAGCCACGCTCACCTTGCCAACGAATCCGAATCAACACACCTGCTAAAAGTATTAGAACTGATCGCAGATTTCGCAAACAAAAAAAAAACATCTTAGTTAGGTACAGATGTCTGAAACAAAACCATTAATGTTTTCTTTTAGCTTTGATACAAAACCAAAGTAAGACACAAACTCAACTGAAGAACAAGCCGTACTCTTTAAGTATTCCTGTTTTAATCCACCAAAACTCGGACCATTGAATAATAAATTTCATGAAACAATGGGAGGGTCTTCAATCATATTTTCTATACACCTTTTGTTATGTAGGCACAATACTGTGCAAGCGATACGACTTTTATTAGAGTTTTTATTGCTTTTTGTAACATTGAAAATTAAATGTAAAATGGAACGTAATTGTTTTTTTCTGTGTGAGTAAAATAACTGAATATGGAGTACAAAAAAGGCTGGGCATTTATGCCCTAACTGTCACGGCAATGTCCAGAAAAGTGGTGATTATAAAATGGTGATTAAGGAAATTTAATAAACAGAGTGGCCCAATTCATGTGTTAGTTTTCCTATACTTTAATATTATAAAGAGGTAAGATTTGATTGTTTGTTTGTATAGAATAGACACCGAAACTACTGGGCGGATTTGAAAAATTCTTGCATCGTTGTGAAGCTACACTAACCCCGGGTGACATAGACTATTTTGTATCCCTATATTCCCACGGGAACGGTTCTACGCTGGTGAAACCGCGAGGCGTCCGCTAGTATTTAATAAATAATGAAAAAGAAACACAATTTTTTATTTACTGTTAAGTGATTAGTCGTTTATTTTGGACCTTGACAATTCGTTTGTATTACATTATGAAGATGATCGGGAAATTGGGTGAATTTGGAGGTCAGTCAAAATCACCGTTTTTGAAATTAAGCGATTCACCGGACTTTTTTCTGTGGAGTTAAATAAAATTAGATAAAATAAAAACTGGGCCAGAGTATGTCCAACCATGCTCAGTGTAGGGTTCCGAAACCTTGAATAATTGCATCAGCAGAAGAGCAAAGAGACGCAGCTTTTCGGCAAAAACTTAATGACGGTATGCCCGATCATTTCCAAAAATATACACTTAATTAAAAAAGTTTATTAGAAACATCAAAATGTTTTTGAAAAACTTGTCGAATGATGTGCTACACGTTGATGTTAGCTGCAAAAAAAAATCAGAGTGCCCCCCCTAAAATATATTTATTTTTATTATCTAGCTATCAAACTACGCGCTACTGCTAGACACCGTTTTACCAAATTTCATCCATATTCATTGAGTAGGTAGTCTTTGAGTAAAATGCCTGTGACATACGGACAGACAGACATGACGAAACTTTATAGGTTCCGTTTAACCATTTTAACTACGGAACCCTAAAAATCAATGCTCCTAAACCTAAATCCTGAATTACGCAGCAGGGCTACGCTCAAACTAAAACTTGAATTGCATAGCAGTCCAAGTCCACTTAGGTCAGGTCAGGCAGTCCCCTCGCAAAACAGAACCTGGGTCCACTATTATACAAACACTCGTTTATGAATACCTACTACGGACAAGCCGAGCGACGTTGGACAAAGCCCCTTGTTGTCACTAAACAAACTACGATCTACTCACAGAGGTGAAGTTTATGTGTACATTCGCCGTTCTCCAATACTTCCATTGTTAATAACTTATAGGTACTTTTTCTATTTATAAAAGAAAGTTGTGGCGATATTTCATGCATGGTATACCTATATGTATTGCACTTATCATGCCATATCTAAAGCTAGGTACCTATCTAAAGTTTTTTCTTTTTAGAATATATGCAATATTTAAATGTAGGTATGAAACTTTCATTTATCCGGTGGTTTTAACGAGGCCCTAGGCGCAATTGCAAGAATTTGTGAATTTTAACACTGGACCGATGTGTTCTGAGAAGCAATTGCCCCCCCCTCCCCCTTTGGTTCAGGCGCGTAGTGTACCCATGTTATTTTAGACTGCCTCCGTGGCGCGGTGGGAGTGTATCCGACTGCTACGCAAGAGGTCGTGGGTTCGATCCCCACCCAGGATAAAACTTTGTGTGATGAGCACGATGGTTTATTCTGTGTCTGGGTGTTATTTATCTATAATATGTATGTATTTAAAATACATAAGTATGTTTATCGGTTGTCTGGTTTCCATAGTACAAGCTCTGCTTAGTTTAGGATCAGAGCTTTGTGTGAGTTGTCCCAAGATATTATTATTATGTTATAATCCGATATTGAAGATAATATCTGAAATTGAAGGGGGGTAGGTAGCATAGGTATCGCACGCGACAAGTTTACATGGAAATTTTAGAATTCATTTTGAGTACCTATAAAAAGCAGGCAACAACGGAATTGATCAAAATTTATAAATGCTTTCGATGGGTACAAACTAAGATAACGCGGGCGCTGTACGGCTGGTTTAGGACATTCATCATGTTTGGTGATTGACATGTCCACCTGTCGTGGACTATTATACCTCTACTAGCTGACCCGCGCAACTTCGTCTGCGTAAATTTTCCCTTTTTTCTTTTTCTTATTTTTTTTTTTACAACATTTTTCATTGCTGCTTCCTATTGGTCGTAGCGTGATGTTATAACCTATATAAATGGGCTATCCAACAATAAAATATTTTTTCAGTGCAGCCCAGTAGTTCCTGAGATTATCGCATTCAAACAAACAAACAAACTCTTAGGGGTATGAAAAATAGATGTTGGCCGATTCTCATAGATACCGGATAAGCACAAAAACTTTCATCAAAATCGGTCAAGCCGTTTCGGAGGAGTATGGCAACGAAAACTGTGACACGAGAATTTTATATATTAGATAGCTATAATAGTTTTATGGGTCAATATTTTAAATGAAATGCCATATAAAATTCTGTCTACATAGGTAGGTAGTTGTCCGTTCGACTAACGGCTAAAGTATTCCGGTCCGATGGACTGGAGCATTGTTCAAATAAACCTCGGCAACTTCGGAATTAGATCATTACTTATGCAATATGCAACTTGGTCCTCCCGTTAAGTAACTTCTGTTTTGTGGTTAAATGCTTCAGGCCAATGTTTTATGTAAAAGGTGTAGATAGGTTACAAGCGCTCAGAAAGCGGCACCTTAAAATACAATACAATTGACATGTTTTTATATATCAGTGTCGATTGTCGAATCGCCCGGTGTAAACAGATGAAGGCAGCGGATTACATTTTTTCTCTTTTTTGATAATTAAATCATGCTTTTATACTTTTATGACTTTTTATAATAATCTACAAGGTGCAACAGAAAGGTGTGGTCATATTAGGTAAAGGGTTGGTTTGTGCCCATGATAGTGAGTGCACATACCTAATTTTATCAAAATTGGAGTACCATAAAATTTTATTTATTATTTTATCATTCGTTTATTTAAGAAGGAATAATAACGCAATCGGCTATAACACTATGGTAGCGGCAATACTTGTCAGTATTGCACATACTCCATCCGCTGGTGAAATTTGACCACACCTTTCTGTTACACGTTATACCTATATGTGCATTAGTTTGTTGTTTTTAAAGATCGAATGTTGTTAAGTAACCTACGTACCTTCATCTTTTTACTTAAAACATAATTGCTTCCAGGCAGTTTGGCTGTTTCATTGACCCGTTTTAGGTTATAAAATTAAATAACTAGTTTTACATTCTAGAAAAATGGAAAGCAATTGGTACTATATATAATATTGCTAATACAATACTTAAGCTGCTGTTAAAGTGCTGTAGCTAGACTAGAGTTTAGCTTTAATTTAGGGTAGGTTACCTATCACTAATTAAAGCTAGGCCTTAGGTACCCCATAATGCTAAACTTAAACGATTTTCTTACTACTCAGATCTCTTTCTTAGAGAATGGTCAAACATTTATTAACAAGTTGTCTATCCACAGCCAGCAGCTGGCAGATGCCCCGTCGCCGTCGAGGCCGCAGCGTCAGGTCACGTTTCTGAAGCCAGCTGCAGACACCACGCTCGACAGGAAAGCGTCCATTGTCGACGAGACCTCAGGGATCACCAGGACACAAATGAAAGGTGGGATTCTGTTTACCAGTAAAACTCACAGTGCGGCCGCGTGGTGGGCCCGTACCTACGCTGTGCAGTCAAGAGTGGGAACGTTATGCTAATGCTGATTTTATGATAGGGTATAAATCTTATGTAGGTACAATTTAAGAGTAGAAGTAGAAAGGAGTAGGAAGTAGATCATTTCCAAAATGAGTTACCTAACTGCTAAGCCGTAGGTCGTAGGTTCGATCCCCACCCAGGATAAAACTTTGTGTGATGAGCACGATGATTTATTTTGTGTCATTTATCAATACTAAAATTATAAAGCTGAAGAGTTTGTTTGAACGCGGTAATCTCAGGAACTACGGAACCGAATTGAAAAATTATTTTACTATTTCATAGCCCATTTATCGAGGATGGCTATATAACATCACGCTACGGCCAATAGGAACGGACTGCAATGAAAAATGTTGAAAAAACGGGGAAAATTTACGCAGACGAAGTTGCGCGGGTCACCTAGTCTATAATATTAATGTATTTAATAATATATAAGTATGTTTATCAGTTGTCTGGTTTCCATAGTACAAGCTCTGTTTAGTTTGGGATCAGATAGAATTATGTAAGTTCTCCCAAGATATTATTAGGTATTCATTTTTATGACACTTGGTTGGTTTGATACCTTGATGCTTAAAAGAGGATATAATATGTTTTATCACAATACAAAAAGTAGTTTATTTAGGTAGAAGTCATCATCAATCACCCAAAAATGTTGGGCTTAAATTTGTTATTTCTCATAGGAGTTCCTCACTTACTGCACATCCACCACAGTACCTACCTAGGCGCAAGTGAGCACTAAGATAAGCCATTTTAATCCTATTCTCAAAGCTGTGAGCTGCCGCGAACAACATTTACAGCTTGTTTTTAAATATACCTCAGCAGCCCATTTTGTTGTAGGTAACTAGGGTGGCGTTCACTTGTTCTACCCCAGCCCATGGGTTTCCATTTTTCCAATCTTCTTACGATTAACGTTTACTTCATCATCAGCCTATCGCAGTCCACTGCTGGACATAGGCCTCTCCAATTGCAGGCCACTTTGTTCTATCTTCGGCTTCTCGCATCCAGCTCCTGCCAGCCGTTTTGCGTAAATCATCACTCCACCTGGCCTGAGGGCGTCCTACACTACGTTTGCCGAGCCGCGGTCTCCACTCAAGAACTCGTTTACCCCAACGGTTATCGGTTCTTCGGCTAATATGGCCAGCCCACTGCCACTTCAGCTGGCTAATCCGGTGGGCTATGTCGATAACTTTGGTTCTCTGCCGGATCACCTCATTTCTGATTTTGTCCCTAAGAGAAACTCCGAGCATAGCCCTTTCCATAGCCCGCTGAGCGACTTTGAACTTGTGGACCAGCCGTACCATTAGTGTACACGTTTCGGCTCCGTATGTCATGACGAGTAGGACGCACTGATTAAAGACTTTCCTCTTTAGGCATTGTGGGATCGACGTTTACTTAGTTATACTGGAAACAAAACAGTTGAAGCTGTGATCGAGAATTTTACTTGATTACTATTTAGGTATGGTTACTACTGCAAAATTATTACTGATTTTCATGGCTTTTTGAAATTATTATCTTTTTTTTCCACGTTATTTTCCAGAATTCCGTGAGGCATTCCGCCTCTTTGACAAGGACGGAGATGGCACTATCACTAAGGAAGAGCTCGGCAGAGTAATGCGCAGTCTGGGGCAGTTCGCGAGGGTCGAGGAGTTGCAGGACATGCTGCAGGAGGTGGATAGTGATGGTAAGCCTCGAAATATCAGGGCAAAGGAGAACACATGGGTAAGAAGGTTGGTTATTATGAGCCAACCTTCGGCTAGAAATAGTTCCATATCCCTACCGACGACTTAAAAGACATTTTGACTAAGCGCCGAATAAATCCCAAGCCCAAGTATAATCCGCTGATTTAGGCCTTAAACGCCTAAACTACAAAATATCGCGGAGGACATCAGTCATCAAGTTACATCATGTTCCAAATTTGTCTTCTGTTGCTGCCAATTCAAGGCACCGATTTACCTACCGAAGTTCTTAAAAAGTTTAACGGAACTGTTATTGATTCGATACAGAGATAATTATTTAAAAAGTCACGTCTTCTACTTGATTAGACATTGATTTACTTTTAGCAATGTTATAAGCATTAAATTTTACATCAACTCATTCTCCAGGCGATGGCAACGTCAGTTTCGAAGAGTTTGTGAGCATTCTATCCAAGTCAATGAGCGGCATGCACGGCCCCACATCTGCCGAGCAGGAGGAGAGGGAACTCAGAGACGCGTTCAGAGTGTTCGACAAACACAACCGCGGGTATATCTGCGCGTCTGACCTGAGGGCAGTGCTCCAGTGTTTGGGAGAAGACCTGTCTGAAGAAGAGAGTAAGTTCTTTCAATTTCAAAGAGAATTGAAATTCGATTCCGCCCTCATCTAAGAAATAGATTTTTTAAGTTAAAACTGTTACTTAAACAAGATTTGTTTAATTTCTCTGTCTGAGAGAAAACCCCGTCGTAGAAAAACGTTGTCTTTTTTAAAATTTCGAAAATGAAGTTATTCTTAGGCTCAGCTTAAAATAATTCTAACGTATTTCTTTATTATGTTGCTATTGTTGTAAAAGGTCTATACTTATAATAGTCCACTGAAGTCTCATGCTTTTTCTGATTGCGAGTTTGCGACATATTACCTACCTACATTCGATTTTCCATTTGTTCTCAGTTGAAGACATGATCAAGGAAGTAGATGCTGATGGTGATGGTCGTATAGATTTCTTGGGTAAGTTAAGCAACTTATGCCCTTCAATTATTATTAACCGACAAAAAAAACGGAGGAGGCTCTCAAGTCGACGCGTATATATATATATATATTTACCTACCTTGTAACCTTGTATTTATTTTTGAAGTCAGTAATATTTTTTTGTAATAAAGTTTTTTGGGTTTAAGCTCTAACAACTATCCCAATCAATCAATTAGTTCTCATTCTCTCTCTCTTCTAATATGTAAGTAGGTACGTCCTCTAATTGACGATTCACATAATCGCCTGTTATACCACCACACCCGTGATCTATCTTCATATTATTTTATAATATCAGTTTTATTTATATGTATTCTAGAATTCGTTCGTGCACTCGGTGAGCCAGAAGACGCGTGTGACGATGAAGACGAAGATGACGCCACAGAGGGTCCCGAGCTGATGATGCCTAAAAGCATTGCCGCTAACTAAACATCCTCACACCATACTCCATGACTTCTACTAAAGGATCTGCCAAATAACTTGAGCTGTGGTATTTTATCACGTTTACTGTTGCCAGCACAAAAATTACCTTGTTTTTTTTTTGAGGTGTCAAGAATAGGCCTACCGAGTCTCATGAATTTTGAATTATAGTATCAAGATTTGTAGTAAATACCAATTAAGAGTAATGTCGCCAAGAGTATGCCATTGTGTGGTTTCTAGATCAAAATACTTATGGAGTTAAGTATTTCTGAAGCGCAAGCGTAGGAAAGTACCTATCTATAGGTAATAAAGCTTTCTTGGGTCATTTTTCGCCTCAAGTACCATAATCGAAGTAATTCTACTGAATATCAAGAGATTATTCTTGTAGGTAGCTAGAGGTCATCATCTAAAGTGACAGATTCAATATATAAAAATAAAGTCTTGGGCCATGACAGCTCAAGTTATTTGGCACCATTGATTGGCACCGATAGCATAAAATGTTTTTTTTTTTCGAAATCTGTACTTAATAATAAAGTTAAACAAGGCATGAGAAACAGTTCAAACAGCCAAGTCGCGTTCTCGTGTGTCACGTTTGGATCCGTACAAGCCTGTCAACATATATTGCGGTATTAAAACTACGTACTCTTTTTTACTTGTCCTCCATTCGTTCATTCGCTCCAGGACTATGGCGTACTTACCTACTACACAGTACAGTCTGCTACAAAAGTCGCTAAGCACTTGCAAATATTCAAACCAACCCAGCACTTATATTTCTTATAACATTATCACGAAACTTTTAAAATTTAAGATAGTCACCGTGAAATCACAAGAAGTAAAAACCCCATGGGTTATCCAATTTGTTTTGGAGCTTTGACGGTTTAAAGTTTTGCTTTTGTTAAGCCACTTGTGTACATATTAGACAAAAGCATGTCCAAGTATAAAGTTACAAGTGGTTTTATATTTTTTTTATTGACATGAGTGTGACTTGGCGAATCATAACATAATTTGATCATGGAAACAATAGATTCTTTTAATTAAAAAAATAATAAGGGGCAGTGTTGCCAGTCGGAATATTGAGATAGCTACTCAGTGATTTTAGGGAATTATATTAATATGTCAGATTTTTATTAATTAGAGATAGAGAGTATTCAATAAACAGAAAATTGGATAGTTATCGGTTAATATACCTAATAGCAATTGAAGGCTTTTTTTTTTGCTATCTTATATAACACTGAGATGGGATAATTGAATAGCTTTTCAAAGCAAAAATCAACAAGTAAACTGATGAATCATTTTTTGTGTCAACACAACAGACTTGACTTTGACAGCTGAAATTCAAAATATTTACTTGTAAGAAGTGTTCATAAATTGGTTTTAAAATTATTTAGTAAGTACATGACCAGTAATAAAGAGACTTAATGGACACTTTTTTGCAAGGGACTACAAGATTGCGTTTCTAATTAATATAATAATAAAATATTACTTAAATATTATTGCCATATCAACATGAAATAACAACGAATCGTTCCCTAGGGCCTGTTGTGATTTTTCTTTTACCATACAAATCATAGTAACTAATGTTATATTCATATCTGATTATGTAGTAATAATAAATAAGAAAAAATAAGTTACGATTATATTAAGAAATAGGCTTTTAACATTATCTTATACAAAGTGTAGTCTGGATATTTTTTGCAACAGCTTTTGAATTTTAAAAACTGATTTTCAAGCGCTTTATCATGTTTTTTTAAGTTTTAAAATAATTTTTATGACGTTTAATAATATTAGATTTAATATATGTAAACATTTCGGAGTTTCAAAATTTGCTAAAAAGCTAATTACGCAAAATGGTGAAACTAATCTATTATGAAAAATATATAATATAAACTCAAACTAATTAAGTACTTATTATAACACCAATTTTTAATATAATTATAATGTAAATATTTTGTCAGTTTTGTCTTTCATACTGTAATCGAGAGTGAGACATTGCATCGTAAATCTTACCTTGCTTGTGACTAGTAAGGATATCTGCTATTTCTAAATAGTTACTACATACTGGCTTAATATTTTGAATCTTTAGATTTTAAGAAAATAAAAAAAATATTAACTATTTACCGTGCTGGCCAAATTAAAAGCAAGAATGTATCTTAAAAAAAAATGACAATATTTTTCTTATGACTTAGACAAGCCTGTAGAACAAACTTCACATCAAATTATTAATATTTTAAAATAATTAAATTATGTACGTATTCATTTAATTACTTTTTTATAGAGATCATTTAAAAAAATACAATTGTTTTAAATTTTTACGTGTGGCAACTACATTTTACTTTGTCCAGCACTGTACAGGTTATTTTAAGTGATAACTCCTTTAAGAACTATTTATACCTCAAAAATTTTCGACATATCCTAACAAGAATTTATATAATCAGAGCTTTTATTTGTCTAATAATGCATGATAGTTATACAAAAACTGATATTTCTCAAGTATTGATGTTGTATATTAACTACAGAACCAATATACAAATTATGTTCTAGAATAATTGTTTTTTTTTTATCTTCATAAACTTAGGCATTCCCAACGTAACTTAATAATGGTAAGATTGACATCCAATTGTGGAGGGTAAGGTAAGACGTTATAAATTCAAAATTTCTCACTCCATCGGACGGAATGTCTATTCGGCATTTGAAATTGCCGTCATGTTGTATGTACTGGGCAGTCAGTTCAGGTATATAGAGGTCAGTGGAGGCCTGCAAACTGATTATGTTCGAAGAAGGCTTAATAAAATAAAATATCAAATAAAATTAATGTATATATTCCATCCAACATTACAAAATATTTACAGCTATTATTTATTTATACACGGGACACAAATATAACGGCCGCTAGAGGTAATTTGGCATGTATTATGACGTCATGCATTGATATATATATCATATTTTCATTTTTTTTTAAGTTTACTAAACATGTACCTGGTCTATTTGTAAACAGTAATAAATTATAAACAATAAAAAGGACTCACGAATAAAATATTACAGTCAGTACTTCGAATATTCAATTAAGTATTAGATTTTACTCTCATTTTGAGGAATAATTTTGAAATTGTCATTAATATTAACAGCGCTTCAAAAAAATAAACAAGAGAAAAGACATTCTTTTAATCTGAAATTATTATAACAGTAACTCATCATATTATATTTATATTTAAATAACAGTAAGATAATAGGCCACTTCATCAATAAAAAACAATGAAATAAAAAATCCCATTGTATCAACATTTGTTTCGTAATCAATTGCGATTAAAGACTTGCCTTTGGGAAGCGGAAGCTGCAATCAACTTTTTCGCAACATTTTAAAAAGTTAAAAAATCTAAAACAATAAAAAAAAATAAAAACAACTGAATTAACTAAATTACACATAAAAATATTAACATAAAAAATCTTATTCAAAAATTACAACGGCTTCGATCGCAATTGGTTGCGAACTCCAATTTTATACACGGCCGAATGAACAAAAATATCAGCAATAAATGGAATTCTACATATTTCAAGTCAAAATAGATGAAATTAAGGATAATTTGACCACTTCAATTAGACTTAGAAGCGGCAAGATCAGACTGGGGGACAGTGGACCCTTAACAGGGCAGTTAGGATCCATAGATATATCTATGGAATAGTAAGGTGGTACCTCACCGCGACTATTCGCCTGTAACGTTACAGATTCGAGCATTACAGTGTGCAACCTGTAATGATGCAATCGTAATAATAATAATAATAATATCTTGGGACAACTCACACAACGTCATCTGATCCCAAACTAAGCAGAGCTTGTACTATGGCAACCAGACAACTGATAAACATACTTATATATTTCTAAATACATACATATTATAGATAAACTACACAGAATAAACCATCGTGCTCATCACACAAAGTTTTATCCTGGGTGGGGATCGAACCCACGACCTCTTGCGTAGCAGTCGGATATAGTCCCACCGCGTCACAGAGGCAGTCAATATTTTGATACAACTCGTAACATCAATGTAAAAATAATACGACCGCTTCCATCGATTACCAAATTAACTAAATGCTCAAATCGAATCATAAATATTACATTACAGGCGAATTAACTCACCTCTATTGACTATTTAATTTCAACAACGGCCAAGTGTGAGTCGCTTGAACGACGGAGTGAGGGGGGGGGGGGGCTAAGCTTGGCTTCAATGGAAGGAATGACAGCCTAAGGAAATATCGGCCACCATCTTCATTACCCACAAAAAGTAAAGGTATTACCCCCGCGGGAAAGACACCCATAGTTTCGGAACTAAGGCCTAGACCGCCCCGAGTTTTTAATCTAATCAGGGTACAAAGCATATTGGAATGCCAGTCAATATAGAACTTAACCTTAAGATCATAGAGAATCAAATTCCCACCAATGAGGAAAACTAATGAATAAGTAGTGAAAGAGTGAAAAAGTCTATAAGATTCAATTTGCCTTGACGCAGAGTCGACGCAAATAATACATAGCATAACGTCTTCTATTTTCTACATCACAATGTACAAATTTGTTTAAAAGCTAACAATTTGCATGTATATTTTGCTTTTTAATAATTTGTATTTTATGCTGTAAAAAATAAGGGTCAAATTGCTATGTAACATTTAAAAAAACTTCAAATCTGCGACAATGGATAATGAGACTGATGGATGTTTTAATTAGGTATCCAATCCTTTACACCATACTGGATGTAATTGGCCTTGCATTGTTGTAAATTAATTTAAGTTTTTGTATGACGAGGGCTGATTTAGTTTAACATAATTAAATCTATGAAATTGACTAACGGTATTCGCATATCGTTCGTGTCGTTATAGTTTTATGACCAATGCACAAACCCTATTGGTCGATTCCATTTGATTCTAACTAGTTTGATCGTGCGCTAGCAACTATAAATATACATTTAAAGATGGTAAATCTTTTTTTTCTAAATACTCAAACGATACCTAACTTTGAGTCATTCTCAAAAATATTTCTGTCGTCACCATACACGAAACAGGTTTTGGCTCTGTCTGTACATAAAATCAATATTAATTAGAAAATAAACTCTTTTTAAATTAAATTTTCTATTTAATTTTATTGTAATAGCAACACTGAGAAAAATGGATCAGTCGGTTAGCCATACAGCGCTACACGAAAAATATATATCGCAGTTAAATATTTCACCTAAAGTAGCGCTTTTCCCACCTAGGCTGTTCTCGAACTAGTCTACCCGTGACCACGGCCGTTGCAATACGGTCGAAACGTCGGGAAATAAACAAAGGTATTTAGCCTTAAAATAAAATATTTACACGATTAAGACCCGTAGCTTATAAAATTCTATAATGTGTACAAATAGCGAAAGATTACGAACATATATTGTAAACTACCCAAGACGACCGTGTAAGTAAAGCTAAATGAAAAATATTTTTGGAAGCGCTCGGTAATGCCTACTAAGTGACAGTGACAACATGAGTTAACGGCGTCTCAAATCTGAGTGACGTTTGAGTATTTGGTTGTTACCACTATTTATCAGCAATTAAAATATCGAATGGTTTGATTTTGATTCATTCCATTGCCAAAATAGAATATATAGCAAAACATTCGATATTTAAAACACAAGAGATATATACGAAAATTAAAAATACTAATTAAACTCTCTGGCAACCCAGTCGGATTTATCCGACTAATATTTCGATACCTGGATAGTTGTACTCGATAAAGAAAATTGCTATTGATTTGGTTTGGTATGTTTTTATCGGCAAAATCCAACTCGGGCGAAGAGTTGAATATATTTCATAATAATAAGACAGTTGCTCAGGCTGCTAACACTAATATTCGCATTATTGGAAAAAGGATTGCTATCAATTTATTTTCAGTACATTTTTATTAGGTTATTGAATTGACATTAGCTTTCCTTTATTATACATAAAGATTATGCAAGTCCTAACATTTATTCTCACAAAATACTTATTGAGGTATTATGTCATTGTCAAAACTATAGATATAGATACATAACTACCGCAAAAACTTGATAGAAACTTATCTATGCTAAAGCCGCGCGCGAAGTAAAATTAGATATATATCGGGAATTAATCGCGTGAAATTATTTAAAGGTTCTAATATGTATGAAAAATAAATCATGTAACCCGAAAGTTTAAAGTTTTTTTTTTAAAGATATCTAATGTAGGATTATGAGTCCCACATTACTAGCAATCCTGTTAAGTGTTAAGAGTTGGTTCATGTCGAAAGTATAATGGGTAGGATTCAAACCCGCGACCTCACGATAATCCAATGCCTTAGCCATTAGGCTATCGCCATCACAAATCTTACATCGCATATATACATTGCACATCTTAGAGAAAAGGGCGGCTTTGTGCTATGCACGCATAGTTGATGCATTATCGATATCTATTTATATCTATAATTATGAGATTTTTATATAATAGTCAGAAGTTATTCAGTTTTAGGGTGTCACCACACTTATCGATGCAAAATCATATTAAACTGGTTAGAAAATTATTAATGTATTTGCAATAAAAGCGGAAAAGACGTAAAGGGAACAAGATGTCGCTCGCCTCGCATCGGATCAGACGACATGACAAAACCTTAATGACATAACCAATGATTAGCAAAGGTAGTGCCACTTAGGATCAATGACCTCAAACGCGATGTTAATATGGACCTACCCTGGGATTCCAGAATTTTAAAATTATAAAAAACCGTCAATAATAAAATTATAACGCCCAAAAGTTTAAAAAAGTAAGAAAAGTATTTACTATTAAATCGTAACGCCATATCAATTTAGATGACTTTTATGTAATATTTTTTTATCTTTTACTAATATGTAGATCTAAATTTCTAGCTAAAGTATAAACACTTTTATGGTACGAGTTTGTTAAATATATATTGGTGACATTGGATGAAAGTGAATCTTAAAATCCCGGGATTTTTAAGATGAAGTGGTATGTCCACGTTATGCCACGGTTGACGAATCCCGCGAAATGGCACTACCTATGCCGATCATTAGACATAACGTATATTTTCCAGCCAATTTCTGCCAGTGTAAGTTTGCTCAAAGACTTGGTCTGTCCTACAGATTACACAGGTGTTTCCCGTAAAATATGTAATAACTGGAAAAAGAACATATGACTTTTGCACTATTCCAAATATTTTCACACGTTAAAGGCGAGCTGTGAAAATGATGACAGCTCAGTTTGTCGTCATTTTCATAACTTTTAGTCGGCACTTAATTAAACAAATATGAAGTCAAAATTAAGGTCTAAAGCGATTAATAAGTGTGGCGACTCCCTTATATTTCCGTATCTTCTTCTTCACTATTCCAATACCGCGGATTCCCTCGTTCTTCTGCACTTCTCTTACTTGTGCCGTTTACTTCGATTTTTTACTTCGTGTTTTGTTCCTGTTTGGCGTTTTATAAACAATTAACTATATCGAAATATATTGTCTCTGGTTTTTGTTTGTATTTTAATTCATGTGATTGGTTCATGAGGGCTAGTTACTAACACAGACTTAGGAAAAAAACGAGCACTTTGCCATGACAATAAAATACCCTTTATTCCATTGAAATAGAGTTGTAAATCGTACGCAGAAGTTTACGCAGTTGTTGTGTTTGTTTTTTTGTTTTTTCATTTTATTTATTCATAAACATTTTTAATTGTTTGAATTTCAAGGTACAGTAAAAAAGTCATAATTGTAAGTATACCATTTATAACTCTATTAGAATTAGATATATTTCGGGACTTAACCGCATGAATTATTTAAAGGTTTTACCTTTTATTTCCCGACGTTTCGATCAAATTGCACCGATCGTGGTCACGGGTCGACTATTAGAATCGCACAAGAACTCTTTTTAATTGTCATTGGCAAAATGATCGACCAGTTTTCTGTAGTTCATTACACTAGGTTACAAAAAATATCATAAGATTTCTAACAAACCAAACATAATTAACTTTTGAGAAGACAAAGCAGAAAATAATAATAAAAAAAAAAATATTATCTATTTACTACATAACAAAGTAATGGCATCGACGTGTATAAAAGTATAAAAATATGTACAGAGAAAATTTAAATAATATATAATAAAACATTTAATATAAATACTTACACACTAATTATAGTAAAAATAAGAAAAATAATACAAACATAGCAAAAAGAGGTAATAAACAAATTAAAGTAGGTAGTCTAAGTTACTCCTTACAAAATTAGCTGTCTACCAGCGAAAGCCCCATCAAAAATGTTTCAGGGGCTTCAATTCAATTTTATTTATTTGTATATAATATAGATTGTAACATACAGTAGGTTAAAGGTAACTTGACCGGATTGAAGTTGGCAAAATGTGGTTGCGCAGATGCATTTTTTAGTAGTAAATGGTGACAGGAAGCGGGGGGCGGGGGCGGTAATTAAACCAAGAGAATTAGAGATGTGATTACGCATTACGTTGTCATAATTAGTATTACTAACTCATGTTTTTTGTGTTTTTTTTCGTAAAGAAACTGTTTTTCAAACTACTTTTGTATTTACTGTAACTGTTCTAAATTTAAACTTTTATGAACTCATATTTATAGTATTTTTATATTGTTGAATTAAAATTTTGTAAGCATTTTTAATCGATTAAACATAATCGTTTTCGTAAGCATTTTTAGGGTCGCATCTCTATGTCATGCGCGAAAGTGATAAGAACCTTACTTCAATCCTGTCAAGTTACGTTGATCCAACTGTAAATCAAATCCTGTAAAAGACATTATTTTTTAATGTATATATATTTAAATTACGTTAGAAATATAAAATTGCTTGTCTCTTCAGTAATATACATATTTTTATTTTTACTGATTATTCAATTCTCGACTTTATGTCGCATAAAATAGAGTCCTATTTAGTACAATCATGGAGTAAGTCAAAATTGTTTACTGATTATTAAATTCTAGACTTTATGATATACTAAATAGGGTCTCAATTCGCATGTATCAGTAACTATCCCCAGAACAGCATAATATTAAACCATGAGACCTGGTTACCGGCTTGTGATATACTCCGGGTCCATGTGGCCGGTGTCGCCTAGCGATCTAAGAATCACACTGCCATTGGGATTGATCGATATCCAGGTGATCGAGCCGTGATTTAGGGATATCCGTAGCCATCCTTCAGGGGGGAACTGGAGCGCCCTGGAATTGGGGATTTGGAGGAATATTAATTATTGAGAACTAACCTGACCTTACAATTTGGAAGCTCGGGTTCCTTTTTAAAACTATTTTTTTTGGTGTCCAAAGGACACCAAAATCTCATGTATGACGATGATTATATTGGTTTCTATAGTTGTCAAAATATGCAAAAAAGTTTTTTTTTTTAAGGAAATCCACACCAAAAGTTGGAAATTCGGATGGTAGCTAATATAGTATCTTTATAACAATGTAACTGTAATACCTATTATGTTTTGTCATTAGCAACAAACTAACGAGGCTCTTTTGAAATTGGCCATGACCGAAATTTGACACAAAATAAATAAATATTTAAAAAAATGTAGCACTATATTGTGGCAACACCTCTATTAAAGGGGCGTCTAAACGGGCAATTTTTTACGGCAATTTGTGGCGGCAATGCTGTGGCCGGCAACATGGCAGTACTCGCCAATATTGATTTGATGGTTGCCGGACGATCGCTGAGCGATCGATTTTCCGCAATGTTGCCCGGATAATTTTGTTATTGTTTCATTCGCTCTCTATTTTATTGTTGCCGGGTTTTGTAGCCCATTTAGGAGACTGAATCATGCACCATACAATTGTAGACATATTGCCATTATTGGCCAAGCAATTAGTTGCCAATAATGCCGCCACAAATTGCCGTAAAAAATGGCCCGTTTAGACGCCGCTTTACACAGATATTGCGACAGGTATTTAAAAAAACCTAAAAAAATATCAAATCTGAATTATTTTTTCTTATCTATTGAATTTGTATCTATCTAAAACCATTGTTTTGTTTTTACACTCCCGCTGACTAAATGATCCCCATATTGCGACTGGCCTTTTAAAAGGCCACCTTTTCCTGAAAACCTGCATTTTTTAAACTATTTTTTGACACATATCCTAAAATCAAGTTGATTGGAGACGAAAAAAAGTTAATTTTTAAGAAAAAAAGATTTGAGTTATGTCTCTTTTTTTTTACCATAAAGGTGTCACCACACTATAGTCAATACTCACTTGCAAACGAAGAACCGAATGACGTTAGCATGACACACCAATAACGTGTACGTATCCTCTTTCTGGTCCGGTGGAGCCCTGTGGAAGTACTTCCTAAACGCCGCCTCGATCCTGGCGCTGTCCTGGAAGAACTGCTACCAATGCACAACAAGCACAAGTGTTATTCAGTTGCACATCATTCCATTACATATGCATATAGAAATAAGAGCTGTATTCGTGTGAATGAAGAACTACTTTGTATATTCTAATGATAGTAAAACAGTAATGGGACTTTTTGATAACTAAATTTACTTCTTTCTATAATTTATATTCCTGAAATATTTTCAGCGCGAGTTAACAAAATAGACGCTTTATGTGGCTGTCTGTTTGTGGGGCTAAGCCGGTGAACCAAGTTTTAAGAAATTGACAGAAAACTGTGGCTTTTTGTGTGAGCATATATTTCAGCAAAATATATCTGTATTTTTTTTATTTACTGTTATTTTTTATTAACTCTCGCCGAACAAATATAAAATTAAATAGACCAAAAATATATCATACTAGAAAAAAAATATATAAGCACTAAAATCAGGAAATGCACTAAAAATAAAATAAAATGGCTTACTATAGATATCATGAAAACCAACTCCAAACTTCACGAAAGCTTCCAAGACCAGTTAATAATGAGCTGCAATTGTTACTTGTGAATGAATGAATGATCGAATACATTAATGAATGAATGGATTTCCATAGAAGCGCTGATGGACGAACCAATGTGGAGCCTAGCCACAGAATACATAGGTACAAAGGACCAGCTGTTTACATTGAGCGAAAACAGGCGCACGCACACATAGAGCTATTTCAATTTAAAGGTTTGTTGTCGGCTTGCTGCGGGGCCGAAGCAGTGCGGTAGTCGTCCGGCGCACGGACGTTCAATTTTTTCATACAAAGCGCACGGAGCGGCAGCGGTGCGGCGTTGCTGCCGCACGCACGACGACGGGCCGGTAACGTCCAGTAATGCTAATGATACATGCTCATTTCGTTGTTGACTAGTGCAGTGAATACAATTTGCATTTAGAATAGATTTCGCGTGAAAGAATATAGACATCACTAATATACAAACGCACAGCAGTTTGATACGCTTTCAATTTAGATAATTGATGTCGGACTGCTGCAGCAGAGATATAGCAAGCGACACAGTAAACGTCCGGCAGCGGTCCGACACGAACCGTCCAAATTGAAAGAGTCCATAGACGCGTATATACATAGATCTCGGTCGAATGCTAACCGAGACTGCATACATTGAGATTGTCTGTATTTGCTCGTCTATTGTGCGTGGACTTGTTGTTGCTGTGTTTTGTGGCGCTATTGGTAGATTTAATCGGTCAGATGTTACACAATTAGACCATCAGCTAACACTTTAAGGTCAAATGGAGATAAAATGGAACAATGTGTAACTGAATTGCACACAATATAGACATTTAAATTCAAATTAACAAGGATTCAAACTGTTTGAACTACCACTCCGTAGAGCTTGTATTACAAATATATGACGCCATAACTGTGGATAAATTAATTACTAATCGTAAATAATTGACTGCCTCTGTGGCGCGGTGGGAATGTAACCGACTGCTACGCGAGAGGTCGTGGGTTCGATCCCCACCCAGGATAAAAACTTTGTGTGATGAGCACGATGGTTTATCCTGTGTCTGGGTGTTATTTATCTATAATATGTATGTATTTAGAAGTATATAAGTATGTTTATCAGTTGTCTGGTTTCCATAGTACAAGCTCTGCTTAGTTTGGGATCAGATGGCGTTGTGTGAGTTGTCCCAAGATATTAATAATAATAATAATATTATTATTAAATTTTTTTTATAGTTAAAAAAGAATACGCTAGTGTTGCAAGGTCGCCATTTTATGTTGTTCATTTACAACGAGTTGAAAACATACAATGGAAGTTCACTAGGCATTTAGCAGTGAGTTTTCTCATAGAGACCCCATACGTACCAGCGGCTGTCCAAATTTAAAATTACCACTCTTCGTAATCGCAAAAGTGTACTCGATATATGCTTTTTCCACAAATTAAGAACCCAAGTTCAATGTAGTCAACTAATACAAAAAATATCCCTGATCGTCCCTTATCCCAGAAATATAATTTGATTAAATAAAAAGGAAAAAAATGAATTCAAGCGTTGTTTTTAAACTTTCGCGATTTTTATACATATTAGATATATTTCGGGACTTAATCGCGTGAATTATTTAAAGGTACGAACCTTTTATTTACCCGACATTTCGATCGAATTGCACCGATCGTGGTCACGGGTCGACCCGTGACCGTTATTGCATTAATAGTGTCATCATTATTTAGTGTTTAAGATTTTTTATCTTGAGTGCGCAAGATCTCGCAGCCTAACCTGACCTAACGAAACGATTCGATTTACGACCGGTCTCAATAATCTATCTATCGATAAATGTGGCTACTAGAGGTAGAATTTTGATGGAGCTTATGTCATATTTCATATGGAGATCAATTATATAGCCAAATCCATCGGTAGATAGATTAGTGAAACTGGCCTTTAGTGTCATTGATACCACAATCAGTATTTTAATTGATATTAATAAATTTATGGGTTATGAGTTTTTTTAATGATGAAAATAAGTCGTAAAAAAATATTAAAAGTGATTATATAATGTCTATAACATTATATTAAGACCTATATTATTAACTGATTGATGTAATATAATTTTACAAATACAATAATTGCATTTTTGAAAGATAGAAAAATTTAAAGTCCAGACCCAGGAATCGAACCCGAGACTTCCGTATGCCAAACCGGGGCCAGAAGCGAACCACTTATCTGGACTATGTTACTAGACCTCAAATTTTTCTATCTCTTGATGCCCGCGAGTTTGGGCCCTCGCAAAAATGCAATTATTGTATTTGTAAAGTAATTGGCAAGAAATGCCTATAAAAATTACTTCTGAAAAATTCTCTTCTTCTTTTTATTAAGTAAACATTTTTTTTTTTAAAGTTAATCATTACATCTTTGAAAAGATGCTAACGAATTTAAAAATAACAGTAAATGTAATGGAGGTTATCGTAAAATGTATTCTGAAGCAATCTTTTACCGTTTGACGCAAACAAGATTATCAGATTAAATAAATTTGAATTGCCAATGAAATGATTGTAGGTCTGAAATAACATAAATAGATTTCGAATAACGTAGTGTTTATTTTTAGGGAAAATGATAGATTCGTCACTGTACGTTTTTTTTAATAATTTATTTTTCCTTCAAACCGGCCTAACCGGCTATGGCCTTTGACTTATCAGAAGAAATGTTTAATTTTCAAAGTTTATGTATGTATGAGTTTTACTTTGAACTTCTAAACGCTTAAATGGATTAATTATGATAATTGGGGTATTGTTAGAATCGTTAATTAAGTCCGAGCTAGGTTATTTTTTTTTTTTTTTTTCTGTTACTTCGTCGGCGTTAATAATATTTATATCCATGACACATTACACCTTTCTAGTACTAAGGGTCTCTCAGTTAACCTGAGGACAGACAGCCAGACTGAAACTATAAGGGTTCCGTTTTTCCATTTAGGCTACGGAACCCTAAAAACTGCGATCGTGTACCATAGCTTGGCAAAATAGCCGTCACACTATTTTTTCATCGAAGATGTGAATTACCCTTATATGTAACAATACTCTTATCTGAAATGTATATTATTTAATTAAAATCATAATTGAAAATGACTTATCAAATTTAAAAATATAAATATTTAGTAAAATAACAAATGCAGTTTCATTTTTGTAATCAGTTGGCATTCAGTAGGCCTATGACTTCTGTAAATATAATTTGTTTTTCAATAAACATAATGTTTAGAAAATGGTTCCATTATCGTTACAGTTATTTTCAAACTCATAGATATTCATATTCTTTTTAAATTAATCACCATCATGTATGTATAATTGTATATGTTATTATAGTCCTCACAAACGAATTGTACATTTTTGACAACTTCGCTTTGATAATGAGTGAACTTGTAAACAAACCCTCGAAAATTCGAGTATTTTTTTGATGATTTTATATTATATATTTTTATATGGAATAAGTCCCAGACAAATGACATAATTTGAGCAACATAAATAAGTTAAATTCTGGCCAAAAATAGGGTATTCATACTGAAACAAGTCATTATAATTTTGGAAAAATATAAGAGTTACTATGACAACAAGTTGTGGATACGGGACAACTACGGTTACTTGCTGAACCAAAGAAATCGATTAACATCTAATAATTGAAAAGTTTCAATCTTTGTAAAATACATTACACTATACATTTTGTCAGACGTTCATAAGAATTGCATTTTGTAACCTAAGTGAATAAAGTATTTTGACTTTGACATACGCGGGAAAAAGAGATTGTTGAGTGTGTTATAATTTTGTGTGTCATTATACACCATGATATGTACATAGTCGCTGTCGTTTTGGAGCCGAAAATTTTGGAAAAAAACCAAAAGATGTCAGTTTAATAAAATATTAACATTTTTTTATAAGAAAAAAACCCTAAAGCGGCGCGTGGGGCGCTTTTGGATAGCGTTGAAAAAAGCAGGAATAATTTCCTGTTTCTTTCAAAATACATTTATTTTTTTAAATTTTATTTGAAAGGTTCAAGCCAACTTTTTCAGGGGTTTTTTATTAATAAAACCGAGAAAAACTAAGATATCCGAAGATATGTGAATGTAAGTTTGTTTGTTACGCTTTCACGCGAAACCGATTATCATGAAACTTTGTACACATATTCTTGGAGGTATTAGAAGTAACATAGGATACTTTTTATTAAAAAAAAAAAAAAAATTGTCAACAAATCTCAAAATCTAGCTTCTTCAACGCCATCTAGCGGTTCCCGACATCCACGCGGGCAGAGCCGCGGGCGAAAGCTAGTTTCAGATAAAGCATGAAAAATATTCAAGGCATTCCCACGGCAATCACAGATAGCAAACATACTATCAGATATAAAATTTATCATGTGAAAAAGCAAATATTGATAAAACCCATTAGATAAAGTGTACAGCCACATACTGATTTCTCCGGTTTCCAATGTCCTACAGGTGGTTCCGGAGGTATTGGAGCTCCTTCTTCAAGCAACTGACAATCCTTGACAGGTACAGAGGCATCTAAATGTGCCCCGATGATCTCTGCTGTCTCCTGTGCTCTGGTCATCGTGGAACGGACTAATAAGTCCCATTTGATGTTCATAGTTGCCAACCGCTTGCCTGTTAGGTCTGCTTGTAGTCTACCTGAAATTGTTTCATTTTTATTTAATTTACTAACTGACCCATGCTACATTTTTCATTGCTGCTCCGCTCCTTTTGTTCGTAGCGTGATGTTATATAGTCTATAGCCTTCCTCGATAAATGGGGTACCCTAGACTGGCTAGAATTTTTTTTTATTCGGACCAGTTCCTGATATTACCGAGTTCAAACCAACAAACAAACAAACTCTTCAGCTTTATAATATTAGTATAGATATAATACTGGCTAAGCAATCAGGGCAATGCAATGCAAAGCAATCAGCATTTATAAAGTATTTGATAATATTATGATTGACTTAAGTACCTATATTGATTGTAACAAAATCTTTATTTATTAAATGACAACTAGCAGTGTCGGATTGGGTACATTACTAGCAATCTTGTTAACCCCTCCAACTAAGCTCAAAGACTTCTGTTAGGAGTGGGTTCACGTCGGTAGTTTAATGGATAGGATTCGATCCCGCGACTTCACGATTGCGAGACCGATGCCTTAGCCATTAGGCTACAAAGGCACTGTAATATAATTTCCTATTATATTAACAGTTACTTTGCATTTTTCTTAGGATTTTAGAAAATCTCGTTTTTGCAATAATCCTACAACATTTTCAGTTTCAAATGAGTTGATAACTGTCATGATGACATTTTGATTCGCATTACGACTGCAACTTCATTGTATGACGTAAGGTCAGCAATAAAATGATTCGTAAAAAGGTGCCATTAGTATTACACAGAAATACCTACCAACTCTAATGAACTATACATAAGCACCGTATTTTACTATTTATTACTATAGATATGTTTTAGTTGAAAAACAATATCACGTCTGACTGTAAGACCACAAAAGTGTAGAATATTCATATAATTTGCCTATTTACTTATTTCTGTTTGGTGTTTATTAAATATTAAAGAATACTAATAATATTATTATAAAGAAAAATGTAAGATACCTACATAGTTCAATGAAAATAAATATTACGTCCGTTCCATTACCATACACATACATACTTTACCCGATTTGGGAGCTTTTGTTGCTAGCGGTACAATTTTGACAAGTACAGAGTGAAGTTGACGCGATCGCGATTATCTTCTCATTTGAAACGCATAGTAAATCAAGATACAGGTTGCATAATTTTGAACATCATATCACCAGAACCTTTTATCAAAATAACTGATATTTAATAAGAATTCCGTGACGCATTTGTTCTATTTTTGCAGTGTTGTTTTTTTTTAAATATTGGGCTTACAGCCAAATGTTCTGATAAGACTTAAATAATGTCTTAATCATTGTCACTTTAAAGTGAATAGTGGAGTAGGGACGAAAATTATTATTTTTTTTGTTGAGGACTGTTGCAATGTATCCATACTAATATTATAAATGTGAAAGTAACTCTGTCTGTCTGTCTGTCTGTTACGCTTTCACGCTCAAACAGCTAAACCGATTTAGATGAAATTTGGTATGGAGATAGTTTGAGTCCCGGGGAAGGACATAGGATAGTTTTTATCGCGATAACCGACATCCACGCGGGCGGAGCCGCGGGCGAAAGCTAGTGGTATCATAAATGTGAAAGCAATATGGCAGCTGGCAATGTTTATATTGTATCTAACATTAGCTGTCCCGCGCAACTTCGTCTGCGTAAATTTTCCCCGTTTTTGCAACATTTTTATCGCTGCTCTGCTCCTATTAGTCTTAGCGTGATGTTATACAGCCTATAGCCTTCCTCGATAAATGTGCTACCCAACAAAAAATATTTTTCAATTCGCACCAGTAGTTCCTGAGATTACCGCGTTCAAACAAACAAACTCTTCTTCCTTATAATATTAGTATAGATACATATCGGATTTCTGCAAACACAGCGTCCTATCCTGTATTGCTTTAGTTTACACAGGATCTTCATCTATTGTATGTTTCTTGAGCAAGAAAATAGTTAGGACAAGTGTCTTAACATATGTTTACACTAAGGTATGTAGTGTTGCCCAAATTCAGTCTTGGTCTTGCAGTCTTGGTCTTGTTCTTGCGTTTTTGCAAGACCAAGACCAAGAACAAGACCGCGTATTTTTAGCAAGACCAAGACCAAGACTGACCGTGCAAGACTTGAGCAAGAACAAGACATAGCCTGCAAGACTCTTGCGTCTTGCAGCTAGGACTTAGCGCTATTTCACTGAGTAGTTAGGTGTAACAGTTCGGTGTATAGGTAGGTACGCTTAGGAATTCTATGAGACGCAAAAAACTGTATCAAAGAATATGAAAAACTGGACCTATGCGCATTACGACTAATACCATAAACATAGCGAATAAAAAAATATCTATTAAAATCAAACTGAGTGCATGCATAGTTATGTTTTAACCATCGGCACTTTGATAATGCGGCATCAAAGGTTTTGTACTTACTTCTCAAAGAAATTTGCCGCTTTTCGGAAGTACATGGTTATGATACACGCGCCGGCGGCTTCTTTTGAAATCTAAAACAATCGTTGCCGCCACGCCGAAATCATAACATTTGACACTATTTGATTGCCGCCATAGGGCGAAGGTATACTCATGCAAAATAATTTCCTAGTAGAGTACCTACAGGTGTTCCAAAGAATAAATAAGTTTCAGAGTGCTTAGAATGAAAATGAATACATTATACTGATCACGCAAGTAGTATTATGATTAGGATAAAATGGTAAGGATAGGTAGTAGATGTCATATTAATTCATTCTAGTAAGTATATATTATAATATTGATTACTTATATGGTTTTAAACTAATTACTTAGGTACTATTATTGTACATTTAGTCATTATATTTCTTAAGTTTTTACAAGAAAAAATAGCAAAAAAGTGTTCAAATATCACCCGTTTAATAAATATTGTAGCCACTTTTAAATATACTTGAAACGTGTAAAAAAATTCTACAAAACTAATAAAATAATATAAAAAGCGTAGGTACTTACCTACTAATAAAATAAAAAGCCTGCGATAAGAGTTTTGTATTACTTACCAGCCCGAATATCTCTGAGAGAGATGATGAGAGTAAGTATTTACTAGCTGTGCCCGCGACTTCGTCCACGAGGAATAGTAACTTTGGAGGTATAGTGACGTTCAGGACTTATTTATTTATTTTAAAACTTCTGTCATCAAACATACAAACGAACTCTTCAGCTTTATAATATTAGTATAGATGTACGCCAAAACATTCACTTATATGTAAAGAATAGTGATTGGCACTAATTCTATTTTATTCACGCGTCGCGTCTGTACAAGTAGGTAATATTTAGTGTGTGTTTGTACGCCGCACGCGGCATTGTTTGATTTGCGGCGGCATCCTTTTCATAGAGCCGGCACGTGGCGAGGCGGCGCGGTAAAGCAAGAAACGTACTATAAATAAAGGAATTATTTTAATTCCAGTCATTTCCAATTGAGCTGTGCTTCGAGTCTAACTTGATAATTGTTTTTACTAATTCTCGTTGTTTTCTAAAAACGTATCACGTGTACAATTTAATATGAGTGACGAAGATTCAAATTATTCTAGTCCGAGTAACGAGAGTTTGAGTCACAGATCTAAAAGACCCAAAAGCAAATTTGAGGAGTTTTTCGAAATAATTCATGCATCCCAAACTGCCTTCTGTAAATTGTGCCAACATAAAAAGATTGAAATAAAAATGAAAAACAGAAACACTTCAGGCTTAAGGAAACATCTAATATCTTTCCACAAAAAGGAATCAGAAATATTTCTTCCTGTTAAACCAAAATTAAGTGGAGATATCACAAGCTTTTTAGTAACCGCTGGAAGTGGACAGGTAAGAATATTTTTTTAACAGTTAAAAGAATTTTAACTCCGCGTAGCTATTCATGCGATACTTTCAAAAACGCCATTAACTTACGTAAGTATTTTTGAGTTAGTGGTGTTTTCACAGTTTTCATCTAGGGGTGCGACATATTAAGTATGTAATTATCGTCTTAAATATTTTTTATAAACACCCATATTTTCAGTTAATCGGCCAGTAACAACTAAGTACTTTATTTTGGTAAATTACAGTACAGTGCAACCTTAATATAACAAATATCAATTTAACGATTTTCTCGATTTAACAACAACAAACCTCCTCCTCTTATACGCTCAAACCTAATAACACAAGATTTATTGTTTTGTTTCAGTCGGAAAACAGCAGTGACAACATCACGACAGCTACAGTTGATTGGGTGGTGAAAAAATATCTTCCCTTCTCATTTTTCGATGACGAAGCTACACAAGTATATTTTCGACGTATTTGCCCTAATATGGTGTTTCCTAAAAGGTCTACACTTAGAAGGAAAGTCAAAGAGCGATTTGAAGAGCTCCAATTGAATCTCAAGGAACGACTTCAACAATTATCATCTAAAATGTCTTTTACCATTGATGGGTGGACGTCAATTGCTGGTAGGAGTTACTACGGGGTTACTATTCATTATATAGACAACGCATGGAAGTATCAATCTGTAGTTCTTGATTTTATACCATCACGCGGTCGACATACTGGGGAAGATATTGCAACGATTTTCCATGAATGTTTATTGGAATATGGCATAATTGATAAAATACAAGGTATCACGGTCGACAACGCAACTGCAAATACCAAATTCATGTATGAACTGGGCAAACAGCTGCCGCCACACTTTGATTCAGACAATCAACATTTCCGGTGCTTTGCTCACATTTTAAACCTTGGTGTACAAGATTTATTAAAGACCTTAGCATTACACTGTGAGTCTGACACTAACGCGCAAGATCAGCAGTACGAAGACTATGCAGACGAAACTGAGGATGAGGAAGATGAAGAATCTGCACCAAATATTGCTGACTCGCGTACATCTGTAACAAAGTTACGCAGTATTTCCAGTAAAATAAAAAGAAGTGAGATAGTGAAGAAGAAGTTTCAGTCTGCTTGTGAAGCAGCTGGCGTGCCATCAAATCTAAATGCCATTCTTGACTGTCCAACGAGATGGAATTCCACACATGATATGATTGGATTTGGTTTAAAAGTGAGAGCGGGCATTGACATATTGTGCAGTTCTGTCACCGAATTAAATGATTTTCAAATCACAGCTAATGAATGGCAGGTACTCGAAAAATTACATAAATTTCTAATAAACTTTAAACTTTTAAGTACAAAACTTGGTGGAGACAAATATGTTACATTACCGCTAGTCATTGTATCATTCAATCTCTTGCTAGATAAAATTGAATCCATGGTAAAACAGTTAGATGAGAAACCTAATCGATCTGAAGTGGATGAAAGGCTCATTCTAGCTTTCCAAGCAGCTCGAGACAAAATGCTTAAACATTACAAGAAGAGCAACTGGATTTATTGTACTTCTTTAATTTTAGACCCAAGGCATAAGGCTCAGACTTTTGACCTGACAATGTGGGGGAAGCAACTTAAAACAGAAAGTCTGCGCAAGTTCAATGAACTTTATGAAGAATATAAAAGTCTACACTCACTGAACAAATCTCTGGAATTACCAGAAAAAGAAAATAAAGTATGTGATGAAGATGAAGACGTAATAGACTTTGATAAACTCTATGAATGTCCCTCGACGTCATCTGGATCTTGTCTTCAAGGCTTAGTGATAGACGAGTTGGAGGAGTACCTGAGAAAACCAAGAACTGCCAGCTCGGAAGACATTTTAGATTGGTGGAGGACGCATGAGACAGAGTATCCGATTTTATCGAAAATGGCCCGTGATTTTCTCTCAATACCTGCAACTTCAGTACCTGCTGAGAGGTTATTTTCTAAAGCATCATTAGTAATTAGAAAACATAGAAATAGGTTAAGTGATGAGTCAGCCAGATGGTTACTTTGTATTAATTCTTGGTCAAAAAAAATTATATAAAGTATCATAACCTAATGATAAAGCTGTTGATTTGTGTTGTATTTTATTTTTTATTCAAATAAATGATAAATCGTAAACTCTTTTATTAAATTTCTTATAAGTTGAGGGTTCAATCTCTTTCTAGACAGATAAGTATTGTTCTTTAAAATACAGTCAAGTTATTGTAATTAATTTGTTTTTTTACATGTTTTAGCAAATGTAAGCTTATAAATCATAAATGTTTATTAAGAAACAGTTACTTCCATGGAAAACGACATATAGGTCAGTTGATTTTTCGAATTTCTTATCAAATCTTCAGTTACTTATTAATCTGCTTGATCTTTACTATGGCTATGTTAATTCAAGCTCACAATGTTCCAATTCTAATACGTTTTTCTAAGATTTAAAGTAAACTTTAATAAATAGTAATAGACTAATAGGTAATTGCAAGACTTGCAAGACTCTTGCTGCAAGACCAAGACCAAGACCAAGACTGGGAGCGCAAGACCAAGACCAAGACCAAGACCAGGTGTATTGGCGCAAGACCAAGACCAAGACTGGCTAAGTCTCGTCTTGTTCTTGCATTTGGGCAACACTAAAGGTATGTAAGCGAATATGTTTACCTTGGACAAATAACATCCCCTGGGGACCAAAGAAATCAATAAAACAGTGGCAAACGGATGGAAGAAGTACTGGTCTCTCAAGGAGATCATGAAAAGCAAGGAGCTAAACATAAACATTAAAAGGAAAGCTTATACCACCTGTGTCTTGCCCTGTATAACTTATGGCTGTGAAACTTGGGCCCTCACTGAACAACATAGAAACAAACTAGCAGTGTGCCAGCGGGCAATGTAGAGAAGTATATTGGTGATAAAAATTAAAGATAGAATCACTAGCTCAGAGATCAGAGAAAAGACCATAATCCCTGACATACTCACTCGAATTGACCAACAAAAATGGAGATGGACAGGCCACATGCTATGCTGTAAGGTCGAAAAATGGTCCAAGCAAGTTAGCTTTGGTACCCACGGGATGGTAAGTGTAATCGAGGACGCCCCACAAGACACTGGGAGGACGAGCTCCGCTATACTCTTGGTACATATTGGACTAGGGTGGCTCTTGATCGAGCACACTGGAGAGAATTAGAGGAGGCCTTTACCAATAGGCACTCCGAAATTAGAGACACAATTTAGTTGCATTTTTGTAATTGAAATCATTTTATTAATGTACATTTTCGGAGAAATAAAGGCTATTTTTATTATGAATAAGCAATTACCTAATTTAGTGAGCGTCCTCTCCTTATCAGTATCTTTGTCAATGTTGTATTGACCATGACGAATCATGATCAAGTGTCTGACAGCCTTGCTTTTGGCATTCTCCAGCTTTTCATTGTATTTGTTGTCATCCTCTTCATTTTTCATAGGCTTAGTCCTTTTTATTAATGATTCGGGTGATCGGCTGTAGAAATAATAATAATATTTATTTCTCAAAAGCACATAGGAACATAGAAATTAATATCTACATTTTTAAATTAGTTAGAAACAGATACATTTTGTATTGTTACTCATACAATTTTTAGGGCACCTTGCCACTTAAACTAGGTAAAAACCTGTAACTTAAGCAGCAATTTTCAAACATTTTATGTTAGGAATAGTATTCCATGGAAATGTGTGTACCATATCAACAGTAGGTATGTGCAGATATGTGTGTGTGTCAAATGTTTGCTATTAACATTTTTACATTAATAAAGAGACAGTTATGCAAAAAATTGTCGAAGTAGGCTTTCTCATCATGTGAATCAACACTCACACTCTACCAGGTGTGGATACAAGGGGCAACAGGGGTAATGCACCCCAGACTTGACTAAATAACCTTTTGCTTGGGGGAATTTCAGAAATTTTGGAACTTGATTGGAGTGTTTAGACAGGCAATAGTCCCCTGTTGGTGGTGCTGGATGGTGTACTGGTGTTGAATCACATGCAACCCTCTCATGCAAGCGACTCACACTTGGAGTTGAATATAATGTTACCCCCTCAGAACAAAGTTCTGGAGTTGCACCTGCACTCTACAGAGTTACAAAGAAGAATGAGAAGTTAAAATGATTGAAGCCAGCCAGCCTCAATAACATGTTGTAGAAACGTCAGGCACAAATGTCAGTTTTGCTACTAGAGTTAGCTATTTAAAAGTCAGTTATCGGTAGATACACTTAGTTAACAGTCAGAGACCAGCCAATAGTGTAAAAGTCGTTGTTTATGAAAATAGGCCTCCCCTAAGGATAGCCACATTGACCGCTCCTGCAACACCTGCACCCAGTGGTTACCCGCGACCTTCAGCTGGTGATCATTCCATCTTGTGGGAGGCCTATCCACACTTCGCCTTCACCGCACACTTCTATCTTTGAATTATTTTCCCGCAAGTTGCTTTTTTAAATATATGATAGTATACAGGAGCCATTGATATGTTTGTTAGTGGGTAATTTTGTATTGGCATAAAAATATGTGTCCTCCGGACCCATAACTTTGCAACATTGAGGTATTAATAATTCAATTTATTAAAGGTCAAAGGTTCACCAAGGGAATTTCAATGACTGTATTTTGAAATCCCATTGTATTTCGAAATTGGGAAGAGTGATATGATGGAATAAGTAGAAAGAATTATTTAATAAAATAAATTGAAGTTTTTTATAGAACCTTTTTATTTATGGACAGGGACATGTTACTTGTTTGTAGTGCTTTCTAAAAACAGTAAGATGAACTCATTCAATCAACCTTCACCATATAAATATGGGCATAATTATAATTTATAGGACATTGCATACATTGTAAGTAACAGGTTTATAAAGGACATTGCAATTAAATATGGTACAAGATATATATATATCTAGGTTAAGAACAGAATATATGGCTATGAATTTAAACCTTGTACCATATTTAATATAAATGCAATGTCCTATAAAAACCTGTTTACTTACAATGTAATGCATAAAACAGTCATTTCCATACACTTTTGTGCCGTTTATCGGATATTTTAGTACACAAAGAAATGACTACAAAAATAGCGTTCATAAAAATGTTTACTTACTGATCCCAATTTGGATCCCACTGAACACTCGGCGTGTAATTCGTTGTCCAAGAATTGTAGACGTTGAATTTTCTCGCATTATCGTCACTTAAACAATTTATATTGTAATAGACATAGCCACCGCCAACAGCTCCTAATCCTATGAGAGCAATTTTGTGAAAACGAGACCACGTAGCCATTTTGATATGCTTAAATACTGTTTATGTTTTAATTATAAACCCTATATGCTATACATTTATTATATAATACAATGTAAATCTATTTTAATCAAATACAAAAAAAACGATTCGTAAACATAACCTCACGACATTCCCCTGTTCAACAGACGTTGTAAATTGATTGAGTGAGTTGACTGACTTCTGTCTGAGTGGCTAGTGTTGTAAAATATCGAGTCTGTAGATTGACAGTATCGACAGCCAACGCGCAATGGCTCATGCGCTTATTACACTACACTTAATCAGGGACCCTAAATTATTAAAAAGAGATGTGTAATAAGAGTTAGGGCCCTAATTCTCTAACAAATTTTCCAGGCCACCTCGATTTAGAGCCGTGTTCAGAGTAGTGTAATAGCCGTTTAAATCAAGATTGAAGAATTGTTTGCTAAAATATTCGTGCCTGTTAGTTTGAACGCATTTTAATCAGTTTCTTGCACGTGCTACCTAATTTTGTGTGTATACGTTTGTACAGTCTGCTACCTGCATCTAATTTTGATTCACTGGCAGGCAACTAACTACCAATATTTTTACAGGCTAGTGCTGCGTGTATCTTCACCCTAAGTTGTCGATTTAAATTAACTAATTTTTAAATAGTTTGCGATAAATTTAAAATACGGATAGGTATACTTACTCAAATACATACTTGAGTTTAACTTAAATTTTAAGCAAATACTATATCAATACAGCGCAATATTCACTTATAAGTAAATTAACAATACTTACAAGTTACAATAGTTTTAAGTTTCATCAACAGTATCTCAATCACAAACTATGTGGGATGAGACATGGGTTATCAAAATTCAAAGGTATCGTTTCGTTATCGAGCCTATCGATATTAAAATTAACTATAGTTGCAACACTACTTTTGGCTTCTGACGCGTGACCTAAATGCGCCTATTACACTACACTAAATCAGGGACCCTAAATCCTTATAAAGAGCGGTGTAATAAGAGTTAGGGCCCTAATTCTCTAACAAATTTTCAAGGCCATCTCGATTTAGGGCCCTTATTCAGGGTAGTGTAATAGCCGTTTAAGGTCCAAGCGATCAGTTCACTAAAATAAAAAAAAACTTCTATGACCAGATCAAATTTAACTATTATTTCTTATTACTTTTTTTTTTAACAAATGAGGATATTCTTTGTCAAATTTCGTGACCAACACAAGACAAATATTTTTTTTTATTTACTTACATAGTTTGTGTGGTGGCTTGAGTGGCATTGACAATAATCAGATTGGGAATAATCTGTCTGGCAACCCAAAGAAGTAGAAGTACCTGGGGGCCTACTATATTTCAATGATAACAAAGTTTCGAAGTTTCGTGAAAACGAAGGAATAGTTCCCGTAAACTCAAGAAATTTATTAAAACGAAAATCATGAATTTCAGTTTAAAGAAAGCGAGTAGCTACCGGCCTACTTATTTATGTACATAATACGTTTTTAGGGTTTATTAGTTTAAATAATTCCCATCAAAAACTGTAAGGGATGACCTGCTTTATGATTATTGAAAGGGCATAGGCATAGACATAGCAAAGGGGGGGTATTGCTTACCCGTCGGCAGATGTAGGTTGAAGTGACATCACATTTTCGCGCCCCAGTCTGGAAGGGGGGGAAGAGCAACAATTTAGATTAGATTTCCCTCATTGGACATTTAAGCGCATCGCAGGCTACCATTAACACATTGTGGCAATACTATAGAATACCCACTTAACGCACAAAACGGTACGCTTCTACATTCTCATACATCTCGTAGACGAGGAGATCACAGACAGGGGTAGAATGACAGATGTGTTTTTTTTTAGCGGTTTTTAGACATTGTAAGGCTGTTTTGCCACACGAAAATAAAGATGATTATACAGGCAAGCCAATAAAAAAATACATTATGGACATAGAGAACAAAATCGCGCGTAATCATTGTTCAAAATACGGCAACGTCAGTGGAAATTTCGCGGGCGCTATGAATATTTTTATCGTGTTTTATTATGTAAATTTGTTCAGTAATATAAAATTATTATAATAAAGTTATATTATATAATTAAATGGTAATTTCTGATATTTTTTTTTATCATTTACATTTATATTTTTTGTAAAAATAGTCGCTAAATGCGACAATACACCCCAAAAAACTATGTACCTACGTCATTTTATTTTCGTCATATTTAAATTAACACTGAATACTAACATGAATACACTATTGAATATGAAGCCTTATTTAAATAAACTTTAGATTGATGCCATGTAAAAAGTGTATATTTGTTAAAATAACGAATTAATTTAATAAAAACCGAGCCAGGAAACTCACACCCGGCGCCGGTATGCTTCACAGACACGAGTTTTGTATGGAGTTATTTAAAAAAAAATGGCATAAATACGACTATTTTTTAGGGGTTTCTATAACAGCTTGTATTGAAAATATTTTTTTTTTGTTTTGTAATAGGTAGCGAATTTTGTAAAGAACGAAGATTAACGCAACACTCTGAGGGCATAGTAGCAGCTCTTGAAATCCTTATGACACCAATAAAAAATGTCTCATGAGGGTGAAATAAGAGTACCTACACAAACCGCAGGGCAGCTTTGTGGCGAGCTGAATGTGCGTGGCGACACTGCGGTCCCGATGCCTCAGAGAGTCGGTCAGGGCCTCGTCTCCCGCTTGCCTTCACTGGCCGGCGGGAGTGGAACACCAAGAGCGCCCGCAGGACTCTTAACTCTGGCTTGCCTTAACCGGCCGGCCAGAGGGAGGTCACCAGAGCTTGTATGCTCGGAGGTGGAAGTGTCATTTTCAAGGGCATAACTACGGGGAAACCCGCTCACGGGCCTTCTTCGTGATGGTGAAACCGGCGCCGCACCGCTCGACACCCCAAGCTGCTCACACCCATGTTGCTCCCTGTCGCCTGTTTGGCTGTATGCCTGTGGCGGCCAGAAGGGAGGCCCTACTACCCTGGATCTAGTGAGTGGCGAGTCACCGCCTGCCCATTTGTCCGTGTGTTTTTACCATGTGTTTGCAGGGCAGGCGCCATAGTCCTTCAATAGTACCAGCTAACCATTCCACTAACACATCACCTCCATAACCCAGTTGCTTAGCTACCACTTTTTGACAATAGTTTTTACACTAACCGGGGAATGTCGTTGGGTACATTTATATAGTGTATACAACGATATTCGCCGGTTTGTGTCACATAGCCTTTAGATTAAAGTGTCTAACGGGCCTCTACGTGTTGGCTTCGGCCCCACGCACGTCTCCCAAATGACCGGGACTCCATAGTCCCGTGATATGGAAACGACATACATATTAATAATACGCTTTATTGTACACTACAAATACAAGAACAAGGTGGTATACATTGTATGACTTACATGTAGGTACAATGGGCGGCCTTATCGCTAATAGCGATCTCTTCCAGGCAACCTTTGGATGGATAGAAACAAATTATCTACAAGAAATAAATAGTGGTAGTGTACAGCATGAATAAATAATATAATTTTAGTACATTCTTTAATCCATTCGTATTTAAATATTCAATTCACAGATGTGCGGCTTTTATTGCGTGTAGCTGATAAGCTGAACTTATTATATTTATTAAACCTTTGTTTACAATATTAATAGATATTTATGTACGACTACAAACGTGACCGCATTTTGACCGCACATGGTGGCCGCCGCCGGCGCGGACTGCTTTTATAAATACAGGTATTGTGTAAAAAAAATGTACTACAGTATGTAATGTTTTAATTGTATTTTAATAAAGGTAAAATATAAGGTGCAAATATTGTCCTTTTTCCCAGATATAGAGAAAATAAGAATACAATAAACCTACAATAAAAAAATAAAAAAAAACAAAAAGTATTTAAAAAATTATTTATTTCAATATGAATATGTACGAAGTTAAAAATTACATAGTTAAATTCCAATTAAAATCCGAATAATTTGAATAAAACTAAAGCATGTACCCCAAAATACCTTGTCTGTGTAGCATACCGGCTCCCGGTGCCCAGACTTGGAATGTTTTCGATCTTACAGTTGAGATGAGAACAGCTAAAGTGTGGAACTCCTTGCCGGCGTCATTGTTTCCAATTAAATAAAACCCAGACACTTTTAGGACCAGATGCATATAGTGGGCCAAGAGCAAACCCTTACCTATCTATCTATACTAATATTATAAAGCGAAAGAGTTTGTTTGTTTGTTTGTTTGTTTAAACACGCTAATCTCAGGAACTACGGGTACGATTAAAAAAAATCTTTTTTTGTTGGATAGCCCATTTATCGAGGAAGGCTATAGGCTATATAACATCACGCTACGACTAATAGGAGCGGAGTAGCGACGAGAAATGTTGCAAAAACGGGGAAAATTTACGCATACGAAGTTGCGCGGGACAGCTAGTTATAAAATAAAATCCTTTTACAATTTGACCGCCCCTCCCCTCTTCTCCTAAAAATAAACCTACAGGCTTAAGTAGGCACGAAGTGTACCTAATTTGCGGTTTGCTTCCTTTCATTTGCAAAAACAATAAAAATAAAAGTACAAAAATAACCCGTGTCAATATTTATTATACTTAATAAAGGTACGCTTTTTTTTTCATTTAGTACAGTTACTTTTTTCTGGGATGTACAAATATAGGATATCCGTTTAAAGAAACAGCTGATATCGCCATTATCACTCGCAGGTCGTTGTAGGTCTCAGGTGATGTGACTTCGAATTCCCTTAGTACCCTCACACTTATGGTTTTTACGAACTTGGCGCCGAAGAATCTTCCTGCAAGATACACGATTTTCATAGAACTTTACTGTAGGTACCTATAGATATCGTAGATTCTATACAGCTATTATAAAATATTTTTTTTTTTTTTGAGAGCAGTCAATATGATATTAAAAATTGTTTTTCAACTTTTTGTAATTTTCTTTGTAAATTTTGATATTAAGTATGTAGTCATAGATTTTACTTTCATTACAATATTGTACCGGTAAATATAAACATAAATTTTTTATCACCAATGTATCTAATACACGAGGGATCGGAACTGTAACTCCTTCATACAGGTTACTCAGTAACCTAGTTAGGAGCGCAGAGCTGCACCCAATATCATTGTAGAAAAATAAATATATAATAAACTTTTAAACTATGTAACCAATGTAACCAATCGATATATAGATAAATGCTTACACCGGCCAACAGACAGATCGGCGTAAGGTCGCTCCTACAAAAGTGGGGAGGTGTACAACAATTGCTCCACGTCAAGTTAACTACATTTGCAACACAAAAGTTGCTTACTTTTTAGAATTTAGCTATTCTAAATTGAAAAAAAAAATGCGGTCACTTCTTGTGACTTACACTTGCCCCCCCCCCCCCCCCCACTTCTGAAAAATGATACATATATCTATGTAATATGATATTTGGTAAATGTTAATGTAAAATAAAGAGTATCTCACCCAAACAATCCATAGGTCCTAAACTAAAAGGAATGTAACAATTAGGGTTCCGTTTCCTCATATTCTCTGGCGTGAACCGTTCAGGGTCGAAGGCATCAGGTCTGTCCCAATACCGAGGGTCTCGATGCATATTGAATATCGGAGCTACGAATGAACAGCCTGCCGGTAGGGTGCATGTGCCTGAAATATTATTTTTAAAGTCAAAAAAAAAAACCTAAAATAAAAGTATTTCAGAGTTGTGAATATGGAGGCAAACTGATCGGCCTGTTATCATCTTGTATCGTAATCTAGTCAATTATTCATTTAGCGCTAGGCATACAGCGACACGGCCGCCGGCCTCGCTCTTTCGCACACAACTATTACTTCACAGTGCGCAGGAGCACAGGACAAAATAAAGTCGAATATTCATTCGTACATAATATGTTAGATTACGAATACCATAACATTTCTCCGTAATTTACACATATCGTACCCTGTAAAGTATACCGTATTAAGACATATCTTTAGATTATAACTATTTATTATACGGGAATTAACGTGCATTCGACCAGGTTGCACCGGCCGTGGTCACAAGCGGACGGCCGGTCGAAACGTCAAGAAATTTTAAGGTAAACAATGCGCTTTAATTCCCGTATAATAAATGGTTATAATCATGAAACGCGAAAGTTTAAAAGTTAGTATATCTTTAGAGTTCGTTTTTTCATCTACTAGAAGAACTCTTTGGCTAGGCACACGTTTATTTTTGTGTCCCAATTTTTAAGTTTTATAAATATTTTTTTGACACAGCCGAATCCTGATCCACGTTATCTATTATGTACCCTTAACAAGAAATCAAAAGCAAATCACCCTTTAAGCGCATTTAAAAAAAAAAGGTTTTTAATTTTTAATCCCCAACAAAATACAGGACCTGTATTATTTTTTTATTTATTTTTTCTGTTTAATGAGGTAGTTTTTGGGTTTGTTGGATGAAAAACGGATCAACATTTTGCAATTAAAAGCGCTTGTTAAAATAAACACTCTCTTTCAAATAAAGGTTCATAAGTTTTTTCACTTACTTATATCAATATCCTCATTAACGGTCCTCTGCAGCATGACACCGATGGGGAACAGCCTCACGACTTCTTTAAACACCATCTCTAGATATGGCATATGTTTGAAATCCTCATCCGATACTGCTCTGTCTTGATCTCCTATTACTCTTTTTATTTCTGCGTATAGCTTTTCCTGGAAATATTTTCTAATGTTATAAGTTTTTTAACATCAACAAAAGAGATGAGAAATTTTATATAGTCAGGGCTACAGTAGTACAGGGACCTATTCTAATGAAATAAAAACGAAGTTTCGATTAATAATGAGGAGGTAATATGCCGTTGACACGCTGGAAAACGAGGTCAAAATGGCCGGCCTAAACTGGGTCCAAACAGTACAAGGAGGATACCTTCACCCAAAGTAGGGATTCTTGCTTAAAGAAATTACAACACAGATTTAAATAATTTAAATTACAATAAAGTTTGTTACAATAAGTTATAAAACATTTAACTAGACTAGAAATAAGTTTATTTTGTAAATAATTGTGACTTTAAAATAGTCCCCGTAAACTTCCCTGTAAACGAAATTCATAAACTTTCGTAGTCTGCCATACCCAGGATTATTTTTCGGGGGGGGGGGGGGTAAAGTACGGTAACTTTCGGAGGGGGGTCGGTGAGGTGGTTCAATTGACTAAACACCGGCCAAATGTGTACTGTGTACAGTGTGGGTCTACCCTTTTGCAATTTCGTAGAGGGGTACCACCCCTCCCCACTAACAACTACAAACTCCCCCCCCTGAGTACGCCCATGGATCTAGGGCAGTGTTCCACAAACCACAAATTCACGGTACTTACATCCATGTACCTAAGTAGTAGGTACCATATATTTTTATTTTAATATTTACCTCAACCTTGTATAAAGTTTTTTTTTTAATAAATTGATCTCCACGGAACACCAGTGTGCCGCGGAACACTGATCTAGAGTTCTCTAGTTATCCTCGACTTAACTGTTCTTATGCACGTTTTACGCGCCTTCAGGAGCCATTGCAAGGGCCGTGAGATACGATTTGACGGGACACACGGTTCCATTGTTGTTACTCCTTTTAATCATCAGAAAATGCCAGGAGTAACCTTCGTAGGGCCTCGCTCGAGAAATGCTCAAATAATCATCACTTCCAGACACGGGATCTCGGAATGCCTTCCGAGCAAAGTGGCGTTAAATGAATGCTCTCGGTATTTAGTGCAATCATTCTGCCCAGTTACGCCACACAGCACTACAACACCCTTAATCACTACATAGTTTAAAACAAAGTCGCTTTCTCTGTCCCTATATCCCTATGTATGCATAAATCTATAAAACTACGCAACGGATTTTGATGCGGTTTTTTTTAATAGATAGAGTGATTGAAGAGGAAGGTTTATATGTATAATAACATCCATTATATAGTGGAGAAGTAAGGAGCGGAGCAGCAATAAGAAATGTTGCAAAAATGGTGAAAATTTACGCAGACGAAGTTGCGCGGATCAGCTAGTCTTTATTAATTAATAATATCTAGAGAGGTAAAAAAAGCACAGTAATTCCTCACCTGACACTTTGGATGATACGCCATCATTAATATTACATATGAAGCTATTTTTGCCGTCGCCTCTTGGCTCTGAAATTAACTGAAACCTTTAGAGCTGTGAAGAAAAGGCTATGAAATAATAAATGAAGGGTAGCGTGGGCATGTCCAGGATCATTTTTTTAAGAGGTTTTTTGTACTGTTCAGAATTTCGGGGCTCTTCCCGAAATTCGGTGCAGTACAAAAAAACCTCGGATTTAACTGGCCGATCGACTTACCAATTTTATCTTTTTCGGGAGGGTTTTCAAATTCCCCTAAATCCTACCTGGTTACGCCCATTAAGGGGTTTATTATTTTGACGTTAGTGAAAGTTGGATAATAAAGAGGTTTATATGGGGTCACGCGTTGGGCGATCCAGGACTTAGATTTTGGCCCCACGGAGCAACCCAGGAATTCGGCAGGAGAAGGGGAGTTAGGGGTGCAATAAAGTACATCCCACAAAGATTTGAAGATGAGCGTTATTGTGGATGGGAAATAAACCCTTAGCAGTCGGAGTCTCTATCCAGGCTAGCTTGGATTGTCACCGTCCGCTATTCTTCCCTGTCCTGACTGACTTATTTATGAACGCAGAGCCTAAACCACGTTAGCTACAAACCTAAAACTTTGGCAGTTGATGCATTTAATGTTGTAGGCATTCAAAGATTTTTTACAACTTTATATTAAATTCAAGTCAGTTTTGAAGTCAGTGCTATGAAAATTTATATTTGGCGTTTTGATTTTAAATAAAGAATACACGTATTTCAGCGATTTTGGAAACTGAGCCCATAAAGATGTTAAATCAAGGGGGGCGAACAACAGCTAAAGGTTCATTTCCGTGCATCGTGGCCGATCGCGAGCCGCGCGCGGCTTACGACAAGCGGCTGACACGCGCGACCGATACGACAATAGTCAGGGTGCGCGCGCAGCCTGCGTCAGTCATCGGCCGCGCACGTCTTTCGCAGACCTCGGAAACGGCGCCATGCATTCTCATACTCTGAGTATTGTCGCATCGGCCGCGCGCGTCAGCCGCTTGTCGTAAGCCGCGCGCGGCTTGCTATCGGCCGCGATGCACGGAAATGAACCTTAAGCAACAATATTATACCAAATGAACTTACCGAAGTAAAAATAGTAAAGGTCTCCTTCAACAAATCATCTTCATTTAATTCATGAGACAATATAAACCTATCAATTACACTCAATTCAGTGTTAGCCATCGAATCTGTTTCACAATCATTTAAAACTTTATATTTCTCTTCCATAGAATTAAGTCTGTCCACCCTATATTTAATTATCTGGGAACTCATTTCATTCATTATTTTAATGAAGTATTTCTGCTGTTGGTTTAAATTAGTTATCCAGAAGTAAGGGTCTATTTGTAGATACCACCTTGTCATTCTGTCGAAAACTATGTCATACATTCTGAAAAAAGAACCCAGAATAAGACAATTTGATGTTGTGCTTTTGGGAGATAAGTATTTAGTTCTAGTAAATAAATAATAGGTAGGGGCAAAACATTTTCGTATTTTGAATATATTGTTAGTAATGAAACGTCTTTGGTTGCACTATATGTAACTGGCTGGTTTTAATACACTGATTAATACCATTAAATGTTGACATTCTGAAGATACAATAAATAAAAAAAACTAGTTACCGCCATTTTTCAATGGTTTTTCAAGAAATTCGGTACATTTTAAAGTTTTATTACATATATTTATTTCGGGACTTAATCGCGTGAATTATTTAAAGGTACGAACCTTTTATTTACCCGACGTTTCGATCGAATTGCACTGATCGATCGATTACATAAAAGGTATAAATGCGACGAACGCCGCGAATAAAATTTGTGCGGCTTACAGACCTAATGCCACCAATACGAATAGCACAAATGTGGTTCAAGCGTTTCAAGTCTGGAAATTTTAGTGAGAAGGATGATGCTCGCTCTGGACGCCCTGTCACAGACAACATCAGTGCCATTTTTTAAAAAGTGGAGCATGCTCGACATATTAGTAGTTACGATATTGCTGAAGAACTGGACGTTGATCACAAAACAGTTTTACGTCATTTACAAATATCTGGGTCAAGAAAAAACTTGATATTTGGGTACCCAATGATCTCACTGAGAGAAACTTAATGCAACGTGTTTCCATTTGTTAAAAGGTAACAATTCCGACCCATTTCTTAAATGTTGATTACGGGTGATGAAAAATGGGTCACTTACGATAAGAATGTCGGAAAAAGAACGTGGTCGAAGCATGGACAAGCCCCACAGACCGTGGCAAAGCTCGGCCTGACTCGGAACAAAGTGATGCTGTGTGTATGGTGCGATTGGAAAGCAATCGTCTACAATGAGCTTTTGCCGCCGGGTAAAACTATCGAATTTGACCTCTACTGTCACCCTACTGATGTGATTAAAAGAAACCATTGATAAAAAATCGGTCCGAGCTGGTGAACAGGAAGGGCGTGGTGACATCATTTCATCATGACAGCGCCAGACTGCACTTATCTAAAGCCACTCAGCAAAAATCGAGAGAGCTTGGCTGGGATGTGTTGAAGCATATAGCCCTGATCTTGCTCTATCAGATTTCCACCTGTTTCAGTCACTTCAGAACTCTTTAGGAAGCATAAAGTTAACCTCAAAAGAATACTGTAAAAGCTACCTGTCAGATTTTTTTGATCAAAAATCTCAAAATTTTAACTTTTTACAGCAATGTGATCATGGCACTACCCACAAGATGGCAACAAGCCATCCATCGAAACGACACATACATATTATAAATAAATAAAAAATTATACCTATTTTTTTAATGAAAAATACGAAAATACTTTTGCCCCGACCTAATACTTTGGGAATACTCACACACCTCCGACTGGCACCAAACTAGGCAGAGCCTATACTGTGGCAACCAGACAATTGATACACCCAGACACAGAATAAACAATCATGCTTATCACACAAATATTTATTCTGAGTAGGAATCGAACCTACAACCTCTGGCTAAGCCTCTAAGCTCTCTCTCTAAGCTTGGTCTAGTTGTCGTCTAGTAACCCTGACGGTTTCTAGACGACAACTAGACCAACAAGCCAGTTGCACACACTGAAATATATTTAGACTGAAATCTATACAACGTGTTTAGGTTTAGCTCAAGCTTAGTTTATGCTGAACTGAAAATCAGATGGAAATAGGTGTGCCCAGGGGAGTAGGAGTGTAGGAGGTGGGATTTGAAATGTTGGCCCTGACATTTAAGGATCTAACAAACTTTTGTCCCGTTTGGGAAACGAAACCACTACAGTACGATCAACGTAACTTGACCGGATTGAAGTTAGGTTTTTATCACTTTCGCGCATGTCATAGAGATGCGACCCTAAATTACTTACGAAAACGACTAAATATGTTTAATCGATTAAAAATACTAACAACATTTTAATTCAACAATATAAAAACAATATTTAAATGAGGTCATCAAAGTTTAAATTTTAAACAGTTACACTTTACAAAAATAATCACAAAAAAACATGAGTTATAAAATTATGACAATGTAATGCGTAATCGCATCTCTAATTCTCTCGGTTTAGTTACCGCCCCCGCCCCCCGCTTCCTGTCACCATTTACTTCCAAAAAATGCATCTGCGCAACCACTTTTCGCCTTCTTCAGTCCGGCCTAGTTGCGTTGATCCAACCGTACCTTTTGCATAGCAGTCATGCGAACTCCCACAACGTCTAAGAGGCATTCAAGTCAGTTTACTATTATGCCTTTCCGTATCTGTCAACTCAATTAGATATAAAGTATTTTCTTACCTCGGTGTTTTTTCTACTACTTCGTGAAAATGGGGTAGTTTTATGGTCTGTTCTTTGGTTAAGCCCATGAGTGTTTCTGAAAGTAAACACTTTCATTCATTTCACAGTAGGTATTTCCAAAAACAAAATAAATGTAACTAAATTGTTTAATAATTGTTCCAACTTGTATCAAAAATCCTGAGACCCGAGAATTCCAAACTTAAGTCATACAAACATTCGCTAGATTCACATCCACTTCGATCTTTACATGTTTAATCTTTATTCATCCAACATTACATTACGAAAAATGAAATAAAATATATTTTGGATCCCAAATGGTCTTTTGGATTCAGAGCACTGAAGTCGTATTATAGAGGTCAGTGTTTCAGAGGCATTTCCTGCCGCGAACGCTCCGGTTGTGGAATGAGATGCCGGGGTTTTCCCTAAAGACTACAGTATCGGGTTCAGGAGGATTTTTAAAGGGTCATTATAAAAAAAGAAGCATAAAAAAACAACGTACATGTCAATGTTTTTGAAATACTGTTAATAGAAGAGCGGAATTTTCTACTTCAAGCAATTCCTTGCTTAAAAGGCGATTTTCTTTGTAATTTAGTTATGTGAAACAGTGTAATTGACAATAAACAATTTTTTTTTTCGTTATTCCGAATGTTGCAGGCGTCTATAGGCTTCGGTGACCACTCACCACCAGAAGAGCCGTATACCTCTTTGCAACCGTAGTGATATAAAAATACTCATAAACTTAAAAAGACTACTTAACTGTGATAGTGTGATAGTCAGCCATTTAAATTCGTTATATAGGGTGTCCCAAAACTATGCCAAATGGAGTGAAAGTACCTTAATTATTGTAGATTGAACATTTTACTAAAATAAGACTCCATTTTGATTTTAAAAATAAATCGAACTGTATTCAAAGGTTTTTAAATAATCGCCTGTCTGATTCGGGATTTGAACCCGGCAAAATATGAAAAGAGAAACACCTTGTATTTTTATGACACCCATCGAAAGGGTCAATCTTAACGATTTTTTTTTCTATATCTTAAATGGATCGAAAAACACAAAATTTAACATTTGAGTTAAAATAATTATACCAAACTGCAACTTAAACAACAAATTTAACATATCAAAACTCAAATCGTGTCCTATTCTGTAATACGCAAATTAAAATATCAATATTTGTCCATTTACTAATACTAGTCGTCGCCCGTGGTCGAATTTCGACCATAATTAATTTATTTATATGTATTTATATATTTTTAAATAAGTCTAAGCATTCCGCACTTCTCTATATAAACTACTAGCGGCCCGTCCCGGCTACGCACGGGTGGGCATGGGATCCCTATTTTTTTTAGTAATTGCGACTATAATTAAAGATCTAAGCTATCCTATCTCTCAAGTTGGACCAAACTGCATATTGTGTGCAAATTTAAACGAAATCTGTTAAGCGGTTTAGGAGTCCATCGCGGACAAACATCGTGACAGGAGATTTATATGTAAAGGGTCTTTCAAATAGAGCGGGTCGATATTAATAATCTGTGGCGGCCATTTTGATTTGGCATTCGGCATCTGTCAAATCTGTTTTTTCTTATTCAGTCACTGATGCCAAATCACCATGGCAAGTTACACGGTTGAGCAGCATGTGCAAATGATAAAACTTTATTATCAAAATGAGTGTTCGTTAGTGAAAACGTTGCGCGCATTGCGCCCATTTTACGGCAGACGCGGTGGCCCTTCAAAGTCTACTCTCCAACGATTGGTGACTAAATTCGAGACGACCGGTTCGGTAAACAACCAACCAACACCTTTACGTCAAAGGAACGCCAGATCGGCCGAGAACATCGCCGCTGTACGTGAGAGTGTTCAGGAGACTCCGAAGCAGTCGATTTCTCGCCGTGCACAAGAACTCGGCCTTTCGCAGACTTCAACTTGGAGAATTTTGCGTCGGGACTTGGGTCTGCATCCATACAAGATCCAACTGACCCAGGAGCTTAAAGTTAATGACCATAGACAACGCCGTGTGTTCGCTGAATGGGCGTCGGAACGCTTGGAAGAGGACCCCGATTTTGGCCAAAAAATAATCTTTAGCGACGAGGCACATTTTTGGATGAATGGTTTTGTTAATAAGCAAAATTGCCGTATATGGGATGACCACAACCCACATGAGGTTCACCAGATAGCAATGCATCCACAAAAAGTAACTGTTTGGTGCGGATTTTGGTCTGGCGGCGTCATTGGTCCGTACTTCTTCGAAAACGAAGTTGGCGAGGCCAGCACCGTCAACGGTGAGCGCTACAGATCAATGATAAACAATTTCTTTTGGCTTAAATTGAACAATATGGACGTGAATGACATGTGGTTCCAGCAAGATGGCGCTACTTGCCACACAGCGAACGACACAATCGACATTCTGCATGAACGGTTTGCGGGTAGGGTTATCTCTCGCAGAGGTGACGTGAATTGGCCACCAAGATCGTGTGATTTGACTCCGCTAGACTTTTTCTTGTGGGGTTTTCTGAAGTCGCAGGTCTATGCCAATAAACCACATTCGACCGTTGCCCTGAAAGCCAACATAACGCAGGCCATCGCTCAGATTCAGCCGGATCTATGCAGCAGAGTCATTAAAAATTGGACCTCTCGGATTTGTGCCACCATGCGAAGCCGCGGCGGACATTTGAACAATGTCATATTTCATGCATAATGGCATAAACGGGCCTTTCAAATAAAAAATAAATTTCGTTAATATCTCACACACATCTAGTTTTATTCAATTTTAACATCGACCCGTCTTTGTTGAAAGACCCTTTACAAACTATAAGTGTGGGAAGTGGGTGGAGACACTTCACTCTAAAAAAATACCATATTAAAGCTTAATATTTCACAAACATATCCTTAGGTAAATCGAAAAATAGTCTTCATAACCTCAAAATACTTTTTACGACACGCCTCACGATGGGGTAGGTGAGAAAAAATCACATCCTCACTTTACGTGTAAGGGATCCCTAAAAATCCGGTTAATACTTACGACAAACTGCGTAACTAGTATGCTGTACTGTAAATTTATAGATATCCAACTGTTCCTTGCCCATCTTTCTGAGCCTCTCCAGCAATACGTCCACTTCTTTATTGAAGACATCAGTGTAACTCTCTATGGCTCGCTTGCCGTAGTTCGGCGTTGCAATTTTTCTATGCTTTCTCCATTGAGGTCCTAAAAAAAGTTAATAAAATAATGCCAGTTCTAAACCTGGAGCCTTACTTGACCAATGCCAATGGTAAGACCAAATCTTATCCTTTTTACGAAAACACGACTTTATAAAATATTATTCTACTAACTAACCTCTGTCTTATCTGCTTCTTATAATGATGTTAGAATTTCGTTTGAATTAGGTATAATTACAATCTAGCTTTCTAGCTCAAGGTTATACATTTTTTTTAAAGGCTACTTTCATACCTATAAGGGCAACAAGTTCTGTGCTGCGGGGGATTTTACAAACCCACAATTAACGTACTCAAAGTATCAAAACACAAATATCCTAAATACCTAGTCTCAAAACAAAAATATTTAAAATAAAGTTTTATCACTTGTAGTAATCGAATCCTCTTGCGAAATACATACTAACATACCTACTACTGTTGCCATATCAACTCATTTAATGTCCCACTGTAGGGCACGGGTCTTCTCATTAGAGCCTACTTAATAAAGATCCTGGGGTAAGTGCTATAATCGCCACGTTTGGCAAGTGGATTGGCGATCGCAGTAATTCTTTAAAGTACGCAGAGGACGTTGCTGCCCGTCCTCCGGTGTGAAATCCCTTAGTCGCCTTGACGACACCTACGGGAAGAGAAGGGTGGTACTCTTCTTAGGTCAGTACCGGTACATGGCCACTGAGCTACCCACTCATTTTTTGTGGAGCTAGAGTAGTCTTCTGATACTGAGATTCGGAGTGAAGCAGCGAAAGAAGCCTAGACCTTTAAGAAGTATGTTTTTTTTTGTTTTTTCGGCAAGCCCGCGCGAATTTGCAGCTCTCTATATACCATTATGACAAGATTTTGACAGTTAAAAAGCGGGCTTAGCGCGAAAACTAAAAAAAAAGATAGCAAATAAGGACCCAGAATAGCCGCGACGCAGCTGCGAGGAAGAACTAGTTTATCTTATACAAAAGATCATAATGCTTGACTCATCCGGTAACGATGATCGCGAAATGCGCATGAACATAACATTTATAGGCCAATGTGTAATCAGATTACTTCCTCATAGACAAGGTCATGACATTATATTTATCTAGATTACAATAAAGATATTTTTGTAACAATTTTCCTTGTTTGACGGAAAAATGACCAACTTGGGGAAATAAGCCCGAGTCATTGAGTTAGCGACTGTTTTGTCGTAAGTTAATACATACCTGATCCGCTCAAAATTCCTCCTCCGAGAACGTCTGCCATGTATTTGTACTGAGGACCTTTAAAACTGGTCTTCGAAGTTGTAAGAAGGACCTGAAAATTAACAGTTACAGATGTGGAGAAGATGTAGAGATAGGACAGACGTTATGGCAAGAAGAAACATGTATTTAAGAAGTCAGTGGCGGATCCAGGAGGCCTCAAGCCCATTCTCCCTACTCCTTCAAGTATTTGAGTGTTCTCATGTAAAACATAACTCCCAAAACTCACATTCTTGAGTGCACAGTGTGGTCAAACCACAACCCTCCAAACCCTCCACCAATTATGCATCGGTGCATTTTCACAAATTGTCTAATGTGAATAAGACAAGACTCCACAGGCGCGGATCTAGATATTTGGGGGGGCATGATTTGACTCAACCGGTCAAGTGTGAGTCGGTGGAATGAAATTTGATTCGAGGGGAACCGAAAGGGGCAATTGCCTGCCTAAACACTGCGATCCAGATTTAAAATTCTTAAAATAAACCGGGCAAGAGCATGACGGATCAAGCTCAGTGTAGGGCTTCGGAGCCGTTGTCGTATAAAAAAAAAAACAAATAAATGCATCAGGAGAAGAGCGTATGTTCATTGCACTATGTATGTTTTCGGCAATAACTCAATGACGTGAGTTTATCCGATCATTTTTAAAATAATTTTAATTTAAAGTATTTGTTAAGGGGGGGGGGGGACAGTTGCCCCTGTTGTCGCCCCTTGTATCCGCGCCTGAGACTCCAGCTTCACCTGTGAAGACATCTCCGCTAACAGAAGCACAATATCATTCATTGGGGCTTTTTTGTGCTTCTCAAATTTCTTGCTTTCCTACTAAATATTTCTGCTGGACACGATTCTTTGTCTATACTTCTGTGAGTACTAATATTATAAAGCTGAACAGTTGTTTGTGTGGTTGAACGCGATAATCTCATAAACTACTGGTTCGAATCTGAAAAAATCTTTTGGTGTTGGATAGCCCATTTATCCAGGCCGCTATATATAGTTAACCTACAACCAATAGGAGCGTACCATCAATTAAAAATGTTGCAAACACGGAGAAAATTGACGCAAAGGAACTTGCGCGGGGCAGCTAGTAAGTTTAATATAAAGTACCTATCTTGACTTCAAAGTGAAGACGTGACAAAGTGAATAATTGTGTTCTAAGGACCCAGTAGTAGATATATCTAGTTGTAATTTCATTAGGTACCCAATAAAAGTGGAAAAAAAAAATATTTACCTTAATGTCATCAGGATTGCTTATGATATAATTGAGATCTGGCCCGAGCCAAAATGTCACAACATCTCCGTAATCAGCAGCTAGACTTTTAAATACTTTAATTAACTCTGGAATAAAAAATATACAACAGTTTAAATTATAAAATCAAATTAAAGGCAAACCGGGGCCAGAAGCGAACCACCTATCTGGACTATGTTACTAGATATCAAATTCTTCTATCTCTTAATGCTTTTACGGGTTAGGCCCCCGTAGCGCCATCTAGTCGGAAGTTAAAGAACTATCACGGCTTTTGTTATTGCTTCGTTACAGAGAGCATTTTAACAAAATATGATGACTCGGGTCGGACTCGGGTTCGATTCCTGAGTCTGGATTCAAATTTTTCTATCTTTCAAAAATGCAATTATTGTATTGGCAAGAAATGCCTATAAAAATTACTTCAATATTCGGCCTGCGTCATCATAATTTGTTAAAATGCTCTCTGTAACGAAGCAATAACAAAAGCCGTGATAGTTCTTTAACTTCCGACTAGATGGCGCTACGGGGGCCTAACCCGTAAAAGCATTAAGAGATAGAAGAATTTGATATCTAGTAACATAGTCCAGATAGGTGGTTCGCTTCTGGCCCCGGTTTGGCTACGGAAGTCTCGGGTTCGATTCCTGAGTCTGGATTCAAATTTTTCTATCTTTCAAAAATGCAATTATTGTATTTGTGGGGTCTGAGGCAAGAAATGCCTATAAAAATTACTTCAATATTCGGCCTGCGTCATCATAATTTGTTAAAATGCTCTCTGTAACGAAGCAATAACAAAAGCCGTGATAGTTCTTTAACTTCCGACTAGATGGCGCTACGGGGGCCTAACCCGTAAAAGCAATAAGAGATAGAAGAATTTGATATCTAGTAACATAGTCCAGATAGGTGGTTCGCTTCTGGCCCCGGTTTAGCTACGGAAGTCTCGGGTTCGATTCCTGAGTCTGGATTCAAATTTTTCTATCTTTCAAAAATGCAATTATTGTATTTGTGGGGTCTTTGGCAAGAAATGCCTATAAAAATTACTTCAAATTAAAGGTTCATTTCCGTGCATCGCGACCGATCGCGAGCCGCTCGCGGCTTACGACAAGCGGCTGAGGTAAGTGACAGACGCGCGCGGCCGACGACTGTCGTAGGCTGCGCGCGCACTGTGAATATTGTCGCATCGGCCGCGAGCGTCAGCCGCGAGCGACTCGCGATCGGCCGCGATGCTCGGAAATGAACCTTTATAATGTTTCAGTAAGTGAATTCAGCTATAACTGTATATTTTAAGATTGTAAACTCTGTTCGTAAGTCAACTCATAACCTGATAAACAGGACTTATGACTTGTTCAAACAAGTCAGAGTCAACTCTGAGTATCTGAAGCATGTTTAGGAGGTATAGCATACGGATAAGTACCTACCAAGTGAATTTATAACTGAGCCGTCTCTAATACTTAAGTAAACCAAAGTCCTAAGGACAATCTGAGGTCTATACTCGCCACCGAAACCGATTGATCTTCTCGCCCCAGCTTGATCCTTACATCTGTGGTTCCCAGGGCGCTCACTGGTTGGCCTGTCGCATGCATTATCTTGATGAGCATCAAGATCAATAGCTTGGCGGGGGTGTCAATCGTAAGGCAAACCTGTCCTGAGGATGCCTCGTGTAGAGACGAAACATGTTTCAAAGTTTCACTTCGTGGAATGCGGTGGGAGTGAAGGAACCCTGACTACAATCGTTGGGTTACAGATTAAGGTTGAGTGGTGAGTTTTAAGGGTTACAGATTGAGGTTGAATGGTGAGTTTTAAGGGTTACAGATTGAGGTTGAGTGGTGAGTTTTAAGAGTTACAGATTGAGGTTGAGTGGTGAGTTTTAAGAGTTACAGATTGAGGTTGAGTGGTGAGTTTTAAGGGTTACAGATTGAGGCTGAGTGGTGAGTTTTAAGGGTTACAGATTGAGGTTGAGTGGTGAGTTTTAAGGGTTACAGATTGAGGTTGAGTGGTGAGTTTTAAGGGTTAAAGATTTAGGTTGAGTGGTGAGTTTTAAGGGTTAAAGATTGAGGTTGAGTGGTGAGTTTTAAGGGTTACAGATTGAGGTTGAGTGGTGAGTTTTAAGGGTTACAGATTAAGGTTGAGTGGTGAGTTTTAAGGGATACAGATTGAGGTTGAGTGGTGAGTTTTAAGGGTTATAGATTGAGGTTGAGTGGTGAGTTTTAAGGGTTAAGGTTGAGTGGTGAGTTTTAAGGGTTACAGACTGAGGTTGAGTGGTGAGTTTTAAGAGTTACAGATTGAGGTTGAGTGGTGAGTCTTAAGGGATACAGATTGAGGTTGAGTGATGAGTTTTAAGTGTTACAGACTGAGGTTGAGTGGTGAGTTTTAAGGGTTACAGATTGAGGTTGAGTGGTGAGTTTTAAGGGTTACAGATTGAGATTGGTTTTTTTATACGACTAAATAAAGAGATGAGCCGGTCGTGACTCGAGATCCTGATGGTAACCTTCACGAGCCGCCTATAGCAGTTGTACCACCCAAATCTTTGTTTGCCAAAGATCTAAATGTTACCGCACTGCGTTCCTCATTTGAAAGTTTGTAAGTCTTATTTGCCAAGTAATTTCTTGCTACAGTGCCCATCCATCCAAACACAGTGATTTGTTAACATTACTATTTCGTGGAAGAATAACTGACACTTGGTACCGACCAAGACCTATGGCTTAGACCTACCACCGGTAAAGGATTTTTTTTGTACGGCTAAAAGTGCCAAAGGACTTCATTTCTCCAGTTTTTCATCATATCAACCCTTATGATGGCCCACTGCTGGGCACGGGTCTCCCCAGTAGAACCTACTGGTATGTAGATCCTGGGGGTAATTGCCATTATCGCCACGCTTGGCAAGCGGGTTGGCGATCGCAGTAAGGCTTTAAGTACGCAGAGGACGCTGCTGCCCGTCCTCCAGAGTGAAATCCCTTAGTCGCCTTGACGACACCCACGGGAAGAGATGGGATGGTACTATTCTTAAGCCGGCACCACACGGCAGTTTTCCATGGTTGTTACAATTGTAACAATTGTGTAGGTACCAGCAAACTGGTTTTTATTGGTGAGTAATTGTGGCCATTAAAATAGGTAAGTATACCTATTTCTTTGTTTCAGTTTGAAAACAGGTTTCCAGTCGTGAATAAAGTTGCATATCTTGTCATGCAACTGTGAGTGGTCAATTGATTAATGGCTTCTATAAATTTTTTTTTTTTTTTAATTTATACACCTGCGATCAGTCGCTTAGACTATAATCAGGTAAGTTGCAAGAGGCTGTGGTTTGGCGAGATAGAGCCACTGCTCTATCTCCCCTTAGTAAAGAAGCACATCGGCTCTCTTGAGTCTTCTGATCGGGTTTGGTTGCAAGAGCAGGGTTCGGATGAATTATTAAGCGGTCCTTGTAGTTGGCTGAATATCGTTTTACTTCGTCCGAGATAGTTGCGATATCCAGGTACTTATAGATTTCTGAATTGCGAGCATACCAGGGCGCTGATGAAAGGACCCTTAAAATGCTGTTTTGTTCTATACAAATTTGAAGGTACAAAACAAGAAGAATCAAAAGGCTTCCAAACAAAGATTGTAATTGCGAAATTCTCTAAAAAACCTTTGCCAATGATATAATAACAGTCCCCTAACCGGTTTCAGTAACGGCGGCCAATATCATCAGAGCCAACTACGCAGGAGATATTTTAGTGCACAAGTGTGTGCGCAGACACAAGTGCACTATCTCTTCCCTCAGTCTCATAGTCCGATGTGACGGAAATCCGACACTGAAGAGATATTGGGCGCAGGATCGACGGCTTAACGTGCTCTCCGAGGCTAAATATTAAATGGCTAATGTTAAATCCATACTAATAATTTAAAGCTGAAGAGTTTGTTTGTTTGTTTGTTTGCTTTGTTTGTTTGTTTGTTTGTTTAAACGCGCTAATCTCAGGAAATACTGGTCCGATTTGAAAAATTCTTTTTTTGTTGGATACCCCATTTATCGAGGAAGGCTATAAAACATCGCGCTACGACTAATAGGAGCGGAGTAGCGACGTGAAATGTTGCAAAAACCGGTAAAATTTACGCATACGAAGTTGCGCGGGACAGCTAGTAATATTATAAAGCTGAAGAGTTTGTTTGTTTGAACGCGGTAATCTCAGGGAGTACTGATCTGAATTGAAAAAATCTTTCACTGTTGGATAGCCCATTTATCGAGGAAGGCTATAGGCTATAGAACATCACGCTACGGATAACAGGAGCGGAGCTGCTATGAGAAATGTTGTAAAAAGGGGAAAAATTACGCAGACGAAGTTGCCCGGGACAACTAGTTTGCAATAAAGGTAAAGTAAGGTAAAGCTTAAAGAACTAAATATTTGTAATTGTACGTAGTAAGTGACCTTTCGATTTCGGTTCGTTGAATTGACGTTATTTTTCCGTGATTTTAGGTAGATAGAAGTATCGGCGTTTGTTAGGCCCGAACATGAGATCGAAGCTGAAGCTCGGTTTTGAATGTTTTCTATCCTATAATGAAACAAAAAATGGCGGCTGCCCAAATACTACAGCAGCGAAAAATAAAATAATATCACATTTAAATACATTGCCTGCTCAAAACAAAATTGCTGAAATTGCAGATAAAAAGGTATACACAGGATTCAATGCAATTTTTTGTCATGGGAAACGCTCGTTTTAAAAAGTGTTTGAAAAAATTGGAAAACGAAAATTTCTATGTGCTGCAAAAAAAGTGTAATTAGTTATAATACAGCTGTGCTTTTATTATGTTGGTATTTTTGCCAAACTTCTTGGCAGTATATGATTAGGTATAAATGAGACAAAAGATGTAGTATAGTCTGGTTATAATTATCCAAAGGTGCATCTTATATACTAACGACTTCGTGTTGATAACAGATAGTAGAAACATTTAATAGATACTGAACGTGCGATAAGGAACATAAGATTGTGATGTAGATTGTAGATACAGCACAAACATATTGTACTGTAACAGTACACCCCCCTTTAAAATAAAATTATGGTAATAGTGTTTACAATATAAATTTGACCTAGACCTTACTAGTTATTTGCTGATGTATATAAATAATAATGCTATTGTACGCGGTGGAATTTGATGACGCCTGTTGTGGTGTGATTTGCTGACGTCTGTAATTTTGACTTAGCTGTTGCACGAGTGTTTATTATTTTTTTCCGTTAAACTCTTCATTATTCTGTCCAGTGTTTTCATTATGCCGTAAATTAGGATCACGCCGATTGTTAAAATAATCTGTCCCATTGCAACATTTCTTGTCCACCGTAAGTCCTCCTGGATCAGGTTACGGAGTTGGTCCGCTTCGTTTTGATTGAGGCAATTGTCCGTATTGTATGTTATCTGGTCCTTAGAACTTTGATTTCCCATTTTAGATGTCTTGTTGTTACGAGTAGTTGTGAATTAATGGTATATGTTAAGATCTATGTTAATATATATACGAATAGCTTGCTTATATCAGCGATTTTTTATAGACGTACTACTGGCTTTACTTTACGTCCCGATCGTGTAGTGTACGTGTGTGAATGCCTGTCGCAATCCTTTGAATCTGGCACGTAGTTTGATTCGTCATTGATCATGAAAGCTGGTTTCAATCTATCAATTGATATCACTGTCTCTTTATCCCTAATTCTAATGCAAAATGTTTTATCTGTTTTACTAATTACTGGGTAGGGTCCTTCATACGGCGGTGTCAGGGCTTTCTTAATTCTATCACACCGAACAAATACGTGTGAGCATTCTTTGAGTTCGGGATGCACAAATATAGCTTGATTGTGTTTTTTTCTTTTCGGAATTGATGTCATTTGTGTGATGTCCTTTTGAATTTGTTTTACAAACTCTTCGTACGTTGATAACTGTGCTGCTGATGACTCAAAAAATCCTCCAGGGAGTCGTATTGGCGTTCCATATGTCATCTCTGCTGAACTATAACCTGTGTCTTCTCGCAAGCTACTCCGCAACCCGAGTAAAACTGTTGGAATTTCTTTTAACCAATTTTCGTTGGATTCTCTTGTCATTAACGCCGCCTTTAAAGTTCTATGAAATCTCTCTATCATTCCATTGGATTGTGGATGATAAGGTGTTGTCCTAATTTTATGTATTCCCAAAAATTGTGAGAGTGACTCAAATATTCTTGATTCAAACTGTCGGCCTTGATCCGTAGTAATGCGCAATGGACATCCAAAACGAGTAATCCATCCTTCGAAAAGTGTCTTGGCTACTGTTTCTGCAGTTATATCTTCTACCGGAAATATTTCGGGCCATGACGTACAACGATCTATGATTGTGATTAAATATCTCTTCCCTTGTGAAATCGGAAGTGGTCCGACGATGTCAATATGTAAATGTTCAAAACGTTGCGCTGTCATAAATGTACCAGGAGGTGATATCGTATGTCGTTGTATTTTTGATTTTTGGCAGGCTATACATGATCTACACCAATTATTGATATCTTTGTTCATATACGGCCATAAATACCTTTGGGTTATCATTTTTCTCGTAGTTCTTTTTCCTGGATGGCTCATACCATGAATGGTATCGAAAATTTGTTTGCGAAAATGCTTTGGTAAGTAGGGGCGGCTTTTTCCAGTAGACGTGTCGCAGGTGATGTTTATTGTGGAACCCGGAAGCGTAATGTTTTTGAATTTTAATCTTTTATTGTCATGTAATTTACTTAGTTCATTATCTGTTGATTGACATTTTTCCAATTCAGCGTAATCGATAGGTGATGGCACGTATATTTCCTCTATTCGAGATAAGGCATCGGCGGTAATATTGTCACGTCCGCTTATGTGTTGAATGTTGGTACTGTATTGTGAAATGAAATCTAACTGCCGGACCAATCGCGGTGTATCGTTTGATGATGGTTTTTGGGAGAATGCGTATGTCAAAGGTCGGTGATCCGTAAATATTGTAAATTCTCTTCCCTCGATTAATCTGTGAAAATGTTTGACGGCCATGTATATTCCTAACAGCTCCCTGTCAAACGTAGAATATTTTTGTTGAGTTTCGCTCAATTTTTGTGAAAAAAATCCTAATGGTTCCCAATTGCGTCCGGATTTTTGTTGTAAAATTCCACCAACGCAAGTAGCACTAGCGTCGGTCATGAGCGCTAGTGATGCGTTGCGGGAAGGATGCGCTGTTAACACTGCGTTTTTCATGCTTTCCTTGCATTTTTCGACCTTGCTGAATTGCGTCAATATCTATCTGTAATTTTGCTAGCTGGGCTAAAATGCATGCTGTATTGTTGTCGTTTGAAGTGTCGTTGCTAACAGCTGATATTTCGGTTACTTTTGAATTCATTATTATTTTGTCTGCAATTTGGCTCAGTTTGTCAATTTCCATGTCTTCCGTAACTGCTAGAACCGTAGTAACTGATGTTGGTAAAAGCCTAAACCATAGTAGTTTAATTGTTTCGTCACTGATTTTTCCTCTCCCGAGGACTCGCATTTGACGTAATAACTGCGAAGGTTTTTGATCACCGAGTTCTGTCTCTGATATTAATTTTTGAAACTGTCGCTGTTCTGTTTCTTCGTAACAATCAATTAAACGTTCCTTGATGTTTTTGTATTTATCTGTAGTCGGTGGTGAAGTGATTAGGTCACTAACTTGTAGTATTTCTTCCTTGGATAACTTTGCTATTACTGTACAGTATTTGTATTCGTCTCCTTGCTTCTGTGGTGCTAATATGGCTTCTAGTTGCGTGAACCATAATCTTGGTTGGTCTTTCCAAAATTCCGGAATGCGGGATAAAACCGAGGTGCCAGCAGCTACTTCAAGTGTTCCTTGCTGATTTATGTTCGCCTTGCACGGTGATTGTGCCATGTTTCTTGCTGCGTATTCGTTCGTCGGGGTCACCAATTTGCCAAACTTCTTGGCAGTATATGATTAGGTATAAATGAGACAAACGATGTAGTATAGTCTGGTTATAATTATCCAAAGGTGCATCTTATATACTAACGACTTCGTGTTGATAACAGATAGTAGAAACATTTAATAGATACTGAACGTGCGATAAGGAACATAAGATTGTGATGTAGATTGTAGATACAGCACAAACATATTGTACTGTAACAGTATTGAAGGGTTTGTGCGAACTGTCACGGCTTAATAATAAATAAATTCATACTTGTTATCTACAAACTACATTCATATTAAAATCTATGGTGGGGCATGCGCGGAGTCCCCCACGCACAACGTGGCGGCGCAGTGAAGAGGTGCCAAATAATGACACTCTTCCATAAACGTTTATTTATTGTATTTGTGTATATTGTGATTTTTTAAATATTTTCTGTGTAAATATAGTGTAAGTGTATTTTTATGTTACCTAACCACAGCGGCAGTAACGCGGATGTAAGTCAACCTTCCACGTCCCTAGTGCGTTGTCCTAACTGTCCCCAAGCCCGGTTCTTTAAAGGCGAACGGGGCTTGAAAGTACATTTTGGTAAAGTCCACAAATCCCAAAATGTGCTTCCAAGTCCAACATCACTATTCACTGAACCACCAAGGCCCCAAATTCCTTTTTGGCAAATCTTATCAAAATACAAAAATTCAGTTCCGGTTTTAAAGAGAGTTCCCCGTGGTGCGAGACCTTCAGTGGCTCGAAATCTGGCCCACTGCATAGGTCTTGTTTTACGGGAGAATTCTCAAAGGGCTTGGGAACAACTACTCACATTCCCTTACCGAATTCTGCATGTAAATAATGACCAAACTACCAAAAAAACTCTTACAACTCAAATTAAAGAAAATTGCAATAGTCCAGCCAACATTTCTGAACCTGTTTCGATAACTTTTCATAAAAATTCAAAATTTTATTACGTAGAAACAAAGCTAAGGGAAGGTGATATAAGGGGAGCCTCTAGGCTTTTATTTAGCAGCGACGTGGTGGCGCCTTGTTCTGCAGAAACGCTCACGGGTCTGCAGAGCAAGCATCCAGCGCCAAGGGATGATCTTTGCTTCCCCGAGCCGCCTGACTCTGATGCGGAATGCATATGCGTCACTGCCAAGGACGTATTGACAGCCGTCGGCTCCTTTCGAAGTGGCTCTGCTGGAGGAATAGATGGCTTGACACCTCAACACTTAAAAGACCTCTTGAGCTCAGGTGCCGGAGAAGCTGGCAATGCTCTCCTGAAGGAGTTGACGGCAATGATTAACCTAATGCTCTCCGGCGATGTGGACGATGGCATCATCGATGTCTTGTATGGCGCCAATTTATGCGCCCTGCGCAAAAGTGATGGTAGCATTCGTCCAATCGCCGTTGGGTGTACGTACCGGCGTTTGGCAGCCAAAATGTGTTGTACATATTATAGAGAGTTTTTATCGAGCAAATTCCAGCCTCTTCAATTAGGCTTCGGCTCGCGAGGAGGCTGTGAGGCTGCCATACATGCCATGTCCACCTACCTTGGCTCGGGTAAGGCAGAAGTCATTTTGAAGGTTGACGTGAAGAACGCCTTTAATTCCGTCAACCGGGATACCTTGTTGGCACAAGTAAAATTAGAAACCCCCAAAATTTATTAATATCTCTGGCAGTGTTACAGGCACTCTTCAAAATTAGTATATAAGGACAACCTTTTGAGTTCATCGGTAGGATGCCAACAAGGTGATCCTCTAGGGCCAGTCATTTTTAGTTTGGCGATTCATCCCATAATTCGGCAACTAAATTCTAAATTTAATATTTGGTACCTGGATGATGGGACCCTAGGGGGAGACGTTGAGACAGTATACAAAGACTTGGCTTTTATAAAAGATAAATTCAAAGGTATTGGTTTAGATTTAAATTTTAGTAAACGTGAAATATTCATGAATGATAAAATAGATAAAAATTTGGTTATTTCTAAATTTAATTGTTTGGCTCCAAATCTTAAAATTGTAGATAATCAATCTCTTCAACTCCTAGGGGCCCAAATTTTAGAGGAGTCCTATGATTCGTTCGTAGAGGAAAAAATACAAAATTTTTGTACAGTCTCGGACCAACTTCTTCAAATTAATATGCATTCGGCTTTTACAATCGTTCGATATTGTCTTTTTGTTCCTAAATTCACATACGTACTCAGATCTACTCAATTTTGGAAACATCCTGAGCTTTTGGGTAAACTAGACAAAATTATTCATAAAACCCTGTGTAAAATTTTGAATGTGGCTTTGAACGACCGAGCGTGGCTTCAAGCGTCGTTACCCGTTCGCTTTGGTGGCCTCGGCGTTCGCAAAATTTCTGACGTTAGTTTACCGGCGTTCTTGTCCTCACTTCACAGCACTGAGGAGTTAACCAGGAAAATTTTAGAACCTACACTGGCTAGTTCTGAAGTCCGGTGCAAGTCTGAGGCCTTGAACGCTTGGAAAATGGCTTGCCCAAACTTTGATTTGCCCACCAACCCCTTCGCCCAGGGACAGTGGGACGGCCCGCTCTGCTGTTCAGTAAGAGAATCCCTTTTAAATACTACATCAAATCTTTCAGAGCGAGCGCGCCTGCTGGCTGTGGGTGAATGGGAATCAGGTGTTTGGCTTCAGGCTCTTCCATCGTCCAACATAGGCACTATGTTGGACGACACCACGTTCCGCATTGCTGCCTGCTTGCGTTTAGGTGCCCCATGTGTTTCTCCTCATCGATGCCACTGTGGAGAAGCCGTAGGCAGCCTTGGGCATCATGGTCTATCATGCAGCAGGAGCGCAGGCCGCATATCACGACACGCTAGCCTAAATGACATCATCCGTCGGGCTCTTGTCAGCACTGGTGTGCCAGCAGTTCCTGAACCTAATGGTTTGGCGCGCAGCGATGGCAAGAGGCCGGACGGTATGTCTTTGCTACCTTGGAAGATGGGAAGACCTTTGGTGTGGGATGCAACCTGTGTCGATACCCTAGCGCCTTCCCATCTTCCAAACACTGCGAGCTGTGCCTGCGCTGCTGCTGCATCTGCGGAGACTCTCAAACGGCGCAAATATAGTAATCTAGTCGGAGATTACATATTTGAGCCGTTTGGGGTTGAGACGCTAGGGCCATGGGGTCCAAGTGCTCGCCTCTTATTCAAAGACATTTCCCAGCGTCTTGTCAGTGCATCTCGTGACCAGAAGGCTGGCTTTTTCTTTGCACAGAGAATAAGCATTGCCATACAACGAGGCAATGCTGCCAGCCTTCTGGGCACTATACCGGTAGACATCGATGGGGAGGAATTCTTTGACGCCTAACTCTTTTTTGTAGTTTACTAGGTAAGTTGTAAATAATGTTAATAGTATGTATATAGTTCGTACGTATGGTTATCTAGCTTGTAGTTATTAACATTGTAAATTTTAATAAACAATCCTATAATGTGGAGTATTTTAATATTAACTATTAAAGAAAATCTCTATTTTCCAGCTTCCTTGTGGTTTAATACCGCTTTAGTGCGCTTTATTGTCACAAATGCGATGTAGACAGATTGAATACTATAGCATTATTAATAACTATTACGTATAAATTAATTGGCTTGTCAAGTTCTAGTAATCTATGTTGACTTTTCATATTAAGCGTGACTTCTGATAATGACGTTATGATACAAGTATGAATACTTGTATAACAATAAAATACCACTAATAATTGGTAGATGGATGTTACATGTCTTCGAATTTTTGATTGCCTCACTATACTTTAAATGGATTCTACGTTATGAATACCTTAGTACTAATCTATACTAATATTATAAAGCGGAAGAGTTTGTTTGTTTGCTTTGTTTGTTTGTTTGTTTGTTTAAACGCGCTAATCTCAGTAACTACTGGTCCGATTTGAAAAATTCTTTTTTTGTTGGATAGCCCATTTATCGAGGAAGGCTATAGGCTATATAACATCGCGCTACGACTAATAGGAGCGGAGAAGCGACGAGAAATGTTTTAAAAACGGGGAGAAATTACGCATACGAAGTTGCGCGGGACAGCTAGTCTATACTAATATTATAAAGCGGAAGAGTTTGTTTGTTTGCTTTGTTTGTTTGTTTAAACGCGCTAATCTCAGTAACTACTGGTCAGATTTGAAAAAATCTTTTTTTGTTGGATAGCCCATTTATCGAGGAAGGCTATAGGCTATATAATATCACGCTACGACCAATAGGAGCGGAGCAGCAACGAGAAATGTTACAAAAACGGGGAAAAACTAAATAACTAAAAGCTGCGCGGGACAGCTAGTAGTTTAAATAAAATTTGATATTAATAGCTACCTACCTATGTAATATATGCTTATTCCTACGGGCGCTTCCTTAAAATGATGTTCCACCAATAAACCAAAATAAATGCCTTACAGGTATTTTTTTTTGGCCAAGGGGGTGCACTTGCACCTCCATGACAGAAAAAAACTCGGCTGCCGATACCAATGCCTCTACTTTAAACGAATTTTCTTCGATTTACATACCTTCTATTCGTAAGGTTTTTACTTTTAATTATATCCTTTTCCTATAACAATGTTTTGTCATTATATAATTTATATATGCTATATAAATCTGTACTATGTCTTCGCATTTATATGTTATAGCTCACACTTCCCCAAAGTCGGTCGGCAACAAAAGGACATCTATACTAATATTATAAAGAGGAAAGATTTGATTGTTTGTTTGTATTGAATAGGCTCCGAAACTACTGGACGGATTTGAAAAATTCTTTCATCGTTGTGAAGCTACACTAACCCCGGGTGACATAGGCTATTTTTTATCCCTGTATTCCCACGGGAACGGGAACTACGCGGCTGAAACCGCGAGGCGTCCGCGAGTCCTAAATATAGGTATAATCTGATAATCTACATTTTATAACAAATAAAAAATGTCAAACAATGACTTTTATAGGCAATTTTTTGAGACCTTGGGTTACGTTATTGTAATGTTCATAGGGATCTGTAATTAAAAAAAAATACATCATATGATATGTCAGTCGCTGATAATGTAACTTTTTACTGGTGAAAGACTTTTTTAAATGGGATAAGGGGGTTAAGCGTAAAAGCGTAACGAACAAACAAACACACTCATTACAAAGCTGAAAAGTTTGTTTGTTTGTTTGTTTGAACGTGCACGTCAAGAACTACTGGTTTGAATTGAAAAAATATTTTACTTTTGGATATCCCATTTATATACGAAGGCTATAGGCTATATAACATCGCGCTACGACCAATAGGGACAGAGCAACAATTAAAAATGTTGCAAAAACGGGAAAAATTTCCGCGGGTCAGATAGTTTATAATATATTTATTTATTTATTTATTTATTTTCTCTTAGGAAAGCTTACAGACTAATACAATTTTAGTATTTATACAGTTACTTGATAAACATGTTGCTAATAACAAGCTTTCACAGATGCATTTTAAAGATTATACAATTCAACACAAAAGCAGATCACGGAAATAACAATTTAACAACAAAAAAAAATATATATAACAAACAGAAAAAAAAAATTAAGTATACAGAAAATCTAAAAGGAAACCCTACCCACCCTACCGCTACCATATGTATAGTATATAACACCACAGCCAAGGTCGCTACTCGCTATCAAAAAATAGTTTAGCCAAGAGATTACCCGCAACTCTCGCGCTAGTACAGAATAGGTCTATGTTTAATTCACTGGGTAATTGGTTAAATTCCCTCATACCACGATGAAAGAAGGCATTGCGTCTATAGTTTGTACTTGTGAATGGTACATCTAGGATTGGACGCTGCCGAAGGCCAGTTTGATGAGTCCGTAATCCTAGTTTTGCAATAAGCTCGGGACAGTCAATTGAACCATTTGCGATCTTAATCAAAAAACATATATCATTGATGTAACGCCTACGGTCAAGAGGCAGAAAATGGTATCGCTTGCAACGATGGTTGTAATCACGTGAGTAAACCTGTGCCTTAAAGTCCAGGTAACGCATGAATTTTCTCTGGATGCCCTCTATACGGGACCTGTAAGTCTCATATTGAGGGCTCCAAACCTGAGAAGCGTAATCCAAATGACTACGCACAAAAGAACAATAAAGTATTTTGATTGTTTTGATAGATCGGAAACAGGCGGAGGTCCTCAAGACAAAACCTAGGGCTTTTGAGGCCTTCGTTACAATATTCTCTATGTGCTGGTCAAAGAGAAGCTTGCTGTCCAGTGTAATACCAAGGTCTCTAATACTGTCGACTTTAGTGACTGCCTCATTGTTTAATGTGTAGCCTAAACCAATCGTTGATTTTAGACGAGTGAAGCATACATGATGGCATTTCGATACGTTGAGTTTAAGTTTATTACGAGTGCAATATAATTGAAACCTGTTGAGATCATCTTGTAACTCATGAGTATCAGATATACTTCGTATCGTTTTATGTATCTTCATGTCATCTGCATAAAGAAGAATGTAAGAGTATTTAAAACAACTACCAATGTCGGCAATGAACAATATAAATAACAATGGACCCAGGATTGAACCCTGAGGTACTCCTGAGGGGATGGTAGTCCACCGAGAGGCAAAACCCTGAAGTACCACCGCCTGAGTCCGATTCTTAATATAGGAGCAGAACCATCGATACAGATCACCATGTATTCCGGCATAAGATAATTTATGTAACAGTACACGATGGTCAATACGGTCAAAAGATTTTTTGTAGTCAGTGTATATGACGTCAACTTGAGCACGACTATCCATTCCCTCTGATATAAATTCATGAGATAGAATTAAGTTAGATGTTGTAGAGCGCTTTCTTAGAAACCCATGTTGTTCGTTGCCTAAACTACACTTTACTGCATCATAAACATCGGTATACACTATTCTTTCGAGAATCTTTGAAAATAGACATATCTTTGATATCGGACGATAATTTTCTACGTGTGATTTATTCCCTGATTTAAAAATCGGGGTAACGTAAGCCGATTTCCAGATTTTTGGTACTATTCCTTCTGATAGTGATCTCTTAAATAGGATACATATGGGTAAGGCAATACTATCGGCACAGTTCACAATTAATATCGGTGGTATTTGATCCGGGCCTCCAGACTTTGAGAGGTCTAGGGTTTTAAGAAGATGTAAAACTCGGGATTGGCTAACATGGATGGAGTTAATAGATGATGTACTATTTATATGGCACGAATCGTTAGATACATTCTGGTCAGAGAGACCTTGGTCTGGTTCTTGAAAAGTTGCACTAAAGTAAGTAGCAAATAAGTCACTGATCGCTTCCCCCGCGGATGCTGTCATATTCTGGTATTGCATGACATTAGGAAATGCACCGGCGTTTCTTTTACTTTTTACGTATGACCAGAATGACTTAGGATTTTTTATAATAGAAGTTTCGATTTTATCCATATACGCATTGAAGCAAGAGTTTTCCAAGTCGATGGCTCTGCGGCGTAAGATAGAAAATGAGTGGTAATCGGAAATATTTTTATATGTTTTGTATTTTCGATGAAATTTATATTTCTCTTTTAATAATTTAATCATCGCGGTAGTGTACCATGGCGGGTGTGCTGACTGTTTAAATGATTTAAGCGGTACATATTTATCTCTAAGTTGATATAATTTTTTGTAGAACTTGGTAACAGCATCATCCAATGTATCCGCAACTAAGAACTCAGGCCAGTTCACCTGATTAAGTTCCGACTTGATAGCTGCATAGTCCCCACGCGAGAAAATATATTTTTTAGTTGACTTTTCTGATAGCATATTATGGTATTCTAAGAACTTAAATTCAATAATTAACGTTTTGTGATGCAAATCTATAGGTAATGCTAATGGGTTGCTACACTCAGTAACAATAGCAGAATCGTTAGAAAAAACTAGGTCCAATAATCTACCGTTTATATTCCGTTCACCATTAAATTGCGATAAGTTGCAGGTTTGAGTAGTGTCGAAAAATTCCATTAGATGTTGATTCGTGACATTGGTTGGCAATAATTCGGTATCGTTAACAACGCGCCAATCAACGTCGTTGCCAAAATTAAAATCACCAATAATTATAAATTTATCCAGTGGATGAGTCGAAACTAAATGATTTAGTTTTTGTGTAAAGTTATGCAACTGTGTGTAATAGGAGTTACCTAAATTTTCTTTACATAGATAAAGAGCGCAAATATGTGTTTGATAGGTTACTTGTGGCTTCGACTGCTTTAAAATAAGAGACACCCATATATCCTCTGCCGAGCTACACCATTCCCGCCTCTCAATTGCAGCTATTTCACTTTTGACGGCTATTAAAATTCCACCACCCCTCTTTTGGGCCGTACGAGAGTAATCGCGATCGCGTCTATATACAAGGTACCGACCATCAAATAGTTCACTATTATGAATATCGTCAGCTAGCCATGTTTCAGTGAATACAATAATATCGTAAGAGTTAAGACATACGTTATTAAACAAATTGGTCGTTTTTGTACGCAAACCACGGACGTTCTGGTAATAGATGTTAAGAGAAGCCATTGCACTTTTTTACTATAATATCATTGAGTGACACTATATATGTTACAGATTGAGTAAATATTTTCAAAGATATTAAGAGTAATAAAATAAAGTAAAATAAAAAAAAGAAATTCTTATTACTAAGAATGTGGGTAGTGCGCAAAAAGTTACACGGACTAGGAACAGGAAAGACACAGTGTATATCCCAAAATAAAGATGGAATTACCGTTACTAATGATTTGCAAATCGAGACAAACGTCCAAAACCGGCAGCAAGGTAGGCATGACGCATCGCTGCACGTTACAATCACTAATGATGTGCCTCGAAAATACAACCCAAATGAACTAGATATAAGATCGCAAATGTAAATAACTGTCGCAAAAATATTAAAGTAATATTTTAAAAACTTACTGACTGGCTCTATACATAGAGCGTTATGGAGAACGAGAGTAGCACGCTGTGGTATGCGGTTCCCTAACTGAAGTGTCATAAAACCGTTTAAAGTGATTATGCTGTAGAAACAACTAAATGCATTTTGTGTATTAAATAAGTTACATCTAAAAATAATTAAGCTTTTTTCGATAGATCTTTTTCCGATTTCACTAATATGACTGGGGACGTGTCCGTTTTTATAATTAGGATTAGATTTTAATATTTAGGATTAGCTGTTCTAGTTGCCCGTGTGGATGACTTTAGCTTGTTAAGTGTTGATTTTTGCTTTCAAACGCTAAAAGACGTGTTTCTTTATCCATAAAGACAAATTTAAACCTGACGAAGTTTAATAAAAACTTGCCACCCCCATTTTTACCCCCTTAGGGGTTGATTTTCAAATTATGCTGAAACACGTATTTATACTTTTAAGCGAACAAAGTTTCATACAAACTTACAACCACTATTTTACTTCCTTATGGGATTAATTTCCAAAAATCCCTTCTTATCGAATGCCTACATAAGGAACTAGCTGTCCCGCGCAACTTTGTCTGCGTAAATTTGCCCCGTTTTTGAAGCATTTCTCATTGCTGCTCCGCTCCTATTAGTCGTAGCGCGATGTTATATAGCCTATAGCCTTCCTCGATAAATGGGCTATCCAACAAAAAAAGATTTTTTTTAAATCGGACTAGTAGTTCCTGAGATTAGCGCGTTTAAACAAACAAACAAACTCTTCCGCTTTATAATATTAATAGTATAAATAGTATAGATGCGTCTTCGAAATTTTACGTCTCTGAGTTTAGCAGTTTAGGCTGTGTGTGATCCATCAGTCAGTCAGGACTTTGAATGTTATATACAGGATGGACCAAACCAATAGAGGGAGAGTACCTACCCTAACAAACCGAAAAAAAAAATCGTGAATAGTACTTAAGAGCCCATAGCTTATAAAATTACCTGTATAATGGTTTTATCCTCCTTGGCTTTTATCAAAATTTGTAATAATCTAACGTATGTCACTAGAATTGTGATGGAGAAGTTAAAGAAGCTGGGTAAAATTTGTATTCCACATTTTTCTTCACGTTTTCTTTACGCGGCAGAGACCTGGATAGTGCTCCAATTAAAAAGGGGAAGATAGAAGCTCTAGAGATGTTGTGCTGGAGGAAGAATCTTGTGGATTGATGTCCTCACCAACGTGTCCATACTTCAGGAACTAAGAATCACGCGGCGTTTATCGGCCGTAGTACAATCACGTATAATAAAATTCTCTGGACATGTCTCTAGGGGGGAGATCCACTCCACAGAGCGGCTGGTCATACAGGGAAATCTGAAGGGAATCCAAGTCCGACGACAGATATCCGACGACTAAGTCAAATCAATAGGAAGCCGCGTACAGTTGGATCAACGTAACTAGGCCGGACTGAAGAAGGCGACAAGTGGTTGCGCAAATGCATTTTTTGGAAGTAAATGGTGACAGGAAGCGTGGGGCGGGGGCGGTAACTATACCAAAAGAATTAGAGATGCGATTACGCATTACATTGTCATAATTAGTATTACTAACTCGTGTTTTTTTGTGATTATTTTCGTAAAGAAATTGTTTTTCAAAGTTTCTTTAGTATTTACTGTAACTGTTCTAAATTTAAACTTTTATGAACTCATTTAAATAGTGTTTTTATATTGTTAAATTAAAATGTTGTTAGTATTTTTAATCGATTAAACACATTTAGTCGTTCTTGTAAGTAATTTTAGGGTCGCATCTCTATGACATGCGCGAAAGTGATAAGAACTTAACTTCAATCCGGTCAAGTTACGTTGATCGTACTGTACCTAACTGCGCCAGACTGTTATTAGGGAGAGATGGCGGGGGAGCTATGTCCGCTTCATCGTTGCAGACGTCTTCACGTGACCACGACCGCTTTGCCAAGAGCGAAACGACAGAGAAGAAGAGACAAATTGTAAATCTATACTTATATAATAGAAGAGTTTGTTTGTTTGTTTAAACACGGTAATCTCAGGAACTACTGGTCCGAATTGAAAAAATATTTTTCTGTTGGATAACCCATTTATCGAGGAAGGCTATAGGCTATATAACATCACGCTACAAATAGGAGCGCAGCAGCAAGGAATAATGTTGCAAAAACGGGGAAAATTTACGCAGACGAAGTTGCGCGGGTCTGCTAGTCCTAAATAACCTTTGATCAAACCTACAATTTCCTTCGAATGCTGACTCCTAGAACCTCGCATTTTCAAATTATTTTTATTAACATGTGAAGAACTCTAGACACAGTAAGGTGAAACAGTCATACCTTTATAACCTATGTTTTTAATTATGGCTGCTGGCACTACCATTAAGTTTAATTACACCTAGCAATTAATATACGTAGTCGACTAATAATTTTCTTGATCAATTTTTCCTGGGACATGATCTAACCCAGAGGTCTACCTAGAATATAGGGTGATTATGAGTTAATAAATGGTCAGACATATTTATTTTTTTAATTATAAAATTGTAGCCACAGCTACAATGTTATTGTAGCTGGTGTTGTTGATTATTAGGAAGTGGTCAATTATTGACAATTAACGAGAAAAAATTATGTAAAAAAAAAACCCTTCGGCCAAGTGCGAGTGGTATTCGCGTACCGAGGGTTCTTTATATGTGCAACTATCCCTGTTACAACCCTCGGTGCGCAAGTATAGTAATTTTATAATTTTTATTTGTAGTTTTTTTTATTATAATATTTTTTTATCCGGGTCTACCAGCCAAATTCGCCATTGTATTTAGTAGTTCTTTGTCATATTTGACTACAATTGCAAAGTAAAATATTAATAAAAAATGATACGTAAAGACCGTATATGACAATTATGAAGTTGATTTAAAAAAAAAAATGTTGATTTGAAAACGTACTTTGTTTGTTTTCGTCGGTTAAAAAGGTAAGGCGCTATTCATATATTATGTTAGCCGATTTTGCCCAGTTTTTGAACCTTTTCCTCCCCTTGTAAAAAAATAAGAATCGATCGACTCCCTCCCTCCGTATTTAATAAAATTGGAAATATTGAACGCTTGTTTTAATTTTAATTTTTCAAAGAAATCATAATTAGCGTAACGTAACGTTTTATTTAAAACTTTATTTCTGTCGCACCTCCGCACTCGTGCGCCTTTTCAAAGTACCTACATATAATCTTAACTTATGGTTAAAGACATTTATTTCTTCATAAGAACACAATATTCGTTTATCTGAGAAAATACAGTACAACTTATGTTTAACATAATATAATAAGTGCCGGAGCGGCATTTTAGTACAATGAATAAAAAGGTAGGTAACAGAGGAGAAGGGTTAAAATTTTTCAGAGGTAACCCGATACAAAAATATATCTCGCTGGACATGATTCTTTGTACCCATAATACTGAGTTACTTGTACTACCTTGGGGTCACTTGTAGTCACAAGTCACCCCAAGGTAGACTGGCAGAGAATGCTTTTAGCATTAAGTCCAACTTGGTTTAACTTTGTGCATATAGTTTTAAATAAATCTATACATATAATAAAACTGTAAATTTCACGTTTCTGTACATGGCCGAACATAGTGAAAAAAAATATTGGGAAATGTTCGAAAAGAGTATTTAAACACATTCCTACATTTTTAGAAATGTCTGTCTGTCTGTCTGTCTGTCTGTCTGTTTGTTTGAACACGCATCACGCAAAAACTACCCGACAGATTCGGTTGAAATTTTGTATGTGTATTCTAATAAGTCTGGATTAACATATATGCTATAATTTATCACGCTATTTCCCATAGGAGCTAAGCAATAACGGATAATGTCTGTAGCTATTTATATCGTTATAAAACAATAACTACTTGATGGATCTTCATGAAAATTTGCAGTTTTATTGTAAATACTATATAGGTCATTATTTACACTATGAATCATTACGCTATCGTCTATGGGGAGCGAGCAGCAACGTATGTTTTGTCGAACCATTATGGTTATTCACAATTTTTTCCACAATGAGACATTATTTACAATTGTTACCCATGGAAACAATACCTTCACGCTAAAACTATAAGAAGCTAAACACAACATTTTTAATTATCTTAAGATCAGCTATTTTAATCGTTTTGTATCGGTTGAAGTGGTCTAATGGCACAAGTAGCGGTCTTCAACGTGCGAGGTCGGAGGATCGAGTCTCAAGTATGCCAGTCTCTTTTTGTGTTTCTTTTTTAAAGTATTTTTTTAAATCTATACTTATTAAACAAGCTTTTATTTTCGACTTTAACATGTTTACTTTGTTTAACAAATTTTCAAATTAATCAATCACTTTCAATAGGCACCTTTATCATTGTTTTGCATGAAACGTGATTATGTTATGAATGTAGAAATGAAAAACAATATTACATTACAAATAAACTACTTGATATTTTCTAGAATTTATGTATGTTAGTTGCTTAAAAAAATGAAAGATTAAGTCCATGTTATATCAAAATTAAACACATGGCGCCGATTCGATTTCTTCTGAGTGCCAAAATTGCTTACCTACAAATGTTGATAAACTTTCGCGATTTGTACACATTAAGAAAATATATATATTACGGGTCTTAATCGCATGAATAATTTAAGGTTAAATACCTTGCTTACCTACGTTTAATATGCATGATAGTATAAGTATAATTTAATATAAAATCATTAAGTATTAAAAGAAACTTATCCAGTTTTGAAAATAGATGGCGTTTAAATACAAATTAAAAAGAATCAGGAAAATTGATTTAAAAAAAATCTGAAACTCTTACGTAGAGGGAAATGAATATTTATGACGATCTTAATTTGCGACAGGTTGACACACCTATTTTTTAATTCACCAATGTAGGCATTATAAAATAATATTTAAATCTTCTAAAGTGAGTGAAAAAAAAAAATTAAATAAGTTTAAACACAAAAAAAGATATCTGAGTACCTATATCTTTCAGAAACGTTTGAATATTGCCTGTTTGTTTGAACACGCATCACAGTACCGCGGGAATGCAATGTTTTAAAAACAGGATATTTTTTAAAAACATAACTCACACTAGCCCTATTTCGCGGGGGACTTTACAAACACGGACAGCGGACACAAAGTGGGTGTACTTTAGATTCGGAAAAGATCGCTCGGGCAGGACTCGAACCCGCGATCATAGGGAATCTGTGAGAGTTTTTTCCATCATACCTTTATTACTAATGTATAAATTAACTTGAACTTGATTAAAACGTCCGATTTAAATGTATCGGAGCCGAAGATGGAGTCAGAGGTTTAAAATCAATCGGAATTTTCGACCTTTCGGAGTCAGAATCGAAGCTCCTTAACACAAAATTTCGCGCGAGTAGGTACTTGGGCGGTTTCGGGCTTCATTTAACCCGAAACCGCCCAAGTACTTGCGTGACGGGGGAGGGGGGGAATTTTTCAATATTAATAATATTTAATGTGATGCAAATCATTTTGGTAAAATATTTTTTTGTCGAGGTGCTTGCAATTTGCAAAAAAGCATGGTAATTTTTATAATTTGTCTTCTAACCGTCTGGCGCCATAAACTTTGTCGCCCTTCATTATGCTGCACTAGGCATTTGCTTGGCTTGCCCTGCCATAGGTCGGGCCCTGCCACCTGCCACAGAGCATTGTGGAGCATATTTCCAATATGTTTTACACAGAAGTTGAATTGTAATATAAACTACCTTAATATAAACCCAACTTCCACGCGAACGAAGTCGCGGGCACAGCTAGTAAATAAATAAAATAATATTGTGGGTAACTTTGTGCATTTATGTGAACTTATGTAAGAACTGTTAAGACACCCTCCCACCCCCTTGTAAGAAAAAATAAGACATGGTTGACCCCCCTAAATCGTCTTTAAGCGAAATTAAAATTAATACACGCATCTCACGGGAACGGGGACTGAGATTTCACGAATGCTGCGCGGGTGTAGGTGTAGGATGAGTAGGTTAGGGCTCGTCGATAAACCATCTCGAAGGGGGGTGATCGGCGTAGAAATCATTGCAATCCTTGACATATTTTTTGTACCAATAAAATACACGTGTTTATGGATGACCCCTTACCCCGTCTTGGTTTTTTTCCTTCAAATACTTGATCTGCCTCGGACTTACTGCGATTAGATACGATATCTTCTTTAACAAGGTTTACTCCAGTTAGTTAAAAGCTATATTTAAAAAAAAATCTATCTCTAGCTAAATAACAGTAGCCAAATCCATCGAAAGATAGATTGATTGAAAACGGTCGTTTGAATATAAAATATGTTAAGACTCGGTACAAATTCAAATGAAAACAAATGCCACGTCAATGACGTCATACACGACGTGATAATAATAGGTAGTTCAACGTTTATGATTTGGTTGATTTATCAAAAAGTGGTCTTAAGGACAGAACACTAATACCTATGAAGCCAAAAGTTTATATCGCTGCACTCTCTAGAAAGAGACAACGCCACTTTGTGGATCAAAGTTAATAAGATCTAGCTAGAAGCCACATTTCTTTCACAGTTCCTGTAACAGTATGAAAACAGAGCGTGCCACTTTATCCCCATCGCGCACAACGTCACGCGAGCGTTTTAATGATGTACCTACTTACCATAAAAAGAATCGTTTCAATCGCAAGATATCCTGTAACCAACAGGGTATCGATTTTAAATCGACCAATTCGATTCATTTTATTTGAATTATTTAATTTGAACGTTTTTTATTAAAAAGAAAATGGTTAAGGTCGACTGGGGCAATTGCTTTATGTTTTAATGTGTTCTTCGTAATTGGTGTATTGTTCAATCTACATTGTAAACAATAAAATTATTGTCAGCTGTGAAGAACCTTTGGTGAGTTAAATAAAATAAAAATTGCGTTGTATTTTTGACTTACGCAATTTTTATGCTTTATTTAATAAAAATCATGAAATAATTAACTAATCTTTCGTTATAAGGTATTCTTGTTTTTTCTTTTGTGTTAAGCTATATTAAAAAAGTATCTACTGTTTTTAATTCCAACAAGTTAGCACAAGTTTTATTATTACACAAACTTACACTAAATTTGAATGATATCCCCCATGGGAACCGGGAGAAAAGCAACCTATGTGTTCTTTGCCCGATTTCAAGCTATCTCCATAGGTATCAAATTTCTGCCAGATCGGTCCAGCCGTATTCCCGTGAAAGAGTAATAAACATCCATTTATCCATCCATCAAGCCTCACTAACTTTTTAAGATTACTACAATCATTCTTATAAATAAAAATAAAAACACGGGTAAAATTAAACGACATAAGCATTTATTTATTTTTAATAATTTATTATACCTACCTATCTAATCAATTGTAGGGAAGATTACGTAGGATCAATATAATTTTTACCCTAAGCCAAAACTATTACCTGATTTTAACGCTTTTGATTTTTTTAAACAACACAGAATCAGCTTTCTTATAGTAAACTAATAATAAATTGTGTTTAAATGCTGTATTTGCATTTATGTAAAGTACTTTAACACTTAAAACTACTTAATCACAAAAATGCTTTTAGTTTTTTATCATTATAGGAGCTAATTATTCAGTGAATAAGTCTTACACATTTTAAAGTAAAGTATTGAACTATTTAACATTACATAGGTTAAAGTAATTTTTACAGGCATTTCTTGCCAATTACTTTACAAATACAATAATTGCATTTTAGAAAGATAGAAAAATTTGAAGTCCAGACCCAGGAATCGAACCCGAGACTTCCGTAGCCAAACCGGGGCCAGAAGCGAACCACTTATATGGACTATGTTACTAGACCTCAAATTTTTCTATACCTTGATGCTCGCGAGTTTGGGCGAGTCTCGGGTTCGATTCCTGGGACTTCAAATTTTTCTATCTTTCAAAAATGCAATTATTGTATTACATAGGTTGCTCAAGATTACCACAAAACGGGAATAACGCAATCAATTTTCTAGAAAATAAAATACGTACAAATTTATGTGGTAGTTACGTACTGAGCCTTATTTGTTCTTAAACATAACAATATAGGTACTTAAGTAGTTATTACAGAAATGCATTCTCGTTCCACCGGTTATCTGTTTCATGTATCGAGCGCGATCAACTCTTGATTGAAGAAATCAATCTAAAGTGCATAAACATAACATCACTACTTGTAGAAAAACGACAAAAACCCCTGTACCACGACATTTATTTGTTGTTGTGTTGTTTAATCGTTTGAATTACATTGCGTACTTTCAACGTATGAGACGAAGACATATCACCTGATGACATCAATTTAAACCGCAATGTAAAACGAATAGAGTAAAAATACGCCAGTGAGAATTTATCTAATTTATTAGTCACTCAAAAACGTAAATAAATTATTTTAGAATTAATGTCAGCTTAAGGAGCAACAAAATTACTTAACGATGAAAGTATACATCTTCCTTGATACGGTCTACATTCTTCGACGAGTTTTTACAACTTATAACTGCACAATTAGGCATTTCTTGTAGCAGGACACGTGACGACATGCGGCTGCGATCGAACGTTGAATAATGTAACGCGCGCCCCAATCGGCGCCGATGCGCTTATTGGATACACGCTTTGACTTACTACCGACCGATTCAAGTTATATGTGTGTTCTGAGTTGTGGACAATATCTGTCAAAGGCCGAACGATTTTTTAAAGTGAAACTTTTAATACATCGTCTCAAACTTTTTCGTCTGTGTGTTGCATGTCACGTGACGGTCGGCCGCGCAGCAGTAGGTATACTTGTTGGAGACTTGAGTCTACTTTTATCATTCCAATTTTCCAAGTTTAAAATTAAGATTGATAAAGCGATTTTTATACCCTTAATGGAATATTATTCCAAAATTTTTTAGTTAAATGTCTATAATGTGAAAAAATGTGAAAAATAGTTTCACTTTTACCGTGGTTTTTTCTCTTTTTCACGCTTAATTGAAAGGGATGGCACGGTCTAGGTCTATAAGTCAATGGTTCAGGCATAACGACAGACCATAGACTTAGGATATACGTTATTGTAGTCTATGGGAATATTTCAAATTGTTTTTATTTTCGAAAGAGGTTCATTTCGAAATGGTCCAATAAAAATTTCGTAAAGATCTGATCATGATTTTCGGAGACAGACAACGAAATTCCTCAAAAAATGCCAGCAATTCAACTGTGATTGAATTCAATTAGATGTTTTTTTTGTAAAAAAATGTTGATTTTTGTAAATTCGGATAGATCTCATCATTTACAAGCACGTTTGTTTTAGACCTATTTATCTATCTAGTATACACATGAACAAAGTCTACGGATATTCCGTTTTTGTGGATTATAAAAAAACTATAAGTATTTTGTTAAGAAAACTATAGGTATGGTAAGAATCCGAATTTTAAAATCAATAATTAAAAATATTTAATATTTTTGACGTGACAACGTCTTATAATTCGATGGAGCCGGCTGAACGCACGAAAAAACATGATTCATGAGGCGTTACCTCGCTCTGAGGCGTTCCATTTAAGTGCAAGCGAAAGCGCGGAACGAGCGACAAAGAGGCACAATCGGCCTCCGCGTTCGGCAGCGTTCGACATCTGTCTCTCTCTTACTTGAGTGAGCGATGCGTCCGCGTGGACAGCTGCTATACATTAATACATTTCCATGTTTTCGTAAAAACTATGTACATTGTAAAAATAAATAAATAAATTTTACATAATTGTATTTATGCGTACAAATAAATGTAACTTGATCAATTCAACTGTGATTTCCATTTACCTCCTTCTCTTTAACCATACAAAATATCTATCAAAGAAATAAAATTAAAATTTTCTTTTGAAAAATGAAACTATTCCATCAGTATATTCTTATGACGTTGTCACGTTCAACTATCGTCAGTAAACCGACTTTACCGACTATTAAATTTGCTAAATTAAAGTAGTAATCTGTGTTGCCCCCCCCCCCCCCCCCCTCCTCCCTAACGTTAATAACACATCGGTATCGATTAATCATGATAAAAATGAAATTGTCAAAATCTTGTTGGGTTATGCGGTCTCATGTGTTTGTATGATACATTAGCCAATTGACGTAATAAGAAAGTAAAAAAATGACGAAATTATGCACTAAAGTTCAATTTTTATCTTAATTGAATATGTGGGTATGGTGGTGGCGAGCAAAATATGTCGCTAATTACACGGATAAAGCGTAGATATGGCATGTATGTTATGATGAACGTTGTTCATTAAATGTTGATATTATTTTTAATGTGACAATAAAGTAGTTTTTTATATGTATGCATTGTTCTGACCTTTTTAATACTTTAGGTAGCATATTATACTGTTTTGCACTTTTGCACCATCATGCATAACATTATTTTTTCCGTAGTTTGTTAATTGTTAAGATAATAGTCTTACGTCATTAGTAGGTACTTCGTAGAATTTTTTTTTGATGTTGTTTTTTTTGTAAAAGTGTATTTGTGTTTGTATGTTATTTTTTTAATATTTTTAGCATTAGAATACAATTATAATAATAATAGGTTCGATATATATTCATAATTTTTGTTTCTGTATAATTTTTTCGTATAGGGGTAAGAAAATCGTAATTAAATAATCTTAATTTGTTCTATGCTGTTTGTAAAAATTTGTCATGCATGAACTGAAGTGTTTGTCCTATTTAGACTCTGTGGGGACGATCACAAATTCTATGATCTCGTCATGGTATTTTTGGGCCGTCATGCTGCCTCTTATCCAAATGAGGTCCATTCTCCAATGCCCGCCCACACTATGATGGTGCCGCATTGGTACGAGTGGACCTCTTGTAGGCACTGCAGACGGCTTTCTCTGCCTGGAAGTTTCGAAAATCTCGTATATATCTAGACTTAACAAAATAAAATCGGGATATATACGAGATTTTCTGTTTTTATACCATGGAATTGGAATGTGAACCTTAATCATCAAAATGCAGATGAAAAGATACAAAACCGTTTAATTTAAACCCTAGCAAAAACGGTTAATTTTGAATAACTTCTTTAAAATACCATGGAATTAGGACTTGAAATTTATATGGGGTAGGTATAGAGTAAGGAATAATCTTTATTTTAGTCCAACTTTTCGCAATACGGTCGAAATTTCTAGAAAGAAATAAAAACTAAAAATCGAAAAATTCGTATATATCCTGATCTTATAAAGTTGCAAGGTTCGTTTATGTTTTTTTAAATGCAGCATAAGGTCACTATCGATGTTTCTAACATCACTTTTGCATGTCACGCTAAGTTTGGGAGAAATTAATATATTTTTGAATTTGAAGATAAAAAATAGTCGATTTTATAATTTATTTTCTGGAATACTACAAATGATAGATAAATGAGGCTAAAACAAACGTGCTTATAAATGATGAAATCTATCCGATTTTACTATAGAAAGAGAATGTTTGAAAAATGGGGTTAATAAAACATGAACTCTTTTATAAGCCTAAAAGCAGGCGAGTCAGTAATGACGTCACTAAACCGGCGAGCGACCTATTGGGTAGTTGACCACAAAAAAAATACATAATAGCCAATAATAGGTCTTAAAATGCTTTGAAAATAAGTGCTTTTTTCACAATTTAACATGTTTTTGAATTTAAAAGCACGATAACGAATACTAAAAGTAATGATTTATGACGTCACAGGTTGTTATTCCATAAACATTTCTATAGAGCTTGTCGTTTTGACATTTCATTTCATAAATCCCCATTGCCTATTTGTCAAATCTTTGCACTAGACAATATGACAGCAGGAGTTGTAAAAATGGCGGCCAACTGACATGTCGCTATTTTTACAACTCCGCGTTTAAAGTGTAAAACAGTGTAAAATATACTTGAAATACGTGATAACTGGACAAGACCGAGTCTTTGTGATTGAAAGAAGAAAACTAGAAAGAAATTATACTTGAAACTGGCGTATGCACATGATGTGCGAGCCATAATCTCTACCGATTAATAATGGAGGGAAGAGGAAAAAAAAAATTGACAGCAGTTCAACGACTAACATGACTTGGCAAATAATTTAGATGTTCATGGTAAGGCCCCTGTACAGATTCATTTAATTGGCTTGGCCAGATTGCCACCTAAACGCAACAGGATACAGAAATAAAGGAGTAGGTACTTCGAAATTCAGTTTGAAAGTTTCTTACCTTCAGGTTGACAAACAAACTGATGGGCATTCCCAATGAGGGGTACAGTCGGAGGCCCTGGTACCTTGTGTGCCATCTTGATCATTCTTCTGTGCTTGAACCTCCACGTTAACCAGAAGGTTGCCAGCCCACCCACTACCAGGTACAATGGCCAGTACATCCTAAAAGAAAACTTTAAGTTAAGCTTTTTATTGACGTGATAATCTTATAAATCGATGACCGGCTGCAATCACGAAAAAGTGTGATGTCACTGCTCACGTTCCGGCGACGTCATCGCTCGCGCGTCATTCGCGGTTTTACGAAAATCTGGTTTATCTAAATTAGAAAAAAAATACATTGAACGATGAAGTAGCCCTTCGTAATTGACTGCCTCTGTGGCGACAGATGCACTGTTAAAAATGGCCGATTGCACATAATTAAAGAGTTCTTATCTTATGACATTCTCCAAATCAATAACATAGATAGTGCCTCTGTGGCACGGTGGCAGTGTATCCGACTGCAACGCAAGAGATCGTGGGTTCGATTCCCACCCAGGATAAAACTTTGTGTGATGAGCACGGTGGTTTATTCTGTGTCTGGGTGTTATTTATCTATAATATGTATGTATTTAGAAATATATAAGTATGTTTATCAGTTGTGTGGTTCTCATAGTACAAGCATGCTTAGTTTGGGATCAGAAAGCGTTGTGTGAGTTGTCCCAAGATATTATTATTATTATTGACGTGACAAGGGTCTACTAACACTGTCACAGGCTGGTGGTTTATTAGAATGTCATCAATGTTTTGGCGATTGTAGTGACATGCGATACAATTGGAAATAAAAAAATGTGTCACAGACATGGTCGGTTATCACGTTAAATTATCGTCCGTAAACTTTACCGATTTTACAGACAATCATTTTTTTCTGACTTAGCTCAGCTTAGCTCACAGACTGTCAGTGTTGGAAGGCTGTAAGTTTGCATGGATACACATATTAAGCACGTCGACAGAGTAAAGTAGGGATGTGTTTTTCTTTCTCACCTACCTTGTGTCATATCATTAGATAGGTCTTTTAAAAACGTTGAGGGGTTGTGAAAACCATTTTTAGGTTAAGGGATTCCTTTGTGAAATATTAAGCTTTAAAGTGCAAATTTTTGCTAGAGTCAAGTGTCCCCCCACCTGCCAGCAAAATGGTTGATGTTGGGAATAGTGAAATTAAAAAGAAAACTATTACAGTTAAGTAGGCTTTACAACTTAACGAGTAACAACTGTAGAAGTGAGAAGTAACAATTTTTGTACAAAATCCATTGAAAAATACTTATATAACGTTTTTAATAGTATGAAATAAACGCAACAGAAAATCCACTTCTTATTCGGATGGGGGGGATTACGGAACTCTACATTGTGCGGGGCCCGACATGCACTAGCTCGGTTTTTTCAATCAATCAAAATCAATCACAATTTGCATAGTTTCGTTTGTATCGATTTATTAAACTCGAAATTATTTGTTCATTGAAGCAAAATAATGTTCTTTAACATTGTTTTATAATAAAGCGGCGGTAGCCTAATGGCTACGGCATCGGTCTCGCAATCGTGAGGTCGCGGGTTCGAATCCTACCCATTACACTACCGACGTGAACCCACTCCTAACACAAGCCTTTGAGCTTAGCTGGAGGGGTTAACAAGATTACTAGTAATGTGAGACTTAATACCACATTGCTAGTTATCTTTAAAAAAAAAGAAATTATTTTAGTCTTAGGCAAAATTTGCTTGACTTTATTTATGTAAATAGGAAACTTCTTTTATTCTGGGTTTGCAAATAGTAGGTATTTATTTCGGTTCTATCTACTAGATAGAACGGAAATTAGATAACTATTTAATAAAATAGATACTTATTATTTTATTAACCGATTTTAAAATAGGTTTCGACGGTTTTTTTTAATGACAATGTTTGGTACATACATACCTAGATACCTACTTAATTATATTGCAATTTTTAAGTACCTAAGGTCTTCATGGTTTGACTAAATATGGTTTATTTAATTAAAAAAAATACATTGAACGATGAAGTAGCCCTTCGTAATTTACTTTGTAACAAATCTAATGGAATTATCCAACATCTATTGTGCCTTCACTTGAATTCAGCTATTTTTCAATGTACCTACTTAGGTAGTAATCAAATAAACAAGTCAACATTATTATGTAAAGCACCTTAACACCTTACACCTTAACACCTTAACCACAGATAATATAATACTATACTAGTACCTTAAATAATCCTCTTAAGTCTTTTTTATTAATTTAAAAAAAATACATTTCTCAAACAAACTTTCAAGATAGACTTATAATGAGTTGTAAATATGGCGGCAAACTAATATGTCGCTATTTTGACAGCCCCGCTAAAATTACTGAAACATACTCTACGAGTGCAAAGTATACTTAAAATAAAAGTGGATATGAATGAGAATTTGTAATTCAAAGAAGAAAACTTGAAAGAATTTATACTTGAAACTAAAACAAAATATACTTGAAACTGGCGAATGCACAGAATGTGTGAGCCATAGTCCTTATCAACCGAGAAATATCGGCGAAATTAAAAAAAAAGGTTAAGTTATTTCACTTTCCCGCCATAAAACCAAAGACAAACTTTGACACATTTTCTTTCGAAATATAAAACATACGTTTATATTCAGCCTTATATGTTAATAAAAAGATAAAAAGGTTGTAAATAATTAAAGTCACTTGCCTTCAAACGGACTGTCGCGGCACTCACACTAGATTAAACTAACTACGTATTGCAATTCTTATGCAAGCAAGGAAGTATTGTACAACTTATGTTTTATAAAAATAAAATGTCAACCGATATACGCGCGACGCATAATGACTCGGTATAAGTTTTGTGGCGACTACTGTTGTTATACATTTACTTTATGTTTTTAAAGTATTTTTAGTCAGAAAAAAACCGGGCAAGTGCAAGTCGGGCCACGCAAAATGTAGGATTCCGTAGTCCCATCCCCCAATCGAATAATGTGGCTTAAGAAGTGGGTTTCTGTTGTTTTTGTTTTAGGGAAAGATTAAGGGCTTTTGGTTTTGGCTTTGTGGTTACCTATGACAGTGGTTCGCGATGAGCACCAGGGTCTTAATTTAGAACGGCGATAGATAAAATCTGTACTAATTTTATAAAGCGGAAGAGTTTGTTCGTTTGTTTAAACGCGCTAATCTCATGAACTACTGGTCCGATTTGTAAAATTCTTTTTGTTGGATAGCCCATTTATCGAGGAAGGCTATAGGCTATATAACATCGCGCTACGACTAATAGGAGCGGAGCAGCGACGAGAAATGTTGCAGAAACGGGGAAAATTTACGCATACGAAGTTGCGCGGGACAGCTAGTTAAGAATAATGATCTGCAATCCCCGTTTGGAGATGATACTGCATAAAACAATGGTCTATGAAGTCGGTTTACGGACGATAATTATATGTGATAACGTCATAAGAAAACATTGAGGACATTGTAATAAACAACACAGCCTATAAGATCTATTTTTTTTTTAATTTCCAATTGTTTATTAATGTAATTCCATTGAAAAGTATTTTTAAGTAGATATAACATTGTAAGTATGAAACAAAAACAACAGAAAATCTACTTCTTAAGCCGCATTATTCGAATGGGGGAGTGGGGGGGGGGGGGGAATACGGAACCCTATATTGCTTACTTTGTTGTGTTTGTAGTAACTAATGATTTTAAAAACAAATCTGAATAAACGCAACTGTTACAAAAATTACAATACGCTTTTTTCCGTTTAACCTCTCAGCCTGCAAGCAAAAACATGCGGGAACTACGTTCCAAGAAATCATACATACATTAATACACATACTTACACAACAATCTGTAATCATTAGTTATTCTTTAATTAGCTGACCCGCGCAACTTCATCTGCGTCAATTTTTCCTGTTTTTGCATCACTTTTCATTAATGCTCCGCTCCTATTGGTCAAAGCGTGATGTTATATAGCCTATAGCCTTCCTCGATAAATGGGCTATCCAACAGCAAAATATTTTTTTGAAAATGGCCCGGTAGTTCTTGAGATAATCGCGTTCAAACGAACAAACTCTTCAGCTTTTTAATATGGATTATAGAGTATAGATTTGTGAACCGAGTTACATTTTATTTGCATCTTGAAAGCGAACCTATGATACTCAATTTACCACATGTATAAAATTACTCGAGATATTGAATTAATAGGTAAGCGGCGGTAGCTTAATGGCTAAGGCATCGATCTCGCAATCGTGAGATCGCGGGTTCGAATCCTACCCATTATACTACCGACGTGAACCCACTCCTGACACAAGCCTTTGAGCTTAGCTAGAGGGGTTAACAAGATTGCTAGTAATGTGGAACTTAATCCCACATTGCTAGTTATCTTTTTTTTTAAATAAAAAAATAATAAAAAAAATGAATACCTACTAATATTAGGTTTGTTACTTTGTTTATCTTTCTTCTATTTTTCGGCTTAAACTTTACTTAATGTTGTCAAATCGTTTTAATTTAGTAGCTATTTGTTTTTACACGTACATGTACTCATTTTATTTTTTCTGTTTTGTCGAAAATAAATTATTTTTTCTTTCTTTCTTTCTTTCTATACTATTATTATAAAGCTGAAGAGTTTGTTTGTTCCGGTAGTTGCCTGTCTTCTGTTCTGAGGCCGAAGTCTAGACCAATGGGAAATCAAATCATAGGTTATACTTGTGCGCAAATAATCTTTAAAGAATATTAAAGACTAGCTGTCCCGCGAAACTTCGTCTGCGTAAATTTTCCCCGTTTTTGCAATATTTCTCATTGCTGCTCTGCTCCTATTAGTCGTAGCGTGATGTTATATAGCCAATAGCCTTCCTCGATAAATGGGCTACCCAAAAGTAAAATATTTTTTCAATTCGGACCCGTAGTAACGAACATACAAACAAACTCTTCAGCTTTATAATATTAGTATAGATTGGTTCGAATATGTAAATTGATAATCCGTAGTTTACCTTATAACCTACTCATAACCTGTCTGATTGTGTCATATTGTGTAGGTAGGTATAAAAATACAGATACCCAGGTGTACCTAGATAGGTACTTATCTTCTACTAAGCTTAAGTATTACGTAGGATAGGCAATGTGATGTGTGTTGCCGAGGTCTCATGCAAATCTATACTAATACTAGCTGTCCCGCGCAACTTCGTATGCGTAAATTTTCCCCGTTTTTGCAACATTTTTCATTGCTACTTAGCTTCTATTGGTCATCGCGTGATGTTATATAGCCTATAGCCTTCCTCGATAAATTTGCTATAAAACAGTGAAAGATTTTTTTAATTCGGACCAGTAGTTCCTAAGGTTACCTCGTCCAAACAAACAAACAAACCCTTCAGCTTTTTAATATTAGTATAGATTATAACGCTGAAGAGTTTTATTGTTTGTTTGTTTTAACGCGGTAATCTCAGGAACTACATGTCTGATTTAAAAAAAAATACTGTTAGATAGTCCATTTATCGAGGAAGGCTATAGGCTATATAACATCACGCTACGCCTAATAGGAGCGGAGCAGCAATGAGAAATGTTGCAAAAACGGGGAAAATTTACGCAGACAAAGTTGCGCGTGATAGCTAGTGCCTACATCATAAAAGTACGATGATAATTATTTAACATCGTACTTTTATGATGTAGGTACTAGCTATTACGCTTATGTGAGTTTCACAGCCGACCCATCTGGTTGTAATTTATGTTCAATGTTATCTAACACTTTCGTAGACAGAACGTGATTTTACGTCATTATTTGAGATATATACGGCAGAACGTACAATTACGTTAAAAAACAGAAAGAATATTATTTACGGCAAAACGGTGAATTTAAAGGCGAAAATTCGTTTCAATGTACCTTGTGTCACAACGTATCCAACACTCTAAAGGTTCATTTTAGTTTATTGTAGTCATTGTAGTTTAGTTCAGGCCGATCGCGAGCCGCTCGCGGCTTTCGACAAGCGGCTGACGCTCGCGGCCGATGCGACAATATTCACAGTGCGCGCGCAGGCCTACGACAGTCGTCGGCCGCGCGCGTCTGTCACTTACCTCAGCCGCTTGTCGTAAGCCGCGAGCGGCTCGCGATCGATCGCGATGCACGGAAATGAACCTTAAACCCTACTGTCACGTAAACTAACTTTTTTACCATTTTAAAAATTAGTTTATGTAACTATTACTGACTAAACGTATGCAGACGATGACGTGATAAAACGTTTACGTCATATTGTTTTTAATTTATCTGTATCATTCAACACACGTCAAATCTTTTTGTATGGAAATTTATTGTGTCTTTTTAGTTTGTAGTAATTTATGTTGTGTGTGTAATGCTTTTATTTTAGCAATAAATATAGTGGTCATATTGGGAAAAGATCTTTTTATTTGAACGCCCAATACAAGTTTCTGTTTGTTGAGTGTTTAGGCAGGCAATCCCCCCCTCCCACTCTCCCCTCTGAGCAAATGTCAAAATAAGATCGCTTTACCGAGACACAAAACTTCATCATACAGGGGCAGTTTCAAGTTCGCGGCTGCTAAAATCTGGAATGACCTACCTCCACCATTAATTAAAAAAAACAGATCTTTCAATAACTTCAAATTGTATCTGAAAACTATACTTTTAAATAATCAAAAAAATAATTATTAATAAATATACAATTATGTATGCAATTTTAATTATATTTAATTATATTCAATTAGGTATATTCCTCTACTTTTAATTTAAAAATATATTATAATAGTTATGTTAATGTTTGATTCGTTTGCGATCCCGTGTTTGTTATTTGTTATGTATTTGTCATGTGTCTATAAACTGTGTTAGATGTTAGATAATGAACAGTTTTGGTTGGGACCGCAAATAATATAATATTTGCGGTCTTAACCAAAATTGTTCATTATTAATTCTATTATTAATTCTGTTATTAATTATGTGTTTTTCATAACTAATTTAATTACTTACCTAAATTAATTAAATTATAAAAAATTTAATGATTAATTAATTTATAAATAATATGAAATTGTTTTTTTTTTTTTTAATTATTTTAATTTTTTATTTATGAAAGATTACTAATTATTTTTATCTAATTCATTTTATTTTTTGATTGGCCTTTGTACTTGTACCTGTGATGTTTTTATGTTATTCTGTGTTTTAGGATTTTTATTCTGTTTATTTTGTTTTTTTTTTTTTATTATTTCTATTATTATTATTTTTTCTTGCACGTTGATGTGTCAAAGGGACAGGCTGAAAATCAGCGTTGTTGTATGCAATCTCGCATATAACAGCATTTGCTGAGCTTGTTCCTTTTGCCACAACACGATGTAATGTAATTATTAGTTTAAATTAAGAAAACATTTGTAAATTCGTGTTGGATGGTAATAAACAAAATTCTATTCTATTCTATTCTATTCCCCTTCTCGGTGTTGGTTGATATGGCGTACCGGTGTTGAATCAAAGGCATCCCTCCCCCAACTCCCCAGAACTAAGGTCTGGATCCGCGCCTGTATGCCACGGCCACGGCCATTTATAAATGGCGATAAATAATGTCTCTACAAAATGGCGGCAATTTACATACGGCGTAAGGCTTTTTGTAAATGTACAAAATGTCGACGCCGTTTGTATAACGCCGTGATGAGGTGTTTGCCTTCGACATAGCTGCCCGTCATAATTTGTGGGAGCGACTATTAGCTGTTTGGGGCTCTGGGCATCTGCACCTGGACCCCCAACAAATTTGGATACAGAGGCCGTCACTCAAAGGTAAACTACTCGTCTGGTCCTAAGTCTTTCACAACAGGTATCTTTTAACCAGTTTGAAATGCATTAAGCAGCTACTTAACCTTGATAGAAACTTAACACGTATTTTTGTGTAATAAAACATTGTTTTGGTGTGGTGTTTCTAGATCTGGGTCAAATAAAAAAGGCAGTTGCTTTAGGATTCTGTACACGCAGCACGATTTTGTAAGTGAAACAATGAGATACATTTTAAAAAGTTTTTTTTTTTAATGGCACTACTGTTGATGTCGACAATTCTGCCTGAATCAGATGTGCGAGGACCATTTTATAAAGATAAACGCCTTGTGACCGTTAAATGTCACCTGTACCTAAACAGGTGACATTTACCGGTCACAAAGCCGAGCCATCATAGATTACACGACATTTTGACCCGTGTGATGATGGGTCCAGGTGCCACGCGTCTGACTGAACGCGCCGTGAGGATCGAACTCACGAACTCTGGCGCTATTACAAGTCTTATCTATGTGACTCCCACTGCGAGAATGTAGACACAAACATGTTAGTTTTATTGAGCTTTAACCATTACATAGGTACTCCATCTTGCCCCTCTAATTAACCCTCTATTTTAGGCGTTTTAATGAATTACTATTTTTTTGTAATTTAAAGGAATGAAATAGGTACTGAAAGAACTAAACCACACTTATACAGTCAAATCACTTTTATCGTCATGCTCACTAAAATGTCATTGCTTGTGGTGTCGGGTCGTCTTCCTTCCCTAATTTATGGCGAAGGGGATGATGGCTGACCCATGCGTCAAATTCGTGAACGAGTAGGTACTACTTGGGGTGACTGGTCGGCCTTGTCATTTTCATTTTATAGGCTTATTATTTTTTAATTGCCGTGTGGTGCCGGCTTAAGAATAGTACCACCCCATCTCTTCTCGTGGGTGTCGTCAAGGCGACTAAGGGATTTCACTCCGGAGGACGGGCAGCAGCGTCCTCTGCGTACTTAAAGCCTTACTGCGATCGCCAACCCGCTCGCCAAGCGTGGCGATTATGGCAATTACCCCCAGGATCTACATACCAGTAGGTTCTACTGGGGAGACCCGTGCCCAGCAGTGGGCCATCATATGGGTTGATATGTATTTTTTAATTAGTGGTTCATAAATAAGTAGTTTTTTTTTTTAAGTAATCGAATCGCACGTTGCCTTTATCTTCTTCTGTATTTTTGAAAGTTGATGCTCCCATCCACACTGTAGGAGGCTAATTCATTTAAAACTTGATTATACCAGTTTACGTACTATGGTTATTGCTTGCGTGAGTTTAATGGTGTAATGGTTGCAGCACCTTACTGGCTTTACTGTATATATTGTAAAAAATGGCATTTAAAAAAAGTAGCCATGAGTTTTTATTGCCAAGTTCTTTTCTCACGGCTTTACTATTGCCACAGATAATATACTATACTAGTACTATTGCGAACTTGGCATTAAATGTAGAATCATTCTATTCCAAATTTTGTCAGACGTTCTTAAGCGTTGCATTTGTAACCTAAGTGAATAAAGTATTTTGACCTTGACTTTGAATTTTTTTTTTTTATATAATATCTTGGGACAACTCACACAATGCTATCTGATCCCAAACTAAGCAGAGCTTGTACTATGGAAACAAGACAACTGATAAACATACTTATATATTTCTAAATACATACATATTATAGATAAATAACACCCAGACACAGAGTAAACCATCATGCTCATCACACAAAGTTTTATTTTATCCTGGGTGGGGATCGAACCCACGACCTCTTGCGTAGCAGTCGGATACACTCCCACCGCGCCACAGAGGCAGTCAAATTATTATTGTTCAAACACAGCACTTCCTAACCTATTTTTTTACTCAAAATGTAGCTCAAGACAACTTTTGGTTTGAAAAATAACTGATCAAATATAAATTACCGTTGTGTTGCTACCCTCAACAAGTAAAAATATGTTTAAATCAGTGTTGCCAATGAAATATATATCGCTCAATTATTGTGTCTGATTAGAGAAAAAAAATGCAGATTACAAAATTATTCTTACGGCTCAAGACAATACAACATCGACTGCGGTTACTCCCGCCCGTAGCGACTCACTCTTAAAACTAACATCGACTACGGATACTGCCGCCCGTAGCGACTCACTCTTAAAACTAACATCGACTACGGACACTCTCGCCCGTAGCGACTCACTCTTAAAACTAACATCGACTACGGATACTGTCGCCCGTAGCGACTCACTCTTAAAACTAACATCGACTACGGACACACTCGCCCGTAGCAACACACTCTTAAAACTATCATCAACTACAAGCACTCTCACCCGTAGCGACACACTCGTAAAACTAACATCGACTACGGATACTGTCGCCCGTAGCGACACACTCTTAAAACTAACATCGACTACGGGCACTTTCGCCCGTAGCAACACACTCTTAAAACTATCATCAACTACAAGCACTCTCACCCGTAGTGACACACTCTTAAAACTAACATCGACTACGGATACTGTCGCCCGTAGCGACACACTCTTAAAACTAACATCGACTACGGACACTCTCGCCCGTAGCGACACACTCTTAAAACTAACATCGACTACGAGCACTCTCGCCCGTAGCGACACACTCTTAAAACTAACATCGACTACTGACACTCTCGCCCGTAGCGACACACTCTTAAAACTAACATCGACTACGGGCACTCTCGCCCGCTGCAGCTTGTCAGTACTTGGAGTCTATTGCCACTCCTAGTACCATTAGAGTAGAATAAATGTAACTATGTATCTAAAAAGCTATAAAAAAAACTGATATTATTGTATAATTTCATTGATTTATACTAAATAATATGTCATGTACTTATCTTAAAACTTGTATGGTTGGATTGTCTGTTAGTATAAGTTGGATAAATAAATAAGTAATTAATTAATAAATAAAACATCGACTACGGGCACTCTCGCCCGTAGCGACACACTCTTAAAACTAACATCGACTACGAGCACTCTCGCTCGTAGCGACACACTCTTAAAACTAACATCGACTACGGACACTCTCGCCCGTAGCGACACACTCTTAAAACTAATCATATTCGATCGATCGATTTATCATTTTACTTTTACAATCTCTATAAATATCTTATCAAATTTATCTCTTTTACTTTCAGAACATTGTTTATCTCTTAATAATTCACTATTTTTACACTTTATATAATTATTATTTATTACTTTCGCTTGATTTTATTACATATTTTATCAAATTCAACTCTGTTACTTACAGAACATTTTCTTTTAGTAATTCACTTTATTTTACTACTTTCGTTTGACTTTAGGATCCTGTTACACGTAATTTCATCAATCACCCTAATATTATAAAGGCGAAAGTTTGTGAGTATGTGAGTGTGTATGTTTGTTACTTCTTTACGACTGGAGCGATTTTAATATGAAATGAAATTATTTAACGCACACAAAATAGAGTACATAGTAGATGGTCAGGTACATTAATGGTCCTTCTGTTTTGCCATAAGCGGCATGTGAAAGTACTTGTAATTTAATTCAAAAAAGATCATACACATACCTACAAGGATCATACCATAATTATACTTAATAGAAAATATGACACAACATTAATTCAACGATAGTTACATTAAGAAATATAATAGCATACAAATAAGTTTTATAATATTAACAATATGTGCGATTATTATTTTTTCAATTCACCAATGTTAAAATAAGTCTTTTCGATCAACCAGCTTTTCAAACATTTTTTGAAATTATGTTGTGGCAATAGTTTAATGTCATCAGTTATTTTATTATAGATACACACATAGCATAGCAATTTTTTTGGTATAGAGTTGTTTTTGACTGCGTATCTAGAACAAGCCTATTCGGATTCCTCGTATTTCGAGGGAATTTGTCCTTCGCCGCAATAAATAAGCTTTGGCTACATTTTACAAAAACGCATACCTCGTAAATGTACATGCATGGTAGGGTTAATATGGCAAGTTTTTTAAATGAGGCTTACACGACACATCAGGAGAAATATTTACCATGGCTCTGATACAACGTTTTTGTGCTACGAAGACTATTTTTACGTCGCTAGCATTTCCCTATGGCACAAACCATATCTTAGTACCGAACTAACATAGCCATGGTATGCCAGCAGAGTCGTTACTAGTGACGATGTTTTGCGTAGTCTATAGAGTACATATACGAATTTATGAATTTTATTGCATGTCAAATTTATATGTTGTTGCCAATCATTATGCTTATCCAATGTCCTAATCCAATCCAATTTTGTACAGTTAGTTTCATTAATTTTAATATTATTGTAGATAATATTTCTGTCAAATAAAAATTGGTATGAGCCTTCCTCGATAAATAAGCTATCTAACAGTGAAAGATTTATTCAATTCGGATTAGTAGTTTCTGTAATTACCGCGTTCAAGCAAATAAACAAACAAAATCTTCAGCATTATAATATTAGTAAGTATAGATATAATAAATTAATTAGCACCTACTGCGCTGACAGAGCAATAAAAATATCTATAAATTATTCGATTTATTAAACTGTAGGTAGGTAAAGGAATTGCGTTGCAATGAATTTATCGCAATTGGGTAAAGCTACTATAACAGAGGTGAATATTACGTTAATTGGCAACAAATATCACCACCTTTTAAATAAATTGTTCGAAAAATTACTAGCAAACTGTCTTGTTTGCGAAACCGCATCAGACTACGCGAGTACCAGAATTGAATAAAAACCCGTTACTCCGTATCAAAGACTGACCAGATAGACTAGGGGCAATAAGTACTATACCAATCTTGACCTTACTTCTGGCTATTATCAAGTAGAGAAAGCTAGTAAGAGATTCACACTGAGTGAGTGAAGCTAGTAAGAGATTCACACTGAGTGAGTGAAGCTAGCAAAAGATTCACACTGACGATGACGTTAGGAAAGTATGTTTATAAGCAATCCTGCAGCGTGGGAGATCCGATTTCGTATTTCACCATAAAGCGTATTATAGTCTATAAACGACAGGGCCCCTAGACAAATGGCATTCTATTCGATTAGAGTTTACGCTAATCGAATAGAATGATATCGTTGCGCGCTCAACACTGTAAATACGAAAATTGTTCATGTGCGATCAGCAGCTGTGCGCGCGCAACGACGTCATTCTATTCGATTGGCATAAACTCTAATCGAATAGAATGCCATTTGTCTAGGGGCTCAGGTAATTAAAGTATTTTTTTTATTTTTTTAATATAATTAGCAATGTGGGATTGAGTTCCACATTACTAGCAATCAATCAAATCACATTATAGTTAACCCTTCCGGCTAAGCTTCACCTAAGCCCTCCAGCTAAGCTTTTCTTCAAGTGGATTCATGTCGGTAGTATAATGGGTAGGATTCGAACCCGCGACGTCACGATTGCGAGACCGATGCCTTAGCCATTCGGCTACCGCCGCTTATATTGGGTAAGTCGCTTAGAATAATCTTTGACTGTGCTGCCATATGGAGATATGACCAAAGAAAGAGTTAATTCCAGTTAATTCCAGGAGTAGAGCGTTAGTATATTCTGGTGCAGGTTATATCTTTGTTGTAGAACATCAAAATCATACTGAAATGAGTCATGATGATGCATTGTCACGTAATACCGGTCCCTGTGTAAATCCCAAGACAAATGAATTTTTTTTGATATTTTAGCCAGTGATGATGTTGCGTAGTTGCTCACAGTTATGTTTAAAGATCTTTATTTCTCACTAGCTGTCCCGCGCAACTTCAAAACATTTCTCGTCGCTTCTCCGTTCCTATTAGTCGTAGCGCGATGTTATATAGCCTATAGCCTTCCTCGATAAATGGGCTATCCAACAAAAAAAGAATTTTTCAAATCGGACCAGTAGATCCTGAGATTAGCGCGTTTAAACAAACAAACAAACAATCAAACAAACAAACTCTTCCGCTTTATAATATTAGTATAGATAAGAACAAAAAAAAACAGTTCACTTTTAATGAGATAGGTACAATAGTACTAAAAGTAAGTACATAGTAATTTGTTTAACCTCCGGAGCGCTCAACAGCTCACAGTTTACATTCTTCGTATATATTCTACGAGTTTACTTTGTACATGTGCAAGCTATCACAATATTTTATGTTGTTTGGTAAATTATTATACAGCACACAGTTAAGAACAAGATTCAGAAATTCAAAAAATAATTAATGCATTAGGCGATTCAACAGATGCACGGTTAAAAATGGCCGATTGCACATAATTAAAGAGTTCTTATCTTGTGACATTCTCTCATAGTGCCTCTGTGGCACGGTGGGAGTGTATCCGACTGCAACGCAAGAGATCGTGGGTTCGATCCCCACCCGGGATAAAACATTGTGTGATGAACACGATGGTTTATTCTGTGTCTGTGTGTTATTTATCTGTAATATGTATGTATTAAGAAATATATAAGTATGTTTATCGGTTGTCTGGTTTCATAGTACAAGCTATGCTTAGTTTGGGATTCGATAGCATTGTGTCAGTTGTCCCAAGTTGTATTATTATTATTATAGTTGGCAAGAGTTTAGAGGGATTAGAAGTTTCGTTATAAAATATTGTAGGTAAATCTTGTACAAGCTACGTTAAAAGTGGGAGCTAAGTATAAAGAAACCATTTGATACTCAAAATACTGTAAAAAAAAGAAAATTCTAGTAAATATACAGGATGTAACAGAAAGGTGTGGTCAAATTTCAGCTGCGGATAGGGTATGTTATCAGTATTGCACCTACCATGGTGCCACAGCTGTTTTCATTATTATTACATAGTTATAGAATATTCTTTTTGTCAAAATTCAGTAGTGAAAGGCGTATGGTTTAAGAATTATACCTCCCCTGGTACAAAATTCGATTGAATTATTATGGCATAGAACTTTTTAAGTCATACTTTTTTAATTAATAACTTTTTCACTCATAAATAAACGAATGAAAAAATTATAAATATATTTTTAGGGTACTCCGATTTTGATAGAATTAAGTATGTGCACTCAGTATCCGAAACGAATAGATAGACTTGATAAGTTTTATACTGTTCAGTCACCTACAAAAAGATATAACATTTGGTACTCCATCACACGTATATACACTCACAAACACACGCACAAACACACACACACACACACACACACACACACACACAAACACACATACTACAGTCTGATTTTAATAATCAGACTGTGGAGCCAAGAGAGGAAAAGATTGACCGAACAAAACCGACGTCAAAACTAATAAGTGACCCTGTATTACGAGAAGAGAACGGTATGTGAAAAAGAAGGCTGCAGGACTAATTGCTCCTCGAAGTGCTATGACTTCGCAAAAGCATAAGGATCTAAAAAAAAAAATTGATTGAAGAGCACTACAATAAGCAAAATAATAAAGTGTACGCTCACAGTCCTAAAGAAGCTGCTCAAGTGGTCGTAAAGGTACAACGTGGTCATCATCCTGCATTAGTGGTGGTTTGGTGGGGCATGTCTTATCAAGGCGTCACAAAGCTACATCTTTGTTAAAAGGAGTGAAAACTTCAGCCAAAGTGTACCAAGAGACAGTCTTGGATCGTGTTGTGAAACCTCTCAGCAATACATTTATAAAAATGGACTGTGTAAGGTAAACGTCCAAATAACCGTCAATTTTCGAACTTTACCGACTTTGGTTATCTGCTATGCTAAAACTGTTGGACTTACAAGAATTTAATTTATATGATATGATAGGTAATTTATTGTAGTTTTTATCGGTTTACTTTATTTAAACTAATTTTACAGTTAATATACTAATATTACGAAATAATGTAAAAAGAGGCGTATTGTCCCAGTACCCGTTATACTTGTACCAGTAACCGTTAAAATTGTCCCAGTAGCCGTCATTTTTATTGCGAATTTTGAATTCTATGTCTTGGCATTAAAGATCACATTAATCTACATATTTTTTTGATTTGAAACAAAATCTTAATGAATATCTTCTTTTTCAAATAAAATACACGTATTTGATTAAAAGAAATATATTTTAACAAATAATTCAAGTTTAGGTTATAATCATCTTATATGTATTATAAAACAAATTTCTAATAATCGACTATCACATAAAATAAATCACATTCATTTTAATAACTCGTTACAAAGTTGTTAGGTTTTGACACTGGCCAAGTGTGAATCGCTCGCATGATGGAGGGAGGGGCAGGACCCGATCTAGCTATAACTCTTTATCTAGCTATAAAAATTGCTGATGTTTCAACCAGCTTGCACCGGCGGTGATGGATAAAATACATTGGTAATGTATTCATAAAAAGACTCGCCAGTCATCCAGCCTTTTAGCGTGAACCCCAATCCCCAATTATTAGGTGCCGTTTTAGAAATTTTATGAGGAAATTTTACCATTGGAGGTGCTAATTCCCCAGCAGCGTTCGCTGTGATAAGGACTGTCACACACTCTTTTTCACTGCTGGGGATGATATTAAAAACATTTTTGGCTCCACGTTTTGCTAGTACTTTATTGTCTGATGGCGACAAAAAGAAAGCACTTTCGTCACAGTTACAAAATTCTACGTGGATCTTTAATGACTTCTTGAAGTTGACTCGATTTAAAATAATCCTCGACTTCTTTGAACCACATTCTAAGATTATTTTCTTTTACCAACGCACGTGTTTGAGTTAAATTTTGGGCTACTCTTTGCCCTACCTCTGGGTGACGCTTTATAAATGCTTCAAACCAGTGACGACCTGGTCTGCCATTCTGAAACGGGTTTCTTCGCTGCATTTTTTTAATTATTAGACTAACACTATCCAACAACTGGGCCTTTGTTATTGGAAATCCACTGTCAGCTATAAAAATAATCCATCTTTTTAAATTATTTTCTTCATCTTTTGATAGGACTGTAGCCGGTCCCTTGGAACATTCTACTGGATAGCGGCCACGTATTTTATCAGTTAACGTTGTCCGTGGAACACCGTGCTGTCGGGCTGCAGCTAAAATAGTGGCTCCAATTTTTACTGCTTCTATAGCCTTTAACATGGCATTTGCTTTGCGTTCATGATTACCTGTAATAAAAGTAACGTTTCCTGAAAATCTTTGTATGTCAGGTGCATCATCATCTGCTACCTCGAACTTTTACAGATACCAAGCACACCTAGATTTAGAAGAACTACATTTACCTATAAACAAAGTGGCGCTGACATAACGACATTAAAGTAAACCACAGCTTATATTAAATAATATGATTTTAATCTAATTAACACCACCATAAATATTTAATAACCAGGAATATTTTAACGCCTACACTGGTCAATTCTGAAGTGTTGTGTGAGACTGAAGCGCTGAACGCTTGGAAAATGGCTTGCCCTAATACTGACTTACCCGCTAACCCCTTCTCCCAGAGGCAATGGGATAGAGCGCTGTGCAGCATAGTAAGAGAACATAATTAGCACATCATCGAACGCTGCAGAGCGCGCTCGCCTGTTGGCTGTGGGGGAATGGGAATCGGGTCTTTGGTTACAGGCACTTCCATCGCCCAATATAGGCACTATGTTGGATGATACGACATTTCGGATTGCTGCGTGCCTACGTTTAGGCGCTTCGTGTGTTTCTCCACATCGATGCCACTGTGGAGAACTGGTCACCGGTCTTGGACACCACGGCCTATCGTGTAGTAGGAGCTCAGGCCATATATCTCGGCATGCCAGTCTGAACGATATAATCCGTCGGGCTCTTGTCACCGCCGACGTTCCAGCCATGCTTGAACCAAATGGCTTGGCGCGCGACGATGGCAAGAGACCGGATGGTATGACATTGCTGCCATGGAGGATGGGGAGGCCATTGGTATGGGACGCAACTTGTGTCGATACCCTTGCGCCCTCCCATCTTTCAAGCACTTCAGACTGTGCCAGCGCTGCTGCTGCATCAGCGGAGACTCTCAAACGTCGCAAATATGTAAATCTAATTGAAGATTATATATTTGAGCCGTTTGGGGTCGAGACGCTGGGTCCGTGGGGTCCAAGTGCCCGACTTCTTTTTAAGGAAATTTCATATCGGCTTATCAGTTCTTCGCGTGATCCGAGGGCTGGGTTTTCTTTGCACAAAGAATAAGCATTGCTATTCAACGTGGCAATGCTGCCAGCCTTCTGGGTACGTTACCAGTCGACATCGATGGGGAAGAATATTTCGGAAGCGAAGAATAAGCGGATTTTAAAAAAGCCATCAAATTTACGTAGTTATTAAATACACGGTAGAAAATAATTTCAATAATTTGTCAAAGAGGAATGAGACTTATTACAAGGCAATAAGACACATGACGGACTTAGGTACAACATTATTATCTGTTCCAGTGTCCGACAAGAATGTATGATACTATTTCAAAGAAAAATGACCCTTAATCTGTATAAAATAAGGATACAATGACGGTTTTTGGTGCAAGATATTTTACTGTATTAATGCACGTACCAATAACCGTCAAAAATACCTATGATTTTGTCGGTAACTGGGACAAGTAGGGAACTGTGAGTACCAATAGATGTCAAATGTGAAAATATTTACTTTTCAATTAAATTCCAAGCAACTTTTGTCTAATATTGCTAGATCATTTACTTAAATACTAAAAAAAAATAACTCTTACCGTATAGCGACCCGTAAAGCTAGTGGGAGCTTATCAACACGACGTGTTGATTTCGTAGTTCAGTAACAAAACTTCGAATTTTCTGTAAACTTTTTATACGCGCACTTTTGTTGTTACGTAGTTTCGACGCCATTTGACTTTTTTGTCAGTGTAGCCACTATTTTTGTGCAAAATTTTATTAAGATTATGTTGCTATTCACAAAATTTAGTTTATTATTGGCAGAATTGTGCAAAAATGTAAAAACTGACAAGTTGACGGCTACTGGGACACTGACGGAAATACGTACCTCTACCTTACTTTCCAGCAGGACTCTGCACCTGGTCACAAGGCACGAACTACCCAAGTCTGGCTTGAAACCAACGTTCCGGACTTTATAAGAGCTGAAAACAAGCCCTCATTTAGCCCAGACTCAACCCTTTTAGAGGACATGGATTGCTCTCAACGACACGGCGACATATGACACGGCTATGGAGCAAGCAGTGGCGAAAAGTCCCATGGAAACAGTACGTAAATCCATAGATTCGTGGCCAGACAGATTGAAGGCCTGTATAAAAGTCAATGTTGATGTCATTATATGTTGATTTAATTTTTCTTTTTGAATTTAATGTATTGAACATTTCTTTTAATGCGTATCTATTGTATGTAAGTATAATACTCATGTAAGTTTATGTGGATTTGTGTTTGTTTTATATGGATTTTCATTTCCGTGGTTGATTAATTAATTCCCGTGGCACAGTGGAAAGCACTGTGCCACGGGAATTAATTGCCGTGGACGCTTGTTTCATTGCCGTGCACGCATGTTTCATCGCCGTGGCACGAAATTTTTAATCTTGTATATCTCGTTAGCTTTTTAAGTTAACTGCTAGATATTAAGCAAGAATATATACATTATCAAAAACTTAATAAACGCGATTTACTTTAAAAAAAAAAACCCAAGGTAAAAAAATCCACTGAAATGACGATTTTAATGAACCTGTTGAAATTCACCCATATAGATAGTTGGTGCGATAACAGCAACCAATCACGCATTGAACAGAGTGGTGTTGCAAAAATTATAAAAAAAAAAATTAAGATAAGAACTTCGTTCCATCCGGGTGTCCCTCGACACCTCTCAAGTTTTTTTCATATTTTTTGGTCCCATGGTTCAAACGGGACACGTTTATGCAACTTTCGGAGCGATTATTTCCAAAAATATTCACATAATCAAAAAACTTTATTAAAAACCTTAAAATGTTTTTAAAATACCTGTCGAATGACGTACACGTAGATATTTGCTGAAAAAAAAATATTTTAGCTTCGGTTACATGTATGGAGTGCCCCCTCCCCCGAAATATTTTTATTATTTAGCTATAGCAAACTAAGTAGCGGCTCCTACACGACATCTTTTTACCAAATTTCATCAATATTCATTAAGTAGTCTTTGAGTAAAATGTGTGTCTGTGACATACGGACGGACAGACAGACAGACATGACGAAACTATAAGGGTTCCGTTTTTGGCATTTTTGCGACGGAACCCTAATAAAAACTGTATAAAAAGAACAAGAAATTCAAAATATTCAAACAAACATTCAGCAGTAATCACAAAAAATATTTTTTATGTGCATACCGTAAAATAATTGGTACAATCACCAATTTCAATTGTATATAATCGCAAATTAAGAAATAATAGCTCATTATTTGAAACAATATGTAGTAGAAGTTTATAATAATCACATATTGATTGAAAATAGATATTAACTTCAATTCAAATATAAAATCGTTAAATTAAAATCCAATGCCGTTACGCATCATATGAAAATATATCTGGAGTGTTTAATTATATGTAAACACATGCTTTACACAGATCAATCCAATACGAAAAATGTTCCAACTGCAGCAGTAATAGTAAATGCGAAGTAAAATCTCCGGCAGAAGGTATTATGCAATAAATTCTGACCTATAATCGTCGTTGGTTCAGGTAATAACCGGATCAGGCACGTAGATAATTATCCACCACTTCTGACTTGAAAGAACTAAACTACAGCTATACAGTCAAATCACATTTATTGGTAAACGAAGTGATTACTTACTCGGTGTATTATTGTTCAAACACAGTACTTCCTAACTTATTTTTCACTCAAAATGTACCTCAAGACAACCTTCGACGTCTGTAGCTGTATTTTTAAGCTATTGCATAGCTTCTATCGCGGGCCTTGAGCGTGGTGATCGAATCCAGAAATTCCTTAACGAAAATAACCTAAAACTCCGACCGGCACAGCGGTGATACTTTTTAGTTTTTTTTATTATTCTACTTATTTTTTTTTTTTAATTTATATTTTTTAATAAAAAAAAATTGAATTATATTTTTTTTGTTTTTTTAGTTCTTATAAAATGCTATGCAATAGCTTTACCGCGGCAGTCCCCGAGTGCCAAGTTTTTTTTTTTTATAAATGGCGATGTCGACAATTCTACCAATGTCGAAAGTTCTAGGAAGTCCCATGTGTTAAAAAAAAAGTACTTAGCGAAGGTAAATTTCTGATTTTTACAGTAGACAGTTGTCTAGGTTAAAAACTGAAACAAAACACAAGTAGATAAATAAATAAGCATGAAGTCTTATTATTTAATAACTGTCCCGCGCAACTTCATCTGCGTTAATTTCCCCCTTTTTTTTATAATCCTATGTTACTTCTAATACCTCCAAGAACAACAAAGTTTCATGATGATCGGTTGAGTAGTTTTCGCGTGAAGCGTAACAAACAAACTAACATTCACATTTATATATTAGTAGGGATAGTAATTTTTATAGACATTTCTTGCCAATTACTTTATAAATACATTGGCTGCATTTGAAAGAAAAATTTCAAGTTCAGACCCAGGAAAAAAAATATTTTATTGTTGGATAGCCCATTTATCGAGGAAGGCTATAGGTTATAACATCACGCTACGACCAATAGGAGCGGAGCAGCAATGAAAAATGTTATAAAAAAAAGGAAGAAAAAAGGGAAAATTACAATCTATTATTCATGCCCCTAAGTGATAAGGGTTATCCACCCCTAACATTTATAACTATACTACCTATAATATTAGAAGAGAGAGAAGAGTTTGTTTGTTTGTTTGAACGCGATAATCTCAGAAACTACGGGTCCAAATTGAAAAAAATATTTTACTTTTAGATAGCCCATTTATCGAGGAATGCTATAGGCTATAAAACATCGCGCTACAACTAATGGGAGCGGAGCAGCAAGTAAAAATGTTTGCAAAAATGGGGAAAATTTACGCAGACGAAGTTGCGCGGGTCAGCTAGTAATAATATAGAATTCTATTAGTTGAGATAAGGTGTGATATGAGTTCTGGGTGGAATGTCGAAACAAAAGCGCATACAGGAATTTTGTACCTTTCTATACATGCTAGGAACCTAGGACCAATAAATATTGTATTTGCGTATATACGTTTTAACAAAACTATGGACTCTACAGCTTGAGACCAGAAGGTAGGTTACCTTCTGTGCTATTGGTATTTTGGGTTTATGTAGGTACAGTGACATAGGGCTTCCAGGAAAGCAGGTACCAGATCTGTATCTCAGGATCGAAGATAGGTCGTTAAAATAAAAAAAAACTGCCCAGATTGAATCCAATGTTTATTCCTGAAATAAAGTCACTTACACGCACAGCATTAACTGCTATTAACTTATATTGAATCCCTTATTAATTAACACAATCTAATATAATAAATCAGTGTGCCGCGTAACTTCGTCTGCGTTTGCAACATATTCCATCGCTGTTCCGCTCCTATTGGTAGTAGCGTGATGTTATATAGCTTACAGCCTTCGTGATTATAGCGTTTAAACAAACAAACAAACTCTTCAGCTTTAAGGTTCATTTCCGTGCATCACGGCCGATCGCGAGCCGCGCGCGGCTGACGCTCGCGGCCGATGCGACAATATTCAGAGTGCGCGCGCAGCCTACGACAGTCGTCGGCCGCGCGCGTCTGTCGCTTACCTCGGAAACGGTACCATATATTCTCATACTCTAAGAGCCCGTTCACGACTTCGGTCTAAGCGGCGCGCGGCGCGGCGGGCGGGGCGGCGTCGGTGAGCGGTGCGTTTTGCACGCCACGAACTTTAGTAGCGGTTAGTTGCAGCGGCAGCGGTGGACGTATTTAGATAGTCGAAACATTCTTAAAATCATGGCGTTATCAAAATTGTCCCTTCTGTGTTTGGAAAGCAGTGCATTTTTAAAACATGATATACTTAATATGAGAGAAGGAGTGCACGATTTAAATAAAAATCGGTATTTATATGGCGAATTTCATGACCTATACGAAGATTACAGAAAATATCCAGATAAATTTTATGAGTACACAAGAATGAGCGTGAAAACTTTTGATTATATTCTGCAGCACATAGAAGTATATTTAAAACAGCACATTAGATCCAAAAGGATAGTCACCAATCCAGAAAAATTGTTTCTCACTTTGAGGTAAGTGTAAATAAAATACAGGTAATTATCATTATAATATTATTTATTTATTTTTCTTATAAGTACCCCATACTTGTAATAATAAGTAGGTATTTTCGATAATCCAATAATCACAGATTGTGTTTTATTTTGTACTTCGTACCTTATGTACCTATCAATTTTTTAGATTAATCAGTCTTCATAGTAATCATCACAGTTAGGTTAGTTAGTCATTATTTATAATAAAAATAGTAGAATAAATATTTAGTGAAAAGAAATCAGCATTCGTATTTTGCTATCTAGATATTATTATTATTACTAGATACGAGTATAATCATTGCCGTCGTTAGTAGCGGGAGGCGGTTGTGTATAGTAACCTCCATACATGTTCGAAACCAATTCATCCATCAGAACTTGATTTATTTTATTTCGCACTCTCATTTTCTGAATAGAACTCAGTTTATGCATTTCAGGTAAAATGCTCATAAGATAATGATAATCCTCCGTTTTTTCTACATCTTGTGTATTTTGATTCTTTTTGATTTCTTGTTCCAAAATTTTCAGTTTTTTTTTTTCAATTTCTAAATATTCTGCCCGAATATCAATTACTTTTCGTTTGCGAGAAAAATTTGGTATTTCCGAATGCGAAGTACTTGGTTGGGGTGACATTGATACCTCACGTGGCTGGAGAGTTTCCAAAGGTGACGGCGGCGAAAGTGTGGATTGAAATTCAGATTGAGAAGAAGTATCTAAATCTTGGTACAAATGTTCAGTAAGATTGGACTCGTTTTCGGCTGGCATAAATTCTTCTTTTAAAAACGTCATTAAACTGAAATATTTCCACTGCGACATAGAATTCTCGTCATCGGGGCCAGGGTCCCCGGAACGTGGAGTCGGAATCTTTTTCAATTCCTTTCTGTATGCATCCTTAAGATTTTTCCATTTTTTCTTTAATTGTGCAACTGAAATAAAAGTTTTAATATAGATTTTTTTTTTCAGATACCTTGCACATGGGGCATCTTTTAAGTTACTGTCGCATTCATATCACCTTGGTCGAAGTACAGTTGGAAAAATCATCTATCAAACACTAAATGCCATATGGGTAGCTTTACATAAAGTACATATGCCGCAACCGACGCGAGAGGATTTAAAAAAAAAATCTCATGATTTTTTCATGAAATGGCAATTCCCCAATTGTATAGGGTCGATAGACGGAAAGCATTTTCGGATAATGAAACCCCCGCATAGTGGCAGTGAATATTACAACTACAAAAAGTATTTTTCATTAGTACTCCAAGCTATTTCAGACGCCGACTATAAATTCACAGCTATTGAAGTTGGTGGAAAGGGACGTCAAAGCGACGGAGGTACTTTTCATTTTTCTATACTGAACAAGTTGCTAACTAACGATAGATTTAATGTACCTCCACCTCAGGGTCTGCCTGGTTCGGATGTAATATTACCGCATGTGTTGGTGGGAGACGAAGCTTATCCACTGAAGACTTATTTAATGCGTCCTTATCCATCTGGGAATTTGGACAGAGAGAAAAAAATATTCAACAAAAGATTATCAAGAGCCAGAGTAACTATTGAGTGTGCTTTTGGTATCTTGACAAACAAATGGCGTATTTTTATGAAATCTATTGAGACAAATACAAAACACGCAAAATTGATAATAAAAGTCGCATGTCTGTTACATAATATTGTAAGGGAAAAAGAAGGCAATAATGATAAAGACTACAGAACGTATATGAGTAATTCATCAAGCGGCAATATTACAATAACAAGATCGAGGCGGAATAATCGAGCTTCATTACGTGCAACCGCTATTCGCGATCAGTACAGAAATTATTTTGTAAATAATCCATTAGGCATATAGGTTACAAATCAATCTATAAATTGTCCACTACCTACATTATATTAGCTATATCTATTGTCTTTGTAAGTACCTACGTACTGAGATAAACTTAAAACACCATGTCAACCACCTACACTGACGGACTCATAAACTGCATCAAAGTTCAGGTTTACTCTAAAAGGATTTTTTTATAATAAGTATGCAAACTTTTTAGATTAAATTATATAAATCTGGAAAGACTGGCTCTTAATCTTAAAAAAAAATTAAATTTAAAAATAGAACTGCGGTAAAACAAATGAATATAGCCGGGAAAAGAAAATTTACTCGTAGTATCAGATTTGCGTGTTATTTATAGCAAAGTTTTAAATTAATTCTCATTGATTTTTTTTGTTTGGTCAATTGAATTATTGTTACCAGCATAATTGTTGGGTTAGTTTTTTAACACATCGAGAGTTTTTGAACCATAATATGGATACTTCGTCCGAACAAGCGGCACAAATTGTAGCATTGGTGCGGGAGGGCTTGGATCAACGAACGATTGGTAGAAATTTAAATTTAAACCAGTCTACGGTTTGTAGAATATACAGAAGGTTTGTAGAGACAGGTTCTTACAGGAGGAGACGTGGTACAGGCAGAACTCGAGCAACCACAGGTCGTGATGACCGATTTATTGTTACAACTTCCCTGCGAAATCGTTTCCTCACGTCAGTTAACATCAAAACCGAGCTTAATGAAGTGCGTGGAAAAAACGTGTGTGCACGAACAATAAGAAGAAGGTTAAAGGAAGCGGCTATCACCCCTTTTAGACCAGCAAATGGTCCAAAGTTGTCTGCAGCTCACAGACAAGCTCGCTTAAGATTTGCGCGTCATCACCTGAATTGGACAGAAGAGCAGTGGGCCTCTGTATTGTTCACGGACGAGTGTAGGACATGTTTATATGGTGCAGATGGTCGCAGAAGAGTCTATCGTCGACGTGGGGAGCGATATGCTCAAAGTTGCATTGAGGAGCGTGTTCCTTTTGGAGGCGGTTCATGTATGGTCTGGGGTGGCATATCGATGAACGGGCGAACAGAACTTGTGTTCATAGACATGGTCCGTCAAAACGGTAATAGAGGGGGTTTGACAGCACATCGCTACATAACAGAGATATTAGAAGATCACGTGGTGCCTTACATGGGATTCATAGGCGAAAATTTTACTTTAATGCAGGATAATGCCCGGCCGCATGCAGCTGCACAAGTTCAACATTATTGCGAAGAGGTTGGGATACGTACAATGAATTGGCCAGCACGCAGCCCGGATCTTAATCCCATCGAGCATGTTTGGGACAATTTAAAAAGAGCTGTATATGCGAGAAACCCTTCGCCTACGACAGTGGCAGCACTAAGAACAGCACTTTCAGAAGAATGGGACAATATTCCGCAAGATCTTTTAAAAACCCTTATAAAATCTATGCGGAACCGATTAGAATCCGTAATAAGGGCACGTGGGGGTAATACACCTTATTAAAACACAAATAAACCCTTGCATAAAGTTTGTGTCTATTGTTAAAACCAATTTTTTAATTAAACAATTTTTCCTTAAACTTCTGTTTTTTCTTCAAAAAAGGTCTTAAGGTCCTTTCCAGTACATAAACTTAAACTTAAAGATATGATCCTACGCTGTTTTAAAGTTCACGAACCAATCTAGAGGTTTCAATTTAAATCTGTATAGAAAGTTTGCATACTTGGTTAAAATATTTATTTCAAAGTCGTCTATTACTTTGATGCAGTTTATAAGTCCGTCAGTGTACATACCTACCTACATTACGTAAACATACCAGTATTTTCTTCATACATACCTACTGATTATGTTTCAAAGTGTTTGCTTAGTAGGTACGTACTTACAGCTGGAAAAAACATGTCAACTACCAACTACTTACCTGTACACACATATCCACATACAAAACTACTGATATGTTTAGATAATTAGGTAAGTATCTACCAGACAGAGAAAGAAAGTAGGTAGGTAATTAAACTTTTACAAAGCTACTGGTAGTTACGTAAAATAAATAAACATATCAGTATCTTTGTCAACTTATTAGTTTCGTTTGGTAGTTACCTAGGTTTGTGTTATCAATTTATATTAAACTTACCATCATATTCTGGAAAACACTGTTTAATTTCTTCCCACAGCCTTTTAATAATGTTTTTAAATTTATGTTGGGGATGTTTTGACATCCATATAGGCGGTCGATTTAAAATTTCTGTTATAAAAGCCTCAGTATCCATTACCGCCAAAAAATCGTCTAATTTATTTTGAATTTATTTACGCCGCTAGTACGTCACACATCTACCGCTGTCCACGCCGCTCTGATTCGTGGCGTCGCACTCATTCCACTGTACTTTTGTTCCCGCCGCTCCGCATGCCGCGCGCCGCTGCAGCGATTCGCTCAGATAAAACCGCGCGCGATTTCGCTACGAGCGGTGGCTCGTGGCGTGCTTCAAACATTCTAATACTTTTAATCATAACGCTCGCCGCCCCGCGCTTAGCTGCCGCTCACAGCGGCAAGGTCGTGAACGGGCCGTACTATTGCGGCATCGGTCGCGCGCGTCAGCCGTTCGTCGTAAGTAGCGCGCGGCTCGCGATCGGCCGCGATGCACGGAAATGAACCTTTAATTATAAAGCTGAAGAGTTTAAAAATATTAATTTAACTTAGTTCGAGCAACGCACACATCGATAATATTTAAATCTATACTAATATTATAAAGCGGAAGAGTTTGTTTGTTTGTTTAAATCTCAGCTACTATCTCAGCGCTAAACTACTAGTCCAATTTGAAAAAATCTTTTTTTCGAGGAAGGCTATAGGCTATATAACATCGCTACGACTAATAGGAGCGGATCAGCGACGAGAAATGTTGCAAAAACAGGGAAAATTTACGTATTCCAAGTTGCGCGGGACAGCTAGTGAATCAATAAGCATGTATCGGTCCACTGTTGGACATAGGCCTCTCCTAATTTCCGCCACAACACTTGGTCCTCCGGCCAAAATTCATCCCAGCGACCTTCTTTAGGTCGTCGGCATATTTGGTTGGGGGTCATCCTATCGCGACGTTTACCGAGTCGCAGTATCCATTTTAGAACTAGTAGATATTATTTACGGACACGAAATTACAAGTGGTAGGTAGTTATTGTTTTTAAACTTTCGCGATTTTTATAAATATTAGATATATTTCGGGACTTAATTATTTAAAGGTAGGAACCCCGCGCCTCACGGAGACATCGCTAAGCTGCCATCAGTCGACCCGTGACCACGATCGGTGCAATTCGATCGAAACGTCGGGTAAATAAAAGGTTCGTACCTTTAAATAATTCACGCGATTAAGTCCCGAAATATATCTAATAAGTGGTAGGTAGGTCTATGCCAAAGACCGTCTTGGTCGGTAACTTAACAGTGTCAGTTATTCTGCCGTGCAATAGTATGTTAAAGGTTCACTGTGTTTCAATCAATCAATCAATCAATCAATATTTTTATTTGCGAAAATGGGTAAAAGGTAAGGTGTTACAATAGTAATATGTGTCTCCATAATCTACCTGTAGGCATGCAAATTGTTACAATTTGTTGGAGTGCTTCTAATAGTAGGTAGATACATATTTTAAACATTAGATATACCTGTATGCATTAAGATTTAACATGTCAATGGTAAAATGTCAATAATTAATACATTATAATACATCATTACAATCATATTTTAAACATACAAACTTATTCTATTTTAGTATTTTTATCGTCGATTCGATCGTCGTCGGTTCGAGGGCAGTGTAGCAAGTGTAATTACAGGTCAAATGAGATTTACGAAGTAAGGTATCAAATTATGAAATAAGCGGCGGTAGCCTAATGGCTAAGGCATCGGGCTAGCAATCGTGAGGTTCGAATCCTACCCATTATACTAGCGATGTGGACCCACTCCTAACACAAGCCATTGAGCTTAGCTGGAGGGGTTAACAGGATTGCTAGTAATGGACCACAACCCCACATTCCTAGTTATCTTTAAAAAAAAAAAAATGTGCGGCACTCGGGGACTGCCGGCGTAAAGCAACCTATTGCATAGCATTTTTATCAACATAAGCAATTAAAAAAAAAATATTTTTTTTTATTTAATTATAAAAAAACAATGTTTTTAATTTTCTTTTTAAATATTTTTCTTTTTAATTTAAAAAAAGGCAATAAAAAAAGTATTTTTTTTTTAATTTTTAAAAAAGTTTTTTTTTAATTATAAAAAAAAGTCATTAAAAGTTCTGCTATTCATCGATAGATGGCAAAACTAAAAAGTATCACCGCTGTGCCGGTCGGAGTGGCGGGTGGCGGGTGTTAGGTTATTTTCGTTACGGAATTTCTCTCTCTCTCACTCAAGGCCCGCGATAGAAGCTATGCAATAGCTTAAAAAAAAAAGACAGACATTCAGATCTTTGCCAAACAAGGGTTTGTGTGGCATTGATACTGATATGGTCGACGCGTGATGCCTGCCGTCAGGTGCACGACGAGCTCGTCTCTTCATTTCGTTGTATAAAAAAAAGAGGTTAAGTTTTCGTGAATTGTATGAAGGTTACTTTCTGTTCTCTCAGTATTTTGTGTCATATGAAATCAGTCTGTCGGATGAAGAGGTCCGAAAATATATCACAATAAAATAAACCATCTTTAATAATTATTTCGATTTCGTCTGCCCCTGTGGCGCGGTGGGAGTTATCCGACTGCTACGCAAGAGGTCGTGGGTTTGATCCCCACTCAGGATAAAACTTTGTGTGATGAGCACGATTGTTTATTCTGTGTCTGGGTGTTATTTACCTATAATATGTATGTATTTAGAAATATTTAAGTATGTTTATCAGTTGTCTGGTTTCCATAGTACAAGCTCTGCTTAGTTTGGGATCAGATAGAGTTGTGTGAGTTGTCCCAAATTATTATTATTATTTATAACTATAGTAAACTTAATATAAATAGCTATTTCAAAGCCGAAATGGATGTCAGATTATACACCTCACATCCATTTCGATTGGATAAAGCTTAGCAACGATTGTGAAAAGTGTCAGAGTTAGGGTTGTCATTTGTATAATTAAAGTTGAAAAATGCTAAATCATTTATTCTGGGCATATGTTCGGTAGTTACTTTGTGTATACATAAACAATTGGTAATGTGAAATTATAACATGGGAGAGCGAAATATCGTTATTGTTTTTAAACTTTCGCGATTTTTATACATATTATTTAAAGGTACGAACCTTTTATTTTTTATTTAACCAACGTTTCGATCGAATTGCACTTCGATAAATAGTTAAATTAAAGGTTAAATAAAAGGTTCGTACCTTTAAATAATTCACGCGATTAAGTCCCGAAATATCGTTGTTAAGTTATATTTAATTCACGAAAATTGCAGTGACGTGAAAACCCTACAATTTGGTTTGTTTTTAAACATTTCACATCGTGCACGGCTTTAGTGTAGGTAAAAAATGTAAAGTACATAATAATATAATTAATAAGAATTACTATCTAAAACTAGTATCTACTTTACTACTGATTTATTTAAGATTTAATTACATAAATAAAATAAAAATATCAACAAGACAAATACTATTTTTGTTAGGGTTCCGTAGTTTCGCCATATCCGTCCGTCCGCCCGCAACTTACAATACGATCAACGTAACTTGACCGGATTGAAGTTTTTATCACTTTTGCGCATGTCATAGAGATGCGACCCTAAAATTACTTACGAAAACGATTAATTATGTTTAATCAATTAAAAATACTAACAATTTTTTTAATTCAAAAACATAAAAACATAAAAGTTTAAATTTAGAACAGTTACAGTAAATAGGTACTAAAGAAACTTTGAAAAACAATTTCTTTACGAAAATAATCACAAAAAAACATGAGTGAGTAATACTAATTATCACAATGTGATGCGTAATCGCATCTCTAATTCTGTTGGTTTAGTTACCGCCCCCGCCCCCCGCTTCCTGTCACCATTTACTTCCAAAAAATGCATTTGCGCAACCACTTGTCGCCTACTCCAGTCCGGCCTAGTTACGTTGATCGTACTGTAGTTATGGGACTGTTAGGACTAGGAGTTGAAATTTTGGATTACTTACGCCGAGACAGTGGTAAAACAACATTTTTAGGACGTCTTATAAACTCACCTACATGTAAAGTACGGATGTTTTTTTTTTCTCACCTACCCCATCGAGTGGGGTGCCGTTATATAAGTCTTTTAAAAAAATTTGGGGTTGTGAAGACCATTTTTAAATTTAGGGATCCGTTTGTGAAATATTAAGCATTACAGTGAAAATTTTTGTTGGAGTCAAGTGACCTCCTCCCTGCCAAATTAAAGGGAAGACTATCACAGCTAAGTAGGCTTAGGCGGACCAAGTGAGAAATAACAAAATATTCATACAAATTCCATTGAAAATGACTTGTACATATAACGTTGTTAGTAGAATGAAACGTTAACAACAGAAACCCCATTTATACCACATTATTATGCAGGGCAGCTACGGAACCATAGATTCTGCGTGGCTTGACATGCACTTGCCCGTGTTTTTTAGGATTCTTAACTTAAAATAATGGTGGAAATCCACATGCGAGTAGCTGGCACGCTTGCGAGGGGTATACACATACATGTAGCCAACTGGCCACAGGGCCTGTACCAAGACCTCTTAAAGCTGGTTAATTGTAGATTGCACTGCTATTTTCATACCATAATCCTGCCAAAAAGCAGGCGAGTAGTAGTAGAGAGATTACGTCACCAAACCGGCGATCGACCTATTGCCTATAGGTCATTCCTTTGCACTGACTCACGACTAACATAATAAACTGACCTGCACTTGGCAAATCATTTAGATGTTCATGGTACGGCCAAGCCAATACCGTGAATTACATACCACCACTCCTAACACAAGTCATGAAGCTTAGCTGGAGGGGTTAACATGATTGCTAGTAATGTGGGACCAAAATTCTACATTTAGTTATCTTTACAAAAAAAAAAAAAAAAAACTAGCAGCGCCAGAAGGTCTACTTGCGACGTGTTCCACGCGCACCTTCTGTTACGAAGTGGTAGTGAAATCGCCCACATCAGACATTGTTAAAAGATTGTCGTTGTCGTTGACCAAGTTGGCATCCCCATCGTTGGCCATAGGCTTCTACGCCGGAACACCGAGTCATTTTTAGTTGATTCGACTCCGACATACGCTCTTTGCGTGCTCTCGTAGGCCTTGAGAATTTTGACAAACGATAAAAAAAAGGGGGTCTACTCTCTCTTATTCAATGAAAACGAAGTTTCGATCGATCAAAAATGAGGTGGTAATGTAAATTGCCCAAGCAACATCTATTCAATCTGAAAATCGTCTGTGTTCAAAGTTTTAGGGCTTATTAAAACATTAAAATTAAGTAGAGTGGTCCCTGTGAAGTTAAGAAATTTAAGAATATGAAACTTTCGGTTTTAGAGAAAGAAAGTAAACTAGTATGGATAGTTGGCTCTTATGCAAGTGTACCATGCACTACTGGCATTGCTGGCATGAATAAATCTGCCATAATTACATAATAAATATACGAAATCCCATTAACTTTTTCTCCTTTGTCCTAGGTTTCACTTCAACGTTGTAATTACCCGCCCGCGATAGAAGGAATAGAATATACTGACGTCAAGATTGTTCAGATCGTCTATGGAACCCACTGGTTTTAGACAGACAGACCATAGAACCAATACTACGATAGTTTTGAAAAGCGCTATGGCTACTGGCATACTCATATGTTTTTCGATTATGCAAGTAAGTATGCCAGTTACAAGTATGTGTAATTTCGCTCTTAATTAATTGTGCCAGCTACTGGCACATGTATATTTGTCTTCATGGAGGTATGCTAGCTACATGGAAGTATATTTTAGATACTTGTGTGTCAACAACAGGTATACGTTTTCTTGATTATGGAAGAATACCAGTTACAGGTATGTGTATTTTCGCCATAATGCAAGTGTGCCAGCTACAAGTATGTGTACTTTCGTTCTCAATAAAGTGTGCTAACTACTGGCATGTGTATTTTTGCCATTATGCAGGTATGCCAGCTACATGGAAGTATAATATTTCGCCCCTTTACTTGTGTGCCAACTACAGGCATGTTTTCTCGATTATGCAAGAATCCAGTTACAGGTATGTATATTTTCGCCGTTACGCAAGTGTGCCAGCTACAAGTATGTGTATTTTCGCTTTTAATTTAGTGTGCTAGCTACTGGCATGTGTATTTTCTCAAGTGTGCCATGATTGCTATCTTCACCCTAAACCTAATTTTAATTTAATAAACCTCATTAGCTCTTGTTTTATTTCTTCTGGGTTCTACCCTAACATTGTATCCGCCCGCAATAGACACAGATATACCGACGTGAAGATTGTTCAGATCTTCTATAGAGCCCACTGGTTTTAGACGGACAGACCGAAGGACCCAAATTACAATGGTTTTGACAAGCGCTGTGGCGTATACTCGACCTGTAAAAAAGGGAATAACATTTGAAAATAATGAAAGAACAAATAATTGCAAACTTGCTCCTCTAAGAGTAAAAACTAAAAAAAGTTGGGGGAGGGTTCAATTTCTCCGATGGTGTTGAATGAATAACAGTACCCCACTCACCCAAGCGAGCGACTCGCATTTCAGTTCTGGGTCAGACCCATACGATCCACAAAATAGTGTAGATGACTGTCAAATCAAATCAGTTTTTTTTAAGAAACGTCAAAACGATGTGCCTCGTACTAATTTATAAGAAACACAAAACAATGACGTCATTCTTTTTTATGGTCAAATCATGTAGTTTCAATGTTTGTTTTGATGTTTATAAATTCAAGTCAACGTAAAATTGTAGAGAACATTGTTTTTCAGAATATTTTTGCAAATGCTATTTCCAGTATACTTAGTGTAAAATAATTTATTGTTATTGTAGTCATCTACCCAATTTTTTTAGATTGGGGGAGGTAAGATCTTCAAGGTTGACCTACATTATGGGGTATCAGATACTTTCGGCGGGAGAGGGGGAAAGGCTGGGGAGCTCGAGCCTCTTTAGCTCCTTCATAATTCCTCTTAACGACAGTGAATATACTGTAACTGATTTATGAGTCAGTAACAGTATATTTGTATGTGTAACGTCGATTGCCTCTGTGGCGCGGTGGGAGTGTATCCGACTGCCACGCAAGAGGTCGTGGGTTCGATCCCCACCCAGGATAAAACTTTGTGTGGTGAGCACGATGGTTTATTCTGTGTCTGGGTATTATTTATCTATTGTATGTATGTATTTAGAAATATATAAGTACTAGCTGTCCCGCGCAACTTCATCTGCGTAAATTTTCCCCCTTTTTTTTATAATCCTAATTTACTTCTAATACCTCCAAGAATATGTGTACAAAGTTTCATGATGATCGGTTGAGTAGTTATCGCGTGAAAGTGTAACAAACCAACTTACATTCACATTTATATATTAGTAGGGATGTTTATCAGTTGTCTGGTTTCCATAGTACAAGCTCTGCTTAGTTTGGGATCAGATAGCGTTGTGTGAGTTGTCCCAAGATATTATTATATTATTTATTGGGTTAAAATAATATCGGCCAAATGCGAGCCGAATTCCGTAGGCTAGGACTTTGCTTTTCAATTATTTTCTACGAATTTCCCCCTCGTCTGTATTCAAATAAATTCGTTACCTCCCATCTGACTACGCCTCTTATTCCTGTGGTTGTTGATAGCCCTATAACCTATGATCCCTTAGGGGTTAATAAACTTACCTAAACAGTCCATGGGTCCCAAGCTGAACGGCACAAACGCGTTGGGATCTCGTTTCTTCACGTTTTCAGGTAGAAACCTCTCAGGCTTCACAGCCCAAGGGTCTTCCCAGTACTGAGGGTCGCGATGCAGGTGATGGATGGGTATCACTAGTGATGTGCCTTCAGGGAGAGTGAATTTACCTGAAATTTGTATTTTTATAGGTTAATATAGATATTCTAATATTTTTTTTAAGTGGAGGGGAGGAGGAAGAGTGGTCATGATTTTATAGATTAGTGCGGTGTATTGAGGATATTTTCTTTAAAGTGAGGGAGTGTGTGAGAACCCTCATGATAACATGGTTCTCATGGTGTAATAGTTGCAGCACCTTACTGACATAACCATAGTCCGGCCATAAGTTCTGTTACAAATGAAAATGAATTTTTTTTTAACATATATTATACATATTTATTAAAGTCTTAGCAAACATAAAAGCAATATTCTATTCAAAATAGCCACCTTTGGCTTTTATACAGGCCTTCAATCTGTCTGACCACAAATCAATGGATTTACGCACTGTTTCCATCGGAAATTTCAAACAGACCTTGCTGAATTTTTAAGAGACTCAATGTCGCAGTAGGGCAATCCATGTCCTCTAAAACTGAACATCATTTGTAGTCTAAAGAGTTGAGCTCTAGGCTAGATGAGGGCCAGTCTTCAGCTCTTATAAAGTCCGGAACGTTGGTTTCAAGCCAGGCTTGGGCAGTTCGTGCCTTGTTACCAGGTGCAGAGTCCTGCTGGAAAGTCCACGGTACATTTTTAAAAAGTGTTTTGCTGAGAGGATTCACAACACGATCCAAGACTGTCTCTTGATACATATTGCCTGAAGTTTTCACTCCTTTTTCACAAAAATGTAGCTTTGTGACGCCTTGATAAAAAACGCCCTACCAAACCATCATTGACGCAGGATGATGACCACGCTGTACCTTTCCGACCACTTGAGCAGCTTCTTTAGAACTGTGAGCGTACACTTTATCATGTAGTGCTTTTCAACCGTGAATGGTTTTTCATTGGTAAAGAAAATATTTCTGTGCCCTTCACGTGCGTATCGCGATAAAAGGCGTTTTGATCGTAAATATTGATTTAGGGCATGTTCTGTATATCGACGATAAGCACTGTACTTCAGGTCTTGTTTTATAATAAGCGACAGAGTCCTAGCGGGAAACTTCAATTCTCGCGATAAGATTTTTTGCTTCCTAATGGGATTTCGACAAATTCTGCCTTTAACAGCATTGACAGCTTTTTTAGTTCTAACAGCACGCGGCCGCCCCGATCTTTTATGGTCTTCGACAGAGGAAGTCTTGCTGTATCTGTTGATAGTACGATATACGAACATACGGCTGATACCAAGCTTTTGAAGTGTCTGGAATATGACCGTCGGCTCCATATCCACTTTGTACAAGGCGATCAACGCAATCCTATGATCTTTAACACCCTAATACATATTGTAATTTGATAATGAACACGAAAAAATATGTGAAATGTCGCAAATTGAAAGGACTTTTAAAAATAATAAACGCGCTCCAAATGCAAAGTAATTAAAAAGTTGAAAAAAAGAAAAATCTTTATGTTATCACGTTAGAATTGTGTTTACATCAATATATTTTTATTATTTTTAATAAAATGCGTCTAAAATTATGAAAATAATGATTAAAAAGGCCAAAAATCGGGCGGGTAATGCAACGTAGCTGAAACGAATGCTACTCGTCAGATCAAATTATGACGTAACAGTCCATATTATGTTAAGACATGCGGGCCCTCATTGATTGTCGCGGTTGCCGTGATATCACAGTCCATGACTTGCTGCCAAGATGGCGTGCTTTTGAAAATGCTTTTATCAGTTTTAATTTTAAATGTTTTGTTTTATAAATAGGACTAGTTTTTTGGCGCTGCTTTTTTTTTAATGATAAGTCGATGTAAACCAAAGTATGAGAACTAAAATAAAAAAGCCTGCATCTTCCCTATTTTGCTGTTCCATAACTCGTTAATGTCTTAAACAAGACGGGACATCAAATGCCCAACAGCAACGAATGTAGCTGATTTCTCTTGTAACCAATGATATTATAAAAAAAACAGTAGATAGGTAGATGAGTTATATATAACTTATAAGACCTCAGCAAGAGGTCCCTTAAAATTTGGCTAATTAGCAAACCTATATGTCAGTGTCACATCGCCGGCGTCAACAGATGAAAACAGCGAATTACATTTTTCTCGTTTTGTTCGTGATAAATCATGCTTATCTACTTTTACGACTTTTTTTATTAGAGAGACATAGCAATATATAAGTTACTATGTGTGCATAACTTTGTTTGTTGTTTAAGTAGGTACCTTTTAACTTAAAAAACAAAAACAATGATGTTTTAAGTAAAAAGGTGTAGATAGGTATCTCAATGCAAAATAATGGCTTCTACATGATCACGTTGAATGATTATATTTTCAATAACATTAATAGAAGCGTCGATTTCCTAGTGGGTTTGTGAATTCCACCACACCAACAACTACTGCCATACACCCACTCATAACATATGCAGAGATATACCTACTTACTAAAGTCCAAAGACAATATAAAAAAAAGGAAGGACGGCAGAAGTGAAAACTTGAACTTTAACGTTTTGCATTTTTTAATATTTTGGATTCCTTTGGTAGGGTTGGGCAGCGTTTGGTAAGTTACGTCAAGTCTTCTCATCGTCGATCCCACAATGCCTAAAGACTAAAGTCTTTAATCAATGCGTCCTACCCGTCATGACATGCGGAGCCGAAACGAGGACACTGACGGTACGGCTGGTCCACAAGTTCAAAGTCGCGCAGCGGGCTATGGAAAGGGCTATGCTCGGAGTTTCTCTTAGGGACAAAATCAGAAATGAGGTGATTCAGCAGAGAACCAAAGTTATCGACATAGCCCGCCGGATTAGCAAGTTGAAGTTGCAGTGGGCTGGCCATATTAGCCGAAGAACCGACAACCGTTGGGGTAAACGAGTTCTTGAGTGGAGACCGCGGCTCGGCAAATTGTAGTGTAGGACGCCGCCGCCGTCAGGCCAGGTGAAGTGATGATTTACGCAAAACGGCTGGCAGGAGCTGGATGCGAGAAGCCGAAGATAGAACAAAGTGGCGTGCAATTAAAGAGGCCTATGTCCAGCAGTGGACTGCGATAGGCTGATGATGATGATGGATTTCTTTTTTTTAATCAGTATATAAGTACCTACTATAATTTATGTGACAATTTAAAAAATGACAATAACATGACAATTAAAACAAAAATATGAAATATCAAATCATCTGAAAAATATCAAATAAAAAATAATCATTTGGACTCGAACGGGGGTCTTCTGGTTTGTAGACTGCCCGATTTCCCACCTGAGCTATTATAACATTGTAGTTTGCGGCGAAATTTACCTTCGTATTCTAAGAATCTTATGGTACTTGTATACCTATTATTATATTATCTGTGCTAAAAGTAAACTGGCGTCAGGATCATGTGACCGGAGATAACGTGATCCTGACGCAAGTTTACCAATTTATACCCACACCAAAAAAATTACACAACGCCGTTAAAAAAGTTTTTACTTCATTATTGAACATACCTTCATTGATAGAAATTTCTTGTTCAACCGTTCTCTGTATAAGCGCGGCTATAGACAAACATCGCAGCGTTTCTTTGTACACCATATCTAAGTACTGCAGCTGTTTGATTTGTTCACCGCTTACTGGCTCATGGGCGCCTAGTACTTCTATTATTTCATTGAACACAAGATCCTGTAAATTGTATGGACATTCTAATAATTAAAGTAATAAATAAAAAATAGTGCATGTTTTATACAAGCCCAATAACACAGTATTATTTTTCTCAAAAAATAATATCTATCTTTAACTATGTATATCTCTTCAGTTTTATAATATTAGTATATCTATACTAATATTATAAAGCGGAAGTGTGTTTGTTTGTTTATTTAAACGCGCTAATCTCAGGAACTACTGGTCCGATTTGAAAAAATATTTTTTGTTGGATAGCCTATTTATCGAGGAAGGCTATAGGCTATATTACATCGCGTTACGACTAATATAAACGAAGCAGCAATGAGAAATGTTTCAAGAACGGGAAAAATTTACGCAGACGAAGTTGCGCGGGACAGCTAGTATACTAATATTATAAAGCTGTAGAAATTGTTTGAACGCGATAATCTCAGGAACTTCTGGTTCGAATCGAAAAATTATTTTACTGTTGGATAGCCCATTTATCGACTAAGGCTATAGGCTATATAACATCACGCTACGATCAATAGGAAGAAAACGGGGAAAATTCACGCAGACGTATCACAACAGACCTTTTAGGTCGCAGCGACTTAATCCCAGCCTCTATCCACCACCAGTACCTAGTGGAGGGGGAAATGTAGCAGTTGCAAAACGCAGGCTGATGATGGACGGGATACAAAGCCGCTCATTAGGATTTCGGAAGGGATGTCCTATTTTCCAGTCTTCTCAGAACGCGTGCCAGCACCTGATCCAAATGCCTGAAGTCCTGCTTTTTATAATGTATTATTGTCAGTCGAAGTTATGGTTTGTGAATTAATGAAGCAATTACATATGTAAATCTTAAATTTGAAGACAATATTAGTTATCTTCGCCGATCTTTCTGTCACTAAATTGCATAGGAATAGGGGAGGGATTTCTGGGGATTGCAAAAAGGTAGATACACAGTATATATTTGGCCTACTACAATTAATTCGTAATTTCGGAGGTGTGGTTGTACCACCTCATCAAAATTATGAGAACCCAGGGCCCGAGTGAATTGATTAACACACCCTCGTTCGTACGTGCGGCTCACACTTGACTATATTGGCCACAGGCTGTATTGGCCCCCACCCCAAAAAAAGGGGGCATGCTAAGTTGATAGACCAAATATGTACATATTAGGTTATTATTGTTTTTAAACTTTCGCGATTTTTATACATAATATGTACTAGCTGACCTGTGCAACTTCGTCTGCGTAAATTTTCCCCGTTTTTGCAACATTGCTTATTGCTGCTCCTTTTATACATATAAACCTTCCTCTTCTATCACTCTATTATTAAAAAAACCGCAACAAAATCCGTTGCGTAGTTTTAAAGATTTAAGCATACATAGGGATATAGGGACAGAGAAAGCGACTTTGTTTTATACAATGTAGTGATATTTCGGAACTTAATCGCCTGAATTATTTAAAGGTACGAACGTCGGGTAAATAAAAGGTTCGTACCTTTATATAATTCACGCGATTAAGTCCCGAAATATATCTAATATTAGGTTATGTTCACATACTTGCCAATCAGGTAGATGTGACAGGAACATCAGAACTCCTGAAGCTATTTTAGCAGCTGCCTCTTGACTCTGAAACATAAAATCAGTGATTTAACTAACGGACAGGTAAATAACGTTTAAAATCTTGAATCTTAGAGTGTCACGTGACTTTTCTTATTAGGTAGAAGGGTCAAATTTGTTGGTGTCTTATTTTTATTATCAAAATACACAATATAACATTTTGATAATCGATTCAGAACCAGTACATATACAGGGTGGAAAACTCACACCCTCGTAACAAAGAGTTAACAGCCTAGTATTCAGTGGGCACAAAACTTAACTAGAAGTAACTAAATATGAGGTAACAGCAACTTACCGTAGTAAACAAAGTAATAGTATCCCACTTAATCTCTTGCTCAGTCAGTTCTCCAGACAGTATGTATCTATCCACAATGCCTAGACTCTCCTCATCAGGTATGGAAGTTTCCAGAGCTTTCCGTCGTTTCTTCACCATGTCTCCAGCAACGTCGTCTATGAGTTTTCTGAAGTAATCTTCCTTTTTCTTCCAACCGAGGATGAAATAGATGAAGGGGATTTGGAGCCACCACTTTATCATCTTTGCAAAAAGAAGGTCATAGATCCTGAAGCCAAATTGGAATCGTTTTGATTAAACAAATTGTAGTCTTGATCTGATCTACCAGAGTCATATTCATGACTAGCTGTCCCGCGCAACTTCGTATGCGTAAAGTTTCCCCGTTTTTGAAACATTTCTCGTCGCTACTCCGCTCCTATTAGTCGTAGCGCGATGTTATATAGCCTATAGCCTTTCTCGATAAATGGGCTATCCGACAAAAAAAGAATTTATCAAATCGGACCAGTAGTTTCTGAAATTAGCGCGTTTAAACAAACAAACAAACAAACAAACTCTTCCGCTTTATAATATTAGTATAGATTAGTATAGATTATTTACGATCATGATTGATTGCTATCATGATAACGACTATGATACCAGGAGGCCAACTCTCTTTCTTTAAAATGAAATTCATGAATTTTCGTCTACTTGTATTTCTTAAATTTATGGGGACTATTTTAATTAGTTTTTGGAGAAGCACAAGAGTCTGAACCCATAGACAATTTTCAGGAACATCATCAGCCTATCGCAGTCCACTGCTGGACATAGGCCTCTCCAATTGCACGCCACTTTGTTCTATCTTCGGCTTCTCGCATCCAGCTCCTGCCAGCCGTTTTGCGTAAATCATCACTCCACCTGGCCTGAAGGCGTCCTACACTACGTGTTCAGGAACGTGTGGATTGAATTAATGTTGCTGGTTCTGTATATCACCACCTTTTTAATCAAAACTTCGTTCTCATTGAATTATAGTAGGCCTCCAGATATCACTTGGTTACGTCTATGATCGTGATTATAATTATGACTGCGATCATGATTACGTTCATTACTGTGATTATGATAAAGTTAATGTTTATGATCTTTACGAAAATGCGAATGTACATGTCAAAATCTGCCAAAAAGTGTTAAGTGTGTTTCGATACATAAGTACAGACGTACATAGATACCCAGGCTTACTGGGCATCCGAAACGTTTCAAAGGGCCCAGAAGAATATCAGTGTCAGACCTCTTTCGGTGTCTGGCGGAAGCTGAGTTGGGTCCTATTTGGTACACTTTGTGACAAATGGTACGCGGCTAATGTTAAATTGATATGTTTGACTGTGTATTGTTTCTGTTTATTTATTTCTTCTGTTCCCTGTTTTTAATGTGTTATTTGTGTCTGTTTTCTTTTTGTCTATTGTTATTTTTATTATTTTCCTGTTTTATTTTACCTGTTAAATTCTAATAATGTCTATGTGTCTTATGTGTACTAAATGAAAATCTTTCTATTCTATTCTAAGTGCCTATGTATTTTGAAGCCTTTTATGCAGATGAAATGGCGTAATTAATAAGTCTTTAGACTAACCCACGAGTTTTTTCAACCAGCTCGTCCATTCTGTAAACGTTTTGTGACTCCTCTTTGGATAAACCCATAAGTGTTTCTGTAAAAAAAATCCTATGGTGAAAATAGGTAAAAACGTCGGGCCTCGCACAATGTAGGGTTCCGTAGCCCCCAATCCGAATAATGTGGCTTAAGAAGTGGGTTTTCTTTTGTTTTTGTTTCATACTAATAACATCGTTAAATAAGTATTTTACAATGGAATCTATACGAAAATTTTGTTACTTCTTACTTGGTCTGCGCCAGGCGTCAGCCTGACAGCCTGGCATATGCTGTACTAGGTCCTACTTTCGAGGTAATTATATAAATACTAGCTGTCCCGCGCAACTTCGTCTGCGTAAATGTTCCCCTTTTTGCAACATTTCTCAATGCTGCTCCGCTGCTTTTGGTCGTAGCGTGATTTTATATAGCCTATAGCCTTCCTCGATAAATGGGCTATCCAACAGTGAAAGAATTTTTCAATTCGCATCAGTAATTCCTGAGATTACAGCGTTCAAACATACTAATTCTTCAGCTTTATAATATTAGTATAGATAAGTTGCTAGGTACATGTTTTTTTTTTATATTTTAATGTGTTATAATTTTATGATGTACGTTCTGTTTTTTGTATTAATGGGTAAATATGTCGAAAAAAAATATTTCTTATTCTTAGTTGTACAGCCTACTTCGCTGCAATAGTTTTACTTTTAATTTCACTATATATACTACTACCGTGGATTTTTTCACATACCCAACATCAACCATTTAGCTGGCAGGGGGGGAGGACACTTGACCTTAACAAAAATTTGCACTTTAAAGCGGCGACGACGCGGGACTTTTTGAGTGGCGGTAACCTAATGGCCAAGGCATCGGTCTCGCTATCGTGATGTCGCAGGTTCGAATCCTACTCATCATACTACCGACGTGAACCCACTCCTGACACAAGCTTTTGAGCTTAGCTGGATGGGTTAACAAGATTGCTAGTAATGTGGGACTAATCCCACATTGCTGGTTATCTTTAAAAAGAAACACAAATGGATCCCTAAAATACCTATCTAATGATACCCCACACGATGGGAAGGTATGAAAAAAAAATCACATCCCTACTTTACTTAAAGGGGAGGTACCCTATTTTTTTTTTTCACTTTGTTGGCATAACTAATATGTGTATCCATGCAAAAATACAGCCTTATAGCACTAACAGTCTCTGCGCTACGCTAGTCCGTAGCGTCGAACGGACAGACATGGCGAAACTATAAGGGTTCCTTTTGCTATTTTGGCTACGTAACCCTATTTATTATACGGGAATTAACGCGCATTGTTTACCTTAAACGTCCTCGTACCTCGAAACGTCAAGCAACTTTAAGGTAAACAATGCGCGTTAATTCCCGTATAATAAATATTTATAATTATGCAACACGAAAGTTTAAATGTTAGTACGTAACCCATATAAAAAAACAAACACATTCACTTTATCAATTTTCTAACAGCAAAAACTTTTAAATGGCCATCAATTTATTTTCCACGGCGTCAAGTGGTGTAAGTGCTAGCTGTAAGTTTTCCCAATAAATAAAAATAAAATATTTATCTCAGAATGTTTTCTTCAATTTGAAGCCATTTGTAGGCAGTTTTTACTGCAAATCTATATGAAGTACTTAGTGGAAATTTTCAGACTAACCCCTTACCTACCATAGTGGAAAAAAATGCAAAATTTCCACACAGAGAGGTAGGCCAAAATAATACTTACGGTTGACACTCTGCGTCGTAAACTTAACCACATCTTTATAAATATCGAATTTAACCTTTGGATCTCTATTGGCCAGGACCTTGGCCAACTGTTCAGCTTCTATATTGAATGTGCTGGTGAAATGTTCCACTGACTTCTTGTTATATGATGGGTTGGCAATTTTCCGATGATTTCGCCAAGTTGGCCCTGAAAATCTTTCATTTATTTATGGAACCGTTTTGTCATATATTTTCCGTAAATTTTCGAACGATACTTACCTAACTTTCAGTCATGCTCAAAAATGTTTCTGTCCCTATTATTCAAATTTAAGGGACAGTGACAGCATGATGAGTCATCATGCTGTCACTCAGTTTTGAGAAGCGCCGGTAACCCATCATTGATGAGTTAACGGCACTTCTCAAAACTGAGTGACTTTCAGTAGTCGAGAGTCAAATAGCTAAAGGTGCCAAAAAAACAGTGTCGCTGCAATCCCACACAAGGCGCCTCCTTGTGTGGGATTGCAGCGACACTGATTTTCTGTCTAATGCCAAAAAAATTACTATAATGTTCCGTAATAAAGGTAAGTAGGTACCTAATTTTTGTAACTTCTTAATAGTGAGAATTAGGGTGAAAAATGGATAATAATCTTGGGACAACTCACACAACGCTATCTGATCCCAAACTGAGCAGAGCTTGCACTATGGAAACCAGACAACTGATAAACATACATAAATATTTCTAAATACATACATATTATAGATAAATAACGCCCAGACACAGAATAAACCATCGTATGAATCATTTTCTGGGCAAAAACTTACTAAGTAAAACAAATTTATTGTAATCGGATACTAGCTCACCCGTGCTCACTTTGTTGGGTGTATGACACTCACAAATAACGTAGCTTTCTATTGGTCAAAGAATTTTCAAAATTGGTTCAGTAGCTCCAGAGATTACCCCCTTAGTCCCCTACAACCTCACAAACTCACAAACTTTATAACTATTTATTATACGGTAATTAATGCGCATTGTTTACCTTAAAATTGCTTAACGTTTCGACCAGGTTGCACCGGCCGTGGTCACAAGCGGACTCAACGCGTTAATTCCCGTATAATAAATAGTTATAATCATGCAACGCGAAAGTTTAAATGTTAGTACTCACAAACTTTACCTCTTTATAATATTAAAATAGAAGTATCGACAAATTAATATTTCACAATCACGAACTACTTACCTCCAGTCAGAATGCCAGGACCGATTATTGGCTTCATTAAATCATAAACAGGTCCTTTATGATTCACTTTGTTGCTCGTCAATAGTGTCTGTAATTGGAGTAGCTATGCATATTATGTTTGTTGCAGAGGTATTGAAGCAATGGCCCCGACCGACTTAGACTGGTTTCTGTAGGTACTGTTAATACGTTAGCAGACAGTCTCAGTTGGAATTGTGTTCTAGAATGACACCATAAATTTCCATATAAAATGATGTGACGTATCGATTCGTTGTGTTGAATGATATACCTATTAGATTAATAAAATACAATATGACGTAAACGTTTCATCACGTCATCGTCTGCATACGTTTTGTCACTTCATCATCATCATCATCATCAGCCTATCGCAGTCCACTGCCAGCAGTGCAATTGGAGAGGCCTATGTCCAGACATAGGCCTCTCCAATTGCACGCCACTTTGTTCTATCTTCGGCTTTTGTCACTTAGTTATACTAATTTTTAAAATGGTAAAAAGTAAGTCTATGTGACCATAAGGTTTAGAGTGTTCGATACGTTGTGACACAAGGTACATTGAAACGAATTTTCGAGTTTAAATTCACTGTTCTGTCGTAAATAATTTTCTTTCTGTTTTTGAACGTGATTGTATGTTCTGCCGTATCAAAATATCAAATATTGACGTAAAATCACGTTCTGTCGACAAAAGTGTTAAATCTCACCGTACGGCTTTTATTTTTCCCCGCCACGCGAAAGAAATCATTTTCTTTCGCGTGGGGGGATACCATTATTTATTTTCATCAGGCTAGACAGGATTAAATTAATCAGGCAGTTGGTATGAATTTTAAATCTAAAATGCGTGTAGGTACATCTGTAGTATATGGGTCTGAATAGGGTATTCTACTTTGTTTAAAATAACAGTTTAAAATATTGGTTTATAAAAACCCACAAATGAAATATTTCGAAAAAATTAAGAGGTTTTCCTGCTATAAAATTAAATTAAATTTTGAACATTTTCCATTTACATAATATTATATCGGCATAGGCCAATCAGATTGGTGTTAGTCTGTGTCAAATAATAAGCTATGCCATTTAAGCTGGCTTATATAGAAACTTAATCATTATTTATATTCCGAAAACACTAGGTGGAGCCACTAGGCGCATATTTTGCGCTGACAGTGTCAGAGACAGGAGTGACAGATGACAGGGAATTGGGTTTTGCCTATATTACGTCACACGATCAACTTTTAATTTTATAAAACAATCACGCTAATTTATGACCCGAAATCAGTATATCTCTGTTTATTTCTACATAAATTTTGTTTTTATATAATTTCATAATTTATTGTAACAAAGTTCCTTATCGCGCGTTGTGAAAGGGGGCTAGACGGAAAAAAATCTCACGAAAAGTTGTAACGACACTTTTTGACACACACAAGCCGTGCGGCGTGCGCGTAAGATATGAACATCTAATTTGACGAAGAAGTCACCTGTCGATTTAGTCTAGAGGCATAAATTCGGTACACAGTATTGGTGACAATTGTGTAGTTGTGGGTTCGAGCCTTCGGTATACAATCGTCTTTTTGTAAGTTATTTTCATTTCGTCTTTCTATTTCGTATTGAACAGTGTGGTGTTGCGAAGATTATATAAAAAAAAATTGATAAGAACTTCGTTCCATCCGGGTGTTCCTTGACACCTCTCAAGTTTTTTCTTCACTACCAAAAGTACCCTATTGCGCAAATAAAAATAGTAGGATTTTGTTCGCAGTGAAGGCAAGGCCCGAACTGCAAGACCGTAGGGCGTGAGCTTAAAAGCGAGGGAGTCGAGCAGTCACTTCCTTAAGTGATTTACTCCATTGCTATATAGCACTAAATAGATGAAAGAAACACCATGTATGCCTCCAGGTATTTCTTACATTTTAAATCACCACTACCACATGAGCTAGGTATCCTCTTAGAGAGGTCAGTCAGTGCCGGATCCAAGAGGGTCTCATTCCTCCGGTGTATTTACTTTGGTAAAACCTTGCTCCGAGGTATTAAATCCTGCATTGAAGCGCAGTACGTAATCTATGAGTGAAAACTCCGTGCGAAGCGGCTAGTTCAATAATAATATACATAGGTAGATAACTTAGATATAAAAACACACACAAGTTTAAAGGTAGCTACTTACTCTAATGTCAGCTGGGTTCTTCACGCATATGTTTAGATCTGGACCCAGCCAGAGTTTTAAGTACTGTCCGTATTCATCAAGCAGCATTGCAATTTTATTCAGGGTCTCTAGAAACAATGGAAATATGCAAATTTAAAAATACTTAGTAGATATTTTAAGCTTGTTTGTTATATGGTTTTTGTTTAATGTGTTTCATTTTATGTTAATTTATCTGATTGATACCGTTTTAATTAACAATAAATAAATAAATAAAAGCTTAGGTACAAGGTCACTCAGAAAATTTTGCGAAAAAAGTTTGTTATGTGTATGGTACTGGCCACTTGTAATTATTTTGAAAAATTTTGTTATATAAAAGTAAAAATACAATTATTAGGATTTCGAATTTCCCTTCACATTTTTTCGAGAGCCAAATAAAATTATAGTGTCTCATTTAAAAATGGACCTGCATCGAAAACATTTTCGTGCGATGATTTTCTACGATTTTAAATATGGCCTAAGACTTCAAATGGATTTAATGGATGAAGGACCTTCAAAAGCAACCATCTACCGTTCGCATGGCGAGTTCAAGCACGGTCGCCTCACTTTGGGGGATGAAAGGAGTGGAAAAAAAGGAGTGGTCTTCCTACAACGGCTGTCACGGAAGAAAGTGTGCGAGCAGTAAAAAATGTAATTAAAGAAAACAGGCGAATCACATACGAAGAGACTTAGCATACACTGCAGATTGGTTCAGGAAGTGTTCACAACATTCTACATGAGCACCTTCGCGTGAGGACGATAGTTTTGCGCTGGGTGCCGCACAACCTCACCGAAATTCAGAAGCAGGTCCGTGTGGAGTGGTGCCTACGAAAGTGAAGCGATCGAGAAGCGCGGGGAATATTTTGATCGCTAGTTTCTTCACTTTGACATGATATCTGGTTTCAATTCCATTACGAGACCAAAGCAGCATCAATGCCGAATGTTGTACCGCAAAATTCCTGCTAGAAGTTTTATAACGAGCAACAAGCGACCGAACACCGGGCTCCGCGGGGCACTGCTTCACCATGACAACGCACCCGCGCACTCGCCGCTCAAATCGAGGGATTTTATGGTGGAGTCTTGGGTCACCCTTTTGCAGTCCTAATCAGGCACCGTGTGACTTCTTTTTATTCCCTAAAATAAAAAAAACCAGCTAAAAGGGATACAGTTTTCATTGCCATTCATGCAAAGCAGCGTTCGAGAAGGCCGTGGAAGAAGTTAATTTTTTAGTTTCTCATAACTTTCTGAGTGTCCCACGTATAGTTACGGCGGAAACCCCATAAATTACATTTAGATATAGGTTTGTTACCGATAAACTTATTTTTTAATTAGGTACCTTTGTATTTAAAGTGTATTTTTAAGAGGTCACGGGTTGGAATTTCGTGACGTGAACTTTCCTTTATTAGCGTGGCGGGCAAATTATTTAGTTTTAATTACCTATTACTATCAAGATTGATATTAGTTCGGGAAAATCCTCAAACAACGCAAGTACCTATTTGCTTACATAGTGTTGTTTACAAGTTATTTATTTAAACATATAGATAATTGCAAGTTAAAACCGTGTGTACTGATTTTCGCAAGGCTTTTGATAGGATGGATCACAAGGTACTACTTTTTAAAATCGCTTACAACGGCATTCCTGGGAAACCGTTCAAGACCCCAGGGTTTTGATATCGACCTTTGGGAATTCCTGTTCTAGACTATGAAAATATATAAGTATCATAATTTATCCACATAATGTTTTATTATGTAAACCTACAAACAAGCGTAATAGTTGGATGATTATATCAACTCGCATTATAATCACTATAATGAATGAATTCAACAATACTAGATTGTACTCAGGTAAGGTTAGAAGGATATTATTCCTTGTTAAGTAATTATGTATAATTAAGTATGTATACTTATCATTAATGAACTAAAAAATATAAATACCTAGCTATACTTAACTAGCTGTCCCGGCCAACTTCGAACTGCCGCGTTTTTTTTTCGTTATATTTTTTACGTAATAGAACCTTCTACAGCAACCATGTCAAACTCAAAGCAGGTACCTAACTGGAGGGCCAAAAGCCCAAAGCATAAAGACCATAGACTAGGTGGGCCGCAAAACCAAATTTAAAAGTAGATATAGTGAAAACTAAAAACTCTTGAAAAAGTACTGTTACCTATACCTAGCACTAATATACTTATTAAATTTTCAATAAAAAATACAATACAACCAGTTTAAGCTTTTTTTGCCAGATACTAGGCATCTGATCACGAACAAAAGGTAACAGACACACAGAGTTATGTACCTTCAGATTCATATTATAAAGTACTAGCGGACGCCTCGCGGTTTCACCCGCGTAGTTCCCGTTCCTGTGGGAACATAGGGATAAAAAATAGCTTATATCATCCGGGGTTAATGTAGCTTCCCAACGGTGAAACAATTTTTGAAATCGGTCCAGTAGTTTTTGAGTTTATTCATTACAAACATAAACACACAAAAATACAAATCTTTCCACTTTATAATATTAGTATAGATGGATTACTAACTGTACGAGTAGCTGTCTAAGGTTTTATAAAGTCATTGCTCACATAGATTAAATCATGATCTACGTCAATCTATAATTATACTTATTTACACGCCATATGCACTTGAATAAATACATTATACCTATTATATTACACGTTTACATTGAAATTGTACTATGCGTACCTACGTAGGTATTGCTACAATTTTCCGTCTCGGGGTTTCTTCTAGGACAAGTTTACTTGATCAAGGTAGGTACTAGGATTCTATGAACAAGTGTATTTAAAATCCATCCCAATATATACTAATATTATAAAGCTGAAGAGTTTGTTCGTTTGTTTATTTGTTTGTTTGTTTGAATGCGGCAATCTTAGTCTCTTATCGAGGACCGAGGGGCTATATAACATCACGCTACGACCAATAGGAGCGGAGCAGAAAAAAAATGTTATAAAAACGGTGAAAATTGACGCATACGAAGTTACGCGGGACAGCTAGTTTGATATAAAGGTAGGCATGGTCGGATCCAAGTTTTTCTTCTGTTGGAGCACAAGAAACAAATAATTCTTTATGGGGGGGGGGGGGGGGGTTAAGACCAATCCAGTACCTACACAAAACTAGGAGGGGGGCGAGTCGTGGCACCTGCGTTCTCCCCCTGCCCCCCTGGATCTGCCTATGTAGGTAGGTATTTTAACTAAATCACACAAGTCTGATAAGCTTAGGTAGGTAGGATATAGAGTACGATCTTATGATTATGACTAGCTGTCCTGCGCAACTTCGTATGCGTAAATTTTCCCCGTTTTTGCAACATTTCTCGTCGCTGCTCCGCTCCTATTAGTCGTAGCGCGATGTTATATAGCCTATAGCCTTCCTCAATAAATAGGCTATCCAACAAAATTTTTTTTTTCTAATCGGACCAGTAGTTCCTGAGATTAGCGCGTTTAAACAAACAAACTCTTCCGCTTTATAATATTAGTATAGATTATAAGGCATTAGGCATACTATTTAGCCAGAGAGTGCGGACTAAGAAGTGGGTTCAATCTTCTTTAGAAAATAAATAAGTGATGTCCACCTTTGTACAACTTTGTGCATAAAGTTTTAAATAAATAAATAAATAAATAAATACTTATCAAAGTACATAAATGGGTGTATTTGAAAACTGCCGAACATTTTATTCCGCGACTGTTCATAAATAAATTATAATTGCTAAATTTCATGGCCTTTTTATAATTTTAGGGGCAATGTTTATTAGACAAATTTGTTTCTTATGTTTGACCCTTTCGATTGGTATCATAAAAATACAGGATGTTTATTTTCTACATTTAGCGGGTTCCGTTGTCAGCTCTACCAAGAGATTTCTAAGAAATCCTTGAATGTAGTTATTTTTGTTTCCAAAAATAAAAGAATATTTCGCTTCACAAACGGAGCCCTAAATCGAAAAATGGTTTTTATAGACCCGCAGTATTTTTAAAAGACCTCGACGATGTAACGACACCCCACAACGAGCACACATCCTGGAGAAACGGAGAAATATTAACCAATCGGATACACTGAAGCGAAGCGGAGATTTTATACATTCCTATTGGTTAATATTTCTTTGATTCTCCGCATCACAACCCGCTTCAATGAGTTCATTGAAGCGGAGCAGGTTGCGGTTGCGGCAGCCTTAGTTAAACTAACTTTTTAATCTTCTAAAATTCTTTACCCTGACTGACTTACTGATGGATCAATGCACAACCTAGCCGCTGATCACGGAGACGTGAAATTTTGAAGACATATTCCTAGGCATCCGAAAAGATGGCAATCTTTAAAAAATCCACCCCTAAAGGGGCAAAAGCGAACATTTGTATGAAAATGTTCCCACCGCTTTTCACCCCCTTACGCTTTTCGCTTTTCATCACTCCATCAGTATTGAACTTAGATCCATCGAATTTCTTTGTGAATGTAAATAAAGAAAGACATGACATGTTTGATCAAAATACAAGATCAACCCTTAAGGGGGTAAAACCATACTTGCGGCGAAAGTTAGTAAAAGGTAAATTCGTCTCTCAGTTTGTTGGGCGCTCTACTAAAATTCCTACAAATTCCTCCTTTTCCTAGGAGTTAAAACCGGGCAAGTGCATGTCGGGCCACGCACAATGTATGGTTCCGTAGTCCCCCACGTAGGCTTAAGAAGTGGTTTTTAAATTTTGTTACTTTTCATTTGGTCAGCTGTTACTTGTAAACTTGTAAAGCCTACTTAGCTGTGATAGTTTTCCTTTTAATTTCACTACAGGTATACATACTACTGTGAATTCTTTCACATAGAAAAAGAAAAAGAAATTAAATATTTATTTTGATAAAATACTGAAATATTAGGTAGGTACAATAAAACAAAAAATATGTAACAAGTAATAATAACAATAGATAGTAATAAAATAATTTAAAGAATAATAATATTAATAAAATAATAATAATAATAAATAATAATAACAAATAATAATAATAACAATAACAAATCAATCAGCAATCAATTTTAAAATACACTGCAATATACTGTTTAAAAAATAAAAATACATTATTATTACTAGATACAGCAAAGTCCTGCAATATGCGTCAATGCACTAATCAAAAAGAGCTGTTGCTCAGCCTTAAGCTACACACGCAAAGCGGTGTAACGCTGATTTTCAGCAACACTCAACTACAACAACTCTTACTTCTAGCACTTCTGCTTTCAATTTGTTCAACTAGTCAATAGTCATTGCCAATTTCACTGTAAAATTGCCCATTAACGCATTACAAATAAAAAAAAAAAAAAAAAAATAGGTACCTAACCAAACATTTAGCTGGCAGGGGGAGGACACTTGACTCTAACAAAAATTTGCATTTTAAAACTTAATATTTCACAAACGGATCTTCAAAACCCCTAAACGTTTTCAAAATACCTATCTTTTGATACCACACACGTTAGGGTAAAAAATCACATCTCCACTTATTTTGGGGGTTGTGTAGACCATTTTTGGGGTTCCTTAGCCAAAATGGCAAAAACAGAACCCTTATACTTTTGTCATGTCCATCTGTCTGTCTGTCCGTATGTCACAGACGTTGAAAAAAACATTTTGAAAAATAAACTTTTTGCACGTCAAGGGTTTTTTAAAAACATTTTTGATTAAGTGAATATTTTTTGGAAATAATCGCTCCGAAAGTTGCATAAATTGTGTCCTCCCCCCCTCCGTTATCTTTTGAACCATGTAATATACTGTCATTGAGTTATTGTAGTAAAACTGCGTTTCAACAAAATGGCGTAAGTGACCATACGCTCTTCTGCTGATGCAATTATATTCAAGGCTGCGGAACCCTACACTGAGCATGGTCCGACATGCTCTTGCCCGGTTATTATACCCTAAAACAAGCACAGATTATTTTACTTATTTCCATAGTCATTATTTGTAAATTACTTTATTATAAAGGGTCTTTCAACAAAGACGGGTCGATGTTAAAATTGAATAAAACTAGATGTGTGTGAGATATTAACGAAATTTATTTTTTATTTGAAAGGCCCGTTTATGCCATTATGCATGAAATATGACATCGTTCAAATGTCCGCCGCGGCTTCGCATGGTGGCACAAATCCGAGAGGTCCAATTTTTAATGACTCTGCTGCATAGATCCGGCTGAATCTGAGCGATGGCCTGCGTTATGTTGGATGCATTGCTATCTGGTGAACCTCATGTGGGTTGTGGTCATCCCATATACGGCAATTTTGCTTATTAACAAAACCATTCATCCAAAAATGTGCCTCGTCGCTAAAGATTATTTTTTGGCCAAAATCGGGGTCCTCTTCCAAGCGTTCCGACGCCCATTCAGCGAACACACGGCGTTGTCTATGGTCATTAACTTTGAGCTCCTGGGTCAGTTGGATCTTGTATGGATGCAGACCCAAGTCCCGACGCAAAATTCTCCAAGTTGAAGTCTGCGAAAGGCCGAGTTCTTGTGCACGGCGAGAAATCGACTGCTTCGGAGTCTCCTGAACACTCTCACGTACAGCGGCGATGTTCTCGGCCGATCTGGCGTTCCTTTGACGTAAAGGTGTTGGTTGGTTGTTTACCGAACCGGTCGTCTCGAATTTAGTCACCAATCGTTGGAGAGTAGACTTTGAAGGGCCACCGCGTCTGCCGTAAAATGGGCGCAATGCGCGCAACGTTTTCACTAACGAACACTCATTTTGATAATAAAGTTTTATCATTTGCACATGCTGCTCAACCGTGTAACTTGCCATGGTGATTTGGCATTAGTGACTGAATAAGAAAAAACAGATTTGACAGATGCCGCCAAATCAAAATGGCCGCCACAGATTATTAATATCGACCCGCTCTATTTGAAAGACCCTTTACAATACTTAATTGCATTAGATAAAAGATCAGAAACTGCTGGTAGCGCTTTCGTAAAGTATCGGGTTCGTTCACAGATTGAATATGAGGCATTTGATAATAAGTTTAAAGTAAGTTCCTTACCTCCAGGGTTAACCATGAAAATCAGAGCATTGCCAAGGACTGGCCACGCAGGTGGACCGGGCACTTTCTCTGCCAGTTCCAGCATCCGTTTGTGGGTCCATCTCCAGTACTGCCAATAGGCCAAACCTGGTACCACTACACCAATGACGGCGGTCCATAGAAACAGCATAGTTTTTTTGTTATTATCGAATAAAAAAAAAAACTTCCGTCTATTTTCTTTTGTACAAGTTTTGTTTTAAAGCACAGGAAACCTAAACCAAACATAGATCCTTTGTCCTTTTCAAAGATTTCCCACTTTATTCTTTTACATTTTTTTATAGCACAGGTTCTCAACTATTATTATTCCTAGACATTAAAAATGCACTTTTTTATTTCACTTATTGATCGAGAATATGAGTAACAATTTTTTATTTGAACCCTTAAAGGCGAACGTAGGTCCTCACGCAGTTACACGACAGATGAACTAATGCGTGCGTATTCTTTGTTTAAGTAGTTTTATAAGGTAAATGCTGCATAATACTGTGACGAAGTCACCGCACCTAGTTTTAGTCGTACCTTGCAAAGGGTTAATGGTTGCAACACCTACGTACCTACTTATGAAAACATCTACGTACTTAAGAAGGTAGGTACTATTCGTTTTTATGATTATTTTTCATTAAAATATTCAAGTATTTCTTCCCTATAAACATATAGTAATCAAGCCCTTCTCATGGTGTCATTTATAAGATTGCTATTATTTAGGGACGTTTCCGATGCTGTTGGCCTATTAACCCATAACTACAATATCTAACTGCAAACAATAGGTAAGTGATCTGCACTTTCTGGAGGTTGGTAGCGTAGGTATGTGGCTATGGCACTTCATCAACCTTATCAGCATGTATACTGAAAAAACAGGAAAGGTGTGGTCAAACTCAAGGATAGACGGTCAGGTACCGGAAGCTGATGGCATTTTTGCACTGCAGTGTTGTATGGCACAATGAAAACGTTATACGCTTCAGTTAAAGAAAAAAAAATACCGGTCCGGCGACAAATGTTTGAAAGTTTCCGCCGGTGAAAAAACCGGAAAGCGGCTAAATATTCCGCGATATTTTAGTAATTTGTAGTTTATTTAGGTATCAATGAAAAAGTTTTCAAATTCAACCGTTTACCGACCTACCTACTCGTAATTTTGTATCGAAAAAAATCATATAAATACATATATATATAAAGTTCATTATTTTTATTAAATAAAGAAGTTTTAAGGCAATATATCGACAAGATCAAATAGCCGTTTAGACTAGATCGCGTTTGGCCTAGATCGCCATAAGGCCAGATAGCGTACCTACCTATATGGTCGTTTGATTTCTAAAGTACATTTAGCACGAAATGAGTTTCCGGTCTTATTCAAGAGTCTGATTTTTTTGTACCACTTAATGAAGAGACAACAAGTTCGAACATGGACGATTTTCTGGAACGGGTGGATTAAATAGATGTTCCTGGCTCTGTATATCACCACCACATTTTTGATCGAAACTTCGTTTTTACTGAATTACCTCCTGATTGCAGCAATACGCTAACCCTTGACAGCATCAGTGCCTTTGTAGATACAACACGCCACATACAGTTGGATAAACGTAACTAGGCCGGACTGAAGCAAGCGACAAGTGGTTGCGCAGATGCATTTTTTGGAAGTAAATGGTGACAGGAAGCGGGGGGCGGGGGCGGTAACTAAACCAAGAGAATTAGAGATGCGATTACGCATTACATTGTCATCATTAGTATTACTAACTCATGTTTTTTTGTGATTATTTTCGTAAAGAAATTGTTTTTCAAAGTTTCTTTAGTATATACTGTAACTGTTCTAAATTTAAACTTTTATGAAATAATTTACGTAGTGTTTTTATATTGTTGAATTAAAAAGTTGTTAGTATTTTTAATCGATTTAACATAATTAATCGTTTTCGTAAGTAATTTTAGGGTCGCATCTCTATGACATGCGCGAAAGTGCTAAGAACCTAACTTCAGGAGTTGTAAAAATGGCGGCAAACTGACATGTCGCTATTTATACAGCTCCGCGTTAAAAGTGTAAAACAGTGTAAAATATACTTGAAATACGTGATAACTGGACAAGAACGAGACTTAGTGATTGAAAGAAGAAAACTAGAAAGAAATTATACTTGAAACTGCCGTATGCACATAATGTGCGAGCCATAATCTCTACCGATTAATATTGGAGGGAAGAGAAAAAAAAAAAAACTTCAATCCGGTCAAGTTACGTTGATCGAACTGTATCTTTGTTTGGCAAAAATCTGACTGTCACCGTGCTCTATATTTGAGAAATTAGTTCGTAAGACTTCTAAGCTATTTGCTAGTTAACTAAGCTATCCATGTCGTGGTCGAGTCGTAGAATTAAAGATTTCGTGATGTAGTTAACCATATCATGAAATGGTGATATTTCATGAGATAGCACAATAAGCACTGGTCACATCATCATGTTCTCTGACGATCTATTATCTTTGGTCTGACTAGATCGATGATCGATGAACACTCAACGTTTGATAATTATAAACATCCAAACTCTTGTTTTTTAAATCCCTCGAAAAAAGAGAACAATGTGAAAAAGATAAATCTGAATAATGAAAAAACCGCCTGCGCAATTAAGATGCAAACAAGATCACCTACATCACAGATAATATAATACTATACTAGTACCTACATACAGTTGGATCAACGTAACTAGGCCGGACTGAAGTGAACAAGTGATTGCACAGATGCATTTTTTGGAAGTAGGTAAATGGTGACAGGAAGCAGGGGGCGGGGGCGGTAACTAAACCAAGAGGATTAGAGATGCGATTACGCATTACACTGTCATAATTAGTATTACTAATTCATGTTTTTTTGTGATTATTTTGGTAAATTGTTTTTCAAAGTTTCTTTATTATTTACTGTAACTGTTCTAAATTTAAACTTTTATGAACTCATTTAAATAGTGTTTTTATATTGTTGAATTAAAATGTTGTTAGTATTTTTAACCGATTAATCGTTTTCGTAAGTAATTTTAGGGTCGCATATCTATGACATGCGCGAAAGTGATAAAAACCTAACTTCAATCCGGTCAAGTTACGTTGATCGTACTGTAAGTAATATTATGAACATTATAAAATTTTCAGTCTATCCGTGACAACGGCCGGAACGTCGGGCAATAAAACAAAGTTTTTTTGAGTTTCTTTTGTCTTTCACGCTTTGCAGTCAATATTTACTTTTTAATTGAAAGGGATGGCAGGGTCAAGTAACCGATGTAACAACTAACTTTTATCACAGCTATTGCCAAGTTTGAATTGATTTGTTTAGTATTACAGTCTTAATCATGTTAAACCTTTTTGAAATGCTTACGATGAGCCCTTTAATTTGATTCCCATATTGTGGTATTCAAAAATCTTTTTTTCACACCTCTTGTTTTTGACATTTCACACCCGCCATGCTTGTTTCAACTTCGTCACATATCTAAGAACACTTAGGCTGGACGGTCAAGACAAATCTAACGACATCATAATGGGATGTTGACTGTCAAGTCAAATCAGTCTCTTTTTTTTAAATGTCAAAACGACAAGCTCTTAAATGTGTATAGAATAACAGCTTATGACGTCATAAGTTCCAATCTTCAAATCATTACTTTTAGTATTCGTTATCATGCTTTTAAATTAAATTAAAAAAGAACACTTTTTTTCAGAGCATTTTAAGATCTACTATTACCTGATTATCTATACTAATCTACACACATCAAAAGTGTCTAGGGATCAACATATATTTTTGCAATAACTTTTCTCCTGATTGATTTTTTTTTTTTTATTTCTTTAAGGATTCATCAAATAAAGTGTTTTCGTTTGTCACAGTAACGATAAACCAAGTCACCTTTGCATTAATAAAGAAATTTGCCATTTTCCTAATAAAGGGATTTTTGACATTTGAACCACTAACATTAAAGTTCGAAAAAAAGACTGAAATAACAGTTTTCTTTAAAATTTTATTGGGTAACTTAAACAATTAATAATCCGTGTTTCTACCGCGAACACTAACAACACAAGAACATCGGTTTGGCATACTCAAAATGAGTTCATCCAAATCACGCTGTGGAATGGCCGCCCATGTTCGTTGCAACAACAAAAAAAGGTCTTCTTGCGACTGGATACCCTCCATATTCGGCAGAGCTCTTCTCTGTAGCATATCCCATGCATGCTCAATCGGGTTCAAGTCTGGCGACTGAGCAGGCCAGGGCAGGACATTGATGTTAGCTGCGGCGAGAGTCTGTCTTACAACTCTTGCGGTGTGCGGTCGTGCATTATCATGCATTAACTGAAATAAGAGACCGATTTGCACTTGTAGAGGAACGATGACGTCTGATACAATCGTCTCAGCATAAATTTGAGCGTTGAGGTTGCCTCTGATCCAAATCAACTCAGTTCTTCCGCCGATCCAAATACCCGCCCATACCATGATGGTTCCACCACTATAAGGATGGACTTCCTGGCAGGATTTTAATCGCTGTTGGCGTCCAGGGGTTCTCCAGTGTCGTATACGTCTTGTATCCGGTCTCATACCAAAACGAGACTCATCAGAAAAGCACACAAAACGCCATTGTTCTTCTGCCCAATTTCTGTGTTCAAGAGCCCATTGATATCGAATCCTACGATTGTGCATTGCTATAGGTGGTACCCGTAGCGGTCTTCGGGAATGAAGGTTCACTTCATGCAAGCGGTTTCTGACTGTTTGGTCGCTAATTAAGTTCCCTGAAGAGTGATGAAGCCTCACGGCTAACATCATGGCGGTTATTGTTGGACCTCTTCGAGTTAAGATTTGAATGTATCGGTCTTGTCTCCGTGTGGTGCAGCGATACCGTCCTCCATGGCGCTCAGCCACGGTACCAGTGCTTCGGTAACGTGTCCAAAGTCGACTGATAACACTCTGACTTGTATTCAGAGCTAAAGCCACAGTACGTTGCCGGGAACCAGCTTCTATCATTCCCACGGCTCTGAGCATTTCTTCCCTGCTTAAATGACGTCGCGGCTCCATAATAACGTTGGTTTTAATCAGTAGTAGGGAAACAGTAGCACTAATAATGTCTTCAATGCGTTGTATGTTTTTATAGGGAAAATATTGACAGCTGATTTTCATCTTTTACTCGAATTTGATTCACAGTTCCTGATTCAAATTATGAAATGCACCAAAAAGGATCCATATAAATTTATAAAATCATAAATTTATTACAAAGCCACATCTCAATCTCAAGAAATCCGCATAAAAATGCTTGATCCCTAGACACTTTTAATGTGTGTATTACACTTAGGAGTAAATCAATATTAAACTGTATCTAATTTGCTACGATGCATTATACAGACGCTAAATCAAAACTACTACTAGCTAAATAAAAAAGAGAGATATGTCTTTTTGGAATTTGTATTAACTAATGATTAAAAGAAAATCTGGAAAAACGTAACATTTTCAAACTTTGTCGTATATCAACAAACTGCAACTAAACTGGATAAATTGTGCCAGAGCCCATGACCAAAACCATGTATCATAGCAATATACTCGAAGCTGTATAAAATCGTCACATTATATGCTTCTCAATTCAACTAGGTGAGTAATCAGCAAAAAACAGGCAAAAGTTTAGCACCAGTGCTCCACCCGCGGATACAATCTTGGTTGTATGGAGGACCGTGTAATTTTATAAATTAAAACATCTATTTTATAAACAATATTATTTCATAATCTGTGTTTCCTTTTTATTAATTTTATGATGACAAATAAGCCTATTAAATCAAAATGGATATCCAAAGGTTTAAAAATATCATACAAATGCTAGATAAAGCTTTATTTTAAATATCTTCATGCAAGATCAAATAAAAATAAACGTCAGCAATTTATTGTTTATAACACCATATTTATAAAATTACTTTACCATACTTAAATTCAATTGATGAAAAAGCAATTTATAAAATAACTAATTTACTAAACAATACGAACTCTACGGAATATGATGAAATTAGTACTAAAAATCGGTCCAATAAGCCACAAAAATACTCCTTAAATAAGAAGGGAGAAAAAACTATAATCGATAATTATCGTCCTGTAACATTAATAAGGCAATTTTTTTAAAACGATTGAAATACTCCTTTAATAAGAAGGGATACAAAACTGGAATCGATAATTATCGTCATGTAACATTAATAAAAGTTATATCGAAAGTTTTCTAAAATGCAATGTATAATACTCTGAACATTTTTCTCCTATCCTATACCAGAACAATTCGGCTTCAGGAAAAATTCATCCACAACACTAGCCTGTTTCTCACTATTCAAAACCATAACCAAGTTTTTAGACAATAAGATCCCAATTATGTCCATTTTCCTCAATATGTCAAAGGCTTTTGACTTCGTTTTACACAATATTCTCCTACAGAAACTTGATAGGTATGGAGTGCGAGGAAATGTTCTAAATTGGATAGAAAGCTATCTTACGGATCGGTATCAGTGTGTTGAGATACCATATCTGTCAGGACCGCACAACACCTCATGCAGATCTAGTTTCAGCCTAAATAAATGTGGAGTGCCTCAGGGTAGCATCCTAGGCCCTCGACTATTTCTTATCTATGTAAACGATCTACCGTCAGCAACTACCTATAGGTGCGTTCAATAAGCGGATGACACAACCTTACTAGTTCATTGCAGTAAAGATAATTATAAAGGTGAAATACATCGAACTATAAATAATGTACATAGATGGTTAGATAACAATAATTTAAATGTGAACATAGCAAAAACAAAAGTAATACAATTCCAGACCTACAACAGCAAACCAGCATCTTTACATGTTACTCACAATACCTATACTTCAGAGACGGTTGACTCAACTAGTTTTCTAGGCTTGACAATAGATAAATATTGCAGTTGGAAGGAACACATATATACAAAGTTTGCTCTAAACTAGATAGATAGAACTATAGGTGCTAAACTTTGATTAATTATTGTCTAGATTCTTAATCTGGCATCTAAAATTGAAGCAAAGAACTGTTAAAAAGTCCGGTCAATTGGACGTACTTTTTGACAAGTAAAAAGCAGCTATCAGATGCTTTAGCCATAGTTAATCTAGCGCACCATTTTGCTTAGTGGTACCATTACAAAAAAAAATATAGAGAAAAGAGAGAAATTAATCTAATATTAAAGCTGGGAAATTAAATTTTCAACAGGTTTAAGTTGATAGTAATTAAGTATACATATATTATCTAACATATTATATGTTATCTGTAAGTCTGTGTAAGTATTTTGTAATCTATCTAATATAATTATTTTATTTTATTTTTATTTTATTATAATTATAGTCAAATATGTTTCGCTTTGCGATATCTGAATTTAAACTAAATTTTATATTTTATTTTATCATGTGTTGCATTAATTAGTAAAAATATATTAACTAGGGTAATTTGTTTCGAAATGTATCAATAGTTAATCTTGTTGTTTCCGCGAGATTGTCACATTCACTTTTCGACATTGATTTTAAAAGCAATCCGTTAAGTTAAGACGTGCTTTTATGTAAATAATTAAAAAGGTTTTATAACTTGTTATCCAAGGGATAAAAAAGTACTAGATTTATATCAAGTACTTTATTATAAACAGTACTTTTACCTGTATTCATATCATTTTTCCCACATAAATGGGGGGAAAAAAAGAATTAAGCAACAGTCAGTCTTAAAAAAAAAATGATTCAACGAGTGTCAAACGTCAAAGCCCCTTCAGCTTTACAATTTTACCAGCTCTCCCGCGCAACTTCCTCTGCGTACATTTTCCTCGTTTTTTAAAAATTTCTTATTGCTGCTCCGCTATTATTAATCGTAGCAGGGGCGTAGCTAGGGTGGCACGGCGGGGGCGGTCCGCACCGACACCGGGTGTCACCCTTTTCGGGGTGACACCCGGTGTCCATTTCAAGGACAAAATACAAACATTAAGAAAAAAATCATGGCTTTTTTTGGGAATTTCCTCACAAGCACTAAACTAAAAATTATATTAATAGTTAAAAAGAGTAGTGGGTGGTAATGAAGTACTACTCTGTCAAGAAAGTACTGAGAAACGATCAATAATGCACACATGTCAGTTATTAATCCAAATTTATTTTATCACCTTCAAAGTATTCTCCTTCAGTTTTGGGGTGACACCCAGCTACTACTTCAAGAACAAAATACAAACAATAAAAATAAACAATCACTAGCACAGCTGCTGTCTGCCGGAATTTCCTCACAAGCACTACCTAAAAATATGTATAGAGTAGTGTGGTAGCGGCTAGAGAATGAAGTACTACTCTATCATACTACTACTACTACACAAAATGTCAGTTATACAACCAAATTTATTTATGCTCCTTCAGAAACGATACACTAACGCCAGCGTAATCCTATCGTCAAAACATTTTTTAAACGCTTTTTTCGGAGTTAGGTTCAGTTCTCGTCGCGCTCCTTTATGTCTTCTACCGAATGAAAACAGGTGCCACGAAGTGGTAATTTGAATTTAAAAAAAAAGAAAGAAGTCGGCTGGTCCCATATCTGGAGAATAACGACATTAAAAAATTCGTTCACAATGATGGCCTTGTGTGAAGGCGCAATTTTGTGGTGAAAAATCCAAGAATTTTCTTTACAAAAATCTGCCTTTTTCGTCGAATTTGCTCTCTTAAACGCCGCACTCAAATAATATTATTTATTTACCGTTTAATCTTCCGGCACGAAATCCGAGTGCACAACACCGCGATAGTCAAAGAAAATAGTCAACATAATTTTTGACTAGATTGCATGTCAAAGTTATATATGTATATCAAAGTTACCAGTAACAATGCGTTTCATTAATGTTGACGATATTTTTGTCCATTATACAATTCGCAATACACACTGCATATGAACTAACTAGCACTGTATTTAATCTAAACAACAGATGCAACTCAAGCTCTGTGTCAAAATGGAAAACAGTTGTGCCTAAGTGTTGTATCTAACAAAAAAACATCAACATAATAATAATAATAATAATATCTTGGGACAACTCACACAACGCTATCTGATCCCAAACTAAGCAGAGCTTGTACTATGGCAACCAGACAACTGATAAACATACTTAAATATTTCTAAATACATACATATTATAGATAAATAACACCCAGACACAGAATAAACCATCGTGCTCATCACACAAAGTTTTATCCTGGGTGGGGATCGAACCCACGACCTCGTGCGTAGCAGTCGGATACACTCCCACCGCGCCACAGAGGCAGTCAACATGAATTTGGAACCACAAACTAATCATTCATTTCCGATGTTTTTGGCCTGAATGTATTGAATCTTAGAAAAAATATTTTTGTCATTATTGAGCTCAACACTTATATTGACCATACCACTAGGTTTAGGAGTGGTTGGAAGCAGAAAAAGAACCAACAAACTACCCCTGACTTTTACTACTTTTACCTAGACTAGACTTAGATCCTCAAACACTTCAGTTCTTAAGTACACAGTAAAAAGTCAACATAGTAAATGGTTGTAAAAAAAATTTCTTTTGCGTGTTTAAAGATTGAAGATCATGACAAAATATGGTCTCTTTATAAGGCCTAAATGGGTAGACGGAGCATCATTAAATACCTAATTTGAGATATTTTGTATACCTATATACCTACATGTTTTATCTTAAAGCATGTACATAGGTATAAAAAAGATCTCGACGTCTCACACGTCGACGGTAACTATGCTTTGGTGGCTAGTGATCCCGCCAAAAACATCAATGTAAAAAAGTGTCTCCCGGAGGCTGCGCGCCGACGGAAGATATAACATAAACAAAATGTTAGTACTGAACGATAAGTTGAAGAAAAATTAAAAGCCTATTTCTGATGAGTTGGAATGTGTAATTAAATGAATGATTGATCGTTATCAAAACTAGAGAAAGGAAACCTAGTTTTCCCTACTTTTCAATATTATTTTGGAAATTCGGAGAACATGTAATCAACATTTTGTGTTGTATTCAAACATCCAAACACTGCAGCAGTAGGTTATAAAAACGCTTATTTTTTTAGCACGTAGCATAGATCAATGGGTTGTAAACACTCGCGGGCCACAGTCTGACTGAATTTCTGTTACAGACTGCCCGATACGGCCTGTAAGTCAATGAGTGCGTAACAATATATGTGACTTTAGCGAACATGTATTGGAGCCGGAGTTGGTTACGGCTTAGGGGTACCCCTAAGAAATAAAAATATAACTATTGGACATTAATTCATTTAAAATTCGTGTCATTGTTGTCCACCGAAAAGTTGTTAAAGTAAACTTAGAATTTTGTAATATATAATATTTGAAAATTTCTCTCGATTAATCCAGGATATCATTAAAGCCCGACATGGTGACAATGGGACCAACTCAAAAGTAAACATTATCAAACAAAAAAGGAATGTTTCAAATCGGTTGATAGGCGTGTTTGAGTAATCGAGTAACATACCTATATGTAAACTCGCGTTAAGACTCAGGACACGTGACCTGATCGAAAATTCGTAAAACGTAGGGAGAGCAATGAAAAACTGCTACAACATCATTAGAATACGAAGGTAAATTTCGCCACCATCTACAATGTTAATATAGCTAAGGTGGGAAAACGGGCGGTCTAGATACCAGAAGCCCCCATTTTGAGTTCGAGTAACCATTATTTTTTTCCCTTTTTTATTTTAACTTTTGATTTTGTTAGTTGAAGTTTTCGCTTCTGCCGGCACTCCCGAGTGCAACCCATTGTTTTTACCTTACTTTTTACTGTGCTTAGCTAATAGTTCAATATTTTAAATATAAATAGGTATTATGTTTAACATATAAAATTTATGGGGTGACACCACCAACTACCGCACCGGGTGCCATCCAAGGTAGCTACGCCACTAGGTCTTAGCGTGATGTTATATAGCCTATAGCCTTCCTCGATAATATATAAAATATATTATCAATATTAATACAAGTAGACTATTCAACAGTTTTTACTGTGATTTTTTCAATTCGGATCAGTAGTTCCTGAGATTACCGCGTTCAAACAAATAAACAAACTCTTCAGCTTTATAATATCAGTATACATTATGAAAAAATATATATTACGGGTCTTAATCGCGTGAATAATTTAAGGTAAAATACCTTGTTTAATGCCCGACGTTTCGACCGTATTGCAACGGCCGTGGTCACGGGTAGACGTAGAACGTCGGGCAATAAACAAGGTATTTTACCTTAAATTATTCACGCGATTAAGACCCGTAATATATATTGTTTCATAATGTACAAATCGCGAAAGTTTATCAACATTTAAAATGTCAGTATAGATTATTATGTCGACATTTTTACAGCATTATCTACAAGTAGGTTACGACGCGATTAAAATGTAAATATGACCTAGGCGGTCAGGGATCATTATCCAACTGCCCTTACATCCTCGAGATCATTATCAAAGTATCACATCTACGTGCTCCAAGCTACAAAGATGGTGTTAATAATCCACTGGAGACTGCAAATAACGTCAACCAAGTAAACACTTGCCTTTAACATACTCTTAGTTACGTGACATGAATATTTCCTGGTCAAATTTTGAACAAGATAAGTAGGTAAGGTAAGTAGATTCAGTGAGGTACATACTTACTTATGTCACATAAGAAAAGCAAAATTTCAAATCTTGAATAATAATATAACAAACCTAGGGGACTGCCTCTGTGGCGCGGTGGGAGTGTATCCGACTGCTACGCAAGAGGTCGTGGTTTCGATCCCCACCCAGGATAAAACTTTGTGTGATGAGCACGATGGTTTATTCTGTGTCTGGGTGTTATTTATCCATCATATGTATGTATTTAGAAATATACATATAAGTATGTTTATCAGTTGTCTGCTTCCCATAGTACAAGCTCTGCTTAGTTTGGCATCAGATAGCGTTGTGTGAGTTGTCCCAAGCTATTATTATTATTATTATTAATTCACGTATTTAAAGCAATGCAGTTTCGATTAAAACGGCCATTTTTGTATCCTTGTAACTTTGGGATCGATCTCAAATACGCTTGCGTCAATCATGCGTCTCGAGAGCGCCACAACGACATTCTAGTACGGTGTGCAAGCATTTTTGAGATCGATCCGAAAGTTACAAAAATACGAGAATGGCCGTTTTAATCGAAACTTAACTGCAAATGAACTGCAACTGTATTGCTTTTAATACATGAATTGGCCTCCGGTGTTAAAACTTTTGATGTGATAACGTCTTATAAATCAACTGGCTGTCCCGCGCAACTTCGTATGCGTAAATTTTCCCCGTTTTTGCAACATTTCACGTCGCTACTCCGCTCCTATTAGTCGTAGCGCGATGTTATATAGCCTATAGCCTTTCTCGATAAATGGGCTATCCAACAAAAAACGATTTTTTTCAAATCGGACCAGTAGTTCCTGAGATTAGAGCGTTTAAACAATCAAACAAACAAAGCAAACAAACAAACTCTTCCGCTTTATAATATTAATATAGATGACCGGGTGCACGTACAAAAGCGTCTAAAAAAAAGTCACGTTATTGATTGGTTGCTAAGCCACAGCGAATAGCGATTGCAGCGACATGACATGCGATACAATTGGAACTATAATATAATATCTTGCGACAACTCACACAACGTCTACTGATCCCAAACTTAGCGGAGCTTGTACGCCATAGTACAACCTGCCAAATGATATACATACTTATACATTTCTAAATACATACATAAGAACTATAGATAAATTACACCCAGACACAGAATAAACCATCGTGCTCATCTTGAGCGGGGATCAAACCCACGATCTCCGGCTTAGCAGTCAGGGTCATTAACCACTAGACCTTACGTGCAGAAGACTTGAAATGCAACGACGGAAGACTTAAAAAACTTTGCTGGGATAGACTGGACTGGATACGGAACGCGGAGGACCGAGTGTCGTGGCGTAATTTAGGAGAGAATTATGTCCAGGAGTGGATCGATACAGGCTGAAGTGCAAAGGTTCACAAATTCCAAAATTCCTCAGAACACTCCCCATAGAAAGTTCTATAAAAGAGAACCGACATGTCTTCGCAATCCATTTGGATTGCGAAGACATGTCGATGAGTAGATGAAGCCTATCAGAGAGGGCTTGGTCGCCGACGACTTTTTGACCCGACTGCGCCCGTGGAATAGAGATTACTTATTGCAAGACCGTCATAATTCAAAATATAGATTTTTTGCGAAATGTGAAAAATACAATTGACAAGTATTTTTTTAGTACCTTATGGGTAGATTACGCGAAACAGGGTTCGGCTCTCACAAAAATTTATATAGAAAACCTTAGTCACGAAACCATTAGGGCACGAAAAAAATTGTGTCACTAGTCAAAGAGTTTTTCTAGTAGATAAAATAAAGAAATTTAAGGATATGTTTTATCCCGCAAATAAATCCTGAAATCCCGGGAAAATGCAAAAACGAGCATTTTCGTATTGCCATAGTCATGGCGTTCGTAATCTAACATATGTACGAACGAATATTCTACTTTATTTTGACCTGCGCTCCTGCGCACTGTGAAGAAATGGTTGGGTGCGGAAGAGCGAGGCCGGCGATCGTGTCGCTATGTACGTAGCGCTAAATAAATAATTATCTCAGTGCCCCCTTAATGACAAACACGTTATGTCACTTGTGGTCGCTAGATGGCGTTAAAATCGTAATGACACGCTGTTGCTGGGCGGTATGTGTTCATTTGAATACAGTTCTATCTAAGAGGCCATCAGAGACGCAAAAGTGTTCGCCGAGAACCCACGTGCGTATATGAACAGTAAATATATAACATAATTAAAATTTGATGCTATGATGTTAAGCAATTCATTTATTTACAAATATTGGTACAATAGTAAAGTCTTACATAGTTATGGTAAGCTGCCATATTTCACCTGCTGGCATGCAAAAAATTAATATTATTTCCAAATTTAATGAATAATATTAGGATCTGTATATCAAATGAGTCAGGTCCATAATTATACTTAATTATACATTTTCGATTTATATAATACCTAGTTATGTCATAGGTTAATATTATTAACAAATACAGATAATTAATAAATATAATAATAATCACAGAAATAATAATAATAATAATAAAAAACAGTGAACATATCAATAACATTTCCAATTAAAATTTATCATTTAAATATTTTTGTCTTCTAAATACTCTTTAACACTATAATACTTATACCTTTTGCATTAATACATTATTTAATTTATTTTTAAATTCATGGATGTTATCAATCTTGCATAATTCTATAGGTATTTTGTTATAAATTCTGGAGATCAATTTTTCTGGAGAGAAAATACTTTTGTTCAACAATTATGTTTTGTTTGGTATAATTTTTATTTTGTGTTGGTTTCGAGTGCCGCGTAATCTTTCGAATAGATGAAAATTCTAAGCACTAATAACCAACACAAACATTCTAAAGAGGTTTAACCTGCTTGTGTTATTTTTTTGTGAATTTAGCGAATTGAAAGTTTAAATTGGCCTCCAGCAAAATGAGTATATTTTAGTTATGACGTTCTTGCAATAAGTAAGCGATATTTTGAGCGCATGTATGTACCTATATAAGTCCACTAGCTGACCCGCGCAACTTCGTCTGCGTAATTTTTTCCCCGTTTCTGCTACATTTTCATTGCTGCCCCGATCCTATTGGTTGTTGCGTGATGTTATATAGCCTATAGCCTTCCTCGATAAATGGGCTATCCAACAGTAAAATATTTTTTTCAATTCGGACTAGTAATTCCTGAGATTATCGCGTTCAAACAAACAAACTCTTCAGCTTTATAATATTAATATAGATTTCTTTGGCACACTCAGTGCCGTTACTAGGGCGGGTGCCAGCGGTGCCCAGGCACAGAGCGCAGATATGATCATCAGGGCCAATGCCAAGAGCGCAGTTAAGTAGGCTCGCACCCGGCGCATAAAAGTCAAGTTACGGTACTGGGCACACTACAGCCTAAGCAACATATATATAACTGACTGTACCTACCTACCTACCATACCTACTTTTGCGTCACACTACAATTAGTTAGGTATTAAGTATGTTGGTAGGTAATAATATAATAATTATGTATTATTATACTTCTACGTGAACCGATAAATCATTTAAAAGACACGCTATATACTTTGTAGAAGGGCTAATACGGATCCTTTCAACTGCACACATTATAATGTGTGCAGTTGAAAAGCATATTATTAGCCCTTCTACAAAGTCTTCTTAACAGTTCAACTGAGTTGCTCTAAAAAGCCGAGGTAACCACATTTAAAAACCACCTATGGTGGATACACGGTAACGTATGTAGGCGAAAGGTGTACAAGATGATCCCTTGAGGCGAGATGATCCCTCTTAATTGCAGCCGAACTGTAAGCGTCCTATAGTTTTTTTATAGGTAAAATTTAGTACCTTGCCATATACACGTCACTGTATCAACCAAGTTGCAAAAGGGCGACTCATCAACTGTGGTTACACGAAGCATTTCAGGCCACGGTAATGTGCGATCCACAATGCTAGTTAAAGACTCTACTGAGTCGTAAATAACAAATAAAAAAAAAATTCATGTTAGGAGCTATGTGTGATTTTTACAATTTCAAAAGAATTTGATTTATACTTAGATTTTACGTCTGTTCTAAGCATACCTCAGCATATTTATACATTTTTGTTTTTAATCGGATCTCTGTAACAAATTAATGTTGAAATATTTAACTTATATCAGACAACTCACACAAGATCATCTGATCCCAAATAGAGTAAACATACTTAAATAATTCTAAATATTTTAATTTTATTTGCATAACTACAATAAATAAGATATAATACAATTTACATTAAAACTAGATTAGTATAAATAAATAATTTAAAATAAAACTAAAATTTACTAATTATTTACAACTTACCAGAAAAGAAACTACAAAAAAGGGTTACATAAAAAGGTGATGCAAAACCAGTTTAGGCGTCGAAGAATTCTTCCCCATCGATGTCAACCGGTATAGTGCCCAGAAGGCTGGCAGCATTGCCACGTTGTATGGCAATGCTTATTCTTTGTGCAAAAAAAAGGCCAGCCTTCTAGTCACGAGATGCACTGACGAGCCGCTGGGAAATATCTTTAAATAAGAGGCGAGCACTTGGACCCCATGGCCCTAGCGTCTCGACACGAAATGGCTCAAATATGTAATCTCCGACTAGATTACTATATTTGCGCCGTTTGATAGTCTCAGTAGAGGCCGCAGCAGTGCAGACACAGGTTGCTGTGTTTGGTAGATGGGAAGGCGCAAGGGACACAGGTTGCCTCCCACACCAAAGGTCTGCCCATCTTCCAAGGTAGTAAAGACATACCATCCGGTCTCTTGCCATCGCTGCGTACCTAACCATTAGGTTCAGCAACCGCTGGCACACCAGCGCTGACAAGAGCCCGACGGATGATATCATTAATACTAGCGTGTCGCGATATGCGGCCTGCACTCCTGCTGCATGATAGGCCATGATGTCCAAGGCTGTCTACGGCTTCTCCACAGTGGCATCGATGAGGAGAGATACATGGGGCACCCAAACGCAAGCAAGCAGCAATGCGGAACGTAGTATCGTCCAACATAGTGCCTATTCTAAATAAATATATATCAAATCAATCAAAAAATCTTTATTCACTTAGGAAGCAAAATACTACACTTGTGGAAAGTCTAATTCTACATGTACCTACTTAATACATGCCTGTTTGCAAGCAATACGTAAAGCCAGCGAAAGGAACAAAGTATATGCTCACTCTTTACAAATTGCTGACGTTTGCAATGTTTGTATGTTTATAAACTGTATATATGTAGGTAAGGCACCATTGTATAATAGGTATACAACATTTTATATATATTATATTATATTATATTAAAAATATAATTTAAAAAAAAGAAAAATCCCGTCTGCTTAAAAAATATGGAAACAAGATCCCCTAAAAGATCAAGAGCCGTTAATGAATCTCGATGAACTTACCTTACTTTTTTTTTTTTTTTTTTTAATTATATGAAAAGGAGACTTGAGATTCAATATATCAACCTCAATGGATTAAATAGTAGGATATACATATCCTAGATGGGAATCGAGCCCACAAGCTCCAGCTCAGCAGTCTGAGTCACTAACCACTAGACCAACATTTTCGAATTACCACGTTATTTTCACACTATAGACTTTCTTTCAAAATTGAGAGCTCAGTAATTTCAAAGAGTTCGATTTTCATGAACTTTCTTTAACTTTTGGAACCCTTACACTTGTTTTCATGTTTCACTTTACTGTTTTCTTATTGGTTATTCAAATAATTGTTTTGCCAATAAAATTGCCCTTATGTTTAAAAGTCAAACTTATAATAGGTTTGCCTGTAATCTATTGTAGATATAAAAGATAGTACTTAACTACATTTTATATTTTTTCCAAAATATTAGGCCCAGTAGCTTCGGAGATAATGAGAGGGGTTCATGGCTTTTCCTAATTAACTTTACGAAATAACGATATTAAAATTATAAAAAATATATATTTGTTATCCTTACAATAAGAATTATTATGTAAGGATTATGTCATTAGTATCTGTTAATATATCGTTAAATTTCAATTAACAAAAAATACTTTTCTTCTCGTTTTAGACTATATCATGCAATTAAAAAATCAGTCGTGGAAATGGGTCTAAAGACACTGAATAGTCTTTCGAACCATTCCCACTATGAATGTCAAAAAGAAAAAAGGAAATTAATATCTCTGAGAGTTATCCGAAGAAAAAGAACATTTTATACTGCAGTTACACATTTTCCAAAAAAATAACAGGGACAAGGTATTGGTAAAATATTGTACAAGCCAAAAATGACACCATGAATTAAATAAGGATTATTTAATCTTAAGTATAGTGATTAATGTTTCGTGTACCTATAACTTCGTAATTATAAACAATTGTAAACTGAAATACGTTATTATTTATTTAATTCTACCAAATCTTATGACATCCTAAAAATTTAAGCAACAATATCCCCAGAATCATCTTGCCCCTACCGCAGAGATTATCTTGGATACCGGAATGTACAAGATGATCCTTTAGCAGTATTTTACAAATTGTGAATTACATTAATAAAGGTACAAAAAAATGAACATTTTGTGTATGACAAAAGGTACACAAATAAATTTACTATCCTATGTTATTTACTATCGAATATCGTTTAAAATAGAAGCATTTTCCCATAATCCTCTCCGGTCGTACACCTTTCCCCTATGTCCAAGGATGGTGAACCTGAGCCTGGGTAGCCTGGCTCAGGCTAGATACAGTACAATCAACGTATCTTGACCGGATTGAAGTTAGGTTTTTATCACTTTCGCGCATGTCATAGAGATGCGACCCTAAAATTACTTACGAAAACGAATAATCGATTAAAAATACTAACAACATTTTAATTCAACAATATAAAAACACTATATACATGAGTTCATAAAAGTTTAAATTTAGAACAGTTACAGTAAATAATAAAGAAACTTTGAAAAACAATTTCTTTACCAAAATAATCACAAAAAAACATGAATTAGTAATACTAATTATGACAATGTAATACGTAATCGCATCTCTAATCCTCTTGGTTTAGTTACCGCCCCCGCCCCCCGATTCCTGTCACCATTTACTTCCAAAAAATGCATCTGCGCAACCACTTGTCGCCTACTTCAGTCCGGCCTAGTTACATTGATCCAACTGTACTGGAACACCTATCCATCCTAGAGGATTTATATATTTTTGTGTACCCTAATGAATAACTGACAGAAAATTATCACGATTTACCTACTTAATTAGACGAGACGGAGTCCAAATTCGTTGGGGTGTTACTGGATGGGAATAAGCCCTCTGTTTGCGTCGGTGGTTAAACTGGTATTATTATTAAAATAAAACAACGTCCATTCGACTTGTAAAAACATCCATACTAATATTATAAATGTGAAAGTAACTCTGTCTGTCTGTTACGCTTTCACGCTCAAACAGCTAAACCGATTTAGATGAAATTTTGTATGAAGATAGTTTGAGTCCCGAGGAAGGACATAGGATAGTTAGGATAGTCGCGATAACCGACATCCACGCGGGCGGAGCCGCGGGCGAAATCTAGTAACTCATAATTTCTTGCAGTCGAATAAAAATGGTGGCAAACTGAGCTATAAGTAATCATTTTCAAGGGATTTCAAGAGTAGGTAAATAAGATTATAATTGTAGTTCAACTGACCTCCTCTTATCATAGGTCGTGATTATTGGAGCAGGTAGGTACCTACTACCTACATAGTTGATGGACATTACTTATTCTTATGTCCTACGCAACTTCGTTTGCGTAAATTTTCCCTGTTTTTGCTACATTTCTCATTGCTGCTTCCCTCCTATAGGTCGTAGCGTGATGTTATATAGCCTATAGCCTTTCTCGATAAATGGGCTATCCAACTGTAGGTAATAATCCAACATTATGATATAAGTGCGGTAAATTGAAAATTACAGCCGAATTGCTAGTCCGAGCCGCAGGCGAGAGCTACAAGAAAGCAGAGGCTGTAATTATCAAAGCGCACGTATGTCATACGACATTTTATAACATATTTGCGAGGAAATAAATATAACTCGGACTTTCATACACGAATCAATCTTTAATCACTTATCAGTTAGAAAAAAATGAACAATTTGTATTTTTTCATTATTTGTTCACAAATTAGCGATGCGCGCGCATCGGCGCTTTTTTTTACAAAAACGGCCAGCGTAAATTAATATTTTTGTGTTTTGTTACAGATAAATGGTTGTAATTTATGGTCAAAATTAATTTAATTAAATAATTAAATGTATTATATTTTATCTCACAAAGTTAATTTTAATCATAAAATGTTGACCAATTTTCTGACAATTTTTTGATAATTTTTAATAATAATAATAAAAATGATTTATTCACTTAGGAAGCAAAATACTACACTTGTGAAAAGTCGATTCTACATTTACTGGTAATGCCTGTTCGCAAACAATAGGTAAAGCCCGAGAAAAGAACAGGCAATAAAAACTCGTGGCCACTCTTTTCAAATTGCCAATGTTTACAATGTTTCTCTGTTCATAAACTGTATATGCAGGTAAGGTGCTGCCACCATTATATTATACACCATATTAGAGGACTGATGCAAAAAAAGAGGTCATTATTATTAGAAGAGTACACGAGATCGGATACATCAGCCTCAATGGGCACAACATAGTAGGAGCATCCACTTACGATGTAAAAACTTTATGTGCTTAAATATTGACCAATTTACTGCTACATAATGAATAAGTATACATGTTTTTTAAAGGAAAGAAAAGAATGGCCGTAATTTATCACGCAGAATCTTTACTTACAAAAGTAAATCGTTTTCTAAACTAGTACCTAAGTAACATCATCAAACTGTGACAACAATATTCACCTAGTAAAATGCAATAAACTATACAACACAATACATTAATAGGGAGCAACGAACTACATCCATTTATCTTTATCAGTTAAATAATCGTCGATACAATAGTAAGCTCTTTGTATAAGATGTCTCTTGACTACATTCTTAAATTTATTTACTGGTAGACTCGATATGCTGACTGGGATTTTATTGAAAAATTTAACACCTAGTCCCATGAATGAGTTATGAGTTTTATGAAGCCTATGATAATGACCTACCAATTTGTGCTTATTTCTTGTATTCACAGAGTGAATATCACTATTTTTGTTATATAAATGTAAGTTTTGTTTTACAAACATAACGTTTGCATATATATATTGTGATGCAACTGTCATAATGCCTATCTCTTTAAACTTTTCTCTAAGGGAAACTCGTGCTCCTAATTGATATATCGCACGCACTGCACGTTTTTGAAGAATAAAAATAGTTTGTATATCAGCCGCCTTGCCCCAAAGCAATATGCCGTAGGACATGACGCTGTGAAAATAACCAAAATATACTAGTCGAGCTGTTTCTACGTTCGTAAGCTGTCTGACTTTGCTGACAGCATATGCTGCAGAACTGAGTTTCCCTGCGAGACATGATATTTGGGCGCCCCACTGTAACTTACTATCTAAAGTAATTCCCAAAAAAACCGTTGAATCAACAAAATGAATAACTTCATTGTTTAAAACAAGATTTGGACTGATATTTCTTACATTTGGTAAGCTAAATTTAATACATTTGGTTTTTTTAGAATTTAAAAGCAAGTTATTTGATGTAAACCAGTCAAGAACTAAGGCGAGGGACCTGTTTACTTCGTCAGAGTAATCATTTTTACGATTGGTTTTGAATATAAGAGAAGTGTCATCTGCAAATAGAACAATATCGCATAAGTTACTGGTAAAAAATGGCAGATCGTTTATATACACCAAAAATAGAAAAGGACCCAGAATTGATCCTTGTGGCACGCCCATACTCACTGTTGATCCGGACGACCTTATTCCGCTAATGTCTACATACTGCATTCGCTCACTAAGATAAGAAGCAACAAGATTAAGCGCTGTACCCGTAATGCCGTAATGCCTAAGTTTCAGCAGAAGTGTACTATGCACCACACAATCAAATGCTTTTGAGAGGTCGCAGAAAACACCAATGGCGTCCTGCGAGTTTTCCCAGGCACTATATATGTGTTTTAGTAGTTTAGAGCCTGCATCTACTGTCGAACAACCCTTTGTGAATCCATATTGTTCGCAATGCAGTAGATTATTTTCAATTCGGATCAGTAGTTCCCGAGATTACCACGCTCAAACAAACAAACAAACTCTTCAGCTTTATATTATTATTATAGATAAGCAAATAAATATTAATAATCCTTTAAATTTTACATATTGCTTAAGTAAGTAAGTTAAGTAAGTATACTTAAGTATACTTATGTTATGTACGTCGCAACACCATGTCGGGTTTCCGAACAGAAGCAAGCCCGAGAAGATGTCGAGACGGCATAATAGCCCATAGATTAAATAAACTGGTAGCCTAACCTCTTGGCGCAATGACAAAAAAATCAATAAGTAGCTAAGGTAAGAACTAAGGTACCTACTTATTTCAATAAATCCAAAACATTTGCGTAACTAGTTTAAAGAACAAGAACTTCACAAAATTGACCACTCTCTAGAAAGAGACAACGCTACTTTGTCCTGTCAAAGAGAAGAGACGGGGCCGCAGGGCCATACGCTTAAAGTTATATTATCTGTGGAGTGCACCAGCTGAGCAATTTCGGGGAGAAATGAAGAAAAGGTCGAATCTTCGTCTTCTTCGAAGTGTCCAACAAATTATACCATCACAAGATAAAAAAATCCTTAAAAATTACTTTGTATATTGATTGTACACGAAACTGTAAGTGTAAATAATATGTATTTAAAATATATTTATAACATATTTGTTTATTATTCATTTACATAATACATAATTAAATTTAAAAATAAATTGTCAAAGAGTTTTATTTTATATTAATAGATGATGACAACCCTGGTTATTGTGTCACAGAGACATAAGGCGCGAGATGTTTTTATTTTGTATTTTTATTTTATTTTAAATAGTGACATTAATTGTACAATAAATAATAAAGAATGGTGCATGTGATTATGCAATAGTGCAAGATTGCAAAAGTGGGTGGTACAAAGAATGTGAACTTTATTTTCACTCGTAATTAAATAAATTTATGTTAGATTCCAAGTTCATGTAAATAATAAGTGTATAACGACGACTATAACTTTGATACGATCGAATATAATGTAATGTAAATATAATGTTTTCTTTAATTATTGCATAAGCGCCAGATGAGTAAAGTGACCATATTTTTCTGCGGAATTTACAATGTTCGTTTTTGAATATTGAAACTATTTAAGTTTCAGGTATATAACTATAATGAATCTTGACCCACTTTATCTTTTCTAACCATATGAAAATAAAATCAAACATAAGTTAACAAAATGATGTTTTAATAACTACTGAACTGAAATGCATCCAAATCAATTTCCGTACTTTTTAAAAAAACTACAGTTTAGTAGGTATTTAAATAAATAGATAAATTCCATATTAGTAAGTATCTCGATATTTAGCATTTTTCTATAAAGTAAGTAGTCGACTCCGTTGCTCTAAATTTATTTATTTAGGAATGTCCTGAAGTACAAAAAACCTGGCCACCCTATTTAAGAAAGAGAATCCCTATTTAGAGAGAGATGGAGAGGACAACAGTATTTTCAAGGTCATATCGTTTCACTTTTATTATTCGGCCAGCATGTGGCCATGACCACACGAGATTTTTCTCTCTTTCACGCTTTGCAGTCAATATTTATTTTATAATGTTTTTAATTGAAAGGAATGGCGCAGTCCTGTTCTCTACGCCAATGGTCGCGGGAGACTTTTCAAACACACAGATCCAGATAACACCAGGCTCGGAACGACAATTTATGTGATGTTCCGTGTGGAAATCGTACCCACGACCTCTTGCGTATCAATCTGACACACTCCCACCCACGAAACAGAAAAAACAGGCAGAATTTAAAAGCGTGATTGCAAAAAATGAATATTTTAATAAATCGAAAATCATGGCTTAGGTGAATGCCCGCGACACATGGCGTACTTGTACGAGGCATGTGATACGGGTCTTAAAAAAAAACATTCCGTTCAACAGAGAACGGGCACATTTTTGACAAACATAGTTTTTTTTTTATTAATTAATGAATGGTACTACTCACGATTCACAAACATCAATTCAAATAAACGTTCCAATTTATTGCCATTTATTATAAATTATTGACAGATGATTTTCATGCCTATTTCTGTGTGTAATGGATCACAACACAGCTACGTCAAGAGAAAACGTCAAGTCAAACTCAAACAGTTTGAATTTTCAGTTTTTAGCGGTTTTAGGAAATTGTGTAATTTATTGTTTTATTTATTTCTACGTAAAAATTAACCACTAAAAGTCCAAATTGTTTCTTTTGAATCATCAAGGTAAATATCTAACTACTTATTTATACTTTATTTCAAATTCTAAGTATTATTTCGTGTCCTGGAAGATGTGACTCAAGTCAACAATTTTTTACCGGTTGAGGAATGTGTTTTCGAAATATTTGACTCACCTTAGTACAAATAAAACTCAAAGATAGTTTATTAGGCTTATCAATACAGTTTGCAGCGGGGTCAGCGGTGAATTGCGTGCAATTTTTATTTACGCAATAAACATTGCCCAAAGAGGTGTGGTGGAACTTTTTTAACTGTTTTGCAGAAGTACTTTTTTCGTGAAGAGTGCAATTACCATCAACTTTTGTTGTAGATGCCGACAGTGTATACATTCTCGCGCAGTGACGCGGAGATCCAACAAGAGCTACTGAAAGTTTTCAGTTCAGGTCGTGGCACAGCCAAAGAGCAATGGAGTGCACAAGCAGAACTGTTGGTGGAGCCGGTCGGATGGGATGCACTCTGGAAACTGTCTAAAGATTTCTGTAGAAGATTTGGTAAGTCTTATTACATTAGAATATGATAATTAATATCTTGGGACTACTCACACAAAGCTATCTGATCCCAAACTAAGCAGAGCTTGTTCTATCAAGACCAGACAACTGATAAAAATACTTATATATTTCTAAATACATACATATTATAGCTAAATAACAACCAGACACAGAATAAACCATTGTGCTCATCACACAAAATTTTATCCTGGGTCAGGATCAAACCCACAACCACTTGCGCAGCAGTCGGATACACTCCCACCGCTCCACATAAGCTAATATTATATATAAATAATCCATTTCTTCAGTATGACTGCTTGAAATTCACTAGTTAACTCTTTTATTCGAGGAGGCAACAGAATTTAACGTTTATCAAAGTAATCTGACTCTATCAAGTGTGTAACAAGCACATCAGAGGAAGTTTCAAGGTTGAGCCTATAGCTGGTATATACAATGGTTTGGTCGTGTCATGAGATGTCCCGAAGACCATGTTGTAAAACAGGCCAAAGTACTGCCAAATAATAAGAGAAGTAGAGGACCCCCACTAGCCACCTGGTGGTCCACAGTGGCCAAGGACTTAGAGCTTACCCATACAAATGTTTCAACAACCCAGGACAGATTGTCCTGGTGCCACAGAATGAGGAGAGCCAACCCCAAATAATGGGAAATGACTAGGACAAAGAAGAAGCATGTTGATTGAAGATATTGATGATAGGCTATAGCTAATCCTTGTGTAAATTTATAATTCAAAGACATATGACATACACCAATCTGCAATGATCCTGTAAAATAGACTATGTACCCTGTACTCTTTGTAATTAAATCATGATCATCAGCCCATATGGGTTTACTGCTCTTCTAATTTTCACCACAACCCCCAGTCCTTTGCCTTGTTAAGGTTGTAGCAGAATGGAATGGGAATAATAATAATAATATCTTGGGACAACTCACACAACACTATCTGATCCCAAACTAAGCAGAGCTTGTACTAAGGAAACCAGACAACTGATAAACATACTTATATATTTCTAAATACATACATATTATAGATAAATAACACCCAGACACAGAATAAATCATCGTGCTCATCACACAAAGTTTTATCCTGGGTGGGGATCGAACCCACAACCTCTTGCGTAGCAGTCGGATACACTCCCACTGCGCCACAGAGGCTTTAAGGTTGATTATATTTTTGTCTTAATTAAATTTTTTACACTCAAACAAAGCTACAGACAAAGTTAGATTTGAATGTAATTATAATGAAAAATCTTATTTTAATTTCAGAAGTGAGATTTCCTTGTATAGCCTACATAGCGGTCACTTCTGTGGACTTTGAGAACTTATCTGCATGCGTTGATGTTCTGAGCGTACAACATGAGACAGTGTCTATACCTGAGAATGTAGTTGACGTACCACTCATTGAGCTCTGGCCTACAATGAAGCAGCGAGAACAATGCATCAATGTCGCAACTACAGCAGAGTTTATTGATTTGTTGAGGTTAGTCTTGTATATGTTTTTAAAATTATGTTACAACAATGTTTTTTTTTCTTTTAGGTTTGGGAATATGTGTTCACTTGACACTTCAGTAGCAATATTCCATGTAATTAGTGAGAGCCTTATGTTGACCCTGAAATAATAATAGTATCTTGGGACAACTTACACAACACTATCTGATCTTAAACTAAGTACAGCTTGTACTATGGAAACCAGACAACTGATAAACATACTTATATATTTCTAAATACATACATATTGTAGATAAATAACACCCAGACACAGGATATACAATTGTGTTCATCACACAAAGTTTTATTGTTGTTGGGGATCGAACCCACAACCTCTTGCATAGCAGTCGGATACACTCCTACCGCGCCTCAGGCAGTCTGCAAAATAAACATTGGTGGGCCCTGGAAGCCAAGTTAATTAATCTTGGCAGTAATATGGGGTAGTGGCCAAACTCATTATAGACTAACGCATAATTACGTAGGAGATTTCATAGTGTTTTAGTGTATATGCAGACAAAAGTGCACTCTATTTCCTCACTCTCATAGCATAATGAAATGAAAATCCAATACAAGCGGAGAGTGATTAGGCACAGGGCCTGGCAGTAAACCTGTCTCAACAAATACTTCGTTCCAGTCACCCTAAAAATCGAAACAAGACTATTATTTAAAATCTACCTGACCCATGCAACTATGCCTGCATCAATTTTCCCCATTTTTCATTAATGCTCTGCTCTTATTGGTTGTGGCGTGATGTTTTATAGCCTATAGCCTTTCTCAATTTTTTATAGATGATTTATTATTTTATAGCCTATAGCAATTGGAACTAGTAGTTCCTGAGATTACCCCATTCAACCAAACAAACTCTACAGTGTTATAATATTTGTATACATTATCAACCATCTAGATTTGATAGTGACACTGACATCAGTCAGTCGTACCATCCGAAAAAAGGGATCAGAGCTAGCAGCATACCATAAAAGTTGTCATATTCATTTACAGATTTTATTACAATGACATTTGGATGCCCTGGGACGATGCAGATGACAAAGTTCTTCTTCCAAACACAATAGAAGATCGTATGCAGCTGTGGTCAGACATGCACAACGGCACAATCCCCAACTGTGTGGGACGGGCAATAACATTATTGAGGAATAGTGCAATCAATGCTCACGAGAAACTGAGGCAATTGGATTCTTCATTGTGTGAAGAAGAACTGGCTAATGATGATGGTAAGTAGATTTTTCATCGCTGTAATTGCACAATAGTTGGTGCCAGATAAACGTGCACAAAAAAATATTGACAGCCTTCTACCAATGTATCTCAATATTCGGGAATATACAACAACAATGTATGAATAATATCGCTAATCGTACGTCAACAAAAGAATCATGGTACGGAGCGTCCTTGAACCCGAGAACTAGGCATATATTACAAACCATTTTTGAAGAAACAGATAGTTAATTCTTATTTAGTTACAAACTAAATAACAAAACAAACTTAACAACTAAATAACGAAACGGAACAAACATAACAACAAAAATAATCAAACAACTGAATTATAAATAAAAACGAATGAAAAATTTAAATTAGGCTATCGTCGTCTGTCCCAAGCGCAATCCTGATTCGGAATGAAGGTCACGCCGGCTGCGCTTGTCATAAAATAGTGGACAGGTAGCGAACCCTTGACTTATTTACGCTGTTGTGACGTCATACACCGTGCAGTTGAAAGGGGTAAAACTTAAGGCGCTGACAACAGCCAAATAGGCTTATCCTAAACAATTTTTTAGCCAAATCTACGTAGTTTGTGACGGCAGAAAAAATATATGTTAATCTTGAACATATTTCTAAGAACCCTGTTGTATTCAAAACACGAATTTGAATTTTTTTCTCGATAAAAAAAAAATACAAACTAACCTCTTAAAATGATCTTCTAACAAAAATATCTGTATTACTTAACAACGTACGTTGGTAAAATAATTAACAATAACGTATCATGTTATAATACAGAATCTGGTTGTTTTTTATTTTCGACTACTCGACTTATTTTCAAGTAATTAATTGTTTTATGGTTTATAATTAGTTACGAGCGCTGCATGATCGCGCTTCTCTTTCTTTTATAAGCAATCTGACAGTGATCGCAGAGACGCGCAGCTAGACGGACGTATGTCGCTTTGCCTCGCCATCCATTCACTTCATATTTTGTTTGTTGTTTGAAAAATTATAGACATTGGTAAAGAATATAAGTTTAATAAATATACTATTAATTTATACTATCTAAGTTGTTAATTTAAATATATTTAGTTCTAAGTTTAAAAATATTTGTTACTATAATTGGGAAACAAACAAAAATGTCGGAGGCCAGCAAAAAGCGCTTCTATACCAACAAACAAAAACATCTCATGGAAGTAGTAAAGTAAGTATTATATTTTTCATATTGTAATATTGACAAAATATTGCACGAACAGAAGTGAAATCGTAACCAAACCAAAAAGCTACACTAAGCTGTTTTGTACAACGTATAGCGAAAATTCATCTGCAATTGTGAAGCTCGTTTGGTCTAGCGGTATCTGCGTTGGTTCAGAATATCAAGTTTCGAGTTCGAAACCTAGGTTCGCCTGTTCAATTTTTGTATTTATTTTTAATATTTTCTTTTATCTTTTCAGTAAAAAGAGACGTTTGGCGAATAGTTCAGAAGCAGGTGAAACTTCGGAAAGTTTTTCACCAATAAGTTTGTAATAAGTACCTACATACTAATATAGATAATAATTGTATTATTTATATTACATTAAAACATTACACAAAAAGAATCGCCACATGGACAAAGAGGATCCCCTTTACATTTTAGAAAGATAGTTACAAACAAGTATAATGATAAACTATCACATTTGCATAGACCTACGACTATCTTAGAACTGGCCTAATAGGAAAATACTCCTAAAATACTTGTAGCTTTATCCATTGTTTCTTGCCCTTTCCATACAAATAGTTGTGTAGGTTTTAGTATTTTTTACCTATATATGGCGATCTATACATACTGAAGTGTCTGTTCCTAATGTCAAAATAGCAGTTTTTTACTAAATGCTGTGAAAGTACGCATAGTACTTAAAACAAAAATATAGTTTTTTTTTATCTGGCTGTCTGTCTGTGTGTTTGTTTCGACAAATCTCCAAAACGGCTGTACGGAGATTGACAGGACTCACTGTCAGACAGCTAATGATGTAAGGAGTAACTTAGGCTACGTCCACAGCTAGTTAGACATAATAGGTAAGATTAGTGCTGAAGAAAGTTTTTCTAAGTTTAAATGTAATAAATATTTTGTACAGATTAGGAAATGTGGCTGTTGCAGTTACATTAGAAAGTGATGTTATAATTCCTCTAGAAAATGTTACCAGGTAAAGATGATGCCCAAGTGATATGAAACTTCCTCATGATCGTTCTTATACTTCTTATGTTATTGTGAGTCATAGTTTTTTTCCATCACTGGTTTGAATTATCGGCAAAGGTATCTGAGACAGTTGAATCCACCGATAATATTCCTAAACTTGAGGTAAATATTATTATTTTGAACAGGTTGTCGAAGATAAAATCTGGCAGTTAGTATTTAGTTACTAACGCATAGGTAAGCTTTAAGTATTATTTTTTTTTAGACTACTACAAGTCACCCTGCACAACAAAAAATACTTATAAATATTATTATTATTATTACATCGGACGACGAATAAACTTATCGCATTTATTTTTAAATCTTCAGAATATTTCTCGCCCTAACCCCTAAACCCTTGGGTTGTAATTTAAAACACATTAATTTGGTAGGAGAAAACATAAATGGATTCTTGTCGAAGTTCACTCTTTTGTGTAGGATGTGCAATTTAAAATTTATCATTAAAAGTGATTCCAGTGACGAAAATTATTTACCAGTCAATTATTGTGCTGTAGCAGGTATGTTATCATTTTTCGGAGGACTTCAAACTTGGAAGAATTTTCTTGAGCTCTAAATTTACCTTATGTCAAATAAATAATAATATTATTAATAAAAAATAATATATATTATTAACTATCTGTGCAAATAAATAAAATTGAAGAGTCTGTTTGTAATATCAAAATAACAGTTTTATGCATATATATTAATTATTATGGATAACATATATCCATAATAATTACTGATAACAAAAATACAGTTTTTTTTGTCTGTCTGTCTGTCTGTTTGTTCCGGCAAATATCCGAGAGCAAATAAATTGTAATTATGCGAAAATATTTAAAATGTTGCTAATATATTTTCGAGTTTTATTTTTCTTTCTTTTATATTGTTTTGAAGTTCATAGCAAATAAAGTCTCCTGAAATAATTAAAAATACAAACGTATAAAAAATATTTATTGTTTTTTTTAATCGCCCTGTCTAATTTCCTTCTAGTTCTTCATATAGAACAAAAAATAAAGCGCCATCTATTGGTTTATTGTTTATTATTGACCGCGTCCTTGTGTTAGTAGTTCGCTGTTTTTACCGTCCTTTATCAATGGCACTAGGACATCGGAGAAATAGTGGGCGTGGCTAAAATAGTAAAACATCGAAGTTCAGTAGCTGTTGTCAGCGTCTTAATAAATCTTATTTTTTAAGTAATTAAATAAAAGTTCTGTTTTTTCATTTCTTGTTTGCCATTACAAACAAATTAAAGCTGATATTGATAAGACTAATTGTGATATGACATTATAACCAACAATAAATTAGGAAATACGAAAAAAAAAAGTTTAATAATATCTTGCAAGTACTTAAAAAAATTACCAATTTAAAATTTCATCGTATATACGTTTATTTAAATGTTTAAAAAAAAGCAATAAAATGAGCCCCAAATTTATGCATTTGTGACTTGTATCCCGTTTGGATAAAGTTTGGTACTACTGCGTATTATGAAACTCGATAAAGTAATGTTAGCGACAGTTACGCGACAGTTTTATAAGAGATTAGCGGTTTTAGTCTTTAAGATTATGATATTTTGGTACAAGTGGGATCAATGGCTTTTTGTGCATTTAACTGGCGCAGACTATAAACCAGAAATACACCAGTCTTTTATTGTTCAAAGTCAAAAGAGGGAAAATTGAGAAAAACATTTTTTTTAGTAAAAATGACAACTCCCGCAGTAAGCCCCGTGTCGCGGAGGACTTAAAAACATACAGTACGATCAACGTAACTTGACCGGATTGAAGTTAGGTTTTTATCACTTTCGCGCATGTCATAGAGATGCGACCCTAAAATTACTAACGAAAACGATTAATTATGTTTAATCGATAAAAAATAGTAACAACATTTTAATTCAAAAATATAAAAACACTATTTAAATGAGTTCATAAAAGTTTAAATTTAGAACAGTTATAGTAAATACTAAAGAAACTTTGAAAAACAATTTCTTTACGAAAATATGATGCGCAATCGCATCTCTAATTCTCTTGGTTTAGTTACCGCCCCCTCCCCCCGCTTCCTGTCACCATTTACTTCCAAAAAATGCATCTGCGCAACCACTTGTTGCCTACTTCAGTCCAGCCTAGTTACGTTGATCGTACTGTACAAATCCACAAATTTTGTTCCAAGTTCTTGTGTCTGTACACAAAGTGCACAAAGACTCAAACAGCAATTTCTGGATCACATAAAGTGGTGTCCCATGTGGGAATCAAATAATCTTTTGTGCAGTAATTGCACAAACTCCCAACACGCCACCACGCAGTCAAGTAGCTTAGCATGGTCTTTGTATTGTCCGAATGGAGCTACCAGCTCCTAAATTGGACCAATTTTGATGATGAATTCTTTTACTAGGTAAAACACTTTTTAGCATCGACATCAGTCATACTACTAACACTGCACCGTCCGGGCAGTAATTTGACAAGTCCTTATACAGGGCGATTTTTAATATACTAATAATCTCCTGCTCATAGCTTCTTTACATTACACTAAAAAACTTTGGAATAATTGACACTCAGAAATAATGTGGATCTCTATAATAGGTAAAAAAAAATTCAAAATCGGTTCAGTAGTTCCCGAGATTACCCCCTACAACCTCACAAACTACCTCCTTATAATATTTAGTATAGATTGCATTACGTATTTTCAGATTCTTTGTTACCACCAAATTACATATCCCTTTGCGCGGAGATGAACGCGCGTCTCGATGGATTGATGTCCAAATGGACATTGTACGAGAACTCTCTAATCAGGGAACAGTATCTAGCTAAGACTAGAAGCAAATGGCAGAAGAATAGGAGTAAGAAAAATGTAAGTAAAAAACACAAGACAAGGGCAAATCCGGCGCATTCGCCAGATTTGTACACACCTTCAAGGTATTGATGCGCGATAGTGAAATGTTTTATTCGATTGTTGATATCACACTAATATTATAAAGGCGAAAGTTTGTAAGTATGTAAGTGTGTATGTTTGTTACTTCTTCACGTCTAAACGGCTGGAGCGATTTTAATAAAATTTGTTGTGGAGTTAGCTGAGACTCTGGATTAACTTATAGGCTATAATAAACCGCGGGTGATACCGCGGGGCACAGCTAGTATCTCGATAATTCTCGATGGTTTCTAGTCAAACCTCAACTAGGGTGTCATTAACCAATCGAACTAACTTCACTGCATTTACTTTACCGGGTTCTATTTGTTTAGAAAATAACTCCTACGCTATACTGTTTAAAACAGCAGACATTTTTTTGTGAATTTTTGAGGCTATTCATTTGTTCATATATGGTTAGCGTTGGTACCTCCTATCGACTCGTGCTGCATTACAGCAATTCGATTCGATGTTTCCACAATAGAAATAATCACAGTTGTTCCATCGACTCGCGATTGTTTCGAATGAACCTATTCGGAAGGAGTTGCATTCGAATAATCAAACAACTTTTCGATTAATAATTTGCGAGGCCAAGTCGATTGTTCACTCGATGTTAATACGACTACAATTAATTCGATTGTGGAAACGTTTCTGACTCGCCCATCGCTATCATAAAGGTGGCGTATGTTGTGGCGTGATCCTTAAAAACACTAAACTAATTCTTCACTAGATCTAATTTCCTATAGTCTAATCGACCCATTCGCATTCGCGTATTGTTCCTATTGTTCATTTGTCCAATGCATTAAGCGCCTTCTAGACGGTTGGAAACAAGACCTTCCGCCAAGGTGACCTTGCTGGTTTCCAACAGTGCAGACGGCGGTTGCAAACCAAATTATGGTTTGACCTCCAACGCCCTTGGCGGGTGGGAGCACTCTCCCACCACGCCGTTTGCTGTTGGTTTGTCGCCGTGTAGTCGGCGTTTCCAACCGAACAACAAACCAGACCATCACACAGGCACACATAAATTGCCGCAGAGTTGATATGATATTTATTGCAATGTACCTACCCTTCTTTTATAGTTTTGTTAAATTTATAAAAATGTATTGATTGCCTATTAAAAATTTGCAAGTACATACTGACGAAATAATTTAATTGGTGTGGTTTGCAACCAACTATTGGTGGGCCCCGCCAAGGTCGCGCGTGTTTGCGTGTGGTTTCCAACCGTTTGGACGAAAACACAAACGGTGGGACACACAAAGCTCCCGCCAAGGTCACCTTGGTTTGCCCGCTTGTTTCCAACCGTCTAGAAGACGCTTTATAGTATTAGTTGGTTTTTTTGTTGGACAATAGGAAATATGAATGAGATACAAACAAGTGTCGAATATTTTCCGTCTTTAATTTCTAACCAAAAATCATCAAAACTGATTAATCAAAAAAAAAAAAAAAAATTATAAACTGCTTCATCTTTTTTTTTAATAATGTTTATTTATACTAATATTATAAAGCTGCAGAGTTTGTTTGTTTGTCAAACAAACGCGGCAATCTCAGGAACTACTAGTCTGAATTGAAAAATATTATTCTATTGGGTAGCCCACGAATTTTCCCCGTTTTTGCAACATTTTTCATTGCTGCTCTACTCCTATCGGTCGTAGCATAATGTTATAAGTTGTTAATGTCTTGTATAAAATGGACAAAAGCCCGATAGCTCTTGTTGATGATAGGGTTCTTATAAAAAAAAATATGTTGCAGGTAGTGGCTCTCTGGCAAGGCGGTTCAGTATTCGAATTTGAGGAGATCTCAAAGTTTCTCCGCACCCGCCTTACAAACGAGTACACTCTCACGATGCTGACGTCAGCCGAAGACGCGTTAGCACTAGAACCTGAAGAGTTGGTGGTGTGCAGCAAAGAGTATGAGGTGCCGGAGATGCCGTTGTCTCAGATCAGCATTTGTAGTTATAATGGTGAGTTGTTTTAGGGTTACATACCTCAAAAGGAAAAAACGGAACCCTATAGGATATATAGGATCACTTTGTCGTCCGTCTGTCTGTCAAGACCCCTTGTCACGGGTACGCGTGAAGGTATCGAGTTGAAATTAAAACCATATACTCGGGTCTTCAATCCCTTGAAGTTGTGAAAAATAAAACTTCTAAGTTAACCTAGAAAAAAGATACGGCTGTTTATGCCGCAAAAACATATATTTCGAGACTACATTCCTGAACTATTTATAATATGTAGGCACGGAACCTCGGTGGGCGAATCGGACTCGCACGTGTCCGGTTTTAAGGGGTTCCGTAGCCAAAATGGCAAAAACGGAACCCTAATAGTTTCGTCATGTCCGTCTGTCTGTCTGTCCGTCCGTATGTCACAGGCATTTTATTCAATGAATATTGATGAAAAGGTGTCTTGTAGTAGCCGCTACTTACTTTGATAGCTAACTAATAAAAATAAATATTTTTGGGGGGTAGGTACTCTGCTAAGCTGTTTTTTTTAATGCAAACATCAACGTGTGATAAATCATTCAACAGGTCTTTCAAACACATTTCAGGGTTATTAATAAACTTTTTTTATTAAGTGAATACTTATGGAAATAATCGCTCCGAAAGTTGCATAATAGTGTCCCCCCCCCCTTACCTTTTGAAACCGTGTGACCAAAAGATATGAAAAAAATCACGAAAGCGCTTAATAAATATTTTAAATTAAAATATTTCGGACATGATCGGACATATCGTCATTGAGTTATGGCCGAAAAACTGCGTTTCTCAACAAAAGGCTGTAAGTGCCATAACATAATGTTGTGTGAGTTGTCCCAAAATATTATTATTATTTATTATTATATGCTCTTCTGCTGATGCAATTATTCAAGGCTGCGGAACCCTACACTGAGCATGGTCCGACATGCTCTTGCCCGGTTTTTTATATCCATGTAGAAAACATTACGAGAACCTTTTTCTTTATAAAAAACGACAATGTATGTCCACTAGTGTATAAGTACTGCGTCGCGGAGGCCTTGACAATACCATCATCAGTTTAAAATGAGCTTCATCCTGCTGCTTCCTGAACAGATCTGCAGAAAAAGAAAATGAAATGAAATAAATTTTCGTTTCCGCAGCCGATAATGTTAAAGAACTTTTCTAGAATCCCAGTCACTTTCTTTAAAACGAAATTCAGGAATTTTCGTTTTCTTAAATTTGATAAGTTTATGGGGACTATTCTAATTCAATTATTTGGATCAGCACAAGAAATCTGAACCCATAGACAAATTTTAGGAACGAGTGGATTGAATTGCTGTTGCTGGATCCGTATCTCCAACCTTTTTAACGAAAGTTCGTTTTTATTGAAATAGAGTAGGCCTCCGAGTAAATCCATAGATCCATGCTTGGGCTCTATGTTTTACCTGACCATCCATAGGATTGTATATTTATTCATTTTAAGTGAAACATGCTGAGTTACTTTTCAGAATGTCAAAAAATATTTTGCAATTACAAAGAGTATAAGCCTAAGAATATTACGTGCATTACACTAAGTTTGAGATCTATTGAGCGTACTTTGGTCAAGCTTACCTTACGTAAAACATTACAAAAAACATGCCAAAACGCGTGCTGACCGTTGATTCTTCATATAATAGATTATGCTAAGCCAAAAATTTCACCGATCAGCGGGTCAATTCACGTATTTAAAGCAGTGCAGTTGCAGTTAAGTTTCGATTAAAACGGCCATTTTCGTATTCTTGTAACTTTGGGATCGATCTTAAAAACGCTTGCGCAACGTACTAGAATGTCGATAATGCACTGTCGAGACGCATACTTGACGCAAGCGTATTTGAGATCGATCCCAAAGTTACAAGAATACAAAAATGGCCGTTTTAATCGAAACTTAACTGCAACTGAACTTCAACTGCACTGATTTTAATACGTGAATTGACCCCCAGCATTTAAATAGGGTAGATGACTGTCAAGTCAAATCAGTATCTTTTTAAGAAACGTCAAAACGATGCACCCCGTACTAATATATATGAAATACAAAACAATGACGTCATTCTTTTGTATGGTCAAATCATGTAGTTTCAATGCTTGTTTTGATGTTTATAAATTCATGACAACGTCAAATTTTAAAGAAAGATTTATTTATTGAGATTTTAAAAAAGTTTTCCAGAATAATTTTGCAAATGCTATTTCCTGCATAGTGTAAAATAATTTATTGTTAATGTAGTCATCTACCCAATTATCAAGATTTCCTTTAACTAAGTCAAAGTACGCTCTGTCTGGGCAGCGGGGGCTTCGGTTAATGATATTACTTGAGTGTAAAGTGCTTTGGGTATTTATTAGTTTTATTTATTTTTACTTTAAATTATTATTTATCTTTTCTATAAATTATTATATTATTTATCTATTTATACTATAAGTATATTTATAAAAAGGGGCTAGTTGAAAACCAGCGTCCGGCATCTTGCCTGGCATATGCTGAATTAGCTCCTATTTTTCGGCTTTAAACTTTTTTTTTTTTTTTAATGATATATTGTGATCAAATTGTCTTTAATTAAGTACCTACTTGTTTTCTCATGTACATGTACTTTTTCTTTTTTTTTCCTGTTTTGTCAAAATAAAAATTTCTTTCTCTATAGTTTACATTTACTTTTAAGAAACTCTTTTACCTTTAAGGGGGGCCGCAACCTGTTCTATGTCTATTTAGACTTTAAGAGCTACTACAATATTACTTACATGATTTGTTTTAATTGTAAGGTATTTTTTAAAGTTAAATAAATTATTACAGTCTAAGTCCTAACATTCAACTAAACAAATTTTTGATTTTGTTTTCAGGCTCAACATTAAAAGCATCAGACATGCGATCTTGCCTACTAATGCTGAGCGATGAGTGCAGATTACAAGAGCTGACATTACAATGTACATTGGTTAACACAGCAGTTGTGATGCGTGCAGGCACCTTACATATTGCTAGATGTAAAATAATTGATGATTCGTCTAGTTCACAAGTATGTATTAATGGTTACACCTGATTAACTAAAGCTTAAAATAATTCTAAATTATTGTCTTAAATCTTTTATGATATATTGGAATCTAATCGCGTGAAATATTAGCTCTCCCCCCGAAATGGGGATGTTGACTGTCAAGTCAAGTCAGGCTCTGTTTATGAAATGTCAAAACGATAAGCTCTATGGAATAGGAACCTGTGACGTCATAAGTTCCTATCGTCAAATCATTACTTTTAGTATTCGTTTTCATGCTTTTAAATTCAAAAACGTTAAAATGTAAAAGAACGGTTATTTTCAGAGCATTTTAAGATCTACTATTACCTGATTAGTATAAAATAATTTACTTTTATTGTTGTCAACTACCCAATTGCAAAAAGGTACACTATTTTTGCTGTCGCGGACTTTTTTTTTAGAACTTTTTTAAAAGGAACAATACCGTCATACATAATTGTTGTGTAATTTTAACCGTTTACTCAGCGCACGCAACGGAAGCTTTAAAAAAAAGTAATCATCATCTCATCCGCTCCTATTTGGGTGGACTCCTATGGGCTATTCAACACAAATTATGTTTTCAAATCGAACCAGTAGTTCCTGAGATTATCGCGTTCAAACAAACAAACAAAGTGCAGAAGGTAACATTCATACGTGCATCGCTGGAGCAACGCACACAGACATAATTCACAAAGTTTTGGCTGCTTCTGTGGCGCGGTGGAAGTGTGTCCGACTGCTACGCAAGAGGTCGTGGGTTCGATTCTCACACGGGACGCCACCATATGTTTGTAAAGTCCCACATGACACAGGGCTTGTACCCAACAGCGGGAGTTGTCTTTAAAAAAACTCAAACCACTTTGTTCGGAATGCGTTCTGAGATTCAGTGTATGTGAGCAAGTCTATGTTTGCGTGTGTTGTATGAAGGTAAACTTCTATCCGCTAGGTATTTTGTTATGAGAACATGTAATTTTCTTGTAAAATGTACTAGAATTCGGTCGTTTGATTTTAAAACAGTGCCATTTCATAAAGTTTCGTATTGCCGCACTGTCTTGTATTTCGTATAACCGTATTGCAACGGCTTTGGTAAATACGGTTGAAATGTCGGGCAATAAAAAGGATTTTACTTTAAAGTTTCAACGCGATTAAGACTCGTAGTGGTATCTATACTCATATTATTAAGCTGAAGAGTTTGTTTGTTTATTTGAACGCAGTAACCTCAGGAACTACTGATCCGAATTGAAAAAATATTTTTCTGTTGGGCATCCCATTTATCGAGGAAGGCTATAGGCTATATAACATCATGCTACGACCAATAGAAGCGAATGAAAAATGAAAAATGTAGCAAAAACGGGGAAAATTGACGTATACGAAGTTGCGCGAGACAGCTAGTATATTATAATTATTATAAAGTGCGTTTTTCTTTTCCAGTGTGATTTCGCCCAGGGCATTGTAGCTATGTCTGGAGCGAAAATACTCATTGAACATTGTACATTCAACAATTTTTATTCAGGAATTGTAGTTCACAAAGGTGCTCAAGTAAGTAGACAATCAATGCTATTATTATTAACCGCACGGCTCTTCATTACTAAAGACTAACAAATATTATCTTGCAGAACTAATTTACTTCTAACATTTTGCAGGTAGAATTCAGAAACTGTACAATAAGAAATTGCGGTGTCGGTATACAGATGTATTCCGGTTCAAACGTTGAGTTAAACAATACTGTTATATCAGAGTGTAGTGAACAAAGTATAAGGTGTGAAGTCGACAAGGAAAATAGCTGTAAAAATACTGAGTAAGTGTTGTATCTATATATTACTAGCTGACCTGCGCAACTTCGTCTGCGTAAATTTTCCCTTTTTTCTTTTTTCTTCCTTTTTTTTTTACAACATTTTTCATTGCTGCTCCGCTCCTATTGGTCGTAGCGTGATGTTATAACCTATAGCCTTCCTCGATAAATAGGCTATCCAACAATAAAATATTTTTTCAATGCGGCTCAGTAGTTCCTGAGATTATCGCGTTCAAACAAACAAACAAACTCTTAGGGGTATGAAAAACAGATAGTAGCCGATTCTCAGACCTACATATAAAATTTCATAAAAATCGGTCAAACCGTTTCGGAGGAGTATGGGAACGAACATTGTGACACGAGAATTTTATATATTAGATATTGACGTAGACAAAATTGTAGCTTGATAGTCTATGAAAAAAAATATTCCATACAAATTTGGGCCACATGCATATTTCCTATTGTTAAGCGTCAACGGGCGGCATATTGGCTGCATCGAAGAATTTATCCGACTAGCACTTATAACACTATGGTATTATTGCTATTTAGTTTAATATTTCTTTATTTATTTCAGTGTGGAGGGTCTTCAAGTGAATTCAAATTGCAAAATTGGTTCTGGCAACCTTCAAAAAGAAGTTTTAATTGTTCAACAAGATGCTAGTATTATGTGAAATTAACCTATGCATAGTGAAACAGAACAAAGAAATTGGGACATGATATATTTTATAAATTTGTTATTGAATCAAAAACATAAGACTCATTTTATTCGTAGATAGCTCATTAAGTCTGGGCTTAAGATGGTTACCAGGGACTACTTAAGATGGCTAACTTTGTTCTGGGGGGGGGGGGGGATTTTTGACTCAATCGGTCAAGTGTGAGTCGCTCGCATGGCTGAGGGGGAGGGGGGTGCATTTGATTCAACAATGGTACTCCATATCCACCACCAAGGGGGACAATTGCCTGCTTAAACACTCCCGATCCAATGTAAAACTTCTCAAATTCCCAAAAAACAGGTCATTCAGTCGACTTTGGGGGGGGGGGGGGAGTGTGCAATTCACTCTGTTACCCCCCCCCCCCCCCCCGCCCTTGTATCGTCGCCTGATTCGAAAAAACTGTTTATAATCATAACTGGATACCCGTCTTCACGAAGTTTTCTCAACTATCTATGAACATCTATATACATGTATTATACATATAAACCATCCGAAACCTATTTATATATCGTTTTAAAGATCAATGGAGCGAAAAGCGACTTACTTAGTTTATTCTATGTGAAGATGTAAGTGATTGAAGGTAACGACAAACTGAGCCAACGTATGTAACGCATTATGACACCTAGACTCTTAAATTTATTCTCTACTAGCTGTCCCGCGCAACTTCGTATGCGTAATTTTTCCCCGTTTTTGCAACATTTCTCGTCGCTGCTCCTCTCCTATTAGTCGTAACGCGATGTTATATAGCCTATAGCCTTCCTCGATAAATGGGCTATCCAACAAAAAAAGAATTTTTCAAATCGGACCAGTAGTACCTGAGATTAGGGCGTTTAAACAAACAAACTCTTCCGCTTTATAATATTTATATAGATTACTTTTAGCATTTACAGATTTTACAGTAAAATTTCGCCATGTTGCTTTGCAATATATGCACGTAAACTTTCGCGATTCCTACACATTATAGAATTTTATAAGCTACTTGTCTTAATCGCTTAAGGCTTAAGCGATGACCGTACGACCGTAGCAATACGGTCGAAACGTCGGGCAATAAACAAAGGTATTTAGCCTTAAAAATAAAATATTTACGCGATTAAGACCCGTAGCTTACAAAGATAGATGCGAAAGAACGTAGTCTAGTAACATTTTGAGATTAAAGCAAAGTTGTTTTAAATTATCTTTAAACGTACTCTTTTCTTGTTTAAACTCTGATTTCTCTATCACAGCTAATCAAGGGCGTGGAAAAATACATGGAGTACAATATTATGAGTTATGTTTTGACGATACGAATGAAACACTCCTGTAAACTCCAGTTTGCCTTCTAAATTTGAATGTCAAACTGATCGTTGTAATATTAATGAAACGCGCCAAAATCTTCGTCGGAATGACGAAGACATTTTTGAGTTTAGACGTCACGTGCTGTAATTGGTCACTAAGACTGTATTTGTGTAAATGACGAACAGATTCAAAAACTCTATTTTTATTTAGGAAAATACAATATGTAGTAATTTTCATTTGTAATTTAAGTCAAATATTCTTAATTAGAACCTTAAATTGTATAGTGTTCCATATACCTAATACTTATTTATTTCAAATACTCTATATAAAAGACAATTGCATCATTTTGTTTACAACTGTTATTCTAATTTGTTAGTCATTGACAAAGAGTATTGCGCCGAACAATGCATGTTAAACAAAGAAATTCGTCATCATTTATTATCGTAGAGGACGCCCCAATAACGATCGTTGCAATTGGGTTGATATGTGCGGTAATAAACGGTATCTTAATTAAAGACCGTGATTACTATCTCTATACAACGTGTAACAGAAAGATGTGGTCAAATTTCAGCAGCAGATAGTGTATTTTGTAAGTATTGCACCTACCATGGTGCCACAGCCGATTGCATTATTATTAATAAGTTATAGCATATTCTTTTTGTCAAATTTCAGTAGCGAAACACTTGGTATAAGTATATACCCTGGTGCAAAATTCGATTGAACTATTACGACATAAAAAAAATGAAGTCATATTTTTTTAATTGATAACTTCATTCTTATATGTATAAACGAATGAAAAAATAATAATTACAATTGGGTAGATGACTACAATAACAATAAATTATTTTAACTATAAAGGAGCATTTGCAAAAATATTCTGAAAAACAATGTTTCTTTAAAATTTTACGTTGTCATGAATTTATAAACATCAAAACAAACATCGAAACTACATCATTTAACCATACAAATAATGACGTCATTGTTTTGCCATACAAAAGAATGACGTCATTGTTTTGTATTTCATTTGAATTAGTACGAGGCGCATCGTTTAGGCGTTTCTTAAAAAGATACTGATTTTACTTGACAGTCATCTACCCTATTGTAGGGTACTCCGATTTTTATATGTGCAATCAGTATCATGGGCTTATAACAATCTTTGAGTATGACCACACCTTTCTGTTACACCTTGTATATGAAAAGTGATAATCAAAATGGATGGCGCTAAAGTATCAATAGTGGAAAAAAAAATCTGCGATCGTCTACAATTGCTACATTCCAATTCTCTAATCGAAGCGCTTCAATCCGTCTACGACATGATATTCGTATATACCACCATAACTACGCTAGGGCCACTTTGCACAGTTTTGTACTGTAATTTACAACTTCAGCACTTTCAATTTCTCTCCCATATAAGATATATTATCTAGCAGTGACTCTCGGTATGTATTTGTTTGTTTAATTAAACAAGTATCAGTCATACTAGGTGCGAGTTTTTTTAAAAGTGGGTTTTTCAGAATGTTAAAAGTGGGTTTTTCTTTCTATTACTGCGTTCAAACAAACTCTTCAGCTTTATATTAGCATAGATGTATAAAAATCGCGAAAGTTTAAAAACAATAATATTCTAATATGTGTAGATCAGATGTGACTATGTTTAATACTATTTAAAGATACTTAGTTGAAGCTAAATTATAACTTACGTAATATTGTGTCCCTGTGTTCTAAGAAGTGTTGTCAAATTCGTTTTAATTACTTATTTGTATAGATAAGAATATTTTATTACCATTAACTCTTATCACAATAAGTCATAATAATTGTGTAATTGATTCAGCAGCTTTAAGTAATTCGGGTAATAGTGCCTTTTATGTTATATTTCATATATTTGTATTTAGTTTTAAGATGGAATCTCAATTCCTGGATGTTTTCATGTTTAATAAACGTTATTTTAACACTTATTTCGTATTATTTGTTTATATTATTTCCGATTGACTCTCTTAACATTTAAACAGAAATGTCGTCATACATGTCGTCATTTAAGTGATTTCAAAAAATGGTTAAGGCCAGCTGTATATGTTCGACCCAACGTCCGTCCCAAGCCACACACTTGTCGTGTGGATCTAGAAAACAGCATTAGCGCTTTTCATTCAATCAAATATTTTTTTGAATATAATTAAAAAAAAAATACATGTATATATATATTATAATAGCTGTTAATAATTATTATGAACTAATATATATTTTATTTTTCAAATTTAATTTAGCTATTTAATTTTATGAGGAAACTTGACATATTTGTATTATACTTATTGTACCAATTTAATATATTTTTTAATTGTGAATTTGAAATTCACAATAGTTAGATAGTCACAATAGAATAGCTGAAATAATAAATTTGAATAATTATAATGATAGATATTGGAAAAATTTAATGTAGGTATCTATGAAATAATTATTAATGATTCATGTATCAAAATGTTATTGTGTTTGCATGCCTAAACTGGTGAAATGTGATGATCTACTTCACTTTTATAACAACAATTTTATACCACTTTTCTTGCAAATAAAATTATTCTGATTCTGATTCGCTAACGTTGGCACAAGCGTTATTCTAGATCCACACGTTGAAAGATAGGCGCTGGGATCGACGCACACTGGGGCCGACACTATGGAATGCGTTCTCAATATTGATTTTGCAAAATAAAGGTTGACATAATAAGCTTTTATTATTTCTATAGACGAGGTGTTTCCACATAATATGTTACAAATATTAAAATCATTGATAAGTTCTTATAAATTTACCAGATTGACGCATTTGCGCAAATTTAAAATATTTAACTTTATTAGAAATATTTCGGGACTTAGTCGCGTGAATTATTTAAAGGTACGAACCTTTTATTTACCCGACGTTTCGATCGAATTGCACCGATCGTGGTCACGGGTCGACTAAAAAAAAACGTCGGGTAAATAAAAGATTCGTACCTTTAAATAATTCACGCGATTAAGTCTCGAAATATCTTTAATATGTATAAAAATCGCGAAAGTTTAAAAACAATGTTTAACTTTACTCTTTTGGTCTTATCTTCTTCAAAAAACTTGTCATATCATTTACTATAATTTATTTATTTATTTAACACTTAATGTACAAAAGGCGGACTTAATGCTAAAAGCATTCTCTGCCAGTCTACCTTTGGGTGATGTAAAGTTAAGAATATGTAGGTGTTAAATGTTTTGTAAAATAAAAACAGTTTCAGATAGGTTGTACCTTGGTCTAAACACAATATAAAATACATTAAACAGTATTCACCACCAACACGATATATGATTTTTTAAACGCATTAAACGGTCCCGACCAGTTACTATTGGTATATTAAAAATCGACAAATATAACAGATAGAGTATTTTCTAAGTCCGTGACTTAAAATTCCCGCGCTATTTAATTTTGCCGCGCAAATTCGATAGGGATAATAAAATTACTAGTGTAACACCACTGCTGATAACTGTCTGAGACCGAGAGATATGGGCGTTTAAACGATAAGCACTTTAAAAAAGCGTTTATCCATAAAAAAATAAAAAGGACGTTTGAAATTACCATCATTTTCGTTCTCTATAAGGCACAACATGACATTGACACCAGATGCCAGAAATAAGTGGGATCATTATTACGAAGTTTTATATTCTCTTTGGGATCAATTTTATATAGACATAAAACCGACACTTTTGTCCGCACGATTAAAAAGTAACCTTATTTACTTGTGCTTAATGCGCAATCTAAAATACGATTGTACAATCGGTTTTGCTTAAGTTTTACATATTTAATATTGTTTTTGACTGTTAAATGGATATGTTTGTTAAAACAAACATATCCATTTAACAGTCAAAAACAATAGTGTTGTAAGTAAATAATCCATATATACTTCCATACTATCCATATCCATACTTATATTATAAATGTGAAAGTAACTCTGTCTGTCTGTCTGTCTGTTACGCTTTTACGCTCAAACAGCTAAACCGATTTAGATGAAATTTGGTATGGAGATAGTTTGAGTCCCGGGGAAGAACATAGAATAGTTTTTATCGCGATAACCGTCATACACGCGGGCGAAATATAGTAAAAAACTATTTCAGAGTCAATAAAATCAGTAGTAACTTTGTCTATGGTTCGATTTGTAAAGGGGTGTCTAAACGGGCCATTTTTTACAGCAATTTGGGGCGGCAATGCTGTGGCCGACAACATGGCAGTACACTCCAATATTGATATGATGGTTGCCAGACGATTACTGAGCGATCGATTTTCCGCAATGTTGCTCGGACAATTTTGTTGACAGTCTCTCTCGTTTTTGTTGTTGCCGGGTTGTGTAGCCTGTTTAGGAGATTGAATCATACGCTTTACAATTGCCGAGCAATTAGTTGCCAATAGTGACGCCACAAATTACCGTAAAAAATGGCCAGTTTAGACGCCCCTTTAGACTGATCATTTAGTTGATCATTATTATCCAGAGTAAAAAAGTGGCAACATATGAGTTTTGACGTGACAACGTCTTATAATTCGATGGAGTCGGCTGAACGCACGAAAAAAATGAGGCGTTACCTCGCTCTGAGTCGTTCCATTGTAAAAATAAATAAATAAAAATTGACATAATTGTATTTATGCGTACAAATAAATGTAACTTGACCAATTAAATTGTGATTTCCATTTACCTCCTTCTCTATATCCATACAAAATATCTATCAAACAAATAAAATTAAAATTTTCTTTTGAAAAATGAAACCATTCCATCAGTATTTTCTTATGACTTTGTAACGTTCAACTATCGTCAGTAAACCGACTTTATAGACAACCGATTTTTTAAATTAATTTGAGTTTTATAATATATGTTCTTTGTATTTCATGCATATATTTTAAAATTGACACCATACAAGCAAATGTTGTCAATTTAGTAATTTATGTTGGTTTTATGTGATCCCTAGTAAAATGTAAACTAATATTTTTAGGGATGTAAACAAAATGTAACGAACAAATAATTATTATGGTTTATTGTTGCAATATCAAAAAATCCGAATGGCCGCGGGTACCAACGATTGTTGATAATCGATGTTTCGGTTTGTAATAAAAAGCGTTTAAGTAAAAGCGTATTTTCAAATGAGTTTTTAAACACAAGTATAACGTACAACGCGTTGTTATAATAATGCCGTTTACCACAGCTCTACTGAGCTGAAACATAATATACTATGAGCCTGACAGTTATTCAAATGTCTAAGCAGTTATTCGAGTTTGTTCAACCCGTGTGATCGCGCTTTAATTTTATTTATTTGAATAACAGTACATACAACGGAAATAAATATTTACAAGTGACTGAAAATGAAACCTTTTGACTTCGCAAATGAAAAATATCATATGGGACATTTGATATGGGATGCTCTTAAAATCAGGCCGGATGCTATTTGTCAGGTAAATTATAAATAAGTCGCTTTCGAATATAGTAGATAGTGATAGTATGAAAGTACGGATCTGACTTTGGGTCAAATATTACCTACCTACTAGTATTTTGCTCTCAGGTCAATTCAAGGTAGTTATGTGTTTATATAAATAGGTAACTTATTTAACTAAAATCAACTCAATTTCTTTACCAAAGTCTCAATTAATTCGTGTAACTATACAAATACATATAATTAAATATTCATTACTTTCCTACTTCTAAATAAAGATATGTAAGTATGAGGAAAATGTAGCGCACTTTGTTTATTATATCGTCAGTTTTCCGTCAACTCCAACAAAAAGGAAGGCCTCATTTACAGAGCTCGGGCCGTCGAACGTGGCGTTGGGTTGCGCACGCGGCTCGCACTGAATGATTTCAAACATACATAATGTAGGTATATCGTTGAATGAGTGCGTTCACGGAGAAGCGATTGTACACGCTTTTGTTTGAAATGGAGCGTTATTTGCGGCTGAGCGCGCGGCGTTTATCCCTTTAGGCGCGATTGGTCCAATTCGCGATTGGTCCAATACACCTTATTCGCGATTTAAATTTAAACTTTTATGTAGGTACATATTGTACTGTACTTATTCATAATTATATTACAAATCATATCCTGCGACCTCAGAATACAGAACCTGTATTCTGAGCCTGCGACACAAGCTCAATCAACCAAACGAAATATAAAAAAAAAAAAAATTAGTACCTCCACAACGAAGTTCTATTTTTATTAATAATATTTAGGATATACCGATATCTTTTAGTTTTTTTTTTACAATTTCGAACTGTTGATAATTTGCTCCGTCCATTGTATACTGAAATAGCAATTTTTCAAGTACAGAGCTCAAATACAACGACTAACGTCACAAATCAAAACAAAACAATACATGACAGATTTGTTGTGACAAAAACACCACTTTTTTACTACATGCCCTCAGGTTTGGTGATAGCGTTTTGTTTTTACAACTGATAAGATTGTAATCTTGTATTAAATAAAATATAAGAAATCAGATTATATTCAATTATAGTATATTTTGACTACTTTTTACTCAACGGCCGAGCTCAGTCTGCCCGTGACCACGGCCTTTGCAATACGGTCGAAACGTCGGGCAATAAACAAGGTATTTTACCTTAAATTATTCACGCGATCAAAACCCGTAGTATATATAATTTTATAATGTGTACAAATCGCGAAAATTTATCAACATTTGTTTTTTGACAAATTTATTGCAATATTTTTATTATTAGAATCTTAAAACTCGTATTATGGACACACACATATAAAATTCGCGTGTCACCGTTTTCGTTACCATACTCCTCGGGAACGGCTTGACCGATTTTTATGAAATTTTATATACAGATTGAGTAGGTATAAAAATACCCCCCCCCCCCCCCCAACTTAATAACTTACCATCCTCTTCCGATACGGCTTATTTTGATGAAATTTTATATAGATGTAATACTGTCCATTCTTTTTCATTTCATTTATTACCCGACTGTAAAGAAGGGTTATGTTTTTCGCGCGTATCTTGTATGTATGTAATATTCTTTATTACCTGATATCTCACAATCCACTGAACGGATTTATACAATTCATACGTCGCGTCGTTAGATTCGTCTTAGTCGCCCAAGTGTTCTTAGATAAGTGACGTAGAAAACAAACATGGCGGCTAAGAGATGTCAAAATAAAAAGGTGTGAAAAAAAAAGTTGTTTTCTGTATCAAATTAAAGAGCTCATCTTAAGCATTTCAAAAAGGTATATATATATATATATATATATATATATAATAATTCATTTATTCAGATATCTAGGATCCAATTTGTTAGTAATACATATAATAACTTATAACTAGTGTTAGTAATACAATCTTAATCTAAATGTACTCGCCCCCTGCCTGAACCATGAATCGAGGTATCTATACTCATGTGAGCACTAATACATCGATTCATGTACAGACAGTCAAGTCTACTGGCTATCATGCTTAACACGCTGTTGCGACTAGCCCGTACTCTGCTTAGCATTGACGCGCACCGCTTGCGCAGAGTAGCATAGAAGCAATCGATGCGCGCCTCCGCAAACATACGTGATGCACTACAGTGGCGGGGCAGCCGCAACATCGTTCTAAGCGCATTATTGTATTGTACCCGCAGGGCACTGTACGCTTTTTGAGTATAGACTGCCCACAAGCTGCACGTGTAAAAAGATGTACAGAAGGCTCTGAAGAGTGTGATTTTAACCTCATTGGTACAACGGCCAAACTTGCGAGCAATCATGTTTGCTCTCACTGACAGTGCCCTACGTTCACGTTCAATGTCCATGTCGTCTTTAAGGTCCTCAGTAATTAGATGACCCAGATATCTGCACTGATGTACCCTAGCCAAATCATCTCCCTTTAGCTTAATAGGGGGCACGCTAGAGGGACACCTAGTACCAGCCCCAAAGACAACATACACGCTTTTGTTTACATTATAGATTAAGCCATGACTATCTGCATAAGTTTCACAAATTTGTAACAGTTTCCTAATGCCACAAACCGAGGCGCTCAGCAAGACCATGTCATCTGCATAGCTAAGATTATTTACACCAACATCATCTATGCGACAACCTACATGCTGGCCGCTGAGCTCCTCAATTAGGGCATTTATATACAAATTAAAAAGACGGGGAGAACTCAAGCCACCCTGTCTTACTCCACATTCCAATTTATATGGATCTGAGAGAGTGCCCGCCCAACGTACACTATTACTTTGGTTGCTATACCAGTACTTTAATATATTTACAAGTTCAGTCGGTAGCCCTGCTTCTTGTAACTTTCTCCACAAAATATCATAGCAGACCAAGTCAAAAGCTTTGCTTAAATCGAGGAAACAGGCATACACAGGTGTGCCTCTATGTGTATAGTACCTGACAGTATGCTTCATGCACAATATGGCACTTTCCGTCGACAGCTGTGGTCTGAAACCAAATTGATTGTCATGCAGAACTATAGATTTAGCCAATTGCGCATCCAACACACTGTCAAGTACTTTAGCCATAATAGTCGCTAAAGATATCGGCCTATAATTATTCTTGTCGGAGATGTTTCCAGTTTTATTTTTAACTATAGGGACCACAATAGTTTTCATTAACTGTTCCGGCAAGTAAGAGTGACTAATGCATAACGAATAAAACATAGCTAGCACTCGTGCAATGTGTGGTCCAGCATGTTGCAGATGCTCAACACTAAGACCATCATGGCCAGGAGACTTTCCTCTTTTCATTTGTCGAATAGCTTGAGCCACAACCTTTGCTGAAATTTTTAGGTTCAGCCCGACACCTTGGGACTCAGTGTTGAGCATCGACACCGACGGACCAAGTGGTGACCTAACAAAGAAGTGCTCCTTAAACAGATTAGCTATGTTCCTAGGATCTGAATGACCTTCAATACTCACGGGAAGGCCAGGCTTACAATTTAATTTTCTAGTTTCTTTCCAGAAACTAGAGAAATTCTTATCTGTACTTAATGTCGCTAATCTATCCATTTTAATTTGTTCTTTATGATCTTGACACCACTTTAGGCGCGTTTTAAAAATCTTTCTACTTTCGCACATCGCATTATATATTGTTCCCGTCTTCGGCTTGCCATGATCAACCCAGTCCTTAAACATTAGCCTGGCTGTCCCGTGAGCTTCACTCACGTGCCTGTTCCATCCAATCACACACTTACCTCTATGATGCTTACTTGTCCGATATGTAGCCCTCGCAGAATTACAAAGGGCGTTCACTATATTACTATACATGTCATCCAGTAAGTATTTATGATTTTGGTTACAACATATTTTATCCCCACACTTGATGAAATAATGAGGAAAATCAATGGATCCTAATTGATCATGACAATATTTCCTATAATCTTGTATTTGGTTCCAGTTCCTATTACCCCACCTTACTTCGCAATTTACATCATAATTGTTAGCATCATACAAGCTAGATATAGGAACAATTGCGTCAAATTTACATTTCAGATGTAGAGGAAAGTGATCAGACCACAGTGCATCATAATTTATATATACATCAATGACAGCATTAAATGCAGACTTTGTAACCAAGCAATGGTCTAACCAACTTGACGTCCCATGAGCGTCACTTATAAAAGTATATGAGCCTGAGTCCATACCCAACTTGTCCACATCTACACAAACGAGTTCATGGTCAGCACAAAAATGAGATAACTCGCTGAAAAATAGTCCACTTGGGTGCGAATTAAAGTCACCTAGGACAAACACAGATTCAACATCCTCAATGTCTATTATAGCACTCACCAGTCCCAAGCATTCCGTAAAATCCATTATATTTTCAGCCCTCTCCGTAGGCATGTAAACACTCATCACTATCATGGTCCTATTATTAGATACTATTTTGATTGCACATACCCTTGGATTATCACTGTGTAGCACTGACACTTCACTGAATACACTTTTCCGCCACAATATTGCTACTCCTCCATATGGCCTACCGACCAGCATTCCCGCCGAAGTGTCGATTGCAGATGTTCCAGTGCTGCCAAATTCTGTCTCTATATTGGATAGGTACGAGATCTCCTCGGGCAATAGCCAAGTTTCCTGTAAGGCTATAATATCACATCTTTTGCACAGATCCTTAATACTTTCGTTTGACCGCTTAACATTTTTGCAGTTGAAACTAACCATATTAAATGTATCATAACTACCCATTATTTAGTTGTTTATGTTCATTATTCACAAAAGTATTGGGCTTAAAACTTACAAAACGCCGGAATAAAATACCCTGCGGCCATAGTTTATCTGCCAGAAATACTTGCAATTTATGCTTGGGAACCAGCACCTTATATGCATTATATTCTGTGTCATTTCTTTTGTTTATTTTATGCAGGGAAACATTCTCCCTCGTTTTCTGTCGAATATACTCAATAATATCATTCTCAGTGGTATCTTTGTGTACATGACTGATAAATACGGGCACTTTTAAGTCAGCCACTTTAAATCGCCCGTCAAGATCACTAGATGTACCCAACACACTAATTAATCGTTTCTTATATTTTGATTTACGACTTTCCACCGTTTTCCACTGCCCGTCATCATTCTTCTGACCCCCACTATTACAAGGAAGCGTAGATAACACCTCCGACATCGTTATAACATTTTGTTTACTACAAGACGTCATTAACTCCTCGGCGCACTGCCCCGTTATCTCGCGTGACGTCACATCAGCTGATAATGTTGCATTTATCTGTGTGTCGCTTATTTGTGACGACGCGGTAGCATTTATTATATTGCACTCGGGCCGGTTCGAGACTCCGTCAGAAATTAATTTGGGCGATCCCTGAGGTGATAGTTGGGAAATTCTGGGTTCGGAATCATTATTAATGTACCCACCACGTTTGGAATTTATGTTGGTGGCATCATACAATGAAACCGATTTAATTGTATGAAGTTCCGCCATGAGCCCTTCTAGATCCTGATGACTTGCATACCGACTTTTTATATCTTTGACCTCTGATTGCAATAAAGTTATGTCTTTGAGCAATTTCGTCACATCTAGATGGTCAAATGTGATTGGGGGTAGTTTGTTCAAATCTCGTGCTACAAAGACTGGTATTTTATCAGGATCAGCACTCTTAAGAAGGGCCACGATATCGTCCAAATCACGATTTTCCTTTCCTTTGTTCTTTCTTGTAATCTTTTTTCTATCCGTCGGCACACAGTCAAATAACAGTGATTTTGACTTTTTTATTTCTGCCGGTGAAAACGCAGATACACAAATTCTAGTTAAACTGTCCTCGTCAATCACTGAGATTTTATTACTTATGTATGCTAACATTTCATCTATCACGATGTTACAATTAATACACTTTAAAGTGTCCGTCATTATAACGTTCACTCGATAGCACGTAATTGGGTCAAGGACACGTCCGTCGCCATCAAGCGCGCGCGCAAACTCTATATATATATAAGTATAACATGAATATGACTGTTATACTAAAAAAGTTAGTTACAAACATTGTTTTTTAAATTTTCAATACTTGACAATGGCTGTGATAAAAGTAAGTTGCTACATCGGTTACATCCTACAACTACTAAAAAGTATTACTTAAATAAAAAAAATATATAAAAATAAAAAAACCCGCCTGCACAAAAAAGATGGAAACAAGATCCCCTACATAATTATACAATTTCATGCAGTCGGAGGCATTAATGAATCTCGATGAACTTAGTAGGTAAAGTGCCTAAATATTTGCAGATAACTGCAAATATTTTCCATTTTGGACCAACCGCGAATTGGACAAACCGCGAATCGGACATTTTTTGAACATTGGACTAATCGCGAATTGTACCAATTGCGCCTAAAGGGCTACAAGCTTGAGAATTCGCCGCGGTCGCAGCGGCGAGCACCGACCCATTTCCCGCCACGCATCTCCATAAACAACATCGTAGATTGTCATATATTTGTCCTTACGCCTGTGATGATAAGTACCGTTTGCCAAACTTCTTGGCAGTATATGATTAGGTATAAATGAGACAAAAGATGTAGTATAGTCTGGTTATAATTATCCAAAGGTGCATCTTATATACTAACGACTTCGTGTTGATAACATATAGTAGAAACATTTAATAGATACTGAACGTGCGATAAGGAACATAAGATTGTGATGTAGATTGTAGATACAGCACAAAGATATTGTACTGTAACAGTACACCCCCCTTTAAAAAAATTTATGGTAATAGTGTTTACAATATAAATTTGACCTAGACCTTACTAGTTATTTGCTGATGTATATAAATAATAATGCTATTGTACGCGGTGGAATTTGATGACGCCTGTTGTGGTGTGATTTGCTGACGTCTGTAATTTTGACTTAGCTGTTGCACGAGTGTTTATTATTTTTTTTTTTGTTAAACTCTTCATTCTTCTGTCCAGTGTTTTCATTATGCCGTAAATTAGGATCACGCCGATTGTTAAAATAATCTGTCCCATTGCAACATTTCTTGTCCACCGTAAGTCCTCCTGGATCAGGTTACGGAGTTGGTCCGCTTCGTTTTGATTGAGGCAATTGTCCGTATTGTATGTTATCTGGTCCTTAGAACTTTGATTTCCCATTTTAGATGTCTTGTTGTTACGAGTAGTTGTGAATTAATGGTATATGTTAAGATCTATGTTAATATATATACGAATAGCTTACTTATATCAGCGATTTTTTATAGACGTACTACTGGCTTTACTTTACGTCCCGATCGTGTAGTGTACGTGTGTGAATGCCTGTCGCAATCCTTTGAATCTGGCACGTAGTTTGATTCGTCATTGATCATGAAAGCTGGTTTCAATCTATCAATTGATATCACTGTCTCTTTATCCCTAATTCTAATGCAAAATGTTTTATCTGTTTTACTAATTACTGGGTAGGGTCCTTCATACGGCGGTGTCAGGGCTTTCTTAATTCTATCACACCGAACAAATACGTGTGAGCATTCTTTGAGTTCGGGATGCACAAATATAGCTTGATTGTGTTTTTTTCTTTTCGGAATTGATGTCATTTGTGTGATGTCCTTTTGAATTTGTTTTACAAACTCTTCGTACGTTGATAACTGTGCTGCTGATGACTCAAAAAATCCTCCAGGGAGTCGTATTGGCGTTCCATATGTCATCTCTGCTGAACTATAACCTGTGTCTTCTCGCAAGCTACTCCGCAACCCGAGTAAAACTGTTGGAATTTCTTTTAACCAATTTTCGTTGGATTCTCTTGTCATTAACGCCGCCTTTAAAGTTCTATGAAATCTCTCTATCATTCCATTGGATTGTGGATGATAAGGTGTTGTCCTAATTTTATGTATTCCCAAAAATTGTGAGAGTGACTCAAATATTCTTGATTCAAACTGTCGGCCTTGATCCGTAGTAATGCGCAATGGACATCCAAAACGAGTAATCCATCCTTCGAAAAGTGTCTTGGCTACTGTTTCTGCAGTTATATCTTCTACCGGAAATATTTCGGGCCATGACGTACAACGATCTATGATTGTGATTAAATATCTCTTCCCTTGTGAAATCGGAAGTGGTCCGACGATGTCAATATGTAAATGTTCAAAACGTTGCGCTGTCATAAATGTACCAGGAGGTGATATCGTATGTCGTTGTATTTTTGATTTTTGGCAGGCTATACATGATCTACACCAATTATTGATATCTTTGTTCATATACGGCCATAAATACCTTTGGGTTATCATTTTTCTCGTAGTTCTTTTTCCTGGATGGCTCATACCATGAATGGTATCGAAAATTTGTTTGCGAAAATGCTTTGGTAAGTAGGGGCGGCTTTTTCCAGTAGATGTGTCGCAGGTGATGTTTATTGTGGAACCCGGAAGCGTAATGTTTTTGAATTTTAATCTTTTATTGTCATGTAATTTACTTAGTTCATTATCTGTTGATTGACATTTTTCCAATTCAGCGTAATCGATAGGTGATGGCACGTATATTTCCTCTATTCGAGATAAGGCATCGGCGGTAATATTGTCACGTCCGCTTATGTGTTGAATGTTGGTACTGTATTGTGAAATGAAATCTAACTGCCGGACCCGTCGCGGTGTATCGTTTGATGATGGTTTTTGGGAGAATGCGTATGTCAAAGGTCGGTGATCCGTAAATATTGTAAATTCTCTTCCCTCGATTAATCTGTGAAAATGTTTGACGGCCATGTATATTCCTAACAGCTCTCTGTCAAACGTAGAATATTTTTGTTGAGTTTCGCTCAATTTTTGTGAAAAAAATCCTAATGGTTCCCATTTGCGTCCGGATTTTTGTTGTAAAACTCCACCAACGCAAGTAGCACTAGCGTCGGTCATGAGCGCTAGTGATGCGTTGCGGGAAGGATGCGCTGTTAACACTGCGTTTTTCATGCTTTCCTTGCATTTTTCGTAAGCTTTGTCTGCTTCCGTTGTCCAAGGAACAGGTGAATTATCGTTCTTTTTTGAACCATGTAGATATTCGTTTAAAATTCTTTGATTTTCCGCTGCGCGTGGAATATTACTTCTGTAGAAATTGACCATGCCCAAAAATCTTCTTAATTCTTGAATTGTTTTCGGTTTGGGAAATTCCATGATTGCTTTGTAATTTTCTTCGGTAGGGTGTATTCCTTGGCTCGTTATATGATAACCTAAGAAATCTATTTCCCTTCTGAGAAATTCGCATTTTTCGAGATTAATGGTTATTCCATTCTCGTGTAAACGTTTGAAAACCGTTTCTAAATGCTGATAATGCAAATCTTCGTTGTCCGATGCGATGAGACAGTCGTCTACAAATATAAATACGAAGTTTAAATCTCTAAATAAGGAATCCATGAATCGTTGAAATGTTTGTGCCGCATTGCGTAATCCGAAAGGCATTCTTAAGTAGGTACTCAAAAAGTCCAAAAGGTGTGATGATGGCTGTTTTTTCTATATCTTTAACAGGAATACAATGGTATGCTTTACGTATATCTATCTTGCTTAGTATCTTCTTATTTTCTAATATGTATGTAAAGTCAGTTAATCTTGGTAGTGGGTATTTGTCCGGTACTGTCGTGCTATTGAGCATTCGATAGTCTCCGCACGGTCTCCATTCGCCATTTTTCTTTTTTACCATATGTAATGGGCTTGCCCATGGGCTATCTGACGGTCGGCAAATTCCGAGTTCTATCATATTTTGAAATTCCTTTTTGGCTATGTCGTATTTTTCTGGAGGTAATGGTCTTGCCCGAGCTGCGACGGGTGGTCCTGTAGTGATAATGTGATGTTCAATCTTATGTTTGGGCGCATTGCGGAGAGAGGACCCTTTCGTGATGTCTTCGTATTTGTTTAAAAGTTGCGTAATACGTGGATTCGTTCCCACTGCGATAGTACGAATTGTTTGTTGTGTCGCTTTTTCCGAAGTTACATGCGTTGTCAGCTCTGTAACTTTGTCGATAAGTTTGCGACCTGCTATGTCGACTAATAGTTTATAGTGCTCTAGAAAATCTGCTCCAATTATTGGTTGTGTAACATCGGCGATTACAAAATTCCATTTATAACATCGTTGTAGTCCTAAATTCAAGGTAAGCGTCTTCTCGCCGTAAGTCCTAATTTTAGTCCCATTTGCAGCGTATAGTGTGTATTGTTCATTTTGTAAAATTGAATGTCTCTGTTGCTTGCTAATGACTGAAATATTTGCGCCCGTGTCAATCAAAAACTTCATACCACTTTTTCGGTCGGTAATGGTGAGGCGATTGGATGGGTGGATTGCACAGAGTTTCGCCGTTGTCTGTGCTCTTATTCGTTTCCCTGGTTCCGTACGTAAGTCATTGGTTTCCAACCGCATGGTTTAATGCAGTTCTTTGCATATTTTCCGAATCTTTCGTGGTAGTAACAAAATCGATTTGCTCCTCTATAGTTTGTTCTCGGCCTCATAATCGGGAATTGTTGACGTTTCTTGAAATGATTGTGCGTGTTGGGTCGATAGCCATATTGACCTTGCTGAATTGCGTCAATATCTATCTGTAATTTTGCTAGCTGGGCTAAAATGCATGCTGTATTGTTGTCGTTTGAAGTGTCGTTGCTAACAGCTGATATTTCGGTTACTTTTGAATTCATTATTATTTTGTCTGCAATTTGGCTCAGTTTGTCAATTTCCATGTCTTCCGTAACTGCTAGAACCGTAGTAACTGATGTTGGTAAAAGCCTGAACCATAGTAGTTTAATTGTTTCGTCACTGATTTTTCCTCTCCCGAGGACTCGCATTTGACGTAATAACTGCGAAGGTTTTTGATCACCGAGTTCTGTCTCTGATATTAATTTTTGAAACTGTCGCTGTTCTGTTTCTTCGTAACAATCAATTAAACGTTCCTTGATGTTTTTGTATTTATCTGTAGTCGGTGGTGAAGTTATTAGGTCACTAACTTGTAGTATTTCTTCCTTGGATAACTTTGCTATTACTGTACAGTATTTGTATTCGTCTCCTTGCTTCTGTGGTGCTAATATGGCTTCTAGTTGCGTGAACCATAATCTTGGTTGGTTTTTCCAAAATTCCGGAATGCGGGATAAAACCGAGGTGCCAGCAGCTACTTCAAGTGTTCCTTGCTGATTTATGTTCGCCTTGCACGGTGATTGTGCCATGTTTCTTGCTGCGTATTCGTTCGTCGGGGTCACCAATTTGCCAAACTTCTTGGCAGTATATGATTAGGTATAAATGAGACAAAAGATGTAGTATAGTCTGGTTATAATTATCCAAAGGTGCATCTTATATACTAACGACTTCGTGTTGATAACAGATAGTAGAAACATTTAATAGATACTGAACGTGCGATAAGGAACATAAGATTGTGATGTAGATTGTAGATACAGCACAAAGATATTGTACTGTAACATACCGCTTCACGCGCAGCCTCTCCGTAAACAGAAAAAAAATGTCCAACGCGACGCGAGACGCCACGCCACACAAGACGCGCAACGTCCCGCGTCTCTTTATACAAGGCCGAAGACATCTGTGGTATGCGGATTGCGGAAGCACTGATGTCGATCAGTTTTTAGCACAGATAATTATAACCGTTTAAAAATATTTTTTAATAAAACGGTTTCCTTTTTAATTCTGATTGTTTTCTAAACCTATGTTGAGTATTCAGATATCTCAGTGAGTTATATTAGTCAAAGACCTTTGATTATATGTTACCTTTGATTATATGTAGGTACCTTTGATTAAAGTTACCATCCTGTTAAATGTTACCTTTGATTATATGTACCTTTGATTAAAGGTATTATTCCATAATGTCTAGATTTGGATTCTTGGGCTTGGCATCTAAAATTGAAGCAAAGAACTGTCAAAAAGTACGGTCAAATAGACATACTTTTTGAGAGGTAAGAAGACTCCTATCAGATTTTCTAGCCATTGTTATTCTAGCGCGCCATTTTCAACGAGTGTCAAACGCCAAAAATAGCAGCTTATTTTTTTATAGGCTTACTGAGGGAATGCTCCATCTAGACATTATATAATCAACGTCAAAAACATATTTTACCTTAAAATGTACTAAAATCTAGGTAAGCAGGTAGGTACGCCGAGGTCTGTAGTTTACCTGCATTTTTATAAATGCAGATACCTATTTATTCCAGCTACAAAAATCACAAAAATCTGCTACATAAAAGCCAACATAAAGAAAGACTGAAACAGGAATTCTATCTACATATAGTTTTGTTTCCTTGCCGTAATTAAGTGAAATCCCTCCTTTATCCTTGTATGTACGTATGTGTTGTCGTACCGTGACTAACCTAACCTAACCGGTATGCGAAAATCATGTTACTTTATTAGGTAATTAAATAATTATTTAGCATTACTTAAATACGTACCTAGGTAATTATTTTAATTTGTTATTAATTGATTTTCTACTTTCGCTTGACTAATGGATTACCTAGCTAGGTACCTACTAGGGATGTTACGGAGAAGGTTATAACCGAACTGGAGTCGGAGGTTTTAATTTTTTTTTTACCAAACTCCGATTTAAAATTGTTGGAGCCGAAGTCGGAGTCGGAAGGGTAAAATCAATCGGAAATTGCTACTTTTCGGAGTCTGAGTCGGACCTATTTAATGATTTAATAGATTTAATGGTACCTATATACCTACCAACATTGAAGTACCTACATCATACTAAATAATAATTTTCAATGGATATTGTACGAACATTTTGTTCATCAGCTGTTTCTGTTTAACTTCTAAAGCCTACTTAACTGTGACAGTTACTCCTTTTAATTCCACTTTAAATACTACTATTGTGATTTTTTTTACATACCCAACATCAACCATTTAGCTGACAGGGAGTGGGGATACTTGACTTTAATAAAAAAAAATAATTTAAAGCTTAATATTTCACAAACAAATCCCTAAATTAAATCTAAAAAATAGTCTCCACAACCCTGAAACGTTTTTTAAAGATCTATCTAATAATACCTACCACTCGATAGGATAAGTTACAAAAAAAAATCGCTTTACATATAGGGGAGATACCCTCAAAAAAATGTTTTTCAACATTTTATTTTTCACTTTGTACGCGTAAGTAATATGTGTATCCATGCAAAATTACAGCCTTCTAGCAGTCTCTGAGCTAAGCTGCGGACGGACGGACGAACATGGCGAAACTATAAGGGTTCCGTTTTGCCGTTTTGGCTATGAAACCCTAAAACCTACATAATTTTCAATATCTCATAGGTCACATTATGAGATACGACATATTTTTAAATATGTACCTGTCTTGGAACTGCTTGCGGTTTACCTAGTAGCTGCAAATGGCCTACTTTAGGTGCAAAATAGGCGGTAAAGGAGTAACATGTCTGTCAAGAAAGTATGGCGTTAAAGGGTGGCGTAAAATTTTCTAATAGGCACACTTACATAATCCATCTAATACTTCTACAATAATTCTTGCCATAACCCATAACTACGCTAGCGCTACCCATTTGACCTCCAACATCGGCCAAATCAGAGTCGCTCGAATAACGGAAAGGAAGGGGGGAGGGAAGGTCATTACCCCGGCGGGAATGCGGTTTTACCCCATAGGGGGTAACCACCCCAAGGCTTGTTTGACAGTTTAATTTACTAGACACTTTTCCAACATCTTTTTTATCCTCCATACGTGCAATTTGAGCGTGTCTTGAGCGTGCAACGCAACGAAAACTGCCTGTAAAGAGTTTTACATAAAACGTCATAGCGTGGCAGTCGGTTCGGATTAAGATACTATTTTTCCATACCTACCTAGTATTAGTTTACTCTTTGATACTATTTTACCAAGGTTCTGATGTCATGCATATGGCCATAACGAGTCGTGTTCTAAGCAACTAAAAATCCGGACACATCCTGCTTAAAGCGGAACATCTGCCAACACTGACAATGACGTTTGGTATTTCCGCAATGTTTTCGCTTTGTCACTCACGCTTTTAGCGTTTAGGTTCAATTTGAACTCTGCGTCAAAGCTAATATATTTTATGACGATAGGTATATTCTATCTAAATTGTGGTTGGGACCAAACTTGGGCATAATCAACTACATTAGGTAATTTTACTACATATGCAACATATGTTCGTCAATTTTTCGCGATTTGTACACATTATAGAATTTTATACCGAGAAGATGGATATCGTTTGTCAACATCGTGGATTCGCGTGATCAGCAAGTGTTCACACCGCCGAACAAACATTACACGCCAGTGTGCAGATGTCGTTAGTCTTGAGTGTCGAAAACCAACGGTTCCGTAATAGTGAGTGATAAAAATCAAGCGAGGGTAGTTTCCGAAACCTGCGCTTCATTGAGGCGACGCTGAGCTGAACCAGTGTACTTGTGACCACGGCCGTTGCAATACGGTCGAGACGTCTTATTATTTAGCCAATAAGACGTCTCGACCGTATTGCAACGACCGTGGTCACGAGTAGAATAAAATATTTACGCGATTAAGACCCGTGGCTTATAAAATTCTATAATACATATGCAACAACGGTACCTATGTAGTTATGATTACTTTTTATTAAATATAGTTATGATTATTTGTATTTTTTTTTTTATTAAAGTTAACTAGCAATGAGGGATTGAGTCTCACATTACTAGCAATCTTGTTAACCCCTCCAGCTAAGCTAACAGGCTTGTGTTAGGAGTGGGTTCACGTCGGTAGTATAATGGGTAGGATTCGAACCCGCGACCTCACGATTTCGAGACCGATGCCTTAGCCATTAAGCTACCGCCGCTGTAATCTAACTACATTAAATCTAACTACGAAAAGTAATCAGTAATCTGATTACTGTAGTTAAGTAGTTATAACTACTTACCTAAGTACTTTTGCTAAGAGTGAGAAGTAAAAATAAAGCTGTAACGGGAAGTTGCGGAGGAGGGAGGATGCGGTGTTTTAAGGTTGATCAATACGCTCCCCCTTCACACGCCCCTACTAGCAACAACCCCCCCACGCACGCCCTCCACCGCGCAAGAATGACTCATGCGTTGTTTTAGGGTTGATCAATACACACTTTCCCGCACGCCCCCCTGCGCAAGAGTGACTTACCCGGTGTCTTGGTGTTGATCAAATATACTCCCCCCGGTCCCCGCACAAGAGCGACTTACTCAGTGTTCTGGTGTTGATTAGTTGATCAACTGCACTTCCCCTTGTACGAGCGACTCACAGTTGGCTGGGGTTCCATTAAATGTATATCGATCAAATGGACTCACGAATATGCACCCTCGTTCCCCCCTCCTTTTCCCACAATTAAATCCTGGATCCGAGCCAAGTCCAGCACGGCCGAAGAGGGATAAAATCAAGAGGTGGGATTAACAAAGAAAATCGGATAGGTCCTACGTCTAGTCTTGCGTCTAGTCATTGTCTTTAAAAATTAGGAATAATAAAACCAAGACGCCAAGCCACGCCACGCAAGACATAAACCTACACAAAATATTTTTTCTCCATCAGTCCAAAAAACTAGATAAGAAAGTATTCATGTAATCATTGTGTAGTAATCATGATTGTAAGTAATTAAATCTGATTAATAAACTACATTTTGTAGTTGCAATCATGGTTACAATCTTCTATCTTCTATACATATAATAAAATTGTAAATTTCACGTGTCTGTACATGGCCGAACATAGTGAAAAAAAATATTGGGAAATGTTCGAAAAGAGTATTTAAACACATTCCTACATTTTTAGAAATGTCTGTCTGTCTGTCTGTCTGTCTGTCTGTCTGTCTGTCTGTCTGTTTGTTTGAACACGCATCACGCAAAAACTACCAGACAGATTCGGTTGAAATTTTGTATGTGTATTCTAATAAGTCTGGATTAACATATAGGCTATAATTTATCACGCTATTTCCCATAGGAGCTAAGCAATAACGAATAATGTCTGTAGCTATTTATCGTCATAAAACAATAACTACTTGACGGATCTTCATGAAAATTTGCAGTTTTATTGTAAATACTATAGGTCATTACTTACACTATGAATCATTACGCTATCGTCTATGGGGAGCGAGCAGCAACGTATGTTTGGTCGAACCATTATGGTTTTTCACAATTTTTTCCACAATAAGACATTAGGTATTTACAATTGTAACCCATGGAAACAGTAACTTCACGCTAAAACTTTAAGGAGCTAAACACAAGATTTTCAATTTTCTTAAGATCACCTATTTTAACTACTATTGTATTGATTGAGGTAGTCTAATGGCACAAGTGGCGGTATTGAACGAGCGAGGTTGGAGGATCGAATCTCAAGTTAGCGAGTCTGTTTTTGTGTTGTTTTAAAATTCTTTTTATTCTTTTTTTAAGTATTTTTCTAAATGTATACTTATTTATACAAGCTTTTATTTTCGACTTTAACATGTTTACTTTGTTTAACAAATTTTCATATTAATAATCACTTCCAATAGGCACCTTTATCATTGTTTTGCATGAATCGTGATTATGTTATGAATGTAGAAATGAAAAACAATATTACATTACAAATAAACAGTAACTACTTGATATTTTCTAGAATTTAAAAATGTTAATTGTTAAAAAAAATGAAAGATTAAGTCCGTGTTATATCAAAATAAAACACGTGGCGCCATCTGTGATTCAATTTCTTCTGAGTGCCAAAATTGCTTACCTACAAATGTTGATAAACTTTCGCGATTTGTACACATTATGAAATATATGTATTACGGGTCTTGATCGCGTGAATAATTTAAGGTTAAATACCTTGCTTACCTACGTTTAATATGCATGATAGTTTAAATATAATTTAATATAAAATCATAAAGTATTAAAAGAAACTTATCCAGTTTTGAAAATAGATGGCGTTTAAATACAAATTAAAAATCAGTAAAAAAAGAATCAGGAAAATTGATTTTAAAAAAAACTGAAATTCTTACGTAGAGGGATATGAATATATGATGATCTTAATTTGCGACAGGTTGACACACCTATTTTTAAATTCGCCAATGTACACATTATAAAATAATATTTATATCTTCTAAAGTGAGTCAAAAAAATTTTGAAATAAGTTTAGAAATAGTACCTATTTAAACACAAAAAAAAGATATCTGAGTATATCTTTTAGAAACGTTTGAATATTGTTTGTTTGTTTAAACACGCATCACAGTACCGCGGGAATGCAATGTTTTAAAATTATTTTGCGGGGGACTTTACAATCACGGACACAAAGTGGGTGTGCTTTAGACTCGGAAAAGATCGCTCGGACAGGACATAACCCGCGATCATAGCCATCATAGGGAATCTGTGAAAGTTTTTTCCATCATACCTTTATTACCTACTAGCTAACCCGCGCAACTTAGTCTGCGTGAATTTTGCCCGTTTTTGAAACATTTCTCATTGCTGCTCCGCTCCTATTAGTCGTAGCGCGATGTTTTATAGCCTATAGCCTTCCTCGATAATTAAGCTATCCAACAAAAAAAATAATTCAAATCGGACCAGTAGTTCCTGAGATTAGCGCGTTTAAACTAACAAACAAACAAACAAACTCTTTAGCTTTATAATATTATAGTATAGATGTATAAATTAACTTGAAGGAGCGGCTAGTTACCTCCGATTAAAACGGAGTTGGTTGTCGGAGCCGAAGTTGGAGTCGGAGGTTTAAAATCTTTCGGAGCCAGAATCGAAGCTCCTTAACACAAAAACCCGAAACCGCCCAAGTACTCGCGTTATGGGGGAGGGGGGTATTTTTCAATATTAATAGCATTTGATGTGATGCAAATCATTTTGGTAAAATACTTTTTTGTCGAGGTGTGGTCATGGGATTTTTTAAATGTTTTACAAAATGTTTTACACAGAAGTTGAATTGTAATATAAACTACCTTAATATAAACCCAACTTCCACGCGAACGAAGTCGCGGGCACAGCTAGTTACAAAATATAATTGTTAATAAAATAAAAAAAAACTACATTTTATGATTACTTGTTGTAATTATTGACTATGATTACTAACTACAAACAGTAATCGTAGTTAGTAGTTAGATTACTTTTTGCCCAACTCTACTTGGGACGTCCACGGTGCTAAGGAATTACTTGTTAATATTATGAAAAAGTACCTAAGTACTTATTTTATATACCTACTTACCAAATTTATTGCCATTTGAATAATATGTTTTAAAAGGTGAATGACCACACTTTACAATGCGACACAAGTTACGATAAAAGTTTAACAAACGGACTTATTCTCAGAAACGCTTGTTATTGACTCTTGGAAATTTGGAACTGGAAAAATACCGCTACAAATTTATATCAGAAATCAGAAATAAAATCGCTCGGATTGTAGTTAGGTACTCACTTTTTCTTGTGGGACACAGTAGATGATTTGATAGCTTAAAACCTAACATAATAAAGGACAACGTTACAAGTCCGGGTGTGGCCCGGTGCCGGAGGAACGACGGTCGGTAACTCAGTGTTCGCAGGTTTGAATCCCGTCAGAGCGGATTTTTCCTTCATACTTTGATGATTTTAGGCATTTTTTGCTCATTTATACATGACTAATATTTAATATAATATAAATTAACAAATAATGCTTAAAATTATTAATAAATAATATTTACACCTAAGTGTATGTATTAGCAAATAAAAAATAAATTTAAAAAATAAAAGACCCGCCTGCACAAAAAAGATGGAAACAAGATCCCCTACAGAATTATATAATTTCATGCGGTCGGAGGCATTAATGAATCTCGATGAACTTAGTAAAGTGCCTCCGACTGTTTTGTTTCCATATTTTTTGTGCAGGCGGGTCTTGTTTTAAATATATTTTTTTATTTAATTTGGGTGGTTGTAGGATGTTACAACTTTTATCACAGCTATCGCTAAGTATTGAGAATTGAAAAAATTATGGTTGCTAACTAACTTTGTTAGTATCACAGTCATAATCATGTTATACCTTTTCGAAATGCTTAAGATGACCTTTTAATTTGATACCCGTATTGCAGTATTCGAAACAATTCTTTTTTCACACCTCTTTATTTTGACATCTCACAGCCGCCATGTTTGTTTTTTTTTAAACGTCACCCATCAAAGAACACTTGAGTGGTCAAGACGGATCTAACGACGTCATAATTGTATAAATCCGTTCAGTAGTTTGTGAGATATGAGGTAATAAAGAATATACATACAAGATAAGTGCGAAAAACTTAACCCTTCCTTATACTCGGGTAATAGATTAGAATCTAAATCCATCAATCCAGAGCCATCTGGTATATTTAGGTGCCTAAGTATATTTAGGTACCTAATTACATACTTTGTAGGTAAATAATTGTTTTTAAGATTGCTGTTAACAAAACATACCGTCCATGGCCTACCACTATTTATATATTTAGGTTCATTGATAACAAGCATTCGAACAGTTAAATTTTAAATTGTTATCAACATTTCAGTGCTTTTATTGTGTTGAATATAACGATAATAAAGTAGGTACTCAATAAAAGATAACTGTGGTTGTTAAAACTTGTACCACAGATTATTTAGGTGCAGAAGGCCGGTTTACAGTAAAAACAAATTCACGCACACATAGACACTCACGTACGAACTATCGTCATTCGGCCGAGAGATCAATGTGCGCGAACGGGTTTTTGCTCGTAGGATGCCGATCTTTAGCATGATTGCACCTTTCATAATTAAACATTCGCTATGCAATTTGTCACGCATGCTCGATGTCTTTATCGATACAGTTAATCGATATTTACTTATGTGTTACGATTGATATTATCTATACTGGGAAATAAGTAGGTAGGTACCTGTATACTTAGGTTTTCGGTTATTATTGTTATATTGATTTCACCAAAAATTTAAATATTGAGACCACCTACCCGTCGATATGTTATAGTAAATTTGATTAATTTGATCGATCGATTTGAGATTATCTATGCATAATAGCTAGTCATTATGAATAAAGACAAAGTCGCCTAGTAAATATCACAAATTAATCATTTTAACTAGCTATTACTCATGGGTATACTTAATAGGTAGGCAATCTTAAGAAAAGTAACGAACGCTGATGACGGATAATGATGATTGGTTATAATGATTGGTAATATTATAAATAATAGTGAAGATGATTGATAAACTGTCAAGTTTGTATGGGTCAAACTTTATCTCCTAGATCTTAAGATTGACATCTTCTCCATCGCAGTGGGAAGTACAGCCTCTTTGCCCTTGCGAAGCCCTGCTACCTATGTATGTGGTATAACATATTTATAACAGTGAGCGGAGGCTGCACTCCCTCCGCGCCTCCGGTTCTAAATAACACCCACGGGGTGTCACAAATATAAACCATTTTATTACTTTACCTAAGCCTTGCTAGACATACATAATAGTATATAAGTACATAATAACTAGGCCAAGTGATTATTTCGGACCTTTTAATCACTTTTACTAAAATACGCATATTCCAATAATAAGTATGCATAATTCCTAGCGATTATATATAATCACTAAAATAACCACTTTGATGGTTACAAATACATTGACCTGTTTCGATTGTTATGCTAAACTGAACAATTCATAGAACAGCACTGTTGGTTGGATGGTTGCCAAAATTTTTTAAGCACCTACTTTTGACTATTTGTTGTTGGAAACTCTAAAGTGTTTGCAGCACTGAGTTCGAAGTACTCTAGCCATCCTATTTAGCCATTATGTCAATTACGGCGCAAGCTGTCCTCACGCCAAAATTCCATATTGTGAAAAGTTAAATTACTGTTCCTCATAGACATTCTGCTGGTTGTAGACACCACACCTTAGAAGTACATAAACGGTCTCTTTCTTACAGATAGATGCAGCTACAGACGAGAGCGAGACCAACGCATCAGTATTACGCCGATCGAAGCAGTTAGCGCGATGTTTCCGACGCTTCGGTGCAAAACCCGGCGATGTGTTGGCTCTGGGGGGCATAAACCACCTTGACTTACACATACCTTACTATGCAGCTCTGATGAACGGTTTGCCCATTGCTGGTGTGGATCCTCAGTTTAAATACAGTAAGTTTCACTTGATGATTCGTTATAACTCTTCGAAGTCTGCTTGGACTATAAAAGAGAAGTAACTGGGTGGGCATATGTTCGATATAACAAGTTCTTCAGACCACTACGCTTTTAAAGGTGTTGGAATGTTTCACACTTCGAAGGTTGTGTAGGCGTGTGTAAATATTTTTCATGCCTCGAAAAAGAAGACCTGCAAAGCATTGCTTGGAAGGAGCTCGCTTTCAATGGTCTAATGTTACTATACCTATTTATCTTTGCGAACAGTTGCCTTGCCCTCCCCTCATATTTGACATTATATTTTTCCATTACATATATGATTATTGTGATTATTTCGTTTCAACATATCTGATGACAAGTTTCTCTTTTTTTATATTTTGGATCCATTGGGTTCCGCAGTCTTAAGATAAAATTGCTAAGTTGAATATTTCACATCAAGATTTTTCTCAATGTTTCTGATAAATGGAAGGACACCCTGTTCCTGTGTTCTTTGTAAATAACACTTACTGCACTATATTACACTAATTTCACTAAACTAACTCAAATGGCTTGGTTTTCTCTAGTCTTCTTACTATGTCTATGGAGCTGGTGGGGTAAGACAAGGTACATTCGTTCCGTGGCAAATTCGATAACGCCGTACTAATCATTCGCAAAAAATATATATATCTGTGGTCTCCACCGCAAACGTCAAATTCTATACTTTAATTATTTTCCATTCACGATATGACTAATCGAATGTAACTTTGTCTAGACCCCCAGGATAGCCTCAACGTACACATGTTTAAGGAATCGTCGTTCATGAGCTTCTGCGTACTTTTAAATAATTTGTGCAACAAGCTACCTTCAGATCACGATGCAGATCCTCGTTTCTTATATACTAAGGGGCATTTACAATAACCCTTAGTTCTTTATTTTGAAAACGTTGGATGATTTCAACATTGCTTTTTTTGGTACAGCCCAACCCATAGCTGATCAATGCCAAAAGCGCATACCGCCATAAGTACCTACTTGTTTGCCAAGAAGCCACTACATTTTCTTATAACGTAGCTCTAACTCAATTTGTTTTTTTGTTGACATAAGCCTTCAACCGAAGCTTCGCATTCGCAGTCTTTCTCAAATATTTGGCAGTACTTTCATGCAGTATGATTTTGTTGTTAATATATATATGTATATCAGTTTATAATTAGATATTTTATTGGTGAATTGGTGGTGAGTACTGCCAAATATTTGAGAAAGACTGCTAATGCGAAGCTTCGGTGGAAGGCTTATGTCAACAAAAAAACAAATTGAGTTAGAGCTACGTTATAAGAAAATGTAGTGGCTTCTTGGCAAACAAGTAGGTACTTATGGCGGTATTCGCTTTTGGCATTGATCAGCTATGGGTTGGGCTGTACCAAAAAAAGCAATGTTGAAATCATCCAAAGGTTTCAAAAGAAAGTACTAAGGATTATACAGGATCTGCATCGTGAATGTATGATTTTGTTGTTAATATATATATAAATATCGGTTTATAATTAGATATTTTATTGGTAAGGTCTACGAAAGCTTGTGCTACGTCTAGAAAAACTGTAGCACAGAATTCTTGTCATCTAATGTCTTCTAAATGATGTTGGTTATTCGATGAGTTTGATCAATTGTCAAATGGTTCTCCCTAAACCAAATAGATAATCATGAATCAGATTTATTTTCTATATAGTGGGTTTTATTCGCTTCAAAAATAGCTTGTCAAGTAACTTAGATATTATTAACAGTAGAGAAATTAGCCTGTAAGAAGTTACTTCATGAGGTGGTTTGCTAGGTTTAGGTATCGTAATGACTTCTGCAACTTTCCATACATTAGGCACATGTTTCAGTCGAAATGTAGCATTAAGGTTTTTCAAACTCAAACTCAAATGTCTTTTTTTCAAAAAAATCTATTAAATGATTATTTCAAAGGTAGGTTAAAAATAGTTTATTTTGCGCTGTAGAGTCGAAACTACGATATAGCATGCAATGTTGGGGCCATAGTTATCGTTACATTATGCAAGGTGCCTTCATAATACAAAAACGAGCAATTAGAACTATGGTTCGTGTATCACAAAGAGAGAGGTGTGTCGTCCTAACAGTCCCTTGTCTTAAATTTTAGTAGTATTGTATCATTTCAAGAAACATATTAAAGGTTTCGAGAATAGTTAAGAAAGAATAGCTAGGGTAAAAAGTCGCAGAAAGAACATAGACACTTTTTTTTTAAGAAGACTCCCGCAGTAGGGTACCAGCCCTGTGTCGCAGGGGACTTTACAAACATATAAGTCATGGACACAAAGTACACCCAGACTCGGTACAACAATTTGTGGATCACACAAAGTGGGAATCGAACCCACGACCTCTTGCGTAGCAGTTGGACACACTCCCACCGCGATACAGAGGCAATTTAAAGGTTACCTGAGGACATAAAGAGCGCATTATAAAAAACTTTCCTGTTAAGTAAATGTTTTTACAATATAGATGAGCTGTTGATTATTTAATGTTCAATGGTGCTTATTAATTATTGCTAATTTTATATTTGTACTTTTTTGTTTATTTTGTTAATTAATTTATTGTTAAATTGTAATTAATTCAATGACCTTAATTTTAATTTATTTTACCTTTTATATTATTGTCTAATTCAAAATAATTAATTAATTTCAATTGTAATTTTATTTTGTTATTTTTATTTTTATTCTTCCAATTGTTCAATACAATGAAATTTGTTTCTGAATAAATGAACTATTTTATGAGAATTCGGCCTTCAGTGGAAGCCATTTATAAATTAGTTATAGTCTGGTTTTGCGTACAACATCAAACAACATTACGTCATGTCTGCTAACACATTAGCCAGGCCGAAAACATATTTACAAGAAATTGTTTACATTTTGATTAGATTACTTAATACAGAAAACAGACTACGTAGTTTTGGCTGATATTCAAATCAACAAATATCACCTTTCTCAGAGTCACGCAAATTCAGATTACAACAATATGCTTAAGATATCAAATAATGCAATTTTTGTATTTACAACGAGATAGTCCGTAGTCACCGTAGAAGAAAAATGAAAAAGTACGTTTTTTTACATTTTTAAGATTCATTTAATTTTCCGTGCGTCACTAGTCAGAGTGCGCGACAGACGCAATAGTTAGAATGCGTATAATATAATCGTGTATTAAACTCAGCTACATAAGTCGCATAACAAGAGCAACATTTCAAATCACGCGCGCCTGATTCAACAAATATTTAGATGGCGTATTGCCGTATGTCAAAATTAAAACGGCTTGCTTTTTTACACTGCAAGAGGTCCCTCTTTTTCGTAGTATTAGTATACTCTTTGCATTATTGACTTGTAAGTTTATCTGACACAATATTCACAGAGAATACTACTTACATAGGTTACATGTTACATGGCTCTTGTCCACACACGTTTTTTTGCCGTAAAAAGTCACGGTTGATACGCCGTGTGTCAGGTACACACGGCGAATCAACCGTGACTTTACGTGACGTCGAATCAAACGTGATACGGTCGACTTACAGTTCAACATAAAATCTACGCACTGTCCACCACAGACACATTTAACACAGACCGCCGTATCCAGGTACACACGGCGAATCAACCGTGACTTTTTACGGCAGAAAAACGTGTGTGGACAAGAGCCTCATAGACGCGCATGTACGCCGAACTTAACTTCGCAGTTTCGGTAGAAAATCCGTCCGAGATGTTCGTACGAACGCTTCTGTGTGCGTTAGCCTGTTATCGCCGGCCATCTGTATTTACTTAATTTGAGCAATATCCGTCGAGAAATACCTACAGTTTTCTATTATTATCGTGCCAGAAACATCTTTATCAACAGTACGAAGTCCCTGCGTACGTAGTAAACAAATAGTTTTATTAAAGACTAGTGGACCCCTCGCGGTTTCACCCGCGTAGTTCGCGTTCCCGTGGGAATACAGGGATAAAAATTAGCCTATATCACCCGGGGTTAGTGTAACTTCCCAACGGTGAAAGAATTGAAATCGGTCTAGTAGTTTTTCAGTTTATTCATTACAAACACACACACACACACACACACACACACACACACACACACACACACACACACAAATACATCTTTCCTCTTTATAATAGTATAGATAGCTGACCCGCGCAACTTTAGTAAGTAACCGCGGTCGTAGCGTGATGTTATATAGCCTATAGCCTTTCTCGATAAATAGGCTATCCAACAGTAAAATAATTTAGAGATTATCGCGTTCAAACAAACAAACTCGTCAGCTCCTACATATACTTGCAACGCTTTATTGTCTGTTCAATGACTTAATCTTATCTGTAACGTATCAGCCGTGTCTGAACTAAGCCGGGGTTTTTAGTTTTTTATTTATAAACTTATTTTTATAATCCTAAAATAAACTCATACTAAGTAGATACCTGCCTACGTGTAATCATTTCTTTCATGTAAAGGAAAAGTAGGTAAACCATGACTTAAATTTGGTACCTATTTGACTAATTAGTAAAATTACTATGTACAAATTTGGTACACATATGTGTTTATGTGACCCAAACACGGACGGATAACGATAATAGAAGAATTTGCAACTAAGAGCCATTTTTGGGGACAAACTAGGAAATTTAAAAAAAAAGTTTCGCAAAATGCATCGTGTAGTGTAACAAAAATGAAAGGGCTTGTTGTAAGGATATCAAATATATTTATTTATAATTTTAATGTCGTTATTTCAAAGTTTTTTAGGAAAAACCATGAAAATAGACAATTCCACCCCTCTTAACTCCGAAGCTACTGGGTCTAATATTTTGGACAAAATATTAGACCCAGTAGCTTCAGAGATAAGAGGTAAAAGATAGTTCTTAATCTATAGATTACAGGAAAACCTAGTTTTACCTTTTGAGTAAATTCGGTTCTAAATCAATTGCGGGGATACTTACCTTATGCCGGGATAGACTCTTCACAGTGATTTTATTAAAAAGAAACAAATGTTAATCGAAATTTAAATAAACTTTCTAAAATAGTATAATGTTTTAAGTATTTAAACTATGGAAACACTACAAAAATAGTCTTAAAAAATGTAAGTTACATACATACACATGAAAAACATTACCCATCCAAAAGGGTAAGTCGAGTAACACGTTGTAGTCAACAATAGGTTGGAAAAACACTTAAAGAATAATTCTGCCTTTGCTCGCCAAAAAACAAATGGTTTCCCTTAGAGCAAAAAAAACCTTAGGGTAACTATCCTAAGTTTATAAATAATACATTATCCCGATTGAAGAGCACTACAATAAGCAAAATGATAAAGTGTACGCTCACAGTTCTAAAGAAGCTGCTCAAGTGGTCGGTAAGGTACAGCGTGCTCATCATCCTGCGTCAGTGATGGTTTGGTGGGACGTGTCTTATCAAGGCGTCACAAGCGACATTTTTGTGAAAAAGGAGTGAAAACTTTAGCCAAAGTGTATTAAGAGACAGTCATGAATCGTGTTGTGAAACTTCTCAGCAATACACTTTTTAAAAATGTACCGTGGACTTTCCAGCTGGACTCTGCACCTGGTCACAAGGTACGAACTACCCAAGCCTGGCTTGAAACCAACGTTCCGGACTTTATAAGATCTGAAGACTGGCCCTCATCTAGCCCCGACCTCAACCCTTTAGACTACAAATTATGGTCAGTTTTAGAGGACATGGCTTGCTCTAAACGAGACGGCGACATTGAGTCTCTTAAAAAACCTCTAGAGCAAGCAGTGGCGAAATTTTCCATAGAAACAGTGCATAAATCCATAGATTCGTGGCCAGACAGATTAAAGGCCTGTATAAAAGCCAAAGGTGGCCATTTTGAGTAAAATATTGTTTTATTTTTGGCTGAGACTTTAATAAATATGTACATATAAGTTTTAGTAATATTACATTACTTAACAGAACTAATGGCCGGACTAGGTATTATATCTGTCGCCAAGACATACAACATTGCATTTGAATGCTTCTCTAATTATATAAAATTATGTACACAATTCACAGGTTATTTACTTCATTATTCAACGTAGGTAATGCCTGAACAATGTACAAAGTTACACGTTAATCAAAACTTGAGTTTATGACTAACGCAGTCCAAGGTCAGCTCTTTGTTGATTTTACTAACAGAATAGAAAAACTTACTAAAATAAAGTTTTTGTAAATCTAGTGTAGGTAAGGATCTAGTTAAAATTATTCCATTTCATACTTTATTTTTTTAAAAGTAGTCGATTTGTTATCCAATTTCTGTTTTTTTTTATTTTATTTTTTTTATGGCAACTATGCCGATGCCGACAATTCTGCCAATGTCAGATGTGCGAAGGAGGAAAAATTTCTGTTTATGTTTTTTATAACTTTCAATGTTATTCTCCTTTAGTTTTTATTGCTTAAAATTATCCTCAATAAAATTGCTTACCTGTTGAAAGGCCCCCGTTGTCGGTAAATATTGACCATCAACATTGTGCGATGGACTAAATTGGAATAAGATCATCGACCAAGTTTTGTCATTGGTTTTTGTAGGTACGTTTAACATAAATACCTATATAAATTTATATAAATATATATTTTAATAAAATATTATTATCTATACTAATATTATAAAGCGGAAGATTTTGTTTGTTTGCTTTGTTTGTTTGTTTGTTTGTTTAAACGCGCTAATTTCAGGAACTACTGGTCCGATTTGAAAAATTCTTTTTTTGTTGGGTAGCCCATTTATCGAGGAAGGCTATAGGCCATATAACATCGCGCTACGACTAATAGGAGCGGAGTAGCGACGTGAAATGTTGCAAAAATATTAGTATAGATAATCTATACTAATATTATAAAGCGGAAGAGTTTGTTTGTTTGTTTAAACGCGCTAATCTGAAGAACTACTGGTCCGATTTGAAAAAATCTTTTTTAGTTGGATAGCCCATTTATCGAGGAAGGCTATAGGCTATAATATAATATCACGCTACGACCAATAGGAGCGAAGCAGCAATGAGAAATGTTGCTAAAACGGGCGAAATTTACGCATACGAAGTTTCCCCTAAGAACCACCAGGTATTTTTGATGAACAATCCAAATTGTTGAGAATATGGTGCGTTGCAAATCATCTGGTTGCACGGATTCTTTGCAGTTTTATAAAGGGTCCAATTGACGTCATCGCCTTTCTGAACGTACGAAATGCCCGATCTCTGCGCCGCTTAGCCATCCCCATCCTTATGCCATTCGTCATCCAAGTAACTGGAGGACATTTTATTTTTTCTGAATAGAGCACACGGTTTAGCCCCGCTACTATTCTGCTACAGATATTGACTAAAGGTCAATATTTCAAATTTGAGACATCGTCTTGAAGTTTACCCTCATCTATCCGGCCAAAGCAGGTGGTTTAAGCGAGTATGTAAGAAATATTAAATCATGGCGAGAAAAACCAAGAGCTAAACTTTGTCATGACAACGGACTAGAGAAGGAGCCTAGGATAGAATTAAATTTAACCAGATATCCATACCATCCATGTTATGATGAGTAGTTTGTGTTGGCAAGACATGAAAGCTGGTTGACTAGATGACCTGGAGTAATATGCGGAAACGAAAAGAGTTACGAGAGGAGATCAGTATTATGATGATATGGTGATTATATTCAGACCCTATCGATTTCAGAATCGTTTCGAGACTGGAGAAGTAATCTACAGCGAGGGGACAGAAAACCATCCCTAATATGGCATTAGCCTGTGGAGGGCAAGGTGTTAAGTCCCTCCAACACAAAAGGAGGATCCTCCGACCAGGCGAGGTGATCGTGCCTGGCGGGCCGCGGCCCAACGGTTAACGTTGGGAACTTGTATTTATAGTTAGCAGCTGTGAAAACTTCTATATCGCGATTCAGGATTTGGCGCGAGCTGTCAAGTGTCAATTTATTTTATATTATTATATGTGGGTACCGCCACAAGCCCTTTGAAACGCATCATGGAGCGGGGTGCATGGCGACGGAGACACGCGCGTGGTTGCGTCTATATCTATCTCTATCAGAATAACAAGTAAAGGTGAGAGGGCTCGTGTTACCCGCATGTAGGCGCGTGATCTGCACGCGCGGTGTTGCAGTTCACGCGCCTACGTTTTCTTGTTATTCTGATAGAGAGATATATAGATCCCGTAGTATAGTGCGTTTCAGTGTGCCAATCGCCTTATTTAATATTACATTGGAAGTATGGTGTTACATTGTACAAAGTTATGACATCATAACTGCAGACAAGTTAAATTGTTGACGGACGTACCAGGTAAATTGTTCAGAGGATTTTATTACACTTACCTACCTATACGTGTCTGAATAGTGTACAATAGTTTATTTACCGAGAATTATAATAATTTATTTAAAAATATTTTTTTTTACTAATTTACCCAAGTATTATGCTCGGTTTTTAGCTACGTACGCTCTTCTCAGTGGAGCAACCTCCATTTCTCTATCTAAGTACAAGGTCTAATAAAAGTATTACGTCTATGGTCGTTCGTATAAACTTTTTTCTAGGCCTTCATTGTCTTCTCTGTTCCTAAAAATATTGTTTTGAAGAAGTTGTTGTGCCATATCAAGTGGCCAACCATTATACTCACATTAGTGTGCATAAAACACGAGTCGCAAAGTGAACAGAGTCGTCAAACACCGGCATTGTGAGAACCATGCTGAGAACTACATGACATTTGACACTTACCCAGTGGCGTAACTGCTGCTGTATCAGCCATATCAATGCTAGGGGCCCCCCATGTTACAAGTGGGGGCCCCAAGGCACCGCGCCCTGCGTGCCAGCGGCACTTTGGCCAAACAGCCATTTCGACACCTGGCCCTTCAACATATTTTGATGCAGAACCTGTATAAGGCAAACTTTGCACCTGCTATTGACACCTACCTTGAAACGTTGCGCGGTTATTAGGGCTGTTATTATTACTCTTTGGGTACGGAAGTACCACGTTTGTTCGTCCGTTTTTCTGACACAGAGCTGCATCTTTTGTGCCGTTAAAGGTTGGCATTTGAAATTTTCAAAATACTAGTAGAAGAGGACAACAAAATGACCACGAAAGAGGTAAATACTTAATACAATTATTATTTACGTCCGCTGTGGCAATAACAGATTTTTGGAAATTTCACTCTTTGGGGAATCTATCCTGTTAGAAACTAGCTGTTTCCGTAGGTAACAAACTTTGTTTGTTACCTACGGAAACAGCTAGTTTCTACTCTTCTTTACCTATTGTTATAAAAACAAAGCTTGACTTTTTAGTGTTTCGTAGTAAACAAGGAACCCTTATAGTTTTACCGTGTCCGTCCGTCTGTTCGCAGGTTAGTTCTGAGACCCTTAGGACATTTTAGTTACGCCGGCAAAATGGCAAAATAAAATATTATACAGAAAAAAAAGAATTCGTAAGTAACCTACCTTACGCTACAGGTAAAGTGAGGGAGTTTTTTTTCTCGTCTACACCATTTTGTAGGGTATCGTTGGATAGGTATTTCAAAAATATTGCAGGTCTGTAAACACCATTTTTCGATTTAGGGATCCGTTTGCGAGATATTAAACTTAAAAATGCAATTTTTTGGTTTTTTCATGTCTGTTTGTTTATTCTGGGTTGACGCAAAAGTCCGTATATTTGTAAGTAGTATACTCCCCTCCACCTTTTCCACCCCACCCTGAAATTCTTTTCCATATTAAAATGCATCCATCAATCAAATAAAGAACCCATTTATTCTCTTTACAGGTGAAATCAAAGCCCACTTCAAAGTGAGCTTACCAAAAATAGCATTCTGCCAGAAGGAAACCGTAGAAGACCACCTGCAAGCCATCAAGGACCTGGGGCTGGATACCAGACTGATCTGTTTTGACGAAGGAGAACATTCTATGAAGAGGTTCATCCAAGAATATGATGACCAGGAAGATGATCCTGAGTTTGAGTAAGTGATTTTTTTTAAAGACCTCGTTCAAACCCTGTGTCGCGGACATGAATTTGTGGATCACAAAAAGTGATGGCCCGTGTGGGAACCAAGAACTCTTCCGCAGCAGTTTTACACACTCCCACCGCGCAACCGAGGTACCTAGTTGAAATTATTGCTTAGTTATTGGGGTTGTTGGTCCAGGATTTTGGTTTGATGGGGCGGGAGGGGAAGGCTTGACCTCGCTAATGGGAGAACTCTAATAATAATAATATAATAAAGTTTGTGTCAGGATGGTAGGTTCGAATTAAATGCCAAATTCCGCAATGACGTATTTATTATCACTATCCGGCTCGAAGGACCAATGTTTAGGCCGTAACGGACTTTAAATTAAACTAGGTATTTGTTGTGGACTGTATATAATATCTAATCTTGGTTAATAACATTGACAAGAATGAAATGCCCGCGGTCAAGCCGTGCCGTATGTAAGGCTGTCGATTTGGGTGTGCGCGGGCGCCGCTAGCCGGGCCTCGTCCCTTGCTCTCCCTGCTCGATGAAACCGGTTGGCGTAGTGCACCGACAATTCCACAAAGAACACTACTACAATATCCACTGATCAACACTAATAACACTAAATCACTGTACAAAACACTGTACACTAGTCACAAACTATCGCCTCGAACTTAACTCTTTGAGATCGTACTTACTTCAAACTATGTACTTACTCTAACTAACTTTTATCCTGGGTGGTGATCGAACCCACGACCTCTGGCTTAGCAGTCAGGGTCACTAACCACTGGACCAATAGGCCAGTCAAAGTACAAATCCTTGGAAAAATTTCTCAAACTAACGTAGTGTACGTACCTACAGAAGCTAATCGTCCTACAACAGTGGTTCTCAAACTTTTTAAATGACGGAACCCTTTTGGGAAGCAAAATACTTGATGGAACCCTACAATAAAACAATTATTTTTATAAGTGTATTCTTTATTAATCAGCATAATAAAAGTACAATGTATCAGTTACTAATTATTATTTACTTCACCACTTGGTAAGGACAATAATAGAAAACATTAAAAAAGAAAAAATCTAACTAGTGGGAGGTATGAAACTGTTTTTTATTTTTCATCAATTGCTTGATATCAGGTTTGATGGAAGAAAGTTGGAGTCTCATATCAGCTTCGGCGTCCAGTCTATTGCGATATTTTGTTTTCGTGGCTGCGTAGGTAGAGAATCCTGTTTCGCACAAATATGTAGTTGGGAACGGGAGAAGAATATCCAGAGCCATTTGGCCAAGCATTGCATATTCATCTTGGATTCTGCACCAAAAATCATTAAGAGGCGTCGTTTTGAACAATGACTCCATACTTGTGTCTGATGACATTTCTAAAAGAGATTCATATATCTCATTTGACATGTTTTCAGGCTTTTCCAAGTTGGGTAAAAAAGGATTATGAATCCAGGAGTTCACTTTAATTTTTGTATTGTGTTCTTCGGGAAAATACTTTTCAAAAGATGCGCGCATCGAACTGAGATATTGGACCAATTCTTCAAACACATTATCTTCAAACATTTCTGAGTCGTTTTCGCTAACAAACTCACTGAGTAACGTAAAACTTTCTATTTCTTTCTTACCAATGCAAATGATCCAAAAATCTAATTTTCTTTTAAAAGCAGTTATTTTATTATAGGCCTGAAACACTGTTGTCTGTTTACCTTGCAACGATAAATTTAATTCGTTAAGTTTTTGAAAGATATCCGCCATAAAAGACAATCGGAACAACCAAGTTTTATCATACAAACGGTCCTTCAAATTAAAAGAAGTATCTGCTGAAAGAAACATTTGTAACTCGGCTCTAAGTTCAAATAGCCTTGTTAAAGTTTTTCCCCGAGACAGCCATCGCACTTCTGTATGGAGCAGCAGTGTTTTATGTTTGCTGCCATAATCTTCACACAATAATGAGAACAATCGGGATTGTAGTGGTCGTGATTTGATAAAATTAATTATTTTTACCGCTTCATCCATAACTAATTTTAGATTAGACGGCATTTGCTTCATCGCAAGTGCTTGTCTATGCAGAATACAATGACTGGAACTACAATTAGGCGCTTTATTTTTCATTCGTGACACTGCTCCTGCTGTTTTACCTGTCATCGCCTTGGCCCCATCTGTACAAATGTCAATGCAATTGTTCCAACTGAGATTATGTTCTTCAAAAAATATATTTATTTTATTAAAAATTTCTTCCCCGGTAGTGTTTGTAAGCAGCGATGAACACATAAGCATGTCTTCTTCAAAAGAACTTTTATATGGATATCTCACAATAACCAGCAGGATAGCCAAACCAGCGACATCAGTCGACTCGTCCATTTGCAAAGCGAATCGTGTATTTTGTAGACGTGTAACTAGTTCTTGTTTGACGTAGCTTGCCAGATCATGGATTCGTCGTGAAACAGTATCGTTTGATAGCGGAACAGTAGAAAGATGCTTTGCAGATTTTTCATCAAGCATACATTTTGTTATGTCTAATACACATGGTTTTATTAATTTCTCAGCGATAGTGTGCGCTTCACCTGCTTGTGCAATGCGATAGCTAACTAAATATGATGCCTCCGTGGCCTTTTCGTTGGTAGTTTGTGTTACATGCATCATATTTTTTTGACTTTCTAATAACTGATCTTTTTTGCGAACAAAAAATTCTTTATTCTTGTCTTTAGTCTCGGGGTGTACGGTTTCTAAATGTCGACGCAATTTGGCAGGTGCCATGGAACTATTAGGAAGCAGTTTACTACAGAGCATGCAGAGAGGTGAGCCGTTGGAATCAACAAATCCGAAACTGATATAAGATTCATCATACTTCCTTTTTTTCGTCTTTGAAACCGTCGAGCTTGACGTCGTGGCACTCGTGGCATCATCTTCTGGATCGGTGATTGCTAAATTCTCCGCGCGCATTGCTTTTGAACATTCAGCGTCATTAGAAGATGTTGTTGGAACACGTTTAACACCTTTAAGCCAACGTTCCATTCTTCTTTATTTATAATGTTACAAGTCAGGATAGTGGGGTTTAAATAATGCACAATCGTTACTGCGTATAAGAGACTAAATTTAGAACCTACAGGGAAGAAATGTATAAAACTGAGACAACAGAATACAGCAGGCAGTAAAACAATGAACACTAGTTTCTCGCTAGCGAGCTTGTAAGTAGGTAGTAACTTATCGCTCCGAACGCTAATCATCAACTGACGACGCCAACGCGCGATCGCCGCTTTTATACTTAGTCCTAGACTCGATCTCAAATATTCTCGAAAATACTCGAGTCGGCACCTTTGATAAACAAAAAGCAAAAATAAAAACAGAAATTTAAAAATAGCGTTGTAAACAATATCGACTTTATCCTTTGAAGTTAGAGACGAAAGTCGCTTGTTGACAACTATAGCGTCTAATTCAGAGGCGGCTTTTATCAAAGAGACTGAGCGCTTACAAGTATACTACCCGCTCGTTTTAAGTTTGCCGCTGGCGATAGGTATGAGTGTATGACGTTCGAAATTTTTTATTTAATTGTAACAATAAAAATTGTGTACGGTAGATATTTGGGTAAAACTATGACACATTATAAGTTTTGTTGTCACGTGGGGGAGGGTACGCGCATTCCACAGACCGGCAAACTTAGAGCGAACGCGTTGTACAAGTATAAAATTGTTGAGACCAAACTTATAAGATATTGTACCAGCTAATGTAACACAAGCTTATACAAATACAAATAAATAAATAAATAACATTCATAGCGTTTTGTCTCCGCGCGGCCGCGGAGTCCGCACAGCCGCGGAGCGACCAGAGAGAGGTGTTTTGATTTTTTTATTTCTAAATTCTTGCGGAACCCCGACAGAGGTATCACGGAACCCTAGGGTTCCGCGGAACACACTTAGAGTATAGCTGTCCTACAACATGCGTTCGAGCAATCGTATCAATGATACTGGGTTAGCAATTGCACCGAGTTTGTGCGACAACTCGCATTATAGTTAGTCTTTTGGAAGTTTGGGCCTTTGGGCTGGCCCCCAACTAAGCAATCTATACTAATATTATAAAGCGGAAGAGTTTGTTTGTTGGTTTAAACGCGCTAATCTCAGGAACTACTGGTCCGATTAAAAAATTTTTTTTTGTTGGATGGCCCATTTATCGAGGAAGGCTATAGGCTATATAACATCGCGCTACGACTAATACGAGCGGAGAAGCGACGAGAAATGTTTCAAAAACGGGGAAAAATTACGCATACGAATTTGCGCGGGACAGCTAGTCTATTCTAATATTATAAAGCTGAAGAGTTTGTTTGTTTAAACGCGGTAATCTCAGGAACTAGGTACTAATCCGAATTGAAAAATTCTTTCACTGTTAGATAGCCCATTTATTTAGGAAGGCTATTTAACATCACGCTACGACTAATAGGAGCGGAGCAGCGACGAGAAAGGTTGCAAAAACGGGGAAAATTTACGCATACGAAGTTGCGCGGGACAGCTAGTGTTAATATAAGACCTTCTCTAAGGCAACCTACGCCCCTGTATCTCGTAGGTACTACTTAGTTCTGAAGTTGATCCGACATTTCATGTTCGTGGGCAATGCCTTTGTTTAGCGAAGTAGATACATTTGTAATAAGTGTTTAAAATAAAGTATTGTGCTAACACTTTTGAGTTTTAAAATATCTACCTGTGAGTGACATCATGTCTGAAGTCGATTTACAATGCATAGTTTATCATTTTAATACAATAGCGGTTGAGGAAAATGTAGTACCTACTGTTATGTAATGTTTAAGGTGCCTACTTATACTATTAGTAGGTACATTTTACCTTAACAAATAAATAAATTACTATTTTATTATTTTCATAAATTGTTGTTAAGTCTAAACAAGCATATAAAACCGAATAATCATACCTAGATTTCTTGGGTGTTTTACAGAGACCGTTATTAGTTTTACATTTTTGTCAAATATCAGCAGCGGACAATCTATGGCATAAGTATTGCTATAATCCTTATTGCATTATAAAAGTATGTACGATTTCTATCAAGCGAGCGATGCTGAGCGCACCGCAGTGCATCGTAGCGTTCGCGTATCCGACGGCATTCTCACAGAGTACATTTTTATATAAAGAAAAAAAAAATGTATGTCACTCGGGGATTGCCGCGGTAAAGCTATTTTGCATAGCATTTTTTATCAATTTATGCATTTATAATTATTTATTATTTATGCAGTTTTTTTTTCTTTGCCTTACATTTGCGAGCTTCGTACAGTCGTACCATATACATATACGTTAAGCCAACGAATGGCCTAGCTACATGGTAGACGGAGTGGGAGGTGTTAGGTTTTATTTTCGTTACGGAATTTCTTGATTCGGTCGCCGCGCTCAAAGCCCGCGATAAAAGCTATTTAGCAATAGCTTTAAAAGGGCATGCTCTTAGTGACTAGAATACGATACGCGAGCGCGTGCGGTGGCAGCCGAGCGGAGCCGACCGGACGTGTCAAAAGGCATGCGACGCCATCCGCGCGCGCAGGCATGCGCGTGGAGCCGTCCGGTTGCCACGGCGTCCGTAGGCATGCGACCGCATGCGCGCGGATGTAACCGATTTCCAAGCAGTGTAAATTCCATGCAAATGCTTATGGCTAAGTTTAGAAGTTTGAATTTCCTCTGGCATAGTGTGAAATGCGCTGCGCTCCTGCGACGTTCGGTTGGTCGACATCGTACATTATATATCGTTTTCTTTTTGTCAAATTTCAACAATGGACAGAGCATGGCGTGATAATTAAACATTTTTTTTTAATCTTTATTTTAAGCAAGAAAAAAGAGGGGGCCTTATCACACATGATATTATGTCCTTAATATTAGCCCCTGCTGCAATGCAATTTTGGATAACATTGATATGGCATATCATTTTTACCCGAATGATCATGCAGGAGGATTATATTTTTCGAGTGTTGATACGTATGTATATGTTTGTATGGATGTATGTGTGTATGGTATCGATAGATTCATAAGAGTTAATTCGATAATAGGCGGATTTTTGGCGTAAAAATATTTCAGTTATTAATTTTTAGCAGTGGGGTTTTTTGTTTTGTAATAATTTGGTTTACTTACTTAATTGTTTTTTTTAAATTTAAATAACACGATCTCATGAAATATCATCTTGAACTACTTAGACTTTAAAATATTGTTACAAGCACGAAATCTCATAACGACCCTTGAATATGACCTTTCTAAAGGAACAATTTCACAAACTGATCCCAAAATCTAAAATTGGTCTTCACAACCCCTCAAACATTTTAAAAGACTTATCTAATAATACCTAACACAATGAAGTAGTTGAGAAACAAAAATCCCATCCCCACTTTACATAATATGGGAGGTAAAAAAAGTTTTTCAAGATTTTATTCTTTCACTTTATGTAATACGAGCGGACGCCTCGCGGGTTCACTCGCGTAGTTCCCGTTCCCGTGGGAATACAGGGTTAAAAAATAATCTATGCCACCCGGGGTTAGTGTAGCTTCACAACGATGAAAGAATTTTTCAAATCCGTCCAGTAGTTTCGGAGCCTATTCAATACAAACAAACAATCAAATCTTTCCTCTTTATAATATTACTAGCTGTCCCGCGCAACTTCGTATGCGTAATTTTTCCCCGTTTTTGAAACATTTCACGTCGCTTCTCCGCTCTTATTAGTCGTAGCGCAATGTTATATAGCCTTCCTCGATAAATGGGCTATCCAACAAAAAAAGAATTTTTCAAATCGGACCAGTAGATCCTGAGATTAGCGCGTTTAAACAAACAAACAAACTCTTCCGCTTTATAATATTAGTATAGATATTATAGTATAGATGTAAAATGATGCCCTTTAGCATTAACAGTCTCTGAGCTAAGCTGCGGACGGATAGACGGACGGACATCGCGAAACTATAAGGGTTTCGTTTTGCCATTTTGTTTTACGGAACCCTAATAAAAATAAAAAACATAAAAATGCTTCAAAAATTACCTTCAAATTTTAGTACCTTTCTTTTACTTACACGTTGTATACAGTATGGACTTCTCATTCCAGGCCTTTGGAGTTCGACCTGGACAAAATTTATGGGTGGTTGATGAGCACTGGAGGTACTACAGGAGTGATAAAGTTAGCTGCCTTCAAACATAGAACATTTTTCGCAAAAGTGGCTGTGCTGAAGAACTTGTTCCAAATGCGTCCAGGTGCCGACACGAATGAGTATGTTACTGTTTATCTTGTGCTCTATGGTTGGCCAATGACATGGAGTATCGACTGAGCAATAGCCTCACAAAATTTACTACTCTCTAGAAAGAGACAATGCGACTGTGCGGCCTGTTTTTTTTCTGTAGGCCTGTAATGACAACACAGTAGAACACGACCTTAGAGACATAGAGACTAATACTATAACTAACAACTACTATACTATAACTATAATTATGACAGTAGTTGTCGTCTCTTACGACTGGTCTTAATAATCCAACTATCGATGGATTTGGCTACTAGAAGTATATATTTGACATAAGCTCCATACTAATTATGTCAAAATTCTACCTCTTGTAGCCAAATCCATCAATAGGTAGATTATTAACACCGGCCGTATGTCTTTAAGGCCGTGTAACTAACTACAGTTGTAACTACTGGTCGCACGAATGTTTCGTCTCTCTCACGCTTTGCAGCCTGTATCTATTACTCAAGGAACTTAATATCTATACTAATATTATAAAGCTGAAGAGTTTGTTTGTTTGTTTGAACGCGGTAATCTCAGGAACTACTTTCGAAATTCTTTCACTGTTAGATATCCCATTTATCGAGGAAGGCTATAGGCTATATAACCTCACGCTACGACCAATAGGAGCGGAGCAGCAATGAGAAATTGTGCTAAAACGAGGGAAATTTACGCATACGAAGTTGCGCGGGACAGCTAGTCTATACTAAAATTATACAGCTGAAGAGTTTGTTTGCTTGTTTGTTTATTTGTTTGTTTGATCGCTTTATTCTCAGGAACTACTGGTTCGAATTGAAAAAATATTTTAGTGTTGAATAGCCAATTTATCGAGAAAGGCTGTAGGCTATATAACATTACGCTATGACTAATGGGAGATGACCATCAAAGGAAAATGTTGCAAAAACGGGGAAAATTTACGCAGACGAAGATGCCCGGGTCAGCTAGTGTTAGCATAAAGGTTCCTTGAGTAATACGGGCTGTTGGTATGCTTACGAGACTAATATATAAAGTAGGTACCTACTACATACTAGATGCTTTTACAATGTTGTACTCAGGTTGATTATTGAAAGATGGTAAAATTTGAAGTCCAGGAATCGGAAAGGACTTCCGTATGCCAAACGGGGGCCGGAATCGAACCACCTATCTGGACTATGTCACTTATGCCTCCAATTTTTCTATCCTTTTATGCACGCGAGTTGGGCGTTCGCATGCGCCATCTAGCCGGTAGTTAAAAACATTTTTCACTTTGGTTTTCTGATCAATGAATAAAAAGATTCAAATAGTGTGAAAGTGTGAAAAATCTTAATTGTGATAGAAGCGGCGGTAGCCTAATGGCTAAGGCATCGGCTCCCGCAATCGTGAGGTTGCGGGTTCGAATCCTACCCATTATACTACCGACGTGAACCCACTACTAACACAAGCCATTGAGCTTAGCTGGAGGGGTTAACATAATTGCTAGTAATGAGGGACGAAAATCCCCATAACTACATTTAAAAATAAAAATAAAATAAAATGTTAAGTTCATTTAGTACTTTGTTTAATCATTAGTTATCACAAACAAAACATATATAGCTACGGAACAACGTTCCAACCAAGTGTCCATAAGCACCTCTATCTTTTGTTTTAAAACCTGCTATATTTAAAAACTATGAAATGAAATGAAACGAAATTAAATGAAATATTTTTTATTTGCTTAAAATGTAGGTAAATAACAGGTGAAGCGTTATGATTACATTCGTTCCATAAACATTTTGTCGCTTACGACGTGCAAATCTTACATAAATGTCAAAAACAAAAAATAAATGAATTAGACATGACTTATTTGACCAGACAGTGAGTAAAATGACTTTTCTAGTAACCAGGATTTCAGGAACCAGGATTGCTATTAGTATTATTTGCTGCTTTCATCTGCTTCAGGCAAAATAGTGCAAACAGCCCAGGACTACACTTGATGCCGGTGCAATGGATATCATCGTTCTTCAACACCCTATTCTCTCCTGTGATCCATCTCACCAAGATTATGACTTCTGCTCCAGCCACTACGGAACATGTCATCGATATTATTAATAAGTATAGGGTATGTTCATATGAATATATTTTAGTAGCTGTTAGTGAAATGAAATGATAATGCTTTTATTTCGACCTGGGCCTACATAACAACAAAAAGTGTTAAGAAAAATTTAAACAAAAAAAAATGTATAAAAAAAACACATAAATAATCATACAAGTAGGTGTGCTGTTTCGCAAGCCCGTGCCGAAAAGGTCATCACCTCAGCATAAGCTAGGCTAGACACTGTTTATATGATCTGTGCTAGACACCTAGCGCTGATTTTCAGTTGGCAACCATAACTAAGTGACACACGGACAGAGGTACAGATTGATAGGTGGAATAGTAATTAGTTTATGTCAAATAATAAATAAATAAGTAGCTAAGTAGGTACCGTAAGTAAGTAAATAAAATAAAATAAAAACTGAAGGTACTTAAACATACTTAATGTTGGGGTACGATCCCAACAGAGATGTTTGTTAGAATGTAATTTGTTATTGTATATGTAAAATGAGTAGACGATTAGCACGTTTGATAATTTATTCGCTACTTAATGCTATGTACAATGTATGTATGTTATGTATTTTATTGCTACGTAAGTGTTAGGTTGCGGTGAAAGAGGTCAATGTACAGCATAGCTCGTACACTTAATATATTAGAAACCTCGAGCAGGTGGGTTTTGGACTCAGCATTCATCAATAAAGTAAATTTAAACGAGACAGAGTCGCCACTTAATCATCTTAAACAGTAAGAAAATTATAAATGCTTCGTTACATCTACCTAATATATATATATATATATATATATATATATATAGGTAGTTTATTTGTGTTCCTGTTGATTCGGGAATGGTTTGGATTCACAATTGAATTCGCATTCACAAAAATAAGAGGCGGTACGAAGTTCGCCAGGACAGCTTGTAATATATAAAATACTAGCTATCCCGGCGAACTTCGTCTCGACTCCTTTTTTTTGGAAATCGGGTTCAATTGCGAATCTAAATCATCCTCGAATCCCCTTGAACTCACACAAAAAAATTCATCAAAATCGGTCCAGCCGTCTAGGAGAAGTTCAGTGACATACACACGCACACAAATAAATAAATATATTATATATATATAAAGATATCTAATAAGAAACAATATTTTTGAGAGCACGTTAAGCCATCGGTCCTGCGCCTAATCTCTCTCCTGTTGTGTTGGATTTCCGTCTGATTGGACTATGAGTGTGAGGGTATAGAGAGTGCACTTGTGTCTGCGCATACACTTGTGCACTATAATATCTCCTGCGTAGTTGACTAGTCTCTCATGAGATTAGCCGCGTTAACCGATATCTGTTCTTCACGGCTCCGCCTCCTTGCATGTTGGTTAACAAAGTAAAAAGTACCTAACCCATCCATCCCCCTCCTAAAGCTTCAAGTTAATTCTTCGACTTCGTTTCATCAAAATTAGTTTTGGACATTACCGCGTTTAACTCAACCCCTCCGCAACTCATGTTTCAGTTTCTTATCGCTATGACTGCTCGATTAGGACTGCCCGAAAGAGACTTACTGTCCCACTACCGGCACTTCAAAAGTAAACTTTAAACTAAAGTCACGCCATCTTGTGGCGGCCATATTGAAATGAGTCAATAAACTTGCTATTTAATCAAAAACGATGTTAGGTCAACGGAAGTCAATTATCCATTATATATATCTGTGTTTCTAGATAGTCATAGAGGATGATTTTGAGAGGCTCTTGACCCCGTTGAGGAATCCAAGATTTGGTTTGAGGGTAGATTTAATGAAAGAAAAGCACACACACTCAAAATTCTTTTGAGTTGTGCCGGAGTTGAGTTAAATGCGCTATCCATTCGTAGACACTATCAACACTTCACCAATAGATAACGGGAGTCGTACCATCAACTCTTATAGCCGGTCAATCGGACTGCACTGGGTCCCTAATCACTGTTTATTTCGTTTTAGTGGCAAGCCCGCGCGAACTGGCGCATTCGCGGTGCGCTCAAAGATGTCCGGGCGCATGCGCGATGCATTTCTTAGCGCATTTTTATCTCTTTATATACCATTACTAGCTGTCTCGCGCAACTTCGTATGCGTAATTTTCCCCGTTTTTGAAACATTTCTCGTCGCTTCTCCGCTCCTATTAGTCGTAGCGCGATGTTATATAGCCTATAGCCTTCCTCGATAAATGGGCTATCCAACAAAAAAAGAATTTTTCAAATCGGACCAGTAGATCCTGAGATTAGCGCGTTTAAACAAACAAACAAACAAACAAACAAACAAACAAACAATCAAACAAACAAACTCTTTCGCTTTATAATATTAGTATAGATTACAAGATTTTGACAGTTAAAAGCGCGGGCTTGACGCGAAAACGAAAAAAAAAGATAGTGAATAAGGACCCTGCTAATTCCGTATCATAATCCTGCCAAAGTCGAGTCGAGTCAGAGATGACGTCACCAAACTGGCGAACGACCTATTGTCTATTAAACAATTCTTAACATTTAACAGCAGTTCATCGTCTGACATGGGTCAGGTTCAAACATGAAGTTGATTTGCCCTGCACTTAGCAAATTTTTTTTTTTTTTATTTGTTTTGGAAGTCGCCTCCCGTATTATGCTACAAGTCCTGTGTCGCGGGGGACTTTACTATGTATTTTACAAGTCACAGACACAAACCACAAACACAATAATTTTGATGTTCATGGTACGGTCCCAGGAAATGAACTAGGTGTCTATATCGATGAAGTCGGGTTCTTGTCACAGCAGACGTTTCAAATTATTCTATAGTATCAGTTCCAGTGCCGGGTCTAGGATTACCGTCGTTGGTCGCTCGAAGGGGGGAGGGGGGTATCTAATATCTCATCTTTTTCCTGTTTTAATTGATATGTTATAAAAGTAATGTAACAATAAACTAATTATTACCGTTATTCTAATTACAGCCAGTAACTACATTGATGGGACCATCTACAGCATCAGCGATTGTTAACAGTGACAAAGAATGCGATCTTACCTGTTTTGAAGCCATCAATTTATTGGGATCGAAAATTCACAAGGATATTTTATTGGAGTTACGGGTATGTGACTTTACTGTTTCTATGTATTTCCGAAAAGACAGGACAGACGAGTTTATATTATGGACACTGGTTGATGGTATTAAAACAACCGTATCAATAGCGAGTAACAAAGTTATTAAATTCAGTGACCCTTATACATTGTCTCCGAAGAATTTTACTTGCGACTTTTAATTCGACGACAACGCCATCTCTTGACAGAAACATGAAACACGACTAAACAGACACCCAACATTAACGATATGGCCAAACGTCGATGAAAATATCATTAAACGTTGATGTTTAAACGATATGGTCAGATTTAGTTAAGCATATCATGAAATACAACCATTTAATTGGCCACATCACGAAATATTTCATTCTACGATCCGACTACGACATATAGATAAGAAAAGAGCTAAACAACAGAAATTTTAGATGCAGGTTAGACGAAACGCAAATAGAATGTTACGTGAGGACAGGACGCGGATGGTTTTTTAATTAATTTAAAGTAATACCTTAACATTGTTCCTTTTGTTTATGGGCGTACCTAGCTGGGGATTTGGGGAGTTGACACCCCCCCCCCCCCCATATTGCTTATAAGTAGGTGCTTAATAGACATTTGGCCAGTGTTTAGTCAATTGTACCACATATAAGCCCCCTCGAAATTACGAAAACCCTTCCGAAAAAAGGTCCTGGGTATGCCCATGGTTTTGTGGGCATGTCGTTAATGTAGGGTGTCCATAATCTAAAGGAGTAATAAAAAATCTAAATATTGAAGAAAATTATTTGACCTTTTGAGTACAACAATCAGTTTTTTCGACTCTACCTCTCTACGCAAAGCTCGAGTTCTGACTTGGGAGCTTGATCGGTGGTGGTGGTAATGGTGGTGATGGTGATACTAGTGGTGATAGTGGTAATGGTAGTAATGGTGGTGAGGTGGTGATGATGGTAATGGTGGTAATAGTGGTAATGGTGGTGGTGGTGGTAATAGTGGTAATGGTGGTGGTGGTGGTAATGTTGGTAATGGTGGTGGTGGTGGTGGTAATTGTGGTGATGCTGGTAATTGTGGTAATGTTAGTAATAGTGGTGGTGGAGGTGGTGGTTATTGTGGTGGTGGTGATGGCGGTAACGGTGGCGGAGGGGGTGATTATGGTATTGGTAGTGGTAGTGGTAGTGGCGGTAATGATGGTGGTGGTGATGGTGGATATGATGATGGTGGTGATGGTGGTGGTGATGGTAGTAGTGTTGATGATGGTGTTGGTGGCCTCCACCACCAACCTACTACTATCACCACCACCTTGCTGGTTGTGGTGGTCATCATCACCGTCATCGTCACCATCACCATCATTGTTACCATCACCACCAACATTGCCACCACCATCATGACCAGCCAGAATTCGTCGAAATCCCATTAGGAAGCAAATATTATCGCGAGAATTGAAGATTCCCGCTAGGACTCTGCCGCAAGCTCGGCGCTTATCGTCCATATACAGAACATGCCCCAAATCAATCTTTACAATTAAAGAGAGTGGATCGATCAAAAGCCTTCTATCGCGATACGCAGGTGAAGGGCACAGAAAGGCGATTGTTCAAGTGACTATGGAATATAGTATCGCTACAAATTTTGTTGTGCCAAGATGAAAACTTCTGATTTATGTAGACATTAATATATACTTTCAGAAAAACCAACAATGATTTACCTAATTTGCCGGGTTTAATTGATATGGGTGGATGAACTTCAAAAATCGAAATATTTAAATACATTTTTTTTTTTGAAAATAGGACATAACTATGATATTGCGTATTAAATATGTATTACACATGATGTGTAACACTAGTTTATGGCTATGAATTCGGCTTTGTAGTGATATATAATCCGAATCTCTATCTCACAAACACTTCACAATTGTCACAATATTGGTACGAGTCTCTGTCTCACAAAATATTTCTAATTGTTACTGTGTATGTGGAGTCTCTATCTCAAACTTACGTAATGTAACCACAATATCATACACAACACGAGAAATAACAAAAGCTATTTGTTATTAATACTTTAAACTGTTTTCATAATGGACCGGCGCCAAACAAGCTTTATGCACAGACAAACAAGTGATATGACATTACATTTCAGTGTTGCCATAACTTTTGTCATATCCTATACGAATCGATTTTTTAATAAAATTCATTAGTATGTTCTTATTTTTAATCGAGCCGGGTCCTAATCTAAAGGTATCAAAGAATATGCTTATTTAAGTATAGTGTAAAAATATTATCGTTCTTTACATTCAAACGGTGCAACAATTAATAAAGTATTTATATTAATTATTTAGTAAAAATCGATAATAACCTTAATCGATATTTCGATTTTATTTTTGTAACAGTGTCACCACCGTTAAAAATAACTTCATACGAAAAAAAAGGAAATAAATAAACTGAAAGACTAATTTTTGCATCTCAATATTCCGGCAAATGTGAGACTTTATATCATTATATAATAACGTTATAATTAGAAACAAGAATTATACATTTAATCAACTTGTGGCACAACGTAAATACTAGCGATACTGCTGGTGGGCATACCCCTTTCCTCTTTAGCGATGAAAAAAAAATCACGAGTGTACGCTCACAGTTCTAAAGAAGCTGCTCAAGTGATCGGTAAGGTACAGCGTGGTCATCATCCTGCGTCAGTGATGGTTTGGTGGGACGTGTCTTATCAAGACGTCACAAAGCTACATTTTTGTGAAAAAGAAGTGAAAACTTTAGCCAAAGTGTATCAAGAGACTGTTTTGGATCGTGTTGTGAAATCTCTCAGTGTATTACTTGTAAAAAAAAAATATAAGCTGTATAAAAGCCAAAGGTGGCCGTTTTGAATAGAATATTATTTTTCTTTTTTGCTGAGACTTTTAAAAATATGTACATATACGTTTTAGTAATATTACATTACTTCAATAAAAAAAAAATGCATTTTCATTTGTAACAGAACTTCTGGCCGGACTAGGTATATTAAGGTCTTTCAGTAAAACGAAACATTAAATGCTTAGTTTTAATAAAATATAATTTAATTGAAAAATGTACAATAAAATAAGGTGTTTAATTTGTTACTTAATGTAACAAAGTGTTAATTAATAATTTGTTTGTTTTATTTATTCAGTATACAGGATGTACTTAACAGAAAAGTGTGGTAAAATTTCAGCAGCGGATAGAGTATGTTATTAGTATTGCACCTACCATGGTACCATAGCTGGTTGCATTATTATTACATAGTTATAGCATATTCTTTTTGTCAAAATTCAGTAGTGAAAAGTGTATGGCATTAGAATTATACCTCCTCTGGTACAAAATTCGATTGGATTATTATGGCATAGAACTTTTTAAGTCATACTTTTAATAATTAATACCTTTTTCATTCATAAATAAACGAATGAAAAAATAACAAATATTTATTTTAATATTTAATTTAGGTACTCCGATTTTGATAAAATTATGTATGTGCACTCAGTATCATGGGCACATACCGACCCTTGAATATGACCACACCTTTCTACACAACCTGTATAAAAGAATAATAACTGTTTATTCATTATAGTGGCCTTCCATGGTCCACCCTCTTTTTTATTTTTTAATTGTTGGACCGTGCTTAGGTACACTTAACAGAAATCCTACATTTTTTTTTCTGAATTCCAGAGAAGAATGCGTCCAGGCGCAAACGTGGTAGAAACATACGGACAGACGGAGAACCTGGGACCAATTCTGAAACCAAATCCCTTGGGACCAGTTGGCAATTGTGGTTATTATCCGTTCGAGCAACCAAACATCAAAGTGAGTAATATCCATATCCATATTAGATATATTTCGGGACTTAATCGCGTGAATTATGTAAAGGTTTCCAACCATTTATTTACCTGACGTTTCGATTAAATTGCACCGATCACGGGTCGACTGATGGCAGCTAAGCGATGTCTCCGTGACGCGCGGGGAGTTTCAACTATCCTCCCGAAGCGGGTGTCGTTAGCGCTACGATTGAATTTGTTGATAACAGGGTTCCAAGATGGTGAGAACCGGTATCCATCTTCTCGGTTATAATAATAATAATAATATAATAATAATAATAATAATAATAATAAACCCCTCGGGGCTAGTCGTTGTCTCCCTATATGAGATTAACGCAACACTCTGAGGGCATAGTAGCAGCTCTTGAAATCCTTATGACACCAATAAAAAATGTCTCATGAGGGTGAAATAAGAGTACACAAACCGCAGGGCAGCTTTGTGGCGAGCTGAATGTGCGTGGCGACACTGCGGTCCCGATGCCTCAGAGAGTCGGTCAGGGCCTCGTCTCCCGCTTGCCTTCACTGGCCGGCGGGAGTGGAACACCAAGAGCGCCCGCAGGACTCTCAACTCTGTCTTGCCTTAATCGGCCGGCCAGAGGGAGGTCGCCAGAGCTTGTACGCTCGGGGGTGGAAGTGTCATTTTCAAGGGCATAACTACGGGGAAACCCGCTCACGGGCCTTCTTCGTGATGGTGAAACCGGCGCCGCACCGCTCGACACCCCAAGCTGCTCACACCCATGTTGCTCCCTGTCGCCTGTTTGGCTGTATGCCTGTGGCGGCCAGAAGGGGGCCCATCTAGTGAGTGGCGAGTCACCGCCTGCCCATTTGTCCGTGTGTTTTTACCATGTACCATAAAAATAAATAAATAAAAATGAAAATTCTTGATGTCTTGTACTCCTTGATCACAACCGCCTCACGCTCTATCCTGGAATCGGTGGAAAGTACCTGTGGCTTATGCAATTCTATCCAGTGATTTGGTCCTGATTCCAACATAAGCTCAGCGATAGGAGACTTGTAAACTTGGCGGTTTTTTACTGCAGCGATACGACCCTGTCGGCGATTGTCCTTTTCATCTGTCCGATATAGGAATTACCGCAACTTCAATCCACCTTGTACACGCCAGGTGTTTGGAGCGGAATAACATCCTTTGCCGTTCGTAAAAGCTTCGAAACCTTGGAGTGCGGACTGTATACAGTCTTAATGGAGTTATTCTTCAATACTGTTCAAATTTTGTCCGTAATTCCTTTGATGTACGGCATGAAAACTGGCACTCTGTCGGCATTTACCTCTGGTCTCCTGCTCCTTGGACGTTGAAGGTTATTCTTGTATCCGTTGCTTCTTAGTACCTATCGAACGTGTGCAAGTTCACCCTCTAAATCTTCTGTGTGTATTTTGCTCTGTTTGTTAAAGAAGCTACAACGGACTGTAAGTGGCGCGGATGATGGTGCGATAAAGCATGTAAATACCTATCCGTGTGTGTAGGTTTTCGGTGAATGAGAATGAGTGAGCTAGATGAGAAAAAAAAAATTCTCACCGAAAGCTTCACATCAAGACAAGCCAAGAAAACTAAATAAAATGTTAGTACCAGTAAATAATTTACGCGATTAAGTTCTGAAAAATATTTAATGACTCATATACATTCCAAGCTTAGTTTTGGAAGTGAGGCCGAAAATATTGTTTTTTTTATTCCTATTACCGCCTACTGCTTTTGCATAGCAAATTATGTTTTGAGTAGCATAAGCTATTTGCCCGTGACTTCGTTCGCGTGAAAAAAATTTGAAAAACAAAAATACCATATGTGATAATTTTTTCGAAATAAAAAGTAGCCTATGTGCTATTCCAGAGTATCGCTGTGACAAATTTTAGCCAGACCGTTCAGCCGTTTTGGCATGATTGAATAACAAACATCAATCCATACATCCAAATTGTATGACTGGCCTTTTGTCTAGTGGGTTCGATTCCCACCCAGGATAAAACTTTGTGTGATGAGCACGATGGTCTATTCGGTGTCTGGGTGTTATTTATCTATAATATGTATATATTTAGAAATATATAAGTATGTTTATCAGTTGTCTGATTACCATAGTACATGCTCTGCTTAGTTTGGGATCAGATGACTTTGTGTGAGTTGTCCCAAGATATTAAATTATTAAACTCTTGCATTTTTCATATTAGTATAGATGTATTATTTTTTGTAAATGTTATTCTAGTTAATAGATCCAGAGACTGGTAAAGAAATCACGGAGCCAAATGTGACAGGAGAGATGTGGACAGCAAAAGGCATGCCTCGATTTACTGTAAGTACCTACCTATCTTCCTTTTTTTGGACTTCACTGTTTTACGGTAAAAAAAAAAAAAAAAACAGAAAGATCTGTATTTTTTTTTTTTAAAGGACGTCTCCCGCTTTAGGGTTCAAGCCCTGTGTCGCGGGGGACTTTACAAACATACAAGTCACGGACATAAAGTACACCCAGACTCGGAACAACAATTTGTGGATCACACAAAGTGGTGTTCCGTGTGGGAATCGAACCTACGACCTCTTGCGTAGCAGTCGGACACACTTCCACTGCGCCACAGAGGCAGTCAGTCATAGTGTGTTTTATAAAACAAAATAGAAGATGAAGCACACGTCGGGCAATAAACAAAGGTATCTAGCCTTAAAATATAATATTTACGCGATTAAGACCCGTAGCTTATAAAATTATGTAAGATGAAGCACATCAAAAATTTAAATTCTCCTGATTGATTTAGTTCCCGTATAGGCTAGGATCCTGTGAACATTTTTGAAAGTGATTATTCTATCAGGTTGGATTTTTGTGTGTAGCTTCGTTTTGCTGAGAAGCCAAACTTTATGTCTATGAAAAAATGAAGCTACTCACGAAAATTTAGCCTGATAGTAATCATATTCAAAAATATTCCCGGAATCCTAGTCTAGTTTGATTCACAGTTCCCGTGTAACTATTAGGTAAATCTAAATATCTATTAATACGTGAAGCAAAATGAGTATGAAAGTTGTAGAAAATTCTCACACTTTTTAAGTTTATATAGTAAAGGAGTGAGGAATGCTAATATTTAAATAAATATATATTTACTAGCTGACCCGCGCACCTTCGTCTGCGTAAATTCTCCCTTTTTTCTTCCTTTTTTTTTACAACATTTTTCATTGCTGCTCGTATCCTATTGGTCGTAGCGTGATGTTATAACCTATAGCCTTCCTCGATAAATGGGCTATCCAACAATATTTTTTTTTTATATGCGGCCCAGTAGTTCCTGAGATTATCGCGTTCAAACAAACAGACTCCTAAGGGTATGAAAAATAGATGTTGTCCGATTCTCAGACCTACCCAAAATGCACACAAAATTTCATGAGAATCGGTCGAGCCGTTTCGGAGGAGTTTAACCACAAACACCGCGACACGAGAATTTTATATATTAGAGAAATAATTAATTAATATAATAATAAATTAATTAAGGTCGAATTTTGACTGCGGGGGACCACTAGTTCCATTAGATAGGAACTAATCTGTGATTTGTAATTTTTTTTTTTTTTTTTTTAATAAAAGATAACTAGACTATGGAATAAATAAAAGATAACTACAACGTGGGTTTAAGTCCCACATTACTAGCAATCTTGTTAACCCCTCCAGCTAAGCTCAAAGGCTTGTGTTAGGAGTGGGTTCACGTCGGTAGTATAATGGGTAGGATTCGAACCCGCGACCTCACGATTGCGAGTCCGATGCCTTAGTCATTAAGCTACCGCCGCCGCTTTTAAAATGACGAGTGTAGGTCTAAGCTGGTGTAAACAGTGTCAGATATTCTTCCATGTACTGTGTTTCGGTTGAAGGGCACTGTAGCAAGTGTAAATACTGGGCAAATGACTTATGAGCTAATCTCGTGTCATGTGTGATATTCAAATATTTGCCAAACAAGGATTTGTATGTCACTGATACTGTTATGGGTGACGCGTGACGTGCGACCATCAGACGACTGCAAATGCGATGCTCTTTATTTTTTTGATAAAAAAAACCGTGTTTCTCACGGTATTTATAATTTTTAGCTCATATCCAAAGATATAAGCTACCATTAATAAAGTATTAGCAAGATTTTTTAAATCCTGTTCGTAATTATTTACCTATGGTAATATGATTAACACCCTTTTATTAGCTTCATACGTACTTATAATTGTATGTTAGTATATAACGGAATCATTGAACGTGTTTTTAACCCACTTCAAAACGTCGGATATAATTGAAACTTCGCACACACATCAAGGAACGATGACAATACAATACGATAAAAAGCGATTTTTAAAAATTCATTCCCTAAGGGGGTAAAATAGTGGTTGTAAGTATATGAAACTCCTACAGTTTTGAAGTTAGATGTTTGGAATTTCGTATTTGGATTATTGGTTTAAAATAAAGAAAACATGTTTCAGCGTTTTTGAAAAATCAACCCCCAAGGGGGTAAAATACCAGCTAAAAATGAAAAATAAATAGATCAAAAAACAAAACACACTTTTGTAAATAGCTGTACTAAAAAGTAAAAAATATTCTTCTATATGTTTAAAAAATAGAGTTATTAAGAAAAAAATCTGTTTATGATAAAAAAAAACGGAAGCGTTGTGACGATATTAATTTATAATCAACCCACGCATTTTTACGATAAACTGTTTTTTTTTTTTCAATTATTAGTTGACCCCAAATACCTCCAGTATTTATCCTTACAGACCCATGATGACAATCCTTGACTATTCTTCCAGGAATACTACAACAATCCAATAGAGACCGCAAATGCCTTCACAGAAGACGGTTGGTACAAAACTGGAGATCTACTTTATCTGGACAAAGAAGGCAACTATTACTTCGTAGAACGACTCAAGATGCTTATTAAATACCGCAATTATCATGTAAGTGGTGTATGTTTACTACAAATATTTAGATATACCTAGCTACCGGCCACAGTTGTGAGCACAGGTAATAAGCTCATGCTCATACAGATAATAGTAATAAATCATTCCAAAACATCATTACAAAGGGGCTTCTAAACGGGCCATATTTTACTGCAATATGTGGCTGCACGACTACTAATTGCTCGGCCATCACAAAATAGTGTAGCAATATGTCTGCAATAGTAAGCCCCATGATGCATAATACTAAATGGGCTACACAATCCGGCAAAAATGGCTGACGAAATCACGCATTATAACTAGCAACAATTTGGCATGACAGTTTTTCATTTTTACACGTTTTGACTCCCATTTTCAGGACATCCTTTTTGATATAACCTTAAAACAACATGACACTTGACAACACAATTATCTAAATATGGCAATAAATCACGGCGTTTGCCATAACAATAGAGAGCGACTGAAATGAAGATAAAACTGGCCGGACAATATTGCAGAAAATAGATCGATCAGCGATCATCGTACAGCAACCTTTAAAAGCAATATCGGCCATATGTGGCCATATCAAACATTGTTTCGCCATTGCTTGTAATTTTGCCGGCCACTGTATTGCAGCCACTGTATTGCAGCCACTGTATTGCAAACATGGCCCGTTTAGAAGCCCCTTTATAATGATGTGTACACATTTTGTTGCATCTGCTGGCCCAGGTTGAAATAAATTGAATTTCTCTTCATTTTCATTTGATTCAACACTGGTACACCAGCCACCACCGCCAAAAAAAGCTGTTTCAGTCGAGTCTGAGGGGGAGGCAAGTGCCCGTGTTGCCCCTCCCCCCTTGTAATCCGCGCCTGTACCTACTTAATTCTCCTTCCCACAGATAATATCCAACGAGATAGAAGAAGTAATACGCGAGCTTCCCGGCGTGGTCGACGTGAGTGTGACGAGTGTGCCTCACAAGGAGGATGGAGACCATCCAGTAGCTTGTGTCGTGAGGAGGAGGGGTGCCAATGTTACTGCGCAGGAGATTGAGGAGCTTGTCGCTAGTATGTATAGGATCGGTTTTTACCCGACTGCGCAAGAAGGAGGGTTATTAGTACCTATAACAAATTTTAAAAATTGAGGCAACAATCATTAAGGAAAATACAAAGAAGAGGATGTCTTGATCCCACGTATACCGATGATGCCAACGGATTTACCATTCGATTTTGAACGTTTACAATTTCCAGTACCAGGTCTTTGCGATGACCATAAATAAATCTCAAGGCCAGTCGTTGGAAGTTTGCGGATACAACTTGGAGTTTCCCTGTTTCGCGTATGGACAATTATACATCGCGTGTTCGCGCGTCGGAAAACCGTCATATTTATTTATTTACACATCACAAAACAAAACAAAAAATTTAGTTTATCAGAGAGCTTTAAATTGATTAAGAGACTGTATTTTATCTGTGTGTCTGTCAATATCAAATTGAAACCTTATAAATAGCCAGTATTTCAGGAAAATTCCATATTTCTCATTCATACCGAGCATTTTTTTTTTTATATTTACGGAATTTCTTTTGTTTGATTTAAGTTTATTTTATACAGACCTTTAGGTATTTTATCGATTGAGGCAGTACGAAGTATGAAGCCGGGTCAAATAGTTAGTTGCATTTCGTTAAAAAAATTTTTTGTGATGCAACGATTATGGTTTTTACTACAAGCTACATGGCACATAGCACAACTAAAAGCCATAATCATTGCAATATAAAAGTCATTTTTAATAACAATTTTATTTGCGGTTGGTAAATTAATCGCGGCCTATGTTGATGTATGGGGGTAATAGTTTTCCAACGGCAAAGTTAAGTTTGTGATATTTAACACCTGTTTTTTTTCACTAACCTACCACTATATAAAGTTGTCTTATACATAAAGTTGGGCGTCTCGACAAAACGAAGCAACCATGTCAATTCTTGCTCGATATGTATCATTTTAAAATTTGTTCTAGGGAACCCGTACTATTTATTTTTGGAGTGTATGTATGTTTGTATGTATCCGACTGCTACGCAAGATGTCGTGGGTTTGATCCCCACACAGGATTAAAACTTTGTGTGATGAGCACTATGGTTTATTCTGTGTCTGGGTGTTATTTATCTATAATATGTATGTATTTAGAAATATTTAAGTATGTTTATCAGTTGTCTGGTTGCCATAGTACAAGCTCTGCTTAGTTTGGGATCAGATTACGTTGTGTGAGTTGTAACAAGATATATTTTATATATTATATTATGTATATTTCTTTGGCACGCTCTAGAAGTTTTAAAAAGCGATGGTAGCCTAACGGCTAAGGCATCGGTCTCGCAATCGTGAGGTCGCGGTTTCAAATCCTACCCATTATACAATCGACATAAACGCACTCCTAACACAAGCCTTTGAGCTTAGTTGGAGGGGTTAAAAAGATTGCTAGTAATGTGGGACTCTATCCCGTAAAAAAAAAAGAGAAAACAAGAGAGCCTAAATGATGGATTTTAACTTGAGAGGTAGATTCGTCTCAGTTGTGAGAGTGACACTGGGTACGTCATTAATAGAAAAAATAAAATGGCGAATTTTTGGAGACACAAAAAAAACAGTTATTAAGTAGATAATTGTAAGCGGTCGAATTTTTTTGTTTTTTAATATTATTGAATATTTTGCACTTTAGGTAATTAGTCCATCTATTGTGGTGGTTCCCAAGCTTTTTCAGTACTTTCAAAGTCATTTTTCGCCCAACATTGGTCGTATGTGTCACTCGCTCGGCCGACGAATTCAAAGAAATAACAACATTGCCCCAAATGTAATGACCTCGCACGAGGTTGGGGGGGGGGGGGGTTATACCACCTTTGTCCCTCAAAGAATAACTGTTTTAACCCGTGGAGGTAATCCACAAGTTGGGAACAAAAAGATCTATAGGAACGTAGGATGCGTTCGTCGAGAGTATTATATTAACGGGGTCGTCCACCAGGATCCCTTAGCCCGATCCCCCAGGGGATCCTCGAGTGGGGTCGAGAGTTCGAGACGCGTTTAACATTCTGTTATGTGTTCTGTGCGAGCTAAAGCTATTTACACTAGCTAGATAGCGTCTTCGGCCCATCCTACCGTGGTCTAAAATTATTAATTACTAGCTGTGCCCCGCGCTGTTACCCGCGGTTTATTAGCCTATGTGTTAATCCAGGGTGTCAGCTAACTCTATACCAAATTTTATTAAAATCACTCCAGCCGTTTAGCCGTGAAGAAGTAACAAACATACACACTCATTTACTCACAAACTTTCGCCTTTATAATATTAGTGTGACTATTATTTCAATTTATAAACCTAAGCCATTTACGTAACGGTCGACTAAGTATTATAATTAACATCTCTTTTCTTTTTGTAATCGATTCCAGCTGTCTGCAAACCATATTTGATATCATTATGATACACATACTGGACAAACACTTTCACGCGAAGATTATTTTATGAATCCACAAATCGGTTTGCCATTTATTGAAAGTAAGCACTAGCTGTCCCGCGCAACTTCGTCTGCGTAAATTTTCCCCGTTTTTGAAACATTTCATATTGCTGCTCCGCTCCTATTGGTTGTAGCGTGATGTTATATAGCTTATAGCCTTCCTCGATAAATGGGCTATCCAACAGTGAAAGAATTTATCAATTCCGACCTTTAGCTCCTGAGATTACCGAGTTCAAACAAACAAACCCTTTATAATATTAGTATAGATTATTCTACGGGTCTTAATCGCGTGAATAATTTAAGGTAAAATACCTTGTTTATTGCCCGACGTTTTGACCGTATTGCAACGGCCGTGGTCACGGGTCAGTCTACTCGTAGTATATATACCCATAGTGTACAAATCGCGAAAGTTTATCAACATTTATTATTAAGCATGTTCTTTATATGCATGTGTTATTTATTTATTTACATGTACTTAGCTATGTTTTATTTTTTTATATTTTATAATATACGGGGTGTAACAGAAAGGTGTGGTCAAATGCCATAGTCGATTGTTGTAAGTCATACTTTTATTAATTAATAACTTTTTCATTCATAAATAAATGAATGAAAAAAATATATATTTTTTTTCAGGGTACTTCGATTTTGATAAAATTAGGTATGTGCACTCAGTATCATGGGCACATACCAACCCTTGAATATGACCACACCTTTCTGTTACACCCTGTATGTGATTATGATTTATTTTACAACACAACAATGCACCAACCGAATTAATAAACAAACTATTCTTTTCAGGCAAATTATCAGACTCTCAAAAGTTAAGAGGAGGTGTGGTGTTCATGGATGAAATACCGTTGACATCAACGGGGAAGGTGGCTCGAGGGAAACTACAACAGTTGGTGTTAACCGCACATAGGGAATAAGGATTACAATAAACTAGCTCTTTCTAGGTTCTAACTCAAATATCTTTATTTCGTAAAACCAAACCAATGCTTATTTAAAAATGTCAAATAAATAAATACCTAATAAAATAATGAAATATGTCTGAAAAAAAACTCCAAGTGTAGAGCTGATGAGAAGAAGCTGCCAAGTAATATATAGGCCACTCTTTTAAATTTATTTATTTTTGTAAAAAAAGTTCTGCATCGAATCTTAGATTATTTTTTCAAAGATTTTACTAAGTGTAAGTAGTACCTAGTTTTATATTATCTGTGGTAGTACTGATATGGGTCTAAAATTAGTGGGATCAGACATACCTACTACCTGATTTATACAATGGTATTACTTTACTATATTTCATTAACGGCCGGTCTCAATACTCTAACTATCGATGGCTTTGCCTACTGGAGTTATATATTTGACATAAGCTCCATACAAAATATGTCAAAATTCTACCTCTAGTAGCCACATCCATCGTTATGTAGGTTATTAAGACCGGCCGTTAGTCAGAAAACACACCACAATCTGTAGACTTATTAAATACTAGCTTTTGCCCGCGGCTCCGCCCGCGTGCATGTCGGTTATCGCGATAAATACTATCCTATATCCTTCACCGAAACTCAAACTATCTCCATACCAAATTTCATCTAAATCTGTTTAGCTGTCTGAGCGTGAAAGCGTAACAAACAGACAGACAGACAGAGATACTTTCACATTTATAATATTAGTATGGAAAATAACTAAGTCCTGTGCATTAACAGACATTATAGACTTAATAATCACAACTGAATTATTTTAGAGGCCGTTAGTCTTTTAAGATTAATAGAATTAAAAGCTTTTATGACATCTGTACCTATGTGAAACATAGATAGGTTCCGCTGCAGTTGGTGATGAGTTTATTGACTTTGTAGTGATGACCGGAATGTCACTAAAGAATTGTTCAAAAGCAATGAGGAGATAATCGCGATCGCGTCAACTTCACTCCGTACTTGTCAAAATTGTACCGCTAGCAACAAAAACTCCCAAGTCGAGTAGAGTACGTATGTGTATTATGGTAATGGAACGGACGTAATATTTATTTTCTTTGAACTATGTAGGTACCTTCCTAACATTTTTCTTTATTAAAATATTATTAGTATTCTTTATTGTTCAATAAACACGAAACAGAAATAAGTAAATAGGCAAAATATAAGAATATTCTACACTTTCAGACGTAATATTTTTTTAAAAAACATAATAAATAGTAAAATACAGTACTTATAAATAGTTCATTAGAGTAGGTAGGTACTTCTGTGTAATACCACAGATAATATAATACTATACTAGTAGTAATACTAATGACACCTTTTTACGAATCATTTTATTGCTGTCCTTACGTTACACAATGAAGTTGCAGTCGTATTGCGAATCAAAATATCATCATGACAGTTATCAACTCATTTGAAATGCATAGTACAATTTTTTATTGATTTCGGTAAAGTATCATGGTGTGATCCTCCTCCCGTGAATATTCGACTAACTCGATCGGCATCCAGTATAAGTTTTTTGCAATAGTAGTTGTATGAGCTCCTAGTTTTAGCAATAGTAGCTCGCGCACCACGGATAGCCCCCCCCCCCTCCCCTACTAAGATCGTCTTTTTTTTAAATCATAAATCGGCAATGTCGAACCAGTTTTGTATAATATGTGAAGTGTCACTCAGTGTTCACCGGTTAATATTCATAACTTAACATAACTTAATATTAAAAATTTGTTGAATGTAAGGTTCATTATTTCGGTCTACAGAGCATATTACATATTTATTATTGAATGTTCCTTTAACCTATTTACAACTGGTTTTGTAAGAATGCTAATGGCGGCTGCGCCCGCCATTGCTACGCTTGTATTACCTATTAATGAATGTTATCCATGTATATAATATAAATAATTAGAAGGTGATTGGAAAATATAAATAATTTTAAATGATTCAAACAGGCAGTTTTTTTTTCCAAGTAAATCTTTTAAAATTATTTGAATACGTATATATTTAGTAAGTAAATATAAACAAAAAAATAGTATTACATTTTCTTAAATGGTTTTTATTTATTTTTGCTTTACCGTACCTACTTACTAAAATCTCTATAGCACTATCCTATTGAAGGCACCACGAGCCAATGACAGGCTGCTATCTACGTGATCTTAATTTGAAATTTTATTCTTTCTAAATTACATAATGAGTATAAAAACTTATTAAACAATAATTACTACAATCTACATTTATTTTTATTTCATTTTTTTCTTATACTTTATTAAATATTTTTTTTGGATTATTTTTTTACATTTTCACTAGAACTAGTCATCACAACTCTTTATGATATTAGACAAAATTCTTAGATAAATAAATACAAATTGTGTGGGTTACGGCGGTATCTCCACTAAAGTATCAAAATCTACTGTTGGCAACTCTGTCTGTGATCATCTTAGTCATTTATTTAACCTTTGCGTATATTAGGCAGGGTTCGGCTTTTAATCTTTGACATTATTTAGTTTATTAGGAAATTTATTTCATTTTATTTGCTCACCAACAATTGTTAACACTTGATCAGTGTTAACAATTGTTGGTGTACAAAAGTAGATGGCTTTTATGTAACTTAAACTAGTGTTACAATTTTTAGAGGTAAACACCACATCAGCTTACAATAATGTGTTTTGAAATTAAAGAAAACAAAATCTGAAATAGTAATGGAAGTAACAAAATGAATTTAAAAATAAAAAAAGGAACTATAATATAAAGTATTCTCATAAACAACTATCTTAATTTTTTTTTCTTCATTAATTTTCAGCATGAGACTGAGTTTACAGAGCTTATTATTATTAAGTAAGTCAGCGTGCACATCAATGAGGTCACTGTAGCTATTTAGCAGTTTACAAACACGAGGAACAGCAGAGTTTGCACCGAGTACAGTGCGCCGAAATGGTGGACAGAGGGGGTAACTGGGGCGCACGGGTATCTAGCAGTTAGTCGAAGCTTTATTTTGCTTAACAATTGGGCGCAGTCCAATTTACTTTGTAGTATCTTCATCAGGCAAAGGAAATCTATAATTTGACCGTGATTTTCCAGTGATATCATTATAAAGTGCATCAATCTAGTTGCGTCCGATGATATTTTTTTTTACAATACCAGAGGAATACGCTAAATGCCAAAGTGTGTGTCCTCCAAACAGTGCTGCAATATTCGAGTATATTGCGTACTAAACAGTTATAGACTAAAATTTTAGTTTTAATGTGCCTAAACAAAGCAACGACGTTTCTTATGACAAAACCTAGTATTCTGGAAGACTTTTTATTAATGCTTTTCATGTGAGGTATGAAAGTAAGTTTCCTGGCGAATAGTACGCCTAGGTCCCTGATTTGTTCACAAGGTATGATGACGACACCAGTTTGGTATTTCTGGTAAACTTGACACGATAACACTTTTTTGTGTTAAAGATCATGTCATTATTCACGCAATAATCAGCCAGACAGTCTAGATCCTTTTAAAGCAATTTCAAGATAAAGATATTAAATAAGATAGGGCTAGTATGAGACCTTGTGGCACCCCTGATATGGCTTTGCAAGAGATGGATGGAAGCTATTCACTACGACAAAAAAGACGCGATTCTCTAGGTAAGACGTTTTACGAAAATCTTTTGATTAGACCTTGCATCTGTTTACTCTAGGTTTAATTTATTTAATTTTAATGTGTTCTTCGTAATTGGCGTATTGTTCAGTCTACATTGTAAACAATAAAATTATTGTCAACTGTGAAGAACCTATGATGAGATAAAAAAAATTAAGACTTAAACCAATAAACTAAAAGGCTACCTGTGATACCGTATGCTATAAATGTTGATAAACTTTCGCGATTTGTACACATTATTAAAATATATATATTACGGGTATTAATCGCGTGAATAATTTAAGGTAAAATACCTTGTTTAATGCCCGACGTTTCGACCGTATTGCAACGGCCGTGGTCACGGGAAGGATGTCTATCACGTACAGTACTTACCATCGATGGACCCATTTTTATCCACTGTTTTTCCATATAACAGATGAACTTTGTCAATTACGTTCGTCTCCGGGGCTATTTCTTTTATATATTGCCAGGCTTCATTTATTTTGGTTACAGTCATTAATGGTAAATTTGCACACATTCGAACTACTTTGCGTTGATCTCTGGCAGTTTTCCACACGGCTCTGTTATAATGAAAGTAACAGCCAGATATATCAAAATCAGGGTAAATAGTCTTGTTTAAGTATTTTCCGTGTTGTTGGGCAGAAGTACAAAAATCACGGGCACAACATTGGTGGATTTGGTACACGTGCCAATATCGACGTGTAGAGTGAAAAGTTTTGACGCCCTTTTAAAGGTTCCATCTCCAAAGTTCACAAATTTAATAGAAGAACTTAGAAACCGTCTTGCAGATAAGGTCGCAAATACTACTATCCTCTCATCTTCCCCGTCCTCCATTACGAGAAACTCGTTTTGAAATATAGACATTCAAAATTTCAGGCAATTCGGGACAAATTCGTTTTGAAATATAGGCTTATTGGTATCAGTCATTGTGAGATTAAGTCGTACCGATATCAGACATTTTGGATATATAATTCTAACCTAGCTAGATCGATTTATCGACCCCGAAACGCCCTGCATACTAAATTTTAAGATAATCGCGGGAGGATATACATATATATATATATATATATATATATATAATCTGAATCTCGGCAACGGCTTTTCATTTTAAAAACGTCGTTTTGTCTTTTTTTTCAGGCAGTAAATAACTGCTACAATATCATTAGAATACGATGATTAATTTCGCCGCGCTTTTACTATGCTTTAATAGCTTCGGTGGGAAACGGGCGGTCCACAGAGTAGAAGACCCCGGTTCGAATCTGAATGAATATTTATTTTTTTCTTTTTTATTATATTGAATTTCGTGATTATTTTTTTCCCTTTTTTATTTTAATTTTTGTAATTTTATTTGTGCTTTATTATTTCATATTTTTTTATTATTATGTCGGTAAGATCGAAAAATATTATTCAAATTTCATCAGTATGTCATCTGTATCTAAATATAATTTCCAAAAAACACGATTTACCAAAAACAGGGCAGTGTAGGGTTCCGCAACCGTTGCCGTACCAAAAAAACCGATTTGAATAATTGCACCAGCAAAAGAGCGTATGTTCATGGCACATCGGGCGGTCCCTAAACCAGAAGACCCCGGTTTGAGTCCAGATGATTATTTTTTTCCCTGTTTAGGGTTCCATAGCCAAAATGGCAAAAACGGAATGCTTATAGTTTCGTCATGTCCGTCTGTCTGTCTGTTTGTCGATTAAATTTGGTGAAATGGTGTCTTTTAGTTGCCACTACTTAGTTTGATAGCTTAATAATAGACATTAATATTTTTAGGGGGGCATTCCTTACATGTAACTGAAACAGAAGCTGAAACATTTTTTTTAGCAAACATCAACATGTGGCACATCATCCGACAGATCTTTTAAAAACATATTAGGGTTTATAATAAACTTATATTACACATGAATATTTTTGGAAATAATCGCTCCGAAAATTGAAAAAAATTGTGTCCTCCCCCCGTGTCAAAAAATATGAAAAAAAAAAAACAAAAGGTAGCGCTTATCAAATAAGATTTACCGTCATTGTCGAAAACTGTGTTTCTCAACAAAAGAGCGTAAGTGACATGAACATACGCTCTTTTGCTGGTGCAATTACGCAAATCGGATTTTTTCATACGGCTACGGCTCCGGAACTCTAGAGCATGGTCCGACATGCTTTTGCCCGTTTTTTTAACGTTAGGTAGCCTATTATATATATTTTAAAAACGTGAAAGTTTCTACTACTGATCTAAGACATCTCTTTTGGCCTTTAAATACAGTCTCAATATTTGTTGAATTGCCCCAGTATATGATGCCATATCGCATGGTAGCTGTGACGTATGCATGATATGCTGTAAGTAGAGTCTCCTGGTTTACTATCTTAGACAAATTGTACAGAGCATATGAGTACTGACTTAGTCTTTTGGTAACATTATCCGTTTGAGTTTTCCATGTCATATCACTGTTTAATTCGAGCCCTAGAAACCTAGTTGATTTTGCTTCGGAAATCATTCTATCATCATATGTTATCCGTGGTTTTACGTGATTTGTCTTTTGCTCAAATTACATTATTTCATTTTTAGTCTAGTTTTGTCTAGTTTTATCCGAAGATTATTTGCCGTTAGCCAATCAATTAATGATTTAGGACAGTTATTATTCTCTCCTTCGAGTGTTAAATAATTATTGGAACTAAATAGTACAGTAATGTCGACTGCAAATAACACCATTGAATGATATGTACTGTAGGCATATCGTTTATGTAAATTATAAAAACTAGTGGTCCCAGTATACTACCTTGAGGTACTCCGTACTTTGTTGAATAGAGCTGCTACAGGTTTTCTATTGTCTATATTGCTAATGATTTTTCCATTTAATATATAAATTGCCATGTTAATATTTTTGTTTTTTCTAAAGCCGTATTGTTCATTAACTAAAAAATGAGAACATGTTATTATAAATGACTTTTTTCAATATTTTTGAAAATATTGGAAGTAAGGCAATCGGTCTGTAATTAACTGGGTCCTCTATGTCACCTTTCTTAAGTAAAGGTTTTATTACAGAGAGTTTTAGTCGCTCTGGAAATAGGCCCCATTATATGCATGCGTTAAAAATGTAGCTGAGTATGGGCGCTACGATATATGATACAGATTTGATTATTTTGGTTGTGATACCATCGTATCCACAACTATTTGTATTATTTAAAGAACTAATTATTTTAATAATGTCGTTAGGAATTGTAGGCGTTAAGAATATTGAATTGCAATTTGTGTTAAATGTCATATAAACTATTACTGTTAAAATTTGATGTGTCAATTTGATCAATAAAGTAGTCATTAAAAGCTTGAGCTATGCATTGTTGATTACTTATAAATTCATTACAAATTTTAATTCTATTTATTCCTTCTATCGGCTTATTATTACTTTTATTAATATTTATTATTTGACTCGTGCCTTTTTTGTTAGATAAATTATAGTTTTCAACCTTTTCGAATACATTTTAAAACGATTTTTATTTTTAGAATTGGGAGTTTTACGAAACTGCCAAATCATTTGACGTTTGCGCTGGCAACACAATTTAATTCCTTTACTTAGCCAATTCCCTTTTTTTTGCACTAATTCTTATTCTCTTATGCGGAAAACAAATATCATAGTAGCATTTTAAACTGTTATAGAACTTGTTGAATGCTTCATTTGGGTCACTAATGTTGAAAATATCATTAAAGGACAAACTTTGTAAGCATTTTTCAAACTTGGAAGTATTCTCATCGCTATATTTCCGCTTTAATACGTACAAGTACGGAAGGACACTAGACGCCTTAACAGGACACCTTATAATTTGCGCGGTGTGATCTGACACATCCAACTCGGTAATTACACATTTACTACTCCTGATGTTATGAATAATATTGTCTATGCAGGTGCCACTACATAAACGTGTGGGTTCGCGCACTCCTACTGTCATGTTATAGCTATTCAATATATTTTCTAATTCAAAAAGGGAAAAAAATAATCATAAAATTCAAATAAAAAAGAAAAAATATATTCATTCGGATTAGAACCGGGGTCTTCTACTCTGTGGACCGCCCGTTTCCCACTTATGCTATTAAAACATTGTGGCATCGCGGCGAAATTAACTTTCGTATTCTAATGATATTGTAGCAGTTTTTCATTGCCTGAAAAAAAAGATAAAACGACGTTTATTTAAAAATGAAACCTAGCTAGATCGATTCATCGCCCCCGAAACCCACTGCATACTAAATTTTAAGAAAATCGCGGGAACCGTTGCCGAGATTCAGATTATATATATATTTATATACAAAAATTGCTCATTTAAAGATATAAGATAAGATAAGATAATAATATATATAAGATAAGATATTTGAACGTTAACATTTAACAGTACCTAATAATAATTAACCATGTCAACACTCCGAATGGAATGCTAATACTGAGGTAAATAAATATCTGATAATGAATTAGTTATTTTTAGAAATCGACCGACTAGTTGACTAGTCGCCTAGTCTCTATCAAAACAACCGACTACCTAGTTGAATAAGCGGACTAGTCCATACTAATTTTATAAATGTGAAAGTAACTCTGTCTGTCTGCCTGTCTGTTACGCTTTCACGCTCAAACAGCTAAAGGCTAGCTTTGGTATGGAGATAGTTTGAGTTCCGGGGAAGGACATAGGATAGTTTTTATCGCGATAACCGACCGGGCGGAACCGCGGGAAAAGCTACTTTTCTATAAGTTTAATTTTCGTTCAAACTGTATTGATTTTACTGACAGAATTGTATTCTGGGGTAGGGAAAATTTCATTGTGGGGTAGGGAGAATTTCATTCTGGGGTAGGGAGAATTTCATTCTGGGCGCACATCAATAAATAAATAAAAAAACGAAAAAACAGACATCACATCTAAACTACTTAAATTACCTACAATAAAACTTTATGTACTTACAGAATTTCTTAGGCATCTATAAGTACATGGCTTATGAACTATGTGTTTATATAATTAGGTAGGATAATAAAATCATTAATCTTATTCTTTACTTTTATTCCTGTTCACTTTTTTTTTTAAATTTTCATTAATTTTTTTGTACCATACCTACTTACTTATTTTTAATTCTTATAAAAATATTTTTTTATTCTCTACAAGATGACGTCAGTACTATATTCTTCAAGTCGTCGTGGGAAAGTTTACCAGCTTTAACATACGGCAGTTGCTTCAAGAATATTACGCCCCCTCTTAACTTGTAGGATTCTGGTAGTTTACCTGAAATACAAAGATAATAATGTATTCAATAAATTTATCTAATACTAGCTGTCCCGCGCAAACCGTTCACAAACAGCCGAGCAGCACATTCACATCCATTCACACGCTCGCCACGGCGCGGGTGATTCACGCTGAGGTCATAAATCCAAAAATGTCATTAGTTTATTTCGTTTTAACATGTCTTTAACTGATTCACTATTAAATTACCCTCTAAAAACCACAAATTCTAATACAATTAATTAAAATGATCTTATGGGTATCGAAAGTCAGAACATTTGGAACGTAGTCCTGTGAGAGTCGACGCAATCTGATCAATTTGTTTTGGAGTGTAATATTTTTTCCGACTATTTGCTTGTAAGTTTAATATTGAGGTGAAAGAACAAGACATGTAATCAAATAATTTATGAGATAAATATTAATATGTGTTTTGTTTGTATTTTATATGTTTTTTTTTAAATCAGGGTAGATTTTTCGAATACATTTATTTCATTTGCCTCTGTGGAGCGGTGGGAGTGTGTCTGACTGCTACGCAAGAGGTCGTGGGTTCGATCCCCAACCAGGATAAAACTTTGTGTAATGAACACGATGGTTGATTCTGTGTCTGAGTGTTATTTATCTATAATATGTAGGTATTTAGAAATATATAAGTATGTTTATCAGTTGTCTGGTTTCCATAGTACAAGCTGTGCTTAGTTTGGGATCAGATAGCGTTGTGTGTGTTGTCCCAAGATATTATATTATTATTATTATACTCTGTAACAAGTGATTTATGGATTACACTCTGTAACGAGTGATTCGTGTGTGAAACTGATTGTAAGCCTTAAATTATTACCCTGAACCCAAAAGTAGTGCTAAACAAACTTGAGTTGTTTATGTTGTGAAGTGTACAAACAATAGTATATTTACTGAGCTTCTTAGTATTCGAATAGTCATCAAAATAAAGTAATAATCTGTACATAAAAATAAGTTTGTTTACAAAATTAGAAAACGCGTACACCTACCCACCCAGTTTAACTTCTTTGAGCGCGTTCCAGATCCCAAAAATTACATTTGTTAAGACATTAAGCATTCGTCAAAAAACCCTTGCTACACGTACCAATACCATTTCATTGTTGCAAACAGTGAAAAAAATATATATATATATATATTTACAAAACAGTTAAGAGGGCTTACTTAAATAATATGGACTCGGATAGTAATAATATCACACATCGTAATAGGCCCGGCAGAATAAATTCGTACAATGATTTATCAAACTTAGCAGACACTGGCGATAACTTAATGTCAGACACCACTATGCTGAGTATTCCTAATAGCTTTCCAGAAAATAGCGAAGTAATAAATTAATTAAATTTAAAATTGCAATCACTATCCGCAGAACTACAAAGTGCGAACCAAGAAGTTGAAAACTTGAATGAAGAAAATTTTCAACTCAAAGCTTGTTTACAGAATGCTCATAAAACAATAGAAGCATCCGAAAAAAAATTGTTTAACATCTGAAAGAATGGCAAAAACGCCACTACCCTTACGTAACAGGAAATTATCACACAATAACCGCACACCAGTACGCTTAAATTTTGAACCACAAATAAATAAACAAACACCAAAAATTGACACGTATAATAATGATGATGAATAAAGAGACACAGTCTGAACTGCCCTATGCGAAAGTACCAATGAATATGACAATACCTTCACTCAATAGGACTATCAGCCATAAAAAAGATGTAGACTCAAAGGGCAATAAAAGCCATATGAACAAGTTGTGTATTTTAAGCAGCAACAACTCTAAAGGCAATTTATCCATAATAGAAGACATTTTCTCACATAAATTTAAATTTTGCCATTAATGAATACCTAATGGCAAAACAAATAATCTAATAAAATGTATAGAACAAAAATTAAAGGACTTCACATTAAATGATTAATGTATACTATTGATTGGAGAAAATGACTGAAAATGTAATGATAATAACTTGGAAATCATCAATAACATCAGGGAATCATTACAAAATATTAATCACACCAACAAAATAATCTGTGCTATGACATATATACAAGGGTCGCCAATGTATAACTATAAAGTAGAAATTTTAATAACCTTCTTTACCTGGACGTACAAAACAATGGCTATGCCTATTTCTTCGATAGTAATCAGTGTCTATCACATGACATGTTCTCGTATAGAACTGGCAAAGTGAGTAAATATGGGATGAGACATATTTATGCCCACATAATGGAAAACATTACGGTAGACTTCAACATAACAACAATAAACCAAATGGAGAATCAGGCGTCATCCACGGATGCGAATTATACGTATATTAGTACTTTTTGTCTGTAATAGTCCGTGGCTATGGTTTAATTTAATTTAAGGGGGGGGGGGGATGTCCACAATAAGAGCATGTAGGTTTCATCTGCATCTGACAAAAAAGGGGCATTTTATCAATTTTTTAGTTGTTTTAGGCATATATTTTAAATGTTCTATCCAGGATAGCCATTTTCAATATTTAGTAGTCTATGGAAGGTAGTTGGAGTAAAAAAAAACGCTATACCATTAGCAACTTAAAACTTCGTTTCTTCAGAACAACTCAGTAAATATTGTATTGTAAAATATTCATTTATGTTGTACCTATATATAAACGCAACAAAGTACAAACACTAAATTGTTATCACATTACAACGTTATTATCAAAATATTATAACGCAATAATAATATGCTTTTAATTTTAACAATTAACAATAGTATCATTTGCGTTTACATCGCTATCAATAGCTGGCAAATTATTAATAATAGAAGTTATACTTTGAACATTATAATTATTATTTTAATTTGAATCATTTTCAACATTGGTAACTGTGATCACTGGGGAATTAACACAAATTATTATTATTATTTATAATTCTATTAGAATTATTAGCCGATATAGTAGCTATAGATATATCCCGAACAAATTTATTTATATAATAGTGATAATAGTTTGGAAAATAATAATAATAATGTTATATTATAATTATTATTTTCCAAATTATTATCATTATCACCTGATCCGGTCGGTACTATAGAATTATTATTATTTGCTGTTCACCCTTCATGTGATCAATCGAGAAGATGGATTTAAACTATCTCCGACGTGGAAACCAGTGATTAAATTAACACCACCTCGGTTTAGTTCGTAATCGTGTAGATATCAGAATAGGCACCAGGTCGACTTACAGAATAGGGACACGGTTAGTGTTGTGTCACACACGGAGTCGTGACGTCCGCCCTGAAAGTCAGCTTGTGACCACGGTCGGTGTAACCCGATCGAAACGTCAAGCATAAGGTAAAAATACGTTACCTAGATTAAACGCGTATATTCCCGAGTCAAATTGTATTTTACTCGTACATTTTCAATATTTTGGAGGTATATACAGGGTGTAACAGAAAGGTGTGGTCAAATTTTAGCAGCGGATAGGATATGTTATGAGTATTGCTCCTATCATGATGCCATAGCTGGTTTCATTATTATTACAAAGTTATAGCATATTCTTTTTGTCAAAATTCAGTAGTGAAAAGCGTATGGCATAAGAATTATACCTCCCCTGGTACAAAATTCGATTGGATTATTATGGCATAGAATTTTTTAAGTCATACTTTTTTTAATTAATAGCTTTTTCATTCATAAATAAACGAATGAAAAAATAATAAATATTTTTTTAGGGTACTCCGATTTTGATAAAATTCGGTAAGTATATGCACTCAGTAGGTATCATGGGCACATACCGACCCTTGAATATGACCACACCTTTCTCTTACACCCTGTATAGGTACTTACTATCAACAAGATCCTTGATCTGTTGCGCAGTAACGGCACTGCTTTGTTTCCTCACCACACACGCTACAGGATGTTCTCCGTCTTCTTCATGAGGAATGGCTGTCACTACGACTTCACTGACTTCAGGGTGAGTTTGGATTACTACTTCTAGATCCGAAGGCAAAATCTGTGGTAAGCAGTTTTACAATTCAGTGACACCCCTCTCCAATCCTAGCTTCTCCCACCCGAAATTCTATACAGTACAACAGTAAATGCACCCTCCTTCGTCGTGCGTGTGATTCTCACTTTCTTGATGTTATTTAACCTGGACAAATTCAAAAATATGATCTTGGATACGCCCATGGCCTACACCATCTTAATTCCTGAGATGGGCACCAGTTCTTTCTTCAGAGCACGTTCCGTCAGCCCTCTCCCTTCCTACATCTATGGTATTGATACTTAGTGTACGGTCTTGGTTACTACCTTGACTTGAGCTACCAAGGCCATTCATAGAAGTTTTTATGTATGGTCTTGGTAGCTCAATATACCTATAAAAACCTACAATAAAAATCAAAATTTCGTAGTACTGGAATGAGTCCATCGTTTGGGATAATAAAATTAGTAAGATTTTTATAGATCTTCTAGCTAGTGATATGATCTTAAAGTGTAGTAGTACTTACTATCTTATTGCGATATCTGATAACATTCTTGAGTCGTTCTGCGAAGAAATAGTTACCATCTTGATCTCTGTGCAACAAATCTCCTGTCTTGTACCAACCATCCTCTGTGAATGCTAGCGCAGTCAATTCTGGATTCTTGTAGTAGTTCTGGTAAATGCCCGTTTGTTATAATTTTTTTGGCGGGGAAAAAATTCAAGGTAAACTATTTTATTAATACTAATCTACTTCATTATAAGCCAGAAATACCTTACCATTTCCTGGGGCCAAAGCCTATTTAGATTCTAGGCCTACAAAGTGGAAGGTGAATAATATGTAAGCGAATTTCAACCCTACGTAACTAATTATATTTTAAGGTCCTTATTCACTATCTTTATTTCGTTGTCGTGACAAGCCCGTGCGAACTGGCGCATGCGCGGTGCGCTCAAAGATGTACACCGCGCATGCGCGATGATGCATTTTTAAGCGCAGCCACAGAATAAGTAATAGTACTACGTACAGAAGGTTCACTCCCTAACAAAAGTCAAGTTTAGGTATAAAAATATTCCTAGACTCGCCAGAGCTACTCGTCTGCAAGCTAAATTGAAACTTATAGCCGCGCGCGAAACGTGAATTTTCTTTGCGCGCCCCAGTTTTATGACCGAGCTGCGAAGTCCGCACGGGGTTGTCCTTTGAGAAGTTTTTGTACCTAGTTGATTTATTAGTTTTAAGATAAATAAGTAGATTAAGCATTACAAATTCCAATTGTCGTGTGTTCGATTGTAGGTATTCCTTTGTAAATATCCTCCTGTTCCTAATATTATATCTGGGCAACTAATTATGGATTTTTATTTTAACTTATTACTTAAGGACCTAAGGAATTAAAGAAGAACGACCGGCTGCCGCCGCTGCTTTTACACGTACTTCGATGACGCGCCATAATCGCAGTCAGAGAGCTGGCAGCTTATTTATGTTAAGTAATTTTTTTGCTCAGATGGGCGAATAACTAGGTATTTCTAACAAAATAAAATACAAATAAATAAAGAAATAAAGTGTGTGTGCGGAGTGACACACCCCTGGCGCAGCTCTCTACCACTCATGCGCGGTGGACATATTTGAGCGCACCGCGCATGCGCCAGTTTGCACGGGCTTGTCACGACAACGAAATAAAAGACACTTACATAAGCTTATCACTTGCTCATTATATAATAGGTATTAGTGATATAAGTACTTATTAAAAAAAAACAATTGTCACCCAGTGCAGTGCGCAAGACAATCTGTCTGAAAATCGTAAATAATATTTTAAAACTCTAAGTCGTAGTACTTACTAATGGACTAGAAGCGGGTTTATGAGGAATTTGGGAATTGATGATGACTTAGTAATTAAAGAAAGAAGGTCATTAGGTATATAGGCTAAGGACGAAAAAATATCTTTCTGAGGAAAATATAAATATTTTAGTAACAAACACAATTAGTAAAACAGTATATCGTCTAGGTACTTACCGAAAAGCAGACGTTTTTCACCCACATCTCTCCATGTTCGGCTCTTTGATTTCTTTACCAGTCTCCGGATCCATCAACTGCAAGTTTTATTAAAAACACTTTGATATTTATAAATTGGCACTGGAATAGATTATCCATAAGGTCATGTGAAGCGCCTAACCATTTCAAGTTGGAATGGTAATTATTGGTCATGCGGTCAATTTCAACACCTGTTAGTCTTCATATACACATTAAGGAGCTCGGTGACTCACAAAAATGTTTTATTTAACTGACTACGTCACAGGGGTGTTAGGAGGTATAGATGTATCACGTAGGAGGGTAAGGTTTTTAAACGTGCGAAAAGCTTATTACCCCTGATATTGTGATTGCACATCACAATATCAGGGGTAATAAGCTTTTCGCTCTAGTAATTTTTAACTTACTTACTTTGATTGTTTGACCTTTATGCGGACGATTGCCACAGTTCCCAACGGGTCCTTCAGCATTTACTAACAATATTGAAGCCAGATTTTCCGTTAAGCCATATCCTTCAAACTCTAATGCATCTGAACGCATTCTTTTCTGTATGAAAAAATATATAGTCAATGATATTTACTAATCAACCCGCTTGACATTTCCATGACATGACATTTCTATTCATACATTCCATTCAAGATTTTCCAACAAGCTTAATTATTATAAAACAAAAACAAATGGCTCTTTAAAATTAATATCTGAACTATTTTGGCGACAAAAAATTGCCATTTTATTTTTTTATAAATTTGATATACCCAGTTAAACTGAGACAAGCAAAATCGATTAAGCCATTTAGGCTCTAGCGCGTGCCAAAGAAATATATAAACATACATACATATACTCTAAAAACACAACCTTCATGCAGTCGGGTAAAAAGAGAAAAATAAACATACCCTCAACTCTAAATGAACGGCTTTAGATGTCTTGTCCCCTGACACTAGAACGCTGTCGAAGCAAGTGAAGTCACAACTCTTTTCAAAATTAAATAAAGATTTCAATAAGCCGATACGGGTCATAGTTGTTGAAGGCTGAAAGTAGAACATACCATTCTTACTAACAAGGTCAATCATCTATATAGATCTATATAGATCTGTTGCGAAATCTACGTACTAGTAGTATAATATTTCTGATGTATTTCTTGTCTATGACTAGTAACTAGATACTACATACTTTTAAGTTGGTAGTACTACAACGTTTAAAACAACACTGGGTGAGTAAGTGCGTGTAATCCCTACGGATCCCCATCCCAAGCAAGTATTAGCTACTTTTAAGAATAAGAATAAGAATAATTTATTTCGCAAATATGGGTATAAAAGTACATGATGTCAATTACATTACTAAGATCAGCCACATTTCACCACTAGGCCTAGGCATGCGAAAGGTACAATACCAGTGACAAACAATAATAAATTATAATTGTATAAAAGAAAAGGATCAGCACTTAATAATAAATAATAATTATATAAGAGAAAAAGAGATTTAATCAAACAAATGTATTTACTTGTTCTGCAAAAAGCTCTGAAACTTTATAGTAGGCTTTATTCACTAAGAAGGAGCATAGCTTTTTTTTGTATAATGGTAGATTTAATGCCTTTCAAGACTTAGGTTGCTTATTGTAGATTAATGGGGCCATGCAGAAAACACTTTTGTGCATAAGTGCCGTATTTGCGGTCGGCAGACATAATTTGCTATCATCGCGTCTATTTCGAGGAACTACGTCTTCGAGACGCGTAAAACGTTTTGGATTCGTTTTTACAAATACAGCTACTTCAAGAATATAAAGGCAAGGTAAAGTTAATATTTTAAACTATTTAAAATATGGTACACAGCTATCGGTAGACTCTAATTGAAACATTGACCGGATGCATATTTTTTGGTCTTTAAATACTGTTTCTTTCTCAGTTGAATGGCCCCAAAATATTAGACCATATCGTAAATGGGATTCTACTATACCATAATAGGCAGTGAGGAGTGCATCTGTAGATATTGTTGGTGATAGGGCATATAAAGCATAAGCTGATTTATAAATTTTCTTATTTAAAATGCCTAGATGAGCTTTCCAGTTTAACTTTTTATCTATTTGGAGTCCTAGAAATTTGGTATTCTCAACTTCTTGTATAATATTGTTATTGAAGTTTATATTAAATTGACTTTTCAGAGGGTTTCGTTGATTAAAATAAATTATTTGAGTTTTCTTTAAGTTAATATTTAGATTATTATCATCTAGCTAAAGTTTTATTATATCATTTTCATATTTTTTAAAGTTTTTACAGGGTATAGTCACGGTGCTATCGTCAGCAAATAGTGTGAGCGGATGTTGAATGCATTTAGGTAGATCATTGATGTATAAAATAAATAAAAAAAGGACCCAACACGCTGCCCTGCGGCACACCAAATGTGACTTCACGTTCTGATGATTGATAATTTTCTTCCCGTTTATTTTTTAAATTAATTTGCCTAATTTCTGTAATCTGTTTTCTTTTACTTAAATAAGATTAAATTATTTTAAAATAGCCTCTGATGCCGTAGCTTCCAGTTTGCTCAAAAGAGTAGAAAAATGCACATAATCGAAAGCCTGTGTTATATCGCAGAATATGCCACAAACAGGCGTCCGTTTATCTACGTTTTTAATGATATCGTATAAAAAATCGTAAATGGCCATATTTTTTGTTTTGTGTTGTCTAAAACCCTTCTGTTATGTGATTTTTGTGACATGATGACATATGTGTATGTACATTACCTGGTATAGGTACTTTTCAAATATTTTTTAAATTATTGGAATTAATGCGATGGGACGATATGATTGCATCTGATCTCTATTGTCTTTCTTAAATAATACGGTTAAAGATATTTATTCGCATAAAGAATTTTACAAAATTCACTTTACATGGGAACACAATTTACATATAAAAATATTACACCCGGAAAGCATACAAAAATGGTGGTAGAAGTACACAAAAATATCAGCAAAGCGAGTTTTGCAGAGTCAAGGGCTTATGCTTAAATAGCAAATGGCTTTTGTAAAGTCAGGTAGTCAATCTAACATTAATATGGAACAATTTCAACTTGCAAGCTCTTTCTTACGAATGATGGAAATAAAACCGTGCAAGAGCATGTCGGAACATGCTTATTGTAGGGTTCCGCAGCCTTGTACAATTGTATCAGCAGAAAAGCGGCAACAGAAATGTTAATGGCACTTACGCCCTTTTGTTGCGAAACGCAGTTTTTTGGCAATAATCAATCCGAAATAATTTTGGTTTAAAGTATTTAATAAGTGCTATCTTTGTGTTTTTTCTATATTTTTTGGTCACACGGTTCAAAAGTTAAGGGCTTGATTAATGCAACTTTCGGAGCGATTATTTCCAAAAATATTCACTCAATCAAAAACAAATTATTAGAAATCTTAAAATGTTTTTTAAAGACCTGTCGAATGATGTGCCACACGTTGATATATGCTGAAAAAAAAATAGCAGCTTCTGTTACATGTATGGAGCCCCCCCCCCACAATATTTATTATTATTATTTAGCGGCTTTTACAAGACTCCTTTTCAAGATTCATTAAGTAGTCTTTGAGTAAAATGCCTGTGACATACGGACAGACAGACCGACAGACACCATTCCGTTTTTGCCATTTTGGCTACGGAATCCTAAAAAGAGGTGGAGTTTGTATTTTAGTTCAAAAATCATTCGATTTTTAGGTATTAGAAATTCGTAACAATTTCTCAGTGGACTAGAGTGTTTGACGTTTGTGGTAAACAAATTCCATCTGTTATCAATATTAATATATTTATTGATAAACTGGACATGCTACTTCACATAATTCTTGTAAAAATCATAAAAAAAATATTATTTCGGGCGACCTTAATATTTATACTTTAAAAACAGGGGCTGCAGTTACACGTTTTAAAAAAATAGTCGATAACTTTGGTCTTTCTTTACATATTAATGAGCCTACAATACACAATAGCTACATAAACCGCAAAGTCAGCAACATAACTATTGCAGAGGGTCGTAATCGTAAGTTACGTCTTTTAAACCATGAGACCAGCTATCTCATAAACCCGAACGACAATAAACACGACTTTTAAACATTGGTACATTCAGGAGTGAAATTATAATAACGACAACTTTAGTAAATTCAAAAAATATCTTTAAGCTTTAACTTGGTATGACGTGCTACAACATGACGATATAAATGCAGCATTCAATAAGTCTCACAACATAGTTAGCTTATTAAATAACCAATGCTTTCCAATTGAAAAATATGAAGACAAATAATGTTTCGTAGCCTAAATGGATTTCTAAAGGAATCAGAAACTCCAGAAGAACAAAGATGACACAAAGATTCTCCTATTACAAATTTAAAAATAAGAATAGAAAATTTTAAAATCAGTACAGATAAGAAAATATATAATATACTGTTAGAAATATCAGACGAGGAGGTGTGGCTTAGCATCGCTTCATCGTGACGTAGAATCACCTGAGCGGTGGGGAGAGCGCTGCTAGCGCTGCTCGGAGTGGCAGCGACACGAAGCGCTCAGTCTCAGTTACGCGGTGGCATTCGATCGAGCCGGACGTATTCTTATGCCTATAAAGTCAACTCCGCTTGTGGTTTTTATGAATACGAAATCAAATTTCAATTATAATAATTTAAAACGATCCAAAAATAAATACAAGTCTACATGGAATGCTATCAAAAATAAAGCTAACTCTATATAACCCTACAATAGTGTCGAAGAAATTGACTATTTAGGAATTTACGAATTCGGCACAACCCGCTTTATACGTGCAGGCCCGACCGGGGGAATCCCCGTTTGGGTTTGTCGCCGGGAGTGCATTACACAAAATACCGAGAGTACAGAAGGTAACCATCATACGTAGCCACGCACACATACAAATCGTTCACTTGGAACAGGGTATTAAAGATCACTTTAGACCACGTTGTTCGGAAGGCGACGCGAGATTTCGTGTCCGTGAACGGTGTAAGTGTCCGTTGTTATTGCGCGCGTTGTTTGAAGGTTACCTTCTGCACTTTCTTTATTTTATGTTTATGACCAATGACCCTTTGAATTAACTACGTGTTTACGAAATAATGATCATATGATTTCTAAAGCGCGTCGTACTATTTTGAAACTTTGATCATTTAATTTATTTGTTTAAGTTTTAGACATATCAAAATAATGATAATGTACTTATTCTTTTAGTTTACTAAACTTTAATAGATCTGTCACCATCGTTTTAAACAATAAAATCGGATGTTTTTTTTACAACTTTAATTCGCAATTTGTATGCATAATGTAAGTACTAACGGTGCTGAAACTCCCCTATCAATTTGTCGACTGATTTCAAAGTCACCCTGTATAATCAGATCTTTATAAAAAGGTTCTATGGTTTTCTTCACTGTACCACTAACCGGTTTGATTATAAAAAGAAGAAATCTGCGAGGAATCTTTTTCTCTTTTCCAAACAGAATTTTTGTTGCCTTTATAACAGTTACTGTTGTCAATAAGTTCTTGTAACTGCCTTTTGTTTCATCTCTGAACAATTTATCATTTTCATAATAATCGTACGGTATCTTTTATTACCGATGAGGTCTATCAATTATTAGGGTCATCTCTGGGTAACAGCCCAAACGGTCCGTTAGCCGTGTATTTTGAGATCATTTACGGGACATATATTTTTCAACAACCAAACCTTATCGTCAAGGGTTATCTATCAGTTACTGTGGTCTTGTCATTGGACAACCAAACATTTATGTTTTGAAGTTTTTGAATGATCAAACTTTTTTGCCCCGAAATAGATTTTTTTGTCGTCTTAGTAAATGATAATATAGACAATAAGATCCATCAACTGTCATAAAAACGGTTAGTTGTGTAGAGATGATAGATTCGTCTCAAGACAACTAACCGTTTTTATAAAAAATATGAAAGACTTATATGGACCGTATCTTTTTTTTACTGGAGTAGATTAATTTATCACCATAATAAAAGTTATTATTGACGACTCAGAACACACATTGACGATAAGGTCTATCAGTTCCTATAGGTTTCATCTTTGGACAACGTGTTTCAAAATTTAGACCAAACTTGTATGGAAGAGTTTCATTGTCTGTTAATACGTATAAAACTGATCTGACATGTTGATTTATTGTTTGTAATAATTCGGTCAGTCCCAGGCCACCAAGTATCAATACCGTGCTTTTCGTTTTTTAGCACAAACTTTTGGGATTTTTCTAATATTATTTTACAAATTCTTATTTTAATAGCCAATATAGTTTATCGTACTTATAATAAAAAAAAGTTAAAAAATATTATTTAAAAATTAATGCCTGCTCCGTGTCTCTATTTGTCCACAACGTTAACAAAAATATCGTATATCTTCTAAAGTAATTAAAAGAAACAGTATACCATCAGATATTCATATTTTCTATAATCATATATTCACATTTTAAAGCTACGAAATAAGCGATTTAAGACATTTTTTTTAATAATTTTTATTGTTAATTTGGAAGAAATAGCCAGTTACTTACTCTATATTTGTTAATAATGTCAATGACATGCTCCGTGGTAACATTGGCTGAAGTCATTATCCTCGTATATTGCATGACAGGCACAAGAAGTGCGCACAGAAAGCTTGTCACCCATCCTATTTGCGATAATACAAGCCACAACTTATTCTCGCCATTAAATCTAAAACATAAATATTAATGAAATTAGTCGATGTCACAAAACTCATTTCACTGTGTCATTCACATTTTACTATCTATACTTCTATACTAATATTATAAAGAGGAAAGATTTGATAGTTTATTTGATTGTTTGTTTGTATTGAATAGGCTCAGAAACTACTGGACGGATTTGAAAAATTCTTTCATCATTATGAAGCTACACTAACCCTGGGTGACAAAGGCTATTTTTTATCCCTGTATTACCACGGGAACGGTAACTACGCGGGTGAAACCGCGAGGCGTCCGCTAGTCTTATATAAAGTAAGACTTTAATCGTAGTTTTACATTAAACAGAGTGAGCCAAACATTTTTGCAATTTTGAAATTACCTTTAAAAAATTGTACGTTGTATTCAAATATTAAGATTATAAATAAGAAGTTTCACTTCGTGGAAGCGGAATATTGCAAGTCAAGGGTCCGGAGGTGCCTACCACTCGACTTGGTAAGAGTACATGTCACTAATTTTCTTTGTTGCAGGTCTCTCTTTTTGAGTGCAGTCTGTCAATCTATTTCGATTGTTGTATTAAGGGCATTTCCTTACTACTTCAATCGTGGTGATTCACAGATCGAGGGTGGGTGGTGGGATCCCTCCCTTATAATCTACTTAAGATGGATTTCCGCCATGTAACGCCTGATTCAATCGGTTAGAATTTTATTAATTAAAAATAATATCGTCCAGGTGCCGCCATCTCGCCGCTGGCATTCCTCAAACCTATCTGTTAAATTATTATCAGTCGAAAAATCACTGCATCCATTTTCAAATAAGTCGGTACAGCCTTTGAGGACATTGCTGCCCAAACTATTTATTTATTTATTTATTTATTTATTTATAGTTAATTAAAACGGTACATCACCAATTACATTAATTAACTTAAAATTAAACACATTATACAAAAACAAAAAAAAAACATTAAACTATATCAAACAATAAATAACATTTACAAAATATTCAAATACATTAATAAATTTAATAATACATAAACATTTACAAATTAATATGAAATAGTAGAATCTCTCATATATCTTTTCTCGCAATACATTAGAGCTACTTGCATGATCTTTGCCCACTCGTCGGCAAACACATCAGTCTCAGGGTTGGCAGACAGTAGGGCGTTGAGCACCTCTAGAGTGCGGCATATGGGGGATTTTGCTCTGGCGACAGTCTGGCGACAGACTATGACTTTTTGAGACAGCAAAGTATTCAAAAAAATTGCAATTCTGTTTGAAATGAAATGAGCTTTGTCCGAAAAGAAAATGTTATTATAATTATTGTTACACCACCGCTCGAACATCATATCGGCTAAGATTTTTCTTTAAATCAAATCGTTGTTTAGAGTTCCGTAGCCAAAATGGCATAACGGAACCCTTATAGTTTCGCCATGTCCGTCCTTTTTTTTGTCTCACCTAATCCATCGTGTGAGATATCATTAGAGAGATCTATCAAAAACATTTAGGGGTTGTGAAGTCCATTTTAAACTTTAGGGATCCGTATGTGAAATAAAAAAAATAAAGTGCAAAATTTTGTTAGAGTCAAGTCTTCCCCCCCCCCCCCCCTGCCAGCTAAACGGTTGATGTTGGGTATATGAAAAAAATCACGATAGTAGTATATATAGTGAAATTAAAAGAAAAGCTACACAGCTAATTGGCTTTATAAGTTTACGAATAATAGCTGATCAAATGAGAAGTAACAAAATTTTCGTACAAATTCAATATAAATTATTATTAAGCAGGTATAACGTTGTAAGTATGAAACAAAAACAACAGAAAACCCACTACTTAAGCCGCATTATTCGGATGTGGGGTGAGGGGGACACGGAACCCTACGTACATTGTGGCCCGACATGCACTTGCCCAGTTTTTTTTCAGTTTTTGCACCAATTATATCTTAAAGGGGTGTAGCTTTAACAATTCGACGCGTAGACAGTATTGGATCGTACCGCAAACACTCGTTTACTTGTGCCAAGGTGTCTTCGTTCCTCCTGCTCCGTGGACATGGCCTGTTCCATTGTTAGTGATGGTTAAATTGGTTGCCTTGACTTGTTTTAACCCATTATTTAATTTAATTTTGTATTAATCCATAATTTAACAATTGTGGACTTATTATACTTTTTTTTTATAATTAATATCGTGTAATTAGTGGAAATAGGCGGCGAGCTGTGACGTAAGAATCATTACTCTTGTAAATTTGCTTTACAAAGTACACGCGTTGTTCTCCCGTAGAGCGATGCATTGTGATCAAAATTGCATGGAGTGATGCACAATTTCCAGCCACCAGCACGCCCCTCCCTTCTCCCGTTTGAGAAATTTAGTGTTGCTATTCCCAAAAATATTTGCCCAACCTGTACTACCTACTAACTACTTAAAACAAGATTTAAAACTTACATAGATATGTACACTATTACTATTTTTTCTTTTCACATAGGTACTTACTTATCTCCAAGATCTTTTCGGTAAAGTGTATGATTATTCTGCAGGTCCAATACCTTGTTGATATATGCACTATGTTTGAAGGTAGCCACCTTATATATTCTCGATGTACCAGACGATGGCAACATCGCAACGTAAACTTCATCCAAATTGAATATTAGTGGTCTGTAATGTTAATATTTTAGACAAACCAAACATTGTTTCTAATGAATTAGAAAAATTAAAAAACCCAATGCTCAAAAGCGAATTATTTCACCTAATAAAATGTAAAACTTACTCAAACTCTTCATCATTGTTATCGCCATCATCATATTCTTGAATGAATGTCTTCAGAGAGTAGTCTCCAGCGTCGAAGCAGATCACCTTCGTGTTCAGCTCCAGTTCCTTCACAACTTGCAGGTACTTTTCAAGGTGTTCCTTCTGACAGAACGCTAATCTTGGCGTACATGATTTGAAGTGTATTTTTATTTTCTCTGTTAAAAGAGAAAACGTAAGTACGTATACTAAAACTAAAATATTTATTTTGTGTAACATGTAATCATATGATGTTCAATAGTTACGAGGCTGTGCCAGAAATTCTTAGTCTTATTTTTTTGAAAATACTATCATGTACACACAGCAAAAATTAAGTAGGTGGTTATGCAGTAGGGCATGCAATAACCGGGTAGTTTCTCGCACTGTTGTACCTCCCGTCGCCCCGTAAACTTAACTGTATCAAATCATCTAAGAAGTAAAAAAGTTTTCAATGACTTACCTATTTCATCATACCATCTTTTATCTTTCGCAAGATACGCATCAAAAGTGACTCCAGTAATAGTCAACCCGTTCAAGAACGCAGCATAGTACGGTATGTATATGTCCAGGTGGTTCCAGCCGACTAGAGAAAGCACATCGCCTGGGCGTGTTCCAAAACGTCGCAAACATCTTGCAAGCTGTATCGACCTACGAAGCACTGATGCATTCGTCTCGCTCTCACTAGTTGCTGCGTCAATCTATATGTAGGTGAGGAAAACGAAAAAGAAAGACAATTTACCCAGCTAATAAATATGTCAATCCCTTTTTATTACTGACACTATTCTACATTTTTATAATGTAAAATATGCGATTAACCCAATTTTGTGGATATATCTTGTCGATTCAAAACCTTTATTTATATATGTTTTTTAATTTGAGGGGAGAGTTTACCATATTGACGGAATAAACATTAAATGTTTAACAGGTACGAAACCCATGAACATTTTGTACTTATGGAAATATTTTTTTCCTTTATTTTATTTTTTTGTCAATTTTCCAATGCTTTTAAATACTAATTATCCTATTCCGGACGAAGACAAATCCAAAAACACAAAAATCATAAATATTGGTCTAGCCGTTCTTGAGTTACAAATGGTGTAACTAACACGACTTTGTTTTATATATATACTAGCTGTCCCGCGCAACTTCGTATGCGTAAATTTTCCCCGTTTTTGCAACATTTCACGTCGCTACTCCGCTCCTATTAGTCGTAGCGCGTTGTTATATAGCCTATAGCCTTCCTAGATAAATGGGCTATCCAACAAAAAAATAATTTTTCAAATCGGACCAGTAGTTCCTGAGATTAGCGCGTTTAAACAAACAAACAAACAAACAAAGCAAACAAACAAACTCTTCCGCTCTATAATATTATTTTATATATATATGTAAAACAAAGTCGTGTTGTCTTCTATATATATATATCCCAATATTTGTTTTTTTATAATTTATGTTACTCGATTACTCGAAGACGCTGGGCCGATTTGGAAAATTCCTTTTAAGTTCGATAAAGTATACTTTTAAGTTGGTCCCATTGTCAACATATCGGGCTCTAATGATATCCCGGATTAATCGAGGGAAATCTTCAAATATTATGTAGCCCGTAGGGGCTACATAATATAAGAAGCTGTCAAAGTAAACTTAGATTGTAGAATCTAAGTTTACTTTGACAGCTTCTCGTTGATAACAATGACAAGGTGCATTTTTTAATGAATTAATGTGTATGTTTAGTTAAAATTAACCTGCGACCTTAAGGGTACCGGCCGTAAGCTGGTGCCAACTCCGGCATCGAGACATGTCTGCCAAAGTCGAATTTAACCTCTTTATGATATGATTTTATGGCAATTGTGACGTCATGCACCGCATTCCCCGCGGAACTGTGAGGTTCATTGGAGATACCCATTTCAATTTTACATTTAAGTATAATGAACAATTTTTTATTTTTGATGACGTCGAATTCGTCATCAAAAATCAGTGTTGAAATGGTATCTCCGTGATGATGAAAGTTTTAAAGCATTGTTTTGCTAAATTTTGTAAATGACTATGACAACAACACTACATACGTACCAATCTAATGAGTCATATTCTATTTAAAGAGCCCAGGAACATCATAATGTATTTAAAGAAAAAAGAAAGAAAAGAAATATTTATTTTGATAAAATATTGACACACATTAGGTACAATAAACAAATAATATATAACAAGCAATAATAACAATAGATGGTAATAAAATAACAATTAAAAAATAACAATAATAATAAAAAATAATATTAATAACAATAAATAAAACAGCAATCAATTTTAAAATACACTGCAATATACAGTTTAAAAAATAAAAATGCAATATATAAAATTACAGCAAAGTTCTGCAATGTGCGTCAATGCACTTATCAAAAAGAGCTGTTGCTCAGCCTTAAGCTACACACGCAAAGCGGTGTAACGCTGATTTTCAGCAACACTCAACTACAACAACTTTTACTTACTTTTAATTTGTTCCACTAGTTAACAGTCATTGCCATTTTCACTATAAAATTGCCCATTAATGCATTTCATATTAAATCAAATAAATAAAAAATAAAATAAAATAAAAGAAAATCATTGTTATATTACAGAATACAAATTATTAGGAAATTTTATTATAAGAGAATCATTTTGGATTATAATTACATTTAATTAAAACAAACAATACAATTTGGATCAGAGGTAATTCTATTCAATAAATTTAAAAACAAAAATACAATAAATTATTTTTTTTTTATTAAGAAATTTCACTTTTTTGTATATTAATTAAGTAATGTTTAAAACGTATTTTAAATGTTAGGGTAGTTTTAGAGTTTCTGATAGGGGGTGGAATATTGTTCCAACACCTTGTAGCAGCGTATTTAAAACTACCTCTGAAAGCTGACGTACGGTGACTGGGTATACTTAACACGTGCAAGGATGTTTTATAGGGGATATAAATAGTGATCAGTCGTCCATGTTAGTTTATCACACAGGTATCTAGGAGATTGTCCAGATATAACTCCGAAAAAGTAAAGTGGCAAGGTGGAGTTTTCTTCTATATGACATTTTTAATACACTGTTGTCATTTAAAAACGGTGTTACATGACTTTTACGCGGTATATCAAAACAAAAACGAGCACAGGCATTCTGTATCCGTTGAAGCAACCTTTCCGTTCTTGCCAATAGGCAACGGCAATAAACAACGTCACCGTAATTTAATTTAGACAGTACAAGCGTGTCTACTATTTTTTTTCTGAGGTCTATACTCAAGTAATCACGCATTCTATAAAGGACCTTTAATCTATAGAAACAGGTGGTTATTATACCGTTTATATGACCTTTAAAACGTAATTCAGGATCCATGACAACTCCTAAGTTCCGTGCTTCGAACACTCTTTCAATTTGTTTACCATGCACAGTAATGACGGGGTTGAATGCAGCAATTTTAAAAATCTGAGATTTGCTACCCAATATCATAAACTTGGATTTAGATGGATTTAGTACTAGAGCATTTTTCTTTTTAGTTTACCGTAACCTAAATCTCCGTAATCGTACTCCTAAATCTAGTGATATGGTCGATATGCGTGTTGCATTTAATACAGTCAGTCAAATAAAAAACATTGTAATAGGAAATTAGACTAATTAGTTTGTGGTTCGCAATTCAATTAATTTGTTAGATAGACACAATTGTTTTCCATTTTGGCACGGAGCTTGAGTTGCATCTTTTATTTAGATTAAATACAGTGCTGGTTAGATCATAATATTTAGTGTGTATTGCGAATTTCATAATGGACAAAAATATCGAACAAAGAGTTTGTCTTAAATTTTACATCGCCAATGGAATTTCGTGTTTGTAGTCTCTGAAAATGTTACAGAAGATTTACGGTGCATCGATTTTATCAAAAACACGTGCTTAAGAGTGGTACAAAGCGTTTAAAAGCGGTCGAGATGTGATGGAAGATTTGCATCACTCTTGTCTCTCTACAACTAACATCGCAAGTTAAAGGAAATATTGACTGAAAATCCTCATTCAAGTTTGAGAGAGATAGCCGCTGAACTTTCTGTGTCTCACAAACCGACCCGTACTATTTTAAAGAATCAATTGGGTATGAAACATGTTGCCGCTCGGCTAGTCTCAAAAGACCTGAATTTTGTCAAAAACTCAATCACATAAGAGTAGCACAGGACGAGTCAATTCCAACCCAACATTCATGAAACGAGTTTGACATGCAAGCTAGTCAACCAGCTTCGGAGTGGCGCCTTCCAACTGAACCGAAACCGAAAAAAACACGCCAAAATCAATCAAAAGCCAAAGTTATATTGACTGTTTTCTTTGACTATGTACAGTGTTGTGCACTCGGAGTTATTCTCGAAAGGTCAAATGGTAAATAAAAAATATGATTTGAGTGTTATGCGGCGTTTAAGAGAGCAAATTCGACGAAAAGAGCAGATTTATGGAAAGAAAATTCTTGGTAAATCCAAGAATTAATAGAAACCACAAAAATGCACCTTCGCACAAGGCCATCATTGTGAACGAAGTTTTCCAGTGTTTTCTTGACAAAGTGGTACTTCATTCATTTCCCCCTACCACTGCTCTTTTTAACTATTCATATTTTTTTTTAGTTAGTGCTTGTGAGGAAATTCCCAAAAACGATAGCTGTACTAGCGATTTTTTCTTATTGTTTGTATTTTGTTCTTGTAGTTGTCACTGGGTGTCACTCCAAAAACCGAAAAAGCATACTTTAAAGGCGATAAAATATATTTAGTTGAATAACTGACATTTTGTTCATTATTGATCGTTTCCGGTATATTCTTGACATTTTATTCACTACTCCCTACCACTACTCTTTTTAACTATTTTTTTTTTAGTTAGAGCTTATAAGGAAATTCCCGGACAAGAGAGCTGTGCTATCAATTTTTTTTTCTGTATTTTGTTTTTGAAATCGTCACCAAGTGTCACCCCATTGAGGGTGACACCCGGTGCGGACCGATAATAAGTAACACAAAAATAATAAATTAATAAAAAAAACGTAGAAATCAGATTCAGAGATCTTTATCTTTATCAGATCAGAGAGAATTATATATCATTGGTATTTACCTACTGTGGCCAGACAGAGGCGTTTGATAATGTTGATCATAAAAATTTTAATAATAAATTAGACTACTACGGTATACGAGGGGACATTAGATTTGCTGGACTCGTATATATATAGACAGGAAACGCTAATAGCCATGACAAGGTTTAGTGTTAAATCAAAAGATGAGATCACAACTTGTCAAAAGAACGTAGATAACACGTTTCACAGGGTAGTGAGTTGGGTCCGTTATTGTTTGTCATCTATTCTTACGTAGCCACCTCGGCCCGAACGGGCAATAAAATAGCCTATGACAGTCATAAATAACGTGGCTTTCTTTATTGGTAAAAGAATTTTTAAAATCGGTTCAGTAGATGCAGGGATTACTACCCTACAACCTCAAAAACTCACAAACTGTACATTTTTATAATAACAGTATTTTAACCAGCAAAACGGGCCATCAAATCACTACTACTACTGTGTATTATGTGAAAACATGGCATCAATCTATTCACAAAACGACTAGCTCACACGTCACATTTACAAATAAACGGGAAAGTACGTATCGAAAAAACCTACGCATCACGTAGAACAAATCAGCTTGTACCTATTAATAGTGCAAGAAGCAACTACGTCAAAATACAATCACGTTGGCGGAAGCACAATTATTTAGAAAGCTATTAGTTCATATAACAGCCGACGATTTGTTCTTTTCTTATGGAATGAATCGTCATCCACTTGTCCAGAGCGCAAAAAAATAAATTATAAAAATAAAAAAACCCGCCTGCACAAAAAAGATGGAAACAAGATCCCCTACATAATTATATAATTTCATGTGTGTTTTTTTCATGTGTGTGTGTTTTTTTTTATAATATATATAGAGTAAGTACGTAAATATATAGATACAAAGAGAAAGAGCGCGTCTCGCCTTTAAACGGCATGTTTGGCGAGGATTTTTAACTTTAAGAACAAATGTAATTTTAAAAATTGTACTTTGCTAAATAAAAAAATAAAAAAATGTAGTCGGAGGCATTAATGAATCTCGATGAACTTAGTAAAGTGCCTCCGACTGCATGAAATTATTTAATTATGTAGGGGATCTTGTTTCCATCTTTTTTGTGCAGGCGGGTTTTTTTATTGTTATAATTTATTTTTTTATTTGATTCTTTTTAGTGTTGTAATATGTAACCGATGTAACAACTAACTTTTATCACAGCTATTGTCAAGTACTGAAGATTGAAAAAAGAATGGTTGCTAACTAACTTTTTTTGTATTATAGTCGTAATCGTTTTATACCTTTTTGAAATGCTTAAGATAAGCCCTTTAATTTGATACCCATATTGCAGTATTCAAAGCAACTTTTTTTTTCCCACCTCCTTATTTTGACATCTCACAGCCGCCATGTTTGTTTTTTTTAAACGTCACACATCTAAGAACACTCGGGCAATCAAGACGAATCTAACGACGTATTAATTGTACAAATCCGTTCAGTGGATTGTGAGATATCAGGTAATAAAGAATATTACATACATACATACAAGATACGCGCGAAAAACATAACCCTTCTTTTCAGTCGGGTAAAAAGCGTTCAGTGTTTAACTTGGACCACTGTGCAATTTACCGCACGCAGATGCATTCATAACCAGGCGTTTTGTCGTTTATTACCTAATATCAATCATGTAGTTCACCTTTTACATAATATTTTGAGTTGTCAAGGACATTAGTTTATTACAAACTAGCTGTGCCCGTTCGCGTGGAAGTCAGGTTTATTTTAAGGTAGTTTATGTTAGGTACATTATAACTTCTGTATAAAACATATTGGAAACATGCTCCACAATGCTCTGTGGCATCTATGGATATTAAGGCCTAGCTTTAATCAGGGCCCGACCTATGGCAGGGCAAGCCAAGCAAATGCCTAGTGCAGCAAGATGAAGGGCGATAAAGTTTATTTCGCCAGACGGTTAGAAGACAAATTATAAAAATTACCATGCTTAGCACCTCGACGAAAAAGTATTTTACCAAAATGATTTCACATCAAATATTTTAATATTGAATAATTCCCCCCGTCCCCCGTCACGCGAGTACTTGGGCAGTTTCGGGTTAAATGAAGCCCGAAACCGCCCAAGTACTCGCGCGAAATTTTGTGTTAAAGAGCTTCGATTCTGACTTTCTGACTGACGAAAATTCCGATTGATATTAAACCTTCGACTCCAACTTCGGCTCCGACACTTTTAAATCGGACGTTTTAATCAGAGGTACCTAGCCGCTCCTTCAAGTTAATTTATACATAGATAATAAAGGTATGATGGAAAAAACTCTCACAGATTCCCTATGATCGCAGGTTCGAGTCCTGCCCGAACGATATTTTCCGAGTCTAAAGTAGGGCTAGTTAGTGTGAGTTATGTTTTTTTAAAAAAGATCCTGTTTTTATAACATTGCATTCCGGCGGTACTGTGATGCGTGTTCAAACAAACAGACAACATTCAAACGTTTCTAAAAGATGTACTCAGCAGATATCTTTTTTTGTGTTTAAATACTATTTCTAAACTTATTTCAATATTTGTTTTACTCACTTTAGAAGATTTAAATATTTTTCAGTAAGTTTTTTTTTTAAATCAATTTTCCTGATTTTTTTAATTTGTATTTAAACGCCATCTATTTTCAAAACTGGATAAGTTTCTTTAAATACTTGATGATTTTATATTAAATTATACTTAAACTATCATGCATTATTAAACGTAGGTACGCAAGGTATTTAACCTTAAATTATTCACGCGATTAAGACCCATAATATCTATATTTTCATAATGTGTACAAATCGCGAAACCTACAAATGCTGCATTTGTAGGTAAGCAATTTTGACACTCAGAAGAAATCGAATCACAGATGGCGCCATGTGTTTTATTTTGATATAACACGGTAAGTCCGTGTTATATCAAAATAAAACACATGGCGCGATCTTTCATTCTTTTTAAGCAACAAACATACATAAATTCTAGAAAATATCAAGTAGGTACTGTTTATTTGTAATGTAATATTATTTTTCATTTCTACATTCATAACTTAATCACGATTGATGCAAAACAATATTAAAGGTGCCTATTGAAAGTGATTGATTATTATGCAAATTTGTTAACCAAAGTAAACATGTTAAAGTCGAAAATAAAAGCTTGTATATTAAGTATACATTTAGAAAAATACTTAAAAAAGAATAAAAAGAATTTTAAAACAACACAAAAAGAGCCTTGCATACGTGAGACTCGATCTTCCGACCTCGCTCGTTTAATATCGCTACTTGTGCCAATGGACCACCTCAACCGATACAAAATTGATTAAAATAGCCGATCTTATGAAAATTGAAAATGTTGTGTTTAGCTCCTTATAGTTTTAGCGTGAAGTTATTGTTTCCATGGGTTACAATTGTAAATAATGTCTTATTGTGGAAAACATTGTGAAAAACCATAATGGTTCGACCAAACATACGTTGCTGCTCGCTCCCCATAGACGACAGCGTAATGATTCATAGTGTAAGTAATGACCTATAGTATTTACAATAAAACTACTAAAATTTTTATGAAGATCCGTCAAGTAGTTATTGTTTTATAACGATAAATAGCTACAGACATTATCCGTTATTGCTTAGCTCCTATGGGAAATAGCGTAATAAATTATAGCCTATATGTTAATCCAGACTTATAACAATATATATACAAAATTTCAACCGAATCTGTCTGGTAGTTTTTGCGTGATGCGTGTTCAAACAAACAGACAGACAGACATTTCTAAAAATGTAGGAATGTGTTTAAATACTCTTTTTGAACATTTCCCAATATTTTTTTTCACTATGTTCGGCCATGTACAGACACGTGAAATTTACAATTTTATTATTTGTATAGATATAGATATAGATTACTTCTAATAACATTCTCACAGAAATATTTCTTCCACGTATGGTTTTGCCTAAAATTAAAATAATCGTACAAGTGCATGTCAGGTCATGCGCAATGCAGGGTTCCGTAGCTATATGTATACACATCGTTTCCGTAGCTACATGGTTTTCTGCTGTTTTTAATTTATACTAGGTACTATTACAAAATATTTAGGAGTTGTGAATTTGATATTCACAACCTCTAAATATTTTTTAAAGATTTTATCTAACGATATCCAAAACGATGGGGTAGGTAAAACAACACACCCCCACTTTATGTGTAGGAGAGGTACCCGAAAAAAATGTTAACAACATTTTGTTATATCACATTGTCGACGTAACTATAATGTATATTTATGCCAAATTTAGCTATCTAATACTTTAGGTCTCTGAGCTAACCTGGGGACAGACAGACAGACGGAGACGGACAGACAGAGCGAAACTATAAGGGTTCCGTTTTGCCATTTTGGCTACGAAATCCTAAAAATCAATTCTTTATAAAAAATCTTACAGGATCTAGGTTTTTAACCAGAAGTATCCATATTTTATAACAACGTTTTTACAGTACAAAAAACAAACCTGACAAATAGCATCAGGCCTGCTTCTCATGGTATCCATAAACAGATGTCCCGTATGGTAGTTATAACTGTTAATGTCAAACGGCTTCATCTTCAGTGGCACTACAACACTTAATTTATTTTAATCTACGAGTTCACTGGTGTCCCGATATCGTGTGGAAAGCTTCTAGAGGTCTATGTGTATATATTAATGTTCACAGACCAAATAGAGTTACGTAGGTAATGTTTATGTTAATTTAGTTGTCGAGTGACATTTATTTCCAGTTTTTGGTTTCACCCGTAATCAACCGTTTAAGAAATTGGCTGGAATTGTTACGTTTCAACAAAGAATCGCAAATGAAAAATGGGTCACTTAATATAAGAATGTCCGAAAAAGATCGCGGTCCCGGCGAACTTCGTCTCGACTCTTTTTTTTTGTAAATCGGGTTCAATTGTGAATCTAAACCATCCTCGAATCCCCTTGAACTCACACAAAAAATTTCAACAAAATCGGTCCAGCCGTCTAGGAGGAGTTCAGTGACATATACACGCACACAAGAAATATATATAAAAAGATAAAAATATACCTAAAAAAACATCGTTTAAAAAAATACCGATTATTCGGATGGGGGACCCCTACGGAACCCTGTAGGGTTCCGTAGGGGTCCCGACATGCACTTGCCCGGTTTTCTTTGTTGTTGTATCTTTTATTTTATACTAGCTTTCGCCCGCGGCTCCGCCCGCGTGGATGTCGGTTATCGCGATAAAAACTATCCTATGTCCTTCCCCGAGACTCAAACTATCTCCATACCAAATTTCATCTAAATCGGTTCAGCGGTTTGAGCGTGAAAGCGTAATAGACAGACAGATAGACAGACAGACAGACAGACAGACAGAGTTACTTTCACATTTATAATATTAGTATGGATTTAAAATGTGGAGACAGTTAAATTAAAAAAAATTAGTGTCAATTAGGATTTACCTATCGCTGATTTTGCAATCAATGTGATATTTGGAGACTGATTTGTGATATTTCAAAAATAAGAAAGGCTTCAATGTCGTTTAGCTGTTAGCATACGCTTTTAAATTAAAAAATGTCTACTTAGAAAATATTATTTCAATTATTAAAATCGTCGATACCTGGCACCTGGCACACCTAACTGTATTTTTTTTACTAGTGACGTCGAAGAAGCCGCAGTAAGAGAAATACTGTCTGTATTTCCCAATTTTAAAAAGGCGTGATGAATTGTCATACAGGCTTCGAACCTAGGACAGACTGACAGGTTTTAAATTGAAGCTTCAATTTTGTGTGGGGTGTGTGCGTGCGTTCGTGTATGCATGCGTGTGCCTTTATGTGCACGTGCTTGTACGTGTGCTTGTGCTTGTGTGTGTGCTTGTGCGTGTGCTAGTGCGTGTGCTTGTGCGTGTGCTTATGCTTGTGCATGTTCTTGTGCGTTTATGTGCGTGGGAGTTTATGTGCGTGCATGCATGCTATTTTAGGGTTATAATAAAATCCTCTGTTTCAATGTAATCCAGAGACATATAAGCCACTTTGTAACCGTTTTTTGTAATATTCTGACATAGTCATAGGGTATATGTTTAGAATCATATCGCCTCTTTTATAAACAAAGCTGCTCAGAAAATTAAAACAGCGCTGGGCTAGACTAAAGCTAACTGTGACTTGAGGGGCTTTAGAATGGGAGTTTGTGATGAGATTTAGGATGAAAGTTTACGTTCTGAAAGAACATTACATACTTTGTACAACTTTAAAGTTGAAAATTGGTACGGTAGTTGCCAACCAACCTATAGGAGTGCTCTTTGGGCGCCTACAACCACCCTAGACCACTATGCAATATTAAGTAAGTGATTGAGAACCTGAACATTAGGTACATGCCGAAGAGTTTTAAATATGTAAATAAGTTTACGTTCTTTAGAGACAAGAATATCAATATGAGAGTGAAAAGTAAGGTTTTCGTCTATTTGTACACCGAGATAGTTAGTGCATTTAGTGTTAGTTAAGCTAAGGCAGTTACAAGTTACATACTTACATTGCATAGAAGTAGAAGCAGAAGGACTTTAACAAGTGGGGAAAGTGAAAATTTCACATATTTTGTTTTACCGATGTTTAAGGTTAGAAAAATTATGAGATTTTTGTTTAGCCAGTCAGTATCATAGTTAAAACCAAGCTAAGTGTATTCGAATTAATCATCAGCATAAGTCAAAATATATCTGTTTGTAAAATTCAATTGACATAGGTCGTCTATATAGATCAGGAGCAGAGTAGGACCGAAGATAGTACCTTGGGGGACGCCATGAGTAATCGGAAATTCGTCACCAGTTCATTCTAAGATTAAAAATAAAATAAAAATTGTTTAGAAAAATATGTTGTTGTTTAAAATATATTAAAAAACAAGTTAAAACCAACTTCGAGAAAAACAATGACGCTACTACAGATAATTTAAATAGACAAAATATTGTGCTACCTATTGACCTATTTCTAAATCTACATATTAATTACTTTTTGGGAAAAAAATCCATAATTTCCTTTAGGTGCGGTGCCTGATGTTTACTTATGCTTATGTGTATGCATTTTAGTTCCGTAAATTGTTGATGCAAGATTTATATATTTTCTTGAACTACCTAGATCTCTTCAACTCTTTAAATAAAAAGGTGATAGATCCTACATATTTTTCGTCGGCGCCTGCAGTCTGTCACCCTAAAGTCACCGCGAGATTTTGCTGTTTGAAACTGCCGGCTGTCGACTGCTTGTGTGTAGGCCCAGAGCCGATCTTCAAACACTGACGACCACCGATAGGGTGGGGTGACAGACTGCAGGCAGGCGAACTGGTAATGTGTGGGACCCCTAGCTGAATGGTTGCAGATCGGCTACTTGCTAGTGTGTTCTCGTTTCCTATTTGGTTGATTTTGAAGAAATTTTGCAAAGAGCAGCTAAAAATCATTTCAGAGCTGTGTGTGTGCCTGATGCAGTGCCGCATTAAAACTACTTGATGCACTAAGCAACAGCCGTAGGTAACCTTTCTTATGCTAGCAAATATTTTTTGGTGGTGTTTGTGGTTCAATGCAAGACGTGATGCCCTATAAACAATTGCTTATGGGTTTTTTTTATTTATTGCCTATGGTTGGCAGACGAGTCAGCGGCCCACCTGGTGGTAAGCGGTAACCGCCGCTCATGGACTACAGGAATGTCAGGGACACACCCAAGCCGCTGCCTACCGTGAAGTGAAAACTCTCTTTTCGGTTATTCCGGCACTGGCCTGATAATGCTTCTGAAAGAACATACCAAGGCTTGATACTTTTTACCGGAAAACTAGCTCTTTATAATTGAAATCCATATTTCTATTACACTTTTGTTTTGGTAACATTTGTTATTGACCTTGAAAATAGTACCTACGTCGGTATAATGGGTAAAATAGTAAGAATATTATCAAAATGTCAATGTTCAATAAATACATTAGCAACCGTTATGATAATGTATCTGTTTACCAATTTTTTAATGAAGTGTTTAGATTATTTTTCTAAACCGTTTTTTCTAATTCAGCAATAAACATGTTTTTACATTTGTTTACAATTTTATAAATAGTTATAGGTAAATAAATAACCGGTGAAGGGTAAATACGACTTGCACGCTAAGAGTTCCGTGTCGTATTTTCGTGTCATTTTATTTCGGAAAAATGAGCCCAAGCGTGACTTACCTACATTTGATTTGTTGATAGCAAGTAAATGAATATTTTTATCATTAATATGTTATCACTGTTATTATTTTTTTTTGTTCCTATCTGTTTTGGATGGTAAGGCGAAAATTAACTAGGCAAGAATTGAAATTTGTAGGTAAAATTTGGTGTCAGAGATCTGGATGCGTGAGTTTGGGGGAGGCGAGAATTAAATTAATTGTTGGTGCACTATTACAATTGAGCTCTATTGCTACACTAATTGAAGGGGTGTCACGTCAACTTACAACTTAAATAACTTTAAGCGGCGGTAGCCTAATGGCTAAGACATCGGTCTCGCAATCGTGAGAGTACAATACAAAACATTCGGTACATAAAACAACCGTCTGAAAGTACGCAGAATAATCAAAAGATGATGAACCTAAGTTAATCACGCAGTCTGCATACAAAAATTAACCATATGCGGAATAGACCAACTATAGGACCATTGTTATCTGTTTTTGTGGAATCCAAAAACAAGAAGTAAATGACGCTAGATATGTAGAATAACATAAACATTACCTACTATGGGTACACTACAGACTAGGGAATTTCCACACATTATCGGGTCATCAGTGAACTCGCGGCTTTGAATAAAATAAGTTCTGTATTGCAGCTGAAGATGAAGCCGTTTGACATTAAAAGTTACAACTACCACATGGGACATCTGTTTCTGGAAACCATGAGAAGCAGGCCTGATGCTATTTGTCAGGTTTGTTTTCTTATACTGTAAAATTGTTCTTTATAAAATATGGAAACTCGGAAAAACAGGAGTTGCCATATTGTACCAAATAGAATTGACTTTTTAATTTTTAGTCAAAACTATGTGAGGAAGAGGTTTTTAGATTATGTGAGAAAGTTAAATTAATATTCTTTATTTGTCTGAATATGATATTAATCCGCTTATAGTGGCATACAAATTCACACCTAATAATTATTAATCAACCTAACAAAACAAATAAATGATAATTAAGAAGAAAAAGAGATAAGTACTTCCTAATAAAAAATATTGTAATTAAAAATGTGTAAAAAAGGTACGTCAACTGTACAGAAGTAACTTGGCGGATTCAGCAGAGTAATCGTTTAACCTTATTATAATTTTCTGTATATACCCTAGACAATATGCACCTTTTCAACCGACTTCAAAAAGGAGGAGGTTCTCAATTCGTCTGTATGTTTTTTTTTTTTTTTTTTTTTTTTTTTTTTTTTGTATGTTTGTTCACCGATTACGCAAAGACGGCTGGACCGATTTGAAAAATTGTTTTTGTGTTTGAAAGGGTATACTTCCAAGTTGGTCCCATTGCCATCAGATCACGATCTGATGATGGGATCCTGGAGAAATCGAGGGAACTCTTAAAATATTAAAAGCACACCTACAGTGATTTAGGTATATTTCATAGTGATTCGTGCATTTACTCTTAAAAAACACCAATTGGTGAAGTGGAACTGATGATGAAGACCAAAAATTACGAGCAGACCTATTCAATATTTTACAGTTTGCGATTCAATTAAGTACTTTAATATGGTATTGAGTAGCTCTTTAATCTCGATATACTACTATTATATAGGTACAATGTAATAAAGCTGATAGTGAACTCCTCAACAATTAACGGCCCTGCATCGGGGCAAGCAATATTTCGTAAAAGGATTTGAGCAGATGACATAAGCCTATTGTAACTTATGTGAATTATAAACCAACCCACTAAAAAGTGAGAAATAAAAACTTTTTAACAAAAAATATTACCGACTTCAAAAATAAATACAAGGCAACTAAAAAGCAAAAAATAATATACCTAGAATAACAAAAACAAATTAAACATTTTGAAGTTGGTGCCGAATAAAACATAAAGACTACTATTTCATGGCGCCAACTTCAAAATGTTTAATTTGTTTTTGTTATTCTAGGTATATTATTTTTTGCTTTTTAGTTGCCTTGTATTTATTTTTGAAGTCGGTAATATTTTTTGTTAAAAAGTTTTTTACACATCTCTTTACCAACCAAAGCTTGACTGGTAGAGAATGCATATGGCATTAAGTCCGCCTTTTGCAATGTATTTGAAAAGGCGGACTTAATTTAAACTTAAAAATTAAGGTGGATTTTAAATATATAACGGTCTCTAATAAATTCATTAATACTAACTATAACAACATTTGCTATAAAACATCATCATCATTGTCGGTTGTCGTTGTCTGAAATGTATTATTAGTAACTTTAACTTCATATGATTCCATGTTTTCGCCTAATATTATTAAGGTACTGCCATCAGCAAAGAGTGTTATTTAATGGTAAATCCTTATTATAGATGACAAACAAACGGACCCAACACACTACCCTGTGAAACATGTTACCTATGTTCCTTTGACCAGTATATGATCTCGTCTTTGGATTTAACATTAAACCTCATCATGTCTATTAGCTATTTCCTGTTTAAAATATATACGAGTCTAGCAAATCTAATGTTCTTATGCCGTAGTACTTAGGTTTCTAGTATAATTTATTATTCAAAATTTTATGATCAACATAGTCGAACGCCTGAGTCATGACACAGTAAATACCAAAGATGGGTATTCTATTATCTAGTATGGTATTCTTTTGGGTTTCCTTTTTTTTTAATTGTGACTGCTACGAGTACTTTCTTTTATATTTTTATTTATTAACCTTTACCACAATTGGTGTACATAGACGGACGGTGATGTGAACATATAATTATGAGGGTGCAGATTGTCAAGGAGAATAATATTTTGGATAAATATAATAAATATATTTATTTTTTTATTAAAATTATTATTACATAATTAAAAACATACACGTACATACATACAAATACATATATTTATACATATACTTACACTATATTTATACTATACACATACATACATTTGTACTATACACATACATATTATAAGTTGCTAGCATTGTGATTCAACTGATCCATTGAGGAATAGCGCACGAATAATATGTGTTAGTTATTATTTCTGTGATTTGTTTTTATGATAATCTACTTATGCATTTATAGAAGCGGCGGTAGCCTAATGGCTAAGGCATCGGTCTCGCAATCGTGAGGTCACGGGTTCGAATCCTACCCATTATAATACCGACATGAACCCACTCCTAACACAAGCCTTTGAGCTTAGCTGGAGGGGTTAACAAGATTGCTAGTAATGTGGGACTCAATCCCACATTGCTAGGTATGTATATTGTATTTAGGTACATAGATACGTACCTGCGTCCCTACAGACTGTAAACATTCCGAAATAAAATACATTAATCTAGTCTGCGTGAACGTTGTGTATGTTTATAAAAAATAAGGCGTACATCCTAGTGTGAAAGTTGTCTTTAGTTTTCTCCCTTACTAACAGATTGACGCAGCAACTGGTGAGAGCGAGACGAATATATCAGTGCTTCGTCGGTCGGTGCAGCTAGCCAGATGTATGCGTCGTTTTGGAACACGTCCGGGAGATGTGGTCTCTCTGGTCGGCTGGAACCACCTGGACATACACATACCGTACTATGCTGCGTTCTTGAACGGGTTGACTGTTACTGGCGTCAGTTTTGATGCGTATTTGATGGAAGTTGGTAGATGGTGTGGTAAAATAGGTAATTAAAAACTTTTTAAACTACTTAGATGATTTCATACAGTCAAGTAAACAGGGCGGCGGAGGTACAACAGTGCGAGAAACATAATTAACAAATAAAGTAAGTTCACCAGTGTGCATCAAGGGGAACTAACTTCTAACTGACTGATTGTAGTAATTGATACTGACTTATGTGGCCTGTGGTGCTATTATCTTAGCCTTCCATTCAATACTGTCATGAGGAAGTAAAGAAATAGCACATTTAGCGTTGTTGTGTGCTCTGCATACCTACTTAATTTTTGTCCTGTGTACATTACACTATTTCCAAAAAAATAAGGCTAAGTATTTCTAATTGATTTTTCACAAATGTAGTATTTTAATCTATCACTGTCTTGAAACTATTTTACATCACATGTTTATATGTTTCACAAAAATGCTTTTAGTTTTAGTATATAAGTACCTACATTTTTTTTAACAGAGGAAATAAAAATCCACTTCAAATCATGTACACCAAGATTAGCGTTCTGTCAGAAGGAGCACCTTGAAAAGTACCTGCAAGTTGTGAAGGAACTGGAGCTGAACACAAAGGTGATCTGCTTCGACGCTGGAGACTACTCTCTGAAGACATTCATTCAAGATTATGATGATGGCGATAACGACGATGAAGCGTTTGAGTTAGTTTTACTTTGAATAAATGCAAATATTAATTATGGCCGTACCTCGGTTGGATTTGGGAACCTACGCAAAAAGCTTATTATAAAAAAAGAAGAATAGATAAAGGCATTAATGAATTTCATTTAACTTAATTAAATAATTCACTTTTGGGCATTGAGTATTTTTATTTTTTAAATTCATTGGAAACAATGTTTGATTTGTCTAAAATATTATTATTACAGACCGTTGATATTCAATTTGGATGAAGTATACGTTGCGATGTTGCCATCGTCTGGTACATCGAGAATATACAAGATGGCTACTTTCAAACATAGAACTATTATCAACAAGATAATGGACCTGCAAAATAATTGTACTTTTTATCGGAGAGATCTTGGAAATAAGTAAGTACTTATGTAAAAAGAAAAAATACAAAAAAAATAGTAATATTGTACATATGTAAGTTCTAAATCTTGTTTTGTGTAGTTTGTAGGTAGTACAAGTTGGGCCAAAAATGTTTGCAAATAGCAACATTAAATTTCTCTAAAACCATCAGGTGGCGGGAAATTGTGCGTTAGTTCAATCTTTAGTCACAATGCATTTGCTTCGCGGGAGAACAACGCAAGTTACAAAGTGATGATTCTTACATCACTGTTCGCCGCCTATGTCAATCGCATTACCAATTACACGATATTATTAAAATTATGGATTAAAAACGCCGAGGCAACCGATTTAACAATCAATAACAATGAAACAGGCCATGGCCACGGAGCAAGAGGAACGAAGAAACCGTAGCCCAAGTAAACGATTCTGCGGGACGATCCAATATTGTCTACGCGCAAACGGTGAGAACAGATGCTTTGGCAATACCTCGAACGAGTTTGCGTCGAATTTGAAATCAGAGTTATAACCTTTTAAGATACAGTTGGTGCAAAAACTTTCGCGATTTGTACACATTATGAAAATATATATATATTACGGGTCTTAATCGCGTTAATAAGGTAAAATACCTTGTTTATTGCCCGACGTTTCGACCCTATTGCAACGGCCGTGGTACTTGTGTACTTAGTAGAGGGAGTAATATACTTCCTCTCCTACGCCGTGCCGGCGGTCTACTCTCCCTCCGTCTTACGATATTCGATCAGGTCACGTGTCCTGACGCGAGTTTAACATTTTTTACCCATCCCAAAAAGTGCACAACGCTGCTAAAGAAGTTTTCACTTCAAAAATCGTAGATACATGCACGTTTGCGAATTTTCATGTCGTTTATGATGTACATGCCAATAAACAGAATTGCAGATTTTGGAATAGAAAAACCCTAAATTAAAACATCAAAGATCTTTTCGAATTCTCAAAAAGTCACACTCGAGATGGCGGCTACCTGGACGATATTATTTTCAACAAATAAAATTCCCATTTATAATCATCATCATCATCATCATCAGCCTATCGCAGTCCACTGCTGGACATAGGCCTCTCCAATTGCACGCCACTTTGTTCTATCTTCGGCTTCTCGCATCCAGCTCCTGCCAGCCGTTTTGCGTATATCATCACTCCACCTGGCTTGAGGGCGTCCTACACTACGTTTGCCAAGCTGCGGTCTCCACTCAAGAACTCGTTTACCCCAACGGTTGTCGGTTCTTCGGCTAATATGGCCAGCCCACTGCCATTTATAATCTTTATTTTTAATAAAACAATATTTGAATACCACGTATACCTAGTTATTTGTTATGGTCCACCCTGTGTAATGTAAAACTACGACTAAAAATTTACTTTTTATCGGATAGTTATATCTAAGTGAATTTAAATTTTACTAATTTTATGTTTTAGATTTAATGGTGAGAGTAAGCCGTGGCTTTTATTGTCGCAAGTAGGGTGGGTGTCAAGCCTACTGCGCGCACTTCTTATACCAGTCATGCAATATACGAAGCTCATGACTTCAGCTACGTTCACCACGGAGCATGTCATTGACATAATTAACAAATATAGAGTAAGTACCTACTTCCGTCGGTAGTGAACGAAACTCTTTCGTAAGGGATACTTCTGCTCCTTCTTGGGATCCGTGGGGATTACACACACGAGAAAAATGGCTGTAGGTACCTACTCACCCAGTGTTATTTTTACGGTTTGTGTACTACCTAAATGTTTCCGTAGATTTCGCGACAGATTGACATGGTAAGTAATCGAAATATTAATAAGTTTAGACAGGGAAGATATTACAAATCCCACAACCCCCCAGCCCACGTCCGCGTCCTCTCAGGCTGCTATAGAGCGTACTAAAGGTTCATTTCCGTGCATCGCGGCCGACGCTCGCGGCCGATGCGACAATATTCAGAGCGCGCGCGCAGCCTACGACAGTCGTCGGCCGCGCGCGTCTGTCGCTTACCTCGGAAACGGCACCATATATTCTCATACTCTGACTATTGTCGCATTGGCCGCGCGCGTCAGCCGTTCGTCGTAAGTCGCGCGCGGCTCGCGATCGGCCGCGATGCACGGAAATGAACCTTTAGGCTAGGCGTAGCTTAGATACAACTTGACCCAAAACTTGGGAAAGCATATGACCGTTAAAATTATTAATTTTACTGCTTAGCAAAAACTTAATATCTATACTTACATTATATAGATCTCAACTCACAAACTTTACCAGTTTGTGAGTTTGAGAGGTTATAGTGAGAAGATTTTGAAAATTCTTTTAACAATATAAAGCCACGCTATTTGTGAGTGTCATAGGCTGTATAACATCACGCTACGACCAATAGGAGCGGAGCATACATGACAAATATTGCAAAAATGGAGAAAAATGACGCAAACGAAGTTGCGCGTCAGCTAGTGATTTATATTTGTGAATATGAATGTATGTTTTTACCTACCTAGCTATCTTATGTATAATATTAACTACATTATACTGTCCTCCAACTACCTTTCACCAATAACCTTTTGGTTATTTAACGGACAGTATAATGTTTTGTCAAATTTTTGTGAAGTTTTACCTAAGCAATTCTTTATTTTTTTATTCTAATTTAATTTAGGGACTTTTGTCCGTTTAGGATATGTCAGTTCCATAGGCTTAAAAGTTAAACATGCATGTATCTATGTACAATAAAGACTAAATCACATAACCATACTAATGGGTTATTACTTACTAGCTGACCCGCGCAACTTCGTCTGCGTAAATTTTCCCCGTTTTTGCACATTTTTATTGCTGCTCCGTTCCTATTGGTCGTAGCGTGATGTTATATAGCCTATAGCCTTCCTCGATAAATGGGCTATCCAAAAAAAAAAGAATTTTTCAAATCGGACCAGTAGTTCCTGAGATTAGCGCGTTTAAACACACAAACAAACAAATAAACAAACAAACAAACTCTTCCGCTTTATAATATTTAGATAATATAGATTACACTGATACAAGGCTTGCTTATAAAACAATGTAGGTAGCGTCACTAGATGTTGGTATAGACAGACAACTCTGAATTATACCAACATTCAGTCGATTAATATTAAGCTGTCGCATCAAATGATCTCTATTATGATTGATACTTGGAACATTCCATTAACCAGTGTTGAACATCGTCAATTTTATCACAGAGTTCACAATTTGGTGAAATTGCTTTTCCACTAATGTGCACAAACTTCTTAGATGGAATGTGCCCTGAATGCAATCTATGTGCAATTGTTACATATTTTCGACGTATTAAGCAGTGCTTGGGCTAAACCTAAGTACGGTCTATAGATTTCAGCTTTAGATTACAGTCCCCGTTAGATTACAGTGTAGAATGTAACTAGTGCTAAAAGCATCTGACAGTCAGGTGCTTTTAGGTACGTAAAAGTATTCAAAAATTTGCATGACGACCCGCATCGCAGACTATACAAGTTGCTACAGATAGGTGTGGTCATATTCAAGGATTGTTATGTGCACATACCTTATTTTATCAAAATCGGAGTACCCTAAAAAATATTTACGTTTAATTATGAGTGCAAAGTTATTAATAAAAAAAGTATGACTTATAAAGTTCTATGCCATATTAATTCAATAGAATTTTGTACCAGGGGAAGAATAATTCTTATGCCATACGGCTTTCACTAGGTACTGAATTTTGACAAAAAACAACCAGCTAAAGCACCATGGTAGGTGCAATACTGATAACATACCCTATCCGCTGCTAAAATTTGACCACACCATTCTCTTACACCCTGTATAGAGTAAGAGCCAGCCAGATCAGGGACAATAATAAAAAAAAAAAATATGACCTTCGTCATTTTATAAAACCTGAAAGTTTATGTGTATGTAATAAATTTCATACAGGTTAAAACGATTTCTGACTATGAATTTTGGGCGACGGTTACTTTGGCAGATATCAGGTCGCACTTGTAGGTTTAAAAAAATGACGAAGGTCAGATCGTCACTGGCTCTTAGGCTATTAATTATCAAGACGCAAATAAACTGAAGACAAAGAAAAACTGTACCTTATTGGCTACAATGGTTTTATTCTAATTTCAGCCTTCAACAACTGTGACCCGTATCGGCGTATTGAAAGCTATATTTAATAGCGAAAAGAGTTGCGACTTCACCTGTTTCGACAGTCTGCTAATCTCAGGGGACAAGACATCTAAGGCCTTTCATTTAGAGTTGAGGGTATGGTTCTTTTTCTCTTTTTACCCGACTGCGCAAGAAGATGGGTTATATTTTTCAAGTGTATGTATGTTCTTTGGCACGCTCTAGAGCCTCTGATGGTTTTTAGCTTAAGAGGTGTAACGATACCTCTCAAGCTAAAAACCATCAAGCCAGACATCAACCACAACTGAGATGAATCTAAAGAGATTCATCTCAGTTGTGAGAGTGACACTGGGTCCATCAAAATTTAAAAAAAACATGATTTTGGCGCTAAAATATTTCAGTTGGTATTCTTTTTAAGCAGTCGTGTTTTTGTTTTGTAATAATTTAGCTTGTTAGAAAATCTTGAAGGGCATGTATGGATTGTCTATTTATTTTTTTTATACAGAAAAGAATGCGTTCAGATGCAGTGGAGTGTGAAGGATATGGCCACACGGAAAACCTGGGTCCGATGTTGTTAGTAAATCCTGGAGGACCCGTAGGCAACTGTGGCAATCGTCCGTATAAAGGACAAAGAATCAAAGTGAGTTATGAACGAAGGACTTATTAGTGTTAATATTGCCACGGACCTAGAAATTACATACGTTTAAAAACATTATCGTTCTGTGGCGTACGCCACGCCACAGGACGATAATACAATATTTTTTGAGATACCTACCGAACTCTTTGTAAAATAGTAATGTTATTACTATTTCATACCACTCAATACAAAGACGCGTATGTCGTGAGTCTAATGGCAAGCGTCATGCTAACCCATAACAGTATCAGGGACACCCAAATTCCTGTTTGGCAAAGATCTGATTGTCAGAAGTCTATTATAGTTCATAAAGGTTCATTTCCGTGCATCGCGGCCGATCGCGAGTCGCGCGCGGCTTACGACAAGCGACTGACGCGCGCGGCCGATGCGACAATAGTCAGAGGGCGCGCGCAGCCTACGACAGTCGTCGGCCGCGCGCGTCTGTCGCAGACCTCGGAAACGGCGCCGTACATTCTCATACTCTGAGTATTGTCGCATCGGCCGCGCGCGTCAGTCGCTTGTCGTAAGCCGCGCGCGACTCGCGATCGGCCGCGATGCACGGAAATGAACCTTTAGCCTCATTTTCCCAGTAATTTCAGTTGCTACAAGTACCCTTCAACTGAAACACAGTGATATTTTCACATCACTATTTAACGGGAAAAATAACTAACACTGTTTTGGTACCCCACAAGACGGCCTATGGCTTAGACCTACCACCTGAGGAGACCTGCAGGAGTTGAAATGGTCAGCCTGACCATTCCAGCTTAGAATGCTCATGACCATAAGAGCCATCTCTTCCGGTGCCAACTTATAAATACCAAAGTGTTAATTTAATAAAACTTCTAGTTGATGGATCTGGAGACTGATAAAGAAGTCAAGCAACCGAACGTGGTAGGAGAAATGTGGATGAAAAATATATGCTTTACTGTAAGTAGACGATATTTTGTTTCTCTAACTGTTACTTAAATTCTGTTTTCCTCGGAAAGATTATACATTTCTCCGTCTTTAGCACTGTCCTTCTATCATTGGTAAGTCATCATCAACAGCAGCCTGTATCGTCATTTACGCCATAACACCCATGGGCATATCCAGGGAGGATGGGGGGGGGGGAGACACGAGAGGCACATGACAGTGCCGGATCTAAAAGTCAAAATTCTACAATCCCGAAATTTTGAAATGCACCAAAATACTTACAACCCTTCGGAAAAATGGGCAAAGTAATTCAATACAATATAAGAAAATCGATACCGAAAACAACCGTCAGGCACGGGGGCACATGCCCCCCCCCCCCCTAGATCCGCCTATGACAACACCCGCTCCACCGCATTCCGCATCCAGTCCATTAGTAGTACTACGCTTAGTAAAATTACGTCGGTTGAAATTCGCCTACACATTAGGTATTAATATTTTGACAATGTCAAACGAAATAAACCAGACGAGTTGTTCATTATTCACTTGGTCCCTATGTTTATACCTAGACCTAAAATCTAAATGGGCCTTGGCCTCAGGGATGGCTATTCGGTGTTTCTGGCCTACAATAGAGTAGAGCATTATTGAGAAATTGAAACCTTACTTTTTTCCCCGACAAAAAATTATTCACAGGAGTACTACAAGAATCCAGAAATTACTACGCCAGTATTCACAGAGGATGGTTGGTACAAGACAGGAGATTTGTTGTACAGAGATCAAGATGGCAACTATTTCTTCGCAGAACGACTCAAGAATGTTATCAGATATCGCAATAAGCTAGTAAGTAGATACTACTACACTGCCATAAACTCGTATCACTTGAAGATCTATAAAAATCTTATTAATTTTATTATCCCAGACGATGGTCTCAGCTGTATTGATTTTTATCGTAGGTTTTTATAGGCACTTATCTTATACCTGGTAACTATATAAAAACTTGTATATATGGTCTTGGTAGCTCAAGTCATGGTAATAACCAAGACCGTACACTAAGTATCAATACCATAGATGTTAGAAGGGAGAGGGCTGACGGAACGTGCTCTGAAGAAAGAACTGGAATCATAAGAAAACAAACATTTCAGGAATTAGGATGGTGTATCCAAGATCATATTTTTGAATTTGTCCAGGTTAAATAACATCGAGAAAGTGAGAATCACACGCACGACGAAGGAGGGTGCATTTACTGTTGTACTGTATAGAATTTCGGGTGGGAGAAGCTAGGGTTGGAGAGGGGTATCACTAAATTGTAAACTGCTTACCACAGATTTTACCTTCGGATCTAGAAGTAGTAATCCGAACTCACCCTGAAGTCAGTGAAGTCGTAGTGACAGCTATTCCTCATAAAGAAGACGGAGAACATCCTGTGGCGTGTGTGGTGAGGAAACAAAACAGTGCCGTTACTGCGCAACAGATCAAGGATCTTGTTGAAAGTAAGTACCTATATATACCTTCAAAATATTGAAAATGTACGAATATCTAGGTAATTTATATATCCCACACATCCCTTTTATACTAGCCCAAGAGCCCACGACAACCAGACCATCATTATTTTATAGGTAAACGCCAAAGTTTCTCTATTCATACCTCCAATACAGATAGGAACGATCAGCGACAGCGACAATGAAGTGTGGATCATGGTGGCTTTGGCAGGCAACATATAGTAAGGTGTGTGAAATCGAACCTCACCTTATTGAATTATAATAATAATAGCATTTATTTTAGATTTTTTTTTTATCCATATTGGTTAGATTTTATTTTTATAATTTTAATTCATATTAATTCAATTATTTCAATTCATATCATTTCCATTATATTTAGTTATTTTAATTCATAAATAATTAAATTTTAATTCATATACTCGTTCGTTTAATTCATATACTCGTTCATATAATCGTTCGTTCGCAAGCGTCGCGAGTGGTACTTTGTGTTAAAAACCTCCCGAATTATCGAATAGCCTGCATGCAATTCATTATCATTGTTAGCGCTAATGTAGTGTCGTGAACTCAGTGCATATATGTGACCCAAGTGCGAAAACAATTAAGCTTTTATCAGCTGTGACAACGCGGGGACTACCTACAACCCCCTCTTCCTCACCGGTTGGCACAAGGACGACGCTATATTTCTCAATTTCATTTCTTCTTTTACATCTTTAAAAGTGACTGTCGTCCTTCACACTACAATGACACAACGATCACCACCAAATGCATTCACATCGGATGGTAATATTCCAGCATCATTAAGAAAAGCTAGTGACGAAGACTTCCAAACTACCCGAAAACGTAAACAAAGTGAAATAGAATATTTTGTTAAACAAAACATGGACGCTTTTGAGGAGAAATTCGACAGTCAAATGCGAACATGGAATAAAAATATAACTGACTGCATTACAAACAGCATTGCTGCCGCAGTAAATGCAACACTAACAGGCGAGCTCTCAAAGATTACCTCTTCGTTATCCGATATTAATGTCAGTTTGATGAGACTAAACACAGATGTTATCCATCTTAATAAATCGTTGAGCGAAGTTAACGGACGACTGTGTGAAATGGAGAAATCGTTAGACTACCAAAACGAGCGACAGGATCGATTTGACAGTCGGCTGAAAATTTTGGAACAGAACATATCTGAAACGAATGGCAAGCATCCTATACAACCATCCGACATTGTAACCGCTCACCGCGTACCTCATGCTGACCAAAATGATCGACGTCCGAAGAACGTTATAGTAAAATTTATCAACAGAACACTACGCGATGATGTGATCACTGCCAGTCGTGCAATTAAAGGGTTAAACTCGAACTCACTATCCATACCTGGGCAGTCCTTTACTATCTACGTTAACGAACACTTCACGCTGAATAACAAAATGTTGTTTCGCCAATGCCGTGAAGCTGCCAAAAAGAATGGGTATAAATACGTATGGGTCAAACACGGGACTATACTGGCGCGTAAGGTGGACACCTCTCCTGTTATTGCAATCAAATCATCCCAGGACATCACCCGAATCAAGTAAACGCTACCCGACTGACATTTACTTTCTATCTTTTATAATGTCACTGCATGTAAACATAACCTACATTTCTTACTGTGTGTGTTATTTAATAATAAGTATTCTAAAATTGATCAATATTAATTGCATGTCTTATCTACGAATAGTTACCCTCAGTAAAAGTTATATTTGCAACAAATATAGTATGTTTTGTAAAACTTCGTCATACCTGAGTAACTTTGTAAACAAAAACCTACTTAAGCAACAGATTCCACTGTGTATAAGGTACAAATGCAGTTTAAATCGTCTCAAATCACATATTTCTGTACGGCCTGCCTCTCTTTACATGAATATTAAACTTGTAAGTCTTTGTGTTATTGTTACAATAATAGGATTACCACACGATTTTTCAAATAAACAACGACCATGCACTTATGTATCAACATGTGTATTCATTTTCCATAATGAGACAGATACTCACATTGGCTCGAAGAATTGTACTCATAGCCCTATATTTATTTCACTCAAAATTCAATTGTCTATATAACAACAATAATCTGTCCATTTACTATCAAAACTGCCGTGGATTAAGAACTAAATTAAATACTATTTACATAAACATGTTATCGCATAATTATGACGTCATAGTATTGACCGAGACTTGGCTGCATGAAGGCATAACAAACAATGAATTTGTGGACGGTCGGTACAATGTGTTCCGATGCGATCGAGACCGCGCTGCGACCGGGCGTCGCGATGGTGGCGGAGTACTATAAAAAAAAAAGTGGCATAGTGGCAGTGTTGCGCTCGCTATGCGTCGTGCACTGCGGGCCCGCGCCCCTCCACGTGCGCTCTAATATACCATCCAATAAAGACTACATCATGCTTGAGTTGCGTATTGGTAAATCACAATATCTTCTAAGCGCAGCTTACATTCCGCCCGGTCTAGACTCAGACGTATATCAAACCTTTCTTAATACGACTCAAGAGATAATACAAATTAAGGGCTATGACACGTTTTATATAATCGGTGATTTTAACTTACCTTACCTTGACTGGTTTTTGGATGGACCGAAAATGAAATTAGCTAGCACGATCAACCATACGCCACCGTATTCTCACTTATTAAACTTTATGTCAGCTATGGACTGCATACAAATAAATATCCATTTATAACTCCCGTTTTCCCGTTTGGTTCACTCCTGCGCTCATACATATATTTAAGAATAAGAACAAAGCTTGGACTAAATGGAAAATCTATAAAAATAAATCTCACTACTCCTTATTCTCAATGTTCCGGGAAAGGTTTAGGAAAGAGTCACAAATATGTTACAATAAGTACATTAATTCGGAAAAAATATGTTATTGTTGGATAGCCAATTTATTGAGGAAGGCTATAGGCTATATAACATCACGCTACGACCAATAGGAGCGGAGCAGTAATGAGAAATGTTGCAAAAACGGGGAAAATTTAGACGAAGTTGCGCGGGACAGCTAGTTTTAGATAGATTTATTAAATACATAATTATCTTTGTATTTCAGGTAAACTACCAGAACCCTACAAGTTAAGAGGGGGCATAATATTCTTGAAACAACTGCCGTATTTGTTAGCTGGTAAACTTTCCCACCACGACTTGAAGAATATAGTACTGACGTCATCTTGTAGAGAATAAAAAAATATTGAAAGGAATTAAAAATAACTTTGGTACAAAAAAATAAATGAAAAATTAAAAAAAAAAGTGAAGAGGTATAATAATAAATAATAAGATTAATGATATTATTAACCTACCTAATTATATAAACACATAGTTCTTAAGTCATGTACTTATTATAGATGCCTAAGAAATTCTGTAAGTAAGTATATAAAGTTTTTTGTAGGTAATATAAGTAGTATAAATATAACAGCATCAAAATAACTAATTTTATCTGTTTTTTGTTTTTTTTTATTTATTTATTGATGTGCCCCCAGAATGAAATTCTCCCTACCCCAGAATAAAATTTTATCAGTAAAATCAATACAGTTTGAACGAACCCAGTGTTATTTTTGATACGGCAATTGCCGTAAAACACGGCAATTGAAGAATTATTTTGATGAAACACAGCATACGGCAGACTTTTCATTACCGTACCAAAATCTACGGTAATCCTATTAGACTGATCGACAGAAAAAAAATTACAATTGTGTGGTCTTGGCCGGGGAATACCCAGGATGGGATCCGTTTAAAAACGAAATTGAAGTCGAACGCTCAGGTTTTCTCTTTCATACAACTCATCGGTCTCTAAAAAATGCAATGGTGAGGTACGACACAAACGCTGATTCATTTTCATGGCTTAGTTGATTTCCTTTTTGGCAGTTGACCATTTGTCAGAATTATTAAAATCCTGCTTTTCTGACTGGAAAATTGATGCTTTAAGGAGAAATATAAAAATATTTAAAGAAGATAATCATCAAAAATAATTATATAACAATGATACGGCAATTTTCCGTAATTTTTCCCCAAAACACGGCAATTTTAAAAGATAAATACGACAACATTTTTTTTTATTAATCTCAGATCAGGGTCCATAATCGCTATGTTTAGTATTCGTTTTCACGCCAAGCCTGCGCGAAATGGCGCATCCGCGATGCGCTCAAAGATGTCTGCGCGCATGCGCGATGCATTTCTAAGCGCTGCTCTTTAATAACATTATTACAACATTTTGACAGTTAAAGACTGAGATAAAGCTTCAGATTCGCATCGTTCATCGAGTATTGTAGGTAATAAAATCATGTCTAAAATTATCAAAGTTAGAAATAATCATAAAAGGGGCAATATGTTTTGGCCAGTCTGCCTATCAGATTTTGCCCGCTAGTATTTTTCATTAAATTAATATTAATCGACTTAGTGGGAAAAAAAAAATCTCACTTGTTATTACAATGAAATACACTCTACTTTATGGAAATAAAGATGATGAATATACGCCATGAACGTAATATCGTAACAAAATATTACCTGCTTACACCTGGCTGCGAAGAGGTTGCGGGCAAGTGCGCAAAGGCACCTATCGTTTTTCAAGTTCTCTACGTCTATTACTATAAAGCAGAGTGTATTTCATTGTAATAACAAGTGAGATTTTTTTTCCCAGTAAGTCAATTAATAAATTAAAAATACTAGCGGGCAAAATCTGATAGGCAGACAGGCCAACACATACTTATTGCCCCTTTTATGATTGTATACAAAAACATGATTTTATTACAATACTCGATGAACGATGCGAATCTGCAGCCGTATCTCTGTCTATTAAGTAGATTTTTTTTATAAATATATATAATATAATCATTTTTTTACAATATAGACTTAAAACTAAAAATTTTTGGAATAATATTCCATTAGGGGTATAAAAATGGCTCTGTCAATCTTAATTTTATACTTGGAAAATTGGAATGATTAAAGTAGACTCAAGTCTCCAACAAGTATACTGCTCCGCGGCCGACCGTCACGCGACATGCAACACACAGACGAAAAAGTTTGAGACGATGTATTAAAAGTTTCACTTTAAAAAAAGATAGTGATTATTATAACCCTGAGTTAAAAATCTACGAACACTGCTTAGATCAAGTAGTTTTTAATCTGAGGCCAAGCCATACCATTGGCATAGAGAACAGGACTGCGCCACCTCACAAAATTGACCACTCTCTAGAAAGAGACAACGCTACTTGGTCCTGTCAGAGACAGGGCCACACGAGTTATTTCTCTCTTTCACGCTTTGCAGTCAATATTTACTTTTTAATTGAAAGGAATGGCGCAGTCCTGTTCTCTACGTCAATGTACCATATCTACCATTGTATAGTAGAGACCTGGACTGCGCCATAACCTCACAAATTGGTTAGTTGACTACAATAAAAGTAAATTATTTTATACTAATCAGGTAATAGTAGATCTTAAAATGCTCTGAAACAGACTATTCTTTTACATTTTAACATGTTTTTTAATTTAAAAACATGAAAACGAATATTCTAAGTAATGATTTGACGATAGGAACTCAAGACGTCATAGGTTCCTATTCCATACACATTTCTATAGAGCTTGTCGTTTTGACATTTCATAAAAGAGACTGATTTGACTTAACTGTCAACATCCCTCTCTTTAGAAATAGTTATTGCTACTTTGTGTGTGGACAATACCTGTCAAAGGCCGCACAAGTTTTTTCTCTCTTCCACGCTTTGCCGTCAAAAAAGGGATGGCAGTGTCCAGGTCTATACGTCAATGATACCTATCAACTTTTTGCGAGGTATGAAACTCTGGATATGTGTAACTACCTACTTAGTATTTAGTTACTTTGGTAGATAAACATAACATATTAATGTGTTTGTACCTAACTACTAATATTTACAAACTAACATCATGTAAATTAACATAGAATTCCTCTCGCTCGTATCGTGTGTATCACACGATGTGAATAACGGAACGCAAAACTTATCCAACGTTCCGTATTACAGAAAATGATTTATCCTATTTTATAATTTATTCTCCGCACTCCGTAATATACACATATTATAGCAATAAGCATTCCGTTTAGCTAGCAAAAAAATATCATTTTGTAAAATATTGATTTTTTATACATTTATGACGATTCAAAGCAGCTGGAAGGTAATTTATTGAGAAATGACGTGATTACGTTCTGTTTCACAAACTGAATCGTAAAGTGCAGTTTTTAATATTTACAAATACAAACTATCGAAGTGCAATCAATCAATAAATGAATTGCAGCAAGAAAAGAGATAGAGGCTCAGTTTTCTCAAAAAGTGTAGGTGTGCCTGTTCATATTTGAGGTTTTGTGTTATTTTGTTTACTGTTTAACAATAAACCTCAGACCTTTTTAATAGGGTGGCTGTGCACAAAAGATGCAGGCTATAGAAGAAGGTAAGAGAAAAAGTATTTTACTCTTTTTTTATTATTGATTTTCTAATTGAAAATGGATAATAAGCAGTAGACAAAATTTTAAATTTTTGCTGCCTACCATAGAGTTCATGAAAAGCCATAAGGCTCAATATGGCTTGTTTAAACTATAAGTACCAAGTATTCTATTGTGTATATCATGAAATAAAATCTATAGTAGAGTCTGAACGAAGTATTGATTAAGTACCTAGAAGCTAAAAATACTTTTCTTTCTTTGAAGCTCCATCTTTTTTCGTTTCTGGATATCCATCCTGATAATAATAATTTATTTCCCATACTCAGTACCTAACATGGACATTCATTATATCACCCATATTGTTTAATACACCATGGGTGGCACCCATTTGTATAAATTTAATATTATTATTAAAAATATAATTTTCCTGAATTATTATGATTACTTAAATCAAAATTAAGCTATATTGGTCACGGTGCTTACTCGTGGTCTCCCCATCTAGTCCCCCTGGGGGTACCGTGACCAAATATTTTTAATTTTAGAACCGCAAGGGGAACAAAGCGGTAACATGGGCAAAAGTTTTGGCCCGTGGTACCCCTCTAATTGCCAGATAAATAAAGATTATTTTAAAATAAATAATGTGTTGTAGGTCTAAGCCATAGGCCGTCTTGGTCGGTTGCTTTACAGTGTCAGTTATTCTTCAGTGAAATAATAATGTTAATGCATCACTGTTTCTGTTAAAAGGCACTGGGCAAATGAGTCTTATGAATAAATTTCTCAAATGCGGAGCACTGTATGGTGACATTCAGATCTTTTCCACACAAAGGATTTGGGTGGCACCATCAGACGCACAACCTGCTTGACTCTTCATTTGGTTGTATAGTATATAAATATATTGTGAACAAACAATTTATTTGTATTTCTTAATTTGTCAAGCAACAGTTTGATTTAAAATGTGTTTCATAGAATGTAGTCAACTTATATTTAAATAAGTGATTATTTTTACCATGTTCCAAAGGCAAAAATATTTGGTCATGGAAACCCAGGGGGAGCAGACTGTGGGACCATGTTAAGTACCGATCGGTCATAAAATAATTTATGCGATTTGTATAAAAATAATTAGAAGTAGTAGTTATGTTACATAAGTAAACTTGTTAATTAAAAGCCTGCAGTCCCCGGGTAAGCCTGTGTTGTCCCTCTATTTTCTCATAGTCTTATGGGATTTAAATGTGACATGATCGGAGAGAGATCAAGGTCAAGGATGATGGTAGATAGATATCATTTACCATTTTAAATATTATGACTTCCAAATAATAGAAGTAATTCATACTATCTTTACACTTTAGTTTTTCACATTTTTTTGCTTTTGACATGATAACGTCTTATAATTCAGTGAGCGGCTGCACTCACAAAAATTAAGTGTTTAAAAAAAAGTCACGTTATAGGTTGGTTGCTAAGCAACAGCGAATGGCGATTGCAGCGACATAGCATGCAATACAATCGGAACGAACGTTATCAATTGGTCGCTAATCAACGCGCAGGGCGATATGTCATCAATGTTTTCTTATGACGTTATCTCGTTAAATTATCGTCCTTAACCGACTTTACAAACAACCATTTATTAATGTGATTTTATCTTGCAATCAGTTATTTCGACTATGAGCAGATGAGCGTAATTAGCCTTTCCTTTTAAATACGTGGGACACTCAGAAAGTTTTGGGAAAGTAAGAAACTAACTTCTATAGATAAAATATTTAAATGACTCCACCAGCCCCTATACAAAGTTTCATGCGTCTGAAACAATTTTCGAAACATTTTTTCCAGTCCGCCGCAGACACCTCTTCTACAGCCTTTTTGACGCTGCTAGCGCGTCTTTCGGTGATGAAAACTGGATCCCTTTCAGTTGTTTTTTTAATTTAGGAAATAAAAAATAAAAAATACGGTGCCAGATCATGATCATTGCCGTGTGGTGCCGGCTTAAGAATAGTACCACCCCATCTCTTCCCGTGGGTGTCGTCAAGGCGACTAAGGGATTTCACACCGGAGGACGGGCAGCAGCGTCTTCTGCGTACTTAAAGCCTTACTGCGATCACCAACCCGCTCGCCAAGCGTGGTGATTATGGCAATTACCCCCAGGATCTACATACCAGTAGGTTCTACTGGGGAGACCCGTGCCCAGCAGTGGGCCATCATATGGGTTGATATGTGCCAGATCATGACTGTAAGGAGGGTGACCCAAGACTAACCGGTGTGCTATCCAGGAAGTTTTGGGCACTGAGTGCGCGGGCGCGTTGTCATGGTGGTGCAGTACCCCGCGGAGCCCGGTGTTCGATCGCTTGTTGTTCATTGCAGACAAAACTTCTGGCAGACATTTTGTGGTATTCGGCGTTGATGCTGCTTTGGTCTCGTAATGGAATTGAAACCAGATACCTCGAAGTGAATAAAGTAGCGGTCAAAATTTGCCCTACGCTTCTCGATCGCTTCACTTTCGTAGGCGTTTTGGTTCGTTTTGTAACAGCCAACCTGTCGACTGACGCTTTGTTTCTGGATCGTATTGATAAATCCAGGATTCGTCACCTGTCGCAATGTTGTAAACGCGGCGAGACGAGCTTGCTTCAAATTTTTGAATCATATCACGGCACCACTTCCCTGGCTTCTGAGCTTCGGTGAGGTTGTGCGGCACCTAGCGCGAAATTATCCTCCACACGCGAAGGTGCTCGTGTAGAAACTTGTGATCGCTTCACGAACCATTCTACAATGTATGCTGAACCTCTTCGTTTGTAATAAGCCATTTTTTTACTGCCAGCGCACTTTCTTCCGTGAAAGCCGTCGTAGGACCACCACTCCTTTGTTTGTTTTTTTGCGTTTGCTTGAACTCGCTATGCCAACGGTAGATGGTTGCTTTTGAAGGTCCTTCATCCTAAGCCATTCAAACGGAACACTTTTAATATAATTTGGCTCTCGAAAAAATGTGAAGGGAAATTCGAAATTCGAACTTTGGTTTTTTTTCCACTTCCCTCCGCTAATAATCGGGAGGGATTATGGCTCGCACATTCTGTGCATACGCCAGTTTCACGTTTATTTTCTTTATAATTTTCTTCTATGAATCACAAAGTCTCGTTCTTGTCCAGTTATCAAACTGGACAAGAACGAGATTTTGTGATTCATAGAAGAAAATTACGTATTTCAAGTATATTTTACACTGTTTTACACGTGGAGCTGTATAAATAGCGACAGGTTAGTTTGCCGCCATTTTTACAACTCTCATAGTGATTACTTTCTCTGTGAACTCTCGAATAATAGTATTTTTACTTTAAATAACCAATTTTAGGGTTCCGTAGCCAAAATGGCAAAAGGAAACTCTTATAGCCACGCCACGCCCAAAGCCCAAAGCAGAGCTTTTTTTTAGAGTATATGTAAAATGGGGATGTGATTTTTTTGTCACCTACCCCATTGTGGGGGGTATTATTAGGTCGTTTAAAAACGTTTAGAGTTTGGGAAGACCATTTTTAGAATTAGGGACCCGTTTGTGAAATATTAAGATTGAAAATGCAAATTTTTGTTAGAGTCAAGTGCCCCCCCCCCCCTAGCTAAATGGTTGATGTTGAGTATGTGAAAAAAATCAGGGTAGTAGTATATATAGTGAAATTAAAAGGAAAACGGTCATAGCTTTACAAGTTTTTACGTGAACAGCTGATCAAATGAGAAGTAACAAAATTTCGTACAAATTCCATTGAAAATTATTATAAATAGGTATAACGTTGTAAGTATGAAACAAAAACAACAGAAAACCCATTTCATAAGCCTCATTATTCGGATGGAGGGGGGGGGGGACTACGGAACCCTACATTGTGCGTGGCTCGACATGCACTTGCCCGGTTTTTTCAAAACAATTACAAGTGGCCGTGCCTTATACTTAAAAACTTTTTTCGCAATCTTTCTGAGTAGCCTGGTGGTCAGCCTTGCTGACATTCTTAGTCGAATAAGTCCCGCCATTTTTTTGGCGCCCTATGCTTTCTGGGATGGTGTGTTGTTCCGCCAGTTGGTTCGGGTGCTTTTTCAGACGTGCTTTGTAGTTTGCACCATAAAGGTTCATTTCCGTGCATCGCGGCCGATCTCGAGCCGCGAGCGGCTTACGACAAGCGTCTGACGCGCGCGGCCAATGCGACAATATTCACAGTGCGCGCGCAGCTTACGACAGTCGCCGTCGCGCGCGTCTGTCGCTTACCTCGGAAACGGCACCATACATTCTTATACTTTGACTATTGTCGCATCGGCCGCGCGCGTCAGTCGTTCGTCGTAAAGGTTCATTTCCGTGCATCGCGACCGATCGCGAGCCGCTCGCGGCTTACGACAAGCGGCTGGGGTAAGTGACAGACGCGCGCGGCCGACGACTGTCGTAGGCCTGCGCGCGCACTGTGAATATTGTCGCATCGGCCGCGAGCGTCAGCCGCTTGTCGTAAGCCGCGAGCGGCTCGCGATCGGCCGCGATGCTCGGAAATGAACCTTTAGCCGCGCGCGGCTCGCGATCGGCCGCGATGCACCGAAATGAACCTTAAAGCTGTATTTGTTGTTTTGTGTGCTGTACGAACGTTTCGATCGAATTGTACCGATCGTGGTGCAATTCGATCGAAGGCAATGATCAATCGCATAGATTTCAAAGTTCGGTATTTTTATATTACTTTTTACCGTAAGTTGTGTTTCAGACACCAGTAGTCTTTGTTTGAATGCAGTAAAAGTTCAACCTCTTCTTTATTAGGAGCAAGGCCATCTGTTCCAGGTTGCTATCTCGAGTGAGGTCATTAGTTACTAATTGTTATGAGACTGATTAAGGTACAAATTTTTTTGGCTCGTTTTATGTGCATGTTTTCGATGTTTTTATTTGATGATGTGCCTGTGTCTACCAGGCCACTCAGAAAGGTTTGCGAAAAAAAGTCTTTTATGTAAAAGGCACTGGCCTCTTTTTTTGGTAAAAATGAAAGTGCACTTTTTTAAAAATTTTAAAAAAATTGGTAATTTATAGTGTCTCATTTAAAAATAGATCTGCATCGAGAACATTTTCGTGCGATTTTTTTTTTTTCTGGTGGTATTAATATTTCCGTGCGATGATTTTCTACGATTTTAAATGTGGCCTAAAACCTGATGTGTCATTTGATCGACTTCAAATGGCTTTTATGGATGAAAGACCTTCAAAAGCAACAATCTACTGTTGGCATAGCGAATTCAAGCACGGACGCCTTACTTTGGGGTATGAACAAAGGAGCGGTCGCCCTACGACGGCTGTCAAGCAAGAAAGTGTGCTAGTAGTAAAAAAAATAATTCAAGAAACCAGGTGAATTACATACGAAGAGATTAAGCATACGCTGCAGCAATCTGCAGCGTATGCTGAATCTCTTCGTATGTAATTACGGGAAGCGCACACATCATCAAATAAAAACATCGAACACATAATAAAACAAGCTAAAAAATGTGTGTGATTGCTTGTTTTCAATACCTCAGCAAAGCTAGCTGCTTGATTGCTATTTGGTATATTTGATGATATAGTGATTAAGTTGGTAGCTGCAGTACTATTTCTGGCTTTGATGTGACAATGCCTACTAGATTTCCTAGCTAGTATCTAGGTATTTCTATAGACCTCACAACCTTTATAATTAGCAGGATGTGATAGTGCACACTGTGCTGGTATCAGTCGATTCGTTTTTGGCCACTCTGAAGTCTTCTGTAGTTGTGCGCATTTTTCACAGCGATAGGGCTTCATACAATCATTTTTAAAGTGCCCATATTGTTGGCATCGCTGACACTGCACAACAGTCTTTCTTTGCTTTGGGTCTTCAATTAGGATAGAATGCTGATATATATATTTTAGTTCCTTAGCTGCTTTGTTGTTAGGGCCTGGCTGAAAATTAACGAAAAATGTAGATGTATGTTTCTTTTCAGGGCCATACTTAACATTTATATTTTATTACGTTATTACTATGACAATAATGCTGCAGCTGATGTAATATTTGATTGTCTTATGCGTTTACACCATAGTTTGTCTAGCCTTAATTGTTGATTTTAGAAATATGAAAAAACAAAACGGAGAGTCTAAATACAATAGTCACGTGACTTGATTTTGGGAGCATGATACTGATGCTACTACTTAAGGAAGTTGGCTTCTGTCTCAGTTATACTTAATAACTGAGACAGAAGCCAACTTTTTTAAGTTAACACCGGCTCCACACGTTAACCTCAATGTCGGACCCGCTATTTTTTCAGGAGGCCAATCCACGTATTTAATTTGCGTAATTGCGTAAATTCATACATTGCAATGAAACTATGTTTAAAAAAAGAACTTTAAAGCCGTGTAGCATCCATTAATCTGTCCATTAACTGTCCACACGTTGGCCCCAACGTCGGCCTCAACGACACTCGTCCAATGTCTGCCGGCTAATCCACATATTTAAAGCAGTGCAGTTGCAGTTAAGTTTCGATTGAGACAGCCGTTTTTGTATTCTTATAACTTTTGGATCGGTCTCAAATACGCAAGCGTATTTGAGTCTATCCCTAAGTTACAAAAATACGAAAATGGCCGTTTTAATCAAATCTTAACTGCAACTGGACTGCTTTAAATATGTGAATTGGCCCGCAGACATTGGACGAGTGGCATTGAGGCCGATGTTGGGGCCAACATGTGGACAGTTAATGGACAGATTAATGGATGCTACACGGCTATAAAATGTTTTTTTTTTTTAAAGATAATTGCATCACAATTTATGAAATTACCTCACATGTGTTTTGATACCTAAGACATCATTTGCGTAAACATAAACATGGCATCTGTGTCACAATGTAGTAAAATGCTAGTTTTCAACTAGTCAACACAACAACTCATTATGAAAAGTTAAAACGCAGATTTTATATAAATAGATCTCATACAAATCCTATGACGTCACAATGTTTTCTAGTCAAAACATTTCGTTTAATGATAAAAAAACTATTTATAACAATATTTCATCGAGACTTCTAGTTTAAATGCTTTATTTATTTATTAGTATTTTGGATTTTCTTTGTTTACTTAAATTGTACAATGGTTGATTGCTCTGTAAAATTATCTATTGTTATGTTTTAGAAAATAAATCTTCTACAGAAAGGAACGAGCTGCCCTTAAATTTTCGGCCATCACCTAATTTTAAAAACATGAAAAAGTATATGAAATGGAAGCTCGACGAGACAAAACCTCGTCCTGAGGGACTGCCAAGAGTGAAATTTATTCCTATAGAACATGAGAAGCAGAAATCTACTAACATTAACCAAGAAAAAAAGAAAGTTGCAACAGCAAACGCTTCAGCAACTGCAACATCATCTGCAACAGCAACTGCAACATCATATGCAACAGCAACTGCAACATCATATGCAACAGCAACTGCAACATCATTTGCAAGAGCAACTGCAACATCATCTGCAAGAGCAACTGCAACAGTAACTGCAACAGTAACTGCAAGAGCAACAGCAACTGCAACAACATATACACCTGCAACGGTTACGGTGCAACCGCCATTGCCGCCTAATCCTCCACCAGATTACCCTGAGATAACAATTAAACAAGAAGTAATTGATGAAGATTACGCACAATATGCCACATATACACAAACACCAATTATGGAGGCTCCAGTACAAAATTATGAAGATATGTATGCTCAGTATACCCCACTCGATCTAAATGTTCCAAACGAACTGGGAAGAGAGCCCATAATGTGTCGGAATTATATCCGCGGCACTTGCATGAAAGGCTCGGCATGTGTATTTGCGCATGCTCTTATATTATCGCAGTTGCCTGGAGTATACACATTCTGCCGAAATTTCCAGAATCGGCAATGCACATTTCCTAGATGCAAGTTCGTGCATGCCACTGTGTTTGAAAAAGAATGTTTCTTTAGAACTGGGTACCTGCCCGCGCATGCTACTGCTCACTTGACGGCGAGGGATTTGGCGACGACGAATGCGTTGACGACGACTATGACAACGACGATGGCACCGACTCCACCGACGGCGCCTCCTCTGCCGCCGGAAGGTACGTAGTACGAAAATATTTCTCATAATGATCTCCCAGCATTTAAACTCGTAGTGTAGTAGAAGTACATACTATAACAAAGTATCTAAAGGCAATGATGTATTAAGTAGGTAATTATTTAAAACATCATTGTATAAAGGGTTTTTCCAAGGTTTTTCAATAGGGACGCGCGAACTTTGACAGCGCATAGCGGCCATCTTGGTAAAACGATAGCTGCAGCTGAAGGTATTAACATACCTATATTTAGCAGTGGTAACCAGCACCAGGCTCCGTCAGCTTGGCAAAATGCTGAACTGGACACCCATTTGTTGTAGCCGCGTGGCACAGCTTTTATTATAATGGTTTTCCTTAATTTTTTTTTCTACTGTAATTAAATAATACCTACAAAATAATAAGTACCTGTCCATAATATAGCAATTTCATTATTATTATCTTTTGTCGAATGAATTATTTTTTTAAATTGATTTATATTTTACTAGCTGACCCGTGCAACTTCGTATGCATCAATTTTCCCCATTTTTGCTACATTTTTCATTGCTGCTCCTTTTGGTCGTAGCGTGATGTTATATAGCCTATAGCCTTCCTCGATAAATGGGCTACTCAACAGAAAAATATAATTAAATTCAGACCAGTAGTTCCTAAGATTACCGCGTTTAAACAAACAAACAAACTCTTCAGCTTTATAATCTTTATATTTCTTGTGTGCGTGTGTATGTCACTGAACTCCTCCTAGACGGCTGGACCGATTTTGATGATTTTTTTTGTGTGAGTTCAAGGGGATTTGAGGATGGTTTAGATCAGTGGTTCTCAAACTTTTTAAATGACGGAACCCTTTTGGGAAGCAAAATACTTGATGGAACCCTACAATAAAACAATTATTTTTATAAGTGTATTCTTTATTAATCAGCATAATAAAAGTACAATGTATCAGTTACTAATTATTATTTACTTCACCACTTGGTAAGGACAATAATAGAAAACATTAAAAAAGAAAAAATCTAACTAGTGGGAGGTATGAAACTGTTTTTTATTTTTCATCAATTGCTTGATATCAGGTTTGATGGAAGAAAGTTGGAGTCTCATATCAGCTTCGGCGTCCAGTCTATTGCGATATTTTGTTTTCGTGGCTGCGTAGGTAGAGAATCCTGTTTCGCACAAATATGTAGTTGGGAACGGGAGAAGAATATCCAGAGCCATTTGGCCAAGCATTGCATATTCATCTTGGATTCTGCACCAAAAATCATTAAGAGGCGTCGTTTTGAACAATGACTCCATACTTGTGTCTGATGACATTTCTAAAAGAGATTCATATATCTCATTTGACATGTTTTCAGGCATTTCCAAGTTGGGTAAAAAAGGATTATGAATCCAGGAGTTCACTTTAATTTTTGTATTGTGTTCTTCGGGAAAATACTTTTCAAAAGATGCGCGCATCGAACTGAGATATTGGACCAATTCTTCAAACACATTATCTTCAAACATTTCTGAGTCGTTTTCGCTAACAAACTCACTGAGTAACGTAAAACTTTCTATTTCTTTCTTACCAATGCAAATGATCCAAAAATCTAATTTTCTTTTAAAAGCAGTTATTTTATTATAGGCCTGAAACACTGTTGTCTGTTTACCTTGCAACGATAAATTTAATTCGTTAAGTTTTTGAAAGATATCCGCCATAAAAGACAATCGGAACAACCAAGTTTTATCATACAAACGGTCCTTCAAATTAAAAGAAGTATCTGCTGAAAGAAACATTTGTAACTCGGCTCTAAGTTCAAATAGCCTTGTTAAAGTTTTTCCCCGAGACAGCCATCGCACTTCTGTATGGAGCAGCAGTGTTTTATGTTTGCTGCCATAATCTTCACACAATAATGAGAACAATCGGGATTGTAGTGGTCGTGATTTGATAAAATTAATTATTTTTACCGCTTCATCCATAACTAATTTTAGATTAGACGGCATTTGCTTCATCGCAAGTGCTTGTCTATGCAGAATACAATGACTGGAACTACAATTAGGCGCTTTATTTTTCATTCGTGACACTGCTCCTGCTGTTTTACCTGTCATCGCCTTGGCCCCATCTGTACAAATGTCAATGCAATTGTTCCAACTGAGATTATGTTCTTCAAAAAATATATTTATTTTATTAAAAATTTCTTCCCCGGTAGTGTTTGTAAGCAGCGATGAACACATAAGCATGTCTTCTTCAAAAGAACTTTTATATGGATATCTCACAATAACCAGCAGGATAGCCAAACCAGCGACATCAGTCGACTCGTCCATTTGCAAAGCGAATCGTGTATTTTGTAGACGTGTAACTAGTTCTTGTTTGACGTAGCTTGCCAGATCATGGATTCGTCGTGAAACAGTATCGTTTGATAGCGGAACAGTAGAAAGATGCTTTGCAGATTTTTCATCAAGCATACATTTTGTTATGTCTAATACACATGGTTTTATTAATTTCTCAGCGATAGTGTGCGCTTCACCTGCTTGTGCAATGCGATAGCTAACTAAATATGATGCCTCCGTGGCCTTTTCGTTGGTAGTTTGTGTTACATGCATCATATTTTTTTGACTTTCTAATAACTGATCTTTTTTGCGAACAAAAAATTATTTATTCTTGTCTTTAGTCTCGGGGTGTACGGTTTCTAAATGTCGACGCAATTTGGCAGGTGCCATGGAACTATTAGGAAGCAGTTTACTACAGAGCATGCAGAGAGGTGAGCCGTTGGAATCAACAAATCCGAAACTGATATAAGATTCATCATACTTCCTTTTTTTCGTCTTTGAAACCGTCGAGCTTGACGTCGTGGCACTCGTGGCATCATCTTCTGGATCGGTGATTGCTAAATTCTCCGCGCGCATTGCTTTTGAACATTCAGCGTCATTAGAAGATGTTGTTGGAACCTTTAAGCCAACGTTCCATTCTTCTTTATTTATAATGTTACAAGTCAGGATAGTGGGGTTTAAATAATGCACAATCGTTACTGCGTATAAGAGACTAAATTTAGAACCTACAGGGAAGAAATGTATAAAACTGAGACAACAGAATACAGCAGGCAGTAAAACAATGAACACTAGTTTCTCGCTAGCGAGCTTGTAAGTAGGTAGTAACTTATCGCTCCGAACGCTAATCATCAACTGACGACGCCAACGCGCGATCGCCGCTTTTATACTTAGTCCTAGACTCGATCTCAAATATTCTCGAAAATACTCGAGTCGGCACCTTTGATAAACAAAAAGCAAAAATAAAAACAGAAATTTAAAAATAGCGTTGTAAACAATATCGACTTTATCCTTTGAAGTTAGAGACGAAAGTCGCTTGTTGACAACTATAGCGTCTAATTCAGAGGCGGCTTTTATCAAAGAGACTGAGCGCTTACAAGTATACTACCCGCTCGTTTTAAGTTTGCCGCTGGCGATAGGTATGAGTGTATGACGTTCGAAATTTTTTATTTAATTGTAACAATAAAAATTGTGTACGGTAGATATTTGGGTAAAACTATGCCACATTATAAGTTTTGTTGTCACGTGGGGGAGGGTACGCGCATTCCACAGACCGGCAAACTTAGAGCGAACGCGTTGTACAAGTATAAAATTGTTGAGACCAAACTTATAAGATATTGTACCAGCTAATGTAACACAAGCTTATACAAATACAAATAAATAAATAAATAACATTCATAGCGTTTTGTCTCCGCGCGGCCGCGGAGTCCGCACAGCCGCGGAGCGACCAGAGAGAGGTGTTTTGATTTTTTTATTTCTAAATTCTTGCGGAACCCCGACAGAGGTATCACGGAACCCTAGGGTTCCGCGGAACACACTTAGAGTATAGCTGGTTTAGATTCACAATTGAATCTGATTTACAAAAAAAAAAAAGAGTCGAGACGAAGTTCGCCGGAACAGCTAGTATATATATATTATTCTGTAATGTATGTAAATTATGTTTTTTTTTAAATATTTGTATATTTTTTTAGTATATGTTATTCTTTATGTTGTATTACCTACTATACCATTTTCTGTTGAAGCTGTGACTTATGTGGTTCAACAAGTAAATGTTTATTTTCTAGTTGTGTCATTTCACCATGCAACACTGCACACTTCAACAACGCGTATAAGTTCTTAATAGTATTATCAAAATCAGTGCTCTTGCTCGTGCGTTGTGTCCAATTTATATCGTTTAATACCACTCGACTACTTTCTGTGGAGCTATCTAAAATTTCTAGTCTATAAGAAATTTCTTGTGATCTAAAATATAATTTGTTATGTAAAGTTTTGGGTAAACATTGCGTCTGCCTTAGTATTAGCAAAAATATATTATTTAGAACAAATAACTATGTTATTCTAAGTAATATATTTTTAATTGTTTCAAAACCTGTAATAATATCTTAATATCTTGGGAAAACTTACACAACGCTATCTGGTCCCATACTAAGCAGTGCTTGTAGTATGGAAACCAGATAACTGATAAACATACTTATATATTTCTAAATACATACAAATTATAGATAAATAACACCCAGACACTACACTACAATAAACCATCGTGCTCATCACACATAGTTTTATCCTGGGTGGGGATCGAACCCACGACCTCTTGCGTAGCAGTCGGATACATTCCCGCCGCGCCACAGAGGCAGTCTGTTTACAAATTACACTTCATAGCATGTTATAATCCAAATGGTTATTTTTTCTACCTTATTATTTTTTAAACTCCTATTGTTTTATGGTACGTATTTTTATAATACTGTTTAGGACTTAAGCAAGTGTTTTTAAACTCAAACTAGTTTTAAACCAAATAAAATAAACGAACGTATTTTTCAGAACCATATATGCAAGATACTGCTGCAATAGCCCAGCAGAGATATTATACTGCATCGACAATGGACGCAAGGTTAGTTACCTTAATCAAAATGAGGAGTGTGGACGGGGGGGGGGGGCTTATGTTATGTGAGACACTTATATAGCTTAATGATAAATAGGCTTCATTTTATCTGACTCTCTGGTTTCCCTGGCAAATGCTAGTGCAAATATAAAGCTACCTACATTTATTCTTAGTTTTGTCTAAGTACTTACTTATATGTTCGTAAACTTTCGCGATTTGTACACATCGTGACCACGGCCGTTGCAATACGGTCGGAACGTCGGGCAATAAAGCAAAGGTATCTAGCCTTGAAATAAAATGTTTATATGCTATTAAGACCCGTAGCTTATAAAATTCTATAATAAGTACTTACTTACTTTTAACTTTAAAGAACAAGTAATAAGCCAGCATATAATTCAAGGTGTAAATAAATCCCTCTTAGACCCGAAAGGTGTGTGTAGTTGTATTCTGAAAACAATGCAAAAAAAAATTGAAAAAATTGTATATCCGTTAACATCTTTTTTTTATTGAATATAAAGTTTCGCGATTGAAGTCCAATTTCGTCTAAATGTGTAAATTTTTAAGATTTTTTATCGGCATTGTTTGCCTAAATCCTCTTTACAATCAAAACAATCTTTTCCGCCTCCACATGGTTTCCCATATGACTACAATCAAGAAAAAAAAAATTAAGCTATTTTTTTTTCGTCAAATTACAAAAAAATGGCATAAATCGAACGGGAACATGATACCTAATAACACATTAACGGGTCGGACAGGGATTAAATATACATACATTAATACATTATTTTAATTTTATATATTAGATGAAAATGAATCCCTATTTCCCTTGGTCACGAGATAACTAGAGAACGACTTTACCGAACTCATTCATTAATTCTTTTTTTAGTTTTCTTATTCTCTGTAAAAGAATATAAGCTAATGTAGTATAAAATAACTACAGTCAACCTAATTGCCAATTTTTAGCTCAAAACTTAACATTAGGAAACCCTTTCCCTAATTAGTGTGCTAGTACCAATTACTATCACTTCATTTGCAAATATGGTTCAACATGGCACAGACAGACATAAAATAGACTCACAGATACAATATATGTAAGCCTGAAGGGCTCATCGGATTTTGATCTGGTTTTTCAAATATCTGGTTTTATCAGGATGATAAACCATTCAGTCGTTTAGAAATGAACCTACTATTTGTTTCACTGTTTTATTTTTAAATATTAAGTAATATGATTTAATTTTTCAGCTCAATTCCTGTAATCGACATTGACTGTACTACAATGCCAACGTACATGATGCAAGCTCCGTTGTCAAGTGGAATGGACCCAAACATGTATGTAGGGCTTCCTATGAGTAACGCTACTATTACTAGTAGACAGGTAAAACGGAATTGGGAAGAAGAAATGTCAGCAGTCCAACGTAAGTTAAAGAAAAATGTTTTATAGATATGCGATTGTAATATGGCAACTGGCAAGAGCACATATGAGTACACATCATAGAGTATGCATATTATTAGTTTTCTATATTGAAATTTATTATTTTTCTTTAAGTATATAACAATTTGTAGGATAATGATAAAGGACGATGTATAAGTATTTAAGACATTATGTACACCCTTATTTTATATAAATAAATGATGATTATGATTATGATTGTAATTATGAGTATAGAAGCTCGTCGTCCTGAACGATCTCTTTGCGGGAAAGGTGTCCGTCCGAGTTTCGTCAATCGGCGCAATTCAATCCGTCTACAACTGCTACATTCATACCAATTCTCCAATCAGCGCAATTAAATCCGTCTACAACTGCTACATTCATACCAATTCTCCAATCAGCGCACGTTAATCCGTCTACAACTGCTACATTCATACCAATCATCCAATTCTCAATTAGCGCACTTCAATCCGTCTACAACTGCTACATTCATACCAATCATCCAATTCTCAATTAGCGCACTTCAATCCGTCTACAACTGCTACATTCATACCAATTCTCCAATTAGCGCACTTCAATCTGTCTACAACTGCTACATTCATACCAATCATCCAATTCTCAATTAGCGCACTTCAATCCGTCTACAACTGCTACATTCATACCAATCATCCAATTCTCAATTAGCGCACTTCAATCCGTCTACAACTGCTACATTCATACCAATCATCCAATTCTCAATTAGCGCACTTCAATCCGTCTACAACTGCTACATTCATACCAATCATCCAATTCTCACCGTCTACAACTGCTACATTCATACCAATCATCCAATTCTCAATTAGCGCACTTCAATCCGTCTACAACTGCTACATTCATACCAATCATCCAATTCTCAATCAGCGCACTTCAATTCGTCTACAACTGCTACATTGATACCAATTCTCCAATCAGCGCACTTCAATTTGTCTACAACTGCTACGTTCATACCAATTACCTAATTCTTCAGTCCGTCTACAATTGCTACATTCAAACAAATCATCAATTTAGTTTTTTATGAGAACCGTGTTTAAGTACTCGGCGAGGGTGCGGCTAGGTTTTTTAAGAGGGTTGGCTTTTTAAGGGGTGCCAAATGCACTTGCATATGGCGTCCCGTAAACAGCATTTCTGGACCTTGAAACTGACACCTGCTTCCGAGTGCAGTAGGCCTTTTTTTAAATAAATATAAAGTGAAATAGAAATTCGTTCAATTCATATAATGTATACTGGGCTTTACTAACGTTATCGTATAGTCTCTACGAGAATAACTTATAGCGTTCGCGCTGCCGACCAAAGTATAGTATCCGTATTCGTATAGTTAGCTCGATACGAATACGTGACGTAGTTATCGAATGTTCATGCTCGCAGTACAGTACTGCGAGCATGAACATTCGGATACTATACTTTGGTCGGCAGCGCGAACGCTATAAGTTATTCTCGTAGAGACTATACGATAACGTTAGTAAAGCCCAGTATACATTATATGAATTGAACGAATGTAAATGAATGACACGTTCGAAAATTGTTATCGTTCTATTTAATTAGTAATTTATCTTGCTTATAAGTCTTGAAAAATAGAAATACATTAAACAAATCGTATCATATGTAAAGTACATTGATAATTAATTGAAATGGATATTTTGTAATTATATATTGTAAACAGAAAAAATGTACCAAGGTTTATAATTTCTAAACGTGGTCGTTTTTGTCTTTGACCTTGACAACCCATGTCAGTGCAACTTAACGCGCAGGCTTTAAATATACATAGTATTATTCAATAATTTGTTACAAATTAATAAAATAAAAGTAAAAATGTCACCAACCACTATCACACAGTTTACGATTTTGGTAGAGTTTATGGAGAAGTAAGTATTTTTCGTTTCCGTTATTTCGTTTTATATAGGTACTAAATGGCGAGCCTATAAACATAATCATTATTATTTTAAGACATGGAGATTTATCAAAGCCCCAATATATGCCCAACGGACGGTAGTGGACAAATAAAAAATGGCAAGAGCTGGCGGAGTTGTTAAACAGCCAAGGGATAGGCGAGACTCGCACCGAAGAAAAGTGGTGGAAGTAAGTTTCAGTTGGCACACAATTTATAAGCTTTTCATACTTCTTTATTCACCATTTTTAAGCGTTGTATACGTAATTATTTTATTTTATTTGCTTAAGGTTTGGAGCGGGTTTAAAAACAACTCAAAAAGAAAATGGGCTAAAATATATACTTGACGGACCTCGAACAACGCGTTTTAGCGATTACCGGGGTCCAGGCAGCTGTGGGTATGGCCATACCTGAAGTTGGCGTTGACGTGTTTTGTAAACTTATATCTACCTAATGTATTGTATTTAATAATATGTTACGAAAATTGGAAATAAGATTGTGGATGTCACATAATATATTAAAAATATATTACAGAGTGAAACCAAAAATCTAGATTACTCGCTACAAACCATGGTTATAAAAGAGAGGCAGTTTAAAATTAACTTATGCGTTGTAGTAATTTAATATTACAATATTAAACTACTACAACGCATAGTTTGCAGTTAATATATTATTATTGTGTAGTTAAATATACTTGTAGTCTGTGTCTGTACCTACTTAATAAAATAAATAGTATTACTTGTAATAAGAGTAAACGTAACTTTTTTCATCGTATGCCTACAGGTGATGAAGGCTGGAATATGCCTAACCACAGTAGGGACGAAGGACATGTGCCATCACCTATACCCAGAGTTTTACAAGCACCCACCGCATCTTTGGGATCCATCACTTCACTTATATTCCCCACAATTCAAGCAACTCCGCCATCTCCATCAATCATACTATCGCAACCATCCCTACCATCTCAAACATCTTTACCATCTCCACAACCTCCACACCATTGCCACCACAAAAAAAAATGAAAACAGAAAGCGCAAGGCGAACTTTTCCGATTATTTTCTTGAATGTGAGACGAATGCAAGAGAGGATGCATGAGATAAAGAAAGAATGTATATGGAATTAGAAAGAAAGAGGATCCGGCAGAGAGATATTTAGCTTCGACAGCGGGATACCGAATTGCAGCTGCAAGCTCAGTGGATGGAGATTTCATGAAAGCGGCGTTAAAAGTGTTGGAAACATTTTTGAATGAAAAGAAGTGAATGTTAGAGATGGAATGATAGTCTATTAAAAAATGTCCTGACTGATTGACTAATGGCTCAACGTACAGCCTAAACCTCTGATCGTTGAAACGTGAAATTTAGAAGACGTATCTATACTTAAATTATAAGGCTGAAGAGTTTGTTTGTCTGTTTGTTTTAACGTGATGATCTCAAGAACTACTGGTTCGAATTGAAAATGTTTTGTGTTGGACAATCAATTCCATTATCCATTTATTGAGGAAGGTTAAAGGCTATATAACATCATACTATGATCAATTAGGACGTAAACCGTTAAAGTTACACAACAACAATGTATGACGGATTTGTGTGATTTGTGTAAAAAAATCTAAAAAAAACTTGTTCACCCACTATTACCTTTTTTATGGTAATCAAATCTGTTCTGAATAATGCATTTATTAGCAAAAGTATTCTAATAAACATGGTGTTAACCCTTATCCAAATAAATATGTTATTCATCACAAATATTTAATTTTGAACAAAATTGCTCTTACTTCATTTAATTTCAATGAATATCTTTGGAGATATCATAGTTTTAAAATATTACGCAACAAAATCAAGCGCGGATCCAGAACTTTATTCAGGGGGGACAACTATTGACTCAACTGGCCAAGTGTGAGTTGCTCGCATGACTGGATGGGGTGGGGGGCATTAGATTCAACTCGGGCACATTAACCATCACCGCCGAGGGGAGGGCGGGGGAGGAATATGTCTGAATATGCCGCCACACAAATACCTACATGTATTATTATATGCCTATATTTTATTTTTAGGCCACAGTATCGTGTCGTAGTCACCGAGCGTTTTTTTATTATTCCTGTTTCAACCAATCATAGCGTGGTATACCCTATAATGTCTACGTTATACTTTTAACGTTAATAATAATAAAAAAAGTATTACCCATTACATACACACAAACAATGTTTTCTCTGTTTTTTTCCTAGTGATTTCAAATTAGCATTGTAGGTACCAAATTTTATCAAATTTTGTTAAATTGTTCTCAAGTCACCATACACTACAGAGCCTCAAGCAAATCTTTAAAGGGGTGAAATGGCAATCCAAATTTAACGCGGGTGAAACTGCAGGCGGAATCTAATTCCTTATATAATGTAGGCATACGATGAAAAGGGTTTTTTTGGAAATTCATCGTCTAAGGCGGTAAAATGGTGGTTGTAAGTTTGTATAAAACTGCATCAGTTTTAAAGTTAGACATGTGAAATTTCATATTTGGCTTTTTGGTTTCAAAATAATGAAAAGTATTTTAGCGTTTTTGAAAAATCAATCCCGAAAAGAGAAAAACAGGGGTTGTTAGTTTGTATGAAACCCCGTCAGTTTTGAAATGAAAACATTCCCAAAAATTCCAAAATATTAAAAAATGCACAACGTTAATGTTCGAGTTTTCACTTCTGCCGGCACTCACGGAGGGCAACCCGTTTTTATTTAGTATATATTTTTTTTTATTTAGTAGATACTTTTTAGTCATTGTAAGATAATTAAGAGCTATTTAATAAGTACTATTAAATTTGTTTCATTACAACTTGGTTTCAATGAATTGTCACTTCCAAACATTTTCAAACTTATGGATCATATTTTCGAACTCGCTTTTAATTTGATACTCCACTCGAGGGTCTTCGCCACAAAGATCTTTTAAAGAATTATATGTACGCAGTGACACTCGCGTCATCGAGGTGAATCTAATGACGTATCATTTATTAAAATCGGTTGAGCCGTTATGAAGCTATGAGGGGACATAGGAACATTGGCATGATATATAAATACTCGTTAAACACATAACCGGGTCAAAAAGCAGTTTGAAATTTTTTATTTAACTGGTCGATAACTTGTGTGCTAGAGGAAACAACTAATGTAGTGGAAGAAGACATTGGACTTGGATTAGAAATTAAATGGCGATCGCATACTTGTTTTAGGGTTTCGTAGTCAAAGTGATATAAACGGAACCCATAAAGTTTCATCGTGTCCGTCTGTCTGTCTATTTGTCCGTCCGTATGTTACAGCCATTTTACTCAAAGACTACTCGATGAATATTGATGAAGTTTGGTAAAAAGTTGCCCTGTAGTAGCCGCTACTTAGTAGACAGCACAAACCATAGAGATATATTAACCCAAATTAACAAAAACGAGAACATCATGGAGATCCTAATGGAGATAGTCTCTATGGTGAACATCGTGAACTTACGACACGTTGCCATGGTGACGTACGTAAGCGTTCTCAGTTTTATATTCTCTTTGGTTCTCACTATCATATGAGTTTATATCAAAGAGTATATTAACATACTACAGAAAGTTTTTATTCTCTTTGGTGAGAGTACTATTGTAAAGTGTAATTTACTTAAAATTTAAGTAATAACGTCCATAAGACCCTATAAAATATGTTTTGGCTTAGGATGCAAAGAAGAGGAAGACGAGAATCATTAATAATTAAATCATTCTCACAAGAGTTTTATTAAGCGTTTGGAACAATAATGTTTTTTTGGAATAATCATTTGATATTCAAAAAAAATATAGACCAGCCAATGAAAGTCTTAGGTACACTTCGCTTTAAAATGAACTCCAAAACGAGTAAAACAATTAGCTTAGAACACATTAAATATAGAGTATAGAAACATTCTTGAATATTAAACAGGCCATTTTTTATGTCTACATATGAGTTTTAAAACTGCGTTTATATTACAGGTTATTTGTGCTTTCCGCATAATATAACGCTACCACTTCCTAACAAGGCGTGTTTGGCATGGATAAACATTCAGACCAAACAAAAGTCAGTAAAAATGCGGAGGAAGAAGTTGCTGAGACATTTAATAACCCGACAATGAGCACATTACATACATAGCACATTTATTAATTCCCCCCCTTCTAAACAAAGTTACCTGCATGATATTTATAAGTAAGTGAAAATAATTTTACACAAAAAAATGAAATCCATTCATTTAAAAATAAGTTCTTTATTTTGATAAAACAAAATGTATTGTAAAAATAATGTGATTTAATATGATTTCAGATAGTTTGACTTTATCTTCAAAGGTCCTGGTTAATGACAACCTATCCAGCAGCATTGGCTGCTGAGGGAAGACGGGAAACCAACTACACCTCGCTTCTCGGGAAGGCTACCTTTAGCCGATTAAATACTACGCACTGAGAATCTTGCTTGTAGTCTTGTCTGTACCTAGGATCTATTAAATCAATAAAGTGCAGTTTTGTAGTATATTTGTATTTATTGCCTTTATATTTTCTCCAATTATTATAATTACACTAGCTGACCCGCGCAACTTCGTCTGCGTAAATTTTCCCCATTTTTGCAACATTTTTCCTTGCTGCTCCGCTCCCATTAGTTGTAGCGCGATGTTTTATAGCCTATTGCATTCCTCGATAAATGGGCTATCTAAAAGTAAAAATGTTTTTTTCAATTTGGACCCGTAGTTTCTGAGATTATCGCGTTCAAACAAACAAACAAACAAACTCTTCTCTCTCTTCTAATATTATAGTATAGTTATAAACGTTAGGGGTGGACAACCCTTATCACTTAGGGGCATGAATAATAGATAGTAATTTTCCCTTTTTTCTTTTTTCTTCCTTTTTTTTTTAAAACATTTTTCATTGCTGCTCCGCTCCTATTGGTCGTAGCGTGATGTTATAACCTATAGCCTTCCTCTATAAATGGGATATCCAACAATAAAATATTTTTTCAGTGCAGCCCAGTAGTTCCTGAGATTATCGCATTCAAACAAACAAACAAACTCTTAGGGGTATGAAAAATAGATGTTGGCCGATTCTCATAGATACCGGATAAGCACAAAAAATTTTATCAAAATCGGTCAAGCCGTTTCGGAGGAGTATGGCAACGAAAACTGTGACACGAGAATTTTATTTATAAAAAGATATAATGAACTTCTTCTTCTTCTTCTTTGAGTTTATGGCAATCTAGCCGTTTTAACGGCTTATTTCTGCCAGTGTCAAGTATTTATGTGCTTATTACATGCACAAAGTCTCGTTCTTAGTCAATTAACACGTATTCAATTCATTTTTTACAAGTTAAACTTGGAGCTGTAAAAATAATGGCCGGTTAGTTTGCCGCCATTTTTACAACTCAATGAACTTGTCTTATGAATGAAGAATCACGTCAGTTATGTCGACGATGTAATCGATGTATTACACGCATCGCATTTTCTTCCTACTAGCATAAATATTTTAGAATTTTATTTTGGTTTGAGCAAATAACATCTAAATTAAAATTAAAAAATTAGTAAATTAAAGCGTTGCGCGTTATGTCACTCTGACGCGGATTGTCAACGACAAAAGGTCCACGTTCAGAAATCTTAACAGGTGGTTTTTTTTTTTGTTTATATTATATAATTCCAAAATTGTAATTTCAGTGTAATGTTTTAATGTATATTTTATGTAGTGTATTCTAGTGTATATTTCAAGAAAGATTAATGATTTAATAAATGGAACGATAGCGATTTTTGAACGTGTCATTTATTTACATTCGTTCAATTTATATTTTAAACTAGGCATTATTTAATACAAAAATAAAAAACTTACGTTATCGTGTAGTCTCGTATGTTTCAAGTGTTCGTGCTGCCGACCAACTCTCGTATCCGTATTCGTATAGTTGACTCGATACGATTACGTGGGTTAGGCTAAGAACTCACGGTGCGCTCGTACGATCACGTAATCCGTGAAAATGTTATGTTACTTCACGACGCGTTTTATTTCCGCGGCGGACGAATGTTTGCGGTTCACGAAATCCGCGACGCTGGCGAACAACGTCCGCGCGTGCCGCGGACTTTCCGCGCAGGAATAATTTGAATAGTCTGATGGGTCGTCCATTAATCACGTGAGGCTCGAAAGGCTGGGGGTTTTGGAAAAAAATAACGAAATACTACCAACGAGAGAGCAGTGAGATAATAAGGGCATTTTTTCAAGATTGGCGTCAAACATTAATTGCACATTACAGCGCACTTGTACGACTACACGTGTTTTTGTGTTGGGTAGAAAAGCGGGTAACTTGTACCTAACATAAACGCAGTTTTAAAATTAATATCTAGTGATAAAAAAAAAGTGTCGCCGTATGATATTCTACAGTATATCTATACTCTAGGGGAAAGTGGTCACCATTCGTACGCTTTTTATATTTTATTTTTTTAATTTATGATGGATTGTTGAATTTATCTAGTTTATGTACCTAAGCGTAACAAATATATTGTAGTTTGTTACAAAAAATCCGAAACTATTATGTCAAAAGGTTAAAGAGTTATAGTAATTTTTCTACAATAAGATATTTGTACGAACGTACCCCACGTACGGGGTACGTTCGTACAGTAGGTGGGGTACTTTCATACGCCATGGGGTAGATTCATACAGGGTAATTAAAAAGCCCATTAAAGTCGTTAAATTTTTATTAATTATTACAAAAATATTTATTTATTAAAGAATTAACTTAAAATATTTGACTTGACTCATAGTCGATAAATGTTTCTATAGAAACATAACAAAAAATTAAATCGTTTATCCACAGTTTACTTATTGATAATTCTTAGCTTAACAATCAGTCTTAATGATTTCTTTGCAATCATTTTTTATGAGTATGTTGCACAGTCTTTGACAATCTAAACTTAAAGTCAATAATCATACATATTTGGTTGTTACTTTAGAAGTTATTGCACAGTATAATTATTTAAATTAACTGCAAAAGTAAAAAGTCTAGCCATTCTAGCTGTACAGCCCGCTCGTGGTTGTGGATCAGGTAGGATCATGACGACATCGCTGATAAACAGAGTGTGTATGTCTTCTATATCAGGAAAAAAGAAAGACCATGATGATCCCGGTTTCTTCCGAAGATAAGATACTTTCAGCTCCATACCCGAATAATGACTAAGAACTTTTCCGACGTAGTAAACAACAGAAGTCTTTTTTTCAAACTTTACCAAAACAAAACAATTATCTTTGATTTTATTTGGTGTCACATTTAAATTATTATCGCTACTGCAATCATCAGTCTCTTCGTCCGTTTCGAAACCGATTGGAGATGTTGAACTCTCCCGCAAGCTAAATTCCGATCCTTCAGATGCCTCTGAATCTTCATCACTTTTTATTTGCTTAGCTTTCTTTTTCTTTTGTCTTGAACTAAGTTCTTTCAAACTACGTTTCACTGCTTTGGCTCTGGCTTTCCTTTCCTGTTCTATTTTTTTCAATTCTTTCTGTCTATGTCTCTCTTCTAATTCAGTTTTTTCAGGTGTATCTGTATATATACGGGATTTACCCGGTTTTCTTCTTTTATTGTTTTTTTTTGTTTCTAACAGCTTTAGGATAAGGTCTTATGACTTCTGGTGTTATGGGAAGATAAACACTCGGTTCAGATTGTGTCTCAGCTGCAGAGGTGGAAGCCGTGGAAGGTTCGTCAGTTCGACGTTCGTCATTTTGAAGCAAAGAAGGCGACTGCTCACGAATATCTGCCTCATTCATATCAGTCGAGGGCATGCTGGTGGAGGGGTGCGATTCTACTACGGCAGTGCTTCTTTCCAGATCAGGTGTCGCATTTTCCGAATTATTTGAAGCGTACACGTCAATGGCAGCGAAATCTTCATCACTGAATGCCATTTCATTAAACGGCCATATACCTGGCTTTTCAAATCCACTTGTAATATTTTTTGCCGTAAAAGATTCGAAATATGCAAGTTTTACCAGTTTAGGTATATTATAAATATTTATTGTTTTGCCAGGATTCGACATAATGCCAATTATTGAATGCTATTTTCAACTTTGCCTTGAATGGGCCGAACACCGCAACGTCTAAGGGTTGCAATCGATGACTGGTGTGCGGGGGGAAAGACACAAAAATTATGCCATTATCTCGAGCATATGTTATAGCCTGTAAGCTGATATGGCTTTCGTGATTATCACATAATAGTAAAATCGGATGCTCTTTAGAGCTCAGTGTGTGTTTCTGAATGTGCTTTAACACTGAAACAAATATGTCAGCATTTATCCACCCACTTCTATTAGCAGCTCCGAGGCTTCCTTCAGGCGCACCTTCAAGAAAATGGTCCTTGTAGTGTACACGTGGAAATACAAATAACGGAGGAATAGTATTTCCGCTTGCAGAAATAATTGCACCAAATGTCACCAATTCGCCTCTTTCCGCTGACACGATTTGTCCTACTTGTTTCTGTGCTTTAGGAGCCAAAATTTTAGGAGTTTCTAAAACAGTAGTCACGCCGGACTCGTCAAAGTTAAATATCCTGTCGGCAGCAAAATTATGTCGTTGTAACACAGCAGTCAAATTATTATAGAACTCTTGGACTGCAGTCTTATTGAAAGCGAACGATCTAGCTGCGCTTGTATTTTCCGGTTTTCGCAGACTGAGGTTGGTGTTTCTTTCTCTATACTTACGCATCCACTCTACCCCGGCCATTTGGTTTTCATCCCATTTCGTTGGATATTTTAAATTTGACGCTTTCGCGTATTCGTAGGCAAGTTTGCGAATCTGTATTGTTGTTAGGCCATAATGCATTTTGCAGCAATTAATAATGTAGTCATTCAAGCGTGTCTCTTCTTCCACGGAGAAGACCTGTAGACTAGTGAACTTGGAATGAAATGTTCGTGAGTGTTCATCGGTGTTAGAGCCATCTTTGAATTTCTTGACTCTGCTTTCCAACGTCGATGTCTTGATGTTATATTGCAACGCGGCTTTTCTATATGATAGCCGTCCTTGAATTACGTCATCAATTGCTAATTTCATGGACTCTTCATCCACCTCTTGGGTACGCGTACCCTTTTTTTTATATTTTCGTACCATGATTCTGCAATAAAATATTAGTAGTAAGGCTTACTTTATAAAATATATCAATTTGTTAGAATTAGAATACTTCATAAAAAGAAAAATGTTATTGTGATGTTCTGGTGGTTAATAAAATGTAAAGGGGAGCATTCGTACGCGCACGAATGTGCCCCCTGTTTTGCTGTCCGAATGCACCCCATGCCTTGCACAAAATTAAAATATTAATAGACAGCGCAGGCGAAGTTCTAAGACATTCATTGGTTAGTCTGTATCCTAATTTAAATGTCAATCGGGATATTTCCAAAGGATCTTTGATATTTCAAAGCTTTAATAAAACTCATGTGGGAATGATTTAAGGATGTAAAGTCTAAATTAAAAAAAAAAACGTAATCCCCTTCTGGCATTAGAAGTTTGTAACGTAAACTTTACGAACCTTGATTCTCGTCTTTCTCTTCCTTGTGTCCTCAGCCAAAACCCATGTGAAGTAACAAAAAACCACAGAACACATTTTATGGGGTATTAGGACATTTCTAATTCATTTTTAGTAAATAATACACCTCACGATTGTACTCTCACCTTAAAAATGACAGAGACGCTAACGTGCGTTTCCATGGCAACGTGTCGTAAGTTCACGATACCTTTTGTCAAAAAATGTTCATGCTGCCGTTTTATATAAATTTGTATGGTAACTGTTCTATTACGATACTATTACTACTCGATGACGAAACTACGGGGTTCATGCTGCCGAATTTTAGTTCCCTTGACGCACACGGAGGCGCTGATCAAGTTTCCATACAAAATCTTACCGTTACTATTCGAATACGGAAACGATAGGAAAGTGACAAATGTTTCGTGCTCGTAGTACATCGTTTCAATATATAATCATTACCATTTTTAAGGTTTCGTAGCCAAAATGGCAAAAACGGAACCCTTATAGTTTCGTCATGTCCGTCTGTCTGTCCGTATGTCACAGGCATTTTACTCAAATACTACTCAATGAATATTAATGAAATGTAATGAAAAGTTGTCTTGAAGTAGCCGCTACTTAGTTTTATAGGTAAATAATAAAAGTAAATATATTTTGGAGGGCACTCTTTACATGTAACTGAAGCTGTTTTTTTTTTCAGCAATCATTAACGTGTGGTACCTACGTCATTCGACCATTAAAAGTGAATATTTTTGGAAATAATCGCCCCAAAACTTGCATAAATTGTGTCCCCCTCCCCCCTATCTTTTGAACCGTGTGACTAAAAATATGAAAAAATGACAAAGGTAACGCTTAATAAATACTTCAAACTAAAATTATTTTGAACATGATCGGATATACCGTCATTGAGTTATGGCCGAAAAACTGCGTTTCTTAAGGGCGTAAGTGCCATGAATATACGCTCTTCTGCTGATGTAATTATTCAAGGCTGCACTGAGCATGATCCCACATGCTCTTGTCCGGTTGTTTAAATAAGGTTGATACCTTATTTAAAAGATAGTAGTGGATTTGTTCGTGAGGTGTTATTAAGGATTATTCAATTCTTAATAACACCTCGTCTGCGTTTTGCATTATGCGGTTATGCGCTGCGAATTTGTTTGTTGCAAAAAGTGTGAATTTGAGAATTGTTTATATTATAGGTACAGACAATCGCGGCAACACAGGTGCAGGTCCAGGATTTTAAGGGGGGCGGCGGATGAGCAAGGGAGGACAGGCTTACTCGCTGCTCGCATAATGGGGGGGATGAAATTTTTCAAAACTTTTTGGATTTATTGACGTGAGATTTCAGTCGGAATTCTTTACCTTTTTGTAACACGATGTGAATTACAGAGAGCGGTCATTCATCACCATCACACACTAAGCTGAAATCTCTTCAACACTACTGGAGACCTCATTACAACCACTTCAACGATTTTAGGCGATCTTTACTGGAAATCTTCTCAGATCACTGGTGTTAACTGACAGCGTCAATTCACTGGGACATTAGTGCCCCGAACTGGAACTTCAGAAGGAATGGTGGCATTACACTCCAGTTGCGATATCACCCAAAAAAAATAATATTAATTCAAATAGAAGTGGGTACAGGCGTCAAGAAAAGGCATTTCAAAATTTAAATCAGTCTTTATTAATAGTAGGTCATAAATTGCTTCACAGCTTTTCTATAACAATGACGTGATATTTCATTAAAAAAAAGCACGAATAGTATTAATAAAATTAAACAACTAATAGAAAATATAATCTTAAAATTTGAAAATTAAGTTACCTAAACCAAACGGAAAAATAACAAATGAAAAAATTAAAATATTAACAATAATAAGTACATAATCTCCTTGATAATAGTTAAAAATGAATCCTCTAAACACTGCTGGCTTGGTGTAAGATATTTTAAATTGAAAGTAGTTTCTGTTCATAACAATGTGTAAGTTCATTTATCAGCTTATCGTTTTTGATACTCGTCGTTCTACCTGGCCGGTCGACTTGTAACCTGGGATAAAGTCAGTAATGTATTTTTTGTAATAAATAAAAACTAGCCAAAGGCCCACAGCTTCAATTATAGAATCAATCACACAAGTAAAGCTGATTTTTATATTATACCTTTGTCGTGCAATGTCGTGAGTAGAACTATCCATGGCCAGGGTTTGTAGGAACAGCAACAAACTTGGTTTCCTGTAAATCGCTGAAACCTTTCATTCCAACAAGATTGGAACTTCTATGAACCTCTTTAAAGCGACACCAAAGTGATATCATTTCAAGCGGTTCATAAAATAATCGTTAAATTTTGTGACTGGTTTTGCTTGAAAACTGTTGAAATATATTTAAACTAAGTAGGTATACTTATTAAAAAACAAATTGAAAAGCTAATTTTTATTTATAGCAATAAATGAATTCAAAAATTTTAGTAAGTTTTAAATAATTATAGTTGGAAATCTTTACACTTTAAACATAATTGTAATAGTTTTTAATTTTATATCTATTTATTAAACAACTTTTTTCCCTTTTTACAAGTTAAGAATAACCTGTTTTTCATTAGTGTTAACCAACTGTCTTCTATGTCTTCTTTTGGAAGAAAAGCTAAACTAACACGTAATTTTATGTACTGTTTGGTCTCATAATATCCCATTAAGACGCTTTCCTGTAAATACTTGTTTGAAAATGCGAGCGTACGTTGAAACTAACAATGTTTAACGTCATTATTTTAATATCTTACTTTTAGACATTAAATTGATTTTTAATTTAGTAACATTTATGAACGCCACTGTACCTTGTTTGTACCGGGTGAAAACGCAACTTGTTTTAATATTATTTTTTCGGGTGACATTGCAACTGGGGAATAATGTTACTAACCCTGAATAAAACTTAGTTCAGCTCTAAAGCTGTCTAAAGTAAGTGTGTCTAAAGTTGAGCTTGAGTTTCCAGTAAGCTCTAAAGCTTACTGGAAACTCAAGCTCAACTTTTACCATTGGCAAGATTTATTCCATGAAACAATGATAGGTGGCCTCACACTGAAGAAAGTGATGTGATAACAACTAGCGACATCTACAAAAAGAAGTTGGAACCATCCTGAATCCCAGTTTGTCAAGCGAATTAGTATGTATAATTCACAAATTAAATTTGAAAAGAACGTGTCGAAAGACATGTTTCTTGCAAAATAATAAAATCATGCATAGCGAAAGTGTCAAATAGCTGGCTGGCTGGCTGTATTTTTTTTATTAATATAGGTTTTAGTGTTCCGTACCTGTATTGATAGATTTATCAATAGATATCATTTTAGAGCATGCAAACGTCATAATCTCGTCAATACTGTGCCCTCTGATATAATAAAAATAAAGAATGCATTTACTTTATCTAAACTTGAATTTTGGTACAGTTTTCTCGTTGTTAACTTGTGCCGCAAATAAATATGTACATAAATTTAATTTAAAGAAAGTAGTGAGATTTATTATTTATTTATTTATGTGAATTTTTCTATAAGATAAATGTAATAAATGGCAAAAAGCATATAAGTGTGCCATTCATGTTCTCCAAATGCCCATAATAGGAGAATTAAAAAAATACTGTTTTTTTTTTAGATGCAGCAGTCTACCGTTAATAAATAATAATAATAACATGAAAATAATAAATTCAACAATTAGAACCTGCCTCACATTCAATTATGGTACGGAACACTAATATGCGATCTTTTTTTTTAAATGACTTATTTTTTTTTTGACACTGCGTTACCTACTGGCGAATTCAATAACGATTGCTTAGTTCGCCCTTAGTTTTCCCTTGTATGCACGTTAAATTAATCTATTTTTTTTTAACTCGAGTGTTTAATTTTGAACCGTATTGCAATGGAAATAAGAATAGCTTTATCTTTGTTTAAAATACCTCAGGGGTAAACGAAATTGAACTTTATGGTCTGTTTTTTAAAGTTAAAAATAGAACATTATATTAAAGTTTTAAACATTACAGAAAAAAACGATGATTAAACGTCCATACAAAGGTACGCTAAGGTAACAGACTGCATACTTTATTCACGTTTTGTGGCGTACCGATTAAAATACGTACGAGACGTAAGCACAAACATTATTGGAGCGTTTGGATTTAAGAGTAGAATCGCGCATAGATGCGTCTCATAATTGGCTTGTCGGTCAATGCTTGTTTTTCTATTATAGTCTTCATTTGACTGGGTACTACTCTCCACTACTATGTACTATGGTTATTGCTTGCGTGAGTTTTAATGGTGTAATGGTTGCAGCACCTTACTGGCTTTACTGTATATACACAAATATATTGTAAAAACTGGCATAAAAAAAAAATGGCCATGAGTTCTTATTGCCAAGTTCTTTTCTCATGGCTTTACTCTTGCGAACTTGGCATTAAATGTAGAATCATTCTATTCCAAATTTTGTCTGACGTTCATAAGCGTTGCATTTGTAACCTAAATGAATAAAGTATTTTTGACTTTTGACTTTGACTTCCATGGATTCCAGACTTCCATGCATATCCAGGGTCATTTTTCAGCGGGTTTTTGACACCCAAATCCTCATCGAACATGTTTATGCTTTGACCACTAATTATGTGTATATTCAACAACTTCAAAACTTAAATGCACGAATTTAACAGGATTTATTGATTTATTGGAAGTTTAATCCGTAATTCTTCATTTAATATGATCTATTTAATAACTATTTTAATATGTTTTTAGACTTTCGCGATTTTTATACATATTAAATTTATTTCGAGACTTAATCGCGTGAATTATTTAAAGGTACGAACCTTTTATTTACCCGACGTTTCGATCGAATTGCACCGATCGTGGTCACGGGTCGACTGATGGCAGCTTAGCGATGTCTCCGTAAATAAAAGGTACCTTTAAATAATTCACGCGATTAAGTCCCGAAATATATCTAATATTTTAATATGTATTAAACTTACTTCCCAAACACTATTTCGATTCCATCTAAACGCGATAACAGTAATGGTCAGATTACACTGTGTATTGACAAACCCACTATGTTATCTGTGCTCACGACTCGTACCAGTAATAGGGTAGTTGACTGTCAAGTGAAATCAGTGATGTTAATGACACACTATAAAAATTTAAATCAATCAATCACTCAACCTGTATCGGTCCACTGCTGGACCCATGCCCAGCAGGGGACCGTTACAGGGTGATTGATATGCCCCATCCCACCACCTCCGCCTTCCGCTTCTAATTCATTCAAACGACCTTCCATTGGCTCCATTTGAGGTTTTGGCCTACATATACCACGTTGGCTAGATAGGTTGGTAAAAATTTTAGACCTATTGTATAATCAGAGTTAAAATATAAGTAATTTAAATCATCGTTGTCAACTACCCATTTGTCAACACAACTGCTCGCGTGTGAGGGTTGCTATACACGTAAGCGGCTCGGCATTGTCGGTTCAGTTGTATTGTCGCTCCTATTGGTCGTAGCGTGATGTTATATAGCCTATAACCTTCCTCGATAAATGGGCTATCCAACAGTGAAAAAATTTTTCAATTCGGACCAGTAGTTCCTGAGCACAGATTACCCCCTAATCTGTGTTCCTGAGATTACCGCGTTCAAACAAACAACATACAAATTCTTTATAATATTAGTATAGATAACAAAGCCGACCCGAAGCAATTACTGCCTAGTGTATATGTGCTGCAAAACGAATCGGCTCTTTCCCTGAACATTCATATACTCGATATATACTCGTATTTGATTTTATCGCCCGGCTGTACCTTACGTGTATAGTAACCTTAAAATTCCTTGCTAAGTCTGTGACCGTTCTAATCGTTAAATTGTTTTATCCAGCCACTTATACGCTGCCTGAATTCCGTACTGCCGAATCGATACCAAAGAGATGCAAAAACTGCGACAGCAACGAATTTAGGTACCAGTATTCTGTTCATTATACAGTAGGATCAACGTAACTTGACCGGATTGAAGTGCGATTGATCGGCGAAAAGTGGTTGCTCAGATGCATTTTTTAGTAGTAAATGGTGACAGGAAGCGGGGCGGGGGCGGTAACTAAACCAAAAGATTTAGAGATGCGATTACGCATTACATTGTCATAATTAGTATTACTAACTCATGTTTTTCGGGATTTTTTTCGTAAATAAATTGTTTTCAAACTTTCTTTAGTATTTACTGTAACTTTTCTAAATTTAAAAAAAATTATGAACTCATATAAATAGAATTTTTATATTGTTGAATTAAAATTTTGTTAGTATTTTTAATCGGTAAAACTTAATTTATCGTTTTCGTAAGTAATTTTAACTTTCGCGCATGTCATAGAGATGCGACCCGCATCTCTATGCGCGAAAGTGATAAGAACCTAACTTTAATCCGGTTGAGTTAGGTTGATCCAACTGTAATAATAATAATAATAATAATAATAATATATTCTTTACGATTTTATAGTGACCACAAACTACTATCTGCCATTAACTGTCTGTTTAAACGATTAACTTTAGTAGCAAAACTGACATTTGTACGTTTCAATAGCCAATTTTTTTTATTTTTAGTTAACTGTTGAAGTCCTAAAGTAATTTTTATATGCATTTCTTGCCAATTACTTTATTAATACAATAATTGCATTTTTGAAAGATAGAAAAATTTGAAGTCGAGACCCAGTAATCGAACTCGAGACTTCCGTATGCCAAACCGGGGCCGGAATCGAACCACCTATCTGGACTATGTTACTAGACTTCAATATTTTCTATCCATGCACGCGATTTGGATGTCTGTTTATTTTTTTATATTTAGTAAATACTTAGGTATAATTTTGCTACTTACAATTTAAATTAATTAATTAAATGTGGAATATACGAGTACTTAGATGATATGAATCATCTAAGTATCCTCCACTATTCAAAGATTTAATCTTTTCATAAATCAAAACTACTGTCTGTATTTCTGTAAGGTGAACATAAATTGACCTATCATATCATATCATAAATATTTTATATGTCTTTATGTATGTTTATCAGGTATCAGTACCATAAAAACAAGGTGGACAACTTGATCGCCGCGTCAGAGGAGGTCAACCAAAAACTATCGCAGATCGACTCGAAGAGCCAGAGACTTTGTTCAGTGCTTGTCACTTTGTTTAAACCGGTATCTATACTTATTTATTTCTCAAATCAACCAATTTGATGTCCCACTACTGGGCACGGATCTCCCTAGTACCTGTTATAGATCCTAGGGGTAATTGCCATCATTGCCGCGCTATAATATACATTTTGAAGTGCCATGGTGGCTGTATGCGCTATTAGCGGCTAAGTATTCGAATTAACACTGGTAATCGATCATAATGTGGTACCCGGATATCTCGAGGAAGTCATAGTATGTCATAGACCATAGTTCTTATCATTTCGATTACACAAGTGCTACAGCATCACTGACACTACAACCACACTAACACTTTGCACAAACAACTTTAAAAATAGTGACAAGTCTATCGGAAGACGTGTCGTCGCTTCGACCGCTCGATTAAGACTGACGAATAAGACCGACTGCCCCACTACCGAAGTTCAAATGTAAGCGTTAAATGAATGTAATCTTGCGGCAGCCATGTTAAATGAGTCAATAGACTTGCTATTTAATCAAAACAGATGTTAGGTCAACATAATACAAATTGGTAATATTCATCATTATCAGCCTGAAGACGTCCACTGCTGAACATAGGCCTCTCCCAAAGACTTCCACAATGCATCCTACGGCTGAATTGAGTCGTCGATCCATCTAGTAGGAGGCCGTCCCACATTGCGCCCATTATAACGCCAATATTATAGTTTTTTTAATCAGAAAAAAACTATATTTCTTTTTTTACCATGCTAATGGTGTACTATTTAACTGACTTCAAAAAAAGGAGGTTCTATGTTCGTCTGATTACGAATTACTCGAAGATAACTGTTTCATTGAATAATACCAGTAGCAAATCTTGCCCAGCCCTAGGGTAGCAGACTGACTCCATTTACCCCAAAATGTATAAGTTGCAATGTATTCTAGTTTCATCTTTGGAGGTATTGGTTGATCAGCGGCTTTAACAGCAGACGGCCTTTGTGTTCCCTTAGTTAAAGTCTTGTGAAGCAAAAGTTTTTTTTTCTATACTATATTTAAATAATGAACAAAAAAACGGGCAAGAGCATGTCGGACCATGCTCAGTGTAGGGTTAGCAGCTTTGAACAATTGCATCAGCGGAAGAGCGTATGTTCATGGCACCTAAACCTTTTGTTGTGAAACGTAGTTTTTCGGCAATAACTCAATGCAGGTCATGTCCGAAATAATTTTAGTTTAAAGTATTTATTAAGCGCTACCTTTGTGATTATTTCATATTTCTTGGTCATACGATTCAAAAGTTAAGGGGGACACAATTTATGCAACTTTCGGAGCGATTATTTCCAAAAATATACACTCAATCAAAAAAGTTTGTTAGAAACCTTAAAATGTTTTTGAAAGACCTGTCGAATGATGTGCCACACGTTGATGTGTGCCCATTCATTTTATTTTCTGTGTAAATGTTTCTTGGTAGTTTTTCATTGAATAGGCCAATTTCCTAGGTAAAGAAATAAATCCAATAGACTAATTCGTAAATAAAACTAGTATGTAAACTAACAACGATTAAGTACCGATTAAATTTTGTGTTAAATTGTTTTTTTATTATTAATCATATTAAAAAAAGAAGCGATATGACTAGAAAAAATAGTGACGGCATAGGCCGGTATTTTAATGAGATCTCCTTATACGTTGATATTTTTTGAAAAGTTTTTGTTTTGACTTGTTTGAAACTAATCTATTGTAGTAGGTATCATTTTCCTACAATTTTAATGATCATTTATTATAAAATCGTATATAGATACTTAGGGTCTTAATCGCGTGAATAATTTAAGGTAAGATACCTTGTTGCAATACGGTCGAAACGTCGGGCAATAAACAAGGTATTTGACCTTAAAATATTCACGCGATTAAGACCCGTAGTATATATATTTTTATAATGTGTACAAATCGCGAAAGTTTATCAACATTTATAGATGAATTATTTCTTCTATTACAGCAATCTTCTGTCACCACTCCTGCAGCTGGCCTTACTTCATATACTCCAGCTCCAACACTAGAAGATAGAGTAAGATTTGATTTGTTATATACTAATAACCTCCCGTGGCTTCTTTGCATTACACCAATTTACTTTGTAATATCAGATTTGAAATAAAAAAAAAATGTGTGGCACTCGGGGACTGCCGCGGTAAAGCTATTGCATAGCTTTTTTTATCTACATATGCAATTATAATTATTTATTTATTTTTCGTTTATGCAGTATTTTTTTTTTCTTTTCATTACATTTCGGAGCAGCTCGTCTCAATCCGTGCGAGCTTCGTACAGTCGTACCATATACATATACGTTAAGCGAACGCTCGGCCGAGCTACATGGTAGGCGGAGTGGGGGGTGTTAGGTTTTATTTTCGTTACGGAATTTCTTGATTCGGTCGCCGCGCTCAAAGCCCGCGATAAAAGCTATGCAATAGCTTAAAAACATTTAAGTAAACCCTTAACTTGTGAGATTTAGGATCTAAACCTCACAATAAACAACCATTTAACCACAGTATAATAGTATAGATTTTTAATTAATACTTATGTGTTTGTTTCTTTTAGACAATATTTGATCAAATAAACTTACTTTTGGGGACAAATACAAGGTTACCAGTCCCTGCTGAGGAAGATACTTTTCAGGTATGTTTTAGGTTAATTGTTTTTTTTTTAATTTACTTAAGTTTTTAACACCAAGTCAGTATAAATACAGCACAATTTTATTATTTCGTTTCATCAAACTGTCAAATATTTTCAAAAATGTGAAAAGTGAAATTACTGGGCAAATGCCAATGTGTAGGACCAATTGCGGGATATAATTTATATCTCGGGATATAATATTTTTTGAGTGTAATACATCCCATAGTGGAATGTCAGCTTTAATGAGGACGGTGTGGTGACATGCAGATCATGGTGGCACTTATACTGTCATAGGCTGGAGCGTGACCCTTACCATCATCAGGCTCACAACCTGCTCGTCTTTTCATTTCATCATCATCATCATCATCATCATCATCATCAGCCTATCGCAATCCACTGCTGGACATAGGCCTCTCCAATTGCACGCCACTTTGTTTTATCTTCGGCTTCTCGCGTCCAGCTCCTGCCAGCCGTTTTGCGTAAATCATCACTCCACCTGGCCTGAGGGCGACTTTTCATTTAGTGGTACAAAAAAATCTATTTTTTTTTCAGAACATGTTAGCCTCCAACATAAACTTCCAAAGGATAATGGCACAGCTTTTATTGAATGCTTCGGACCAGCCACCCGCTCAGTAAATCATATATTTATTATTACCTTTGAGTTGACTTGACTTTCACAAAATAGTAACTAGGAACATTAATCGTATTATGTGTAATTTGATGTTAGTTAATAAGTTCAATACGTATTTATTGGATAATAATCTCAGAACCAACGTGAAACACTTCTAACTTAGACAGAGGTGGATCCAGGGGGTAGAGATACAAAGTTACTTTAAGATCAATTAAAATATGCATAGCGATACCGGATATCGTAATATCAAACATTTTGTTATTCAAAATATCGATATTTTTAGATATCGATAATTTGACCTAACACCGCGTAATCGCTCGCACACCCTGAGGATAGAGTGGGGGCGGGGGGTAGTTGGCTTAAAATCTTATCATGGTCATCGATATGATATTGTCATAATATCGATTAATTTACGTCTGAATCTGTGAGTATTCGTAAAACGTTTAGCAGGGTCAACAAAAAAATCTTGGTTTCCTCAGAAGAGATATCCCCATACCAAATTGTGTATCTACAATAATATGTAAAGTTGTTAGTGTTGTGGCGAAGTTTTAAACTGCTATATATGTGTAGGTAACCCAGTGTTTTAAAAAATGTTTTTACCCGACTACGGTGAAGCCAGAAAGGGTTTATTTCCATTCAATTATAGCGCAAGGAATATGGCTTGACTTCGACTATCTTCAAGACATGGTTGATCAGAATGCTAAATAAAAATATTTTCTTGTTTCATTCTTTATTTTTTCATAGTCGGGTTTTGGTTCTTAAAAATGTTTTTGTGAATGGTTTCAGATCGGTGAAACTCGATAGTCGAACTGTGAGTACACTGGTTTATTAATCGCATCGGCTATCAGGGTATTAAAAAATAAGGTTTGAAAGAGAATAATAATTAATCTAAAAACAAAAATCAATTTAAAAAATATATTTATTACATCGCACCAAATAAGGACTAACCTTCAAATACGTAGAAATTTAATTTTAAGTTTTTTTTTAAACTATGTTTAGTCAAACTTTTTATATGACTTTTTTAAATTGATTTCGATGTTTGGTAACCATTAATGAAATGACATTTTAAATTAAATTGTCTCTATTTACTGCTGTGTCTCCCCCTCCAAAAATAAATTATTTTATATAAATATACAAATTAATTCTCCAGTGAAAATATTTTTGTTATTTTTAATCAATGTTATTATTTCATAACTTTATATTTCCATTAAACTTTATTTATTTTTTATAGTTCCAAAATAAAAAAAATATAAGTAAAAATAGTTACAGCTATATTTAATATAGCTATTTATAATTAGATTAATTATTGATTTCTTTGGATTAGGAATTACTAAATATGCCGCCTGAAACGCCTAAAATAGTAAAGGCTATCTAAATTTCTGAATGTCTTTACTAGTCATAAGTTAATTAATTTTACAAGTTTATTATTAGGTGTTGTAATTTTAAGAAAAATGATCTCATTAGTCCGGTTTTAAATCAGATTTGTTGTTTTAAGAAATGAAGTGTCCTGGCTATAAATCAAATTTTAATGTAGCCATAATCTATGTTTTAAATGTTATTATTATAGGTTTAACTCCCGATCGATTTCAGTGTTGTGAAAGTGCTATGCGTAAAAGCGCACTTGCGACTAGCCGCAATGCGGCACCACAGAATACAGTACAGAAGGCTCACTACAACGAGCGAAAATAGGTCTCTGCGACAGTGTATGACACCCATGCACACATAGAGCCGCCTCTAGACAGGTATTGGCCGCACAGTTGTGTTGTTTTTTTCTAGAGAGTGGTCAATTTTGTCCAGCCTCTATGTTTATGGATTGTCCATAATTGCGCGTCTATGTGTGCGTCATGTGCCTGATGCCTGGATTTATTCTTGACCTGTGAGCCAACTTACCTGTACTTTTGTATTTTGTTACGGCATGCTGCATACGGCTGACCGCATAATGATGCGGCGCGCCGCACTTCGTACAAAAATGCGGTCAACCGCATTCCGAGTGGTCATGGCACTTTAATAATCTAATGTTAATGTATTAGATACGAGGCTTTAAGATGTTTTAATTAGTGTGTTTTTTATTTAGACGGCAAATTAAAGTATTAACAGATAACCTACTTAAAATTGTTTGACCGACATAATTGACCAATATCGTTAAAATGAAATAAAAAGTTTGTTGCTATTTGCACCGCCTCACACTGGTCTGGATTTCGAATATAGTGGACTTAGGGATCAAAGTTGGCCTATGGCGCTAAATTTTTTTTGCTTACTCGTTTTGATAATAGAAATAACTTTTTTTCGGCTATTTTTAATAGGTGACCCCCACCACACGACCTCCGGAGGTCTGTCTGCTGATAAAGAAATAAATGGTCATTATAACGCCTCCACACGTAGGCCCCAACGTCGGTCCCAACTTGTGGTTTTCGAATAAAGCTAGTCCCAACGTGGCGACAATGTTATTTTCCAGGATCACATGTTGGAGGGTGGCGTTGGCCCCAAGGCCAACATGTGGCGTGGGCGTCAAACTATACCTACACGAAAGATTAAATTCGATACTCGAATGTTATTGGTCGATGCCATCGTTCAGACAATACCTCGTTGGGTTATATGTTAACATTTTAAGGACACGAAAAATAATTTACTTTGCTAGTGTGCAAATTATGGGCGTACCCAGTCTAGTTCTCAGTTCGTCGCATGACGCCCCCGTCATGCGACGAACTCACACTTGTTGTAAATTACAAAACCTATCATAGGATTAGGAATTTGGGGTCTAAAAACCCCAATTCCTCCCCTACCCCCACTGGGTACGCCCATGTTGCAAATACAATGAATTTGTGCACAGTTGATGTTAGTTTTACGTAATACATAATAAGAATGGTGTTAGTTTTACAATTAATGATGTTTAAAATGTCGTAATAGAACTTACCTAGTTTTATTAACTGCTTGTAGTCTCAAAGAAAATGTTTATTTATTTTTACCTATTATGTCGCTTAGCGGATACATTTTAAAAGAACTTCAAAATTAAAAATAATTGTTTTTTAACTATTTTAATATTTTTTTGAAATACTAGGTATTATAATAAAATTTAAAATCTTATATTTTGTTTTAGCTATCTGATTGTTATTTTTGTAGTCTGTATTTATTAGAGTTGGTGTGCACGCTTGTCCCACGTACCTACACAACGCCTATTGACGTCAGACTCATCTGTCATTTCTTCAGGTGCTGTAGTGTTAGTCCAGAGCTGGTCTGACCCGTGAGATGGCTATCGATGCTAACGTTGCGTGGGACGCGTATGATAGTATGTTTCTGATTCAAGTGTTTTCATACAAATTCAAGAGTCTAGATCTTAGGCTCAGTTTGTCCTTAAGGTATAATAGATTTAAATCCCGTGTATACAAAATGATGGTTGATAACTGCTGATATTCTCGCCGTTGGTGGAATAAGTTCCTTAGCGCGGCAGGAATCCTGGCGTTCACTGGGCACAGTTCTGCCGCCCCGTGATTTTACCGCGGTTTGCCTTCAGTAAGGGGTTCTTTAAAATTGAAAGAAAGGGTCAGCAGTAAAACGCAGGCGGGCCGTATATGTTTTCCACCGGTAAAAACAAACCGCGACAGGCCGCGTAATTAAAATCAAAACTTTATTGTAAGCAATCAGGCGCGGATCCAGAACGAAGTTGATTCTTTGCGTAACATTTGACTCAACCGGTCAAGTTTGAGTCGCATGACGGGGGGGGGGAGATTCAACCCCGCTTCACCACCCACAACCACCGAAGGGGTGGGGGGCAATTGCCTGCCTAAACACTCCAATCCAGTGTCAACATTCTCTAATTCCCAAAAAAATTACATTCAGTTGTTTGGGGGGGGGGGGGTCGATTAACCCTGTTGCCCCCCTTGTATCCGCGCCTGTAAACAATTGCGTTGAAAATTTAACGGGATTTGTCGCGCTATAAACATTTGGACACACTTTTATAGGTATTTATCTGATTCATATATTCAATGTGTTTATCATGTAGCATTAATGAATGTGCAATTATTAAAGACATCGATGTAATAACTGTTGTATTATTTATTCTTTTGGACCGCTGGACGTCACGTCACCATTCAATCACAAGGTATTATTTAGTGCTGTGAAAAACAAAAATCGTACCTACTTAATTTGATTATACAGCTAGCCATGAAACATTGGGAATTTCAATTTTTTAAATTGTTGAAGTGAAATCTTCTTACGGGTAAGAAATATTAAACTCACTTATAGAAAATTCGTAAACCGAGGGACAGTAGACCGCCGCCGCCGCCCGGCGCGGCGTAGGAGAGGAAGTAATATCCCCCTCTCTACCGCGCGGCGAAAATATATGCCTGCTCCTGCTGTTTCGTTTAAGCAGCGCAGGGCGCTTGCGTGTGTCTTTGTACTACAGCGTGATAGTTTTGACGTGTTAATTTTTTTATGTAGCTAATATAAATTGTCATGTTTGTGTACAATAGCGCAATAAATCAATATTGTATTTAAGAGGCCTTTCCATGTTTCAACGTTTTTTTCGAGATTAGTAAAGAAGATTGTTGAATTAAAAATGTTAATTTAAATTTAAAAAAGCATTTGATTGGTTAAATTAACTCTTTAATAATGGAATGGACAGAGAACCTTTTTAATTTTAAGCATAAAAGTTGCTTAAATCCTTAACTATGCAACACCCTTTTTCAAATATTTGATTATAACGTGGAGTTTCTGCACATTTTTTCTTAAAGAAAACCTATAGAAATGTATAAAAAAAAAACTGCCTTATTAAACCAATATTCAATTTAAGAATGGTCAGACAAAATGTCATAAAATTATTCAAATGTAATGGTAATCAAATCATAAAACGTACAAGTTTTCCACAATTTATACTCTTTTTAATACGTTTTTATTTCACCCAAATACAGGTGCAAAACGAGAAATTTATGTACTGCTTTAAAATTTTGTATCCTTAAAACTCATAAAAATAATTTCACGTACTTATGTATACCAAAAACAAAAAAAAAAAAATATTTCCCATCGAACACGAATCCGCCTTGCGACAGGTGCCGAGTGCCGACTAAATCAGTACGCGCGCGGCGCTTATCGAGGTAGGACCTGTGTTTCTAGCTGCAAGCTCTGCGTGTGTGTGCGTGAAGTGTAACTGTACACGATATAGTGAACGAAATATACGACGACCGAATTGCGTTGATCCGTAAGTATATTACTTAGTTATGAATATTTATATTTTTGTAGATGTTAGATACCATTGTGTCTTATTACTATTAGATTATTTTAAAGAACCATTAGCTGGCTAAATATCTATAAAATATATAGTATGGAATAAACCATTGGAACTCCTTAATGAGGAACAACTTACTCATTATTATTAGGTTATTGTATTGGCGACTACGGACTATGCCTAACTGGGTATATTTAAATTATGTACTTATCTAGGACATAGAAGATACTCCTTCGAACTCCTTAATGCGGAACAGCTCACACGTAACTATTTTGTTATTGTATTGGTGACTACGGTCTATAGCTGGTTAGGAATGTATAAATGATGTACTTGGCAGTAAACGTAGAAGGTACCCCTTGGCACTCCACAATGTGAAATAGTTCACACTTTACGGTTATTGTAGTACTATTAGGTTGTTGAAATGATCATTAGCTTGAAAACTCCTAATTTTTTACAGAATATACAATTAAAACAATGGGTAAAACTCCAAAAAATAAAGTTTATGGAGTTATCAAACGGAAACGAACAGCTTATGCAGACAGTTTGATCCGAGCAAGAGAAGCTAAAGCTACGTAAGAAACTACTTTTTGTCTCGTAATTTATTCTCATTTCCTTATCATGTAATTTATAAAAATATACTTTTTTATTACAGAAAGAATGCTCGGATGTCACCTCTAACCGAACAAGTAATTTTTTTTAATCAATTTTATCTCTAAAGTATATTACAGTTAAGATTTCTAAGGATATGTAAGGAATAAGATAGTCTAGTATGTAAATTATGAATAAGGTATAAATACTAACAAAATCATTGGTAAAATTTTTAGTGAGTAAAATGCAGGTCATACCGCCAGCTAGCGAGTAATCCAGGCCAGCATCGTTTCACCTCTTAATATTTCTAATTCTAATCTATGGTAAAAGGTATGGGTATACATTTTTCAGATTCCTTATGTGCACGATATGACGCAACTGTTTTTTTAGGCCTCAACAAGTTTTGATAATAATTACACTAACGAAGACGATACCGGAGCTAAGGAAATAAATTTCCGTATTGAAGAAAACATCGACACTAACGATGATGTAGGAAATAAGGAAATGGATTTAAGTCTTGAAAGATGTGATAAAGTAAATACATTATGGCATTTAAAAACAAAATATATTTGATTTATATCGTATGCCTATATTGTTATAATTCAATGACAATGTATTTTTTTTTTAGGATAATTATTTTGAACCTATAAATATTGAAGGAAGAAGAGTGGTTGATTTCCAGTATGTTTTTGATCAAATGATTGAAATTTCAAACCATAATATGACATTTGGATGTCAATTGCATTCGATAAAATTAGTAAAAGAAAGGAAAAATGGTTTGTTCTCTAAATATGAGCTGAATTGTTCAATGTGCGGTAGTAAATTCCAACTTAAAACTACTAGAGAAGAAGAAAATATAAGCGATGTTAACCACTCGGCTGTATCTGGTATAATTTTAATTGGCTGTGGTCTTTCTAACTTTAATGAGTTAGCTACGTCTCTTGACATGCCAATTTTGAACAAAAACTTGTACTCCAAATGCCACAGTAATTTATTTAATTGGTGGAAAATAACAGCAGAATCTACAATGAAAGATGCAGCAGTAGAGGAGTCTGACAAAGCTATACATAAAAGTTCCACTGGAAAGCCAATGATAGCAGTTACGGCAGATGCTTGCTGGTCTAAACGGTCATATAAAAGCAATTACTCATCATTAGCAGGTGTTGGCGCCATAATTGGGTTGAACAGTGGCAAAGTTCTGCATATTGGCATCAAAAATAAGTACTGTGTAGTGTGTATGAGAGCTAAAAACAAAGAAAATGTTCCTCCGCAGCATAACTGCAATATAAACCACATAGGTAATGCTATATCAAATAGCTATATCATTATAATAACACCGTAACTGGCTATATATTAACCAAATTTTCTGGGTTAAGGAATATACATATAAATATATACCTAGCTGTGGCGAAGGGTCCTTAGAACACTATTACTTTCGGTTTTCCTTTGGATCCTAGTTACTTAATATTGTAGGCATAATGAATCGTGTCCAGCTAGATATATTTTTGTATACGGTTGCCTTGGATAAATTTTAACCCTTCGCCACTGCTACATACATAACAAGATACCTAGCAATAGATCTTTTACGTCCATTTTCTATACAGTTTAAAAAAGCTATTTATTTATTTAAATCGTAAATTTACAGGTTCATCTACAAGTATGGAACAAGCTACAATTGTAGAAGGTTTTAAAAAATCAGAAGAAGAGCACAATTTGATATATTCTCAATTAATAGCTGACGGAGACGCAAGCACCTATAAAAATATTATAGAGAGCAGGCCATATTCAAATGTAACCGTACAAAAAATTGAATGCTCAAATCATTTATTACGGAATTTTAATGGAAAAAATATGAACTTAGCAAAGGATACTTCAATACCGTTAAATCAGCGAAAGTTTCTAACCAATGATCGCATCAATCGCTTGCGAGTGGCAGTAAAGACAGCTGCTAGATTCAGGAAAGCCCAAAATATTCCTTTTAATGAAGCGGTCAAAAAGCTACGAGATGACATCCTCAACACTCCAAAACACGTATTTGGTGATCACACCAATTGTGATAATTACTATTGCTCACCTGAGAAAACACTGGAATGTAATAATGTTCCAAATGTTTCAGCATTAATGATTAAATTAATGGCAAATGCAACTGCTTTGTCAAATCATTCTCAAAGTCTTCTTCATAATTTAAATAATAACAGGGCAGAGCAGTTTAATTCTCTGGTTGCCAAATACGTAGGGGGCAAACGAGTAAATTATGCTCTCAAGGATTCATATGCCTTGAGGTGTTACGTGGCTGTAGTTGCTTTTAATACTGGGACTCCTATTTATGCACTTCATAAAACAATTTTACAAAGAAGCCCCTCCCGTAAAATAAAAGCGTTTGAAATGTCCAAACGCTCTAAAAATACAAAAAAGAAAACATGGAGACCAAAACGACGTCTAAACTTTTTATCTGAAAATAGAGACTACGGTGAATCATGTCAAAAACCAGATATGACAGACGAAGCATATTCAGTAGCGAAGGTATAACTAAATATTTACATACAGTATCGCGTATTAGATAACATACGGTATTAATAAATTGCGTACCTAAAATATGTTTAATACCTAATTACTTTATTATTTCAGGTAATGTATTTGGAAAATTTTAAATATCAGGTACAAGAAATTGAAAATATAGAGAGAGACACTGTTTTGCAGGCAGAAAGTGCTCTATGGTTGGAGCTCAGGAGATGCTTGGTCACGGCATCAAATTTTGGAAAAATTTGTAAAAGGCGGAGAAACATCAGCTCTGCTCCTTTAGTTAAGGCTATGCTGTATAGCTACTCCTTAGACCACGTTTCCGCAATACAACATGGCAAAAAATATGAAGCAGCTGCCTTGGAGCAGCTTGCAAGGCAAGAAAAGCTTGTCTTGAAAAAATGCGGGCTGTTCATTGATAGGCAGCACTTTTTTTTAGGTGCTACACCGGATGCGGTATTTGATAATGGCATTGTAGAAATAAAATGCCCTAAATCAGCCTATGGGATAAAAGTCGAAGACGCCATTAAGGCGAAAAAAATAAATATGTGGCGCATGGAAAATAATACCACCGTATTAAATAAAAAATGTGATTGGTACTACCAAGTCCAGGGTCAGTTACATATCACACAGAAAACTGAATGTGTTTTTGGAGTATGGACTGGCTCTGAACATCTTATTAAAACTGAGATTATTAGACGTGATGACGAGTTTTGGGCACGAGAAATTGAGGCAAAGCTTATTAATTTTTACCAAAAATGTTTGTTGCCAGAAATTGTGGATTCTCGTAAGGCTCGGTCAATGCCTCTTAGATCTACATCTTTTTAATAAAATGGTAAAATAGTACTTTTTGTTTTGTTTATAATATAAACTGTCTAACCAATTATCTTTTTAGGATTTGGCAAAGATTGTAGTAAACTAGTCAACTACCTACTTACTTTAGTTGATTAATTACTGTTTGTAAACGAATTTTTTCACTTCAGTTTTACCAGTCAGCCTATTTGTATGGTTGGCGCCATACAAAAGTGTAAAAACAATAACTTACCTACCATACATAAATACGCTATCGTAAACTACGCTATTATAAATACAATAATGTAGTTTACGATAGAGTTATTTTCTATAAAGTAGAGGAGAAACTGATTGTCAGCTCATGTCGTAATCAACGGTCATAATAAGTTGGCGTTACGGGTGGGGAAGGTTCTTACCTGAATAATAAAAGAATTAAATATAATAATAGGTTTTAGTCTTTACCTATGAAATTGTTGTAATGCAACACTGGCCACATCTTTTTTTTGGCTATTTAATCTAACTATCATCATCATCAATAAACTGCCACTGCGTTGGCAAAGCTGTATCAATTACATGGGTAATTACTTTTATTAATAGATACAAAAAATATAGAAAAAGAAATACGTTTTCATAAAAAACGACTATTTTATAGGTAAAGACCTAATATAAAATAAATAGGTATTACTCGCTTTTTGGCCTTTCCCCTATTTATTTATATCTTTCAGTCACATAATAAATATCAAACGAATAACATAAATATATTTACATCGAAATTTATTCGAAAAAAGTATCAAATATTTTATAGCGCGACTAAAGCACACGTCGCGCACACATTAATAGTTCGGCTGCTATGCGGCCGTGCCGCGCTGGTAATACCTAAACGTGAACGTAGCTGATTTAGGAACGGCCTCTTAACCACTTTTTATGAGGTAGTACTTTATACTGATAGATCAAGCAATTCGTACGAAATTATTCCCTAACCATCCAAAATATTCAAAAATGCACAACATTATTGTTCAAGTTTTCACTTCTGCTGGCACTCCTGGAGTGCAACCCGTTATTTTTTTAGGGTTCTGTAGCCATAAAGGAAACCTTATAGTTTCGTCATGTCCGTCTGTCACAGGCATTTTCCTCAAAGACTACTCAATGAATATTGATGAAATTTGGTGAAAAGGTGTCCTGTAGTAGTCGGTACTTAGTTTGATAGCTAAATAATAAATATTTAATAAAATCAATATTTTTAGGGGGGATAGGTACTCCATACATGTAACAGAAGCATCTACGTGTGGCACACCATTCGACAGGTCTTTCGATTTTATAGACGATTGAATTTCCTCAGCGGCCCTTTGTAGAACCACAGATAATATAATACTATACTAGTAGAGAACTAACGCAAGGCAGATCTTCCATTTTTTTTATTCAATTATTGGTCAGGTCAGGACAATAGAACTGTCTGGCCGAAATCTGCTCGTCACCAATATCTACTAAGTAATAATATTATAAATGCGAAAGTGTTTCTGTCTGTTAGCACTTAAATTTATCTGTTTGTCACCTTTTCACGAGGGCTACTACGGCAACATCCGTTATGGATGTGAAAATTTGGCAAGGAGATAAATAATCCGTCTAAGGCGAAGAAAATTATTCTGGAAAGAACACCCCCTTTCCAGACTTCTTCTTTCCAACTAAAAAAAAAATGTATATTTCTATTTTTAACTGGCTATTGGTCTAGTGGTTAGTGACCCTGACTGCTAAGCCGGAGGTCGTGGTTTCGATCCCCACCCAAGATAAAACTTTGTGTGATGAGCACGATGGTTTATTCCATCTGGGTGTTAGTTATCTGTAAATATATACTTAAGTATGTTTATCAGTTGCCTGGTTTCCATAGTACCAGCTCTGCTTAGTTTGGGATCAGTTAACGTTGTGTGATTTGTCCCAAGACATTAATTTTTGCTTACAACGAAACGTCGAGTAACGTTACGTTTTATTCTTACAGATAAAATGTGATTGTGATAATATTACCTCTTTTATGTTTTAATAATATTATGGTAATTTAATTTTATTTAGTGTAACTAAAAGCCCATAATTTTTTTTTTTTGCTTTTATAGTTACATAGATTTCATTTTCGATGATACATCGACAGTGAAACCGAACGTAATATTGACAAACTGTCAAAGTCCGATCGGCTGATATCCTCGATCGTAATCGTCTGTACTAATAATAAAATGTTTATCAATGTAATATAAACAAAACGATGGACGAAAACGAGTTCTTCAGACAGACAGTGCAACATTTAGCACGATGTTTGTCGAGTATAAACCCGACGCCATGGGAAAAGGTAAAATTACGACACGTATTTTGCAATCTTGTAAATTTTGAAACATTTTTGTTTTAATGAACAATTGCCCTTCACTAAGCTTTCAGTACTATGATAATGAGATTTGGCAGCTTATTTTGCATGTCTGATGAATCAGCGTATATTTGTTTATTTTTATTTTAACATTGAAAAGGAGTGCATGACCTCATCTTTAGAGGCTGAATGTTATCACGGCTGTAAAACGAAAAGCGTAGTGATTCATCGATTAATTGTTGCCATATCGGTCTCTATAGGTACTTTGTCCAATGCTACATGAAGTAGAATTTAATTTGTTGTGACTAGGCATTTATTTGTTTACCTTGAACCTTACAATTATTTCAATTTTTAAATTCTCATTATATTGTAGTGACATTGACTTAAACATGATGGTGATTGGTTATGATAAAGTCACTAAATTGTTTTGTTAGTTGATACTTATCTTACCTATTTTTGCCAGTGTCTAGTATTTTTCGTACACTTTAACTGCCCAGAGACTGTTTTATGAGTTTTGTTTGTTTTTACATCATAAATTCAGAGCTGTAGAAATGAACACATTTACTTGGCACTTAGTTAATATAATTTGTGGCGGTGGTAATCAGTTCGCACACTGACTAGGGTTGTCAACTGTTTAGTTAGAGTCCGACGCTTGGAGTTTTTTTTATTTATTTTTTATAAAAGACGACTCCCACACTAGAGTACAAACCCTGTGTCACGGGGGACTTAACAAACATACAAATCACGGACACAAAGTACACCCAGACTCGAGACAACAACTTGTGGATCATACAAAGTGGTGTCCCGTGTGGGAATCGAACCCACAACCTCTTGCGTAGCAGCCGGACACACTCCCACCGCGCCATAGAGGCAGTCAAGTTGTATTATTCTTTTAACTTTGAACAGTGAAATATTAATGTGCTGCAAAAAGTCAGATTTATAAATACATATCTAGCTCACTTTTACTATAAATAGACAACTTTTTTAGTATGCCCAATGTCTTATTAGGTACACTAAATGCACCATATTGTTCAATATTAATTCTAATGTATTATGCCGACATATCAATGTAGAATCTCGACGTATCACAAGAGTTGTTTTTGTTAGAATTTTTAATTTTGAAATAGGTTCTGTTATCCAACATTTTACTAATATTTGTACTAAGATATTATCAGATATATTACTAGAGAATGTCTGAATCACCTTAATCAATATATATATACAGATAAGTATTTAACCAATGGTTCAAGGAAAAAAAATGAAGATATATATGTGATAAATTTAAAGCTTGCAAATCATTGCTTATAATAATGTTGTATTGTTTGATGCAGCTATCATGACATGTTATATTTGACTGATTTTTATGACTACAATAACAATGTATTTTCATATAAGTATATTTGTTAGTTTGACAAATTAATTACACATTTTAAGCTGTTTTTTTTTTAAAATAACTAGCAATGTGCGATTGTGTCAAAATTGTATTGTGTCCCACATTACTAGCAATCCTGTTAACCCCGCTAGCTAAGCTCAATGGCTGGTGTTAGGAGTGCGTTCACCTTGGTAATCCAATACCTTAGGCATTAGGCTTGCCGCTTCTCTCTCTTCTGTTGTTTGTTGATAAATTCTTATCCCCAGAATGTTGTCTTCCTTATAACTAATCTGGTATGAAACAATTTTCAGGTGAACACCTTGTTCATGCTGTGCCCTCAAGCCAGCTCTTCACTTATAGTAACACCTCGCAGCCAAGAGGCATCCATAGCACTTGGACTGTACTTCTTACACAGTGGTCTGCAGCACCAAGATAAGCTTCTGCCATATTTCCTCAAAGTTTTAAAGTGTTTAACAAATGCGCATTTTGAGGAGCCAATATCCAGGACTAAAAATGGTGACCGTGAGTATTGTACTTATATGATATTTAAATACAATTTCTAAAAATGATATCAAAATACAATTTATCTATACATATATAATCACTTATTCTGACTGACTGATTCATCAATGCACAGCCGCAAGGGCGCAACCGCTAGGGTTACAAACCTAAACTTTTGGCAGTTGATGCCTTTTATGTGGTTGGCATCCACTAAGAAAAGTTTTTTAGAATTTCTTCCCCTAAGGGGGTAAAATAGAGTTTGCAAGTTTGTATGCAACTCCGTCAGTTTAGAAGTAAGATTGGTGAAATGTTGTATTTAGCTTTATCATTTAAAATAAAGTAACACATACTTCAGCTAAAATCAATCCCTAAGAGGGTAAACTAGGGGTTACGAGTTTGTGTAAAACTCCATCGCAAGAAAGTAAAGTACTTCGTCAGTTTTGGTATAAAATAAAGAAACACATGTGACACCATTTTTTTTAAATCATCCCCTAAGAGGGTAAAATAACGTTTGCAAGTTTCTATGAAACTCCATCAGTATTGAAGTTAGATCTGTGAAATTTCGTATTTCGCTTTTTGCTATAAAATTAAGAAACATGTTTAAGCGTTTTTGGAAAATCAACACCTTAGGGAGTAAAATAGGGGTTTTATCTCTATGAGTTTTGAAATTAGATTTGTTAAATTTCGTATTTCACTTTTCACTTTAAAAAAAAAAAAAATAGTTCTGTGAAATTTCGTATTTGGGTTTAAAATAGAGAAACACAGATTTCAGTGTTTTTGGGTAATCAATCCTTTTAGGGGGTAAAATAGAAGTTGGAAGATTTTATGAAATTTCGTCAGTTTGAAGTAAGATAATAGATATTTATATAAGATATTAAGAAATTAAGGTCGTTTTTTAAAAAAAATAGTCTAATATAAAGTAAAAATAAAAAAATAGTGAAGTCATCCACGCGGGCAAAGCCGCGGACGACTACTAGTATATGTATAAAGTACAACAATGGCGGGACTCTAACTGGCAAAATGTGATATTGTAAAGGGCGGCGATAATTATTTTGCCCAGGGCGGCAAAATGTATGTTATAGGTTATAAATGTTATTTCTATTTTTCGTCTCCCCAAACTAACAAAATTTTCACTTAAAGGATTATTAAAGGACTTTATAAGTTAGTAATTTACATACAATGTTTTACATAAATAAGTTTATTACTCGTTTACAAGGAATCGAAATTAAAAGTATACTACAGTAAATTAATCATGTGCGCTGTTCAACTTCTTGTAGTAACTGTAAAAAAATAAAAGAACAATTAAAAAAATATATAATATCAAAAAACTTTTCGAATATAAAACTGGTATAAGAGTATTAGTTATATTTTGGGACTTAATCGCGTGAATTATTTAAAGGTACGAACCTTTTATTTACCCGACGTTTCGATCGAATTGCACCGATCGTGGTCACGGGTCGACCCGTGACCACGATCGGTGTATCGTCGGGTAAATAAAAGGTTCGTACCTTTAAATAATTCACGCGATTAAGTCCCGAAATATAACTAATATGTATAAAAATCGCGAAAGTTTAAAAACAATAATGGTATAAGAGTAATTATAAAACAGGCGAATATTATACTTATTCACAAGTGGATCAAGTAGTAAATTCTTCTTTATTAAGTTTTAAGGCTTTTTTGACGTGATAACGTCTTATAAATCGATCGGCTGCACGCATGAAAAAGTATCACGTTCCGCCTGCTGATAGGCTGATGATAGATAATAAAAAATAAATTCTTTATTTATTAAAAGCCTTAGGTTTTTGAAATCCTCCTAGTAAGCTTTATAAAAGCCTGTAGCAGGAGGTTCCACTCTTCAAATAAATTTGTTACTTAGGCCTAGTATTACATAGTGTACCTAAATATAGTTTTAATTTTTCTTGTATGTTTGTCTGCGTGTGTGTGCGGGTGAATGTAAATGTATGTATCTATGTGTAAATATTTACCTCAACCCTGCGATTGAGGTTAAATTATTTATAATAAACTTTATTGATAGTATCAGCCTATCAGCGAATGGCGATTGCTTCGACAGGCCATACAATTGGAACTAAAGCTGTCACAAGCATGGTTGTTTATTAAGTAATATGTCATCAATGTTTTCATATGACGTTATCACTTAAAATTATCGACCATAAACCGACTTTACAGACAACCATTTTTAGGGTTGCGTAGCCAAAATCACAAAAAAACCTTATAGTTTCGTCATGTCCGTCTGTCTGTCTGTCTGTCTGTCCGTCCGTATGTCACAGGCATTTTACTCAGAGACTTCTCAATGAATGAACTGATTAAATTTGGTGCGAAGGTGTCTTATAGTGGCCGCTACTTAGTTTGATAGCTAAATAATAAAAATAAATATTTTTAGGGGGGAACTCCATATATTTAACAGAAGCTGTACTTTTTTTTCGGCTAACATCAACATGTGGCACATCATTCGACAGGTCTTTTAAAAACATTTTAAGGTTTCTAATAAACTTTTTTGATTGAGTAAATATTTTTGGAAATAATCGTTCCGAAAGTTGCATAAATTGTGTCCGTCCCCTTAATTTTGAACCGTGTAACCAAAAAATATGAAAAAAATCACTTAAACTAAAATTATTTCGGACATGATCGAATATACCGTCGTTGAATTATAGCCGAAAAACTCAAAAAAAGGGCGTAAGTGCCATGAACATACGCTCTTCTGCTGATGCAATTATTTAAGGCTGCGGAACCCTACACTGAGCATGGTCCGACATGCTCTTGTCCGGTTTTTTAATGCATAAGTCTTCCTCGTATAAATCCTCTTCTGCTGCTTGTGCTAGTCTGATTTGTAAACTACATTACTATAAAGAATATTTCGAATTGCTGCCATAGAGATGTGAGGTTGGTTTGCCGAATTCCTCACTGGCATATACGTCTTCTTCTATTACCTTATTTGCCAAAACCTGAGCCGCCACCATTTGCACCGCCTCCTATTCCTGCGTTCATGCCGAAACTTGCCGAGGCCCCTGCCCCTGCACCTGCGCCACCATCCTCACCACCGCCACCAGAGCCACCATACCCGCCTATAAAACATAAATAATGGTCTCCTAACCGATGCTGGTTATGTCTGCTAATCTCATTAAAGACTAGCCAATTACGAAGGAAATATTACAGTGTACAAGTATATGCGAAAACACAACGTGCACTGCTACTCACTCTCATGGTCCGATGGGTTGAAAGTCCGACATGAACGAATACAATCAAATCATTTATTAGTGTGATTTTTAGTGATACAAAGGTGTTTTTTTATAACAATACTTATGAAAAACACCTTTCTCTCATCCACTATCAATCTGCAATCATGCATTGACGTGAACGAAGAGAGAATAGGCACAGGAGCGACGGCTTAACGTGCTCTTCGAGGCACGGAAATTAATTATAAAGAGGACTTACAATATACTAATATTACTCATTATAAAATAAAAAAAACAGCAGTGAAGTAATTTGATGTTGATTGTGATTATCACTTGTTGCTTCTAGTAACAAAGGCCTTTCTACTAAGTTAGACTAGAAACTAACTTGTCTTCTTTTTACATTTATATATCTATAGGTAAGTCGATGTGACCTAAAAGATCTATTGTGACGCCTCATTCTTTCTTAAAGGACATCTCCAAGGTTTAGTCTGATCATGAAGTCGACTATGTACCTTGGTGGAGTCGCCTTAACGCCGTCAGGTGTGATTAAGGGTGCAAGGTGCTGTCATCTGGTTTGATGAATTGCCTCAACATTGGGTGGGCCGATTTCTATGATCTTTGATTTGTTGGATTTGTCCCGAATAGCAAAAAATCTTATCAAATATAGGAAAAATTACGGAGCGGTACCATGTCCGCCGGGACAGCTAGAAAATACTAAATATTTAAATATAATCACTCACGTCCTGCATTCATACCAAAACTGGCACCAGCTTGGCCACCAGCGCCTGTAGAAAAATTTAATTATTGCAAAAACTGTTTGACCCGTTTGTACGTATGTTCGCGTTTTCTCAGAAACTACTGAACCGATTTTAATGTGGTTTTCACCATTCGATTGCATATTGTTCTGGGAAGGTTTTAATGTATTAAACGTTGTCTTAGCTTACAAAACTTCAGAGATATAGACTAAAACATAGGAGTGAGTCAGCGAAATTTGCATTCAGTGATGTGCTTGATATTTTTTTTTCCTTGAAGGCGGTTTATTTTTCTAAAAAAGTTATGAATATAATTTTTAAGCTTCCGCGGTCCACTGTGACAAGAGATTCCTCTTTTATGTGTAACCTTATTTTACAAAATTTAAAACCTTAGAACTGTACTTAATAATATATTTTTTTTCAAACTTAAATATATTAAATAAAAATACCTGCTCCCCCGTTGTCGCTTTGTTGCATACTCTGTAAAAAAGTATTAAATTATGTATTGAGTGGTATTCAGTGACTGAGTAAATTAGTAATTTTTTTTTTTTTTTTATTAATGGTTCAGAACAAAAAATAAACTATTGGTTATCTGTACTAATATTTTAAAGCTTAAGAGTTTGTTTGTTTAAATGCGATAATCTCAGGAACCACTGCTCCGAATTGAAAAAAATATTTTACTGTTGGATAGCCCTTTTATAAAAAAGAGAGAGAAGGCTATATAACATTACGTTACGACCAATAGGAGCGGAGCAGCAATAAAAAATGTTGCGAAAACGAGAAAAAAATACGCAGACGAAGTTGAGCGAGTCAGTTATAAATAAGTAAAAATGCTTTTTTTTAAATAAAATGTTTCTATACTTACATATCCAAACATAGCCACAACCACGAATAAGGTAAAAATATGTCTGAACATTGTTAGTTGTAACAAGTGTGAATGTTAGATCCGTAATGTCTATTATATTGTCACGCATTTGCTTATATATACAGGCTCTAATAAAGGGGTACTACTACTACGTTAATGTACGATTCCATCTACATTGTGATGGTCAAATAATTGTTTTATTAAAATAAAATGTTACTGTTTTAACTATGTTTTTCTTTTTTGTAATGATCATACAGAGAGCTAAGCGACGTACGGCGATAACATTGCGATCGATGCGTTGTTTTACGACTCCATTCATTTTATTCTAGGCGTTTATCGCGCTATTAATATTAAATTGTAATTGCGCGTTAGGAGAACGTACGTGAAACGGTTGTCACCTAAACCTAATGAAAATATGTCTCACGATTTAGGTATATCAAAATTCAACCCCTAAAATATGAATATTAAAGCTATTCAATTCGCGGCATAAAATATGGTCAGTCACCCTGCGTTTGAAGCATTCATTCATTCATTCATTCATTTGCACGTCATAGAACAACAGCGTTGATATTATTCTGACAGTTGTAAATCTCAATTTTAACGCTATTTCGGTTACATGAGAAGTTTTGTCAAAACTGGTAGCCTCTAGTGGCTGTGATAATCACTTAACATTAGGTGAGCCGGTGACTGAGGGCTGCTCGCATGTTATCTTAACGGTAGAATTCGCGAAACAGGGTGCGGCTATGTCATAAAATATAGATAACTTTAATATAGGGACATAAAAAATCTGTGACTGGCCTAGCCAAAGAATTCTTCTAGTACCTAGATGAAAAAAATAAAAAAATAAAAAAGGATGTTAAAAATCTTGAAGTTACGGAAAAAAGTTATTCGACTTTGTTTTGTCTTGCGCTTCTGCGCACTGCGAAGTAATGGATGTGTGCGTGACAGCGAGGCGGGTGGTCGTGTAACTGTGTATATTTTCGAAAGCGCTCGGCGTAATGCCTCCTTAATTACAACTGTTCTCTTTGCTTGTATAAGTTCACTTCTTTCTATCTTTTGTGTCTCTTAACGCTAAATTTCCGTAAATTTTAACTTTATAAGTTATTTAGTAATTTAAAGACAATGTTTTACATAAATAAATTTATTACTAGTTTACTAGGATAACTAAATAGTACAATAAATTAATCCTGTGCGCTGTTCAACTTCTTGTAACTGTAAAAAAAATAAGAGCAAAATTTAAAAAAATACATAATATCAACAAGATTTTCGACTATAAAACTGGAGAATGTAAAACTTATGAAAAGTGGACCACCAAGCAATAAACCCTTCTTCCTTGAGTTTTAAGGTTGTTTTTTTTTTAAATGCATGGTTCTTCTAAGTACTAGCTTTTCGCCACAGCTTTCCTCCGTTTCTGATATTCTGATTTATAAGAGTTTCATCAAAAAGTAATAGAAGAATATAAGTTATAAAAGAATATTTAGAATTGCCACTTTATGGTACAAAAGACGCTGAAGATCAACGTTCAATTCGTTTCATTTTTCACTAATCAGATGAGATTTTTTTTAACAATTATTATTGATTTACAAACTCGCCTAAAATAGCTTGCTAATCGAATAGTGTTCATGGATCTTTCTCATAATATATTATTTTATATAAGTACTAGCTTTTCGCCACTGCTTTTCCTCCGTTTGTGCTATTCTGATTTATAAAAGTTTCAATTATAAAAGAATATTTAGAATTGCCACCTTATGATCTGAGAGACGCCGAAAATCGACGTTCACTAATCTGAAAATCATATGAGACCATTTTTTTTATAATTTTTTATTGATTTATAAACACACCTATGATAGCTTGCTAATCTGTAAGTGTTCATGACAATTTTTTTTTCATAACTGTCACTCTTTTAAGAAATGAAAAATAAAATAGTTTCAACTGATAACTTTTAACATGGAGAATATATTTTGGTAGGCTTACCTACATATTCTGTATATGGCTACCTGGCAAGCGGGTATATACAGTTAAGCCAATATAGGTAACTACACCAATCTGTTACTTAATAATTGGTATCAAAAGATAAATAATTTAATTATGAAAATAATTGTTAGGCTTGCCTGCAAAAAACCGTTAACGCTTTTAAGTTATAAAATCGAAAGAAAAATAGCCGTGAACCCTTTTCATTAGCAAACTATCATAAGCGTGTTTATAAGTCAATAAAATTTAATAAAAAAAAATGTCTCATCTGGTTATCAGATGGGTGAAGAACTTTTTGATAATACAATTTGCATCAGTCCTTTAACATGGTGTATAGTATATTAGTCGCAGCACCTTACCCCCATATCAAGTTTATAAACATTCAAACATTGTAAAATTGGCAATTTGAAAAGAGTGGACCGCGAGTTTTTATTGCCAGGTTCTTTTCTCCGGCTTTACCTATTGTTTGCGAACTTGGCATTACATATACATGTAGAATTCCGACGTATCACAAGAGTTGTTTTGCATCCTAAGTGAATAAAGAATTTTAAATTTTGAAAGTCGATCTTCCACTTCTCCCCTACTTACTATCAGAGGTGCGAAGTTGGTTTGCCGAACTCTACACTGGCATCGGTTTTAAAACATAAGAGAACAGTGACTTACTCAGTAGTGATTCACTATTAATTTGTGTTCTCTACTTCTGTTACCTTATTTGCCTGATGCTGAACTGCCAACATTTCCACTGGCAGCCATATCTGCGTTCATGCCGAAACTAGCAGAGCCCATTGCACCTGTGTCACCACTACCGCTTGCAGAACTACCATATCCAGCTGTAAATAAAACCATAATTATGACTATTGCAATATACTTGTTGCAGAATTATTAAATTGCTAATTGATTTCCGTTGACCTAACATCTGTTTTGATTAAATAACAAGCCTGTTGGCCTAGTGGTTAGTGACCCTGACTGCTAAGCCGGAGGTCGTGGGTTCGATCCCCACCCAGGATAAAACTTTGCGTGATAAGCACGATGGTTTATTCTGTGTCTGGGTGTCATTTATCAATGATATGGCCGCCGCAAGACTTTGACGTTTACATTTGAAGTACCGGTAGTGGGGCAGTTGGTCTCATTCGGTCAGTCTTAATCGAGCTGTCGTAGCGACAACACGTCTTTCGATAGACGTCGCTATTTTTATTGTCGTGTGTGTAAAGAGGTAGTGTGATTATAGTGTCAGTGACGCAGTGGCATTTGTGTAATCGATTATTAGAACGGTTGGCGGACTTTACCCTCAGTGAAATAATTTGATGTTGATTGTGATTATCACTTGTTGCTTCTAGTAACAAAGGTTTTTCTACAAATTTAGAAAACCCGGTACCTACTTTACTTATTTTCTTTTATATGTATAGACAAATCTTCATTACATTTTTTGATAGATAATAAATGCAAAATATTGAAATATAATCATTTACCTCCTGCATTCATAGCAAGCCCAAAATTGCCACCAACGTTGCCACCTGTAGACAAAGTGTATCTTATAACTTCAAATTCAATAGTTGCTTAAAATCGCTTAAAAACTGGGTAGATAGATTTATAGGTTTCACTTTAAATCTGCTAGGCACTAAGGGAGGCATGTGATACTTATGTATTGAGAATTATTAAAAACTTTTATATCAACGTTTGAATATAAGTAAATATACAACTATTTTCTTTAATAAATTTAATTTAGTTAGTATTTTTAATATTACTTTTAGACTTCATTGTTTTACTTTGTGACAAAAGATACCTCTTTTATGTATAACATTATTTTACAAATTTAAAACCGTAGTCATTTAAATCTCTTGAATCTTAAATAGATAAATAAAAATACCTGCTCCCGCGTCGTTTGCCATGCTCTGTAAAAAAAAGTATTAAATTATGTCTTGTGTAGTATTCACTGAGTGAGTCGGTAAAATAGTAGTATTTTTTTATCATAAATCAATAAAAAATACTTAAAAAAATAAAATATTTCAATTACTTACATATGCAAACATAGCCACTACCACGTATATGGCAAAAATATGTCTTAACATTGTTAGTTATGTTACAATGATTTTGTAAGTAACAAGAGTGAATATCAGATTTGCAATGTCTATTACATGTCACGCATTTGCTTATATACGGGCTCTAATAAAGGGGTAGCTAGTTGTTTGTTTTCTATCTAAATTGTGATGCATAAATAATTTGTTTTTTAAAAATTGAATGACACAGTTTTAACTATGTTTTTCTTTTTTGTAATGACCGTACAGAGAGCTAAGCGATAAATGTGCGATCGAACCGTTGTGTTTTACGACTTCATCTGTTTTATTCAAGGCGACAATATTTTAGGAGCTATTAAAAAAACTACAAGCTACAACAAAGTCGTCTCATTAATTTTCAAAAAGTACGTATATCGCATTCTAATCATCACACATTCACCAATTGTAACCGCGTACATGCAAGCGTAGAACTTTCTTCATGGAAGGATGGAAGGGGCAACATGTGACGCAAAACAGCAACAAGACGCTTTTATGGGAGGAGGGGGTGCATTTGATTTAACACCGTTACACCAGCCACCACCGCCGAGTGGGGAGGAAGCAATTGCCTTTCAAAACACACCGGTGTGATGGTCAAATCCCCTAATAAAAGGCTTTTAGTCGAGGGCGGGGAATTGACCCTGTTGCCCCCCCCCCCATGTCATTCATGTACACACATGTTAACGCGCGCTATAAGTATGAATTCATACGGTTGTCCCCTGAACTACTACTAGCCTAATGATTTTTTTTTTTACGATTTAGATGTACCAAAATTCAACCCCTAAGGTATGAATTGGGATATATTTATATTTCATTTCTATTCACGTCGCGACTAAAAATGTATTCAGTCACCCTACGGTTGAAGTTCATAAATACGATATAGAACAACAGGATTGTTTTTTTTCCTTGTAATATTATAATGACAGTTGCAAATCCTAAATTTTCCGCTATTGCGGTTACATAGGAAGTTTTGCCCAAACTCTTATCCTGTGGTGTCGTAGATGTTGATGGCCAGAAATAATGACTTACCATTAGGTCAGTCGCTTGTTCATTTCCCCTATCACATACAAAAAAAAAATGGTTGTCTGTAAAGTCGGTTTACGGACGACAATTTTACGTGATAACGTCATAAGAAAACATTAATGACAATATCGCCATTCGCGTTGCTTAGCAACCAATCTATAACGTTAGTTCCAATTGTATCGCATGTCATGTCGCTGCAATGCCATTCGCTGTTGCTTAGCAACCAATCAATAACGTGATCGTTGCTACGTTACACTTTTTCGTGAGTAAAGCCGGTCATCGATTTATGAGACGTTATCACGTCAAATATATTTTCTTGGTGGACATATAGGTACAAAGTCATATTATGCGTAGCACTTTTAGTAAAATTTCATAATTATTTTACACGTAATAGTGTCAGGTACATTTCAATTATAATGTGCTTACGGAAATGCATGTCATGTCAACAACAACATGCAATGGTATTGTAATTATGTTATGTTATGATATTGACACATATAATACTTAGGTAATCTCAATTATGTTCTAGACGTATTTATACATAATCGTTATGACGTCGTTGGTTAATAAACCAAATAATGATTTTTGCGTCAACGTGTTTGCTCTCGTCTCGTCCCACATATAGAGGGCCCAGGTGACCTGTAATACAGGTTGTAAAGCTACACAACCCTACATCTGCTATTAGGTGTCATGTTTGTTTAGCTACTTTTTGACCCCACCCCTCCCCCCCGGTGAGTCGTGGTGAAGTTTTAGACTAACCCCACCACCACTACCTAACATCACGTGTATAGTTTGGTACTAAAAAAAACTTTACAATTTTCACACGACTGTGAGTCTCGAATGACGGGGTGGGGGTGCAATTTTTTCAAACACCGGTCAAGTGTGAGTTGCTCACACGACGGGGAGGGGTTGCAAAGTTAATTCAACGCTGGCCAAGCGCGTTCAAGGAAAAATACAAGTGATATCGCATTACGTCCCTCGTCCCCCGTCCCCCCTGGGGATACTTCGTGATTGTTTTCGAAGCCTGCATGTGATCTTGATTTACTGGAATGCAACTAGCATGTATGCTACTGTTCTGTTTTACTGGAATGTGTATCTTCACCCTAACTCATAACAGGTTTGTTTGATCTCGGATTATGTGTAAGGGGTCATCCATTAATTACGTGAGGGTCCAAAAGGGGGAGGGGGTGTTTGAGCGTCTACTCATGACAATAATCTGTTATTGAAGTGTGCCAGCTACAGGCGCTTTTTGCGCCCTTTATTCCGTCGAAAGGATCCAGGTCCAATTCACTTGGTTTCCTGTATATAGGTTAATTAGCATTTGATTGTATAACACTGAAAAATATAGGTAATTACATTTTTTATTTAAATAGGCTATAAACTAAATATTTTTATTTTATTTAGTCAGGCCATAAAATTTAATCGTGCAAAATCCCATGTAAGCCATGTCCCATGTAACCTTATGCAAAAAATATAATTTCATTACTTTAGCTCCAAATTTTCCGTTTTTTAACTATATTATGCATATTTTGTTACTTAAAATAACAACTTAACGATTTAAATAAACTACCGGCCTTCAATTTTAAACCAAAATAATATAATGGTGGGAAAATACTCGCAGTAGAAAATAGTTTCATTATTATTTGCATGACAAACAGAATTTAAGTACTACAGTTACGGCTATTTATGACCATAAAAATTCCTTTCAAAATGTGTGGTAAACAAACTAACCATGAATAACAAGCCCTTGTTGTTTCCTGAGTATAGAGCTAATTTTGCTGTGAAATATACCGGCAAAACTTTACATTCAGCTATTCCTTTGTTTTATCAGTATAGTTATTCTAATTGAAAAATTCTTTATTCACTTAGGAAGCAAAACAACACTTGTGATACGTCATAATTTTACAACTTTACTAATATTATAAAGCGAAAGAGTTTGTTTGTTTAAACGCGCTAATCTCAGGAACTACTGGTCCGATTTAAAAAAATATTTTTTTGTTGGATAGCCCATTTATCAAGGAAGTCTATAGGCTATATAACATCGCGCTATGACTAATAGGAGCGGAGCAGCGACGAGAAATTTTGCAAAAACGGGGAAAATTTACGCATACGAAGTTGCGCGGGACAGCTAGTTGTACAATACAATACAATACAATAGGTAAACTGCGAGACTACTCGCGGCCACTCTTTTCAAATTGCCAATTTTTACAATATTTGTTTATCACCCTCTTGGGTCCTGAGAATTTTACTTGTGACATAACAGCAATTTGTTTCTCTGGAAGTCTCCTGTAAGCTTCCTTGCTGAGTCCCTTTCTACCTCGAAATCTTTATATACTTACTGCGTTATTCTTGATACTATACCAATAATAACGTTCGTTAACGCTCAGAATCAGTAACACAATGTAATGGGGTAGTTTTTGGACCGTGTTATATTTTACAATTAATTAATTAATCAATCGTTAATTAATTCATTAATCATTGTAACAGTCCTGTTCACAATGTAATGTGAAATGTAATCATCACCTATTTTCAATAATAACCATAGATTACGTACTACGCGACGCAATGAGCACGATGCTGCGAAGAACACAAGACAACTTTAGTGGCTTATACAACGGTATTCTTGGTATAGTGCAAACCTGAAAGTAGTTTGCTCAGAATCAGTATCACAATCCAATGTTTTTCAATTAATTAATTAATCAATCATTAATTACTTAATTAATAATTCTAACAGTCCAAATCTTGTTCACAAGTAGATGTGAAATGTAATCATCTCTTATTTTTCAATAATAACCATGGATTACGTACTTAAGACGCAATGAGTACGATAGTGCGAAGAACTTGAATGGCTTATAACTATGCAAGTTTTTATTATTATTCATTTTCTTTTTTTATATATGATTTCTTGAAGTAAAAATCTTGATAGGGTGTCTGTGCTTTGCGCTATACAAAGCATAACCTTGTATAAAATTATTTGTCCTGACTGACGGATCTACGCACAGCCTAAACCGCTGATCGTAGAAACGTAAAATTCCGAGGACATATTCCTTATATTACTTAATATAAGCATCCGATAAGAAGGGATTTTTGGTAAATCATCCCCTAAGGGGGTAAAATATAAGGTGCAAGTTTGTATGAAACTCGTCAGTTTTAAAGTTAGGTCTGCTAAATTTCGTATTTGACTTTTTGGTTTAAAATAATGAAACACGTAGTTCAGCGTTTTTGGAAAACCAACCCCTAAGGAGTAAAATGGTGGTTAGTTTGTATGACACTCCGAAAATAAAACATTTCAGCGTTTTGATTGAAAGCGAAAATCAACCCTGTAACAGCGTAAGCGGCGGGCGACAGGCTAGTCTTCAAACAAAAGAGTAACTGTTTAACATATATATCTTTCTCTTTCAGGTATACCAATGGCAGAAAAGTTCAGCTTCTGTCTCAACACTCTCCTCTCCGATGTCGCAACAAAACAACCGACCCTTCGAGAAGAGATCATTACGGCTCAAATCGAGCTTATGTCCAATTTGACCAAACTCGTCATAACTTGCCAAGAAAGTCGAGATTACACTGTATCTAAACTTCAATTATGTAAAAGCACTATACCAATTCTGATAGGTTTAGCCCGTTCTATGGGCCGTTATTCTACAGTAGACCCGCCTCTCCTCTGCAGACTGTTCCCCCAACCAATGAGCCCTGTGAAAACGAAAGAACCCGAACCAAACATCGAGTATTCCACTCTTGATAAAAAGAGGAAGTTTAACCAATTCAGACCCATAATTCCAAGATCTTTATCAGGCAATTTAAATCCGAATAATGAAATTATTCTTGAAAATGAAAGTGATACAGTTGATAGCACAGGAGGGACCTTAAAACGTGGTTCACTTCATAGTTACAACTCGGTTCCTTATGATCCTACGACTTATTTCTTTCACAAATTTGGATCTAGTTTTAATCAGTTTCCTTATATGAGGTTTTCTGAGTCACCAGAGAAGAGGATTAGTGTACAGTTTTACGTCACATATTTGCAGTCTATTCTTTCATTGGCTAAGAAGCTTCTGACTAAAGATTTATTGGCGTATTTGGATGAGGAGGCTGAGGATATTTATGCTTCAGGACAAATTCAGGTAAAATCTAATGTAACTTTCTTATTTATTTTTTAGTTCCCCGTGTGCCCCGAGTTCCCGTGATCGTGAGCAGTGATCTTGATACAGATTGACTGTGTAACGGGTGCCATAGGCAGCCATTACACGCTGAATCCAGATTGTGATTTAATCAAAAGTCGCGATCCGTCAATCAAACACTTTACACAGTCAATCTGGATCAAGACCACTGATCACGATCACGCACGGGTTTTCGATTCAGATTGAACGTGTAGTGGCTGCCATAGATTAGTCTCTTTTTACGAAAAGTTTGTATGAAATACAAAAGTCACGATGGTCATAACTTCTGATCCTAAAATGATTTATTTTTAGAATTAGTTTTCATGTTTAATCATTTTGAATTGTGGATGAACATAGTTTATAAAAAATTAGTAGAGTTAAGATTATGTCCTCGTAAAGCACATAAGTTTTTGTAAAACGGTCACCCGTCTTTGGAGTTGACTGTTGCGGAATTTCTTTATCTCGTTTATCAATCGATCTGCTTGCCTACCTCGCGTCACGGATATGTGAAGTATATTAATAGTAATTTCGGACCTAATATTGTAGTTAATAAAATCATACTATTATTATGGAGAAGAAATATTATCTTTAGGAATTGCGTTGTTTGCAGGTGTTTCCTTATAAGTCATTCTCTGAAACTTTAAATCTCGTGATGGTAACTCTCTTACGAGAACTACTGCAGCATCAAAAAGACCTTCCCGGACCGTTTACGAAAGATGTCCAGGTAATTTATTTTTTATTTTATTAAACAGTAAAGATAGACCACCATTTACTTTGTCTATAATTTCCCCTTGTACCAAAGACAGTTAAAAGTGTGAAAAAGTAAAAAAAGTATTCCATTAAAAATTGTAATACAGATAAAATCCCAAGCAACCGTCATCCTTTAATGTTCATAGTATGGCATTAGGTTGCGTTTTCATTGACGTGGCGCTGGACGGGCTGGAGCGCAGCGTACCATCAATTGGCCAATCACAGTGTTCGAAATCGTACCCAAGTTTACTTCGAGCACTGTTATTGGTCAATTAACGGTACGCTCTGCTTCACTCCGCTGCTTTTGCTCGTCAGTGGAAACTCTCGTATTGTGATGGATAGCTACGAAACCCTATATTGAGTGAGCGTTACTTGTCACATATTTGTCCGGCATTGATCTAATATTTTATTAACCCAGTACGTCAACCGTTTTTGCAGGAATTTGTAAAATGCCTTTTCTTGAGTGGTCAGACCGAACTACAGAGTCGTCACCACGATGCTTCAGAGAGGGAAGACAGGGAAAGCAACTTTGCCACGGTCAACAAATTCAAGGTCAATGTAATGGCGAACTCGGCTTGTGTCGATCTACTTGTCTGGGCTATTGGCGATGAAACAGGTGAGTTTGTATCTTATTTCTTTATGGTTACGGTTGAATTTTCAATACAGTAACTTTATCTATGAAATCTCTGTTTTCAATGTTCATGTTCGATTATAATGTGATGATTTGTATGTCTGTCTGTCATATGTGTTGAAGTATTTCTATATTCATTATTTGTATTCTTTTTATTCATTTTTTAAGCATATTTTTTCGAGTATTTCTTATAATTGGCTTTATTATTTTTTATTTCTGTTGAGTTTCTAAAGTGAATATTTGTATACATATTGTAACTATAACAATCAGTATGCCTATTCTTTTCTTTGAAACAAAATTGCTTAAACTATCAAATGCGTATTTCGTTGAATCTGCTAAGTTTATGAAGACTACTAAGCACAAATCTAATTGAATCCATAAACAAATTTGGTAGATGAATTAATTGAATTGATGTTCCTAACTCTATCTACTGCTCCATCGAAACTATGTCTTTCGTTAAATTAGAGTAGGTTTTTTTTTATACATAAAATAAATAAAAAAATATTTATTTCTGAAATTTGGGCCTAATTCTAGGAATAGTAATGCCTGGATTGATGATAACTCAGCTTATCGTCGTTAGACACAGATTTTGGCAACTACACCCTATTCTTTTTATATCTATGACAAACATATAACTTTGGAAACTCAACCTTATGTTAATAATTATTATGTATGTATTGAATTGCAGTTGACGAAGACTATCACGTGCCAGCTCTTATAAACGCTCTAACAATATTAATAGGTATCAAATATTGCGTAGATAGAGTGACCCCATTCACTAACTTCCTTATATATGCATTGATAACATTATGTAAATTGAATATGTAATTGGCTTTTTCGCGCCAGGCTCCGCCCGCGTGAATATCAGTTATCGCGATAATAAACTATACTATGTCCTTCTCGGGACTCTATCAAGGTTTAGCTGTTTAAGCGTGAAAAATTAACAGACAGATAGGCAAAGTTACTTTGACAGTCATAATATTAGTTTAGATATTATTTATCTATATTATTAGTTACCTTAAATTGATGAGGAATATGCCTCGGTGGCGCATTGGGAGTGTAAAATGTTGTGGGTACGATTCCCACGCGGGACCTCCATTTAGTGTGATCCATAAATTAATGTCCGAGATCCATAAACCGTATCTATGGGTCCCTGGTGAGAGATTATAGAAAATTTGGTATAGCCCGCGACTTCTTATGCAGTCTCAACGTGGAAATTTAAAAAAAACAAATCTATTCTACGGGAACCATTTTATATGCTATTCCAGATCTCTGCCAAATTTCATCCAGATCTGTTAAGTCGTTCTGGCATGATTGAGTATCCATCCACCCAAATTTTCGCTTTATTATTATTATAATTGCTTATATTTATGTCTAATTCATTAGTATGTGTATGTTATATTATTAACAACATTTATTTAGGGACCTACCGTCATAACTTAATACCTTTGAATAAGACTTCAATATTCCATTACAGGATAATCTTTTAAAGTGACAAATTATGAGTGTGGACATCTGCTTATCTATAGTAGTAGGTGGATAATTATGCAGGCATAATTATGCATTAATATAACATTGTTTCCCCCCGTAATAACCATAACTAATCTTTATGAAATAGACTATTATTACACAAATAAGAACAGTATTACCTTGATAGTGTTGAATGTGTTCACCCATAACATATTCCTTGTAAAATAGACTCTACGTTTTTATTTATATGAATCATTTTATATAGACAAGTTTATGTGATTTCAGGTGCAGATTCGTTATGTGGACGTTTGACTGAAAAGATAAACTCCAATCATAATCACAAATTGATATTAGCGCATATGCCTTTACTTATGGTCTGTCTTGAAGTGAGTAACATAAATTGTTCACTGTCCATTTGACGCCTAATGGCTAAGGCATCGGACTCACAATCGTAAGGTCTGGGGTTCGAATCCTATCCATTATATCATCGACGTGAATCTACTCCTAACACAAGCTATTTAGCTTAGCTGGAGACGTTAACAGGATTGCTAGTAATGAGACACATTGCTAGTTATTTAAAAAATATACAATCTTGTAATCATTATGCCTTTTCTGTTGTCAACAATATGTATTCATGGTCATTTAACACTGAAGTTGAATTTCATAATTTTTAGCTCTCAATTTTCGGCTTTTCTTTAGTTGAAGGGAAAAGTATGGCTATCAAACGACACCCGTCTCAACGATCTGTCATCCGCCTACTTCTAGACGTAGAGAACTGCGCCATAACCTCACAAAATTTACCACTCTCTAGAAAGAGACAACGCTACTTTGTGGACTATACCTGTCAAAGGCCGCACGAGTTTTTTCCCTCTCTCACGCTTTGCAGTCAAAATTTACTTTTTAATTGAAAGGGATGGCACTGTCCAGTCTATACGTTAATGTGTTTACACGACTTTGCAGGGACTCGGCAAGCTAGCAACGAAATTCCCAACGATAGCAAACACATCGATATATTGCCTACGAGACTTCTTAGTGACGCCGTCACCGATATTATTCAAACTACACAAACTGGAGCTAGAGAAAACTGGCAAGGAACATATGAAAGTTACACGTAAGTGACAGCGTTAGTGAATCCTTTATTATAGTAAAAAATCGGGCAAATGCGAGTCGGATTCGCCCACCGAGGGTTTCGTACTAATTTGTAGGTACATATTATAAATAATTCTGGAGTATGATCTCGCAGTTTTTAAACTAAACAATTTTAACTCGAGATCTCCACGCGTTCCCAAGATAAAGGGTCTTAACCGACAGACGGATAACAAAGTGATCCTATAAGGGTTTCGTTTTTTTTCTTTTGAGGTATAGAACCCTAACAATAATAAGAATACTCTTTTTATTATTAGTATTTCATCTTGTAGTAATATTAGATTTGACTGCCTAGATGCCAGGAGGTGAATTATTTATGAGCTATCAAGCAGTAATGCTTTTAATTATCGAATCGAACTCAAAAAATAAATGTTTTGATATTATTTACAAATGACGTCGAATAGGTAATAATAATAATAATAATAATAATATTTATTGTTTGTTTCACAAATGTATATCAAAACAGGTATAGAACATAGATTAAGACCTGGATTTAGTAGTAAGAGCTGGAGTTTGTACTAGGAGCGGAACCTGTGTTACAGATCTCCAGGCTCTTTCCTTGGTAATACATATAAAAGTATATAGGTTAAATATTTAATTTTAGCCAATTTAACATTTACTTGAGAGATATAATAAAAATTATTTATGAGCCGAGAGTGTGTGTGTGTGTGTGTGTTTGTGTGCGCGGGCAAGTTTGTATTCGTAGGTGGGCGTGTCATTTATTTTAAGATGCTAATTATCTTTTCAGTCTCTTCGTAATCTAGGTCCTATAACCAGCAGGTGACTGATTTTTTGCCGTAGTGAGAATATAAAGTCTTCCTTATTTTTTATTTTTTTTATTTTAATTTACAGTGCAAGGAAAAGAGTTACAAGGCTTAACAGAAACAGGAGTACCTGTCAAATCTACGCCTTTCGAGAAACTTCGAGACGCAGCTATAGAAAATCTTTGTGTGGCGTTAGAAGCGGCTCTCACTGTCGACCCTTACTGTGTGCCGGCGCTTGTTGGTTCAGTCAGTAACAGACTCTTTACTGCTGAGACTAGTGACAGGTGAGATAATACGATTCTCTCTTTCACTCTCTTTCTCTTGTTAAATCTACGTCATCAAAAAAACTTCGTGAACTACTACTACTACTATAATCTAACCGAAGTCCAAAAGGTTTCGAGTGGCACTTAGTATCCTCTCTAAGGACGGTTGGTTTTGGTGTGGACAATTTACCCGCCATCTTCGCTGTGTTTCCCTTAAATTGTTAGTTTGGCTATACCAAATCACCATATTTAAAATTTGCTGGTTATCAAAAAGTTCACTGTTTCTTCTCGTCCCCCTAGGCATCTTAAAAAACTTATCACTTAACATTACACAACACAAGCGATTACTCTAATTAGCGCACACGACCGTCACCTCATTAAGCTTTCGTCCGACTGGTGAAATTGTTTATTTACATTAGCAACGATTGGCACGCGCCCTCGCAGCGGTAAAGGGATGATACTATGATTTATCGATATTTCCGTAGATAATAATCATTACTTATTTTATTTACATACTGGTACTTATTTACTCATACTTGTACTTACGAGGACTGAAGTGACTCGCATACTGTGTTGGTATTAATGTTATGTTCTTAGTATGATTTGTGTTTTCAATAAATTAAATCGGGTGTTTTTTTACAACTTAAATTCTCAATTTGTCAATGCATAATGCTAACGGTGCTGATACTCCCCTATCAATTTGTCGACTGATTTCAAAGTCCTGTATATTATAAGATACAAATTACAAATAACAGATGAGGGTATATATTTCTTTGACTGGATCTTAGACTATATAGAGTCTTGTAAATAAAAAAAAACGACAATTCAATTCAAATTATTTGTTGTTTCAGTGAGTCATCCCTTATTAGCACGAATATAGTTATAATGTTGGGACATGTCGCCGTAGCGCTAAAAGACACACCGAAAACCACCGACACCATCTTACAATTCTTTCAGCAAAGGTAAGAATTTATTTATATTCTCTTTTTCTATCTAAATATTCAGCCGCGAATTAATTGTTTTAAAATCACTAAGATCCACGTCCCCAGTGAATTCTCTATTTCTATGAATTCTCCTATTTGGAGTTAAACAAATTTACCTTGAAAATTAGCCACAGCGACGACGAGAACGAGATTGAATAGATATTTTTAGTTGTATATGTAACACATAACAAATACAAAAAAAGACCACCAATGTGTATAATATGTACCTACATTGTATACATTTAAAAAATCCAACTAGTGAGATAAGCTGATGATGAACTGCTTTTGCTACAACATATCTAAGAACCGCCACAGTTTTTAACATAGTGTTTTTTTTTAGTTTTGATCAATATAAAAATAACATCACAAAAACATTAAAATGTATGTTCGGATACGTTCTTATTTAAGCTGTGAATGCACTTTCGAAAAAAATAACCTGAAAAAATGCCACCACTTCATGATGTAATCGGCCACATCTTACTGCGATCGCCAACCCACTCGCCAAGCGTGGCGATTATGGCAGTTACCCCCGGGATCTATCATAAGTAGGTTCTACTGGGGAGACCCGTTCCCAACAGTGGGACTTCATATGGGTTGTTATGAAATGAGAATATTACTTGCGCGATTCAAAATCTGTTACTGTTGTCATTTTATAAAATGTCAATTTGACAAGTAACTTGACGTTTGACAATATGCCTATATAAGGTACTCCAAGAGTTGTGAAAATGGCGGCAAACATACTATCATTATTTTCACAGCTCTGGGTGTAACTTGTAAAAATATCATAATAGGTTATTTGACAGAAGTCAAATCAGTCTCCTTTTAAGAAGCGTCAAAAACGACCGGCTCTATACAAATGTGTATGGAATGCTAGCATATGACGTCACGTTTTCTATGGTCAAATCATTAACTTTTAGTGTCTCTGTTAATGATTAAAAAATAATAAACACGTTAAATTAATAAATAAACAATTTTTTCAGAACAATTTATGGTATATTTTATTTTATTTTGATAGTAGTCAAATACCCAATTATATGATAATAAATATAATATGTAAAAGTATTAAATGTTTTTTTTCAATCTACTATGTAATTTCTAGACTATGTCGCGCCCCGTCTTCCCTTGACACGTTGATAGTGGACCAACTCGGTTGCATGGCGCTCGCAAGTCCTGAAGGTCCTGCTCACGATGAGATCATGAGGATGTTCACCGTCATCACTGTGGAGGCTGCCAGCGCTGCTTATCATCACACCGATGACAGGAAACAGTACAGGTAATATCAAAAGAGCTACTTACACGATTCATATATCTTGCTTATTTATTGCAGTTAAATTGAAGCAATAAAAACCTGTATGAAACCGAATTTCGGCAGACCCTTATGCGATAATATTTCGACGATACGGAACTCAGACACGTTTTCATTTCGACAATACTGTTTCATTCTTTCCGATGAAGGGGTAGCTATTACCCATTGTTTGACTTTTGAGATAGCCTTTATATTATACTAGCTGTCCCGCGCTTCGTATGCAATTTTCCCCGTTTTTGCAACATTTTTCATTGCTGCACCGCTCCTATTGGTCGTAGCGTGATGTTATATAGCCTATAGCCTTCCTCGATAAATGGGCTACCCAACAGAAAAATATTTTAGATTACACGGGACTAGATTACCCCGTTCAAACAAACCAACTCTTTAGCTTTATAATATTAGTACAGATTTATTCCGACTCTCACAGGTCCAAAAACAGACAGTTATTAAATAATCTATGAACACATGAATTTATTATTGAAAATAAAGATGTATAAAATACATTATTTTTATTTCCCTAGACACGTATCAGGTGCAGTACTAAACGCTCTAGCTAACATAGCAGCGAACGTCCGAGGTACAGGCGCTCGACTCGAGTTGTTGACTCGATTACTCGAGTTATTCGTTCAACTCGGTTTAGGAGGCGAGCGAGCAACAGACCGATCGCCCGCGCCCGTATTAAAAGCGTCTGGTAGTGCTGGCAACTTGGGTGTACTTATACCTGTTATAGCGGTAAGTATCGATATTTTTTGTAAACTTTTGAAATGACAATCGATGGCCTGATGATTTAAAATTGGGACATTGATGCTTCACTCGAATTGTTAACTCGATTACTCGCTTCAAACTCGGTTTGGGAGACAAGCGATTTGAGAAGCGATTGATTTCGATTCATATACTACCTTCGATACATATACCCTTACTATGTTTTTGAACTGTTATTTACTGCTAACAGCTGTACCTTCAGATAGTCTATTCCTTTAAAGACATAGGAGAAATGTTATACGTAGGTAACTCGATAAGTTTGAGACAAGAAAAACTATACAAGATATGTCTTAATCGCGTGACTAAAAAAAAATATTCACGCGATTAAGACCCGTAGTATATATCATTTTATGATGTCTGTTTACAAATCGCGAAAGTTTATCAACGCTTTTAAATTTGTTGGTCATCTTGGTTGTCTTAACCATAGAGCATGTCTTCTTATTTTCAGGTTCTAGTAAAAAGGTTACCACCAATAAAAAACCCGAAACCTCGTCTACATAAGTTATTCAAAGACTTCTGGTTATACTGCGTAGTTATGGGATTTACTGCGGCAGACTCAGGTAATTATCTCTTTGTGTATTAATTTGTTTTATTAAATTATTTATTATTTGAACTATTTCAATCTACCCACAAGTTAAATTTATGCTAAGTAATATCTTTATATGAAAGTGTGATATGTGAGTTGGGATATGTTAATTGAAAACGTATAATGAAATAAAACAACTTTTCCACAAATATGCTATTTTTGGATGCTGCGCAAATAATCCACGTAGATAATTTGAGATCAAGCTAATATTCAATCTACCAATAGTGATGTTATTTTGTAGGTTTTTTTTCCTTATTAGCTACAAATATTGAAATTGTATCGGTTCCCGCAAAGATTATGTGATATCGGTTGAAATTCTGAGCCGCGATAGTGAAGAGTATATATTGTATACTAGCTGACCCGAGCAACTTCGTTTGCGTCACTTTCGCAACATTTTTCATTGATGCTCCGTTCCTATTGGGCGTAGCTAGATGTTATATAGCCTATGACATTCACAAACGTCGCTACGTTACGTAACGTTTTTTTTTTCAAAATCGGTTCAGTAGATTCAGAGATTACCCCATACATCGTCACAAACTTTACCTCTTTATAATATAATACCGGACGCCTCGCGGTTGACAGGAATAAAAAATAGCCTATGTCACCCGGGGTTAGTGTAGCTTCACAACGATGAAAGAATTTTTCAAATCCGTCCAGTAGTTTCGGATCCTATTCAATACAAACAAACAATCAAATCTTTCCTCTTTATAATATGAGTATAGAATTTTTCAAATCCGTCCAGTTGTTTCGGAGCCTATTTAATACAAACAAACAATCAAATCTTTTCTCTTTATAATATTAGTATAGAAGTATAGATAACTTGCTTTATATTGTACAAGTTCCCAACGTTAACTCCACTATATAGTAAGTAACATTTAAAGAAAAGTAAAATATATTCACAGAGTTATCAAATACTAGCGGCTTACCCAGGTTTCGCATAGAATCTTCTCCACTATTGATATTTTCAGATATCCGAAAGATAAATTATCTAAATGATAGTAAAAACCGTATCAAATCCCGTTGTGTACTTCAGAAGATCTGAGCTATAAGGACAGACAGCGGGAATAGAGTTTGTTTTATTCTATGTAAAGTTCACTACATTGTGTATACCTAAAATACGGACACCCAAATGCGTACAAGTATCCGTTCAAACGTATACGTATCCGAACTCACACACGCACAATAAACAAATCTAAATACTTTTAATATTAGCACTGTCCTTTCAAATGTATATATTATATAAACTGTGTTTATATAGATGTATTTACCAGTCTTATTGTCTCTTCTTCTATGGCAACGCCTTTAGCTATGCGAAAGCGTGAGTAACCATGCTTTTAGAGTTTAGATGAATGTTGTTTATTTATATTTATTATTAAGATTTTATTCGATAAATGGTGTTATATCTACCGATGGTGTATAGGGTGTAATCGTTAAGTGTGTACAGGCGATTATTCCGTAAATATTAGAGATATCTAAAAATATAACTGATATTGATAGTTCGTCTCCTAATGAGTAAACTAAAAAAAAACAATAACTTATTAATACGCCAAATACCCATAAAAAATACTAACGTTCCCATATATGATTATGGTGGATACATAGTATGATTAAGGTAACAACAATTAATACTTTTTTAGTTATAAAATTATTAAAACTACTTAAAATAAGGGAACCAAAACTTTTTTACCAATGTCATAGTAAATGTATGAGAGCGCTTAAAGTAAAAAATTGGGATATTTCTATATTAATTTTAAAAAGTTATTGATGTCGTATTTACTCATTAGGGGACATACTTTCAATATCAGTTTAAATTTTTATAATATCTTTTATACTTATGAAATGAGATTATACCCTGTATATACACGCACTGAAGCATTATATGATAATAGTAGAATAGGTACTCCAAACAAAGTATTCGTCGCGAAACACATCACAGGCGAGAATATTATGCAGAGTGAGGATCAATGAATTTGTAGAGAGATTCATTAAACCTTTACTTAAAGTAAAAAGTTGTTTGTTATGTGTATATCTATCTACGAGGGGTGATCAATAAGTAATGATAAACGGGTATTTTATAAACAGTAAAATGCTAGAAACATTTTTTATCAACTCGTTAGTTCTTTACGACTTGCCAGACCAAAAATCATATAAGTAGGGCAGTATTTCGCAGAGTTAAAATTAACACGCAAAATATTCAAAATATCATTCACCTTGATAGCTTTATTTGGTCAGCGTATTAAGAACCTGTTATAGTAGCTCCCTTTTCCAGGTATTCAACCATAATTATTCCTTCGGCATTCCAGAAAACGGACGCCATAGCCTTACCCGCAGAACTTGAAACATTAAATTTCTTCGGTGTTGGTGAGGATGACCTCTTCCATGTCATGGACTGTTGTTTCGTCTCAGGATCGAAATAGTGAATCCATGTTTCATTCATAGTCACAAAACGGGTCAAAAAATTTTCTTAATCAGCTTGGAACTTGTCAAGATTGACCCTGGAAATGTTTAATCGTTTGTTTTTTTACTCGTCGGTTAACATTCTTGTTTTTTTTTCATTATTCATTTCACTAGTCAAGATTGTCTGAATGCTTTTATATGAAATCCCCGTGATCTCGGCTAAATATCGGATGGTCACTCTTCGATCAGCTCACACGAGATCTTTTTTGATATTTTCCTTAGAACAGGACGTCGATGGGCGCCCTTCGCGATGTTCATCTTCTGTTGATGTTCTACCCATCTTAAACTTCTTACACCAGCGTGCAACTGTGGAATATGGAGGATTGTCCCCCAGCGTTTCCGATAAGTTAGATAACTTTGGTAATCATTTTTTCAAGCAGAGGTACTTGATGACGCTTCTTACTTCGTGTTTATCCTTTTTTGTGTCATCTCTCCAGCTGCTCGTCTTATTTTCTCGGCTCAAGGAACATCTCAGGGGCACAAAATTTTAAGATAATAGTGAAGTAATTTTGGGAGAGTCAAGATAATGATTTTTTTCTAAGGATATTTTAGGTTTGGAAAAGAGATGGACTAAATGTATTGACTTGTTAGGAGACTATATTTTCAAAATAAATTAATATTTTAACCCGAACCGTAGTTTTTCATACCCTTTATTATTACTTTTTGATCACTCCTCGTATACTGTTATATAATTGTAAAGTGTCGGTACAAGAATTTTGATTTTTTAATGTCTTTGTACTTTTGTGAATAGATTTGATTACCTTATTGCAGTTTTAAACGTATTTTAAATATATATATGTGTGTTAGATATCCCAAGATATTTTAAATACTGCTACAAGTTTTATTAACATTGGTTAGTTTATGCTATCAGTAGATATGATCATGATACATTGTGGTATTGGTGTTGTAATTGTCTCGTATTCTGTTTAGTTATAGATACTTTTGAAATACACATTTATAGAATTCTCTTTCTTACAAATCTTAATTAGGAACACGATGAAAACATTAGCCAAGATATTAAGTGTAAGCCGTTCTTTATGTGGCAATTTCTTATTAATAATAATAATAATATCATGGGACAACTCACACAACGTCATCTGATCCCTAAGCAATCAGAGCTTGTACTATGGCAACCAGACTACTGATAAACATACTTTTATATTTCTAAATACATACATATTATAGGTATATTACACCCAGACACATTATTATTTGTATGGTTTTTGTAAGTTGTAAAAAGGTAGTTGGTGAAAAATACCTTCTACAACTTACCCATAAATATTATGTATGGGTAAGTAATCCACTTACTTAACATATTTGATGAAATGTTTGTACAAAAGTTTGTAGTGTGTGTATTTATTGGATTTGTTTTTTATTTTTTTCTCCGAGTGTGCTTCTAGGAAATATATTAAAAAGCATTGTTAGTACATTTATTTTGTAGGTACGTATATAGATGATGCTTTTTGAGTGAAATTAGAGTGTTTGTTTTACATTTAAATTTCCAAGTTTTGTGTGTATCATTGAATTTTAGAATATGAGTATTTTAAGAGCTGTTTAAATTCTCTTTTAATCCTGTTTAATACCCGTTTTTGAGATATACGATACTAACGTACTTATACATTGATTATTATAAATATTCTCTCTATGTAAATTTTTGTTATTATTGAAACAAAGGCCCAATCTTGTTAGTAAAATACTATCCCCGAATTCTTAAATAGTACCTAACTTAATGGTGTTTCTGTGTTTATTATTCACTTCAAAGTAAACGTGATAATTTTAGATTTAATGTCGTCTTATAATTGAGATGCATTTGAGAATTCAACCATAATAATATTAACGTATTACTTCAACATAATACTGAATAAAAATCAAACCAATTCACAGGCTTATGGCCACAAGAATGGTACACGGGTGTAAAAGAGATAGCAGTGAAGTCCCCTTTCCTTGTCTCGCAAACGTCCCTTCGTTCTGAAATGCGAGAACTTCAATACACTTCTGCTGTTAGAAACGATTCTGTTTCTATGAACGAACTTCAAGAATTGAAGACTCAGATATCTAATTTACTGGATCACCAACCCGATGTTACTGTGATTGTAAATAAGCTTACATTTGCGCCTTGTATGTATCTTCTTAGCGTTTATTGGCTGGAAACTTTAAGGTGAGGAAGATCTCTTTCTAACGCATTAGAAATTGACTTATCCATCTCTCGCTCTAACACCGTGCTTGTAAGAGTAGTTACAATGAGATTAAAGTGAGAAACTTTTACACTAGAAGCGACCGTAGCCTAATGACTAAGGCATCGGACTCGCAATCGTGAGGTCGCTGGTTCGAATCCTACCCATTATACTACCGACGTGAACATACTCCTAACACAAGCTATTAAGCTTAGTTGGAGGGGTTAACAGGATTGCTAGTAATGTAGGACCCATAATCCCACATTTTTAGTTATTTTTATTTTATTTTTAAAAGAAAGAGAAAGAAACTCTTAGAATCTAATTGCATTAAAAATTATTTTTGTTTAGAATTTGATTGTTTTAAATGAAAATGTATTGTGGTAGACTTTAGGACATATTAATTGAAATAAATATAATGTTAATAACTGGCCGAGTATTAGCTACCTATAGAACGTACTTGGAAATCATACAATGAACGAAATTTTAATAAAACCTTTTCCTCCTGTCATTTATGCTCTTTTTACTGATTTATTTTTAATTTTTAGGGTATCAAATTCTCCGGAACCAAGTTTACAACCGATCATAGAGTATTTGAGTGACTCAGCGTTACAAAAAGACAAGACTGGCATGTGGCAATGTGTTGCCAGGTATGTATATTTTGAAACAGCCACCGTAACTATTATTTTGAACTGTCGTCATTGACCTGTAAAATCAATAAGAATGTCTATTTGAAACAACGAATGTTGATAAAAATAGCTAAGATTTATCCCTATTAAAAAGTAAAGAGTTATAAATAACACGATTTCACTATTCAAATGTGTCCATCTCTTGGGAAACTACATTGCTACAAATATACAGATACGCACATTAAACTATATATAACATATCTTTGTTTCCAACTCAATCTCAAATACCTTCATTCTTTACAAACGCCAAAAGTTTTAAAAAGGAAGTTAAACGGCAATTCCTTGGTGTAAAGTTTATAATATGAACTTTACGCCTAGGAACTGCCGTCAAAATTTCTTTTTAAAAGTTTAAAATTTCACTGGTTTGACAACCTTTTTACAGTTTAAACAATAATACTACTTTAGTTAAAACTATAATACTATTATAGTTTCAACTGTGATGAGGTATTTGACTAGAGTCAAATCAATGTATTTTTAAGAAATGTCAAAAACGTACACGTTTGTCTGAAATACAAGCGTGTGACGTCAAATTTTTAATTATCGAATCATTTATTTTTAGTTTTTCTTTAAAAATGGTGTCATCGTTGTTTTTCATTATGGTAATTTTTGTAGGGGTATCAATTTTTTGACAATAAAGTATAGCCTATGTTACTCCCCGTTATTGTAGCTTACTAATGGTGAAAGATTTTTTGAAATCGGTCCAGTAATTTTTAAGTTTATTCGTTACACACAAAAATACAAATCTTTCCTCAGTATAGATAAACAGGTTAAATTATGAACAAATATATTTTTTCAGAATACTTTATGTATAGTAGTAGTATAGTAATAGTTTATTATGATAGTAGTATAATAGGTACACAGTTGTAGTACAATTTTTCATTTTACTTTTTCAGCGTTGGTGATAAAGTATTTCAGAAATTTCTAGACGTAATGTCAGACAAAGTGAAGGATGAGTCCCGTGAGAGGGAACTGGAAGGTCATGCGCAGTTCCTATTGGTTAACTTCAATCACATTCACAAACAAATCAGAAGGGTGGCCGATAAATGGCTGGCTGGATTGGTGGATAGGTTCCCGCATTTACTATGGAATTGTCGGGTAAGAGATACTACGAAATAAAAAAAAGACTTCATATCAATTACATTGTTTCACTTAACTAGAACATTGTGCAAGACATTGCATGTAGTATGAGAATCAAAAGTATCATAATGTTATAATGTCAGTTATAGGCACCTGTCCCACCAACGGCGAGAAAACGAGTGGCGAGTAGCGATTTTATCGCTCAAGATACCTTTGTAACAAAACAAAAGAGTAACAGATATTAATAGTTGATCGCTGACCGTTCACATTGCCGGCGAGTATTCACATCTCTTTTGTTTACAGTGTAAAGTAGTAAGTGTAAGTAGATGTATATTGTAGATCCCGTCCGTGTAAACTTTACACGGACGGGATCTACAATATACATCTATTGTACGTTTCTTGAGCCATAAAATCGCTAGTTGCTTCTCGCTCATCGCTGTTGGTGTGGCAGGTGCCATGTGCTAGTAAAAATTCCATCAAAACTAGTGCTAACAACCCGTAACAAACAGACAGAAAAAATTGAAACGCTAGTTGTTAAATTTCTTGTTATTAAAATTAATCCAATCAAATGAATTTAAGAAAAAACTCATAGCAATGAGACGTCCATTTTCATTTTTATATATATGTCTATTAGTGGAGATTTATTATGACATTATACTGTGTAGTAGTAATTATTATATTTTTTTATACAGCAATTATTTTAGGTAAATTGCTAACATTTTTGACGTGAAAACGGCTTATAAATCGACAATGGGGTGCACGCACGAAAAAGTGTCACGGTCCACCGCGTTCCGCCGGCTGATAGGCTGAATTATTGTGGCCGAGTCCGAGTTGTCAGAGGCGTGGTTCTTTATTACAATGTCATCAATGTTTTGGCGATTACAGCGACATGCGGTACAATTGGAAATTAAAAAAAACTCTCACGCTGTCACAGGCATGGTCGTTTATTACAATGTCATCAATGTTTTCTTATGACGTTATCACGTAAAATTATCGACCGTAAACCGACTTTACAGACAAACATTTTTTACTGTCATAACATTTCATACTTTTTATTTTTTCAAGGTACTCTGGTCAATGTTAGATATCCTTCAAGTTCTAAGCTTCAGCTTGGAACTCGACGCCAATCAGGAGACTCCCCTACTTAAAGTACCTGGAACCGACTTCACTTTGCAACTACAAGACACATTAGAAGGACGAGAGGTAAGGGAATTTGTACCCTATGTTGTTAGCAGTATGTAAGGTTTTATATCCTTTGCGTGATTGCATGTGATCATTTGAATTTGAACTTTGTCTTTAGAGGAATAATGTTGTATTTCTTTTCTTTACAGTGTATTGTGAAAGATTTCGCTGATCGTTGTCATGGTATCGTGCAAGAGGCAATGAAATGGGCGCCTCAGTCAACGCGGTCTCATTTGCAGGAGTATCTTAATCAGGTTAGTATTATAATCTTTCCGATGCAATATTACCAATTTTCAATTTATTGATATTTTCCTGTTATTCTTAAACAACATCGGTTAAGCCATTTTTCAATTTTAAGGTGACTTACGAATATAATTTAATTTTTTAATGTTCATTAAACAAATTTAAATTAATGCTGGTACAGGCAGCTAAAAAAGTGGTCTAGCAGTTTTGACAAAGCTTCATTTGTAACTAAAATAGCGTTAAGGTTGAAATTTGTAACTGTCGGAATATAATTGCAAGGGAAAATCAACCTTACTGTTTATATATTATACATATTTTTGACCGACTGTACATACAAATTGTGCTTTGTTTTATTAATGTCAACTAAGATGTATGTATTGTTTAAATGTTTTTTAGTAATTTATGTATTCATGGCAATTTACACTTTAACTGATGGCAATAAAGTATAGATTGGCTTGCAGATCAAGTTGGTTATGTTTTTATACAGGTACCAAATTCGACCCTCTGGCACCACTGTGGCCTGGCTCTAGCAACTGGGGCCTTGCTAGGAGCCGCCGGATTGAACAGAATGTCGGCCCCTCTGCCTAGAGCCGCGTTGGACAAACGTCCGCTCTGTGTGACGCAAGACTCGGCTGCGTTGTTGGCTGTTGTGTCACAGAGGAGTCGGTATGCGGGTGAAGTAAGTATTAGCCCTTAAATAGGTACTAAACTTAACATTGTAAGACCATTATTGTCTGGCTCTAGCAATTTCGGCCTTGCTAGGACCCGCTTCACCACAAGATTGTCACCCCCTCTGCACGATATGGTGGGGAAGTGAGTATTAGACACTTTAAATGGGTAATTGCCTCATCAACCACAATTTAGAAAGGTATATATGATCGGGTACCTACAACGTGCGAACAACAGGCAGACATTGCCAAGTTCTTTTTTCACGGCTTTACGCAAGAACGAACTTGGTATTAAATGTTGAATCATTCTATTTCAAATGTTGTCTGACGTCCATAAGCGTTGCATTTTGTATCCTTGCTTTGCGTGATCTTGCGGTCGGCTGTCGACTGCTAGTGTGTAGCCCCAGAGCCGGTTTTCAATCATTGCTATAGTATGTGGACTATGAAGACTCAGGACGACAGGCGGCCCGTTATAGTGACCGACTGTTGGCGGACTGGTGATGTGTGGAAGCCTTAAAACTTGAACGACGTCGCCGGCCTTAGGTTAAGGTTACCTTGTACTTGTTACTTGTACTTTCGGTATTTTATGATATAGTAATCAACAGTGGCGGATCAAGGATTGTTGTTTAGGGGGGAGGGTGGGGCGTTGGTTGATTGTCGTTTGGGGGGCTAGGTGGTTTGAACCGGATAGGGCCGTAGTTGCACCACTCACACGAATGGAATGGGTGAAGCGATGATATAACTGGGTACCGTGATCTACATACGTATATGAACGTTACGTTATATATTTTCATTGGTGATCAGCCTCGACAACTGTTTGAGTTTTAATTATTTTTACAGATCGCAGGTGCAGTAAGCGCTGAAGGCGGCGGAGAAGCAGCATTATGGCGTGTGGGAGCGCGCCTACACACTGCACTACGTGACGCGTGCACCAGCGGCAGTGAGACCTCACACCGAGCCGCGTTGTGGCGGGCCACGGCCTTGTTGGTACACGCGAGACATCATCTACCACACGCGCACACTCACACCTCGCCCACTGCCAGAGGGCTGCTGCATTCTGTTGGTGAGTCTACCTTGTTGGTACACGCGAGACATCATCTACCACACGCGCACACTCACACCTCGCCCACTGCCAGAGGGCTGCTGCATTCTGTTGGTGAGTCTACCTTGTTGGTACACGCGAGACATCATCTACCACACGCGCACACTCACACCTCGCCCACTGCCAGGGGGCTGCTGCATTCTGTTGGTGAGTCTACCTTGTTGGTACACGCGAGACATCATCTACCACACGCGCACACTCACACCTCGCCCACTGCCAGGGGGCTGCTGCATTCTGTTGGTGAGTCTACCTTGTTGGTACACGCGAGACATCATCTACCACACGCGCACACTCACACCTCGCCCACTGCCAGAGGCCTGCTGCATTCTGTTGGTGAGTCTACCTTGTTGGTACACGCGAGACATCATCTACCACACGCGCACACTCACACCTCGCCCACTGCCAGAGGCCTGCTGCATTCTGTTGGTGAGTCTACCTTGTTGGTACACGCGAGACATCATCTACCACACGCGCACACTCACACCTCGCCCACTGCCAGAGGCCTGCTGCATTCTGTTAGTGAGTCTACCTTGTTGGTACACGCGAGACATCATCTACCACACGCGCACACTCACACCTCGCCCACTGCCAGAGGGCTGCTGCATTCTGTTGGTGAGTCTACCTTGTTGGTACACGCGAGACATCATCTACCACACGCGCACACTCACACCTCGCCCACTGCCAGAGGCCTGCTGCATTCTGTTGGTGAGTCTACCTTGTTGGTACACGCGAGACATCATCTACCACACGCGCACACTCACACCTCGCCCACTGCCAGAGGCCTGCTGCATTCTGTTGGTGAGTCTACCTTGTTGGTACACGCGAGACATCATCTACAACACGCGCACACTCACACCTCGCCCACTGCCAGGGGGCTGCTGCATTCTGTTGGTGAGTCTACCTTGTTGGTACACGCGAGACATCATCTACCACACGCGCACACTCACACCTCGCCCACTGCCAGGGGGCTGCTGCATTCTGTTGGTGAGTCTACCTTGTTGGTACACGCGAGACATCATCTACCACACGCGCACACTCACACCTCGCCCACTGCCAGAGGGCTGCTGCATTCTGTTGGTGAGTCTACCTTGTTGGTACACGCGAGACATCATCTACCACACGCGCACACTCACACCTCGCCCACTGCCAGGGGGCTGCTGCATTCTGTTGGTGAGTCTACCTTGTTGGTACACGCGAGACATCATCTACCACACGCGCACACTCACACCTCGCCCACTGCCAGGGGGCTGCTGCATTCTGTTGGTGAGTCTACCTTGTTGGTACACGCGAGACATCATCTACCACACGCGCACACTCACACCTCGCCCACTGCCAGGGGGCTGCTGCATTCTGTTGGTGAGTCTACCTTGTTGGTACACGCGAGACATCATCTACCACACGCGCACACTCACACCTCGCCCACTGCCAGGGGGCTGCTGCATTCTGTTGGTGAGTCTACCTTGTTGGTACACGCGAGACATCATCTACCACACGCGCACACTCACACCTCGCCCACTGCCAGGGGGCTGCTGCATTCTGTTGGTGAGTCTACCTTGTTGGTACACGCGAGACATCATCTACCACACGCGCACACTCACACCTCGCCCACTGCCAGAGGCCTGCTGCATTCTGTTGGTGAGTCTACCTTGTTGGTACACGCGAGACATCATCTACCACACGCGCACACTCACACCTCGCCCACTGCCAGAGGCCTGCTGCATTCTGTTGGTGAGTCTACCTTGTTGGTACACGCGAGACATCATCTACCACACGCGCACACTCACACCTCGCCCACTGCCAGAGGCCTGCTGCATTCTGTTAGTGAGTCTACCTTGTTGGTACACGCGAGACATCATCTACCACACGCGCACACTCACACCTCGCCCACTGCCAGAGGGCTGCTGCATTCTGTTGGTGAGTCTACCTTGTTGGTACACGCGAGACATCATCTACCACACGCGCACACTCACACCTCGCCCACTGCCAGGGGGCTGCTGCATTCTGTTGGTGAGTCTACCTTGTTGGTACACGCGAGACATCATCTACCACACGCGCACACTCACACCTCGCCCACTGCCAGAGGCCTGCTGCATTCTGTTGGTGAGTCTACCTTGTTGGTACACGCGAGACATCATCTACCACACGCGCACACTCACACCTCGCCCACTGCCAGAGGCCTGCTGCATTCTGTTGGTGAGTCTACCTTGTTGGTACACGCGAGACATCATCTACCACACGCGCACACTCACACCTCGCCCACTGCCAGAGGCCTGCTGCATTCTGTTAGTGAGTCTACCTTGTTGGTACACGCGAGACATCATCTACCACACGCGCACACTCACACCTCGCCCACTGCCAGAGGGCTGCTGCATTCTGTTGGTGAGTCTACCTTGTTGGTACACGCGAGACATCATCTACCACACGCGCACACTCACACCTCGCCCACTGCCAGAGGCCTGCTGCATTCTGTTGGTGAGTCTACCTTGTTGGTACACGCGAGACATCATCTACCACACGCGCACACTCACACCTCGCCCACTGCCAGAGGCCTGCTGCATTCTGTTGGTGAGTCTACCTTGTTGGTACACGCGAGACATCATCTACAACACGCGCACACTCACACCTCGCCCACTGTCAGGGGGCTGCTGCATTCTGTTGGTGAGTCTACCTTGTTGGTACACGCGAGACATCATCTACCACACGCGCACACTCACACCTCGCCCACTGCCAGGGGGCTGCTGCATTCTGTTGGTGAGTCTACCTTGTTGGTACACGCGAGACATCATCTACCACACGCGCACACTCACACCTCGCCCACTGCCAGAGGGCTGCTGCATTCTGTTGGTGAGTCTACCTTGTTGGTACACGCGAGACATCATCTACCACACGCGCACACTCACACCTCGCCCACTGCCAGGGGGCTGCTGCATTCTGTTGGTGAGTCTACCTTGTTGGTACACGCGAGACATCATCTACCACACGCGCACACTCACACCTCGCCCACTGCCAGGGGGCTGCTGCATTCTGTTGGTGAGTCTACCTTGTTGGTACACGCGAGACATCATCTACCACACGCGCACACTCACACCTCGCCCACTGCCAGGGGGCTGCTGCATTCTGTTGGTGAGTCTACCTTGTTGGTACACGCGAGACATCATCTACCACACGCGCACACTCACACCTCGCCCACTGCCAGGGGGCTGCTGCATTCTGTTGGTGAGTCTACCTTGTTGGTACACGCGAGACATCATCTACCACACGCGCACACTCACACCTCGCCCACTGCCAGGGGGCTGCTGCATTCTGTTGGTGAGTCTACCTTGTTGGTACACGCGAGACATCATCTACCACACGCGCACACTCACACCTCGCCCACTGCCAGGGGGCTGCTGCATTCTGTTGGTGAGTCTACCTTGTTGGTACACGCGAGACATCATCTACCACACGCGCACACTCACACCTCGCCCACTGCCAAGGGGCTGCTGCATTCTGTTGGTGAGTCTACCTTGTTGGTACACGCGAGACATCATCTACCACACGCGCACACTCACACCTCGCCCACTGCCAGGGGGCTGCTGCATTCTGTTGGTGAGTCTACCTTGTTGGTACACGCGAGACATCATCTACCACACGCGCACACTCACACCTCGCCCACTGCCAGGGGGCTGCTGCATTCTGTTGGTGAGTCTACCTTGTTGGTACACGCGAGACATCATCTACCACACGCGCACACTCACACCTCGCCCACTGCCAGAGGGCTGCTGCATTCTGTTGGTGAGTCTACCTTGTTGGTACACGCGAGACATCATCTACCACACGCGCACACTCACACCTCGCCCACTGCCAGGGGGCTGCTGCATTCTGTTGGTGAGTCTACCTTGTTGGTACACGCGAGACATCATCTACCACACGCGCACACTCACACCTCGCCCACTGCCAGAGGGCTGCTGCATTCTGTTGGTAAATACAAATCTTGGTTATTTAGACCCCTAAATACGAAACAGGACATAGATAGGAAGGAATTTTTAATTCAGGAATCTGCTGATACAGATCAAACGATTATAACAAACCTTTATCCAATCCACACTCACAAATGAATGAGTCTCGTAATCGTATCTTATCGAGGAACGCAGGAGAACAACAATGTCCTTCACTGAGCTTGCTAATAAGAATCGGAATTGTTTAACGTCTAATAGTACACAAATCATGAAATAGATTTTTTAAAATTTGCTCCCCTGTTAAGTTCCCATTTTTATTTACGTGGTGTTAGAACTAAATCGACGATAAGAAAGTTAACAAGACCAATGCAACTTGATCGAAAAATCAAACAATCTGAAGGGAATTAAATGCATGATCACCAATCGACAAAACAACCACTAACACGAAAAAGTTAAATACCCAAATAGATTCAACCGTTTTAAAGTGACGCAGTTACATACATTCGGCAATCTTTATATGTATATAATTCTACTGTCCGTGTGTGTATGTCACTGAACTCCTCCTGTTGGACCGATTTTGACGAAATTTTGTTTGTGTTCCAGTGGATTCGAGAATGGTTTAGATTCATAATTGAAACATTTTCTAAAAAAAAAAAAAAAATCGGCTGTACGAAGTTCGCCCGTACAGCTAGTTGTTTATAGAAATCTCCACTTAAACTAACATTTCTTTGCAGCCTGGTCTCAAGTAGAGATCTTCACTGAAGACGCAGTGACCACAGCAGTAGAATGTTGGCAGTGGCTAACAACTTCCCGACCTGACTTAGAGATCAGGTTACTGCAGGAGATCTTCGCTGCGTGGCAGAGCACTGTCGATAGGAAGATGGGATTGTTCTCGAAACAGTTCGAGGAGATTAGTCCGTTGGCTGCGCATGAAGGTAGGTGGATAATAATTTGCCTAGTCTTATAGTGATCGGCCCAATTAACGACAGATGTTGTCTAGTTCAAATTTAAATTTGAACTGAACAAACTTCAATAGATACTTTTTACGTTCAACTTTTCCCGAATTATCCCATTTTAAGCCCGACTTTTAGTATCATTAAAAAACAGACAAATCCATCGAATCGTTCTCAAATGATAATAATTGATGAATGAGTGTTGCGAGAGCTAGACGAGTACTCAGTGCGGACTGACGGACGTTGTACCTACCGTACTTACGTTGTCGACGTACCTATTAAATGTAGACTAACTCCACATGGTCGAAGGGACGGGCAAATACTTATTTGTCAAGTCAAATCAGTCTCTTTTTAAGTAAAAAGACACGCCTCTATGAAATTGATATCAATTACTATGACGTCATAAGTTTCCGTCGTCAAATTCTCTTAATTTTGTATTTTATTGGAACGAAGTTTTGGAATGAAGTTCCTTATCGCGCGTTGCGAAAGGGGGCTAGACGGAAAACATTAAGACCAAAAGTTGTAACGACACTTTCGCCGGCTTGTGCCCAGTGTGTTTAAATTAAGACCAAAAGTAGTAACGACACTTTTTGCTATAGTTGTAAGCCGTGCGGCGTGCGCGTGTTTCTGTCTGTCTCTCTCTCTCTCTCTCATAGAAAGCAAGCCAGTTGTACGAAGCGCATGTTACATAAGCCGTTCGGACAATTTAATCGCGTAAATAAAATTTTATTACAATTCCTTCACTAATTAATCGAAAGGAACTTCGTTCCATCCGGGTGTCCCTTGACACCTCTCAAGTTTTATAGTGACCTGTTGGTCTAGTAGTTAGTGACCCTAACTGCTAAGCGAAGGTCCTGGGTTCGATCCCCACCCCGGATAAAACGTGATGCGCACGATGGTTTATTCTGTGTCTGGATGTTATTTATCAGTTGTTTGGTTTCCATAGTACAAGCTTTGCTTAGTTTGGGATCAGATAGCGTTGTGTGAGTTGTCCCAAGATTTAATTATTACTAAATATATACATATTCAACAACTGATTTTTATTTATATAGATGTAACAATCTTATCACAGGTGCCAGACTAGAACCTCGTCCACCATTCGTAGCCCCACACGCAGTATGGGTCCGTTACTTATGCGAAGTGGCCGAAACAGCCAAGTACAATAGTTTGGAGAAGGTGGAGATGTTGGCCAGTCTGCTGCACAGGTCTCTGCCTATCACCGTGGGAGATGTTAGAGATTATATCAACAGGCATGTCGAGGCTGTTGGCGTTAGGTTTAGGTAAGTTTATTTTATAAGACTAAAGGCCTTTTTAAGTGACTTACCTATCGTTAGCTGTTTGTTAAAATAGCTAAATCTAGTATCGAAGCTGACATTTAAGCTAAATGAAGAGACTAACAGTTGTGCGTCTGATGGTCGCGTGTCACACGTCGCCCAAAGCAGTATAAGTGCCATACAAATATTTGATTGTCAAGAATGTCACCGTACTGCTCTCCTCGTTATTTATTATCTAATGTTTAAAATATGTATCTACCTACAGTACTCCAAAAGTAATAATGCGCATAGAAATCTTCGGAAATCTTCGTCATTGTTCGGCAACGGTCGTATTACCCGAGCGTCGAAAGACGATATTTATATAGAGTGGTTAAGAGCAATTTCTCTATGCCTAATTTTATATATTATGTGTTTTGTGCTAAAACAGATTTGATTTACCTGTAACGAAATTTGATTCGATAATTCCATGTAAGTAAATAGCGAAAACGCTACAATCATTGTTGGAGTGATTAGTTTTCAAGTGTCTTACCGAAGTTGGTGTAATTATGGAGGAAAAGGTTTAAATAACATAAGGTTTTATTAGAAGGAGAAAAAAACGTTTTCAAATAGAGGTTTACATAAAATATAATCAAAATCTCAGTTCAAATTTGTTTACAGCACTAATCATTCCAGAAAAATAATACAATTATAAAAAAATTAATCAGAATCGAGGAAGACCTCTATTCCCGACATCGCAGATTCATCAGAAGTTTCATTATGCTCTTGTTCATTTACACTTTCCTCACTGCTATCACCTGTGTAAATAATCAGTTTATCGGAATAACTATCGATTCTTGGCTCAAATTTTCTATATTCATCTTCGCATTGAACCGCATGATCAGAAACTTTTTTCCATTCTTCTGGTCCTATTTTATTGATTTTTTCTAATATAGCATCTTTAACTGACGTCACAGTCATTGCAATATTTCTCTTGGCCACGTGTTGCTTTATTTGGGACCAAATATTTTCAATAGGGTTAAAATCGGGATGATATGGTGGCAATCGTATAATTTTATGCCCATGTTCCTCCATTATACGGTCAATGGCAAATTCTGTGTAATTTTCTTTGTATCTTTGTATAATTTTATACAAATCGGGTTTCAGTTTCTTTGGGTCATGCGGAATGTTGTGTTGTTGTAACCAAGCTGTCATTTGTGGTTTAGATGTGTTTGAGTTTGGTGGTTTCACAGACAGCTTATTATGATATGGGGCGTTGTCTATTACCAACACACTATTAGGAGGCAAGTTGGGAATCAATTGATTGCGTAGCCAAGTTTGATAACGTTCCGCGTTTATTTCTTTATGATAGTCACCTTCTGAGTCGACACATTTATGTAACATTAGAGCCCCTGGGACGAAGCCTTTTTCATTGCCTGCGTGTACAATAATTATTCGCTCTCCTTTGGAAATGGGTTGTTTGATACCTTTTTTGTTGCTATCTTGCCAAGTTTTACCCTTAGTATGTGATGTGTGCACATACGACTCGTCCATAAATACTATGTTTCTACCAGAACTCCTCAGCTGTTGTATTTCTCTGAGATATTTGATCCTTTTTAGGCGTATATCATGTTTTTCCATAAGTAATTGTCTGTTATTATCAGTTTTCAGAAACCTAAACCCCATGTCTTTCAAGATCAACCTTAAAGTCTCGGCACAGCCTTTGAAATTAATAGCTTCGATCAACTTTATTCTTAAATTATTTACAGTTGGGAGTTCTTTCAGCGTCAATTGAAAATTGTATATCATATTACGAATAACACAGTAGTCGAAATCATCAAGTACCAGCCGAAATCTACTTTTAGGTCTTCCTTTTTTCGGTGTAGAAAATTTCTTTGATTGATTATGTTTTTTTTCGTTTAAGATATTACTCAAAGTTCGTCGCGAAATTCCTGTAGCTTTTGTAACACGGTCTTGATTTTTTTTAAAATAACCATCATGGTCTCTGTTGAAAACATTGGCTTCATTTAAGAAATAAAGGTACACATTAAATACCATTTGCCGTGCTTGTGAATTAAGCGGTTTTCCACGTTTAAATTTATCCATTTTGGAAGAATTCGTCTGAAAGAAAATGGCATGGGCAGAGTTAGGTATATATTTTTTATGCATGTTTATCTATTTATTTAATTTAAATAAATCTCATTTTTTAAATGTTTTTCTAGTACTTAATATGTATTTAATGTAGGTATTTTATTTTTTTAATATTAAAAAAACGTGAAATATGTTATTTATTTTCCTTTTTTCAAAATATACTATTTAAATCTGAATAAGCTAATTAATGTTGAAATTATATTTACCAAGAAGGGTGTGTAATAGCAGCTCTATATATTTCCACAAATAGAGAACACGTGCAGTCACTACCAATATATAAAGACGACTGACAGACATTTCGCTGACCGGCGACAGCTGCCGAACGCCCGATTTGTTTTCGATTGTGCACACATGATATTGACTCCTATCTCTTTTAAACAAGGTGCAAAATGCAAATGCCTTGTTTAGGGCTCTTACGATTCCATGATTCGAGTGTTTCCGGGAATACGACAATTAGCGAAGATCTGCATGTGCATTATTAATTTGGGAGTACTGTACTATTATATAGAAGCACTCCAACAAATTGTTAAAATTTGCATGCCTACAGGTAGATTATGAAGACACATATTACTATTATAACACCTTACCTTTTACCCATTTTCGCAAATAAAAAGATTGATTGATTGATTGATCGTTTGATACATTAGTTCATAAATTTCATTTTCCTAGTAATTATCCTGCGTTTTAACCAAAACATAACATTACTATTTCACGGAACAATAACTGACACCGTTGTGGTACTCATCAAGTCGGCCTATGACTAAGACCTGACACCAAGTGTTTGTACGATATATAGATAGTTTTTGCCACTGTAGTGTCGTGTCCGGGTTTTTTATGAAACTATGTATTTTATTTTTTACCTTAGACTACATTCGTCTCAGGCGGGAGTTGAATCCGCGACTTAAGTGGTTCCGGCCTTATGCCAGTACCAACTCTGGCACCGAGAAATCTTCATCTGAGTCAAATTTTGCCTCCACATGATGCGATTTTCGGCGATCGTCGCGCCACCAACCAAAAGTAATGTTCTGGCCCAACGTTATCATAAATCGGTGTTTAAATGGTTTGTGCAAGTTTGTGTTTGATAGGTATACATGTGGAGGCTAAATTCCATACATTTAAAATTATGTAAAAAAAATTAGCATAAAAATGCTGTATAAAATGATGATGAAGAAATAATTCAATAATTAAATCAATTCATTTATTTCACACTTCTCTATATCAATTCATTTATTTCAGGCTCCTCTCCTGCGGTCTCTCTCTCCTCCAAGGCGACATTCTCCCACGCTCTCTTGCTCGCAACATCCTCAGAGAGAGAGTATACTCCGCCTGCCTAGACTATTTCTGTCGAGGACTTCAATGCCCAGCGAAGAGTTTTGGCGGCGCTTTGAGAGAAGACATCATATCTCTGATCAAGTTCTGGCAATTGATGCACTCTGATAAGAAGTATTTGAAGAGTAGTGATATAGGTGGTAAGTTTACAGGTAAAAAGAAAACATTTTTTTTTAATGTTTATTTTGTTTGTACTGTGTTTAACCTGTATTATGTATCTTTATCTTTATATATATATTTCTTGTGTGCGTGTGTATGTCACTGAACTCCTCCTAGACGGCTGGACCGATATTTATGAAATTTTTTGTGTGAGTTTAAGGGGATTCGAGGATGGTTTAGATTCACAATTAAACCCAATTAAAAAAAAAAAAAGAGTCGAGACGAAGTTCGCCGGGACAGCTAGTGTCTATAAATATATGTGGTGTATAGGTTTTGAATTTATAGCTGTATACATAAAATAGCTGAAGAGTTTATCTTACCTTCGAAGACTTTGGGCTGATTTTAAAGAAATTTGATATGGATGGTTATAAAAAAAAAACTACTATTGGACCAACTTCAAACTGTTTATCCATATTTTGTTATTGTACTTATAATAATATTATTATTTTATGCTTTTCAAAGCGGTGATATTTTTTTGCAATTAAGTTTTTACAAAATACTTATTTGGAGGGACGGTAGCGACATAGCTGTGTGAGGTTAATAATTCTTTGTTCTAAGCTTGTATGTTTTAATTGTATTTGTTAATTGTATGTTGTAAAGTACCCCGCCACACAGTCCTTATACCCTGATATAATATGTGATGATTTTTATACATAATTCATGACAGTAATTATATATTTCTTGCGAATTCATTAACTTTAAACGGGTGCCTAACCCACCAGAAATTTGTAATTTAGGGACCTTAGTTCAGTACAGTTGGATGCACTTTCGCAGCATAATATGTCGGTCGGAAGTTTAAGGTTCTATTTCTGAATATGAACTTGTATAATTAAATTAATACAATTCTGGCATAAATTTATAATACACTAGATGACTCGCGCAACTTCGTTTGCGTCATTTTCCTCCATTTTTGCAGCATTTTTCATTGATGCTCCGCTCTTATTGGTCGTAAACGTGGCTTGCTATTGGTTAAAGATTTTTCAAAATCGGTTCAGTAGATCCAGAGATTACCACCTACAACTTCACACTCTCACAAAATTTACCTCTTTATAATATTAGTATAGATCAAATTATTCATCACATGGCGGAAATATGTCTCAAATGGGTTATTAAAAAGTATCCCACCAAAAACTCAAACATCTTTAGTTCATAAATTTAACCAATGTTTTTTTTACATGATAATTAACAATGGGGAATTGTGGGTTCCACATTACTAGCAATCCTGTTAACCCCTCCAGCTAAGCTAAATCAACATACACATATGTATATTGATTTAGCTTACCTGTCAAGTCATATCAGTCTCTTTTTATGAAATGTCAAAACGACAAGCTCTATAGAAATGGATATGGAATAACAATCTGTAATGTCATAAGTCCCTATCGTGAAATCATTGCTTTTAGTATTCGTGTTTTCATGCTTTTAAATTAAAAAACATGTTAAATTGTAAAATAACACTTAATTTGAGAGCATTTTAAGATCTACTATTATTTGATTAGTATAAAATAATTTACTTTTATTGTAGTCAACTACCCAAAAAATGATGCACACTCGATTTGTTCCCAGGTGAATACGAACTAATGGGTCCGCATAGTCAACAAAGCGTTTACACATCGAACTCACCTACAGACAACCGATCTTCAATCAACGGTAGTGACATGGGCAATAGGCAGACTACGGGATGGATTAATACGGTAGGTGACAGGATTATGCTAATGTTCGGCGTAAGTAGTACAATTTTGAATCAATGATAAACAATTTACCCTGGGATTCCGGGATTTTTAAGGGATCGAATCGTTAATAATAAATAGTATAGGAAATGTCAATAAACTTTCGCGATTTGTAATTAGTAAAATATATATATTACGGGTCTTAATCACGTGAATAATTTAAGGTAACATACCTTGTTTTTTGCCCGACGTTTCGACCGTATTGCAACGGCCGTGGTCACGGGTAGACTGGTCAGGGTGGACAGACGACACATAAATAAAGTATATAAATGTAAAAATACAAAAGCTTGAATCAAGATGAAGAGACGAGCAGGCAATAAAGAGACTAGCGCTTGATGATCGCGCGACAACAGGTTTAGTGACACACAAATCCTTGTTTGGCAAAGATCTGATTGTCTTTGTTTAAAGAAAGAATTTCTTTTATACGAATAGCTCTAAATTTCTGCCAAAGTAGACTTACGGTACGAGTTTGGGTAACATTAGATGAATGTGATCATGGGTGGATCCAGGATTTCATTCTGGGGGGGGGGGGCACGGCAGGTAAATGGCAGTGCCAGATTTAACATGCTTACGACGGGGGTGGGGTTCATATTTCGTTTCGGCCGATATCGGTCAAGTATGAGTCGTTCTGGGGGGGGGGGGGTAAACAAGAGGCAAATGGGCAAAGAGGTTTAATACAATGCAAGAAAGTCGGTACACAACATATGTGCGTGTGAATGTGAATCTTAAAATTCCTGGATTTTAATGTGAGGTATGTCCACGTTATGCCACGGTTGACGATTCCGCTGAATGGCACTATCTACGTGCGACCAGGTCATTAAAATAAAAAACAGCACTATCTACGCCGGTTACTAGTAATGACTGGGCAAATAAGATTTACTAACGAATGTCTCAAATGAGGAACGCGGTGCGCTGACATTCAGGTCTTAGTCACACAAGGATTTGGGTGGCACTGATACTGTTGTGGGCGACGCGTGGTGCGCGACCATCAAGTGCACGACCTGCTCCTCTCTTCATTTTATTGTATATAAAAAATGGCTGTCTGTAAAATCGGTGTACGGACGACAATTTTGATGACATTGAATAAACCACCATGCCTGTAACATGTTTTTTTTAATTTAGAGAGGGATCTCTCTTTCTCTGCCCCCCCCCCTTTTCCTCCTCTCTGCCTCTCCTTCTCTTCTCTCCCTTCTCTTATTCCCCCTCTCTCTCTCTCTCTGCCCCTCCTCCCTCATCTCCCCCTTTTCTCTTTCCTCCCCTTCTCTCTTCGTCTTATAATTTTGAATATTATTTTTATTAGGTACCCATGTCTACGACAACATTAAGTAGTGGAGCAGGCAGTATCGCAGGCAAGCGTTCCAACCGCAGCGTCAAGCCGCCTGTCAAACCGCAAGACACCTTTGTAAAGGATTACGTCAAGAAAAGAAACCTCATACTTGAACTTATGGTGAGTTTACTTGTTTACATATTTTGTCTTCTTCCTTCTCAAACAATAAACATTAACATCGATACAATTTCTTGAACATTAACATTAATAATACATTGAGAAATGAAAACCGTTTTTTTTATTTTCTCTAAATAAATTCATTAGTTAGGGAATCATTTTTTAAAAAATTATAAAGATAACTATCAATGCGGGATTGGATCTCACATTACTAGCAATCTTGTTAACCCCTCCAGCTAAGCTAAATAGCTTGTATTTGGAGTGGGTTACAGTCGGTAGTATAATGGGTAGGATTCGAACCCGCGACCTCACGATTACGATTCTGATGCCTTAACCATTAGCTTAAAACATTTCTGGTATCAGTCTTCTTGGCGTTTCGACAGTATACTGTATACATTACTATAGGTATAATCAAAATTTTAAACATAACAGCTTTGTCACACTTTATGAAGTATACATAAATGGAAAGTACACAATGAATACGTACTTGAAGTCAAAGCTCTCCGCTCGCTAAGAGTGGCGATTATGGCAATTACCGCCAGGATCTATGATAAATAGGTTTTACTTGGGAGGCCGGTACCCAACAGCTGGACTTCAAATTGTTGTTTACGAAATTGTTTAATTTGGATTCCCATTTACGGCTCTCTACAACTTAACTAATTATAATATTTAATCACTAACACTATCCCACAACGTATACACTTTTGTGGTACCATTTACTGAGAAACTATCATACTTTCAGATTTGGGCTTTGATATAGTAATTTAATATATTATGTTCGTAAACTTTCGCGATTTGTACACATTATAGAATTTTATAAACTACGGGTCTTAATCGCGTAAATAGGGTAGACTAAAATAGTCTACCCGTGACCACGGCCGTTGCAATACGGTCGAAACTTCGGGCAATAAACAAAGATATTTAGCCTTAAAATAAAGTATTTACGCGATTAAGACCCGTAGCTTATAAAATTCTATAAACAGTAATTTAAGTTCTAGATGTGTTATCTATTAAAGAAATATTATTTTAAACACATTTAAAAAAAAATGCGGAGCTAATTCTTTGTTTTATATAACTGCCTTAAAAATTAATACTTGGTAGAAAACTCGGCGACCACTTTTTTGCTAGTATTATTTTTACTCGATAATTTACCTTTTCACAGGCTGTAGAAATAGAATTCCTAGTTACTTGGCACAACCCTCACGGTCGTATCGAGCAGGCGGTGCCTGGTGAAGACAACATAGCTACTTGGCGATCGAAGCCAAACACGGATCGACACTGGCGTGATTATGCCAAGCTTGCCTGGGAAATTAGTCCCACTTTAGCTGTGTTTTTACCTGAAAGGTGAGAATTTTAACGGTAAATTGTAACGGTACTCTCCGGGCGTGACCTCTTAGAGATCGTGTTTCCTGATATGCTTTATTAGCTTTTCTATGCATCAAAATGTAAAATTATGAAACCCTTAAAGATTTCTCTGCAAGAAATCCGCTTTCTAGGTCCAAAGGTTTTGGCTGAACTTTAATGAGTAAGTGAATGAGTCAAGATTTTCATTAGATAGATAGCCAAACAACTGATTAGCCTTTGTTGTTGTTTAATGAAATCTTGCACCAAGCCTAGTTCTATTAGAGAAGAACTTTTAAGTCATCTATCTGTCTATAAAAATCTGTCAAAATCCACCTGTCAATTAGAATTTTTTTTTTCATATCATCGAATAAATTAGACGTTGCCTTTTCATGAATAGGATATTGAAAAGTTTAAAATGTTGATTTCCTAATATAAAGTTACAAAAAACAAATATTTCGGCAAATTTATATGAATTTATTATTAATAATACAAAAACCGATTTCCTGCCAAAAAATATATTAAAAATTTAAAGATTTTAACACCACTACACACTAATATTATGACAATTCCAGAGACAGGACTGACAGATGACAGCGAATTGGTTTTGCGCCTATTACGTCACACGATGGCAGATTAAAATTTCATTCAATTCATCATTTTTTAATTTCAAATATTTTTATTTTTTATCAAATTTCATAATTTATTGTTCACTACCGAAAATACCCTATTTAAAAAGGCCTTTTCATAAATTTAAAAAGTAACAGCGATTTTAGAATTCATGCTCAAGAAACGGCATAAACTCTATTCTGTAGTCGTTGTATTTACATCTCTATGTTTATTAAAATAAGATTAATTTCAGATTGAAAAACGAAGGGATAGTACAAGAGATCCGTCGCAAAGTGCAAGCGCAACCTACAGCAGTTTCACATGTGCCACAAGCTCTCAAATACCTTGTTACTACTGAAACTTTACTCAATGATGCCCATGAGGTAACTACTATATATTATGTATCTTTGTTATTTCAAATTTAAGATCGTAATTATAGAACCACATGGCGGAGCACTGGCGTGTACAATTCCAATTTTGTAATTTAAAAATTCTAATTCATTATCAAATTAATAATTATTTATTCATTTTGGCTACATTCATTCGTGTTCGCAAAGCAATAGCTAAAGCCGGAAAAATCAGAAATCAGAATCATTTATTTCCCAGAATATGAAATAAATATTTAACAAGAATACAACATACAAGATAAAAAAAAAACGGCCAAGAGTATGTCGGTCCTTGCTCAGTCCGCGTAGTCCCAGTAGGGTTCCGCAGCCTTGATTAATTACATTAGCAGAAGAGCGTAGCGGGGGGGGGGCATACAATTTATGTAACTTTTGGAGCGATTACTTCCAAAAATATTCACTCAATCAAAAAATTTATTAGAAACCTTAAAAAGTTTTTAAATACCTGTCGAAGGATGTGCCTATGTGACACGTTGATGTTCGCTGAAAAAAAAAATCAGCTTCTGTTACATATGATATGGAGTGCCCCCCCCCCCCAATATTTATTTTTATTATTTAACTAACAAACTAGTTACTTAATTAGTAGCGGCTACTACCAGACACCTTTTTACCAAATTTAATCAATATTTATTATGTAGTCTTTAAGTAAAATGCCTGTGACATACGGTCGGATAGACATACAGACAGAAACTATAAGGGTTCTGTTTTTGACATTTTGGTTACAGATCCCTAAAACGCCCACAGTTCCAGTACGATTTAAAGTTTTGAGTCGAATCATGATACGATGTCATTGCTAGCCTATCTAGTGTAATTTATTACTACCTGTTTTTTTAATCTATACTAATATTATAATGCTGAAGATTTTGTTAGTTTACCCCATCTCTACCCGTGGGTGTCGTCAAGGCGACTAAGGGATTTTACCCCGGAGGACGGGCAGCAGCGTCCTCTGCGTACTTAAAGCCCTACTGCGATCGCCAACCCGCTCGCCAAGCGTGGCGATTATGGCAATTACCCCCAGGATCTACATACTAGTAGGTTCTACTGGGGAGACCCGTGCCCAGCAGTGGGCCATCTTATGGGTTTATATGAACGCGATAATCTCAGGAACTACGGGTCCGAAATGAAAAAACGGCGTTTACTGTTGGATAGCTCATTTATCGAGGAAGGCTATAGATTATATAACATCACGCTATGACCAATAGGAGCGGAGCAGCAATTAAAAATGTTGCAAAACGGGGAAAATTTACGCATACGAAGTTTATTATCAGCTAGTGCATGATAATAAACAACGTTTTTCTTCCCTCCCACAGCTAGTGCACATGATAACGTGGGCCCGAGTGAGTCCAGTAGAAGCGCTATCGTACTTCAGCCGGCAGTACCCGCCGCACCCGCTGTCTGCGCAAGCGGCCGTCACCACGCTCACGTCGTACCCCTCCTCCGCGCTGCTCATATACATACCTCAGTTAGTGCAGGCTTTGAGACACGATACGGTAAGAAATTAAGTGGTTTTACAGGTTTTTTTATGACTAGATTTCAATTCTCATTATCATTGGTTAGAAAGACTTGAATAGGTGGCATATTCTTGGTACAACATTGAACTTTATAACAGCAGGAATAAAGTATCTACGTGTCTGTGCACTGTTTGCGCATGTGCGCCTTTTTTGTTTATCTTATTTGGAAAGTAATACAACTCTTTTTAAACATTATAGTAATTTTTATAGGCATTTCTTGCCCATTACTTAAGCAATTGGCAAGAAATGCCTATAAAAATTACTATAATATTCGGCTAGCGATATAATTTCTTAAAAATGCTCTCTGTAACGAAGCAATAACAAAAACAAAGGCCATAATAGTTCTTAAGAACATGACTAGATGGCGCTTGCGTGTGCCTAACTCGTGTGCAACAAGGGAAGAAAAAAAATAACTTTCGCGCTCCAGTAAAGCGATCGGAAGTCTCGGGGTTCGATTCCTGCGTCTAAACTTCAAAGTGCTCTTTCAAATGCAATTATTCTATTTACACACTTAATTTTTTTTGTAAAATTTTCTTCTAAACTAAATTTCAGCTAATCCTATGCACTTTCAATAGATCTAAGCTCACAAGCAAGTGTATGCTCATTTCTCTATTTTCAACAAATTTCTTTCAGGTTTTTCTACTCTATTGTACTTTAACATATTATATTTATCAACAGATGGGCTACGTCGCCGAACTGATCAAGTCGTTAGCAAAGAAGTCACAAGTAGTCGCCCATCAGCTCATATGGAACATGCACACCAATATGTATACTGACGAGGAAATGCATAATAAAGATCGTGAGTACTTACAGACTAGATAACACTGAACTTTTTACCTGAAATTTAATGTAATCACGTAATTACAATGTTGTATGAATCTTTCAGTTGGTAATTTTTTAATTTTTTTATAATATCCCTGTAATAAGGCTAATAAAACAAGAATACATAGTCCCGATAGATGGCTCGATTCCGGCCCCAGTTTGGCATACGGAATTCATAGGGTTCGATTCCTGGGTCGGGACTTATTTTTTTTCTATTTTTAAAAATGCTATTTTGTATTAAAAAATAATAATTGGCAAAGGGTTGAACTACAACTGGCCGCACCGAATCGCACTTCCATCGTATTCGATCGTTGATTTCTGGTTTGCAATGACAGATCCAAGTTTTTGACTAAGTGTAATGTGAATTTTGACTGCCTCTGTGGCGCGGTGAGAGTGTGTCCGACTGCTACGGAAGAGGTCGTGGATTCAATTCCCACACAGGACACCACTTTGTGTGATCCACAAATTGTTGTTTTGAGTCTGGGTGTAATTTGTGCCCGTGACTTGTATGTTTGTAAAGTCCCCTGCGACACAGTGCTTGTACTCTACTCCGGGAGTCGTCTTTTAAAAAAAGAAGAATCAAGATAAATACTAAAAGGCACACATATGGTCATGATCACAGTACAGATATTTTTAAAGATTTTCGATACTTTGGAGAGGAACACAGAAGGATTAAGCCCCTTTTGAATACAGCCGTATGTTGCATCAAAACTACCTGCTCTAAAATGAGGTGGTGATATACAGAGCCAGGAACATCTATTTAATCCACTCGTTCCAGAATATCGTCCATGGGTTCGACCTTCTTGTGCTTATCCAAAAATGAATTAGAATAGTCCCCGTAAACTTAAGAAATTTAGGTAAACGAAAATTCATGAATTTAGTTTTAAAGAAGAAGAGGCCTACAGTGGAAGCGGCGGTAGACTAATGGCTTAGGCATCGGTCTCGCAATCGTAAGGTCGCGGGTTCAAATCCTACCCATTATATTACCGACGTAAACTCACTCCTAACACAAGCTTTTGAGCTTAGCTGGAGGGGTTAAAAAGATTGCTAGTAATATGGGACTCAATCCCACATTGCTAGTTATCTTTAAAAAAAAAGTTCCACCGTATACAGTTCATCAGCTGTTTTATTTCACGTATCGTAGTTTTATACCCCTTAGTTGGTTATAATATGATTTTTAATCTATTGTCTTTTGACCGGCAGCATTATTCGATATACTAGAAGCGTTAACAAGAAACATAGTGGACACTCTGTCGGGACCAGCGAAGGCGTTCTACGAACGTGAATTCGACTTCTTCAGCCAAATCACGAATATCTCCGGAATCATCCGACCTTTCCCGAAGGGCGCTGAGAGGAAGAGAGCTTGTTTGGAAGCGCTGAAGAATGTTAAGGTAAAACGTAACGAAATGTAGCCTAATGGCTAAGGCATCGGTCTCGCAATCGTGAGGTCGGGTTCGAATCCTGCCCATTATACTACCGACGTGAACCCACTCCTTTATTTTTTTGATGTGGCGGGATAAAATCCTTACGAACACCCCCACCGTCCCCCACCGTCCGGGGAAGACGGTGGAGGTAGTGTGGGGTTTGCACCCACTAAAACACCCGCCAGTGGCAATGCCCGGAAACGTGAAACCACTCCTAACACAAGCCATAGAGCTTAGCTGGAGGGGTTAACAGGATTGCTAGTAATGTGGAATCACAATCTCACATTGCTAGTTATCATTAAAAAAAAAAAACTGAAGTCACATGGGATAGACCATGAATAAACCAGGGTTACAGTGTACCAAATATAGTGGACCCGCGGTAATCCGGCCCCTGGCTAATCCGGAACTCCCTGTATCTCGTCACACCTATCGATTGAACAGGTTGTGTTTCTTTATTCACTTAGGATGCAAAACAACTCTTGTGGTACGTCGGGATTCTACATGTACATGTAATGCCAAGTTCGCAAACAATAGGTAAAGCCGGAGAAAAGAACCTGGCAATAAAAACTCGCGGCCACTCTTTTCAAATTGCCAATTTTATAATGTTTAAATGTTTATAAACGATATGGGGGTAAGGTGCTGCGACTAATATACTATACACCATGTTAAAGGACGGATGCAAATTGTATTATCAAAAAGTTGAAACATGAGATAAACCAAAATCAATCTTAGTGGGTACAATATAGTAAGAGCAGAGCAGAGAACAAAGGTAAAAACTATATGTGCTTAAATATTGGCCAAAGTACTTGTAACGAATGATTAAATATAAAATATTAATTCTGATATCAAAAGGAAGAAAAGAATGGCCTTTATTCGTCACGCAGAATCTTTACTTACAAAACGTAATGTATGTAGTATGATTGTATAGTTCAGAGAGAATCTTCTCATTCAAAGTATTCCTTGAAACAGAATAAAATACCGATGGCCACGAACAGGTAGGGTTCCGTAGTCCTACCCCTCCCCCCATCCGAATAATGCGGCTTAAGAAGTGGATTTTCTGTTGTTTTGTTTCATATTTATAAGCCTTAGCTGTGATAGTTTCCCTTTTATTTTCACAATATATACTACTACCGTGATTTTTTTTTCACATACCCAACATCAACCATTTAGCTGAGGGGGAGGCGGGGGGGTGAGACACTTGACTCTACATATAGGGGAGATACCCTCAATAAAAGTTTCTTTCACTTTGTCGGCGTTAGTAATATGTGTACCCATGCAAAATAAGCTGTAATTTTACCACTTACATTTACATCTCTGAACTACAAAATCATACTACTAGCATTAACAGTCTCTGAGCTAAGCTGCGGACGGACGGACGGACATGGCGAAACTATAAGGGTTTCGTTTTGCCATTTTGCTACGGAACGCTAAAAAACCATAAAGTATCAAGTTACAGAAACTTTAACGCTCCAACTGATAAAATACCCTCCCATAATTAGAGTTCATGGGTTTTTTTTTTGTTAGTATTGTTTTAACAATTAATATTATTTATATAGAATTATTATTACGGTATGTTGTAAAATATTGATGTGATTTAAAGAGTTTTCTGAATTTTTGATTCTGCGTTGGCTATTTTGTTCTAATCGAGAATCGTACTGATTCTCTTAGAATGCAAACATAATTGTTAATGTAGCTGCCTGAATACTACAAAAGCAGATAGAGATATTAGCTGTTACATTTTTTTTTTAATAAAGATAACTTACAAAACATTACTAGCAATCTTGTTAACCCCTCCAGCTAAGCTCAAAGTCTTGTGTTAGGAGTGGGTTCACGTCAGTAGGATAACGGGTAGGATTCGAACCTGCGACCTCACAATTGCGAGACCGATGCCTTAGCCATAAGGCGACCGCCGCTTCACATTAACTTAGACATTCTATTGTAAGATTCTTGGATGTATAAGATCTAACTATCTTATTATATGTGTGCAGGTGCAGCCAGGGTGTTATCTACCATCAAATCCTGATTCCATGGTTGTGGATATTGACTACAAGAGTGGTAAGTTTTACAGAATTAACTATTTGTATTTGTAACATAGTTTTCTGAGTGATAGCTAGAAGGCTAAAATGGGGGGGGGGGGGGGGTGCAGCAGCATACAAATTGAAAACGAATACTAAATGTAAAGATTTGACGATAGGAACTTATGACGTCACAGGTTGTTATTCCATACACATTTCTATAGAGCTTGTCGTTTTGACATTTCATAAAAAGAGACTGATTTGACTTGACAGTCAACATCCCTATTGTACTGTGCCCCCCCCCCCCCACCTTAGATTCCCGCCTGTAGGCTACAAACTTATTTTTTTTTTCACTATACTAGTTTTGTATGCGAAAAATCTGGTCTTAAATATATGGATGGAGGATGAAATATTCCAAAAATCTTTCCAGGTACACCTATGCAGAGTGCAGCTAAAGCTCCATACCTGGCTAGGTTCAGGGTACGGAAGTACGGCATAGCTGATATGGAACACGTCGCTATGGCCATAGCTGCCGGGGAAGATCCGCCCACTGTGAGTATATACTGTGTACTTGTAACTTTCTAATCGGTTATCGATGTCTGCAGTAAGTAATTTTTGTGACTCAAGGTAAATACTAATATAAAAAAAAAATGTATGGCACTCGGGGACTGCCGCGGTAAAGCTATTGCATAGAATTTTTATCAAATTAAGCAATTAAAAAAAAAAAAATTTTTTTTTTTTTTCGGTAGCCAAACCGCCGTAACAAAAGCCGTGATTGTTCTTTAACTACCGACTAGATGGCGCTGCGGGGGCCTAACCCGCAAGCATTAAGAGATAGAAAGATTTAATATCTAGTAACATAGTCCAGATAGGTGGTTCGCTTCTGGCTCCGGTTTGGCTACGGAAGTCTCGGGTTCGATTCCTGAGTCTGGATTTCAAATTTTTCTATCTTTCAAAAATGCAATTATTGTATTTGAAGGTTATGCTCTAATTTCCTTACTACTTCAATTGTAGTGATTCACAGATCGAGGGTGGGTAGTGGGATCCCTCCCTTATAACCTACTTAAGATCGATTTCGGCTGATTCAGTCAGTTATCTACCCAAACACTCTACACCAAAAGAAAACTATTTACTTTAGGTGCAGAAAATGTTAAATACAAATTAATTAATGTCTTTAACTTCAACAGGAAGAAGGAAAGGATCGTTACACAGGTATTGCAGCGGAAATATGGCAGGCAGCCATATTTAAAGTCGGTGACGACGTCCGACAAGACATGTTGGCTCTACAAGTGATATCTCTGTTCAAGAACATATTCCAACAAGTTGGACTCGACCTATATCTTTTTCCATATAAAGTTGTCGCTACTGCACCTGGGGTGAGTACTAAAATTAAAGCCTGTTTGTAATGTCAAAATAATAGTTTTTTTACTAAAATGTATATGAAAGTGTATATAGTACTTATAAAAAAAACACACTTTTTTATTTTTTGTCTATCTGTATGTTTGTTCTGGCTAATGTCCAAAATGGTTGGGCGGATTTTGACAGGACTTTCACTATCAGATAGCTGACGCTGTAAGGAGAAACTTAGGTTACTTTTATCATCACGCTAGCACTGCAACTTCACGCGGACGAAGTTGCGTGTACAGCTAGTTTTTAATATAAACATGCTTTAAATGAAATTAAGTAAAGTAAACTAGCGGGCCGCTCCGGCATCGCACGGATTTTTTCCACCATCTATACACATAATATGTGTTTATTATTCATGTTAGACTACCTCTGTGGCGCGGTGGGAGTGTATCCGACTGCTACGCAAGAGGTCGTGAGTTCGATCCCCACCCAGGATAAAACTTTGTGTGATGAGCACGATGGTTTATTCCATGTCTGGGTGTTATTTATCTATAATATGTATGTATTTAAAAATATATATGAATGTTTATCGGTTGTCTAGTTTCCACTGTACAAGCTCTGCCTAGTTTGGGATCAGATAGTTTTGTGTGAGTTGTCCCAAGAAATTATTAAGATATTATTACATATATATGTCTAAGCGAATTAAAATTATGATAATCGATCATATGAACGCGGATACCTCGAGCAAGGTAAAGTCCGCCAACTGTTCTAATCATTTCGATTACACAAATGCCACTGACACGTTGCATACGACTATAAAAATAGCGACGTTTATCGGAAGACGATCGCTACGATTCGTCAATTAAGACGGACGAATGAGACCAACTGCCCCACTACCGGTACTAAACCGTCAAACTAAAGTCACCTTGCGGCGGCCATGTTTAAATGAGTCAATAGACCCGCTATTTAATCAAAACATATGTTAAGTCAACGGAAATCAATAAGGCATTTAATAATTTTTCGACATATATATATAAATCATCTGGAAGAAATTATCTGAATGGTAATGAAAACCGCATCAAAATCTGTTTAGTAGTTTAGAAGGTCTACTACAGCGAGAACCTACGATTACTCTCTGTAGTTCGGGCTATAACCATGGGTGCCCAGTGTGGATTAGTAATAACTGACTTATGTAGAGTGAAAAATAAATATTTAAAAATGAGGTTGAAACCAATGAGGCCTATGTTATATGAAGCTGTATTGAAAAAATAATCCGGGCTTTCACTGCAAAACCGTTAATGGTCGGGGATTAGAAGACTAATTTATTTGACTTCTTCAAAGTTATAAATACAATTTGACACGGGAATTAACGCGTTTAATCTAGGTAAAGTATTTACCTTATGCTTGACGTTTCGACCGGGTTACACCGACCGTGGTCACAAGCTGACGGACTAACCTATCTAAATAAATTTTGTTTTAAAGAAAGAGAGAAAGTACCCGCCTTACTCTCTTTCTTTAAAACAAAATTTAGCCCGGACTAAAAAAAATATATACATAAATCAGTGAATTTGTTTGTCCGCATTTACCCACCTGGTTCGCCACTGCTCCTGCATAGTTGGTTATTATTGGCCGCGCTAACCAATATCGGTTAGGAGACAGGCCGGTCTCAATAATCTATCTATCAATGGATTTGGTTTCAAGAGGTAGAATATTAACATATTTTGTATGGAGCTTATGTCAAATATATAGCTCTAGTAGCAAAATCCATCTATAGATAGATTGTTAAGACCGGCTGTTAAACATGTTTAAGAAATGCCAAATTTTGTGCATCTTTAACTAAATTATGCGATCTTACGTTGATGACATGTTACAAGTTAAAACATATATTATTTCAGTGTGGCGTAATAGAGTGTGTGCCGAACGCAAAGTCGCGAGATCAGCTCGGCAGACAAACAGATATAGGAATGTACGAATACTTCAACAAGAAGTATGGCGATGAAACTAGCAGAGAATTTCAGGTAATTTCATAGCCTTTCTTAATAACCTTCTATTAATATGTTTGTTTTTATTGACAGAGACGTAGTCACTTATACGCATTAATACGCCGTGAATGTGCAAAGCATTTACCACCACATTCGTAGTTTTCCAAACAGTTTTTGTTTGATTGTGATCAAATGTTTTTTTACAACATTATTTGTTCACTATATAGATCAGACAAGACAATTTTTTATATTATAAAAAGTACCTGGATGACCGAGCTTTGCTCGGTTTTTTTAACGACGTTTTCTAAAAATAAAACCTATCTACATCGATTTATCGCCCCCGAAAACCCTTACATACTAAATTTCATGAAAATCGCTGGAGCCGTTGCCGAGATACAGATTATATATATACAAGATTTTTTTATTATATTAATTTTACTATATTTTTGGTATATTCTTAAATATATAAAGGTAAAGAAACATGATTTTACAGTTAATAAAGAGCATAATAATAAAAACGCAAGTATATTTCTGCTGTTTTTAAGTTAAAACTACAATATTTTAATCTTCGACCAGGCTGCTCGGAGGTGTTTCGTGACGTCAATGGCCGCATACAGTGTGATCGGATTCTTACTGCAGATCAAGGACAGGCATAACGGCAACATCATGTTGGACACTGATGGACATCTCATACACATAGGTACGATAAATACATACATCATCTAGCTTTATAACGCACTCACAGCAAGGAAACGCCCTTCCGATTTGAGGTGATCGAACATTGGGTATTAAAAAAAATGTGTGGCACTCGGGGACTGCCGCGGTAAAGCTATTGCATAGCATTTTTTATCAAATTATGCGATTAAAAAAAGAAAAAAAATATTTATTAATTTATTGCCTAAGTTGATTGTTTTTTTTTTCCATTACATTTCGGAGCAGCTCGTCTCGATCCGTGCTAGCTTCGTACAGTCGTACCATATACATATACGTTAAGCGAACGCTCGGCCGAGCTACATGATAGACGGAGTGGGGGGTGTTAGGTTTTATTTTCGTTACGGAATTTCTTGATTCAATCAATGTGAAAATCTTGAATTTCTTGAGTGAGTCGCTCGCAAGACGGGAGGAAGGGCAATTGGAATGTTGACTGTCAAGTCAAATCAGTATCTTTTTATGAAATGTCAAAACGACAAGCTCTATAGAAATGTGTATGGAATAACAACCTATGACGTCATAAGTTCCTACCGTCAAATCATTTAGTATTCGTTTTCATGCTTTTAAAAATCATGTTAAATTGTAAAAGAACAGTTATTTTCAGAGCATTTTAAGATCTACTATTACCTGATTAGTATAAAATAATATTAATTATATTTATTAGTTAGATTAGAAAGAAAACTTATTTATTCGATGATTTACACCGCTTGACCTCCCCCCCTCCCCCATACTCGACTGTTTTTTGGGGGAATTTTGACACTACCGGTGTTTTGACAGGAAATTGGGTTGTTGACTTCAATAAAAGTAAATTAACCAGAGTCAAACCCCTCCATTATATGAAGCGGTACAGAATACAGAGGTCTCAATCAATTGGTCACATTTCCAAAACAGCTATCTATACCAATTACACTTCCCCAGATTTCGGGTTCATGTTCGAGTCATCCCCGGGCGGCAACCTCGGCTTCGAGCCGGACATAAAGCTGACTGACGAGATGGTGATGGTGATGGGCGGCAAGATGGAGGCGCCTCCCTTCCGCTGGTTCTGTGAACTGTGTGTCCAGGCCTTCTTAGCTGTCAGGTATATATATTTTACTGTAAAAGCCCGAACTGCGCCAGATTGTAACTGTCTCTGTCGCGCGCTTCGATTCCCACACGTGACACCACTTTGTGTGATCCACAAATTGTTGTTTCGAGTCTGGATGTACTTTGTGTCCGTGACTTGTATGTTTGTTAAGTCCCCCGCGACACAGGGCTTGTACTCTACTGCGGAAGTCAATAAAATTTCTAGTGAAACCTAAGATCACAAGGCACTGGTCCCATCAAACGGGAAAAAAACGAGCAATTGTCAGCTATTTTCTTACTTAAGCTTATAATACATGTAGATCCCGTGTAAACAAAAGAAATACATGTATTAATAGTTGATCACTAATTGCTCACACTGTTGTCGGTAAGAATTCGTCTTATACTGTTACTTTTTGACGTGATAACGTCTTATATTTTTGGTTTACACAGGATCTACATCTTTTGTACGAGTTCGTTTCATGAGATAGAAAATAGTTGATAGTTGCTCGCTACTCGCCGGCGGTGAGACAAGTGCCTAATTAGGTCTAAAAAATTTTTTTGAACGTTTAGCAACATTTACTTGCTGAATATTACGATATACTTTAGAGATAAATTATTAAAAAGGCATAATATATAGTGCTTTATACATATCATCTCTTACTCGTGATAATGTTTGTTCGGTAAAACTTATATTTATTATTTCTGGCACTTGCCAGCTGCTAACCGCAATTAAGTAGTAAGTAGGTATGCGCGAAGAGGGAGGGAGGAGTTGAAAATCGTTTAGACTCAGAATGTACAATTCGCAAAATGTCCAATTCTCAAAATGTCCGGTTCGCTGAATGTCCAGTTCGCAGAATGTCCAAAATACATCATAATGTTAAAATCTATACTAATATTATAAAGCTGAAGAGTTTGTTTGTTTGAACGCGGTAATCTCAGGAACTACTGAGCCGAATTGAAAAATTCTTTCACTGTTGGATAGCCCATTTATCGCAGAAGGCTATAGGCTATATAACATCACGCTACGACCAATAGGAGCGGAGCAGCAATGAGAAATGTTGCAAAAACGGGAAAAATTTACTCAGACGAAGTTGCGCGGGACAGCTAGTGCCTAATAAAACATTTTTACGCATAAAAAAAAATATATATTTTTACGCCTTTTTACCTGGCCATTCTGCGCCTATACGTTAAAATTCTGCTTACGTAATACTTGAATAACCCCTTGTCGTATGCTCGTTTGAATGTTAATCTTTAAGTAGACTGTTTTCTTGTTTTCAGACCATATCAAGAAGCGATTATATCAATGGTATCACTAATGCTAGACACCGGTCTCCCCTGCTTCAGAGGCCAAACGATCCGTCTACTTCGTTCTAGGTTCGCGCCAAACTCCACCGAGAAAGAAGCCGCGGCGTACATGCTTTCCGTCATTAGAAATTCTTTCCTAAACTTTAGAACTAGGACTTACGATATGATTCAGTATTATCAGAACCAAATACCTTATTAAATGATCTATATATATCTGTCCCTTTTTGGCGCTATAATATATCATGTGTTAGAGAGAGATGTGGATTTTGTGGTGTAACATGCCGTGGAGTGAGAGCGCAGTTAAGGCTCTCGCTTTTGCGCTAACGGTTTGATGTGTAAAATCTTTTATTTGAGATTATGATAAAGACAATCTTTTATAATATCTATGTCGGAATTTATGGCTACACAAACGTACAGTCCTACAAGACATTGACATAAAGGTGCTTTACAAGATGGCGGCGTTAGTTCTGATTTCGGCCACGTGCCAATGCAATGAGATAACAATATTGGCCAAAGACACTTAGAGGACATTGACATGAGGGCGCTTTAATGGCGGCGTAAGTTCGGGTATTTGCATTGACATAATTATAGACCTGGACCACGCCATCCCTTTAATTTTTGCAAAGCGTGAAAGAGAAAAAGCTCGTGCGGCTCTGTTTTTTTGATAGGTATTGTCTACAGAGTAGCGTTGTCTCTTTCTAGAGAGTGGTCAATTATGATATGTTATGGCGCAGTCCAGGTCTATACGTCAATGGATATTTGGCCACGCGTATCACTTGTACATTTTAGTATTATATTTTTAACAGTGTTTTTTTTCTCCGTTCATTCGGGAGGTCTATGGCTTGCATATTGTGTCAGTTGTCAGTTGTCAGTGAATTTTATATTAGCCTGTGTCAGTAATAAAAGGATAATTGACTGTCCAGTTAAATTACTTAGTTTTTGTATGACAAATCAAAATGATCTCCTGACAAAACAAATGATCCGGATTCCGTACAAATTTGTATGAAATGTTGTTTTGATGATCAATGAATTCACACAGTAAATTCTTGGCTTATTGGCTCATCAGTATTTTTGTACCCGATCAGGCAAACACGTATAGATAAGTATCCAACTAATCTACGATTGTGTAGCCTAATAAATTTTAATTGCCCGACATTTCGATCCAATTGCATTGATCAAGCGTACATTCGAAGCGTACGTTAATGTCCTTTAATAGTAATGTCATTTTTAACTCGTTTCCTATTTTAAAATATCTTGGTGTTGTGTTACTTGTTTTTTGAATGCGGTTTATGGGTTTTGGAAATGGTGGTTCGGTTTAGTAAATCTAGGTTCCTCTCCATTACCTTTCTGAAACTATAAATGTTGTAAACCTTCGCGATTTGTACTAATTATAAAAACTTTTTATTGCCCGACGTTTCGACCGTATTGCAATTTCCGAAACTGAACTGAACATAAAGTGATTGTTTTTAAACTTTCGCGATTTTTGTACATATTATATGCCCGTGACCACGATCGTTGTATCCATCGATCGAAACGTCGGGTAAATAAAAGGTTCGTTCGTACCTTTAAATAATTCACGCGATTAAGTCCCGAAATATATCTAATATGAACATAAAGTGGTTAAAGGATACCATAATACCTTCAACATCTATAGTAGGCAATTGTCCAGCTTTCTTGATAGGTGCACAGAAACTTTTTTAAGTCCTTTTTGATGAGGCCCTATTGACTCCTGTATAAATCTGCATGAAATCGTTCAAAATGTTTCCAGATAACTCTTTATACTTTGGAGTATTGTTTGAATGAAACCGATTGTGGTCACAAAATTATCTAGATTTTAAAGTCTAAGCTGTGAGTACACACTACATTGCACTGCATGTTTTCTTAGTACTGGGATAAATATTAAAAGTTTCTTAAACAATATTATACCCTCTTATTCATAATACATTATAACAAAATTAACAGCATTTTTACTAGGGAATGTTTTGTGTTTATTACTCATTCTATTTTCAATAGAATAATTTTATAATAGAAGACAAACATTCCATAATTAAAACATTGTTATTAAAATAGTACCTATGAATAAGGAGGTTAGTATTTACTACTACTTAATCCTGCAACAAAACATGCAGTGAAAAATAGTGTGAACCAGTTTAACGTCTGTTCAAACTGCCATGTTATCTTGTTGAAAAATTAACTATCTATGGACCTTGTTGATAATTAGAAAGATGTTCGTGTTCAATGATATTATACACATAAAAAAAAACAGATTCCACTATGCTTTTGAAGATACCTTTGTCACGTTTAATGGTGATGCTGTCCAAAGATAACATCTTTGGACAGCGTCTCATACCCATTGGCCATTCTCATGGCCAATCACATGACATACCAGGCGAAGTATATTATTATACCATGCACGCGGCCACATTTTTCAAATTGCCGATGTTTACAATGTTTGTTTGTTTATAAACTGTATCTAAGCATATTTATAAACTGTGTCTGTCTGTAGAATATACTTATCCTAGATGGTAATCGATTTTTCACTGAGGTATACCGTTAATACTTAACTCATCCAGAATAATAAACCTTAACTATACCATGATAAAGTTGCTTTTGCAACAATAATAACAATTGGAACTGTTGTAGTTTATAAAAAAATGTAAGTCAAAGTAGCCCTTAAAAATGTGCATTACAGTTTATTTTAGCAAATAAACTATAATGCATTTTTTTATATAATATTAAACATGTTTTTTTTAATTGTCATGGGTATTGTGTATAATATTATTGGTCTCGACAGTAGCTCCCTCTGCGGTTCTAACTTAATCTTATCGTGTTACCATAGCTGTAATAATATATCAAATTATGTATTATTAGAGAAACGCTATATGAGTATTTAAATACGAGTGTAAGTTAAAAATATATTTATTGTACGTAAAGTACTTAGATGATTTTTAGGCCAATTTCTAGTTTAGTTTGTCGGTGTTGTTTGGGTACGGATTGTACGTAAATGTTAATAATACAACACTAATTTGATGAAGCGTATTCTAAATCGAATAGCTTAGGTGACACTAGCTTTTTATAATATAGATTCTAGTGGCGGGTTTTCGATTTTATTTTTGGGGTAACACACTGCTTACGAAGCCAAGACACATACAGATTTTAGTTTGGCCCCACTAAGGGTATCTACGTTTTAAGTAGATTACAAGGGAGGGATCCCACCACCCACCCTCGGTCTGTGAATCACCACGATTGAAGTAGTAAGGAAATGCCCTTAATACAACAATCGAAATAGATTGACAGACCGCACTCAAAAAGAGAGACCTGCAACAAAGAAAATTAGTGACAGGTACTCTTACCAAGTCGAGTGGTAGGCACCTCCGGACCCTTGACTTGCAATATTCCGCTTTCACGAAGTGAAACTTCGACACGTGTTTCGCCTCTACACGAGGCATCCTCAGGACAGTTTGGAACCGCAGTCGGTGCCAAACTGTCCTGAGGATGATGTCCGGAGGTCTCGACTTGGTAAGAGTACCTGTCACTAATTTTCTTTGTTGCAGGTCTCTCGGTTTGAGTGCGGTCTGTCAATCTATTTCGATTGTTGTATTAAGGGCATTTCCTTACTACTTCAATCGTGGTGATTCACAGATCGAGGGTAGGTGGTGGGATCCCTCCCTTATAATCAACTTAAGATGGATTTCCGCCATGTTACGCCTGATTCAATCGGGTATCTACGTTTTATAAATGAAAAGCACACAAACATGCTGACTCGGATACATAGCCCTTTAGTAATATTAGTGAAATCATAACATCATCAGAATTTACTTTTAGTTAACTTGAATAGTGGATTGATAGACTGGCTGGTTTCAATTCTTCTGCTTATTTTAGATCAATATGGGGTCATTACTTGTTCGATCCGTACCCAATATCTTTGTGAAAAAGTCATATTTCTGGTGTTAAGTGTTGATTTGAGAATAATATTAAATTATGTATAATTATATTTTATTGTTGATGGTACATTTCTGACATTCCTCTGGATAATTCATGTTGTTGGAACGAATATATCTGGTTAAGGTATATATGAGTTTTATTTAACCTAGACTTTATCATCCCTACTTAGTTCTCAGTGCAGAATATGGAGGCCTTATATATGAGAGGAAATTGCCCATAATCCATCACGTGGGACCAATGGCAATTTTTTATCTATTCTATTTAATATTGGTTTCATTATGCGGCAATTCGTTTCCAGAAGTGGCCCAAGTAGCAGATCGTTCCAGCTTACTATTGAGCGTACATTCGCGTGTAAAGTAGACGTTAAAAAACACTTTGTTCACTTTTTTTTTATTGCCTATGGTTGGCAGACGAGCCAGCGGCATTAGGTAACCGCCGCTCATGGACTACAGGAATGTGAGTGGTGCGGTGGTAGAAAGGTGACGGTGGCACCATGTCAAACAGTTCCTCAGAGCACTCCCCGTTGAACAGACGGTAGAGTACGCAAAGTGCACCAAAATCACGCCTCTGCTGTAAAGACTCCAGTCTGTCCGTGAGATTGGGGTCATCAACGATCCGAACAGCTCGCCTTTTGAGGGAGTCAAATGGATCGAGCAAGTATTTGGGGGCACCCGCCCAGAGATGAGAGCAGTACTCCACGTGTGGTCGAACCTGCGCTTTATTATTCATGTACATGTGTTTTGCATTTTATACTTAGAATGCAAAACACATGTACCTACATGTAATGCCAAGTTAACAAACAATTGGTAAAGCCGGAGAAAAGAACCTGGCAATAAAAACTCGCGGTTACACGAGCAACGTGTACTTAACGCGAATGTACGCTGGAACTTTAAAACGCTAGGACGTCACGCTCGAGCTCTAGCGTGACGTCCTAGCGTTTTAACCAATTTGAGACTACTGTTCAAGAATAAACGTGCCATATTCCAAAAACGAGAAACATGTTGCTTGTTGTAAGCCCTGCTCTTCCACGAAAAGTACCTATACGTTCTGTGCAATCTTAAAGCAACGCCTCGCCAACTACCTGCTTATCCGAATCGTTCAATCAATTTTTATGTTTTGCTTAAAAAAAACATAGCAAACAAAGTCATCTCTTCAAAAATTAAAATGTCAACTTTTACCAACCACGAAAACCTAAACATGCCCATGGTCGCTCACGAAGCAAAAAGCCCATTAAGCTAGTTACAAATCACGACTGCAAAAGCACCCAAATGAACTTGCGGGTCAACTTACAATCCCCGAAAATTAAAAGGCCCCGTCGACTTAAAAAGCGACGGGACATCTTTAACCATTAACATTGGCTAAATGAAAGAGCTGACTGCACTTGGAGTAGCGCCCTCAACTCTTGAAGTATTCATCACATCTGCCTATAGTGGTAATATGATAGCATGGTATTATTATATACATTACAAAAAAAAAACTTTTACTCCCATAGTTTTCAGAATTAGAGGAATAAAACAAATAGTTATAGAATTTTATTTATTCAAAATCCATATTGAAACTTTCAATATATGATAAATAGTATTCTATCTTCTTGATACATTTCTTCACTTTGCTTACATCTAAACTGGGTAAATGCTGATTTTCATGTTCGGGGAATTTCCTTGAAAATGCAGTGTTTTCTTTGGCATTTGTACTGTCAGGTTTTAATGACTTTTGTAAGATTTTAGCTTTTGAAAGTAATTGGTCCAAATGTGAGAGAGCTGCCTTGCAGTAATATTTATTGTTTTCTTCACTTGGCCCTCTTATTATGTAGAATGTGTCTTTCTTCATAACATCAAGACTAGCTTGATCGGTTTGTACTAGTTCACTCTGAAATTTAATTTAAAGTTTTAGTCAAAGTTTGGAAGATTGCCTGCAAGTGGAGTGGATACTAGCTAGTCTAATGATTTATTACTACCTACTGTAGTGTATAGGGTGTAGAACAAGACGAAATGCAAGCCTAGAGACATAATCAGGCAGGTTCATTTGTGGTGCATAGGTAAGGCGGGGGGGGGGGGGGGGGTTTAAAGTAGTTAGGTACCTACCTATCTATCCTTTACGTTTGAAACTATCTTGCTTGTTACTGGTTGCTTTTTTTTAACTCGACAGTGATGATACTTCCTCATAAAATACTTATAATAAAGGCCTTCCCAGAACATTCTGCTAAAGTTTCATCACAATCTGATCAATGGTTTCGGAATGCATTGAGGACATACAGACAAACATTGATTTATATATATATATAGATAATAGGGATAACACCAATTGGTATGTTGGCACTCAAAAGTCAAACTTGAAATCTTTATTCACTACCTAATGAAACAAAAATTACACTTCTGATAAGTTGATAGAAAGTACATGATTCTACATTAGTACCAAGTTTGTAAAGCAACAGTTATCCTAGAGAAAAGGAGGAGACTATAAAACACTTTTTCCATATTTATTATTATTTACCTGTAGACATTTCTGTCCAACCGACTCGAGAGCAATAGCAGGGTCTTCAAAGTTAGTATTTGTGTCCAAATTGGCACAAATATCAAGTAAACATATCACACCTTCAACTGGGTCTACCTCTCCATTGAAGTACCTTATAATGAATGCATAGGATGCTAAGACATTTGTGATATTGTTTTTGATTGTTGGTGAAGGTTGGACAGTCTGAAAAATTAAGAAAACATGTCTGTAAATAAATCTCTAACTAAAAAAAAACAATTTATAGAAGTAATTAATTGAAATTCCAATAATTTCATCATTTATATCTACACCAAATTTAATCAATTTATATGTATTTATTTAAAAATACTGCCTGTTCCTCATGTGGATGTTGGTTATTGAAATAAAAAGCAAGTTCACCGATATCAATCAAGTAGTTTCAGAGATTATTACCTACATACAGACTCTTTCTCTTTATCTAATAATAGCGGTAGCCTAATGGCTAAGGCATCGGTCTTGCAATCGTGAGGTTGCGGGTTCGAATCCTACCCATTATACTACCAACGTGAACCCACTCCTAACACAAGCCTTTGAGCTTAGTTAGTTAGAGACTCAATGCCACATTGCTAGTTAACTTAAATTATTACAGTGTACATTTTGTATGTGCTGGGGAATGTCAATTATCATTTATGTTTGGTATCAGTGGCGGAGGGTCCGAAAAACACCATTACTTCCGGCGTCCCTTTGGATTGTAGTTACTTAGTATTATAGGTACAAACAACCATGTTCAACAAGGTGTATTCTTGTATCGGGTTACCTCAGAAAAATTGTAACCCTTTGCCTCTGTTTGGTATACAATTACACAATGGTCCAATCATGAGGTTACTTGTCCTATAAAACTAAGGCTGAAATCTATAGAGTGTACTTTGTCATAGCTCAAGTAAGATCTTGACAGAGAGAAAATCAAAACATTGCTTATTATAATCTCAGAATATTAAATCAACAAAGTCAACAGCCAGCACGCATTTTGAAATGTTTGACGACGTACACAATTTGACATGGGAATAAACGCCCGTTGGTATTACCTGGTCCAAACCTGAAGCATAAGGTAAATACTTCACCTATTTTAAATGCATTTATTCTTGTGTCAAATTGTGTAAATAATGCAATGCGTAAGTTTAAAAGTTATAATAATAGTAATTTTTATAGGCATTTCTTGCCAACTACTTTATTATTACAATAATTGCATTTTTGAGATAGAAAAAATTTAAGTTTAAGACTAAGGAAATAATATAATATTCGGCCTGCAACATAATAATTTGTTAAAGTGCTCTCTGTGACGAAGCAATAACAAAAGCCATGATAGTTCTTTAACTAACGGCTAGATGTCGCAAGCGAGGGCCCAACTCACTTGCAAGAAAGGATAGAGAAATTTTAGGTCTAGTAACATAGTCCAGATAGGTGGTTTGATTCCGGCCCCGGTTTGGCGTCTCGGGTCTCGGGAAGTCTCGGGTTTGATTCCTGAGTCTGGCCTTCAAATTTTTCTATCTTTCAAAAATGCAATTATTGTAATAATAAAAGGTATAATGTTTTACCTAAGCTACAAAAGGTAAGCACTGTGTAGGTTACTCTTTTCTACAACCTTATTTTACCTTTAAATATATTTTCAAAATCCACTTAATACTACCAATATAGCTATGAAATACCAAAAGATAAATTAATATTTCTAAACAAAAGGTAAGTACTAATAAATAGACTTACAGATAAAGACTCAAACTTTGGCACAACTTTCAATTCAGGACATCTCTTCAAAGCATCAACATCACCATCATCAGTATCTACCTCTTGAACCATTTTCTTCTCTTTATAATATGTCCACCAAGGCTCCCATTGCGGTAATATAGACCCAACATCCCCTTGATTCAATAAAGCCTCAAACTCATTCCTTTCATCCTCTGTTAATGCGCTCCATACTGCATCAGCATCATCAAGATTCAACCCTTTTAGACGCTCATGAAGATCCACTCCATTTTCATCGTCGGAGTCAACCGAATCATCATATTCAACAAGGTCTTCGATATTTATATTATCGTCGTCCTGCATACGTTTAAGTATATCAATCATTTTGTTCTTAGATTCATCGTCAGTATTCTGAGAAATGAGTTCATGGGTTACGCATTCCCGGTAAAAACTTTCGGAGCATTGTGAATGTTTTTCCGACTTATAGCAGTCAAGAGAACAATAAAACACTTCGCAACGGGGACAGCAGTATTTGCTTTGATTCTCGTTGCAACTGTAAAGGATAACTTATAATAGTTATATTGATAAAAAAGTACAACGAATTCAATTATTACAATGATCAATACTTACAGGCCACAAACATTTTGATTTATTTTCGAAGGTTTATCGTCACACATTTTTGAAACTTAGTTTTATAGATTGTTTATTTTTAATAATTCACTTTGCTCTTGAAAGTTTTGGATTGTTGTGTAATATTAACCAATGTCCGTTAAACAATAGCTAAAGGGGAATATGAACACAGAACAATAAGACTATCACACATTTAGGTTATGTTAACTTGTTTATGCTTGTCAACATGTACTCTGTGCTTGTCAATCAACAATACCAAAGCTAACAGCTGATGATTAAAAATTTACGGATCATTTTACGTTTCGTTCATTGCCTCAAGAATTGTAAAAGTGTTTATTTTATAACAGACATCTATAGGCATGCAATAACTAATATCATGACAACTAATTACATACTACATAATGTTATTATAAATCTGATTAAAAATATTTTTGTTCGAGTCCGTACTTTATTTTTTTGTACAGAATTTTTCCCATAGGTTACTATTGCTGAAACGAAATACGTTGTCAAAAAAGTTCATGTTCAAAACTTCAAAACAGAAACAAACAACTGTAAACACTTGTCAGCCTTGTCACTTGCGATTTTGATTACATGCATTATTTTATTTATTTAATTTCTTACTATTTAATTATATACCACTGTGTTAATCATGTCTAAACCTGAAGTCGTGGAGGACTTCTTTGGTGTATATTTACTATACTGTCTAAATCCTAAATATAAAGGCCGGACTTATATCGGCTACACAAGAGATCCAAACAGAAGAATTATGCAACATAACAGAGGAATTTGGGCCGGTGGAGCTCATCGCACTAATAACAAAGGCCCATGGTAAGAAACAATTAAAGAAATGTCATAATCTTTCAATGAATCTTTCTGTTGGCTCCGTAACCTGACATCTTTATGGTTACCTTAACCTACACTTGCCTAAAGTTATTAAAAAAAAAATGTTTTAGGAAAATGGTGATGATAATACATGGGTTCCCAAATAATATATCTGCACTTAGGGTAAGTAATTATTTGAATAATGGTTTCATCAAAAGATAATAGATTTATTAAAGCATTTTGAGATTTTTTTCTGGTTTTCATCTTTGTTCTTTATTCAAATAACTATCTACTTGTCTGTAATATTTGTAAACAATTTAGGCATAGACTAAGGTTTACGATTTTTATTCCCATAGCAAAAAATAACATAAACAGTGCACATAATTTTCTTTTAGTTTGAATGGGCCTGGCAAAACCCAAACACGACAGTTAGACTGAAGCACTTAAATCTTAAAAAGATACCAAGAAAAGAGTCTGAATTCAAATTCAAACTCAGAGTGCTAAGTGAGATGCTTCGTGTGGGACCATGGTGTAGACTGCCTCTGATTATAAGATGGCTGGATGATGAATATAGAGAGGAGATTCCTGTAAGTATTATAATTTATTAGACCCTACTAGGGTTAGCATAGAGGTAGTGGCAGAGGGGTGTCACTCCACAGTTTAGTTTTATTCAGGGCACAAACCGCTCGGCTCGCACGACAGTCGTGTGTCATGTCATGCTTGCACATACTTGTAAATATTTAGTTTACTTTTTAATACCTGCAATGTCTTCATATGAAAATCGTCAATCCGTATCAAAGATATTGCTGTGTCTACAGATCTATAGTAAACACAATAATCGCCCATCTGTGCAATATAGATATAGACTATTATGGCGCGTCATCGAATTATGTGTAAAATCAGCGGTGGCAGCCGGTCGTTCTTCTTCAATTCCTTAGGTCCTTAAGAAATAGTTAAAATAAAAATCCTTAATTACCTAGTTGCCCAGAAATAATATTAGGAACAGGATAGGATAATGCTTACAAAGGAATACGTACAATTGAACAAACGACAATTGGAATTTGTAAAGTTTAATCTACTTATTTATCTTAAAATGAATAACCCAGTGTGGACTTTGCAGCTCAGTCGTAACTCAAACTGGGACGTGCAAAGAAAATTCATGGTTTGCGCGCGGTTATAAGTTTCATTTTTGCTTGCAGGCGAGTAGCTCTGGTGAGTCTAGGTATGTTTTTATACCTAAACCTGAGTTTTGTTAGGGCATTCCCTAATAAAACTCAGGTAACCTTTTGTACTGTAGAACTATTACTTATTCTATGATAGTGGCAAACTGTAATATGGGATTGGGGCTTTTTTATTTAATTACTAGCAATCCTGTTAACCCCTCCAACTAAGATAAATTGCTTAAATTAGGAGTGGGTTCAATTTTTTATTATTTTATTTGGTAGTAATAATGGGCAAGATTTAAACCCACATCTCCACAATAAAACACTTTGCGAGTCTGATGCCTTAACCCTTAGGCTACTAATAATTAACTACACGTTTACGACAAAACTATCCTATGTCCTTTTCTCGAGATATCTCACTAGAGGGAAGGAGGGGGTACGAAATCCGCCAAAATACCTCACGTAATTTGTGAACCTTATTTATTTATTTATTTATTTATTTATGTTCGGAAAACCAACAGCAAATAATAATTATTTTTGAAGATTGAGACATATGCAACAGTTAAGTAGTGCTTATCCTGATAAATACTATCCTATATTCTTCCCCAGGTCTTAAACTAAATCGGTTCAGTGGTTTAAGCGTGAATAGGTAACAGACAGACAGAATTACTTTTACATTTACAATATTAGTATGGGATCATGAATATTTTTGATCGATCACATGGACTATGTTAAGATATCGATAATAAATATTTTTTTCTTACCTTTCAAGATTAGCTGGGAGTTTAAAAAATGAAAGCTCCAGCCTTGAAGAAGCCGAGTTCAAACAGTCGTATGCTACGCAATACGTTTGTAGCATTTTTAAAAAAGATCGCATACTGTCGTGCCCCGGTAAGATAGACAAACTAGATGCGGTAGCCGCTACTGAGAGCACCGCGAAAATCGCCTAGGGATCTCGTAGATCCGCGCGTCTGTGTGAGTGAGCTGTTTTGAACGTTTGTACGTAGTTTTCATACTCTAGGTATACTTTATTTATACTGTGTTTATGTCTTCTATCGAACGAAAAAGGGTGCCACGAGGTGGTATTTCGAGTTTAGGAACTCGAAAGAAGTTGGCTGGAGCCATACCTGGTTAATATGTAATTAATTGACATTTTAAATTATTGTTCATTTATATTAGTTAAGGTGTAATTTATCGATATTTTTTTTTCTATTTTATATTGTTATTAATATTATTCAAATTAATGTACTATTTTGTGAAACCTGTAGGTATGTATTCAAACACGATGTAAAAATTGTTAATGAATAAATGATTGATTGAATAAAGTGGTTGGTCGATGGTATTTGTTAAGCATTTAATTTTGTTAAAAAATACGTTCACCATGTTGGCCTTGCACACCACCGCGATAGTCGAAGAAATAGTCATAATGATTTTGACTTTTAATCGACTTAGGCTTTTTTTTTATTCGGTTCAATTGGCAAACGCCGCTCCGAAGCTGGTTGCTTAGTTTGTAAGTCAAAATCGTAAACCCATGTCTCGTCACCAGTATCTAACAATGCGTTTGATGAACGTTGGGTCGTAATGTTATGCGATTGAGTTTTTGGAGAAAATTCAGGTCTTTTGGGACTAGCTGTCCATCCGTATGTACGTATCTCGGCTATCTCTCTCAAACTTGAATGAGGATTTTCAGTTACTACTTCCTTCACTTTTGCGATGTTAACTTGAGTTGAAGACCTTGATGGCCTACCAGAGCGAGGAAAATCTTCCATCACATCTCGACCGCTTGATAGCACTCACAAGCAGGTGTTTTTGATAAAGTAAATTTTCAGGAACTCCGAACATAAAATTCCATTGGCGACGCAAAATTTAAGACAAACTTTTTGTTTGATGTTTTTGCCTATAAACTGTGCAATACACACTAAATATAATCTAACTATTGCATAGCACTGTATATAATATAAATACCAGATGCTACTCAAACTTCGCGCCAAAATTTACCATCGCCAATTAACAGTTGTGCCAATAAAAAACAAATAAAAAACAAAAAAATGGTATTCAAATCATATAAACTAATCATCCATTCCCGATAGTTTTTTGGACTGAATTTTTAAAGATTACGCTTTATTACAAACTAGCTGATCCGCGCAACTTCGTATGCGTCATTTTTCCCCGTTTTTGTAACATTTTTCATTGCTGCTCCGCTCCTCGCCTTCCTCGATTAATGGGCTACCCAACAGAAAAATATTTTTTTAATTCGGACCCGTAGTTTCTGAGATTGCCGCGTTCAAACAAAACAAACTCTTCAGCTTTTTAATATTACCTACTAGCTGTCCCGCGCAACTTTGTATGCGTAAATTTTCCGTTTTTGAAACATTTCTCGTCGCTACTCCGCTCCTATTACTTAGTCGTAGCGCGATGTTATATAGCCTATAGCCTTCCTCGATAAATGGGCTATCCAACAAAAAAATAAATAATTTTTCAAATCGGACCAGTAGTTTCTGAGATTAGCGCGTTTAAACAAACAAACAAACTCTTCCGCTTTATAATATTAGTATAGATTAGTACAGATTTGCATGGCTTCGCAATAGTGAGGTCCGGGTTCTATTACTTATAATATTATGTCACTGATGACTGAACTGACGAAAACAAAAACAACTTCACTGAGCGTAGGTACACCAATACCAAGCGTCGCCGGCGGGTGGGCCCCACCTACCGCACCTCATCGTCCCTGCCGAGGGCTGGAGTTACTCTAATAAATACTTACTTATTACGCACGCTATGGTTCTACTTAATAGAGTCATCTTGGGCTTATCGTTCGTTATTAAAATATATATATTACGGGTCTTAATCGCGTGAATAATTTAAGGTAAAATACCTTGTTTATTGCCCGACGTTTCGACCGTATTGCAACGGCCGTGGTCACGGGAAGACTCGTAGACTTATCGTTCGTGTCACAACAGCGACCTCTTGAAGCAGAAAAAATTGCTGATGCTGACTAACGGGAGGAGCTCCCTCTGGCAAAGTCTGTCCCTAGTACGCACTACGTAGATATGCCACGATGACAAAATCACATGCATTGCATATAATGGACATAATGAAAAAAACCGTGCAAGTGCATGTCGGGCCACGCACAATGTAGGGTTCCGTAGTAGTCCCCCCCACCCTATTCGAATAAAGTGGCATAAAAAGTGGATTCTCTGTTGTTTTTGTTTCACACTTACAACGTTATACATATCTATTTAATAATATTTTTCAATGGAATCATCACCCCCCCCCCCCCTCCCTAATATTTAAGTATTTATTTATTACCTCCCTATGACTATCTTTATAGGTGCGGTTCCCATCTAATATCAGGTAAATAAATGATAATAAAAATAGCAGTACCTACTCTTGCGAGTTTACTCAATATATTTTAAAATGTAGGTTGGTACTTGACTGATATTGACCCCGCGTCCTTCGAGCGATTCAAATTTGGTCGAAGTAATTATTTTTTTCTTCATTTCAGCCTGAAAGAAAACCACCGGACCACATGACGATATGCAACGGGTTAGTCAAAAGCAAAAATTTGAAACGTAAACTTGCCTCTCAATCAGTGACATACGAAGAATGCCTATTATGTTCTAATTACATTATTAATGGACAGTGTAAGCTGACTTGTTTGAATCCCAATTGTGATCTTTTAGCTCATATAACATGTTTAGCAGATTTATTTTTAACTCCTGGAGAATATGTTCCTATTATTGGCACTTGTCCTTTTTGTAATATGAAGGTAAAGTGGGGAGATTTGATAAGAAAGATGAAAGGATGCTCTCAGAATGACGGTGAAGATGATGATGATGATAAGCAGAATGATGACGATGGAGAGGATAATGAAGAAAATTACAGTGATGAAGAAGTTCAAAAGAAAGAATTTGATGAATTGCCTTCTTGGTTTTCAGATTGTAATGATCAATTATGACGAAATATATTACCTACTTATTTAAAACGCTTTTTTGATTTTATAATATTGTATAATAACTAAAGATGGGATAATAACATTTACGTGATCCCAAATTTGTAGAACCACTGAACTAAAATTCAGGTGAACGCAATCGTGAGCTAAATAATAATTTTGTAATAGTTCAATATGAAAATACAAATAAATAAAACCTATTTTTAAAAAGGAGGAGGTTCGCAATGTAGGTAAAAAGTTCTAAAATTCTTTGAATTATAGACCGTTTTTAACGCATGCAGTGCTATCAATTCTTACAGAATTTCTGCTCTATTAAAAAAAACTGGTACTTTCAAAGCGGTTATAATAAATTGACATGTAGGTACTATTTTGTAGGTAGATATTTGTAAACACAATACGAGGAAACCGTTGCCGTTAAAAAAGCGTTGTAAAAATATTTATTACAAAACAACTTCATAGAAAGTAGAATTTATTTGCATTTTACTTCTTTATATTTGTTTTATGCTGCAGTGCTCGCTTCGGAACGCCGACAACGCTAATTAACCGGTACAGCGATTTGATTTACATTTTACATGGAGATCAACAGCTTGATAAACTGTACATTAATGCCAGCAACTTGTTTTCTTAGAGAAGCTAATTGGAGTGTTGCTTGTCTCTTCGTCACAAATATTCTTTCATCTTTTAGTGATACTTTGTACGTGCAACTAACATATACAGCAGTAGTTAGGTATTATCGAATGTTTGTCAATAGGTATCTACAGTTTATAGTAGTGCAGTACTGCCTTGGACCGCAGCTCACCATAGCTGTTGTGGTGTGGTGTTCCAAGAGGAATTTAGTAAATATGTACTGAGAAATCGCTTCGTTCTTCAGCGCTCAAAGATCTCCCAATTCCTAGTAAATTAGTCAATTACCACTTTATTTTCACTCAATTCCCGATGTTTGGAAAAACAGATCTAGTAACACCAACACTAAATATAAAGCCGCTTATCCGGTCGCGCTCAGTGATTTTGACGGCTTATGCGCAAAATGTCTCCTTCAGAAAATGTCACTAGGTCGCAAAATGTCTGTCTATTCACAGACAATTTTTGTTACAGAAAGGATATTACCAAGTTTTAGTCTACAACGCGCATACTTAGTTTATTTATAGTCATCATAAAACAACTATGCGCGTTGAAGACTGGAGAGGACTTATCGTCATCTGATTTTATTAAGTGTCCTCTGAAGTACCGTGTGGATTTAATATCTAAGATTTTAATATTAATCCTTAAAATATCTGCTGGGGAAAGTCCCTTAAAGTCGTTACAACCATTTATGACATACAGACAGCATCTACCTAAGGACTGCTATTTTATTGTACCTACCTAACGTGTCATTACGAAATAGACTGATTGATTTATTAATAACATGTAAACATCCATGTGGTAAAAGTAAACCTGTCATTTAGACATTAAAAACAGACGCTTTTAATTTATTTCATTGTACCTAAGTATAGACATTCTATCCAGGTATGCAAAAACTCCGTCTAGGTATACCACGCAAGCAAATACGCAGGGAAAGGCCCGTACTTAATAAAACCAACAGTGACCGTAATCAGTGACCGAATGCCACTTGTCAATGTGTCACGGTGTCTGTGACTCACGGTGACCTAAATAAATGATACTACTTTGATGCGAACAGAGCGCTTAGTCTTGAACTTGATACTTGATTTAGTCTTGATTTCTTGAACTTGATGCATTGTATTGTAATGGATACCTAAATACCATCACGCAATGTATAAGTAATATCTATTCAGTAGGTACCAACATATCTAATTACATCTACATACTTATATTGTTTTGTCTTATACTAGTTCATTAATTGGGGGCTACTTACCTTTTAATAGTATCTATAAATTGCTAAAAATTACAAAAATACCTAGGGACCATTCATTAATTACGTAAACCGATTCCGGCTAATTTGGACCCCATCAAAAAAAAATAAGAATAGGCCGGCTAACACCCTGTTTAATATTTATTACGTAGGTAAGTATATAAAGAAAAAAATGAATATACCTTTTTTCGATTTTTCAATTTGGTAGTTGACTATAATAAAAGTAAATTATTTAATACTAATCAGGTAATAGTAGATCTTAAAATGCTCTGAAAATAAGTATTATTTTACAATTTAACATGTTTTTGAATTTAAAAGCATGAAAACGAATACTAAAAGTAATGATTTGACGATAGGAACTTAAGACGTCACAGGTTGTTATTCCGTACACATTTCTATAGAGCTTGTCGTTTTGAAATTTCATAAAAAGAATATGTCTGTGTCTGTGTCTCGTCATCCTTATTGTTTTGTAGGTACCTACTAATATTTTTTATTGGTCTTGTTTATAAGATTATCTTCTCTCGCGCCTCCACGATCGAACGGATGCGTGCGATTTTTTTTATCTTAATTTTAAGGATTTTTGTGATCTTACGTGATGACATGATCGACACTCCTAAATCTATTTACGTAATAAATAAATGGAGCCTAGTTATATTTATTGTTTTTTTACAAAAATATGCCATTTCTGGATAGTAATCTTTGATAGAGAAAAAACACAACATAAAATAGCAAAATAAATAAATTATATTTACATTTAACACCATACAATTAGGTAATACTACCAGGTACAATCATAATAATACTTACATAAAAATACAAAAAATACAATATATTTGTAGTAAAGTAAGTATATAATCTATCTACTATTGAGATAAATAATAATAATTCGAATCAGTCTAATATACCTATTATTATAATCGTTGCTTATTTTTTTCGGTATCTACACTTTATTTTTTTATTTCATGATTTAGAGACCTACATCAATTTACGATCTCAATTTTCCAAAACCTTCCTAAGTCCTTTTGTGAAAGAACCCACCAAACAATCTTGATCCTGATTGGACATGCACGACAATGTTCGTCCTGTTTGGTCCACTTACTAACTCCGGTGTTACCCAAGGCATTTAAAAGATCTCATATCAGTAGGCCTACTCCTTTTTTTTAAAACGAAATTCATGAATTTTCGTTTACTTAAATTTCTTAAGTTTATGGTTTTCTAATTATTTTATGGGTAAGCATAAAAAGTTCGAATCTATTGACGATTTTTTGGAACGAGTGGATTAAATAGATGTTCCTGACTCTGACTATCTTTTTTAACTGTGTATATAAGGATTTGAGCAAATATATTTATAAATTGTTTCTATGTTTTAGACCTTGTTACTTGGTCCTACAACTCTTAAAAGGCTACACTTTCGCGGAATGGAGACAGTCCCGTAAATACAAATAAAAAAAAAATATTTTAAGGCAAATGACGTCTTTCACTAGTGATCTAAAGACGTAGGTACAATTTTTAAATACAACAAATACATTGACCAAGAATTTTCAAGCCCAACGAGGTATTACTGACGAAAAGAAATGAAGAATGTATATTTATACCTACCTAGAAAATTAATACTATCAACAAATAAAACTAACGAGTCTATACAAAAATACTATCTACATAAGTATTACAAATATTACCTGGCTAAAATAATTTACTATCAAGAATAAACAAATATTTTACAGAGAGGAAACATTACGGAGTAAATGCAAGTTATTTGGTATCAGAATATCCATGGGACACTTTACACTAATAGTCATCAAAGAAGTCGCCACCATCATCGTCGTAATCATCATCCTCAGCTCCGGGAGGCACAAAGGCACCATTCATCACATCCTGAAGGGGCTCGTGGAAGCCCAGAATTTTTGCAAAACCGTACACTAGTCTCATCACTACAAGTCTCGTGAAATCCACAGGAGTCGTCTCCTTTCTTTGCAGAGTGAGCTGCTTATCCGTCGGATAATCCTTAATTTTACTACTTTTCATCTCACACGGCGACAGCAACAAAAATACCGCGAAAACTACGAAATATACACGCGCCATTTTTATTTTTATTTCCCGCTAAAATAACTGTCAAACTTCGAAACGTTCAAGTTTTATCCGATTAAAATTTTCGTTTAGAAATATTATTGCATTATTTTGTTGTTTTTGACCGACTTGCGTGTTGAAAAGTGAAGAGGCAACTAACGGAATGTTGGCGCACGGGCGAATGAAGTCGGCGGTGTGCTGCCGATACTATTGTATGTCATGCCAATGAGTATATGGATAACTGTCTTAAAACGCGACGGTGGCGACCGATCGCAAAGAAGCATTTACAGTTAGTTAAGCATATTGGGCCGGTCGGTGAAAAGGAATCTGATTTTACGCGAAATGATAGGTACCTACCTGCGGTACGGTGGTTGCAAGTTACCTACTCGTCATTTATGAAAGTGAGACTTCACCGAAAGTTTCGTTAATATGTACCTATCTTTTTACTTTTATTATTCACGAATTTTGAAAGGCTTTTCCTTAACAATATTTGTCTTATCACTAGATTCTTCTAGACTGTTTTTACCTTTACCTAAGTAGTTGCTTGAAGGCAGGCACGCGTTAACAACACCAGGAGGCCAATTCATGTATTTAAAGCAGTACAGTTGAAGTGCAGTTGCAGTTAAGTTTCGATTAAAACGGCCATTTTCGTATTCTTGTAACTTTGGGATCGATCTCAAAAACGCTTGAGCACCGTACTAAAATGTCGTTAATTGCGCTCTCGAGACGCATACTTGAGGCAAGCGTATTTGATATCGATCTCAAAGTTACAAGAATACAAAAATGCCCGTTTTAATCGAAACTTAACTGCAACTGCACTGCTTTAAATACGTGAATTGACTCCCTGGAATATCCACTCGCACGCACGACCTTGTAAAAACCCTTATGATATCGTCGTGCTCACGACAACAACCTCATCTATTACTCACTTCAGATTATCTAGGTCTCTGAATGACAAAGATCATGTCACGACTAAGAACGAACGCCTAGATTTCTGCAAGCCTCACGCATTCTGAACACGGGCGACAGCAAAAAAAACCTTGCTATTTACTTTGCCATTTCCGACTTGAAAGGTAAGTAGTTTTTGGAATTTGCTCTACATTTTGTTGGTATGAAACTAGGTTTTTCTTGCGGCATTTGAAACTAGTTAGGTCAGTAAACATGTTTCATTAAACATGGTGTCATTGTCTTTTATAGCAGTGTATAAGTTCTACGTATGGTGTTATTATGGTAACCGTATTGTGTTAGTATCTTTATGAGATTACTGGCTGTCCCGCGCAACTTCGATTGCGTAAATTTTCCTCGTTTTTGCAACATTTCTCATTGCTGCTCCGCTCTTATTAGTTGTAGCGTGATGTTATATAGCCTTTAGCCTTCTTCGATAAATGGGCTATCCAACAGAAAAATATTTTTTTTAATTCGGATCAGTAGTTCCTGAGATAACCGCGTTCAAACAAACAAACTCTTCAGCTTTATAATATTACTAGCTGTCCCGCGCAATTTCGCTTACGTAAATTTTCCCCGTTTTTGCAACATTTCCCATTGCTGCTCCGCTCCTGTTAGTTGTAGCGTGATGTTATATAGACTATAGCCTTCTTCGACAAATGGCCTATCCAAAAGCAAAAAATGTTTTCAATTCGTATTAGTAGATCCTGAGATAAACGCGTTCAAACAAACAAACAAACTCTTCAGCTTTATAATATTGTGATGAGATGAGATGAGATTATGACTTACCGAAAGGTACCTACTTAATATCTACAAAGCGGTTTAACACAAAGACATAGATCTGGACAGTGGCGTATCGAGGATTTGGTTTTGAAAGGGCTCGACCCTGCTAAGGCTTACTTTATTAAAACCTGTTTAATTAAGGAGCTTGTCCTTGAGACTACTACTCATGAGTAGTAGTCTCAAGGACAAGCTCCTTAATTGTTATTAAAACCTGTTTTATCATAGTTTACAGACTATTTAGGTACGACACAACTTTCGTAGTTTATTTAAGGAACTGGAAATGGGCTAGAACACGAAATTATTTAATACGATTGGGCAAAAAAGAGGAAGGAATTCGGCCCACTGTCTGTCCGGCAAAAGAACGATGAAGAACATGCGTATTCATTTCCTACCGATCAGCATTTGGCGTGCCGATGTGCGATCATTCATATAATAAAGTATATTTACCTAGTTTCAATTTCACGGTAGCTTGTAAGAAACAAATTGTTTTTTTTTTTAACGTTATACCTTCGCGGAGCTGTGTAAATTAAGGCTGCTTCGTTTGCTAATATTTTCCCTTCTATAAGAGGCATGGCCATCGCCAGAATTTTCTAAGTGCAATACAACTATACCCCACGGAAAAAAAAAACTCTTTAAAAATAACCAAGAAACCCACCGTAATCGTGTGTCATTGTGACACTTTTGATATTTTTTTATATCTATACTAATAATATAAAGCTGAAGAGTTTGTTTATTTGTTTGTTTGTTTGTACGCGGTAATCTCAGGAACTACTGATCCGAATTGAAAAAATCTTTCACTGTTGGATAGCCCATTTATCGAGGGAGACTCTTTAACATCACGCTACGACCAATAGGAGCGCAGCAGCAATGAGAAATGTTGCAAAAATGGGGAAAATTTACGTAGACGAAGTTGCGCGGGACAGCTAGTAAATACATAATACGAAATAAATACCTAACAGACTTATAATTACGACAAGTGGATGCAAGTGGTATACCCTTGCACCCTGCTGCCGATGCATGTTAGGATGGTCATGCAGTTTATTCAATCTTTACTTTTGAAGATTTGGCAGGCAAGGCAGGCAAATATACCTATCAGCACACACATTTTTTTCACATACCTAAGTAAGTAAGTATTACAAACAACACAATTCCGAAAGTAGATACAGAAGGTGATAATCTAAGATCCGGTCTAAGAAATATAAACCCTCATGTTTTGTTTGATCCTAACAGAGATTATATTGATACATTTTGTCTAGTCTAGATTGATAAAAAGCAATGGACAATGGAGTATGGACAAGCCCGTGCGAACTGGCGCATGCGCGGTGCGCTCAAAGATGTCTGCCGCGCAAGCATTTCTAAGCGCAGCTCTCTATTTACCATTAAGACAAGATTTTGACAGTTCGCACTGGGCTTGCCGCATAAACGGAAAAAAGAACGTGAATAAGGAGACCTGATATTTAAATTTCAGCGTGCCTCGAATAAATTTTTATAATTTTTTTGCGAAATAATTTTGCGAGCATCTGGCTCAGTTTGAGAGCCGACCAAATAATTCGCGTTATTATTTTTTTCACTCCTTAAATATAAATTAAAACTCACAAAAACTCAAAATGCCTCAAGCGTATTTTTTGCAAAAAAAAATGGTTGGATTCTTTAAAAAATATAAGAGTTAATCGATTTAGCCCCGTTATCTCCCAGCCAGGTCTGCGGTTCTGTGCTTGGGAATTTTAGGGGAATGGAATTTTGTTCTGTTCTCTCGGTATTTTACACTGCACGCTTACGTAGACATTGCTTTAACAAAGACATTAACGCCAAATTGGATAAAATGAGCAAGATGCGTGTACGCCGACACACTCACTTTTACTTTGATCGATATATCATGGTTTACTGATTGATTAATTACCCATACTTACTTAATAATCTGACTATATTTTTCCTATTCACTATTTTGCAAAAACAATGTAAAAACTTGAATCCAATGACAGATGTCACAGTGACGTGAATAGGATTCAGACATTTTAGTTACAAAATTATCGTTAAATTTAAATTATTTTAAATGCAAATGTGGTAGGTAATTGAAATATGAAATTGAATAGCTATCTAAACATGTTATTAAACTTGTTTACCTACTGGTCGTTAGTATATGGAAGATATTTAATAATGATGAGTCTTTTTACACTGTAATAGAAGCCTGTCTGTTTGGCTGTCTACAAGGATCTTTTACCACGTGGCCAAAATCAGAATGAACTATTTAAAAAAAAAAGAGAACTAACGCCGCCATCTTGTAAAGCATTTAGGTATGTTAAGTCGTTCAAAAGAAAATACATTAGGGAAGGAAGAAATCACTTGGAAGCGTGTTTTATGTTTGATGTAGGCACATTCTAAATTTCTACATTTCTTGTAATAAAAATAATACCAAGGCACTACGATAGTACAATTTCTTTTTTAAACATTAGCTAAAAATCCGGTAATAAATCTAAAATTAAAATACACAGTAATTAAGAAGCTTTCGTGTCATTCAACGCAATTACACAGAAAGAAAAAAATGTAAAACGTATAAATTGAACGTATTTACATGTTTAGAGACGAGCTACATCACATAGCGTCTAGTTTTTTCTTTTCTTACTTAGTTTTTACTTTTTAACTTTAATAAATTTTTTTGTTATACTGGCTAGCTATACATAGCGTTATTTTTTTTTTTTCTTATCTATTTTCACTTAGTTTTTACTTTTTAACTTGAACAATTTTTTTACGGTTCCGTAGCCAAAATAGCAAAACGGAACCCTTATAATTTCGCCATGTCCGGCCGTCCATCTGTCTGCAGCAGACTGTTAGTGCTAGAAGGCTGTAATTTTGCATCGATAGACATATTACTTACGCCAACAAAATGGAAGAATAAAATCTTGTGCAAATTTTTGTTAGAGTCAAGTATCGCCCCTACCAGCTAATTGTTTAAATAGATAGAGAAATTAGAAGGAAAACTATCACAGCTAAGTTTAGTAGGCTTTTTATGTTCACGAGTAACAGCTGATTAAATGAGAAGTAACAACATTTTCGTACAAATTCCATTGAAAATGATTATTAAGTAACGTTGTAAGTATAAAACAAAAACAACAGAAAACCCACTTCTTTTGTGACTACGGAAACCTACATTGTGTGTGGCCCGACATGCACTTGTTCGAGTTTTTTCCTCTTTTAATTTAACAACACTTACCTTGTCGTCGGTTGATATTTCTTAAAAAAAATCATTCATCATTCATCTATATAACTATTTCTGCGCAGAGGTAGAGTAAGCAATTGTAGGTAGGTGTCATCAGCCAGATGGACCGACGACCTACAGAAGGTCGCTGGAATGAATTGGATACGGAAGACGGAGGACGACGTAAGTTCGGAGAGGCAAGTATGTAAGGTCCGTGATGTCTAGCAGTGTACCTACCCATACAGGCCTATTGATTGATCTCTATCCATTTACTTTTTATTTCTCACGTAAAATATTAGCCGCGAAATAAATCAATTCGAAAATAATCTTTTGTGGACAACCGCAAAAGTATATTATACTTTTCGTTCCATTTATTATTTCTACTTTTAAAGTTTACGGTGTTTACATATTAAGTATCTCACATTAAATCACCTCTTGTGACGTATATACGTCTTTAAAAAGTGTATAAAACTCGTATTTTCCAAATCACGACTATTTAATATAACTAGAGTTATGACACCAAATGAATGAAAATAAATACAGTTAGGTATAAAAATATAGAAAATTGTAGCATGTAAGCTTACCTTTTTGGTAAGCTTACATGCTACAATTTTCTATGTTCTTACCTTTTTGGTAAGCTTACATGCTACAATTTTCTATGTTCTTACCTTTTTGGTAAGCTTACATGCTACAATTTTCTATGTTCTTACCTTTTTGGTAAGCTTACATGCTACAATTTTCTATGTTCTTACCTTTTTGGTAAGCTTACATGCTACAATTTTCTATGTTCTTACCTTTTTGGTAAGCTTACATGCTACAATTTTCTATGTTTTTATACCTAACTGTATTTATTTTCAAATTGAATTTAAATCATCAAATTATAGGTACCTACTTACCTATAGTGGGTCTTAAAATTAGTTTTTCCCTTAATGCATTTCGAAAAAAACGGCCTAATGGGCACATAAAGCCGTGATTGTGGTCCGTTTCTATGTAAAGGAAAGGTTTACGAGATGACATGATTATGGGAGAATGCTTATATTTTAAACGATAGTCAACTGTATATTGATATTAAATTTATTTATTTTATGTACCTGTTGTCTTACTCAAAATGTTCTTCTTTTATTATTATATATTATACAATATAACACTACCGAAGGATCATCTTGTACATCCCGGTGTCCAAAATGATCCCTGCGATATGGGCAAGATGATACTGGGGATATTGTTGCTTCATCTTTTAGAATACGAAGTCATAGGTAGGTCCACAAAACTTCAATCACTACACTTTGAGAATAAATAATCCTAATGTTATTTATGCTGTCGTTTTTGGCATACACAACATGTTTCATTATATGAATCCCTTGCTCACAGGGGCAAGGGATCGATAAAATGTTGTAAATAAAAATACAAGTACTTTTTGGCAAATGTTTCTGTGCTGTTTAAATCTTCTGTGTCTTCTTCGGATAAATCTTCGAAATATTAGTTTTTTTTTCATCTGATTGACAATTTTTATGCCAAAATCTTCCCCTTTCTTTTTCCTCCCCTTTGAGTTTGTTTTATATTTTGCTTATTTGTATTCTTCTCTTTTGTTGATTTGTATTTTTATTTGTTTCTTCTTCTAAACAATTATACGATAGATTCAAACACACAACGTGTTTGAATCTAATCGTTTTTTTCAAATGTCTTTTTCCGCTCACTACCTATGGCAAAGGATGTTTCTTGGCAGGTGTAACACAAAAAGGTTCATAATGACTACCGTTAAGGATCAAATGCGATACACTTCGATGTTCGATTTATTCGAAGCAATTTATCAGCCTTTTACGATCCATTCCCGCGATTTATTTTATTTTTATACTTTTATTAAAGTGATCTCCACTTTAACAAAAGTATATTACAATTTAAATTGCATAGTAGCATGGTGTGGTGGCGATGGAGCATCGGGTACTACGTTTGTCCTATAAAAAAGCGAAAAAAAAAATCGTTACGGCTCGAACGGGGGTCTTCTGGTTTCTGGACCGCCCGATTTCCCACCTGAGCTATAATAACATTGTAAATGGTGGCGAAATTTACCTTTGTATCCTAACGTTATTGTAGCAGTTTTTCATTGCTCTCCCTCCGTCTTACAAATTTTCGATCAGGGTCACGTGACCTGCGAATTTTCGCACAGGGTCATGTGATCCTGACGCAAGTCTATTTTTTTTTACCCATGACAAAAAAGTGCACAACGCCGCTAAAGAAGTTTCCACTTAAAAAAAATATATTTATAGCGCCTATAGTTCTGCTGCAAATTAGAGGGATCATGTCACCTCAACGGTTCATCTCATTCACATTTCCCCTATCTATGGATATGAATGGCATTCGGGAGGCAAATTATCTTCACAAAGCTAAACGAACCTACTTACATCTTTCAGACTCCTTGCCATCATTAATCAAACCAGCCCATCATAACTGTTAAATGAACAATTCTATGCTTTTGATTAATTATTCCGCTAATCGTTTGGTAACGGTCGACCGAATCATTTATCAAAAGCTAGTCTGAGAGTATAGTTATTAGTGACTCTATGTTAGGTATGTACCTACTTCATATATAGTCTATTGCATTACGAAGTTCCTTTTGACCCTTCTGAAAACTCTGTCTTCATCAAACACATTATGTTAAAAGGGACTTCTTCTTCTTTTGGCAATGTAGCCAATGTGTTGGCTAATTCTGCCAATGTCAAGTGTTAGCTGTTTTGTCACATGCTCTTTGGTTTAAAAGGGACTTCTTATTGGAGTTGTGAAAACGGCGGGAAACTTATCTGTTATAATTGTGTCAAGTCGTCTACGTGGTAAATCAGGCCCGAATCTTCAAGTACAATAAATTATGGGCGTACCCATTTGCAAAGATGTAGGACCACAGTCCTCATCTGGTCAGTGTTTTGTCAATCATACCACCTAACCCCCTCCCCCTCTGCCCTGAAATTAGGAAAACCTCCACCGAAAAATAATCATTAGTAGGTCTAGGTACACCCATGCAACTAATGTAAAAACGTTAACCTATTTGTCACTGGCAGAATTTAGCCGATAAATAATAATTAACATTTATTTTCCACAGAATCAGCATAAGTGCTAAATATACATTTCTTGCAGCACCTGAAAAAGGTACTAAGTCCTGTATTTTCTTACTTTAAGGTCAACAATTGTACACTTAGTTGTGCAAATAAAGTATTTGATTTGAATTATAAATAATAAGGAAGACTCCGTAATTGGAATAAAGGAATAGATAGTTCAATATTAATTTTATATCTAAGTGCTTCTATATATGACAAATTAAATGATCCCTGTCAACTCGAACGAAACAAAGTGTGGATCGCCTTTAAACAAACACTTTCGTTCGTCACGCTCGTTTTCCTACCCGATGCATTTTAACTGGAACACTGTGTACGCTATTTGTTAACATTAACATTAATCTTTCTAATGTTTTCAAACACAGAGAAACACAGTGTTGGATAGAATATCGTTATTAAATTTGATGAGTAGGTACATAATTGGAAGTGTTAAGTGACAAGCGCATGAAAACAGAGTAAGTCTATTGTTATTTAATTATCTTGGACAATTAAAACATTCTCGTAGTAGTTAAATATGTAGGTCGTTAGTATTTTTATGCCCGATAGCATTTGTTTCCTGCATGTATTGTCTTCAAAAATGAATGGCCAGAGTTTTAAAAATGGCGATAAATTAAGCTGTCAATATTTTCACAGCACTTGAAAGTACTTATGAAAACATGAACATGTAATGCAATAACGTTGATTAATTAAGACAACTTTGTATGCTGCCAAAATAAACAAACTACAGAGGCGAACATTAGTTTCTCTACAAGAAGAATTACCTAATACCCTGAGATGTGAGACAAATATTTTCCAATTAAATGAAATCAATACAGTTGCATTGATATGATTTGAAAACATTTTTTTCGGTTTCAGATTCAAACATTTTCTCTAGTTCACCATAATCAATAGTTGTAGTAGTTGTCCACTAGAGCAAATGTTTTCATTTTAAACACTGACAAGATTTCTACCCCGCCTCTGGTTTTGGAAAAACTTTGACTAGATACAGTTATCTAAACTAAGTTGGCCGGATTGAACATGGCGACAAGTGACCGCGTAGATGTATTTTTTGTGAAGTAAATGGTAAAAGAAAGCGGCGGGCGGGGGCGGTATCTAAACCCATTGATGGATAGACCTGAACCGCGCCATCCCTTTCAATTAAAAAGTAAATATTGACTGCAAAGCGTGAAAGAGAGAAAAAACTCGTGCGGCCTATAACAGGTATTGTCCACAAAGTGGTGTTTAAGTTTATGGCAATCTAGCCGTTTTAACGGCTAATTTCTGCCAGTGTCAAGTATTTATGCGCTTATTACATGCACAAAGTCTCGTTCTTAGTCAATTATCACGTATTCAAATCATTTTTTACAAGTTAAACTCGGAGCTGTAAAAATAATGGCCGGTCAGTTTGCCGCCATTTTTACAACTCCTAGCCATAGTTATTCTAGCGCAACATTTTCAACGAGTGTCAAACGTCAAAAATAGTAGCTTCATTTTTTTTATAGTCTTACTTATTAATCAAAGATTCTTTAGTATTGACTGTAACTGTTCTAAATTTAAACTTTTATGAAGTATTTTTTATATTGTTTAATTGAAATTTTGTTAGTACTTTTAATCGATTAAACATAATTAACCGTTTTCGTACCTAAGTAATTTTAGGGTCGCATCTCTATAACATGTGCGAAAATGTTATGAACCTAAATTCAATCCGGCCAAACTACTTACTAAACTAAAGTAGGTACATAGGTACGACTCTCACCAACCTAACTAAACAATACATCAGGACAAAGGTAGGTAGAGACTCTACCTAGAGTTAGGTACTTTATTTTAATTAAGATCTATAGAAATCTTCAACAATTGACTAATAGCTTTTTGTGACACCACAAAACGAGGTAAGTAGTCCTAACAATAGATAGGAATAGGTAGGTATTTGAAAGTTTAAAAATAGTTTGTATTTTTACAGCGAACTCTTTTATTGCATCGTCTGCTATTTAAATTACCCGCCATAAATCATTCCAAATTTAAAAAAAAGATGAAGGACGAATACGAACAGCCAGTAAATAACAATAGACAATTAATAAGGATTGCGATTTCTAATCGATGCATCCGATTCTCGATTAGGAAGTGCAAGTGTCACATTCGGTGAAAGTCGCTTTATATTGTACTTATGTGAACCGCACCTTAGCCTGGTTTCGATTTACATTTTCGTAAGTTGAACCGGTTTATGATGTAATCGACCCTTACAAATTTTAGTTTTTAATCTTGATAATAAAACTATTTTGAGTGTAATATGTAGGTAAATGTAAAATCTATCAAAACCGAGTCTTAGACATTGCAAATGTGTACTTATAGGAATTACATTGCGCTGTGTGTTTATACAAATATCTAAATCTAAACTTAAAACTAGCTTATCTTAGAAAATTGCGACAGACAGGCTCAGCATATTGCTGTGTTGCGGTGAACCACATCACAGCGCTGATTTTCAGTGTGAACCTTCTGGGTCACCTTAAGTTATCCTTTTAATAGGACCTCGCATATCTATATCTATACTAACATTATAAAGCTGAAGAGTTTGTTTGAACGCGGTAATATAATCCGAATTAAAAAAATCTTTCACTGTTGGATAGCCCATTTATCAAGGAAGGCTATAGGCTATATAACATCACGCTACGACCAATAGGAGTGGAGCAGCAATGAGAAATGTTGCAAAAACCAATAAAATTTACGCGGGACAGCTAGTATACCTATATATTGCTTACGCAAACATTTCCTTGACGGTAAAAAATGTTTCACATTTCTAAGAAACATTTAAACAGTTTGATTTTTATGATATTTCGAATGTCAAATTATGTAGGTATGATGGATTTTTTGAGTCTCTACTTTGGCCTAAAAACCTACCTACAAGTAAAAGTATCTATTCGTCCAACCAACTGTGGTTTTCGCAAATTATGTGGTTGCCTTGCGGTATTTACAGAAAAATGGATACGTTTTTTAGGGTACCGCAGCCAAAATGGCAAAAACGGAACCCTTATAGTTTCGTCATGTCCGTCTGTCTGTCTGTCTGTCCGTCCGTATGTCACAGGCAGTAGTAGTAGCCGCTACTTAGTTTGATAGCTAAATATTAAAATAAATATTTTTAGGGGGGCATTCCATACATGTAATTTTTCTTCAATGTGTTGCTGATCATTTGACAGGTCTGATAGAAACATTTTGATATTTCTAATAAACTTTTTTGATAAAGTGAATATTTTAAAAAATTATCGCTCCATAAATTACATAAATTGCACCCCTTTATCTTGAGAACCGTGTCACCAAAAAATATAAAAAGAGAAAAAAGTCAAAAAACTTTAAACTAAAGTTATATTGGACATAATCGGATATACCATCAGTTATTGCCGAAAAACTGCGTATCTCATATACGCAGTTTTTCGGCAATAACTGACAAAAGGCCTAAGTGAGATTGTAAACCGTTCTCATAAAATAGAGTATAGTACCTACTCTATATCATGTAGGCGTACTATATAATCTATAACACATCGTACGCTAAAATACCCTTTTTTTCACAATGTTTACTATATCTTAGATTTAGAATGTTTGGAGTCGCACAATTCTTTTAAAAACAATGAAACATTGTTATGTGCTGCAAAAAGCAGCAAAAATATTTAAAATAAACTCTTTTCTATTAGTTCATACTCTATATTTACCCCCTTTGAAAACAGATATACTCTATTTCTTCTAATAAAACTTGGCAACCCGCGTAAGTGCCATGAACTCTTCTCCTGGTGCAATTATTCAAATCTGCTCCGGAACCCTACACTGAGCATGGTCCGACATGCTCTTGCCCGGTTTTTATCATTGAATCGACTAATAGGTCTAAATCAAATCACTGGGTCTTGAAGACAATATTGTTTTAAGAGGTTTTAGAATTTATTTGAAAATAAACACAGATAATATAATACTATACAAAATAAATAAATAAAATAAAATATGCTTTTATTGCTATTTTCCAATAATTTACAATACAATATACATTTATTACTGACAATTGGTTTTTCCAAAAACAGCTTATCCTTCGACAAAGGCCTCCTCCAATGACTTCCACCTAATCCCTGTCTCCTACAAGTCCCGTAGAGCTCGAGTTTCTTGAAATCCTTTATTATTTCTTGTCACAAAAGAAACCAAAACGCAAATTTTCAGCTTCCCAAGGGTTTGGGTTGGGTATTTATTTATGAGTGAACAGAGCTTGTATTATGGAAACCAGACAACTGATAAACATACTTATATATTTCTAAATACATACATATTATTGATAAATAACACCCAGACACAGAATAAACCAACGTGCTCATCACACAAAGTTTTATCCTGGGTGGGGATCGAACCCACGACCTCTTGAGTAGCAGTCGGAAACACTCCCACCGCGCCACAGGCAGTCGACTTTTATTTATAATTGAATAGTAGGGCAGTAGCTACCGATCAGCCATATCAATGATTCGGCCCCCAAGCCTACAGGACACCCGAATGTCCGTAGCCATTCAATGCCAGCGACAAACTTGTGCTATTGACCTACTTTGACCGTCTGGGCTTTCAGACACCAGACTCCTCAACAAATATTGCTACCTAGCCTACGTAGATAAGGCAAGTTGCGCTCCTGATTAATAGACACATCACATCTAGCTGATCTAGCAGTGTACCTAGTGATGATGAAACAGATAGCCCCTGCATAAAAAACAAAGGCAATTATCATTCAATCAACAACAGGAAGCTATCAAACTAAGAAAAGCGCACACCGCAATAATAGATTTGCTTTTGTTCGTATCAGATGTAGGAGAAAATAATTAATATCCGTTTTTCTTTAAGGCCAGTGGTTATAAACATTACAAAATTGATTCTTTAGGGTTTGGATTAACGACTTAGCTTAACAATTATCATGCAGGTATTACAACTTTCTAAAGAAGATAAAACGTCCAGAAGGAATTATCTGTATGACTTTATTTGACCTGCTTATACCACGCTAGCCAGACGGGTTGGTATAAGGTTTAATTCTAAGTTATTTAAAGTTTGGTTGCGTCTGCTGGATTTTTGTATATATTTTATATGTGGGCTATATTTGCCGAAGGAAGTGGAGACCGCAACTCAGTAAATGTAAGGTAGGACGACGCGCGACGCCCAGCCTGAATTACCGACGACGATTTTAAGAAGGTCGCTGGGATGTATGAAATTGGCGTAAATTAGGAGAGGCCTATGTCCAGCAGTGGACCGATACGGGCTGATTGATATCTGAATTATAGTAAATACCGTATCAAAATTCTTTAAAGAGTACCTAATCAGGTACATGCAGCCGTAGGCTTTTGATGTATATTATCCACGTAACGAAGATAAGGAACTTAATGCTATTATTTTATTATTAGATATAAATTATTATTGAAAACTCAAGAATTGCAAAAGGCACGTAGCATGATACCGAAATCGATAAAACTATGCTGTCAAATTGTACATTTCCTTTCATAAGCTGAATTCAAATAACAGCCAACATTGTTTTATTTGAGTGTATTTGTGCCTTTACGTACACAACAATATAAATGTACCTAATAGAACAATAGAACTTTAAGAGCAACCCGATGAAACTGTTGACAAAGACATATTGGACGTTTATACAAGTCCGGTCACGATTTCGGATGGATCAAATCATTGGCATTCAATAGTCACCAATTGTGTGAACAGCAAGACTCTACAACCGGTCAGCGATGAAACTCTCGGTTCTAGCAATAAACCTGCATAACATTTCTCATTGTCAATTCACATTATGCCCGCCATGTAGAGCTGACATTAAAAAGAAAGTGTAACACATCGGATGTAATGCTCGTGTAAAACAATGTGTCTTTTTGTTTAACAGATGTGTGATTTGTGTGAAGTGAGAACAGATTAACATTTAATGGATTTATATGAACGAAAGAAACTTGTGGTTCTGAGAAATGATGAAATTTGTTATGAGATAGATCTCTTTAACGTCATGAATACATCAGTAGAGGAAGAACAGGACCTGGGTCCTTAATCACTATCTTTTTTTTCGTTGTCGTGTCAAGCCCGCGTTTTTAACTGTCAAAATCTTGTCATAATGGTCATTAGAGAGCTGCGCTTTGAAATGCATCGCGCATGCGCGCTGACATTACGGACAAACGAAAAAAATCATAGTGAATAAGGACCCAGCTCTTGGATTCCTATCGCCGTTAGCCTAACTCATGGGCGTATCCAAAGGAAGGCGGGGATACGAGACTTTAAATCACCCCCCAAAATTGCGAAAAGGTACACTGTAATCAATTTTGCCGGCTTTTTAGCCAATTGTCTCACTTAAAATCCGCCCCGAACTTACGAAAAAACTGTACTAGAATAACATCTATAATAATATTATAAATGCGAAAGTTTGAATGTATGGATGTGTGGATCGAGGGATGGTGAAATTGGAACATATATAGATTATAGTCTGGAAAACAATGTGATAACATAGGCGTTTTATCCTGGAAAAATGTTTCCGTGGGATAATTTGCTTTCCAAAATTTTCACGAAATGAAATCGCAGGCAATAGCTAGTTTTTACAAAAAAATAGAATGACAAATTACTTGTTAAAGGAAGGCGGAAAAATGTTTCATTTAAAATAGTGTATGAAGTGCCTTTCCGTAATTATTACAGAGTTTTGTTAGAAATATATCCAATTCAGAAGTAAAAAGTTCATCACAGAGTAAAGTGTTAATCCTGCTTACAGTAACAAGAACAGAAGTAAGTGCATTGAACGGAATACCACAGCATCTTCGTGGAAGTATAATGTCCTCTGTTCCTGCCTCTATTAAGCTTGCGTTGTGTAGGGACTAAATCTGGTTTTACAAATGAGGATTTATTACCAGAACGGCCAAGGCAAACATTGTAAAAAAACTTCTAGTGTCAACAACCTAGGTAATACCACAATCTTGTGTGGATGTTGTATGTACTTCCAATACAGTAAATTGTGAGACTGTATTTTGACAAAAGAGTTCCGTATACAGTTCCTTACTTTTTTAAATGTCCTCATTGGGGTACCTACCTACAAGCCCTGTACAATCCAATATTATACAATGAGGGTGTCCTAAAATGAATAACACCCTCCAAAACAAAAAAAAATCTGCCTGCAAATTTCTATATTTTTTATAACCTTGACGTTTAGGTAACCAAATATAAAAGATCTTCAATCGAAAAAATAGGTGCTTCTTATGCAAATATTAACAGCAAAGAACATAATGAGAAACACTTAAACAACACAATAACATCAAAAGATACAGTATTTTTTAACTAACCACGGATAGAATTGACTTGATGTTATCACCTTTCCATTAGCGTAAAACATTAAGAGCGGAAGGTTTTCTTTTGACAGAGATGTTCTATGACACGTTATAGTATACATAATTATATTATAATAAATAGGTCACATACTTATCCGTATTTCTAGTCACTCGATTTTGATAAAATCAACTTTTGAACCGCAGTGCATTGTGACGATTTATTCTGATGACATTCCAAATGTAACTCTATGATGTTTGACATAAAGTTTATTATCCTACTGTGTTTTACATTTATGAATACTGTGGATGCTGCGAAACCTGAGAGGGATTAGGATGAGCTCGTATATTTGAAACTGTTGTTCCGTTATATTTGTGCAAGATGAACGGTCTGAATTATTAGGCTACTCAGGCTGATTGTATATTAATGATCCAATTAGATGTGTCTAAGTATTTGGTAATGTTAACTGTTATTTTATATATGACGCTGACTGTACAGAGCAAAAAGCTCCTATGTGCTTAAAAAATGGGATGTCATAACTTTCCTAAGAATTAAATACGTTCGAAACAATGGCTTGTAGCCATTCGTAGAGATCAGTTTACGTATATAAATAACTTTTAATTTTAAAATCACAATTTTTCACACACATTAGGTAGGTTTTTAAATTAAACACTGAAAAACTATTAGTGGAACTGTGCAGAAACTATGTTTAGACTGCGCGCAGGACCTCTTGTCATAGTAGCGCCAACTAGTGGCGTAAATTTTCGTGACCTCATTGACGCATACATAGAATACGAAACGTAATCATAATAATCTTATTCATAATCATCATTTACAACATGGGTTAATTAGAGGTCTTATAAATCTATACTAATATTATAAAGCGGAAGAGTTTGTTTGTTTAAACGCGCTAATTTCAGGAACTACTAGTCCGATTTAAAAAAAAACTTTGTTGGATAGCCCATTTATCGAGGAAGGCTATAGGCTATATAACATCACGCTACGACTAATAGGAGCGGAGTAGCGACGAGAAATGTTGCAAAAACAGGGAAAATTTACGCATACGAAGTTGCGCGGGACAGCTAGTTATAGGTAAAAAGAGAAGAATATTGATTATTCAATATATTACAGTTATCAAATTATTTATCATTTTTATCGTACATATCTCCATTACTTATCATCAATAATAATCTTAATTATAAATACAAGAATAACAATAATAAATTAATGTCAAATTATGATGTAAAACAAGTTATTAAAATGAAATAATTATAAATACAAGACGTCAAGGAATATTTGGTTTGCACACAATATTATTCCATGAGGAAATCGAAGCCCTTGTACAGCAATTAGCAGTAGATATAATCTGTCAATTAAAAAAATTCTCGCCTAAATTTAAAGTCCATTGACCACACTAGAATATAACTGACAAAATTTAACTGCATAATCAGCTGGATTGCCATCACTTAAAAAGAAAAAGAAGGAGAATCAATCCAAAAACTGTACCGTCCTTTTCACACGTTCAGGTTTCAATCCAGCGCCGGGAATCCGATCGCCGGCTACCCGGTAGCGAATTTCTGGCGACCGGACCGGACGGTGAAACACAACACGTGAAAGCATTCACTTCGCGCCGGATATGAAAAGGACCTAAGTTTTTAAAATCCAGCATTACAATTTACTTAACCCTAAAAAGCGGTTCTATAAGTAATAGTGCTAATGACCATAGAAAAGAGGTCTATTTACCAGTCGTATAGACTAGTTATAATATAAGTAGGTACCTGGAAATTATGTTGTGTCTATGTAATTACATAGACACAACATACATGCGTGTTTTTGTGCATGTGCGATAATCTGGTTTATGGTCTGTAACTTTAAAGTTGTTTAAATATTAAGTACCCACTGTAAAAAAACTGTTCCTACTAAGTATGAATCAAAATATTTAAATATTTGATGTTTTAAATAGGAACTTAAAATGCAGGTAGTGGTAATTATTTAGGTAGGTACTTAGCTAAATAAAAAATAATATTTTCTACCATTTGCTCATTATTGTCATCGGTTTTGGTCGCGTTAGATACAGTTTTGGTCAAAATAAATAATTTGACCCAATGAAAGATCAAAATACAAATTACATGGTTTGTATTTTAATCTATCTTTGAACGAAAATTATTTTAGGATCGCCAAAACAACTCACTACCGTATTTGTATGATGACATAATTTCCTGATGTTAAATCATTTATATCAGAGTCCGGACTCATTGCAGGCGATATTTTTTTTAAAGATTTAAGATTTTTATATCGAATACAACAATGACCGATACCACAGATAATATAATACTGTACTATTACCGATACATAATATTATAGACGAAGAATATTTTTGAGAATTCCTCAGACGAACGCCCAACAAATTATTTTACACCAACCGGTGTAAAATCTATAATCTTATTATAAAGCTGAAGAGTTTGTTTATTTGTAGGTGTGGTAATCTCAGGAACTACTGATCCGAACTGAAAAAATATTTCACTGTTGGATAGCCCATTTATCGAGGAAGGCTATAGTCTAGATAACATCACGCTACGACCAATAAGAGCGGAGCAGGAATAAGAAATGTTGCAAAAACGGGAAAATGTACGCAGACGAAATTGCGCGGGACAGCTAGTATGTAAAATGTTTTCATTGTAATCTACTAGCCAAATACATTTCTATCAGCAGCACTCCCCATGTCGACGGTGGAAAGGCAAAATGTATTAACCACCATTTAGTAAAATGTTCAGGAGAAACGATTAAAGTGTAAATAATGTCATAACTTCTATGAAAATTTCCAAAATCACGGTATGATAACGACCACAAAAGTCATCAAATCGAGCTGAAAGTGAGACCGTTCGAAAGAGCTCGTTCTCCCGATTCCAAAGATATATATAACTCAATATCGCCATAAGTGGCAGTTAAAACATTTTGCCTTTCCACCATCGATGTGCTTTGGTGGTAGAACTGAAAAGATAAATTTCATTTTAGTTTTTATATTATGTTTAAGGGTAGATTACGCGATACAGGGTTCGGCTCCCTCAAAAATTTATATAGAAAACCTAAATATTAGGATACGAAAAAAATTGTGTCACTAGTCAAAGAGTTTTTCTAGTAGATGATATAAAGACATTTAGGAATATGTCTTAATATGATCCCGCAAATAAATCTTGAAGTTGCGGAAAAATGCAAAACGAGCATTTTCGTATTGTCATAGTCATGGCGTTCGTAATCTAACATACGGACGAATATTCAACTTTATTTTGACCTGCGCTCTTGCGCACTGTTAAATAATGGTTGTATGCGGAAGAGCGAGGCTGGCGATCGTGTCTCTCAGTGTAATGCCCCCTTAAGTTAACATACGTATTGTATTCGAAAGACAGTACATGCTTATTAAAGACTATAGCTGTCCCGCGCAACTTCGTATGCGTAAATTTATGCAACATTTCTCACTGCTGCTCCGCACCTGTTGGTCGTAGCGTGATGTTATATAGCCTATAGCCTTCCTCGATAAATGGGCTATCCAGCAGTGAAATAATTTTTCAATTCGGATCAGTAGTTCCTGAGATTACTGCGTTCAAATAAACAAACAAACTCTTCAGCTTTATATTACTAAAGATTTTGTATCTTTTTTAGGTAAGTAATGTATGCTTTTGGAAAGTAGAGCAAGCCTTATGAAGTAAGTAAATGCAAAAATGAAAGTGCGTGCCGCAGTGATTCTTAACATTAAACTGCAAACAAATATTTAAAGGATATTATTTTTGTTACAACAATAGAGCATCGAAATGCCTAAAGTAATGATAATGATACATTATCAATATTACCACCCCAGACGCAGATCTAAGGACAACATCACGCTGCAACTACGAAATACAATTCAATGAAAAATGTTGCAAAAACGGGGAAAATTAACCCAAACAAGGTTGCGCGGGTCATCTATTATACACTGAGAGAATTATTTATTTAGTGCTACGTACACAGCGACACGATCGCCGGCCTCGCTCTTCCGCACACAACCATTACTTCACAGTGTGCAGGAGCGCAGGTCAAAATAAAGTAGAATATTCGTTCGTACATATGTTATATTACGAACGCCATGTTATGGCAATACGAAAATGCTCGTTTTTGCATTTTTCCGCAACTTCAAGATTTATTTGCGGGATCATAAGACATATCCTTAAATTTCTTTATTTCATCTACTAGAAAAACTCTTTGACTAGTGACACAATTTTTTCGTGTATAAGGTTTTTAGGTTTCCTATATCAATTTTTGAGAGAGCCGAACCCTATTTCACTTAATCTACCCTTAACATCTTTTTTCCAGAGTGTTTTAAGAAGCACTATTGGCTGACTCTTAAGAAATTTTACTATAAAAAAATCTATTAACAACGTATAATTGAGTGCGATAAGGTATTAAGTCTTAAATAATCCTAATTGAAATACCTACCTACTGTTTAAAAGGTCGACGACATTATTACATAGAGGATCAATATTGTCCTAACCAATCTATGACAATATTAACATGATCAACATTGGTAATGCTTGGGGTCTTTCCATTATTTTTTTATTATAGACCAAGCGTTCTCAAACTTTTACGGCAATGGAATCCTTTGGGAACTCGAACCCACGATTGTAGTAGGGATCATACCCAACGAACTACGCCTGTTTATCACTGGCCTCACCTGGGCTTCTTGAATTTTTCAATATATTACAATTTAAGACAATTCTTTTGAAAAATTAAGTATTTATTCGAACGTTAAAATAATTAAAACCTGTTGCTGCGTCACCTGGTATTCTTTTAAATACCATGTTGCTTTGAAGTAATATTTATAGGCATTTTTTGCCAATTACTTTACAAATACAATAATTGCATTTTTGAAAATGCAATTATTGTATCATGTTGTTTGATATTTCCGTTTTATCGGACTGCAAGGAAGAGTTATGTTTTTCGCGTGTATCTTGTATGAATGTATGTGTGTATGTATGTAATATTCTTTATTCTCTAAAATCTATATCATACACACCACACGACGGCTTTAAACAATTATCGTCGTCATTAGATTCGTCTTGATCGCCCAAGTGTTCTTAGAAAAGTGACGTTTTAAACAAACAAACATGGCGGCTGTGAGATGTCAAAAACAAGAGGCATAAAATAAAGGTTTTTCCGAATACCGCAATATGGGTATATCCAAATAAAGGGGTCGCTGTAAGCATTCCAAAAAGGTTTATCATGATTATGACTATAATACTAAAAAAGTTAGTTAGCGACCATTATGTTAAATATTTGAGAACAATAATGTTCAATATTTGACAATAGTTGCTATAAAAGTTAGTTAATCCTACAACCACTAAAAAGTATTAAATAATCAAAAACGCACCTGCACAAAAAGATGGAAACAAGATCCTCTCTTCATAATGAATCTCAATGAACTTAGTAAAGTGCCTCCGACTTGTAATTTTTAATTGCTTGAAATCAGGCTGGATAAAAGAGAGTTGAAGTAGCATGTTCAAGGCATTCAGTCTACTTTTGTAATGTTTAGACTCTATATTATAACATACTTAAAAAACTTTCTAAAAGTAAAATAAAGAAAAAGTACAATCTCTACAACTTTAAACCCCTACAGCCGTCATAATTAGTACCTATTTACGATGTCTAGAAATTTATTCAGAACAGATGTAAGTTGACATGCATTGCAATGTTCAAATGTTTAAATGTGCAAGAAATCAAATGTCTATGTTAATATAAAAAAAAATGATACGGCCGTTTATTTTAAAAACTGCGTGACTCGATTCCTGAACTATTTTTAACACGTATCTACAAATTTGCACGGAATCCTTGGGGGGCTAGTCCGATTCTTTTTTTTTTTAATTTTAATTTTGGCCAGTATTTTTGCAGAGAAGAGGCATCACGGAGTCCCAAGGCTCTAGACGGCTGTAGACCATAGTAAAGGCTAGTGATCATCTTCCTTATAGAGGTGCTTCCAATTTGCAGTATAACCACAAAGTTCATAATACTTAGAATAACTTATTGTGTCGCGATTTCCTCTTTTATTGTTGATACGTCTGCCAAGCTACTATACCTCATTCAGTTTTTCCTCTAAGTATGTTTTTTGTAGCTGTTTGAGATGCGAGAACTGTCTTCAAAATTTATTTAGAACTTGAAGCAAAGTGTCTTGAGGTAAATAGAAATCTATACAAATAAATAAAATCGGAGTGACTGTTTGTAATGTCAAAATAACAGTTTTTTACTAAATGCATATGAAAGGATGGGATATAAGTAGGGTACTTTTTTTTTGTAGGGTTGCAAGCCCTTTGTCACGGAGGCTTTACAAACATACAAGTCATGGACAATAAGTACACCCAGACCCGGAACAACAATTTGAGGATCACACAAAGTGCTGTCCCGTGTGGGAATCGAACCCACGACCTCTTGTGTAGCAGTCGGACACACTCAGACCGCGTACTGTTAACAAAAACACAGTTTAATTTTTTTTGTCAGTCTGTCGTCCTGTCTGTTTGTTCCGGCTAATCTTCGAAATGGCTGGACGGATCTTGACGGGACCTTCACTGGCAGACAGCTGATGATGTAAGAAGTAACTTAGGCTGTTCAATATTAGTTTTTCCTTTTTAGTTGCCTTGCATTTAATTTTGAAGTCGGTAATATTTTTTTGTGACTATTTCTTTAAGGTGTCAACCTAATTCTTAAGAACCACAAACAAATTTTAAGGTAGCTTAAGCCTGCCCTTCAGGACTTTGCGGGTTTTAAGTCATTATATTCTACTTTATGTGTACCTGCTTAATTAACTTGTAACCCTTTTAATAAATCTATAATAATAAAAACTTTTTTCCCAAAACAACATCTAACCGATATAAATCATGGTTGATTTGGTGACATTTATGGAGAAGTTTCGTTATCTGTTCCTGAAACTCATCATGTAGTCTTTCTGAAATTTATATGGGATCATTTCGGAACATTTTTATCGAATAAAAAAATGGTTGTCTGTAAAGTCAACCAATCAATAAGGTGACCGTTGTTAAGTCACATCCCCTTCATCGATTTATAAGACTACTGGACGAGTACTGGTAATATTTCTAATTTCTGACAATCAAAACTCTGATTGAGTAAGACAAAGGTTTGCGATATTACCCTTATACCTACATAATCTATAGTTATTTTATTACACATAATGTATAGTTATTTTAATATAATCGGACTATATCTCTATTCCTAACCTTTCGATATCTAAGATACCGTGAGAATCAAACGACTTTTGAGCTCTTAGTAGCTCTAATTCATGTCTATTCAAGAAGGCTTTTATCTTTACGGTATATGAACTTAAACGCTATGTCGGACGGGTCAGAGTGATCGCGACTGTACGGCAAGAAACATGTTAGTGCTTTTGTTGTTTTATATCGGATTTAATGTGAGTATTAAATGTTTATTTCCTTATGGTTTTGGCCGTGATGTTACTGTTCTAACTTTTGTTTTTTAAAATTTGATGTACAGGAAAACATTAGGTTAAATTATTTGTTTAGGTTGTTTTTTGTGCGGTTTTTAAAACGATTTTTGGAATTGGGGATTTTTAATTTTAAAATTTCAAAGGATATTCTTACTTTTTGTTAATTCCTTCAGGACTTTGAAAGCTTTTAAATAATGGATACTTACCCAAATATTAGTCCGTGCCTAGGTAGTTATGATTTGGTAGGTATTAGTAATATATAGAAATTTTACAATGCATAGTATACTGATATTATTATAACTATTTATTTTATAGGAATTAACGCGCATTATTTACCTTAAAATTGCTTAACGTTTCGACCAGGTGACCACGGCCGGTGCAACCTAGTCGAAATGTCTAGCAGTTTTAAGATAAATAATGCGCGTTAATTCCCGTTTATTAAATAGTTATAATCATGCAACGCGAAAGTTGAAATGTTAGTTAAATAATGTAGTATTAAGTAGGCACGCCTAAATACATTTGCGTTTTTTCAACCTTTTTGGCCAAGTGGGTACTGGACTTTAATAATAATAATAATAATAATAATATCTTGGGACAACTCACACAACGCTATCTGATCCCAAACTAAGCAGAGCTTGTACTATGGAAACCAGACAACTGATAAACATACTTATATATTTCTAAATACATACATATTATAGATAAATTACACCCAGACACAGAATAAACCATCGTGCTCATCACACAAAGTTTTATCCTGGGTGGGGATCGAACCCACGACCACTTGCGTAGCAGTCGGATACACTCCCACCGCGCCACAGAGGCTTTGGGTTCACCCAATTTTTTGACAGCCTATTTTCCTAACCCTCCTCAGTATTTTAGTTTCTTTTTGTATAAGTATACCGACACTTTGAAAATGACCAATGCACATCATAATCTTATATTTATTTAATTTGTATTCAAGTTAGTAAGTTTCAGACACAAGTAAAACCAACCGTTCGCTAGTATACCACGACCATAAAATAAATAGAAAGTTTTACAATGCGACGCTACTAACTGTTACTCAATCTGTTGAGACATATCGACATTTGATATTTAAACTGTGATCTTATTTTATAATCTATTGATCAATGAATTAATCGCTCAAGTGGATTGTAATATTATAAAATGCCGCGGGTATTGTTCCATTATGAATATTATGTAACGTACCTATTTATTTCCAGTTTTAGTTATAAAGTAGGTACATATAAAGAATTTTCTTTTGATATTTCCTGTTGACAATGAATTAAAATTAATTAATATATACGTAATTAAATAATAATGATAAAGTATATATAACAATACTTTATATAGATTACAATCTAGCCTAATGACTAATGAGTAATTTAATTATGACCTAAATTGCTATAAAGACTTAAATCTAAGAATGTGTCCAATAACACTTATACATGTCACTTTATAGAATTTTATAAGCTACGAGTCTTAATCGCGTAAATATTTTATTTTAAGGTTAAATACCTTTGTTTTATTGCCCGACGTTTCGACCGTATTGCAACGGCCGTGGTCACGGGTACACAGTCTTCCCGTGACCACGGCCGTGGTCTTAAAATTAAATATTTACGCGATTAAGACCCGTAGCTTATAAAATTCTATAATGTGTACAAATTGCGAATATATACCATGTCACTTTGTTCATGTGCTCGTTTACAAAGCACTTCTCAATACATTTAATGAGTAAATGAATCATCAGAAATTCGAGTATTTTAAAATAGATAAGTATAGAATTATTCAGGGGCGTAGCCTGCCTTAGACGGGCCCTGTTTCAAAATTTCTTGGGGGCCCCCAAACGGTCAAAGCACGAATTTGAGTCGCTGGCACTAATGTGTGATTGGTAACGCACTTTCGTAGCCCTGTTGATAAAGTTGATGTGACTGCAGCTTCACCTCTAGAATTATTTCTAGATCCCTGGCAATTAATATAATTTGTGTTAACTAACTATACTCGTATTTGTTGATAAACTTTCGCGATTTGTACACATTATGAAATTTTATATACTACGGGTCTTAATCGCGTGAATAATTTAAGGTAAAATACCTTGTAAATTGCCCGACGTTTCGACCGTATTGCAACGGCCGTGGTCACGGGTAAACTGCCACGGGCCTTGCAATACGGTCGAAAGACTTTTAAGATGATTGACACCCGTAGTATATATAATTTTATAACTAACTATATTTCTCTAAATTGTAATATTTTTGTTAAAATCAGTCTAAAAGACGATTAATCAGAAAAACAACTAAGCAGCAATTAACGCTATGTTAATTTGATTATGCCGTGTGGTGCCGGCTATGCCGTGTGGTGCCGGCTTAAGAATAGTACCACCCCATCTCTTCCCGTGGGTGTCGTCAAGGCGACTAAGGGATTTCACTCCGGAGGACGGGCAGCAGCGTCCTCTGCGTACTTAAAGCCTTACTGCGATCGCCAACCCGCTCGCCAAGCGTGGCGATTATGGCAATTACCCCCAGGATCTACATACCAGTAGGTTCTACTGGGGAGACCCGTGCCCAGCAGTGGGCCATCATATGGGTTGATATGTAATTTGATTTTGCATAAATTTAAGAGATAAACATAACAACATAATTAGGAAGAATTGAAACTGTTGAATGCTGAACTGAATAGGTACCTAAGTTTATTACATTGTAATGTAAGTACGATGGAAAAGTTGGGTGAACTTTGTGTGTCAATGGATTGAGTATTTGTGAAGTAGGAGCAAAATATTCTGGGCCCGAGGTTTCTGAGTGATTACTGTGATTCAAATAACTGTATACGTATTCTTCTTTTTTCCTACAGGTTGCATCAGCGGCGTTGGCACCATGCATAGAACTAAACGATGGCAACAAGGTACCCGTTGTCGCTCTGGGTACCGGCCGAGGTACTGCTAAGGAAGTAAGTTAACACCTCAAACAGCGTAAATACAGTAATCTGGTTGGGGATTATGTATTTGAGCCGTTTGGGGTTGAGACTCTAGGGCCGTGGGGCCCAAGAGCGCGCCTATTATTTATGGAAATTTCCCGACGTCTTATCAGTGCCTCCCATGGCCAGAGGGCTGGCATTTTCCTTGAACAAAGAATAAGCATTGCCATCCAACGTGGCAATGCAGCCAGCCTTCTGGGAACGTTACAAAAAATACTTGAAATGTGTGTAGGATCGTTATGAAACAAGAATTGTTTGTTAAGTTATAGAGTCCATAAAATTCTCAGAAAAAACATACATTCAGGGTGCTTTTTCATTATCTTTTTTTTCGTTTTTCGCGGCAAGCCCGCGCGTCTGACTGTCAAAATCTTGTCATAATGGTAAATAGAGAGCTGTGCTTAGAAATGCATCGCATCGTCTTTGAGCGCACCGCGCATGCGTCATTTCGCGCGATAGTAAATAAGGACCCAGGTGTTTCCCAGCTCAGCGTCAAGGCGTCAAGAACGAAAAGAAAACCTGTAGTAGGGGTGCACGGGTGTGTCAATTATACAACCCATCTTTATCCATTATAATTTTTTATCCTCCTCATAGATTGCCAAAAATAAATGCTCTTGTTTCGTATAAAAGATAAATTCTGCTATCAGAGAACTTTGAAAATGATTTGAGAACTCTATTAAAAATAATGATTTGATTGAGACTTTAAATGTAGGTAAATATGGAAAATTTGTATATAAGAATTATGTGACTAATATGTGTAATAGTAATTAAGTTCGTGAATCCATCTCGCCCTTGACCAAATTTGTCGTATTTAATATTTATGATCCAAATGCGCGTCAAGGTTTCCTTATTCCGTATTCATTTATACAAATAATAAAAAATCAGAAGACGTGTCTGTTATTTTGTTTACGAATCACGTAAAACGGTTGAACGGCTTTCGGGTAGATTTCACTGTTAGATATGTTAAATGAATTTAGAGTATATAAACCAATGTAATATTGGGTTCAAAGCGCTTATGCTTGTATGAAAATAAATTAGTTTTAGTAGTAATTCTTTGTTTAGGTACGGAGACAACTCTAGTAGAATTGTCTCCGTACTTAAACAAAGAACATTAAAAACTACAAAAGATTACGAAGTATATACCTAGATCTATTTCTTTGAGGAAAGCTAATAGATTAGGTGGGGATCTCTAGAACAAATTTTAAAATAATACATATCAAGCTGGAATTGTCATGGTAGCTTCGTTTTGATGCGAATAAAATTGTAACCAAAATGACTTTTATTATACAACGATTATGGTTCTTACTTGTGTTAAGTGCCATGCAGCTTGTAGTAAAAGCTATAATTGTTGTATTTTCTTACAAATTTATTTGCGGTTGGTAAACTAATCGTGGCCTATGTTGGTGTATTAAAGTTGTCCAAGGGCAAAGTTAAGTTTGTCATATTTAAAACCTGTTTTTAGGGTTCCGTAGCCATGATGGCAAAACGGAACCCTTATAGTTTCGCCATGTCCGTCCGTCCGTCTGCACCTTTGCTCAGAAACTGTTAGTCTGTTAGAGTAACTGCCGATAAAGTGAAAGAATAGAAAATCATGAAAAAAAGATTTTTCAGGGTACTATAAGTGTAAAGTGGGGATGTGATTTCTTTTTCTCACTTACCCCATCGTGTGGGTTATCATTATAGGTCGTTAAAAACGTTTGGTAAGACGATTTTTAGATTTAGGGCTCCGTTTGTAAAATATTTAGCTTTAAAGTGCAAATCTTTGTTAGAGTCAAGTGCCCCCCCACCCCCCGCCAGCTAAATGATTGATGTTGGGTATGTAAAAAAATTCACGGTAGTGGTATATATAGTGAAATTAAAAGGAAAACTATCACAGCTAAGTAGGCTTAACAAGTTTACGAGGAACAGCTGATCAAATGAGATGTAACCAAATTTTCGTAATATTATTAATACGAAAAATATTGATAAGTAGATATAACGTTGTAAGTATAAAACAAAACAACAGAAAACCTACTTCTTAAGCCACATTATTCGGATGGGAGGGGGGGGGGGGGAACCACAGAACCCTACATTGTGCGTGGCCCGACATGCACTTGCCCGGTTTTTTCACTATCGTATTATACACTGCGACTGGATTAAACTGGGCAAGGACAGGGAGTTATGGAAAAGGCTGGGGGAGGCCTATACCCAAAAAGGGATCCATATTTCACGCAGTGAAAACTAACAAAAAAAAAAAAAAATACTATCATTTAAAATTGTATCTTGGAAATATGGAATAAAGAGGCTTTATTATTATTATTATTATTATTATTATACACTACATGTATAAAGTTAGGCGTCTCCTCAAAACGAAGCTACCATGACAATAATCTTAAACTACATTTAATTTTAAATCGAATGCGACTGATACATATAAACGAATTTGACTGTTTTGCATGATATCGAGTTATTATCTATTTTTCTACTCGTATCTATGAAATCGGATTCTTGCATAGTTATAAAATTTAAATAAAATACTCATTTAAACATAAAGTAAACTATTTAAGTACAGCTTAAGACATAAATTGCACAATGAGTCTATTCCATATACCTACCTTCCTTAAGTCTGAGATATTTCGTCAACATGATTTTCGCTCGGAATATTACTTTAGACGGGTAAGATCAGCGCTAGCGTCTTTTTAACCTAATCTGCCCCAGGTCCCCTTGGATACATACCAGTATTCTTGCATCTACTAAGCCTGAATTAATTCTATGTCACGACTCAGTTTCCAGGAATTGTGAATTTACAGTTTTTTTTTCTCTAATTAAAGGGAGAATCAAATGATAAGGTTCGAGAGTCCGTCTTCTGGGCCATCGAGGCAGGCTACCGCCACATAGACACTGCTGCTATCTACGGCGATGAAGAGGAAGTAGGACAAGGAATAGCTGATGCCATTGCTAAAGGAATAATCAGCAGAGAGCAGCTGTTTGTTACTACCAAGGTAATTATCTAGTAGCAGTCGGATCTATCAAATCAAATATTATAAATGTAAATGTTATGCTGTCTGTCTGTTACGTTTTCACGCTTAAACGTCTGGACCTGTTTATATAATAATAATAATATCTTAGGACACCGCACAACGCCATCTGATCCCAAACTAAGCAGAGCTTGTATTAAGGAAACTAGACAACTGATAAAAATACTTATGTATTCTAAATACATACATATTATAGATAAATAACACCCAGACACAGAATAAACCATCTGCGTAAATTTTCCCTTTTTTTTATAATACTATGTTACTTCTAATACCTCCAAGAATATGTATACAAAGTTTCATGATGATTGGTTGAGTAGTTTTCACGTGAACGCGTAACAAACAAATATACATTAACATTTATATATTAGTAGGGATAGATCAAGTATATTAGTCGCACCTTACCCCTATATCAAGTTTATAAACATTCAAACATTATAAAATTGGCAATTTGAAAAGAGTGGCCGCTTGTTTTTATTGGCAGGTTCTTTTCTCCGGCTTTACCTATTGTTTGCGAACTTGGCATTACATTACATGTAGAATCCCGACGTATCACAAGAGTCGTTTTGCATCCTAAATGAATAAAGAATTTTGAATTATGTTTTAATGTATAGCAATGTGCGTATGATGTTTCAGTTGTGGAACGATAGAAACGCACGTCATCAAGTGGTGCCTTCACTCAAAGAATCCCTTACACGTTTAGGACTGGACTACGTTGACCTGTACCTTATACACTTCCCTGTTTCTATAAAGGTAAGAAGACTTACTACTAATATGACTATTCTTATTAAAATAACACTGTGATGACTATGACCTTGCAAGTTCATAGTTTTGCAGTTCCCTGGTTTTACGACATTTTTCATTGCTACTCCGTTCCTATAAGTCATAGCGTGATGTTATATAGCCTATAGACTTTCACGATAAATGGGCTATCCAACATTAAAAGAATTTTCCAATTTGGACCAGTAGTTCCTGAGATTATTGCGTTCAAAGAAACAAACTCTTCAGCTTTATAATATTACTAGCTGTCCCGCGCAACTTCGTATGCGTACATTTTCCCCGTTTTTGCAACATTTCTCGTCGCTACTCCGCTCCTATTAGCTGTAGCGCGATGTTATATAACCTATAGCCTTCCTCTAAAAATGGGCTAACCAACAAAAAAAGATTTTTTTAAGTCGGACCAGTAGTTCCTGAGATTAGCGCGTTTAAACAAACAAACAAACAAACTCTTCCGCTTTACAATATTAGTATAGACTAGCTGTGCCCGCGACTTCGTTCGCGTGGAAGTCGGGTTTATATTAAGGTAGTTTATGTTACATTATAACTTCTGTATAAAACATATTGGAAACATGCTCCACAATGCTCTGTGGCATCTATGGATATTAAGGCCTAGCTTTAATCAGGGCCCGACCTATGGCAGGGCCAGCCAAAAAATGCCTAGGGCAGCAAAATGAAGGGCGATAAAGTTTATTTCGCCAGACGGTTAGAAGACAAATTATAAAAATTAGCATGCTTAGCACCTCGACAAAAAAGAATTTTACCAAAATGATTTCACATCAAATATTTTAATATTGAGAAATTCCCCCCGTCCCCCGTCACGCGAGTACTTAGGCAGTTTCGGGTTAAATGAAGCCCGAAACCGCCCAAGTACTCGCGCAAAATTTGTGTTATGAAGCTTCGATTCTGACTACGAAAGGTCGAAAATTCCGATTGATTTTAAACCTCCGACTCCAACTTCGGCTCCGACACTTTTAAATCGGACTTATTATCAGAGGTACCTAGCCGGTCCTTCAAGTTAATTTATACTTAAGTAATAAAGGTATGATGGAAAAAAACTCTCACAGATTCCCTATGATCGCAGGTTCGAGTCAGACAACATTCAAACGTTTCTAAAATATACTCAGATATCTTTTTTTGTGATTAAATACTATTTCTAAACTTATTTCAATATTTTTTTTCACTCACTTTAGACGATTTAAATATTATAAGAATTTCATTAAATTTTTTTTTAAATCAATTTTCATGATTCTTTTTAATTTGTATTTAAACGCCATCTATTTTCAAAACTGGATAATTTTCTTTTAATACTTGATGATTTTATATTAAATTATACTTAAACTATCATGAATTATTAAACGTAGGTACGCAAGGTATTTAACCTTAAATTATTCACGCGATTAAGACCCTTAATATCTATATTTTCATAATGAGTACAAATCGCGAAACCTACAAATGTTGCATTTTTGTAGGTAAGCAATTTTGACACTCAGAAGAAATCGAATCATAGATGGCGCCATGTGTTTTATTTTGATATATCACGGACATAATCTTTCATTTTTTTCAAGCAACAAACATACATAAATTCAGAAAATATCAAGTAGTACCTACTTGTGTTTATTTGTAATGTGATATTATTTTTCATTTCTACATTCATAACATAATCACGATTCATGCAAAACAATATTAAAGGTGCCTATTGAAAGTGATTGATTAATATGCAAATTTGTTAACCAAAGTAAACATGTTGAAGTCGAAAATAAAAGCTTGTATAATAAGTATACATTTAGAAAAATACTTAAAAAAGAATAAAAAGAATTTTAAAACAACACAAAAAGAGCCTCACAAACTTGAGACTCGATCCTGCGACCTCGCTCGTTCAATACCCCTACTTGTGCCAATAGACCGCCTCAACCGATTCAAAAACGGTTAAAATAGCTGATCTTAAGAAAATTGAAAATGTTGTGTTTAGCAACTTATAGTTTTAGCGAGAAGTTATTGTTTCCATGGGTTACAATTGTAAATAATGTCTTATTGTGGAAAAATTTGTCAATAACCATAATGGTTCGACCAAACATACGTTGCTGCTCGCTCCCCATAGACGATAGCGTAATGATTCATAGTGTAAGTAATGACCCATAGTATTTACAATAAAACTGCAAATTTTCATGAAGATCCGTCAAGTAGTTATTGTTTTATAACGATAAATAGCTACAGACATTATCCGTTATTGCTTAGCTCCTATGGGAAATAGCGTGATAAATTATAGCCTATATGTTAATCCAGACTTATTACAATACACATACAAAATTTCAACCGAATCTGTCTGGTAGTTTTTGCGTGATGCGTGTTCAAACAAACAGACAGACAGACAGACAGACAGACAGACAGACAGACAGACATTTCTAAAAATGTAGGAATGTGTTTAAATACTCTTTTCGAACATTTCCCAATATTTTTTTTCACTATGTTCGGCCATGTACAGACACGTGAAATTTACAATTTTATTATATGTATAGATTAGGTATAAATAATAGGGCTCCAAGTGTGTAACTTACACGCAGTGTGTAAATAAATTGATATTCGTTCAGGAAAAGCTGCGTTTTTTTCACTGTATTTTTTTTGTTTTCACGACAGGCCCGTGCGAACTGGCGCATACGCGATGCATTTTTAAGTGCAGCTCTCTATTTACCAAGATTTTGACAGTTAGACTGCGCGGGCTCTGCTCTGCGCGGTGGACATCTTTGAGCATTTCGCATTTCGCGCATGTGCCAGTTCGCACGGGCTTGTCACGACAACGAAATAAAGGTAGTGAATAAGGACCTCGGTTTTGGACCCGTGTCAAAAATTCTCAAATTCCCCAAAACAAGGTGTTTCAGTCGAGTCTGAGGGGGTGCCAATTGCCCCTGTTGCCCAGGCTCCAAGGGGGAGGGGCTTGGATCCGCAACTGTATATTGCTTGCTACATTTCATAAAAATCCGCACAATAGATTCTAAGATGAACGTGTTCAAACAAACAAACTCTGTCGCTTTATACTGCTAGTAGGTAGGTACCTATGTTGTGGATATCACCAACATATACATAATTTATAACATAAACGATAATAATGATGCAATCAGCCTGACCTATTAAAGTGATCTCCATTGTACATTGTAGCTATTTATGATCAATTAATTGTTGATTAATTATGTCACGGAACAAAGGACCAAGTAGCTACTACAAATACGCACAAATAGGTTATGTACGGTACTCAGAAAATATTCTTGTTTGTAGTAAGCAATTTGAACGTTTTTGTTATTATCAGCTTGGTTAATAGCATTGACGTATAGACCTGGACCGTGTCATCCCTTTCAATTAAAAAGTAAATATACTACAAAGCGTGAAAAAGAGAAAAAACTCGTGCAGCCTTTGACAGGTATTGTCCACAAAGTAGCGTTGGCTTTTTCTAGAGAGTGGTGTATTTTGTTAGGTTATGGCGCAGTCCTGCGGGTCAATTCACGTATTTAAAGCAGTGCAGTTGCAGTTAAGTTGCGATTAAAACGGCCATTTTCGTATTCTTGTAACTTTGGGATCGATCTCAAATACGCTTGCGTCAAGTATGCGTCTCGAGAGCGCAATAACGACATTCTAGTACGGTGTGCAAGCGTTTTTAAGATCGATCTCAAAGTTACAAGAATACATAAATGGCCGTTGTAATCGAAACTTAACTGCAACTGAACTGCAACTGCACTGCTTTAAATACGTGAATTGACCCCCTGGTCTCTAAGTCAATGGTTGATAATACCTAATCTAGCAGATTTTTTCTTCCACAGAAAATAAATACATACATTCACAACTATTTCTCTCATTATACATACATTTATTCCAAGTTATCTAAAATTATGTATTGTAAGTAGGTACGTCAATATAGTTCGTTCGCCAATGTCTATTTTTTCGTTCTTAATTTTTAATATTTTATCCTCAGAGTGATGGTTCAGCGGACAACATAGACTATTTGGAGACCTGGCAAGGTATGGAAGACGCCAGAGCATTGGGACTTACCCGATCCATCGGCGTTTCCAATTTCAATGTGACGCAGATCGATCGGCTGGTGGCTAACTCCAGAGTGAGACCTGTCATCAATGAGATTGAGGTACGGTGTATACAACGTTATTGTTGGTATAGTGCAAACCTGAAAATAGTTTGGTCAGAATCAGTAACACAATCCAATGGGGTAGTTTTAGACCATGCTATATTTTTCAATTAATTCATTTCACACACAATTTCATTCATTATTTTTTTAATCATTAATTAATTTATTAATCATTAATTAATTTATCAATCATTAATTAATTTATTAATCATTAATTAATTTATTAACCATTGATTAATTTATTAATCATTAATTAATTTAGTAATCATTAAATAATTTAGTAATCATTAAATAATTTATTATCAATTAATAAATTTACTAATCATTAATTAATGTATTAATCATGAATTTATTTATTAATCATTCTAACAGCCCAAATCCTGTTTACAATATGATGTGAAATGTAATCATCACTTATTTGTTATAAAAACTATGGATTACCTACTACGAAACCCAATGAGCACCGTAGCGCGAAGAACACAAGACAACTTGAAAGGCTTATAACTATTTTCAGTATTATCTTTTTCTTTTTTAATATGACATCTTGGAGTAAAAATCTTGTTGGGGTGTCTGAGCTTTGCACTATACCAAAAATATCCTTTAATTATTATAGATTAGTTGGAGTCTTGGCAAAGAATACTTAATAGGCTTGAGTGTGGGTCATCACTCGGCCCATAGGCATGCCTGATTTCAATGTGTCCTTATCGACAGACTGGTTCGTAGCTAACTCTATAGTGAGGCTTGCCATCCATGTGATTGAGGTATAAGTTTTTGCTCACGGTTTCCCCTCCGTTATAGTCGAAATATCTTAAAAAAAAATATCATAAAATCCTTTCTTAGTGTGTCTATGCCAGGGATGTTACGGAGCTTCGACTCCGACTCCGAAAGGTCGGAACTTCCGATTGCTTTTTCATTTTCGACTCCGACTTCGGCTCCGATACTTTTAAATCGAACGTTTTTACGGAGCTACCTACCGTGCGGCGGCCGCTCTTTTAAGATAATTTATACAGATTCTTATCTAAAACTCTCCCGCCCGAGCTAATTTTTCCTTCACACAATCAATATGGCTGAATAATGTTTCTTTTAAATCTTATTTTCTTAAACCTTATATCAACATATTCGTCTTCTCCCACCACCTCCGACTTCGGTTCCGATAAAATCACCTCCGTAACATCCCTAGTCTATGCGACGGTATAGACCTGGACCGCGCCACCTCTTTCAATTAAAAAGTAAATATTGACTGCAAAGCGTGAAAGAGAGAAAAATCTCGGGCGGATTTTGACAGGTATTGTCCATAAAGTAGCGTTGTCTCTTTCTAGAGAGTGGTCAATTTTGTGAGGTTATGGCGCAGCCCTGTTCTCTACGTCAATGGCTATTGCAATTTTTTTTTAATGCATTTCGAGGCATGTAGTTGCAGCAGTTTTGAGTTCTGTCAATAATTCATACCCTAGGGTTGACTTTAAAAAAATGTTAAATGTCAATAGTTTCAGCTTAAAATCAGTATTCAGCTATATCTACCCTCTTTACAATTACATTATCAGGTATTGAATTTAGGAAAACCTGGAAACATACAAGAATGTAGGTTTCACGTCAATAAAAACATTTTCCAGGTGAACCCAACAAACACCCAAGAGGTTCTAGCCCCCCACTGCCAGAACCTCGGCATAGCAGTGATGGCGTACTCGCCCTTCGGCTACCTCGTCTCTAGGAACAATCCAGACGCGCCCCCGCCGAAGTACGACGACCCTGTGTTGGTGGCTATGGCGAACAAGTACGGGAAGAGTACCACGCAGCTTGTACTTAGATATTTGGTAAGTATTATTGTTAAAAAAAACCGGGCAAGCTCCTTAGTACCCCCCCATACGAATAAAGCGGTTAAGTTGGTTTTCTGTTATTTTTGTTTCATACTTACAACGTTATACCTACTTAATAATAATTTTCAATGGAATTTTGTTACTCCTCGTAAACTTATAAAGCCTACTTAGCTGTGATAGATTTCCTTTTAATTTCACTATACATATATATACTACTAGCTGTGCACCACGGTGTTACCCGCGGTTTATTAGCCTATGTGTTAATCCAGGGTGTCAGCTAACTCTACACCAAATTTTATGAAAATCACTCCAGCCGTTTAGACGTGAATATGTAACAAAGATACACATTCACAAACTTTCGCTTTCATAATATTAGTGTGACTACCGTCTTTTTTGTCACATACCCAACACAAACTTTTTAGCTGGCAGAATTTTATACTTATAAATAATTTTCAATGGAAACTGTACGCGAATTTTTGTTTTTTCTCATTTGGTCGGTTATTAATCGTAAACTAGTTCTTGACTCTAATAAAATACACTTTAAAGCTTAATATTTCACAAACAGATACCTAGAAATGCTCTTCACAACTTCAATTTTTTTTTAAAACCTGACTAATGATACTACACACGATGAGGTAGGTAAGAAAAAAAAATCACTTCCACATTTCATATTATAGGGAAGGTAACCTCAACAAAATGTTTTTCAACATTTTATTTTTTCAAAATATTCTCTGGAAGAGTATAGTGGAAACCACCCAAATATTGGCACTTTAAAGGTTCGATTCTCACCCGGGACATTTTTGTTTCGAGACTGGGTGTACTTTGCGTCCGTGACTTGTATGTTTGTAAAGTCCCCCGTGACACAGGGCATGCACCCTACAGCGGAAGTCGTCTTTAAAAAAAAAATTTTGACGTTGTATCTAAATTCCTATTGTGCCTATAGTGTGCTAATTCTGAACAGGAAATTATTACTATTTTACTTTTTAATGCATACCGAACTTAAGAAATAAAAGTTTTTTGGCATTTTTTAAAACTTAAATGTAAAGTGCCAATAATTGGGTGGTTTACTCTAGCTAGTCGATCCAATTACCTATTTGCGTAAAAAAAGCTTAACAAATTTAAAATAAATATGAATTAATTCGGATTTGGCTCTACGTAATAGATACTTGTGCCATACATTGTTTACTGCTAAGTTATGACAAAAAAAAATAACAAAGCCATAATATTGCAATCGGATTTATCACATAAGGGGATGTAATACGCCAAACACTATCTCGTCTATTACTATATACGTGTAATAATAAGATGTGTAGTAACTTACTACACACTTTATTATTACACGTAGGTAAGTATATAGTAGCCAGACTAATTAGGAAAATAAATAGCTCACAAATCTGGAATACATTGTTGATATTTAATTAATAGTTCAAGGTTACATAAACTGATAAACAAAAATAATATTAGTATTTCTTTAAAATGTCAAGTTCATAACAATTTATAACTTGACCTCTATTTTTTATAAATACCTACGTATAAATCCAGGTATACTAACTAATAATAACAGATATTAACTTTGAAAATTAAACTTGTTCGTCTGCTTACTTTTTTACAGCTAACGGCCGGTCTCAATAATCTATCTATCGACGGATTTGGCTACTAGAGCTATATATTTGACATAAGGTCCATACAAAATATGTCAAAATTCTACCTCTAGTATCCAAATCCATCGATAGTTAGATTATTGAGACCGGCCGTTAGCTGTAAAAAAGTAAGCAGACGAACAAGTTTAATTTTCAAAGTTAATATCTGTTATTATTAGTTAGTATACCTGGATTTATACGTAGGTATTTATAAATCCGTAAATCGATAATTTGTACATCCGCCAGTTTCATGTTATTTTTTCTAGTTTTCTTCTTTGAGTTACAAAGTCTCGTTCTTATCCAGTTATCACGTATTTGAAGTATATTTTACTTGATAAACGCGGAGCTGTGAAAATAATGACATCAGGGCCCACTCTGGGCTGTTACTCGGCTTGCCCTGTCCTAGCTCAGGGTCCTTATTCACTATGCTTTTTTTCCATACCGCGGCAAGCCCACGCGAATTGGCGTATGCGCGGTGCGCCTAAAGATGTCCACGCGCATGCGCGATGCATTTCTAAGCGCAGCTTTCTATAAACCATTATGTCAAGATTTGGACAGTTAAAAGCGCGGGCTTGACGCGAAAACGAAAAAAAAGATAGTGAAAAAGGACCGAGGTCCTGAATGACATGTTAGTTTGCCGCCATTTTCATAACCTCAGTTTACGAGATAATGGCGTCTTAAAATTGAATGACTTCAAAATAACTTTCAGCTTCTGTTACATGTATGGAGTGCCCCCCTAAAAATATTTATTTTTATAATTTAGCTATCGAGCTAAGTAGTGGCTACTACAAGACACCTTTTCACAAAATGTCATCAATATTCATGAAGTAGTCTTTGACGGACAGACAGACAGACTGACAGACGGACATGACGAATAAGGGTTTTGTTTTTGCCATTTTGGCTACAGAACCCTAAAAATGCGTACTTCAATCCATGACGAATCCCTGAATGATAGTTAGTAATAATATATTTTTTCCATTTACAGCTTGACAGAGGATTAATTCCTATCCCGAAATCGACAAACAAGAATCGCATCGCTCAAAACATTGACTTGTTCGACTTCGAACTAACTCCCGAAGAAGTGGCTACTATTAGCCGGTTCAACAAAAACAAGCGAGTCATCGATATACCCGCTTGGAAGGATTATCCTAATTATCCATTTTAAGAAGTAGTTTAATGATAATAAAGAAAAAAAACGCTTCGTTTTATTTTATTTAACATTTCCCAAAGGGATCAGGACATTTCATATCCTGCCTTTCCATTCTTTTATTACTTTTAAATACAAATTTAAGCATGTTACAGACGGTGGTAAACAGGAGTCCCCACCAAGGTGATCTTGGCGGAAACTTTGTGTGGCCCACTGCTGTCTATAGCTACATGGTTGAAAGCGTACGTCTACAGTTATAATATGTCATTTAAATTTACCATATAGTTAATATACTGAGGATGAGTTTTGTTCATAAGGCACTTGTCCCAACCAATGACGAGAAGCGAGCAACTACAAGCGATTTTCTTGCTCAAGATATGTACAACAGACGTAGATCCCGTGTAAACAAAAGATATAGGGTTAATAGTTGATCGCTGGTTGTTCACTCTGGCTGGCGAGAACTCACCCTATACCGTATCTCTTTTGTTTACACGGTCTCTACATCTATTGTACGTTTCATAAGCGAGAAAATAGTTGATAGTTGCTCGCTACTCGTTGGCGGTAGGAAAAGTGCCTTAAACCTTCGGGCTAACTTTCGGGTCAAATTTTGAGAAATATCTAATTTCAAATTATTAGGCAAATTATTTCAATGAAAACTATTACGATTAACTATTACAGAAATTACAAGCAAACATTTTTATTAAATAATATGATAGTAGGTATTACAATAATTTAATAAATATAAAAGGAAATAAATGTAACATAAAATCGTATATTGCATTATATTTTGATTATAATATAATTTCAGTATTAATGTCACTTAAATATTCATTTATCGTTTAGTAGGATTTTTTAATCAGAAAATTACGGAGATTAGATTTAAAGCTGTTTGCATTTAGTGATTCTTTTATAAATGTTGGTAATTTGTTATATACCTTTACTGTACACAAGACACTACTATGCATAAGTGCTGATCGAGAAGGTACTATGCATAGGCGTGATTTGTTGCGTTTCCTACTTGTTTTTTGGCAAAGGTTGAGTTAGTCCAGACAAACTTAGCAATTTTAGAGATGTGAGTAGCTTTAGGCGGATGCAATGTAATTTACATAAATCTGTTTGTTGTAGTTGTATAGTGAATACGAGCAATATTGCACATATTGCTCGTATTCACCTTTTTATGTGCTATGAATACCTGCTCCTTGCCTGTTGAGATTCCCCATATTATAACTCCGTATTTTAAAACTGACATGTATACATGATATGCAGATATTATAGTCTGTTGATTGACTTTCTTACTCAGCAGTTAGAAGGCATATGAGAATCGTGATAGTGCCTCAAAACAAAAGTCTATGACCAGTGTGTGTTGCCAGTGATGACTTACGGCACTGAGACGTGGCCTTTTATAATGGGTCTCATAAAAACGCTCAAGATCACTCAAAGGGCAACGGAGCTATGCTCGGAGTTTCTCTGCGAGATCTAATCATGAACGAGGAGATCCGCGGAAAAACCAAGGTCATCGATACAGCCCAGAAAATTGCCAGACTAAAGTGACAGTGAGCAGGGCACGTTGCTCGTAGAATCGATGGCCGATGGGGCCGAAGCGTTCTTGAGTGGCGACCACGAACCAGAAGACGAAGGGTGGGCCTCCCACAAGATGGACCGATGACTTGGTGAAGGTCGCGGGTAAACACTGGAAGCAGGCGGCGCAGGACCGGTCGTCGTGACGATCCTTTAAGGAGGCTTATGTCCAGCAATGGACGTCTTTCGGCTGAAACGAACGATATCTGATTTTGTAATAAGGCCGTTGATATTTTGGTGCAGTACAGTTAGCTTATTACGAACGAAAAAACATTGGTGTTTCAACATCTAATTAATTGGGAGAATCATTGTAGTCTTGTGCTTCTGTTTGAGTATTTTAGTCCAATAAACTACGTCATTTATTTCCAGGGTTACAATTACGATAACGATGAAACTTAATTTTATAGTCTATGATGTGTAAAATATATTTCATACAAAGCAGATTATTTACGTTTTGGCATGTATGTGTAATAAGCCCGTGTCAGCAAAAGTTACAACTACAAATCTACAAAATCAAATTTGGAACAGACGAATTTTAATTAAAAAATAAATGTGTTCATTTAGCGTTCTGTTAAACGGTATTTTAAACACAGTGAAATTACAATTTCCTAATTTATTTAAAAACTTCTAATTGAAAGAAACACCAACAACAATCACAAAGTCTCTCTTAGTTGGTGTGTCAATTCAAGTTTCGATAGCGACAGCAACTCGTGTAACGAAGCTCCTGGTTTCCAATAGCAACTAACTGCGGACTGTTCTCCGATTAATCTCTGTAGAATTTGTTGCATTTTATATCCCAGGTCATCGCCTAAAATCAGGATTTTCTTTTTTTCCAGGTATACTTTTTATCAGGGTCCTTATTCACTCTCTTTTTTTCGTTTTCGCTGCAAACCCGCGCTTTTAACTGTCAAAATCTTGTCATAATGATTAATAGAAAGCTGCGCTTAGACATGCGTCGACATCTATGAGTGCACCACTTATGCGCCAGTTCGCATGGGCTTGCCGCGAAAACGAAAAAAATATAGTGATTAAGGACCCTGTAGTAATATTTTCCCCATTATCTACATCATACTTTTTTTTATTTATTCTTAATTGTATTTTTTATTCATTCTTAACTGACAAATTATTGTCAGACTCGGATTGAAACTTGGGCGCGGTACATAACGCTTGTGAGTATAGTATGTTATTTTGTAACGTTTTCCTTTTACGCACCGATCAGATTCTCATTTTTTTTTTGTCAGATGTCAAGCTAAGTTAATTTATCTATAATATGTATGTATTTAGTAATATAAAAGTATGTTTATCAGTTGTCTGGTTTCCATAGTACAAGCTCTGCTTAGTTTGGGATCAGATAGCGTTGTGTGAGTTGTCCCAAGATATTATTAAATTATTTTTATTTTAATGTCGCCGAATGAACTGGTTCTTATCGATTCGCGTTATGGTACATTAACTGTTTCCATTTCAAGCCTTCCTTTTAATTTTAACAATTTCAACATACACAAAAAGTCTTCACTTTACTCAGGCTCGAACCAGAGACTGCCGGTATTTTTACCCGCGCCCTTCTCTACTCCAGACCAAATTCACTTCCGTGGGTAGTTTTAAATTACGTGTTTGTATCGTTCTGTTATGTAAAGAGTACATTAAACACTGTGCTTCTTCAGAGCAATACAAATGCTAAACGGAGTGTCATACTTATATTACACATATTGTTTTAAACGTTTTTTCTATTTTTAACGTTGTATAATAATAATAATAAAAATCATTTATTCACTTAGGAAGCAAAATACTACACTTGTGAAAAGTCGATTCTACATTTACTGGTAATGCCTGTTCGCAAACAATAGGTAAAGCCCGAGAAAAGAACAGGCAATAAAAACTCGTGGCCACTCTTTTCAAATTGCCAATGTTTACAATGTTTCTCTGTTTATAAACTGTATATGCAGGGAAGGTGCTGCCACCATTATATTATACACCATATATTAGAGGACTGATGCAAAAAAAAAGAGGTCACTAATATAAGAAGAGTACACGAGATCGGATACATCAGCCTCAATGGGCACAACATAGTAGGAGCATCCACTTACGATGTAAAAACTTTATGTGCTTAAATATTGGCCAATTTACTGCTACTTAATGAATAAGTATACATGTTTTACAAAGGAAAGAAAAGAATGGCCGTAATTTATCACGCAGAATCTTTACTTACAAAAGTAAATCGTTTTCTTAACTAGTACCTAAGTAACATCATCAAACTGTGACAACAATATTCACCTAGTAAAATGCAATAAACTATACAACCCAATACATTAATAGGGAGCAACGAACTACATCCATTTATCTTTATCAGTTAAATAATCATCGATTGAATAGTAAGCTCTTTGTATAAGATGTCTCTTGACTACATTCTTAAATTTATTTACTGGTAGACTCGATATGCTGACTGGGATTTTATTGAAAAATTTAACACCTAGTCCCATGAATGAGTTATGAGTTTTATGAAGCCTATGATATCGACCTACCAATTTGTGCTTATTTCTTGTATTCACAGAGTGAATATCACTATTTTTGTTATATAAATGTAAGTTTTGCTTTACAAACATAACGTTTGCATATATATATTGTGATGCAACTGTCAAAATGCCTATCTCTTTAAACTTTTCTCTAAGGGAAACTCGTGCTCCTAGTTGATATATCGCACGCACTGCACGTTTTTGAAGAATAAAAATAGTTTGTATATCAGCCGCCTTGCCCCAAAGCAATATGCCGTAGGACATGACGCTGTGAAAATAACCAAAATATACTAGTCGAGCTGTTTCTACGTTCGTAAGCTGTCTAACTTTGCTGACAGCATACGCTGCAGAACTGAGTTTTCCTGCGAGACATGATATTTGGGTGCCCCACTGTAACCTATTGTCTAATGTAATTCCCAAAAAAACTGTCGAGTCGACAAAGCTAATCACCTCATTATTTAAAATTATACTCGTATTAGTACTTTTCACATTTGGCAAACTAAACTTAATACATTTAGTTTTTTTGGGATTTAGAAGTAGGTTGTTCGTTGTAAACCAATCTTGAACTAGTGCGAGTGTTCTATTTATTTTCTCAAAATTTTCTAGTTTACGATCGATTTTAAAAATTAGAGAAGTGTCATCAGCAAATAGAATGATGTCACAAAAGTTATTAACATAAAATGGTAAATCATTAATATATACCAAAAATAAGAAGGGACCGAGTATTGATCCCTGAGGCACGCCCATACTAATTGGAGATCCAGACGACCTTACTCCCCCTATATCAACATATTGAATTCTTTCACTTAGGTAAGAGGCAAGTAGATCCAGCGCTGTACCTTTAATACCGTAATGCCTAAGTTTCAGGAGAAGTGTCCTATGCGCCACACAATCAAAAGCTTTAGAAAGATCACAGAACACTCCAATGGCATCCTGTGAATCTTCCCAGGCACTAAAAATATGTTTCAGTAGCTTAGTACCTGCATCAATTGTAGAGCGACCCTTTGTAAAACCATATTGATCGGGATGCAGTAGATTATTAAAATTAAAGTGTGATTTTAACTGCATAAGTATAGCCTTTTCAAAAATTTTACTAATAGCTGGCAAGATGGATATTGGTCTAAAATTACTAGGGTCATTCTTTGATCCGGATTTAAATAATGGTATTACTTTACTATGTTTCATCAGATCAGGAAACATTCCGGTATCAACACATTGATTAAAAATTATAGATAACTGTGGCGCTATGCCAGTAATTATACTGTGAATTAATTTTACTGAAATACCCCATAAATCAGCAGTTTTTTTTAAATTGAGTGACTTGAATATTTTAATTATTTCACTGGGGTATATATATTTAAAAGCAAATGGTACATTGCATTGATCCACATTATCTCTCAAGAGTGATTCGGCTTTATCTGGGCAAGCGTTCAAGGAGCTGGTTGTGGTTAGTGGTATATCAGCAAAGAAATCATTGAAAGTTTGTGCTAGGTCTAAATTATCAGTAACAGTCTTATTGTTAATTAATAATTCAAAGCTTTTATCCCGAGGCTTTGCCCGTCCGCTTTCCGAATTAATAATATTCCAAGTGGCTTTTATTTTATTATCAGATTTTTTAATATTTCTACTAATAAGTAAAGCTTTGGCACATGCACAAGCTTTTTTAAAAGTTTTTGAATAGTTTCTCACATACTGAATAAAGTTTTGATCAAAATTAAATTGTTTCATACCATATAACTCGTATAACTTAGCTCTACTTTTATAAATGCCGGTAGTTGCCCAATCACAAAAGCTAAGTTTAGAATTCTTATAAAAAGTTTTTGATTTAAATATATTATTGTATTCACTTTTGATTATATTAAACACTGAGGAGTAAAGATAGTTCGGATCAGAGTGGCTGAAATCTATACTGGTAATATTAGCAGAAACGTTAGAATTGAATTTTTCTAAGCGAGCCGTACTCATTGGCCTACATGTGATCTTATCTATTTTGGCCACTGTGTGTGAGGGAAAAGTGACTTTCTGCCCACAGTGATCTGATGTTAAATCACTCAATATTACCTCATTAAAATAACTACAGTTGCAGAATATATTATCTAAGCAAGTAGCAGAATGTGATGTAATTCTTGTTGGTTCATTAAATAAGTACACTAAATTAAATGATTTAAATAGGTTAACTAATCTGGTAGACAAAGATGATTGTTCAAGTATATTTACATTGAAGTCGCCACACACTACTATATGCTTAATACCGTAACTTACCCTTTTAAGCACATCTTCCATTACAGATTCAAATAAGTTAAAATCACTCAGTGGCGGTCGATATGCACAAACTATAATATATCTCTCCAGCTCCACACATGATAATTCTATAGTACGCTCAACAGACAGATGTACTATATCCTTGCGTTCCTTACATTTAACATTGTTGCATACAAATATCATAGACCCACCATGTATAGCCCTTTCTCTTATAAATGCACTAACCATACAATAATTACTATTATTAAATATCAGTTCATTAGTTTTCAACCAATGTTCAGTTAAGCAACAAATATCAACACTGTGCATTTTAAGGAATAATTCGAGTTCCTCTATTTTGCTGGATAAGCCTTGAATATTTTGGTGAACTACAGTTAGACCACCTGTGGGCTTGTCCATTGTCTGACTTACTAGTTTAAACTAGGAGTCTTAATAACATTCAAAGTAGAACTGCTAACACTAAATGAATCCTGCAAAGTACTGTTTGTACCTAGGTCAGGGTGTAAATTAAATGCTAATAACTTAGCAAGTTGTCTTTTGTAGAATGTGGAAAGATACATTCTATCTTTCGTTAAAATAAAATTACGAATAAATTTATTCGTGTCAAAAAACAAAATATACTTACTATGTAAGTAAGTACTGTTATATAATAAAAGATTCAAGCTCTGTACATGCTTGTTTTGTAAATCAGATACTGACTGCGAATAAGGTAGACTACATAAAATAAACTTACAACCTACTTTTTCATGCATGTATGTAACAGTTTCTGTTAATTTAATTATGTCTCTCTTTGTGACTGAGAAGCTGTCACCATATAATACTATAACTGTTGACCTATTATCTAAGGTGGTATTATTTAATTTACTAATTAAATTACAAAAATTTTTGTATGTTAATCATTTGTTAGATATTGTGTTCAATTTGTAAAGTAAATTGTTATTATGTTGTATAAGATCGCTGTGGGTTCGATTTCCACACGTGATATCACTTCGTGTGTCTACAAAATATTGTCCTTTATTGTAAAAAAAAATGACAACACAAGCTGACCCGCGCAACTTCGTCTGAGTAATTTTTCCCCGTTTCCTCAAAAAAAAATATTGATGCTTAGCTCTAAGCTATTGGTCGTAGCGTAATGGTATGTAGCCTATAGCCTTCTTCGAGAAATGGGCTATCCAACACTAAAATATTTTTTTTCAATTCGAAACGGTAGTTTCTGAGATTGACACTTTTAACCAAACAAATAAACAAACTCTTCAGCTTTTTAATATAAGTATAGATAATAATTATGTCCTCTTAGAAAAGGCACCTGACTTAGATATATGTAAATAAACATGATCAAGTAATTTTTTTGTAGATAATGATTTCGATAAAGAATATTTTTGTTGTTTCGTATTCACAGTTTTTTATCGTGGTCTGGTTTTAGATTTGGATCTTTTTTAAATTCATAAACAAATGATTAAATCCTTTTTTAGGGTTCCGTAGCTAAAATGGCAAAAACCGCAAACCATATAGTTTCGTCATGTCCGTCTGTCTGTCTGTCTGTCCGTCCGTATATCACAGGCATTTTACTCAGAGACTTCTCAATGAATATTAATGAAATTTAGTGAAAAGGTGTCTTATAGTGGCCGCTACTTAGTTTGATAGCTAAATAATAAAAATAAATATCTTTTCCATGTAACAGAAGCTGAAATTTTTTTTTAGGCTAACATCAACGTGTGGCACTTCGTTCGACAGGTCTTTTAAAAACATTTTAAGGTTTCTAATTTTTTTTTTTAATTGAGTAAATATTTTTGGAAATAATCGCTTCGAAAGTTGCATAAATTGTGCCCCCCCCTTAACTTTTAAACCGAGTCAGACAAAAATATGAAAAAAATCACAAAGATAGCGCTTAACAAATAGTTTAAACTAAAATTATTTCAGACATGATCGGATATACCGTCATTGAGTTATGCCAAAAAACTGCCTTTCTCAACAAAAGGGCGTAAGGGCCATGAACATACGCTCTTCTGCTGATGCAATTATTTAAAGCTGCAGAACCCTACACTGGGCATGGTCCGACATGCTCTTGCCCGGTTTTTTAACCTGTGAACAAGTTATCAAGTCAATAAATATAATAGGAAAATTTTGAAAGAATTGATAGGTATGTACACCGGCTTAAGCTAAGGGTCAATGTACTCTATACGTTGATGTTAATATTGATATGTCTAAATCAAACGACAAATTGAATACAGGAGGCCGTAGGCTTGAGGTCAATGCACTCTAAATTTTAATGCTAACATCATGATCATATTTATAAGTTTAGCAAAAAATGCGTTAAAAGAAATTACTAATGTCGCTTTACCTACTATGTAGTATCATCAGAGTCCTTATTCACTATGGTTTTTTTCGTTTTCGCGGCAAGCCCGCTCAAAGATGCCCGCGCGCATGCCCGATGCATTTCTAAGTGCAGCTCTCTATTCACCATAAATTATGACAACATTTTGACAGTTAGAAACGCGGGCTTGATGTGAAAACGAAAAAAAAAGATAGTGAATAAGGACCCTGTTAACATTTACGACCAAATAACCAAGTTAATAACTTCTCATGCTTAATTAAATTTTAGCAGTTTTTGGAAAACTACTTAATGTAATTTTTAACGCATTTTTATGCTAATTTTATTAAAATTAGTCTCAGGCGGGAATCGAACCCGCGACCTTAGGGGTACCGGCCCTAAGCTGTTACCAAGTCCGGCACCATGCACATCCCATATACATATCCATCAAAGTCGTATTTAGCCTCTACATGATACGACTTTATGGCAATCGTGACGTCATCCATCGCGTTCATAATGTACTTATACGGCTCTGTGAGTTTCATAATTTCATTGCAGGCAGGAAATAATGAGTAAGTACGTTGTATGATACTTGTTTTATACATCCAAACTTACAAACTTGATTCTGTTATAGTAATGAGGCGTATCCACATTATGTCACACGTACCTACTTAAAGTTACTTACATAATATCTACATAAAATATAACTTAAAAACTTGATATCGAATCTACGGTTAAAAGACCTATAAATTATGGTTGTGATCAACAAAAAATCTTTATAGGTAGGTACATATCTAGTCGAGATGTGATTAGGTACTTATTAGATTATCTTCTGGGTGTCTCGAAGAGGTTGATCGATTCCCACATGGGGCACCAGTTTTTTTTGCTTATCCCGCCCCCGATATGTGTGTAGGTATATATATTTATTTGTAGATGTATATGATGTTTGTAGGTAATATTATTATTCGCTATTGTACATTAACTGTCCATAAAGTTTTTAAATAAATAATAACATTATATTTTCTAGATTTTATTCTACCACATTGTCGGCGTAACTAATGTGCATATACATAGAAAATTACAGCTTTCTAGTACTCTGAGCTAACCTAGGGATAGACAGACGGACAGACGGACATGGAGAAACTATAAAAGGGTTCCGTTTTGCCATTATGGCTATGAAATCCTAAAAACAAGCTCGTTGGGATTATCGTTTGTTATTATTGTTATAAGGACCTTCGCACATTTTGCGATCGATTAGGATGCGATGCGACAAGGTGATGCGACACATAAGCGGAACGGCATTGTCGTTTCGGCAGTAACTGTTGAACAACAAAGCCGACCCGAAGCAATTCCTACACATGTTCGGCCTCATTAACTAATGTCGATTCGGCAGTATCACACTAATAATAATAATAATAATAATAAAAATAATTTATTCACTTAGGAAGCAAAATACTACACTTGTGAAAAGTCGATTCTACATTTACTGGTAGGTAATGCCTGTTCGCAAACAATAGGTAAAGTCCGAGAAAAGAACAGGCAATAAAAACTCGTAGCCACTCTTTTCAAATTGCCAATGTTTACAATGTTTCTCTGTTTATAAACTGTATATGCAGGTAAGGTGCTGCCACCATTATATTATACGCCATATATCAGAGGACTGATGCAAAAAAAGAGGTCATTAATATTAGAAGAGTACACGAGATCGGATACATCAGCCTCAATGGGCACAACATATTAGGAGCATCCACTTACGATGTAAAAACTTTATGTGCTTAAATATTGGCCAATTTACTGCTACTTAATGAATAAGTATACATGTTTTTCAAAGGAAAGAAAAGAATGGCCGTAATTTATCACGCAGAATCTTTACTTACAAAAGTAAATCGTTTTCTTAACTAGTACCTAAGTAACATTATCAAACTGTGACAACAATATTCACCTAGTAAAATGCAATAAACTATACAACCCAATACATTAATAGGGAGCAACGAACTACATCCATTTATCTTTATCAGTTAAATAATCATCGATTGAATAGTAAGCTCTTTGTATAAGATGTCTCTTGACTACATTCTTAAATTTATTTACTGGTAGACTCGATATGCTGACTGGGATTTTATTGAAAAATTTAACACCTAGTCCCATGAATGAGTTATGAGTTTTATGAAGCCTATGATATCGACCTACCAATTTGTGCTTATTTCTTGTATTCACAGAGTGAATATCACTATTTTTGTTATATAAATGTAAGTTTTGCTTTACAAACATAACGTTTGCATATATATATTGTGATGCAACTGTCAAAATGCCTATCTCTTTAAACTTTTCTCTAAGGGAAACTCGTGCTCCTAGTTGATATATCGCACGCACTGCACGTTTTTGAAGAATAAAAATAGTTTGTATATCAGCCGCCTTGCCCCAAAGCAATATGCCGTAGGACATGACGCTGTGAAAATAACCAAAATATACTAGTCGAGCTGTTTCTACGTTCGTAAGCTGTCTAACTTTGCTGACAGCATACGCTGCAGAACTGAGTTTTCCTGCGAGACATGATATTTGGGTGCCCCACTGTAACCTATTGTCTGATGTAATCACACTAATATTATAAACGTGAAAGTTTGTGTGTATGTTTGTTACTTTTTCACGTCTAAACGGGTGGAGCGATTTTAATAAAATTTGGCATGGAGTTAGCTGACACCCTGGATTAACATATAGGCTAATAAACCGCGGGTAACACCGCTGGGCACAGCTAGTTAATTATAAAGGCGAAAGTTTGTGAGTATGTGAGTGTGTATGTTTGTTACTTCTTCACGTCTAAACGGCTGGAGCGATTTCAATAAAATTTGGTATGGAGTTAGCTGACACCCTGGATTAACACATAGGCTGATATAATAAACCGCGAGTTACACCGCGGGGCACAGCTAGTTTATAATAATAATAAATATTATTTATTCAATTAGGAAGCAAAATGTTACTCTTGTGAAAAATCGATTCTTGAACGACAAGGCCGACCCGAAGCAATTACTGCTGTTGACCTAATTGGGGTGCGGCATAGGCAAGCAGATTTTTGTCCCCTAACATGCGTCCACATATACATTATTTGATTTTACCGCCTGTCTGCCGATTAGTGCCAGGCTGCTACGCAAGCTAGTAATAGCAACCCATACTCACAATACGTCTAACGAACCAGCTAGGAAACCGATCACGGTGTTTAATATTAGATATATTTCGGGACTTAATCGCGTGAATTATTTAAAGGTACGAATCTTTTATTTACCCGACGCTTCGATCGAATTGCACCGATCGTGGTCACGGGTCGAAACGTCGGGTAAATAAAAGGTTCGTACCTTTAAATAATTCACGCGATTAAGTCCCGAAATATATCTAACATGTATAAAAATCGCGAAAGTTTAAAAACGGTGTTTAATGTTCAGATTCCAAAGACGATATTTTCATTGACTTCTTCCTCTTAAAATACTGCTAGAAAACTATAGAAAAATAAAGAAAGATATGAAAGTAGGTACAAATTATAAACTTTTTTACTTTTTTACTTTACAAATACAATAATTGCATTTTGAAAGATAGAAAAATTTGAAATCCAGACCCAGGAATCGAACCCGAGACTTCCGTAGCCAAACCGAGGCCAGAAGCGAACCACCTATCTGGACTATGTTACTAGATATCGAATTCTTCTATCTCTTAATGCTTACGGATTAGGCCCCCGTAGCGACATCTAGTCGGTAGTTAAAGAAACTATCACGGCTTTTGTTATTGCTTCGTTACAGAGAGCATTTTAACAAATTATGATGACGCAGGCCGAATATTGAAGTAATTTTTATAGGCATTTCTTGCTAAAGACTTTACAAATACAATAATTGCATTTTTCTATCTTTCAAAGGCAAGAAATGCCTATAAAATTACTTCAATATTCGGCCTGCGTCATCATAATTTGTTAAAATGCTCTCTGTAACGAAATAATATAATGTAATTACTTCTATAAACTTCCTTATTAAAAGAAACAATATACGTACATGTATTAGTAGTAAATCTTTCGGGCTTAACAACGATAAGCCAAATTTGACTCCAATAAACATGGGAATTATTTTTAACCACCAAGCAAAAAATAAACTAAAATTTTTTTGTCTCTGTTTATGTCATATATCTGAGGCATCATACCTCTTTAATGGCAGAATCGAATTGAATGCGTTTTTCCAATCAAGAAGTTTTATTTCCTTATGGTGGTGGTTCTTCGACATGTTACGTTCAAAATGGGTTAATGTGTTCAAACGTCATCAGTCATCTTATCTCGGGAGGAGTTTTTTTTATCAAACTGGTAGACTTTTGGTCCCCAAAATCGGGGCTTTCATCACATCTCTATCCTCTTTGATACCCAAAAGATCGACAGACAAAACATAAAAAGATTTAGTTTACTAACAACAAATAGATACATAGGTTTCTGCAGCAGCAGATTGAACTCCAACATGTTTCCTACAGGTATTATTAGATTCGGTACACCTAATCGGTTGTCGGCCGAATTATGCATAATTAGAGACCCATGCAGAAATAAACGGACGCGTACACTACTACAACCGCCATTGTTCAATAACGCACCAAAATGGCGTTTAATTCGAACGGCCGAATGTGGCCGATACAGGTGTATTGTTAATGCTTACCTTTAACGTTTGTATTTTACGATTTTCAGTGCATTGATCACTATTATTTGATTTTTATACAGCAGTAAATACTTTCTCATTAGACTGACAAATTAGAGGTCCATTGAATTTTTGTAAAAGTTTTACTAGTTATACTATCTTTTTCTAACTGGCTGTGTAATTTGCTTAAGTAAAACCCATCTTAATTGAAATGGCGTATGGTTTGAAATTTTGTATGCTTCTGGAGAAATTTCTTTTTGGGAAAAAATTAGGAAAAAGTGCAGTGGAGCGAGAGTTCTCAAATTGTAAACAATAAGACAAGAAGATTATCTCCATCTATCTATCTTTGTTTCCGACGCTGCTTCTCTACATACCGACGCGGACGGTGCATCTCATACGCACCGACGCTGCATCTCATACGCACCGACGCTGCACCTCTACCTACCACCGGTGCATCTCATCTCTAGCTATAAACGACGCTGCATCTCTATCTGTCACCGTTGCATCTCGACGCACCGACGCTGCATCTCTACCTTTTAAGTTTAGTTGTAAAACATTTTAAGTAGTTTCTATTTTCCTACCAGTTTCATTTAATTATAGTTCACTAACCCAATCTAATTTTTCATTTCCCTTAACAGATTAGGTGTATTAGGCGTTAACGGCGACTATTTTGTCGTACAGTGCTTGCTGAAATTTTCTAGGTACCAAGTTTTTTATGTCCTCAAGTCGTGACGTGCCCGTCGTCGTCCCGTAATGATGTATGTCAGGCACAAGGCAACATCTAATACAGCCTACTCATTCCAAATATTTTAATTGCTATCGTTTACAATGACCGTGGAGTAATAGACATTTTTTAGTTTTTTTAAGATCCAAAGTATCAATTAGACAAACGTTTTGCCTTTGTTCGAAGATATTTTAATTAGACGGGAAAACTTGAAGGTGATTCAATATTTGCATACTTGACATTTTAACCTTATCTTAGAAACACTGAAGCTATAATTGTCTAGTGTGTTTTGCGGTTTTGTTTACGAAATCACTGCAATAGCTCTATGAAGAAATAAATATGTTATTCCCTTAGTGGTGGAGGATTATATGTTCATAAACTTCTGCAATTTATACACTATAGAATTTTATAAGCTACGGGTCTTAATCGCGTAAATGTTTTATTTTAAGGCCTTTGTTTTATTGCCCGACGTTTCAACCGAATTGCAACAGCCGTGGTCACGGGTAGACAATTTGTTCTTCCGAAATTTTCTTACCGGGTTAGGTGGTACGTGGTACAATTGTCTAAATATCGGCCAAATGGGTGCTGCGTGTTCCCACTTTTTCATAATTTCGGGGTGGGTTCAAACCCCGAAATTGCTCCCCCCCTCCTCGGTACACCATTTAATATATCTAATTTGGTACAAAGAACCAAGACAATTAAATATATTTAAGTAACTCGGGAAGATGTTAAGCCCTTCGTCTCTGATTCTCTTAGGCACTATCTACACAATTCAACACTATAATAGAACCGATTATGCTAGGCCCACCATTGTTAGTGCAACCCAGTGGATAGATCAAGCAATCAATAAGGCGAATAATTACCTACCAGGATTGTTGTTATTAGATAACTATAATAATAATAATATTTTGGTAACTCACACAACGTCGTCTTATCCCAAACTAAGCAGAGCCACAGAATAAGTAATAGTAAACAATCAAGAGAGGGTAGTTTCCGAAACCCGCGTTTCACGAAGGCGACGCTGAGCTGAACCAGTCTATCCATGACTACAGCCGTTGCAATACGGTCGAAACTCGGCAATAAACAAGGTATTTTACCTTATATTATTCACGCGATTAAGACTCGTAATATATATATTTTCATAATAAGCAGAGCTTGTACTATGGAAACCAGACAACTGATAAACATACTTATATATTTCTAAATACATGCATATTATAGATAAATAATACCCAGACATAGAATAAACTATCGTGCTACACAAAAATTTATTCTGGGTGGGGATCGAACTCACGACCTCCGGCTTAGAAGTTAGGCTCACTAACAACAGGGCAGTCTAAATAATAACAATAAAAACCAAACCGTGAAATGGGAAAGCATAAAAGTTTTCGTTAAAGTAGAAATTCGACACGACTAGAATGAGATTAGGCGTACCAACGACATGACTAGTTCTGAATCTTTTTCCTTTCTTATTCTCTTTTTAATTATATGTTTTAGAAAACGATAAACCATCTACGGTAGTAAACCATCATCCTTAAACTCCCCAAAAAAGGTGTTTCAGTCGAGTCTAAGTAAGAGGAATGATGCCTACAAATACAAATACAATACGGCGAGCCCTAATGGCTAAGGCATCGTACTCGCAATCGTGAGGTCGCGGGTCCAAATCCTACCCATTATACTACCGACGTGAACCCACTCCTAGCACAAGCCATTGAGCTTAACTGGAGGAGTTAACAAGATTGCTAGTAATGTGGGACCCAATCCCACCTTATATATCTTTATAAAAAAAATGCAATTTCAGTAATCAGGCAATACCACGTCATATCAAGGTCTGAATAAATGTGTTATTACACAATTTAAGGTGTTTAACAATTTATAATCATCAAAACAAATAGGTATTAAAAGTAATGATTTGATCCTGAGTTGTGACGTCACGTTTCAGTATTCTATACAAATATCTATAGAGCGTGTCGTTTTGACATTTCTTAAAAAGATACTGATTTGACTTGACAGTCCACATCCCCAATTGCCCCCCAATGCCTGTGTTACCATACCCCTCCCCACTCGTATCCAACCCTGAATCACGTTGTGTAATGGTGTCACAGATCCTTCTAAATGTTGAACAGGGTTATTATTCACTATATTTATTTCATTGTCGTGACAAGCTTGTGCGAACTGGCGCAAGCGCTGTGCGCTCAAAGATGTCCACCGCGCATGCGCCTTGATGCATTTCTAAGCGCAGATCTCTACCGCGAATGCGCGGTGGACGTCTTTGAATGTCAGTTCGCACGGGCTTGTCACGACAATGAAATTAAGATATCGAATAAGGACCCAGATTACCTTTTTTAAATTGATCTTAGAAGTATCTATCTACATAATAAGTTTAATAACTCTGTCAATTGTTGTAGGTACTTAATTATAAATCCATCATTAATTATTTGATGCGCAGACACAGTCATTGTATTATTTATTTGGCATGCAACGTATGTATGTATCTTTACTTATCTATACTAATAATAAAAAGTTGAAGAGTTTGTGTTTGTTTGAACGCGGTGATCTCAGGAACTACTGGTCCGAATTGAAAAATTCTTTCACTGTTGGATAGCCCATTTATCGAGGAAGGCTATAGACTATATAACATCACGCTACGACTAATAGGAGCGGAGCAGCAATGGGAAATGTTGCAAAAACGGGAAAAATTTACGCAGACGAAGTTGCGTGGGACAGCTAGTATCTACTAAAATTGTAAAGTATCTATACATTGAACTTTTTAAAACGTACGAATGCTGAATTTAAAATCATCTGTTTTTTTTATGTATTTACCTGTTGCTAATTTCTTTTGTTGCAAAGTTTTCTTTTTCAAACTGATGTTGTTCGCCTTTGTCAATCTGTTTCGATTATTGTATTGAGGGTATCTATTCCATGAGATCGGGATTGAGTGGTGGGTTTCCTCCTTAATACCTAAATAGTTTAAAATGGTTGAGGTATCACCCTGTGTTTGTTATTTGTTTATGTTTGAGGTTGATGCGAAAATCTGTGAATATATTTTGAATACTTTACGACAGTCTAGTTTAAATATCGCTACAGCTATCATCATGCTAAATATAATTTCAGTTAATGGATCTCGGGTTTACATGGCAAGCCATATATGAGAGAGCTCAATTAAAATGGTCGATAGAACCTTCATCCACGCAGATGGAGCCACGGCTATAAACACGTTTAAGTCACTAGAGTATATACCGAGATATAATTGGCTAGGATTATATAATAATGTATGCGCGTCTCTTATTGTTGTGATACACGCATCAAACCGGTTCAACTCGAACGGATTATCTGTTATTTTTAGAATTAGCGACTAGGTATTTATTTCTTATTCTAACCAATAGGTACATTTTTCAAAAATGACTTTATACGTACAGTCAATTTGATTAAGGGTTAATTTTCATTTGCCGATAGGCCGTGTGGTGCCGGCTTAAGAATAGTACCACCCCATCTCTACCCGTGGGTGTCGTCAAGGCGACTAAGGGATTTCACACCGGAGGACGGGCAGCAGCGTCCTCTGCGTACTTAAAGCCTTACTGCGATCGCCAACCCGCTCGCCAAGCGTGGCGATTATGGCAATTACCCCCAGGATCTACATACTAGTAGGTTCTACTGGGGAGACCCGTGCCCAGCAGTGGGCCATCTTATGGGTTGATATGTATGTATGTATGATAGGCTAAAGACATGAATTTCTAAAGCAAGAAAATTCTGATTTATATAACATATTTATTAAATCAACAAGACTTTGTTCAACTACTTTGTCAGCGTAACTAGTATGTATATCCATGCCAAATTACAGATTTCTAGTACCAAAGGTCTCTGAACTAACAGACAGACAGACAGACAGACAATCTAAGTAAGTCTCTAAGTCTACGAAACCATAAAGTTTTCTTGTTTCTTATATAAGCTTATTTCGAAGAAACAAGTAAACTGTGGACGGCTGTTCTATAATACTAGTTCTGACGTTCTGTGTAAATCTCGAGGTTTAGACTAATAAATAATATCTTGGAACAACTCATACAACGCTATCTGATCCCAAACTAAGCAGAGCTGGTACTATGGAAACCAGACAACCGATAAACATACTTATATATTTCTAAATACATTCATATTATAGATAAATATCACCCAGACTCACACAAAGTTTTATCCTGGGTGGGGATCGAACTCAGGACCTCTTGCGTAGCAGTCGGATACACTCCCACCGCGCAGCAAAGGCAGTCAATGGTGATGAAGTCAAATGATGAGTTGAATCCTTGTTTTACGATTTGAGAAACAAATACCCTAAGATCGTCACGTCCCCGTATCGTAAGTTATAAACCGTTCGCAGTTATTATTCCTTTGAAGGCACAAGCTCAAAGCTCGCAGTTGGAGCAATATTAGCCAGTCTTGTGGTGTCAGTTGAACGAGCAACATGAAACTATTGTTGGCTACTGTCGCGGCGTTTGCCGTCTTCTCGGTAAGATATATTTGTATTTTTTATTAAAACTAATATTATAAAGCTGAAGAGTTTGTTTGTTTATTTGTTTGTTTAACTACTGGATCGAATTGAAAAAATATTTTACTGTTGTATAGCCCATTTATCGAGGTAGGCTATAGGCTGTATAGCATCACTATATGATCAATAGGAGCGGAGTTTAAAGACGAAGTTGTGCGGATCAGCTATTATTATTATAAAATAAAAGTTTTTCTAGAAGAGGATGACATTTTTTGTTAGTCAATAAAGGTTTGTAGGCTTCTAACATTAATGTTTTATAAAAACTGGTTTATAATACTTTGATTAGAAATGTTGGAAGATAAATAAAATATTTTAACAATAGTAATCAATTACAGCAAAAGTTAACAATTTTGAAACATTTTAAGAGAAAATTAAAAGGTAAAACTAGTTACTTTTAAAAAAAAAATATTATGTAACCGACTGTACTTTTTTTATTACTATTTATATATTTTTTTATTTTCATTTTATTTTATTTTATTTTTATTTCATGACAAAGATACTATTCATAACAGTTTAATGGTATTTTAACCAGCAAATTAATGTTTTGTCTTCTACAATTCTATTTTGAAAATTTAATGAAAAACAAAGATACGTTCGTTGAATGGTATTGGGTACAAATGTATAATTATAAAGAAGAGGGTTAGTTGTTACAAATAATTACACAGTTTTATAGTCGTATGTAGCCTTGGGCACTATTCAACCGAGTCCTAATAAATCTAGTGAGGCTACAAGAAAATTAGTAGCTTCTACGGGAAACACAAATTGCAGCAATACCGTAATATGCGTCTGCGCCGGCTCGGGTGTAGCGTTCTAAATTTAAATTTTATCATTATCTATTGATAGATTATGGTAGGTTTATCTGAAAAAAAAAAGAATACAGTTTAACAATAATGTATGTTTGTCCACGTATTTCTCCAAACCTATTGATTGGGTTGTTGTTTTTTTTATTAGTTTATATTTACTTCAACTTAGAGAACAGTACAACTTTCATCAAAATCGGTTCAGTAGTGTGGAATATATAAACGAAAAGGTTTAATTTGACGTCCTGGCTTACATTTTTACGAGTTACCAGTGTGCTGTCAAAGGAAAAACATCTCAAAACCTCGGTCAAACAGTACATTTAAAAATATTTTTAGTATTTTTTAAGTTTATTCGTAAAAAATATTTATTGATTTTTAAATCCTAATGTCATCGCCTCTGTGGCGCGGTGGCAGTGTATCCGACTGCTACGCAAGAGGCCGTGGGTTCGATCCCCACCCAGGATAAAACTTTGTGTGATGAGCACGATGGTTTATTCTGTGTCTGGGTGTTATTTATCTATAATATGTATGTATTTAGAAATTTATAAGTATGTTTATCAGTTGTCTGGTTTCCATAATACAAGCTCTGCTTAGTTTGGGATCAGATAGAGTTATGTGAGTTGTCCCAAGATATTATTATTATTATTATTATATCATAGTTTAATGATTGTGTTGATGTTGACGAAGTGGTAACTTAATAAATAAATAATTAAATAAATCCTTGATAATTGGTCTAAGTTTCACCTCTGTGGTGTAATCTCTAAGGTAGGTAGGTACATAATTATGTGGTAATCATTATTTTTTTTAGGTTGCCCTACTACCACTGACATGTGTTTTATATTTCAGACGATATCCGCCCAACAAGGAAAAGCTCCAACCAAACAACTTAACGATGGCTACTATATTCCTGCACTTGGTTTGGGATCCTTCGGTTTTGTGAGTATCATCACGGATCATCATCTATACTAATATTATAAAGCGGAAGAGTTTGTTTGTTTGTTTAAACGCGCTAATCTCAGGAACTACTGGTCCGATTTGAAAAAAAACTATTTTTGTTGGATAGCCCATTTATCGAGAAAGGCTATAGGCTATATAACATCGCGCTACGACTAATAGGAGCGGAGCAGCGACGAGAAATGTTGCAAAAACGGGGAAAATTTACGCATACGAAGTTGCGCGGGTCAGCTAGTTAGTATATAAATGTTGATGCGGTCGTTGCAATACGGTCGAAACGTCGGGCAATAAATAAGCTATTTTACCTTAAATTATTCACGCGATAAAGACCCGTTAAGGATCATTTAGGTACGTATGTTATGAAATACCTACTACCTGCTATTCTGCCGACTATTAGATATTAGATACATCGCGATAAAACTATGTTAAATACATAGATTTGTAGTGTTGAGTTTTATGAAAATCATTGTATGAAAAACGGTAACTTTCGCGTTTATGTAGGCAGTAAGTTTAATAAAAACTATTTCACGTTTTAGAATGTGACAAAACGTATAATCTTGCATAAATAATAATTGACTTGAATAATAGATTACTTAAATTACATATAAAAGTTCACAAAAATAACGAAAAAGAAATATCTTTTTTAAATTTTTTTGCCATTTTCCCAGTATTTAACCGATTTTTATGGTTGACATATTCAAAACAGAACATTTTTTATTCATTCAATAGTCAGGTAAAAAAAGAGTGCAAACACGAATTACATAATTAAATCGTTTTCATGTCAGAGAGGTAAAAGTATGATAAGAACAAAAACTTGTTTTAAATTCTGCCCTCTTTTGTTAATTTTGTTTTATACACATTTATGTCCACCGAAGGTTTCTCAGACTTATTCGGAAGTTGGCAGAGCCAATACAAGATAATGTTACATAATATTATTTTTACTTTAGATAAAAGTTCATATTCAAAATCGATGAACGGGTTTTCTTTAAAAAACTTACTTTTCTAATAAAAAATCGCACCTAGAAACACACACACACGCGCTGAACTTGTAACACACTTCTTTAGGGGGTTAAAAAGTATATATGAATCGGCAGGGGGTATAAGTGTAACATGGGATGAATGTAACAAATGAGTTTATGAGCTAATTATGTTGATTGTATTTATGGCTGTATCAATATTATGTGCCATTTAGACCTCCGATACCTAACTACCGCTCACGGCACTATGTTTTCTGGTTTTGACACTACAGAGACGGTGCCGTAGTAAATTGAAGCTTGCGTCACAAATGTCAGTAAAGTAGCATAACTATTCGTCCTAATATTTAACCATAAAATCGATATCGTTCTTACTTTTTTATTTAAGATATAATCATGTGTTTATCATATTCTAGATAATATAACGAAAACCTATAAATTTGTTACTTTAATCCCTAAAATATTATATTTTACATAAAAGTAAGACATTACTTCCAAAATGCTTAAAATTTAAAGACTAGAGAGAGAGAGATTTATTTACTGCAGAAACAATGAAAGAATAAGGCTGTAGAGAAGTACTTATTTCTCAAAAAAATCTCAAATTTATCCTATATTCTAAATGTAGGTAAGCTACCTATTTTATATAAATGTGATTTTAACGACGCGGAAAAAAATGCTAGTCGAGTATTTATTTCATCCTCTGTAGATTTAATTTATTGCGTATACGTCTTGTCTTCAATGATAGACTTGAATGTAGATGTAGCGATTCTATCGACAACCATATACCCCCTGTGCTAGTGTTCAGGACGTCACGACGACATCGTTTAGAATTTATGAAGATACAGACCTACAGGTCGAAAGCGGCAGCACTCTAAAAATAACTATTAAAGATTGATTATGACCTAAAAGGTTGATTATTTATTTTGTTACACTGTTACAACCAACCCTAGGTGTAGGGATGGTTGTAACAATTTCCACTTTTGTCAATTAGGTCGTTTTTTCAAAATCTGTAATACCAGTTGTATTTAGGTATGCTGATGTTATTAGATAACTAAAATATCTTTTGTATACTGATTACAATTTTGATATTCTAAAACTTTAGTGAGATATTACGTGACAATTGATAATTAATACGTTCATGCCTGGTCTTCCCTATTTACTTTAATATACTATTACCCTATTTATTTTACCTATTAAAGTAAATATAAATACTTGCCTACTTTGTTTTGACGATAAATATTACCTTCATATATGGAATGTTAACCTTAGCATTCACTTTGTCGTGAGTTCTTACGATGCAAATAATGTAATCATTGCAAACCGCCGCCAGGAAAACTGCAGATTCAAGATGCAAACTTATTATTTACATATAAAAAAGGTGATTGCTTAAAATTCACGTTAAACTTATGCATATACCTAAGTAGGTACGATGATATTTACAAATGACATTTAAAAAAAAAATGACACACACACAAATGCACACCTAGCAATCTTCAATCTTCAATTCTTTCTTTCTTTCTTCAGTTACACTGTCCGAACCGATATAGATAAAATTTTGGTATGGTGATAGTTTGAGTACCGAGGGGGACATAGTGTTTTCGCGAAAACCGACATTCACGTGGGTGGAGCCGCATGCGAAAGCTAGTTTTATATAAAACGTTTATTACATAGAATATTTGAGAATATTTTGCAATTATATCATTCTTCTCAAAGCTTATTAAAAAATCTATAATAAACTCTATTAGGTACCTATGAGTAATTAATTATAAATCACTTTAATCATAAAGGTTTGAAATGAAATATAATCATTATAAAAACTAGGATTTTCCAATAAACATTTTGAAGGTTATTCGAGGGCAAATACCTCGTTTTGGTTGCATTATAAACATGTTTATTACATAAACGTAACAAAACGAAATCACAAATCGTCAAAGAAAATACACACATAGGAATTGCTCACGGATAGGGCATCGAGAACCGGTCCTGTTTGAGGAACCGGGTTTTTCGGTTCCAAATTCAAGCCAAAACCGGGTTACACGTTTTTTCGGTTCTTTCGATTCCTAAAACAACTCGGTTAAAAAGTACATACCTATTAATTTTTCTTGTGTCCTAATACTCTATATTTATTGAAACCTTAGATAATTTAAAAGGACTTTTTGGAGTACCTTTAGTAAAATAGTTTATGTCTGCGCTTCGTAACCTTGTTTTAGATTTTGTTTAGCTGTTTTATACACAATTTTCTGATCGATGCAAAATCAAAATGATCAATTATTAATAACAAGAACTTAATCTTCTTTGTGTGTCATCTCGTTCCGGGGGTGGGCGAATATTATGGCACTTAATTTTATCCACCACCGTTCTAAAAAGAGGACTGGTGCTCATTCTGAATTTCTTCTCCCCTCTTCAATGGTCATCACTGCTCTTGTCATATGGTTCTCATCTTGTTGTATTACGTGCCCAACGTAGATGATACCTGAGTGCCCAGAAATATCTATGAAGCATTCCTTCTTTAAACTCAGATTTATGACTAGATACTCTTTTGTTATTTCTCAATGGAATCGATGGGACTTCAACTCGGATCGTCTTTTATATGTTAGACTTGATTTTCCCTGTGGTTCGTCTACGTTATGTTTGATTTTTATACCTATTAGCTGCCCGTCTCGGCTTAGCACGCATGTATTTTTTGCGTAAGATTATTCAAAAATTGCTTTTATAAAAGCCTTTGGACTTTATCCCCGCGGCTTTGCCCGGAAAAAAGTTTTATCAAAATCCATTCAATAGGTACTTTTTGCGTCATAAAGCAGCAAATTCACAAAAAATCGGATTTATGATATTAGTAAGATTCCTTCTGTTCACTCGGAGTTTTGTAACAAAGCACACTTTTGTCACTGTTAGGTAGTTGTTAGAACATCGTCTCTTACTAGTTAAGGTTCATTTCCGTGCATCGCGGCCGATCGCGAGTCGCGCGCGGCTTACGACAAGCGACTGACGCGCGCGGCCGACGATTGTCGTAGGCTGCGCGCGCACTATGACTATTGTCGCATCGGCCGCGCGCGTCAGTCGCTTGTCGTAAGCCGCGTGCGACTCGCGATCGGCCGCAATGCACGGAAATGAACCTTTAGATTGAAAGTACTGTAGTTTTGTTTATATACAACGAAATGAAGAGACAAGCAGGTCGTGCACCTGATGGTAAGCGTGACGCTAGCCCATGACAGTATCAGTGCCACCCAAATCCTTGTTTGGCAAAGATCTGAATGTCACCACACCGCCCTCCTCATTTGAGACATTAGTTCGTCAATCTCTTTTGCCCAGTAATTACACATGACCTCAACCGAAACAGAATGATGCGTTTACTATTTTACGGAAGAATAACTTAGACTGTTGCGGTACCGATCAAGACCTACCACTAAGTAGATCCACCTCTCGTATTTGCAGGAGGATATTAGAAAAATGCGTCACACTATCTGGGAGGCTGTGAAGGCTGGGTACAGACACATAGACACCGCAGCTCTTTACGACAACGAAGAAGAAATAGGCAAAGGTATCGATGATGTTATTAAACAAGGCTTAGTCAAGAGGGAAGAACTGTTCATTACTACTAAGGTGAGAAAAGTTACTGAATAAATCACGATGTATATTTTTGTCTAATTTTTTTTTAGAAGATAACTAGTAATGTGGGATTGTGGTCCATTACTAGCAATCCTGTTAACCCTTCCAGCTAAGCTCAATGGCTTGTGTTAGGAGTGGGTTCACGTCGGTGGTATAATGACTTGGATTCGAACCCGCAATCTCACGATTGCGTGACCGAAGCCTTAGCCATTAGGCTATCGCCGCTTTTTTCATAAAGACATATTACAGGACAAAATGTTGTAATTAATGAATGTTTTTATGAATTATTTTTTATAGCTCTGGAATGATAAACATGGCCGCAATCAAGTGGTGCCGGCGCTCAGAGATTCTTTAAGGAAATTGGGTCTGGAGTATGTGGACTTGTACCTTATCCATTCTCCTGAAGCCAGTGATGTAAGTTTACTTTCTTCCTTTCTTTTCTCTTCTATTTTCTGTTTCCATATTTAAAAATTTTCCACTTGTAATTGCGATTGGTAAAGTTTTCTATTATCGTATAGCGATGCGATTTTGAACCGTTAGTGACCCAGAGTTTTCAAACCAGCATATTTTCCAACTTCTTTATAATACTCGCATAACCCTTCTAAGTGCATAAATTAAGTGCAGTAGCAGATGTGCTACGATTTTGAAGGTAGTTTATGTTTGCCGTGTAGGTACTTTTCTTGTGAATGATAACTGACTAATCCGATTTAGGTACCTACTTGCTAGTCCGTGAACTACGCGTTTGAGTTTTATTTCAAGTTTTCCTGTTTACCAACATAAAATAAGAAGAAAAACCCAACTGGATACAAACAAAAGTCATTATCGGAATAACAATCAAAATGTGCTCATGGTTCTTAATACTGCTAATTGTCTTTTTGTTTGTAAAAGATAGACATCTCATGAATATAATTGTTGTCGTTAGATTTCCGCCTTATACATAGTATTTACTAGATTATGACCGAGATTACCCGAGCTTTTATTATTATGTAGTCCATTTTATCGAGATAATATGCAAACTATGTTTACTCTACAACTGATTGATAAAATTATACTACGACAAAATAAAATGGTCGCAAAAAAGGGTCTTAAAGGGTATTAATTGACAGCATGTTGTTTGTAACACCGGCTCCACATGTTGGCCCCAACGCTACACGTCCAACACGTGGATGTAGAATAACGCTCGTCCCAACGTTGGTGCCAATGCTAGTTACTAAATCCACACGTTGGACGAGTGACGTTGGGACCAACATTGTGACCAATGTGAGGAGCTGGCGTTATTGTATACCATGACATGGTACCTGGCATGGCAGACTGTAAGCAAAGAGTAACTTTTGAATGTATGTAATATAAAAGCAATCAGCTCTCAATAAGGAAATTGAAAACTTAGTATTTATAAAACCCGTTGTTTTATTCAGGCTCAAGGTAATCCCGTTAACATCGACTTCACGGAGACCTGGCAAGGCATGGAGGAAGCTAAGAGACTTGGCTTGGCGAGATCCATCGGCGTGTCCAACTTCGACACAGAACAGATCGACAAAATCATCGCGAACAGCAAAATAGTTCCTGCTGTCAACCAGATTGAGGTAAATTATTAGAGTTCTTGAAAATTTATGATTGCGCGTGAGCTTTTGTTGTGTGCACTAACCGTTAGTAAACATGTAACCTACACTCAGGTTGTCCTAGTGACTAACGCAATATCTGTAAACGTACATGTCTTGTAAACGAAAGAGTGGACCTCACGACACAGGGTATCCTAGGGGGCCAGGATTTGTATATCATACTTGTTGTACAACCTCTTCTGATACAATAAATATTATTATTATTATTACATACGTGAGTATTTACAATATGTACATAAACCTTAAAATGCACTTGTGCAAATTAAGTTTGCAAAGCGTAACTTGCAATTAGATTAGGGGTGTAAAAGCCGACTCTGAATCCATTCTTGACTATATCAAGAATGGATTCTTTGTACAAAAAATAATCGACTTTTTGGAAACAAGTTCAGTCGCTTCAACTTAATTACGATACTTTACTCTCACTCGATGATCGATTTTCAGAGGTTCTTATATTAACGCCTTTTCATATAAAGCGTTTAGTAACAGATTAGAAGACGAGCATAAAAGAGTTGCTGAAAAGACTGCGACTGTTTTATTTCTATCTAACAACATTGTCTATGATGAGGGTATCGTCATTTTTATTGGTCAATTATTTTTTTATTCTGTGTTTACAGATTTTTATTTTTTGCTATTATTTTCTTAAACATTTAAAAATTAATTGAGAATCCTAAAAACCTTTAAGAACAGTTAATTTTATTTTATTCTAAGAACAAGTTCCAAAAATATGATCTCATAGATACCTAAGAGGTTTAGAAACCAGATTTTTATAAAAAGAAGTTTGGTAGGTATAGGTAACTATTGGTATATTAATATATAGTTATATAATCAATATATGTACGTGACTACTTACTACATGTAAACCTTAATACGCACTCCTGACTTTCAACAAGATGTTCATTAGGGATGAAAAAGTCGACTCTGACAATAGTCAAGAATCGATTCTTTCTAGAAAAAATATTCGACTTTTTGTAATCGAGTTCAGTCGCCTCAACTTGACTACGATCTTATGGATTTTCAGAGGTTAAAAGTCGATTACAAAATCAATTTTGAGTGCGCCTCTTCCACCCTAATGCCCATTACAAAAATCTTACGGTGCTCCGCCGCCATAATTTTCCATCAATTTTTTTATAATACAATAGGTACCTACACTAGTTTAGGTTCTGCTGTTACATCATCGATTCTTACCTATGGGGAGTAGGTAAAACATAATTTGAAAACAATCATCTGTTTTCAAATTGTGTTTTTTGTCGATTGATTCCGACTGAGATGGTTTATAATAACCTGAATGGTATTAAATTGGCATGTATATTTATCTTTGAATAAATAATAGTTCCTTAGAACAAATTTTAAAATTATACATATAAAGTTGGAATTTCCATGGTAGCTTCGTTTTGACGAGACGCCCAACTTTATGTATACCTACGACAACTTTAAATAGTGATACGATAGTGAAAAAAACAGGTGTTAAATATGACAAATTTAACTTTGCCGTTGGAAAACTATTAATCCCATACATATCTATCGTAAAATAATCGAAACTCGTACTATAAGTGATTAGTACTCGCAACAGATAATAATGAGCATAGAAGAGTAGTGAAAAAGTTAACTACTGCGACTGTTTGGATCCTAACAACACTGGGTATGATGAGGATATCGTAATTTTTATTGGTCAATAATTTTTTTATCTGTAAAGTCATTAATAGTTTTTGCTATTTTTATTTTTTACAAACATTTTATAATTAATTGAGAATCTTAAAAACCTTTTAGAACAAGTTAAAAAAAAATGATCTCATAGATGCCAAAGGTTTAGAAACCAGATATAAATTAAAAAAAAGTTTAGTATTGGCACCTATTGGTGTCGAAGATTAATGAAAAGAAAAAAAAACCTAAGTGGGATTATTTTTTGAAGAGCTAAATTTTCCTTATGTTGTGTTGCTACCTACCTACCGAATCAAAAGATTTGCATAATGATGCTTTTAATCTTTGATTATATATACGTTTTAATATTATTGCTGATGGATAGACCAGATGGATCTCGAAATTGCTGTTTTTATACCAGTAGCTCCAGCTAATTAGGAGTTGCTTCTGGTTTGAAAAAACCTTAATAGTTTCCCGAATGATGTAGCATTTGAGTTTGACTTTATTACGATTGTGTAGGTTTATAAAAGAACATCTTTAAATAGTCCAATATTTTTTCGATCCTGCTTTCCTGCTAAATATATATTTTGATTATTAAAGGCTGTTCTTATGAAAGAACTACTCTGAAACCAAGAACAGACACAAATTTATTTGAACTTAAACGATTTTGAATTTAAACGATTTATTTTTTATGTTTTATTTGAAGGGAAATTTAGCTTTAACTATAGTTAGTTTCATAGACTGCCTCTGTGGCGCGGTGGGAGTGTATCCGACTGCTACACAAGAGGTCGTGGGTTCGATTCCCACCCAGGATAAAACTTTGTGTGATGAGCAGGATGGTTTATTCTGTGTCTGGGTGTTATTTATCTGTAATATGTATGTATTTAGAAATATATAAGTATGTTTATCAGTTGTCTGGTTTCCATAGTACAAGCTCTGCTTAGTTTGGGATCAGATAGCGTTGTGTGAGTTGTCCCAAGATATATTAAACAAGTCCTATATACAATATTAGCTAAACTTCTACCCAACTTAGCACAAATATGTACAACATAGGCATAAAAATCACCGTTTCAACAAAACATCACTATAGCATTAAATAATGTTCAAACACCAAGGTTTACTCATTCATTTAAGAGCTTTTATGATTTGAAATATTACCTTTGTTCAACGCCTCCTTGTATAACTGATTGTATTTCGTAACTACAGTTAAGAACATAAAGCAGAATAAGAATAACATTGTCACGACATCAACGATAACAACGAACTTTTTTTCTAGATTCATCCATCCAACACAAAAGAAAAGGAAGTACTTGACTGCTTCGAACGCGGGATTGTAGTTGTAGCCTACAGTCCTCTAGGCTTCTTCGTCTCCAGGGGCGGCGCTGCCGTAGTCAACAAGAATGATCCTAAGATTGTCAACATCGCGAACAAGTATAGGAAGACCATAACTCAAGTTATCCTGCGGTATGAGGTGAGTCTGATAAGTATTAAATAAGCAATTGAATTAAGAATCTTTTAAATCTGTTATAGGGCGTTTTCAGTTTTAGCTTTCTCCTGTTGGCATTTCCTCCATGAGCTATGGTTGAAGTGTTTTACCGATTAATTTTCTTTTTATTACATTCAATGATAGACAAATTCTGTACTGTGTAAATGCTATAAATATTATCCCCCTTATTAAAACTGCAATATTTTGTCTTCTTCAATTTTATTTTGAAAAATAATGAAAAACAAAGACACTACATTCATGTGTTTGTAAACTTTCGCGATTTGTACACATCATAGAATTCTATAAGCTACGGGTTATAATCGCGTAAATATATTATTTTAAGGCTACATACCTTTGTTTTATTGCCCCGACGTTACGATCGTATTGAAGCGGCCGTGGTCACGGGTAGACTGGGCAATAAAACAAAGGTATTTAGCCGGAAAATAAAATATTTACGCGATTAAGACCCGTAGCTTATAAAACTCTATAACTAGATTCATTAGTTAAAATACTGTTACTAATGTCTTATGAATATAGATAATCTTGTTCTTTAGTGACACACCATTACTAGAGGAATCCAGTTCCCCTTTTTATTGTTTCCCTCTTTATTCGTATTATCGTAGTATTATATTCGTAAAATGTCTAACGAATCACAATATTTGGTATACTGTCATTAAGCATCATAATTGCTTAAATACATTTTGAGCAGGTAACCATAAATAATTTGATTTAATTGCAGATCGATCGTGAACTGATCCCCATCCCAAAGTCAACCAACCCCCTGCGTATCCAGGAGAACATCAACGTATTTGACTTTAAACTGACCCCAGAAGAGATCAACACCATTGGCAGTTTCAATCAGAACAAGAGTGTCTTCAGTTAGGCGTCCCAGGATTCTGAATAACCCTTTGATCGCCTCATTATTCGACAAAGAAGAACATAATTAAAACAATTAAAAAAAGCCTGCCCTGACTAATGTAACCGCGAAGTGTTTATATTCAGTTTTAAAATCTATATTGACTTGATCCGAAGAACTTGTAAGTCTTCGTCATCAGATTAAAGTGTGTGACTTTAATCTGATGGCAGTCATATCTATTGCTTTTTTTTAAATAATCTTGCCTTTGTTAAAAAACACATTTTAAGAAACTAATAACTATAAACTGAATAATATCCAAATTATTTAAAACCGTTCAGGTTTTCAGAAATTCCTAGCCTAACCATGAAAATATAACATTCCTTTTTGGGGCAGTCGTGTAAAAACTTAACATAGGATAAGGTTATTTTGTCATATAATTAGGCGGTCAAAGGGACCGTCTCCACGGACGAGATAATCGCGGCGATAGTAACGTCGTGCCACTAATTTCTAAACACTCGATTTTATCGCGGTGATGCGACGAGCGCCTGAGTGCGAGAGAAATATCATTGTTACGCCGCGCTTTCGCAGCGAGCGCGCACTCAAACGCAGGCGTCCCTCCTCGAAAAAGTGACGATCTTCGTCACGGACACATGGCGATTCTGTTACGAGTCACGACGATACGCTGGCGGAATAATCGTTCGTTCGTGGAGACTACCTGACGATAGTAGAGTGGAATCGCCACAATTCTCTCGCCCGTGGAGACGGTCCCAGGGTAAAGTTGGCTCTCTTAGCATTAACATCACATTGATATTGTATACATAGTTATAACAAAATTATTTCTTAGTGTAACAATACAATAGGTTAATAAATAATCATGTAGAGAGTATTTTAAATACGTATTATTGAGTATTTTTTTATGTTAGTACAATTCGTTTAAGTGTAAAGTAATAACTGGAGAGCCGGCTTTGAAATGCATTTTTACATCTATAATTTTTAATTAAATGCATTTTGTTTAAAGTATTGTTTTTTTTATTTTCTGTTAACTTTGTCCTGAAAAGAAGCTTTCAAACACCTTTGCAACTGTACAGCAAGGCCCCAACAATAAATCCGTAAAAAGCATTAAATATATTAGTCATAAGTCAATTACCAAAGAAATACCCCGAAAACGCAACTCTATAGATGCCAGCAATATGGCCACTCCAGAAACTATTGTATTAGACCTTACCATTGTGTTAAATGTGCTTATGCGCATAAGACATCAGAATTCCGGAAGAAGAAATACTCTAGAAAAATGTGCCCTGTATCTCGGTGCACATCCCACTAACTACAAGGGAGTGAAGTGTATAAAGAAATTTCATCAAGGAAAACCATTAAACAGACACCTTAGGGCCAGGGGAAGTACAAATCATCCCGCTAAAACTAATAATAAGAAGCCGATGACACAATACCCTCAACTAGCAGCTAATATTGACATGCAGAATCAATCACAACCCCAACACATAATATATACTGTATACACAAAACATATAATCCTACCATTAAAGCCGGTTCAAAGATATACTCTAAAAAACAAGCAGGATAGAAGTACTAAAAACTACTTTAAACGTAGAGGATGCGATTCTAACACAGAACACAACGGTACCAGAGATACCTATTATATTATACTTGAACAAATGAAGTACTAAAAGAGTGTTAAATGAGGACTTAAACTCATAACTACCTTAGTTGCCAAAATATTAAAACGACTTCCCTCAAGATAGCAGCATGGAACCTAGACGGCCTATCACCCAATCTTGGAGTGGTATTATTATTACACACACATAACATAGATATATAGTTATTACTAGTATCTGAATCACATCTGACTGATAACAAAAACTTCAAAATAAATAACTATAATATTTACGCCACTAACCACCCAGATGGCATTGCGCATGTTGACGTTACCCTGATAATAAAATTCAGTGATAAACCCTATGCACAACCTCCATTTAAAAAAGGTCTACAACAGGCATCCACTATCAGTAGTAGAATAATCTCATTACGATCTCAAAAGGTCTAGCCGGATTCCTTTTTGACATAAAAACAAGCCCAGATTCCGATACAAATGATGTCCCAGTAATATTGAACACCGGTGCAACCACATTGAAAATAGACAGTCATCTAAAATTATAATATATGCGTACGGACTGAAACGCATTTCGAGAACTTGTGCATGAGAGATTCAACCTTAAAGTAAGTTTGAAAACTGAGCAAGATTCAGGTGCCGCTGCTCAGTATATAACATCAATTATACAAGAAAGTTGTAGGTTATCAATGCCTGAATCTACAAACCATCCTCCTAACAGTAAGACTCACTCGGAACTCATACGCCAAAAGATTCTCGAAAAAAAAACTGCGTTGAATATGGCACACCAGTAGACACTCTGGTGAAAAGGCACTACAAACTAAATGAACCCGGAAGAAATGAACCCGTACAAATCGGATATCGATGGTGCCCTTGATCAAGACTTTCAACTCGACTTGCCTCCTAAACTAGCAACGCTTAGAGAGATATACAAAAATATAGAGTTACTGAAAAACAATAAGGGGTATGACCTATCCTATCAGGAAGGTCAACAAGACAGATGAATGTGACTTCGAATGGAGCTAACCTATCTCAAGTAAACACCACTACTTTTCTTGGATTTGAGTTGGATGCGTGCCTAAAGTGGGAAAACCACATAGATAAAATCTGCGGTAGAATAGGCAGTGCGTGTTTTGCGCTTGGTAGAATTTCTCGTGTACTGACTACAAGAGAAGTACGGTCCTGTTACTTCGCTACGGTGCACTCCGTGCTACAGTACGGAGCAGAGTTGTGGGGTCGCGCTGCTGACTGGCAACGCGCCTTTCGAATGCAAAAACGTGCTCTACGAGCCATCGTTCGAGTTTCACGCGAAACATCTGTTAGGCCGTATTTTAAAGACCTAGGCATTGTTACGTTACCTTCGATAGTGGTATATCAGGTTGCAGTGTACGTAAGAATGAACGAGAATAAATACCCTAAGATCGGCGATGGTCACTCGTACTATACTAGAAGCAGAGGATTGCTAGCTACTGTCTCGAGGACGCTGACTAAGTCTTCCAAGACAACTCATGTGATGGGTCCGGATGTTTATAACCGCCTCCCAGCATTCATCACTAGTGCGACCAGTGCATGTAGTTTCAAGCACAGGTTAAAGACGTGGCTTATCGAGCAAGCATTTTACTCATTTGACGAATTACTAACTTGATGGTATATTATTTTTATTATAATAATTTTTCATTGACATTACCTACTATTTTTATTTTATAATTTCATTGTAACTGATATTTTGCTGTTTTTATTTTATTGCATGACTTATTTATATTTTATTGACATGCACTCTATTCGACTATTGCCTTTTTTACTTTTTACTTTTATTTTTTTCTATTTTATTGACATGCTATGCTATGCTATTCGTTTGTTGACATTATTATTATTAATTTTTGTTGTTTATGACTATTTTTATTTTTGTACCTTAATTTATTAAATTATAATTTTGTGACATGTAAGAATTCCTTACCAATAAATTACTATGACTACTATGACTATGACTATGACCTTAGAGATAAGAAAGTTCTAGAAGAATCACCTAACAAAGTAATGGTATACCCCACTATGTTATTTAATGCCATTATGAGGATTGGGTATTTTCCAGATTTATGGAAAGTATCACTAGTTATTATGATTCATAAACTTTGTAAACCTATCCACGAAATCACATTATACCGACCAATAAGTCTTCTACCGATAATGTCTAAGATCCTTGAAAAACTCCTACTACACAGAATTTTCTCCTCCTTACGCGACGCATGAAACTCTGAATAGAGGCTGGTGGAGATTTCTTTGAAAATATTTTATTAAAATATTTTATCTATAGAAGTTAGTTTTTTAGTTTCTTAAAACTTTCTGAGTGTCCCACTATTTCAGTTATTTCCACAGCGTCATGTAATATGGCATACAGCTTTGGGACAAGGCCGTTGATATTTACAATTTTCATTTTCCAACAACGCGCAGTGCGTGCGATTTCCAAGCTCGGAGCACGGGTTTCCCTTATAACAAAAAATTAAGAGATAGGCATTATGACAGTTGCGTCTCAGTATATATTTGCAAACATTATGTTTGTTAAGCAAAATGTGCATTTATATCACAAGAATAGTGACGTTCACTTGGTGAATACGAGAAATAAGCACAAATTAGTAGAATATATTTTTGGCTACATTTTTGAACTTATTCAAACTAACTTGGTATATTGTTATACACTCTCACAAAACGACCCATAAATGAATTATGAGTTTAATGTAGCCTACATTAAACTCATAATTCATTTATGGGTCGTTTGTGATAGGTTTGTGAGAGTGCCAAAAATGATCTTATACGTAGAGGTTGAGGAGAGTTGCCATACAACATGGCAATGCTGCCAGCCTTGTGGCAGCTATGCCACGTTGTATGGCAATGCTTATTTTTTGTCCAAAGAAAAGGCCAGCCTTCTGGTCTCGAGATGCATTGACGAGCCGCTAGGAAATAAAGAGCTTGGACCCTATGGCCCTAGCGCCACAAACGGCTCAAATATGTAATCTCCGACTAGATTACTATATTTGCGCCGTTTGAGAGTCATAGCAGATGCCGCAGCAGTGCAGACAGCTTGCCGTGTTTTGTAGAGGCCTCTTGCCATCGCTGCGCACCAAGCCATTAGGTCCAGCAACCGCTGTCACACCAGCGCTGACAAGAACCCGACGGATGATATAATTAATACACTGCTACATGATATAGGCCATGAAGCCCAAGGCTGTCTACGGTTTCTCCACAGTCACACATGGATGAGGAAAGACACATAGGGCACCCAAACGCAACCAAGCAGCAATGCGGAACGTGATATTGTCCAACATAGTGCCTATATCGGATGAGGGAAGAGCCTGTAGCTGATTCCCATTCGCCACAGCCAGCAGGCGAACTCGTTCTTAAAGATTTAAAGCGTTGTTTTGCATCCTAAGTGAATAAAGAATTTTGAATTTTGGTATTGACCAATAGAATGGAATGGACCGGTGGTTGGCAACCAAATGAAACAATTGGGTATATTGTACGAAAATTTTATTGTGAGTTCGATACGTAATTGAAATTTATTTATTTACAATTTAAGCTAAATACAATATCGCGCTTGTTTTAAATATGCAGCTGATGAAAATTGCACAGCAATTTTCCCCTCCATTCTATTTTATTCTATTAATTTATTGCTCTTAGATTTACATTATTATGTAGTAAAACATTCATAAAGTTTATTTAATATACCTTAAACTCAGTACAGATCGAGAGAAAATTGTTGCAATACTCAAACAATATTGAACTTTATTGTTTACTTCATATAATTCATTTTAGTGCCATTTCTTTGCACAGCGTTTTTCTCGATTAGCACTGACTACCTACTATTTTATAGACAAGCGCAATTATGTTCGATTATATTTATCTAAAAGCTATAACTGTCTAAAATACATAAACATAAACTTATACTAATATAAGCTAGTTTTAGAAAATACAAGTTTTATATTTAATTGCCCATATCACTATCCAAAGATCTATTACACTGTATAGGGGTTTTTTTGTATTGATTCAAATAAGTGCGGTATTTGAGAACTAAAGTATACATGCTACCGGCGATTTTGGCACTGCGTCGATGATGTATCACTTTTTAGCACGGATTGAACGATCGGAGGTGAGAAAGTACGTACGAAAACGACTTAATCATACTTCACTGTCCGCTTAAGCAAAGAATTTCGCAGAGATATCCGGTATTCAAATGGGTGGAAGAAGAACTAGCTTCCAGATTTCGATGATAAATTAGCTCAGGCCCAGTACTTCATGTATAGGCTAAGAAAAGAGGGCGAGGAGAGAATCTAGATCTCTTAAACTCTGTGCTTGATGTAGATCTGCCTAACAATGAAATAAAGAGAACGCCTATATAATAAAATCTAGCACCAATTTGAAGCAATACAAAAACCATGAAACATCCACAAAACAATAAAACTATTACAACACCCTGTACAGATCAATTAAAAGAGCCGAAACTCAAATCTCATGTGAAAAATAGTGTTTTACCTAAAGTCTACATAGTCTAGAACATTATATGAACATCAATCGATAGAGAGCTGTCTGAAGGAGCCGTCGATGCCGAAGAGTTCGTCATAGTTCGTGGGCCTGCCTGGTCGAAGGGACTCGTTGGCCACAATGGCTTCTTGCCGCTTGAACCACTCGCGGTACTCTTGGAGTTTTAGCTTCCATTGCTCTGTGGAATACATATTAAAGTAAGATTAATGGAGAAACTTCTTAGTAGTTTTAAACCTATTCTAGCCAAATGTTATTGTCAAATGCTAAAGCGTTGCACGCGCAGTTGTGCTATATATTTCTCGTAATATGTTCTCATTAAAAGAATGGAAAATAGTTGTACAAAAATATATACCAATGCGTAATTTGTACAAAATAAAGATGCACTCAAAATCAACCCAGAATAAAAATCTATATCCCAGGCGTATGCGACTTTATACAATTTACTACGAGTACTAAACAAACACCATATTCAATAATTGCATTTTTGAAAGATAGAAAAATTTGAAATCCAGACTCAGGAATCGAACCCGAGACTTCCGATGCCAAACCGGGGCATCGGATTACTTCAAACACCATATTGTTGGTCTTAGGAAATAAATACTTTGCTACTTAACGCGTTATTGCGATCTATTTATTTGAAACGAGCGAATATATTTTAATTGTTATTGACGTTAACGCCGGCTCCACATGTAGGCCCAACGTCGGTCCCTAGTCCAACGTGTGGATCTGGAAAATAGCATTGGTGCCAACGTTGGGACGAGCGTTATTCTAGATCCACGCGTTGGAGGACTGGCGTTAGGACCGAAGTTGGAGCAGGTGCAACGCACTGAAAATAAGCAAGAAAACTCGTACTAAGTCTAGATGTCTTAGCCAGGCACTTGGAGCTGGCAAATCATTCCTAAACCTGTAAGAATAGAAGTAGTTACCTTGTAATTGTTCCATGGTCCCACACTGGCCGCCGTACTCGGTCGGTAACATCTCTTGAGGAATGTACTTGTACAGGTCCTTCAACTCTTTGTGAATGTATATCTGGAATACGAAATGGAGAAATTCAGGCTAAGAAACTTTAAAAGGCAAGGTCACCCATTTATTAATATATATGTCTATCATGACGTCAACTTCAATCATTCATGGTGCGATGTCTCATTGAACATCTGTCCATCTTTATGAAGAAAGACTACTGGCCGATGGGTGTCGCTTATCGGCGTTTTCGTGGAAGGTTACGTGACACCACGCAGCGAAACAAGACGCTACCATCTCAATCCCAATGTCGAGTATAATTTTAATTATAAACTAGCTGTGCCCGCGACTTCGTTCGCGTGAAAGTCGGGTTTAAATTAAGGAAGTTTATGTTACGAAATAACTTTTGTGTAAATATGTTGGAAACAGTCCTGTCGGGTGAGACGCGATATGATTCAGCAGCGGAGAATCATCATATAGTCATCTATTGATAGCTTCAACACCCAAAAGCTTTGTGAAAATAAATAAGTACCAAATACAGACTTTTTAGGTATTCGTTTACTGTGTTTTTCTGTCATTAATGTGTGTTATTTGTATCTCTTCTCTTTTTGTCTATTGTTATTTTTATTATTTTATTGTTTTATTTATTGCTTTTTTTTATCTTGATATCCAACCATAACCCCAAAACATGATCCTCGATGCACCTGGATGATGCGTGGTCAAACAAACGGACAGACAGACAAACATTTCTAAAAATGATAGCAATATGTTTCTTTTTAATACTATTTTAAAACTTCTTTTACTAAGTATAGAACATTATTAAATACACCGCCATCTACTTTCGAAACCAGTGAAGTTTCTTCTAATACTTAATGTTTTTTTATTAATTTAAGCAATTTAATTAAATAAATAGGAGAATGTTGCCACTCAGCAAGAAACGAAACCGTCATCTCAAGCACCTGTACCCTAGTAAATGTTTTCACAAATAAGGAATTGTTTGATCACGGTGACCAATTTGATTTCATAGATGGCGCTACATGTTTTTTTTTACGTGTGTAATGTCTTTTTTTTGAGCACGAACAATGAATTCTGGAAAATATCGAATACTTGTTAAATTGTAATGTAATATTGTTTTTCATTTCTACTACGATTAATTCATTATTCTCAGCAGTGCATGCAATACCTATAAATATCTTACATAAGTGCATATTTCACTTGATTTTTATTATAAAAAAATATTAACCAAAGCAAATAAGTTACAAATATTAAAAAAGGACAAAGACAATTTTAAAAAAATACATAAAGAACATAATCAGATATCAGATTCGAGCCTGAGACTTCGTCGTCAAAGACCGCTAGGATAGCTTCGAGGCTATACTGTTCGCTACATACCACGTCAAAATAACTGTTCTTAGGAAACTTAAAAATGTTGTGTATAGCTCCTTATAGTTTTAACGTGAAGGAGGTAGAGATTAAGAGAGCTAGGTATAGTATTTACTATAAAACTGAAAATTGTCATAAAGATCCGTCAAGTAGTTACTGTTTTATAACGAAAAATAGCTACAGACATTATCCCTTACTGCTTAGCTCCTATGAGAAAAAGCGTGATAATTTATAGCCTAAATGTTAATCCGCATCTATTAGATTGCACGTGCAAAATTTCAACCGAATCTGTCCGGTAGTTTTTGCGTGATGCGTGTTCAAACAAACAGACAGACAACATTTCTAAAAATGCAGCAAAGTGTTTAAATACTCTTTTCGAACATTTCCTAATATTTTTTTTTACTAACTCACTACAGACACGTGAAATTTACATTTTTTTTATATGTATAGATTATTATATGTATAGATATAGATAGACAGCATGATTCAGTATTCACGCGCGATGGCTTATTATCAGCGTATTTCATGTATAACTTTGGTGTTTCTATACCTACCGATTTCTATGATTCTTTTTTATGGAATAGTTAATTATGTTAACTTTTTTAATTAGGGATGACTGAGAGTGTTATAAACGTAAGAGTAGACAAATATAATCAGAAAACTTCGAACTGCTGAGCTATCGGGAGTTACACGTGATATTGTGAGTCAACCATAAAAGATAGACATATGCTGTCGTGGGATATTTTTTATATAATTTTAAGGAGAACATTTCCGTCATACATGATTTCTGTGTAGCTTTAACCATTAAGGTTGCACACGCGACGGAAACTTAAAAAATGGAGTAACTTCTCCCATTTTCCCAACATTTCCCTTCACTGCTCTGCTCCTATTGATTGTAGCGTGATGAAAAGTATACTATAACCAACTCAGGAGTATGAAAAATAATTGTACCAAGTTTCGTTAAAATCCGTCGAGTAGTTTTTCTTACTATAACGGTTATACAGACAGACAGACAGACAGACAAAAAATTTACTGATTGCATTTTTGGCATCAGTATCGATCCCTAATCACCCCCTGATAGTTATTTTGGAAATATATTTCATGTACAGAATTGACCTCTCTACAGATTTATTATAAGTATAGATAGATAATTATGTATTGGTTTATTAAGTTTTTAAGCTATTGCATAGCTTCTATCGCGGGCCTTGAGCGCGGGGACCGAATCCAGAAATTCCGTAACGAAAAAACCTCTCGCTCCCCACTCCGACGGGCACGGAGGTGTGGCTTGAAGGCCGTGCATCGTCTAACGTCGTTTCATTTTGTACTTATGATTCTGGCTGCAAAAATCATAATAGCGCGATTCGGACCGTAGTACATTTTGTATTGAATAGTAACAAAATTAAATACAGCGCTATCTATTGACATTACCTATTGTCATTTTAGTCTTCCCCTTTCTTGTTGTTCCTATTATAAAGGCCACAGCAAAGGGCCACACAGGAGTTGTGGTTATGTTTTGCTTGGTTTAGCTTGGTTCATTTTCCACCCTATTGTGTTGTGTTATTGTATTATTATAAGTAGGTATACTATTTTATGTTCTGTCGCTGATCTAATTAATATGAAGACTAACACCCCCCATTCCGACCGGCACAGCAGTGAAACTTTTTAGTTGTTTGTTCTTAAGCAGAACTTTTAATGACTTTTTTTTAAATAAAAAAAAAAAAATGTAAAGAAAATAAAAATTTAAATCCTTGTTTTTTTATAATTAAAAAAAAACTTATTTAAATTTTTTTTTTTTTTTAATTGCTTAAATTGATAAAAATGCTATGCTAGCTAAAAATAGTTTTACCGCGGCAGTCCCCGAGTGCCACACATTTTTTATTTATCTTTTAATATTTAGAAACAAATCTTTATCCTGACTGATGGATTACACATGCACATCGTACACCGCTGATCGTAGAGACATGAAATTTCGAGAACGGAATCGTTCTTATAAAACATGTAACAGAAAGGTGTGATCATATTCAAGGGTTTGTATGTGCCCATGATACTAATTTTATCAAAATGGGAGTACCCTAAAATTGAATTTATTATTTGTTCATTCGTTTATTTATGAATGAAAAAGTTATCAATAAACAAAGTATGACTTAAAAAGTTCTACGCCATTATAATCCAATCGAATTCACACCAGTAGAGGTATTGACCACACTTTTCTGTTACACGTTGACTAATGTAGGTATTCGATAAGAAGGAATAAATTTGTAACTCCGTCAGTTTTAAAGTTAGATCCATTAGATCTGTGAAATTTCGTGTTGGGCTTTTTGGTTTAAAATGAAGAAACACGTGTTTTAGCGTTGAAAGAGAAAATGAACCCTTAAAGGGCTCATTCACGCGGGCGAAGCCACGGGCCACGGCTTGTTAGGTATACAAAAATTGTCGCCAGTCTTAAATAGAGGCCTAACTGCCTCCCCATTCTGTATACCCCAATATTGAGTCTTCTCCAGGTTTTAATATGTTATCATTTTAGTTATATCAAACCCTGGCTATTTTGTCTCTTCTAGAACTACATATACTAACAATCATTACCAAATATTCAAACGATACTTAACATTGAGACGTGTTAAATATTTCTTTCGCAACTATTCACCTTGCAGTGACAGGGACAGTACAAGAGTTGAAAGTATCAGCGTTTGAGTATTTCGTCGTATATATTTTATTAGACCTGCTTGTGGAATCACTCACCCGTTTCCTGATTTTGTCCTTGAGGAAGGGTTTGACAAAGTTGACAAATCTCTCAACCAGTGGAGAAGTGTTGATAATGTGGACTTCCTTCAGCTTTATTGGGTACGCTTCCTGCAATTAACGTATGCTTAATTTTAATCTTTAAACATATATAAAAATGAAACCCGTTTTCCGTTGTCACGACATAGCATGAAAACGGCTTGACCGATTTGGCTGATTTTTTTTTTGTAGTTTTCTAATACTCTGTACAAGGTTCTTACGGAAAAAAATATTAAGAAAAGTTTAAAATTTTTAAAAATAAATAAAGTAGTGCATCAAATTTACGCTAAGGCGGTACGAAGTTCGCCGGGTCAGCTAGTAAATTATAAAATTGGTAGTGGGTTTAGTCTTTTAAAAACATCCCCCCAATTTAGGATTAAACTTGTAAGCAGTGGTTGCCACAATGACCAAATCTTTTTTATGGAAGTAGTTCACGAGTATTCTTTCAACTTTTTTTATTTTTCGCCTTGGAGTATTTCTATAGAACTTTCGACGAGAAATATTCTATGTGACTATACAGAATTTCTTTATCAGATTTTCTATTTTATGTCAACAAAGCCTGTGACGAATACAAGTTTCATCCTCACCTGAACACAAATCATGAACTTCTTGATCGTGCTCGCAGACAGTTTGGTCAGCATGCTGGGGCCGAGGATGGCGGCATCCAACACATAGATATCTCCAGCTACTCCTTCTTTCTCCTCGATCAGTCTCACATCTCCAATCATCAGCGCCAGCTTCAGGGTGTCTGTGATCTGCTGGCCGTTAACGTCGGGGTGGACTCCTGGGGACAGGTGAGAATTATAATTTAGCAATTTTCAATGCCTTTTTAATAACTTTATGAAGTTTTATTATGAACTTAAATGGTTGAATCACAAAACACAACTTAGCTTTATTTGTTATTACTGTCACTTTACGGTAAATGAGCAACATATATACTTTGGAAAGAATAAAATCAATGTAATTCTTCAAAATTACTGGTTCTCAATATTTTTCGAATATTTGGTTTGGTGGTTTGAAGTTCAAGGAAGATATGGCTACTTATAATGTGCAGCAAAAAACCCTCTGAAATGTTGATCAAATACGCCATAATTTATGGCAAACTTACCTCTGCAAATTGTAACTCTTCTACCGTTTGGTGTGATACCCGGTAATGGGGGTCCTTGCCTGGAAATAACAAAACTTAAGATAGATTTTTCTTTTTTTTTTCTTTTATAAAAAGACGACTCCCGCAGTAGGGTACAAGCCTTATGTCGCGGGGGACTTTACAAACATACAAGTCACGGACACAAAGTACACCCAGACTCGGAACAACAATTTGTGGATCATACAAAGTGGTTTCCCATGTGGGAATCGAATCAACGACCTCTTGCGTAGCAGTCGGACATACTCCCACCGCGCTACAGAGGCAGTCAACAGATATTATACAGATATTACAATAACTTTCAGCTTATGTTCCCGACTTGTTCGTATTAATTTATGCATCCTAAAGGACAACAACAAATTAAACATTTTGAAGTTGGTGCCGAATAAAACATAAAGACTATTATTTCCTGGCACCAACTTCAAAATGTTTAATTTGTTTTTGTTATTCTAGGTACATTATTTATTGCTTTTTAGTTGCCTTGTATTTATTTTAGAAGTCGGTGATATTTTTTTGTAAAAAAGTTTTTTATTAAGTGAAGGGTTTGGGCTGAGCATTGGTAAATTTCTTTTTTTAAATTATATAACAAGCTTACACTTTATTGGTCATGATATCTTCCAAGTCCGGCCTGGTGGGATCACGCTTTGCGAAGAACTCGGGACAGGCAGCTCTCATGGTGAAGTACATGTCCAGCTTCCTCTTGCATTTCTCCAATGAGAAACTGCTACCTCGCAGGAATGTCATGATTGGTGCGGTTTCTGTAAACATTTCCAATATATTTGATATTAACCATAAATTGGGTTTTTATAGACTGGTATAGACAAATTGTTGATGAATTTAACTTTGGTAATCAAATTTTAATCAAGAAGTCTAGATTAAGGCGTTGAATTACGGTAATTTTTGAATTTATCTGGTTTATCTGTTAATATTGTTTTTTTTTAAATATTTTTATTTATAACTGTTATTCAAAATTTGTCTCTTGTGTTTTTATTGGAAAATTGTTTACAGTGTACTGGCACGATATGATTAATGATTTAAAAAGAGTAGTTTATGAGTTTTTGGTCAGCTTCTTTACATATGTGCTCAATATCACCAAACTGTAGCAAATCACTAAAATTGAAGTCGCATTCAAACGGTCACTGATTTGGTTATAAGTAATATTTGATATAATTTGAACTAGTCAATACAGATTTTTCGTTTTCAATATATTAATGCTTCCTTTATTATCTGTAGCTTTCTTAAGTCTTCAAATACTTCTGTAACAGATAGTGTTGTCTTTGTATCGACCTACCCCAGTCATCAGGTAGATGAGGTTGCTTCTTCAGCCACTCCCTGATAGCTGCCACGTCTCGGTCCCTTGTCGTGACATCCTCCTTCAGCTCCACGCGGATGCTCTTCCACAACTCGCCTGCTGGCTGCTCTAGGATCTCTTGTTTCAGCTTCATTTTGATCTGAAATTTTAAATTGTGTTTTTTGAATGAAATAATCAACTGATTTATTTATTTCTTTAATTTTATTAAAGAAAATATTGTTGTTTTTATCAACGCACAGATTAAACAACTGAATGGATTTGATACTATGAGGTAGATTCCGCTAAAAAATAGATTGTTAAAAATTTACCCCGAAAATACGTTAAACGAGGTTCTGAATTTTATTCTAAATCAAATGTAGATTATGCGAAACAGGGTTCGGCTCTCTTAAAAATTTAAATATTATAGAAAACCTAAATATTTGGATACGAAAAAAATTGTGTCACTAGTCAAAGAGTTTTTCTAGTAGATGAAAGAAATTTAAGGATATGTCTTAATATGATCCCGCAAATAAATCTTGAAGTTGCGGAAAAATGCAAAAACGAACATTTTCGTATTGTCATAGTCATGGCAATCGTAGTCTAAAATATGTACGAACGAATATTCTACTGTATTTTGACCTGCGCTCTTGCGCACTGTGAAGTAATGGTTGTGTGCGGAAGAGCGAGGCCGGCGATCGTGTCACTGTGTACGTAGCGCTAAATAAATAATTATCTCAGTGTAATGCCCCCTTAACGGTAGCAAAGCCGCGGGTAAAACTTGTTGTGACTATTTGTGCGTTATATTTAAATTTTTGTTTTCCTTTTCATGCTTTTTTTACTACTTACTTTGCTTATTATTGTTTAGTAGTTGTAGTTTTATAGGTATCTATCGGTTCAGTTAAAGTGTCAAGATAATAAAACACTTTCATTATGACAAAGGTATGCAGTCAACTGACCGAGAGATGTTTTATAGGCACACTAGCAACAGCTTCGCCTGCGTTGCCCAGCCTTTCCTGCAGCTTCGCCTGCGTTGTTTGGTTTTGTACTATAACTAAATTACTGTATCACAAACTATGTAATTTGTTCCTAAAATTTTTAGTGTTATTGTGTGGTCATATATAGAAAATAAATGTGTAATACTGCGATATAAATAGTTACTTTAAATCTAAGTCATCATAATCATCATCAACCTATCGCAGTCCACTGCTGGACATAGGCCTCTCCAATTGCACGCCACTTTGTTCTATCTTCGGCTTCTCGCATCCAGCTCCTGCCAGCTGTTTTGCGTAAATCATCGCTCCACCTGGCCTGAGGGCGTCCTACACTACGTTTGGCGTGCCGTGGTCTCCACTCAAGAACTCGTTTACCCCAACGGTTGTCGGTTCTTCGGCAAATATGGCCAGCTTTCAGCAGACTTTAAATCTAAGTATTAATAGATAATTAGAGTAATTTCTATAATAATCCTTTGCGTTTCTTTGGCAACTTTATGTTATCAATACAACAGGATAACCCATTACAATATTGCAGTAACCGTCCATATTCCACAACACTCATTAAAAACCGACAAAATATGAAAAACCCCGGAGTTAAACCGCATCCGTGATATTTGGCATCATTTCACAATGCATCGCATGTTCACGAACGCTAAGGTCATGTTTGTCTCGACTTCTCGACCATCTACTACGCTATGTCGAAATACGTTAACGTTGTTGCAATTTTGCTGTTAGTTAAATAGTTGTGGGAGGCTGTACTGAGATGCTCTCGGTCGAATCATGTTACTAACCTAACGGATCTCCGTCACTTTAGGTGACGGATTTCCGTCACAGCGGTGAACAGAAGTAAAAATTTATTGACAATGTTAAAAATTCCATGGTCTTTTACACGAGTGTCCTAAAAGTAGGAATATATTGTTTTCCAAGTTTAAATATATATGTCTGCAAGTTTTTATATTCTTCTATATCTATATAAACACCTAAACGGATTTAGATGACTGGAATATTGATAGAATCGTTCAATGAGTCCAAGTGAAGGCACCCATATTGCCGAAAAGAGTTCTTTAACTAGTTATAAATTTATAAGAAAATATAATACAAATGTGTCTTTAACAAAAAAGAAAAAGTAATCAAATGTGTCTTTATGGTTAAAGTATCATAATTATGTACCTTTATAATTATGATAAACTTAATTACTACTATTTAGTTAATTAATATAAAGCTGAAGAGTTTGTTTGTTTGTTTGAACGCGGTATTCTCAGGAGCTACTGATCCGATTAAAAAAAACTTTCACTGTTGGATAACCCATTTATCTAGGAAGGCTATAGGCTATATAACATCACGATACGACTAATAGGAGCGGAGCAGCAATGAGAAATGATGCAAAAACGGGGAAAATTTACGCAGATGAAGTTGCTTGGGACAGCTAGTTTAGTTATAAAATTCCTTGCTTTGGGTGTTAAAAAAAAACCGGACAAGTGCGAGTTGAACTGGCCTACCGAGGATTCACAGACAAACTTGTAGGTACAATATTATATAGAGTCTCGCAGTATTTTATGTAACTTATGATTCTGATTGTTCACAGCTTCAAGGGATTGTGTATAACGTTTTAATTTTAACTCAATACCTCTACGCGTTCCCGAGATAAAGGGTCTTGACAGATAGATGGACGGACGGACGTACGGACAACAAATTGATCCTATAAGGACTCCGTTTTTTCCTTTTGAGGTACGGAACCCTGAAAATAAATTATAGTATGGTACCACCTGGACGGTGTGCTACATTTCCGACAATGCCGACGATTCTGTTCTCAAGTAGACTTTATTCCTAATTAGCAGAATAAATGCTGAAAAGATTACGCAAAAGTTTCTTAATTAAGAATAATGGAAATAATAATGGTTGTCAATTAAGACATTTATTATTCATTAGCCTTATTTGGATCTGGGGCCTTATTCAAGTTGACTAATGTGAGCGCATCAACGCGTATGTCAAGGCCGAAGACTACTACGACTATTTAAAACATTACTCTGCTTGTCATAACTTCCGTCTAATCTTTCTGTTTTAATAATTCAGTGAAATCACCAGTTCCCGAGAATACAAAAAAAGCTGCAATTTGCTCGAGCAACGCACACTTGGCTAAGATCAAGCTGAAACTCAGGTTTACCTTAAAAAACTACAAAAATAGCTGATCATTGACTTTATATACTGGGTGGCGCAAAAGTACGGGCACTAAAGAAAATACTTTTTTTTTTTTTATGACATTTTCTGTCATTCTGTTGTTGAAAATTGTGTAGTGAACAAATGTAAAATACACTGAAAATAAACATGGACCGTTTTACTCCCCAAGAACGTGGAATAATTGTGTCAATGTTCTTACGGAATAATTCATCAGTGATAAGAACACAACGTGAATTTCGTCGACGATTTCCCCACCGTCCGGCACCGATTGGTCGCACAATTCGACGCTTTGCCACACGCCTTGAAGCAACTGGCTCAACATTGGATAGACCTAAGTCTGGGAGACCAAGAACAGGCCGTTCAGCTGAAAATATCGATGCTGTGCGCGAAGATGTGGAAGAGTGTCCAGAAACATCAACGAGGCGACGTGCCACGCAATTGGGCATTTCCAGACGGACCCTGCAGCGTATTTTGGTGAAAGACTTAAAGATGTTCCCGTATAAAACTCAAATGACTCATCAGCTGCTGCCTGCTGACCACCGAGCTCGTCTAGATTACTGCCAGCGCGTCATAAACCTCAACCTTGAAGAGGATGATTTTCCTTCAAAATTGGTTATGAGTGACGAAGCGCATTTCCATCTCTCAGGGCATGTCAATAAGCAGAATACTCGGTTCTGGGGCACTGATAATCCGCGCATTATTCAAGAAACACCTCTACACCCACTAAAAGTTACTGTATGGTGTGGCATCTGTGTTTACAGAGTGATCGGACCCTATTTTTTCGAAGACGCTGGAGGCAATGCGATAACTGTCACTGGAGAACGCTACAGAACCATGTTACGTGAGTTTTTGATACCCAGTTTGGACGAATTGGGGCTGGAGCACATCTGGTTTCAACAAGACGGCGCTACGGCACACACAGCGCGCGACACTATGGACTTAGTGAGGGACGCTTTTCCAGGCCGAGTTATCTCTCGTTTTGGCGATTTGCCTTGGCCTGCAAGATCACCCGATCTGACCAGTCCAGACTTCTTTCTTTGGGGTTTTTTGAAATCTCGGGTGTATGTGAACAAGCCACAGACTCTCGCAGCTCTAAAAGAAAACATTCGTCAAGAAATAACGAACATATCGCAGGAAGTGTTACGGCAAGTTATGCAAAATGTCATAAATAGGGCTCAAATGTGTATCAACTCTGGAGGTCACCATTTAAAAGACATCATCTTTAAATCCTAATGGTACGAAATTTAATGGCACAAATATACATTTAAAAAAATCTAAATCTAGTTTTCTAATTTAGAAAAAATGTTATAGCTGAACCAAATAGGGTCTTTACTTTTGCGCCACCCAGTATAAATTTAAATCGTCTAAGATTATAGCTTGAAATTAAATTTTATTTTTTAAAGATATGAATCTATACTAATATTATAAAGCGGAAGAGTTTGTTTGTTTGTTTGTTTGTTTGTTTAAACGCGCTAATCTCAGGATCTACTGGTTCGATTTGAAAAGTTCTTTTTTTGTTGGATAGCCCATTTATCGAGGAAGGCTATAGTCTATATAACATCGCGCTACGACTAATAGGAGCGGAGAAGCGACGAGAAATGTTTAAAAAACGGGGAGATATTACGCATACGAAGTTGCGCGGGACAGCTAGTTATATATAAATTTAAATCGTCTAAGATTATAGCTTGAAATTAAATTGTATTTTTTAAAGATATGAATGTGCGATTGGGTCTCTGTGGTTAACCCCTCCAGCTAAGTTAAATAGCTTGTGTTAGGAGTGGGTTCACGTCGGTAGTATAATGGATAGGATTCGAACCAGCGACCTCACAATTGCGAGTCCAATACCTTAGCCATTAGGCTACTGCCGCTTAGGCTACTGCCGCTAAGGCTACTACTGCGAAGGACTGATGACCGCTGGATCAAACAAGTCCTAGAGTGGAGACTACCCCCAGCAAGATGGACCGACGATCTACGGAAGGTCGCTGGAATTATTGTCGCGTAAGTTAGGTGAGGCCTATGTCCAGCTGTAGACCCACACAGGCTGATTAATTGATAATGATTTGTTAGATTTTATCTAACCTAAGCTCGAGTTTAGTCTAAGTACGTTATCTAAACCTCGGAACGTCTTTGAGACATAGCGGTCTGAGATTTCATGTCCATGAGCGATGGTACGTTGTTCAAGTGCGTGTTGTATGATGCCTTGAATCTGTACCTACTCTCCATGTTTTGTATTACTGACATATGCGAAGTAATTATTATAATAGTTCTAATGACCTAAGAACATCGTTACTTAGAAACAATAGCTAAATAATAATAACAGTATATTATTATGAATACTTATTAAATATGAAATAGACGTTATACTAAATGGTACCATCGTTAAAGTCATAAGAAGTAAAGTTACAGACAATTTCCATGTTTTTATAGCTGAATGGTTACAGTAGCAATGAATGAAGGTACTTGCATTATTTTGTTTGATGATTGGTGATTTGTGTCTAACAATGTTGCGATTTGTTGCGAGTTAAGTGAACAGAAAAAGTAGTTATTATAAATGCGAAAACAACTCAATAGTACTTGTATTACAATGCAATTCATGTTTTCCTGTTGTAGCCTTATGGCTGTAATATCTGCGAGTAAATGTATTAAATGAACTACTATACGGATTTTGGTAAAATTTTACAATAATGTAGTTTATGACTGGCGTGTTGGTCTAGTGGTTAGTGATTCCGACTGCTAAGCCGTAAGTCGTGGGTTCTATCCCCACCCAGGTTAAAACTTTGTGTGATGAGCACGATGGTTTATTCTGTGTCTGGGTACGTAGTACTATTACTTATTCGATGGTCTGGGTGTAATTTATGTATATTCGGTGAGTATTTAAAAAAAAAAATGAGTATGTACCTATGTATATCAGTTGTTTGATTGGTATAGTGCAGGTTCTGCCTAGTTTGAGATCAGATGGCGTCAAATGAGTTGTTCCAAAATATGATTACATATACGTTAGAATAGCGCTAGGTTTTATAAGCAAACAAAACTCGTTTTACGTCAATCTTTACTTCACACATCTTACGCCTATATACTTAACATACAATAATTTGTACAATAGTCTAGCAAATGTATACCTATAGTTTAAAATATTGTACAAACATATAAATTCAAATATCTATAATATTCTTATTTATTAACAATGTTTAGGTTATGTGTTATGGTATAATTTCGTCTTAATTTTCTTATTTAACTTTGTGTCAGTTCATTTAGTGATTTGAATTGTCAAGACATACGTTTGGCATTAGGTAGGTATATCAGGAAGTTGTGAGTCAATTTGCCGTGTGGTGCCGGCTTAAGAATAGTACCACCCCATCTCTACCCGTGGGTGTCGTCAAGGCGACTAAGGGATTTCACCCCGGAGGACGGGCAGCAGCGTCCTCTGCGTACTTAAAGCCTTACTGCGATCGCCAACCCGCTCGCCAAGCGTGGCGATTATGGCAATTACCCCCAGGATCTACATACTAGTAGGTTCTACTGGGGAGACCCGTGCCCAGCAGTGGGCCATCTTATGGGTTGATATGTATGTATGTATGTATGTGAGTCAATAACTTTGCGTAGGTACTAATGCTCTCGGTGTTGTGTGATATGCAAGTGATGCTGAATAGATGCATGTTTGTTAGGTACTCAAATATGACAGAATGGTTGAACGAATCTGAATGAAATTTGGCACAGAGACAGATATAGTCTGGAATGACATAGGTTATTTTTTTAAATCGATATATAATTGTTTATCAGTAAAGAACAGTCATGTGAAAGAGTTAGTAATGTATACTTATAAGCTAACTTATAAAGGCATGAAGTTTGTTTTTCAATATAAAAGCTTACAGATAAGATAAACTTACTTATCTCTGGTATCTGGAAACCTTGAATTGTAAAGCTTTTAGTATTGGCCCTGTAGAGTATAATCATGTTTGTACATTATTACTACATTTTGCCTACGGCTCCGCCCGCATGTTACCAATCACATTACTTATACGAATAAATTTAAAGTTACGCAGCTATAGATTGAGTTATGCTTGGAATTTCTTTGAAGGATAAAATTTGCAATGAGGTCATTCTACAATGAACTAAAGATACCGATGTAGCTTGCAGGTTAAGCACGCTGAAGTGGCAATGGGATAGTCATATCTGCCGAAGGACCGATAGCCGTTGCAGCAAAGGAGTCCTGGAGTGAAGATCACGACTCAGGATACGTAAGGTAGGAAAATTCCTAGCCAGGTGAACAGCCGACAAAAAAAGTGGAATGGACTGAATGTGTCCAATATAAAATTGTCGTAAATAAGGAGAAACCTATGTCTTGACTGCCTCTGTGGCGCGGTGGGAGTGTGTCCGACTGCTACGCAAGAGGTCGTGGGTTCGATTCCCACATTGTACGATCCACACACGGGACACCACTTTGAGTGATCCACAAATTTTTGTTCCGAGTCTGGGTGTAATTTGTGTCCGTGACTTGTATGTTTGTAAAGTCCCCCGCGACACAGGGCTTGTATCGTACTGCGGGAGTCGTCTTTAAAAAAAAAGAAACAAAAATTATGTCTAGCACTGGACCCATACATGCTGATGATGACGATATTACATGAGAAGACAGAGTCTGCTTCTTCTTTTCATCTACACTTCTGAAACAATTTTAATAGTTTTTGGTATAGAAATAGACATAATTGTAGCCAATACCTTGTCCGCATAGGCTATTTTATATCTATACTAAGATTAGAAAGCTGAAGAGTTTGTGTGTTACATCGAGGAAGTCTATAGGCTATATAATATTACGCTACGACCAATAGGAGCGGAGCAGCAATGTGAAATGTTGCAAAAACGGGGAAAATTTACACAGATGAAGTTGCGCGGGACAACTAGCCTCACACTTTGTTATGGAAGACACATTTTCATATTTTTATTATTTGGAGAGGGAGGGTCACCATACAATAAGTAACACCAACCAAGTGCGAGCCTGTGTACTGAGTAGATACTGTGAACTTTACTCTCATTTTAAGTCTATCTATTACGACTTCGGAGAGAGGAAGAGGAGGAATAGGGGTTTGTACCCCCAACAAAGGTTCGGACCAGCTGGCTTTGAGAACACCGCGCATGCGTCAGTTCGCATGGGCTAGTCACGACAACGAGATAAAGATAGTGAATAAGGACCCTGGTCTCTACAATTGCTTGAATACAAAGGTACACAAGCACTTGCCACACAAAATAACAACAAATTACCATAAATAGGAAACTCCACAATAAAGTAAACCAAATTTTATAGAATTCATATAATTAACATAGAATTCACATTTAATACGATTACAATATTACTATTTTGCTAAATATTTATCAATTTTACAATTGAAGTTATGCTGATTTTGTTTTTTGTGGGAAATGTTAAAAAATAATAAACATTACATAGAAGGAAATTGATCTTACGGTCGTTATTGATCGTAGGTTGAGTAGACGATCATAAAATCAAACCAGTCAATGAAATGTCAGACCAAACAATCACAACACTACTTTGTATGAAATCTGAATTTATAAAATCATAGTTTTCTAAGTACACTTTTCTCTTTCTGTTTTCACAATCAGCTCAGAAGTTAAAGCCTTTGCCAAGTTAATGTTCCTGTTCCCATTACTGGGATTCAGGCCATCTCTCTTTAAACCACGAGGGTCCCGTATTTTTTTATAGCCTATGCTATGTCTACTATAAACTACATTTAAGTAACACTAGCTTGCGCCCGCGGCTCCGCCCGCGTGGATGTCGGTTATCGCGATAAAAACTATCCTATGTCCTTCCCCGGGACTTAAAATATCTTTATACCAAATTTCATCTAAATCGGTTCAGCTGTTTGAGCGTAAAAGCGTAACAGACAGACAGACAGAGTTACTTTCACATTTATAATATTAGAATGGATTTTATTTAAAATCGTACAGTAGTTTTTAAACCACTGAACGATTTCACAACAAACATTTATTGGATTTATAGTATTAGTAAAATTTTCAATAATTAATTTTTAATCTCTAGAATATAAAACAAAACGGTTACAGCTGTCTCTAAAATCTATCAATCATCTGTCCAATTAATTTTAACTATTTTCAAGACGTACCAAGTCTAGCGTAGAAGTATTTGGTCACCTAGACATTCAGTGCAACGAGGTAAATGCACCTAACTGTATCTGAGCCGGGTTGCAACGGCACTATGCGGCTGCGAAAATATTGCTATATGCACTTTAATAAGAATTTAATATTAACAATGGGTGTTAATAAACTTTCGCCATTTTACAAATAAACAATAAATTATAAACATAAACTTTTGCGGGTAGACTGACTCCGTGACCCGTGACCACGGTCGAAACGTCGGGCAATAAACAAGGTATTTTACCTTAAATTATTCACGCGATTAAGACCCGTAATATATACATTTTCATAATTAACAGTGGGTTCTGTCCCGAAGCCAAAAATAATTGTTTTTTTATTCGATAATTCTAAAGATGTACGTGTTCAAAATAATGTTTTTTAAAATAAATTGGTCCATTTCTTTAGGATCTACGATGATACAGAAACTTAGGCGTAGGCCAATTTATAAGCCGTTTTTAGAGTTCTGTAGCCAAAACAGAATCCTTATAGTTTCGCTTTGTCCGTTCGTCCGTCCGTACGCCTGATAATTTGCATTGATACGCATATTACGCAAAGTTAAAACCTTATAATTAATATACACTATTTACTTAATATTACAAATGCCAATCTATACAATATCGTAGACTGCCTCTGTGGCGCGGTGGGAGTGTATCCGACTGCTACGCAAGAGGTCGTGGGTTCGATCCCCACCCAGGATAAGACTTTGTGTGATGAGCACGATGGTTTATTCTGTGTCTGGGTGTTATTTATCTATAATATGTATCTATTTAGAAATATATAAGTATGTTTATCAGTTGTCTGGTTTCCATAGTACAAGCTCTGCTTAGTTTGGGATCAGATAGCGTTGTGTGAGTTGTCCCAAGATATTATTATATTATTATATTATTAAAGGACAAGACAGGATTGAGTTACAAGCTCCAACATCATAGTTTGTTGGGCCAAGCAAGCTGTTTCTCATAACTTCGTTCCGTACACACTCCATCAAGATATGCTGGACATCTTCAACTACTCCACTTATTGTCTTTTTCTAAACTGTTTAAAAAATAGAACGAACTATCAATAATCATTTAATAATTGAAAAGTAGTTCCTAAAAATTTAATAAATAAGGGTAAATGTTAAGGACTGCCTTTCAACCGTAAAAATACAATTTACCATTACTTCATAGCTCGCAATCTCGATCAGCTGATCGATTACGGTTTCAACTAGTCTCCAAGTGGGCGTAATACCATTTAACAACCATTGTTCCGCTTATATAACTTTTACAACACCAACATTGGCAATATTGGACCAAAAAGTTTAAGTACACAAATATTAACCTTATCCGTAACGATCATTCTACTGAAATTTCAAAATTTGTCACCATCTATTTCTTTTTTTCTGCACATTTCATAATTAGCCAGTGTTTTTTTTAGATTTGAATTGCAAACTTTTTTCGAAACGACTCTTTCGACATTCTCTAGACTTGTATTGGGCCATTGGTTGTGGCCGCATTAGCCAGACGCAAATGGCTTCTATCTGAATGTGGCAATCATATATTTAACCTTGACTTGTAAGCACCACATCGTACGCACTGGCATTGAAACCTGCCCTTGAGTTTCAAGAGGGGATATAGAGACTGCGAAAAATGTCTTGGATTTGGTTGCCCAAGAATATTTGATTTAGGTACATTGTAGAGTGATTTGTTTATATTTTAAGTGTCTGCATTAAATTGTACCTTGGCCTTGTGTAGAATAAAATAACAGGGTTATGCAATAGCCATAACTTTGGCTACACTATGTGTTATGTCAATGTCAAAGATAATTGTATTTCAACAGCGATTTAAACTAAAATAGTAGACAGAGACAGGTATTTTTTGGACACATTGTTTATTACTTTGGGTAAGACCAAAATAAAACCAGAAGTGTGTAATATATTTACTTCTAATTCTATAAGAAGAATAAACATATTACTTTTGGTTCTATTTTAGACCAAAACAAAACCAGAAGTACTTAATCAGGGATCAGGGTCACGATCTAATCCCGTGTCCACGGCAAGCTCGTGCGAACTGTCAAAATCTTGTCATAATGGCAAATATAGAGCTGCGCTTAGAAAAGCATCAATGCGCAAGCGCGGCGGACATCTTTAAGCTCGCCGCATGCGAGACCTCCCCATTTACCATTATGACAGGACACAGAATAAAGATCGTGAATGATGAACCCAGATAGCTACACAGATAAGGCAGCCAGTCAAGAGGTATCGTACCACAACGGACGAGTGCATGTGCATGGATTTGGGAATTGACCCCCCCCCCACGAAATTGAAAAAAACTAGGTACCTACAGAGCACTTACTTGGTTTTAGTCAATTATACCTTCTAAAAATCCACACGATATATGATTCTAGGTCCGTTCATGGGCAAGATAAAATATATTGTGAGGACCCCAAATAAGATGATGCCGGAATATCTAGATGAACTAAATGACTGTATAAGTGTATTACCTAAGACCTGAGCTCAATCTCAGAAAGGAGATCTAGGTCTAAGCCGTGGGAGAGTTATAAAAGCTGATTATGCTTATAAAAGAATAGCATCGTCGAATTGTGGAATCGAATGAACCTATTTCCAGAAGTCGTATATATTTACATGATTTCTATAAGTTAAATCAAAAGACTCACAACACATAACTGTTTGATGATATTGTTGACCTGACGCCTGATTATTTATTACATTTTAATAAATGTTTAGTAATTATTTACCAATTAAACAATTAAAATTATTTAGCATAAAACACTAAACGTCGTAACCAATGTCAAAGAACTCAGCAGTGATGCTAATAAACTAACCTTTTCATTCTATATTTGGAAATTACAAAAAAACATTTCATCCGGGTACACTAATGAGGAGACAGACAAAGAAACTTCTTATTTAACGCATTTGGAATTATCCAAATAGAAAAACAACATGATATCATCAAAAAAAAACATGGTATTGTCCAATACCCTGTTTTTATTTATGAAATTATTTATTCTATGTACGTATATGAATTCAATGATGGTATAATTATTTACCTATAATCACTGTGCATACGCATGTTGTTAAAAATAAATAAAGGTTAAAAGATCAGTCACATTTTGTAAATATTTAGAAGTAGTACGTTTTGTTTACGCGAGGTTTCGATCTTATAGCAATCTTGAGTTGAGTCAATCGAAACGTCGGGAAACTAAAACGGTATCGTGTACCTTTAAATACTAATCACCATTAAGTCCTGATATAATATAAATATCGAATATACTTATGTAAAAAACCCCACTAACTCCTTAAGTGTAAGCTGAATTGCTTGTTAGGAAAGAGTTCACATTGATAGGATAGTAATTGGCGGAATTTGAACATGGGATCTATCTATTACGAGTCCAATCCTGCTTTAAAAAGTTTGTAAAAAAACTATTACTTAAAATTAGATGACACTTAGATTGTGTTAATCCTTTTTTAAAGTCATCAAAAAGTCTTGAATGAAGAGATTGTGAAATAATTTTACGAACAATAAAACGAGCGACCTTGTCATTTTGAACAAATGTTGGTACATTTGACGTTTAGTCATTATTCTCTGTCTGATTAACATTATTATGTTCAAGATTATTGTGGTTAGCTTATGAAACCTATTAAGCATCGTTCGGACTTGAACAAAAGTTTCGTTTCGACATTTTGGCACAGATTATTCGGTACAGGCTGGCTCTCTACAACGACCGAAAATAGGCTCACATACCCATGGAGCGAAACGTACACAGATCTCGGTCGAATCTCAATCGAAACAGCGCCCGTCTGTACACGCGCGTATGTTTGCGTGGATTTGTTATTAACCTAAGAGCCGGCCGTATCTATGTATTTTTGTGATTTTGGTCTAGAAATATTATCATCTGACCTTAGCTGTTTAATGTATTACACCACATAATAAATTTGCTTCCTTGACTTGTTTCGATTCGTGTGTTCTTTGCTCATTGGAAAGTTAAGCAATGTTTGGATAGTTTTTGCTTAGCAATCGGATGTTATGGCTCATTTGCATCTTTGTAATCTTAGGACACCATTTCATTGAGGTCCTTGTTTATCTCATTGTTACATGTAGGGCACAAGACTTAGGCTCTTCTGATTGGGAATACATAAGTTGGGTATAAGTATAACTTTCTTTGTTTCGTTTCTTTGTCTTTTTTTTTTATTTTTCTGACTGACTAGGTAGGTATTACAGTCATATTTTTATTAAATCTATACTAATTATAAAGCTGATAGGTAGCCCAGTTATCGAGGAATATAACATCGCTAATAACATCGCTCTATGACCAATAGGAGCGGAGCAGCAATAAGCTTTAAGTGTAGCAAAAACGGGGAAAATTTACGCAGACGAAGTTTGCGTGGGTCAGCTAGTATTACATACTAATTTCATATTTTTTTGTAGGCAAAACACGGCTACTATATAATGCCTATATCGTGGATACATTATAATAATAAATTATACAAAACATCACAGTATGTTGTCACCACGTGCGTGCAATGTAAACACAAAATGCCAACATTGTGAAGGTCAAGCAAATATTGGTCATGTGCTTAGAAATCCTCAAGTAGGTACGTCAAGAATAGGTTTAAAGTGTTCCGTCTCCATGTCATGTAGTTGTTGGTTAACATGAGACTGCGAAAGTGAATAAACGAATATTTATTTATCATGATAATTATTTCATTCACTAGAATATGCGATACCTACATTAGTAGCGCATTTTGTAGAAATGTTTCAATAAATTGCATTGGATACTTACCTATCATTTTTTTTTTTGATTTGGCGGGATATATTCCTTACGAACACCCCCACTGTCCGGAAAAGACGGTGGAGGTAGTGTGGGGTTTGCACCCACTAAAAAACCCGCCGTGTATCGCCCGCCACCTTCGCGAACGGGCCGCCGGAATTTGTTGTGCCGTCGGCGGCCATCATAACTAACCTAACCTAACCCATATGATGTCCCACTGCTGAACACGGGTCTCCTCAGTAGAACCTACATTTTAGATCCTAGGGGTAATTGCCATATATCGCCACGCTTGGCGAACGGCTAGATCCATTTTTATTGAAATACAAATAATATTTAAAAAAAAATATTTTCGACATGACATTTAGGTGAGTCGATTGAATTGAGTTTGTTTTCGAAGTGGGTTCTAATTTTTAACAACTCAGTGAGACTTAACATAATAAAAGTACTGTAGGAATATAATAAGTTTATAGGAAACCAAAAGTTGATTTTAATTCTTAATAATTTATTTAAATAAGTTAATAAATTATTAACCGTGTTACCTTACCAAACTTACATAAACTGTAGCGATTTGTACACATTATAAAGTAGTACCTGGAAGACCGAGTTTTGCACATCATTTAAAAAAAAATACATTTTTTTAAATGATGTTTTTTAAGAATGAAACTTAGCTAGATCGATTTATTACCCCCGAAACCCTACTATATCTCATGAAAATCATACATATATAGACATACTACATTTCATGAAAATCACTGGCGCGAATACAAGAATTGCTCGTTTAAAGGTAAATAAGATACTGTGGGTCTTTTCGACCGTTTTGTAACGGCCGTGGTCACGAGTAGACTGACAACGGCCGTTGCAATACGGGCGAAACGTCGGGCAATAAACAAGGTATTTTAATATATTAAGGTAAAATACCTTGTTTATTGCCCGACGTTTTACGCGATTAAGGCTTGTAGTATATATAATTTTATACCGTAATAGTATTGATTTAAATCATTGCGTTGTATTTGCATGAATGACACATCTAGTTTAACCATAATGACATAAACATGCAAAAACAGTACTTGCCTACATAGTTATTGTATTACCTAATGTTATGGCTGTTTTATTATCAGTGATGATCACTCATCTAATGATCTAGGTAGTACACAACCGGATTTAGCACACTAAAGAATATATCGGATAATAAATTATGGAAAATTCGACTTTCCTATGATGTAGTACATTGTTACCGACTTGTACATTATTAGATATTATTATAATAGCTTTATTCCCAATTATACAATGGCAATAAAAAGATTATAAGGCCCATATCTGAACAACAACATAATAAATCTATTAATTTTATAAAGCTGAAGCGTTTGTTTGTTTGAACGCGGTAATCTCAAGAACTACTGATCCGAATTGAAAATTCTTTCACTGATGGAGTCCATTTATCGAGGAAGGCTATAGGCTATATAATATCACGCTACGACCAACAGGAGCGGAGCAATGTAAAATGTTGCAAAAACAGGCAAATTTACGCAGACGAAGTAGCCCGGGACAGCTAGTTAAATATATATCAGAATGGGATAGAAAGATGCGTATTAGGAGTAAGAAGAAGGAATAAAATACAATTAAAAGGAAAGATTAAGTTTGGAAAAGTTCAATCAATGTGCAGACAATTAAAATGGCGTTGGACATGACATACTCGTATGTTGAGAGAAAAGAAAGAGAAATGAACCAAAATAATAACGGAAAGGTACCCTAGAGAAAGCAGAAGAAGTAGAGGAAGACAGCCAAAGTGATTGGTAGACGACTTGAAGCAAGAAGCTGAGCCAGAATGGTTACGTACAGCTAACGACAGAAACAAATGGAAATCCTTAGAGGAGGTCTTTGTCGAAAGACAAGCTGTTAAGATGAGATAAGCCGAATGCCGAGAATATGTTTTCTAATGTTTAGTTATATAAGTTGAAATCTAACAGCAATATAAGGTTATTTTTTATAGGTTTTAAAGCCTTCTCCATCTTTGCCTGTCTTAGGCGGTTTGATCAGTTTTACCCAGCTATTTGTACAATGTCATTAATATACTATCTATACTTAATATTATAAAGAGGAAAGATTTGATTGTATGATGGATTGTTTGTTTGCATTGAATAGGCTCCAAAACTTCTGCACCGATTTGAAAAATTATTATTAGAAACCTTCATCATTAGAAAGCTACATTATCGGGGAGTAATATAGGCTAGACTAATATATTTTATTGTAAAAAAAATAGAGATACATATGAAAATTACAATAATGTAACTCAAGGTATAAAAAACTACGATATGATATCTATGCGAAGCCGGGGCAGGCAGCTAGTAACTATTAATTAGAAATCGAAGTTATAGGTATTCCAGAATCTGATGAAAAATGGGGAGATTATAATTTAGAGATGGTAGGTATCACAGGTAAGTAGGTCCTAAACCTACTAGGACGAACAAGTCTTGATCGTTGTATTATTTTATTGAATTAGTTTAATTTTATATAACGGTTCATTATAAATTTACGATTCAATAAAACTAAGTATCATGCATGACTGGTCGAAAAAAACAAAAAATTGTACAGCAGCTCCGGCCGCGTGAATGTTAGTATTTGTATTGAATAATAAAAAAATCAAGCATATTAAACTTTTTTTTTATTTTTTTCTATCCGTTCCTATATACTTTTGGCAGTTAGAAATCAGCTGGACATACTAGCGCATTTTTATAAAATAAATTTAAGAACACATGTTTCAACGAAATTAAATCAAAAGTAATAATCGCAGTTTACTATCAGTTATCATTACCATATAAAAATCACAAGTTTTTTTTAAATTTTGTCTCATGAGATTCTGGTACTCTCTCTCTCTCTCTCTCTCTCTCTCTCTCTCTCTCTCTCTCTCTCTCTCTCTCTCTTATGTTGCATGAAGTGAGATTCCCGGTTCCTCAGTAATTTTTTTCAAGGTTGCTTGTTTGCATTTTATAGATAGACACTATCTGCGTCTGACTATATTTGAGCTAAGATCATATAAACTGTAGAATGGTAGATCCATTCAAATCATCCTTCCTTCTAAAAATACTCATTTTTAACACCATGGGTTAAACTTAGGTACTAGTTTTACACGCAATCGAGATACGTCATTACGATCGGACAAAAGCGATATAATCATACCGAGATCTTGTCAAAAAGCTATCTAATCTTAGGCTATGTAATCTTGTCGTGTGTTAAAGAGTTAAAAAACTACATTAGTAAAATAATTTAAAAGCGAATATTTTGACACTTTCGATTTTATTTTCAAAATAGAATAAAACAAAGACAAAACAATCGCTATTTATTAAATAGCGTTTGTCTATATTACGCATGTTAAATAGTATTTTACATGCTAATATGAATAAGGGGTTAGCATTTACAATTTTTTTTAGACTTATTTTCGGTTCATTCCTCTTTGATATTTGCATAGGAACCAATTACTTTATGCCAAGCACGAATTCAAGACTTGTCTTAATTCTAATTTGGACAATGTTCACTTTGTTTCTGACGTTAAGCGTCAAATGATTCATTGATGGACGTAGATACTCCATGAGTGGCATGGTACATGACTTGAATATAAGTTACGTACTAATGAGCCATTGAAACACATCTCAGGCAAATTGTACGTGAAATAATCTAAAGAACAGTATTACATGGGTACCTACAGAAGGCCGGCTCGTAGCTCAACAAAAAATCCACGCATTATTTAAAAAAAAGCGCGCATATGCGATCTTAGGGCCGGCGCTTACTCCCGGCACGGCATGGCGTGTCTTGACAAAGGATTTTATTACTAATCAAGTTATTTTGAATCATATTTCAATGAACTTAGATTTCATGTTACTTTATTTCGATACCGCGATGCCGCGAAATGATGCGACGCGCTGCGGGATGCTGCGACATGACGTGTCATGCCGTTTCATTCCACGGGTTGCCGCGGCACGCCATTGCATCTCGCGAGACGTATGGGTCACTTTGTGTCAGGGAATTATGATTGCTAAGCAAGTTGAAATAAGGTTGAAACATGTGCAACGGTCATTTCGGGAAAGGGAGGGAAGACGCGCGCGCGTGTTTTTTTGCCTCTCACACTGACTGAGCGTGGCAAGAACGGAACAGAATGCCGCGGGATGCCGGAGCATAACCTGGCGCGTCATGCCGGCCCTTAACGTGCGCTGTTTCGGTTATACTGACTTCTATAGTAGTCTCAAAACACACATATTAGGTAGAAGTAGTAGGTACATTGGACTGGCTACCCTGTACAAAATGATAGAATTTTTTTTTAATTCTCTTTATTTATTTGGAGGCTTGGGGTCACATATACGACCATGTCAGCCCCATCGTAACCTAAACATGAATATCTACAATTATTCTACTATTTTATAAACTGAAACGGCAGCTGCCGATAAGGGTGTAGACAGTATGCTTTGAAGATGCCAACATCTATCAAATTTATATTTAAATATCCAATAAAGACTGCCTTTTAACCCTAGTTTTGATACATTCCACTAACAAGTGGTAGACATCAGATAGCAATTTCAAATGCCGAATCGAATAACCATCGAGTGAACTTTTTGACACTTATGACAAATGGCCGTTGTTGTCATTCTTGAACAAGACAACAATGTATCTAAAAAACTGTAATGTTACGTATGTGTGGACGTGTATGTAACGCTATTCCTGATACTATCAAAGAATTACCATTTATTAGATTTAGCAGGAAACTTAAAATGTGACTTATGGAGAAATCCTTTTATTCAGTATCAGAACTATTAATTAGGTGAAATTGTTAATTGTGAGATTTATTTTGTTATAATGTTATATAATTGATATTTTGTTATAATGATTTTGAGAAATTTAGAGTTAATAAAATTGTAGTATAGTTAATATTTTTATTTAATCTGTTTTTAATTATGTCTTAAAATGACAAAATGTATATGGCACTCTAATACTTACACTATCTTTAATGTACCTGCATTTTTGGCAAATAAAATTATTATTATTATTATTATTGATACCATTGACGCATAGACCTGGACTGCGCCATTCCTTTCAATTAAAAAGTAAATATTTACTGCAGAGCGTGAACGGGAGAAAAACTCGTGCGGCCTTTGACAGGTATTGTCCACAAAGTAGCGTTGTCTCTTTCTAAAGAGTGGTCAATTTTGTGAGGTTATGGCGCAGTCTTGGTCTCCACGTCAATGCTTGATACACAAGTATATACCAACTTCCATTTGATAACCTGCTCGGCGTACTAGTATTATAGAGTAGACGTCAGTGCTCGGTTGATATTTGACCGAGATCTATGTACGTGTGCGTTTATATGCGCGTGCACTGTTTTTTGCTCGCAACAGGAAGCCGGCCATTTGTACCTAACTAATTTGAGACAGTAGAAACCGTGCCGAGGTCTTCAAAACTTTGATTATGGTTAATTGAGGTCAAACTGACCCGTGTTGCTCCATTTGTTCAAATTTAATTAAAGCTGGTCTATGATCCTCGTATAAAGGAAGGAGGCATTGACTCTCATAGGAATGTAGGTCTGCTACGTATTCATAGAAGAGCGAAAAAGATAACCAGATCTCTTTTAAAAATCGTTTTAAAATGTTCAGTAATAGTTTTTTTTTTTTTATTATTTATTTATTTATTTGTGGATAATAGGTAAGTTACGGATGGTATTAGTTACATCGTGTAGTGCACTATGCCCTACCGTTATGGTATACAAAATTAGCTGATTTACATTCATCTAAGAATGTCAGAATTGAATAGTCTCGAAGTTTTTAAAATAAACGGCCGTATCTTTTTTTACGTTATCTAAGAACTTTGATTTTTTCACAGTTTCAAGAGACTGTAGACCTGAGTAGACTGTAGACCTCGATACCTCCACGCGTTCCCGAGGGACTGATGGACAACAAAGTGATCTTTTTTTCCGTTTTTTTCCTTTTGAGGTAGGGAACTCTAAAAAACCGTGAGAAGGAATGTTTGTTGCGCTTTTACGCAAAAACAACTCAACGGATATTTATTACTGGCGGACCCCTCGCGGTTTCACCCGCGTAGTTCCCGTTCCCGTTGGAATACAGGGATAAAAAATAGCCTATGTCACCTGGGGTTAGTATAGCTTCAAAACAATGAAAAAATTTTTCAAATACGACCAGTAGTTTCGGAGCCTATTCAATACAAACAAACAAACAAATCTTTTCTCTTTATAATATTAGTATAGATTACACTTCACATTACACACACATACACATGCTATAAAAATCAATACATAAGGTAAGCGAAGTATCAGAAAAAGCTAGTTCTCTATAAATACGATAGATACCTTAGTAAAGAAGTTTCTCATGCTCGGTTTTTTTACATTGTGTGGCCACATAGATCCTCTTTGAAATAAAAAAAATGTCCAATAACACTTCATTACATAGTATAAAACAAAGTCGCTTTCGCTGTTCCTATATCCCTATGTATGCTTATATCTTTAAAACCACGCAACGGATTTTGATGCGGTTTTTTTTAATAGGTAGAGTAATTGAAGAGAAAGGTTTATATGTATAATAACATCCATTAAATAGTAGAGAAATAAGGAGCGGAGCAGTAATAAGAAATGTTGCAAAAACGGGGAAAATTTACGCAAACGAAGTTGCGCGGGACAGCTATTTCTTATAATGGAAAGACACTCTGTTCTTGTGTTCCTTGTAAATAACACTAACTGCTCTAAGTGTACATTAATTTCACATAAACTAACTCGAACGGCTTAGTTCTTTTTAGTCTTCTCACTATGTATGTCCGTGATGTCAAGGCGCTGGATTGCTTCGACGTTTACATGTTAAAGGAGTCGTCGTTCATGGCCTTCTGCACACTTTTTATTATTTGTTCCTAAAGCTGTAAGAAAATTACGTGAAGAAAGGCAGAAGAAGAAGTTTGTATGATGAACATTTTAATGGTGATAAAAGAACAAAACCTAAAACATGTCTACACTTTCAAAATATCAATAAGGAAACTGTAATTTGTTCGATAGATACAAAGTATCTCTCTTGTTTATCTAAAATATCTTTCTTATCTAAGTAGGTATATATTGTTTTATTTTTTTATCTAAATGGTACGTGATGTATATAGCTTTAGAATTATCTATCGAATCAATAGAGCTGAATCACGTGCGTATGTATACATTCTTTAACAATGACAGTAGTGACTTAAAACTAGAGAATAGGCCAGTTTCCAACTGGTCAACTCTACGAAATGTCAAAACGCAGATTTTATATGGATATCTCATATAATGCCGCAGACAATGACGTCACTATAAGGCATCGGTCTCGCAATCGTGAGGTCGCGGGTTCGAATCCTACCAAAAATCTTTTACTATTGGATAGCCCATTTCTTGAGGAAGGCTATAGGCTATACAACATCACGATACGACCAATAGGAGCGGTGCAATTAAATATGTTGCAAAAACGGGGAAAATTTACGCAGACGAAATTGGACGGGTCAGCTAGTTAATAATATTACTAGCATGTATTCTGTATTGTCTCACTACTCTCTCTCTACCTCTTTCTGTTAATCACGGAATGAGCCCAATATTTGTCGAAGGAGTCTAACTCCTTCCGAGTGGTACACTCCTTCGAATTTCTTTAAAGCTAATGGGAGAATTGAAGGAAGCGTCAAGACGAATGGTCTGAAAAACGATTGAAATGTAAATGAATAAGATCACAGATTGTTAAATATATAGTATCATTTCTGGGCAAATGAAATAGCGGTTTATTCCTCATTTCTTGGAGAAATAATCCCGGTTACGCACCCCAAAGCTAACAGTCTCACGTCTCATATTAGCTTTAGAGAAATTCGAAGGAGTCTACTCGGAAGGAGTATTTATTCATTTATACTATGAATGGCAAGAGGTAGGAATGTAAATAATTAGTTAGCTCAAATTTCGCAAGTGGCAATGAACCTACATTGCCGTAGGAACAGCAGTTACTCAACTTTACTCGCGGGGAGTGTTGCAACAAAACTCGCACAAACTTACTACGACTTCATACTTAAATGTTAAGTTTTAAACACACTTTATTTATGTATTTTATTCATTTAAGCTTATATGTACAGTCAAGCTTATAAGTTAAGTCAAAATAGTTAACATCTAACTCTTTGATGGACCTTTACAGTAAATCAACGTTGATATTGCGACAAAAGCCTAATGGCTAATCCCATCCAATATACTACCGACGTGAACCCACTCCTTCCACAAGTAATTGAGCTTAGCTGGAGAGGTTAACAGGATTGCTAGTAATGTGGGACCCACATTGCTAGTTATCATGAAAAAAAATACTTCAGGCTGGTTTTATTTGTTATTCATAGCGTGGACTACCCAAGTACTTTTTTTTAAATTTTCTGTTACAAACTCGGTCATATGGATCCTATAAAAGAGTTTTTTATGTTAATCGCGAAACTGTGAAAATTATGACAATATAGTTTGCCGCCATTTTCACAATCTTGATTTTTATTGCAATTTTCAATTTCAATAGAAGTTATTATGTATTTTAACAAGCGAATATTTTGTTTTGTTCTATTAAATTTGTAAATAGAATGGAAAACATAGACAAAACATTCAGTATATAAAATGCTGTTATTAACGCATTATGAATGTGAGTACGTATCGTAGGTACTAGGTACGTTAATGGATCACAGAGTTTTTGTCTTATGTGGAAATTGAATTCACAATCTCTATAACAGCAATGGAACTCATTCCCACTCCTATAATTATAAATCAGTAAACACTAGTTCACAAACGGATACACAAACGAAATATTTTTTTAATTTCCTGAATGATTTCATTAATATCCTGTTTTAAATTACGAGTAACGGAAAATAATTAACAAACAATGCTAAAAGGAAAGTATGTCAACCTCTTTGCTGTTAAAATATTTAAAGAAATTTACGCAAAAGAAGTTTTGTTTACATTTGCAGGTCCTTTGTAAACGAACTCGAGAGATGAATTTAAAAATTATAATAATGGTGACCAGCTTTCCGAAGTACCCTCACCAAGGCAATCAACGCAAAAACTTTTATCCCAAAATTGTATTATAAAATGATTCTAATGTTCTTCAATTAAAAAAATCTTTATAGGCTTTATTTCGTAATAGGTAATGTATGTAATTAAGTCTTCTTTGAATCTATTTTATCGTGACCTACTTAATTAAATTCAACAGAAATTAGAACTTGTCACATAACAAAAAAAAATGTCAACACTTTCACATTTCGAACGAAACATGCAGTTTTTTTTAAATTCGAAGGCCATTGTACAATGCTAAATTAAAAAATAAAAGCTTACATTAAGAATCCGCACACAGCCACACAAATCACAGACAATATTTCGTAACTTTTTTTATAGGCAAAGGTATCTGTCGCGTCAGCCGAGTTGCAGGTCTCGGCGAGCACTGAGAACTGAGACGAGCGCACCTCTCTCTGCAATCTTGTTGAGAAATGCATTCAATGTATGACGGTGACGTACGGATGATTAGTTCAGCTGACCGAGCAGTCGCTGTAGTCTTTATCTATGACTACGTCAGCCAAGATGTTTATTATTAAGGTATCGTCGCATCTACGTCAACAGAAAAAAATTATATAGAAGTCTAATAGAAATATTTTTTCTAGTAAATGCAACCTTTAAGATATCTATTTTGATAGAACAGAACACTTAAAACAGTGCTTTATTCAAGACAATTAATGTTACTTGTTTTTGGCTACAGTTTTAAAAGTTCAGGAGGCCAATTCACGTATTTAAAGCAGTACAGTTACAGTGCAGTTAAGTTTTGATTAAATGCGTATTTGAGATCGTTGGGATCGATCTCAAATACGCATTTACAAGAACCATCAGTTATAAGAGTACAAAAATGGCCGTTTTAATCGAAACTTTACTGCAACTGAACTGCAACTGCACTGCTATAAATACGTGAATTGACCCCTAGATCGCACATTAAGAAGTTGTATGATAACTTTGATTGTAGAAAAAATAATTAGTAGACCGAATCGGCAAAAGCAACACAAGCTTTCATGATAATTTTTATTCTGTTAATATTTTGTCAGGTTCGCTCAATTAAAGATGTGTATGTCCACACATAGGTTGGAATTGAAAGTCCGTTAAAACGGGGGTAAACTGACTCGTTGCAATAATAGAACCATGTGCATGTATACCTGTGCCTCATTTAATTTATCTGTTTATTTATGCAGTAACGAGTGTTAGGGCGAGCATTGAGTTGTAAAAATAGCGGCAAACTGACATGTCGCTATTTTTACAGCTCCGCGTTTACAGTGCAAAACAGTGTAAAATATACTTGAAATACGTGATATCTGGACAAGAACGAGACTTTGTGATTAAAAGAAGAAAACTAGAAAGAAGTTATACTTGAAACTGGCGTATGCACATAATGTGCGAGCCATAATCTCTACCGATTAATATTGGAGGGAATAGGAAAAAAAAAGGCGAGCATTTCCGATAGTCGTTGATATAACCGCTCAAGTTTTAAGGCGAGTTTCTGACAGCGGTTGCACTATCAGTCATCTGATCCCGAACTAGGCAGAGCCAGACAACCTGGTAACTGATGATAAATATACTTATAGATAGGTACATAAATACACAAAATAGAAAAATTACACACATAGAAAGGGCGAAACGCTAAAATTTTTAATAAGTGGGAGGGAAATGTACCTACCCATGCCCTGGCTTAGGAATCAGGGTCAATAACCACTAGACCAACAGGTCAATAAGTCATAAATAGAACTATTTAATTATAATTTTTGAAATTTAATTACTTTGATAATAATATTGATATCTAGATAAATTTAGTGTAAGTTTTAATAGTCAGATCCACTGATGTTAACGAATGTTTAAAATCATCAATCGTTGGCTTCATCTATATCTATATCTTTATATAAAGAGTGGGAGTGTATCCGACTGCTACGCAAGAGGTCGTGGGTTCGATCCCCACCCAGGATAAAACTTTGTGTGATGAGCACGATGGTTTCTTCTGTGTCTGGGAGTTATTTATATTACAACCGATAATATCGGTTGTCTGGTTTCCATAGTACAAGCTCTGCTTAGTTTGGGATCAGATAGCTTTGTGTGAGTTGTCCCAAGATATTTTTATTATTATATATTTCTTCTGTGCGTGTGTTATATGTCACCTGCGCCGATATTAATGTTTTTTTGTGTGTGTCCCAGTGAGTTTGAGATTGGAATAGATTTAGGTAAAATTATAGCAAACATCAACGTATGGCACATCATTGGACAGGTATTTTAATACATTTAAAGGTTTCTAATAAACTTTTTTGGATTAAGTTAATATGTTTGGAAATAATAGCTCTAAAAGTTTCATGATGTTGTCGCCCCCCCTTATCTTTTAAACCGTGTGACCAAAATTTATGAAAAAATCAAGTAAGTAAGTAGCGCCTAACAAATACTTTAAATTAAAATTATTTATTTATTTTGAACCGGCTCGGATATACCGTCATTGAGCTATGGCCGAAAAACTTCGTTTCTCAACAAAAGGGTGTAAGTGCCATGAACATACGCTCTTCTGCTGATGCAATTTTTCAAAGCTGCGGAACCTACACTGAGCATGGTCCGATATGCTCTTGCCCGGTTTTTTAAAAACAATAATATTTTTTTTATATGATTTCTTGAAATAAAAATCTTAGCTTTGCACTATAGGTACCAAAAATAACCTTGTCTTGCATATAGAAATGAATCCCTATTCCCTTTGGTCACTAAATAACTAGAGAATGACTTTGCCGATTTCATTCATTCCTTTTTTTTATTTTTCTAATACTCTGTGTGTAACAAAATGTCAAAAATAAAGAAAATTAAACTGGGCAGTACGAAGTTCGCAGGGACAGCTAGTCTATCTAGACAAATAGATAAAATTTCAATGTCGAAATAATATTTTGTTACTAAATGCATTCCTATGAAAATATAATGGTACTTATAATTGTCTGTTCCAGCAAATCTTCGAAACGGTTTGACGGATTTTGACGGGACTTTCACTGTCAGATAGCTGATGATATAAGGAGTAATTTAGGTACTTTTTATCAACACGCTAACGTCTGTAGAGATTGAGCAGCACTGCAACCTCAAGGCGAAGTCGCAGGCTCAGCAAATCATATATGTTCGTAAACTTTCGCGATTTGTACACATTATAGAATTTTAGAAGCTACGGGTTTTAATCGCGTAAATATTTTATTTTAAGGCTAAATACCTTTGTTTATTTTTTTTCCGTATTGCAAAGGCTGTGGCTACGGGTAGACTCGTGACCACGGCCTTTGCAATACGGTCGAAACGTCGGGCAATAAGCAAAGGTATTTAGCCTTAAAACAAAATATTTACGCGATTAAGACCCGTAGTTTATGAAATTCTATAAGGGTGTCTGTCGTCGAACTCCTCCGAAACGGCTCGACTGATACATTTGGTAGGTATGAGAAAATGTCGAAAAGCATTATGTTTTAAATTATGAGGCGGTACGAAGTTCGCTGAGACAGCTAGTGTATTTTTAAAGGTTTAGTGATTGAATGCTCAATAAAGACATCAAGAAAATATAATCAAAATTTAATTTTCAACGTTATAATTGGGTAATTTAAATGATTAGGGACCTTACTTTATTAGCAACTAGCTGCCTGCCCGGCTTCGTACGGGTGTCATATCATAGTTTTTATACCTTGAGTTACATTATTGTAATTTTCGTAGGCATCTTTAAGTTTTTGACAGTAAAATATAGCCTATGTTATTCACCGGTAATGTAGCATTCTAAAAGTGAAAGATTTTTTTAAATCGGTCTAGTAGTTTCGGAGCCTATTCAATGCAAAGAAACAATCAAATTTTCCCTCTTTATAATATTACTAGCTGTGCCCCGCAGTGTTACCCGCGGTTTATTAGCCTATGTGTTAATCCAGGGTGTCAGCTAACTCCATACCAAATTTTATTAAAATCGCTCCAGCCGTTTAGACGTGAAGAAGTAACAAACATACACACTCACATACTCACAAACTTTCGCCTTTATAATATTAGTGTGATTATTATTAGAGATTAGTATAGATACTATAAACTTTTAGATGGAATTGTCAGTCTTTACCTGGAACCTACTCTAATTCAATGAAAACGAAGTTTCGATCATTTTTTTTAAAGATAACTAGCAATGTGGGATTGAGTCCCACATTACTAGCAATCTTGTTAACCCCTCCAGCTAAGTTCAAAGGCTTGTGTTAGGAGTGGGTTTATGTCGGTAGTATAATGGGTAGGATTCGAACCCGCAACCTCACGATTGCGAGACCGATGCCTTAGCCATTAGGCTACCGCCGCTTCAATGAGGCATTACCATACCAATAATTAATGAGGTGGTAATATACAGAACCAGCAACGCCAATTCAATCCACTCGCGTCTGAACAACGTCTGTGGGTTCGGACGTCTTGTGCTTGTTGTAAAATTAATTATAAATATCGCCGTAAATTCAAGAAATTTAAGAAAACGAAAAAATGATTTTCCTTATAATAAATGGCTGACGGGTCCTCGCCGGATACTCAAATGTCTGATGGCTGTCAGATGCCTTCCTGAATTGGTTATTTGATTCGTTGTTGCGTGTTTGTATTTTTTTGCCTACTGATAATATTAATGTAATTGTAGTTATATAGTCTGTGCCCAAATCGCAACAAAATAAACGTTTTCATTTCTTTTCTTTTCTTTCTTTTCTAAAATGTATAAATTTCGTTTTAGATAAAGAGAGTAGGTCCCGAGTCTTTTAATAGTTATTAAACAAAAACTGAATTTAAATCGATTCCAACGTTATCGGTTTGAGGCCACGAAGATTTCAAATTGATAACAGATCAAGAAATTGTATACAAATTAATATATGAGTGAATAGATAGATTTATAAATAAAATACGTGATAATTGGCTAATAAGATAAGAGACGTGATTTATCACGTCTCTTATCGGCTAACGCCTTATAATGCTAATGCCTTTATTAGGATTTGATTTATAAAAAATGTTGTCTTTAATGTCGGCTTACGAACGATAATTTTACGTGTTAACGTCATGAGAAAACATTGATGACATTGTAATAAACAACCATGTTTGTGACAGCTTTAGTAAACCCGCCAACAGCTATACATGCGCCCGACGGCCACAATACTTCAGCCTATTAGCATGCGAAATCGCCATTCGCGTTGCTTGGCAACCGTCAATAACGTGACTGCTTAGCAACCAATCAATAACGTGACCGTTGCTACGTGACTGATTAGCAACTAATCAATAACATGACCGTTGCTACGTGACTGATTAGCAACCAATCAATAACGTGACCGTTGCTACGTGACACTTTTACGTGCGTGCACCTCGTCATCGATTTATAAGACGTTAACACGTCAGTAATCAAACAACCACTCTGCACTTTTGTAGGTTTTTTTACACGATAACCTCAAAAAGGGTTTATGGGTTTCAGGGTCAACCAACGACACCTCGCATTTGCAAAAAGGTAGATTGGTGTTGTAGGTATACAATACAAAGCGGCGGTAGCTTAATGACTAAGGCATCGGTCTCTCGATCGTGAGGTTGCGGGTTCATATCCTACCCATTATAAAACCTAACACAGCTTACTTGGGTTAATAAGATTACTAGTAATGTGGGACCACAAACCCACTTTGCTAGTAATCTTTTAAAAAATAAAAAATTAAATAAAAAGTACACACACATGTATACTTTTTTTTGAATTAACCTTAACATTTGTTATTGTACCACGCGGGGTTATGTGGTACAATAACCCAAACACCAATTAAGATGATTGAGGTATTATTAAAATCATTAAAAAAAAGCCTGGGTAACAAAGGGTTGAGCATCAAAAGTAAACAACATGTAGGTATAACACTTAGCAGGTTTGTATTAGTTACCTACAAAGGCGTGTTTTTAGGGTTCCGTAGCCAAACCCTTATTGTTTCGCCACGTCCATCTGTCCGCAGCTTAGCTCAGAGACTATTAGTGCTAGAAGACTGTAATTTTGCATGGATGCACATATTATTTACGCTGACAAAGTGAAAATTTTGAAAAACATTTTTTTGCGGCTACTTCCCTATATCTAAAGTGGGGATGTGATTTTTTTTCTACCCTACCCCATCGTGTGGGGTATCAGATAGGTCTTTTAAAAACGTTTAGGGTTTGTGGAGACCATTTTTAGAGTTAGCTATGCGTTTGTGAAATATTAAGCTTTAATGTGCGAGTCAGGTGTCCCCCTCCCCTTTCCAGCTAAATGGTTGATGTTGGGTAACTATCACAGCTAAGTATCCTTTACAAGTTTACGAGTAACATCCGATCAAATGAGAAGTAACAAAATTTTCGTACAAATTCCATTGAAAATTGTAAGATAGTATGAAACAAAAACAACATAAAACCCACTTCTTAAGTCGCATTTTTCAGATGAGGTGGGGGGGGGGGGGACTAACGAACCCTACACTGGGCGTGGCCAGACATGCATTTGTCCGGGTTTTTTTAAAATGTTGTTAGGTTTTTCATGTATTCATTTACCTACTTGCTAGCTGACCCGCGCAGCTTCGATTGCGTCATTTTCCTCCGTTTTTCAAAATTTTTCATTGATGCTTCGGTCCTATTGGTTACAGCTTGATGTTATATACTCTATAGCACTTACAAATAACGTGGCTTTCTATTGGTTAAATAATTTACAAAATTAGAAAATCGGTTCAATAGATCCATAGTGTACTCCTACAACCTGACAAACTCACAAACTTTACCTCTACAAATGTGAAGACAAAGATAATTTATAAATATCTTGTTTAAATTATATTACTAATAATTTAAATTATAAAAAATTATAATGAATTAAATTTAAAACTTAATTTAAATAGTTTCAAAATTACGTAAAACTTGTAAATTTTATTAAATGACATGCCGAAACATGTAAAAAAATAATTATAATCTTATAAATTATAATAAAAACCATTATGTCATTATCAAACACATCATTCAAAACTCTTATTACTACCTACTGTTATGTTAAAAGAAACAGAACCTAATAAATAAAATCAGAATGACTTGTTCTAGGAATCCTTTTCTGCAGCTAAGAACATACCCGAAAAGAAATCCGTCGAATCAGTCCACAGTCAGGTCCTACTATGTCACAGACAAGCACACAATGAGCCACAAACAGACCCGGATCCAGGATCATGTTCTGGTGAGGGCACTTTGGCCCATCACTGGCCACTTGTGAGTAGTTTTGCCCGTCAACGCGAACCAAATGAACAGCGAACACTTGAAAATTCATGAGTCTGAAGGAGGGGGGCAATTGCTCCTGTCCCCCCCCCCCCCCTGTAATCCGCGCCCCTGGCCACAAGCTAAACGCCTCTTTGCATTGATAATCCATATCCATACTAATATTTTATTGTGAAAGTAACTCTGTCTGTCTGTTACGCTTTCACGCTCAAACAGCTAAACCGATTGAGATGAAATTTAGTATGGAGATAGTTTCAGTCCCAGGGAAGGACATAGAATAGTTTTTATCGCGATAACCGAGCTGCAGGCGAAAGCAAGTTAAAAATAAATTTTAAATCAATTTGACATGCAACCCTGCAATGTTACTAAGTAAACAGATCAGGAATTCCTTAGGAACCTTGAAAAGGCCAATAGCCTACTTCAAGGCCGGGAAAATAAACCCTTTCGAGGCTTGAGGCCTATTTGAAAAAGAAAAAAAAATATTGCTTGCATCCTCAGGTTATTAACCTATGGACGCTAGCAATATTTATGGACGCTAGCTATAAGCCTAGGGTCAGATGACGAGCGTTTGACGCGCGTTGACGTAACTTTAATATTATACATGTTGATTTGTACTATATACCAATAACCTCCTCGTGGTTTTTTACATTACACTAATTACCTTTGTAATGTCAGTTTTTAATAATATTTAATACTAGCTTTCGCCCGCGGCTCCGCCCGCGTGGATGTCGGTTATCGCGATAAAAACTATCCTATGTCCTTCCCCGGTACTCAGACTATCTCCAGACCAAATTTCATTTCAATCGGTTTAGCTGTTTGAGCGTGAAAGCGTATCAGACAGACAGAGTTAATTTCACATTTATAATTTTAGTATGGATATTACCCCTTTGTTGTTGACCAGAGTGTTTTATTTAACAATCAGTTAACGTTAGATAAGTTAAATAAGACCGGCCGATAATTAGTAATTCGCTAACTTATTGCAAGATCGTCATAACAAAAAAATACTAATTTTATAAGAGACCAATTCGAAACTTTGAATTTCTTTCATTTATAATTAAAAAAATGAATGAAAGAAATTTTGAATTTGATATTTTCACAAAAAAATGAAACAAACAGGTTAAACCTTTTAGGAATGTTTGTGTTGGTTAACAGTCCTTAAAATTATAGCATCTAATTACCATAATATATTATATGTACTGTTTTTAAACGCACGTGGGTCCTCGGCGAATACTTTTGCGCCACTCAGATATTCTAAGGTACAGTACGATCAAAGTAACTTGACCGGATTGAAGTTAGGTTTTTATCACTTTCGCGCATGTCATAGAGATGCAACCCTAAAATTACTAATGAAAACGATTAATTATGTTTAATCGATAAAAAATACTAACAACATTTTAATTCAAAAATATAAAAACACTATTTAAATGAGTTCATAAAAGTTTAAAATTAGAACAGTTACAGTAAATATTAAAGCAACATTGAAAAACAATTTCTTTACGAAAATAATCACAAAAAAACATGAGTTAGTAATACTAATTATGACAATGTGATGCGTAATCGCATCTCTAATTCTCTTGGTTTAGTTACCGCCCCCGCCCCCCGCTTCCTGTCACCATTTACTTCCAAAAAATGCATCTGCGCAACCACTTGTCGCCTACTTCAGTCCGGTCTAGTTACGTTGATCGTACTGTACACATACTGCCCAGCAACAGTCTGTCATTACGATACTTATTGCCATCTAGCGACCACAAGTGACATAACGTATTTGTCATTATGGTACTAAGGGGCCGTCGAAACGGGCCATTTTTTACGGCAATGTGGCCGGCAACATGGCAGTACTCTCCAATATTGATTTGATGGTTGCCGGACGATCACTGAGCGATCTTTTTTCCGCAATGTTGTCCGGCCAATTATGTTGTTATTTCAGTCCCCCTCTATTTTATTGTTGCCGGGTTGTGTAGCCCGTTTAGAGACTGGATCATGCGCCATACAATTGTAAACATATTGTCATTATTGGCCGAGCAATTAGTTGCCAATAGTGCCGCCACAAATTGCTGTCAAAATGGCCCGTTTAGACGTCCCTTTAAAAATATACTTGTTAAGCATTGTATTTTTCAAATTTTCGCAAAAAATCGAGATTTTGATTTATGACGGTCTTGCAAGAAATAAGCTTTATAACTAACGAAACTTTTGTTTTTTTTTCTGTTTTATTTTGAAAATAGAATAAAAAACAAAGACCTAACATATATAATGCTGTTAATACGTATTTAAGTATTATGTATTATAAATAAGGAGGAGTTTTTATTTTTATTTTATAATAGTAGTGTCCATATAAAAATAGTGTCAGCAGTCCAAATAAGGTATCATTGTAAATTAATATACATAAATGAATTGCATTTTTATATAGAATTATACTGTCTACTTCTGGTACTGCGCAATCTCGAGTCAAGTTCTAAGTAGTAAATTTCCGTCATCGCAGTAAATTCATCAAAGATAGATTACAAAGCTCAAAAATATATAATGGCAAGAAATACTAATCTACTAACAGGCAACTGTACACAATTTTCACAAAACCGAAAAAAAAACAGTCGGGGTCTGTTGTTTACTGCTCTGAATTGAACCAAAATATTTTTGAGCATGTGACAAGTCAGCATATGACAGACCCCAACGGATTTCTTCGGGTAATTACCTCCTGTTAGTCAGTGGATTTAAAAAAAAAAAGTTTCTTTTTTCTCCTGTCGGGTGATTTTTTTAAATTTTAGATTTTGTTTTTTATTTAATTTTTTTTCGGGAGTTACGATGCCACAGACAGCAACACACACACACAGACAGACAGACAGGCTCGTCAAACTTACAACACCCCGTCGTTTTTGCGTTGGGGTTTAAAAATAGGATAGGATACAAGTTTGCAAGGATTTTTTTTTAAAGGCGACTATTGCAATAGGGTACGTGCCCTGTTTCGCGGGGGCTTTACAAACATACAAGTCACGGACGCAAATTACACCTAGACTCGAAACAACAATTTGTGGATCACACAAAGTGGTGTCCCGTGTGGGAAGCGGCGGTAGCCTAATGGCTAAGGCATCGGTCTCGCAATCGCGAGTTCACGGGTTCGAATCCTCCCTATTAAAAACTACCGACGAGAACCCACTCCTAACACAAGTATTTGAGCTTAGCTGGAGGGGTTAACAAGATTGCTAGTGATGTGGGACTCAATCCCACATTCCTAGTTACTTTTTTTTTTTTCTAAAAACAAAAAAACGCCGCAACCTCTTGCGTAGCAGTGCAACACACTCCCACCGCGCCACAGAGGCAAGGTTCGTATTGTGTTTGTCGCTTTAAAGACACTGACTTGTACATTTTCTGCCTCACTGCAATAGTTACAATACCAGTTCAAAACACATTCAGGTATGCTCATCACGTTTTAACTGATAACATTAAGTATTCTTGTCCAACATGCGTTTGTAGCAGATAGGCGAGATGAGCGGAAACAAACGCAGTTTATATAATGTACTAGCTTTTGCCCGCGGCTCCGCACGCGTGGATGTCGGTTATCGCGATAAAAACTATCCTATGTCCTTCCCCGGGACTCAAATTTCATCTAAATCGGTTAAGCTGTTTGAGCGTGAAAGCGTAACAGACAGACAGACAGACATACACTGGATTTTCCTTTGGCTCTGATCGTTGCTGCGTTCACATGCTATCGTTCAAAATATTCAACGAACACGAACACCAGTGCGTAAGTACGTCTGGTCTCAATAATCTAACTATCGATGAATTTGGATACTAGAGGTACCTATATATTTGACATAAGCTCCATACAAAATATGTCAAAATTCTACCTCTAATAGCCAGGCCGGGCTCATCTACCTATCGATGGATTCATCGATAGGTAGATTATTGAGCCCGTTAGACAAATGACATAAACGCTCCTCGAATAGAATTACAATGGAATAGAATGACGTATGATTTTTTAATAGGTATGAGATTCGACTCTTTGCGCGCGCAACGCCGTCATTTCGGTGTCATTCTATTCGATAAGCGTTTATGCCACTTGTCTTATTATAAGGGGTTTGTCCCGTTGTTCTCGTTGAACAGCTGGTTTGTCCCGTGCCGGTCTACTTTACGGGCTGCTTCTCGGGTAATGTGCCGCGCGTCTGCAGCAATATTAAGTGGGTTTGATCTTGTTTTAAATTTGGAACTCCCGTTTCATACTCGTTCCTTGAATTTAATGGAATTTTCAATGAACTTAGCAGCAGCTTAGGTTTTAAGCAGATGTCTATATCAATAGTTAATTATCTATGTGCTAAATAACATAATCTATTCTGTCGTTCGACCTGTAGGTATGTAGATATATACCTACCTAATGTATTAGGTAGTTAAACGCGGTATTCTTTTGTAAAAGAAGATTATACTGCGTTTTTTGAATGGATAAAGGTCAAGCTTTTGTGTTATAGGTACTTATAATATAACTCGTCATGGGATTTTTAATGTACCTTCTTACGTCGGTATAAGACTTGGCCTTGACTACTAAATCAAAGGTCGTGGGTTCGATTCCTACCATTCGATGTTTTTAGTTAAACTAACCGAACTATTCGAACACATTTCACGGGTTCCATTGGTAAAAAGTCAAAATACTTTATTCATTTTAGGTTACAAAAGCAACGCTTATGAACGTCAGACCAAATTTGGAATAGAATGATTCTACAATGAATGCCAAGTTCGCCAGAGTAAAGCCGTGAGAAAAGAACTAGCAATAAAACTCATAGCCACTTTTTTTTAAATGCTATTTTTTACAATATATTTGTAAGTATACAGATAAGCCGGTAAGGTGCTGCAACCATAACACCATCAAACTCACGCAAGCAATAACCATAGTACGTAAACTGGTATAATCAAGTTTTAAATGAATTAAGCGTCTTCTAGACGGTTGGAAACAAGGCTTCCCGCCAAGGTGACCTTGCTGGTTTCCAACAGTGTAGACGGCTGTTGCAAACCAAGTACAATGTAATTTGGTTTACAACAGCCGTCTGCACGGTTGGAAACCAGCAAGGTCACCTTGGTTTGTTCGCTTGTTTCCAACCGTCTAGAAGACGCTTTAGCCTCCTACGATGTGGATGGGAACATCAACTTAGCATAAAAGTACAGAAGAGGGTAAAGGCAACATGCGATTCGATTATTTTAGGAAAAATTACTTAATTTATGAACCACTAATTAAAAAATAATAAACCTATAAAATGATAATGACGAGGCCGACCAGCCACCCCAAGTAGCACCCGTTCACGATTTTGACGCATGGTAGAGTTTCGCCATATTGGAGGGAAGGAAGACGACCCGACCCACACCGCCACCACAAGCAAATAACATTTTAATATTTAACACAAATAATAATAATAATATCTTGGGACAATTCACACAATGCTATCTGATCCCAAACTAAGCAGAGCTTGTACTATGGAAACCAGACAACTGATAAACATATTTATATATTTCTAAATACATACATATTATAGATAAATAACACCCAGACATAGAATAAACCATCGTGCTCATCACATAAAGTTTTATCCTAGGTGGGGATCGAACCCACGACCTCTTGCGTAGCAGTCGGATACACTTCCACCGATCACGACCAATAGGAGCGGAGCAGCAAATCGGGAAAAATGTACGCAGACGAAGTTGCGCGGGTCAGCTAAGCTAGTATTATATGAAACTCAATCTATCAATTATTGTTTTTAAACTTTCGCGATTTTTATACATATTAGTTATATTTCGGGACTTAATCGCGTGAATTATTTAAAGGTACGAACCTTTTATTTACCCGACGTTTCGATCGAATTGCACCGATCGTGGTCACGGGTCGACTATCAAGTCTATCAAGTCAATCTATCAAGTCAATTAAATATCCAAGTAGTGTGTTTTTTGTGTACCTATCATAATTTGCGGTCATGTGTATTGTGTATTTTACCTGTTTCTAAAAATATTAGCTTTCTGCACTCCTTCTATATTTTAAGTTTAACTGTGCCAAATTTCATACTCCTCCGTATTTGGCACAGTTTGCACCTGCAATGTTCGTAAAAATGATTCTAAACTTTTTGCTTGACGTATTAATATAACGGTTAACGATCTAGTCAGTAGAATCCTTGCAAGGGGGTGATCAGACCATGATTCTGAACTGTTTTTTTTTAAAACGTTCCCTTTTTTAGATACCTATGACGGAAGGAAGTAAACGCGTATACCTAGTTCGGTCGCGTGGTACCAATGTATCCACGCGCTTATACAAGTGGAGAGGGGGGGGGGGCATAAGGCAATTGCGCTCCCCCCCAGACTAGACTGAATGATCCTTTTTTTGAGGAATTTGAGAATTTTGAGACTGGATTGAGAGTTTAGGCTTGCAATTGCCCCCCCGGGTGGCGGTTCTCGGTGGTGTTGGATGGTATACCGGTGTTGAATCAAATGCACCCCCGCTTCCGTCAAGCGAACGACTCACACTTGACTAATTGTGTTAAATGTTGACCCCAGAACAAAGTTCTGGATCCGCGCCTTGGACATGTTGATAGATAACAACTGTTTTCGCTCGGTAAAGTACAAAGTGAAACGCTTCAAACCACGGCAATGGTTACATTGCCGTGGGTTGAAGCGCAAATCTTCGGATTCGAATTTTGATTAACATTATAACGAAAAAAGTGAAGACCTTTTTTAAAAAGAATCGGGTCAGTATTATGGTCCCAGAAGGATTCGACTGACTAAATCGGCATCCTGCTTACAGATATCCGTAATGAGGATATTTGCAGTCGAACTAAGGTTACTGGCATAGCTCAGAGGATTAATAAGTTGAAGTGGCAATCGGCAGGCCACATTGCTCGCAGAACTGTTAATAGATGGGTACGAAAGGTTCTTGAGTGCTTACCTGATTAAGGTAACAGAGAGCCGTTGGATGCAGACCGTTCAAAATCGATCGCTGTGGAAGTCCTTGGGAGAGGCCTTTGATCAGCAGTGGACGTTTTCATGCTGATCATGATGATCATACGAGTAGGTAACGTTAGTAACAGTACCTACTTATGTAAATATCAAATCGTCATTGTCGTCGTTTCAGCCGAAAGACGTCCACTGCTGAACATAGGCATCCCCCATGGATCGCCACAACGACCGGTCCTGCGCCACCTGAATCCAGTGGTTACCCGTGACCTTCACAAGGTCATCGGTCCATCTTGTGGGAGGTCTACCCCACGCTTCGCCTTCCTGTTCGTAGTCGCCCGAATAATAGTTTGTATCTACTGCATATGTTGCTACAATTCTTAGCGTAGGCGTTAGTTTTATTGCTGTAGGTGCCAGTCGCAGACTGTATATAGCTTTCGAAAGGTAAGTTGTCTGTGATAGCGAAAGTAGAATTAATATGGAGTCCACACCCACATTCTCTCCTCCACTCTCCTACTCTATCAACTCTCTTGACATACCTAGATGAAATTATATATACTACGGGTCTTAATAGCGTGAATAATTTAAGTTAAAATACCTTGTTTATAGCCCGACGTTTCGTCCATATTACAACGGCCTTGGTCACGGTAGCCGGTACACGTGGTCAGGGGTAGTTACTGGTAGTCACGGGTAGGTATATTCACGCGATTAAGGCCCGTAGTATATATAATTTTATAATGTAAACAAATCGCGTGAGTTTATCAACATTTATACCTATAAGAATTCTAAAAACAGCATACTTTTTCATGACAGTCCTGTGTCTGCCCGTAGTTTAAAATGAAATGGAAGCACATGTATCAGTTTCAACGACAAGAGCACGCCTCTTAAATTTATGATGATGAGTTTAAACTCTTTCAGAAGAATGATTTATCTATGTTTCTACACAGTGATTTTGTAGTCGTTTTGGAGCCGAAAATTTTGAACTCCATAGTATTGATATGAAGTCCAAAATTTTCGGCTAAAACGACTACATATTCACGCTGTATATCTATTACTAATTTAATAAAGAAGTGCTAACTATCTGTTTGTTTAAATGCATTAATCTTCGTACCTAAAAACGGCGCCGATTTAGATGAATTTCGGTATAAAGGTAACTAGAAGATTGAGGATGATTTTTAACGCGATCATTAAAAGGGTTGCTTTAATTTTTCAATCACATAACGACAAGCTCTATAGAAATGTGTATGGAATAACAACGTGACGTCATAAGTTCCTATCGTCAAATCATTACTTTCAAATCTTCATTTTGATGCTTTTAAACTCAAAAACTTGTTAAATTGTAAAAGAACAGTTATTTTCAGAGCATTTTAAGATCTACTATTACCTGATTAATACAAAATAGTTTACTTTTATTGTAGTCATCTACCCAATTGCAGCGTTAGGTTGGTACATAACATATAGACGGCAATATCCGTTAGTACTTACCTACCTATAGGAGGAGCAAAACTAAGTGAGAAATGTCACATGGCTCAACCTAACAATGTACGTGGGACATTCAGAAAGTTTTGAGAAACTTAAAAACTCTCCACCGGCCTCTATACAAAGTTTTATGTGTCTAAAACAATTTTCGAAACATTTTTTCCAGTCCGCCGCAGACTCCTCTTCCACGGCCTTCTCGAACGCTACTAGCGCGTCTTCCGGCGTTGAAAACGGTATCCCTTTCAACTGTTTTTTTATTTAAGGGAATAAAAATAAGTCTATAAACTTGGTGCCAGATCAGGACTGTAAGGAGGGTGACCCAATATTCTGTCTGGTGTGGTTTTCAGAAAGTCCCTTGTTTGAGCGCTGAGTGCGTAGGCCCGTTGTCATGGTGAAGCAGTAACCTGCGGAGCCCGGTGTTTGGTCGCTTGTTGCTCATTGCAGACAAAACTTCTGGCAGGCATTTTGTGGTATCCCATTCGGCATTGATGCTGCTTTGGTCTCGTAATGGAATTGAAACCAGATACCCCTTCAAAGTGAAAAAAACTATTGATCAAAATTTTCCCAGTGCTTCTCGATCGCTTCACTTTCGTAAGCGTTGCCGCGTTGGTTCGTTTTGAAGCAGCCAAACAGTCGACTGACACTTTGTTCCTGGATCGTATTGATAAATCCAGGATTTGTCACCTGTCACAATGTCGTAAATGCGCCGAGATGAGCCTGCTTTAAATTTTTGAATCATATCACGACACCACTCCACACGAGCCTGCTTCTAAGCTTCGTTGAGGTTGTGCACCCAGCACGTAACTATTCTCCTCACGCGAAGGTGCTCGTATAGAATCTGGTGAACGCTTTCCAAACCAATTTGCAATGTATGCTAAATCTCTTCTATAAATAATTAGTTTGTAATTCGCCTATTTTATAATTTTTTTTTTACTGCCGGACACTTTCTTCCGTGACAGTAGTCGAGTTTTTTCAACCCTCAAAGTAAGGCCACCGCGCTTGCACTCGCTATGCCAACGGTAGATGGTTGCTTTTGAAGGTCCTTCATCCATAAAAGCCATTTGAAATCGATCAAATAACTCATTAAGATTTAGGCCACATTTAAAATCGTAGAAATCATCGCACGAAAATGTTCTCGATACTGATCCATTTTTAAATGAGACACGATAATGTAATTAGACTCTCCAAAAAATGTGGAGGGAAAGTCGAAATTCGAACAATTATATTTTAATTTTAAATAACCAAACTTTTCAACATAATTACAAGTGGCCAGTGCCATAAACATAAAAACTTTTTTTCACAAAACTTTCTGAGTGGCCTGGTACAAGGAAACTCCTTCAATCATATGGTACTCACGTAACAAAACAAACAATAAGCGTTATCTTATTGCGTTGTATATTCAATGGTCAAACGATTCAATGGGTTTGTGGATTTGTCAGCGTCTTTGTTTTCAATTTGCTTATAATCCAGATTTATCGACGCTTATCAACATTATACATTGAACTCAAAATCTGATTATTTGATATAACTAGCTGACCCGCGCAACTTCGTATACATCAATTTCCCTCGTTTTTGCAATATTTTTCATCGCTGTTTCGTTGCTATTGGTCGCAGCGTGATGTAATATAGCCTATAGCCGTCCTCGATAAATTGCCTATCCAGTATAAAATATTTTTTCAATTCGAACTAGTAATTCCTGAGATTATCGCGTTTAAACAAATTCTTCACATTAAACAAAATACGAGATCACAATATTATGTAGGTATACCTTTTTTTTATGAACATATACGCCTTATGTTAGTGAATAGTTATGAAATTCATATTTGCACAATGTGTTAGAATTTCGCTTGCTATTTTCCAAGACAGATGCCTCATTAAAATATAAATACACAATAAAGAATTTGAGGGAGATTCAAACTTGGGACATAGGTAATTTGTTTAGTTTAGGTAGATATTTGGAAAGTATCTTTCGCTCTTACATTTCATCCAAAACCTATACTTAATGAATAAACCATGATACTCAATCTATCTGTTTTTAAGGTTTCATAGCCAAAATGGCGAAAACGAAACGAAAACCCTTAGTTTCGTCATGTCCGTCTGTCTGTTTGTCTGTCTGTCTGTCTGTCCGTATGTCACAGGCATTTTACTCAAAGACTATCGATTTTCGACATTGATTATCGATGAAATTTGTTGAAAGGTATCTTGTAGTAGCCGCTACTTAGTTCGATAGCTAAATAATAAAAATAAATATTTTTGAGGGGTACTCCATACATGTAACAAAAGCGATCATTTTTTTTCAGCAAACATCAATGTGTTGTGTTTTTAAAAAACACTTTCAGGTTTCTAATAAACTTTTTTGATTGAGTGAATATTTTTTGAATTAATAACATCGAAAGTTGCATAAATTGTGTCCCCACTCCCACCCTACCTTAACTTTTGAACTGTGTGGCCAAAAAATATGAAAAAAAATCACAAAGGTAGTTAGAAATTCTTTAAATTAAAATTATTTCCGACATGAACGAATATATCGTATACGAATAACATTTAACATTTAGCACGCCGCTCCAATGCACTTGCCACACACCTATGTTGTACGTTCCCCGCCATGCAACAAACTATGCACAAAACAATATTCTTACGCGCATGGCATGAACCCATTATACCTACCTATTTTAGAGATATTAACATTTTCTCAAGTAATAAAAAGTCTTTTAAAACTAAAATTATTAGCATCTTAATAAATAAGCAACAAACTGGTAGGTAAATTTATTGCTTAAGAAGGTACTAAATTAATATTTGGTAGGTACTGAAACAATAAATTTGCCTACGTAACGTTTATATATATATTTACATCTATAATTTTACTAGCTGTCCCGCGCAACTTTGTCTGCGTAAATTTTCCCCGTTTTTGCAATATAAACTAATATTATTAAGCTAAAGAGTTTGTTTGTTTGTTTGAACGTGATAACCTCAGGAACTACAGATTCGAATTGAAAAAAATATTTTACTGTTGGAGAGCCCATTTATCGAAAAAGGCTATAGGCTTATATAACATCACGCTACGACCAATAGGAGCGGAGCAGCAATGAAAAATGTTGCAAAAACAGGGAAAATTAACGCAAACACTGCGCGGGTCAGCTAAGTACATTATAAACTTATTGTAATCTAACCTTTGCGTTTATGAAACTTGTTTGTGATTTACTTTGAATATATTAAAATAGAAGAAAATAAAAGACAGTCTTGGACTAAGAGTTTCATGGCCGACTGCTCGGGTCGTGAATAATGTAAATGTTTATTTATCGAGTCGATTTAAACAAACGAAACGAATAAAACAAAAAGTTTTTTTTTTTTTAAAAGGTAACTAGCAATGTCGGATTAAGTCCCACATTACTAGCAATCTTGTTAACCCCTCCAGCTAAGCTCAAAGGCTTGTGTTAGGAGTGGGTTCACGTCGGTAGTATAATGGGTAGGATTCGAACCCGCGACCTGACGATTGCGAGACCGATGCCTAAGCCATTAGGCTACCGCCGTTATTTCGTAAGAGTTGTGCTATGCTTGTAATATTTATATTTCAGTTATAAACTTTATGTTCCTTCGAGGAAATCATCTTTTTTATTTGTTCGGGGAAATCATTTTTTTTATTTGAACGCCCTATACAATATCTTGTAGAGCTGGTACCACTGGACCTGGTACTATCTCTACAAGAACTGTGCCAGCGCTATACTAGCATTTGGCGCCATAGATTCTTTAGGGTAAGGACGCTTCCAGAGTCCCCCGACAAATGGCGAAGCGGCCGCTTCACCCTTTATACGGGCCGCCCTGCTAAATCTATCCGAAGATAATAATAACAATAATAATATCTTGGGACAACTCATACAATGCTATCTGATCCCAAACTAAGCAGAGCTTGTACTATGGAAACCAGACAACTGATAAACATACTTATTAATAAATATATTTCTAAATACATGCTTTATATAGATAAATAACACCCAGACACAGAATAAACCATCGTGCTCATCACACAAAGTTTTATCCTGGGTGGGGATCGAACCCACGACTTCTTGCGTAGCAGTCGGATACACTCCCACCGGACCACGTCATCATAATTCTTAGGCTTCCCTGGTCGCAGGTTCTCGTTGGCTTTGAGTTTTTCTTGTTCCTTAACCACGGTTCGTATTTCTTCAGTTTCACCACCCATGCGGAAAGGGATCGAGTAGGTATGATTTTATTTTAATGGTAGCCATGACATATTTATATAAAAAACAACCTAGCCTACGAGTATGTTACCCGCACTCATTCAATTAAAAAAAAAAACAAACTAAAACAAAAATAATTTTAGTAATTTATTAAACGATTCTAACAGGTATTTGTTAGAATCGTTTAATAAAATACTAAAGTTATTTTTTTCTTAATTTGTTTCTATCCCCTCGTCATCTGAGTCGGTTCAGGCCACCTGTATAAATCCTGAAATATAAGTAGTCTCCTTTTTTTGGTCAGCCTTGACAGAAGAAGAGCTGTTAATGCTCTTAAAAAGAAAATTTTAGTGATTTGTTGCTATATTAAGTATGTAATTTGGTTTTGGTGAGAAATAAATAATTATTATTATTATTGTATAAATAAAATATTATATATTTTATAAAATTTTATTATTTTATCACAGCCAAAACACCACAATAGCAATGAATTTGTACAAAGCGCCTTATCTTAATAATATAGCCATGGAACTTATATTAATACATATTGCAAGTAAAATATTACGGAATTACTTTTAAACCATAGAGTACTGATATAAAATTATGTTTTCTTTGCTAATATATTTTATTAGCATCTGTAACTATGGTTTCAACAATTTCAAGACTTTTTTGTTTTAAAGTTGGGCATTAATACTTTAGAGTAGAGTAGGTAATAAGTACGGGTTTTAGGCAGTTTCAAGTTATAAAATCATTAAACGTAGAGAATCGGTAGAGGTTTTCCGATTATTTTAATATTTTTTTTTTTTTAAGTGACGGCCCCCGCACAGTATTCTACACAAGCCCTGTGTCACGGGGGACTTTACAAAGATACAAGTCACGGACACAAAGTATACCTCGAACAACAGTTTGTGGATCACACAAAGTGCTGTCCCGTGTGGGAATCGACCTCTTGTGTAGCAGTCGGACACACCCGATAAAAAAAACGTACCACCTATATAAAAAAAACGTTGAGGGTTAAACTTTCAAATTTCGAACTTTTTAAATACCTATAAAACAAAAGGTAGGTGGCAGTGGAAGCCCTGCTTGAACATTCTAAACCTTATTTTAACACCTTTTGAAATTATTGTACTTTTTAATGTTCTAATGTCTAATCAATAGCTAGTTGTCTGAAAGATCCATCTATTCCGAAGAGTTCGTCGTAGTTTGTTGGTTTTCCTGGTCTGAGAGTCTCGTTTGTTTTGATAGACTCTTGCCTTTTAAGCCAGTCACCATATTGCCTCAGTTTCTCGAACCATGCATCTGTAAGATACAATATTATCGTTATTTTCTACTTAGTAGAAGCAGCATAGTCTCGTGTAGGGGCGAAACACGTGTAAAGGATTTATGAAGTCGTTCGAAGATAACTATCTTGTTTGGCCATGTCTCAAGGGCTTAGTGTAGACATTAGTTTATTCAAATGCTGTTATGAGAGCATTTCTGCCGTCCGGTGACCTAAAGGTAACTAAGCCTAGGGGATCATCAGCTTAGCAATCTTTAGTTATCGAACGGCAGATTTTCTTTTTATTTTAACACTTGGGGTTAAGAGAATTGAGTAGTGTCCTAAGTTATAAAGCCTAATTCGATGTGATTGATTGTGCATGTTATATATAGGGTGATTTGAAATATACTAATAACTCGTGGCTTCTTTACATTACACCAAATAACTTTAGAATATCAGTTTTGAAAAATATAACCATAAATTTACCCTTAACCACTTACCACACGTCTGTGAGACCCCGGACTAAAATTATATTTTTTTTGTCTGGTTTAGGGCCTAAACTTCACAATAAAAAAATATTTTACTCCGGCAACATAGTCTGTAAGTGGTTATGGCCATAATATAGAAACAGGTGGTAGGTGGTTATAGGTAAAATTATTCAATATTTTTCAGAACTGATATTACTAAGTTATTTGGTGTAATGTAAAGAAACCACGCACCGGAAGTTTTTAGTATATTTATAATCACCCTATGTAGATACATGTCACACTGAAAGTCTGTACGTAGTCTAACGTCACACTGACGTCACACACGTCTTCTCCAAGGCTCGGAAGGGCATTTACAATTTTAAAAAAAACAATCAATCACCTATAAACACTGACCTCAATAGTAATATGATGGACAAAATACCATTTGAATTTAAAAGAAAAAAAAAAGTCTATATTTGTGCAACAAGAATAGCAACAACAGCCATTTGTCATAAGTGTAAACTGTAAACTCGAACATGAACATTGTGCATTATTGAATATTTTGGAACGCTTAGGAAATTTCGCACGAATTGCTTTATTTGTCAGTATAAAAGTACTATCATATATGTTGTTAAATACAATATTCATTTATTGTGCTATATATATTCCATAAAAAAAATAACACATCAGAACTATTACGCTGTAGTATAAACACACGCACACTCGCGCAGGCGCCCTGCGCCGCTTATAAGAAACAACCGGAGCAGGCATACATTTTCGCCGCACGGTAGAAAGAGAGGGGGATATTACTTCCTCTCCTACGCCTCGCCGGCGGTCTACTCTCCCCCCGTCTTACGAATTTTCGATCAGGTCACATGTCCTGACGCGAGTTTAACATTTTTTACTCATCCCAAAAAGTGCACGGTCATTCGATTCGGCCTAATAAATTGCTGTCACTTTATACGGAATAGTAAGTACAGCGTACTATTACCTACTATAGAGGTCAGAGACTATAGATCTGATAGTGGTTGGTAACTTTGTTTCACCTTTTCTCGATCTACTGGAACACTATATACACAGTAGATAAAGCATTCAGTATGGAAACTACGAACAAACGTTCGAAACAGCACACTCACACAGACGCGCACATCTACGAGACCTCTAAGCGGTTTTCGCGGTGCTCTCAGTAGCGGCTGCTGCGTTCAGACGAGTGTTCAAAGTACTCTGTGGTGGTCGCGATTTACGTCTATGTCACATACGCCCCGACCGCCCGCGATCTTTTAAAAATGCCACAATCGTATTGCGTAGTATATGGTTGTTTTAAACTTCCAGCTAATCTTGAAAAGTAACAACGATTTATTATTATTTAGTGGATATATTATTATTAAAGTCCGTCCGTGTGATCGATCAAAAATATTGGTGAATGTATTTATAAAACCAAGATGGCGGGTTCTAGTATTTTCAATTTTTTATTTTTATTATTGGTATAATTTCCAGTTTTTTAGGGTGCTAAAGCGCCGATAGTGAAGTCAAAATGTAAGTTCAAGATGGCGACTGCAAATAATTTTATTTCCATGCGCCGCCTGCATCGTCCCGAGCGCTCCCAAGTTATACCTACGATAGCAATATTTATTCAAATGTCTAACCAGAAGGCCAACTAGGATGTCGTTTATATTTGAATAGTACTCCGTACTTTAGTCGCAAGCCCGCTACGTTTTTTCCGCGGCTCTCGTAAAATTACTTACCTATTTTATTTGTTAACGAGTTATTTATCATTTACTACATAGAGCTATAGAACCAATTAAATAATAATAAAAATTATAACTACAATATTACAATAAACGTTATGAGTGACAGACAACCCTAGTGCTCTAAAGGAGCGTAGGTATTAACTTCAACAATTAAGCCTAATTTCTAAACTGTATACATATTTTACTGTGCTATATACTTCCGAAGACTAAACTACCTACTTAACTTTGAGTCGTGCTGAAAAGTATTTCTGTCGCTACTGTTCACTTTTGAGTGACAGTGACAGCATGAGAGTTAACAGCGTCTTCAAACTGAATAACGATTGAGTATTCTAACGTGAGTCTATTAGTAATACCTCCCTAACTCAGTGGCGACCAAGCAGATGGAGATATCTGCGTTGTTAAGTAACGTTACCACTATTTTCGAACATTGTCACATCTCTCCTGCCTTGGAAAGTACTGTAGTACTGTACTCTCCGGTCGTGTCGGGTTTCCGTCCCATCGAACTATGAGAGTAAGGAATAGAGAGTGCACTTGCGTTTGCGCATACAGTCGTGCACTGCATGTCCTGCGTAGTTGGCTAGTCTATGACGAGATTGGCCGGTGTAACCGACGTTGGCTAGGAGACCATTATAGTAATACGTACTATGAACTTCTGCAAGAGATTGACCGGTACCTCCCCATTCTGGGGGGAGCATGTCCATAGGAATGTGCTTGTGGAGACTGGTGTGGTCCTTATGGAAGAGTACCTAGAAAAACAAGCACTTTTGCATTAAATTTGTTTTATAGTGTTGTTTGCATTTGTGGTCCTTCGAGCCGAATCACTGCCGTTTTGGCCGTTATCTGCAATATTTATGTATCAACACATATGACGTCCTACTGCTGGGCATGGGTCTCCCCTGTTGAACATACTTATTAGGTCCTGGGGGTAATTGCCATAATCGCCTCGCTTGACAAGCGGTTTGGCGATCGCAGTAAAGCTTTAAAATATGCAGATGGGAAAGCCCATAGTCGCCTTGATGACACCCTCGGGAAGAGAGGGATGGTATATGGTACTGGCTTAAGAATAGCTTAAGCCAGTACCTCACGACTTAAAAAATATAAAAATCAAAATGTTTTGTTTTAAGTAATTTGTGTACTCGCGATACTCGCAATAGCGCTCGTATTAGTCGACTTGAATAAGGCGCCACGTTTACAATTCTATGAAGATATACTTCTTGGTATAAGTTATCGCAACTGATTATCATAGTATCGGACCACTATATATTATTATACAAGTGTAAGATAGGTTAGCGACTTTTTGACCAAGCAGTGTCACTTTTTTATACACATCTAATTGATGTGTATAAAAAAGTGACACTAAATTCGTACCTTTGCGTAGCGTACACATTTGCTTGCCATGCTAATCGGTTCGCGGATGACTATGTGAATAATGTTGCAGAGATTCCTATATGTAATGGGCTAAGGCAGACTGTATATTATACTTCGATATTAAATTTACTCACTCGTTTCTTGAGCTTGTCTTTCAGAAAGGGCTTAACGATATTGTAGATAAAATCAATGAGTGGTGACGTGTTGATTACGTGTACCTCTTTCAGTTTGACAGGATACGCCTCCTGAAAATGTAAAAAGAGATTTGAATTCTATTTTTAGGGGTGACGTTTCCAAAGGGTAAAAACGGGACCCTATTACTAAGGGTATTGGCACACTGTCACGCACAGCACTGCGGGGTGCGTGGCGACGGAGCCAAGCGCGTGGTTGCGCGTGATCTGCAATCATGCGCCTATAAAACACACGCCATCTTACGGAGAGAGAGAGAGAGAGAGAGAGAGAGAGAGAGAGAGAGAGAGAGAGAGAAGGAGGGAGAGCGAGAGAGTGGGCGGGAGGGAGGGGGGAGGGGGGGAGAGATAGATATATATATATATAATATATATATATAGAGTGAGAGAGAGAGAGAGAGAGGGGGGGGGGGAAGAGGGAGAGAGAGAGAGAGAGATCCCGTAGCGTAGTTTCCGTTTTTCCTATATCTTTTAATATAGTGTCAAATGTTTCGTGCAAGAGTCTGACTCGCAATTTGCCGGTTATTTTTAATAGAAATAATTTCTTTTGGGTATGGATTTGTTAAGGTTGTTATTATTTCACGCAAAAACTTCTAAAATATACAGGTTCATTTTGTTCCATAACTTACATCAAGAACTTATGGAACAGAATGTACCTAGGCTATCATTTATACAAAAGACTAGTTATACTATTAATTTATTACAAAATGTATTTTTTTTGCTCTCCATTGAATGCCATGTTCGCCAAACAAATTGTGAAGCTATTAAGAAAATAACTTAGCAAAAGAAACTCGCAATGGAAAATCAGATCTAATTCGATCTCACTTTTTCGTTTCGAAGTTCTGACGCCGTTCTAATCGTTCGCAAAAAAAAAATGTCTATGGTCTCTACCGCCAACGTAAAATTCTATACTACAATACTTTTCCAATATCAACATCGTTATTCGAATGTGACTTTGTCTAGGCCCCCAGGTCGTGCGCCTGATGGCAGCGTCTCGCTAGCTCAAATCAGTATCAGTGTCCGTTTGGCAAAATTAAGAAAATAAAGACAACAGAATTCACAACATCGCAGATATAAGCCAATTAATAAGATGATTTATGATAAATACTCAGAAATATATAGATACCTGGACACAGATGATGTACTTCTTAATAATAGAAACATAAGGTGACAATTTGGCAAGATGACTGGTGTCTACGATGCCCCCGTCAAGGATGTAAACGTCACCGGTATGATCGTTGTTTTCCTCTTTCAGCCTGATGTCACCCAACATAAATGTAACCTTCATGACATCGGGCAGTTGTTCTAAGTCTAAAGATTTGGTTGTAGCTGAAAATAATAAAATTATGTAAACGGGCACATGAAAAAAACACTCACACGTCTCTTGAAAAATTTTTTTTTTTTATTTATTACTTTTTAGTCATTCTAGGATGTAACCGATGTAACAACTAACTTTTATCGCAGCTATTGCCAAAGTACTGAAAAATGAAAAATAATGGTTGCTAATTGACTTTTTTATTATTACAGTCATAATATTTAAGGGCTCATTGTAAGTATATTTTTAAAATCCTTCAGAGCCCTTAAATTTGATACCCATAGTGCGGTATTCGATCTTTGACACCTCTTGGTTTTGACATCTCACAGCCGCCATGTTTGTTTTTTAAACGTCACTTAACTAAGAACACTTGAGCGGTCAAGGCAAATCTAATGACGTCATAATTGTTTAAACCCGTCTTGTAGTTTGAAAGATATGAGTTACCTCATATCTACAAGATGGATTTAAAATGGATTTAAAGAATATTACATACAAGAAACGCGCGAAAAACATAACCCTATCTAATAGTTGTAACATTTTATAATTATTTTCTTCAAACTTATGTAAGAATAAGCCCCTGAACCTCATTAGATCCTAAGGTAATAGACACACCATCAAGAATACTTAGATAATTAACGGTCCGCTCTGTTCCACTCCACCCAACTCCGCATCAGTGGAAAGGCGTTAACTTTGAATTGTGCTTGAAAGTATTCCTATTATATTTATTTCCTATTTATTATTCACCTATAAGTGACAGTGATAGTGTGTGAGTTACTTTTACGTTAACACTAACGAAACGTTTACCGGGTTTGACTCTATGATTGGTTAAGAGCTTGGAGCGGGTAAACGGAGCGCCAAACGTCTAACGTGTGGATCGCGTTAACATAAAACAATTGGCACTAGAAGCAGAGACTAAAAACTAAGTGACATTTTAGTATATGGCCGTTTCTTTAATACTATGTAATACCAACAGAAGACTACAAGTAATATAGTATTTTTATAAGTATTTCTTGCCAATGACTTTATTAATAAAATTATTGCATTTTTGAAAGATAGAAAAATTTGGAGTCCAGATTCAGGAATCGAACCCGAGACTTACGTATGCCAAACCGGTGCCGGAATCAAACCACCAAACGACTATGTTACTAGACCTCAAATTTCTCTCGGTCGCTTGCGATATCTAGCCGCTAGTTACAGAACTATGATGGCTTTTGTTATTGCTTCGATAAAGAGAGCATTTTTAGAAATTATGATGTGCGACATCATAATTTGTAAAAATGCTCTTATTAACGAGGCCAAATATTATAGTAATTTTTATAGGCATTTTTACCACTTACTTTATTAATACAATAATAATAAAGTAATTGGCAAAAAGTCTCGGGTTCGATTCCTGAGTCTGGACTTCAAATTTTTCTATCTTTCAAAAATGCGACTACTAGTATAATAAGAACCCACTAACCTCTGCCAATACATATTTTTCTTCCCTCTGGTGTCAACCCTGGCATTGAGATACCCTGCCTGAAACCAATGAATAGTTATTTAGTATCTACTCAACCACTTTTAAAACTGCGCGTTGTTTGATGTGACACATGATTAAAAGGCATTTGACGAACATTCTAATGAACGAAGGACAGAAGAGTCAGTGTGACTTTAGACGACACATACAGGTTTTTAGTATTACATTTATTTATAATACTACATGCAGAATTGTTAAAAATAAAGTTTTCTATTAACTGACGGAATTAGGCTTTATTATTTAGGACACTAATCATCTTTGTTAACCCTAACGGTTGAAATGAAAAGAAAATCTTTCGTTCGATGACTGAAGGGTTGCTAAGCTTTAGTTGATTTTTTGGTCATCGGACGGCAGAAATGCTCTTATAACAGCATTCGAACAAACTAATGTGTGCACTTTGAAAGCCTAGATACGTAGATAAAAAAAAATAGGGAATATGCATGTGACGTAAATTGTATGAAATATATTTTTTTATAAACTTTATTACGTTAGAATTGTATCTACATCAATATATCTATAGTAAAATGCATTTAAAATTGTGAAAATAATAATTAAAAGGACCAAAAATCGGGCAGGAAATTTAAAATTGAAACGATTGCTTTTGGTCAGATCAAACCAACCGTACCAGTCCATATTATGTTAAGACATGCACGGTACCCTTATTGGCTGTCGCGATTGCCGTGACGTCACAGTAATTTTAAATGTTTTGTTTCCCAGATGCATTGTTCGAGAAACAGTAGTATATTCTCAGTTAGCTTCAGTTTCTCGAAAGGTGACACTACACAACTTTGCGTAATTCACAAATTATTATTCCAAGTATGGTTGTACGTTGTGTCCGTAATGTTTGTAAAGTCCTTTGCGAGACAGGGTTGGTAGAAGTCGTAATTTATAAAAGGACGGTCCATAGAATGTAACTTAGGTAGCTATTTTACAATGTTTTTTAATTATTTGTTGTATTTAAAGGCGGTTGGCCTTTTGACCTTTCATTCGTTGGAAGTAAAGGCGCACGCGAATGCCTTCATAATAAATGCAATTAATAGTAATTTTAGTGTTGTTTGTTTACGTCTTATTCTTATAACTTATTCTCGTTGGTATAGCTCGTTCCAATAGCTATGGAAGAGCGCAGTCACCTGTCACAGGCATTTTTTGCTTACTAGGTGACTTCGATCACAGTTCATATAATGTAAAGTTTTTGTCAATAAAAATTATTATTATTATTATTCCCTTTATTTAACATTTCTCTATTTTTTTACACTATTAAATATTTATATAAAAAACATAATAAAAACATTGAATTGTATAATAAATTGCAAACCCACCGGCGTCGGGTACAGGGACCAAGCCACCGGTGGTTAGGGCTTCAGGGAGAGGAACCTCCTCACTATACGTGCCGTGTCAAGGAGTACAGCCTTCTGCATCAGGCCCTTGACCCAGCTACCCAACGCGAGCCTTTGTAGATGTTGGTCCAGGCTCTTCGCAACAAGTCCGTGGACTGATACAACTATCGGCACAATGACTGCTGAATCCACATCCCACATGTCAACAATCTCGCGGGCTAAGTTCTAATATTTTATTTCCTTATCTTTTTCTGCCTTCACGAGATTATTGTCAACAATAATTGCGCGGCGCTCTAATCGATCTATCATCACGATGTCAGGCTTATTGGCGACAATAATTCTGTCAGTGATGATAGATCGATCCCAGTACAATGTGTCACGACCATTTTCGAGAACTGGGTCGGGTGCATACTTGTAATATGATACCTCTGTTTCCACAAGGTAATATTTCAGGGCAAGTTGCTGATGGACAATTCTGGCTACTTGGCTATGTCTATGCAAATACTCGCCGTTAGCAAGACGAGAACAACCAGAGATAATATGTCTGAGGGATTCTCCATGGGATGATGGCATGCCCGACAGATGTCAACCGTCCCATCCTTCATTATATATCTCCGATAGTTATTCGTCTTAATAACTTCATCCATAATCGCAAAAACAAAACCTTCGGTTTCCCCAAATAGGTTACCAAACCGTAGCCAGGACACAGATGATAATGTGTCTAAATCCGGTCCATTTAAGGCCCGATAGAAGCGTCCATGCAGTTCCTTACCCTTCCATATTTCCTGGCGGTCCTCAATACCAAGTATCACAGGTTTGCGCCAGTTCTCTTTTGCCAGAGCAAGCGGGGTGAGTCCGTTGTCCACGGCAATTACATCTCGGTGCATATCAGCGTCCACGTGAAGGAAATATTCCCTGAGGTTGCATACCTCGCGGTTGTGGAGGGTCTTGGCATTTAGGAAACCACGACCCCCACACTTCCGCGGGATATACAACCTCATCACTGACGAGCGCGGATGATGCATTCGGTCGGTGCAGTCAACAGTGACCGGACTCTCCTATCCAAGGCGTCCAATTCGGTCTGAGTCCACTTAAGTATGCCGAAGGAGTACCTTAAGAGCGGCATGACCCAACCGTTGCAGGCGCGCACCTTGTGCCGCCTGAAAGAAGACTGATAAGAACTTTTTTAAGACGGCCTAAGAAGCGCTCCTGCAATGTTTGTTTCATATCCGCATTATTAATACCCAAAGCCTGCGACATACCTAAGTATTTGTAGGTGTCAGTCCCGGAGAGTGATCGAAGTTGAGTGGAATCCGGAAGCTGTATTCCCACGAATTCCACCACCCTCCCTTGCTTTACATGCATAACCGCACATTTATCCACCTCAAATTCCATCCTGATGGAGCTGCTGAAGGCTTCGGTTACCTTCAGCAGATCCATCAGTTGTGTACTGCTGGTGGCAAATAACTTAAGGACATCCATGTATAGCAAGTGAGATATCCCCCGACTACCTCTCCGCAACTTATAGCCTAGTCCTGAATCCTCCAGTAGGGTACTGAGTGGGTTCAGAGCCAGACAGAACAACAATGGGCTCAGACTGTCGCCCTGGAAAATTCCCCGTTCGATCCTCACAGGCTCGCCGTTGCCCAGAGTCCGGTGACACCCTGGATAGTGAAGGACCGTTCTCCATTGCCCCATACACGACCTCAAGAAGGTACACAGAGTTGCATTAACTTTGTACAACTCCAGCACCCTCAGGAGCCATGTATGTGGCACAGAGTCATAAGCCTTCTTATAGTCTATCCAACATGTCGATAGACTCTTGCGGCAACGGTGAGCCTGTTCACTAATGGTCATGTCTATGAGGAGGTCATGTCTATGAGGAGGTCATGTCTATGAGGAGTTATTATTATTAAATTATAGCTTTAAAATTCAAGGATCAGAATTATTGACGCTCCATAATATTGTACAGAGATGGATTAACTTGTTCATTTGTTCTTTTTCATGCATCTACCTCTTAAACGTTTCTTTATGCGTTAGCACATTGTTTGTCAAACAGGGACAAATAAACATTCAATTTTTGATACTTTGAAAAAATCAAGCGTGTTTAAAAAGTAATAATAATAATATCTATAATATCTTAATATCTTGGGACAACTCAAACAAAGCTATCTGATCCCAAAATAAGATGATCTTGTATATGGAAACCAGACAACCGATAAACATACTTATATATTTCTAAATATATACATATTATAGATAAATAACACCCAGACACAGAATAAAACATCGTGCTCATCACATAAAGTTTTATCCTGGGTGGAGATCACACCCACGACCTCTTGCGTAGCAGTCGGATACACTCCCACCGCGTCACAAGATATATTATTGCAAAGACGAGCATTGTGATTGACCTCTACATTCTTTTTATTTTACGAAATGAGAAGACTGTAGTATCAGTGCCAGTGCCACCCAAATCCTTGTTTAGCAAAAATCTAAATGTCACCGTACCGCGCTACTCATTTGAGATATTACTTCTGTTCAGAAGTCTCATTTACCCAGTAATTAAACTTGCTACAGTGCCCTTCAACCGAAACACGGTGATGTATTAATATCACTATTTCAAGAAAGAATAAGTGACATTTTCGTGGTAGCCACCAACAAGGCCTATAGCTTAGACCGACCGACCTTTAAACCATATTTAGAATAGAATAGAATAGAATATGATTTATTTTCTCAGTATATGGTACATTGTGGTCATAAACTAATTAATAACGAATTACATATACTACCGTATATACAAATAATTTACATATCAAATAATTTAAATTAGGTACTTTGAAACAATTTGTTAAAGTTTCTAATTGAATAAGGATAAGTAAAGTCAATTCTGTTGTCACTTTTTTTTTTTTTTTTATGTTACACACTTCGGAATCCACATCATTATCAAAAAAAATAACCTACATTATTCAGCAAATGGGTAAAAAGTACTCACCCCTTTAACATTACATTCGTCAACTCCGGTCTGTTGATGTCTCGGTTCGTGAAAAATTCAGGACAGGCAGACCGCATGGTGAAGTACATGTCGAGCTTCCGTTTACACTTCTCCAGGGAGAAGTCACAACCTCGCAGGAATGTCATCAGACATTCATCGTCTGGAAAGGCAGGATAACAATTATAAACAAGTGAGAGTATTAATAGATACCAAATCAGCTTTAGTGATTTTTTATACTACAAAAAAAAGAGACGAGCAGGTCATGAGCCAGATGGTAAGAGTCACGCTAGCCCCGAACAGTAACAGTGACACCCAAATCCTTGTTTGGCTAAGTTCTGAATGTCACCCAACCGAACACGACCATTATACGAACATTTACAACCTACCTATGGCAATGCATAGAGTTAAAATATGCTGACAAAATCGTAATTCGGGTAAGTACCTGAAGACGAAGTCGTCGTGCTCCACATAAGTTCTCCACCTGGGTGGAGCATGAGAAATTGTTTTTCCTCGTGCTCCGAATTATCTACTTGGCATATTTGACAGCGACAATGTAACAATTGTAACTTTGACAAATTTTGTGGTTCCAAATTTTGATGTTATAAATAAGATGTGGAAAGAAAATTTTGTTTAAATGTCTTATTATATGAAATTTCATCAACTACCGCCAGATCTTATCTTTTCATGTGGCCAGAACTGTTTTTTGTGAGACGTCTACGTCGTCTAACGTCTGTTTTAGCTAAACTAGCTGGTTTATCTCTAGAGTTAAAAAAATATGAAACACTAGGCATTGCAGACTAAAATTTTATTCGCATTTAAGAGGGTTCTATGACGTCGAATTCTAATATTTTAAACCAGTACCCACTTCAACCTTGTTAAAAGTTGGGTGTCATTTAAAAATAGATAGTTCAACTCACCCCATTCATCAGGCAGATGTGGTTGCTTCCGTAGCCACTCTTTGATTGCAGTGAGATCCTGCTTCGTCCTATCCACGTCTTTCATTGGTTCTTTTGTTAGTTTCTGCCACGCTTCTTCCGCAGGCTGTGTCACCACAGAAGTCATTTTCTCTCTGGATAATCAAAAACTCCAATTAGTAATTCAATTCTTTTAAATTATCCCAACGAAGACTAGATATTTACGTAGATGATGTTATAGCGCGTGCGAAAATGCAATCTTATCCATTATATCTCTAGCGGAGGACAGGAGAGAATTTAGGTGCAATACTGATGGCTATCATGCTCAAATGGCTATCTTTGCCAATGTATTACTCAGCATATGACGGAATACAGATAAACTTTATTTGCAGTAAATGTAGTATACTTAAACAGGTATTGAAGTTTAATAATGTCAGTTCGGTGACACATGTCTAACATGCAAATCAATGAATAACATGCAAATCAATTTTAATATTATTAAGTAATTATGTTACTTTACCATTTGTTTCATAACAATGCAGTAATAGATAAGTTTATTAAACATTTTCAAAATATTATTTACAATTTAGAAATACGAAACGACGGGTAACAAGGTATTTTGTGGATACACATTTTAAAAGGAAAGAACCAATTGAGAATGTTTGTGAAGAGTTTAATAGTTTTTTGTGCTTTACAAATTGACACAAGTTACCAACAAGAATACAGATTTAATAGTATATTACGCATTTGTTGTATCAGTGCTTAGATATGGCATACTGATCTGGGATAATGGAACCAATATATACCAAGGGGGCTAAACAAAGTCACATTCGAAAAGCGAAGTCGATAATGGAAAATAATTATAGTATAGAGTTTGACGTTTGCGGTGGAGACCATAGACATTTTTTAGTAGTTACGGTAGTAGTAGTACGGCGTTATCGAATTCGCAACGGAGCGAATGGACCTTGTCTAACCCCCCCCCCGCATTTGTACCTCGAAAACACTGCATACGATCTATAGTAGGTATTGTTCCAGGAGGCCGATTCACGCAAGCGTATTTGAGATCGATCCCAAAGTTACATAAATATGAAAATGACCGTTTTAATTGAAACTTATCTGCAACTGCACTGCTGCACCCGCTGATATCTTACGTCGCCCTAATTTCAAAGCACTAAATGAATTTTGTCTTGTCTCTAAATACCGTGAAGAAATACTCTAATCTCTTCAAACAAGCTAAATATGTTATTAAACGTACTAATACCAGAAACACAAATATATTATTAGTATAATTCATAACATTGCGCTTGCGCATGCGCTTAAAAATTACAATGTAATTTTTAAGCGCTTGCACAAAGGGCGGCCTTATCGTTGAGAGCGATTTCTTCCAGGCAACCTTTGGATGAACAGGAGTATATATAAAGATACCAACTGATGGTGGTGGTATAGAAAAATGTAAATTAAATACAGGCATACACGAGTTTACATAAAGTCAATAGATAAAAACAAAAACATATATATATCTTCATCATCATATATCTAACGGTATTCTCTCGTTTGCCATAAATTAATTTGCACTAATATTGTTTGCCATAATCGTCCCCGATCATAATATTTACTTGCACTATTATCATTTATACTAATAACGTTTGCCTTAACAACTCAACAGTAATAACTTTTATTTGCCATAAAATGACTTTCCATAGCAACATATATCATAATAATTAGTTTCCATAAGTAACACGTCTCATAATCGACTCTTGACATAATCAAAATTTGATATAATTATGAAAATAATACATAATATTGTTAGGTCGAAATTAATTATCTTTAACACCCCGACTCAGAGCAATCCGACTCGGATAGGTTAGGTTAGAAGACTAAGGCGGGAGCGAAGCGAAGCGGAGCTCCCGCCTTAGTCTTCGTGTTAGGTTTTTTTTTTAAACCACCCAAAAGTAGGAGCCCCGCGAAGCGGGGCTCCGTCGAGTTTAGTAAGTAGGCGCCATATGAGGTTTAGTTTCAGGTTTAATTGTAAATAAAAAATCTGTGTCGTATAATCATTTATTAATCAACATAATTCAAGTATAGATAAGTAATAAAAAAAAATTCTGAAAGTAACATTATTTTAAATTTAAGTTGGAGGCCAAAGCTCTCAAAAACTCTTCTTCACTGTAATTATTTTTATTTATTATGATATTGTTAATAACTGACGACTAATGGATTGTCTATTTATGTCAGACTTATTTTGTTTTACCCTCATTATATAACTTTAACTGTGAATATGTTAATAGCAAAAAATATATTAACTTACTCATTAACATAAAAATTGCAGGCGCTTATACTATATTATCTTTATTTATATTATGGTAAATAAAAGTTATGGAAAATGGTATTATTGAAAACGAAAATTATAGCAAATACATTTATGGATTTAAATTATTATGACACTTGATCGATTATGACCAATGGAATTAGTGAAAGTCATTTTATGTCATTTCACGATTATGGCAACTGAAGCGTTATTTCTAATGAAATTATGGCAAATACCGGTATGGCATGTGAAATTATGGCATTTTAAATTATGACAAACATTAGTAAACCATATCTAACATTATAATAAAACGATTGAAATGAATATAAATATATATATATAAATACACATTATACTATTTAAAAAAAAAAACATTTACATAAACACATTATTACATAAGTAGCTGTAACTGGACCGCTGGTCAGGTATTGCGCTTTTATTAATTTATTTTTACATATTGGTTGTCTGTGCCTGTCTGAAGTCTAAAGGTAGTGCATTCCACAGCTACGGGTTTTTCGCTGGATTAACCGTAAGTCCATCATTTTCACTCTATAAATTTGCAAATCATCTGCGTAAAGGTGGTAGGATGAAAGGAGTTGCTTAGAGATGGAATTGATGAAAATCGCGAAAAGTAACGAAGATAAAACGCCCCCCTGCGGTAGGTCAGCAGGAATATTAGACCAGGGTAGAAGCCATTAAAAATAATAAAAAGTGAAAAAAATAATAGTAGGATGAAACGCATTAGAAAAGTAGGAGAATATTATAAAAATAAAAGGATAAATAATTTACGGGCGATCTGAGGTCGGGAAGGGGATGGGGGTGAGTTTTTAAGGGTAAAAAACGGTTTTTCTCGATTTCCGGCAAAACTAAAAGTCTTATGGAAAAAACTCCAATAGCAAAGTTGTAGGTAATAAAAAGATCTAAAACTTTTGTATTTACACTTTTTTCACATAACCTCAAAATTTATGTGTAAAATTCAAAAAACCAAGTTTTTGGTTTTTCATTTTTATCTTTTATAAATTTTTTTTTTCACGAAATTTGGTGAAAACTTACCTTTTTATGTACCAAATACGCTGTAATTTATTTGATTAAAAATATCTATTTTTTCACCTTATTTTGAATTAATATCGAAAAAGCACCCAAATTTTCAATCGAAAATTTACCCGTCAAAATATCAGCTTTTTCAAAATGTTGGTATGTTTTCTGTTCGTTGAAATCTCTACTTTCCGATAGTGAAAAAAAAAATGTTACTATAGTAAATCTTCTCAGAAAATGCAAAAAATCGAAAAAAACTCGAATTCGAAGATTATTTTTAATTATTATAAATTATTTCATCTAGATTGATAGCTAAATAATAAAAATAAATATTTTTAGGGGAGGCACTACATACTTGGAATAAGCTGATTTTTTTTTTAGCAAACATCAATGTGTGGCACATCATTCGACAGGTCTCTCAAAAACTTTTTAAGGTGTCTAAGGAAATAATCGCTGCGAAAGTTGCAAAAATTGTGCCCCACTTTTAACAAAAATCACAAAGGTGGCGCTCAATTAATACTTTAAACTAAAATAATTTCGGACATGATCGGATACCGTCATTGAGTTAGTCGAAAAATTGCGTTTCTCAACAAAAGGGCGTAAGTGCCATGAAAATGCGCTCTTCTGCTGGAGCAATTATTCAAACCTGCGGAACTATATTGCCGTTTTTTTTTTTTGTTTTTGATACCTAATAATTGATTTACTCACTGTCGTTAATTTACTAGTTTTATTTATTTTATGGACGGAGAACAACATCAACATCAAAAAGAACAACAACATTACAACAGAAATATTTTATCATTCGAAATCAAGTATGGTGTCTTTTGTACCTACTGACAATTTTGAATATTTACTTAAGAGGACTAACAAAGTTAGATCAGATTTATTGGGTGTCGAAACAAGACTATCTGCCAAATAGGAATGGAACAATTATTCACCTATGTGCTAATCACATCCATTCTACTAAAAACTGCATCATCAGAGAACCTTATAATCTGAAATAAAGAAATGTTTAAAAAAATATTTTAAAAAATCCTGATTCAACAGTTACTACTGTAATAGTCTACCTACTACTAATTATGTATTATATTTTACATGATTATAGTACGTAATGTAGTAATGTTAACAATACTTTTGTATAATATGCATAAAATAAAACATATCAATTTAAGCTTTGATGATTTACGTATCCCTAATATCATATACTGTGTGATAAGTGCTGATTTATTTCTTTGAAATAAATATTTAGTTGATTTATTATATTACTTTTATTTTTATGACCCTTTATTTTTTGTGTCGACTGTACTTTCCCGAGCCAAGAACTTTTTGTTTTTATTTGTGGTCCCATTTGACGAATCAAAATAAATAATTAAATTTAATTCACTTTTTGGGACCGCAGTCCCGGTCCGGAATGACGAAGGACCCATATCTGAAATATATTTGAAATGTATAAAATATTATGAAATTCGGCCATTGGTTAGTTATTAAAAAATTTTTTACGATATATATCGTAAATATATTTTTAATAACTAACTTTATATATTTTATAATCTTCATTATTTCATATTTATAATATTCCCCTCCTTTTCTAATGGGTTTCATCCTACTATTATTTTTTTGAGTTTAAAAATTATCGACCCTGGAGGCTTACTCTAATTCAATGAAAACGAAGTTTCGATCAAAAATGAGGTCGTAGTATACATAGCCAGGAACATCTATTTTATCCACTCGTTCCAGAAAATCTTTCATGGGTTCAAACTTTTTGGGCTTAATCGAAAATTGATTAGAATAGTCCCGTAAACTTGAAAAATTCATGTAAACGAAAATTTATGAATTTCATTCTAAAGAAAGAGAGTAGGCCTACTGGTCTATATAGTCCCAAGAAGAATACGCTTCTTCGAGACGTATACGCTGACGGCAACCAAACAGGTTAGTATGAAACTAGCTAATCACCGCTATAGATATGTTAATAGAGCGAAGTATGCCAAGCAATATGTCGAAATCTACAGCAATGAAAGCGTTGCTGAAATCTAACAAGGATAGTAATGTAACTTTCCCGTTTTCCATGCCTTGTCGTGGAAATAAATGGCACAAAACGAAACTGGGATAAAGTAGAAAAAAAAATGCCTACCCGAGAACACAAACAATTCCGACAGTTTACAATTTTTTGTTTTTCAAAACTGATTATAAATGTGTGTTTTATTGTTTATTGTGTTTCGCATTTTAACTTTTCATTTGCAAAAGCTTGGTGACGCTGACGACTGATTTTGGCCCTATTTTGTTTTTCTGGTGTACGAGTATTTTCTTTATACGTTTGATTAAAGTCAAAGTCTTATACCGACTGCCTTTTTTTGACACAGCAGTAATGGCTTTCACGCAGTTGCTCAAACTTTTGCCTGTTATTACTCACCTAGTTGAATTGAGAAGCATATAATGTGACGATTTTATACAGCTTCGAGTATATTGCTATGATACATGGTTTTGGTCATGGGCTCTGGCACAATTTATCCAGTTTAGTTGCAGTTTGTTGATATACGACAAAGTTTGAAAATGTTACGTTTTTCCAGATTTTCTTTTAATCATTAGTTAATACAAATTCCAAAAAGACATATCTCTCTTTTTTATTTAGCTAGTAGTAGTTTTGATTTAGCGTCTGTATAATGCATCGTAGCAAATTAGATACAGTTCAATATTGATTTACTCCTAAGTGTAATAGTTCTTAACTGTTTGAAAAAAATCCTTTCCTCGTTTAGCGATTTTTTTGTTTAGTGAATAGCAAACAAGTTCTTGTTTTTGTATAGCACTATTAACCTGTTTGAGTTTTCTTAAGTTTTGAATTTAGTTTTGTAACTGTCATTAATTTTTTATCTAAAAATGTAAACAATCTTAAGTGGCTTACTGGTTTAAAGTCAGAGGTTTTATCATTGTGGTCAAACAAAAGACTTAATACACCTAGTTCTGAATAAAAGAAAAGAATAGCAACATGAAATGTACATGACTCAAAGACTATTAAACTATATGTAAAGTATAGTAATAGTTCTTTTTTATTATTTTAAGTACTTTATTCATGGCTAACTGTTCCTCGTGGCTTCACATACATGGATTTTGGTTATCGCGATTTGTTCAGGAGACAAGCCTCATATAACACGCGCTCGAGTAACGTCTACATAGATAACGCTCAGGGAAATGGAATCTCGGAACAGTTTTGGAACAAAGTGGTCCGCGATTCCAAGTCAGTGATCGACGTCTATGTATGCGTTGCTAGAGAGCGCTTTGTATGAAGTTTATCCTTTATACTCTCGTTGTATTTACGTATTGTGATCATCGAGATAGTACGTACTAATAGTAGTAACCATCTTATTGATTATGTTGTATCCTTCGTTAATCATCATCATAGTTATTGGCATCACAATAACATGTTAATAAGAAAAACCGGCAAGTGCATGTCGGGCCACGCACAATCTAGAGTTCTGTAGTCCGCCTTCTCTCAGAAGTGGGTTTTCTGTTGTTTTTGTTTCATACATAAAACGTTATACCTACTCATTTGATCAGCTGTTACTCGTAATTTTGTAAAGCCTACTTAGCTGTGATAGTTTTTCTTTTAATTTCACTATAAACGAGTATACTACCGTGATTTTTTCACGTACCCAAAATCAACCATTTAGCTGGTGGACGACGACTCTAGACTATATCAAAAATTTGCACTTTAAAGCTAAATATATCACAAACGGATTTTTAAATGTAAAAATGTTCTTCACCACCCCGAAACAATTATAAAATACATATCTAATGATACTCCACACGATGGGGTAGGTGACAAAAAAATCACATGCCCATTTCACCCTCCAAAAAAATGTTTTTTATGATTTTATTCTTTCACTTTGTCGGCATAAGTAATATGCATCGGCATATTTATGCTAAATTACAGCTTTCTAGCACTAACAGTCTCCTAACTAAGCTGCGGACGGACGGACGGACGGACATGGTGATTTGCCATTTTGGCTACAAAACCCTAAAAATATTCCTTAGAAAAACAAATAGCAAAATCACACACATAGACATTGAATCTTAAACTAGAATAATTACAGAATTAACATTAAATATCACTAACATTCTTAGCGCTTGTCTGTTCGATCTGGGTTTTCCATACATTTTGAGCACAAACAAGCTCTGTTCACACAAATATGTTGTGACGCAAAGGCAACACAATTTCAAATGTTTAAAATCGAATTTATATCCTGACAAAAAATAATATTCAAGGGCAAAGATTGTAGACGTAATACCTAGCGCTCTATTCAAGCGCGTGGTTTAGTAGTATCTCCAAAAAGAATATCTAAGACTTTATAGTTAGTAACAAGGTCAATTTAAGCCTTTGAGCTTAGCGGGTGGGGTTAACAGGATTGCTAGTAATGTGGAACTCAATCCCACTTTGCTTGTTATCTTTAAAATATATATATATCTTCATGATTGTCAGAGTTCGATTTCCGTAGGCTATTATTCGAAGTCCATTTCAATTAATTTGAACAAATGCAGCTCCTAACCCAACTGAGGTCGCATCAACAGCCTTTGTTGTTTAACCTTGTTTTAGCTCAATGATTAAATCTCTATCCATCCGTTTCAAATTATTAAAAGGTCTAGTTGTTCATTTACACAAAATATCTGTTTTTTCCTTAATAGCTGTTTCAAAGGTTTAGGGGCAAGTTAATTGAGGATCGCGCGGTAGGAGTGTGTCCGACTGCAATGCAAGGGGTCGTGGGTTCCATTCCACTTTGTGTGATCCACAAATTGTTGTTCCGAGTCTAGGTGTACTTTGTATCCGTGACTTGTATGTTTAATAACGTTAATACAGGAGTTGTCTTAAAAAAATTATATAGTTGAGAAGACCCAGAAAACTTTTGATTTTTAATTGACTTTGAAGCTCTTTTAAGTTTCAAGATTGAAGCTCTTTAAAAATCCATATTGTTCTTCACATATATCCAGTGGGGAAGTTATACCTACTGGGATCAGATGATGTCCGAGAAAACTTAGGTTCTGTGTTTTGAAGGTGAATTTGTCTGCAATATGTAAAACATAGTTTTATTTTAAAGGATCGAACACATTTTTAGCCAGATGTTGTGTTCTGTCCCGTTTTCATCGCTGCACACATAGGCTGATTTTCCCAAAACTGATCAATACTCAATAAGAAAAAAAAAACATTTTTAAATTAAGAGCATCTCAAAACTTATCGAGTGACCTATGTAATATTAGACGAGGATCATGTAGTACACAATGGTATTTTATGTTCGCAATAAAAAAAGTAGTTTGACATCAGTTGTTAGTCTCAGTAATTAATTATTGTGGAATTTAAAAAATCTACCAGAGTTTTAAAAGTGTATTTTTATATTTATTATATTTTAAACTATACTAGAAATATATATTTTAAACTCAACTATATTATTTTATATCACAATCATTTCATGTAATACATATATCTTATTACTATTTAGGTTCGTATAAGACCACAAACTTGAGGAAACAGTGTAACAACAATAAGATTTGGATAAATATTTAACAACAGTACCGATTTAATTAATTTAATATAATTTTTTTATTTGTTTACCGTAATAATAAGTTAAAAAAATAAAAAATATTTTTATCTACATAAATTTGATTTTTGTACCGCATGCGCGTTGGTAATATAGATAATTTCATTATTAATTGATTTGTTCAGGTATTAAACGCGTGACAAAAGTAATAAAACGTTGATATATTTAGTTTATTTGTTAAGTTTAACCTCCATAATAACTTTGTTTATATTTTTACTGATAGACCATGAAAACAGTTTATTTTTTTACAATTTTAATTGGCAATATTTCAATGTCGATGCGTATTACGGGTACTGAATCTCATCAATTTATCGACCAGGTATTTACTTGTCCCAAATAGAAGTGTTCGCAACGGCTATTTATTCTAACTAAGTTTTATTATTTTATTGCTATTATTAATTCGCATGTTATTTTTAGTGCTTACGTTATCGTTATTAATAAACTAACAAATAAAGAATGAATCGTAGAAAAAGAAAAAGTCAGTAACGAGAACGAGGAACATTGCATTTTGTTAGCGATAACCAAAATGCGTTTTGTTATTTGTTTCTTTAGATGTTTAGTATGTTACGCGTTATCAATATGACGGCGCCTTACAGAAATGTCAGTGTCAAGAGTGACATGAGCTGTCAATGTCACTCTAGCGGAGCGTCGTGTCTATGGTAGCGGGGCGGCCATCTTAAAGACTTCACTTTTGTACGAACGGCCGCGAGCGCACCACGTCTGCGACGAATCGCTATCTATCGGGTTAATCCATATAGATTTTAACTTAGTTAGTGTTTATTGTAAAGCCTGCAATTACCGTGTGATTATCTGCGACATTATTTCATGTAAAATTATAATCATTTGAAAAAGTGTAACGGTTTTATTTAAAAGTAACTGTATCCGAAATAGTTTAAATTGTGAAGCAAGTTAAAAAGACGTTGTAGCCGAAGTGAATAGTTGTTTCTGTTACTCGACCACGTGCCCACGATGAATCCTGACGAAGGCCCTCCTGCGCTTATATCAGAAGTGAGATATCCGATCCACTTGAGCGAACGTAGTGTAAACCGAACGAAGGCGCGTGTGGTATTCGTGTGTCGGGTGTGTGGATTTGCTGGACGTTGTCCTACGTCCATTTTGGCCGTTTTCCGGTTTCGCCGCGGATCCCTGGTATGTGAGTTGTCCTAAGGGACGGTTCATGGACACAGGTGAGTCGTTTTTGTTTTGTTGTGATTTTGAGGCATAGTACTGTGTCGTTCGAGAAATAGAAGTCATTAAACTATGCAGTAAACGTTTAAATGGGTGTCACTAGTAAGCGAAGCAATTTTATCCCTCGTGTGTAGTCCCGTTGCCTTGGGTGGCTGTGAGGCGCGAGACGGGATTGTTCCATTTCGCGATTGAGGCGAGTTAAAACGATGTTCGTGAAACCGTTAAGTTTAATTAATTTTCGATTTTCTTCACATGTGGTGTATAATCTGTTATCTGCCACGTGGCTGGTTGAATATTGTGTTCGTTTAAATTAAGTGGTGGGCATTTATGCATAGTATTTTTACTGTGTATTTATTGGCCGAGTCATTATCATTTGATGAAGTAAGTTATTTTTATCACCGCGATATAACATGCGATATATCACTGACAGTAAATTTTCCATCGCAATGTTCTTGCGTCACTTGACGCCATACTTACACACTATAACGCTAATGTGATTTTATAACGGATGCTATACAAGACATGTGCGATGTGACATTTGCGTTAAAAACTCGCCAAAAAGGGCCAATGAGTGGTGTTAGGTGCAGTGTAGCGTGACGGATATGGGCACAATTTCTGTTATTTTTTTGTGGTAGTATTTATAGTGTCGTTATGACTGGTATGGAACCGATCAACCTTTAATAGTAATGTGAACATTTTAACGTGTGTGGATTTTAATAGCGTGAAATCGTAAAATCTTCAGCACGACGACAGTGATTAAACGTAACATTTTAGTTAATACATGGCTGTTGAACCGTTACTAACGTCCCAAGCCAGTACTGGTACCTCTAATGAGAATTCCATCTAGAGGTTCAGTGTGGGGTTCACAGAGGAGTCTAATGTGGGGCCAATGTAGGGTCCATCGAGGGGTCCACTGTGCGGGTCAATTGTGGGATCAGCAGTGGGTCAACTGCAAGGTCAACTGTGGGGGTCTACAATGGGGTCTGGGACGGTATCCCTGGTTAAGTGATAATGATACCACTGGTTGAGCGGTGATGTTTTAGTATCTTTGATTGAACAGTACGGATCTATCACTACTTATGTGATGGGTTGGGAAGCGGTGAGTAATGGCTGATGTAACTTTGTGTTAGTAGTAGTTGAGTACTTCCTGTATAGTTTATTTGCTGATAAATCCACACTGTAGAACCTGGTAAAACAGTGTAGAACAATGTAGATCACGGTAGATCATGGTAGAACGTGGTAGAATACTACAAAACACTATAGAACACTGTAAAACACGGTGGAACACGGTAGAACACAGTAGAACACTGTTAAGTGCTATAATTGTGATAGTTGCAATGCTTCATATGATTTTCTGTAATAGTTCTGATTGGGTGAAGTATTAGAGGGTCGGTTGCAGACGACGGGATTGTCTTTGTTAGTAGTTTGAAGGGTTTCATTTAACCTGATATAGTGGGCTCCGGTCAATCACCCGGTGTTTGGCGTGAGTGGGGTGGGAGAATGGGAGACAGTCGTTTGTGATTTAGGGTGTATAGTGGAAGGTGGTAAAGTGCTGCTCAGTCCTACCAGGATTTGAGCTCTGGACTAACTTACATGATATTGACTTGACGAGTGTGGTTTTGACTTGACCTGTGTGATGTTGACTAGCCTGTGTGGCACTTACTAGCCTGTGTGGCACTGACTAGCCTGTGTGACAATGACTAGCCTGTGTGGCAATGACTATATTTATGTGTTAGTCACGGGGATGACTGTTTGGGTTATGGTCACAGGAATTACTATGACTGTAGTTGCAATAGTACCAGTATTTGGTGTCTAGTTCTATTTGGGTCAGGATAACTGAGCGGACTTGTATTTTGTTCACGTGAATAGGATACCTAAGGAGATAGAAAGAAAAAAAAAACCGCTTGTGGTAAAGGTCAAAGCCTTTAATTGAAATGTGCCTAGTGATCAGAGTGTCATTGATGAAATTGTAGATAGTCAAACTGAGAGTCTAGCTATAGACGAGTGAGTTGAAGTTCGTATTGTGATGGGCATTGCATTGCATTTAAAGTGCCGGTAGTGGGGCAAAGAGTCTAATTCGGCAGTCTTAATCGAGCGGTCGTGGCCGAGGCACGTCTTCCGATAGACGTCGCTATTTTTATAGTCGTGTGTGCAAAAGTGTTAGTGTGGTTATTTGTGTAATCGAAATGATTAGAGCAGTCGCTGGACTTAATACTCATCTAACGAAATACTCACATACAGAACTATAAGTTAGGGATTCGCGTTCAGTTGTTAGGTATATCTAGATTAAACTCAAAAGTTCACGGTAAGAAGGAACGTTTAGATCTCGACCCTATACGGCAACAGGCATCGGATAATATTGAAAAGGCTGCAATATCTGAAGTAAGTCGTTTTAATAAAGGTCGCACATCGATTAAAAGGTTTTCAAGTGGTGATTCGTGTTTCTAAAAAAAATTGTGGACGATGATATCAAACTAAATTGGATAGGAAGTTTAGGGTCTATTCGTTATAACGACGGTATTAGATAACGATAGGTACGAACTACAGAGTTTAAGTGGTTCTCATCGAGTATATAAGTACGTGCACGAGAATTTACGCTCAGTACCTCAGGGACACGATGGGTTGTTAGAAATTACGAGCAATCTTTTGGGTTATGAGCAGGCCGAGACGGCGCCTGATGATGTAGTAAATGTACCTGACCCGACTGACATATCAATTTCCCATGATTATGACACCTTGACCGTGTGTTTGGATTCAATATCTGCTGATTCTAACACTGTACTCTCAGACCCGGAGACATGGGACGAACAAAATTATACAAACAATAGTCAAGCGAACCCGTCGTCGCAGGTGTGTTCTACGTCATTGTTCATTATATTAGTCGATCCTGTATGGTATACACTTTTTATGAAAGTTCATAAAGGTGATGTCATCCAGATGGTTTAAGTTAGTCGAGCCTGGTCAAGTAGTGTCGTCCGGGCCACACCTGAAAAGGTTGGTTGAAGGGATGCACTAGCTTGGTCCAGATGAAAATTGTGAAATAGTCGAGCCTGGTCAAGTAGTGTCGTCCGGGCCACACCTGAAAAGGTTGGTTGAAGGGATGCACTAGCTTGGTCCAGATGAAAATTGTGAGTTTGTCGAGCCTGGTCAAGTAGTGTCGTCCGGGCCACACCTGAAAAGGTTGGTTGAAGGGATGCACTAACTTGGTCCAGATGGAAAGCCTGTTCAAGTAGTGTCGTCCGGGCCACACCTGAAAAGGTTGGTTGAAGGGATGCACTAGCTTGGTTCAGATGGAAAGCCTGTTCAAGTAGTGTCGTCCGGGCCACACCTGAAAAGGTTGGTTGAAGGGATGCACTAGCTTGGTTCAGATGGAAATTATGAGTTTGTCGAGCCTGGTCAAGTAGTGTCGTCCGGGCCACACCTGAAAAGGTTGGTTGAAGGGATGCACTAGCTTGGTCCAGATGGAATATGTGTGGTTGACTGACTGGTCGGAAGGACAGAGTCGTCCGGGCCATTACTTGGTGGATTGGTTGAATGGATGCTATCGTCCGGTCCAAGTCATTACGAGTGCGAAAATGTGAGCTATGGTTAAGGAAACCATAGCTCACATTTTCGCACTCGTAATGACTCTATCTCTCTCTCTAAAATAAATAGGTATTACCTACACATATTTTGAGTTAAGTTTAATAAGTTGATTGTTTATTTGTGTTATTATAATCTTTTGATTGACAGTAAATCTGACATAATTCGATTTCTATTATTTTTATTTTAGTTTATCTGCATGCACCTACCTACCCATATTTTAATGACTGATCATTAATACAGTACCCCTCTGTGTTGTACACTGGCTCTTGACCAGTTATTTAATGATGAATGTAATTTAATGCATGTTTGAGGAAGGGGACATTTTGCGAAAGGGACATTCTGAGAAAGGGACATTTCGCGAAAGGGACATTTTGCGAAAGGGACATACTGAGAAAGGGACATTTTGCTACCTGTAGTCATTTTGAGAAGTGGTCATTTTGCGACAGAGCCGTCCAGTCCAGGTCATCTGCCGTAAGATTAAATTCCTAGATTTAGAAGTTTCTGCATTAGAGATATTGATGATGACAAAGTTTAATAGGATGGACGAGCGGATGAGTGAGTGATCGATTTCGTTTTGATTCCAAAAACTTATAGACGCCCGAGGACGGTCGTATGTCAGTCCGGCCGTGACGGCGCCTTACAGAAATGTCAGTGTCAAGAGTGACATGAGCTGTCAATGTCACTCTAGCGGAGCGTCGTGTCTATGGTAGCGGGGCGGCCATCTTAAAGACTTCACTTTTGTACGAACGGCCGCGAGCGCACCACGTCTGCGACGAATCGCTATCTATCGGGTTAATCCATATAGATTTTAACTTAGTTAGTGTTTATTGTAAAGCCTGCAATTACCGTGTGATTATCTGCGACATTATTTAATTTTCATGTAAAATTATAATCATTTGAAAAAGTGTAACGGTTTTATTTAAAAGTAACTGTATTCGAAATAGTTTAAATTGTGAAGCAAGTTAAAAAGACGTTGTAGCCGAAGTGAATAGTTGTTTCTGTTACTCGACCACGTGCCCACGATGAATCCTGACGAAGGCCCTCCTGCGCTTATAAATATAAATGTTGCGAGTGATAATATTTATATAAAATATATTATTAACTGACTTAGGACAGTCTGACCGATTATTTTTATGACTAGTGTTTTATGAAAATTAGTAAAACAACCTTATGCAGGTAGGCAGTGTAGTCAGTGCCAGTCAGGCATAGTTTTAAGTTTATTGAAATTATGTAGACGTTATTTTTCATTACACTTATTAAACTAACTAAACACGACGACACAATACATTATAAAAACTACGGAATCAAATTAGACATCCAGCTATCAAAACAACAACAATCTTTCTCGTCAACGCAATTCATTGCATTCGCTCACAAGTCACGAAATAATAAAAACAAATTACTAAGCAGGTAATGTTACACAAACGCAAGTAATATAATACGAATAACGAGGTAATGAGTAACCATTATTCGTTTTTAACATAATAGCAATAAAGTATAATTTACTTTATAGATATCTTGTCTTTGTAGCGACAGCTGGGACCCGCTGTCGTTTCACATCAAAGCCTTTACCGCTGGCTGGGCACAATCATGAAAAAATCTACTAAAACCGGGCAAGTGTATGTCGGGCCACGCATTATGTAGGGTTCCGTAGTCCCTCATCCGAATAATGTGGTTTAAGAAGTGGGTTTTCTGTTGTTTTTGTTTCATATTACCAACAACGTTATATAAGTATTTTTCACGATATAACATTTATTATTAATAATTTTTACGAAAATTTTGTTACTTCTCACTTGGTCTGCTGTTACTCGTTAAGTTGTAAAGCCTACTTAGCTGCGATAATTTTTCTTTTAATTTCACTATAATATACTACTACCGATATTTTTTTCACATAAGTACCTAACATCAACCGTTTAGCTTACAGGAAAGGGCGGGACCACTTGACTATAACTATAAAAATTTGCACTTTAAAGCTAATAATAAATATTTTACAAACGGATCCCTAAACCGAAAAATGGTATATGTTTTTAAAAGACCTATCTAATGATACACTACATGATGGGGTGGTTAGAAAAAAAAATCATATCCGTACTTTACATATAGGGGAGGTACACTAAAATAAATCTTTTTAAAGATTTTATTCTTTCACTTTGTCGGCATATGTATCATGTGTATTCATGCAAAATTACAGCCTTCTAAAACTAAGTCTCTGAGCCAAGCTGCGGACGGACAGACGGACATGGCGAAACTATAAGGGTTCCGTTTTGCCACCCTAAAAATGATATTTGGAAATTGGGCCCTTAAGGATTATCTCCCAATTAGGGGTTGCAAGTTTGAATGCAACTCCGTCAGTTTTGAAGTTAGATCTGTAAAATGTTGTATTTGGTTTAAAATAACGAAACACATGTTTCAGCGTTTATATTAAATCAAAGGCGTGAAGTCATTCACGAGGGCGCGTAGAGTTAATATTGATACGTTAAAGGTATTCCACCTCTTTTCAACCGACTTCAAAAAGGAGGAGGTTCTCAATTCGTCTGTATGTTTTTTTTTTTTTTAAATAATATACCTAGAATAACAAAAACAAATTAAACATTTTGAAGTTGGTGCCGAATAAAACATAAAGACTACTATTTCATGGCACCAACTTCAAAATGTTGAATTTGTTTTTGTTATTCTAGGTATATTATTTTTTGCTTTTTAGTTGCCTTGTATTTATTTTTGAAGTCGGTAATATTTTTTGTTAAAAAGTTTTTATTTAATAAGTACTGAGATCGTTTCCTCGTGGAAGAGCACCAACCTTTTTACTCCGTGGACGTATATATACATCAACCTATCATCTATGGTTATCTTTAAACGTGTTTTGTTTTTAAGCGCTAGACACCATTTTTTCTGTCTAAATTTATGGCTACAAACCGGTTTGTTCTATGCATTATACATTTAATTGCTACACATTTCCGGGTGTATAGCCTAGACTTTTAAAAATATTCATATTATTTAACCAGCTTTAATAAGTCACGTTCACTAGTAAGTATCTAATAATTATATAGTATAAACAATACTTTTTTATTACGAGTATTTCTAATAATAATACTAAATTAACGTTGGTACCTTTTTTTTCGTCGTCACTTGCTATATTCGTCGTTCCTGCAGAATGGATGGAAGACGCGTACACGCACTTAGAGCACTTTTCCCACTGCTGACGATGAACGAGAAGCGAGTAGAAACAATAACTAGAATCGAGTAGGCGAGCAGCGAGAAGCGAGTGTGTAGTTCCGATAGTTTTGTCGTTGGGTTATATGCGAGTGTGCGAGTGCGACGGATGATTACTCGCACCACTCGCTCTGAGCTACCGACTGCACTCAGATCAATGGTTGTCAATAATGTAATCTTGTCATAGTAGCGGAGACCACAAAAATGTGGCCAATTATTATACTAATAATAATAATAATATTTTTTTATTTGTACAGACAAGGTTACAGTGTCTCAGTAGATTTTAATTAGGTACACTGGAAATTAATTTGTGAGGTCATACTACCGACTCCTAAACTTGGTGGGAACCTGTATCTTAGGAGTCGTTGTAATTCCTCCGTCTCAATAGTAATTACTATAGGTATACAAAGTCCTTATAATCTAGTTAGTGAACATAACAATGATAATATAATAGCGTACGAATTTACCCCAGGCATATAAACATAGCTCTAAACAAGTATGGATTTTAACATTAAATTATTACTTTCAATAGGTTTTCTGTTTTACTGTAAGTTAAGGTTTGTAACCATTTCGTTATTTTTATTTTCATTTCATGGCAGGTCAAAGTATAAATTTGGATGTGTTTATTTATTCTGTCGTAAAGGCGGGTGCTTTGGAGCACATATGGAGTGCATTAATGTGGTGCACATTAGTATAATAAGTAGATTAATACAAACTTCATGAACTGTATATTAAAATTCTTAAAAAATATGTTTAATATTACCTAATGTTTTATTTTTTGTTATTATCATAATTAATCAATACTATTTTATTATATACAATATATACTAATAGTTTGTGAGTTTATGTGAGTGAAGTAGTGGTTGTAAGGGGAAATCTCTGGATCTGGATGGATCTACTCAACCAATTTTGAAAATTCTTCTACCTATTGGTACTTGGCTTAACTAAAGTGGCTTTCTTTTGAAAACCACGTTATCTGTGAGTATCATAGGCTATATGGGTAACATCACGCTAAGACAAATAGGAGCGCAGCATCAATGAAAAATGACGCAGATAAAGTTGCGCGGGTCAGCAAGTCACTTAAAAAAACTATTATACATATTGTGTTTTAATAAAATAAATACATTTAAGTCATGTAAGTGGCAGAAATGACTACCTAAATTTACTCGAAAACAAAATGACTGCCGTTATTATCTTATCTATTTGTTGTAAAAATCAATTTATTCCTACAATAAAAAAACCGGACAAGTGCATGTCAGGCCACGCACAACGCAGGCCATTTTGACTATGGAACCGCTAAAAAATCCTTACTATTATTAAAGATGAGTTGGTTAGTGTTTAGATACGATTATTGTGTAATCAAGATCGTAACCTCGTACATGTGTACACACACACATACGCACACACACACACACACACACACACACACACACACACACACACACACACACACACACACACACACAATGCTCATTATAGGATAATACTAAGTTACATTAACACAAGGAGAGAGCCTGGAGATCCGTCATACAGGTCTTGAGCCTAGTACAGACTCCAGCTCTCAAAAGGTTTTGTTTGACTTGACTTTAATTTTGTAATTTGTAACCTTATTGAGAGAAATAAAATATTTTATATTATTGTTTACGATATAGAAACAAGAACGAGAAAAGGAAGTTGTGTTAAGTAAGTATCTACTGAGAACTGATGACTCCAATACAAAACTCTAAACTAAAACTTGTATTGCATTAACTGTAAGGGGGGCGCACTAGGTAACTGGCTGCAGCAACCAGGCTCCGGCAGCCAATCGACCGTTATGACGGTGTATGGAAGAGCGCGCACTAGGCAGCCACGAAATCCTGGTTGCCGCAGCCAGTTAAACGTGTCTGACTGCACGGCAGCCAGTTGGCTAGCCAGAGTGAGTAGGGGCTTGTCAAGTCGTAGCTGCTAGACGTATTTTTGTGTTCGAAAAAGGTTATACTGAAGAGTCGAGTCAACACTATAAATGTTATTAATAACGCTCCACTATATCAGATTCACCATGTTTTTCTAGCTATTTACTTAAGAACACAGATGGTGGTAAACAGGTTGATGTGATCTACATGAAGTTTGCAAAAGCATTTGACCGTGTGGATCACGTTATCCTGCTCAATTAATTATACCAGTTGGGAATACGGAGAGATTTGTTGAGATGGGTTCAGTCGTATTTGATTAAAAGGTCACAGGCGGTGGTAATTGGAGGATACTGTTCGAGCTTAATTGAAATCTCAAGTAGTGTGCTACAAGGATCCCATTTAGGGCCACTATTTTATTTTATAACGCTTACCTATTCGACTTCACTTGCGTCTTCAAACACGCAAAACATTTAATGTACGCCAATGACAAAAAAAAATTTAATAAATTTGAGTGTTTTGAATATTGCTGTGCTCTTTTCAATCCGATTTAGACCTGCTCCATATTTACTACATCTATATCTATATCTATACATATAATAAAATTGTAAATTTCACGTGTCTGTACATGGCCGAACATAGTGAAAAAAAATATTGGGAAATGTTCGAAAAGAGTATTTAAACACATTCCTACATTTTTGGAAATGTCTGTCTGTCTGTCTGTCTGTTTGTTTGAACACGCATCACGCAAAAACTACCAGACAGATTCGGTTGAAATTTTGTATGTGTATTTTAATAAGTCCGGATTAACATATAGGCTATAATTTATCACGCTATTTCCCATAGGAGCTAAACAATAACGAATAATGTCTGTAGCTATTTATCGTTATAAAACAATAACTACTTGACGGATCTTCATGAAAATTTGCAGTTTTATTGTAAATACTATAGGTCATTATTTACATTACGAATCATTACGCTATCGTCTATGAGGAGCGAGCAGCAACGTATGTTTTGTCGAACCATTATGGTTTTTCACAATTTTTTCCACAATGAGACATTATTTACAATTGTAACCCATGGAAACAATAACTTCACGCTAAAACTACAAGGAGCTAAACACAACATTTTTAATTTTCTTAAGATCAGCTATTTTTACCGTTTATGTATCGGTTGAAGTGGTCTAATGGCACAAGTAGCGGTCTTCAACGAGCGAGGTCAGAGGATCGAGTCTCAAGTATGCGAGTCACTTTTTGTGTTTCTTTTTATTCTTTTTTAAAGTATTTTTCTAAATGTATACTTATTAAACAAGCTTTTATTTTCGACTTTAACATGTTTACTTTGTTTAACAAATTTTCATATTAATCAATTACTTTCAATAGGCACCTTTATCATTGTTTTGCATGAATCGTGATTATGTTATGAATGTAGAAATGAAAAACAATATTACATTACAAATAAACTACTCGATATTTTCTAGAATTTATGCATGTTAGTTGCTTAAAAAAATGAAAGATTAAGTCCGTGTTATATCAAAATAAAACACGTGGCGCCATCTATGATTCGATTTCTTCTGAGTGCCAAAATTGCTTACCTACAAATGTTGATAAACTTTTGCGATTTGTACACTTTAAGAAAATATATATTACGGGTCTTAATCGCGTGAATAATATAAGGTTAAATACCTTGCTTACCTACGTTTAATATGCATGATTGTATAAGTATAATTTAATATAAAATCATAAAGTATTAAAAGAAACTTATCCAGTTTTGAAAATAGATGGCGTTTAAATACAAATTAAAAAGAATCAGGAAAATTTATTAAAAAAAATCTGAAACTCTTACGTAGAGGGATATGAATATATGATGATCTTAATTTGCGACAGGTTGACACCTATTTTTTAATTCACCAATGTAGGCAATATAAAATAATATTTAAATCTTCTAAAGTGAGTGAAAAAAAAATTTTAAATAAGTTTAAACACAAAAAAGATATCTGAGTACCTATATCTTTCAGAAACGTTTGAATGTTGTCTGTTTGCTTGAACACGCATCACAGTACCGCGGGAATGCAATGTTTTAAAAACAGGATATTTTTTAAAAACATAATTCACACTAGCCCTATTTGGCGGGGGACTTTACAAACATGGACACAAAGTGGGTGTACTTTAGACTCGGAAAAGATCGCACGGGCAGGACTCGAACCCGCGATCATAGGGAATCTGTGAGAGTTTTTTCCATCATACCTTTATTACCTATGTATAAATTAACTTGAAGGAGCGGCTAGGTACCTCCGATTAAAACGTCCGATTTAAAAGTGTCGGAGCCGAAGTTGGAGTCGGACGTTTAAAATCAATCGGAATTTTCGACCTTTCGGAGTCAGAATCGAAGCTCCTTAACACAAAATTTCGCGCGAGTTGCACTTGGGCGGTTTCGGGCTTCATTTAACCCGAAACCGCCCAAGTACTCGCGTGACGGGGGAGGGGGGAATTTTTCAATATTAATAATATTTGATGTGATGCAAATCATTTTGGTAAAATACTTTTTTGTCGAGGTGCTAAGCATGGTAATTTTTATAATTTGTCTTCTAACCGTCTGGCGCCATAAACTTTGTCGCCCTTCATTATCGCGCACTAGGCATTTGCTTGGCTTGCCCTGGCATAGGTCGGGCCCTGCCACCTGCCACAGAGCATTGTGGAGCATGTTTCCGATATGTTTTACACAGAAGTTAAATTGTAACATAAACTACCTAACCTAACCCAACTTCCACGCGAACGAAGTCGCGGGCACAGCTAGTGGTAAATAAAACTGTTAAATGTCAACAAATGCAGTGTATAAGTTGTACCCATAAAAAACAGCCCATCCTATATACCTATAACTTTGATGGTACAGTTATAGACAGAAATAAAACTGTCAGAGATTTAGGAGTCATATTTGACCACAAGTTTTTATCTTTAAGGTGTGAAGGTAGTATTCTTCTCATACGCGCGAAGCGTTCTAGAATACACATGCCAAATATGGTCTCCTCACTATCTTATATACATAAATCAACTCGAATGTATATAAAAGAAATTCATAAATCATTTAAATTATCGCTTGTGTAAGCCTTCAATGTCGTATAAACACAGCTACCAAAGCTGCAACTTGCTATTGCTCGAAGAGAGACGTAAAATGATGGACATGTGTCTATTGTACGATAACATTAACGGGAGTATCGACTACCCTGAACTGTTGCACAAATTATATTTAATACCTCTGTAAGACGCACTCGTCATACCCCTATGTTACAGGTCCCACGCCATTTTACCAACTCTGCCAAAAATTGCATATTAATAAGGATTGCTCGAACATACAATACATCATTTCGTCAAGTAGAACTATTTAGCTCTTCTAAATCCTCATTCAAGACCCTAATTGTCACGAATATTAAAAATTAAAAAAAATAACTAACTCTGCTCATCATCTTGGTCCTTTTTTTCATTATGTAGTTATTGAGGTATTATTGTGTACCATTATATTTTCTCTTTTGGTTTTCAAAATTGCATTTACATTATCTTATAGTGATGTAAAATATTTGTTATTTCATTCGTACTACCTACACAATAACTATAATTTACAGGGAAACCTAGAATTGACCTTATCACAATGTTTTACCTTATACTTTTGTACATACTTTACACACATAAGTTGTACCCATAAAAAACAGCCCATCCTATATACCTATAACTTGGATGGTACAGTTATAAACAGAAATAAAATTGTCAGAGACTTAGAAGTCATATTTGACCACAAGTTTTTATTCTTAGATCATGTAGACTCTATAAAGACGAAAGCATTAAAGAACTTAGGGTTTGTAAATAACCATGTAAGGTATTTAATAATATCAAGGCTCTGAAGGTAATATACTTCTCATACGTGCGAAGCGTTCTAGAATATGCATGCCCAATATGGTCTCCTCACTATTTTATATACATAAATCAACTCGAACGTATACAAAAGAAATTCATAAATCATTTCAATTATCGCTTGCGTAAGCCTCCAATGTCGTATGAAGACAGCTGCCAAAGCTGCAACCTGCTATTGTACGATATCTTCAACGAGAGCATTATAAAGCTGAAGAGTTTGTTTGTTTGAACGCAGTAATCTCAGGAACTACTAAGCCGAATTGAAAAAATCTTTGACTGTTGGATAGCCCATTTATCGAGGAAGTCTAAAGGCTATATAACATTACGCTACGACCAACAGGAGCGGAGCAGCAATAATAAATGTTGCAAAAACGGGCAGGGTGTTTGTTTGTTTATTTGTTTGTTTGAACGCGAGAATCTCAGGAACTACTGGTTCAAATCGAAAAAAAATACTGTTGGATAGCTCATTTATCGAGGAAGGCTAAAGGCTATATAACATCACGCATCGAACAATAGAAGTGAAGCAGCAAATAAAAATGTTGCGAAAACGGAAGAAATTTCCGCGAACGAAGTTGCGCGGGTCAGCTAGCTCAATAACTGTAATTTACAGTGAAACCTATAATTGACCTTACTACAGTGTTTCACCTTATACTTTTGTACATACTTTGTAACGCTATTGGTTTTCATTAAATAAAAATAAAGAAGTGAAGAGAATATTTGACTTTCGTGACTATGGTAACCATGATTTGACACTATGCTTAAACAGAGAAGGTATTTAAGAGATGGTATATTTATAAGCGAGACGACACGATAATCCTTGGCACAATTATATATTTTGAGTTCAGTATCCAGTCTTCACTATAAGCCTCTTGGTTCGGAAACTGACCAAATGTCACGAAGGGCGGTCGATTGGCTGTGCTATAACTGGCTGCTCAAATACTTCAAACTAGCGGACGCCTCGAGGTTTCACCCGCGTAGTTCCCGTTTTCGTGGGAATACAGGGATAAAAAATAGCCTATGTTACCCGGGGTTAGTGTAGCTTCACAACGATGAAAGAATTTTTCAAATGCGTCCAGTAGTTTTGGAGTATATTCAATACAAATAAACAATAAAAAATTTCCTCTTTATAATATTAGTATAGATATAGAAGTATAGATAACTTATATTGCCGCAGCTACAGCACGATCAATGTAACTAGGCCGGACTGAAGTAGGCGACAAGTGGTTGCGCAGATGCATTTTTTAGAAGTAAATGGTGACAGGAAGTGGGGGGCGGGGGCGGTAACTAAACCAAGAGAATAAGAGATGCGACTACGCATTAGATTGTCATAATTAGTATTACTAACTCATGTTTTTTTGTGATTATTATCGTAATGAAATTGTTTTTCAAAGTTTCTTTAGTATTTACTGTAACTGTTCTAAATTTAAAGTTTTATGAACTGATTTAAATAGTGTTTTTATATTGTTGAATAAAAATGTTGTTAGTATTTTTAATCGATTAAACATATTTAGTCGTTTTCGTAAGTAATTTTAGGGTCGCATCTCTATGACATGCGCGAAAGTGATAAAAACCTAACTTCAATCCGGTCAAGATACGTTGATCGTACTGTAGACTAAGTTACCGTCTAAAGCTAAGTATTCTATGGCTGTGTTCATAATTGTGGAATCGATGTTTTAATTTGTGAAACCGAGAAATGTGCCTTATCGGAATAAAGATTTATTTAATGTTCACATGGAACGTCATTAAAAGTTTGTGTTAAAATGGTTTCTGCAACGAAACTTTCAGAGCCGTTCAAGATTTTTGAGGACGCGGTAGATGACGTCACGATTGCCATAAAATCGTACCATAATGGATGGATGTCGATGTGATAGTTGGTAACGGCTTAGGGCCGGACCTTAGGGGTCTAAGGTCACAGGTTCAAGTTCCTAAGACGAATTTTTCCTCCATGCATTTAATATGTATTTATATAGGAAACTAGCGGCCCGCTCCGGCTTCGCACGGCTATGAAATTTAAGGATGTTATTATACATATAAACCTTCCTCTTCAATCATTCTATCTATTAAAAAAAAACACATCAAAATCCGTTGCGTAGTTTTAAAGATTTAAGTATACATAGGGATATATGGACAGAGAAAGCGACTTTGTTTTATACTATGTAGTGATGTGTTTTGACTTTTGTTTCGGGAGTTGCTTTATGCTACTTAGAAACTTAGTAACAAATTGCAAAAAATGCAAATAACTAGGTTTGAGACCATTTCTATTTAATAACTTAAATTCTAAAAAAAATAACCTCCAAAAAGAGGAGGGGGGAAAATGCAAATAACTAGATTTCTTGCTAAATATAGAACGTATATTAATTATAGCTGACCCGCGCAACTTCGTCTGCGTAAATTTATCCCGTTTTTGCAACATTTACAATGGCTGTTCCGCTCCTATTGGTTGTAGCGTGATGTTATATAGCCTATAACCTTCTTCGATAAATGGGCTATCCAACAGTAAAATAATTTTTCAATTCGAATCAGTAGTTCCTGAGATTATCGCGTTTAAACAAACATACAAACAAACTCTTCAGCTTTATGTTATAAGTATTTATAGATGGGCATAGAGATTGGCGTCCATATGCTGAACATTGCAAAATTTTGTGAAGATTTGTCTCTTTTTAGTTGGATACCCTAAATGGAGTCCACATTAGTAATTTCAAAGTCAAACCTTTTGACTCACGAATACTTACTAAAAGTATTCGTGACGTCAACTCCAGTCAGAAACATTTTCATATACAAAACTTAACGAATCGCCGAAACTAGCACTAACCGGTATTCAGTACAAGCCACGAAGTAATTTGGTTGCTTTACTATCCGCCTAAATATACTTTACTGTTATTTTACTAATTAGTTATGGAAGGGCCCATCACCTGTGAAAATAAATACTATTTAGTGGAAAATAACTGATTTTATTTATGAAGGTATTTGTTTACAATGCTTTATAACTGGCTGGTTTGACATTGAGAAGGTTAAGACCGTGGCGCCATCGGTGACAGAAAACGGAACTATGATTTACTTTTTAATAGGCATAGGGGTGTGTTATTTTTTAAATTTCAACCGACCTCCCTTAGTCTTAGGTCTGGGGAGAGAAGAGGGGCAATGATTTTATTGTTGACTAGCTGTCCCGCGCAACTTCGTATGCGTAAATTTTTCCCGTTTTAGCAACATTTCTCGTCGCTGCTCCGCTCCTATAAGTCGCAGCGTGATGTTATATAGCCTATAGCCTTCCTCGACAAATGGGCAATCCAACAAAAAAAGATTTTTTCAAATCGGACTTGTAGTTTCTGAGATTAGCGCGTTTAAACAAACAAACACTTTCGCTTTATAATATTAGTATAGATAATATGAATCTATACATAGGTACGTAGGTGAAATTAAAATCAAACCAAAAGGCAACACCATAAATATAATAATATAAAAAGCGGTTTTTTTATAAATTCCCATAGTGAATTATGGGGGATTTTATAAGTTTATCGTATCGTGTATCGTGTATAGATGTTTAATCTGTAAATTTATGCCTTTAGTCGTTTTTTATAATCGACGTTTTGTCTGTCTGGTCACTCTGAACACTTTTCGATAGGCAAGCTATCATATACTTGTATACAAATATTATAATTATATTGGATATATATTATATTCGACTCGCATAAGTAACCTATCTCCACCTTTTTACATAAAACATCATTGATCAAGGTAGACACAATATTAGTTCTACTTCACAATTTTATCGATATCATTATCTAACAATGTCAATTACATGTACACCTAATGTAACATCTTAATTTGTTTAATATGTTAATGTAAGTTTGTTGTAATGCCAATAGCAAAAGTCTGATTACTCAGTAGCATCATTCATAGTCTACAAACGCTGAGTACCTAGTCGATTGATAGGTATTTGGTACTCGTCATACTCGGGCTTACTGCCGAGTTACTCGGAACTCAAAATCTTCATTCTTGTAACTATATCTATTTACTTAAATTTACAATTGTCTTAAATTTTTACGAACTTACAATTAATACAAGATCCTTGGTCCTTATTCACTATGTTTCTTTTGGTTTTCGTTTATATTATTATTGAAATATTATTGTAATACTTACAGTAAATATTATATCGATGTATATACATTACGATCAACGTATCTTGACCGGATTGAAGTTAGGTTTTTATCACTTTCGCGCATGTCATAGAGATGCGACCCTAAAATTACTTACGAAAACGATTAATCGATTAAAAATACTAACAACATTTTAATTCAACAATATAAAAACACTATTTAAATGAGTTCATAAAAGTTTAAATTTAGAACAGATACAGTAAATAATAAAGAAACTTTGAAAAACAATTTCTTTACCAAAATAATCACAAAAAACATGAATTAGTAATACTAATTATGACAATGTAATGCGTAATCGCATCTCTAATCCTCTTGGTTTAGTTACCGCCCCCGCCCCCCGCTTCCTGTCATCATTTACTTCCAAAAAATTCATCTGCGCAACCACTTGTCGCCTACTTCAGTCCGGCCTAGTTACGTTGATCCAACTGTAGTCTGGATCTGGATAGCCCATTTATCGAAGAAGGCTATAGGCTATATAACATCACGCTATGATCAATAGAAGCGTAGCAGCAAAGAAAAATGTTGCGAAAATGGAAGACATTTCCGCAAACGAAGTTGAGCGTGTCAGCTAGTGAACACCAGTGTGCCACGGCACACCTTTTGCGGAACACTATTTGGTAGGTACCTACACAAATAAGGAAAACTCTTTTCGCATCGCGATTTAAAATGTGATTGCTTCTAAACCAATTTTGAAAACTCTTTATATTTTTTTAATCTTTAATTATATTACTATCTTAGTTAGAAAAATCTTGTTACACCTACCTTTGTGAAAAAAAAACATGAATCAATTAAGTACCTAGTTTTTTTTTTTATTTTAAAGAAAAAAGACTCCCGCATTAGAGTACAAGCCCTGTGTCGCGGGAGCTTCACAAACATACAAGTCACGGACACAAAGTACACCCAGACTCGGAACAACAATTTGTGGATCGCACAAAGTGGTGTCCCGTGTGGGAATCGAGCCCACGACCTCTTACGTAGCAGTCGGACACACTCCCACCGCGGCACAGAAGCAGTCGATTTGATCTAAAAGTCATGTCGACAAGAAATGAAGAATATATGTTTTTGCAACATTTCACGTCGCTACTCGGCTCCTATTAGTCGTAGCGCGATGTTATATAGCCTATAGCCTTCCTCGATAAATGGGCTATCCAATAAAAAAATAATTTTTCAAATCGGACCAGTAGTTCCTGAGATTAGCGCGTTTAAACAAACAAACAAACAAACTCTTCCGCTTTATAATATTAGTATAGATTTGATTAAATACTAGGATCAATAGTTATAGACCATAAATATACATAAACAAAAGTACGTCATTTTAATTAATTTGATGACGTTAATTACACTCCACTTATCAACACAAGTGCAAGGTCTAGTCGTATGATCGTATTATGGCATCACACTCCGAGAGCGCATAACGCAAAGTTATAGAACGTTATAGTGAACATGCTATATATCTGGGTCCTTATTCACTATAAGCTCAAATATATCCACCGCGTATGCGCGGTAGAGAGCTGCGCTCAGAAATGCATCAACGCGCATACGCGGTGGACATCTTTGAACGCACCGCGCATGCGCCAGTTCGCACGGGCTTGTCACGACAATGAAATAAAGATGGTGAATAAGGACCTAGTAGGTACCAATGTTCTGTGCTTTAGATGATAATATGTACATACTTTTTTTTTTAAGACGACTCCTGTAATAGCGTACTAGCCCTGTGTTTCGGGGTATTTTACAACCATACAAGTCACGGACACAAAGTACACCCAGACTCGGAACAACAATTTGTGGTTCACACAAAGTGGTGTCCCACCTGTGTAAGAATCTAACCCACGACCTCTTGGGTAGCAGTCGAACATACTTCCAGCGCCACAGAGGCAGTCTACACTAAAGTCAGAACTGGCTGTATACATAGTTTTAAGCTAATTCTGTACTATATATAATCAATTTGCATTCAATGCGGAGTTAGCTGTAAGCAATTTAAGCAATTGATTAAGGATTTACGTATTGGAGCGCACCAGAACCAGTACCAAAAAAAAGTCTTTTTGGAACTTTCAAAGCATTTTTATGCAAATTTTATGATAAACTAGCTGTCCCGGCGAACTTCGTCTCGACTCTTTTTTTTTGTAAATCGGGTTTAATTGTGAATCTAAATCATCCTCGAATCCCCTTGAACTCACACAAAAAAAAACATTAAAATCGGTCCAGCCGTCTAGGAGGAGTTAGTTTTAATCCGCGTTTGATTACTTAGAGAACCAAGTTACTAGTAGTTTTAATCCGCGTGTGATTGCTTAGGGCAGCAAGTTACTAGTAGTCCTAATCCGCCTTTGATTGTTTAGGGCAGCAAGTTACTAGTAGTCCTAATCCGCCTTTGATTGCTTAGGGCACCAAGTTATAAGTATTCTTAGTCCTCGTTTAATTGCTTGGGGCACTAAGTTACTAGTACTCCTAATCCGCGTTTGATTGCTTAGGGCACGTAGTTACTGGTAGTCCTAATCCGCGTTTGATTGCTAAGGACACAAAGTTACTAGTAGTCCTAATCCACGTTTGATTGCTTAGGACACAAAGTTACTAGCAGTCCTAATCCACGTTTGATTTCTTAGGACACAAAGTTACTAGTAGTCCTAATCCGCGTTTGATTGCTTAGGACACAAAGTTACTAGTAGTCCTAATTCACGTTTGATTGCTTAGGACACAAAGTTACTAGTAGTCCTAATCCACGTTCGATTGCTTAGGGCACCAAGTTACTAGTAGTCCTAATCCACGTTTGATTGCTTAGGACACAAAGTTACTAGTAGTCCTAATCCACGTTTGATTGCTTAGGACACAAAGTTACTAGTAGTACTAATCCACGTTTGATTGCTTAGAACACAAAGTTACTAGTAGTCCTAATCCACGTTTGATTGCTTAGGGCACCAAGTTATTAGTAGTCCTAATCTGCGTTTGATTTCTTGGAGCACCAAGTTACTAGTAGTCTTAATCCGCGTTTGATTGCTTTGGGAACCAAGTTACTAGTAGTTTTATTAAGCGTTTGATTGCTTAGAGAACCAAGTTACTAATAGACTTAATACGCGTTTGATTGCTTAGGACACAAAGTTACCAGTAGTAATAATCCGCGTTTGATTGCTTAGGGCACCAAGTTACTAGTAGTCTTAATCCGCGTTTGATTGCTTTGGGAACCAAGTTACTAGTAGTTTTATTAAGCGTTTGATTGCTTAGAGAACCAAGTTACTAATAGACTTAATACGCGTTTGATTGCTTAGGACACAAAGTTACCAGTAGTAATAATCCGCGTTTGATTGCTTAGGGCACCAAGTTACTAGTAGTCTTAATCCGCGTTTGATTGCTTTGGGAACCAAGTTACTAGTAGTTTTATTAAGCGTTTGATTGCTTAGAGAACCAAGTTACTAATAGACTTAATACGCGTTTGATTGCTTAGGGTACCAATTTACTAGTAGTCCTAATCTGAGTTTGATTTCTTGGAGCACCAAGTTACTAGTAGTCTTAATCCGCCTTTGATTGCTTAGGGCACCAAGTTATTTGTATTCTTAGTCCTCGTTTGATTGTTTGGGTCACCAAGTTACTAGTAGTCTTAATTCAAGTTTGATTGCTTAGGGCACCATGTTACTAGTAGTCCTAATCCGCGTTTGATTGCTTAGGGCAACAAGTTACTAGTAGTCCTAATCTGCGTTTGATTGCTTGGAGCACCAAGTTACTAGTAGTCCTAATCCGTGTTTGATTGCTTTGGGAACCAAGTTACTAGTAGTTTTATTAAGCGTTTGATTGCTTAGAGATCCAAGTTACTAGTAGACTTAATACGCGTTTAATTGCTCAGGCCACCAAGTTACTAGTCTTAATCCGACACTGATTGCGTCAGAGATTCCCAATAACAAACTAATCATTATGTTGTGTACGTAATTATATTACGTTGTTTGATAGTGTTCCTAAACAAGAATCTCACAGCAAGTATCCATGCGCAGGTAATTAAGTTTTTTTAAATATAACTCTCGCAGTAGGGTAAAAGCCCTGTTTTGCGGGGGATTTTACAAACATATAACTCACGGATACAAAGTACACCTAGACTTGGAACAACAATTATGGATCACACGAAGTGGTGTCCCGTGTGGGCATCGAACCTACAACCTCTTGCGCTGTAGTCGTAGGGTAAACTTGCCTAAATCGTACTTGCGCTTAATTCGTACCTTGCTTATATCTCAACACCGGTAATAGCCATCAGCGTCTCTAGTGACAAAAATCGTAAACATTAGTCGGCCATATTACCATCTGACAGATAGACGCCGTTACGCTGCTAACAATAGAAATATTGAAACAGTAAGTTTTTATCTATTATTTGCATATTATTTTTACAATAATCGTAAGAACATACTTCAAATTCGATCTTGTATAATTTATCTAAGTATTTATTTTGTATTAATACATATATTCGCAATTTCGACAGACGTAAACCTACACATGTATTTGTTGACATTTTTTTTGGCGGTAATTTTAAAGTTTCTTCGACTCTTGCGCCTATTTCGTACTCGACGCAAAGTCTTAAATCGTACTGATACGATTTAGGAAAAAAATATTTTAAGTAAACTATTAAAGTCAGTAGTGGAACATGTAAGGGCTATAGTTGAATGTTGAATATTTTATTTTCAGCACAATATGTCAAAAAGAAAATATAACACGTGGAGTAAAGAAGATATGGATGAAGCTATAAAAAAATACAACGAAGGGGCCCTACAATTTAACGAAGCTTGTCGTATATATAATGTACCGAAACCGACATTTAGACGACATTTAAAAGGACTAAATATACATCAAGGAATTGGACGTCCAAAAGATTTAACCGAGGATATGGAAAAAGAACTAGTCAGACACGTATTGCTGTTGGAATCTAGATTTTTTGGCTTAACAATAACCGACTTACGGCGCCTAGCTTACCAGTTAGCTGAAAAATATGGATTGAAACATAGATTCAATAACGAATCCCAACAGGCCGGATGGAAGTGGTATTACAAATTTATGAAAAATCACCCAGAAATATCCCTACGAACTCCGGAACCAACCTCTATGGCTCGCTGCAAAGGATTCAATAAAGAAACAGTCATGGCATTTTTGACAAATACGAATCAATCATAGATGCAAGTAGATTTACACCTGACAAAATTTATAACATGGACGAGACTGGGCTAAGCACGGTACACAAGCCTTCTAAGGTTCTGGCTCAGAAAGGGAAACACCAAGTTGGAGCTGTCACTAGTGGTGAACGTGGTGTCAACACTACGTGCATTTGCTGTATGAATGCTGCTGGAGAATTCGTGCCACCCATGCTCATATATAAGCGTAAAAGAATGACAGATGATTTAAAGCGTGGCGGGCCTCCAAACACATTGTACGATTGTTCAGAAAGTGGATGGATTTTGAGTTCCCTATTTATCAAATGGCTTGAACATTTTATAAGGTGTCTGAAACTACAAAAGTCAGAACGAAGTCAAATTTTACTTATTTTAGACGGTCATTCTACGCACATAAAAAACTTAGATGCGATCAATATAGCACGAGAATACGGCATAATTATGCTCTCTCTGCCAGCTCACACCACACATAAGTTACAACCACTTGACAGGACTTTTTTCAAATCACTAAAACAGAAATTTAATGCTTCTTGTACTTCATGGATGCGAAATCATCCTGGTTCGGTAATAAAGCAAGCAAACATTGCTGAAATTTTAGGTGAGGCATATCCTAAAGCCGTTTGTATGGACACGGGTATACATGGCTTCGAATCCTGCGGATTATGGCCTTGTAATCGATTCAAGATCAGAGATGAGGAATACGTTGTTCTGGACGAAGATGTCAATCCAAATGAATCAGAGAATGTCTCCCAAAGACAAGTAGAACACACAAGCACAATGACATCATGTGTGGAACAATCCAATCAGTCTATTGAGCAAGAACAGATTGAAGAAGTGGATAATTTACAACTTTGTGAGACAGCTGGCCCTTCGGATAAATCGAACAAGCAACCGGACATTTCTAATACAGAGACTGTTAGAGAGGTATTGGAAATTATATCTCCATTGCGTGCCATTCCTAGCAATTCAAAAGCTATAAAAAGAAAAACTACAGGTGCTCTCATCATCACTGAAAGTCCTTATAAAAAAGAGCTCGAGACTAAAATAGAAGAATCTAAGAAAAAGAACATAACGAAGAACCTAAGTACAAAGATGAGTAAAACTACTAAAACGACACAAAAAGAAAATAAGAAACAAAAAAAAGATGCAAATGATAGTTGGTACTGTAAATTATGCCAAGAGGATCTAAAAGAAAGTATGATCAAATGCACGCAATGTGAGGAATGGGTACATGAACTCTGCGCAGGAACCAGTAAAAAAACTAAAGACTACAATTGTGATGACTGTAAAGAATTGGCGAAGACCATTCGTAGAATTTGTTAAGAGTTAATTTCCATAGACCTAATATTATGTTTTTGATAACCACCATAAATCCCGAGGGAAAGGTTAACATCTCAGCTGTAAACCAATGATAAGATCTCAAAGTACGATTTAAGAATATTTAAGTACGATTTAAGATGAATGGTCCTAAATCGTACTTTTTTTAAGTTTTTAAAAATTGTTAATTTCTGAAAAGTTTATAAGATTTATGTTAAAGTTGATGAGGAAAGTAATAAATGATTCCCTAAATAAACGTTCTTTGAAATAATATATAATTATTCTTTACTAATTTCGAAAAAAATATTGTTTTTCATTAAGGGGTACGAATTAGGCAAGTTTACCCTATAGACTCGCACCGCACCACCAAGGTATCCGAAATTATAATTGTAGCAGCGCGCTCAAGCTTGTATTTATTTACGTTACTTAGAATAGTACCTACATTCCTCGATGTTTATATTTAAGCGAATGGTCCACGCCGGCTTTATATGGACTTTTCCCCACCATCTATACACATAATATACAAGTATTATATATTTAAACCATCCGTAAGATATTATGTTATATTATAAAAACCGTTGCATAGTTTAGGTTTAGGAAGAGTAAGTAGACATACAGACAGACGCGAAGAGCGTCTTTGTTTTATAATTATGACGTGCATAAGGATGCTGGATATACCTAAACACTGACGCAGACATCAGACAATAACAATCTACATACATTCATTGGTTAATTCTGTGTCTGGATGTAATTTATCTATAATATGTATTTATTTAGAAATATATAAGTATATTTATCAGTTGTCTGGTTACCATAGTACAAGCTCTGCTTAGTTTGGAATCAGATGACGTTGTGTGAGTTGTCCCAAGATATTCTTATATTATTATTATTATTATTTTGTTATTTTTAAACTTTCGCGATTTTTATACACATTAGATACCTATATGTCGGGACTTAATCGCGTGAATTATTTAAAGGTACGAACCGTACCTTTTATTTACCCGACGTTACGCTCGAATTGCACCGATCGTGGTCACAGTCGACCCGTGACCACGATCGGTACAATTATAATTCACGCGATTAAGTTCCGAAATATATCTAATATTATTTTGTATATGAAAAATAGAAGGATGTTTCATAAGTTAACTTAGTCTTAATGATATAATTAAAAATAAAGCATCTAAAACCCGTTTGGGCAAACGGCATATGCCAGTGTTCTGCAAAAGGTGTGCCGTGGCACACTGCTGTTCCGTGGAGATCAGTAGATCAGGAGTAGGTGTGCCGCGATATTTTAATTTATATAAAAGCCGTTTGGGGTAGGAAAATTGAAAACTGCTGATATAAATTAATAAAGCGGCGGTTGCCTAATGGCTAAGGCATCGGTCTCGCAATCGTGAGGTCGTGGGTTCGAAGCCTGGCCATTATACTACCGACGTGAACCCACTACTAACACAAGCCATAGAGCTTAGCTGGAGGGCTAACAGAATTGCTAGTAATGTGGGACCATAATACCATATTGCTAGTTATCTTTAATAAAAAAAAAAACACTGCCATAAGCAACAGATGAACATAAAATTATTTAGGACAAAAAGTTTACTTTACTTATTTGTCCGTGAGTAGGCCTATGCATCACAATAAATGACTATTTATCGAAATTATTTATATTTATACATAGGTATGGTTTAATTAATATATTTTAAAGCCAAATATTTAAAATAAAAGTTCATAACTCAGTGTTTCGATGCTTAGATATAAATAAAATTAAGTTTGAACATTATACGGGCAAAGCTGCGAGCGAAAGCTACTGGGTTTTTTGTTACCCAGGTACACTCCACAATTTTCTTCTCGGCATTAATTTTCCCCGTTTTTGCAACATTTTTTATTGCTACTCCGCTCCTATTGGTCGTCGCGCGATGTTATATAGCCTATAGCCTTCCTCAATTAATAGCTATCCAACAGGAAAATAATATTTCAATTCGAACCAGTAGTTCTTGAGATTATCGCGTTTAAACTAACAAACTTTTCAGATTTATTATATTAACTATGCTGTCCCGCGCAAGATCGTATGCGCCAATTTTCCCCGTTTTTGCAAAATTTTTCATTGCTGCTCCGCTCCTATTGGTTGTAGCGTGATGTTATATAGCCTATAGCCTTCCTCGATAAATAGACTATCCAACAGTAAAAGTTATATTTTTTTAATTCGCGCCAGTTGTTCCTGAGATGATCGCGTTCAAATAAACAAACAAAATTAAGTATAGACTTAAAAATATCTAAGTAAATACTTACAAGGTTAATAAATTATTCCAAGATCAAATAATGCACTGTCGCAAATATTATGCGCGCGCGACTGTTTACGGCGTAAAAAATAATGACAATTATCCCCTTCTAGTCTGCCATGAGTCTTATATAATATCTTGATCACATGCTTGTACCTAACTTTATATAAATTACTTACCATGTAATTTGAACTCTAAAACCTACATTACAAAACCTATTTTTCCACCAAAAACTTAAGTAACGCCTAAGTAAACCATTTATTTTATATCTAAGTATGTATTAAATTTTAAATGGCTCTTTTTGTTTTCGTCTATTCATTTTTAATTGTAGTTGATTTCTTTGCTAATTGTTCAACTTTTTTTTTCTATTAAAAAAACTCGTATTTGTGTGACTTACCTATGAATTTCATCAAATTTTACGGTCCCTTGTCGATTTAGGAATACAATAAATAATCTTTTAATTTAAAACAACTTTGTTTTTTTCCCGTTGAAAATTAATATTTAACTATACTAATATTATAAAGCTGAAGAGTTTGTTTGTTTGAACGCGGTTATCTCAGGAACTACTCATCTAAATTAAAAAAATCTTTCACTGTTAGATAGCCCATTCATCGAGGAAGGCTATAGGCTATATAAAATCACGCTACAACTAATAGGAGAGGAGCAGCAATGAGAAATGTTGCAAAAACGGGCAAACTTTACGCAGACGAAGTTGCGCGGGACTGCTTGTAAAAAATATAATTGTAACCTTTGTCTGTCGGTTCTTCAATTTTAATTTGTCATGTTTAGGCGCGGATCTAAAGGGGGGGGGGGCACGTCTTTTCCATAAATTTGGGTACCGGCCCTAGAACATGATCGTTATTAAGCAATTTCTCTTTTAGGTTACATATAAAATTAAAATAATTAAGGCTGCTTCGTCACTTAAGACGTTGGAGGTCACATTAGGTGTAGGGATCTGAAACATGACATAGTTATAGCCATGATGATCTATCTATTTGATCTGCCTCAGTGGCGAGGAAGGAGTGTGTAGTACTGCTGTTGTTATTTTTTTTTTTTTCATGTCTATGCGCAATTGTCTAACAGAACCTAACTTTAGGCCGGAGTTGTAAAAATAGCGGCAAACTGACATGTCGCTATTTTTACAGCTCCGCGTCTAAAGTGTAAAACAGTGTAAAATATACTTGAAATACGTGATAACTGGACAACAACGAGACTTTGTGATTGAAAGAAGAAAACTAAAAAGAAATTATACTTGAAACTGGCGTATGCACATAATGTGCGAGCCATAATCTCTACCGATTAATATTGGAGGGATGAGAAAAAAAAAAAACCTTAGGCCGGCCAAGTATGATTGTGTGAACAGCTGGTACCTACCGAACGTTCGGTAGGTACAACGCCAAACAAAGAAATCCTTTTCGAGTTTGACGATAGTTTAAATACATATTTATAGTAAAAAAAAAATAAAAAAAATCCGCCTGCAATAAGGCCGTCGCGGCAACAGGTAAATTCACATTATTATGCAGACGAAGGCATATTTTTTTAATATAGTGCAAAGCTCAGACAACAAGATTTTTATTTTAAGAAATCATTTAAAAAAAATTGAAACCTTGCAGAGTTATAAGCCATTGAAGTTATATTATGTTCTTCCGCTATCGTGCTCATAGCGTCCTGTTTGTAATCCATGGTTATTAATGTATAATAAGTGATAATAACATTTTACATCACGTTGTGAACAGGATTTGGACTGTTAGACTGATTAATTAATGAATGATTAATTCAATTCAATTCAATTCAATTCAATTACTTTATTTGCAAATATGGGTACAAAATAAGGTTTTTTCATAATTGTGATGATCTACCATATTTCACCTACAGGCATGCAAAATTTTACATTAGATACACAATATTCATGGTTTATTATAAACAATTGAGATAACAATAATTATAAAAATTCAGCTAACATTATTTTCGACTAGTGTATTCAAATATAACGCAATTAATTTAAATATAATCGTATTTCAATAAACATATATAAAAAAAATCAAATGTCAAACCAATAACGAAAATAATAATAATAAAAATACAAACAACAAACACATAGCAATACAGATCAAAACAATAATAAAATGATAAAATATGAGAGATCAATAAAGTGAAGCGTATACAATCGATTCACTAGGATAATTATATAAAATGTCATCTTGGAGTAATTATGTTATCTGTCAAATATTCATGAACACTGTAGTAACACTTTTCAAGTAATATTTTTTTTAGTTTTATCTTTAAGTGTTCAGTTTTTGTTGTCTCCAGTAATTCCCTTGGGAGATGATTATATATTCGCGATGTCATGCAAAATACACTATTATTAAACAATGTTGTTTTATTTTGTGGACAGCATATTTTCAAATGGTGTCGCTTGCTTTTGTAATTCTCAAAACTATCAATATTAAATTAATTAATAGAAAAATATAACATGGTTCATAAAGTACCCTATTGAATTGTGTTACTGATTCTGAGCAAACTACTTTAAGGTTTGCACTATACCAAAAATTCGTTTACCAACGTTGTTCATTGGCGCCAAAATTACGCCATATGATTTTTTTAAGTTTTTAAGTATCCTGTGTCACTCAGGTTCATTTCCGTGCATCGCGGCCGATCGCGAGCCGCGCGCGGCTTACGACGAACGACTGACGCGTGCGGCTGATGCGACAATAGTCAGAGTATAAGAATGTATGGTGCCGTTTCCGAGGTAAGCGACAGACGCGCGCGGCCGACGACTGTCGTAAGCTGCGCGCGCACTGTGAATATTGTCGCATCGGCCGCGCGCGACAGACGCTTGTCGTAAGCCGCTCGCGGCTCGCGATCGGCCGCGATGCACGGAAATGAACCTTTACAACTAAGACAAATCTAACGACAACTTTTAAGCTAAAATCTATCAAGCTGAAATAAATATACATACATACACTCGAAACACATAACCTTCCTTTTTAAAAAGCATATCGATATCTCTATAGTCTTTATATCCTTTTTAGTTTCACGTATTTTAAAAATTTGTGTGATTATTCACTTATGAAGCTTAGTTAATAATATTTAAATTAATTTTATTTTCAACTAGCGGACGCCTCGCGGTTTTACTCGCGTAGTTCCCGTTCAGTGAGAATACAGGGATAAAAAAATAGCCTATGTCACCCGGGGCTAGTGTAGCTTCACAACGATGAAAGAATTTTTCAAATCCGTCTAGTAGTTTCAGAGCCTATTCAATACAAACAAAGAATCAAATCTTTCTTATTTATAATATTAGTATAGAGTATAGATAAAATGGGAATAAGCACAGGTTCAATCAATAAAGCTATAATATAAAAAAAAAACTTGGAATATAAAACACTTTTACGTTGCAGTAAATTGTAGTAATAGGTACAATTTTAGATTGATAAACGTATAACCCACATCAATGTTTGCGGATTAATATCTATGGAATAGAATAAAAACACATGCGTTGTCCGGGATTCGGTGCATCAAATTGAAAAAGAAAGATAAATGAGTGAGTAATAGTGAGTGATAAAAATCAAGCTAGGGTAGTTTCCGAAACCCGCGCTTCATGAAGGCGACGCTGAGCTGAACCAGTCTACCCGTGACGGCCGTTGCAATACGGTCGAAACGTCGGGCAATAAATCAAAGGTTAAAATAAAAGCCTTAAAATAAAATATTTACGCGATAAGACCCGTAGCTAATAAAATTTTAAGATAAATGAGATTACGGAAGTTTTTTTTTTTAAGATGACTCCCGCATTAGGGTACAAGCCCTGTGTCGCGGGGGACTTTACAAACATACAAGTCACGGACACAAAGTACATCCAGACCCGGAACAACAATTTGTGGATTACACAAAGTGGTGTCCCGTGTGGGAATCCAACCCACGACCTCTTGCGTAGCAGTCGAATACACTCCGCGCCACAGAGGCAGATGTTTTAAAGATAAAGATATTTTTATTTGTTAAAACTTGAATTATGTGCACGGAAATGAGCCTTGCAATTAAACACGTACCTATCATAGTGTTTAACGGCAACAAGAACACATTATGCACAATGAGTTAAATTAAGTTTAGAATAGGCTATGTTAATGAGAGTAAGGTCAAGTGAAGAATAACATTTCGGAGAAGAAGAACTTGAAGAAGCAGAAGATGGAATAGTACAAGTAGATGAAGAAGAAAATCTTAACCTTACGAAGAGTAACCTACGTAATGAGTTTAAATACATATCTGTTAGTCATTAAGGACACCGATACGATACCTTTTCGGTTTGACGTAATTTAAAAATTTATAAAGAGAGAGGTGGCTCAAGGACACCCAGTTAGAGCATATTCTTGTATGTGTATTAACTAATGATTATAGAATAAAGTCTGTAAGAACATAAACATTGCAATCTTTTACAAAAACACAAACAACATATATAACACAACCTCCTTGTTGCATGTAATGTAATAAAAGATTAGTGTTAGAGAGCTAGAATAAAATAAGTAGGGGCTAGGATAGATAACAAATAAATAGAAAACTAGTTTACAGTACAATTATTATAGTCAGGAGAAAACACAGGGGTAAGACCTTAAGCCTAATTAAAAATAACTACAATAGGCCTGAGAATTTACAATAGCTAATAGAAAAGGGAAGAGCTTGAAAAGTTGTTCAGTGAGGATGCAGGAAGGTATGCAGCGATGCACCCTCAGAATCCAGCGCCGAGTTGCAGAAATGCACTTCACAATGCAGCGCCAATCAGAGTGCAGCTGTTGTAGCGGTGCAACCTCAGAATGCAGCGCCGAGTTGCAGGAATACATTTCAGAATGCAGCGCCGATAAGAGTGCAGTGCCGAGTTGCAGGAATGCACTTCTTGATGTTTACTCTCGTAGAACACTACACTCCTTTTCTTACGATTTTTCCTCATTAAAAAACCTCTCTAAAAGCATTCAATATTTCAAAACATATCCTAATTCAAATTTAGGATTTACATGCCAATTACACACTGTCAGCTTAAAATAATTAAAATAATATATATCCTATTTTACAAAAATACAAAGACCTCTTTGCTAACCTATGGTCAGGACCCAGAAAATATGTCTGTCGAAGTGACAGTTGAATTTATCAACAATATAATAATTGTTTACAATAATAATAAAGGAAGATATTATTGTGAAAAGAGCGAAATATATAAAGAGAATATATGCATAAGAAAAAACACTACATGGAATAAATACATAAGAGGTAAGAATTAACCCTACATGAAGCCTCACATAATCACAAATAATAGATTTTTGAACGATGTCAAAATTTAACACTTTTTTTCCGTCTAGCCTCTCAACCCGCAAACGGTGAAAAATGTGCGATAAGGAACTACATTCCAAAAATGAAGTTACCTCCTTATTCATAACGCTAATTAATCATATTGCTATATTTTTTAAATTAGCCAAACTTTTGTCTTCTAGTCTATTCTGAAAGAAGATTAAAAAAACAAAGACAAAACACTCGCTAGTTAAAATGCCGTTATAAAGATATTATAAAAAGAGGTTATTAATGACAATGCAATACTTTTAAAAACTACATAATAGTTTTAAGAGTAGGTTGGCGACGTTAATAGTCCCCATCTTACTTTATGGTCGTCATTGGTATCTTTATCTTCAATTCGCGGCGATTTCGTTACTAGTTCTTAGTTTCAGTTCGTGGCGGAATAGGATATAGAGTTATTATACTAGAGCTGATTCGCCGCGATTCTCTCGCCCATAGAGACGGTCCCTGAGCCATAGGTCATCTTGGTGGGTACCACCGCAGTGTTAGTTATTCTTCTGTCTACTAGTGATGCTAACACATTATTGTGTTTCGGTTGAAAGGAGTTGTAGCAATAGTCATTACTGAGCAAATGAGGCTTACGAACTAATGTGTCAAAATGAAGATCGCGGTGCAGTGACGTTCGGATCCTTGCGGAACAAGGATTTGAGTAGCGCGGATGCTGTTATAGGCTGACACGATATTCGCTATCAGCATCGTTACCTGTTTGTCCTTGATTCAGGGTCCTTATTCACTATTTTTTTTTCGTTTTCGCGTCAGGGCCACGCTTTTAACTGTCAAATCTTGTCAGCTTACTATATGCCATTATGTCAAGATTTTGACAGTTAAAGGCGCGGGCTTGACGCGAAAGCGAAAAAAAAGATAGTGTTATAGACCCGGCTGTAGGAAATGATTATGTTTGTATTATCATTTCAGTCAAGTAAACATCAATCAACAGTAATTCTGTGAGAATTACGCTTGAGTAGCTGCAAAACTGGAACAATTGCACGTTGCACACCCATCATATTGCGTACTGGTTAATAGAATGGAACGGCCACGCGAATAAACGGACAGAAGTCATCAAATGCATGGTACTATTGTGATATATCCTTGTAGATCAAGCGATAATAATGATGGTTAGTCGATAAAATGCACCCTTTCCTGTCTTGGATTGGGTAAAGGATGTCTAAACATCCTTTAATTGGACTAATTATTTTAGGGTACCTACATATATTATATCTCACCGAGTTTCTTAAACGCCTGAATAGACTTAGATGATGGGGTATTGTGAGTATCGGTATATTATGCGAAATATAGCTTAATCTCTTTTTTCAGGCATTTTAGACATTCTGTGACATACAGTATAATAACGTTATTACATAGATTAGGTTTTTTTTATAAGTAATTTGGCTGAAATCAGACGTGATTAAAGTTTATTTTTCTCTTCTAATTAGGTCAATATAGTTAAATATTTAAATATTGGCCACATTACGACGACGATTATCTAAATGTTCAACATGTAAGTTATGTTTATAATATTGTTGAAGGGCCCCTTTTTTATTTACACTTTTTAAGAGAAGAAGAGTCGCATGTTAAAATTCATAAAACCATAAACATTTCTCCACAAGATGTATTTCATTCTCTGTTTCAGAACACATTTTGTGTTGAATACACGTGCGCATGATTAATCTATAAAAAATAATCATAAGTAATTAAAGGTATAATCTATAGATGAATGTCAGTATTAAGAACCGTGACGATACAAATAGCTACCTACGTAATGAGTGAGAAATTACTGTTTTAATTTAGCAATTATACACGTTCCTATCGTAGTGCAAAGCGGTAACTAGAACACATAACGCACAACAAGTTTTGATATTAAGTTAAAAAAAAATAATGAGAGTAAGGTCGAATGAAGAAAAAGAGTAGGAGAAAAAGGAGCAAGAGGAGAGAGAGAGAGAGAGAAAATGGATAAGTACAAGCATAATAAGAAGGATCATCTTAGGAGGTATTCTTGCTGTTGTTATTTAACAATTATACACGTTCCCAGCTCAGGTTTAAAATGATAAATCTGGAACACATAGGTATTTCAAGATTACCAGCATCTTATTCCAGTGTGAATACGGTCAAGCGCTACGACAATAATAATTAGGTATATTATATTGTTGAAGTGAATTAAAGGTGTAAACAATGGGCTAATTTCTAACTAGTCAAAACAACTCTTTATGAAATATCAAAACGCAGACTTTATATGGAGATCTCATATAAATAACGGTCTATGACGTCACTGTTTTTTTCTCGTCACACCACTTCTTTTTATGATATGATCAATGATTAAAAATCCAGTTTAATACATAATTTAATCGGGCCTTAACTGTTGGCAGTTTACATGTCAGGTTTATTTTCCAATTAATATTTTGGATTTTTTGTTTACCTTGGAAATAAGCCTATTATATCTAGGAAACTAGTTCTCTGACAAGTTTTATGCAGCCTTGAGCCTTAGTTTAGTTTGTAATATTCGGTTTTAAATTTATCTTTTACGAAAAGATGCCATTCTTCTTTTTCTAGTATCTCTCTGAATAGTGAAGTTTGGCAGTCAGCTCTGCACACATTTCCGTTTTCCAACTAAACCGACACCTCGTTTACCAACTAACAACTTTGATTAATATAAGAAGTTGTAAGAGGGTGTATCTTTCGTGCCTTACCAAATTTGGTGCGTCTCGCTTATGAGTAGCAGGATTTCATCGTTTAAAACATTTTACATCCACCTAACTTTTAACATCTGTCTATAGGCTCTCATTTTAAAACGTCTTGAGAGATGTTTTAGAAGTTAGATTCTGATGTCTTTCATTAACCAAAACCAGATAAAGATCTAGTACACCTACTGTTTATTTTTGCGGGATTTCAATTTGATGGACCTGCTAACAGATGATTTAGCTTGGCATTGTGTGACAGATAACATCCTTTATATCGTTTATGATATTTTAGTTTAGTGACCAGAATGCAATTTTATTAGTAATCTGGTCTATTCAGTAATTTCTTTGTTAGCGTTTTAAGAAGAAAAGTTTAGCACCATCTTCTTAATTAGTAACTTAATCTTTTTAAAGGACTTTTTGTATTCTAGAAGATAGTAATGTTCCACAGTTGGTGAAAGAATGTGACTATTATTAATTAAGTTATTTATTTAAAATAGTTTCATATTTACCTACCTACAGTAAATTTTGTTTCTTTTTAGGGTTTCGTAGCCAAAATGGCAAAAACGGAACCCTCATAGTTTCGTCATTTCCGTCTGTCTGTCCGTACGTATGTCACAGGTATTTTTCTCAAAGACTACTTCATGAATATTGATGAGATTTGGCGAAAAGGTGTCTTGTAGTAGCCGCTACTTAGTTTGATAGCTAAATAATAATAACAAACATTTTTAACAGAACCTGATTTTTTTTCAATCACACATCGCACATCATTCGACAGGTCTTTTAAAAACATTTTAAGGTTTCTAATAAACTACTTTGATTGCGTAAATATTTTTGAAAATAATCGACCCGATTTTTGCATAAATTATGTCTCCCCCCCCCCCCTTAACTTTTGAACCGTGTGACCAAAAAATAAAAAAAAATCACAAAGATAGCCCCTTAATAAATACTTTAAACTTTAAAACATTTTGGACATGATCGGATATACCGTCATTAAGTTATTGCCAAAAAACTGCGTTCCTTAAGAAAAGGGCGTAAGTGCCGTAACCATACGCTCTTCTTCTGATGCAATTATTGAAGGCTACGGAACCCTACACTGAGTATGGTCCTACATGCTCTTGCCCGGTTTTTTTCATTTTTAGGGTTACACAATCACCAATTCACCATAACGTCGTTAGAGACTCTACTTAGCTTACTCCTATTAAGGAGAGCATAGATGTATTTTTACTACTTAAAATTAACTTCTTTTCATTTTAGACAATTACTATTAGCCTGTTGGTCTAGTGGTTAGTGGCCCTGACTGCTAAGCCTTAGGTCGTGGGTTCAATCACCACCCTGTATAAAACTTTGTGTGTTTTAAGTTGTTAAGTAGAATGAATTTATACCAACTTTGATGTTCCTTTAATATGCCTTATATCAAGTAAATACGTGACAACAGTCATTAAAATATTTCCGTAGATGATAGAAATGAAATATGAGTACTATAAGAAAATATTTATTATATCAAAATGCCTAACGTAAAAGACATAATACAACAAAGACATACAAAATTGAGCAATACTTTGGTTGACAAAAACAACATTTGCTTTAAGCGAGTACAATCTGTAAACAAACAATCTGACAAAAACAATATTATAACAGATTTTTCCAATCCACAAAACTGTTTAGACGAACACCCACTAAATAGTATCATCAATATAAAACATATACTGGTAACTGAAATAAGCGACAGCAAAGAAGCGCTAATACCCAATAAAGTTGAAAAGGCCGTTTTTAAAATGATCCAACTAATTAATAAACGTCTTTTAAACTTAACAGAGCTATGTTTAGAAATATAGCTTAATCTATCACGAGTTGACGGAAGGATCCGTCGATGCCGAAGAGCTCATCGTAGTTGGTGGGTTTCCCGGGTCTGAGAGCCTCGTTGGCTTTCAAGTTTTCTTGTTCCGCGAACCAGTCTTTGTATTCTGCTAATTTTTGGACCCACGAATCTGAAATTAGTTTAAAAAATTAGTTTGTTATTATATTTAAAACTAGATGTCCCGCGCAACTTCGTCTAGGTAAATTTTCCCCGTTTTTGCAACATTTCTCATTGCTGCTCCGCTCCTATCAGTCGTAGCGTAATGTTATATAGCCTAAAGCCTTCCTCGATAAATGGGCTATCCAACAGTGAAAAAATTTCAACAATTCGGATCAGTAGTTCTTGAGATTACCGCGTTCAAACAAACAAACTCTTCAGCTTTATAATATTAATATAGATTTAAGTTGCCCATCTAGTCTTATTGGAATTCTGTCAGATGACCTAAATAAAGTACAAGCAAATCGATGGTTTTATTAACGTCTTCAACTAATAAATATACGACAAATCTTTCAAGGACTGGTTTACAGTTTATGGTTTGCATAGAACTGATTTGTTATTTAAAATAAAATGAAACTTACTGTGAAGGTCGTTCATGGGGCCAGCGTTACCGCCATATTCAGCCGGCAACATTTCTTTAGGAACGTATTTATAGAGATCAGCGGTGTCAGTGTGGAGGAAGATCTGTGGAAAAAATTAACAGTTAAAGAAAAATATTCTTTTATACAAAGGATAAAAATGACATTGTATGAGTTTATATTTATATTTTAAGATGAGCACTTTTATCGTTTCTATTTAGCCACCTTTACAATGTTCATTCCTTGTTTTCCATTTTTCTTAGAGGTACTTATATCATCCAATATCATCCACCTTTGTCAAAATATTATAAAGAAATTAAAATTATATCTTACTCTTTCTTTTATCTTGTCCTTGATGAAGGGCTTGACAAAGTTGACAATTTTGTCAACAAGTGGCGACACGTTGATAACATGCACCTCCTTCAGTTTGACTGGATACGCCTCCTAAACAAAAATAAACAAACAATGTTATTTCCTGATTCTTAAAATAATTTTAAAACTTTTTTCATATAGGTTTTGAAATTCAACAATTAAAGCTTTAATAACAAATATTTTAATTTCCTTAACTGAACTAAATTTAAAGTGCAAAAGGTTTTGTTTTATATATTTGTTTTATCGTGCGGCAACAGAGTGACAGAAAGACATGAAAAATCCAATTCATATACGCAAATAGAAATCCACGTAAACCTTGTGGCATGCGAAAATAAGCAAAGAAAATGTTTACGTAAAATACTTTTCTGCTGTAGTATTCTCATGTATATTTACTAACCTGTACACAGACTAGGAATTTCTTGACGAGCGTAGGTGTGAACTTGGCGAAGTGTGTAGGAGTAGCCACAGACGCATCTAGGATGTAAACATCTCCAGCGACTCCTTCCTTTTCTTCTGCCAATCTGACGTCACCCAACATAAGGGCCAGCTTGAAGGCATCTGCCACATTTGGTGTTTGGATTTCTTTGTCCACACCTGCAAAAAAAATATTGGATAAGTTCAGTATCATATCAGGTTTGAGGCGCTAAAGTCCTACTATTACAGGCACGTTTTAGGTAAATAGTGGCGACATTCTTTTGAAAACATCTTGACCAAGTGCTTTTGAATACATCTTCATTACTTGAAAATTAATTTAAAAATGGTTCTATCGTCCGGTATCCCAGTATTCCACTCTACTGAGTAAAGTACTAGGATGGCTAAATAAACCCCTTGAGTTTAGTAGTTTTGTCAATATTGCCGTCGCCACAGGTTTGATTATTTTTTATAGATACCGGATCAGTTGTTCGACAGTATTGACTGTCAAACAAATTTCCTTATTCTTACAACAGACTGTCTTATCGAGCTTTGTTAATGATAGTTAGTGAACTAGTATTCTGTGATCAAAGAAAAAATAAAGCAGAACAAGCTATTGCTAGTGTTATTTTTCTTTATATTTATAATGACTTTCTGGATTAAGAATTTAAACAATGTGTATATCTTACCTCTCATGATAATGACACGTCTGCCTTCTGGTGTCAGTCCTGGCAGTGGTGGCATTTGACTGAAATACAAACATTGCGTTTGTTTTACACACCAATTATAGTAAAATAGTAATCTAGATGTAGGATTTTACCCTTGTTCGCTTTAGGACAGATTCGCTTTATGACTTACTTGTTAAATGATATGTCTATATGTTCCTTTTCCCCCTCCATATTGAAATACGGAGTACAGTCATCAGTAATTTTTAATACACTTATCGGTTAGTATATCTATTTCTTATTGTTAAGTTGCAATTTAGTCGATTTTCACTGTACAAAGTCTTGGTCTTACGGATTTTATTACTTGTTAATTGAGAAACTGTAAAACTCGGAAGGTAGGTCAACATTACTTATTATTGTCATCAATATACAGACAGATGCATTATTTCTTTTAGAACTAATATTGTTACTTTTTTTTATGGAATTGGGAAATTCCAACGTAAACTATTAGGCCGATTGAAGCATAATTGTTATTTCCCGCTAATTACTTATTTTACGTAGTTATTCATGACGACGTGACTTAAGTCTTAATTGTTATGACCTCAATCAACACGACGTGTTAAGTAGAAGCATTCATTCACCAGGTCGAATTATATGAAGCAGCCTATTCTGACTCTCCATTTTTGGGTTTCACTTACACCATATTCAAAATTTCTTGAAGTTCAGGACGCGAGACATCCCTGTCGTTGAAGAACTCGGGGACAGCCGCACGCATGGTGAAGTACATATCCAGCTTGCGCTTGGTCTTCTCTAAGGAGAACTTGCAACCACGGAGGAAAGTCATTATACGCTGGTCATCTGTTAAAAATGTAAGAGGTACATTAAGACAAAAAAATAAATAATTTTGCCATGCGTCAAAAGACAAGAGTTATGACACGGACTGAACTGGGTCTATATCTTAGGTGCGACAAACAAGTTAACTAAAAATTCATAAACTTCACAGAGATCTCTTGGGAGACATTTAAAAACAAGATATATTAATACAGTTAGGTCAGTTTGTCACAAATAGTGAAATTGACATAAAATAATTTTGTCTTGAAAATAAAGAAAAAGGTTTTGCAGCACGAACTCATCGGCTTAAATTAATAGGGATCAATCAATATTATTCCAAGGCTTTTTCAATTTGCCCTTACACCCCATCCTTCACTATTCACAGTCAGTCAAGAAGCAGGCAAGAAGAGTTGAGCAGAAAATTTAAACAAATTATACTAACCGAACTCATCAGGTAGATGTGGCTCTTTCTTTAGCCATTCCTTGATGTGTGCGAGGTCGGCTTCCTTGCAGTCAGGTTTCTCGTTCAGCTCCTCGCGAATCTTCTGCCACATCTCTCCAGCGGGCTGTTCTAGCGTCATCTTGGCTGTTTGGACTGGTCCTGAGGGCAAAATGGAAAATTATATTATTTGTCAGCTTTGTCCCCGTAGAAAAGTCGAGGTAAAAAGCTTTGAAACTTATTAGTTCCACTGCAGCAAGTTTTATGAAAACCGGTTTAGAAGTTTTCTATCATTCATCTACGCTTTCTTCTTTATCTCTCATAGATCTCTAATATAGGACAAAATCTTAAGAATCGCTAAACTGATAAGTATTCAATAATCCTTTATCTTAAAATTTCAAAAAGTTAATCAGAAAATGTAAAGTCGCTTATCTCGATATTTTAATCCTTATTTCCTGATGGTAACTAGGTACTTAAAATGCAAATATTGTTGTAACTGCCAAGTACATAATTATACAGTGTTGTCATAACCTACCATGCAATGCAACCAAGTGCTTATGGCAAGAGATTGGCTCACACCACAGCCAAACAGACCGTTACAATTTACAATTAAAGGGTTGATGGGTACGACCTTCACAGTTGCAACCATATATTGTCTTACTCCACTTGAAACCTTGTAGAAGACATGTGGTTTGGTAATGATCTATGTTAACAGTGATAGTTTAATACATTGATTACAGCATCATTGTCACACACAATGTGTGCTTATAAGGGTTCCGTGACTCGGTAACGACAAAGCAGATTGGGAAAGTCCTTTAAGTCTATGTTTATAAAGTTCCCCGCGACACAGCATGCAAGAGTTGACTTTTTTAGAAACAAAAAACAAAGTTCAGTCACGATAAACAACGTTACCACAGTCAGATCCAGGGATACAAAATAAGGAGTCGTGCTCATTATATAAAAGTTTATCCTGTGTCCGAATCAAATCGAATCCACTACCTTTGATTTAGCAGTCAGGTTTATTCGCCTCTAGCAGATCAACTGGATAGTCGAATATCAATTTGGATAGTCAGATAGAAGTTACTCCAAGTCTGCCCCAGAGTGTGTCACAAAAAAGAACGTTTGAATTATGGTGTGTTTGAAGAGCATTATGTTTAGGTAACACTAAAATAAAACTGACCATTTCACAGAAATAAGAAAGCGAAAAAGATAACAATCGGTAATGGCAAATAAAATTTCTAAACCCGTTATAAAATATAAACTTTTACTTCACAAAAAATTGTTCTGTAACTACCTTACATCTGCTTAGCGTGACGGTTTTCATGCAACGAAAAAAGTAATTTAGTGGCTATTTTAACAACTTTCACCATTTGGTTGTTAAGCAACGGCTTTGCTTCTCGTGCGGTCACGATGTGCTGCTCTGTTTCGTATTAATTATCATGCATACCTAGACATGCAACTCACATTCATTTAAATTAGCAAAACTGTATTTTCTACTTAAAATTTTTGGTAATAACGCCATCTTTTAGCAGTAATTGGAACAATAACTACACAAAGCGCTAAGCATCTTTAATGTTGGAGAGTTGTAAGGTCCAAGCATGGTACAAGTTATGTATGCTGTTGTAGTCTTGGAAAACTTAAAGAGAGGGCACTATAATAAGTTTACATGTTTGTCAAAGCAGCAATGCCTGTGAAAAATAATATATCAGCGAGGTCAAGCAACGCCACCACTGACGTTACTCCATAGATAGAGCCCTTTTCCTCAGATTTCCGTCCCACACACCCATCAGATAACAGAGACTGCACTTGTCTGCGTACAAACTTGTGTATCTCGTAAGTAGCTGGCCAATCACATAATATGAGATTGGTCGTCGCGATGAAAATCGGTTAGGAGACTATTCGATTAGTTTAGTGGGAACGGTAAGCTTTAGCTGCTTCCATGTAACGATATCAAGTTCTTTATTTCATCTTTATAATTCTTCTGTGCATGCGTATGTGATTAAACTTCTCCTTTAAAAGAAGTTCAGTCATATATTTCACCAAAATCGTATCGTAAATCGATTTTGGTGATTTTTTTTGTGTTAATTTTGAGTGGATTTGCTAGTCTACTCTTTCGTAATCTACACTATAATATTATAAAGAGGAAATATACTGCTGAGTCTAAGCTCTTTCTCTATCATAGTTTCAGTTTATTTTTCAGTGCTAAAAATAGTAAATATAGCGAGGCGATTTCTTTTTTATTTCTTTCTAAGAGTTCATCGTCAATGTAAGACCTAAATTCATTATTAATTTGAGGAAAAAATGTTCCGTCGTAATTGGCCTTGGCATTGAATTCGAGTCTTTTGTCTGCTCAGTTCAACAACCTACCTATTACTTTTTAATAATTGGCAGTTCCACTGTGCAAATTGATTAAGTAACCTGACTTTTGAATGTCTTATTTTAAGTAGTAATTCAAGAACTAAAACGTGAATTGACATTGACGCTATCGATATTAAATCCATTCAGAAAAATCCAAATTTTATCTTAATTATATCGGCCGTCATAATAAGGAAACATTAATTACTTTATAAAACGGAAATACCAATTTCTAAAAAAAAATGTATCATGACAGAAATTTTCGATCTTCTGTCCGTCTAATAGCACATCCATAAATCATTCTTCTTTCTCGGTTCAGGCTTCTCGTCATTGGAATGCGTTCCGTGTAGAAATTACATTGTCCTCTAGCCATTTCGGATTTAAAAATAAAGTACGTCAACTATACAGAAGTTATCTGGAGGATTCAGCAAAGTAATCATTTGGCCTTGTTATGTATTATATAAATATATGTACCTATTTTTAAGTAATTATATATTTTTAAAGACGAATCCCGCTTTAGGTTACAAGCCCTGTGTCGCGGAAGACTTTACAAACATACAAGTCACGGACACAAAGTACCTACACCCAGACTCGGAACAACAATTTGCGGATCACACAATCTGGTGTCCCGTGTGGGAATCGAACCCACGACCTCTTGCGTAGCAGTCCGACACACTACCACCGTGCCACGGAGGCAGGCATTATTTATTATGTATTTATTTTTTTGGCATGTATTTATTTTATACTTAAAATAAATACATGCCAAAAAAATAAATTCATAAAGTAAATAGATAGGTAATTTAAAAAAATAAATAGGTAATTTTATCAAATTAATAATCACCTGCCACCCTTTTGTCTTCACCACCCAAAGGTTGACTGGTAAAGAATGCCTATGGCATTAAGTTTGCCGTTTGCAATGTAATTGCAGGAAGTTTTAAAGAAACAAATAAAATTTCGAATACAATCTTATTTCCTTTTTATATGGACTAAATGTATCAAATTTAGGTATATTTTGATGTTTTTTTAGTCCTAGATTTATTATTTGTCTACATGTTCAATATTTGCTGGTTTCGTTTTGATCTAACCATGTTTCATTTCCCAAAAACCTACAATTTTTCCAAATGATTTCTCAAAGCCTTTATCGACTATCACAGAATTAGTTACTTCGGAGTTCAATCCACAATAGCAAGTCCCGTTCTTCTACTTACAATAAAAAGTATTACTTCCAACATTATCACTTAAAATTCCATCAGCACTCACCACGAGTACCAAAAAACTTTAAGCGGGAAAGACGTGACTTCCTCGCTTTGCTATAATAGCTGGCACTTGCCAACCGGCACTGGCATTGTAATAAATAACTGTATCTACCGTTCCATGCAATTATTTGAAAAGTAAAAAAGGTGAAGAAAATAATTTGCTAAAGATTTGTCTGTTGTAGGTACCTACTGTTAACGATGTAAGCCATTCAAAAATATCGATACTAGATAATATTTTTGTTGGTTCAACATTTTGAAAGTCTTTTACAACGTGTTCTAATTATTATTTTAATGTATGGTATACTAGTTTTTACCTGTGGCTTTGCCTATATTAATTTTGATTTTGATTGAAGTTTGCAACCCAATTTTACCAATTTACAATTTTTACTATAGTATCTTCTGCGTAGTTGGCTAGGTCTCTGACGAAAATGGCCGTTGTAACCGACATCGGTTAGGGGACCATTATTATTATCTGTGTACCAAATTTTAACCTTCAGAGGTTTGCGCTGTGTATATCAATCAATTATAGTTTCATTTTATACAAATTGTTTGTCGTCTAGTTAACTATTGAGTCCTTAATCGCGTTCTTTTTTTTCGTTTTTGCGGCAAACCCGTGCGAACTGGCACATGCGCAATGCGCTCAAAGATGTCCGCCGCACATTCGCGTTTAAGCATTTCTTAGCGCAGCTCTCTATTTACTATTACGACAAGATCTTGACAGTTCGCACGTGCTTACTGCGAAATGAAAAAAAAAGAACATGAATAACGACCCTGATCAGGGTGATCAGTTTGTTTCGCATTGCCTAATAGCTGTGTTCGATCACTCAATAAGACAATTAAAATATGAGCATGGAAACATAAAGTTCGTGAGAATATTCACACGTTTCATCAAGAATGCGTCGTAAAATGTGTAATTTTGTACAAAATTAATCGCTTCAGAAGAAAATAATTTAGTAAAGCACAATGATAGTCGCTTAGAACATCCCTGACTAGAAAAAATCAGGTTGTAAGGAAGAATAGGCTTGTTCCTGGAATAATAGTTCTCTAAATACAACGACAGCTGAAACAGAAACTTAGAGCATAACTTATGAAACGTAATTTATTTGTTTCAAGTTACCACTAAAGAAAGAAAAAAAATCACCCCTGAAACGGATTTATATAAATACTTTGGTATTAGAAAGTAATAGTCCACCTTACTCCGCTCTCTGCATCACACTAAAGTTGACTGGTAGATAATGCCTAAGGCATTAGGTCCGACTTTGTAAAAATGCTATGTGTATTATGTTAAATAAATTAAACTTTAGAACTCTAAATAAATATTACAAAGAAGGGACGGAATCATAGACTTATTTTTTTTTTACTTTGAAATAGGTGCAATGTTTTGGTAGATTTAATTTATGCATAGGTAGGTACTTTATCCACAATTATTATAAAACTACTACTTCTATATTGAAAGTTTGTAATAATAGATGCATGAATGGAAGCTTGTTACTCTGTATAGCTTTATATCCTAATAAATCGCCTACATTTTGACTACATAGAACATCTACGCGGGTGAAACAACGAACAAAAGCTCGAAGGGTAAACCTACTTCATAACCACTGTAGTACCTACTTCAGTAACCAGGGGAAACTGCTAGACTTCTGGGAGTGTTTAGTTTTGCTGGAATGAGAAGAACTGACAAGGAACAAATGTACATATAAAGACTCAACCTAGAGCCTAAGTTATTACAGCCCTATACAAACAAACAAACAAATATCTACTTCATTATTTATCGAAGCTTTGGGGTGATATTGCTCTATAGTGATTGTGTTTACATAGCTCTCTATTGTAAGGGTCCCATTCATTAGTACCGTGCTCAAGTGTATTATCACACCTTTCTATTATTCTATTACACGTAGTATAAGGAAAATTTCATGCCGAATGATTATTATATTTGCAATATACAACACGTCTATCAAGCGTCATAACTCTTCTACATAATTGAGTAAGACTTTTATGCCGGACCATTATTCATTCTGATGTTATTGATTACGTCTCTCTTTGTTACACGTACTCCCACAAGTGTGCGGGAAGGATAGACGATACCGCTTGTTTTTATTACTTGCTTTCATTGCAGTAAATAAACAATTATACAAACAGACATTAATATTCATTTCAATACGTAGAAGTTTACGGTTGGTGTCATTGAAGAATATATTTTCTCTTAGAATATAGAGCAGTGCATTCTGAAAACTATTAAGATTTGTTTAAAATAATGTTTGTATTTGACTTTGAAGAAAGCTAAATAGTACCAACTCATTTGGCCTTAGGTATCAATGTTCTCTGGCCTATACTATTGTAATAAAAATATTAGCTGAGCAAATTTTAGCTTAAGTAAAACGTTACAAAGAGACGAAGCACATGTTGATTATTGACTTTCAGATATAATGTTCTACGATTATGCAAAGTTAATGACCAATAATTTTGACGGTCAGTTCGGAGACGGACATCAAGTTTTTCTTTAAGATTTATTTATAAACCTTGAATTAAGCCAGTCGAGTTCTATAGATTTCAACCTTTTTGCTGCCTCTGTGGCGCGGTGGGAGAGTGTCCGACTGCTACGCGAGAGGTCGTAGGTTCTACTCCCACACGGGATACCACTATGTGTGATCCATACAAAGTGGTGTCCCGTGTCCGTGGCGTTTCATCGGAACAACAATTGTTCCAAGTCTGGATGTACTTTGTGTCCGTGATTTATATGTTTGTAAAGTCCTCCGCGACACAGGGCTTGTACCCTACTGCGGGAGTCGTCTTTAAAAAAAAATCTAAGACTTGATTTGGGAAGATTCAGGATAAAAATTTCAAAATAAAATACTAGAAATGCTTAAATTTGACTTGAAAGTTTTAATTGTAATATTTTATGATTATACAATCATAAAATATTACAATTAAAACTTTATCATTAAAGTTAGGTACTTTTTATCATTGAAAATAACTAAAATTGAAGTGTCTGATGGTAATATCATATATCACCTTTTAAAAAATAATAATAGACTTGTTTACACGCCAGTAGCTAACAAAAATATGTATGACGGAATAAACATAAACCAACGTTCGGACTTTCCACTAACTACACTAAATTGTAATTTTTATTTTTCTAGGACAGCAAAGTTGCCGGCTATTGATAGATGATTCATAAAAACATTAGAAGTGAATGTCGATCATTGTAAACTTGGCTTTAGATGTAATTTCTCTTCGAAGGCATTGACCGCAGACTCCGGTAAGGTAAGTACCGACTAGTCTTGCGATTTCTTCCGTATCTACCTACTATACTAAGTAGGTACCAATACATTTTTGTTGTTGTATACCTTTATAGATGTCCGGTTTGCATCAAACGATTATCGTTGCATGTAAAATTGTTTACCAACTTTTAGAAAATGTTGTTGTTGTGTTTTTTGTTTAATAGTAGCAATAAAATATTATTATTTTAATTGTTATTAAACATAAAATAGTGTTATGTAAAGTAACTTTCTGTGTTTGTTTGTTTGTGCGTTTAGATTTAGATGAACAATGGATTTTGATACAACTTTTATTATAATTAGGTTAATTTTGTTGTCTTTTGGAATGTTTAAAATTATTATATTGTTTTGAATGTGAGGTGGGTGAAATTACTCATTATTTTTTGTACATTAGCAAAATTAATTAATTTAATATTTGGCACGGTATCTAACCCTATAATCACTAAACCTTACCAAGAAACAATATCCATACACTTACGCACAAAAAACAATTTATAAAAAAAATAACAAAAATAAATAAATCACCTTTAAATTGGAAAATCAAGTCACACGCCAAAGTCTCTACGATAAACACACTGGCACTTTTACGCAACGTGTTTGATGATTTTTGTCACTTTTTGGTACCAAAAAATTGTATGTCACTACGCGGTTCACGCGCAGAAACGAATGAGGTAGCCTATGCGCTGGCGCAGTTTTTATCATTTCGTCACGCGGCGTGCGCTCGGCTGCAATTGCAAAGTGGGAGAGGCACTGTTTCTGTCGTTAGGGTACAGGTCAGACTGAGAGCGAGTTAACTAACAGCTTATTGTAATAATGTACAGTAGAGGCTTCAGTAAAATCGTTACTTTTACAACACAATAAGCCGGTATTTTATTAAAATTATTATTTTGTATTTCTTATATCTGGTGAATTATGTGGTTGCTGATGGTATTAGTTGAGTTTTTGGTCAAAAAATCGTTGCTATAACAAGAGAAAACAGTCAAACTTGTAGACAAAAAATTCATGGGTTTTGCACCATGACAATGCGCCTTCGCACAAACATTAATGCTATAATAATGTTTGTGCGAAGGCGCATTGTCATGGTGCAAAACCCATGAATTTTTTGTCCACAAGTTTGACTGTTTTCTCTCTTAAACGTCGCATAATACTCAAATAATATTCTTTATTTACTGCACTACTTTAACCTTTCAGCACCGCGATAGTTAAAGAAAACATGACTTTGACTTTTGATCGGTTTTTTAGTTTGGTCCAGTAGGAATTGGAAATGGAAAGCGCCATTCCGAAGATTGTTGACTAGTGTGTATGTCAAACTCGTAATACCATTACTTGTTACCAGTAAAAATGCGTCTCATGAATGTTGGGTCGGAATTGACTCGTTCTAGTATGTCTTCAACGACTCTTATGCGATTGAGTTTTTTGGGGAAAATTCAGGTCTTTTGGGACTAGCCGAGCGGCACCGTGTTTCATACCCAACTGATTATTTAAAATGGTACGGATTAACTCGTGAGACACAGGAAGTTCAGTGGCTATCTCTCTCCATCTTGAATGAGGGTTTTCAGTCACTATTTTCTTCACTTTTGCGATCTTAACTTTAGTTGAAGATGTTGTATCGTATAACCTATCAGACCGTAGCAAATCTTCCATTACATCTCGACCGCTTTTGAACACTTTGTACCACTCATAAGCGCGTGTTTTTGATAAAGTTGATTCACCTATTGCCTTCTGTAATACTTTATGCATTCTGTAATACTTTCAGGGACTCCAAAATTGCAGAAAATCTCTTTGTTCGATGTTTTTGTCCATTATGAAATTTGCAATACACATTAGATATGATCTAACTAAAAACAGCACTGTATCTAATTTAAATAATAGATGCAAATCAAACTCCAGTTCCACAACAGTCACACAACAACAAAAAAACAAAAATGTAATTTCAAACGTTATACTAAACATTCTCACTTAACTCATATTAAAATACCTATTTGATATTTATAAGTATTATTTTCATTTTATTATAAACTTTTCCAATTAAATTATTTTTAATTTATTTAATTATTAATATAAAATTTATTTGTATTCTTATCTCACTCACAAATACAATCGTAGACAACTTACACAAACTAGGTCCCAGTTTAAAAAAAAAAAACAGCAGCGTCAGGTTTTGACTTTGGTGCAGCTACGAGACGGCCATTTCTTTTAGGAGTTATAATTGTATTTGTTAGCCCGTGGAGACAGTACCTTAATCTACTCCAGTTCCCGTAGGATTAATTAATTAGTTACATTTATCAGTTTTTTCTGTATTTGTGTACCTACTAAAAATTATTGATAAAATCTGTAAATGACAAAACTTATAGCAAAAAGTAGCTTGTTATAAATGTTGATAAACTTACGCGATTTGTACACGAGTCAACAATGTACGGCCGTGGTCACTTGTCTACCCGTGGCCGGCCGGCCGTTGCAATACGGTCGAAACGTCGGGCAATAAACAAGATATTTTACCTTAAATTATTCACGTGATTAAGACCCGTAGTATATATAATTTTATAATGTAGCTTGTTATTTCGTAAATTGCGCGTGTATTACAAACAACTAATAAAATGTATGCTTCAGAACAATAGAGCATAATATTATACTACAATCGCTTACAGTAAAACCACAGCCTAACCAGAGTGCCCGCACAGCTATGCGTCATCGCTATGAAGATATTTGAGAAAAAGTTTACCTCGCTTGTAAATTCTATTACAGTTTTATGGGTTTTATAAAATACTTGCTAGTTAAAATATTTTAACCTAAGCAATTCAGTGTTTGATTATTATGATATTTGTTCAGTACACTAGGTTTGGTAAGGTAAATATTATCAACCAAAAATTCTAAAGTGCGCACGAACAAACAGAAACACGATCAATACAAACATCGAACACTTTGTTCTAACGACCACACCAACGAACATCGAAAGCTGTGTTCGTCGAAAATATTCGTGGCGATCCAATTAAGTTGTTCTGTGCTTGAAGAAATTTGATGATACATTGTTTTTGTTTATAGGCTACTTCATTATCGACCACTTTCAGCAGTGGATCCATCGAGACTAAGGTGTTCGTGTTGGCATTGATATTTTACGTCTACACATACGAACCAAATGTTCTGTGATCGATTTTCGTGTTCACCATATTTTGTTCGTTCGTTCGTACACGATATCGGACCCGCAATCGTGAGGCCGCTGGTTTAATACCGATGTAAGACCACTCCTAACACAACTAATTCCTAACCAAAACCTTGGTGGCGCAGTAGGAGTAAGTACGACTGCTGTGCAAGAGCACGCGGATTCGATTCCAACACGGGACACCACAAAGTGTTGTTTCGTGTCTGGGTGTGTTTTGTGTTTGTGATTTGTATGTTTGAAAATACCCCCCGATAAAGGGCTAGTGTGTATTATAATAAAGCTGAAGTCGTTCAAGATGGAACAGGATTGCTTGTAATGTACGAGCCACATTGCTAAAGGCCTCGGCCTATAGTTATCTTTAAAAATATCGAAAATCAAAATATATATAAGGTCGCGGGTTCAAGTCCCACCTGAGACGAATTTTTCCTTCATACATTTAAAAATAAATAAATAAATAATTTTAAATTACAAAAAGGAATATAATTATGTATTACGTTCTTATTTTTCAATCTTTGGTTATTGGCCATGACGGACACCTTATATTTACCCTCACCTATAAATAAATATTGTATTGATTCTATATTCGTCTTCTGTTATTAGTACGGTAATTCCCCAATGATAACCTCTATGGATTTTTTGTTGTTTACTTAAGTTTTTCCAAAGGACGTATTTCCCACCTCAATTTGTCAGCACTTTTTATAATTATACGTCATACAAGTTTATCATTCAATTATAAATGTATTACAAAATGGTTTCATACAAAAGACATCAACGCGCACATTTTTTCTAATATTATTTTTGTAGGTTTGTGAGTAAAATGACAAAAAGACTACTCATATAAAATTTAATTTATAACCCATTGCATCATCAATATTTTTTAAAACCTTTTAAAAATAAATTATTACCTACCTACCTTTTAATAATAAATATTTGTAAAAAGGACAATAGCTAATTAAAGTATATTTTTTTATCTAGATAATAATTCAAAAAATAAATAAACATTTTTAAGTTGGTGCCATGAATTTTAGTTTAATGTTTAAGGTATCAACTTCAAAATGTTTAATTATTTTTTGTTGTTGTATCAGCAGATGGAATAGCCAATCAATAACATGACCGTTGATACGTGACTGCTTGGCAACGAATTAATAACGTGACCATTGCTTAGTAACCAATCAATAATGTGACAGTTGCGACGTGACACTTTTTTGTGCATACATTCCGTCATCGATTTATAAGACGTTATCACGAAAAAATACGAAGCAGTTGTACCTACGCACACTTACTATAAAATAAAATAAAAAATACATTTATTTCAGACTGTGGTCCATATTTTGTCAGTAAATACATTGTCTTGTGAGCATCTAATTCTATTAACTTAAATTAACTTAACTCAGAAATCTGTCACCATCAGGGGCATCAGGAACGAGGACCTGCGTTCGTGCCAATTCCCCTGTATGGGACAGTCTGGTTTTACGGCAATGACACTCAGGATAGTGTTTCCGCTTCCCTGCACCCTACGCATAAGCGAGGCCACGCGGCGACGCACTGTCACCCCGAACCCATACGTGTGAGCGTTCGCGAAAACTATGTTACCGAGAAGTAGCTTCAGTTATAGTGAACGTTTTATTTGGAACATCTTAGTGTAATGAGACTGTAATAAAATGTCTATACATATTTATTACCTTTCACAAAATAAATATAATACTAAACATAAAAAAGTAGAAATGTGGTTGTGGATAGTAACAAGAAAATAAATCCTAAATATTTTTATTATTTTATTCAGAACCAGAATTTTGTTTTTTATAACTCAGTTGGTTATTACTATTTGCCGTGGCAGTAAAAATGTGAAAGCGTACATTATTTTAAATTACCGCCTGTGTAAATATTGCTTTAAGGTGCTTCCACACAGGTCGTAAGACGTGACAGTAACGATGAGGGTCCTTATTCACTATCTTTTTTTTCGTTTTCTCGTCAAGCTCGCGCTTTTAACTGTCAAAATCTTGCCATAATGGTAAATAGAGAGCTGCGCTTAGAAATGCATCGCGCATGCGCACAGACATCTTTGAATGCACCGCGCATGCGCTAATTCGCGCGGGCTTGCCGCGAAAACGAAAAAAAAAACAAAGTGAATAAGGACCCGGGACTGTGTGCTCTTCTTTAGAAGGTAAAAAATAAAGTCCACATTACTAGTTATCTTTAAAAAAAAATACTTCCCGCTGTCTATCATCCCCTATGTATTAGATCTTCTAAACTAGTCAATGGATTTCGATGCGATTCGATCTGTACATAAAATATAAAAAAAGTACGTTTAAACTATCCAGTAGAAGTTATCTGAACGATAACAAAGATAGTGAAGAAAACTCTATGAGAAGCCGCGGCCGGTCGCTAGTGCAAATGTAAACTGTATCTACATTATTACAAATAACACAGTGCCATCTGTCTCAGATTCGGCGTTCACGTAACTAGCGAGTCCGAAATGTTTCCACAATCGAATAAATCGCAGTCGTTTATATTAATCATCGAGTGAACAATTGACTTGCTATAGAATATTCAATTGATCGAATTAACTTATTCGACTCCTTCTTTCGAATAGGTTTATTCCAAACAATCACGAAGAACTATGGAACGATTGTGAATCTTTGGAATGTGAAAACATCGAATAAATCGCTGCAGTTCCTTAATTCACAAGTCGATTGATCACGAATGACACCAATGCTAACCGAATATTTGACCACAAAAAATCTCTAGTAGATATTTTCTAAACAAATAAAACCCGTACAGTAAATGCAATAAAGTTAGTCGGATTAGTTTAGAAATTTAAGTTTGAATAGAAACCATAGACTACAAGATATAACTATTGAGAAGCATCGAGATGTTTCAACAATCGAAATAATCGAATAAAATATTCCACCATCGCGCATCACTAGGCGTGACAAATACGCCGAATATGTAATCGTTTGGTCTGTTTTCGTTGCACGTTTAAGTTACTGTATCACACTGCTATCACGTCTTACAGCTTGTATGACAGCAGCATTAATGTGCAAATCATTTGCACGATCATTATTCTTTTTAATTTTGCGCTGTTTTTATGTTAATGTATAAACAGTAAATAGAACACAAGCGGGACATTAAGGCTCGCACTGACGATGCATCCATCAATGCAAATGTGAGCACATCTTCTACAAAATTATCGTGAATGTCGGAAACGTATTCCATTTGAATGGACGTCGTCCGGTTTTGGAACTCCAAACGGACGTCGTAGTCCAGTCTAAATAGTCGTATATCACGGCATGCTTATTGAAAGCCGACCGTATTGTTATAATTTTGAGTAGGTACATCCGTAATGCGTCTTTTCAGAAATCTTCCAAATGGAAGTTTCGTCGGTGGCCACCTTAAGATTTCGTTTCTATTGTTTTTGTAATTTTTATTTGACAACTCTAAAAAAGTCATATTGTATGTCTTTCAAAGACTAAAAATCCCATTTGGACAAGGTTTTCGTTTGGAGAAGGTTTTATAATTAATTAACAGAGCTATTGATATAGAGCTATTGAGATAAAACGTTGATTATCGGTGCATTTGCAGTACACTAAATATAGTACTGGACCTGTAGGACCAGGATAGATAAATTACCGATTGCTGATATAAATGCCTGAATCATGTATACAACCCGTCTGTATAAAACTCCCGTTCAAAAACTCCTTGAACCGTTTGTGTACAGCACTCTTGCAATTGCTCCTTGCCGTATTTGAATAGGTCATTGACTCATTCAGTGGTTGAAAATAAAAAAAATACGTACAAATTTTTAAAAGAACAACAAACAAATTACGACAGACAGTTTCTCGTTAGTGTTATATAATTGAATTATAAAAGTATGACTCAGTCGCGGCGTAACACTACACTTTTTTATTGATAATTGTAAATTTATTATACCTTACGTACAATAAATTTAAGTAAGTATAATTAAGTATTTCCTATTTACAAAGGCGGTAGAACTTTTTCTATAAATTGTTTTCACGATAGGTCGACATGCCAATTTTCGATTTCGTAGTACCCACTACCTACAGAAACGTAAGAAAGATTAGAATGAATAAATGCATCCAATAGGAACTGCTTCTGACTAGGATGGCCCGAGCGCTGCGGTGTAGGATGTATACTGTTTTGCCACAAATTAGATAAATATAGATAAGCCGGCTGACGATACAACGAGTGACAACATGCTCATCTATTATTTTTAAACAATGAAATGAAGCGACGAGCAGGTCATGCGCCTGATGGTAAGCGCCATCTAAATCCTTGTTTGGCACCGTGCTTCTCATTTGAGACATTGGGTAGTAAATGTCATTCGAAATTCTTTATTTACTTAGAATGCAAAACAACACTTGTGATATGTCGGGATTCTGCATGTACATGTAAAGTCAGAGAAAAGAACCTGACAATAAAAACTCGCAGCCACTCTTTTCAAATTTTACAATGTTTTTTTTAAGACGTCTCCCACATTGGGGTACAAGCCTTATGTCGCGGGGGACTTTACAAACATACAAGTCATGGACACAAAGTACACCCAATCTCGGAACAATAATGTGTGCATCACACAAAGTGGTGTCCTGTGTGGGAATCGAACCCACGACCTCTTGTGTAGCAGTCGGACATCCTCCGTTTGTGATGTGCACCCGATGTTTGAATGTTTATAAACTTGTTATGGGGGTAAGGTGCTGCCACTAGTATACTATAGGTACACCATGTTAAAGGACTGATGCAAAATAAATTAATAAAAAGATAAATAAAATCGATCTTAGTAGGTACAACATAGTACAACATCTACTTACAACAAGGGTAAGAACTATATGTGCATAAATATTGGCCAAAGTACTGGTAACTAATTATTAAATATAAAATATTCATTCAGATATCGAAAGAAAAGAATGGCCTTTATTCGTCTCGCAGAATCTTTACTTACAAAAATCAAATCATGCCCTTAATCGATTGAACAAATAAGACAAAGTTACAACAAAATTCACCCAAGCAAATAGATTCATTTTTCTTTAACATTTAAATTTTCATCAACTTCTTTCTAAATTTTCTTCACTAACAGACTCATAATACTAACTGGTATCTGATTAAATGCTCTCACAGAAACCAACCAACAAATGAATTATAGGTCAACCTATAAATGAATTATAGGTTTTATGTAGCATAAATGATATTGACCTACTAATTTGTGCTTATTTCTCGTGTTTACCGAATGAACGTCACTATTCTTGTGATATAAATGCATATTTAGTTTAACAAACATAGTGTTTGGAAATATGTACTCAGATGCAACTGTCATAATGCCCATCTCTTTAAATGATGACTACTATTTCGTTTGCCTTTGCTATAGAGGCCTTCAACCGAAACACAGTGATACGTTAACATTATTATTTCACGGAAGTATTACTGACACTGTTGTGGTACCCAAGACGACCTATGGCTGAGACGGTAGGTCTCAGCCATAGGTCGTCTAGTAAAAGTACTCGGTCGAATCGTCAACCGAGATGGCACATGGAGATGGATGTACTATTGGCCAAAAGTCCGGTATACCTCAATTTGGACAAAAATCGCTTGCTCTCTGCATCTACATCATTTCATAAAAATAAGTGATTTGAAAAATAATGACGTCATAATCTACGATTGGAGAGGCCTATGTCCAGCAGTGGACTGCGATAGACTGATGATGATGATGAAACTACGATTTTTTTTTAAAGTGTTGTTATTTTGATTAGTAGGAAAGTAGCTTACTGGCATACCGTCATGGGATTTTGTTTGTATTATGAATATTTTGTGACATGTTAACGTCTTATAAATCGTCTTATAAAAGCACGCACGAAAAAGTGTCACGTTACGCTTTCGATGATAGGCTTAAGTATCAGTCTATCAGCCAATGGCGATTGCAGCCAATTGCGTGAATTGGAACTAAAGCTGTCACAGGCATGGTTGTTTAATACAATGTCATCATTGTTTTCTTATGACGTCATCACATAAAATTATCGTCCGTAAACCGACTTTACAGACAACCATTTTTTCCGAAAATTTTACTAAAGCTTTTTTCCTAAAGTTTTACTGCATCGTTGCGAAAGTCAAAGGTTGTAATGAAATCGTAGGGTATGTTTACACCTAAGCGAATTTCATACAACCTTGTAGGTATAAAATCAAGATAAGGTATTAAACATATATACCTATATACATAGGTCACTCGATAAGTTTTGAGATGCTCGTAATTTAGAAATGGAACGCATCTGTACTATATATTTTTAAAAAGCATATTTATTTTAAAATAGAACGCAAGTAGCCAGGTTGCTGGTTTAAAAAAAAAGATGTTCCAGTCGTTTTACTACAACGGTTCTCGCGTTTTTCTTTGCAACGATAGGGCTTAACCGCAAATATTTGCGTGCTATGATATTGTATGATTGTTAATTTGGTTTAATTGAAAAACTTACCCTTCAACGATTTCAGTCAGCGTTAGGGGAGTCTGAACAGGTTTTAGATGGTTCAGTGAATATAAAAGGAGTAAAACAAACCTCGAAGATGACTAAAGAAGTGGTCGTCCACAAACGGCAGTAGCTGCAGAAAATGTGTAGACTACTGAAATGATGGTGCGAGAATACCCTAGTATTACTTACGTTCTTGGCGTTAGTTCTTTAGTTGGCGTCGTTAGCGTTAGTTTGAGTTAGGAAGCTTTGTTGTCACTGGATCTTGCATTTGCTCTCAGACACTGAAAAACAGGCCCGTTTGGACTGGTGCCGCGAAATGCGTCTACGATTTGAAAACGGAACGTCAAGTCGTGTTTCAGAAATCGTAACAGGCGAAACGTGGATTTATCATTATGATCCGGAAAATCCGGAAAATAAAAGCCAGTTGTCAGTGTGGATTATTTCAGAAGGAAAGTTGCCGATAAAACTGCAAAGACCTCGTAAAGTTATTATTAAAATTGGTGGTTAGTTTAGTTTCTCGCAGCGGGCATGTATCGACAGCAATGTTGAAAATAAGGAAGGAATGAAGGTAGGTATACAACAGTAACATTGCCAGTAGAAAAAGTTTTCCAAGCTCTGCGAGAGAGAAGACCAAAGACTGGGATTCGAGGAATCATGCTGCATCACAACGCTTCGTCACATACGTCCCACAGAACAAAGGCGTTTCTTGAGGAATCTGGTGTTGAAATCTTGCCCCATCCACCGTACAGTCCTGATTTAGCTCCTTGTGTTTTCTTTTTGTTTCCGATAATCAAGAAAAAATAAGTAATTTTTTCGTGTGTCGAAGAGGCCGTGGTCGCATACGAAGTCGCAATTTCGACCTATCGGATCATGACTGGCAAAAGTGTTTTAAAAGTTGGTTTAGGCGAATGGAACTTTGCATAGAGAATTACGGAGAGTATTTCGAAAAAAATTAACATTAACATGTATAGTTTTTTCTTGTCTCAAAATTTATTGAGTTACCTACGTAGTGCAACATCTGATAGTATATGCTATAGATAAGCATCGCAAAGTATGTGTGTTACAAATGTTTCATTATTTTTGTTACTCTTACTCACTTTACTGTTCTAATTAAATACCACAATTGGGTAATTTGATTCCAATTAGTATTTTATTATAATGATTTCTATCTTTAAATTTCATGGCGTAATACTGTTTCTACATCTACTTTCAGAATTCATAATAGTATCCACTTAACCGATGTAGGTATCATCACCTAATTAGAGAGTAGACAACTACGCAGGAAATATTATAGTGCACTCTCCATTCCGTCACTCTCATAGTCCGATGAGACAAAAATCCAACAAGACCGGAGAGAGATTAGGCGCAGGACCGACGGCTTAACGTGCTCTCCGAGACACAGAGGGGTGTGACAGTGTTCGAAAACGGTCATCCATCTATGTACCGACCGTGGCAACATTGCTTAACCTCACTCGGTCACCACTGAATTAGGGACCCCTCTATCTACATATGCGTTATACTTATATATCAATCTAGTCTAGCTTAAAGCTCCAATGCATAGTTTGGCAAATCCGTAAAGCAGTTTTTGTGAGTGTCGTTAACATATTTCTAGCTGCCATAAATCACCATCCATCATCCATCCATCAACATCCATTCGTTTCATACCGCTAACTGCTAGTATCAATTCCAAAGCATTTGCATAATCGCTATTTTTCTTCAAACACAAAAGTGGTTTGTCGACCGTACATTAATATTTCGACATGTTTACTATAAAACGAGCCGCGAATGTAACCGTAATGTTCAGAAAGTGTCTAATAACGGTGAGTCATGTGGTGCTATGTTTCCCTCCCTCCCATTTCCTTGACTGTCAGAGTTAGTTTTCACTAACACACGACATTCGAGGAGGAGAACGGCGTTAATGCTACATAATAAAAGTCTTTGCTTAATTTAAAGATGGTCTAAAGTAGGGATGGTTTTATTGTAACCGAAGTCGGAGTCGAAGTTTTTAAATTTGGTTTGTCGGAGTCAGAATCGGAGTCGTAGGTGGTGGGAGAAGACAAATATGTTGAGATAGGGCTTAAAAAAATAAGATAAAAAAAAAACATTATTCAGTCATATTTAATGTGTGAAGGAAATATTCGCTCGGGCGGGACTCGAACCCGCGATCATAGGAAATCCGTGAGTCTTTTCTTTATACATTTACTATGTATAAATTAACTTAAAAGGGGCAGCCGCCGCACGCCAGATACTTCCTATTAAAAGTCCCATTTAATAGTGTCGGAGCCGAAGTCGGAGTTGGAGGTGTAAAATCAATCGAAAGTTCCGACCTTTTGGAGTCGAAGTCAAAGCTCCGTAACATCCCTGGTCTAAAAATTCAAAATTCTTTATTCACTTAGGATGCCAAACAACTCCTGTAATACGTCGGGATTCTACATGTACATGTAATGCCAAGTTCGCAAACAATAGGTAAAGCCGGAGAAAAGAACCTGGCAATAAAAACTCGCGGCCACTCTTTTCAAATTGCCAATTTTACAATATTTGAATATTTATAAACTTAATATGGGGTAAGGTGCTGCGACTAATAGACTATACACCATGTTAAAGGACTGATGCAAATTGTATTATCAAAAAGTTGAAACATAAGATAAACCAAAATCAACCTTAGTGGGTACAATATAGTAGGAACATCTACTTACAACAAAATTAAAAAGTATGTCAGAGTTGAAGTTTATTATGTCTATTAGATTTTTTTCGAAAATTCAGTTTTCTCGATTATCTTATAACTTTCTATATCTGTTGTCTCATTTGTATCTTTTCACTGTCATTTACTGATTCTTCCAAAAGTTTTATTTGTTTGAATCTGGAGAAAAACCTATGTAAAGTCGTATATAATACCGGGATACAATGGAAACACATCCATACAAACGATTGTACCATGTCGAAACACTATTACTAGCCACTAATGTCAGATTTGCGTTGCGTAGACCAACGTGGTCAGTGGCGGCGCTGGCGCATCAAAGCGAATTGCGAAGCGTTTATGTAGCACATTATGAGACGAGAGATGTTTGAATGTTAATAAACTTGTTATGGGGGTAAGGTGCTGCCACTAGTATACTATACACCATGTTAAAGGACTGATGCAAAATACTTTAGTAAAAAGATAAAATAAAATCAGTCTTAGTAGGTACAACATAGTAGGAGCATCTACTTACAACAAGGGTAAAAACTATATGTCCTTAAATGGTGGCCAAAGTACTTGTAACGAATGATTAAATATAAAGTATTAATTCTGATATCAAAAGAAAGAAAAAAAAATACGATTAAAATTAATCGATTGGACAAATAAGACAAAGTTACAACAAAATTCACCCAAGTAAATAGATTCATTTTTCTTTAACATTTAAATTTTCATCAACTGTACTTCTACGTATAATATGATTGTTGACTACATTTTAGAAATAATTTACTAACAGACTCTTAATACGAACTGGTATCTGATTAAATGCTCTCACAGAAATACCTATATATGAATTATAGGTTTTATGTAGCCTATATGATATTTACCTACTAATTTGTGCTTATTTCTCGTGTTTACCGAATGAACGTCACTATTCTTGTGAAATAAAAGCATATTTTGTTTAACAAACATAATCTTTGCAATTATATACTCAGATGCAACTGTCATAATCCCTATCTCTTTAAATTATGACTACTATTTCGTTTGCCTTTGCTATAGAGGCCTTCAACCGAAACACAGTGATCCGTTAACATTATTATTTCATGGAAGTATTACTGACACTGTTGTGGTACCCCAGACGACCTATGGCTGAGACCTACCGCTAGTAAAAGTACTCGGTTGAAAGAAAAAAATGTCAACCGAGATGGCACATGGAGACGGACGTACTTTTGGCCAAAAGTCCGGTATACCTCAATTTGGACAAAAATCGCTTGCTCTCTGCATCTACATCATTTCATAAAAATAAGTGATTTGAAAAATAATGACGTCATAATCTACGATTGGAGAGGCCTATGTCCAGCAGTGGACTGCGATAGGCTGATGATGATGATGAATCTACGATTTTTTCTTAAAGTGTTGTTATTTTGATTAGTAGGAAAGTAGTTTGCATACCGTCAAGGGATTTTGTTTGTATTATGAATATTTTGTGACATGGTAACGTCTTATAAATCGTCTTATAAAAGCACGCATGAAAAAGTGTCACGTTACGCTTTCGCTAATAGGCTTAAGTATCAGTCTATCAGCCAATGGCGATTGCAGCCAATTGCGTGAATTGGAACTAAAGCTGTCACAGGCATGGTTGTTTAATACAATGTCATCATTGTTTTCTTATGACGTTATCACGTAAAATTATCGTCCGTAAACCGACTTTACAGACAACCATTTTTTCCGAAAATTTTACTAAAGCTTTTTTCCTAAAGTTTTACTGCATCGTTGCGAAAGTCAAAGGTTGTAATGAAATCGTAGGGTATGTTTACACCTAAGCGAATTTCATACAACCTTGTAGGTATAAAATCAAGATAAGGTATTAAACATATATACCTATATACATAGGTCACTCGATAAGTTTTGAGATGCTCGTAATTTAGAAATGGAACGCATCTGTACTATATATTTTTAACAAGCATATTTATTTAAAAATAGAACGCAAGTAGCCAGGTTGCTGGTTTAAAAAAAAAGATGTTCCAGTCATTTTTACTACAACGGTTCTCGCGTTTTTCTTTTTCAACGATAGGGCTTAACCGCAAATATTTGCGTGCTATGATATTGTATGATTTTTAATTTGGTTTAATTGAAAACTTACCCTTCAACGATTTCAGTCAGCGTTAGGGGAGTCTGAACAGTTTTTAGATGGTTCAGTGAATTTAAAAGGAGTAAAACAATCCTCGAAGATGGCTATAGAAGTGGTCGCCCACAAACGGCAGTAGCTGCAGAAAATGTGTAGACTACTGAAATGAAGGTGCGAGAATACCCTCGAATTACTTACGTTGTTGGCGTTAGTTCTTTAGTTGGCGTCGTTAGCGTTAGTTTGAGTTTGGAAGCTTTGTTATCACTGGATCTCGCGTTTGCTCTCAGACACTGAAAAACAAGCCCGTGTGGATTGGTGCCGCGAAATGCGTCTACGATTTGAAAACGGAACGTCAAGTCGTGTTTCAGAAATGGTAACAGGCGAAACGTGGATTTATCAATATGGAACCGAAAAATAGGAGCCAGTCGTCAGTGTGGATTATTTCAGAAGGAAAGTTGCCGATAAAACTGCAAAGACCTCGTAACGTTATTAATAAAATTGGTGGCTAGTTTAGTTTCTCGCAGCGGGCATGTGTCGACAGCAATGTTGAAAATAAGGAAGGAATGAAGGTTTATAACAGTAACGTTGCCAGTAGAAAAAGTTTTCCAAGCTCTGCGAGAGAGAAGACCAAAGACTGGGATTCGAGGAATCATGCTGCATCACAACGCTTCGTCACATACGTCCCACAGAACAAAGGCGTTCCTTGAGGAATCTGGTATTGAAATCTTGCCCCATCCACCGTACAGTCCTGATTTAGCTCTTTGCGATTTCTTTTTGTTTCCGATAATCAAGAAAAAATAAGTAATTTTTTCGTGTGCTGAAGAGGCCGTGGTCGCCTACGAAGTCGCAATTTCGACCTATCGGATCAAGACTGGCAAAAGAGTTTTAATAGTTGGTTTAGGCGAATGAAACTTTGCATAGAGAATGAAGGAGAGTATTTCGAAAAAAAATAACATTAACATGTATAATTTTTTCTTGTCTCAAAATTTATTGAGTTACCTAAGTAGTGCAACATCTGATAGTATATGCTATAGATAAGCATCGCAAAGTATGTGTGTTACAAATGTTTCATTATTTTTGTTACTCTTACTCACTTTACTGTACTAATTAAATAGCACAATTGGGTAATTTGATTAAAATTAGTATTTTATTATAATGATTTCTATCTTTAAATTTCATGGTGTAATACTGTTTCTACATCTACTTTCAGAATTCATAATAGTATCCACTTAACCGATGTAGGTATCATCACCTAATTAGAGAGCAGACAACTACGCAGGAAATATTATAGTGCACTCTCCATTTCGTCACTCTCATAGTCCGATGGGACAAAAATCCAACATGACTGGAGAGAGGTTAGGCGCAGGACCGACGGCTGAACGTGCTCTCCGAGGCACAGGGGGGTGTGACAGTGTTCGAAAACGGTCACCCATCTAAGGACCGAAAGTGGCAACATTGCTTAACCTCGCTCGGTCACCACTGAATCAGGCACCTCTATCTATATATGCGTTATACCTATATATCAATATAGTCTATCAGCTTAAACTCCAATGCATAGTTTGGCAAATCTGTAAAGCAGTTTTTGTGAGTGTCGTTAACATATTTCTAGCTGCCATATATCATCATTCATCATCCATCCATCACCATCCATTAGTTTCATTCCGGTAACTGCTAGTATTAATTCCAAAGCATTTGCATAATCGCTATTTTTCTTCAAACACAAAAGTGGTTTGTCGACCGTACATTAATATTTCGACATGTTTACTATAAAACGAGCCGCGAATGTAACCGTAATGTTCAGAAAGTGTCTAATAACGGTGAGTCATGTGGTGCTATGTTTCCCTCCCTCCCATTTCCTTGACTGTTAGAGTTAGTTTTCACTAACACACGACATTCGAGGAGGAGAACGGCGTTAATGCTACATAATAAAAGTCTTCGCTTATTTTGTAGATGCTCTAAAGTAGATGCGCTATTTTCAAAGTATGTGTGTTACAAATGTTTCATTATTTTTGTTACTCTTACTCACTTTACTGTACTAATTAAATAGCACAATTGGGTAATTTGATTAAAATTAGTATTTTATTATAATGATTTCTATCTTAAAATTTCATGGTGTAATACTGTTTCTACATCTACTTTCAGAATTCATAATAGTATCCACTTAACCGATGTAGGTATCATCACCTAATTAGAGAGCAGACAACTACGCAGGAAATATTATAGTGCACTCTCCATTTCGTCACTCTCATAGTCCGATGAGACAAAAATCCAACATGACTGGAGAGAGGTTAGGCGCAGGACCGACGGCTGAACGTGCTCTCCGAGGCACAGGGGGGTGTGACAGTGTTCGAAAACGGTCACCCATCTAAGGACCGAAAGTGGCAACATTGCTTAACCTCGCTCGGTCACCACTGAATCAGGCACCTCTATCTATATATGCGTTATACCTATATATCAATATAGTCTATCAGCTTAAACTCCAATGCATAGTTTGGCAAATCTGTAAAGCAGTTTTTGTGAGTGTCGTTAACATATTTCTAGCTGCCATATATCATCATTCATCATCCATCCATCACCATCCATTAGTTTCATTCCGGTAACTGCTAGTATTAATTCCAAAGCATTTGCATAATCGCTATTTTTCTTCAAACACAAAAGTGGTTTGTCGACCGTACATTAATATTTCGACATGTTTACTATAAAACGAGCCGCGAATGTAACCGTAATGTTCAGAAAGTGTCTAATAACGGTGAGTCATGTGGTGCTATGTTTCCCTCCCTCCCATTTCCTTGACTGTTAGAGTTAGTTTTCACTAACACACGACATTCGAGGAGGAGAACGGCGTTAATGCTACATAATAAAAGTCTTCGCTTATTTTGTAGATGCTCTAAAGTAGGGATGTTACGAGGTGGAGGTGGTTTTATCGGAACCGAAGTCGGAGTCGAAGTTTTTAAATTTGGTTTGTCGGAGTCAGAATCGGAGTCGTAGGTGGTGGGAGAAGACAAATATGTTGAGATAAGGCTTAAAAAAATAAGATAAAAAAAAAAAACATTATTCAGTCATATTTAATGTGTGAAGAAAATATTCGCTCGGGCGGGACTCGAACCCGCGATCATAGGAAATCCGTGAGTCTTTTCTTTATACATTTACTATGCATAAATTAAATTAAAAGGGGCAGCCGCCGCACGCCAGATACTTCCTATTAAAAGTCCGATTTAATAGTGTCGGAGCCGAAGTCGGAGTCGGAGGTGTAAAATCAATCGAAAGTTCCGACCTTTCGGAGTCGAAGTCAAAGCTCCGTAACATCCCTGGTCTAAAAATTCAAAATTCTTTATTCACTTAGGATGCCAAACAACTCCTGTGATACGTCGGGATTCTACATGTACATGTAATGCCAAGTTCGCAAACAATAGGTGAAGCCGGAGAAAAGAACCTGGCAATAAAAGCTCGCGGCCACTCTTTTCAAATTGCCAATTTTACAATATTTGAATATTTATAAACTTGATATGGGGTAGGGTGCTGCGACTAATAGACTATACACCATGTTAAAGGACTGATGCAAATTGTATTATCAAAAAGTTGAAACATAAGATAAACCAAAATCAACCTTAGTGGGTACAATATAGTACAACAAAATTAAAAAGTATATCAGAGTTGAAGTTTATTATGTCTATTAGATTTTTTTCGAAAATTCAGTTTACTCGATTATCTTATAACTTTCTATATCTGTTGTCTCATTTGTATCTTTTCACTGTCATTTAGTGATTCTTCCAAAAGTTCTATTTGTTTGAATCTAGAGAAAAACCTATGTAAAGTCGTATAAAATACCGGGATACAATGGAAACACATCCATACAAACGATTGTACCATGTCGAAACACTATTACTAGCCACTAATGTCAGATTTGCGTTGCGTAGACCAACGCGTGGTCGGTGGCGGCGCTGGCGCATCAAAGCGAATTGCGAAGCGTTTATCTAGCACATTATGAGACTCTTTGAGGTTGAGGAATAATGAAGGCGTTATGACAAAAACTACCGACATTTTTAGGTTTGTGGTGGATTTTTTGATGCGAACAATTTTAGGAGAAATTAGGACTTGCGGTATTTATAAGCTAAGTCGTGGATTGTATATTAGTATCTAAGTTAATTGCTTTGGCTGGGGTCGAAATAAAAATAAACAGTTAAGTAAAAATGTTTTACGCCTCGTAAAACTCCTCTTAATGTGATATTTCAGTAATATTTCTAGAAACTTGGCAGCAATGCCATTCAATGTGCTTAGTTGACTAGTTTTAAACCAAGTTCAAAATTTTCCAACGCAACGTTTGAAATTTTTCAATTGTTTTTCATGTTCTAATTGACTAATTGAAACATTGTACCGCTTGTCAACTAGCCAATCGGGACAAAAATGTCTAAACAATAGCAATGATTATGAGACACCGGGAGACATCTTTTACCCGAATGGTCGCATTCGGGTATGAAGGGTAATATTTTTAAGCGTATGTACCACTCACCTATATAAGTAGTTCTAGTACGCTAGACTGGCCACCCCGTTCAAAGACCTCCAACGTTGAATTTAATATTCTCAAAAAACCACATTCGTAAAACACCACATTCGCAATACACGATATTCCCAAAATATCATATTCTCATAACATCATATTCTCAAAATATCATGATCTTATAAGACATTCGCAAAACATCATATTTTCAAGTGTTTTACGAATGTGGTCTTTTGAGAGCATGATATTCAGCGATGGAGGGGATTAAAGTGACAGCAATTTGAAATGCCGAATCAAATGACCGTCCTATGATTTGTTTTTTGACAGTTAAGACAAATGACCATTGTTGTTATCCTTTTAACACAAGTATAGACATGAATTTGATTTTCTCAAATGACCATCTAAATGCCAAAATCGAATGTAAGTATTGTTTTTGTTGACGGTAGCCTGCCCAGTGTACCTACTATTAAAGAGGTCAATGGTATGCACAGTCGGCCAAAAATATCGCGTACCACCCTACGATTCAACTTCATTTGCACGTCATAAAACAACGAGGTTGATTTTCCCTTGAATTAATATATTGACAGTTGGTAAGCTCAGCCTTAATGCTATTTTAGTTTCGCAGAACGTTTTGTCAAAAGTGGTAGACCACTTTCTTGGCCGACTGTATATGTCTTGTGATTAATAACATACTATTATTATCTTAGCTGCTTTACATTACACTTATAACCTTCGTAATATAATTTTTGAAAAAAAAAAAAAAAAAACATATGATTTACCACACATCTGAGAGACCCCGGAGTAAAATCAATGTTTCTTTATTAGGTTTAGGGCTTAAATCCATCATAATTCCAAAAACAAAGTGATTAAGGGTTGATATATCAAATATTTTCCAATATTGATATTACAAAGTTATTTAGTGTAATGTAAATAAGCCACGAGTGGGAGGGTTATTAGTACCTACATTACAAATCACCCTGAAAAATAATAATAAATCTTTATTTTAGTAAAAGGTTTATACAATAAGTGTGCAAGCCCTGATTCCCAAACTAGCGTAAGCTGTATGCCAGGAATTAGTACTCGTATATATGAATGTAACTGTGTCCATTTCTTTGGCATGACTTACGGTCTATAAGTACTTATGGCTAGACACATTACTTTCATGTGACGTGTCATTAAATTGGTCTCCATTGTAGATGTTTACTTTGAACAGTCAAGTTTGCGTTTTCATAATAATCTCTTGTAACGAATCGGCTTATGTATTTCAAATATGCCCTTTCCATCTTAAATTCTTAGTTACATAGTCTTAACTAACTCTAACTTTCCAATTTCATATGAATAATTCTTATGTACCTACATTATGAAATAAACGGTATAAACTGAATCTGTCTAATTAGCGAAATTATATGTACAGTAATTAGTTTTAGAGTAATTAATTTCGACACAGATGCACATACCATATTATTTTTATAAATTGCTAATGATGTTTAATTAAAATTATAATGTAATAATAACTATAAATTTTTGCCCTGCATTTAAGATTGGAGATAATCAGAAATCGGGTAATGGGATGCATATTATCCTAAAGTTCAGGTGTTGGCTATTAAGGAATGCACTTTTTATCGAAATTCTCAATGTTCAATACTTGACAATAGCTGTGAAAAAAGTTAGTTGTTACATCCTACAACCACTCAAAAGTATTAAATAAATACATTTAAAAAAAAATCGTCTGCACAAAAAAGATGGAAACAAAATCCCCTATAGAATAATATAATTTCATGCAGTCGGAGACACTTTACTAAATTAATCGAGATTCATTAATGCCTCCGACCTCATAAAATTATACAGATAATTCTGTATCTGTCTGGATCTTGTTTCCATCTTTTTGTGCAGGCGGGTTTTTCATTTATTTTCTTTGTATTTTATTTATGTGTTAAACGTTTATTTTGTTGCGATTTGGACAATGATTAGGTAATTTAAGTTTTTTTTTATTTACTACTCTACCCTTCCTTTAACACTCTACATACACATTGCACAAATACTTGAATGAGAAGTTAAAATTTGATCTAATAATTGAACATCTGATTGGTAAAGCAATCCCGACATCCCGGGATTTAATTTTTAATAAAAATGTTCTCAGGAGGCGCTTCCATAATATGTAAGCTAAAATTTTCTTTAGGTAAATTTCCATCCGATTATTCGATCTCTAGTGATAACAAACAATTATTTTGAAAATAGCTGTGGACGTCGTCTAACTATGTAAAAAATACGAAGAAGTTAATAACCTTAGGGTCGAAATATTTCATCATCATCATCATCAGCCTATCACAGTCCACTGCTGGACATAGGCCTCTCCAATTGCACGCCACTTTGTTCTATCTTCGGCTTCTCGCATCCAGCTCCTGCCAGCCGAAATATTTACCAGTTCTCTAAACTTAAAATCTTCTTTTGCATAATATGGGTGTAAAAGTTGTTAAATAAGCATGATTTACCCTCCAGGATATGTTGGACCAAGTGTCAGAATGTCCAAGAAGTCATGTTGTCCGTATCTTATCAAGACTGTTAGTCAATATGTACAAGTCTCTGAGTGTCCAAGAAGTCATTACGTCCAGATGTTATACAAACCATTAGTCAAAATGTACAAGTCTCTGAATGTCCAAGAAATCGTGTAAAGTCCAGATGTCATAAAGTCCATATGTTAATATGTACAAACCTCTGAATATTCATAAAGTGTAATGCATACATAGCTAGTACGCGGGAAATTTCGCTGCAGCTTTCTGCGAGGATGTGCAATAGCAAGAAAGAGGCTGCGGAAAGAGAAAGGATGAGGACCAGCATTGTTCCATCTTGCAGAAGCCGCACAGTTCGTTAAAGGGCAGAAATGGATCTTCGCCCCCCTTGATCGTTAGTTTGGGAGCGACACGTAGAACAGCCTGTCATTTTCAAACTAGTAGAGATTTAAACACACGTAAAAATGTCCTAAATCATTCAAAATTAAAAACATTAAATATTTAGTCATTACATTTAAAGTATTTGCCTCCAGCACCACGTTTTCTGTAAGCAAGACAAAATAATAGGCCTTGATAAAAGAACGTCACAAATATGGACCAAAACTGCCTCCGTGGCGCGGTAGGAGTGCATCCGACTGCTACGGGTTCGATCCCCACCCAGGATAAAACGGAACAAATAGACGCAATTACAATGGCTGTGGAAAGCGCTTCCTGCTGACTTTTTCCAAAAGACTAATGGGTTCTTCAAAAGACAAGAAATACATTTTGAACCCCTAATGTTATCGCAGCCCGAGCAGTCCCGTTTGCTACCGTTGCCGTGGTATAAACCATATAATAAAAAAACCATAGACTATCAATTATCGGTTCGATAGAACTCTAGTTCGTTACGCTTTGCAGTCGCATTTGTAATTCTATTGAAGTGGAGCAGTATGGTAACGTGTTTAATATTGATTATCGGTAAATACCTCTTTTATATAGTTATATACTAGGTGATGTTTAAACATTTACGTTCAGAACCAATGACGTTATAAGTAATGTAGATAGGTTACTTATACAACATACGATCTTATAAACGGCAAACTAATGCAGACATAAATAAGCTACAAATATATTGCAATGTCCACACTATTACAAAAGTAGGAAAGCATGTTTTTTTTTATTTTTATTCTATTTTATTTATTTATCTTCTTGGACACAAAATTTGTACAAAGGCGGACTTAATGCCTCAAGGTTCATTTCCGAGCATCGCGGCCAATCGCGAGCCGCTCGCGGCTTACGACAAGCGGCTGACGCTCGCGGCCGATGAGACAATATTCACAGTGCACGCGCAGCCTACGACAGTCGTCGGCCGCGAGCGTCAGCCGCTTGTCGTAAGCCGCGAGCAGCTCGCGATTGGCCGCGATGTTCGGAAATGAACCTTTAGGCATTATCTACGAGCAAATCTTAGGGTTTTATCACGAGCGAGAAAGAGAATAATGTAGTACTTTATTAAAAACCGTTGACTTTGTTGATATATGTTCTGAAATGATACTAATCTTGCACTATGACCAAACATTTCAACGGTCGGCATCTGTTTGTCAGAATTTTCTTCAAGTTTTACTAATGCAGCTTCAGCTTAGCTTAAGTACGCTCTATAGATGTCAGCCTAAGTGAAAAGACGAGCAGGTCGTGAGCTTCCCGCTAGCCCATGACAGTAACAATATCACCAAATTTTTCGTTTGGCAAAAATCTGAATGTTACCGCACTGCGTTCCTTATTTTAGAAATTCGTTCGTAAGTCTCATTTCCCAGTAATTTCAACAATGTCCTCCAAACACGATCATGTGTTCACATCAATATTTCACGGAAGAACTGCCTCTGTGGCGCGGGAGTGCGTCCGACTATTACGCAAGAGGTTGTGGGTTCGAGTCCCATACGGGATACCACTTTTTTTTTTCTTTTTTTTTTTTAAAAAGACAACTCCCGCAGTAGGGTACAAGCCCTGTGTCACGGGGGACTTTACAAACATACAAGTCACGGACACAAATTACACGGACCAGACCCGGAACAACAATTTGTGGATCACACAAAGTGGTGTTCCGTGTGGGAATCGAACCCACGACCTCTTGCGTAGCAGTCGGACACACTCCCACCGCGCCACAGAGGCAGTCAAAACTTTGTATGATCCACAAATTGTTGTTCCGAGTCTCGGTGTACTTTGTGTCCGTGATTTGTACCTTTGTAAAGTCCCCCGCGATACAGGGCTTGTACCCTACTGCGGGAGTCGTCTTTATTTAAAAAAAAAATAACGATATTGACCCACCAAGACCAATGCCAACGGCTAAGAACTACCGCCATTTAAAATTTGTTTCCAGTTAGAAGAGATGACTGACTACACGTCTTTATCTTGTCTTTAGGTTACGGCTTTGCTGTTTGTCCTGCACCTAATAAAACACCTAATTAAATGGAGTAGTGTACACAATGTACATACCGAATTTTTCCATTAAAAGTTTTAAAAACATTATGTGTACGATTTCTACGGCAGTGGTCTGATTACAATCCAAGGCGGATGTGTATGATGTAACGCCGTTGCTAAATTTGGCGGTAGAGCAATAAACAACGGTCTACTGTTTTTCATTGGTGTGACCATGGGTTTACTAAAAGTGGGATAGATCTGACCTATTATCCTAGTTTCAAATTTTCAACCAGACTTTTTGACAATTTGGTCTAGAACTATGATTGCTTGCGTTTTCTCCTGTTGAGTTGGATAACAGTTTGGCAGAAAGTCACCGAACCAAAACCTAATATAAAACGAGTGTGATTCATGCGATTATTACGGATTTAATGCTATCTTAGGAATAATCGTGATTGCGAAGTGTGATGTGGCTAGAGTTATTTATTATACGTGATCGGGTTGGCTCGCTAGGATCGACTAAGTTTGGATCGGAAATGTTTTTTCCTAAAATGTTCAAATTTCCTAAATATATAGAGCCTCTCGGTAGTGCAGAACTAGAACATTGGAGTCTGTGCAAATTTGTACAGCATATTGTAACGTCATAATTTACGTACTTAGATACATGTATTACTGTTAGAAGTTTTAATATTCGTTTCGTGTTTCATTTCTTCGAATTACTTTTGAACAAATCTAAGAGCAGTTGATCGACTAATCAAGCAACTAGTCCAGTGGGTGAAAATCAGTGTTTCTTTTTTATGGTCATCCTACATTCCTTTACTAGTGCGTGACGCGCCGCGTGCGCAACGTTTACAATTCGCAGCCGCATATATTTTATTTTTCTTCTGTTTACTCCTGAAACTAATTCACCAAGCAATTTTCACTCTCATGATAAACATGGATGACTGATATCGCGATTAAACTTAACCTATATCCTTCCCCATTGAGAAAGTTACCGACATAGCACGCTGGCTGAAGTGGCAATAGGCTGGCCATATTTGCCAAAGGACCGATGGCTGATGGAGCAAAGGAGTAGTAGTAGAGTGGAGACCGCGACTTGGTAAACGGAAGGTAGGATGGCACCCAGATGACCTAAAGAAGGTTGCTGGGATGGACTGGATGTGGAAGGTAGAGGACTAGAATCTCCCCCTTTTAAAATTTATTAGACACTAGTTTTCATCGGCTTCGCTCGCGTGGATGTCGGTTATCGCGATAAAAGTTATCCTATGTCCTTCCTTGGGACTCAAACTATCTCCATACCAAATTTCATCTAAATCGGTTCAACTGTTTGAGCGTGAAAGCGTAACAGACAGACAGAAAGAGTTACTTTCACATTTTTAATATTACTAGCTGTCCCGCGCAACTTCGTCTGCGTAAATTTTCCCCTTTTTTTTATAATCCTATGTTACTTCTTATACCTACCTCCAAGAAAATGTGTACAAAGTTTCATGATGATCGGTTGAGTAGTTTTTGCGTGAAAGCGTAACAAACAAACTTACATTCACATTTATATATTAGTAGGGATAGTATGGAAAGTATGGAATATGGAATAGTATGGATTTGGATAATTTTCATTATTATTTTTAAAGAAAGAATGTTTAAGAACGTTTGTGTTGTATGTATACCTACTAATAATTTTTATTTTTTGGTAATAATCAACTTCGATTTTATTTATAGTTTTTCTCTCGCACCTTCGCACTTGTGTTTAAAGTGTAATCTTAACTAGGCGCATTTTTGTATTCGTATTATGTAAGAACTATCCTTCCTCCCTATTATAAGAAAAAATAAGACATTGTCGCCCCTACCCCTAAATTTACGTCTACGTACGTAAGAAATGAATGGCCCATTATTACTAGCATTTTCATAAAATAAGTGCAAAATTTATCATCGTTAGTAGGTAGATACAGTCATTATTATGAACGTTAAAAAAAATAAAATGATTGTGCCAGTAAATTTTTAATTGGTCACGAAATAAACGAGATCATGCTACTAAGAATACAGTACCTATATATCATATATAGTGTTGTTAAAGCTTTGCAATTTGTAGAAAATATTCAATTTTATACAAGCTATTATAAAGTTATCTGCAAGAATTACGTCTTGATCAATCTCAGAAAACTAAAAAAATCCACACTAACCTGTACCATTTCATAAAAATCATCACCAAATATGCTAGGTAATAACAATTTATACATGGGGCACTTAACCCGATACTAATCACGGCACATTTGCCAATATTCAGTGTAATACGCCACCCTGGACCCTAACAGAAAAAGTAACAAATCGGATCGTAATTGTAGACATTATAAAACTTTATGAAGATAATTAAAAAAAAAACTTTAAAAAAGGGGCAGGTACTTTATTACGGAGATGAAAATAAATGCAAAATAAATTCACAGTGTGGTAATTATCTTTTAGTATTTTTTTCTCATAAGGCCAGGGGCTTAAACAAGGTACTCGTACATTCGTTTTCTAGCAAATTAGCTTACGCCTACAAGAGGTCGATTCCAAAGATCTAATGATCTAATGTCTATGGTCTCCACCGCAAATGTCAAATTCTTAAAAAATAAATCCGCCATTTTATTTAATTGACGTAGAGACCAGGACTGCACCATGACCTCACAAAGTTGACCACTCTCTAGAAAAAGATAACGCTACTCTGTGGACAATACCTGTCAAATGCCGCACGATTTTTTTCTCTCTTTCACGCTTTGCAGTCAATATTTACTTTTTACCCGACTGTAAAGAAGGGTTACGTTTTTCGCGCGTATCTTGTATGTATGTATGTATGTATGTAATATTATTTATTACCTGATATCCCACTGAACGGATTTATGCAATTAAGACGTCGTTAGATTTGTCTTGATTCGCCAAGTGTTCTTAGATATATGACGTCTGAAAAAAACAAACATGGCTGTGAGATATCAAAATAAGGCAGTGTGAAAAAAAAGGTGGGTATTTAGGTTGTACAGACACAGCTGCTTTACTATCTTATAATGATGTAGCAAAGAAGTACTGAAAAGAATGTTTCAATATTGTTCTGGATTGTTTCAATTATACTTATGTGCAATTTATAGATAAAAGAAATATATGTCCGTCCGTCGCACATGTCTATTAAACGATGCAAATACCTGGCAAATCACTGCGGTGAACGTTCTAATGAGAACTGAGAGTACAGTCGAGCAAAATAGGTTTGACAGACAGCATTTATATTTTTTAATTAGAAGACGAACAGGCGCCCTAAGCTAGTTCTATTTTTAGCGGCAAAAAAACGCTTTTGACATTAAATTTATAGATGATTTAACCTCTCAATGAAAACTACGACACGTGAAACAAAAAAATTGTTATTTATTTAAAACGGCTGAATCGATATACATCACATTTAACTAAGAACCAGGTTGTTTAAATACGCTCTCGAATATAAATATAGTTGATTAACTTGATTTGTACACATTATGAAAATATATACGGGTACACTGTCTACCCGTGACCACGGCCGTTGCAATACGGTCGAAACGTCGGGCAATAAACAAGGTATTTTACCTTAAATTATCCATGCGATTAAGACCTGTAACATATATATTTTCATAATTTAAAGATAGTTTTTTATATTATAATCGTGCAACGCGAAAATCTTAATGGTAATAGAAAAACTTTTTTAATCCATGGTTCCGAGTCTGAGTGTTCTTCGTGTCCGTGTTTTGTATCTTTGTAAAGTCCCTCGCCATACTTGTACCCTACTGCGGGAGTCATCTTTCCTTTTATTTACTTGACGTTTCGATCGAATTGGACCGATCGTGGTCACCTTTAAATAATAATTATGTCTACTAAGTATAAAAATCGCGAAAATTTAAAAACAATAATGTCAGAAATTATTTATAAATGTTCTGTCGATGAATGTACTGAGATTAGAAAGTACGTACACCGCGGTCCGCTTGTCTCGCGGCGGATCAGCGCTCATTACCCCGACTGTTACTTTTGTACGAGCCGCTGGTGAATTCACACTAATGCTGTTTACGGAATACGACTGACTTACGATGTGTTACCTGATGCTTAGTGATTGGCTGCCTGGGTGTAAATTAATAATAGTAATAAAAAGTAATTAAAAAAATAACAGACTTTTAGTCCAAATCTTACGATTGGGTGATTTCGATTTCCGACTTCAAAAAAATGTAGGGTAATTTCGTGTATATATAAGTTTTATTTTATTATTTGTAGTTAACTTTTGAAGTCTGTTTCATTTTTTTAAATCATTTTTAATTTTTTAATTTTAAGTTTTTACGTAACTAAATAATATTTCTTATACCTAAGTACTAGTTGACCAAGGTTTTGAAATGTTTTTCATTTGAAATTTCCTCTAAAAATGGCATGTTGGTATAGTGGTCAGACGAAGTGGCTCGGGTCAGTTAGTGGTCAATAATGTGTCAATGTGACAAAAAGAAATACATACTGTAAAGATCACAAAACATTGATATCTACTAGAGTAAAGATTTACTTATAATAATATACCTTCAGTATAAACTGTAAAGATCGCAGAACATTGATGCCTTTTAAAGATTTACTTAAAATAATATTATATACGTTTTATTTATATTATATAACCTTAATTTAACAGCGATCACCAACCCGCTCGCCAAGCGTGGTGATTATGGCAATTACCCCCAGGATCTACATACTAGTAGGTTCTACTGGGGAGACCCGTGCCCAGCAGTGGGCCATCATATGGGTTGATATGATATGATGATGATATGATGAATTGACTGAGACTTCTAAAGTGTATATTATATATTCTATACGTGGATTGGGATTGCGTGATTTTCACATTATGATGATTTAATAATAATAATAATAATAATAATATATACTTTATTGTACACCAATATAAAAAAACAAAGTATACATCGTATAATAAAAATGTACAATGGGCGGCCTTATCGCTAAAAGCGATGTCTTCCAGGCAACCTTTGGATGGACAGAGACATAAATACACGAATTAGGTAGGGGTAGTGTACAGCGTGATATTAATTTATAGTTATCAAGGACTACAACGACAAGAAAATATACAACGAAGAGAAAATATAGGTAATTATTAATAGAGAGATAGTGATCCTTCATCATTTTTTTAAACGATGCCAACGATTGGGCTCGTCTTATAGTTAGAGGCAGTGCATTCCATAGTCTTGCTGCCTCGACAGTAAACGACCTATCATAGAATTTTGTGGAATGCGCTGGAATTTCTAACCTCAAATCCTCCGATGACCTAAGGAATCTGGAATGAGTGTCATAAAGGAACTTGAAACGTTCTTTAAGGTACGAGGGAGTAAAAGGATTAAAGAGTATACTATACAGTAATGAGAGAATGTGAGTATTCCGACGAAGGCGTATTGGGTGATTGCGTGATTTATTAAGGCTTCTAAACAAAATGTTTGTATATTTTACAGCTAAAGCTGCAAGGTTCGATTCACACGCAGAATAATTCTTTGTGTGATAGCTGTGTCTGGGTTATCTCAATATACACTGTGAAGTCATATCAATAACCTAGTTTATAACACCGGCTCTACTCTGTTGGCTCCAACGTCGGTCCCAGCTCGTCCAACGTGTGGCTCTAGAAAATAGCATTGACATAAACGTTGGGACGAGCGTTATTGTAGATCAAAAGTTGGACTGGTGGCTTTGGGACCGACGTTGGAGCCAACGAGTGAAGCCGGCGTTAAAAATACGAGTTTAATAAAATATTATCAAGTCATTTTTAGAAAATAAAGATATCATTCCTAGTTTTACACCACCCAAAATAGAAGGGTAGACGTCAGTAGTCTCGTCCATCGTCGTCGGTTATCAGATAAGTAAAAGTCGATGTTCCACCTCTCTGAATATTTTATTAAACTGACAGTTTTTATAGACTATGTTCAAGATATTGAGTTCAAATTTTTCGGCTCCAAAACGATTACCAAATCACAGTATATGTATTATTTCTTCCTTTAAATTGACTTGACAAATTGTCCTATCCTGTCATATTGTCTATGCAAAACCTTAGAATAACAAACAATAGTTCAAATACAGTCATTTCAAGAAAAGTCGTTCAGTATAAAAAGCTTGGGCCTTTCATTCAGTGCACTTACAATTCTAACAGAATGGCCTTTCACTGAACGCATTATTATAGATATGTTTAAATTGCACTTATTTAGTTTTGTTATTCTCGGCACTATGACAGCTTAATTTTTGGTTTGTGGTCACAATATGTGTCAGTATTTGGAGCAGAATATATTACGTTTCTTTTGTAAAAAGTAAAAAGAATGTTAACGACGACAACTAGTCACAATAAAATTGTAATACATTTCTATTTCGAAAGTATAAGACTTGATAAAAAATATCTAGTAATGTGGTATTATGGGCCCCACATTACTAGCGAGCCTGTTAACCCCTTCAGCTAAGCTCAATGGCTTTTATTAGGAGTGGGTTTACGTCGGTAGCTTAATGGATAGGATTCGAAACCTCACGATTGCGTGTCCGACGCCTTAAACAATAGACTACCGCCAATTTAAGCTGCAACTAGCATAATTAGAAAAACATATGTACACTATACGACGTACGTATCAAAAGAATTAAAATGTAACTTGGTAGTTACATTTTGAACTGAAACAGAATTGAAAATCTTGTCATAATGATAAGTGGAGAGCTGCGTATTGAAACGCTTAGCTGCGCATGCACGGCGGATGTTTGAGCGCGCCGCGCATTCGCCTTGCTTGATGCATTTGTGAGAACACCTTCTTCATCATCAGCCTATCGCAGTCCACTGCTGGACATAGGCCTCTCCAGTTGCACGCCACTTTGTTCTATCTTCGGCTTCTCGCATCCAGTTCCTGCCAGCCGTAACCGAACACCTTCTTATTTTATGTAAATAAATATTTTACGGGTCTTAATCGCGTGAATAATTTAAGGTAAAATACCTTGTTTATTGCAGGACGTTTCGACTGTATTGCACCGACCGTGGTCACGGGTAGATAATAAACAAGGTATCAACATATTTGGCAAACCTTCTCATTTACCATTACGACATGATTTTGACAGGGCTTGCTGTGGATATGGAAAAAAGATCGTGAATAAGGATCCTGTACGGAAAATTCCAATCAAAATACGAGAGTCAAAAAATAATGATATTTAAATAAGAAGACATTTCTATTAAGTTGGCGTTTCTTATTGGTACTTATAAAATATCTCCTTGCGGTCAAATTGGTTTAGTACTACAGTAGTCATATTTTCAATATAGTACGAAATTGTGTCTCATCTAAGTTCGTCATATTGAATTTCTCAAAATTGGATTTGCGAGAAGGACTTTGGAAACATTGATTAAACAAAAGATAAGATATCTTTTGCTTATTCAATATTTGAAAAGCCCTCCTCGACACAAAGTTAAATTACTTTGAGCCAGTGCTAATTAAGCGATTTTAATTAGATTTTGTTTAAATACGAAGTTTTTAAAAAGTATTAAAAACAATTTGACGTGGTAACGTTTTATAAATCGATGACCGGCTGCACGCACGAAAAAGTGTCATGTTCCGTCTGCTGATAGGCTGATAGTATCAGTCTATCAGCGATGACGATTGCAGCGACATGCGATACAATTGGAACCAAAGTTATCAGTCTATCAGCAAAAGGCGATTGTAGTGACATGCGATACAATTGGAACTAAAGCTGTCACATAAGCATGGTTGTTTATTACAATGTCATCAATGTTTTCATAATACGTTATCATGTAAAATTATCGTCCGTAAACCGACTTTACAAATAACCATTTTTTTGGCTAGTTTTTAAACAAATTGCATTAGGCTCATGACATGCTCGTCTATTCTTTTTGTGTTATAACTAAAATCTTTCTCCAATGGAGTTAGTTGGTTAATATACTTTTGAAGAATTGTCCTTTTGGCCAATTAGTGTCTAGCACATCATATTTTTGAAGAATCGCACTGCTATGTCGTGGGATGTAAATGACTCTAACTTGAATCTAGTGCATTTTATGGCTCTGACATTCACAAAGAGTGATAAGGAGAGATGCACTCTGTTAAATTGCTGTCATTAAGTACCTACTTATAAGTATTTTCTTTTCTGTTAAATGAAATAAATTTGCAGTTAAAACTGAAAGATGCGTTATTATAGAACTAGGACATTGTCTAAATTATAAAAGTACTAGGTGTTGCCGCAAACGAACGCGCAACTTAGTTCGCGTGAAAATTTTGAAAAACATTAATATAAGCGATGAACTGATATGCTTCAACTCAAGGACTGCTGACTACGCACCGGGTAAGCTATACATGAGTCATCAATAAAGCATATTTAGCCATAAGTTAGCTATTAAATTGAAATGTTAATTAATTAGTCTTGAAGTAAATTTATTGGAATACATTTGACTTTTAAATAAATAAATATTTTTATAATATTTCATAATTTAATTTCTGCCCACCGATACTTAACTCCCACGGGAACATTTTTCCCGGATCAATGTGCTATTCCGGACTCATCTCTGTGCCAAATTTCATTTCAGATCCGATTACTTGTTGTGGCGTGATTAAATAACAAACCGATTCATCAAACTTTCGTATTTATAATATTAACTATTGCTATATTTATTGTCTGTCTCCATTTTTTTGTCTACGACTACTAAAATGGATGGTAAGATAATAATTATTTTATATTGCTTTAGCTTTAGGTACCTACCTATTGCTTTATGCACTTGTACCAAATGTAAATGTCGAAATTGTAGAATCATGTCAAAACTTATCACAAATTCAACTTAGGCTTGCTAAGTGACTAAAGAATGTTTAGTTTAAATGTCGAGTCTACATTCAGTTAAAAAATATCAGGAATGGATGATTAGTTTAAGGTTATTTTTTTTTTGTTTGATCTGCACTACTGTTTTTCAATTCGGCGCGGAGTTTCATAATTCATTTATTTACATTAATAAATACAAATTTATAAATAATTTCTAAGAGCAAGAGTAGTGCTTAAGTGTGCCTGTACTAGATAATACCTGTATCACAGGCGGTAAAAGTGTTTAATATTAGTCCTACTTATATAAAAATATTGTAACCTGTCTCGTCATATTTGAGTGTGCATCTGTTAGATCATAATTATCTAATGCGAATTTCATAATGGACAAAAACATCTAACAACAAATTTGTCTCAAATTTTGCATCGTCAATGGAATTTCGTATTCGGAGTCCCTGAAAATGTTACAGAAGGCTAACGGTAAATCGGCTTTATCAACAACACGTGCTTGTGAGTTGTAAAAAGCGTTTAAAAGCAGTCGAGATGTAATAGGCGCTCTAGTAAGCCATTAGCGTCTTTAACTACATCTAACACTGCAAAAGTGAAGGAAATAGTGAATAAAAATTCTCATTCAAGTTTAAGAAAGATAGCCGTTGAACTTTCTTTGTATCGTCGTCGTATAGTCGATCCTTAATATTATAAGTAATAAATTGGGTATAAAACATGTTGCCGCTCGACTAGTCTCAAAATACCAATGAATTTTCTCCCAAAACCCAATCGCATAAGAGTCGCTCAAGTTTTCCTAAAACGAGTCAATACCGACCCAACATTCATGAAACGCATTGTAACTGGTGACGAGACATGAGTTTGACAAACAAACTACAGACGAACGAACGAATTCAACGAACTTTGGAGTGGCGCCTTCCAACTAAACCGAAACCGAAAAAACCACACCAAAGTCGATCGAAAGTCAACGTGTTGTGCATTTGTTCTTGCCGAAAGGTCAAACGGTAAATAAAGAATATTATTTAAGTGTTATGCGCATTTTATGAGAACAAATTCGATTAAAAAGGCCAGCTTTGTAAAAAAACTTATTGGATTTTGCACCATGATAATGCGCCTTCGCACAAAGCCATCATTGTGAACGAGCATTTGACCAAAAACTCAAGAAATACCATCGAGCAACCATCTTGTTCACCAGATACGGGTCCAGCTGACTTCTTTTTTCCTAAACTTAAATTACCACTTTGTGGTTTTCATTTGGTAGAAGACATAAAGAAGAATTGGCGGCGAAAACTGAACTCAACTCCATATTCCATTCCAAAAGCGTAACATTGTGTGTACTATCTATCGTTTCCCGGTACTTTCTTGACAGAGTAGTATGTCCTCCTGTTATTGACGTTAAACGTCGTAAGTACGTCAAACAAAAGTAAATTACTAATTTATTTGACTAAACAAGTATTTTTTCCAACTGTATCCTATTTTAATAGCAAGATTTAAGCAAAAACCTTTTACAATCATTAAATTAAATCAACAATTACGTACGACTTATTTGTATAAAAAAACTTAAATAACTTCACAACTTGACGATCCCCAGTGAAGTTTCTGTAGGTACAGAAACTTCACTGGGGAAGTACCATGTTATTGAAATGTTTCGACCAGTAAATAAGTCGGAAATCATTTGGAGTCAAAAGGCAAGAGATATCGGCCGATAATATCGATTAATAGTGTTCTCAATATGACTGTATATCTTGATAGCCGATGCACTAATCCTATTAGTTGATTCCAACGGTTTGACAACACAAAGTTGCATCGAAGTTGAGTTCATAATAATGGAGTCTTTTTATTTCGGCTCGAGGATTGTGTACATAAATTAAGCCCCAAGAAGTCACAAAAGCACTTTTGTTAAAATTCTTATAAAAAACATCTCGGACAATATGGGTATTTTACCTATCTATAGCTATACTAATATTATAGTTAAGTAAAGTTTGTGAGTTTGTGATGTAGTGGGTTGGTAACGTTGTAGGGGGTACTTTCTGGATCTTCTGAATCAATTTTAAAAAATTCTTTTACCAATAGCAAGCCACGTTATTTGTGAGTGTTATAGGCTATAAGACAGTTGCGTGGGTCAGCTAGTATCTAATATAACTTCGGTTGCGTAATTTTTTCGAGTTTTCGCAACATTATTCATTGATGCTCCGCTCCTATTGGTCGTAGCGTGATGTTTTAATAGTATATGACTCTCACAAACAACGTAGCTTTCTGTTGCTAAAATAATTTTAAGAATTGTTTCAGTAGATCCAGAGATTATGTTCCCCCCTTCAACCTCACAAACTTTACCTCTTTATAATATTACTAGCTGTCACGCGCAACTTCGTATGCGTGAATTTTCCCCGTTTTTGCAACATTTTTCATTACTGCTCTGCTCCTATTGATCGTAGCGTGATGTTATATAGCCTATAGCCTTCCTCGGTAAATGGGCTATCCAACAGGAAAAAAAAATCGATTCGGACCACCAGTTCCTGAGATTACCGCGTTTAAACAAACAAACAAACAAACTCTTCAGCTTTAGTGTAGATTATAGATTAAGAAATTATAAATTAAAGGAAAACCGAAAACAATTGTATTCTAAAGATCCTCTACCACTAATCAGTAGAATATTATAGGTAAGATTCCTTTGCGAAAATGTAAATTTGTTGAAAATATTTATGTTTTTATTTAGTCAACTTAACAGTAGTTTTTTTAAGAATACCGCTACAGAATGTTTACCGGAAATCTGATTAAAACCTCTCCTAACAGTACTAAGGAAATATACAATAATACTCATTTCTGTTAATAAAATCAGTTTAATCTTAGTTCTTAAAATTACCACTTCTTGTAGGTATTATAACAAACATTTATTCCTCTTATTTGTAAGACTTTAATAACAACATTTCAACTAGCGAATGTTTTGTCTCTTTTATTCATTCTATTTTCGAAAAAGGAGAGAAGAAGACAAAACATTCTTTAGTTTAACTACTGTTTTCACGTATGACTAAGTGGGTAGGTACGTGTTCTATGTATACAGTTTTTCCATATCTAACGCACGAAAAAACTCGATGTTTCGACGCACATCAAATACGTTTCAATCTGTAACAATTTTATGAGTATTACAAAAACTAAAGCGCAACATACACAGATATTACAACGCGACGGCAATAAGGTTCGATAAAACCTCGAAGCGGTTTTGACAACCCTATAAATAGATGATACTATGCATATTGCATAAGCACACATGCCAATTTTCACATCAGTAGCCGACAATTATAGTTGTGAGGGGTTCAATCAGGACTCATGTTGGAGCGGCGGTAGCCTAATGGCTAAGACATAAGGCTCGCAATCGAGGGGTCGCGGATTCGAATTCTACCCATTACACTACCGACGTAACCCACTCCTAACACAAGCCATTGAGCTTAGCTGAAGGAGTAAACATGATTGCTTGTAATGTGCGACCTACAATCCCACACTGCTAGATAACTTAAAGAATATATATGTAGTTTTGTATGTAGTGAGTAATTACTAATAACACTCCAAACAATTTCATATCGTTTGTAATCTAACTCAATAATAATATAATAATAATATCTTGGGACAACTCACACAACGCTATCTGATCCCAAACTAAGCAGAGCCTGTACTATGGAAACCAGACAACTGATAAAAATACTTATATATTTCTAAATACATAAATATTATAGATAAATTACACCCAGACACAGAATAAACCATCGTGTTCAGCACACAAAGTTTTGTCCTAGGTGGGGATCGAACCCACGACCTCTTGCGTAGCAGTAGGATACACTCCCACCGCGCCACAGAAGCAGTCCAGAAAGTCGCTTAGAAAGTTGCCAAAACTAATTCGAAAAAAAGGTTCGTACCTTTTAATAATTCACGCGATTAAGTCCCGAAATATAACTAATATGTATAAAAATCGCGAAAGTTTAAAAACAATAATTGCAAACCGCTACGGGCCGGAATATGCATACAAGATTAAAGATCTTGAATTCCTCCGAATAAAACGCGCTAAGTTAGAATCATCGTTGTTCTTTTTAACAAAGTGTCGAGATTCGGACTTATTACCAACGGGAGTGCAAATAAAACCGCGCAAAGATATCCCACATTCGGAAGGAATTCTAAAGAGTGCTAGTGTTCGTCTCCTAAAACAATTAATTCGTAACTGTCGGTACAAGGTAAACAAAGTGCAGTGTGAGTTATACGAATTACATATGGAATGCAGTGTGGTGTTATCGTTAAGTGATTTCGAGCTATGTGATCGTGTCTCATATCAACAAGCGTCCCGTATTTATGATTTGTGTTGTAAAAGGAAAGACGCTAAGTTTAACAAGCTGTTATTACGTCGTGAAAATACCCTCAACACAAAAAATGAATTTGTACCATCGACGCAAAAAGATACAGTTATCAATTTATCGAGTGTAATCATTGATGACACCACCCATAATATCCTTGCGAAAGGGTTAAATTACGCATTAACACCGAAACAGATTCCGTACGAGAACATCATAAGCGGCATAGAGGAAGTGATAACTCGTAACAAGGTACCTGCTATTGACGCGGAAACGCTTAGACAGGATGTTGCGGTTATATTACGAAAATCAAAAGTACCTAAGCCTAACATCACGATGGAAGAGCGTCAAGCGTTGAGAGACCTGCGTAGCAACCAGGAAATCTTAGTGCTTAAGGCTGATAAAGGAAACGCCACCGTTGTGATGAACTCCAGAGACTATGATTGTAAAATACGGAATCTGTTAAGTGATACTTCCATCTACAAGCCGGTGTCATACAACCCTACCGCGAGAGTTACCAAACGTGTGCGCACATTAATCGTGGACCATAAACATTTGTTTACGGATGAAGTGTTCGACCGTCTGTACAAGCCGAGAATTGTGCAGCCTCCTAAACTATATGGCTTGCCAAAGATTCACAAGAAAGACGTACCATTACGCCCGATCGTAAGTCAAATTGATTCTCCTACTTACGATCTAGCGAGACACGTAGCTTCAGTACTGCAGCCATTGGTAGGGAAAACTGCATCGTTCGTGAAGGACTCTCGCCATTTTGTGGATATACTCAAGAGCGTACGCTTGGAACCGGACGAGATAATGGTGAGTTTCGATGTCGAGTCATTATTCACTAGTGTTCCGATAAGCGAATGCCTTGACGTCATAAAACTAAAACTGAGGGACAGCGGCCTGCCAAAAGAGTACATTGTTCTACTGAGTAACTGTTTAGAGGGTAACTTCTTCCTCTACCGTGGACAGCATTACCTCCAGATCGACGGAGTGGCTATGGGTAGTCCAGTAGCACCGGTAATGGCCAACATCTGGATGGAGCATATAGAAGAAGTTGTCGACCTGCAAGCGTTTCACGTCAAGCTCTGGAAGAGATACGTCGATGACGTATTCTGTATCATGAAGGGCGACAGGGGCACAGTAGAACAATTTGTAAAACATCTAAACTCGATCCACCGTAATATCAAATTCACATTTGAAATGGAGGTAGGTAGGTCGTTGCCTTTTCTTGATGTGAAGGTATCGGCCAGACAAAATGGTACCCTCGGACACGCAGTATACCGAAAATCTACACACACGGATAGGTATTTACATGCTTTATCGCACCATCATCCGCGCCACTTACAGTCCGTTGTAGCTTCTTTAACAAACAGAGCATACGACCTTTGCGACCCCGAACACTTGGAGGGTTAACTTGCACACGTTCGGGAGGTACTAAGAAGCAACGGATACAAGCATAACCTTCAACGTCCAAAGAGCAGAAAACCAGAAGTAAATGCCGACAGAGTGCCAGCTTTCATGCCGTACGTCAAAGGAGTTACGGACAAAATTGGAACAGTATTGAAGAGTTACTCCATTAAGACTGTATATAGTCCGCACTCCAAGGTTTCGAAGCTTTTACGAACGGCAAAGGATGTTATTCCGCTCCAAACACCCGGCGTGTACAAGGTGGATTGCAGTTGCGGTAGTTCCTATATCGGACAGACCAAAAGGACAATCGCAGACAGGGTCAAGGAACATATCGCTGCTGTAAAAAACCGTCAAGTTTACAAGTCTGCTATCGCTGAGCATTTGTTGGAATCAGGACCAAATCACTGGATAGAATTGCATAAGCCACAGGTACTTTCCACCGATCGCCACTATTATTCCAGGATAGTACGCGAGGCGGTTGAGATCAAAAAGTATAAGAACTTCAACCGAGAAGATGGATACCGGCTCTCACCATCTTGGAACCCTGTTATCAACAAATGTAATCGTAGCCGTAAAGACACCGCGCCTCAGTGTAAAGACGTTGTAAGTGTAGTGTGTAGAAGTACCGACAGTACAAATTATCAAAATTATCAAGACCAGGCGAGGGTAGTTGAAAAACCTCGCGCCTCACGGAGACATCGCTAAGCTGCCATCAGTCGACCCGTGACCACGATCGGTGCAATTCGATCGAAACGTCGGGTAAATAAAAGGTTCGTACCTTTTAATAATTCACGCGATTAAGTCCCGAAATATAACTAATAGATAACGAAACGATTGTAAAATCGCCAATTCTCGATGCTAAAAGCAGCATGTGTGTCATTGCTTCTTATTATTCATCCTTTGTGTGTGTTGCGCTTTATAATCTAGTTGCTACTTAACTAAAATCACATATAAATCTTATCACTGGTAATTTTCAAAGTTCTATAAGCACCATGCATCCCATCATCGAGATCATCATACCTATACAGAGATTTACAAGAGTGTGTGCGTGTGACTACGTCGTAGGAAGCGATACTCCCGCGCAGGCTGCGGACCGCGCTTCGGTGCCTCAAACGCGCTCGGGCCTCTGGCTTTAAGTCTGTTTCATAGAACTTGCGTGCTTCTGTCTGTAGCCATTTTGAATTTGATAGGAGTTTCTTTGTCCATTCGTCTGTGAGAAAAAATATGATATAGATCAAATAGGTACCTTTCTTTAGCGTTGTGGGAGCAATCCTCGCGCAGGACACCACTTGATGTAGATAATTCAAAAATCTACTTTGATTTCGTGGGGGATTTTACAAAATATTAAATTCATGGAAACAAAGTCGAGGGTAAACTGTTGTTCCAAGTCTGGACTTGTAACAACAATTTGCTGACTTTGTGAAACTCTGACAATCTGGGCCTAATTCCCATAGTGTCCCGTGTGGAAATCGAACCCGACTTCTTGCGCTGCAGTCGTACAAAGTAGATACATTGCTGCGATGCATCCTCCCAACGCACCACCGTACTTTGTGTCAGTAAACAGAATTTTTCTAACATCTCTGGGGCAAATTGAAATGAAAAAAAAAAATTGTGTCAACAGTATCAGTCAGTAGTCAAATTATTGTTGAAAAGTAACTTTGGTCTTATTCTTCTCTGTAATAGTATAAACAAAGTCGCTTGCCGCTGTCTAATAAATTTTAAATTGTACAAAGTTCACCCGGCCATCTAGTGTTATAATAATTTAGCTGTTACTTAAATACTTAGTTAACTTTTTACCCTCAAATAAACTATTCTTCTAATTAATACTAAAAGGGTTTTAACTGTAAATCTCCTAAAACAGGGCAGCTGACATCGTAAGAGTTAGTCGTAAACTTAGTATTTATCTCTAAATCTAGTAATTAGGCCTGAGCATAGAATTACTTAGTTGAAATACCACTGTGATTAGTCGTAATTTTTGTTAATTTAGGTCAGGCACGCACTGTGATTATTTGGCAAGAGGTACAAGTATGCTGCGTCGTCATATTGCACCGCCATTTTGTAACAGAGTTATAAATTGTATTTTGTACACTATGACAAATAACAAAGTCGTCGAAGCGTTGTGAAACCGTGGGCGTACCCAGAATGATTTTTCGTGGCGGGGGGGGGGGGGGTGATTTGGGAGGAGGTAACGTGTTTTACGTGATAGATACAATTGTCTAAACACTGACCAAAAGTGTACCTACTATAAAAATAATAATATCTTGGGACAACTAGCACAACGCTATCTGATCCCAAACTAAGCAGAGCTTGTACTATGAAAACCAGACAACTGATATACGTACTTATATATTTCTAAATACATACATATTATGGATAAATAACACCTAGACACAGAATAAACCATCGTGCTCATTACACAAAGTTTTATTTTGGGTGGGGATTGAACCCACGACCTCTAGCGTAGCACTCGGATACACTGCCACCCTGCGACAGAGGCAGTCAGTACCTATCTTTTTACGATTTCAGAGGGACAAGGAAGGGTCAACCCTGAAATCACCCCTTCAGCACGCCTATTGTTGCCAATTTTTCAACACAGTTTCCTTCTATATTTCATGCACTATGATAAAGTCACATCACCGTTTTGTTCAGTTAAGGAGGTTTTTCGATCGGATGTCTCAGTGAGTTATTACATCAGACATAGATTACATATAATGCAGTTAATTATGTTGTTTTTCGGTGATTATAACTCACAATAATAATAATAATAATAATAATAATATCTTGGGACAACTCACACAACGTCATCTGATCCCAAACTAAGCAGAGCTTGTACTTTGGCAACCAGACAACTGATAAAAATACTTATATATTTCTAAATACATACATATTATATATAAATTACACCCAGACACAGAATGAACCATCGTGCTCATTACACGAAGTTTTATCCTGGGTGGGGATCGAACCCACGACCTCTTGCGTAGCAGTCGGATTCATTCCCACCGCGCCACAGAGGCCATTCATTCATAAATCTCCCATTTCATGTATTCCTACTGACATTGAACTGAGAACAAAATATAAACTTATGTATCTATATCTATACATATAATAAAACTGTAAATTTCACGTGTCTGTACATGGCCGAACTTAGTGAAAAAAAATATTAGGAAATGTTCGAAAAGAGTATTTAAACACTTTGCTGCATTTTTAGAAATGTCTGTCTGTCTGTCTGTCTGTCTGTCTGTCTGTCTGTCTGTCTGTCTGTTTGTTTGAACACGCATCACGCAAAAACTACCGTACAGATTCGGTTGAAATTTTGCACGTGCAATCTAATAGATGCAGATTAACATTTAGGCTATAAATTATCACGCTTTTTCCCATAGGAGCTAAGCTGTAAGGGATAATGTCTGTAGCTATTTTTCGTTATAAAACAGTAACTACTTGACGGATCTTTATGAAAATTTGCAGTTTTATAGTAAATACTATAGGACATTATTTACACTATGAATCATTACGCTAACGTCTATGGGGAACGAGTAGCAACGTATTTTTGGTCGCACCATAATGGTTTATCACAAAAATTTCCACAATTAGACATTATCTATAATTGTAACCCGTGGAATGCATAACTTCACGCTAAAACTATAAGGAGCTAAACACAACATTTTTAAGTTTCATAAGAACAGTTATTTTGACGTAGTAAGTAGCTAACAGTATAGCCTCGAAGCTATGCTAGCGGACTTTGACGACGAAGTTCCAGGCTCGAATCTGATGTCTGAATATGTTCTTTTTGTATTTATTTAAATTGTCTTTATCCTTTTTTAATATTTTTCTAAATGTTTTAGTTATTTTTTCGACCGTAGGTAACTCATTTACTTTGGTTATTACTTTTTATATAAAAAATCAAGTAAATTATGCAATTAATTATAGGTATTGCATGCACTGCTGAGAGTAATGAATTAATCGTAGTAGAAATGAAAAACAATATTACATTATAATTAAAAAGTATTCGACATTTTCCAGAAATGATGTGTTCGTCTAAAAAAAAGACATTACACACGTAAAAAAAGTACATGTAGCGCCATCTATGAAATCAAATTGTGAACAACAAAACAACGGCAACATTCTTGAAAGTAGATGGCGTTGTATTCAATAATGTTCTATACTTAGTAAAAGAAGTTTTAAAAAGAAACACATTGCTATGATTTTTAGAAATGTTTGTCTGTCTGTCCGTTTGTTTGACCACGCATCACACAGGTGCATCGAGGATCATGTTTTGGGGTTATGGTTGGAGATTACGTGTTCATCAATTCAACGGTAATGAATGGCTCAACATCGTTCAAGTGTGAGTAGTTCGGGTGACGGGAGGAGGGGGGTCGTTGTTTGTCAACCGTACCTTTAGGGATATCTGACATTTTCGCGGGCATGACACACATGACACGCTCTGTGTTTGCTTACTAAAGTGTTACAGCAGTTTTATTATTAGTATTGCGTTGTAACACTATATGAAATACACCCCATTTTTAGCCAAAATGACAAAACAGAACCCTTAAAGTTCCCTTATGGCCGTCCGTCCGCAGCTTAGCTCAGAGACTGTTGTGCTAGAAGGTTGCAACTTTTGCATGAATAAATTACTAACACCGATAAAGTGAAAGAACAAAATCTGAAAATCATTATTTCTCTTATATGTAAAGTGGGGATGTGATTTTTTTCTCACCTACCTACCCCATCGTGTGTGGTATCATTAGATAGGTCTTTTAAAAAGCGTTTAGGGTTTGTGAAGACTATTTTTAGATTTAAGGATTCCTTTGTGTATAATATTAGGCTTTATAGTGAACATTTTTGTTAGAGTCAAGTGTCCCCCTGCCAGCTAAATGGTTGATGTTGGGTATGTGAAAAAAATCAGGGTAGTAGTATAAATACTAAAATTATAAGGAAAACTATCACAGTTAAGTACTTAGGCTTTACAAGTTTACGATCACATGAGAAGTAACAACATTTTCATACAAATTCTATTAAAAAATATTAGGTAATAAGTAGGTATAACGTTGAAAGAATGAAACAAAAACAACAGAAAACCCACTTCTTAAGCCGCACACCAAACTAACTATCTAAAAGAATAGAACAGATCAATTTTTATTTAGTAAGTATTTAGTCAACAGGACCGTTTCCAACATATTTACACAGAAGTTATTTCGTTACCTAAACTACCTTAATTTAAACCCGAGTTTCACGCGAACGAAGTCGCGGGCACAACTATTATGAATATATATATATATATATATATCACGGGTCTTAATCGCATTTAGGTTAAATACCTTGCTTACCTACGTTTAATATGCATGATAGTTTAAGTATAATTTAATTTAAAGTCATCAAGTATTAAAATAAACTTATCCAGTTTTGAAAATAGATGGCGTTTAAATACAAATTAAACAGAATCAGGTAAATTGATTTAAAAAATAAATCTGAAATTCTTACGATTATGTATTATATATATATTATTTACGGATATGAATTTATGATGATCTTAATTAACGACAGGTTCATCATCATCATCATCAGCCTATCGCAGTCCACTGCTGGACATAGGCCTCTCTAATTGCACACTTTGTTCTATCCTCGGCTACGACAGTAGTTTAGTATTTAAACTAAACGTTTCTAAAAGATATACTAATTCACTATATCTTTTAGAAACGTTTGAATGTTGTCTGTTTGTTTGAACACGCATCACAGTACCGCGGGAATGCAATGTTTTAAAACCAGGATATTTTTTTAAAAACTTATCTCACACTAGCCCTATTTCGCGCGAGTACTTGGGCGGTTTCGGGCTTCATTTAACCCGAAACCGATAATAGTAATATTTGATGTGATGCAAATCATTTTGGTAAAATACTATTATAATTTGTCTTCTAACCGTCTGGCGCCATAAACTTTGTCGCCCTTCATTTTGCTGCACTGGGCATTTGCTTGGCTTGCCTTGCCATAGGTCGGGCCCTGATTAGAGCTAGGCCCTAATATCCATAGATGCCACAGAGCATTGTGGAGCATGTTTCCAATATGTTTTACACAGAAGTTAAATTGTAACATAAACTACCTTAATATAAACCCAACTTCCACGCGAACGAAGTCGCGGGCACAGCTAGTTATCAATAAATATGAAGTAATGTCTATAACTTAAACAAGTTTCTAAAGTTATCCATTACAATAAATCTATTCAAAACCTACCATTCAGATCTTTCATAGCTCCAGCTTTTCCACCATACTCATACGGCAGACCTTCGATAGGAAACCGGTCTGCTCCTAAAGCATCTTCAATGCTATCTGCTCTGCTGTGTAGCTGTATCACTCTGCGTCTCCAGTGGTACAGGCCTATGTGAAGCAGAAGGAGGGACATCGTCTTTAGTCGATGAGTGTTGATGACGTGGACTTCTGAGATACGTAGGGGGTAGGCTGTCTGAAAGTAGAAAAATATTGTATCACTAGCTGATGCCAGCGAATTCATTCCCATGGAATTTTACATTTTCCGAAGTAAACTATTGCTATTCCAGAATATTTATTCGCATAGATTAAAAATGTAATTAATTGATCGGAATAAACAGTCAACAATAGCTGATGTGCTACTGCAGACTACATTATATCTCTGTTCGAAATGTTATCATTGGATTCAGTCAATCTGGTGTAATTAAGTAACAAACATCCATTCGTCCATCCTTTCATATTTATAGTAGAGATAATAAATAATTTATTAATGGGTACAATAAATTGAGTAATTAAGAAATATTGTATCTTAAAATGTTCTGGCAAATTAAATGTTTTTGTCGTATTTCATACAAGTATACGGCCGTGTCGTACCAGCCTAAGAATAGTACCATTCCAACTCTCCCCGTGGATGTCGACAAGCGACTAAGGAATTTCACACTGGAAAACGGGCAACAGCGTACTCTGCGATCTACGACTGCGACCACCGACCCGCCAAGCGTGGCAATTATGGCAATTACCCTCAGGATTTATAATAAGTAAGTACTACTGGGGAGACCCATGCCCAGCAGTAGGACATCATGATATGTTAAATGACTAGTTACGAGGTGTATATTTTTGTTTTTTTTATGTTTTGACAAAAAATCATTATGCAGGAGTGATCGAGATCAATCCAACGAAATAACGCTACCTTTTTGATTGCCACCGAAATGCGTATTTAGTCATTCAGGACTGGTTTAGGGGCTCCAAATTAAAAATTAAACAGCGGGGCCTCTAGACAAGTGGCACACACTCTAATCGATTTATACACTGTAAACATGAAAATTGTTAATATGAGATTAGCAGTTGTGCACACGCAACGACGTCATCGTCATCGAATAGAATGATGTCAGCTTTCTATTCGATTAGAGTTTATGCCACTTGTCTAGAGGCCCAGGTAATATTTCTACACATGGCTTTTTATTCGATGATGGCAAAACTTAGAGAAGGAGTTTTGTACAGTCTAATCGAATATAACTGCAAATATAAAAATTGTTCATAAAAGATTAGCAGTTTGTGCACACGCAACGATGTCATCGTCATCGAATAGAATGATGTCAGCTTTCTATTCGATTAGAGTTTATGCAGGTAATATTTCTACACATGGCTTTTTACCCGATTATGGCAAAACTTAGAGAAGGAGTTTTGTTGTTAGCAAAGTAAATACTGTATCTATGCTATTTTTGTTCCATTGTAGTGCCTATAATATTTATCTTATTTTGCTGAATGTGGAGTTAATTGATTTGCTATTAATTTCTGAAGTTATTTGTTTTATAATTTTTGTAAGTACATGCACGTGCTCACCAGCAGTTGACCAGAAGGTAATAAGCTACGGTATTCTCAATGTTGGTAAACCAATGTTCAGATAACGAGTGCATTGCGCCTTTTGCTGTTTTTTTTGCTTCTTCTATATTCAAGGCGTTCACATAGTAACACGCGTTATAAGTATATTGTAAACGGGTGCTAGAAAATACGCGTCACTAGATATCGTCAGAACATAGGCTTAGCATATGTGTTTTAAAATCATGTTGTTATTAAAAAAGAGTATTCTACCTTCATGCACCAAACAAAGTCTTTCCAATATGTTCCTCTGAAGTGGTTTTTGATGTGAGCTGGTTGGAGATCAGCTACATCTAGGAATAATACTTCGTCACCTGGACTTGGATCTTCACGAAGTCTGAAATGTAAAGGTAGATTACAGTAGGTAGATGTAGACATTAGCCTATTAAGATTATCACTAGTACTATTATAAAATTGGCCTATTACTGACTCTGACTGTTAAGAGAGGGTTCAATTTCCACCCAGTATAAACATTTGCGTAATGAGCACGTCTGTTTATTCCGTGTCTGAGTATAATTCATCTATAATTTCTGTATGTATTTAGCAATATTTGTATTTATCAGTTTTCTGACTCTGCCTTGTTTGGGATCAGATGGCCGTGTGTGAGTTATCCCATGCAGAAGAGAAGTTTCATGTGGGACTGGAGAACCTCCATATATTTTTGAGCGTCTATAATGAAAAGAGTAGCTGCCTACCAGGGGGGAGACAGTTCTGGATCTTGCTGACGCTAATTACACAGCAGATCAAAATAGATACATAAATGGGTGACTTTTTCGAAATAAGTCACACCCCTCCGTGCCTCGGAGAGCACGTTAAGCGGTCGGTTCTGTGCACAATCTCTTTCCGGTCGTGTCACATGAGAGTAAGGGATGCGACGTAGAGTGTACTTTTGTCAGCGCATACACTTGTACAATAAAATCTCCAGTCTCTAATAAGATTAGCCGCCGTAACTGAAAAACGGTCAGGAGACCATCACATTGTGAATCTCTCCGTTGACACGATATTGACGTGACGTTCTGTGGAATTCTCAGAGCAATGTGGAATTACTTTCACGGACGGACAGCTCAATTTGTGCAAAATACGAAAATGAAATCCCCATTTGATCCCTCATTTACAATGTTAAAAAATAATGTTTTTACTATTTTCCAGACAATTTATAAAAAAAAACCTTCAAAAAAATAGGTACATTTGGCAATTGATTTTTCTTTTATAGAAGATACATAACAACAAGAACATTCTAGATTATAGTTTTTTTGTATTTTTCACAAATAAATGTTAATTTAAAAGCAATACTACGCCATCACAACTATTATGCGTTGAAGCGATACGCAAACAGTCTGGCGTTTACAAAAGAGTCTATTGTCCCCTTTGTTCCTATCGACATTGGCGCTTTGTTCTACGAATCTGATTATATAACGATATCTATTTTATTTACTTAGCTGCTATTTGTTTTCGAATATAACATTATGTCACAAATTAACATTATATTATTTTTCATGTTTTGAATTTTGATAGCGAAGTAAGAATGCTTTGTTGCACCCACAACTCTTTGTTATTTGGCGTGTTATAATTTGCGTCATAGATATAATTTGTGGCATGATTTTAGCCTTGTCGCTAATAATAATTAATAGAAGAAAACTGAAGTTATTTTAGAGGGGCGGGGAAGAATTTCCTTAAATTACTATCCTGCTATATTGTATTTTGAAGGTCCTAATTGGTCTGTGAAGTATACTAATACACTACGAAAAAAATCAAATACTACGTACAGTTGTGTGAAACATTTTGTAATTAATATACTTTTAAATGTAACGAAGAATGCCAGTAGCTATTTATTTATTATCCATCAACTTATCAAGGAATTTCTATCATTTTTATCTTAAAGAAAAAAAATGTTGAGAGGATCTTTGTTCCCATTTATCTACTGTTTGTTGATAAAATTATTTCCAAAACAAAGAACCATAGTTCCCCCCCCCCCCTCCCATCCCAATAATGTGACTTGAGTCTAACAAAAAATTGCACTTTAAAGCTTAATATTTTACTAACGGATAAATCCCTACCCTAAATCTGAAAACTGTCTTTCCAACCCCTAAACGTTATTAAAAGACCTATCTAATGATACCCTACACGATGGGGTAGATGAGAAAAAAAATCACACCCCACCTTACATACATATATGGGAGGTACCCTAAATTTTTTTTTTATAATTTTACTCTTTCACTTTGTCGACGTAAATAATATCCATTCAAAATTACAGCATCCCAGCACTAACAGTGTCTGAGCAAAGGTGCGGACGGACGGACGGATATGGCGAAACTATAAGGGTTCCGTTTTGCTATTTTGGCTACGGAACCCTAAAAAAGGCAGTTGACAGTGACCATCTGATACCTGATATTACAAGCAATCAATGTCTAGTATTTCTATCGATTTAGTCATCTTTGTTTTTCTTGATAATGATCATCATCATGTTACTGCATTTTATATAAACAAATAAACAAAATTGAAGTGTCTGTTTGAATCTCAATGTTATAAATAATTATGTATTACTTTATTGTCTTTTATGTTACGTATTTATGTAATTGTAGTTTACATTATGTATGTATTTTTTTTTGTTTTTTTAAAGACGACTCCCGCAGTAATGTACAAGTCCTGTGTCGCGGGGATTTTACAAACATACAAGTCACGAGACAGAGGCATTCAAAGTATTTGTATGATATGGGCCTTAGTAGCCTGAAATAAATGATTATTATTATAACTAAATGCATAAGTATACATGGTACTGCTACTGTGTATCAAAACACATTTCTTTTGTTTGACTATTGTTCCGACTAATCTATAAAACGACGAGACAGATTTGGCAGGACTTTTACTGCCTAACTGCTGATTATCTAAGGAGTAACATAAGCTATTTTTATCATCACGCTAATGTCTATAGGAAGCACAGCAACATCACGCGAACGAAGTCACGGGTTCAGTCACGATAATTGGAATATAGGGCAGGAAAATGATAACGAAGATTTTTTTCTTGCTAATAACTTATTTTAAACAATTGTTAATACCTTATGTCCAGTATCATGAGCCACCTCGCCAATAGTGCCTTTGCTGATAATGGTTTGTCCTGGGCAGTTGGAGCTGGAAGACGAACTATAGTCACCCGTCTGCCGCCAGCAGTCCGACACCGAAGAGGTATTATATGTCTGAAACAGTTGTGGCATAGAAATTTTAGTCATGAGTACTGATTATAAGCTTATTAAGGGATACTACTAACATAGGCAATAACACGTTATAAAACACCATCACTGGTGAGACCAGCATAGAACTAACATCAGCTACTTGTGGACAATATAGATAGACTCCACGAAACAATCTTTTTGCGTCAAGATTCATCCATTATTCATTTACAAAATTATCATTACTTTCCCATTACCAACGTTAATGACATTGAGATACCCATAACCGCTAATCTGACTCCAGAGCTGTTGATACAACAGATGTATAAATAATAATAATAATTTTGTATTATTTTTCTTTAAAACCAAAAAGACTAGTTCTAAGTACCTAAAGATAAAAAATACTCACACATCTTGGCAACTAGACAAAATATCTTCATCATCAGGATGTCTCTTATGCCAGAGTTCTGTGAGACCTCCAGGACCTCTAGCACTGTAATATCTTCTAGCTCGCTTAGCTGCTTCAGCTTCGTTCCCCTCGCAAGTAACGGGGAAGAGATTGAGCACCACCAGTTCGTCTTCGGAAGCCTCTCTGGTCAGGTTATCACGGGCCCATCGTTCCGCAAACGACGCTGCGGGTGACATCCTTAAGCTGGAATGTAAGAAAACTCTAAATAAATCGGTGATAGGTTTTCAAAAAAGTACGTCCCTTCAGATGATAATTCTTTGACCGTTTTCGAAACCAGTGTCGATAAAATAATAATTCCATAAGGTTATTCAGAGCATGGTAAAACACTGCTTTTGTTTCATATTTCATTCCTATCTCCTCTCGTGGGACTATGAAAGTGAGGCAATAGACTTGTGCATTATATCTCCCTTGCTAGTGGCTGGTTGTGACGATTATTTTTACTGAAATTCAGATTAATCGGTAGTTAGTAAACACTGCTACTATTATATGGGCTTCTTCTGGATAGCATGTCACCACGAGGGAAGTGGGAGGACTCTCCTACAACAAAGACTAAATTGCTTCTTTACCACAACGACTAGAAACCGCTCTGGATCTTTACACTACACATCTGATTTTCTAGATACGTTGAACCTTGGAGTAGGATGTAGGTAGGTACTTAGCTCTTTTCTGATTCAACGTGAACTAAGTCACGGGTAATAGTTCGTAAGACAAAAGAAATCCCACTTGACTACCTGAGCACGACCGTTGTCCTTGCTCAAACATACAAAAACTCATTGTTAAATGTCATGTTCTTCACCTCAGTCGTAATAAAAACTATATTATAATTTAGTCGTAAGTACAAATATACACGCTCCGGTGGATAAATAGTTGAAATCGGTTTAAATTACTAACCATCATCTAAGATGTCATGTACACTTAGTTACTTTGTTTATGAAATGTGATATTAATTTATTTTAGATGGTGTTACAGTTAGCCATCTCAAAGTGTGTGTGACGTGATGACCACTAAGGAAACTAACCACTATTATCTATGATACTCTCATAAATGAAAAGCCTAAGGGTATAAATTGAATTAATATTGACTGAAACCAAATAAAAGCATCAAAGAATAATTGACGCAACAGCTTCTCCCTGGTAAGGCATGAGCTGTTGCCTAAGGACTGAATGTAATTATTTAATTTACTTAGTAATCACAAATGTCAAACATTATTAAGATAAAAAAAAACATTTATAGTGGGTCGAACTATCGTAGTAACTAATAAGACCATTGTTTCATCCGTACAACCGAAACTTTGAATATTATTTCAATAAAATCGTTTATTATGGTTCACAGTATATAGCTCTTTTGCTCTCAAAACCCAATTTGGTTTTGCTAATCGTTTAAGAATACGTGTTTGGAATCCAAATTAGTTTGAGTCTTGAGTCATCGAGTATAGTCAAAACGAGTGGGTATTATGCTTCTATACTCTTCATAATTCATTATGCAAATCACTCCTTAAATTGCCTGTCCTATAGGCCAACTTGAAAACACTTTCGGGTACAAAACAATCACATAACGGTTGTGCGAAATCTGTGACTAAAATCCGTTGTTTATTACTACTGAATGTATTTAAGCGTTCATTGAACTCAACAGTCATTGAGCTGGGAAAATTATAGGACATGTGGATTTGTGTAATTCGTCAATTTTCTTTGTAATCAGTCGTTTTCTACTTTAATAGCCTGTTTTTATTCTTTTCGCCAATAGCCTCTCCAACTATTGAACGTATGAATTGGCTCGTAAAATTAACTACCTATTTATTGCCGTTTTCATGATCGGATGAAGTGTTATTTTCTTATGACTTAATTGCAACTGTAGTCAGACATCAAGGTGTTTATTGTCAAGAGTGGTCACAGTTTTAGGTGCCAATTAAAAGATTTTTAATGAGATGTGGATGACTAATGACACAATTGTGCACCATGCAAAACGCCCTTGCACGCAAGTTAAAACACTGTAAAAGTGTCACTTGTCTGGCCAATGAAATCAACCAACAGCGTGAGCGTATCGTTATCTTGCCATGATGATCAATATACGAAAATCACTATTGACCCAATCATTCCAAAAAAGATACAAAAACATTATCAAAACTAAAAGTAATATGTTTGGAAAGAAAGGATTAGATACAGCCCAGACAGCACCCGGTTGGCAAAGGGTTGTTGTGTCACCACGGACGAATATGACGTAACTAGTGAGCACAGAGATGATATTTGATAGGAAGGTATGGAAGGATAAAACAAACACTGATCCCAAGTTGGGATAAACGCAGGAGCACAAAATAATCATTCCTTCGATTGGAAAGGTTCAAATTGGATTCTTCTGACAGTGAATTACTCTAAGTTTGGTCGTTTATAAACATTTACATAATTTTATTGTCAAACAGTTGTTACGATTTGTACTGTTTTTAAATGTAACTATGTAATGGATTTCATCACGGTTGTTTCAATTGAAATAAAATAATTTCGTATTGTTAAGGAATTTTGGCGTGTCTAAGTGTGGGAAGACGCTAAAAATAGATTTCCTTTGTTTTTGAAAGAGCCGAGGTTAAAAATGAAGGTATCATGTCATTCCAATTTTTGAAGCCTTCTGAAAAAATAAAATACATAGAATAAGAGTAACTTGAGCTATATCTAATCAAATATCTGAGTTAGGTATATCATGAGGAAGAAATATCTGACACAGTTTGTATTTGACTGACTTGTTCTATCGACAATTAATTGGGGTGTATTTAATCGCCACCTGATTGAACGGATTACGGTTGCCCCTGACCAGTTTTTGTCATTTAACAATAAAAGTTATCGTATAGAGACGTATCTTTATTTTTGTTTACAGCTATATACTAGGTATATTTTTTCTGCGTATTTTGCTAGTCTCCACTGCGTGACAATCATAATCGAAAGTCAGTTAGAAGGATATCGCTTTAATTGACATTACAACCTTGAGTTTTCACCAATATATAGAAATCCGAAACTAATTTATTTTGAAATATCACAAAGCAAACTATAACATTCACGAACAATGAAATGAAATACCACTGTATCCTATCACGGAGTTCCCTTGACATTACACGAAGAAACGACTTATTTGGCAATAGGTCACTTAAGTATACATGGATGACATTTTTACATGCAGACATTTGATGAGCGAAGACAATGAAATTGAATGTTTTAATGATCCTTGATGAATAGATGCGCGTGAGTCTTCACATGATTTATTGGCATCTAAATGTAAGTAATTTTGGCTTTGACTAATTGTCTCTGATTGCTAGTATTAGTCTAGTGTGTGTAGGCAGGTAGATATGATAAATTTTAAACTTTTGTTTATAACTAGGGTGACTAACCTAAATGCTAGCACTGCACCAAATAATCAGCACTCCGAATAAATAGTAAAATCATAAGGTTTTCACTAACTAATGTGGGCTACCACTTTAAAAAATAAATAAATAGATATATTTGGAATCTTACTACTGGCAACACCATACTTTACGATGTCAAAATTTCGAAAATTTTGTGAACAAACGTTCGTGTCCTGCCGCTTATCCTGTTTGTGCCTGTTTCTTGTGATCGAAGGTAAGTTCACGTGTTTAGATTTTATACTATATTAGGTCTTTTAGATATTTTGTACTGAAGCTTTTGATTTCTCTGATTTATTAGATAGTTTATGACGATAATTTGAAGGAAGAATTTGAGGTTATGGTGATATATTGGTAAAGAATGTGGTGCTGAGATATGGATCTAATATTTTAGAAATTCCAAATTATCAGCACTGGTGCTGATAAATGGAAAATAGTATGTAAATACTTATTCCATATTTTTTATTTTAAACCGTGTTTATTTTATGTATAGAATTCATTTTTTATATCTAAAAGTAGATGAAACTGCATTTGCCATTTGTCAGCACAGTGCTGCTAATTGGATCAGAAGCATGCTGATAATTTGGTTCTCCTAGCATTTCATCATCTTTCCTTTTTCAGACCCACCTAGGTAGGTAGTACCTACTATGAAACCAAAGGAAGTAAATATACCAAATAAAAGAAAAAAATACACAAATGAAAACTTACTAAAAGCCTTGGATGCAGTCAAAACGGGCATGTCCAAAAAACTGGCATCAAAAACATTCAATGTCCCTAGAGGAACTATCCAGTCGCGGTTAAGAAAGCCGTGCAAGGATCTACCAGGCCCTGATCCAGTATTGTCGAACGAAGAAGAGAGAGTTTTAGTTAAGTGGGTTGTAGATTGCTGTCGGAAGGGATTTCCAAAAAGAAAGAGTGATTTACAATTGAGTGTAGCAAATTTCATAAAGAAGATAGGACGAGATAACCCCTTTAAAGACAACATACCTGGTAAAAAATGGTATGACCTTTTTATGCGCCGTCATCCAGAACTCAGCGAACGCACTGCCGAAGCTGTAACATCAGCCAGTGCTAATGTATCAGAAAAAGACATCAAAGGATGGTTCCACAAAATTGAGTCTTATCTTAAGGAAAACAACTACTTTGACACCTTACAGGACCCATCTCGTGTTTTTAATGGGGACGAATCTAACTTTCAGCTATGTCCCAAAAGTGGCAAAGTTATTTCATTACGGGGAGAAAGAGACGTGTATGAAGTTGATCACGCTGCAGCTAAAACATCCCTTACTGTCCTGTTTACGTTTTGCGCCAACGGAGATATTACACCTCCACTAGTTGTGTTTCCCAACAAGAGGCTTCCCAAGGATATAACATCATCTGTTCCAAATGAGTGGGGCATTGGTTTGAGTGATACCGGCTGGATGAAAAGTGAACTTTTCTATGATTATATCAAAAATGTATTTCATCCATACCTTACCAAAAAAAAAGTAACATTTCCCGTCATACTATTTGTAGATGGACACAAAACCCATCTTAGTCTCGAAGTAAGTGAATTGTGCAGCAACTTGAAGATTGTTTTGATTGCTTTATACCCCAACGCCACACGGATACTACAGCCAGCTGATGTGTCAGCCTTTAGACCTCTCAAAAATGCATGGAAGGAAAGTGTCCTGAAATGGAGGAGAGATCACCCTTTGGAGAATCTCACAAAGAATAATTTTGTACCTGTCCTTAAGGAGGCTTTAGAGGTTGGTGTCAAAGATTCAACGGTGATAAATGGATTCAGGACTACTGGCTTATGTCCCTGGAACTCTGAAGCCATCAACTTCAAAAAATGTCTGGGTAAAGGAACTAAATATAATGAAGAACCAATAGAAGACAAATCAAAATTACAAGAAAATCCTAATATAAATAGAGTTATGACACATGAAACTTTAGAAAGGATTGTGGGGCAAGAAAAAATTGCATTTTTGCAAAGAACGCCGCTTGGAAGTCTAACAGAAACAGAAAAGATTTTGAAGAAGATTTGTTGTTATTTTGAAAATCATCAAACTGATGCTTCTACATCCCAAGAAGCTGTTTTCGAAATTGAAAATTACGAAACAGTTGAACTTCTCCGTATAGATCAATTGCCAGTAATATTAGCAGAAGATTTTGTAGATGAAATGCAAGCGACTAGCACGAATGAACCATCTAATAACAATACTGAAGATTGTCTTGGAAGTGCGCCATTGGTATGTCTTGATAGTCAACAATATTTATTAACTCCAGTCAAATTACAGGACGTATTGATTATGGAAAAAACGCCTGAACGAAAAGGCGTTAAGAATGTAGAGAGATCATCATTCGTTCTTACTTCCTCTGAATGGCAAAAGACTGAAAACGACAAATTGATTGCTAAACAACGTAAAGAAGAAGAACAGGCGACTCGTAAGAAGAACAGATTGCTAAAACAAGAAGAAAAAAATAACGTGAAAGTAGAAACCACTAGAAATAAGATAAACAAAAAAGCGAAAGAGACTGTAGCTACTAAAAAACAAGGGATTAAAGCTAATAAAATACATGAGGCAAAAGAAAACAAAATACAAGAGACAATGGAAAACCAACTACAAGAGACAAATGAAAACATAATAAAAGAGACAAAAGCTAACAAAACAGAAGAGACATTTATTAATCACCACCACACAGTTATTAATCACCAAGTTATGATTCATGATAATAATATGCCATCCTCTCCTGAAAATGAACCGCAGTCTAATATTCAGAAAAGAAAAGCTGAAGAGCAGCCTATGTTTCCTCCAAATAAAAAAATCAAAATTCTTTCCAACATCAAACTGAATTTACCAAACGTACTCAGAACTTCGCAAGTTGGCCAAACAACAAACAACCAAATTAGTGACCCACTGGATAAATTAATCAAAAATAGAAGAAAGAGAACTTACTCTTTAATAGAACTAGAGAAGATTCTTTCTGAGGATTAGGAGTGATTGAAGAAATAGAGCTACTCCGTTTTATTTAATTTTCTTACTTATATTATGTCTTTAGTCTTATTTAAATTTTCTTACTGCTATACTTTATCAAGTGCTATTTTATGTTCCTTAATGGTTGTACCTACCATGTATTAGTAATACCTACCTACCATATTATTAAGTAACAAACTTTATAGTGAGATTTAACTAAGTCTAAACAAATTATTAACTTTAAAGATGTTAAACATTGATAAGTTTTAAGATACTATTAGCCTATAAGTAAAATATTTTTAACTATAAAGATGTTAAACATTGATAGGTTTATCAATAAGTAAAATATTTTTTTAATTCTTATTTACAGGGTACCTACTTATATTAAAATAAACAATAAAATTGATTATAAATACTAACAAACATTTATTTATTTAATATTTTTACAATACAAATAGCACAGTGCTGTTAATTGGCTCAGTCTATGCTATTAATTGGTGATGATGGTGCTAGTAAATGGTGAGATGGTTATTTTTTACTCTTGCCTATATAAAACAAAATTGGATAAACATAAACTTATTTTTTTAAAATATCACCTTACTGATTGAATATTGAAACTAGAAAACTCGTCATAATGGGTGAAAAAGTATTTTTCAATGTGATAAACGGGCTTAAGTTAGGACTAACTCTTAAAGTGCTGATAATTGGGTCCTTCACCCTAATATTATAAAGAGGAAAGATTTGATTGTTTGTTTACATTGAATAGGCTCCGAAACTTCTAGACCGATTTGAAAAATTCTTTAACCATTAGACAGCTACATTATCAGGGAGTAACATAAGCTATATTATGTTGTCAAAACCAATTAGAGACCCCTACGAAAATTGCAATAATTTAACTCAAGGTATAAAAAACTACGATATGACTACCGTGCGAAGCCGGGGCAGGCAGCTAGTAATTAATACCTAGACCTATTAGAAATGTTTTTTTTAAAATTTAACTAAGTAAAATGCAAGTCAGTCGCGATCCTGGTGGTGAGTACCACGTCAGTTCATATCAGCATCAGTGATACTCTAATCCTTGTTCCGCAAAGGTCTGAGACTTACTGCACCGCGCTGGTTGCACTATTCGGATTATGAATAGTGCCACCCCATCTCTTCTCGTATCGTCAAGGTGATTAAGAGATTTTACACCGAAGAACTGGCAGCGGCGTCCTCTGAGTACTTTAAAGTCTTCCTGCTGTCACCAACCCGCTCGCCAACGTGGCGATTATGGCAATTATCTCCAGGATCTATAATATGTAGGTTCTACTGGGGAAACCCATGCCTAGCAGTGGGACATCATATGAGTTGATTTGTACGTAATGTAAATAAATATCCAAGTATAATTTACCAAAACAAAAATTCATTGGACTGCCGTAAAAAAGTGTATATAATAAAAAAACGTACACAGTTGTAGTTTTTTATTTCTATAATGATGACGGCATAAATATGTCAAGGATTTCAACTTGTGAATATCGTGATCTAAATATTGCTAAAGTAGAAATCCGGCATGATATCACGCTCCCATGATTTAATGTAAGTAATTTATTAACCCAAGTTCTGAAACAAGCATTGAGGATAATCCTGTTAAAATATCTTGCCTATGTTTCAATTAGTATACATAATTAATATGAAGTGTTCAATTAGGGTTCAGGTTCATGTAGGCATGTAATGTAACTCTCCCTTAAGCCCAGTTGGGTATTCCCAAAAAACTGTTTTTTTTTATATAAAAAGATAACTAGCAATGTGGGATTGAGTTCTACATTACTAGCAATCTTGTTAACCCCTCCAGCTAAGCTCAAAGGCTTGTATTAGGAGTGGGTTCACGTCGGTAGTATAATGGGTAGGATTCGAACCCGCAACCCCATTAGGCTACCGCCGCTTTAATAAGTTTTAATAAGTATTTGAAGGAAAATGTAAAGTTTAATAAGTACAATTTGCAATTTCTTTAAAATAACTTTTGTGGCTTTTCTTGATGTTCCCCTTTATAATTTTGTTACAATCTAGTGTACAGAGACTATTATGTAATTTGTGTTTGACGTTCTTTCAGTTCATGTCCATTAACAATATTATTAACATGAAGACACTTTGTTCTTGTGTTCTTTAGGTACACTGCACTGCACTGTCACATTTTAAATGGTCACTACAGACGACTGAACTGAGGAGAAGACTGAAAAGGATCAAAACTTTTAAGTTAGAAGTTTTGATCCTTTTCAGTCTTCTCACTATATAGGTGTTATCGAGATGCTGGATAGCCTCAATATTCACATGATGAAGTCGGTGTTCGTGAGCTTCAGCTAATAGTGTTAGCGACGAGTTTCACTTTAAGAGGTCCCAATGGAGATCGTCATTCTAATATACCAGGGCGCATTTACGATGCCCCTGAGTACTTTATTTTGAAAGCGTTGTATCATCTGCAAGTTGCTCTATTTGGTACATCCCCACAACTGGATACCATAGGTCCATACTGGCATAAAGACTTGTTTGTATAATAATAATAATATATACTTTATTGTACACCAATATAAAAAACAAAGTAAACATTGTATAATAAAAATGTACAATGGGCGGCCTTATCGCTAAGAGCGATCTCTTCCAGACAGAGACATAAATACATGAATTAGGTAGGGGTAGTGTACAGCGTGATATTAATTTATAGTTATTAAGAACTACAACGAAAAGAAAAGATAGGTGATTAATAAAAAAAATAATAAAAAAAATAAAGTTTACTCAGAGAGATAGTGGTCCTTCAACATTTTTTTAAACGAGGCCAACGATTGAGGCACTAGAGGCAGTGCATTTCATAGTCTTGCTGCCTCGACAGTAAACGACCTATCATAGAATTTTGTGGAATGCGCTGGAATTTCTAACCTCAAATCCTCCGATGACCTTAGAAATCTGGAATGTGTGTCATGAAGGAACTTGAAACGTTATTTAAGATTCAAGGGAGTAATAATAGTATTTTGTTGTGTACAGATAACTGATGATCATATGCATATTGTGTAATACTTAGATTAGTAAATATGGCAATAAAAAAACTACGTGCGTAATAACTAAAGTTGAATAACACCTAGAAGCTGACAATGACGTGATTCTACGTTCCCACACCCACGCTCTATATGACTAATCGTTATTGAACTGGTTCAGTTTGAGAACATACTATTTACTATCGATAAAATCTGTTGATACACCAATCAACAGATTTTATCGATGCTGCAATGAGGAAACGTTTTTTCAGCCGCCAAGTATTTTAGTTTACCGTACGCAGTGGGGCCGCATACGAATAACTTTTTCTTGACTATAGCGAAGCCAAAAAGTAAGGGTTATGTTTTAGCAGTTTATGTTAGTAGGTATGTACTATCGAACCAACTGATTTTTTTTTTATAAAGGTTCACAAATCGGACAAAACAATACATTAAATAAGTTTTTACTTAACTACATACTATACTTTACCTACAAAACTGCGTGTCCTAAAATAATGAACACGACATACATTTTGACCCTTTCTTTCTTTTCTATTGCTCTCCTTTTCATATCGTACATGACGTCAATGACATGTCACTAGTTTTTTATTTGAAATTTTCTATTTTTGAAAAAGTAGCATATTTATCATTTATAGCTAGCTCTGTGTGTCTCGCGATTTCGTTTGTATAGAGTATTAAAAGATCATTCAATTTCTTTAATAATTCTTAATAGATAAATTTGTTCAGTTTAGCAGGTATGTAAGCAAGTGTAGTGTACTTATCTAGTTAAAAATTATACTTCCTATTTAATTGGGTTTAGATATTAAAAACTTATCGTCTAAATAGTAATAATTGTATGTTATTTGTTTATTGATCAAGAAAACAACTGTTATTTAATTTTGGCACTAAATATCTCTGGTTCAGAAAAAAATCAATATTTTTAATCTATGGTACATACTTATTGTATTATGCAAAGAGATCTAGATAGATCGAGATATTATGTATCAGTAGTTTTAGGAGGGTCTCAGTTCTGTACATGGCAATTTTTAAAGTAGGCAAATAGCCCTAACAAAATTCCCAACCTCTTTTACAGTTGGTGTTTTTCAAAAATAATTCTAAAAGTACAATTCAACTTCGGCATACAACAGTGGTCTAAAAAGGATGTTTGTCGTAGTCGGGTATTTACATTTTGGTAAAATTTCTGCTTGTTTAGGTCAGGGGTCGACAGTCGACTTGTGACCATGATCGGTGCAAATTGACCAAAACGTCGCCGGGTGAAAGAAGAATCGGACTTTTAAATTGTCCCGATATTAATATAAAATTGTTTACGTAAGTTATGAAATTTTACACGTTTCAGGCGCGGATCCAGAATTTTGTGTCGGCAACATTTGACTCAACCGGTCAAGTGTGAGTCACTCGCATAGCTGGGGGGGTGCATTTGATTCAACACCGGTACCAATACATCCTATCCACCACCACCGAGAGGGTGGCGGCAAAAAATTGTCATTGAGTCGAGTCTGTGTAGGGGGGGATTACCCCAATTGCCCCCCCCCCTCCCTTGTATCTGCGCCTGACACGTTTGAACAATGTTGTCTTGTTTAAAAGCAATTATGACTCAGTATAGTAATAAACCTGAGTCTATTATGAAACAAAACGCATGCAAACGCATTAAAAACATTACTTTGACTAATAAGTTTTTACGTGCTAAAGCTATATCACTTTTTTATTAAAAATAAACAGCCTTCAAGAAAAAAAATATTAGGGACAGCACCGAATGCAAATTTTGCCGACTCACTCCTATGTTTTAGTCCAAATACCCTTAATCACCTATCACTTGTTTCTGGAGCTATGACCTTAACCACCTACAGACAATTTTACTGGAGTAATATCGCTGTTTATTGTGAGATATACGATAAACTAACCCTAAACTGGATAAAGAAACTTCGATTTTACTCCGGTGTCTCTCAGATGTGTGGTAAATGGTTGTGTGACAAAAGTAAGTAGGAGGTGAAGGGTTAAATTGTTTTTTTTTTCAGAATTTATATTACTTAGTTATTTGGTGTAAAGTAAAGAAGCTAAGAACGGAAGGTTATTGGTGTAATAAAAAAAAACACCCTGTATAGTACAGGCAGTTGTCTGATTGCCATCTGCCTAGTTTGGGATCAGATGGCGTTGTATGAGTTGAACCAAGGTATTATTATTATGTACGTTGCTCGAGCACGTTTATACAAATAAACATTCTGTACTCTAATTATTTTATGTTGCGTACAGATCTGGCGAATGCGCGGCTCGCTCGCCTCATGCATGCCACCACTGTAAAGCGCTGAAGCTCCCGAAGCAACTCACGGTTGTGCAAGCGTCAATAATTTATAGAATGCTACAGTTGGATCAACGTATCTTGACCGGATTGAAGTTAGGTTCTTATCACTTTCGCGCATGTCATAGAGATGCGACCCTAAAATTACTTACGAAAACGGTTAATTATGTTTGATCGATTAAAAACACTAACAACATTTTAATTCAACAATATAAATATACGAGTTTAAATTTAGAACAGTTACAGTAAAATAATAAAGAAATTTAAAAAAAAATCTTTACGAAAAAAATCACAAATAATAATTATGACAATGTAATGCGTAATCGCATCTCTAATTCTCTTGGTTTAGTTACCGCCCCCGCCCCCTGCTTCCTGTCACCATTTCCCTACTACTGAAAATGCATCTGCGCAACCACCTTTCGCCAACTTCCATCAGGTTAAGTTACGTTGATCCTACTGTAGTCATAACTTAAGTTATAAGGCTAGAGCATAATCATCAATGAGATTATCACGTTGGCACTTGTACTCTACGTTGTAATACGTTATCAGGGATTAGAATTGAGTCACGACTGACACAAGTATGCAAACAATTTGGTCACTTCTTTAGTGTTTACTAGGATGGGATGAGATGATACTATAAATTAATTATATAGCTTAGTTTTAGCTTATCATATCACTTTTTGGTACATCATCAACCTACGTGGGTAGGTACGTAAATCTAATGGCATAAAGAATGTCTCGATGGTTTTATTCAACATAGCTGACCCGCGCAACTTCGTATGCGTCAATTTTCCCCGTTTTTACAACATTTTTCATTGCTGCTCCGCTCCTATTGGTCGTAACGTGATGTTATGTAGCCTATAGCCTTCCTCGATAAAGGGCTACCCAACAGAAATCTATACTAATATTATAAAGCTGTATCTATACTAATGTTATAAAGCTGAAGAGTTTGTTTGTTTGAACGCGATAATCTCAGGAACTAATTGTTCGATTAGAAAAATTATTTTAGTGTTGGATAGCCCATTTATTGAGGAAGGCTACAGGCTATATAACATCACGCTACTACCAATAGGAGCGGAGCATGAAGGAAAAATGTTGCAAAAACGCACGAAAATGACGCAGATGAAGTTGCGCGGGTCAGCTAGTCTTGTAATAACCGATTCTTCAAGCCAGTACTCAGCTATACAGCTTAGTATTCTACACAGAGTACAACGTAAATAAGACGCACTAATACAATATACATGTTATACACGGACTACACATTTAAACACGAGTTTGTAACACGTCAACTCAAAGTAGTCAGTAGAAGGAAGTGCTCGACGACGAGGTAATTTCCTGTACATAGTGTTGTGAAATACGTAAGAGTTTATCGACATCGATTGTTGTAAATTGATTCATGTTTTTATAAGATTGGGGATTAATTTTCTTTACGATATTCAGCCACTTCATTAAAAAAACGATTACAGACTTTTGTCATCGATCATTCATATTATTTTCATTTCTTTTAATATAATATTATTATTAAATTTGTTATTGTTTTCATGTTTTAATTATTATTTTTTTCTTATTAAAATACCTAATTGGGTAGTAAATTTTCTTAATGATACTCATAATCTTACTAGGTATAGTCCGGAAAAAATCCGTATATCACATCAATGATAATATAATAATTCTAACTATAACAACTCAGGCCAGGTGGAGTGATGATTTACGCAAAACGGCTGGCAGGAGCTGGATGCGAGAAGCCGAAGATAGAACAAATGGCGTGCAATTGGAGAGGCCTATGTCCAGCAGTGGACTACGATAGGCTGATGATGATGATGAACTATAACAAAATACTCTTTCGAAATTGACTATATTATAATAAAACTAGCTTTTGCCCGCAGCTTCATCCCGTGGGTTAAAACGCGACAAAACATTTTTGCCTACTTTCTACAACTTTACTATTGGAAATAGCATGCATTTTAAAAAACTAGGCACATTTTTTTAAACCTGAATCAAAATATTAATAAATGTTGATAAACTTTCGCAATTTGTACACATTATAAAATTATATATACTACGGGTCTTAATCGCGTGAATAATTTAAGGTAAAATATCTTGTTTATTGCCCGACGTTTCGACCGTATTGCAACAGCCGTGGTCACGGGTAGACTGTTTAAAGTCTAGCCGTGACCGATTTAAAATAAAAATATTGATAAAATATAAATAGTAATGTCACAAATGAAATAAACTTATTTTACACATAAACTTGATTTTACAATTTTTAAAGCATATTTCAATATTCATTTTGGTAAAATTTAAGTCGTAATATTCATCGATACTGTTAAGTTTCATACGTCCAGCTCTTCTATTAAGCCTCTTAAGACACTCGTGGGTAATGACATGATTGATAGTCCCCTTTTTCATAGGAAGCTGGTGTTCCTTTAGTTCGTCGTAGGTACTTGTGCTGTTAATTGAAGAATATCTGTGTGCTGCAGAACTGAGTAGTCTTTAAATTATGCATTTAAGGAACAGCTAAATTTAATAAATGTAGGTAACCAGCTTCATAAAAGGTAAATTGATAGAAGATGGATTTTCGCGATTTTCTCAAACTTATCTGATTTGGATGGTGATTTTGTTATTCAATTGCATATTTTAACAATTTCAGGGAAGGTTTTAGTGCGAAAATGTTTTGAATTATAAACACCAGATATTCTATTGTTTTATTCCATACAAATTTCTACAGTGTGCGTGTCGTTTTGGCATATTCATAAATGATTTCATTTGACAGTCTACTAGGAAATAAAAGTAAAACCACTTAACTACTGTCAATGTATGGGAGCGCTTGAAGTAAAACTTTGGGTTATTTCCCGTATTATTTTTAAAAAGTTATTGTAGTCCTTTTACTCATTAGGAGACGTACTTTTAATATCAGTTTAAAGTTTTATGATTTTATATTTACAGAATAATCGTAGGCAGATCATAGTACACATTTAACGATTACACCCAGTATAGAATGACGCAAGTACTAAAAAACTGCAAAAGTAAAAAGTCGTGACAATGAAAAATGAACCGACGTGGATGAGCGAATGAGCAGCCACAGAATAACACATGGTAGCCAAAAGTCGAATACTTTGATAAAACATTAACAACTTAAAAACTTGTTATAGTACATATGTAATGCTTTTCAATTCACACAGTTCATTTTGAAATGGTATTCAATCTTCATTTTGGATAAGTATTAAGAATGATGGCAATCGACAACGCGGCAGACCTCGCCGCAAATGGCGATACGAGTTTGACTGCTTCAAAAAAGATCGGCCTCCTACCGCAATTGACAGAGAGACTGCACTGCAGGGCATCTTTGCCCTGCAGTGGGTACAATACGGGCTAGTTGCAAAAATAAACAAAGAGTCGTGGTCATAACCACCGTGCCCACTACGGCAAATCCGGTCCTGAACAAGAGACTCACATAACCCTTTATGTGTTAGACCCTGAGAAATACAAAGACCAACCTATCTTTCAGTACTTTAACAGTTACTATAGTGTAGCTACAGGGCTACAAGTAAAAACGTTTCCATTGTACCATCACCTACGTACTAAATTTGGTACTAATTAACGTTATACGAGCAGATAATTATGTTAGACCATATTAGTGGTCAGTAACATTGTTCAGGTGGAATTTGTGACGTTATGACGTGACGTATTTGTGTTTTTAAATGAAGAAGGTCGTTTCATTGAAGGATAATAGTGGGACTGGTAAGAGCCAAATACTCGCTGACTGTACCTACGCATATAATGCATGAGATTACATATACACACATGTATAACTCGGTAACAGCTTACCCAAATGGCATTAGAATAATGACTTCTACGTGCGGAATGTGGAAGACAGGTTGTCGTGGCGTAATTAAGAGAAGCCTATATCCTATAGGGTAACCTGGTCTAAGAGTACGCATTTGGTAAGAGTACGCAACAGCAGATATCGTGAAGTTGTTGATGATACGCGACTAACTTCAGTCGTATTTTGATATCGTGAGTGACAACAAGTGCTGTGCAAAAAAAAAAACAATTTCGAACGAAAACACGGAAATTACGTAAGTTTAAAGTATTTTTCTTAAAACCTTAAATATTTTTACAATGTTCAACGTATTTTTGGGACTAGACTGCAACTATTTTGCAAAAATGAAGTTGATTGTTGAGTTTTCAAGGACGCACCGGTCGCATGCAGCGAGCGTAATTTGTGTTAACTGTTCAAAGATGGCGTTACGTGGCGCTTGTTTACGATTTGGCTCATGTGTCTATGAGTACGCAGTTACGTCCCTTTTAAGAGTACGCGCGTACTCTTACACAATTTTTTTTTAATTCTCATTCTAGGTAAATAAATAATGGGTATAATATGTAATATGTTGGTAATATTATATATTTTGTACACAGGATGTCTAGACGTCAAAGAAAAAGTGAAAGAAGGCTTTGTACTTCAGAGCAGTGGCTTAATGCCAAGTCACGCATCGAGGCAGGCGAATCAAAGAGGGCAGTTGCTAAATCATTGGGGATGCACGAAGCCACGTTACGAAAAAGACTGAAGAGATCGTCTCCAGCTTCAAGCTTGGGCAGATACTCCAAAACCTTTTCATCAGAAATGGAGGTAGAGCTGTGCAACTATATTAAAAAAGTTGATAACATGTTTTATGGATTAACCACTCAAAAAATACGAGAAATTGCTTATAATTTTGCTGAAAAAAATGGGTTAGAACATCGTTTCAATAAGGAAAAAAAAATGGCTGGTACAGAGTGGCTTAGGCTTTTCTTGAAAAGACACCCAGATTTGTCATTACGTGCACCAACCTCCACCAGTATTGCTCGTGCAATAGGCTTTAATAAGCCTCAATGTGACCGCTATTTTGAAAATTTGGCGAAGCTGTTAGACACGTATAAGTTTCCTTCGCATGCAATTTATAATATGGATGAGACTGGAATCTCAACAGTGCCAAATAAGGCTCCAAAAGTCTTATCTACTAAAGGGAAGCGTTGCGTCAACAAGATTTCCAGTGCTGAACGTGGGATCAATGTGACTCTCGTAAATGCAGTAAATGCTGCAGGGAATTTTATTCCACCCGCCTTCATATTTCCTCGCAAACGAATGAAGGCCGAGCTTTTGGACGGAGCTCCGCCTTCTTCTATAGGAATGGTGTCAGACTCGAGTTACATTAACAGCTCTTTATTTGTGGATTGGTTGTCTTATTTTAAAGACCACGCAAAGCCTAGCAAAGACAATCCAGTATTATTAATACTTGATAATCACACTTCACACTGCACCTTAGACGCGGTTCATTTCTTTCGAGAAAACCACATTCACGCTTTGACAATCCCACCCCACAGCAGTCACAAAACTCAGCCGCTCGATCGCTGCATTCATAACAGCCTCAAGACTTTTTATGCAGCAGAGTGTGAAAAATAAATGCGCAACCATCCCGGTCGTGTGATAACTGTTTATCAAATTGCTCAAATTTTTACACCAGCTTACCTTAAAGCAGCTACACCTGCTAATGCCATACAGAGCTTCAAGATATCAGGAATTCAACCGTTTAATTCGGACATTTTTGGAGAAGAAGATTTCTTAGCTAGCGCTGTGACTGAAAGGCCACTGATACAAATTTCCCATTCAATTGAGAGACTTCAACATGTTGAGCATGGGATAAACATTCAAGACAATTCACCACAGCCATCGTGTTCAACAAATGAGACATCTGGTCAGCCGCTGGTTGAGACAGATAGAGCACGTACACCACTTATCTGTCTTTCTCCGCAGCCCTCGTGCTCAACGAATGAGACATCTGGTCAGCCGCTGGTTGAGACAAATAGAGCACGTACACCACTTGCCTGTCTTTCTCCGAAGCCCTCATGCTCAACAAATGAGGCATCTGGTCAGCCGCTGGTTGAGACACATAAATCGCGTACACCACTTGCCTGTCTTTCTCCGAAGCCCTCATGCTCAACAAATGAGGCATCTGGTCAGCCGCTGGTTGAGACAGATAAATCGCGTACACCACTTGCCTGTCTTCACATACAAAACATGGAATCGCCTCACTCGCCTGTTGAAGATATAGCCCCCTTACCACGGGCTGAATATCTTTCAAGATCTAACCGTAAAAGAGCTAAGTCAGATATTTTGAGTGGGTCTCCATACAAATTGGCTCTCGAGGAGTCTTTGGCCTCAAAGAACGTACCAAAGCGTGTTCCAAAACTCCTATTAAAAGCTACTCTTAAAAAGGCCAACATACCAGCTAAAGTACCAAAGAAGATGCCCAAAAAAAAGGTATGGAGATGTCCAGCTTGCACAGAAATCTACATGGACCCTCCCTCGAAAGATTGGATTGGATGCTCAAAATGCTCCGAGTGGTGGCATGAGGCTTGTACTAGTTATGAGGGACAAGAAATTTTTATTTGTCAACTCTGCAAGTAAAAAGAATAATGCGTACTCTTATCGACGTAGATGCGTACTCTTACTCAATATTGTTTGTAAGAGTACGCAATTCCCATTTCTTATTATTTTTGTTTTTTTGAGAAATATTTTATAATTTTGTTATATTTTATGTTACTTTATGAGAGACATTTAAATTATCGAAGTAATAAATGCCAAGTTGATTTCCTAGACTTGAGTTTTGTTTTTTTGAAATATTTTGAACCTTAAGTGCGTACTCCTAGACCAGGTTACCCTATCCTAAAGAATTCAAAAACTGCTTACCCAAATATCATTAAAATAATGACTTCTAAGTGCAAAATACTGAGGACGGGTTGTTGTGGCGGAAATTAGGTGAAGTCAATGTCCAGCAATGGACCGAATAAGTTTATTAAGAGAATTCAGAAAAAAACCTGGGATATTTCGAGCCCAGATCTGATTGATTAATAAAAGTTTTTGTGGGACTCAGTTAAATTCAGAAATGAATACTTATCTCTTTTTTCGTCCTCTCCTTCTCTTTTTATCTCTATGTGACAGTCCATACATTATTGACTGTCACATAGAGAGTAGAGTCGAAAACTTCAAATATAAGTACAAATCTGGTCCTGGGAATAACGAACACAATAAAAAAAATATCCAATTTAGTACAGTCGTTCTGAAGTTAGTTAAGTTATACATTTTTGTGTTTATATAGATTCTATTAAAGGTTGACAAATACTGCATGAGAACTCTATAACATCAATTCTGATCTATCTTGTAGTCAACAGAGGCTTAAAAGGAAATTTAACAGATCAATGCCAGTTCATTTGACTGGTCTGTTGATCTAGTGGTTAATGACCCTGACTGCTAAGCCAGACGTCGTGAGTTCAATTCCCATCCAGGATAAAGCTTTGTGTGATAAGCGCGATGGTTTTGTCTATGTCGGGTAGTATGTTTTTTTTAAAGACGTTTTCCGCAGTGTTGTACAAGCCCTGTGTCACAGGGGACTTTACAAACATACAAGTCATGGGCACAAAGTACACCCAGACCCGAAACAACAATTTGTGGATCACACAAAGTGGTGTCCCGTGTGGAAATCGAACCTACGACCTCTTATGTTATATATGTATGTATGTGTTTATCAGTTGTCTAGTCGCCGTAGTCGCTTTGCCTAGTTTAAATTCATCATCATCATCAGCCTATCGCAGTCCACTGCTGGACATAGGCCTCTCCAATTGCACGCCACTTTGTTCTATCTTCGGCTTCTCGCATCCAGCTCCTGCCAGCCGTTTTGCGTAAATCATCACTCCACCTGGCCTGAGGGCGTCCTACACTACGTTTGCCGTGCCGTGGTCTCCACTCAAGAACTCGTTTACCCCAACGGTTGTCGGTTCTTCGGCAAATATGGCCAGCCCACTGCCACTTCAGCTTGCTAATCCGGTGGGCTATGTCGATAACTTTGGTTCTCTGCCGGATCACCTCATTTCTGATTTTGTCCCTAAGAGAAACTCCGAGCATAGCCCTTTCCATAGCCCGCTGAGCGACTTTGAACTTGTGGACTAGCCGTACCGTCAGTGTCCACGTTTCGGCTCCGTATGTCATGACGGGTAGGACGCACTGATTAAAGACTTTAGTCTTTAGACATTGTGGGATCGACGATGAGAAGACTTGACGTAGCTTACCAAACGCTGCCCAACCCAACCGAATTCTCCTGTTCACCTCGTCCTCGAAGTTGTTTCTACCTAACTGCAATGACTGCCCGAGGTACACATATTTTTGAACAACTTCGAGAACGGCGCCGTGCACCGCTATCGGTTCCGGTAGTACATGTTCATTGAACATGACCTTGGTTTTATCCAAGTTCATCCGTAGGCCGATGCGTACAGAGGAGTCAGCCAGGTCATTCAGCATCAGTTGCAGGTCCTGCAGCGTTTCCGCCATAATGACAATGTCATCTGCAAATCGCAAGTGAGAGATGTATTCACCATTGATGTTGATGCCCCGCCCTTTCCAGTGCAGCGTCTTGAACATATCCTCCATTGCATTTGTGAACAGTTTCGGGGAGATAACGTCCCCTTGCCTCACTCCTCGATGCAATGGTATAGGTTTTGTTTCCTGATTCTGTACTTGGACGGACATTGTTGCGGCTTCGTAGAGACATCTCATCACTTGGATATATCGCCAATCTACTTGGCATCGCTGCAGAGACTCCAGGACGGACCAGATTTCAATCGAGTCAAAGGCCTTCTCATAGTCCACGAATGCTAGACACAGGGGCTGATTATACTCTTGGGTCTTTTGTATAATCTGCCGCACTGTGTGGATGTGGTCTATGGTGCCATATCCGCTCCGAAATCCAGCCTGTTCCGGTGGTTGGAATTCGTCAAGTCTTCGCGCAAGGCGGTTCGTGATGACTCTTGAGAACAGCTTATAGACGTGGCTCAGAAGAGAAATAGGTCGGTAGTTCTTCAGCCGGGTCTTATCTCCTTTTTTGAAGAACAAGACGACTACGCTTCTACTCCACGCCTCCGGAGTTCTCCCTTCGAACAGGACAGCATTAAAAAGCTTTTGGAGCTCCCTCAGTACGGGTTTACCTCCAGCCTTTAACAGCTCTGTTGTAACGCCATCCTCTCCAGGGGCTTTTCCATTTTTTAGCTGTCTAAGAGCCAGCACGATTTCGTCAATGTTGACTTCTGGCAGGTCTTCGGTGTAGTGGCGTGTTAGAGTGGCTCTAGGACCCTCATCTTCTGGATCAGGTCGAGATGCATGCGAAGCGTATAGCCGGCCATAGAAGCCTTCCACTTCGGAGAGGACTGCCGGCTTCGAAGAAACGACTTCTCCACTTGTTGTGGTCAACTTCGTCAGGTGGCTTCTTCCAAGAGATTGTACGAACACTTTTGACCCCCGGTTCTGCTCGATCGCTCTTTTAATCAAAAGAGTGTTGGAGCACCGAAGGTCGTGTCGTATAAGCTTGTTGATCTCTTGGTTTAGAGCGCGCTTTTCCGACGAAGTGATGGGTGGGTTTTCACGTCGTTCCTTCATTAGCCCTAAAGTCCTTTCCGAAAGCTTTGACTTCTTGCCCTTACGCTGCATTTCACAAAATCTCGTACCTTCTTCCCTGAGTATCCGAACCACATTTACGAGCTTCTGGTTTACGTCTGTTGTGGTTTCCATGGCAGCAAATCGGTTATCCAGGTTTGACTGGAACGCTTCGGATCCTATCATGGTTTGGAGCAAAGTAGGTCGGAGCCTGGACCTCATCAGACGGGCACGTTCCGCCTTGAAATCGATATTCAGAGAGCCTCGGACAAGTCGGTGATCACTACCGGTATTAAACCTGTTGATCACGGTGACGTCTCTAAATATATGCTTTTTGTCCGTCATGATGAAGTCGATCTCGTTTTTCGTCATAGTGTCGGGGCTTTGCCACGTCCACTTCCTTTGGGGCCGTTTCTTGAAAAAGGAGTTCATCAAGAAGAGCCCCTCCCGTTCGAGGAAGTTGACTAGCATTTGCCCCCTATGATTTCTGCTTCCAAATCCATGGGATCCTACTACCAATTCGCTGCAATTTTGTACTCCCACTTTAGCGTTGAAGTCCCCCATAACAACGTTGTAGTGGGTCTTAGTGGTGGAGTGGAGGGCCCTCGATATGTCATCGAACATATCCTCCACTTCGTCGTCTGGATGTGCCGAGGTCGGTGCGTACACTTGCACTACCTTGAGGCTATACCTCTCGGTGAGCTTGATAATGAGGTACGCTACCCTGTTCGACACGCTAGACATTTCCACAACGTTGTCAGAAAGGGACTTATTTACCAGAAACCCAACACCACCTTGGGATTGTTGGTCTCCCTCGCGGAAGTACATAAGGTGGCCTGACTCGAGGGTTATGGTGTCCTCTCCCTCTCTTCGGACTTCACTTAACCCGAGGATATGCCACCTAATCTTCCCAAGTTCCACCTCAAGTTGTGCCAGATGCGAGTCTAGCCGTAGCGTGCGTCCGTTATACGTCGCCAGGGTCAGTCGGTTGTGGTGGCCTTCCGTAGCCCGGAGATTCTTAGCACCCCCCGCCACGCCGTTACCGTGGACGCCACCATGTCCAGGAATAGCGTGACTGCCGGGAACTGGGGGCCGTGGCTTTTGTGCTTGGTGCATATGGGGGTAATGCCCATAATCGCCACGCTGGGCAGGCGGGTTGGCGATCGCAGGGCGTAGCTCTCGCATCAGTGACGCTGCTGCCCGTCACTGACCTGTTACTTTAGCTACGCCTTAAATTGGGATGGTTATACCGCCACCAGCCGGTCGCCAGAGCCTCGTTCGTTGTACAGCAGGATGTACCGCGTGCAGGTGAGGTTGGCTTGGAGCGAAAGATGGTGATGCGCCCCCTTACATCCCTAAATTATGCTAAGATATTATTATTTAATCCAACAGAAGGCTTCAAAGGTAAATAAACAAAACAATATCAGTATATTACGTTTATATTTCTTGTTTATAAATAAAACTCATAAACGATATCGAATAAAATTCCGATAAAATCGTAATCAATATTCGATACCGCTTCGCGTCTTTGCATCTTAATGAAATCATTAAAAGGTCGGGTGCATATTACGCGCTACTGGTATAAACATGGAGTTATAAACTCAATCCATATTATCCAAAGGTATATTTATTGATGTCATATAATAAAACTAGCTGTCCCGCGCAACTTCGTCTGCGTAAATTTTCCCCGTTTCTGCAACATTTCTCATTGCTGCTCCGCTCCTATTGGTCGTAGCGGGATGTTATATAGCCTATAGCCTTCCTCGATAAATGGGCTATCCAACAGTGAATTAATTTTTCAAATCGCATCAGTAGTTCCTGAGAATATCGCGTTCAAACAAAGAAACAAACTATTCAGCTTTATAATATTAGTATAGATTGTAACTAGCTATATTCAAGAAAACTTAATAAAAGGATCTTTTTAACGGCAGTAGAATCTGAAACTATTAATTTTCGAATCTTTGTCTGTTTGTCTTTCTGTCAGAATTTTTGTATAAAAACGACTGCACCAAGTTAGTTGTGGTTTTTACAGACACATTGTCACAGGTCTATCTAAATCTGTTTCAGCTCGGTACACCGCCAAGAAATCCAGTTAAACTATTTTTTTAATATTCACGCGGTTCCGAAAGCTGTGCGGATGATATCGCGGGCAATAGCTAGTTGTAAATATGGAAGTTTATCCTGGACTTACCCAGGAGGGGGAGGTACTTGGGGGTTAAAACCCCACCGACATTGCAAAAGGGTAGGTAAGGTAAGGTATGCATGAGTACGTGTATTAAGCTTATACTCTAGCACAACAGAGACTGAAGAGCCGCAAGAGTTTCGTCAGCAGTGTCAACCCTTTGACTATATGTGGCATAAACGCTAATCGAATAGAATGACAATCGAATATAATTACAACCGAATAGAATGGTAATCGAATATAATTACATTCGAAGATAATTATAATCGAATATAATTACAATCGAATAGAATGATAATTGAATAGAATGATAAAACCAGCGTTACACCCACCCAGGCACACAATAAGCAGTGCTCATCACCGTCTTGGTGGATCACAAGAGTTTCAGTTATTATTTCGTGAAATAGTGATGTTCACATCACTGTGTTTCGGTTAAAGGGCACTGTAGCAAGTGTAATTACTCGGCAAATGAGACTTATGAACTAATGTCTCAAATGAGGAGCGCGGTGCGGTGACATTCAGATTTTTTCAAACCAGGATTTGGGTGGCACTGATATTTTTAATTGTTGCAACCTGGTCGAAACGTCAAGCAATTTTAAGGTAAACAATGCGCATTAATTTCCGTATAATAAATCATGCAACGCGAAAGTTTCAATGTTGGCACTGATACTGTTATGGGCTAGCGTGACGCTGGCCATCAGGCGCATGACCTGCTCGTCTCCTCATTTCTTGGTATAACAAAAATTGGCATTTACCATTACATAAATTGAGCAGGCTAGTCAATATGCAGAAAAGCGGCGGTATCCTAATGGCTAAGGCATCGGTCTCGCAATCGTGAGGTCGCGAATCCTATCCATTATACTACCAACGTGAACCCACTCCTAACACACGCCATTGAGCTTGCCTGGAGGGGTTAACAGGATTGCTATTATGTGGGACCAGAATCCCACATTGCTAGTTATCTTTTTTTAAAAGTAAAAAATGTTGATAAACTTTCGCGATTTGTCCACATTATAATATTATACATGGAAATTCTTAACACCCCCCGCCACACCGTTACCGTGGACGCCACCATGTCCAGGAGTAGCGTGACTGCCGAGAACTGGGGGCCGTGGCTTTTATGCTTCGTACATTTGGGGTAATGCCTATAATCGCCACGCTGTGCAGGCGGGTTGGCGATCACAGGGCGTAGGTCTTGCATCAATGGCGCTGCTGCACGTCACTGACCTGTTACTTTAGCTACGCCTTGAATTGGGATGGTTATATCGCCACCAGTCGGTCGCCAGAGCCTCGTTCGTTGTACAGCAGGATGTACCGAGTGCAGGTGAGGTTGGCTTGGAGCGAAAGATGGTGGTACTCCCCCTTACATCCCGAAAGATGGAAAGAAAGATGCATCCATCCAGAAAGATGGTGATACGCCCTCTTAACCGCGTGTTGCCACGGCCGTGGTCACGGGTAGACCGGTGACTTGCAATACGGTCGAAACGTCAGGCAATAAACAAGGTATTTTACTTAAATTATTCATGCGATTAAGACCCGTAGTATATACTACTCTACTAACTAAATATCCAACTATAGCTGCATTGCTTCAAGATAAAAGTAATAAAGAAATCATTGTACTTTATGTGGCACGTAAATTTAACGTAAACTTTAATGACCAAGGCAAAGGAAACATAAATCATTTGAGATAAAACATTATTGCAGAATATGATACTAAAAGTTTGGTTTATCTAAATTAGTTTGAAGTACCTATTTCTTACTATCGTCCTTATAAATGGGTGTGATATCGACAGAGTATTGATGTAACTGTGACATATTTTCTTGTTTCGTAGTTGATAGGAATCACAAGTATTTATTGTATAGATATTAAGCCATCGGTCCTGCGCCTAATCTCTCTCCGGTCGTGTTGGATTTCCGTTTCCATCGGGCTATGAGAGTGAGAGAATAGAGAGTGCACTTGTGTTTGCGCATACACTCGTGCACTATAATATGACCGCCGTAATGGAGATCGGTTATCTATTAGACCATTATTATTATAATTATTATTAGGTCCTTAACTGCGGAATGGTTCGAACCAATCTGCAGTATCTATTCTTCCGTTTTATCACGTAGGTATGTGGCTTATTTTCATTTGTTAAACGCAGACCTATGAAAATAATGACAGCTTACAACAATAACGACAAAAGAGAGTTTGCCACCATTTTCAACCAACTTCAAAAAGGAGGAGGTTCTTAATTCGACTGTATGTTTTTTTTGCAACTCTTATATATTAGATTGTAAGTTCAAAACTGGAGAGCATTTTTGTTTATGTCCCAATCAAAACACCTATGCCTATAATTTTTTTTTTAAATACGACATACGAAACTACGTTGTACCTACATGTTCATAGTGTGAACCAACATAATAATACGTGTAGCAAAAAGGTTGTACCTCTTTTAATGCGAATTGCGTAGACGGAGGAGTATGAAATTTCGCACACTTATCTATATGTACTTACTAATATTATAAAGCTGAAGAGTTTGTTTGTTTGAACGCGGTAATCTCAGGAACTACTTATCCGAATTGAAAATTATTTGACTGTTGAATAGCCCATTTACAGAGGAAGGCTATCACCCTACGACCGATAGGAGCGGAGCAGCAATGAGAAATGTTGCAAAAATGGGGTAAATTTACGCAAACGAAGTTGCGAGGGACAGCTATTAAAAAAAAAATATGCTCGAATTTCGACCACTAGGCGGACACTGCTATTAGTAAATAGCAGTAGTCAAGTATATATAGTTCATTACAAATATTTACTTGCCTATATTCAATTCCAGTAATAAACAGAACTTCATACTATTTATTGGATATTTCCTATAAATTGTATAAAGTTCTGTTTACTACTGGAACTATAATAGTGAGATCGCATATGGAAACAGGTTTTTTGTTTATTTAATAAACAACTTTATAACGAGAATTACTTAAATGCAGCCTAATAAATTAAATAAATTCTAATTTAAAAATCTTAAATTGTTTTTTTTTGTCAATAGAAAAATGCTGTGTTCCGAACCAATAAAAAATAAAATAAAAAAGAAAAATTACAAAGTTTAAAATTGGAAGCAACAAACACAAATCTGATTACCAACAACATTCAAACGCAAACAGAACAAAATTCGAACATTGCTTATAAATACTGTCACTTTTAAACGTCGAAAAAAAACATTGCCGCCAATACTTCGAAGAAAAAAACAAATAAAAAAAAACATACCCAATCCACAACGTGTACTGTTGCTTGCTAGCACGATACTGAGTCAACCAGTCAGTTTCCTAGTTGCCTTGACCTCAGAATGTTTGTATCAGTAAATGCTCTTGCTATAAAGAATGGCAGGAGAATTAGTGCTTTGTTATTATGCAACCTTTTTATTGCTTTTTATCTATGGCAAGTATGTAAAAAATGATTTTTTTTATGTGGAATTTCTTTGAAAAATGTGTATTGATACGATTTATGAAAATGGTGGCTTACCGCGCTGACATAATTTTATAAGCTCCATACAATTAGCAGCTTGGCAAGTGACATGGGCCAGCGCACCACAAACAAGCCGTAAACAAACAGCCGATCAGTACATTCATTCATGCCTATTCACACGCTCTCGTGTTCGTGCTCGTTGAATGTAGCTTTGAACGCTAGCACGTGAACCCACCATAACGTCGTGCAAAATTGTACAATTGAAGTGCCAATATCTTGCCAAAGTGTCAAGTATTTTAAAAATACGCTTAAGGCTAGTAGACGATATATTAATTCGGAAATGGGTTCGGCACCGTATCAGCTCGCCATGAAATGTTCATGAGCTTATCCCGAGGCGAGGCCATTACGTTACGAATCTGATTAATGTATGTTGCAGTAGAGAGTTTCATACAAAGAATACTGAACCCCTTTCTGAGTTGATCAGTTATTGTTTCAGTCACCTTTACCGTGTAAAAATACCTGAAATACGTGTAAAATCCATAACACTGAGTCTTTGTGCAGTTAAATTGGCGATATCTAGCTGAAGTGTCTATTATATTTGTACGCTTATACAACACAGTTTTTATAAGAGTTGTTTATGTTTTTTTTTAACTAGGGTACAAGCCCTGTGTCGCGGGGGACTTTACAAACATAGAAGTCACGAACACAAAGTACACCCAGACTCGGGACAACAGTTTGTGGATCACACAAAGTGGTTGTCCCGTGTGGGAATCGAACCCACGACCTCTTGCGTAGCAGTCGGATACACTCCCACCGCGCCACCGAAGCAGTCAAATATTTATCTTCTATCTAACAGTGTCTTCATTTTTAAGGGTTCCGTAGCCAAAATGGCCATAACGGAACCCTTATAGTTTCGTCGTGTCCGTCAGTTTGTCTATCCGTCCATATGTTTAATTACTCAAAAATTACTCAAAAACTACACATTTTTTCAAATCACATATTTTAAAAAAAGGTTACATTTTTAATATATAATGGTATGGCAATATAGAATACTCATTGTTAGGAATATTAATCTGGATTTTAAAATTAAAATAATGCATACTTATTGTTTTTTTTTTAATATAATATAAATTGCAGTCATTGTGAGAAAACCTTTTGTTCTAAAAAACACTACGATTTTATATAGTAGGGCTATGTAAAAAGGTTTCTAAAGAATGAATGTGTATTGTACGTTGTTGAAATACTACAGTATACACGTATATGCTAGGTATACCAGTCATCATTATGTATAGACCAGTTTAGGTCCACTTCAGCAGTCAGACATACCGGGATCTCCTTCAGGAGTTTATTTATTCATTTTATTTTATCCAACTTATACTAACAGACAATCCAACCATACAAGTTTTAAGATAAGTACATGACATATTATTTAGTATAAATCAATGAAATTATACAATAATATCAGTTTTTTTTTTAAAACAGGAGAGCCTTATTTCACTTGTCCTAATGGGCATTGTCCAAAAAAAAAACATTCTGCATAAATCCTTAAGCATAACTTTGTTACACATAGCTACTGTTTGCATAATTATTGAACTGTTTTATTTTATAGCATAGTGTTACACATGCTTAAAATCTATACTAATATTATTAAGCTGAAGACTTTGTTTGTTGTTTACGCGGTAATCTCAGGAGTTACTGATTCGAATTGAAAAATTCTTTCACTGTTGGGTAACCCATTTATCGAGGAATACTATAGGTTATATATCATCACGCTATGACCAACAGGAGCGGAGCAGGAATGGAAAACGTTGCAAAAACGGGAAAAAATTACGCAGATGAAGTTGCATAATATTTAACAAGACTCAATATCTATACTAATACCAGCTGTCCCGCGCAACTTCGTCTGCATAAATTTTCTCTGTTTTTGCAACATTTTTCCTTGCTGCTCCACTCCTATTAGCCGTATCGTGATGTTATAAAACCTATAACCTTCCTCGATAAATGGGCCATCTAACAGTAAAATATTTTTTTATTTAGGACCCGCAGTTCCTGAGATTATAGCGTTCAAACAAACAAACAAACTCTTCAGCTTTAAAATATTATAGTATAGTTATAAATGTTAGGGGTGGGCAATAACCCGCGCAACTTCGTCTGCGTAAATTTTCCCTTTTTTCTTCCTTTTTTTTTACAACATTTTTCATTGCTGCTCCGCTCCTATTGGTCGTAGCGTGATGTTATAACCTATAGCCTTCCTCGATAAATGGGCTATCCAACAATAAAATATTTTTTCAATGCGGCCCAGTAGTTCCTGAGATTATCGCGTTCAAACAAACAAACAAACTCTTAGGGGGATGAAAAATAGATGTTGTCCGATTCTCAGACCTACCCAATATGCACACAAAATTTCATCAAAATCGGTCAAGCCGTTTCGGAGGAGTATGGCAACGAAAACTGTGACACGAGAATTTTATATATTAGATTATAAAGCGGAAGAGTTTGTTTGTTTGTTTAAACGCTCTAATCTCAGGAACTACTGGTCAGATTTGAAATATTCTTTTATTGTTGGTTAGCCCATTTATCGAGGAAGGCTATAGGCTATAGGCTATATAACATCGCGCTACAACTAATAGGAGCGGAGCAGCGACGAGAAATGTTGCAAAAACGGGGAGAAATTACGCATACGAAGTTGCGCGGGACAGCTTGTCTATACTAATATTAAAAATCTAAAGAGATTATTTGTTTGAACGCGATAATCTCAAAAACTGCGGGTTCGATTTGAAAAAATATTTTACTGTTGGATAGCTCAGCAGCAATGAAAATTTTGCAAAAACGGAGAAGTTGCGCGGGTCAGCTAGTAGATTATAAATGTACTTTTCGACTACTTACTAACGAACTAACTGACGACCAAACGAAAAACTGATAAAAATCAGAATATCACACAAAAATCAAACTCGTTATGCGAAAGTATTAAAAAAAAAACCTATGCAAACCTAGGGGATCCCCTTTCGCTCCCTCTATAGTCCAAACGGCTTGACGGATTTCATTTCATCATGTGAGGCGTCGTAGAAAATTTCAATAAATTGTGGGAGTAATATAGGCTATATTATTTTTCAGTTAATTAATTTTAAGCAGTTGTTACATATGCTTGTTGTCATAAAAAACATACATAGGCTATGTAAAGTTCTTGTGGGATTCTTGGATAAGAATCAAGAGTTCCAAGAGTTCCTTATAAGTAAGGAACCATAAAAACAATTAGTATTATACTCTTGCCAAGGAAAAGTCAGTTTGGATAGCCAAGCTGAATGTTAATTTTAATTGATTGGTCATTAACATGCCTTAAGATTACTTCCTCTACGATAACAAAACAATTGATGACGCGGATATTGATGGAGTACAAATGTGATAATGGGTGCATTTATAATTGTTTTCTTAAACAATCATTCGACATGATTATTTATTACTTTTAGTTGACGTTTATTGACTTTTACTGTAGTTTTTTGAATACATCATACTTACAAAATGATTATTCATAGTTTACTCTACCTTTTCAACCGACTTCAAAAAGGAGGAGGTTCTCAATTCGATTGTGCAAACACTCATCAGGCCTGATCAAATGAAGCTACATATTCGAAGTGTTAGAAAAACGACCAATGGAGGTGTTATCATTATCACTGAAACAAAAGACGACGCTACTAATCTTAAACAAGCTTGTACAAATGTCCTTGTCCGAAAAAGGATTTTATAATCTATATATATGAACAGAATATAGCCGATAAAATACCTTCAGTGTCCATGGATTCGTTTTTGTCCTCCACAAAATTAAGCCACAAATCTGGAAAAAAAGACGCCTCCACCTGTAACTTCATAATTGAAGTCTCGGCACAGATTACGAAAGTGTTGGTTGCCCAAGGTAGACTTTTTATTAACTGGGCTTCCTGTCCTACAACAACTGCCACCAAAATGGCCATGCAGCTAAATCATACAGATCAACTACCCCAACATGCGGATATTGCGGGGAAACTGGCCACTCGATGACGGAATGCGTCAAGAAACAGGACTTGCCGAAATGCGCAACATGCTGACGATTCAATAAGCCGCACAGTCATAAAACAGGTGATGCCGAGTGCCCTGCCAAAAAAGCTGCGGAGTACCGCTACATAAACTCCGTAGACTATGAAGGCGCATAAATCGCCGCTTAGTACTTCAATCAGTGGACACCATGGACTTTGTCCATCCCCCATCCATATTATACCAAGCTAAAGGTCAAACTTCCGTACGTGACATTTGTTTCAAATTCTTCCATTACTCTTTTCTAAATTAACTATAACTAATTAGACGGTTTATCTTTTTTGTATGTTTGTTCACCGATTACGCAAAGATGGCTGGACCGATTTTAAAAATTCTTTTTGTGTTTAGAAGGGTATACTTCCAAGTTGGTCCCATTCACAGTCATCAGATCACGATCTGATGATGGGATCCTGGAGAAATCGAGGGATCTCTTTTTTAAAATAATAAAGGTACACACACCTACAGTGATTTAGGTACATTTCATAGTGATTCGTGCATTTACTTTCAAAAAGCACCTATTGGTGAAGTAGCACTGGTGATGAAGACCACAAATGACGAGCAAACCTATTCAATATTTCACGGTTTGCGATTCAATTACTTTAATATGATATTGAGTAGCATTTTATTCTCGTCATGCTACTATTACACAATGTAATATAGCTGATAGTGAACTATAATGTGAACTCCTCAACAATTAACGGCCCTGCATCGGGGCAAGCAATATTTTGTAAAGGGATTTGAGCAGTTGACAAAGCCTAAGCTTATAGTATATAACTTAATAAAATTACAAACCAACCCACTAAAAAGTGAAAAATAAAAAACTTTTTTACAAAAAAATATTACTGACTTCAAAAATAAATATAAGGTAACTAAAAAGCAAAAAATAATATCTACCTTGAATAACAAAAACAAATTAACATTTTGAAGTTGGTGCCATGAAATACACACATCAAAAGTGTCTAGGGATCAAGCATTTTTATGCGGATTTCTTGAGATTGAGATGTGGCTTTGTAATAAATTTATGATTTTATAAATTTATATGGATCCTTTTTGGTGCATTTCATAATTTGAATCAGGAACTGTGAATCAAATTCGAGTAAAAGATGAAAATCAGCTGTCAATATTTTCCCTATAAAAACATACAACGCATTGAAGACATTATTAGTGCTACTGTTTCCCTACTACTGATTAAAACCAACGTTATTATGGAGCGGCGACGTCATTTAAGCAGGGAAGAAATGCTCAGAGCCGTGGGAATGATAGAAGCTGGTTCCCGGCAACGTACTGTGGCTTTAGCTCTGAATACAAGTCAGAGTGTTATCAGTCGACTTTGGACACCTTACCGAAGCACTGGTACCGTGGCTGAGCGCCATGGAGGACGGTATCGCTGCACCACACGGAGACAAGACCGATACATTCAAATCTTAACTCGAAGAGGTCCAACAATAACCGCCATGATGTTAGCCGTGAGGCTTCATCACTCTTCAGGGAACTTAATTAGCGACCAAACAGTCAGAAACCGCTTGCATGAAGTGAACCTTCATTCCCGAAGACCGCTACGGGTACCACCTATAGCAATGCACAATCGTAGGATTCGATATCAATGGGCTCTTGAACACAGAAATTGGGCAGAAGAACAATGGCGTTTCGTGTGCTTTTCTGATGAGTCTCGTTTTGGTATGAGACCGGATACAAGACGTATACGACACTGGAGAACCCCTGGACGTCCATCCTTATAGTGGTGGAACCATCATGGTATGGGCGGGTATTTGAATCGGCGGAAGAACTGAGTTGATTTGGATCAGAGGCAACCTCAACGCTCAAATTTATGCTGAGACGATTGTATCAGACGTCATCGTTCCTCTACAAGTGCAAATCGGTCCCTTATTTCAGTTAATGCATGATAATGCACGACCGCACACCGCAAGAGTTGTAAGACAGACTCTCGCCGCAGCTAACATCAATGTCCTGCCCTGGCCTGCTCAGTCGCCAGACTTGAACCCGATTGAGCATGCATGGGATATGCTACAGAGAAGAGCTCTGCCGAATATGGAGGGTATCCAGTCGCAAGAAGACCTTTTTTTGTTGTTGCAACGAACATGGGCGGCCATTCCACAGCGTGATTTGGATGAACTCATTTTGAGTATGCCAAACCGATGTTCTTGTGTTGTTAGTGTTCGCGGTAGAAACACGGATTATTAATTGTTTAAGTTACCCAATAAAATTTTAAAGAAAACTGTTATTTCAGTCTTTTTTTCGAACTTTAATGTTAGTGGTTCAAATGTCAAAAATCTCTTTATTAGGAAAATGGCAAATTTCTTTATTAATGCAAAGGTGACTTGGTTTATCGTTACTGTGACAAACGAAAACACTTTATTTGATGAATCCTTAAAGAAATAAAAAAAAAAAAATCAATCAGGAGAAAAGTTATTGCAAAAATATATGTTGATCCCTAGACACTTTTGATGTGTGTAGTTGTTTTTGTTTAATTCGGCACCAACTTCAGAACGTTAATTTATTTTTGAAGTCGGTAATATTTTGATTTTTTGTTTCACACCACTGTGACAATAAAGTGTACGACCCGCCTGATCTTTTGCTGTTGCCGTAGTTCTTCCTTAAAGAACTTCGAAAAAAAACAATTTTATTTTAAAACTATACTACTAAATATAAGGGCTGTTTTTGCCATTTTGGCTATTGAACCCTAAAAAGAGAAAGGTGTCTTATGGACACCCGGTTGAAGGTAGTTCCGTTTTGCTAGTATGTATATTTTCGTGTATGTAATAACTAATGATATAAAAAATAAACTGGAAAACGTATCATTTTAAAAATTGTTATAGTTTCGCCATGTCCGTCCGTCCATGCGCACTTTTGCTCAGAGACTGTTAGTGCTGACAAAGTAAAAGAATAAAACCTAAAAAAAATCCTTTAAATATAGTTACTTATTTTTTTTTTAACTTCAACAGTATTATAAAAAAAAAATCCCCTATACGTAAACTGGGGGTGTGATTTTTTTTCTTACCTACCCCATAGTGTGGGGTGTCATTAGATACGAGTATGTCTTTTAAAAATGTTCAGGGATTAGAAAGACGATTTATAGATTTAGGGATCCGTTTGAAAAATATTAAGCTTTAAAGTGTAAATTTTTGCTAGAGTCAAGTGTTCCCCCCCCCCCCCCTGCCAGCTAAATGCTTGATGTTTTGTATTTTTTGGTTTGGAAAGGGGATTTCGGCTTTTGATGATGATCGGCCGTTTATGTTATTATAAAAAGTCTCTACACAGTACTCAACAGATTGATTACTTAATAAAATCTCCCAGTCAATTTCGTCTATGTCTTTGTTTATAAGAATATAGTCTCCTCTATGGAAATTATATTTTATAGTAGGAAATAGTGTGAAAGTAATGTTTAAAGAAAGTAACAATAAAAAAAGAGGATGGTGGGTATCAGGTTGAATTAAATTTTGATTGGGTTTGAGCACGTTACATTTATTGATATGTGAAAAAAATCACGGTAGTAGTATATATAGTGAAATTAAAAGGAAAACTATCACAGCTAAGTAGGCTTTACAAGTTTACGAGGAACAGCTGATCAAATGTTCTCATATATATCAAAATTTTCCTACTATTTCCATTGAAAAATATTATTAAGTAGATATAACGTGGTAAGTATGAAAAAAAAACAACAGAAAACCCACTTCTTAAGCCACATTATTAAGATGGGGGGTGGGGGGGACTACGGAACCCTACATCGTGCGTGGCCCGACATGCACTTGCCCGGTTTTTCAGTCTAAACTCAACCCGCAAACAAAAAAAAAAGTACTACCCACATAAGACACATATCATTGTACGAAACCATAGTGTGTTTATATTTCCTACGGGCTCCATCTATTACCCAAAGAGTTCAACTAACAAGCTAATAAAGGTGTGTTAATAGATAATAAATGTCTTCACAAAGCCTTTATAACGGTTCTGAACAGAACTGTGGCTGCTCTTTCGGAGATGTTCCACAGGGGGAGAAGCCACGGGAAACATAAAGTCCAAGTACGCATTTCCTATTATTGTTTGACAGAATTAGATATACCTATCTATTTATAACGGTCATTTAGTTTCAAGTTGGTTTGCAAAACTCATTAGACAAAAAAAATTATGTTAATGATTTAAAGTTTTTTATGTCCATATTAGGTATGGACTTAAAAAAATTATATATTTTTATTTTAAATAAAATATTTTCTTACTACTACAACTCTCCTATTTTTTGGTCTTCATGCAAAAAAAATAAGCTTTTTAATCAAAATCCAAAATGGGGCTGAATACACCTGGTAAGATTAGAAATAAGAAACACATAGCATACAGTCGGTACATCTTTAGGGTTCCGTAACGAAAAGTCTGTCCGTAGCCTAACAGACTCAGAGTAGTAACCGACTTTAAAAAGTATGAGGTTCTCAATTCGGATTTTTGTTTATTTTTTTCATTCATTCTTTCTTCTTTCTTCTCTTTGTATGTATCTACCTTGTATATATTTAATCCAGAAAATTTTATTATATATTGATTTTCATTCATTAATTTATCAATGAAAAAGTTATCAATTAAAAAAAGTATGACTTAAAAAGTTCTATGTTAAAATAGTCCTCTTGAATTTTGTAGGGCAGGTATAATATTTGTGCCATACGCCTTTCACTTCTGAAATTTAGTAATTTAAGAACGCCATAACTTTGTTATAACAATGTAATGGAATATAGTCACCAACTAGAATTATTTCTGAAATTAAAATGAAGTCTTCTTTCAGTTAAATGTTCTATCTACAATATATAAGGTACTTTCTCTTCGTGTGGCTTAATTTGAGATAACCTGTTTAAAGTCGGATTTTCAAAATCCTTTTTTTGTTTGTAATAGATTTATTCAGAAATGGTCCCATATAAATTTTGTAAAGATCTGATGATACAACTGAGATATTTTGAGTACTTTATCTCCAGGGCATTGGTTTGGTCGTGTTTAAGAAAAGGAGCATTGTAAGATTCATATTTCGGAAATCGAATAGTCTCTTTCACTCCCGCTGCATCACCAAGCCATTCTCAGTAGGTACTTGACCTTTTGTAAATTGTAACTACGTGCAAGACAGACAATTTAAATTGCGCCTAATATCATTTAAAGTTCATTCACTCATTCCCATTTGCAGTCTTACGTTCACTCGTACTTGTTCGTTCACACACAATCCTATTATCTTCTAAAGCCAATTTCTCGTGCTTCGTAATCGATTCTACAACGATTGTAGATTATATCGATTACCGTGAGACGGGTAACATTGTTTTAGGACAATGACATGGAATAACCATTGGAGAATCAGGCAAGAAATTTATCTGTTTAACTGTTTAGGCATTTATTTACTTATTTAAACATTACATACTAGCAAGATTTAAACCCACGACTGCTCTATTGCGAATCGCGTGATTTCATTTTGCTAGACTACTGTGGTTTATATTTCACTAGCTGTCCCGCGCAACTTCGTCTGTGTAAATTGTCCCCGTTTTTGCAATATTTTTCATTGCTGCTTCGCTCCTATTGGTCGTAGCATGATGTTATATAAACTATAGCCTTCCTCGATAAATGGTCTATCAAACTGTGAAAGAAATTTTCAATTCGGATCAGTAGTTTCTGAGATTACCGCGTTTAAACCAACAAACTCTTAAGCTTTATAATATAAGTATAGATTAAGTTTTTCCCGCCCTGTCTGCGTGAGTGACCGTTATTGCGATAAAAACGATAGTTTCTTGTCCCTTGACTCAAACTATCTCCATCCCATATTTCATCTAAATCGGTTCGGCAGTTTAAGCGTTACAGACAGACAGACTTACTTTCACATTTAAAATATTAGTTTGGATTAATGTAAAGTATCTTGACGTTTCAGTAGTATACCTACAGTTAAAAAGATAACATTTTGGCCCGAACTTCGAAACTTTTTGCTTTTGAGTTAATGGCAATCTTCATTTCTGCTAGGGTAGCTACTAAGTAATTACAAGAAAACCTTAACAAACCTTTTCGACTTTCACTTGCTTAATAATTATATCAAATGCGGAAAAATGTGACACAAATGTTTGGCGCCATGTGACAATTGGGTAGTTGACTACAATAAAAGTAAAATATTATATACTAGCGGACGCCTCGCGGTTTCACCCGCGTAGTTCCCGTTCCCGTGGGAATACAGGGATAAAAAATTGCCTATGTCACCTGGGGTTATTGTAGCTTCACAACGATGAAAAAATTTTTCAAATCCGTCCAGTACTTTCGGAGCCTATTCAATACAAACAATCAACAAACAATCAAATCTTTCCTCTTTATAATATTACTAGCTGTCCCGCGCAACTTCGTATGCGTAAATTTTCCCCGTTTTTGCAACATTTCTCGTCGCTGCTCCTCTCTTATTAGTCGTAGCACGATGTTATATAGCCTATAGCCTTCCTGGATAAATGGGCTATCCAATAAAAAAAGAATTATTAAAATCGGCCCAGTACTTTTTGAGTTTATTCGTTACATACAAAAATACAAATCTTTCCTCTTTATAATATTAGTGTAGATATTAGTATAGATATAGACTAATCAGGCAATAATAGATCTTAAAGTGAAAATAAGTGTTATTTTACAATTTAACATGTTTCTGAATTTAAAAGCATAAAAACGAATACTAAAAGTAATTATTTGACTATAGGAACTTATGACATTACAGGTTGTTATTCCATAAACATAGGGCTTGTCGTTTTGACATTTCATAAAAATAGATTGATTTGACTTGAGAGTCAACATTCCTATTCCCTTCAACAGATCATTTCAATACCTTAAATTTCACATTATAATATAATCCTATGGTACTTTGTCTAAAGGCACTCATACAAAAACTACTAACTATTTTCCTAACTCCTCTTGGTCAAACCCTAAAACCTGCAAAGGATTTACTGGCATTAACGATATAACGAGATAATGAAACTGCCCTAACCCTTCGTCATTGGCCCTGGAATAGTTTCACGAGTCTCTTACTAGTTTGGGAGTGTAAGGATCATTAATCCCTGTCATTATCCTTAAAGGCGACTGCCTTGGGAAGTCCGAAAAATATGGAAATACGACAATCCTTCTGTTATATTTGATGAATGTTTTTAAACTTCTTTCTCTTCTTCTTCTTGCGAGCAAAAGTCTATTACCGTTGTGGTTGTAGATATACAATTAAAAATGGTTGTCTGTAAAGTCAGTTTACGGACGATAACATATTTCCATTTGCGTTGCTTAGCAACCAATGCATAAGATGTCGCATGTCATGTCTCTGCATTCGCCATTCGCATTTGCTTAGCAATCAATCAATAGCGTTACTTTTTTTAGATACTTTTACATACGTGCACTCGGTCATCGAATTAAAGAAGACGTTATCACGTTAAGAATAAATTTAATACCCACTGTCGATATATTAATAATATTTATTAATCGATTAATTTACTAATTCAATAAGGCAGAATCATGTATATCTATTACAAAAAAAAACTATTTGAGATTTTAGAAAGACATTGGCCAAAAAATTTAAAAAAAATTCTAAATGTGTAAACGTTCCAAATTAATATTCTATTTTCGAATCGAGCGCCAATCTTGCTTGACCCAATATAATTTATTCTAGCAATTTAGGCTAAGGTCACAAGTTTAGGGCTGATAGGCGAGGAATCTATTTAGGAATGGACTATGGAGGTCGATCTATCATAGCCTCATAGGTAATGATGTTCACATTACCGCGGCACACAGATCAATAAAACTACCAAAACTCAGGGAAACATCTGGCGCGAACCCGGGCTTTTAATACGCAAGCGCGGAACGGTGTTGCCAGGAAAAATGTTTTATGCATGCTGTTATTTGTAGTAAAATTTGTTGTCAAGGTGCCTGTTATGGTAAATGGCCGCAAGTAGTTATTTTGATTAATGAAAACCTAAGTTACCTTTTATTGACTGTTCAATTAATATGTAGAAGATATTTCATTAAGAATGATGTCTGTATTACGTCTAAGTGATTTTGTGCCATGGACTACATTGTATACCATTAAAACGCGATTTCTATGAGAAACGCACGCATACGAAGCCTGAAGCAAAAGCAATATATAACAAATTAGATCACATGAATTTTATCAAGTAGGTACGTTTCCCCTTTTATGGTATAAATGTGACAAATTGTAGATTCTAATTTAATTTATGGTAACACCAAGTCAAATGTCAAAATCACAAATCTGGAGCGAAATTATCGTCAAATTATCGTTTTTACTACAATATTATGAATGAAAACGTGTTTATTATAAATTAAAATCAATTTTTAAATACGTATTGGACATTTGTAATGCATTTTTAGGATTGAAACAGCAGTTTTAAGTCTGAAAATTATGAGTGTAGATTGTTGGTATAATATGTGTTCAGATTATAAATATTAAAAGTTGTTGATGTTTAGATTGTTATTATAGTCTTCCGTGTAGTTAATAGTTTTAAAGTTGTACATATCGTTGGTTCGTTTGTCAAACAAGTTGTGTAAAAGGTTGTGCTAAATAAAATTGAAGAGATTACTGTTACTATAAAAGGTAAGTTTACGATGTTTAGGCCTATTTGCCATTAACTTTTATTTTTACTTGCCATATGCTATGAATATTATATTTATCCTGCTCTCTTTTATATCAATTTAAATGTGAAGGAATGAGACTTATATAATTTGAACGTTCCTTTTTATAGATGACCCCAAAATAATCGCCGCCTTCTAACTTTTAGCCACACCTAATCGCATGATATACCTAAATATTAAAACTGAAATCATTTTGTTATGATATACCTAGATGTGACGTGTTTTAGTTCAGTATCATAGGCTTTTATGTTGCTAATTTATAAATTTGTAATCTCTAAACTCATCAGGTGACTTGCAATCCTAAGTTTACATTTATGATTGCCAGCAGGATTACCTACTAATGAGTGAAATTATAAAGAATAATAAGCTTATCTCCAGAATAGAAATGATTATTATTTAGTACCTACACAAAAGACACATTCACACCCCATTCTTTCGCTCGCGTTAATTTTTGTAACCCCTTAGAGCTGGTGTTTCCAGATTTTATTCAAAATAAATCTTTTTGCAAAAAATTCAGTTGTCTATGGTCCGTAAGTGTCTAGGGGTTAGGGCTGGGTAATAGAGCATGATTGAATTGAAAGTTCCATTTTTAAAAATAAGATGTCATTATTCTTTTTTTTAATCTATAGTTAAAAAAAGGAAGCGGCCATGTCGTCCTCGAAAATCAAATATTATAGTTTCAGATTCGCGTAATTGTACGTGGAGATCAACACCGTTGCCTTTCCATGTTCAGGTGACACCTCTACGCAACCTTACGCTACAAACTAAATCACACTATTACACTAATATTATAAAAGCGAAAGTTTGTGAGTGTGTATGTTTGTTGCTTCTTCACATCTAAACGGCTGAAGCGATTTTAATAAAATTTGGTATGGAGTTAGCTGACACCCTGGATTAACATAGGCTAATAAACCACGGGTAATACCGCGGGACACAGCTAGTAGTACATAATTCAAAATCCCTTTGGCAGTACCAAAATTCGCTTCCCTGAAAGGTCGAATTCATTGAATCGTATTCACAATATTGCCTACCTATGGCTTATTATATACTACCTTTGTTAATGTAATAATAATAATTATTATTATGCAGATGACGGTAGGTAGGTACTCCACAGCACAACACGTATTGTGAGGAGGTTTCTCTCACTGAATCCCTAACCACCGGTATCTTGGTCCTTGTACTCAATGCCAATGGGAGCACTATTTTTTGTATGTTTTAAATTGGTTTTTATATACATTTAAAAATAAAAAAAGTAGTTTACGAAATGAATAAATTATTTATACTTTCGCGTTGCATGATTATACATCAGTCCGCTTGTGTCCACGGCCGGTGCAACCTGGTCGAAACGTCAAGCAATTTAAATGGTAAACAATGCGCGTTAATTCCCGTATAATAAATAGTTATGAATAAAAGATACTAGTAATAATGTTTATTGTGTCTAATAAATTGTATAGGTACAGTTGGATCAACGTAACTAGGCTGGACTGAAGTAGGCGACAAGTGGTTGATCAGATGCATTTTTTGGAAGTACCTAAATGGTGACAGGAAGCGGGGGGCGGGGGCGGTAACTAAACCAAGAGAATTAGAGATGCGATTACGCATTACATTGTCATAATTAGTATTACTAACTCATGTTTTTTGTGATTTTTTTCGTATAGAAATTATTTTTCAAAGTTTCTTTAGTATTTACTGTAACTGTTCTAAATTTAAACTTTTATGAACTCATTTAAAGAGTACTTTTATATCGTTGAATTAAAATGTTGTTAGTATTTTTAATCGATTAAACATAATTAATCGTTTTCGCAAGTATTTTTAGGGTTGCATCTCTATGACATGCGCAAAAGTGATATGAACCTAACTTCAATCCGGTCAAGTTACGTTGATCCTACTGTACATAAGTTTGTGTTTGGGGCCTCCTATTAAGCAAAAGCTGTATGTACTAAGATTGTTTACTCAATAAAAGTCCTAACATATCTACCAAAGCGCAAAAAGAAATGTTCTAACCCTCCACTCGTTTAGCAGCTGTAAGCGACACTACAAACCCGTGGAATGGATCTCAAATACGACTGTGCACACGTTCAAAGGCATAATTGCAGGTCGTTGCTCTGAATGGGTCCATAAATCACATACATTGGTGTTAAAGTCCATTTTGTTGTTTGCCGCGTCTGCTGGGAAAGATAACGTCGATTTATTTGTAGTTGTTTCCTAACGAACGTATTTTGAAAAGGTTAGATATTTTTTTATACCAGTAAATGAAGAGACAACAAGCGTGAGCTTGATGAGCACCACGGTAGCCTATAATAATAATAATAATATCTTGGACAACTCACACAACGCTATCTGATCCCAAACTAAGCAGAGCTTGTACTATGGAAACCAGACAACTGATAAACATACTTATATATTTCTAAATACATACAAATTATAAATAAATAACACCCAGACACAGAATAAACCATCGTGCTCATCACACAAAGTTTTATCCTGGGTGGGGATCGAACCCACGACCTCTTGCGTAGCAGTCGGATACACTCCCACCGCGCCACAGAGGCAGTCAAACCTATGACAGGGTTAGTGCCATCCAATTCTTTCTTTGGCAGATATCTGAATGTCACTGCTCAGTGCTTCTTATTTGAGACATTATTTTATAAGTCACTAGCTGTCCCGCGCAACTTCGTCTGCGTAAATTTTCCCCGTTTTTGCAACATTTCTCATTACTGCTTCGCTCCTATTAATCGTAACGTGATGTTTTATAGCCTAGCCTTCCTCTCGATAAATGGGCTATCCAACAGTAAGACATTTTTTCAATTCGGATCAATACTTCCTGAGATTCAAACAAACAAACTCTTCAGCTTTATAATATTAGTATAGATAATTGTCCAGTAATTGCACTTGCAGTGCCCTTCAACCGAAACACAGTGATAAATTAATATCACTATTTCACTAGAAAAAGTTTTACGCGTCAAATTAGCTTGAAAAATTGTTTATTAATCATCATACGATACGAATACTTTGACTTATTGTATGCGAACGTAATCAATGTGGTAAGCGTACAACAAATCGCACATAGGTCAAAACTAATAATATGAAGACAATATATATTATGATGGAGAGTTTTCACATTTTAGGTTTTCCCAACATTCGTACCAATTTTACCGGCTCTACGTGTTTTTATTCTTGTAACTTTAAATAAAATTCTACAATGTTATGAGTACCTAAGTTGTTTACATTAGAATAGCATATAAATGTTTAAATAATAATAATAATATCTTGGGACAACTCACACAACGCTATCTGATCCCAAACTATGCAGAGCTTGTACTGTGGAAACCGGACAACTAATAAACATACTTAAATATTTCTAAATACATACATATTATAGATGAATAACACCCAGACACAGAATAAACCATCGTGCTAATCACAAAGTTTTATCCTGGGTGGGGATCGAACCCACGACCTCTTGCGTAGCAGTCTGATACACTCCCACCGCGCCACAGAGGCATCAAAGAAAAGTCGTTAATAAAATAGTCTCAATTAAAAAAATAATCATGAAAATTCATGCATAGTTAGCTACTAAATTGTGTAACTCACAATACATACATCCAAATGGAGAGAGGAGCTCGCGGAATGAAAAAGAAATGAAAATAAACTCGAGGAAAACCAACATTCTTTGGTATGTCACATTATATTCTCGTGATAAATTCCTTCACCTTTTTAACGTGTAGTATCTAGACGACATTTTGTTCGATCTCTTTGAACTTATTGAAATGAAGTACTTTGTGAAAACAGGCACGACATTCGTTTCAACAAACTTTTTACTTAGACATTCTGAAACTGTCCTAAAGAGAAGTCTTGCTTATTTCAGGGTAGTAGGGATGGCTACAAGCTATGAATGATAAATATTCATCTGAGTAAGCACTAGTGACCTGTCGTGGCTTCGTTCGATTGCAATTTACTAATGAAAATCTGTCAAACTGAACGTCACTTTTCTTAAGATGATATTTTCATTTATAAATAATTAACTTCCGCCCACGTAGCTTGGATGTCGGTTATCGCAATAAAAACTATCCTACGTCCTTTTCAAGGACCCTAACTATCTTCATACCAAATTTCATGTAAATTGGGCCAGCGGTTTAAGCGTGAGAACGTAACGGACAGAGCTACTTTGACATTTATAAATATAATATTGGTTTGGAATATAATTTCTTTAGATTTTCCAAAAATCCTAAATACAATCTTTTTAAAATTAGTTTTTCTAAAATTTAAGAAATATTTTTTTCAGTGTTTATTGCGTAATCTTATCAATGGCAATATGAAGACAATTATCTCATTAATATAATTTAACACTAACAATATTTTAACAAAATATACTACAAGAAGACAAAACATTCGCTAGCCAAAACACGGGTTAATTTCTTTGTAGATGGTGTATATTTTATTATCATTTACTGCTCATGTTTTCTAGAAACAATATCGTTGAAGTTAATGGTATTTAGCTATCACTTACATTCAAGGTGCCAAGTTTCTAGTTTCAAGGTAAAGTGAATAGTCTCTTTAGTGCCAATTAGAATGTAAGCATTCTCTTGAGATCAAAGCGAAAATGTGAAGTATACCGAGTTTCTTGCGACCTTAAATAGATGATCTAATGATGGGTTATTTTCGGATTGATCATGTTTAGATTACCTTATTTATAATTAACAAGAGGTAAGATTGGTTTGTTTTTAATTAGTCAATGGTATTAGTTGACCGATTCAAAATATACATTACGAGCAATTAATTCAAAACGATAAATGGTGATCTCTAAAACTATTAACCTATTTCGATATTTTTGAAGTAAAACTTCTTAAGCAGCGTTGTGCTCTTTTTGTGATGGGTAAAAATGATAAACTCGCGTCAGGACAAGTGACCTGATCGAAAATTCGTAAGACGGAGGTAGATAGAGAGTATAGTAGGTAGTAGAGAGGTATAGAAAAAAATTGGAATCCCACCTAAGCTATTATAACATTACGGCGCAATCGCCGTAATGTTATAATAGCTTAGGTGGGAAACCGGGCAGTCCAAAAATTAGGAGACCCTAGTTCGAGTCCGATTTTTGCTCCTTTTTATTGATTTGTGATTTATTATTCCATTTTTTTTATTATTATTATCAGTAAGATCAAAAATTTCATCAGTATGTAATATAATGTTCAAGGTTTCACTTTTGCCGGTATTCCCTGAGTGCAACCCGTTTTTTTTTAATCAAAATTAAACACAATTTTCTAAGATTCAATTATCAAAATGAAACTCATTTTTCTTTTCTTTCTTAAATTTCTTTTGATGACAAATGAGTTCGATTCTTGGCTAGGTTGCCTGTGACCACTTATAATAACAATTGTAAATAACTAGCCTATAGGGAATGATTGGCCCGAGTTGGGTCGTAGATATACCGATTCCATTTATTGATCTTAAATAAACATCACCGAGCTATCGAACTATTAATAGACGGAAGCAATGCTAGAACTGTTAATTAAGACTATTATACCAGCAGTTAACCGAACGGAATATTATTCCCTTTGTAAGAAATATTTATTCAAGTTATCTATCAAATATTTGAAGAAATAGTAGAACCATTATACTTGGGGCTAATAAAAAAAAAACTCTTATTCGGAACTCTTTGGGAACATGTTACTTTTTAATTTGCGAGACTGACATTTATTTCTTCATTGTGGCGTAGTTTCAAAAATTGTATGTCGCTATCAAAATGATTTTAGCTCGTGAACATTCACGTTAATTTTTTTTTTTCATTGTGGTTTAAGTCAATAAAAGAGTTGCCAGGTACTCTAATTGGTATTTAGTCATCACCATGTCGCAGCTCTGAGTATTCGTAGTTTGGAAAATTTTGACGTGGACCGTAAGGCTTTAAAATACGCAGAGGACGCTGCTGCGCGTCCTCCGGTGTGAAATCCCTTAGTCGCTTTGACGACACCCATGGGAAGAGATAGGGTGGTACGTGGTACTATTCCTAAGCCAGTACCACACAGCCTAATATAGAATATAAGAGCTAATCTAGACGGTGTTTATTCATCGAAAACTTATTGCATTTGCGCAAAACCTATGCACTTTTAGTTTATTACTTACGTGGTATATTTACTATTTTCTTTGTATTCCTTACTAAAGCAACGCTATATGAAAATTCTTCACTACGTTCATTCCTTCGTTGCTTGGCAACATCTAGTTAAAATATATTTCATAAAAAGATGCCAATTTGGTATCTCTTTGATAGTGTACCTTATATAAATGCTTTGCAAGACTTCACGTTCAATGCCGGCGTTGTATTCTGAAGCACGTAGTGCCTTTGTAGTTACAATTTCTTGCCATTTATTATGTTGAAATATAGTGAATGATAAATGGTTTGTAGGAAACGTAGCGCATCACTGATTGCAGTTTTATCTTATTTTAGATAGACGAATTTTGTCAGTGTCATTCAGCGCCTTATCATTTACGCCAGGTTTATTTACCTGGTGTTTAAAAGGATGTTTCATCACAAATACCTCTGTTACGTTGTAATGCTTCAAGCCATTAAAGTACAGAACGTGGCCAAGAAATAGACATCCCTACATATAGGCACCTTTGTCCGCGACAAGTTGACATGGGAATCGGAATGTATGGTTACACAGGGAATACCAAAATGGTACACAACATACGGTCGTGCATGGGTACTCAGGGGGCGAGGGGATTTGCGGGTTGACTCCCCCCCCCCCCCCCCGAAATTGCAAAAAACTTGGTATATATTTGGCCGGTGTTTAGTCTATTGGAGCTCCTAATCACTCCTCAAAAATAATCTTGTGTAGCAACAGCCCATGGTGCAGCGTCCCTGGTATCTTGGTCAGCACCAGTTTCCTTTGGATGTATTCATAAGTTTGAATTACGATTTGCCAAATGGTCGTAAACTTAACCCCGTCCTTCCACCGACGAATAAATAAAGAAAGCTAGGTGTTTCGCTTCTGGCCCCGGTTTGGCTACGGAAGTCTCGGGTTCGATTCCTGGGTCTGGACTTCAAATTGCAATTATTGTATTTGGAAAGTAATTGGCAGGAAATACCTATAAAAATTACTTCAATATTTAGCCCGCGCCATCATAATTTGTTACAATGCTCTCTGTAACGAAGCAATAACAAAAGCCGTGATAGTTCTTTAACTACCGACTAGATGGCGCATGCGAGGGCCCAACTCGCGAGCATCAATGGGTAGAAAAATTTGAGGTCTTGTAACATAGTCCAGATAGGTGATTCGCTTTTGGCCCCGGTTTCGCTACGGAAGTCTCGGGTTCGATTCCTGGGTCTGGACTTCAATCGTTTTTTTTTTTCAAAAATGCAATTATTGTATTTATAAGAAAGCTAGTCTATAATATTTAACGTCTACATTTTTCCTGACAAAAAAAATACTGACTCGGTTCACTATAAATAAACAAATTCTCCATTGTCCACAGAATTCATAATGCGCTACAAGCGGCGTACATCCCAAACTACTAGATCTTCCCGACACTCCGACAAGAAATATACTATACGTAAGTGCTTATTAAATATTTAGTAGGTATACTTACAGCCATCTGGGACTAGAATTTTGTTCCATTGTAATGCAAATTGGGTCCTTCTTGTAAAAAAGATATACATTAAAGGCCCAATGGTTCCTTATTCATCTTAGGTAGGGACAAAAACATTATTTTGCCAGCATAGGGTTATAATGTAGGTACCTACTTTTACTGATACTTTTTCATATAAAGGGCAATGCAACTTACGCCATATATAGCTGGCATGTTTTTTTTCTATTCTCTAGAAGTGAAACCTGGAGCATATGTAAGAGGACTGTACAATGACCTGACTTATGTATTCTCCTCTATCATATAACCAAGGTCGCATTTGTGGCGAAACGCAAAACGTACATCATGCCAATAGTTTGCATTGGATTTCTAACTAGTCCATTGCTGTATCTAATCCTTCTCGAGGTTTATCCTCAATGCTGAGGGTTGTGGCCTCTGCGAACAATCTGCTTCTTGACCATTTCTTGCCACCCTACCCTGTCCTCAGCAGCGCGGATAGCATCGCTGTATTGTCTATTTATATTCTCCTTAATCAATAAAAAGATTCATTTCTTATCCAAGATTAAAGAGCTTATCAGAATCAGTCCTACAGTGGTTTTATAAAATTAAATACTTGCCTTACTGACAGTCGTCGTTTGACCACGGCTGACGAAAAAATATTTTATCTACTTAACATAAGAATAAACGATTGCAAACTGGAGTTAATAAAATTGTGAAGTATTCTAATTAAAGTGGTGGTAAAGGCAATCTCGCAATCGTGAGGTCGCGGGTTCGAATCCTACCCATTATACTACCAACGTGAACCCACTCCTAACACAAGCCTTTGAGCTCAGCTGGAGGGGTTAACAAGATTGTTAGTTACATGGGATATAATCCCACATTGCTAGTTATCTTTTAATACAAAGAAATATATGTATAAAAAGCAAATGTTTCAAAATATATAGAAGTAAAACTGTCCTTATATTGCACGAGTCTTTGCCATTAAACTATAAACAGTGTTTCAAGTTGTTTCCTAGCGCCTAAACTTATAAGCATAGCTCTCACTTACCTCTTGAGAGAAACAGAGCATAAAGATGTTTGGAGTCAAGCAACTATAGTTCCTAGTTTGACTACAAAGTTTTGGGAACATGCAAACTCAGCTAAAACTATGATATTGTGAGAAGAAACTTTCTATTGAAGAGAGGATTTAATGTTATATTCAAAACGCTCTGTTCCGTAGTTTCTCTTTAATTGAGTTCAGATACATGGTTGTATTCAAAGTTGTTGCGATTTGAAGACAATAGGAACTGATTTGACTCGACTGCGCAAACATAACCCTTCTTGGGTTATGTTTTTCGAGTGTATGTATGCATGTATGTAGGTAAGTATATTTCTTTGGCACGCTTTAGAGATTAAATAAATAAAAAAAAAAAAAGTTTTTACCAGGAGGTATCGTTAATTCTTCTCAGTAGTGAGAGTGACACAGGGGACATCAAAATTAGAAAAAAATAAATTGGTGGATTATAGGCACCATAATATTTCACTTATTAATTTTAATCAGTTGGGTTTTTTGTTTTGTAATAATTTAAACGTTAAGTTCCATATAAAGTTACTTTATTTACCTGAACATACTTGGAATGTAACTAATGTACTAATGTGTATATACTGGCCTGAATGATCTCCGCTACACCAATAGGGATGTTGAATCTGGGATCCCTTCTTTTCTCATAATGTTCTTTGTCTTAATATACTTCGGCATAACGATTTTGGCACAATTTGTTTTGGCATAATAATACTTCGGCCTAATTTTTTATGGCATACCTTTTATGTTGGCACAATCATGTTAAAGACTAATTTGTGTTGGTATAAATTAGATTCGCATAACGTTAGTAGGCCTAATGACTATTAGCATAATAATATTTAAGCATATAATTAATATAGGTAAATAACAAAAACAATTTTTATGCAAATTATTTATTACACATAAACTATGAAGATCATAGAATTTCAATTAGAATAATATAGATTGGGTTACTTTCTTCTTTAAAAATGCGTAGGTTAGGTTAGGTTAGAACTGTGACCTCTTATGCCAGAAACGAACATGCTCTCATGGGCAAGGATATAAAAACCAAATAATTATCATTAAATCAACTTTTATTTATTACAATTACTAAAAAAAAAACAATTAAATTAGCGTAAATAAATTTATGTTTTAGGATATAATGCTTAAAAAAGTTATGCTATAGAACTTTATGCTTAATATATTTATGCATTAGAAGGTTATGCCTAATCATTGTTATGGTTTGAAAAAATATGCCTAAAACATTATGCGTAAGCTGTTATGCGTAATTATATTATGCGAATATATAATTATGCCTAACAAAAATATGCTAAGTTATATTAGGTCTTAAAATTTTAGGCAAATGGATAGGGAACCGTTGAATCTTTATCTACGTGCAAGTAGTAGTTATACTAATATTATATAGCTGAAAAGTTTGTTAGTTTGAACAAGATAAACTCAGGAACTGCTGGTCCAAATTAAAAAAATATTTTATTGTTGCATAGCCCATTTATTGAGGAAGGCTTAAAGGCTATATAACATCACGCTACGACCAATAGTAACGAAGCAGCAATATAAAATGTTGCGTCAACTAGTACACAATAAAATTAGATAGTGTTTTTAGTAGGAAAGTAAGGTATATATAGCCATTAATACCGCTACATAATATTTTATACAAAGAAGAAGTCGATGTTTTTGTGCCACCGTGCACCATCTAGTTGTTTCTTTGTACAGTGTCTTATTAATTATTAAAATTAATATTATTATAATGGTTCTACTACATAAATAAACATTAGTTTCGAAACTTTAAAAACGAACTAGTTAAAACTTACTAATATCTTATTACTTTCCAGCTACAATTCTCGATGGAAATCAAAAATTATTTTATTTTGATTTCCCTGCGGCGACTTTCATGAATTATTACTTAGCCATTTGCGGTCTAGTGATTTCCTTGATTCTAAAATAATATCTGAAACTTTTAAGTGCCGGTTCAAGTTTGATCCCAAGAGGCATTTCTGACACGGATTTTTTAGATAAATCTTTTTGCATTTGTGAAGTTGCTTAAGTTCTTCATATCGTCACATTTTGAAAAGAGAATACCTAAATAAGATTTTGCTGGAGCCTCTGAGTATCTGATATGGCTTGAAGGTTTAATTGACTATTAGATAGTTTACCTTACAAAAACTACAAGTAGTAACGTCGAGTAGTTCGTACAGAAATACCTAAAAGAAAGAAACAAAGATATTAGAGTAGGCAGTCTTGCAAGGCGATAGTTCAAAAGTTAATATTTGACGATTTTCATCTATACCGGCCTTTGAATTAAATTTAGCGTCACTCGTTATACGACTTGAAAACTCGAATTTAATATTCGAAAATTAAGGGCCAGAGTGGTCTTATGAGCTATTAGCAGCTCAGCTTTAGACTTAACATTATGGTAATCGATTAAATACGGATATCTCGAGCAAGGTAAAGTCCGTCAATAGTTCTAATCATTTCGATTACACAAATGCTACTGCATCACTAACACTACAACCACATTGACATTTTGCACACACGACTATAAAAATAGCGGTAAGTCTATCGGAAGACGTGTCTTCGCTTCGACCGATTAAGATTACCGAATGAGACCCACCGCCCCAACAGCACTTCAACGTCAAACAAAAGTCACGCCATGTTGTGGCGGCATTAGTGAAATGTGTCAATAGAGTTGCTATTTAATCAAAACAGATGTTAGGTCAACGGAAATCAATAAGCCATTAAATAATTCTCCGACATATATAATATTTGTTATAAATTGTGGAGTTATGTTCATCATCATCCGAGACGCTACACCTATTAGCTTGTTGCGTGTAACAAGGTAATAATTACTGTATTTTGTCAAAGACCTGACAGTCAGTACTACAATATTACCTCTAATCATTAATTCAAACACGAAGTAAACAAAAAAAGAACGGTACCATCTTTTGGATCAAAAATTATTTACTGTGACTAGGCAAAAATTATAATATAAATTATATTGTCCAAAATATAATGTAAAAATTTGCCACGTGAACATTATTTTCTTCTCTGGAATCGGATGTTGTGGCGTAAATTAGGAGATGCATATGTCCGGCAGTGGACCGGAACAAGCTGATTGATTAATAATAAGTGCCAATAGTTCTCTCCTTCACAGGTAGTCTTCTTCATAGTACCCAAAAGTCTCACACAAAGCTTAGATATCTTACACATGCCCATACATTCGTTTCACACCTATTACAACAAGCTGTCATTCTAAACACCTGCCGCATCACCCGCAAGTTTCTTACATCTTCATCACTAACATCAACCTATTCTATTTAACGTGTCACACTTGGCGTAGGCCTGCATGACATGTCGCTGAAGAAATAGCAAATTCCGGCAGCCCATCCGTGAAAGCGGCGAGTTGGTACACGGCCGATTTTTTAGTGGGAGCAGGTTCCACACTACCTCCAGCGTCTGCCCCGGGTGCTGGAGGTGTGCGTTCAGGCATTTTTTACGGCCATAAAAAAAAGGCCTGCATGACATGTAAACTACATCTCCAAGGAAGAAAGATAAAAATAAATAATAAAAATTCTTTATTTACTTAGGAAGCAAAATAATACACTTGTGAAAAATCGATTCTACATGTGCATGTAATGCCTGTTCGCAAACAATAGGTAAAGCCAAAGAAAAAAACGGGACAATAAAAGCTCGCTACGAGGCAATAAATTTATTAATTTATTCGATAAAATCTGTTCTACAGAAATCTTAATATTACTTCTAAATATTATTACTCAAGTAAGCTCAATAGTATACGACAATAAACAATATTTTCAAACTTAGGGTCTGCAGACTTGTTAGACTCAATGTTAGTCTAATCCATTATTTAATATAATTCATTCTATTTTTATCAGAATTTAACTAAATCATAATTTAAGAACGTTATTGAGATTTGATCTAGATGGTTGACATTGTGACAGTGACATCACATGACGTTGACATCTGTCATGCGGATGTCACTCCGACATGGAGAGGGAATAGAAAGATAGCTGACACATTGTATTCACGTGTTGAACAGTGCGGACGTTTGTAATAGTTCAAATAAATCCGTTTATTACTTTGTAATCCTACGCATTTTTATTGAAGTCCAAGTTAATCCTTCAACCAAATGTCATAGGTAGTAAAATAATAAAAACATTGTCTTTTACTGAGCTATGGACATGGCCTAACGCAAATTTAGCAAGGTAGATACATGATATACGAGTAACTTGATTGCCTGTATTTTTAATCTATATAATAATTTAACTTTGGAATTATAATTGAAACCGTATGTCAAAAAATTTGAGTTTATTTTAATTTGTTATCTTCTTCGTCTATTCCAGCTTTGCGCTGGGATCATGTATCTGGGTTATCGAATTTCCGGGTCTGTTAAAATATCATTTAATTGGTTTAGGATATTTCCAGCAACGTTTTCTAAAGCTGTAATTAAATTGAAAGGGGTTTCTTGTCTACTATTACAAAAGGATGATGGTTCTTTTGTTTTCGTATCAAATTGTCTTCTTCGTTCTGACTGCTTCCTTATATCTTTTGTATTTCAATTTATTGAGGAAAGTTATCTACCTAAAGTATCGCTTTGTATTGACTTCTTAGCGAGTTTGAGAGATACAAGGCTCGAAGATTTTGCGAGTATTTGCACTTGAACAACATTTTTTTCCTGTAGAATCGATGAAAGTAACTTTTATCCTGTAGCCAATATAATTTGTCACCAACGAATGTTAAACTATTTGGTAGAATACGTAAACGGTGGATGCGATTTCAAAGATTCAAAAGCATAGTATAAGTCTCAGATCAAATTAAAGTATGTAGTATTAATGTTCTGTGGTATAAGATAATAAACAATAGCGTCAAGCCATAATGATTATAATAATTGCTTGGATTAAAGGATAGATATATACCTATCCTTTCCTAAGTTTATGCTTAGGATATATACCTATCCTATATAGACAAGAGACTAAACCCCTTATTATTATTATTTATTTTTGAAAATGGGTAACTCAGCCCTTGTGCACTGAAGGCAAGTTTAGTGTTGCCATTTCCAACCTTTTGTCCTAAAATTAGACTTTATTATAATATTGGTTCTCAGTCTCTTCTCTTCCAGGATTGCGCTGCCATGTATTTGAGTTTTGGGTTTTCCGGATCGGAGAAAATATTATTGAATCGGTTCAGGGAATTTCAGCAGCACCAGTGATTTATATATTGAAAGGGGTTTCCTGTCTACTGTTACAAAAGGATAATGATTCTTTTGTTTTCGTATCAAATTGCCTTCTCTGTTTAGTCTGGTCCCTCATATCTTTTTTATTTCACTTTATTCAGGTAATTTCTCTACCTTAGATATCGCTATGAATTGATTTCTTTGCGAGTTTAAAAGCACTACTTTTTATCATGAATATAAGTATTCGCAAAAAAATCTTTCATGTAAAATCTTACGGGATTCATAGTGTCGAAAAATGAAGTATCTACTTAGCCATCAAGAATCATAATAGTGAGTTATTTAAGTGTTTAGCTTTAGTAAGTTGGTGGTTGCAACTTATTTGAAACTTAAATAACTCAAGATTACGCATAAAAGTTTTACACGACAAATGCCGAAAATAAACATACTATAGATACGCCTAAAAGAAGCAAACACTAAAATTGTACAAAGGCGACAATAAAACAATTGAAATAAGGCAAGTTCTAGGTAGCTACCGTTTACACTTTTGGCTAATTTGAAGACCACAATGGCGCTTGCGGTTTGCTTTTACTCTACCAGGTAGGCGAGAAACACCAAGTGACGACAATTTAAGGAAAATGAACTCTCAATATGCCATTTGCTCGGCGGCAAGGGTCGGCTAACAAGATCGAAGTCTCTTCAGAGCATGACACTGTCTTATATTTCAAAATTAATAATGATAACTAAAACAGAATGCGGGTTTTTTAATGATGATAACTTGTTGCAAACACCGAGTTACATTTTATAAATCCCCATGCACTACCAACATGTGTAGGCTTCAGAACAAGCCCTAAGCGTCGCGTAACCAGTATCACATTAGAAACGTTTACCAAAAATAATATCACTAATATTAGGTAATTTATTTAGAGAATTTTCATAAATCCTTTAAACGGATGGCAACAAAAGAACCATATTCTGTAGCATATTTTGTATAGAACATAAATATTTGCGCTTCTACCTCTAAATTTCCATATATAAAGAGATATATCGGGGGCTACCATTAATCAACGTGGATACGAGCACCTGCTCATCCATATTTAACGCCGTGATTTATGATTCCATCCTGTCTTTATGTTTATCAACCTGCCTATATATTGTCTTTTAATATTTGTAGAATATACGGAAACAAAAACAGATGGAAAAATAATATATTACACGCGTTATTTTAAAATAATTGGTGTTTACTCGCTCGAACTTTTTTAATTTTTTATAAATGTTTTGGAAGAAAGCTTCACTACAGAATATTGCACCAATTTTATCAATTCTTTTTTGTGTGTGTTTGTAATTGTTAAAGCAGTGTGTGTGAAAGAAATTGATTGAAAAAAAAAAGCCAAAGGATTTGTTTCATTACAACGTTGTCCTGTATAAAAGATTTGGTCTCAATTTCTTATTAGTAACATCTGAAATAACAGCCAGTAAATCAATTTGTTACTTCAGATTGCATTCAGTTTTATGTAGTAATAGTTCCCTTTATTATTAATATAATAATAGTGCAAGCCGAATCAAAATATGTTGCGTACTTAGTTTCGTTTGAAAGGTGACTTTACTAAGTATTGAAATTAAGTTACTTGGCAGGTGAAACAACATATATAAAATGAAGGAAAAACATCATTTTTGTCTACAAAATTCCTTTTCAAGACAAATTCAATTATTGCCTATGCCAATAATTTGTATTTCTATTTGTATAGGTATTTTGTTAATCTATAATATATATAAAAGGAGAAGCTGATTGACTGACTGACATATCAACGCAAGGCGTAAACTATAAGGATAATAAGAAACTTGAAATTTTGCACAGTGGTTCCTTTTCTAACGTAGGGAGTGCTTCCCTAAGAAAGGATTTTTGAAAGTTCACCCCTTAAGAGGGTAAAACATATTTTGGTAACAATCTGGCATCCACGCGGGCGAAGCCGCGGGCATTAACTAGTACAGACATGTAAACTAACAAAACAAGATCACTTGCTAAGGTTATCTCAGTAAAATTGGCGCCAATAGTCGCCGACAGTCGTTTGGGCAGAATCCAGTTCGTTCAAATCGAAAAGCTCTAAAGCTACGTTTACACGCAAAGACTTGCAGCTTGTAGACATCTGCCAAGCCTCGGGCGACTACAAGCTCCAAGTCTTTACAAACACTGCGATGCCATTTCTCGTTTGCGAGTGCATAAATGTGATCCAGACTAGTAAGCATGGCAGACGTAGATGTTGTGTCGGCTATTGCATTTGGCTTGACATATTTTTTTAGGCCATAGTTTCGTCGTCTGACTTACTACTCAAGATCGATACGCGGTCGCAGGGCAGCGTAAACACATCAGTTCGGCGCGAAAATGTGAGCGACCTCTAAACACTCGCCGACGTGTAAACACATTGAAAGCGCTTGCAGCAAGCTTCCTTTGATCTGTGTTTAAACGACTCTAACCCGGATCGGCGACAAGCTCACGCCCGCCAAGCCAAGCCAAACACCCGGTTCACACGGTTGTGTACGTGAACACTTGTCGAGACTTGCCAAGCATGTAAACATAGCATAACATTATAATACTGCATAGATTACGCGAAACAGGGTTCGGCTCCGTCAAAAACTTATATAGAAAACTTAAATATACGAAATATAAGTATGTAGCCAAAGAGTTCCTTTAGTAGATGAAAATATATATATATATATATCACATTAAGCCGTAAAAAAATCTTGACGTTCCGGAAAAATGCATAAACGAGTAATTTCGTATTTTTATAGTTATGGCGTTCGTAATCTAACATATTTTCGAACGAAAATTTGACTTTATTTTGTCCTACGCTCCAGCGCACTGTGAAGTAATGGTTGTGTGCGGGAGTGCGTAACGGTGGGCCACGTTACTGTGTGCGTAGTGCTAAAACAATAATTCGCTCGGCGTTATGCCTTTTAGTACTGTCTCATTAGTCTTGACCAATAAAATTCTAGCATTGGTCATTGAGCTTAGCTGTATGGGGTTAACAGAATTGCTAGTAATGTAGAACCCACATTTCCACATTGCTTCTAATCTTAAAAAAGTAAGATTGAAATATTGTTACTACGACTCCAATGATTACAATCTTAGCTGTGAATACACCTATCAATCCAGAAGACAACGGGTGTAACAGACAGGGGTGGAGTTAATTTGCTAAATGTTCTGTCGTAACAAAACTTGTGATTTATCCAAATTAATTGTTAGCAATGTTTCTTCTGCTAACGTCTTCACGTTATTACATTTTAATTAAAACCTAAAGTGTCTTTTAAAGTGATCCCCAGAACTACTTACTAGTAGTTCTGGGGATCACTTTAAAAGACACTATAAATATTTTTTTAACTTTATTATTATGGCAAATGCTAGAAACAGTTACCTTAACGTTGAATAGTGGATGTCAGTCACGTAACTAAAGTAACTATATTCAATCGTGCAGTACAGAAGAAAGAGGATTCATAACTGTCATTTAAAACGTTGTCGGTCGCTAGTGTATATACATATTTATATAGGGTGTTATAGGTAAGGGTAGAACTGTTTGCTTATTAAGTCACTAGCGGCCGCCCGCGGCTTCGCCCGCGTAGATGATTTTACCCCCTTAAAGGTTGATTTTCACTTTCAATCAAAAACGACAATAAAACGAAAACGAAGGAGTTTCATACTATCTTGCGACGGATTTTCACACAAACTCACAACGGCTAGATTACTCCTTTAGGGGTTGATTTTCCAAAAAAGCTATTGGCCCCATAGGGGATGAATTTCTAAAAAACGTTTCTTAGTGAATGCCTACAACATAAAAGGCAAGGTGGGGCAAGGTCAATATCATTAAACCCATAACTCATGTTTGGGTCTTTCTGTGAGAGCATTTAACAAGATACCAGCTAGTATTATGACTTTATGAGTCTATCAGTGAATAAGTTTAAAAATGTACTTAAAAATCATCCGTAGACGTTGTTTATACATTAAACGTATGTATGATAGTATAAATAAGGGCCCAGGCTAATATCGGTTAGTACTGGGCCCAATATAATTAAGTTTCATTCTTTTTTATCTAGGAGATGCAGGTTTGCATAACATGTTTTGTTTTTTTAGATTATGCAGTCAATAAATGTTAATGTAAATAATAAGCATCCCATCTCTTCCCGTGGGTGTCGTCAAGGCGACTAAGGGATTTCACACCGGAGGACGGGCAGCAGCGTCCTCTGCGTACTTAAAGCCTTACTGCGATCACCAACCCGCTCGCCAAGCGTGGTGATTATGCCAATTACCCCCAGGATCTACATACTAGTAGGTTCTACTGGGGAGACCCGTGCCCAGCAGTGGGCCATCATATGGGTTGATATGTATATTTATTATGGGTTTTATGATATTGACCTAATAATTTGTGCTTATTATTATAAGCACAAATTATTAGGTCAATATCATAAAACCCATAATTCACTAAGGGGTCTTTCTGTGAGAGCATTTAACAAGATACCAATTAATATTATAACTTTATGAGTCTATCAGTAAATATTTGAAAATTGGGTAAATAAAAGGTTCGTAGGTACCTTTAAGTAATTCACGCGATTAAGTCCCGAAATATATCTAATATCAGTAAGTAAGTTTAAAAATGTAGTCAATCGTAGAGAAGATCATCTTAAACATAGAGGTTATTATACAGTTGATGAATATTTGGATCTGGAATTGTCACATTGATTAAAAGCATGACTTGACTTTTGTAAGTAAAGATTCTGCGTGACGAATAAAGGCCATTCTTTTATTTATTTTGATATCAGAATTAATATTTTATGTTTAATAATTCGTTACCAGTACTTTGGCCAATATTTAAGCACATAAAGTGTTTACCCTTGTTATAAGTAGATGCTCCTAAGATTGATTTTATTTTATCTCAAGTTCTAACTTTTTAATAATATAATTTGCAGCAGTCCTTAAAAATGGTGTATATTATTCTAGTGGCAGCGTCTTACCCCCATATCAAGTTTATAAACATTCAAACATTGTAAAATTGGCAATTCGAAAAGGGTGGTTGCGAGTTTTTATTGACAGGTTCTTTTCTCCGGCTTTACCTATTGTTTGCGAACTTGGCATTACATGTACATGTAGAATCCCAACGTATCATAAGTGTTGTTTTGCATCATTTTTTTGCATTAACTGCCAAAGTTTAAGGTTTGTAACCCTAGTGGTTTATGCTATGCCTTGAGGAATCAGTCAGTCGTTCAGTTAGGAAAAGTTATTATATATGTATAGATTAAGACGAGTTTGTGTCAGGCACACAAACTCGTCTTAATCTATCATGTGTCATAGTTGAAGTAACAAAAACTCTAAACCACTCATCTTCCAGCAATTGTACTTACCTTACAACTTTGTTAACTGCCCATTTAAGTTTTACGATCCAGTTTATGTATTCGTTTCAGTTGAATCGTATCTCAACGAACATTAGACGAGTTTCGGTGTGTTATATCTATTGGATGGTAGCCAAACCGTGCGAGTCACAGTGGCGCCTCTGGGCTTGCTCCGAGCAATATAATGTAGTGTATGGTGCTCTGCGACAATCAGAGTAATGCTTCTAATGTCATGTTGGTTCGAGTTGGAACGTTGGAATGGATTGCTCTGTGTCTAATGTTTTGAGAGAGATTTGATCAAGTTTCTGGTAGTTACTGCCGCGGTAGCACAGTGGGTGCATCAAAATGATATAGGAACTTAAACTAAATAGTAATTATCTCTATTAGTGGATGTGTGTGTGATTAATGTGCACTCTACTTTCACTAATCTAATATTAACTAATTTACTATCACTCTAAGTGGTGTCTCGAGTACAAAGTTAAGTTGCAAAATGTTGTTCCAAGTCTAGGTGTGCCTTATGTTTGTGATTTGTAATATGTATTTGTAAAGACCCTGCAATACAGGGATTTTGAAAAACATTATATTATAGTAATTTTTATAGACGTTTTTCTTACAAAAACTGTAATAGTTTTTAAACTAGTGGTCTGACTCGCGTGCAGGAAGGATATTACAACCCAGATAGATGGTTCGATTCTGGTCCCGGTTTGGCATATGGGAGTCTTGGGTTCGATTCCAGGGTCAGGACTTAAAAAAATATATATTTTTCAAAAATGTATGCACAGTTGGATACACAGTTTGGTTTTTGGGCGGGTCTGTCGACTGAGAGTGCAATACAAACATAATATTCACTAATAAGTTGAGGAGCAGACAATATATCAGTATATGCATGCTTCCTGAATATGTCCAAAGTTTTTGACGTTGTAAGATATTATGAATATATATATATATATATTACGGGTCTTAATCGCGTGAATAATTTAAGGTAAAATACCTTGTTTATTGCCCGACGTTTCGACCGTATTGCCATTGCGTATTAATCACGCGATTAAGACCCGTAATATATATATTTTCATAATGTGTACAAATGCCGAAAGTTTATCAACACTTGTAAGATATGATAAGCTTTGGACCCTTGCAGAGCTAATAGCGGTACTAGATTATTGGTACAGTAATCAGAGGAATGTGGTCAGGTGGGAAAATATATATTCTGATGAATACTCATTAGAATGTTGAGTGAGGCAGGGTGGGCTTACATCGCCACGTCTCTTTAATTTGTAGGTCAATCACTTGATTGAGGAGCTCAGCAGCATGCATGTCGGCTGTCAATTGAAGACGTATGAGTAAATAACCAAAGTTATGCCGATGACATGGTCCTGCTGAGCCCCTCGATCGGGGCGTTAAGACGGCTATTGCGACTGTGTGAGTGTTATGCTGCGGAACACAGACTCAAGTATAATAAATCTAAGAGTAAATGTAATAACAAAGATGTAGCCATACCGCCGTTATTACTAAACGGAGTACCTTTAGTAAATGTTGCCCAGTTTAAATACTTAGGTCATATTGTGACGGAAAACATAAGTGATGAACAAGACATTGAACACGACGTAGAACTCAGACAGCGTAGAACATTGTCGGTGCATGGTAATATGTTGGCTCATAGGTTTGCTAGGTGTACAGCGCCAGAAAAATAACACTAGGTATATATAGCATTCTGCCAAAGATTTTACACTAGAAGCCTGTGGGCAAACTTTACACAAAAAACCTACAATGCCTTACGTGTCCAATATTGTATTCAAGGCGCTATTCTGGCTCCCGTGGTACTGCAGCGCGTCCCGTTTGTTTGTGGACGCTAACGTAGACAATTTTTATGCGATTATGCGTAAAAAGGGGCAAAGGGTACGTGAGAGCTCCAATAGCGTGTTGAGAATGCTGGGTCATAGGTTCGACACTCTTCTTTTGCGCAGGTTTACCGAACTTCATGTGTTTGAAGTTCGGTGAGACTATATGCGGGGCGCGGGGGGGGAGTGTTTATCTATTCATATTAATATTCAAGAACTATTATAGGCTGGTAATAAAATGTTTCTAACAATCTATGGACACAAGACATGTCTGAAATCAAAACAATTTTTATTTTTTATTTATTTATACTTCTAGGTAAAAACAGAGAAGTGTAAATCGGATTCGCTCAATATGTGTTTGGTGTGAGCTTAACACAAACGTCACTGACTAATTGTTACTCAATCATTTAGCCTGTTAAAGACAGGTAATTAATTGATTGATTTTATTAAACAACCATGGAATCCGTCCAAGTAGGAGTCGGCTTCGCTCTGTATCAAATGACACGTAATTGCAAATATACGGTTTATGGATTTTCCCGTTACTTATGCTATAAAGAATTGCATCCTGTCATTCATTATGCTTTTTTTTTGGCCACCAGTAGTACCTTTGATTTCCTGGCGAGTGTCAAAATATGCGGCATAAACGCATAGTTATTGATTGTGTTGACTAAAAAGTTAGATTTTTCGTTCTAAGGGATTATAGACCTGAGTATTTGATAAGTGCCTTCACGCGATCTTCATAAAAGGAAGCTTTTAACGGGCAGACAAGCGGACAACGAAGTGTTGAAGAATCAAGCCTACCTTTTCCCTTTTATGATTCGGTACCCTAACAAAAAGCAATGGCACAATGAACTCAAAATTGAATACAAACTTTTCATTCATTTTTCACCATTTATATTTTTTGTTTCGTTTTTCACGCACAGAAAAGTTTGTGAATCTAGTGGTACCAATTTATTATGTTTGTTTACGCGTGCACGAGATTTATAGCAGTTGTTACAAAGTTTATAATAAAAATGGCGTCAGCATTTTACACTCTTTCCGATCCTGTTTGGTGGCATTTATAGAGTTTATTGAGCGAGGAGAACGTTTTGTTGAGTGAGCGTATTGTTTACGACTCGTGGTGCGGAATCGGGAGAATTATTCGACCAAATTTAAGAGTATACGTACGTTCTACATTTTGTAGCATAATATTAGGTAATTGACTATGTGCATTCTAGTATTCATGAAGTACTTGTATAGGAGTCGAAAATTTATTAAAATACATGCTTATACAACGTTATTCTTGGTATAATGCAAACCTGAAAGGAGTTTGCTCAGAATCAGTAATACAATGCAATGTGGTAGTTTTTGGACCATGTCATATTTTTCAATTAATTAATTAATCAATCATTCATTAATCATTCTAACAGTCCAAATTCTGTTCACAATGTGATGTGAAATGAATTATCACTTATTTTTCAATAATAACCATGGATTACGTACTACGGGACGCAATGAGCACGATAGCGCGAAGGACACAAGACAACTTGAATGGCTTATAACTATGCAAGTTTTCATTATTTTCATTTTCTTTTTTTTAAATGATTTCTTGAATTAAAGATTTTGTTGGAATGTCTGAGCTTTGCACTATATCAAAAATAGCCTTGTATACCTACCTACATAATCAGTCACTACATTGCAACTAGTGCCTTGTGCTATTGGTGTTATCTCATTCGACTTTTGATAACTGCATAACTATGTCGACCAAAGAGGCCAGAAACGCCACTCAAAGAATCCAAAGAAGTCTAAAATCCAGTTCAAGGTTTTTCAATTTTACATTTTTTTTATAATGTTATTTGAGTAAGTTCAATTTGAGTAGGAACTTTGGGTAGGCAGGGTATGTGCTTAAAAATGTTCTTTTTGTGGTTAATCTTTAGTTTTAAAGCTTTTCTACAATTTTGTAAGCACCTTCATAATACATTTCTATTAAAGAAACCGCTATAGAAAACATCCATCCTTACAAATATATTTCTAAGAGCCATTTGAAGTCCTTTATAACGTACTGCAATTCTAAAAGATTTGTACTACAAAATAGAAAAGCTTTGGCATAAAGTTTTGAAAGGAAACATTGAATGCGCTTATTTTTACTGTAACACAGCTTCCCTCTTCGCAAGTTTAGTTCAGAAAATAAGGAAATAAAATATTTTAATAGACTGCGATGATTCAGTTGAAATAAGTTTCTAGTATAATTTTTTTAATGAAAAGTCTGCGCGACGTTAAGTTTTTGTTTTCAGATTTTTGCGAAATTTTGTTAATATACTCGCTGAATTTTTAATTCATGTAGCTTGTACGACAAGTTTGTTTTCTGTTTTGTCTCTTTTGTTCCAAAATTGAATAAGTTCAATCTTGAAAGTTTCACACCACTGCTAGTTTAAATTATTTTTATATAGTTCAAAAAATGTATGCTTTTTTTCGGCTGATATGTTTTCTTTTGAATGTTATAATAAAGATGTTTCTCTCCTATTTGATGTATTTACCAGCACATTTAAAAGTCTAACCCCTTTTTCATAATAGTTTAGTAACGGTATTTTTGAACTAATTAATGTTTTGTCTTTGTTTCGTTCAATTTTTACAATTTAATAGATCAAGTCAAAACATTAACTAGTTAAAACTCTGTTAATAAAATATCATGAAATGAATAATAGGTTCATCTAACTCTACGTGTCGTTTATCCTCGACTGCCTCTGTGGCGTGGTGGGAGTGCGTCCGACTGCTACGCAAGAGGTCGTCAATCGGGAGGTCGGTTCGATTCCCATACAGGACACCACTTTGTGTGATCCACAAATTGTGTGTCCGTGATTTGTATGTTTGTAAAGTCACCCACGACACAGGGCTTGTTCCCTACTGCGGGTGTCGTTTTTTTTTACAATCTATAATTTACGTAGGTCCTAGTAATATACCTCGGGATTTCATTTAGGTAAACGTCGCGTCGCCGTCACTCGGCTAGTTTATGGTTTTCGTAAGGTAAAAAGAGAACACGATTGTGTCATTTAAACAAAGACTTTTAAAAGCGCATGATATTAACTTCACAATTAATACAAAGTGAACTATTTATTATACGGGAATTAACGCGCATTGTTTACCTTAAAATTGCTTGACGTTTCGACCAGGTTGCATCGGCCGTGGTCACAAGAGTCCGCTGGTGACCACGCGTCCAATTCCTGTATAATAACAGTTATAATCATGCAACGCGAAAGTTTAAATGGTAGTAAGTTACCTATAACGAACATAAAAACAGCACCATTGAACCGAGCGACTACAAAGTTACCCTGTTTTTAACAAAAGCTGTCAAATAAACACAAAGTTTGTGGAGAGTTGTTACCAACTTCTTACAATTAATTTTCAATTGTTTACAAAGTCTATACTCTGGTGGAAGTTATTAAAAGTTACCGTTTTGTCGCCGTTGAAGACGTAACAGTTGGCGAGTTTCCAATAACAAGTTCTGAGAAATATTGATTATGGACAAAGGTTTGTAAGAGAAAAATACAATAGTTTGTACATAGAGGTTTGATCCTAACGAAAAACAACGGCCATAGTGATGGATTTTAATAAATAGTGCAGCGGCTCCCAGTCCTTGTCTACTGCATAATTAGTATGAAAATGAAAGAGTATAATAATTTATTTAAAGTATAAATGGCGAGCTTTAGTACAAACAATACTGTCTACCTTTTGTGCGACTCAGCACTGTCCCCAAGGCACTAGGCAAGAAGCCTGTGTGGCTTCTTGCCTAGTTTGGAAATCAGAATCAGTACATAAAGTAATAAATATCCGTAGACTGTGGCCATTGTGGTGCCGGCTTAAGAATAGTACCACCTCATCTCTTCCCGTGGGTGTCGTCAAGTTGACAAAAGGATTTCACACCGGAGGACGGGCAGCAGCGTCCTCTGCGTACTTAAAGCCTTACTGAGATCGCCAACCCGCTCGCCAAGCGTGGCGATTATGGCAATTACCCCCAGGATCTACATACTAGTAGGTTCTACTGGGGAGACTCGTGCTCAGCAGTGGGCCATCATATGGGTTGATATGTATGTATGTATGTGGCCATTACAAATAAACTTCTATAAGATAACTCAAATTGAGAGTTATTTACTTTAGAAACAGTATAAGACACTTGTGATAAGTCATGATTGAATAAGGCCAAATACGTAAACCAATAATATGCCTATTACCATTTTTAAACCAGAACAACTTTTTTGGGCAAACGAAAATACAATGATCCCATGCGAATAATTAAGGGTTGGTGTAACGCGGTAATTTATTATTTCGGACCGGGAATAATATTGAAATAAGTAGAGTTTTCTGTTTTTTTTTTTTGTAACATAAATACCACACACACGCACATTTCTTCGTCGACTTGGCTTATCCTTGTTAGTATCTATATGTCTGACTGGGTACCTGAAGAAGATAAATGATTCTACTGTTTCCCATTTACCTTTTTTTTCTATTTATTTAACCATTAAGGTAGATTACGATAAGGAGTCAAGATTATATTTATTTTAGTTAGCATTTTTAGGAAAACAAACAGTTAGCAAAACTATACAAATAAATAAAAATTGGAATGTCTGTTTTGTTTAGTTTTATACCAAATGCATATAAAACATGGCACTTAGCACAACGTAAAAATAAAAAAAAATGAGAGGAATAGGAGGAGACAAATCAATTATGTTCAACTTAATATCGTGCCTCCTACTGCATAATATTAAAATATATGAAGACTATCTTCTTTCTGTCTTTTTGCAGCTAGTTTTTTTAAATTTTCTTGTTACTCTCTGTCTTTTAAATTTTTAAATAACATACCTTTGATCATAACTAATTACGATCAAACTGTTGGCATTCTAACATTTATAGGTTTTAAAATGTACTTATCTTAGGATTTTCGGAATGTATACCTTGCCAAAAATGTTGACAACAAAAAGAAAATTTGCTGCCTTTCCTCGCACTGCATGTGTGTATGTATGCTTGAAGTATATATTTGAAGTACAGTCCAATCTCGAAATGGGAAAGGAACGCAAGAATTTGGCTACCTGCCCAACTTTCAGCTACTGAAAATTGAAATAACTTGGCAACATAATATCATTTTAATTATGCAAGCTTGGGTGTTTTCGACCACTAGTTTTCATTAAACTAGTAGTCGAAAAGTTTCATTAACTTGTAATACAGAACTTATAATGTAAATTTAATTTAGGTGTCTATTTATATAGAACACTAGCTGTAGCCCGCGGCTTCGCCCGCCCTGAAGGGTTGATTTATCGCTTTCTATCAAAACTCGTGTTTCCTTATTTACAGCCACAAAGCCAAATACAAAATTTCCCAGATCTAACTTCAAAACTGACGGAGTTCTATACATGTTGCAACCCATATTACAGTCCCTGACACGTTGATTTTCCAAAAACGCTGTTTCATTTGAAACGAAAAAGCCAAGTACGAAATTTCACACATTTCAAAGTCAAAGTCAAATATCTTTATTTCGTAAAATCAGGTTTTGTTACATTTAATTTCAAAACCGCCGAAGTTTATACAATCTTGTGACGGAGTTCTACATAAACCTGCAACCCCTATTTTACCCCGTAAGGGGTTGATTTTCCAAAAACGCTAAAACCGTTTTTGTAGTCTATACCAAAAAGCCGAACACGGATTTTCACAGATCTAACTTTAAACTTACGTAGTACCATACAAACTTGCAACCCCTATTTTACCCTCTTAGGGGTTGATTTTTCCTTTATATGCAGTCTATTCTAGAGATGTATTTATTTGTCGCGCGTTGTATATATTTATTTGTTGTTTTAATGACAAAGAGATGCTATTATCTCCTTGCCAAATTTCATGTACCTATCCAACAAATAGACAGGAAGACTATTTCACGTAATTAAGAAAAAACATTTGATTTAAAACCAGAAGATTTTTCACAACTAATGTTTTTATCCTTTTACTGGAACGGGAAATGAAAAAGCTTATAAATTTCCTGATTGCCTTCATAACTGCTGTTGACATTTTGTGGTAATTCATATTTTAAAGATATTAATCTTATTCATAACTAAGAACGTTACTAAGATTTTAGATGGTCACCGAATCTGTGTTTGCTCGAGCAACGTACAAAGACTCGAAATCTCAGACCACTTTGTTCTAATGGTGTTCCGAGATTCAGGCGTGTGAGCGATTTCTAGGTGTGTGTTGCCCAAACGCGTTTGTATGAAGGTTGCATTCTCTTCACTAGATATTTCTTAAGTTTTATTCGTCAAGATAATGCCCACTAAAACAATACAACAGATGGTACTAGCACAAATAACCAACTTCAATGAACTTCATCCAGACTCCACTTAATTTTGCAGATGCTCTTACAATTTTAGCTCCAATAGCTGTTTACATAAATTTTGTAGTGTTTCTCCGATCCTGTGAAATGTAGCAAAACCAGCTGGTGCTGATAATTTGAAGCAGTTACTGTAGCAATATGCTTTAGCTAGTCTTAACTATTGGAATATTAGAAGAGTGCAAAACATCCAGATTTTTTATATTTTCTTTTTTTTAATTCGACTCCCGCAGTAGGGTACAAGCCCTGTCCTGATGTCCAGTGTGCAGTCTGATACACTTTCACCGCGCCGCTGAGGTAATTGTAATAAAAAAAGTGCAAAAACTCACTAAATAAAGTGTTTAATATATATTGAGTAACTTTTCAACAACTTTACTATTAAAATGTACTTAAAGAATAAAGGAGTGGTCCATTTGTCCATACATTTTAGGCCCAGAAAGGACTCACACGAAACGATGTTTGTTTTGAAGATAAATGACTACTCTATTACCCTTTATTATTCTTTTTCCCATAAAACTTGGTGGAATTGAGATACGAGATATTTAAAATGGAAATGATTTCATACCAAAAAACCTGTCCTTTGGCACTCACAAATTAAACCTTGCGGTATGACTGAACAAAGTACCTACTTAGGTACCTATTCATTTTAGGGTTAATAAAGTTTTCATACTGTACATTTAAAAAATAATAATAATAACTTATCTTCGACACAGAATAAACCATCGTGCTCATCACACAAAGTTTTATCCTGGGTGGGGATCGAACCCACGACCTGGTTAACAGTCAGGTTGACTAACCACTAGACCAACTGGCTAGTCAACACAAAACATAGACACACAGCCTGGATACCAAAGCCTCGCATTCAATTATAAAAAAAAGAAAAACTAGACGCTAAAACTCCACCTTTCAAATGACTATGCAGTACACCGCTACACAACATTTTAAATTGATTGAGCTCTCTTAAAACCCGATTTTCTCTTCAGCTACAGAAGATTGAAAAATGGAAGGGTTTGACGCATACCGTCCCATTCGCATTTCGTCACGAGTCTAAAATGGTCCCATTCGCATTCGGTCCCATTCGCATTTGGTCCCATTCGCATTCGGTCTCATTCGCATTCGGTCCCATTCGCATTTGGTCCCATTCGCATTTGGTCCCATTCGCATTCCGTCCCATTCGCATTCCGTCCCATTCGCGAAATGGTCACACAGATAAAAGTTGTTTTTAACATTTTCACCAAACAAGTTGAATTATTGTTTCAAAAATGGTAGGATGAAAAAATAACATAGCTTTAAATAATTATGTGTATTGCTACAAAATCAAAATTCTTACAAAATCAACATAAAAAATATGTAGGTATTATAATTATAAACCCAAATCAACATTAATATATTATCAAAATCAAAAACGTCATGTTCATTGTAAAATTATGAATATATGTACCTATTTATTATTTTACAAACTGTAGAAAAAGATTTTTTTTCATATATTTTTGCAATGTTATCGAATTACTATTTAATTTTGACAGAAGTTTATTATATTTTTTATCAAAATAGAAATCCTTATACTTTCTGTTGCGTCTATGATTTCCAAATAAACTGTTTTTTATTTGGATATCCCAATATTTTGCTTCCTTTGTCAGTTTGTAAATGAATAAATACAAGCTCGGTCTTTTTTCTATCAAAATGTTAAGTCGACGGTGCCAGCCTTCTAAGGCGTTTGTGGTTCTGTGCCTTTGACCTGCACAGCTTAATATTGTTGGTGATAATTTAGGATACCATTGGTTTTCGTAATAATGTTGGAATCTTTGCATTATTTGTGTGCCAGGTGCTGTATCAAGTATATTTCGCCAGGCTTATACAGAACTAATGGCATAATTGCGCATAATCTCGTTGTATTACGTCCTTCCTTTGTTTCAGTCAGCTTTAATTTCTTAGATTGTTTCCAAATAGCTGTATTATAATGCCGATAGCAACCTGTTACTTTTGCATTAGGAAAAACTGATAATATAGCGTTATTTGGGTTTATAATTATAATACCTACATATTTTTTATGTTGATTTTGTAAGAATTTTGATTTTGAAGCAATACACATAATTATTTAAAGCTATGTTATTTTTTCATCCTACCATTTTTGAAACAATAATTCAACTTGTTTGGTGAAAATGTTAAAAACAACTTTTATCTGTGTGACCATTTCGCGAATGGGACGGAATGCGAATGGGACGGAATGCGAATGGGACGGAATGCGAATGGGACCAAAAGCGAATGGGACCAAATGCGAATGGGACCGAATGCGAATGGGACCGAATGCGAATGGGACCATTTTAGACTCGTGACGAAATGCGAATGGGACGGTATGCGTCAAACCCAAATGGAACAGCATTTGCTCTGCCCTCACACTCCGAGCATTCATTTTTTTTTATTGATAGACTGTATGTGCAACCCCATTTGCCTCCATTTTGACTGCGCACATCTGTTTCTAGTTTTTTTTTAATAGTGGCTTTTCGTGATGGCCTGTGAATAGAGCAGTACTAGGTTTTCGTAATCCATTTGAGTGCTGCATGTTTTAAATGTATTGAATAGTGTTCGATGTTTTTAAATAGAGTGCTATTTATTTTTGTTGTTGTAGCAGATTTTTGACACGGCGAAAATCTAAACTGGCTATATATTTAGCTGTCCCGCACAACTTCGTCTGCGTAAATTTTCTCCTTTTTTTATAATCCTATGTTACTTCTAATACCTCCAAGAATATGCGTACAAAGTTTCATGATGATCGGTTGAGTAGTTTTCGCGTGAAAGCGTAACAAACAAACTTACATTCACATCTATATATTAGTAGGGATTACTGATGGTAGGGGTAGCGGATAATTATTAGGCACTAGAGTAGAGTGAGACAAGAGATGAATGAGAAATTATCGTTTCACTCCTCTTAGGAGAGAAACATACTAAATACTAACTACATAAACTGCCAAAGCAATCTAATAAAGTATCAACTTCCACGATCACAAATTTATTTAGAACTTCCATCAACCAGACTCAAGCTTTCCTAACTTTTTAATAAACTCAGGCAAAGGTAAACGAACCGCGTCTGAACATAACTTGGTGTAGAAGCTATGTAGATTGCTTTGTCTAACACCTGGTGCCTTCAAGAATATTTTGTGGGAACCCTTTTTGTAAATATTACATCAAAGTAAGTAGGCATTACTCGGGTGCGTGATCTGGGTTAGGGTTGCCAATTGAGACGAAGTTTATTTAAGATAGGTTTCGAATATCTTAGGAAGTGTGGTGTGATTTATTGAAAGTAGAAGTATCGGAAGCAATCTACGGTCTGGCACATTTTATAAAAAAGTTTGTCTTTCAAAGAAACATCCTAATCTCAAGGATCCCGACGTACCTTCAGTATGAAAATTGTTGAGTCGAGTAGGAATCTAGTCGTGTAGGACCGATTAAAGGATACACCAGTCATTTTTATTTTCCACTGTTTCTAAAAAACAACATTTTATGGTTGTAGAAAATGTAACTGAAAGGTGTAGTGAAATTCAAGAGTCTATATGTATGATACCGAGTGCTTAAGTAAGCATACCTATCTTATTTTATTAAAAGGCATAAAAAAATATACTAGTATTTCTAAATTCGTTTATTTATCAACTCGTAATGAATGCTTCGTCCTTGAAGAAGCCGTAGACCGTGGGTTCAAAACCCAAGCAATCGAGCGCGTACTTTGTGTGTTCGTTTCGTCACTACAGGGATCTCTGAATCTGTGGCGACCGAGCAGATCGAGATATCTGAGAAGTTAAGCAACGTTACCACTACTGGTCCATAGATGGGTGACAGTTTTCGAGATTTGTCACACCCCTTCGTGCCTTGAAGAGCACGTTAAGGCGTCTGTCCTTCGCACAATCCCTCTCGGGTCTTGTGCACTATAATATCTTCTGCGTACTTGGCTAGTTTCTGATGAGATAGGCCGCTGTAACTGACATCTGTTAGAAGGCTATTATTATTAGGTACTGCTCAAAATCACGAAAAAAATAGGGGCGCTCTGTGGATTAAATCCCGTATTTAGTCTCTAAGAGAACTATGTGACGTTGACTACAAAAAATATTTAAAATTGATCAGAATGCTTTTCGATAGTTCTGCTAGGCTGTTAACCGACTAAGGTCAATTACCAAATTCATTTTTGCATTTATAATATTGATCTATACTAATATTATAAAACTGAAGAGTTTGTTTGAACGCGGCAATCTCAGGAACTACTGGTCCAAATTGAAAAAAAAAATCTGTTGGGTAGCCCATTTATCGAGGAAGGCTATAGGCTATATAACATCACGCCACGACCAATAGGAGCGGAGCAGTAATGAAAAATGTTGCAAAAACGGGGAAAATGTATAGGATAAACGTTTTTGTGCGACGCAGAAACACAATAGCAAAATTCTTCCTTGTAATTCTATTATCACTCGTACTAAATGTTTATAATTTATTATTTTCCAACAGTGAAAACCCTATTCACGTAAGCTTACGCATAAAATATAAATTTGTCTCAAAATGTGTTTCGGCCTAACTTTTACTTCAAAAGGCTCGAACAAGGCGTTTACAAAGTGGATTTTGTTATGTTTAGATTTATTTGAAGAATATGCTTGTATACAAGCTTTGTTGATAGTATAAATCACCATTTATAGGCATACATTGTAGGCCTAAGATTATGAAGGACTTACAAAAGCGCTAATGTACTATTGACTTCATCATCCCATGTTTTTTTTTTTATAATAGACTAGCTGTCCCGCGCAACTTCGTATGCGTAATTTTTTCCCGTTTTTGCAACATTTCTCGTCGCTTCTCCGCTCCTATTAGTCGTAGCGTAATGTTATATAACCTATAGCCTTCCTCAATAAATGGGCTATCCAACAAAAAAAGATTTTTTTTTAAATCGGACCAGTAGTTCCTGAGATTAGCGCGTTTAAACAAACAAACAAACAAACTCTTCCGCTTTATAATATTAGTATAGATGTATGACTTTGCTCTTGGCTTCGATACTGTCTACGAGGGAAGGGTCAGAATTCCACCGCATCGCTTCTGACAAACACAGGTGGCTGGTCATTTCCAATGTTGAATGGCAAAGCTGATACTTACATATCACCTGAAACGTCAACTGAAGTAGTTAAATATTAAATTTAAAATAAACAATTTTAACATAAAATACTTTGTAATTCGCAGACTGCGAATTTTACTAAATATCGTAAAACTAACTTGTTTCATAGCAGCGCACCTTTTAATCACACTAAAAGTAAAAGAGAATATAAAGCTCACTTCATTCTACTCATTTTGTTTGAAAGTTTCAACAATTACTCATTTTAAATGCAACCTGCAACAAATTCCGTAGCGTATTTAAAAGCTAAAGTTATTATATTCTTTTGAATGTGGAGGGTATGAAACTTGTAAAAGAGTTATGTTTCATACTTTTACGTCAGAACTGATTCACAAGAACTGCTTATTGCGTTTTATTTTAAAATTGTATGTGTTGTACTAATGGCCTTCTTCGGCAACATTATTTGCATTTTTTTTTAAAGATAACTAGCAATTGCACAGTCCCACATTACTAGCAATTCTGTTAACCCCTCCAGCTAATCTCAAATGCTTGTGTTAGGAGTGGGTTCACGTCGGTAGTGTAATGGATAGGATTCGAACGAGCGACCTCGCGATTGTGAGACTATAGGAAAAAAACGAACTATACGTGGTTTAGAAGGAGTTTACGGATATATGGATGATATATGGGATGTAAGGGGGCGCATCACCATCTTTCGCTCCAAGCCAACCTCACCTGCACGCGGTACATCCTGCTGTACAACGAACGAGGCTCTGGCGACCGGCTGGTGGCGGTATAACCATCCCAATTTAAGGCGTAGCTGAAGTAATAGGTCAGTGACGGGCAGCAGCGTCACTGATGCGAGAGCTACGCCCTGCGATCGCCAACCCGCCTGCCCAGCGTGGCGATTATGGGCATTACCCCCATATGCACCAAGTACAAAAGCCACGGCCCCCAGTTCCCGGCAGTCACGCTATTCCTGGACATGGTGGCGTCCACGGTAACGGCGTGGCGGGGGGTGCTAAGAATCTCCGGGCTACGGAAGGCCACCAAAACCGACTGACCCTGGCGACGTATAACGGACGCACGCTACGGCTAGACTCGCATCTGGCACAACTTGAGGTGGAACTTGGGAAGATTAGGTGGCATATCCTCGGGTTAAGTGAAGTCCGAAGAGAGGGAGAGGACACCATAACCCTCGAGTCAGGCCACCTTATGTACTTCCGCGAGGGAGACCAAAAATCTCAAGGTGGTGTTGGGTTTCTGGTAAATAAGTCCCTTTCTGACAACGTTGTGGAAATGTCTAGCGTGTCGAACAGGGTAGCGTACCTCATTATCAAGCTCACCGAGAGGTATAGCCTCAAGGTAGTGCAAGTGTACGCACCGACCACGGCACATCCAGACGACGAAGTGGAGGATATGTTCGATGACATATCGAGGGCCCTCCACTCCACCACTAAGACCCACTACAACGTTGTTATGGGGGACTTCAACGCTAAAGTGGGAGTACAAAATTGCAGCGAATTGGTAGTAGGATCCCATGGATTTGGAAGCCGAAATCATAGGGGGCAAATGCTAGTCAACTTCCTCGAACGGGAGGGGCTCTTCTTGATGAACTCCTTTTTCAAGAAACGGCCCCAAAGGAAGTGGACGTGGCAAAGCCCCGACACTATGACGAAAAACGAGATCGACTTAATCATGACGGACAAAAAGCATTTATTCAGAGACGTCATCGTGATCAACAGGTTTAATACCGGTAGTGATCACCGACTTGTCCGAGGCTCTCTGAATATCGACTTCAAGGCGGAACGTGCCCGTCTGATGAGGTCCAGGCTCCGACCTACTTTGCTCCAAACCATGATAGGATCCGAAGCGTTCCAGTCAAACCTGGATAACCGATTTGCTGCCATGGAAACCACAACAGACGTAAACCAGAAGCTCGTAAATGTGGTTCGGATACTCAGGGAAGAAGGTACGAGATTTTGTGAAATGCAGCGTAAGGGCAAGAAGTCAAAGCTTTCGGAAAAGACTTTAGGGCTAATGAAGGAACGACGTGAAAACCCACCCGTCACTTCGTCGGAAAAGCGAGCTCTAAACCAAGAGATCAACAGGCTTATACGACACGACCTTCGGTGCTCCAACACTCTTTTGATTAAAAGAGCGATCGAGCAGAACCGGGGGTCAAAAGTGTTTGTACAATCTCTTGGAAGAAGCCACCTGACGAAGTTGACCACAGCAAGTGGAGAAGTCGTTTCTTCGAAGCCGGCAGTCCTCTCCGAAGTGGAAGGCTTCTATGGCTGGTTATACGCTTCGCATGCATCTCGACCTGATCCTGAAAATGAGGGTCCTAGAGCCACTCTAACACGCCACTACACCGAAGACCTGCCAGAAGTCAACATTGACGAAATCGTGCTGGCTCTTAAACAGCTGAAAAATGGAAAAGCCCCTGGAGAGGATGGCGTTACAACAGAGCTGTTAAAAGCTGGAGGTAAACCCGTACTGAGGGAGCTCCAAAAGCTTTTTAATGCTGTCCTGTTTGAAGGGAGAACTCCGGAGGCGTGGAGTAGAAGTGTAGTCGTCTTGTTCTTTAAAAAAGGAGATAAGACCCGGCTGAAGAACTACCGACCTATTTCTCTTCTAAGCCACGTCTATAAGCTGTTTTCAAGAGTCATCACGAACCGTCTTGCGCGAAGACTTGACGAATTCCAACCACCGGAACAGGCTGGATTTCGGAGCGGATATGGCACCATAGACCACATCCACACAGTGCGGCAGATTATACAAAAGACCCAGGAGTATAATCAGCCCCTGTGTCTAGCATTCGTGGACTATGAGAAGGCCTTTGACTCGATTGAAATCTGGTCCGTTCTGGAGTCTCTGCAGCGATGCCAAGTAGATTGGCGATATATCCAAGTGATGAGATGTCTCTACGAAGCCGCCACCATGTCCGTCCAAGTACAGAATCAGCAAACAAAACCTATACCATTGCATCGAGGAATGAGGCAAGGGGACATTATTTCCCCGAAACTGTTCACAAATGCAATGGAGGATATGTTCAAGACGCTGCACTGGAAAGGGCGGGGCATCGACATCAATGGTGAATACATTTCTCACTTGCGATTTGCAGATGACATTGTCATCATGGCGGAAACGCTGCAGGACCTGCAACGGATGCTGAATGACCTGACTGACTCCTCTGTACGCATCGGCCTACGGATGAACTTGGATAAAACCAAGGTCATGTTCAATGAACATGTACTACCGGAACCGACAGCGGTGCACGGCGCCGTTCTCGAAGTTGTTCAAAAATATGTGTACCTCGGGCAGTCATTGCAGTTAGGTAGAAACAACTTCGAGGACGAGGTGAACAGGAGAATTCGGTTGGGTTGGGCAGCGTTTGGTAAGCTACGTCAAGTCTTCTCATCGTCGATCCCACAATGTCTAAAGACTAAAGTCTTTAATCAGTGCGTCCTACCCGTCATGACATACGGAGCCGAAACGTGGACACTGACGGTACGGCTGGTCCACAAGTTCAAAGTCGCTCAGCGGGCTATGGAACGGGCTATGCTCGGAGTTTCTCTTAGGGACAAAATCAGAAATGAGGTGATCCGGCAGAGAACCAAAGTTATCGACATAGCCCACCGGATTAGCAAGTTGAAGTGGCAGTGGGCTGGCCATATTAGCCGAAGAATCGACAACCGTTGGGGTAAACGAGTTCTTGAGTGGAGACCGCGGCTCGGCAAACGTAGTGTAGGACGCCCTCAAGCCAGGTGGAGTGATGATATACGCAAAACGGCTGGCAGGAGCTGGATGCGAGAAGCCGAAGATAGAACAAAGTGGCGTGCAATTGGAGAGGCCTAGGTCCAACAGTGGACTGCGATAGGCTGATGATGAAGGATATATAGACGTGGATAGTGATTTTATTTTATACTATGTAAGAACGAAGACCACCAGTAATAAACTATTAATAGTTCTGACCATGATTGATAAAATTACTAAAAAGTAATACCTAAGCAAACACCTGCAACTGGAAAAACTGGCCAAAAATGCAAAATACTTCTTTTCATTTAAAGGAGGTGTACTTCCTTTCATGTAGGAGGTCTCGATATACGAAATGTATTTTATATATTTTTTATTATTTTTTGTTAAAGAGCATTAACAACTCTCTAAACTTCAAATGTCATGTATTGGCCTTAGATATTTCAGTAAACCACAACCTTTTAAATTTGACCTACAGTATCTACAAATATTATTTGAAATAACTTACAATGTAGCAATTTTGAAATATCTTCATTTTCTGAACGAATTCTTGCTAGCATTTTCTATCATACAAAGTCCATTTTACAATCGTTGAAGCAAAGTTACAGCCTGAAAGCTATGAATAAAGCATTCGTTTTGTTTGCGGCGACTCTCTTTGTTGAATTTGTGTATAGAAGCATAACTTTGTATTCAGGACAATTGGCTTTGACTTCATTCATTGCGAAGAAAGTTTTCTCATAATATTTGTGTTATAACTTCAGCGAGGTTAGAAAATTAGGCTAAGAAGCTCGGAGAGTCTTGGGGCAAGAATGTTTGTTGTGTTCATTTATTAAGATGTTTGTGACACTATGGTGATTAACACACACACAGCAATCTGATGTGGTTCCACGTAGGTTATAAAATATCAATACAAAACCAGCATCGTGTAAGTAAAATTCTCGCAATTGCTAGCTATACAATTTGTAAAAAACCCTGGTTAATTCGAAATGGGCGTGTAAGAATCATATTACCAATTAATCCGCGGCCTGCGATCATGACTATCATGCTTGATGATCATAATGGTCCTCCCTTTTGTGTATGAGAAACTTAAGACCTTGTCCTCCATAAGATCAGCAAAGATTAACGTTATTATTTTCGGATCCACAGATAGGAAACCGTTTTTGACGTGATAACGTCTTATAAATCGATGTCTTTTTTAGACACTTTTTCGTAAGTGCACCCACTTACGAAAAAGAGTCTAAAAAAGATACGTTATTCATTGGTTGCTAAGCAACAGCGAATGGCGATTGCAGTGACATGACATGCGATACAATAGGGATGTTGACTGTCAAGACAAATCAGTCTCTTTTTATGAAATGTCTCAACGACAAGCTCTTTAGAAACCTGTATGGAATAGGAACCTGTGACGTCATAAGTTCCTATCGTTAATTCATTACTTTTAGTTCTTATTCGTTTTCATGCTTTTAAATTCAAAAACGTGTTAAAATGTAAAAGAACTGTTATTTTCAGAGCATTTTAAAATCTACTATTACCCGATTAGTATAAAATAATTTACTTTTATTGTAGTCAACTACCCAATTGGAATTGACGTTATTGATTGGTTGCTAAGCAACGTGAATGGCGATATGTCATCAATACTTTCTTATGACGTTATCACGTAAAACTATCGTCCGTAAACCGACTTTATAGAGAAACATTTTTTTTAAATTACTTCTACTTCGGAGAGCACGTTATGCATTCGGTCCTGCGCTTATCTCTGTGATTGTGACAGATTTTCTGTCCTATCGGACTATGAGAGTGATGGACTAGATATTCCATTTGCGTGCTCTGTAATGTTTTTACCGTATTAGGCTAATCTCTCTGAAGAAAATAAATAATAATAATAATATCTTGGGACAACTCACACAACGTTATCTGATCCCAAACTAAGCAGAGCTTGTACTATGGAAACCAGACAACTGATAAACATACTTAAATATTTCTATATACATACATATTATAGATAAATAACACCCAGACACAGAATAAACCATCGTGCTCATCACACAAAGTTTTATCCTGGGTGGGGATCGAACCCACGACCTCTTGCGTAGCAGTCGGATACACTCCCATCGCGCCACAGAGGCAGTATTATATAATAATAAGTAATGTTACTTCATCGAGTATATGTAAGGTGCCTTTAGGTCGCCTCGGTCTTCAGTCCTAGTCGCATAAATCAAATTTTATATTTGTACATAAGTTGTGAAAATGCAGCCAGAAAATCCAAACTATAATATTAGATTATATTTACACTTTAATAGCAGCATCTAGCCATAAAGCAGAATCATACGTTGGCAACTCGTAAATATTTAATATCTAATGTATAAATACATAACATTATGCTTATGACAGGATAAGTGAGGTACTGCTGGGTGTAATAAAAATAGTACAGGCGAGAAATTGTCGCTCTCGTATGAAATGAGATTTCACGGAGATGAAAATTTTGGTATAACGGTAAATTCAAATTCCCAAATCATTTACTACTTACCTTTATCTGTTTCATTACAAGCTTGTTGTTTGAAAATATGTTTAAATACCATTTTTTATAAGTATTAATAAATTGCTTTTGTTTTTTATTAAATCAATATGTCACAGTTTTAAATTAATCAGACGACATTAAGTTGGATAAAAACATAATTGTATCTTCCGATTGAAAAATATACATTCATAGTAAGTACCTACATACCTGTGTTGCTTGTTTGTTCAAACATAAAATAATTCTACTGCTACTTAATATTAATGATTAATGAGTAAGTGATTATTAACAGGGACAGTTGTCCTTAGAAAAAAGATTTCTACACTTCATTTTCTGTTTCTCGCGCGATCCTATCTTGACATGCGACTATTTTTAGGTCGTCTTTCCAGTAACGTCTGGGTTATCACCCTTTGCTTATTTTCCTTCTTCTACCTAAATAAAACGTGTTCAAAACAACGTGCACACAAAGAATTCAGAGAACAGAAGGAAAGCTTAAAAAAACGAGCTAGAGCTATGCACACATAGACATCTCTCATGGGCATGGCATCTTGCATAAATCCAAATTACAACATTCTTTATTCACTTACGGCGGGTCTCCTTAGTAGCGGTTTTGGTGGGTAGATCCGAACAAAAATCGGTCAAGTGCGAGTGGTACTCACGCACCGAGGGTTCCGTACATGTGCAACTCTACCCGCCACATTCGCCAATACGGATCTCTATATACAAGGTGATTTGTAATATACTAAATAACCTCCAGCTAATGGCTTCTTTACATTACACTAAAAAGCTTTGTAATATTAGTTTTGAAAAAAAAAAGCATTTTAACCCTTAACCACCTAGCTTCGGCTTTTGTCACACAACCTATACAACACGTCTATAAGGCCCTGGAGTAAAATCATTGTATTTATGTTAGGTTTAGGACCTAAACTTCACAATAAACAACAATTTTACTCCAGTAAAATAGGACTTAACTTCAATAGAAAATAAACATGCAGTCAGAGGCATTAATGACTCTCGATAAACTTAGTATTGTGCCTCCGACAGCATGATATTACATATATAGGGGATCTTGTTTGCATCTTTTTGCGCAGTAGGTTTTTTTATTTTTATATTTTTTTTTTATCAAATACTTTTTAGGGTGTATCCGATGTAACAACTAACTTTTATCGCGCTATTGCCAAAATCTGAAAATTGAAAAAATAATGGTTACTTAAAGACTTTTTAGTATTAAAGTCATAACTATGTTGTACCATTTTGAACAACTAGCCCTTTAATTTGATATCTATATTGTGGTATTCTGAAAAACTTTTTTTTCACATCTCTTGTTTTTGAGATCTTACAGCTGCCATGTTTGTTTTTTCAAACGTCACATATCTAAGAAAACTTGGGCGGTCAAGACAAATTTAACGACGTCTTAATTGTTTAAATCCGTCATGTGGTTTAAAAGATATGGGGTAATAAATATTACATACATACATACATACAAGATACGCACGAAAAACATTAAAAACATACTTCCTTGCAGTCGGGTAAAAACAGGTGGTAGGTGGTTAAGGGTTAATTTATTAAATAGGTATTATTCAAAACTGATAGTATAAAGTTATTTAGTGTAATGTAAAGAAGCCACGAGCATTAAAAATCACCCTGTTTAATCTACCGTTAACTCTCTGATAAAATACATAGCTAACTCTAGATCCGAAACTAATAATTGTGTCGTATAAAATCCACATCTAGTTCACAGTTTCGCAGTTTACTACTTGAGTACTTAAGCTATTTTAACAGACAGTTCACAATAGCCAGGAATATTATATATCAACAGGAATACATATATAAATATATATACATATATAATACGCTAGCAAGCTAAATCTTAAAACACAGATATTGGCATAGTAGGTACAAAAGGTCAACTCTTTACAAAAAGGTAAAGTGGGAGACTGTTAGTTCCGACAGTTGACTGACGATGTGAAATTTCGGAAAATAGGCGTTGCTCGAAGCTCGACCTTCTGTAGTCTTGATGATGTATGACGTACACGTTCCACCACGTCACTTGTTAATTTAGTCATAAAATATTTTTATCACAAGACTTCTTTCTTAACTTTCAACACGTAAAACACAAGAACGACAGTTTCCCTTTTATCGTCTGTGCCGGAAAACCGTACAATGTTGTCGAATAAAATGGTTAATTGTCTGTGACAGGGTCTAAGGCAATTAATGTCGATGCATTTCGTTTTTATTGCCTCCCTTGGAAGGCAGGTAATTGTTGATTTAATTGTCCTTGTTAAGGGTAGATTTAATGCTGTGACTTGACTTTGTTGTATTTATTAGTTTAGAATAAGGATGCTGGCAAAACATCGCTTTTATTCGATTATTGTTTTCTCGTTTTAATATTAATTTAAACTGGATACCTAGAGGCAATTGCAAGAAAAGAGTCATGACACCGAGACAGGCAAACGGACATGAAATAATCCGTATTTTTTTTGAGTCAGTAGTCTTTTGTTAGGAAACGTATAATATCTATAATTACATGAAGGCTCTGTCGAACAGATTATTAGATTATGAAATAACTAAGCGTAGGTATCTAATTACTACTATCTTGTCCATCCACTACAAGCTAGTTCATTTAAATAAAGTCATAAAGGCTATCATTATTTAGTTAAATCAAGTATATGATTGTTTTTAATCGTAAAAATATGAAAATAGAAGTTAGGTGGCAGTTCTGAGTATAAAACTTATAAGAAATTGCTAAAAACCTTATAGGCAGAACCTAATCAGTCTCATAGTCTTTTTTAAGTCTATTTGAGTTTTTAGTTTATTTTGACATAGTTTTCTTATTTGTATACCTACGAAATTAATAACTGAATTTAACAAAAAAATAATATAGGTGCATATAGCTATAAATAACTTAGTTCTGAACAACGAAACTTGAGATATACACTAGCAAGCTACACACGAAGGTTAGGTAAGTATTTCAGTTGAAACCTGATTCCATTTGAATTACTTACTTGTTGTCGGAGTTCAGAATGAAATTCCAAGAAGCTAACAAATAAATTCTGATAGAAAACGGTACTTAACCTGAAATATTGTTCACGATATATAATATTTTTCTCATTTTAATTCACAATAGTCAGTCAAAAGACGTGCGTGGAGTTCACAATATTAACGCTGCAAAGTTGGCAGTATACGCACGTAATTTTTCATTTTTCTCCACACATTATTACTTAAGGTTTCATATTTATTACGTTTGAAAGTCTTCACCTCGGTGGGTAGTACAAAAACTTTTTATTGTCAACTTTATCAAGCAAAAAAAGTATAATATAAAGACATTAGTATTACAGTGAAAATTAATTATCTTATACTTGCTTGTTCGCTCATAGCAAGTATCAAGATTTAACGTGTTTTAGACTTTATAATCATAAAAATAAAAACCTAAAGCTGGTAGAAGAGTGATTAGACGACAGGAATAGGACATCGGTTGCATTTGACCAACCTATTCAGCCTAAAAAGAGACTTGTGGCCTAGTCCTATTCCTATAAGTAAAAATAGTAATGAAATCATCACTTATAAACTTTTATTAGTGTTTCATGTGATACATTCTGATACCTACAAGTAGGATGTGTTAGGTAATTCGATGACACTGAAAATTCTACATTTCATTTTAGTTATAATAACCGTCAACCAAACCATAGTTGTAACACTGTGGTCTTCAGTAAACCGCTGGTTTTTTCATAAGATATAGCTAAACTAAGCGAAATACCTTATCCACATCGAAACAGCCTCTCTCTCTCTCTCTCTCTTTCTCTCTTTCGCTCTCTCTCCCCTAATTAAAAGCAAAGCAGTTTGCCAAAATCCGAAAATTTGGATCCATAAACTAGCAACCACGCAACGTAAACATGCGATCCAAATAAGCACTTCATTTGAGTCTCCCTGGACATTAATTGGTGTAGTTGGCCCTGGATATTCTCTGTAATAGGCTGTCACGTAATAACCTCGTTAATTATAGCCTCCAGCTGAGCTTGTGATACGTGACCGAGTATGATAAGCGTGCTTCAACCGCGGCCATGTTGGATTCACGGGGAAAAATGATATAATCTTATTACGGGTAGGTACTGAAAATATAGGTAAGGTTGTAAGTGTGTCGTAATTTTGTACCAATATAATAGAATATTTGTAGCGTAGTGTGTTATTTTTTTCAATTTAAAAAAGGTAAAAAAAGAAGAGGATCATACGAAAAACAAATACGGAAAAATAAATACGAAAAAACTTTGATCGTTAATTCCTACGCCCAACAGATGCCGCTACTGGAAAAATTAAATCGCGCTATGGTTTCGTTACCGCGTCTGTTATAAAAAGATCTGAGTCTTGTCTCTCTTTGACTTTTGTAGTCTAATAGAAACAAAATTATTCTTGAAAGGGGGTTATCTAACTAAAAGTTTAGTTAACCTCCACGGAATTACAATACACAGACAAGAAGAAGCTTGTCTAAAACTTGGACTACGACTAACAATACGTAGTAGATTTTGTGTTTATTGTTATATTTATAGTTTTAAAATTGTTTATTTCGTGTAACTACCCAAACTATCATTAAACTTAGGACGTGTTTTTACTTGGTACATTATACCCATTAAAGTCGTTTTTTGAGGTCGGTGCCGGCACTCGTAGGATTTCTACTAAAATTGTTAATAGTAGATATGGTTAATCTTTTGTGTTTATCGATATTACGTTTCTCTTTTTTTTAATAGGTGCCGGCACCGACCTCAAAAATATATAGGTTAGTTGCGCGTATTGAAAAGTATTATTTTATATTTTTTTAGTATAAACTAAAAAAGATCTTAATGTTTTTCTATTGACACCAACACCACACTGGCAGCTCGTTACAATGTAAGCCAGGCCTTAAAATGCCTACGTTTCGGTTCATAATATTTCATAGTAGGTACTGAACCGATTCTGAAATATATATTTTTTTAATGCAATAAAACCCTTCTGCGCAAAGACAAAAACATTATACCCTTTATTTTTATAGTATGCAGTTAGGTTAGATTAGTTAGTGTAGTTAGTTACAATAATAAGTTATACAGAATTCATTAATGCATTTATGACTTCTGAATAACTTAATATTGTGCATCCGACTTATTAAACTTAATGTTATTTCTGTCTTTGTGCAGATGCTTTTTTTTGTAGTTTTTCATTTTCACCAACCGCATTTTCCGTTAAGTTTTGAAGCCCGTATTACTTTTTATTTTTCATTTTAAATTTAAAGAAGCAATTTCAACAGTGATTAGCTAATATGTATGCATACTTAAATATCATAGATGCTTCCTAATTAAATAAAATAAAATAATTTATATATTTATACTATAAGTGTGCGAAATTTAAAACTCATCCGTCCGGAAAATTCTTGTTATTCGTTAAAGTCAGCTATTTGTACCCAGTACGGGTACAAATGGCGGACTTTATGCGCGTTAATGTGCGGGCTATTTTTTTTCGAAGACCGTCCAGTGAAAGTACTTTAAAAGGCAAGCATGAAAATATAAATAACCTAGTTATTTAAAATATGTTTGAAGTGGCAAATTGTAGAATAAACATCGTTAATAATAAAACAAATAGTTCTTCTTAAATCACCTTGTTATCTTACAAAAAATAACAATAACTAAATAAAAAACTAAATTCAAAATATAAAAAATCCACGTGCACAAAAACAGAAGCAAGATATCCTTCACATTTGATTTCATGCTCAGTGTAGAGTTCCGGGAGCCGTTGCCGTATGAAAAATCCGATACGAATAATTGCACCAGCAGAAGTGCGTTTGTTCATAATAGGCCCATTTGTTGACAAACGTAGCTTTTCGGCAACAACTCAATGACGGTATATCCAACCATGTTCAAAATAATTTTAGTTTAATGTGTTTAATGTATTTAAATTTTACTTTAGTTTTAATGTAATGAGCGCCACCTTTTCGTTTTTTTTTTTCATATTTTGTGGTCACACGGTTCAAAATATAAGGGCTTGGGGACACAATCGATGCAACTTTCGGAGTGATTATTTCCAAAAATTTTCACTTTTTTAAGAAAAAATATTAGAAACCTTAAAATGGTTTTAAAAGACATAACTAATGCTGTGCCACACGTTGATATTTGCTCAAAAATCGGTTACTAGTAGACACCTTTTCACCAAATTTAATCAATATTTATTGTGTAGTCTTTGAGGAAAATGTCTATGACATACGGAGGCACAGACAAACAGACGGACATGACGAAACTGTTAGGGTTCAGTTTTAGCCATTTTGACTAGGGGACCCAAAAAATTTAGGTTAATTTCGTGGATACAAAAGTATTATTTTCAGTTAAGTTTGGAAGTGGGTTTATTCTTATAAGTGACTTTTATTAGTGATCTAGATTTAGACTAGGCAAGCGTTTATCGACTATCAATATAAAATAATAGCTTACCAGCGCTACTTCGTCTGCGCCTATTTTACCAGTTTTTGCAACGGTTTTTATTGATGCTCCGCTCCTATTGGTCACAGCGTGATGTTATATAGCCTATGACCTTCCTCGATACATGGGCTATCCAAGACTAAAATATTTTTTCAATTCGAACCAGTAGTTTTTAGGGTATCGCGTTCAAACAAAAAGACAAATAAACAAACGTAACAAACTCTTCAGCTGTATATACTAGCTATGCTCTATAGACTAGCTGTCCCGCGCAACTTCGTATGCGTAAATTTTCTCCGTTTTTGCAACATTTCACGTCGCTACTCCGCTCCTATTAGTCGTAGCGCGATGTTATATAGCCCAAAGCCTTCCTCGATAAATGGGCTTTCCAACAAAAAAATATTTTTTCAAATCGTACCAGTAGTTCCTAAGATTAGCGCGTTTAAACAAACAAACAAACTCTTCCGCTTTATAATATTAGTATAGATTACACAAAGCACTAATTGTATGTACCTATTCCTATATACATATTATTAGCATTATATAAAATTTTGTTATTGTTGTTGTTTTTTTAATTAACTAGATTTGGATTGAAAACTAAATGGGTAAACCATACCGAGTAAAATCACATCTCCTAGCGATTGTTTGGGTAACTTACACGAAATTAACAACTATAATATTTTACTTAACAAACAAACTAATGTAAAGTACGAGTAAATATAACAAAAAACACAAAATTTACTACGTATTGTTGCAGTCGTAGTTAAAGTTTTTGACAAGGTTCTTCTTGTCTGTGTATTGTAATTCTGTGGAGGAAAACCAAACTTTTAGTTAGTTATCCCCCTTTCAAGATAAATCTCGTTTCTATTAGGCAACAAAAGTCAAAGAGCAACAAGACTCAGATCTTTTTATCCAAAGAGTGCTAGCACCGACCTCAAAAAACGACTTTAATAGGCATAATATACCCAGTAAAATCACGTCCTAAGTATAATGATAGCTTGGGTAGTTACACAAAAAAATATATATTTTTAAAACTATAAATATAACACAAAACACAACATCTACTACTTATTGTTAGTCGTAGTCGAAGTTTTTGACAAGCTTCTTCTTGTCTGTGTATTGTGATTCTGTGGGGGTTAACCAAACTTTTAGTTAGTTAACCCCTTTCAAGATAAATCTTGTTTCTATTATATAACAAAAGTCTAACATCGTTAAGATTGAGATATTTTTATAACAGACGCGGTAACGAAACCATAGCGCGATTTAATTTTTCCAGTAGCGGCATCTGTTGGGCATAGGAACGAACTAGTTGCTAAAAGTACTTTATGTATAGGCAGATATTTTAATGTAAAATAAAAAGTAGTTTTAAAAATTAAACCGACTTCATAAATTAACTGAAAATAATGAAATAAGACTTTTAAGTACACAAAATTAACCATTATATTTTTAAGATCGGTGCCGGCACTTATTAAATAAAAAAAAGAGAAACGTAATATCGACAAACACAAAAAGTTTAACCATATAGAAAGAAGAAAGAAAGAAAATAATATCAGCTATTAAGAATTTTAGTACACATCCTACGAGTGCTGGCACCGACCTCAAAAAACAACATTTTAATTTTAAAACATAGTAAAAACAATATCTTCTACGTATTGTTAGTCGTAGTTTTTGACAAGCTAATTCTTGTCTGTGTATTGTAATTCTGTGGAGGATAACTAAACTGTTAGTTAGTTATCCCCCTTTCAAGATAAATCTTGTTTCTATTATTTAACAAAAGTCAAACGTCGTTAAGATTCAGATATTTTTATAACAGACGCGGTAACGAAACTATAGCGCGATTTAATTTTTCCAGTAGCGCCATCTATTGGGTGTAGGAATGAACTAGTTGCTAGAAGTAGATACTTTATTGTACATATTAAAGTTCCGACAAACATGGTTGAACTTTTTGTGTCTGTCGATTATTATATTTGTTATTATATCTATTTTTTTATATTTGATAGATATAGAGGATAGATACTGGTGATATGTTCACCTATCTCAAAAAATAAGTTAATTTAGTGTATAAAAAGTATTATTTCATTATTGTCAGTTCATTTTTGAAGTCGGTAATTTTTTTTTAATTACTTTTTATTTTTCTCTTTATATTTAAAGAAGCAATTTGAGCAGTGATTAGCTAATATGGTGTACATACTTAAATACCATAGATGCTTGCATAAAAAAATGTAAATCCAGCCATATTGAAGAGGTTGCAGTTTTTTTTAAAGATAGCAATGTGGAATTGTGATCCCACATTACTAGCAATCCTGTTAACCCTACCAGCTAAGCTCAAAGGCTTGTGATAGGAGTGGGTTCAGGTCAGTAGTATAATGGGTAGGATTTGAACCCGCGACCTCGCGATAGTGAGACCGATTCACAATATTAAGTTAATGGAACTTAATATTGTGCATCCGACAACATGATATTAAATGTGAATGTCTTGTTTTTGCCTTTGTGTAAGCGATTTTTTTTAGATTTTAAATATAGTTTTATATTTAGTTATTGTTAGTGTTTGTAAGATAACAAGCTGATTAAATAAGAACTATTCATTGTTTAATTTTTTTAAATATGTTGAATAATTAAATCAAATCTTTTATTTGCTAAAATGTGGTTACAAGAGATGTTACATTGTTTCAATAATACAGCACATTTACCATTTTATGGCATGCAAATGTTATTATTCTATATAAACAAGCAAAAGAGAAAAAAAATAACTACATTACTATGATTACATTTTAAATTTCATTATATTAATTTGTATTTAATTAGATATTATTAAAATTAAACAGATAATACATAATATGATAGTCAATTCAAATTATAATTATTGTGTATACATTTTATAGCTTAAAAATTCGTGTACTGAGTAGAAACAATTTTCAATGAGCCATGCACAAAGTTGTTTTTTAAATTTTATAAGTGTTAGATCCGTTAGACCTTGAGGTAGATGTTTATATAGTCTAATACACATGACATAACTGTTTCTGTTGCATATTTCAGTCTTTATATTTTGTAACTTCAGTTTATTTGGAAATCTTGTATTGTAATTACAAACTGTTTTTTTAGTTGTGAACAAATCGGGATTTAGTTTTACAAAGATTTCGCAGCAGCTTTCAAATATGTATAAACTTGGTACAGTTAGCAATAGCATTTTTTTAAATAGAGGCCTGCAACTCTCCCATGGGGCTTTATCACATTTAGCTCGTAAACATTGTTTTTGGGTAATGAATACCTTATGTAAGTGCACTGAATTCCAATTTTTTTTTTAATTTATATTTTTGTAGTTGCCTTTTAAAGCCCTTTCAATGAATACCGCACTAGAGGGTCTTCGAAAAAAAATCATCTCGCACATTAACGCGCATAAAATCCGCCATTTGTACACTTGCGTCATTATATGATGAATCTAACGACGTAGGTATCATTTATTAAAATAGGATAAGCCCGTGAGGAATTATGAGCGTGCATAGGAACATTAGAAGAATACATACATACACGTCAAACATATAAGCGTCCTCCGAAGTTCGGTAAAAAGTCCAATCTTTTATATTGACAGCTGTTATTAAATCACATTTATAAATAATGCTTTTTTTTTTTGTAGTGATCAATCACCCTTACCCTGTTTTATAAAAAGTACGTGTAAAGCTTTTTTTAAATATACTTTTATGTACTTTTATTTAACCTCTTTATAAGACTGTAAAAAATACCAAAAATCAGATTTTTGAAAATTGTTAATTAATAATGTACCACATTTTTTAAAGTCATTACAACAAATTTTAAAAAATGCCGTCAATTTTGCAAAAAATTACGTCACTTTTTTTTAATCAAATTAAAATACAAAATATGCTTTGACCTCCGCGACTTACAAAATTATATTATTTTATTTATCATTATCTCAATAACTCACACCTAAAAACATAATGTTATTAACAGTCCGAATTTCAATAAATTACAATGCACAAACCTCATTCTATAGAATTATGACAAATTAGCGAAATGGTTTAATGAGAAAAATAAAATCAACTTAATTGGTTCATTATCTTAGAAATTTATATAAACTGTAGCCATTTCAATTTACTTTGATTTACATTATACATATTTTTATGTAAGCAAGCATCTATGATATTTAACTATTCATACATATTAGCTTATCACTGTTCAAATTGCTTCTTTATATTTGAAATAAAAAAATAAAAGTAATTAAAAAAAATAAACGGACTACAAACATAAATAAAATAAATAAAATAATACATTTAATACACTAAAATGTCCACCAACTTACAACTAAAACAAAATATCCTATTTTGTTTTAGGTTGGTGCACATCAGCACATATCAACAGTACCTATCAACTAAACAAAAAAAGAATCAAAAAGCTGAAGAGTATGTTTGTTTGTTTGAACGTGATAATCTCAAAATCTTTGACTACGACATAACAATACGTACTATTAGTTTCAAATGAGAAGATATTCGCGATCGTGTCAACTTCACTCTGTACTTGTCAAAATTGTACTGTTAGCAACAAAAACTCCCAAGTCTGGTAAAGTCTGTATGTGTATGGTAATGGAACGGACGTAATATTTATTTTCTTTGAACTATGTTCCTAACATTTTTCTTAATTATAATATTATATATATTTTTTGTTGTTTAATAAACACCAAACAGAAATAACTAAATAGGCAAAATATAAGAATATTCTACAATTTGGTGGTATCTACCTGATATTTTTTTAACTGAAACACATCTTTAATAATAAATAGCAAAATACAGTGCTTATTTATAGTTCATTAGAGTAGGTAGGTACTTTTGTGTATTCCTAATGACACCTTTTTACGAATCATTTTATTGCTGACCTTACGTTATATAATGAAGTTGCAGTCGTAATGCGAATCAAAATGTATTCATGACAGTTATCAACTCATTTGAAACGCATAGTAGTGGATTTTATTTTTTATTAAATTTATAGGTATAAGATTATAGTTTGAAGCGGCGGTATAGTCCGGTCAATTTAGACATAAAAATAGTGATCAAATAAAGAAAATTCCGACAGAGCCAAATCTTCGTAGAGACCTTAGGTTTACCACAAGGAATAAAGTGTCAAAAGTCCCCATCAGTCCCATGTGTGCTAAGGGAGTTATTCGGGGCCCAAGGTCAAAATTTTAGGTTTTTTGGATTTTTCTCGAAAACGGTAAGTTTTATCGAAAAAATACTTTAGAGCAAAGTTGTAGATCTTAAAATTCTCTATAAAAATGATTCTTTTAATTTTTCTCTAAGACCCACTATTTCCCAGATATTGCGCTTGTAAGAATCACGTTCTACATAATATGCACACATTTCCACACCACCTGTGAGGTAGTGTACTCGGCGCGTTTTTTTTAACGTGGTATCCCCGGTAGGCCTATTCCACGAACCTCTAGCCACTTGAACGTCAATGGGCACTGTAGTACCAGAAAAAAATATTTACACAAACGTCATGGGAACTACCGTGCCCACTTACGGTGCGTTCAAAAATATGCTTTAAATAAAGAATCTTTGGCTTTATTTTATGTTAGCAGTATTATATAGTACAAAGAGTACAGTGAGCGTGCCCATGAAACCAAATAATGTAAACATTTTTTATACTCTGCGGTCGTGGTGACAGTCTAAAGTTTGCACGTTATCAGTGAGTGTGTACACATAAAATCTCGCCGTAGATAAGTCTTATGTACATTTGATTTATTTATTATTTCTAATATTGTTATATATTAAAATTTTCTAGACAATGTGTACGTTAAAATGATGTATAAATATCATACTGTTTCGTATTCAAAATTGATAAATTCAATAAAGGAAAATGTCGAGGACTGCTGGTATAGAAAAAATGGCCGGTTTGTTTTTTTTATTTATTGTATAAAGATGTATGTATGGAGGATATATTTTTTGTTATCTAAGTTTATTCTCCATACTTTAACGTAAATGACGATATTTTTTTTTTTCAAATTGATGCGATACTTTTATCGCAGTGAACATTTTTATCATGAAATGTAGCGCGATGTTTAAGTTGTGCCAGCGAGCGGTTGCGTTCTGTCGGTTACCCCGCGCCGCGGCTCGCGAGGCTGACGTTCAAGTGGCTAGGACGTTATTTTCAGGAACAATAATTATTTAATAGTATGAAGATTATTGTTATGAGTTACTGAGTTTAACTGGCGTTCTAACTTTTTTTTATTACTTTTTTCTTCTTGTTCTTCTTCTTCTTCTTCCTGTTGATGAATGCTTAGAAATTGTTCAAATGAAGATGAATCAGTTGTCTCTTCATCAAAATCACATGAAACTTCCTCTCTTGTATTTTATTGAACATTTGAGCAAGAGACCTTGGCAATTGGTACACGCTGGAGAACACTGCAACCCTACTTTTTTACAGCCGCATTTGGCACTACAACCTTTCTTGCAATTGCAATAAATAATGTTAAGAAGTTTTTCTGGAGCAGGGGGCAGTAAAGTTCGAATCGGTTCCAAAGTATTATTTATCAATTTCCAACCCCAGTCTACAGGGTGCAGTTCATTGCCTTGCCATGTCTGAACTTGATAGTATACTCGAAACAAATGTTGAGTAGCAGATGCCGATGTTGGAGGATGACAAGATAGTTGTACTTGCTTTTTGTTTCGTGTATTTTTTACAAATGTTAAATATACAACTATCTTGTCTTTTGTTTCGAGTATACTATCAAGTTCAGACATGGCAAGGCAATGAACTGCACCCTGAAGACTGGGGTTGGAAATTGATAAATAATACTTTGGAACCGATTCGAACTTTACTGCCCCCTGCTCCAGAAAAACTTCTTAACATTATTTTTTACAATTGCAAGAAAGGTTGTAGTGCCAAATGCGGCTGTAAAAAAGTAGGGTTGCAGTGTTCTCCAGCGTGTACCAATTGCCAAGGTCTCTTGCTCAAATGTTCAATAAAATACAAGAGAGGAAGTTTCATGTGATTTTGATGAAGAGACAACTGATTCATCTTCATTTGAACAATTTCTAAGCATTCATCAACAGGAAGAAGAAGAAGAAGAACAAAAAGAAATTGAAGAAAACATGATTGTTGAAGTTGAATATGAAGAGAATGAGTCAGAATAAAGTAATAAAAAAAAGTTAGAACGACAGTTAAACTCAGTAACCCATAACAATAATCTTCATACTATTAAATAATTATTGTTCCTAAAAATAACGTCCTAGAGGTTCGTGGAATAGGCCTACCGGGGATACCACGTTAAAAAAAACGCGCCGAGTACACTACCTCACAGGTGGTGTGGAAATTTGTGCATATTATGTAGAACGTGATTCTTACAAGCGCAATATCTGGGAAATAGTGGGTCTTAGAGAAAAATTAAAAGAATCATTTTTATAGAGAATTTTAAGATCTACAACTTTGCTCTAAAGTATTTTTTCGATAAAACTTACCGTTTTCGAGAAAAATCCAAAAAACCTAAAATTTTGACCTTGGGCCCCGAATAACTCCCTTAGCACACATGGGACTGATGGGGACTTTTGACACTTTATTCCTTGTGGTAAACCTAAGGTCTCTACGAAGATTTGGCTCTGTCGGAATTTTCTTTATTTCAATAGTCTAAATTGACCGGACTAGTAGCCTAATGCCTAAGGCATCGGTCTCACAATCGTAAGGTCGCGGGTTCTAATCCTACCCATTATACTACCAACCTGAACCCACTCCTAACACAAGCCATTGAGTTTAGATGGAGGGGTTAACAGGGTTGCTAGTAATGTGGGATCAAAATCCCACATTGCTAGTTATCTTTAAAAAAAAAGTTGTTTTAATTTTGTTTAAGTTACCCAAGGAATCGTTGATGGGTGTGATTTTACTAAAAACAACCAATTACAAAATGTTATATAATGCTAATAATAGGTATATAGGAATAGGTACAGAACTGAAGAGTTTGTTTGATTGTTTATTTCTTTTTTTTTGTTAGATCGCGATAATCTTAGAAACTTTGTAGTGAAATAATAGCTTAGATTAGGATTAGAGGACTATAATTAAATTAAAACTTAAAACTACTTAAAGATAATTAAAATAAACCTAGGAGGTAATTGATGTGCAGCATCGGTGTGTCGCGATGCCACTTCGGTAGGTAGAGCTGCAGTGTCGGGGCGTCGGTGCGTGTGAGAAGTACTATTCTTATAAAAATACAAAAAACTCTTTTCTTATCTATTGTCATAGAAACCATGAAAATATTTCTGTTGAAATGACAGTTATGATTTATCAACAAATATTTGTTTACAATGTTAAATAATATTAAAAAGATATTAGACAAGAGATATTAATGTTAACACTACAAGGATATATACATAAGAGGTAAGAATGATCACGACAACTTCTCGTCTAAATTAAAAAAAATATTTTACTATTGGATAGCCAATTTATCGAAGAAGGCTATATACCATCACGCTACAACCAATATGAGCGGAGCAATGATGAAAAATGTTTCAAAACGGGGAAAATGTACGCAAACCAATTTTCGCGGCTCAGCTAGTCCGTAATATCGACAGACACATAAAGTTCAACCATGTTTGTCGGAACTTTAATTTCGTCTATTATCAGTAGGTAACTACCTATTATTTCATTATTTTAAGTTAATTTATGAAGTCGGTTTAATTTGTTTTAAATAACTTTTTATTTTACATTAAAGTATCTGCCTATACATAAAGTACTTTTAGCAATTAGTTAATTCCTACGCCCAACAGATGCCGCTACTGGAAAAATTAAATCGCGCTATGGTTTCGTTACCGCGTCTGTTATAAAAAGATCTGAGTCTTGTCTCTCTTTGACTTTTGTAGTCTAATAGAAACAAGATTTATCTTGAAAGGGGGTTAACTAACTAAAAGTTTAGTTAACCTCCACGGAATTACAATACACAGACAAGAAGAAGCTTGTCTAAAACTTGTACTACGACTAACAATACGTAGTAGACTTTGTGTTTATTGTTATATTTATAGTTTTAAAATTGTTTATTTCGTGTAACTACCCAAACTATCATTATACTAAGGACGTGTTTTTACTTGGTACATTATACCCATTAAAGTCGTTTTTTGAGGTCGGTGCCGGCACTCGTAGGATTTCTACTAAAATTCTTAATAGTAGATATGGTTAATCTTTTGTGTTTATCGATATTACGTTTCTCTTTTTTTTAATAGGTGCCGGCACCGACCTCAAAAATATATAGGTTAGTTTCGCGTATTGAAAAGTATTATTTTATATTTTTTTAGTATAAACTAAAAAAGATCTCAATGTTTTCCCATTGACACCATCACCACACTGGCAGCTCGTTACAATGTTAGCCAGGCCTTAAAATGCCTACGTTTCGGTTCTTAATATTTCATAGTACTGAACCGATACTGATAAAATTTGTATTACTTAATTAACTGAATATATATTTTTTTAATGCAATAAAACCCTTCTGCACAAAGATAAAAACATGATACCCTTTATTTTTATAGTATGCAGTTAGGTTAGGTTAGTTAGTGTAGTTAGTTACAATAATAAGTTATACAGAATTCATTAATGCATTTATGACTTCTGTATAACTTAATATTGTGCATCCGACTTATTAAACTTAATGTTATTTCTGTCTTTGTGCAGATGCGTTTTTTTGTAGTTTTTCATTTTCACCAACCGCATTTTCCGTTAAGTTTTGAAGCCCGTATTACTTTTTATTTTTCATTTTAAATTTAAAGAAGCAATTTGAACAGTGATTAGCTAATATGTATGTGTTAGAAGCTTGTAGGGAACGTAGAGGTTGTGGAAGGTGTAAGCTGATAATTATAAGAAAAGCTTTGATAGAATTGCTACGAGTATATCGTAGCAATTGTATGTATGTAAAGCTTGTATAGATATATAACTACAATATACTATCTCACGTCTATTGACTACTTGTGTGTCATTTGAGAATGTAACCTAATGAGTCATAACCAGTACTTACTGAGGGATAATGGTTCTACAGAACAGTATCTTAATTAGAAGACTATTTTCTGTTTAAGAAATGTCAGGATGTAATGTGTGTGTCTGTATATTGTTTAAGGTTCCTATCACAGTTCAGTATTGTCGGGGTTTCTATTCAGGGTAGTATAGAATAATACAAAGTAACAAATGGCAATCAGCATTATATTGTCAAAATACTATTCACTCTGGTTATATCAAGGAATTGGAGTAGGGAGGTATGCTAGTGTCACTTCCAAGAGGACCTATTGCCTAGGAAAAGAAGTGATAAGAAAACTAGGCCGTCTCCTAATAAAACATTTGCCATATACATTTGCTAATATGATATTTACATAAGCAATCTGCAATGTATCTAATTGACTGAGACTTAGATATACCATTGCAATGTCTTACTATATTACTACAAGGCAGATGATTCACAACTTACAGGACAATAGATAATTAGACACATTGCAATATCTTTTCATCAGTCAATCAGCTAGTATACACAAACATTATACATAGTATAGAAAAACACTATTTATACAATACAATAGAAACAATATAAAGTAACTTTGAATAAGGATCGTACCTTCGCCGTCGAATGACACCAGAGAAAAGAGGCTAGGTCAGAATGTTACACTGCTTATAAAGGCTTCTCTCGTATTTTTATCATGTGGGTAGAATCCCACAGTTATAACTATTTAGGTACATTATTGATATTAGCAGTGTTTTCTAACATAATTCAACATTTAGATCGTTATACAACAATTTATATAAAACAGATAGACACTAGATTACATTATCCAATTAATACAAATATTAACTGTATTAACAATATTGTTTCATCAAATACCTACATATGTGGGTAGGATCCCACATTAGAGTTTGTTTAATAAGTACATCTGTGGTAAAAGAGTCTAGTCTAATTCGTTATTGATATTATCAGTTGCAATTACATTTAGTATATTCATTCCAACATCTGCAATGCATTCTCATATCTAATATCATAAGCGTCATAAACAACTGACACAGTATTAATCACAGTACAAACATCATCCTAAAATATCTGTGGGTACATCTATAATATAAATAATTGGTTTATTAGATCTTTGAATTGTTCTGTGCCACAAGTAGGTATTTCATACAGTATAATATAACTACCAAACATAGTTTTGCAGACACGGATGATCTTATAATCATCGCTATGATAACCAGTCAATACATTGTGATGGTTACACCGTCATCAGACTCCAGACCACCTCTCAAACTTATAAAACAGTTCCACCAAACCTTCGTTCGGTTTTATACAACATCACATAAACTGGAACAATCAATATTCCAAAACACATCTACATAGTAGATATCAAAATCCAACACATGGATTGATTATATAAATGGCTATTTACATAGCCATATAACACCATATCTAACATATGCATACTTAAATATCATAGATGCTTCCTTATAAAATAAAATAAAATAATTTATATATTTATACTATAAGTGTGCGAAATTTAAAACTCATCCGTCCGGGCAATTCTTGTTATTCGTTAAAGTCAGCCATTTGTACCCAGTACGGGTACAAATGGCGGACTTTATGTGCGTTAATGTACGAGCTATTTTTTTTCGAAGACCGTCCAGTGAAAGTACTTTAAAAGGCAAGCATGAAAATATAAATAACCTAGTTATTTAAAATATGTTTGAAGTGGCAAATCGTAGAATAAATATCGTTAATAATAAAACAAATAGCTCAAATCACCTTGTTATCTTACAAAAAATAACAATAACTAAATAAAAAACTAAATTTAAAATATAAAAAATCCACGTGCACAAAAACAGAAGCAAGATACCCTTCACATTTGATTTCACGCTCAGTGTAGAGTTCCGGGAGCCGTTGCCGTATGAAAAATCCGATACGAATAACTGCACCAGCAGAAGTGCGTTTGTTCATAATAGGCCAATTTGTTGACAAACGTAGCTTTTCGACAACAACTCAATGACGGTATATCCAACCATGTTTAAAATAATTTTAGTTTAATGTGTCTAATGTATTTAAATTTTAGTTTAGTTTTAATGTAATAAGCGCTACCTTTTCGTTTTTTTTTCATATTTTGTGGTCACACGGTTAAAAATATAAGGGCTTGGGGACACAATTGATGCAACTTTCGGAGTGATTATTTCCAAAAATGTTCATGTTATTAAGAAAAAATATTAGAAACCTTAAAATGGTTTTAAAAGACATAACTAATGCTGTGCCACACCTTTTCACCAAATTTAATTAAAATTTATTGTGTAGTCTTTGAGGAAAATGTCTATGACATACGGAGGGACAGACAAACAGACGGACATGACGAAACTGTTAGGGTTCAGTATTAGCCATTTTGACTAGGGGACCCAAAAATTTAGGTTAATTTCGTGGATACAAAAGTATTATTTTCAGTTAAGTTTGGAAGTGGGTTTATTCTTATAAGTGACTTTTATTAGTGATCTAGATTTAGACTAGGCAAGCGTTTATCGACTATCAATATAAAATAATAGCTTACCAGCGCTACTTCGTCTGCGCCTATTTTACCAGTTTTTGCAACGGTGTTTATTGATGCTCCGCTCCTATTGGTCACAGCGTGATGTTATATAGCCTATGGCCTTCCTCGATACATGGGCTATCCAAGACTAAAATATTTTTTCAATTCGAACCATTAGTTTTTAGGGTATTGCGTTCAAACAAAAAGACAAATAAACAAACGAAACAAACTCTTCAGCTATATTATCTATAGATTACACAAAGCACTAATTGTATGTACCTATTCCTATATACATATTATTAGCATTATATAAAATTTTGTTATTGTTGTTGTTTTTTAATTAACTAGATTTGGATTAAAACCTAAATGTGTTTAACATACCGAGTAAAATCACATCCCCTCACGATTGTTTGGGTAACTTACACGAAATTAACAACTATAATATTTTACTTAACAATAAACTAAATTTACTACGTATTGTTGCAGTCGTAGTTAAAGTTTTTGACAAGGTTCTTCTTGTCTGTGTATTGTAATTCCGTGGAGGAAAACCAAACTTTTGGTTAGTTATCCCCCTTTCAAGATAAATCTTGTTTCTATTATATAACAAAAGTCAAAGAGGGACAAGACTCAGATCTTTTTATAACAGACGCGGTAACGAAACCATAGCGCGAATTAATTTTTCCAGTAGCGCCATCTATTGGGTGTAGGAAGGAACTAGTTGCTAAAAGTACTAGGCAGATATTTTATTGTTAAATAAAAATTAAATATAAAAAATTAAACCGGCTTCATAATTTAACTAAAAATAATGAAATAAGACTTTTAAATACACAAAATGAACCTTTATATTTTTAAGATCGGTGCCGGCACTTATTAAATTAAAAAAAAGAGAAACGTAATATCGACAAACACAAAAAGCTTATCCATATAGAAAGAAGAAAGACAGAAAATAATATCTGCTATTATGAATTTTAGTACATATCCTACGAGTGCTGGCACCGACCTCAAAACACCATTTTAATTTTAAAACATAGCAAAAACAATATCTTATACGTATTGTTAGTAGTAGTTTTTGACAAGCTAATTCTTGTCTGTGTATTGTAATTCTGTGGAGGATAACTAAACTGTTAGTCAGTTATCCCCCTTTCAAGATAAATCTTGTTTCTATTAGACAACAATAGTCAAAGAGGAACACGACTCAGATCTTTTTATAACAGACGCGGTAACGAAACCATAGCGCGATTTAATTTTTCCAGTAGTGCCATCTATTGGGTGTAGGAATAAACTAGTTGTTAAAAGTACTTTATGTATAGGCAGATATTACGAGTATAATGTAAAATAAAAAGTAATTTGAAAAAATTAAACAGACTTCATAAATTAACTGAAAATAATGAAATAAGACTTTTAAATACACGAAATTAACCTTTATATTTTTAAGATCGATGCCGGCACCTATTCAATTTAAAAAAAAAGAGAAACGTAATATCGACTATCGACAAACACAAAAAGTTTAACCATATAGAAAGAAGAAAGAAAGAAAATAATATCAGCTATTGAGAATTTTAGTACACATCCTACGAGTGCTGGCACTTGGCACCGACCTCAAAAAACAACATTTTAATTTTAAAACATAGTAAAAACAATATCTTCTACGTATTGTTAGTCGCAGTTTTTGACAAGCTAATTCTTGTCTGTGTATTGTAATTCTGTGGAGGATAACAAAACTGTTAGTTAGTTATCCCCCTTTCAAGATAAATCTTGTTTCTATTATTTAACAAAAGTCAAACGTCGTTAAGATTCAGATATTTTTATAACAGACGCGGTAACGAAACCATAGCGCGATTTAATTTTTCCAGTAGCGCCATCTATTGGGTGTAGGAATGAACTAGTTGCTAGAAGTAGATACTTTATTGTACATACTAAAGTTCCGACAAACATGGTTGAACTTTTTGTGTCTGTCGATTATTATATTTGTTATTATATCCATTTTTTTATATTTGATAGTTATAGAGGATAGATACTGGTGATATGTTCACCTATCTCAAAAAATAGTTTAATTTAGTGTATAAAAAGTATTATTTCATTATTGTCAGTTCATTTTTGAAGTCGGTAATTTTTTTTTAATTACTTTTTATTTTTCTCTTTATATTTAAAGAAGCAATTTGAGCAGTGATTAGCTAATATGGTGTACATACTTAAATACCATAGATGCTTGCATAAAAAAATGTAAATCCAGCCATATTGAAGAGGTTGCAGTTTTTTTTAAAGATAACAATGTGGAATTGTGGTCCCACATTACTAGTAATCCTGTTAACCCTACCAGCTAAGCTCAAAGCCTTGTGATAGGAGTGGGTTCAGGTCAGTAGTATAATTGGTAGGATTTGAACCCGCGACCTCGCGATAGTGAGACCGATTCACAATATTAAGTTAATGGAACTTAATATTGTGCATCCGACTACATGGATATTAAATGTGAATGTCTTGTTTTTGCCTTTGTGTAAGCGATTTTTTTTAGATTTTAAATATAGTTTTATATTTAGTTATTGTTAGTATTTGTAAGATAAATAGCTGATTAAATAAGAACTATTCATTGTTTAATTTTTTTAAATATGTTGATTAATTAAATCAAATCTTTTATTTGCTAAAATGTGGTTACAAGAGATGTTACATTGTTTCAATAATACAGCACATTTACCATTTTATGGCATGCAAATGTTATTATTCTATATAAACAAGCAAAAGAGAAAAAAAATAACTACATTATTATGGTATTACATTTTAAATTTCATTATATTAATTTGTATTTAATTAGATATTATTAAAATTAAACAGATGATACTTATTATGATAGTCAATTCAAATTATAATTATTGTGTATACATTTTATAGCTTAAAAATTCGTGTACTGAGTAGAAACAATATTCAATGAGCCATACACAAAGTTGTTTTTTAAATTTTATAAGTGTTAGATCCGTTAGACCTTGAGGTAGATGTTTAAATAGTCTAATACACATGACATAACTGTTTCTGTTGCATATTTCAGTCTTTATATTTTGTAACTTCAGTTTATTTGGAAATCTTGTGTTGTAATTACAAACTGTTTTTTTAGTTGTGAACAAATCGAGATTTAGTTTTACAAAGATGCAGCTTTCAAATATGTATAAACATGGTACTGTTAGCAATAGCATTTTTTTAAATAGAGGCCTGCAACTCTCCCATGGAGCTTTATCACATATAGCTCGTAAACATTGTTTTTGGGTAATGAATACCTTATTTAAGTGCACTGAATTCCTATTTTTTTTGAAATTTATATTTTTGTAGTTGCCTTTTAAAGCCCTTTCAATGAATACCGCAATCGAGGGTCCTCGAAAAAAAATAATCTCGCACATTAACGCGCTTAAAATCCGCCATTTGTACACTCGCGTCATCAAGATGAATCTAATGACCTAGGTATCATTTATTAAAATCGGATAAGTCCTTGAGGAATTATGAGCGTGCATAGGAACATTAGAAGAATACATACATACACGTCAAACATATAAGCGTCCTCCGAAGTTCGGTAAGAAGTCCAATCTTTTATATTGACAGCTGTTATTATACCACATTTATAAATAATGCTTTGTTTTTTTTGTAGTGATCAATCACCCTTACCCTGTTTTATAAAAAGTACGTGTAAAGCTATTTTTAAATATGCTTTTAAATACTTTTATTAAACCTCTTTAAAAGACTGTAAAAATACCAAAAAATCTGATTTTTGAAAATCGTTTTTACAAAATGTACCACACTTTTTGAAAGTCATTGCAATTTAAAAAAATGCCGTCAATTTTCCAAAAAAATTCGTCATTTAACATTTTTTTCACAAATCAAATTAAATTACTAAATGTGCTTTGACCTTCGCAACTTACAAAATTAAATTATTTTATTTATCACTAGCTGTGCCCCGCGGTCTTACCCGCGTTTTATTAGCCTATGTGTTAATCCAATTTGCCTTGATTTACATATACATATTGTTATGTAAGCATCTATGACATTTAAGTATGCATACATACTAGCTAATCACTGTTCAAATTGCTTCTTTAAATTAAAAATTAAAAAGTAATTTTAAAAATATATACGGACTTCAAAACTTAACTAAAAATAATTAAATAAAACATTTTATACACTATAGGATATAGGAATAGGTACAGGGCTGAAGAGTTTGTTTAATTGTTAATTTGTTAAATCACGATAATCTTATCTATAGGCTAAATAACATCACGCTATAACCAAAATGAGCGAAGAAGTATTGAAAAATGTTGCAAAAACGGGGAAAATGTACGTAGACGAAGTTGCGCGGCTCAGCTAGTCCGTAATATCGACAAAAACATAAAGTTCAACCATGTTTGTCGGAACTTTATTATAAATCCTACGAGTGTTGGCACTGGCTGGCACCAAGCTCAAGAAAAAAATAGGTTAATTTCATGTTTTAAAAGTAACTATTATTTCATAATTTTCAGTTATTTTATGAAGTCGGCTTAATTTTTTTTAATTACGTTTTATTTTACATTATAGTATCTGGCTATACATAAAGTACTTTTAGCAATTAGTTCGTTCCTATGCCCAACAGATGCCGCTACTGGAAAAATTAAATCGCGCTATGGTTTCGTTACCGCGTCTGATAAAAAAATATCTGAATCTTAACGATGTTTGACTTTTGTTATATAATAGAAACAAGATTTATCTTGAAAGGGGGTTAACTAAGTAAAAGTTTTGTTGACCCCCACGGAATTACAATACACAGACAAGAAGAACCTTGTCAAAAACTTCGACTACGACTTACGTAGTAGATTTTGTGTTTTTAGTTATATTTATAGTTTTAAAAATATATATTTTTTTGTGTAACTACCCAAGCTATCATTATACTTAGGACGTGATTTTACTGGGTATATTATGCCTATTAAAGTCGTTTTTTGAGGTCGGTGCTAGCACTCTTTGGATTTGTACTAAAATTCTTAATAGTAGTTGTGGTTAAACTTTTTGTGCATATGCATGTTCTAGATTCAATTATTATGTGATTTTGCGTATGAAGATGAAACATTTCGCGTATGCGCTTAGTATCAAATGAGTAGGTAAACTAAATGTAGGTAGTGTTTGTTTAACGTTTAAACTTTCGCGTTGCATGTTTACCTTAAAATTGCTTGACGTTCCGACCAGGTTGCACCGGCCGTGGTCACAAGCGGACTGTCGCATCGATGTTATGTTGTTGACGTTGTGACCACGGCCGGTGCATAAAACAATTTTAATTTTAAAACTACAAATATAACAAAAAACACAAAATCTACTACGTATGGTTAGTCGTAGTCCAAGTTTTTGACAAGTATCTTCTTGTCTTTGTATTGTAATTCCGTGGAGGTTAACTAATCTTTTAGTTAGTTAACCCCCTTTCAAGATAAATCTCGTTTCTATTAGATAACAAAAGTCAAAGAGGGACAAGACTCAGATCTTTTTATAACAGACGCGGTAACGAAACCATAGCGCGATTTAATTTTTCCAGTAGCGCCATCTATTGGGTGTAGGAATTAACTAGTTGCTAGAAGTACTTTATTTAAAGGCAGGTTAACATTAATGTAAAATAAAAAGTATTTTGAATAAAATAAACCGACTTTATATACTAACAAAAATAACAAAATATTACTTTAAATACATCTAACATCTAACGAAATTAATCTATTTTTTTCTTGAGCTCGGTGTCAGCACTCGTAGAATTTGCAAAGTTCCGACAAATATTTCTCTTGTACTACAACATTTACAGCAAATATATTCACTATTCGACGTACATTAACACATTTGTATTACATGCTCCAATAACTTTCGTTCACAGCCGGAAATACGAACACGTGACGGTACCCATTGGCATAATGCGTTCAACACTATTCCTATTCAGCCGGCATGGACATGACACTGACATATGACGTCACAAAACTAGTTTTTGTGACATATTATGGGAATACGCACGAGCTGTCATTTGCTACTATTTAGGCATTAAGGATGATTTTGATGAATTTAAATGAAAGTTTAAATATTGGTCTGACTGTATCTACTGAATGTATGTACTAAATATTGGACTGCCTTATTCCAAAAGCTGGACTAAACCTGGTTTGACGAAAATCCTAGTTTAAACCATGGATCTACGAAATTCTTTATTACAAAACAAGGTTCATCGCATAATCGATGATCATCTTTGGTCCATAGATTAGTCTTTCGATCACCCTAGTTTAACTATGGTAATAACCTTAAAATGTCAAAAACTTATCAATTTGAAAGTTAGACCATTTACAATTTTGCGTATTTTAGTTTCAATTAATAATGACGAATAATGCATGTTTGGTGTTTTTTTTTAAATTAACTAACTAAATATGGTGTGGCAACAAAATAAACGCAAAAATCGAGTGAAATGCAATGTGTGACAAAAGATTTAATAATACATGCTTAATATTGTTTTTCAAAACATTTATCACAGCTTGGAATTGAGAGAGAAGATTTAACATACAGAACTCAAAGATGTCCTAAAATTAAAGTGGTATGTGCAATGTTTGGAGCAACCAGACTCGGCGTGAAGTGTACCTATGTTTTTCAAAACATATTTTATCATTGTAATAAAAACTCGCATCCAAGTTCCTCTAAGTGTTTGGGCGCTATAATTACTCAGATCAAACTTATAACATCCCTAATAATGTCTGAGTTAATTACATTTAGGTTATCATCATTTGTTTACATTTTTAGTACTACTGACAACCAAATATTTAACGTTCCGATCCTGACAGAATCTATTTTATTATTCGTAAATTGCAGGCCGATGGCTTTTATGTCAGGTTTATATTTTGAAAATTACGTAGTGCTGGCGAATAATTTAGCTACATAGAACGTCTAAATATTTTATTCTCAATGAAAACTATACTTTCAAATTATATTGGTATAAAACGGAACGTTATTTTTGAATGATAAGAAAAATGAATGAACTAAATTGATTATAATCTGTGGCTGATTGCTAGATCCTTTGGTATCAGCTGGTCCACGGATTATATAAGCTTTTTAATATGACCAATAGTACTGTACTATATCCTGGACTTGAAAGTCTTGGTTTAAACCTTGATTTGATCTTTTCTTTGTAATAAGGCGGTAAAGGTTTAAATCAAAGTCTAACTTTTTATCTGACTGCCACATACGAATTTGGCTTTCAAACGTATGTATAACCGTGACAGGTTGAAATGGTAATTTTTACTTATAAACTAAAATGTAAGCAACACTAAAATTAAATGCATTTGACGTAATCTGGTGCTGACTGAGATGGGTCGCGGGTGAAGGAAGCACGTCAGGTCTCATTTATTATTAGAAAGTTGAAAAGTTTGTTTGTTTGTTTGAATGCGGTAATCTCAGAAACTACTGATCCGAATTGAAAAAAATATTTCACCGTTGGATAGCCCATTTATCGAGAAAGGCTATAGCTATATAACATTCCGCTACGACCAATAGAAGTGGAGCAGCAATGAGAAATGTTGCAAAAACGGGAAAAATTTACGCAGACGAAGTTGCGCGGGTAGTAGCGCGTTTAGTAACTGATATTGGTTAAGGCGGCCAATCTCATAAGAGACTAGCTACGCAGAAGATATTATAGTGCACAAGTGTTTGAGCAGACACAGGTGCACTTTTTATTCCCTCACTCTCATAGCCCGATAGGACGGAAATCAGACACGAACGGAGCTACATTGGGAGCAAGACTGACGGCTTAATATTTTTGGAAAACTGTTGGTCTAGTGGGCCTGTTGGTATAGTTGTTAGTGACCCTGACTGCTAAGCCGGAGGTCGTGGGTTCGATCCCCACCCAGGATAAAACTTTGTGTGATGGCACGAGGGTTCATTATGTGTCTGGGTGTTATTTATCTATAGTATGTATGTACTAGCTGTCGCCCGCAGCTCCGCCCGATGTCGTTTATCGCGATAAAAACTATCCTATGTCCTTCCCCGTGACTTAAACTATCTCCATACCAAATTTCAGACAGACAAACAGAGTTACTTTCACATTTATAATATTAGTATGGATTTAGAAATATATAAGTATGTCTATCAGTTGTCTGGTTTCCATTGTACATACAAGCTCTGCTTAGTTTGGGATCAGATGACATTGTGTGAATTGTCCCAAGATATTATTATATTACTATTAAGCAGATATCCCGATTTGTTTGGTTGCCTCTGAGTCAGGGCCCCGTCTCACTTCATATTCCATTGCCATGTTGACCGGTTACCGATTTTCGGTATGGGCCCTTTAAGCTGTTTATTTTTAGAGCGGCAGACTAGCATCCCTGTGTCGCGTGGACTTTACGGTCTTACACGGAAATTAGTTGCTCTAAATGACTATATTATGCCACATGGCTGCATTATGGAGCAGCGAAAAATAGCCTACATTTTTTCAATTCTTTTCTAAGTGACATATTTTAGTATATCCCTACCTAACAGTTAAAAATTCTATTTAAGACAAAACAGGAGGGTACCTTTTGAAATCATATTCTGTAAACATTGTAAAATTAAATTTACAAAATAATATGCGCGCTTGCAAAATTTTACGGTAAAGCTCATTGTACATGTAGTACAGTCTGGTTTCTCTCACATATTGTCTGGCTTTGTTATGGAAAACGGGTGACCATTACGTAAGGAACCAAACCAACCGACAATTTTCCTGGGTTTTTTCACAAAGTAAAAATAGTCCATCTAATATAGGATGGGTGTATAATATGTGTTATTTTTTAACATTAAAACTGCTGGAGGGAGTTTTATAAAACTTTACTATAATAAAGTCAAAGTCAAAATACTTTAATCATTTAGGTTACAAATGCAATGCTTATGAACGTCAGACAAAATTAGAATAGAATATTTCTACATTTAATGCCAAGTTCGCAAGAGTAAAGCCGTGAGAAAAGAACTTGGCAATAAAAACTCATGGCTTCTTTTTTAAATGCCATTTTTTACAATATATATAGTATACCACCGACCAGTCACCCCAAGTAGCACCTGTTCACGAGTTTGACGTATGAGTCAGCCATCATCCCCTTCGCCATATTGGAGGGAAGGACGCCGACCCGACCCACACCGCCACCACAAGCAATGACATTTTAGTGAGCATGTCAATCTCTGACATTACATCTCATAGAAACGAAAATAGCCTTAAACAATTTAATGAAGTAAGATCGCTGCTGTTTGCATTGTATATTCACAGAGTACCTAGATAATTGAAATTGTTAGTAACGGTTATACTAACAACTTCAATTATTTAGGTACTCTGTGAATATACAATGTAAACAACATTTTAATATTTAACACAAATACCCACATTGACTGCCTCTGTGGCGCGGTGGGAGTGTATCCGACTGCTACGCGAGAGGTCGTGGGTTCGATCCCTGCCCAGGATAAAACTTTGTGTGATAAGCATGATGGTTTATTCTGTGTCTGGGTGTTATTTATCTATAACATGTATGTATTTAGAAATATATAAGTATGTTTATCAGTTGTCTGGTTTCCATAGTACAAGCTCTGCTTAGTTTGGGATCAGATGGCGTTGTGTTAGTTGTCCCAAGATATTATTATTGTTATTATATTATTATTACATTATTCTGCATTTTTACATTAACGACCATGAATTTTATATCATTCAAGTGACCAGATTAAACAATAAAAAAATATATAATATAGTTTATATATCAGGATAACATAGAGACTGGATTTTATTACAATATTTGACATCTATGGTAGGTGGCACGAGCAATATAGTTTTACATACATAGGTACCTAAGTATCTATATATTAAAACGTGAAGCAAAAAAGTTGTACACCTTTGAACGAGAATTGCGCGGACGGAGGAGTTTGAAAGATTTGTATTTTTGTATATAACGAGTAAAATTAAAAACTACGGGACCGATTTCAAAAATTATTTCACCAATAGAAAGCTACATTATCGGGGAGTAACATACGCTATATTTTATTATAAAAAAAATAGAGATCCCTACGAAAGTTGCAATAATGTAACTCAAGGTATGGAAAACTACAATATGGAACATGTGCAAAGCCGGGGCAGGCCGCTAGTAGTTTATATAGAGGAGTGCGGAATGGCCTATTTTCGGCCACGGGCGACCACTAGTTTTATTAATTACGTATAATGTATGACTGTAGTGTATATGCTAAATAAGTTCATTTAATTGATATCTCCAGTGATTGCTAACTACAAACTCTTTAAGGTCATCTAGACTCGTCTTTTTATGAGAACATGCGCTCATTAAACGTAAAAAGTTTATTAAACGTACTTACCTTCAAAATGACATAACATACACTTACTTACGCAAATACTGTGTGTCTGTTTATGTAGGGTCTCAAAAAGTCTACTTGTTATCGACGAAATACCTTACATAAAATCTTTACCGGCGATTATCGTACCTATCTTCCCCCAAAATCTAAATTAGCCACTTCAATGACGGAAACTTTTCCAGAGATACGGCTATGTCAAAGTTTATGCTGAGGAATGAAGTAAAAAACACATTAAGGACCTGTTTCAGCCAGTCACGTTAAAAGTAGCTGCTTTGGAATGATACCTTTAAAACCAAAACCATGTTTTATGGCAGTCGGTAAAAGAAAAGTCTTATGAGTTAACTACAATTAGGTGAGAAAAATTGGACACGTGTATTTTGCTGGTGTACCTACCTACTTACAAAATCTGGACTCATGTTGTAGGTTGGCATACAGTGTCGAAATTATTCCCTTCTTTTCCATTTTATGAAACAGTAGGTAAGGTATTATTTTTTTATAATATTTACAGGGAAAGACGTCTTAGTGGATAGCCGAAATATTGCCGCTGCCTTTTAAAGGAATCCGATTATCAAATAATCGGATTTCTTTTGAAAAAATAAATGGTTGTCTGTAAAGTCGGTTTTCAGACGATAATTTTACGTGATAACGTCATAAGAAAATATCCATTTGATGACATATCGCCATGCGCGTTGCTTAGCAACCAATTAATAACGTGACCACTGCTACGTGACACTTTTTCGTGCGTGCACACGGTCATAGATTTATAAGACGTTATCACATCAATAAAAAAACGGCTTAATAAATTATAATACGAAGTATAAATAAATTTCTTTAATATGATATTTAATAGTGAAAAAATATATTGGGCAAATTACATAATGTGTGTCAATTTATCTAAATATATTTTAAAATTATCAAAATTTTATAGGATTCATTTAATCAAAGGTTCAGACCGATGGTCTCCAAGATCCATGGCACCAATCTAGAGACTCTGGCGTAAACTCCTGGGACATTACCACAACCTAAGCCAAATGACGTTACTCCTACTAACACGTCGTTGAATGTCAGAGGACCTCCACTGTCAGCCTGTAATAAGAAGAAAAAAATAAAGAATAAAAGTTTCTTTATTGCCATATTACAAAAAAACCTCTAAGCGACTTAAATTGCGGTTGATTTGCTGGCATTTATTGAGGAGTTTCGTTGTTTGTCTCCAAAACTCATGATAAGATGTTTAAGAAATTGATATGGGATTATTTCGGAATACATCCCTTTTGAACAATAATTAATTATATAAGGTGTGAATTAATCTGTTCGAACCGAAAGGGGTTTGCAGGTATTCTGTTATCAAAGTTAAAAATATATATATAACGATTTGAGTCGATTTATTTTTTTGTAAAGTCGAAGTCAAAATGATTTTTTATCGATTTTTTTTTAGTCATTAAATTTAAAAAAAAAATACATAAATCACATTGTAACATGATACCTAACAACACATCTTTAATGTGTCGTTATCATGTCAAACAGGGATATAATATAGGTACATACTGCATAATAATTAATTTAAAAAATAATTTTGAAAACTCGTCTATATGGAATGATGTCCGAATATACATTAAAAAAAACAAATATCCAAATTTAGGCAAGGTCCTAAAAAGCTTTGGGTCAGCAAATTAAGTTCAAGAGTATAGATTGTATTATAAACAAGATAATAATAATTAGCATTAAAAATCCGTGACAAGTGTGATAAAAAGTAGATTCTTCCAAATTGCCGAACGGATTTTTATCAACCAATTATTTGAACTAAGTTTCTATTAAAAATACAATAATTGCATTTTTGAAAGATAGAAAAATTTGAAGTCCAGACCCAGGAATCGCACCCGAAAATAAGCAAAGTAAGCCAAACCGGGGCCGGAATCGAACCACCTATCTGGACTACATTACTAGACCTCAAATTTCTCTATCATTTCATGCTCGCGAGTTGGGGCCCTCAAAGTAATTGGCAAGATATGCCTATAAAAATTACTATAAGTTTCTATCAAAAAAAAAAAAAAATCATCTTACAAATCAGTTCATCGGTTTAGCCCGCCGACGATGACGCCGGATCATGTTAAACTCGAACTTTAGACGGTATTTCATTACATAAAAAAAACATTGCAACCAAATAATAATAAGCAATGACAAAATAAAGGTTCTTCGAATCCTTGCATTTTTGAAACAAAATTATTAATTTTTCCACCAAAATATTCCGAAGAAGTATGAATCCAAAGATTTGCGCTTCAACCCACGGCAACGGTTAGCGCACTTCAACCAGTGACCTTGTGTTTCACTGAGTGAAAATACTTGTTATTTATCAACATAATTGCAAGGATTCGACTGACTAAATCGGCACCCTGTATAATACATAATGATATGATACAATTAGCCATATAAAATATAAAAAAAATCATGTCACTAACGCCGGGTTAAGTACTGCGATCGATAGGCATACATTAAGCATAAAATACCCCTTCTTTTGCTTCGGGAGTTAAAAATCTTTACTGAAATGCGTTTTGTTTATACTTATAATATTACAGTTGTTTTTTTAATATATCGAGAGATCGTAGTGTAGGGTCCTTAGAATACTATTATTTTCAGTTCTCTTTAAATTCCAGTTTTTAACGTTAGTACCTGGATGACCTTGACCTGCTGGTATTTTTTTTACCTACCTAGCTAGATCGATTTATCACCCCCGAAACCTAAATTTCATGAATATTGCTGGAGCCGTTGCCGAGATTGAGATTTTATATATATATATATATATATAGGTATGTATATATATACAAGAATTGCTCGTTTAAAGGTATAAATAGAACCGAGTTCAGCAAGATACATTTTGGAATCGATTTACCTTATAATATTTTTAACCCTTCGTCTCTGTTGTGCAGACCAATAGCACAGAATAAGTAATAGTACTAATTATCATTCGTAACAATTTTGCCAAACTGAAGGTTACCTGGCAGGAATCTCTTCCTTGGCCTCCAGCGCATAGCATTCTTTTTGTTATGGGCTTTAACCCGTATGCCAACTGACAATACCTATTTGAAACCACCGGTACCTTGACTTCACGCAGCACCGAGGATAGGTTTCCATTGGGCTGTAAATAAAAATGTTTGATGCAACCTTAATGCTATAACAAAAAGGTTGAAAGTTAAAGGGCGACAGGACATTCTGTTGCACGCTAAACGGAACCCTACCCTAACATTTTTAAAGGCAAACGTACTGTTATTTAGATCTTATTAAGTCATCTGACTTACGAGTAATAGAATCTAAAATACAATGTGTTTTAGGATAATTAGAACAATAAGGGGCAGTAGCCTAACGAATAAGACTTCTGACTCGCAATCTTGTGACGTAAACCCACGCCTAACACTTGCCTTTAAGCTTAGCTGAAGGGGTTAACAGGCTTGCGAATAATGTGGGACCACAATTCTACATTGCTAGTTATCTTAATAAAAAAAAGTAATGCAGATAGACAGACAAGTATTTAAAAAAAAGGGGATAGATTTACCGTAGTTCAAGTATTGGTTATTGTCATACAAAATGGATAAAAATCATCTCAATCAACCTCTCCACTTTTATGGCCTACGACGTAGTGTATATATGTATTAATTTCAGTGTTTTTTTTTTACTACTGTCGTTGTTGATATTCAGAAACATATACATAGAATCATTTTTTTTGGGTACGCGTTTGTACCCAAAAATGTGATAATAATCTGGCTTACCGTCGTAAGACCCCATCCCGCTGTACTCAACATCAATCCCCTCTTCACTTTAACAGTGCCATTGTTCAAAAGGATTTTATTCACGGTAGTTCCAAACTCCAATTTTTCACTCAATTTTAGAAGGGAAATATCGTAGTCGTTAGTTTTATTCGCATATTTGGGGTGTACTATAATTTGTGTTACATTGTATAGGCTTCCTCCTTCATCAATCTTGTCAGTCCCGACCAAAACTTTGTATTCTCTGTTCCTAAAAATAAAGTTTAAAGTTCTATACCATTTGATACAACTTATATGCCGTAAACTCATGCTCAGGATGGAGGTATTCCAGAAAATAACGCCCTAACCTTTAGGCCCATGTAATAGAACAGAAGAGTATAGGCCCATGTAATAGAACAGAAGAGAACACCAACTGCTTTTAGATAGTGTTCCACCACCAATTGACAACAGTACTTAATCTAGAACTGTGCCCATCAGAGTAGTTGAAAACTATTTTGTTCATAAAAGGAATTCCGGAGAGAGTCCGCTTTGCTCTAAACTCTATCCTAGTTGAAAGTAAAACATATTTTTACTAATTAGTTGTACTTACTTTGTCCTATTTAGCGACAATTGTCTTTTTGCAATGGAAGCGACTATTTAGTTGGTTCGACCAATTACAATCTGACGTTGAAAAGAAATTTTTGGCACATTGCAAGAACACACGACCTAGTGACTCATTTTTTAAGACACCTCTCATACTAACCCTATATTCCGGAGGGCTTTTACATTCATGCAAATCACGAACACAGAATAGGTACACCTAGACCAGGAACAACAATTTGTGGTACAAAGTGGTATACCATGTGAGAGAGTAACCATTAGACCAACAGGTCTATTCTAGATGCCGAATTACTGAAAAAGATTTTCTCGTTAACTAGTTGGAATTACTTACGGTACAATACAGTGTGCGGCTGTCAATATAAACTTCTCATGGATGATGGAACTGCCACACCAATGGATTGTTCCATTCAGGCGTAGAGAAGCCATGTATGGAGCTTTCTCGATGGATATTGTATGTCCACCAATGATGCCCACATTGGGTGTTGGCGAAGCTATGACAAAAACATATTTTATTTTCGGCTAGCTGTCTCAGTAAACTTCGTATCGCCCCGTTTTTTTCATTTTTTTTATGTAAGAACCTTCTACAGAGTATTAGAAAAGTAAAGAAAAAATAATGAATTAAATCGGTAAAGTCCTTCTTTAGTTATGCCGTGACCAAGAGAAATAGGGATTTTCTTTTATATATAATAATAATAATAAATAATAAAAATCTTTATTTTCAACTATTACATGTTTTTTATAAATATGGTTTGGGAGCTCTTCTGTTAAGTTTGAGAAAACCTGTGTTAGAAGAGTCCCCTTTTGTCCGTGGCTTATGTTATGACATAGTAATAGTTAACAGTTATCTTATAGGTAATTAAGTACATTTGTGTGTGTGTGTGTGTGTATATGAGTGTGGGTGTATACAAAATAGATATAGGTACCTGTCCCACTAACGACGATGGGCGAGAAGAGAGTAGCGTTTTTATCGCCTAAGAAACGTACAATAGATGTATATTGTAGATCCCGTCTGTCCGTGTAAACAAAAGGGATGCAGTATAGAACGAGTGCTTGCCGCCAGTGAGAAAGGTCAGCGATCAACTATTATTTTCTGTAGCTCTTTTGTATACACGGGATCTACATAAGTATATACATTTCATAAGCGATGAAATCGCTTCTCGCTACTAACTTTCTCGCCGTTGGTGATACAGGTACCCTAAGATAATGACCCAACCACGGTTTCTTAATTCTAAACATAAACTTTGTAAGATAGAGAATAGGACGTAGTTTCACATCATTCAAAATATCTTGCGTAATTTAAATAAACTTACCGCATATACCGATATTGTACATTACTAGATGGAAAACTATCTAGCTTTAAATTAATCCTACCCATTATACTACCGACGTGAACCCACTCCTAACACAAGCCATAGAACTTAGCTGGAGGGGTTAACAGGATTTCTAGTAATGTGGGACCACAGTCCCACATTGTTAGTTGTCTTTAAATAATAAAAAAAAACAAAATTCCATACACATTTGCCTCAAAATCGGCAAAGTACTTTGAGTGATTAACGCGTTATAACAAACTTACAAGTGAGTGCCCAAGTTTAAAAAAAAGTTCATGCAAAGAAGGTCTCAATGACCGGTTTTAAATTAAAAAAAAAAAAATTGTACGTACCTTGGACAACACATATTATGAAACCAAAAAACACAAAAATATTTATTGGAAACATTATGGAATACGGGAGACCATTACGATATTAGTCGTTCCAATGTTTGTACTCACATACGAATATGTTTATATAATATCGCAATAATTATTTAATTAGGCTAAACTGAAAAAAATGCAATATGTTATTAATTAACGATTTTTTGTACAGTCAGTATATTATACGCAACGTGTAAATAAAATGTATTAAAAAAAATTAAAATAGCCTGTTTCTTATATTCCGCCGCGTGGATGTCGGTTATCGAGATAAAAACTATCCTATGTCTTTCCCCGGGACTCAAACTATATCCATACCAAATTTCAGCTAAATCGGTTTAGCTGTTTGAGCGTGAAAGCGTAACAGACAGACAGAGTTACTTTCACATTTATAATATTAGTATGGATTCTTTACAATGATGATGCATTATTACCTCTGCACTATAAGGTTTATTTGTAATACTAGCTGTCCAGCACAACTTCGTATGCGTAAATTTTCCCCGTTTTTGCAACATGTCTCGTCGCTGCTCCGCTCCTATTAGTCGTAGCGCGATGTTATATAGCCTATAGCCTTCCTCGGTAAATGGGCTGTCCAACAAAAAAAGATTTTATCAAATCGGACCAGTAGTTCCTGAGATTAGCGCGTTTAAACAAACAAACAAACAAACAAAGCAAACAAACAAACTCTTCCGCTTTATAATATTAGTATAGATATTACGCTATACGTACTTGTTTTCGCACACATTTATTTTGTGCTCTTCAATGTTTTTGGCATGTCTCAATTGAAATTGGTCGAAATCGTTGAGAAGAACAATATTTTATTATACCTACCATTATATTTTACAACAACATACAAATAATACGACCTACATTATATTGTTACAGAAATTATGTTTTAAAGAGAATTCACTAGGGCTCGAGCCCTTTGTAATTCAAAACGTAGGCGTACGCTTTGTCGTCCATTAAATTCAACTCGGAAACAATTGATTACCCTTCATTATATTTCTGCTTCAAAGTAGGTAGGCTAGTTGGCCTGCTAGTTTTTGGAATAGATATTCATAGAAAAAAAAAATTGCAATATTATTATTGTTGAAAAAAATTACGGGCATAAGCCCGCTTTCGTGATATTTTGCCAACAGCTTTGATTAACTGGATTTCCATAAAAAGTAAATTATAATAATAGGTAAAATACGACTTTCTTATTTTGTTCATAACTTGTTAATCCAAGACTAGCTAACTACTACCATAGATAATATAATACTATACTAGTCTACTACCTACCTAACTTTAACACGAGAACCCAAAACCATACAAATCTTTAAAACCAAAAATAATAAATGTAATAACCATATAACCAAAAAAAATTAAATTAAATATATATTTTTTGTTCACTGTACCCATTTATTATTAACATTTTTGCTATAATCATAACGAAAGTGATAATATTAATTAATGAGGTCTATTGATTATGAGCTTATTATACTCGTATTTAATTTTATATACATATATCACATATATTTAATTTTATCTTGGAAAATAATTAACATTTTGCCAACAAAATCAACCTTAATGAATTATTTTGTTTGCTTTGTACATGTAACAGAGTTTGTTGATGTTCTAGATAACCTGTTGGTCTCGGTTTTCTGTTAGCTTGATAGATTACAAATAACATGGATGTCACTTGACTAGCAATCGTGGCAACCCCTACAGCTAAGCTAAATTGCTCGTGTTAATAGTGGGTTCAGTTCGATACTAGATATAGCGGACAAATTGTATCATAGTATTGCAACTCCTGTGATACAAAATTCAAATTATGGCTTAAGTAATGTATGTAATTGTGATATATTTGTAAATGATATGAACAATTAGTGAATATATTAGATATATTTCGGGTCTTAATCGCGTGAATTATTTAAAGGTACGAACCATTTATTTACCCGACGTTTCGATCGAATTACACCGATATATAAAGTCGACCCGTGACCACGATCATGATGTATAAAAATCGCGAAAGTTTAAAAACAATAATTAGTGAATATGCTTTATTTTCTTCTAAATAAAACGGTTATAATAGATAACTACGTAGATGCAGTATTACTTTGTGAACTAAGAACTGGTACCTAACTCCATATCAATAACCTAGTCCATTAAAAATAAAGTCTTTTACATAAAAAAAAATAACCTTAAATTGCCTAAAGCGAAAAAACTTTTGGGTAGTTATGATCGTAGTACCTATTCATATTACGTGAAATTTATTTCTTTAATTAATTGGCTCACAGAACAAGTTATAATCATGAGTTACAAAATGATTTTGAGCTAGGATATGAACTAGAATATAACTCTCAATATATAGACACATCATGATCCTAATTGATAAATATTGCAAATAGTGTGCTAGTATTTCCATAAGAAAATTTGTTAGTATGTGGGTTAGTATTGAGTAATTGAGAATTTTACATAAAAAAAGAATAATAGTGATATTAAAAATCAATATTATGATTAAAAGATAATTATTGTTACAAAAAATATTCCTGACATCCTTTTCGAATATAAGGAAACTGCTCTGGAAGATATCCAATGAGGGGTGTTGTCAGGTACAGTCGGGTAATGGGGTTGCAGAATGAAGTATTGTTTTTGTAAACCTGAAGTGAAAACAATCTTTTTGAAGGGTTACGTGACTAGTACCGGGTGTTGAAAATGACTCGTGATAACAGTGAAAGGCAATCAAGCTAATAATTAATTATTTTTAGAGGTACCATGATAACAGTGAAGGGCAGTCAAGTTGATAACGAATTAATAGAGGTACCATATAAAATCGAATAGCTTTACCACAAGTGCTTATTAATATGTATTTTCTGCAATTGTTTTTTTTTAAGGATTAATATTTTCTTAAGCTGGTAGTTTTTATAGACTGGGTTATTGATATGGAGTTGAACATTTTCGACTCCAAAACGATGTATAGGTGCGAAGCGCCGCGGGCCTGTTAGTGTTGCGTGTAGATGCCGGCACTATTATTGAGGTACGTTACGTACGTTACATAATATCTCGATGGGCTCTACCGAAAATGTTCTAAACTTTGTGACGCAAATAATACCATTGGCATTTGATGGGTGTTGAGAATTAATATCTAACTAGCTGTCCCGCGCAACTACGTATGCGTAAATTTTCCCCGTTTTTGCAACATTTCTCGTCGCTGCTCCGCTCCTATTAGTCGTAGCGCAATGTTATATAGCCTATAGCCTTCCTTGATAAATGGGCTATCCAACAAAAAAAGAATTTTTCAAATCGGACCTGTATTTCCTGAGATTAGTGTGTTTAAACAAACAAACAAACAAACAAACTGTTCCGCTTTTTAATATTAGTATAGATTAAGAAAATTGGCGTAAATCACGGTACGATTCGAACCCACGCCCTCACGATTGCAAGACCGATGTTAAGTCTCAATACTATATTACTTAGTAGATTTTATCAAAAAATATATTTGCCTTTCGCATTGAAAGCCTGACTTAGATCGTCATAAGTACCTAATCGACGTAGGTTTTCAATGTAATAGTAGAAGGACTCTACATTGCTCACAGGAACGTTTAATTATCATTAAATTAAAAACATAAGTTATAGGTTAATAATGTTTTGGCTTAAGCGACATGGCAAAGGCGACAATAGCCCGTCTTTTGCATTTTTAGGATTTTTTAAATAAATAAATAAATTGACAAACAAACATACCGACGGTATGACCCCATTGAAGACTGTCGTTGGGTTTTCGAATGCCAAACTTATATAAACGTCCATTTGGACAGGACGAATCCTGTTCAAATGGACATATAACACGCCACGCAGTTTGGAAGGCATTCGTATAGTCAATGAGTAAGCAAATCAAGAAACTTATAGTAATTATGTCTAGGGTTTATCTTTTCATCTTGCTTAGAAAGAGACCCACCTATCTTGTGTCAAACCATGGTTAGCGAAAGCGTGACTATACGAAAGAGAAAGACTTTTACTTCTTCTGAAACAAATTTATAGTGTTGACAGCAGCCTTTAGTATAACCTTCTTGCGTACGTCCAAATGGAAGACATACGTCCAAATGGAAGACGCCCAAATGGAAGTATAGTCAATGGTACCATAATTTAGCGTATATCCATTCGAAATGCGTCCATTCAGAAGGCATCCAAATGCCATTTTAACCGACTCTCAAAAATGCTTCCATTGGTATATAATATGAAAACACGAAATAAAATAATTACTGATAGGTATTTATTTGAAACATATATACTAAATAATATACCGAATTACAAATTATTATACAGGTAGGTGATTTATATTTTTTATTTAAATAACATTTGTGCCGTAGTTAAAATTATATGATATATTTTGATACCCTCTTATATAAACTGACAAATTGGGTACATAATATTTTAACTTGAATCTTTCAGATTCATTTAATCAAATGTTCTGATTAATGATTGTCTTAATCCAGGGGGCCAAGGGTGAAACTTTAGTGTAGACTCCTGGCAACTTGCCACAGCCTCCACCCCATGACGTAATTCCTACTAAAACGTTATTCGACGTCAACGGACCGCCGCTGTCTCCCTGTAACAAAAAATAAACATATAAGTACAGTTTTCCGTGGACGTTATACAGGTTAAAAACAGTCGTTTGGGCGTTTTTTAAACTCGTACGATGTACTCGTACCCATAGTTGTTGAAGATATATCACTTGCATGTACCAATACTGACTCGATAAAAAACTGTCTTCCAAATAAGTGACATATGGTTTTTGTAAATTGTTTTCTTTCACGTTATTCGGAGATTACTCTTTATATACCTTTATATACCTTTCCAAATATATACTTATCAGTATTTCCTGTTATTTCGCTCTACAGGCCTCCCCAACAATAGTCCGTATCAGTTTACTGTTTAAAAAAAAATATGGCCTTGTGGGTCACACATTGCTAGAAGTCCTGCTAAGCTAAATTGCTTGTTTTAGAAGCGGGTTACCTTCAGTAGTGTAATCAATAGCAGGTATAATAAATTTAAGTAAGTATGTACAGGGTGTAAATTTATCCCTGTCCGAACCGAAAGGGGTGTGTGTATTCTGTTAACTATGCTAAAAAAAATTGAAGTATAATTTATCCGTTGAAATGTGTTTTATTGAATATTAAAATTCACGATTAATGTACCCAATTTCGTTGAAAAGTGTAAATTTTTAAGATTTTTAACAACATTGTTTGCATAAAGCCTCGTCACAATCTCTCTCTATAATCTTTTTCGCCTCCACATGCTTTCCCATAACATGTCTACTAAGAAGAAAAAAAAAAAATATAAAAAATTCAATAATAAATTTTTACAAATGGCATGTGGAACGAACAGTCCGAATCCCATAAATCGAATGGTAACAAGATACCTAACAACACATTAACGGGTCGGACAGGTTTTAAATATACATATGGTATATAAAAAAAATGCTTGCGCGTGAATAATTTAAGGAAAAATACCTTGTTTATTGCCCGACGTTTCGACCATATTACAACAGCCGTTGCCGACCGCGGCCTATATATACTTTTATCCTTGAATATAAAAAGCTATGAAAAAGCTATAACGTATATATATATATATATATTCATTATGTGTACAAATCGCGAAAGTTTATCACATTTAAAGAAAAAATAAAAAACCTATCGTGCCTCTCTACCGCTGTCTGTTCTCTCGTCTTAGTTCCGCGCTCTCGTTTGCACGTTCGGGTCAGGCGGAACGTGAAACATTTTAGTGCGTGCAGCCATCATTTTGTTCATCGATTTATAAGACGTTATCAAGTCTAAAATACACTGGTACCAGTAATCGTATGTGTATTGTGTTAAATATTTTTGTTTCAACACACTCATTTTACATAAAATGTGTTTTATTAAAACTTAACTATTTTTAAAATATTCAAAAACATTTTTTTGAACTAGGTACTCGTACCTTGCAAGAATCTCTTCCTTTACCACCGGCGCAAACCATCCTCGTAGTTATGCGACTTACTCCGTATGCTTTCTGACACTGCTGCTTTGAAACTATTGGCACCTGGACTTGAAGCAGAACTGTAGATACGTTTCCTTGTGGCTGTAGATAAAAGAAAAAAAAATATCACATATACGATATAGGAATTCATAGAAGATTAAAAATCCTGTAGTGAAAAAAAATAATGTCATAAGAAAACATTGATGACATAACATCATTTCATATTGCTTAGCAACCAATCAATAACGTTAGTTCCAATTGTATCGGATGTCATGTCGCTGAAATCGCCATTCGCTGTTGCTTAGCAACCAATCAATAACATGACTTTTTTACACACTTTTTTGTGAGAGCCGGTCATCGATTTATAAGACATCAAAAAAAAAAGTTATTACAGTCTTCAATAAACTTAAGTCACTTTATTAAAACTAAGTACTAAGTATATTTATTTAACTCAGATAATCGCTTAGTTATTAGTTTGTAAATTTATATTTTTGCTAAAAAATATGTTTATAAAACGATTACTATATTTGTGAATTTTGACAATCTCTCCAGATAAGTTAATTTGCTTGTATTAGAAGTGAAGAGCTATTTTAGGTGTTCGGTTTTATCACCGGACAGCCGATGGAATTTTCGTCACATTTATCGCCGGTCTGGTGCCCGGTGCGCGTGAGTACTCTCATTGTAAGCCATACCATACTGCACAGTCCGGCGAAAAAAATCCATGCGGTGTCTGGTGAAAAAACCGGACATCTAAAAGAGGCCCTGAGACTAATAGGTGGAATTAAAACTCTCTTTCTGAACTTCCGATCTTGAAACACTAAGGCCGTTTGTCCACCGCAGTCTGTCACAGCAAAAAGGGACGTCAACAGGAAATCACCGTGAACGAGATTAATATTTAATTTCGGCGACCGCGTCGATGACGGATGTACAGTGGACGGACGTATCGCTTTTTCGACGACGGCATGACTCCCCGTTGACGGACTGCGGTGGACAAACGCTCTTTGAGCTCTTTTAGACCTCCGGTTTTTCGGTCTGATAAAATCCATCCGGTCGGCGTCCGGTGAAAAAACTGGTCGTCTTTTATTTCATTTACCGTTGTAAATCCCCATCCTGTTGCATTCGCCATTAATCCCTGTCTCAATTTGACAGTCTGGTTGTTTACTTCTATTGTTTTTACTGTAGAACCAAAACTCAGTTTCTGATCCAATTCAAGAACGGAAATATCATTGTTATAGGTTTTGTTCGAATACTTTGGGTGTACTATTATTTTTTTTACGTTGTACAGGCTTCCTCCTTTTTCAATGTTGTTTGTTCCTACCAGCACTTTGATCTCTCTGTTCCTGAAAATAAAGTTGAAAGTATATTAACAGATATTTCAGATGACGTAATATAAAAGTAAATAAAGAAGGCAATTTTACATCGAAAGCTCTACTAAGAAAATTGAATATTAAACATTGACTTTGCTGTCATTGAGAACAATGTTATTCTAGTTGTTGGACGTTATTCCTCAGAAATGGCCGTTTTCATTGCTTGCTAATAAATATTAATAGGGTTTTGAAATATTATACTATTTTATTCAGGCACCTTCTTAAGTTTCTTTTATCAAAGCAATATTTTTTTTTATGTCGTGTCCTTTGAAAATAAATAACGAAGAGAGAGAAAATAATAATATTATATTTCAGCCTTAGGTATAACGTTTCCATTACTGTTTTCGTTAATTAAAAGAGTCTAAAACTGTCGACACGACGCGATATTTTCTTTATTTCTTTTTAAACAGTGGTGAATTAATCCATAGTTTTTTTTTTTATAGCAGCTATGTGGGATTGAGTCCCACATTACTAGCAATCTTGTTAACCCCTCCAGCTAAGCTCAAAGGCTTGTGTTAGGAGTGGGTTCACGTCGGTAGTATAATGAATAGGATTCGAACCCGCGACCTCACGATTGCGAGACCGATGCCTTAGCCATCAAGCTACCGCCGCTTCGAAAGTCTATTATTTTCAATTTAGATAATATTGTAAATAAAATTAAATCAGAAAGGTTTTGAACCAAAACTGGGCTGTTACATTTTCATTATTTATTACTTAATTATTATTTATTTTTTTATAAACGTAACAGTCTGTAACCGCTATGATTTCGATGAAATTTGATATGGAGATAGTTTGAGTCCGGGAAAAGGACATAATAATTTATATCACGATATTCGTCAAAAATGAATTAGCATCATGAGTTACTTACGGTATAATACAGTGAGCAGCTGTTAGGACAAAACGCTCATGGATGATGGAACCCCCACAGTAATGCCACTTGCCATCCAGACGTAGTGATGCCATGTACGGAGCCGCTTCTATAGAGATTTGATGACCACCAATAATATCTACATTGGCTTTTATGTCGCCTGTTTAAAAAAAAAATGTGCATACATTTAAACTTTGTATACATTAACTCAATATACTTAGAGACGTTCGTAAAACCGACTAATTAGTAATATTTGCAGGCGGCAACTAATCGGCGATTATTTGGCAAAAACTATTGTACCTATGTATTATATTACATAATGTGCTTCATAAATGTTATGCTTTAAATACAATGAAAAGTGACGTACCTTGCACATAAACTAAGGCTGTTAGAACAAATAGCACTAAAATATTAATTAAAACCATGATGAAATAGTGCAGACCAGCCGACCACTACAATGTGAATCGTTTTAATATTAAACTTTTTAAGTGAAATCACAGTCTCATTTATTTTATTTAGGCACAAATGTTGTTGACAAAATAAAATGTATTAGTTAAATTTTCGATAGTACAGTTCATCACGTACAAAAGCGTTTCAATAACGTACGTGCATATTATGGGCGTTTTTTATAAGTCATAAACGTCCATTTCGCTGTACTTGTCAAATTGGTTTCTTAATTTTCTCAATCGTACCATTCATGAACTTTAGATCTAATATATAAAATTCTCGTGTCACGGTGTTTGTAATTTAACTCCTCCGAAACGTCTCGAGCGATTGTCATGAAATTTTGTGTGCATATTGGGTAGGTCTGAGAATCGGACAACATCTATTTTTCATCCCTCTAAATGTTAAGCGTAGTCAACCCTATTTTTTTTTTAATTTTTAGGTAATTTTTTATTTTTTTATGATACCGGATTCAAAAATACATACAACTCTGAATTTTCACCCTTCTACAATCAACCCCTATTTTTTATTTACCCCTATTTTGCAAAAACGGGTTAATTTGACGCAGACAAAGTTGCAGGAGTCAGCTAGTCTTTCAATATAAACGATGTCTCATTAAAGTTTTTTATTACAATTTATCTTCAACAAGATGTTTTACGATTTCGACGGCTCATAAAATATAAATAATCTCTCTAATATCTTTGATAATGATCGCCCTCTAGACGTCAACGTAAATAATTCATAACTCTTTTATTATAATAATAATATCTTGGGACAACTCACACAACGCTATCCGATCCCAAACTAAGCAGAGCTTGTACTATGGCAACCAGACAACTGATAAACATACTTATATATTTCTAAATACATACATATTATAGATAAATACTACCCAGTCATAGAATAAACTATCGTGATCATCACACAAAGTTTTATCCTGGGTGGGGATCGAACCCACGACATCTTGCGTAGCAGTCGAATACAATCCCACCACGCCACAGATGCAGTCATTTTATATTAAACGTTGTTCTTAGGTGGAGATACTATCTTTTTCTTTAAAACTGAGTTACGGCACTAAATTAGGTAAATGGCTAGAAATAGCCAATCTTTAAAAAAAGCAAATTATAGACTTGTTTTTCAATATCCTTTTAAAATGTCCGGAAATAATTATGACATATTTTTAATGCACCTATTATTTATTTGATACATAAACAGTAGGTATTAAAAATTAATAATAATGTCCATTTTTTAATAAGTAAAATTTAATTTGTTCATTGTACCCATTATATTATTAATAGGTACACGTAAGTGAGATAAAATTAATGAGATCATTAGTTTAATATAACTTTATAACTACACATTTTAATAATACATTTTGCCCACGGCTAGTCTTGTTTAAATTTCGTTTCTGCTTGATTTATATTTCTTACATCGCTCTCAAAACTTAGTATGTACATAGATACAAATGGGGTGCTAAAAAAACTAATCCATGGGTGTACGTGATACGAATATGTTTTGTAAAGAAAGACTAAAAGGTACAATAGATTATGTGAGAAAATAAGCACCTGCTGTAAACTTACTCACTCCTTTTATTTGCAAAAAAATAAGAGCGTTGTAAAGTAAATTTCTACTCGGCCTTTTTAGCCAACACAAGAAATAAGTATTTTTTTCTAAATAAATAATTTAAGGAACATTTTCCACTTAGGATTGACTAAAAACATTTCGTTAAGAGCCCATTTCAGATTAAAAGCCTGTAGCAGACATCTGTAATTATTTGCGAAAATATAAAATTACTGCTCCTTTAGGAATCTTAGCAAAAACAAACACTGTAAGCACAAGAATTTTACAGACTTCCATTTTGTTGGAAAAAGAGTTACAAAAATGTTAGATCGTCCCTTTTGCTGAATCTCGTGGTGTCGGTCACATTTATGTTTATTTATGTCACGCTTTTTTAAAATTTTGTTTGTATAAATTATATAAAAATAAAAAAAATTGTATGGACATAACATTATTTTTAACTTTCTGAACAAGATAATATCTTCATGGGACTTACGTACTCTTGTTGAGAAGAGCAGTTTTTCGGCAATAACTCAAAAGACGGTATCCGGTCATGTTGAAAATAATTTTAGTTGAAAGTTATTAAGTTTTTTTTAATATTTTTTGGTCATACGGTTTAAAAGTTATAGGGGGGGGGGGGGCACAGTTTTTGAATCTTTCAGAGCGATTATTCCCGAAAATAATCACTTCATACACCCATATACAATCTGTAGTTTTTGAGTAAAATGCACATACGGACGTACAGGACGAAACTATAAGGGTTCCGTTTTTGCCATTTTGTAAAGTAACACTAAATGCGGGTGGCATAAGACCGGTCGGTCAGGCGATCCTTTGAGGATGCCTATGTTCAGCTGTGGGACTCCTTTGGCTGAAACGAACGATTCCTTTAGGTACGTACCTAATAACCACGAAATTGTAATACAAAGCCAAAGTAAGAAAACCGTTATTTATTGATTTATAAATTACGGCAAAGGACGTCCTATTCAAATTCAGATTGCTCGTTTATTAAATTGTTTGAAACAAGAAATTTACTGGAGAGAATTGTTTGAAAGTAATTGCCCTGAATTCATTAAAATTTTCGAATAGGTCAAGTTTAGTTTCAGGTTTAGTTCAGGTTGTGTTATTTTTATTATTTATTATTGTAATAGAATATGTAAAACTTTTATCTTTGACCTTTACCTTTTATTTGAGATTTGTGTAATTATTACGTCTAGCTGTCGCCCACGGTTTTACCCGCGTAGTGGATTTAACCCCCTGAAGGGTTGATTTATCGCTTTCAATCATAACGCTGAAACACGTGGTTTCTTATTTAAAGCCACAAAGCTAAATACAAAATTCCACAAATCTAACCTCAAAACTGACGGAGTTCTATATAAATTTGCAACCCCTATTACACCCTTTATGAAATGATTTACTAAAAACTCTGAAAAACGTGTTTCTCTCTTTTAATTAAAAAAGCCAAATACGAAATTTTACTTATCTAACATAAAAACTGTGTTTCGTACCAACCTGCAACACTGATTTTACCCCTTAGGGGTTATGTTACTTTAAAATTGAACGAGGTAGAGTAGTGGTGCAAGTTTGTATAGAGCTCTAGACAAACTTGCACCACTACTCTACCCCTTTAGTAGTTGATTTTTCAAAAACGCTAAAATACGTGTTATTTTATTGGAAACCTAAAAGCTAAATCCAATATATGCTAAGGAAGCTTCATACAATCCAACCCCTAAATTACCTCCGGCCTACCTCAGGGGTTGATCTTCCAAAAACGCTGAAACCGTGTATTTTATAAGAAACCAAAAACCCAAGTACAAAATTTCATACGTCTAATTTTAAAACCGCCGGAGTTTATACAATCTTTTGACGGAGTTTTACAAAATTAAAATATAAACTTCTGGATGCCCAAAAAATCAAAATAAATGTTGATATAAAATAGGGTCTCCTCCTCCAGCAGGGTCAAAGAAAGATGTATTTAAATTTCGATCAGTTAAAAGTATAGTAATTGCACCATCTGCAATCCCTATTTTGCCCCGTTAAGGATTTACTTTCCAAAGACGTGTTACAGATTTAACTTCAAACTAATGAAGTTTCATACAAATTTGGAATCTTTATATTACCACCTTACGGGGACAAGTTTAAAAAAATACTTTCTTAATAGATGCCTACAATATAAAAGTCATCATCACCAACTGCCCAAATTTTTGGTTTAGGTTCTGCGGTGATGAATCAGTCAGTCAGGACAAATTATTATATATGTGTAGATGTATTGGGACTTAATCGAGTGAATTATTTACGAACCTTTTATTTAATCGACGTTTCGATCGAATTGCACCGATCGCGGTCACGGGTCGACTGATGGCAGCTTATCGATGTCTCCATGAGGCACGGGGTTATTCAACTACCCTCGCCGGGTACGTGAAAGGTTCGTACTTTTTAATAATTCACGCGATTAAGTCCCGATATATATCTAAAAACATAGGAGTAGACTTCCCGGACAAAAATATAATTTATGAATTAGGTATATACAAATCAAAACACTACAATAGAAGTAAGAGATGAAAGAGGGAAAGGAGTGCTAAAATAAGACCGTTATCTTATTGTAACACCTTGTAGGACTCCGTAGTCAGGCAAGGTGTTCACTTTCACCACTGATTTATACTAATGTTATAAAGCTGAAGAGTTTGTTTGTTTGTTTGATTGCGGTAATCTCAGGAACTACTGATCCGAATTGAAAAGTTCTTTCACTGTTGAATCGCCCATTTATTGAGGAAGGCTATAGACTATATATAACTTGAGCGGCTATATCATCGTTACGACTAATAGGAGCGGAGCAGCAATGAGAAATGTTGCAAAAAACGGGGAACATTTACGCAGACGAAGTTGCGCGGGACAGCCTTTAATATTTTCATAGAAGCGACAATCTAGGAAATTTCGGAAACAGTACACAGAGGTAAAATTTAATAGGGAAAAAAATATAAATTTATTAGATTCGCAGATGATATCGCAGCACTTGCAGAAAGTCGACAAGAATAAAAACAAAAAGGCTCCAAATTATAGATACAATATTCAAAAATATTAATGAAAATTACTATTTTTAAAACTAAAATACTTACAACATCTAAATTTAATGTAAATTCAACCCAATCGATTAAACTTACAGACACTCCACATCAAAATGTAGATAGTTTCAAATATCTGGGAAGTTTGATAACTTTTGATTCGAGATGCATACAGGATATTAAATCCAGAATAGCTATTGCAAAACAATATATACAACGTTAATCTTGGTATAGTGCAAATCTGAAAGTTGTTTGCTCAGTATCAGTAACCGAATCCACTTGGGTTGTTTTTGGACCATCTTATATTTTTCAAGTACTTAATTAATCAATCATTAATTAATTCATTATTCACTCTGATAGTCCAAAACCTATTCACATTGGGATGTAAAATGTGAACATCACTTATTTTTCAATAAAAACCATGGATTACGTACTACGGAACGCAATGTGCATGATAGCGGGAAGAACACAAGACAAATAGAATGGTTTTATCTGCAAGTTTTCAATATTTTCATTTTTTTATTTGATTTCTTGAAGTAAAAATCTTTTTGGGGTGTCTGATCTTTGCACTATACCAAAAATAGCCTTAGTTGTATACCTACCTACATAATCAGTCACTACAATGCAACTGGTGCCTTGTGCTATTGGTGTTATCTCATTCGACTTCTGATAACTGCATAACTACGTAGACCAAAAAGGCCAGGAACGCCACTCAAAGAATCCAATATATATGTATATTGTATATATATATATATATATATATATATATATATATATATATATATATATATAATAATAAATAATAATAAACGTTTATTTATTCTCTCTCACAAGTTATGACTTAGAGCTAGTAGGTATACATTTTGTTTGAGCTAAGGAATCAAGTCTTTGTGAGAGACTGGTGCCTGTTGTAGGTTTTATTACAAAACCTGTATTACAGGTCACCAGGGCCCTCCCGCAGCTGGTCCCAAAAAAACAAATAATCATTCTACAAAACATCTTATATATCATTATTATGACAATATGAGAGTACGCTCGTTAAAACAATGAAATAAAAAATATAAAACAATGAAATAAAAAAAAAAAAAAAAAAAAATATAAAACAAAGAAATAAAAATATAATAGTTTACCTGTTACTTAGGCTTTCATAGGAAGTGTGTGTTGGTGTGTGGAGTGTGTAAAAGAGAAGAAGTTCATATGTTTGTGTTGATTCAAAGACAGATAAATTGTTAAGGTGATAATAGCTTTTCAGTTTCGATATAATTAAGGGATTTAAGGAATGTTGTTACCGATGCTTTACAATTTAATTTTAGTTGAGGGTATATGTTGAGAATATTATTTAATTTATTATATAAGTAAGGTCCGAGAAAACAATAAAAATTTTGAGCTAAGGCAGTCTTAGCGGCGTATTGTAGGCATACTTTACCCTTGCGACGTTTGTCTTTGATCAAATTCGGGTCGTATTGTAACTGTGAGTGCTGCTTAAGGACAGTATTCAATATAAAAGACTGTCTCACAGTGAGAGTATCCCAGGCTTTATAGAGCTCCTCTGTCGGGAAGCGATAAGAAAGCCCAGCACTCACCTTGAGGATGGCCCGTTGGGCTCTTTCCACATCTATTATATGAGTCTTAACAGCACCTCCCCATGATACAATGCAATAATCAGTCAGTGAGCGACACAGGGCATAGTAGACCATTTTGATTATGTGTTTGTTGGCTGAATATCGAAGATTTTTAAAAATATATATGAGTTTACGCACACGGGAAACCAGGTCCTTTATATGGGGCTTAAACGTTAGACATTGGTCAATAGTAACGCCGAGGTATTTAATACTATCGGTTCTTTGTAGAGTGGTACAATGGCACGGGGGAGATTTAATAATACAAGAGTGAGCAGTAATTTCTAGGGACAAGGGTGGGAGTAAGTTCATTCTATGAGCAAAAGCGATGTATTTGGTTTTATTGAGATTCAGTGACAGCATATTTATCTTGTAAGCACTTACGTGCAGTACCAAAACCTTTCCGAGCAATGTCAAAGACCTCTTCCCATGTATCTCCTATGAAAAATAGGGCGGTGTCATCAGCAAAAGTTAATATTTTGCCGTTATCAAAATTAAGTTGACAGAGCTCATTAATGTACACCAAGAACAGTGTAGGTCCAAGGATGCTGCCTTGTGGGACACCGTACACTGTAGATATTTCGTCACTTAATGTTTGATTTATCTTAACACGTTGCTTTCTATTTGTTAGATAGTCCTCAAGTAATTTTAACGGTATTCCCCTTACCCCTATACACTCCAGCTTCTTAACAAGGTGTGTAATGGACACGGTATCGAAAGCCTTTGCTAAATCCAAGAAGATTGTAATACATTTCTTCCTGCTATCCAAGCCTGTAACTATAGAGTGCAATAACTCATGCACAGCATCATTGGTAGACCTACCTTGGCGGAATCCAAATTGAGAAGGAGAAATAAGATTATTGCTCTCCAAATAGTTGACCAATCGTTTATTAATTAGACGCTCCAGGATCTTGGACAAGGTGGGAAGAATGGATATGGGCCGATAGTTGTCCACGCAGTCTCTTTTGCCACTCTTGTGTATTGGTCTAATAAGAGCTATTTTAAATGCCTGAGGAAAGACACCTTTGGACAGTGAAAGTTCACAGATGTGAGTTATAACATTCACAAGGAGATTTTTGTACCTTTTAATTATTTTGCTGCTGATTTTATCAGTGCCAGAGGTACACTTATCCTTAAGTCCATTTATGATGTAAAGTATCTCTTCTTCATCAGTTGGAAATAAGACAAAAGAATTCAAAGGTGGGTTGAAGTCAACAACTGGCTCTGAGGACACTGTGTTTGTAGAAACGATTTGGTCAGCAAGTGACTTTCCAATATTGGCAAAGAATTTATTTATGTCATTGATGCTGTTATCGGGATTATCAGATTTAATGAGATCGGAAGAGTGATCATCAAAATTAAAAGTGCCGCTAATTTTTTTTATAACTTCCCAGAGCTGTTTTTTGTTACCTTTAGCGTTTTCAATCTCTTCCTTTCGTAGTTACTTTTTACTTTCTTGATCAGATTATTGCAAAAATTTCTGTAGCGTTTATAAGTAGCTTTATGCACTTCGCTAAAGGGGTTGCGTTTAAATTTTTTATATAATTGATCCCTGTTTTTCATGCAACGTAAGAGCCCTGGTGTGATCCATGGTTTAATTACTCTTTTCCTATTAGGAATTTTACACATACTAGAGCTTTTTTCTATAGCGGTGGATAGGTGAGATACAAGTAGGTCAGTAGCTGAGTTAGCGTCTGTGCAGTCCATAATAGGTTGGAAGTTAATATTGTTCATGATCTCGTCGAGCCGTTGGAAATTAACAGCATAAGTAACCCTATTGAAAAATACCGGACTATTTCGCAATCTGAAACTAACGGCAACACTTTCGTGGTCTGTTATAGATGATTGAAATATAAGGCATTTGGCTTGCATTTTTGTTTTAATCATCATGTGATCGAGGCAAGTGCGACCGTGAGTGGGTACATTGTGACCAGAAAGCATACTATGACTAGCCAGTAGGTTTAAGTATTCGTTTGATCGTTTATCTGTACTATTTTGCGTTATGTCGATGTTGATATCACCACATAGAATAATGTTTTTAAAGTTAGAAAGGCATTTGAGTAGAGAGTCAAGTGAAGTAATGAAGTTGGTGGTGTCAGTTTGGCTCGGAGCACGATAAATACCAATTATACAAGTTTCAGTATTTAGTTTCAGAACAAGGCAATTAGAATCGCGTAAGACGGGTTCCTCAATTGATGCTTTTAATTTATTATTATAGTAAATCACCACTCCTTCGTTTTGCGTTTGGTGCAAGGTCGTTGATGCATGATTGTAATTATCTAGAGAAGGGATAGACTTACCTGAGTGAAGCCAGCATTCTGAAAGCACTAGTATATCCCATAATATTATATAATAATATTTAATATCTCTGATCTTTGTAAGAGGGTGTAAAAGTTCGACATATTCTTGTTAATACTGCGTATGTTCTGAGAAATTATATTAAGTGTGTAATTGTCTGTGTAAATGTGTTTCCTAACGTCATCTATGTCACAATTAGTTACTCTAGCTATCTCCAATGCATCCAAATCTAGGCTTAGAGGCTGTGAGGCTTGTATTTTTCTACTAGGACTTAATAAAAATATGCAAATATGCCACGAAGGGTCGTGGCAAACGTAAGTTCATAGTATAGTTCTAAGCTTAGATTTGGTAAGAAGCTAATGGCATTATACGAGTAGATCGAAATCAATAATATGACATAGTAATAAGTGAATAGAGAGTTAAGTAAAATGTGTAATGAGTGTTGTATTAGTTTTCGAGATCGGGTAAGTTGTGTGTATGTGAGTGTGTGTCTTGGTAACCATAGTAACTTTACAAACATGCAATAACGTAAAAAAATAAAATAAAATGATAAAATTAATAGACTTAGAAATATTATACATGCATAACAATGAAGATCTAATTCTAAGTAATAAAACTGTAATTCTAAGTAATAAAAATCTAGTTTTAAGTAATAAACGTATAGTCAGAGAATAATATTAGAGAAGCTCGACTCATTATCTATACACACTGCCATTGAACCTTCCTCGGGTTTTACGTATACCTTGCCATGCATGGTCCACGCTGCAAAGAGCTTCTTGTTCCTAACGTGAAGGCGTGCTGTGTAGAATAACTTTCTAGTCCTTGCTGATAAGTACTCCGACATATAAATTCTACTTGATTCACCTTGTATATTAATACAAGTAGAGTTAAATTGTTGCTCCTTTTTGTCACGGCGTATTTTGTTATAGGTTTTGTAATGTGAGATAATAGATTCTTTACGTTGGACCGTAGTAAAGTCAACAACTATAGCAGAAGATTTCGAGCGATAGATGTTTCTTATTTCTGTCTCTTCGATGGGACATTCCAATGTTAGAGATGAACCGATGGACTTGATTATATTGCTTAACATAATTTTGTTTTCGTGCTCCTGCTTCGGTACATTGCGTATTTCGATGCTTGAACTATGTGCATTCTTTTCAAGAAGATCAAGTTGACTTTCAAGTGTACTTATTCTATTCTTGTACTCCTTATTTTCTTTATCTAGGCACTCAATTTTCAAAAGTAGCGATTGATGTTGAGTTGATATATTGTCCATAGACTTTTGTATCTCTAGATTTTGAGTAGCAATTGACATCAAAGTTGAATTTAATAACTCAAACCTTTGGTTCTGCTGCGTTTTGAGTTCCTCAAACATAGCTTTAATTTCTGAGAAAGTTTCCTGACCATATTGTGTTAGCAAATTGTCTTCCGTAGGGCGGTGACGTTTTGCTCGCTGGGTGACATTTATTGCTCTCAAATTTAGTTCAGGCGTCGATCTTTCTTCTACACATAATTTACGAATGTCTGATTCGGAGCGAGATGGGGTAGCAAATTTGTTAGGTGAACCAGGTGGTGTTTTGTACATTTTTGATCCTTTATATATACCTACTTCCTATAACAATATCTTCTTTCTACAATATTTTTGTCCCGTTTTTCTATTATTTTTGCTTTAGCTATCTTTAGTGAGCATATGAATTATAGCAATAATATTTAATGTTATAAAATATGTGAAAATTACATTAATTAATTCAATTTGCTGCAAAAAGTCTGGTTGCATCCAATAGGGGTTCGAACGTGTAACTGAGGCTTCGAAGTGATAACAAAAAGTGAATCCTTGACTGAGATTCGAACCGGGTACTTCTGTGTGCTAAGCGACGGGGTAAAGCGTTCGGCCAGTTTCACTTAGGAATTAGTTGTTAAAAATCTGTCCTCACTTTGATTGTTGATGATATAGGTACAGTAGCAGTCTCGGCGCTAATGAGGGCAAAGTCCAATCCTTTGTTCTTCGTCGGTGGAATATTTGCAATTTTGAATTTGTTAACGGCGCGCAGTTGAACTATTTGTCAATTTATCACTTAATGCTTCAAAAAACACGAACTTGAATTGCACTGATTGATAAAGCGTCACTCTGGGCAAACTATTGTGTAGTTTTCAAGCTAAAACAGTCACTTTTAGCACTTTTATTGATTTTATTGGAGGAGCTAACTCAAAACACGTCTGTCACCTATGGACACCAGCGGGGGGGGCCTCGAGATATACCTCAAACATGTAAAAAAATATATAAAGAAAAACTTAATAAAACTTACGTTTGGAGAATAGCATTAGTATGGGCGTGAGACGTAGACAATGACAAAACGGGATCAAGAGCTCTTAGAAGCATTTTGAAATGTGGTGTTGGTGAAGAATGGAAAGGATAAACTGAACGAGAGACTTAGAGAGAGTAAAGAGAGTAGGAAAATGGAGTGTCTTAATTAGGGCTGTGATTTTCCATCTCCTGTTTTCAGAAGACGGAAAACGATAGGATGATAGCTTCATAAAAAACATTGTAGAGGGAAAAGAAGAAGGCAAAAGAGGAAAGGGAGGACCAGAATCAGCTACAAGGACCAAATAAAGGAGAAAGTCGTATAGGGAAGTCAAAGAGAACGCTATTGACAGATATAAATGGAAGCACCTCCATTCCTCCACCGACAAGAGCACGCCTCTTAAATTGTATAAATGATGGTATTGTATTTAGTGAAAGTTTTCAATAGATACTTTCACAACACTTAAATAATAATGATCTTTCAAATATTATTTTTTCAAGAGATTTTCAAAATGCTAGATGGGTATTTTGTTCCGTAATGTCGCAATAAATTTTCCATTTTCGAAACACATACATTTCATAAATTTATACCACAGACAAAGTCCCCTGAAACTAACTTTAAGCCAGCTTAGGAAATAGAACAAAATAATATTTCTTCTAATCTTCTTCATTCTTATTAAAATAAAAAGTGTAAGTAGACATGTTTAAGTAGGCTTTAAAATATATTAGTTAATGTTTTTAGGGCTCTGTAGACTGAAGAACAAACAAGGAACCCTTATAGTTTTTATAAGTATTCTTCAAGTATTTTTGTTTCTTAAACTTGTGATAATAATAGGATTTCCTACATTTCAAACATAGCACACATTTTATTAATGTATACTACAAATAACATCTTGTACTAAATTTAACACAGCTACCATTTCAATAAAATAAAAAAGTTGTAAGTAGAAATGATTACTCAAAGACTGGAACAAAACAAATAAAATTGATTCTTTTGTGAATTTATTCTCAGTCTTCTGTGTGTTTTGGGACTTCGGGAGTCAAAGGAATGTAGAAATTGAATCTTCGTCATTTGCTTTCTTTTGTTAAGGATTGTGTTCGATGCTTTGTTTTCACTTTTTAGTATCATTGTTGTAATAAAGTGACAAAAATTTAGTTATTTTTATCATAAATTAAGATTAAACGTTTAACTAAGGTGTAAAAACGCTGACTTGATTTTTATAATATAATTTAATAACAGACTAAATAAGGAAAAAACATTAAATCCCTAAGAATGTCTGTGCCTGTATATCAATATTATCATGTTGGATTCTAAGAACAGGGGTTTCTTAGCAAAGTGAACAGTTTGAGATGGTAGAGATGTGTATGTCAATTTCAGGAATGTGAGTTTAATAATGGTCACAATAAGACGAGCGTTGTACCAAGATACTACATTTCCATTTTAATTTTTATCTTTGAATTGTTATTTTATTTATTAGGTACACATTGAAATTAATTATAACAAATTATTTTAATATGCAATTATTTAATATACTACCTGTACCTAGACCTCATCTAGATAATATAACACATAATATTTACTGCGAACTATTCACAACAAGGGAAGGCATTGCATACAATGTCTGCTGTACTAATGTTCAGATGCCAATGATACATATTACATTCTATCTGATTTGTTACTTTATACTTTTACCTATTGTTAATGTATCATGATAGTAATTTAAGGGTCCGAAATAAATTATTATTATGATATTTTTAGCGATTATTTACCAACCTAATAAATATCCAATTTGTTTTTTCTTTTATGAATGTAGGGAAACACTGTTTTTCTTTTTTCAATTTACTTATTATTCTATTGTTATTAAGGAGGACATATAATTGGCAGATTGCTACTTATAAAATAATGTCATATGCTATAATACTGCTTTTGTCTTCCATAATTTAGGCCTTAAACTAGTTACCTAATGAAATGATCTAGTTAAAAAAATATATACCTAAGTGTAGTATAGAATATTTTAATAAAGGTCGATAATGTTGTGTCGCGTTGATATAGCTTCGAGAAGTTTGAAGTCGGTCGCCCTTTGCACAAAATACTGCTCGGTATTTTGTGCCCCTTTTCCACGTGGCCTGATTCGGCTCGGTTCATTTTCATCGATCGAAAAAATAGCGAGAGATATGATGCCATGCTCGTTATTTTTTGAAGAACGGTCTGGTTAGACAGATTAAATCGATCAAAGGCTTTGCTTTGATCGATTATTTATATTATTACCGTTGAAACAGGTTAAGGATCTTGGTCATCCTTGGATTGGAAAGAGATAAATTCGCCTTTTAACGTAAAATAATAAAAACTAAAGGGCTAGTTTTAGGTTAAAAACTTACCTAACTTTGGCACCTTGGCGTATTTCCTTTTGCAAAATCCTTTTTTACCGACTCATAAAACATTTTGAAAGCAAATTAACCACTGCTCCGGTTTTAGTTGCAACCACTCTGCAAATGGCCGGGATTTGTCGGTAGTGCAAATTGAATTCATTTTACTCTGCGGGGATATTCTGTTAAAACCGGTTTTGGTATATAATCCTTAACAAATTTTATGTTACTATATTCATAGCAAAGCTCTGTAGGGTCATTAAGAGAAATCTGTGGGTTCATTTCTAGTCACGTTTTAATTTGATTAGAAATAGGTAGGTATATATAGCAGGAAAAGCTACAGTATAATGACATGTAGTTTTATGAGTTTGTCATCAACATGACAATGTCAAGATTCAATAATTTTCCTGCAGGACTCCACCGGATTTCTGTGACAAATGAACAAGAAGCGACCACAGAGTTGACGCCTGACAAGAAAGTATAGAAGGGTTAAACATATTGCGCCGACTCCAAAAAAGTTGGGATAAGGATAGGAGGATGATGATGAACGTTTAGCATCCATCAATCCGCACTGTAGCTGTTTATTGGATTCCTAAGTAATTTCTCTACCTCTGCAGTGAGAACGATAAAAAGGCTGATGAAAATTTTTGATATATGACAAAAAAATTGCATTACCTATGACTTGTTATATATTTATATATTATACCTTATATATTACTTATTATATATTATAATTGATATAAAGAATCGTAACTCAGTGATTACCATAAATAAGCGGGGGTTCTGGAACCTTAACACTATCCGCAGATTGATAACTGCTTTTTGCTCACTAGTCATAAGGGATTTCTGTCCCATCGAACTATGATCTTCTACGACACTCTCTACTCCCTTACAGTCCCATGACATTACATTGACTGTAAGGGAGTAGAGACTATAAATGTGTCATACTCGTGCACAACTTTACATCTCCGGCTTGCACTTGACATTATAAAATAATATCGTCTCCAGCATTTCTATATCCTATTTTACTATGTCTAAACTTTTCACAACCACCAAGAATAATACCGTCTCTTGACGCAGTTAAAAGCGTACTTCAAACCCATCGTCATGTCGTAATAGTGAGACGTCTCCAGAGAGTGCTCTAAAGAGCGAAGTGGACAATTCTAAAGAGCGGGAATGTAACATCAAAGTGTACGCTTATAGCTGAACGTAATAGGGTTCTACAGATATTTATAGCATCGTACAATACCGGGGCATCCTGCGATGTAGTGCGATGCGACGGGACACGGGACGATACGGTGCGGACCTATGCGAAACGTTGTCATACCTTGTGTATCAACTTATCAAGGGAATTCGAGGGATTAAATCGATCATAGGCTTTGCTTTGATCGATTATTTATATTATTACCGTCGAAACAGGTTAAGGATCTTGGTCATACTTGGATTGGTAAGAGATAAATTCGCCTTTTAACGTAAAATAATAAAAACGAAAGAGTTAGTTTTAGGTTAAAAACTTATCTAACTTTGGCACCTTGGAGTATTTCCTTTTGCAAAATATGTTTCTATGTAATAGGTTTCTACAGATATTTATAGCATCGTACAATACCGGGGCATCCTGCGATGTAGTGCGATGCGACGGGGCACGGAACGATACGGTGCGGACCTATGCGAAACGTTGTCATACCATGTGTATCATCTTATCAAGGGAATTTGTCTTGCGTTTCGCCAAAGACTAGAGTAATTTTAGGCACCTGTCCCACCAACAACGATGAGCGAGAAGCGTACAATAGATGTATTATGTAGATCCCGCCCGTGTAAACAAAAGAGATGCAGTATAGAGCGAGTACTCGCCGGCAGTGTGAACGGTCAGCGATCAACAATTAATATCTGTATCTCTTTTGTTTACATGGGATCTGCATAATTTTTTTGAGCAATAAAATCGCTACTCGCTTTCTCGCTGTTGGTGGGACAGGTGTCTTAATCCGGTTTCTCGCATTACTGCTGTCGCATCGCGTCACATTAGTTACTCACGCACGGCATCATAGTATACGAGTAAACACAGTATAATTTTATATATATAGCGTTAACACGATATAAGCAGAAATAAGAAGGGGAGGGCGAATTAGACGCCATTATACGAAGGAGTTTGTCGAAATTGAAACTGTAATTACAGTTAATATTGTTGCTGAAATAACCATTTCTGTAAATATATACCAGATAGTAAAACAAAGTCATTTTCGTCCCAATCGGTCTGGATGCATTGGCACTTGAGCCTTTGTTTCAACATCGATAATGCAATAAACTTACGCATGCTTTGACAATTTGCAATCTAAATCTTATAAAATACATCGAGATTATGTATATGATATCTAATGTTACCATACTATGAATATGTGTAGTCTTGACATTTGTATTTGTACCTGTATCTATCTATTGGTCTTTCTGCACGGATATCTAGAGGTCGAAGAGCGAACCTCCAATGTAAATCAAAATGTCAGATTCACGTAAAGTCATTCACCAAAGTTGATACTTAATACTTATTTTTGAGCATCTTGTTCGGGTTTAAAGGTTCAGAACCTACTGAACTTGATACCACATAATTATCAATTACTGTGACATAGGGGGCATTTTTTTTCCAAGTCGTTACTTTCAACAGAATCTGGTTAATCTTTCCATATTGTTTCGTTAGTGATTAGATAATGTTAAAATGTTCTAAATCATTGACTAATCACATACCTTTGGAGTCAAACAGTGGCTTAAGTTCAATCATATTAGATACTCAAGGAGAAAAACAACAAGACTTTTATGAAGCACGAAATAGGCTATCAACACAGTGTTCTTCGGTGAATACCGACGGACGCTAAATCCCAGGAATGGAAAAAGTCATTTTTGTCGTTCAAGTTCGTTCTCACTACGTCAACAAATTGCGGCAAATTGTTTGCTGTAGTTTGTAGAGCTTGTAGAAAGACAAACACATTTTAACAGTATTAAGTGTTGAAATCACTGATGCTGTAGTTTACAATCATACCTTTTATCTTTCACTACCTGACTCACGCAACTTCGTATGCTTACAGTTTCTGCGTTTTTGCAACATTTTTCATTGCTGCTCCGCTCCTATTGGTCGTAGCGTAAAGTGATATAGCCTATAGCCTTTATCGATAACTGGGGTATCCAACAGTTAAAGAAAATAATTTTTTTTTAAATCGGACTAGTACTTCCTGAGATTATCGCATTCAAACAACTCTTCAGCTTTATAATGCAAGCAGCGGTAGCCTAATGGATAAGGCATCGGTCTCGCAAACGTGAGTTCGCGGTTTCGAATCCTACCCATTAAACTACCGACGTAAACCCACTCGTAACACAAGCCATTGAGCTTAGCTGGAGTGGTTAACAGGATTGTTAGTAATGTGAAACCATAATCCCACATTGCTAGTTAACTTTTTATAAAAAAAATATATATATTTTCATCTAGACCATAACGTCACTACAAATTAAAAAAAAAAACTACACTTTTCTATTCCCTTACACCATCTCAAGCGTAAAAATAGATGATTACATATTGTTTTCCATATAAGAACATACCCTTATGTTCCGGAAAAACTTCCCCGTTGAACATTGTTTACGCCGGCAGCAGTACACTGTGGACAAAATTCAATCGTGGCACACAATTGAAACTTCATCGTGTATTTTCTGCAGCTACACACTCTCGCGCTTCAGGTAGTATGTAGCTACCTTTATTTTAAACTATTTCATACTCAATTCAAAATAAATCGGTAAGGTTTTTAAACTCGACTTTGAGAACCGTATAGTTGATTGAGTCGCTTCAAGTAATATTTAGCTACCTATATTTTAAATTATTTCATACATAATTCAAAATAATTCAGTAAGGTTTTTAAACTCGACTTTGAGAACCGTATAGTTGATTGAGTATAAAATAATTTAAAATCTAAAAAAAATTTTAAAAAAAAGTTTTTTGTACGAATATGTGAATATACATATAGTTCAATTGATTTTATAAAATATGAGAAAGTAGCTATAGACCTGCTAATATCTTGTATGGTATTCTCTCGTTTGCCATAAATTAATTTGCACTAATATTGTTTGCCATAATCGTCCCCGATCATAATATTTACTTGCACTATTATCATTTATACTAATAACGTTTGCCTTAACAACTCAACAGTAATAACTTTTATTTGCCATAAAATGACTTTCCATAGCAACATATATCATAATAATTAGTTTCCATAAGTAACACGTCTCATAATCGACTCTTGACATAATCAAAATTTGATATAATTATGAAAATAATACATAATATTGTTAGGTCGAAATTAATTATCTTTAACACCCCGACTCAGAGCAATCCGACTCGGATAGGTTAGGTTAGAAGACTAAGGCGGGAGCGAAGCGAAGCGGAGCTCCCGCCTTAGTCTTCGTGTTAGGTTTTTTCTTTTAAACCACCCAAAAGTAGGAGCCCCGCGAAGCGGGGCTCCGTCGAGTTTAGTAAGTAGGCGCCATATGAGGTTTAGTTTCAGGTTTAATTGTAAATAAAAAATCTGTGTCGTATAATCATTTATTAATCAACATAATTCAAGTATAGATAAGTAATAAAAAAAAAATTCTGAAAGTAACATTATTTTAAATTTAAGTTTTAGTGAAAGTCATTTTATGTCATTTCACGATTATGGCAACTGAAGCGTTATTTCTAATGAAATTATGGCAAATACCGGTATGGCATGTGAAATTATGGCATTTTAAATTATGACAAACATTAGTAAACCATTCGTTTCTAGAAACTAATATAATTTCCCAAGCAAAAAAAGAATCTTCAAGACAAGAGCCAAAACGATTTTTTAAAATAATTATAAAATAGATAATTACCGGTCTTAATTGAATCAAAACGCGAGCTTAGCTTCTTTAGCAAACATAGAAGAAGACGAAATAAAATTATAAGCTTACCTAAAGCATGATTTTAATATAGAAAATATAAAATTATGTGCGTTTTCACTAACGAGGTGAGGCGAGAATTGAAATCTCGCTCAACAAAAAATGACATGAATGGTCGCGCGTGCCATCGCGAGATCCAGGCCTTCAATTTACAAATCTCTCTCATTCAACCCTCGCCTCACCCGTCAATGCAAATCCTCCTGTACATATTTCATGAAAAATAACCATTTTCACGGTTCCGTAGAGAAAATGGCAAATAAGTGAACCCTTACCGCCTTATTCCAAAAGCTGGACTAAACCTGGTTTGACGAAAATCCTAGTTTAAACCATGGATCTACGAAAATCTTTATTACAAAACGAGGTTCATCGCTTAATCGATGATCTTCTTTGGTCTATATATTAGTCTTTCGATCACCCTAGTTTAACTATGGTAATAACCTTAAAATGTCAAAAATTTTGACATTTTAAGGTTATTTTATTTACAATTTTGCGTATTTTAGTTTCAATTATTAATGACGAATAATGCGTGTTTAGTGACTTTAAATTATTAACTAACTAAATATGGTGTGGCAACAAAATAAACGCAAAAATCGAGTGAAATGCGATGTGTGACCAAAGATTTAATAAAATACATGCTTATTATTGTTTTTCAAAACATTTATCACAGCTTGGAATTGAGAGAGAAGATTTAATATACAGAACTCAGAGATGTCCTAAAATTAAAGTGGTCTGTGCAATGTTTGGGTCAACCAGACTCGACGTGAAGTGTACCTACGCAGTGTGGAAAGTTGAAGATCAACACAGATTATTTTTGTTCGACAATAGTATCATTAACTAGTGCTCTATGTAAAACAATCTGATGCATTCCACTTATAATATGTCACATTATTTATATTGAAGTTGGAAAATCACATTTGAAATGTCTGATAGGTGGTCTGGAGTAGTGCGGCAAAAACCAATGTTGAATTTACTCAAAATGCACAAAACAAAGTAATAGAAACATCATTATGACAAAATTTCTTACCTAAAACTTACTACTGAACTATACATATTATAGTGGAACTAAATAAACATTGATCAATTTAAAATTTAGTTGGTAAAGTGTAACCATGGGTATACCTATCACTAGAAACAGATGTAAACTTAGGTTATAGGTAGGTACCAAGAACTGAATATTATGTTTATAAGAGCTCAGCTAGTTATACATTGCTACAATGTTCCTTTAAACATAGTAAACACTAAACAGAGAGTACAGATTAGTTACAGGTTATTGAAATTGTGATGTACTTAATAACTATTATGCACTACTTAACAGTTTAGATAATTATATTTAAGATTCTCTGATAGATGAACTATGTTCTTAGGGAGAATAAATGGTATCTAATAAATAATGATTCTATGTATAATGTACCTAAAACTTACTAGTGAACTATATAGTGGATCTAAATATAGAATTATCAATTTTATTATATAAATATATTATTGATCACTGTTTATATAATAAACAAAAAATGCATACAATTTAAAATTTATTGTAAAATAAATAACTAAACTAATATCATAAAGCTGAAGAGTTTGTTTGAACGCGGTAATCTCATGAACGACTAATTCTTTTGAACTTTTTACTGTTGGATAGCCCATTTGTCGAGGAAGTCTATATAATATCACTCTACAACCAATAGGAACGGAGTAGCAATGAGAAATTTTGCAAAAACAGGGAAAATTTATGCAGACTAAAATGTGCGGGAAAGCTAGTTATGTATAAAGAAATAGGGATATAAACTCAATATTCCATTTCAAACATAGTTTGAACAGGGAGTACAGATTGGTTACAGATTATTGAAATTGTTAACATCCATTTTGTTGTCAAATGGAATAACTAATAAGTGCTACCTAACAGTTTAGATAATAATATTTATGATTCTCATGAAAATGTACTCTGTTCTTAGGAAGAATAAATGGTATCTAATAAATAATGATTCTATGTAGTTATTTGAGAATTTCATTTCATAGCAAGCTCACTGATACTAAATAATAAATATATTCATAAAATTTGTTTCAATTGTTTGTTGTGCTTCAGCCGAAGCTTCAGTACCTATATTGAATCTAGGCATACTTTCCCCCAATACATTCAGAACAACGAGTGCAACAAAGAAAACAGTAAGTATATTAAAAATGCATTATCTTATTGAGTAAGTATCCTTAAACTATTGAACGAATTTTCATCCAACCATGCTAAGAACTGTTCCAATGAAACTAGCTTTGTAATAAAAACTCGCATCCAACTCCTATAAGTGTTTGGGCGCTATAATTACTCAGATTAAACTTATAACATCCATAATAATGTCGTGAGTTAATAAAATTTAGGTTATCATCATTTGTTTACATTTTTAGTACTACTGACAGCTATATACGTTCCGATCCTGACAGAATCTATTTTATTATTCGTAAATTGCAGGCCGAGGACTTTTATGTCAGGTTTATATTTTGAAAATTACGTCGTCCTGGCGAATAATTTAGCTAATAGAACGTCTAAATATTTTTTTCTCAATGACAACTATACTTTTAAATTATATTGGCTTGAAACGGAACGTTATTTTTGAATGATAAGAAAAATGAATGAACTAAATTGATTATAATCTGTGGCTGATTGCAAGATCCTTTGGTATCAGCTGGTCCACGGATTATCTATGCTTTGTAATAAGACCAATAGTACAGTACTAAATCCTGGACTTGAAAGTCTTGGCCTAAACCTTGATTTAGTCTTCTCTTTGTAATAAGGCGGTTACAGTTTGTTCCTGTCCGTCCGTATGTCACAGGGATTTTACTCAAAACTACACATTATTTATGAATGAAATTTAGAATAATCTTGTATGAGCTGCTACTTAGTTCGACAGTTAATTAACAAAAATAATATTATTATTATTTAGGGGTCGGGGCGTAATTTTGCTCTCTTTGCAAACATATTTTATGATATAATCGCTCCGAAAGTACCTCCCCCCTTTAATTTTTAAACCATTTTTAAATCAATGGCTTTGTTATAGTAGAGTACGATGTTTCAGAACAACGTCTGTTATATTAGAATTTGAATTTGTCCTGAATTTTCTTAAATAAAAAATCGTCCTTTTTTGGTTCAATGTCTGCTAATAGTCTCCTATTTTTAAAACCAAATTTGTTTTTTACAGTATACTGCTCGGTTACACATTGAAGAAAATGTTCTTTGACTTTAAAGTCCTGACTTACTCATTCACTCATTAACGCACAGCAAACCTTTGGATTTTAAAGCTGAATACACAAGATATAATAAAGATTACATGAAACTCCAACTTCAAGAGAACGAACAAAATTAACCTGAGGCAAACCGCGGTAAAAGCCATTGTAGAATAACTTAATAACGCACACTAATTGTGATATACCACAACAGTGTCAGATATTCATCCGTGAAATAGTGATGTTAACACATCACTATGTTTCGGTTAAAGGGCACTGTAGCAAGTGTAATTACTAGACAATGAGATTTACGAACTAATGTCTCAAATGAGAAACGCAGTGTGGTGACATTCAGATCTTTGCCAAACAAGGATTTAGCTGGCACTGATACTGTTATTAGCTATCAATCAGCCTGTATCGATCCACTGCACTGATATCTTAATATCTCGGGACAACTCACACAACGCCATCTGATTCCAAACTAAGCAGAGCTTGTACTAAGGAAACCAGACAACTGATAAACATACTTATATTTCTAAATACATACATACTATAGATAAATAACACCCAGACAAAGGATAAACCATCGTACTTATCACACAAAGTTTTATCCTGGGTAGGGATCGAACCCACGACCCCTGGCTTAGCAGTCAGGGTCACTTACCACTAGACCAACACGCAGGACAGGCAACAGGATATAGGCCTCTCCTAACTTACGCCATAACATCCGATCCTCCGCCTTCCACATCCTATTCATTTCAGCGACCTTCTTTAAGTCGTCAGTCCATCTGGTTGGAGGTCATCCTACTTTACGTTTAGCGAGTCGCGGTCCCCACTCTCAGACTCGTTTGCTCTTCGTCCTTCGGCAAATATGGTCAGCCCATTGCCTCTTCAGCGCTGTTTTTGGCTACCGTGACGCTTATCATCAGGCGCACGAACTGCTCGTCTCTTCATCCAACCGAGTATGCAGAAAAGAGAAAACAAATTATATTAGTAGATACACAAAGCCTGTAATATAAAATGTAATACTGTCAGTACATTATTCAGACGGCCTAACAGAGTGAATGATATATTATTTCACTTTGTTTAGCTAGAATCGCTAGTCATTTGGTAAATGGATTTAAAAACAAATTACTCACAGAATAACACGTAGTATTTGTATAAATACGAGTTATTCTGAAAATAAAATGTGTAGCTTGTTATTACAGAGGATTAAAATTGAGATGTCTGTATCTGCTTTACTTAATTCGGAAAGTGCTGGGCTACAAATTTTAATATGTGTTGTAATGAGGTGGGAGTATATTTACAGACATGCAATTCACGGATACAAAGTACACCCAGACTTGGAACAACAATTTGTGGATCACACAAAGCGGTGTCCTTGTGGGAATCGAACCCACAACCTCTTGCGTAGCAGTCGGATACACTCCCACCGCGCCACCGAGGCCGTCAAATATTAAATAAAAATATTATAGATTTCAGAATTTCTTCGTTGTTATTATTATTATTATTTACTGTGTACCTAATACATTGGAATTATCAATCAATGCTTATTCATTGATATTGCCGATGTATTAACGAACATACTTCTAGAAGGATGTAGGTTAATTTACTAAATAAACCAACCAATATAAGCAAAATAATTTAATGTTAGGTAGTCATACAATTTTAAAAATTAAAACTACCTTAAACAGAGCACTTTTAAAATAAAATAGATACATATTGATTTAATGAAGTTACATCATATTTTAACATATGGATAACAGCTTGAAAAACCGCTGATATGGCAACTCTAACAAATCAGGTCAGTTGAGATCTATGCGAACATAATATTGTGTTGGAACTGTGCCAAATGCTGGGATAGTTCTTTACTAAGCTTTCATGCTCGGCGTAGGGATTGCTACTGCAGATATTTTCATCATGAAAACAGAAGTACATATCTGGATGTTTGATGCTTTAATCTTTAGTTAACTTCATCTCAAAATCCTATCTACTAAAATTATACATGAATGGAGGTTTATTACTTACTCACGTAAAACTACTAACTATCTATTATTTGGGATCAAGGCAATATACAAGGTTATTTTTGGTATAGTGCAAAGCTCAGACAAGATTTTTATTTCCAGAAATCGTATAAAAAAAAGAAAATTAAAATATTGAAAACTTGCAGAGTTATAAGCCCATTTTTGTTGTACAATTTCTTTTTTTTTTAAAGGTTTAATGATGTTCTGGGCGCTATCGTGCTCATTACATCTTATAGTACGTATTCCATGGTTATTATTGAAAAATAAGTGATGATTACATTTTACATCACTTGTGAACAGGATTTAGACTATTAGACTCATTAAATAATTATTTGATAGAAAAAATAACATCGTTCTAAAACTATCCCATTTGATTTTGTTACTGATTCCGAGCAAACTACTTAACGTTGTATAATTTGCCTCCATGTTCTTTCAATATACGCCATCTATAAATTCACTCCCTTTCTCGCTACTTCATCTTTCTCATAGTCTACCTGTCTTTTTGGGTCTTCATCTACTTTTGAAGACTTACACATTTATACGTTCTCTCTTTTTAATATTTCTTACGAGCTTTTGTTTCGTTCTTCACTTCATGGTTATTAGTTGTTTTATATCCTTCCTTAAGCTTCAAATTGTTTCCACAACTTTCATTAAAATCGGCTCAGTAGCTTCGGAAATCTTACATAATATTCTTTACCCCTTTATGATATTGCCAGAATTGCAGCTACTCTAAATGCTGAATTCGTTAGGCACAAAATCCAGGACTGCATGGTTCGAAGTCGCGATAAAAAAATATATCTGTCGAGTTGGATTTTTATATTTTTCTAAGCTTCAAATGGGTCCTATACCAACCTTTCAATTAAATCGACTCAGTAGCTTCGGAGAATTACGACTGAATTACGACTTTATGGCTGTGTCAATTAGGGAAAGAAAAATGCAATAAAAACTCACGCCAATTGAAACTTCTTTGCAAACTTCATGAAAATAAATTATGCCATTTCTTGTTTTCACTCCATCAGGCTCATCTACTCGATGTTTCGTATATTCACTCTGGCTTTAGGGAAACGCGTGTATCTAGGGGAAAGTGATTGAACCCTTCCATATATTATTGGGCCCGGGGGTCGGGTGCTAATAAGATGAAAGTATAATATAGCCTTTGAAGGCTGGCGTATAAACAATTTATGGTTGAAAATTGAGATGAGGGTACTTAGTGAAAAATGAGATATATGGTATTTTAATGTTGGAACAATCTTTAAAATATTCTCTAGTTAGGTGGGTAAGAATGTTCATTCAGAAAATACCGAGAGTAAAAAAAAATCTTTATTAGTACTTAAGTTAATGATATAAGACACAATCTCGGAATCCTTTTGGAACTATTTGTTCTAAGCTTGTCGGAAATAATGTGTTCTTACTTTTAGAGTGCTTATTGTAATGAGCAACTTCTTTGTTCGGACTTCGTCGGAAAATTTGATTATAATATCAAGTTTTCGATGACGAAGATGGAATACTCAATAATATACCTACAAAATGGGCATAACAGCAAGCTTCACTAATAAACTCAGTATTTTCTTCTCTGCTGTAACCACTCTTACTATACAAACTGATTTGTAATATACTAATAACCTCCTGCTCATTGCTTCTTTACATAATCTATACTATAATATTATAAAGCTGAAGAGTTTGTTTGTTTGTTTGAACGCGGTAATCTCAGGAATTACCGATCTGAATTGAAAGATTCCACTATATCTTCTTTCATTGATAGATAGCCCATTTATCGAGGAAGGCTTTAAGCTATTTAACATCACGATGCAACCAATGGAAGCGGAGCAGCAATGAGGAATGTTGCAAAAATGGGGAAAATTTACGCATACGGAGTTGCGCGGGACAGCTAGTATTAAATAACTTTGTAATATCAGTTTTGGAAAATATAAACTAACCCTTAATCACCAACCACTTGTGTCTAGAGTTATGGCCTTAACCATCTACAGACTATATTACTGGAGTAAAATCGTAGTTTGTTGTCAGGTTTAAGCCCTAAACCTGCACAAAAAAACATCGATTTCACTCTGGGGTCTCTCAGATTTGTGGTGAATGGCTGTGTGACAAAAGTATTTGAAGGGTTAATTTGTGTCTTTTTTGTAATACAAACTAACCCTTCACCACCGTGTGTAATGTAATGTAAAGAAGCTACGAGCGGGGATTTATTAGTCCAATAAAAATCATCTTGTATACATCAATAGTAGGATTTGTTCCTGATTCGTCATATTCCAAATTGGTCATCTTCCAAACACGACACTTTCCAAACTAGTCATATTCCAAACTAGTCATATATTAGATTCGTCATCTTCCAAATTTGTCATACAATGTACATTTGCCTGCACAAATTAATTCAATAAATCCTTTGTGGTAAATTTTATGATAAGAACCTATACTCCCTGCCGTAGAAGGTTGGAACAACAGAATTAACCATAGATTAAAGAAAAAAGGTTCATTGTATTTATTTGTAAAAAAGATCAGAGAAGAAGCACTACACCAGGATATAAGAATAAAAAAAAAATTTTTACATTCCAACCAAACGCACCGCCGACGAACTACAGAATTAAATAAATTTACAAAAGAAAAGGAGATAGTACAGGATTTTGTAGATAAAAAAATAACTGTTGTGGAGTGTCTGAGTAGGCTATGTGAAGTATAATTTTATTAATGATTTATTTTCTCTAAGGAGAATACTTGGTTATTTTATTGCAAAGAAAGTGTGTTTGCTTTTAACATAAATAGGTATATTTTAAATCTTAAAAAATGTTTTAACAAGAAATAAATTTAGTTACTTACATTATTGTTACTTTGGTTTTTATTAAAATTCAGTTTGACTGTACAATGACAAGTTTGGAAGATGACGAATCTAATATATGACTAGTTTGGAATATGACTAGTTTGGAAAGTGTCGTGTTTGGAAGATGACCAATTTGGAATATGACGAATCAGGAACAAATCAATAGTAGTATACGGACAGCGAGAACTTAGCGTGAAACATGAAGTTAATCCAATTAATGACTACACTCCATCACACAGCATCCATCACAAACAATGCTTTTGATTTACGAGTAATTCAGAACATATACAAGACAAAGGCTCTTCATGTCATTGTTCATTCACATACGTAATTACATTATCACACGAACGAATTTCATTCAATTATGTCATGTTTTCCTTTTACCTACGTTCTTGTCTTTGAAGAGAATACTTCCAAAATTGTGTCTTGTTTGATATTCAAAAAGTTACTTTCCGACATTATGCTTAAAGATTTTATTTTAAACAAGCTCAACTCTTCTTTCACTGGCCTGTTGGTCTAGTGGTTAGTGACCCCGACTGCTAAGCCGGAGGTCATGGGTTAGATCACCACCCAAAATAAAACATTGTGTGATGAGCACGATGGTTGATTATATGTCTCGGTATAATCTATCTAAAATAAATTATGTATTTAGAAATATAGAAGTATGTTTATCAGTTGTCTGGTTATCATAATACAAGCTCTGCTTAGTTTAGGATCAGATGACGTTGTGTGAGTTGCCCCAAGAAATTAATATTATTATTTTCTGTTCCCTTGGTTAATCTTTGTCAATATCGTCTAGTTTAAGATGTTTGGAGCAGTATTTTGAAATCTTTTTGAGTTCAAGTTCATATCTTGAACTCAAAACACGATTATGGTAGTGTTGTGTATACCTAATGTAAAACTGCGTAGGTTTCAATATTTATTCATTTCAAAATTAGTTTTCTATACACCCTTAAGAAATGCATCATGTACGCGATTTACCCCCTGTTACAAAAACTAAAACTATGATTGACTGAGTGAGTAAGGAAGAGAGAGTACTTATGTGATAGTGTCTGCATGCAAGTTCTTACTCTTAAAAGTGAGAGGAGGAACTCTCATTCTACTGCCGTTCTGGAACGTGTGGAAAGAACCATATAGTAACACCACACGTATGGCACACAAGGTAAATGATTAGAAGTTTTAGACATCACAATTTTATATACACTCTGATGCAATAAAATAATAATAGTAAATATATATTGTGATTTAGGTTTTAAATTTAAAATAATTTAAATTTTTTTTAAATGTGGGTTTAAAGATTATTTCAATATATTAATACTACAGAAATAATAACAGTGTGCTTACAACTTGACTTCAGGCATCATTAAAATATGTTATTCAAAATCAAAACTGAGCACTGAAACCCAAAAAAGGAATAGGTCTGCACTACCTACCCTGAGCTCGCACTACCCATTGCCGTAGTCCTATTTTAACTATACTAAAGTAAATTTATCATAACTTATTTCTACACTTATATCTACGGTTACTTATAAAAAAGTGGTTTATTTTTAAATTTAGAAATATGGGTATGTGTTTACATGTCAGATTTCATTGCACCGGAGTGTAGTTTTATTACTGACAAAAGTATAGAGGTATTTCAAAAAATACTTGCCTTATATTCTAGCAAAATGACATTTGTCTGAAGATGCAGAATGGATTAATCCCTATTTCAAATCACGTAAAGTACTATCAGACTTGGAAGACGTTTTGTTTGATGATTTACGCGTAATTGGAGAAGATTCATCCTAAATAGTGGTGAAAAGCAATTTACGAACGGTTCCCTAATTCTAATTGTGACAAGGTAGGAAAATTCTCAGTAAAAAATATACTCTTCGAGACGGGTATAAACGCTATCATACTAGGTCAATATTTCCCATATTCATGAATGTTATGTCAGCTTCTGACCACGGTCGTCATAATCCGGTCTAGATGTCAAGCAATCCGTATAAAAAACTAATAACCCCTTTATTCATAAAAACTTAGAAGAGGTTTCAAACACATTTAACAATCGACGAATGTTTTATCTTCTTTTATTCGATTTTGAAAATTGAATGAATAATAAAGACAAAACATTCGCTAGTTAAAATGTGTTTAAAACCTCTTCTAATTTGACTGACCCGTGCACACTTCGTCGGGCCTATGACACTTAAATAACGTGGCTTCCTATTGGTAAAAGAATTTAAAAAATCAACAAAATCACAAACTCATCTAATATTAGTATAGATAAAGAGATAAGTGCGTAGTAATATTCAAAGATTTTTCCAAAATGTACCTTGTTAGCTGTCATTATCAGCATAGTCACTTAAGTAGATAAATATCAAGTTAAAAGAAAAGCTTTATTTGAATGAATCTTAATTTAATTTAATATGAAATAATACGCCAAAATAAATTAATTTTACGCACACCAAAGATTACAGGAAATAAATGTTGTTGATAAAACGCTGGCATTTTTTCTTCTTTTCTCTAAGGAATATGATATTACTACCGGAAATTTCTCGTTGCCTAAAATTGTTTTAAGGGCGTCAAAAGGTTCTTTCCTTGAATATTAAAAATACCGATGTTAATAATTTCGTACACTCAAATTAATAGAATTCCTGGAATATCTACTAGCTTTTTTGCAAACAGCTTTGTCCGCGTTGATAAAGGTTATCGCAATATTAAGTATAATAATATGGAAAACTATAAACTAACTTATCTATACTAATATTATAAAGCGGAAGAGTTTGTTTGTTTGTTTGTTTGCTTTGTTTGTTTGTTTGTTTGCTTTGTTTGTTTGTTTAAACGCGCTAATCTCAGGAACTACTGAAACGATTTGAAAAAATCATTTTTGTTGGATAGCCCATTTATCGAGGAAGCCTATAGGCTATATAACATCGCGCTACGACTAATAGGAGCAGAGTAGCGACGTGAAATGTTGCAAAAGCGGGGAAAATTTACGCATACGAAGTTGCGCGGGTCAGCTAGTTCATAATAAATTAGTAGAAGTTTCAAACATATTTTACCTAGCGAAAGTTTTGTCTTCCTCTATTCCATTTGGAATATATAGAAATGGAATGACCACTAAGACAAAACATTTGCAACTTCAAATGTGTTTGAAACCTCTTCTAATTTTTAATGACCCGTGCAACTTCGTTTGCGTAATTTTTCCCCGATTTTGAAACATTTTTCATTTATGCTTCGCTTCTATTTGCCATAGCGTGATGTTATATACACTCACAAATAACGTGGCTATCCATTGGTAGAGATAAAGAATATTCTAAATCGATTCAGTAGATCTAGAGATTACCCCTACACCTTCACAAACTAACAAACTTTACCTTTTTTAAATATTAGTATAGATAAGGTACCTACGGCTAAAAGATCTAAATTTGTTAATTTAGTATCATCGTGTATTTAAATTTATAAGAGGAGAGTTCCAATAGTTACATTATTGTTGATTGTGAACAACATTTTTTTTTTTCAATTTAAATATAACTAGCAATGTCCCACATTACTAGGAATCTTGTTAACCCATCCAGCTAAGCTTAAAGGCTTGTGTTAGGAGTGGGTTTACGTCGGTAGTGTAATGGGTAGGATTCGAACCCGCGACCTCACGATTGCAAGACCGATGCCTTAGCCATTAGGCTACCGCCGCTTCAAAACTAATAACTCCTTATTCATAATTATTAAATAGTATCATGTTTAGGTGTATGGGTGGGTGATTTTTACGTTCTTAAAACTCTTTAGTACTTTTTTCATACTGCGGGAGGTCTACTGACAACTATGAAATAAATCTTAAATATGCAAGTTTTTGACTAGCATCTTTGTGTTTTTCAAACTATTAACCGCCGTGTGGTGCCGGCTCCGCCGTGTGGTGCCGGCTTAAGTATAGTACCACCCCATCTCTACCCGTGGGTGTCGTCAAGGCGACTAAGGGATTTCACCCCGGAGGACGGGCAGCAGCGTCCTCTGCGTACTTAAAGCCTTACTGCGATCGCCAACCCGCTCGCCAAGCGTGGCGATTATGGCAATTACCCCCAGGATCTACATACTACTAGGTTCTACTGGGGAGACCCGTGCCCAGCAGTGGGCCATCATATGGGTTGATATGTATGATATGTAACCCACCGGAAACGTCACAGCGTAAAAATCGTTCTATTGATAGATACACACATTTATAGCTTACCAAGATGGTATATTTCTTGTAAAAAGGCAATCTTGCAGATGATTAGGTACAATTTCTGTGTATGTATTTTTTGCTTTGTGTTCAAACCTCTGTTAACTAGCTTAATCAGTTCACGTTTTCTTTGAATCAACAGAATGATTCAAGAGGAAGGAAATAATACAATTTCCTGGAAAAAGCTTCCTTCATTTCGTTAGTGAAGACAATAGCGCGAGACAATAGACAATTAGGCCGGGCGGAGGTTCGAATCCGTTGTGGTGCGTCGGTCGTACGCCATTCAAATGAACACTCTAAGCCTTTTAACTCAAATTACTGGCACCCGGTACTGTTAATTGTATATTCTCATGCAATCTCTTTATAATAGAGTGAGAAGAATGGAGTTAAAGTTTTTCCAAATGTAATAATTGTGGACTGCTGAAGAATGCACCAACAAGATGAAGGGAAAATTAAGGCAAAATGAATTGACAATATTTTTTACTAAAATTGAGAATTTAAGATATTTTTTTAGAAATGTATTTTTCTCAATAAGGTTACAAATTAGAAAATTAAAGTAAAGTCAAACAAAACCTTTTGAGAGCTAGAGTCTGTATTAGGCTCACAAACTGTATGACGGAAATTGTAAAAAATGTACTGTACTAGCAGAAGTTTGATGAAAAAACCGGGCAAATGCATGTCGGGCCACGCACGATGTCGGATTCCGTAGTCCCCCATCCGAATAGTGCGGCTAAAGAAGTGCGTTTTCTGTTGTTTTTGTTTCATACTACTAACAACGATATATAAGTATTTTTAAACTCTAAAATTTTGTTACTTCTCACTTTGTCTGCTGTTAGGTACTTGATAAGTTGTAAAGCCTACTAGCTATATAGTTTTCTTTTTAATTTCACTATATAAATATATTTTCACATAATTATATAAATATATTGCTACCTTGATTTTTTCCACAAACTCAACATCAACCCTTTAGCTGGCAGGGGGGAGGCACTTGACTCTAATATGTCCACTTTGAAGCTTAATATTTCACAAACGGATCCTTATATCGAAAAATAGTCTTTACAACCCTTAAGTGTTTCTAAAAACCTATCTACGGTACCCCACACGATGGGGTAGATAAGAAAAAAATCTCATCTCTACTTTACATATAGGGGAGGTACTCAAAAATATTTTTTTTTTAAATTTTATTCTTTTTTTATCGGTATAAGTTATGTGTATCCATGCAAAATTACTGCTTTCTAGCATAAACAGTCTCTAAGCTAAGCTGCGGACGGACGGACATGGCAAAACTATAAGGGTTTCGTTTTGCCAATTTGGCTACGGAACCCTAAAAATCAGATAAATTTCTCCAAAATTAAATAAAAAAGAAGTAGCGTAAGATAGAAAAAAAAATCTTTTAAGTAGGTTCTAAGCTTGACCGATTTTGGTGACATAGATCAAAAGATGTAGGCTTGACATGGTTCTGGCTTTTGATCAATTTCTCTTTGTGTGCATCTCGAGTATCACTTATAATTTAAAGTTTCCTGTGAACTGTCTACGAGTGTTTGACCGGTATCCGACCCGGCTTGTTGAGCAAATTGAAACGCAAAGCGTTCTCGATATATCCACAGCACTCACCTCAATTTGAAATATCGGAGTGTTTATAGATTGCTTTTTTACATAAACATAAATTCTTTATTTGCATTATAGTTGGATTATATATATAGGTCTTATAAACTAATTGTCACAACTGAAGTCAATAGATACATGCAAATGTTATTTCGTTTAATTATGACCTGCTGAATTTATCTCGAAAATACCTTAAGCACAACACGAAAAAAAAAACATATTTTTTAAAATGATTACACATTGAGTAATTGTTCTAGATGACAGAATTAAACAATATATAATAAAATTACTAATTGGTAGGTCCATTTATGTCAAGAAATAAAAAATATAATAGTACTAAAAAACAAAAATAATAATAATAAAAAAACATGTCTATAGTTATAACTTTGTTGCATTACATATCATCTAGACAATCATTTATTGAATGATTTCATTATTAGCCATTGCTTTAGTTTCTTGATGAATATTTTTAATGGCTGGTATTATATCTCATTAGGGATTTAGGGAAATATGTCCGCGCATGACATAACATTTTTTTTATTTTCAATTATGTAGTAACCCTAGTCAAAACAATTTTTGAAATGTATTTCTGTGTAATTGGTAGCTTTTTGACTATAATTTTCTTGCTATTGAGATGAGGTCGACATTTAACGACTCCGCTGCTGCTAGTAAAGAAAATTCTTGATTAGTTCCAGGGAGGTCACTTATAAAGTTTTATAAATTTGATACATTTCTTTTAAAATTCAGAATATTTCTTGAGATATAGGAATAAAAATATGCTGTCTTACAAGGACATACATCACCTAAAAATAATAAAAGGGCAGCCTTGTAATAAAATATTTTAAGCATTTATCCCATAGGTCGTAACTAAAAGGTTCGAGACACAAGATCCGACGCCTGCCGAAGAAATAAAATGTCCATTAAATCAGTCAAAAAATATTCTTATTCCTTGGCTTCTGTCTAGTAAGGTTTATTTATCCAAGGCTATGTGTAACCGGTTTCTATTTCAGTTTTGCTATTGTTAAATTCAGTTTTGCTAAAAGCGTAAGATTTTCTACACATATGTTCGGGCCGGCATCACTCGGCATGGGACGGACGGTATATATGGATTACCGTTTGGGGAAAAAATAATTCTAGATTGGTAGGTTCTTGATAATGAAGCCGCACATGTGCAGTACTTGCTTCGGGCCGACTTTGATCTGCTCGGCAAGTACTGCCTAACCGAATGTGCCGACCCGCTTAAGTGTCTTGTGTAGACTCTACACACTTAAGCGGGTCGGCACATTCAGTTCGATAAGAATATTAATATTGATTCTAAAATTCATAAATATATATTTTATGTCAAACTTGAGTTTTGTAACAAGTGCACGAAGAAATATTTTTCAACACTTTTTCGTCATTGTTCAAATGAAAAAAAAAACGAAAACTGTTCCACTTTTTAAACTTGAAATAAGAAGAAAAAGTCCACTGGCAACTGATTAGGTCCCAACGTAGATGAACTGGTTGTCATAAACACTAAAAAGATAAACATGATCACATCAGGTTTAAGACAAAGACGTATAATGAATCTTAATAAATCCACATTTTCAAGACCGGTTCTGACGAGAATAATAATTCTCTTTATAAAATATTTTATTTCAGTTGCTTGCGATACAAGTTTTAAACCTAGTCTATAGTTTTACTTATTAAAAATAAGTGTAAAGTGTTTTCTTTTAAAAAAGGACGACATATTCATTGCAATTGTAACAAAGCTTGAAACTCAATTTAAATAAGTGGTACGATTCGAAACTTGTTCAAATTCTCACAGCTTTAGTAGTATGCGCTTCAAAAGGTTTTCAGTGACACTATTTGCTTTATGTTAAATGTCTACACGTGCAGGCAAAGTTCAGTTTGCTTAAAGAGAATATGAAATGCACGTTCGTAGCTGACTATAGAGAAAGAGAAACACTGTATGCATTGCCCATTGAGAATAAATGTAGTTCATAGAAGCCATAAGGCAGTTGTAAATGTTGACTCAAAAGGAGTTGATAGAGTAATCATCGTTAAGCTGAATAATTCATGAAAAATTAAAATAGCTAAATAAATTGGAACAGATATTTTTAGAGAATGTTTTGATTTCAAGTATAATGTAACACCTCCGATGTAGTGTTGACTTTTGAGATGCTATAGGTTAGGTAATTAAAATTAGATTAAGTTACTGATGAACATGACATTTTAGTTGTAATAATTATTATTCGGAATCCTGAAATTACAAACGCAAATTGAATAAGGAAATTTGTTAATCAACTGCAGACAATTTTACATTCCATTCGCAAATTCCTAAATTCTATTAGGTAAATTCATTAATTCACCCAAGCGTAGTATTTTGAACAAAGCTTGAGTTTACAGATTTTGGTCGTACGGTACAGTCACACCAAGTTTTATATTAAACCTACTTTGAATAAGCTCAAGAGGAAATCCCGTTGGAACGGTTTAATGTTTCGTGAGGTGTTAGCGAAGAGGTGAACAATTTCCTTTCATGTCTGTAAGCTTTATATAGCTTTCGGTGTAAGATTACCTTGTCCCAAGTTTATGTTAAAATGCAAATGAGGACGGCGTTTTTGTAAACATAATAAGTCTCGAATATTTTTTATCGCAGCCATACTCTATGTAGATACGTATAACATACATTATTTGCCTGCCTCTGAAAGTACCTAATTTGAGGCTGCGCTCTTTTATATGCATAAACATGTGTCTTGCTTTCAAGCACGAAATATAAGATGTTATTATATTCTTTTTGTACCTGCCAAGGTAATATATAAAAAAGTAAATGAATGATATCTAAATGATCATTATACTCGTAAATATGTGATGTGTAATATGAGAATGGAATAATGATAAAAGTGCGAATAAACTTTCTCTATAAGTTTCTAAATATTTCATTAGTATTCTTAACAAACATAAATTGTAAGAACGTTACATTAATAATATATAAATAAAAGGTACGTTTTTATATTTTTTAGTGGACTGGTGCAAAATAGGTCACGAATAAATAAAATTCATGCTAGTTTGAGAAAAAGGAAATCTACAGAACAATTTTAATTAAAACCAGAGACATGGTTTTCATCAGATATACAGATACAAAAGAACCTGAGAATGACATAAAACCTATATCGAACGTTGTACAGCGACCCTTTGTAGGCTTACGTGTCGAGTCAGTGGATTCCGATACGTCACGGGAGACAGTCGCGCCGGTCGTCCGGGATTTTGCCGCCAAATTTACGATAATTGTCAATTATATAGACGACATTAAACTGTTACGAGCAAGTGAATTTCATTTTAAAGTAATGCAAGTGTTTGGAGAGTTCAGTGGTATTATAAAATATAAATTGTAGATTTGTAAAAATACGAAAATTTGTAATTTTTATTTAACCATTTCGTTTTTCTGTAATAGAGTTATTTGAGTGAGAATTGATAAAAACAAACGAAGGTTTAAAAATACTTAAAAAACTTATAGTACTTGTAGAAAAACAATCATTTTTTTAAATCTGTGTGATGTTTATAAAACTTCTAAATCATTTTAAGGTGAAACATAAAATATCAAATGATGTTAATGAATTTTGACCATGACGTGTTAGACTCGTGTCAGTTACTGAAATGAATAGATTGGACAACACGTCAAAACAGGATAAAGAAGACGATAGGGATGCTAGAGGGAATTGTACAAAGCAAACTAAAATTTTGGGTAAGTTTATCTACGTATAAATCAAAGAAAAGGGTCATTCACTCTCTACCGTTGAATACTACTATATCCAAGAACTTGAAATTTGGCAGTTTACTAGTTTAAAAGACGTAGGCTTAAGAACTAATTTTCAGAAATAACCAATAGGTTCCAAAAGAGTCAATTTTTTTATTGGTAAGAACCAACGAAGTATTATGCTAAAATTAATTCTGAGGTTATACAGACATACTGCAGCAGAATTAAATCTACGAGACGAACTAAAGAAAGTAAGAGTGACATTGAAAACAGGAAGGGAAAATATTCAACTAAATTGAATTGAGGCTCTTGAATAAATCAGTTGAGTCATCGAGACAGATCGCCAGAAAAGTAAAAAAACCGAGCAAGAGCATGTTGGACCATGGTCAGTTTGGGGTTTCGCAGCCTTGATAATTGCATCAGCAGAAGAGCGTATCTTAATATGACTTACAATATTTTATTGACAAACGCTGTTTTTTCGGCAAATAACCCAATAATTAAATAATTAATAAATAATATTTTGGGAGAACTCACACAGCGCTATCTGATACCAAACTAAGCAGAGCTTGTACTATGGAAACCAAACAACTGATAAACATACTTATATATTTTTAAATACATACATATTTTAGATAAATAACACCTAGACACAGAGTAAACCATCGTGCTCATCACACAAAGTTTTATCCTGGGTGGGGATCGAACTTCGACTCGAACGACTTTGTGCGAAGCAGTCAGACATACTCCCACCGCGCCACAGAGGCAGTCAGCCAGAGAAGCAATTTTAGTTTAAAGTATTTATTAAACATTGTGATTTTTCTCATATTTTTTTGGTCACACGGTTCAAAAGATAAGAATAAAATTTGTGCATACTAAGGGAGCGATTATTTCCAAAATTTACTTATTTAAAAAGTTTATTAAAAACCTTAAAATATTATTAAAAGACCCCCCTAAAATATTTATTTTTATTATTTATCTATCATATCAAGTAGCGGCTACTACAAGACACCTTTTCACCAAATTTCATTCATTGAGTAAAATGCCTGTGATATACAGACAGACATGACGAAACTATATGGGTAGCGTTTTTGCCATTGTGGCTACGGAATCTTAAAAACAAATTGAATTGGTAAAAAGACCTTGACACCAGAAAAAGTTGTAGAATTGAATTATGTTTCCATTCAGTCTTCTTTCTTCAGTTCAATTCTTTAGAATCAACAAAACAGGTAATAATATGCAATCGAGTATTCTTAGATAATTCAAATACTTTATAAATAATTTACTTTGACTGATTATTATTCATCATCAGTCAAAATAAATTAATAATACTTCATATTTAAATATAGAGTCAAGTTTACAACGACAATAATATGAATATTGTACTTGTAAATAACTGTATTTCAATTCCCAATTTCATCGTCCCAAGAGGCAAATGGTTTGTTTTACAAATACTCTCTCTCTTAGTATCGTCTTTCACCTCTCCTATTTATTATTTAGACCTGAGTCACCGTGATACTGTTGTTGAATTTCAATTGTCAACAACGACGTTTCAGAAAACATTGCTTTTTATATTGCTGACATTCGAATGCTCATTGCTGTTTTATGAGTATTTTAAGTTTGCTGTAATATTTCAAGCTCCAGTAAAAGTCTTGGTAATGTTTCATTTGTATTAAGGCGAACATTTTGTTGAATGATAGAATGGAGATGTTATTAAATGTCTTTATTTTGCCAATAGGATGCCAAAGATTATGTTCTATGAAGAATCCATTTAAAAGTTTATCTTTGGAGATAAACTTTTAAATGGATTCTTCATAGTATACTTTGTTAACTTAGAAGGTAGGTACTTTTAGTAAAAGTAGAAGTAGCATACCACACTCTTGTTTAAAATATATAACAAAGACATATCGTTGGTTGGTAAATATTATAGTAGTACCTACCTACAATTTACAAGTTTATGTAGATATATATTTACCTGCAAATAAATTGATGGACTGATGATTTTATTACAGATATTATTGTTGTATTGTTTTATGAATTATAATTATTATTTAGAGTTGAAACTGACTAAGGCTCAAGTGTTTATATTAATAATAATATATTGGGACAACTTACACAGCAGAGGCTGTCCTATGGTAACCAGACAAGAGAATAAACCATCTCATGCTTGCGTGCGTATCATACAAAGTCATATCCTGGATAGGAATCGAACCCACGACCTCCAGCTTTACCGTTAGGGTCACTAACTACTAGACCAACAGACCAGTCCAAACAATGTTTTTTAACTGAACTTAAAGTTATATAACAATGCAAATACAGAGACAAGCCCGAGATCAAAATCAATGACATTTACGGTACGCACTTGTGTCTTTAATTAAATGTTAAAAGAGCTATAAAAACTAAAACTCGACCTCTATTCAAAGTCCTTGTTCCTTCGTCTTTTGTACCAAAAACTGTATTCGCAAGCTCTTTGTATTCGCTATCCAATGTTGGGAATTAACTGGCAAAGATAGCAATAATGGAATCTAACTGGACCCTTTTCACCATTTTCTCGTCTTTGATGTACGTTAATTGAATTATTATGTGAAAATATTACACCCTCCAGAGACAAAATCAAGCTGTTTTGCCCGACTTCCATTTCTATAATGTCTTCCAAACTCATATTATGCAAGAGGATTAAAGTCATTAACGTAATGTTTTGGCTTTCATAACCATGTTTTGATTCAGACAGATTTGGCTTCTGCTTGGCTTTTGTTGTTTTGTTTAGATTATTAAACTAAGCTCATCCGCGTTGTTATGAGGTTTATGTTAAACTAGGTTTAGTTTAAGCGTCGAATATTAGAGACCATGCTTAATTAATATCTCTGTTATGATTATGGTTGTAATCATAATTATTATAGCGATAATCGAGATCTGATATTGTTTTTTTATTTTAAAATTAAGAGAGAGTCTAGATCTTGATTTTTGCCTAAGATTTGTATTAGGACAAGACAAGAAATCGTTTTTAATATATGTTCGTAAACTTTCGCGATTTGTACACATTATAGATTTTTATAAGCTACGGGTCTTAATCGCGTAAATATTTTATTTTAAGGCTAAATACTTTTACCCTTTAGGCTAAATACGTCTACCCGTGACTAGGCCGTTGCAATACGGTCGAAACGTCGGGCAATAAACAAAGGTATTTAGCCTTAAAATAATATATTTACGCGATTAGGAGCCGTAGCTTATAAAAATTCTATAAAGAAATAGTTTTATTTTAAACTAACAAAGTATGCTTCTCATTATAGAATCTATTTCTATTTCTTTCTATTTCTATTATTATTAGTAAGCCGACACGAGTTCATTCTTTCCTTTTTTTTTCTTTTTTACTTTCCATAATACTCAGAGCGTACAATGTTGTTTACACTACAACATGCAAATTGAGGGTTGGAAGGTAATGTGAGTGCCTGTAATGGTACCAAATACAAAATACACGCATGCTCCTTGATAACGATCTACTAGACCTCCATTTGAGGTTATTACAACCCTTGAGCGATCTCGAAAACTTTCTAAGAAAATAAGGACCGCCAACGAACTGTGAATAAAATTGTGGTTTACTTATTGCTTTCCTTAAGAAAAACAATCTTCGTCTAATGATGTTACTGCGTATTTATATTATACTATTTGTTACTTGTATTTTTACTTCTGCAGAGGTCAAAAAACTTAAGAATCGCAATAAGAACAAAACACCTATTTAATGAATTCAGTACTTAGGAGTTAGGAGTACTCAAATTCTGTACGAGAGTTTTTGTTACACCTATACCATGATTTTGACTCCAGTGATCAGATTTTCTGTTTCTATCTTTAATGTTAGGTATTGATAGAGAATAGATAGAGATATACACACAATGCTATGTTAACACGTTTGCCGACGCTTGGCAAACGTCCACAAGCTCCAAGTCCTTACAAACACTTGAATGCCATTTATATACTTGCAAGTGCGTTAGTGTGTTGCGGACTGTCAAGCATGGCAGACGTGGACGTTGAAGTTGTATTGGTTTGATGCCCTTATATACACTACACTCTGCCTATTTTACTCTTTGTCTAAACCCTTATGAAGAGAGGTGTAATTAAAGTTAAAGCGGCGGTAGCCTAATGGCTAAGGTATCGGTCTCGCAATCGTGAGGTCGCGGGTTCGAATCCTACCCATTATGCTACCTTTGATTTAGGGTAGTGTAATAGTCGTTTTACACATTTTTATTTAATTCATATTTTTTACTCATGATCAATACGCGAAAACACTCCTGTTCGGCACGAGCGACTAAACACACGCTAACGTGTAAATACGTCACAAGCGCTTGTCGCAAGCTTTCTTGAATCTGTGTTAAAAAATCGACTACGCCAAACAACCCAACCGTGCCTAGCCAAACACCCCGTTCACACGCTTGTATTTGTGGACACTTGTCGAGACTTGCCAAGCATGTAAAACTTAGCTTAACGAAGATTAAAACAGTACTCATATTTTAAATTATTGACTTGAATTTATTTTCATCTAAAGGATTGACCCATTGTACCTAATTCTTCTAGACTCTGTGGAGGTAGGACTGTCGTTTGTCTAAGATTTTTTTTTTTTTTTTTTTTTTTTTTTTCTTTTTTTTTTTTTTTTTTTTTTTTTTGGCATATCTACAATCAGTCGCTGACTATAAGCAGATTAGTTATATGCAATTTGTGTCATGTATGAGATGCTCCTCAGCTGGAGGCAACTCATTCTTCACCATCTGTCACCAAGCCCTTGGATGTCATGGCGTTTCAGTCGTTTAGGGTAGCTGGTGTTTATTAAGGGAGTTGCCAGGTCATTTGGGTGTTTTTCCAGTCGTATTCTGTAATTAGTGCCTGTTATTTTTATTTCCTCCTTAACAGTTCTAATGTTTAGCGCCTCATGGATCTCAGTATTGGTAACAAACCATGGTACATTGGCTATAGCTCTTATAATGCAATTTTGCATTCTTTGCATGGTATTTAGGCTGGAGTCGCATGCACTGCCCCACAGTTGCAATCCATACATCCATATTGGCTTCAGAATCATTTTGTAGATTAGAAGTTTATTGTCTATAGATAGCTTGGAGTTGCGTGCCATCAGCCAGGAGATATTCCTGTACCGCATATTTAGCTCATCTCGCTTTGACTTGATATGCTTTTTCCAGGTCAATCTTTTGTCCAGATGCATGCCGAGGTATCTAACAGAGTCACTTTGTGGCAGGATGCTGTCGCACATTCTAACGGGTGCACAAGTTCCCCGTCTGAGTGTGAACGTTATGTGTACGGATTTAGTGGCGCTAGCCTTTATTCGCCATTTCTGCAGCCATTCAGTCACCTGGTCTAGGTTGTTCTGCAGAGTGGCGGATGCAGTATTCGGGTCCCCGCTGCTGGCAAGTAGTGCGGTGTCGTCAGCGAATGTGGCCGTGGTAACTCCTTGTGTTTCTGGGAGGTCGGCCGTGTAGATAGTGTATAGGACAGGCCCCAGCACTGATCCCTGTGGAACTCCTGCTATTATATTGTGGAATTCGGAGAGTTCTCCTTCTTCTCTCACCTGAAAGATTCGGTTTGCAAGGTAGGACTCCACAAGTAGATAATAGCTATGGGGTAGAGAAGTCTTTATCTTGGACAGGAGGCCGTTGTGCCACACTTTATCAAAAGCTGCTTGTATGTCCAGAAACACGGCAGAGCAGTATTCTTTATTTTCAAAAGAGGATCTTATCTTTTCGCATACCCTGTGCACTTGTTCTATGGTGGAGTGCTGTTGTCTGAAGCCGAATTGGTGTTTAGCTATAACTTGGTTTTCATTGAGAATGGGCAATATTCTATTCAAGAGAACTCTTTCAAAAATTTTTGAAAGCACTGGTAAAAGGCTTATGGGTCTATATGATGTGGCTTCTTCTGGGGGCTTTCCATGCTTGTGTATCATTGTTACTATGGATACTTTCCATAGCCTGGGAAAATATTGTACCCGAAGCACGCCATTGAAGAGAGTCACTAGGAACACCAGTGCTTTTCTAGGGAGTTGCATGATAATTTCTTTGGTGATAAGATCAAATCCAGGGGCCTTTTTATTTTGAAGTTTACTAATAGTCCTCTTCAATTCCCGAACTGTAACTGGATTTGGCGGGAGGGACAATTGCAGGTCCTGGTACAGAATACGTTTGACTTCATTTTCGAAATCAGTACTGTTGCTTTTGTTAGGTGTAAAGATATTGGCTAGGTGCCTTGCAAACGCATTGGCTTTCTCAGAACCTGTTCTAGCCCATCCAGACGTATTTCGAATTGGACATTTGTATTGTTGTTGTCTGATTAGTGTCTTCGTAAACTTCCAAAGTGAGTGACCTGTTGATTTTGTAGCAGTAAGGTTTTCCAGGTTGTTTTGCAGCGTAGCATTATTTACGTTATCTATTAAGTCCTTCAGCTCCTTAATAGCTTTGTTAAGTGCAGTCTTGTCACTTTTATGTCTGGATTGATGCCATATCCTGCGCAATCTCCGTTTTTCTAAAATTTTATGTTTTATTTCTAGAGGTATGTTTACACTTGAATGATAACTTTTTTCTTGTACCGGTGTATTAATCCAGCAAGCCTTTTGTACAAGGTTAGTGAAATGTAGCGTTGCATCGTCAATTTCATCCGGCGTTTTCAGGGACACTTTAAGTTCAATACTTTCCTCTATGTAGTCTCTGAAGCCATTCCAATCAGTGAGGTTATTGTACAAAGTGGCCGGTTTCTCATGATGAATGACAGTAGTGCTAATGGTTAGGAAAACCGGTGTGTGGTCAGAATTACTGTCCAGGCAAGTCTCAGCCTGCAGGTAGTTTCTCGACAGCCCCTTGACCACGAAGAAATCCAATAGGTCTGGCTTTTTATTTGGATCCGTGGGCCAGTAGGATGGTTCCCCGGACGAAATAGGATTGAGGTTATTTTCGTCAAGGCTTAGTTTTAGTTGCCTACCTCTGGTTGTCGTTAACCTGGAACCCCAGTATGTATTTTTGGCGTTCCAGTCTCCCCCAGCTACAAACTTTGCTGCTCCAAGTGTATCGAAGAACTCAGTGTAGTCTGTTGCGGTGATTGTATGTCTTGGTGGGCAGTATATGGCTGATAAATTCAATTGCCCACAGCGGCTTTCCACTGCAATTGTAGTGGCTTGGATGTAGTTTGTCTTAAATTCTGGTAGCAAATAATGTTTGATAGATTTTTTGATTACAACAGCTGCTCCTGCGTGACCAGTTCCGTCAGGATGATTAGTAACATAAACATTGCATCCCTTGATGTTGATTTTGCTTTTAATAGTACAGTGAGCCTCAGAGATAAGCACAACGTCAAGCTGGTTGTTATACATTAAAAGTTCCAATTCCACCTTGTTTGGGGCAAGTCCATTAATGTTCCAAGTGCCTACTCTCAGAGCAGTCATTTTGTAATTTTTCCAACTAGGGTAGCTATGAGGCTCATTAGAGTACTCATTTGTTGAAGGATCATCTCAAATTTCTCTGTTTGTTTGATTAGCAGCTCTTCTATTTTGCCATTAGTGCTGGTTGAAGTTGTTGGTTCATTTTGATTCTTTTTCAGTATATCCGAATAGAGGTGTTGATCGTGCTTTTCTTTAGGGTGTTGTGATTTAAAATCAATACAGGCATTTGTACTTGGTACTTGTCGTATTTTAGCACTAGAGGTTATCTTTCTGCCCATGCGTCTTTCTAGGATTTCTTTATAGACTTCGCAACCTTTGTAGTTCGCTGGATGATCACCTTGGCATAGGGCGCATTTCGCTGGTGTGTTCCGGTCTTTCTTTGGGCAGTCGGCAGTTTTATGTCCTTGGGCACATTTTACACAACGGTATGGCCTCATGCAATAGTTCTTGGAGTGGCCGTATTGCTGGCACCTTTGACATTGTGGCAACGTTGTTCTTTTCTTTGGATCTTCCACTATGACTGACTGGTGGTAGATGTGCTTGATCTCCTTGACAGCTGCGTTATTAACTCCTGGTTCTATATTAACAAAGAAAGTGGAGGTCGGTTTTTTGTCTGGTCCAAACTTGCAGTTTATAATTTCACCATGGACTTTATTGCCTGTGTTTTCAATTTCTTCTTTGATTGCGCTATGTGGAGTTGTGTGGTGTAGGTTTTTTATGACTACTCTGTAACAACGTTGGTCTTTTATGTTGAAGGTGTGCCCAATGAGGCCTTTGTTGCGAACAAGGGTGATGACGTTTTTGTACATTGGCGTATCTATGCAGTTTATTCTTAGTTGATTTCTGTTGACAATCTTTATAGTGTAGCAATCTTTATCTACTATGGACTCTAGGAGTTCTACAAGTTTGTTGACGTCTTCAATTCCATATAAGATTATTGGTGGTGGTTTACTGGGCCGTTTTTCAATAGGTATCTTTTTAGGTTCCTTAGGATCAACAGGTAGTTCAGCAAACCTATTACTTATTGCAATTCTTTCTGGGGAGGGTGACTGGAGTTTTTGTCGTTTTCGCTTCTGATTTCTGGATACGGGGATTCTTTGCCAGTCAGGTGGTTTTGGTGCAATAATGTCCGGGCTATCTGGGGATATTGGTGTGGCAGTTTCTATCTGGGATATGTTTCCCAGCGAGGAGCTTCTGGTTCTTGTAAACAGGCTAGGATGAAGGACCTGCTGAATAAATCGTTTTCCAGTAGTATTCACTGGTGCAGGGGCCTGGTTGCTCACTCCTACACAGTCTTCGGTAACAGATTTCACACCACAAGGCCCGGGTACCTCGTGGCGCCGGGGGTTAGCCGGATCGCATGACAGATCATTTTCGTAATTTTCCATTTTTCATAAAAAGAGGTTGGGTAGATAGTAGCAAATGTTCCCCAAGCATTTGCCCTCGGTCTTTTGGAGGATATTTAGTCGCTCATGGTCTCCGATGGCCAGTTTTATGGGTTAGTTAACCGCCGCCCATAGCTCGGCGTTGACGAATTTTATGGCTGGCCTATTTAGATGTTCTTGCGTAGGTTTCGTCGTTCACAGCCAACCCTCCTCTTTTCTCATTCGGGCTTGGGACCGACAATGGCAGAGTTAAGAGTTAAGTCTAAGATTTAAGATCAAAACAGACCTGATTCATGACCAAGATTCACCATAATATGCTCACATTTCTACTTGTTACCCTCCAACAATTTATTTTAAATTATTGGCCTATATTTTCACCCAAAAACATTACTGCAACACCTGAAATTTGTTTGCTGTGTCCAATAAATTCGACGGCAAATTGGATTTATTACGCACACTTCGAAAATTGAACGAGAAATGAATATAAATGGTGAATGAATGTAATGAAGATATCTCACTTTATTATCTCTCAAGTGAGAATTATATTTAAGACATAAATAAATTGTTTTATGATAATTGCATTCTTCTTTTTAGAATAAATTTGTATTACATATACAGTGTTACTATTAGGTACAATATACCTAATAGTAACACTATGGTATCTCTATTAGATACTAGGTACTAAGTCATTATAATAATAATAAAATAATAAAAAAATGGTTTATGCACTTAGGAAACAAAATACTACACTTGTGAAAAGTCGATTATACATTTACTTGTAATGCCTGCTCGTAAACAATAGGTAAAGCCCGAGAAAAGAACAGGCAATAAAAACTCGTGGCCATTCTTTTCAAATTGCCAATGTTTACAATGTTTCTCTGTTTATAAACTGTATATGCAGGTAAGATGCTGCCACCATTATATTAAACACAATATTAGAGGACTGATGAAAAAAGACCTCAATAATAATAGAAGAGTACACAAAATTGGGTACAGAGAGAGAGTCATATTTCGATATTAAGTAAAAGCACGTATATCGTTAAATACTAGGTTTACTATTTACGTAGCAAGTCGTTGGTAAATGTAATTTTATTATTAAAACATTTATTATTAAAATTTAGCATAATCTAGGTATTAACTATGATAGCTGGTAAATCTTGGTTTTGGGAATAAAACAAGGAGAACTTATCTACTTCTTATTTAAGAAAGCAGCTGGTTAATGCCAAAATGGCGTTACCAACCATTTATAACCGAATCAATTCGTTTAGGATAGAACTGTCACCTCATGCATACGAGAGTAACGAGCGTGCCGCAGCAGTGGTCGCCAAATAGCTGTAACAGCAAAACATCAAGCATATACTACAGATTACCCAGTTTAAACTTTTCGGACTTTTACCGGGGTTGGTTTTGTTGGTTAATCTTAATATTTACTGTACCTCAGGCTTTTACAGTAATTTATACATTTTATGGTGTATTCATAAAGGCTTAAAGGCATTACTCATTACAGCAGCACCGCTGCCACATAACACATAACTTGTAATAATTAATATTATGGGTTTAAATAATGTTCAGAATGTAAAATGCCTAGATTAAAGAGATGATTACGGCGACCCGACAACTATTTTACGTTGTCATTTTAAAATATACTTTAACACGCACTTTATAAAGTAGTATTTAAATTGCAAGTTATCTACTGTTTTGTAGCAGTGCTATAATGAGTGACGACGTGATGTCCATTAGTGCTTCTATACCCTTATCAGTACGTAGTACTATAAATGCAGGTAAAGTGAGTTAGTAATTATACATATTTTAATATCTACTAATATTTTTTTAATAATAATATGATTACAATAAATTAATAGTAAATATATTAATACAGTTGTAACTATTAATATATTTACTATTAGGGTCTTAAACGGCCCTCGCAATACGATCGAAACGTAAAAACAAAGATATTTAGATAGATAGATAAAATGAAGAGAAGGTTGGCAACCCCAGCCAATGTAAACATCGGCTCCGTATTTAAAATTTAAAATAAATAGTAAAAGTGAATTAATAACGTTGAAAGTGCTAGGAAAGTGATTTAAATAAACTAAAACATAAGTGATATCGTTTGTTAGAGTTTTTACATACTCTTTGAATTAGAAAACACATAAAAAATAAGTGCACAGTGATTGAGACAATAACTTTATAAACATATTTTTATCAAGGTTCAGTGAACAAAACATTAAAACTTATTAAGAACTACGCACATAGGCATCATAAAGTGCTTAAAAAGGCAACTACACAGTGACTAGCTTTATACAATTTAGAAAACTTTCGTTTTTTCTTTACCAAATTCAAATTCAAAACAATAACACAGTGCTACCAACATTACAGTGTCATATCTTAGATCACGTTCCATAACCTGCACTGCCTATAACTTTGGCATAGTTATTGAACTATCGTCGCGTTCCATACCTCAACGAATGCGTTCCATGCCATGCAAAAGTTGATTTTTGCCATATATTTTTATGCATTGCAATAATAATTTTATTAACTTCAAATAGCAATAATGGAGTATAGTGATGATTTACTCGATAGTGACGATAATGTCACTCGGAGAAAACGGTGTACTAACTTATCGCTTTCATCTGAATCCGATGATTCACTGAATACTTCCTCTTCGAATTTAAGTGTTAAGAGTCTAATAGACTTATCAACTCGTATACAGGGTGATGAAGTAATAAAATTACGCAAATTGATTGTAACCTTAAAAGATGAGTTACTAAGTGCTCATACGCAAGTTGATACACTGACATTAGAAAATTCAGCGCTAGAAAAACGATTACAGGAAGAAACACAAAAAAATGAGCGGCTTAAGATAATGTTTACTCAACTAAGTACTAAAAAAGTAAACATACCATCGACTAATTATAAAAAGGCGAAAAGAGGAACAAATAACCCACCATCTAAATTATCTGCAAAAAAACTAAATTTTGACTTAGAAGCTCATACTCCTAAGTACTCTCTTCAATTACACTCAGGGAAAGAACCCTATATTGGTCAAGAAACTGAAGTTGAACGAGTCAATCTCATAGGTAGTAATGAAGACGGAACAAGGTGCAGCGGTACCGGGAACATTGTATCATCTAATGTAGATAATGTCAAAATAGGAGGCATGAGTACAGGAAAAGATGTATCAGTAGATTTACCAACACAACAACAACCACAGACACAAGATGACCCCTTAAACCGTAGTCAAGAATATGGTAAAATATTTCTGTTATCAGATAATCAAGGAAATGGTATTGTTCAAAAGTTAATTAATAGCAAAAATAAAATAAATGGGGATTACAAAATACAATCATTTAGAAAACCAAATGCGAAAACTAAAGATGTCTTATTTAACTGTTGTAATATGGCTAAGAATTTATCAAAAAATGACAATGTAATTATAATGACAGGGAGCAATGACTCAAACCCAATTGAGCTTTTATCAGAGATATCTGTGGCGCTACATTTTCTTAAAAAGTGTAATGTGTTTATAGTAAATGTACTTAGTAACCCTTTTCTAAATGAATGGAAACTAAATTATGAGCTTAAATTACTAACACAAAATTATAAAAATTGTACATTTGTAGAAACTGGTGAAATGCAGGAAGTTGTTCAGCAAATTATTTACAAGATAAATTTTATTCAGTACAATAACCAGTTTCTTTCTTATAACAAACACACATTTAAAAAGGGTATCGACACTCATAAAGTAGTTTGTCATGATTTGCGCAAAAACTTTAGTCACCATGAAAACGCAGAGCCGAAGAAAGGTACAATTCCATATTATTTTCCATTTCTCAATAAATCTAAAGAAAAGTCAATAACTAAAAAACCTAGTTTTTTTCGTGAATAAATATTTATTTTCAATTTTTCACCAAAACATTGCTGGTGTTTTAAATAAAACACATGATTTAGAGGTAGCACTTCGCGAAATGCATGATTTAAATGAAAACGTTATAGCAGTATGTCTGAGCGAGCATTTTATAGTTAGAAATGAAGAAAAATACATAAATATACATAATTTTTACCTTGGCTCTATTTATTCAAGACAAGATCAACGACGTGGAGGCACGTGTATTTTGTGTAGAATGGGGTACGAAAGTACTGAACTAGATATGTTAAAAGAATTTGCTCTAGATAAACATTTTGAAGTTTGCGGTGTTGAAATAAAACTGTTAAATGTAATTATTATATCTATTTATAGAACTCCAAATTCAGATGTTAAAATTTTCTTTAATTCTCTTACCGATATTTTGTCAAAGCTTCAACACAAAAAATGTAAAATAGTTATTTGCGGCGATTTTAATATCGATTTACTATTGTCAGATAAAATTAGTACTACATATAAAGAGTTATTACTAAATTTTGGATTGCAATATCATATACATGAACCAACTAGACTTAATAAATGTATAGATAATATAATCAGCAATATAAATAATGCTACTGGTAAAACTTATAATTTATGTCTGTCCGACCATAACACAGCTCAAGTACTCACATTTGAACAGACAAAATCTAATAAAATAGGTAATGATCGCTACTTAATAACAATAAATGATTTAAATAAAGATAATGTCAAAAAATTCGTTAAACATATAAGCTGTCTAAGTTTTAGTGAAATTTATCGAACATCAAATGCTAATGAAGCCTTTGATAAGTTCCATGATTTACTGACTTTATTGTATAAACTTTGTTTCCCTTGTATCAGAATAAAAAATAAACATAATAGTAATAAACCGAAATGGATAACTCGTGGTATAAAAAATAGTTGTAACACTAAACGATCATTACGATATAAATATTACTTAAATAGAAACTGTGAAAATAAGAATAAGTATAAAGTGTATTCACAACTATTGCGAAGGTGTATGAATAACCTGCAAGCCTTATGTAACCAAAGACATATTGCCTCTTCTCAAAATAAAGCAAAAGCTACGTGGGATGTCGTAAGACGTAACACAGGTAACGAACCGCCTAAGGATTACATTACAACAATTATTGACAATGGAATAACACTAACAACTGGGTCTGACATTGCTAATAAATTTAATGAACACTTTGTTAATATGGCTAATAATAATTTTACAATTCTTGATGATAATATTTCTGACAGGCTTACTATAACATCAAACGATAAAAGTATTTTTATTGAACCAACCGATGCTTCTGAGATACATCGTATAATAATGGCATTAAAAAATACAAAATCGGCTGGTTATGATAATATCACAACAGAACTCATTAAGAATATATCTCAATATATATCAGTGCCACTAGCATATATTATTAATTTATCTTTAGAGCAGGGATGTTTTCCAGACAATTTAAAGCTTTCTTTGATAAAGCCACTGCACAAAAAAGGGTTGAAATCAGATGTTGATAATTACCGGCCTATTGCTATAACTCCGGTAATATCAAAAATTTTTGAAAGAGTCATGTACAGGCGAGTTCTGCACTTTTTAAATAAATATAATATTCTTGCTGAACAACAATGCGGGTTTAGGCAAAATAAATCAACTAGTTTGGCGATATTTACATTAGTTAAAGCAGTTATTACCAATATTAATAATAAAATGCCCACATGTGCATTATTTTTAGATTTAAGTAAGGCTTTTGACCGTGTTGATCACATCAAACTTTTAGATAAAATGGAAATTTACGGCATCAGGGGACCAGCAAAAGAATGGTTTCATTCATACCTAGTTGATAGAAAACAGATAACAAGGGTGGCAAGGTTTAATAAATTGCATAATAGCCTAGAAAGTTTTGATTCCGAAGCTAGAACGAATCACTGTGGAGTACCCCAAGGTAGTATTTTGGGGCCACTACTGTTCCTTCTCTTTATAAATGACTTGCCACAGTCAATTAAACATCAAAGTGTATTGTTCGCCGATGACACTACAATTATTATTAAGTGCAATAATATGCAAAATTATGAAATTGAAATTAATGAAACTTTAAACAATGTAATAAAATGGTTAAATACAAATAAATTAAAAATTAATACTTCCAAAACTAGCGTACTTCATTTCAAAACATTCAAAAGTAAACCTGTGCACGTTAATGTCAAATATAATAATGTTGCTATAGAACAAGTACGTAATATAAAGTTCCTCGGTGTAACTCTTGATGAGCATTTCACATGGAAGAATCACATTGCAATAATTGCAAAAAGAATCAATCAGTTCGTATTTGCCTTAAAAAAGGTTAAAAATATTACATCCAGGCATACTTCTATAACAGTTTATCACGCATACGTCTGCTCAGTAATCCGTTATGGCATAGTCGTGTGGGGTAACTCTTCTGAAATAGAGAGAATCTTTCTTGCACAATAGAAGTGTATTCGTGCTATGTTTGATATGCAGTGGTCCGATTCATGCAGGCCTATCTTCAAAGTGCATAATCTTCTCACAGTCCCATGTATTTATATTTACGAAGTAGCCAGGTTTTTAAGAACTAATCCTACACTATTTGAGCGTAAGGATAATCAAAATAAGAGGATAGTTACACATCTAGATTACGAAATGCCTATTCCTAGGTTAGAAGTCTTTCGACGGAACTGCGTTTATATGGCTCCCCTAATTTATAATTCTTTGCCTAAAGTTATTACCCAACTACCATTTAGAAAGTTTTCGCTAGAATTAAAGAAATGGTTGCTAAAAGAATGCTTTTATTCTATTGATGAGTTTTTAAAAAAATATCCTTGTAAGTTTTACAGGCATAGATGAATGAAATAAAAGTGTATAGATTGCGTAAGTGTATAAAGATGTTTAATCTTGGAATGCAGATTTTGTTCTATTGCATGCTTATACTGCCAAATATGTGAAACTTCTAATTTTTATAAGACCTCTGTACCTACCATATTTGATGCAATAAAGAAATTATTATTATTATTATTATTATATATAATTTTTTTACGCAATTAAGACGTAGTCGTAGCTTATAAAATTCTATAATGTGTACAAATCGCGAAAGTTTACGAACATATATATTGCAAACCAATATTGTCATTGTTTTACAAAAACCTTGATATTTGCATCTCTCTCTCTCTCATCTCTAGTCAGGCGAAGCATCACTCTCTAGAAAGAGTACTTACTTGTGGAAACGCACAAGTTTTTCACTCTTTCACGCTTTGCAATCAATATCATAGACGTGTAGACCAGGACTGCGCCATAACCTCACAAAACCACTGTCTAAAAAGACACAACGCTACTTTGTGGACAATACCTGTCAAAGAGACAGGGCCGCACGAGTTTTTTCTCTCTTTCCCGCTTTGCAGTAAATATTTACTTTTTATTTGAAAGGCATGGGACGGTCCAGGTCTATATGTCAATGTTTAGAACATTGTCAATCATGTTCAAATGAAATAAAATAATTTTGTTTTTTTTTATTCATAAACAAACTCATTACGTTAGTTGGGTTAACTAAATATTCGCCAAGTAGAGCAGATGTTTAGACCATCTATTACCTATAATGTAAATCCTATAATTCAGTTTTCTTGTAAAAATACTACTGAATACTTAAGAAAATAACATCTCAACTTTCAGCTTGAAGTTGGAAAACTTGGTAATGCGGTAATTTTACAAATGTACTCTAATTTGTCCCTCATTTCAGTAACGATCATTTAGTCTCAATTTACTGCATGAAATTGCTGTTATCGAAATAGTACACTATGCATATCTTACGTACTTTCATCAATGTTTCATTAATAATCACAGAGCACCTCAGGTTCTACATGACAAAGATTTTAATAGATAATAAAAAAATACTTACTTTTCGTCTACTTTTGGATGGCATTACAGAAATAAAACAAGAAATTCATAGATTACAAAAAGATTTTCTGTTAAAATTAGTCAAATATATTCTTATTTTTTTTTTCAAGCTGATAAACAACAGTAATTATAAATATACCAATTAATATAAACAAGTTTATTTAACGGAACTGTCTGAACTCTACCCAGCGTAATTTCCTCTTAATCGATTTCATTAAGATAATGTTAGCGATAATGAACGGGAAGTGTTCCTGGTCCCTAAAACTTCAGGGAAAAATAAATAATTCAACAGAAACACTCGGCCAACTAACCCAGATACGCAATTGGCAACTACTTATCCATGTTTATTTGATTACAAAAACTCAGCCAGCGCAGTCGGACTTCTCTAAGCAAATAAAATCACTGTTTATTATGAACTTATCCTTCGCAAAAACGTCGGAGTGGTTGGAACTCTTACGGAATGGAAATGCCAGGAACATGCGTTCCAATACTTTTTTAAAATAGAAACTGTGGCATAAAAACTGACCGCTAGAGAATTTAAAATAGTTTTTTTTTTGCTGTACGAATAAAGTTTACACTCGTACTAAAAACTGTATCATTAACTGTTTTCTGAATTATTGCATAACTAAAGCTCATTCGATTTTTAGGTTTCCGTAGCCAAAATGGCAAAACCCATGACGGACGGACATGGCGGAACCCAAGTTTCGCCATGTCCGTCCGTCCGTCAGTTCGTCCGTCCGCACCTTTGCTCAGAGACTGTCACTGCTAGGAGGCTGTAATTTTGCATGGATACACATATTACTTACGGCGACAAAGTGATTTTTTACTAGGGTACCTTCCCAATATGTAAAGCGGGGGTGTAAATTTTTTCTAACCTACCTCATCGTGGGGGGTATCATTAATGATACCTAGTCTAAAAATCGTCTTTTCAACAAAGACGATTTTTAGACTTAGGGATCCGTTTGTAATATATTAAGCTTTAAGCTGCACATTTTTGTTAGAATAAACTATTACAGCTAAGTAGGCTTTATAAGTTTACGAGTAACAGCTGCTCAAATGAGAAGTAAATTATATCTACGTAATGAAAAATATTATTAAGTAGATATAACGTTGTAAGTATGAAACAAAAACAATAGAATACCCACTTCTTAAGCCACATTATTTGGATGGGGGCGGGGTGTCTACGGAACCTTACAATGTGCGTGGCCCGACATGCACTTGCCCGGTTTTTTTTAATAATTAAATATACAAATGATTTGAAGTCTATCGACACAATCCAAATCTTTTCGACTATATCTACCGATGAACGCAATGATCATGTCTAATTATTGGTTATTATTACGAAAGATAATAAAACGCGCCAAATGCTGAACTAACCATGTGTCGTGTTAATAAATGGGTATGCTGCAATATTTTATTGTTATTTTTTTTTAAAGACGACTTCCGCAGTAGTGTACAGGCCCTGTGTCGCGGGGGATTTTACAAACATCCAAGTCACTGACACAAAGTCCACCACCTCTTGCGTAGCAGTCGGACACTCTCCCACCGCGCCACAGAGGCAGTCAAAATTATTAGTATCACTTATCGCTAATGCACTTCATAGTTCGCAATGAATGTGCATTTGCAGATTTATTGGCCCTAGAGAAAAAGAACCATAAAATAAATAATATCACAACAGTTATTTGTCACCATTACCGTAAATATAACTTAGAGCACCCAGTGAACAATGTGAAATTTATAGTCGGTGCGAAAATTATCGCGGCACTAACTTTTGTAAACGATATATTTTATTGCATTTCACTCAGGGGAAAGCATAAACAACTCAACACTATCATACATAAAATATTTTATAACTGTTGTAAACAATATATGAAAAAAATACTACCTATAAGTTTTTATTTTCCTTTGTAGCTGGTTCAGCTCATATCCCCTGGCCCGTGTGACCTTCATAACGGTGCTGTATTCAGGTTTACAATTTTTGGCCATTGTCATAGGCGTTTTCAATTTACATTGAGTTTTTGCTGTGCTTTTTTCGACCGTAAGGTTTCTGATACTGGTTTAGTTTTTCAAAAGTTTCTAATACTTTCTTTGGTAATTGTTGGAGTATTATCATGAAGGAAATACTTATCTAAAGGGAAAAATCTACGCTGAATTTATCAGTTTATTTGATTTTGATATACTTTGGAGGTCAAAGTTTCTCTTTCTACGACTTCTGAATATACGTCTGTGGTACTTGACAGCTCGCGTCAAATCCTGAATCGCGATATAGAAGTTTTCACAGCTGCTAAGTATATATACAAGTTCCCAACGTTAACCGTTGGGCCGCGGCCCGCCAGGCATGATCACTGTGCCTGGTCGGAGTATCCGCCCTTTGTGTTGGAGGGACTTAACACAACTTAACACGTCCACATAATCATGTACGTAAATAGATAGACCCCCAAAAGTAAACCAATCTTTGAAGGGATTTAATTGTTCAATATAATACTGTAGAAAGTGTATAAGTGTATATATATTATATATACATCTATCTACCCTACGTTGTCGTCTACGTATAGATGGCGTTTTTGTGCATCTCCAAATGGGTAGTAAAATACTAAAGCGCTATTAAAATTGTCTATTGGTATAAGGTACATTTGGATTGCTCAATGTATCAGTTCTAAATGCATTACGAAATTGTCGTAAAGTGCAAAATCCTTAAAGGTGGATTTTTACGAACCTTCCATTTGAACATTTTTCATGGTTTACAGATTTTACTGATGTCGTAAAACTGATCATTTAGAATCCACAATGTTATGATCGCAGCAAAGGAGTACTCTACTCGCAACAAAAGAGCAAGGCCTTCCTAAGACAATTTAGAATTTCTACCACCAAAATTTTGACTTTCAGCAACAAAATCATTTTGCACAAAACGTAAACGTAAAAACACTATCTCGAGTAATAGATGCTAGAACGATATCTTGACTTTCCATCTTTCGTCTAAAATATTGCTGATTTTTACAAGTGTGTAAAAAGATAAACATCATTGGAACTCATAATTCTTACTTTTTGTAATTTTTATACAAATTTATAACATATTAAAAGAAAAGGGGTCCCTGACTGAGTTGCAACATAACAGTTCGAATTATTTGTGAAATTAAGCATGTTGCCACTGTCGGTCCATAGACGGGTAACCGTTTTTGAAACAATTCTCACCTCTCTGTGCTCGGAGAGCACGTTAAGCTGTCGATCCTGCGCCCAATGTTTCTCTGGTCGTGTCCGATTTCCATCCCATTGGGCTATGAGAGTGACGGAATAGAGAGTGTACTTGTGTCTGCGCGTATGCATGCATAAGTAAATACTTGTGCACTATAACATCTCCTGCGCAGTTGGCTAGTCTCGAATGAGATTGGCCGCCGTAACCGACATCGGTTAGAATACCATTATGGAAAAAAAAATAGTCGCAGGACTCTTATTCATATTTTGTATACGTTTGTTACAGAATTGGATTTGGATTACCTGGAGCGAGGTGGAGGCGGTACCCTGACAGTGGGAGGCGCTCCAAGCTTGGAGCCAAGTCCCGACAGTCTCGACCTTGTCAAAGTGGTGCTGCTCGGTGCACCAGCTGTTGGCAAGACTAGTATCATACAGGTACTAGGAACACATTTTCATTAACAGACTAAAATACCTGATGAAATTTCCAAACTTTTTAAGGTCTACATGGTTTTAAAAAACATTGTTTAATAAAAAAACGTATTCAATTTGATCATTTTGTTCTGGATCCTAATTGTCTTCACCATTATAGTAGGTAGTTCTAGCCTCAGATTTAATATAAACAACCTACTAAACTTAATAACTATAAGGCATATTTTTTAACGCCCATCAAAAAGCTTATCACACAATAATTTATTTACATCAAAATACGATTACACAGCAAAAAATACTGATAGCGTAGATACAACATTAAATCTGAAGTCTATTATTTAAGCCTATATAGTTCTAACTTGCTTAATTGAAATGGTAGCTGTCATCTATATTTTGCTATCAGTGGATAGACATAAGAAAGTGATAGTTTTAGAGACGCAAAGTTTGAAAGTTTGGATACAGGAAGTCTCGTAATATTCATTTAAGCTTACAAACTTTACACTTTGTCACCACTTCATAATTATATAGGTATTACAAACTATTAACGTTTCTATATCCAATGTGACAGTCAAAACATCTCAAGCATTATCGTACACATATATAACTGTAACACAAACTAAGACAAATAAGAACAATGTCTAAAAAAATCTTCTTTCTACTTCATTAATTCTTCCAAGAAATTGTTTATTTTTTGTAAAAAATAATGCTAGCAGGTTCATTATAAGCATTACTGTCTACATTTCATTTAGGTAATTTCAATATTAATTAAAAACGATGATTATTAATTCTCATTCATTGTTATTACAATTGAACATAACGCATATACAAGAGCTTAACTAAGAACATATCAAGTTCAAGAGCCATTATCTTAATTGCAAACAAAGACGCACGTACAATATTGTATTAAGATGAGAATCAGTTGTATAATTGAATTGAAATCCATTACATGCATGATAAATAAACCACAATTATTGTACCTCTATTTGGGAATATTATGTTTGTTTATCTATCTAAAAATCGTGATTTATATACCTTTGAGTGTTTTATCAAGCTTCGCATTTGTCTATTTCATTATTTTTATGTCAAAAACAAACATGATTGTCCGTAACTACATTTTCTCCAACAAAAGCGACAATATTTGGTAACAAGAAAAAACATAACTGAATAAAAGATTTGTCACCATCAATAGAGCTTACATTTGGGCGACTCACTGAATTTTCCAAATAATTTGCTATGCGTCCGATTTTCGGAATTCAGGCGTGAAAAATGTATTTCGTGTTATGACAGTTTACATCAGTGCGATTACAAATGACCGGAATACAAATTCCGATCATATATATTGCATTTATAAAAGAAGTAGATAATTATTATAATCTAAACAGTAACTAAGAAAAGGCTGTAATAGAATGAAGGCTTATCTAAAATTGTGTAGTTTTATTTCAAATGTTATCGAAACATTTTTTATGAGTAGTTCTTATTCTGAAAAAATATATTTTATCCAATCGTTTTTATAAAATATGGTATTTGTTGAAACATAAACTAAATACTCATACATCAAACACTACATTCAGTATTTTTTATTTTATTTTACATAATAGACTATTATCCCACGCAAAATCATCTTCAGTTTAAATTGAAAATAAATTTGCGTATGAATGAGTTTGGAATTAAACTTATTCATATGTGTAATATAGTAGTTATTAAGAAACTTCTTTACTACACATAAGAATACGTTTCATTCCAAAACAATTTCGCGATGACAGATAAGATATAAAGGTCGTATCGCAATGTCAACCTTCATAAACGTTAACTGCACAATTACTGTGACACTGGATACTGCTCTAGGGTTCTACCAAATTGAGCTGAGTTATATCACTTATATCACTCATATTATATGGAAGGGCGGATCGTTAACTATCTAGGGCGCAGGTGTAAAACGACGGAATACGGAATGTGTAATTACTCTATTTGGTATTCCGGCTGCGTGTTATGTGTTAGATAATAGTTTTTATTGAAAACTTATATGGATGATTTGCTAGTTTCATCGTCACACGTAAGGCAACGTTGAAATTCCGTGACGTGCGTCTGAAATGTCTTTCTATTTAATAACCGTGTCATCTCGTTGCCTTCTCAAATTCTGTATGAGATGATATTATGATAATGCTTTCGGTCTAAGTAAGTTACACGAAATTGTCGGTTGCCTCAAAATTATTCGCTGTTGCTATTATTTCTAACTTCAGTGATACTATAGTTATTTTTTTGTCAGTGAATGTACTCTTGAAATGAAATGATTTATTTTGCAAGAATGTAGTACAAAGCAGGTGATAATAATTAAATATACGTCCAATACATTCTACCATATCAATGGTGTGCAAAAGAAGTAATTGTTATTATAGTACATTTTCGTTTATTGTGTCCTATTTTCGTAATCTGTAGGACACAATACATGTCCCAAACATGATGTATTATTGAAAATTAAATACAGATTAGAAACTAGTTTTTGGCTGTGATTCAGCCTGCGTGAATATTAGTTATCGAGATGAAAACTATCCTATGTCGTTTGTTGTGACTCAAACGTACATTTTCGTTTATTGTGTCCTATTTTCGTAATCTGTAGGACACAATAAATGTCCCAAACATGATGTATTATTGAAAATTAAATACAGATTAGAAACTAGTTTTTGGCTGTGATTCAGCCTGCGTGAATATTAGTTATCGAGATGAAAACTATCCTATGTCGTTTGTGGTGACTCAAATTAAAACTTAACAGACAGCATTTTATGTAAAATAGATATTACAAATTTACGTTAGAATTTATAATTATAATTCTTAGGCAGCTCGTTTCAGTTGTGTTGCCAGGACCTATAAAAAATGTTACAATATGTCGTTATAATAGAAAACAAACACACAAAGTTGATCGAGATTTCCACTTGGCACGATGGCAAACTGAAAATAATACGTCAAAGTGATTGATTACGTATCTTAGCCGCTTTTCCTCGCATTTCTGTTATTATTATGTAAGTGACGTTGCTAATACACGGTTACGCCTAAAATATTACGTTCTGTTTCATATTATATTTTATGCTTGTCATTTTGTGATATCATGATTAATTTGCGTATAATCTAGGTTTAGTGAAGAATAGGTTTTATTTACTTAATAAATTTATACCCGGGCGTGTTCTTTATTCAGAAAAAAAATACCACGGTAACAAAGCAAATGGTAAAAGGTTTAACGTATTTTACCTCTTCACTGAAATAATATTTTTAATGAAAACGCTAGATTCGATGCGTCGGTGGAAACAGTCGGATCGTATGAAGATCATTCCTGTTTTCATAAAAACACGATTATGGGTGCCGTCAACAAATTATACCTCGTTTGTTATTAATATAATAATGTAATCATCCATCATTGTGTTACTCAAGGATAAATAACACCACTAACGGTTTGAAATAAACAAATAAATGACGAAAATATATCTATTTGTGTAAAAGATTAAATGACAAGAGACTTGGATAAGTTAGTTGACTATTCCGGTTGGAAACCCAGTTTCTGATACGCTGCACGGTGGATCAGACCGGAATAGAAATTGTAATAAAATAAAACTGGTCCTTTATATTTTATAATATTAAAATAGTATACAAATAAATTTTAAATAGTTACCTATTGATAGTTTTTTGGGACAGTCAGCAACAAAATTAAATGCAGGGTAATACCCATGTTCGTAATTATTATTGTAATAGAAACGTTTATTTTTACCTGCAAAAATATGAAGCTAGTCATCTTTTCATAGTTTTGCAGATAATTTGGGTTGGCTCTATAGTAATAGGGTATCCGACCGGAATATTTTTTTAAAGTTTATTTGCGATAGCTTGCATGGTGGATCAGACCGGAAAAAAAAAATATAACATAAAACTGATCCCCCAGGGTATCGAAACGGGGTATCCGACCGGAATATTTTTTTAAAGTTTATTTGCGATAGCTTGCATGGTGGATCAGACCGGAAAAGAAAATATTATAAAATAAAACTGATCCCCCAGGGTATCGAAACGGGGTATCCGACCGGAATAATTGTTTTTCATAAGCAAGTCTCATGTCATTTTATCTCAACATGTCGTCTTCGTGTGAATTCCCTTAAGAGGAGTATGAATTCAATAAGACACTGTGTTCAATTAGATGCATTGAACGATACAAGAATATAGATAATGTTTAACGAGGATTAACGGCCCAATAAAAATTCCCTGAATATTTTATATTTTAAAACGCCTCCTGTTTCTTCTTAAACTTAATTGAAGCGTTTAGTTTCATCTCAGATTATGAGACTAATAATGGTCTATGTTAAGGATTCTTACAGAACTTAGGTAGGTATCTCTTGAATTTGAGTATGATAACAACTATCTATAACTCAAGACATGGGCTAAAAACATAACACTTCTTTTGCTTTCGCCCTGTAGTTGAGTAAATGTGACATTTAAAATATTTTTTTAATGAAAAAAATCAATGCTTAGTGATAAATGCTGATTTCGATTTTTTTTTTGTTGATAAATGATTAAACACACTTTTTTATTATAAGTAATTATTATGCCCATTTTTGATGTATTACCATAATTAGATTCATATAGTATCCGTATTCTAAATCTTATCTGCTAAAATTAATCATGGTTACATTACCAAGTCCCCCACATAAAAATAAAATCAAACTTTTAAAAGAGACAAAGATTATAATAAAGTAGAGTATTTAAGAAGATTTATGTTAAGTAGACGGTTTATTTATAGTTTGAGTGAACCAATCCTGTCATAAAATGATTCTGCCAAATCCAATTTTTGTCTAATCAAGTTTCTGCCTTATCCGAAATTTGCCAAACACCGAGTAAGAAACAACCTCTCCAAAATAATTTTCTGAGCCCAGAAATACTAAATAAACCAAATAATGATTCGGGAATGCGAGAACTGAAGGGAAGGCCTTTCACCACTGTGACATAATAGACACATAACAAAGCCAAATTCACAGGATATTACGAGCTCCTGCCATACAAATAAGACAAATTTATGTCCCAATTTCCTCTCTCACTATGTCATCAAAAACTAACGTATGCAATACGCCATTTGCAACAATACATGTTTGTGTGACTCATCCAATATTCTATGAATATTTTATGTGCTATGTGCTGTTTTCATACCGAAGAGTTTGGATGGAATGGTTTTCACAGGATTGATAACTATTTCTATAGAGTTGATACAGCTAGAGCAGCAGTTTTTTTTAATGTACATCTTTTTTAATATTATAAATGTTGCCATTGCGTAGGCCGGTATGATTGTTTTCTTTTTAACACGCCTTTATTAGCTACGTACATACGAGTATGTAACAGAATCTTTGAACGTATTTTGTACCCACTTCATAACGACGGATTTAATTGAAACTTCGCATACTTATCAAGGACCAATAATAATACAATCCGATAAAAAGGAATTTATGAAAATATATAATATAATACTCCGCCAGTTGTGAAGTAACATGTGTGGAATTTCGTATTTGGCTTTAAAATAAATAAAACATATTTCGGCGTTTTTGAAAAATCAATCCCAAGAGGGTGAAATAAGGGTTATTCAAAAATAAAAAAATAGTTTGAGAAACTAAAAAAAACACGCTTTTGTAGATAGGTGTACTAAAAAGTAAAAAATATTTTCGTATTTTTCATAAAAAATCAAATTCGGAAGATCAGGGCTAAACGGAGGATGCATCAACACATTCCAGCCAAGCTCTCTCAATTTTTCTGAGTGGTTATATATGAGCTCGGTCTGCCGTTATCATGATGAAACATCACGCCCTTTCTGTTCACCGGCTCTGGCCGGTTGTTCTCAATGGCTTCTTTTAACCTCATCAGTTGCTTACAGCAAAACTCAGTATCGATAGTTTTACCCGGCGGCAAAAACTCATGGTTCCTTTTCAAACCCCTGATACCCCACATCACTCCGAGTCAGGCCGAGCTTTGTCACGGTCTGTGGGGCTTGTCCATGCTTCGAACACAATCTTTTTCGGACATTCTTATCGTAAGTGACCCATTTTTTGTCACCCGGAATCAACCGTTTAAGGAATGGTTAAACGGTTGATTCCGGGTGACGAAATTGTTACGTTTAAACAAAGAATCGCAAATGGAAACACGTGTCATAAAGTTTCTCTCAGTGAGATCATGTGGTACCCAAATATCAAGTTTTTTCTTGTACCCAGACTTTTTTAAATGACGTAAAACTGTTTTGTGATCAACATCCAGTTATTCAGAAATATCGTAACTACTAATAAGTCGATCTTGCTCCACTTAATCAAAGATGGCACTGATTTTATCCGTGACAGGGCGCCCAGCTCATCGTTCACACTTAAAATTTCCAGACTTGAAATGCCTGAACCACATTTGTGCTACTTGTATTGATACCGCATTAGGTCCGAAAGCCGCACAAATTTTGTTCGCGGCGTTCATCGCATTTTTACCTTTTCTGTAATAAAACTATATAATGTACGGAATTTCTTCGTCACATACGTTCAATTTGATTGTTTAAAAACAATTGAAGAAAGGCGGGAACTAGTTTTTTTAAATTTATTACATCTTCACAATGTCAACATGTAATGTTATTAAAACTAGCCAATTAGATTCAGTACAATCAAAGAGGTTTGATTACTAACACAATATTCAAAACACCAAAATACTTTTCCCCCTACCTATTAAATAAATATCGTCACAAGCACCCCACGCTGTTTTACGATAAACAGTTTGTTAATAACTCATTTTATTTTATACTTTTTAGTACAGCTATTTACAAAAGCATGTGTTTTTAGTTTTTAGACTATGTTTTGAAATGTCTAGACTTTATGGAAATTTAGTTAGTTTTAATTTGTTATTTTTTAAAACAGTTCCCGTTCTAAGAAACAAGTCCAGTAGCTCCTTTGGCTTGAGTTTCTTAAAATATTTTCTTATCCTTGATCTACATCAGAAAATAAACCTTTCTGTAAGATTTCAGCTCTTAAAGTCTAAGGTTTTTTAAGCTGGGCGAAATTTTATATATAAGATAACTTATAAAAAACATGGCTTTAAGATTTTCGGTATTATTATATAATATTAGCATCAGGTAATTAGTCATATACCTATTTTAAAGAAACTTTTTAAAACAAGCTTACACAGTAAATAGTGAAAAATTTAAACAGTAAACAAAATGTTGCACAACAAGTAACAAAGTCCGCACCAACCAGGATTGCTCATTACAAACTTCTATCATTTAAATATACTAGCGTATGAACAAGTTTTATACACGCGGGTACAAAGTTAGCATAAATACAGGTTTATATTTCCGAACTAACTGTCGTGAAAACCGGAAAACAAGTAGTATCATTTATTTGTGTAGGCGTGGTTTCAGTTTTACTTTGTATATTACTGCATATTACTTTATTTCAGTAATTGGAAATGATGTAACTTATTTAAAAAACACAAGCTTTTAAATCCATTGTCATCAGAACTGAGCAAACCTGCACAATTTCAGATCCATATAGAATAAAAGGAAATGTTCAAAACTCAGTTGCAAAATTTGTCGAAACATACTAACACGTGAACTTAAACAAAAGTTTGTAATAACACCCTAATACCAAACAATAACAACAATTGTGAAGAAAATATTTTACACTCCGCTACAAAAACAACAAAAATTGCGGGCGGGTATGACGAATTAGAGGCCATTTTTCTAAAATGTTGATTATTTGATAAAGACGATTATTTTTAAAATACATAGTACCTACTGACGACGCCAAAGAATCTTCATTCGTGTTCTGAAAACTTGAGTTCACACGGTATCGTCACCTAGCGTTCTAGAAAATCCATATATTACAAGTACCTCGGCGACAATTTCACTGACGTCAGACATCTCCCGATAACGACATATCCGGCAGGGCTGTTACCGTGATAAATGAATCGAGACCCTTACCCGACTTAACCCAGATAACATGTTTTTAAAATACATTTTTCCTTCTTTGCAGCAATTCGTCTGGAGTGATTTCTCAGAAGAATACATACCTACAGATCGAAAACATACATTCTATCCATCGGTGATTATCAACGAGCACCTGTATGAAGTCAAAATTACAGACGTTCCGGTAATACCTTATTTTCCAATAAATTCCTATTACGAATGGGCTCATTACAGATTCTACGGACTCAGAAGTGCTACAGCTTACATTCTAGTCTTCGATTTGTCAAACGTCGAAACTTTTCAGTACATACGAACTTTGAGAGATCAAATGGTCGAAAGCCGAGACATGAGGAATGTTCCAGTGTTAGTTGTGGGCAATAAACAAGACCTTCTTTGTAGTAACACTCCGTCCGCAGCGAGTGGACTACAACAATTAGCTATAGCTGAAAGTGCTTGCGGAGATTCCAGAGAGAAGAGAAGAAACATTGTAAATTTAGTACGTAAACATTGGAAGTGCGGTTACGTAGAGTGTTCTGCTAAGTATAATTGGCGTGTGATAGCTGTATTTAAAGAACTGATGGAGATGATTGATGCGTTAGAATGGAGTGGAGGAGGAAGAAATGCTGAACCTCCCCCTGATTCCACAGCAGGTGGCGGATCAGGCTCACATGAAAACCGTTGCGTGATTGCTTAGCACAGTTAATTCTTTCGTACATTTTAACAGCAATGAAATTTAATACAGTATCAAGGTTACGTTCTATCATAAATCTTTGTTAATCTTGGTTAATTTAATTAAGCAAGCGGAGCTATGAAATCCGAGCAGGCTATTTATCCGTCTTAAGGTTATCTAATTGATCGTTAGCATTCTATGCTTCTTTTCAAAAGATTTTATCAATTTAGAAAGTTGCATTTGCACAAGTTTCCCTATAACCCAATCTAACTTAATTAAATTGGATCCAATATATCATCCAGCTCCAGATAAAAATTTGAACGCTTTTAAGAAAGAAGAAAGAAAAAAGTTTGTAAGAATTCTAGTATGCATTTTATATGTTTATTTCGCATTGTTCGACAAGGCCTACAGGGGTATGTAAACCTTTCTCGCTAAATAAGCGTTACAACTTACACAGGCAAAAGGATGGTTTACAGTAACATACATTCAAAACCTGTCTCCTGTGGAAAGGGGAGTAAGTTAACTCTTTTTTTCACGTGTAGGTATATAATATCGTATTTTTTGCTCAAGGATAAAAGTCAAAACATATAAGGATACTAATGGTCATTTCCTAATAATCCGTTATATTGGCTGTCATTTCTAACAAAACTATGTCCACATCTACTGATATTAACAATTTATGAATCACATTTTCTTGTTGTTGGATAAATATTCTTCTTAACCTAAATGGATTGTCGGTAACAAATGATTATACCATATTACCAAATTCTGTATTATTACCATTATAAAATCAATTATATACACATCAATTGATTGATCTGTTTCAAATTATACCAATGACAGAACCTGTAAAATTAATTGAATCACGCTATTCATAACGGTAATGAGTATTGGATGGATGATATCCATTAAATCCGTGTTTGATTGAACATATAGACATGTAATATACGTTTTAATTAGATTGTAAACATTTGTAGAATTACAGGTTTCAAATTACATTTGATACGTTTTATTGATTCGTACAGTTAACAATTACCTTCTATTTTGAGGCTAGATATGTTTTCAAGGTCGAATTGGTTATTTTGCCGACCATAAACATGCCTAATAAAATATGTAACAGCTTGCTATTGAGTTGAAATGGAAGTGCATCCCTTAGGAATCAAATTCAATTCCGAGATAGAATCTATTTATCGTGTTGGTCTGAGGTTTCAATAACATCTTTGCTCGAATTTGTTTTGATCGTCTCTTTGCTTTTGCAGTAAAAATGGAAAATGTGTTCGAATTCGCCGTTCTTAGTGATTTTATTTATTCTATATTTACACGACTGTCTCAAAGAGAAGGAGTGCCTACTGTTTTAGGGGTTCATCTATTTCTTTAATAGTACACCTAAACGATGACAGAGGTGTTGTTAGAATTATAGATTTCTGGCAACATAGGCTGATTACAGTACCACCCAAATTATAAAACCATAGATTGGGCGGGTAAGCAGTTTCGTATTAGTCACAAAGCCAGGCGTGTTTTCTTTTAATTAAGTTCTTGTTACTGCTAGAAAGAGAAAATCATATTGTGATTTTTTTTGTGGTATTACTTGGAGACGCAGTATTTGAATTATCGTTATCAATTCTGTTATCCTAAAGTTTGTTGATAATATTTTTGTAATACTCACTAATCCCTTCTAACAATATGTAAGCTTTAAATTATATTCGTGTATTAGATTTGTTTCAGGGTACTTTTACACTTTTCTACTAACACTTCTACTTGTAGCTACTGTTTAGAAACTTGACTTAATTGGTAAGTTGTGAATACTGAATGTGAATTTCGAATAGGTTTTAAAATGTTACTTCTTTGTTGTTCATTTAAAAAATAAAAATATTTTCTTTGGGTCCTTTACCTTTATCTTTTTAATTCTAGTTAATTTTAGTTTTGGGTTCGTCATTAATGTAATACGTTGGTTGTAATATATTATTTTGATTATCATTTGTAAAAGAAACATTATATTTTCTTTGGGTCCTTTACCTTTATCTTTTTAATTCTAGTTAATTTTAGTTTTGGGTTCGTCATTAATGTAATACGTTGGTTGTAATATATTATTTTGATTATCATTTGTAAAAGAAACTGTACGTGGGCTTTCACACAAATCTATTAGACTTAGAAAATTACTCTGTGTTGTGCTTTTTATCCTACGTGCTTCCTACATCGTTGTTTATAGGAATTTCTTTGATAGTATTAGTATCAATACAGATTGTGAAAAATAAATCTATTTACAATTCGTTGCAATTCGATAGTTAATAGAATATTTTGTAAAGATTTATAGAATTTAAAGCGTTCGCTTTAAATTCTGAATTAAGAGACATTATTATGGAGTTCAAAGTAATTTAGATTCAGACAAACGTACCTTCGGGCTTTAGTTCTAAAACTAATTGTTTGACTACTACTAAACCAATATCAGATGTATTTCAAAAAGTAGAAGTAGAAATTCTTCATGCAATACAGCTTTTGAAAAAGAATAAATATAATAACGTTTCTTGTTCGTACGTATTTAATATCATTTTCAATACAATTGTATATTGCTGTGTGAAATAATTATAAATAGTGACTAGTTATTTATTGTTAACTATTATAATATTAGAAACTAATAATATAAACAGTATCAAAGTGTATCTACCATTTTTTGAATTCCCTGAATTTTTTAGGACCATTCAAGCAATTTTTTTATATTTCTTTTCTGAATTAGTGTTTTTTATTCATCCGAACATTCTTAGATGCCAAAAATTTGTAAATTGCAGTGTAACCCTACATGTAAGTAAGTTATTTTAGGTGATCGTTATACAAATGTTACACGGTGCAATAAAACGTTGTGAGCGATTTTAATACTTACAGTTTTATTTTACCAACTACCTCCCAATAGATACCCCATCAAATGTAGATAGTATCGGTAAAATCGGTAGTCCCTACTATAACTAGGTATTTATACAGAGAGATTTTAACTAATAATGCAAACGTTAACTGTCCATCACGTTTCGATAACCGTCGATAGATAGAAAAACAATATTTTTTTTTACAAGTATTTGTTTTGCAACTAAAGTTTTCACTGCCTCTGTGGCGCGGTGGGAGTGTGTCCGACTGCTACACAAGAGGTTGTAGGTTTGAATTGGGTGTACTTTGTGTCCGTGACTTGTATGTTTGTAACGTCCCCCGTGACGCAGGGCTTGAACCGTAATGCGGGAAACGTCTTTAAAAAAACAAAAAGTTAGATATTTTAAAATACAGTTAACGGTAGATAACTTATTGAGACCGGCCGTTAATATATCTCTCGCCTGGAAAAATGTTCCGACGTACTAGAAAGAGATAGATGGTACAAAACTAAATCAAAATCAAATATTTGGACTTCAAGTAAGTAAGTAGTGTGAACTTCATTTTCATTACAATTTCAATTTGAAACCTTACATTCACAGCTACCTAAAGTTATCACTTAATTATGAATACCATGATAAAAAAATAATAGTACCTACCTAAGCAAGTGGCTACGACGCAAAGTATTTATCTTTGTGTCCTGCGATTGTTTTTAAACCAACATTGTACCAGACATTGGTTAGTCGATGCCCGTTAAACTATCCGTGAAGTCAATTACCTATAGGATTGTAGAGGTCGTTGAGTGCAACCCTCAGTTAACAGCTTAAACTCGAACATATCGGCACTCCACACTTGGGAATAAGCTGACATTAAGTAGGTATTCGAAATGTGAAAACGGTCGCAGCAGACGACATTTTCACAATGTCTTATACCAAAGTGCTTTGCTACCGAGTGTCTTTAAAAATAAGTGACTTTTAACCCACTGCAACTGTGGTGACTTTTCACAATTCTGCTGACGTGGTAGACTCGTAGACACCAATTTGACAAATAAAGACAATAATAATAATTATAGAATTTTATAAGCTAATAGTCTTAATCGCGTAAATATTTTATTTTAATTATTAAATACCTTTGTTTTATTGCACTACGTTTCGACCGAACAAAAATTACAGGCCAGTGTGCAGATATCCATAGTTGTTGTGTGTCGAAGTACCGACAGTTCGGTAATAGTGAGTGATAAAAATCAAGCCAGCGTAGTTACTGAAACTCGCTTCACGGAAGCGACGCTGACCTGAACCAGTCTACCCGTGACCACGGCCGTTGCAGTACCGTCGAAACGTCGGGTGAATATTACAAAAGTATATTAAGTGTGTTATATTTACGTGATTAAGACCCGTAGCTTAAGAAATTTTATAATGTGTACAAATTCCAAAAGTTTACGAACATATGTTTATAACATTCGTTAAGTTGACCCGCGCAACTTTGTCTGCGTAAAATTTCCCCGTATTTACAACATTTTTCATTGCTGCTCCGCTTATTGGTCGTAGCGTAATGTTATATAGCCTATAGCTTTCCTCGATAAATGCGCTATCAAACAGTTAAATAATTTTTCAATTTGAACCCGTAGGTCCTAAGATTATCGCGTTCAAACAAACAAACTCTTCAGCTTTATAATATTTTTCATACATGTTTTTGTGAATTGCGGTATCCAGAGGACTTCCACAACAGTAGCAGACCGTTAAAATGAATAAGCTGCTAGCCATTAACACAAAAATAATGCATACCTTAAAAAGGACAAAGTTATAGTTCTCAAGTTCAATAATATTAACATCGTCGTTAAACATATAACTTACCTGCTACTACCACTACTAGGGTAAATAAAACGATCGTTTATACCTGTGAGAGTAATAAATGCAAGAAACTGAAGACAGACGAGCAATGAAGAAAGATGCGACGCTAACTGATGAGGTAAAAGAACAAGAGGGTTTATTTGAGAGAACAGTTTTATTAATTGGTAATATTACTTTTCGTAATTGTTAAAGCATTTTAATGCTCATTTCGTCTCAGCCACGTTGTCGCATCTGTCCGTCCGCAGCTTAGCTCAGAGACTGTTAGTGCTACAAGGCTATATTTTGCATAGATACACATATAACTCACGCCGACAAAGTGAAAGAATAAAATATTGAAAAACATATGTTTGAAGGTAACTCCCCTATATGTCACAGGCATTTTACTCAAAGACTACTCCATGAATATTGATGAAATTTAGTAAAAAGGTGTCTTGTAGTAGCCGCTACTTAGTTTGATAGCTAAATAATAAAAATAAATATTTTTAGGGGGGGCACTCCATACATGTAACAGAACAAGATTTTTTTTTTTCAGCAAACATTAAGGTGTGGCATCACTCGACAAGTCTTAAATAAACATTTTAAGGTTTTTAGGAAACTTTTTGGATTGAGTGAATATTTTTGGAAATAATCGCTCCGAAAGTTGCATAAATTGTGTCCTTAAAAAAATAGGGGGCTAAGTTTTGAACTGTGTGACCATAATATAGGAAAAAAAAATCACAAAGATAAGCACTATATCTTTGTGATTTTTTTTATGTTTTTTGGTAAATAAGCACTTTAAGTTAAAATTATTTTGGACATAGTCGGATATACCGTCATTGAGTTATTGCTGAAAAACTGCGCTTCTCAACAATAGGGCGTCAGTGCTATGAACATACGCTCTTCTGCTGATGCAATTATTCAAGGCTGGGGAACCCTACACTGAGCACGGTCTGACTTACTCTTGCCGGTTATTTTATACATACATAAAAAATAAATGTATGTTGAAACTGAACATTACTTTTCAACGTCATTAAAACAATTACAAGTTCCTCGGAGAGCCAGTAAACGGCGGGACGATTGCCGAAAATCGTATCACGTGGAGGCTAAATTCGACATAAGCAGACATGTCTAGCTGCCGGAGTTGGTACGGCTTACGGCCGGTACCCTAAGATCGGGGGTTCAAATCCTACCAGAGACTATTTTTTCCTTAATACATACAATTATGAATATAATGTTTATAAATTGGTACCTAATATGTTCAAATTTTACTTGCAATCAGCAATTTGACTTTCAAGTGTAATTGAGATAAAATTACATTTTATAAAATTAGATACACTATAGGTATACGGGTCTACCCGTGACCACGGCTAAGGAAGTTTACCTTAAATTATTCACGCGATTAAGACTCGTAGTATATTTAATTTTATTATGCGTACAAATCGCGAAAGTTTATCAAAATTCAACACCACTAATTCAATTTTATTTTCTCCTAAAGAAATACATTCCTGTCCATCCAAAGAATGTCTGGAAGTGACATGTCTAAGTCCATTGTGCAGGAGCTATGGCCTGATATTATAATTTTAATAATTTGATGTGTGGTGCGTAATAAGGAATTTTGTAGAGATACCTTTTTTATATATTTTATGGCAATCTAAAAAATAATATCTTATTAAATGGCATCCACGCTGAAACGCTCTGCTGTACACAGTAAAAAAACATAACAAAAATAAAAATATACACTTTTTAACCGCCTTCAAAATAAGCTGGGTCTCTGTTAGACCCATTTGTGTAAGTATATATGTTCTCAATTTTCTCGATAGCTCGTGACCCAATATAGATTAAGTTTTCGCTATTCGACTGCTTATTTTTCTGGAAAGGTTTTAGTGTATAAAACGTTATCCTAGCTTATAAAACACCAAAGATATAGATAAAAACATGGGAGTGTATCAACAAAATTTGCATTCTGTGATGTGCTTGATATTTGTTTTTCCTTGCAGGCGTTCTTTTTTCTTAAAAAGTTATTATAGAAGCAATAAACATAACTAAGTAAAAACATAAATCCAGACACCATTCTAACATCCTATTAAAATTATTAAAGTGTTTAAAGGAACCTAACACTTTAGCTTAATAGAAAACTCTAAAAATAATTTAAGTAGACATTTTTTTAAGATTTTCCTACTGTGACCGCATCGTATAAATAACTCGTTATTAACGGGTTTCCCATTTCTTTTTACGTGCAGAATAAAAGGCCTGAGTGCTCTTTCTTTTTTGTTTGCACAATCATTAATTTAAGTAAGCTGTTTCAGCGATGTTGGTCCAATTTAGTGGCAATGTTTTTACAAGCGAATGTTTTCAGGACATTTTTGGTATTTAGAACACTTATGAACAAAATAAGTATTATAAAAATCCAGGTATTTGCCGTCATTAAATGTGTAACTACCTATAATTTAAGAGTTTGAAAAGTTTTCACTAGAAACTAATTATCTACTCTTACCTTGGCAAGAGTTGTAGTACACCAATGACGTGCCAAGTCAGAGCGCGCTTCGAAGCACATTTGGGTCCTAATTACAGCTTGAATTTTACAGTTCTGTAGATACTGAAATCTACAATAGTAATATTTCAAACTATCCTCATTAATAAGTGGGAGAATTTGCTTTGGTAACTGTCGAAGCTTAAACGCTCATCGAACACAAATGAGAATCGTACAGAATGACATCCTGCCTGTGCTAAATTCCGAAAATGTTTTTTTTTCATATGCTATTTGCGGTTTTGCGCGCACATTGACGTCATTCTATTCGATTGGCGTTTATGCCACTTATCGTGAGGGGTGGGTGTGAATTAAAATCACACTACAATAAAAAGTAACGTGTCTACCACATTGTAGGTAAAAACCTACCTTAGTATGAGTCCAGATGTGAGTTATTCACAAATAAAAACAGCTCAACAAGCAGTGAAAAAAATTACGTACAGGTTTTATAAGAAAATCTATCGAAAACCTTTTATTTTTCTTCGATATCTCAAATTTGTGTGTAAAAGTCAATTCATTGTGACAACAATCAATAGGTTCGACTCAACAGCAACTTACATCATACTAGATTGCAAAGTAATAGCTGAAGCAGAGAAAGGAACAAGGCAATGACAACCTCACTGCTATTTGTAACAGCAATTGTCAATTGTTACAATGTTTTTTTTAAGAATTGTATTTATTTAACTTGTTTATTTGCAGAATGTATCACAATTTTCAATTTTAGAGATAATACGATAACGTATCCCGTTCTGTCATTGAACTTCATCAATATGTTAGAAGGTAATATGAATGGGTATGAGCACAAAATACAGAGATCACAGAAGGTACCATACGTACCTCACTTGATCCACACAAACCTATGAATAGTCCAAGTACAATGAACGACATATAACTCCAGATCTCTCTAGGGACCATTTGTTTATTACCTACGTAAAACGGTTTTAGACAGTTTTTGACCCTCTCCTCATGTAAAAATAAGAGTCGACCGACACCCTGCCCCCCTGTTTAATATTTATAACGTAAGAATCTTAAAAGGAAAAAAAACGAGTATCGTTTGAGCTGTTTCCATTTTTAGAAACTTTTATTTAGCTTGCAATGTTTGTATGTTCGGAACGAATCTTCGAAGCTAAATTATAACCACTTCCCTTTGTCCGAATGGGCTGGATGCGAGAAGCCGAAGATAGAACAAAGTGGCGTGCAATTGGAGAGGCCTATGTCCAGCAGTGGACTGCGATAGGCTGATGATGATTGGGCTTAATTTTTTTTTTATTGCCTATGGTCGGCAGCACACGTACGTGGAAAAAAAGAACGCCGGAATCGATCCGTATAGGACCGCATTGTTTCCAGGTGGAATGGATGAACCCTACTACGATGTCGAGTGGTGCGGTGGTAGAAAGGTGACAGTGGCACAATGTCAAACAGTCCCTCAAAACACTCCCCGTTGAACAGACGGTAGAGTACGCAAAGTGCACCAAAGTCACGCTGTAAAGACTCCAGTCTGTCCGTGAGATTGGGGTCATCAACGATCCAAACAGCTCGCCTTTGGAGGGAGTCAAATGGATCGAGCAAGTGTTTGGGGGCACCCGCCCAGAGATGAGAGCAGTACTCCACGTGCGGTCGGACCTGCGCTTTATAAAGCACAAGTCAAGTTTGGTGTACATATTTATTTTTGGTTACTTTATAATAATATGATACTATGAAGCTGTTCTGATGATGGAGCCGGAAAACAGACACATGAACTTCTTAACTAAACTAAAGTTTGAGCTCATTTGTTTTATCTTAGTGAGTACTTTAGTGCTGCACGATATCTAAGGTCTGATGATGGAGTCGGAAGGTAAGCACTTCTGAATTAAACAAGATAAACCCATCAACTTTGGGCTCGATTGGTTCGTCTTGAGAAGTACTTTTTTGAACGCCAAATCTACTCATAAAAGAAAGGCTTCTTAAAGCTTTATTTAAAAATGTTTATTTTACAATTAACTTATGTATTATTTTTCAAAGAAACAATTTTAGGAACATCAAGATTCTATCCCAGCCCTTTGTAGGAATAAATATGATATAGTGACCCCCCCCCCCCATCGTGAAGGTGTGAAGAATCGTGTCCGTGAGCATTGTTTCGACTCCACTCTTTATAAAGGTTGCCTTTCGTACTCTCGCTATTTTGTGATACGAGTTTGTGAGTTGGGGGTCATATATGTTCGCTATAATAGTCGATTTATTGTAATCGATTGAATCGAACGTCGCATTACTACGTCAGGGTAGAGACACCTGTCAAAAATGTCACCTCTCATTCTCTTGTAAATGTGGGTTTGGTTGGGTTAATGGCTGACCGCGTTCGAATTCTTGTTTTAATTGATTTATATGATAATTTGATGAACCTGGCTCTTGGGTGATGGACAAGGAAGGCTATATAATATAACGCTACGACCAATAGGAGCTGAGCGTCAATGAAAAATGTTGCGAACATGGGGAAAAATCACGCAGACAAAGTGGCGCGTGTCAGCCTGTAATCTTATAGCCTGCTGCGTCATGCCTATACATTTTTAACGTTTAATTTTCTTCGTGGACTTCAGAATTCTGTATCGATTTTTTTATGTTCTGAGTGTATGCTGCTTCTCGGGATTTTGTTCAAGTGATTCAAAATGTTAACACCTACAATCCTCAAGAAATAAAATGTTAACTGTAAGTCCCCTTTACATGGCTATCAAAATATACAATAAGTTACCCAATAATAAACAAATAGGATCGTACCTCATTCAAAAATGTACTACTCAATTTCAGAATACCTTTTGGTAACATTTAGGTATAATTTATAATACCTAAATGTTATACCTACGTGTTTTCTACTGACCTATCGCAATAAGTATAATACGTTTATAATATTGTAAATTATTTAATACATAACACACTTTTAATATATAATATAATATGAGATTTCATAAAAAAAAATAAAAGAAAATGTATATATTTGGTATGTTTAATGTATCTTATGTTACTCCTTATAACATCAGCAATTTGCCAGTGAAAAATTTGTATTAATCGGATCAACTTTGTATCGTTGGCGTAGCCGTTTTGTTATAAGTAACACAACGAGTTATACATACAGGAACACTTGTTAGGTGAATTATTTTACCTGAAAATTCGAAACATATTGCGTTTTATTCAACATTAAATTAAGTCTGAAGTTGAGTCTCTTATATATAATTTAAAAAATTACAACTGACCACTGGATCCACCAATCTTACGGTTATTCTGACGCGAGTTTAACATTTTATACCCAAACCAAAAAAAGTGCACAACGCTTAAGAAGTTTTCACTTCAAATACATTATATTATTCGCTGACAATGTAGCTTTCTATTAGTGAAATAACTTTAAAAATCGGTTCAGGAGTTTAGGCTTTACAGCGTATCAAACAAACAAACAAACAAAGTCACTTTCGCATAAGGATATTTGTTTATAGTATTTGTATCTATATCCCTATTTGACTATGTACTTACCTGTTAAAGAAATATAGAATTTAGTAGAATTATTATCAGGATTTTTCCCATCCGTATTATTGTGTAAGTACGTATACTTATACAATCATGTCTTCCCCATAACAAAGCCAACATAGCTACAGTCTCCGGAGTTTCCCCAGTATCTTTCAGATATAGAAGGAGGCATATTTCCTGTGTAGAACAACGTAATATCCGGTAGCTGGGAACACCTTAGCTCGAACACAATCTTCTGTTGTTCATATAAACGAACTTTCTTTGATGTACCCTTCATAATATTACGAGGACTATATAAATAATGTTTATCACAGTATTAGGTACCTATTACAATGTTTATTAGACGCTGTAAGTTGTAAATACAACTACTGCGCTAGAGATCGTACGTTCGATTCCCTCGACTCCTACTTATCGTAGAATACTGATAATCAGATATATTTCCAGCTATAAAAATTGATTACATAAACATAGTAGGTACCTATTATTATTTTCGTTATACAAAATTATCTCAAAGGCCATTTGTGGTGTATATGGTGGGTGTGGGGATTTTAAGAACTACAAAAATAAGGTCTAGGCTAAAATCCAGCGTTCCCATATTTTTCCAAAGTCTGGAACCTTATTTACGATCTTTTTTCGGTATCCACGGCAAACCTACTACAAAACAAAATACGAAACTATCAAAATCTTCTCATAACGGTAAATGGAGAGCTGCGCTTAGAAATGCTATGCGCGGCGGACACTATTATACGGAAAAGAGATCCTTAATAAGGACTCTGGTCTTTATTTGTTTTTTGTTCCTATTTCTATTATAAATTTTATGCGCGCGCAACACTGTAAATACGAAAATTGTTATTAAGAGATATTATTAAAATTGTTATTAAGTTAATATAAGATTAGCAGATGTGCGCGCTTAACTACGTCATTCTATTCGATTAGCATAAACTGTGATCGAATAGAATGCCATTTCTCTAGGGGCCCTTGATAGACAGAGAGTTAGAGGAAGAAGAAGAAGAAGAAGAGAAAATAGTATATAGTGATCGCTGCCCGCTGGCGATGGAAAAATGCCTTTATAACAATTTTTAGTGTTATCTGTGTTACTTTAATCTTTGGCTAACTTGTGGAATTATGAATAATCGTCACATGTGGGAAGCAAAAAGTAGGTACACTTAATTTTCAAGTAAAAACATAATTCGAACTTTAATCTAACAATCCGTTTACAGTATTGCAATGTACGAGAACCACAAGAAACAATACGACAACCTTATTCTTAAACCACAAGCCACAGCTGTAAGGTAAATTCCGAACGGCTCGGCCTAAAACCATTTCAAACACATTCCAACGTATTGTGGTAGTAGGTACATATGCTTTCGTAATATACATAAGTATATCTACTGCCTTCAGACGGGACTGAAATAAAAAACAAAATAGTAGCGAAACATAAAACTATTTATGTATAGGATTCGGAGTACGAAATACTTGGACATAGTAAAAAAAACACTAAAACCGGGCAAATGTGCCCGGTTTTGTGTTTTTTATTACTATGTCGGGCGCTGGCCCGACATAGTACGTAATATATATAATAATAATAATAATAATAATAATAAAAATCATTTATTCACTTAGGAAGCAAAATACTACACTTGTGAAAAGTCGATTCTACATTTACTGGTAATGCCTGTTCGCAAACAATAGGTAAAGCCCGAGAAAAGAACAGGCAATAAAAACTCGTGGCCACTCTTTTCAAATTGCCAATGTTTACAATGTTTCTCTGTTTATAAACTGTATATGCAGGTAAGGTGCTGCCACCATTATATTATACACCATATATTAGAGGACTGATGCAAAAAAAGAGGTCACTAATATTAGAAGAGTACACGAGATCGGATACATCAGCCTCAATGGGCACAACATAGTAGGAGCATCCACTTACGATGTAAAAACTTTATGTGCTTAAATATTGGCCAATTTACTGCTACTTAATGAATAAGTATACATGTTTTTCAAAGGAAAGAAAAGAATGGCCGTAATTTATCACGCAGAATCTTTACTTACAAAAGTAAATCGTTTTCTTAACTAGTACCTAAGTAACATCATCAAACTGTGACAACAATATTCACCTAGTAAAATGCAATAAACTATACAACCCAATACATTAATAGGGAGCAACGAACTACATCCATTTATCTTTATCAGTTAAATAATCATCGATTGAATAGTAAGCTCTTTGTATAAGATGTCTCTTGACTACATTCTTAAATTTATTTACTGGTAGACTCGATATGCTGACTGGGATTTTATTGAAAAATTTAACACCTAGTCCCATGAATGAGTTATGAGTTTTATGAAGCCTATGATATCGACCTACCAATTTGTGCTTATTTCTTGTATTCACAGAGTGAATATCACTATTTTTGTTATATAAATGTAAGTTTTGCTTTACAAACATAACGTTTGCATATATATATTGTGATGCAACTGTCAAAATGCCTATCTCTTTAAACTTTTCTCTAAGGGAAACTCGTGCTCCTAGTTGATATATCGCACGCACTGCACGTTTTTGAAGAATAAAAATAGTTTGTATATCAGCCGCCTTGCCCCAAAGCAATATGCCGTAGGACATGACGCTGTGAAAATAACCAAAATATACTAGTCGAGCTGTTTCTACGTTCGTAAGCTGTCTAACTTTGCTGACAGCATACGCTGCAGAACTGAGTTTTCCTGCGAGACATGATATTTGGGTGCCCCACTGTAACCTATTGTCTAATGTAATTCCCAAAAAAACTGTCGAGTCGACAAAGCTAATCACCTCATTATTTAAAATTATACTCGTATTAGTACTTTTCACATTTGGCAAACTAAACTTAATACATTTAGTTTTTTTGGGATTTAGAAGTAGGTTGTTCGTTGTAAACCAATCTTGAACTAGTGCGAGTGTTCTATTTATTTTCTCAAAATTTTCTAGTTTACGATCGATTTTAAAAATTAGAGAAGTGTCATCAGCAAATAGAATGATGTCACAAAAGTTATTAACATAAAATGGTAAATCATTAATATATACCAAAAATAAGAAGGGACCGAGTATTGATCCCTGAGGCACGCCCATACTAATTGGAGATCCAGACGACCTTACTCCTCCTATATCAACATATTGAATTCTTTCACTTAGGTAAGAGGCAAGTAGATCCAGCGCTGTACCTTTAATACCGTAATGCCTAAGTTTCAGGAGAAGTGTCCTATGCGCCACACAATCAAAAGCTTTAGAAAGATCACAGAACACTCCAATGGCATCCTGTGAATCTTCCCAGGCACTAAAAATATGTTTCAGTAGCTTAGTACCTGCATCAATTGTAGAGCGACCCTTTGTAAAACCATATTGATCGGGATGCAGTAGATTATTAAAATTAAAGTGTGATTCTAACTGCATAAGTATAGCCTTTTCAAAAATTTTACTAATTGCTGGCAAGATGGATATTGGTCTAAAATTACTAGGGTCATTCTTTGATCCGGATTTAAATAATGGTATTACTTTACTATGTTTCATCAGATCAGGAAACATTCCGGTATCAACACATTGATTAAAAATTATAGATAACTGTGGCGCTATGCCAGTAATTATACTGTGAATTAATTTTACTGAAATACCCCATAAATCAGCAGTTTTTTTTAAATTGAGTGACTTGAATATTTTAATTATTTCACTGGGGTATATATATTTAAAAGCAAATGGTACATTGCATTGATCCACATTATCTCTCAAGAGTGATTCGGCTTTATCTGGGCAAGCGTTCAAGGAGCTGGTTGTGGTTAGTGGTATGTCAGCAAAGAATTCATTGAAAGTTTGTGCTAGGTCTAAATTATCAGTAACAGTCTTATTGTTAATTAATAATTCAAAGCTTTTATCCCGAGGCTTTGCCCGTCCGCTTTCCGAATTAATAATATTCCAAGTGGCTTTTATTTTATTATCAGATTTTTTAATATTTCTACTAATAAGTAAAGCTTTGGCACATGCACAAGCTTTTTTAAAAGTTTTTGAATAGTTTCTCACATACTGAATAAAGTTTTGATCAAAATTAAATTGTTTCATACCATATAACTCGTATAACTTAGCTCTACTTTTATAAATGCCGGTAGTTGCCCAATCACAAAAGCTAAGTTTAGAATTCTTATAAAAAGTTTTTGATTTAAATATATTATTGTATTCACTTTTGATTATATTAAACACTGAGGAGTAAAGATAGTTCGGATCAGAGTGGCTGAAATCTATACTGGTAATATTAGCAGAAACGTTAGAATTGAATTTTTCTAAGCGAGCCGTACTCATTGGCCTACATGTGATCTTATCTATTTTGGCCACTGTGTGTGAGGGAAAAGTGACTTTCTGCCCACAGTGATCTGATGTTAAATCACTCAATATTACCTCATTAAAATAACTACAGTTGCAGAATATATTATCTAAGCAGGTAGCAGAATGTGTTGTAATTCTTGTTGGTTCATTAAATAAGTACACTAAATTAAATGATTTAAATAGGTTAACTAATCTGGTAGACAAAGATGATTGTTCAAGTAAATTTACATTGAAGTCGCCACACACTACTATATGCTTAATACCGTAACTTACCCTTTTAAGCACATCTTCCATTACAGATTCAAATAAGTTAAAATCACTCAGTGGTGGTCGATATGCACAAACTATAATATATCTCTCCAGCTCCACACATGATAATTCTATATTACGCTCAACAGACAGATGTACTATATCCTTGCGTTCCTTACATTTAACATTGTTGCATACAAATATCATAGACCCACCATGTATAGCCCTTTCTCTTATAAATGCACTAACCATACAATAATAACTATTATTAAATATCAGTTCATTAGTTTTCAACCAATGTTCAGTTAAGCAACAAATATCAACACTGTGCATTTTAAGGAACAATTCGAGTTCTTCTATTTTGCTGGATAAGCCTTGAATATTTTGGTGAACTACAGTTAGACCACCTGTGGGCTTGTCCATTGTCTGACTTACTAGTTTAAACTAGGAGTCTTAATAACATTCAAAGTAGAACTGCTAACACTAAATGAATCCTGCAAAGTACTGTTTGTACCTAGGTCAGGGTGTAAATTAAATGCTAATAACTTAGCAAGTAGTCTTTTGTAGAATGTGGAAAGATACATTCTATCTTTCGTTAAAATAAAATTACGAATAAATTTATTCGTGTCAAAAAACAAAATATACTTACTATGTAAGTAAGTACTGTTATATAATAAAAGATTCAAGCTCTGTACATGCTTGTTTTGTAAATCAGATACTGACTGCGAATAAGGTAGACTACATAAAATAAACTTACAACCTACTTTTTCATGCATGTATGTAATAGTTTCTGTTAATTTAATTATGTCTCTCTTTGTGACTGAGAAGCTGTCACCATATAATACTATAACTGTTGACCTATTATCTAAGGTGGTATTATTTAATTTACTAATTAAATTACAAAAATTTGATCCTGTTGAACAATAATTTATGACCCTATACTTTGTGTGACCTATAATAAACCTGCTAAAATCTATACCTTATTGGTCAGAAAAAATCACAACTTTATTTTCTGTAAAATTCAGAGTATGCTGGTCAGATAACAATCTGCAGTCAGAGTCAGACTTACTGCATTTACTGCTCTGTAATTGCCGTGTATTGGTGTGAGTGTTGTGTTGACCGACAAACGGTGGTAGTGAGCAATTGTAGCATAGGTTGTTTTTAATCTGAGAGGTTAATTGTTCTGTTTCCTCTCTAGCTACTCTGGCTACCTCCTCATACTTGTTAATGAATACTTGAGTTTCTGTTTGGTGTTCAAGCATGAGAGTTGTTAGACGGGAGTGCAAGTTCGTGATTTGTGTGTTAAGCTCCAATGTATGGCGGTCATACATTAACCTGCTGGCAATCATTTGATCTTTGCAGTTGTCCAAGTCTGACTGCAGTCTTTTATGTTCCTTTGTCAATTTAGAATTAATTTTAGATAAAGTTTTAACTTTTCCTAACTTATCACTTTGTTTTTTAATATTGCTTATTAATTTATTTAATTTTGAGTATTTTCTCTGTTTCTTGCGGCTAAGTAACTTTAGTTTTAAGTGCGACACCCACTTTACACCTAAGAGCTCACTATAGAGGTTCTGAGTCACGTTACTGTTTGTTGCCTGTATTGTGTGATTAAGGGAAACTATAGTCCTATGAGCTTCGTTCAGATCACGTTGTAATTCAGTATTGTGACTCAGAGACTCTGAAAACACTTCACTACAGTCACTAAAAGAGTTTATTTCCTGTTGAAGATGGCCACATTGTTCTTGAAGATCCATATTTTGTAAGTCCAGTTCTGTAAGTTGTTTCTTCAGTGCAGCTACCTTCTCATTTAGTCTCACAATTTCTACTTCACAGTCGCTGCGCTCTGACAGCAGTTGGGTGTTGTCCTCTTTGTATTTCTTTATATATATATATATATATATATAGATAATGTAGGATTCCGTAGTTCCCCCCCCCCGCATCTGAATGTAGCTTAAAAAGTGGGTTTTCTGTGGTTTTTGTTCCATATTTACAACGTTATATCTACTTAATAATATTTTTCAATCGAATTTGTATTAATTTAATTATATATACTACTACCGTGATTTTTACCACATATTCAACTCATTACGCACTTTTAAGCTTAATATTTTATATATAAATCTTAAAATCGTCTTATCAACCTTTTCTTTGAAACTATAAGGGTTTCGTTTTATTATTTCGGCTATATCACTATATAGATAATTATCACAGCTAAATATGCTTTACAAGTGTACTTACGACACAACAGCAGACAAAGTGAGAAATAACAAAATTTACGTACAAATTTCATTGAAAATTACATAAATAACGTTTGTTTGTAGTGTGAAACAAAAACAACAGAAAACTCACTTTTTATACCGCATTATTGTGCTGGGCAGCTACGGAACACTATATTGTGCTTAACCTGCATGCACTTGCCCGCTTTTTTTTTAACCATGAACATAATTTATTGATGACAACTTTTTTAACGTTCTTCCGTGTCCTACATAACAAATGATGCTTACCAAAAATAGGAAGACAAAGGCTTCAAATGAATTTATAGCAACAATATACGAGCAGTCTCCCACAACAAGCGCCATTGCACAGCTATGAATATGTAAATGTATTGCCGCATTTTTCACTTTACGCTCTACGGATCACAGTTTTATTTGGAAAAAGTTTTTATAAACAAGAATACTTAATTTTAAATTGTTAACATTTTTAAATACTTAGTCTAATACTAAGAACTTCAAAGTTAGATCCATACTAATATTATAAAGCGGAAGAGTTTGTTTGTTTGTTTGTTTAAACGCGCTAATCTCAGGATCTACTGGTCCGACTGCGCTACGACTAATAGGAGCGGAGAAGCGACGAGAAATGTTTCAAAAACGGGGAAAAATTACTCATACGAAGTTGCGCTAGTAAGGTAAAAAAACTTGGTCACAAGAAGGCACAATTTAAACACATTAGAATATAAGAATATAATTTATCATTTATTGTTTTTAAAACATTCGCGATTTTAATACATGTTTATACTAATATTATCAAGCTGAAGAGTTTGTTTGTTTGTTTGGACGCGGTAATCTCTGGAACTACGGGTCCGGTTTGAAAAAATCTTTTACAAGAAGGCTATAGGCAACATCGTGCTACGACCAATAGGAGCGGAGCAGCAATGAGAAATCTTTTAAAAAATATGGGGAAAACTTACGCAGACGAAGTTGCGCGGGACAGCTAGTTAGATACATTTCGGGACATAATTGAAGTCAACCAGTGAGCGCGATCGGTAAAATTCGATCGAAACGTCGGGTAAATAAAAGGTACCTTTAATAAATAAATAAATAAATTACGCGATTAAGTCCCGAAGTATATTTAATAATTCCACATTGGATTACCTACTTATAAATGTTTTGTCTCGTTTTTTCGCAACTCCGCTCTGTAGGTACCTATAGGCATTTTTCGCTCCATTTCGATTCGGTTGACCCCCCTCATTTGCATAAACTCTAATGAACCGTATAGAATGACGTCGGTATAACGTCGTTTCACGTGCAAAACTGCGAATCTTATATTTAAAAAAAATCGTATTCGTGGTTTTGCGAGCGCCTAGGTCGCCCAGGGGCTCTGGTTAGACCGGTAGCGACGTGTTAGAAAGTATTTATGTAGCTATATTCATATTATCCAGCTTCACGCTAAAATCGTAATAACAACATGAAACTTAATGTTGCGTTTGAGAACTCAGTATTACGAACTTAGATAGAGATCTTTGAAAGCAAGCCGTGCTCTAGACATAGTTACATAGTACACAGCCATCACTAAACTGCAAGTCTAAAGCACATAGGTCATTGAACCCTATGGATATTACGCAAAATAATGTCAATACCAAATTAAACAATCTTATAAAAAAGAAATGCTTTACTGCAGACGAATTGAAAGCAAGTTTAACAAAGGATTTGCAGATAGGGTGAGGTTGTAAGGTCGTGTCATCTCTGTAATGTGGGTCTGCATATCAGGATGAAGTCCGACCTTCCGGGTCCTACCCTTTGCATACAAAAGCCATTCTTGGGTAAAGAATGTGTTGATTGTTAATTTTGATGATAGTGTCTGTGTCTGAGTGTACCTATATGTGATTGTGTTTGTCTTTCTAGTATAATAAGGGTGAAAGTTTGCATATTTTAATGTTTAAATAAGTCTATTTTGTTTGGTTGAATGAGATAATCTCAGGAACTACTAGTCTAAATTGAAAAAATATTTTAATGTTGGATATCCCATTTACCTAGAAAGGCTATAGGCTATGAAACATTACGCTACGACTAATAGGAGCGGAGCAGCAATGAAAAATGTTGCAAAAACGGGGAAAATTTACGTAGACGAAGTTGCGCAAGTCCGCTATGATTTCATATTTGTTACTCAATAGACCAAAATAAGCAATGAATTTGGATGAAATTTGGCACTCGTGAAAACCAAGTTTCATTAAGTTTCTGGATTATCAAATTAAAATACCTATTAATGTTTTTAAACTTTCGCGATTTTTATTTGTTGCAAATTAGATATATTTTGGGACTTACTCGCGTGAATTATTTAAAGGTACGAACCTTTTATTTACCCGACGTTTCGGTCGAATTGCACCGATCGTGGTCACGGGTCGTACCTTTAAATAATTCACGCGATTAAGTCCCGAAATATATCAAATTTAAAATACCTATATTCACAAATGTAATCTATGACTGCTATCATCATAGTACATACGAGTAGGTAAGTACCTACATCATAATTCATTGATCAGTAATTAGGCTGTCTATTCAATAAAGTGGAGAAATGAGGAGCTGGGCCAACATCTATTTTATCTAGGTATACTAAAATTATAAAGCTGAAGAGTATATTTGTTTGTTTGTTTGAACGCGATAATCTCAGGAACAACTGGTCCTAATTCAAAAATTATTTTACTGTTCGAAAGCCCATTTATCGAGTAGGGTTTAGGGTAGGCTATATAACATCACGCTACGACATTGGTCGTAGCGTGATGTTATATACCTATTGAGGAGCGAAGCAGCAATGTAAAATGTTGCAAAAACGGGGAAAATTCTTAAGCTTGTCTGTCTTTATATATATTTAAAGATAAAAATAAAAATAAATCCGTATTTCCCTTGGTCACGTGATGAAAAAAGGATGAATGAAATCGATTTAGTCGTTCTCTAGTTGAGAACGTCTGAACCGATTTCATTCATTCTAAAAATGAAAATAACGAAAAAAGAAATAACAGGGCGGTACGAAGTTCGCCGGTAAATTCAGTATTTTCCTTGGTCACGTGATGAAAAAAGGATGAATGAAATCGGTTTAGTCGTTCTCTAGTTGAGAACGTCTAAACCGATTTCATTCATTCTAAAAATGAAAATAACGAAAAAAAAATAACAGGGCGGTACGAAGTTCGCCGGTAAATTGAGACGGTTAAAAGAGTTCAATTTTGTAACCAAAGTGAATAAGAGGGCGTCCATAAATTATGTGAGGTGATTTTGGCGAATTTTGAATCCCCTCCCTCCCTCTGGTAAGATTTGGCGTGACCCCCATCCCCTTCGTAATTTTATGAAGACTTCACATTTGACTCAACTTGGTCAAGTATGAGTCGCTCGCATGGAGGGATGGAATAATGAGTGTCAAAATCGCTCAAAAATTATGAAAAAAATATATTTTCTACATTATATCCAGTTTTTTAAATTTTCTTGCGAATTAAAAAAATATGTAAGATTAATGAGATCCCCTCTCCCATATAAGATTTAATGAGATTCAATTCGACCCCCTAAAGTATTTTAACTTGCCTTAAATAGAATTATTGTAAACACAGTGAAATACGCTTCGGTGTACCGCTAATTCACTTCATAATACTCCGTTTCTTCGTTCCGCTGCCTTGATTCGTTTATATACTCGTAGATAGTATGGTTACTTTACTTGGGTAGTAAAAATTTTAACAGTTCCTCTCACACAGAATTTCAATATTGCAAAATACGTCGTGGCCTGCGTTCTTTCATTATTTTATAATGAAGAACACAGGCGTGAATCAAGACCCTTTCTCAAGGCTTTACCATAGTGCGACAATAACGGTCGTACCATCTTTATTTTCCTACATTACCGACACAACTTCCCGAGTGATATTCACGAGCTTCTCTAAAGTTACTGGACAATAGAACTCCACACAATGGCGGACGTGCGTTACTGCTAATGGATGTCTGGAGACCTTACATTATTTATACACTAAGTAGCCCGACACTACAATGTTAAAGGTGGGCACTGACCAACGTTACGTGTAATCTATACTAGGTAATATTATAAAGCTGAAGAGTTTGTTTGTTCTTTGAACTACTGATCCGAATTGAAAAATTCTTTTACTGTTAGATAGCCCATTTATCGAGGAAGGCTATAGGCTATATAACATCACGCTACAACCAACAGGAGCAGAGCAGCAATGAGAAATGTTGCAAAAACGGGAAAATTTACGCAGACGAAGTTGCGCGGGACAGCTACTATAATATATTACAAAGGACGCTTTAGAACACGCCTGCAACGAGCCGCTCGCTGCAAATGCTTCCCCAGTGTAGGTATTTTGGCGAACACTTTGAGTGTTATGTGGTTCAGTACGTCAGATGAAAATCAGAGGATCACGGGCGAGCATCGAGCATGTATACAAGGATTTTCAACACACGGCGTAACGTAATGCTCACTGCGAATGGTACATTACGGCCCGTAACACCGGTTAGTACTGTGATGTATATGCCGAGGTCTCAAGCAAATACATCATACACTTATTGTGTTTGCATCTTTGTGGTTATGAAACTCTCAGTCCAAGATTCCCTTTTATTTCGGGACATAATTGAAGTCAACCAGTGAGCGCGATCGGTAAAATTCGATCGAAACGTCGGGTAAATAAAAGGTATCTTTAATAAATAAATAAATAATTCACGCGATTAAGTCCCGAAGTATATTTAATAATTCCACATTGGATTACCTGCATATAAATGTTTTGTCTCGTTTTTTCGCAACTCCGTTCTGTAGGTACCTATAGGCATTTTTCTGCTCAATTTCGATTCGGTTGACCCCCCTAATGAACCGAGTAGAATGACGTCGGTATAACGTCGTTTCACGTGCAAAACTGCGAATCTTATATTTAAAAAAAATCGTATTCGTGGTTTTGCGAGCGCCTAGGTCGCCCAGGGGCTCTGGTTAGACCGGTAGCGACGTGTTAGAAAGTATTTATGTAGCTATATTCACATTATCCAGCTTCACGCTAAAATCATAACAACAATATACGAACAATATATTCAGATAGAGATCTTTGAAAGCAAACCGTACTCCAGACAGTTACATAGTACACAGCCATCACTAAACTGCAAGTCTAAAGCAAATAGGTTATTGAACCCTATGGATATTACGCAAAATAATGTCAATACCAAATTAAACAATCTTATAAAAAAGAAATGCTTTACTGCAGACGAATTGAAAGCAAGTTTAACAAAGGATTTGCAGATAGGGTGAGGTTGTAAGGTCGTGTCATCTCTGTAATGTGGGTCTGCATATCAGGATGAAGTCCGACCTTCCGGGTCCTACCCTTTGCATACAAAAGCCATTCTTGGGTAAAGAATGTGTTGATTGTTAATTTTGATGATAGTGTCTGTGTCCGAGTGTACCTATATGTGACTGTGTTTATCTTTCTAGTATGATAAGTGTGAAAGTTTGCATATTTTGATGTTTAAATCTGTCTATTTTGTTTGGTTGAATGAGATAATCTCAGGAACTACTGTCTAAATTGAAAAAATCTTTTAATGTTGGATAGCCCATTTATCGAGGAAGGCTATAGGCTATATAACATCACGCTACGACTAATAGGCGTGGAGCAGTAATGAAAAATGTTGCAAAAACGGGAAAAATTTACACAGAAAAAGTTGCGCAGGTCAACTATATTTTCATATTTGTTACTCAATAGACCAAAATAAGCAATTGATTTGAACAAAATTTGTTTATCAAGTTTCTAGATTATTAAATTAAGTAAGTATATCAAAATACCTAGTCCGGCCATAAGGTCTGTTACAAATGAAAATACAATTTTGTTTTAATGAAGTAGTGTAATAATATTGAAACTTATATGTTCATATTTATTAAAGTCTCAGCAAAAAATAAAAAAAAGTCTATTCAAAATGGCCACCTTTGGCTTTTATACAGGCCTTTAATCTGTCTGGCCACGTATCTATGGATTATCGCACTGTTTCCATGGGTAATTTCGCCACTGCTTGCTCCAGAGATTTTTTAAGAGACTCAATGTCACCGTATCGTTTAGAGCAGCCTCTCAAACTGACCTTAATTTGTAGTCTAAAGGGTTGAGATCTGGGCTAGACGGGGGCCAGTCTTCAGCTTTGTTAAAGTCCGGAAAGTTGGTTTCAAGCCAGGCCTGGGTAGTTCGTACCTTGTGACCAGGTGAGGAATCCTGCTGGAAAGACCACGGTACATTTTTGAAAAGTGAGAGGTTTCACAACACGATCCAAGGCTGTCTCTTGATACACTTTGTCTGAAGTTTTCACTCCTTTTTCACAAAAATGTAGCTTTGTGACGCTTTGATAAGACGCGCCCCACCAAACCATCCCTGATGCAGAATGATGACCACGCTGTACCTTTCCGACCACTTCAGCAGCTTTTTTAGAACTGTGAGCATACATTTTATTATTTTGCTTATTGTAGTGCTCTTGAATCGTGAAAATTTTTTCATCGGTAAAGAGGAAATTTCTGTGCCCTTCACCTGCGTATCGCGACAGAAGGCGTTTTGATCGATCCACTCTCTTTAATTGTGAATATTGATTTACACCGAGGTTCAGGTCTTGAGGAGGTCTTGTTTATAATACACGACCGAGTCCTAGCGGGAATCTTCATTTCTCGCGATAAGATTTTTTGCTTCCTAATGGGATTTCGACGAATTCTGGCTTCAACAATCTTAGTAGTTCTAACAGCACGCGGCCGCCCTGATCTTTTATGGTCTTCGAGAGAGGAAGTGTAGTTGTATCTGTTGATAGTACGATATACGTACGAACTGCTTTTGAAGTGTCTGGAATATGACCGACGACTCCATACCCCACCTTTTAACACCCCAATCCATATTGTAATTAAAAAGTCGAAAAAAAGAAAAGTTATAATGTAGCAGTATTTATGGCAGCACTAGTTACATTGTCAGTGAAAATAAAAATGTTTTAAGATTTTTATTTCAGCATTGCGTTACTATACGGAGTAATTAGGCTGCCTATCCAATGAAGTGGAGAGAAAGAGGAGCTAGGCTAACATTAATATCATTATACCAAAACTAATATTTTGTATCCATAAATTATGTGAGGAGATTTTGGTAAATTTAGGATCCCTTCCCTCCCTCGAGTAAGATATCGTGAAATTTGGCGTGACCCCTCCTCCTCCCTAATCTCACGTAGATTTCTCAATTGACTTAACTTGGTCAAGTGTGAGTTGCTCGCGAGGAACAATGAATGTCAAAATCTATCAAAAATTATAAAAAATATATATTTTTATTAGATTTAATCCAGTTTTAAAATCTTTCTTGCGAATAAAAAATTTTGATAGTAAGATTGATGAGATCCGCTCTCCCATATGAGATTTGATGAGATTTAACTCGACCCCCTAACACCTCACGTAATTAATAGACGCCCCCTAAAGTATTTTGACATGACTTAAATAGAATTATTGTAAACACAGTGGACTACGCTTCGGTGTACCGCTAATTTACTTCACAATACTCCATTTCTTCGTTCCGCTGCCTTGATTCGTTTATATAGATAGTGTGGTTACCTTAATTGGGTAGTCAAATTTTAACAGCTCCTTATTCTCACACAGAATTTAAATATTGCAAAATACGTCGTAGCCCGCGTTCTTTCATTATTTTATAATGAAGAACACAGGCGTGAATCAAGGCCCTTTCTTAAAGCTTTACCATAGTGCGACAATAGCGGTCGTACCATCTTTATTTTCCTACATTACCGACACAACTTCCCGAGTGATATTCACGAGCTTCTCTAAAGTTACTGGACAATAGAAGTTCACACAATGGCGGACGTGCGGTACTGCTAATGGATGTCTGAAGACCTTACATTATTTATACACTAAGTAGCCCGACACTACAATGTTAAAGATGGGCACTGACCAACGTTACGAGGTGTAATTTATACTTATATTAAAAAGCTGAAGAGTTTGTTTGTTTGAACGCGGTAATCTCAGGAACTACTGATCCGAATTGAAAAATTATTCACTGTTGGATAGCCCATTTATTGAGGAAGGCTATAGGCTATATAATATCACGCTACAACCACCAGGAGCGGAGCAGCATTGAAATATGTTGCAAAAACGGGAAACATTTACAACATTTGACATTTACAATTCGGATCATAAATCCTGAGATAACCGCGTTCAAACAAACAAACTCTTCAGCTTTATATTATTAGTATAGATCGAATATCACTCAAACGAGTTTCATAACCACAAAGGTGCAAACACAATCTCAATCGATTTGCTCATAACCACGGCATATACATCACAGTACCAACCTTTTCACAAACTAGCTTTGTGAAGAAAATAATGGTATAACAATGTCTAAAATTGAAAACAAGGTGATGAATTTATAATGAGTTCGTTATCAAAGTCAAAGTAAATAATTTTCCCTTGAACTCTCAAACAATACTTACCAAAGTTTAAGATGACCTCAAAAGTAGTTTTGACTTCTAAAGTGACAGTGACAGCATCTGAACGATCCAGAATTTTGCTTTTGGGAGGGCTTTTATCAAGAAATACACGAATTAGCACACATACACAATTTGTAACAGAAACTTTTTATTAAGAAAGTCCAATCGGCTATGGCATCATGGTAGTTTTAGTACTGATAACATATTCTATCCGCTGCTGAATTTTGACCACACCTTTCTATTACACGTTGAATAGGAGGACCTAGGCATCTTTGGGAGGACGGAGGCTTGAAACCCCCTTCGCCCTTGAATCCACCACTGATGCCGTATAATTATGTCGTAGGGGTCCCTGAGTCAGCGCATCAGGGCGTCCCTGACCGAGCAGGATCCTTATTCACGATCTTTATTCCGTGTCTACGGCAAGCCCGTTCGAACTGTCAAAATCCTGTCTTAATGCGCGGGGTGCTCAAAGATGTCCACCGCGAATGCGCGTTGATGCATTTCTAAGAGCAGCTCTACATTTACCACTATTGACAAGATTTTGACAGCTCGCACGGGCTTGCCGTGGACACGAAATAAAAATTGTGGATAGGGACCCATGTCGAGATATCTAGAAGGTTGAGTAATGTTACCACTGTCGGTTCTTAGATCGGGGTCCATTTTGGTGGACCAAGGTGACGAAAAATGTTATTAAATGTTCCTGCGCTCTAATTCCCGTGCGGATTATGAAAGTGAGGAAATAGGAAGTGCACTTGTGTCTGCGCATACACTTCTGCACTATAATATCTCCTGCATGGTTGGTTTGTACTGAGATTGCCCGCCGTAACCGACATCGATAAGACAATATACTTTTTTTTTTTTTTTTTTTAAAGATGACTCCCGCAGTAGGGTAAGCCCTTTGTCGCGGGGGACTTTACAAACATACAACTCACGGACACAAAGTACACCCGTGTGTACTTGTATGTTTCTGAAGTCCCCCGCGACACAAGTTTAGTTACAGCCTTGAAAGTTGCAACCCATATTTTACGGACTTAGATCTATGAAATTTCATATTTGGGTTTTTCGTTTAAGTACCTAAAGAAACAAATGTTTTTGCATTTTTGAAAAATCAACCCCTAAGAGGGTTAAATAAGGATCGCAAATTTGTATGTATGTATTGTACGTTAGTTTGAAGTTACATCTGTGCAATTTCGTATTCGGCTTTTTGACATAAATAAAAAACCACATTTTCAGCGTTTTTTTATTCACCCACGTACTAGATTGCAAAACATTTGATTTTTGACATTTCCACAAAAAGGTGGAATAAACCGCAGTAGCGCGGCAGTCGTCGTCCTGGCACGCACATAAATTCACTTTATATTTACAAGCTAGGTCATTATCATAATAGCGCCGCCCGACAGACGAGTTGAGCTTTCTAAACATTTCTGAAAATTACAACTAGAATATGAAAATAGAATAGAATTCCAACGATTTTTAATTAATAAATAAATATAAATAATAAATTAATAAAATAATAATATAACAAACTTTTAAAATAGTCGTTAGTAAAACTTATTTCATTTGCATAATTTTATTATTTATATTACTATACACTCGCGGTGGTAGTGAGACGTGAGTTCGACTCCTACACCGAACACCCCAGATATTATTGTTCGAAGTCTTGGTGTAGGTACTATGTCGTGAATTGAATGTTTGTAAAGTCCCCCACGACACAGGGCTTGTACTCAACTGCGGGAGAAGTTTTTTTTTAAATGAAGTAAATTAAAATAATTGTTTCATAAATGATATGTTATTTTTTAACTTAAACTTATCCAATAATCAATTATTAAAAATTCGTCCTCTATTTTACGATTGCTCATAATTCACAACATCGTGTTTGGGATAGACCGTATACAGTAAAAGGAATATTTTATGGCCTATTTTAAAGATAAAAGTGACACATAATACGTTACCCTTCCTCTGAAATTGGCCTAAAATATGGCCATTTTTGTAGTCCATCCTAAAACCTACAAGAAATATTAGGTGTATTGTAAATCTTTTTGATATTTATTATATTGTTTTTTTTTACCCTTCGACTTAATTCGAGACTTTGCATTGTTTAGGTATAGTTTGTATTTTTTTCGTATAGGTCATGTTGCTCACTATTTCACTTTTGTAGTTCCAGGTGTATATATAATGTATATTATTTCGTAGCTTTAAGGCTTGAGTGCACAAATTTAGTTAGGAGTTATTGATTGGTTGGAAGTTAAAACCAGATCCGGTAATCCAGTGGATCCGGCATCACAACGTTGACCGGATCCGGCCACCGGCACATAATTAACGGCCAGATTACAATCAAATCTTCAATCTGTTAAATTGTTTTACGTTTAAATTGGTTAAATATTTAAATTCATATTCTTGAAGAGAGAAATAAAACATATCAACCAATATGGTATCCCACTGCTGGGCACAGGTTTCCCCAGAAGAACCTACTTATCTGTCTGTCCTGGGAGTACCTAAATACCATAATCGCCATGCTCGGCGAGCGAATTGGTGATAGCAGTAAGGATTTAAAGTACGCAGAGGATGCTGCTGCCCGTCCTCCGGTGTGAAATCCCTAACGACGACATCCACGTGAAGAGATCGAATGGCACTAATCATAAGCCGGTACCACACGGAAACGCCACATTGGTAAATTTCGGTAATTCCAAACAAGACCACTCTAATGCATAAGAGCGTATTTTTGCAAGGCACCCAAAATTTTTAATCATCTGCCTTTATCATTTAGGTATCCCTAAATGATGAAGGATGATTAAAGAAAATTTTAAAACCAAAGGAACTTCACAATCGGATAGTAAATAAATGCTACTCACTTTAAGAATATTTCGATGATAAAACGTAAGTGACCCACTTTAATGATCAATACTATTCATCTTCACTTGATAATTATTGTAATTTTATTGATTACCATAGTAATATTATAAAGCAGAAGAGTTTATTTGTTTGAACGTTATAATCTCAAGAACTGCTAGTCCGAAAGACGAGGAAGGCGAAAGGGTATATAACATCAGGCTACGACCAATAGGATCGGAGCAGCAATTAAAAATGTTGCAAAAACGGGAGAAATTTACACAAACGAAGTTGCGCGGGTTAGCTAGTGTATTATAAAATTCTGCTTTGTTCAAATTTGCACACCGCAACAGTAAAATATTAATTGAACAGTACCTAATGCAACTACTAACACAATTATGTACCCCTGCTTAGCAAAATAAAATAAAATTGAATTGCAGTAAGAAGAATAATATTGTACCCTTTTTATTGGTATTCAGTTTTTATTACCAGTGAAAATAAAAAAAATATATATTCGATGTTTAATTTAAGCATAATATTAAGTTGGACGTTTTTTATTAACAAAATTTAATTAGTATTTATAGGTGATCCATTATACTGTTTATTGTTTATCTCCAGTTTTGTGTTAAACTTATGCTTTATATCAAAACTTTCAATTAATTTCGCTTTTTGGAAAAAATAATACTGAACTTAAAAGGATAAAAAAAATTAGAAAAAACATTTATATATCGATGGTCGAAAGGCAAAATGCATTAACCGCCATTTAGTAAAATGTTCAGGAGAGACGATTAAAGTGTAAAAAATGTCATAACATTTAAAGTATTGAAGATATCTCTATGAAATTTAAGTCAATTAGTAATAAATGTATTACAAATGTAGGTATACAATTACCTAAACAAAACTAATATATGTCTATTATTTCTACTAAATTATGGAGTTAATACAGATTACCTCAATATTTCAGACAGGTAAAATTAGTTCAAATCCAAAAAAAAATCTGTTTGATATCGGTAAAATGTTTTATATCCAAATCGTATTATTTTATTTTTAAGTATAATGTTTTATATCCAAATACATTGGATATTGTTATCGAGTAAAATGACTTAAAAACAAATCCAATCATGGCCAGAGAGAGGTAAATAGTTCTATGTAATCATTTCGTATCTATAGAAACCTGAAAAAACAGTTGTACTGACGTCATTGTTTTTGAATAAAAAGGAAAAAGTGGCTTAACTGTGCACCTTACTATAATTTAAGCCACAAACTAATCTTTCAAAAATTTAACAGATTCCTGAAAATATTAAAAAATTAAACAAGATACTGAAACTTTAATTAAAAATATATATATATTTTAATAAAGGTTATAAAATAAAACTTACTTATGACTTGTAGCCTTAGTAGGTACGTACCACTGAATAGTGAGATCAACAAAATGAATAGAATAAAAGTTACTGTATTGTTCACCGAAGTTGTCCCCTGTCGTGATGAAGGCACTATTGTTTGTCCAATCTGTAGTTGTTTTTCGGATTAAAACGGTAAAATAGACAATAGCACCAACATCACGACAGGGAACAAATTACGATGAACAATTTGTAATCTAATATATAAAATTCTTGTGTCACAGTTTTCGTTGCCATACTCCTCCGAAACGGCTTGACCGATTTTGATGAAATTTTTTGTGCTTATCCGGTATCTATGAGAATCGGCCAACATCTATTTTTCATACCCCTAAGAGTTTGTTTGTTTGTTTGAATGCGATAATCTCAGGAACTACTGGGCTGCACTGAAAAAATATTTTATTGTTGGATAGCCCATTTATCGAGGAAGGCTATAGGTTATAATATCACGCTACGACCAATAGGAGCGGAGCAGCAATGAAAAATGTTGTAAAAAAAAAAGAAAGAAAAAGAAAAAAGGGAAAATTTACGCAGACGAAGTTGCGCGGGTCAGCTAGTTCTAATATATAAAATTCTCGTGTCACAGTTTTCGTTGCCATACTCTTCCGAAACGGCTTGACCGATTTTGATGAAATTTTGTGTGCATATTGGGAAGGTCTGAGAATCGGACAACATCTATTTTTCATCCCCCTAAGAGTTTGTTTGTTTGTTTGAACGCGATAATCTCAGGAACTACTGGGCCGCACTGAAAAAATATTTTATTGTTGGATAGCCCATTTATCGAGGAAGGCTAAAGGTTATAACATCACGCTACGACCAATAGGAGCGGAGCAGCAATGAAAAATGTTGTAAAAAAAAAAGGGAAAATTTACGCAGACGAAGTTGCGCGGGTCATTGCCCACTGTTACATACAGTACAATATCTTTGTGCTGTATCTACAATCTACATCACAATCTTATGTTCCTTATCGCACGTTCAGTATCTATTAAATGTTTCTACTATCTGTTATCAACACGAAGTCGTTAGTATATAAGATGCACCTTTTGATAATTATAACCAGACTATACTACATCTTTTGTCTCATTTATACCTAATCATATACTGCCAAGAAGTTTGGCAAATTGGTGACCCCGACGAACGAATACGCAGCAAGAAACATGCTACAATCACCGTGCAAGGCGAACATAAATCAGCAAGGAACACTTGAAGTAGCTGTTGGCACCTCGGTTTTATCCCGCATTCCGGAATTTTGGAAAGACCAACCAAGATTATGGTTCACGCAACTAGAAGCCATATTAGCACCACAGAAGCAAGGAGACGAATACAAATACTGTACAGTAATAGCAAAGTTATCCAAGGAAGAAATACTACAAGTTAGTGACCTAATCACTTCACCACCGACTACAGATAAATACAAAAACATCAAGGAACGTTTAATTGATTGTTACGAAGAAACAGAACAGCGACAGTTTCAAAAATTAATATCAGAGACAGAACTCGGTGATCAAAAACCTTCGCAGTTATTACGTCAAATGCGAGTCCTCGGGAGAGGAAAAATCAGTGACGAAACAATTAAACTACTATGGTTCAGGTTTTTACCAACATCAGTTACTACGATTCTAGCAGTTACGGAAGACATGGAAATTGACAAACTGAGCCAAATTGCAGACAAAATAATAATGAATTCAAAAGTAACCGAAATATCAGCTGTTAGCAACGACACTTCAAACGACAACAATACAGCATGCATTTTAGCCCAGCTAGCAAAATTACAGATAGATATTGACGCAATTCAGCAAGGTCAATATGGCTATCGACCCAACACGCACAATCATTTCAAGAAACGTCAACAATTCCCGATTATGAGGCCGAGAACAAACTTTAGAGGAGCAAATCGATTTTGTTACTACCACGAAAGATTCGGAAAATATGCAAAGAACTGCATTAAACCATGCGGTTGGAAACCAATCACTTACGTACGGAACCAGGGAAACGAATAAGAGCACAGACAACGGCGAAACTCTGTGCAATCCACCCATCCAATCGCCTCACCATTACCGACCGAAAAAGTGGTATGAAGTTTTTGATTGACACGGGCGCAAATATTTCAGTCATTAGCAAGCAACAGAGACATTCAATTTTACAAAATGAACAATACACACTATACGCTGCAAATGAGACTAAAATTAGGACTTACGGCGAGAAGACGCTTACCTTGAATTTAGGACTACAACGATGTTATAAATGGAATTTTGTAATCGCCGATGTTACACAACCAATAATTGGAGCAGATTTTCTAGAGCACTATAAACTATTAGTCGACATAGCAGGTCGCAAACTTATCGACAAAGTTACAGAGCTGACAACGCATGTAACTTCGGAAAAAGCGACACAACAAACAATTCGTACTATCGCAGTGGGAACGAATCCACGTATTACGCAACTTTTAAACAAATACGAAGACATCACGAATTTCACAATATCACGAACGCGCATTGCGGAGAGAGGACCCTCTCTCCGCAATGCGCCCAAACATAAGATTGAACATCACATTATCACTACAGGACCACCCGTCGCAGCTCGGGCAAGACCATTACCTCCAGAAAAATACGACATAGCCAAAAAGGAATTTCAAAATATGATAGAACTCGGAATTTGCCGACCGTCAGATAGCCCATGGGCAAGCCCATTACATATGGTAAAAAAGAAAAATGGCGAATGGAGACCGTGCGGAGACTATCGAATGCTCAATAGCACGACAGTACCGGACAAATACCCACTACCAAGATTAACTGACTTTACATACATATTAGAAAATAAGAAGATACTAAGCAAGATAGATATACGTAAAGCATACCATTGTATTCCTGTTAAAGATATAGAAAAAACAGCCATCATCACACCTTTTGGACTTTTTGAGTACTTAAGAATGCCTTTCGGATTACGCAATGCGGCACAAACATTTCAACGATTCATGGATTCCTTATTTAGAGATTTAAACTTCGTATTTATATTTGTAGACGACTGTCTCATCGCATCGGACAACGAAGATTTGCATTATCAGCATTTAGAAACGGTTTTCAAACGTTTACACGAGAATGGAATAACCATTAATCTCGAAAAATGCGAATTTCTCAGAAGGGAAATAGATTTCTTAGGTTATCATATAACGAGCCAAGGAATACACCCTACCGAAGAAAATTACAAAGCAATCATGGAATTTCCCAAACCGAAAACAATTCAAGAATTAAGAAGATTTTTGGGCATGGTCAATTTCTACAGAAGTAATATTCCACGCGCAGCGGAAAATCAAAGAATTTTAAACGAATATCTACATGGTTCAAAAAAGAACGATAATTCACCTGTTCCTTGGACAACGGAAGCAGACAAAGCTTACGAAAAATGCAAGGAAAGCATGAAAAACGCAGTGTTAACAGCGCATCCTTCCCGCAACGCATCACTAGCGCTCATGACCGACGCTAGTGCTACTTGCGTTGGTGGAGTTTTACAACAAAAATCCGGACGCAATTGGGAACCATTAGGATTTTTTTTCACAAAAATTGAGCGAAACTCAACAAAAATATTCTACGTTTGACAGAGAGCTGTTAGGAATATACATGGCCGTCAAACATTTTCACAGATTAATCGAGGGAAGAGAATTTACAATATTTACGGATCACCGACCTTTGACATACGCATTCTCCCAAAAACCATCATCAAACGATACACCGCGACGGGTCCGGCAGTTAGATTTCATTTCACAATACAGTACCAACATTCAACACATAAGCGGACGTGACAATATTACCGCCGATGCCTTATCTCGAATAGAGGAAATATACGTGCCATCACCTATCGATTACGCTGAATTGGAAAAATGTCAATCAACAGATAATGAACTAAGTAAATTACATGACAATAAAAGATTAAAATTCAAAAACATTACGCTTCCGGGTTCCACAATAAACATCACCTGCGACACGTCTACTGGAAAAAGCCGCCCCTACTTACCAAAGCATTTTCGCAAACAAATTTTCGATACCATTCATGGTATGAGCCATCCAGGAAAAAGAACTACGAGAAAAATGATAACCCAAAGGTATTTATGGCCGTATATGAACAAAGATATCAATAATTGGTGTAGATCATGTATAGCCTGCCAAAATTCAAAAATACAACGACATACGATATCACCTCCTGGTACATTTATGACAGCGCAACGTTTTGAACATTTACATATTGACATCGTCGGACCACTTCCGATTTCACAAGGGAAGAGATATTTAATCACAATCATAGATCGTTGTACGTTATGGCCCGAAATATTTCCGGTAGAAGATATAACTGCAGAAACAGTAGCCAAGACACTTTTCGAAGGATGGATTACTCGTTTTGGATGTCCATTGCGCATTACTACGGATCAAGGCCGACAGTTTGAATCAAGAATATTTGAGTCACTCTCACAATTTTTGGGAATACATAAAATTAGGACAACACCTTATCATCCACAATCCAATGGAATGATAGAGAGATTTCATAGAACTTTAAAGGCGGCGTTAATGACAAGAGAATCCAACGAAAATTGGTTAAAAGAAATTCCAACAGTTTTACTCGGGTTGCGGAGTAGCTTGCGAGAAGACACAGGTTATAGTTCAGCAGAGATGACATATGGAACGCCAATACGACTCCCTGGAGGATTTTTTGAGTCATCAGCAGCACAGTTATCAACGTACGAAGAGTTTGTAAAACAAATTCAAAAGGACATCACACAAATGACATCAATTCCGAAAAGAAAAAAACACAATCAAGCTATATTTGTGCATCCCGAACTCAAAGAATGCTCACACGTATTTGTTCGGTGTGATAGAATTAAGAAAGCCCTGACACCGCCGTATGAAGGACCCTACCCAGTAATTAGTAAAACAGATAAAACATTTTGCATTAGAATTAGGGATAAAGAGACAGTGATATCAATTGATAGATTGAAACCAGCTTTCATGATCAATGACGAATCAAACTACGTGCCAGATTCAAAGGATTGCGACAGGCATTCACACACGTACACTACACGATCGGGACGTAAAGTAAAGCCAGTAGTACGTCTATAAAAAATCGCTGATATATGCAAGCTATTCGTATATATATTAACATAGATCTTAACATATACCATTAATTCACAACTACTCGTAACAACAAGACATCTAAAATGGGAAATCAAAGTTCTAAGGACCAGATAACATACAATACGGACAATTGCCTCAATCAAAACGAAGCGGACCAACTCCGTAACCTGATCCAGGAGGACTTGCGGTGGACAAGAAGTGTTGCAATGGGACAGATTATTTTAAGAATCGGCGTGATCCTAATTTACGGCATAATGAAAACACTGGACAGAAGAATGAAGAGTTTAACGGAAAAAAATAATAAACACTCGTGCAACAGCTAAGTCAAAATTACAGACGTCAGCAAATCACACCACAACAGGCGTCATCAAATTCCACCGCGTACAATAGCATTATTATTTATATACATCAGCAAATAACTAGTAAGGTCTAGGTCAAATTTATATTGTAAACACTATTACCATAATTTTTTTTAAAGGGGGGTGTACTGTTACAGTACAATATCTTTGTGCTGTATCTACAATCTACATCACAATCTTATGTTCCTTATCGCACGTTCAGTATCTATTAAATGTTTCTACTATCTGTTATCAACACGAAGTCGTTAGTATATAAGATGCACCTTTGGATAATTATAACCAGACTATACTACATCTTTTGTCTCATTTATACCTAATCATATACTGCCAAGAAGTTTGGCAAACCCACCCCTAACATTTATAACTATACTATAATATTTTAAAGCTGAAGCTGAAAGTTTGTTTGTTTGTTTAAACGCTATAATCTCAGGAACTGCGGGTCCTAAATAAAAAAAATATTTTACTGTTAGATGGCCCATTTATAGAGGAAGGTTATAGGTTTTATAACATCACGCTACGACCAATAGGAGCGGAGCAGCAAGGAAAAATGTAAAAAAAAAAGGGAAAATTTACGCAGACGAAGTTGCGCGGGTCAGCTAGTAAACCTATAAAATTAACATCACACATTAAAAACATGACAAATGTCATTGCAAATAATCACTAACGTTATAGTTTACCTTAGGTAGCTTCAAGCTTAGGTAAGTCTCCTATAAAATAAATATTTATGATATCGAGACCCGCTTATTAATGATCGGCGCGGAGTTGTGATCTACTCCCAGTTTGCTTTATCGTGTATGTATTAACCACCAAGTTTTGTATGCGATAAAAGAAATATGATGGTATTAAGTAAACAATAAAATTAGTACAGACCGTTTAACCGCCACATTATTGTTAGAAAAAAAACAAGTAAATTTGTTTAATTGGATTAAAGAATATTTTAGAAAAAACAGCAAATAGACTTAACGCATAATATTAGTAAATTTTAGATAAGTAAATTGTATTATCTGGTAAACAATAAGCTTTTAGAACCGAGTAAAATGTATTAACTTACCAATGACTACAATTTCAAAACGGAGCAAAATGTATTAACTTACAGCGACTAAAAATTTTAATCGGAGTAAAATGGTTTAACTCCATTAGTAAAGTACAATCAAGTTGGGTATAATGTATCAAAGACAAAAATGGTAATTTTAAAATTTGGCAAATTGTTTTAACAATCACAGTTGGTTAAAGTCAAATAAGGCACTTTGCCTTATTTGACTTTATTTGGCTTAAAGTATTTTTTTAGTAGAGAGGTGTTTTAATTACCAAATTTACCATTTGCTATGGAGTTAAACCACAAAAAATTATGCAAATTTCCAAAATCACGGTGTATTAACGACCACAAAAGTCATCAAATCGAGCTGATCAAAGTGAGATCGTTCGAAAGAGCTCGTTCTCCCGATTCCAACGATATATATAACTCAATATCGCCAAAAGTGGCGGTTAAAACATTTTGCCTTTCCACCATCGATATATAAACATATAAAGTGTTCATCAAATAATTTCGCGTCACAATGTGTGTAATAGGGCTTAGTTTCAGTATAAAAATTCCAAAAGTAGTCCAATACAAGCGGCGATAGCCTAATGGCTAAGGCATCGGTCTCACAATCGTGAGGTCACCGGTTCGAATCCTACCCACTACACTACCGACGTGAACCCACTCCTAACACAAGCCAAATAGCTTAGCTGGAGGGGTTAATAGGATTGCTAGTAATGTGGGACCACAATCGCACATTGCTATATATATATATATATATATACAGGGTGTAACAGAAAGGTGTGGTCATATTCAAGGGTTGGTATGTGCCCATGACACTGAGTGCACATACCTAATTTTATCAAAATCGGAGTACCCTAAAAAAAACATTTATTATTTTTCATTTGTTTATTTATGTATGAAAAAGAAATTAATAAAAAAAAGTATGACTTAAAAAGTTCTGTGCCATAAAAATCCAATCGAATTTTGTACCAGGGGAGGTATAATTCTTATGCCATACGCCTTTCACTACTGAATTTTGACAAAAAGAATATGCTATAACTATGTAATAATGATGCAACCAGCTATGGCACCATGATAGGTGTAATACTGTTATCATACACTATCTGCTGCTGAAATTTGACCACACCTTTCTGTTACACCCTGTATATATATATTTTAATTCTAGTACACAACAATTGACGTTAACGCTAGGGAATAGAAGATGCACTTATGCAAGTAGTAAACGCATTCATTCTTACCTACACTGAAATATCTTGTACTAGCTGTTACTCGTGGCTTCGTCCATGTAGTGGATTTTACTCCACTAATATATAAACGCTGTTTTTTTTACATTTAAAACCCAAAGTTTTAAATTACTTTAAAACTGAGTACAAATATTTGAAATATAGAAATTGTAGCGCATTATTATCTTTAAAATTACTTGTATAATCATGCAATGCGAAAGTCTAAATGTTAGTAACTGAGTTACAGTCACATATTGAGACAACAACAGGTGAAACGATCGATCGCTAATAACGACGACCCCTCAGAAGACTATTTATTTTATTCTTAGTAAAATTTCAGATTTGTAGTCCCGCTGGTTTAGGCTCTTCGTTAAATAACCACTCAGTCAGTTAATATACTTAACACAGATATCGAAATTAACCACTGTGACCGAAATCAGTAGGTAATTTTAAAATAAATGGTACACAGGCTACATTTTTTTGCTTGTCCTTTTCTCGGGCTTCACCTATTGTTTGCGAACAGGCATTACAAGTAAATGTAGAATCGACTTTTCACAAGTGTAGTATTTTGCTTCCTAAGTGAATAAATCATTTTTTTTATTAATATTATGTATGTCGTTTCCATATCACGGGACTATGGAGTCCCGGTCATTTGGGAGGCGTGCGTGGGGCCGAAGCCAACACGTAGAGGCCCGTTAGACACTTTAATCTAAAGGCTATGTGACACAAACCGACGAATATCGTTGTATACACTATATAAATGTACCCAACGACATTCCCCGGTTAGTGTAAAAACGATTGTCAAAAAGTGGTAGCTAAGAAACTGGGTTATGGAGGTGATGTGTTAGTGGAATGGTTAACTGTTACTATTGACGGACTATGGCGCTTGCCCTGCAAACACATGGTAAAAACACACGGACAAATGGGCAGGCGGTGACTCGCCACTCACTAGATGGGCCCCCTTCTGGCCGCCACAGGCATACAGCCAAACAGGCGACAGGGAGCAACATGGGTGTGAGCAGCGCGGGGTGTCGAGCGGTGCGGCGCCGGTTTCACCATCACGAAGAAGGCCCGTGAGCGGGTTTCCCCGTAGTTATGCCCTTGAAAATAACACTTCCACCCCCGAGCGTACAAGCTCTGGCGACCTCCCTCTGGCAGGCCGATTAAGGCAAGACATAGTTGAGAGTCCTGCGCACGCTTTTGATGTTCCACTCCCGCCGGTCAGTGAAGGCAAGCGGGAGACGAGGCCCTGACCAACTCTCTGAGGCATCGGGACCGCAGTGTCGCCACACACATTCAGCTCGCCACAAAGCTGCCCTGCGGTTTGTGTACTCTTATTTCACCCTCATGAGACATTTTTTATTGGTGTCATAAGGATTTCAAGAGCTGCTACTATGTCCTCAGAGTGTTGCGTTAATCTCATATAGGGAAACAACGACTAGCCCTTATTATTATTTTTATTATTTGTTACTATTGTTTATAATAATTAATCAAAACCTATTGTACCTACTAATACGAGCGTTAATCCCGCCGACAAACTGTTCTGCAGTTTGGTGGGTTTTATCTAATTTATATGTTTTTGAACAAATAAATAATTGTATTATTATTATTTAATCCTGATCAAATAATTAAATCTAAAATTCGACTCGTACACAAAACCGCAAACTTAGTTCCCTACAACAGTCACGACAGTAATCTTCTATAATGAGCTTTTTGTATGCATGCGGTCGGTCTAATCTGCACAGATTGTAGCCGATAGGCATCTCATCTCATTGGTAGATTCTAGAACAGATAATATCTACTGAAAGCATAATGATAGTGCTGAGTTTTGTGCAAACATTGCGTAGGGGCAATCGACTCGGGAATGATTCGATCGAAATGGGAAATTACATAAAAATCGTACCTCTTATTATGCCAATGTCAATATATCCTTACATTTTTGGCAGAACTCCAAGACTAGTCGTTTTTTTCCATAAAAGAGTAACAAACATTCTTCATGCGTAAATCATCAACGAAATTCATCTTCACAATTATTTGCATTTCTACTCTACTTTAATAACATCCTGAAGTAAGTAGCTGTCTGTCTATAAACATTGAAGATATTAAAAAAACTTTTTAAAACTCGCATGCATACAAAAAGCTCATTATAGAAGATTACTGTCGTGACTGTTGTAGGGAACTAAGTTTGCGGTTTTGTGTACGAGTCGAATTTTAGATTTAATTATTTGATCAGGATTAAATAATAATAATACAATTATTTATTTGTTCAAAAACATATAAATTAGATAAAACCCACCAAACTGCAGAACAGTTTGTCGGCGGGATTAACGCTCGTATTAGTAGGTACAATAGGTTTTGATTAATTATTATAAACAATAGTAACAAATAATAAAAATAATAATAAGGGCTAGTCGTTGTTTCCCTATATGAGATTAACGCAACACTCTGAGGACATAGTAGCAGCTCTTGAAATCCTTATGACACCAATAAAAAATGTCTCATGAGGGTGAAATAAGAGTACACAAACCGCAGGGCAGCTTTGTGGCGAGCTGAATGTGTGTGGCGACACTGCGGTCCCGATGCCTCAGAGAGTTGGTCAGGGCCTCGTCTCCCGCTTGCCTTCACTGACCGGCGGGAGTGGAACATCAAAAGCGTGCGCAGGACTCTCAACTATGTCTTGCCTTAATCGGCCTGCCAGAGGGAGGTCGCCAGAGCTTGTACGCTCGGGGGTGGAAGTGTTATTTTCAAGGGCATAACTACGGGGAAACCCGCTCACGGGCCTTCTTCGTGATGGTGAAACCGGCGCCGCACCGCTCGACACCCCGCGCTGCTCACACCCATGTTGCTCCCTGTCGCCTGTTTGGCTGTATGCCTGTGGCGGCCAGAAGGGGGCCCATCTAGTGAGTGGCGAGTCACCGCCTGCCCATTTGTCCGTGTGTTTTTACCATGTGTTTGCAGGGCAAGCGCCATAGTCCGTCAATAGTAACAGTTAACCATTCCACTAACACATCACCTCCATAACCCAGTTTCTTAGCTACCACTTTTTGACAATCGTTTTTACACTAACCGGGGAATGTCGTTGGGTACATTTATATAGTGTATACAACGATATTCGTCGGTTTGTGTCACATAGCCTTTAGATTAAAGTGTCTAACGGGCCTCTACGTGTTGGCTTCGGCCCCACGCACGCCTCCCAAATGACCGGGACTCCATAGTCCCGTGATATGGAAACGACATACATAATATTAATAAAAAAAATGATTTATTCACTTAGGAAGCAAAATACTACACTTGTGAAAAGTCGATTCTACATTTACTTGTAATGCCTGTTCGCAAACAATAGGTGAAGCCCGAGAAAAGGACAAGCAAAAAAATGTAGCCTGTGTACCATTTATTTTAAAATTACCTACTGATTTCGGTCACAGTGGTTAATTTCGATATCTGTGTTAAGTATATTAACTGACTGAGTGGTTATTTAACGAAGAGCCTAAACCAGCGGGACTACAAATCTGAAATTTTACTAAGAATAAAATAAATAGTCTTCTGAGGGGTCGTCGTTATTAGCGATCGATCGTTTCACCTGTTGTTGTCTCAATATGTGACTGTAACTCAGTTACTAACATTTAGACTTTCGCATTGCATGATTATACAAGTAATTTTAAAGATAATAATGCGCTACAATTTCTATATTTCAAATATTTGTACTCAGTTTTAAAGTAATTTAAAACTTTGGGTTTTAAATGTAAAAAAAACAGCGTTTATATATTAGTGGAGTAAAATCCACTACATGGACGAAGCCACGAGTAACAGCTAAGCATAATCCTTTTTTTTTAAGTGTGCTAAAATCCCCACGGATCCCACTCCTACGAGGGCTCGCAGGAGATTATATTTGTCAGAGTCGAACCGACTAAAAATCACACGGTGTTCCGTCGCAATAGTCTATAGCCGAGGGTGAGGGTGTCCCTTGCGGAATTGGTGCCTCCTAGATCAGCAGGCTCGGTCGTCGTTGAACGGCGACATCAGTGTTTGCCTGAGTGGCTTCACTTCCACTTCGTGAAAAGGCGCTTGTAGAACACGTTGTGACACCGTCTCTAGCTTGTTTCTGATAGGACGACAGGTTGCCCTCCCTATCGCCCTCAGGCCAACACTTACGGGGGCCGAAGGTCGTTTAACGCTCTTCGGTCGCTCGTTCGTCTGCTGCAAAATTAGCATAATCCTGCTCCTCTACAGTGCTATGCATTTCCCCTAACAAGTCTAGATGCGTGTAGATATTCCTTTTCAATAACGATGGTTTGACGCAACGTTTTCTCTTAACGCATTTCTTTAGGTTCTCTTCACACGTTCCCGTTTCAATCCGAGCGCCGGGTAGCCGGCGACCGGGTACCTGGCGCAAAGTGTATGGCGATGTATAGCTTGCACATGTTCCGGCGTCCGGCGCCGGATTAAAATCGGAAGGTCCCTTTTCACACTTTCCGGTTCAAATCGGTCCGGCTCCCGTACGTATCACGTAGGGTATGGCGATATACGGTAGTTTTCACACGTTCCGGCGTCCATCCGATCTGGTCGCTATACATTTGCACCGGGTATCCAGCGCCGGACCTATACCAAATGTACTAAACTTTACTCGTCTATAACCCTCTACTTACAACTTGGCCGTTATGTTACAAACTATGTTTTAAAATGTCCGATTCTGCTATTGTAATATACACTTTATTGAACACGTTTAGGGATGAAAATTGCTTGCATTCGTTTAATGTATTTTAGAGAAATGCGGTTTCATTCGACTTGGGAAAGGTTATGAATTTATCTTCTGTTTTACGGTCAGTTCATAGTTTTATCAGAAAATATTGAGGGTTTTATGTTGAAATATTGGTTGAAAAATGAATTATTTTATTATTTTGTAAGCGGCTTGCTGTTAAAAAGTACCAAATAATATTTTAGACGGACGGTTCTATCATGGTGTCATAGCTGATTGCATTATTATTACAGAGATATAGCATATTCTTTTTGTCAAGTTTTAGTTGCGAAAGGCGTGTGGCACAAGTTTTCTATCTCCCCTGGTACAAATTCGATTGAATTATTATGGCTTAGAAATGTTTAAGTCATACTTTTATAATTGACTAGCTGTCCCGCGCAACTTCGTCTGCGTAAATTTTCTCCGTTTTTGAAACATTTCTCGTCGCTTCTCCGCTCCTTTTGGTCGTAGCGTGATGTTATATTGCCTATAGCCTTCCTCAATAAATGGGCTTAGGGCTTGGCTTATGCTTGCGGCTTCACCCGCGTAGATGCCAGATTGTTACCAAAATATTTTAACAGCAAAGTTTCATACTAACTTTGCACCTTAGTTTTACTCCTTTAGGGGGTGGATTTTCAAAAATCCTTTCTTAGTGCTACCCTACGTTATAAAAGAAAAAAATAGGGTGGTATCTTTTCCAGGAACAATAATTTTGACTGACCTGTTGGTCTAATGTTCGATCCCCAACCAGGATATAATTTTGTGTGATGGGCACAATAGTTTATTCTATGTTTTTTTGTTTGGATGTTATTTATGTGTAATATGTATGTATTTATGAATATATAAATTATGTTCATCAGTTGTCTGGTTGCCATAGTACAGGCTCTGCTTAGATATATATATGTCGCAGAACTATTAAATAGATAATTGACGTCCGTTGACCTAACATATTTTTTGATTAAAAAGCAAGTCTATTGACTCATTTGAAACATTGCAGCCGCATGATGGCGCTTTTGTTTATTTACATTTAAAATGCCGGGACGGTGAACTCGAACGGTTGAGGCAAAGGCGCCCATCTGGTGAACTTGTCGGTATTTAAAGGTAGCAGGAGTTATTACGAGTATATTGTCGGTGATGTGGTAGCGATTGTGTATTCGAAATGATTTGAAACCGTAACGGACTTTACTTTACTCGAGGAATCCGCATCCTCATTATGATCGAATCATACAATGCTAGTTCAATTACTGTGCCTCTAATAGCCCATATCTGCTACACCACATACAGAGGGATTTTTAATATACTAATAACCTCTCGCTCTTGGCTTCTTTATATTACACCAAATAACTTCGTTATACAATTTCTGAAAAAAAAAAAATATAAAGGTAAAGGGTTAATTTATAATTTTTTTTCACACAACCATTTAAGACACCCGGGAGTAAAATCGACAATTCTTTGTCAGGTTGAGGGCCTACACCTCACAATAAAATGATTTTACTTCAGTAAATTGTCTGTAGGTGGTAAAGGTCATAACTCCAAAAACAAGTGGTAGGTGATTTATGGTTAATTTATTAAATAATTTTTCCCTTTTTTTTATAATCCTATGTTACTTCTAATACATCAAAAAAAAAAGATTAGAATACATATAATCACCCAATATATTTTGATGCAAGTGAATGACGTCATTGCGCGTGTAAAACGCAAATATGTATTTTTTTAATATGAGATTCGTGGTTTTGGACGCCCAACGACGTCATTCTATTAAATTGTTAATTCTACTTGAATGGCGTTTATGCCATTTCTCTAAGGGCTCTGATTGTTTAATCAGCTTCATTCCCAACCACAGGATCCACAAGCTTGATAACAGTCAACTCTTTATAAAGGAGATTTTCAGCATTGTGTATATTCTGCAATTCAATTTACCGTTTGAACACAAAACACAGAAGATAAGCTTCCATACTAACTTCACAAGCAACGAACAAGTGTTTTTTTACAACGTACACGTTGTTCTGGGTAAGAACAGGTAAAGTGTCGTCATTTCGTAAAAATTTTAAAGACATTAGTACCAATGTCTTTAAAAAAAATACGAAATAATGACACTTTAAATTACGCTATTTTGTAAAACGTATTAACTTTTATAAACTGACGACGATGTTTTTATACGCACGAATTTAGAACTTTCTTGAGCCTAACGTACATTTGGTATCGTGTAGGTACAATGACAATTTTAAACTACGTGATTAGGTACCTGAACATTATGTATTCTATACAATACTAGATTACACAGAGTGCCGGTAATATATAGACTGCCGAGTAAAACATGTATAAAGCTTGTTTTCTCTGCTCTCGGTATCTTGTAGTTTGAACTTTTAACCGGCTAAAAGCGTCGCTTGTATCATCACTTCCAATACCTTCCTGTACGATAAAAACGAGTACATAAAACGAATACCTGACCCGTGTTTCATCTGTTTGATCGGATGCGGGCGTCTAAAAGTAACATGTTTTACTTTTCTACTTCTACTTGTCTACGTTGTTTACAATTGCTAACGTAAAAACATTTTTTTTTAAGTTTAAATAAAATAAAATAGGTTTTTGTATAAAATGTAGTTTACAAATATAGTATCCTTCCAGAGCCCCTAAATAAGTAACATAAATGCTAATCACGAATATTAATTATAGCAGTCCCGCGCAACTTCGAATGCGCAAATTTTCCCCCTTTTTGCAACATTTCTCATTGCTGCTCCGGTACTATTGGTCGTAGCGTGATGTTATATACCCTATAGCCTTCCTCGATTAATGGACTATCCAACAGTGAAAGAATTTTTCAATTCGGTTTAGTACTTTCTGAGATTACCGCGTTCAAACATAGAAACTCCTTAGTTTTATAATCTAACTAGCTGTCCCGCGCAACTTCGTATGCGTAAATTTTCCCCGTTTTTGCAACATTTCACGTCGCTACTCTGCTCCTATTAGTTGTAGCGCAATGTTATATAGCCCATAGCCTTTCTCGATAAATGGGCTATCCAACAAAAAAAGTTTTTTTCAAATCAGACCAGTAGTTCCTGAGATTAGCGCGTTTAAACAAACAAACAAACAAACAAACTCTTCCGCTTTATAATATTAGTATAGATATATAAAATTCTCGTGTCACAGTTTTCGTTGCCATACTCCTCCGAAACGGCTTGACCGATTTTGATGAAATTTTTTGTGCTTATCCGGTATCTATGAGAATCGGCCAACATCTATTTTTCATACCCTTAAGAGTTTGTTTGTTTGTTTGAATGCGATAATCTCAGGAACTACTGGGCTGCACTGAAAAAATATTTTATTATTGGATAGCCCATTTATCAAGGAAGGCTATAGGTTATAATATTACGCTACGACCAATAGGAGCGGAGCAGCAATGAAAAATGTTGTAAAAAAAAAAGAAAGAAAAAGAAAAAAAGGGAAAATTTACGCAGACGAAGTTGCGCGGGTCAGCTAGTATTAGTATAGATTTAAACGGTAGCGAAACAAGGTATGGCGCTGTCAAAAAAATATAAGGAAAACTGAAATATTGGGACTCGAAAATTATGTAACCGTACAAAGAGTTCCTCTAGAAGATTAAAAAAATGGTTGTCTGTAAAGTCGGTTTACGGACGTTAATTTTACGTGATAACGCCTTAGAAAACATTGATGACATTGTAATAAACAGCCATGCCTGTGTCAGCTTTTTTCCCAATTGTATCGCATGTCGCTGCAATTGCCAAAACATTGATGCCATTGTAATAAACAACCATGCTCGAGACAGCTTTAGTGAACGTGGGCACATGCGCCCGACCGTTATCATGTCAAAAATCAAATTTAAAAATAAGTCTTAATACTAACCCGTAAAAAAAAATGAAAATAAGGAATGAAAATACAAGAACGAGGATTTTCGTATTGTATATTCTATGGCGCTCGTAATACTACGATTACTATTATAAAGCTGAAGAGTTTTTTGTTTGTTTGAACGCGGTAATCTCAGGAACTACTAATCCGATTTGAAAAATTGTTTCACTGTTGGATAGCCCATTTATCGAGGAGCTACGACCAATAGTAGCGGAGCAGCAATGATAAATGTTGCAAAAGCGCGGTAGCAGTCCCGCGCTATTTTAAGTCTAACATATGCACGAACGAATATATTTGACTTTATTTTGTCGTGCGCTCCTGCGAGGCCATATCGCTGTGTGCGTATCGCTTAATAATAATAGGAGATTAGCAAATTTTGCGCGATTTTTTCGTGCAGTTTTGTTAACCTATAACGTCTCTATATGTAAAACCTCATTAGTACCTACTATAGAGATCAATAGTGTTATAGAATTTAAAAAATCATGTCTTCATTTGTTGAGCTAAATAGTTATTTTTAAGGTAAGTTATTAAGGCCATTACTTGTTTTTTCACTTGTAAAATATATATCCGACATCTTATTTGAGATTTCCTCTTGTTTGAGTCAGTTTAATTAAGATCTGCGCTAGAAATGAAATGTGAAGTACCACTCAGTTTCATCAGATCGTTTGAGTTTAAAGTTGTACTGACTTAAACAAGGAGAGTAGGTACTTGACTTAGTTGACGTTTCGTGTCTGTGCATCTTTTAATTGTCTCCTTTTGTCTCGTTATCTACCTCTTTCTATCTGTAGGTAAATGAAAAAATAAACTAAAAAGGTTTTTCTTGGTTAGCGATTAAGGATTTTTGAACAAACAGGCGTTTCTTAGAATAAATTTGAATTTATTCGAGTAAACGTCCGTGACACGCTATACAGATTGGCAATGACAATATATTAGAATAATATTCTAATATATTGTCATTGCCAATCTGTATAGTTTAACGCTGGTAATGTACATGGTATAGAAAACACCAGTCCAATACGCTAATAAATACGTGACCGCTCTGTGCAAACGTAGTTATTTTAATATCTTGTGTAGGTACCTACTACATATTATGCAGGTGAGATTTTTAGTACACAAATAAAGGCAAAAACATAAACAAGACTTAAATAAGGTCAACGATACAACATAAGATACGTATCATTTCAGTTTTTCTTGTCTAACCTCTTAATTATTAAGGTAATAGACAGACATGTTAAGCGACAGTTCAGCCGTTCATTAACGAAAACAAAGAAAAACCGGGTAAGAGCATGTCATACCATGCTCAGTGTAGGGTTCCACAGCCTTGAATAATTGCATCAGTAGAAGAGCGTTTGTTCATGGCACTTACGTCCTTTTGTTGAGAAACGGAGTTCTTCAGCAATAACTCAATGACAGTATATGCGATCATGTGCAAAATAATTTAAACATTTTAGTTTAAAGTTAAGTTAAGCGCTATTTTGTGCCGTGTGGTGCCGGCTTAAGAATAGTACCACCCCATCTCTTCCCGTGGGTGTCGTCAAGGCGACTAAGGGATTTCACCCCGGAGGACGGGCAGCAGCGTCCTCTGCGTACTTAAAGCCTTACTGCGATCGCCAACCCGCTTGCCAAGCGTGGCGATTATGGCAATTACCCCCAGGATCTACATACCAGTAGGTTCTACTGGGGAGACCCGTGCCCAGCAGTGGGCCATCATATGGGTTGATATGAAGCGCTATTTGTGATTTTTTTCATATTTTTTGGTCACATGGTTCAAAAGTTAAGGGGGGGGGGGTAGACAATTTATGCAACTTTCGGAGCGATTATATTAAAAAATATTCACTTAATCAAAAAAAATATTAGAAACCTTAAAATGTTTTTGAAAGACCCGTCGCATGATGTGCCACACGTTGATGTTTACTGAAAAAAACATGTATGGAGTGCCCCTCCTAAAAATACTTACATACTTAATATTACAAATGTTCCGTAATTGATGTTCGTGTTCACTAAGTTTCGTTCGTTCGTGCATACACGGCTTTCGACACATGGCACGATTAATATTGATAGACTGGCTCGCTTGTACGCTTAGACTTGTTCCATTTAACCAGACACTGAACATTTTGCATCAATAACAAAGTGAGAGCTCTTTATAACAAATACATAGAACCATTTACCTGTCTCGTAACATGCGAAAGACAGACGACCCGACCACAACTGAAATGAGTAAAGCCATCAAAAGGACCGCCTACGCCACATCAACACGAGGCGAAAGCGTTTTCACTTTATCAAATTAAAATTTGAAAGCTGCACTTAAAAACGAACCTTATCAGGTTCAAATAGAGTCTGATTTAGATGTTTTCAATCAGGTATTTATTACAGTGCCGAGCATGAAAAGGATCTCAATTGAAAATGCCGAATTGCAATTTGCAAACTTCGGACACGGTTGGTCATGGTGGTTGTAGCAATCCCTTTGGTATTGATACTCAATTTAGTTAATACAGTGTAGAGCAACAAATCGGCTCGTTTTTGTAATTTTCTGGCTGATAAGATGGATCATTTTTGTCCGGAAGAGCAACATCTTCTTTTACGGCAAAAGTAAATTGCTTAGTTTTTGTTGTCTTTATTTGTATAATATTTTCGTACTCGAATAATATGAGCAGCCTTTCACAGGGTTGACGGTATTATTATAAACAAATAGTACATTGGGTACCCTATTAGGGTCTGTCGTTTGTGGTCTCATAGCTCGAGATAGGTAGATATTTTTTTTTTTTGTTGTATAACATAAATGTTAAACTCTGGGCGTTAGTTAGGAATTTTCCCAACATAATTCCCAACAATGTTTTGCTCTATTGAGTTTTCAACTTTTCACAATTACTTAGCAGTTATAAAGACACCTATTCCAAGAAAGTCAACTCTTCTTTTCATCGCAGAAAGTCAAGCAATCTACATAAATTATTTAGTATAATAACATAAATGGGTTTCGAAAATAATTATGATTATACATGTTGGAGAGTTATTAAAACGCTGGTTGGTTTCCGTTGACCTAGTATCAGTTTTGATTAAAAAGCAAGTCTATTGACTCATTTAAACATGGCCGCCGCAAGATGGCGTGTCTTTAGTTTGGCGTTTACATTTGGGGCAGTGAGTCTAATTCGGCAGTCTTACTCGAGCAGTCGTAGCGACAACACGTCACCCTATAGACGTCGCTATTTTATAGACTGGTGTGCAAAATGTTAGTGTGGTTAAAGGGGCTTCAGACATTTGTGTAATCAGAAAGATTAGAACAGTTGGCGGATTTACATTGATAGAGGTATCCGCTTTCATATATGATCAATTTCCATAATGTTAATTCGAATATTGAGCCGCTAATAGCTCATACGGCCACCCTGGCGCTTCGACATACAAAATAATTAAATAATTCGGTTAAGAATCTCGGGATTTTCATTGATACCATCCTCAACTGGCATATTCAAATAACAAATGTAAGTCAAAGGGTTACGGGTACTTTGCGGGCTTTATATCGTCTCAAGAACTTTCTTCCGTATGAAACTAAACTAATGCTCGTCCAAACGCTGATATTCCCCTTGATTGATTATGGTGATGTATGCTATCTTGACCTGAATGCAGAGTTCCTTAATAAACTTGACCGACTTCTAAATAACTGCATTCGATTCATTTTCAATCTTCGTAAGTTTGACCATGTTTCTTCCCACCGTTCCGAACTTAATGCTCTATCTAGCTATTTTTATTTGTGTGTTATGTAAGAATAATATGAAGTCTTTCAATAACAATTGGGTTACTGCACCCACACATTCCATTTCTACATCACCCTAAGGTAGACTGGCAGACAATGCTTTGAGCATTAAGTCCACCTTTGTACAACTTGGTGCATAAAGTTTTAAATAAAAAAATAAATAATATGAAAGTGACAAACTATCACTACTGCTGTGAACAACCTCAAAAACTCTGCGGCATCATTAGGTGTCTGTTTGACTATCCTTTATGTAATCTCAATCGCGAAAATCGATTGAAATGTGTTTTTTTTAAAAAGGAATGCTGCCTGGCTCAGCGGATTGTCTATATCATCTCCATCCATATGAGTCGTAATGGACATAGCCCTCCTTACGATTTCCACCAAGCGTACCGCGCCGGGGTGTGCTGGAGCGTATTTCACACTATGCTTATGGAAATTCTGACTTCTATAGAATTTATACTGCTTGAAACTCGGTTAGAACGCAGTCGGCTGCTACCGCATGTGTGGCCTGGTTCGTGAAAATCGTCCATAATTTTCGCCACAACACCCGGTTCTCTGCCTTCCCCATCCCAGGCGCGGATCCAAGTGGGGAGGGCTGTTGGCAGTTGCGCCCCCCAGAGTCGACTGAAGACCTTTTTTTGGGGAAATTTTGACAATACTGGCGTGTTTTGACAAGCAATTGCCCCCCGCCCCCTCGGCGGAGGTGGCTGGTGTACCGGTATTGAATTAAATGCACCCTCCTCCTCCGCCATGCAAGCGTTACACACTTGACCAGTTGCCCCCCCCCCCCTCCTCTAAACAAAGCCCTGAATCCGCGCCTGCCGCATCTAGTCCATCCCAGCGACCTTCTTTAAATATGTTTTATGAAAATTGGTTCAGCAGCTTTTAAGATAACCCTATTTTCTAAAATTATATATACTACGGATCTTAATCGCGTGAATAATTTAAGGGAAATTACCTTGTTTATTGCCGACCTTGTTACCGTATTGCAACGGCCGTGGTCACGGGTAGACTCTACGATTAAGACCCGTAGTTTTATATAATCTATAATGTGTACAAATCGCGAAAGTTTATCAACCCTATCTGTCATGTTTCTTTTTATTCATATATTTTAATAAATATATCGTATGCCGTATCCTATCTAATATTTCAGCTATGGGAATTCAGCCCACTCATTTCAATATCACGTAGTAATATTTCACTTGGTCCACTTAAACTTCAAACAAAGTTATTCAACGTAGATACCTACTATATCATTCTGTTACAATATTATTACCAATATTGCTATTTATTATTCGTCGGCGTCACTGAAGGTAATCCCTATGGATAGTGAAAATTGCGATATTGGCAATAACTGCTCTGGCCCGAGGCTTCAACCAAAGGAAGGCGGTCTAAGAATATGGATATTAGCGGGAGAAGAAGCGGGCGGATACTAAGATTAGTCTATTGGCTGAGACCCTGGACTAGTGGCATAAATGCATAATGAATAGGCAATCGAATAGTATGACGTCATCGCGCGTGCAAAACTGCGAATAGGAAAATGTTTGTAACGAAAATGAAAATGACGTGATTTTTTTTTTAAAGACGACTCCCGCGTAGATTACAAGCCATGTGTCGCGGGGAACTTTACAAACATACAAGTCATGGACAAAAAGTACACCCAGACTCGGAACAACAATTTGTGGATCACACAAAGTGGTGTACCGTGTGGGAATCGAACCCTCTTGCGTAGCATCGGACAGATTTTTACCGCGCCACAGAGGCAGTCAAAGATTCCGACGTCATTCTATTTACCACTTGTCTAAGCAATTGCCCCCCCCCCCCTCAAATTTGACTCAATTCCTTTTTTTGGGGAATTTAAGAATTTTGAATTTATTTTGGCGCGCTCTCGAGCTTCAATGGCTTGATGGATTTAGCTTGAGAGGTAAGTATTGTTTAATTAGTGAGACTGGGTACATACAATAATTTTGCTTGTTGCTTAGATACTATTGATTTCAGAACAAAAGAAACGTATTTATGAATTCAGTAACATCATTCGAAATGTTACTCAGCATTTTATGAGATAAATATATTTTTGATAAATATGTGCATACAACATATTTTACGTTGCGATCTAGATCAGATATATTAAAACATTGTACCTACTTCAGCTAAAATATGATTGTGTATCTCAATAAAAAAAAAAGTTTCCATCAATGATTTAAATATTGTTTGAAATCAAAAATTGCAATCAATATCAATCCAATATCGCTTTGAAATTGTATGTCCATCAGTTTTAATAATTAAACGATATTCGCAATAAAAAAGAGGTTTTGCCTGGAGAATACTATTCTATAGGGATCTGTAATTCAGCAATGAGCGAGCAGATCAAAAAATCTGTCACATTAAGCAGCATTCAGCTATGGTTCAGAAATGGCACACCTTCGTGCCTCGGATAATACATTCAGCCGTCGGTCTTACACTCTTTCTCCGGTTTTGCCGAATTTTCGTCCCATCGGATTATGATTGGTGATGTGTCATCACACATTAGTGTTCTATTAAATCTCTTATGCAGTTGACTAGTCTCTGGTGAGTCCATTATTCGTTTCTAATATTCATTTCTTTTGAACCACGCGCTACGTTCAATCTTAAAGCAAAATTAGGTCGTCTCGTGAACGACCGAGGTTCCTATAGAGGAGAAGTGATACTTAGTATACCCTACTTTCTTATACTAAGTTGCTAATGCCGCATATTTTGATTATTGTGATTCATTTGTTATTAAAAGATAGATAGAAAATTCTTTATTGTACCCCACACATAACAAAATTATCTACATTGTAATTATATGATCACATAATTATTGCGCTTGCACAATGGGCGGCCTTTTCGTTGAGAGCGATCTCTTCCAGGCATCCTTTGGATGGACAAGAATGTATATAAGAATACCAACCTGACGACTATCTCTTATTTTCCGGATCATATTGATAAATCCACGTTTCGTCGCATGTGATGATTTCCGAAATATGTCTTGACGTTCCGTTTTTAAATCAAAGACACATTTCGCGGCACTAATCCACACGAGCCTGTATTTCAATGTCTGAGAGCAAACGCCTCACCCCAAGATGCTGATGCAAATAATCTTAACGTTCCCCGAGCTAACGCCAAAAATCTTCTCGGTCTCCGAGTAAGTAACGCGGGAACCGTCGTAGTAAAGTGACAGGACATTTTTTTTTAAAACCAGCAACCTGGCTACTTGCGTTCTATTTTTAAATAAATTTCCGATAACGTTACATTTTTAAATTACGTTAATCTCAAAACATATGGAGTGACCTACGTACTACTGGTACTAAATCTTCCCTATCAATCTGTCGAATGATTTAAAAGTCACCTCAAGTCAAGTTATATCTAGTGTACGATCGTTTGAAGTCAAGTCAATTTCGCAAGAAGTTGGTTCCAGGAGCCAATTTACTGACTTTTTTGGGCGGGAGCTCCGTGACCCATGGATACAATAATACTGTTTACCTAGTAACTGACTTATTTGTTTTGCGTTGTACATCATTCGTTATTCTTATCTTGACCCATTCATCTGTTTTATAGCTACAATGTCACAGACATACTTTTCGCTTGAGGGGCTAAAATAAGAAAAAGGAGAAAAATATAACTTTTGCGTAAGAGTAAAAACGATCCATCCATGTCTATAAAATATTATCTTGGAACAACTCACACAAAGCTATTTGATCCCAAACTAAGCAGAGCTTGTACTATATAAACCAGACAACCGATAAACATACTAATATATTTTTAAATACATTCTTAATATAGATAAATAACACATAACACCCAGACACAGAATAAACCATCGTGCTTATCACACAAAGTTTTATCCTGGGTGGGGATCGAACCCAAGACCTCTTGCGTTGCAGTCGGATACACTCCCACCACGCCACAGAGGATTATAGCACAAAATGAAGATAGCATAGAAAGAACGCTCATGTATGTACCTACACTCAGACGTGCGTAGAAAACGAGCAACCGCACCGCAACGCGTGAGCGTGGCTCTACGTACGTACTCGCTCTGTCTCTGCTTCGTCTTGGTCCTATTCTCTGCGTCCGTGACGATATCTATGCATGCATGCGTCAAGGGCGTTTTGTATGAAGCTCTCTTTCTGAACCATATTCTGTAATTAAAGTCAGAACACGGTCAGTAGGCAATTATCTACAGATAATTTATGTACTAGTAACATATTCTGTTTTGTTAGGCTAGCTTTGTGGTAACCTAGTTTAAATCCAATAAGCAAATTTATTTACGGTTTCAATTTACTAAACGATGAATCCCGATGTTTCTAGTTCGTTAGTTCCGCAAACGGTTTACGGTATCACAGATATTGCTTACTAATATGAATTTAACAAAGCTAATCGTTTGATTATGTAACACTGGGTGTAAGTGAGAAGTATGGAGAAATTGGTAATTTTAAAATTTTATACATTATGCATTATTTATGGAGGAAAAAATCGTATCAGGCGGGACCACGGGACTTGAAACCACGACTTTAGAGGTACCTGTACCGGCCCTAAGGCATTGTTTACGGAGATGCGAGTCTTTACACGACATGATTTTATGACAATCGGGCACCAACACAAGCGCAAGCGTGTGAATTCACACGTCCCACCATGACTATTCTTGAGGAAGATATTATTTGTTCTTTGTTTTAGCATTTCATTAGAAAACATTATAGGCATAAAATAAGTATCTATTAAATGGATGTGGCCTAGAACGTGGCCACGTCAACTGTATTGTCAGAGGCAGTCAACACGGCTTCCTGTATGCAGGAGATCGGGCACAAAGGGCACGATGTAAGATGAATCATCGTTTATTTTGCTCCGCACATGCAGCTCAGGTTGGTACCCAAAGAGAACCCCTACCTAAGCATGTTTTCCTTGCTCCGGCTGACCAGAGTCCGGACTATCCGTCCAGGGAGAGGACTCTCAGCGAGTTGCACAAATTTATTAGACAGGGATACTCCATCCCTCCATAGTTGGCATGTCACCTTTGATGGCTCATAATATCGACACTGCTAATAAAACTTCTACGGCTCTTCAGTCTTTATTGTACGGCAATGTTGCCATGCATGGGGTGCCGTGAGTTTCCATCCAATTTAGCTCAGTCCGCAGCGATCGCCACAGGCCTGCGAACACCTGGAGACGCTATGCCAGCCAGTGGGTACGACAGTCTTACCGGGGTCGGCTTGAGGCAACCTATATTTGTTGATAGTTGCTTCGTCACCGGCGCGGTAAGACAATTTTACTGAAATCCTTTCTCTCTCATCTCTACGTGTCTAAAACCACTACAAAATTTGAGCTCAGAATTGGGTTAGGCGTAGATGTATCAAAATTTTAATTTATTAATATAAGATTAAATAAATTTTATGTAAAAAATGTACGTGCTTTATGCATTTGCAGGAAATGTTATTAACACGTGTCTCTTTGTTAATTGCGTTTGTTCAGTCCTGTGTGATATTGCAGCTTGGCTCGGCGTTTTTAATTTAACATGTTAAACGCGGACTTTTGTTCAGATTCATTTTCACAATTTAACGGTGTTGTTAATTGCATGTATTATGTATATATTTTGTACGTACTTACAAGCGTTTTCATTATTAAATTATTTCGTAATTGAAACGCAAGTTTGTTAGACTTTTGATATTTTTGGAATTAAAATTACCATATTATTAAAGGAAAATATAATATTTGGAAACCTGATTATATATCGAGAATTTGTAATAGTTTTGGTCTCTATCTTTTTTTTTAAATATAAGAAGAAGAGTAATGTGGAATGTGGTCCCACATTACTAGCAATCCTGCTAACCCCTCCAGCTAAGCCCTGTGGCTTGTCTTAGGAGTGACTTCACGTCAGTAGTATAATCGCCATTATTCAAACCCACGACCTCACGATGACTTAGCCATTAGGCTACCGCCGCTTATAATATCCTAATCTATAGAAAATATCAGTTAAAATATTTGTTGACATGATATCGTCTCATGAATCGATGACTGGTTGCTAAGCAACGCAAATGGAAGAAGAAACTCATTTATTCGTTTTGTTAAAGTACAGTTTCTTAAATAAAGGTAGTAAGTAGGCAGAAAAATTACATTAACAATGTTTTGACTGGTTGCTAAGCAACGTGAATGGCGATATGTCATCACTGTTTTCTTATGACGTTATCACGTAAAAATATTGTATTGATTTAGTTCAAAATTGTCGGCTACAAAGCGATTACATATTCACGCATTTTTTAACACGATATACAAAATCACTACATATTTTTTTAACGTCACGTGATTTTTTTCATATTATTTGGTCACACGGTTCAAAAGTTAAGGGAGAGGGGGACACACAATTTATGCAAATTTCGGATCGATTATTTCCAAATATGCACTCAATCAAAAAAGTTTATTAGGAACCGTTGTGTTGGAATGTTTTTTAAAGATCTGTCGAATCATGTGCCACACGTTGAAGTAAGCCAAAGAAAAAAAAATCATTTCATCATTCTGTTACATGTATGGAGTGCATGAACTTTGAACCCCCCTTAAAATATTTATTTTTATTGTTCACCTTTAAAACTAAGTAGCGGCCACTAGAAGACACCTTTTTCACAAAATTTCATCAATATTCATTGAGTAATCTCTGAGTAAAATGCCTGTGATATACGGACGAACAGACAGACGGACATGACGAAACTATAAGGGTTCCTTTTTTGCCATTTTGGCTACGTAACCCTAAAAAGCGGTGCTTTATGAGACGATATATAAGACGTTTAAGAAGTTGTTTATAGAAAATTAACTATTAGACCCATTTTTTTTAAATGTGTATAAAATAATATTTCTTTAATAGATAACACATTTAGACATAAACATAAACATATACGGAAGCGGCGGTAGCCTAATGGCTAAGGCATGTAGTAATGTGGGACTCAATCCCACATTGCTAGTAATCTTTAAAAAAAAAAAAGAAAAAAAAAATATTACTATAATTATCAAAGCCCAAACCTGAAAGTGCAATAGTTTCTCAGTAAATGGTACCACAAGACGTAGTGGGATAGTGTTAGGGCTAGCATCGCTCGCCCTGATAAGTCATTGACCGAACCACACACTAATTTATCCGTAAGGGGAATTAAACCCGCAACCTCTGGTTTCGTAGTCTGGGTCACTAACTACTAAACCGACAGGCTAGTCATTTTTTTTTCATATAAGGTACCTACGCACTTGGACAATACACTCCACGCGTCCGCCGTATGCGTGAATTGTAGTGTCCACGTGCGGCTCCGTAGCCGTAGGCGATAGCTGACACCTACGTAGATATGAAAATGAGTTTGTTCTGGGTAAGTACAGTGAAAACAGTGAAAATTCCTTTTAGTTTATAATCTATATTTTTATAGATTTTACTATTTGCCAGTTGCAAACAAAAACTAAGCGAAATTATAGAATTGTTTATGCTACGGGTTTTAATCGCGTAAATATTTTATTTTAAGGCTTTGTTTTTAAACCTTTGTTTCATTGCCCGAGGTTTCAACCGTATTGCAACGGTCGTTGTCACCACGACCATTGCAAACTGCAATACGGTCGAAACGTAGCAGTAAGATAAATTATTTTGAGTTATCTCGCTTGCACTAATTTATCATGTACATCGTAAAATATTTTAAGGGTAGCTTAGCGATTGAAGGCTATAACTTATTTTACCGCGAGCGATAAGTGGAGAAGCAGATCGATAAAAAGGCAAGAGGCATCCTCTTTCTTTTCTCTCGATCTGCTACTAAGGAACTCAAGAAAAAGTAGATGAGATTATATGGAGGAGACATTACGAAATATTTATTAGTATGTGCCTTGTACAAAAAATGCCTAAACTGTATGCTGCGGCTAATTTTAGAGAAAATAGTTTAGTAGTTTAGTTTTAGATAGCTTCTATCGTTTGGTATATATTATAGACCGAGAGCTGGTGCATACTTTTGGGTAGGTATTTGAGCATCACGGAAAACATGTTTAAAACTACTCCTGTCCGTACCCAAACACGGAACCGTAGACCAGGCTGGAGGATAGCGGAATATTATATCGATGGTGACAGTAGATTCATGTGCAGTACGGATTAGGCTTAAGTTTAAGGAACGCTGCAAGTTATTATATACTAACTCAGCTTAGTTTCTGATCTATAATCGCTATATCACATCTCATACATAATCATAACATGTCATATTGGATCCAATTATGTAGGGCGGCAAACCCTCGTAATTGAATTATGAAGCTAACATTATAACTATAATTAAGTTTGCGACTCGAGACTGATGTTGGTCAAAAGTTTGCGACTTAGTTCAATTATTACAGCGTCATGGGTTCTGGCCATAGATTGAAATCAAATAACTATGAAAAGTCGCTAAAATAGAAGAACAGGACTTTGACAGTCTTCTTCTTCTATTTTAGCGACTTTTGCCTCTGTGGCGCAGTAAGAGTGTGTCCGACTGCTACGTAAGAGGTCGTGGGTTCGATTGCCACACGGGACACTACTTTGTGTGACCCACAAATTGTTATATAATTTTATAAGCTACGGGTCTTAATCGCGTAAATATTTTATTTTAAGGCTAAATACCTTTGTTTATTTCCCGACGTTTCGACCGTATTGCAACGGCCGTGGTCACGGGTAGACTAATTCAGCTCAGCGTCACCTCCGAGAAGCGCAGGTTTTGGAAACTACCCTCGCTTGATTTTTATCACTCACTCACAAAGACAGTCTACCCTTGACCACGGCCGTTGCAATACGGTCATAATATTGTGTACAAAACGCGAAAGTCAAAATAACACATACAATATAACAACTACGCCGAATCTGTAACGACTCGAATACACTGTCTGACCCAATGTAATTTTTATCTTAGTTTCCTTTAACTGCGGTAAATTATTCTCCAAATACGCCGATTGATTCAACAAACTATTCAGAATATATTGATTGATAGAAAACAATGGAGTAGCGAAGATTCGGCGAACTGTTTCTAAGAACTCGATCTTGGGATTAAGTTCAGATCGACGTCATTAAATTGTGACGTCAAACAACTTTGAAACCTCAAAGTAATCAAAGAGTTTATTCGAGAGATTTATGTCGGAATTCTATACTTACCAACATTTATTATGCTTTTATAATAATATGCATTTATTTGTCCTTGATAAAACAGTAGATAAGTTTGACATGTGGTACACAAACCATAATTAATAAATAAAAGACAAAAAGGTCCTGACTCATCATATAGTTTTATTTATCAGGTTTTATATTAAAAGCAATGTCATATTATAATGTATCTACTTCCTAGTAAGACTAATCATGAGAAGAAAGCTCTTTTTTTCTATTTAAAATCTCTTTCACATTTTAAGCAATAGGTACTGAACAAATAAATAATTACAAATTAATAAATATGATGCCTACGTTTAACATAAAAGTTTAAGTAAAATATTTTAAACTGGCTTCCATAATGAAATTTTAACTAATTACATGAAATAAGAATGGTTTTTGAGTACCTATAGCAATAAAAAATATCAAATATTCTTCACTGGATGACAGCTATCTCCATGCCAGATTTAATTAAGAAACATGCTGCACTTAGTTATGAAAAGGTAAAAATAACTAACAAATAAACTCATTTTCGCATTTATAACACTAGTTAAGGTTTTGATTTATTAACTAAGAAAATATATTACACCGATATTAAAAGCCCTATGTCCAACCAGGGTCCTTATTCACTATGTTTTTTTTTTATTTCGCGGCAAACCCGCGCGGATCGGCGCATGCGCGGTGCGCTCAAAGATGTACGCGCGCATGCGCGATGCATTTCAAGCGCAGCTCTACCATCGTGTCATAATTTTGACAGTTAAAAGCGCGGGATTGACGCGAAAACAAAAAAAAAGATAGTGAATAATGACCCAGTGGACTAAAAACAAGGCTGAAGATAATAATTTACAGTTGAATCATGTCGACGACTTCACAAACGGAGCTTTTGCTTTATATGTTAGATAGAGTAGAATTATGAATTAAAGTCTGAAGAAAATTCATACATTCTACGTATATAATTACCTTCTTTTGTAAACGTACTCTAACATAGCGTCCTTTAGAAGCCGTGCCTCGTACCTCACATGATTATCTTCTCGTCCTGATCAAAGTGTGCGACAGTTAATTGCCGCCTGATTGAATACCTGATGAGCTCAACACTAGTGATGTACTACAGATCAGTACGGGAAAACGATGGAATACAAGGTAATTAAATTCCCGTAATATGATAAAAGAGTAATGTGATAAAAAAGTCGTATGTTACCCACGTTTTAATTTATACTAATATTATAAAACTGAGGAGTTTCGTTTGTTTAAACACGTTATCTTAGGAACTACTGGTCCGAATTGAAAAAAATATATTATTGTTGGATAGCCCATTTATCGGAGGAAGCCCTAGATAGGCTATATAATGGGGCAAATGTACGCAGACGAAGTTGCGGAGGTCAGCTAGTATTTAATAATTCTCTTTTTATTAGTGTCTTAATAGTCGTATCTATTCTGATGTTTCTGTCACCGTTTTCGCTGTTAGATTTGGCCAAGATATCTTATTTATCGTGTGAATAGAATGATGACCGTCCACATTATCTCTTTTCGTTAACCTTACAGAAATTCATCAGCCAAGAATCAGCAATAATTGCTGTTTTACAGCATAGAGAAGTAGGTAGTTGCCCTCTGTAAATAGGTTATACGGATTACTTTTGGTACTTTTTGTAGCCGATGAGCAATCTTTTAGGAGACCAATTTGTCATTGTAGTGGCAAAACTTATGGAGTACAATATGAAGTCACGAACAGAGATCACACGACCCAAGTTTTCACGGCATTACGTTTCATGTAACGCAATAAATTCTGAACTTTATTTAGGAAGCTCAGTCTCTTGGGCAGAGACAACTTCCATAAGACTTTTCTTTCCTTTTACGGCCCGATCAGAACTTTGAATTTAATGTAGTAGTTTTTAGAAATTGTGATCTCAGGTGTTTTTATGTCACAATGAAAATCTCGGAGTTATTCAGCACAACACTATTCCGAAATGCATCCAATATTTATAGGAAGTTAAGTGCACCACGGAATTGTACAACCTTAATTTTACTAGCTGTCCCGCGCAACTTCGTCTGCGTAAATTTTCTCCTTTTTTTTATAATCCTATGTTACTTCTAATACCTCCAAGAATATGTGTACAAAGTTTCATGATGATCGGTTGAGTAGTTTTCGCGTGAAAGCGTAACAAACCAACTTACATTCACATTTATATATTAAGTAAGGATTTAAGATCAGAGTACCTATGATTTGAGGACCTAAAGGGCACCAATCCATTTACCTAATTTTGTTTTGGAGCTGGAGGTGGTGAGGAGAGGTTTGCTCATTTTCACTGAGGCACTCTAAGTTTGAAAAGGCTTAGCGCTGCTGAGGGTAGGTACTTACATGTCATTAAAAACCATACATATATAGGACAACTTGGATATTTGGGGGGGACTCTACACTCTCTCCTCTGAATCCATCACTGTTAGTTACGTATTGATATTTGATAGTTCAATAGTTTTATTACACTCTAAAATGTGAGTAATACCCTTCCCATACTCATTATTTATTTGAACGCTGTACTTGTGCAAATCGTATTTCATTATTACTCTTTTGATGGTATATTCTATCTTTATTTGGGGCAAGGCGGCTGATATACAAACTATTTTTATTCTTCAAAAACGTGCAGTGCGTGCGATATATCAACTAGGAGCACGAGTTTCCCTTAGAGAAAAGTTTAAAGAGATAGGCATTTTGACAGTTGCATCACAATATATATATGCAAACGTTATGTTTGTAAAGCAAAACTTACATTTATATAACAAAAATAGTGATATTCACTCTGTGAATACAAGAAATAAGCACAAATTGGTAGGTCGATATCATAGGCTTCATAAAACTCATAACTCATTCATGGGACTAGGTGTTAAATTTTTCAATAAAATCCCAGTCAGCATATCAAGTCTACCAGTAAATAAATTTAAGAATGTAGTCAAGAGACATCTTATACAAAGAGCTTACTATTCAATCGATGATTATTTAACTGATAAAGATAAATGGATGTAGTTCGTTGCTCCCTATTAATGTATTGGGTTGTATAGTTTATTTCATTTTACTAGGTGAATATTGTTGTCACAGTTTGATAATGTTACTTAGGTACTAGTTAAGAAAACGATTTACTTTTGTAAGTAAAGATTCTGCGTGATAAATTACGGCCATTCTTTTCTTTGAAAAACATGTATACTTATTCATTAAGTAGCAGTAAATTGGCCAATATTTAAGCACATAAAGTTTTTACATCGTAAGTGGATGCTCCTACTATGTTGTGCCCATTGAGGCTGATGTATCCGATCTCGTGTACTCTTCTAATATTAATGACCTCTTTTTTTGCATCAGTCCTCTAATATATGGTGTATAATATAATGGTGGCAGCACCTTACCTGCATATACAGTTTATAAACAGAGAAACATTGTAAACATTGGCAATTTGAAAAGAGTGGCCACGAGTTTTTATTGCCTGTTCTTTTCTCGGGCTTTACCTATTGTTTGCGAACAGGCATTACCAGTAAATGTAGTATCGACTTTTCACAAGTGTAGTATTTTGCTTCCTAAGTGAATAAATGATTTTTATTATTATTAATATTATTATTATAAACTCACCTTTATTTAATCAAACTTTATGTGACTCATATATGACTCTTACTAAAATTAATGTTTATTAAATCCGTGACCCATGGTAAATTAAGTGATTTATATATTGACTGCCTCTTTGGCGCGGTGGGAGTGTATTCGACTGCTACGCAAGAGGTCGTGGGTTCGATCCCCACCCAGGATAAAACTTTGTGCGATGAGCACGATGGCTTATTCTGTGTATGGGTGTTATTTATCTATAATAATGTATGTATTAAGAAATATATAAGTATGTTTATCAGTTGTCTGGTTGCCATAGTACAAGCTCTGCTTAGTTTGGGATCAGATGACGTTGTGTGAGTTGTCCCAACGTTTATTATTATTATTATTATATTACGCTTCAAAGAATTGCCTATAATTTGATTACGCCGTATCAATATATCTACTCTCACCGTTCAAATACATCCTAACATGATTTCCATCTAAGCCTACATGTCTATTAAATTTTCCCCAACCTAATTCTGTTCCATCCGAACGTACATGGAGGTTATTAAGTCTCTAAATCATATTAATGCTGTTCGATCATCGATATTTCGAACGGTTTCCAATAAACACGAGCGTTTGCAATTTCACAGTAAATGCGTATTCTCTTAATTGTAAATATTTTAATAGCATTACTTTTGAAAACATATTGCTGTTTATATTGAATTGGAAATGTTTAAATTTATACAGGTTTTTATTATGTTATATACCCGGATACCCAAATGATACCTACTTTGAGTCATGCTCTTGTGTTTCTGTGTCCAATATTCACTTAACAATATTCATTGTCGCATAGGCCGCGCGCGTCAGACGCTTGTCGTAAGCCGCGCGCGACTCGCGATCGGCCGCGATGCACGGAAATGAACCTTTAAGTGTCAATGACAGCATGAGGCTCTCAAAACTGAGAGATTTTGCAGAATCCGGCAATATCAGTTATAAAACTACTGAATATTTTTTTATTTTATTTGAACTCAGAAAATATGATCTACTACATAATTCCTGAAGATGCAAAACGAAATCTTTTGTTCTTCAAAAATAAAAAGATATTGGACGAAGAATATAAAAACTTAAAACTTCATATACAATTAAGATTCTTCAATGGTAATACTATTTTATATTGTTTGACATTTTATTTCATACTACATTCTTAAACAAGAGGGACTGACGACCTGATTAAGGTAGCAAGGAGCCGCTGGGTGCAGAACGCTCAAAATCGATCGCTGTGGAAGTCCTTGGGGGAGACCTATGTTCAGCAGTGGACATTTTAGGGCTGATGATGACATTCTTACAAGTTGTTGATAAATCTTCAATAATGGCGGTTGCTTAATGGCTAAGGTATTGGTCTCGCAATCGTGAGGTCGCGTGTTCAAACGCTTCAAATGTGGGAGCCACCATCCCACATTGCTAGTTATCTTTAAAAAAACATATAAAAAATATTTTGCGTCCAAATTTAAGATGTTTTCTTTATTGAACCCTGAAATGAATATGTTGTGAATAGATCACCGTGTGTTTCCACTAAGAGGTTCTTGTAAAGATTCCAGTCCTTCATTTAGAGATTCTTTATTGAGTATTTCGATTGCCAGCGCTCGGTATTATTGTGTCTCAACTATTTCATAAAATGCAATAGAATTTTCACTTAAAGTTTGCACCGAATATCGTAGAAATCGTCGAAATTGAATTTCGCTACAAAAGATTTTATTTACTTTTGTCCGTTTTCTCATAATGGAATTTTGTAATAAAACCTCGGAGGTGTAGCGAGACTTATTTTTTCAGTGGACCTATTCTTTGGTAAGAAATATTGCTTTTTAGGGTTCCATACCCAAAGGGTTAAAACGGGACCCTATTACTAAGACTCCTCTGTCCGTCTGTCTGCCACCAGGCTGTATCTCATGAACGGTGATAACTAGACAGTTGAAATTTTCACAGAAGATGTATTTTTGTCGCCGCTATAACAACAAATACTAAAAACAGAATTTAAATATTTAAGTGGGGCTCCCATACGTGATTTTATTGCTGTTTTTTACTGTTTTCACGATATTAAATAGTGTCTAATGTCGTATGGATAGTGGTACGGAACCCTTCTAGCGGGAGTCCGATTATTATAATACTGCTAACGTAAATATAACTACTGCGGTCATATAAGCCATTTACTGTAATGCTAAGTTGTGATTCTCTCAACTGAAAGTTTATCTTGTACTGTTTATATGAAAATACTTTTTTTTTTTAAAGAAAGACACTGTGCATTTCACTTTTTGCTTAAATAAACACCTTGAACGTGGACACCAATATCTAGTTGTATTTAATACAAAACACCAACATAGGTTTTCAAACGCAGCATACCTACCATTTATCATGCGTTTTTCTAGCAGTTGCATTTTAAGTTTTGAGCCTATTTTTTGCGGTTAAATATGTTAATAATTGGGTTTTCATAAAATAACATTTATCACCCGATGTTTCGAAGTACACATAGTACTCCCTACGATACAGTATAATATGTGCGTTACTATGTGATGAACTTTTGCGTCTAATCTTAAGGTTAATATAGACTTGTGCATTTGCTAGAGCATTACAATGTTAGACCGGGAGAGAACGCCTAAAAGCAAGCATTTTTAAATGCTGTTTTTTATATTACGTCACATTAGTGAAGTAAATAAATACCCTCCCGTTAGTCAGCTGGATTCCTTAGCGTTTGACGTACAGAACTTTAAACGGCTACTGACGGTATCTGTTGCACAGTTATGCTGACTGACTGATGACGCGCATGACTAACGCTTCTGGTTACAAAATTTAGAATGACTGACAAACGTAAAACCTATTTCTAATTAATAAACCTTTTTAATTAAGAAATCTATTTTTTAAGATTTAGGAAGGAGTTATAGGAATATACTCGTAACATAGGAAAGAACAAAATATGTAGTGAGCTATATATTTAGTACCTACATTCGAAAATTCCAGCTGACTGACGAAAGGGTATTTTTTTACAAATTATTTACCCCACTAATGTGACGTAATAAATTATAAAATAAATAATATCAAGAATTTTTTTTTCTATTTACTCTACTAGACTATTATCATCTTGGCACAATATACGCCAATGCTAACAAAAACCATTAACAAAACATCGAGCATCGTGTACGAAATGTGATTCTAGTAAATTTAAATCAGCGAATGCTCGACGTTCTGTTCCTAGTAAATACTCTAATCTATACTCACCTTATAGCTTTCACCGTCAGAACGTAACCTAAGCTTGTCGATAGCATTTCTGTTAACAACTTCAGCAATATGAAACTTTACCAATAGAAAACTGTCTTAAATTAAGCAGGAGGTATTTCAATATTTTACCTATATTACTAAACTGATATAAGATCAATGATATAACTTGAACGAAGGTACATTCTAATAAAAGTAATATCCCTTTTATCTGAGGCTTCGCGGATTTGAGAGGCCCCACAAATTCTCGTTGGAAAAGATTTAATATGGCAGGAGGCTGATAGCTTGGGCTTCGAGTATTGAGGGCTAGGTTTTTACCAATATTCTATTTATTTTATACCCCTACGAAGGTAATACTAATTCATTTTGATGAAATATGTGTTAGAGAAAAGGAAAGTTAAGTTACTAAGCTTTATCCCTTGCTAGTAATCCGTGTATATTTCTTTAGATTTACATATTTATTGCTTAGTTCAAAGACAAGAAACTGAGAGTACAGAGAGCTTAGCAGCACATACATCTCTCACTTATATTGAAACTCGGACTAATTTGTTTCGGTAGTGTTCCGAGGTACCATGTCCTACAGTGTCCACGTGTTATTATATTCGGTTTTAAAACGCTGCGATTGGGACATTTTCAACGCCGAATGTGTTGAACTCTAACGCCGATATTACCTCTGAAATAAAATAATATTTAAAAAAATAAAAGTAAAATTTTCACAATATTCTAAGCCTGTATACGAGTATTGAATATAGGTTCGAACAAAAAACGGGGTCAAATTGTACAAATTATAAGTATTGGCTGAGGCCAATACTTATAATTTGTACAATTTGACCCCGTTTTTATTTATACATCCATACTAATATTTTAATGTGAAAGAAACTCTGTCTGTCTGCCTGTCTGTTACGCTTTCACGCTCGAACAGCTAAACCGATTTAGATGAAATTTGGTATGGAGATAGTTTGTGTCCCGGGAAAGGACATAGGATAGTTTTTATCGCGATAACCGACATCCACGTGGGCGGAGCCGTGGTAGAAAGCTAGTAGGTAGATAAATATAATCAGGCGCGTACCTCCCCAATATTAACTCGATTTATTAAATAACAACGAGAGAATTTCCTCGTTAACCATCCTTTCACGGTACCTATTCTCAGTCGGCAGGTGACATGATCGATTGGTTATGTGTTCAAATCGGTTAGCCAAATAACAAATTAATTACCGTTATCGGTGTGTTCTGGGTCCTTTTTTTTGTTTTCGTGGCAAGCTTGTGCGAACTGGTGCATGTGCGGTGCGCTCAAAGATGTCTGCCGTCCACAGACAAGATTTTGACAGTTTGCCTCGAAAACGGAAAAAATAACGTGAAACCCTGGGCTACCAACCTTTAGTGATCATGAATAGTATGTACTTTTTGGTTTTGATAGATAAGTCTTTTGAAACCGAGTTGATTTTATTTTAATTCTAATGTCTTCACGCTTGTAGTTAGTGATTTTTACTTTGTCGAAAGTTGTTGCCGCTACATTATGGCTCGATTATACACTTTAATATAATCTTTTATAAAAGATAATTAGCAATGTGGGATTGTGAGTCCCACATTACTAGCAATCCTGTTAATCCCTCTAGCTAAGATCAAGGCATTCAAAAATAAGATATCAAAAGGTATATTAAATTAATAAACAATTTCCCTCTAACGAACAATATTTAATATCTGTTTTGTATTCCTAGCAACCGACAACATATTTTGTATTTTCATTAGCGTTAATTTAAAGGTTAACGACATTTTAATCAACCAAATTATGATTAATTTTCACTAAAAGCTCGCAGTAAGGAACAGTACGTTTACGTACGTTAAATACTGCTATCATTGACTTTCTCGTTGTATTATTACAAATAACTTTTCCAAGGTTTGTATTAAGTCATAATGTCTAGATGTTATGAATACTGTTAGTCAATATGTACAAGTCTCCATTGTTAACCTTGGTATTGTTTACATTATGAAGAACATAATTTATTTTTATTATAGTTATAGTCACAAAGTATTGAACAATTTATTTTTAGAGTTTAAGGATTTTCAGAATTCGCTTTCTCTTATATTTATTGAAAACATCACAAAACATAACTTGGCAATAAAACTATAAGTCTTGCCAGGTATTGCAACTTACAATTGCCAATTATTACAATATTTAATTGTTTGCAAATTTAGTCAACAGCCTATAGTGAGAGTTGTTTAAAAAGCAATGTCTTATATCATAAATAAACTGATTTTAATAAATAAATTATCGTCGTCTAAACTGAAATCTCCGAATTTCTTATTAATTCAAAACGAATACAGCGTTAGTTCATTTGTTATTGACATACATATAAGTATAATTACGAACGCATGCAAGAATATGAACGCTATGTATGTATAATGTTATTGTACATAATAAATAAATAAGCAAAGAAAAAAAATTAAGTTAATCTTATCTATTTTTACCCGGAGTATTAATACAGTCTGTCAACATAACAAACCTAATGACAATGGCTCCGTTCTATATAAAGCTGCCCTAATACTTTAAATGAAAAAAGTTTGAGCCGAAAGAGAAACAGATGCTATTGTTAAAATGAAAGATGACTTTACAGTCTATTTTGAAAAACTCGGACGGTTCTGTTTATTTTAAAATAATCGTGTTGAATACACAGTACAGGTTAAAAAAAATATCATATTTTCAACCAACTTCAAAAAGTAGGAGGTTCTCAATTCGACTGTATTTTTTTTTGTATGTTCACCGATTACGCAAAGGATCGATTTGAAAAAATATTTTTTTGTTTGAAAGGGTATATTTCCAAGTTGGTCCCATTGTCATCAGATCACGATCTGATGACGGGATCCTGGAGAAATCGAAGGAACTCATCAAATATTAATCAAACACCTACAGTGATTTAGGTACATTTCATAGTGATTCATGCATTTACTCTCAAAAAGCACCTATTGGTGAAGTAGAACTGATCATGAAGACCACAAATGACGAGCGAACCTACTTAATATTTCACGGTTTGCGATTCAATTACTTTAATATGATATTGAGTAGTATTTTATTTTCGTCATACTACTATTACACAATGTAATAGAGCTGACAGTGAACTATCATGTGAACTCCTCAAAAATTAACGGCCCTGCACCGGAGCAAGCAATATTTTGTAACGGGATTTGAGCAGTTGACAAAGCCTATTGTAACTTATGTGAATTACAAACCAACCCACTAAAAGTGAGAAATAAAAAAGCAAAAAGTAATATCTGCATAGAATAACAAAAACAAATTAACATTTTAAAGTGGGTGACATGAAATATTTGGTTTTTGTTTTTTTCGGCACCAACTTCAAAATGTTAATTTGTTTTTTTTATACTAGGTAGATATTATTTTTTGCTTTTTAGTTGCCTTGTATTTATTATTGAAGTCGGTAATATTTTTTTGTAAAAAAGTATTTTATTTAACCTGTACTGTTTTCTAACTGGTGAAATCACCACATTAAACAGAAGTTTATTGTCTTTACATAGCTAAGCCGGTTTTAATGTAAAATATTTAAGAATAACAATAATCATGCAAGAAAATCATGAAATCGGCTTTTAATTTAAAACTTAAAAAAAAACCAAATACAAATGGCTTCGCTATGATGCTGCAGACCGACAAAAACACAGAGAATTAAAACTTAAAACACCGTATTAGCGTCCGAGGTAAAAATAAAACGACAAGAAAATCTGTGATGGGATTTGTTATCTTTTTAAGGTTCCGTAATAAACAAGGAACCCTTATAGTTTTGCTATTTAGATCCATCTGTCCGTCTGTCTGTTCCCAGGTTAGCAAGTAAGCCCTTATTACCTACTACAGAACTGTAATTTTGTATGGACAAAGTGGTTAAATAAAATCTTGTTTTTAGAGTTTTGTTGTTGCCCTACATGTAAAGTAGGGATGTGTAGACCATTTTTCGATTTAGGTATCCGTTTGTGAAATATTATGTTCATTTTTGTTTGAGTCAAGTCCTCCCCGCCCTCGCCAAGTTAAATGGTTGTTATTGGGTATATGAAAAAAAACACGGTAGTAGTATATATAGCGAAATAAAAACTATAACAGTGAAGTAAGTAGACTTTACAAGTTTATGAGTAATAGTCGAGAAACTTAAAAAATATAGGTACTTGAAGAATTAGAAAAAAATAATTGAGAATAACATAAGTAACATTATAAGTTTTAAACTTACGCGTTGCATTATAAAAACAATTTAACACGGAAATAAACGCGTTTAATCAAGTTAAAGTATTCACCTTATGCTTGACGTTTCGACCGGATTACTTCGACCGTGCTCACAAGCTGACTGATCAACTTGTGACCATTTATAAGTAACATTGTTAGTTATATAAATTAGGTAATAAATACAAAATTGTGAACCAAGTAAAAAAAACCTGTGACCAAGGCCATTGCAATACAGTTGAAACGTCGGGCAATAAACAAGGTATTTTACCTTAAATTATACACGCTATTAAGACCCGTAATATATATATATATATATATATATATATATATATATATATATATATATATATATATATATATATAAGATCGGTCATCCAGGTACTATATATATATATATATATAGTACCTGGATGACCGAGCTTCGCTCGTTATTTTTTTTTTACGACGTTTTCCAAAAATGAAACCTAGCTAGATCGATGTATCTCCCCCGAAATCCCCTACATACTAAATTTCATGAAAATCGCTGGAGCCATTGCCGAGATTCAGATTATATATATAGGTATATATATACAAGAATTGCTCGTTTAAAGGTATAAGATATATATATATACTCGTATATATATTATCATAATCAGAAAATTATTTTGTAGTGATGAGCAGTTACGGAACCCTACATTGCCTATGGCCCGACTCACACTTTCCCTGAATTGATTCTTTAACTAAACCTTTTATGTCGGGATTAAAGGCTTTCCCGTTCATTTACGTAAGTATTTTTCTGGTATTCCTAATTCCGTGATTGAGTCTACACATTGGACTTAACAAATAGAGTCAAACCAACCGGACCACTATTTGAGTTAAAGGGTCGTGTTGACCGGGACTATTTGAATAGGACAAATTACCTATCTCGTGACATACGGCTCAACTAGCTTTTGAATTTAGTCGTATAATAATACAATTATGATTTGTATCTCGTAAAAAAAGGAGTGTGAATTATTCTCTTTTTCGCGAAGCGAACGCACCAAAAAAAAATATTTTTTATTCCATGTATAATTTCTAAAGAATAATGTGTGGGAATTGGGAATGGATGAATGGATGGATATATGACTCTGGGTACATTAATTAGATTAAAAAGGTACAACTTTTGACGGAGTACAACTTTATAATGGAATACCATCATATCTATACTATCTATACTAATATTTAGAGGTTAGATTTGTTTGTTTGATTTTTTGTTTGTATTGAATAGGCTCCGAAACTACTGGACGGATTTGAAAAAATCTTTTATCGTTGTGAAGCTACACTAACCCCGGGTGACATAGGCTATGTTTTATCTCTGTATTCCTACGGGAATGGGAAATACGCGGGTGAAACCGCTAGGCGTCCGCTAGTATTAAATATGTAACACTCATTCAATGTCATCAAATCCAAACTCTCAGAATATTGAATTGCTGACAACTCTTTAACAAACAAAAGAAGGGGACTGCCTCTGTGGCGTGGTGGGAATGTGTCCGACAGGCGTGTAAGAGGCCGTGAGTTCGATTCCCACACCACTTTGTGTAATCCATTAATTGTTGTTCCGAATCTGGGTGTACTTTGTGTCCGTGACTTGTATGATTGTAAAGTCCCCCGCGACACGAGGCTTGTACCCTAATGCCTTATACACTATTGGGAGTCTTTTTATTTAAAAAAAATGTGTGTTTTTATCATAGTCGATGTAACGACGAAACTATTTAATTGCTTATGCTTACTTATGTAAGTAATTAGTTACTGTTCTCCAGTAAGTGACATTGTTATGTTTTTATTGAGAATAAATATTGTTAAACCTATATGGCTGCTGTCAGATGCGATTTAAGTCACATTTCCTTCCGATCCTCCAATGGGGTAGGTTTTAGACCATGTTATATTTTTACAACTAATTTATTTACAAATACACATAAATGAGCAATTTGCATATATAATTATATAATATTATGAAGCTCGGCAACGGCTCTAGATTTTCATGAAATTTAGTATGAAAGGGCTTTCGGGGGCGATAAATCGATCTATCTAGGTTTCATTCATTTCATCTAGAAAACGTCGTTAAAAATAGCTATCCAAGTCCTTATTATTATAAGTCTAAGACCTGTTCATAGTGTGATAGGAAATGTAATCACAACTTATGTTTTGAATAATGACCATGATGTATTTGTTCGTAAATGTTATTATTGACCATCTTTGATAGCGCATACTACGCATTTAGCAATAATGCAAAAAACACAACTTTTATGCTTTTTAACTGTGTAAGTTTTCAAAATTTTTATTTTTAATTGATTTCTTGAAGCCAGCATTTCCAGCTCTCTGAGCTTTGCGCTTTATGAAAAATAACGTTGTATTATTGATCGAAGACTCAAAGCTGAGGAATTTTGCTAAATTAATCTACTGTATGTCAGAAAGGAAACACTGGCATACTTGTATGTAGAGGTAGTATTAGCAAACATTTTCGGTTCACCTCAACTCGAATGATTGGTTGGAACTGAAGGCTTAGACCAATCAGCTACGTTGATTAACATCGGAATTTATATTTGATAGAGAGAGTTTTTATATCTTATAAAATATTTCTATGGTAGTCGTACGATTTTGTAGACTAAATCTTCGTAGACTTCAAAAAACTACGTTGACTACAACTACATAGTCTAGAGCATTAATAAACTTTGTTGCACCACTTCGTAGGCTACATCGTCGTAGACTAGGGCTTCGTAGATTTCATAAAACTTCGTTGATTCCACTTCGTAGGCCAAACCGTAGCAGACTAAGGCTTCGAAAACATTCAAAATTTCGTTGACTTCACTTCGTAGCCTACATCGTCGTAGACTAGAGCTTCGTAGACATCAAAAAACTTTGTTGACTCCACTTCATATGCTACTTCGTCGTAAGCTAGAGCTTCGTAGACATTCAGAACTGCGTTGACTCCACTTCGTAGACTATATAGTCGTAACAAGAGCTTCGTAGACATTCAAAACTGCGTTGACTCCACTTCGTAGACTATAAAGGCGTAGACAAGAGCTTCGTAGACATTCAAAACAGCGTTGACTCCACTTCGCAGACTATATAGTCGTAGACAAGAGCTTCGTAGATATTCAAAACTTCATTGACTTCACTTTATAAGCTAAAGCTTCATAAATACTTTAAAAACGTCGTTCACTTCATTTCGTAGGCTTAACTTTGTAGACTAGAGCTCGGTAGGCTATAAAAACTTCGTTAACACCACTTCGTAGGCAACGTGTAATTGCATTAATCTACTGCTGTGATATACAAGTTCGACTGGCCTGTCGGTCTAGTGGTTAATGACCAGAATTGCTAAGCCATATGGTAAGGGTTCGATTCCCGTCCAGGGTTAATCTTGGTGGGATGAACACGTCATCAGTTGTTTGATGGCCATAGTATAGGCTATGCCTAATTTGGGATCAAATGGCATTGTATGAGTTGCTTTGATATTATACATTTGTTACCGGCAATCTGTATAATCTGTATAACTTTTTTTTATATAACTAGCAATGTGGGATAGTGGTCCCACATTACTAGCAATCCTGTTAACCACTCCAGCTAAGCTCTATCGGAAGTGAAATGGCCAGGATTCGAACCCACGACCTCACGATTGCGAGACCAATGCCTTAGCCGTTAAGCTACCACCGCTTGTGTAGAATACCCAGGTATAATATACATAGCCCAGGTTGTAATAAAAAAACCTGGATTGTGCACATTGTCGGTAACATATACTCATACATAATGTACAACCTTATGTTTGTGTTTAAACTCTGTGGTATAACAGTAACCAGTGTTGTTTGTTTAATTTGTTACTCTACCCTATAAGAGTGATTAAACTTACAACTTGAGCATATTAATGTATTAACTTTATAATCTCTTTCTTTTTCTCGTGGGCCGTATATTGAGAATTATAAATACGACGGGTCTTAATCACGTGAATAATTTAAGGTAAAATACCTTGTTTATTCTATTATTGAAGTTTACCCATGACCACGGCCGTTGCAATACGGTCGAAACGTCGGGCAATAAACAAGATATTTTACCTTAAATTATTCAGGCGATTAAGACCCGTTCCGTAGTATATATAATTTTATAATGCAAATATACTGCCAAATTTCGCAATGACGTCTTTATTGCTTCACTATTTTACACATGCCACTGTTTCGTTTCCCGAAGTAAACGCTTCGAAAATGTATTCAAACTCAACTAATTTTGCATTGTAAAGTTACTGTACACAACTGCTTTGTTTTTTTTATTATTCAAGTTTACTTTATTATTCGAGAGCTTCTAACGTACGACGTGGACGTTTCAAGATTATGCAAGTGTGTTTGTCATAATACAAGTGTCACTGGATAATTATCTTGTTCAACTATAGATATTCTATTTTAATTCCAAAGTTCATTTCATATTCAGTAAATATTTATCTTTTAATATACTAGCTTTTCCGGTTTTGCCCACATAGCGACAAACGTCTATCCCATCTTTACAAATTTTTGGACTTATAATATTAATTTTATTTTGGTTACTTCAGCCTATCTCATTAAAGACTAGTCAACTACGCATGATATAAATGTTAATAAACTTTCGCGATTTGTACACATTATAAAATGTTATATGCTACGGGTCTTAATCGCGTAAATAATTTAATGTAAAATACCTTGTTTATTGCCCGACGTTTCGACCGTATTGCAACGGCCGTGGTCACGGGTAGACGGGTAGCAGTCTACTCGTAACCACTGCCGTTACCTTTATTTTACCTTAAATTATTCACGCGATTAATACCCGTTATATATATAATTTCATAATAGGGGGGAGGGTATATTATAGCGCACAAGTATATGCGTGGACACATGTGCTACTCTCATAGCTGAAGAGTTTATTTGTTTGTTCGAACGCGGTAATCTCAAGAACTACTGGTCCAAATTGAAAAAATAATTTGTTCGGTAGCATTTATCAAGGAAGGAAGAGCAATGATAAATGTTGCAAAAACGGGGAAAATTAACGCCTACGAAGTTGCGCGGGTCAGCTAGTATTAGAATTTTTCTACTAAGGTTCCTTGACTCAATGGTGACCATAAAGATTCCATGCCATTCCATTAAAAAAGTAGTGGATCATTGTAGTAATACATATCATTATGCAACAAAAAGTAATTAAAAAAATAACATCACAATATATCTTCGTGTAGTCTATAAGATTACAAATTACGATCAAAACATAAATCACGAAGGTAAAAAAACCCGTTCATTTCATTAGAACACCTGTGAACTCCCAAAGGTCGGCAGATAAATGGCGCCAAGGAAAGGAAAGGCGTCCCTCTGTCGCGTGACCGGGGTTTGTATCTGTCCTCATAATATATGCCTAGTTATATACTTGGATATATTTTGGGATATTACAGGTCATTTTCTTTACCTTTTACCTTGTAAGATTCGTTCATATTAATATTTAGGGTGAGGTGAGCTCGGACCCTTTTTCAACTTGCCATAAATAAAAAATAATGTACCTAATTCTAACTGGTTTTGGTTACGGTTGTGAATAATGGCGTTTTACATATAGACGCGTTTTACAGCACTCTGTTTTGGCAAAAAAATGCAAGGGCCTCAAATGGACTTAGTCTATTTTTTGCATGAGATATAATAGCAAATACAAGTGATTTTTTAGTACGAGCGAAATTAGATACGATAGGAGAAAAAAAATTGGTGTAAGATCGAATATCGCAAAAAAAATGGTTTTATCCAATAAAAACCAGCGGTATACTAAAGAAAACATGACACACAAGAGATGGTGACTAATTATTTCTGATCAAACTTATTACTAGGTATTTTACAGACAAAATAAAACCCAGACAGCTTAAAAATAACTAACTCAAAAATTGTATAATACTAGCTACCTGCCCTGGCTTCACACAGGTGTCATTTTGAAATTTGTTAATCATTGAATTACATTATTGCAATTAACCGTAAAATTTAGCCTATATTACTCCCCGATAATGTAGCTTTCTACTGATGAAAGAATTTTTAAAATCGGTCCAACACTTCTTACGTTTATTCGTTACATACAAAAATACAAATCTTTCCTTCATTATCCACCACCACCATCTTCCTTACTTCTACTGTTCTTGGGCTGTTAAGAGTGCCAAAGTAATGAATGGACATTATTTCTTCTTCTCTGCATTGTCAGGCAAAAATTGGCAACATAAAGTTCAACATAACAACAAACAAGTTGTACATTTCGGATGCGGTTCTCAACATAACTATGGCTACCAATTTTGGTGGAGATGGGTCTTAAATATCATTATTGTGTAAAGGTTGGGTTTCATTGCAAGCACTTGACTACTAAGGAAATTTATTAGAGCACTTACGATTAGCTGTAAGCGAAACGAGGGTAGAAACGAATTAATGCATGTTACACACTCATGCGACTAGGATACCACTTGTTGACCATGTTTAAGCCATAAGAGGCCGCGATTTTATCATTTTGTATCGTACTACCGCTTTTTCGGAGTGTAAACACATAGATATACGCTTATACGGGCACCTTGTACGTTTATGTAGATAATAAGCATACAACTATCTATTGTTATTATTGTTCCATTGCAGGGTTTCCCAAACTGCGTTCCACGGAACCCTGGGGAACCACGGAACATATTTTTAGAATTGTATACTTTGGCAGACATGTCTCGGTGCCCGTGTTGATAAACGGCTTAGGACCGGTTTCGGTATCGCTAAGGTCGCGTGTACAAGTCCCGCCTCAGACGATTTTTTACTCAATATATTTAAAATTTACAAGAGAAGATGATTACCTACGTAGAAATAACAACAATGATAAAACGAGAATACGTTGAATAAGTCCAATGTGTCAGCTCTGTTTCGATAGTTCTCATTATTAAGAACTTTCAGAACTAGGGGCTTAGACAAGGTACATTCGTTACGTGATGTATTCGATAATACATTCGGTAGTATTTTAGATTATATTTTATTACTAACATTAGTCTTTAAGGTTTTTAATACATTTCAATATTGTTTTACTAACACTAAATGGATCAATGGTCTTAATAAATTATATTATTACTATAATAGAACATTTGTCTTTAGCTAATTTCTTGTAACTTGTACTCCAACTCAAGGTTCTGAAGTCGCTCCATCGTTCACTGTAGGTAAAATGTATTGTACACTCGATACTCCTTGTTGGTCAAACTCTATCTGTGTCTGGTCTAGATGTTGTTACATTTATCTAACGAACTTGGCATTAAATGTACATGTAGAATCGTGGCTATTCACTAGTGTAGTATTTTGCTTCCTAACTGAATAAATAATTCTGTTTTTTTTTTGTTTTGAGTGTTCTTCTAAAAACTATAAGTCTGTTTGTAAGCTAAGGTGGTCTAAATTCCTATGATATAGGTACGATAATGACTATCATTTAAACAAGTTCTTTATGAAGGTTCAAAAAGGTAAATAAGTATATAATATTTTTGAAATGAGGCATAAAGCTAATAAGTGTTATTGAAAATAATCACAATTTTATAACAGTTTTTTAATCACTTTCTTGATGAGACCTATATCCTTTTTTAGCAATCTAGTGGTGGGCACACATGCTGACGTTCAAAGGTACATTCAACGGCATGAATACGAGTGCAAGCGTGTGAACGTGCTGCTCGGCTGTTTGTGAACGGCTTGTTTGTACCGCGGCTATTTGCTGGACTGCGTGCCGTGAGTCTAAACGCACAATTATAAGGACGCATATTAGAAGATTGTAAAAACCATTACTTTGACACTTCCTAAGAACATCTTTGCTAACTAATTTGCCGATGAGATCGGATGACTTTATTTCACTTCAAATAAAAATAATATTGAGGTTTTAAATTAGAGAAATCTGAATCCAAGATTATAAAGATATCAAACGGCGTATTATTAATTTGATATTTGAATTTAACCTCAATTACTTACTCGAAATATTGGATACAAGTATCAGAGTCTAAATTAATTAAAACTTTACAGTTCAAGGACTTCAAAAACCGAGAATATCTATAAAATCAAACTGTCTTCATCTCACCTAAACGAATTAAACTTTTTAGAAGCAATCACTTACATTCATTAGACCTCACTGTTAAGACTAGGATACATCTGCGTGATTTGCAATTTCTGCAATTATTGTCCAATTTAGGTGAAATTAACTAGGTTTCAAACAGTAGTTTTAAGTCATGTATCTACAGTCTGCAATACTCAATATTCAAAAGTATTCCAATAATAAAATAATCCACATAGAATTAAATGATATCGTGCTTACGTACTCGTCATATGTCACTACACTCATCGAAATCGGGTAAGTCATTTAGGCGCGTAGAACAAACCTATACATACACTTTTAGTTTAAATTATTTTTAAAATAGTTTCATTCGTAGTATAATACTTACATAGACTGCTAAAACATAAACCTTCCTTTTCCCCTTTGCCGTAATCTGATAAGAAAGTTTTGACACAGTAATTTGACCCACTTATTTAAAAACTTTGATTATTTTAAAATTGCTCTACTTATGCGACTTACGCAAATGATTGCACCTACATCTTGCATGATATATCTACTTCTCAGAATACCATCTAAAAACAGGCGTCAAATACACAGTTTGGGCGTATTTCAAGCTCGTTATAAACCCTAGTCCGCGCGTGATTGTGACAGGCACCTTTATTCGTGCCAATATGTTTAGTAACAAAACATGTCGTAACGTCGCGCCTATCCCGTACAATACAACATGATACTAAGCATACATTACAAGGGTCAGAACTACAGTACCATCAACGTATTCTTGGATCTTGCACCCTTATAATATTATTGGAAGACGTTAAACAAGGCTGTTTGACAGACACCCTGCCTACTCCAATTTAAACGTGAACTGACGAACTTTACCAAATAAAATCTAGGTACACCTACGCAACCTCGTAAACCTCTAAGAATATCTCTACAAAGAAAAAGATCTGACCTAATGTGATCTCGTTCTTAGCTATACCTAATCACCTCTCAAATGGAATCACACAAACAATAGATCTAATAACATCAATATGTGATACGTCCTGTGTGACCCAGCTTTACTTATAAACGATTCAAGAACTCCAAATTTTAATTAAAACTGAGAGAATTTGTTAATGAATCTTAATTATATTTTTGGAATTAAATTGTGTATTTCTGGACATTTAGGAATACCAGGATCTTTTAATGGACGATGGGAATTAATTAGGAGTGATATTGCTTTTCTGATTAATTGTAACTTGTAATTTTTAACAAAGTAAGAAGATGTTAGTTTATTTATATAATACACGTTTACTTTTTTGACTGACTCAGTGGTGGCGCAGTGTAACCGAGTGCGTGCTATTTGGGTTGGATTCCCACACGGGACAAATTTTCATGTCTTCCATTGGCATTTATTTCAAGAAATGTTGATTTAAATACGACTCCCGCAGTAGGGTACAAGCCCTGTGTCGCGGGGGACTTTACAAACATACAAGTCACGGACACAAAGTACACCCAGACTAGGAACAACAATTTTTGGATCACACAAAGTGGTGTTCCGTGTGGGAATCGAACCCACGACTTCTTGCGTAGCAGTCGGACACACTCCCACCGCGCCACAGAGGCATTTGTCGATAAAAAAATGTTTCAGGTGGGACTTAAGGCCTCTTATGTGAACCAACCCTAAGCCGTTACCAATTGCGGCACCAAGACCATGTCCGGCAATGTCGATTTTATCCTCCATGTGATACGATTTTACGGCAATCGTCGCAACATCTACCGAGTCCTCGACGAACTAGTAGGTACAGCGCTAAGAGTTTCATTGTAGAAACCATTTAAACACAGATTTTTAAGGACGTTAGGCCTCAACATTAGTTGTCACATGCTTGCGGGACCTAAACCCGCGACCTAAAGTCAAGTTCCACCTGAGACGATTTTTGCTCTATATATTTAATATGTATAAAATTAGCATTAAAAATGCAGTTAAAGTTATAAAAAGTAGTTTTGCCCACATAGCGACAAACGTCTATCCCATCTTCACTAATTTTTGGACTTATAATATTAATTTTGGTTACTTCAGCCTATCTCATTAAAGACTAGTCAACTACGCATGATATAAATGTTGATAAACTTTCGCGATTTGTACACATTATAAAATGTTATATGCTATGGGTCTTAATCGCGTAAATAATTTACGGTAAAATACCTTGTTTATTGCCCGACGTTTCGACGGTATTGCACCGGCCGTGTTCACGGGTAGACGGGTAGCAGTCTACCCGTAACCACTGCCGTTACCTTTATTTTACCTTAAATTATTCACGCGATTAATACCCGTAGTATATATAATTTAATAATAGAGGGGAGGATATATTATAGCGCACAAGTATATGCGTGGACACATGTGCTACTCTCATAGCTGAAGAGTTTATTTGTTTGTTTGTTTAAACGCGGTAATCTCAAGAACTACTGGTCCAAATTGAAAAAATATTTTTTGTTCGGCAGCCCATTTATCAAGGAAGGAGGAGCAATGATAAATGTTGCAAAAACGGGGAAAATTAACGCCTACGAAGTTGCACGGGTCGGCTAGTTTTAAAATTTTCCTATTAAGCGTCCTTGACTCAATGGTGACCATATAGATTCCATGCCATTCCATTAAAAAAGTAGTGGATCATTGTAGTAATACATATCATTATGCAACAAAACGTAATTAAAAAAATAGCATCACAATACATCTCCGTGTAGTCTATAAGATTACAAATTACGATCAAAACATAAATCACGAAGGTAAAAAAACCCGTTCATTTCATTAGAACACCTGTGAACTCCCAAAGGTCGGCAGATAAATGGCGCCAAGGAAAGGAAAGGCGTCCCTCTGTCGCGTGACCGGGGTTTGTATCTGTCCTTATAATATATGCCTAGTTGTATACTTAGATATATTTTGGGATATTACAGGTAATTTTCTTTACCTTTTACCTTGTAATATTCGTTCATATTAATATTTAGGGTGAGGTGAGCTCGGACCCTTTTTCAACTTGCCATAAATAAAAAATAATGTACCTAATTCTAACTGGTTTTGGTTACGGTTGTGAATAATGGCGTTTTACATATAGACGCGTTTTACAGCACTATATTTTGGCAAAAAAATGCAAGGGCCTCAAAAGGACTTAGTCTATTTTTTGCATGAGATATAATAGCAAATACAAGTGATTTTTTAGTAGGAACGAAATTAGATACGATAGGAGAAAAAAAATAGGTGTAGGATCGAATATCGCAAAAAAATGGTTTTATCCAATAAAAACCAGCGGTATACGAAAGAAAAGTTGACACATAAGAGATGGTGACAAATTATTTCTGATCAAACTTATTACTAGGTATTTTAAAGACAAAATAAAACCCAGACAGCTTAAAAATAACGAACTCAAAAATTGTATAATACTAGCTGCCTGCCCTGACTTCGCACAGGTGTCATATCGAAGTATTTTAAACCTTTAGTTACATTATTGCAATTTTCGTAGGGATATCTAATTTTTTTACCGTAAAATACAGCCTATATTACTCCCCGATAATGTAGCTTTGTACTGATGAAAGAATTTTTAAAATCGGTCCAATACTTTTTACGTTTATTCGTTACATACAAAAATACAAATCTTTCCTCCAGCATCCACCACCACCATCTTCCTTACTTCTACTACTGTTCTTGGGCTGTAAAAAGAAAAAGAAATAATGTCCATGCATTACTTTGGCACTCCCAAAGTAATACATACATATCAACCCATATGATGTCCCACTGCTGGGCACGGGTCTCCCCAGTAGAACCTACTAGTATGTAGATCCTGGGGGTAATTGCCATAATCGCCACGCTTGACAAGCGAGTTGGCGATCGCAGTAAGGCTTTAAGTACGCAGAGGACGCTGCTGCCCGTCCCCCGGTGGGAAATCCCTTAGTCGCCTTGACGACACCCACAGGAAGAGAGGGGGTGGTACTATTCTTAAGCCGATACCACACGGCTCCCAAAGTAATGGATGGACATTATTCCTTCTTCTCTGGCATAGTCAGGCAAAAATTGGCAACATAAAGTTCAATATAGAAAACAAGTTGTACATTTCGGATGCGGTTCTCAACATAACAATGCTACCAATTTTGGTGGAGGTGGGTCTTAAATATCATTATTGTGTAAAGGTTGGGTTTCATTGCAAGCACTTGACTACTAAGGAAATTTATTAGAGCACTTACGATTAGCTGTAAGCGAAACGAGGGTAGAAACGAATTAATGCATGTTACACACTCATGCGACTAGGATACCACTTGTTGACCATGTTTAAGCCACGAGATGCCGCGATTTTATCATTTTGTATCGTACTACCGCTTTTTCGGAGTGTATAAGCATACAACTATCTATTGTTATTATTTTACTCTATTGCTGGGTTTCCCAAACTGGGTTCCACGGAACCCTGGGGAACCACGGAACATATTTTTAGAATTGTAAACTTTGGCAGACATGTCTCGGTGCCCGTGTTGATAAACGGCTTAGGACCGATTTCGGTATCGCTAAGGTCGCGTGTGCAAGTCCCGCCTGAGATGGTTTTTTCCTCAATATATTTAAAATTTTGAAAAAAAGATGAAATAACAACAATGATAAAACGAGAATACGTTGAATAAGTCCAATGTGTCAGCTCTGTTTCGATAGTTTTCATTATTAAGAACTTTCAGAAAGCCTTGTCTAAGCCCCCAGGCTTAGACAAGGTACATTCGTTACGTGATGTATTCGATAATACATTCGGTAGTATTTTAGATTATATTTTATTACTAACATTAGTCTTTAAGGTTTTTAATACATTTCAATATTGTTTTACTAACACATAATGGATCAATGGTCTGAATAAATGATATTATTTTAATAGAACATTTGTCTTTAGCTAATTTCTTATAACTTGTACTCCAACCCAAGGTTCTGAAGTAGCTCCATCGTTCACTGTAGGTAAAATGTATTGTACACTCGATACTCCTTGTTGGTCAAACTCTATCTGTGTCTGGTCTAGATGTTGTTACATTTATCTAACGAACTTGGCATTAAATGTACATGTAGAATCGTGGCTATTCACAAGTGTAGTATTTTGCTTCCTAACTGAATAAATAAATCTGTTTTTTTTTTGTTTGAGTGTTCTTCTAAAAACTATGAGTCTGTTTGTAAGCTAAGGTGGTCTAAATTACTATGATATAGGTACCATAATGACTATCATTTAAACAAGTTCTTTATGAAGGTTCAAAAAGGTAAGTAAGTTTATAATATTTTTGAAATGAGGCATAAAGCTAATAAGTGTTATTGAAAATAATCACAATTTTATAACAGTTTTTTAATCACTTTCTTGATGAGACCTATATCCTTTTTTAGCAATCTAGTGGTGGGCACACATGCTGACGTTCAAAGGTACATTCAACGGCATGAATACGAGTGCAAGCGTGTGAACGTGCTGCTCGGCTGTTTGTGAACGGCTTGTTTGTACCGCGGCTATTTGCTGGACTGCGTGCCGTGAGTCTAAACGCACAATTATAAGGACGCATATTAGAAGATTGTAAAAACCATTACTTTGACACTTCCTAAGAACATCTTTGCTAACTAATTTGCCGATGAGATCGGATGACTTTATTTCACTTCAAAGAAAATAATATTGAGGTTTTAAATTAGAGAAATCTGAATCCAAGATTATAAAGATATCAAACGGCGTATTATTAATTTGATATTTGAATTTAACCTCAATTACTTACTCGAAATATTGGATACAAGTATCAGAGTCTAAATTAATTAAAACTTTACAGTTCAAGGACTTCAAAAACCGAGAATATCTATAAAATCAAACTGTCTTCATCTCACCTAAACGAATTAAACTTTTTAGAAGCAATCACTTACATTCATTAGACCTCACTGTTAAGACTAGGATACATCTGCGTGATTTGCAATTTCTGCAATTATTGTCCAATTTAGGTGAAATTAACTAGGTTTCAAACAGTAGTTTTAAGTCATGTATCTACAGTCTGCAATACTCAATATTCAAAAGTATTCCAATAATAAAATAATCCACATAGAATTAAATGATATCGTGCTTACGTACTCGTCATATGTCACTACACTCATCGAAATCGGGTAAGTCATTTAGGCGCGTAGAACAAATCTATACATACACTTTTAGTTTAAATTATTTTTAAAATAGTTTCATTCGTAGTATAATACTTACATAGACTGCTAAAACATAAACCTTCCTTTTCCCCTTTGCCGTAATCTGATAAGAAAGTTTTGACACGATAATTTGTCGCTTGAAGCTTTGATGATTTTAAAATTGCTCCAGTTATGCGACTTACGCAAATGATTGCACCTACATCTTGCATGATATATCTACTTCTCAGAATACCATCTAAAAACAGGCGTCAAATACACAGTTTGGGCGTATTTCAAGCTCGTTATAAACCCTAGTCCGCGCGTGATTGTGACAGGCACCTTTATTCGTGCCAATATGTTTAGTAACAAAACATGTCGTAACGTCGCGCCTATCCCGTACAATACAACATGATACTAAGCATACATTACAAGGGTCAGAACTACAGTACCATCAACGTATTCTTGGATCTTGCACCCTTATAATATTATTGGAAGACGTTAAACAAGGCTGTTTGACAGACACCCTGCCTACTCCAATTTAAACGTGAACTGACGAACTTTACCAAATAAAATCTAGGTACACCTATGCAACCTCGTAAACCTCTAAGAATATCTCTACAAAGAAAAAGATCTGACCTAATGTGATCTCGTTCTTAGCTATACCTAATCACCTCTCAAATGGAATTACACAAACAATAGATCTAATAACATCAATATGTGATACGTCCTGTGTGACCCAGCTTTACTTATAAACGATTCAAGAACTCCAAGTTTTAATTAAAACTGAGAGAATTTGTTAATGAATCTTAATCATATTTTTGGAATTAAATTGTGTATTTCTGGACATTTAGGAATATCAGGCGCTTTTAATGGACGATGGGAATTAATTAGGAGTGATATTGCTTTTCTGATTAATTGTAACTTGTAATTTTTAACAAAGTAAGAAGATGTTAGTTTATTTATATAATACACGTTTACTTTTTTGACTGACTCAGTGGTGGCGCAGTGTAACTGAGTGCGTGCTATTTGGGTTGGATTCCCACACGGGACAAATTTTCATGTCTTCCATTGGCATTTATTTCAAGAAATGTTGATTTAAATACGACTCCCGCAGTAGGGTACAAGCCCTGTGTCGCGGGGGACTTTACAAACATACAAGTCACGGACACAAAGTACACCCAGACTAGGAACAACAATTTTTGGATCACACAAAGTGGTGTTCCGTGTGGGAATCGAACCCACGACTTCTTGCGTAGCAGTCGGACACACTCCCACCGCGCCACAGAGGCAGTTGTCGATAAAAAAATGTTTCAGGTGGGATTTAAGGCCTCTTATGTGAACCAACCCTAAGCCGTTACCAATTGCGGCACCAAGACCATGTCCGGCAATGTCGATTTTATCCTCCATGTGATACGATTTTACGGCAATCGTCGCAACATCTACCGAGTCCTCGACGAACTAGTAGGTACAGCGCTAAAAGTTTCATTGTAGAAACCATTTAAACACAGATTTTTAAGGACGTTGGGCCTGCACATTACTTTTAAATTCGTCACATGCGGGCGGGACCTGAACCCACGACTTAAAGTCAAGTTCCACCTGAGACGATTTTTGCTCTATACATTTATTATGTATAAAATTAGCATTAAAAATGCAGTTAAAGTTATAAAAAGTAATTTTTTTTTTTATGTTTATATAGTCGTCTGCGACACCGAGATTGTTACACCAAAATATTTAAAAAATAAGTTGATGTGTGTACATAATTTAGGTACCTATAGTTTTTTATTTTTGTTAATTAGTTGTTAATTTTGGTTTGGTTTTTTAATTTTTAATTTCTGTAAACGATTGGACAAAAAGCTAACTTTACCTGTCCGTGCGACCCCGTAAGGTTCACACTGAAAATCAGCGCTGTGATGTGGTTCGCCGCAACAGCAATACGCTGAGTGTGGATCTATCTGTCGCAGTTTCATAAGATAAGCTAGTTTTAAGTTTACATTAGGTAATTAATATAATATAATATATTATATAATATCTTGGGACAACTCACAAAACGTCATCTGATCCCAAACTAAGCAGAGCTTGTACTAGGGCAACCAGACAACTGATAAACATACTTATATATTTCTAAATGCATACATATTACAGATAAATTACACCCAGACGCAGAATAAACCATCGTGCTCATCACACGAAGTTTTATCCTAGTTGGGGATCGAACCTACGACTTATTGCGTAGCAGTCGGATACCCTCCCACCACGCCACAGAGGCAATTGTAAATGTTATGGATCGGCGAGAAATAAATATATACATATATATTTTTTGTCTAAATTATTCTGAGAGTAAAACCGCCAGCTATATAACAGTACAGCATAAATAACCACGTTTGTAAATAATCCGAGACGGTTCCTACATCGCATGTAACTGAATATCGCATTTCTACTGTAGTTAGAATACTCGAGTCCAAATGGTAAACATTTACACTCCATTTCCTGCTTTCAGAGATTTAGTATCATACCAGTTGTGGTTCTACTTACACCCTTTAAGAAATACAATACTTATAGTACTTTTTATAAGCATTTCTCGCAGTAATTGGCAAGAAAAGCTTATAAAAATTACTATAATATTCGGCCTGCTACATCATAATTTGTTAAATTGCTCTCTGTAACAAGGCAATAACAAAAGCCGTGATAGTTCTTTATCTCTGACTCAACTCGCGTGCAGGAAAGGATAGAAAAAATTGAGGTCTAGTAACATAGTCTGATTCCGGCCCCGGTTTGGCATACGGAAGTCTTGGGTTTCGGTTCCTGGGTCTGGACTTCCAAGTTTTAGTATCTTTAATAATTGTAATATTTTTAAACACTTTTTACTGATGTAAACTTAGAGATCAAGACCTCTTTCAAGCCTTCCCTAAATCTAAAATTAAGATAAATCATGAAATACGTGGACTTATTACCAAGTTTACATTACATACATCTTTTATGTTTACGATGAATATTTTACATAAGATAACTTGTAATTGGGTTGCAAACAATATATAAATAATGACCGTACAAGTTTCCTAAAGAAAATAAATATTATTACTACACTAGTTGACCCGCGCAACATTTTTTATTGCTGCTCCTGGGTATATAGCCTTCCTCGATAAATGGGCTAGCCAACAGTAAAATAATGTTTCAATTCGAACTGGTAGTTCCTGAGATTATCGCGTTTAAACAAACAAACTCTTCAACTATATAATATTAGTATAGATTATTGTCTCACAGACTCATTAAACCATATCATATCGTACGCTCATAAACGAAACTAAATCATAACTTGCGAAACCACAATAAAAATAAATCATAAATGTATTATCAGAACTAAACAGATAATGGCCATTTAGTGCCAGACCATTTTAGGTAATTAACTCGAGTTAGTTAAATTATAGGGTTAACCTCAAGGGTTATTTAGTACTTCAGCGGTTATATAAGGGTTAATACATGTATGCGATTAGTCTCTCTCTGGCGGATCTGCTCCGTCGCTGGCGAACCGGGCGGCGTTCGGCGCGCACATCTCCGCCTGATGCCGCCTAAGGTGAAGCTGCAGGTAGGCGAACGGGGGACTCTTCTCTCATCTGCAGCTTTCCTCAGAAGCACGGTGTAAAATGCCCGGAGCGCACTAACATCATGTCAGGGCATTGCCACTCGGCGGGCCACCGGCGGAATAACAAATTTCGGCGGACCGTTGGCGAAGGCGGCGAGTTGGTACACGGCTGATTTTTTACTACCCCCAGCATCTGCCCCGGGTGCTGGGGTTATGCGGAAGACATTTTTACAGCTTAAAAAAAGTACGCGGTACGATTAATCTAGAGTTTTAGGTGATTTGAATCTGAAACCTGCTTTAGTAGTACGGTCGCTTCGTTTAACCGTTTCAGAGAAAAGACCCTATGATTATACGTATATATATAGTTCATCAATTCTTAAACTTATTTGTTTTGAATAGATAGAACAAAATACTTCAATTTGATTTTGACATTTGTTCGGTCATTTGACAAAATCAAATCCAAGTCCATACCTACTTGTGTAACAATGGCTAAGGCATCGGTCTCGCAATCATAAAGTCGCGGGTTCAAATCCTATCCATGATATAAAGTCCCAAAATAATAACCGACATTTATTCTCTTCAGTCGACAGTAATAGGGTACTAATAGACTTCATGGTATTTTCATGTGAATAAAGCCTTCAATGTTAACCTCTAACCAAGTGCTATTAATATATGTAATTCATCCAACCATGCTCGTTCGACATGCCTTACATCCGACCCATGGAGGATGAAGACCAGGAGGACTAAAAACTGACCGTCAAATGTATTAAAAAATGGTGGCGCTACAGTAGCTAAAGATTCTTCCAATGAACACACTTTAATGCGTCTACAACTGCTACATATATACTAATCATACAATTTTCTATTTGCCGCACTTTAATCCATCTACAAATGCTACATTTAGGTGTACCAATCATCCAATTGGCCAATCGGCACACTTCAATCAACAACTGCTACAGCACTTACCTCAATAGTTCCTACTAGTCTGCTGGACTGGTTACCCCGTACAAAGTGGCAGCAATTTCAAATGCCGAATCGAAGGACCGTCATGTGAACTTTTTTGACACAAGAGGAATGATTTTTCAAAAGGGCTTTGCATTTTGCTACGAAAAAATCTGCCACCGTCACTGTCACCATTTTTAGTGACGATACCTTTAAAGATTTTTTTCTAGCAAAAATGGAAATAAGCCCTTTTGAAAACTCACTCCTCACTTATGACAAATGACCGTTGTTGTTATACTCGGTCCAAATGTCATAACGGCAAGATGCAATTTGTAGCGAGACGGAGTACCCCTACCAATCACTTTGTGCGACCTGCTGACATTAAATATCATGTCGGCTGAAGCAAAAAACATTTGGTATGTGAACTGTTTATGCGGCGCAATACAAACAATGACCCACCATCACACAGGAGGACTTGATGACTGTCGCAGAAATGCAGTTGATATGGCCACGTTCTGAGACTCCAGAATATATATATATAATAAATTTTACTGGTTTTTTGATTTGCAGCATACTAGTACTATAGAGGTCAGAGTGCTACATTCATGTCTTCCTACCCTTATCAACAGTAGCGTACCCTTATTTACCCAAAACGGTTTTAAACAGTTATTTACAGTTAACAGATGGCCATTGTTCAATTTCTCTGGCAGATAAGACCATCTTCCTGATAAACTATTATTAACAGCTTACAGCTCGACTCTATTTCAATAATATTGTTTGTTTGAATGCGATAATCTCAGGAACTACGGGTTCAATTTGAAAAAATATTCTAGTGTTAGATAGTTCATTAATCGAGAAAGGCTATAGGTTACATAACATCACGCTACATATATAAAAGGAGCGTAGCATCAAAGAAAAATGTTGCAAAAACGGGGTAAAATGAAGCACACGAAGTTGCGCGAGTCATCTAGTCATATTTAATATCGTTCTCCTGCCCTTTATTCTCCATTATTCAACCACATACACTTACGCTTCGAGAAATTGTTCTGTCAAGCGGCGTTAGAATCGCCGGAGCGTTTAGTCGATCTTGTGCACTCAGCCTTAGGAAACGGATATTGAAATGCCAGACGCAATTGGGAATGTTGTATAGAAAAACATAAATGTTTATGTTATTTGGTAGTAGACCTACCTCCTGTGGGTACCACAATAGTGTCAGTTGTTCTTCCGTGAAATATTAATGTTAACGCATCACTGTGTTTCGGTTGAAGGGCACTGTAGCCAGTGTTTTACTGGGCAAATGATACTTATGAACTAATGTCTTAAATGAAGAGCGCGATACGGTGACGTTTAGATCTTAGCCAAACAAGGGCACTATACAAATGGCATTCTATTCGATTAGAGTTTACGCTAATCAAATAGAATGACGTCGTTGCGCGCATACACTGTAAATACGAAAATTGTTAATATGAGATTAGCAGTTGTGCGCGCGGAATGACGTCATTCTATTCGATTAGCGTAAACTCTAATCGAATAGAATGCCGTTTGTCTAGCGGTCAAGGATTTGAGAGGAATGATACTATTATGGGCTAGTGTCACGCTTATTATCAGACGCACGACCTGCTCGTCTTCTCATTTCCTAGTATAAAAAAAATTGGTAGGTTCAAGTTTATATCTTGATTTTATTTAAATATATCCCGTCCCATCAAAATGGCGCTAATTACCACATCTGTCACCGTACATCTGTCAAATTGACGTCAAACGTCGGCCGGGAAGGATACGAACGATATATCTTTAGAATTATAGTCCGGTCAATTTAGACATTCGAAGTTACATAAAGTCCCAACAAGCTGAATTTCTGTGAAGTTGTTCAAAACATAATTATAAACAATGTCTAGAAGTTCCCCATCATTCCCCTGTAAGGAAAAAAAATAATTCAAGGTTAAAGGTCAAAAAAATGAGTTTTTCGCGATTTTCAGCAAAACGGTAAGTTTTATCATAAAAGTACTTCAGACAAAAATTGTAGATCATAAAATTATCTATAAAAATGTATCAATACTTTTTTTCTTACGAGCCACCGTTTCTGAGATATAACGATTCAAAAAGTTATAAATGTTGTTATCGTCATAATATGCACACGTTTCCACGCCACCTATGAGGTAGTGTAATCTGAAGATTCTAAAATCTGTGGATTTTCTTCTTTCACTCTCTTCATTTAATTTCTCGCCACAAAATAAGCATAGTTCTTTGAAACAAAAAGCTGATTCACTGATACGTGATCTAGTACGAGGAGGACTTGCTGTGGATGTACTGGCTTCTTGTTCTTCACGTTGTCTTTTATAAGCTGCAGCAATAGAAGACTTTCGAGTATAATTTTTACGGCAATTTTCATGTATTGTCACAGATATCTGATTTTTGAGATATTCCGAATAATCATCAGTTCTTTCGATACTTGCATTAATTAATGTCTTCATACCACGTTCAACAGTAACAACTTCACTTTCAGTTAAAAGTTTAGCACAAATAAAACAATATTCAGACATTTTTAATATTTTTTTTTTTTTTTTTTTCTCTGTAAAGAGTAAAAGCTTTACTCTTTAAAATATTACAATCTAACATTGGAGCTAATAAGTAATTTTATGTTAACTTAAACTGCTAAAATACTTAATCTAAGAAATTATCCATTGATTTTTCTTAGTGTCTGATAAATTGATAACACTTTGTTCTTGTGTTTTAAATGTGAAGCACTGTCACTGTCACTATTTTTCTCACTTAACACTACACTAACTCAAATGGCTTAGTTCTTTTGAGTCTTCGTTTTAAGTCCGTACAATCGAGGAGTTGGATAGCCTCAAGATTGACATGGCTATGAAGTCTTTTGTCATGAGCTTCTGCGAATTTTCGAATCACTTGATCTACGAATTCCACTTGTAGGTCCCGGTGAAGATCGTTATTGCGGATATACCAAGGTGCACTTACAATGTCTCTTAGCACTTTGTTTTGAAAGCGTTGGATTATATTTCTGTTACTCTGTTTGGTACAGCCCCAAAGCTGTACTCCATAAGTCCATATGGGCATAAGGACTTGTTTATATATTAAAAGTTTGTTAGGGATTGACAAATTGGAAGTCCTTCCGATTAGCCAATACATCTGTTTGTAGAGAATATCTAGTTGTTCTCGTTTCTTTTTGACGTGAGCTTTCCAACGTAGTTTCACGTCAAGAGTCATTCCGAGATACTTAGCCGTATTAGCATATGGGATAGTCTGGTTATTAATATATATTGGATGGTATTGCGGTTTCCTGTTGGTAAAATCGATATGAATCGATTTTGATTCATTTAGTTTAATGTGCCACTTTTGGGTCCAGTTATACACTTTTCTAACAGCTGTTTGGACATTTTCTACAGCTTCCTTATGAGAATTACCTACAGACATTATGGCCGTGTCGTCAGCGAAGGTTGCAATAGTGTTGTTTTCTAATTCTGGGATATCAGAGGTGTATAATAGGTACAGGACCGGCCCTAGCACACTTCCCTGCGGTACCCCAGCTTTTATTTCCTTAAGTTCGGAGTAGGCATTTTCCTGTCTGATCCTGAACATTCTGTTTGATATATAAGACTCTAATATATCGGCAAACTGTTTGGGCAGCATGACGTTTAGTTTATATATCAACCCTTTGTGCCACACTTTATCAAAAGCTTGCGCAACATCTAAGAAGACAGCAGAGCAAACCTTTTTCTCTTCTAAACTTTTTTCTATAACGTTTACGATTCGGTGTATCTGGTCTATTGTCGAATGTTTCGCCCTGAAGCCGAATTGATGGTCAGGTATTAGGTTCCGTTCCTCAATTAATGGCTTAAGTCTTTTCAGCAAGAGCTTTTCAAATAATTTTGACATAACAGGCAATAAGGAAATAGGCCTGTAGGATGTCGTTTCCTCAGGGGGTTTCCCAGGTTTTACGATCATAATTACTTCTGCTACTTTCCAGATTGAAGGTACATGCTTTAGCCTGAAAGTTGCATTGATGATATTTGTTAGTTTAACTAGAGCTTTCCGGGGCAGGTTTTGAAGGATTATTCCTGTGATAAGGTCATAACCTGGAGCTTTTCTAGTATTAATATTTAACCTTATTTCATTTGCAACTTCCTTCGGTGTTACAAATTTAATTTCTAGTTGGTTGTGCTGAAGATTATGATGGGTTATATCTTCAGTGAGTCCTTCATTGGGTTGAAATATCGATTGTAAATGTTGCGCAAATCTTTTAGCTTTTTGCTCATTGTTGGTGGCCCACTTCCCATTTTCTTCCCTTATTGGAGGGAGTGAAGGAATTGGGCGTTTCAATTTCTTGGTTGCTTTCCAGAGTGAGTAATTGGTATTACGGTCATTGGCCAGAGCATCCAAATATTTTTTTGTCGAGTCATTTTTGAACTCTTGAATTTTTCGTGTCAGTAGTTTCGTAAGATAGTTTAGAGTCTTTTTATCGTTCGGTGATCTTGTCTGTTGCCATTTTTTTCGCTGTTTTCTTTTATCCCTCAATAGGGTTACAATATATCGGGGATATTGATTTTCTTGTAATTTCTTAGCGATTTCGGGTGTGTTTTGCCATGCTGACTGTTGAATATCTGAAGTAAATTTCTCTGTTTCAAAATCAAGTTGTTCAGCATTTCGAATGGGTACTTTAAGATTTATTTTTGATTCTAAATCTATTCGAAAGCTTTCCCAATCTGTTTTGATATTTACAAGGCTAGGGTTGTTTTCTTTTAGCAATATATTTTCACTGAGTGTCAGAATTATAGGTGAGTGATCGGAACTCATATCAAAACCTTCTTTGATACTCACATGGTTGCGTGAGATATTTTTGAAAATAAAAAAATCTACTAGATCTGGTATTTTCTTTGGGTCCGTCGGCCAATATGTTGGTTTTCCTGTAGATAGTACGTCACATTTAGTTTCTGTCATAGCACTTAGTAGTGCTCGACCCTTTGGATTGTTTAATCTAGAGCCCCAATGCGTGTTTTTGGCATTGAAGTCGCCTCCAAGAATAAACCGATTTCCCAGTTTTTGTAGAAAATTAATGTATTGTTCTTTTTTTATAGAATACCTTGGTGGACAATATATTGCTGAAACAGTGATGGTTGCATAGCGTTTGGTTTCGATTTGTATTGAAACAGCTTGTATTTCATGTTCTTCCCATATCATGCTTTGATAATGTGAAATATTTTCTTTTATGATCACGGAGCTGCCTCCCCTTGCACAGTTGTTAGGGTGAATAGCGTGATATATCTTGTAGCCTTTTAGCCTGATAAAAGATTGTTTTGTGAAGTGAGATTCAGAAATCAGACACACGTCGATGTTTTCTCTATCTAAGACAACTTGCAACTCATGCTGATGTTGAAGTAGTCCATTTGAATTCCAGTTCATAATTTTTAGAAAGATATTCATGACCGCTGTTTAGGCATAGCATCTGTAGCGCTATGTTCTATTTTCTTAAGGCGTTCATCAAATAATGACATAAACTTAAGTATTTTGTTTATGTTTTGTTGCAAGTCTGAGTCATTGTTTACACTGTTCGTGGATTTAGACACTGTTTGTGCATATGTTTTATCGGACCTCGTTTTGCTAGACTGGCATGGTTGCAGTGCGACCGTGACCTTCCTTGGTTGCGTAGTGCTTGTGTCAGCATTCTTATTATTACTATTATGCTGTATGATTTTTTTCTTTAAGTTTTTATTTTTAAAACTTTGCAGCTCTTTGGCTACTACACAGCCTCTGTAATTTGCGGGATGTTGTTCACCACAATGTATACACTTAGGTTTGTCTGTTGCCGGTTTTTGGCAGTCTTTTGTAAGGTGCTTGCCGACACACTTAACACACCTCGGCTCTTTCGAGCAATATTTCTGCGTATGCCCGTACGCCTGGCATCGTTTACATTGGGGAATTAATTTTGGGGTTTTTAGGGGCTGGATTTCAACTTTACATCCTAAAATATTTTGAATACTATAGATTTTATTTATATCCTGGTTATTTTTGAATGTAAGTATGAATAAATTCAGAGGCTCTTTATTTTTCCACTTAAGTTTATTAACTGCGGATTCTATTTCATAGCCTTTTTTCTGTAGATCCTCAATAATCCTTTCAGGCTTGCATGTGAAATGTAGTTTTTTAGCAACTACTCTAATGGGCCGATCCTGCTTATTCTCATAAGAATGCCACAAACAGTTATTGGAAGACAGGTGTTTGGTAATCAGCCTGTATGCTTCCTCGTTGTTGGCATTCACTTTAACGCTGTCTCCATGCAGCATTTTTACGGTGAAAGGATCACCTGACAATCCCGCTACAAGAAAGTCGTAAAACTTTTGGTAGTTTTCGATACCGTCCACTATAACGGGGGGAGGCCGGGGACTCTTTTTTATTTTATTTTCTTGGGTGTCCTCACATGTTAGTGAAGATTTCGAAGCGGGTGATGGTGTTGAGTTGAGTTTTCTTTTCTTTCGATTTTTAACTCGCACCCACTCCGTTTCCTTGGCTAGTTCTTCTTCATCAGTGCAATATTCAGCACGTTCTGAAGAAGTATTGGTTACTTCTTTCACGGAAGATTGTTTGAGTTGCTGATTTTCTTGCAACAGTTGCCCGACCTGTTGTTGAATAATGTTCAGTTGGTCTTGCAATTCTTGGACCTGAAGTTTCAGTTCTTCTTTAGCGATTTTTTCTTGTTGGTAATAATTGTACAATAAACGTTCATTTTCAGATTTGAGCGTAATGTTTAGCTTAGCAGGGGATGTACCACTAGCCATTTTGATTGAAAGTTTTTTATAATTTACCTATCAAATAAATTAAATCATCTAACTAATAACACCGTGATACGCGGAAGTAGGTCATCGCGACGCGCACTACCGACCGTGGGCGCACGGCAGCGAGCGCGGGCGCTGCTGCGTATGCACTTTATCTAGAGCACGAGAGCGTTGCAATCGACACGTTCGCTCTGCTGAGAATCAAAACGATGACTGAATATATAATACTTGCATTAATTAATGTCTTCATACCACGTTCAACAGTAACAACTTCACTTTCAGTTAAAAGTTTAGCACAAATAAAACAATATTCAGACATTTTTAATATAAAACTCAAAACAGCACAATATAGGTTTGGATAAACACGTGTTTTCACTACAGAGTGACGCTCAAGACTAACAGTACCTATTTCATTTATTATACACTGGCTTAAAGATTAAGGGACTGGGTTTCATTTTACCTGATATTCTTGTAGTTAAAACTTATGTATATTTTATATTGTAAGTATAAGTTACAATGACCGATAGAAAAATATTTAAACATTTAATATATAATATATATATACATACATATATATATTATATAAAATATTACAACTCTAGATGTATATACGAGGCGTACTCATGCATATTATGACAATAACAACTTTTATAACTTTTTGAATCGTTATGTCTCAAAAACGATGGCTCGTACGAAAAAAAGTATTGATCCATTTTTTATAGATAATTTTATGATCATTATTAAAATATATATATTACGGGTCTTAATCGCGTGAATAATTTAAGGTAAAATACCTTGTTTATTGCCCGACGTCCCGGCTCCAGCTTTTCTACCGTATGTGAAAGGAGTGACGGACAAAGTTGGAACAGTACTGCAGAAATACTCCATTAAGACTGTATATAGTCCGCACTCCAAGGTAGCTAAGCACCTACGTACTCCTAAGGATGTAATTCCTCTACAGACACCTGGCGTCTACAAAGTGGATTGCAGCTGTGGCAGTTCCTACATCGGACAAACCAAGCGAACCATAGCGGAAAGGGTTAAGAAACATATCGCGGCTGTGAAAAACCGACAGACAAACAAGTCAGCAATAGCGGAACACTTGCTGGATGCGGGAACCAATCACTGGATTGAACTACACAAACCACAGGTCCTCTCCACCGACCGTCACTATTACTCCAGGATGGCGAGGGAAGCGGTTGAAATCAAAAAACATGTCAATTTCAACCGAGAAGACGGATACCGTTTGTCAACATCGTGGAATCCCGTGATCGGCAAGTGTATACACCGCCGAACAAACATTACACGCCAGTGTGCAGATGTCCTTAGTGTTGTGTGTCGAAGTACCGACGGTTCCGTAATAGTGAGTGATAAAAATCAAGCGAGGGTAGTTTCCGAAACCCGCGCTTCACGGAGGCGACGCTGAGCTCAACTAGTCTTCCCGTGACCACGGCCGTTGCAATACGGTCGAAACGTCGGGCAATAAACAAGGTATTTTACCTTAAATTATTCACGCGGTTAAGACCCGTAATATATATATTTTAATAATGTGTACAAATCGCGAAAGTTTATCAAAATTTTATGATCTACAATTTTTGTCTGAGGTACTTTTATGATAAAACTTACCGTTTTGCTGAAAATCGCGAAAAACTCATTTTTTTGACCTTTGATCTTGAATTAATTTTTTTCCTTACAGGGGAATGATGGGGAACTTCTAGACATTGTTTATAATTATATTTTGAACAATTTCACTGAAATTCAGCTTGTTGGGACTTTATGTAACTTCACTCTCATTTTTTGGTCTAAATTGACCGGACTATTATGTATTAAACCTATTTAAATCTAATATATAAAATTCTCGTGTCACAGTTTTCGTTGCCATACTCCTCCGAAACGGCTTGACCGATTTTGATGAAATTTTGTGTGCATATTGGGTAGGTCTGAGAATCGGACAACATCTTTTTTTCATCCCCCTAAGAGTTTGTTTGTTTGTTTGAACGCGACAATCTCAGGAACTACTGGGCCGCATTGAAAAAATATTTTATTGTTGGATAGCCCATTTATCGAGGAAGGCTATAGGTTATAACATCACGCTACGACCAATAGGAGCGGAGCAGCAATGAAAAATGTTGTAAAAAAAAAGGAAAAATTTACGCAGACGAAGTTGCGCGGGTCAGCTAGTATATTTATAAAATTGTTCGTTGATAAATAAGCTATGAGAAAAAATATAACTTTGCACATACCACCTTGTAGAATTTTATCAATTGGAAGTTAAAGGTGCGTCACGTGATCTTTTCTCCTTTTATTTATTAAAAAAACCTATTGCTTTACTAAGCTTACGTCTATTATAATACTAGCGGCCACCCACGACTTATTTGCGTATACCTGTAAACCGATTTACACAATATCTTTATAAAATATAGCTTACCAGCTTTCGCCATCCACTCCACAAAAAAAGTATCCTGTGTCCTTTAACATTGGATACTTTAATCTCCTTGCCAATTTTTGATCTGTCCAGCCGTGTGACCATTATAAATATGTTAATGCAACGAACAAAAAACCCTAATTAAATTATTGCTTCCTCACAGATATATTAAGTAGTTCGAGAGTCATTACATATAAGCGTTTTAATTAAATTTACCTATTTATCAACAGGTACTGACTTGTACTACTATACCTACTATGTAAACTTTTTTACGTTCGTGAAAATGCGGTCGAAAGCACATTGAGGGCAATATTTCAAGTGTGCATTATTGCTTAAGTCTGAGGCAATTTGGAACCACAGCTCGAATAATTACCATCAAATTATTACGTAACGGCGCACGATATAGGTACTTAAATTTTCTCCTTGAATGACAAAGGTGCCATTCTCTAATGGCTGTGTTTAGCATCAATTAGGATTGCTTAACGCAGTAATTTAAAAAACGCCATTACGCTTAGGTGTTACCTAAATAATTTGGTTAACCAACTATATCCAATTGTCTCCAAATGCAATTTTTGAAATGGTTGGTGAAAATAAATTTATTGTTTTTAAACTTTCGCAATTTTTATGTAATATATTAGATATATTTCGGGACTTAATCGCGTGAATTATTTAAAGATACGAACCTTTTATTTACCCGACGTTTCGATCGAATTGCACCGATCGTGGTCACGGGAGGCGGGGGGTTTTTCAACTACCCTCGCCTGGTCTTCATAATTTTGATAATTTGTACTGTCGGTACTTCTACACACTACACTTACTACGTATTTACACTGAGGAGCGGTGTAGTTACGGCTACGATTGCATTTGCAGATAACAGGGTTCCAAGATGGTGAGAGCCGGTATCCATCTTCTCGGTTGAAATTTTTGTACTTCTTGATCTCAACCGCCTCGCGTACTATCCTAGAATAATAGTGGATCGGTGGTTCTATCCAGTGATTTGGTCCTGATTCCAACAAATGCTCAGTGATAGCAGACTTATAAACTTGACGGTTTTTTACAGCAGCGATATGTTTTAAATAATTCACGCGATTAAATCCCGAAAATAAATTTCTCATATATAGAGTTCCAATAAATTCCGCTTAGAGAATTTCTCTAGGCCATAAGTAAATATTGATGTTACTAGATTAAATATTAATTGCTTCTAGGTATCTAAGTAATTTGCTTCCAGTTAAATCTATCACAGATACGCAAACACTTCAGTACACTGATTTAGCCGAAACGTAAGCCTTCGGGAACTAATTGGACCATGTTTACACGAGAGGTTGTCTAGAGTGCGCGTTTTCAGGCGTTAAGCCTTAGCTGCTGATGTGTGACCTAGGCCTATACTGCCACCGTAAATTAAATCTAAAAAATAATATGTATACTAGCTGTCCCGGCGAACTTCGTACCGCCTATGTATTTTTATTGAATCGGTTTCAATTGTGAATCTAAACCATCCTCGAATCCCCTTAAACTCACACAAAAAAAAACATCAAAATCGGTCCAGCCGTTTAAGAGGAGTTCAGTGACATACACACGCACACAAGCAATATATATATATATATATATATATAAAGATATTTTTAAAGACGATTCCCGCAGTAGTCCTGTGTCGGGACTTTACAAACATAAAAGTCACGGACACAAAGTACACTCAGACTCGGAACAACAATTTGTGGATCACACAAAGTGGTGCCCCGTGTGGGAATCGAACCCACGACCTCTCACACTCCCACCGCGCTACATGGGCGGTCAAATATACTTTATACGTTCGCAATGACGTTTTGTGGCGATTTTTGATTTTTTCACATACAAAAATGGTAGCAGTTTGTTACCATTTTTGTATGTGAACAAATCAAAAAGGTTTTAATCAATTTTACAGTTTTTGTTAAATGTGTACAATAAATAATGGCAAAAATGATCGGGCAAGTGAGCTAGATTGCCGTCAACATACGCCCTAATCTTTTACGCGCCAATTCTTACACAAAATTACAACACAATGAATTTTTTTTTAATTTTTTTTTTACAAAGAGCGTATGACAAGCGTCAGATTGCACTCGTCCGTGGCATTACTCAGGAGACTGGAGCGAACATTATTATTCCTTTCATTTCTTAAAGAAACGGCAGTGTCTCTTGCTTCCTCAAGATTCTGTAAATAATTGAGATTGAATGAAGAATGATTCACAGGTTTGTTATGATTAATGAACGAACCTTTTTTTAAGCTTGTTTGTCTCGCTTCGTGTTAAGGGCTTCGTATTTTTTTAGGGTTCCGTAGCCAAAATGGCAAAACGGAACACTTAGAGTTTTGCCATGTCCGTCTGTATGTTTGTCTATCTGTCCGTCCGTCCGTCCCTTTCGTATAAGAATGCTGTAATCCGGGTACCCTACACGTAAAGGCACCCCCTTTACGTGTAGGGTACCCGGATTTATTTTTCCAAAATTTTATTCTACCACTTTGTCACTAATGTGTATATCTATGCAATTTGCAGCTTATTACAGCATTCTGATGTGTGATTTTTTTCTCAACTAACCTATCGTGTGGGGTGTAGTTGGATAGGTCTTTTAAATATATATATATATATATATATATATATATAATAATAATATATTAACATCTTGGGACAACTCACACAACGCTATCTTCTGATCCCAAACTTAGCAGAGCTTGTACTATGGAAACCAGACAACTGATAAACATACTTATTCTACATATTTCTAAATGCATACATATTATAGATAAATATCACCCAGATACAGAATAAACCATCGTGCTCATCACACAAAGTCTTATCCTGGGTGGGGATCGAACCCACGACCTCTTGCATAGCAGTCGGATACACTCCCACCGCGCCACAGAGGCAGTCAATATAATTTCGATTTGGGAAACCGTTTGTGAAATATTAAGCCTTAAAGTGAACATATTGTATACCCCCCCCCCCCTGCCTGCTGTATATATAATGAAATTAAAAGAAAAACTATCTCCGCTAAGTAGGCTTTACAAGTTTACGATTAACAGTCGACCAAGTGAGAACTAACAACATTTTGGTACAAATTCTATTGAAAATTACATAAATAACGTAGTTAAGTAACAAAAACAACAAAAACTCACTTTTTATACAACATTATTTTGCTGGTCAGCTACGGAACCCTTCATTGTGCGTGGCCCGACATGCACTTGCTCGTTTTTTTTAGTAAGTACAATCAATTCAAACAGTACCTATGTTTTTTTTAATGAAATCTCAAAACGATACGCTCTGCTGAATGTGTATAAAAATAAATTTACTAACAGGAAAATGTGACGTCATATATTAGTAAATACTTATTTATGACATCATTACTTTCTATCAGTAATTCCATTCTGAAATGTTGGAATATTCCTTAATCCATATTAGAAATTGGACGCCTCATCAGCATCTACCCATTTTATTCTCCTGCCCTTTATCCTATTTGCCCTTTTTCAGATTCACTTTTGCCTGGTTACTTTAGAATACGTATTTATTTGCATTGGAGATGTATTTAATTTAGTGCAGACTTTGTAGTATTAATTCTTACCTTATATGTATATATCTATTTATTCTATTTCCATTGTATGTATTCATTCATCGTATTCATTTGAAAATGTAATTCTGACAGCATCATGTACGAGTATTTTTCCTAAATGTCTTGTTTTGTATTTTTTTTATTCCTTTTTATACTACCTTTTTCTAGCTGACTGTGTGTAATTTTAATCCTTAATTTGAAAAAGGATATGTTTTAAAATTGTATGATTTTGTGATTTCTCTATGAGTGATTCTAGTTGGAGATTTCGGTTAGTAAACAGCAAGAAGTGCAGTCTTGCAACTGCATCACTGCATTCTGAAGTTGCACCGCTACAGCAGCCTAATTACTTACGGCGCTGCACCTGACTGCATAAGTGCACACCTATCCGCACTGCACCTCTGTCTTATCTTTCCCCTATCTTCACTCCTGCACCACTGCATCGTTACATAGCTGTACATCTGAATAACTACCAGCGCTACATCCAGTGGCGGATCTATCATTTGGGGGCTTAGATTATCACTTAAATGAATAGAATGGGTGAATGATTTGAGGGGGGGGGGTTGAGCCCCTAGCTCCCATGAAGGGCCTGGTGCATACCAGTTATAGCCTTAAGTTTCTCCCTTGTAATTACTCTAAAAATAGTTTAATGCTCATAACCCTGTTTTTTATACCTTTGACTGTAACTCTAATTAATAACATCTTATCTATTCCAGTTCTAGTCCTTCCATTATAATTCTCTTTAACCCTGTCTTATCTTCTATTTCATTACAACTTCTTTTTGAAAAAAGCGTAAAAATAAATAACACGTACAATATATTTGAAAATGGTTTATTTGAAAACAACAAGGTACAGTGAATTATTAAAAAAAAAATAGTATCAATTACAAACTATACTTTAACTAGATTTATACTTTATTGAGTTTGGATAGTGTCAATCATAATATAAAATAAAATAGGTTTAGGGATAATTTTTCACAAGTTACTTTAATATATTTGACAAGAAAATATAAATACTTTACTTAAACATACTTATTTGCTATGAAAAAATAAGTGCTTATTTGAAACACGAAAATGTTTATAAAAAGATATTTCTAATCTATTGTATACTACCCACGTACATTCAATTGTATGTCCTAAAAGATAATATCGCCAAATAAAACTATTAATAAGCACAGTTGTCTCAACGTAAGTTGGCCGGATTGAAGTTGCAGAAGCATTTTTTGAAAGTAAATGGTGACAGGCGGAGGCGGTAACTAAACCAAGAGAATTAGAGATGCGATTCCGCATTACATTGTTATTATTTCTTTAAACTTTCTTTAGTTTTTACCTACTGTACCTAACTGTTCTAAATTAAAAGTATATAGTTTATATTGTTGAATAAAAATTTTATTAGTATTTTTAATCGATTTAACATAATTAATCGTTTTCGTAAATAATTTTATGGTGATATCTCTATGACATGCGCGATGACAAGTGTTTGAACCTAACTTCAATCCAACCGAGTTACATTGAGCCAACTGTACTTTGGTTTTTGCATTTATATTTTAAATCTACCACTAGGAACATTAGAATAATATCGTTAATTATAGCATTTTATAAGCTACGGGTCTTAATGGCGTAATTAAGTTATTTTAAGGCTAAATACCTTTGTTTATTGCCCGACGTTTCGACCGTATTGCAACTACCGTGTTCACAGGTAGTCTCTCCGTAGCTAATAAAATGTTATAATGTGTAAAAATCGCGAAAGTTTTCGAACATATAATTTCCTTAATGATTATTAATGATAATAATAATAATATGGATTTGCTAAACATTAAATAGTAGCGATACGCTACACTTATAAGTTTATTGGTTCTATTCAATCATAAATTAACCTAAAAATTAATTTTCTCTTCCTTTATCCGATCTTGTTTTTACTTGAGTTGTACCAACACCATGAAGTAGGTCACCACAGCACCTAGTACCTGAAAATTCAGTGAAATATAATAAATAAACCAGGCATTTTGCAGTTTATTAAAGCCAGGTAAGTCCATGTCGGGCCACGCACAACGTAGGGATTCGTAACTGCCCAACACAACAATGCGGTATAAGATGTGGGTTTTCTGTTGTTTTTGTTTCATACCTCTAACAACTTTATATAAGTAATTTTCAATGGAATTTGTATGATAATTTTGTTACTTCTCACTATGTCGGCTGTTACTCGTACACTAGTAAAGCCTAGTTAGCTGTGATAGTTTTCCTTATAATTTCATCAAATATACTGCTACCCTTATTTTTTTTACATTTCCAAAAACCACCATTTAGCTGGCAGAGCGTCCAGACACTTGATTCTTACAAAAAAATGCACTGTATGGCTTAATAATTCACAAACAGATTCCTAAATCGAAAAATAATATCCACAACTCCATAATATTTTTAAAATACCTATCTAATGAAATTCTACATGATGGGGTAGGTCAGAAAATAAATCACGTCCCCACACACCACACATGCCATCATAAACATTTTTAATGATCATAGAATTGTCTTACCGAAGCAAACAAATCTAGTGAAACGGTGAAGAACTTGGCTCCTGAGATGCTCATAGCTTTCTGGCACTGCTGGCAAACAATCTGGACGAAGGTCTTCGCTTCCTCAGAACCATCGTACCACTGGCAGGAGTATGCTGCTTCCATTACTGATGAGCTCTGGAAAAAATAATACTGAAGCTATGTAGGTTTCTGGTCAATAAAATAATGTTAATAGTTCATCGCTATTAAATTTATTAGAAAACGAACTCGAATCTATCATACTCCTACTTCAAACACAAGCAGTTTAGCTTAGCTGTAGAAATTAAAAAGATTTATAAAAACTTTGATAAAAAAATAATTTTTGTAAAAGGAAGAGAATATTTTCGTTAAAGAGACGATTTTCGTCAGTCTGAGCCGCGTAATTTACACTGCGTAGACTCATTCACCAATAAAAAAACAATAAATCTGTCTACTGGTCCAATTATGCATGCAATAAGTATAGGGGCCACCCTATACTTATTGCATGCATAATTGAATAAAAAAGATAAGAAATAAAAGAGAAGAGAAACAAAAGATAAGTCATAGTTTAAATTGGCTACCATTTTGTTAGAAGTGAAAAAAATGAGTTACGATTTCATGAATACACACACACACACACACACACACTTATGTAGTTCATCAACATAATTTGCTCTATTTAACTAACTAACTGTAAGGATATAATACTGTTTTTAAGGTGTAATTAAAAATACTTTTAAACTTGGGAGCGGGCGTTGGTATCTGTAACACAGGAATTTACTACTACTACGAATCATTGTTTCCATAATAATGTACTGTGTATAAACTGTTGTAAGTTCCAAATAAACTATTAATATTTTTATGAAATGTTTATTTGAAAATGTAAAATTGTTTTCCATTGCCAATAGAACGGGAAAACCTCTCACATAGCTCAGGAAAAGATGGAGATTCTGAGACACCCGTTTGCGGGCCGATAGATCTCCCGTTTTAGACATTTAAGCTAGCCGTCCGGAAATATGTCCAGACTTGGAGACCTTTGGAAATTAAATCTCGTATTTACCACAACAAACCACAAACCGCGATTTACGAGCAATAATTCGAAATGCCGTAAAACGAGCACAATAGGGTAGAAGACTGTCAAGTCAAATCAGTATCTTTTAATGAAATGTCAAAATGTTGCGCCCCGTACTAATGTATATTAAAAACAAATCAATGACGTCATTCTTTCGTAGGGTTCAGGCAAATGTGTAATCAACTCAGGAGGTGGTTTTAGCGATATATTTTTTTGACTCATTGTCATGAATACAGACATTACACTTTCAAATAAACATTTTATGAAAACACACCCACACACAATTTTTTCGTTTCTTACAAAATGGTAGGAAATTCAAACAATGATATTACTTTTGCGCCACATGAGTCTGAGAGTACACTGACCTCTTCAATAAGTCTGTTACCGAAGATGCAGAAATGAAACACTTGACCGAGTGTGTAGCTGAGGTATCCTATTGTACTAAATGCGTATACGTTGATGCCGTTGATCTGAAATTCATTAAAATAATTCAATGGGTACGTAATAAAATATTCGTAGCAAAAAGTATTTACCGAATACCGAAATGCCTTTTTAAATATGTCAACAAAACCAATGACTGAATGAATTCAACTAAGGCAAAATTTAGATTATAGTTGAACCTCAAAATGAAAAATATATAAAATAAACATATGTAATAGATAAGAGAAAAAAATATTTAATAGAACGAAAAACAGGCTTTTGTCACCCTTGACCACGAATATCTTTATTATGCACATATTTATTGGGACTTGTGAAAAAACAAGAATGCCAAAATTTTTTTTTTTTTTACAAAATTTAAACCTCTTTACTTCCAAGGTTGACCTTTTTAGGTTCCGTAGCCAAAATAGCAAAAACGTAACCCTTATAGTTTCGTCATGTTCGTCTGTCTGTCTGTCCATCCGTATATCACAGGATTTTATGATAGCGGATCGGATATACCGTCATTGAGTTATTGGCGAAAAACTTCGTTTCTCAACAAAAGGGCGTAAGTGCCATGAACATATGCTCTTCTGCTGGTGCCATTATTCAAATCGAATTTTTTCATACGGCAATGGCTTCAGAACCCTACACTGACCACGGCCCAACATGCTCTTGCCCAGTTTCTTATTTATATATTAACATATAGTTATGGACAGATATGTAAGAAAATTTTAGCTCAATATAGTATGTGACTGACGAGAATGAATTACAGCTAATATAATATTGAGTTATTTCCATTTATATCAAGGTTTCTGAGGTCTGTAGCCGATCGACCGCTTCAGGGTCGAATAAACATAAGCTCAATATTTTTATATTACTCAAGTATATCTTCGTCTTATATTTTCTTGTCACTTACAGAAAAAATATATAGCATTTATATTGGATCAGCTTTTACGGCTTCGTGATGTCGATTATCGAAATATAAGGGCTACCTTACCTTGATACTATATTTTTATCAAAATAGTACATAGATTTACTTTTGCATTCACAAAAAAACATTACTAGGAGATAAATAAGTGTCAGAAATTGTTTAGGTCTGTTTTTAATTCGATGTTTAAGGTATTTTGTGATGTAATAGACTAATAAGATCGTGGCTTTTTTACATAACACATAATAACTTAGTAATATCAGTTTTGGATTTTAAAAATATATTAACCTTAAACGGCTATTACACTATCCTGAATCAGGGCCCTAAATCGAGGTGGTCTAGTGAGAATTAGGGATTTAGGGTCCCTGATTTAGTGTAGGTGGTGTGGTTGTATAAGCGCATTAGCACTTCCGACTTGTTTTCTACAGACTATTTGACTGGAATAAAATCGTTGTTTATTGTTAGGTTTAGGCCCTAAACTTGACAAAGAAACATCAATTAACTCCGGGGTTTCTCTGATATGTGGTAAATGGTTGTGTAACAAAGTAGGTGGTAGGTTGTGAAGGTTAATTTGTATTTTCGTTACGGAATTTCTTGATTCGGTCGCCGCGCTCAAATCCCGCGATAAAAGCTATGCGATTTTATCGCGGGATTTGAGCGCGGCGACCGAATCAAGAAATTCCGTAACGAAAATAAAACCTAACACCCCTCACTCCGCCTACCACGTAGCTCGGCCGAGCGTTGGCTAAACGTATATGTATATGGTACGACTGTACGAAGCTCGCAGGGATCGAGACGAGCTGGTCCGAAATGTAAAGAAAAGATTTTTTTTTTTTTAATTGCATAAATTGATAAAAAATGCTATGCAATAGCTTTACCGCGGCATTCCCCAAATGGCATACATTTTTTTTTTCAAAATGTATATTACGAAGTTATTTGGTGTAATGTAAAGAAGCCAAACGCGGCAAGTTATTAGTGTATTATAAAATGACCCTGTATGAAAATCAAAAGAATATGGCACTGGTAAGTCTGTCTGGCTAGAAAATAATTGTACGGAGTTATGGATAAAACTAAAGAGTAAGAAAACGTTTAGTTATAAAAAAAACTTGCCTTTGTAGCTTGATAGGCTAGCAGAGTCAGGGTGATGGTTGAAACCAACATGTGGAACAACAAAGCAGTGCCGTAAGTATCACCAATGGATGCCACTAGTCTGAAACAAAAGGAAAAAGATATAAAAAAAGATAAAGGTATTAAAGAAAGAAAAATCCGAGATGGATTTGAAAGTACCTTTATTCAACTTTAATATTTTTTATTCGTGTTTGTGATTTTACATTTTTTTATTGTGAAGTTTCACTTCGTAGAAGCGGGAGATCGCTCTTTTTGAGTGCGGTCTGTCAATCTTTTTCGATTGTTGTATGTCATTTCCTTACTTATTCAATCGTGGTTATTCGATCGAGGGTGGGTGATGGTATCCCTCCATGATAATCTAATAAGTAACTTTGAAATTTAAAACGTAGCTATAATAAACTTAAAATATATGAAGTTTTTTCGTAAAAAAACACAGCACATACTTTCCGAAAAAAGCACTTTAGATTATAATAAAAGATTACGAAATAGAAACAATATAATATTGCCTCATGCTAGAACGGAAATTTTTAAAAGGAATATATACTTTTCAATTAGATATGTCACGGTTTGAGAGAACGCTTAAAGAAATGTTAAAAGATCGTTGTTTCTATAACATTACAGAGTATTTTATAAATATGTTGAATTAATTACTGTTTTTAATCATATAATTAATCTTAAATAAAATTGCATGCCTAATGAGGTAAATTGTGTTGCACGCCATTACTTTTAAGACCACATATTTTGTAATACCACAATTACTGCAATAAAATTAATTTCATTTCATTTACTAAAATAAGAAAGAAATATTCCCCAAAAGAATAAAATAGAAATATTCGAGAGTTAGCAACAAAACCATTATGTATCGTACGATAGCAAAGATAGAGAAAAATCTTAGCGATAGAGTTAATTGGATTTCCTGAAGACTTGTTTCTTTACTTAGCAAAAACAATTCTTAGCTATATCACTGTATCTTCAGAGCGATTTTAATTTCATTTCGTTTATTTATTCATAAAACAATATCACAATTATGTATGAATGTGCAATAACAAAATATTACAATAATATTAATACAATAAAAGTAGTTTAATATTATTAATAGGTAGGGGAAAAAATATTTTCGCAAGAGGTCGTGGGTTCGATTCCCACGCGGGACACCACTTTTTGTGATCCACAAATTGTTGTTCCGAGTCTGGGTGTACTTTGTTGTCTCCGTGTCCCTGACTTGTATGTTTGTAAAGTCCCCCGCGAAACAGGGCTTGCACCCTAATGCGGGAGTCGTCTTAATTAACTAAAAAAAAAGGATGTATTGTTAGTAATCAAACCTCTTTTGTTGTACTGAATGTAACTGGCTGGTTTTATTACCAATAAATGTTGACATTCTGAAGATGCAATAAATAAAAAAAACAGGTTGCACTCCGGGAGTGCCGGCAGAAGTAAAAACTTGAACGGTTAGGGTTTTTTTTTCAGTATAAAAGTAGTACTATCATTTATTTGGTTAAATACAATTATCATCTATTGCGCTATCGTACACAAATATGACAATAAAAAAATTACAATGACTACGACATGACAATTAAATACAAAAATTGAAATATAAAAACGAAAATAAAAAATTAAAATAAAAAAGGTAGGAAATAATAATTTGGACTCGAACCAAGGTCTTCTGGTTTCTAGACTGCCTGATTTCCCACCTGTCTTCCCACCAATCCACCAATCTTACGGTCACGTGATCCTGACGCAAGTTTAATATTTTATACCCATACCAAAAAAAGTGCACAACGCCGCTACATAAGTTTTCACTTCAAAAAAAAACTAGTTCCCGCTCTTTTTCTATTGTTTTTCAAGCAAGCAAATATATGACGAAGACTTTAAAATGTACCGAATGTACATTTTAAAGATTTATTATAAAAGAAGTAAAAATGCGACGTATGCCGCTAATAAATTTTGTGCGGTTTACGGAACCCTCAGTTTTAGCAGAAATGTAGGTTATGTTTCAAAATAGCCTTATAAATTTCTAGCTGACCCGCGCAACTTAGTCTTTCGCGTTCAAACTAAACAAACAAACTCTTCAGCTTTATAATATTAGTATAAATAAGTACCTGGATGACCGAGCTTCGTTTTTTTTTTTTTGTTTTAGATTATATATTCTTATTTTTCTTAAAATGAAACCTAGCTAGATCGATTAATCGTCCCTGAAACAACCTGCATACTTATATTTCATGAAAATCGTTGAAGCCGTTTCCAAGATTCAGATTTTGACAAGAATTCCTCGTTTAAATGTATTATGTATAATATATTAGATAGATAAAGTTATATCAAAATCCGAGTAGTTTTTGCATGTAAGAGTACCAAACATTAAACCTATTTAAAACTTTTCCCATTCTTGTGAAAACTATAAAACAAATAGATGAAGCATGATTAAGGTCCAACCCTTTATGATGAACGCAGATGAAGGCTTTGAATTTATAAAACCCCAGTTTATTAGTTTGGGACTAAAAACAATTTACATTTACTTACATATTCCGAACAACATCACATCAAAACCACAAACGTTTTAAACTTGATTCCCTATTCATGAATTCCTTACAAACGCTAACCCTTACTAGGGTTGCATAACTATCGATACCTCGAAAACTAATAACAATATCGAAAGGCACTGTTGTGGCTACTGTCGACATTTTAAATTTTTTAGGGTTCCGTAGCCAAAATGACAAAAACGGAACCCTTAAAGTTTCGTCATGTCCTACTGTTTGTCTGCGTCTGTCTGTCTGTCCGTACGTTCGTATGTCACCGGCCTTTAACTCAATGAATATTGATGTAATTTGGGGAAAAAGTGTCTTATAGTAGCCGCTACTTAGTTTGATGGCTAAATAATAATAATAAATATTTTTGTACATACATGTAACAGAAGCTGAATATTTTTTTTTTTCAGCAAACCTCAACGTGTGGCACATCATTCGACAGGTGTTTCTACAACATTTTAAGGTTTTTAATAAAAATTTTTGATTGAGTAAATATTTTTGGAAATAATTGCTCCGAAAGTTGCATAAAACGTGTTGGGTATGTGAAAAAATCTCGGTAGTAGTAAATATAGTGAAATTAAAAGGAAAACTATCACAGCTAAGTAGGCTTTACAAGATTACGAGTAACAGCTAATCAAATGAGAAGTAACAAAATTTTTTGTACACTTACCCGGGTTTTTTTTAAACAACGAATTGAAGAGACGAGCAGGTGGTGCACCTGATGGTAAGCATCACACTAGCCCATAACAGTATATAATAAGTGTCACCAAAATCTTTGTTTAACAAAGATGTGAATGTCACAGAACCGCGCTCCTCATTTGAGACATTAGTTCGTAAATCTCATTTGCCCAGTAATTAGACTTGCTACAGTGCCCTTCAACCGAAACACAGTTATGGAGGAATAAATGACACTATTGTGGTACCGACGAAGACGGCCTATGGCTTAGACCTACCACTCGTTAAATAAAATACTATAAATAATATTCAATGTTTAAATAGTATTCGAAATCACGATAATAATACCAATAGGTATATCGATACTCAACCGATAGCTAAACAACACTAAAGCTAACTTAGTTTACAAAGTTCAACAGCGTTGAGAGCTGGAACGGCTTTGAACCGCAGATTACAAGTCCTCGGAGATAGTTGGTGCTTCTGTGGTGGCCAGAGGTCATTTAAGTTGAGCATGATGAGCTGTCTTCGATTAACAACACCTACTTTGGTACAGCACTAGTTTCGAGTTAGGAACTTCGGAGGAAATTACAAGGCGTTGTTTCGATAGTACAACTAGTTTGCTAACTAGTATAATGAATGATAATGGTTCTATTTGATGGTAGATAATGGCGTAGTATAGTTATACGAGTATAGTAATTATGAAATTTTCTGGTCATCGTATTGATAATGTGAATTGACCAACGTTCTACACAAAAAATATAATTGATATTCGAAGCCCTTATTTGTCTGTCCTTAGAAGAACATTTTATTGCAAATCTGATTTAAGAAATCAGTTTTCTAATAAAATTAGTAACCAATGATGTTTGAATGTTAAAAGAAGGCGAAAGAATTACATTTCTTTCTCTTTTAGGTACATGTTCATGTCTCAACCAAATACATGTGCTGTGTCAGTGTACAAATAAAATGATGAGGTACAAAATGCAGAAAAAAGATCGTGAACCAGGGTCCTTACCCTGGGTCCATGGTACAAGATTTTGACAGTTCGCACGGGCTTGCCAAGGATACGGAATAAAGATCGTGAATAAGGACCCAGTTATAGTGCCATCTTGCGAAATGACGAAGTTGCGCTGGTATTGTGATGGTTGAAATGACATTACAAGCGTTAATTAGTCAAAAACGATAAAAAATATATATATGTGGCGGCACAGGACCTTATGGCATATTAGCGGCTCAATATTCGAATTAACATTATGGTAATCGATCATAATGTGGTACAACACTCGAGCAAGCCATAGCCCATAGTTTTAATTATTTCAATTACACAAATGTTACTGCATCATTGACGCTACAAACACACTAACACTGCACACAAGACAAGTTTATCGGAAGACGTGTTGGTGCTTCAACCGCTCGATTAAGACTCCCGAGTCAGACCAACTCCCACGCTCCCAGTATTTTAAAATGTAAACGTCAAACGAATGTTACGCCATCATGGTGACCATTTTCAAATGAGTCAATACACTCGCCATTTAATCAAAACAGATGTTAGGTCAACGGATATCAATTAGCGGTTTAATAATTACAATTAGCGGTTTAATAGCAACATAATACATAAAAAAACCGAGCAAGTGCAAATCGGCCACACAATTTAGGGTTCCGTAGCTACCCAACACAATAATGCGGTATTAGAAGTGGGTTTTCTGTTGTTTTTGTTTCAAACTACTAAGAACGATAAATAATATTTTTTTAATGAATTATTTACAAAATAAAAAATTATATCAGTAACAATAGAATAAATGTTAATAACTACAAGCTAGATAACCCTACGTACGAACTTTTTTCTTTACAACTTACCTAGTAAACTACAAAAAAGAGTTAGGCGTCGAAGAATTCCTCCCCATCGATGTCTACCGGTATAGTGCCCAGAAGGCTGGCAGCATTGCCACGTTGTATGGCAATGTAATTGTACGATTTTTTTATGTTACTTTAGACTTTGTCTGATATTACTCTTAAGCTTGTAAAGCCTACTTAGCTATGATAGTAACTAAGCGTTTTGTAAATACTTTAACGCGCATGTTGGCTTTCAAAGAAATAGCTATGTATAAATAACATTGTTGTACTACAACATTCTTTAAAATGTGCAATTGATGTGACATTTACTTACTACAGCCATCAATTAGCTACTATTGCCGACTTTGTATCATACAAGCTACTATTGTATGACAGTCCTTATTCAAATACAATGTATGACTATCTACTATTGATTAGGACTTCGCATATGTTTTTTCTCACACCTATTTAATAGGCAAATTGACATTGGCCTTGTAGAGGGTGATCAATACATCGACGTGGTAATTATTCTGAATACAGAATAGATGGGTATAATTTCTTAAATTACTGGTCTTTATATAATTGGTCTAAACTTGAACATGCGGAAGCGATTGGGGCATGAAAGTTTTAAACGATTTAAATTGATAATTGTAACTGAAATTGTTGTTTACGTCATAATTCTTATTGTACTGCCTTCTTAAGTTTGAAAATACATACCTATTAGGTAGGTATTATATAATATACCACAATATTATCTTCCATTTATAATATAGTATTACATTACAAAGCACACTGATCAACTCGGAGCGAGGTCGGCACCGTATCGCCTCGCCGCCGTCAATTGTTCGCGAGCTTGTCCCGAGTTAGTGTGCGTTGCAGTAGGAAGTTTCATACAGGGGTGCTAAGTGGAAAACTAAAACCACCTCGTGGTGCACCCTGGGCAACGTGTGCCGGTGGATTCGCGGCGTTTCGCGAAACCACCGTCACACGGCTAATATTCTGGCAGAGTAGGGGGTGGCCCATTCCTGGGCTGCCCGGAGGACGGGCTTGACGTGCACTCAAACTGCCGTCGAGCGAGCGGGGAGATCTTCTTTCTGCCACCGTCGGATATCGTAATCCCGATTAGGAGTGTCGTGGCCACGTCTCACGGCTCCGAACGGGGGCGAGGGTCTTGGCTTGGTCGCCTGGGCTGCGAGGATGACAACCTCTATAAAAAATCCCCGAATCCTGTGTTGCGGAGCGTGACCAGAGGATGCATGGCCGATGGGATGTTCGGTTCCAAGCGCTACTCCCAGCTGGGGCACCTGCGGACCCCCCAGTTGGGATACAAATTTACGCTTACCCGGGTACAGGGGGCACTGCCCGGGTGAACCTTAATTTCCCCCATACTCGTGGGAATACTATGGACAAAGAAAAACTTAAAAACATGTTCAACAAGAAAGGGAGCACAACGCCCGTAGAAAAGAAGAACCAAGGAGAGGGAGAGGATGCACAAAGGAGTGGAGAGAGGACCGTGCTGCCTCGTGAAGCGGTCGGGTTTGGCCAGATTAGTGGGTCGAGGACGTCAGTTACGTCGGCGTCACTCGAAAGCTTGTTGCAATCGGGAAGATTCGGATCCGAGTCCTCTCTCGATAGTGACGTCGATAGGTCCGGCCCTGGAACACCGGTAGGCGACCCCCGCGCTCGACAACAGAAGCGCGGCGCATCACCTGACGAAGAAAATAACCCTCCTGAGTTGGTCTTTCGAGTCCCTAGGAAGGTCCGCTCCTCCCAGAGGGGGGGATCAGCGGCAGGAACGCGTGCTACCACACCGTCGTCCCGCCCACAAACACCTGCTGGCACGACGTCTGCGATCAACACCCAAGCAGGAACGTCGTCATCTGTTTTTAGCAGACGGGACGCACCCGTATAGAGGGAGAATTGGTCGCAGAGGACTAAATTGACCAACTCCTGGAGAGACTACGACCTTCGGGAGGGGATAACGCCCCGAGAACCGGTTCGGAACTCATCCGAGCGGCGGCCGACTCTGTGTCGGTGGTTGTGAAGTTTGCCACTAAGAGCAAAAATCTTAAGGGCACCTTCGCAAAGGGCCTTCGAGAGTAAACGCAAAAAAAAAGTAGTAAACGCGCTTTACGAACGCGCCGCTGTCGCTGAGGCGGAAGCCGAAAAGCTGCGGGTTAGTAGCGCTCGCATGGACGAGGAATTGAGAGAGCTGCGCTCTGAAGTCGCTCAGCTGCGAGCCGACCTCGTGGCGACCGGGACCGGTTCTGTCCCGGCCCAGGTCATTTCTCCGGCCGGTTCTGTCCCGGTCGGATTGGTAGCAAGGTCCACAACAGGGGAAGAGCAGCCTTGCGTGTTTTCGGACGCGCATCTTAGGCAGCTTACGGTGGTCGTCGGGGGCCTTATGGATGCGCGCCTTGAAAGCATCAAGGCACGTCTGCCCCCTGAGCCGAGTTGTCGACCGCCGCTCGCGGCGTCCGGGTCGAGACCCCCTAGGGGGCAAACGGCTGTGCCCCAGGCATCGCTACCCTGCACGGGAAATGGCGCCGCATCCTGTACTGTAGCTACTGCCCCTGGGGGTACACCAGTCCAGGCCCAAGCGTCTCAGCTTTTCAAATCTCCCGAGAACCCGAAAAGTAAGAGTTCCTAACCCCAAAGAGCCTCAAAACGTGCACCCGCGTGAAAGCGCCAAGTGTGCACACGGCTCCGGTTGACGCACACGACTCAATACCGGTTTCCGCCCCTGCCCCCTCAAACGAGGAATGGCAAACATCAGGAGGCAGGAAATCGACGCGCCGTAAGAGAAGACAAGCCGCTGCCATCGCCACGTCCCCCCCTGCACAGGAGGCCACCCCGGCGAAACCTAGTCGGAGCAAGCCACGGTTGACTCCGCCGAAAACGGCTGCCGTCATGGTGACGGTGTCGCCGGAGGCGTAGCGCCGCGGCATAACGTATGCGGATTTATTCCGCAAGGGCCAAGCTCATCCCCCATTTGGGCGACGTAGCCGTGAAATTCCGCGGCTCCCAGACTGGGGCTCGCCTCTTAGAGGTTCCCGGGGTGGAGGGCTCCAAATTGGCCGATTTAGTGGCGGAGACCCTACGGGGGCTATTGGAGGGGCAAGATGACGTGAGGATCGCCAGGCCCTGGCCTGGTTCTGGCCTGGACGATTCAATAACGCCAGAGGATGTCCGGGAGGCCATCGAGCGTGAAACTCAGTGTCCTCCTGGTTCCATTAGGGTCGGCGCCATCCGGCCCGGGCCTGGGGGTGTAGGTGCGGCATGGGCTCGTTGCCCCGTGGCTTCAGCGAAGATCCTGGCGGAGGCGGGCCGCCTCCTAGTAGGATTCTCTGCCGTGAAGGTCACCATCCTTGAGGCAAGACCCGCGAAGTGTTTCCGGTGTATGGGCGCGGGGCACATGCGCAATAAGTGCACCAGCGCGTTTGACTGCAGCAGTTTGTGCTTCCGTTGCGGTCGACCGGGGCATTTGGCGGCGGGATGCTCTGCCGCCCCTCACTGCCCCGCGTGTGCGGCGGGCAACCAGCCCGCCGATCACATGATTGGGCGAGACGGGTGTAGGCTCCCCAAAGCCACAAGCCAATCGCTCGCTAGGCCCAGCCAATCAAGCGCTGCCCCTACCACCCAGGCTCCGGTGCGGATGGAGGAGGGTGAAGACGAGGCGCCCTCTCAAGCCTCTCCACCCTCCACCTAACGGACTCCCTTAGACGTGCTCGCTCCTCGCCCCTGTCGTCAGTGATAGGGGTACCGGATGCGTTGCGCCATAGGGGGTCCAGGACGCGGTTGCACCCTCCTGCGGGAACTTCATCTCGTGGGGGGAGGCGGCGGGGATAGTCTGCCCCGTCGCCGGCGAACCGGGCGACGTCGAGGCGCAGTCGCGCGTGGCGTCGTTTGGTGGGGCTGTGGGCGTGATGGACGGGGAAGTTTCCCACGCTCGCGGCCTTTCGGGATGGCGGCGTTCTGTGTGTACCCAGGACGCCGCAGGAGCAGGAATGCCCGATGGGGCTATGCCGCTGGTTAGGTCCGCCGAAGAAATAGTCCGGCGGCCTATCCGTGTGAAGGCGGCGAGTTGGTACACGGCCGATTTTTTAGTGGGGGCAGGTCCCACACTACCTCCAGCGTCTGCCCTGGGTGCTGGAGGTGTGCGTTAGGCATTTTTTAGGACCATAAAAAAAAAAAAAAAAAAAAGGAAGTTTCATACAAAGAATACGGATCGGCTCGAGTTGCTACGGTCCCGATCCTTTTCGAGTTGAACAGTGTGGTTTGACCTTAAGACACAATTTATCTTCCAATAATAACAGAACGGCTCAACAGATATTGTTCAGACAAAGATTCAATCAGATTAAACTACCTTTCTAATAAAATAAAAACCCACTTTAAAAATAATTGTAAGGTAACTAAAAAGCAAAAAAAATATAGGTACAACAACAAAAAATAATTAATCATTTTTTAGTTGGTGCCTAAAACATAAAACTACATTTCTGGGACCAATTTTGCAGTCGGTTTTTATTTTTTGTAAAAAAGTTTTTCTCACTTTTTAATGTGTTGGTTTGTAATTGAAAAAGTTACAAACTGCTCATTTAATTTGATAAAATATTGCGTTTTGCGATACAAGGCCGTTGATTTTTGAGGAGTTCACCTGATACAAGACTATCAGTTCCATTACAAGATTTATGGAGGCAAAGTATCAGGTATCGAACTCGATACTTAGATCGCTAGCCGCAATATTTATTATTGAATAGTTCCTCTGATCACCTGTGGTTAGTTTAAAAGGAATGGTGCTTTTTAAGAATTAATGCACGAATTACAACAAAATAAATACTCAAATTACTATAGGTGTGCCTTTAATTTAAGAAGAGTTCCCTCGATTTCTCCATGATATCATCATCAGACCCTAACTTTGATGACAGTGGGACTAATCAGAAAGTAAACCCTTTCAAACTAAAAATATTATGAATATTTTTAAAATCGGTCTAGCCATATTTAAGTAAACAGGCAACAAACATGTAAAAAAGAATACAGTCGATTTGAGAATCTCCTCCTTTTTGAAGTCCGTTGAAAATAAGCCCTTCCAACTTCGTCTATAGATCATATAAAGCGCTACAATAAACGCCACAGAAAAAAAACATATACCTACAAAGATACCAAGCAACGCAGGCACACAAACACGTGGATACACAGACACATAAATACAATAGACACATGGATAACATGTTAAACTTATGACACCAGAACAGACCTTTCCCACACAATAATAGATTAATCGATTCTTACCTAACAACGTGCTTATGCCTCTCAACCCAATACTTGATCGCAGATCTTGCTAGCATCTCTTGTTTCGGCGTCAAACCGTTTGGATTATTGTTGTTCCCTTGATTAAAGTTCTGAAGTCTACCTCCAGCTCCTCTTAGCGTCATGCCAAAGTCTTGTTGAGTGGAGTAAATACCACGGATGTCCATGTCGACAGCGTCTGGGATTTTTTCTGATTTCTCTGAAGAAAAAAATGGTGTTTTATGATATGATTTATTTGTTGAAGTTTCTGACAAGTTTTCAGTCTGGACTCTGAGACGCAGGATCAAGGCTGATTGTAATTACGAAGGACTGGACTGAACAAGCAACGTGCAGTTGCATTTTCGTCAGCTTTGGGTAACAAGAAATTTGAGTTACCGTATTTGGGGCCGGCAAAGGAGGATTGAGGAGGAAGAGGATTTTGGTTTGATAATACTAATGTACAATGTCGCAAGTCACATTTGAATTTTGTTACCCGATTTGCTGAAAAGAAAGAGAAATCTAAAAGGATCAGTTACAGTTATGGCTATTTACTTACGCTTTTGCGAAGAACTCGAAACTACTGGAGTGTGAATCTATCCGTTGTCATAGTCGGAATAACACTTTTTTTTCTGTTGTCCATTTACAGTTTTTAAATTATAGTAATTACTTTTATTTTGTACCTGTAGATGAAGCTCTAAACAGTTCAGCAGTGTTGGGTCTGTACGAGTCTAGTGAAGCGCTGAGCTCCATGAGAGGTTTCATGATTGCCTTTAAATGCTGAAGTTGTTCACAGGCAAATATTAGCCAGGAGCAGAACATCACATCCATCAGATTCGCGATGGACATAGAGAAGAGCAGCCAGTATACCTGCAGAAAGAATGGATAAACTTCAGTAAGCTTATTGAGCGTATCCACAAAACAGAGTAAAAGGTATATCATATTTTTATTTGCTGTGGATCTGGGCTTATTTCGACTGGCTGTAATGTGTTATCTAAATCTGGTGCATGGAAAAAAAAACCGGGCAAGAGTATGTCAGACCATGACCAGTGTACGGTTAGTCTGCCTATAATATTCGGATTGGCAGACAGACAGACGGACGGAGAGGACGAAACTATAGTTGTTCATGTTGTATGTGATACTGTAGGATTAGGATAAAAAAAGGAATAAGAAATTAAATTTGATCTTGAATTATAATAAATAGGTATTAAGCGCTCTTATTTCATTATAACATTTCCCGTAATATAGAATAATTAACATCATAATAAAAAACATCAGTAAATTCATGTTCTTTTTAACGCGTTTTTAATGAATATTGGTATGTATCTATGTAATGAAATTTTTGATCGTGATTTTATACTAAAGCAAAAGTCTTTTCAGTTATAGATTCGTATAACTATACTTGTTAAAACATAATCTTTACAACTATTAATCTTTCATAGTACGACCCTAAGTGTCCCTTAAACGTCCAGTAAATTCTGACCTGTTGAGTAACTAAAAACTTAGCGTAATCAACAACAATTTAGTCAACATGATGTAGCACTGCTCTGGTGAATTGAGTGTTTATGGTATTACTCTGTACTTTGGATAAGGATAATGCCCAACGATTTGTAGACACGCAAAAGATTGTAATATTGTAGGAACGGATAGTTCGTAGCATGGGCGAAAACGCATATTTTGGCGGTAGGGATTTTATGTGTATCGGTCATCGGTATTTTAAATTATTTCAAATTTTACTTCATCTTCTATAGTTCGAACTATTACAATACAAAATTCTGCATCTACAAGTATTTTATTACCAATGGCACAGTATTTCCCTGACTCCGCAAGAAAGAAGGCTATTAACTTCCTACAACAGAAACCGAAACCTAAAAGCCAATAAAAGTGTAACATTTTCTCACCTGAAAAGCAAACGCAATGATATACATGGTTCCTCCCATAGCATTGAAGGGATACCAAGCTTTCAATGGCAGCCTTGGAGCCGGTTCTGTTAACGTCTCGTTGGTTTCCTTACTGGTGATCAGGCGAACTGACTCACCGAAGAAAGTGAGGGTCACCCAGCCTGAGGAAAAAAAGGAGGATATTAACAACTCTTAAACAAAAAAAACCCTGTTGTGTGATTAGGCATAATACCTTTATATTTACGTTTTCAACCGACTTCAAAAAGAAGATTGAATTAGACTGCACTTTTTTATAATGTTTGTTTAACCTGATTACTCGCAGACGGCTGGACCGATTTGAAAAAAACATTTTTGTGTTTCAAAGGGTAAAGGTACTTCCAGATTGGTCCTATTGTCATCTTTGATTGGTTCTATTGGTATATGTCAAGTTTGGATCTGATGATAAGATCTTGGAGAAATCGAGGGAACTCTTCAAATATTAAAGGCGCATTTATAGTAATTTAGGTAAATTTTGTTGTAATTCGTGCATTTTTGTCGTATATTAAAAAAATGAAAACATCAAGCAATTTTAAGGTAAATTAATGCGTGTTAATTCCCGTATATTAAATTGCCCCTAAACATAATAATAAAAACATTTAGAATTTGTTACAATTAGTAGAAATTGAGTAATAAAATCGTGAATACCTACAATAAAATGATGGTTTGTTATTCACTGGCTCATCCGAGCCAGTGAATATTTTTGTGCCTTAATATTTGGCTTTCATTATTACCCTTTTAGTACCAACCACTCTTCAAACCAAACGTTATGTACAGGAAACTATAGCCGTATTGCGTCAATTAAAGTTACTCTAATGTATCTACGCCATATCGTCCGTCAAGTGTAATATGTTTGCCTGTATACCGACGTGATATTCATTGCTGTTGCTCACATATGTATGCTTGGTCAACCGCAGTACATACTGCATTGTTTGAGGCGTTATAGGTCAGGAGGTAGTGGCATTAAACGCCTCATTTTGGATAGAATAAAACATGACTAGGTATAACCATTTAACAAAAAAAAATTGCCTGTTAAAAAATATGAAACAAAATAACTTGTAATTTTGCAGTCGGAGACATTTCATTATGTACACTGGGATCCATTAATGCCTTTTATTTCATATTTTTTAGTATGTAATTGTAAGATGTAATAACTGTAAGTACTGGTACTATTGAAAATTAACAGTCATTAACGAAACCTCAGCAAGATTTTGAACTACCTATACAATGATATCCCACAGGACATAATTTGGTGACTTTTTAATCTCAATTGCCATAATAATATGCCGCCTGACTGTAACCATTTTGATTGCATGTTATTGCCATATCTTTAGTGACACTCGCAAGAATAACACAAATCGATTGGCGTATGAATCATAAATATCAGTCAACACGTTTGTTCTATAGTGCCACAAAGGAACACACATATCTACGAGTACATACATAGGCTGATAAACACATTACCGTCCATTGCGTCGCGCATTCGGGTAAAATACAAAACATCACATTAATAAATTCCCGTCTTTTATATAAATACCGGATGTTTTATTTACCCGAATAGTTGCACTGAGGTTACGCAGCAAATGAAAAGTTTCCTATCTTCAAATATTTTACCCGATTAAGTCCAGATAATATTATATTATGTGCATATATAAAAAAAAGCGGTGGTAGCCTAATGGCTAAGGCATCGGTCTCGCAATCGTGAGGTCGCGGGTTTGAATCCTACCCATTATACTACCGAGCGACGTGAACCGACTCCTAACACAAGCCTTTGAGCTTAGCTGGAGGTGTTAAAAAGATTGTTAGTAATGTGGGACTCAATCCCCCATTGCTAGTTATCTTTAAAAAAAAAGATATCTATACATATAATAAAACTGTAAATTTCACGTGTCTGTACATGGCCGAACTTAGTGAAAAAAAATATTAGGAAATGTTCGAAAAGAGTATTTAAACACTTTGCTGCATTTTTAGAAATGTCTGTCTGTCTGTCTGTCTGTCTGTCTGTCTGTCTGTTTGTTTGAACACGCATCACGCAAAAACTACCTGACAGATTCAGTTGAAATTTTGTATGTGTATTCTAATAAGTCCGGATTAACATATAGGCTATAATTTATCACGCTATTTCCCATAGGAGCTAAGCAATAACGGATAATGTCTGTAGCTATTTATCGTTATAAAACAATAACTACTTGACGGATCTTCATGAAAATTTGCAGTTTTATTGTAAATACTATAGGTCATTATTTACACTATGAATCATTACGCTATCGTCTATGGGAAGCGAGCAGCAACGTATGTTTGGTCGAACCGTTATGGTTTTTCACAATTTTTTCCACAATAAGACATTATTTACAATTGTCACCCATGAAAACAATAACTTCACGCTAAAACTATAAGGAGCTAAACACAACATTTTCAATAATTTTCTAAACATCAGCTATTTTAACCCTTTTCGTATCGGTTGATGTGGTCTAATGGAACAAGTAGCGGTATTCAACGAGCGAGGTCGGAGGAACGAGTCTCAAGTTTGGCAGTCTCTTTTTGTGTTTCTTTTATTCTTTTTTTAAGTATTTTTCTAAATGTGTACTTATTAAACAAGCTTTTATTTTCGACTTTAACATGTTTACTTTGTTTAACAATTTTTCATATTAATCAATCACTTTCAATAGGCACCTTTATCATTGTTTTGCATTAATCGTGATTATGTTATGAGTGTAGAAATGAAAAACAATATTACATTACAAATACTTGATATTTTCTTATGTATGTTAGTTGCTTAAAAAATATGAAATAATTAGTCGGTGTTATATCAAAATAAAACACGTGGCACCATCTGTGATTCGATTTCTTCTGAGTGCCAAAATTGCTTACCTACAAATGTTGATAAACTTTCGCGATTTGTACACATTTTGAAAATATATGTATTACGGGTCATAATTTAAGGTTAAATACCTTGCTTACCTACGTTTAATATGCATGATAGTTTAAGTATAATTTAATATAAAATCATAAAGTATTAAAAAGACACTTAACCAGGTTTGAAAATAGATGGCGTTTAAATACAAATTAATAAGAATCAGGAAAATTGATTTAAAAAAAAATCTTAAAGTCTTACTTAAAGAGGGAAATGAACATATGATGATCTTAATTTGCGACAGGTTGACACACCTATTTTTTAATTCACCAATGTAGACATTATAAAATAATATTTAAATCTTCGAAACTGGTTGAAAAAAATAAGTTTAGTATTTAAACACAAAAAAAGTTATCTGAGTATATCTTTTAGAAACGTTTGAATGTTGTCTGTTTGTTGGAACACGCATCATAGTACCGCAGGAATGCAATGTTTTAAAAACAGGATATTTTTTAAAAACATAACTCACACTAGCCCTATTTCGCGGGGGACTTTACAAACACGGACACAAAGTGGGTGTACTTTAGACTCGGAAAAGATCGCTCGGGCAGGACTCGAACCCGCGATCATAGGGAATCTGTGAGAGTTTTTTCCATCATAGATAAGTATAAATCAACTTGAAGGATCGGCTAGGTACCTCCGATTAAAACGTCCGATTTAAAAGCGTCGGAGCCGAAGTTGGAGTCAGAGGCTTAAAATCAATCGGAATTTTCGACCTTTCGGAGTCTGAATCGAAGCTCCTTAACACAAAATTTCGCGCGAGTACTTGGGTTGTCTCGGGCTTCATTAACTTACTTCATTCGTTCGCAGCACACACACACACGCGCGCTGCGTGTTTTCAATGCAATTTCTGTCCAAATAGACGTGTTTTGGTGTTCACTGAGCGAGTTCACAAAGGTCACTGAGTCATTTTTAGGCTGTAATTAGTATTAATGATTTTGTAGTAGGTATTTAAGTTTATATGTATATAATTGGAAGTCTACAACCATCGCAGTAGGTATGTACCTGTAATGATGACTGTATGAGTTAAATAAATGAATAAATAAAAAAACCCGAAACCGCCCAAGTACTCGCGTGACGGGGGAGGGGGGAATTTTTCAATATTAATAATAATTGATGTGATGCAAATCATTTTGGTAAAATACTTTTTTGTCGAAGTGCTAAGCATATTAATTTTTATAATTTGTCTTCTAACCGTCTAACGCCATAAACTTTGTGGCCTTTCATTATGCTACACTAGGCATTTGCTTGGCTTGCCCTGCCATAGATCGGGCCCTGATTAAAGCTAGGCCCTAATATCCATAGATGCCACAGAGCATTGTGGAGCATATTTCCAATATGTTTTACACAGAAGTTAAATTGTAACATAAACTACCTTAATATAAACCCAGCTTCCACGCGAACGAAGTCGCGGGCACAGCTAGTATGTAATAAATCCCTAAAATGTTACTAATCCCTATAATTCCATACACATTGACAATGTAAAGTTCGTGTGAAAACGAAATAAAGAACGTGAATAAGGACGTAGAATGTGTCCTTAATCCCTTTATACATATTGTGAATTCATGGTCATATATGCTGCTGTTGTAGCTAAAGAGCTTGCACGGATAATACGGACAGAGAATGCTTTGTACATACAACTTTATACATAGAGTTTAAATACTTAGTACCTAAAGCATTTTTAAACAGGGATTTTATAAATAGGACAGTGTTTATCTTGATTTCTATCCCTTGATCTTAATTAATATTAGGTATGTCTGGATCACTTCAACTTGTAAATGGATGACTAATTAAACTAGCAGTGGCAATATTTAGTGTTTGGTATTAAGCTGTACTCCGAGGAATTGAAATAAGCTACGTTGCAGGTAATGAATTTGCGTAAAACGTGCGAAACTATTACTCATTTTACCCGCCCTTATCTTTGGCTTTAAAAAATCTTTCTTAGAATTATCAGGGACTATAATTATATTTTTCTGTAAATACAGGAATTATTTGATATGATACCTTTGTTTATTTTTTTCGCTGAAAATTCTTTACTTACTGACAACAGCAACGAGAGTCATTCCGCTGATGAAGTACAGCAGCCTTCTCATCTTGGTGAGTGATATCTGATGGTAACGGGCATCAGATTCGGTGAACAGAGGGTGGCTATTTGACTGGTTCCATACTGCCAAGGTCCTGGTAAAACATATCAATAGTTAAAGTGCCCATTTAATGTGACAATGTTGTCCCTTACTAGTTGACGTCGATGGGGAAGAATTCTTTGACGCCAAATCAGTTTTATTTTACTTTTGCCTGTTTTATTCTTTTGCAAAAACCTTGTATTTTGATCATCATAATTTATCGGTCCGCTGCTGAATATAGGCCTAAAGTGGATACTGCGACTCGGTGAACGTTATAGTAATAATAATAATAAATAATAAAAATGATTTATTCACTTAGGAAGCAAAATACTACGCTTGTGAAAAGTCGATTCTACATTTACTGGTAATGCCTGTTCGCAAACAATAGGTAAAGCCCGAGAAAAGAACAGGCAATAAAAACTCGTGGCCACTCTTTTCAAATTGCCAATGTTTACAATGTTTCTCTGTTTATAAACTGTATATGCAGGTAAGGTGCTGCCACCATTATATTATACACCATATTAGAGGACTGATGCAAAAAAAGAGGTCAATAATATTAGAAGAGTACACGAGATCGAATACATCAGCCTCAATGGGCACAACATAGTAGGAGCATCCACTTACGATGTAAAAACTTTATGTGCTTAATATTGGCCAATTTACTGCTACTTAATGAATAAGTATACATGTTTTTCAAAGGAAAGAAAAGAATGGCCGTAATTTATCACGCAGAATCTTTACTTACAAAAGTAAATCATTTCCTTAATTAGTACCTAAGTAACATTATCAAACTGTGACAACAATATTCACCTAGTAAAATGCAATAAACTATACAACACAATACATTAATAGAGAGCAACGAACTACATCAATTTATCTTTATCAGTTAAATAATCATCGATTGAATAGTAAGCTCTTTGTATAAGATGTCTCTTGACTACATTCTTAAATTTATTTACTGGTAGACTCGATATGCTGACTGGGATTTTATTGAAAAATTTAACACCTAGTCCCATGAATAACTAGATGGACCTCCAGCCAGATGAACTGATGATCTAAAGAAGGACGCTGGTATGTACTGGTTTTAAAGGGATGAAAGACCAAGCGGCGTGGGTTACATTGGGAAAAGCCTGTATCAAGGAAGTAGTCAACACTAAAAACGGTTTAACATAGTATTCCAAATCTATAATTATGATTGGTCGCGGAACACGATAAATCTTTTAACCGCGCAATTGTGCTGCCACTAATTCTACATTCTCAGAATTTCCTAAACAAAGCCTGACACACGGTTTTAATCCTCTAAATAAAAAAGAACTGTGGGTACTAAAATCTAAACAACCTTGGACCTAACAAAAATGGACGTTCAAGTTTTGAGAAAAAATCCTTTGTCGTTAAGTGTAATGTGCCAGACGAATCAGATAAAATTTAACTGATCGGCTATGAATAACAGTCTTGAGTACGTACTTTGATATTTGCCATTTTGTCAATGGCCTTTACTGATATCAAATGACTGCCCTGTTTTGCTAACAATACAGATTAAAATGGAACATTGTAATACAGTATACACCTCTAAACACTACAAAAGAAGATACGAATAATAAAAGCAATCGTAGAAATAGCTCTATCTGTATAAATAGCGCTGAGAAAAAAAATAACGTAAAGATTTTCTCTTACTGTTGCCTTCGCAAGACTTAAAATATCTATACTAATATTATAAAGCTTCAGAGTTTGTTTGTTTGAACGCGGTAATCTCAGGAACTAATGGTCCGAATTGAAAATAAATATTTCTATTGGGTAGCCCATTTATCGAGGAAGGCTATATAACATCACGCTACGACCAATAGAAGCGGAGCAGCAATGAAAAATGTTGCAAAAACGGGGAAAATTGACGCATACGAAGTTAAAGAAATAAAGGTGCCTAATAATGTGAAATACAGATCAGAATATGCCATTTCTTAAAATCTGTGTAATATTTTACTATTTATTAGTATGTAGTAGGTAGAAAAAGAATCAGGAACAGCTAGTCAAACACGAATTTTGCCCTATTACATACGTCTATGTGAAATAATAATATGTGCAGTTGTACACAATAATTTAAAGACCCCGACACGTGTAACGCCTCAGAGGGAGTGTTGATCAAGTTATTGATTGGATTCGATTCCCAGACGGGGCACTGCTTTGTGTGATTCACAAGCTGTTGTTTCGAGTCATGGTGTACTTTCTCTGTGTCTGTCAATGTATGTTTGTAAAGTCCCCCACATGGCTTGTACCTTACCTACCTTGTGGGAGTTGTTACTTTTTGAAAATATCTTGGGACAACTCACACAAAGTTATCTGATCCCAAACTAAGCAGAGCTTGTACTACTACAGATAACTGATAAACATTCTTAAATAATTTTAAATACATACCTACACACTATAGATAAATCACTTCCAGACACGGAAAAAACTATCGTGCTTAACACACAAAGTTTTATCCTGGGTGGGGATTGAACCCAAGACCTACTTAGCAGTCAGGATTACTAACCACTAGACCAATAGGCCACTCTGTTGTTAATTGTTATCTTGATAAAAAAAGTTAATCGTTAGTGTATTTTTATTAAAAAAAAACTACCTACTTAAAATCATAATGTTGAATAATTCAGTAAGTAGAAATATTTCAATGGATTATGATTTTACTACCATGTTTCAGCAGGCTATAAGTAATTCAATTAAGTACGTTTAATATAAAATTCATAACCTGTATCTCGTTTCCAAAATAAATATTTAAATTGAAATTATTATCCAGACTCCGGCTGATTGCTCTTCTAGTTTAATTAAAATTTTGTACAAAAGCGCTCTGATGACGAAATATTTTGTTAATAAAGAGCCAATTTTAATGAAAAATACAGGAAACTTGTTTTACTTCATCATACAAAATCAGTGTTAATTTCAGCTGCGATGCTAATAAATAGGTAAAAGTAAATTAATAATTCTCTCTGCAATGTGGAATACATTTAAAGAAATCATGGGACAACTCACACACAGCTATATGATCACAAACAAGGCAGAGCCGCATACTATGGCAACCAGACAACTGATAAACATACCTATTTATTTCTAAATACGTAAATTTCCATCCAGAAAAAAGAATATACAATCGTCACACAAAGATCCACTAGACCAATAGATCAGGTAAAAAAATGGTTGTCTGTTAAGTCGGTTTACGCACGATAATATTACGTTATAAGAAAACATTGATGACATTGTAGTAAACCACCATGCTTGTGACAGCTTTAGTACCAATTTTATCGCACGTCGCTACAATAGCCATTCGCTGATAGGCTGATAATACTTCTTACACCCGGTGTTCGATTTAAAAGACGTTATCATATCAAAAATGGAATTATAATATTTGCCTCGTTATTTCCCAGCAACTATAAAAAGGTGACTCTCAAAACAACTTTACTATACCTGAATATTTGGGCCTTTGTACTAACTTCAGAGGAAAACTCTTAGGCGTTACAAGGGTCACTCAAGTTTGTTTTTAATTTAAATTCAAAACAGAAAATCGTTCTCATAGACTGTTCTTTTTGGGACAAAAATAAACGAATTGAAAGCAAACAATATGCGAAAAGAAAAGCCTCCCATCTACCAGATACCTTTCATAAATACGTAATCATTAGAACATATACATCACAGGGGATTTAGGCAAAGTCACATTCAAAAAGCGATGTCGTTAGTGGAAAAGAATTATAGTATATAATTTGACGTTTTCGGTGGAGACCATAGACATTTTTTTTTTTGTCATCATATCATATCAACCCATATGAAGGCCCACAGCTGGGCACGGGTCTCCCCAGTAGAACCTACTAGTATATAGATCCTGGGGGTAATTGCCATAATCGCCACGCTTGGCGAGCGGATTGGCAATCGCAGTAAGGCTTTACGTACGCAGAGGACGCTGCTGCCCGTCCTGCGGTGTGACATCCCTTAGTCGCCTTGACGACACCCACAGGAAGAGATGGGGTGGTACTATTCTTAAGCCGGCACCACACGGCTTTTTTTTGTCATTGGTACTATATTATCGAATTCCTCACGGAACCTACCTACCTTGTCTAACCCCCCCAGGGTTCTTATTCGCGTTCTTTTTTTCCGTTTTCGTGTCAAGCCCGTACGAACTGGCGCATGCGCGATGCGCTCAAATATGTCTGCCGTTGATGTATTTCTGAAAGCAGCTCTCTATTTACCATTATGACAAGATTTTGACACTTCGCTTTCGTTTTGTTTGCCGTGGAAACGAAAAAAAAGAACGCGAATTAGGACCCTGTATATCAGCAATGCGCCTATAGACACAACTTCATTTTAAATTCTTCTTGGGTCAAGATATTTCCGCGCATTTTTAACGAAACCTTTGTTTTATTTTCAACAAACGTAATTTCTTTGTGAGGTACTAGGTATTTCCTTTTCAGTAAAATTAATTTATTAATGTGAAGATTCATAAAATATGTGAGACTGTTTGCCGATCATAACCTCTAACCACTGAACGGGTCTAAATAAATTTTGAAACCCAAAAAGACAACAACCGGAGCTCCTAAATAAGGACACGGAAAAGAGGATTCGTGCTACCCTGACTTGATTCAAAAGTCAGTATACGTGTAACCTTTAAAATACTTTTAATTTATATTAACACTTCGCGTGATTTTTAATAAACCGAAGTACTCGATGGTTTGGTGTTGAGGGAGAATCCAATTTTAATTTAGTAAACGTTACAAAGGATTGGTAAATGGGAAATGATTTTAACTTCGCGTTTCATTTATCTGTACACCAGTTTGGTGGAAATTGTTTTTTGTTTATTATTTTATTTTGAGGGTTGGATATACGTAAACACTTTTTACGTTATGTAGGTATATCTACGTTATTCAGATAAAATAGATACCTAGGACAGTAGATATCGTAAAAAGTTATTAAACAAATGAAACTGAACACATATAAATGATTCTTGGAGTTTGGTTTGTATTTTGTATTTACAGCGCTTGTTTTGTAAAATCATTTACTTTGAAAAATATCAATAGCAATCAAATACCATTGCTATTGATATTTTTTGATGTACTTAGTCGCATATATTTTTTACAAAAGATAATAATATCATCATTTTTTTTCAAAAAGATTCAATTAAATAACTCAGCAATGTTTAGAAACAGCATTCATATAGGTATTTTATTTTAGTTCTTAGTTGATCTTGAAAATATTTTTAACTCAGATAAGAAAATAAGAATATATTTTTTTAATCTTTTAAAAGGAAATTTGAAATGTTAAAGTAAATTCGTGTATACAAAGAGTTTCTTCAGTTACAAAGAGAAATCTAAAGAGGTTTTTTGCAATCTCTCTATTCTGTCATTCTCGATGTTTACAGTCTGAATTTATATTTATTAAAACGTCTCTTTCAGTGTATTTATTTTCAATCAGTTTTATATTAGTCAATATTAACTTTCAGACTTCAAAGGCTTACTCAATTTTATTAAATCCAATGTCTTCAGTGAGCTTCTCTCCAATGAGCTTCTGCAATCCAAAATATAAACCTTTGTGCCCCAGACGCTTCAAAAACTTTTAGTCTAAAATTATAACTGAAAAACTGAACAAGTCGATATTGGAAATGAGAAAGGTTTTAGTAAAACCTTTTAATGAATTATTACAATTTGGCTCAGTTTTTTAGGGTAAAGTGTAGGTTAGATCATTTAGTGCAACTAACAGACTCCCGCATTAGGGTACAAGCCCTGTGTCGCGGGGGACTTTACAAACATACAAATCACGGACACAAAGTACACCCAGACTCGGAACAACAATTTGTGGATCACACAAAGTGATGTCTCGTGTGGGAATCGAACCCACGACCTCTTGTGTAGCAGTCGGACACACTCCCACTGCGCCACAGAGGCAGTCTTCAGTCAGATTAAAGTTATGCTAGTGTGGAGGATTATGGAGTTTATAGTAGTACTGTCGAAGGTATCCCAATTCAAATTGGTGCGATGCTGACAGCCAACGGGAACATTGAGACCGATATTACCTATAGAATTAGCGTGGGATGGCAGAGGTGGAGGGCTTTGACGGGGGTTTTATATGACCAAAGGCAAGTTTTACAAGACCGCAGTCCGACCAGCCATGCCGTACGATGCCGAGTGCTTGACCATAAAGAAATCCCATGTACAGAAAATGTACGTAAGTGAGATGAAGGTGCTAGGATGGGCAGCAGGTGTAACCCGACTCGATAAAGTGCGAAACGAGCACATCAAAACGAGGAGAGCCGACCCCAAATAATGGGCATTTCCCATTATTTGGGGTCCCCAAATAATGACCCCAAATAATGGGCATTTCTCATTATTTATGGTCGGCTAGGCTAGGACAAAGAAGAAGAAGAATTACGGAGTATACGTATTAGTGGTCCTTAGCACACAATTATTATTCTTTTCGACGTCCCCTTGAATTCTAGTTACCCAAAGCTATAGGTACAAAGCATCGTGACCAGCAAGATGAATTTATGTATCAAGTTACATAATGAAAATGTTGACCTTTCGCCTCTAACAAATAAATCTGCCCATACTACACTAATGGAAAAAATTAAAGGTCCAATAAAAAAATAGTTTTTTTTTGATAAAGTGTTTAAACTTGGAATTTTATTTTTTTACAAAAGTTTGATGCTTGAAACAAAAAACCGGTTTGGTAGATCAAATAGTAAATTTTGTGGGGTTGTAGTCGGTATATCAAACTATAAAAATCACGATCAACATGAATTATATCGATGATATTCATACCTGAGCTGTAATTTTATAAAAAACAAGACAAAATGCCATTTTTTTCCTGCACAAAGATCATGACTGTTTTTGTAGAAAAAATTCCTACATTTACGCAGTTTTTGGAACTGCCCCTTAACTTTCTGTACGACAATTGATTGCAGAGATATCGGCAATTTAATACAAAAAGGTCCCTTTTCATTCAAAATTCGATAACTCACAGAAAATCTAAAAATCTTTTTTTAGATTTTCTGTGAATTATCGAAAAAATTGAATCTGAATAAACAAGCTATGCTGTCTATAAGGGAGCTATAGTAAGCAAGATAGTAAGGTAAACTAGAAAAACATTCAAAACGGGGATCCCAAAAAAATTTTTGGATTGCGTTAAACCGTGACTTTTAATTTTTTTGCCCTAAAGATTAATGTAATTTATTATTGAAATTAGAATCTTGGAGCTTCAAAATGTTTTTTAGATTTCGGTTACGACCTATTTTCACTGAAACATAGCCGGTCAAAAAATCACTAAATTTTTTTACTATTAATGCCTAAGTTTAGTTGGATAAATGTTAGTTATTCAATCATGCCAGAACGGCTGAACGGATCCGGATGATATATCCGGAGAGATAGATCATAGATAGATAGCACATAGGCACTTATTAACCCGGAAAATGGGCAGCTCCCGTGTTGAATCTTTCTACGCAAACGAAGTTGCGGACAGCAACTGGTATGACAATGTGTCTAATATAATAATGCTTGAACAGTCCTTACCTGTAAAAATTCTTAGAATTCAATCCAAAAAACGTGAGCTTGATTATAGTGTGGGTAAAAAACAGCACAGTGATGGTATTGGCTGTCAGCTCATTAACCTCGTCGGAGTACTGGGCCATATTGATACCCAGGCATACAAAGTTAATGGTGATAAAGAAGGCATGAGCGCTGGCGTAGATCTTACGAAGGAGCGTCGACATACCGGCATTTTCTGAAAAAAAGTTACTTTTGTAATTCCTGTAGTAGCTATGCTTTTTGTTGCTAAACTATTACGTTAATAAATTGCAGTATAGGGTACTACATTTTAGTTAGAGGTTTTCTTGGGGTAGTCTCTTAATTCTAGTAATAAAAACGGCCTTTTTTGGAGGGGAGAAGGGTAAACCACCTATTTTTTCCCCTGTAAACCCCCATACCCATGAGTTGGGAGTAAACTGGGATACGATTCTTCAAAACCCCTAAATAAATCATCATAAAAATTTATCAATCCTATTGGCTTCGCCGTAGTCCGGTAAAAATGCCAGTAATTTTAAAAACGTGAATCCGTTATAATTGAAAATATCACTTTTTTAATTATAACGATCGACGATAAACGATCTTGTTATGTCGCTCATAGTAATGAAATGTTTTCATCTATAGCAATGGTTAGATTGCCTGAAGGTACCATTTTATACGAATAATAAGCTTTATACGTTTAGTTTGTACTTCATAACTTTCAACCAAGTTGAATTTTAATTTATTTTTATCAGCGTATATCTTTTCATCTATACTACGAGTAATATTATAATATAATATATGCTGAAGAGTTTGTTCGTTTGTTTGAACACGGTAACCTCGGGAATAACTGGTCCGAATTGAAAAAAAAAAATTCTGTTGGGTAGCCCATTTATCGAGGGTAGGCAATATAACATGACGCTACCACCAATAGGATCGGAGCAGTAATGAAAAATGTAGCAAAAACGGGGAAAATTGACGCATACGAAGTTGCGCGGGTTGGCGGGTTGGCGACGAATTTGGCGGTTGTATTTTCTTCTACTTTATCTAAACCGTTTGTGATGTGGCTGTGTTTGTACATTGGCGATTTCTGCATAAATGTAATTCTAGTCAATTGATCAATATTTTTTTTTTTTTTTTCACAAACCCCCGTAAATAGTTTTGATGATTTTATTTCAGAGTTGGAGGTAAAATTGTAACCTAAAAAAAAACGAGACATGTGTCATATGGACAATCTCTTAAAACGTAGTTCCTGTCCTTTGTTATGTGATTGTTTTAAAAAATGTATAAAAAAAGTTGCCTTATTTTAAATTAGGATTTTTTTACACATATATTACACTCAGCCAGTTTGACATAGGACAACTTTTACAATAATAATAAATTTTAGAACGATGTCAAAATATAACACTTTTTTCCGTCTAACCTCTCAGTGCGCAAACAAAAACGTGCGTTAAGGAACTACGTTCCTTCGTTGTAAAAACACAACTACTAGCTGCGCCACACATGTACATAACGCGCAATAACCAGCATCCTCGCGAACTCAAACCCGCATTAGCTGTAGTCTGCGGCATAACATTTTTCGAATATATATTAGTGCACAAATGCATACTGAGACGTAAGCAAGATTAGAGAAGAGATTTATTAAATGCATCCGACGAGAAATGGTGCAGACTAATATGACGAGAGAGAGAGAAAGAGTCGATACCACAACAGTGTCAGATAATCTTACTGCCTCTGTGGTGCGGTGGAAGTGTGTTCGAATGCTACACAAGAGGTCGTGGGTTGGATTCCCACACGGGACACTACTTTGTGCGATTCACAAATTGTTGTTCCGAGTCTGAGTGAACTTTGTGTGACTTGAATGTTTGTAAAGTCCCCCGCGCCACAGGGCTTGTACCCTACTGCGGGTACAAGCCCTGTGGCAATCGTCTTTTTTCGAAGAAAAAAAAACCTTCCGAGAAATAGTAATGTTAACGGATCACTGTACTTCGGTTGAAGGGCACTATAGCAAGTTAAATTACTGGGCAAATGAGATTTACAAACTAATGACTCAAATGAGGAGCGCGGTGCGGTGACATTCAGGTCTTTGTCAAACAAGGATTTGGGTGTCATTGATACTATTATGGGCTATCGTGAAGATTACCATTTTGTTTCTGCTTGTTTCTTCATAGGTATTCAAAGTTTTGTTTTCAAAAATGGGAACTAACACGATACGACGGGAACAGGCGTTTAATGGGCGTTAGGACGCGTATCTTCTTGATGTCGTATCTTCATAGTTATATTTTAATTAATTATTACAAAACAAAAACCCGACTGCTTGAAATGAAAAATTAAAATATTTTAGCTCCTAAGATCCGCCATTTTATTTTTTTCTTATTTTAATGTATCCAGTGTCACTCTCATAATTGAAACGAATTTAATAATACCTCTAAATCTAAAATCGATCAAATCGTTTAGGCTCTAGAGCGTGTCAGATAAATATATACATACAAACTCTCTTCTTGCGCAGTCGGGTAAAAATGAAATTACCTGAGTGGTAGTTAAAGAGAAAATGCCCGGCCATCTGCATCAGCTTGATGTTGGGCATCAAGTCTGACACCAGACCCTGGGCTTTCACTTTGTTCATCATCTGTAACAAAAACATGCAATTCTAAAGCTTGATGATCTTTGCATAATCTTCTATTCATCTTAGTAAAACTATTAGAAATTTGCAAACTTACCTCGTCGTATAAGAAATTATTTTGAAACGCCAACTGTTTTTGTGGTTTTAACCATGATGTAGGTAATTTAATTTTGTAAAGCTTTTAGCGAGAACTGACAATTATTTTTGTCATTAGAGCTAATTTCAATTACTTATTATTACTATATAATATTATTTCTAAAGAATTAGAATTCATCTATTTTGGAGAAAAAAAGATTAAAAAAAAAAAAAAAAAAGTTTTTTTACCTTGAATAGTTTCTCTGTCTTCCCAAAAACCAAAGAGACTTCCAACTAAATTACATTTGCGAAAATCCTATTCCAATCATTGGTTTAATTCATCGGAGAAGCGTGTACCTTTTACACAAACTGTTGTCCAAGTGATCGATTTTAGAAATTCAGTGTCATATTACGATTTTCTGCGGTGACGTGTTACTTTCAAACTGGTGTCCTCCAATAGCAATGTCGGTCCCATGAGAAATACCACCTGCGACAACACCCGGCAATTTCTTATTCTTAATTATTGATGACTGTATGTATGTGTTAGTTTCTTCATAATTTGTGTTGTTTCCATCGAATCAATCGATAGATTTAAATCGGTCAATGTTAGCTTATACTTTGTTTAAAGTTTCAATGCTTTTACCGTTTGATTTTGTTGTTTGTTTTTCAGAATGTTTGTTGTAATATTTTCAAAATGGTGGTCAGTTTTTATGTGGTATGTAAGCGGCACTATTTGCAGTGTCATTTAGATTGTTAGATAAGTTTAAAGCGCAGCTTACGCGATACTAATGTTATTAAAATGGGTGCACTATTTGTTTTTATGTGAAGCGGTGGCGTAAACTATTTTATGTTTTAACGACATGTTTTGATGGAAAGTTGTGATAATGAACGGAATATGAACGTCTATGGTGGAATAATTAACGCATGTTCATTATTCCACCATATACAACGTTATTTTAGGTATAGTGCAAATCTGAAAGTAGTTTGCTCAAAATCAATAACACAATCCAATGGGATAGTTTTTGGACCATGTTATATTTTACAATTCATTATTTAATCATTCTAACAGTCCAAATTTTGTTCACAATGTGATGAAAAATGTAATCGTTTACTTATTTTCAATAGTAACCAGCGTACTACGCGACGCAATGATCATGATACTGTGAACAACATTGGACAACTTTAATGGCTTATAACTCTGCAAATTTTCAATATTTTTTATATAATTTCTTGAAGCGAAAAACTGGTTGTCTAAGCTTTGCGCTATATGAAAAATAATCTTGTACAGAGGCTTTACCGGCTTAAGTATACCACTCCATCTCTTCCCGTGGATGTTGTCAAAGCGACTAAGGGATTTCACACAGGTAGAGTGGCAGCAGCGTCCTTTGCGTACTTTAAAGCCTTACTGCGATCGCCAATCCGCTAGCCAAGAGTGGCGATTATGGCAAATATCCCCAGAATCTATAACAAGTAGGTTCTACTGGGAAGACCCATGCACAGCAATGGGACATGTGGGTTGATATAAGTATATAGATACGGGTCTATCTATCGATGGATTTGGCTACTAGAGGTTCAATTTTGACATTTTTTGTATGGAGATTATAGCCTCTAATAGATAAATTCATCAATATCAATAGGTAGATTTTATTGAGACCCGGCTGTTAGTCGCGTAGATTTATTTTTTGATTTATTCTCCGAAGTTTTGTCACGAATGGACTCTAAATATCTATTTATGTAATATTTATCTGTAAACTGTCAAATTTACAGATAAAAATTACCATTAACCAATTAGCTGTTAGAACTATTGACGTAGAGACCAGGACTGCACCAGAACCTAACAAAATTGATGACTCTCTAGAAAGAGACAACGCTACTTCGTGGTAATACCTGTCAAAGGTATCACGAGTTTTTTCTCTCTTTAACGTCGCAGTCAATATTTACTTTTAAATTGAAAGGGATGAAGAACACAAAGTAATTCGAAATTATTATCTTTACCGAAAGATATACTTAATAATAATGTATATGAAGACAGATTAAATACTAAAGACAATACTAAACTCCGAATAGTCAACAAAATAGAAATATCTTTGATCATAATTCACCATCATCAATATAAATCCACTCATTTCAGAAAATGGTTCTCGCAAATTTGAAATAATATGAAATAAAACTCTACGTTGCTTTAAATAAGGTTGAAATTGTTTGAGTGGAAATAAATAACGGTTGCAGATATTATTTTTAATACAAATATTATTTTCTCGGAAAGGTATCGGTAATGTATTGATATTTATTTAAGTAATCTTTCTATTCCGTTTCACAAGTAAACTATATTATTGTTTTCATAGTAGATAATGAAATCCAATATTAGAACAAAGTACTTTTACAAAAAGTCGCCACGAATTTCAGTTTTATGAGATTGACTATATACATCTTGGGACAATGGAAGTAACTTTTATAGGCATTTCTTGCCAAAGACTTTACAAATACAATAATTGCATTTTTGAAAGATAGAAAAATTCTGGCCCCGGTTTGGCTACGGAAGTCTCGGGTTCGATTCCTGAGTCTGGATTCAAATTTTTCTATCTTTCAAAAATGCAATTATTGTATTTGTAAAGTCTTTGGCAAGAAATGCCTATAAAAATTACTTCAATATTCGGCCTGCGTCATCATAATTTGTTAAAATGCTCTCTGTAACGAAACAATAACAAAAGCCGTGATAGTTCTTTAACTACCGACTAGATGTCGCTACGGGGGCCTAACCCGTAAGCATTAAGAGATAGAAGAATTTGATATCTAGTAACATAGTCCAGATAGGTGGTTCGCTTCTGGCCCCGGTTTGGCTACGGAAGTCTCGGGTTCGATTCCTGAGTCTGGATTCAAATTTTTCTATCTTTCAAAAATGCAATTATTGTATCTTGGGACAACTCATACAACGCTATCTCATCCCAAACTAAGCAGAGCTTGTACTACGGAAACCAGAACACTGATAAACATACCTATATATTACTAAATACATACAGATTATAAATAAATAACACCCAAACACAAAATAAACCATCGAGCTCATCACACAAAGTTTTATCCTGGGTGGGGATCGAACCCACGACCTCCGGCTTAGCAGTCAACAAGCCAGTCAGATTAGAAGATATAGGTGTATCAGAATCTGATGAAAAATGGTGAAATTATAATTAGGAGATAGTAACAAAAGGTTAAAGTAAGTAGGTCCTAGACCTACTAGGATGAACAAGTCTTGATCGTTGTATTTTTTCATTGAATTACAATAATGTTATTTATCGGTTCATTATCAATTTCTGCTTCAACAACAACTAAATAGGGCACATAATATGACATGCGACACATTCTCATTCTTTCAAGTGAATGAAGATATGATCCTTAAAAAACTACGCGGATTGAACAAATCAAAAGGGGCCGGCCCTGACGGTGTTTCACCATTATTTATTGTGAGTTGTGCGCAGAGTCTAGTGACCCCTTTATCGATAATTTATAATAAATCGTTTAGCTCAGGGCAGTTTCCTAAATCTTGGAAGATAGCCAAAGTGGTATCTATATTTAAAAGCGGTGACAATAATATGGTAAATAATTACAGACCGATATCTATTTTATCAATATTTGGGAAAGTCCTAGAGTCTCTGTTGTGTCCGTATATGCAGCGTTATTTTGAAAGGCTCTTTTGTGTAGAGCAACATGGATTTATAAAATCACGATCGACGTGCACAAATCTCGTATCTTACGTAGAGACATTGGCCGAGTTTTTAGACAAGGGAATGCAGGTTGACGCTGTATATACGGATTTCAGCAAAGCATTCGACAAGGTACCCCATAAACTACTTATAAAAAAATTATCAATTTACGGTATCCACGGACCACTTCTTGGCTGGTTTGAATCTTACTTGGCAAATAGAGATTTTTACGTTGTTGTCAATGGATATCAGTCGTCACATCACATAGTTGCTTCCGGTGTACCACAAGGATCACACCTAGGCCCAATCTTGTTCAACATCTTTATAAACGATGTTACTGACTGTTTTAAAAGCACTATACCATACCTTTTTGCAGACGATATTAAAATCATAAAAGCAGTAACTTCTCAACAAGATGCTACATCTATGCAGGAGGATATTGACAGACTAAATACCTGGTGTTCTGTGAACAGTATCTTGTTAAACTGCAAAAAATGTAGTCATATAAAATTTTCGCGGAAATTGCATAACACAGATACAGCTTACAACATTAACGGCATGCCCTTAACCGAAGTGGTCTGTATCAAAGACCTAGGTGTCACGCTAGACAGTAAATTAACACTCGTGCCGCATGTAAATGACATTGTCAAAAGAGCTTTAAGAATGTTAGGATTCGTAATTAGGAACAGCAAACTTTTTCAGAGTTCACGCACAAAAATTATATTATTTTGTAGTCTCGTGCGTAGCATTTTGGAATACTGTAGTGTTGTCTGGCGTCCACATTTTGCCGTCCACTCCTCGAGGATAGAAAGGGTTCAAAAAAGATTCTTGAACTACTAGGGGGTTCGCAATCGGAGGCAGAGAAAGGCAAACGTCTTATATCGAAAAACTGACAAATTTTAAGATGAAGTCTCTCGAGACGCGTAGGGACATTTTAGATTTAAGATTCCTTAATAAAATTTTTAGAAATAAAATCGACTGTCCCCAACTCTTGTCCAAGTTCTCTCTTCGGGTTCCCCGAAGGCCACCGCGTAAACCAGTAACGCCCCTGGTTCCACCCTTTCGTAGAACTAAGTTTGGAGCAAGTTCGCCTGTTCCTAGATTATGTAAGCTTTTCAATGAAAACAGTGCTTCTACTGACCTTCACACAGATGGTCAGTTCACACTCATCCGGAACGTTAACATCTCTCTCGACAAACCTAATCCTAAATTATATCTGGTCACAGAAGGCCTTTAGTGGAACCATGTTAAGTTTTTGTATGCCTTCAAAAATAGAAGTATACACACTTACTATAATTTCAAAATAAAATTTTACTAATTTTATTTGTACATAAGTTTTTTTTTGTAAAACACTTTGCATGTAGTGTTTACCTATAATTAGATGTACAGTACTCATAAGATTTACTTATACGGTTTTTTTTTTCTTTTTAAGTATTATCTGTAACATCTGTTGGTAAACCTTAAATAAATAAATAAATAAAACAAAACTACTACCTACCTACTATCAGTTACACTTTGCTTTGGAATTTCATCAGCTTGTGGCACTTTTGTCATTAATTATTTTGTGTAACTGGCTGACCTAACAATAAAATGTATCGTAACTATGTCTTTTCCCAAGTTTTTTTTATAACAAGCTCTTTCGAGGGGACTTTACAAACGAAAAAATAACGGACTCCGAGTACACCCAGACTCGAAACCAATATTTATGAATCTCTTAAAAGCGGCGGTAGCCTAATGGTTAAGGCATAGATAGGCAATCAAGAGGTCGTGGGTTCGAATCGTACCCATTATTCTACCGTTGTGAACCCACTCCTCCCACTCAGCAATTTAGCTTAGCTGGAGGGGTTAACAAGATGTGCATTGCTTAAAAAAATACCCAGACTAGGAACCTTATTATGGTATGTCCTATGTGGGAATTGTATCCAAAACTTCTTGCATTGAAGTAGTTCGCACAACTTACACCTGCGCCACCGAGACAGGTATTTACCCCTGTACAACATTTCATTTAAAAATAGTCATGTTATCCTATTTCTCTTTACGGTATAATGTGAGATTTAGGTAGCTAACAACATTTGAAAACGACTACATATTCATTAAATACCTGCTGCCCGACCGGCTTTGCACGAGTGAAGTTTTAACCCATGTAATTACCCAAAAAAAAAAAATCCAATTCGGTGCAGTCGTTCTGAAATTATGCAATTACCTCCATACATTTCTCCTATTATTTTTTTTTAAATTACGTAACCTACAGACTTTTAGTCCATCATTTTTATTCTGTAACTCAATTGATAAATTCGTTACAAAATAAGATGTTATGTTCAACTGGATGTCAATGGAAGATGCGTAGGCACTTTATCGCAATCGGAATCCCATTTCTGATTTCATTAAGTGCACCAGATAAGAACATAAACTTCCATTTAAACTTAGGATCCTGATAAGAAGTTTCGTCTTTCCGATGTTACGTCTGAGTAATGAAAGCTTTAGCTATAATTCTGGATTTAATTAACATATAAATTTAATCTAAATCTACACTAATCTATATCTATACTAATAAGACTTGCCGCGAAAATAAAAAAAAAGAACGCGAATAAGGACCCTGTCCACTGAACATAGCTGACGCAATTTGTGGGGATGGATGAATTAATGTTTGTTACTTTTCCAAGTAGAAGCTTGAAAAAGTAACAAACATTTTTTGTTTTGTTATAAAAACAAAACAAAAAATACTTGTTTGTTTTGTTTTTGTAACAAAAAATTTGATTTTGATGAAATTTTACAGTTTTGAAGAAACTGTAAACATAACATAACGACGGTACGTAACTGCGGCGAAAAGCTAATATAAAATAAACCTACAAATAAAGCGACATGATTAAATTCAAAGTTACCTTCTAAACACCGTATCAAGTATCCCGTAATTTGGAATCATCTAAAGTCCCTAGGGACCCTTAGTTACAAAGATCTTACGAAAGCTACGGTCCCGGATTAGCCGGGACGCCATAACTTTAGAACTAAGGGATAACAAGATGATGAATAAGCATAAACTCAAGTTATGCCATCAGCTCTTACTAATCTGTGGTTACGGTTACGAAGAACAAGTTCAAGATATTTACTTAAGGCTTTAGGTACCAAACTTTCGTTATTGGTTTACTTCCAATTCATAAAGAGAGATAAAAAGCTAAAATGGTTACAGAGTCCCAAACAGGTATATCGCTTTACCAAAAAATACCGAAAGCCTATACGCACACGGAATCACGGAACACCTTCCTAACAAAGTGGTCCGAGTGTAAATGTGCGCGTTGCTCGATCGAAGTACGTTTGAAGATTTTTTGGTTTTGGATACTTTTTGTAATAGATATTACAGAGGACAGGAATACCTAAGCCATTATCAACTCCGGCACCGAGGTATGTCCATCTGAGTCGAATTTTTATTTCTTCCATACATATAAATAATGTATAAAAAATAGCATAAATACGCTTTAAAAATTACAAAAAGTAATACCTACAGTATAAACCTGGACAAACTACGAATTTAATTAGGCTTAGAGACGAAAATTAGGGGGACAATGCCGAGTAAGTATAAATCGTTTTACCACTTATATTATTTCATAAATTCCGTAAGTAAGTAAAGTACGGTAAAATTCTTCAACTCACTCTCAAAAAAGTATTCTCTAAAATGAGAAACACAATAGTCTTTAACTTTGTTATATAAGGTTCTTGGTACCGGATTCAAAATAAACTCAGAGAAACCAATAATTCCTTTTTAATTAATTTTTCGATCAAACACTTTTTCAGTTATAATATTTTTGGCATTTGTAATTTCCATTGTTCTTTTAATAACACTGGTATTTGAATCATAAAAGTTATTTTTCGGACAGTTAATTATAATCTTTCCTTTGGAGAAGAAAGGTAAGTGGTATTATATTCACCCGGAAATATGTAAGGATTCTAGTTTAAGCAAAAACGTTTCATACTAGAGTTTTTTTTTAAAGATAACTCCCGTATTAGGGTACAATCTCTGTGTCGCAGGAGACTTAACAAACATACAAGTCACGGACACTAAGTACATCCAGACTTGGAACAACAATTTGTGGATCACACAAAGTGGTGTCCCTTGTGGGAATCGAACCCACGACCTCTTGCGTAGCAGTCGGACACACTCCCATTGTACCACAGAGGCAGTTTAGAAATTCTTAGAGTATTCCTTTACTAAAGAAAATTCCTAATAAATAGGTGAATTGGCCTCCTGAACACTATTGACCTGCAAGCTTTTCCTCTTTGCTGGAAACGCCTTAACAGATGAGATTCGAAGATACTCTGTGTACTCTGTGTTAGTGTTACTTTAGTTATCATTAAATTAAATTAAACCCTTAATCCTTATATACCTACAATCAAACTTCTAGAGTATACTTAGTTTCTACTATAGATTTCGGCGTCTATTCTAATCTAGTAATTTTAAGTTTGTACTCTTAGATTCTTAAAATCCTTCCATTTCCCTTGTCAAAGTACATCGCAAAAGAATGACCAGGATTTGAGCAGGGTCCTTATTCATGTGCTTTTTTCCGTTTTCGCGGCAAACACGTGCGAACTGGCTCATGAGCGGTGCGCTCAGATGTGTAGAGGGCAAGGTGTAAAGTCCCTCCAACACAAAGGAAGGATCCTCCGACCAGGCGAGGTGATCATGCCTGGCGGGCCGCGGCCCAACGGTTAACGTTGAGAACTTGTATATATAGTTGGCAGCTGCGAAAACTTCTATATCGCGATTCAGGATTTGATGCGAGCTGTCAAGTGTCCGTTTATTTATATTATTCTAAGTGGGTAGCGCCACAGATGTACGCGCCGCGCATGCGCGTAGTTCTCAATTTACTTTATCAAGTTTTTTGACGTGACAAGATTTTGACACGTCATCATTTTGTTTGCACGGGCTTGCCGTGAAAGTGGAAAAAACAACGTGAATAAGGCCCCTGGGCTTTGATAATGAATAAATAAGCCAAGACTTTAATTTTTTACCACCGAAGTATAGATTATGCTAACTTATGGATTGTTCATTATTAGATGCCTAAAATATTTTATACGAACAGATTGTTTTGCAGTCAGTGAATAACCGCTTTCAGCAAATACCTTAAATATTCTGTACTAAATTAACTTACGTAAATCTAAACGCAAAGAGGCCAAAATCCAATTTGTAGACTTCAACCCTATGAAGGCCTTGTAACTAAAAGACTTGAAGGCTTTTACATCTAATTTGTGTAATCCTAAAGACACTTTGATGAATTAGTTTTGTTCGGCGACGTTGTATAGGCGGTTTACTTCAAAATGATTTATTGTTTAAGTTACACTAAGTACACAACGTAACTAGTGATAACAGATTTAGTGGCGGAACAGAATATTGTATACATAATTACCTAGCTACTGATTTATTGTTATTATCTTGAGGTGAGGGCATCCAGATTGAGGGCGCTTTCAAATATTCAAATATATTTTATAACCTCTGTGGCGTGGTGGGAGTGTGTCCGACTGCTACGCAAGAAGTTGTGGGTCCGAGTCCTGGGATAAAACCCAGGATAAAACTTTTTGTGAAGAGCACGATGGTTTATTCTGTGTCTGGGTGTTATTGGAACGAAGTTCCTTATCGCGCGTTGTGAAAGGGGGCTAGACGGAAAAAAATCTCATGAAAAGTTGCAACGACACTTTTTGACAAAAACAATAGCCGTGCGGCGTGCGCGTAAGATATGAACATTTGACGAAGAAGTCACCTGTCGATTTGGTCTAGAGGCATAAGTTCGGTACACAGTATTGGTGACAATTGTGCAGTTGTGGGTTCGAGCCTTCGGTATACTATCGTCTTTTTGTAAGTTATTTTTGTTTCGTCTTTCTATTTCGCATTGAACAGTGTGGTGTTGCGAAGACTATAAAAAAAAAAATAGATAAGAACTTCGTTCCTTGACACCTCTCAAGTTTTTTTTATCTATAATATGTATGTATTTAGAAATATCTTAGTGTTTTTTTTTATAGAAAAATATAAGTATATTTATTACTTTTAGAACATTTAAATATTAGGTTATTTTTAAAATTGTTTAACTATTGAAGTTTAAAAACAATAAAGGTAATTAATTAAAACTAAAAACTAACACTAAATAAGACTAAAATATATCTAAAAAATTGGAGCCTCTGGGCTTTTACCAATAAGACTAGCTGAGCTGTGGACAGAAGACAAAAAAGCTGGTAAGGAAACACTTGAAATTTTGCGGAAAGTGTTTTTATTAGTTTTCTGGTTTCCACAGTACAAGCTTTGCTAAGTTTGGGATCAGACAGCGTTGTGTGAGTTGTCCCAAGATATTATTATTATTATATTATTTTAAAACAACACAGGTTGATTTTTAATATGCTAATACTAATAGCGCTTGGCTTCTTTACATTATATCAAATAACTTGGTTTTTAATTTTTGAAAAAAATAACTAATACCTACTAATTACCCCTTCACCAACTACTACCTACTTTTGTCACACAATCATTTACCACACATCTGAGAGACTCTGGAGTAAAATTGATGTTTATTCGTTAGGTTGAGGGCCTCAACCTCACAGTTAACAATGATTAGACTTCAGTAAAATAGTTCGTAGGTGGTAAAGGTCATGCATGACTCCAAAAACAAATGGTAAGTGATTTAGGGTTCCAAATACAATAATTGGATTTTTGAAAGATGGAAATATTTGAAGTCCAGACCCAGGAATCGAACCCGAGACTTCCGTATGCCAAACCGGCGCCGGAATCGAAATCGATTAAGGGTTCATTTATTAAATATTTTCCAAAACTTTTATTAAATATTATTGAACTAGCGGCCCGCTCCGCCTTCGCACGGGTATAAAATATATAGCCTATATTTAATGGATGTTATTATACATATAAACCTTCCTCTTCAATCACTCGATCTATTAAAAAATAACGCATGAAAATCCGTTGCGTACTTTTAAAGATTTATGCAAACATAGGGATATAGGGACAGAGAAAGCGACTTTGTTTTATACTATGTAGTGATATTACAAAGTTATTTAGAGTTATGTTAAGAAGCCACGAGCGGGAGGTTTTAATATATTAAAATCACCCTATAGACTAGGTTAATTATATTTAAGGTAGTTTCTTAGTAGGGTTAATTTAAGGTTGCATTACTTGTACTTCATGGCAATAAAAATATTTCTATCTTTTCATATTTATTTGCTAAGTTGCTTGCAGTGGGAGTCAGATATTGGTCATACTGTACAATTGTATTCGCTATTACCTATAAATGGTTACAGGGATTAAATATTGTTCTAAAATTGTGTTGTCTTATTGGCATAATTTGTATTGGTCTTAACAGTGCAAGACCTCCAGTAGACTTAATTCACCTGGATGAATTAAGTATACTATTTGGAGTCTATACTAATATCATAAAATTGAAGAGTTTATTTGTTTATTTAAACGCGATAATCTCAGGAACTACTGGTTCGAATAAAAAAATATTTTACAGTTGGATAGCCCATTTATTGAGGCTATAGGCCATATAACATCACGCTACGACTAATAGGAGCGGATCAGCAATGAAAAATGTTGCAAAAACAGGGAATATTGACGCAGACGAAGTTGTGTGGGTCAGCTAGTACCTACCTAATATAGCTAGGTGAACTAAGTGCCTTTAATACTTTTAATACCTAGAATCCATTAATAGCATTTCTTTGCAGACTTATACAAGAGCATAAATCAAACTTCAGTGGCTATAGCCAATGTTTTTTAAAACTGTCAAACACACGTTCGCCGCATGATTACCGCCGCAAGGCAGTACTGGGCAGGGCCGGCCGGCCCGGCTAAGGAATCTAGGGCGTTAAATGCTATCAAGAAGGGCTATAAATTGATTTGCAAGGGGCGATATTGCAATTGCACCCCCCCCCCTTGCGCGATGTTTTTAGGCCTCATTTACGAAGACGCGGGGCGTCGCGCACCGCACTGAATTCAAACAAATATATGGCGTTGTATGAGTGCGCTTACGGAGAACTCAAATTGTATTAACAGAGAGAGAGTTTAAAAATAATGCGAATTGCATTCAAAGATTTTTCAATAATTGCCTGTGTGGACCGGGAATCGAAAAAGTTACATGTTAAAATAGCCTATATTTTTATGATACCGATAGAAAGGATCAATCATTAGGATTTTTTTTTTCTAAATAACATAGTATTTGTGTCATCATCATAACAACCCATATGATGTCCCACTGCTGGGCACGGGTCTCCCCAGTACCTACAACCTACTTATTGTAGATCCTTGGGGTAATTGCATTGCAATGTAATAGCAGCTGTGCGAATTCCAATATCACGATTCAGTATTTGACGGACAAGATTATTGACTACTAGCTGTCCCGCGCAACTTCGTCTGCGTAAATTTTGCCAATTTTTGTAACATTTCTCATTTCTGCTCCGCTCCTATTGGTCGTAGCGTGATGTTATATAGCCTATAGCCTTCCTCAATAAATGGGCTACCCAACAGATAAAATGTTTTCAATTCGGACCGTAGTTCCTGAGATTGCCGCGTTCAAACAAACAAACAAACTCTTAAGCTTTATAATATTAGTATTGATTAAACCAATAAAACCATTGTGTAATTTTATTGAAGTCTGTTTTTAGTTGCACCCTAAATGCACACACTACAGTTGAATCAACGTAACTTGACCAGATTGAATTTAGGTTCTTATCACTTTCGCGCATGTCATAGAGATGCGACCCTAAAATTACTTACGGATATATATGTATATGAGTTTGTTAGATATGGTGTTATATGGCTATGTAAATAGCCATATATATAATCAATCCATGTGTTGGATTTTGATATCTACTATGTAGATGTGTTTTGGAATATTGATGGTTCCAGTTTATGTGATGTTGTATAAAACCGAACGAAGGTTTGATGGAACTGTTTTATAAGTTTGAGAGGTGGTCTGGAGTCTGATGACGGTGTAACCATCACAATGTATTGACTGGTTATCATAGCGATGATTATAAGATCATCCGTGTCTGCAAAACTATGTTTGGTAGTTATATTATACTGTATGAAATACCTACTTGTGGCACAGAACAATTCAAAGATCTAATAAACCAATTATTTATATTATAGATGTACCCACAGATATTTTAGGATGATGTTTGTATTGTGATTAATACTGTGTCAGTTGTTTATGATGCTTATGATATTAGATATGAGAATGCATTGCAGATGTTGGAATGAATATACTAAATATAACTGCAACTGATAATATCAATAACGAATTAGACTACTCTTTTACCACAGATGTACTTATTAAACAAACTCTAATGTGGGATCCTACCCACATATGTAGGTATTTGATGAAACAATATTGTTAATACAGTTAATATTTGTATTCATTGGATAATGTAATCTAGTGTCTATCTGTTTTATATAAATTGTTGTATAACGATCTAAATGTTGAATTATGTTAGAAAACACTGCTAATATCAATAATGTACCTAAATAGTTATAACTGTGGGATTCTACCCACATGATAAAAATACGAGAGAAGCCTTTATAAGCAGTGTAACATTCTGACCTGCTTTTTTTCTCTGGTGTCATTCGACGGCGAAGGTACGATCCTTATTCAAAGTTACTTTATATTATTTCTATTGTATTGTATAAATAGTGTTTTTCTATACTATGTATAATGTTTGTGTATACTAGCTGATTGACTGATGAAAAGATATTGCAATGTGTCTAATTATCTATTGTCCTGTAAGTTGTGAATCATCTGCCTTGTAGTAATATAGTAAGACATTGCAATGGTATATCTAAGTCTCAGTCAATTAGATACATTGCAGATTGCTTATGTAAATATCATATTAGCAAATGTATATGGCAAATGTTTTATTAGGAGACGGCCTAGTTTTCTTATCACTTCTTTTCCTAGGCAATAGGTCCTCTTGGAAGTGACACTAGCATACCTCCCTACTCCAATTCCTTGATATAACCAGAGTGAATAGTATTTTGACAATATAATGCTGATTGCCATTTGTTACTTTGTATTATTCTATACTACCCTGAATAGAAACCCCGACAATACTGAACTGTGATAGGAACCTTAAACAATATACAGACACACACATTACATCCTGACATTTCTTAAACAGAAAATAGTCTTCTAATTAAGATACTGTTCTGTAGAACCATTATCCCTCAGTAAGTACTGGTTATGACTCATTAGGTTACATTCTCAAATGACACACAAGTAGTCAATAGACGTGAGATAGTATATTGTAGTTATATATCTATACAAGCTTTACATACATACAATTGCTACGATATACTCGTAGCAATTCTATCAAAGCTTTTCTTATAATTATCAGCTTACACCTTCCACAACCTCTACGTTCCCTATAAGCTTCTAACATCGGAAGTGAAGGAAAAAAACCCCGTTCCACTTATGATTTGTGTCTGATCACATTGCTAATACAATTGTTACAAGTTTCAGAATGGCTTCCTGCTATGGGTCGCTCTCAGAGCGATTAACAATTTGGCTGTTTGTTCCTGTCACCTGGCAAACCAAACAATGGAAGGCTGCAGAGAATTATCTACAAAGCATGCCGTTAAGATACAATTTGCATATGCTTGGTTCGTAAGATGATCTACAATACTGGCTGTTTTTGTTCCGGCTGCCTACCCTACAACCCACTCAAGGAAATTCTCAGTGATAAGCAGAAAGGACAACAAAGATCCTAAACATCTTATGAAATTGTTTGTCAGGTACTCTGAACAAATTATATTAAATCAACTTTTGTTTTATCTATGCTATGTGTGTTAGTCTTATGATGTGTACTGTTATATTATATAGAATCTGGGTACTTCTATGCATATCATGAACATTCAATCTTTTTAGCTCTAAGATTTTGATAGTTTCTGTGCCATGAATTTAGAAGCAAGTTTTACTTAAGCTTAGTAACTTAACATTTTGCAATTTACATTGATTGGAGGTTGACAAAACATTTATAACCTCTTATTTGTGGGCATATTTGGGTAATCCTAAATGTTTTACCGTTTAATAAGAAGTGATAACAAATACCTGCATACACATCGTACTTTTGTCGGTACTGTGATAATGCTATCACTACAGGCAATGTAGAAAAGTACAAATAATATTACGATCACTTGGTATAATACAAGCGGGTAGGTAGTGGTCAGATTGGCCAAGCGGTTTTATGGGAGGCACATAATATTGGCTGTTGGGTCTGCGATTGTATAGAAGTAGGCACAAACCTTTAAACCGATCGATAGTTGCAAAGTCATTAGTTTTCAAAACCTGTCGATAAACCCAACGATATAACATTTTTGTAAAAAGACATATTGTGGTTGATAAATCCGTCACATATACACTTAACTATAATTCCATTTTCATTGTTTAAATGTGCTTATTTCAAGCTAAAAACCATTTTTAATAACTAAAATAACATAAAAATGTGGTTTTGTTTCATTAGAAATTTGTAAACATAATTTGACTTTGACAGTTCCGATGCCATAGACTAAAGTCATTGTCTTTGGATTGGATTGTTTTCGTTTAATTTAATTCAGTTTGATTTTCTATAAATTAGCTTTTTTATTGCATTTTCAAATTTAACTTAAAGTAAAATATTTTTCTTTATAATTTTAGAAACTACCAATTTTTATTTTTTTTATACGTTCTGTTCCCAGCTCATCCGAGTGCTAACTTTTGAACAGTAACTGAGCCATGGGCCATAGATTAAAATACTACTAGAAAATAAATAATTCGTTAACTGTTTTTGAGGTTTATTAACGATATTACATAGTTTGAAGTTGAATTGTTTATTGGGTTACCGTGATTGTGAATTCGAATAACTATAGAAAAACGAATAAATTACAAAATCGACATTGATACGTACGTAGGTACCTACGTTAATTAACAAAATATCTTTATTGACTTACATTTAACTTCGATTTGGTGGTAGGTACCTGTTTGTGCAATAAAACTACCCTTGGCAGATCAAATAATACGAGGTTTGTTTTACGTTTGCAGTAGGTAGGTAACTGAGTTATAATTCAAATAAGTAACGATGAATTTGTTGGGTTTGGAAGTTAATTTCAAAATACTATCTTCGTTGCTATGTTTAAATTTCCTTTTTAGTAATGGTATGTGAATATTCAAATTGCCTACGAAAATTTAAGTACCTACCTACCTACTTGTTTCCATTATGACAAATAAGATGAATAAATATATACTACTACAGACTTATTACAATACTGCCGTTAATTTTATATAATACGTTAGCTGATGAAATTCATAGTAACCGTGGTATGTTACTCTTACTTAAACCATATAAATACTACAAAACAAATGTGGTTACTGATTCCTTTTATTTTTACTTTGTTTGCGAATAATACGTTATTCTTCGTGATATACGATATTGACATAGTTTTGTTGTACCTACGGTAATTCTTACAGTAACTAATTATTTCTCTTTAATAAGTATTAGGTAATAAATCATAATTAGTTGTGTTAGCACTATTAGCTATCGTGTATAAACTGCCTTGAAAATGAAATAACATAGACCGTATCGTAATAAAAATCTAAAGATCAAACTATAATCTAAAGCTCAAACTTTACAAAATAAATGTTTTTGAAACTGAAAAATAATAAGAAGTCGCTAGTCAATCGTTTACTTGGTACTTATCTCTCAGGGCAGAGCGGGTAGCTGGATTTGATATTTGGCAAAACTAATTGTGGTTATGTACCCATGTACCTACCTTCTTTGAGAGCGAAGCAGATAGTTGTCAATATGACCGTAAGAGTTATGGCGACATGGACATAATTTATAGGTACTTTTGACCTAAGTAACGTGAACAATCAAGGGTTGTATCACAGAATAGTCTGACAGGAATAAATTGATATTAGAAGTAGGTGCCTACCTTCAAGTATAGCTTGTATAAATTATAATGATAGACATGATCTATCTAAAATATTATGTTTGAACAACTGATTTTTAAAACTACTTTTTCCCTGTTCAGTTTAGGTAGGTACGAGTAGTAATTGTGTAATATACTCGTGGATCTCGTGAAATTACGATTATTTTAGTAGCTACATAGTCATTGTCATATTTATTTTCTGATAAGTTTAGGTAAGTAGCATTTTGTAGCTAGTTCTCATGTAGGTAATGATTATTATGATAGTACTGTACGTTATTAATTAGGTACCTACAATATTATCTTTGCGATGCCGTTTGGTTTTAAAATGCCGTTTTTTTGTGTTTAGTTAGATAGTAGACACTTGTATAGGTAATAATAGTTCTTCTGTATCTAATGATTAGGTAGGTAATTTAGCAGCTTCAAAAAACAGTTAATTGCAAAATACTGTTATGCCCTTTTTACTTTGGGTACCTAGATAGTGCTTATTTATTTGTGGTTATTTTGCACTTGTGAATGATTTACAATGTTTTTTTATTATATTACGGAAATACACGTATGATGCCAATTAGATAACGTTATTACGCTAATTGTTAAACCGTATTTTTAGAACTATCGTTATTAGTACCTAGGTAATGAATAACAACACCTCACGAGGAGCATCGCACTTCATTAGCGATAACCAAAATGCGTTTTGTTACATAGGACATTTATGTTACGCGTTAACTGTATACGCCTCTGTGGCGCGATGGGAGTGTGTCCGACTGCTACGCCAGAGGTCGTGGGTTCGATTCCCACACGGGACACCACTTTGTATGATCCACAAATTGTTGTTTCGAGTCTGGGTGTACTTTGTGTCCGTGACTTGTATGTATGCAAAAGTCCCCCGCGACACAGGGCTTGGACCCTAACGCGGGAGTCGGCTTATTAAAATAATAATAAAAAAAAAATATGGCTGTTGGCCACAGCAGGTACACATAGGTAGGTTATGTAGACAATTTTTGATGGGGTCGGGAGTTATTTGCGTGTACAATCGAGAGCCAGGTGCGGATGATTTTTGGCCTCATTGACAATTTTCAAAGCATTTTTTTTGATTAATTAAACGTATCACAAAAAAAAGTTATGTCGCTAACTTAAGTTAATTATTTGATTTTAGATAAATATTCTATTTTAGTTATTGTTAATCGTTATTATTATTTGCGCTGTCGTGTCATTGTTTTTCGTTACCCTGTTATCATTTTGGTAGCAAGCAACACTTAGGAAGTCGCAAAGTTATTACGTGTGATATCGATTTGCCGAGTTTTAGGCAGTATCAGAGTAATGCCATTAATGGCGCTTTCATTAATTCTTTATCACAGTAATTTATAGCATTGACACGTAAATAGCTGCTTTATGATTTAAATAACTAATGTGAAGAGAACTAGGTATAAATAACGAGTTGTTTATTCAGATACGTAATATAACGAACACCCCTATACCAAGTAAACTATGGCAAGTGAGAAATATAGTAGTATAGTGGTGAATAATAATTATTTATATAGATGTTAGTGTAGTATAGATAGTTATGTAGGTAGTAGGGACTGTCGTTGTTGTGATTGAACTATTCCAATTGACATAAGATCGAACTTTGACTAAAGACTTGTGTTTGAGACTTGACACTTAACCTGAAGACTGATTGTGGTAGTACATTACAACGATGATACAATGTTATGGAGGTTATTGATGCTGGATGGTTGGGTTGTTCGCATTTCCCTTTGGCAAACCTGGTAAAATCGCTGTCGACGGTTGCTTGTTGTTGACTTTATCCACTTGCAGCGGGCGGATGGAAACACGTTGATGCGACTCGCTCGAAACAAAAAAAAAACCGCTGGGTGACCGTTGTGACGTAGCTCAAAAAATAATGGAGCATATGGGAAACTCAAGGGTTGATAGCTCAAAAAATAATGGAGCACTGGAAAACTCAAAAAAATATAGCTCAAAAAATAATGGAGCAATTGAGTTTTGTTAGCTCAAAAAATAATGGAGCATTTGAGTTGTGTTTATAGCTCGGATAGAGCATTATGATGGTTAGTGCTCTCACTAGCAGCGGGTGAGAACGGACGACATTCACACGGTAGACAAAATTCAAAATTTCGCTAAGCAACGTAATGTCTAGTTATGAGCCAATCACAAGCAGCGGTGACGAGGTTTCATAATGTAAGGCTTACGGAGAACAATCCATCTGAGGTCCGGATCAATCGTACTCTGAACATGAGTTTAGATGCTAGTTAGTTTGTGGGTAGGTGGCCATTTAGGTAGATATTACAGAATTAGAACTCAGGCTAGTCATTAGATAGGTAGGTGATTAGGAAATCATTGAGTTAGGTCGATTAAGGTGCCTACCTACCTAAGTATTATTCTAGCCCTAAACCTATAGTGCTTCGAGACGCAGCACTTGTCAGTATGGCCGTGTTAGATATGGTGTTATATGGCTATGTAAATAGCCATATATATAATCAATCCATGTGTTGGATTTTGATATCTACTATGTAGATGTGTTTTGGAATATTGATGGTTCCAGTTTATGTGATGTTGTATAAAACCGAACGAAGGTTTGATGGAACTGTTTTATAAGTTTGAGAGGTGGTCTGGAGTCTGATGACGGTGTAACCATCACAATGTATTGACTGGTTATCATAGCGATGATTATAAGATCATCCGTGTCTGCAAAACTATGTTTGGTAGTTATATTATACTGTATGAAATACCTACTTGTGGCACAGAACAATTCAAAGATCTAATAAACCAATTATTTATATTATAGATGTACCCACAGATATTTTAGGATGATGTTTGTATTGTGATTAATACTGTGTCAGTTGTTTATGATGCTTATGATATTAGATATGAGAATGCATTGCAGATGTTGGAATGAATATACTAAATATAACTGCAACTGATAATATCAATAACGAATTAGACTACTCTTTTACCACAGATGTACTTATTAAACAAACTCTAATGTGGGATCCTACCCACATATGTAGGTATTTGATGAAACAATATTGTTAATACAGTTAATATTTGTATTCATTGGATAATGTAATCTAGTGTCTATCTGTTTTATATAAATTGTTGTATAACGATCTAAATGTTGAATTATGTTAGAAAACACTGCTAATATCAATAATGTACCTAAATAGTTATAACTGTGGGATTCTACCCACATGATAAAAATACGAGAGAAGCCTTTATAAGCAGTGTAACATTCTGACCTGCTTTTTTTCTCTGGTGTCATTCTACGGCGAAGGTACGATCCTTATTCAAAGTTACTTTATATTATTTCTATTGTATTGTATAAATAGTGTTTTTCTATACTATGTATAATGTTTGTGTATACTAGCTGATTGACTGATGAAAAGATATTGCAATGTGTCTAATTATCTATTGTCCTGTAAGTTGTGAATCATCTGCCTTGTAGTAATATAGTAAGACATTGCAATGGTATATCTAAGTCTCAGTCAATTAGATACATTGCAGATTGCTTATGTAAATATCATATTAGCAAATGTATATGGCAAATGTTTTATTAGGAGACGGCCTAGTTTTCTTATCACTTCTTTTCCTAGGCAATAGGTCCTCTTGGAAGTGACACTAGCATACCTCCCTACTCCAATTCCTTGATATAACCAGAGTGAATAGTATTTTGACAATATAATGCTGATTGCCATTTGTTACTTTGTATTATTCTATACTACCCTGAATAGAAACCCCGACAATACTGAACTGTGATAGGAACCTTAAACAATATACAGACACACACATTACATCCTGACATTTCTTAAACAGAAAATAGTCTTCTAATTAAGATACTGTTCTGTAGAACCATTATCCCTCAGTAAGTACTGGTTATGACTCATTAGGTTACATTCTCAAATGACACACAAGTAGTCAATAGACGTGAGATAGTATATTGTAGTTATATATCTATACAAGCTTTACATACATACAATTGCTACGATATACTCGTAGCAATTCTATCAAAGCTTTTCTTATAATTATCAGCTTACACCTTCCACAACCTCTACGTTCCCTATAAGCTTCTAACAAGTTCATAAAACTTTAAATTTAGACAGTAGTAGTAGTTACAGTAAATACTAAAGAAAATTTTAAAAACAATTTCTTTACGAAAAAAATCACAACGTATATGAGTTAGTAATACTAATTATTACAATGTAATGCGTAATCGCATCTCTAATTCTCTTGGTTTAGTTACCGTCGCCGCCTCCGCTTCCTATCACCATTTACTACTAAAAAATGCATCTGCGCAACTACTTTTCGCCAACTTCAATCCGGTCAAGTTACGTTGATCCTACTGTAGTTTATTTCAGCTTATTTGAGGCCAGAAGATCAACATTTGAGTTGAAACCCCCCTGGAATTAAATTCAAATGTTTAGCTTGTAGTTTGAAGCGCTGCAGTGAGTTTGCGACTTTGTGAATGTTACAACAGCCCCGACTGTGTTGCAAATAGTCTGTATTTGCTCCTGAGAGCTGAGATTTTGTAAAGTGTATGTTAGAACGGTCGTGTAATTTTGTAATTTTGAATTTTGACATTTCAGGAGTGCTAAACATTTGTTGTACATCCATAAATGAATGATCCCTTCATTTTTAAAGCCCTTGCAAAAGTTAATAATAATAATAATAATATCTTGGGACAACTCACAGAACGCTATCTGATCCCAAACTAAGCATAGCTTGTACTATGGAAATCAGATAACTGATGAACATACTTATATATTACTAAATACATACATATTATAGATAAATAACACCCAGACACAGAATAAACCATCGTGCTCATCACACAAAGTTTTATCCTGGGTGGGGATCAAACCCATGACCTCTTGCGTAGCAGTCGAACACACTCCCACCGCGCCACAGAGGCAGTTATGCTTACGCTTTACTATATGTTTATAATAAAGCTTTATAAAACTGGGATTAACTAGACGTTATTACTAGTAGTTATAACGAGGCTATAAACAATTATTTAAAACAACAATATTTTTAGGGCTCCGTAGCCACAATGGCAAAAATGGAACCTTTATAGTTTCTTCATGTCATGTCTGTCCGTCTGTATGTCACAATTAAATTTATTGAAAAAGTGTCTTATAGTAACCGCTACTTAAATATTAATAGGGGAATTATCTTTTGAACCGTGTGACCAAAAAATATTTAAAAAATCAAAAAGGTAGCGCTTAACAAATACTTTGAAAACTAAAATTATTTCGAACATGATCACATATACCGTCATTGAGTTATTGCCGAAAAACTACGTTTCCCAACAAAAGTGCGTAAGTGCCATGAACATACGCTCTTCTGCTAGTGCAATTATTCAAATCGAATTGTTTCATACGGCATCGGCTCCGGAACCCTACACTGAGCTTGGTCCGTCATGCTCTTGCCTCGTCTTTTTTTTAATAATAGGTATATATACAAGGTGTAACAGAAAGGTGTCTGACAGACACACACATAATGTATATACATACAAACACAAACTTTTCGTAAAACCCCGAAATTGTGATAGCCTCTTTGCTTTTTTAGTTTAACAATCCAAAGAGGTAGAATTTGGAGCAAGGTTTTCAAACAAATGTTGATATTACACACACTTTGATTTAGATTATTGGGGCATGAGGACAAAGGTGAACAGTAACACGTTTTACCCAATATTAGTCATTAACAGCTTTGTATCAATTAAATAATTACCTATTACCACAGAATAAGTAATAGTACTAGGTACTATTACATTAAAAAAATTGAGAGGTGTCAAGGGAACGAAGTTCCTTTCGATTAATTAGTGAAGGGATTGTAATTTTTTTTTTTTTTTTTTATAATCGTCGCGACACCATTCTGTTCAATGCGAAATAGAAAAACGAAACGAAAATAACTGGCTTGTTTTCTATGAGAGAGAGACAGACACGCGCACGCCATACGGCTTACAATTATAGCAAAAAGTGTCGTTACAACTTTTGGTCTTAATTTTTTCCGTCTAGGCCCCTTTCGCAACGTGCGATAAGGAACTTCGTTCCAATATTATAACTTTCAACCCTATTTTGATACTTTTATACACGGCTATCTGATCCCAAATTAAGTAGAACCTGTATCTACTATGGGAACTAGATAACTGGTATACGAGTATATACATACTATCTTTCACCAGCGACTGCGCCCGCGTTGATGTCCATAAAAACTCCTAAAAATCCGATGCCCTTCCTCGGACTATATCCATACCAAATTTCATCGATATCGGTTCAGCGGTGCAGACAGATAGAAGTTTAGCATTGGTTTTTTTTTTATCTTATTACTTAAATTACATTCAGACACAGAATAAACAATAAGGCACCTGTCCCACAAACAACGATGAGCGAGAAGCGATTTATCAAGAGATGCGATTTATCGACTGCCTCTGTGGCGCAGTGGGAGTGTGTCCGACTGCTACGCAAGAGGTCTTGGGCTCGATTCCCACACGGGACACCACTTTGTGTGATCCACAAATTGTTGTTCCCTGTCTGGGTGTACTTTGTGTCCGTGACTTGTATGTTTGTAAAGTCCCCCGCGACATGTGGCTTGTACCCTAATGCGGGAGTCGTCTTTTTTAAAAATAAAAGAGATTCAGTACAGAGCTAGTAATCGCCGGCAGTATGAACGGTCAGGGATCAACTATTAATATTTACATCTCTTTTGTTTACACGTGATCTACTGAAGTATGTAGGTACGTTTCTTGAGCGATAAAATCGCTGCTCGCTACTCGCTTTCTCCCCGTTAGTGGGACAGGTGCCTTATGTTCATCACACAAAGCTTAATCCAGGATGGGAATAGGCCAGCAATATACGTTACAATGTACATTGCTAACTAAGCTAAATTCTTGGTGTTAGGACTGGGTTTGTATAATTGATGGGATTCGAACGGACGGCGACGACCTCTGGATTCCAAGTTCGATGCCTTTACCACCAAGCTATCGCCACTTCCTAAATTAAAATCAAATAACAGTTCAAATACAAATGGGTTCTAACAAAACGACGCTTAAAATTAGAAGATGCTTGCGGCTTGATATGACATAGAAGTCAAGCAATGTCTTATCTAGACACAAATGCTCGTACAAAAGGAACTTCATCAAAACTTGGCAGCTTCAAGATTAAACTTTTCATTAGCGCGTGAAATTAACCATGTTATCGCGGGTTATACTACTACTCTTGGTTTTAATGAAGATATTTCCAGTTTGTATGGTCTAAGCGATAGAGTATACATGGTTTTTTAATATACTAATAACAAAATAAACTTTGTAATATCAGTTTCGGAATATATTTAATAAATTAACCTTTAATCGCCTACCAGTTGATTTTGGAGTTATAACCTTAATCATCTACAGACTAATTTACTGGAGTATAATCATTGTTTATTGTGAGGTTTAAACCTGACAAAAAAACATCGATTTTACTTCGGGGTTACCTATACTTTTGTCACACAACCATTTACTACATATCTGATGTAGTAAATGGTTGTGTGACAAAAGTAAGTGGTAGGTGGTGGAGGGTTAATTTGTTTATTTTTTTATATTTATATTACGAGTTATTTGGTGTAATGTGAAGAACTCAAGAACGGGACGTTATTACAATAATACAAATCATCATCATTATCTTTTTTAGGGTTCCGTGGCAATATAACAGAACGGAACAAATAGTTTTTATATTTAAAAAACTCTTGTATAATATACTACACAAAACCCAAACTTATAGGTTCTATGTTTCTGAATCTCTCTATCTCTATATATGGGAATCGAACGCACAACCTATTGCACAGATACATAGTATTAAATTTAAAAAAGAAGTTACCATCAATTTATACTAAAAACTAGATGACCCTTGCAACTTCATCTGCATAAATTTTACCAGTTTTTGCAATTTAAAAAAAAAAATACAAAAAAAAAACATTAAAATTATTTTAAATGATAATGACAACTTTTGTGCAGATACCAATTAGATCAGTAATTGGTATCTGCACAAAAGTTATCATGATAATGATAAATGATATGTAATAATAATAATAATAAATCCATTTATTCACATTAACACATCACATTAAATACATAGACATTTCTGCCAAACTGCATGGCAGTTTGTTGGCAGATACGACTCCCATGCTTAAATATATTAAACTTATATCTATATTACAATTTTCATTACAACTATTTACAATTACTTAGGACTAATTTTAAATAACTAAAATATTTATACTATTTGTTTTATGATTTTGAACCTACTTTTGCAAGCAAAAACTCTTTTGTTTTGTTTCTAAATACGTGTAGTGAAAGGTTGTTATCTGTAATGGCTGAGGGCAACTTATTAAATAACTTAGGAACTAAATATTTTCTATTTCTTTCTCCAAAATAATTATTACAAGTGTTCATTTTCAAAATTTTGCAGTTCTCTCTTCTGTCCGGCCTTGATCTCGTTAGATAGGTCTTAAAAACGTCACTATAGTACTGCTCAACCGCTGTCACAAGAAGTATTTTCTCATGGACGGGCAACATCTTACATTCTAGGAACAGTTGTTCATAATCAGTACTTTTACATCTAAGTTTTGTATTTTTATCCACTAAGTGTTTCATAAACCTGATTTGTAAAAATTTAATTTTATCTAAGTAAGTTTTAAATGTACGTCCATAGCTTGTAAGTCCATACGTGATCAAAGAATCTACTAGTGCATAATATACGGTATACAAAGTCGCCCTGTCTACTATTGAACTAAGGTGATGAAATTTTATTAGAACCAGTCTTAGTTTGTGGCATACGTTCGTTATTTGCATTTTCCATGAGAAGCTTGAGTCTATAACTAAACCTAGGTATCTATAATCTCCCACCACCTTGATGTGCGCACACGCACAATTCGTAGCGGCGCTATGCATACATTCATAGCTATGGCCGATTATACGCGGCTCACGATCAATGCCTCTTATATATGGAGAGTGAATGTGCATACATTTGGTTTTGTTTAGGTTGATTATAATGCCATTATCATGAGCCCATTTTATTATGTTAGAGAAATCTTTCTGGATTTTATTTTCTATAAGTGTTAAATCCTTGTCCATGTAAAGTAAACACGTATCGTCCGCATATGTATATATGCGACAATTTTTCACTACATTGCACATGCTATTGACGTGCATTATGTAACCGATGGGACCGAAAACAGAGCCAGTCGGCACGCCACAGCTGACGCTTCTAGGCCCTCCACTGACGCCGCCCACGACGGTCTGCAAGGTTCTACCTACAAGGTACGCACGGAGCCACTTATTCAGTGGTCCCGCGCCCCCACACTCCTCCATGGAGAGGAGCAGCTGATGGTGCCCCAACGTATCAAATGTTTTTTTGAAGTCAATGTACACGACCACCACCTGCTTCCGCTGGTCAAGACCCTCGTTCGCGTCGTCAGTGAAATTCCCCAGCAGCGTCGCTGTGCTTCGACCCCTACGAAAACCATGTTGCACATCAGCTAATATACTGTGTTTTTCAAGAAACGTACTTATTTGAGTCACAATATATTTCTCAACTATCTTATTGATTACAGACAGGATTGCTATTGGCCTATAGTTCGAGTAGTCACCACGTGTACCCTGCTTAAATATTGGTCTAATTATAGCAGATTTCAATTTATCTGGGTATAATCCCTTTTCGACAGATACCAATTAGATCACTAATTGGTATCTGCACAAAAGTTATCATGATAATGATAAATGATATGTGCAGATACCAATTAGATCACTAATTGGTATCTGCACAAAAGTTATCATTATCATCTAAATTATTTTAATGTTTTTTTTTATAATTTTTGTATGAATTGCAAAAACTGGGAACACATTACAGAAATAATATATCTAAGGTGTGAATACACCATAAGGTTCTTTTCATACATTCCGGTTTCAATCCGGCGTCGGGTAGCCGGCGACCGGGTACCCGTCGCAAAGTTTATGGCGATGTTCGGTAACTTTCACACGGTTCGGTCGCCATACAATTGCCCGCCGCCGAATTGCCACGCGCCAGATTGAAACCGGAACGTATGAAAAGGACATAAGACTTTAACTCGCTATTCTTTCAACACTCAAACCAATATTTATTAACTTCATACACCCTTGTACCTCAGAATCCTTCAGCTAGCAGCAGCTCCTGAACGTTTCACTCCTCAGACTTGTACCTAATTATACCTACGTAAAACATACTTAACCAACATACATAGACCCCACACGTGTAACTTACAAAATAATCTTACCGTATCCTGGAAGAAATAAAGAGATCTTCTTAGGCTGGTCATATAGCACTTTATTGTTATTCGTATTAGAATATGAATAAAATTTACTGTTGTGCTTAAAAACAGATTGGGTGGAAGTTAATTAAAGTGGGTTAATTTATTTTTCATGACCATTTTGAAGTAGAATATTATATTTAAAATGAACCTAATATAATTTATTTAAGGTTTAACAATAAAATATGGATGTGGGGAGAAACGGACCAATAAGGTCTTTTTCACACCTGGTTTCAATCCGGCGCCGGGTTGCCGGCGACAAGTGTATGGCATTGCACGCTAGCTGTCACATGTTTCGGCGTCCGTCCGTTCCGGTCGCCAGCAACCAATTACCCGGCGCCGGATTAAAACCGGAACGTGTGAAACGTAATTACTAGCTTTTCCCCGTGACTTCGCCCGCGTATAGTTTGATTTTCATCGTTTATGTGTTGTTATTCTGATGTTTAAATTATAACATTGCAGTGTTTTAACAAAATCTGTTCAGTAGCTTTTGCACTTACTTACATAGGTATTAGCAGAAATATTTTATTTTAAAACTGCAATTGATACAAAAATACTAAAATCGCTATCTAAAAAAAAACTTGACGACTTATTCTCATCCCTACCAAATATACAAAAAAATCGGTCGAGCCGTTTTGGAGAAGTTCGACCACAAACACCGTTCCACGAGTTATTAGAAGAAGAAGAACATAGATGTGCTATTCTGATGTATAACATTACGTCACAGTCACACTATATCCGTCCAGTTGATTTTGCGTTTATATAATTAGTAGAATATTTGTATTTTTAAACAAAGTAGGTACTAGGCTCCAAGTACAACTCTATTTGGCGAGATACTTTACAGACAAACAGATAACATCAAGATTTTGTTTGTATAGGCATTCGGCAGTAAGTAATCTATGGCTTACTTACCGCCAACCCATAGTGTATGAGCTTGTCGCGTATCAGCCGGACAGTCCACGACAATCGAACACACACTAGCAAGCAGCCGGCCGGCAACCGTTCAGCTAGTGTGAATACGTCACAAACCACTACCGCGGCCGACGCGTGATCTTGCGGTCTGAAACTGCCGACTGTCGACTGCTAGTATGTAGACCCAGAGCCGGTTTTCAACCATAACCGACAGCCGATAATACCGCTATAATGTGTGGACTATGCAGATCCAGGGCGACAGGCAGCCCGATAGGGTGACTGCCTGAAGGCGGACTGGTAATGTGTAACCTTTAACTCTCACACTATCACTGTAAACATGAATTCTCGACGACCATGTATCGTGTCGTATATTTTTTTCCAGATTTGGAATTGAATCCACAACCCTTTGTGTCCATTCCCTTAACAATATTTTTACTATTTATCTAGTTTGGGAAGGGTGCTTGTGTGGGACGCTACATGTGTAGATACACTTGCTCCTTCCCACCTCCACAAAACCAGCATTTAAATGGAGCGTCGGCTTATGCGACTTAAAATCTCAAGACTCATAAATACAGGGGTCTCGGCAACCAATATATATTTGTACCATTCGGCTTCGAGATCCTTACCCCTTGGGGTCCCAGTGCACAAAAATTACTTAAAGAAGATTCCAATAAACTGGTCGACTCCACTGGGGATCATAGAGCTGGCAATTTCCTCGAACAACGCATCTGGATTGCTATACAGCGAGGAAATTCTGCCAGTATTTAACCATACCCAGGGGTTATACTTTTTTGGATATGATTTAGTTTATAGTTTAAATATAGTTAGTAAGTAGTCGTGTAATTATTATTCAATAAATAACATTAGATTAGAAAAAAAAATTGTTATTGAATCGACACATGCATATTTATCTAGTGTTACTAATATTCAATTACCTAAAAATCATAACTGATGTACTGAGTATAAAGCACTTAAAGTAAAATTATATGAAAACAATAATATATGGGGACAGCAGAGTTAATAAGGTAGCTAATTACTTCCAATTCACATAACCTCGTTATAAACCAAATGTGTTGGAAAATTATGAACGTCACGCCTGTCAATTACGAGCTTAAATTGGAAGGTTACCCCAAATTCAATTTTGTAAACCTCCCCTCATATTTCTATAGTATTTTCGCAACTGTCAATAACAGATGCCAATTTGCTTTTTTAAATTACTTTTTTTTACGCTCGAATGTTTTAATTTTTAGCGGAATTTGGTTTTTAATAACACGAAGTGCTTCACTTTTGTAAGACAACGATATTAAAATCTTGCAAGCACCGAAAATATATTTAGCTATACAATTTGATACAGAATTATTTAGTAATAGCAAAAAAACCACTTATGATTATGACAGTTGGTACAACTATTATCATCATCTTTCTGCCTTAATCCCAATTTAACAACACTAGTAACATAAAATATCTCGGTATTATTATCGATGACACACTTTCATTTAAGTATCACATTGAAAATTTAGTGACTAGAGTCAGAAAACTAATGTTTGTTTTTAAAAAACTTCGTACCACCGTAGACTCAAAACTGATCTTACAAATATATCAAGCTCTGTGTCAGTCCGTCATTCAATATTGCATCACTTCATGGGGTGGAGCACTAAAAACCGTTATACTACCTCTTGAAAGAGCTCAGAGAGCAGTTTTAAAAGTAGCTACCTTTCGTCCTTTCCTATTTCCCACTTTCCTTCTCTATAAATGCTGTAAGGTACTGACTGTTCGCCAGCTATTCCTACTATATGTCATTTTAAAACAACATAAGCTGCTCACCTTCAATGCTGACATTACTAACAAGAGACGAAAAGATATAGTCTGCACATCTAATTCTCCCTCAAGATATACATTTACAAACAGATTTTTTAATTTTATAGGCCCTTTTTTGTATAACAGATTAAACCGAATAATAAATATATACCATCTTAATTATTTTAATTGTAAAATAGCTATAAGTTCGCAATTACAAGCTATGTCATACGAAGAGAAAATAAATCCTCCGTGGATTTACTGGTAGTAATAAAATAAAAAAAAGGCTCAAATTTCTCACTAATTATGTAATTAGCATAATATAAGTTAATTTATTTATCCTTGTTTCATATTTAGTTAACAGTTCTTATTTTTAGTTAAGATTAGTTTTAGTTTCAGAAAGTATTTATTTTAAATACTTTTTTACTTTCTCGCCTGAAACACAGGTTTCAACCTAGTTCAGGCAAATATCCAACTGTGCCGTTTATTATTTATAAGTGTACCTAAGTTATGCTATTGTACCTATACTTTATGAATAATTTTTTTTATTATAATTATGAAAATATATATATATTACGGGTTTTATTCGCATGAATAATTTAAGGTAAAATAAATGTGAACAAATCTCGAAAGTTTATCAACATTTAATCCCAATTGTTTGAAGTCGATTCAATATATAATGGCCAGTTGGTCTAGTGGTTAGTGGGTCACTAACCACTAGACCAACTGGCCATTATATATTGAATCGACTTCAAACAATTGGGATTAAATGTTGATGACTGCTAAGTCGGAGGTCGTGGGTTGGATCCCCACCCAGGATAAAACTTTGTGTGATGAGCACGATGGTTTATTCTGTGTCTGGGTGTAATTTATCTATAATATGTGTATTTTTTTTATAAATAACTAGCAATGTGGAATTGTGGTCCCACATTACTAGCAATTCTGTTAACTCCTCCAGGTAAGCTCAATGGAGTGCGTTCACGTCGTATAATGGGTAGGATTCGAAACCGCGACTTCTTGATTGTGAGACCGATGTCTTATCCATTAAGCTACCCCCGCTTTTCAGTATGTTTATCAGTAGTCTGGTTACCATAGTACAAGCTCTGCTTAGTTTGGAATCAGATAACGTTGTGTGAGTTGTCCCAAGATACTTATTTTTGTCTGACGTTCTTAAGCGTTGCATCTGTACGGTAGACCATCTACCCGTGACCACGGTCGTTGCAATACGGTCGAAACGTCGGGTAATAAACAAGGTATTTTACCTTAAATTATTCACGTATAATGTATTCAAATCGCGAAAGTGTGCCAACATTATTAGTTTCATAAAAAAATAAAACTTTATATAAAACTTGTGGTTTATTCTGAAGTCTAAAGAGTAAGCGCAAGTTTTTTTGTGTCTCACAAGCTAGGAGTTCCACACTGTTATGTTAAAATATATTTTTTAGATTTTACACACGTAAGCTCAACATCAATGAACACCCGTTATCTTAAACATACACGATTTTTTAAATCACATATTGAAAAGCACCTTGGAAGCAACAAATAGTAAAAGGTTCATTTCTTCGTGCCTGCAGACAGGTATTAAATTCCTCGATCGTATACGTGACATACATCTAGCGACACCAATTTGTTAGATCCCTTTTTCAAGATGGCCTCCGATTTTCTAAGGTCTCATGGGGTTACTGAATAAAGAATAATTATGACTGTAGATTTAGAATAATTGTTTTCTGATCAAGAAGTTTTACTAAAAAATTATATCCAACTACGACAAATAAAATTTTAGTAGGTACCTACCTAGATGACCGAGCTTAGCTCGGTATTTCCCACTTGAGCTATTATAACCTTGTCAGATGGTGGTGAAATTCAACTTTGTATTACAATGATATGGCAGCAGTTTTTCATTGCCTGCAAACACGGATAAAACGACGGCTTCCAACATATTAAACCTAGCTAGATCGATTTATCGCCTATATATTTTAACCCTACATTGTGCGTGGCCCGACATGCATTTACCTGTTTTTTTTTAATTGATTTCAGAAGAGTAAGGTAACCCATGATACTTAATCCCCCTTCCGCGAGAATTCGACTGATTCAACCGACATTCAGTATTGACCGCGATTTACTGTCGTACTTGCATTTTAGTTTTTATAATGATAACAATATCATGTGACAACTTACACTACATTATCTAATCCCAAACTAAGCACTACATGTACTATGGCAACCAGACAACTGATAAACATACCTATGTATTTCTAAATACACACTTAACATAGATAATACACCCAGACATAAAATAAACCATCGTGATCATCTTACAAAATGATATCCTGGGTGGGGATAGAACCCACGACCTCTGGCTCAGCAGCCAGGGTCACTAAACACTAGACCAACAGGTATTATAGTTTTCAAAGACACCAACTTCCCCTTTTGTTTATATATAGCCTAAACAATCCTGACATAGTTTTTTGTTGTAAAATCATAGAATCATCTAGTTATTCCAAACAAAGCAATAAGTAAACGCTTTTAGGTTTACCCACGGAACAGAAAAACAGAGTTTACCCTATATTTTTTATGCCTAAATATATTTAAAACTCTTTAGTGTTTATAGAGGATGATTTAAAATATAATAATAACCTCCCACGCGTGACTTCTTTACATTACACTTAATAACTTTGTAATATCAGTTCTGAAAAAAATAAATACATCAATTGAAGATATCCACCTACAGACTATTTTACCGTAGTAAAATCGTTGTTTATTATGAGGTTTGGACTCTGATAAAAACAACAATATTACTTCAGTGTCTCACAGACGTTTAAATATTAAATATTTTTCAAAACTAATATTACAAAGTTATGTTCTTGTTATGTAGTGGGCTTTTGCTTCAATTTTAAATGTCGGATTACACCATGGTGTCGGCGAAGATGTCCGCGCCAGCAACCATATTTAGTGTCGTTTTGTGAAAATATATTAATACTAATTAAACGTATACAATACCGCGTAAATATTTATTTCGCCACAAATAAGAGAAAAAAATACAACAAGAAAAAACAAATACACACATTAAAGAGTAAAGTTTCTTAATTACTATGTATTTAATGTAGTATATGACATCATAATGTTCATATTTGTGGTGACCGACACCCTTGCTATTGTTACTAGTATAGTATTATATTAACTGTGCTATTGTTAAAAACAACTTGTACTAAAGCTGGTAATATGCCTTCAAAATAGAGAATCTTATAGGTAAACTATATTCCAAATTTACATATAAATTAGTTCTATCCCAAAATCTTTGTAGGTATTCAGTTTACCTCTCTGAAGGCTTAACAAAAATCTTTAAGGTACTTTCACAAAATGGAAATGGATTGCCCGAAATATCGGTATATTTACGGTGTTATTTACTAGAGTAATATTTTTAACCAACCTCAAAAAAGAAAATAGTATACAACGTGTAACAGAAAAGTGTAGTTTAATTCAAACATCATTACATACATATGAAAATTAGTGTATCTGCCCGGTTTCATCAAATCTAGGCTACTCAAAAATACGACAGACCACCAACACGTCTACTCTCACCACGCAGCGGCTCTCGTAATGACTGACATGGTGCGTACGTACGAGATTGTACTTGTCTGTATTTGTGAATGAGTAAGTGAGTATGTGATTGACAGAATGAATGGGCAAATGTTATGTTATCTAAATATACACATACACTACAACAATGACTACAACGAATTATTTTACTAATTTATTAATACACATTTTTAAAGTCATGACTCATTCATTCACCCATCAACGCCCAGCGTAAGCCCTTGGAACCCTGACCTCTATAGTATTAGTATGCTGGACAGGCTTCCGCGGACAACAACAAAACATCCATTTGATTTTGACATGACAACAACGGCCATTTGACACATTGACGTAGATACCAGGACTGCGCCATCCTGTTCAATTAAAAAGTAAATATTGACTGCAAAGCGTGAAAGAGATAAAAATCTAACATCACGCTAGGACTAATAGGAGAAGAGTAGCAATGAAACATGCTGCAAAAAATGGGGAAATTTACGCAGACGACTAGTCGGGTTGACTAGCATGTTATAAAACGATAAAAACTTATATAAAATACTATTAGCGTTATTCAACGTCTCGATACCACCTCTAATATAGGTGCCAATGAAAAGTTGTACTTGTAAAAGCCTAATATTCACCTATCATCAATGTATCGACCTCAGCCGTACAGCTAATTATTCATAAGGCGACGCCATTGGAACACGTACTACTCGACTCGGTATAATTATAGTATTACGTCAATTTATAAACTTATAATATTAGCTTATGACTTGTGAAAAACTTGATGAAGTTACCTTCATAAACTGACACACTTTAATATGACTACATGAACGTACTCAGGCGTAGGGTTTGAGGGAACAATCCCCTCCTCTCCTTCAAACTACTAAAAGTTAGGCATCTACACTACACATTTGGCCGGTATTTAGCCATGATTACCTACCAACAACGCTTTTTGGTATGGATACGGACTGGTCTTATAATATAAGCCTTTATTCAGACATTTACAATTTCACTTAATACTATTTTTTTTTTTTTGTTGCTTGACTCTGTTGAGTCGACATCGACGACCTGGTCTATTTGTCCTCTTTGACATGGGCCTCCTCCATTTCCTTCCATTCATTTCTATTTAGAGCTATCCTAGTCCATGTCTTTCCTGCTGTTGTCACTATATCGTCTTCCCATCTACGTGACTGTCTACCGCGGTTTCTTTTAGAGTTTCTGGGGTACCAGAAAATCAATGCTCGATTCCATTTTTCAGTACCTCTAATAGTGTGTCCAGCCCATCTCCATTCTGGTCCAGACTGGTTTTACTAGCCGTAGTCAAATTCAAAACTCTTTATGGTGGGTTTACATGCTCGCGTTTAATACGACATTCAACGGGCACGAACAAGAGCGCGAGCGAGTAAATATGCGTGAATGTACTGCTAGGTTTTTTGTAAACGGCCTGTTTGTACCGGCGTCCCGTATCGGGCTGCTTGCCGGGCTGCTTGCTAAACTGTGTACCGCGCTACAAAACGCACCATTTTTTTAAAGCTAACTAGCAATGTGGGTCCCACATTACTAGCAATACTGTTAACCCCTCCAGCTAAGCTCAGTGGCTTGTGTTAGGAGTGGGTTCACGTCGGTAGTATAATGGGTAGGATTCGAACCCGCAACCCCACGATTGCGAGACCGATGCCTTAGCCATTACGCTACCGCCGCACCATTAAAGTTTACACTTATGTGGACTTTATTTTTAATCGACTGCATAAAAAATATAAGCGAATATTTATATAAAAACCTAAAAGACATACTTACCTACCTATATACTGAGTATGATGATCGTATAAAAATATTTTATACCTTTTTGTGTGAAGGATTCTTTGGTATCTAAGTAAGGGAATATTTTTCCTTGTGACCTGTATCCGTCCCAAAGGCTTTCTCTATGGTTTATATAGTATACATTATACCAAACAACCCCAAAAAGAAACTTTCTTATGTGTTTGTAAAATGGACAAACGACATTAAGCATTATTAGTGTCATTTAAGCCCCATGTATTTCTTCGTCTGAAGGCTCTCAAGGGAAGGATTCAGGCAACCTTTCTGGACCTACTGAGATAAAGTTTAATAGTATAATGTGTACGCCTAACTTACACTTACTGTTTAGGTCCGAGCCATAGGCCGTACCACAACAGTGTCTGTTGTTGTTCCGTGAAATAGTGATGTTAACATATCACTGTTTCGGTAGAAGGGCACTATGAGACTTATGAACTAATGCCTCAAATAAGAAAATACTTTAAGATTGTTGTTAAACAAAGATTCGGGTGGCCCATAACAACAAAAGCCGAGCAAATTATGTCCAGATGACCTAATTCAGGGCACGAGACGTACTCACCCTCCCGTCGTGCGTGATCTGTAGTCGACATCGGAAGAAATGATTTGCACCCGCCCCACAAGCCGTCAGGTAAAATGGTTTGGACCCGATCCCCTTTGCGCGATGTACTTAGGTGGTATAAAGTCAAATGATTTGCACCCGCCCCACCGTCGCGCGATGTACTAAGGTGGGGTTGGGTGAAATGGTTTAGACCCGATCCCCTGTTGCGCAATGTACTTAGGTGGTATAAAGTCAAATGATTTGCACCCGCCCCACCGTCGCGCGATGTACCTACTTAAGTGATGTAGGGTGAAATCGTTTGGCCTCGATCCCCGTTGCGGGATATACTTAGGTGGTATAAGGTCAAATAATACACCCGCCCCACCGTCGCACGAAGTACTTAGGTGGTGTCGGGTGAAATGGTTTAGACCCGATCCCCCGTTGCGCGATGTACTTAGGTGGTATAAAGTCAAATGATTTGCACCCGCCCCACCGTCGCGCGATGTACTTAGGTGGTATTGGGTGAAATGGTTTGGACCCGATCCTTCGTTGCGCGATGTATTTAGGTCATATAAGGTCAAATGATTTGCAACCGCCCCACCGTCGCATGAAGTACCTAGTTAGGTGGTATCAGGTGAATTGGTTTGAACCCGATCCCCCATTGCGCGATGTATTTAGGTCATATAAGGTCAAATGATTTGCAACCTTCGCGCCATGTACTTAGGTGGTGTCAGGTAAATGGTTGTTTGTTTTTGGACAAGATCTCCCGTCGCGCGATGTACCTACTTAGATGGTATTGGGTGAAATTATTTGCACCCGCCCCCCGTCGCACGAGGTACTTAGGCGGCGCGGAAAGGGGTGGCACTGATACTATTTTGGGCGACGCATGACGCTTGCCCATCAGGCGCACGACCTGCTTGTCTCTTCATTTAGTAGTTTAAAAAAGGGCCCTCTATTTCTTATTTCTTCGAGATGTATGTACTTACTAAGCTTATCGATAAATGTCTATGATTCTTATAATGTCCTGTCCCTTAACAATACGTATGTACCTGTAATTTCTTCTCAAGGACATTGTTGATACCGCGGGCATCTTTTTTTTAACAGTTTGATGTTCTATTGCTTGAAAACAAGTGGACGATCATTGCGCGGCTAACAGCGACTGTTTTGGAGCAATAGGGGATTGGCCTATCAAACTAATATGGCACGGTGGGGGTGTGTATTACTGCAGCGCAAGAAGTTTAAAAAAAAAATAATCCTTATGATTGGTGCCATAAAAATCCAAGATGGTGCTTTTTCAAATAAGGCGGTTTTGATTCCTGGTATAGACAGCCGATTATTTAAAAACTTTAAATGCAGTTCGATTTATTTTTAAAGTCAAAATAAAATCTTCTTTTAGTAAAATGTTCTTGTTATCTACAATATTTAAGGTACTTTCCCTCAGTAGGGCACGGTTTTGGGACAACCTAAAAAACAAAATTTAATGACGCCAAATTGCTTCGTATGCCAAAAAGAAAATTGAGCATTGGGTAAGCTTTATTTTTTGACAAATAGTGTGCTAACATAATGATAATATATCTAAATATAAAAAAAATGTTTTAAATCCCTACAACATCTCATAGGTATTTTAGACTACGCGCGACCTTCCTCGTCACCAATGGCCGCGCGACCACTTGAAGAATAATAAAAAAAAAACAATTAAGTGTTGGATAGCCCATTTATCGAGAAAGGCTACAGAGCTTAACATCACGCTATGACCAATACGAGTGAATCATTCTGCGTCAATTTTCCCCGCCTCACTAAATAATATTTATATAATATAGTTTAAGTTTTTGACCAATAGATGCATTTACCATGCAAATCAAATCGCGATATGGTTTGTTTACACATAGACTCACAAGCTAAGCTCAATGGCTTGTGTTAGGAGTGGGTTCATGACGGCAGTATAATGGGTACGATTTGTACCCGCGATCTCACGATTGCGAGACCGATGCCTTGCTCTAATATTGGTACGCAGTTTTCTTCGGGTACCAACGGGCTTGTTAAAGCGTCATCTATATTTAACGTATCTAAATATAAAAAAAAAACCGTATACATTCAAAATTTCGAGTTCAAATATTAACAAAGAGGGTTGAACCTTCCTCTCGTCAGAGGGTGAAATAATGAGGATCTGTTGAGAGTTTTCCTGCTTTTTGACTTATTTCTCTAATTTATTTTCATATCCAACTTCAATAATACTAAAAAATTCATAAAAAGATACTGATTTGACTTGACAGTCATCTACCCTTATCGTTCGCTAAAAAACCACCTACGGTGCCCAAAAAAACATTTTATATCTTGGGACAAAGTCACATAGCCAGCACAGTATCGTAAATTTAGGTACCTACCCACATAAAATCTAGAAGTTATCACGGCACAGTTTTACTCTAACACTTCCTAGTAATAAATCTTACAAAACGCCTAACATACAGTACGTACTGACGTATTTTAATTTTTTGCCGATAAAGAACCGATTCTTAAAACTTGAGCTTTTTTTTTTTTTTTTTTTCTTTTAAAGGAAGCTAGCAATGTGGAATTGAGTCCCACATTACTAGCAATCTTGTTAACCCCTCCAGCTAAGCTCAAAGGCTTGTGTTAGGAGTGGGTTCACGTCGGTAGTATAATAGGTAGGATTTGAACCCGCGACCTCAAGATTGCGAGACCGATGCCTTAGCCATTAAGCTACCGCCATTTTTTACGAACGCCAGCTTTTACGAACGTCGCCGCCATTTTTTTTTTTCAACGAGGCATTTTCGCTTTATAGTCTCAGAGGAGGTTTTATTTTATAATAATCCGTGAAAATAAAGAAATGAGGAATATAATTGACAATCACCCTGAGAAAGGCTGCGAGTGTTAATAATGGTGTAAAATGAATCTATACTAATGTTATAAAGCTGAAGAGTTTGTTTGTTTGAATAATCTCAGGAACTACGGGTCTGAATTGAAAAATTCTTACTGTTGGATAGCCTATTTATCGAGGAATATTTATCACGATATGACCAATAAGAGCGGAGCAGCAATGAAAAATATTGCAAAAACGAGAAAAATTGACGCGAAGTTGCGCGAGTCAGCTAGTAGGTAAGGTAAGGTAAGGTATAAAGAGAAAAAGTGATTATGAGATATTGAGTATTCTTTTACTACTATGCTGTTTTAAGTAAAAAGATGTATATACTTTTTGACTTATTTTTCTTATTTGTTTTCACATCCAACTGCAATAATCGGTTTCATGTTAGGCCGGACTGACAATTTCATCGTTGGTCGATAGTCAAATCTTGTTTACACATTATAGTACAACAAAACAAGACATTTACGGTATAACGCATTAACCATGCCTATACCAACATATTTGTAACAACATTATTTTACACAAGCAACAAAGTCAAACCAATAACGAGGAAATATTCTCTTGTGTGTATACCGCGGCGGGGACCCTTATTATGACTTTCATTCAAAAGAAAAAGATTATGCTGTACAATAAATAAAGAAAGATATAATATCAGAAACGGTATCATATAATTATCACAAACGAGGTCACATTACAAAATGATAACGTAGGAACAACACAAAATGTATAAAATTATTTGTTTTCATTATAAATTGTGTTAGCAATCTACTGGAAGCGAAACCTCGCCCGAAGGCGTCATTAATGAGCTATCGAAATTCCCTCACTGTATTTAAAAGACCCTTGTAGATGTAAAATGTTCGTTTAACATAACATTAAATCTTTTTTTTTGTACATAAAATATATTTTTTCTAAGACTCTCCTAAAAAATGAGCGATATTTTTAAGACGATTCTGGCACAGCAAATAATACCCAGGTACTGGACTTAACGTACACTATCACGGACAGAAAGTACACCCAGGGTCGGAACAACATTAATTATGTAAATCTCACAAGGTGTGTCCTGTGTGAGTATTGAACCCACGACTTCTAGCACAATAGGCCTTTGGAATGCATTAGACAGCACTGCGCCAGAAGACAGTCAAAATGGAGTGAATCACTACGAGCCCAAGGTGTTGTTTAAATCAGGGGTTCCTAATTCCTAAACTGTTTAGGTAATGGAACACCCAACAAATACCTTATGTTTTATGAAACCACAAGTGCAAGTCGCACCACGGGAGTGGGGGGAGGGTATAATCGTGGGACCTGAATATGTATTTTGTTTAAATGTGTGTGAATTAATTGAAAATCTATGTTGGACTTTGTACTCAATTAGGATCCGAAAATATTTCAGTAGATTTACCAAATGTCCGGTTAATTTGTACAATCAAATTTCGCGGAATCCTGTAGGCCTACTCTTTTTCTTTAAAACGAAATTCATGAATTTTCGTTTACTTAAATTTTATAAGTTTACGGGGATTATTCTAATTATTTTTTTGATAAGCAGAAGAAGTTCGAACGCATGGACAATTTTCTGGATCGAGTGGATTAAATACATGTTCCTGGCTCTGTATATTACGACCTCATTTTTGATCGAAACTTCGTTTTCATTGAATTAGAGTAGGCCTCCTGGTCATTTTTCTACGGATCCCCTAGGATTATCGACATTATAGTAACCTAGTTTAGGAATCACGAGTTTAGACCATATCAGTAATTTAGTATTTCAATTGAATTTTATGCAACAGGCAAAATACATGCGTAAATGGCTCCTAAAACTAGTACCAATCTAACAATCAAAATACACATGTACTAAACATCAGGGATGTTCGCTGAGGCGTGCGTTGACTGTTTTTACACCATTGTGGTGTGCATCTGCGCAATAGGTGTGCATCTGTGGTCCATGGGGATCGGGCCAGCTCTAACAGCATCATGAACATGATTGTAAATAGATTTGATTGTGACTACACAGCAATGATTCATGTAGACACAATCAAATGAAACAGCGGTAATTTGTGTAGGCACATACTTATAGTTAAACTTTTTGTCTAGACTAGCTACTAACGTAGTTTTAAGTAAAATGTAATTACTAACAAATTGATTTAAAGTTTATAGAATAATTGCATTTTTGAAAGATACCCAGGAATCGAATCCGAAACTTCCTTATGCCAAACTGGGGCCGGAATCCAACCACCTATCTGGACTATGTTACTAGACCTCAAATTTCTCTATCCTTTCAAAGTTACTTTAAATAAATGATTATGATTATTATAACACAAGTTTTCTGTCACAAACCAAAAATATTCTTCCACTTTTCAATTCTCGTTATTATTTATAGTAGGTAGCAACGTAGACCTTTTCACTGGTTCGGTACTTGAGTGAACCGCCTCAGGGCAACAGTAATGAGAGGGTCGAGTGCCCTTGTCACTCTTGCACAACCTTCAGCCAAGACTTCACTAAACAAGCTGAATTAGCGAAATACTCATGTTTCTCAACAATGTTAAGAAGTTGTTCTTTAAAAATGGTTCGGGTTTTATTTTTATTTGTATTGTAATTATTGAAAGGTGTTTAGAGGTTACGTAGACCGTTTAGGTAATAGATGGCCATACCAGTTTCGGTCTTGATTTCAGGGTCCGGACTTCAAATTGTTATATATTTCAAAAATGTTAATATTGTATTGATAGTGGTAAACTTAAAAAAAATGTAATAGGGTATTTAACTAAAGTCAAATCAGCCTCTTTTTAAGAAACGTCAAAAACGAGCCGCTCTGAACAAATTTGTATGGAATGCTAGCATATGACGTCACGTTTTCTATGGTCAAATCATTTACTTTCAGTGTTTCTATTTATGATTATAAATTAAGTAACACATTAAATTAATAAATGAATATATTTTTTAGAACGTTTCATGACATATTTTTACCTGGTTATTTTAAAATATTTTATTTTAATAGTAGTCAAATACCCAATTGGACAAATTAAAGGTACCAATTGCCTACATTGGCTTCGATCCACACCTGTGATTGCGTACTATACCCACGTTCAAATAGTAGATACTAGTTTAACTAAAAAAAATAATGAAGTTCAATTGTCTAATACTGCCTCTGTGGCGCGGTGGGAGTGTGTCCAACTGCTACGCAAGAGGTCGTGGGTTCGGTTTCCACACGGGACACCACTTTGTGTAATCCATAAATTGTTGTTCCGGGTCTGGGTGTACTTTGTGTTAGTGACTTGTATGTTTGTAAAGTCCCCCGCGACACAGGGCTTGTACCGTACTGCGGGAGCTGTTTTGAAAAAAAAAATATTATATTTATTTTACTAAATGTTATTATTTTTTAAAATAAATTCTTTAAAACGAATTCTGGCTTTAACAGCATTAATCGCCTTTGTAGTTCTAACAGCACGCGACCGCCCTGATCTTTTATGGTCTTCGACAGGAGAAGTGTTGTTGTATCTGTTGATTTAACAGCCCAATCCATATTGTAATTTGATAATGAACACGAAAAAATATGTGACTTGGCGCGAAATCGAAAGAACTTTTAAAAATAATAAACGCGTTCTAAATTCAAAGTAATCAAAAAGTTGAAAAAAAAGAAAAGTTTTTATGTAACAGTATTTATGGCCGGACTAGTTACATAGCTGCTCAACATCGTTACTTCAATAATTAAACGAAGTCTAATTGAAAGAAGTACGACATATTTTATCGGCCTATTACCTAAAGAAAATGACGTGAAAATGATAGATTTTCGTTCATAAAATATTCAAAACCATTTACTAGTTTATGACGATTAACTAGAACCAGTACTTTAGGTGCTTTGTATACTTGGCTTAGTTTAAAAACTTTCTTGACTTTGACCTTGTTAATTAGGTAATATATAACTATAAAATTTCTTAACCGCAGTGTTTTCTTTTTCACCTACTTCCTTTAATACTACTACTAAGGTGATTTCGGGCCAAAGAAGACGTGGAATTGATTAACGGGAAACTAATTAAATCATATTGACCCTTTCCCAAAAGACGTACCTAATACACGAGGTCGTGCGGGCAATACCGACGCCAAGGAAACACGTGATCGCTCGCCAATACGATGGTTTGCCCAAGAGAAAGAAGCCATTTTCTCGTAGGAGGTGAGAAATATTTCGGACCGGAATCATCTTTCCTATCGGTTCCAAGAGCCGACGTAACCGCGTAACCGCGAACCTCGCCAGGTAATAAGGGACTGACTGAAGAAAGACATAATTATACAAACGTATAACATATGTTTTGAGCAAGTCTAAGAGGTTCATACTGTTGAGCCCACTTTAAATGCCAGTGTAAAGAAATACTTTGTTTTGTACGTAGACGTACCGCTAGTTACATTAACAACTCAAGAATAGCTTCCAAAGCCCGTGGCTTACGGAAGCGACGCTGAGCTGCATCAGCCCACCCGACTACGACGATGAAGAAATCAAAGAATAAAACCAAGTTAAATCTTTAAAAATATCTACACAACTGAGACTCAGCTTATCAATTGTGTATCCAATCGTGTCATTTTGTAGCCTGTAAAATAAGGTTACTAAAATTGATTTGTCGACAACGTAAAAACTGATTGACGATATCATTATGTAATAAAGTCGACAAGTCTACGCAAGAATTTTAAATTCGGGCCACGATATACGCGGTGTGTAACAGTGCCTAGAGTGCGAGTAGTTTTTGTAAATTTCATCGTTGGTCGATAGTCAAATCTTGTTTACACATTATAGTACAACAAAACAAGACATTTACGGTATAACGCATTAACCATGCCTATACCAACATATTTGTAACAACATTATTTTACACAAGCAACAAAGTCAAACCAATAACGAGGAAATATTCTCTTGTGTGTATACCGCGGCGGGGACCCTTATTATGACTTTCATTCAAAAGAAAAAGATTATGCTGTACAATAAATAAAGAAAGATATAATATCAGAAACGGTATCATATAATTATCACAAACGAGGTCACATTACAAAATGATAACGTAGGAACAACACAAAATGTATAAAATTATTTGTTTTCATTATAAATTGTGTTAGCAATCTACTGGAAGCGAAACCTCGCCCGAAGGCGTCATTAATGAGCTATCGAAATTCCCTCACTGTATTTAAAAGACCCTTGTAGATGTAAAATGTTCGTTTAACATAACATTAAATCTTTTTTTTTGTACATAAAATATATTTTTTCTAAGACTCTCCTAAAAAATGAGCGATATTTTTAAGACGATTCTGGCACAGCAAATAATACCCAGGTACTGGACTTAACGTACACTATCACGGACAGAAAGTACACCCAGGGTCGGAACAACATTAATTATGTAAATCTCACAAGGTGTGTCCTGTGTGAGTATTGAACCCACGACTTCTAGCACAATAGGCCTTTGGAATGCATTAGACAGCACTGCGCCAGAAGACAGTCAAAATGGAGTGAATCACTACGAGCCCAAGGTGTTGTTTAAATCAGGGGTTCCTAATTCCTAAACTGTTTAGGTAATGGAACACCCAACAAATACCTTATGTTTTATGAAACCACAAGTGCAAGTCGCACCACGGGAGTGGGGGGAGGGTATAATCGTGGGACCTGAATATGTATTTTGTTTAAATGTGTGTGAATTAATTGAAAATCTATGTTGGACTTTGTACTCAATTAGGATCCGAAAATATTTCAGTAGATTTACCAAATGTCCGGTTAATTTGTACAATCAAATTTCGCGGAATCCTGTAGGCCTACTCTTTTTCTTTAAAACGAAATTCATGAATTTTCGTTTACTTAAATTTTATAAGTTTACGGGGATTATTCTAATTATTTTTTTGATAAGCAGAAGAAGTTCGAACGCATGGACAATTTTCTGGATCGAGTGGATTAAATACATGTTCCTGGCTCTGTATATTACGACCTCATTTTTGATCGAAACTTCGTTTTCATTGAATTAGAGTAGGCCTCCTGGTCATTTTTCTACGGATCCCCTAGGATTATCGACATTATAGTAACCTAGTTTAGGAATCACGAGTTTAGACCATATCAGTAATTTAGTATTTCAATTGAATTTTATGCAACAGGCAAAATACATGCGTAAATGGCTCCTAAAACTAGTACCAATCTAACAATCAAAATACACATGTACTAAACATCAGGGATGTTCGCTGAGGCGTGCGTTGACTGTTTTTACACCATTGTGGTGTGCATCTGCGCAATAGGTGTGCATCTGTGGTCCATGGGGATCGGGCCAGCTCTAACAGCATCATGAACATGATTGTAAATAGATTTGATTGTGACTACACAGCAATGATTCATGTAGACACAATCAAATGAAACAGCGGTAATTTGTGTAGGCACATACTTATAGTTAAACTTTTTGTCTAGACTAGCTACTAACGTAGTTTTAAGTAAAATGTAATTACTAACAAATTGATTTAAAGTTTATAGAATAATTGCATTTTTGAAAGATACCCAGGAATCGAATCCGAAACTTCCTTATGCCAAACTGGGGCCGGAATCCAACCACCTATCTGGACTATGTTACTAGACCTCAAATTTCTCTATCCTTTCAAAGTTACTTTAAATAAATGATTATGATTATTATAACACAAGTTTTCTGTCACAAACCAAAAATATTCTTCCACTTTTCAATTCTCGTTATTATTTATAGTAGGTAGCAACGTAGACCTTTTCACTGGTTCGGTACTTGAGTGAACCGCCTCAGGGCAACAGTAATGAGAGGGTCGAGTGCCCTTGTCACTCTTGCACAACCTTCAGCCAAGACTTCACTAAACAAGCTGAATTAGCGAAATACTCATGTTTCTCAACAATGTTAAGAAGTTGTTCTTTAAAAATGGTTCGGGTTTTATTTTTATTTGTATTGTAATTATTGAAAGGTGTTTAGAGGTTACGTAGACCGTTTAGGTAATAGATGGCCATACCAGTTTCGGTCTTGATTTCAGGGTCCGGACTTCAAATTGTTATATATTTCAAAAATGTTAATATTGTATTGATAGTGGTAAACTTAAAAAAAATGTAATAGGGTATTTAACTAAAGTCAAATCAGCCTCTTTTTAAGAAACGTCAAAAACGAGCCGCTCTGAACAAATTTGTATGGAATGCTAGCATATGACGTCACGTTTTCTATGGTCAAATCATTTACTTTCAGTGTTTCTATTTATGATTATAAATTAAGTAACACATTAAATTAATAAATGAATATATTTTTTAGAACGTTTCATGACATATTTTTACCTGGTTATTTTAAAATATTTTATTTTAATAGTAGTCAAATACCCAATTGGACAAATTAAAGGTACCAATTGCCTACATTGGCTTCGATCCACACCTGTGATTGCGTACTATACCCACGTTCAAATAGTAGATACTAGTTTAACTAAAAAAAATAATGAAGTTCAATTGTCTAATACTGCCTCTGTGGCGCGGTGGGAGTGTGTCCAACTGCTACGCAAGAGGTCGTGGGTTCGGTTTCCACACGGGACACCACTTTGTGTAATCCATAAATTGTTGTTCCGGGTCTGGGTGTACTTTGTGTTAGTGACTTGTATGTTTGTAAAGTCCCCCGCGACACAGGGCTTGTACCGTACTGCGGGAGCTGTTTTGAAAAAAAAAATATTATATTTATTTTACTAAATGTTATTATTTTTTAAAATAAATTCTTTAAAACGAATTCTGGCTTTAACAGCATTAATCGCCTTTGTAGTTCTAACAGCACGCGACCGCCCTGATCTTTTATGGTCTTCGACAGGAGAAGTGTTGTTGTATCTGTTGATTTAACAGCCCAATCCATATTGTAATTTGATAATGAACACGAAAAAATATGTGACTTGGCGCGAAATCGAAAGAACTTTTAAAAATAATAAACGCGTTCTAAATTCAAAGTAATCAAAAAGTTGAAAAAAAAGAAAAGTTTTTATGTAACAGTATTTATGGCCGGACTAGTTACATAGCTGCTCAACATCGTTACTTCAATAATTAAACGAAGTCTAATTGAAAGAAGTACGACATATTTTATCGGCCTATTACCTAAAGAAAATGACGTGAAAATGATAGATTTTCGTTCATAAAATATTCAAAACCATTTACTAGTTTATGACGATTAACTAGAACCAGTACTTTAGGTGCTTTGTATACTTGGCTTAGTTTAAAAACTTTCTTGACTTTGACCTTGTTAATTAGGTAATATATAACTATAAAATTTCTTAACCGCAGTGTTTTCTTTTTCACCTACTTCCTTTAATACTACTACTAAGGTGATTTCGGGCCAAAGAAGACGTGGAATTGATTAACGGGAAACTAATTAAATCATATTGACCCTTTCCCAAAAGACGTACCTAATACACGAGGTCGTGCGGGCAATACCGACGCCAAGGAAACACGTGATCGCTCGCCAATACGATGGTTTGCCCAAGAGAAAGAAGCCATTTTCTCGTAGGAGGTGAGAAATATTTCGGACCGGAATCATCTTTCCTATCGGTTCCAAGAGCCGACGTAACCGCGTAACCGCGAACCTCGCCAGGTAATAAGGGACTGACTGAAGAAAGACATAATTATACAAACGTATAACATATGTTTTGAGCAAGTCTAAGAGGTTCATACTGTTGAGCCCACTTTAAATGCCAGTGTAAAGAAATACTTTGTTTTGTACGTAGACGTACCGCTAGTTACATTAACAACTCAAGAATAGCTTCCAAAGCCCGTGGCTTACGGAAGCGACGCTGAGCTGCATCAGCCCACCCGACTACGACGATGAAGAAATCAAAGAATAAAACCAAGTTAAATCTTTAAAAATATCTACACAACTGAGACTCAGCTTATCAATTGTGTATCCAATCGTGTCATTTTGTAGCCTGTAAAATAAGGTTACTAAAATTGATTTGTCGACAACGTAAAAACTGATTGACGATATCATTATGTAATAAAGTCGACAAGTCTACGCAAGAATTTTAAATTCGGGCCACGATATACGCGGTGTGTAACAGTGCCTAGAGTGCGAGTAGTTTTTGTAAATACAAAAAAACATGTTACAAAGACTGTAGTCTTTGATTATATAATGTCTAGATTCTAACATAGTGTATTATTGGCAGCACTTTACCTGCGTTTTTAAACAAATAAACACAGTGGTTTCTATTTTTTATATCATGTCTTCTTCTCCGGGTTTATTTATTGCTTTGCGAACTTCGCACTACATGTACGTAGTTAGATAAGTTTTGAGACGCTCGCAATTTAAAAATGGAACGCATCTGTATTATTTTTTTTTTATTGAAAAATAGAACGTAAGTAGCCAAATTACTGGTTTAAAAAAAAAAATGATATTCCAGTCATTTTACTACGACAGTTCCCGCGCCAAAAATAGAGCCAACATTTTGTGTGTTAGTATATATTATGATTTTAAATTTAGTTTATCTGAAAAGCTTAGCCTTCAACGGTTACAATCAGCATTAGGGGCGTCTGCGCCATCTCAACGAGTCAAAGAGAGTTTGAATTCACTAAATCAACTCAACAGTTTTTAGATGATTTAGTGAATTTAAAAGGGGTAAAACAAACCTTGAAGATGAGAATAGAAGTGGGGCAACCACATCTATTCTCATCTTACATACTTATAAACGGCAGTAACTGCTGAAAATATATGGACTACTGAAATAATGGTGCGAGAAGACCCACGAAATACTTGGACATCGAGAAGATTCTTGGCCTTAGTTAGCATCTTGGAGTAAGGAAGCTTAGTTGTCGTTGGATCCCGCGTTTGCTCTCAGACACAAACAAATAGGTCCAGGCGACAAAAGATGGATTAATCAATAAGATCTGGAAAATAAGAGGCAGTCGTCAGTATAAGTTTTCGTCAGAAGGAAAGTTGCTGACAAAACTGCAAAAAAATCGTAATGTTGGTAAAAAATGGTGACTAGTTTTTTTTTCTCGCAGCGGGCATGTTTCGATGACAATGTTAGAAAATCATAGATCTGTTAACTCAGAATGGCATACAATAGTAGCATTGCCGAAAGTTTTCCAAGCTCTGCAAGAGAAAAGACCAAAGACTGGGCTTCGGGGAATCATGCTGCATGACAACGCTTCTTCACATACGTGAAGGCGTTTTTTGAGGAATTCGGTAAAGGAAACCTTGATGATTATCGGGAACAAAAAGAAATCACAGGGAGTCGCAGTCCACTGCTGGACATAGGCCTCTCCAATTGCACGCCACTTTGTTTTATCTTCGGTTTCTCGCATCCAGCTCCTGCCAGCCGTTTTGCGTAAATCATAACTCCACTTGGCCTGAGGGCGTCCCGCACTACATTTACCGAGACACGGTCTACAATTGTCGGTTCTTCGGCTAATATGGCCAGCCCACTGCCACTTCAGCTTGCTAATCCGGTGGGCTATGTCGATAACTTTGGTTCTCTGGCAAATCACCTCATTTCTGTCCCTAAGAGAAACTCAAAGCATAGCCCTTTCCATAGCCACCTGAGCGACTTAGAACTTGTGGACCAGCCGTACCATCAGTGTCCACGTTTCGGCTCCGTATGCCATGACGGGTAGGACGCACTGATTGAAGACTTTAGTCTTAAGGCATTGTGGGATCGACGATGAGAAGACTTGACGTAGCTTCCCAAACGCTGCCCAACCCAACCGAATTCTCCTGTTCATCTCGTCCTCAAAGTTGTGTCTACCTAACTGCAATGCCTGCCCGAGGTACACATATTTTTGAACAACTTCGAGAACGGCGCCGTGCACCGCTGTCAGTTCCGGTACCTAGTACATGTTCATTGAACATGACCGTGGTTTTATCCAAGTTCATCCGTAGGCCGATGCGTACACACAAGTGAGAGATGCATTCACTATTGATGTTGATGCCCCACCCTTTCCAGTGCAGCATCTTGAACATATCCTCCATTGCATTTGTGAACAGTTTCAGGGAAATAACGTCCCTTTGCTTCACTCCTCGATGCAATGGTATAGGTATTATTTGCTGATTCTGTACTTGGACTTGATGGAGACATCTCATTACTTGGATATATCGCCAATCTACTTGGCATCGCTGCAGGGACTCCAGAAAGGACCAGATTTCAATCGAGTCAAAGGCCTCCTCATAGTCCACGAATGCTAGACACAGGGAGTCTGATTATACTCCTGGGTCTTTTGTATAATATGCCGCACTGTGTGAATGTGGTCTATGGTGCCATATCCGCTCCGAAATTCAGCCTGTTCCGGTGATTGGAATTCGTCAAGACTTCGCGTAAACTAGGCTGTTTATGATGATTCTTGAGAACAGCTTATAGACATGGCTTAGAAGGGAAATAGGTGGGTAGTTCTTCAGCCGAGTCTTATCTCCGTTTTTGAAGAACAAGACGACTACACTTCTACTCCACGCCTCCAGAGTTCTCCTTTCAAACAGGACAGCATTAAAAAGCTTTTGGAGCTCCCTCAGTACGGCTTTACTTCCAGCCTTTAGCAGGTCTGTGGTAACGCCATCCTTCCAGGGGCTTTTCTATTTTTCAGCTGTTTAAAACGCCTTCTGACAAATGCTGCCTAAGGCAAATGTTGACTTCTGGCAGGTTATCAAAGAAAAAAAAGGGATTTGTTTTTCGTGTGCCGAAGAGTAATTTCGGACGTATCGGATCAAGAGTGGCAATCTATATATCACACAACGATATCTGATCCCAAACTAAGCAGAGCTTGTACTATGGAAACCAGACAAATGATAAACATACTTATATATATTTCTAAATACATACATATTATAGATAAATAACACCCATACACAGAATAAACCATCGTGCTCATTACAAAAAGTTTTATCCTGGGTGGGGATCGAACCCACGACCTCTTCGTAGCAGTCGGATAAACTCCCACCACGCCACAGAGGGAGTCAAGGTAGTGTTTTAATAGTTGGTTTAGGCAAATGGAATTTTGCAAAACTGATATTACAAAGTTATTTAGTGCTATGTAGTTTATTACAAATCATCCTCATCATCTACAACAGTGGGACTAACTGAAGAAACAGTCTCAAATAGCTTTGCGTGTTACAGTGAGTACGCAAAGCCTTAAAATTCTGCTTACAAGTACATTACATAATAACATGTAAATAAACCGTAATATTCCATGCGTCTTACACACACGTTTGCGTCAAACAGCCAATATCAGCATACCCTGAACTCTGAATAAAATAAATGCTGATAAATATTGACATAGGTCGTTCTGCAAACGGCTTATACATGCGCACATATTATTGACAAGTGCCCAATTTAATCTTTTCCATTTTTAGATAGAGATTTCTCAAGGTTTTGGCAATTTTGAAATAGAATCATTAAAACTCTTTTCGTAGAATACAAGTATTAACTGATTATGCAGTAGGATCACAACGCATCAGTCAGTGGCATTCCTCATGAAAAAAAAGCTTCAAGTAAAATATTTAGTTAGAATTTTCTGCATAAAATGTTGTTATACTTTTTTTTTATTAATTACTAGCTGACCCGCGCAACTTCGTCTGCGTAAATTTTCCCCGTTTTTGCAACATTTCTTATTGCTGCTCCGATCCTTATTTCTCCACTATTTAATGGATGTTGCGTAGTTTTAAAGATTTAAGCATACCTATGTATGCTTAAATCTAGGTATAGGGCCAGAGAAAGCGATTTTGTTTTATACTATGTAGTTTTTATTAAAAAAGATAACTAGCAATATGAGATTTTGGTCCCACATTACTAGCAATCCTGTTAACCCCTCCAGCTAAGCTCAATGGCTTGTGTTAGGAGTGGGTGGTTCACGTCAGTAGTATTATACTACCGACGTGAATCGTGGGTAGGTTTCGAACCAGCCACCTTAATTCAATTGTTATTATGGTATAAACGGCTATTACACTACCTTAAATCAGGGCCCTGAATCGAGGTGGCCTTGAAAAATTGTTAGAGATGTGAAGCCCTAAGGCCTGACTCTTATTACACCTCACTTTTTAAGGGCTTAGGGTCCCTGATCTGGTGTAGTCTAATAAGCGCATTAGATCTTTAAGTATAATACTTATTGCGAAATTTCACAGTAAGTACTTAGATTTTGAAAAAGTTATTATACGTATAACAATACGTTTCATATAAATAATCCCCACCTCAAGTAGGTACACCACAGTAGGTATAAGCAGTAAATTTCAAGTAACAAAAGTTTTTTATGTAACAAAAACGTTTAGTAACACACCCTAACAAAAATGTATCCGCATGAAATTCCACAAAAAAATGAGCCAGTTTATTACAAAACAATTTTTTCTCCACCGTAGAGGCACGTAAAAATAACAAATTGTTACAAACAAAACAGAATACCAGAACAGTAAAATGTAATATTATTCTGAACTCGGGGAAAAATACGGAAGTGGCTATTCTGTAGTCAGCCATTCAGGGAGAAGTAAAAGTCATCATATTTTTACGATGGTGTAATGAAAGTCGTTAAGTTGGGCTTTCTGTTTACAGAACATAATATGCGTTGATTAGGACCACGTATGACGTCATAATACATGTGGGTGTTACTATATTGCATGCGAGTAGTTACACTTTTCGCATTTAAACGTCTGTACCTAGGCGCCACATACAGGTGTTTCAACGTTATATGTAACAGTTTTTTCTCTAACAGTCTCTCTATCAAAACGGCTAGAAAAAGCTTATTAAATTACTACTGAATTATTTACTGTGTGACTAGGGGGCTTAGACAAGGTACATTCGTTCCGTGGCGAATTCGATAACACCGTACTAATCATTCGCAAAAAAAAATGTCTTTGGTCTCCACCGCAAACGTCAAATTCTATACTTTAATTCTTTTCCATTAATGATATCGCTATTCGAATGCGACTTTGTATAAACCCCCAGGGGCTTTTTTGCAAGACAAAGTTACATTCGAATAGCGATGTAATTAATGGAAAAGTAGGTACAAAATGTATGGAGTTCAAATATGTCACGTGGTAAATCCAATTCGATTCGTTATTGACAGTATTTTCGATATATTTTTCTATTTAATTGATCATTAATCTAGGGAACGACGAGACCATGTAGAAAATGGCGGATTTTATTTTGTAAGAATTTGACGTTTGCGGTTAGGCAATAGACATTTTTGTTTTTTTGCTAACTATCGTTTGAAATCGACATCTTGTAGGCGTTAGCAAATTCACCACAGAGCGAATGTACCTTGTCTAAGCCACCCGTATAGGAAATAGACGATTTAACTTTGAACCATTGACGTAGAGACGTGGTGACGAAAGCGTTAAAGAGAGATAGAGACAAGTATTGTCCACGAAGTGGCGCCTCTGTGGCGCGGTGGGAGTGTATTCGACTGCTACGTAAGAGGTCGCGGGTTCGATCCCCGCTCCGGATAAAACTCTGTGTGATGAGCACGATGGTTTATTCTGTGTCTGGGTGTTATTTATCTATAATATGTATGTATTTAGAAATTATAAGTATGTTTAACAGTTGTCCGGTTTCCATAATACAAGCTCTGCTTAGTTTGGGATCAGATAGCGTTGTGTCAGTTGTCCCAAGATATTATTATATGATATTATTATTATTATTATAAAGTAGCGTTTCTTCTTCTTCTTCTTTCTAGAGAGTGGTTAATTTTGTCTCTCGTCTCTATGTTAATGGTTTGAACTGAATTAATTCGCTAAAAAAACACCTACAGTGCCCAAAGATACATTAGATATCTTGGGACAAAGTCACATAGCCAGCACAGTATCGTAAATTTAAGTACCTACCCACATAAAATCTAGAAGTTATCACGGCACTGTTTTACTCTAACACTTCCTAGTAATACATCTTACAAAACGCCTAACATACATTACGTACTGACAGCTTCAACCGTATTTTATATTTTTTCCGATAAAGAACCGATTCCTAAAACTTGAGCTTTTACGATTGTCGCCGCCATTTTTTTTTTCAACGACGCATTTTTGCTTTATGGTCTCAGAGGAGGTTTTATTTTATAATAATCCGTTAAAATAAAGAAATGAGGAATAAAATTGACAAGCACCCTGAGAAAGGCCGCGAGTGTTAATAATGGTGTAAAATGAATCTATAATAATGTTATGAAGCTGAAGAGTTTGTTTGTTTGAATAATCTCAGGAACTACGGGTCTGAATTGAAAAATTCTTACTGTTGGATGGCCTATTTATCGAGGAATATTTATCAGGATATGACCAATAGGAGCGGAGCAGCAATGAAAAATATTGCAAAAACGGGAAAAATTGACGCATACGAAGTTGCGCGTACGGTACGGTATAAAAAGAAAAAGTGATTAAGAGATCACAAAATATTGGGTATTCTTTTACTACTATGCTGTTTTGAGTAAAAAGATGTAGATAACAAGCGGCACCTAATACTTTAGAAAATTGACCAAATTTTTAAGTCAGTGTTACATTGCCGGGTTGTGTTGCCCGTTTAGGAGACTGGATCTTGCGCCATACAATAGTAGACATATTGCCATTAATAGATTGCCGCCACAAACTGCCGTAAAAAATAGCCCGTTTAGACGCCCCTTTATGATACTATTTTAAAATCTACAATAATGACGTGGTTGAATACTGTTCTCCCAGAAAGGCTACAGGATAGGGAAAAACAGTCCCGTCCCTCGGAATGGTTTGATTTACAATAGGATGTGGCGTGAATTGGGTGATTGTGTAATTTTTTTGGGTTTAAGTGTATGTGTTTTTATTAAGTTTAGGTTATTGTAAGATACTAGTGTGTGTTATGTGTAAATGTATGAGTAATGGATGTATGTTTGGTTGTATAAGTAGTGCGTGTATCTCAGGTGTTTTCCGCTGATTTGTATACCTACTAGTGAAGTTAATCAACCAAAAATGCCTCTATTTCGTAGTAGCACATCTTCTCAAGAAACTGGCAGGGATAAGTTAAATTTTTATTACACTTACCCCTACCGGTGGGGACAACTAGTGTGGCTAAATGTAACAGAGCTAAACTACCCCGAAGGTACCCTACAAAAAAAATATATTTTAAAGATTTTATTTTACCACTTTGTTGGCGTAAGTAATCATAATAAATCATGCAAAATTACAAAAGAACTAACAGTCTCTGAGCTGAGCTGCGAACGAACAAACAGACATGGCGAATCAATAAGGGTTTTCCCATTTGGCTACGGAACTCTAAAAATGGTGTGAAGTATTGTAAAAAGATCTACGAAACGTCCTGGTGATGTCAGTGCTACACGTTCTATGAAGCTACGTCGTAGGCCACTACAGAATAGAAAAATTTGCGTAGTTGATTTAAAAGCCGAATATGATAGAGGTATTATATTTGTATTTTTTTTATTCACTTAGAAAGCATAATACTACTCTTGTGAGAAGTCGATTCTAGATTATGTAATGCCTGTTCGCAAACAATAGATAAAACCGAAGAAAAGAACCAGTCAATAAAAACTAGCGGCCACTCTTTTCAAATTGCCAATGTTTACAATGTTTCTTTGTTTATAAACTGTATATGCCACAGAACACACATGTATATGCAGGTAAGGTGCTGCCACCATAATATTATACGGGGGCGGAAGTGCCGAAATTTTGCGAAAAAAATATTTGGCCTCTACCTCCGTAGCCGTGCACTTGAGGCTAACCCCCGTATTTATAAACGAGTAATAGCAATTACTTTTTTCTAAGTAATTACTTTAAGAACTAGCCGTGTCTCAATGAAGTAATGGCTAAGTAATAAGTAATGACTCGTTTATAAATACGGGTGTAAGAATGGTAATGAGCTTTCGGCTCAGTCGGCTAAACACAATGATGGTCTACATATGTATTTCTTCTCATTAGCTTTACACTTGGAACTGCCGCCTAACTTCATTTATTTTTTCAAACTAATTATAATTTTATTATGTACTAGCTGACCCGCGCAACTTTATCTGCGTCAATTTTCCCCGTTTTTGCAACATTTTTTATTGATGCTCCGCTCCTGTTAGTCATAGCGTGGTTGTCATTATATATTCTATAGCCTCCCTTAATAAATGGGATATCCAACAGTAAGCATTTTTTTTTAATTTGGACCAGGAATTCCCGAGATTATTGCTTTCAAACTAACAAACAAACCCTTCAGCTTTATAACAATAGTATAGATTAATGTGACGTTTTGAAATAATCATTGAATTGGTTTTACGAAATAAAGACATTTTTATATTTGTAATTGACTTTGAATGTATTATAATATACTCAAATTTAAGCAAGCACTTTGACAAGCAACCGATCCGATGAACAAAGTTTAACTTTGGTACGTTTAACACATTTGTACAAACAATGTTATTGTTTGTGTTAGGACACGGAAGAAATAACAGCAAAATTTTGTGAAAATAAAACTTCAAATGTCTCTCATGAAAATAGAGATTTTAAGTTTTGCTGGTAAAAAACTCAATTCTGAGTTAAACTCGCCTCTGTACATAATTACTTTTTTTGTACTTATTGTTTGTATTTTTTTGCGTACAATAAAGAATTTGAATTGTGTTCTATAAATAGGTCGAATTCTTAAATACGGTTTTTTCCAGAACTGTCAACAACAAAGTTGTATTCCTTCCTTCCTAAGCCAACGCTATAATTCTAACGTGACGTAAACAAGGAAAGTCGTTTCTAAACGAAGTATTTAACGTGATGCGAAAACGTCTTCAGTTTAGAGATTAAGAAAATAATTAAGAGGCCTTGTGTCAACAAAAATTAGTAGGTACAGGGGTTACCTTTGAAAGTAGAATTTTATTAATTTGGTATTTACTGTTGCCCATACATATTGTTAGCTAATAGTTAGCCGTGTGGTACCTGCATAAGAACAAGGCAACTTCATCTCTTACCGTAGGTAGACGACTAAAGGATTTCACACCGGAGGTCAGGCAGCAGCGTCCTCTGCGTACTTTAAAACCTTACTGCGATCGCCAACCCGCTCTCCAAGCGTGATGATTATGGCAGTTACCCCCAGGATCTATAATAAGTAGGTTCTACTGGCAAGACACGTGCCCAGCAGTGGGAAATCATATGGGTTGATAAGTAATACATATAATTGGACTTTAGCTCGCGGCTTAGCTTCAGGGTCCTTATTAACTATATTTTTTTTCGTTTTCACGTCAGGCTCGCGTTTCTAACTGTCAAAATCTTGTCATTATGGTATATAGAGAGTTGCATTTTTAGCACAACGCGCAAACGCCAATTCGAGCGAGCTTGCCGCGAAAACGAAAAAAAAGCATAGTGAATGGATGGATTGTAATAAAAAAGTAGCCTTTAAATTGCCACAAGCTCTAAGCTGTCATGATTTTAAATTTTATCAAAATGGTAGACAATTAAACAAACTCTTCAGCTTTATAGTTATACTAGCTGTCCCGCGCAACTTCGCCTGCGTAAATTTCCCCCTTTTTTTATAATCCTATGTTACTTCTAATACCTCCAAGAATATGTGTACAAAGTTTCATGATGATCGGTTGAGTAGTTTTCGCGTGAAAGCGTAACAAACAAACTTACATTCACATTTATATATTAACTAGCTGTACCCCGCGGTGTTACCCGCTGCTTATTAGCCTATGTGTTAATCCAGGGTGTTGGCTAACTCCATACCTAATTTTATTAAAATCGCTCTAGCCGTTTAGACGTGAAGGAGTAACAAACATACACACACACACAAAGTTTCGCCTTTATAATATTAGTGTGATAGGGATAGATACCCAGGACTCGGACCCACGATCTCTTGCGTAGCAGTCGGACACACTCCCACCACGCCACAGAGGTTATAAAATATATTTGAATATTTGAAAGCGCCTTCAATCTGGAAGCCCTCACCTCAAGATAATAACAATAAATCAGTAGCTATATTTACAATATTCTGTTCCACGACTAAATCTGTTATCACTAGTTACGTTGGGTACTTACAGTAACTAAAACAATAAATCATTTTGAAGTAAACCGCCTATACAACGTCGCTGAACAAAACTAATTCATCAAAGTGTCTTCAGGATTACACAAATTAGATGTAAAAGCCTTCAAGTCTTTTAGTTACAAGGCCTTCATAGGGTTGAAGTCTACAAATTGGATTTTGGCCTCTTTGCGTTTAGATTTACGTTAGTTAATTTAGTACAGAATATTTAAGGTATTTGCTGAAAGCGGTTATTCACTGACTGCAAAACAATCTGTTCGTATAAAATATTTTAGGCACCTATTAATGAACAATCCTTAAGTTAGTATAATCTATACTTAGGTGGTATAAAAATTAAAGTCTTGGCTTATTTATTCATCATCAAAACCCAGGGTTTTTTGTACGCGGCAAGCCCGTGCGAACAAAATGACGACGTGTCAAAATCTTGTCACGTCAAGAAACTGTAAAAAGTAAATTGAGAACTACGCGCATGCGTGGCGTACATCTGTGGCGGTACCCACATATAATAATATAAATAAACTGACACTTGACAGCTCGCTTCAAATCCTGAATCGCGATATAGAAGTTTTCGCAGCTGCCAACTATATATACAAGTTCCCAACTTTAACCATACGCGGCCCGCCAGGCATGATCACCTCGCCTGGTCGGAGGAGAGGAGAGAAGAGGCCCTCGATACATCTGAGCGCACCGCTCATGAGCCAGTTCGCACAGGTTTGCCGCGAAAGCGGAAAAAAGCAAATGAATAAGGACCCTGCTCAAATCCTGGTCATTCTTTTACGATATACTTTGACAAGGGAAAGGAAGGATTTTAAGAAACTTGAAACCTAACAAACTTAAAATTACTAGATTAGAATGGATGCCGTAATCTATAGTAGAAACTAAGTGTACTCTAAACAGTTTGATTGTAGGTATATAAGGATGAAGGGTTTAATTTAATTTAATGATACCTAAAGCAACACTAACACAGAGTACACAGAGTATCTACGAATTTCATCTGTTATTGCGTTACCAGCAAAGAGGCAAAGCTTGCAGGTCAATAGTGTTCAGGGGGCCAATTCACGTATTTATTAGGAATTTTCTTTAGTAATTCTAGGAATTCTCTAAGAATTTCTAAACTGCCTCTGTGGCACGATGGGAGTGTGTGCGACTGCTACGCAAGAAGTCGTGGGTTCGATTCCCACAAGGGATACCACTTTGTGTAATCCACAAATTGTTTTTCCGAGTCTGGATGTACTTAGTGTCCGTAACTTGTATGTTTGTTAAGTCTCCTGCGACACAGGAATTGTACCCTAATGCGGGAGTTATCTTAAAAAAAAACTCTAGGATAAAACGTTTTTGTTTAAACTAGAATCGTTATTTATTTCCGGGTGAATATAATACCACTTACCTTTCTTCTCCAAAGGAAAGATTATAATTAACTGTCTGAAAAATAACTTTTATAATTCAAATACCGGTGTAAAAGAACAATGGAAATTACAAATGCCAAAAATATTATAACTGAAAAAGTGTTTGATCGAAAAATTAATTAAAAGGAATTATTGGTTTCTCTGAGTTTATTTTGATCCGGTACCAAAAGACTATTGTGTTTTTCATTTTAGAGAATACTCTTTTGAGAGTGAGTTGAAGTATTTTACCGTACTTTACTTACTTACGGAGTTTATGAAATAATTTAAGTGGTAAAGCGATTTATACTTACTCGGCATTGTACGCCTAATTTTCGTCTCTAAGCCCAATTATACTCGTAGTTTGTCCAGGTTTATACTGTAGGTATTAATTTTTGTAATTTTTAAAGCGTATTTATGCTATTTTTATACATTATTTTAAGTGTATGGAAGAAATAAAAATTCGACTCAGATGGACATACCTCGGTGCCGGAGTTGGTAATGGCTTAGGTATTCCTGTCCTCTGTAATACTCGTAGCTATAATAAAAAGTATCCAAAACCACAAAATCGAACTTCGATCGAGCAACGCACACATTTACACTCGGACCACTTTGTTAGGAAGGTGTTTCGTGATTCCGTGTGCGTATAGGCTTTCGGTATTTTTTGGTAAAGCGATATACCTGTTTGGGACTCTGTAACCATTTCAGCTTTTTATCTCTCTTTATGAAATGGAAGTAAACCAATAACGAAAGTTTGGTACCTAAAGCCTTAAGTAAATACCTTGAACTTGTTCTTCGTAACCGTAACCACAGATTAGTAAGAGCTGATGGCATAACTTGAGTTTATAAAAAAATAAATAAAAAAAAAATAAAATAACATTTATTTCAGATTACAAAACCCATAATTGTTAGTAAAACTTATTCTAAGTGTTAGTTATATATTATTTTACCTACTTATTGTTTAAATGTTGTGACATGTATGTCACAACATCTACGAATATACGGACAGTCAAGCCTGTCCGCAATCATTGCTAGGACAGTGTTGGCACTAGCCCGCACCCTGCGCACCAGGGATGTGCAGCGCTTGCGCATCGTGGTATAAAAGCAATCAGTGCGCGCTGCCGCGAACATCCCCGAGGCACTGCAGTAGCGGGGTAACCCCATCAGCGCCCTGAACGCGTTATTGAACTGGACGCGGAGGGCGTTGTATGACTTTAAAGTGAAGGTCGCCCACAGGCTGCACGTGTAAAAAGAGGTACAGAATGCTTTGAAAAGCGTAATTTTCACTTCCGTGGAGCATCGTGCAAACCTGCGGGCTATCATATTTGCTCGCACTGACAAGGCCCTCCGCTCCCTCTCAATGTCAGCATTGTCCTTGAGATCGGTGGTAACTATGTGGCCCAGATACTTAAATTGTTTTACCCTAGCTAGAGGAACATCGTAGATCTTGATGGGAGGTACGTTCATGGGACATATCCCTCCGGCCTCAAAGACCATGTACTGACTTTTGGTCACGTTATATTTTAACCCATGACTTGTGGCATAGGACTCGCAGGTCTGTAACAGTGTCCTGAGGCCACAGACCGACGCACTCAGCAGAACCATGTCGTCTGCGTAGCTTAAGTTGTTGACGCAGACATCATCTATATGACAACCCACCCGCTGGCTGCTGAGCGCGACGATCAGTGCGTTTAAATAAAGGTTGAAAAGTGAAGGCGAGGTCAATCCCCCCTGCCTCACCCCACACTCCAACCGATACGGTTCAGATAGTGTATCTACCCATCTAACAGTGTTGATTTGGTGTTCATACCAGTACTTAAAGATCTTAATAACTTCTTGTGGTAAGTTAATGCCCTCTAGCTTTTCCCACAGGATATCATAAGACACCAAATCAAAAGCCCTTGACAAATCGAGGAAACAAGCATACACCGGTGTCTTTCGACCTGTATAGTACCTAATAGTATGCTTGAGACACAAAATTGCACTCTCTGTAGACAATGACGGTCGAAACCCAAATTGATTGTCGTGCAATACAAGGTAATTATTTAACTGTGTCTCAAGCAGACCATCAAATACTTTTGCGATTATCGTTGCTAACGAGATAGGCCTATAGTTATTTTTGTCGGAGACATCGCCGGTTTTATTTTTCACTACTGGAATCACAATAGTTTTCAGTAGCTCTGGTGGTAAATAAGAGTGACTTATGCAAGAAGTATAAAACATTGCGAGAACTCTCGATATGTGCGGACCAGCATGTTGAAGATGCTCAATGCTGAGGTCATCGTGTCCAGGGGACTTGCCTCTAGTGATACTTCTGATGACTTTAGCCACATCCTTGGCAGAGAATCGGGTCCCCACATTGCCTACTAGTACCTTATTATCTCGATTACTTTGAGCCTTCCCCAAAGGAGACCGAACAAGAAAGAGTTCCCTAAACACGTCGGCAATATCTTTTGAATTACTCACTCCATCAATACTAACCGGGACGCTGGCCTGAGGTTTCATTTTATTTGTGGATTTCCAAAAACCTCGAAAGTTGTGAGACGAGTGCTGTGAGGCTAGAATGTCCATCTTAATTTGGTCTTGATGATTTTGACACCATTTTAAGCGAGATTTGAATATTCGGCGAGTTTCACACATTTCATTATAAATATGGCCCGTTTTAGGTTTACCAACCTGAACCCATTTCAGAAACCACGATCTAGCAGTCCAATGAGCATCTTTGACATGCCTATTCCAACCTACAACACGCGAGCCGCACCTACGCTCATTCCTATTTCCTCGACTTGTCGTAGCCGCGCCGCTTAGGGCAGTAACAATGTCGCAGTAAAGCCTATCAAGCACTCGTTTATGGCTAGGGTCATTACAATAGTGATCTGCACAGTTCATAAATTCAGTAGGAAAGTATATAGAACGAAGACTATTGTGACATTCCCTGTTATAATATTCAATCTGATCCTTATTACGTTCCCCCCACACAACTGATTTATCTACAGCAGTCCTGCTGGGCCGTTTAGTTGGTAACAGGTTAAGGTTACACACAAGTATTAAGGGAAAATGATCAGACCATACAGTATCATATTTCACGTATACTTTTGTTATACAAGGTAAGGCGGAGTGCGTCACAATACAATGATCGAGCCACCGCTGCGATCCAGACGCCTCACACACAAACGTATAGGTATTAGACATGAGACCTAACCTATCTATATCAACACATGACCAACATTGTTCATTACAAAAATCTATCATTTCTTTATAAAAGAGTTTATGCGGATGTGCGTTGAAATCACCCAATATAAACACGGATTCTATATTATATTCATCTATAATAGCGCTCACCGTACCGAGGCAGTCCGTAAGTTCAGGTAAGTTCTCCTTCTCATCCGTTGGCATGTATACACTAATCACAATAATAGGGCTATCACTTGTCACTATTTTTATGGCACAAACGCGGCTATTCTCACACTGTAGCACAGTTACATTTGTGAAGAGGCTACTCCTCCACAGCAGCGCGACGCCACCGTATGGCCGGCCTCGCAGCATTCCCGCCGTTGTGTCAACCGCCGACGTCCCGGTATATCCAAAATCATTATCAATAGTATTTAGGTAGGAGATGTCGTGTGGAAGCAGCCAAGTCTCTTGTAGGGCAATTATATCACACGTTCGACAAAGATCTCTAATACTGACCACGGAACGTTTCACGCCTTTGCAATTGAAACTAGCAAATCTATAACTTTTATCCATTGTTTTTATCTAAACAGCCGTGTACACTACTCTTAGTATGACGATTATAATGTACAAATCTTCTGAAAATGATACCTTTCGGCCACAATTTTTCGTCTAAATATAAAGGCAATTTCTCCTCAGACACAAAGATTTTATAAGCGATATGGTCTGTTTGCTTCTTTATATTGATTTTACCCAATGTAACAGTATCTTGAGTTTTTTGGCGAATATAATTAATAATATCCTTCTCTTCTGTATCCTTATGGATATTTGAAATAAAAATGGGAACTTTAACGACCGCAGCCTTAAAATTACATTGCAAATCGTCTGCAACACCTTTTTTACCCGCGAAGCGATACTGTAATGTTTTGTTACGCTTTTTTCTACTTTCATACGTTTTCCACCCGACAGTATTTTCATTTCCGGCAGTTAACTGCTTGTTTATCATTCTGTCATTTGTCTCGTTATCACTAATCAGCTGACACTCAGGTTGCGGGAGCGTTTTAGTTGCAGCTGACGTCACACCAACAGAATCGGTATTGCAAGTATTCACAACGACAGGTATCTCGCTCCTACCCACCGGTGACGGCGTTCGTTGAACGAGTGAGTCACACGCCGTCGATGACGGCCGCGAACCTACCCGCAAAATGTCCCGGTACATAAGTTCATTACTTTTATTTTCGTTGGGGGATTGTTGCTTATCTTTGCAATCATCTGACGTCGAATCATTGTGATAAGAAAAGCCCATCGGACCGCTATTTAGACCCCAACGAGCTCCTCGTTTCATATTAACATTACAAATCGACGTCGACTGCAAAGGGGAACTTTTATTTTGTAAGCACTCAATTCTGAGCTCGTGGAGCTGGTCGAGAGTAGCATACGTCGTTTTTACCTTATCAATCTCGGTACGAACTCGTTCTATATCTCTTAATAACTTGGTACAATCCAGGTGATCAAAGGTAATAGGGGGTAGTTTTTCCAAGTTTCTAGCAACAAAAATGGGGATTTCGTCAGGTTCCACTGTTTTAAACACATTTATTATGTCTTCCAGGTTTCGCTCCTCTTTCCCTTTATTTTTGCGTTGTATTTTTCTCTGATTCGTTGTAATGGAATCAAACAACAACGACTTCGACTGTTTGATTTCTTCGTCGGTGAACGTCGATTTACACAGTTTAACCATTGTATCCGTATCCACTAAAGACACTTTATTCTGTACGTACGTAAGCAATTCATCTATGACTACATTACACACAATACATTTTACTATTGTAGACATTTTGACGATACAACACTAATATTAGCACTGCACTCGAGTAAAACGCGCCTGTCACAACGGATGCGCGCGCGCGACTGATGCTTTATGCTTATTCATCATCTTGTTATCCCTTAGTTCTAAAGTTATGGCGTCCCGGCTAATCCGGGACCGTAGCTTTCGTAAGACCTTTGTAACTAAGGGTCCCTAGGGACTTTAGATGATTCCAAATTACGGGATACTTGATACGGTGTTAAGGTAGCTTTGAATTTATTTACGTCGCTTTATTTGTAGGTTTTTACCCCGGAGGACGGGCAGCAGCGTCCTCTGCGTACTTAAAGCCTTACTGCGATCGCCAACCCGCTCGCCAAGCGTGGCGATTATGGCAATTACCCCCAGGATCTACATACTAGTAGGTTCTATTGGGGAGACCCGTGCCCAGCAGTGGGCCATCTTATAGGTTGATATGTATTTGTAGGTTTATTTTATACTAGCTGTGCCCCGCGCTAGTTTATTAGCCTATGTGTTAATCCAGGGTGTCAGCTAACTCCATACCAAATTTTATTAAAATCGCTCCAGCCGTTTAGACGCGAAGATGTAACAAACATACACACTCACATACTCACAAACTTTCGCCTTTATAATATTATTATAGTGTGATTATTTATAGATTAGGTGCATAACAATAATAATATCTTATGACAACTCACACAACGCTACAACGATACGCCTGTGCTATGCCAATCAGACAATTGATAAACATTCTTACATATTTCTAAATACATGCTTATTATAGATAAATTACACCCAGACAGAATAAACCATCGTTCTTATGACAGTCTCACAGTCTTATCCTGGGTGGGAATCGAACTCACGACCTCCGGTTTAGTAGTAAGGGTCACCAACTACTACTACTATAATACTAACTGTCGCCCGCGGCTTTGGCCGCATGTATGACTATAAGGGTTGGTCGCTTTAGATCAAACCGATAAAATGCGTGTTTCTTTATTTACAACCAAAAATAAATTTTCAATAAAGCCAAGCACTAATTTTGACGGAGTTTCATGCAAACTACCAACCCCTATTGTCGCATCGGCCGCGCGCGTCAGACGCTTGTCGTAAGCCGCGCGCGGCTCGCGATCGGCCGCGATGCACGGAAATGAACCTTTAAGGCTTGATTAAACAAAATCACTGAATCGCGTGTTTCTCTATTTTAAATCCAAAAGCCAAATACGAAATTTTATATATCTGATTTCAAAACTGATGGAATTATAAACAATCTTGGGTTGGAGTATCACAAAACTTGCAACCCCAAATTTACCTCGTTGGCCTCAACAGATTTTATAAAAATGAAACACGCGTTTCCTTAATTTAATGTAAAAGTCAAATACGAAATTTAACAGATCTAACTTCAAAACTCTCAGATTTTCATATAGGGGTTGCAAGTTACAACCCCTATTTTACTCCCTAAGATGCTGATTTTCCAAAAACGCTGAAACATGTGTTTATTTTGTACTAAAAATCTAAGTGCGAAATTTCACAGACCTAACTTTAAAACTGACGGAGTTTTATACTATCTTGCGACGGAGTTTTACACAAACTCGCAACCCCTAGTTTACTCACTTATGGGTTGATTTTCCAAAAACACTGAAATACTAAATACAAAATTCACTAATCTAACTTCAAAAATGACATAGTGTAATACAAACTTACAAACTCTATTTTACCCCCTTAGGAGACGAATTTCTGAAAAACCTTTCCTAGTGGATGCCTACAACATAAAAGGCATTAACTGTCAGTCAGTCCGGAGAATTGATTATATAGACTAGCTTTCGCGTGGATGATATTATTAGTATTACTATAGAGTATATTATGTATAATCATAAAGCTGAAGAGTTTATTTATATAAATTTGATAATATGCATAGAATATCCGTACCCAATTCCTAAAACTAAGATTTTCCCTAAAATGAAAAATGTATTATTAAATTATCAATCCGGCTGAATCGTTTTCCAACAAATTATGTAACGTAAACTACCATTCTAAGGATCCAATAAACCAGCTCTCTGTGAAAATACGTAAATCCATGTTTTGAGTTGAAATAAGAGAGACAGGCATACAGACATACACTGAATCTTTATTCCAGAACAGTGCCATTGTTTATTCTAAAACATAGAAACAAGTTTGTGTTTATAGTGCGCAGTTTACTTTGTATCCACTGCTGCAGCAAACACTTAGCAAGGGTTGAGTGTAAGGGTGGGGCTAAGTTACACGTTAGTTCGCCCAGCGGGGTAAAAAAACCTGTCATTTCATTTAGTCAATGTTGAGATAATGTCAATAATCAATCTTCGCAACGTTATTCTTGGTATAGTGCAAAGCTGAAAGTAGTTTGCTCAGAATCAGTAACACAATCCAATAGGGTATTTTTTTGGACCATGTTACATTTTTAAATTAAATAATTAAACAATCATTATTTATTAATAATTCTAACAGTTTACAACGCGATATGAAATGTAATCATCACTTATTTTCAATAATAACCATGGATTATGTACTACGAGAGGCATTGAGCACGATAGCGCAAAGAACACAAGACAACTTGGTTGGCTTATAACTCTGCTAGTTTTTAAATATTTTCATTTTCTTAACTTAGCTAGTTTTTAAGATTTGTTCCTGATTCGTCATATTCCAAATTGGTCATCTTCCAAACACGACACTTTCCAAACTAGTCATATTCCAAACTAGTCATATATTAGATTCGTCATCTTCCAAATTTGTCATACAATGTACATTTGCCTGCACAAATTAATTCAATAAATCCTTTGTGGTAAATTTTATGATAAGAACCTATTTATATGAGTGTTACTTGTCTATCATGAAGTTAATGTCATTGTCACTTTATTATTTATATTGAGTGAATATAATTTTAATGAAATAAAAAGATGGCTTCTAATAATAGTACGCACGAAGAAATGCATTTTATCGCAAGTGAAAGAGGGAAAAAGTTACTTTTGTATTCTGGATACAAATACAGTCTACACAAAAAAAATAAAAATGGTACTGTTACATGGAGATGTACAAAAAGGGGTGAGTGTGCAACTTCCATTACTGTAAATGATAATAATGTCGTCATGAGGCAGCCTAACCATGTATGTAATCCGGAGTTTATGAAGTTAGAGGCTGACAAATGCTTTGATAATATGAAATTGGCAGTCACCAATAATTTCGCACCTATACCAAAAATATTTGAGAAAATTGAACAAGATTTTATAGAACTTAATGGAGAATCTTCTCTGTCGGAGCTACCGATATGGAAAAATAAAAAAAGTACTTTATACAATGTCAGAAACAGATTTCTTAATGTGCGAAAATGCACATATGATAAAGTAAGCGATGTTTTGATCCCAGAACAGCTATCCAAAGATTTTTTAATTTGTAGTGACGGACTTGACGATAAAATTTTAATATTTTCATCGCCCACTGCTTTGGACTTTCTATCAAAGACTGAACATTATTACGCTGATGGTACATTTAAGGTTGCGCCACCCCCTTTTAACCAACTCTATAGTCTTCATGCAAATTTGGAGTCAAGTGTTATAAATTCATATTTTGTACCACTCGTTTATGCGCTTTTACCAAGCAAAAGTGAAGAGATTTATCGGCGTTTATTTTTCCTTCTAAAAGAAAGGTTTGGTTTAAATATCACCAAGTTTAAGTGTGACTTTGAGTTAGCTGGTATAAACGGTTTTTTATCAGTATTTCCGAACGCAACAGTAACAGGATGTTATTTCCATTACCAAAAAGCCTTATGGAAAAAATCTAAGGATTGTGGAGCATTCGCTACTGAAGAAGGCAGATTTTATACAAAATTATGTGCAAAACTAGCTTTGTTACCTAAACAATACGTACCGGAGGCATACTTAGAAATATCTCACTCTGCCTCAGATTCAAACGAGATAAGGTTATTTCATAATTATTTTGTAAATTTTTGGATGCAAAAGATCACTAGCAATTTATTTTGTGTTGATGAAGATAATTTCCCACAAATAATGCCGTAGAAGGTTGGAACAACAGAATTAACCATAGATTAAAGAAAAAAGGTTCATTGTATTTATTTGTAAAAAAGATGAGAGAAGAAGCACTACACCAGGATATAAGAATAAAATTTTTTTTTTTACATTCCAACCAAACGCACCGCCGACGAACTACAGAATTAAATAAATTTACAAAAGAAAAGGAGATAGTACAGGATTTTGTAGATAAAAAAATAACTGTTGTGGAGTGTCTGAGTAGGCTATGTGAAGTATAATTTTATTAATGATTTATTTTCTCTAAGGAGAATACTTGGTTATTAAATCTTAAAAAATGTTTTAACAAGAAATAAATTTAGTTACTTACATTATTGTTACTTTGGTTTTTATTAAAATTCAGTTTGACTGTACAATGACAAGTTTGGAAGATGACGAATCTAATATATGACTAGTTTGGAATATGACTAGTTTGGAAAGTGTCGTGTTTGGAAGATGACCAATTTGGAATATGACGAATCAGGAACAAATCGTTTTTAAATGTATCCATTTTCTTTTTTTTTATTTGATTTCTTGAAGAAAAAATCTTGTTAGGGTGTCTGAGCTTTGCATTATACCAAAAATAACGTTGTTTATAGATAAAATGAATCCCTATTTTCCTTGGTCACGGGGTAACTAGACAACGACTTCGTTCATATTTTTTTTAGTTTTCTAATATTCAGTTCAAGGTAAGTACATAAAAAGAAATAAAAAATGATGAAAAAAATTGCCACAAGTTGTTGTATGAAACACCGTCAGTTTTGAAGTGACATCTATGAAATTTCGTATTTGACTGTATGGTTTAAATCAAAGAAACTCGTGTTTCAGCATTTTTGAAATATCAACCCCTAACAGGGTAAAATGGGCGTTGCTATTTTGCATAAAACTTCGACAGTTTTATAGTTAGATCTGTGAAATTCAAAAGTTTCAATGTTTTTGGAAAATCAACCCCTAAGGAGGTTAAATACATGTTGCAAGTTTATATGGAACTCCGTCAGTTTGAAGTTAAATCTGTGAAATTTAGTTTTCTAATATTTTGTTCAAGGTTCTTACGTAAAAAGAAATAGAAAATAATGAAAAAAAATCGCCACAAGTTGTTGTATGAAACACCGTCAGTTTTGAAGTGAGATCTATAAAATTTCGTATTTGACTTATATTTAAATCAAAGAAACTCGTGTTTCAGCATTTTTGAAATATCAACCCCTAAGAGGGTAAAATGGTGGTTGCTATTTTACATGAAACTTCGACAGTTTTAAAGTTAGATCTGTGAAATTCAAAAGTTTCAGCGTTTTTGGAAAATCAACCCCTAAGAGGGTAAAACAGTGGCTGCAACTTTTTATGAAAGTACGTCAGTTTAAAAGTTAGATCAGTGAAAATTTGTATTTGGCTTTGTGGCTATAAATACATAAACACGTGTTTCATTGTATTGATCGAAAATAACAAAATCAACCCCTAATGAGGTTCAAACACGCGGGCAAAGCCTCTAGCGACAGCTTGTCTATATCTATACTCTATACTAATATTATAAAGAGGAAAGTATTGATTGTTTGTTTGATAGTTTGTTTGTATTAAATAGGCTCCGAAACTACTGGATGGATTTGAAAAAATCATCGTTGTGAAGCTACACTAACCCCGGGTGACATAGGCTATTTTTTATCCCTGTATTCCCACGGGAACGGTAACTATGCGGGTGAAACAGCGAGGCGTCCGCTAGTTCTCAATATTCCTAAAACCGCTATTCCTGTCAATGAATGTCTACCTTTACAAAGAGTACACTTAACACGTAAACTGTTAACTTCAGCCGTTTCACTAACACTCTCGTTTTGTTGTTGCACATACGTAACTATATGTAAGACTGGGAGATTTTTTGTGTTCTTGGAAGCAAAAAATTGTTTAAAAATATTATTAAGTACCTATATTCAAAGTTTAACAAAAATATGTTATAAATTCAGGGGTTGTAAACATGATCTGTGTGATTGTACTTAATTTAATCAAATTAAAGTTACCTGCAATTTTGTGATATTTTTGACTACTTGTTTATTTACCTGTGCCATATATGTTGCATGCAATCTAACAATATTTGCTTAGCTCATGAAATTTCTTTTAGCACAATACAATGTATTTATTTAAAAAAACGATTTTTACAAAAATATCTTACCGATTTCAATCATGGTTGATTTTGGAGTTTCGCTGTCTCTCTCCAGAATTCACCATCAGATCGAAAAACAAGAATTTTGAAAATCCGAGTTATACCTACATAAAAAAATATCGGAATTAAGACATATTCAATTAAATATTTCTTTTAATACCTACTTAACTGAATATGTCGTATAAATGATACCTTCTTCCTTTTGTATTCTTTCTTCTTTGAAATAAGAAAAAACAAGTTTTTTATAAGTTAATACGTAAACAAGGGGACAGGAAACAGTTACGCTAGTTACAAGGGGTGTCACGTATTCCTTACTACACGCTCTTTCTTACCGAACTCGTGTGAGGGCGCGTGTGTAGCATATATAACTTGAAATATGCCTTGGTACAGATGCAAACTTTAAGCGTCTAATGTATGTTTTACACACTGCTCTAAAAATGAATTGCGCATCCCTATTTTGCGTAGAGGGTTAAAAAGACAACTGCCACTCAAGGTTAATCATTGTGTTTCAGGGAACTTTTCAAATATACAATTAACTAGCTGACCTGCGCAACTTTGTTGGGTCATTTTTTCCTCCGTTTTTGCATAATTTTTCATTGATACTCCGCTCCTATTAGTCGTAGCGTGATGTTGTATAGCCTATGGTACTCACAAATAATGTGGCTTTCGGTCCAGAGATTACCTACAACGTCACAAACTCACAACATCATAAACTTGGAAACTTTACCTCTTTATATACAACGTCATTTCGGCTCATAACGGCAAGTTTTAAATATTTTCATTTTCTCTTTTTATATGATTTTGTGAAGTAAAAATCTTTTTTGGGTGTCTGAGCTTGGGACTATACCTAAAATGACCTTGTATAGTATAGAGATGAACACAAAATACATTTAGACGCCGAACACCAATTTGTAAACCACAAAATGTAGTGAAGTAATTTTTATAGGCATTTCTTGCCAATTACTTTACAAATACAATAATTACATTTTTGAAAGATAGAAAAATTTGAAGTCCAGACCCAGGAATCGAACTTGAGACTTCCGTAGCCAACCCGGGGCCAGAAGCGAACACGCGAGCATCAAGGGATAGAAAAATTTGAGGTCTAGTAACATAGTCCAGATAGGTGGTTAGCTTTTGGCCCCTGTTTGGCTACGGAAGTCTCGGGTTCGATTCCTGGGTCTGGACTTTAAATTTTTATCTTTCAAAAATGCAATTATTGGTGCACCGGTGCGTGATTGACAATTCGACGGCTGAAGTTGTACCTACCATCGTTCAATTATAGTTAGTTACAGGTAGATACAGGACAATGCAGATGGAAAATTAGCTGGAGACGGAGGCGGTTTGCGTTCTACAACCGCACAGCACCCAATATTACTCAGCACCAGTTCCCGTAATGCATTTATTAATTTTATTGGAACGTAGTTCCTTACCGTGATATCATTTGTTTGCGAGGCTGAGAGGCTAGACGAAAAAATGGTAACATTTTGACATGGATTAATAATTTATTATTTATGATTATGTCAAGCTGGATAAGGGAGGTTGTGTTTTAAAGGTTGTTTGTATTTTTGTAAAAGTTTGTAATGTTTATCTTACCTATGTTAAACTGGCTGTGTGATAATATGTGTGAATAATCTTAAATTTATTTTAATTTTTAATGTTTTATGTTCTGCCACATTTTTTTAAACATTTGTTAGTAAAAACCCAAACAAGATATAGCAAAAGGAATTATGTACCAACCGTCTCTCTCTTTTATAGGGTTCCGTAACCAAAATGAAAAAAAAATATATATTTAGGGTTCCGTAGCCAAAATGGCAAAAACGAAAAAACTAGAGTTTCGTCATGTATGTCACAGGGGGATGACATTTGGAGTATCTTATTTAAGCCGTTACTTAGTTGGATAATTCATTAACAAAAATAAATATTTCTAGGAGATGAGGCACTCAATACATGTAACAGGAACTGGAAATAAATAATCAGCAAACATCTACGTGGGTGCTGCTAATTTTTGTTAGAGCCAAGGTCGTCGTCGTCGCCCCCGCCCCTCCCCGCCAGCGAAATGGTTAATGTTGGGTATGTGAAAAAAATCACGGTAGTGGTATACATAATGAAATTAAAAGGAAAACTATGCCTACACAGCGAAGTAAGCCTTACAACGATGAGAAGTAACAAAACTTTCGTACAGATTCCATTGAAAAATACTTAGGTTTATATGTATAACGTTGTTAGTAATATGAAACAAAATTAACAGAAAATCTACTTCTGAAGCCGCATTATTCGGATGGGGGACTACGGAACCCAACATTGTGCGTGCCCCGACATACACTTGCCCGGTTTTTTTAATTTTAATCTATGTGTACGTCTTTTCCTGCATCTGTATAGGATCTATCTAAATGAATTCTAAAATTAACTTCAATTTTAGCTGTACTTTTATCTACTAACTACTACAAATAATAATATCATTTCGTCAATAGTATGGTTCAACCATTCCTTAATTTACAGTGTGAAAGTCAGAGGCGGACACTTCTTTGGATGGGTAAAAATGTAATCACATTTCGTTTGCCCCAACTCTAGGGAAAGGAATTAAAGGAATTGAATCGCAACTGTTGCTAATCTTACTCTACCCCAATGTTGAAAAAAGTGGGCAACTAATTTATGAGGAATCCTCTATACTCTATACCGGTCTCCTAACTCATGTCGGTTGCGGTAGTCAATCTCATTAGAGCCTAGCCAACTATACAGAAGGTATTATAGTTAACAAGGGTATGGGCAGACACAAGGGCACTCTCTATTCCTTCATTCTCATAGTCCGATGTGACGGAAATCCGACACGACCGGAGAGAGATAAGGCGCAGGCTTAACGTCCTTTCCAAGGCACGGAGGGGTGTGATAATGTTCAAAAACGGTCACCCATCTATGGACCGCCAGTGGTGAAGTTGCTTAACCTCGCAGATATTTCGATCTGCTCGGTCGCTACAGAGTCAGAGACCTCTCTAGGTATAACGAACTAATGCTTCATACAATATCCGTGCCTAGATTAAAACAGTAACGTAACTCGGTTCAGCATTTAAGGTAAATTCGCTAGACCGAGTAGACTAATGAGACCGCTTAGAAAATAATTAAAAGAAGAGGCAACTCGTACGATTCTTATCGCCGTTACCTACCTATTTTATGCAAAAGATAGTTATCATTTTTATATTGCTATTAGCCAAGATTTACGCGTAACTTACGCGTTGCATTATGTAAACAATTTGACACGGGAATAAATGCGTTTAAACTATAAATACTTAATATGACGCGTTATTCCCTTGTCAAATTGTTTACATTAGCCATGATATCGAAGCTCCCTAGCAGTCTTTCTAATTTGTCTCCTTATTGACCATCGTAGTGCATTTAATTTATTGCCACTTATTTTATAAATGTTATTGTTATTATTAATTCACACCGGAGGACGGGCAGCAGCGTCCTCTCCGTACATAAAGCCTAAGTGCGATCGCCAACCCGCTCGCCAAGCGTGGCAATTATGGCAATTACCCCCAGGAGCTATAATAATTAGGTTCTACTGGGGAGACCCGTGCCCAGCAGTGGGAGATCATATTGGTTATATTAACCCATATGCTGATTTTCATATATTATTATTTTATGAAAATCAGCATACAAAGTGCTCAAAGTTAAATAAAACCAGCAAATAAATAAAAGCAGGAAGACTGGACTGTGAGTAACACCTAGTGGCTTTATTGTAACAAAAGGTAGTCTACAAAAAATATTTTTAGACTGAAACAAATTTATGAAGAGGTACATAATGGATTTCTCGATGAAGCTTATTGTAAAAGTTTCTCACTAAATAATCCCGATAAAGTAATAATGAAGAACCTTACAAGGTTTCGCTTTGAAGTAAAGCTTTGTTCTAATTTACTATTGAATGAATTCTAGTTCATAATAAAATTTGAAAAGTTTTTTTTTATTAATTTGAAGCAGCTGCCGAACCCACAATAACGATGCAATAAATATCTTAAGTCAACTCACACAAGGTAACCAGCCAACTGATAAATTATACTTCTACGTATACATAAAACAAAGTCGGCTTACTTATTTTTTATTGATTTGGTGGATTTTTCTTCTTCTGCAATACCTATTACAATATTAGTAAAAAACCGGGCAAGAGCATGACGAATCTTGCTTAGTGTAGGGTTCCGCAGCCTCGAACAATGCATATGTAAAGCGTATGTTCATGGCACTTACTACCTTTTGTTGAGAAACGCAGTTTTTTGGCAATAACTCAATGACGGTATATCCGATCTTATTAAGCTCTATCTTTGTTATTTATCCATAATGGGGGGGGGGTACGATTTATGCAACTTTCGGAGCGATCAGTCAATCTAAAAAGTTTCTTGAAAACCTTAAAATGTTTTTAAAAGAGCTGTCGAATGAAGTGCCACACGTAAATTTTTGCTGAAAAATATTTTTTTCAGCTTCTGTTACATGTATGGAGTGCCCCCCCCCCCCCCCAAATATGTATTTATTATTTAGTAGCGGCAACTGCAAGACACCTTTTTATTAAATTTGATTCAGATTCACTAAGTAGTCTTTGAGTAAAATGCCTGTGACATACAGACGGACAGACAGACTGACGGACATGACGAAACTATAAGGGTTCCGTTTTTGCCATTTTGGCTACGGAACCCTAAAAATCACGAAAGAAAATATTTTGTGGTTTGAAATTTACCTAGTAAGAGTAGTAAAGCTGGAGCTAGTAGCTAGTAAAAGTAAAGCTGGAGCTCGGTTATACAGATTTATACTTACAGTCGACTATAGGTATAATAATGAGCCCGCGCATGATACTTACGCGAACCTACAATTCGCGCCACAAAAGTTTGCGTTTGTGAAGTTGTATTTCAATGTAGTTAAGTGCAGGGACCTCATTCCCAGCCCGTTCCTTCATCCCCTCCGATACCTTAATTCGAGTTGAGCGCAGCTTACGCGCCAACATCAGACACGTAAACTTAGCTGGCGACATGTGTACGTCAAATGCCTACTGTTAAGTCCTGACAGATAACAGCGGGGACCACTGAAACAACTGCTTCCAGAATGCACACTGATTTATTTGAAATAAGGAACATACGCGCGGCTCACGAGCTCGCGCAGATGTTGTGTATGTGTTTGTAAGTGACCACGCAGTCACTTACACACACATACACAACATCTACAAAGTAATTTGTAGGCATTTGAAGTAAGTAATCGAATATGCTATACCATATCGTCGGTCCTTAGGTTTCTAAGCTTTCTCGATTATGATAATACTAGCTGTGCCCCGCGGTGTTAACCGCGATTTATTAGCCTATGTGTTAATCCAGGGTGTCAGCTAACTCCATACCAAATTTTATTAAAATCGCTCCAGCCGTTTAGACGTGAAGAAGTAACAAACATACACACTCACATAATCACAAACTTTCCCCTTTATAATATTAGTGTGATCAGCTTGATGGCTTTCGACAGTGATAGAACGCCCATCGAGTTCCATCACTCTTTCTTGATTCTCTCAACTCAATCCCTTTATGAAGTGAAAACATTCTGCAAATAACATAGTACCTACTGATTACATTAACTCAGGTTAACTTATGTCCAAAAGTGATATGATAATATGATATTCCTTAATCCCTTGGAGATTTTCGTTTTTCTTTATTAAAAAGACGACTCCCGCAGTAGGGTACAAGCCCTGTGTCGCGGGGGACTTTACACACATACAATTCACAAACACAAATTACACCCAGACCCAGAACAACACTTTGTGGATTACACAAAGTGGTGTCCCGTGTGGGAATGAAACCCACGACTTCTTGCGTAGCAGTCGGACACACTCACACCGCGCCACAAAAGCAGTCCAGTCCAATGTAGTTATGTGAAATAGAAAGTATATGTACTCTATTGTCTCTTTTTATTCAATGCAAATAATTGACTCAGAAATATTACCCAAAGAAATAGTCATAGCAATAACATTTTGAGAACACAAACACTTCATAAAGGCTAAAGAAATTCAATTCATTTTTTTGCGACACACGCTGTTTTCCTTTGTAGAGTAAGGCTGTGGTCTCTTAACATTATAAACAGCGATTTATATTTTGTATATCAATCATCAACTTCTATGGGTCCACGGCTGGACATAGACCTCTCACAATTTACGCGACACCTGGTCTTCCGGTCTCGCCATCCATTCCATCCATTCTTTAAGTCGTCAGTTTATTTGACTTGAGGTTGTCCTATCTTACTTTTACAGAGCCGGGTCTGGGTCTTCAGTTTAGAACTTGTTGTTGAATATTTAAGAAATTGTATAAACCTAATTTATACAATTTCTCTTATTCTCTATTCACTTAAAAAGCTAAAAATACTACACATTTATCGTGATGTAATTTTTTGTACTTAATGCCAAATTGACAAAGTAATAGATAAAACTGGAGAAAAGAACGGGGCAATAAAAACTTCAACACTTTTTACAAATTGTTAACTGCTGCCACAAGGCTGCCACTAATAAATTAAACACCGTGATAACTAGAGATCTCATTATCATTTTATTTAAGGTACTAGGTAATTCGTTTTATCATCAAATGCTTCGACTTTACAAATTCTTACCATTCCTACGGTAATGCAACTACTGAACTATACCTTCATCGGGCAATTTTTCTTGTGTCATAATAAAGACCTCAACTTAGCCCTTTTAAAAACCATCTTAGTTGATTGAGTAGTGGGTTTCCGTCTTTAATAACCAATGTTTTTTTTTTATGAGCGGGGCAATAGGCGGCTCACAGACATAGCAAATGGAAGGGAGACATGGAACATCGACGTTCACATCTGAGAACCAGATGGGAGAGATTTTTTATCAAATTTTATTTATCTATAAACACGACTATCATGGCTTGTTAATCGATAAATGTTCATAGCGATGTTTTTTTTCGATTTTGAAACTTGAAGGCATGTTAATAATCTATACTAATATTATAAAGCTGAAGAGGTAATTTGTTTGTTTGTTTGAACGCAGTAATCCCAGGAACTACTGTCCGAATTGAAAAATTATTTCACTGTTGGATAGCCTATTTATCGAGGAAGGCTATAGGCTATATAATATCACGCTACGACTAATAGGAGCGAAGCAGCAATGAGAAATATTGCGAAATCGGGGAAAATTTACGCATACGAAGTTGCGCTGGACAGCTAGTATTCCATAAACGAATTTTTGTAGGCAAGCCTATGCGATTATTTACGTTTTTAAATTATCTTTCTTTCAATACCTACCAACTGTTACTGGTTATCAGATCGGTATAATTCCCTAATTTGACTTATCTGTTCATACCTTGGCAGCTAGCCATGGACATAAATCAGTTGGTAAACCTACTAAAACATAATCTCCATGTTAAAAACTATCAGTTGAAACTAAATTTGTTCGGTTAACAAAAGAGTGAGGGTTATAAAAAATAATAAAAAAAGCCATGAACACTTTTCGATAGGCAAGTTATCATAGGCAGTTCATAAATCAATAAAATTTGATACAAAATTTGTCTCTTAAGGTTATCAGATGGCTGAAGTTCGTTCGAAGCGTCTCTTAACCTAAGATGCGTTGCTGGCCTTTTTTATTAGATTTTTAAAACTGTTAGTTAATAAGAACACTATATCTAAATGTAAAGGTGACTATTCAAAATTATTTAAAATTTGTAAAGTTCTGCCAGTAAGATTAAAACATAAATATTTGTTAGCCATCAATAACTATGATACACAGGCGCCTAACTTAACTTTAATTAATCATGGTGTTGGCACTCGCTCTATGTCCGCAGGCAAATTTGAAGTACCTAAGGTGAATAATTATTTTAGATAGAACGCTTAAAAAACGATTACCCTATTTTCTAAACAGCCTGCCTCAGGACATTCGACGAGAGAAAGTTAAAAATAACTTTAAATCTACTTACATTCTTACTTTCAACTATTGTTATATAAGCTTTTCTATGTACCTACCTACTCATATAAAATGAGATAAGTAAAAAAAAATTGAGACTCATTAGATCCCACAGACAAACTGTGTAAACAGTTTTGTGGGACAATGGTATTGTATATATTTATAATGCATGTTTAATAATATTCAATAAAAAAAAAAAAAAGTAGGCTCTCAATGTTAGATGAACTCGCTCGCAGTGCCACCTGTCTTCATTTATGCACCCCGAGGGTTTTCAATATTAGAATACGCTTCGCGAGGAATATTTGGGCGATACAAGACGAAATTTGACTGAGATGTACACACGTACAAGCCGTTTCCTTATTTAAAATATGCTCTGTTTCATAAAACAATTGTGAGATATTGAAAGGTCTTTTTAACTGGCTTCAAAAATATGGTTTTCTGTTTGACCTGTGTGTATATTCGCGTTGTCTTAGATAATACTAGCTGTCCCGCGCAACTTCGTATGCGTAAATTTTCCCCATTTTTGCAACATTTCTCGTCGCTGCTTCGCTCCTATTAGTCGTAGCGCAATGTTATATAGCCTATAGCCTTCCTCGATAAATGGGCTTTCCAACAAAAACAATAATTTTTCAAATCGGACCAGTAGTTTCTGAGATTAGCGCGTTTAAACAAACAAACAAACAAACTCTTCCGCTTTATAATATTATTAGTATAGATGACACCAGAGCTTTAAACTCAAACATACAAACAAGTCAGGGAAATTTCGAGTTGTCTATTCGGTGATGTCCTTGACCTTTTGTCTCCCATTTGGAGTAGCTCCATTTTTCTTAAATTAAAAAAGTTATATCTTGTTAAAGTGTACAAGAGTAGGGTTTTGATAATTTTATATTAAGGTACGACCTAAAGGATCTGTAGCCATCTTGGACTTGTACCCACGGTCACAATATCGCTCTGGCACAGCGCATTTTTTGCAAAAAGGTGAAATTGTTTAGATTGTAATTGATGATTTGTTTATTGTGTAAAAAATAAATACTTTTTCTTTCTTTCTTCTTTCACATACCTTTTTTTTTTAGCGTGTGTCAAAATCCCCACTGATCCCAACCTGTCGATAATCAACCCCTAATAGGATAGAATAGGGAATAAAATAGGGAGTACAAGGAGGTAAAATCAAACCGCGGGCGACAGCTTGTTAATATATAGGTATCTATCGGGTATTTTTGTTATTAAATATCGGGTATTAATCGCGTGAATTATTACCTATTTAAAGGTGCGAACCTATTTCTTTTACCCGACATTTCGATCGAATTGCACCAATCGTAATCTCGACCTCACGGATCGACTAATAACAAATTATTGTTATTAGTCGACTCGTTAGGCCGAGACTACGATACGGGTCTAGTTAGTAGATATTATATTAATAACACTAACTAGAACGTTCAAGAAGTTGATGATACAAGTGTGCTAGTTACAGAATTTGTATTTAAAATAACATGAATTGCCTACAATTACATCACAACGCTATGTCATAAACGGATAACTGTAAACGCATTATTGCCGAATCAAATTATCATTTGAATACCGCAAACGATGTAGGTCTGTTTTGCATTTGACGTTAGTATCTACTGACAAGCTAACATATTCTATGACGCTAAACCGAATCGAAGCACTAAGTTATTACTAGAAGAGCCTATAACCAAATAGAACGTTATCTCAGTGTTTTATTTACAACTTGCGGCCCACTACAGGATATCTATACAATTATATGCGTATATCTATACTAATATTATAGCTGAAGTGTTTGTTTGTTTGAACGCGGTAATCTCAGGAACTACTGATCTGAATTGAAAAATTCTTTCACTGTTGAATAGCCCATTTATCGAGGAAGGCTATAAGTTATATAACATCACGCTACGACCTACAGGATAGGAGCAGCAATGAGAAATGTTGTAAAAACGGTGAAAATTAAGCAGACGAAGTTGCGCGAAAATAAATGCTCTGAATGATAGTCACAACCCCATCAAAATCAGTTTCGTAGTTTAGAACATCTAAGCGTACAGACTCTGGAAGCGACTTATTTTATACTACGTACTGTAAAGATGAGAAAGACTAGTCCAAATAAAATTGTAAGAGGATCAGTTAGACGGTGGGCTGACGACATAGTTGCAACAGCAGGGGGAGACTGGATAACCCTAGGCATAGATAATATAATACTATACTAGTAAATACAGAGAATTATGAAAGAAGAAAGAGGAGGCCTTTACCCAGACAGGGATCCACATTCATACTTAAAAGTAACTAACAACACTAACACTAGATTAATAAATACTAATACAACTAATAAACATTTCAAATGTTAACTTCTTTATCTATACTAATATTATAAAGCGGAAGAGTTTGTTTGTTTGTTTGCTTTGTTTGTTTGTTTGTTTGTTTAAACGCGCTAATCTCAGGAACTACTGGTCCGATTTATTGGATAGCCCATTTATCGAGGAAGGCTATAGGCTATATAACATCGCGCTACGACTAAAAGAAGCGGAGTAGCGACGTGAAATATTGCAAAAACGGGGAAAATTTACGCATACGAAGTTGCGCGGGACAGCTCTAGTCTAATTATAAACCTCAAGAGTTTGTTGTTTGTTTGAACGCTGTAATCTCAGAAACTACTGATCCGATTTGAAAAATTCTTTCTTTTTTATAAAAGGCTATAGGCTATATCACATGACGCTACGACCAACAGAAGCTGAGCAGCAATGAGAAGAGTTGCAAAAACGGGGAAAATGTACGCAGACAAAGTTGCGCGGGACATCTAGTGTGGAGTAAAATGGCTTTATTATTACTGTAAAGATAAAGAAGATTTAAGGTAAGGACCAACTGAGCCCACGTATGCAACGTGTGCAACACATTATGACATCTAGGTCCATATTCACTATCTTTTTTTTCGTTTTCGCGTCAAAACCGCGCTTCTAACTTTTTTTTTTTTTTTTTTTTTTTTAAAACAACTCCCGCAGTAGGGTACAAGCCCTGTGTCACGGGGGACTTTACAAACATACAAGTCACGGACACAAAGTACACCCAGACCCGGAACAACAATTTGTGGATCACACAAAGTGGTGTCCCGTGTGGGAATCGAACCCACGACCTCTTGCGTAGCAGTCGGACACACTCCCACCGCGCCACAGAGGCAGTCGCCTCTGTGGCGCGGTCGCCTCTGTGTGTGGGTAACTGTCAAAATCTTGTCATAATGGTTTAAAGAGAGCTACGCTTATATCTTTGATGATGATTTGCGCGCTGATATCTTTGAGCGCCCCGCGCATGCGCCACTTCTCGCGGGCTTGCCGCGAAAACGAAAAAAAACGGGCAAGAGCATGACGGACCATGCTCAGTGTAGGGTTCCGCAGCCTCAAACAATTGAATCAGCAGAAGAGCGTATGTTCACGGCATTTACGTTGAGAAACGCAATTTTTGGTAATAACTCATTGACGGTATAGCCCATCTTATTCGAAATAATTTAAGTTTAAAGTATTTATTAAGCGCTTTCTTTGTGATTTTTCCATATTTTTTGGTCACTTGGTTCAAAAGTTAAGGGGTCATGATTTATGCAACTTTTGGAGCGATTATTTCCAAATAATATTCAGTCGCACGTTATTTTTTGCTGAAAAAAAATCAGCTTCTGTTATAATAAAAATAAATATTTTTAGGGGGCACTCCATACATGTAGTATGGAGTGCCCCCCTCAAAAATATTTATTTTTATTACTTAGCTATCAAACTAAGTAGCGGCTACTACAAGACACCTTTAACCAAATTTCATCTCTGAGTAGTCTTTGAGTAAAATGCCTGTACCATACGGACGAACAGACAGACAGACGGACATGACGAAACTATTAAACTATACCGTTATTGCAATTTTGGCTACGGAACCCTAAAAAAAAACATAGTGAATAAGGACCCTAGAGTCTTGAATTTGTATGAAAACAGTTGAATCAAAAACATACTTAAGACACGCAACACTATCACACGCGTTACACGCTGATTTAACTGTTTTCATACAAATTCAAGAGTCTACAAGACGTCATAATGCATTATATACGATTGCCCTAACCTTTACTTTGCTCTTGGTTTTAGTTAAACCAGCTCTGACATACGTCCGTATGGTTTGAATCTCACCCATAGTACCAAACGTAAACAACCTTTAAACAAGGGGGTAAACGAGCGACCTACGATGGTTAAATTTATAAAACTAAAAAAAACCCGCCCACAAAGATTGAAACAAGATAACCTTAAATCAATCAGTCGGAGACATTCATGAATCCTCTGTGGCGCGGTGGGAGTGTATCCGACTGCCACGCAAGAGGTCGTGGGTTCGATCCCCACCCAGGATAAAACTTTGTGTGATGAGCACGATGATATATATTCTGTGTCTGGGTGTTATTTATCTATAATATGTATATATTTAGAAATATATAAGTATGTTTATCAGTTGTCTCGTTTCCATAGTACAAGCTCTGCTTAATTTGGGATTAGATAGCGTTGTGTGTCTCCTCCGCAGTCGGGTAAAAATGTTTGTAGAAAAAAAATGGTACAGTAAATCTTTAAATAAAAATGGTCTAAATTAAACTACATCTATGTTATACCGTTTAGAATTCAATCAAGCGGAAAAGCCAGTTTGGATTTTGCACGTTGCGGTTGGGTGTCGCCCACTGGCTCATTTCAATCTATACTAATAATATAAAGCGGAAGAGTTGGTTTGTTTATTGTTTTTTAAAGGTTTGTACCTTTAAATAATTCACGCGATTAAGTCCCGATATATATCTAGTTTGTTTGTTTGTTTAAACGCGCTAATCTCAGGAACTACTGGTCCGATTTGAAAAAATATTTTTCTCTTGGATAGCCCATTTATCAAGAAAGGCTATAGGCTGTATAACATCGCGCTACGACTAATAGAAGCGGAGCAGTAATGAGAAATGTTTAAAAAACGGGGAAAATTTACGCAGACGAAGTTGCGCGGGACAGCTAGTAGGAATTATATTTCGTACGGCGTCCCAGTGGACTCTTTTATAAACTAATCTCGTCCGACATCGCAATGGTTGTACAATTTATTGATTGTGTCACGGTTCTTCGACATTCGTTTCGTTCTCAATCACCGACAGAACAATTCACTTATAGGAGTTTCCATGGGTGAATCCAGAATTCTATTCGGGGTAGGACACGAGAGGCAAATAGCAGTGCTAGATCTAACATGCTTACGACGAGCCTGAAACCGGCCAAGTGAGTTGCATTCACGACGGGGGGGGGGGACCCCGTCCCTTCCCTAGATCCGCCTATGCGTGTTCCGTCGACATCGACGAAACGAATGTCGGAGAACTGTGATATAATACATCATTTCTACATCGCCCTAAGGTAGACTAGATGAAAACTCTATTTCTCTATTTTGATTATACCCTGAGTCTACCCGTGACCACGGCCGTTGCAATACGGTCGAAACGTCGGGCAATAAACAAGGTATTTTACCTTAAATTATTCACGCGATTAAGACCCGTAATATATATATATATATATATTCATAATACCCTGAATGAGTTTTCACCACCTTTAAAAACATTTCTCATACGAGATTAGGGGCTTAACCCCTAATCTCGTATGAGAAATGTTTTTAATTAGCACAACTCATCTTCAATAAATAATGAATGTAACACTCCTTGTGTACAACCATCAAATCTCAAAGACCATACGTGTTTAATAATGAAAAGAAAATAAGGTAAAAAGGCTCAACTTCCATCCAAATGGGAGCTAAACACGCATAAAGCATTCATAAGTTTTTAAGAATGTTCTTGAATTTATAAGAAGCTGTTCCGAATTTCAAAGTAGAATATTGTCAAAAATTTCGGTGCGGTGTAAGATTATAAATCTCTTTGTAATACAAAATTTGATACCTTGCGTTCAACTCCAAGCCCGATGGGATTTGGAAATGTTTTTGACAAAGAGACGCCAAGTGAAGCAGTTTGGGCATTGAAGTGGGCGACTTTGTACTGTAATTAACAATATTTTTGAGTCTATCGTGCGTAATTGGACTAATGACTCTTTGTCGAGTAGTCCTACTACTACTAGACTAATCGAGTAGTCCTACTACTACTAGACTAGTTGAGTAGTCTTACTATTACTAGACTAGTCGAGTAGTCCTACTACTACTAGACTAGTCGAGTAGTCCTACTATTACTAGACTAGTCGAGTAGTCCTACTACTACTAGACTAGTCGAGTAGTCCTACTACTACTAGACCAGTCGAGTAGTCCTACTACTACTAGACCAGTCGAGTAGTCCTACTACTACTAGACCAGTCGAGTAGTCCTACTACTACTAGACCAGTCGAGTAGTCCTACTACTACTAGACCAGTCGAGTAGTCCTACTACTACTAGACTAGTCGAGTAGTCCTACTACTACTAGACTAGTTAAGTAGTCTTACTATTACTAGACTAGTCGAGTAGTCCTACTACTACTAGACTAGTCGAGTAGTCCTACTATTACTAGACTAGTCGAGTAGTCCTACTACTTCTAGACTAGTCGAGTAGTCCTACTATTACTAGACCAGTCGAGTAGTCCTACTACTACTAGACCAGTCGAGTAGTCCTACTACTACTAGACCAGTCGAGTAGTCCTACTACTACTAGACCAGTCGAGTAGTCCTACTACTACTAGACCAGTCGAGTAGTCCTACTACTACTAGACTAGTAGGACTGCTCGACAACGAGTTTTTAGTCCAATTACGCACTATAGCCTACCTACCTATTTACTAGTACCTATATTTTTCCAGCTTCCACTTCTTGTCTAGAGCTTTCTTGAAAGAAAGTAATAAATACCATTGAGTTACTTTTAAATGCATATAATAGATAACTCGTGCTCATGACGCAAATATTTATTCTCGAAGAAAATAGAATCGAACCTGAAACGAGTCAGAGTCGTGAGTCCAAGCCAAAAGAAAAGAATCGAAGGCCTTCGTACTTCTGCTGTAGGTATCTCGAATATCCCGTTCTGAAAGAGTTAATTAAATAATAACGTCAATTTTCATCTATTGCATTCAATGGATTGTTATATTTCTCAACTAAGTAGCGAACTTAGTTACTACTTAGTTTATTCTCAGTGAAGCTTCTGAAGTGTGAACTGAATAACGAAAAAGGAATTAAAAGTGCGTTTAGTTAAAAGATCTCAATCCATTAAAGAACATTTGAAGGCCAACCTTTTTATTGCCCGACGTTTCGACCTTATTGCAACGGCCTATCTTTTCTTATCTTTTTCTTTTTTATAAAAAGATAACTACCAATGTAGGATTGTGGTCCCACATTACTAGGAAGCCTGTTAACCCCTCCTGCTAAGCTCTATGGCGTTCACGTCGGTAGTATAATGGCCAGGATTCGAACCCACGACCTCAGGATTGCGAGACCGATGCCTTAGCCATTAGGCTACCGCCGCTTTATAATGTGTACAAATCTCGAAAGTTTATCTAAATCAATTTTGATTTCATATAATTTTTTTCACGTAGGCTTAATATAAAGGTATTATGCCGCTGTTTTCGAAGCCTCATTGTCAAACTTCTCAATTTTGTCAAAGAACTGTTTTGTATTCACAAAACGCAGGGACTTTTATTATATAAACTTATACGGCCGGCTAATGCCGATACTTGACACAAAGTTTTACCAAATTTTGACGCCAAACTTTTTACACATTTTGGAAACTTTTTACTTGGTAATGGATCTCAATAGTAGGTACAAAGTTTACGGCAAATTGATGTAGTTTGAAAAGTAATACCGTTGTTTTTTTAAAGAGAATCTATACTAATATTAAAAAGCTGAAGAGTTTGTTTGTGTGTTTGAACGCGGTAATCTCAGGAACTACTGATCCGAATTGAAAAATTCTTTCACTGTTGCATAGCCCATTTATCGAGGAAGGTTAGGCTATATAACAGCATGCTACGACCAAAAGGAGTGGAGCAGCAATCAGAAATGTTGCAAAAACGAAGAAAATTTAGGCAGACGAAGTTGCGCGGGACAGCTAGTCTATATCTATACTTCTATAGGAGAGGAAAGATTGTATTGTTTGTTTGTATTGAATAGGCTCCGAAACTACTTGACGGATTTGAAAAATTCTTTCATCGTTGTGAAGCTACACTAACCCCGGGTGACATAAGCTATTATTTATCCCTGTATTCCCACGGGAACGGGAAATACGCGGGTAAAACCGCGAGGCGTCCGCTAGTGTTTTATATACGAGATCAATTTTATTAGATTATTGGTATATTTTATCGATATCAGCACAGACCGTCAGGCAGTTTACAACCTGTAACCACTCAAAATATACGTAAAAAGCTATAGTTTTAACACAATATCACTTCATTATATTTTAGGAAGTAAATTTACATTAAAGCTATTTTCGTACGACTAGGTTACTATGCATGAGGTTATGGGTTAGATTCTCGCCCAATTCACCACACATCCACATATTGTTGTCTAACTTAAAAAAAGAATACAACATACAAGTAACAGAAATTTAAAAAAAAACCCGTGACCACAGCCGTTGCAATACGGTCAAAACGTCGGGCATTAAACAAAGGTATTTAGCCTTAAAATAAAATATTTACGCGATTAAGACCCGTAGCTTATAAAATTCCATAAAGTAACAGAAAGGTGTGGTTAAATTTAAGTCATAACATACACATGATATAATAAGTGCTTGTGCCTGATTTTATCAAATCTAGACTACTCTTGACTTGACTGATCTAGTGGTTAGTGAACCTGACTGCTATGAGAGAGGAGGTAGGTTTGATTCCCCCACACCACTTTGTGTGATCCACAAAATGTTGTTCCGGTCTGTGTGTACATTGTATTCATAATGTATTTTTGTAAATTCCTAATGAATAATTTAAATAAGAATTGTCTTTTTAAAAGAAAGGCAAGACTTCTGTAGCTTACTGGTTCTGTAGAAATTAATCGAGTAGTCTTCCTGTTTAGGGTTCCGTAGCCAAAATGGCAAAAAACGGAACCCTTATAGTTTCGTCATGTCCGTCTGTCTGTCTGTCCGTATGTCATTTATATGCATTTTACTCAGAGACTACTCAATGAATATTGATGAAATTTGATGAAAAGGTGTCTTCTAGTGGCCGCTACTTAGTTTAATAGCTAAATAATAAAAATAAATATTTTTAGTGACTCCGTACATGTAACAGAAGCTGATTTTTTTTTTTCGGCTAACATCAACGTGTGGTACATCAGTCGACAGGTCTATAAAAAAATTATGAGGTTCCTAATAAACTGGTTTGCTTGAGTGAATATTTTTGAAAATAATCGATCCGAAAGTTGCATAAATTGTGCCCCTCCCCCCCCCTAACTTATGAACCGTGTGACCAAAATATATGAAAAAAATCACAAACGTAGCGCTCGCTACTTTAAACTAAAATTATTTTGGACATGATCGGATATATCGTCATTATGTTATAGCCGAAAAACTTAGCTTTTCTCAACAAAAGGGCGTAAGTACCATGAACATACGCTCTTCTGCTGATGCAATTATTCAAGGCTACGGAACCCTACACTGAGCATGGTCTGACATGCCCTTGCCCGGTTTTTACTCTTTCTGAAAGCTGAGGTCAAATTTCACCAATCAATGCTCACTTTAAATATAAATCAGCCTGATCAGTCAACCCAACCCAATCACAGAACCGGTAAAGAAAAATTACAGTCGTTTTTCGCTCCATCAAAGTTGAACAACGATATAAATCAGACTACCCACATATTTAATACACGCTCGATCGGACAGGATGCCACAAATTACTCTACCGGGTACCTACTGTCCGGTCCGGACATGAAGGTAATTAATTCAATAGCCACGAATTAAAACGACTGTCCCGATTGTTGTTAATTTATTTTCCAGACTTCGGATTTTACCAGAGATTGGATAAATAATTAAGTTTTGTTTTCAATTACGTAATTAAATCGTTGAGGGTAAAATAAAGCTTTTGTTCTGAGGGTGTAAAGCTAGTCACAGGAAAGTTTTTGGAATTTATAGAGCTACGAAATCCCTATGGTTAATTTGTCTTATGTACCCATTTAGAATAATATAAAATAAACTAATACTTGACAGCTCGCGTCAAATCCTGAATCGCGATATAGAAGTTTTCACAGCTGCTAACTATATATACAAGTTCCCAACGCTAACCGTTGGGCCGCGGCCCGCCAGGCATGATCACCTCGCCTGGTTGGAGGATCCTCCCTTTGTGTTGGAGGGATTCAACACCTTGCCCTCCACACGGTATGTACGTAGGTAATTTGGGCGCCTGGAACCTGTTCATCAGTGGAGCTGAAGGTGGTAGGGGATCAAAGGATATCTTAGTCTGAGGGGATTTTCGACTAAATATTTGTATCTATATTAGATAAAAAAGATAGGTAGGTATTATGAAAATATATATATTTATTACGGGTCTTAATCGCGTGAACAATTTAAGGTAAAATACCAGACACGGCTAGTCTACCCGTGAAACGGCCGTTGCAATACTGTCGAAACGTCGGGCAATAAACACCTTAGATTAGTCACGAGATTAAACCCCGGAATATATATACCTAGGTATATTTTCATAATGTGTACAAATCGCGAAAGTTTATTAACATTTATATGTAGGTATATCAAGCCTTGATAGTTTCCTATATAAACTGAAAACGAACCGCCAAGTGATTCTAGTTAATACATAATCTATGCAAATAAATCAAATTGAAGTTCTGTTTGTAATTTCAAAATAAGAGTCTTTTACTAAATGCATGTGAAAGTACTTAAGTTACTTATTACAAGAACACATTTTGTCTTTTTTCCGTTTAATCTCTAAAACGGCTTTTCGGATTTTAACAGAACTTTTACTGTTAGACAGCAGATGATGTAAGGAATAACTTAGACCTTGGACTTCATTATCACGCCAACGTCTATAGGGAAGGATCAGCATTGGAACTTAATGCAGATGAAGTCGCGGGCACACCTAGTTTTTCATAATAGTATTTATCCAAACCCCAAGCTCTAAAAACTGCAAATACACTAACTCTACCGATGAACGTCGTTGCTATTTAAATTGCAAACGTTTTCCGGCTATCTTCTCTATGATAGCCATATCATAGAGATGATAAGTGGAAAACGTTTGCAATCCAATAAGAAGTAGAGTTAAGAGCGGAATATGCAGTTTTCTGGCTATCATAGAGTTGATAGCCGGAAAACGTTGGCAATTTAAATAGCAACGATGTTCATCTGTACAGTTAAGAGCGGAATATGCAGTTTTCCGGCTATCAAAGAGATGATAGCCGGAAAACGTTTGCAATTTAAATAGCAACGATGTTCATCTGTAGAGTTAAGAGCGGAATATGCAGTTTTCCGGCTATCAAAGAGATGATAGCCGGAAAACGTTTGCAATTTAAATAGCAACGATGTTCATCTGTAGAGTTAAGAGCGGAATATGCAGTTTTCTGGCTATCATAGAGATGATACCCGGAAACCGTTTGCAATTTAAATAGCAACGATGTTCATCAGTAGAGTTAAGAGCGAAATATGCAGTTTTCCGGCTATCAAAGAGATGATACCCGGAAACCGTTTGCAATTTAAATAGCAACGATGTTCATCAGTAGAGTTAAGAGCGGAATATGCAGTTTTCCGGCTATCAAAGAGATGATAGCCGGAAAACGTTTGCAATTTAAATAGCAACGATGTTCATCTGTAGAGGTAAGATATGGAATAGTTTATAGAGCAGTTTATAGAGCTTGGGGTAAGAAAGCAAGGAAGATACTCTTTTTGTAGTACACAATTTCCCGGACGCTTCCGGGAAATTGTGTACTACAAAAATAATATCTTCCTTACTTTCTTGTACATACAATACGCCCATGTATATTAATTCCGAATCAAAATGTACTTTAGGGTTATAGCATACGTTAACTCGAAGCATCTCCCAAAGATCCAGATATTTACGCAGCAAAATCACATGGCTGGTGGCCCGTGTTGCTCTATGCAAAATCATATCAATCAAGCGGCAGTAGCTTAATGTCTAAGTCATTGGCCTCGCAATCGTGTGGTCGCGAGTTCGAATCCTATCCGTTATATTACCGACATGAACCCACTCCTAACACAAGCTATTGAGCTTAGCGGGAGGGGTTAACAGGATTAGTGTGTGTCCCTAGTAGGACCCACAATCCGACTATGCTAGTTATCTTTTTAAAAACAACGTCTAACCATAATTAGATATTTCACAACCAAAATAAAGTAGTCGTGTCTTAAATAAACATGAGCAACGTCCTCATCTATTAAAAGCACGTTTTTATGATTTCCACTAAATCCACAACGCTTTTCAGGTTTACTATTCATGGTTCGCACTTGGTTTTAATGAAAAGTGGGTCACGAATACATTTCAATTCAAGTTGGCTCACCTTTGTTCATTTTAACAGAATTTTAGCAGCTTATTGTATAAAAATGTAGTTTTAAATGCTGGGTCAAAATTGTAAATAATGTTCTTTAATTTTCATAGTAATTTAAGGATAGCATAAGTAATTTTCATTATAAGTCATTTTTTTTAATTAAATAAAAAACTCTTGCTGTAGAGTACAAGTCCGGTGTCGCGGGGGACTTTACAAACATTCAATTCACGGACACAAAGTACACCCAGACTCGCAACAATAATTTGTGGCTCACACAAAGCGGTGTCGCGTGTGAGAATCGAACCCACGACCTCTGGCTAGCAGTCAAGGTCACTAACCTCTAGACCAACGATATCGATATCGTTATAAATTTATAAAAGGTTTTAAAACAAAATTAAAGGTTAATACTTATTGATAATCAAAACTAACCTATGTCACATAAGTATAAACGTTTTTACAGACTGAAGTAGATGGTTTTATGAAGTGAGCAATGATGATATATGCAACATATTTTGATCGTTGCAATTTTCATAAAAAATGTACACAATAATTTCCGAAAAAATCTTAAAACAAACTTTGTCCAGATAGAAAGAAAAAAGAAATCAGTGACACCAGTCGAGCGGTTTCAAAACTTAGACATAGCCTACTTTAATACAGCTCCTCGCAAGCAAAGGCAGGACAAGAAAAACTAGTAAATATTAACAGGACAAGAAAAACTAGTATTAACAATTCAATGACCTTTATTTACATAAAACCAGTTGATGAACCAGTCTTCCTTTCAGTAAAGTTTAATATTTGTGGTTTGCTGAGAAGTTTGACTTGTCTGCGGCCGCTGATGTTGCACCAGCAGATTGGTATTTGCCTAAAGAAGCTAAGCCGTTAGCCTGAAAGAATAGAAAGCTGGGATTAGGAATTAGAAAAAACAAGGATCATAGGTCTAAAATTATGCAAGAGACAATGGTCGGTTATATATTAAACTAGCTGTCCCGCGCAATTTCGTCTGCATTTCTCGTTGCTGCTCCGCTCCTATTGGTCGTAGCCTGATGTTATATAGACTATAGTCTCGACAAATGGGCTATCCAACAGTGAAGGATTTTTTCAATTCGAATCCGTAGTTACTGAGATTACCGCTTCAAACAAACAAACAAACAAACTCTTCAGCTTTATAATATTAGTGTTTAAAAAAATATATTGATCTGGATGTATGTAAGTTATGGGCGGGCCGTCTTGGTGCGGTGGTATTCGTTATTTTTTCGTAAAATAATGAAGCAAACACATTTTCTACTTTGTTTCAATTAAAGATCACGTAGTTGTGAAAATGGCGGCAAACTGACATGTCAATTTTTTCACAGTTCCATGTTTAATGTGTAAAATATACTTTAAATGCGTGATAACTGAATAAGAACAAGGCTTCGTAATTCAAAGAATAAAACTAAGTAAGAAAATAACTTAAAGCTGACGGATGCACAGAATATGCGAGCGATAATCCTCCCGAATTAATGAACAGAGGGAAGAGGAAAAAAAAGATCACTGTAGCAAGTGTAATTACTGGCAAAATTACCTATGAGTTAATGTCTCAGAGTGGAGAGCAAAAAACAAGGATTTCAATGTCACTAATGTTGTTATGGGCTGTCATTATCAATCATTTAATCAATTAGCCTGTTTAGGACTACTGCTAGACAAAGCCTCTCTTAATTCATGCTACAACACCAGATCCTTCGCCTTTGGCATCCAATTCATTCCAGCAGCCTTCTTTAGGGCGATGGTCCACCAGACTCAGGGTCCTCTTACCGCGACGTTTACCAAACCGCGGTCTCCACTTTAAGACTCGTTTGCTCCAGCGGCCATCGGTCCTTCGGCAAATATGGCCAGCCCTATTGCCACTTCAGCGTGTTTGTTTGGTTCTTTGTCGGATGATGTCGTTGCAAATTGTATCCTTCAAAGAGACTAAGCATAGCTCGCTTCATAGCCCGCTGCACATCTTTGAATTTGTAGAGTAGCCCAACATTAAGTATCCACATCTCGGCACCGTAGGTCATCACACGTAGGATACACTGATTGAATACTACACATTATCAGGAGGTTTTACCATAACACTCGCGATCTATACATCCATAGTAGAAGGTTAAGTATATAGTAAGCCTGGTTGATGGCTTTCAGGTCGGTCGTCGCTTGGAGTAAGAAGAAGTTAGAAGATTAAAAACGTGGATTCTTACCTTAGTCCGTTTTAGCAATTCCACTTGTGCCTTCGGAACATTCGTATCTTTGCCAGCCCAGGTCGTCCAGACAGAAGCCTGAAGTGCTCGTCCATAGCTGAAGGTTAACGCCCATGGTGCGTACAAGTTAACCTGGTTGATGGCGTTAAGGTTTGCTGTCGCTTGCTTCTCGGATTGACCCCCAGAGAGAAAGACCACGCCTGTTGGAAAAATAGCTTTTGTATCCATATTTTACATCATATTATTAAAATATATATATACCGTATTGCAACGGCCGTGGTCACGGGAAGACTCAGTCTTCCCGTGACCACGGCCGTTGCAATACGGTCGAAACGTCGGGCAATAAACAAGGTATTTTACCTTAAATTATTCACGCGATTAAGACCCGTAATATATATATTTTAATAATGTGTACAAATCGCGAAAGTTTATCAACATTTACATCATATTTACGATACAACATTAAATGTTACCGATGGACTGGATACTTCTAAAAATTAAAAAGATTGATTACATTAATAAGGGTTTAACAAGATTTATTAATCATGAAAAGATAATAAGTGATTATGTTTCCGGGATTATTTACCAAACAGTTGAACTGCTTTTAATAAGGACAGCTGAAGCTTAAGAAGATTACAAAGAATATGGCTGCTTTTGAACCATTCTAACCAATCGAAATCAAAAGAAAATTTTAAGGGTTTACCTGGCATAGCAGCAGGTACAGTTCTACGTAAAGCAGTAACTGTTGCTAATGCTATCTCTTGCGGAGTGTTCTTTGTTAAACTGGCTTGGCCAGGTGTCACCTGAAAAATAAAATTAATATTGTCATAACTTTTCACATCAGGAATTTCGAAGTTGGCGGAAACTGAAATGTCACAATTTTTACTGATCTACGTTTAATGTAGTTAAATGTAAAATCACCAGATTATTATGGAGGGAATACATCACCTATGCTCAATCTGTAAATCACAACGATTGCAGTTATAATGAAATTTCCTTTGAAGACAGTTTGGTACCGACTGAGCTCACTTGGTGCCAAACTGTCCTGAGGATGCCTCGTGATAAAGGCGATACCCGTGTCGAAGTTACATTTCGTGGAAGCGGAATGTTGCGAGTCAAGGGTCTGGAGTTGCCTACCACTCGACTTGGTGAGAGTACTTGTCACTAATTTTCTATGTTGTAGGTCTTCTTTTATGTTCGATCTGTAAATTTCCTTACTACTTCAATCGTGGTGATTCAGAGACGGTGGGTGGTGGGTTTCCTCCATAATAATATGTAATACTTAAGATGTCATTATGATCAGTTGTAAAATAAATATTTGATACTGGCAAAAAATTGTATAATCGGCTAAATTGCCATCAATATAAAAATAAGAAGATGAATTCTTCACAGCAGTGTATCTCAATGGATAGCCAACTGGCCAATAATGGACAACCTGTGTGCGAGTACTGAATACTAGCAACTGGATCTAGGGGGTGCAAACCCATGGTCAAAGCCATAACCGCCACGTTTAAGGGAATGAATATTTAAGTACTACACAAAATCCTATGTTTAAGGGTGCTAAATCCTATCAAGCTAAAATATACAAAAATGAAATGGGCATCCCCTGGGGTAAAACGAAATGCACCCTTACCCCCGTCGGGGTTTTCAAAGGTAAAAGGGCGCCATCATCAAGTTTTTGCCCCGCCTTAAAATACTTTTAAATCCAGCACTGAATACTAGTGAATGAACCTTCTGTATCACGCTCTCATGACAGTCCGATCGAGTGAAAAAACCAACGCGACAACTGAGAGATTGGGCTCTAATAAATACGTTTTCCTGAACTACAAACGTTATGTTGCCTTGCATGCCCTTAATGTCCCGTTTATAAAACCCAACGGGTATTTCTATGCAACAATAACAATAACAATAAACTTTATTTATAATAGCTACAATATTATATTCTTCTTGTTTAGTTTGAATAATAGGAATACTGATTATGCATAGTCACGAGCGTAGACCTCTTGAGGGAACAGAAAAATGAGGTTTGAAATATCGAAGCAATAACGGAGCGCAAAGATGGCGGCTTCAATGTGTACTTAAATTCCAGAATTGAATGTTTTATTGTCGTTATAAATTTGTATCATATTTAAAACAATATATTATTTCTAATAAATCTAGCTTTAATCTAACAAATCCTTTGTTACCACTGCCCTTCGGTTGCAGCTGAAAACCAGTGCTAGGTGCATTGCTTCTAGCATTGTGCTGAGCTGTGGACTATTTTGGCACTGTCAACTTCAATACTGTAATACTTGTCTATTGTGTTTACGTGTGTGCATATGTATGACTATTTGCCAATTTCTTTAAGTTAGTTAGTTTAAAAGTTTAGCCTGGGTAAGGTTTGTAGTAAAAATATAGGACATTTGGCAAGGAGGAAAAAATTATGGTACAGAATTGTAGACTCACTCAGGTGTTGAATCTAAGGTAGATCTACTTAAACAATAAAAACCCCATAAATAGAATGTTCCTTTCCACTATCCTATATTCTCCAAGAAATATTTAAGTCATATAATATTAAATCCTTTTGTAGATTCGGTAACTAAAACTTTTCTTCTGCCACAGGCTTGTACGAATATCTATGTTTTCAAACATAATAGAGCTTGACATTTTCGCAGAACGTGTATTAGGTACGGTCATGTTCAAACACGTATTTTCTTAGATATTTTTTTTGTATGTATCGGTACTAACCATGTTCGGTTTCAGCAGCGATCCTTCCAAGAAGACGTGGTGGTCATTCAACGCTTTGTACAGGGTAGCCAAAGCAATTTCTGTCACCTTTTGTGCTCTTACGATGTCATGATCCCCTGGTAACAGAAACATTATTAACTGTAGTTCTAAATCTCTCTCTCTTTATATATATGAAGTAGCAGTTTTTGTAAAATTAAATCCCCATCTTTTCACGAAGTGGTCAGAAGTAAACCTACGTAACCGGCGTAATGGTGAGCGATTATGTGTAGTGAAATCTCGTACTACATTAAAACATAATAGTATCTTTTGCATGGCACCAATAATCTTTAACAAAATACCAAACAATATTAAACAATTAAATATTAAACAGTTCAAACGTCAGCTAAAACTATACCTAATAGATAAAAGTTTCTACACTGTCACTGATTTCTTGACCGATTCGACATAATACTCGTATATTATTACTAGTGTGTACCTACCCCGGAACCGACAACCATGATTATGACATTTCGTATACCTATAATTTTTAAGCTTATGATATTAATTTTTAAATGTTCAATATAATTTTACAATATCCCTTTACTATGTGACTTGTGTTTATAATTTATAATTTAAATTTCTTCTAATTTAATTTTCCTATTTGACATGTCTTTATAATTTAATAATGATATTCTAAATGCTTTTGCTCTTTTTTTTTTTTTTTTTTTTTTATATACTTAATTTACTCTTATTTCTAAATGTAATAATGGTAATTTTATATTTATATTATGTTATTATTTAAATGTTCTATGCTAATTTTTGATATAATAAGATTTGTCATGCATGTCACTTACAACATTTACCATTGCCTGTTTGTATGCCTACAAGGGCAAAACATGTAGCACTTACAGAAAATTATCACCTTGCATGCAAGTTTTATATCTTGTATTGTATACTCATGTTTTATACAAAATAAAGAAATCTTTAATCTTTAATCTTAATCTTTAATCAGTGCAGCCCAGTAGTTCCTGAGATTATCGCATTCAAACAAACAAACAAACTCTTAGGGGTATGAAAAATAGATGTTAGCCGATTCTCATAGATACCGGATAAGCACAAAAAAATTCATCAAAATCGGTCAAGCCGTTTCGGAGGAGTATGGCAACGAAAACTGTGACACGAGAATTTTATATATTAGATATTAAACTACTAAACATTACACAATTATACACCTATAAAACATGCATGCTTGTCAGGAAAATAATACTTAAAGAAACACATTCACAACTCAATTTCAATAACAAATCACACCCATACACACTCGTGTGTACGACGACACAAATTACAACTACCAATACCCAGAACTGACTATGGAAAGAAGAATTTACTATAATAAATGTGCACAACTGTATAACAAATTGCCAGATGAGGTTACAAATAGTCAATCCTTACTTATGTATAAAAAGCGTTTATTAGAATATGTCACCAAGAATTGTTAATATACTTTTATACCGTAATATTGTAAACTAAAATTGATATAAGAACGCATTTTTTTTTTGTAAATATCAATGTAAGTGAACTGTATCTGTTCTTTTCGAGAATAAATAATCTTTAACCCGAAATCGCCAAGCAGTTAGCCCTTTTTTAGTTTTAAAATACCCATTGGAATAACTACCTACTCAAATGATACTGATGATGATGACAATCCGATGATCTCAAAATGATTTATGTTGTGATAGTGACTACATGAAATTTAATTATGCCTTATTTTTCTGCAGGTTGATACAATCCATGTCGCGAGGGACTTTACAAACAAACAAGTCACGAACACAAAGTACATCCAGGACCCATATTCGAAAAAAACAATTAGTGGATAAGAGAAGAGAAGGATTCCTGAGAAGGGTTAAAAATATTCTAAGGTAACCCGATACTATATGTCTATCTTGGTGGATACAGTGCTTTGTACCTAAAATATTAAGAAACTACAATTCAAAGGGAAACTGAAACGAATGGTGTTCTCAGGACACCCACTGGTGGATAAACTAAGGCTCGGATCTATAGAGCTTACTTTCGCTTAACTTAAGCTTAGCTTAGGTGTAACATTACAAAAAACATGACAAACCACGTGCGGTCAGCACGTGCTTTGTTGATAACAATTACACTTTGATGACAACGTTAACTTTGTTGATATATAATGTTCTGAGAGTATGCTAAGCTATGATTTCAATTTTCGAACCAAAAATTTCAACGGTCAACATTTGCTTTGTCAAGATATTCTTCAAGTTTTACTTCCTCCAAAATGTAGTATCGTTGGCGGTGGTGGTTGGTGATACTATTAATTAGTGGAATCACAGGGCAAAGAAATATCACAAGTGTGTGTGTGCTTCTTTTATTTGATATACAAGTGACTGTCTTCTATCAAAGTTACGACTACTTAGAACTACTTTACTAATGTCGTGTGTATCTACGACTGATGCTCGTCGTCAACTGCACGCTAAGCTTGAGCTACGCAAAAGTATGGTCTATAGTCTATATTTCAGCCTAAGTGATGTCTCGTGTAGGAATCGAACCCACATTATCTTGCGCAGCAGTGATACACTCTCACACTGTGCCACCGAGCCAATTAAATTGCATTTGATTTTTAACCTAATTCAATAAATATTTGCTTACAAAATTCTATTCACCATTTACAAAATAAGTTTATTGTCTCTAACTGGTAACAAGAAATAGCAGCGGCAAATTAAATACACAGTTTAAACATTTACCAACCCCTAAATGCGAAGCTGTAACCACAAAAACATTAGCGGTGGGAAACGCACAGAGTTAAAACTTGGATAAACAGTTCAAAGCCAGAGATAAACACGCTTTCAAATAGAGAAGTAAGTTGCAAAATAGTTTTTTAAATACATAAACAGTTTTTTATATAGCTCTAATTATATTTTTTCAAAAACTTTAAATATTAGCAAATCATTCAACGGCTCGGCAAGTTTTTTTTTTTAAGACGACTCCCGCATTAGGTTACTAGCCGCGGGGGTCTTTACAAACATACAAGTCACGAACACAAAGTACACCCAGTCTCGGAACAACAATTTGTGGACCAAACAAAGTGGTGTCCCATGTGGGAATCGAACCCACGACCTCTTGCGTAGCAGTCGGACACATTCCCACCGCGCCACAGAGGCAGTCTAGTTGTCCCGACAAACGCGATAGGTTCGCAGGTTTTGCCCACATGCAAGGCATCGTACCCTTACAAAGAATACGACACTCTCTACCGCGCTAGGTGGACATATTTGAGCGCACCGCGCATGCGTCATTTCGCACGGGCTTGTCACGACAACGAAATAAAGATAGTGAATAAGGATTCTGTTGTTTTTCTATCTGTGTATTCCTAACAAAACTTTATCGTTATGTCATTACGCGAGTCACAGCAGAAAAGCTTACTTGTTACTTTAGCAGTACTTTTTGTGTATTATTGTGTTTTGTTTTTCTGTCCATCTATTTTATCTGTGTTTGTTTGGTTTTCAAGGTTATTGAGGTTTCCCTTTGAGGTAGATTAAAGTATGCAGGGTGTTTAATTCACTTTTTATCGAACTTTTATCTACTTTTTAAGTACCATTGATAGGGATATCCAAGGGAAGGTAAAATGTAATAAAATAAAAAAACCCGCCTGCTTTAAAAAGATGCAAACAAGATCACCTTCATAATGTAATATCATGAATATATATATGTAATATCATAGTCGGAGGCATTTATGAATCTCTAAGAACTAAGTGTCGTTTATTCTTTTTAGTGGTTGTACGATGTAACCGATTTAACACCTAAATTTTATCACAAACAATTTTATCACAAATTAAAAAAATGAATGGTTGCTAATTGACTTTTTTAGTAAGTATTATATTCATAATCTTGTTATACCTTTTTGAAATGCTTACGATGAGCCCTTTAACTTGATACCCGTAAGGCCGCTAAGGCCGTATTCGTTTTATTTTTCACACCTCTTGATTTTGACACCTCACAGCCGCCATGTTTTTTTTCAAACGACACTTATCTAAGAATACTGACGTGGACAAGACATATTTAACGACTTGTGGTTTAAAAGATATGAAGTGATAAAGAATATCACATACATACACACAAGATACGCGCGAAAAACATAACCCTTCCTTGTTGTCGGGTAATTACACAAATCAATGGTACACAATGCCAATCAATCGATGTATGTTAATTATTCAGGAAGCACCAATTACTGTGATTAACAGAAACTTGACAATCAAACTATTAATTATTGTAATGGCGTACTGGATTTACGTGAACGGAATAATGAGTTAGGGGTCGTCTATAAGTCACGTTACGTTATGTACTTGGTAAGGTTTTAGATTACCACCCCCCCCCCCCCCTCCTCAACCCAAGTTCACGTGTATTTTTTTGGTACATTCATACGAGTGTCAGTCTCCAACGAAAGAAGGGTACAATTGGTCCAACACCGGTCAAGTGTGAGTCACTCACAAGATGGGGAGTGTAATTGATTCAATGGCGATCAAGTTTGAGGAATCACGATCCGAAAAAATACACGACATACCCCCTTGGTGATATTTCACGATTTTTTCCGAACCGAACAGCACCCCTAGAGAAATCGCATTCTATTCGATTAGAGTTTACGCTAATCGAATAGAATGACGTCGCTGCGCGCTCAACACTGAATTGTTAACATGATATTAGCAGTTGTCGTTCTGACGTCATTCTATCATATGACTCTAATCGAATAGAATGCCATTTATTTGGGGGCCCAGCACAATTGAAAGAAATAGTGTTATCGCAATGAAAAGTAACATTTTGTCTGTCCCCAAGCTTCAATCGACAACACACAATACACACATAAGCAGGTCGGATGGACACTACGATGCCACATTAAACTTACAACACCTTTTGCATCAGGGGTTAATTCTCAATAACTTATCTAACGTCAACTGTCAGTTTAAATACTAACTATAGTACCCAAAATGATATTTGCGCCGTCGATAAGTAGAAAACTTATTTTACACACAAATGTCAGTTTCGATACTAGGAGTTGATATTTTAACAGACGGTTAACAATAGATAAGTTATTGAGACCGGAAGTCAGAATGATTGACAGGATTTACATACATCTTCAAAAAGACGCGTGCTATTTGTACGACATCACTTACCATCCAACAAAACATCAGGCTCCACGATAGGCACTAGGCCTTCACTCTGGCAAATGGATGCATATCTCGCCAATACTTGAGCCATGTCATTTAGTGCCTGCACTGAAGGAGTTTGTTCTCCAATCTTGAGGGGACAACGCCATTTGGCGAAACGGCAACCTTGCTTCCTATATTCTGCGCAGCGTTTCCCTAGGTCATCCAAACCTGAAACCATAGACAAATTTTGTTAAAATTAATAATGGTTTCGTAACCGATGTCGGTTACGGCGGCTAATCCTATTAGAGACAAGCCAACTACGCAGGAGATATTATAGTGCACAAGTGTATGCGCAGACACAAGTGCACTCTCTATTCCTTCCCCACGTAGTTCGATGGGACGGAAATCCAATACGACTGCAGAGATATTAGGCGATATAAATTTATAAATACTAATGGATTAAAGAAGTCATTACTTTCGCTATATAATTTCTATGTTAGGCCGGTAATAATTTATATGCTACTAGCTGACCCGCGCAACTTCGTCTGCGTAAATTTTCCCCGTTTTTGCAACATATCTGATTGCTGCTTCGCTCCTTATTTCTCCACTATTTAATGGATGTTATTATACATATAAACCTTCCTCTTCAATCACTCTATCTATTAAAAAAACCGCATCATAATCCGTTGCGTATTTTTAAAGATTTAAGCATACATAGGGATATAGGGACAGAGAAAGCGACTTTGTTTTATACTATGTAGTGATTACTGAGCTGTGCTTTCATTTCTTCCTGGCCTAGAAGAGACAACGGAATTAGAACAATGTTCAGTGATATATCAGGGGAACTGATGGCTTTTTGAGGGGAGATGTCACATATTTTTCAACACAAGGAAGAAGGAGCTTGTTTTGAAAAATGTTTTAGTTCTGCTTACAAACTTGAATATACGAGTATGTTTTGGAAATTAACTGCATGAATGAATATTTTCTCGACTTTTCATACTCAAAGTACTCACAAATTGAGGAAGAACAGCAATATAATAAACATTTCTGCATAACATATCTAAACAAATGTATAAAGACAAAATCAATTAGATACAAACCTTGTGTAGTAACCTCATCAAGTGACAAGAATAAAGGCACAGCATCTCTGTCCAATTTGATTCCTGGAATGATGTTCTTCTTTCTAAGAACTTCAATGAAAGATGTGCCATCATCTGCCGTTTGGTATACAGTCTCGTTGAATAAGATTACAGCTGAAATGTGCTCTTCTAAGTTCTGAAATTAATGATAGTAGTGGTAATGTCTTTTATATCTACTGGTGGACTTACAAAACGGGTTAGACTTCTATAACCTTAATCAGTATACCTTTAATCAGCAAAAAATGTTTACTGCTTGCCCCCTGGCGAGTTACGTGGTTACATCAGTCTAAGTAGATACCAGAGTTAGGCAAAAAGTAATCTAACCAATAACTACGATTAATATTTGTAGTTAGTCATCACGGTCACTGATTACAAGAATAATAAAAAAATGTAGCAATATTTTTGAACTAAATCTGATTACTTTTAATCACTTTACATCATTGCATGATTACTTTTTTGTTGACTAGGTACTATTCCGGCCCGATGCAGGAGATTTTTTTGGGTGGGTTTTCGACTTGAGCCTGATTGGTTTTGGAGTTGCGGGGCTCATGGGGATGCCGAGGACAATTTTTAGGGGATTTCGTAATTTCGGGTTGGGGGGGGTGGTAAAATTGACTAAACGCCGGCCAAATGTGTACTGTGTACCTATCTTCTTGCAATTTCTGAAGGGAAGGGAGGAGTTATAGGCGAAAAACTGCGCTTCTCAACAAAAGGACGTAAGTGCCATGATGATACGCTGTTTTGCTAGTGCACTTTTTCAGATCGTATTTTTCTGTAGAGCATTTCTTTGTAGAAACAGCTGCGGAACTCTACACTGAGCATGGTCTAACATTCTCTTGCCCGGGTTTTGTCTTATTTAAACAAAATACATTTTCCAGAAATCCGGAACTCCATGATTATCATATCTTTTGTTGTAGGTGTTTTTAAACATTTCTTGCCGAAAAACTTTATCTAAAAAATGCAAAATTGAATTCAAAATGAATATCCTCGTTTACGTAGGCGTTAAATATTTAAAAGACCCTCTAGAGACATTACTCGAGGAATATTATTCATAGGACGTTTTGCACTTGGATATTAAAATTTGATGGAGAGCTTTATGTACTTACTTGCAGAGAAATAAAATGGAATTTATATACCCATTACTTATTATTCAAGATTGTACATAATCTATACTAATAATGAAAAGCTGAAGAGTTTGTTCGTTTGTTTGAACGCACCAATCACAGGAACTACTGGTCCGAATTGAAAAAATCTTTTTCTGTTAGGTAGCCCATTTATCGAGGAAGGCTATAGGCTATATAACATTACGCTAAGACCGATAGGAGCGGAGCAGTAATGAGAAATGTTGCAAAAAATGTACGCATACGAAGTTTCGCGGGACAACTAGTTACTAATATTATACATTCAGACGTTTAGATGGATGGATGGTTTTTTGTTATTTTTAAAGCATTTTTATGCTATTTTAATACATAAGTATAAAATTAAATGTACCTATGAATGAAAAAATCGTCTAAGGCAGGACTTAAACCCGCGACCTTAGGTGTACATTGGTTTTTAGGGGCCGTTATATAAATGTCTATACGTCTAATTGTACCTGGGCAAAGTTGTTACTTTGTCAAAATCAACAGCGGTCAAAATGTACGTAATGAATAATTGTTACAAAGTACAAATGGCAAATCATAAACATGACAAAATGTACAATTGACTAAATGAGTACCTACTTGTTATAAAAAAACAATGACAAATGAGCCTACACTAGGATTACCCTGTGTTACAGATGCATAGGCCTGCCATCAGATAGGTAAAATCAATAGATAGTTTGTATTATAATGTCAAGTAACTAGTTACTAGGTGTGTAAATACATCAACTCACTAGTCAATTCAATTGCGCATTGCTTCAAATCAATTGTAATGATTTTGAAACATACTATGTTTTGTCATCGTATGATTGTTCAATCAAGGAAGAGGTAGTGACACATTAACTTTATGTCGATTGCACATTTTGGCATTTAAGTATTCTGTCTTACAATCATTAAAGCATATTTTAACCAAATTATATGACGTAGTAGCAACATAGCCCAGGTACATACAATTAGAAGTAGGTATCTTATAAGTACCAGCCCTGTTTTTTAAAACATTGAAATTTGCGCAGAGATAGTCTAGAATAGCTACATCTATATATATGTCGGATAATTATTAAAACGCTAATTGATTTCCGTTGACCAAGTATCTGTTTTGATATAAGAAAGTATAGTATTGACTCATTTTAAAATAATGGCCGCCATGATGGCGTGACATTCATTTGACAATTACATTTGAAGTGCCGGTACTGGGGCAGTGAGTCTAATTCGGCAATCTTAATCGTGCGGTCGTAGCGACAACACGTCTACCGATAGACGTCGCTATTTTTATAGTCGTGTGTGCAAAGTGTTAGTGTGGTTATAGGATAGGGACAGTGATGCAGTGACATTTGTGTAATCGCAATGATTAGAACAGTAGGCGGACTTTACCTTCCTCGAGGTATCCGCGTTCATATGATCGATTACCATTTTCCATAATGTTAATTCGAATATTGAGCCATTAATAGCTCACAAGGTCACCCTGACACTTCGATATATGTATATATATATACATATATCGAAGTTTTTTTTATCCCGTAAAGTAAAATTATATCTATCTTTTTCAAAGTTTCGATTTTTTTGCGAAGGATTTTTTTTGAAAGAAGACCACTAGCACATCAGTGCAGTACTAGAAGTGTGTCGAGGAACTTTACATACATACCAGGGATGTTACGGAGCTTCGACTCTGACTTATATCAACATATTCGTCTTCTCCCACCACCTCCGACTCCTACGCCGATTCCGACGAACCAATTTTAAAACCTCCGACTCTGCCTTCGGTTTGTATAAAATCACCTCCGTAACATCCCTAATACATATAACTGCGACTGCCTCTGTGGCGAGGTGGGAGTATGTCCGACTGCTACGCAAGAGGTTTCGATTCCCATACGGGACACCAATTTGTGTGATCCACAAATTGTTGTTCCTAGTCTGGGTGTACTTTGTGTCCGTAACTTGTATGTTTGTAAAGTCCCCCGCGATACAGGGCTTCTAAACTATTGCCTTTTCAAAAAAAAATTAACATTCAACATTTTTCCGTTTTCGTGTAAACTACCTATACCAAAACTCTAAACCTGCACAGCAGGATCTCAAAAAGATCTGTTACGGTAGCCAATAAAATATCCACGAACTTTCGGTTGACCAATATTTGAGTCAATCTTAGATGGCCTTTTAAACAATAAAGGTTCATTTCCGTGCATCGCGGCCAATCGCGAGCCGCGCGCGGCTTACGACGAACGACTGATATGACGCGCGCGACCAATGCGACAATTGGCCGCTTCTTGTCACATTGGCCGCGCGCGTCAGTCGTTCGTTGTAAGCCGCGCGCGGCTCGCGATCGGCCGCGATGCACGGAATTGAACCTTAAACGCATGCATACGTTTATTGGACTTTAATGAAATGTTTGTTTTAGATAGTACTCATAGACTTTGTGGCTCATGAAATCGGACTTACTTGTGTAGTAAACAGAAGCTGGCGATATCTTCTTCTGTTATTTTCTGTATTTTCCAAGCCAATCGCTGCTAAGAGTTTGCCAATACCCTCTGAAATAAAAACCTTCTTATTAGTGACACTTGTTTTTTGACGTAATAACGTCTTAAAAAACGATGACAATACGATCAAGTGTCTAAAAAAAGTCACGTATTGATTGGTTGCTAAGCAACAGCGAATGACTATTGAGCCATTTGCACATTTTTGACATGACATGCGATACAATTGGAACTAACGTTATTGACTGGTTGCTAAGCCATGGAATGGCAATATGTCATCAGTGTTTTCTTATGACGTTATCACGTAAAAATATCATCCGTATAACGGCTTTACAGACGACCTTTTTTCTATAAAAACTTGTGTCTATGCGGTTTGTCTATCATATATTTTTTTATTAAACATAACTAGCAATGTAGGATTGAGTCCCACATTACTAGCAATCTTGTTAACCTCTCCAGCTAAGCTCAAAGGCTTGTGTTAGGAGTGAGTTAACGTCGGTAGTATGAAGGGTAGGATTCGAACCCGCGACCTCCCGATTGAGATACCGATGCCTTAGCCATTAGGCTACCGCCGCTTTTATATATAATACTATTCCCCTACTAATTTTTTAAAACTAATAAACCTATTTTAATAAAAGTTAATATGAAGTTCAGGAAAGGTCACAGGGTATCTTTTCTCGCTATATCTGGTTACATGAGGATGTAGAGTCTATATCCACATGTAACCAGATATATCGCTACACATCTCTGTCTATATTATAGACAGAGATGTGTAGCGTACAATAGTTGTTTATCTATAGGTAGGTACAATAAAAATATATACCTACATACATACATGATTGTCTAAACAACTAAAATGTAGACTGAATCATTCTCATGACATAGCATATAGACTTTTAATTCAAGACCACTCGTGTAGGGTTTAAAAAGTTGTTTAATAAAACTTTTTTACAAAAATCATCAAACCGACTTCGGTCTTGCAATCGTGAGGGTTCGAATCCTACCTATAAAACTACCGACGTGAACCCTCTCCTAACACAAGTCTTTGAGCTTAGTTGGAGGGGTTACCAAGATTGCTAGTAATATGGAACCCAATCCCACATTGCTACCTAGCTTTTTATAGAAAAAAAATCAGGGCGAATTTTATTGATTCATCATCAGATCTTTCGGACCAAAAAAGAATTTTGAAAATCCGTCTATATATGACGGAGTTATGACCGAACATACATTAAAAAAATAAACATCCGAATTGCGAACCTCCTTTTTGAAATTAGTTAAAAATTCGCCGATTTTGAAACAAGCAAAAATAAAATCGGAATCCAGCTTTAGCGCTACGTACACAGCGACACGATCGCCGGCCTCGCTCTTCCGCACACAACCATTTCTTCTCAGTGCGCAGGAGCGCAGGTCAAAATAAAATAGAATATTCGTTCGTACATAATTATGTTAGATTACGAATGCCATGAATATGACAATACGAAAATGCTCGTTTTTGCATTTTTCCGCAACTTCAAGATTTATTTGCGGGATCATATTAAAACATATCCTTAAATTTCTTTATTTCATCTACTAGAAAAACTCTTTGACTAGTGACGCAAGTTTTTTTCGTGTCCTGATATTTAGGTTTTGTATATTTTAAGGATCACGAAACACGTAACATAATTTCTATCATAGAAATAAAGTGTTTAATGAGAAATAAAACGACGGGATAAAATAAGAGATAAAACTGGATCAAGCTGGCAATGCCAGCACACCAGCCAGCCTATTAGCTATACTACCTAATATGATAAAGAGGAAAGATTTTTATTTTTGTATGTAATGAAACTTAAAAACTATAGGACCGATTTCAAAGATTCTGTCACGATTTGACAGCTACATTACTTATATATATTTAATTGACAAAAAATTAGAGATTCCTACGAAAATTGCAATAATGTTATTCTAGGTACAAAAAGCTACGATATGACACCCGTGCGAAGCCGAGACAGGCAGCTAGTACTTAATAAATGACTTACCATTGGTCTCGTCGACAGCCAGGATACCCTTCCCTTTAGCCACAATAGCCTCAGCAGTGGCCTTCAACTCAGCTTGGAGCTGAGGGTCAGGGTACGAGAAGTACGTAGGTGACATTGTACTGAAAGAAAAACGTAATTATTATTTTGTTTATTTTTATTAGTTTTCTTAAAGATTTAATCATAGGTTAAGTCAAATGGATCGACACTTTAAACAAGATATTTTGATAAAACTAGATATAACTACTGATTTGATTTTTAGATCAGATTTTTTACCATATTCTTACCCCTTATTTTAATTTTATTTTCAACATTGAAAACTAAACATTCGCTAGTTATAATACTGTTTATAACGTATCAATATCGCGAACGCCGGCTCTCAATTGAATCAATGAGCTACTGTTTATTACAAGGCTGAAATGTACACGAAATTATCGTACAACTACTCACATTAATTGTGGTACTTGAAGAATCATCTACATGCTATAAAACACAAAAAAGTAGGTACAGTCCCCATAGACAAGTGGCATTAACGTTAACCAATTCATTGCGCGTGCAAAACCGTAAATATGAATATTTATCTATATTAATATTATAAAGCTGAAGAGTTTGTTTGTTTGTTTGTTTGAACGCGGTAATCTCAGGAACTACTGATCCGAACTAAAAAAATCTTCCATCGTTAGATAGCCCATTTATCGAGAAGGCTATAGGCTATATAACATCACGCTGCGACCACCAAAATGTTGCAAAAACGGGAAAATTTACGCAGACAAAGTTGCACGTGACAGGTAGTAAATTATAAAGCCGAGGAGTTTGTTTGTTTGAACGTGATAATCTCAGGAACTACGGGTCTAAATTGAAAATGTATTTGACTGTTGGATAGCCCGTTTATCGAGGAAGGCTGTAGGCTATATAAGATCACGCTACGATTAATAGGAGTGGAGCAGCAATGAAAAATGTTGCAAAAACGGGGAAAATAACGCAGACGAAGTTGTGCGGGTCAGATAGTAGAATATATTTTCAGCTCATTTTCACATTCGTGGTTTTAAACGCGCAACGGCGACTTGTCTTTTTTGTCCACATGTCTAGATGGTCTAGTGATTTGTAATATACTAATAACCTCCTGGTCGTGGCTTCTTTACATAACACTAAATAACTTTGTTTTATCTTTTTTGAAAAATATTGAATATAATAATATTAACCCTTGATCATCTACCACTTGGTTTTGGAGTTGACCATCTACAGACTATTTTACAGGAGTAAAATCTTAGTTTATTGTGAGGTTTAGGCCTGACAAAGAATCATCGTATCGTATTTTACTCGTTATGTGACAAAAGTAGGTGGTAAAAGTTAAAAGTTAGGTAAAGGGTTAATTTGTATATTTTTCAATTTTTTACGAAAATAATTGGTGTAATGTAAAGAATCAATATTAAAAATCAACCTGTATACAAACGCGCTCGAGCAACGCAGGACATAGATAGACATTAATCTCGAACCACCTCGTTACAGTGTATTTTGAAGTAAGTATCCTGAAATCCCGTGTCCGTGAACGATGTCTATCTTTGCGTTGCTCGAGCAACGCAAAGATAGACATCGTACAGCCAAAAGTACAGTGCACCGCAGGTACAGCCAAAAGTAACTAATTTACGACGTAGGAAACCACTAGAGTTTTTGCCAAAATTCATCCCCTAAGTAGGTGAAAAGGTTAAATACATTTGGAAGAGGTGAATTATGGGACGTAATGTTGTATAGAAATTTGAATCCGCTGCCTCTGATGCTATTGATGTCTTTGTACATATTACAAATGAAAAATAGTTAAATAAATATTCATCTGTCTACTGAAAACTGTAAACAACTTAACTCAAGGGCCGTCACATGCAAATTCTGTGGAAATAGGCAACAGAGAAAATTGTGTCACATACGGGCGATTCTACGTAGTTTGCTCACGTAAACTCGGCAAATAGTTTTATGATTTTGACGTCAACTAATAGGTTAGTGATTAATATTGTTTAAGAAATTCTGTAAGTTGGCTAAGTTTATTCTGTGAACCCAGTACTAAAACTTATCAATCAAGCCTCTGACGCGCGGTGGGAGTCTGTCCGACTGAGACGCAAGAGGTCGTCGGTTCGATTCCCAAACGGGACACCACTTTGTGTGATCCACAAATTGTTGTTCCGAGTCTAAGAGTTCTTTGTGTTCGTGACTTGTATGTTTGTAAAGTCCCCCGCGATACAGGGCTAATCTACGGAAAACGTCTTTAAAAAAAAAGTTGTAGAGGCGAACTCGCGGGCAAAAGCTATGATTATGGGATTTAGTATATTTCCACACCCGATCCTATTTTGCCAGCTATGGAGCTTCGACCATCCGTTGTCTAAATACCTACTTATAAACCGGTTTTTTCTCATACCATAGGAAAATTTGGTAATAACGTGACGTGAAGGTCAAATAATGTCAAATAATATATCGACTTGTACTTTCAGTTGCAGCAGAGGCGAAGGCTTAAAACTCTTCTGAGGTAACCCGATACAAAAATATATCTTGCTGGACATAGTTCTTTGTACCTATAATACTAAGTAACTACAATCCAAAGGGAAACCGCAAGTAATGGTGTAGTAAGGACCCTTCGCCACTGAGTTGCAGGATTAACTTACAACTTAAGACCTTTTTTTTACTTTATTACATAGACCTATGTAATAAAGTATTACCTGTATAGACAGAAGTATTTCCAGAAGAGGGTATTCAGAGTTACAGTTACAGGCGGTCGACTTTGGCAATAAAATCGGTACGTTTCGACCAGGTTGCACCGGCCGTGGTCACAAGCGGACCGGCAACCTGGTCGAAAAGTCAAGCAATTTTAAGGTAAACAATGCGCGTTAATTCCCGTATAATAAATAGTTATAATCATGCAACGCGAAAGTTTAAATGTTAGAATAAAATCGGTGTTTAACCGTTTCGAAAGTAAGCGGTAAAATCGGTGTTTAACCGTTTCGGAAGTAAGCGGGGATAAACGAGGTAGAACACTTGAATACTTCACTAATACCTAAATATTATTTAAATAATGTATTGTATTAATGACTTACTTGTTTTGTCGGGCTACACACAAATAAGACTGAATGATAAGAACATTAGCAGCGATTATAACACTGTTATCAACCGTATGAGGAAACAGGGGGATATCTTTTTTTTTTACAACATTTTTCATTGCTGCTCCGCTCCTATTGGTCGTAGCGTGATGTTATAACCTATAGCCTTCCTCGATAAATGGGCTATCCAACAATAAAATATTTTTTCAAAGCGGCCCAGTAGTTCCTGAGATTATCGCGTTCAAACAAACAAACAAACTCTTAGGGGGATGAAAAATAGATGTTGTCCGATTCTCAGACCTACCCAATATGCACACAAAATTTCATCAAAATCGGTCAAGCCGTTTCGGAGGAGTATGGCAACGAAAACTGTGACACGAGAATTTTATATATTAGAGATACTCTTAGTATGTATTTGACGTTTTCAAACAACCATTAGTTTGGTTTTACGAAATAAAGATATTTGCACAATAATTGTATTTGAAAGAAAAAATGAAGTTCAGACCCAGGTAAAACGATCCTAAGTCTCGGGTTCGATTCCTGGATCTGAAATTGGCAAAAATGCCTTTAAAAATTACTTTAAAGATTTGTATGTGTTGAGTTTTTGGTCAAAAAATTGTTCACAATGATGGCCATGTGCGTAGGTGCAGAATCGTGGTGCAAATATAAAAATAAAATCTTTCCATAAATCTGGCAAAATTTTTCGAAAAAAATTCTCTCTTAAACGCCGCTTATCACTCAAATAATATTCTTTATTCACAGTTTCACCTTCCGACAATCATTCCGAGTGCACAGCACCGCGGTAGTCAACGAAAACAGTCAATTTAACTTTGACTTTCGTGGTTTTTAGGGCTCCGTAGCCAAAATGGCAAAACGGAATCCTTATAGTTTCACCATGTCCGTCCATCCGTCCGACCGCAGCTTAGCTCAGAGACTGTTAGTGCTAGAAGACTGTAATTTTGCATGGATACACATATTACTTACGCCGACAAAGTGAAAGAATAAAATCAAAAAAAACACTTTTTTGAGGGTACCTCCCCTATATGTAAAGTGTGGATGTGATTTTTTTTCACCTACCCCATCATTAGACAGCTCTTTTAAAACCGAGCAAGTGCATGTTGGGCCACGCACAATGTAGGGTTCCGTGTAGTCCCAGACAAGAAGTGGGTTTTCTGTTGTTTTTGAAAATATTATTAAGTAGATTTAACTTACAACGTTATATCTACTTAATAATATTTTTCATTGGAAATTTGTACGAAAATTTTGTGACTTCTCATTCGATCAGCTGTTACTCGTAAACTTGTAAAGCCTACTTAGACCTCACCCCCCCCCCCTCCCCCTGGATACGCCTCTGGATGAATCCAACGATACTTACCTCACTTGAAGAAATCTGTCAAGCAGTTTGGGCTGTATGACGCGATGTACGTAGAACGTGCTAAAGAAATGGACATTACCATAAAAAAACATTACCTTTATTTTGGCGCAGTAGGATAAAAACACAAATCTATACTAATATTAAAAGGAGGTAAAGTTTGTGAGTTTGTGAGGTTGTTGGTTTTGAGGATCTACTGAAATGATTTTAAAAATTCTTTTCAGAAACCTGTGGCGTGGTGGGAGTTGGGAGTGTATTCGACTGCTACGCAAGAGGTCGTAGGTTCGATATCGTAGTTTATTCTGTATCTGGGTGTTATTTATCTATAACATGTATGTATTTAGAAAAATATAAGTTTTCAATTGTAAGTATGTTTATCAGTTGTCTGGTTTTCATAGTACAAGCTCTGCTTAGTCTGGGATCAGATTGGCATTGTGTGAGTTGTCCCAAGATATTATTATTATTATTATTTTACTAATAGAAAGCCACGTTATTTGTGAATGTCATAGGCCATATAACATCACGCTACGACCAATGATAAATCTAAAAACCGGGCAAGTGCATGTCGGGCCACGCACAATGTAGAGTTCCGTAGTCCTTCCCCCCCCCCCACAATTCGAATAATGTGGCTTTAGAAGTGGGTTTGACTGTTATTTTTGTTTCATACTTACAACGTTATATCTACCTAATAATAATTTTCAATGGAATTTGTACGAAATTTTGTTACTTCTCATTTGATCAGCTGTAATTCGTAAACTTGTAAAGCATTCCTTTTAATTTCACTATATATACTACTACCGTGATTTTTTTCGCATACCCAACATCAACCATTTAGCTGGCAGAGGGGGGGACACGTGACTCTAACACTTAAAATCTTATTATTTTACGAACGGATCCCTAAATCTAAAAATGGTCTTACCAACCCCTAAACATTTTTAAAATACCTATCTAACTATACCCCGCACGATGGGGTAGGTGGGAAAAAAATCACATCCCCACTATACATAATTATAGTGGAAGTACCCATATCAAAAATTTATTTCAAAATTTAATTCTTTCACTTTGTCGGCGTAAGTAATATGTGTATCCATGCAAAATTACAGCCTCTTTCTTCTTTTCATTGTGTACTCTTTGAGTAAAATGGCTGTGACATATGGACTGACAGACAGACAGACAGACGGACATGGCGAAACTATAATTGCTCCGTTTTGCCATTTTGGCTACGGAACCCTAAAAATGTTGCAAAAATGCGGAAAAATGACGCAAATGACGTCAGCTGGGGAGTAATATAGCATCATGCTGTAGTTAATGATTTTACTTGTGTATGTTATAAAATTATTTGACTGATAAACTATTAACACTAGCGATAATAATGGAATATAATAGTATAATCGATAATATTATGTAAGTAACTCAACAACAACAACTTATTATGGCTACTAATTGTTAATCCTACTTACTTATATGGCAAAAACGGAACCCTTATAGTTTCGTCATGTCCGTCTGTCTGTCAGTCCGTACATAACAGGCATTTTCCTCAAAGACTACACAATGAATATTGATGAAATTTGGTGCATAGGTGTCTCATTGAAGTCGTTTGGTAGTTAAATATTAATAATAGATGTTTTGCCCAAAAATATAATGTAAAACTCCATAGGTACCTACATGTAACAGGTGCTAATTTTTTTTAGCAAACATCAACGAGTAGCACATCATACGAGAGGTATTTTAAAAACATTGTAAGGTTTCTAATAAACTTTTTTGATATATGTACCTAAATATTTTTTGGAATAATAAAAGGTAGCGCATAACAAATAAGCTAAAATGATTTGGGACATGATCGGATACCCTCTGGACGACTCCGTCCACTTTCCTTAACTCGTCTACTTCCTAAGTTGACTACTTTCCTAACTCGTCCACCTACGATTCCCAAATTATCCACTTCCTAACTAGTTAATTTTCCTAGTTTGTCAACTTCTTAACTCGGCCATATTCCTAACTTGTCCATTTCCTAACTCGTCCATATTCCTAATTTGTCCACTGTTTTACAGCATAGCATGGGCTCAGAATACAGAACACACCAGAAGCCGCGCTCAATTTTTTACATGTCGTTGGCAATGTCCGAAAACCGAGCCTAACTTAGCCCCATAAGCCTCAAATAATAGAAATAGGGTAATCAGTCAACCGGCAGTGGCCTTAAGTATGGTGCAATTATAATAAAGTTAACAAATACTAATAATTATTTATTAAAAAAATATTCAAACAAAAACTAACTTCAATTTATACTTAAAATAAGCCCTAACATTTGAGTTTTATGTATATAATTTTTTTTAGAAAATTTATCGGGGATATTTCATTCGCACTTATTTGTTTTCGTAGCTGTGAATATTCTTTGTCAAAATAAATGTCTTTTGTTCTTCGGTTTTTTGGAAATTTATGAAATATGCTTCTCATTATTAGGTGGTCAACATGAATGGCCTCTTTAATTAAAATGCTGCATAAATAATAAAAATTTGGGTGTCCTTTTCCAGATATTTTCAGATTCAGTCTTCGATGATACCCCTCTGCTGAGTTGGTTGTTCTATGTTTATTATGTGCACAACTTAGCATATTATGATCTTTCGTAAACCACTGCTCTTGGAAGTATTTTTTAAATGTTTGCCATTCTGCATTATTTGGTGCTATATCCATTATAGATTGCCAAGCTTCTTTCATGTATGGTGCAGGTAGTAGAACAAAAAGTGCACAAAGTCTCGAAACATTTCTTCCTTCACTCGTGCTGGTTAGGTTACATTTATGTGCCTGTTTCCACACCGCCTTATTATAGTGCTGAAAACAGCCAGTAACTTCAGCTTCGGGGAAAATGGCTCGAATTGCATTTAATTGTGCAATTTCATAATCGCATTTGAAATAATCAATGCAAACACCCAAGTGGCTTTTAATTAGTCCAAAAAAACGTTTATAAGTCTTCTCTGTTTTGTTTGGAAGCATTGTATAAATAACTGGTAATATATTGACACTTTTATCATTAGAATAGTAGTCGAGGTGTATTATATACAACTGATAGAATGGCTTTGGTGCAGCCCGAAAAGTTCCATCTCCATAATATGAGCACTTTACTTTTTTATTAATAACTTCTTTGGCCATAAAAGAACAAAAAATTAGTATTTTATCACTTGTACCGTCTTCAATTATGTGAAACTTTTGTGACATGCCTTTTGGCACTTTAACTTCATTCAAGTTATTAAAATATAATTTGTCAGTACCCAAATGTACTTTTCTGGCTCGGTATAATGTACTTTTTACTGATTTAAATAGTGGAATGTCTCGAGAAATTACTGTATTATTAATTTTCGCAACGCCGTCCTCGTAGATTTCTTGTATTGAGCCTAAATTGTAACGTACTTCCTCCTTTGCATTATTTATCATTTGGCGAATTACCTTTGCCTTTTCCGGTTGACATGTGTGTATATTTTTCCGCAAAATCTTACTTTTAGTCACATCCAGGGTCATAGTCGCGGAACATCTGGCTCTATTAGTGCATCTCCAACGAGTATTACCATTGTTGTTAGTACAACTCCTCGTGTAAGTGTATTTACTTCGCCATGTTAATAATTCATTACCTCTTTGATTTTTTGAAAATTGTAGTTCAGATCCAGACATTTCGTTATTTAATACGTTATAGTCAATACAAATTACCCAAGACCGTAAAACTCTGTATTAAACAGAAATGCCAACTGTCATTGTACTAGGTTCAATCATAAATCACACATAAGGGAAATATTTCAGTCATAGATCATAAGCGGCCAGTAACAGGAAAAGATTAGTTGACCATGAAGGTTTTATCTGCTATCCATGTAGTACTTACCACAAATAGATAACTACAAATCAAAACGGGTGGGTGATGGGCTATTCTTCATTAGGTACATTGTACAACGTAGCCGCATTAGTAGCTACGCCGCATTACAACATAAAAGGCTAAGTCCCCTATAACGACGACGATACATCTACTTTCCTATGTGGAAGTGGACTAGTTAGCAATGTGGTCAACTTAGGAAGTAGACGAGTTAGGAAAGTAGTCAACTTAGGAAGTGGACTAGTTAGCAATGTGGTCAACTTAGGAAGTGGACTAGTTAGCAATGTGGTCAACTTAGGAAGTAGACGAGTTAGGAAAGTAGTCAACTTAGGAAGTAGACGAGTTAAGGAAAGTGGACGGAGTCGTCCAGAGGGATCGGATATAGGTATCTACCGTCATTGTTTAATTGCCGAAAAACTGCGTTTCTTAACAAAACAGCGTAACTGCATGAACATACACTATTCTGCTGATGCAAATATCGAAATTGGATTTTTTCTCATAATTAGTGCATTTATTTGTAATAACGGCTGCGGAACCCTACTCGAGCATGGTCCGACACGCTCTGTACCCGGCTTTATCTATACTAATATTATAAAGCGGAAGAGTTTGTTTGTTTGTTTGTTTGTTTAAACGCGCTAATTTCAGGAACTAAAGGTCCGATTTAAAAAAAAATTTTTTGTTGGATAGCCCATTTATCGAGGAAGGCTATGGGCTATATAACATCACGCTACGACTAATAGGAGCGGAGTAGCGACGAGAAATGTTGCAAAAACGGGGAAAATTTACGCATACGAAGTTGCGCGGGACAGCTAGTATTGTATTACTATAGGTATGGACATGGGAGGCTATGATTGTGTTATAGCTAGGTACTTAATATAGATGGATATAGGCCGCTATGTGTTAAAGGTAGGCAAATACTTATCTACTTACTTGCAATTAAACTTTATTATAGGTAAGTAGTTACCTACCTAAAATGTCCACGTTGTTTTATGGTTGTCTCAACTTTTCTCCTTTACTTAATATAGATGGATATAGGCCGCTATGTGTTAAAGGTAGGCAAATACTTATCTACTTACTTGCAATTAAACTTTATTATAGGTAAGTAGTTACCTACCTAAAATGTCCACGTTGTTTTATGGTTGTCTCAACTTTTCTCCTTTACTTAATATAGATGGATATAGGCCGCTATGTGTTAAAGGTAGGCAAATACTTATCTACTTACTTGCAATTAAACTTTATTATAGGTAAGTAGTTACCTACCTAAAATGTCCACGTTGTTTTATGGTTGTCTCAACTTTTCTCCTTTACTTAATATAGATGGATATAGGCCGCTATGTGTTAAAGGTAGGCAAATACTTATCTACTTACTTGCAATTAAACTTTATTATAGGTAAGTAGTTACCTACCTAAAATGTCCACGTTGTTTTATGGTTGTCTCAACTTTTCTCCTAATCTTGTAATATTATAAAGCTGAAGAGTTTGTTTGTTTGATCGCGGTAATCTCAGGAACTACTAATCCAAATTGAAAAATTATTTGACTGTTGTATAGCCCATTTAAATAACATCACGCTATGACCAATAGGAGCGGAGCAGCAATGAGAAATGTTGCAAAAGCGGGGAAAATTTACGCAGATGAAGTTGCGTGGGACAGCTAGTTGGTAATCACACTAAATCTATCTATACTAATATATTAAATGTGAATGTAAGTTTGTTTGTTACGCTTTCACGCGAAAACTACTCAACCGATCATCATGAAACTTTGTACACATATTCTTGGAGGTATTAGAAGTAACATAGGATTATAAAAAAATGGGGAAAATTTACACCGACGAAATTGCGCGGGACAGCTAGTATATTATAAAGGCGAAAGTTTATGAGTATGCGAGTGTGTATGTTTCTTACTTCTTCACGTCTAAACGGCTGAAGCGATTTTAGTAAAATTTGGTATGGAGTTAGCTGACACCCTGGATTAACACATATGCTAAAAATAAACCGCGAGTAACACCTTGGGGCACAGCTAGTATAATATAATAGAAACTTATCTCCTAACTTTTTTAAGAAAACCGAACCGCCTTCAAGGAAAAAAAATCAAGCGAATCACCGAATGCAAACTTCGCTGACTCATTTCTATGTTTTAGTCTTTAGCTCTGGTGTTTTTAAAGCTAGAACAACGTTTTATACTTACACTAAAATCTTCCCAGAAAAATATGCAATCGAATCATAATCAAATAGTAAAACAACTGGGCAAGAGCATGTCGGACCATGCTCAGCCATGAACAATTGCATCAGCAGAAAAGCGTATGTGCATGGCACTTACGCCCTTTTGTTGAGAAACGCAGTTTTTCGGCAATAACTCAATGACGGTATATCCGATCATATCCGAAACAATTTTAGTTTAAAGTATTTATCAACCGACTTCTGCGCTATCTTTTTGATTTTTTCCATATTTTTTGGTCACACGGTTCAAAAGTTAAGGGGGACATAATACATTTATGCAACTTTCGGAGCGTTTATTTCTAAAAATATTCACTCGATCAAAAAAGTTTATTTATATAAGAATTAAAATGTTTTTAAAAGATCTGTCGAATGATGTGCCACCACACGTTGATGGTTGCTTAAAAAAAAGTTTGTAAAAAATGTATGTCCCCCCCCCCCCCCCGCCTAAAAATATTTATTATTATTAATTAACTCTCGCCAGTTTTGTACTTATTGTACACATGTGATATTTTAAAACTAGATGAAAACACTATTGCAACATTCGCAGATGATACGGCCATCATGGCTACAGGAGTGACACACGAGGATGCAGTAGAAAATGTCCAAATAGGCGTTAATATTGTCGTTAATTGGACAAAAAAATGGCGAATTAAATTAAATGAATCCAAATCAACCCATATTGATTTCACTAATAAACACCCGAAATATCAACAGCCTTACCATACCGCACGAAAATACAGCCAAATACCTGGGCATGACACTTGACGCCAAGCTTCGCTGGAAGGCTCATGTTAAAAAGAACCGATTCGAGTTAGAATTTCGCTATAAAAATATGAACTGGCTACTCGGTAGACACTCCACACTATCAGTGGAAAACAAAATACTTTTATATAGACAAGTCCTCATGCCAATATGGACTTATGGTATTCAGCTCTGGGGCTGTACCAAACAAAGTAATATAGACATCATTCAAAGGTTTCAGAACACGGATCTCCATCGTGACCTGAAGGTTGACATTGTTGTAAATGTTATAAAAAAGTATGCCGAAGCTCATGAACAACGACTTCTTTAACGTGTGAACGTTGAGGCTATCCATCTCCTCGACACCACAGACATAGTGCGAAGGCTTAGGAGAACTAAACCTTTTGAATTAACTTAGTGAAGTTAGTGTTTAGTGGTATAGTGAATGCTACTCGTAAAGAACACAAGAACAAAGTGTCTGACCTTTACTAGAGAAAATAAGAAAAATGACTATGAACACACTCTTAATAATATAAAATATTCACCCTAGCAGTTTAAGTTACAATAAAATGACTTATTAGTCTAAGACTAGATTGTAATCTCAATGAAAAACCTAAATAGGGTCTATCATTTAAAAAATGTATATATATTTAGCTCTCAAACTAAGTACAAGCACCTTTTTACCAAATTTCATCAAGATTCATTGAGTAGTCTTTGAGTAAAATAAAATGCCTGTGACATACAAACAGATAGACGGACATGTCGAAACTATAAGGGTTCCGTTTTTTGCCATTTTGGCTACGGAACCCTAAAAACCGCATCAAATCGGTTCAGTAGTTTCTGATAAAATTACGAACATACATAATCTTAAGGCGGTTAAAATACTGTAATAATCAAATCAAAATAATAACCAATGTAGCCACATTGGTTATTATTTTGAGGTTCTCTCCCTAAAGATATACATAAGTAGATAAAACATACATATATAAGTAGATAAAACAACATCTTCATGACTCTCTTCCTGTGGTTGCCGTCAAGGCGACTAAGAGATGTCACACCCGAGGACGGGCAACAGCGTCCTCTGCGTACGTAAGTATTGCGATTGCCAACCCGCTCGCCAAGCGTGGCGATTATGGCAAGGTTCTACTGGGGAGAACCGTGCCCAGCAGTGGGACATCATATAGGTTGACTGACTTTATCTATACAAAGTCTCGTTCTTATCCAGTTATCACGTATTTCGAGTAGGTTACACATTAAACGTGGAGCAGTGAAATTAATGACCTCGATCTGCTGATTTTACTCTTTGATCTGCTGGGTCGCCACCACCACAGATAATATAATACTATACTAGTACCACCACAGAACAAATAAACTAGTCGCCACTAAGTCAGGGCAACCGAGAATATCGAAAAATAATAAATACAGCGCCATCTATTTTTGCATTATGAAACTAAAAACATATCATCCTTTTTAGGTAGGTACTGGATCGTGTAAAAGAGGGCACCATTGTGCTAAGAGAGTCCCGAGGTCCCAAGTTATGTACATTAGTGATGGACTCAAAACTTATATTTAATATCGATTTAAAAAAAAAACAATTTAACTTTAAAAAAAATAATAATAGTAAATTATTTACAACGCCATCTACTTCTTCAGTAAATAACTAAAATACATCTTATCTACTGAGTTCAGCCCACGCAACTGTAGCATAGACTGAAATGTAATAAAAATTACATAGTGTGAAGTTTCATGTATTTCTGCTAGATGGCGCTTCTAATTGTAGGTAAAGCCGTCGTGTGCTATCACTAGACCTTCAAATGACCTTTTGTGTGTGTCCTCTCTGCGACTTATTATTTGACAGTACTACCAACGTAGCAGTTCGGGAGTGTCTGTGTTATACCGGATAAATTTTATTAAACAAGTAAGTAAATTAATGATTTTAAAATAATATTTTTTATTAAGAAACTAAAGAATGCTTCGAAAAATGATTAATTTTTCAATCGGTTCCTGTAGTAGAGGTTATAACTTTCATAAATTTATGGAAAATATCAGCTATTGTGTGTTTTTCACCTGCTTTTATTATTCAATGTAATAGCTTAAGTTACATAAATACTACTACTACTTTTCACTTACGAATTTTATTTAGAATTTAGTGATATTTTATTTAGGTTAAGCAAAAAAAATCAATTGTGGTATTTTACTAATTATTTCTTACATTGATCCTTTATCAAGTCAGTTCAAATTATCAATTTTGGGGGAATAGCCATTTAGGATTTTGATTGCGTAGGTTTTTATTTTCAGTGACCTTTCAAGGTCACCTTTGGAATTCCAAACTTAGCACAAAGTCAAACAAATGTAATCAATTGAGTTTTAATTGAAAAACCTATTAAATTTTATTACTTATCTATTTTTTGCATACACTAGGCTGTAAATTTGTACCCAGTACTTAAGTATTTATAACTTGTAGATAGTTATTTCCATAATGTTATTTTAAAATTTTATCAATTACCATTGAACCGACTTGCCTATCTGAAAATATCGATAAATAGTAATCAAATGAGATGCATCACTATTCAGAAAAAAACGTCAATTTGACATTGCATGCTTGATTTTGGAATAATTCAAAACAAACAAAAGAACGTGGAACTCTTGAAATCCCATTTCACGTCATAGAATGGTGAGTTTTTGATAAAACATGTAATTTTGTAATGTCGAGTATATTTTTTAAGTTTTATTAATTTTTATAAGTGCAATTTTTCTAATAAATCATAATGGGGGCAAAAAAAGGAAAGAAAAAGGGACCCCCCGAATCAGGATGGATGCCGGGAATGGGTACCAAGGGTAAGCTTCATTGTGACTATGGTTCTATTTATTTTTTATAGTGCCTAGATACTCTTGCCATGTTTGTAGGTAGCTTTTACTGGCGCCAAAATTTAAGATATTCAGAATAACCATTCTGGAAATAATAGTTGAACTGATAAACTATTGATCTTGTGTCCTGATGTTGTACAAAATCCTGTGCTATATTGTCAAGCAAAACCATATGATTATTGGCTAATGGATTGGTAGTTGTGAAAAGTGAAAAATATTTACTTGCCCAGACATTGCCTAGTCATTCTATCTGTTTCAAAATTGCTGAATCTATTTTAGACCTTTTAAATGAAAGTGCTAAAGAGTATCCTGCTCTTTAATCTTTAACAAAACTAAACTCAATGTTAAATGGCTTGGTTAGTATTAAAGTGACAGGATACTCTTTTGTATTTAACTAAACTAAATGGACATTTTGCAGTACCTATAAGAATTAGTTGCAACTTAAAAAATGGCAATCTTTTTGTACCTAGTTTTCTTTATCTTGGATCATTATAGTTACAGTTATATAAGCATTGATTATTGTTTAATTAGCTATTGAATAATGGATAGGTTCCAGTCCAGTTGTGCGGTAGATTATCTTGCAACTTTGTTATAAATAGATTTATCAGTAAGTACTTTCTATTAAAACCCCTCTGGACCCATCTTTGATGGACTCATCTTTACTGCTCAGTGACATCAAGCCCCAATTCCCCCCCCCTCAGTACAAAATCGTATATGTGCCTCTGGGTACTACTCTACTCATATGCAGATCCAGATGGGGGGTACAACATACTCCCATACCCCCATGAATTTCTTGTATTGTATTGATTTTTTTTGCAAATTTAACTTAAGTGGCCCCCCAGAATGAATATTTTTACTCAATTGCCTGTTGTACAACCCAGAATAAAATCCTGGATGAGAATCCATGACTGTACTCCTGTTACACCATCAACAGGAGTGTTGTAAGCTTAATCTGAAAATTAAAAAAAATACACTTCTATACAATTCACTTAAATTTAGTTATTATTAAATTATGTGATAATCTATAATTTATAGTTACTTTATAGTTTATTTATAGTTTTATAGTTGGTATTTTACATATTTTTATCCTTGTGCTTTAAGATAAAGTAACATGTGATAAGTTAATCATTATGTGCATATTATTTACCTGTTCAGAGTGGGTATTTTATATATTTTCTATTTTCTAATATTAAAAAGTCTGTATACTTAACACTGTAGTAGCCAAGTCCAGAATTAGAGTGTAGATTTTTTTTAAAGGTAACTTGCAATGTGGAATTGTTAACCCCTCCAGTGTGTTCACGTCTATTTTTTCTTTTTTTTTTGTAAAAGAGTAGTAGTTTAATGGGTAAGATTCGAACCTGCAACCTCACGATTGCGAGTCCGATGCCCTAGCCATTAGATAATTTACCTAACCTAATTGAGGAAGCTAAGATATTGATTTTGGGGAGGACTTGAGTACATGTACATGGGAGGATTCGAATACTTGGGATGGGTGAGAGGGGGTGGGGAGGGAATTGCTTAACCACCATAGTTGCTTTGTTTTTTTGTTATTTACCTTTAACATATTAATGCGTGATTATTTTGTATGTTTAATGAACTTATTTTTGAATAGATAACATAAGTAAGGAAGGAGTTCTGAGAAAAAGACATTATAGAAAAGTCATTGTAAAATTAAGCGATTTTATATACTCGGACATTAAATTATATCTGTTGTTACAGCCACAATGAGCACCTACTTCCAATACCCAACTCCCGAGCTGCAGGATGAGCTTAAGAAGATTGCTCAGGCGATCGTAGCTCCTGGCAAGGGTATCCTTGCCGCAGATGAGTCCACTGGTAAGTTGTTTTCACTATTGTATGCTTGAACTAAAATAATTCTAATAGTTTGCTCTATGGTCAATACTATAGATAGAGCAGACTTATCGACAACTAAATTTCGCAAGAGGAGTAACTCAATAAAAACTTTTTTCTTAACCCCCCAAGATTCAAACTGTCTTACCTAAGCACCAAATAATTGATTTTGCCAAAGTTCAGCTGCTTAACCGCAAACAGTCATATTTATAATATGGCTCTGTCTCGCCAAACCACAACCTCTTGCAACTTACTTGATTGTAGTCTAAGTGACTAATCGCAGGTGTATAAAAAGAAAAAAAATATATAATATTACTTTGGACAATTATCCAAAGATTTTTTTTTATGATTCTGAACATTTTTATGCTAGTTTATAAGTAAATATCTAAATGCATGACTAAGTAATTATCCAAAGACTATTACCATATTTTCAAATTCTGGTAATTTTAGATAAGTATTGAATATTTTGGGAATTTGATATTTTGAAACCGCATATTAAATATTAGACCGATCGTGGTCACGGGTCGACTGTAATTCGATCGAAACGTCGGGTAAATAAAAGGTTCGTGTCTTTAAATAATTCACGCGATTAAGTCCCGAAATATATCTAATATGTATAATAATCGGGAAAGTTTAAAAACAATAATGCATGTTAAAATTATCGTCTTTATTTGCATTAGAGGTGATAAAGCAATTGAATAGTGTTCGATCAAAATCTCACTGACAATGAATAACATACTATAAGTACTTTTCAAACAACATTAATTTGTTGACAATGATGTAATTATTTTGCCGTTTAAAAACCAACCTTATCGTAGTGAGATTGGAATATATTTTGTATGACAAAGTAATGTGTTTTTCTAGCTTGTGATAAATGAAATGTTCTTGAGACACTTGCATTTATAGAAGTCATTGAACAATGCCAAGGTTAATACTATTTCTTCTGTACATATTAAAAAAGTAATGCTGAAGTGAGAATCGAACTACTTTTTTTTTTAATAAACTAATAAATTTAAATTTAATGTACCATATAATTATATAATAATATCATAATCAAAATAATTTACAAAAATTATTCATCATTGTTCTGATTTTTCTGATTCTGATACAACTTGTGTCAAGTTGTATCAGAATCTGAAACAGAATAATTTATAATAATCAATAATCATTATTTTTGAGGTAAAATTGTGGATATATATTTTTTAAACAGGCACCATGGGCAAGCGTCTGCAAGACATCGGAGTGGAAAACACAGAAGAGAACCGCCGCAAATACCGTCAGCTACTCTTCAGCTCTGATGCTGTAAGTACCTGCACTTACTTGGGTATACTAACCGACTCGAATCTTGAGCAACGTTATTGGTCCGTTTGAATTTGGGAGTAATTGCCTCGTCGTTTAACGGAGTTTGTATTCAACTTGTATATTGTATACTTTGTATTCAACTGCTATAGACAGTGTATGATTATCTCCATCTGTGCTCAAGCCGACTAGTGCCTGTATCTATAGATACCTATCTTATAACATAGTTTATATATGTTCGTAAACTTTCGCGATTTGTACAAATTATAGAATTTTAGTATAATATAATAATAATCAATAGTGAGTGATAAAAATCAAGCGAGGGTAGTTTCCGAAACCCGCGCTTCTCGGAGGCGACGCTGAGCTGAATTAGTTTACCCGTGACCACGGCCGTTGCAATACGGTCGAAACGTCGGGAAATAAACAAAGGTATTTAGCCTTAAAATAAAATACTTACGAGATTAAGACCCGTAGCTTATAAAATTATAACATAGTTATATCGTATAACTATGTTATAACATAGTTTTAACTTTCAGACATGATACTTTCACGTGGTTGTTTTTATTTATCAATAACTAGGACATAGTCGTATCCAGGATTATTTTTAGAGGGAGTCAGTTCAAGGGTACAGTTGGATCAACGTAACTAGGCGGACTGAAGTAGGCGACAAGTGGTTGCGCAGATGCATTTTTTGGAAGTAAATGGTGACAGAAAGCGGGGGGCGGGGGCGGTAACTAAACCAAGAGAATTAGAGATGCGATTACGCATTACATTGTCATTATTAGTATTACTAACTCATGTTTTTTGTGATTATTTTCATAAAGACTTTCTTAACGAAAATAATCACAAAAAACATTTGATTTTCAAAGTTTCTTTAGTATTTACTGTAACTGTTCTAAATTTAAACTTTTATGAACTCATTTAAATAGTATTTTTATATTGTTGAATTAAAATTTTGTTAGTATTTTTAATCGATTAAACACAATTAATCGTTTTCGTAAGTAATTTTAGGGTCGCACCTCTATGACATGCACGAAAGTGTTAAGAACCTAACTTCAATCCGGTCAAGTTACGTTGATCCTACTGTATGTTTGTAAATGCAGTTTTTCAATAGTTCATGAAAAAACACTTCTTAATATTTTTTTCACCTTTCATATTGTTATAACCTCGTGCACTATAAAACAAGATTAACAAGAGCATAATAAAGTTTCAAGGTTTTATTTCCTGGTCAAACGAGTCGTGAATATACATATTTTTTATTATGTCAAACCGTTAATAATACCTACCTGTAAGATTGGTGGCATTCCGACACTTTGTAAGGCATTCCGAGTACCTTCTCTAAGGAGATCTAAAGCGCGTGCTGACCGTTGTTATTGTTGATATAATGTTCTAAAGGCGCATCTAAACGGGCCATTTTTTACGGCAATTTGTGGCGGCACTATTGGCAACTAATTGCTCGGCCAATAATGGCAATATGTCTACAATTGTATGGCGCATGATCCAGTCTCCTAAACAGGCTACGCAACCCGGTAACAATAAAATAGAGGGCGACTGAAACAACAACAAAATTGGCCGGGCAACATTGCGGAAAATGTTGATGATGTTTTAACCTATAGCCTTCCTCGATAAATGGACTATCCAACAATAAAATATTTTTTCAATGCGGCCCAGTAGTTCCTGAGATTATCGCGTTCAAACAAACAAACTCTTAAGGGGTATGAAAAATAGATAGTAGCCAATTCTCAGGCTTACTGAATATGCATAAAAAATTTCATGAGAATCGGTCAAGCCGTTTCGGAGGAGTATGGGAACGAACATTGTGACACGAGAATTTTATATATTAGATTTATCAGTTGTCTGGTTACCATAGTACTAGCTCTGCTTAGTTTGGAATCAGATGACGTTGTGTGAGTTGTCCTAGGATATTATTATTATTACCGCACTGCAAACATATTTCAGGGCTCATGCCGGTGTTTATACTCATAATTAAGCATAGCCTTAGAATAAAGAGTTAGCCTTTATGCTGTACTGCAATGTATGTATGTGTGAATGTGATAGTTTAATGCCGTGACATGTGACTGGGGTTTTGGGTTTTGGGTTCCTAAGCCAAAAAGGCAAAAATGGAACCCTTAGTTTCGTCATGTCCGTCTGTCTGTCTGTTCGTCCGTATGTCACAGGCATTTTACTCAAAGGTAGTCTTTGAGTAAAATGCCAACAATATTGATGAAATTTTGTGAAAAGGTGTCTTGGTACCTTTTCTTGGTAGCTAAAGCTACTTAGTTTGGTAGCTAAATCATAAAAATGGTATTTTAGGGGGGGGGGGGGGGCATGAACATACGCTCTTCTGCTAGTGCAATTATTCAAATAGGATTTTTTCATACGGCAACGGCTCCGGAAGCCTACACTGAGCATGGTCCAACATGCTCTTGCCCGGTTCGTACTTGGTCCAACATGCTCTTGCCCGGTTCGTACTGAGTTCTAAGGATTGTTAGACTATTTTACCTGATTGCTTTTACGCGAGGATTTTCCACGCAGTGATAAATAAAACAGGAAAATTCATACTTTATGTACGACACAGTAGTAAAAGCAATGATTTTCTTAATAGTCATTAAGTAGGTATTGCATCATTTTGTCATATGTTTTCTTGTAGATACAGCTATCATTATCAATTTATCGTAATTAAATAGGTAGGTAACCACACCTCCAATTCATAATTATATTTTGAAATTAAATTTATGAACTTACAATGTTATCTATTTATCTCAGTTTTGTAAAGAACTGGTCACACCCCTTATGACCTTTGTATAAAGGCGATAATACGGCTACCGGCCTTGACTCGCATAACCTATTCGTCGCAGATGCTCATTATAAGTAAAAGTTGAACTGGTTGATGATGCTCTAATAGTAACATTGATTATAGCTCTTAGATATATTTCGGGACTAAATCGCGTGAATTATTTAAAGGTACGAACCTTTTATTTACCACGTTTCGATCGAATTGCACCGATCGTGGTCACGGGTCGGGTAAATAAAAGGTTCGTACCTTTAAATAATTCACGCGATTAAGTCCCGAAATATATCTAATATGTATAAAAATCGCGAAAGTTTAAACACAATAATTGATTATAGCATTGGTTTGCCTGAGTTATAGCGAGATTTACGTCAAAATGCTTAGGTTGCGTCCCCCCTTGTCACATTTTAGACAGACAATATATTTACGGGCTCCTGGGTTCACTATATTGGAGACCTATCTAATTGATATTGTGATTTGGTCAAAACTGATCATGCTTGGTCGCAGGTTTATCCTTTTGACGATCCCTCTTTTTTACGATAAGCAGGCACACTCACCGTATTGCGAACCATTTACCATTTTGAAGCCATTCATATTAAAGCATGTTCCAGAAAAAGTATTTTCGAGAATTTGAACCTTTATTTTAAATCCACCATTTTGTTCCAGACGGTTGGAAACAAGGCTTCCCGCCAAGGTGACCTTGTTTGTTTCCAACAGTGTATATATGTAATTTGGTTTACAACATCTGTCTACACTGTTGGAAACCAGCAAGGTCACCTTGGCGGGAAGCCTACTAGCCTACTTTAGTAGAAGCGTCGCTTTGGGTCCTGTTAAGCCTTGGGTCGTGAATAGTGGAAACGGTATAAGAAGCTCTTTGCTCAGCAATGGGTGTATGTATAGGCTGAAGAATACCCCAGTTTTGACTACTTTGATAATGTAATGTGGCCAGCTAGAACTCAAAAGAAAGTGAAACAATTGGGTAGTTGACTACAATAGAAGTAAATTATTTTATACCAATCAGGTAATAGTAGATCTTAAAATGCTCTAAAAATAACTGTTCTTTTACATTTTAACATGTTTTTGAATTTAAAGGCATGAAAATGAATACACTATACATAGTAATGATTTGACGATAGGAACTTATGACGTCATAGGTTCCTATTCCATACACATTTCCATAGAGCTTGTGGTTTTGACATTTCATAAAAAGAGACTAATTTGACTTGACAGTCATCATCCCTATTGATAACAGTCCAATCCAGATTGCATGCAATGTGAAAGTGTTACCTAAGACGCATTTAGAACATTGCCTGGCTTAAGTCATTCAATAACTTGCCATAAATTATTATATAAATAGGTACCTGGCTCTGGTCACGACATACCTACTATACGAGGCACGTGTATTGAAAGTGGTAAATAGAATGAATGATTCCAAAGGGGGTTAACTGATATAGGTACTATATTAAATGTACTAGAATAAGTGGCATACCTAATCGCAAAATGTCTTTCGTAGAATTTATGTTGCGCTGAATGTCCGTTTCTGAGAATGCTTCTTTTGCAAAATATCGCGATGGTAACTGTATATATTTTTGTCGTTTTGATTTCCATGTGAAGTATTTATTAGAACGTGTCCCTTTGTATTTAGTATATTAGAGTTGTAGAAACGTATTGGTATAATAGCATTATTTGTCCTCAACAAAATGACATACATGTGGCAAGCTTGTCGATATCGCGAGCCTAGACAAGTATCCTAGTACTTACTTGACAAGTTTTTTTCTTTCTATAAGATATGAAATTTGTCTAGGCCCCCAGCAGTACAATGGTCTTCAAGCCATAAGTCAGTCAAATCAGCCACAACTGCAATATATACTGTCATATTAAGTTGATATCAAAATTGTTTTTGGAACTAACTGGACATAATATCTTCGCTTTACACATACGTAAAGTAGAGGTAGTAGGAGGCGTGGTGCAACCGGTTTATCATACGACATACTTTAGTATACCTACCAACATCTACTTGTAGGCGTGGTGAAACCAGTATTCTCTAACGAAAAGTATGACGATGTTACGTCTGTGAAAATATTTTAATCTTAAAACAATTGCAGAGTTCTTCTTGAAACTTATAACTACTTATAGAAGCGTATTGTCTCTGTTGGATTTAAGAGAAAATACTATATAATTCACACTTCATTTTACGTCACTAGTGCCGAACAGAAAAAAAGTAATTGCCTAATTATTCCGAAGGTTGTCTGAACTAGGTAACAGGTATTAAAAAAAACAGTATTGAAAGGTGACTTGTTTATAATAAGGAAGTCAGGTCCGTATACGGAATTCTTCAGTTTGCAAAGAATTATTATTTTTGATCCATACTTATATTATAAACGCGCGTTTGAACGCGTTAATCTCAGGAAGTACTGATCCGAATTGAAAAATTCTTTCACTGTTGGAAAGCCCATTTGGCTTAGAGGCGCTTCGATCAATAGGAGCGGAGCAGCAATAAAAAAAGTTGCAAAAACGGGAAAAATTCACGCATACGAAGTTGTGTAGCAGCTAAGCTCAATGGCTTGTGTTAGGTAACGTCGGTAGTATAATGGGTAGGATTCCAACCCGCGACCTCACGATAACCGCGGTAGTCATTAGGCTACTTCCGCAAATAAAGTTAACTCCTTAACTAAATATTAACAATATTTAGTTAAGGAGTTAAAGTATCCATTCCTTGTAAGGCTACCCAGTCAATGTTAGTAAAATCGTCGTTACACATGCCTGCTTCTTCACGTCTTGATTTTATTTTTCTGTACAGAAATGCTTACCAACCGGTTTCGCAGGGCCAAAGTACCATAAGTCTACCTACTGGATTCCATATATTTAGACTAAGAATCGACGTTCATGTATATTTGTGACTTCGTCTGTGTCAATTTTCCCCTTTTTTTGCAAAATGTATCATTGGATATCTTCCTCGTTAAATGGGCTATCCAACATTAATATTTTTTCAATTCGAATCAGTAGTTCCCGAGATAATCACATTTAACCAAATAAAAAACATTCAGATTTATAATATTAGTATTGAAGAAACAATAATTGTGCTATCTGGCGACTAATAGCGTTTTAATGGTTTGACAGTGCACGGATTCTTCTTCGATTCCATCTAGCTGGACATTCCAAAAGTAGGTTATCTGTTTAAAGTTCATCCATTCATCAATATAGTGTCGATCACGGTCCATTTTCGGTAGTCTGATGTCGGTTTGATGAATGTCAACCTAGGCTTTGTGTGATTTGTTGTTTTTCGTAAAAAAATCGATGGACAGATGTTTCCTAAGAGGAGATAATGATTGGAGCTTGATTTGCACCTATAGTCGCGTTTGGGACATTTTCACAGTGTAATATTTGTGGAACAGTTTCATTTATTAATAGCTCCTGTTGACTGTGTAATAGTACCTTTTGAATTCCAATACATAGTTCATACCTATTTATACTACGAGTTTTCACCTGGCATTCCATTTACATTTATTAGCGGAAATATAATTTGTTCTCTATAATACAATACATATTTTTCTAATAAATACGATATTATCTAAGTACTTTTTAAAACATATTTTAACATTTATCTTATCCCTATCACATCAGCATGTACTTATATTATCTAGTTATCTATTTCCTGGGTATCATTAAAAAGATTACAAATGATATACAATACTACTGTTTGCTATTATATTGAACCTTAACTTAACTGTAGATATTAGGTAGTTCATGTGTAAAGCTCAAGTGAGTAGAAATTACCAAAAATAACAATTAAAAAAAAATGGTTGTCTGTAAAGTCTGTTTACTGACGATAATTTTACGCCATTCGCGTTGCATAGCAACCAATCAATAACTTGAATTTCAATTTCAATTATGATAATGATTCAATTGAATTTGAAATTCAATTCAAATCTCATGTCATGTCGCTGCAATCGCCATTCGATTTTGCTTAGCAACCAATCAATAACGTGACCGTTGCTTAGCAAATCAATAACGTGACACTTTTTTTGTAAGTGCATTCGGTCATCGATTTATAAAATGTTATCACGTCAAAAAATCAAATTACAACGCCTTTCCTTTCAGTAACCCTATATATAGAACATTACTTTACCAATAAAACTTATTCCTTCAGGCTCTTTCTGAGAACATCTCTGGAGTGATCTTGTTCCACGAGACATTGTACCAGAAGGCTGATGACGGCACTCCTTTGGTCGGTCTTTTGGAGAAGCGCGGCATCATCCCCGGCATCAAGGTCGACAAGGGTGTCGTACCACTGTTCGGCAGCGAGGATGAGTGCACCACACAGGGTGAGTTGATAGGATGTATTACTTCTAAGAGCCTTTACGGCGATGCAAAGTTGGCTATTGATTCAAGAAAATACATTCTAGAAGATAAACAACAATTGAGTAACTTGCACTTGCTACTGCAAGTAATTTTATTTAGTACCTACTAGCTGTCCCGCGCTACTTCGTATGCGTAAATTTTCCCCGTTTTTGCAACATTTCTCGTCGTTGCTCCGCTCCTATTAGTCGTAGCGCGATGTTATATAGCCTATAGCCTTCCTCGATAAATGGGCTATCCAACAAAAAAAGAATTATTAAAATCGGTCCAGTAATTTTTGAGTTTATTCGTTACATACAAAAATAAAAATCTTTCCTTTTTATAATATTAGTGCTGATGGAAACCTGGTTGACTACATATCGCGGTTACGAAGAGGGTTAATGTCACGTGGAATTAAACAATCACGTTGATGTTTATCATCGATACTCTCCGGCCAAAACCTTCTTAGTGTTGGCTTGATGATTCAAGGGGAAATTCTATACGCCAAACACATGTGATTGTTTAACTTTCATATATTGTTTCTAATATTTTGCATGTTTATCACTCATCAAAAAACGAATATGTTCACAAATACTTAAATGAAATTGTATTTAAAAAACCGACCAAGTGCGAGTCGGACTCGCGCACGAAGGGTTCCGTACCATTATCTATAAAAACAGCAAAAAAAATCATGTTAGTTGTATGGGAGGCCCACTGAAATATTTATTTTATTTTAATTAATTATTTACTTTTAAAGTGAATGTATAGATTAATATTTTGGGAATATTTCAAGCATCTACCTGTTGCCGTTAACAATATTGAGCAAAAAAAAATTACGTTTGTTTTATGGAAGCCCCCTTAAATATTTATTTTATTCTGTTTATTGTTATAGCGGCAACAGAAATACATCATAATATGCAAATTTCAACTGTAACTATCACGGTTCATAAGATACTGCCTGGTGACATACGGACAGACAAACAGACTTAGTAATCGGGTCCCGTTCTACCCTTTGGGTACGGAACCCTGAAAAGATGTTACTTCAGCCAAATATAAGGCATATTTTATTTAAATATGTTGGTTTATGAAAGTGTAGGTACCTGAACTATAATTTTACAACTGCAACGACAATGCCACTATCATCCGCAGGGGATTTAAGTGAATGTTGGCACTTGACGTTGAGCTATCTAATGATAAAAAACATCTTGGAATGTTTCGGTCCATACCTAATAGAATAAAACCCAGATAATCTATAGGGGAAATAAGAGCTCCTATAGGCCGACCGCTTAACTCGTATATCGCCTGCGCGGTGAGAAGGGAGCGCGGGGTGATGTTAACGGGTGGGTGAGCGGTGTGCGCGGGACGTTCTCTGTCCCGCGCACACCGCTCACCCACCCGTTAACATCACCCCGCGCTCCCTTCTCACCGCGCAGGCGATATACGAGTTAAGCGGTCGGCCTATAGAGATATTATGTACTTGTTATAATAACTATAGGAATTGTACTTCTTAAACACAATTATTTTTGATTTCCCTTACATAATAAAGGAACAAAGGATTGTCTAACTAATAATTTTGGTGTTACCTCGTCAATTTTGACCCTTCGTCTCTTAAGTAACTATATGTTTTACTCCAAAAATAACGATATTTTAGTACAATTCTTCTGTCTTTACCACAAACGCTTGTATTATCCTCAGGGGTAACTTAATGAAGATCCATAGACGAAAGACTGAACTTCGTTCCGCAAAAAACAAGTTAAACCGTCAGTCTAACATCATTGTTTCAAATATGTAAAAACCGGGCTAGTGCATGTCAAGCCACGCACAATGTAGCCCCCCCCCCATTCCATCCGAATAATACGGCTTATGAAGTGGGTTTTCTGTTGTTTTTGTTCCATACTTACGTTATACCTACTTAATAATAAATTTCAATGGAATATGTACGAAATTTTGTTACTTCTCACTTGATCAGCTGTTACTAGTAAACTTTTTAATTTCACTATATATACTACTATTGTGAATTTCTCACATACTCAACATCAACCATTTAGCTGGCAGGGGGGGGACACTAGATTCTAACAAAAAAAATGCAGTCGGCGTAAGTAATATGTGTATCCATGTAAACTTACAGCCTTCTAGCACTAACCGTCTCTGAGCAAAGCTGCGGACGGACAGACGGACGGACATGGCGAAGCTATGAGGGTTCCGATATGCCATTTTGGGTACGGAACCCTAAAAATGGTGGCAAATTAACATGGCGCTATTTTCACAGCTCCGCCTTTGACGTGTAAACTCACAGAACTAATATAGGTAGTCTACGAGTGCAAAATACTGGATAAGAAAAGGAGACTTCGTTGACTTGAAAGAAAATAAACTTGAAACTGGTGACTGCACAAAATTTGCGAGCCATAATCCCTACCGAAGTAATATCGGCGTAATATTGATTGCGCCATGATCAAACTCTTATTAAAAATAGTTGACAGTAACATACGAATATAATGAGATAAGGAATATTGATGCAGGGAATGTCACGTTTACGTTATTGACAGTTCATGAGGCCGCTACTTAATGATAACGTATGATAATGATATTTGACAAGAACGCATCAAATTATCGTTTATCTGTCCATAATTAAAAATACAATAATGAATAATATTTTTGACTGCCTCTGTGGCACGGTGGGAGTGTGTCCGACTGCTACGCAAGAGGTCGTGGGTTCGATCCCCACCCAGGATAAAACTTTGTGTGATGAGCACGATGGTTTATTCTTTGTCTGGGTGTTATTTACCTATAATAATTTTTTTTTTAGAAATATATAAGTAAGTATGTTTATCTGTTGTCTGGTTTCCATAGTACAAGCTCTGCTTAGTTTAGGATCAGATAGCGGTGTGTGAGTTGTCCCAAGATATTATTATATTATTATTATTAATATGTATCAAAGATGGGTTGAAACGACCGAACGATATGTCAGGCAGACCAATCAGAACTTTGGACTGCCTTACAGGACTATGCGGGGTCTGCGAGAATTGTACAAACCTACGATAGAATTTAACGACACTTCGACTTTGGTGTATGACAAAACAGTGGGGCGACATTGAATGACGCACATGACTTAGTGAAATGAGTATATATTTAAGGAACTTGAAGGTAGATTACGCGAAACAGGCTTCGGCTCTTTTAAAAATTTATATAGAAAACCTAAATATTAGGACACGAAAAAAATTGTCACTAGTCAGAGTTTTTCTAGTAGATAATATAAAAAAAATTAAGCATACGTCTTAATATGATCCCGCAAATAAATCTTGAAGTTGCGGAAAAGTGCAAAAACGAGCATTTTCGTATTGTCATAGTCATAGCGTTCGTAATCTAACATATGTACGAACGAATATTCTACTTTATTTTGACCTGCGCTCCTGCGGGGCATTACACAGATAATTATTTATTTAGCGCCACGTTCACAGCGACACGATCGCCGGCCTCGCTCTTCCGCACACAACCATTACTTCACAGTGCGTGAAGTAATGGTTGTGTGCGGAAGAGCGAGGCCGGCGATCGTGTCGCTGTGAACGTGGCGCTAAATAAATAATTATCTGTGTAATGCCCCCTTAAAATGAAACGCGCTGTACAGATAGGTTTATGAAGTACAAGGTTATGACTGACTTCACATTTTTTGATAAACTATGACATCACGTTGAAAAATGTACTGTAGTGTATTTCTTCCCAGATTTTGACTGTCCGGCAACGCTTTTATAAGTGGCTATAATTTGGCTATTGTGCAATCAAAAATATCTATCGTATGACTGATAAAAGTCAATAAAGAGTACAGCCAGAGGTCATTCGGTAGAATGTTTGTCTTGTTTAATACTATCTGTAGGTACCTATATGTTGTTATATTTTTGGACGCGTGACATTGGGACTTTGGGTTATGTAACGAATTAAAATAGTCTTGGCTGTCTTGAGCATTAACCGCGTGCAAAGGGGTTTTATTTTGCAGCTTTCGGAGCATAGGCGGATCCAGGGGGGGGGGGCACGGGCACGTGCCCCCCTGCCCTCATACACACCGTAAGCATGTATGATGGGGGGGGGGGGGGGGGGGACTACGGAACCCTATCTTGTTCGTGGCCCGACATGCACTTGCCCGGTTTTAAGTTTATTCGTTACATACAAAAATACCAATCTTTCATCTTTATAATATTAATGTAGATAGCAGCGACTAAAATATTTTTAAGCATGACCTTTTTCGAGTCGTACTCTAATTTGGTATTGAGGGGAAGAAACCAAGACTTGCATAAAGATAAAAACTAGGTTATTATAAGTTCTTTAGTTGTCAAGTGCCTCATGGTTGAAAAAAATATAGATATAATATATATTATCCACAAATAATTGAATATGTGGGTAAAATTTGTCACAGTCGTTAATGTAATTTGACTTATCGTTATTTACCTACCTTTTAATTGGTACTTGTAATTCTTATATAATAATAAAATTGTTTATTTCATGTAATGGGTTGATATCTTCAAATTATATTCTTTTTTTTACTTAAGCATTTATTATTGTCTTTTCTGATGTACTCTTGATTCATCAGTCTATATAGTAACTAACCTACAGCTACAATTGATTTTAATAATAGTTGTCAGTTGTTTATGCATTTACATGAAACAAATTCACCTCAAAGAGGTCATCTCTGTATAGCGCCACAAAAATATGGGTGTGGTGCTTAGTTATGGTTGATTAATTAGTTATTGACTGCCTCTGTGGCGCGGTGGGACTGTATCCGACTGCTACGCAAGAGGTCGTGGGTTCAATCCCCACCCAGGATAAAACTTTGTGTGATGAGCACGATGGTTTATTCTGTGTCTGGGTGTAGTTTATCTATAATATGTATGTATTTAGAAATATATAAGTATATTTATCAGTTGTCTGGTTGCCATAGTACAAGCTCTGCTTAGTTTGGAATCAGATGACGATGTATGTGTTGTCCCAGGATATTATTATATTATTATTAAAACATCTTCAGTTAAAATCCTTTGAAAAAAGAAAGCTTACAATATAGTTTAGGAATTATTAAAAGGGAAATGTAATTAAGAACTAATTAAAATGAACACTTATCGCACACTGAGATCATATCCTTTCAAAATAGTCCTTTCGTTTTGAGATCACAGAAAATAATGACATCCTTTCAACAGATTGCCACTGAATCACTTCGTATTTTAAGCTGTTAGTTTTCATCTAAGTATATGGTATCAGCTAGTATGTACAGGGTATAAATGAGGGAAACAGTGCTGTGGGGGAGATATTCTGTGGTCGCGCTTTCCCCTTTCCTCTCAGCAGTGCTTAGGCATAAGGCGCTGACCTAGAAGGGTCGGTACCATTAGAACCAATATTAAGGGTGTAACAATTGAGGGCGCTCTTGGCTCTCTGATTGGTTAAGAACTTGGAGTGCGCCAATTGGAGTGCCAAATCTATACTAATATTATAAAGCGGAAGAGTTTGTTTGTTTGTTTAAACGCGCTAATCTCGGATCTACTGGTCCGATTTGAAAAAATATTTTTTGTTGGATAGCCCATTTATCGAGGAAGGCTATAGGCTATATAACATCGCGCTACGACTAATAGGAGCGGAGCAGCAATGAGAAATGTTGCAAAAACGGAGAAAAATTACGCATACGAAGTTGCGCGGGACAGCTAGTGTCTTATATGTGTCGATCGCTTTAACGTAAAACAAACTCCCAGTAGCCACATAGATAGTTCGGCTCACCATACGCGTTTCTGCGACCGCTGTCCTCATGGAAAATAATCTTAAATATATCAATTTTAGCACATATGTAAGCTGAACTATAAACCACTCACAAAAACCATCCATTCCATTTCCAGGCCTAGACGACCTCGCTCAGCGTTGCGCCCAGTACAAGAAAGACGGCTGCCACTTCGCTAAATGGCGTTGTGTGCTCAAGATCGGTCGCTTCACGCCTTCATACCAGGCTATCATGGAGAATGCTAATGTGTTGGCGCGTTATGCTTCAATCTGCCAGAGCCAGAGGATCGTGCCTATTGTTGAGCCTGAAGTGCTGCCTGACGGTGAGAAAGAAAATCTTCATTTTTTTTCTTTAGACAGCTTCCGCAGTGATGTACAAACCCTGTGTATATATTATTCAGACTTAGATCATTTTTGTTTATTCCGAGTTGATAAAAAAACTCCCTGAATAGATTTTAATTATTTTATTGTAGTTTTAAAGTTATTTATAATTTTTATCAAAATCGGTTAGGTCTACCCGTGACCACGGCCGTTGCAATACGGTCGAAACGTGGGGCAATAAACAAGGTACTTTACCCTTTCATGCAATCAAGACCCGTAGAATATAATTATATTTTCATCAAATCGGTTAGATCTAACAGCTGATACAACTTGATCTCCGTTTTACTAGCCACGTCATACTTTAGAGAGTTTAAGTAGAATGGATGCAATAACCATGTTTTGGGACAAATTAACACATCTACACATCGAACTCATCACCTTATTTCTCTCTATTAGTAACGGTATAATAAATACATATGAACAATATTTCAGGTGAACACGACTTAGACCGCGCCCAGAAGGTAACAGAGACAGTGTTGGCTGCCGTCTACAAGGCTTTGAATGACCATCATGTGTACCTAGAGGGTACTCTTCTTAAACCTAACATGGTAAGTTAATAGTGTATACATAATTATGAGGAAGGGATTTAATTCAGATGATACAAAAATTTTCAGACGAAAACCTATTCATAGTAAAATTATGTAAGGGAGGCTACACACATGTAAGCTTGTCGGAGCAAATCCGACCCGAAGCAACTTCATTAACATGTACCAAGTATGTATCAAGTAGTTCATTCGGGCCTTCATTATACATTTTTATCGCCCGACGATGCCGATTGATGCTGGCCTGCACTGCAAGTGTAAATTTAGTAAATGGAGTGGAGATATTTATCTAGCAAAACTGATAACATTGACACAAATATTGCTAAATGTTTTCTAGATAGATTGCAATACGAATAAAAAAACTTGAGAGGTGTCAAGGTACACCCGGATGGAACGAAGTTCCTAGGGATTGTAATAAAATTAAGACCAAAAGTTGTAACAACACCGCAAAAAGTGTCGTTACAACTTTTGGTCTTAATTTTTCCCGTCTAGCCCCCTTTCGCAACGCGCGATAAGAAACTTCGTTCCAAAAAAAAAAAATGGAGTGACTTTTTCCGGAAAGTTCATCCACATTTGCCGCCCGGCGTATGCCCGAATGATGCTGGCCCGAACATGTGTGTAGCAACTCAATTAATTAAACTCTGATAAAAAAAAAACACTTTACCGTAATCATAATATCAATCTTAATTCTTTTTTTTTAAATTAACTAGCAATGTGCAATGTGTGATTGAGTCCCGCATTACTAGCAATCTTGTTAACCCCTCCAGCTTTCAAATTGACTACTTGTGCAAAAATTCCCAAAACGACTGCTTACTAAAAATACTATTGTCTCAAAATTTTATAGGTGTTCAATAAATGTTGTAATAAATGAGCACTGATTGTATGATATATGTATGATCAGGTGACAGCCGGTATGTCATACAAGAAGACCACTTACACCCCAATGGACATCGGCCGCGCTACCGTCACCGCTCTGCTCAGGACTGTGCCCGCTGCCATTGGTGGTATGTCATCTCATCTATACCATTTAGAAATTTATATAAATCTATCTCTACACTAGTGTAGGTACAGAAAAGCTGACGAGCTCCCTGGAGAGCAGGTACCAGGACTACCACAGGATCATAGATAGGATGTGAGAATCAAACTCAAGAATTCCTTCCCGGTAAAGAATGTAATTATTTTCAAGTCAGATCTTAGAGGATATGTTCTATACACTGCGAGCACTGTTCAGTGTTCAGTTCAACCCCGTTGTGTTTTAATTTAAATTACTGTACGATAAACTTTAAAAAAAAAGACGACTCAGTAGGGCACAAGCCCTGTGTCGCGGGGGACTTTACAAACATACAAGTCACGGACACAAAGTACTCCCAGACGCGGAACAACTATTTGTAGAACACATGTGGAAATCTCTTGCGTAGCAGTCGGATACACTCCCACCGCGCTACAGAGGCAGTCTAGTTCAGTATTATATCACTACATAGTATAAAACAAAGTCGCTTTCTCTGTCCCTATATCCCTATGTATGCTTAAATCTTTAAAACTACGCAACAGATTTTGATGCGGTTTTTTTTAATAGATAGAGTGATTGAAGAGGAAGGTTTATATGTATAATAACATCCATTAAATAGTGGATAAATAAGGAGCGGAGCAGCAATAAGAAATGTTGCAAAAACGGGGAAAACTTACGCAGACGAAATGGCGCGGGTCAGCTAGTTATATTATAAAGTTACAATAGATAGTTGTAAAGCCCTGGATCTCACACTAGAATTCCCTGTGTCGTGAGATCCAGTCTTTTTCATACTTATTTCAACATTTTCATCTTTTTAATTTCATAATTATCATACTAGTTTATTTTAACAATATTGTATGTAATGTTTTAATTTTAGCAATCCAACATGAATATTAAGAAATATATTTCTAATTTAAGGTAAGGTAAATACTTTCAAGGCTTCCCTGTCAATTGAAGGTCAATAATATTGCGATAGAAACTCGGAACGTCTCATTTGAGCATTTGAATATTCGGGTATAATTTTGTTACAACGTTATATGCAATTACCCACAGGCGTCACATTCCTCTCCGGAGGCCAGTCCGAAGAAGAGGCCTCAATCAACTTGAACGCTATCAACACCGTAGACCTGAAGAGGCCATGGCCTTTGACCTTCTCTTACGGCAGGGCTCTCCAGGCCTCAGTACTGCGCGCCTGGGCCGGCAAGCCTGAGAACGTGGTTGCAGCACAACAGGAACTGATCAAGCGTGCTAAGGTGACTATACTGTCTACTAGGATTACAGGAGATGTATGGAATGTTCTCGAAGCGTGCATATATACTATTCGTTGTACTAATACTACATGAGCATGTAGGAGATGTATGGAATGACCTGTTTCTTACTTAGGAAGTAAGTCCAACAAATGATGATGAGTGGAAGATTCTCGAAGGTATTTGTTGTTCGGATTTAGGAACACAGCTAGGGTGCTAATACAGGCTGTAAATAAACCCTGTCCGACCCGAAAGAGGAAATATGTCCGTTAAAATTATTATTAATAGAATATTAAAATTCACGATTTAAGTACCCAATTTCGTCGAAATGTAAATAAAAAATAAAAATACTATACTATACGTAAATTTTCAAGATTTTTTATCAACATTGTTTGCATAAAGCCTCTTTACAATCAAAACAATCTTTTCCGCCTCCACATGTTTTCCCATATGACTTCTATCAAGAAAAAAAAAATAAGTTATTTATTTTTCGTCTTAAATTAAAAAAAATACATAAATCGAATGGGAACATGATAACCTAACAACACGTTAACGGGTCTGACAGGGATTAAATATACATACCTACTGTATAATTTAAATGTATGTACGGTGGGGTCCTCCCTGACTTAGTGGCGACCCAGCAGATGGAGAAGCAATATAACCACTGTCGGTCCATAGATGGGAGACCGTTTTCGAACATTGTACCTCGAAGACCACGTTAAGACGTCTGTCCTGCACCCAATTTCTCTCCGGTCGTGTCGGATTTCGGAATGAGGGAATAGAGAGTGCACTTGTGTCTGCACATACACTTGTGCACTATAATATTTCCTGCGTAGTTGGCTAGTCTGTAATGAAATTGTACTAGGATTACATGAGAATGCAGGAGTTGAATGTAAGTTTAGATAAGCATTGAGTATACTAATTTTACTCTTACAGGGTATAAACAAAGTACTATATTTTGGTTCAACAGTAGCACAAATAAAAAATAAATACCTACATTTTAATAAATCGTTGGAATTAGTAACTTTGACACCTACAATAATTTCTTTGTTTAAACACGTATAGCAATAAGTTGGTTGTGTAATGTGCATGTATGTGTTGTTCTTATGTGTTCACTAATTTCATTAATGTTGGCAATCACTACTTGAAATAGAGCCAATGGATAGTTTACATACATATTATAGAATTTTATAAGCTACGGGTCTTAATCGCGTAAATATTTTATTTTAAGGCTAAATACCGTATTGCAACGGCCGTGGTCCCGGGTAGACTGTCAGTCTACCCGTGCCACGGCTGTTGCAATACGGCCAACAAATGTATTTAGCCTTAAAATAAAATATTTACGCGATTAAGACCCGTAGCTTATAAAATTCTATAATGTGTACAAATTGCGACAGTTTTTCGACTTGCGTCAAGAAATATATGAATCTAGGGTTACTTAAAATATAATAAAGTTTAAACATTAATGTATTAATTAACGAAATACTTAAAAAAAAACTAAATTTTGAATGAAATGAATAAAGTTAGATTCTAATTTCATTTATCCTAATATTGTACAGTATGCATTGGCTCCATTTTTTTTTTTCATATGTAGCTAGTAGCAGATCATTTACAATAATTTCTAAATAGTCATCAACTAAATTAGTCATTATTTTTGCATTATACGATTAATGTGACACTAGCTACACATGTACAAATACCCTTAACTAAAAGGCAACTCACTAATAAATGTGTTTTTTTCTTCTACCCTCAAAATTCAACGTCGCATCAACAACTCAACTCCGGCGCAACCAATCACGTGTCGCGGCTGATTCTAAATTTGAATATCTGGAATGTCATTCGTTTGCCAATTAATTGTGACGTCACAGGCCAACAGTCTAGCTTGCGTTGGCAAGTATGTAGCGGGTTCTATTCCATCGCTCGCTTCAACAAAATCCAATTTCGTTAAGGCCCATGCTTACTAAATTTTAGTGACTTATAAACGGCTGGTCTCTTTCTTAGACAAAGTTTAATATTTAATGTGTTTCGAAATAAATCATAGCTAAAGAATATGATGGAATCAAACCTGTTCCTATTTCGTTTTTAATTCTTCAATATTCGTTTGATGTCAACAATTTGGCTGTTTCAAAATTCATTAAAATACCTAATTGGAAATAACGTATGAAGTGACTGGTCAATCCTAATTTACAGGAAACTTGTTTTTTATGTTTAAAATTTATTTTTCGATTAAAAGAAATTTATTTTTAAAATTGTTATGAAATTCAATCACAAAATTTTATCTCGAATTATATTTTGTTCGCTAAAAGCATTTATTTTTATACTATCAGTATATTTTACAATTAATTTTAAGCTATGTTGTTTTACACAAAGTAACAGATTGACATTTTTTAACCTGTGTAAGTGAATTTCAGTTGTTGTATTTGAGAGTTAATATCTTGAAAATTGTTTAAGACGCCTGCCCCTATGCAGAAAACATATAACATTGAGAGTACGGTTTCAAACCAACACACTCGAGCAACCCTCACGGAATGTCGAACAACTTTGTTCTGTGTGCCTAGTCTGAGTTTGTTTTACGTTAACGCGGTCGACTCGTTTAAGAAGTTTGACGCTTCATTTGGCCCGCTCTAAGCTCCAAGCGGCGGCGGTAGCCTAATGGCTAAGGCATCGGTCTCGCAATCGTGAGGTCGCGGGTTCGTATCCTAGCCATTATACTACCGACGTGAACCCACTCCTAACACAAGCCTTTGAGCTTAGCTGGAGGGGTTAACAAGATTGCTAGTAATGTGGGACTCAATCATCAGATTGCTAGTTACGTTTATCAGTATGCGTTGCTCGAGCAAACTACGGATGAAACTTACTTTCCATACTCTCTGTATTTTCTGCCTTTTAAATACCATATTTCTCATAATAAAACAACTGAAATCTTAACTAATACGTAGTATAGTCTGCATGTACTTATACAATAGAATGCTTGATACCCAGAGTTTATCATCCCTGCCCTGCTTGTTGTGTGTGTTTCAAAGTTGACAATAAAAACTTCACTGTATTGCTTTTTTGTGTTTTTATTTTCACCTGTAGTATGTAATTGTATTTCTTACATACCATCAATGTTTAGTTTTGGTAGTGTTGTGTTTTAGCAGTAGATAGTTAGTTTCAGGGCGGGTTCCTAATGTCATGACAGATTAACGTGTCGCTTAAGGCCGTACCCTGACCAAATAGTCTTGAGCATTCGTTCCCTCTTCGCCGCACCGTAGCGAATGCGCTCAGTTTTTGGAATAAAATCTTTAAATTTTGGTCTTTTGAAAAAAAATGTTTCTATCATAATGTTTTTTATTAAATTGCCTATCCATTAGTGTAAGTAGCAAATCAAATAAAATGGTACTTTACGAGGAGATGCATTTTATCAATAATTATTTATCATTTCTGTGGTTTCGTTGTGAGGAGATTAAATAAACATTATACTCCTTTAACAAAAACAAAATCTACCATTTTGGAGTCAAAATTATGTAGAAATTTGAAGTGTTTTTATTAGTTTATATTTCTTTTTGGATAAAGAGCAGATAGCTCCACAAAAGTACACAAAAAGCGCCTTAAAACGTTTGCGGCGTGTGTATTTAAATGGACGACACGATTAACTGTCGGTCCACGATATTTTTATATTAACGATAAATTGTCGAACCGGCTAGCATGACAGTCGTTATAATGGGAAGAGCTAGAGACGACAGTCGTCCAATTATAAATTAATCGTCACGACATTGTGGGAACGCGCCGTCAATAGGCATAGATAAACATTGCTCATTCGACAGGGTAGGGTGGGGTGAAATAATAACACCAGCTAAGCCTGTGTTTCATCTGACACGGAACACGACTGACTGTCAACTGACCAATCAGAGTGCTTAAAATCGTACCCAGGAGTATTTAGAGGACAGTCGACAAGGTCCTAATGGAAGTTTCACAGGATCCAATCAGTCTTGTATCCTATCCCAAACTCCTAAATCGACCCACTCTGATAATTATTTGAAAATTTTTGTACTTTTTAAATAATAAATTATGTACCATCATTTATTTCGATAATATCAGCAGTTTTCAATTGTTAAATTAATAAAAAAAAACATTGGCTTGACTGCTGACATATTGTCAATTGGGTAGTTGACAAAAAGTAAATTATTTTATACTAATCAGGTAAATAGTAGATCTTAAAATACTCTGAAATTATGTGTTCTTTTACAAGTTAACATTTTTTTAATATGAAAACGAATACTTACAGTAATGATTTGGCGATAGGAACTTATGACGATAAAGATTGTTATTCCATACACATTTCTATAGTTTGTCGTTTTGACATTTCATAAAAAGAGACTGATTTGACTTGACAGTCAACATCCTTAATATTGTCCAACTAAAATATTGACACCTGGCTCAGGCTTTATTAGTGCATTAGTAGAAAGTTAGAAACATAACTTTTTCAGTTTTATTGTTAGTCTGTGAACTCCCTGACTGAGCCCCAACCCGCTCCCAGGCTATATTCAATTTACCATAATATTTCGCTCTCATTGATATAAAATGGAATTACGAAGATTTGAAAACCACGACTTAATTTTGAAGATAGGTAACATCCGTTGTTAGCTAACGTGACCTTACGCGTGTTTAAAGGTAAAGGACGACCGACGGCAGCTCTCGGAACAGGATATAAAAAAATAAGTTTCCTGACTTGGTCAAAGTTTGTGTCGTATCGGTACAAGTAAAGTATTATATTATCTGTGGTATCGGTAACACGCGGGATATTGCCAGATAAGAGTACGAAGTTTTTGCTAATGGGCTACTTTCCAACTAGTCAAAACAACAACTGTTTATGAAGTGTCAAAACGCAGATTGTTTAATGGAGATCTTATACAACATACGGTCTATGACGTCACTGGTTTTGTTCTCGTCCAATGACTTCTTTTTTTTATATGATCATAAAAAAAAAATCGGGACTGTTGACGGTTTAAATGTCAGCATTATTTACTAATTAGTCTTGGATTTTTTTGTTTTCCTGGGCAACAAGCCTATTATATATATATAAGAATCGAATACAAATTCACAAATCTGATTTCTGATCATCAGCCTGTATAGGTCCACTGCTGACCATAGGCCTCTCCTAATTTTCACCACAATATCCTGGTCCTCTGCTTTCCGCATCCAGTCCATCCCAGCTACCTTCTTTAGGTCGTCGGTCCACCTGGGGCCGTCCTACCTTACGTTTACCAACTCGCGTTCTCCACTCTAAGACTCGTTTTCTCCAGCGGCCATCAGTCCTTCGGCAGATATGGCCCCTTCATCGTGCTTAACCTGCGAGCTATGTCGGTAACTTTAGTTTTTTGTTCGAAAACCTCATTGCAAATTTTTCCTTCAAAGAAACCCCAAGCATAGCTTGCCGCGCTACTTTAAATTTGTGGACTAGCCCAACCCTTAAGTGTTCACGTCTCGGCACCGGAGGTCATAACTTATAGGACACACTGGTAGGATACCTTGGTCGGCCGAATGAAATGAAATGATAGAACTTAATATTCGTGACGAGTTGATTCCAAACACAGACAGTCTTCAACTATTACACACAAAGTATGTACCTACTCGTAGAATAGCAATTTGAAAATACTCAGAATACAGAAAATTTGGGCTGAAGCATTTTGCTATACAAAGTAGATTAGGCGTTTTTCGTACATGTAAGGTCAATGACCCAGAATTCGGATTCATTCTGTCTGTTGCCGAAACCAAAAGATGGCGCTGTATTAAATTTGTCCGTGCGAAGATATGAATGATTAAGATTGTTTGTTTTTGAAGAGGTTGTTTGTGTATGTGTGTGTGTGTGTGTGTATGTCCTGTGTGACTATAAAAGTATAATATTGTACCTCCGTAAAGCTGGCATTAGCGCCATTCAACCCACTAAGAAATTGCCGTCTTTGTGTATCGACAACGTCAAACTTTGAATCCTATTGTTCTCATTCCGATTATATTGATTGGATATTCCTTGCACGAGAGTAAAGAAATGAAGAAAGCATTATGTACTTTTATTATCCATTGAACTAACCTAAATCTTTTTTGTTTCAGGCTAACGGCCAGGCGAGCATTGGCAAATACGTGGCGGGATCCGTAACAGGTGTGGGAGCCGAAGCCGGCCTTTTCGTAGCTAACCATGCATATTAAAAACACCATACAGCATTAATTATCATGTCGCTAGTTGTTGTATTAGTAATATTTTGTTACGAGAATATCGGTAACGCGCCACAGAATATAAAATAACCTACTATCTGTTGGAAATATTATCTTTTGTTACATTAAAACGCTCTCTCTGATTGTTATCGTGCTAATTTGGCTCGAAATTATCTTTGTTGCAATTATTACGAGACAATGACGTGTAATATTCGCTCATATGGCGATAAATAACTGATAGTTAGCCATATTTCCAACAGCTTATTCGCCAGTACACCATCGGTTTTACCGACGAGAATTGATATTCTCGTCGGAAAAACCGATGGTGAAAGATGATACTGATGTATCATCTTTATTAGAAAAAGAATGTCAAATTGACTTTAAAATTCCAAATTGACGTTTAAAAAAATGGCGCGAAGTAGTTTTAGTGGTTAAAAGCAAGATATTAATTTTAAGACGTTATATTCTCGATTATATTGCTTAATGTATGAGATTTAATGTGTATTAATGAATTATAGTTATAGAATTGCGGTATTTTGAGCAAACATTTAGAGAAATCGTATTCAAATAGACTCATACTATAGTAGTTGTTGACAAAATAAATGTTGTTGTGCTAAAAACGCAGAAAATACACGTTTTTGATATATAATTTATTTACTGAAGTGTTATTTTTGATATTTAGTATCTCGCCATCATATAAGTAAGTTAATTTTGTATTGTATCTAATGATTTTAAATATCAGTTTTAGTTATAAACTATTTTGATATTTTTAAGAGTAATAAATTATATAAATATTTGATCAGGTAGATTTGTTTTATTTTATATATGTAGTTTAATTATTTAGAATAATTTTAAGTGTTCCCTTCTTACCTACTTATTTAAACCACCCTATGTACACTGCCAAGTGGTATATCAGTAGGTAATTAACTAAAATGTCATTAAGAATGAGCCTGGAAACTGTCATAGCATTATTTCAAGGGAAATTCAACCTTGTTTTATGACGTATGAGGTGATTCGGCAGAGAACCAAAGTAATCGACATTGCCTACCGGATTAGCTAGCTGAAGTGGCAGTGGGCTGGCCATATTAGCCGAAGAACCGACAACCGTTGGGGTAAATGAGTTCTTGAGTGGAGACCGCGGCTCGGCAAAGGTGGTGTAGGACGCCCTCAGGCCAGGTGGAGTGATGATTTACGCAAAACGGCTGGCAGGAGCTGGATGCGAGAAGCCGAGGATAGAACAGAGTGGCGTGCAATTGGAGAGGCTTATGTCCAGCAGTGGACTGTGATGATGATGATGATGATGATGAAATGATCTTCAACCGTAGGGTGATATGCCACATTTTTGGCAGACTCTACCTACTAGTACTTACTTCAATTAGGGGTAATGTCGCGTTGACGTAACTCTTGGTCGAGCAAGTACCAGGGTTGTTCCCCAGGAACTTGTAACGCCCGTCCAAATAAAAGATGAATTTCTCATAGAACGAATATAATATTTATTCATGAAATATTAAACCTAAAGTACAGCACAACTTATCACTATATTTTATAACACAATCTAATTAACATGATACATGTTTTATTTATTATATATTCATAGAATTACGACCTGAAGGGTCTGCCATGAAACTTAGTATTTTCGACTATCTTTTATTTCTTTATCAACAAGTTAGTTTCACGCATCAAGGTCGTGACACGTCACATGCCGGCACCTCATGAAAAAAAGATATGAGTGGCTCTCGGGGACTGCCGCGGTAAAGCTATTGCATAGTATTTTTCATCAACTTATGCAATTAAAAAAAATTTTTTTTTTCATTACATTTCGGAGCAGCTTGTCTCGATCCGTGCTAGCTTCGTACAGTCGTACCTTATACATATACGTTATGCGAACGCTCGGCCGAGCTACATAGTAGGCGGAGTGGGGGGTGTTAGGTTTTATTTTCGTTACGGAATTTCTTGATTCGGTCTCCGCGCTCAAAGCCCGCGATAAAAGCTATGCAATAGCTTAAAAATGAAACAGTACTTGGTTTTGGCATACATGGCATAACAGTTTCTGGTATAGGCAGTCTACCGACGTCCTGAACTCGCACTTGACCTCTTGTTTTCAATGGTAGATATACCTAATAGGGTATTTGACTAAAGCCAAATCAGCCTCTTTTTAAGAAACGTCAAAAACGAGCCGCTCTGAACAAATTTGTATGGAATGCTAGCATATGACGTCACGTTTTCTATGGTCAAATAATTTATTATCAGTGTTTCTCTTTATGATTATAAATTAAGTAACACATTAAATTAATAAATGAACATATTTCTTAGAACACTTCATGACATATTTTTACCTGGTTATTTTAAAATATTTTATTAAAATAGTAGTCAAATACCCAATTACTGGTGCGTACGAGTGATACCAGTGGTAGGTCTAAGAGCTATACCTATACCGTCTTGGTGGTACCACAACAATGTCAGATATGTTCCCGTGAAATAGTGATGTTAACACATCACTGTGTTTCGGTTGAAGGGCAATGTAGCAATTGTAATTAGGTACTGGACTTGTTATAAATAAAATAGGTACAAACATGTTTTGCTACAGTAAAGCATGCAAAAAATCCTTATAAATTATACAAAGTCGTATTTTTTACTTTTTTCTTTAGAAACTCTTTTAAACTATAAAAAATGTCTTCATTTAACTTATTACTCAGGCTTTTTAGATGGTTTGATTAGACTGCTATTGCTTACTACTGGTGGCCCTTTACAGAACTAACGTAAAACGAGATGTTCCTTTAAAGAATTTTATAAATAAGCTCATAATCGCGTAAATATTTTAATTGTATTTTATTTTAAGGCTAAATACCCTTGTTTTATTGCTATACATTTCGACCGTATTGCAACGGCCGTGGTCACGGATAGACTCAATTCTGTAATATGTAGAAATCGCGAATGCAGATGTTCCTTTATTTTATTCCAAGGGTCGATGCAGTCCGTTAGTTATCTGCCATAAGTTAGTTCCGTGACTTAATTGTTGCTAGGAAATGGGCTCGTCACCAATTGCCCGACTCGTGTCGACGACTTTGAAAAATAAAACGAATGAACAACAAAGACGTACCGTCAAATACTCCGAGAATCATCATACATCATACAGTACGATCAACGTATCTTGACCGGATTGAAGTTAGGTTTTTATCACTTTCGCGCATGTCATAGAGATGCGACCCTAAAATTACTTACGAAAACGATTAATCGATTAAAAATACTAACAACATTTTAATTCAACAATATAAAAACACTATTTAAATGAATTCATAAAAGTTTAAATATAGAACAGTTACAGTAAATAATAAAGAAACTTTGAAAAACAATTTCTTTACCAAAATAATCACAAATTAAATGAATTAGTAATACTAATTATGACAATGTAATGCGTAATCGCATCTCTAATCCTCTTGGTTTAGTTACCGCCCCCGCCCCCCGCTTCCTGTCACCATTCACTTCCAAAAAATGCATCTGCGCAACCACTTGTCGCCTACTTCGGTCCGGCCTAGTTACGTTGATCCTACTGTAGGTACGAGAAACTTGTGGCATCATCGAGAGCAGGCGCGGACCCAGAATTTTGTTAAAATGGCGGGGCGGGGAGCAACATGTGTGCCTGGTTGGGCAAGTGGGAGTCGTTCGCTTCAACACCGGTACACAAGCCACTACTGCCGAGGAGGAGGGGGGGGGGGGGGCGACAATTGCCTGTCAAAACACACCGGTCCAGTGTCAATATTGTCAAAAAAAGGTATTTCAGTCAAGTCTGGGGGAACCGCGCCTGACCGAGAGTAAAGGAGTTTATCTTCATACGTACCTCTCTCGAACAACGTACGTCACCACATCCCACTTGAGACCACCTTGTTCGGAAGGCGTCCCGAGACGCCTTTGTTCGCATAAGGGCAACTTCTCAGAATGGCAACTTCTCATAAAGGCAACTTCTCAAATGGGCAAATTCTCATAAGGGCAAAAGTACAGTCTTAACTAAAATTGATTTAAAATATAAAACGAATAATTTGAAATTAAAATAATATATTTTTTAATTGTATTAAAAATAGTTACACTAGTACCAAACGTTGCAAACCCTCTAATATTGGAGTACCATTTATACAATCATCAATCATTTTTTTTTATAGTTTTATTTTTTATTATATCTGCAGATCTGCGTTTTTTGTCACCATAGTAAAAACTTCTAACTAACTATTTTGGAGTATCTTTGTGTCTTGTACAAACGCTTCTTTTTTTAATAATGTTATAGCCTGAAGTAAAGAAGGCTTTGGTGGAATTTTCGTATTTAATCTTTTGTGCCACCCTTCCAGTGCATTGGTAGTCCTATGGTCTTCGCCGTAACAGTTAAAAATATTTGTTGTGATTGTCTTAATCCAGTAAGTTGTGAAATATGTATGAAATTTAAAGAATTTTTCATTATCAGGAGCAATTTCATGAATAGCCAAGTAAGCCTCTGGAATGATATTTGCAGGTAGTAAAGCTAATTTAGTGACAAGTTTAGATAAATGACGACCTTCGCTAGAGTCACAAAGATGAACTTTCTTACTCATTCTCCATATGGCCTGCTGGAAGTGATAATAACATCCGCGTACAACAACCTCTGGATACACCGCTTTTACAGCGTTTATTGTAGCAAGTTCATAATCACATTTGTATGTTTGGATTTCTACGTGAAATTGTTTTTTTAAGATCAAAAACATTCTTTCGGGTGTTACGACAATGGTCAAGCCTGACATAAGACAAATTGGTAATTCGTCAAGTCCTCTTTTCGACAAGTTATGAAATTTGCCAAACATGCCATTCGTCAACTATTTTAAGTACAGTAAATAACAATAGAAGTACACTAATTTAGGTCAAATTGGTAATTCGTCAAGTCCTCTTTACGACAAATTAAGAAATTTGGCAAACATGCCATTCAACTAAAAAAATTAAATAAATAAATCAAACTTGAATATAAAAACCCTTTTTTCGTTAAACGGCAGATTCTGGAAACGGCAGATTCTGTAAATGGCAGATTCTTTGAAGACAGATTCTTTAAACGACGGATTTTGTACAGTCGCCAGCTAAAAACAAAATTATTTAATAAACATGATCTTTGTAGTTTTTCTTGACTACCTTTCTAACAAATATTTTAAACAATAGATGCTTATTTATAAAATTGTCATTTTCTAAATGCAACCTTTTTGTTTACTTACTTATTTTTTTGTCTATTATTAGATCATGTGTCATTTATTACTCATAATTTTCGCTGTCATTTTCCTTTAGATTTGTTTTTCTTGGTCTAATTATGTGCAAGAATTAATAATTAAGACTTAAAAAATAAAGTGTTAAGTTAAAATATTCATAATATTATATAATATGGATTCTCAGACGGCGGCAGGACCGAGTAGTGGTGTTTCTGGAATAAAATTTATAACAAGTCAAAAAGGTAGGGTTTCAGTTATACAAAGATGGATTATATAATGCACGTTATAAATTTTTAAAAGTAGACAAAACAAGATGTCATGAGTTCAAAGACATAAACTTACCTGATCATATTGTCAAGGATTTCTTTTTATATGATGATGGTATCGATCACAAGATTATAGTATTTGGCACTACAGAAGCAAAAAAAATTTTTAAGACCGTTGACACATTTTACGGTGATGGCATGACATTTAGAGTTGTGCCAAGCCCATTCTATCAACTTTATTCCTTGCACATTGATTTGTCAAATGAACATGATACTGTCAACTTTGTGCCGATCTTGTATGTACTTTTGCCAAATAAAAGCGAAACTACATACGTACGCCTATTCAAAATTATGAAAGATCAACTATATATAAAAATGAAAGTTTATCACTGCGATTATGAAATTGCGGCTATAAATGCTGTAAAACAAGTGTATCCCGATATACAAGTCAGTGGTTGCTTTTACCACTACACAAATGCTATTTGGAAAAATAGTAAGAAAATTGGACTTTATGATTCTCCAAAAGGTGTACACTTGACGAAACTTTTTTCAAATTTGGCTCTTCTTCCTACAATCATAATTCCAGAGGCATTTCTTGCGATTTGTGAAATGGCGCCAAATACTACCGAATTTCATAATTTTAAAAATTATTTTGTGAAACAATGGATGGAGCTAGTAACATACCCCATTTTCTGCTGCTATGGTAATAAATTTCGTACAACAAATTCCATTGAAGGGTGGCACCATCGTATTAATGGATTGATTCCAAAGAAACCATCCCTTTATTATTTTTTACAATTATTAAAAAAGGAGGCAAATTTTCAAGATGTAAAATTGAAGAAAAATGAGTTGTATGTAAAAGGGAAAAAACGTAGGAAATTCGACTTGGAAAAAGATCAAATGATAGAAAAAATTATCCAATCGACGTTGAATAATGAAGTATCTACTTTAGACTGCTTAGAACGGTTATGTCGTGTGAAAAAGAGTTAATTTATTAATGTTCAAAAATAATAAAGGATGGACTTGCACTGAAGAAGTTGCAATTGAAGAAGTTCATTAATTTAAGGATTCTTTGCTTTTAAGTTGTTTTTATTTTTTATTATAATTATTTCATATAATACATAAAGTATAGAATTACGACGTTGTTTGGTACTGTACTTCTGCCGTTTAAAGAATCTGCCGTTTCCAGAATCTGCCGTTTCCAGAATCTGCCGTTTAACGAAAAAAGGATAAAAACGTATATTTCATACCCAACACAACTGTTTCAAACAACTTAATATGTCTATTTTGTCACTTATCAATTTTTCTATAATTTTTTCTATTTTAGCATCTTTTGCGACGTCGGATGTTTTCCTTTTTTTTTCTTCATTTCTTTTACTTTTTTTTAAATAATAAAGGGCTTCTTTTTTCAAAATACTAATATACATGAACAGATTATGATTTTCTTGTACCTTTGTCCCTAATCTCCGGTGCCAACCTTCTAATGCGTTGGTGGTTCTATGGCGCTCAGTTGCACAACACCACATGTCTTGAGAAATCCTCTTTTGCCATTGCTCCAGAAAATATTTTTGAAAATTTTCCACTCTAGTATCATTGTTTGGCATCAGGTCTTGTATTGCTAACCATCCTTCAGGAATGTACTGACAAGGCAGTAACGCTAGGTTTGTGGTAAGCCTAACTTTTTTTTTTAAATTGTCGTCGTTCATCATTCCGAGGGCTTGTGCTTTTCTATAAATGGCCTGATTAAAATGGAAAAAGCAGCCTTTGACAAGAATATCCGGGAAAACGCTTTTTGCAGCATTCATTATGGCCAGTTCGTAGTCGCACTTTAAAAATTTTACATGAAGTTTGAATTGGGAACGCAAAATCGAGAACACTCTCTTGTATGTCTCTTCCGTTTTGTTTGGCAAGAGGCAAAAAAATATAGGAATAATATTGGTACTTGCTCTTGTGCTGCCCAAGTCAATGTGTATTGAAAATAGTTGATAAAAAGGCGGTGGAACGGTCTTGAAAGTGCCATCAACAAATATCAAATCTGTACCTAATGCCATTTCTATACCCTCATCCTTAGCAAAGATGAACAACTTCGGTAGATCATCCTTACTTTCTTATATTAAAAAATCTTTTGAAAGTATATCTGGGAATTTGACCGTATCAGTTGTTGAGAACTTGCACGTTTGTACGCCATTTGCTTTTTTTCTTAATTTGTATAAACCATCACGCTTTGATTTTAAACTTGGTGAATCAATGAAATCATCCTCCTTTTCAAGTTCACCCATAGTTTCTTCAAAAATTGTACTTACAGATTTCCATTCATTTTTTACTCTTTCTCTACATTTGTTCATCTTCACGTCAATTAAATTCTTATCAAAATCCGCCTTACAAGTATGCTTGCTTTCTCTCAAAATTAACAGTTCATCGCTGCTTAAAGTTAAGGATCCATTACACTCACTCCTTTGTACGCAACGCCAGATTGTGGTACCATTTTTGTTAGTAAAATTATAATGAAACTGGTATCCTGCGCGTTACATTTAAAATCTTACAAAAGTACTAGGCTGGCATAAGCTTGAGGAAGTTCAGAAAGGGTAAGTTATCGACTGTACATGCATATGACGAATGGCATGTTTGGCAAATTTCATAATTTGTCGAAAAGAGGACTTGACGAATTACCAATTTGTCTTATGTCAGGCTTGACCATTGTCGTAACACCCATTCTTTCATATGTGTCACTCGTTTTGTTTGGCAGTAAAATGTATAGAAGTGGTACAAAATTGACATACTCGCTGTCTTCCGCCAAATTCTCATAAGGGCAAAAGTACAGTCTTAACTAAAATTGATTTTAAATATAAAACGAATAATTTGAAATTAAAATAATATATTTTTTAATTGTATTAAAAATAGTTACACTAGTACCAAACGTTGCAAACCCTCTAATATTGGAGTACCATTTATACAATCATCAATAATTTTTTTTATAGTTTTATTTTTTATTATATTTGCAGATCTGCGTTTTTTGTCACCATAGTAAAAACTATTTTGGAGTATCTTTGTGTCTTGTACAAACGCTTCTTTTTTAAAATGTATAGAAGTGGTACAAAATTGACATACTCGCTGTCTTCCGCCAAATTTACATGCAATATGTAAATTTGGTAAAAAGGCTTTGGTGTAGATTTGAAAGTCCCGTCACCGTAGAATGTACGTTTTTCATGTAATTTCTTTTTTGATAAAGATGTGCCAAAAAATATTAATTTTTCTTCAGCACCATCATCCATTAAAAAAAAATCATCAACAATAGATGCTGGAAATTTGATGTCTTCACATTTTTTGAATGTTGTATTCAAACCCAAATATTTTTGACGCGATCTATACAAAGTATCTTTTTTTGATTTGAACGAAGGGGTAGCATGTCTTATTGCAATAGCCGACGAAGTCTTCATTCATCTTTTCATACACACATCATTTCATTTGTGGAAATTATTTTCAAATATTTTTACCACAGAATGAAAGTTGGTCCGGACTTCTTTTTTACATCCATCTATGATACCATCTACTACATTTTTTGCATAGTTTGGGATACACGCATGCACACCTTGTCGTATTATATAATTGTTAGAGTTTAAAGTAACTGAACAATTACATATCTTTTTACTTGAACATCGCCATCTAGTATTTCCTGATGCATATTTGTAGCAAAGATTATAACGGTAGCCTTTGTCCAGTAGAGCTGGTTTACCTTTACCACTTTCAATGAACTTTCTATAATTTTCTTCTTTGTCTGAACTTACTTCAACATCCATGAGGAATATTATAGATAAACAACGAAAACAATAATATAGGAACCGATCAAAACGAAGAAACATACAAGACGCATTACAATCAATGTCATTATCATGACATTAAAGTGTGCTGTTATGTATATCGGTCAAGTGGCCAGTAATATCAAGATCAAGATTTTGAATAAGTGTTCTTTGTAAAAGAACACTTATTCAAAAAAAAAAAGTTTATAATATCCTCTCTCTCTCTCTCGTTACATTTTGTACCTACATAGAGGAACGCCGTAACGGGCTTAAGTAGAGAAACGCCGCGCCTAGCCCAAGGAAATCTAATATATAAAATTCTCGTGTCACAGTTTTCGTTGCCATACTCCTCCGAAACGGCTTGACTGATTTTGATGAATTTTTTTGTGCTTATCCGGTATCTATGAGAATCGGCCAACATCTATTTTTCATCCCCCTAAGAGTTTGTTTGTTTGTTTGAACGCGATAATCTCAGGAACTACTGGGCCGCATTGAAAAAATATTTTATTGTTGGATAGCCCATTTATCGAGGAAGTTATAACATCACGCTACGACCAATAGGAGCGGAGCAGCAATGAAAAATGTTGTAAAAAAAAAGGGAAAATTTACGCAGACGAAGTTGCGCGGGTCAGCTAGTTTAATATAAAATTTGTGCAATCGATTATACCAAAACTGCCCTTATGAGAATTTGCCCATTTGAGAAGTTGTCTTTATGAGAAGTTGTTGCCCTTATGCGAACAAAGCCCGAGACGTGCGTTAATGAGCAACGCACGTCTATGAAGATTTTTACCTGCCTGTAGTGTGAAAGTGGTCTACTAGTTTTGATATAGCTACTAGCGTTAAGGTGGAAATTAAGAACTGGCAGAATATTATTGCACAGGAAAATGAACCTTGTTGTTTATGACGTGTAAATGAATTTGAATCGTAGGGTGATAGACCATATTTTTAGGAAACGTCACTACTTCACTTTTGTACTCATGGTTCTCATACAAGGAGTGACAGATTTACTGACGAATAGTCAGTATCTCTTGGCTTTGACATGAATTCCTATTCTGCACATAATATGTAAAAAAAAATGGTTAACCCTTAACTGACATCGTGGGGTACTTTTACACTCTCGGGTACAAATACTTATAAGATTTTTATTTAAGCCTACGTAGCCGGTTTATTTTTATACAATTTCAGTGCAAGATATACACGTAGGTAAACCTTACTCGTGGCGGGTAAAAATAACCGTTTCTGCTATAACATGGGGTAAGTACATCCCACGGTGTTAGTTATATTTATAGATTCTTCGAATTTCCTGAAGGTTTTATCAATTTCTTTACATAATTATCTTTTTCAGACGGCTCAGATTCTTTCGTGGGGCAAAGAAAGTAATTACAATGGCAATGAAAAGAAGACGAATTTATAGTTTGTTTTGATAGTGAAAATGTTGCTTTAAGTTATTTTCTAATGTAAGCCAGTCTAGTTAGTAGGTTTACGATTTGTATAAGATTGCCAAAAATACCTACTCGTTATTTTACAAGTCCAAAAAGGTGCTTAAGTTTTGTTTTCTTTTGATTTATTTATTAAATAAAAGTTTTTTGTTTACGAAAATGTAGTTTCTTTTGTTAGTGTCTACTTAGATATTACTAAATATTAATGTTTACTTATCTAATGGGACTTAATAATAAATATTATAATAATTCCCCTGTAGACATGGTTCAATGTAGGTACCCTTCATGTAAGTACCAGAGGAGAAGGGTTAAAAAAATTCTGAGGTAACCCGATACGATACAAAAATACACCTTGCTGAACATGGTTGTTCGTACTTATTTAACTAAGTAACTATTACCTGTTCTAAGGACCCTCCGCCACTGCCTACTTAAATCGTATTTTAGGTAGGTAGTAAGATAAGTAGTTAATTATAAATTTAGCGTGAAAAAATATATATAGAGAAAAGATAAAGAAATCATTTCATTTCATTTATTTCAGAAACAATTATTACATCTAATATATAAAATTCTCGTGTCACAGTTTTCGTTGGCATACTCCTCCGAAACGGCTTGACCGATTTTGATGAAATTTTGTATACATATTGGGTAGGTCTGAGAATCGAACAACATCTATTTTTCATCCCCCTAAATGTTAGGGGTAGTCCACCCCTAAATTTTTTTTTATTTTTTTGACAAAATTTTTAATTTCTATTTTTTTATGATACAACATACAAAAATACATACAATCCTCAATTTTCACCCTTCTACGATCAACCCTTATTTTTTAATAGCCATTTTAGTAATTTAATCATTTTTCCTCTCCGGTCGAAAATATCTTGTAATAGTTTTCGTTGCCATACTCCTCCGAAACGGCTTGACCGATTTTGATGAAATTTTGTGTGCATATTGGGTAGGTCTGAGAATCGGACAACAGCTATTTTCATCCCCCTAAGAGTTTGTTTGTTTGTTTGAACGCGATAATTTTAGGAACTACTGGGCCGCATTGAAAAAATATTTTATTGTTGGATTGCCCATTTATCGAGGAAGGCTATAGGTTATAACATCACGCTACGACCAATAGGAGCGGAGCAGCAATGAAAAATGTTGTAAAAAAAAAAAGGAAGAAAAAAGGGAAAATTTACGCAGACGTTGAGAGACGCAGAGAAGTTGCACGGGTCATTGCCCACCCCTAACATTTATAACTATACTATAATATTTTAAAGCTGAAGAGTTTGTTTGTTTGTTTGAACGCTATAATCTCAGGAACTGCGGGTCCTAAATAAAAAAATATTTTACTGTTAGATGGCCCATTTATCGAGGAAGGTTATAGGTTTTATAACATCACGCTACGACTAATAGGAGCGGAGCAGCCATGAAAAATGTTGTAAAAAAAAAGGGAGAAAAAAGAAAAAAGGGAAAATTTACGCAGACGAAGTTGCGCGGGTCAGCTAGTTGTGTTATATATATATATAAAGGAAATACATGCACAAAACACAATAAAATAACAATTTATAATTTAAACAAAGTAAATCATCAATTTAAAAAGTAGACATACACATAATTCCGACCAATGAGATTATATCATAATTACTCGTGAGTCCTACTTTTAAATCATAATTCATCCACCGTATATACCTTTCCAGCAAATATGACCTTCATCATAAAGATAGAAGGTTCATTATCTGTACTTTGAAACTAGGCGAGTGTTTTTAATTTCCCCCACGATGTTAGTTGTGATAAACGTTGTTCGCACATGTTCCCGAGCATGACACAAAAACCTGGCAGAATCGATGTTTAGGGTTAATTAATTTCCCTTCAAACATAAATTATTTCGGCTTCCTTTTGAAGCCTCTCTGCTTAGATACATATCTAATACTTAATATATTTTTTTATCTAGTTAGGTGCTTGTCTAACTCGCGAAAATTTTAACCCTTCGTCTGTTACTACTAATAATAGTAAGTGATCAAGAATTTTAAACGGTACGGAAGAGGTTAGACTTATCGTCTCGTCTTAAATGTATATACCTACCTAATGTTAAGTCTATGGGGTTTTAGTAGTTACCTAATAATGTTTTAAAATTCTAATAGCTTGAGCATACAAATAACATTTTTTTTAGGGTTCCGTAGCCAAAATGGCAAAAGGGAACCCTTATAGTTTCACCATGTCCGTCCGCAGCTTACCTCAGAGACCGTTGGAGCAGAAGGCTGTAATTTTACACATCACTTACGCCGACAAAGTGAATAAAATCTTGAATATTTTTTTTTTGAGAGGATATGATTTTTTTCTCACCTCACCATCGTGTAGATATAATTTAATAGATCTTATAAAAACGTTTTGGCGTTATGAACACCATTTAGGGATCCGTTTGAGAAATGTTAAGCTTTAACACTTTCACTGTCCGTGCATTACATGTAATGCACTGATGAGTTAGCTCCGTACGTCCGTGCATGACATACAATACACTATCTATTAACCACCAAGAATAGTGTTGTTCTTAATCACAAGAAACTTGAAAAATTAATTAAGTAAAAAAACAGATAATTCTTTAAACCTGCCAAGTACGTAATCTGGCTCCCTAGGTTGCCATATCTAATATGTAAGAAAAATAAAGTAAAACTTAGTATATATATTTTTTTTAAATATACAATATATGTATATATCTCATAATAACTTTATTGAATAATAACAACAAAACTTGAACTATATACCTGCTAGTACACTGAAACCCTTGGGCTGCCCATAGACCCCTAAAGGTCTAAAGATAGTCCAAAAGTTCTAGCCCGCTGCCACTAGGCAGCGTGCCCAGCATGCTGGCGGCATTGCCTCTTTGGATCGCAATGCTTACGCTGGGCCAGATAAATACCAGCATTCTGATCACGCGTTGCGTCTACCAGGCGCTCAGATAAACTTTTGAAAATAACATGACATAACACTTAGTATATTATATTTTAATCAAGCAAAAATAAAAATGGTTTCTCTTACTAAAATTCAACTTAAATAAAACTATTTTCTAAGGGTCTAAACTAATGTAGGTCTTAAACTTTTCTTAAGATAAAATAAATCACCTCCACAGTCGATACAATATATTGCATTAAGTGCCACAAAATTAACTTTGTATCGTGGCACTATGTCACCTGAATCGTCAATGGCAACAAATGTATTTTTACAATCCTCACATTTGCCTGAAAACATTAATCCCTCGTCGTTTAAGTACACCATTGTGTGTTTTGGTAGAATTTTGAAAAACAGTTTGGTCCATATAACTCTTGGTAGACCCAGATTGATCAAGTCACATTTTATATCATGTACCTGAATAAAAAAAACTATATTATAGCTATGTCAAAGCATGACTAATGCTTTAAAAGATATTTCAAATATATTATAGCTACTCGTAAATAAACACAACAGTTTTAAATGTCTTACATTGTCCAATAATGACACTTCATATGTTACTAAACTGGTGTCGACATACGGTTTCAGTAACTGGATGACTTTCGCAAAGCACAAACTATAAAGGCGTTTTGGGTCGTTTCTTTTACGAAATAAGGACTCCAATATTTTTTTATAGTCCATTTTTAAACTATCCACAATACAGTTGCTCAATTTTCGTAATGTAGATAAAATTGTCATATTTTCTTTTGTCTTCTTTATTCTTTTTTAAAAATAATTATTTTTCTATTCTGACATTCCGATTTAATAATGAACCTCATTGTAACATGAAAGACAAAAAGTTTTATTGCAAGCTGTACATTCAGTTTTTACTTGCTTCGCTCCTTTTCGGGCATAAGAAGCAGTCGTTTGACTAGCCATTTTTTTATAACAACCAGTACATCGTCGCTGCACTATCCTTCCATTGGGTTTTCGTGGTATATTCGTTAATTTATGTGTCATATTCAGTACTGGCTGTGTTGGTGATGGATCTCGTATGTTCAACAAGTTTTCCACAATAATTTCTTGACCTTTCAACATTGTCATTGTTGTTGTATTTATTTCATTGAATATAATTATTGAATTTACAACTGCAATAGAAATAAGATCTATTGCGATCTTTTTATACCAAATGCAAGACTTGCGTACTGGTGAGTTATAACTAGCAAGTTGGTCGGACAAGTCTATTCCTAATTTTCCCTTGTTATAGTCCATGATCATTTGCGGTTTCATAATTGGTCTGAAACTTGTTGTCATTTCCATCTCCTTACCATGGCAAGTCGAGAGCATGACAACGTCTCTTTTATCATGCCATTTTAGAACAGTCATACAGTCATTTTGCATTACGGCAATTTCACCTGTTTTCAGTATAGCTTGCGCAACCTCTTTTGGCAGATGTCGTCTGTTCCTGCGTATGGTGCCACAAAAATCCGTGCTTCGCTCTTTAAGATATCTTGCTAATGATACACTGGTGTAATAATTGTCAGTTATAAACATTCTTCCTTCATATAGTAAATCCTGTCCTAATTGTACTACTAACGAACCAGGTTTATCAAGACAAGCTGTCACTTCATTATCTCCTGCAAAAACTTTATAATTCCATGTATACCCTTTGTCTGTACACAATTTATAAATTCGCAAACCGTATTTAACGGATTTGTTTGGATTATATGTTCTAAAAGACAGTCTTCCTCTGAATTTCACTACAGATTCGTCAACTGCAATTACTGGTCCTGGTGTATATATCCTTTTAAAATTTGAAATGATTTTGTCAATTAATGGCTGTATTTTAAACAGACGTCCTTCATTATGATTCGTGTTATCAACGAAATGCCAGCATCTCAAAATTAGACAATACCTATTATAAGACAAGTTGATATTGTGAAATAATGGATGATAGTAGATTTTTTTATTTTTCCAATATGATTCTATTGTAGGGAACGGAATCAAACCAGTTAATAATATAATGCCTAAATATGATCTCATTTCTGTCCTAGTCACCGGCTTCCATCTTCTTATACGCGAATGAGTTGGAAGATTTGCTTGTTGCAAAATTTGACTCGCATACGTATTTGTTTCCGCTATCATGAAATCGATTATATCATCGGTCAAGATTTCAAAAAATACAGTGCACAAATCGGAATCGGCATTGAAATAATGAAATTGTCGTTTATTCAAATATCCTGTGAAGCATTCTCTTTCTAAAGGTAGTATATTCATGTTCCAAGTAGAAGACGCCGCAAAATTATTTTCCATGAAATTAGTTTCATTTATGAATTCATTAATGGCTTCAATAGTTTCTTCAGGTCCATGTATTTGTACATTCTCTAATCGTTCTATTACCTCATCTTCACCATCACTATCTTCTAAAATACGTACTAAATCGTCGCCGGATATAAACCGAGTCATGGTTGATATAATGAAGCCAAGACCAATTTATAGAAAATATTACAACTATTCACCAATAAACACACAATCAAAAACAAAATGACATTGTCAATGTCATGTCTATGCAATTTACTTATCTAATTATCTCTTTCGTTTTCCTCGTAGAGGTTTATCAATGAAACAGTCCGCGAAAATATACACGAGATCAACGATTTGACCATGTTTGTTACATATACATCGATCGTGTTTCGACGTACTTGGACAACAACACTATTGGTCGGCGGTTGAAGTTCATACGTCCGTGCATTGTATATAACGCACTTTTGGACTTGCAATATTGATATTGATAATTGTCTTAGGACAGTGAAAGTGTTAAAATGCAAATTGTAAATTGAAATTAGCAAGAAAACTATCACAGCTAAGTAGGCATAAGTTTACGAGTAACAGCTGATCAAATGAAAAGTAACAAAATTTTCGTACAAATTCCATTTTGTACAAAATTGTTATTATAATAGTTAGATATAACGTTGTAAAGTGTGAAACAAAAACCGGAAAACTACTTCTTAAGCCGCATTATAAAGCAATGACATGTTTACCTACCTATATAGGTAGGCTGTGCAAAAAATATCCATACTAATATTATAATGTTTGTTTGTTTGTTAAAACGCGCTAATCTCAGGAACTACTGGTCCGATTTGAAAAATTATTTTTTTGTTGGATAGCTCAATTCAGCTAGTAGAATAATAAAAATGGATTTATAACTGACTAGCTGTCCCGCGCAACTTCGTATGCGTAAATTTTCCCCGTTTTTGCAACATTTCTCGTCGCTGCTCCGCTCCTATTAGTCGTAGCGCGTCGTTATATAGCCTATAGCCTTCCTCGATAAATGGGCTATCCAACAGTGAAATATTTTTTCAATTCGGATCAGTGGTTTCTGAGATTACCGCGTTCAAACAAACAAACTCTTCCGCTTTATAATATTAGTATAGACTAGCTGTCCCGCGCAACTTCGTATGCGTAAATTTTCCCCGTTTCTGAAACATTTCTCATTGCTGCTCTATCCAACAAAAAAAGAATTTCTCAAATCGGACCAGTAGTTCCTGAGATTAGCGCGTTTAAACAAACAAACAAACAAACTCTTCCGCTTTATAATATTAGTATAGATTTGTTTGTTCTCATTGATATTCGGTGGAAAACGGTGGTATCTACAGATTACTTAACATTATGCAGACGAACTTTATTGCTTGATGAACCGTTTAATTGAACTGTGTGAAGCTAGACAAATAAAGCTAGGACATACATGCGGGGATTTCGTTCATAAATCTATACTAATATTATAAAGCTGAAGAGTTTGTTTGTTTTTGTGAACGCGGTAATCTCTGGAACTACTGGTCAGAATTAAAGGCTATCCAACAGTGAAATATTTTTTTAATTCGGGCTAGGAGTTCCTGAGATTATCGCGTTCAAACGAACAAACAAACTCTTCAGCTTCATAATATTAGTATAGATTAGTCTTATTACCTACACGTACTTAATCTAACATATATTGTGAAGTTTTGTTTGCTTAGCACCGAGCTTTAAATGCTCTTAATCCATTTTCGGATAATCACAAGAGGTTCGGTTTTTTGTAGGAACAGTTTTCGTTAACGAATGGCTTGAATTGATGCGCCACTAGGCATTAACCTAATTATTCTGTACCTATACATAAATTCGGACAGGTTTATAAAAGAGCAATGGATTTAAATATTCCAAAGACACAGAGTTCGATTTGAAAGCTCTATTGATGTATCCATGAATATATCTGCCGCTTTTTGAATTCATTCAAATTGGAAGCACCATGGATTCAAAGGCACCAAACGGTGAATCCTTTCAGAGTCTTTTTAATCCATCGATCTTTCTCAATGGATGTAAAGGACGGTGGAAGTGCCCATGGATCCATCCAATGGATTCAGGTAAACAGACAGTTAAATTGTAGACTAAGTCTTTTGAAATGAAATGAAATGATTATTTATTCGCAAGAGATGTGATTTTACAATAGGTGTTTAAATCATAATTACAGGGCTTTGATACAACTCACCCTCAATTTACAGGGTTTTGAATATAGAAAACATATCAAAGTCATTGTACATGTAACAATTCTAAACCCTCAGTATCTAGTCGATTCGGTGCTGGGCTTAAATTATTAATACACGGCAGAATGCTTGTGCCATTTCTGAGGCAGGTTGACATAAAGCACTTTGTATGATCCCAATTTTATTGATACCGAATTTTCTCAACACCGTCTCTCTCGTAACTTGAGTTCTTACACACTCCATCAGCAAATGGATCCACAAACCAAGCAGTTCGGTGAACTGACTTATCTTATTAGATATGCAACCATGCTGATGAATGTGCCGATCGAAGTGATCTAAATGCTAATTTTGTTTTTAGTCTAAATCTTTATTTTTTTTAATGCACACAGGTAAAAAGAAATAATTGAAGAAGATCATCTGGTTTAGTTCTACAGTGTAAGTCTCAAGAGCCCTGTCCGTTATTGGAGGAGCTACGTGATGCATCACACAAGGTAAGTTTTAACTCTGTGCCTCTGTGGCGCGGTAGGAGTGTGTCCGACTGCTACGCAATAGGTCGTGGGTTCGATTCCCACACGGGACACCACTTTGTGTGATCCACAAATTGTTGTTCCGAGTCTAGGTGTGCTTTGTGTCCGTGACTTGTATGTTTGTAAAGGTCCCCCGCGAAACAGGGCTTGCACCCTAGTGCGGGAGTAGTCTTTTATATAAGTATATAAAAAAAAAAAACTACGTACCACCTATTTTTTTTCAATTGTGAAATCTATTCATATAATAAAAACTTTTATACGAAAAAATATTACCGACTTCAAAAATAAATACAAGGCAACTAAAAAGCAAAAAATAATATACCTAGAATAACAAAAACAAATGAAACATTTTGAAGTTGGTGCCATGAAAGTCTGTTTTATTCGGCTTATATCAGATCGTGATCTGATGACAAAGGAACAACTTGGAAATATACCCTTTCAAACACAAAAATATTTTTTCAAATCGGTCCAGCCGTCTTTGCGTAATCGGTGAACAAACATACAAAAAAAAGCATACAGTCGAATTGAGAACCTCCTCCTTTATGAAGTCATTGAAAATGAATGTCCGTATGTCCTTTATAGAATCGTAAACTATGTATTTGATCATGTGATAATCTTCAGCAAAGTGTTGTGCATGAGCTCACGAAGGTTTACGAGTACGGGTAGAGGTACAAAAATGGGGAAAAATAACGCAAACGAAGTTGCGCCGATTAGCTAGTAATTTTACTTAAATTCTTCTAGACATTATTGTTAACTAGTTACCATAATAAATTGCTGAGATTAATTTTATGACGCCAGAATATAACTCGCAATGGCTACCTACTTCTCTTTAGTATTTTTTTTAATAGTGTAGTACCTACTCGGTCTATAAGAATCAATAATTGTTTTTGAACTTTCGCAATTGTTTTTGAATTTTTTATACTTATTATATATATTTCGGGACATAATCGCGTGAATTATTTAAAGGTACGAATTATTTACCCGACGTTTCGATCGAATTGCACTGATCGTGGTCACGGTTCGACTGATGGCAGCTTTTAGCCTCCTTAAGGCGGGGGGTTTTTAAAAGGTTCGTACCTTTAAATAATTCACGCGATTAAGTCCTGAAATATATCTAACTAGCTTTCGCCCGCATGGATGTCGGTTATCGCGATAAAATTTATTTATTTCCATTTCTACATCACCCTAAGGTACAAAAAGAATGCTTTTAGCATTAAGTCCATCATTGTACAACTTTGTGCATAAAGTTTAAATAAATAAATAAATAAAAACTATCCTATGTTCTTCCCTGGGACTCAAAATATCTCCATACCAAATTTCATATAAATTGGTTTAGCTGTTTGAGCGTGAAAGTGTAACAGACAGACAGACAGACAGAGTTACTTTCACATTTATAATATTATAGTATATAGTATGGATTTTTATGAATCATGTTTTGTATCTCTATAATCTGTGTAGACTAGCCTTAACAATGTCTAGCACGTAGTTATGTCAAGTTTGTCACACGTTCGTGTCTCGTGTCGTTCAACATACCTACTTATGTACAGACTAGCTGTCGCCTGCGGCTTCGCCCGCATGGATGGTTTTACCCCGTTAAGGGTTGATTTTCCCTTTCAATTAAAACGCTAAAGATGTTTCTTTATTTACAACCACTGATCTAACTTTAAAACTGACGGAGTAATATAGAAACCTGCAACCCATCTTTACACCCTTAGGAGTTGATTTTTCAAAAAATGCTGAAGCCTGCTGTATTTGATTAATTTAAACAAAAAAATCAAATATATCATTTCACATATATCACATTAATAATGATGGAGTTTCATACAATCTTTCAAGCTCTATTTTACCCCTAATTTCCAAAAATCCTTTCTTATCGGATGTCTGCATCACATATGAAACATGCCCTCAAAATTTCACATCTCTACGATCAGCGGATTAGGCTGTGCGTTGATTCATTAGTCAGGCAGGATAAAGAATTTTATTTAATACTAGCTGACCCGCGCAACTTTTTCTGCGTAAATTTTCCCCGTTTTTGCAACATTTCTTATTGCTGCTCTGCTCCTTATTTCTCCACCATTTAATAGATGTTATTATACATATAAACCTTCCTCTTCAATCACTCTATCTATTAAAAAACCCGCATCAAAATCCGTTGCGAAGTTTTAAAGATTTAAGCATAGGGAACATAGGGATATAGGGACAGAGAAAGCGACTTTGTTTTTTACTATGTAGTGAAGTATACAGAATGACTGTTAATCTAGTTTTCAAACTACAAGGGATTAACCCGTGGTGTATTCAAGGGAATAAAAAAAATCGCTACGTACTCACATAAATACATTATTTTGATTTTTTGCACTAGATAATATTAATAATTTAATTTTTCATTCATTTGTTTAGGTTATAAACAAAAATTATAACTTGTCAATGTTTTCAGTTTAACCTCTTCAATTACTTTTTTACATTGTTATCAATATTGTCCAAGAGATGCAACGCCTAAAAAAGCAAGCACTTTAAAAAGGCTGATTTTTTACTACACATGGAGTAAAGAAATACCTTTCGCCATTCAGCTGGATTCCTTAGCGTTTGGCGCAGAGGCAAATTATTATTTTTAAATGACCTTAATATATCGTGAAACTGCTTATAAAACCTAAAAAATAATTTTTAGCAGTATATTAGTTACCTATTCAGAATAAGTTTTACGTTTGTCAGTCATGCAAAATCTTGTAACCAAACGCGTCAGTCACGCGTTAAATTTGTATTCTAAAATCGTGCCCGATCTGCGCGTGCTATCGAATGCATGATTTGAAATTTAGTATAACCGGTGAAGAATATTATCAGAATGACATTACCATCCGTCAGATAATATAACTTTGTAACAGATGCCGTCAGTAGTCGATTAAAGTCCTGTACACCAAACACATTTATATTTGTATTTTATTGTCCCACCTACTCTTACTCTTAACCTTGCTAAAACTTCCCTTAACCCCGCTTTTCTTGCCCCCTATTTGCTTTACCACAATATCACATACCCATTATGTCTACTTTTTTAAAAGTTATTTTTTTATACACGACTTTATAACCAAGGGTGCCATATTTTGGGGACACTTTAAAAAAATAAGTTCTACGTCTTTATGTGCTTTTGAAAGCGTTTACAATTTTGCAAAGAACCTAAGTGTGCCAGTCTATGTACTCTTGGCTTCTTTGCAAAACTTGCAGCAGTACATGGAATTCCAATAACATTGGCAGTATTAAATAGGTATTTGAAACCTAGACACGTTCCTTTTACAAATTAAATTAAAAGCGAGCAATAAAAGTCATAGAAATTCCTTTGTGATGTGAATCTGTCACATAAATAGGTTCGATAAACGGTCAAAGGTTCAAACAGTCTCTTAGTAAGGCATCAGAGGCATTAAATAATAATATACACTTCACTGGGTTGTTCGTGTCATAAGATTCTTTAAACACTAAAGGCTCAGATAAAAAAGGCGACTAAACGCAGCCTAACACATTTTATGTAGAACAGGGTTGGTTATTGCACACTTGGTGCTTCTCTTCATTTTATTTTGTGCCCCTCCTCGAAGTTTTTAACGGCAGCTTATCAGGATCCCATTTCTCAGGCTATTCAAATGTAATCTTGTAACCTGTAGGTACTTGGATAACGTAGTCATGAAACGTAGCCACGTACAAATCCCAAAGTTATTTTCATTAGTAAGTACATAACAGTAAAATTACTGTCGGGTCCAAAGTAACAAAAGAATAGAGTTAAGGCCAAAACAGACAAGGTAACTACTACCAGCGATTCAGTTGCTTCTCAGAAGCCTGTTGCTGCATTTGAACATCCAATTTAAAAAATCCGCATGCGTAAAATGATAACACAAAATTAAAAAAAAAAAAAAGCTTTATTACTTGCTGTTAAAAAGAATTAAAAAGTTAAAAATAATTTAACTAAAATAATTTAAGAAATATAAAATTTAATAGGTATCATAATCTTTTAAAATAAAAGCGCGTAACACCTTCTTTATAATCATATGACGTCAAAATGTTACCCTGGTTTCCATTTAGAACCACAGTATCATCAAGACGAATCAAACGAGCCCAAACTCGATGGGACTGTGTCGTTTTATTACGGACTTCCTATGGCTACCTTGCAGCTTCGTAATTAGACCCTGGATACCATCTAGAGTCAAAGTACTCGTCAAGACGAATCATACGAGCCCAAACTCAATGAGAGATTAAGTCGTTTTATAACAGAGTTCCTACGGCCACCTTCCATTTCCATGTTTCTCCATTATTGCTCTAAGTTTTAGCTCAATCGGAAAGCTTGTAAAAACAAGAAAACAAGATAGTTCTCGGGGTCATCTCTCTATAATAACACTGGGTACTAACACCAGTTCCGGCTAACACGACAAAATCACCTGTTGTTGATCTCAAAAGCCGCACGCGTGCCTATGCCTCAGGGAAATTATGGTTGAGGAAAAACCACAGTTGTCGTTTCCTACAGCCAGCAAAACAAATCATAACAAAGAAATTTTCCCTCAGGCTGAGAACGACAACTTCATAAAATGACAACTTCCGAAAACGATAACTTCCTAAAATGACAACATTTTACAATGATAACTTCCCAAAAGGACAACTTCCTAAAATGACAACTTCCTAAAATGACAACTTCCTAAAATGACAACTTCCTAAAATGACAACTTCCTAAAATGACAACTTCATAAATTGACAACTTCATAAAATTACAACTTTGTCATTCATACAGTAATTCAAATTTACATCCAGTCAGATATTACTTGCTACTACGAAACCCTTAATAGTTGAGTCCGACTCGCACTTGGCCACTTTTTGTTACAAATTAACTAACAATTATATTCATACTCGACTGAAGTGCACTTTACTTTAGGAAAAACATTTGATTTTCATCAAAAAATTAAAATGGCGTTAATATGGACCGGTTTGACCTCAATCCCTCAATCTTACGGGTTTCAATGTGTTTGGAGTGTCAATAGCCTGATTTGCATTCGGTCCAATTTCGTTTTATTCTGAAAAATCTCGTAAAACGGTTGTCCACGTTGCCACATAAGCGTATATGAAATGAGGATTTTCGCAGAAGCATATCTTGAAAGGTTGAAGACCTTGTTGATAAAAAGGGATGTTTTTCTGGAAATTTACTGGAACTTCATTTCGTATTATTTTTTGTGCCTTACCGAAATAGCGTTTTGTTGACCAATGTTTCTAAGTCGATACTAAAACAATTAAAAAGATCTCTTGCTGTTGTCCAGTAACGTGGTTAGATTTTTAACACAATATAGGGCACTGATTACATCAACAAAATTTTAGGTATTAAAGAATATTACATACCTACTGCTTGACTGCCTTGGTGGCGCGGTGTGAGTGTGTCCGACTGCTACGCAAGAGGGTTCGATTCCCTCACGGGACACCACAATAAAAATATTAATAAAAAATCTTTATTCACTTATGAAGCAAAATATTACGATGAAAAGTCGATTCTACATAATATACATGTAATGCCTGTTCGCAATTAATAGGTAAAACCAGAGAAAAGAACAGGCAATAAAATCTCGGTGCCACTCTTCTCAAATTGCCAATGTTTCTTTGTTAATAAACTGTATATGCAGGTAAGGTAGAACCTTCACCATTATATTATGCACCATATTAGAGAACTGAAAACAAGAGATAAAAATATTAAACCACTTTGATCCGAGTCTGTGCGTACTTTGTGTCCGTGACTTGTATGTCGAGAGTTTAAAAAAAAAGAAAAAAACACGATATGCGCGGGTATAAAAGACGCCACAAAATAAGTTTGATACCTAGTCAATTTTATTAACTACGCTGCAAAGGTTCTAGTCACGGGTAGACGGCTAGGCTAGGTAGTTCGTGGTCTAGATAAACACATGAATATATTAAGGTTACTACCTGTAGACTATAATCACTATCACTACATAGTATAAAACAAAGTCGCTTTCTCTGTCCCTATATCCCTATGTATGCTTAAATCTTTAAAACTACCTACACAACGGATTTTGATGCGATTTTGTTTAATAGATAGAGTGATTGAAAAAGAAGGTTTATATGTATAATAACATACATTAAATAGTGGAGAAACAAGGAGCGGAGCAGCAATAAGAAATGTTGCAAAAACGGGAAAAATTTACGCAGACGAAGTTGCGCGGATCAGCTAGTAATAATAATAATATAATATATAATATCTTGGGACAACTCACAAAACGCTATCTGATCCCAAACTAAGAAGAGCTTGTACTATGGAAACCTGACAACTGATAAACATACACACAAAGTTTTATCCTGGGTGGGGATCGAACCCTGAGCAGTCAGGACCTCTTGCGTAGCAGTCGGATACAGGCCACCGCGCCACAGAGGCAGTCAAAAGTCTATAAAATGTTATAATGTGTTGAAATCGAAAGTGTAAGGTTTCTTCCCATCTGTTCTTTGCCAATCGGAAGTTCCGATTTATCGGAAGCGGTTTCGAAGACACAAAAACGTGTAATATGCCTGAGCAAGTAGGTGCGGCGTCAAACGCTTCAAGTAGAAGTTCAACGTTCATCGAATCTCGGTCATCCCTTTCCCAAATCAACCGTATTCCATATTCAAACACACGTATTCTTGGCCACTTACACCCTTATACCCTCATCCTTGGCTGTAAGCAATGTAGGTTATGCAAAGTAGGCAAGTGAAGAGGTACGATCACGTAGATCCTCTTTACAATAGGATCAACCTTCGAGATTTATAGGGTAAATTTGCCAAGTGTAGGATAATGCAGAAATGGGTTGCCATTGCGAGTTATACATTCTTAACTACTAATCAGTCAGTGATCTCTTTTGATAGTGTTTATTTTTTACTCCCGACAAAAAATAGTGGTGGTCTATGATAATGTTAAAATAGTGGTTCCCTAATGTATAGACTGATTTGAATGCTGATTTTTTGTTTCAAGATAGCCGTTTTGAAGATATATTAACTTCTATTTCATCCCATGTGTATCGGGTTTAAAATATTTTTGGCGTCCAACGAAGAAGATAAATTTGACACCTTAGACGTAGATAAACTGGCCTATTGGTCTAGTGGTGAGTAATCCTGACTGCTCAGCCGAAGGTCGTGGGTTCGATCCCCACCCATGATGAAACTTTGTGTTTATAGTGTTTGGGTGTTATTTATCTATAATATGTATGTATTTAATATGTATATCGTCGATGAAGTACCAATACCTCCTAACTGACATTTTAGTCCAAAATTACTTTCATAAAGCAATAGACGTAAAATTCATATTCGCATGGATTGAATTCACTCCTATCAAACATTTATTCATCAAAAAGCTTCTAGAGCTACGTGAAAATACCTACTAAGTGACGGAATTCATTCGTTCGTATGTATTTTAAGGAAATATCTCCTAACTGCACCGACAACCGACTACACTCGGGCGTGCTCTGCATTGGACTGATTAACTTCACACGATCGCTGCAAGCGGCATTGCGTCGCGTTCCTCGCCATTGGATACAGCGAGACAAAGATACTGCATGCGTTTTGATTTGATTTAGTTCCAGAAAAAACCACCTTGATGAGGGTGTTATAATTAAAACGGTCGGTTTTCGTTTTGCTCCTGGACAATTCATTGTTAATTGCCACTAATTTCAATATATTTGGAGAGATTATCAAAACAAAGGTAAGTCAATTCATTTTAATTGTTAAATTTAAAGATTTTATTTCAGTTCTTCTGGTTATTGCTACAAAAAATTCAGATAGTAGGTATTTCTTCAAAAGTTTCGTTTTGTGACGTAAAAAAGTGTTAGTTAGCAATGAAGATTATAAAACGATTTCTCATTAAAATTTGAAATTTCAGAAGTGATTTTAGAGCCTAATTTTCAATCTTTTCAAGACATATCTGAAAATAGCAGACAACAACTAGTTGAAAGCCCTTCGATTGTTCCAGCTGATTTGTTCTCTTCTAATATTTCTCACGAGAACAATAGTGAAGACGAAGTTGATGTTTATGCCGATTCGTCCTCTAGTTCTTATAAGCCGTCATCTTCTTCGAGTGGTGATGATGATGAAAACACAGTAGCTGTTCAAGAATCATCTACTAATTCGCAAAATGTATTCCATGGTGATTTAAATGAAGGTAGAAAACGACGAAATAATAAATATTGCAATGAATGGAAGAAGTTAAAGAATAAAAAATTCAGAATGGAAGGTAAAGAATACTTGGGCTACACAAAAGCGGCAAACAACAAAATGGAACACAATAAAATAAGACCCCCAAGACAAATAAAAGATAGATGCAAATCAAAATTTTGTAATGTAATGTAAAGATGTTAGCGATGAATCTCGTCAGCTTATTTTAAACATTTTTGGGATAATCTTAATTGGGACCAAAGAAAAGTTTACATTGCAAGTTTAGTCAAACGCTCTAATGTATCTCGAAAAAATTCAACAAACAATTCTAGGGGAGGGGCTACATTGCACTACTTTCTTCCACTTGATCCAAATTCAAACACTAACGTGCAAGTATGCAGAAATATGTTTTTAAATACATTTTCTTTGGAATCCTTTACAGTACAAACTTGGGTAAAAATGTCAACATTTGGAATGATACCTTCTCAAGAGGTTCAAAATTCAAGAAGAGCTCAATCTGTCAGACGTGGCGAGGTGAGAAAGTTGCTAACGCTTAATTGTTTTTTGGATATGCCCAATCTACCGTCGCATTACAGACGTAAAGAGACAACCAAATTATATTTAGAACCATCTTTTCGCTCAATGGCTGATTTATATAACACATACAAAAAGTATTGTTCAGAAAACGAAGAGCCTACCGTCTGTAGGTTTACATTTGAAAAAGCATTTAAGGAGAAAAATTTGTCGATATATACCTTAAAAAAAGATATGTGCGACGTATGTACCAGTCATGCGGTTGGTAATCTAAGCACAGATGAGTACGTACGTCATATTAATAAAAAAAATCGGGCTAGACGAGAGAAAGAAGAAGACAAAGCGAGAGCAGCAAGGGGCGAAATTATTCTTTTAACGATGGATCTTGAGGCTGTCAAAGTTTGTCCTTACCTGACTGCCAGCTCTCTTTATTTTAAGACCAATAAATTTCACGGTTTATAATGCAATAAGTCACCACACTGTATGTTACTGGTTCGTTGAAACGGCGGCGGATTTGACGGCTGGTACATTCACTAGTTTTATCGTAGATTACCTAGAAAGATTTTGTTTGACAATAGGCGTGCCGATCATAATTTTTTCTGATGGGTGTATCTATCAGAATCGGAATAACGTATTAAGTAATGCTAATGCTAATTGATTTCAGTATGAGATACCATGTTCAAATAGAGCAAAAGTTTCTTGAACCGGGTCACACTCAAATGGAGTGTGACTCGGTTCATAGCGCGATAGAAAGAAAGCTTAAAAACCGAGAGATACATCTTCCGAGCGATTACATTTCTGTCACGAAGGAAGCTCGAATACATCCATTCCCTTACGAAGCTGTTGATGTTGACTACAGTTTTGTTAAGAACTATGCTAGTGCTTCAACTTTCCGGTATTCAAGTATTCGGCCAGGTCGGAAAGCGGGGGACCCGACTGTTACAAACATTCGGGCCATCAGGTATACTTATGACGGAAACATCACTATAAAATTGAATTTTGATGCTGACTATGTACTTAAGTACATACTTACCAAAAAATAGATAAGTATGTACATACTTACCTATTTTTTCTAAATAAGTAAAATTTTTTTTTGTTTTATTTTTGATTATTTTATTTTTTGATAAAGATTTTTGAAGAAATTTTCATGTTTAATTGGAGTTCGTTTATTGTTTTGATTTTGTCATTATGAAACATGATAAATTGTTATTATTAAATAAAAAATATTCAGTTATGTTTGTGTTTTATTTACAAGAAATAACTCCTAACATTAAAGTGGACTTTCAAGTTCTAGAATCAATATCTCCTAACTGACTAAATCCCTATAAAACGTAAACTTAATCACATACCTTCGTAACTAATAAAAAGGTAATGCATTGAAAACTATTTTACAACCAACTGTTGATCAAAATAAATAAAACCTTATTTTTAAACAGTTTTTTTCTTCTGGTGTAAAATTATGTTTTCAACACTTAGGAGGTTTTGGTACTTCATCGACGATATATAAGTATGTTTATCAGTACAAGCCCTGCTTATTTTGGGATCAGATGACGTTGTCCTAAGATTAATTATAAAAAAAAGATACACATGCCAGAAAAACAACAGTACCTAGTGTGCATGCTGATTGCAGGTCAGTAAATCAAAATAGTATATAGACATGTGTTTAAACTTTCGCGTTTTTTATACATATTAGATACCTATATTTCAGGATTCAATCGCGTAAATTATTTAAAGGTACGATTTTATTTACCCGACGTTTTAATCGAATTGCAGCGATCGTGGTCACGTGTCGGCGTGGGGTAAATAAAAGGTTCATACCTAAATAATTCACCCGATTAAGTCCCGAAATATATCTAATAAGGATATACTTAGACATGCCAGTTGGCGTATACACATGACAATTATATGCTGCCATGTGTATTGCCGCCCTTTTGTGAGTCAAGATGGTGCTTGCTTATAGAATGACTAGCTGACCCGCACAACTACATTTGCATAATTTTTCCCCATATTTGTCACATTTTTTCATTTCTACTCTGTTCCTATTAGTCGTAGCGTTATGATGTTATATAGCCTTCCTTAATAAATGGGCTATCTAACAGTCACAGATAATATAATACTATACTAGTACTAACAGTAAAATATTTTTTCAATTCGGACCACACAAACAACCTATTCAGCTCTATAATATTAGTATAGATATAAACACAGATAATAGATCTAGCTAGATGCCACATGTTCCTGTAACAGTATGAAAACAGAGCTTGCCACTTTATCACCACCGCGCATGACGTCACGCGAGCGTTTTAGTGATGAACCTACCATAAACGTTTCAATCGTAAGACATCATTCATCCAACAGAGTATCGATTTTAAATCGACCAATTCGATTCGATACTGCTGTTTTGAATTATTTAATTTGAAGTTTTTTTATTAAAAAGAAAATGATTAAGGTCAATTATTTTTTACTCACGCAATTTTTACGCTATATTTCAATAAAATCATGAAATAATTAACAAAATTCTTTCGTTATAATGTATTCATTTTTTTTATTTTGTTTTAAGTTATATTAAAAAAAAATCTGCAGTTTTTAGTTCCAACAAGTTAGCACAAGTTTATTAACTAACTAACTGGCGCCCGCGGCTCCACCGAACTTATACTAAATTTACACTTTGAATGAAATCTCACATGGAAACCGGGATAAAAGCAACCTATAGGTTCTTTGCCAGGTTCAAGCTATCTTCATTAAATTTCTGCCAAATAGGTACAGCTGTTTACCCGTGAAAGAGTAATAAACATCCACTCATCCATCCATCAAGTCTCACTAACTTTGCATTTTTAAGATTACTAGAATCATTCTTATAAATAAAAATAAAAACACGGGTAAAATTAAATGACATAAGCATTTTATTCATTTTTAATAATTTAATATACTTACTTATCTAATCAATTGTAGGGAAGATTAGGTGGGATCAATATAATTTTTACACTAAGCTAAAACTATTACCTGTTTTTAACGATTTTGATTTTTCGAATATCACAGAATGCCTTCTTAAAGTAGACTAACAATAAATTGTGTTTAAATGCTGTATTTGCATTTATGTATAGTACTTTGTAGGTACTTTAACACTTAAAACTACTTAATCACAAATGCTTTAATTTTTTTATCATTATAGGAGCTAATTAAATCAGTAATAGGTCGTACACATATTAAAGTAAAGGATTGAACTATTTAACATTATACAGATTGCACAAGATTACCACAATCAATTTTCTAGAAAATAAAAAACGTACGAACTTAGGTGGTAATTACGTACTAAACGTTTTATTGAGATCAAAGTTATCAGTATCACTTAATCGGCCTTCATTATAAAATTTACAATCTTTCTTTTTGAATGGCCAACCTTGTGTCAGAATTATTCAGATCACCCTTTATGACATGACCTAACGACTGTTAGCGAGATGATAACAGCCTGAACCGGGTTTTTCCGTGACCTCTGAAGCACGGATACGTTCAAATATAATATCACTATGCTATACGACTTCAAAATGTACTTAAGAAAAGTTAGAAACGAAATAATCGCGCGAACAGCGTAAGCCCACAAAATTCAAGGATCAAAATTAAAGACCCCCAATACGCTCCAAACCCTTTCTGTACCATTTAATAAAATAGTAAAAAAAATGTTGGTTTAGATTTAACTGAATTAAATACCTCATAGTTACTAAATAATTGACCTTGAAACAGGACGAGTTTAATATACATTTTATTTGTCTTTTCGTAGTTTTGGTTTTCAAATTTCTCGTTAAATAGTATATCTATGTATACATCAGCTATTGCCTTTATGATATTAACTAAATGGTTTTCAGTAGGTGCTTGATCAAACATGTACCTAGTTATTACAAAAATGCATTCTCGTTCCTCCGGCTATCTGTTTTCTGTTTCATATATAGAGCGCGATCAATTCGCGATTGAAGAAATCGATATATAGTGCCTAAACTTAACATCACTACTTGTAGAAAAACGACAAAATCCCCTGTACCACGACATTTATTTGTTGTTGTGTTGTTTATTCGTTTGAATTTCATTGCGTACTTTCAACGTATGAGACGATGACATATCACATGATGACATCAATTGAAACCGCAATGTAAAACGAATAGAGTAAAAATACGCCAATGAGAATTTATCGAAGTAGTATAACTCAAAAACGTAAATAAATCATTTTAAAATTAATTTCAGCTTAAGGAGCAACAAAATTACTTAGCGATGAAAATATACATCTCCCTTGATACGGTCTACATTCTTCGACGAGTTTTTACAACTTATAACTGCACAATTAGGCATTTCTTGTTGCAGTACACGCGACGGCATGCGGCCGCGATCGAACTTTGAATAATATCATGCGCGAACCAAATGGCGCCGTTGCACTGATTGGAGACACGCTTTGACTCACTACTGACTGATTCTAGTTATATGTGTGTTCTGAGGATATAAATTTATTGATGCGCATACCTACTTTAGTTTATTTATCTGACATTAATTGGTAGTTTCACCCTTTATCAATTAGCGAGAATTTACCTACTTCAAGGGCTTATCGAGTTTAAACCGGGTTAATGAAATGCGCTTTTCGAAAATAATCTTGAAGGAAAATGTGCCTACATTGTCTTCCAAGCATATTTACGTAAGTTACACTTTCATCTTCACTGGGCTTCCACCGCGCAGTACAGTACCTTATGTTAGGTATTTTTTTCACGTTCTGGTTTTAATCCGGCGCTGGGAAGGCGGCGACAGGGTACCCAGCGCAGTGTACGGTACAGTAGGATCAACGTAACTAGGCAGGACTGAAGTAGGCGACAAGTGGTTGCGCAGATGCATTTTTTGGAAGTAAATGGTGACAGGAAGCGGGGGGCAGGGGCGGCAACTAAACCAAGAGAATTAGAGATGCGATTACGCATTACATTGTGATAATTAGTATTACTAACTCATGTTTTTTTGTGATTATTTTCGTAAAGAAATTGTTTTTCTAAGTTTCTTTTGTATTTACTGTAACTGTTCTAAATGTAAATTTTATGAACTCATTTAAATAGTGTTTATAATAATATATTGTCGAATTAAAATGTTGTTAGTATTTTTAATCGATTAAACATATTTAGTCGTTTTCGAAAGTAATTTTAGGGTCGCATCTCTATGACATGCGCGAAAGTGATAAAAACCTAACTTCAATTCGGTCAAGTTACGTTGATCGTACTGTAGCTTTTACTCGGTCCGGTCCGGCCGTCATTTTGCCGCCTCGGTGGACCTTACTCGTATACTGTTGTCCGGTCAAGAGACATCATCTTCTTGCGTACTTAATCGGTTAAAATATTTTGTTCTGTTAACAGGTAGATAAGGAAATAATGAAACCATGAAGTACGAAATAAATGAAGAACTAAGGGAGTATAATTCCGTGGCAGTGATTGGCTGACAGTCACTGCGAATGGAGTCAGAAATGCTAATTCAACTACGAATACTTACAATAGTTCAGACTACAAGTTTCTCTGTCCCAGTGTAAAAGATTTTTATCAGGTAACTAGTTCTCCCGGTGAATTTTGTAACATATCATTGAATGCAGGTACTCTAAATTGAACTTGAAATTCCCTACGTTTTCGATTTCTTTTTTGAAAAAATCTAGTTTTTGATTGACAACTAGCAATGTGGAATTGGATCCTATATTACTAGCAGTCACTCTCAGTGGCTTGTGTTAGGAGTGGGTACACGTGCGCAGTAGGTACCTATAATTGGTAGGATTCGAACACGCGACCCTCGCGATTGCGAGTCCAATGCCTTAGCCATTAGGCTACCGCCTCCGGTTTGAGTATTGACAAGACGAAGTTGCGGGAGTTGTAATTTTTTTCGGGTAAGTACTTCCTCGTGATCCAAATTAGTTGTCCAATCAGTGCCGGATCTAGGGTTATTTCAAGGCGGGGCAACAACTTGATGATAGTGCCCTTCACTTTCGGATAACGTGCTTACAATGCCGAGGGTAGGGGTGCATTTCGTTTCATCCCTATACTACCACTGTGAATACATCGCGCGACGGGGGGTGGGGTGCGTTTGGCGCCCCCATCAAGATATCATATCAATTTGTACCACTTCAACATGGCATTAGCGGGCCCCGGCTGTTCCTCACTCCCCCCTACCCCCCACCAGATCCGGCCCTGGCTCCAACTGATGACATTGTTGTACATTCATTAAGGGTCAGTTCACCTCGAGACGCGACGATACTGGAAGAAGCCAGTGATTTCGCTCTGCGCCGCGCGACGCCGCGAGACGCATCGCAACGTTGCGAGGTGCATCGTAAAATCGTCGGCAGCACGACGAACGCTTCGCTGCGCAGCGAGAAGCCGCGTCGCGCGCCGCAGCGGAACGTCCACCCGCAATCTACCTTCCGGAAATAGTAGAGACAAGTCGCCATTGGCTTCAGGCGGCGTCGTGCGGCTTCAGGCACAGCCTCGCTCTTGTACGCCGCGCGTACCGGAGATGCATCGCTGCGTGGCCATGCATCGCTCTACGCCGCGAGGCATCTCGGGGCGCAGAGCTGCGTGGTGCATCGTATTCTGAATCACACACGAAATGTGTATCTTTTCGTGTAGTAAATTAAGTTATATTTTGAGTAGCCCTATTAAAATGTGCGCGCACCGTCGCGTCGTGTCGCGTTTCGGTGTGAATTGACCGTAATACTTAGAAGTCATTACATAACCGTTATCATTACATCCATTTATTTTGCGACATTTATTGGTTCTACGCAGGTGGCTCACAATAGTTGAAGCACGAGGACATACAATTCCTCGTGTTCTACCCAGGTGTAGAACTCAGATGGACACAAGGAAGTACCTACATTTTTTTAAGAAAAAAAATAATCCTATTGACTCCGTCTAAACATCCATTTTCACTACTTGCAGTCAAATATTTTGACTGCAAGTAGTTGTCATAAAATAATTTTCGTATTTTTTTTATGATAACCTTCATGGTTACACTTTATAATTTTGTTTCAGATGAAACTGACGCCGTGAAGGTTCCAAAAATGTTTTTTTTTTTATATATTATACGTTATTTACTGAGTTTGTCTATTATATGCAAAAGATTTGTAGCATTAACTTTATTTTATAGGAATATATACTCGACATTATGATGAATTATGTGCTTTTATTTATTCTTCAATGTTAACACAAGTATCCAGATTTCTGTATAATATGAGACCGATTCTAAAACCACGTGAAAAGGGGCGTGAGGTGAGGCGCGATTTTAGCCGACTTTTGATCCCCCCCCCCCCCCTTCTAGTGAGGTACCTATAGTGCTCACTGGAGCCCCCTACCTACTAGTCATTTGAAATTGTTAAAAAAAAAAGTTGGCCAAGACCACCCCCCCCCCCCCCCAACCCCTTGACGTGAGATTTGGTGACATTCGACTCGACCCGCCCCGGGGAGAGTGGGGTCGAGTCAACACCTCACGTAATTAATGGACTAGACTACTAGAGTAGGTAATCGTGTTCAGCTTGAAATTTAAATTAAAACTCTTATTTTTGTCTTTGTATTCGGGTAAGGCTATATTTAATTACTATAACAATTTAATCACATCTAAAGGCAGTCATAGTTTTAGATTAATAAAATCTGTGTTACCCGAACTCGTATAAAGGGGCGTCTGAACGGGCCATTTTTTACGGCAATTTGTGGCGGCAATGCTGTGGTCGGCAACATAGCAGTACTCTTCAATATTGATTTGATGGTTGCCGGACGATCGCTGAGCGATCTATTTTCTGAGACTGGATCATGCGCCATACAATTGTAGACATATTGCCATTATTGGCCGAGCAATTAGTTGCCAATAGTGCCGCCACAACTTGCCGTAAAAAACGGCCCGTTTAGACGCCCCTTAATTTCTTACAATACCCCATTAAAACCCGTTCAGGATTATGAATGGAAATGAAAAAATACACTCCTTTTTTTGTCTTCGTGTAAAAAAAAAACAGAAGAAGTAAAATAAAACAACCGTGGTCTATTTATTTGAGTTCAAAGGTACCATTTGTCGTTATGACCTGCGCGTTTTATAGAGGGAAACGGCAATGGCTACGTGCTCCTAAAATTTACGATACAGCGATCGTTAAAGCCCCGACACGTAGTCTCGACATCAAAAGAGTTTATATAAGAAATCTTTTTGAACTAAAGGACGACTTCGACGACGATCCAGTCAGGCTCATGAAGAAATATATATAATTAATAAAACACTAAAACCTACATACCCGTTAAAATACACCCGGGGGCCAGAGGCCGTATCACGAACTCGGAAAAAAAATAAACTGTCCTGCTAATGGGCTAGTTTCCAACTAGTCAAAACCATGGTATAATAATATACGGCGAAGTATATTATTATACCATGGTCAAAACAAAACCCTTTCAGAAATGTCAAATCGCAGATTTTATATGGAGATTTCATACAAATAGCGGTTTATGACGTCACTATTTTTTTCTAGTCAAATCATTTCGTTTTATAATATGACTAGCGGACGCCTCGCGGTTTCACCCGCGTAGTTCCCGTTCACGTGGGAATACAGGGGTAAAAAACCTATGTAGCCTATGTCACCCGGGGTTAGTGTAGCTTCACAACGATGAAATAATTTTTCAAATCCGTCCAGTAGTTTCGGAGCCTATTCAATACAAACAAACAATCCAACAAACAATCAAATCTTTCCTCTTTATAATATTATTATAGATCAATGATAAAAAAATCCAATTTAACAAAAAAAAATATCAGGACTTAACTGTTGGCAGTTAAAATGTTTAGGTTTATTTCCTAATTGGTATTTTGGATTTTTTTGGATTGAAAAAAAAACCTATTTATTATTTAGTACTAAAATCCTGCCATAAGCAGGCGAGTCAGTGATGACGACACCAAACATAATTGTCTATTTATTAGATATATTTCGGGACTTAATCGCGTGAATTATTTAAAGGTACGAACGATCACGCGATTAAGTCCCGAAATATATCTAATAGGTATGTATAAAAATCGCAAATGTTTAAAAACAATATATTGTCTATTTGTCAATCCTTTTCATTTGACATCAGGTCAGCGACTTACACGCGTCAGGTTCAAACATGACATAAAAATGGCGGCAGTCTGACCTGTCATTACTTTTACAGCTCCGCGTTTAACGTATACCTAATAAATACTTTAAATACATTCAGTTAAAGTGTTGTTGTAATAAATACTTAACCCTGGCAGAAATTAGCCTTTAAATAGGCTAGATTGCCATAAATTAAGATAAAAGAAACTGCCCTGCACTTGACAATAATTTAGGTGCATGTACGTTTCATTCATGGTACGGCCCCTGACCAGCAGCTAACATATTTTTTAGTTTTAGAATAACCGTGGCTTTGAAGAAGTAAATAGCTTATTTATTAATTCGTACAACCAGACCCTTTGTCTCGCTCTTAATTAGGTATGCGCAAAATTAGAAGTACATTCGCCGTTCTTATGCAAACCAACCAGGATGACCATCTTAGGGAGAAATGAAACAAGTAGTTTAGCAGCAGTTGACTTATTGAAATGTGCCAATTAGAGAATTTTTAACCCTGTTGCTACTGTAGCGCCACCCCCATTAATGCATTTTGACAGACGATTCATATACAGAGATCTCCGTCCTTCTGGTCTTCTTTAATTAGAGATGCGATTACGCATTACATTGTGATATTTAGTATTACTAACTCATGTTTTTTTGTGATTATTTTCGTAAAGAAATTGTTTTTCTAAGTTTCTTTTGTATTTACTGTAACTGTTCTAAATGTAAATTTTATGAACTCATTTAAATAGTGTTTATATATTGTCGAATTAAAATGTTGTTAGTATTTTTAATCGATTAAACATATTTAGTCGTTTTCGAAAGTAATTTTAGGGTCGCATCTCTATGACATGCGCGAAAGTGATAAAAACCTAACTTCAATTCGGTCAAGTTACGTTGATCGTACTGTAGCTTTTACTCGGTCCGATCCGGCCGTCATTTTGCCGCCTCGGTGGACCTTACTCGTATACTGTTGTCCGGTCAAGAGACATCATCTTCTTGCGTACTTAATCGGTTAAAATATTTTGTTCTGTTAACAGGTAGATAAGGAAATAATGAAACCATGAAGTACGAAATAAATGAAGAACTAAGGGAGTATAATTCCGTGGCAGTGATTGGCTGACAGTCACTGCGAATGGAGTCAGAAATGCTAATTCAACTACGAATACTTACAATAGTTCAGACTACAAGTTTCTCTGTCCCAGTGTAAAAGATTTTTATCAGGTAACTAGTTCTCCCGGTGAATTTTGTAACATATCATTGAATGCAGGTACTCTAAATTGAACTTGAAATTCCCTACGTTTTCGATTTCTTTTTTGAAAAAATCTAGTTTTTGATTGACAACTAGCAATGTGGAATTGGATCCTATATTACTAGCAGTCACTCTCAGTGGCTTGTGTTAGGAGTGGGTACACGTGCGCAGTAGGTACCTATAATTGGTAGGATTCGAACACGCGACCCTCGCGATTGCGAGTCCAATGCCTTAGCCATTAGGCTACCGCCTCCGGTTTGAGTATTGACAAGACGAAGTTGCGGGAGTTGTAATTTTTTTCGGGTAAGTACTTCCTCGTGATCCAAATTAGTTGTCCAATCAGTGCCGGATCTAGGGTTATTTCAAGGCGGGGCAACAACTTGATGATAGTGCCCTTCACTTTCGGATAACGTGCTTACAATGCCGAGGGTAGGGGTGCATTTCGTTTCATCCCTATACTACCACTGTGAATACATCGCGCGACGGGGGGTGGGGTGCGTTTGGCGCCCCCATCAAGATATCATATCAATTTGTACCACTTCAACATGGCATTAGCGGGCCCCGGCTGTTCCTCACTCCCCCCTACCCCCCACCAGATCCGGCCCTGGCTCCAACTGATGACATTGTTGTACATTCATTAAGGGTCAGTTCACCTCGAGACGCGACGATACTGGAAGAAGCCAGTGATTTCGCTCTGCGCCGCGCGACGCCGCGAGACGCATCGCAACGTTGCGAGGTGCATCGTAAAATCGTCGGCAGCACGACGAACGCTTCGCTGCGCAGCGAGAAGCCGCGTCGCGCGCCGCAGCGGAACGTCCACCCGCAATCTACCTTCCGGAAATAGTAGAGACAAGTCGCCATTGGCTTCAGGCGGCGTCGTGCGGCTTCAGGCACAGCCTCGCTCTTGTACGCCGCGCGTACCGGAGATGCATCGCTGCGTGGCCATGCATCGCTCTACGCCGCGAGGCATCTCGGGGCGCAGAGCTGCGTGGTGCATCGTATTCTGAATCACACACGAAATGTGTATCTTTTCGTGTAGTAAATTAAGTTATATTTTGAGTAGCCCTATTAAAATGTGCGCGCACCGTCGCGTCGTGTCGCGTTTCGGTGTGAATTGACCGTAATACTTAGAAGTCATTACATAACCGTTATCATTACATCCATTTATTTTGCGACATTTATTGGTTCTACGCAGGTGGCTCACAATAGTTGAAGCACGAGGACATACAATTCCTCGTGTTCTACCCAGGTGTAGAAATCAGATGGACACAAGGAAGTACCTACATTTTTTTAAGAAAAAAAATAATCCTATTGACTCCGTCTAAACATCCATTTTCACTACTTGCAGTCAAATATTTTGACTGCAAGTAGTTGTCATAAAATAATTTTCGTATTTTTTTTATGATAACCTTCATGGTTACACTTTATAATTTTGTTTCAGATGAAACTGACGCCGTGAAGGTTCCAAAAATGTTTTTTTTTTATACATATACGTTATTTACTGAGTTTGTCTATTATATGCAAAAGATTTGTAGCATTAACTTTATTTTATAGGAATATATACTCGACATTATGATGAATTATGTGCTTTTATTTATTCTTCAATGTTAACACAAGTATCCAGATTTCTGTATAATATGAGACCGATTCTAAAACCACGTGAAAAGGGGCGTGAGGTGAGGCGCGATTTTAGCCGACTTTTGATCCCCCCCCCCCCCCCTTCTAGTGAGGTACCTATAGTGCTCACTGGAGCCCCCTACCTACTAGTCATTTGAAATTGTTAAAAAAAAAAGTTGGCCAAGACCACCCCCCCCCCCCCCCAACCCCTTGACGTGAGATTTGGTGACATTCGACTCGACCCGCCCCGGGGAGAGTGGGGTCGAGTCAACACCTCACGTAATTAATGGACTAGACTACTAGAGTAGGTAATCGTGTTCAGCTTGAAATTTAAATTAAAACTCTTATTTTTGTCTTTGTATTCGGGTAAGGCTATATTTAATTACTATAACAATTTAATCACATCTAAAGGCAGTCATAGTTTTAGATTAATAAAATCTGTGTTACCCGAACTCGTATAAAGGGGCGTCTGAACGGGCCATTTTTTACGGCAATTTGTGGCGGCAATGCTGTGGTCGGCAACATAGCAGTACTCTTCAATATTGATTTGATGGTTGCCGGACGATCGCTGAGCGATCTATTTTCTGAGACTGGATCATGCGCCATACAATTGTAGACATATTGCCATTATTGGCCGAGCAATTAGTTGCCAATAGTGCCGCCACAACTTGCCGTAAAAAACGGCCCGTTTAGACGCCCCTTAATTTCTTACAATACCCCATTAAAACCCGTTCAGGATTATGAATGGAAATGAAAAAATACACTCCTTTTTTTGTCTTCGTGTAAAAAAAAAACAGAAGAAGTAAAATAAAACAACCGTGGTCTATTTATTTGAGTTCAAAGGTACCATTTGTCGTTATGACCTGCGCGTTTTATAGAGGGAAACGGCAATGGCTACGTGCTCCTAAAATTTACGATACAGCGATCGTTAAAGCCCCGACACGTAGTCTCGACATCAAAAGAGTTTATATAAGAAATCTTTTTGAACTAAAGGACGACTTCGACGACGATCCAGTCAGGCTCATGAAGAAATATATATAATTAATAAAACACTAAAACCTACATACCCGTTAAAATACACCCGGGGGCCAGAGGCCGTATCACGAACTCGGAAAAAAAATAAACTGTCCTGCTAATGGGCTAGTTTCCAACTAGTCAAAACCATGGTATAATAATATACGGCGAAGTATATTATTATACCATGGTCAAAACAAAACCCTTTCAGAAATGTCAAATCGCAGATTTTATATGGAGATTTCATACAAATAGCGGTTTATGACGTCACTATTTTTTTCTAGTCAAATCATTTCGTTTTATAATATGACTAGCGGACGCCTCGCGGTTTCACCCGCGTAGTTCCCGTTCACGTGGGAATACAGGGGTAAAAAACCTATGTAGCCTATGTCACCCGGGGTTAGTGTAGCTTCACAACGATGAAATAATTTTTCAAATCCGTCCAGTAGTTTCGGAGCCTATTCAATACAAACAAACAATCCAACAAACAATCAAATCTTTCCTCTTTATAATATTATTATAGATCAATGATAAAAAAATCCAATTTAACAAAAAAAAATATCAGGACTTAACTGTTGGCAGTTAAAATGTTTAGGTTTATTTCCTAATTGGTATTTTGGATTTTTTTGGATTGAAAAAAAAACCTATTTATTATTTAGTACTAAAATCCTGCCATAAGCAGGCGAGTCAGTGATGACGACACCAAACATAATTGTCTATTTATTAGATATATTTCGGGACTTAATCGCGTGAATTATTTAAAGGTACGAACGATCACGCGATTAAGTCCCGAAATATATCTAATAGGTATGTATAAAAATCGCAAATGTTTAAAAACAATATATTGTCTATTTGTCAATCCTTTTCATTTGACATCAGGTCAGCGACTTACACGCGTCAGGTTCAAACATGACATAAAAATGGCGGCAGTCTGACCTGTCATTACTTTTACAGCTCCGCGTTTAACGTATACCTAATAAATACTTTAAATACATTCAGTTAAAGTGTTGTTGTAATAAATACTTAACCCTGGCAGAAATTAGCCTTTAAATAGGCTAGATTGCCATAAATTAAGATAAAAGAAACTGCCCTGCACTTGACAATAATTTAGGTGCATGTACGTTTCATTCATGGTACGGCCCCTGACCAGCAGCTAACATATTTTTTAGTTTTAGAATAACCGTGGCTTTGAAGAAGTAAATAGCTTATTTATTAATTCGTACAACCAGACCCTTTGTCTCGCTCTTAATTAGGTATGCGCAAAATTAGAAGTACATTCGCCGTTCTTATGCAAACCAACCAGGATGACCATCTTAGGGAGAAATGAAACAAGTAGTTTAGCAGCAGTTGACTTATTGAAATGTGCCAATTAGAGAATTTTTAACCCTGTTGCTACTGTAGCGCCACCCCCATTAATGCATTTTGACAGACGATTCATATACAGAGATCTCCGTCCTTCTGGTCTTCTTTAATTAGAGATGCGATTACGCATTACATTGTGATATTTAGTATTACTAACTCATGTTTTTTTGTGATTATTTTCGTAAAGAAATTGTTTTTCTAAGTTTCTTTTGTATTTACTGTAACTGTTCTAAATGTAAATTTTATGAACTCATTTAAATAGTGTTTATATATTGTCGAATTAAAATGTTGTTAGTATTTTTAATCGATTAAACATATTTAGTCGTTTTCGAAAGTAATTTTAGGGTCGCATCTCTATGACATGCGCGAAAGTGATAAAAACCTAACTTCAATTCGGTCAAGTTACGTTGATCGTACTGTAGCTTTTACTCGGTCCGATCCGGCCGTCATTTTGCCGCCTCGGTGGACCTTACTCGTATACTGTTGTCCGGTCAAGAGACATCATCTTCTTGCGTACTTAATCGGTTAAAATATTTTGTTCTGTTAACAGGTAGATAAGGAAATAATGAAACCATGAAGTACGAAATAAATGAAGAACTAAGGGAGTATAATTCCGTGGCAGTGATTGGCTGACAGTCACTGCGAATGGAGTCAGAAATGCTAATTCAACTACGAATACTTACAATAGTTCAGACTACAAGTTTCTCTGTCCCAGTGTAAAAGATTTTTATCAGGTAACTAGTTCTCCCGGTGAATTTTGTAACATATCATTGAATGCAGGTACTCTAAATTGAACTTGAAATTCCCTACGTTTTCGATTTCTTTTTTGAAAAAATCTAGTTTTTGATTGACAACTAGCAATGTGGAATTGGATCCTATATTACTAGCAGTCACTCTCAGTGGCTTGTGTTAGGAGTGGGTACACGTGCGCAGTAGGTACCTATAATTGGTAGGATTCGAACACGCGACCCTCGCGATTGCGAGTCCAATGCCTTAGCCATTAGGCTACCGCCTCCGGTTTGAGTATTGACAAGACGAAGTTGCGGGAGTTGTAATTTTTTTCGGGTAAGTACTTCCTCGTGATCCAAATTAGTTGTCCAATCAGTGCCGGATCTAGGGTTATTTCAAGGCGGGGCAACAACTTGATGATAGTGCCCTTCACTTTCGGATAACGTGCTTACAATGCCGAGGGTAGGGGTGCATTTCGTTTCATCCCTATACTACCACTGTGAATACATCGCGCGACGGGGGGTGGGGTGCGTTTGGCGCCCCCATCAAGATATCATATCAATTTGTACCACTTCAACATGGCATTAGCGGGCCCCGGCTGTTCCTCACTCCCCCCTACCCCCCACCAGATCCGGCCCTGGCTCCAACTGATGACATTGTTGTACATTCATTAAGGGTCAGTTCACCTCGAGACGCGACGATACTGGAAGAAGCCAGTGATTTCGCTCTGCGCCGCGCGACGCCGCGAGACGCATCGCAACGTTGCGAGGTGCATCGTAAAATCGTCGGCAGCACGACGAACGCTTCGCTGCGCAGCGAGAAGCCGCGTCGCGCGCCGCAGCGGAACGTCCACCCGCAATCTACCTTCCGGAAATAGTAGAGACAAGTCGCCATTGGCTTCAGGCGGCGTCGTGCGGCTTCAGGCACAGCCTCGCTCTTGTACGCCGCGCGTACCGGAGATGCATCGCTGCGTGGCCATGCATCGCTCTACGCCGCGAGGCATCTCGGGGCGCAGAGCTGCGTGGTGCATCGTATTCTGAATCACACACGAAATGTGTATCTTTTCGTGTAGTAAATTAAGTTATATTTTGAGTAGCCCTATTAAAATGTGCGCGCACCGTCGCGTCGTGTCGCGTTTCGGTGTGAATTGACCGTAATACTTAGAAGTCATTACATAACCGTTATCATTACATCCATTTATTTTGCGACATTTATTGGTTCTACGCAGGTGGCTCACAATAGTTGAAGCACGAGGACATACAATTCCTCGTGTTCTACCCAGGTGTAGAAATCAGATGGACACAAGGAAGTACCTACATTTTTTTAAGAAAAAAAATAATCCTATTGACTCCGTCTAAACATCCATTTTCACTACTTGCAGTCAAATATTTTGACTGCAAGTAGTTGTCATAAAATAATTTTCGTATTTTTTTTATGATAACCTTCATGGTTACACTTTATAATTTTGTTTCAGATGAAACTGACGCCGTGAAGGTTCCAAAAATGTTTTTTTTTTATACATATACGTTATTTACTGAGTTTGTCTATTATATGCAAAAGATTTGTAGCATTAACTTTATTTTATAGGAATATATACTCGACATTATGATGAATTATGTGCTTTTATTTATTCTTCAATGTTAACACAAGTATCCAGATTTCTGTATAATATGAGACCGATTCTAAAACCACGTGAAAAGGGGCGTGAGGTGAGGCGCGATTTTAGCCGACTTTTGATCCCCCCCCCCCCCCCTTCTAGTGAGGTACCTATAGTGCTCACTGGAGCCCCCTACCTACTAGTCATTTGAAATTGTTAAAAAAAAAAGTTGGCCAAGACCACCCCCCCCCCCCCCCAACCCCTTGACGTGAGATTTGGTGACATTCGACTCGACCCGCCCCGGGGAGAGTGGGGTCGAGTCAACACCTCACGTAATTAATGGACTAGACTACTAGAGTAGGTAATCGTGTTCAGCTTGAAATTTAAATTAAAACTCTTATTTTTGTCTTTGTATTCGGGTAAGGCTATATTTAATTACTATAACAATTTAATCACATCTAAAGGCAGTCATAGTTTTAGATTAATAAAATCTGTGTTACCCGAACTCGTATAAAGGGGCGTCTGAACGGGCCATTTTTTACGGCAATTTGTGGCGGCAATGCTGTGGTCGGCAACATAGCAGTACTCTTCAATATTGATTTGATGGTTGCCGGACGATCGCTGAGCGATCTATTTTCTGAGACTGGATCATGCGCCATACAATTGTAGACATATTGCCATTATTGGCCGAGCAATTAGTTGCCAATAGTGCCGCCACAACTTGCCGTAAAAAACGGCCCGTTTAGACGCCCCTTAATTTCTTACAATACCCCATTAAAACCCGTTCAGGATTATGAATGGAAATGAAAAAATACACTCCTTTTTTTGTCTTCGTGTAAAAAAAAAACAGAAGAAGTAAAATAAAACAACCGTGGTCTATTTATTTGAGTTCAAAGGTACCATTTGTCGTTATGACCTGCGCGTTTTATAGAGGGAAACGGCAATGGCTACGTGCTCCTAAAATTTACGATACAGCGATCGTTAAAGCCCCGACACGTAGTCTCGACATCAAAAGAGTTTATATAAGAAATCTTTTTGAACTAAAGGACGACTTCGACGACGATCCAGTCAGGCTCATGAAGAAATATATATAATTAATAAAACACTAAAACCTACATACCCGTTAAAATACACCCGGGGGCCAGAGGCCGTATCACGAACTCGGAAAAAAAATAAACTGTCCTGCTAATGGGCTAGTTTCCAACTAGTCAAAACCATGGTATAATAATATACGGCGAAGTATATTATTATACCATGGTCAAAACAAAACCCTTTCAGAAATGTCAAATCGCAGATTTTATATGGAGATTTCATACAAATAGCGGTTTATGACGTCACTATTTTTTTCTAGTCAAATCATTTCGTTTTATAATATGACTAGCGGACGCCTCGCGGTTTCACCCGCGTAGTTCCCGTTCACGTGGGAATACAGGGGTAAAAAACCTATGTAGCCTATGTCACCCGGGGTTAGTGTAGCTTCACAACGATGAAATAATTTTTCAAATCCGTCCAGTAGTTTCGGAGCCTATTCAATACAAACAAACAATCCAACAAACAATCAAATCTTTCCTCTTTATAATATTATTATAGATCAATGATAAAAAAATCCAATTTAACAAAAAAAAATATCAGGACTTAACTGTTGGCAGTTAAAATGTTTAGGTTTATTTCCTAATTGGTATTTTGGATTTTTTTGGATTGAAAAAAAAACCTATTTATTATTTAGTACTAAAATCCTGCCATAAGCAGGCGAGTCAGTGATGACGACACCAAACATAATTGTCTATTTATTAGATATATTTCGGGACTTAATCGCGTGAATTATTTAAAGGTACGAACGATCACGCGATTAAGTCCCGAAATATATCTAATAGGTATGTATAAAAATCGCAAATGTTTAAAAACAATATATTGTCTATTTGTCAATCCTTTTCATTTGACATCAGGTCAGCGACTTACACGCGTCAGGTTCAAACATGACATAAAAATGGCGGCAGTCTGACCTGTCATTACTTTTACAGCTCCGCGTTTAACGTATACCTAATAAATACTTTAAATACATTCAGTTAAAGTGTTGTTGTAATAAATACTTAACCCTGGCAGAAATTAGCCTTTAAATAGGCTAGATTGCCATAAATTAAGATAAAAGAAACTGCCCTGCACTTGACAATAATTTAGGTGCATGTACGTTTCATTCATGGTACGGCCCCTGACCAGCAGCTAACATATTTTTTAGTTTTAGAATAACCGTGGCTTTGAAGAAGTAAATAGCTTATTTATTAATTCGTACAACCAGACCCTTTGTCTCGCTCTTAATTAGGTATGCGCAAAATTAGAAGTACATTCGCCGTTCTTATGCAAACCAACCAGGATGACCATCTTAGGGAGAAATGAAACAAGTAGTTTAGCAGCAGTTGACTTATTGAAATGTGCCAATTAGAGAATTTTTAACCCTGTTGCTACTGTAGCGCCACCCCCATTAATGCATTTTGACAGACGATTCATATACAGAGATCTCCGTCCTTCTGGTCTTCTTTAATTAGAGATGCGATTACGCATTACATTGTGATATTTAGTATTACTAACTCATGTTTTTTTGTGATTATTTTCGTAAAGAAATTGTTTTTCTAAGTTTCTTTTGTATTTACTGTAACTGTTCTAAATGTAAATTTTATGAACTCATTTAAATAGTGTTTATATATTGTCGAATTAAAATGTTGTTTAAACATATTTAGTCGTTTTCGAAAGTAATTTTAGGGTCGCATCTCTATGACATGCGCGAAAGTGATAAAAACCTAACTTCAATTCGGTCAAGTTACGTTGATCGTACTGTAGCTTTTACTCGGTCCGATCCGGCCGTCATTTTGCCGCCTCGGTGGACCTTACTCGTATACTGTTGTCCGGTCAAGAGACATCATCTTCTTGCGTACTTAATCGGTTAAAATATTTTGTTCTGTTAACAGGTAGATAAGGAAATAATGAAACCATGAAGTACGAAATAAATGAAGAACTAAGGGAGTATAATTCCGTGGCAGTGATTGGCTGACAGTCACTGCGAATGGAGTCAGAAATGCTAATTCAACTACGAATACTTACAATAGTTCAGACTACAAGTTTCTCTGTCCCAGTGTAAAAGATTTTTATCAGGTAACTAGTTCTCCCGGTGAATTTTGTAACATATCATTGAATGCAGGTACTCTAAATTGAACTTGAAATTCCCTACGTTTTCGATTTCTTTTTTGAAAAAATCTAGTTTTTGATTGACAACTAGCAATGTGGAATTGGATCCTATATTACTAGCAGTCACTCTCAGTGGCTTGTGTTAGGAGTGGGTACACGTGCGCAGTAGGTACCTATAATTGGTAGGATTCGAACACGCGACCCTCGCGATTGCGAGTCCAATGCCTTAGCCATTAGGCTACCGCCTCCGGTTTGAGTATTGACAAGACGAAGTTGCGGGAGTTGTAATTTTTTTCGGGTAAGTACTTCCTCGTGATCCAAATTAGTTGTCCAATCAGTGCCGGATCTAGGGTTATTTCAAGGCGGGGCAACAACTTGATGATAGTGCCCTTCACTTTCGGATAACGTGCTTACAATGCCGAGGGTAGGGGTGCATTTCGTTTCATCCCTATACTACCACTGTGAATACATCGCGCGACGGGGGGTGGGGTGCGTTTGGCGCCCCCATCAAGATATCATATCAATTTGTACCACTTCAACATGGCATTAGCGGGCCCCGGCTGTTCCTCACTCCCCCCTACCCCCCACCAGATCCGGCCCTGGCTCCAACTGATGACATTGTTGTACATTCATTAAGGGTCAGTTCACCTCGAGACGCGACGATACTGGAAGAAGCCAGTGATTTCGCTCTGCGCCGCGCGACGCCGCGAGACGCATCGCAACGTTGCGAGGTGCATCGTAAAATCGTCGGCAGCACGACGAACGCTTCGCTGCGCAGCGAGAAGCCGCGTCGCGCGCCGCAGCGGAACGTCCACCCGCAATCTACCTTCCGGAAATAGTAGAGACAAGTCGCCATTGGCTTCAGGCGGCGTCGTGCGGCTTCAGGCACAGCCTCGCTCTTGTACGCCGCGCGTACCGGAGATGCATCGCTGCGTGGCCATGCATCGCTCTACGCCGCGAGGCATCTCGGGGCGCAGAGCTGCGTGGTGCATCGTATTCTGAATCACACACGAAATGTGTATCTTTTCGTGTAGTAAATTAAGTTATATTTTGAGTAGCCCTATTAAAATGTGCGCGCACCGTCGCGTCGTGTCGCGTTTCGGTGTGAATTGACCGTAATACTTAGAAGTCATTACATAACCGTTATCATTACATCCATTTATTTTGCGACATTTATTGGTTCTACGCAGGTGGCTCACAATAGTTGAAGCACGAGGACATACAATTCCTCGTGTTCTACCCAGGTGTAGAAATCAGATGGACACAAGGAAGTACCTACATTTTTTTAAGAAAAAAAATAATCCTATTGACTCCGTCTAAACATCCATTTTCACTACTTGCAGTCAAATATTTTGACTGCAAGTAGTTGTCATAAAATAATTTTCGTATTTTTTTTATGATAACCTTCATGGTTACACTTTATAATTTTGTTTCAGATGAAACTGACGCCGTGAAGGTTCCAAAAATGTTTTTTTTTTATACATATACGTTATTTACTGAGTTTGTCTATTATATGCAAAAGATTTGTAGCATTAACTTTATTTTATAGGAATATATACTCGACATTATGATGAATTATGTGCTTTTATTTATTCTTCAATGTTAACACAAGTATCCAGATTTCTGTATAATATGAGACCGATTCTAAAACCACGTGAAAAGGGGCGTGAGGTGAGGCGCGATTTTAGCCGACTTTTGATCCCCCCCCCCCCCCTTCTAGTGAGGTACCTATAGTGCTCACTGGAGCCCCCTACCTACTAGTCATTTGAAATTGTTAAAAAAAAAAGTTGGCCAAGACCACCCCCCCCCCCCCAACCCCTTGACGTGAGATTTGGTGACATTCGACTCGACCCGCCCCGGGGAGAGTGGGGTCGAGTCAACACCTCACGTAATTAATGGACTAGACTACTAGAGTAGGTAATCGTGTTCAGCTTGAAATTTAAATTAAAACTCTTATTTTTGTCTTTGTATTCGGGTAAGGCTATATTTAATTACTATAACAATTTAATCACATCTAAAGGCAGTCATAGTTTTAGATTAATAAAATCTGTGTTACCCGAACTCGTATAAAGGGGCGTCTGAACGGGCCATTTTTTACGGCAATTTGTGGCGGCAATGCTGTGGTCGGCAACATAGCAGTACTCTTCAATATTGATTTGATGGTTGCCGGACGATCGCTGAGCGATCTATTTTCTGAGACTGGATCATGCGCCATACAATTGTAGACATATTGCCATTATTGGCCGAGCAATTAGTTGCCAATAGTGCCGCCACAACTTGCCGTAAAAAACGGCCCGTTTAGACGCCCCTTAATTTCTTACAATACCCCATTAAAACCCGTTCAGGATTATGAATGGAAATGAAAAAATACACTCCTTTTTTTGTCTTCGTGTAAAAAAAAAACAGAAGAAGTAAAATAAAACAACCGTGGTCTATTTATTTGAGTTCAAAGGTACCATTTGTCGTTATGACCTGCGCGTTTTATAGAGGGAAACGGCAATGGCTACGTGCTCCTAAAATTTACGATACAGCGATCGTTAAAGCCCCGACACGTAGTCTCGACATCAAAAGAGTTTATATAAGAAATCTTTTTGAACTAAAGGACGACTTCGACGACGATCCAGTCAGGCTCATGAAGAAATATATATAATTAATAAAACACTAAAACCTACATACCCGTTAAAATACACCCGGGGGCCAGAGGCCGTATCACGAACTCGGAAAAAAAATAAACTGTCCTGCTAATGGGCTAGTTTCCAACTAGTCAAAACCATGGTATAATAATATACGGCGAAGTATATTATTATACCATGGTCAAAACAAAACCCTTTCAGAAATGTCAAATCGCAGATTTTATATGGAGATTTCATACAAATAGCGGTTTATGACGTCACTATTTTTTTCTAGTCAAATCATTTCGTTTTATAATATGACTAGCGGACGCCTCGCGGTTTCACCCGCGTAGTTCCCGTTCACGTGGGAATACAGGGGTAAAAAACCTATGTAGCCTATGTCACCCGGGGTTAGTGTAGCTTCACAACGATGAAATAATTTTTCAAATCCGTCCAGTAGTTTCGGAGCCTATTCAATACAAACAAACAATCCAACAAACAATCAAATCTTTCCTCTTTATAATATTATTATAGATCAATGATAAAAAAATCCAATTTAACAAAAAAAAATATCAGGACTTAACTGTTGGCAGTTAAAATGTTTAGGTTTATTTCCTAATTGGTATTTTGGATTTTTTTATTATTATTTAGTACTAAAATCCTGCCATAAGCAGGCGAGTCAGTGATGACGACACCAAACATAATTGTCTATTTATTAGATATATTTCGGGACTTAATCGCGTGAATTATTTAAAGGTACGAACGATCACGCGATTAAGTCCCGAAATATATATAATAGGTATGTATAAAAATCGCAAATGTTTAAAAACAATATATTGTCTATTTGTCAATCCTTTTCATTTGACATCAGGTCAGCGACTTACACGCGTCAGGTTCAAACATGACATAAAAATGGCGGCAGTCTGACCTGTCATTACTTTTACAGCTCCGCGTTTAACGTATACCTAATAAATACTTTAAATACATTCAGTTAAAGTGTTGTTGTAATAAATACTTAACCCTGGCAGAAATTAGCCTTTAAATAGGCTAGATTGCCATAAATTAAGATAAAAGAAACTGCCCTGCACTTGACAATAATTTAGGTGCATGTACGTTTCATTCATGGTACGGCCCCTGACCAGCAGCTAACATATTTTTTAGTTTTAGAATAACCGTGGCTTTGAAGAAGTAAATAGCTTATTTATTAATTCGTACAACCAGACCCTTTGTCTCGCTCTTAATTAGGTATGCGCAAAATTAGAAGTACATTCGCCGTTCTTATGCAAACCAACCAGGATGACCATCTTAGGGAGAAATGAAACAAGTAGTTTAGCAGCAGTTGACTTATTGAAATGTGCCAATTAGAGAATTTTTAACCCTGTTGCTACTGTAGCGCCACCCCCATTAATGCATTTTGACAGACGATTCATATACAGAGATCTCCGTCCTTCTGGTCTTCTTTATGATACCAACATGTCCGTGCCATGTGAAATCTTTCAAATATAAAATAATAAACGCCTGCTGTTTATTAATAGCAATAATATATATTTGCACAAAACAAGCGTAAACGTTTAGGCGTTTCAAAACAACCTGCTTGCTGAAACGCCTCCATATTAAATAATAGCAATTATACAGTTACACAAATCAACGTTCGTAAACGCTGAGGCGTTTCAAAACAACCATTATGTTCTGATTAAGTCACTCTGACCTCATAACAGAACGAAGTACGAAGCTATTAACACTATTTGTGTTACCCTAATTTGTTGTTACGATGGCCCGAATTAGTGTAATCTGTTTTGAGGCTTCGCGGTACTGCGTAGATTTGTCGTTAATGGGGCTGATGATGTTTACAAACGTATGTTTAAAATTGGTTTATTGGATTTGACAGTGATTGTTGCAAAGATTCAGTAGTAAGTAGTCTTACGCAACAATATGTGTGCTTAGATTATTTGGTGTCCAAAGTAAAAATACTGGATTTTTTAAAAGAAATATAATCTTACAAGTAATTAGTAGTTAACTACAAGTTCTTAGTAAAATTGCCGATAATGTCACAGTATGAAATATTCACCTATCTACAACTTTGCATCCCTAAATCCATGTTACCGTACGTCACACATGTGAATTACATTGGTCTTTGCAATTCAAAGCCTTATCAGAAAAAGCCAATGTTCCCGAAACCGCTCATTCGTGTAGTACACTTGTTGCACACACCCCACGCGTCCTATCACTATATAGGCTGCGCATATCGGGTATCGATCGGTTCGATAGAACTCTCACCGTTGTATGCCGCCCTAGTACTTTCCGAACGAATCGTCCATTATCGGCGATTGCCAATACTTCCAATAAGTTCGATTTCACCCTCAACAGCACTTGTACCTCACCCTCAATTTATCAATCAACTGTTTTTACTTTTTACACACTGGGACCAATAACCATAATTTCAATGTTTTAAAATTATTTTATTATGTTAATTAATATAAAAATAAAAAAAACCCGAGTGAATTAAAATAAAATACTTACATTAAAATATTTAATACTTAAATAAGAATGTCTCAATTTTTCCAATTTTAAGAAATTGTATTATTAGATAATGTACCTTATTCTTATGTTCAAGATCGAAGAGTAAAATTTATTGTTACTTGCATAAGAATTAACTTTTAGTACCTACCTAGTACTTATTGAGCTGAACCCTAAACTTGTTAAGTCACTTACAATCACACGGATATTGTCTACGAAACTTATTAACACAAGTGAACCGTGAGAACGAGCCCGACGAGCCCACAGAACAACGTGGGAACATAATATCCTGAGGTACTATGCGAGCCTAGTAACTCCGAAGAAGTTTCTTCCCGAATTTCTCACGCTCGTATCCCCCTTTTTCAACAAAACCAAAATAACATAAAACATACAATATAAACTTTCAGCACTTATCATTAAGGTTTAAATTACGGTATTTTATGTGTGACTTAATTCATTGTAGGCCGCAGCAGGAAATCATCTGGTCTTTCTTATAATTTTTACCTGCATCCTGTCTCGACTGCCGCATACCCACAAGAATTACAGTTCTTAATACCATACAAATAGGATTCAATTTAACGTAATGATAATAATCTATCAAAGAGAGATAGAAACACGCATCCCGTTTCCGTCCCTCTCTATAAATTAGTTCATTGACCGTCGCGACGGGTATATCCGTTGGGACGGGAAGGAGAGCTCGGCTGTGGAATGCAGCTACCTGCTCTACTAGTCTAGTCGCCTGGTACTTTCGGAGGTTTGGAGCTCTGATGCGGTGCCAGGAGGCGCTAGTGGATGGAGTAAACCTCTCTTTCGTTTTACTTGTTCTATCCTTTTCTATAATAATGAGTTCATTATGCGAACCGTTTAGTTTTTTGCAAAATGTCTTGAGAGTATTTTTAGCATTTGTCTCAAAGGACTTTATTTAGATAAGTGTAAAAATAAATCTTTTGAACTTTGTATCACGAGTTCGAACTGAGGACATCTCATTTTTAAGACCTTTTATGTTAATAATATTTTTAACATTTGTTTTTGCAAACCTTAAATGAACTAAGAACATTTAATATAGCAGGTATAAAAAACGAATTCACTACCTGTATCTTTTAGCATAGTCTTTTAATAAAAAATCAAACAAGAGACCAACCAACCGACCTTAAAAATATGTATGAGCGACTGTGCCAAGGATTCCCAATTTCCCAACAGAATGATTTACTTGTACATCATTTCTGCTTTCCTAGTACTCATACTTATGCACAGGGAGTAAACCGTCTTATTAAACTCGTTTTAATAGCAGATTTATCTGCTCTCCCGGAGACGAATGTGATGTACCAGGGTCTCAGTAAGCTATAGTCTGTCTCTAGACTCTACATAGTGCAGAAGGTATTTCACAATGTTGTTATAATTTTTATAGTGATGCAACTAATACAAAAAATACAGGGTGTGTTAAAAAGAGTAAAAAAACAGTGACATAATGGGTAGGTTCGCGAATGAAGTGTAAGCTTGTTCGACATAATTCTGTTTGCTTTAAATAGAATATTGTTCAATAATATAATTATTTTAATACAATATCGTTAGCAAACATTATTTATAGTCCGTAAACTCTCTTAGGAAGTTTACACTGTACCTACTACCCACGCGCTGATTTTACTTAATACCAATCTGGCTTTTAAGTCTTTGGAGACCACTCAAGTTTATTAGTTAGGGAATAAATCAATCTTTATTAAGGTCTTATATGATGTGAATGTGACCCATCGCACTTCTGTTTAAAACCGTAATAACTCAAATTAGAGCAATCTTTTCTTAGAATGTTAATAATTAAGTTTTTGTTATAATTTTTTTTTTTTTGGTTATTGGAAGCTTTATGACTACATTTTTTTCCCTAGACATAAACCCCATCGCGTGGGGTCGTTGATAAGGTCTTTTAATACACACACACACACAAATGTACTTAATTACCTATAAGATAACTGTTAACTATTACTATGTCATAACATAAGCCACGGACAAAAGGGGACTCTTCTAACACAGGTTTTCTCAAACTTAACAGAAGAGCTCCCAAACCATATTTATAAAAAAAATGTAATAGTTGAAAATAAAGATTTTTATTATTTTTTATTTATTTTTTTTTATTTAAAAAAATATTTAGGGGTTGTAAATATTACTTTTCGATTTAGGGATCTGTCTGTGGAATATTAAGTCTTAAAGTGCATACTTTTATAAGAATCAAGACAAGTGTGTGTGGCACCCCTCTTCGCCCCGTTAGCTAAATGGTTGTTTTTGAAGATGTAGAAAATTGAGGGTAGTTGTATAATAATATATATCATGTAATTATAAGCATAACTATCACAGCTAAGTAAGTAGGCTTTACTAGTTTACGAGTAACAGCAGCTACACTTGGGTATTTGATTACTATCAAAATAAAATATTTTAAATAAACCGTGCAATAATATGTCATAAGGTGTTCTGAAAAAATATGTTCATCTATAATTTAACGTGTTTATTATTTTTTTTTGGAAAAAAAATGTAAGTAAATGATTAGACCATACAAACGTCACGTTACATTCTAGCATTTCTTACAAACTTGTACGTTTTTGACGTTTGTTAAAAATATGCTAATTTGACTTTAGTCAAATACCCTATTTTGGTATAAATTCCATTGAAAAATACTTGTTAGTATGAAGTATGAAATAAAAACAACCGAAAACCCACATCTTATACCGCATAATTGTACTGGGTAGCTACGGAACCCTACATAGTGCGTGGCCCGACATGCACTTGCCCAGTTTTCTTTCTTGTCCTGTTCTCATATTATGTACTAGCTGTCCCGCGATACTTAATATGCGTAAATTTTCCCAGTTTTTACAACATTTCTCATTGCTGCTCCGCTCCTATTGGTCGTAGCGTGAAGTTATATAGCCTATAGCCTTCCTCGATAAATGGGCTATCTAACAGTGAAAGAGTTTTTAATTTGGATCAGTAGTTCCTGAGATTACCGCGTTCAAACAAACAAACAAAGTCTACAGCTTTATGATATTAGTATAGATTCCCAAATCTGTTATTTATCGATATTTACTAGATGGGCGAATATGTGGTAGATTGTAGGTTTTTGTGAATTACCCCCAGGATCTATAAGTAGGTTCTACTGGGGAGACCCGTGCCCAGCAGTGGCACATTATATGGCTGACTAGCTGACCCGCGCAACTTCGTGTGTGTCAATTGTCCCCGTTTTTGCAACATTTCTCATTGCTGCTCCGCTCCTATTGGTCGTAGCGTGAAGTTATATAGCCTATAGCCTTCCTCGATAAATGGGCTATCTAACAGTGAAAGAGTTTTAATTTGGATCAGTAGTTCCTGAGATTACCGCGTTCAAACAAACAAACAAAGTCTACAGCTTTATGATATTAGTATAGATTCCCAAATCTGTTATTTATCGATATTTACTAGATGGGCGAATATGTGGTAGATTGTAGGTTTTTGTGAATTACCCCCAGGATCTATAAGTAGGTTCTACTGGGGAGACCCGTGCCCAGCAGTGGCACATTATATGGCTGACTAGCTGACCCGCGCAACTTCGTGTGTGTCAATTGTCCCCGTTTTTGCAACATTTCTCATTGCTGCTCCGCTCCTATTGGTCGTAGCGTGAAGTTATATAGCCTATAGCCTTCCTCGATAAATGGGCTATCTAACAGTGAAAGAGTTTTTAATTTGGATCAGTAGTTCCTGAGATTACCGCGTTCAAACAAACAAACAAAGTCTACAGCTTTATGATATTAGTATAGATTCCCAAATCTGTTATTTATCGATATTTACTAGATTATTTACTAGATGGGCGAATATGTGGTACGAGGGTGGATCGAAATATTCGCGGCCTACCACATAAATACTTGACTTATTTTAATGTAACTGACCTCATTCGATTTGTTTACTCTCTGGTTGTCACATTGTAAAATTCTGTCACAATAGCATTATCTGTTTTTAAATTAGACTGAATTTTGTGAGCCTAAGTGCAGCGTTTTTAAAGAATGGAGAAAATTGAGCAACGTGCGGTCATCAAATACCTGTTTAAAAAAAAACTGACTCCAAAAGAGATTCACGAAGATATGTCAACAACATTGGGGGAATCTGCTCCATCGTATACGACTGTGAAAAAGTGGGTTGCAGAATTTAAACGCGGACGAGAGAGTATTGAAGATGACCCTCGCTCCGGCCGGCCTACGACGTCTACGACTGAAGAAAACTTTGGGAAAATCTGTGATCTGATATTGGCAGATCGGAGATTGACCATCAGGGAGATTGCTGACACTATTGGCATCTCATATGAACGAACACAAAACATCATAGTCAATGAACTTGGATTTTCTAAGGTTTCTGCGCGGTGGGTCCCCAGATTGCTTTCAGTTGAACAAAAACGAATACGGCTCACGATTTCTCGCGACAGTTTGGAAATGTTTGAGACTGATCCACAAGATTTTTTGGACAGATTTGTTACAATGGATGAAACCTGGGTACACCACTACACCCCAGAGTCAAAACAGCAATCCAAGCAGTGGAAAAAACCTGATGAACCGACTCCAAAAAAAGCCAAAACAATTTTGTCAGCTGGCAAGGTGATGGCGTCAGTTTTTTGGGATGCTAAGGGTGTCATCATGGTGGACTACCTTGCAAAAGGTGAGACTATAAACTCTGCTTATTACTGCACCCTTTTACGTCATTTGCGTGAAACGATCAAAGAGAAAAGGCCAGGACTACTCAGCAAGAAAGTGTTGTTCCATCAGGATAATGCACGCGTTCACACGTCTGTTGAATCAATGGCTCAAATTCGTGATTGTGGCTTTGAATTACTGCCCCATCCCGCCTATTCCCCTGATTTGGCACCTTCGGACTTTCATTTATTCCCAAACCTTAAAAAACACCTTGGAGGTCAAAAATTTTCATCAAATGAGGAGGTTGAAACCGCGGTGGGTGACTTTTTTGAAGGCCTTGAAGAAACTTTTTTTATGACCGGCATACAGGCGTTGGAAACCAGATGGAAGAAGTGCATTGAGTTAAGTGGAGATTACGTGGAAAAATAAAATTACTTTTGTTTATATTTTATATTGTTTTCTTGCTGAGGCCGCGAACTTTTCAATCCACCCTCGTAGATTGTAGGTTTTTGTGAATTACCCCCCAGGATCTATAAGTAGGTTCTACTGGGGAGACCCGTGCTCAGCAGTGGCACATTATATGGCTGACTAGCTGACCCGCGCAACTTCGTGTGTGTCAATTGTCCCCGTTTTTGCAACATTTTTCATTGCTGCTCCGCTCCTATTGGTCGTAGCGTGATATTAGCCTATAGCCTTCCTCAATAAATGGGCTATCTAACAGTGAAACAATTTTTCAATTCGGATCAGCAGTTCCTGAGATTACCGCTTTCAAACAAACAAACAAACAAACCAGTTGGTTTGTTTGTTTGAACGCGGTACGAGTTCTTCAGCTTTATAATATTAGTATAGATAAGAGTTATAGGAACTGGACGCGATAGTATATATATATCTATACTAATATTATAAATAGGAAAGATTTGATTGTTTGTTTGTATTGAATAGACTCCAAAACTACTGGACGGATTTGAAAAATTCTTTCATCGTTGTGAAGCTATACTAACCCCGGGTGACATAGGCTATTTTTTATCCCTGTATTCCCACGGGAACGATAACTACGCGGGTGAAACCGCGAGGCGTCCGCTGGTTTGTATACTCCTAAATAGGTATTTTTATTAAATTATAACATTCTACAATACATTGAAGTTTAGTTCAAGATGTTCTCAGAGACTTCGGAACAACGAATTTTCATGTTTTTCAAAGGACGCCGGGAAGGTAGATCTCCTGCTCTGTACTTCTATACTTATATTATAAAGCGGAAAAGTTTGTTTGTTTGTTTAAATGCGCTAATCTCAGGAACTACTGCTCCGATTTGAAAAAATATTTTTTTGTTGGATAGCCCATTTATCGAGGAAGGCTATAGGCTATATAACATTGCGCTACGACTAATAGGAGCGGAGCAGCGACGAGAAATGTTGCAAAAACGGGGAAAATTTACGCAAACGAAGTTGCGCGGGACAGCTAGTCATTAATATGAGTGCAGTTTACGCCAGTATCTCATTCTTTGACTATCAAAGCTTCTACCACAAACATCATACTTAGCTAGCTGACTAATTACATAATACTTAATCAAAACGTTTTCCAATAAATCTCATTAATGTTAAGGTCAATTATAAACCACTCCACGTTGCCGATTAGTCGGTAAGCTATAACTTTGAAGAGCATGTAGGTACAGTCAATGACAAAAGTAGATGATCAAAAACGGAATGTCAAATCTGTTGAATGATATTTGTGGCTCACCTAGCTAATGCTGCAATGTTCATAAAGTAAGTGATTGAATAGTTACCGGCAAAACTTAATGTTTAATAAAACCGGGCAAGAGCATGTCAGACCATGTTCAGTGTAGGGTTCCGCAGCCTTGTCAAAGTCAAAGTCAAATATCTTTATTTCGTAAAATCAGGTTAATGATTATTTGAAAACGTCAAATTAAAACATACTAAAAATTTTATAAAATTATGATTGTTTGAAAAAAAAAAAACAAAATGAGGTTAGGTGGCAGTTCCAAGTGTAAAGCTCATGAGAAGAAGCTGCCAAGAAACTCATGTGCCACTCTTTTAAAATCATCAAGTTTTTCTTTACAAAAATAAATTTTACTGAATGAACCAGTGTGTTTGGTGAGTGTAATCGTTTATAAAATAAGGATAACTGCATTGAATAATTGCATCCGATTATTTTTTTTAATATTCACTTAATAAAAAGTTTATTAGAAACCTTATAATGTTTTCAAAAGATCTATCGAATAATGTACCACACGTTGATGTTTGGTGAAAAAAAATGTTTCAGCTTCTGTTACCTGTATGGAGTGAACCCTAAAAACGATCAAAAGAATCTACAGGATTTCCTAAAATACAGAATTTCATAATGTTATGATTTGCAACAAAAACTATCATTTACTTTTGAACGCCAGTGGTTATTCGCTAAAGTATGCGTTTTTGATCATCAAGTTTCGGCGACAGTACAATCAGACAATTTATTGGTCACATTCAATCACTTACTTTAGGAACATTTGCCACAAACATAATTCAATAGTTTTAACATTCCATTTTACATCATCTATTTTTGTCGTTGACTGTACTAATAAGTTAATAGTTATTATAGTTAACGAGTTATTTATACGGCTTCCCACAGGTTGCTTGAAGTTCGAGGTGAGAAAGATAGCGGATTTAAAAGCGTAAGCGGGAGCAGAGGGAATTGCACTGCAACTTTCGCTCAAATGACGTGGATTTTTATGGCATCAGCTTCTTCCGAGGGTTTTGACTCTCCAAGCGTGAGTATTCTGGAAAGTCGATCTCGATCTTGAATTATCTTGAATTCAAGTTAGTAGATCGACTCTCCAGGATAGTCACGCATAAACGGGGTTTAGACCTTCAACGTGTAGCAATTGTATGTACCAAGGTCGAAGGGTTAACATTTTCCTGAGGGAACTCGATATAATAGTATATATCACTGAATAAGGTTATTCATACCTTTATTTAGGGCGTCCTAGTCGATGATTTTACCATACAAACGCGCATATGTGATTACTTCTCTGTTTTTGGCCATAAGTTAAAGCCTAAAATTAATATCAATTCGTTTTATCATAAAATAGGCTTGTAGGCAGCCATAAATGAAATTAAATTAATATCTTGAAAGTTAAAAGCCTTAAAACATTGGAATTTCGCCAAAATTGTTGTTGAAATTGTTAAAATTCTTAAATGTTTTAACTTTCAAAACTTGCAATTTTGAAAGACAGAAAAATTTGAAATCCAGACTCAGGAATCGAACCCGAGACTTCCGTAGCCAAACCGGGGCCAGAAGCGAACCACCTATCTGGACTATGTTACTAGACGTCAAATTCTTCTATCCATTGATGCTCGCGAGTTGGGCCCTCGCAATATTGTTCCATATTTACATCCCATTTGTAAAAATATTTAAAAGCCCAAAGCATAGTTTATAAAGTCCTTATATTTTACGGTTTTTGTTACGGTTAAGAATAAAATAATTATTTTAATGATATTTTGGACTAACGAAGTTTGTTTACCTTAGTGGAAAATAATCACAATCAAAATTGACCCGCTCCTATTACACCCCAAGCCTTACCCCAACAAGGTGTTGCTACAAAATTTGCGTAATATTGTATAAACTTTGATTGCCTGTTACGTAAAATTGTTATTTACTCTAGGGTAATAAGTAAATTGTTATAATTGGTCCCACTATGTTATCGATAGCCAATCGTCTATTCTATTAGTTAGGGATTTATTTTTACTCGATTTATTATCGCGAAATTGGTTGACAAAGACGAAATTTTAAGCTTTTAAAACTGTAAAAAACTTCGTCTCTGTGCTGTTGACCATTGAGAATATAAATCTATTGATTATTATCCAATACTGTATGTAGTCTTTAAGGAAAACCTCGGCAGGGAGCTCATTCCACAACCGGAGTGTTTGCGGGAGGGAGTGCCTCTGAAACCGCACCATCGTCACATTTAGGCTCCAAAGTGTTGGGATGAACTCCATGTCGATGGCGAGCGGTACGATGGTAGAGAATGCTGCGAGCATCATATTAAATATTTCCTCGGAACACAATGAAGGAAGTCTTTACTAAGTGGCTCCATCCCGCTTGTGGGAATGTGACCAACGAATCTCACAGATCACGGAGTCAAAAGGGCTAAGCTGGGTGCTTCCACCACGATCCCGCGTCCCAAGGTGCTTTCACCCACAGATGCGAACAGTACTTCATATGAGCCACAAGCCTCTGCTCCAAGTTGAAGTACAGCTCCGCTTTATTGAGTACACCCAGCTTTTTGGAACCTAATTCACCTTTTCTTCTGTGAAATAGAATAGGAATTTACTAAAAAAATATTTTTCATCATTTGGTCTAATTTAATCCAGCCATCCTCAAGGAATCAAAGATTTCTATTCGCAGTCGTTTGACCGCAACTTGACCGCCTCTACCTAAGTATACTTGCAGCATAGAACATTATTACGTCGAAGCTGCACGAAAACCAAACCTAACCCTACATGAACTCTATTACCCAACACTGCGGGCACAAACTTCATGGATAATGTTAACCCTTACGTGGACATTTTGTGCCGACCCTCATATCTGCGCATAAATTCGTGATCGAACCCCGCCCCGGCAGTGTTGTGCAAACATGTTCATTTGTTTACTTATGACCTTCGCCATAATCGGCAATTTTGGGATTAGTACTACGCAGCCAGAACAGAGGTAAGGCGTAGTGAGTTTACTACGCTTAAAAATGGAGCAAGTCGTAATGGGTAGGTACCTCTTCTTTCTTACAATATTATTATAATCTAATAATAAAAAATCGGTGAATAAAATAAGTATTGTAAGGTTGAAGCCATTGTTTCACATGCTCGCGTTCAAAGTGACTTTTAACGGACCCAACGTGTGAAGAGGCATGAATGGCCTGCTCGGCTGTTCGTGGATGGCTTGTTTGTACCGCCAGCCCGTGTCACGCTGCTTGCCGGGCTGCGTGCCGTGCGTAAACAGTGCTAAACGCACCATTAAAGGGTTAACCGATTTGAATACATTTTCTTGTATTTGTAAACTAGCTTTTCCCTGCAGTTTCGCCCGTGGTTCCCATGTTAGTTAGTTTTACCTGGGCGAACAAGAAAACCGCACTTAGCCTCCCAATTGGGCCATTGTGCGACCCGTGGTTCCCATATAAAACAATCTATGGCTTACCTAAGTGGTACTAAGGTATACCTATATCTTGTCAAAATTTAAGCTCAATCGGTACAGAACTTCTTTGGTTTTTAAGCATACACAAATCAACAATAAAATGTGTGTTTTGTTATTAACTTGTTTGCAAAAAAGTTTTTTTTTTCTTTTGAAATTAAATTATATACCTACTAATTAGTTAGGTTTACCGATTAGTACTAAAGCAAGAAATTATTCAGAAGTAGAATAATAAGAAATATTTAATATGACATTTTGATTAATGCGCGCAAGTGATTAAATAATTAATTTTATTCACCATGTATTAATAAAAATGACAAAATTTAAAAAAATAACCTAATTTAAAACACGTTAACTGCTATTAAGTTTATGTGGTAATGTAAGAATGATTTATTATTTTAATAAGGCTATTTAATTACCAACACCAATTGCCTCAACTCTGACTTGCATATTTAAACATTACTAACTTCGAAACACACATTAAATAATAGTTTATACTTTTTTCTTTCAAAAGTAGAAAATTGAAACACCTACAATGTATAGACTATGAAATGTAACGGTGCCCGACTGAAAACAGCTACAACGTAACTATTAAACCACCTGCCGCTTTTCATTCCCTCCTGGTACCAAAAGTCAATTAGTCGACCAACTAGGAGTTCAGTTGATAATAATGTTATTGTTTTAACCCGTAGAAGAAAAAAAACTAATAAAACAATTATTGTGTTGTTAATTGCAACCATTTTAGAAAATATTATAATACCCAACTAAAAATACTTAAATATCAAACATTAGAAACTTTTCATTTTCCAAATAGCTGTGCTTTTCAATAGCCTTATAATTTGTAGTATTTCATAATTAATTAAATAATAAAATGAATGAAAAGATTCAATACCTACCAACTGATAATAAATTAACAAATTACATAATTTTAAAGGAACGCATCAATCGACTCGGTTATCAAGTCGATACATAAAAAGTATCTCATCGATATCCGAGGAGTATTGGTAGCGTATCGGCGATCGCCGATAATGGACAACCGATCGGAAAGTACTAGGCGAACAGTAGCGGCAAGGAGTTCTTCCGAACCGATCAATAATTCCAATATGCCGTACTCTTCCCCATCCTGTTCACACATAGATAAATCGACAGGTGGCCGGGTCTATGCTGCATTAGTTTGCGTTTGTGTGCGTATCGAAGCGTATTGGGAGTATATTATTATTACTTCTATTGGTATACATTCCAAAAATGAATGCCAAATGCATACAGGTGATAAAATGAACACGTGATATGTCAGTTTCAGTTTATTTTCGTTATCTTAGACGTTATTATTTTATAATTGTTGTTTATTTTATTGTTTTTTAACAGATTTCAAAAAAATATGTTTTGTATTACATACTTGGATATGTAATATTATTGAAATTCCGTGATTTTCACATATGGTGATCACTTAGAGCTTCTAAACAGATTTATGAAATAAAAAAATGTTTGTATGTTTGTCCAATCATTTCTCCGAAACTAGAAATCGTATTGTGGCCATCCTTTTTTTTGGTAATTGATATTTATTCCAACTTGGAAACTGTGCAAGTTTTATCAAAATCGGTTAAGTGTTTCGGAATATATGAACGAAAACGTGTAAATTTGACGACCTGCCTTATATTTTTATGGGAATTTCAAACGAAAAACATTTCAAAACCTTTGTCCAAATAGTACATAGGTATAAGAAATATTTTTTAGTTACGTAAAAACTAAAAAATATCTATTAAATTAAAGTAAGTAATTAAAAAAAAATAAACAGACTTCAAAAGCTATCTAAAAATAATACTTCAAAATACACGAAATTAACCTATCAAATTTAAAAAAGAAAGATAATTCGTAATATCGACAAACACAAACCGAGCTTGTTCAACCATGTCTGTCAGAATTTTAGTACAAATCTTACAAGTACTGGCATCTCCCTACTCAACCTACTCAAACAAAATGTCGTTTTGATTTGATCTAAACGCTTACCACCGAAAGTGTTTGTAATATAAAGACACCTCACTTTAAGAGATTGAGAGATAGTGTTCTACGTCGAAATATCTATTTACGTCATAACATAACACTCGAAAATCTATTACGATGTTTCATTTACGCATCAGTCTTTGTTGTTGTTATTGTATATACGTCGTACGTATGACACCCTTAAGGGCGTCCTAGTCGATGATTTTACAATAGAAACGCGCATAAGTGATTACTTCTCTGTATGAGGGTGTAAGTCTAAGCTTAAAATTAATATCAATTCGTTTTATCACATACTAGGTCTATAGACAGACATAATTGAATCCGACTGCTACGCAGAGGTCGTGGGTTCAATCCCCACCCAGGATAAAACTTTGTGTGATGAGCACGATGGTTTATTCTGTGTCTGGGTGTTATTTATCTATAATATGTATGTATTTAGAAATATATATGACTGCCTCTGTGGCGCGGTGGGAGTGTATCCGACTGCTACGCAAGAGGTCGTGGGTTCGATACCCACCCAGGATAAAACTTTGTGTGATGAGCACGATGGTTTATTCTGTGTTTTATCAAATACATAGTTTTAATACATCTAACCAATTAAACAAGATATTTACAGAATTAAAAAAAAAAAGGAGAGCAAAACCGTTTAGGCGTCAAAGAATTCCTCCCCATCGATGTCAACAGGTAACGTTCCCAGAAGGCTGGCAGCATTGCCACGTTGGATGGCAATGCTGATTCTTTGTGCAAAGAAAAGGCCAGCCTTCTGGTCACGGGAGGCACTGATATGACGTCGAGAAATTTCCTTATACCTAGTCTAGCCATAAATATTGTTACGAAGAAAAAACATTTTTTTTATTGCAAATAATATTTATTACTTTTACAGTGTGTTAGTTTAATACATAAATAAAAAACAATTCAAAATATAAAAAGCTTATTCGAAGTGGTCTCCATTGGCTGCAACACAGTCCTTTAAACGTTGAGGCCAGTTATCAATAGAAGCACGCACTCTTTCCATGGGAAAATTCTTCACTGCCAATCGTATGGATTGTTTTAGGGACTCCAAATTATCATGGCGTTTAGAGCAAGCCATACTCTCTAAAACTGACCATAAATCATAATCCAGCGGATTAAGATCGGGACTAGACGACGGCCAGTCTTCAGCTCTGATGAAGTCCGAAACGTTCACTTCCAACCAAGACTGCGTGGACCGAGCTTTATGACCCGGCGCTGAGTCTTGTTGGAAGGACCATACTTGGTTATTGAACATGGTGTTGTTAAGGGGTTTAACTACCTTCTCAAGAATGGTATCTTGATACACTTGTGCCGATGTTTTGATACCTTTTTCACAAAAATATGGCTCAGTCACTCCTTCATAGCTAACTCCCCACCAAACCATCACTGAAGTCGGATAATGCCCACGTTGCACTCTGTCGACTAATTGGGAAGCTTCCTTAGAGCTTTGAGCATAAATACGGTCATTTTGTTTGTTAAAATGTTGCTCAACTGTAAAGATTTTCTCATCCGTAAACAAAATTTTTCTGTGACCTCCCTTTGCGTACCGCTTCAGTAGTTGCTTCGATTTTACCACCCTATTCTTTTTTAAATTATCAGTTAAAAAATGACCAGTGCGTCTCTTATAGGCTGCAAGTCCTAAGTCATCTTTTAAAATGCGTGACATGGTTCTGGGTGCTATCTTCATCTCCCGAGATAAAATCTTTTGCTTTCGGACAGGATTTCTTCGAATTCTTTCCCTTACTGCTTTGACCACCATTTTCGTACGAACACTACGTGGACGGCCAGATCTTTTTCTGTCACAAACAGAGAAGGTCTCATTGTACCTATTAATAGCCCGGTACACAAACATTTGACTAATACCAAGCGTATGGAGAGTTTTAAAAATTACATTCGGCTCCATACCAACTTTGTGTAATGCAATCACAGCGATTCGGTTTTCTTTATCACCCCACTCCATTTTAATATAGCAAAATATTGTACAATGTATTGGCGCCAAAATTAGAAAATACAATGAACAATCGTATAAAAATGACAGATTCCAAATTCAAATGTAATATCTTTCTTATTTTTAATTGTAACAGTATTTATGGCCAGACTAGGTATAATAGGCGCGCACTTCTGTGTTTGGGTGAAATTTATCTATAATATGTATGTATTTAGAAATATATAAGTATGTTTACACAGTTGCCTGGTTGCCATAGTATAAGCTCTGCTTGTTACGAAATGCTCTGTCACGAATGTGGACGATAGGATTTTGACTATCATGAAGTGATTTTTTTTGACATAAGTAACTTGTTTATTTTTAGGTAGGTAAGCTAAATAAAAAAGAATAAGAATATCATCGATGATTTATAGGTACTTTAGTATGATATAAGGCATGGGATATAATTTTGTGGGGGGGAGGGGGAGGGGTAGGTGCTAGAATTGCCTAAACACCGGCAAATTGTATACTGTGTACCTTTCTGCATTATGAATCAGGGCCCCAAATCGAGGTGGTCTTGAAAATTTGTTAGAGAATTAGGGCCCTAACTCTTATTACACCGCTCTTTTCAAGGACTTAGGGTCCCTGATTTAGTGTAGTGTCCCTGATAAGTGCATTAGTTGCAGGAGGGGAGGAAACCTCCGTCTATCATATAACGATATTCACCTTCACCAACATCTGCTGTTTACTGAAATTAAAAAGCTTTCAGGCTAATGTAATGTTTTGTGTAAATTATTCACAAATTGTTAGTCAAATTTTCTTAGAGTAACCATCAGGAAAGTGGAACAGTAATATTTACTTGTGTATTTCAACATCTGTTGTTACAGTGTCCTTTGGCGCGGATACATCGAAATGGTGCTAGGAATACCATGAGTCAAAACTGTGGTGGATATTTTAGCTAATACAAAACTTATGTTATTTTTAAAAATAGGCAGCCTGTATCAACATATAAAGTAACCGAAATTAAAAAAAAAAAAATGACTAATTTATGTAAATTTCTAACTTACTAATATCAACCGATAAAATGCTCAAATATCAAAAGACCATGAGCTTTGTCACAAAAGTCTGCGTGAAATTGATTTTCCACTTGAGTTTGCGGTTTGCATTCGTGGGTCCTGCGGCATAAAAGAGCACAACCTGATACTGAACGATTTTTCCCAGAGAATTGTGCGAGTCATTAGTGATGCGGCTATGTCCAGTAACAGTGGTGGCGTAGGGTCAAAACCACAAAAAAATAAGTAGGCAGTTATACGGACGGGCAGCAGCGTCCTCTGCGTACTTTAAAGCCTACTGCGATCGCCAACCCGCTCACCAAGCGTGGCGATTATGGCAAATACCCCCAGGATCTATAATAAGTATGTTCTACTGGGGCGACCCGTACCCAGCAGTGGGACATCATATGGGTTGATATCTAATATATAAAATTCTCGTGTCACAGTTTTCGTTGCCATACTCCTCCGAAACGGCTTGACCGATTTTGATGAAATTTTTTGTGCTTATCCGGTATCTATGAGAATCGGCCAACATCTATTTTTCATCCCCCTAAGAGTTTGTTTGTTTGTTTGAACGCGATAATCTCAGGAACTACTGGGTCGCATTGAAAAAATATTTTATTGTTGGATAGTCCATTTATCGAGGACGGCTATAGGTTATAACATCACGCTACGACCAATAGGAGCGGAGCAGCAATGAAAAATTTTGTAAAAAAAAGGAAATAAAAAGAAAAAAGGGAAAATTTACGCAGACAAAGTTGCGCGGGTCAGCTAGTAAGTATATAAATATATGTGGTTGGAATAAATATGTCCATGAGTCTCATCGGTTTGGCAGGCTTAACTTCAAGATATAGGTGTCGCATAATAGACCTAAATATGGCAAAGTCTATGAAGACATTATGAGTCACGTAAAAAAAATAAAAATCGCTTAAAATGGTGCCAACGAAATCAAAACCAACTTAAAATAGACGTTTTAAACAAACACCGAACTGCAAAAAACTTTGGTAGTTTCTGGAACGGACGCTCTTCAATATAAATGTAAACGATCTCATTGTGGAGCTGAGCAGGATGCATGTCGGGTGCCGAATCGACGGCATAAGTCTGAACAATTTAAACTACGTGGATGACATGGTGCTGCACAGTCCGACAATTGGAGGGTTAGTAAACCTGCTGAAAGTGTGTGAGGAACACGGACTCGTATAATGTATAATGTATACAAATCGCGAGAGTTAATCAACATTTATAAGCCAGTCTAATTTCAAAATCAAAGTATAAGCTTAGGTTTCGTACAAAAAAGGCGGACAATCTACAAAACAAAAAACTCATGGCGAATATCGTGACCCGAATACGATTATTTCTAAGTTTAGTGACACATTTAACGCGAAAAGTGGTCAGAAATAATATTTATCCACACAATTGGGTAATATCCGACCTTCCCAAGTGTTCCAATATGTCTTGTTTATTTGCTCGGATAAAAACTGGAACTGTTTAGTGTTTTCTAAAAACTTTATCGGGAACAAGGTTGCGTGTAATGATTTAGTATTGTAGATGTTAGATTCTAGGTAAAAATGCTTTTTGACATCTCTAGTAAAGCGTTAAAATGTCAATTATCAGAGCAGAGAAATCTACCACTTAGCCTTTGAAAGCGTAGAGAACATAACTTCAATATGTATTATATTGTATTTGAAAGTGTAGAGAACGTAACTATCTCTAATATGTATTATATTATACCCAAAATTGGTGTCAAAAAGAACATCCAGACTAAACACAAAATCTCGATCAATCCCATCTTAATCTTGATTTATGTCTGAATTATGTCACGTATTCTTCATTTGTTTATTGTAATACCTAACGCCACAAATACACATAGTACAGAAGGCAAACTTCATAACGCCCGTAGCACACCTCCGCTGCGAAATATAAGTAGCAAAACTTTTGGATGAATTCCGCTGCGACTGCCCCTGCGCCGACTGCACTGCGCCACTTAAGGCTTTAATTCTTGATTTAAATTAATTCTCTTTCGATTTCATTCCACGCCATTTTTTTCATATTATTTTTACAGTCTGGATGATTTAAAAAAAAGAAGATAGGTCTATTTCTGACCTCTTAAATTGATTTTCTATAAAATCCACGTCCATTTTATTGATGTTTCTTTCTTTTTTTTCATTAAAATGTAGCTTCTCTTTTTATTTTTGTCAACTTCCACAAATACGTGCGAAAACGCGTCTCCGCAACATAATGGCGGCCGGGGCGCGGAGATGCGGCGCCAGATCGACGAAAGCGCGAGGGGAAAGAGATAGAATTATAGTCAAATATATGCGTTAGAACAGGTAGTTTCGCTAGTGTTCAGCTTCTCCGAGACGGACAAAACATGGCGAAATGACTGCGGTTGCGCTGTTATGGTTTTGCAGCGGAGATGTGCTACAGGCATAAGTACCTCACTAGCTCAACGCACACATAGACAACGGCCTCGGACACTAAATGCCAGACCACTTTGTTTGGAAGGCGTCCCGAAATTCCATGTCCTTGAGCGATGTCTATGTTACGTTGTTACCTTCTGAGTTATATCGATATTTCGTGGTAATAATGTCTTACTTCATCACGATAATCAATTGACATACTTTTAGTTACTGAATGAAACCAATCCACTTTGTATCCCACCCATACACCCTCTCATTCATAATTTGTGTGTGTGTCTCCCCCTTCATAAAAATAGAGTATTCATTATCGTAGTCTGGTTCATTTAGACCCACGAGGTTTCGGTAATGAATGAAACATCTATTATCAAGATTATTCGCTCTACTTTATCGGTAGGTATTAATAAATAGGACAGCTCGATCTTGCCCCATTAGATTACCTAGCCTTAATTTGATAACTAAAATAGATCATAATGTTTCACAAGTTTACACTATAAAACATAATAATTACTGCAACTGGTCACAACAAGGGAAGGCTGCAACTGTGATACAATGTCTACATTAGTATTAGTACAGGAGCCAACGATACATAATCTATCTGGTTTGTTCCTCTGTACTTGTGCCTACTGTTTGTCATGGTTATAATTTAAGTGTGCCAATAAATATTATTATTAAGTTTTAAGTTTCACTGTTTTGGTTACATATCTATACTAATATTATAAAGCGGAAGAGTTTGTTTGTTTGTTTACTTTGTTTGTTTGTTTAAACGCTATCCAACAAAAAAATATTTTTTTAAATGGAACCAGTAGTTCCTGAGATTAGTCTCAGGAACTACTGGTTCCATTTAAAAAACATATTTTTTTGTTGGATAGCCCATTTATCGAGGAAGGCTATAGGCTTATATAACATCGCGCTACGACTAGTAGGAGCGGAGCAGCAATGAGAAATGTTTCAAAAACGGGGAAAATTTACGCAGACGAAGTTGCGCGGGACAGCTAGTTAGATATATTTCGGGACTTAATCGCGTGAATTAATTAAAGGTACGAACCTTTTATTTACCCGACGTTTCGATCGAATTGCACCGATCGTAGTCACGGGTCGACTGTTTTGGTTACATTGCGAGGGTTCCACTCCCACTAGGGTTGGGATAGAATTTTGTTAAATGCATTCATATTGCTTTCGAATCTAGGTGTACCTATGAGATGTCTTTATAAACGGATCTTTTGTGTGACATCTACATTTGTAGCTATACCTATTGTATTTTTATTTCTACTTCTAAATGAAGTGACGAGTAGGTCGTGCACCTGATGGTAAGCGTCACGTTAGCCCATAACAGTATCAACGCCACCCAAATTCTTGATTGGCATTGATCTAAATGTCACTGTATCGAGTTCCACATTTGAGACATTAGTTCTCCCTTGCCCAATTGAAGCGGCGGTAGCGTAATGGCTAAGGCATCGGTCTCGTGAATTCACGGGTTCGAATCCTACCCAGTATACTACCGACGTAAACCCACTCCTAACACAAGCCATTGAGCTTAGCTGAAGGGGTTAACAGGATTGCTAGTAATGTGGGACCAAAATCCCACATTGCTAGTTATCTTTAAAAAAAAAAAAATGTTACCTACATTTTATTTCTACAATTCTTGTCTGAAGCTAGCAGAAGCACAGATTTCAACCTAGTTTACGTATACTAATAATATAAAGCTGAAGAGTTTGTTAAGGCTATAGGCTACATAACATCACGCTGCGACCAATAGGAGTTGAGCATCAATGAAAAATGTTGCAGAATTGAGAAAAAATGACGCATACGAAGTTGCGCGGGTCAGCTAGTATTTTCTAAATATCGAATGTTTTTTTACAAAGAATATGTTCATAACTGTGAACACATGTAGACGGTGATTAGTATCTCTTAATGTTTATTAAATATTATTTGCTATTTTACACTGTACTTTTTTGCCGAACAAAATAAATAATATAAATAACAAGTTTGTAACATAACAAATTAAAGATTAGTTAAGTTTGAAGTGATCTACTTTCAGTAGTTGTATTTCTTTCTCAGATACGAAGTTTCTTAAACGAACGACCCAGAAAATTCTTTTCTGTATAAGCACAAGAAAAATCCACAGAAAACTTTTGTTATCGAAGGGCTTAAATTGAAATTGGTTGTTCTAGAATTCACGAAGCAATTTTAACACATAACAAAAGAGTTTCTTTATCGTGAGTTCATCGAACCTTATTTTGAAACAAGACACGAATGGATTTAGATGTGATTTTTTTATTATATAGCTAGTTTAATCGAGATTGGCCGTATGGTACCAGCTTAAGAATAATACCACCCCATCTCATTCCATGGGTGTCGTCGAGGCGATTTCACATCGGACGACGGGCAGCAGAAACCTACGTACTTTAAAGCCTTACTGCGATCGCTAACCAACTCGCCACAGGTGGCCATCATGGCAATTGCCCCCAGGATCTAATAAGTAGGTTCTATTGGGGAGACCCGTGCAGTGCGACATCATTTGGGTTGAAATAATCGGGATTGTTCATAACTTGGTTTGATCAAAATCTATTCATCCATTTTCAAGACTATTACCTTTTTTAAACGTAAACGTCATTTTTATCTTACGGCGGTGGCAAGCAGGCGTACAGCCCACCTGATGATAAGCGTTTGCCGTACCCTATAGACGCCAGCAACATTAGGAGAGTCACGGACGCGTTGCCGTCCTTTTAAGAATTTGTTTAGTCCCCTTTTAAAGAATCCTATACCTACGTTTTTTTTTTTTAATATGGTCTACTAAACTGAATACAACTCTAAAAAAGATACATTAACCATGTGCTATTTAAATATGATTAATTGTACTCTATAATATGCAAACACAGCATGCATTTTTAACAAGGTGTCAAATCAATACTAATATTTTAAAGCTGAAGAGATTGTTTGTTTGAATGCGATAATCTCAGAAAATACTGGTGCGAATGGAAAAATTGTATAACATCACGCTACGATCAAAAGAAGCGGAGCAGCAATGAGAAATGTTGCAAAAACGGGGAAAATTTGCGCTGACGAAGTTGCGCGGGACAGCTAGTAACTTTTATAATTTAAAATGTGTCAACTGCTACTACTGTTTAAGAGAAACATTTTGATACAGTTTTAACCTATTTTTAACGAAGGCTATAGAACCATTGAATAAGTCAACATCGTTTCGGACAGCGTTACAAGAACTCATCATGCGATAGACAGGGCAATGTTGCCCGATGTTAGTTCTGCAGGTGAGAAGTTCAAATGTTTTCCTATTAGCCAGACGGCTGCCAACGCGAGGAATACTGAAGAATATATTTGCAAAGATATAGCTAAATTCTACATCCGTGCAGAATTTTATAGATAGAGGAACATAATATCAGTTGTCTTTCTGCGTCAGTGGAGCGAAGACTTCAGTCTTTAATGATAACTTCGGCTGGGCGCTGATTCCACAACCGGAGCGTTCGCGGGAGGAAGTGCTTCTGAAACCGGACGATGCGGGACCATTTAGTCTCCAAAATGTGGTGATGGTAAAATGATTTGCTGACATTGGCTTTACTCCACTAAAAGATATAATCACTTGTACGTATTGGTCCTTCGAGTCCTTCGAGTCTTTCGAGCCTTCGTCGTTATTACTGAAACAGACACATGCATTTTATGGTCACACTTAGTTTGTAATAAAATAGTAATAAAAGCTACCATACCGTCATTTTGTGAGTAATAATGTAGGATTTATCTAATTCAGCGATTTGATGTGCCGTTTTGTATGAAGGACAAGTTTTATAATATATAGAACACATGACCAAAGCAATGATGAATATAGAAGAGCCGAAACGAAGACGTGGTAGACCTCTGACTACTTGGACTAGGACAATAATAAACGATATGAAGACGATGCGATTACACCCTGACATGACACAGGCAAGATAGGAATGGCGTAATAAGATTAAGATAATTTGACTATATATAAGACGTGACAAGAGGTCGTGGGTTCGATTCCCATACGGAACACCACTTTGTGTGATCCACAAATTGTTGTTCCGAGTCTGGGTTTACTTAGTGTCCGTGACTTGTATGTTTGTAGAGTTCCCCGCGACACAGGGCTTATACACTACTGCGGGAGACGTCTAAAAAAAACAGGACATAGGTACGGAAGAAGAAGAAAAAAAGGGTTCCGTGGAACCATATCCCCTCCCCTCCATCCGAATAATGCGGTTTAATAAGTGGGTTTTGTGTTGTGTTTGTTTCATACTAACAGCGTTAAAAGTACCTACATAATAATAATAATTTTCAATGGAATTTGTATGATAATTTTGTTACTTCTCATTTGATCAGCTGTTACTCGAAAACTTGTGAAGCCTACTTTGGATAATGGATGTGTTATATACGCATGTATATAACACATCCATTATCCAAAAGAAATTATCTGAATGATAGTGAAAATCTCATCAAAATCTGTTGCCTAGTATATAAGATCTAAACGTACACAGGGACAGACAGTGCGAAGTGACTTTGTTTTACACTGTAATTATAAAGATTATTTTCTACTTTGTTAACAACACTCTATCTGTAAGTCAGTATTTTTTTAGGGTTCCGTAGCCAAAATGGCAAAACGGAACCCATAAAGTTTCACCATGTCCGTACGTCCGTCCGCCCGTCCGCAGCTGAGCTCAAAGACTGTTAGTGCTAGAAGACTGTAATTATGCATAGATACACATATTACTTACGCCGACAAAGTGAAAGAGTAAAATCTTGAAAATATTTTTTTAGGGCACGTACTTACACTAGATGTAAAGTTGGGATGTGATTTTTTTTCTCACTTACCCCATTATGTGGGGTATTACTCGTATTAGATAGGTTTAAGACGTTTAGGGGTTGTTAAGACTATTTTTAGATTTAGAGGTCAGTTTGTAAAATATTAAGCTTTAAATTGCAATTTTTTGAGTCAAGTGTCCTCCCCTGCCAGCTAAATGGTTCGATGTTGGGTTTGTGAATAAAATCTCTGTTGTTTCGTATTTTGGCTATCACAAATACGAAAAATTTTGAAATAGAAATGTCAGAGCTGAATCATCTACTTTAATTTTTTTCGCTGATACGAAGTGTCCTGCTTTAAAGAAAGCTGGACACTTCTTCGGTCTTAAGCCACATTTTAAAGTCAAATACTTAAGTAGTACCTGTAGTACTAATAGTACTACAGGTACTACTACAGTGTACTAGTACGTTGTACGAATTGTACTAGTACGGTGCGAACTTGCTGATGTCCGATTAGGCACAAGACTATGCGAGAGCATTTAGGCTCCAAAATGTGGTGATGGAAAAATGATTTGCTGACATTGGCTTTTTACACCACTAAAAGATTTAATCACTTGTACGTATTGGTCCTTCGAGTCCTTCGAGTTTTTCGAGCCTTCGTCGTTATTACTGAAACAGACACATGCATTTTATGGTCACACTTAGTTCGTAATAAAATTGTAATAAAAGCTACCATACCGTCATTTTGTGAGTAATAATGTTGGATTTATCTAATTCAGCGATTTGATGTGCCGTTTTGTATGAAGGACAAGTTTTATAATATATAGAACACATGACCAAAGCAATGATGAATATAGAAGAGCCGAAACGAAGACGTGGTAGACCTCTGACTACTTGGACTAGGGCAATAATAAACGATATGAAGACGATGCGATTACACCCTGACATGACGCAGGCAAGATAGGAATGGCGTAATAAGATTAAGATAATTTGACTATATATAAGACGTGACAAGAGGTCGTGGGTTCGATTCCCATACGGGACACCACTTTGTGTGATCCACAAATTGTTGTTCCGAGTCTGGGTTTACTTAGTGTCCGTGACTTGTATGTTTGTAGAGTTCCCCGCGACACAGGGCTTATACACTACTGCGGGAGACGTCTAAAAAAAACAGGACATAGGTACGGAAGAAGAAGAAAAAAAGGGTTCCGTGGAACCATATCCCCTCCCCTCCATCCGAATAATGCGGTTTAATAAGTGGGTTTTGTGTTGTGTTTGTTTCATACTAACAGCGTTAAAAGTACCTACATAATAATAATAATTTTCAATGGAATTTGTATGATAATTTTGTTACTTCTCATTTGATCAGCTGTTACTCGAAAACTTGATAAAAATTGATAATGGATGTGTTATATACATGCGTATATAACACATCCATTATCCAAAAGAAATTATCTGAATGATTACATTGTGTGAATAAATAGTAAATAAAACTCCGCAGATATAGCTTGGTTTCGGAGATCAATCGATGATATTTGTAATTCATTCCGCCCTCAAAAAAGGTGGTTCCTGTTTGACCCGTATAAATGTATGTTCGTGATTTTCTCAGAAACTACTGAGCCGCACTATTCGCTCACTATTCACTATTCGATTGCATATTTTTCTGAAAAAGTTTTAGTGTATAAAACGTTGTCCTAGCTTTAAAAACATCCGTAATAAAGACTAAAATATAGGAGTGAGTCAACGAAATTTGCATTCGGTGATGTGCTTATTATTTTTTTTCCTTGAAGGTGGTTCATTTTTCTAAACAAAGTTATGTATGTATGGTTATAAGCAAGCACTGGTTTGCATATTTTTTACGTTTTTATAACTTCGCCATTTTCACTGGAAAAACAACTACGTGCCAATCCCTATATTAGGAAAAACTACGTGTTAGGAACCAGACAAGCTCATAATAATAGGCAACTTTACGCAAGAAGAAGTTATATGAATTACGTTGTCTGAATGTAATCTCATTTACATCAAAAGCATTCATAACCTTGTGAAATTCATCTGTTTGTTGCGTCGTCTATTTTAATGGGATTTGGATTAGAAACCTGAAACAGAACGTGATTCACCTGACAACAATCACGTGGCGTTACATTGTTTTGAATAAATTTGAATTCTGACTTGTCTATGGCACTAAAAATAATTATTTATTATTGAAGTCTCTTTTAAATAGTGAACCTTTTTGGTCGAAGTATGTTGACTGGAAATTTAAAGTGAGCAGGTATTTACCGGTCTGTAAGTGTCTAAATATTTAATGTAAGTAAATGCAGTAGAATCATTTATTCAATATTTACATTGTAAGTAACGGTATCCTGTTTTTTTAACAATTTATCACTGTTCTCATTTCGGATGCTTTTTTTTATATTTGTTCGGCTATAACTCCATCATATATAGATGAATTTTCAAAATATTTTTTTTGTTCGAAAGAGATTAATTCCGAAATGGTCTCATATAAATTTTGTAAAAATCTGATTATGAGTTTCGGAGACAGACCACGAAACTCCTCGAGAATCAACTGCGATTGAAATCGGTTGGATGTTTTTTTGTAAATAAAGGTTTTTAGCGTTCCGTACATCAGTCGGCAAAAACAGAACCCTTACAGGAACACTTTATTGTCCGTCTGTCTGTCTGTCAAGAGTCAAGATCCTTTTCTCAGGAACGCGAGGAGGCATTTAGTACTATCTAAAATAAATATTAAATACTCAGGTCAGCTACCTCTTGAAGAAGAAAAAAAACAAACTTCTAAGTCAACGCAATTTAAAGATAAGGCCGTTTATGCTCTTTATGCTCCGTTTATGACGCATATTTTGTCGCTCGCACGGGATCAAAACCGATAGGCACCATTCTTTTATTAAGTAAGACAATTTTGTCCAGTTTTTGACCCCTTCCTCCCCTATGTAAGAATAAATAAAAATCGGCTGACCCCCTCCCCCATGTTTAATACTCGTATTATCTTTTACGTAAAAATGTAAAGGAAAAATGAATATACTTTAGACTTATTTAATTTTTATTTTAGAGAGGAACATTATATAGTTATGTTTTCTGTAAGTAATACCTAATCGACTTTGGATTTATTTTAAAGTTTTTTCTTTCGCACCTTCATACTAGCGCGGATTTGCTCATTTTGGGGGGGCTTTTACAAGACATAATCTTAAGTTTACGCATTCTTATGATCTTACGTAAAAACTGTCAAGATCTCTAAATCGTCTTGCGTATGTGAATAAATGAATAATAGACGCACAATTGCCCAATCAGGAGGCTAAGTGCGGTTTTCATGTTCGGCCTGGTAAAACTAAATGAATAATAGGGAATTGTATTGTTATCTATATGAATATAATGTAAGTAAATAGTTCGATAAATAACTTTTTTAAGAAATACCCTTTCAAACACAAAAAGATTTTTTCAAATCGGTTCAGCCGTCTTTGCGTAATTGGTGAACAAACATACAAAAAAAAACAGTCGAATTGAGAACCTCCTCCTTTTTGATGTCGGTTGAAAATAACTTCTTCTAGGAAAAAAAATATCAAGCTGTCACCGAATGCAAATTTCACTGACTCGCTCCTATGTTTTAGTCTATATCTCTGGTGTTTTATTAGCTAAGACAACGTTTTATATACTAAAACCTTCCCAAAAAAATATGCAGTACGAATAGCGAAAACCCCATCGAAATCGGTTCTCTAGCATTGTTACACCTTGGTTACACCCCTGTTGTACACACCCCTTTCGAGTCGGCCAGGGATTAATTATAACTTGTGGATATATATATGTATTATTAAGTCAAGTTGTAGATTGGTAAAAGATGAAGGCTTTTTATCGCAACAGATTCGGCGCCGTTTCTCGCCGGTGTTTTTTAAGCTAGGACAACGTTTTATATACTAAAACCTTCCCAAAAAAATATGCAGTCGAATAGCGAAAACCCCATCGAAATCAGTTCTCTAGTTTTCGAGAAAATCGCGAACTTACATACATACATACCTAGTTACAATACATGTCAAACAGAGCACTTCATTGAAGGCAGTTAAAAAAAACAACAAATACTACTCAAAGTCAACAGCATGAATGGAAGATTACTTTAAACCAAGTCCTTTGAGATATAAATGAGTGTTTAAACTTAGTCTGGTCTAAATTTAGGTGACAATGTGAGTTTAGGTGAACGCAGGTCATTGCCCGCTGCAGCTGAAAGTTCAATGGTAGGGACTTCAGAGTTACTTTCACAGGGTTGTATCGTTCATTGTATTATTTGATTGGCCTGTTGGTCTAGTGGTTAGTGACCCTGACTGCTAAGCCGGAGGTCATGGGTTCGATCCCCATCCAGGATAAGACTTTGTGTGATGAGCACGATGGTTTATTCTGTGTCAATTTATCTATACTAATATTATAAGCTTAAGAGTTTGTTTGTTTGAACGCGGTAATCCCAGAAACTACTGATCCGAATTAAAAAAATATTTCACTATAGGATAGCCTATTTATCGAGGAAGGCTATAGGCTGTATAACATCACGCTACGACCAATAGGACCGGAGCAGCAATGAGAAATGTTGTTAATGTGATGTGTTTTTTTTAAATTGAATGACGAAAAAATAACCTATTTTTTTTCTTGATAGAAGTCATATGGAAAACCATGTGGAGGCAGAAAAGATTGTTTTGATTGTAAAGAGGCTTTAAGCAAACAATGTTGATAAAAAATCTTAAAAATTCACACATTTCGATGAAATTGGGTACTTATTTCGTGGATTTTTATATTCAATAATTTTAGCATTGATAACAGAATACCTACACATCCCTTTTGGGTCGGACAGCAATAATTTACAACTTGTAGATATATATAATATTAAGTCAAGTTGTACATTGGTAAAAGATAAAGGCTTTTTATAGCAACAGATTCGGTGCCGTTTCTCGCCAAATATTGCCAAGTTAGTGGTACACGTCATTGACCGCTAATAACTGCAAAAACACCCGTTGCACAGCGCATCATTAAATAAAACAAAGCTTTTTACAAAAAAAATATGCATAAGGTATTTAGAGATTAAACTGCATTTTTATATTTTGGTAAGGACATGCTTAACCATAATGTCATTTTATAGATGGAAGCATGACTTTTCCTTTTATAAAAAGGCTTAATTCGAGTTTGAAAGACATAAAAAATAACAATTACTCGAATGTGCATACGGTACATATAAAGTATAGGTAAGTAAGTTATCTCGATTGTAACCTTTCTACACTTCCTGATTTATGCATTAAATTTACATTGTTTCTTGCGCAAACATATTTTCTTAATTTTTTTGTTCTTGAGGTTCTTTATACTAATAATATAAAGCTAAAGAGCGTCCCCTAAACACACGCCGACGTCGAAAACGCTTGCTGCAAGATTACTTTGATCTGTGTTCCAAATTCGACAAAGCCTGGATCGGCGACAAGCTCACACCCGCTATGCCAAGCCAAACACCCGGTTCACACGCTTGTGAATGTTAACACTTGTCGAGACTTGCCAAGCATGTAAACATGGCATAACATTATACGACTGCATAGATTACGCGAAGCAGGGTTCGGATCTGTCAAAAACTTTTATAGAAAAGAAATATCAAACTAATATTTTAGAGCTGAAGAGAGTTTGTTTGTTTGAACGCTATAATCTCAGGAACTACTGGTCCGAATTGAAAAATTATTTTACTGTTGAATAGCTCATTTATCGAGGAAGGCTATAGGCTATATAACATCACGCTACAACCTATAGGAGCGGAGCAGCAATGAAAAATGATGCAAAAATGAGGAAAATTTACGCATATGAAATTGCGCGGGTCAACTAGTAGGTAATACCTCTGATGCCCCTCGTATCCTCCCCGCGTAAATAGTAAACCTTTATCTATCTCTCTCTGGCCAATAAAGTCAATGTAAAACGTCAATTTTGCGTAAAAAACAGAACAAAGTACCTAACTTATTTTTGGTTTTTTAATATTATTTATTAGACTTGTGTGGCTTTACTTAAAGCTACATTATTTCTGTTGAAATTTGGCAGTAGGGTTGCTCTAAGTAAAAATATACTACTACTTAATTTGATTTAAGTACTTGACATTGAAATGGGTTCATTCACCGTCGTATATTGGGTAGAGCAGTATAGCGTGCAACAGGTCCTATGTAGCTCACCGAAGGCTCTCAAGGTGTGAGTGTATGCCGTCCCTTTCTTGCAAAAACACGTGAGGGTAGCCCAATCGAAGATACTTCCCATACTGAACTTTATACCAATCAAGATACCGTTCCTTATCATTTTGAAGACACCATAGGACATCCTCTATAAGTTATGCACTCCTAATAAATGAAAAGGGGACGAAGAGTAGATTTTTCAAAAAACCTAAAACCTGTCGTGCACGATTAATGAATGAAATATAGCTATCCCTTTCTCTACCTCCCATAAAAAGAATCTCCACTTTCACGGAAAAATCTCCCCGCGCCATGAGTTTGAGTACCAGGGTAGCATAGTCGAACAGGATGTTAAATGAATGAGTGCATTGAGGGGAGGACGCGGAGTGTGGGTTGGAGGTGGCATAGAGGGCATACGCCCGCTTCGGGTTTTCATATTCCCTGTGCAATGTTGTTAACTCTGGTAAAAAGTATATTATGTTGTAAAATATCTGCTGTAGTTCTCGAAATTGTATGAAGCGTCAGTGTTTGTGGTATAACAAATTTTCTCATTAGAAATTTAATTTGTTTTCTTTTGCAAAACGATGGGTAGAATTTAAAGTAGGTATAACTAAGCGGGGTTAAAGTTTTATTAAGTTTAGTTCCAACGTTGATTGTTTTTAGCAATCTTAATTCATCAGTTAATACCTACATAAGGCTTGTGGCGTTATTCCTTTGTCCCTTTCACACATTAACATTTTACCCTGTGAGTAAATGAGATATTTCTATTGCTGATTACAGAAGGCGAATTTGGTTCCAATTACTTAAAAAAACTAGTAAAAGCATCTGTCTGGAGTTCCAAAAATAGGATTTAATGATTTGTATTTTTAGAAAATTCTCCCAACTCTGAGATTATACCTGTATAGTTGCGTGCGACAGATTCTCCAAACATAGCAAATCACAGTCAACTTAAGTCACTTAACAAATGCAGTATTTCAATTTATTAGAAGCACCTAATGGCTAAGCCATCGGACTCGTTATAGTGGGGTCGGGGGTTCAAATTCTACCTATCATAGGTACTACCGACGTGTACCCACTCATAACACAAGCCATTGAGCTTACCTGAAGGGGTTAACAGGATTGCTAGTAATGTGTATCCCATAATCTCACATTTCTAAATATCTTTAAAAAAAAACAATTTTTTATTTTATTTTCGGAGACTATTGTTTTCTAAACTACGGTACGGTAGATGGTATAGTACGGTATGGTACGGTACGGTAGTACCTACGGTACTATGGTACGGTAGAAGATATTTGACTGTTGGATGATAAGCGACAGATAAGACATTGAACAATAGTTCATGGATTTATATATATTTTACATAGCATTCAAATTGTGACTGCCGCGGTGGGAGTGTATCCGACTGCTACGCATGAGGTCGTGGGTTCGATTCCCACACGGGACACCACTTTGTGTGAACCACAAATTGTTGTTCCGAGTCTGGGTGTACTTTGTGTCCGTGACTTGTATGTTTGTAAAGTCCCCCGCGACATAGGGCTTGTACCCTACTGCGGGAGTCGTCTTTTTCCAAAGAAAGAATTGTTTATACTTTATCGTTAAATAAATAATTGCTTCAAATTTGTTTTGTCTTTTGTTTTTAGGGTTACGTAGCCAAAATGGCAAAAACGGAACCACAAACGCAAACTTACGTGAAGTGAATTTTACCTAGTACTACCTACTTATTGAGTCATATTGGGCTACCATTTCGATATCAAACTCTCAAAGACTTAAATTTAACGATCGTTTGAGTTTGCAATATATGTTCGTAAACTTTCGCTATTTGTACACATTATAGAATTTTATAGGCTACGGGTCTTAATCGCGTAAATATTTTATTTTAAGGCTAAATACCTTTGTTTATTGCCCGACCTTTCTACAGTCTACCCGTGACCACGGCCTTTGCAATACGGTGGACGCGTCGGGCAATAAACAAAGGTATTTAGCCTTAAAATAAAATATTTACGCGATTAAGACCCGTAGCTTATAAAATTCTATAATATCGTTTGAGTGTTCGCGCAATCGCCTTACATACAAATACGCAAGGAGACAAAACGTAAACATTTATGACTTACTAGCTGACCCACGCAACTTCGTTTGCGTAAATTTTCCCCGTTTTTGCAACATTTTTCGTTGCTGCTCCGCTCCTATTTCTCGTAGCTTTATATTATATAGCCTATAGCCTTCCTCGATAAAAAAGCTATCCAACAGTAAAATAATTTTCCAATTCAGACCAGTAGTTCCTGAGATTACAGCGTTCAAACAAACAAACTCTTCAGCTTTATAATATTAATATATAGGTAGATTACTAGCTGTCCCGCGCAACTTCGTATGCATAAACTTTCCCCGTTTTTGCAACATTTCTCGTCGCTACTCCGCTCTTATTAGTCGTAGCGTGATGATAAATAGCCTATAGCCTTCCTCGATAAATGGGCGATCCAACAAAAAAATATTTTTTTTAAATCGGACCAGTATTTCCTGAGATTAGCGCGTTTAAACAAACAAACAAACAAACTCTTCCGCTTTATAATATTAGTATAGATTATAGACTGTGATACTAGTATGACCTTAGATTACAAAATATCTTCATTATCATCAAACACATTTTATTACATATTTTAGGCAAATGTAAGTCACTGTTTACACTGACTTTGCTACTAGGGATCATAAAGCCCATCCTATCTAACCCTAAACTGTTGTAAAAGCCAACATAAAGTGGGCAACGACCTACATTTCAAAAGAAATTACTCGAAAGGGTTACTTTATGACCCCAGATTTAGAGCACAGAGGGTTTTATGCCCTCGCGATGCGCCGATAAACTTTGCCGTTAATAAATATTTTCTCTACAAATAATGTTAAATTTGCATCAGTTCTTTAACATAGTGTGTAGTTGACCTCTGTGTCGCGGTGGGAGTGTATCCGACTACTACGCAAGAGGTCTTGGGTTCAATCCCCACCCAGGATAAAACTTTGTGTAATGAGCACGATGGCTTATTTTGTGTGTGGGTGTTAATTATCTATAATATGTATGTATTTTAGAAATATTTGAGTATGTTTATCGGTTGTCTGGTTTCCATATTACAAGCTCTGCTTAGTTTGGGATCAGATAGCTTCGTGTGAGTTGTACCAAGAAATTATTATTATTACATATATTATTATTATAGTATATTAGTGGCAGCACTTTATCCCTATATCAAGTTTATAAACATTCAAATATAGTAAAATTGGCATTTTGAAAAGAGTGGCCGCGAGTTTTTATTGCCAGGTTCTTTTCTCCGGCTTCACCTATTGTTTGTGAACTTGGTATACATGTACATGTAGAATCCCGACGTATCACAAGAACAAGAGTGTTGTTTTGTATCATAAGTTAATAAAGAATTTTGAAGTTTTTGTATTAACTGGACTTGTAATTATTCCAAAGAGGGTAGATTTTTTTTTTAAAAGACGACTTCCTCCTTGGTGTACAAGCCCTGTGTCACGGGGGACTTTACAAACATACTAGTCACGGACACAAAGTACACCCAGACCCGGTACAACAATTTGTGGATCACACAAAGTGCTGTCCCGTGTGGGAATCGAACCCTACCCTACCCGACTCCCACCGCGCCATAGAGGCAGTCTGTATAAGATCTATCTAATTAAGATATTTCTATTTTAAGAGTAATAAGGTTTTATTGAATTGTTATCAAACTTATTGCAATTTTGACCTTAATTTTGAGTTTCGTGGCTTAGCGTGGATTATAGACTTGTTTTTTTTTAAAAAGCTTGATCAACATACCGACGTACCGAAGACTGGCCTGGTTTGTCTAGTGGATAGTGAACTTGACTGCTAAACCGGAGGTCGTGGGTTTGATCCCCACCTAGGATAAAACTTTCTGTGATGGGCACGATGGTTTATTCTGTGTCTGGGTGTTATTTATCTAATATATAAAATTCTCGTGTCACAGTTTTCGTTGCCATACTCCTCCGAAACGGCTTGACCGATTTTGATGAAATTTTGTGTGCATATTGGGTAGGTCTGAGAATCGAACAACATCTATTTTTTATCTCCCTAAATCTTAGGGGTAGTCCACCCCTAAATTTTTTTTTAATTTTTTAGACAACATTTTTAATTTCTATTTTTTTATGATCATCATCATCAGCCTATCGCAGTCCACTGCTGGACATAGGCCTCTCCAATTGCACGCCACTTTGTTCTATCTTCAGCTTCTCGCATCCAGCTCCTGCCAGCCGTTTTCCGTATATCATCACTCCACCTGGCTTGAGGGCGTCCTACACTACGTTTGCCAAGCCGCGGTCTCCACTCAAGAACTCGTTTACCCCAACGGTTGTCGGTTCTTCGGCTAATATGGCCAGCCCACTGCCACTTCAACTTGCTAATCCGGTGGGCTATGTCGATAACTTTGGTTCTCTGCCGGATCACCTCATTTCTGATTTTGTCCCTAAGAGAAACTCCGAGCATAGCCCGTTCCATAGCCCGCTGAGCGACTTTGAACTTGTGGACCAGCCGTACCGTCAGTGTCCACGTTTCGGCTCCGTATGTCATGACGGGTAGGACGCACTGATTAAAGACTTTAGTCTTTAGACATTGTGGGATCGACGATGAGAAGACTTGACGTAGCTTACCAAACGCTGCCCAACCCAACCGAATTCTCCTGTTCACCTCGTCCTCGAAGTTGTTTCTACCTAACTGCAATGACTGCCCGAGGTACACATATTTTTGAACAACTTCGAGAACGGCGCCGTGCACCGCTGTCGGTTCCGGTAGTACATGTTCATTGAACATGACCTTGGTTTTATCCAAGTTCATCCGTAGGCCGATGCGTACAGAAGAAGATTATGATTATGATACAACATACAAAAATACATACAATCCTCAATTTTCACCCTTCTACCGGAGAGGAAAAATGATTAAATTACTAAAATGGCTATTAAAAAATAGGGGTTGATCCCTATTTTTTAATAGCCATTTTAGTAATTTAATCATTTTTCCTCTCCGGTCGAAAATATCTAATATATAAAATTATCGTGTCACAGTTTTCGTTGCCATACTCCTCCGAAACGGCTTGACCGATTTTGATGAAATTTTGTGTGCATATTGGGTAGGTCTGAGAATCGGACAACATCTATTTTTCATACCCCTAAGGGTTTGTTTGTTTGAACGCGATAATCTCAGGAACTACCTACTGGGCCGCATTGAAAATATATTTTATTGTTGGATAGCCCATTTATAGAGGCAAAATATAAGGCTATAGGTTATAACATCACGCTACGACCAATAGGAGCGGAGCAGCAATGAAAAATGTTGTAAAAAAAAAGGGAAAATTTACGCAGACGAAGTTGCGCGGGTCATTGCCCACCCCTAACATTTATAACTATACTATAATATTTTAAAGCTGAAGAGTTTGTTTGTTTGTTTGAACGCTGCAATCTCAGGAACTGCGGGTCCTAAATAAAAAAATATTTTACTGTTAGATGGCCCATTTATCGAGGAAGGTTATTGGTTTTATAACATCACGCTACGACTAATAGGAGCGGAGCAGCAATGAAAAATGTTGTAAAAAAAAGGGAGAAAAAAGAAAAAAGGGAAAATTTACGCAGACGAAGTTGTGCGGGTCAGCTAGTCTATATATAATGTATGTATTTAGAAATATATAAATACTAGCTGTTCCCCGCGGTGTTACCAGCGTTTATTAGCCTATGTGTTACTCCAGGGTATCAGCTAACTCCATACCAAATTTTGTTAAAATCGCTCCAGCCGTTTAGACGTAAAGAAGTAACAAACATACACACTCACATACTCACAAACTTTCACCTTTATAATATTATAGTGTGATGTTTATTAGTGGTCTGGTTGCCATAGTACAAGCTCTGCTTAGTTTGGGATCAGATGACGTTGTGTGAGTTGTCCCAAATTATAATTATCAAAACACAGGTGAACTTTTTTTTCTCGGTATAAACGTAAAAAGGGAATACGGCCGTTTGTGCCACAAAATCGTATAAGTATTTTGACACTCACAAGGGAATCAAAATTAAAAGGATATTTTTCGTTGATTTTTTTTTTATCTTTATTTTGTAAAAGGACTTGGTTCACCTTTTTCGTTGACTTACAATGGAACCCTTAGTAAGTGAGTCCGACTAGGACTTGTCCGGTATTGACTATCTCAACTCAGTTGACCCCCATATTGAAGAAAGAAAGACAAGTTCACTCAGTAAAATCACACTAACTACATTTAACAATACCTTGAGTAGGTTAAAATTGAGGTTAAGCAACGTTACTGTCCGTCCATAGATGGGTAACCGTTTTCCAAAAATGTCACACCCCTCCGTGCCTCGGAGAGCACGTTAAGCCGTCGGTCCTGCGCCCAATCTCTCTCCGGTCGTGTCGGATTTCCGTCCCATCGGGTTTTGCGAGTGAGGGAATAGAGAATGCACTTGTGTCTGCGCATACACTTGTGCACTGTAATATCTCCTGCGTAGTTGGCTAGTCTTTAATGAGATTGGCCGCAGTAACCGACATCGGTAATAGTAGGTAGGAGACAAACATCTATACTAATATTATAAAGCTGAAGAGTTTGTTTGTTTGAACGCGGTAATCTCAAGAACTACTGATCAGAATTAAAAATTATTTCACTGTTGGATAGCCCATTTATCGAGGAAGGCTATAGGCTATATAACATCGCGCTACGGCCAATAGGAGCGGAGCAGCAATAAGAAATGTTGCAAAAACGGGGAAAATTTACGCAAACGAAGTTGGGTGGGACAACTATGTCTTCTATACAAATCAATAAAATTGAAGTGTCGTGAAACATTTTTTTTACTAAATGCATATGAAATGATATATGGTACATATTACATAACAAAAACATAGTTTTTATTTTTTTTGTCTGTCTGTCTGTCTGTCTGATTGTTCCGGCTAATCTCCGAAACGGCTGGACGGATTTTGACGGAATTTTCACTGTCAGACAGCTGATAATGATAATGGAACTTAGACTGCTTTTATCATCACGCTGACGTCTATACGCAGGCGCAGTCGCGGGCACAGCTAATCTATACTAATATTATATGAAGAGTTTGTTTGTTTATTTGAACGCGATAATCTCGCGCACTACGAATCCGTATTAAAAAAATCTTTTAATGTTGAATAGGTCGAGGAAAGCTATACGCTACGACCAATAGGAGTGGAGCAGCAATAAAAAATGTTGCAAAAACGGGGAAAATTTACGCATACGATGCGCGAGTCAGCTAGTTATAATACAAAAACTACAATATTACCTGTAACATTATATGTAGACTGTACGTATAGTAAAATAAAGAAATATAGCCTTTTGCTTTCTCAGAAAAACACGCGATAGAAAACACATGGCGTAAAGCAATTAATAACATTAATTGAAGACAACCTTTGTTTATCATAGTGATTATTTCTAAGTACCGAGGAAATGTAAGGTTCAGTGAAAACCTATATCTAGAGGTTCGAAGAAACAACCCACGTGTGGATGTGTTTCCACTATACCTACTGAAATGCTAGTAGTATACTAGCAAAGAATACTAACTTCGATTGAATCAGGCGTAACATGGCGGAAATCCATCTTAAGTAGATTATAAGGGAGGAATCCCACCACCCACCCTCGATCTGTGAATCACCACGATTGAAGTAGTAAGGAAATGCCCTTAATACAACAATCGAAATAGATTGACAGACCGCACTCAAAAAGAGAGACCTGCAACAAAGAAAATTAGTGACAGGTACTCTCACCAAGTCGAATGGTAGGCATCTCCGGACCCTTGACTTGCAATATCCCGCTTCCACGAAATGAAACTTCGACACGTATTTCGCCTCTACACGAAGCATCCTCAGGACAGTTTGGCACCAAACTTTTTTTTTGGGCTCAGTCGGTGCTTCAATCGTGGTGATTCACAGATCGAGGGTGGGTGGTGGAATCCCTCCCTTATAATCTACTTAATACTAACTTCATAAAAAGTGGACTTTCTGAACTTTAAACTAAAAAAAAAAATTCCGTTGCTATTTCATTTTTTTAAGTGATGAATTCTTATAAATCTATGACCTGTTGCACTCACGAAAAAGGTAACGTTACCGCTCACGTTATTGATCGGTTGCTAAGCAGTACGTCAAGTCACATCCGTTCCGCCTGCTGATAGGCTGTAGTATTGTGACCATCGGGCGGTCCATTAAAGTTTTCTCAGGCATGGTTGTTTATTGCAATGTCATCAATGTTTTGGCATTGCAGTGATATGTCACTGCAATGCCAAAACATTTCCAATGGTATCGTATGCGATACCATTGGAAATTTTAAAAGAAAGGGTGTCACAGGCACTGTTGAATGTTTTCTTAAGACGTTAACACGTAAAATTATCGTGCGTAAACCGATCCTTATTATTTAGTACTTTTTAGTCGTCGCAAGTAGGTACAGTGTAATGTAATAGGAACTATTTGTTTTATTATACCTTTTCAATCCCTTTGGTTTAAAACCCCACTCGAGGTGCTGAAATAAACGGTTTTTTTTCAGCCCGTTCATTAACGCCCTTTGGATTTTTAAGAATTACTCGTATATGTACCCAGTGACACCAGCGTCATCAAGATGAATCTAATGACGTATCATTTATTAAAATCGGTTGAACCTCCGAGGAGTTATGAGCGGATATAGAAACATTATAAGGATACATATAAACATACATACATACACGTCAAATACTTAAACTAAAACTAGTCTATACTACATAATATATTTCTTAAAATACCTACTACTTACTAATCAAAACTATAAAACGTTATTGAGGTGTTGTATTCAAAGTTTTTCTGCCTCTTTCAAATATCGTAACGCCACTAACAATGGGCACTCACAAATCTATAAACCATTATTAGCTATCGATAGAGCTTTATGGTCAATATCAGGTCAAGGGTATAATAATTAGCTTTAAGTGAATTAGATACTTCTTCTAATGTTTAATTAGTTGATCAAACTGTTATACACGTGTCTGTTTTTGCAATCTTCAATGATCTACTTTCTTTCATGTTTGTTAAAGTTACTCAATGACTAGGTACTAAAATACTGTGCGAATTTGGATTGAATGAAAACTTGAGACTGCACTAGATTCTAAGGGAATTTTAGGCAAGTTTCTCAACGATATTAGATATCTAATGATACCCCACACGATAGGATAGGTGAGAAAAAAACCACATCCCCACTTTACATGTAAAAAAAATAGATTTTATTATTTCACTTTGTCGGTGTAAGTTATATGTGTATCCATGCTAAATTACAGCCTTCTAGCACTACCATTCTCGGAGCTAAGCAGTGGACGGACAGACGGACATACTACAAGGGTTCCGTTTTGCCATTTTGGCTACTGAACCCTAAAAACGAGGAACTTATAAAGTCTTCGTAAGCTATTTGACTGCCTCTGTGGCGCAGTGGGAGTGTATCCGACTGCTACGCAAGAGGTCGTGGGTTCGATCCCCACCCAGGATAAAACTTTGTGTGATGAGCACGATGGTTTATTCTGTGTCTGGGTGTAATTTATCTATAATATGTATGTATTTAGAAATATATAAGTATGTTTATCAGTTGTCTGGTTTCCATAGTACAAGCTCTGCTTAGTTTGGGATCAGATAGCGTTGTGTGAGTTGTCCCAAGATATTATTATTATTATTATTATTATTATTATTATTATTTAAAACTACGAAAATATCGTAGAAAAACTTGCCTAGAACGCGGTTATCTCAGGAACTACTGGTCCGAATTGGAAAATTCTTTTTCTGTTGGGTATCCCATTTATCGAGGAAAGCTATAGGCTATATAACATCACGCTACGACTAATAGGAGCGGAGCAGCAGTGAAAAATGCTACAAAAATGGGGAAAATTGACGCATACGAATTTGCGCGGGACAGATAGTTACACAGTACTATAGTGGTGTCTGATATATTGTGATTGATTTTCGTATAAATAAAAGAGCTTTGGCAGGTGCTTTGGTGGTTCCGTGGTTAATAAGTACTGTACGAACCTTCTCAGCCAACATCCTAGTGAGGACATCGAGGTGTTCGGTTCTGGACAAAGCCGGTTTACCAGCTGCACTGACGGCAACTTGCGCTCAGGCTGTAGCTGGCAACGGGGAGGGGGTGGCGCGGCACATTGCTGAAAAAAAAAAAAAAAAATGTGTGGCACTCGGGGACTGCCGCGGTAAAATTTTGCATAGCATTTTTTATCAACTTATGCAATTATATTTATTTATTTATTTTTGTTTATGCAGTATTTGTTTTTTCTTTTCAGAATATTTCGTAGCAGCTCGTCTCGATCCGTGTGATCTTCGTACAGTCGTACCATATACATATATGTTAAGCGAACGCTCGGCCGAGCTACATGGTAGGCGGAGTGGGGGGTGTTAGGTCATATTTTCGTTACGGAATTTCTTGATTCGGTCGCCGCACTCAAAGCCCACCGATAAAAGCTATGCAATAGCTTAAAAACACACGAAGTTATGGTATTGCTAATGTTAGATTGGACGTTGTCCTCCATTGCCCCCCTAGCTACAGCTCTGGGTATCTCTCTGCCCACTAACATCCAATGAAAACAATTTGTGAACAAACAAAGTGCGCCAAATTTTGATGACAAACTCAACAGAGTTTGTCACCAAAATCGGGCGCTCTTCAGCACTGAGGGGTCAATTCACGTATTTAAAGCAGTGCAGTTGCAGTTCAGTTGCAGTTAAGTTTCGATTAAATCGACTTTTATTGTATTCTTGTAACTTTGGGATCGATTTCAAATTCGCTTGCGTCAAGGATGCGTCTCGAGAGCGCAATAACGACATTCTAGTACGGTGCGCAAGCGTTTTTAAGATCGATCCCAAAGTTACAAGAATACGAAAATGGCCGTTTTAATCGAAACTTAACTGCAACTGAACTGCAACTGCACTGCTTTAAATACGTGAATTGACCCGCTGATGGATTTCGTCCTAATACATCTAATACGTAGTAAAGACTAAAACTCTATAAATTAATTTCAATTTTAAAATACAGATCACTCTGGCGATCATTTATAACGATTTTCCTGTATTCAATCTAAGAATTAAAGTCACGGAAAGGTCACAAATATTAACATAAGTAAGTAATTGAAATTGATCAGTAGTTCCACGAAGTACTTAAATAGTGAGTCACTATTACACTGAATTCAAGATTGACTCTTCTGATTGGGCAGGCGTCTTGTAGCTCCGCTCACAAACATGAGGGCAGCATTTGCATACTGCCTGATTAATTTATAAGTACGGTACGTTACGTACCCTGGTGGAACCCTTGCCTCCCTCTGTATGTTGTACCCATTGAGATTGATATATTCAATCTCATGTATTCTTCTTCTAATATTTAATATCTCTTGTTTTAGCATCTGTCCTATAATATGGTGTATGATATAATGGTGGCAGCACCTTACCTACATCTATATATATATCAAATTCTTTGTCCTGACTTACTGACTGATGGATTAATGCACAGCCTATAGCGCTAGAAACTACGGGTTGTAAGGTTTTGAAGTTAGATCTTTAAAATTTTGTATTTAGAATAGTGGTTTAAAATAAAGCATTACGTTTTTCATCATTTTTTAAAAATCTGCCCCTAAAAGGGTAAAATAGGAGTGACAAGTTTATTTGGAACTTCGTCAGTTTTAAAGTTAGATTTGTGAAATTTGGTTTAAAATAAATAAACACGTGTGTTTTGGTTTAAAATAAATAGACACATGTTTCAGCGTTTTTAGAAAATCAACCTATAAGGGGGTAAAATAGGGGTTGCAAAATTGTTACATCGTTTTAAAGTAAAATCTTCTTTATCCGCAAAGTTATTTTTTACAAGAACTCCATGTTTCAAACTTAAATTTAACGGAGGCAAAGCCGCAGGGAAAACCTAATCCAAGATAAATAAAAATGTAAAAATAAATAAATTTAAATAATAATAAAACCCGCCTGCACAAAAAAGTTGGAAACAAGATCTCCTACTTATTTATATAATTTCATGGAGTCGGAGGCATTACTGAATCTTGATGAATTTAATAAAGTACCTCCGACTGCATGAAATTATATAATTATGTAGGGGATCTTGTTTCCATCTTTTTTGTGGGCGTGTATTTTTTTATTTTTTTTATTAATACTTTTGAGTAGTTGTACGATGTAACAACTAATTTTTATCACAGCTATTGTCAAGTATTAACAATTGAAAAAATAATGGTTGCTAATTAACTTTTTTAGTATTACAGTTAAAATAATGTTATACCTTTTTGAAATGCTTAAGATGAGCCCTTTAATTTGATGCCCATATTGCAGTATTCGAAACACCTTTTTTCTTCACACCTCTTTATTTTGACATCTCACAGCGGCCATGTTTGTTTTTTTCAAACGTCGCATATCGTCGAATCTAACGACGTCTTAATTGTATAAATCCGTTCGGTGGATTGTGCGATATCAGGTAATAAAGAATATAACATACCTACATACAAGATACGCGCGAACAAAACGCTTCCTTACAGTCGGGTAAAAATAATTCTGTATATCTATTACGTTTTCACGCTTAAACAACTGAACCGATTGAAATCAAATTTGGTATGAAAGTAGCTTAAGTCTCGGGCAAGGACATGACATCTTTTAAGGAAATAATCAATACAACATATACGCGGGTGGAGCCGCGGGCGAAAGCTAGTCAGTTTATAAACAAAGAAACATTGTAAACATTGGCAATTTGAAACTAGTGGCGCCAAATTTTTATTGCTTCGTTCTTTTCTCCGGCTTTACCTTGTTTGCGAACAGGCATTACATGTACACATCGACGATCATGTAGAATCGACTTTTCACTAGTGTAGTATTTTGCTTCATAAGCGATTAAAGTTTTTTTTATAATTATTATTATTAAAACCCCACCGAAGGTATGAAAACCTTCCCTAATAAATACTTCAAAAACATGCAAAAACATTATAATCGCCTCTTTGCCTTTAGTGTTTTAAAGTTTTTAGGGTTCCGTAGCCAAAATGGCAAAACGGAACCTTTATAGTTTCGCCATGTCCGTTCATCCGTCCACACCTTTGCTCAGAGACTGTTAGTGCTAGAAGGCTGTAATTTTGCATCGATACACATATTACTTACGCCGACAAAGTGCAAGATGAAAATCTTGAAAAAAGTATTTTTAGGGTATCTCCCCATTATGTAAAGTGGGATGTGATTTTTTTTTCTTACCTACCCTATCGTGTGGGGTATAATTAGATAGATCTTTTAAAAATGTTTATGTTTAGGGGGTTGGAAAGACGAATTTTGATTTTAGGGCTAAGTTTGTATTAAGCTTTAAAGTGCAATTTTTTGTTAGAGTTAAGTGTCACCCCCCCTGCCAGCTAAATGGTTGATGATGGGTATATAAAAAAAAACACGGTAGTAGTATATATAGTGAAATTAAAAGGAAAACTATCACAGCTAAGTAGGCTTTACAAGTTTACGAGTAACAGCAGATCCAATGAGAAGTAACAAAAATTTCGTACAAATTCCATTGAAAAATATTATTAAGTAGATATAATGTTGTAAGTATGAAACAAAAACAATAGAAAACCCACTTCTTAAGCTGAATTTTTGGGATGGGGAGGTCTACGGAACCCTACATTGTGCATGGCCCGTCATGTTTCTAACGTGCTTATATTATGACTCATCACTGTTCAAGTGTAAGTCTTTTGCACGAGAGAGTGAGGGAATTTGAGTAAAACATGGCATTCAGCGCCCCTTAAACTTGGCATTGAGCGCCCCTTAAACTTGGCATTGAGCGCCGCTACACATCTATAATCTAGTAATTTATATTATGTATGTAAACAAATGATCATTAGGCAAATAGATAGCTATTATTTTCTTTCCTCATGCATGAGTAGTAGTGTTGCCCAAATTCAGTCTTGGTCTTGCAGTCTTGGTCTTGTTCTTGCGTTTTTGCAAGACCAAGACCAAGAACAAGACCGCGTATTTTTAGCAAGACCAAGACCAAGACTGACCGTGCAAGACTTGAGCAAGAACAAGACATAGCCTGCAAGACTCTTGCGTCTTGCAGCTAGGACTTAGCGCTATTTCACTGAGTAGTTAGGTGTAACAGTTCGGTGTATAGGTAGGTACGCTTAGGAATTCTATGAGACGCAAAAAACTGTATCAAAGAATATGAAAAACTGGACCTATGCGCATTACGACTAATACCATAAACATAGCGAATAAAAAAATATCTATTAAAATCAAACTGAGTGCATGCATAGTTATGTTTTAACCATCGGCACTTTGATAATGCGGCATCAAAGGTTTTGTACTTACTTCTCAAAGAAATTTGCCGCTTTTCGGAAGTACATGGTTATGATACACGCGCCGGCGGCTTCTTTTGAAATCTAAAACAATCGTTGCCGCCACGCCGAAATCATAACATTTGACACTGGGTCTTTCAAATAGAGCGGGTCGATTTTAATAATCTGTGGCGGCCATTTTGATTTGGCGGCATCTGTCAAATCTGTTTTTTCTTATTCAGTCACTGATGCCAAATCACCATGGCAAGTTACACGGTTGAGCAGCATGTGCAAATGATAAAACTTTATTATCAAAATGAGTGTTCGTTAGTGAAAACGTTGCGCGCATTGCGCCCATTTTACGGCAGACGCGGTGGCCCTTCAAAGTCTACTCTCCAACGATTGGTGACTAAATTCGAGACGACCGGTTCGGTAAACAACCAACCAACACCTTTACGTCAAAGGAACGCCAGATCGGCCGAGAACATCGCCGCTGTACGTGAGAGTGTTCAGGAGACTCCGAAGCAGTCGATTTCTCGCCGTGCACAAGAACTCGGCCTTTCGCAGACTTCAACTTGGAGAATTTTGCGTCGGGACTTGGGTCTGCATCCATACAAGATCCAACTGACCCAGGAGCTCAAAGTTAATGACCATAGACAACGCCGTGTGTTCGCTGAATGGGCGTCGGAACGCTTGGAAGAGGACCCCGATTTTGGCCAAAAAATAATCTTTAGCGACGAGGCACATTTTTGGATGAATGGTTTTGTTAATAAGCAAAATTGCCGTATATGGGATGACCACAACCCACATGAGGTTCACCAGATAGCAATGCATCCAACATAACGCAGGCCATCGCTCAGATTCAGCCGGATCTATGCAGCAGAGTCATTAAAAATTGGACCTCTCGGATTTGTGCCACCATGCGAAGCCGCGGCGGACATTTGAACGATGTCATATTTCATGCATAATGGCATAAACGGGCCTTTCAAATAAAAAATAAATTTCGTTAATATCTCACACACATCTAGTTTTATTCAATTTTAACATCGACCCGTCTTTGTTGAAAGACCCTTTATTTGATTGCCGCCATAGGGCGAAGGTATACTCATGCAAAATAATTTCCTAGTAGAGTACCTACAGGTGTTCCAAAGAATAAATAAGTTTCAGAGTGCTTAGAATGAAAATGAATACATTATACTGATCACGCAAGTAGTATTATGATTAGGATAAAATGGTAAGGATAGGTAGTAGATGTCATATTAATTCATTCTAGTAAGTATATATTATAATATTGATTACTTATATGGTTTTAAACTAATTACTTAGGTACTATTATTGTACATTTAGTCATTATATTTCTTAAGTTTTTACAAGAAAAAATAGCAAAAAAGTGTTCAAATATCACCCGTTTAATAAATATTGTAGCCACTTTTAAATATACTTGAAACGTGTAAAAAAATTCTACAAAACTAATAAAATAATATAAAAAGCGTAGGTACTTACCTACTAATAAAATAAAAAGCCTGCGATAAGAGTTTTGTATTACTTACCAGCCCGAATATCTCTGAGAGAGATGATGAGAGTAAGTATTTACTAGCTGTGCCCGCGACTTCGTCCACGAGGAATAGTAACTTTGGAGGTATAGTGACGTTCAGGACTTATTTATTTATTTTAAAACTTCTGTCATCAAACATACAAACGAACTCTTCAGCTTTATAATATTAGTATAGATGTACGCCAAAACATTCACTTATATGTAAAGAATAGTGATTGGCACTAATTCTATTTTATTCACGCGTCGCGTCTGTACAAGTAGGTAATATTTAGTGTGTGTTTGTACGCCGCACGCGGCATTGTTTGATTTGCGGCGGCATCCTTTTCATAGAGCCGGCACGTGGCGAGGCGGCGCGGTAAAGCAAGGAAACGTACTATAAATAAAGGAATTATTTTAATTCCAGTCATTTCCAATTGAGCTGTGCTTCGAGTCTAACTTGATAATTGTTTTTACTAATTCTCGTTGTTTTCTAAAAACGTATCACGTGTACAATTTAATATGAGTGACGAAGATTCAAATTATTCTAGTCCGAGTAACGAGAGTTTGAGTCACAGATCTAAAAGACCCAAAAGCAAATTTGAGGAGTTTTTCGAAATAATTCATGCATCCCAAACTGCCTTCTGTAAATTGTGCCAACATAAAAAGATTGAAATAAAAATGAAAAACAGAAACACTTCAGGCTTAAGGAAACATCTAATATCTTTCCACAAAAAGGAATCAGAAATATTTCTTCCTGTTAAACCAAAATTAAGTGGAGATATCACAAGCTTTTTAGTAACCGCTGGAAGTGGACAGGTAAGAATATTTTTTTAACAGTTAAAAGAATTTTAACTCCGCGTAGCTATTCATGCGATACTTTCAAAAACGCCATTAACTTACGTAAGTATTTTTGAGTTAGTGGTGTTTTCACAGTTTTCATCTAGGGGTGCGACATATTAAGTATGTAATTATCGTCTTAAATATTTTTTATAAACACCCATATTTTCAGTTAATCGGCCAGTAACAACTAAGTACTTTATTTTGGTAAATTACAGTACAGTGCAACCTTAATATAACAAATATCAATTTAACGATTTTCTCGATTTAACAACAACAAACCTCCTCCTCTTATACGCTCAAACCTAATAACACAAGATTTATTGTTTTGTTTCAGTCGGAAAACAGCAGTGACAACATCACGACAGCTACAGTTGATTGGGTGGTGAAAAAATATCTTCCCTTCTCATTTTTCGATGACGAAGCTACACAAGTATATTTTCGACGTATTTGCCCTAATATGGTGTTTCCTAAAAGGTCTACACTTAGAAGGAAAGTCAAAGAGCGATTTGAAGAGCTCCAATTGAATCTCAAGGAACGACTTCAACAATTATCATCTAAAATGTCTTTTACCATTGATGGGTGGACGTCAATTGCTGGTAGGAGTTACTACGGGGTTACTATTCATTATATAGACAACGCATGGAAGTATCAATCTGTAGTTCTTGATTTTATACCATCACGCGGTCGACATACTGGGGAAGATATTGCAACGATTTTCCATGAATGTTTATTGGAATATGGCATAATTGATAAAATACAAGGTATCACGGTCGACAACGCAACTGCAAATACCAAATTCATGTATGAACTGGGCAAACAGCTGCCGCCACACTTTGATTCAGACAATCAACATTTCCGGTGCTTTGCTCACATTTTAAACCTTGGTGTACAAGATTTATTAAAGACCTTAGCATTACACTGTGAGTCTGACACTAACGCGCAAGATCAGCAGTACGAAGACTATGCAGACGAAACTGAGGATGAGGAAGATGAAGAATCTGCACCAAATATTGCTGACTCGCGTACATCTGTAACAAAGTTACGCAGTATTTCCAGTAAAATAAAAAGAAGTGAGATAGTGAAGAAGAAGTTTCAGTCTGCTTGTGAAGCAGCTGGCGTGCCATCAAATCTAAATGCCATTCTTGACTGTCCAACGAGATGGAATTCCACACATGATATGATTGGATTTGGTTTAAAAGTGAGAGCGGGCATTGACATATTGTGCAGTTCTGTCACCGAATTAAATGATTTTCAAAACACAGCTAATGAATGGCAGGTACTCGAAAAATTACATAAATTTCTAATAAACTTTAAACTTTTAAGTACAAAACTTGGTGGAGACAAATATGTTACATTACCGCTAGTCATTGTATCATTCAATCTCTTGCTAGATAAAATTGAATCCATGGTAAAACAGTTAGATGAGAAACCTAATCGATCTGAAGTGGATGAAAGGCTCATTCTAGCTTTCCAAGCAGCTCGAGACAAAATGCTTAAACATTACAAGAAGAGCAACTGGATTTATTGTACTTCTTTAATTTTAGACCCAAGGCATAAGGCTCAGACTTTTGACCTGACAATGTGGGGGAAGCAACTTAAAACAGAAAGTCTGCGCAAGTTCAATGAACTTTATGAAGAATATAAAAGTCTACACTCACTGAACAAATCTCTGGAATTACCAGAAAAAGAAAATAAAGTATGTGATGAAGATGAAGACGTAATAGACTTTGATAAACTCTATGAATGTCCCTCGACGTCATCTGGATCTTGTCTTCAAGGCTTAGTGATAGACGAGTTGGAGGAGTACCTGAGAAAACCAAGAACTGCCAGCTCGGAAGACATTTTAGATTGGTGGAGGACGCATGAGACAGAGTATCCGATTTTATCGAAAATGGCCCGTGATTTTCTCTCAATACCTGCAACTTCAGTACCTGCTGAGAGGTTATTTTCTAAAGCATCATTAGTAATTAGAAAACATAGAAATAGGTTAAGTGATGAGTCAGCCAGATGGTTACTTTGTATTAATTCTTGGTCAAAAAAAATTATATAAAGTATCATAACCTAATGATAAAGCTGTTGATTTGTGTTGTATTTTATTTTTTATTCAAATAAATGATAAATCGTAAACTCTTTTATTAAATTTCTTATAAGTTGAGGGTTCAATCTCTTTCTAGACAGATAAGTATTGTTCTTTAAAATACAGTCAAGTTATTGTAATTAATTTGTTTTTTTACATGTTTTAGCAAATGTAAGCTTATAAATCATAAATGTTTATTAAGAAACAGTTACTTCCATGGAAAACGACATATAGGTCAGTTGATTTTTCGAATTTCTTATCAAATCTTCAGTTACTTATTAATCTGCTTGATCTTTACTATGGCTATGTTAATTCAAGCTCACAATGTTCCAATTCTAATACGTTTTTCTAAGATTTAAAGTAAACTTTAATAAATAGTAATAGACTAATAGGTAATTGCAAGACTTGCAAGACTCTTGCTGCAAGACCAAGACCAAGACCAAGACTGGGAGCGCAAGACCAAGACCAAGACCAAGACCAGGTGTATTGGCGCAAGACCAAGACCAAGACTGGCTAAGTCTCGTCTTGTTCTTGCATTTGGGCAACACTAATGAGTAGGTATCTCATCCAAAACAATAACCCAATTTCTTAATATAAGTAGGTAGGTACTACGTAAAGTATATTGATTTGTTTGTCAACTTTATCGCTTTGTTTACTCACATTTTTTCTTCCTATTTTCGGACAAATAAAGTGGTTCTAATTGCCTTAATTGTTCATAGAATTAGGTAGTTTTATTGTTATCGATCTTTTAGAGTAGCTACCCTTATATTCGGGCCGGCATTATTCCGGAATTCATCAAGCCAAGCGGTATTTATTTTGAGTCAGGGAAAAATAAATTAAAAACTTTTTTACAAAAAAATTAAAACCGACTTCAAAAATAAATATAGGGTACTTACCTAAAAAAAATAAATTATAAAAGTGCAACAATAAAAAAATATTAAACATTTTGAAGTTGGTGCCTGTAACATAAAATACATTTCCTGGCACTTTATTTTTTGCTATTTAGTTACCTTATATTTTTGAAGTCGGTGTTTATTTTTTTGATATGACGGGGGTTTTTTGATGACAACGGGACCAATCTGGAAGTATAGTCTTTGAAACACAAATAGATTTTTTCAAACCGGTCCAGCCGTCTGCGAGTAATCAGGTAACAAACATTTAAAAAAATACAGTTAATTCAGAACCTCCTCCTTTTTGAAATCGGTTAAAAACCCGCCTGCTTAAAAAAAGATTGAAACAAGATAATCTTAAATCATATAACTGGCCTGTTGGTGTAGTGGTTAGTGACCCTGACTGCTAAGCTGGAGGTCGTGGGTTCGATCCCCACCCGGGATAAAACTGTTGTGGAAGACGATGGTTTATTCTGTGTCTGATCGTTACCTATCTATGATATGGATATATTTAGAAATAAATAAGTATGTGTATCAGTTGTCTGGTTTCCATAGTACAAGCTCTGCTTAGTTTGGGATCTGATAGCGTTGTATGAGTTGTCCCAAGATATTATAATTATTATGCAGTCGGAGGTATTTTAGTAAATTCACTGGGATCTATGAATCCCTCCGACTGCATGATTTAAGGTTTTCCCCTTGTTTCAATCTTTTTTTTTTTTCTTTTTTTTTATTTAGGTAACGCAACGTAACGTAATAACTGTAAGTACCAAGTAACAAACTTTAAATCGCTTTATATCTTTAACAATTATTTTAAGTGAAAAAATATTTTAGGAACCTCATCATCATCATTCCCCTGGCACATTCCCTATTTGGGGTCGCCCCTCCTGATTCTCGGTCGCCATATGTTACGGTCTTGGGTCATCGCAGGCGTTAGACCTAGCGTTCGCTTGTATTTGGATATGGTTTGAGTCCAAGCAGTTGGGCGAACTCTGCCTCTACTGCCATCTTCCATAGCCATCACTCTTCTTGTCACGTGATCCCTGCGCATTAAATAACCAACCAGTCTGTCTTCTTGCATCTTAAGACGTATATCTGCAACTTTGAAGGTGCCTCGAATATGCTCAATTCGGACTCGAATACCTACTTATCCATCAAAGTTATGCCGCCAGCCCAACGCAACATCTTCATTTCGGTGACATGCATTTTTGGTTCGTCACAAACTCTTATACCCCAGCATTTAGATCTGTAGAGCAAAGAAACCTCATCATGATTTTAAAATAGTAGTATTTTCAAATCACGTTAAAATTATAAAAATACTAGCTTTCGCCCGCGGCTCCACCCGCGTGGATGTCGGTTATCGCGATAAAAACTATCCTATGTCCTTCCCCGGGACTCAAACTATCTCCATACCAAATTTCATCTAAATCGGTTCAGTAGTTTGAGCTTGAAAGCGTAACAGACAGACAGACATACAGACAGAGTTACTTTCACATTTATAATATTAGTATGGATTTAAATTACGGGTCCCACGGGTATTGCAATGGCCGTGGTCACGGGTAACGTAACGGGTAACGTCGGGCAATAAACAAGGTATTTTACCTTAAATTATTCACGCGATTAAGATCCGTAATATATATATTTTCATAATGTGTACAAATCGCGAAAGTTTATCAACATTTATCACGATAAAAATTAAATGATGATGGTGTTGAAATAATTCAAAACCATAAATTCAATCTACTCGACTTTAACCTTAAAGAATGGAAGAAGCGGCGGTAGCCTAATGGCTAAGGCATCGGTCTCGCAATCGTGAGGTCGCGGATTCGAATCCTACCCATTATACTACCGACGTGAACCCACTCCTAACACAAGCCTTTGAGCTTAGCTGGAGGGGTTAACAAGATTGCTAGTAATGTGGGACTCAAACCCACATTGCTAGATAACTTTAAAAAAAAAAAAAAATACAGGAATGGATTCTGAAGATCATGGGGGTTACAGCGAATCCAAATCCAAATAGGTCTAAGATTGGTAGGTTCTATAAAAATGTATGAATGACCCTCCAATACAAAAGGAGGATTCGATCAGGCTAGGTGATCGTGCCTAGCGGGCCGCGGAATCGAACCCGAGACTTCCGTATGTCAAACTGGGGCCGGAATGTATTTGTGTGGGTCCCACTACAAATACACTATCAAATCCGTTGGTAAAATGACACAAACAAAAATAAAAAAAAAATAGCTATGTTACTCGTATCATTGGAAAAAAAAGTGTTTAGGTACGTGAAAAAATTGTATCGTTAATTTGATAGTTCAGATTTCAGTCCCTCAATCACGTCTGGATTGGCATGTACCTAATTTGTCAAGCATATCTAATTTGACTGCCTCTGTCGCGCGGTGGAAGTGTTTTCGACTGTTACGCAAGAGGTCGTCGGTTCGATCCCCACCCAGGATAAAACTTTGTGTGATGAGCACGATGGTTTATTCTGTGTCTGGGTGTTATTTATCTATAATATGTATGTATTTCAAAAATATATAAGTATGTTTATCAGTGATTGCCACAGTACAAGCTCTGGTTAGTTTGGGATCAGATAGCGTTGTGTGAGATATTATTATTATTATAATAATATCTTGGGACAACTCACGCAACGCAAGACCAACACGCAAGTGTTGACTCACATAGACAAATCCACGGGAAAATATTAGTACAAAGCCCGGCGGCTTTGTCTAGTTATTTAACAATCACAATGATTAATGCGTCTCATTACATTAAGCTTCTTTGATTAAATCATTACAGCTTATTCTATAGTCTGTACAGGGATGAGGTAATGGCCATTATTCACACCTACAAACTTATTATGTAATTGATGTATAATACCAATGTATTAAGTCCTAGCTAGGTATTCCACGCGGCTCTGCCTGTTTGTCTGTTCAAGTAGTAAATGTTGATAAACTTTTGCGATTTGTATACATTGTAAAATTATATATACTAAGGGTCTTAATCGCGTGAATTATTTAAGCTCAAGACAACCTCTTGTAGTGATAATTCTTACCTCGTATATATATATGTCCTTGTAGTGTTATTTCGTTCGCATTTCTGTATATATTAGTTATATATTTCGCCATTTTTAACATAATAAATATCTCTGTAAGACTTATTGTAAACATTATTTTTCATAAATCAAATCTGTCATGTCGACAAATATTTTCTATGGTTGCTATGACAACAAGATAAGCATAGAGTTATTCGTAAAGTATGGTCTACATTGTGAAACTGGCTGTGCGTAAATCCTAAATTAAAAAGAAGTTAAGCTTTAAAATTTTAAATTGCTTCTAGAGAGTTTTCTTTATGAATACAAAACCGAAGAAGAGGAGTTGAATAACCAGCTCTCTAAAAGAGAAGCAGTGAAGAGCCAGCTCTCTAAAAGAGAAGGAGTGAAGAACGAGCTCTCTAAAAGAGAAGGAGTGGGAAATTACGAGAAAGAGACCATTCCTACCGGCGTCGCCTTTCTACCTACCGGCGTCGCCTCTCTACCTACCGGCGTCGCCTCTCTACTTACCGGCGTCGCCTCTCTACTTACTGGCGTCGCCTCTCTACCTACCGGGCCGCCTCTCTACTTACCGGGCCGCCTCTCAGATATACCGGGCCGCACCTCTACGACGCGTCGCACCTCTACCTGCCGACGTCGCGCCACAACTACCTACCAGCGCCGTGCCTCTGCCTACCGGCGCCGTGCCTCTACCTACCGGCGCCGCGCCTCTACCTACCGGCGGCGCGCCTCTACCTACGAGTGCCGCATCTTGACCTACCAGCGCCGCATCTCCGCCTGGACGCCGTACCTCTACCTACCAGCACTGCATCTCCGCCAGCATCGGTTCTAAATTATCTTTAATTTTAAGTAGTCTTTAAGTTCTTGTAAATATATGTAGTCCTATCTTAAACCTACCCTTTCATTACACTACAGTTTGGCGCCCATCAAGCATACCACCCACGACCCTTCTCAAAATTCTAAAATAAATACTTGCACAAGTATCCACCGCTTTTAGCATAATTTGGCTGCGACTTTGGAAGACCATCCTTCACCTCACCGCTTCTCATTGTAGTTTCTCATCGTAGTCTCATGCTCTATCTATATATTTTTCTTTCCTTGGCTTTTAGTTTTAGTTTGTAGTTTTCTAGCTTTTAGTTTCTTTTACTAGGTCTGAACCTTTTTCTCTTTTTGTCCTACTGTCGTGTCAGCCTACTATATTTTTCTTCCCTCTCGTTTTCTTTAGTTGACTATTGTTAATAATTGCTATTAAGGTTGGCGCAATTTGTTTAATTAATCATTCCTTATTATTTGGTTCCCCTCGGTTACTTTAACTTTAACTTACTTATTGATTTAAACGCAAATCAATATTACAAGATTTAATATGGAACGCGTAATTGATTTTAATCTATTAAACAAACCAGAATTAGACTACGAAGTTGTGATCAGAAATGAAGATCCGGCTAATACGGTCCAAGGTCTTCGCAAGCAAATTCAGCGTCTAGCATTGCTCCTACCTTCGGAGGATATTATCGATTCCTCCCTTCCGATCGCTGAAGATGCAGACCAAATCAAATGCACCTTAGATTATGTGGAAACCAAAATAAGTTCTGGCAATACTAAACTTGGGAAAAAAATAAATTCTTTTTTAAACCACTTATTTTTCAGGCTGCAGCGTATTGACACGGACGTGTCCAATATTGATTCGTCTGTCTTAGAAAAAATAGGACAGTTAAAAGAAAATTTCTCATTGCTCGAAAAAAGGTTTGAGGCTTTCAAATCTACTGAACCGATAACAGCTGACAATGAATGGGCAGAATGTCTAGATAACCCTTCCCCACCTACTGTAGTCAATACTTCGGGAACAATTTGCCCTAAATCGTTAGGAGAGCTTCGAAAATTTGCATTTAGTGGTAAATCGTGTCCAAAAGCATTTCTATTAAAATTACATGAATTTACAACCTCACGCGGAATTCCAAGACAAAATTTAGTAAACCATGCTTCGGAATTCCTTACTGATAATGCTCTGCATTGGTTCCGTTTCAAAAAAAACAGAAACCCTTCTTTAACATGGGAGGAAACATGCACCTGCCTAATAAAGGATTTCTCAGACTATGATAGTGATTTTAAATTACTAACATTTATTAGGAACCGTACTCAAGGGGAGAAGGAAAGCATTATCGTTTATGTATCGTTAATGTTTGAAATGTTTACACGTTTAACCAACAAAATAACTGAGGACGAACAGTTAGAAATTCTTCTTCGAAATATTCGTCCATGTTACTCTGTTTTTGTAGCGTTAAAGAAAGTGGACTCTATCGATTCTTTAGTTATGACTTGTCAAAAATACGAGGAATTTATAGATAAAGATCGCAACTTTAAAGAACCTCAAAACGATGATAACCCTCTTACTGCAGAGTTTAATTATAAGCCACCGGCTAGTGCAAGAGCACCCACTAACAAGTCTTATCCGTCTCATTCCCAATGTAAAAATGCTAACGCTTTTAATTCTTCTTACAGGGGTAACTCTCAAGCAGGTTTCACCCAAAGGAACCTTCCTCCGAGGGTATTTTCAAACAAATATCCATATTTTGATGCGTCGCCCTCTAAGACTGTTAACGTCACTTCTCACGTCAGTCCCTCTCAGTTTAGAACGAATTTATTTTGCCCTCGATGCCGCACTAATGGTCATACCTTGAGAGGTTGTTCCCAGCCTAGATTTCTTATTTGTTTCCTCTGCGGACTTAAAGATGTAAAATCCACACACTGCCCAAATTGCAATACTCCCTCGCAAACTACTTCGTCTCATCCTACTTCAAAAAACTAATAAATGACTTGAACAATAATACTAAATTTCACTACAATGATTGGCAAAATTGGCTAGAAACAATTAAAAATTTCTTTACCTGTTATAGAACTTCTTCGGTTCTTTTTTGACAAGGAAAAAGATTCTTTACGTCCCTATCTAAGAGTACAGATTAATGGTAAAACATTTTCTGGCCTGTTAGATAGCGGAAGCTCGGTTACTATTCTAGGCAATAACTCACATCTTGAGATTTTAAAACTCGGTTTCCCATTGTTCAAGTCTAATCCTATTACTGTCTCTACTGCTAATAAACATAAAGTTAAATCTGTCGGATATTTCGACCTTCCTTTGACTCTGAATAATCAAACTCATATTATCAGAGCCCACGTTTTTAAAGAAATGTTCCCATCTCTTATTCTCGGTATAGACTTTTGGAAAAAGTTTGGTCTAGTTTTTTTTTTTTTTTTTTTTTTTTTTTTTTTTTTTTTTTTTTTTTTTTTTTATATTTCTTTGATCTGTCTCCTGTCCAGGGACAATGAAAAGTATGTCTGGCTGTTGCGATATAATTGACATGCGCGAACTAGGACCTGTGTCCTAACTCTCTCTACTTAAGCTGGTTTAGTTAGCTGTTATGGCACTCAGTTGATCCTGGGGTAGTCTGCGTTTAAGTCTGCGTCTTTCGTGACCATCGTCCATAAGCGTTTTTGCTAGAATGTTTGGATGTTTTTGGATCCTGTCTCTGTATGATTTCGTGTGATTGGCAATTTCTTGCTTCACAGTAGAAACCTTCAGGTCGTGGTGGAGTAGATCATTGGGAACATACCATGGAGCATTAGTTACAATGCGTAGGATTTTATTTTGAAATCTTTGTATGATCTCTATATTTGAGTGAGAGGCTGTTCCCCAGAGTTGAATTCCGTATGTCCATATGGGTTTCAGTGTAGCTTTATACAGTAGAACCTTGTTCTCGAGTGAGAGTTGCGATTTGCGACCAATCAGCCAGTAGAGTTTCCTTAACTTCAGTCCTGATTGTTTTCGTTTGGTAAAAATATGCTTTTGCCATGTGAGCCTTTTGTCGAGATACAAACCCAGGTATCTCACATGGTCTGCTTCTGGGACGATGACGTTATTAATTTTGACTGAAGGGCATGAGCCTCGCCTTAAGGTAAACGTAACGCTTACGGATTTTGATTCATTTGCCTTGATCCTCCATTTTCTCAACCATAGTGATATGTCGTCAAGGCCTTTTTGTAGAATAGCAGATGCTGTTGCTGGATTTTCATGTGTTGCCAAAATCGCAGTGTCGTCCGCGAATGTACCAGTGGTTATAGTATCAGAGGTTGGAAGATCTGAGGTATATATTAAGTATAACATCGGTCCAAGTACACTGCCCTGTGGGACTCCAGCATTGATCGGGTATAGACCAGAGCATTCATCTTCACACTTGACAAAGAAGTGGCGTTTTGTAACAAAGGATTCAATTAGGTTAGACATATTCTCGGGAAATGCGGTCCTGATTTTATAGACTAGTCCTTCGTGCCAGACGCGGTCAAATGCTTGAGAAATATCAAGGAATGCACTTGCGCAGTATTTTTTGTCTTCGTAAGACTTAGTTATTATATTTATAAGTCTATGCACCTGGTCTACCGTTGAGTGCTTACACCGAAAACCAAATTGGTGGTCAGGAATTATACTTTTTCCAATGATGGTTGGCATCATTCGGGACAGCAGTAGCTTTTCGTATGTTTTTGATGCTATAGGCAGCAAGCTAATTGGTCTGTAGGACTTGGGATCTTCAGGCGATTTATCTGGCTTAGGTATCATCATGATCTGGGCTACCTTCCATTGAGGAGGGAAGAATCTTAGGCGGTTTATGGCATTGAAGAGTGACGTAAGAAAAACTATTCCTGAGTCTGGCAATTCCTGCAGTAGTCGGTTTGTTATTAGATCGTACCCTGGAGCTTTTATTGGGTTCGACTTTCTTATAACTTTAAGGACTTCGTGTTTTGTAAATTTTAGGGGTGGATCGTTTCTTGGGCTGTCAGCGTCTCTCTGCAGAAATTCCAGTACTTCCTCTTGGTGAAGTATTGGTCCTTCGTAATTATGAGGTTTAAAGACTTTTTCGAGGTGCTCTGAGAATGTTTTAGCTTTTTCAATAGCGCTTCGAGCCCAGCTGTTGTCCGTTTTCCTCAGCGGCGATAAAATTGTTGTCGGATGTTTGATCTTCTTAATAGCTTTCCACAGAGAATAATCGGAAGAAGATTTGGCATCTAGTGTCCTTAAGTGAGATTGGAAACTGTCGTTGCGGTCATTTTCGAGGATACGCTTTAATTCTCTGGTGGCGCTATTTAGACGCGTTTTCAGTTTTGGGCACCTCGTAATTTGCCATAGTTTACGGATCCTCCTTTTTTGGGCTATCTTGTCTCGAATATTTTTGGCTATATAGTAGTTAACCTTATATTTGTTGGAATCTGGAGTAGAGGTCCAGGAAGCCGTTTGGACGGTGGTGTTGAAATATTCAACTGCCTCAATAATGTCAGTTTCAGACTTCAGGCGAATCGACGTGCTTAGCGCTGAGTTAGTGAGGTCTTTAAATTTGTACCAGTCAGTATTATTACTGTGTAAAGTGCACTTTTTATCTCTTTCTACGACCCTGGTATTAAATTCCAGTAGGACTGGAGAGTGATCAGAAGACAGGTCGTAGCAGCTTCTGCAGTTTACGTTACTTCTTGGTATTCCTTTGGTAACACAGAAATCTATGCAGTCAGGAATTCTTGCTTTGTCTGTAGGCCAGTATGTTGGTTGTCCTGTGGAGATTACGCCTAGGTTGTTGTTGTGGATGCATTTAAAGAGCTCTCGACCTCTTGTTAAAGTAAGCCTGGACCCCCAGTAAGTATGCTTGGCGTTGTAGTCACCCCCAGCTATGAAGCGGTTACCCAGTGTTGCAAAGTATTCGCTGAAGTCTGGTTCTTTTATGTTATGTCTAGGAGGACAGTACAAGGCGGAGACGGTGAAGTCTCCAAACCAGTCTTTTACTACTACATTAGTGGCTTGAATATGTTCCTTGCAGTAATTTCCAGGGTGGTAGTGGTGAATGTTGCTTCTGATAAGAATCGCAGAGCCCCCATGCGCCTTGTCACAAGGGTGCATGGTATGATACAGGGTGTAGCCTGGCAGTTTGAAGAAGCTCATACTTGTAAAGTGAGTTTCTGATACAAGCATGATGTCAAGGTCGTAGGTTTTTAAGAAAAAGTTTAACTCATTTGAGTGTTTGGACAAGCCATTAGCATTCCATATACAAATATTTATTGAAGAGAATGAAAAGGCAGTTTTGACATGAGTTCCGTTAGCATTTTTGTTACTATTAACATCTGGTTCATTACAGCTTGTATGGTCTCATTTAGAGTTGTAAGAATGGCCTCAGTTTTAGAAACATTGTTTATTAAAGGAGTATTGTCGTTTTGGGGTTTATTAGTAACCGACGCATATGTCAAGTTTTCGACATTAATGGTCTTGTTTTCTTGAGGATCTTTTGGTTTCCTTGTAATTCTATGTGGGTTCTTGGGTAGGTCCGTAGGGTATGCGACCTTTTGAAGTTCCTTGTACACAATACAGCCTTTATAATTAGCAGGATGGTTGCCTTCACAAAGGATGCACTTTACCTTATCGGACCTTTCTTTTCTGGGGCACTTAGAGGTGTGGTGTTGTTGTGCACATTTAACACAATGCGGCTGCCTGTGGCAAAACTTTTGCGTGTGGCCGTATTGTTGGCAGTTGGAACACTGCGGGATGACTCGTTTCGGTTTCGGTGCTTCAAATGCTACTCGGCAGTGTAAAAGGGATTTAATATTGTAAATATCCTTGTTATTTGGCTTTTGCTGCAAGTCGATATAAAACATAGGCAGCGGTTTTTTCGTTCGGCTGTTCTTAATGTTCCAAATGTTTGTGACTTTGTGCTGCAGTTCTTCTAGTGCGGATGTCAGTAAATCTAGATCTGTTGTTGGGTGCATATTTTTTAGCACAACTCTGAAACTACGTTCTTGTTTGGGTTGGTATGTGAAGAATTCTGTGTTTCTTTTTCTAAGTTCTTTGTAAATAACACCATACACTTCAGCTGTTTTTGGTTGTATTTTTACACGCTCGCCAGGAAGGATTTTGATTTCGTAGCCTTCCCTTGCTACTTCTTGTAACATTTTTGTCAGAGGTTGGATATTACTGACTTTGTCGACAAACAGTGGTGGGGGTTTTGGAGTCTTAGGTGTACCCTTTTCTGAAGCTTCCTCGTCAACATTGAGTGTTTGAAAGCTAGTAGCTAGTAAGTTTTGGTCTAGTATCGAAGATTTTTTCTGATACCTCAAAACTTAACTTTTGCTCGTCTATTGATAGTGATACCGATAAGGTTTCAGCTTACAAAAATCTCTCGGATTCTCAGAAAACAATTGCTGATAGTGTAATCCAGCGATTTAAAGAGATTTCGTTCGAGTTCAGGGGTGAACTTGGTCGCACTGATTTAATTTGTCACAAAATAGACACGGGGGATACTCTCCCTATTAGACAAAAGTGCTATAGACTTTCGCCTGAGAAGCAAAAGGCACTTATCAATGAGGTTGATAACATGATTAAATGGAAAGTTATTGAAAAATGTGAAAGTCCTTGGCTCTCACCCGTACTTATAACGCCTAAGAAAAATGGTGAATGGCGTTTTTGCATTGATAGCAGGAAACTGAACTCAGTTACTCGCCGTGACGCATACAGCCTTCCTCTGGTTAATGAGATCCTTGATAACCTTAGAAATGCGAAATATCTCTCCAGTATTGATATTGCAAAGGCATTCTGGGAATTACCTCTGAATCCCGCCGATAAAGACAAGACCGCGTTCTATGTTCCAGGTAGAGGCATGTACAGATTCGTAGTAATGCCATTTGGTCTCACTAACGCGCCTGCTACACAACAACGTCTTATGGATAGGCTGTTTACTCCTGACTTTGAAAATAAAGTGTTCTGCTATTTGGACGATATAATCTGTATTTCAGAAACGTTTGAGGAACATATTTCACTATTACTCAAAATTTTTGAGAAAATATCTTTCGCGAAACTAACAATTAATTTTGAAAAAAGTCAGTTTTTCAGAAACGAGTTAAAATATCTTGGCTACATCGTTGACGCTCATGGTCTACGTACTGATCCGGCTAAAATCGATGCTATTTTACAATACCCCACTCCAACTTCCCGTAAGGAGGTAAGGAAGTTTCTCGGTACTTGCACTTGGTTTAGAAGATTTATCCCTAACTTTAGTTCTATTGTAGCCCCTATCAGTCAATTGACCTCTTCTAGTAAAAATGCCCCAAAATTTGCTTGGAATTCAGAAGCAGAGGCCGCATTTCTGAAACTAAAGGAATCGTTAGTGTCTACCCCTGTTCTTGCTTGCCCTAATTTTGACCTTCCTTTTGCAGTTCATTGTGATGCGTCTAATTTTGGTATAGGAGCTATGCTTACTCAAATTCAGAATGATAACGAAGTCGTCATAGCTTATATGAGTAAATCCCTTAATAAACATGAAAGAAATTACTCTACAACTGAACGCGAAACATTAGCCGTTATTATCGCCCTTGAACACTGGCGTTGTTACTTAGACTCTGGCAAACAGTTCACTGTTTATACGGACCACGCCGCTCTCAAATGGTTTAGCAATCTTTCAAACCCTTCTGGCAGACTAGCTAGATGGACTGTACGCTTATCATGTTTTAATTTTGTTCTCAAACATAAAAAAGGTAAAGAAAATCTTGTTCCAGATTTACTCTCACGGGATAGGTCGTTCGACGTCGATCCAGCCATAGATACTATCAAGGCATGCCCAGTGTTGGCGAGTAATGACTCTTTCCAACAAGCACAGGAGTCGTATGAAAAATTGATTCTTGGAGTGCGGAATAAACCTGATCTTTATCCTAACTATACTCTTAAGGATGATAAAGCTTACCGTTGTATTCATTCTCCTTACGCTATAAACGATGATTTTATATGGAAAGAAATTCCTCCTCCCTCTGCAAGGGAGTCCTTGATTAAGGAGGCACACGGTTCCCTAAACGAACCGCATCTTGGCATTTTCAAGACATATAAAAAATTATGCTTACTTTACTATTGGACTGGCATGTTTAAAGATATAGCTAAATTTATTACTAACTGTGAAAAATGTTTATCTTACAAGCATTCTAACCATTCTCCCTACGGCCCTATGGGCAAATCTAAGGTCTGTTCAAGACCTTTTCAGGCCATATCCTTGGATTTAATGGGCCCCTTTCCAATGACAAGACGTCGTAATCAATATATTTTAGTTATAAATTGTACATTTACTAAATATACCTTCATTTTTCCTTTGAAGCGTGCCACGGCAGTTGACATCATTGATAAACTCGAGAACCAGGTGTTCCTTATTCATGGAGTCCCACAGACTATACTTACGGATAATGGGGTTCAATTTCAATCTCATGAGTTTCGTAATTTACTTAACAAATATAAAATTCCCTACCAGTCTTACACGCCCTATTATTGTCCTCAGGTTAACCCCACCGAAAGATATAATCAAACTATCATTACAGCTTTGGCTTCTTTAGTGGGAGACGATCATAGATCTTGGGACTTACATCTTTCGAAAACTCAATTTGCTATGAATAATGCAGTGAATGTAGTTACTGGTTTTTCACCAGCATTCTTAGTGTTTGGTCATGAGTTAATAACTTGTGGTTCCCTGTATGCACAAAATGTCAGTACTGATGAACTGATATTTTTACCTCGTGATATTTATGCAAATAATTTAGGCCTTTTGTCTACAGTTCACGACAAGGTCCAGACTGCTCTTTACGTTTCTCACCAAAAAAATGCCTTACGTTATAATTTGCGGCATCCTTTTAGAGAATACAATGTGGGTGAGACAGTTTGGCGTAAGAACTATGTGCAAAGTAACGCCGGTACATATTTTAGTGCAAAATTGGCTCCGAAATTTGTTAAGGCAAAAATTATCCAAAAGCTCTCGCCGCTTGTTTTTATTTTGGAAGATCATACCACCGGGTATACGGGTAAATGGCATGTGAAAGATTTTAAGTTGTAATAAATAACAATTTTTTCTTTTACCGAGTAAATAATTATGCTAATTTTTCTCTTCCCTTTTCTTTTTACTTCCTTTTCTTACTTTATAATTTTTTTCTTTTTATCTTCTTTTATTTCCCTTCCTCATTTTCTCTCTACTTGTCTTTTTCTTCACGAGCGGGTTATGACTCGTAAAACAAGCCCTCATTCCCTCTATTTTTACTTCTTTGACTTCTACACTTGGCGGACTTTTAGGGCTCTAAACCCACTGTCTCTAGCCTTGTTGGTGTCACACCTCTTTGCTCTAAAGCAACTTGTTTTTGTCTTCACGAGCGGGTTATGACTCGTAAAACAAGCCCTCATTATCGCTATTTTTACTTCTTTGACTTGTACACTTGGCGGACATTTAGGGCTCTAAACCCACTGTCTCTAGCCTTGTTGTCGGGTCTCTTTGCTCTAAAGCAACTTGTCTTTTCTTCACGAGCGGGTTATGACTCGTTAAAGAAGCCCACATTATCTCTATTTCTACTCCTTTGACTTGCACACTTGGCGGACTTTAATGTCTCTAGCCTTGTTGTCGGGTCTCCTTGCTCATAAGCAACTTGACTTGTGCCTAACTTGGAACGGCGCAATACTTCTTCTTCTTCTTCTACTACTGAGCTTCTTGTGCTCAAAAGGTACTAAATGTACTTCGTAATTTTGGAGACTCTTGAGCTCCGTTTCATCTTTTGCATTTCTATTGCATCTTTGTGACATTTCCCTGGAGTACGCGTCATTGAATGTGAACGCTACCTCGCTTTTGTTTGGTGATGGATACTAGGTTATTTATGCTTGTATGAGTATGTTTGCTGTGGGATTTTTGTCTCTCCAACTTCAAAGACAAGGAAATTTTCGTAAGTCGAAAATTTTCCGGGTTTTTGGGGTAATGTAGTGATAATTCTTACCTCGTATATATATATGTCCTTGTAGTGTTATTTCGTTCGCATTTCTGTATATATTAGTTATATATTTCGCCATTTTTAACATAATAAATATCTCTGTAAGACTTATTGTAAACATTATTTTTCATAAATCAAATCTGTCATGTCGACAAATATTTTCTATGGTTGCTATGACAACAAGATAAGCATAGAGTTATTCGTAAAGTATGGTCTACATTGTGAAACTGGCTGTGCGTAAATCCTAAATTAAAAAGAAGTTAAGCTTTAAAATTTTAAATTGCTTCTAGAGAGTTTTCTTTATGAATACAAAACCGAAGAAGAGGAGTTGAATAACCAGCTCTCTAAAAGAGAAGCAGTGAAGAGCCAGCTCTCTAAAAGAGAAGGAGTGAAGAACGAGCTCTCTAAAAGAGAAGGAGTGGGAAATTACGAGAAAGAGACCATTCCTACCGGCGTCGCCTTTCTACCTACCGGCGTCGCTTTTCTACCTACCGGCGTCGCCTCTCTACCTACCGGCGTCGCCTCTCTACTTACCGGCGTCGCCTCTCTACTTACTGGCGTCGCCTCTCTACCTACCGGGCCGCCTCTCTACTTACCGGGCCGCCTCTCAGATATACCGGGCCGCACCTCTACGACGCGTCGCACCTCTACCTGCCGACGTCGCGCCACAACTACCTACCAGCGCCGTGCCTCTGCCTACCGGCGCCGTGCCTCTACCTACCGGCGCCGCGCCTCTACCTACCGGCGGCGCGCCTCTACCTACGAGTGCCGCATCTTGACCTACCAGCGCCGCATCTCCGCCTGGACGCCGTACCTCTACCTACCAGCACTGCATCTCCGCCAGCATCGGTTCTAAATTATCTTTAATTTTAAGTAGTCTTTAAGTTCTTGTAAATATATGTAGTCCTATCTTAAACCTACCCTTTCATTACACTACACTCTGTGGCGCGGTGGGAGTGTATCCGACTGCTACGCAAGAGGTCGTGGGTTCGATCCCCACCCAGGATAAAACTTTGTGTGATGAGCACGATGGTTTATTCTGTGTCTGGGTCTTATTTATCTATAATATGTATGTATTTAAAAATATATAAGTATGTTTATCAGTTGTCTGGTTTCCATAGTACAAGCTCTGCTTAGTTTGGGATCAGATAGCGTTGTGTGAGTTGTCCCAAGATATTATTATTATTATTATTATTAAGCTAAAATACCTTGTTTATAGTCCGACATTTCGACCGTATTGCGACGGCCGTGGTCTTCCCGTGACCACGGCCGTTGCAATACGGTCGAAACTTCTACCCGTGACGTTGATGCGAAGATTTCGCGTACATCTGTGATTCTGTGAACACTTGAACAATTTAAGGTAAAATACCTTGTTTCGACTGTATTGCAACGGCCGTGGTCACGGGTAGACGTTTCGACCGTATTGCAACGGCCGTGGTCACGGGTAGACGTTTCGACCGTATTGCAACACGGTCGAAACGTCGGTCAATAAACAAGGTATTTTACCTTAAATTGTTCAAGTGTTTTCATATATCCGCGAAATCTTCTCATCAAGGGCCCATTGTCCCACCGATTTGATAGATACCTAATTATCTACGAATAACGGCCGGTCTCAATAATCTAACTATCGATGGATTTGATTACTAGAGGTAGAATTTTGACATATTTTGTATGGAGCATAAGTCAAATATATACCTCTAGTAGCCAAATCTATCGATAGTTAGATTATTGAGACTGGCCGTAAGACATCTATTATACCGGTGGTTATACTAGACTAGCTGATCGACACAACTTCATCTGCGTAAATTTTCCCCGTTTTTGCAACATTTTTCATTGCTGCTCCGCTCCTAATGGTCGTTGCGTGATGTTATATAGCCTATAACCTTCCTTGATAAATGGGCTATTCAACAGTAAAATAATTTTACAATTCCGACCAGTAGTTTCTGAGACTTTCGCGTTCAAACAAACAAACTCTTCAGCTTTATAATATTAAGTATTGGTCATTATTCACACCCACAACATTATTATGTAATTGACGTATAATACCAGTGTTTTAAGTCCTAGCTAGGTATTCCCCGCGGCTCTGCTCGCTTGTTTGTATACTAGACTAGCTGTCCCGCGCAATTTCGTCTGTGTAAATTTTTCCCGGTTTTGTAACATTTTTCATTAGTGCTCCGTTCCTAGTGGTCGTAGCGTGATGTTATATAGCCTCTGTCGATAAATGGGCTATCCAACAGTTAAAGATTTTTTTTTAATTCGGATCCGTAGTTCCTGAGATAATCGCGTTCAAACAAACAAACAAACTCTTAAGCTTTATAATGTTAGTTTAAATTCTGGCTGGAGCTTGGCTGGATATATATATATATAACATTACGCTACGACCAATAGGAGCGGAGCAGCAATAAGAAATGTTGCAAAAACGAAGTTGCGCGGGTTAGCTAGTTAAATATATTGAGGAGCGCAAGCTGCTTACTAAATGGTATTGCAAATTGACTAAATGTACGCGATATTTTTTTAACATTTGAAGCACCTACCTATGTTTTTTTTTAAACTAAACATAATAACAATTAACCCATACATGAACACAGTGGGTCAAATCAAAACTTTGTGGAAATAAATAGAGAGAGAGCAGTGTGGGCAGTATTGAATTTTAAATCAGTTCGTCGAACGCTCGGAGCTTTCGTTTATTGTCTCACTCGCACACAAATATGGAACATTTTCTCGGAATATCTGATGCTAACGATATTCATCATTGTTGGACGAAATAAATTACAGCTGGTATTCCAATTAGCTTGCTGCGAGATTTTGTTTGAAAATGAACTTTGTTTTGTTTTTGTGAATCTTTATTTTCTTAGGGTTCCGTACCTCAGAATGAAAAAACGGTACCCTTATTGGATTACTTTGTTGTCAGTTCACCTGTCCGTCGTTTCATCTGTCTGTCAAGACCTTTTATTTCGGGAACGCGTGTAGGTATCAAGTTGAAAAATATAGTTACGGCTGTTTATGTCGTATAAAACGTATATTTCGATTCTAGCTAGGGAATCAAAATTTAGTTACTTTCCGTTGACCTAGAACTATGAAAATTGGCTAGTAATACCGTCTTATACTACTAGTATAGGAAGACATTTGAAAACTATATATTTGTAACTATATCATAAAAAAATATAGTCTTTAAATAACTACGAGATTCGTTTCCTGAACTATTTATACTCGTAACTAGGGCCCCGTCCCGGCTTTGCACGGGTGGACATAGGGATCCCTATTTTTTGTAGTAATAAATATAGCCTATGTTAATCAGGCATAATGTAGAATTCGAACAGTGAAATAATTTTTGAAATGGGTCTAGTAGTTTTTGAGTTTAATCGTTACAAAAATACAAATCTATCTAAGATAGTGCAGATATGTATCTACAAGTTTGTATAGAACAATCAGTGGGCGAGTCCGACTCGAACTTGTCCGATTTTTTTTACTATTGGGCTGCCAACCTTGTGTCATGGGGGAGTTTACAAACATAATATTTATTGAACACTTTAACTGAACAAATTCTAAGTCTTATTAATTTTACACGTATGTATGTGTTTTTGCTAATATAAAAATGATTGTCTGTAAAGTCGGTTTACGGACAATAATTTTACGTGATAATGTCAGAAAAAAAATTGATGACATTGTAATAAACAGCCATGCTTGTCAGAGCTTTAGTGGACCCGGGCGCATGAGCACTCATACGCCGGCCACAATACTTTCGCCTATCAGCAGGCGGAACGTGACTGACCGTGACAGACCGTGAGACACCGTGACGGACCGTGACATTTTTTCGTACGTGCACCCGGTTAACGATTTATAACTATTAAATTTTAAAATCACGTCAAAAAGTTTGCAGCTATTTTCATAGCTAAATTAATGTTCCAAATTATTCAGAAGCATGAATAAAGCAATAAGATATGTTCATTTTGGCTGAAATATATAGTAAATGGAGATGAATTATCAGCACGTTATTCGTGCTGATAATTCATCTCCATTTACTCTACTACTACCTAGACGTAATGGAGGCCTAGCTGTTAGTAAAAAGAGGTAATCTAACTGACGAAACGTACGTAAAACAGCTATTACCGTACCATAAATAAGGGCCCTAAGTCGAGGTGACCTTGAACATTTGTTAGAGAATTATGGCCCTAACTGTTATTACGCCTCTATTTTTAAGGGTTTAGGGCCCCTGATTCAGTTTAGTGTAATATGCGCTTAAAAGCCGCCGCAGGAACAAAAAACGACATGGAAATGCCTTCAAATAACGAGGTTAAAAGGAAGAAAGAACATAAAATACATTTAATTCGGTACTTAACTTCCAATAAATGGAACACTATGATCTCACCTGACCCAGTTACCTAACTGTCACATAATGCAAAGAAACTGACCGGCTCTCAGGTCAGCTACAATTTCACGCACACTTTGATGCAAATGTATGGACTTGACGTGCAAAGTCTCGGTTATACTGAACTCTATAGTACTATCGAGAGCGCGGGGAGACGTTGTTACAAAAAAATCCCATCGTCTCCCCTGGGGGAGCAGCTCAGGGGAGCAGACGGTCGGAAAGGCTCGGACGCTGTCCAGTGACAACTACCGCCGACAATAGCAAGACTTCTATTACTTCTATTAGATTTTGGCATTTGGGCGGCAATTAATTGGAAGTGTATACAGGTCTATACCTACTTGTGTAACAAGGATACAACACTACAGGGACAACTAACATTTAAACTTTCGCGTTTCATGATTATTACTATTTATTATACGGGAATTAACGCGCATTATTCACCTTAAAATTGCTTCACGTTTCGACCAGCGGGTCATTTCACGTATTTAAAGCAATGCAGTTGCAGTTCAGTTGCAGTTATGTTTCAATTAAAACGGCCATTTTGTATTGTTGTAACTTTGGGATTGATCTTTAAAACGCTTGCGCACCGTACTAGAAGAATGTCGTTATTGCGCTCTCGAGACGCTTTGACGAAAGCGTATTTGAGATCGATCCCAAAGTTACAAGAATACAAAAATAGCCGTTTTAATCGAAACTTAACTGCAACTGAACTGCAACTGCATTGCTTTAAATACGTGAATTGACCCTATGGTTGCACCGGCCGTGATCATAAGCGAACTGTCGCAGCAATGTTAAGACCCCGTAAGGCCGATGAATCTTCACGTAGGTCCCCTTATTTTTTTGTTTCTCTTAATGTTAGGGTGGGTGCACACAATCAGTGGATTATGTCTATGTTAACCGACAGCGAACTAATACGCGGTTGTGTTTTCCGAATCACTCGAGCAATTTTAATGTAAATAAAGCGCGGTAATTCTCGTTAAATAAATATATTTAAGGATAACAACAACGACTTGTCATAAGTAAAAATAATAATAATAACATCTTGGTACAACTCACACAATGCTATCTGATCCCAAACTAAGCAGAGCTTGTACTATGGAAACCAGACAACTGATAAACATACTTATATATTTCTAAATACATACATATTATAGATAAATAACACTTAGACACAGAATAAACCATCGCGCTCATCACAAAAAAAATTATCCTGGGTGGGGATCGAACCCACGACCTCTTGCGTAGCAGTCAGAAACACTCCCACCGCGCCACAGAGACGTCGGTATTTCTATTCGGCATTTGGAATCGTTGTCACTTTGTACGGGGTTGCTAGTTCAGCGTACTAAATATAGTAAAGACTCGTGTCTCGTCTCGTCTAGCATGGTTAGAATTCGACTGAGATCTGTGTAGATACGTGCATCTGTGTGTGTGAGTCAGTTTTCGCTCGTTATAGGGAGCCGGCTTTTTCAACCTATTTGTGCAACTGTCCTCTATTTCAACCTTGAAGTTAGTTCATCGTTTGTCAAGTTTTATAATACGTTTATGGTTTTCAAAGACAAATGCATTATGTGCTGTTTTCTTCAATGACTTTTGATAACTGTTTATAGCACATAATATTCTGCCGGCCGCGGTATTTGGCCTCGGGATAAAACTTTGTGTGATCTATAAACAAGGTTTGTTTGTTTTAGAGGGGCTATAAAACAACTTAGCATCTTGATTGGGTCATTGTACACTCGTATTCATTTGTCTGTTTTATATCACTCCAGCTGATTCCAGTCAACCCAAACATTAAGAAGTTCAGCAGTTTGTCCAAACTGACGTAGGCCTCCGGAAGGGATATGGATCAATAAACATATTTTGAGCTAAGTTTGGTTATATGTACTTTAAGTTACTGTTAGTTACATTAATCTATTATTAATTAATAACAACATAGACATTGCTCACGATTATGAAATCCCTGAATGCCTTTCGAACCTAGTAGTCCAAAGTGGTGTGAAATGCCTGTTCCATATATACATTTTTAAGTATATAAAATCTTGTTTCTATAAACCTTTTCTTTTGTTTATATTTATTTTCTATTTTGTTACTACACTACAACTGACGGTTAAGGTTCGTGTCGTCACTTTGGTCTTAGCAGAATACCACTGCAGCTCCTCATCATGCGGAGTTGCAATCTAGCTGAGCTAGGACCATTTTTGTCTCTCACTAATATGCTTTTGCCTACTTTTTTGATTATGTACATATCTAATTATTGATTAAGTACGAAATATATTTTGTGAGGACAATATATATATTTTTTTTCTTCCTTTCTTCCTTCTTTTCTTTCTTTCTTTCTTTCTATGTTAAAGTTAAAGTTCTCCATTTTGTTTCGTTTTCTACATGATCTTACCATCTTACCGACCGCTAGATTAGCGATTATTCAAAGCGAAAAAATAGCGAAGATACTGTCAATAGTGCATCTACGAATCGACTTGAATTTACCACGTCACATATTTCAATTCCATAAATTTTTTACCCACTTTTCCATTAACGACATCGCTATTCGAACGTGACTTTGTCTAGGCCCCCTGTTCTTTTGGTATTTTATGGTACATTCTGCAACAAAGGTGGTATTAACCTATTATGATTTTGAACTCTATATTATGAAAGAAAGTTGATAACTTGTTATATAGTAGTTTGTAGCGTACGTGGGCTCTATACATTAAAGTTCCACTACAAAGGCTTTAGAGAGTTGTTTCCTAGAAGTTTCTTTTGTTCTCTTGTTGTTTGTGGGTTAACAGGCCTTGAGACTAACTTGTATATATGTGTTTCTTAAGTAATAGGTATTATTCCAGCTTAGAGGAGAAGGGTTAACATTTTTTAAAGGTTACCCGATACAAGTATGTCCAGTTGATCACGGTTCTTTGTACCTTTAATATTATGTAACTAGGTCCAAAGGGAAACCGAAAGTAATGGTTTTCTAAGGACCCTTCGCCACTGCTCCAGCTGTACATTTAAGGTATAGCTGACTGGTCTGTTGGTCTAGTAGTTAGTGACCCTGACGGCTAAGCCAGAAATTGTTGGTTCGATTCCCATCCAGGATAAGAAAATTTGTGATGAGTTATTCTGTGTCTGGGTGTAATTTATCTACAATATATATATGTTGTAGGTACCTACTACTGCCTCTGTGGCGCGGTGGGAGTATATCCGACTGCTACGCAAGAGGTCGTGGGTTCGAACACCAGTCTACGACAGGCGCCTAGAAACAGGTTATTTGAGGTACCAACAGCCCGCACGAATATTTTAGAATTTGATTTGTTCGAGCGATTAATATTATTAACTGCATCTGATTTGGGTGGCACTGATACTGTCACACCTTCAGGCACTCGACCAGCTCGTCTATTCATTTCGTGGCATAAAAAACTTAACATATTACCTAATTAAAAAACTAAATTCGATTCGGACAACGTAATTGTATTCCGGAGTTTCCATAACTATACTTAATATTATTAAGAGGAAAGATTTGTATTTTTGTATGTAATGAATTACCCTAAAAACTACTGGACCGATTTCAAAAATTCTTTCACCATTAGAAAGCTACAATAATGGGGTGTAACATAGGTTATACTTTATTGTTATAAAAATTATGGATACCTACGAAAATTACAAAAATGTAACTCAAGGTATAAAAAACTACAATATGACACCCGTGCGAAGCCGGGGCATGCAGGCATTATACATAAACTACTACAGACATAACGTTTCATTACACATTAGCTACGTACATATGTATATGTCGTGGTCGGATCTTAGAATTAAACATTTCGTGATTTGGCCAGCCATATTATTAAATGGTGGTAGTTCGTTATATGCCCAACTAAAACTGACCATATCGTTTAGTAGTAAACATTTATTGATATGTTCATCGACGTTTAGCCATATCGTTAATTTAGGGCGTCCAGAATATAAAAGGAGTAATAAAAAATCTTAATATTGAAGAAAACTATCTTGTGCTATTATTTATGATTGTACAACAATCAATTTTCTCAACTCTACGCAAATCTCGAGTTCTGACTGACTTTAAGCTCGTCATTATACCACGTTCACTGGATGAACTAAGTGGCGTGGCGATGTGATGGTGATGGAGGTAATGGTGGTGGTAATAGTGGTGATAGTGGTGGTGGTGGTGGTGATGGTGGAGGTGGTGGTGATGGTGGTGGTGGTGATGGTGGTGGTGGTGATAGTGATGGTGGTGTTGATGATGTTGGTGATGGTGGTGGTGGCAATGCTGGTTGTGGTGGTGGTGATTTTGGTGGTTGTGATATTGGTGATTTTGGTAGTTGTGATGTAGGTGATGTTAGTAAAGGTGGTGGTGGTAGTGGTGGTGGTGGTGCCGTTGGTGATGATGGTGGTGGTGTTGGTGATTGCCTTGCTTGTTGTGGTGATAACCATCAAAATCACTTATATTTATAGCATAGCTTGCATTTCTAAAATAAACTAACTATTAATGATGTTAGTATATTTAGTTACCACAAACCTGGGAAATACGTTCCAAATTCCTCAGATTTTTCATATTGTTCTCTTATTTCGAATGAATTTTACAAAATTGTTCCGTTTGGATGTTCGAATCATAAAACGTTGAGTATTCATCGATTTGGTCAGACCACATCATGATGTGACCAGTTCTTATTGTGCCATTTAACAATATGGTCAACCATATCACGAAATGTTTAATTGTACGATCCGACTACAACATATTTAGGACCAGATTAGTTATTACAAACGCGTTTGAAAGCGGTTTTCCTCACTGCGTGCACGGTGAACTACCGAAATACAGGAAAAATCTTTGTTTATATCTATGTGTTTCGAATTTATTATCTCTTATTACGATTACACAAGTTTTTGTTGTTACTCAATAGCGTGCAGTGGTTTTAAAAATAAAGAAGATAGAAATCTCGAAGAATAAACAATAACGCATGCATTTTAATTTTACATTTAAGTCTACAATGATATACAGACGTGGTGGAAAAAAACAATGCTCTCTGGAGAGAAAGTACCCTAAACATTTGTGTTAGTAAATTTTACTTAAAGAAATCTTTTATTATTAACCCGATTGTGCAAGAAGGAGGGTTATGTTTTTCAAGTGTATATATGTATACCTACCCATATTTTTTTGGCACGCTTTAGAGTCAAAAAGATTCAAATTTATATGAAAATAAATATACTATACAAATAAAAAAAAATCAAGTGTCACGGGAAGTGAAGCTATTTACGGCACTTATAACAAAAATATTATTTTTTTTATATCTGTCTGTTTGTTCCGAATAATTATCAAAATGGCTGGGCGGATTTTTACGGGACTTTCACTGTCAGACAGCTGAAGATGTAAACAGTAACTTAGGCTACTTTTAATCATCACGCTAATTAGATATAAGTAGAGAGTAGCAATGCAACTTCACACGGAAAACATATAAAAATATAAAATAAATAAAAAATATAAATAAAAAAAACATAATTTGACTACACCTTCTAATACCGTGTATATAGAACCCGGAAAATGAAGACAGATAACTTAGCAGATAGATAGGTACATGAACTCTGAACTACGGTCGGATTTTGTTTCATAATATAATAAACGAGGTCAAAGATCTCTCGTCTCGTTCTACGATGTTAGATAAGATACTTACTGTAGTATAGAAGTCAGAGAGGTTAACGGCACGTACGTAAACAATCAATAATTCAAATTAGGTGCAAAAATCTTAATAATGTACGTCTTTAGTATTTATATTTGAACATCTTATCTATACAATGTTATTTTTGATATAGTGCAAAGCTCAGACACATCAACAAGATTTATACTTCGAGAAATTATATATAAAAAAAAAGAAAATGAAAGTATTGTAAACTTGCAGAGTTATAAGCCAATCAAGTTGTCTTGTGTTCTTCGCGCTATCGTGCTCATTGCGTCCCGTAGTACGTAATTCATGGTTATTATTGAAAACTAGCTGTCTGCGTAAATTTTCCCCGTTTTTGAAACATTTTTCATTGCTGCTCCGCTCTTATTGGTCGTAGCGTGGTGTTATATAGTCTATAGTCTTCCTCAATAAATGTGCTATCCAACAGTAAAATAATTTTTCCATTCGTACCAGTAGTTCCTGGGATTATTGCGTTCAAACAACCAAATAAACAAACTCTTCAACTTTATATTATTAGTATAGATGAAATGATTACATTTCTCATCACATTGTGAACAGGATTTGCTCTGTTAGAATGATTAATGAATAAATAATGCTTCATTGATTAATTAATTGAATTGAAAAATATAAACATGGTCCAAAAATGACCCCATTGGATTATGTTTTCTGAGAAAATTCTGAGTAAACTACTTTCAGGTTTGCACTATACCAAGAATGACGTTGTATATATAAAAATGAATCCCTATTTTCCTTGGTCACAAGGTAACTAAAGAACGATTCTACCGATTTAATTCATTCTTTTTCTTAGGTTTCTAATACTCTGTAGAAGGTACTTGCGTAAAAAAAAAAAAAAAAAACTAAAATAAAAATAACGGGGCGGTACGAAGTTTTCCGGAATCCCTATTTCCCTTGGTTACGAGTCAAACTCAAACTCAAATATCTTTATTTCGTAAAATCAGGTTAATGATTATTTGAAAACGCCAAATTAATAGGTACATACTAAAAAAAATATAAAATGATGATTGTTTGAAAAAAAAACAAAATGAGGTTAGGCGGCAGTTCCAAGTATTAAGCTCAACTAGAGAACGACTTAACCGATTTCATTTTTTTTTTAGGTTTTGTAATACTCTGTAGATTTATTACGTAAAAAATTGGAAAAAAATAACGGAGTCGTACGAAATTCGCCGGGACAGCTAGTTTCAATAATGTTAAATTTTAATTCGTGTATATACCACATAATCGGATGGGATGGAATGGATTTTGGCGAGATTAGGCGTAATATTAACTCTAGGCGTAAAGTTTCAACTTATTCTCCGAAGCAGGTTCATTTTATTGCAATATGTTTCCATAAAACGGCACTAAGGATTAATAGAGGGTAGGAATAACTCATCGTTATAGTTGTGACTAGGAGTATCTACTGGAAAATCCAATCAAATTAAAAAAAATGTGCAGTCAGGTACCATTTTGAGACACCCATCTAATAATCATTATTCCTTTCCGATTATGTATGTGTATGTGCGACTAACCCAGATAAAGTAGTCACTACGTTTTAGACTAATCGTAACGGAGACTCGGCAATAGGGTATTTCACTAACGTCAAATCAGCGTCATTTAAAGAAACGTCAAAAACAACTCGCTCTGTACAAGTTTATATGACATACTAAACTAAAATAGATACTATTCCCGAGATGTGATGAACTGGATCTAAGTTATTGGAATATTAGCCCCCTTTCACAACGCTCGGAAAAAAATCTCACGAAAAGTTGTAACGACACTTTTTGACACACACAAGCCGTGCGGCGTGCGCATAAGATATGAACATCAAATTTGACGAAGAAGTCACCTGTCGATTTGGTCTAGAGGCATAAATTCGGTACACAGTATTGGTGACAATTGTGTAGTTGTGGGTCGAGCCTTCGGTATACAATCGTCTTTTTGTAAGTTATTTTCGTTTCGCCTTTCTATTTCGCATTGAACAGTGTGGTGTTGCAAAATTTAAAAAAAAAAAAATAAGCTCTTCGTTCCATCCGGGTGTCCCTTGACACCTCTCAAGTTTTTGTAAGAGAGTTATGTATACCTAGTTAATTTAGTTATTATTATTTAGCTATTAATTTAGTTTATAGTAGTTACCATACGGTTCAAAAGTTAAGGGCTTAAGGGACACACAAAAAAAAGAAGGAATTTATGCAACTTTCAGAGCGATTATTTCCAAAAATATTCACTCAATCAAAAAAGTTTATTTGAAACTTTCAAATGTTTTTTAAAGACCTATCGAATGATGTGCCACACGTTATTTTTTGCTGATTTTTTTTTGTTTTCTGTCTTGTCTCGTCTGTTACATGTATGGAGTGCCCACCTAAAAATATTTAGTTTTATTATTTAGCTATCAAACTAAGTAGCGGCTACTACAAGACACCTTTTCACCAAATTTCATTGCGTAGTCTTTGAGTAAAATGTCTGTGATTTAAGGACAGACAGACGGACATGATGAGACTATAAGGGTTCCGTTTTTGGCATTTTGGCTACGGAACCCTAAAAAATACTGTACTTAAATCGCTTATTTAATTAAAGCAGCGGTAGCCTAATGGCTAAGGCATCGGTCTCGCAACCGTGAGGTCGCGGTTTCCAATCCTATCTATTACTAGCTGTCCCGCGCAACTTCGTATGCGAAAATTTTCCTCGTTTTTGCAAAATTTCTCGTCGCTACTTCGCTCCTATTAGTCGTAGCGTGATGTTATATAGCCTATAGCCTTCCTCGATAAATGGGCTATCCAACAAAAAAAGATTTTTAAATCGGACCTGTCGTTCCTGAGATTAGCGCGTTTAAACAAACAAACAAACTCTTCCGCTTTATATATTAGTACTAGCTGTCCCGCGCAACTACGTATGCGTAAATTTTTCCCGTTTTTGCAACATTTCACGTCGCTACTCCGCTCCTATTAGTCGTAGCGCGATGTTATATAGCCTATAGCCTTCCTCGATAAATGGGCTATCTACCAAAAACAGAATTTTTCAAATCGGACTAGTAGTTCCTGAGATTAGCGCGTTTAAACAAACAAACAAACAAACAAAGCAAACAAACAAACAAACTCTTCCGCTTTATAATATAAGTATAGATAGATAGATACTACCGACGTAAACCCTCTTCTAACACAAGCCACTGGCGGGGTTAACAGGATTGCTAGTAATGTAGAACCAAAATCTCACTACTAGTTATATTTTAAAATAAATAGCCTTTGCCTGGCCATACAAAGAGGGAATGCGGCCAGCCTTCTGGGCACAATGCCAGTGGGCACCGATTTGGAACGATTTCATTATTTGTAGTCCTTTACCTATATTGTGATTGTTTTTATATAGAAAGAAAGAAAGAAAGAAAGAAAGAAAGAAAGAAAAAACATTTATTTGACCTTCCATACATACTTATAAAATAATACAGAATACACAAATGTGAATAATAATAAAAACATTACATCTAATTAACAATAAGTATGTACGAGAGCAAATAGGTACCTACGTCAGCTAATGTTGCGGTCTGTGACCGCAACGCTGGTATTCTCGTAGGTCCCGGCTACCAAACTATAGATACATAAAAATATTATACCATAAATGATTATAATAAATAAATAAATAAATAATACCTATTCTTTATATTTTTTGTAATAAGTCCTATCTCAATACCTTCTTGAAGACAAAATATGTACAATTTTTAAATAAACACATTATAATAATGTAATATAATATCTTGGGACAACTCACACAAAGCTATGCGATCCCAAACTAAGCAGAGATTGTACTATGGAAAGCAGACCACCGATAAACATACTTACAAACTCGTATTTCTAAATACATATATTATAGATAAATAACACCCAGACACCGAATAAACCATCGTGCTCATCACACAAAGTTTTATCCTGAGTGGGGATCGAACCCACGACCTCTTGCGTAGCAGTCGGATACACTCCCACCTCGCCACAGAGGCAGTCAATTATACTTATATCATTGATCACTAATAAAGCTGCTTCTTTCAACGTCTTTATAGAATTTAGTCCTTCTAGAGTACGTGAGTTTTGACTATTTATTGTGTGAATTTTGAAACCCTAGGCTATCAAAACAAATTGAAACAACCGTTTGTTTACACGGTTGAAACACAAACGGAGGTCTTAATGTAGGTACCTAAACGTATAATGTATGTTTTGTTTACATCGTACTATGTGTAAATTAACAAAGGATGGGAAAATTCCTAAAGAGGTTATTTTAAATTTATCCGTTTAGGAAAATTTTGGAAGGAAGATTTTGTAGATACCTAATGCTATTATCCAAATATAATCCCATCTTAATCTTTGTTTTTGTGCCTTTAGGAAGTCAATAGCTAAGGTGCTGTATTGAAGTGTGTTTATGGTTCCGTAGCCAAAACGGCAAAACGGAACCCTTATGGTTTCGCCATATCCGTCCGTACGTACCTTTGCTCAGAGACTATACACATATTACTTAGACTGCCTCTGTGGCGCGGTGGGAGTGAGTCCGACTGCTACGCAAGAGGTCGTGGGTTCGATCCCCATCCAGAATAAAACTTTGTGTGATGAGCACGATGGTTTATTCTGTGTCTGGGTGTTATTTATCTATAATATGTATGTATTTAGAAATATATAAGTATGTTTAACAGTTGTCTGGTTTCCATAGTACAAGCTATGCTTAGTTTGGGATCAGATAGCGTTGTGTGAGTGGTCCAAAGAAGATATTATTATTATTATTACTTACGCCGACAAAGTGAAAGAAAAAAAAAAGAAAAAAAAAATTTAGGGTATCTCCCGTCTATGTAAAGTGGGGGTGTGATTTTTTTAATACATATATAACACACAAAAATGTGTCTATGTCATTTAAAGACTTTGAAACCATACAACCGATGGTTTCAAAGTTTATAAAGCACCTAAAATTTTTACATTAGTTGTTTTAATACCTAATGTTATCTAAAAGGGATATTTACTATCGTATTTATGCAATGTACGATTTCCGTATTACGTCTACGTAATCTAGTAATTATTACAACAAAAAGCGCTCTAAAAAATTATCAACAACAATGTAATTCTATGCACGAGATCCTCAACTATTAAATCATGATTAATCAAAGTATGAATATTAATGATTCATTGTAAGATATCTTTCAATGGCAGAATGACCTTGAAAATACATTTTATACAAAGCTTTTTATTGTAAGAATATTCACAAACATCATCAATTATTAAAAAAAATATATATCATTTTCAAAAAATTAAAAATATTAATTCGACCGTGACAGGACTCGAACCTGCAATCTTCGGATCCGAAGTCCGACGCCTTATCCATTAGGCCACACGGTCCATACATAGCGTTGCGAAATAGGTCATCTAGTCCCGCGAGACAAGCCTCCTGCGTATTACGTCACCTCTGACGTCACAAGGTCATTCACCTCGCCCGGCCTCTGTACAGTTTTCCGATAATTTTGTTTTCATTTGTTTCGTTAAGTGTGATTGTGTAATTGTCGCTTGTTCAAGGTCAAATCTTGGCTCGGTTACTATGAGACCAATAATTTCGCTTTTTTAGACTAGGTTTTCCTCGCGGCTTGGTATACGTAATGTTTGATTTTTATAGCCTATATGCTATTCTGATGTATGAACTATATTACTGTTAAGTTTCATTAAAATCTGTTCAGTAGTTTTTACGTGAAAGATAAAGAAACATCGATCTTAAATATAAATTACCTACATCTATCATCCTAATAAACTTTAAGATTTATAATACTTATTAAATAACAACGAATGAAAAACATAAAAGTAGGTATGTAAGTATTAAATATATCATAATCAGTAGTTTTGGTTTTTCAGGTAAATTTTTAGCAATCTAGCCTATTTAAAGGCTAAATTCTTACAGGGTCAAGTATTCAATGGAACAACACTGTAACTGCATGTGCAAAGTATTTTTACATGATAAACGTGGAGCTGTAACTCCTAATCAGTAGTTAAAACCAACGGCTTTGTGCTGAGTCAACTAGAGAAGCACAAAACACCAAGAGTACAGAAGGCAAGTCTTACACACACTCCGCTCGACAGCGCACACATACCTACCTATAGAAGTCGATAACCAACGCGAAACCTCGGTTCACCTTCGGAACAAGGTGGTCCGAAAATCTGTCTTCGTGAGCGATATCTGTCTGCATTGATCAAAATTCAATTTAAAAAGAAAATAGGGTAATCAGATTTTAATAAAAACCTTGATACTGAGTTCAGGAGCACATAAAAAAGGGTATGTGGACAGCCATCCAAAAACGACCCGTGCGCTGTTTCGTCCCACGATTCTTTCGGCCCATAAGATGAAATACAGAGTACATATTTTTTTGATTCTGCGATTAGGCCCATTGCTATATTCTTATGAAATCTATTTCTTTTAGTACAGTCGGTAACACAATCTTAGTTAGGTAAGTCGTAACAGGTTCTACAAAACAAATGTTAGTAAAAAATATGATTTAATTAATTTTAAATAAAGTATTACGCAGTTTAATAGTTTGATATATACCTATACTAGCTGACCCGCGCAACTTCGTCTGCGTAAATTTTATATATTAGATTATGCTTTTCACTGAACAACAAAACAGTCCCTTGGTGTAAAATCACAGTAATTATCACAAAGTCAAAAGAAAACAAAATCACACTTATATGAGTTCAGTAAAATATAGGTAAATATCAAACTGTTATACTTACTGCTTCATACTAGATTTTACTATAATCAAAATATATTTTTTACTTTCAATTTGTTTTATTGAACCTGTTATGATTTACCTAACTAAGATTGTGTTACCGACTGGATAAAAAGAAATAGATTTCATAAGAATATAATAATAATAATAACTTTTAATTTCGGACCAGTGCATCCATATTTTGTTAGTAACAAGATAAAACTTAAAAACTAGTGTTAGTATTATAAAACTTAATATTAATTATAAAAATATGCTGTCCGATGATACGCTAAGCAACTTCAAAGTTTATTTGAGTGCATGTAGTTGCACCCATCGTTTGAGCAGCGGAGAGTCCCATCGGTCAGCCATAGCAATAGCATTGGTCAGTATAGCAATATGACGAATCGCAGAATCAAAAATATATAATTATTTGAACTCTATGATTCGTCTCATGGGCCGAAAGAATTGTGGGACGAAACAGCGAACGAGTCCTAAAAATGACCAAGTGTGCGTAGGACTAAAGTAGTGTTGCCCAAATTCAGTCTTGGTCTTGCAGTCTTGGTCTTGTTCTTGCGTTTTTGCAAGACCAAGACCAAGAACAAGACCGCGTATTTTTAGCAAGACCAAGACCAAGACTGACCGTGCAAGACTTGAGCAAGAACAAGACATAGCCTGCAAGACTCTTGCGTCTTGCAGCTAGGACTTAGCGCTATTTCACTGAGTAGTTAGGTGTAACAGTTCGGTGTATAGGTAGGTACGCTTAGGAATTCTATGAGACGCAAAAAACTGTATCAAAGAATATGAAAAACTGGACCTATGCGCATTACGACTAATACCATAAACATAGCGAATAAAAAAATATCTATTAAAATCAAACTGAGTGCATGCATAGTTATGTTTTAACCATCGGCACTTTGATAATGCGGCATCAAAGGTTTTGTACTTACTTCTCAAAGAAATTTGCCGCTTTTCGGAAGTACATGGTTATGATACACGCGCCGGCGGCTTCTTTTGAAATCTAAAACAATCGTTGCCGCCACGCCGAAATCATAACATTTGACACTATTTGATTGCCGCCATAGGGCGAAGGTATACTCATGCAAAATAATTTCCTAGTAGAGTACCTACAGGTGTTCCAAAGAATAAATAAGTTTCAGAGTGCTTAGAATGAAAATGAATACATTATACTGATCACGCAAGTAGTATTATGATTAGGATAAAATGGTAAGGATAGGTAGTAGATGTCATATTAATTCATTCTAGTAAGTATATATTATAATATTGATTACTTATATGGTTTTAAACTAATTACTTAGGTACTATTATTGTACATTTAGTCATTATATTTCTTAAGTTTTTACAAGAAAAAATAGCAAAAAAGTGTTCAAATATCACCCGTTTAATAAATATTGTAGCCACTTTTAAATATACTTGAAACGTGTAAAAAAATTCTACAAAACTAATAAAATAATATAAAAAGCGTAGGTACTTACCTACTAATAAAATAAAAAGCCTGCGATAAGAGTTTTGTATTACTTACCAGCCCGAATATCTCTGAGAGAGATGATGAGAGTAAGTATTTACTAGCTGTGCCCGCGACTTCGTCCACGAGGAATAGTAACTTTGGAGGTATAGTGACGTTCAGGACTTATTTATTTATTTTAAAACTTCTGTCATCAAACATACAAACGAACTCTTCAGCTTTATAATATTAGTATAGATGTACGCCAAAACATTCACTTATATGTAAAGAATAGTGATTGGCACTAATTCTATTTTATTCACGCGTCGCGTCTGTACAAGTAGGTACTTAATATTTAGTGTGTGTTTGTACGCCGCACGCGGCATTGTTTGATTTGCGGCGGCATCCTTTTCATAGAGCCGGCACGTGGCGAGGCGGCGCGGTAAAGCAAGGAAACGTACTATAAATAAAGGAATTATTTTAATTCCAGTCATTTCCAATTGAGCTGTGCTTCGAGTCTAACTTGATAATTGTTTTTACTAATTCTCGTTGTTTTCTAAAAACGTATCACGTGTACAATTTAATATGAGTGACGAAGATTCAAATTATTCTAGTCCGAGTAACGAGAGTTTGAGTCACAGATCTAAAAGACCCAAAAGCAAATTTGAGGAGTTTTTCGAAATAATTCATGCATCCCAAACTGCCTTCTGTAAATTGTGCCAACATAAAAAGATTGAAATAAAAATGAAAAACAGAAACACTTCAGGCTTAAGGAAACATCTAATATCTTTCCACAAAAAGGAATCAGAAATATTTCTTCCTGTTAAACCAAAATTAAGTGGAGATATCACAAGCTTTTTAGTAACCGCTGGAAGTGGACAGGTAAGAATATTTTTTTAACAGTTAAAAGAATTTTAACTCCGCGTAGCTATTCATGCGATACTTTCAAAAACGCCATTAACTTACGTAAGTATTTTTGAGTTAGTGGTGTTTTCACAGTTTTCATCTAGGGGTGCGACATATTAAGTATGTAATTATCGTCTTAAATATTTTTTATAAACACCCATATTTTCAGTTAATCGGCCAGTAACAACTAAGTACTTTATTTTGGTAAATTACAGTACAGTGCAACCTTAATATAACAAATATCAATTTAACGATTTTCTCGATTTAACAACAACAAACCTCCTCCTCTTATACGCTCAAACCTAATAACACAAGATTTATTGTTTTGTTTCAGTCGGAAAACAGCAGTGACAACATCACGACAGCTACAGTTGATTGGGTGGTGAAAAAATATCTTCCCTTCTCATTTTTCGATGACGAAGCTACACAAGTATATTTTCGACGTATTTGCCCTAATATGGTGTTTCCTAAAAGGTCTACACTTAGAAGGAAAGTCAAAGAGCGATTTGAAGAGCTCCAATTGAATCTCAAGGAACGACTTCAACAATTATCATCTAAAATGTCTTTTACCATTGATGGGTGGACGTCAATTGCTGGTAGGAGTTACTACGGGGTTACTATTCATTATATAGACAACGCATGGAAGTATCAATCTGTAGTTCTTGATTTTATACCATCACGCGGTCGACATACTGGGGAAGATATTGCAACGATTTTCCATGAATGTTTATTGGAATATGGCATAATTGATAAAATACAAGGTATCACGGTCGACAACGCAACTGCAAATACCAAATTCATGTATGAACTGGGCAAACAGCTGCCGCCACACTTTGATTCAGACAATCAACATTTCCGGTGCTTTGCTCACATTTTAAACCTTGGTGTACAAGATTTATTAAAGACCTTAGCATTACACTGTGAGTCTGACACTAACGCGCAAGATCAGCAGTACGAAGACTATGCAGACGAAACTGAGGATGAGGAAGATGAAGAATCTGCACCAAATATTGCTGACTCGCGTACATCTGTAACAAAGTTACGCAGTATTTCCAGTAAAATAAAAAGAAGTGAGATAGTGAAGAAGAAGTTTCAGTCTGCTTGTGAAGCAGCTGGCGTGCCATCAAATCTAAATGCCATTCTTGACTGTCCAACGAGATGGAATTCCACACATGATATGATTGGATTTGGTTTAAAAGTGAGAGCGGGCATTGACATATTGTGCAGTTCTGTCACCGAATTAAATGATTTTCAAATCACAGCTAATGAATGGCAGGTACTCGAAAAATTACATAAATTTCTAATAAACTTTAAACTTTTAAGTACAAAACTTGGTGGAGACAAATATGTTACATTACCGCTAGTCATTGTATCATTCAATCTCTTGCTAGATAAAATTGAATCCATGGTAAAACAGTTAGATGAGAAACCTAATCGATCTGAAGTGGATGAAAGGCTCATTCTAGCTTTCCAAGCAGCTCGAGACAAAATGCTTAAACATTACAAGAAGAGCAACTGGATTTATTGTACTTCTTTAATTTTAGACCCAAGGCATAAGGCTCAGACTTTTGACCTGACAATGTGGGGGAAGCAACTTAAAACAGAAAGTCTGCGCAAGTTCAATGAACTTTATGAAGAATATAAAAGTCTACACTCACTGAACAAATCTCTGGAATTACCAGAAAAAGAAAATAAAGTATGTGATGAAGATGAAGACGTAATAGACTTTGATAAACTCTATGAATGTCCCTCGACGTCATCTGGATCTTGTCTTCAAGGCTTAGTGATAGACGAGTTGGAGGAGTACCTGAGAAAACCAAGAACTGCCAGCTCGGAAGACATTTTAGATTGGTGGAGGACGCATGAGACAGAGTATCCGATTTTATCGAAAATGGCCCGTGATTTTCTCTCAATACCTGCAACTTCAGTACCTGCTGAGAGGTTATTTTCTAAAGCATCATTAGTAATTAGAAAACATAGAAATAGGTTAAGTGATGAGTCAGCCAGATGGTTACTTTGTATTAATTCTTGGTCAAAAAAAATTATATAAAGTATCATAACCTAATGATAAAGCTGTTGATTTGTGTTGTATTTTATTTTTTATTCAAATAAATGATAAATCGTAAACTCTTTTATTAAATTTCTTATAAGTTGAGGGTTCAATCTCTTTCTAGACAGATAAGTATTGTTCTTTAAAATACAGTCAAGTTATTGTAATTAATTTGTTTTTTTACATGTTTTAGCAAATGTAAGCTTATAAATCATAAATGTTTATTAAGAAACAGTTACTTCCATGGAAAACGACATATAGGTCAGTTGATTTTTCGAATTTCTTATCAAATCTTCAGTTACTTATTAATCTGCTTGATCTTTACTATGGCTATGTTAATTCAAGCTCACAATGTTCCAATTCTAATACGTTTTTCTAAGATTTAAAGTAAACTTTAATAAATAGTAATAGACTAATAGGTAATTGCAAGACTTGCAAGACTCTTGCTGCAAGACCAAGACCAAGACCAAGACTGGGAGCGCAAGACCAAGACCAAGACCAAGACCAGGTGTATTGGCGCAAGACCAAGACCAAGACTGGCTAAGTCTCGTCTTGTTCTTGCATTTGGGCAACACTAGACTAAAGCCTTGCTTACGATTGGTATAATTTCCGGATTTGATTTAGAGTTCTATGCCGTTTTATCGTGTTTTTTAGACGAATGCCCGACGTGCTATTCCTTCAAAGGATCGTGAGAGGTTTGTTCTATCCCGATCTTTTGGAACGAGTTGGTGTGTCTCTATCTTAAGTGCTCGGCGTAAGTGGAAACTGACATTGTACCTAGCGGACTAATTTAGGATCACAATGTCCCATTGTGTAGAATTACATCTACATAAAATAAATTCTGTACCTGCACAACTCAGAGACAAACTAGTCCATCAAAAACAAAAATAGGTTTTATTTAAATAAAAATAGTGACTATATTTCCCTCTAGTCCCTTAATAACCTGAAGAGTTTGTTTGTTCGTTTGTTTAGACGCGGTAATCTCAAGAACTACTGATCCGAATTAAAAAAATCTTTCACTGTTGGATAGCCCATTTATCAAGGAAGGCTATAGCTAAGGCTTTTATTTTTTGTACGCTATGGACTGTTTGTTCGAAATAAAGATATATTATTATTATTATTATTATTATTATAGGCTATATAACATCACGCTATGACCAATAGGAGCGGATCAGCAATGAAAAATGTTGCAAAAACAGGGAATATTGATACAGACGAAGTTGCACGGGACAGCTAGTGGGTATACTACGAGTATATAATATCTCCTGCGTAGTCTCTGAAACCCTTGAGACCCATGACCTGTACCCCTGGCTATACCCCTGGTGGTACGGTAGAAGTGGGGCGATATTATAGTGCACAAGTGTATGCGCAGACACAGATGCACTCTCTATTATCTCACTGTAATAGTTCAGTGGGACGGAAATCCGACACAATCGTGAGAGTTTAAGCGCAGGACCGACGGCTTTACGTGGTCCCCAAGGCAAGTAGGGATGTGAGAATGTTCGAAAACATTCAAACATCTGTGGGCCGACAATGATAACGTTCCTTAACCTCGCACATATCTCGATCTACTTGGTAGGTACTCTATCTAAGATCATTCGCGAATTAGTCTGTCAATCCCAATTAAGCTTGTGGTCAAGCCAAACGTGCCCACAATAGTGAATCAGCGCCTAACTGAGTGCATGACACAGTATCATGGGTACATGATCACCCTCGAATATGACCACACTCTCTCTGTTAGGGAAGCTACACACATATGCGGGTCGGCACATTAATTGAACAAAGCTACTACTAAGTACAACATGTTCGGCTACAAGTAGTTCGTACGAGTTCGGCACAGCCGAGCGGCCTTTTAGGGTTCCTAGCTAAAATGACAAAACGGAACCCTTATGGTTTCGCCATGTCCTTCCGTCCCGTCCGTCCGTCCATCGGCAGCTTAGCTCAGAGACTGTTAGTGCTAGAAGGCTGTAATTTTGCATGGATACACATATTAGTTTTTTTTTTTATAAAGATAACTAGCAATGTGGGATTGTGGTCCCACATTACTAGCAATCCTGTTAACCCCTCCAGCTAAGCTCAATGGCTTGTGTTAGGAGTGGGTTCACGCCGGTAGTATAATGGGCAGGATTCGAACCCACGTCCTCACGATTGCGAGACCGTTGCCTTAGCCATTAGGCTACCGCCGCTTCATACTTACTCCGACTAAGTGATAGAATAAATTTTGAAAACATTTTTTTGAGGGTACCTTCCCGTCCTTTGGTCTATTAAAAACGCTTAGGGGTTGTGAAGAAATTTTTAGATTTATGGATCCGTTTGTGAAATATTAAGCTTTAAACTGCAAATTTTTCTTAGAGTCAAGATCCCCCCCCCCCCCCAATCACGGTAAATAGTACGCTATATAGTGAAATAATAAGGAAAACTATCATAGATAAGTAGGCCTTACAAGTTTACGAGTAACAGCTGATCAAATGAGAAGTAACAAAATTTTCGTACAAATTTCATTGAAAATTATCATACTTAAGGTATAACGTAGTAAGTATGAAACAAAAACAATAGAAAACCCACTTTTTATGCCGCATTACTCGGATGGGGGGGGGGGGGGGACTACGGAACCATACATTTTTTTTTCTAAGACCACTCCCGCTGTAGTGTACAAGCCCTGTGTAGCGAGGAACATAACAAACATACAAGTGACGGACACAAATTACACCCAGATTGGGAACAACAACTTGTGGGTCACACAAAGTGGTATCCCGTGCAGGACGACCCATGACCTCTTGCGTAGCAGTCGGACACACGACACACTCCCATCGCACCGGCCCTACATGCACTTACCCGGTTTTTCCCAAACGTTCCTCCACATATACGGCTCATGGCGGTTTATATGGATGAACGTTGATGAATGATGTCGGCATGCGTGTAGCAACTCTTTTACACAATGTAACGATAAATTAAAGAAAATTATATCTTACAAGCTGCTTGTATCCTCAAACACTCATGAAAAGTATTTTAAGTGGATAATTAAATCTATCTTGCAAGTACTTACCTACATTTTATAACACATTGTTCACATGTTCCGGTTGGATGGTAATTAAACAGAGAAACAATAGTACATGATTATGTAATAGATCATTGTTTCTATGAATTATAACGATTTTTAATCTAGAATTGAAGTGAAACAAAGCATGTGGAAACCCTAGCAGGGTCCTTATTCACTATATTTATTTGGCTGTCGAGAAAAGGCCATGCGAACTGGCGGTATAGAGCTGCGCTTAGAAAAGCATCAACGCGAAGGACCCAGGTCGTACTTCTTCAGTTGATAAATAGGTGATAAAGACCTAGAGTTCATCGGTATCGATCTATTCCACTATGGCTATATCTCATGAACTGTGATAGTTAGACAGTTGAGGTTTTCACAGATGATGTGTTTCTGTTGCCGCTATAATAATAAATACTAAAAAACAGAATAAAACAAATATTTAAGGGGACTACCATTCACCAAACGTGATTTGTTTTTTTTTGCTCGTTTATGCTTGATACTGATAACGGCAGCAGTTAGACGCTTAAAATACAATATACAGAATAATTAGTTATATATTCACTTTAAAAATAAATAATAAAATTAATATTTAACGGGGTCTCCCATACATTTTTTAAAGATAATGGTACGGAACCCATAGTGCGCCAGTCCGTCTCGCACTTGGCCGGTTATGTAGACAGTAGCCAGTATGAACTGTTCTTTGTTTATGGGTAATTTATATAGCGTGTTATAACAATTAAATGCCTATTCCACCTTCAGCGCATTATAATTTTATCTTTATTATAATTCTTCTGTACGTGTGTATGTCACTGAATTTTTCCTAAACGGCTAGACTGATATTAATGTTTTTTTTGTGTGTTTTAGTGGATTCGAGAATGGTTTAGATTCACAATTGAATTACAACAAAAATGAGGTGCTACGAAGTTCGCCGGGACAGCTAGTGTATACTAATATTTTAAAGAGGAAAGATTTGATTGTTTGTTTGTATTGAATAGGCTCCGAAACTACTGAACGTATTTGAAAAATTCTTTCATCGTTGTGAAGCTACACTAACCCCGGGTGACAAAGGCTTTTTTATCCCTGTATTCTCACGGGAACGGGAACTACGCGGGTGAAACCGCGAGGCGTTCGCTAGTGTATTATGAAAACGCTTTGAGATTTGCCGTCATGGAAATAATGTGATATACCTAATTAGAAAAAAAACGATAAAATGTTATCTTTTCAAAAACAAAGCTTACAGGACCACCTTGCAAAGATTTAACTAACTAAATCGGCCTCTTGTATAGGCTAGTGTTGTCGTGATTAAAGATTTCGGTTTAGTAACATGGTCCGATCACCCCCTGCAAGGATTCGACTAAATCTAATCGGCAATAATTAAACATTTTGAAGTTGGTACCTAAACATAAAAGTACCTACATTTCCTGGCTTGTTTAATTATTTTTGATGTTGTACCTACCTACCTATATTATTTTTTGCTTTTTAGTTACCTTATATTTATTTTTTTGTATTATGTGCAAGAATCTATACTAATATTATAAAGCGGAAGAGTTTGTTTGTTTCTTTGTTTAAACGCGCTATTCTCAGGAACTACTGGTCCGATTTGAAAAAAATATTTTTTGTTGGATAGCCCATTTATCGAGGAAGGCTATAGGCTATATACCATCGCGCTACGACTAATAGGAGCGGAGCAGCGACGAGAAATGTTGCAAAACGGGGAAATTTACGCATACGAAGTTGCGCGGGACAGTTAGTAATAAAATAAAATGATATATTTTCGAAAAAGCCATCTCTTAAACTTTTAAATTTATAATTTTAAGTAGGATTACGCGTCATTATACTCTCTTCCTGGCGACGCGACCTGATAAGTGACGTATACGAATAATGACGTCATTATTTTACCTACAACTCATTGTAATAATCTACTTAAATCTACCCACATCTTGATTATAATATAATTCTGTTAACGTACATTACAGTAATAGGGAAATACCTGTGTTATTGAGGTAAACGACTTATATTTAGGACATTTTAAACGGACTGTCGATAAAATCTCTTTGATATTGTAGTAATGTAGGTAATTTTATTATGATGCAGGTGAATCCCTACAAAGTATACCCAGACTCGAAACAACACGCCCAACCTCACGTAAGAAGTCTCTTTTCCACATCTCATTGTCACGAACAAATTATGGTAAAAACACATTCATAAAAAGATCTTGTCGCTTATTTAATTCCACTTAAAGCAGATGATGGGTTGGATATCCTTCACCTCTCTTTACCTAAATTTCTAGATGCTATCAAAAGTATTTACCTACCATTATTATTTGAATAATAAGTTGGTGTACTCAATTTAAGTAACTTGTTTGTGATACCATGTCTATTATTAACTGTACTACAATGTGTGCTAATATTAAAGTAAGTTACTTATGTATATAACATGTATTGTTAGTCTGAGGAAACTCTTTATAGATTATATAAAAACTTATTATTTAAACTATTATACTGTAATGCATCTGTCTGTTTCCCAAATAAATAAATAAATAAACACTTTGTAGTGTCATAAAGTCGAGTCATGAGTTGACACAAAGTGTACCCGTTTGGGAATCGAACCCACGACCTCTTTACCAGTTAGGGTCACTAACCATTAGACCAACAGGTCAGTTTATACATCAGAATGGTAGGTAAAGAAAGAAAAATATTAATATTTGGGCACGGTATTTAGGAGATGCAATATACACATTAAGATTATACATCTAAGTAATTTGACTGCCTCTGTGGCGCGGTGGGAGTGTGTCCGACTGCTACGCAAGAGGTCGTGGATTCGATTCCCACACGGGACACCACGTTGTGTGATCCACAAATTGTTGTTCCGCGTCTGGGTGTAATTTGTGTCCGTGACTTGTATGTTTGTAATGTCCCTCGCTACACAGGGCTTGTACATTACTGCGGGAGTCGTCTTTAAAAAAAAATGTAGGGTTCGGCCCACACCTGTTTGAACGTTTTCGAACATTGTCACAACCCTACTTGCCTCAGAGAGCACATTAAGCCGACGGTTCTGCGCCTAAACTCCCACGATCTGCGGGAGTCGTTTTTTAAAAAAGAAAGAGAAAGAGAATTAACTTATAGTAAAGGATTAATATCAAGTTATTGAAATTACAGGTACATAGACAATAGAAAAGATGTTAACTTATTGTGTCAATTAAATGGGTCATTTATCATCGCATTTATGCCAACGTCTTATTTCCTTATTACGTATCTAAACGCTTTACGTGATCTAGTTATTACTACAAAAAGCGTTTGAAAAAAAATCTATAACAATGAAATGTTATACAATGTGTAATAGATAGGTATTGTCAAATTTTAACCCGCGAATAATGTATGTTGTTAGCATTGCCTGGCCTATTGGTCTAGTGGTTAGTGACCCTAACTGCTAAGCCGGGGGTCGTGGGGTCGATCCCTACCCAGGATAAAACTTTCTGTGATGAGCACGATGGTTTATTCTGTGTCTAGGTGTTATTTATCTATAATATGTATGTATTTAGAAAGATATAAGTATGTATATCAGTTGTCTGGTTTCCATAGAACAAGCTCTTCTTATTTTGCATCAAATAGCGTTGTGCGAGTTGTCCCAAGATATTATTACATTATTATTGCACCTATCATGGTGCCATAGCCGCACTATTATTACATAGTTATAGTATAGTCTTTTTGACAAATTTCAGTAGCGAAAGGCATAATAAACCAGTTTAGAATATTATGCCACTCCTGGTACGAAATTCGATTACATTATTATGGCATAGAATTTTTAAGTCATACTTTTTCTAATTGATAACTTTTTATTCATAAGTAAATAAACGAATGAAAAAATAATATTTTAAAATGTTAGGGTAGTACCTACCTCGACTCTTTACCCTTTTGGTCAAATTATGCACTCAGTAATATGGGTACATATCAATCCTTGAATATGACCATACTTTTCTGTAACACGTTGTATACGAGATCCTCAATATTAATAATAATAATAAATAATGACAGCCTCTGTGGCGCGGTGGGAGTGTATCCGACTGCTACGCAAGAGGTCGTGGGTTCGATCCCCACCCAGGATAAAACTTTGTGTGATGAGCACGATGGTTTATTCTGTGTCTGGGTGTTATTTATCTATAATATGTATGTATTTAGAAATATATAAGTATGTTTATCAGCTGTCTGGTTTCCATAGTACAAGCTCTGCTTAGAGCTTAGTTTGGGATCAGATAGCATTGTGTGAGTTGTCCCAAGATATTATTATTATTAATATTCCAAACTTATCAGGGCGTCTATCGCCCCCGTTTGCCCTAAGCTGCAAAGCAAGTCTACCTAGCCCACAACGTTCGTATACTCTTGTGGTACTATTTACTAAGAAACTATCACACTTTCAGGTTTGGGCTTTGATATAGTAATTTAAGTTTATGTCCAGATGTGTTATCTATTAAAGAAATTTCATATAAACACATTTTTTTTTAAACAAATGTCTTAAAAATTATTACTTGGTAGAAAACTTCTTCAGCCCTCCTGAAGCATCGCTTTTTGCTAGAGGTAAATTCAGTGCCACTTGTCGCGAGAAACGGATAAGGGAATTCGTGGAATGGGTTGATAATGGTAGAGGAATAAACATAATAAATTTAATAAATTGTATTGTTGTGAGATAAATTGTAAACAAACACCCCTATGACGTTTTTAATGACGTCGTCGTTTATAAAAGGAAGTTAGCGTAAACAGAACGAGATTATAATCGAATGCATGACATGACATGAATGTTGCTTGTTTTCTTGCGATTTGTGAAGAGTGTAGGTAATGCAATCATAAACTATATAATTCTATAAATGCATACATTGGATTTTTTAGGACAATGAAACTAATTAAGTGCCTAGTTTTATTTTCTTGTCAAATACTAGCCGTTGAACGTAGTGTAGGACGCCCTCAGGCTAGGTGGAATGATGATTTACGCAAAACGGCTGGCAGGTGCTGGATGCTAGAAGCTGAAGATAGAACAAAGTGGCGTGCAATTGGAGAGGCCTATGTCCAGCAGTGGACTGCGATAGACTAGCCGTTGCCCGCGACTACGATCGCGTCAAAATTTTAAAAAAGAGTTATCCTATGGGAGTTCCCATAGGATAACTGTTTTTTCAAAATTTTTAAACACAATGTCGTCAAGATTCGTTGTTAACATTCATACATTCATTCATAGATTCAAACTTTCGCATTTATAATATTAGTATAGATTACCTACTGTTTAAATACTGACCTCTTTAAAGTGCTAATCTGCTGGATTGGCTACCCCGTACAAAGTCAGAGAAATTTCAAATGTCGAAACCTGTGAACTTTATGACACAATGACAAATATCCGCTGTTGTTTTCATTGATGTGGAGAACAGGACTGCGCCATAACCTAACAAAATTGAGTAGCTCTAGAAAGAGACAACGCTACTTTGTGGACAATACCTGTCAAAGGACGCACGAGATTTTTCTCATTTTCCCGCTCTGTAGTTAATTTTTACTTTTTAATTGAAAAGTATGGCGCAGTCCTGGTCTCTACATAAAAGCTAGCGGTAACCACCATAAATAAGATTCAAGGGCAAGTTCTTGAGGATAAACAAAATGATGGTTATTTTAATCTTATATTGTCTTTGGATCATAGCACTGAGAAATGGAAATTACCTTAGGTCTGTCACGCATGAAAATGTAACTTTGTCGCAACACCAACGTTTGCAATGAATAAAATAAAGACTGCACTACTAATTACTCACACATAGTGTTGCCCAAATGCAAGAACAAGACGAGACTAAGCCAGTCTTGGTCTTGGTCTTGCGCCAATACACCTGGTCTTGGTCTTGGTCTTGGTCTTGCGCTCCCAGTCTTGGTCTTGGTCTTGGTCTTGCAGCAAGAGTCTTGCAAGTCTTGCAATTACCTATTAGTCTATTACTATTTATTAAAGTTTACTTTAAATCTTAGAAAAACGTATTAGAATTGGAACATTGTGAGCTTGAATTAACATAGCCATAGTAAAGATCAAGCAGATTAATAAGTAACTGAAGATTTGATAAGAAATTCGAAAAATCAACTGACCTATATGTCGTTTTCCATGGAAGTAACTGTTTCTTAATAAACATTTATGATTTATAAGCTTACATTTGCTAAAACATGTAAAAAAACAAATTAATTACAATAACTTGACTGTATTTTAAAGAACAATACTTATCTGTCTAGAAAGAGATTGAACCCTCAACTTATAAGAAATTTAATAAAAGAGTTTACGATTTATCATTTATTTGAATAAAAAATAAAATACAACACAAATCAACAGCTTTATCATTAGGTTATGATACTTTATATAATTTTTTTTGACCAAGAATTAATACAAAGTAACCATCTGGCTGACTCATCACTTAACCTATTTCTATGTTTTCTAATTACTAATGATGCTTTAGAAAATAACCTCTCAGCAGGTACTGAAGTTGCAGGTATTGAGAGAAAATCACGGGCCATTTTCGATAAAATCGGATACTCTGTCTCATGCGTCCTCCACCAATCTAAAATGTCTTCCGAGCTGGCAGTTCTTGGTTTTCTCAGGTACTCCTCCAACTCGTCTATCACTAAGCCTTGAAGACAAGATCCAGATGACGTCGAGGGACATTCATAGAGTTTATCAAAGTCTATTACGTCTTCATCTTCATCACATACTTTATTTTCTTTTTCTGGTAATTCCAGAGATTTGTTCAGTGAGTGTAGACTTTTATATTCTTCATAAAGTTCATTGAACTTGCGCAGACTTTCTGTTTTAAGTTGCTTCCCCCACATTGTCAGGTCAAAAGTCTGAGCCTTATGCCTTGGGTCTAAAATTAAAGAAGTACAATAAATCCAGTTGCTCTTCTTGTAATGTTTAAGCATTTTGTCTCGAGCTGCTTGGAAAGCTAGAATGAGCCTTTCATCCACTTCAGATCGATTAGGTTTCTCATCTAACTGTTTTACCATGGATTCAATTTTATCTAGCAAGAGATTGAATGATACAATGACTAGCGGTAATGTAACATATTTGTCTCCACCAAGTTTTGTACTTAAAAGTTTAAAGTTTATTAGAAATTTATGTAATTTTTCGAGTACCTGCCATTCATTAGCTGTGATTTGAAAATCATTTAATTCGGTGACAGAACTGCACAATATGTCAATGCCCGCTCTCACTTTTAAACCAAATCCAATCATATCATGTGTGGAATTCCATCTCGTTGGACAGTCAAGAATGGCATTTAGATTTGATGGCACGCCAGCTGCTTCACAAGCAGACTGAAACTTCTTCTTCACTATCTCACTTCTTTTTATTTTACTGGAAATACTGCGTAACTTTGTTACAGATGTACGCGAGTCAGCAATATTTGGTGCAGATTCTTCATCTTCCTCATCCTCAGTTTCGTCTGCATAGTCTTCGTACTGCTGATCTTGCGCGTTAGTGTCAGACTCACAGTGTAATGCTAAGGTCTTTAATAAATCTTGTACACCAAGGTTTAAAATGTGAGCAAAGCACCGGAAATGTTGATTGTCTGAATCAAAGTGTGGCGGCAGCTGTTTGCCCAGTTCATACATGAATTTGGTATTTGCAGTTGCGTTGTCGACCGTGATACCTTGTATTTTATCAATTATGCCATATTCCAATAAACATTCATGGAAAATCGTTGCAATATCTTCCCCAGTATGTCGACCGCGTGATGGTATAAAATCAAGAACTACAGATTGATACTTCCATGCGTTGTCTATATAATGAATAGTAACCCCGTAGTAACTCCTACCAGCAATTGACGTCCACCCATCAATGGTAAAAGACATTTTAGATGATAATTGTTGAAGTCGTTCCTTGAGATTCAATTGGAGCTCTTCAAATCGCTCTTTGACTTTCCTTCTAAGTGTAGACCTTTTAGGAAACACCATATTAGGGCAAATACGTCGAAAATATACTTGTGTAGCTTCGTCATCGAAAAATGAGAAGGGAAGATATTTTTTCACCACCCAATCAACTGTAGCTGTCGTGATGTTGTCACTGCTGTTTTCCGACTGAAACAAAACAATAAATCTTGTGTTATTAGGTTTGAGCGTATAAGAGGAGGAGGTTTGTTGTTGTTAAATCGAGAAAATCGTTAAATTGATATTTGTTATATTAAGGTTGCACTGTACTGTAATTTACCAAAATAAAGTACTTAGTTGTTACTGGCCGATTAACTGAAAATATGGGTGTTTATAAAAAATATTTAAGACGATAATTACATACTTAATATGTCGCACCCCTAGATGAAAACTGTGAAAACACCACTAACTCAAAAATACTTACGTAAGTTAATGGCGTTTTTGAAAGTATCGCATGAATAGCTACGCGGAGTTAAAATTCTTTTAACTGTTAAAAAAATATTCTTACCTGTCCACTTCCAGCGGTTACTAAAAAGCTTGTGATATCTCCACTTAATTTTGGTTTAACAGGAAGAAATATTTCTGATTCCTTTTTGTGGAAAGATATTAGATGTTTCCTTAAGCCTGAAGTGTTTCTGTTTTTCATTTTTATTTCAATCTTTTTATGTTGGCACAATTTACAGAAGGCAGTTTGGGATGCATGAATTATTTCGAAAAACTCCTCAAATTTGCTTTTGGGTCTTTTAGATCTGTGACTCAAACTCTCGTTACTCGGACTAGAATAATTTGAATCTTCGTCACTCATATTAAATTGTACACGTGATACGTTTTTAGAAAACAACGAGAATTAGTAAAAACAATTATCAAGTTAGACTCGAAGCACAGCTCAATTGGAAATGACTGGAATTAAAATAATTCCTTTATTTATAGTACGTTTCCTTGCTTTACCGCGCCGCCTCGCCACGTGCCGGCTCTATGAAAAGGATGCCGCCGCAAATCAAACAATGCCGCGTGCGGCGTACAAACACACACTAAATATTACCTACTTGTACAGACGCGACGCGTGAATAAAATAGAATTAGTGCCAATCACTATTCTTTACATATAAGTGAATGTTTTGGCGTACATCTATACTAATATTATAAAGCTGAAGAGTTCGTTTGTATGTTTGATGACAGAAGTTTTAAAATAAATAAATAAGTCCTGAACGTCACTATACCTCCAAAGTTACTATTCCTCGTGGACGAAGTCGCGGGCACAGCTAGTAAATACTTACTCTCATCATCTCTCTCAGAGATATTCGGGCTGGTAAGTAATACAAAACTCTTATCGCAGGCTTTTTATTTTATTAGTAGGTAAGTACCTACGCTTTTTATATTATTTTATTAGTTTTGTAGAATTTTTTTACACGTTTCAAGTATATTTAAAAGTGGCTACAATATTTATTAAACGGGTGATATTTGAACACTTTTTTGCTATTTTTTCTTGTAAAAACTTAAGAAATATAATGACTAAATGTACAATAATAGTACCTAAGTAATTAGTTTAAAACCATATAAGTAATCAATATTATAATATATACTTACTAGAATGAATTAATATGACATCTACTACCTATCCTTACCATTTTATCCTAATCATAATACTACTTGCGTGATCAGTATAATGTATTCATTTTCATTCTAAGCACTCTGAAACTTATTTATTCTTTGGAACACCTGTAGGTACTCTACTAGGAAATTATTTTGCATGAGTATACCTTCGCCCTATGGCGGCAATCAAATAGTGTCAAATGTTATGATTTCGGCGTGGCGGCAACGATTGTTTTAGATTTCAAAAGAAGCCGCCGGCGCGTGTATCATAACCATGTACTTCCGAAAAGCGGCAAATTTCTTTGAGAAGTAAGTACAAAACCTTTGATGCCGCATTATCAAAGTGCCGATGGTTAAAACATAACTATGCATGCACTCAGTTTGATTTTAATAGATATTTTTTTATTCGCTATGTTTATGGTATTAGTCGTAATGCGCATAGGTCCAGTTTTTCATATTCTTTGATACAGTTTTTTGCGTCTCATAGAATTCCTAAGCGTACCTACCTATACACCGAACTGTTACACCTAACTACTCAGTGAAATAGCGCTAAGTCCTAGCTGCAAGACGCAAGAGTCTTGCAGGCTATGTCTTGTTCTTGCTCAAGTCTTGCACGGTCAGTCTTGGTCTTGGTCTTGCTAAAAATACGCGGTCTTGTTCTTGGTCTTGGTCTTGCAAAAACGCAAGAACAAGACCAAGACTGCAAGACCAAGACTGAATTTGGGCAACACTACTCACACATTTGACCACTATAGTATCTGGTTTTCAAATTCTTTCCTTGCATGATACAAATTAATTGGCAGTATCACAGCTCTTCCTGCATGACTATCTTTTAAAATACAAACCGATTAATAATTGCCATAAACATAATGGATACATGACATGCAATCTCATTAAAAATACATTACACACATCTTGTGACAAGGTTTAATGGTGGTTTCACATGCGTTCAAAGCGACATCCAACGGGCACGAAAACGAGTGCGAGCGTTTGAATAGGGGTGAATGTGTTAGCTGCAGTACGGCTGTTATGGTCATATTATGACTAAAAGCCCCTAACGGCCGTTTTTAATAATCTATCTATCGATGGATTTAGCGACTAGAGATAGAATTTTGACCATCAATCAATCAATTAAAATTTTATTTGTAAAACATGTCTCACGTCTTAAAAAACTAAACATAATGCGCCATGATTTGTCATAAGACATACAAATATAGTTTTTAGTAGTACAATACAACCATTATTATTATTATACAAAATTAATAAATAAAAAAGATAAATTAGATATATGACATTAGATGAATTAATTACCAAAAAATTAGATTACAAATTCAATCAATTACAATAAAATTAAGCCTATTTATTAAATTTAAATGTCATTCAAGAAATCGTCTACAGAATAATAACATTTATCACTTAAGAGTTTATTTAATGTTTTTTTAAATTCTATCAAAGGCCTAGTGCTTTCTTGCATCAGGTACTCTATTGAAAATTTTCGGTGCTATGCCAAAGAAACTTTTTTGCATCAGTACAGTTTTACAATTAATATTACTTAACTTGCCAATGTATTAAGCTCTTACTGGACCCCGTCGTACATCAGATACCTTAGTGAATAAGTTAGGGTTCTTTTTTATGAAAAGAGCCGTTTCCAATATGTATAATGATGGCAGAGTTAAGAGATTTAGGGATTTAAAGTACGGTATACAGCTATTTCTTATGGAGCTTAAGTCAAAAAATATATCTTTAAGTAGCCAAATCGATTGATAGAAACAATATTGAAAACAGCCGTAAATAAATAAAGATAATGCTCGGATGTTTGTGAACAAATTTTTTTGTACCACCGACCCGTGTCGGACTACTTGCCACGCGTCTAAACGCACCATTATAAGAAGTATCATGGAATTTTGTTAAGACAAATGTTTTGTCATATTGATGGATGGTATCGTATCATGTCTTGTAAAGTAGCATTATTAGCTTCTCATTAAGAGTGAGTAAACATGATATCGGAAATACGAGTATTTTTCATGAAGTAATCCAAAGTAATATAAAAAATGTGACGGTAACTCTATCGGTCTGCCTGTCTGTTACGTTTTCACGTTTAAACCGCTGAACCGATTTAGATGAAATTTAGTATGGCGATAGACTGATCCCGAGGAAGGACATAGGATAGCTTATGTCGCAATAACCGACTTCAAAACGAGCGGAGCCGCGGGCAAAAGTTAGTATGGAATAATTTGTAAACACCGTGCAATTAATGTAGTTTGAATAATTTATTTTATTTATTTATTGATAAAAAAAAAACCTACACTAATGGAACTAATAGTATAATACGATTTTGTAAAAACAACATTATTAAGTGTAATTGATTATTGACAAGTACTAAGGTAATTACTAATTACAGTACAACTGCATATTATTATGTATATTATTATGTATTTAATAATTTATAACATTATTAATTAAAAGAATAATAATTAACTTATTCTTCTTATGAAACTGTCAGCTGTTGTCCTTGTAAGCTTTATCTTCCTTGTTTATATGTTTTAAAACGTAATATTTCGAAACAATTGCAAATGACCATCATTTTGCATTTGATTTCTTAAAATATTCAGTTTTTTGATTATCGATTGGTGGCTTCTAACTAGCTAGAAGCCATCAATCGAACCTACCTTAGCAACATCGATGACGATAGGTCAAAATGAAATACTTTTAATAGATTACTACTTTAACAAACTATAATGGGTCAGTTACCTAAAACGGGATTTTATTAACTTTATTATAAAAACCGGGCAAGTGCAAGTCGGGCGATGCATCATGGGTTCCGTAGCTATCCAGCACAATAATGCGGTATAAGAAGTGGGTTTTCTGTTGTTTTTGTTTCATATATACCTACAAGTAATTTTCAATGCCTAAAATTTTGTTACTTCTTACTTGGTCTGCTGTTACTCGTAAACTTGTAAAGCCTACTTAGCTATGATAGTTTTCTTATTTTTTTCACGTCTCCAATAACAACCATTTATCTGGCAGGGGCGGGACTTAACTTTAACAAAATAAAGCTTAATATTTCACCAACGGAACCCTAAATCGACAAAGGGTCTTAACAACCTCTAAATATTTTAAAATGCCTATCGAACCCTCACATGATGGGGTAGATCAGACAAAAATGACAATCTTAAAAAAAAAATCTCGCCACTTTACGTGTAGTGTGAACTTTTTTCAAGATTTTATTTTACCACTTTCGCGGCGTAACTATAACATACTTACCCATGCTAAATTACAACCTGTAAGTAGAAATATATCACGAATAGAAAGAGCAAAAGTAATCAAAGAACTTGTTACGCATACATAAGTAAATAGAGAAAGGTGGGATACTGCGGTTTTTATTATCTTTTATGTCAAGAGACAACTAGCTGGCTATTTCTCCCACTCTAGCTATAAAGGGGCGTCTAAACGAGCTATTTATTATGACAATTTGTGGCGGCAATGCTGTGGCCGGCAACATGGCCAATATTGATTTGATGGTTGCCGGACGATCGCTGAGCAATCAATTTTCCGCAACGTTGCCCGGTCAATTTTGTTGTTGTTTCATTCGCTCTCTATTTTATTGTTGCCGGGTTGTGTAACCCGTTTAGGTGACAGGATCATGCGCCATTCAATTGCAGACATATTGCCATTATTGGCTGAGCAATTAGTTGCCAATAGTGCCGCCACAAATTGCCGTAAAAAATGGCCCGCTTAGACGCCCCTTGATAATTCTATGACTAAGACGCCAAGACGGCTAATTGTCGACGTAGAGAGCAAACCAGTTGGGTCCTTTTTGCTCGCTGCGGTTTCAATTCGGCGCTGAGTAGCCGGCGCCGGCTACCGGAACGGACGAATGTTTAACGTATTACACTACACTAAATCAGGTACCCTAAACTCTTAAAAAGAGAGGTGTATTAAGAGTTAGGGCCCTAATTCTCTAACAAGTTTTCAAGGCCATCTCGGTTTGGGGCAGTGTAATAGCCGTTTTCAAGGTAGTGTAATAGCCGTTTAAGTCCTTGCTGGGTACCAGTTCACCGGCTACGGGCTACCTGGTGGCGCCCGGATTGCAACCGGAACGCTTGAAAAGGACCTTACACTTCCTATTTGAATTGCATGGATTGTATGACAGATGTACGGTCTACGAGCGCTATGCACGGTCTATGCTGTCAGATTATGTTACTACCGCATGCTCAGTGAACAACGTAATTATTTTAATTACTTGTTATAATAAAATATAAAGTAATATCACTAATTATAGTAATTACACTAACACATTTTATAGTAGGACACAGAGGGTTTAAGGTTCATTTCCGTGCATCGCGGCCGATCGCGAGTCGCGCGCGGCTTACGACAAGCGACTGACGCGCGCGGCCGATGCGACAATACTCAGAGTATGAGAATGTATGGTGCCGTTTCTGAGGTAAGTGACAGACGCGCGCGGCCGACGACTCTCGAAGGCTGCGCGCGCACTCTGAATATTGTCGCATCGGCCGCGAGCGTCAGACGCTTGTCGTAAGCCGCTCGCGGCTCGCGATCGGTTGCGATGCACGGAAATGAACCTTTAACGTCATAGATCTTCTGCGGATGCGAGGCCGTCCATCACACCAACAAGCAACATAGATAACCTATATATTGCAACGGCACACTATTATAAAAAGTCGTAAAAGTAGGAACGCATGATTTAATTATCACGAGCGAAAAAGAGAAAAATGTGATCCGCTGCCTTCATCTGTTAATGCCGGCGATGCGACACTGACATATAGGGTGCAGCTTTCTGAGCGCTTGTAACCTATCTACACCTTTTTACATAAAACATCATTGCCTTAAGGCATACCGTAAAATATCAGCAGTACCTACATACACAATATCCCGTAGAAATCATTTGTTCTTTCAAATGGTATCTTTTGACTGTTTTTTTAAAAGTAATTAAACATTTATTTTAAAATTTTTGAGTTGATAGCAATTTAGCCGATTTAACAGTTAATTTTCCCAAATGTCGAGTGTTTATCGTACACCACCGATTTATCATAGTTTACCGCCTGTACAAGAGAAAGGTCCCTGACTCAGTGACAACCATTTTTTTTTTTTTTTACGTATGCAAAAATCCCTTTTGATCCCACTCCTACGAGGGCACGTAGAAGAGGGTATGTCGGAGTCGAACCGACTAAAAATCACACGGTGTTCCTTCATAACAGCCTATGGCAGCAGATCGAGATATTTGCGAGGTTAACCAACGTTGCCACTGTTAGCCCATAGATGGCTGACCGTTTTCTATCATTGTCAAATACCTCCGTGCCTCGAAGAACACGTTGTACCGTCGGTCCTGCTTTTGAGGGATATCAGGTACCGGATTACCGTCCCATCGGTCTATGAGAGTGCACTTGTGTTTGCGCATACACTCGTACACTTTAATATATCCTGCGTAGTTGGCTAGTCTCTAATGAGGTTGGCCACAGCAACTGACATCAGTTAAGAGACCATTACAACAGATTGTGTTCTTAGCAATTGTTGGACATGGTGCTCGCAGTCACATTTTATCATCGCAACTCTCACCATCGTCAGCGAATTTATACTCACTCCTTAGAACTAATCACGAACGGTTCTAGAAGAACTTCATCACACATACAATCAGCCTGTGGAATGAACTACCTGCCGAGGTTTTCTAAAAAGACTGCAGCAGGGGCACTTAAAAAAACGCGTAAAAAGATTAAAACCAGGTCGTCAACGCGCAGGCGACACCTATGATAACGTCCGTATTCTACGTGTACTCTTCTAATTTTATTGACCTCTTTTTTTGCATCAGTCCTCTAATATGGTGTATAATGGTGGCAGCACCTTACCTGCATATACAGTTTATAAACAGAGAAACATTGTAAACATTGGCAATTTGAAAAGAGTGGCCACGAGTTTTTATTGCCTGTTCTTTTCTCGGACTGGTAATGCCTGTTCGCAAACAATAGGTAAACCTATTGTTTGCGAACAGGCATTACCAGTAAATGTAAAATCGACTTTTCACAAGTGTAGTATTTTGCTTCCTAAGTGAATAAATGATTTTTATTATTATTATTATTATTACGGCAACTGTTTATACCATCAGGCGGGCCGTAAGCTTGTTTGATTTGTTTGCTATGTTAAACTTGCTCAGATTACCGCCATTTCCATAACGTAACTATAAAAAAAAAATGTTCACAAATACAGTGCTACAAGGATCTTTTGGCGTGTGGCTGAAATCCGAACTAACGCCGCCATCTTATAAAGCGCCCTCATGTCAATGTCATCCGAGTGCCATTGGCCAGTATTGTTATTTCATTGATTGGCACGTCGCCGAAATCAGAACTAACACCGCCATCTTGTAAAGCGCCCTCATTAAAATGGCATCGCAGATGACTGTCAAGTCAAATCAGTATCTTTTTAAGAAACGTCAAAACGATGCTCGCCGTGCTAAAACATGAAATACAAAACAATGACGTCATTCTTTTGTATGGTCAAATCATGTAGTTTCAATGTTTGTTTTGATGTTTATAAACTCATGACAACGTAAAATTGTAGAGAAACATTGTATTTCAGAATATTTTTGCAAATGCTATTTCCTGTGTAGTGTAAAATAATTTATTGTTATTGTAGTCATCTACCCAATTGTTACGATAGTGACGTCAGTTTGCGATCTGTTATAAAAACAGCTATGAACTTTATTAGCTACGGAATACGTCATTACGTCATTATTACGGTAATACCAACAATATACCTACATAATTTAATACGTCTTACAATAATATTCCAAAAAAAACCTTTAGATTTGGGTAATCCCAAATTGTTGTATGAATAATAACTTTTTATAAATAACTGAGCTAAAAATAGTTTAATAGTGATCAATGACCTTCAAAATAAATGACTATAAACTTCATGCTATATTTAGCTGATAAAATTTCCTATCTGTTCTTAACTACTATTAAGACGTGAATACACTTGTCGAACTATGTGAAACTACTATGCGTTTCAAATGAGAAGATAATCGCGATCGCGACAACTTCACTCTGTACTTGTCAAAATTGTACCGCTAGCAACAAAAATTCCCAAGTCTGTTAAAGTACGTATATGTTTGGTAATGGAACGGACGTAATATTTATTTTCTTTGAACTATGTACCTAACATTTTTCTTTATTATAATAATAATAGTATTCTTTATTATTTAATAAACACCAAACAGAAATTACTAAATAGGCAAAATATAAGAATATTCCACACTTTTGTGGTCTTTCAGTAAGATGTGATATGTTTTTTTAACTAAAACATATCTTTAATAATAAATAGTAAAATACAGTGCTTATGCATAGTTCATTAGAGTAGATAGGTACTTCTGTGTTATAATAATGACACCTTTTTTCGAATCATTTTATTGCTGACCTTACGTTATATAATGAAGTTGCAGTCGTAATGCGAATCAAAATGTCATCATGACAGTTATCAACTAATTTGAAACGCTTAGTACATTTTAAAACATAGTATCGCAAAATACGTGCCTATACGTGACTGACATCAATAGTACTAGTACGTTAAACCGGCTACTGGCTAACAATAAGACTTTCATTTAATTTTGACATTTAGAAAATCATTTGCCAAATGCAAATGGAAATATTTACTTGTGTAACAAAAATAACAACAACGATTTGTTTGTCATAACTGTTGAAAAAGTTCACAAAACATTTGAAATTGCTGTGACATTGTACAGGGGTCGCCTACAGAACATTGATATCAACTAGAGTAGAAGGTGCAAGGGGGTGTGGCCCGCGTGTTAAGGTTTTGGTCAAACGGTCATATGCCTTGTTTGCACAATCGCGAGAACCTTTGACCAATATGTCCATCAAAACAAAATATAGATTGAATAGAAAGATATAAACCTTTCTATTCAATTTCTATATACATGTAGCTGATTTAAGAAACAGTGATTCTAGGCGGCGATATGTCAAATAGAAAAACCGGGTTGTTTTTGTTTCATATTTACAACGTTGTACCTACTTAATAATAATTTTCTATGGAATTTGTACTTCTCATTTCATCAGCTGTTATTCGTAAACTTGTAAAGCCTACTTAGCTGTCATAGTATTTTTTTTTACATACCCAACATCAACCATATAGCTGGAATGCAGGAGGGGGGGGGACAATTGACTCTAACAAAAATTTACACTTTAAAGCTTAATATTTCACAAACGGATCCCTAAATCTAAAAAAGATCTATCTAATGATACCCCACACGATGCGGTAGTTGAGAAAAAAATGAAATATGAGGTACCCTCAAAAAAATGTTTTTCAAGATTTTATGCATCATTTTGTAGTCGTAAGTAATATGTGTATCCATGCAAATTACAGCCTTCTAGCACTAACTGTCTCTGAGCTAAGCTGCGGACGGACGGACGGACAAAGCGCGGTCGTAGCCGGAAATTTAAGACTTTATTGCACAGTACCTACACAATTTAATTGCAAAAATTATACAACAAATCGAAGTCTTATATTTGTATTGGCAAATCGTTTGATAATATTTGAGACGTCTGGGGCTATCTCTGGATGAATATTTAGAAGAACTAAACTTGTCAGCATCTCTTCTAATATGTTTGATCTCAATCGACTTCAAAACGCCTTAGCGTAGAAAATGATCTCTCTGATGTAGCACCGCTTATAGGAAGAGTTGCCAGAATTTTCAGCAAAGTGTTTATATTTGGGTAAAGATTATTGTCGCAAACTTCGATTGTAGACACCACACACTTTGGACACACCAGTATTTTGTTTGAGTTTCCGTTTCCATTGTCTCTGTTAAGACAGTGGCAGTAGGAACACTCAAGAAATGGAAATAATATTATGATATGGACATCGTAGTTCATAAAAGCACCGTTAGATGTCAGCAAACCTTATAGGCATCGCGGCTAATTCGTTTCGTAAATTTTTAAAAGATTTTTAATATAACGTGTACGTTATTGGGTAACATTCGCAAGTCACAGGCAATTGACTCACACTAATAGAATTCTGATTTAATTATTTGGTGAACTTTTTAGAGGTTTATTTTAATATTTATTACCTCATAATTTGTGATCTAGAATTTTCTACGTTTGCGAAAATAACAACACTTTTTTGCTTATAACGGCTAACAGTCGTAGCACTCGTGTTAATTCTTATACCTACTGTATCATAGAGCAAGTCATACCAGGGTCCTTACTCATTTTTTTTTTCCGTTTTCGCGGCAAGCCCGTGCGAACTGCCTCTGTGGCGCGGTGGGAGTGTATCCGACTGCTACGCAAGAGGTTGTGGGTTCGATCCCGTGGTCCCACCCAGGATAAAACTTTGTGTGATGAGCACGATGGTTTATTCTGTGTCTGGGTGTTATTTATCTATAATATTTATGTATTTAGAAATATATTAGTACACTGACGGACTTATAAACTGCATCAAAGTAATAGACGACTTTGAAATAAATATTTTAACCAAGTATGCAAACTTTCTATACAGATTTAAATTGAAACCTCTAGATTGGTTCGTGAACTTTAAAACAGCGTAGGATCATATCTTTAAGTTTAAGTTTATGTACTGGAAAGGACCTTAAGACCTTTTTTGAAGAAAAAACAGAAGTTTAAGGAAAAATTGTTTAATTAAAAAATTGGTTTTAACAATAGACACAAACTTTATGCAAGGGTTTATTTGTGTTTTAATAAGGTGTATTACCCCCACGTGCCCTTATTACGGATTCTAATCGGTTCCGCATAGATTTTATAAGGGTTTTTAAAAGATCTTGCGGAATATTGTCCCATTCTTCTGAAAGTGCTGTTCTTAGTGCTGCCACTGTCGTAGGCGAAGGGTTTCTCGCATATACAGCTCTTTTTAAATTGTCCCAAACATGCTCGATGGGATTAAGATCCGGGCTGCGTGCTGGCCAATTCATTGTACGTATCCCAACCTCTTCGCAATAATGTTGAACTTGTGCAGCTGCATGCGGCCGGGCATTATCCTGCATTAAAGTAAAATTTTCGCCTATGAATCCCATGTAAGGCACCACGTGATCTTCTAATATCTCTGTTATGTAGCGATGTGCTGTCAAACCCCCTCTATTACCGTTTTGACGGACCATGTCTATGAACACAAGTTCTGTTCGCCCGTTCATCGATATGCCACCCCAGACCATACATGAACCGCCTCCAAAAGGAACACGCTCCTCAATGCAACTTTGAGCATATCGCTCCCCACGTCGACGATAGACTCTTCTGCGACCATCTGCACCATATAAACATGTCCTACACTCGTCCGTGAACAATACAGAGGCCCACTGCTCTTCTGTCCAATTCAGGTGATGACGCGCAAATCTTAAGCGAGCTTGTCTGTGAGCTGCAGACAACTTTGGACCATTTGCTGGTCTAAAAGGGGTGATAGCCGCTTCCTTTAACCTTCTTCTTATTGTTCGTGCACACACGTTTTTTCCACGCACTTCATTAAGCTCGGTTTTGATGTTAACTGACGTGAGGAAACGATTTCGCAGGGAAGTTGTAACAATAAATCGGTCATCACGACCTGTGGTTGCTCGAGTTCTGCCTGTACCACGTCTCCTCCTGTAAGAACCTGTCTCTACAAACCTTCTGTATATTCTACAAACCGTAGACTGGTTTAAATTTAAATTTCTACCAATCGTTCGTTGATCCAAGCCCTCCCGCACCAATGCTACAATTTGTGCCGCTTGTTCGGACGAAGTATCCATATTATGGTTCAAAAACTCTCGATGTGTTAAAAAACTAACCCAACAATTATGCTGGTAACAATAATTCAATTGACCAAACAAAAAAAATCAATGAGAATTAATTTAAAACTTTGCTATAAATAACACGCAAATCTGATACTACGAGTAAATTTTCTTTTCCCGGCTATATTCATTTGTTTTACCGCAGTTCTATTTTTAAATTTAATTTTTTTTTAAGATTAAGAGCCAGTCTTTCCATATTTATATAATTTAATCTAAAAAGTTTGCATACTTATTATAAAAAAATCCTTTTAGAGTAAACCTGAACTTTGATGCAGTTTATGTGTCCGTCAGTGTATGTTTATCAGTTGGCTGGTTGCCATAGTACAAGCTCTGCTTAGTTTGGGATCAGATAGCGTTGTGTGAGTTGTCCCAAGATATTATTATTACTATTAGTATAGTATTCTAAACAGTTAGAAATGGACATATTCTGATTCCTATTATTATAGATAAAGAATTGTCAAAAGGGAATCCTGACCACGACTGACTTGTGGGTAGGCTATCTACCTACCTACAAGTCAGTCGTGGTCAGAGATTCCTTTTGACAATTCTGGCATGGCTCCCGTTGAGTCTCGGGCATAGGCTAGTTTTAATCCATCAAGCGACATCCACGCGGGCGAATCTGCGGGCAAAAGCTATAGTCGAATAATAAATGTATTATATCAATGAAACTTACTAATTGTATAAATGCAATCTAGTCCAATTTGAGTATCAGTAAGGTCAAACGTAAGAAATAATTATGCAAATTAATGAGTATAATTATCTTTGTACGAGCCGGTATGCGCCTCCCAAGGCTTGGTGATAACCTGGAGATTCCCCGGTCAATGGAATATTCCAACTATCAACTTGTTTGGTTCAAGAATCTTCAATAATATCTGTTTTTTGCACTATTTTATTAAGGTTAATGGTTGTTGATGTTTTATTTTATCGTATGCAGGGGTGTGGCATTTGTTTTATTTTTAGTGATTTTTAAGTTTACTTTTATCATGAAATATATTTTGTTTTTTGTGTTATAAGTTAAGCGGCAATAGATAATGTTATTTCATTGTTTTTTTTTAAATTTATACATCAAATTATTAATCCATTTTTTTTTCGTTACCTTATTTTTTAAACAGTTAGGTTTGGAATTCATATTTATTACCTGTTTATATTTTGTTGTGATTAAGATTTACGTTTTTAATACGTTTAAATTTAGTCAGTTCTATTACGTATCTACGTATAAAGTTTTTAAACTTAATTATCAGAATTTAGTTTAAAACTATTTTAAATTCAAATTAGCTTTTTTAGAGTACCTAAATAACAAGTTTTCATTAAATAATCATTATTTTATGGAGTAATTACTTACTAAGTGCACTTTTCAAACAATATTTAGCTACCACTAAAATGTTTTTACAAGACAAAACAAAATAAGTCATTTAAATTTGAAATACAGCCTAAAAACTCTCAGACTTTAATTCAGAAATATTTTTAAGATATAAAAGTTAATTTAATGTAATAGAGTGGGATAATTTATGGGTTTATTTACCCTTCAGTGTCTTTGCGTGACTTAATAATAGGTATGATTGTTTTAAACACTTACTATGGATCGAAAAAGACATTATTAGTATCTCATAAAACTAATGGATATATTTAGTTTTTATTCGTCACCTCTTTTATCATTGTGAACTATAACTATAAAATTGCCTTGAGTGGCAAAGTATATGAATATGTATGTGGCTATAGAGACTTTTATGTTTTGATTCATACTGTAGGTATGGTATGACTAAACAATTAAAAAAAAAAAAAATTCCCTGTATTTGCAACATTTTTCATTGCTGCTTTACTCCTATTGGTTGTAGCATGTCGCCTTCCTCGATAAATGGGCTTTCCAAAATTAAAATATTTTTTCATGTCGATCCAGTACCTAGTACCTGAGGTTATCGCGCTCAAAGAAACAGACAAAGAAACTCGTCAGCTTTATAATATTAGCAGAGATAAGCAATAACCGCGACAAAACGTAGTCATATACCTAACATTTACGGTCTTTTTCTCGTAGCCACGACAAGCCCATGCGGAACTGTCAAACTCTTGTTATAATGGTAAATGGGGAGGTGTGCTCACAAATGCATCAAGCCGCATCCGCGGCGCGTTCGAAAATTTCCGCCGCGCATACGCGTTTATGTATTTCTAAGCGTCGCTCTCCATTTACCATTTTGACAGTTCCGCATGGGCTTGCCGTGAATACCTATATCCAAACATTTATCCAAATTCATGTAGGTATTCTTCTTTTACTATTTTTTATATCTTGTTTTTGCATCAGTCCTCTAATATGGTTTATAATTTAACGCTGGCAGCACCTTACCTGCATATACAGTTTATAAACAGAGAAACATTGTAAACATTTGCAATTTGAAAAGAGTGGCCACGAGTTTTTATTGCCATATTCTTTTCTCCGTCTTTACCTCTTGTTTGCGAACAGGCATTACATGTAAATGAAGAATCGACTTTTCACAAGTGTAGTATTTTGCTTGCTAAGTATTTTTTTTAAATTATTTTTATTATTAATACGGAAAAAAGATCGTGAACAAGGACTCTGGTGTTGATTAATTCACAAAAATTACTACTCCTCTTAATTTTATGTAAATGTGAAAGTTTGTGAGTATTGATGGATATTTGTTACTCCTTCACAAAAAGTACGAACAGATTTAAAAATAAAATAATATCGTTAGAATAGTACATAGGCTATGAAAGGAAATTATTAGAAAAACAAAATTATTTGAAAACAAATGATCTCTTATATTATATTATTTATAGACTATGTCACTCCACAACTTACGACATGATGAAATCCGTCTAGTAGTTTAAGCTGTAGAGAATGTCAAAGAATTAGACATACATACAATACGCTCCAAAAACATGACCTTTGGGCACAGTGAGGTACTACGCACCAGTTCAACTTAACTACATAAGTTGCCTGGGCAAGCCAGCCGCAGAAAAGACGTACATATGTATGTATATATATATATATATTTTTTTTTTATTTTGTTTTTTTGTTTTTGTTTTAAAAAAGACAACTCCCGCAGTAGGGTACAAGCCCTGTGTCACGGGGGACTTTCCAACCATACAAGTCACGGACACAAATTACACCCAAACCCGGAACAACAATTTGTGGATGTAACACACAAAGTGGTGTCCCGTATGGGAATCGAACCCACGACCTCTTGCGTAGCAGTCGGATACACTCCCACCATGCCACATATGTATGTATGTATGTATGTATATATATATATATATAATATATATATACCTGGACGTGTCATCCCTTTCCTATGTCGTTTGTTTCGTTACCTAGCGGAAATCATTTGACAATAGATTCTCTCCAAATATTACAACAAGCTACATAACGAGTTTTATACGTTTTATGTCATCATCAGCCCTTTGACATTTAAGATAAGGAATATTTTTCCGGTACATGTTAATATCAATGTTTATTAATCGCTTAATTAGTTATTTGTATTTATTAGTAATTTCGAGATAAAATAATTTAAAACAATTTTTTCCTCAAATAAACTTTATATGGTTTTTCTCAGGGGCGAATTCAGAATTTTGTAGAGGGTGACTTAAGCGGTCAAGTGTGAGTCGCTTAAAGAAAGGGGGGGGGGGTTATAGTATAGCTTACAAACTAATTATTTGATGTTATAGCTTCTTGTGATAGGTACTACATTATTAAACAGGGTGATTCGTAATGTACCAGAAAACAATAAATAACTTTGTAATATAAATTTTGGAAAACATTTAATATATTAACCCCTAATCAGCTTCCACTTGTTTTTGGACTATGACCTTAACCAGACTATTTTACAGGATTAAAATCGTTGTTTATTGTGATGCTTAGGCTGTAAACCTGACAAAGAAACATCGATTTTACTCCAGGGTCTCTCAGATGTCTGATATAACAGTACGGTGTGACAAAAGTAGGCGGTAATTATCGAAGGGAAAATAGCATTTTTTTTTCAAAAATTATGTACGAAGTTATTTGAAGTTATGTAAAGAAGCCAAGAGCAAAGTATATACAAAGTCGTCGGTCTGGCGCCCAGTCTCTCTCCGGTCGTGTCGAATTTCTGTTCCGTCGGGCTATGAGAGTGAGCGAATAGAGATTGCACTTGTGTTTGCGTATATACTTGTGCACTTTAATATCTCCTGTGTAGTTGGCTAGTTTGTGATGAGATTGACCGCCGTAATCTATATCGGTTAGGAGTATAATAGAATCGCACATAGGCCTTGAAATCAAACAAAACGTAGTTTATTGAGTTAATAAGATATATTTCGGGACTTAGTCGCGTGAATTATTTAAAGGTACGAACCTTTTATTTACCCGACGTTTCGATTAAAATTGCACTAATCGTGGTCATGGGTCGACCCGTGTCCACGATTACGTTTAAATAATTCACGCGATTACCTAAATCCCGAAATATATTTAATATGTATAAAAATCGCGAAACTTTAAAAATCATAATGAGTTAATTACTAAGTCCATTCGTTTCGTAGTGAATTCACTAACGCATACAAAAGGTCAATTCCAAACGATCGTTAGCAAAAAAATAAAAAAAATTGTCTATGGTCTCTACCGCAAACGTTTCGAATTCTTAAAAAATAAAATCCGCCATTTTATTTAGTTTTCTATGCGTTTTCTACATGGTCTCACCATTGCCGTATATACCTGGACTGTGTCATCCATTTCAATTCAAAAGTAAACATTGACTGCAAAGCGTGAAAGAGAGGAAAAGCTCGTGCAGCCTTTGACAGGTATTCTCCACAAAGTAGCATTTTCTCTTTCTAGAGAGTTGTCTATTTTGTGAGGTTATGGCGCACTCCTGATCTCTACCTCAATGGGTCTCATCTCATCGCTCGCTAGATTACTGATCAATCAAATAGCGAATATACTATCAATAGTGCAGCTTATCTACGCATCGACTTGGATTGACCACATGGCATATTTCAATTACATATATTTTGCACCTACCTTTCTGATAAATATGTTCGTAAACTTTCGCGATTTGTACACATTATAGAATTTTTATAAGCTACGGGTCTTAATCGCGTAAATATTTTATTTTAAGGCTAAATACCTTTGTTTATAGCTCGACGTTTCGACCGTATTGCAATGGCCTACCCGTGACCACGGCCGTTGCAATACGGTCGAAACGTCGGGCAATAAACAAAGGTATTTAGCCTTAAAATAAAATATTTACGCGATTAAGACCCGTAGCTTATAAAAATTCTATACCTTTCTGTTAACGATATCGCTATTTGAATTTGACTTTGTCTATACCCCCTGGTATAAGTGATCAGACTATTATAATGCAATAGAAGTGTTCATTTTGTACTTATGACAACATGTGTAATATCATCGCAGCACGTGTTTAGACTAAAAGTAGCTACATCTAGTTATTTATATAAAACTAAGTAGTTTTTATAATATAGTTCACCATGTAAGTACATAGTGAACTATATTATCAAACTTAATGATAACAGCATTCTCTTTAGTTCTACTGTAAGTACTTTAGGGAGATCTATACAAGGTGTAACAGAAGGATGTGGTCATATGACCACACCTTTCAGTTACATCTTGTATAGTTGAACTTTTATAGATCAAGGGTTGATATGTGCCCATGATACTGAGTGCACATACATAATTTTATCAAAATCCTAAAAATATTAGTACCCTAAAAATATTTTTTATTCTTTTCATTCGTTTATTTAAGAGTGAAAAAATTATTAATTAAAAAAAGTATTACTTATAAAGTTCTATGCCATAATAATCCAATCGAATTTTGTACCAGGGGAGGTATAATTCTTATGCCATTTGCCTTTCACATGCGACTACCTTCACAAAAAGTCTGAATACAAGCACTAGCTGTCCCGCGCAACTTCGTCTGTGTAAATTTTCTCCGTTTTTGCAACATTTCTTATTGCTGCGCCGCTCCTATTGGTCGTAGTGTAATGTTATATAACCTACAGCCTTCCTTGATAAATTGGCTATCCAACAGTGAAAGATATTTTCAATTCGGATCAGTAAAGAAAAGAAAAGTTGAAAGATATTTTCAGTTCTTAAGATTACCGCAAACAAACAAACAAACTCTTCAGCTTTATAATATTATTAGTAAAGATTTGTTATCAATTGAAACCCAACAATCATTCTAATTGATACCTGAATAGTTGTTTCCCCGTTTCTTCATCATGAATGCATTAATAAAACTAAAAAATGTTATAACTTGTTGTAATAAAAAGAGTCAATAGACGTTGTAGAGACACTAATATTTTGACTTACGTGTCTACTAAAAGTGTACCATATTTTTTTTTTAACCTGTGTTGCGGGGGACTTTACAAACATACAAGTCACGGACACAAAGTACACCCAGACTCGGAACAACAATTTGTGGATCGCACAAAGTGGTGTCCCGTGTGGGGATCGAACCCACGACCTCTTGCGTAGCAGTCGGATACACTCTCACCGCGCCACAGAGGCAGTCATTCATACTATTTTATGAATGCCTATTCTTAGTGTAAACTCCAATTAGATTTATTTTTTTTTATTTTTTTTTTACGAAAATTCAGTCGAATTTCGATGCAAAAGAGACCGATAATACAAAATTACATCTGACTTTCATAAATGCATACTTTCTTAAATTAAATTAACATTCTAGGGTGCATATATTGATATGAATTTGAATTCGCCGAAGGTCAATTCTGCAGGACATTCGGTAAACACTTAACGGTTGACGCAAACGGAAACGCGTCAACTGTCAATTTATTCTATTTGTACTGAATACACATTATATGAGCCAGTATTGCATTTCTTGAGATCATGATTGAGAAAACTTTACCAAGACTAAATTATGATTAATTTCTTGAGGCATAACTCTGACAATTTTTTTTTTTATTGTATTGAGCATTGGGGCCAGTTGGTCTAGTGGTTAGTGACCTTGACTGCTAAGCCTGAGGTCGTGGGTTCGATTCCCACCCATTTTAAATATTTGTGTGAAGTGCACGATTGTTTATAAGTTGTTTGATTGCCGTAAAGGCAACCATAATTATTGTGGCGTATGCCTATTACTGACATAACGATAATAGTGCATAGAGATAATGCCTAAAAAATAATCACATAATACAAAGAAAATTTTTCAAGAACATAAATGGAAAAAAAAGCATCATAATAATTATGAAGGTTCAATCACTAATACTTTGACGGTCATTTTAATTTAATATTTTGAAACTACTATTAAAACTGTATACTATTTTTTTAATACAAACTAGAATAGTGCGTATAGATAAGGAGTTCCGTGATTAACATAAGCCACGGATTGTCCATCCCGTATCCCGACCCTCTTCGTACCGTGTAGTACCAGGCGAGCATAGCTGCAAAAGAGATGTTCCCTCGCTTCGTAATATCACCACAAGTAAATGGTTCACTCAAAGAAATAAGGTTCATTTTCGAACCTACAATTGGCACTTTCGACTTTGTGAGTGTGTGTGTATTTGAGAATATGGGCGGACTACTTTGTATAGTGAATATAAGGGTCATATTTGTTTGTCATTTCGCTTCAATGTTGTTCTTGGAAGAAGCCACCGCTTGCCGCTTTCTGTATTCTTAGTACATCGGTCATATCGTTACGGTGTTGGAATCGTTTTGTTTTAATTTCAATAGATGTTTTGTTTCATTCTTTCGCGTTGTTTCTTTCTTGTACAATAGCCATTTTTGTGTAGTCATGGTCGCCATTCGTCTGCAAGATTTTGGAATTCTTAGCATTGTTTACATTAATAACAATATGGGGTGTAAAATTTGTGACCGAGGTACATTGTATTTGTATCCTCTTCTAGCAATGTTAAAAGATCATTTTGGTGTGGTGAGAATTAGGGTTGTAAAAACTTTTCATTTTGTTTTTTTCGTTTTTGTATTCTTCCTTTTTGAAGGCTGACATGAATTATTTGTATTTTTATGCTTTGTTATATAGATTAGTTTTGGTGATAGTACAGAAAATTAAATATTTTAACAATGCTTGCTGGGTGTGTAAAAAAGAGCTCACTTTTACACAAAAATAAACCTTATTAGTAGGTAGGTTTCTTTGGTTATGGTTTGGTATGATAAAAAAGCGGGCTATTTTTGTATCTTTTGATTAACTTTTTGTAACCATTTTTCAAATTATGTACTTAATATTGTGAGAAAAACGATGTTTAATATTAGAATTTTAGTGTGTCATGTTTTAATATTGGAATTATAATCTGAAGACCACTTTAAAATGTCAGTTTAAACTTTAAAGCGCATTAATTTTAATTGCAAATTAAGTTGGAATTAAAAATAACCTAAGACTTATATTTGGAATTTTATTGCACAACTGCCCCAAAAAAGATATTCATATTTTTAAAATGTATGTATGTGACTGTCTTTGTTACACTATTACCTACTTCTGACAGCCAGAACGGACTTTTTGTTTAAGGAATCTGGAAACTATAAAACTTTTTGAGAAAAATTTTGTAGGTACCTAGGTAATGTATTTATTTATAGGCGTACCCAGGGTTGGACCCTTCCCCCGAAATTGCAATTAGGTAGGTACACTGTACTGTTGCTTCGGGCCGGCTTTATATTGTTCGAACTACAAGAAATCTTAAAAAATGAGAATTATTGATTAATCACTTAGTTATAATTATAAGCCACTAGCTGTCCCAAGCAACTTCGTCTGCGTAAATTTCCCCAGTTTTTGCAACATTTCTTTTTGCTGCTCCGCTTCTGGTGGTTGTAGCGATAAATGGACTATTCATCAGTGAAAGAAATTGTTATAATATGAAAATAATATTTTTTTTTTAAGGTGCCGTACCTCAATTATATTATAAGATCTAGTCACACATTTATATTTTATTCTAAGATCATATTAAAAGATCACTCTCATGTCCGTTGGTCACCACCGATTTTCTCAGGAACGGGAATTGGTCCGAATTAAAAAAATATTTTCCGAGTAGCCCATTTATCTAGGAAAGCTATAAGCTATATAAAGTCACGCTACGACCAATAGGAGCGGAGCAGCAATGAAAAATGTTGTAAAAACGGGGAAAAATTACGCATACGATATTGCCTCGGGACAGCTAGTTTAAAATATAAGTAGTTAAGTTTATGTCGCCTAGTTTTAGCTAGGCACCCGAAGCACGTACAAAAACTATTTCGACTGTAATTTGTCTGTCCCTAAGTTCAATTATCCTTCAAATGCCTAGACCAAATTACTTAAATATTTTGGTAATGTAGGTCGAAGTTAACATTAATTATATTATTTTTTTGTCTAACTTGTTACTATCTGTTGACAGCTTTAAGCTGTGAAAGATAATCACAAGTTTAAATAATTATAAATGAATAAACTAAACCGCCTGCTTAAAACAAATTAAGTAACTGAAAAAACTTCGTACCTACCGCTTCTTTTTTTGTGAATCGGGTTCAATTGTGAATCTAAACCATTCTTGAATTCACTGAAACACACACTAAAAAATCGTCATCAAGATCGGTCTAGTCGTTTAGGAGGAGTTCAGTTACATACACACGCGCAATATAAATATACATATATCTAAAGATTGTCACGCTCACAATTGCGTTGAGACCAATCCAACGTAATGAATTCTGTCAAGCTATTGCCAATTAAGCAAGCGCGGGGCCCGTAGCAAATTTTATCATGGGGCCCTGGGTCTGCTATGGGTTTGCTATAAAAAATAAGCTCAGGTTGAGAAAGGCGAGCTTAGTTACGCAGGGCCCCTTTTGCGTGGGTCCCGTAGCATTTGCTACTCCTGCTAAATGGTGACTTCTGACTATTTGGGCTGTAGAGAGTGCAGTCTTCCAGCCATCTGATGGAATCGCGTAAAAACTAATGTGTAACAAAACATATTAAAAACCCCCATCATGTGAAAAAATCTGAGAGTGCGAGTTAGACTCGGCCACCGAGGATTCGGTATAAATTGATGGGTACATATTATAAATAGTTTAGGAATCGAGAGAGTTTTTTGCGGCATAAACGGCCATATCTTTTTTTACGTTAACTTAGAAGTTATTTTTTTCACAGCTTTAAGGGACTAAGGACTTAATTATGTAGGTACAGTGCAACCTTAATATAACGTACCTCAATATAACGACTTCCTCGATTTAACAAATTCTTCGTAATCCCCTTGAATTGTCCATAAGAGTCAATATAAACTATACCTTTACAATGCAAACATTTTTTGCGAACAACCGCTTTATAACGAATTTTCAACTGTCAAGAAAAAGTATTCATACCTCTAATTACTAAAAACTATTCTTTTACCTCTTTATAACGAATTTTAGACCAACCTAACCTCAACATAACAAACCTCAGTTCAACGAATTACTTGATATAACGAATATTTTCTTGTTCCCCTCCGATTTGTTAAATCGAGGTTGCACTGTATAAGGTTTTAATTTCAACTCGATACATCCACGCGTTCCCGAGATAAAGGGAGAGACGGACGAAAAACAAAGTGATCCTATAAGACTCCGTTTTTTCCTTTTGAGGTAGACACGGAATCCTAAAATGACCAAAACGCTTAAACAGAATTTTAACAAACAAAACTGAGAACAGGCAATTAAACTAGATTCCTTTTAAAAAAAATACAGCATTTTAGTTACAATAACTAACTAATACTACTAATGCTAGTAGTAATAATAACTACTATAGTTATATGATATATGCATGAATGTAATGGAATAAATAGATAAATAATCACTTAATACAATAAAAATTGTTATTCTCAGTTATATTTGCACACCAACTTGGAATGCTAAATATTGTAAATTACTAACACCTCGTAATGTAACCATGTTATGCAAAAATGAATTGAATTGAATAAATTCTCCTAACTCGAACAGAGAGTAAAACATTACAAAACTATAAAGAGTTCCTTGTTGACAACGTAACTCTAGAATCTGCATCAAAATCATTCTACTCATTTGATTACTGTTTATATATTTTAACTAGCTGACCCGCGCAACTTCGTCTGCGTAAATTTTCCCCATTTTTGCAAACATTTTTACTTGCTGCTCCGCTCCCATTAGTTGTAGCGCGATGTTTTATAGCCTATAGCATTTCTCGATAAATGGGCTATCTAAAAGTAAAATATTTTTTTCAATTTGGACCCGTAGTTTCTGAGATTATCGCGTTCAAACAAACAAACAAACTCTTCTCTCTCTTCTAATATTATAGTATAGTTATAAATGTTAGGGGTGGATAACCCTTATCACTTAGGGGCATGAATAATAGATTGTAATTTTCCCTTTTTTCTTCCTTTTTTTTATAACATTTTTCATTGCTGCTGCGCTCCTATTGGTCGTAGCGTGATGTTATAACCTATAGCCTTCCTCGATAAATGGGCTATCCAACAATAAAATAAATTTTTCAGTGCAGCCCAGTAGTTCCTGAGATTATCGCATTCAAACAAACAAACAAACTCTTAGGGGTATGAAAAATAGATGTTGGCCGATTCTCATAGATACCGGGTAAGCACAAAAAATTTCATCAAAATCGGTCAAGCCGTTTCGGAGGAGTATGGCAACGAAAACTGTGACACGAGAATTTTATATATTAGACTAGCTTTGGCCCGCGGCTCCGCCCGCGTGGATGTCGGTTATCGCGATAAAAACTATCCTATGTCCTTCCCCGAGACCCAAACTATCTCCATACCAAATTTCATCTAAATCGGTTCAGCGGTTTGAGCGTGAAAGCGTAACAGACAGACAGACAGACAGACAGACAGACAGACAGACAGAGTTACTTTCACATTTATAATATTAGTATGGATGTATAACTAATTCTGCTTACCTAAATACTTATCACAGCCATAACATTATGCATTATACCCATTCTAATCTTAGATGAAGCGTTTGCAATTAGGTTGGCGTTAGGCGTGGTGACCTAAATTCGTTTTAGTCAATTGGTTACATCGATATTACGTTAATATGTAGGGCACTATAATTACATTCGTGGAAGTAATCCGTTGGTTTTGATGAAAGAAAGTATTTCTTGTTACTGGTTTTTTGTTAGGCCGCCTACGTATTGTCGTATTTTGTTTGTTGTACAATCATCTTTCGTTTCGATGATAAGCTTATAATGCGCGTTTGGTAAACTCTTTTTATCTGACTGCGCGACGCAAAGAAGGGTAATGTGTTTAGCAGTCTATGTATGGATGTGTGTTCCTTTATGGCAGTATTTAAACTAAACGCGTGGGCCGATTGTTATGATTTATACGTCAATCGATTTGTATTAATCTTGCGAGTGTCACAAAGACATGACTGTAATCAAAATAGAGAAAAATATTTAGTCAACAAATTATGTCTTGTGGGGTATCATTGTGTATTTTAAAATCATGATGAAGTTTCTTGAATAATTTTTACTCAAACTGACCGTTTAGGATAGATTGAGATTTAAAGTTAGTTACAGTTAATTACGTCTTACAACCAAGCACTAAAAAATATTGATAAAAAAAATCAAAAATACCGCCTGCTTAAAAAAAGATGAAAACAAAATAACCTTGCATCATGCAGTCGAAGGCATTCATGAATTCCAGTGGACTTATTAAAATGCCTCTGACTGACTGCATGCATACTTTTTAAGCAACTGAATGTAAATACTATGAAAATATATATATTACGGGGTTAAACGCGTGAATAATTTAAGGTAAAATAACTTGTTTATTGCCCGACGTTTCGACCGTATTGCAACGGCCGTGGTCACGGGTAGAGACGAACAATGCGAGCTTAATGGTAAACGATGTGTCAGCCCATAGTAGGTTACCTCAGGGTTTAAGACATCCTAATAATACTTATCCAGGACGTCACGGGACTTAGTAAACCGAAACATTAGAGAAGCTATGTAAAATCACTTCCAGTTCTTAGATGGGTGACCTTCACAAAATTTCACACCTCTTCATGCCTTGTAGAACACGTCAAGCCGTCGTCGGTCTTGCGGCCAATCTCCCTCCGTTTAAATCAGATCTTGGTCCTATATGACTATGAGTCTGAGATTGAAGAGGAAGAGAGAGCATTGGTGTCAGTTTGTAAGAGCACTATACCTACATATCGACCCATATGATAGCCCACTGCGGGGCACGGGTCTCTCCATTAGAACCTATTAGTATGTAGATCCTAGGGGTAATTGCCATAATCGCCACGCTTGGCAAGCGGGTTGGCGATCGCAGTAAGGCTATAAGTACGCAGAGGACGCTGCTGCCCGTCATCAGGTGTGAAATCCCTTAGTCGCCTTGACGACACCCACGGAAAGAATTGGGGTGGTACTATAAGTTGGTTAATCTTCTAAGAGATTAAACGCCGTAACCAAAATTAGGTTAGAAGACAACATTACAATATTCTTGTCATAGTCCGGCTCTTTAAAGGTTAGGTATCTATTATGAAGATTCAATTAGCACATGGAAGCTATCCATCACCTTGAGCAGTAAATCATCGAGCCCTACATGAAACAATGTAAGGATCAGACAATACTACATTACCTGCTTACTATCTTGTCACTTCGCCTTATATGACTTTTGACGACATTGCTTTACTTATTAGGCTGGTATAATGACGTCACTATGTGGGACAGGGTACTTTTTGAGAGCCCTTTACAAAGTACACCCAAACTCTGGGTCCATAATCACTATCTTTATTTCGTTGTCGTGACAAGCCCGTGCGAACTGCCGCATGCGCGGTGCGCTCAAATATGTCCACCGCTCATGCGCGGTAAAGAGCTGCGCTTAGAAATGCATCAACGCGCTTGCGCGGTGGACATCTTTTTCTTGGAAATAAAGATAGTGAATAAGGACCCTAAACAATAATTTGTGGTTCATACGATCATATAAAGTGGTGTCTCGTGGTCGTGTGGGATCGTTTCCCACACCCTCTTGCGTACAAGTCGTCGTACTCCCACTGCACCGAGGCAGTCATCATGCAAAAATCCTAGACTGTTTCTTGTGACTACTTTAGATACAGTTTCAAATTTGTTAAAACCGTAAAATTACATTATGATTTTACACTTTAATCTTGTTAATGAAAAGGTTGTGTTAGGTTTTTAATGGAATCTTAGATATCTTCGACATCTTACTAATGTAGTGTATCTGTCAATGTTATATCCCAAATATAAACCTGCAAGTAGCCGTCCATTTAATATGCCGTAACAACACAACAGGTACCTATCTACTACATAAAAAAATCAATTATAAAAATAAAAAAAACAGCTGCACAAAAAAGATGGAAACAAGATCCCCTACATAATTATATAATTTCATGCAGTCGGAGGCAATAATGAATCTCGATGAACTTAGTAAAGTGCCTCCGACTGCATGAAATTATATAATTATGTAGGGGATCTTGTTTCCATCTTTTTTGTGCAGGCGGGTTTTTTTATTTTTATAATTGATTTTTTTATTAAATACTTTTTAGTAGTTGTAGGATGTAACCGATGTTACAACTAACTTTTACCACAGCTGTTGTCAAGTATTGAAGATTGAAAAAAGAATGGTTGCTAACTAACTTTTTTAGTATTACAATCATAATCAAGTTATACCTTTTTGAAATGCTTAAGATAATCCTTTTAATTTGTTACCCATATTGCAGTATTCAAAACCACTTTTTTTTTCACATCTCATTATTTTGACATCTCACAGCCGCCATGTTTGTTTTTTTCAAACGTCACATATCTAAGAACTTGGGCATTCAAGACGAATCTAACGACATCTTAATTGTATAAATCCGTTGAGTGGATTGTGACATATCAGGTAATAAAGAATATTACATACATACATACATACATACAAGATACGTGCGAAAAACAAAACCCTTCTTTACAGTCGGGTAAAAATACTACAACAACATACTAAATATATGTATCATTATATTTTAATATGTGATAAAGTGGTATAATTCACCTTGTTCACCCCTATGTGGTTGAGGTCGGTCATGTAATGAGTGGACGATAAAACTGTATGACATTCGAGGCTACAGGCTTTGTCACACCGCATCGTCACGGATCTTGCAATTTATGTCACTCTAGCTGTCCCGTGCAACTTCGTATGCGTAAATTTTTCCCGTTTTTACAACATTTTCGTCGCTACTCCGCTCCTATTAGTCGTAGCGCGATGTTATATAGCCTATAGCCTTCCTCGATAAATGGACTATCCAACAAAAAAAGAATTTTTCAATTCGGACTGTAGTCCCTGAGATTAGCGCGTTTAAACAAACAAACAAACAAACAAACTTTTCCGCTTTATAATATTAAAGTATTGATATTTTAAGAATAGTATTTTTTTGGTACTGGTGCCTTAGTGAGAATTATATTAAAAAAAAATTGAAATGTACTCAAAATGTCACGTTTCTACGACCAGTGCCTTAGACTGCATCAGTCAGTCAGGAGTCAGAACAAAGTTTACGGAGACTATTCTTTTTTATTTTTGGACTGTCTACCCGTGACCACGGCCATTGCAATACGGTCGAAATGTCGGGCAATAAAATAAAATATTTACGCGATTAAGACCCGTAGCTTATAAAATTCTATAAAGCACAAGAAGTTCGAAAACATTAAATACCTCGCTCTGTATAAAAGCTAATTTTTGGAATAGTGCAAAGCTCAGACACTCCAACAAGATTTTTGCTTTAAATACAAATACAAATACAAATTCATTTATTTGCTTGAAATAAGGGTTTACAAGGGTTCTTAAATATAATAATGTCCATTTAACCTTATACTACCTGAATAGGTGTGCAAATTGAAATAAACTTACAAAACTAGGAATTAGATTGATAAAATACATTATTGAAATTTGAATTAATTAATATTGTCAGTAAATAGTCATATATTATCTCGCATGTCAATTAATTATTATCACATACAATTAAAATTCAATTCAACCATTCTCTTACATTATAAATATTAGAGACACATAAATAAAAAGAAAATCAAAATATTGAAAACTTGCAAAGTTATAAGCCATTGTGTTCTTCGCGCTGTCGTGCTCATTCCATCCCGTAGTACGTAATCCATGGTTTATTGAAAAATAAGTGATAATCACATTTCACATCATATTGTGAACAGAGTTTGGCCTGTTAGAATGATTAAGGAATGAATGAATGATTGATTAATTAATTAATTGAAAAATATAACATGGTCTAACACTACCCTAGACCCCAATGATTGCGTTACTGATTCTGATCAAACTATACCAAGAATAATGTTGTATGATATACCTACTTATATCGCTTCTGAGAAAAAGTTTTCGTTGTATTTCAATTAAGAGTGTAATTCTAATGTATTTTTACCCGACGGCGGAGGAGAGTGTTTGACGTGTATGTATCCTTATAATCTTCATGTAGCATTAAATTCATCTTGATCAAGCTTAAAAAACCAAATGGTGGTGTGCAGGCTGAAAAATTAAACAGTTATTATATTAACATTTTCGTATTGGCAACACAAGTCAGTGATAAAACCATTTCAATATACTAAGTCATTTTTAACATGGTAACATAACCATCCAAAATACAAACATGTAAAAAACTACATAGTTTATTATCTATACTAATATTATAAAGCTGAAGAGTTTGTATGTTTGTTTATTTGAACGCGGCAATCTCAGGAACTACTGGTCCGAATTAAAAAAATATATTTCTGTTGGATAGCCCATTTATAGAGGAAGGCTATAGGCTATATAGCATCACGCTGCGACCAATAGCAGCGGAGCAGTAATGTAAAATGTTGCAAAAATAAGGAAAATATACGCATACGGACTTGGGCGGGACAGCTAGTAATAATAATAAAATATAAGTTCTCCATATATCTGCCTGACCGGCTTACACAATTCCAATAAACAAAGGTATCTCAAAATCTCAATAAATGTATACATATTATTATAAAAAATTTTACAAGTGTAATTAATGTTATTAATAATAAATAAATAAATAATAATAAATAAATAAATGTAAAAAGTTGCGATATTAATAATCTTTTTTTTATCATTAAAATATTCTCTGTTTATTAAAGCGAATTGTGCCGTTACACAACAGTGTGATAGGCGCTATCTGTAGATAAGTCAAACAAACACAATGGCTCAGCCCTCGTTCAGATGTTACAACCCTTCAAGGTTGCAAACAGACATAGATTCTACTTGCGAAGCTTACCTTCGGAAAAATTTAAGCGTAAGTAGAGGTAGCAACAGAGTCGCTTTAAAGTCAAAGTCAAAATCAAAATACTTTATTCATTTACGTTACAAATTTAACGCTTATGACCGTCAAATAGTTGGTGTCAGAGGGTTTTTACTCAATTAAAGAATATTTAAAAAACAATGTAGATAATAAAAAATGTGTATTTTAGAATTTATATTAAAACTAGCTGTTCCCCGCGGTTTTACCCGTGGTTTATAGGCCTATGTGTTAATCCAGGGTATCAGCTAACTTCATACTAAATTTTATTAAAATCGCTCCAGCCGTTTAGACGTGAAGAAAAAACAAACATACACACTCACATACTCATAATGTGATTAATGTAATTACTATTTCAAATATTGACCTTATTTTTAGTTTCAACATTACTTTTTCTCTATTGTGAGTAATAGAGTTACTTTTTCTTTTACATAAGTTTTACATTTGCATGCCAATTGTATGGCGTTATCTGTATAAACTATTATAAGTATTTTAGTAGAATTTTCCACCTCTGTACCACATAACATGCAAATAAATATACTCTATTCTATATTCTTCGTCAAACAAAATTTGGAGTAGAATGATTCTACATTTAATGCCAAGTTCGCAAGATTAAAGCCGTGAGAAAAGAACTTGGCAATAAAAACTCTTATATTTATTGTTGTCTATAAGCTTGGAAGACCCTACACTCCGCAGACGTTATTACAAATAAACACACTGCAAATGAAAAAAATCTGATTTGAATAATTGCACCAGCAGAAGTGTATGTTCATGGCACTTACGTCCTATGTTGTAAACGCAGTTTTTTGGCAATAACTCAATTACGGTATATCCGGCTATGTTGAAAATAATTTTAGTTTTAAGTATTTATTATGTACCTTTATGATTTTTGGTTACACGGTTGAAAAGATAAAAAGGGGATAATTCCAAAAATATTTTCTTAATTAAAAAGGTTTATTAGAAACCTTATAATATTTTTTTAAGACCTGTCGAATGATATGCCACACGATGTTCGCTAAAAAGAAATGTTTCTTAAAAAAGTATAAAATAAGTATAAAGTATAAAAGTATAATATACATGTATAGAGTGCTCCCTCTAAAAATATTTATATTTACATTAAAACTAAGTAGCGGCTTCTACAAGTCAAATTTCATTAATATTCATTGAGTAAAATGCCTGTGACATACAGACGGACAGACAAACGGATATGACGAAACCGGTTGGTTCCGTTTTAACCATTTTGGCTACGGAACCCTAAAATTGAATCTCGGAAATGTATGTACGCCCATAACTTTTTATTATTTATGCTGCTGACTGTATTTCTAGATTTAATTTAGTTCAGGTTATAGTAGTGTTTATTTATCTTCAGAAATAGGTTTTTAATTTCTGTTTTTCATTAAATCTGACTTGTAAGTTAATATTATGTCAAATAATTTGATTCAAGGGCATACATACATATGTATATAAAAATCATATTGTGTATTTTTCTGAAAACAAATTGCAAGCAATTTCATTGCAAATAAACTTATTAAGTTCAAAGTCTTCAATTTCAAATTATGTAGGTTTTGATTAAAATTTACAATTTTATTTGATTCTATTTTATATTTAAAATAAATATGCATCTATATTACAGCTGAGTGTGTACTGAAGCTGTTTCGCTATCTCTCAATGAATAAAATATTTTGGTATATTTTTTAAGCCCCGCCGCAAAAGGAGGATTGTTATTAAGATTCATAGCAGTCGGACACACTTACATACAGAGGCAGTAATGATTTACATACTGATGGCGTTGTGTGAGTTATCCCAAGATCTTATCCATACTAATATTATAAAGCGGAAGAGTTTGTTTGTTTGTTTAAACGCGCTAATCTCAGGAACTACGGGTCCGATTTGAAAAATGATTTCTTTGTTGGATGCCCATTTATCGAGGAAAGCTATATAACATCGCGCTACGACTAATAGGAGCGGAGCAGCAATGAGAAATGTTTCAAAAACAGGGAAAATTTACGCAGACGAAGTTGCGCGGGACAGCTAGTTATTATTATAATGATACAAATTCACTGTCTAACAGCTGTAGAATTATATAAGGCTCAGTCTACGCGTTGATGAATTAATCAGCATGGACACGTAATTCATTGTACTATCTAATTTATCTTCGTCAGCCGTCCGAAAAATACAAAAGTATTTAGATTTCTGTAAAGTAATTTCTTTCGTAATTTTTCTTTGTACCTAACAACTGCCATTTAGGTTAAATAAGGTTTGTGTGCATATACAACCAGACAATATACAAAAAGATGCGAGACTTATGGCTAAACAATAATTTATTGCCCAAGTGCATAGTAACATTTAAAAAAAACAAGCTTTTATTTATATTTCCTTGTCTGTGAATATGCACTATTATTCTCTAATAGTCTTTTGGTACTGGGATTATCTATACTTCTATACTAATATTATAAAGAGGATAGATTTGATTGTTTGTTTGATTGTTTATTTGTATTGAATAGGCTTCGAAACTACTGGACGGATTTGAAAAATTCTTTTATCATTGTGAAGCTACACTAACCCCGGGTGACATAGGCTATTTTTTATCCCAGTATTTTTAAGGGAATTACGCTGGTGAAACCGCGAGGCGTCCGCTAGTTTAATAATATAATTATAATAACAATGTCTTGAGAAAACTCAAACAAATCCATTTGATCCCTAAATTAGGCAGAGCTTGTACTATACGCATAGATACATTACACCCAGACACAGAATAAACCATCGTGCTCATCATACAAAATGTTATCCTGGGTCCCCACCCAGGTAACCCACGGCCTCTGGCTTAGCAGTCACCGTTCACTAGAGCAACAGGTCAGTCATTAATTTGCAGGACATTAAAGGGGGGGGGAGGGTGACATTTTAAGAAAACTGTCATCCATTTAAACACTGAAAATTTAAAGATCAGAATCTTTAAATATTTCCGGTCGCCTCCGGTTACTATGTTTAAACCACACCGATTTTCCACGTTGTACACTATTAGTCATGAATCAAGAACTCTATCTTAAACGTTAGGCAGTTGATCAAGACTAATGTCTAGTTTATTTATATTAAGACCAGTTGAGAGAGAAAGACTGATTGTTTTTAGTTTTTATTGAAAAACTATTCGTAGCACACTACACAGAGACTACAGAATAAAGAAGCTTTTTACAAAAAAAAAAAATATATATAATATAAAGTAATATTTATTATACAAGTCGTAAAGCGGAGCTAGTATAGACTATTTAGAACCATTTAAACTAAACTTGTCTTAGACATAGTGTGACTTTTTATTTTTAGCAAATTTGGATATTAAATAATAAATTAATTGTTTCGCGAGGGATTTTAGACATTAAGTACACTTAGACTCGGAATAACATTGTACGTATGTACGTATAATCTTTTACGCAACGGTCACATGCTCTCACTGCGCCACCGAGGCAGTCAAAAGTCTCAGCCAGTCAGTCAGTCTTTCCTTCTGCACACTCGCTATTATGTAGTCAATTTATTTACTTTAATCTAATTTTATTACCAAATCTTGAAGACTTAAGGAAAATGAAGGCTGCATTTCGAAATGTTTCCCGACCGAATGGTTAGCCTCGATATGTCGATATGGTGCCCGTGATTCTAGCTAAAAACGTCTAAAGATTAACTAATTATAATCGAATACAGACGGGCTTAGTTCTCGATAAAAAATGTTTAGAGGAGAAAAAAATGTAGTAATTAATTATATTAAAGAGGAAAAGTTTATGTTGTATTCGTTTAGATTTAGATCGATTTGACTTTGTTTTTTTTTTGATTGAGGTAAAATCTTGTTGGAGGAAGATTACGTTTTAATATGATAATAATATCCACGAGGGTGAGGCTTTGAACAGCCAATAAAATTCAAATACTAAATGTTGCGTAGATATACTTATACGAGTACCTACTAGCTGTGTAGCTTTATCCAAACAAGTAGAACATATTGCGATAAAAGGTAGCCCGCGTAACGTAAGAAGAACTATCTATGGCATATATACTATATACTGGGTGGCGCAAAAGTACTGGCACTAAAGAAAATACTTTTTTTTTTTTATATGACATTTTCTGTCATTCTGTTGTTGAAAATTGTGTAGTGAACAAATGTAAAATACACTGAAAATAAACATGGACCGTTTTACTCCCCAAGAACGTGGAATAATTGTGTCAATGTTCTTACGGAATAATTCATCAGTGATAAGAACACAACGTGAATTTCGTCGACGATTTTCCCACCGTCCGGCACCGATTGGTCGCACAATTCGACGCTTTGCCACACGCCTTGAAGCAACTGGCTCAACATTGGATAGACCTAAGTCTGGGAGACCAAGAACAGGCCGTTCAGCTGAAAATATCGATGCTGTGCGCGAAGATGTGGAAGAGTGTCCAGAAACATCAACGAGGCGACGTGCCACGCAATTGGGCATTTCCAGACGGACCCTGCAGCGTATTTTGGTGCAAGACTTAAAGATGTTCCCGTATAAAACTCAAATGACTCATCAGCTGCTGCCTGCTGACCACCGAGCTCGTCTAGATTACTGCCAGCGCGTCATAAACCTCAACCTTGAAGAGGATGATTTTCCTTCAAAATTGGTTATGAGTGACGAAGCGCATTTCCATCTCTCAGGGCATGTCAATTAGCAGAATACTCGGTTCTAGGGCACTGATAATCCGCGCATTATTCAAGAAACACCTCTACACCCACTAAAAGTTACTGTATGGTGTGGCATCTGTGTTGACAGAGTGATCGGACCCTATTTTTTCGAAGACGCTGGAGGCAATGCGATAACTGTCACTGGAGAACGCTACAGAACCATGTTACGTGAGTTTTTGATACCCAGTTTGGACGAATTGGGGCTGGAGCACATCTGGTTTCAACAAGACGGCGCTACGGCACACACAGCGCGCGACACTATGGACTTAGTGAGGGACGCTTTTCCAGGCCGAGTTATCTCTCGTTTTGGCGATTTGCCTTGGCCTGCAAGATCACCCGATCTGACCAGTCCAGACTTCTTTCTTTGGGGTTTTTTGAAATCTCGGGTGTATGTGAACAAGCCACAGACTCTCGCAGCTCTAAAAGAAAACATTCGTCAAGAAATAACGAACATATCGCAGGAAGTGTTACGGCAAGTTATGCAAAATGTCATAAATAGGGCTCAAATGTGTATCAACTCTGGAGGTCACCATTTAAAAGACATCATCTTTAAATCCTAATGGTACGAAATTTAATGGCACAAATATACATTTAAAAAAATCTAAATCTAGTTTTCTAATTTAGAAAAAATGTTATAGCTGAACCAAATAGGGTCTTTACTTTTGCGCCACCCAGTACTATATACTATGGCATACCAAATTTCATCTGATTGATTTGATATTTGGACATCACCGGTCGAATGAGTATCTCATACATGAGTATACATACATACTACAGTTTTGAAACACCGTTATCTCTCAAGCTATCTTGTGGAGAAACAGAGAAGTAGTTAGGTATCAATATTTAATTGAATTCAGCATTAAGTAAAGCCTATTATCAATACGCGTGTTAATTGATGTGCTCTTATTATGGACATGGCTTGTAATTCTAAAGACAAAAGAATTGACTTTTATGATTTGGTTTTTAGGTTTCACAAGGAAATCCTTATCAGCATAAGACTATATCGGTTCGCTGCTGGTCCGGTCCTCCGTTTTCCGTATCTAATCCATCCCAGCGACCTTCTTCAGGTCGTCAGTCCATCTGGTTCGCTCGTCGCTGTCTCTACTCTAGGACTTGTTTGCTCTAGCAGTCATCAAGATATGTTGGGAAAGATGGTTCTTTGTCGGATGACCTCGGTGTCAATTTTATCGTTCAAACTTTAAAAATTGTGTATATCTCGGCACTGTAGATCGTAAGGCACTTTCAATGGCATTGTTTATTCTTTTTCAAGTAAAGACCGAGATGGTAAATGAATCGAAAGACGCATTATGGGTTGACCTCAAACCAGCTGGTCCGACGATCTGGTCAATTTTGGCCTAGGATCCTTAGGCAAAGAAACGACTGATGGAGGCTATTGCTCAACAATGGATATTGGTACCTATACCTATGCCTATCTAGACAATCTACTTTAGGTACCATCTTCACAGACGATAGAATCACAGCGATTCTGCTGTACTATCGTCAGGTAGCCTTTACGAACGAGCGATTATTCCGCCAGCGTATCGTCACGACTCGTAACGGAATCACCGCGAGTCCACGGCATTGATCGTCACTTTTTCCGGAACAGGACGCCTGCGTTTTACACTACCACTCGTCGCAACGGCGCGATAACATCGCCGTGTGAAGACACGTTCTAATAGAGTGTATATAATTAGGTGGCACGACGATAATATCGCCGAGATTCTCGATCATTCTCGATTATTGTAAAGATCAAACTAACCGTTAAACTAAAAAGAATAGGCAAACATTGCGCTAAATCGTGAATCTGATGAAAGGATGTTAAATACTTACGTTTTGTTTACATACGCGTCTAACACGTTCTCATCAACGAGAAAACAACATAGTATCGTTCAATGACTTCTGACCTTACGGGTGAGCGGAATTAAAACAATGTTTGTAATAATAAACATCCTACATTAATAATAACTAGTTCTAAATCTGATGTTGTATAATAAAATTATTTTGTTAAGAATGGGATGCAGATATTTGTATCTCTTTCTAACGGTGACCTCGGGTACAAAACTTCAAGAGTATAGATAGGTAGCCATTACATGCTCAATCCATATCGTGATCTGCTCAAAGTCGCGGATCGCCGATGATCCGCAGTCAATTTGGATCAAGATCACTGATCTGACTGACTGAACGATCTAGACTGAACGTGTACACTAATGGCTGCCGTACAGAAGGCAAATTTTGAACAAACACGTTTGGACAACACTCACTAAAGCTTTTTTTTTTTTTTTAGAAGAAAGATAACTAGCAATGTGGGATTGTGGTCCCACATTACTAACAATCCTGTTAACCCCTCCAGCTAAGCTCTATGGCTTGTGTTAGGAGTGGGTTCACATCGGTAGTTTATTGGTCAGGATTCGATCCCACGACCTCACGATTACGAGACCGATGCCTTAGCCATTACGCTACCGCCGCCTTAAATTATCAAAAATCTTCTAATATATAAAAATCAAATGTCATAGTTTTTGGGGTCGAACTCCTCCGATTTTTCTTGACCGATTTTAGTTTTATTTAATATTTGGTAGGTATAAGAATAGGTCATAAAATGTTTTTCTCTCTCTATTTTTATGGGAGAACAACGTCAGCTAATAATTCTATAAGAAGAAAAAAAATGTTGTATTTGATAACGCGGGTGTGCGTTATCAAATACAACATTTTTTTTTCATGAACACGGAATCTCGGACCACCTCGGACCACTTTGTTCTGAAAGTGTTCCAAGAGGTGTGCATTACTCGGGCAAAGTACATAACAAGCTTTTCTTCTACACTCTCAGTGTTTTGCGTCTCTAGTGAGTGACGTAGAGCTGCGTCTACGCAAATTTATCGGTCTGCGTCATAGTCCAATTCTCGCATAATATTAATTACCAGTTCTTTGCAGCTTTCATTTGGCAAAAACAGTATTGGAAGTATCTAAATGTATTGAAAATAGATAGGGGTCCTTATTCACGTTCTATCTTTCCCTGTCCGTGGTAAGCCCGTGCGAACTGTCAAAATCTTGTTGTAATGGTAAATAGAGAGCTGCGCTTAGAAATGCATCAGCGCGTATGCGCAGCGGACATCATTGATGTCCGCTGCGCATACGCGCCAGTGCAAGCTGGCGCGCACTTGTGACTATAACGAAATAAAGATCGTGAATAAGCACCCGGTAATTAAAGAAAGAGACTAGATTTCAAGCAGGATTTGTTCGTAATTTTTGTATATTAGGCCCCCCTTTTGTATATTAGGCATTTCTATGCAATAAATTTCTTTATACTTCCATTAGAAAATTTCCTTTAAAGTTTTCAATAGAGCGCTAAATAACTGACTATTTTCCCATCCCACCCACTAAACGAAATAATCTATACTAATACTAGCTGACCCGCGCAACTTCGTCTGCGTAAATTTTCCCTTTTTTCTTTTTTCTTCCTTTTTTTTACAACATTTTTCATTGCTGCTCCGCTCCTATTAGTCGTAGCGTGATGTTTTAACCTATAGCCTTCCTCCATAAATAGACTATCCAACAATAAAATATTTTTTCAATGCGGCCCAGTAGTTCCTGAGATTATCGCGTTCAAACAAACAAACAAACTCTTAGGGGGATGAAAAATAGATGTTGGCCGATTCTCATAGATACCGCATAAGCACAAAAAATTTCATCATAATCGGTCAAGCCGTTTCGGAGGAGTATGGCAACGAAAACTGTGACACGAGAATTTTAATTATTAGATAAGTATGTTTATCAGTTGTCTGGTTTCCATTACAAGCTCTGCTTAGTTTGGGATCAGATAGAGTTGTGTGAGTTGTCCCAAGATATTATTATAGATATTAATAATATAGAGTAATATTTATAATAAGTAATGTTGTGCATTCCTCAGTTACTCGATTTACTTAAAATAAACACACACATTTAAGAAAGGATGTTTAACTAGAGAGGATATGTCGTAGTTTCTATATATTATGATTTATGAATAAGTAACAATAGACATAAGTATAAATTCAGCCTTTACTGGAATAGGCAGCCAATTTGTTTTTTGTAAAGATAACTAGATCAGGAACTCTTTAGGATTTTTTCCAGCCAAACCAAAAAAAAAGGAGTGGAGACGCCGGTAGTAAAATGGCTAGGATTCGAACCCGCGACCTCACGATTGCGAGACCGATGTCTAAGCCTACGCTACCGCAGCTTTAAGCTCGTACTCATGGAATGTACCAGTGTGGCCGAACACCGGGCACAGTTCCTAAAAACACCGTCATCCCTCCCTGAAGCCTGCAGCAACCTGCGGGGAATGCTGGGCTTCTGGAAGTGTTTGGGCTGGCTGGAGTGAAAAGAAGTGACACAAAACAACGTACGTATCAAGAGGCTAAGTACGACATTGCGGCCCCGTTAAAACAAACAAACAAACGAAATATGTTTAGTAAGAAAATGACTTGGCCAAGTTTGTCTAGGCATCATACATGGTACATGATGCCAAATGAACTAATTACGTGGCTTTTTGATGTCAGTGCTTTCCTACCAAAGGCAGCTCAGGGTTATAAAGCTTCATAGCGTGCCCTCCAAGGGACGAAAGAATGTGATTTTCAAAGAAATGCCAATCCATCTAAAAATGTTATAGCAGTAACGTTTTACGATAATATATAAATATATATATTACGGGTCTCAATCGTGTGAATAATTTAAGGTAAAATATCTTGTTTATTGCCCGACGTTTAGACCATATTGCAAGTGACACAGCCACACTCGTAATATATATATATATATATATATATATATATATATTTTTTTTTTTTTTTTTTTCTTGTGCGTCTGCATCTACAATCAGTCCCAGGACTATAAGCAGATTTGTTGGGCGGTTGAAGCATTGTGAGGGGTCTCCCCAGCAGGAGACACTCCTATTTAACATCGAAAGTCATTCGGGTGGTTGTCGAGCCGATTTTTGTAGTTAGTGGAGGACTGTTGGATCTCTTCCTTTACTGTTTTAGTTTCCAGAGCTTCATGGATTTCAGAGTTAGTGAGAAACCATGGAGCATTCGACAAGGTACGAAGTATGCCATTCTGCAGTCTCTGTATAATATTTAGATTGGAGTTACAAGCGCTTCCCCAGAGTTGGATCCCGTACATCCACACAGGTTTGAGGATCATTTTATAGATTAGTAGCTTGTTGTCCACCGAAAGTTTAGAGTTGCGTGCCATCAGCCAATACATGGTCCGGAACCGTATGTTTGTTTCATCGCGCTTTGTTTTGACATGATTTTTCCATGTCAGCCTTCTGTCTAGGTGTATTCCAAGGTACTTGACAGAGTCACTTTGGGGCAGGGTATTGTTTCTCAGTTGCACGGGTGAACAGTTTCCTTTTCTAAGCGTGAATGTTATGTGGGTCAATTTTGAAGCGCTTGCTTTGATGCGCCACTTCTGCAGCCAGCCCCCTACTTTGTTGAGGCTTTCTTGTAAAATATTTGAAGCAGTTTGTGGATCTGGACTGCTTGCTAATAGTGCAATGTCATCAGCAAATGTAGCGTTCATTACTTGTGTTGACTGAGGAAGGTCTGCAGTGTACAAGGTGTACAGGATTGGGCCAAGAACCGAGCCTTGGGGCACACCGGCCGAGATCTTATAAATTTCTGATGCATCACCACTTTCTCGTACTTGAAACATGCGATTTGACAAGTAAGAATTCATCAGAGTATAGTAGGTATGTGGTAGCAAAGTTTTTATTTTGGAGAGTAGGCCTTTATGCCATACCTTGTCAAATGCCTGCTGGATATCAAGAAACACAGCAGAGCAGTACTCTTTGGCTTCAAGGGAATGCCGTATTTTGTCACAAACTCGGTGGACCTGCTCGATGGTCGAGTGGTGTTTTCTGAACCCAAATTGGTGTTTGGGGATGGCTTCATTTTCATCCAATAGCGGCAGTATTCTGTTCAGGAGAATCCTTTCAAACACTTTAGACAGGACAGGTAGAAGACTTATCGGCCTGTATGATGTAGCATGATCTGGAGGTTCACCTGGCTTTTGTATCATGGAGATGATGGATACTTTCCACATAGTTGGGAAGTGTTGGACCCTGAGGACACCATTAAAGAGTGTTGTAATGAATACTAAAGCTTTTCTAGGAAGTTGCATAAGAACCTCTTTAGTGATTAGGTCAAAGCCAGGGGCTTTGTTGTTCTTCATTCTTTTCAAGGCCTATGTAAGCTCACGCACTGTTACTGGCCTTGGTGGAAGTGATAATTGAAGGTCTTGCTGTAGTTGGTTATCTACTTCCCTCTCGAATTCTTCGCATTCACTATCGTTTGGTTTAAATACGTTAGCTAGATGTTTTGCGAATGTTTCTGCCTTTTCTTTACCAGTCATAGCCCAACGTCCGCTATTGTTTCTTATTGCAGACTTAAATGGTTGCGGTCTTTTAAACGTTTTTGTGAATTTCCAGAGCGCGTACTGAGATGATGCGGTAGCGGTCAGATTTTGCAGTTTACTTTGTAGCGTTGCATTATTTATACTATCCAATATTTCTTTCAATTCACTTGCGGCTTTGTTTAGGCGGTCTTATCAGTTTTATGTCTAGATTGATGCCAGACCCTTCTAAGCCTTCTTTTTTCCAGAACTTTATTTTTTATATCGAGAGGAATGTTTCCAGTAGTAGCCCTTTTCTTTTTGATTGGAGTGTTCATCCAGCATGCATTCTGTATTAGGCTAGTAATGTAGCTTGTGGCATCTTCTATCTCATCTGATGTTTTTTGGGATACATGTAGTTGTATAGTTTCCTCTATGTATTCTCTAAATCCTTCCCAGTCTGTAAATTTGTTGGACAATGTCTCGGGTTCTTCGTAGCAAATTATTGTCGTGCTTATGGTTAGAATTACAGGGGAAAGATCAGAGTTACTATCATAACAGGGCTCAGCTTTGAGATAGTGTCTCGAGAGTCCTCTGGTGATAAAGAAGTCTAGCAGGTCAGGCTTTTTCTTTGGGTCTGTAGGCCAGTATGTCGGTTCACCGGATGAGATTGAGTCAAGGTTATTACCTCTTGTTGTTATTAACCTGGAGCCCCAGTACGAGTGCTTGGCATTCCAGTCGCCACCAGCAATGAATCTGTTTCCCAGTGTGTGGAAGTACTCGGAGTACTTTGCACTATCTATTCTATGCTTCGGTGGACTATATACCGCAGATATATTGAGGGGTCCATCCTTACTCTCAACTACAACAGACGTTGCCTGGATATAGCTTGTTTTATATTCGGGCATGACATAGTGTTTAATGTTCGCTCTAATGGCTATAGCAGTTCCAGTGACAAGTAATGTAGGTGCAGCAGCCCTTAATTGTTATGTTGCTTTTTTTCGTACAGTGTGCTTCAGATATGAGCACAACATCAAGTTTATTACTTGCAATTAGCACCTCTAGCTCGGACTTATTTGGTGTTAAGCCATTAATGTTCCACGTGGCTATTCTGCGAGAAGTCATTTTGGGATTTTATCTAGCAGTGTTGTTATGAGACTCAAGAGAGTGCTCATTTGTTGTAAGATGAGATCAAATTTTTCTGATTGCTTTAATATGAGTTCTTCTAATTTATTATATGGTTTTACTTCAGAATTCAGTTCGTTTGTGTTCTTCTTCAATCTTTCAGCATAGGTGTCATTTGGTCTACTTCCTCCAGGGTTGGTGGGGTTTGCTTCCGTGGTGCTTTTCGAGTCTGGTGGTCTGGTGGTGTTTTTGTGAGTTGTCCTCTGTGGCATTCTTCTAGCGAGGATCTCCCTGTATACAGCACAGCCTTTATAATTTGCAGGGTGTTCACCTTCACAGAGAGCGCATAGGGCTGGTGTATTACGATCTTTCTTTGGGCAGTCAGCAGTTTTGTGCCCTTGAGCGCATTTTTTCGCAACGATATGGTCGCATGCAGTAATTTTTTGAGTGACCATATTGTTGGCACCTCTGGCACTGTGATAATGTTGTCCTCTTTTTGGGGTCTTCAATGACAATTGACTGGTGATATATGTATTTGATGTCTTTAACTGCCTTGTTGTTTGGCCCAGGGGCAATATTTACAAAGAACGTAGATGTTGGTTTTTTGTCTGGTCCATACTTGGCGTTAACAATCTCTCTATAGACTTTGTTTCCAGTTTTTTCAATTTCCTCCACAATTGCACTGGGCGGAGTGGAGTGGTGGAGGTTTTTTATAACCACTCTGAAGCAGCGCTGGTCCTTAAGGTTGAAAGTGTGACCTATGAGTCCATTCTCTCGAACTACAGTGATAATTTTTTTGTAGGTGGTAACATCTTTACAAGAGACCCTTAATTGATTCCTATTTACTATTTTGAAAGTAAAGAGGTTATGATCAGCTGCTGATTCCAACAGTTGTGTGAGTCTGTTTACGTCCTCAATACCATATAGAATGATTGGTGGTGGTTTGCTAGGTCGTTTTTCCTTTGGTTGACTAGAATTCTCTGTCTTGTCTACCTAAAAATCCAGAACCGCTACAAGGATTTATCTCCTTGTAGCGGTTCTGGATTTTTATAGTTTCTGGGGATGGTGTCCGTGACAATTTTTTCCGTTTATGGCTTTTAGATTCAGGGACTCTTTGCCAGTCCGGCGGTTTGGGAGTAATTATTTCTAGATTCTTGCCTAGTGTTGCCTGTGTTAAGGGTTCTATTTGGGAGGTACTTCCCAGTGAGGAACTTCTAGTTCTCGTAAAAAGGCTTGGATGGAGCGCCTGTTGTACAAATATACGTCTTCCAGTAGCATTTACTGAAGCAGAGGCCTGGTTACCCACGTCTGCACAGTCTTCGGTAGCATATTTCACACCTTGAGGCCCGGGTACCTCATGGCGCCGGGGGTTAGCCTGGTCGCAGGACAAATCACATTCTTTATTTTCCATTTTCATAATAAAAGGGGTGGGACAGTAGTAGTACGCGTTTCCCAGGCGCATACCCCCAATACTTTTGAGGATATTTAGTCACTCATGGCCATTGGCCATATTGATGGGTTATTTACCGCCGCCCATGACTCGGCGTTGACGAATTTTACAGCTGACTTCCTCCAAGATATTTACAGGTAAGATTTCGCAGTTCTCAGCAAACCCTCCTCTTTTCTCATCCGGGCTTGGGACCGGCAACGGCAGAGTTCGTAATATATATATATATATATATATATATATATATATATATATATATATATATAATATAATCTATACTAATATTATAAAGCGGAAGAGTTTGTTTGTTTGTTTGTTTGTTTAAACGCGCTAATCTCAGGAACTACTGGTCCGATTTGAAAAATTCTTTTTTGTTGGATAGCCCATTTATCGTGGAAGGCTATAGGCTATATAACATCGCGATACGACTAATAGGAGCGGAGAAGCGACGAGAAATGGTTCAAAAACGGGGAAAAATTATGCATACGAAGTTGCGCGGGACTGCTAGTATAATATATATAGACTAATATTATAAAGCTGAAGAGTTTGTTTGTTTGTTTGAACGCGGTAATCTCAGGAACAACTGATCCGAATTGAAAAGTTCTTTCACTGTTGGATAGCCCATTTATCGAGGAAGGCATCACATCACGCTATCACCAACAGGAGCGGAGCAGCAATGAGAGATGTTTCAAAAAAGGGGAAAATTTACGCAAACGAAGTTTCGCGGGACGGCTAGCATTTTTTTCATAATATGTACAAATCGCGCGGTTTATTACCATTTATAGCAGTAACGTTGCCACGAATTTCTGGGTTATAGATAGCAGGTGGCAAAAAATACACGGCCTGCCAGTACCTAATCCTAAAAAATCTCAAGGGACCAAAACACTCAAATTTATTTCCACAGAGTATGTAGAAGTTTATTGTAAATCTTTTATGAAAATACGATGCGTAGATTCTCTAAGAAAGTGGTTTAGATCTCTAGAATTTTAACAATTGGTAAATTTGAGGTCTACAGAATGTGAAGGTGACCGTTTGACCTTAGTCGGCTCAGGTCAAATGACAACAGACTTTTGGGACAATTGATATACGGCCGGTCTCAATAATCTAACTATCGATGGATTTGGCTACTAGAGGTATATATTTGACATAAGCTGCATACAAAATATGTCAAAATTCTACCTCTAGTAGCCAAATCCATCGATAGGTAGGTTATTGAGACCGGCCGATAATGATTCTTTTAGGCGTTCCTGAGAGTTATATTTAGTAAGTTTTAGTGCTTTTTGACCCTAAATCAATAGATGGGTAATTTAATAAAAAAATAGTGTGATTTATATACAAGTTTTATCTGTAGATATGAGTCAGGATAATACGATGTCGTGGCCGTATGTAACCAGCAAGAGAAGCAGCATAATCTTTTCATGTTTTGAATGCATCTCAGCGGGAAATGGTCTCACCATTAATTAACAATAGGCACTACACTTTTTCCCTTTTCACATTATTTTTTTGTGTTTGTATTAAAATTTACAAGGCAACTGTTGCCAAAACAATTTAATTTCATTATATGATCGTCTATACTAATATTATAAAGCTGAAGAGATTGTCTGGTTAGAATTGAAAATTTATATTACTGTTGGATAGCCCATTTACTGAGGAAGGCTATATAACATCACGCTAGGATCAATATGAACAGAGCAGCAATGAAAAATGACGCAAAAACGGGGAAAATTGACGCAAACGAAACCTCGTTTGCGTTAATTTTCCCCGTTTAAATTTGTTTATTCTTCGTTTGCGTCAATTTTCCCAGTTTAAATTTGTAATTAGCTGACTCTCTGAGCTAATAATTTATGTAGCGGTTTCAAAGCCTATCTACCCATGATACTATCAACGTGAAACCACTCCTTGTTTTTTGTTTTGGCGGGAAAAAATCCTAACGAACACCGCCACCGTCCAGGTAAGACGATGGTAGTGTGGGGTTTGCACCCACTAAAAACCCGCCGTGTATCGCTCGCCACCTTCCAGAACTGGCTGCCGGAATTTGTTATACCGTCGGCGGCCGCCCAGTGGCAATGCCCGGCCGCGATGTTGTTAGGTTCCGGGCATTTCACACCTACGCGGCCCCTGGATACACACAGGGCGCCGCGTCTCCACGGGAGGCAGCGGGCGGGGCAGATTACCCCGTACGCCCGCCCGCAGCCCCACCTATGTAAGGTGGCATCAGGCGCCTCCTTCTGCGAGATGATGTCCAAGCTGGACAATGCTAGAGGGTGTGCTGCGCCGAATCCTCACCGCAGTCGCAGTGGTGGCAGGCGGACTCAGTTCCCTCCTAGCGATCGTGCGCAGGTACCTACTGCCCGAAGCACCCGTGCCCGGAAAGGACCTGCACCAGCCGAAAGGAAAGGGTCCCGTGCTGCCGCCCCACCCACTCCTTCAGGACCGGCTGGAGCGCCTCCACGGTTCGAACGCCTACCCGTGGAGCCTCCAGTTGGCCAATCCACCGGGCCAAGCGCGTAGCTCCTCGGGCAGAGGCACCGAACCCTCTGCCCGAAAAGCCACCGCCTGCCGATACACTTCGGCGAGCACCTCCGCCTCCAAATCCCACGGGGGTGTGCCGGCCAATGCGCACGCCGCCTCTGCAGACACCGTGCGCTATCCGTGTATGGCCCTGACTGCCCTGGTCCGCTGAGGTCTCCCTAAGCGGACCCTATTCTGGGCGGTCAGGGACGCCGCCCACACGGGTGCGCCGTACAGAGCCATTGACTGCACCACCCCCGTGTACAACCGTCTACTCGAGGCACTAGACCCGCCCAGGTTTCCCCAGTGCGGTCGCAGTAGCCTCGAGCTTAGGCGCCAAAATGCGGAAGTGCCGTCGGTGGTCTGCATCAGACTGCGTTCATCATCTATAAATAGACGGCGAAACCGCCGCCCCTCGCCCTTCCTCCGGGCGGCCCAGGGAAAGGCCACCTCCTACTCTGCTAGAACATTAGCCGTGTGACGGTGGTTTCGCGAAAAGCCGCGAATCCACCAGCACACGTTGCCCAGGATGCACCACGAGGAGGTTTTCCGGCAAACAGCACCCCACGTGAACCCACTCCTAACACAAGCAATTAAGCTTAGCTGGAGGGGTTGACAGTATTGGTATCTTTAGAAAAAACAGCGGGTAGCAATTCGTGCCTGCAGAAGTGAAAACTTAAACATTAACGTTGTGCATTTTTGAATATTTTGGAATGGTTAGGGAATAATTTCGCACGAATTGCTTTATTTATCAGTATAAAAGCGCTTTCGCACATAAACATGACAATTTATATTACATAAAATAGTTATCACTTTAGAGCTATTACGCTGTATTACAAACACATACGCTCAAACGAAACAGCAGGAGTAGGCATACATTTTTGCCGCGCGGTTAAAAGAGAGGGGATATTACTTCCTCTTCTTTGTCGCGCCAGCGGTATACTCTCCCTCCGTCTTACGAATTTTCGATCAGGTCACGTGTCCTGACGCGAGTTTAACATTTTTAAACATACCAAAAACTGCACAACGCCTCTAAAGAAGTTTTCACTTCAAAAATCATCTCTATGGAGAGATAAACTATTACGAATAACAATATGTAATAAAACATCAAGCTTGTAAGCGCCAACTGTGTAATCCTGGCAGATTAAGTTGTGTTACGATTAGTGTCAAGTGTCTGCTTAATAATATCAGTTGACCTGGATATTGTATCTATTTGTCGTTTGACCTAAATTAAGAACCAGCTGGTTGGTTCAGGGATGCATATTGTGACTGAAATGAAATATTTGTGATTAGTAAAAACTTTGATGTCATCTCAAATCTATGGCAATAGCAAATGAATGAATATGCAATCTTTATACCGGTATAAAGATTTTTGACTAGTCACTTTTTAAGACCAAAAGTTGTAACGACACTTTTTGACACACAGTCAAAAAGTGTCGTTACAACGTTTGGTCTTAAAAGATGTCGTTACAACTTTAGGTTTTAAAAAGTGTCGTTACAACTTTTGGTCTTATTTTTTCCATCTAGCCCCCTTTCGCAACGCGCGATTAGGAACTTCGTTCCAATAAGGCAGTGTAGTAAAATAACGTGATTGTCACCCTTTTTTCCTTAGGTTCTCTTTATGTGAATCAAGAAATAGACGTTTAATGTTATTAATTTATATTGTGGGTGTAACATTTCAAAATAGCCGTGCGTCAAGACGCTGTTATTACTCTACCATTGTCTATTACCTTAAAATAAAAACTTTTTCACATGTGTTTGATGTATGTCTACTTCCTAACGAAAAAGTCTTTATTCCAAGGTTTTATCTACATAAAGCTTTAGTTGAGTTTTTAATCTGAGTAAAACCTTATTATTAGTTTGACAATATTGACATGTTGGCATTACTGTTCCTTGATTCGGTTCAAGCAAAATTCTTCGCCTTCAGGTGACCAACAGTTTCATTACACATTAACATTTACAAAGTTATTTAAGTTCGAATTCGGATCACATAACATAGGTTTTTTAATGTTAAGTAATATTCTATCGCATTCTAGTCTCATATAGCTATAATCATAAAATCCGAAAATCGTAAAGAATCAGCTCCACATAACTTTTGCGCCATAAATCAATATAATATTCCATAAATATCTTATATCAGAAGAGTACATACTTATTATAATATATAATACAACTACTATCACGTAGTAAGATATCGTTAATATAGGATTAATAAACAATATTGAAGTGCAACTCAAGTGGATCGCGTACAAGTGCACTGATAACAACATAACTACGTGGAGAACTGCCTATAGACATATTTTCCAGATAGCCAACAATAAACCAGTAATAAATCGTTTATTTGTCACAGATACAATTACTTAAAAAAGAAAAAAAATACAATTAAATAGATACTTGCACGTCGTATCTCTGACGAACGAGGTTCCCACTCAGCATAAAAGCCATGTTGGGGCATGACCCAGGCCACAATACAGCGCTGGTTTTCAGTGTGAACCTCAAGTGACGACCAAAACCATGTATTTCCATAGTTCAATAAATAATATATAGGTATTTGAAACATAAAATAATCTAGGGACTTGTAATTCTAAAAAAGTTATATAGCACCCGTTTTTTAATTTTTCCAATCCGCCATCTCAAAACAGATGGAAACAAGAGTTCGAGGGAGGGAGAAGGAGGCACTTTACTAAGTTTATCGAGATTATTATACAAAAAATCAAAAAATCTTGTTTCCATCTTTTTTGAGCTGGCAGCTTTTTGATTTTTTAAATCATTTTTTTTTTAATATACTTTGTTTTTTACCCAACTACAAGGAAGGGTTATCGTATTAGGTTATAATTTTCGCGCGTATCTTGTATGTATGTCTTATTCTTTATTATCTCACCTTCAAACCACTAGACCAATATAAACAACTAGCTGTTGCCCGCGTTGTCAGCCGCGGTTTATTAGCCTATGTGTTAATCCAGGGTGTCAGCTAACTCCTTACCAAATTTTATTAAAATCGCTCTAGCCGTTTAAACGTGAAGAATAGTTAGTTAACAAACATACACACTCACATACTCACAAACTTTCGCCTTTATAATATTAAGTGTGATTAAGACGTCGTTAGATTTGTCTTGACCATAATCGATGTGTCACTTCAAGACTGACAAGTGTCCTTAGATTAGTGCCGTTTAAAAAACAAACATGGCGGTTGTGAGATGTCAAAAACAAGAGGTGTAAAACAAAAGTTTTTTTCGAATACTGCAATTTTATTTTGGTATCAAATTTAAGGGCTCTTCGTAAGCATTTTGATAAAGTATAACATGATTATGAATGTAATGCTAAAAAAGTTAGTTGGCAACCATTCTTTTGTCAATAGCAAAGATTCAATATTTTTAAAATTTTCCTTTTTTTAAGAATTATTTTTAACAATTCTATATAAAATAAAAAGTTACATTTAATAATAACCAAATTCCGCCTGCAAAAGGACGGAAACCAGATAATCATGCAGTCGGAGGCATTATTGACTCCTGTTAAAATTAAAAATTGTGCCTCCGACTGCATTCTATTAAATTTGAAGGGTATCTTGTTTCCGACTTTTTGCAGGCGAGTTTTTTTTATTTGCGACTGCCTCTGTGGCGCGGTGGGAGTGTATCCGACTGCTACGCAAGAGGTCGTGGGTTCGATCCCCACCCAGGATAAAACTTTGTGTGATGAGCACGATGGTTTATTCTGTGTCTGGGTGTTATTTATAAATAATATGTATGTATTTAGAAATATATAAGTATGTTTATCAGTTGCCTGGTTTCCATAATACAAGCTTTGCTTAGTTTGGGATCAGATAGCGTTGTGTGAGTTGTCCCAAGATATAATCAAGATATAATTAATTATAATATAATAATTAAATTTGTAAATTGACAATTATTTTTCAATGCTGTTACTAAGAGCGGTAGCTTGTGTTCAAGCAATAATAAGTCAAGATAACCGTGCATATTATGAAACTGCGATAACGTATACTTTATTGGTTGATAAAGCTCAAATTAATTAATTGATAAAACCCTTTGAGCAAACCGTGAAGGCGTTCCTTCCCCGAATACTGACGTCATTTTGAGATAATATTTTCCTCAATTAGATTTCAATCTAGTTTAGGTAATAAGTAAATGCTTTAAATGTTAATAAACTTTCGCGATTTGTACACATTATGAAATATATACATATATTACGGATGACCACGCCGTTGCAATACCGTCGAAACGTCGGGCAATAAACAAGGTATTGTACCTTAAATTATTCACGCGATTATGATCCGTAATATATATATATATATATACACATATATATATATATATATATATATATATATATATATATATATATATATATATATATATATATATATATATATATATTTTTTTTTTTTTTTTTTTTTCATAAAGTAAATGCTTATTAAAGTTTTATCTTTCCTTATTATTAGACTAGCTTACGTCCGCGGCTCCGCCCATGGGGATTTCGCTTATCACGATTAAATTTATCCTATATCTTTTCCCGTTTAACTCAAACTATCTCTATCCTTATATCCTCTTTCATCTAAATCGGTTCAGCCTTATAAGCGTCAAAATATAACAGATGGACAAACAGAGTTACTTTCCCATTTTGACGTAGTAACGTCTTATAAATCGATGACTGGCTGCACTCACGAAAGAGTGTGACGTCACAGCTCACGTTATGTACTCGCTGCTAAGCAACGCGAATGGCGATTTCGCTTGCTGATAGGCAGAAGTATTGTAGCCGTCGAGCGTATACGCGCGCATACGCCCGGGTCCACCGAAGCTGTCACAGGCGGTTATATATGTTTTAGCGATTGAAGCGACATGCGATACATTTGGAAATTAAAAAAAGGGTATCACGGGCATGATTGTTTATTGAATGCCATCAATGTTTTCTTATGACGTTATCACGTAAATTATCGTCTGTAAATCGATTTTACAGACAGCCAATTTTGTAATATTAATTTGGTTAATCAGAAATACACAGGGCTTCTCTACTGAGAAAAGTGCCATAAAAAATTAAAAAGTTTTATCTCCATATACATCTAAAAGAAAAAAGGACTGCGCCATAACCTCACAAAATATAATACCTCTAGATAGAGACAACGCCACTTTGTGGACAATACCTGTCAAATGCCGCACTAGATTTTTCTCTCTTTCACGCGTTGTAGTCAATTTTAACTTTTTAATTGAAAGGGGTGGCGCAATCCTGGTCTATACGTCAATGATATAATGATACCACAGAAAATATAATACTATACAAGTAACGACATTAAACTTTGAGGCGTCCACAAAGTATTTATTTCCCTCCTATTCGCCTTTTTTGACAGTGACAGCATGAGATAACAGCGTCTCAAAACTCTTATTTTATTCGTTTGAATATTCAACCGGTATTACATAAGAGCAGGTATGCACCGTGGCTTCGAAGAAAACTAACACAAACTCTTTAAAAAAGACCTTCGCAAAATCATTAACAGCTTTCGTTTAAATATCTAAATTACTTCCACGTTCTAAACCACTATGTAACATTCGCTGACTATTTTAGAAAACATCTGTTATCGAAGATGGACTCAATTGCGGAAGATTCAAGTCAGAACTCTATTCCCGAGGCCAATAAACTAACTACTAGTGTTTATGTGAACTGATTGCAAGCTTACTTCCGCCATTACATATTTTATAGTGCTAAAGTGGCAAAAAAACAGAATTAATCTGATGGAAAGAAACTGTAACTTATGGTATGGTAAAATTAATACGTTTCTTCTAAATCTATTCAGCAACTTCGTCACAAGTGAGTCTCTAAGTAAACCTATCTTACTAATATTTTACATTCGAAAGATTTTGAGGATGAATGGATATATATTTGTCGCAGTTTCACACACAAACTACTTTTTTTTTGTTATGATGAACAGCGATATTCCCCATTGATAAGTAATTTGAGTTTGACATTTTTAGTTCATGCCCATTAACACTATTCTTATTGCTTCTATTAACATGAAGACACTTTGTTCTTGTGTTCTTTAGGTACACTGCACTGTTATACTATATTATGGTCACTACACTAACTCAAAACCTTTAAGCTCCGAATATGCAACTACTTGCCTTATCCTGAACATTCTGTTAGATATATATGACTTCAGAATATCTGTGAATTATTTCAGCAGCATTTTGTTAAGTTTATAAATCCTCCAGTGCTTTTTCAATGATATTTGTTATTCTCTGGACTTGGTCTATGGTCAAATGTTTTTCTCTGAAACCGAACTGGTAATCAGGAATTAGGTTTCTGTTTTGAATGAAACACAACAACTAATGGACAGATTTTTTTAAAGCATATACATAAGACAAGCTGGCGCTTCATATAAAAAAATAATTGCTGCAAGTACGACGGACCATGACTTTTCTGTCCATACAAATTTTGTTTCAAGTAAATTAGCGAAAATTATTCTAAAAACTAACGATTGGGAACCGTCTCCACGGGCGAGAGAATCGTGGCGATTGTGGCAATGGGCTGGTCATATCTGCCGCAGGACCGGTGACTGCTAGTTTTAGAGTGGTGAACACGACTTGATAAACGTTGCGGTAGGACGTCCCCCAGTCAGGTGGACTTAAAGAAGGTCGCTGGGGTGGACTGGATGCGGAAGGCAGAGGACCGGATGTTTGACTGAAAGTTAGGAGAGCTATATCTAGCAGAGGACCGATACAGGCTGATGATGATGATTCTTCAATATCAGATGGGTATCTATAGTTATTCTAAAATACTATATTTCGTTTAGTTGGACAGTTAGTTATTAGTACCTAAATTACACTCCCGGTTATAGAAAGCATATCTCGATAGACAATTATTGTAATTATCATTATCGTTATTTATTACATACGAGTATATACTGCCGTAACTGTATGTTTATGCGCTTAGTTTATTACCAGGTATCCAACAGATTTTGGTACTGTTTTCTATATTATTTAGAACAATTCTTCCAGAATATTTAGCTCATAATACATACATAGGTATATATTTTGTAGAAATTCAAGAAAGACGTTGCTTTATTATATCGCAGTTTCGCCAATACCTATACCTTAATAAATAAGCAAAGATGTATCGACTAGAGATACCTATACCTAAGTAATAAGAACCTAGAGATGTTCCTACGGATTAGTCGGGATTATTTAGTCGACGACTAGTCAGCAATTAGTCGGGAAAAATCACAAGTCGTCATATATCCTTATTTATATTAAAATACCTAAGTTGATTAACCAAGTCGCAACCTATGTCGCAAATGATTAATGAAAAATCATTAATATTTTTTGTATAATCAGTTTAATAACTAGTCCGGTTTTTATTAGTATGTGGGTACAAATTTTAGAGTGCTTAACGTTTCGTTTTGCACCGACCGTAATAACAACATTGTTCAACTTCAAAGAATCGGTGCTACCCGGTTAAACCATCAAGTAATCTATAAGATAAATACTAAAGTACGTGGTATTACTGCAATTTAAACAAAAATGTATATGGTAACGATCTCATACAAATGCATCATCATCATCATCATCATCAGCCTATCGCAGTCTACTGCTGGACATAGGCCTCTCCAATTGCACGCCACTTTGTTCTATCCTCGGCTTCTCGCATCCAGCTACCGCCAGCCGTTTTGCGTAGATCATCACTCCACCTGGCTTGTGTGCGTCCTACACTACGTTTGGTATCTGTAAAGTAATATCGTCCCCAGTCATGGTAGTCTACCCATGACCACGGCTGTTGCAATACGGTCGATACGTAGCTTATAAAATTCATTGAATTGACATGCCATCGTCGTCTGCCGTTGCCGTCAGTCGGCTACCGTGTCCTTTACACGCAGAGCCACGTAAAGCCAGCGACCCTAATAAACCCTACATTAATACAATACTTGCATTTTGGAAAGATAGAGAAATTTGAAGTCCAGACCCCGGAGATTGTTTGCAAAACCCGGGCCGCGCAAGCGAGGGCCTAACTCTCTGCAGGAAGGATAGAAAAAATTAGGTTTAGTAACATAGTCCCGGATAGATGGTTCGATTTCGGCCCCGGTTTTGCATACGGAAGTCTTGGGTTCTATTCCTGGGTCTGGACTTAAATTTTTTTTATCTTTCAAAAATGAAATTTTTGTATTAATAAAGTAATTGGCAAGAAATCTCTATAAAAATTACTATCGTAATCGTCTGCTCGGCAAGTCGCCAAAGTCATAGACGGCCAAAGTCATAGATGGCCAAAGTCATAGACGGCCAAAGTCATAGATGGCCAAAGTCATAGACGTCCAAAGTCATAGTCGGCCAATCTCTACTAATACCTACGTGAAAGTTTTGTTATTCTCTAAACCAGCTTTTGGTCACCATCATAAATTAGGTATCTTTTTATAATTAGGCATATCACGTGCACGCACTTGAGCACATGTGCCGAAACGTGTTTGATTAACAGATAAAAACGTAACCACACAATATCGAGAGTACAGAAGAAAAACTTTATACATAATGCACCCTAGCAACGCATACATCGATATCGCTGACGGACACGAATTCTCGGACCCCATAGTATGTTCTTAGATTCCTGGATTGTGAATAATGTCTACGTGCGCATTACTTCCGGAACTGATCACTTCACCACCAAGGCAGAGGACACCTCAGCGTCTGTTAGATCTGCTACACGCTGTAAGTGCAGATCTAGCGTGTGCGCCTTCGGTTTTGTTGGCTATGCGTCGCCAGTTTTCCCTAGAGAAAGAGCATAGAATTTTGAGTGACTATCTGCCTAAGTAAATGGGGCGACTATCCTTTTCAATACGAATACTCACCTTTTTTATTCGCAAAATAACTTAAAACTATTTAACAGTAAAACGTAATGAACAGTGTAGTTTAAACTGTAATGAAAGCAAAGAAACAAAGCAAATACTGAAACAGCAGTCAGTAATAAATATATTTAATAGAAATTACTCATTAATATAATTTCGACGCCGGTCAAAACACTTGTGCTTTCTCTGATGGTATAATAATAATAATAATATCTTGGGACAACTCACACAACGCTATCTGGTCCCAAACTAAGCAGAGCTTGTACTATGGAAACCAGACAACTGATAAACATACTTATATATTTCTAAATACATACATATTATAGATAAATAACACCCAGACACAGAATAAACCATCGTGCTCATCACACAAAGTTTTATCCTGGGTGGGGATCGAACCCACGACCTCTTGCGTAGCAGTCGGATACACTCCCACCGCGCCACAGAGGCAGTCACATGGTGTGCATGGCAATTAGGTCTGCAAGAGGGATACTTCCAACCATGTGCTAAAGCTTTTTTACTACCAACCTTTTTATACCATAAGTGTATTAAACTAGGTCAACTATCCCACTAAGACATCTATCCGGGTTTTACCCTATATCAATAACTAGCTGTCTAGCGCAAAGTCGTCTACGTAAATTTTCCCCGTTTTTGCAATATTCCTCATTGCTGCTCCACTCCTATTAGTCATAGCGTAATGTTATATAGCCTATAGCCTTCCTCGATAAATGGGCTATCCAACGGTGAAAGAATTTTTCAATTCGGATCAGTAGTTCTTGAGATTACCGATAACTTTATAATATTAGTATAGATATATTACTTGGCGAAGTATGTTTTACAGAAAGACGCTTGCTTTCTGTTCTGTTTCGATATTTTGTGACGTATCTGACCACTCATTGGCATCATGCCAACATCATGGTAATTTAACTTCTTCACTTTTAACAAACATACTATAAAGATTTATGGTTTTCGTTTTCAAATCCTCAAACAAATTGATTAGTTTATGTTGCACTTGTAAGTTCAAGGTCGGGTATCCTGTGTTGCATAGTGTGGTTATAAACATGTGCGACAAACAAGCAAACTTCATTTTTCATGAAAATAGAGTAGGTTCCCTACCTACTCTATTTTCATGAAAAATGAAGTTTTTAAATAAAGTTAATTTATCATCACAGCTGATTTTCATCAAATAATGCAATTGAAATTTTTCATTTATTAAAGATACCAGCTTTCGCCCGCGGCTCCGCCCGCGTGGATGTCGGTTATCGCGATAAAAACTATCCTATGTCCTTCCCCGGGACTCAAACTATCTCCATACCAAATTTCATCTAAATCGGTTCAGTAGTTTGAGCGTGAAAGCGTAACAGACAGACAGACAGACAGACAGACAGACAGAGTTACTTTCTCATTTCGTCGCTTTGGAGGGCAATGGAGCTAAGCCACAATTTTTAAAATTGTGGCTTAGCTCCATTGCCCTCCAAAGCGACGATTTATAATATTAGTATGGATTAATTTTGTTACGACACTGTTATTTTTTAACATCTAAAAAATTGGTATTATAAATTGTTTTTTTTGTTTGTTATGGAAATAAAGAAGGCTTATACATATAGTACCAGGATGAACTTTGCTCGGTATTTTTAGCGACGTTTTTTATTAATTAAACCAAGCTAGATCGATTAATCGCCCCCGAAACCTGGAAACGAAAACAAAATTTCATGAAAATCATTGCCGTTTCCGAGACTCTACTACTTTTTTGTTTCTTTTTCATTTTTTAGAAAAAGTCGTTTAAGTTTTTAGTCAATGAATACAAAATCATTCTCACCCTCTACAAGGTAGTAATATTATATTTCTCTTTTTATTCAAATTTTTCATTTTAGTTTTTTGATTAATATTATTCATATTTCATCAGTATGTAATTCATATCTAAATATCATTCCCAAAAAACACGATTTACCGAAAAAAAAACCTACTTATTATTAATGCAATGGAATTGTGCACCATGAAAGCTGCTATACTGCTACTGTCTGTTGCTGTATTCATATTATCCCCATACATCAACATAGTCCGCAGTTAGTTTACCAACCGCAAATAAATTGTTATTAAAAAATGACTTATATTGCAACGATTATGGCTTTTTACTTGTGCTATGTACCATGTATCTCGTAGTAAAAGCCATAATCGTGGCATCAAAAAAACATTTTTTTATTACAAATTTATTTGCAGTTGCTAAATTAATCGCGGCCTATATTGATGTATGGGGATAATAGTTTGTCATATTTAACACCTGTTTTTTTCATTAACGTACCACTACATAAAGTTGTAGTATACATAAAGTTGGAGGTCTCGTCAAAACGAAGCTACCATGACAATTCCAGCTTGATATGTATCATATTAAAATTTGTTTTAAAACCCGTACTAATTACCTTTCTGTTACACTTTGTATACTTATTTATTGATACATTTATTTATTTTTATGTATTGGGACGAAGTTCCTTAACGCGCGTTGTGAAAGGGGGCTAGACGGAAAAAATTCTCACGAAAAGTTGTAACGACACTTTTTGTCACACACAAGCCGTGCGGCGCGGCGTGCGCGTAAGATATGAACATCTAATTTGACGAAGAAGTCACCTGTCGATTTGGTCTAGAGGCATAAATTCGGTACACAATATTGGTGACAATTGTGTAGTTGTGGGTTCGAGACTGCAGTATACAATCATCTTTTTGTAAGTTATTTTCGTTTTGTCTTTCTATTTCGCATTGAACAGTGTGGTGTTGCGAAGATTAAAAAAAAATAAGATTTTCGTTCCAACCGGTTGTCCCTTGACACCTCTCAAGTTTTTACTTAGTATTATTTGATTTTCTTGTCAGTGGTGACCGAGCAGATCGAGCCATCACCGTTACCACTCTTGGTCGATAAATGGGTGACCGTTTTCGAAATATTTCACACCCTCCGTACCTCGGAGAGCACGTCGAGCAGTCGGTCCTGCGCCCAATCTCTCTTTGGTCGTGTCGGATTTCTGTCCCATCGCACTATGAGAGTGAGTGTCTGCGCATACATATTGTCCACTATAATATCTCCTGCGTAATTGGCTAGTCTCTAATGAGATAGGCCGCTGTGACCGACATCAGTTAGGAGACCATTAATATTATATTTAACTAATTGACTCAAGAAACTTCGTCTGCGTAAATTTTTCCCGTTTTTGCAACATTTTTCATTGCTGCTCCGCTCCTATTGGTCCTAGCTTGATGTCATATAGCCTATAGTCCTCCTCGATACATAGGCTATCCAACGAGATTATCGCGTTCTAACAAATAAACAAACTCTTCAGCTTAATAATATTAGTATAGATTTATTACCTACCTGAATAGGGTCATAAAATCTTTGAGCAGAAGACTCAATAGCTACTGGCTTTTGTTTAGATGTTTAAATTACGGAACATTAAATAATAAACAGTAATAAAAATTGAAATTATTTGTTATTAAGTTTTAATAAAGATAATAATACAAATGTTTATTTACTTAAGAAGCAAAATACTACACTTGTGAATAGTCGATTCTACATGATAAAAACAATAGGTAAAGCCGGAGAAAAGAACGAGGCAATAAAACTCGCGGCCACCCTTTTCAAATTGTCAGTATTTACAAAGTTTCTTTGTTTATAAACTGCTTAGGTAGGCAAGGTGCTGCCACCATTATACATTACACACCATATTAAAGGACTAACGCAAAAACAAGAGATAAAAAATATTACAAAAAGAATACTTGGTACTACATAGTAGGAGCATCCACTTACAATGTAAAAACTTATATATTAGCCATATTACTGTAAAAGATCACTTAGAGGCACTTAATACGTTTTGCAAAAAAATGGGGATCACGGAATGTCAACCTATGGCTATCAAGATTATCTTATTAGAGTTCAGATGATCTCACAAACAACATCAAGAGAAAATGACATCACTTGTCCAACTTTTTACCGAGTCACAATAATACGTTCCAAGATCAAAGTGTAGGTACGATATGTGAATGCTTTGTTTTATATCGTGACTAGCAAGTCATAGTGACTTTGGTGTAGACGTCACTGTTAGTTCTAGAAGGACACTGAAGTACAGAAAAGGTTCATGAGGCACTTGGCATTTATCACAGGATGTTCAAAACGTAATTATTCTTACACTAATATGCTAAAAAAATATGATATGACTACCCTAAGACAGCATATGGATATGACGGACTTAGTTTTCCTCTATAAAATTTTAAGAATCATTGTAGATTGTCCCGACTTACTCCAGAAAATCAGGTTTGCAGTCCCAAGTAAATATCCTCGGTATACAATTCAACCCTTCAGGAAAACTGTTTTTGGTCAAAATTCACCCGTCTCTCACATCTCTCGGTTATATACCTATAATGAATGCAGTGAATCAACTGATATACACAATGTTACACTTCACAAGTTTAGCAAAACTATCAAACAAAGTGTCATCAATAAAAACATTTAAATAAAAACTATAATTAACTGTTACAAATAGCTATTGTATTAGTGCCATAGTATAGGATTTCTCTTTATTTACTAAATTTACTTTCTTAACGTTAACTATGTCTATTTTGCATGCGGTGTTTGCCTGTAATAGGTTATGCATTTAGCTTGTAAGTCTTGACTTGTATAATAATTCTTTATAAAATGTAATAACTGTTGGCAATCCTTAAATCTATACTAATATTATAAATCGGAAGAGTTTGTTTGTTTGCTTTGTTTGTTTGTTTGTTTAAACGCGCTAATCTCAGGAACTACTGGTCCGATTTGAAAAAATCTTTTTTTGTTGGATAGCCCATTTATCGAGGAAGGCTATAGGCTATATAACATCGCGCTACGACTAATAGGAGCGGAGTAGCAACGTGAAAAAAAAACGCGACGTGCAAAAGCGGGGAAAATTTACGCATACGAAGTTGCGCGGGATAGCTAGTAAATAAATAAAGTCCATAGTACCTACCTAACCTACCCCGAAGGGGGAAGTTTTGGAGTTTATCCAAAACCCAAGAATTGCACCCTTGTTTGAGAACAATTCATTTTGACACTAGCTTTTGTCTGCGGCTCCGGCTACGTACTGTCTCCAAACCATATTTCATTCAAATCGGTTTAGCTGTTTAAACGACTGCCTCTGTGGTGCGGTAAGAGTGTGTCCGACTGTTATGCAAGACTTATGGGCTTGATTCCCACACGGGACACCACTTTGTGTGATCCACAAATTGTTGTTCCAAGTCTGGGTGTACTTTGTGTCCGTGACATTGGACTTGCAATCGTGAGGACACGGGTTCGAATCCTACCCATTATACTACCGTCGTGAACCCACTCCTTACACAAGCCTTTGAGCTTAACTGGAAGGGTTAACAAGATTGCTTGTAATGTAGGACCTAATTCAAGTCGTCCTTTTTTTTTTAAAAAGACCCAGTTACTTTTACATTTACCTGTAATATTACAAGTAGTTCAAGTAAACATTGATCTAAGTTTGTTACTAATTCTGTCATACACAAATATTTTGAACAGAAATTCCAACATTAGTATGCAAAGTGTATGAGCTTCGTCCGTTATTGTCCAAAATATTTGCTTTCTGTCTGTCAACATTTGTAGTAAACTAAGGTTGCCAGCTTTTTTTTTCTTTTACCAATAAAGGTCACGTAGTAGTGAATTTAAATGACACATTTAAATTCACTACTACGTAACCTTTATTGGTAAAAGAAAAAAAAAACTCAATATTTACGACAGGGCATCGTTTAGGAAAATTTTGCAGAATGGTGAGGTTTACATCAATGAAGTTTTAGGTAAAAATGTACCGGCACCTTAAAATTTTAACAATTGCCTAAATTGTTATTGCCGGCATCAACGGATGAAAGCAGCGGATTAGGTTTATTTTTCTCTTTTTCACTCGTGATAATTAAATCATGCTTTCCTACTTTTACGAGTTTTTATAATAATGTGACATTGCACTATAAAGGTTAACTATGCGTGCATTAGTTTATCGTTTTTAAAGATCGAATGTTGTTTATATAACCTATCTACACCTTATAGAAATTTTTATAGGCATTTCTTGCCAATTTATAAATACAATTGCATTTGAAAGAAAAATTTGAAGTTCAGACCCAGGAATCGAACCCGAGACTTCTGATCGCTTTACCGGAGCGCGAAAGCCGAACCATCTAACCTGAACTATGTCACTAAACTTGAAATTTCTCTTCCGTTGTTGCATACGAGTTGGGCCCTCGCAAGCGCCATCTAGCCATGTCGTTAAGAACTATTATGGCTTTTGTTATTATATCATTGGTTTACGATAGGTATACTTGGTCTGCAATTGATACCGAGTATAAAAAATAAAATAATGAAGTTTTCAGTCCCAGTTTAACTTATTATAGCTTCAAATATTTTTGTCTAATGCAATTACTGTATGAAGAACAAGAAAAGGCATAAAAATACAAGTTACAACACGAAAAATCACCCTCAATTAATGGGAAAAGTCACTCAGTCGGTATCACTGAGTTTTACAAACATTGTTCGACATAGTTCTAAGTACAGTTGTGAATATCTTAGAATCGAATGGAGTGTTTTAACAAACATGCTTTACAGGGAAAATGAATTAATAATACCTTTGCGTGAGAAGGATAATGAATACCCATTTGCTATCTAAGTAAGTAAGCTTTATATTTGACTACTGTCCCGCGCAACTTCGTCTGCGTTCATTTTCCCTGTTTTTGCAACATTTCCCATTGCTGCTCCGCTCCTATTGATCTAAGCGTGATGTTATATATCCTATAGCCTTCCTCGATAAATAGGCTAAACAACAGAAAAAAATGAATTCGGATCAAATTTTTTCTCGCGTTCAAACGAACATACTCTTTAGCTTAATAATATAAGTATAGATTTTTACAGCATATGTGCTATTCTGATGTGAAACTACATTACTGTAAGTTCAGTTTTTTGTGAAAAAGCAATCAACATCCATCCATCCATTCTTTTGGATTTAAATATTACTAGGATAAGACGGCAGGTCTGTGGTCTAGTGATCCTAGCGGGTCGAGAGGTTAAACCATTACTACTGCCGTGAGATAGCTACCTTTTACTAAATAGTTCCTCGAAGATCACATTTTACCTAGTCGGCCCTATGTCTGGGTCCTTATTCACGATTTTTATTCCGTGACCACGGTAAGCCCATACGGAACTGTCATAATGGAAAATGGGCAGGTGTGCTCACAAATGCACCAAGGTGCATGCGCTCAAAAATTTCGCCGCGAATGTGCGTTGATGCATTTCTAAGCGCAGCTCTCCATTTATCATTATAACAAGATTTTGACAGTTCCGTATGGGCTTGCCGTGGACACGGAATAAAGATCGTGATTAAGGACCCTGATCTTTATCCAGCCTTGATAGTTTCTGTCCCATCGCACTATGGAAAAATGGAGAGTAGAATATTATAATAATTCCTTCCGAAGGGAAACTTCTTCGGGTCTGCTTTGAGAATCTCATAGATTGGAAAACATTATTACGTTATTGTTTTTAAACTTTCGCGATTTTTATACATAGATATATTTCGGGACTTAATCGCGTGAATTATTTAAACGTACGAAAAAGGTATAAACAATTCGATCGAAACGTCGGGTAAATAAAAGGTTCGTACCTTTAAATAATTCACGCGATTAAGTCCCGAAATACATCTAATATTATTACGTTACTCCAAATTGCAAATCACGCCAGTTTTTTAAGAGGTTCATCTAACAAACATTCCACGTCCCATGGTGAGTCACTAAAATATGATGGGATACATACGGTACTACAGCACGGTTAGGTTATGATCGCAGTTATTAATAATAGATAATCTACTACAGCACGGTTAGGTTATAATCGCAGTTACTATTAACTAACTAACCGGCGCAACGTCTGTGTAATTTTTTTCGTTTTTGCAACATTTTTAATTGCTGCTCTGCTCCTATTTATCGTAGATGGGATGTTATATAGCTAATAGCCTTCCCGATAACTGAGCTATACAGCACTGAAATCATTTTTTAATTCGGATCAGTTGTTACTGAGATTATCGCGATCAAACAAACAAACTCTTCAGCTTTATAATATCAGTAGGTATAGGTTAAGGAAAATCTATCACCAAATATTTGTATGATGAAAAGTGTGATATTTTACCGAAAGGTTACTGCGCATATTGTATTTAAGCGAGATTTCTGTGATAATCTATATTGTCTCATGTTATTTAGGACGCCCGAGTTCACATGTGCACCCAGCCGAAATAAGAGCACTATTAAATGTAAATTATCCACTACAGATTAGATTAAAGGCTAAAGGCTCGATAACATAACAAAGGCTTAATAAAAATGTATCAGAATTTTATTTAGAATCCCTAACAAAAGACAGTGGTGCTGTAAGTTTGGTGCTTGTATGTGGCGTCCAAATCGTCATTGGCTTCATTTCATATTTTGCTCTGCCAAGCATGAATGGCAATTTTGAATAACAGCTATTTGCAGAAATGCACTGTTCTAATGTTTGTCCCTTATTATTCTCTAATACAGCACACATCTTGCTATAAAATGAAGACTGTAAATAGTGAGTGAAAAAAAAATTACTAACGCACATGATATAGGTCGCAATCTTGCGGATTGGAGCGGTGCTGCAGCCTTGGGCGATGACTAAGTATACGTCTCCTATACTACACTGATCTTAGATCTCTTTCTAAGAGCGCCTGTAGTAACGGTCCCATGCCATTCTGATGTCGTTGAAACATCGGGCTGGTGTTCTATTCACTGCTCTTTATGCTCCTCTAGGCTGTTAATTTGTGATTACTTTTTTTCCTAATCCATCGCCCATCTAGCCAACTCTAACTTCATTTGTCATCTAATTTCTATGTTTGGTAAACGGTCAAAGAGTCTACCATGGAACGTTCCATTCCATAAGCAATATATAATTTTAATATATTATGTTATGAAAACAAAGATGGCTGCATCAAGGTCAATGTCATTTCTAGAATAATAACATAGACATGGTTCATCCTGTACTTACTCCATGTATGTAATAGTTGGTTAGGGTAAATACACTCTCAAACATATACATTATAGATGCTGAGATGTGTAAGCTGTTGTTGAAAATCCTCGTTCTTAAGGCCAGGACTGACGTAATATTTTTATTTGAAGATGGTCTAATCATACTCCTTTATTACAGTCTAACGGAGTGGTTATAAATCAAATCAATGTTGCAATAATAATTTTGAATAGGAGGAAAAATACAACAGCTTTTTTATTCATTCTTGGTTCAATTTGCCGTCACCACACAACATTTATCCTGGGTGAGAATCGATTCCACGCCCTCTGGCTTAACAGTGATGTTCACTCACCAGTGAAGGAACACGCCAGTCAGATGTACTATTATAAGACAATTTATTGACTATAGTTATTGTGGAATACATCAATAGAGTTCGTAATTATTCAGTAAAGTTTATCTAGCTGAGCCGCGCAACTTGCGTAAATTTTCTCCGTTTTTGCAACATTTTTCATTGCTATTCCGCTCCTATTGGTCGTAGCGTGATGTTATATAGCCTATATCCTTCGTCAATAAATGGGCTATCCAATTGTGAAATATTTTTTAATTCCGACTAGTAGTTCCTGAGAATAACGTTCAAACAAACAAACTCTTCAGCTTTATAATATTAGCAGAGATATGCAAAAGTAATTGATCGTTTTTCAGTCAATTACCCGTGGCTATATTGGCTTTGTTTTGCTGAAGAAAAACATTTTCTATTGTTATTTATCCTATGCACTGCTGGGTTTCTCAATGAAAAGATGTCCTAAAGTAACATCAGTCAAAACCATAAACTTAGGATATACTAACGTGGTCAAAACCATAATTTTGTATTTATACTTTTAATACAAAATTATGGTTAATACAAAATGGCTGCCTCTGTGGCGCGGTGGGAGTGTATCCGACTGCTACGCAAGAGGTCGTGGGTTCGATTCCCACCCAGGATAAAACTTTGTGTGATGAGCACGATGGTTTATTCTGTGTCTGGGTGTTATTTATCTATAATATGTATGTATTTAAAAATATATAAGTATGTTTATCGGTTGTCTGGTTTCCAGAGTACAAGCTCTGCTTAGTTTGGGATCAGATAGCTTTGTGTGAGTTGTCTCAAGATATTATTATTATTTTGATTATTATACTTTATTGTTTAACGATTAAGGTTGAAAACTGAATGTTATCGAGAGCGACGTATCTCGTATACGCGATCCATATTATACTTGGCACCTTTTCGGAGCTTAATCTCATAAGTGTCACAAATGGTTACAGGTTAAACAAATTTAATCAAGTCTACTGAAGTGCTTATTTTATCGAAATTTAAGTGAAAGTTGGACGAACTTCAAATAACAGTTATTAACCTTATATTTTCAGTTAAGTGCGTATTTAGTTTTAGAGAATTGTGTCTTACTTCTTCCACGTTTTTTTAATACCTTAGCGGAGGGTTCATTCTACACCCTTTTTTGGGTTCTGTAGCCAAAATGGCAAAATGGAAACCTTATAGTTTAACCTTGTCGTAATTCTGAGACCCTTAGGATTAGAAAGCTGTAATTTGGCATGGGTGTACTTATTAGTTATGCCGATAAATTGGTACAATAAAATCTTAAAAAAAAACCCTTAGCGTGCAGGGTTTTTTTCTCACCTACCCCATCGGGTGTCGTTGAATAGAACTTTTAAAAATATTTAGGGGCTGTGAGTATCACTTTTAGGGTCTCGATTTAGGGATTCGTTTGTGTAATATGTAAGTGCAATTATTTGTTAGAGTCAAGTGTCCCCCCCCATATTTTATTGTATTTATAAGTACACTAGCTAACCCGCGCAACTTCGTTTACCTTATTTTTCCTCATTTTTACAACATTTTTTCATTGATGCCCCGCCGTACCCGTAAACCTTCGTGGGCTTATGCACAATACTTTGCTGAAGATCATGACATGATCAAATGCATTACGTTACTATAAACGATTCTTTATAGAAGACTAGCTTTCGCCCGCGGCTCCGCCCGCGTGGATGTCGGTCATCGCGATAAAAACTATCCTATGTCCTTCCTCGGGACTCAAACTATCCCCATACAAAATTTCATCTAAATCGGTTTAGCTGTTTGAGCGTGAAAGCGTAACAGACAGACAGACAGACAGACAGACAGAGTTACTTTCACATTTATAATATTAGTATGGATACCGACAAACATTCACCAACTTGTCAGGGCACTAGTGTTTCCCATATTCCTGTATGGCGTTGAGACAAACAGAAGGCAGATGCTTTGAGATGTGATGCTTAAGAAAAATTCTTGGCATACAATAGATCCAATTCCGAACTGACGATTCCATCCCCCAGGAGTTATATATCATATCAAACAACGTCTTTCTTCCATCGTACAAGGTTGTATTCTCATTTTCTTTGGGAACTTTTCACGTCGAGATAATACGTCGGTGAAGCGACTGAGGGTGCAAGAAAAAGTAGAAGGCATAAGGTCACGCAGCAGAACACCTATTCGTTGGACCGAGTAAATAAAAGCAACATTAAATGGTCCACCTACGCAAGAGGTCGTCGGCTCGATTCCCACACGGGAGTTCACTTTGTGTGATCCACAAATTGTTGTTATCTTAGTCTCAAAGTCTGGGTGTACTTTGTGTCCGTGACTTGTATGTACCATAACGCGGGAGTCGTCTTTAAAAAAAAATAATTAAAAGAATGACCGCAGTGAGAGAGGAATGACGACGACCTTGTTAAGCGTGTCACAAACCCTGACAAGACAACCGCGACCACTCTGCCAAGAATGTAACGACGAAGAAGAAGGTATAAGATGAGTCACCAATAAGAAAGAGTAGTACTTCCCCTTAAGCAGAAGGTAAGTAGGTATATTTAATGAAAGGCTTAGACTGGTGAACGTCTGTATTGTTTATTACAGAATTTTCCATATATAAATATCATTTTGACGTTGTTGGAAGGAAATTTCCATGTACCTCTATGTATTACAACATTTCTTAGCGCTTTAATCTTTCCCTTTAAAAAAAATGTTTAGCAGAGGGCGCTTTGGAAATCTTGAGAAAACACAAAATAAACTAGATATAGATATTATAATATGCTAAGCCTGAACTGTGATCAGGCATAATCTATACTAATATTATAAAGCTGAAGAGTTTGTTTGTTTGTTTGAACACGGTAATCTCAGGAACAGCTAATCCGAATTGAAAAATTCTTTCACTGTTGGACAGCCCGTTTATTGAGGAAGGCTATAGGCTACATCACGCTACGACTAATAGGAGCGGAGCAGCAATGAGAAATTTTGCAAGAACGGGGAAAATTTATGCAGACGAAGTTGCGCGGGACAGCTAGTTATAGATAAATAACACCCAGAGTAAACCATAATGTTCGTTACACAAAGTTTATCTGGGTGGGGATCCAAGCCACTACCTCCGGCTTAGCAGTCAGGTTCACTAACCACTAGACCAACTGGCCAATGAATCTATCGCCAAAGCTGCTTGTAATCCATCTGACTATCCATGACCACGACCACTCCACGAGGACTGTACGAGTAAGAAGAAGAACTTCATATCCCGATTGCTTAGTCGACCTATCGCGGTCTGTAATATAATACACTAGCTGTCCCGCGCAACTTCGTATGCGTAAATTTTCCCCGTTTTTGCAACATTTCTCGTCGCTGCTCCGCTCCTATTAGTCGTAGCGCGATGTTATGTAGATAAATGGGCTATCCAATAAAAAAAGAATTTTTCAAATCGGACCAGCAGTTCCTGAGATTAGCGCGTTTAAACAAACAAACAAACAAACTCTTCCGCATTATAATATTAGTATAGATATCGGAATACTCAAATCAAATCGTTTATTTGCTAAATTGTGGTTACAAGAGATGTTACATTATTTCAATAATACAGCTCATTTACCATTTTATGGCGTGCAAATGTTATTATTCTATAAAAACAAACAAAAGAGGAAAAAATAACTACACTATTATAGTATTACATTTTAAAGTTCATTATAATAATTTGTATATAATTAGATAATATTAAAGTGGTTAAACATAATTATGATACTTATTATTATAGTCAATTCAAATTATAATTATGGTGCATACATGCATTATATTGTTTATAATATATTATAGCTTAAAAAATCGTGTACTGAGACAAGTTTCAGTGAGCCACATGACATATCTGTTTCAGTTGCATATTTCAGTCTTTATATTTGGTAACACTAGTTTATTTGGAAATCTTGTGTTGAAATTACAAACTGTTTTTTTAGTTGTGAACAAATCGGGATTTAGTTTTACAAAGTTTGGCCCAAACTCTATCTCTATCTTTAAAAATGCAATTATTGTATTTGTAAAGTAATTGGCAAGAAATGCCTATAAAAATTACTTCAATATTCGGCCTGCGACATCATAATTTGTTAAAATGCTCTCTGTAACGAAGCAATAACAAAAAGCCGTGATAGTTCTTTAACTACCGACTAGATGGCGCATGCGAGGGCCCAAACTCGCGAGCATCAAGGGATAGAAAAATTTGAGGTCTAGTAACATTATAGTCCAGATAGGTGGTTCGCTTCTGGTTTGGCTACGGAAGTCTCGGGTTTGATTTCTGGGTCTGGACTTAAAATTTTTCTATCTTTCAAAAATGCAATTAAAGTATTTGTAAAGTAATTGGCAAGAAATGCCTATAAAAATTACTTCAGTATTTATTATACGCACAGGAGGTGAAAATAAATGCGCAACCTCGATTGATATTCGACCGAGTTTGACCGAGATCTGGATACGTGCGTCTGTGAGCCTTTTTTGCTCTTTGTGCAGAGCTGGCCAACTGTATCTATCTAATTTGTACCCTTAGCCTTCCCTCTGAATCCACCAATGATACTATAGGTACAATAGTAGTTTCTCTTACTACTGACATACTTTATTCTAAACCTTCGTACTCTATGAATTACGTAGGTCAGTTTTAGACATTTTTTTAAATCGAATACCTAACTCGTCAAGTGCATAGTGATGATGCAACGAATAATGCAAATATCGATATTGATCAGCAACTTGTATCATGACCCGGACATAGAGTTAATTATGTTACACGCGCTATTTTGTTGCTGACTGTACAACAAATCTAACTGGGCTAGCTCGTTACTAGCCGGTTGATTCATGCAACTTGTTTTGTTAAGGAGCTTGCACATTAATTTACACGAAGATTTAAAAAAAACTTTTTTTTACCTTAATTTTTTTTTTACGTATGTATATTTCTTTGGTAAGCCCTACAGCCTAAACGGCTTGATGGATTTTAGTTTGAGAGGTGCCGTTAGATTTGTCTTAGTTGTGAAAGTGACAATGCGTAATCAAATGGCTTAATTTTGGCGCCAATATAATACTTAATGCTTAAAAAAAATCTACAAAACCTTAAAAAAATCTTCAAAACCTATTAAGCAGAGTGTCAAAATAAAAGATTTTAAAAGCTGAAAAAATATATATAGTTATCTTTTTGATTTCTCACGAAGGAATACGATCCTGTTCTTCTTCGTGGAGCCGGTATCAGGTCCGAAGAACACACACACACGACACATCCACCACAGTAGGTACCTACTCCATTTGTGATCAATTACCTCAAAACAATTAAAACTCAATAGATTATATATGTATATATATTACTTACTTATAATCTAATTTGGAATAAGAAATGCTAAAAAAACCACGTACCTAAATAAAAAAAATTAAAAATCCCGCCTGCAAAAAGACGGAACCAAGATACCTTTAACATTTAAAATTATGCAGGCACAGTTTTTAAGTTTAACAGGATTCAATAATGCCTCCATGTTTCTTTTCAAGAAGACAAATCCGGCAGTAGAGTACAAGCCCTCTATCGGGGAGGACTGCACAAACATACAAGGATATGAATGTATACGTTGAGGAGTACCTACTGCCTTCTACATCTAGCCTAGCTACTTTGCGAGCCCTGCAGGTGTTGGTCGAGGCGTTTAGCGATTAGTCTATTGACTGAGTTGACTATTTGCCCAACGGTTGCTGAATACACAGAATCTATGCCACTCTTCAGCCCAGCGAAAAACTACATGAGTTGTGTTGATTGGTTGACGTTAACGCAGATTTTGGCGGCGGCGATATAAAAGCTTTATTTACTTTTAGATTAAATTTATTCAGTTTTCCTTACGTTTTTTTTTCAAAATTGAGTGAGCCTTAATCTATTCTTTCAGAAAAAAAAACAGTTGCGGCTGTAATAGGATCGTAGATTTTGATTGATGTTGTTTTACGGCCGGTCTCAATAACCTAAATATCGATGGATTTGGCTACTAGAGGTAGAATTTTGAAATATTTTGTATTGAGCTCTAGTTGCCAAATCCATCGTTAGATAGATTATTAAGACTGGCCGTAAAACAACATCAATCAAAATCTACGATCCTACGAAGGATTTATAATTATAAAAGTTACATAGTACGTAACAAATACTGGCATAAAAGTAAAAAAAAACATTATTACAGGCAAAGGTCACTAAAAATTCCTATCACGTATCGCAAGAAAAATTGAAATCTGTTTCAAGATATAGCTAATACTGATGTATTGAGCACACTGTACCGAAAATAAATTACACAAATGTCATTCATGAATAAGTAATGGCGACATTTACTTGAGTTATTATTCACATTTACTTAATAATATCTTGTGAATTCGTAGTAATGAAACTATAGAAGAATAACGAACAAAAAAGTGATGTTATGGCAAAAGTTTTGACACATAAAAAAATAAAAATTTACAAATTTTCATCTGTCATTTAAGTACTGTCATTGATGTATAGAGCTGGACCGTGCCATCCCTTTCAATTAAAAAGTAAATATTTACTGCAAGGCGTGAAATAGAGAAAAAAACTCGTGCGGCCTTTGATAGGTATTGTCCACAAAGTAGCGTTGTCTCTTTGTGGACAATTTTGTGAAGTTATGGCGCAGTTCTGGTCTCTACGTCAATGGGTACTGTGGTGGATGAGTCGAGTGATCGAATACCTCACATGGAACCTCAATGATAGTTCTGAACAGTTTGCTTTGAATTTTTGAATAAAATAAAAAGTAAGGGAAAACAATTGGTAACAGAGAACCGTTAGGACCGATGGCCAGAAAAGTCGCATTTAACGAATTATTGTAAAACTATTTATTTAAGCTAGAAACTGTCTTGATGTTAATTCTCAATTAGTAAAAGGAAGTTAGCTTTTTAATTTCTCACAACGGAATACGACAGGATCATATTCCATCGTGAGTTGAGCTTGAGCTTGAGCTTTCTCGAAACATAGCTATAATCAACTTGGTAAAAAACTGTTATTTTGACATACTGACACTTTAATTTATTTTAATTGTTTTGAAGAAAAGTGTCCCAGTTAACCAATATTTTCAAGCGTGGGCTGTTTCGGACTTCACAGTTTTGTAAACCATAAGGCTTCACGCGACATTTACAAATTAAATTCTATTTATAGGCTGTATGATAATGTAGCCTAGTTTTGTGAATTGGGGGTTTTCCTTCTCAGAAATACGATTAAAGGAATATGTCTGAATATTCATTCGGATTTATTCGTGCTTCCTGTGCCCAATCTACCATATTGGGTATATGTTATTGGGATAATCTAATTTTTTTTGTGGTTTCGAGGCCTCATGTAACTTTTAGATTTAGATTTTTCATCAGTATGGTATCAATAAAAAATATGTTTAACGAGAACAATTTTTTAAGGCTCCTGTACTGACTCTAGGTAGACAGCAACGTACTAATGGCCAAAGATATTTTTTTAAACATTTTTTTTTACAAGTAGCTTTGGAAGCATGAGGCAAAAACGGAAGGTGAAACACAATGCTAGTTTTCCATAATTATAAAAGTAAACAGCTTCTTCAGTCCATTGAAAGGAACCTCTTCCTCACAGAAATGTTCTGAAAGGTTCATTTCCGTGCATGGCCGCGACCCACGCGCGGCTTTCGATGAACGACTGACGCGCGCGGCCGATGCGACAATAGTCATAGTATGAGAATGTATGGTGCCGTTTCCGAGGTAAGCTACAGACGCGCGCGGCCGACGACTGTCGTAAGCTGCGCGCGCACTGTGAATATTGTCGCATCGGCCGCGCGCGTCAGACGCTTGTCGTAAGCCGCTCGCGGCTCGCGATCGGCCGCGATGCACGGAAATGAACCTTTAAAGTTTTAAAAACTATCGAAAGTCAAAGGGAATACTTTCTTCAGTTCATTGAAATGACCGTCCTTACCGTACCGACCGTACTGAAATGATCTATGAAGCATGCCTATTGAAATTCATCTTATCATAAATCCAATTAACTTCCCGCACCAAAATATAACAACAAAAATTGCCACGCTCTAGTTTTTTATTTCGAGGTCAATTAAGAAAAAAACTGATCCTTACAGATTAGATGCCACATATGCTCAGCGTACCGTTACTGATTATACACAAACATATCTCGCAAAAGGTTGTCTACCTTTAATTAGTATTGCAGATGTAAGGTGAATTAGAAATTACAATATAAACAGCTCATCAAGCTCCTTGACATAGAAAAAAAAAAGATTGATGTCTGTGAATCAATTGGGGAAAATTTTTGGGGTATACTCTTATGTTGCTCGGGACCAAACGCAATTACCGGAGGCGAAGAACAATGAGACCTAAGCACCACGCAATACGCGAAGACCTAAGTAGGTACCTACATGCGATCTGCGATTTCTACTTAGAACGCGGGCCTAACTTTGTATGACCTATAAGTATAGACCATACAAAGTTAGACCCGCGTTCCAAGTCGAAATCTAAATCTAAAACTATAAGGGTGAATCCTAAAGAATATTAAATTGTTCGATGCAAAGAAGCGTATACCTAATCTTTAAAAAAAATCCTGAACCCAATTTCTGACCAACACATGGATTACCAAGTGTATTGTTATGTTCTAGAAGGTTCGTTGGGAGAACAGTGAAACGACGACTAGCGGTGAGAAGGTTTTAGGCCTCATTTACGGAGACGCGGGGCGTCGCGCGTGGCGTTGGGCGGGCGCGGCCTGCACTGAATTCAAAAATATTGTGTGAGTTGTCCCAAGATATTAGATATTATATGGCGTTGTATGAGTGCGTTAGCACATATAGGCGATTTTACACGCGTTTGTTTGAAATGGAACGTTTTTTGCCGCGGCGATTTTGTTTATAGCGGCGATGCCCGTGGCGGCGCGCGCGTTCGTACACGCAGCCACAATTCTCGATGAAGCGATGCCTGCGTCGAAACCTTCTGCTTCTTCTTATTCTGAAATCGCATAACCTAGACTCGATTTTTTTAAAGAAAATTATTCTTAAAAGTGAATTATTTAATACCATTTTCTACCATAATATGACAATATTCTATTTTAAAAAGTGAATTATTTGGGACCCCGCGTGCGCCACAGCGATAGCTGCTGCGTACTTTGCTACACGCTTGAAGATTCGGCGCTGCAGCGGCGGGCACCGCCATACTACATACATACACATGCCACGCATCTCTTTAAACAACGTCATATATTGTTATATATTTGAATTTACGCGTGCGGTGATAAGTGTCGTTACACGCGCCGCTTCTCCATGAACACGAAAAACGTTAAACGCGACGCGAGACGCCACGCAATACGCGAAGCGCAACGCCCCGCGTCTCCTTAAACAAGGCACTGTCATATCATTCACTTCAGGACACCGCTTGGACACTAGAGTTGATTTACTCACTATTACATTATAATTGTAATAGAAGCATTATGTTGAGTACCTACATTATAAGAATTCCTTTTTCTGGAAAATAACTGTAGATATTGCTCTTCTCTGATCAACAATCTTCAAGGACTTCAGGGCTTCTGCGTGTTAGGCGCATATCCCCGTAAGTCTCCCAAAGGGCCGACCATCTTCCGTACAATTAGGAAGTTGACCTTGTTCCTACAAGAGAAACATAATAATATTGATTTGATGAGATTTCACGTTCAATGTAAACACCATCTAATGTAATAAGAATATTTGCTGATACAACGGAAAATGATTATTTTTAGAAGAGCTGGTTACAGGTGATTATATTATAACATTCTTTAGGTATATATTTGAGAGAAACTTTACGTGTGATTATTTAATATTTGAAGTTGTTCATAAATAAATTATTTGTATTGTAAAAGTTATGATTCGGCACAGATATTATAATACTCGTTACTATACTAGTAGATTCGGTTTTAAGAAATAGATGGACGTTTAAATCATGGTATGAATAGCATTAATTTATTGTATCATAACTTCTAGGCGAACAATAAAACATTTTTATCTTTCTAATCTTTTATGGCGTGATAACGTCTTATAAATAGATGACCGCCTGCATTCACGAAATAGTGTGACGTCAGCACTCACGTTACGCTCACATTCGCTCTGCCTGCTGATAGGCTGAAATATGGTGGCCTTCCACTAAAGCTGTCACTGGCATGGTTGTTTATTACATTATATTAATGTTACCTACATACATACATACAAGATACGTGCGAAAAACATAACCCTTCCTTAGAGTCGGGTAAAAATAGGGAACATTATTGCGCAGGTCACCTAGTATATTATTTAAGCTCCATTACAAGTTGTCAATATTCGTTAAAAACCGGGCAAGAGCATGTCGAACCATGCTCAGTGTAGGGTTCCGCAGCCTTGAATAATTGCATCAGCAGAAGAGCGTATGTTCATGGCACTTACACTCTTTTGTTGAGAAACGCAGTTTTTCAACATAAGCTCAATGACGGTATATCCAATCTTTAGTTTAAAGTATTAAGAGTTAAGGAGGGAGGGGGGGACACAATTTATGCAACTTACGGAACGATTATATCCAAAAATATTCACTCAATCAAAAAAGTTTATTAGAAACCTCAACATGTTTTTAAAACACCTGTCGAAAAATGTGCCACACGTTGATATTTGCTAAAAAAAAAGCTTTCAGCTTCTGTTACATGTATGGAGTGTCCATCCTAAAAATATACCTACAAACTAAGTAGCAGCTACTACAAGACACCTTTTCATAAAATTTCATCAATATTCATTGAGTAGTCTTTGAGTAAAATGCCTGAGATACAGACAGACAGACGGACATGACGAAACTATAAGGATTCCGTTTTTGCCATTTTGGCTACGGAACCCTAAAAAGCTTTTCTTCACTACTGTTGTACTGTTACGACTAGTGTTGGATAGCCCATTTATCAAGGAACGCTATAGGCTATATAACATCACGCTACGACCAATAGGAGCGGAGCAGCAACGAAAAATATTACCAAAACGGGAAAAAATTACTAGCTAGCTAGTGATCTATACAATAGATTTCGTTTAATCAAAAATCAAGATTTTTGCTGCCAGTAGTTGTTTACAAACATGTATCATTCCTTGATAGAAATACGACTTCACAGCCTAGATACCTAGATATTTAAATAGCAACAACTAGCAACAGCTGGTTAGTACAAACATTACGTTGGTTATGTAGTTTAGGGAACGAGACCATGTAAATACCTTATGTAATAAAAAACTATTGGCACTTTTAACCTAATTATCAAAACGTAAACAAACAATTTGGTTTTAAATATCAATGTTTTTTTGGAAAATGTTTGTTACCGCTGCACTGAGGTCATTCAAGCCTGTATTAGCAACATTTTTTAATGGAGTTTTTAATCTTGTTGTAAAACTTAGCGTTGTCATTGACCAAAATTATAATATATGTAAATAACGTTCAAAACAGGAACCAAAAGTGATATAAAAGTGAAAATACTTAAATCGGACAGTATTATCTGATAAAAAAGTTTTGTTGGTCTAGTGGTTAGTGACCTTGACTGCTAAGCCAGAAGTCGTGGGTTCGATCCCCACCCAGGATAAAACTGTTTGAAATTTATTCTGTGTCTGGGTGTTATTTATCTATAATTATCAACGACTGGTCGTTGATAATTATGTATGTATTTAGAAATATATAAGTATGTTTATCAGTTTTCTGATTTTCATAATACAAGGTCTACTTAGTTTGGGATTACATAGCGTTTTGTAAGTTGACCCAAGATATTATTTTCGATTTACGAGTGGTTGTTCTAAGCCATAGGCCGTTTTGGTCGGGACGAAAACAGTGTCAGTTCTTCTTCCGTGGAATAGTGATGTTAAGGCACTCACCTCTATACTACACTAAACTTATAGTATAGAGGTCAGTGTGTTAAGGCATCACTGTGTTTCGGTTGAAGGGCACTAGAGCCAGTGTGCACTGTAAAATTACTAGGCAAATGAGACTTACGAACTAATACATCAAATTAATGAGGAACGCACTGTAGTGATATTCAGATCTTTGCCAAATAAGGATTTGGCTGACTCTGATAGTGTTATGAGCTAACGTGACGCTTACTTGCTCGTCTGATCATTTAAAAAAAAAATATCTGTAAAGTCTCTTTATGGATGATAATTTTGCGTAATAACCACGGTAATAACGTCATATAAAAACATTGATGTCATTGTATTAAACAACTATGAATATGACAGCGTTAGTTCCAATGAGGGTGTTCTGAAATGGCGGTCACTAGGCGGCGGCATTAAGACGTCAGTTCCAAAAACCTGTCATAAGTGTCAGAACGCCTATATTTTCGAATCAACGTTTTTTTAATTTTAATAAAATTTAATAAGTAGGTACAATAAATATTCTCTCAAAATCGAAATGCCACAATATTGTGCAGTTCCTACGTGCTCAAAAAAAATGGGATGTCATAAGTTTCCTAAGATTTAAATACCTACATTTAAAACAATGGCTTGTAGCCATTCGTAGAGATCGGTTTACGCCTATAAATAACTTTTAAATTTAAATACACAGTTTATCACACACATTAGGTAGGTTTTTAAATTAAACACTGAAAAATGATTAGTGGAACTGTGCAGAAACTATGTTTAGACAGCGCGCAGGACCTCTTGTCACAGTAGCGCCAACTAGTGGCGTAAATTTTCGTGAAAACCCTCATTGTATCGCTATTCCATCTGCAATCGCCATTCGCTGATAGACAGAGAATTATCAGCCTATCAGTAGGCAGAAAGTGACACTTTTTCGTGAAGATGTTATCACGTCAAAATATGTTTGTTAATTGTCTGGTTGCCATAGTACAGGCTCTGTACGAGCTAATGGCCGTGTAGGAATTGTCTAAAGATAATTATTATAATTGAAATTACTTATAGCCGGTGACCTCGCGTGTACGATGGTTTCCCTTTAAGGAAAAAAGATTTTTGTACTGAAGTATAAAGACCTTGAAAGAAAACCGCGAATACACACCTTTCTATTGAACAAAAATAATTGTTTGTAAATATACAAACATGGCCGGTCGATGTTTTTGATCTTTTAGAGCTTCTTTTTTTGTTTTTATAAAAAAAATCGTCGCAATTATATATTAAGGCGTAGTGCGATGAACTTGGAAATACCTAAACCTTTTGAACTTATATTGTATAATAAATTACTAGGAAGGCATTATCGATGAAAGCATTTTCAAACATGCTTTGATGCTTTATGACTCCAATCAAGGAACATGATTTCTGTTTGATTTATTTCCTTTTTTCATCTAAGCTTGAAATACTCAAACGATAGGTACTTTACTTTGAGATTGACTTAAAATATTTGTGTCTTATAGGTGGAGTGATGATTTACGCAAAACGGCTGGCAGGAGCTGGATGAAGCCGAAGATAGAACAAAGTGGCGTGCAATTGAAGAGGCCCATGACCAGCAGTGGACTGCGATAGGCTGATGATGATAATGACTTTCTTAAAGCTATAGAGACTAATTTTAATTGAGAACTTCAGACCACTTTGTTTCGGAGATGTTTCGAGATTTCGTATCCGATAACGATGTCTACATGTGCATTACTCAAGCGATGTAGGTAGGTATGTAACTATGTAATTATATACTATGAAGTTTTCTTGTGTTTCAGTTATAACTCAATCCAGGAAATAAAAAAGCTCGCCATGTTGCGGAAAACTCATAGAACTCATTTCTTCGACTGGCAACTTCTTCTTCTTCTATAATCTTTATATATTTATTTCTTGTGTGCGTGTGTATGTCACTGAACGGAGACGGCTGGACCGATTTTGATGATTTTTTTGTGTGAGTTCAAGGGGATTCGGGTATGGTTTAGATTCACAATTGAACCCGATTTACAAAAAAAAAGAGTCGAGACGAAGTTCGCCGGGACAGCTAGTAATAATATAAGTAATATTTATTGTCATAAAAGTTACAAGTTTTTCTTTACTAGTGAATGGAGCCTCCTTTTAAGCAAATAGATGCATGTATCAGGAGACTCCGGTCCTCTACATCTTATTTATGACTTAAACCTAACTTAAGCAGGTAAGGAACTTATGTACTTCTAGTGCCTCTCTGAACGACGAAGGTTGGCAGTCAGCTCTGCATACTTTTTCATTTCTTTGGCGTGATGGAATAGTTCTGCGCCGTTCGAAATTCCAGTCTACTCTCATAGGATCCTCAGCCAATACTTCTTTCTACGACCAACATCTCGTTTTCCGGCAACTTCGCCCACCATTAAAAGTTGTAAGAGAGCGTTTCTTTCGTGTCTTATCACTGTAACAGCAAAATTTCTAAAGTAATTTTGTTTGTTTGTTTGAACGTGGTAATCTCAGGAACTATTGGTCCGAATTGAAAATGTCTTTGACTGTTGGATAGCCCATTTATCGAGGAAGGCTATAGGCTATATAACATCACTCTACGACCAATTGGAGCGGAGCAGCAATAAGAAGTGTTGCAAAAACAGGGAAAATTAACGCATACAAAGTTGCACGGGACAGCTAGTTGTAATAAGAACTTTGGACCAGAATACCAAGTGGAAACGCACCTAAAGATGTGTCACCGGAATCCCCTATAGGTCCTTTATTTCTTAAAAGGTAAATAACCAATATCAATATTGTTATTCTGAAGTTACCTCTATGTTCTGTGAACAGTAATCGATTATGCAAATGTAGGTAATTTGTTTATTGTTTGTCCTGTTAAAGTAATTATCAGCAATAATCGTTAGTAAACTGTGATTATTTGAATTGTACAGACATAGGCATGAGGGAATAACCCTATAAAATTGTCATTATTTATACACTGTCAACTTGCTTTGACCCTGCGGCTTCGTGGGCGTTGTGTTTGGTTTTATAGCTGTTGGCCATGACATCGTACGCCTAAAAATGTTTGAAAAACAAATGAATCCCATGGATATATTTGGGACGAAATAAAATGATGAGCTATTCAAGACTATAATCTATTTCTGTGCTAAATTTCATCGAAATCCAATTAGCCATTATGTTATTGAATAACTTCTTTAAGAATTAGGCAAAATTAACCAAAAAAATATATATGTCAAGCGCATCACAGAATGCAAATTTCGCTGACTCACTCCTATGTTTTAGTCTATATCTCTGATGTTTTATAAGCTAGGACAACGTTTTATACAGTAAAACCTTCCCAAAATATATAGTCGAATAGCCAAAATCCCATCTAAATGGGATCACTAGTTTTCGAGAAAATCGCGAATATAAATACATTTAAACGACGCGACGGGACAAACAGAGAATCACATTTTTCGATGGCGGCGAGACTGCGACATTGAGAGCTCAGGGGCTTAGGCAATGTAACATGCGTCCTGTGTCAAATTCGGTAAAGCCTACAAAAGGTCGATAAAAACAATTGTTCGCAAAAAAATAAAATAATGTCTATAGTCTCTACCGCAAACAAAAAAATGTCTTTAAAAATAAAATCTGCCATTTTATTTCGCTTTCTACGGTACTTACGCCCTTTTATGCAACTTTCGAATCGATTATTTCCAAAAATATTCACTCAATCAAAAAGTTTATTAAAAATCTTATAATGTTTTTAAAAGACTTGTCGAATTATGTGACACACGTTGATGTTTGCCGAAAAAAAAATTAGCTACATGTTACATGTATGTAGTGCCCCCCTTAAATAGTTATTTTTATTATTTAGCTATCAAACTTAGTAGCGGCCACTAGAAGACACATTTTCATCAATATTCATTGAGTAGTCTTTGACTAAAATGCTTGTGACATACGGACGGACAGACAGACAGACGGATATGACGAAACTATAAGGGTTCCATTTTTTGCCATTTTGCCTACGGAACCCTAAAAATATACGAAGATACTGTCAATAGTGCAGCATAACTACGCATCAACTTGGATTGACCACGAGACATAGTTCAATTACTTACATTTTGTACCTACTTTTCCGCATGAGTGATTTTTTGTTTAGCTATGAGCCGGCCTCTTGAACGTAGATATATATTCAGTGGCGTGTCATCAATGTCCGTGACTTTGACGCTCTAAAATGGCGTGCGTTTGCTAAGATGCTCTCAGTTTGTAATTTTAATGATTCTTCCTAATTATAGTAGTTATTATTGAATTAAAAAACATTACACGAATATAATAATAATAATATATACTCTGTTTTTTGTTGTCTCCCCGGGGTTATAACCACCATGAAGAGGAGTTTATTACAACGCAATGCGCTCTGCTATTTGACACAGAGTTTTTTAGATCTTATTTACATTTTTTTGAGAGTGTGTATGTGTGTGTGTGTGTGTGTGTGTGTGTGTGTGTGTGTGTGTGTGTGTGTGTGAATGTGGTTATGTGTTATTGAGTCCTTTTAATGTGTTTACTATGTGTGTTGAGGTGTTAGTGGCTGTTTCATCGGTGAGTATGGAGTGTAAATCATAGAGTATGCGCTGTTGCAAGTGACAGTTCGTAGTGTAGTCGTGATTAGCAGCGCTTATATTGGCGGAGTAGTAGATATTTTAAGCATTTTGGAAATTACCAAATCATCCGCTGGAATAAATTCTCTTTCAGTTCACCGTAATATCGATATACATTGCTTCTTTATACCCCTTGGTCACATTAAACAGATTAAAAACAAAACCGTTAATAAAAACCTTTAAAAAGGCTATAAAAAGATGTTTTCTTGCACTTCAAAGTGCGGCAAATGTGTATAACAATGTAACAATAGCAGTTTATGGATTTAACATTGCTCCTGATTCATCCAGGCTAATTAAAGATTTGTGATTCATTGTATAAATGTTTGATTTTTGAATATTTAAGGTACAAATATTTATTCTTTGGATGGTCTGGATGCAGAGGACCTGGAGAGGTCTCTGTCTAGCAGTGGACGGATACAGTAGATAAACTGACAATACGCCTCATGGTTGGAATTTTGGAAAGTCATTTCAGAGTGATTTCAAGTATTAAATACATAGAGCTTTGGTTGTCTAAAAAGAAGTAGTAAATAAATATACAGTATAGTATTTTTTTTTTTAAAGATAACTAGCATAGTGGGATTGTGGTCCCGCATTACTAGCGATCCTGTTAACCCCTCCAGCTAAGCTCAATGGCTTGCGTTACCCATTATACTACCGACGTGAACCCACTCCGGGTTCACGTCGGTAGTATAATGGGTAGGAATTAAACCTGCGACCTCACGATTGCGAGACCGATGCCTTAGCCATTAGGCTACCGCCGCTTCAAATTACAAAAAAAATAAAAAAAAAAAACAAATATGACCATCAACGCGCGAGTAATACTAGAAAAAATAGCAAAGTAGATAGATAAATTGGTATATAGTATCTAAATTTTGAATAAATAAATAAATAAATAAATAAATAAACAAAAAAAAAATAACATTTAACAGTATGAATACTACTCCATGGTTATCTATGTTATTGCTATAGCCAATGGTAATTGCTAGGGCTTGCATTCGAATATATATTTTTATAATACAATAATTGCATTTTTGAAAGATAGAAAAATTTGAAGTCCAGAAAAAGGAATCGAACCCGAGACTTCCGTAAGCCAAATTCCTGGGTCAGAACTTCAAATTTTTCTATCTTTCAAATATGCAATTATTGTATTTATAAAGTAATTGGCAAGAAGTGCCTATAAAAAATACTATATTATTTTTATAATACTTTCAAAATACGTCTGATACATTGATGGGGCAGCACATATTTTTTTTTTGGCATGACGCGACCTGCGTATTGCCATTTTAAAAGGTAGGCACTCCGAAATTATTAGGTAGGGATTATGTCTCGCACATTCTGTGTATCAGCCAGTCCCAAGTTTATTCTCCTTCTAGTTTTCTTTGTATCACAAAGTCTCGTGCTCTCGTTTTTCTAGTTTTCTTCTTTGAATCACAAACTCCCGCTCTCTCATTTTGTCCAATTGTCACGTATTTCAAGCATATTTTCCGCGACATATCAGTTTGCCGCCATTTTTACGACTCCTAACGAATATTTGTGCAGTTAATGTATCCAAAAGAAACATAAATTAGCTGAAAAATTAACTTTTTTCAGTATAATATTGCCATTAACTTGCAATTAATTAACTCAATGAAGAAGAAGAAGAAGAAGAAGAACACTTAACAATAAGTAAATTCCAATTAAATAGTCTTTACAGCACAAATGATTTATCTACAACTAATAAATATGTACATTTTTAAAACAATAGGAAGTTGAAAATTATTACAATGATTTAGTTGCGCGCGCACTGTCATGAGGACGCGACAAACGTGAACTTGCGCGTGGACACTCACGTGTAGCTGTCGCAGTATCGATATATCGGTGTTATCGACACTCGATACTAAGTATCGAATATCGCGATGTTGCAGTTCACCTGCTGTTTTATTTGGAACTTTTATGGCGTAATATGCCTACTGAATGAGGAAAAAATTATATTAGTCGGCGTTGTCTACCTACTACAATGGTCTTATTTATCGTGATAAGCTAAGCAGATTCATTAAAATGGTATTTATGCATAAATATATGTTTCTAGATTTATATTTCTGTTGATGAAACGAAAAAAGCGGCGGTAGCCTAATGGCTAAGGCATCGGTCTCGCAATCGTGAGGTCGCGGGTTCGAATCCTACCCATTATACTACCGACGTGAACCCATTCCTAACACAAGCCATTGAGCTTAGCTGGAGGGGTTAACAGGATTGCTAGTCTACCTACTACTACTACCAACCTACTACTACTGGGACCAAAAACCCACATTGCTAGTTATCTTTAAAAAAAAAAATATATATTAGTTGAGCAGGTTGTGTGCCTGATGGAAAGTCAGGTTAGTTTATAATAATATCAGTGCCACCCAAATCCTTGTTTGGCAAAGATCTGAATGTTACCGCACCGCGCTCCTCATTTGAGACATTACTTCGTCAATCTCATTTGCCCAGTAATTACACTTGCTACAGTGCCTTCAATCGAAACACAGTGATGCGTTAACAATACTATTTCACTGAAACATAACTGACACTGATATGATACCCACCAAGACGGCGTACACTGGATCATTTTTCTGGGGGGGGGGGGGGGGAGGTTAAGTGGTACAATTGACTAAACACAGGCCAAATGCGTACTGTACTGTACTCACTCTACTGTGTACCTACCTTTTTGCAAATTCGGAAGGAATTCGCTGGATACGCCCATGACCCTTATATTGACCTGTCAATTATCCAGCAGTAAGTTCGTCTTCATATACAATTTATACATTAAGTCTTAAATACAAAACAAAATATTGAGATTTTGATTGAGCAGTTTTTTGATAAGACTTTTTCATAATTATGAAATTACTTAACTAATTTACGATATCAATATTTTATCTCAAAATCTTTGCACTCTCATTTTGTTATATCATCTTAACAACCCATATGATGTCCCACTGCTGGGCACAGGTCTGCCCAGTAGAACCTACTTATTATCGGCACGCTTGGCGAGCGGGTCGGCGATCGTATAAGACTTTAAAATACGTAGGACGCTGCTGCCCGTCCTCCGGTGTGAAATCCCCTAAATCCCTTAGTCGCCTTGACGACACCCACGGGAAGAGATGGCGTGGTACTCTTCTTATGCCGGTACCACACGACATTTTGTTAAAAGTAGTTAAAATTGGAGTTAAGGAACGTCATATATTATGTAGATAAGGTACTAGAAAAAAAAACGCTTACATTAAATTGCTTAACCTTACATACATTTTTGCTCTTCATTTCAGCTTTGGACCAAGAGAGTTGGAATTTTGCAGGAAGGTTTTATATGATAAAAGACCAGAGCCCCTAAATAAGTGGCATATACGCTAATCGAATAGAAATACAATGGAATAGAATAATGTCTTTGCACGTGCTAAATTTCGAATATGTCTCGAATAGTATCTATGTATGTGACGTCATTCCAAAGTCATTCTATTCGATTAAAGTTCATTTCCGTGCATCGCGGCTGACGGCCGATGCGACAATAGTCAGAGTATGATAAAGCATCAGCCGCGCGCGGCGATCCTTAAGACTTTGTTTTCGGAGACGCTGGGCATTTCGCGTCGCGTGTGGCGTGGCGTCTCGCGTCGCGTTGGACGATTTTTCTGTTTACGGAGAGGCGGTTTTACTTATTACTTATCATCGCACGCGTAAACACAAACATAATATGACAATATACGATGTTGTTTATAGATTATGCGTGCTGGGCAATGTGGCGGTGGCTGCCGCTGCAAGGGTGTAGCAAAGCACGCGGCGGCTATCGCTGCATCGCACGAAGCGGGCAACGCTGCGGCGGCGCAAGCGGTATTCTAAATACAAGTACATAGTTCACTTTTGACAAAGAATTTTATTTCATTTATTATTAAAGTATGGAATGGTATTAAATAATTCACTTTTAAACATAAGTCGTTTGCTTTAAAAATAAGTCGGGTCTGGGATATGCATTTATGCATGCAATTATGGTTCTGGGTTTATAGACTATGCCACTTGTTTTGGGAGACAGGTAACTATAGCTCTAAAGGGAAAGCCGCGAGCGGCTTACGACAAGCGTCTGACGCGCGCGGCCAATGCGACAATATTCACAGTGCGCGCGAAGCTTACGACAGTGGCACCATACATTCTTATACTCTGATTGTTGTCGCATCGGCCGCGCGCGTCAGTCGTTCGTCGTAAGCTGCGCGCGGCTCGCGATCGGCCGCGATGCACGGAAATGAACCTTAAGAGTCGACCAAACTTCAAACGAATCATCAGTCATACGCAATCTATACTAATATTATAAAGAGGAAAGATTTGATTGTTTGTTTATATTGAATAGGCTCCGAAACTACTGGACGGATTTGAAAAATTCTTTCATCGTTGTGAAGCTACACTAACCCCGGGTGACATAGGCTATTTTTTATCCCTGTATTCCCACGGGAACGGGAACTACGCGGGTGAAACCGCGAGGCGTCCGCCAGTACGTAATAAAACTCTATTTTTAGGTTTGTCAAATAATTCGTAATGTAAATCGAAATTTGAAAACCAAGCATATGATTCAGTGTGGATTTTATCAATTAATGTAAGACTGGACATGAAACGAGACTGATTTTCAATTTAAAATCAAGAGGAAAGTATTCCGTGCATGACTAACAGTTAATTGTCCGTACATGTACGAAATGCAACAAGCTATCTGAGAGTTTAACAAATGAATTGGACGGATAAAAAAAGTGACAATTCTAAAAACTACACAGAATATCTTTTTGATTAGACTTGAAGAGATACAGATTTATAACAAGAAATACTACTACGAATGGTATTCACGTCAGGGAAACTTGGCAATAACTCTTTGGGCCCGTCTCGTGGTCCCGTTGGTCCAGTTGGCTACAGTTTTATGTTCTCCGAAGCGGTTTTGGTCACGATAGTGAATTTTAGCAAAGTGTGTGGGCAGATATAGGTATACAAATTTTTAATCAGAGAGACAATTTGTAGCTGTACCGCTTTGAAAAAGCACTTATCTTGCAATTAAATTACGACTTTGAATAGTGTGTGTAAAGGTTCAGTTGACTTTGGTTTGACGCGCGCGCTGCTTACGACAAGCGTCTGACGCGCGCGGCCGATGCGACAATACTCAGAGTATGAGAATGTATGGCGCCGTTTCCGAGGTCCGCGACAGACTCGCGCGGCCGACGACGACTGACGTAGGCTGCGCGCGCACTCTGACTATTGTCGTATAGGTCGCGTGCGTCAGCCGCTTGTCGTAAGCCGCGCGCGGCTCGTAATCGCCCGCGATGCACGGAAATGAACCTTTAAAGTATATTTTAAAATCACGAGATAAAAAGGGCCGAAGTGACGGCACGGTGCCACGGAAGAATGCATGTACATATTCCCTTTAGAAATCAGTCATCCATCTTTGAACTAACGAACGGTAATAATATCAAGACTGCAGCGATTAGCCTTTACTCAAACACTCTCGTGATGGACACCGCGACAGCTGTTAATGCGAAAACGTGAGGATTGTATTACAATGTTTGGTTTATGTGACGCCGTTGTAGTATTTTATATAGATAGTTTAAAGAGGTGTGACTATTATGTTTTAAAATTAAGTATTATAGTCACACCTCTTTAGAGATCCACCCCTTTTTTCGATTTTGTTGACTACCTCTTTTGTTTAGTTTTTACTTGCTATCTTGTATGCTTGTAACCAAGTGTCTCTAGCAGTTGTCTTTAAAAAAAGGTTGTCTGTAAAGTCGGTTTACGGACGATAATTTTACGTGATAATGTCATAAGCAAACATTAATGACATTTAATAAACAACCATGCCTGTCACAGCTTTTTTCCAATTGTGTAGCATGTCGCTGCAATCGCCAAAACATTTTTGACATTGTAATAAATAACTATGTCTGTGACAGCTTTAGTGGACCTGGGCGGGTGCGCCCGACGGCCACAATACTTTAGCCTATCGGCAGGCGGAATCGCCATTCGCGTTGCTTAGCAAACAGCCAATAACGTGACTGCTTAGCAACCAATCAAAAACTCGTGCTTGCACACCGTCACTAATTTATAAGACATTATCACGTCAACAAGTTAACTTAATTAACTCCATGAACATATTTGTTACTCCAGATTGAGTTCAAAATAATATCTTAAAGTTTTCACAAATTATACGCCAACGTAGGCCATACAAATTTTTACTAATCTTAGGTAAAACTTGCCGGGCACTTTGCATATACCGATGGTCATACACAGGTCTTTAACCCCTAAGTAAATGACTGGTTGCAAAACTTCGACGCATTAAAAAATACCGTGTCGTGTGTAATACGATTTAGACACGTGAACTCCGATTACATATACAATGTAACGGGATATCTTCACGTTTTCGAAATTAGACCTATTGCATCCTTCTAGATCAAAAAAATATTAGATGCAGCAATTTTTACCTGACTGTAAAGTAGGGTTATGTTTTTCGCGCGTATCTTGTATGTATGTATGTAATATTCATTATTACCTGATATATCACAATCCACTGAACGGATTTTAACAATTAAGACGTCGTTAGATTCGTCTTAATCGCCCAAGTGTTCTTAGATATGTGACGTTTGAAAAAAACAAACATGGCGGCTGTGAGATGTCAAAATAAAGAGGTGTGAAAAAAAAAGTTGTTTTGAATACTGCAATATGGGTATCAAATTGCCCTCAATTTGATACCCACATTGCTTATCTTATGCATTTCAAAAATGTTTAACATGTTTATGACTGTAATACTAAAAAAGTTAGTTAGCAACAATATTTTTTTCAATTTTCAATACTTGGCAATAGCTGTGATAAAAGTTAGTTGTTACATCGGTTACATCGTATAACCACTAAAAAGTATTAAAATAAAAAATCTAATTATAAAAATAAAAAAACTCGCCTGCAAAAAGAAGATGGAAACAAGATCCCCTACATAATTATAAATGTCATGCAGTCGGAGGCACTTTACTAAGTTCATCGAGATTCATTAATGCCTCCGACTGCATGCAGTGCCTAAACCGATGGGGCTACAATCTTGAAGTTTTGGCAGTAGACGTCTTTTATGTTGTACGTGTATCCAGTACGAGAGGATTTTTGGGAATTCGCCCCCTAAGGGGTTAAAATATGGGTTGCAAGTTTGTATGAAAATCCGACAGCTTTGTATTTAGATTTTCGTCTTTCATTATAGAAACACGTGCTTTTGCGTTTTTGGAAAATCACCCATGAAGGGGGTATAATCGTCAATTCAGGCGATGCCACGAACAACAGCTAGTATTGCTTAGATTCGCTAAATTTGCCTGGTCAGTGGTCACGTCGTCTAGCTAATCTGTAAATGAGAACTTGCGATTCGTTTCTGTTCGATGAGTCGCATCGAAACTAACGTAAAAAATGTTCAACTCAGTCGATAAAGGGATTGGCATAACAACTGCCAGACTCTCTGTACGTACGTACTGTACAGCCAAAATGAATCTCGACTTGACGGATTCATCATGTCGTTGGATTTGTCTCAATTTGATTTGGGTTCCCGTTGCAAACGAAGAACCTTTACAGTTTCGCTATGTCCGTCCGTCTGTCCCCAGATTATAATATTTCTTGTCTAAATAACAGCTACATAACTACTTTTCCATAAAGCGCACATTATTTGCGCACAGCATATACCTACAATAGTAAAATAATTGTACCTATTCTAAAATGAGGTCAAGATTCCCAGACTAATGCGAAGTATGCCTTATTTAAAAGTAATTTGTACTAAACGTGTACACGTGATGGTTGAAATTACACACGGACTGTATAAATAGGTACACAGTTCAATGTATATATGATTATACGAAAATAATTTTGTATGAAACGTGATTCGGTCCCGTGCCCAAATGTTCTACATAGAAGTGCAAAGTCTATAGAAGTTTATAATGTTGCACGCTTCGCTTGCTGTTTCCAATGTGGTTTAGGGCTTGCCTTCGTGGAATCATCTCTGGTAATCACCATGGTTTGAGCTAAAGACTAGTAGTAGTATGGTTTAAGAAATAAACGTACTTTTAACCGTAACCGAATCAGCGACACTTACAATGCGAGCAGATCGCTAGCAGTCGCGAGTCTTGAGCCACATGTCATGGAAGCGAGTGTTTTCTTTAAAAAAAAAAACAAAATACAACCTCAAGGGGTGTTCCAAAGCACAATACTTTGTTTCATAGTAATAATCCCTGAATTTACCAGCTCCTAAATAAATCTATACTATTATTATAAAGCGGAAGAGTTTGTTTGTTTGTTTAATCGCGCTAATCTCAGGAACTACTGGTCCGATTTGAAAAAAAACTTTTTTTGTTGGATAGCCCATTTATTGAGGAAGGCTATATGCTATATAACATCACGCTGCGACTTATAGGAGCGGAGCAGCGATGAGAAATGTTGCAAAAACGGGGAAAATTTATGCATACGAAGTTGCGCGAGACGGCTAGTAAATCATATTTTGTTAATGAAATCAACCAATGGCTTTTCATATTTCGTCATTTCGTTTTTGTGTGTAGTTCAATGCACGAATGCGGTTGGTAGACAGTTAGCACCATTAAAGTTGAGTCATCCTGCAAGTTGATATTTATCTCTGTTATAATAAAGGAAGAGCACTATGCTACTAGTAATTAAACAATTACCTCGTAAGTATGTGACATGAAAGACCACGTCATTAGTCAGGCGACTTAAGACGGCAAAAGTGATGCCGAACTACTGATATTCGCGATTGATTGATACAATCGATTTTACCGGTAAAATATGGTATGAGAATTATCGATATAGATAAAATCTTCATGAAGTAAATGACTTGAAATCACAAGTTAGTGATGGTTATATGGTTTGCTACTTACTCTTTAGAGGTCCGTAGGCAAGATGCCAAAACGTTACCCTTATACTTCCGCCATGTCCGTCCGTCTGTCTGTCCCCACGTTACGTCAGATACCCTTAGTACCAGTAGGCACACATACCTAAAAGTTGCCGACAAAGTGGCAGAATAAAATGTGGTAAACATTTTTTTTCGTGTACCTACCTCCCTTAAACGTAAAGTGTAGATGCATTTTTTTTTCTCGCCTACCCCATTATGTAGGATGTCGTTGGATAGGTCTTTTAAAAATATTAAGGTGTTGTAGACATCCATTGCCCGGTTTTTTTTACGTAAACCTCATACCAGGACTGATGTCGCACCTCAGATAATCGATTAAACCTTGCTACTATTACCTATAGGTTTAAGCTGACATTGATTTAGACGATCGAGCGTGGCTACAGGCGTCCTTACCTGTTCGCATGGGCGGCCTTGGCGTTAGTAAAATTTCAGACGTAAGCTTACAGGCGTTCTTGTCTTCACTTCACAGCACTGAAGAATTAACCAGGAAAATTTTAAATGGATTGGCACTGGTTGATTCCGAAGTGAGGTGCAAGTCTGAGGCCTTGAACGCTTGGAAAATGACTTGCCCAAGTATTGTTATGCCCTCCAACCTGTCCTCCCAGAGGCAGTGGGATCGGCCGCTATGCAGCAAGATAAGACAACACCTTATAGACACATCTTCAAATGCTGCAGAGCGAGCCCGCCTACTGGCTGTGGGCGAATGGGAATCGAGCATCTGGTTGCAGGCTCTTCCATCGTCCAATGTAGGCACTATGTTGGACGATACCACATTCCGAATCGCTGCCTGCCTTCGTTTGGGTGCTCGGTGTGTTTCTCCGCATCGATGTCACTGTGGAGAAGCCGTGTGCAGTCTTGGACACCATGGCCTGTCATGCGGCAGGAGCGCGGGTCGTATACCCCGCCATGCAAGCATCAATGACATCATCCGTCGGGCACTTGTCTCCGCTGGTGTGCCAGCTGTTGTTGAACCCAACGGTTTGACGCGCGGCGACGGCAAGAGGCCGGACGGTATGTCATTGTTGCCGTGGAGGGTGGGTAGGCCTTTGGTATGGGATGCAACTTGCGTTGATACCTTAGCACCTACCCACCTTCCAAGCACGGCGAACTGCGCTTGCGCTGCTGCTGCATCTGCGGAGAATCTCAAACGGCACGAATATAGTAATCTGGTTGGAGATTATATATTTGAGCCGTTTGGAGTTGAGACGCTGGGGCCGTGGGGCCCAAGTGCGCGCCACCTTTTTAAGGAAATCTCTAGACGCCTCATTAGTGCTTCCCGGGACCAGAAGACTGGCCTATTCTTTGCACAAAGAATTAGCATTGCCATCCAACGTGGCAATGCTGCCAGCCTTCTGGGAACGTTACCAGTTGACATCGATGGGGAGGAATTCTTTGACGCCTAAACGGTTTTGTGTCCTCACTTTACTATTTTTTTTTTTGTACATATCTTGTATATATTGTATTAATATAGATGTAATTTCATGATAATTAACATTAAAATGCAATAAGGTTTAAGCTTGTATTTTTTATGACAGGCCTACCATTAACCTTTCAGGGATGGTCATTTATCGCAGTATAAAAAACTGAAAAAGACGCTACTGCCTTCTAGTAAAATAAAATAAATTACAGCCCACATTCCATTTTCAATGTTAAAAAAACATTCCAAGTTTTGCACCCTCGGGGCCTAATTTCATTTTTTCCTACACAGTGACAGTTTACAGAACCTACAAAAGGTTCGGAAATAACCTGATTTTCCACGCGGACATTTCGCTTAGAAAAAGTAAATAATAGTATAATGATGTTTATTTTGCATCTTCAATTATTCCTGGGACTGAGACAATTCGTGGTCCATAATTTTAGCAGCACATTTGACCTTGATTTCTTCTCCGTGGGGACAAGAAAATATAAGCAAGAGGGTGAATAATTTACTTTTTTTGCTTCGTGGAGTCTAGAAACGAAGGTCGTCATTTAAAGGAGGATGGGCAAAGTGGTCTACCTAGTCAACACCGACATGTTATATATCAATGAAAAGGACATTTTTAGTACATCATTTTTTTCTATTACGACAAACGTGTAGCTCATGGGGTTCTCATTTTAGAGCACACTTTATTAAACGGAATTTACATCTAATGTTTTATAGTTCGTCAGGGTTTTATCTGATAGATAATAGGGAGTGGGATTGATTTGAGTTCTCGACGCAAGCGCAGGCGACGCAAGCGCGATTCTTACTGTGCCGAACATTTTAATGAAGGAATGTATATCATTGAATTATACAGAGACAATGAACTCAACGATATGAATGAATATAACATCGAAGTGGGAGAAAGATGTTTTCTACTACGAGGGCGCATACAATCACGTCATTCAAGAGCTAAAAAACACTACACGTATGTGCTAATAAACACAGAAATTGAGGGAAGAGGCGCTTTTCGGCACTATTATTGCACATGTTTGACTGGACGTCGTACAATTGGAACATGTGCACATGTTATATCAATCTTGTGGTATTTATGCTGGGCACGGCATCAAGAAGCTTTCATACCGCCTGCCGCACGTATGAATGATGTAATTATAGACACTAGTATCATGTAATACGTCAAATATAATATTATTAATTAATTACTGGTGTTCCATTATTTTCCCTTTTTCAAAAAATTGCCAGTCCCTATCACTTTTTTTTAAGTGGTTTATGGTTTTCTAATATATACTCTATTATTTAGCATAGATGGCGTTGGTGTTGAGTAGGTAGACCAAACTCCATACATTTTGCCCATCCTCCTTTCCTAACCGTTTTTTTTTAAATGGATAATACAAACTCTGAAGGTTTTGGAGATACTTGTTCCATTTATATCAAGTTTTGAACTCAAATTGGAGGACATTTCGATGGAGATCCATGTGTTATGGTTCTCCATCGGAATGTCCTCCAATTTGAGTTCGCTGTCAGTATCAATATAGCCTTAGGCCTAAGCTAGGGGGACGTTGCGAGGTAATGCCTTAGCTTGGATTTGTAATGCCCTACCGTAAACTGGACGTTTCCAGGCTGATAATGAAACGTCGTCTGCTAAACATTGACCTCTTCTAAGGACTTTCACAATGACCGATTTTGAGGGGTCTGCATTCAACAGCTCTGCTACCGTAATCAGGTCATCAGTCCATCTTGAGGGGACCCACTCTTCACAAGCTAATCACAAACTCTAGCTCCAACTTCACAAACTTTAATTTTTTTATTGGTATCCCTCTATATTGTGACATGATAACACTATATTTTTAACTGAATAAATGTACCGACCTGAATCCTCTCCTACGGTGAACGATTTAGAATGAGCAATCTACATTGTTGGTTAACAAAAACACGGAATACATATTTTTTTCTGTTTAATTTGTTTAAAAACATTCATAAGTTAATAACACCTTGAGGTGTAATGTCGCCAGACATCCGATGCGACTCGTGTGGTTTTAAAGGATACTATTACATACACGATTTATGTAACATTTATTAAAACTTCAAGGTCATTTGTATCAAATATACATCACTGCATGTCACGTGCTATTGATTAAAGGCTTCACGCGCATTCCATCAACTTATCATATTCCATTAAAGGTCATGCACCTGGTTGTTTTGAAAATTGCGGCAAACTGTGCCGTCATTATTTTAACAGCTGCACATTTTAGGCGTGAACTTACATAAAATATGTTCAAAATCCGTAGGACTGAGTCTTTGCGCTGTTAGAGTACATCTACACTACCTAGGTAGATACTTGATAATAATAATAATAATACACACACAACGCTATCTGATCCCAAACTAAGTAGAACTTGTACTATGGAAACCAGAAAACTGATAAACATACTTATATATTTCTCAATACTTACATATTATAGACTAGCGGACACCTCGCGGTTTTACCCGCGTAGTTCCTGTTCCCGTGGGAATACAGGGATATAAGGATAAAAAATTGCCTATGTCACCCGGGGTAAGTGTAGCTTCATAGTATATAGTAGTTTCGGACCCTATTCAATACAAACAAACAATCAAATCTTTTCTCTTTATAATATTAGTATAGAAGTATAGATATATATAAATAACACCCACACACAGAATAAACCATCACACAAAGTTTTATCCTAGGTGGGGATTGAACCCACGACCTTCGGCTTAGCAGTCAGGGTCACTAACCACTAGTCCAACAGGTCAGCAATGGTAGAGATTAGCTAAAAAATTGGCTAGATTCCCATCAACTCAAAAATCAGAAGAGGGAGAAGGTGAAGTCATGAAGTTCGTTTTATAAAATTTCTGTGATGGATTCCAACGTGAAATCTGAAAGTGGACATGTGATTGGGAACACACTTAAACACAAAAATATGTCCTGCGTAGTTGGCTAGTCACTAATGGCCATTGTAACCGAAATCAGAAGAAAATTGTTAAAGAAGTAGTCAGGCGCCAAAAACTAAATATATATCTCTCTTCCAGACTATTTAAACCATATGGTGGTGGAGTCAGATGTTCTCGTGTTTTTTCACCACTTCAACCTGTCCTATCATAAGAAACTCTTCATACCTTCATATCTCTGCGCAATTTTTCTGTCCACGCCTTTGGTCTTCCCCTAGATCTTGGTTCAGGGACACCAATATTCCAGAACCCAGTTGTCAACATAATCAGGTGATCTTCATTTGAAGTTTCCATACCATCTCATTCTGCTTTCTTCACCTTCTCCACTATAATGCAGACTCCCTGGCTTTCTCGAATATCCTCGTTCGCCAGCCTGGTTAAAATACGAGCGGCGAGTTGCGACGCAAAGTTATGTACCTATGACAGAGAAATACAGACATAATATATATATGAATGTCGAAGAGCCAACGTGACTCTCCCTCGTCTGCATAATTTTTTTGGAACAATTATCATTGCTGCTCCGCTCCTGTTATTCTTAGCGTGACGTTATATAGTCCATAGCCTCCCTCAATAAATGGGCTATCCAACAGTAAAAAAAAAAAAAATGTGTGGCACTCGGGGACTGCCGCGGTAAAGCTATTGCATAGCATTTTTATCAAATTAAGAAATTAAAAAAAAAAAAAAATTTTCATTATAAAAAACAATGTTTTTATTTTTTTTTTCTTTAATTTTATTTTTAAATTACAAAAAAAGGAATTAAAATTTTTTTTTTTTTTTTTTTAATTATAACAGAACAATGTTTTTTTATTCTTTGAAATTTTTTTTTTTTTTAATTTAGAAAAAAGTCATTACAAGTTCTGCTATTCATCGATAGATGGCAAAACTAAAAAGTATCACCGCTGTGCCCGTCGGAGTGGGGAGCGTGAGGTTTTTTCGTTACGGAATTTCTGGATTCGGTCCCCGCGCTCAAGGCCCGCGATAGAAGCTATGCAATAGCTTAACAAACAAACAAAACGAAAGAAAACGTTCAAACAAACAAACAAACTCTTCAGCTTTATAATATTGGTATAGATTAGAATTAACATAATGTAATCGATCATATGAAAGTAAATACCTCGAGCAAGACTTTGCACACACGAAAGTGTGTAAAACGTGTTGTCGCTACGATCGCATAATTAAGACTGACCGAATGACCAACTGCCCCACCACTAGTACCTCAAATGCAAACGTCAAATCAAAGTCACGCTATCCTGCGGCGGTGCTATGGCTAAATGAGTCAATATACTTGCTATTTAATCAAAACAGATGTTAGGTCAACGGAAATCAATCAGCGATTTAATAATTATTTATTTTATTACTTTTAATATAGGTAAATAAAATACTTATGGAAAAGTACCTATCTGTGATACGTTAGTTCTACAAGCTGCCACTAGGGAAATTTAATTGTCACTAATAGGAAGTTCTAAATGACAAGATATCTAAGATTGACGGGACACGGAATTGTAACATGCAATTAGATAGACAGAGTTATTAAGTAATTTCAAACTATTAACATTATTGCACGTAATAGTGAGAAAAGTCTATAATCGTTGTGTGTTTCTTTGTGTATGAGTATTGTATTGTACTTAAGTTTAAAATGTAATATTATTTAGTTTGGAATAAAGGGCTATAATAATAATTATTATTATATCTAATAGGTTGCATAGACCTAATAAATTGAATAGTATCTCAATACTGGAAAAATTGTTCACGATTTCATGTAAATAGCTACAAAAGTACAGGAGACGATACGACATTACGGAACACTTCAGACCACTTTGTTCCGAAAGTATTTCAAGTTTAACTATACGTTAATAAAGTTCATGTGGAGTTGTAAAAATGGCAGCGGTTTAACGTGTAAAATACACTTGAAATACGTGTTAGCTGGCCAAGAACGAGATAATGTGATTCAAAGAAGAAATTTAGAAAGAATATAAACTTGAAACTGGCGTATGCACAGAATGTGCGAGCTAAAATCCCTACCGAATAATATCGGACGGAAACGAAAAAAAAAGTTTGTTTGTTTTGACGCTTGCTCGAACGCTTTGAGCTCTCAGTATTTTATAAAAATAGTATAAAATGTGCATAGATATATTGGCAAAACGTTCCAAACAGAATGAAGATTAGATATATATATTTTTTAAAGACATCTGGCATTGTGGAATTTTGGGACCCACATTATTCGCAATCCTGTTAACTCCCTCCAGCTAAGCTCAATGGCTTGTGTTAGGAGTGGGTTCACGTCGGTAGTATAATGGGTAGGATTACGATTGCGAGTCCGATACCTTAGCCATTAGGCTAACACCGCTTCCATTAATAATAACTTGGAAGAACTCAGACAATGCCATCTGATACCAAACTAGGTTTAGCCTGTACTATAGCAACCAGACATCTGATAACATATTTCTAAATACATACGTATAATAATAATGTTTAATAATAATATTTATTTTAGTTTCTTAGATTATTTTACAGTTGTTGAATTAGAAATTTCATTTCAATTCAACAACTTTAAAATAACTTAAGGCCAATAAACCAACCAAAGATATAAGACCAAAGAACCAAAAGCAATTGTTTGCTTATGATATGTCCGACCTTTTTAGTTGACATCATACCTCAGATAACAGGGAATAGACAAGGGATCCAGGTTCGTGACTACGGACCTAACAAGAAGTGGGAGTTTGGAGTTGTCACCAGACGAATGGGTCGACTCCACTATGAGGTAAGGACGGATTAAGGGCAGATCTGGACAAGACACCTGGACCAAATGCTACAGTCACGATTGCCCGCCTCGGGCTGATTGAGAGCGGTGACCCTGATATATCCGACCTTTTTAGTTGACATCCTACCTCAGCCAACAGGGCATTGACAAAGGGTCATGTCTCTTAATGTCATTCAATATGAAAATATAAAATTAAAAAAAATCTTTATTCACTTAGGATGCAAAACAACTCTTGTAATACGTCGGGATTCTACATGTACATGTAATGCCAAGTTTGCAAACAATAGATAAAGCCGGAGAAAAGAACCTGGCAATAAAAACTCGCGGCCACTCTTTTCAAATTGCCAATTTTACAATGTTTGAATGTGTATAAATTTGATATGGGGGTAAGGTGCTGCGATATATATATTGCACCCAAAGCACTAAAGTATGTGTTATTTCTTAGTCGGTTAGGAACATAATAGCTTGCGTTAGGAAATTCTGCCCATCCATGGTTACTTAATATAAGTTAACTTAGTTTCCTTAAAATTAAATAAGAACATGTATTTTAGAAGTTAATTATGCATGCGTACGTGTGTGTAGTTTTATATTATCTCTGTGGTATATATTACTAGCTGTCCCGCGCAACTTCGTATGCGTAAATTTTTCCCGTTTTTGCAACATTTCACGTCGCTACTCCGCTCTTATTAGTCGTAGCGCGATGTTATATAGCCTATAGCCTTCCTCGATAAATGGGCTATCCAACAAAAAATCATTTCAAATCGGACCAGTAGTTCCTGAGATTAGCGCGTTTAAACAAACAAACAAACAAAGCAAACAAACGAACTCTTCCGCTTTATAATAATATATTTGCTTGTTTCAGTGGTTAAAACAATGTATTAACAATAGAGTATTAAATCATTATTGTAACAAGGTTTTTATTGAAGAAAAAACCGCTTAACAACTAATTTGACAAATAGGTACATAAATCAATGATGTCATTTCATTTAAGTAATGTATACGTTTACGCACAAGTTTGCGTTCAACAATCAGTCTTATTTAAATCAAAAATTACCTACCTTATATTTCAATCATTGCCCAAATGAAAACTTTGACGTAGAACGTAAAATCTTTACGTAAATCAAGTCATACTAGTATACATAATTATTACATCATATTGCAATTTATTAAGATGTTTACATAGTAAAAATTTAGGTAGGTTTGCCATAAAAACTATGCTGCGATCTGTGTAATGAATCTGTTTAGTATCTATTAATAAAAAAAACCAATACCGGTAACTGTACCAATAAGGGGAATAATCCTATTATTCTAATATTATAAATCCGATGTTTCCGTGGATGAATGGCCTATGTCCTCTTGATCAGGGTCCTTATTCACTATGTTTTTTTTCGTTTTCGCGTTAACCCCCCCCCCCCCCCCCTCCCCCCCGGAATTGGCGCATGCGCGGTGCGCTCAAAAGTGTCCCGGCGTTTGCGATGCATTTCTAAGCGCAGCTCTGTATATACCATTTTGACAAGTTTTTGACCGTTAAAAACGCGAGCTTGACACAAAAACGAAAAAAAAGATAGTAAATTAGGACACAGATGATTAAAACAGCGTCACAAGAGCCTCCGCATTTTCGCCGGTGACTACCCTCTCCACGGAAGCTGTATCGCCTGGAACGTGAGTGGCGCAAGAACAAGTACGTCACCCTCTCGGCCTAACTGACAGAACCCACATTAATGACTAGTCAATATGTGCGGCACCAGATCGGTTGCAGGACCTGTTTGTGTCTTACCGGGTTTTGTTCCAAGTATCCCTTTCTTCGCACTGTTTTTGTTTGCGGTGTACACATTTATTTATTACTAGCTGTCCCGCGCAACTTCATATGCGGCAATATTCCCCGTTTTTGTAACATTTTTAATCGCTGCTCCGCTCCTATAGCCCATAGCCTTCCTCGATAAATGGGCTACCCAACAGAAAAATATATTTTCAATTCGGACCCGTAGTTTCTGAGATTGCCGCGTTCAAACAAACAAACAAACTCGTCAGCTTTATAATCACACTAATATTATAAAAGGCGAAAGTTTGTGAGTATGTGAGTGTGTATATTTGTTACTTCTTCACGGCTAAACGGCTAAAGCGATTTTAATAAAATTTGGTATGGAGTTAGCTGACACCCTGAATTAACACATAGGCTAATAAACTAATAAATAATATTAGTATAAATGACACACTTAGGATGAGGATGGAGTGATGACACTTTGTTTTCTTGCTCCGTCACCATGCAGATAGTAACTCAAATATCTTTATTTCGTAAAATCAGGTTAATGATTATTTGAAAACGTCAAATTAATACATACTAAAAAAAAAATATAAAATTAAGATGTGAATGTTTGAAAAAAAAACAAAATGAGGTTAGGCGGCAGTTCCAAGTGTAAAGCTCATGAGAAGAAGCTGCCAAGATACTCATGTGCCACTCTTTTAAAATCATCAAGTTTTTCTTTACAAAAATATTTTTTATTGAATGAACCAGTGTGTTTGGTGAGTGTAATCGTTTATAAATTGTAGTTTAAACATCGGAATAGCACATCGCATCGCCTATATACCTACCTATTACGGATCAAGAGATAGAGCTTAACGACAGAAGGACGGACAGACAGCGAAGTCATAGTAGGTACGTTCCGATTACATTCTTTGGGTTCGGAACCCCAAAAATGAAACAGCTAATTCTATATGTGAAGATCTTTAATTGGCTTTTTGTTGGTATTCTTTATTTTTTTACAAATATTTTAGCCGTTAAATAACACAGGCCACTGGGAAAAGCTAGACAATAATAAAAATATAATGTAATTTACCCCCCCCCCGAATAATGTGGCTTATGTGAAGTGGGTTTTTTGTTGTTTTTGTTTCATTCTTACAACGTTATACGTACTTAATAATAAAAAACAATGAAATTTGCTCAAAATTTTGTTACTTCTAATATACTTGGTCTAACAAAAAATTTCACCTTAAATCTTAATATTTCACAAACGGATCCCTAAATCTAAAAATGATCTTACCAACCCTAAACGTTTTTAAAAAACCTATCTAACGATACCCCACACGATGGAGATGATTTGGCTACGCAACCCCAAAAAAGTGAAAAAATAATTTACTGGCTAGTTTTAGTCATGAAGTTAAATATCTACCTACTTATGACTACAACTAGCTAGTCATGCGCTTTTAACATTGTCATAGTGTACTATTCATTATCAAAAAATACCACTATTTCATGAACTGGTCCACTGTATAATGAATTGATCAACATTGTAAGATTTGACTAGGACATATACATATACTAGCTGTGCCTTGCGGTGTTACTCGCGCGTATTAGCCTATGTGTTAATCCAGGGTGTCAGCTCCTCCATTTAGACGTGAAGAAGTAACAAACATACACACTCACATACTCACAAACTTTCGCCTTTACAATATTAGTGTGATGTGGAGAGTTTAAACGCACGGCATATAGATACATAGAGTATGTATATTACAATTTTACCGGTTTATTCTTTAACTCGGTGACATAATGTCAATTTACCAATGGCTAGTGTAAACAACCTATAAAAAGTTATCCAGCGACCATAAATAGTCAAGAGCTATTGTCAATATTTGGGTTATTTACAAAAATCGAACCTCTCTGAGTCAAGATTATTAATCACATTATCACTGTTAATTTACCCCTACGATATTTTATCACTTGAACGCTTGACTCGTATTAATAATTACCGGTAATAATAAAAACAAACTGAATCCATCTCACTAAGGACTCTTTTAGACGTCCGATTTTTTCACCGGACGCCGCCCGGATGGATATTTGCGCGGGACTGTGAAGTGTTGTATGGCACTGATATCGGACACTCGACCGGCGATAAAAGTTCAGAATTATATTTTACTAGCTGTGCCCCGCGGTGTTACCCGCGGCTAACTCTATGCCAAATTTTATTAAAATCGCTCCAGCTGTTTAGACGTGAAGAAGTAACAAACATACACACTCACATACTCACAAACTTTCGCCTTTATAATATTAGTGGGATATTTAATCATTCGTTACAAGTACTTTGGCCAATATTTAAGCACATACAGTTTTTACCTTTGTAGTATTTATTGTACGCACTAAGACTGATTTTGGTTTATCTCATGTTTCAACTTTTTGTATATTAGTTGCAGCACCTTACCCCCATATCAAGTTTATAAACATTCAAACATTGTAAAATTGGCAATTTGAAAAGAGTGGCCGCGAGTTTTTATTGCCAGGTTCTTTTCTCTGGCTTTACCTATTGTTTGCGAACTTGGCATTACATGTACATGTAGAATCCCGACGTATCACAAGAGTTGTTTTGTATTTTGATTTTATTAATGACGTCATAATTCCATTCAGAGTCCGGTGGAAAAACCACACGTCTAAAAGAGCTCTAATCGTGACAATCATAATTATTATTGCAAGCCATTGACAGCAGACTAATTTTACATCTTTTTTTTTTATTTTTTTATTTATTCTTATGACAATGACAGACTGACAGACAATTAAAAACTAATGAAGTATCTGCACACGGTATTTTGGCTGAAATTCATGGACGTCACTAGCACATTGCTATTTATGTCTCTTTGGTTATTACCACTCAAACCTTGACCTCGTGTCATTGGGTGACCGAACTTTGGAGCATTGAGACCAGCTACTAGTGAAAGATTCAGAGGAAAGGCAGATTTAGTTTTGGTGGAGGCTTTATGTGGCTGAGGAACTCAAGATTTTGAATTTGTGCCTTGGCCGAGCATGTTAAACCGTCGGTCAGCGCCCAATCTCTCTCTGACGGATTTTCATCCCAATTTCAATTTTTTTTATTTTATTTTATTGCTCAAGTTGATAAAAAATTCTAAGCAATAGCTTTACCGCGGCAGTCCCCGAGTGCCACATTTTTTTTTTTAACTCTGTAGGGTACAAGTCCTGTGTCGCGGGGGACTTTACAAACATACACCCAGACTCGGAACAACAATTTGTGGATCACACAAAGTGGTGTCCCGTGTGGGTATCTGCCACGACCTCTTGTATAGCAGTCGGACACACTCCCACCGCGCCACAGAGGACTATGTGAGTGCACTTGTGTTTGCGCATACACTCGTGGACTATAATATCTTCTGCGTAGTCGGTTAGTCTCTAATAAGATTGGCCGCCGTAACCGACGTCGTCGGTTGGAAGAGACCATTATCATTACTTGAATTTTGGGGGTGGATTTAACACCACAATGATAGGTTTATCTCATAAAAACAGACTGTTATAGCATGCTATAACCGTCTGCTTTTCTATATCTATACTAATATTATAAAGCGGAAGAGTTTGTTTGTTTGTTTGTTTAAACGCGCTAATCTCAGGAACTACTGGTCCGATTTGAAAAATTATTTTTTTGTTGGATAGCCCATTAATCGAGGAAGGCTATAGGCTATATAACATCGCGCTACGACTAATAGGAGCGGAGCAGCGACGAGAAATGTTGCAAAAACGGGGAAAATTTACGCATACGAAGTTGCGTGGGACAGCTAGTTAATATTATAAAGCTGAAGAATTTGTTTGTTTTAACGCGAAAATCTCAGGAACTATTGATCTAAATTGAAAAAATATTTTACTGTTGGGTAGCCCATTTATGGGGGAAGGCTATAGGCTATATAACATCACGCTACAACCAATAAAAGCGGAGCAGCAATGAGAAATATTGCAAAAACGGGGAAAATTTACGCAGATGAATTTGCGCGGGAAGGCTAGTCTTTGATAAACCTACCCTTGTAGTGGAGGAGTCGGACACTTTTGGGGGCTTGAACCCTTTATTTCAACCCCTCCTATCCCCTATATCCGACTGTGGCAACCACTGATAGTTTTGGCTGTCTGGTTATTCAACTAATAATAAGGCTGCCAATTATAGTAGGTCATTGTTGGTGTTATCTGGTTCTACAAATGAATATCGGGCATTTTAAATCGATGTTTCGAGGCTATTTTCTTACTGATTCTTATGAGACACAGAATTGAACAGTGTATGTTGTGCGATGTGAATAGTAAGTTCGTTCGCTTGGAAGGTTACTGCAAAGAACTCTTAACGTTACTTAACTAAAAACGTTCTATTTATCTATATCTACTTAATATTATAAAGCTAAAGAGTCTGTCTGTTTTTTGAACGCGATAATCTCCAGAACTGCTAGTCCGAATTGAAAATTTACTATTAAAAGTTACTAAAGTTATTTTACTGTTAGATAGCCTATTTATCGAGAAAGTCTATGGGATATATAGCATCACGCTACGACTAATAAGACTGGAGCAGCAATAAAAAATGTTAAAACGGGGAAAACTTACGCAGACGAAATTGCGCGGTTCAACTAGTACATAATATACAGCAACGCATACAAAGATTTTTATCGTTTTCATTCATTTCCAAATATCAGTCATGTTTATATCAGTGTAAATGAAAGTCACAGCACTCTTATGAATGGGACATTCTCCGAAGTATTGTCACGATGAACAAGTGACAAAATTTATCATCTTAAAACCAACAAAAATGATCTCATTTCCTTATACCCCTATTGTCTGTTTTTGAACCTTAAGCAGATGTAATAGGGTCTATATTCTGTTGAATTACATGAAGGGATTAAGTGCCAAGACAAGCCCACTGTACGTCACAAGCTGTTCACCATTAGTTGGAATTTTAAAATATTTTTTGGCATTAACACAAGATTAATGATATTTTAACATGCTTTCAGAACAATGTGTGTGATTTTGCACCAGTTTGCACCCGGGACTACGTTGATGTGTTTCTACTACTAGTTTTATTATTGGATGTTACAGCAGTTAGATTTATCACGTAGTTTGGCAGAAACCTTTGGCTATTTTTAAAATTAATCTGAGAGAGAGACAGTTTAGTAAATCTGCGCAAGTTGTACTTTAAAGCACTGATATTCTTTGACCCCCGTAAATCATATTTGACATCATTCATCTGATTCTGCAAAATACTATCAGTCTAATCTATACTAATATTATAAAGCTAAATAGTTTGTTTGAACACGGCAATCTCTGGAACTACTGGTCTGAATTAAGATAATCTTTTTCTGTTGGGTAGCCCATTTATCGAGGAAGGCTATAGGCTATATAACATTACGCTGCGACTAATAGGAGCGGTTCAAAAACGGGGAAAATGTACTCATACGAAATAATAGAAATAAACCTGCGTAACCCATCCACAAACTATGAAATTTGACATTTCTGGCATCTCTAGCAGCGAATTCACACGCGATAGTCCATTTACCACAATTTTTATAACTCTAAGATTAAATACTTTAACGACATTTACAATAAAAAACGTAAATATTTACGGATTAACATTAATTAACACTAAAAGTCACTTTTTGGTTAACATAGCGACAACTGAACAAGACCAACCGGTTATTTAAACAACTTCCTGTTTAGCCTTCTTGGTATAATTCTAATTATATTTGCCAGGATTCATTGATCTACGTCTACAATAATATTATAAAAATAGTCGACCTGGTACACAATAAACAAACACACTAAAATACCAATAAAAAACACGTGGTTTATATGTTTTGTTATTACCTGCAAGGAAGAGTTAAGTTTTTCGCGCGTATCTTGTATGTATGTTTGTCTATACTTCTATACTAATATTATAAAGAGGAAAGATTTGATTGTTTGTTTCATTGTTTGTTTAAATTGAATAAGCTCCAAAACTACTGGACGGATTTGAAAAATTCTTTCATCGTTGTGAAGCTATTCTAACCCCGGGTGATGTAGGCTATTTTTTATCCCTGTATTCACACGGGAACGGGAACTACGCGGGTGAAACCGCGAGGCGTCCGCTAGTATGTAATAGTCTTTATTATCATATCTTTTAAACCACAAGACGGATTTAATTCAATTAAGACGTTGTTAGAGTTGTCTTGACCGACCAAGTGTCCTGAGATAAGTAAAGTTTGAAAAAAACAAACATGGCGGCTGTGAGATGTCAAAAATAAGGGCCCTGAAAAAAAAAGTTTTTTCGAATACTGCAATATGGGTGTCATATTATAGGGCTCATTGTAGGCTTTTCAAAAAGGTCTAACATGATTATGACTGTAATAATAAAAAAGTAAATTGGCAACTATATTTTTTTCAATTTTCAATACTTGCCAATAGCTGTGATAAAGTTGATTGTTACATCGGTTACATCCTACTACCACTAAAAAGTATTAAATAGAAAAAGTAAATTACAAAATAAAAAAATACATGCACTTAAAAGATGCAAACAAGATCATACATACATACACCGTCCATATGTACTATCAAGCTGTCAGAGGTACAATACCAACTTCATCGAGATTTATTAATGCCTCCAACAGCTTGATATTGTTTTTGATTTGGCGTAAGCGGGCTCCCTACACGCACACAAAGACTCGGTACAACAAACTTTGAGTCAAATTATTTCTGGATTCCACAGAGTGGTGTCCCGTGTGGGAATCAACCCCACGTCCTCTTGCACAGTGGTCGTACTACACTTTCACCGCGCCGCGCGCCGTCGAGGCAGTCTTAAAATTTTTACATAACATTTATTACGTCTCTATACGTAATAAATATCCTGTGGAAATTTCAAGACCCTATTTACCTATTACGATTCTAAAGATAGAGGTCTGTGAAAGACAGACTGGCGGGGGCGGACGGACAGACAGCGTAGCCTTAGTAACAGGGTTCCGTTGGCACTTTGGCACCCTTTAGGTAACAAACCATTACAATATAAATTATTAAAAAACAAAAACCGAACTGATTAAAATTAATAACTGAAATATTTTGTAGTTAAAAACAGTTTTTTTTCTCTAATGTTGCATCCAGTGTCACTCTTTCAACTGAGATGAATGTAACAATACCTCTCAAGCTAAATTAAATAAAGCCATTTACGCTCTAGAGCATGCCAAAGAAAATACTTTATTTATACCGTGACAAAAACCTCCTTCTTACGCAGTTGGGTAATGTAAAGTTTACAATTATTGCGATAAAAGGTTCCCCAAACTTCCAGTAAACTTCGTACTAAATCTCATAAAAATCGTTAAAGTAGTTAAAGCTTTTAAAGAACCGCATATTTGATTTACTTGTACGTAATTGGATTTTACAGTTGGTTTTCTAATCTATAGATCCTAAAATTATAAAGCTGAAGAGTTTGTATGTTAAGTTGAACGCGAAAATCTCAGGAACTACTGGTTCGAATTGAAAAATGTTCTATCGGATAGACCATTTATTGAGGAAGGTTATAGGCTACATACCATTACGCTACGACCAATAGGAGCGGAGCAGCAATGAAAATTGTTGCAAAAACGGAAAAAATTGACGCAGATGAAGTTGTGCTGAGCAGCGAATACTTTTAAACTTATCAGATTTATTATGACAGTTATACCGTTATTTCGTTGGTGTTCTGGTATATATTAGCGGTTAAAATGAGTTCCCGTAAACACAGTTTTTGTTTATAATTCGCGTTCATTAGTCAGATGTATCATTTGTTCTTGGAGATGTACTTTAAATAAACATATTTACTATACTACTACTTAAACACTATTTACTACTTTGGTTAATGGTTTTATCTATTCTAAACAAAAGAGGGCCTATTATTCTCATTAACCGGCTTAATAATAATGGTATACTCATAAATAGGTTATAAATGAATTCGTCAAATACATTTTGGAAAAGAATGATTATATGTCGTCAAGATGTTGATATTTCCCTTGATTGATTATTGTCATGAATGCTATCTTGTTTTGAATGCAGAGCTCCTCAATTAATATGATCGACTTCTACAACATCTTTAATCTTAGTAAGTTTTACCAAGTACCTTCTAACCTTTCCCAATTGAAATTACTCCCTATTCGCCGTTTGCGCTATCTTCCCCCTCTTATCTGTCATGTAAATTTTAATACATCAAAACGAAACGCTCCAACCAAAGATCTTCGATCTTCTAACAATTTGCATCTCCTATGTCCTGCTCATTCTTCTAGATTCGTCAGATTCTATTTCCTAGTTCAATCTGTCTTACTTTGGAATGCACTGCCTCTCGAAATTAGAATGGCACCTAACAGTTTTAACTTTAAGACGAAGGAACTTTATTCTTTGAAGAATCAGTTGAGTTATAACGTTAGTATGACAATATGTAATTATATGATATGTATGTTTGTGTGCAGATACTTGTTGTTTGTTTATTGTTTACAAATTAACTTTTTGATAGAGATTTGTTATGTACGACTAGCTGACCCGCGTAAACTTCGTTTGTGGACATTTTCCCCCGGTTTTCCCACATTTTTCATTGATGATCTGGTCGTAGCGTGATGATATAGCCTATGACACTCAAAAATAACGTGGCTTTCTATTCAAAATCAGTTCAGTAGATCCAGAGATTACCCCCTACAACGTCACAGTTTGAGAGGTTTTTCAGATTAGAGGGGAATTTGTGCATAATAACAGTTGGAAGGCTCTGTTATTGTTTGCACACTGTGGTCTCCACTATGTTAAACACACGCATCGATCGTGTCGAATTTCACGCGTCTCATCCGATCTCTCCGTCTCTAGTTGTAGGTAAGCTCTTTTTAAAGGCGCTATTCCATGAGGCAAGTTATTTGCCATGTTGCAAATTATACACAACTTGTAGTATACGAACTAGTACAAAGGATTTAAATCAGTACCTAGTGTTTTGTTTTTGATAGTATGAACATGTGATGAACAAAACAATGAACAATGCAAGCAACTTGTACACACATGTGACGTCATACTTGTATGCAAGATTTGCTTCATTTACGGAGACGCGGAACGTCGCGCGTGGCGTTGGGCGGCGTGGCCCGCACTGAATTCAAATATATGGCGTTTAAACCACAACATATATTGTTATATGTTTGTGTTTACGCGTGCGATGACATGTGCCGCTTCACGCGCCACCTCTCCATCAACAGAAAAAACGTCCAACGCAACGCGTGACGCCACCTCAAACACAACGCACAACGCCCCGCGTCTCCGTAAACAAAGCCGGGACAGGACTAATAGGGATACAGGAATAGCGCCTTAACTGAATGTAAGAGCTTTTAATTAGAGACGAGAAAGAGATACTACTAGAACTAAAGATATTTAGATATAATAACAATAATTAAAACAATTCATAGTTTAATTTAATAAAATTGTATGACTTTATTTTATGTCTTATTTTTGAACCGTAATACCTTTACTTGTACCATAAGTGGTACCACAGTTACTTTAACCTTATTTTGGTGGGTAGGTACCAATTGTACCTCTATGGATCCATGGTAACCTTTTCTAAACCGTGGTACAACTGACCTAAAGACCTTTTAAAATTGTTTGGTTGAAGAAATATTAATAATATCTAATAATATCTTGGGACAACTCACACAACGTCGTCTGATCCCAAACTAAGCAGAGCTTGTACTATGGAAACCAGACAACTGATAAACATACTTATATATTTCTAAATACATACATATTACAGATAAATAACACCCAGACACAGAATAAACCATCGTGCTCATCACACAAAGTTTTATCCTGGGTGGGGATCGAACCCACGACCTCTTGCGTAGCAGTCGGATACACTCCCACCGCGCCACAGAGGCAGTCGAAATATTAATTTTGAAATGTTGACCAACAATAAATAATTATATAACTTTATCTGGTCTATTTTAACAGACAACTTTAAAATATAAAGTGTTATTTAACTGGCGATAGCCTAGTTATTAAGACATAGGATTTGCAATTTGAGAGGTAGCAGTTTTGAATTCCATCTATTATATTATAGACGTGAACCCAATCTTAAAACTACTATTTAGATTAGTTAGGATGATGATAAAAACCGGGCAAGAGCATGTCGGACCGTGCTCAGTGTAGGCTTCCGGAGCCGTTGCCGTATGAAAAAATCCGATTTGAATAATTGTCTAATCTAGCAGTAGAGCATATGATCATGGCATACGCTCTTTTGATGAGAAACGCAATTTTTTGGCAATAACTCAATGACGGTATATCCGATCATGTCCGAAATAATTTTAGTTTAAAATAACAAATACTTTAAGTGCTACTATTAATCATATTTTTCATATTTTTTGCTTACACGGTACAAAAATAAGGAGGGACAAACAATTTATGCAACTTTTGGATATCAGAATTAAAATTTATATTTAATCATTCGTGCTTTATATTGGCCAAAGTACTTGTAGTAGGTACTTTGGCCAATAGTTTTAACCTTTGTTGTAAGTAATATTGTACCCACTAAGGCTGATTTTGGTTTATCTCATGTTTCAATCTTTTGGCAATTTGAAAAGAGTGGCCGCGAGTTTTTATTGCCAGGTTCTTTTCTCCGGCTTTACCTATTCTTTGCGAACTTGGCATTACATGTACATGTAGAATCCCGACGTATCACAAGAGTTGTTTTATGCATTATTGCATCCTAAGTGAATAAAGAATTTTAGATTTTTTAGCATTTTGGAGGGATTATTTTCAAAAATACACACTTAACGAATTAAAAAAGTTTATTACAAACCTTAAAATGTTTTCAAGAGACCTGTCTAATGATGTGCCACACGTTGATGTTTGCTAAAAAAACATGCTAAGTCTGTTACATGTATAGAGTGCCCCCCCCCCCCTAAAATAATATCAAACTAAGTAGCCCCCTATTAAACTAAGTAGCGGCTGCTGAAAAATGCCTGTGACATGGACGGACAGTTTTTGTCATTTTGGCTACGGAACCCTAAAAAGATTGATAGGTATAGGATAGTAACAAATGTACTATCAATATTACTAATATACATATTTTGGAAAAACATATAAAGAGCCATATGGGAATACTTTTATTATTGTTGTTTTTATGCTTTAGTAAAGCAAAGGCAACTATCAAACTGCGAAACATAATTATTTCATGGCATATTTAACAAAACGCCTCTTTCTAATTTTTCCAAGTATCCCCGTTAAGACCGGTTCAGTGATACAAATAAACACTATGTTTTATATATTTCGTCTAGTTTTGCAAACATCTGCACTATTTCAAGGTAGTGACGTAATGACGTCATTTAGAAAGAACTATATTACAAGATGATGTCAAACAAAAGTAGTTTTATTACCCACTAAACTTTTAGAATCTCTTCGTAGATAGTGAAAATAGTAGGGAACTGAAAAATCACCATTTTCACATTTCCGCGCTCAACTTGTGAGAAACATGACATACAACATACGTACTTATGTGCAAAATCAGACAAATTAAAAGATGAATATTTTGCCACTTCTAGAGTTCCTTTTTTTTTGTTTTTTAAAGACGACCCCCCACTAGGGTACAAGCCCTGTGTCGCGGGGGACTTTACAAAAGTTTTATCCTGGGTGGGAATCGAACCCACCATCTCCGACTTAGCAGTCACAAACCACTAGACTGGCAGGCCAGTCAGAACTATAATGCAACGCGTGAGTTTAAAAGTTATAATATTTATGTATGTTTATCAGTTGTCTGGTTTCCATAGTACAAGCTCTGCTTAGTTTGGGATCAGATAGCATAGTGTGAGTTGTATATATTATTATTATATTATATTTCCTGAAAACTGGTATGGTCGGGAATTGCTAGAGCTGTGCCAATGCCAACATGACGCCATTCTGCTTTAAAAAACCCTAGGACCCTTAACCTCTATAACTAGGTACAAATAAACAAACCAGGTACCTTCACTAAAAGAAAGTACGGCCTTAATCCACCAAATGAAACCAGCGCCGTAGGCTTATTAGCTTTTCTACAAAGCCTTATCCTTGGTTGTCTGACAATAGCAATATGTTGTCTCTATCTTGTTCCAGAATTGTTTTTTCATTCGTTTTATTTTTTCTGTTTTGACACGATCGTTATCAATGTTGATAAACTTTCGCGATTTGTACACAATAAGAAAATATATATATTACGGGTCTTAATCGCGTGAATAATTTAAGGTAAAATAACTTGTTTATTACCCGACGTTTCGACCGTATTGCAACGGCCGTGGTCACGGGTAGACTAGTTCAGCTCAGCGTCGCCTCCGTGAAGCGCGGGTTTCGGAAACTACCCTCGCTTGATTTTTATCACTCACTAGTCTACCCGTGACCACGGCCGTTGCAATACGGTCGAAACGTCGGGCAATAAAGAAGGTATTTTACCTTAAAATATTCAAGCGATTAAGACCTGTAATATATATATTTTCATACAGTGGTTAGCTCTTTTCCATTAGTTGCACTATTTGTATCTTTTAACTCTGGTATCGTTGGGGGTTAGTAATGTTATCGATGGTGCATATAGACGCGTGGCAAGCAGGCCGACATGGGACGGCGGTACAAAAAATCTGTTCAAAACATTCACGCCTAATCACATGCTCGAGCTGGTGTTCGTGCCCATTAATGTGGCTTTCAACGAGAGCGTGTAAACTCACCATACAATTTTAACATTAGTAGGTAAATGTTATACCCTGGTGACTGTCTCAAATTATGTGCATTTTGATTTGAAGTGATCTTGTGAATGAAAAAATGGTCTGCTGATTTGAAATTCTATAGAAGTATTAGCATCTCGGTATAAAGACGCATGTTATTATAAAAATCTGAAATTTATGAGATTCATAGCACTTTTTGTTAGTTTTCTTATATTTAGTTGTTTCAGGAATTTTTTGATCTTTTTTCTATTGACTAGGAACGCAAAATAGTTTATTTGGGATATTCCTTTTGATATCATCCTCAAAAATAAAACCTACTTTTAAATTTCTAAATACCTACATATTATAGATAAATAACACCCTGACACAGAATAAACCATCGTGCTCATCACACAAAGTTTTATCTTGGGTGGGGATCGAACCCACGACCTCCGGCTTAGCAGTCAGGGTTACCAACCACTAGATATATTTGTCGTTTATAAAACCCGTATCAAAAAATATTTCTATTGTAAAATTGCGAAGAACAGCTTCCTTTGTGATACATAATTTAAAAAATAATAATGAAAAGCACAATAGTAGAAAATGGTGAAAACATTTTATTCATCTTTTTCTACTGGCCTGTTGGTCTACTGGTTAGTGACGCTGACTACTACGCCAGAGATTTCCACCCAGGGTTAATCCTTGTGTGATGAGCACGATAGTTTATTCTGTGTCAGGGTGTAAATCTATACTAATATTATAAAGCTGAAGTTTGTTTGTTTGAACGCGGTAATCTCAGGAACTACTAATCCGAATTTAAAAAATATTGCACTGTTGGATAGCCCATTTATCGAGGAAGGCTATAGACTATATAACATCGCGCTACGACTAATGAGAGCGGAGCAGCAATGAGAAATGTTGCAAAAACGGGAAAAATGTATGCAGACGAAGTTGCGCGGGACAGCTAGTTGTTTAAAATACGTATGTATTTTGAAAGATATATGTATGCCTATAACTTGTCTGATTGCCATATTATAGGCTCTGACTAGTTTAGGGTTAGGCTTAGTTTGTGAGCAATGCTTGAATACTCATGGCTGATTCCATTGGTCGAACAACACCAAGTTTATTGGTCTGACAACGTTAAGCCTAATTGACATGTTAAAATGCAGCGTTTTACTGACATTTTCAATCGCCAGCGGTATTTTCCACCTCTTGTACTCTACAATTTTGATATACTTAGATAGCAGCAGTATCTTGCCCAGTGACTACCCGTTTAAAAACACACAAGAAAATAATGGGACAGTCTGTTTATACCGCATAACGATGGCAAATAACTAGGTTAAACAATAGAATGCCTGTCATACCGTAGGGCAGTGGTTCCTAAACTTTTTTGATCTTTCTACCTTTTTTACCACTGTAAAACTCCTTTTACCCCCAGCAGCGGACAAGTGTGAGTCATTTGGAACGGAAGTTCCTTAACACACGTTTTTTTTCAGGCTGAGTTGAGAGGCTAGACGGGAAAAAGTTACATTTTGATATCGATCAAAAATCTATTGATTATGTGAAGCTAGAATACGGAGTTTATGTTATATAGGTTGTTTTTATTTTTGTAAAAATATGTTTTATTAATGTTACCAATTTCAAACTGGCTGTGAGCAATATATGTGTGAAAAATCTTAATTTGAAATTGGAAAATTTTTAAATGTTGTTTTTCCAGATTTTTTTTTTTTAATCATTAGTTAATACAAACACATACAAGATATACCTAGCCAATGGAACTAAGTTCTAACCGGGTGTCCATAAGACACCTCTCACTTTTTTATATCCAACGAAATGAGAAGAAGAGCAAGTCATGCGCCTGACGGTAAGCGTCACGCTGGCCCATAACAGTATCAGTGACATCCAAATCCTTGTTTAGTAAAAATCTGAATGTCACGGCACCGCGCTCCTCATCCGTAAATCTCAGTTGCCCAGCTAAGAATTACTGACACTGTTGTGGTCCTGACCAAGACTGTCTATGGCTTAGACATTTTTTTTTTTTTTTAAGGCCATAAAAAATGCCTAACGCACACCTCCAGCACCCGGGGCAGACGCTGGAGGTAGTGTGGGACCTGCCCCCACTAAAAAAATCGGCCGTGTACCTTCACGCTTCCATCACGGATAGGCCGCCAGGACTTGTTGTCTATGGCTTAGGCCTACTACAACATTAGCCAAGTGTCATTTATCATTAACTAGCTGTCCCGCGCAACTTCGTCAGCGTAAATTTTCCCCGTTTTTGCAACATTTCTCCTTGCTGCTCCGCTCCTATTAATCGTAGCGTCATATTATATAGCCTATAGCGTTCCTCGATAAATGGGCTATCCAACAGTGAAATAATTTTTCAATTCGGATCAGTAGTTCCTGAGATTATCGCGTTCAAACAAACAAACTCTTCAGCTTTATAATATTAGTATAAATTACGCAATGCAATAAAGTCGACATCGACGAGAGCTTGTACTAGCTACATTACCCCCCAATAATAGTTGTTTAGGGGAAAATACTAACAGGTTGAGAAACCAGGCTGTATCGTCAGTGCTATCAATAGTGAGTTATATGAATATTTCTGCATTTGACACGATGCACCGATTGGCATTGAATACGTATAATAATGGAATCGCTAAAACAATAGCAGCTATTGAAAGTTACACTATTTCTATAATAATTTGGCGACGAACATAACAATGATTGATTGTACTGTATTGTTGAAATAACTTGTTTATGAATCAGTGGTGATTGAATTAATTTGAGTGAGTCAGGTTAAACAAGTATGCCACTGTCATCTATACCAAGATTTTGTTAAAAGTGCTCTAGCCATAACTGCAATATAGTCTTCTCGAGATATACTCATAAAGCTTCTATGCCATGAAGTGTATATAGTATTGCACCTGAACGGTCCCACTACTGGCATGCCAGGGTAAGAGGGGGCGGAAGGCAATATGATGTAAATGGAAAATAAGGAATATATGCATTCACACAAAAACTTCCATATCGCAACTTCTTTAGGATTGTTGCCTTGTTTTATCTTTCCAAACTTTCCTGACAGACATCAGATCTGTGTTTACTCTTATATCCAATGTATCTCTCTTTACTTAGAATGTTCTCTACTCGCACAGTCTTCAACATTCATCCTTGGGACTAATCTTACACTCGCTGAAGGTATTAAAATAAACACTAAAAAATAGAGAGAGAAACGGAAAGAGAGCCATCAGGCCCCAACTGGACAAGTGTGCTTATATTTTATTTTATCCATCACTAGCACTTTATCAAACTTTGTCTAATAAAATTACTTTCACATGAAAGCTGCTGTAATGATTTTGATAACATTTTGCAATTATGTATTTTATACGTCATCAATTCATCACAATACGGTTATAAAGATTTATCATAATAACCAACATCTGCAGGCGGAATAATCAGTAAAAGCTATCAGACTATAATCTATGTATAGTTGTATAGTTCCAGGCCAAGTCATACTATAATTATAAAACTGCCAAACTAAGCTCCACCCACTTTCATTGACTCATTGGCTAAGGGTCAATGAACTCCTAATACACGATACGATGATGAATAACTAATGTCTGTCTGTCTGACTGATGACACTGTTACTAATCCGAAAATATCCGTGATCAAGCTCAATTATAAAGCTGGTTGTACACTAAACTAGACTATTGCTTTTTGGGACGAAGTTCATTATCGCGCGTTGCGAAAGGGGGCTAGACGGAAAAAATTAAGACCAAAAGTTGTAACGACACTTTTTGCTATAGTTGTAAGCCTCTCTTTCTCCCATAGAAAGCAAACCACTTATTTTCGTTTCGTCTTTCTATTTCGCATTGAACAGCGTGGTGTCGAGCCAATTATAAAAAAAAAAAAAAATAATAATAATTAATCGAAGGAACTTCGTTCCATCCGGGTGTCCCTTGTCACCTCTCAAGTTTTTAAGATCACTGAAGATACATGTGGTGGTACCCACATAAGACCGCAATACAAGATTAGTTCAAATCCTAAATCACTATATTGAAGTTCTCACAGCAGGGTCCTTATTCACTATCTATACTTCGTTGTCGTGAGAAGCCCGTGTGAACTGACGCATGCGCGGTGCGCTTTAATTAATATGTCCACCGCGCATGCGCTGCGCAAGTAATGCATCAACGAGCATGCGCGGCGGACATATTTGAGCGCACAGCGCATGAGTCAGATCGCACGGGCTTCTCACGACAACGAAATATAGATACTGAATAAGGACCCTGATAACTCTGTGCCTACTTGCCGACAAGTTCCCAACGATCACTTGTAATGAAATGAAAGATTAGATAGGATAAGATGACTATAATTAATTAGATGCGGGGTAGAAAAATTAAAACTAATTACAAATGAACATAATAGGTAGAGATGCAGCGTCGTCGACTGCCTCTGTGGCGTGGTACGAGTGTGTCCGACTGCTACGCAAGAGGTCGTGGGTTCGATTTCCACACGGGACACCACTTTGTGTGATCCACAAATTGTTGTTCCAAGTCTGGGTGTACTTGTATGTTGGTAAAGTCCCCCGCAACACAGTTCTTATATTCTACTGCGCGAGTCGTCTTTTTTAGAAGCAGATAGGTAGAGATGCATCGTCGGTGCGTACGAGATGCACCGTCGGTAGGTAGAGATGCAGCGTCGGTGCATACGAGACGCACCGGTGCATACGAGATGCCGTTATACGCACCGACGCTGAATCCCTACCTACCGACGCTGTGTCTCTATCTCTTATGTTCATTTGTAATTCGTTTTAAGTAGTTTTAAGGTTACTACCCTGCATCTTATTAATTTTAGTCCTCTAATCCTATCTAATCTTACATTTTATTACATACTTGATTGTTACTACCGCTAGATCAATAAATTAAGGAATTAGGGTCTGTTTTCGTCCCTTCGTTTTTCGAAGAGCACGTTAATTGTGTAATTTCTCTCTACTAGCGTCTGATTTCCGTACCATTAGACTGTGATTGTGATGTGTAGTTTACTTGTTTTTGTGTACACACTTGTGTATCTATATATTAATTCGTGAAGCAAAAAGGTTATACCCCATTTAACGAGAATTGCGCGGACGGAGATGTATGAAATTTCTCACACTTATGGTTTATTCTAGCTGAACCGCGCAACTTCATATGCGTGAATTTTCCTCGTTTTTGCAACATTTTTCATTGCTGCTCCGCTGCTATTGGTCGTAGCGTGATTTTATATAGCCTATAGCCTTTCTCGATAAATGGGGTATCCAAGAGAAAAAAAACAATTCGGACCAGTAGTTCCTGAGATTCTCGAGAACTCTTTAGCTTGATAATATTAGTATAGATTTGGATTGAACGAATGATGTCCTTTCAAATAGATACGAAAAGCAATGCTCGTTTAAAGGTATAATTATTAATATATATTGTCAAGATGAGAGGTAACGGTGTCTTATAACTGAATGACGTTTGAGTATTCGGTCGATAGGTGGACAATTTTTAAATAAGCAAAAATATATAATGGCATGTGGTCTTAGTTAATAACTAAGAAAAGAAAATAATAGGCTAATATTTTTCTTGTGTGTGTACACAGTTTTATTCGAACAGTGATGTCATTTATAGTAGAATATACCTCGGTTGTCACTTACGCTTTTACTTCTGACAGCTTTTGTGTACCTGCTTCTCAGTATTAATGATAGATGTTATTAATAGCTCGCTTTTAGAAATCGTGTTAGGTGGTAGTTTAAAATGTTGCTTTATTAATGCGTCTATTTGTTTTAGGTAGGTATTAAAATTTATAGACTGCATTGATTATGTTTTAAAATTGCATACAGATCTGGCGAATGCGCAGCTCGCGTGCCGCGCGCTTGCTCCACGTGTGCTACTTCTTTTACTTTTTGTGCGCCTCCCGCGTGCAACTTTTACAACGCTCGTATGATGCCTGCGTACCGCGTGCGTGAAGTGTGCTTGCACGTCATTTCGCTGCTATTTGGAACTCTTGGTTTGTTAAATATTAACTTTTGACGATGGCGGACGATAACACGATTGCCATCATAATTACTGCTGCATCAGCTATTTGGTTAGTCAAGTGTTTAGAAGAAAAAAACGCTGACTGGAGAGCCACACACACGCTGCTATAGCGCCGTTCACGCGCGGTGCATAGCTTGCACGCGAACGGCGCACGGCCGGTGCAGGAGCGGTGTGCAAACATGGAATACACGTGCGCATCAAATGTGCAGCCCGCGCAACACGCAAGCTTCACATTCGTCAGATCTGTACACACCATTACTGGTTCAAAATGTATTTTATGAATTTATTTGTAATATATAATATATCCGAAAGTTTGTGAGCGTAGATGGTCATTTATATATCAGTTAAAGTTTTTGAGCATGAACGAATGGTGGATGGATGTTTGTGAATGGATTTTGCTTAAACTTAAGAGTATTGCAGTTTATACTTTACACTAATACCTTGGCTATGAAACATTACGCGGAGGACGCTGCTTCTCTTAACCGTTTTCAATCTTCTTCACGTTTATTCTATTAGAGGAAAATTAGAAATGTGGATTAGAAATCGTAGAAATGATTAAATTTAAGTTATTAAAGTCGATGTGGTGGTTTTGTCGATCTGAATGGAGAAAAGCCGTTGCACATTAATTCCTGATCCAGTTTTGGAAGAGAAGGTTACAATGGTAGATATATCTGTACAAAGACGACCTAGCACGTTTATACACCCAAGTCGGGGCCCTTCCACTGCGAGCGGAGTGGGTTTCGTACGGACTCCGTTTAAAGGATGACTCACGCTACACTGTGCAGGCTTCGAGCCGAGCGTCGGTCGTAGCACGGTCAACTATTATTACATATATTTTGTATGGACACACTCACGCTATACCTAGCGGCACCCGAGTGTCAGCCGAGCAACGGACAACGCTTCGGCTCGTCTCGGTCACGGCCCGACCGATACTCGGCTTGCACCCGGCACGGTGTATATGAGTCATCCTTTACTCGATGAAGATTGCCGTTGAATCTTCATAGAAGTGCTTCCACCGTGAATGAGCGAATGGAGCGGAGCAAAAGAGTACAAAGAGTTACAAAAGAGAGAACCGACTTCAAAAGGAAGAGGTTCCCAATTGGGACGCTTGTTTTTTATGTTTGTTCAGGCAAACGACATACGAATTTTGTAGAGATCTGATAATGAGTTTCGGAGACAGACAATGAAACTCCTCAATAAATGCCACCAAGTCAACCATGATTGAAGTCTGCTGGATATTTTTATAAAAAAAGGTTTATTCACTGAAACTCTTATATCGGAAGGTGAGGATTATTGTCCCCCTTTTTGCTCAACTATTTCCCACTCATTATCCTTTCTCAGTGGAAGGCGGGTATTACAGGCATTCCTACAGTTATTGCCGTCGTCAATAAGGTTAAATATGTTTACGTATTACCATTAAACGATCAAAAGCTTCAGTGAAATCCCATCAATCTGTTACTGATGTGAAACTATTTTTATTTCCGATTGACGTCAAATTGTTGTTGGAATTTGCATCGTGTATTTTGGTCTTTCATCAATGCATTTGATTGATGTAGCCGTAGATAGTGTTAATAGGTTTTATAGCTCTGTAGTCAGTGGGTTGGGAGAGGTCAGACAACATTCGATCTAATATACCTAACGGTTTCTATAATACTATACCTGCTATATAATATATTGTACTAGTTTTATTCATGGCTTCGTCTGCATTATGTTATTTTTTTTATACAAACTTCATTATAGGTACCTACATGATGACGCGGGTGCGAATCCTCCATTAAACTACTGGCGTGAACCCACTCCTAACAAAAGCCATTGAGCTTATCTGGAGGGGTTAACAGGATTGCTAGTAATGTGTTACCACAAACCTACATTGCTAGTTATCTTTTAAAATAAAATAAAAACATTCAGAATTGTAATATTAGTGTCCTACATTATATAATTTAATAAAATTAGAATTCCTATTCAATCTGACTTCCAAACGAAATACAGAGTCCAGAAGGTAACCTTCAAACAAACGTACCTACTAAAGGAACGCAAACATAGAGGTTACTCACGCGGATACACTATCTCGAAACACTTACAAAATAAAGTGGTCCTAAATGGTACAACCTTCTATAATCTCAGTATTTTGTTGTTCTATGCAGGAATGTCTATATCAATAAAAAACAACAAAATAAATTTAAATTATTTATTAGGGAAAATAAAAACCCCTAGTATGAAAATAAAGGGGTACCTACTAAGTGGTACAAACTTATGAACTCTCAATATTTGTTATTTCATGCCGGAAATCCTATATCAACTAAAAACAACAAAACAATTTCAAACTATTTCCTGGGGAAAATAAAAATCCCCAATTAGTCCTTAAAACCATTTCACTTATAACATTGTTTACAAATGAGTCACCTAAAGTAAAACTAAAACCCGTATCATATCCGCTTTTAAGTACTAAAATATCCTGTTTGAGTTATTTATAAAACCATTTCTACAAGTTTTAATCATTTGTCCTTATAAACGATCCAAATTTCCTCTCCGATCATTTCTCACTGACCAATGGCATTCGTTTATCATTCTTCATGCAAAAGATTTGAACATTCTCTCGAACACGATTGGTTGATAAATAATGTAGGATTGGTCGATTGAAAACAATCGAACAAGATCAAATCGGATTGTTTGGACCTTTCTGCGCATACGCACGTTGTGACAACCGGTTTCCAAAGACGGGTTGTTGAAAAACCCCAATTTTGAGCCAGGGAATTTTTGAAACATTAATTAACTCTGTAATGTTAAAGCACAGCTTAGGTTGGAATATTGAGAGATTTTTATTTACATAAGAGTTTTAGGTCTAAGCCACAATAGTCTCAGTTATTTTTCTGTGTGCAGTGCTGTGTTTCGGTTGAAGAGCACTGGGCAAATGAGATTAATGAACTAATGTCTCAAATTTGACGGCCTGTTGGTCTAGTGATTAATAACCCTGACTAAGCTGGAGGTCGAGGAATCGATCCCCATCCAGGATAAAACTTTGTGTGATGATCACGTTGGTTTATTCTGTGTCTGGGTGTTATTTATCTATAATATGTATTTAGAAATATATAAGTATGTTTATCAGTTGTCTGGTTTCCATAGTACAAGCTCTGCTTATTGCTCTTGCTATTATTCAATGAGGAGCGCGGTGCCGTGACATATAGAGCTTTGCTAAACAAGGATTTGGGTGGCAATGATAGCCCATAACAGGGGCTAGCGTGACGCTTTCTTACTCAGGCGCGCGATCTGCTCGTCTTTTCATTTTGTTGTATAAAATAAATTTAGTAACGGCCCGGCCGGCATCGCAAGGACTTCTATCTATGTATACATTTTCTCTTCTATCATACATACTTTAAGATACAATGTACTTTTACTGAAGGATAATTTTAAATTATGAGACAGGACTTATTACAAAAACGAGTATCTATAAAAAACAATAACAATATAGGTAAAGGACTACAAATACAAAATATGTTCCAAATCAGTGCCCACTGGCGTCGTGCCCACAAGGCTGGCCGCATTTCCTCTTTGTATGGCCAGGCTTATTCGCTGGCTAAGGAACGTGCCGGCCCTATGTATACATATAATATGCATTTAAAATAGGTACAATAAACCTTCCGTCGCAATAAATCAATCAATAAAAGTTAATAGTATCAAAATCCAGTTAGCGAAAAAAAAGAAAGACGAAAACAGCGATTTTAATAATCAATATTTACAGATTTTTTTGGTTAAGGATATTATTGAATGTATATTTATTACTGAAGGTACCGTAGTACTTAGTATTAGGTAGGCTTATTCTGTGCTAAAGGCTCACTCTGGGTCCTTATTCACTATCTTTTTTTTTCGTTTTCAAGCCCGCGCTTTTAACTGTCAAAATGTTGTCATAATGGTATATAGAGAGCTGCGCTTAGAAATGCATTGCGCATGTGCGCAGACATCTTTGAGCGTACCGCGCATGCACCAGATCGCTCGGGCTTGCCGCGAAAACGAAAAAAATCCTGGTAAAAATTCTTCGCGCTTCTCACGCGTTCTTTCTGCAAGTAGTTCTCAAAGTACACACATCAAAAGTGTCTAGGGATCAACATATATTTTTGCAATAACTTTTCTCCTGATTGATTTTTTTTTTTTATTTCTTTAAGGATTCATCAAATAAAGTGTTTTCGTTTGTCACAGTAACGATAAACCAAGTCACCTTTGCATTAATAAAGAAATTTGCCATTTTCCTAATAAAGGGATTTTTGACATTTGAACCACTAACATTAAAGTTCGAAAAAAAGACTGAAATAACAGTTTTCTTTAAAATTTTATTGGGTAACTTAAACAATTAATAATCCGTGTTTCTACCGCGAACACTAACAACACAAGAACATCGGTTTGGCATACTCAAAATGAGTTCATCCAAATCACGCTGTGGAATGGCCGCCCATGTTCGTTGCAACAACAAAAAAAGGTCTTCTTGCGACTGGATACCCTCCATATTCGGCAGAGCTCTTCTCTGTAGCATATCCCATGCATGCTCAATCGGGTTCAAGTCTGGCGACTGAGCAGGCCAGGGCAGGACATTGATGTTAGCTGCGGCGAGAGTCTGTCTTACAACTCTTGCGGTGTGCGGTCGTGCATTATCATGCATTAACTGAAATAAGGGACCGATTAGCACTTGTAGAGGAACGATGACGTCTGATACAATCGTCTCAGCATAAATTTGAGCGTTGAGGTTGCCTCTGATCCAAATCAACTCAGTTCTTCCGCCGATCCAAATACCCGCCCATACCATGATGGTTCCACCACTATAAGGATGGACTTCCTGGCAGGATTTTAATCGCTGTTGGCGTCCAGGGGTTCTCCAGTGTCGTATACGTCTTGTATCCGGTCTCATACCAAAACGAGACTCATCAGAAAAGCACACGAAACGCCATTGTTCTTCTGCCCAATTTCTGTGTTCAAGAGCCCATTGATATCAAATCCTACGATTGTGCATTGCTATAGGTGGTACCCGTAGCGGTCTTCGGGAATGAAGGTTCACTTCATGCAAGCGGTTTCTGACTGTTTGGTCGCTAATTAAGTTCCCTGAAGAGTGATGAAGCCTCACGGCTAACATCATGGCGGTTATTGTTGGACCTCTTCGAGTTAAGATTTGAATGTATCGGTCTTGTCTCCGTGTGGTGCAGCGATACCGTCCTCCATGGCGCTCAGCCACGGTACCAGTGCTTCGGTAACGTGTCCAAAGTCGACTGATAACACTCTGACTTGTATTCAGAGCTAAAGCCACAGTACGTTGCCGGGAACCAGCTTCTATCATTCCCACGGCTCTGAGCATTTCTTCCCTGCTTAAATGACGTCGCCGCTCCATAACAACGTTGGTTTTAATCAGTAGTAGGGAAACAGTAGCACTAATAATGTCTTCAATGCGTTGTATGTTTTTATAGGGAAAATATTGACAGCTGATTTTCATCTTTTACTCGAATTTGATTCACAGTTCCTGATTCAAATTATGAAATGCACCAAAAAGGATCCATATAAATTTATAAAATCATAAATTTATTACAAAGCCACATCTCAATCTCAAGAAATCCGCATAAAAATGCTTGATCCCTAGACACTTTTGATGTGTGTATTTCTGTTCATAGACGGGCAGTAGATGCCATAGTAAGATCTCGTACCAGTTAAATCACAAGACTAGTTAGAGAGAGCCTTCTCTACAGGGCCGAACGGAGCGACCGCTCCAGGCGTTAGGTATAGGTCAGGGGGCTCCGAAAACGTCCTCCGGCCGAACCTAGGGCGTTAATGGCTATCAAGGCGTGGCAAAATTTGTAAAGTAAAAAAATGATTGTCTGTTAAGTCGGTTTACGGACTATAATTTTATGTGATGACGTCTTATGAGAACATTGATGACATTGTAATAAACAGGCATGCCTGTGTCAGCTTTTTTTTATTTCCAATTGTATCACATGTCGCTGCAATCGCCAAAACATTGATGGCATTGTAATAAACAACCACGTCAAAATCGAACCTAAATCTGGCCTCGGGCCCGCACTACTCCTCTTTATCTATCTTCTATAATATATAAGCTTCACTTTTTACTTAAGCGTCTTAATACATGACACAAAAATAAAAGGTGGAATGTACTCACTAAGAAAGAATAATAGGTTGTTATCAGTAAATATCAAAATATACCTCCACGTTCCATAGTTTAACCATCTTACTAAAATAGACCGTGTTTCTTATCAAGGCTTTGACAATGACATGATTTGTGTTCTATATGAAGTTTACGTAAACAAAGCGATGTCGTCATATGTCATGTCGGTCGACAACCTCGGTCACTGGCACAACCATGCGGCAACCTTCACAAGGGAGCTACACACGCAACCACCACGCATAATATAATGCCGATAAAATGCAATGTTTTTTTATGGGTGTTTAGTCTGTAGTCACTCTTAGCGAATAGCAAATGTGAAGGGTTAAATTTAACACTAGATTTCCATAGGAAACCTAAAATAATTGTATTCTAAAGACTCTATGCCACTCGTGAATACTTCGCTCATATTAAAACTAGGTACAATGGATTGTTTAGTTTACACCACGTGTATTACACCACACCTAATTATATTTTTTGCAAGAAATTGCTAAAAATATAATTAGGTGTGCTTTATAAATATTTAGAAACATTATAATAAATTCATAATTACTATTATGTGTATAATAAAATTTACACATAACAAAATAAATTAGCCATCAGCGTATCGTCATAGTTGAGCGTTTTTCAAAAAAATTGACCCATGCGCAATAATCTTGTCCATGGATTACAAACTTCAATAATTATATTTTTACATTTGTTATTGCAACATGCGTTATGTCAAAAGATAGAAAATTGAAATAGAAGTAAATTCTAATACATAAATTTATTGAAAAATGTGCAGAATTTTAACAATTTAAAGAAATGTGGCGAGAGACCCCTCATTTTTACGGTGTCCCACGCATACCTTGCTAGCTTTGAAGTGTCCTACCATAAAATGTATTCATCAAAATCGCCGAAAAATATTTTATTAATTTTTAAATGTGTTTGTTAAAATATTAATTAACAGTTTTAATTCGACTTTAAAACAAAATTATATAAATAATTCAATTTTAAGTTTGTCCACGGATTCCCGGTATACCGGAATTCCCATTAAGTAACGGTAGTTTTTGCCATTTTATCAAAAAAATACTAAATTGGGAGCGTATTTTTTAGTCTAGCAACCCTTTTTTGTTAGAATTCAAATCATTTCCGGTGACATTTTAAGTGTCATGGCTGTTTAAATTGTTACTTTCTGTTGCGACGTGACCTCGGACCAAAACTGTATTCCCGTAAGTACTGTATTTTTTATTATGTTAAAATGTTATTCGAGATGAAAACTTTTTATTTTTCATTGCACGGAGTATTTTAAGAACACTTTAGACAATGGGATTCATTGAATGTAAGGTATTTTAAGTTTTAAATAGGTTATTTTGTTTAAAAATGTGCTTCCGTAACGTCATGTTCATAACGTTATATACTGGCGGAATGGTTTTTGTTACGAACTGGAATCATAAAGCCGTGATCTCATTGCTGAAGATTAACGACTTATTAGGTGTCATTTTATTTAAAAAAAATATATTTTATTATGACTGCTTTTGCAGAGTTATTTTATTTATATTTTTATACTACATAATATACTTCTACGCTTTATATTGTCAACCCGAATATATATCCCCTCATTTAGTACAATCTAACCGGGGCGTATCTCGAACCTCGTTAAGTTCGTTTAATATTATTTTCATTTTATATCTGTTACCTACCTCACTTTTTTTTCAGATCTACCTCACCTAACATTTTAATATCGGAAATAGAACTAAATAATGCAATTAACGTTTCTCGCAAAGCCATGGTAGTGTTTCTAAACATTGACAAATTTTTGACTCGGAACGATTTAAGACTGCTTAAACATAGAAGATGGCCATGGCTCTCCATGGCCATCTTCTATGTTTAAGCAGTCTTAACACACTTTATACTAGCACCAAGATGCCATAATTGCAATAACTCTACGGATACTGTTGACCAAATACCAAAGCATTTTGTTGTACTGGAGGCAGAAATAATAAGTCACCTAATACTTTCAAACTTTTTTTGGTGTCACACCTGTTCCTCCTTTAGTATTTATGACCATTATCCACAAGACGAATGTGAATATTGTCAAAACAAAAACAAAAATTTCATTAAGAATGTTATTCATCATAACTTTGATATTTTTTCGATAGTTTCTATTCTTATTTTATTTTTTGTAGTCTTTAAGGATCAGTTAGTGAAAGGCTTAAGACTGAATATAATTGTGTAGAACGACTGATTATTGTAATGGTAATATAGTTTATAGTTTTATAGTAGACACAATTATATAACATTGTGAACTCCGCCTTATGTTCCAGTTAGGAACGGAGCAATCCACTATCGTAACTATTGTGCTGTGAGTCAGTTAAGAAATTATTACTTTATTTTGTATTTTTATAAGAAGATGTGTAATATTAGAGCTGGATATTGCAGATTATAATATGTTTTACCTGTTTTCCTAAAAATATAGTTGACATACTAAGTCATTGTTTCATAAAATAGTTCTAAGCGAGTGTACTGACAGAAAATTATTACTTACTGGAGGTAACTTCATTGTGATTTCCATAAAACATTACTGTTAAAGTAATTATATTGATTAATTTTTTTGTTAAACAAGTTGATTTTTAAAACAATAAATAAAACTTACTCATTAATATGTTTTTTAATAAATATCGATATATTAGCAATGTTGCTAATTGGAACTTTTCAAGTCCCATATGGTCTAGAAAATTTGAATTGGTGATCAAAGTGTTCATTTATATACTTAAATATTAGTATATTGGTGGAGTTTATTAAATACTCTATGAAACTACATAAAAATCATAATTATATGAATACTTTCAAAATTGATGTTCCGGTTGCGTAACGGGCCATTTTTTTTGAAAAACGCTCAGTTACAGCCCATAAACATAGAACAAAATACCATTATAATAATAAAATGGTAGCTAATATTTCTATTATTATACAGTAGGTAAATTCTTTACCATAAGGTAAAGTAGAGATGTATCAATAAGTATCTAAGCGGAAGTCATTTTCTATACACAAAAGTAGTTGTTATTCAATTCTTACAGATCAATGCTCAAAATTAAATACATTAATATCTTATATTAGCTGTCCCGCGCAACTTCGTATGCGTTAATTTTCATTGCTGCTCCGCTCTTATTGATCGTAACGAGATGTTATATTGACTGCCTTCCTCGATAAATGGGCAAGCGAACAGAAAAATATTTTTTCAATTCGTACTCGTAGTTTCTGAGATAGCCGCGTTTAAACAAACAAACAAACAAACTCTTCAGCTGTATAATATTAGTACCTATAGATTAAAATATTTATTTAAATGTTCATACCCCAAATAGGTTGGGCAGCGGCTATGAAGCAAGCTATGCTCAGATTTTCTTTTAAGAATAAAATTTGCAACGAGTTCACCCGACAAAGAAAAAAAGTTACCAACATAGTATGCAGGTTATGCACGCTGAAGTGTGAATGGCCGGGCCATATTTGCCCAAGGAAGAAGCGAGATCTAAAGTAGAGATCGCGACTTGTCAATCGTAAGGTAGGACGACTCTCAGCCAGATGAACCGACGACCTAAAGAACGTCGCTGGGATGATTGGATGCGGAAAGCGGACTACTGGGTGTTATGTCGTAAATTAGGGGAGGTCTATGTCTAGCAGTGGACTGATACAGGCTTATTGATTGGTAACTTCGATGCTGCAGTCGACGATGTAGTAGTCGACTAAGGTATTTCTGTTGCTAGTATTCAGCTTTATATTGGAGTAGCAGTTAACGGCGGCGTATCAAAACTATAATCGAGATGTGTCGAGGGATCGAACATCTCGCATGAAACCTTGTAATTGATTGAATTTGTAATCTAATTTTTTGGTAATTCTTCTAATGTCATTTATCTAATTTATTTTTTTATTTTGTATAATAATTATAATGGTTGAATTGTACTACTAAAAACTATATTTGTATGTCTTATGACAAATCATGGCGCACTATGTTTAGTTTTTTAAGACCTATGAATTGTACCCATGTTTTACAAATAAAATTTTGATTGATTGAACCTTAATGATAATTGAATGAACTATTTGCTTTGACTTTCTTTTAAAAGCTTATTATAAAAAAAAGTGGAAGAAAACAATTGGGGATGAGGAGAACAGTCAGAGTCAATTAATAAAATTATTTTATTTGAGGTAGTTTTCAGTTGGTTCAACGGAGTTTGGGAGTTTGATTGTGATTATATTATATAGTGTGAAATAATCGATAGATGTGATCTTGTGGTCACCGATATCTCTAGTGCCCAACTTAACAGAAATAAAATGAAAACTTAAATATGGATTTTCTTGATATGGCATATCAAGGCAGTCTTTCCAGTCTGTTTGTTATCTTTGGTCATTGTATTGTATCTGGATAGAGGCCGGAATGTGTAGCCCGGAAGTCGCTGCGACCTAAAAGATCTATTGTGACACCTCTTTCTTCCTTAAAGGACATCTCCAAGTTCTAGTCTGACCATGAAGTCGACTATATGTCTTGGTGGAGTGGCCTTAACGTCGTCAGGTGTGATAAGGTGCTGGCTTCTAGTGTGGTGAATTGCCTCGCAGCCACATAAGATGTGTATAGGTGTTTCCTCATCCTTGTGGCAGTATCTTTGGACAACTCAAGAATAATCTATCAATAAAATAACAGTCAGCGTCATTCGGTTTGCCATATGTGACCAGAAGCAGAAAGTATATTCGTTTGTTTGCAAATGAGCTAACTCCTTAACAGCTTTCTTGTACATTCGTTTTGCTGTTAAGCCTTATTAGCAGTCTCAGGTTGATTTAGATGAATAAAATCTATGCGGAATATGATAGCGTAATGTTTAATTAGTTATTATAATTAGTATCTGTTTGAGGTTTAAACAAAGATGAGTATTAAAGGAAAACAGAAATAATTAGCAAATGAGTATCGTAAGAAACGATTGTGGTTCGGAGATAAAGAAAGAAAAGGTATTTATATTTTGTACAGTTAAGGAATCATAATCGCTTAATGTAAACATTTTTTTCTATTTTATTACAAACTAATCATATTTTAAAAACTGTTGTACTTATTATACAATGTAAAACCCAACGGAGTTGGTGACTGTTACCCCTTAACAGAGGTTATTCCATAACCTAGCACTTTACCTTATGTACTGAATATAGGTAATTGTATAAACTTATGCTGTAAACAATAAAACCGGGCAAGTGCACGTCGGACTACGCACAATGTAGGGTTTCGTAGTCCCCCCCCCTACCTAAAAATACACCCCCCCTTTACATATAGGGGAGGTATCCTAAAACATATTTCACTTTGTCGGCGTATCGTAAGTAATATGTTTATCCAAAATTACAGCCTCCTAGCACTAACGGTCTCTGAGCAAAGGTGCGGACGGACGAATGGACATGGCGAAACTATAAGGGTTCCGTCTTGCTATTTCGGCTACAGAACCCTAAAAATGTAATATATTTTGTAACATTTTTTTTTTAAATAAAGTTTATTATGATTATTATGGTTCTAATTCAGCATTGTACTGAAGCTCCAGTATCGCTACTGGAGTTAGCGCTTATTTTCACTGGAAACCAAATGTTGATGTTTGACTTGAAAAGAGACAAAAGAAAGAGCACATTTATTATTTTTAACACTCTACAAAATCTCCCTCTGCTTTTTCTACAAAAATAAATTGCTTTTTAGGTATCTCACAAATAAGAGGAGGTGTCTATCCGTGAAGATGTTTTTGAGAATAACAAACTTACTTTTATCACGGGAGTGTTTTTAATGTTATGTGGTGGGGTTAAAAAGTAAGATTTCTGTAAGGAGGTGAGGTCTTTCATATCTTAATGAAGTTTAAGGTTTGTGTTTGTCTGTGGCATCACACAAACAGATGGATGGATATTTTGGAGGATTTTCAATGGCTTTTTCTGTTGCGTTGGGGGTTAAAAAAGCAAGTATCTACAAGTAGGTAAGGAGAGAGCTTCACGAGTATTATCTAACTATCAACACTGCAGTATAAGTCAAGGTCACAAACAACAGATATGCGTGTCTCGATACTATGCTAATACTCAAAATACTAGCGAATGTCACAACATCGTAACGTAAACCATAAAACCTGCGTTTTATAGATTTATATTCTTGGGCCGGATATTGCAAGAGACAAATGTTATCGATATAGACTCTTGTGATACTTTGTTTCTGAAAATATCGATATCGATCGATATTTAAAAGTACTAGTACTTACTAATATTTTCGTGCTACTAGATCATTTAGTAGGTATAAGTTTTCATTCAAATATAGTGTAGGTACCTACCTGCTAGTTTTTTCTTTATAAAGAGATTCCCCTTGTACCTAGTAGCCCCTTCCCTTTATAATAAGATTAATTCAAAATGCGCAATATACAAACGGACGGAAAGACCGTCGGTGTGCTAAGACGAAACAGAGTCATTTTTAGTTAATTGACTTCACTAGTAGGTATACGCACTACTCACACAATTTACTCATACATTTACACATAACACACACTAGTATCTTACAATAACCAAAACCAGGGGGGTGTCACTCCGCAGTTTAGGTATATTCGGGCAGCGCGCCGCTCGAAGGGACGTATGGCTGTCTCTCAGCTACCACAACAGTTGCGGTCACGTCGCGCTCGCGCATACTTGAAAATATTTTTTTCCTTTTCTACACCCGCAATGTCTTCTAAGCCTAAAAGTCAATTTAATATGTATAAAAGATATTGCTGTACGATACGAATGTCTGAATAAAACTAACATTTTTTACATTTTCACTGCGTCATCGAATTACGTGTAAAAGCAGCGGCGGCAGCCGGTCGTTCATTTTTAATTCCTTAGGTCCTTAAGTACTATAGTTAAAATAAAAATCCTTAATTAATTGCTCAGAAATAATATTAGGTACAGGATAAGATGATGTTTACAAAGGAATATCTACACCCGTGGGAATTGAACACAACAATTGGAATTTTTATGTTTATAGAACAACGTTTGTAATGCTTAATCTACTTATTTATCTTAAAACTAATTAATCAACTAGGTACAAAAACTTCTCAAGTGACAACCCCGTGCGGACTTCGCGCTCGGTCATAAAACTGTGGCGCGCAAAGAAAATTCACGGTTCGCGCGCGGTTTTAAGTTTTAATTTTGCTTGCAGGCGGGTAGCTCTGGCGGGTCTAGGTAAATTTTTATACCTAAACCTGTTAGGGAGTGAATCTTTTGTACGTAGTTCTATTACTTATTCTGTGCCAAAATTTAATAAAAAGACATACACTTAAATCCAAAAAAATCACACAATCATCCAAAACACACCACGTGTTATTGTAAACCAAACCATTAGTGAGGGACTGGACTCTTTCCCCCTAACACAGGCTATCCTGTAGCCTATCTGGAAGACTAGTACTCAACCACATCATTATTGTACAATTTAAAATTTATAAACCGTAAACACTACCTACTGAGGCAGTCTAATGTGAAGAGTTACCGTTTTTTTAAATTGCATCCCTGGAAACATATTAACACGATCACATATAATTCCGTTAATTTGATAAAAATTGATTACCTTCAACCTGCCTGGATTTTCTCTACACATCGCTAATATAATCATTTAACCTGTTTTCTTACAACAATACCCTCAAAAAATGTTTTTCGAGATTTTATTCTTTCACTTTGTCGGCGTAAGTAATATGTGTATCCATGAAAAATTACAACCTTCTAGCACTAACAGTCTCTGAGCTAACGGACGGACGGCCGGACGGACATAGCGAAACTATAAGGGTTCCGTTTTGGCATTTTGGCACCCTTAAATCACTTAATAATTCGTCCCGCAACTGTCTTCCTACAACGATGATGCTATAGAAGACATAGGTAGGTACACAGAGAACACGCAGTTTTCGCATTGGGTTCAAAACAACAAAAGTACAATGAACCGTTATTCTGACCGATTGATAAGCTATTTCCGAAATCGCAAACACCGAATTCAGTTCTGAAACGCAATGCGTGTTTACACGATCTAAGTATATAAAATAAATAACTACCCACTGAAACTGAAGCGGCATTGTAAAGGTCATATCAGACGCAACACGGCAGAATAACTTATATACTCGTATACAGGTTGATTTGTAAAATAATATCCTCTCGTGGCTTCTTTACATAACACTAAATAACTTTGTAATATTAGTTTTAAAAAAAATATTTATTATATTAACCCTAAAGGTTCATTTCCGTGCATCGCGGCCGATCGCGAGTCGTGCGCTGCTTACGACAAGCGACTGACGCGCGCGGCCGATGCGACAATAGTCAGAGTGCGTGCGCAGCCTACGACAGTCGTCGGCCGCGCGCGTCTGTCGCAGACCTCGGAAACGGTGCCGTACATTCTCATACTCTGAGTATCGCATCGGCCGCGCGCGTCAGTCGCTTGTCGTAAGCCGCGCGCGACTCGCGATCGGCCGCGATGCACGGAAATGAACCTTTAATCACCTATCACTTGTTTTTGGAGTTACGGCCTTAACTCCCTATAATCTATTTTACTGGATGGAGTAAGATCGTTGTTTATTATGTATGAGATTTAGGCTCTAAACCTGATAAAGAAAGATCGATTTTACTCTGGAGTCTCTCAGATGTGTGGTAAATGGTTGTGTGACAAAAGTAGGTGGTAAGTGGTGAAAAGTTAATTTGTATTTTTAAGCTATTGCATAGCTTTTATCACGGGATTTGAGCGCGGCACCTGAATTAAGATATTCCGTAACGTAAATAAAACCTAACACCCCCTACTCCGCCTACCATATAGCTCGGCCGAGCGTTCGCTTAACGTATATACATATATATGATACAACTGTACGAAGCTCGCACGGATCGAGACGAGCTGCTCAAAATGTAAGAAAAAAAAAAAAAAAAAAAAAAAAACTTTTTTTTTAATTGCTAAATTTGATAAAAAAATGCTATGCAATAGCTTTACAGCGGCAGTCCCCGAGTGCCACAATTTTTTTTTTTTTTTCGAAAATTATTACGAAGTTATTGGGTATAATATGTATAATAAAGTCAAGAGTGGGACGTTATTAGTATATTAATAATATGTATATTAATATCAACACAACGCCATCTGATCCCAAACTAAGCAGAGCTTGTACTATGGAAGCCAGACAACTGATAAACATAGTTACCACCTATATATTTCTAAATACATACATATTATACCTAGATAAATAACACCCAGCCGCAGAAGAAACTATCAGGCTCATCACACAAAGTTTAATCCTGGGTGGAGATCGAACCCACGATCTCCGGCTTAGCAGTCAGGGTCACTAACTACTAGAGCAACTGGCCAGTCAGTTATTAAAAATCATTCTGTATAATGATGTACGTAATTATACAGTATTCAATGGAATAATTGCGGTTAGCCATAAACGCGCTTCTTGAATTACTATTGCGTTATTTTATTGTTGTGTAAGTAATTAATTACATGACAGGTATGGGTAATAAATATCTGAAAGAATTTTCTTTAGATTTATGAAGCCTACTCTATTCTATACTATAGCCGCGTACGATATGAATGTTTACTAACAAACCAAATGGTAGGGTTTTCTGTTCACTGTAATTTTATTTAATTATGGCACTCCAACAACAAGTTTACATAAATTAGCCTTATGAACTAAAGTTATCTACTTACATACTAGCGTAAACCTGTCACTTATAGGTGTGCACAGCACTTGCATTTAATGTTACAATGGTCTCCAAATAAGAAGTAAGTACTTTTCAATAAAAAGGCATGTGCATACGTTTATGAGGCAAAACAAATTTCACAATAAAATTGTAATTGTATGATTATATTTCTATTAATAGATATATTATAATATGGAATAATTAATAAATTGAGTGACTTGATTTTAGAAGTAATAAAAATATATCTAATGTAAGTACCAATTTAAATTATTATTTATACATTAAAATTAAGTTATAGAATTCGGATGAATAAAATTAAAATAAAATAAAATAAGGAACAATTCTAATATATTTAATATCAACAAAATTAAAAAAAAAAAAAACTTTAATTAGACTTAGTCATTGACGTAGAGACCAGGACTGCGCTATAACAAAATTGACCACTCTTTTGTAAAATAGGTATAAAATAACTATCCAAGTTTTTGATCTTACTTAACTAACTGATTAGGTATGTAGAGAAAAGTAACTACACACATCAAATACGTTATAAATTTGCCCAGACTAGGTAATTTTGTAATTTGTCACGTTGCGACAAATTACAAAAATATTTTTTAAAATAATATCAACAAAATTTAAAAAAAAAACTTTAATTCGACTTAGTCATTGACGTAGAGACCAGGACTGCGCCTTTACAATATTGACCACTCTCTAGAAAGAGACAACGCTACTTTGTGGACAATACTGACTCTGCCTCTGTGGCGCGGTGGGAGTGTGTCCGACTGCTACGCAAGAGGTCGTGGGTTCGATTCCCATATGGGACACCACTTTGTGAGAACCACAACTTGTATGTTTGTAAAGTCCCTCGCGACACAGGGCTTATACCCTACTGGGGGAGTCGCCTTTTAACAAAAACAAAAAAAATATACCTGTCAAAGGCCGCACGAGTTTTTCTCTATTTCACGCCTTGCAGTCAATTTAATTTTTTAATTGAAAGGGATGGCGCAGCCCTGGTCTCTACGTCAATGAACATGGTATCAAAGATCGACTATTATCTATGGTCGGAAGTCTATGCCTTACGCCATCTTGATCATGTTTTACTCTTGACCTCTTATTGACACGGTTTGCATCGTGTCTAAACAAAATTCTCTCAAAAAAACTATCAAAAGAAAACCTTATTTAAGGTGAGTTCTACCATATTTAGTATTTACTTTATAAGCGTGTGTGTGTGTGTGTGTGTGTGTGTGTGTGTGTGTGTGTGTGTGTGTGTGTGTATGTGTCTGTAATATAATATATGTCATCATGTGTAAATGTCACCTTAATAGTTTATTTTAACCTAAACCTCCTCAATAAGCTACTTCAACTGCCAAGCTTCAACGCCTCATCCCTCACCGCTGCACGCCAACATGCAGTGATACATTATGTAGCTTTTACACTTTTTTTCTTAAACTTTCTTCCTCTATTCACCTTCACTTGGCGCATCATCTGCAGCCTGAGTTGCGCGCCAGCAGTCGAAGCTAAGTCTCACATCATCACATGGCGATGGCCATTAACGACCCTGACTTTTAAATAGAACCCCTTATCTATTTTTCGCATTAGACTCTTGCTATTTAGTTTAGTTCAATAGTTTATTGTAAACCTAAAGTATTTTTGTATTCTTGCCAGGTCGCCTGACCTGGTGACCTGGCGAGAATAGAAGAATGACCTAGCGGTGGCCGTTTGTGTGGCACGTCATCTCTCGCTCGAAAACTTAGTATCATCGATGGTACATAGCGAGAGTGCGTGTAATGCTCTTGCGGCTTTCTGCGAGGAAGTGATAGCAAGAATAGAAATCTCCGCCCCCCTTGATCGTTGGCTTGATAGCGACAAGTAGGGCAGCCTGTTGTTTTTAAACTAGGGGGCGATATACTTGGTCAAGGTCCACCGGAGGTGAAGGAAACTAATCCGTAAGGAACACCCTCATCTCCGGCCATAGACCTACAAGACTTAGCAACGTGTTTTTTTGTCGGTGCGAATCCGACATACCCACCTGTCATGCCCTTGAGGGGTTGGGATCCGTAGGGATTTTAACACGTAAAAAAAAGAAAAAAAGTTTTCTTGTAAATTGTTATTAACCATTCTAAATTATTTAATGATTATTCCAAACCTACACGCGACAAACTTTGATTAAACAAAATGACAACCCTAGCTTTGACACTTTTTATAAAACATTTCAGACATTTTCGTGACTCAGACCAAGCAGATCGAGAAATCAACGAGGATAAGCAACTTTCGGAGCGAACCACTGTACCACTGTTACACACCGTCGATGTGGATGAATGTTCGTGCTTCAGAAACAGAGTTAAAACGACGCGTCGGACCTACGCCTAATCTTTCTCTCTCTCTCTCTCTCTCTCTCTCTCTCTCTCTCTCTCTCTCGCTCTCTATCTCTCTCTGGTCATGTCGAATATGACTATGAGAATGAGGAAATAGAGAGTACACTTGTGGCTGCGTATACTCGTACACTAATGTACTTATACGATAATATCTCCTGCTTAGTTGAGTAGTCTCTGATAAGATTGGCTGCCGTGAAATCGGTTGGAATATTATTATTTTAATGGGTACAATGATGTTTTAAGTAAGTGGTGGTACTTATAACATCTCATTCATCTCATTGAATGGGTGGCCCTTGCACTATTTTTGCACTCAACATTATAGAAATAATCATACGGCTAAGTCACATGTATTTATATTTTTAGTATGTGTGTGTGTCTATCTTATCAGCTATAGTAAACGATAACATTATCAGATCTTGACCTTCCTAATATGTATTATACAAGGACAATATTATATAATATTATTATCTATATTATATTATACAATGAAGTTCTAACAGCTGCTGAAATTTATTTATTAAAACTTTATGCATAGAATATTGTACAGAGGCGGAAATTATATATTAGTTTTAATGCTAAAAGCATGTTCTGCCAGTCTATCTTACGGCGATGTAGAAATGAAGTGTGTAAGTGCAGTAAACTTGTTGACATTACATGTAATCAAACAAGTAAAACTAAAAACAGAATAGTATAACAATCCTACATAAATCACACTAAATTATAAAGCGAAAGTTTGTGAGTGTGTTAGTGTATATGTTTGTTACTTCTTCATGTCTAAACGGCTGGAGCGATTTTAATAAAATTTGGTATGGAGTTAGCTGACACCCTGGATTAACACATAGGCTAACAAACCGCGGGGCACAGCAAATACTTACCATAAATACTTATATACCTACTTAAATTAAATATGAGTTACTTTACTAAAACTAAACAGTTGATTAAGCCAGTCGAATCCTTGCAGGGGGGTGATCAGACAAATATACTAAACAAAAATTGAAGAAAAAAAAAACCTTAATTTTTAGATACCTATGACAGAGAAGTAAACGCGTAACAATGCATATACCTAGTTAGGTGATGGGGTAACAACATGTAGTATGTTGATAAATAACAACTATTTTCGGTCGGTAAAGTTTAAGGTCAGATGTTGAAATGCGGTTCAATCGTTGTAGCGGGTTCTTCGGAAATCTTCGGAATTTTTATAAAATACACTTTTTGACGGGATAACGTCTTATAAATCGATGACCGGGTACTCGTACGAAAAAGTGTCTTGGTCCGTCCCGTTCCGCCTGTGCCCGTGTCCACTAAAGCTGTCAAAAAGCATGGTTGTTTATTACAACGTCAGCAATGTTTTGGCGATTGCAGCGACAGATAAAATTAAAAAAAAAAACTCACTCACTCTTACAATGTTTTCATATGATAAAATTATGGTCCGAAGACCGAACTTAATGACAATCAAATTTTTTTTTTGTATGTTAGTTCAGTATTATGGTCTCATCACCCCCTGCAAGGATTCGACTGACTATATCAGCACCATGTATACTCTTTTCTATAAGGTCGGCTACTAATGCCTCTGATGTCGCATATATCTATGGGCAGCAGTAATTGGAGTGTACAAAATTACAACAATTTAAAATACCGAAACAATTAGGTACCGTCCTGTAAACTTTATTTATAAACGGTCTTTTCACAAATGACCGTTTTTGTTATCCCTGTTACACAAGTATAGGTACAAGTTCCCAACGTTAACCCGCCAGGAACAATCACCTAGCCTGGTCGGAGCGTCCTTCCTTTGTATTGGAAGGACGTAACACCACAAAATAATAAAAGATCTTATTTCCCTGTCCACGGCACGACACTTCTTCGTGCGTGCACACGGTAATCTTTTTTTGTTTATTTAAAAAAGACAACTCCCGCAGTAAGGTATGCCCTGTGTCACGGGGGACTTTACAAACATACAAGTCACGGACACAAAGTACACCCAGACTCGGAACAACAATTTGTGGATCACACAAAGTGGTGTCTCGTGTGGGAATCGAACCCACGACCTCTTGCGTAACAGTCGGACACACTCCCACCGCGCCACAGAGATTAATTATACGTTATTAACTCAAAAAAAAGTAAATATCCTTAATAATATCAACTAGGTGTTCATGGGCTATTCCAAATTATGATTTCGTTGTCCTGTTACCACATTTCAATATTATTTTTAGTCTTTTTGTTTACAAATGAAATGACATGAAAAATCCTAAAGGTAAAACCAACCAAAGTGTGAAGTCGTAAAAAGACGTAATATTTGTGGACACGTGGTGGTTTGTTGATGTTACTCATCACCTCAATACCGCTAAACCTATTGCAAATTAACATAATGTTGGTTATTTTTAACAGTTGGATAATTTTACTAACATCTTTCGTGAATCAGGAAAAGTGTTTTATCTACAGTATACGGTCAAAATAGCGCATAAAATACACTACGCGTGATCATCTTTGCATGGTCTGTTTTTAATGTCTGTAGGTACATAGTACAACCACTCTTTTGAATTTTTTATTATCTTTATTTAATTTAGGAACGTTACAAAAAATACAATACTTGCTTAACATTATTTTCAAGCCAGATCCCTCTCTACCTAATCTAGATAAATTTAAATAGTTTACACATAACTCAACATTGTTATACTAAGAAGTTTAAAACATTTTAACCTCGCGAGACTGAGGCACACCAATGGCCCAAGTCTGTACCCCGGCGCCAGCGTCAGCTCCCGCTTCTGCCCCTTCTGGTGAGGAATGGCGGACGGCGGAAAGTAAGAAATCGCGACTCCAAAATAAGAAGAAGGCCACTTCCGCCGCTCCCGTGCTGGAGGCTACCCTGGTAAGGGAGAAAGTTTAGCGAAAGCCAAAACTTACTTACAGGATAATGGGTAGGATTCAAACCCACGACCTCACGATTGCGAGACCGATGCCTTAGCCATTAGGCTACCCCCGCTTCATTTAACAGCTAACATAGATTTCATGTATAAGGAATTCCCTTAAACAGTTTCTAGATTTTCTCAGCGCGTAATAGTCGCAACTACGGAACATTGAAACCTACTAGAGGTTGCAACGAAACTTCTTGTTTGACAACACGTAACAATTATTTATACAACCGTCACCAAGATTGTATCCCTATATTTCTGCAATACTATAACGGTGATGTAACGTCGTGGACTTATTCTATTAAAAGAGAGTTGCGTAACCTCCCGCCCTGCCTACCTTCCTAGTACTAAAGCGAACAAGCTACCTACATAATTTGTTTGTTGTTGTTTACCTCGTCGATATAATTATAATTTTACCATTTAATGTACTCGAGTTATGTTTTTCTATTGAAATAAAGAATAGGACAATAACAATTTCTAATATCTAACTACATAGTTTGAATCAGCTTAGCTTAGTACAACTGCGACAGATTCACACACTAGGGTCCGTATTCACTAAGGTTTTTTTCGTTTTCGTGGCAAGCCCGCGCTAATTGGCGCATATACCATTATGACAAGATTTTGACAGTTAAAAGCGCGGGCTTGACGCGAAAACGAAAAAAAAGATAGTGATTAAGAACCCAGCATGTTCTTCTTCTGCGTTGCGGCAGGTCACAGCTCTGTTGATGAAGACCTCAGTGAGGGCCGCACAGATAACTATACTTAATAATATAAAGCTGAAAAGTTTGTTCGTTTGAACGCTATAATCTCAGTAACTACTGGTCCGAATTGAAAAATTATTTAACTGTTGGATAGCGCATTTATGCGCAGAGGAAGGCTATGATCAATAGGAGCGGAGCAGCAATAAAAACTGTTGCAAAAACGGGAGTAGACGAAGTTGCGCGGGTCAGCTATTGTTAAATAACCCTAGAGGTAGTAAAGGTATGCGAAACAGTGTTCGGCTCTGTCTAAAATTTATGTCTCTGTCTAATATTCGAGTTTATTTTGTCAAGCGCTCCTGCGCACTGTGAAGTGATAGTTGTGTGCGGAAGAGCGAACCGGGCGGCCGTGTTGTTGTGCACGTAGCGCTAACGCCTCTTTCGCATGAGCGTATTTTTAACGCGCGTAAAAAAATCGCTTAAATAGAACAAATGCATTCCCAAGTACACGTTCACACGACAACGCTGCCTATTTTTTGTTACGAATAGATTACATAATCAATCGAGAGGCGGAGTCGTCGGATTATTAATACGCGTAAAAAAATCGCACGTGCGAATGAGAACTAAATTATTAATTCGTTAAGCGTAATGCTCCCTTATCTTAACTTAAATAATATGTATTTACAAAATATCCTATTTAATAGGGAATAAAGACATTTACTTCATAAAAATCGTGCATCGGAGATAAGAGCCTGAATTCATCTTCTACTTCTCCATCTAAAATCTTACCAATGGATCTTAGGTACGGCTTTACGCCTGTACTATCTTATTTATTAGGTACTAGCTGTCCAGCGCTTCGTCTGAGCAAATTTTGCCCGTTTTTGCAACATTTCTCATTGCTGCTCCGCTCCTATTGAGAGATGTTATAAAGCCTATAGCCTTCCCCGAATAATGGGCTATCCAACTAAGAAATCATTTTTCAATTCGGATCAATAGTTCCTGAGATTACCGCATTCAAACAAACAAACAAACAAACTCTTCAGCTTTATAATATTAGTATAGATTAGTTTCCGTCGCATACCATACCATTATATTATTTATTATTATATTATTAATATGATCTCCTTTAATTTTTTGTATGCATTGGTGTACAAATAATAAATTGGGAAATTGTCGCGTACCATAACAATCTTCATTACAGCGGTAGCTTAAGTTTAATGGAGTTCTTTGTTTTAATGCCTATAATTCCCGACTGGATGTTTAAGGCTGCTTTAACTTCAATAAGCTGTGCGTTGATCAGACAAAATTTAGGCAAGATTCGTGATAGCTTGTGGTTAATGATCTGTTAAAAAAACAGACAACTTGACACAGACTCTAACTAGTATTGACATTCATAATACTTTGAAAATAAATGACTAAGAATTCTAAGATGTTTTTCGCCAGACGTTAATTCTCACGAAGTTAATAAATAAAATGACTAAACTGTAAGACTTATTCGTATATTTTTAGTTGTATTTTCATGTTTAGTAATAGACAGATAGTCTTTCTAAATGTAGATTATGTTTTAATTCCCCAAAGCGTTAGTAATTCTTATTGAAGTTAAGTTATACTAAATACTCATGAATAAATGTAAACTAATTTGTTTTAATATAAATAGAATTTGCTCACCCAACAATAAGTAAATGTAGACTACTTTTTTAAGTTACTATCATACTCTGCTATCGTACTTTTTAAATGTATATATCTTTATTTTTTATACTATTAATTGAAAAGGAAAGCACTAGCCTGATTTTTAGCTTAAAGTTAGCCACGTTTACTTCATAGTAGTGACAGTATCACTCAAATCTTTGTTTGGCAAAGGTTTTAATGTCACCGCACCATGAAACATTAACTTTGAAGTCCGCCCAGTAATTACACTTGCTACAGTGCCCTTCAACTGAAACACAGTGACGTATTAACATCACTATTTAACGGAAGAATAACTTACACTGTTGTGATACCCACTAAGATGGCCTATGGTTTAGATCTAAGTACCACCGATAATATTATTCATGTTATTATTAAGCCAAATAATAGATCTCTCTTTCTCAAGTTTCAGTTCACTTGGTTTGTTATGACGAAGTATTTGTAACAAGGCCGTCTATTCTTAAAAATATTTTCTTTCATATTAACTAGCATGCTAGTTGTTAATCGCGTTGAGTATAACCGCAGCATAAAGCAACAAATGCAGAGCCAAACCGCAATTCATCCCATAATTAAATGATGACTCAAATGAATTATCTTCACATTTATTTTCCTTGCAGTCGGAGTTTCACCTGTTTTAATTACTCTTACTTAATTTGTGATGTGGTTTTAATTTACTAAATTGTTTGAGATGACAGTTCACAGGACAGTGCCTACATACGAGTACATTTAAAATTTACTCGTTGATTTGTCCACCTTAAAAAAAATCTTTAAGTTATTTTCCAACTTATGCTAGTTCAGATCAAGTGTTGTGCGTTTTCAAACTCAAACTCAAATATCTTTATTTCGTAAAATCAGGTTAATGATTATTTGAAAACGTCAAATTAATACATACTAAAAATTTTATAAAATTATGATTGTTTGAAAAAAAAAACAAAATAAGGTTAGGTGGCAGTTCCAAGTGTAAAGCTCATGAGAAGAAGCTGCCAAGAAACTCATGTGCCACTCTTTTAAAATCATCAAGTTTTTTTTTACAAAAATATTTTTTACTTAATGAATCAGTGTGTTTGATGAGTGTAATCGTTTATAAAATAAGGATGACTAAATAATAATACTATTAGTAACTCTAAAATGAGTATATATAAACGTATTCAGCAAACACAATACTTCACTTCTTACAAAGTAAATATGTATTTGTTTCAAGTATGATTTCAATCTGGACTGCAGAACTCTACTGACAGAGATAGATTAAAGTCTGGAATAGTACAAAGGCTACTTTTAATCCCAGAAAAAATTACGGTGCCCATAGGTTCACTTATTTTTCAAAATTTCACGCGAATGAATAGACTGGCAACAGCTAGCGACACCCCCTAGATATAGGGGGCTAATCGAGTGAATATTTAAAGATGCAATCCTTCCATTTATAACCATCGCCGGAGAGATACCGTGCGTCAGTGTGATGAATAGACGAGGGTAGTTGAAAAACCCCGCGCCTCACAAGACATAGCTAAGCTACCATAAGTCGTAACGAATACGAGGGTAGTTGAAAAACCCCGCGCCTCACGAGACATAGCTAAGCTACCATAAGTCGTAACGAATACGAGGGTAGTTGAAAAACCCCGCGCCTCACGTGACATAGCTAAGCTACCATAAATCGTAACAAATACGAGGGTAGTTGAAAAACCCCGCGCCTCACGTGACATAGCTAAGCTACCATAAGTTGTAACGAATACGAGGGTAATTGAAAAACCCCGCGCCTCACGAGACATAGCTAAGCTACCATAAGTTGTAATGAATACGAGTAAGCTACCATAAGTTGTAATAAATACGAGGGTAATTGAAAAACCCCGCGCCTCACGAGACATAGCTAATCTACCATTAGTCGTAACTAATACGAGGGTAGTTGAAAAACCCCGCGCCTCACGAGACATAGCTAAGCTACCATAAGTCGTAACGAATACGAGGGTAGTTGAAAAACCCCGCGCCTCATGCGACATAGCTAAGCTGTCATAAGTCCCGTGACCACGATTGATACAACCTGCGTCGCAAGCAAAATAGTATTTAAAGTAGTCCTGTTTTTCGTAAGGATTTGACCTTACCATACCCGCGACCACACATCTGTCAACGTGAATAATGCTTGCAAGTTAATCCTGACCTTAAACAATCCAAGGGCAGTCTCACAAGACATAGCTAAGCTACCATAAGTCGTAACGAATACGAGGGTAGTTGAAAAACCCCGCGCCTCACGAGACATAGCTAAGCTACCATAAGTCGTAACGAATACGAGGGTAGTTGAAAAACCCCGCGCCTCACGAGACATAGCTAAGCTACCATAAGTCGTAACGAATACGAGGGTAGTTGGAAAACCCCGCGCCTCACGTGACATAGCTAAGCTACCATAAGTCGTAATGAATACGAGGGTAGTTAAAAAACCCCGCGCCTCACGAGACATAGCTAAGCTGTCATAAGTCCCGTGACCACGATTGAAAACTGAAACAAACTGCGTCGCAAGCAAAATAGTATTTAAAGTAGTCCTGTTTTTCTAAGGATTACTTAAAATAGATCTTTTCCAACTTATGTTAGTTCAGATCAATCTGGACTGCAGAACTCTACTGTCAGAGACAGATTAAAGCCTGGAATAGCACTAAGCTACCATTAGTCGTAACGAATGCGAGGGTAGTTGAAAAACCCCGCGCCTCACGAGACATAGCTAAGCTACCATAAGTTGTAACGAATACGAGGGTAGTTGAAAAGGTTACCATACCCGCGACTACACATCTGTCAACGTGAATAATGCTTGCAAGTTAATCCTGACCTTAAACAATCCAAGGGCAGTCTCATTGAGACAATATGCTGCAATCAAAGTAAATAAACACGTAAAATTCACACAAGCATTTATCACTAACGTCAGATACATATTATCATTACTACGATATTTACTGTACTTGTTATCAATGAGGAGTGACGTCAAGACAAGCCCCCGTGTTATCGCTACGTAGTATCATATACACAAACACACATACATAATAATGTTATTGGTTAAACCACAAAACAACGAGGAAATAGAAGTCAAGCTTTACACAAATGCGCTCGAGCAATGGTTTACGGACGCGGAACCTCGGAACACATTCGGATCTGCCTCGATGGTGTATTGCTGCATAAAAAGTTCTATGTGGTTTCGTTCTTTTAAATACTCACAAGGGCTTTTACCACTTTGTGTAATTTATAAATTGGATTTTTAAGCCAGCGTTAACTTTGTCTGTAATTTGTATGTTTGTAAAGTCCTCCGCGACATAATAATGAACCCTAGCGCGGGAGTTGTTTTTAACCAAGCTAAATTATGACATCATAAAAAACCCTACTGCTTAAAATTAATAACTAAAATATTAAAAAAAAATCGCCATTTTATTTTTGTATATATATAAATACCCCAGGCGCGGATACATGGTGGGGGAAACGGGGCCAATTGGACACCCGGATAGAACGAAGTTCTTATCCTCATTTTTTTTTTATGATCTTCGCAACACCACACTGTTCAATGCGAAATAGAAAGACGAAACTAACTTCCAAAAAGATGATTATATACCGAAGGCTCGAACCCATAACTACACAATTGTCACCAATACTGTGTACCGAATTTATGCCTCTTGACTAAATCGACAGGTGACTTCTTCGTCAAATTAGACGTACATATCTTACGCGCACGCCGCACGGCTTGTGTGTTTCAAAAAGTGTCGTTACAACTTTTCGTGAGATTTTTTTCCGTCTAGCCCCCTTTCACAACGCGCGATTAGGAACTTCGTTCCAACTACAAAACTTCCTTTTTGCGAATTCCGGCAAAAAATTGGTTTGAATCAGTGCCCGGTAGCGATGTCTATGTATGCGTGGCTCGACCAATATACTTATGACATTTTCCTTCTGTACCTACTTTTGCCTATTTTGTGGTAAAGAATTGTGTTTTGTAGAGAGGGAGTAATGTTGTCTCTTTCTGTGTGGTATCTCGCTTGTGCATGTCAATGTGTCTTACAATCTATATATATATTTTTATTTGATGTGTAAGATACTATGTAAAGTAAATTTGACAATTGCGCAATGTTTGTAATGAATTAATGATGCTGTATGGCGAAGATCTGTCCTGTTTGGAAATAGTGACGTAATGAATGGCCTTAAATGGCGTCACCATAAATACATGGAACTGATGACAAAGTCCAGTAGTGTCAATTTCCTATTTAATTATTCGCCTGAAGATCGTTTCTTAAAAATAACTCAAAAATATGGACATAGCCTAATGGCTCATAATCGTGAGGTCGCGGGTTCGAATCCTACCCACTATACTACCGACGTGAACCTACTCATAACACAAGCCATTGAGCTTAAAAGGTTTGTTAATAATGTGGGACTACAATTCGACATAGCTAGTTTTCTTTAAAAAAATAATAATTATAATAGTGTTATGTGTAGAGGAACTTTGTGGTGAACATAAAAAAGCGAGGATATATGAAGAAACATCTTGACAGCCGTCATTTCGGAACCACGGCGGGTCCTTATTCACGATCTTTATTTCGTGTTCACGGCAAGCCCGTGCGAACTGTTAAAATTGTAAATGAAGAGGTGTGCTCACAAATGGGCCAAGGCGCATGCGCGGTGTACTCAAAAATGACCACCCCGCATGCGCGTTGATGCATTTCTAAGCATAGCTCTCCATTCACCATTAAGACAAGATTTTGATAGTTCGCACAGACTTGCCATGGACACGAAAATATGGTCGTGAAAAAAGGACCTGGCCGAAGCCTCAAGCATCATCAAAACAGTTAAATAAACTTTTTTTTTTTATTTGTGACTATTTTTAGTTATTGGCAGTCTAGCACATTATTCTTTAAATTTAAAGCTTACTAAGAAAGCAAGACGAAATGAAATGAAATGAAATTTAATTGCACGAAATATGGTTTACAAGGTGGTATAAATTTAAGTAGGTACAATCATATTTCGCCTTGGTAAGGCATGCAAATTTTTTGTACTGTACTAGGGGTCCCTGACTCAATGACGATATATCTGTGAGGTTAAGCAACGTTACCACTGTCAATTCACATTCTCAATGTTGGACTGATTTTAGGGTTCCGTTACCAAAATTGCAAAACGGAACCCTTACCTATAGTTTCACTATATCCGTCCGTCCGTCCGCAGCTTAGCTCAGTAACTGTTAGTGCTAGAATGCTGTAATTTTGCACGAATATACATATTACTTACGCCGCCATAGTGAAAGAATAAAATCTTGAAAAAAAAACTTTTTGAGGGTAGGTCCCATATATGTAAAGAGGGGATATGATTTTTTTTGACTACGGAAGCCTACATTGTGCGTGGCCCGACATGCACTTGCCCGGTTTTGTTAAATATGTCAGTACTTTGAAGATCACGTTAAACCTTAGGTCCTGCGCCCAATCTCTCTATCTAGTCGTGTCGTTCCATTAGGTTATGAGAGTGAGGAAGTAGAGAGTGCATTTGGGTCTGCGCATATATTTGTGCACTATAATTTCTCCTGCGCAGTTGGCTAGTCTGTAATGATATAGGCCACCCTAACCTATATCTGTTAGCTGACCATTATTATAATAAGCGAGATAGTGATATCGTGCGATGACTAGCGTCATTGATCTACATATGAAGAAATGACTTCCTCCGAATCGCGTGGTCAAAGGGTTATCTTACTGGGTTAATAAATTGGAACTGTGGTTGGTTTAGGCAATAAATGTTACATTTTATTAGTACTGCCAAGTTATGTTACAATTACAGCTGTTATTGAGTCATAAAACAAAATATGCAAAGCTTTATATTCTTAAAGGAATCAGTCGAAAACCGGGGTCCTTATTCACTATCGTTATTTCGTTATCGTGACAAGCCATGCGCGGTAGGGAGCTGCGCTTAGAAACGCATCAACGCACATGCGCGGTGGACATCTTTGAGCGCACCGCGCATGCGCCAGTTCGCACGGGCTTGTCACGACTACGAAATAAAGATAGTGAATAAGGACCCAGTGCAAGGCATATAGGTAGTAGGTACATGCGTCTGGCATCAAGCTAAACTGTGTTCCTATTTTGGTGCAGCCACGAGTCGCCCATTTCGATACGATTTAATGAATTACTAGCTTATGCCCGCGGCTTCACACGCGGGTGCCAGATTGTTACCAAAAAAATTTAATGGCAAAATTTCATACTAACTTTGCACCCCCGTTTTAGCCATAGGGGGTGGATTTGCAAAAATCCTTTCTTAGTGTTCCCCTACGTTATAAAAGTAACCCCCGTGCAAAATTTCAAGTTTCTAATCCTTACAGTTTAAGGTTCATTTCCGTGCATCGCGGCCGATCGCGAGTCGCGCGCGGCTTACGACAAGCGTCTGACGCGCGCGGCCGATGCGACAATGGTCAGAGTATGAGAATGTATGGTGCCGTTTGAGGTAAGCGACAGACGCGCGCGGCCGACGACTGTCGTAGGCTGCGCGCGCTCTCCGAATATTGTCGCATCGGCCGCGAGCGTCAGCCGCTTGTCGTAAGCCGCGCGCGGCTCGCGATCGGCCGCGATGCACGAAAATGAACCTTTAGGCTCTGCAGTCAGTCAGCTTCTACTTTTATGTATAGATTAATTCCCTTATTTATTTTAATTAATACAATAGAGTTTCTTAAGTTGCCTGCACAAACATAGAAATTAACTTATTATTCTATTCTTTAAACTTTACAACTATTTACAGATATTATAATGTATTCTAAAAACTACTCTTAGTTACATCCATTTATACAAGATATTTACAAAATTAAAATAAAAAAAAGGAGGGCAAAACCGTTTAGGCGTCAAAGAATTCTTATTTATTTTTGTTAGATACTATTTTATTTTGAAATGTTGCAATTATTATTATAATCATTTAAAGTTATATTGTTTCTTTTGCCTGTCGCGTGTATGCCAAATAAATGATTTTTCTTTATTTTTTATTCATTTTGCTGTCATTATTTCTTGTAGATAAGGTGGGTAGCAAAAGTACTATCCACGCCAAGCCCATGCGGAATTGTCAAAATCATGTCATAATGGTAAATGGAAAGCTACACTTAGAAAATAGAAGAAAAAGAAGAAGAAGAAGATTTTTTGGGCATGCCGCGCATGCTCCTTGATGCATTTGTGAGCACACCTCCCTATTTTTCATGACAAGATTTTGACTTGACTATGGACTTAGTAAAAAAAAATAAGTAATCGTACTAACATATACACTTACTACACTACTTACATTAGTTTATGAGCGTAATATAATGAAAATAAATTTACCATATTTATTCGATTGAGTCACCTCGACTCAATTTTATAAAGATGGTAAATTTATTATCGTTTTTCTAATCCTGAACATTAATGTTAATAATATTTCCTTTTTTAGAGCAACTGTCAATCATAAATTAGAATTGTATATTAGGAAGAGGCTTAGAAATCCTTGATTCCTCTTTAGTTTTATAATGAAATGCGACTGAGAACTAGTTTACTATTGCGAAAAACAGGTTTTTTTCATTAGAAAGCCACATCTTCCCTTTTTCATCATCATCATCATCATCATCGAACATTTATGTTCTAGCGCTGGACTTAGGTCTCTCCCAATTTTCACGAAAACACCCAGTCCTCCAGCTTTCGCATCCAATCCCTCGTAGCTGGTCTATTTGGGTTCTTGTTCAGGTTCTTTTTTCCGTTATCGCGGCAAGCCCGTGCGGACTGTCAAATCTTGTCATAATGGTAAATAGAGAGCTGCGCTTAGAAATGTATCAACGCGCATGCGCGACGGACATCTTTGAGCGCACCGCGCATGCCCCAGTTCGCATGACAATAAGGACTCTGGACATAATTTCTAAGTTCTATTTTTAAATCTCATTTGATATCTTTACGGAATTTCCTCACTCCCACATTCTCCATCCGCTTGAAATCAGTGTCACGCGCTCTGATAATTATAATCTATTTATATTAAAAGAAGGTTTCTTTTATCCAAAATTCCATAAAATTACTGGAACATAACAACAACGCGCACATTTTTCCAGTACATTGTAAGTCCTTGTAGCTAAACGGTAGAAAATTGGGTACATGACTATTGACCGGAGGAATACGTATCAATTAAGACCAATGATATATTGGAATTCTTACAGATAAGTTGGTAAGTTAAAAAGGTGGTCCGAATTGGAGTATTGCTCTATATAAAATAAAATAAATAAATAAATAAGAATAGAGATTTTGTACAGACACTACCTTTTGGACCAACACATATAACACCGATGTGGTATTCTGAAATTGGTGTAAAGGTTAGACAAGTTTTTATTTGTGTCGGTGCCTGAATTATCAAATAAGTTTAAATAATATTTTCTTATTAAAATAATTTACTGTGGTTTCTTGGTAGCTTCTTCTCATGAGCTTTACACTTGGAACTACCGCCTAACCTCATTTTGTTTTTTTTTTCAGACAATAATAATTTTATAAACGTTTTAGTATGTACTGGGTGGCGCAAAAGTAAAGACCTTATTTGGTTCAGCTATAACATTTTTTCTAAATTAGAAAACTAGATTTAGATTTTTTTAAATGTATATTTGTGCCATTAAATTTCGTACCATTAGGATTTAAAGATGATGTCTTTTAAATGGTGACCTCCAGAGTTGATACACATTTGAGCCCTATTTATGACATTTTGCATAACTTGCCGTAACACTTCCTGCGATATGTTCGTTATTTCTTGACGAATGTTTTCTTTTAGAGCTGCGAGAGTCTGTGGCTTGTTCACATACACCCGAGATTTCAAAAAACCCCAAAGAAAGAAGTCTGGACTGGTCAGATCGGGTGATCTTGCAGGCCAAGGCAAATCGCCAAAACGAGAGATAACTCGGCCTGGAAAAGCGTCCCTCACTAAGTCCATAGTGTCGCGCGCTGTGTGTGCCGTAGCGCCGTCTTGTTGAAACCAGATGTGCTCCAGCCCCAATTCGTCCAAACTGGGTATCAAAAACTCACGTAACATGGTTCTGTAGCGTTCTCCAGTGACAGTTATCGCATTGCCTCCAGCGTCTTCGAAAAAATAGGATCCGATCACTCTGTCAACACAGATGCCACACCATACAGTAACTTTTAGTGGGTGTAGAGGTGTTTCTTGAATAATGCGCGGATTATCAGTGCCCCAGAACCGAGTATTCTGCTTATTGACATGCCCTGAGAGATGGAAATGCGCTTCGTCACTCATAACCAATTTTGAAGGAAAATCATCCTCTTCAAGGTTGAGGTTTATGACGCGCTGGCAGTAATCTAGACGAGCTCGGTGTGGCAAAGCGTCGAATTGTGCGACCAATCGGTGCCGGACGGTGGGGAAATCGTCGACGAAATTCACGTTGTGTTCTTATCACTGATGAATTATTCCGTAAGAACATTGACACAATTATTCCACGTTCTTGGGGAGTAAAACGGTCCATGTTTATTTTCAGTGTATTTTACATTTGTTCACTACACAATTTTCAACAACAGAATGACAGAAAATGTCATATAAAAAAAAAAAAAGTATTTTCTTTAGTGCCACTACTTTTGCGCCACCCAGTATTAATTTTATGTTTTCAAATAATCATTAACCTGATGAAAAATCAATGGATAATATCTTAGATTAAGTATCTTAGCAGTTTAAATCAACCTAAAATTACTTATTAGCTCCAATGTTAGATTGTAATATTTTAAAGAGTAAATAATTTATTCTATAAATAAAAATATTCGGTGCCGAATAGTAAAAACTACCCCTTATTAAAAACTTCTACTGACAATAAACCGAAAATATCCCTGGGTGTATATTTTTATTGACGACAAACTCTTAAAGTTAAGAAAGCTATAATTACTCTGTCCTACTTTGCTTAAAGAGGCTATTTCTATAAAATTTAGATTACATTTTTCACTAATCGTCCTTGAAACAGAATTTTCACATTACATTTTGTTCGTTTAGAGGCGGCCTACTTCAGAAGCATTCTTGAAATTTTCGGTTCATTTCTAGTAAATCCCTTCGCCTACGCATGCTATTTTGTCAGATAATATATAGCGTAGGTTTAAATACCCTTGAGAGGTCTGTGACTTTGTGGTCACTTTAATAGGCTGTCACTGACTAACAGTGGCAACCTGCAAATGAAAAACCTCAAAGGGGAAATCCTCTTTTAAAAAATGTCGCAAATCTTAGTGCATTGGAGAGCTACTTCTGTTTAGTCGGATTACCTGTAACGGCGCGTTTCAAGTATGGCGTCAAATTTGCGCACAATTTGCTTGCATTGGAAACACGGTTGGACTGTTTTCCGTTTTTTCCGCAGCCATGTCTTAATTGGAGCCCGTGGCCTAAATAACCATTAGAAAATGCCTAAAAGTCAGAAGACAGAGGACGTTATTGGAACTCCAAAACTGTTGAAAACTGTGTCAATATTATTATTGTAAGGCCATAAGAAAATTGCGTAGGTTTAAATTATTATAGTTATTATAAACTCCAGTATCGTTTGAGTAAACATGTTATTGTTTTTACAATAATTACGCTTATTTGTAGCATGTTGAAAGGACCAGAATATTACCTTCGTTTTTTTTTTATTATTTCCTTGGACTGCAAAAGTAGTCCGTTTAACTAGCGTTTGACTTGTTCTAGGAGAAAGCACATCAATATAATTAATTGTTTTAAGCTTCAAACTGTTGAACATAAAAACGGACAAGAGCATGTCGGACCACGCACGTTGTAGAGTTCCGTAGCTACCCAGCACAATAATGCGGTATAAGAAGTGGGTTTTCTGTTGTTTTTGTTTCATACTACTAACAACGTTATTTAAGTATTTTTCAATGGAATTTGTACGAAAATATTGTTACTTCTCACTTGGTCTGCTGTTACTCGTAAACTTGTAAAGCCTACTTAGCTGCGATAGTACTACCCCTTAATTTTCACAGCTCCAAAAACAACCACTCAGCCCCCCCCCCCCCCCCTGCAGCAACCACCAGCACCTGGCAGGGGTCGACGGGACACTTCACTCTAAGAACTCTCAAATCCCTAAATCGAAAAGTGATGTTCAGAGCCCCTAATATTTTTAAAATACCTATTCAACGACACCTCACACGATGGGGGATATAAAAAAAAACAGATCCCACTTCACGTCATTAGATATTTAGACTTTTTTTCAAGATTTCCACCACTTTGTCGGCGTAACTAATATGTATATCCATGCCAAATTACAGCTTTCTAGTACTAAGGGTCTCTGGGCTATAACCTGGGGACAAACGAACGGACAAGGCGAAACTATAAGGATTCCGTTTTGCCATTTTGGCTACGGAACCCTAAAAAATGAAATTACCGCTCTCCTACTACTTAAATATATCTGGTAACACTGTTATCTGTCTCTTGCATAAATAAAAATGTACGTAGTCTGTAATACTTAGTTCATCATAGCAATTAACACTCTATCTTAAAAGTAATTAAAAATTTTCCTATAGTTCTAATGCTATCAATATTTCCAGATGATCTCAGATGACCTTAAGTATTCTATCACAGAATGAGTCCTTGAACTGCGCATTATTCTACCAAAGTGCTGCCTATTTTCTTGACTAAAAGAACTCACTCTGTCCTAATTATTTTTCTAAAGCTTGACCTTGAAGACCTTGAAATCAAAGTCGTGACCGCATAGTTCCTTACCCCGCATAATTTTAAAGCTAGGCAGCTGTTGGTTATAAATAAACTTGAGAATATGATACTTGTACCTATTTGAATACTGACTCACAAAACATTATCAGCTGACATAACATACAACGTTCATTCAGATGTGCAAATTTTCCAACGGATCGTGAAAAAGTCGATGCAATATTATGGAATAATGAGTAGTTTTGTATTAATCTAGTAGTTTGTGGCTTCTTGCTCTCTAAATACTAGATACTACCGAATTAGACTATGTAATATACCAAGTAACGTTTTTAAGCGTAGGTACGAGTATCATATCAACCAATGCTGGGCACGGTTGTTCCTAGTAGAATCTACTTATTATAGATTCTGGAGGTATTAGCCATAATCGCCATGCTTCGCTGGCGAGCGGGTTGACGCAGTAAGGTTTTAAAGTACGCAGAAGGAGCTGGTACCCGTCCTTCGGCGTAAAATCCCTTAGTCGCCTTGCCACCCTCGGGAAGAGACGGGGTAGTACTATTCTTAAGCCGGTAGCACACGACATAGGTACGAGTATATTATATACTTTTATTTATTTTGGACTATCTACAGCTTAATCGGTATATTGAGTTTTAGCATATGAGGTGTTATTTTTATTCTCTTTATTGTAGTAGTAGTGTATAATATTCAAATGTGGCGTAAATAAAAATGAAGTTTAAAGGTTTTTTTTTTTTGTGTTTCGTTCATTCTACGGAGACATAATTATCTTCATCATACTAACTAGATAGTTTATAATACCTAAGAAAAAAATCTTTCCCTGTCTCAATAACTTATCTACCGTTAACTGTCTGATAAAATAGCTTATAGTAGCGCAACTGACATTTATGTGTTTCTTTATAGTAGCGAAATTGATATTGGTGTGTTTCTATAATAGTAGCGAAACTGACATTTATGTGTTTGTATATAGTAGCGAAACTGACATTTGTATGTTTCTTAATAGTAGCGAAACTGACATTTGTGTGTTTCTATATAGTAGCGAAACTGACATTTGTATGTTTCTATATAGTAGCGAAACTGACATTTGTGTGTTGCTATATAGTAGCGAAACTGACATTTATGGGTTTCGATATAGTAGCGGAATTGACATAATTTGTGATTCTATATAGTAGCGAAATTCACATTTGTGCCGTCGTATAAGAGAAATCCAAAGCCATTTTCTATCTATCGGCGGTTTTCGAAATGCACAAATCTCAGTTTCACTACTAGAAGTAGCTATTTTAACAGATAATTAACGGTAAGTAAGGTATTGAGACCGGCCATTAGTAGAATAGCCTTCAATCTATTGTTCCGCTGTTGCATAAAAGAAGAACAAACCTAGAAACACACGAGTACTGACAATCATATTTACTTAGTTATACTCGTAAGTTGACAATGAAATGCGAAGTATACAGGTTTATTCCACTTCAACAATAACAACAGTAAAATATGATCATCTGTTTCATGACCAATCAATCAATCAATCAATCAATCTTTATTTGCGAACAAAGGTATACATACATTGTTGTTCATATTATAATTTTAAGTTTCTCTTTGTTCTACCTTTTAGGCATGCAAACATGTTTATAGAAACTAAATAAAAAAAAAAAAACAAATACGGTAGGAACAAAATACTATTCATATAACTAGGTTTTAAGGAAATGTCTAAATAAAATCCATAGAAAAATAATAATAATAATAATAATTAATATAATAAAAATGATGTCATGAAATTAAAATTGAAAAATAAAATAATATTAATAGCAAGCATGTCTTTACGCATAATGTCCAAATTATATTTAAATACACATCTCTATAGATTTGTCATTTAGATATTCACTTAGTGAATATCTAAATGACATAAACAGATTCTGTCTTTGTCTATTCTATCTAAAAAGAGAAGGATAGCTTGATATGCTCTTCTATAATCGGTCCTAAACGAAATATTTTATTTGACAACTTGTGTAAACAATGTACTTAATTGAGAGTAAAATTATAATGCAAATGATATACCTGCAAAGTCATTAATTTTATGTTGACATATGACAATCATCATCATTAATCTTTAGGTATTGGTTCCCTGTTGGATAATTATGTACTTTCCAATTACCGCCACGGTAGCCGTTCATCTGCCTTCCCCATTCAATCTTTTCCAGCGCCTTTCTTAGGTTAATTGGTCGATATAGAGGTCGTTCTATCTTAAGGGCCCCACTTGCTAAGCATCCCTCAATCCAAATGGAGTGGACGTCTGTCAAAAACTTATCATGAATGTCAAAATCGTAATCCATATTTATGGCCGGCGTTCTGTTTTGGAATTCCAAATTGACGTTCGTACAGTCCAAAAGGACGATATTGTCAGTGAGTGGGTAAATAAAGGAGCTTTTAGTCATTGTGTCTATGGTTTATCCTATCGTCTTGCTAGTGTCAAACCCTGGTTACCATAGTCACGAAAGAGAAAGACGGTCTCGAAAAATGTCAAATTTGTTCTCTTTACTTCTTCTTTTTTGCGTATGTCAAATGTAAGACCTAAGTGTAAATGGAAGACGTCAATGGGAGTATAGTCAATGGTGCCATAATTTTGCAATGCGCCTTTATGGAAGGCTTCTAAATGGAAGTATCGTTAGTGCTCACTTTTACGTTTATCAATTTGCACTGTCCATTAGTTTAGCCCAACAGCCATCAGCCCAAGCAGATTTGTATTGAAACATACAAAGTTGACAACAATTTTCACACGAAAGCAGAACGAGATATGTTACCTGATGCATCCCTGTTAATGGCTGGTTACCTGGTAGACCAGACACAATTAACCCTGAAAATGATTAGTATAATAAAACCTCTAACAATATTATTTTACTTTGAGGTAATTTCAATATTATTTTTATCGTTACTATTCACTTTAATGTCACAGTTACGACTTAAGATATCTTGAAATTTAGTTGCGTTTAAATCTTCGACCGCAATTATTCTTACGGAATGCACTTCTTACAAGGTTACAGTAACTATCAGGTACTTGTATAATATGTGCATGGTAATGAAAATCATTATATTTATTCAAATGATCAGCTGTTCGAGAACAACGTCACTCATTAAACGGTACACAATGACGTCAAACTAACAGCTGTACATTCAGTTTGTTTATAAGTAAGTAGAATATACTTAGGTACTTGTTATGCACTCATAAATAATACGTACGGTACAATGCACCCTTTGTACCTTTTGTTCTTGTTAGATACTTAGTCGTATCCACTAAAATGGTCTTTATTTGTTGTTTTATTTACAATATAATCACATTAATCAATTCTACTTACGAGTAATGTATACAATTTTTGTCCGACTTTTTGATATCAATTATTTCGGCGATTTCTTTATCTCTTTTCTAAATAATTTGTGATCGATTCGTATACGTCAGAATCCAGAAACTTTCAGAGTGGGGCACCCTGAAAGTTTCTGGATTCTGATAAATAAGATTTATTTATTCCGCTATATTTATTGTTTTTCAAGGTAGTTTTCCTCGCAATTAATGCATTTTTGAATAGTATTGAACTTTATGAAGGTTTTTGTTTAGGTTAATTTATTAGTAATTGTGTTTAAAATCGATAGATGTAATGGGTATATTTAAAGAGTTTAAAAAATTTTTTGTCTTATGGATTTGATAGCGTTAATAGTGTTTAAAATTAAAACATCAACGTTGTTTATTAGTATTAAAGTAATGTGTAAAATTAAAAAGACATAATCAATTCTAATAATATTAACAATGTAAAAATTTAGAACTGTTTATGTTTATTATATTTCGAGTCTAAATGGCCTTTCACAAGGATCTATCTTAAGGCCACTATTCCAGATTAATTATTACAGTTTTTTTTACCGCTCTCCCCACATAATTATAAGTTAAAACTTCAGATTTTTTTTTGTTTATCATTTTAGCAAAAAATATTTAATAGGTAATAAATAATCTATGCTTAAAAATATTTTTGCTAAATGGTAAAGCAATCACTTTTTACGAAGACGAAATCAGTACTCTTTCCACATTTTCACTTGACAATACGGCCTTCATTATATCTAATCTAACTTCAACAACACTTTCTACCAGTTTAAGAGCCAAGGCCTTATCTGAAACATTATCTAGTAATAATTACTTAATAACTTCTAATAGTACTGTGACTACTTACTATAATATTGGTGTGTCGATGTAGGCTGAGATGATGTTCAACACATTATGGGTATGTTCCGATATGCACTGGAGCTCTGTAAGGTGTGACGTCAATTTAGTATACTGCGAAGCCGTTCCTTTATAGTTAGCTATAATGGTTACTGTTTAAAACGGAACGTAGTCCAGTATACTGTCATCCACGATTATATAATTTTATAATGTACTTATAACTTTAAGATCACAAGCTTATTTTTTTTTATAGGAGTTATATGTATAAAATGAGTATTCAAGGTAATATTAATTGAATTAATTACATAATGTCTGAATCAACAGAATTATATTCTGGTCGCTGTTCAAAGTACCAAAAGACCAAAGTACGAAAAAGTACCAGAGAGCTTATGCCAAATATATACTTCTAGTAGCCGAATCCACCAATAGTTAGATTATTGAAACCGGCCGTAAAACACCATGGTGCTCACAATACAAAAGTGGCGACCATTTATGACGTCACATATTTCCCAAGGATACTGCGGCAGTGTACAGTCAGTCATCACGGAACGAATTTCTCCCCAGTAAAAGCACTGAACAGTGCTCGCAGTGTACATCAGACTTGGGCGTGACTGTAATTCAAATAAAGGACTCTTGCTAATGAAACTGCATTCTATACCATTAGCATTACAAAGTCGTTTCCCATTCAATTTAACGGTTTTGACTTCATTATGCCTCCATCGTCTAATATCACTTTCCGCATCTGTCGTTTCTAGTATGTAGTGTGTGCTTAGTTTATATCAATTGAGCAGGGGATTTGAATGCAGTTTTTTTACTATAATTGGGTATTTGAATGTCAAGTCAAATCAGTATCTTATTTATAAAATGTCAAAACGATTCGTTCTGTAGAGATTTGTATGCAATTTAACATTGTGACGTCATTATGTTCTGGTTTCAAATCATTTACTTTTAGTATTTATTTTGATGATTATAAATACTAAAACATATTAAATTATGCACGAATATATATTTTTAAGATCATTTAAAGGCATATGATTACTTGGTAAGTGTAAAATAATTTATTGTTATTGATTGATTTGACATTCAAATACCTAATTCAATGACTTCATCCCGGAAAATGTATTGTTGTTAATGTTTATGTAGTATATTAGAGAAAACGCCGTGCCCTGTATCCGTCAAATTAAAAAAAATCTTTCACTGTTGGATAGCCCATTTATCAAGGAAGGCTATATGTTAAATAACATAACGCTACGACCAATAGGGGCGGAACAGCAATGAGAAATGTTGCAAAAACGGGTGAAATTTACGCAGACGAAGTTGCGCGGGACAGCTAGTAAATAGGTACTAATATTATAAAGCTGAAGAGTTTGTCCGTTTGTTTGAACGCGATAATCTCTGGAAATACTAGTCCGAATTAAAAAAAATCTTTTACTGTTGTATAGCCCATTTATCGAGGAAGGCTATAGGCTATATGACATCACGTTACGGCCATTAGGAGCGGAGCAGCATTGAAAAATATTGCAAAAACGGGGAAAATTTATGCAGACGAAGTTACGCAGGTCAGCTAGTAAAATTATATTATATTACTTAATTATTTAACTAGATGGATGCACGGTATGAACTTATTCAGAATTTTCAAATGGTAGAAATCTACGAAAATTTGAAACGTTCTAGAAACTATTTCTGTCGCTAACTTTCACCTTCACCTGACAGTGACAGCACCAGATTCAACAAAGTTTTTAATTGAGGTGCTAATTCGGCCTTTAATCTCGAAAATTCTGGCATTTGTTAATCTTAAGCCTCAAATAACTTAGTATGAGTAATTTGTTTTGATCCTCGAAAAATATAAGTTATGTAGCGAAATATAGATCCCATAACAGATTTTTTAGTATTTTTCCTAAGAGTCTGTTTTGCAAATATAGTGTTGATGTTTACTTCATTAACTTACAAAAAGTTTGTGGCCTTTACAAACGAACCGTAGGTAGGTATTTATTTTAACGGAAAACTACTTAATATTGTTATAAATTGTAAAAGTGTTATTTAATTAGTTGTAACTCATTTCTAGGTATTTAGAAAAATTATGTGTGGTACCGGCTTAAGAATAATACCACCCCATCTCTTCCCGTGGGTGTCGTCAAGGCGACTAAGGGATTTCACACCGAAGGACGGGCAGCAGCATCCTCTGCGTACGATCGCCAAGCGTGGCGATTATGGCAATTACCCTCAGGATCCTTAATAAGTAGGTTCTATTGGGGAGCAGCCAGCAGTAGGACATCACATGGGTTGCTATGATGTATGTACTTAAATGATAATTTAACCTGCTTTATTTTTTCTTTCACGGAGTTAGCATTCAGCGGTAGGTACAGGTCATCTGATCCAGGCGTGATTCTACTTGGTATATACTTGACATTTTTTTTTTAAAGACAACTCCCGCAGTAGGGCACAAGCCCTGTGTCAAGGGGGACTTTACAAACATACAAGTCACGGACACAAAATACACCCAGACCCGGAACAACAATTTGTGGATCACACAAAGTGGTGTCCCGTATGGGAATCGAACCCACGACCTCTTGCGTAGCAGTCGGACACACTCCCACCGCGCCACAGAGATTAATTATACGTTATTAAGTATATATACATACATATATGGTGTATGGGAATCGAACCCACGACCTCTTGCGTAGCAGTGTCCGACTGCTACGCAAGAGGTCGTGGGTTCGATTCACAGAGGCAGTCGAACTTTGACCTTGAACTATAGCTCTGCTCACAGTTCTCACAGCTGGTAGGTAATACAAGTTCCCAACATTTAGGATTGGGTCGCAGCCACCTGGCTCGAGCACCTCGCCAGGTCGCAGGTTACTCCCTTTGTGTTGGAGGACCTTATCCTTTACTAACCGTTAATGAAATACGAATATAGGAGAACTTAATAATACATTGGAATCAATCTTACACCAAATGAGGCAGAGCCTGTACTATAGCAACCAGATAACTTATAAACATACTTATGTATATTATAGATTATAGACTGCTGGTGTCCCGCGCAACTTCATCTGCGTAAATTTTCCCCGTTTTAGCAACATTTCTCATTGCTGCACCGCTCCTATTGGTCGTAGCGTGATGTTATAGCCTATAGCCTTGCTCGATAAATGGGCTATCCAACAGTGAAATAATTTTTCAATTCGGATAAGTAGTTCTTGAGATTACCGCGTTCAAACAAACAGACAAACTCTTCAGCTTTATAATATTACTAGCTGACCCGCGCAACTAACTTCGTCTGCGTAAATTTTCCCCGTTTTTGCAACATTTCTCATTGCTGCACCGCTCCTATTGGTCGTAGCGTGATGTTATATAGCCTATAGCCTTCCTCGATAAATGGGCTATCCAACAGTGAAATATTTTTTCAATTCGGATAAGTAGTTCTTGAGATTACCGCGTTGAAACAAACAAACTCTTCAGCTTTATAATATTAGTATAGATAATTTATACCCGGACAATCGTGCTAATCATACAAAGTTTGGTCCTGGGGCCAGTCAAGGTAAATAACCACTAGACCTCTAGTGGTTAGTCCGTTCAGTCGAATGATAAACTTTTGCGTTCCATGACTTATTCAATTCGAACCGAGAATAAACGTGGTTATTCTACGTAAGCAGTTGCATAGGTCGTTGTCGAAGTTGTGACTATTTTGTGTTAGCGCAATCCTAGCCTAGGCTATAGTAAGTATTTTAGAGGGCGTACATGCTAGCTTAAAAATCCTATGTTGAATTATTATATGCTATTTTTTTATAGTATCCCACAATCAGCAGCATTTGAAGCGTCGGTAGCCGAATGGCATAGGCATCGGACTCGCAATCGTGATGTCGTGGGTTCGAATCCTGGCCATTATACTACCGACGTGAACCCACTCCTAACACAAGCCATAGAGCTTAGCTGGAGGGGTTAACAGGATTGCTAGTAATGTGGGACCACAATCCCGCATTGCTAGTTATCTTTTATAAAAAAAAAAAAAAAAAAAAAGCAGTCCACAAAGTACTTAATAATTATGATGGAGCGTAATCGTCGTTACTAATACTTGATTTGATTAATCGTTGAGTACCTATAAGTAGCAACCTGTTGTAGGTACCTAATGTTTTTAATACAGTACTTTTTTTCTTCGGTAATGACTGCATCTTTATTTTATGTTTGTACCGCTGATACGATGTAATTTATTATGTAATTATTTTTATTGAGGCTCCAAATATAGAGGTCCAGTCAGGTAACCGACTGACACTATTTTTTCCTACTTTCATTTAATTTATATAAATTAGTACAAAAATGCTTTAAAAAATTTTAACTAACATCTGCAGCTATTAGATGCTATTTATATATGAACTGGCTTTCGCACGCGGCTCCGCGTGGATGTCGGTTATAGCGATAATATCCTATGTCCTTCCCCGGGACTCAAACTATCTCCATGCCAAATTTCATCTAAATCGGTTTAGCTGTTTGAGCATGAAAGCGTAACAGACATTTATAATGTTAGTATAGAAGTATGGATTTATTTTTGTTAGTCCAAAAATGAATAACTGCTATTTATATTACAATTATTTATTTATTATTCATTTTACCAACACAAAGATTAGTTCCCGTCAAATTGACAGACTTAGGTGACGATTCCTCCGCAAAATACCTATCATACTTATCAAATGAAAGCATTTTCATGAGTTACATGTGTGTGGGAAAATTCCGCCACTCATCATTTTTAGGGTTCCGTAGCCAAAATGGCAAAACGCCAATAGAGCTTATAGTTTCGCCATGTCCGTCCATCCATCCGTCCGCAGTTTAGTTCAGAGACTGTTAGTGCTACAAGGCTGTAATTTTGCATGATCACACTTATTACTTACGCTGACAAAGTGAAAGAATTAAATCTTGACAAACATTAATTTGAGGGCACCTCCCCTATAGGTAAAATGTACCTACCCCTTCGTGTGTATTGTTAGATAGGTCATTTAAAAACGTTTAGGGGTTGTAAATACCATTTTTAGGGATTCATTTGTGAAATATTATGCGTTGAAGTGTTTTTTTTTTTGTTAGAGTCCCCCCCCCCACCTGCCAGAAAATTATTGATGTTGGGTATGTGAAAAAAATTAAGGAAACTATTAAAGCTAAGTAAGCTTTACAAGTTTACGAGTAACAGCTGATCAAATGAGAAGTAACAAAATTTTCGTACAAATTCCACTGAAAATTATTATTAATCGGTATTACGTAGTAAGTATCAAACAATAACAACAGAAAACACACTTCTTAAGCCGCATTATTCGGATGGGGGGGGGGGGGTCTTTAAAAAATACTCAACTTGAAAATAAATACGTGTTAGTCAACATTATAAAAAATAAAAGTATAGTTCAAGTGTCGCAAAAGCTTAAAAACGACTCGACCGATTTCTTAAATTTTTATAAAACGAAACATTCCATTCTGGGTGGTAAATACTACTAGTAATGATCTGTATATATACGAAGTTGGGCGGACGAGCTAGTTATTTAAAATCATATAATAACATGGCTCTAATCCCAAAAAAAACTACTATTCAAGACATAAAAACTTCATTGGATTTTAAACAGATTTATGTTTAAGAAAAAATCAGATTTGGACCCATCCAAATGTCAGATTATGCTTGAAATAAATCCTATAATGATGGTATTATGTTTCAATGTTATAGATAACTAGCTCTCGCCCGCTGCATCGCCCGCGTGGATGATTTTATCCCCTTATAAGTTGATTTTCACTTTTAATCAAAACGCTGAAACACATGTTTCTTTGTTAAAAGGCAAATACAAACTTTCACAGATCTAATTTGAAACTGATGGAGTTTCAAACAAACTTGCGAACTTTCAAACAAATTTTACCCCCTTAGGGGTTGAAGGCTATAAACCTAAAAGCTAAATACCAAATTTCACCGATTTAACTCCAAAACTGACGGAGTTTCATTCAAACTTATAACCCCTATTTCACCCTCTTAGGGTTCAAATTACAAATTTGTAAAATTCCAAACTGCTAAAATTTCAGGTTTATAGCCTAGCGGCCTCTTCGTTGAAAAATCTGTCAGTCAGTCTGCTGATATAATATCTATCTGTAGAAATCATGAGTTCACCCGCGACCATGTCTCAGGTTAAGGTGAATATGGGTATTTAGTTACGCGAATAAGACGCATAGTACCTACTCATCCCCTAATAATTGCATTATGTTTTGTCATAGCAAAGTACCTTTAATGTAGTAGTTTTAATGATAACTAGCAATGTGGGATTTACTCCCACATTATTAGCAATCTTGTTAAGCCCTCCGTACATACGCAGCTAAGCTCAAAGGCTTGTGTTAGGTGTGGATTCACGTCGGTAGTTTAATGGGTATGATTCGAATCCGTGACTTTACGATTGCGATACCGATGCCTAGTTTCGTTGTGAGAGTTGGTAAGTATATGTTGTTGTTATATTTTGTTACAGTTTATTATAGGTATGTTGGCAAAATGGATTTTATATGTTTTCTTTAAAAAATACACACTTATATAAAGTAATCTATACTAATATATAAAGCGGAAGACTTTGTTTGTTTGTTTAAACGCGCTAATCTCAGGAACTACTGGCCCGATTTAAAAAAAAATTAAGAAGTAATTTTTTCGTTGGATAGCCCATTTATCGAGGAAGGCTATAGGCATATATAACATCACGCTACGACTAATAGGAGCGGAGTAGCGACGAGAAATGTTGCAAAAACGGGAAAAATTTACGCATACGAAGTTGCGCAGGACAGCTAGTATATTATAAGCATGAGTTAGTAAATATTACTTCAACAACCATCATGAGAATTTCCTATCCACTAATTCTAAAATAACAGTTTACAGAATAACTAATATTTGCCCATAATTCCACTTGCATGAATTCAAGTCCATTTCTTTAAAAAGCAATTCAAAAAATAGAACAAGAAACCACAAGAGAAATAGTTCTAACATAACTTTCGTTAGAAATCGCGAGATTTATATGTCGCGATCACGGCAAACACACATTTAGGTCGATTGTTGAATTATGAGATTTGGCAATTTACTGCAAGCAAAATACATTGGTACGGTCGGCTCACAAGTCATCAACAAATCCACACACACATACGCGTATGTACGGACGATCTCAATTTAGCGCTGTTTTGGTTGAGACTTGATAAAGTTCGACCAAGATTTGTGTATGTCTTCGTGAGCCTGTTTTTGCTAGTTGTAGAGAGCCGGTCTTCTGTAGTTTATACGTCTGTATTATGTAGGGCCAATAGTCGCGTTGTACGACAGTTACAGGAAGGAATGGGGTGATTCTATTCTTAGCTGGAATCCAGACAGCGAAAACTGATACAAATCAGCTTGTTCTATTTCTGATTGAAGATCGTTAGGAATCGGAAATGCTTTGTTAACTATGCAATAAATGTATGTAGCTCTATGCTGTTAATATCATGTAATCTTTAGAACAGTAATTTGTTGGAGGATGAAGCTAAGCTAAAATTGAGTAATAACTGGCAAAGGATCTTCTATTTACAGAAGATCACAAGGCACATTTTCGTTGTAAAGAGTAATGGAACACGAAACAGCGAAACGGCTCTGAATACCCACAACAAAACAAAACTGGTTTTCACTTCCATTCAAAATAATTTTGAAGTTTAAGGATTAAAATAGGTTAGTGCGGCATTTTATAAGTTGTGTATGTATGGAAGTAATTTTTATAGGCATTTCTTGCCAATTACTTACAAAAACAATAATTGCATTTTTGAAAGATAGAAAATATCTAGATAGTTTTCTATCTTTCAAAAATGCAATTATTGTATTTGTTAGTATATATCTTGGGACAACTCACACAATGCCATCTGATTCCAAACTAAGCAGAGCTTGTACTATGGAAACCAGACAACTGATAAACATACTCATATATTTCTAAATATATACATATTATAGATAAATAACACCCAGACACAGAATAAAGCATCGCGCTCATCACACAAAGTTTTTTATTGGGTGGGGATCGAACTCACGACCTTCGGCTTAGCAGTCAGGGTCACTAACCACTAGACGCTTTTGAAAAAAAGAAAAGAAAATGAAGTACAACTGGACAACGCATTCCAATGAGCAGCGAATCAGGGTCTTTAATCATGATCCATTCCATTTCTTCTGCAAGACCATGGGAACTTAAAATCTTGTCTATTAGTAAAAGGGGAGGTGTGTTCACAAATGCATCAAGGCGCATGCGCTGCGCACTCGATTGTCCGCCGTCCGTGAGAAAGATCGTGATTCAAAATCTGATAGGCAGACTATCCAAAATATATTGCCCCTTTTATGGTTACAAATACAAATACAAATACAAATATTTTTTATTTGCTATAAATAGGGTGGATACATGAAGTGGTCTTATAAGTAGTTTACATTAGTAGGTACTAGCCTATTTAGCCATTATCAATAGCATGCAAATATTGATCACTTAAAACTAGATATTAATTATAAAATGATTTTCTTTGTATATAACCATTACCACATTTATTTTCTACTCTTAAATAACTTTATTATCAAAGAACTCCTCAAGTGTATAGAAAGTTTTCTCGGTAAGCCAAGAACCAAGAGCTGACGGAAACATTTTTAGAGGTAGTAATTTTAAGTTAGTAGGGATTTTATTATAAATTTTAACACACATTGTATAACATTTTTTTTGAAACCGACTACTCTTAGGAATCGCGCCCAATACAAGCCGATCAGGATTTCTTGTATTTACTCTGTTTGTGGTATCTTTTGCTTGCTTAAACAAATCAGGGTTGTTTATAGAAACATGATTTTATTACAATACTCGATGAACGATGCGAATCTGCAGCCGTATCTCAGTCTATAACGCCATTGTTACTTTCTGAAAAAGTAACTCATTTGAACTGGCCAGAATTAATGTCCATAACTTTAACTGATCCTAATTTTGGTTTGATACAGAGTCGATACAGTCGACAGACACACCTGTGGCTCAGAACACTTAATTTGGCTGGATTCTTTCGGGTCAGGTACCCTAATTAGCTGCTTGGTATAATGCGTTGTACGGTTCTACTTCACTTTGTGTTCTTTTAAAGACTACGGGCAATGATGTACGTATTTATATTTTATCGAAGATTACAGATTAAACTAAAAAAAAAACATTATGTTAGTCCCACTTATAAAAATTATGTGTTTTTTATGTAACGAATTAAAGAGACGAGCAGGGTCCCTATTCACCCAATTTTTTTTCGTTTTCACATTAAGCCCGCGCTTTTAACTGTCAAAATCTTGACATAATGGTTTACAGAAAGCTGCGTTTAGAAATGCATAGCGCATGCGCGCGGATATCTTTGCCGCGAAAACGAAAAAAAAACATAGTGAATAAGGACCCAGATCGTGCGTCTGATGGTATGCTTCACGCCAGCCCATAACAATATCAGTGACACCCAAATCCTTGTTTCGCAAAGATCTGAATGTCACCGCACCGCGCTCCTCATTTGAGACATTAGTTCGCAAAAATGTCATTTGCCCAGTAATTATACTTGCTACGGTGCCCTTCAATCAAAACACAGTGATGCGTTAACATTACTATTTGGCTGAAGAATATCTGAAAATGTTGTGGTACCTACCAAGACGGCCTATGGCTAAGACCTACCACTCATTCAAAATTTGGAAATATTCAGTCGACAGGAAAATTTAATGGAACAAGCATTACATTCTTAATTACAGTCCTGCATGACGAGATAATAAAAGCTATTTGTCAACCATTAACTATGAATAATAAACTAATAAAACTGATCTATTAATATAAGTTTAAAAACATCGCAATATATCATGTAGGACCACTTTCTCCGTTTCATGATTGGAATTTGAACATGTTTGAGTGGAATATTTTTATATGATAGAAAGATTGTGGGAGATTAGACTGATTCGAGAATATTTATGGTCTCTATCTCATCAGAGACCAGTCAACTACGCATGACATATTATAGTGCACAAGTGTATGCGCAGACACAAGTGCACTCTCTATTTCCTCACTCTCATAGCTCAATAGGACGAAAATCCGATACGAGCGGAGAGAGATTAGGCGCAAGACCGACGACCAAATAACCTTAAGTACTAGTATAGTATTATATTATCTGTGCCTTGAGCATTTGTTCCCTCTTCGCCGCACTGTACCGAATGCGCTCAGTTTTTTTAATAAAATCTTTATAAAATAAAATTTCGGTCGTTAAAAAATGTTTCTAGCATAATGTTATTTATTAAATTGCCTATCCATTAGTGTAAGTAGCAAATTAAAGAAAATTGTACCTTACGAGGAGATGGATTTTATCAATAATTATTTCTCATATCTGTGGTTTTGTTGTGAGGAGATTAAATAAACATTATACTACTTTAACAAAAACAATCTACCATTTTGGTGTCAAAATTATGTAGAAATTTAATGTATTTTTATTGGTTGATATTTCTTTTTGGATAACGAGCAGATAGCTCCACAATAGTGCACAAAAAACGTCTAGCGCTGGGTTTTGCACGGAGGGGTGTAACAATGTTCGGTGGTAACGTTGCCTAACCTCGCAGATATGTTGATATGCGCGGTCGCCACTTATCCAAGGATTCAGATTAAGATTATTTGCAAAACTAGCTTTTGCCTCACCTCTGCCTGAATGGACATCGGTTAATGGGATACAAAGTATCTTCAGACACTACCCAAACTTCAAGCAACCTCTTTCCATTTTCTTGAGCAACAAAAAGAGAGACAGAGTTATTTTCGCATTTATAACATTGGTAAAGTGCCGAAGTACCGACTTATATAGATATTATATAGAAGACTGACTAGACTTATATAGAAGTCCTCTGCCTTGGTGATATAAGGCACATGATGCATGTGTACCTACACAGGAGTCTCCATTGCTGCCTGTATCTCAAGTAAGGCCAGAACTCATCGGCAAGTTACAATAGGTCAGGTACTACAAGCGTGGGACCGCCGCGCGCCGAAGGTCAAGATCAAGTAAGTATTTTATAACAATTAGTTCCACTATTTACTAATATGGCGGTAACAGATACAGGAAGGAATTAAGCTGTCAATAAAACTGTTATTGATTCAGTATCCGTAATTAGTATCTACTTTCATTCGTTTCTTTTATTTTGTTCTTTGGGTTTCTTGGATTGGCCTCGATATGTGCACTTTAACCTCGTATATTGTGATACCATGATAGGGTCGACCAACCTCATCAGTGACCCTAAAAATGTTATGGTGTACAACTGCGTAAGCAGACACAAATGCACAATCTGCATGTTTGTCCTTTAAACATGAGTTTGACTTATCACCAGCCTCTATCGGTTCACTGCTGGTCCAGGCTTGTCCCAATGTCAGTCCATCCCAACGAGCTTCTTTGGGTCAGAGGCCAATCTTACCCAAAGAAGGTGGCTGTCAAATAGAGGTTATCGTACCTGACATTTTTCGAGTTGCAGTCTCCAATCCAAATTCCCGCGTCTCCCTTAGTGCGCGACCCCAACGTCATGGTATACATTCTTGAAACAATTTAATATCAAGTGCATCAAACGCACAATCATAAACGCGCCTCACACAACAGACAATGGCCATTGTTCACAGTTTGTAGAAGCATTTGTTAAGTTTACATAATAATACGAAAGTGGAATACACTTGATAATGGGTACCTAATGAACTAAATGAACATTACGATGTCCTCAATAGGAATGGATTACATAATGTAGGAATAAAGTGTGGTATTAATAGATAGAATTGCGTTCTCGAATTGCAACAGTTACACAGTTCAGTGGGACGACACGGCCTGATTTTCAGGTGTGCTGGTTTTTGGGACGCCAAATATATTAGGTGTTCAGATTCTCTTTCACTTACTGAGGATTTATAAGAGAACAAGTTTTAAATGAAACCAATTACGTCTAAGAAAACTTTTCGTATACTGTAACTCGGATACTTGGAGTTAATTACGGATGAAATACATTTTTCGATCTCAACTACGAGATGTAGATGACTTAATTGCAGACATTGCATCTTTTACTAAGCGTTCTTAAAACTTCAACATCATATTCAATGCAATTAAAAAAGCGGAGTACAGATTCCTCCTAAAAACGGACCAAAACGTATATGCCAATTGGAAGATCTCCAAACATCGCTAATATTGAGGCTGGAAATGCCCAAAAGTATTTGCCCCACCTTCAAACCATTTACTTCTTCAACCATTCGCTCTGGAGGATTTTTCTGGCTTCATAAAGACATCCATTAAAATAAATGGGAGCACAGGTCGTCGAAAATCTGCACCGATGACCGTGAGGTGCATTTACTGCATATAGTACTCTTTAATAGCCTTCAAGAACATTTTGAACCGCAAAATTGACGGTTCAAATGGTTCAATTTTTTTCGCAAACTAATCATAGTATCTGAATGGACCCGTCATCGCACGATTGTGCGGGAACGTAAGATTGATCTATAACAAAAATTTTGTGCATGGATCATTCGACGAACAGGTGACGAACTGTCGCGTGTGGTGTTTTGACGCGCTGCCCTCCCACTATTAAATACTGCAATTTATTTGTTAAAGTAACACTAGAAAAACAAAATGGAGATAACTCCATTTTGTTTTTCTAACCCTAAAAACTCCATTTTGTTTTTCTAACCCTAAAAACTACATAACGGCAACATAAGCTGCCGTTATGTAGTTTTTAGGGTTCCGTACCCAAAGGGTAAAAACGGGACCCTATTACTAAAACTCCACTGTCCGACTGTATGTCACCAGGCTGAATCTCATGAACCGTGTTAAGTAGACAGTTGAAATTTTCATAGATGATGTATTTCTGTTGCTGCTATAACAATAAAATTAGATAAAAATATACAACAAACAGGAACACAGAACAGAACAGGAAACTAAATTATAGGTTATTTATACTAATATTATAAAGCTAAAGAGTTTGTTTGTTTGAACGCGGTAATCTCAGGAATTACTGGTCCGAATTGATTTTTTTTCTGTCGGATAGCCCATTTATCGAGGAAGGCTATAGGCTATATAACATCACGCTACGTCCAATAGGAGAGGAGCAGCAATGAGAAATGTTGCAAAAGCGGGGAAAATTTACGCAGACGAAGATTCGCGGGACAGCTAGTCATATATATGTATGGCCCTACATAATACAATTGTGCGTTGATACAATTGTAGCTTCAAAATGTGAGCCCACAATAATAAAATTGTGCGTATCATAATTTTCCAAGATGGCGGCAGGAAAATGAAAAACTTATCATGTGTTCGTCATCTACACATCATTTTATAATATTTATGATATTTGTTTTTACTAAAATCGTGACAGTTAAAGTGCAGGGGGCCTAGACAAAGTTACATTCAAATAGCGATGTCGTTACTGGAAAAGAATTATAGTACAGAATTTGACATGAATGTCAAATTCTGTTAGCAAAAAAAAAAATCTATGGTCTCCACTGTGAACAGTGGAGACCATAGATTTTTTTTTTGCTAACGGTTAGTACGGCGTTATCGAATTCGACACGAAACGAATGTACCTTGACTAAGCCCCCACGTCTGAAAGGGTTACTTCTTTGTCCTATATCCAATTTGGAATTTGTCCTACTCCACTGTCCTTATTAGGAGTAGGCTTAGACAATTAAAACGTGTAAATTTCGATTACCAATTTTAATAGCTTATTGTAGCGGCATATAAAAGGGTCAAACCTTGACGACTATATTATGTAACATAACTATCTATTGTATCATTGCTTACCCTTATTATAAGCTTCATGTTGGCACTTGACATGTACAGCTTGACGTGTACAAGCAAACATTTGTGCACCTTTATTTAAATTCGGACATAAATTGGCACCAATTCCCAGACTTGCTTTGCAAACATTTGTTTTTATGGAGAGAGAGAGAAATAACAAAAGATAGTGAACTCCGTCTAACTGTGAACTTGGTTCCGTTACCTATAGGTCTACAAAAGTTTTAAGAGAATGAATTCAACCAATGGCCTTCAAGTGAGTGTGATGTTCAATGCACTAACGATTTTTGGTAAAACCATCGACTAGACAATATGAAGTGATGCCTTTTTTTATTATTATTTTTTCATTAAAAAGACGACTCCCGCATTAGGGTACAGGCCCTGTGTCGCGGGGGACTTTACAAACATACAAGTCACGGACATAAAGTACACCCAGACTCGGAACAACAATTTGTGGATCACACAAAGTGGTGTCCCGTGTGGGAATCGAACCCACCTCTTGCGTAGCAGTCGGATACACTCCTACCCCGCCACATAGGCAGCCGTGCAGCCGGCAGGTGTGATGTTCAATGCCCGAACGCTTTTTGGTGAGACCATCAACTAGACAATATGAAGTTAGTGATATGACTTTAAACCTATAATAAGTATGTTATGGAGTATCAAAACAAATAACATAACCGCTTCGGTAATATACGTGACTCACCTAAATCATGATTTGAACTTTGACCACTTTTTGCGCAAAAGCCGACTTGGGACAAAGTCTGTGCCAATACTCGTAGGTACTTGTATACATCTTAGAATATGTTGCGCCTTTGCGTGTCTTTAGGTTTAGTTTTTCGTTTTAAAATACACTACAGCCTAATTACACAATTTGACGTGATAACGTCTTATAAATCGATGGCCAGGTGCACGTACAAAAAAGTGTCGCGGTGCGTCACGTTACCCCATCATCATTGATTGTAACTCTAACATTTTCTTTGGCTGATGTAACCATATGAGTTACTTATGCATGGATTGTCAAGACAACTAGTTCAGGCTTAGGCTGCTGATAGGCTGTGTCACGTTGGTCCACCAAAGCTGTCACAGGCTTGGTTATATATTACAATGTCATCAATGTTAATGGCCATTGCAGCGACATGGTGATTGCAGCAACAAAAAAATACAATAAAAAATACTGTCACAGGTATGGCTGTTTATTACAATGTTTTCTTATGACGTTATCACGTAAAAATATCGTCTGTAAACTGACTTTACAGACAATCTTTTTTTTTTACCAAACGATGAAATATTTATAAGTAAACTAGCTGACCCGCGCAACTTCGTCTGCGTAAATTTTCCCTTTTTTCTTTTTTCTTCCTTTTTTTTACAACATTTTTCATTGCTGCTCCGCTCCTATTGGTGGCAGCGTGATGTTATAACCTATAGCCTTCCTCGATAAATGGGCTATTCAACAATAAAATATTTTTTCAATGCGGCCCAGTAGTTCCTGAGATTATCGCGTTCAAACAAACAAACAAACTCTTAGCGGTATGAAAAATAGATGTTGTCCGATTCTCAGACCTACCCAATATGCACACAAAATTTCATGAAAATCGGTCAAGCCGTTTCGGAGCAGTTTAACATCAAACACCGCGACACGAGAATTTTATATAATAAGTAGATTAATTTAGTAGGTACGCCTGTAGCATAGGCCATCCCAGGAATATTCTTCGGAGGGTGGATTTTCACTATAGGCGTAAAAAAACTAGACGCTTTACCCTTATAATAAAACTGGCATTACACTTTCACGGAGGGGGGAGAATCTCCTCGCTGGATGGCCCCTATCCTATAGTACCCAGAATCTACATCCAGCGTCAAAGACCAGGTTCTATTGCTTTAAGGGGTATCATGGGTCCATAAAGCCTTAAAATTAATCTGCACCTAATCAATCAATTTTACTATCCTTGAGTAAGTACGGGCTTAGACTATAAACGGCAGCAATTAGCAATCAGGAAGTAAATATTAATAACCCTGCTGTACTCATTACTTGACTTTGGAGGGCAACTTGACGGTCTTATTGAGGTTTAGTACCTCCAAAATAGCACAAATTTCGTGCTATTTTGAGCATCGTTAATGCAGATGCAGATTATTTAGCTAATTCATACTAAAGAATATTATAGATGCAAAAGTACATACTTAATACACTCATCTCTATATAGCAGAACAAATTTTGTAATAGATATCAAATTGGTCCTCGGTGTAGGATATAGGCTTGTCTTTTGTGGTGACAACTAATCTTTGCTAATATTATAAAGATGAAGAGTTTGTTTGTTTGTTTGAACGCGGTAATCTCAGGAACTACTGATCCGAATTGAAAAATTCTCTGTTCGATAGCTCATTTATCGTGGAAAGCTATAGGCTATATAACATCACGCTACGACCAATATGAACGGAGCAGCAATGAGAAATGTTGCTAAAACGGGGAAAATTTACGCATATTTTACATTAAGCGCTTTTGTAGATACAGTATATATTTAAAAAAAAATGTTTTCTGTGGAGTCGGTTTACGGTCAATAATTTTACGGGATAAGGTCATAAGAAAACATTGATGACATTGTAATAAACAACCATGGCTATGACAGGTTTAGTGGAGCCGGGCGCATGCACCCGGATGCCGGACGGCCACAATACTTGAGCCTATGAGCAGGACGTGATAGACCGTGACACTTAACCTATCAGCAAGTGGAACATGACAGACCGTGACTCTTTTTTGTGTGTGTACCCGGTCATCGATTTATAAGACACTAGCTGTCCCGCGCAACTTCGTATGCGTAAATTTTCCCCGTTTTTGCAACATTTATCGTCGCTACTCAGCTCCTATTTGTCGTAGCGCGATGTTATATAGCCTATAGCCTTTCTCAATAAATGGGCTATCCAACAAAAATCTTTTTTTAAATCGGACCAGTAGTTCCTGAGATTAGCGCGTTTAAACAAACAAACAAACAAACTCTTCCGCTTTATAATATTAGTATAGATTATTACGTCAAAAAGCAGACATAGAGAATCGTTTCCGTCCTAATTGGGTCTTGCGTATCCATTGTATTCAGATACGTTCTAAGCTACGTTTTACTGATATTAATGAGCTTTGAGATTAATGGATAAGTCTAGGTGGAATAGCAATTCTATTTTCTGGACTAGTAGCACGTCTTTCATCGTTTATTAGTCCCCAAAACTTTTATCAGTAGAAATATTCATATTTCTCTATCAGGATTTTGTGTTTTTAATATTATTTTGTCTCTCTTCACGGTCATCTCTATCATTGCAAGGAAGACCACCGGTCAGCGGTCGCATAGGTCGACATGAGTCAACGCCAAGGCGCTTTGATTATGACTTTATTTATTATCTTGTCATACTTACGATCAATTTCTTGGTATGAATACTTACTTCATTCTCATTACGTCGCCGCTGTCACGTTACCCCATCATCTTTGATTGTAACTCTAACATTTTCTTTGGCTGATGTAACCATATGAGTTACTTAAGTATAGATTGTCAAGACAACTAGTTCATTGGCATGATAGTAAATGCATAACAGAGTATTCACTGTTATCGCTACTTATTAATATCACATGACATTAATGTCTGAGAAATTGTTTGAATTGATATTGACATTCAAATAGTTTGTGCGGTGTACTGTGCAATTGCTTCTTTTTATTTCTTTTGTTTTGTTTTATGTGCTAGTAGATACTACCTACCTATACAATTTTAAGACTTGTCTTATTTCGTCTGTTGTATCATATATCATTGCAATTTAATCACATGTAAAGATGCAAGGTCTTGAATTTTGGTCATATTCATCAACAAAAACTTATAAAAGTAAACTAAGCGTTCATATAATGCCATGTATTTTAATATAAAGTTTCTAATGTTTTGTAATGTATGAATGAGTTGCAATCTTACTTCACCGTCAACCTTCACATTTCTAATCCATTTACATTTTAATTCTCCATCGTGGTTTGCTGGCAAACCGCGTCTATTAGGGTCACAATTGAAACAACATAGTATATTTCACTTCAATTTGTATTTAACTTTTTCTTACACGTATATCAGGTAATAAAAATTGGCTCCGCTTAGCGGAAAGGTACATGGACACAATAAGTTAACTTAATACTAAATCAGTCTAACGGTCGCGCCGAGCGCGGATCGGCTTAGCCTAGTATCACAGATGAGTAGAGCGGTGGGGCGCGGGGCGAAACGCACCCGCGGGTGGTGGGGCGCGGGTCACTCGTCCGACGCGGACGACAGCTGAGTGCTGCCGCCCGAGCTGAAGGAGCCGCGGCAGGCGCCAGACTCGCTGCTTGATGGCGCAGACGCGTCAGCGCTGCCGCTGCCCGGCGACAAGGTACGCAGGAGTTCCAGCGCGGCGCGGGCTCTCTGCCCATCTACCGCGGCGGCGGTCGCCACGCCTGACCCCCGCTCCCACGCGCTCTTCTCCGGTAGCAATAGCCGACGCGCTTCTCTCTGCACTCGCCGAGACCGCAGCGCAAATAGGAACGGTGAAGCCGCTGACGCTAACAGGAGTAGCGCCAGAGACGGTGTGCGCGCGCAATCTGCCAGACCAGGCACGGCCGCCGAGACCACAGCCGCTACTGCGTGTGGCACATGCAGCATCACTAGAGCACCGGTAAGGAGACCAACGCGAGCAGCTCGAGATTCTTCTCTATATCTAAACAACGATGCGTTTGAAATACGACATCGAATCGAAGTTATTCTGGATCCAGCCTGGGAGGGCTGCGGCGTGCGTTGATGCACAGCAAGTAACGGCGCCGCTAGTGAGGGTGCCGAGCTTACTGCCGGCAGTCCCTTTCTGAGATCCTCATGAGACTTTCCTTCTTTTCTGGAATTGCGTAAACTAGCCACTGAAGGGCAACGAATAGGCCGTTCAGGTGGAAGTAGGAATGGGCCGAATTTCGGTTCGCTCTCCACGGTAACGGAGGTTTCGGGGCCATCAATCTTTAAGGTTAGGCCCTCACCTTCTTCTGCGAGGTCGGGTAGTATCGTCGGGGGCTCGTGCAATTGAAGTGCGCTGGCGCCGTGCGCTCGCGCTCGCAGTCCTGAGGAACGCGCCGCACGGTAAATCCTTGCGTACATGATGCAGACAATTGCGATGGGTGTGACGACTCCTAATATTAAGTACACTACGTAGTATGCCAGCTCAACTCCCTGTACGGCAGACTGGAGCGGGCAGAAGTGTCGTACTAAGGCGATAGCAGCACGAAGAGCGGCGGCGCAAGCTGCAGCCAGCCACGTGCCAGCGCAGAGTGCAGCGGGGCGGCGCTGTAGCAGGCGCGTGTGACAGCGCAGCGGGTCCGTGACTGCGTGATGCTGATCTAGCGCGATGAGCATGACGGACAGTAGCGCGGCCAGGCTGCACGCCGCCGCTGCCGCGTCGCCAGCTTCTATCCACGACTCTGTGTCTTCCCTCGCAGAGTGCTCGCCGAACAGGGCGGGCGCGAGCAGGGAGGTTGTCAAAAGATTCGTCGCCAGTAGATTAATGACGAACCTGTAACAACAAGAAAGCCCACATTAGCATAATGAACATGAACACCCCAATATTTGGATTCCAGAGCGTGTTTACCCTGTTTCCTCATTTGTACAACGTTAATAAACCAAGGTTGTGTGGTGACAAAAAGGTCATACATCGCAGATTTCATTTGGAAATTAATTGACGTGCCGTCGCTGCAACGATAACATGGCGTCGATCAAGTAGTACGTTTATACTGTTTATAAACACTATTTTCCCACGTCATTCGATTTTGTTAAAAATAGTAACACATTCATCTAACAAAAAAAAGAAATACCATATGTAGATAATGTTGACCAATGGAACGAAACAAAGCGTTTCTATTAATTGATAGACAAAGTACGAGGTTACGAAAGCTTTGTTATCATGTTGATGTCTTGCAACTTGCAACTGATGTTAGATTATTTGAAACATTTAAAAATACAGACCTTTCATAAAATGAGCCAATTGCGAAATTCGACTGAGATCTATAATTACTTTATGCTTAACCCAGTACCTACAATGAATAGACTGTACAGCAATTTCATAATAAAGCTGAATGTACCCGTATTTTTCACAATGTGCTAAACCATATCATATCAATCAATGGCTACATTAGTACCATTATGTTTATCCTCAAATCCAATCCGTCTAGACAAGATAAGACAAGTTTACCTACTGAATAAAACATATTCATTCAAACACATTCGAAATGTAGGCTCTGTTATTGTATCCTAATCGTATCTAATATGCCTTTCATTTTCATCTTATTTTTAGTATTTCTTTCTATGAAATCACTTGCACCATTCAACTTTCAATTTACGTCAAATATTATTTTATCGTCATCAAAATATCTTTCAATGTCAGTATCGGATTTCACTTCATGGTTATCTATACAGATTATAGCTTGTTTGAAGTCATCGTTAGAACACCATAATAATCTCTCCCACTCCATATTTCAAAGTGTTCAAGGGAAGGTTACTGTCTATTTACAAACATACGAAGAAGGCCCAATAAACGATTAGTCACGTCTGATACATTCGGGAAGTAGTTTTATTGTTTAAAAATCGCTGGAACATTAGCATATAGAATTTACTAATAACCGTTTAGTTGTAGCTTTACTTATAAAAGTAGGTTTGTACAATTTTGTATTGTGCTACTACTAATTTGATTATTAAAATTAAGAAAATCTATGTCCACACAAAAATAAATCTGACATCGACCTATCTGATTTTAATGAGATTGGAATGGAACAAAGAACATTTTTGGACTATTATAATTAGCTGTAAGTAATTAAGAAATCAATACACAATTTTATATTCACTCATTAATTCAACTCGGTGTTAGTACAAATTTAAATTAAAACCAGTTGCGGTCTGATTCCGTAGAAACTTGATTTTAAAATGTTGGATTTTTTCATCACATGGGTTTCTGGTGATATCATTATCTAAGTGTATTAGATACATTAGGATTTTTGTGTAAGATTGTTTTAGAGATTCGAAATATTCATATTAGTGCGAAATTGAATTGGAAATCAAGAATCTAGAATGGTAAGAAATAATAGTCACAGACTAGAATTTGAACTTGAACTAAAATTAATATCATTGACATCACCTTTTCTTTAAAAAATTACCTAATATATCGTAGGCTCGAATGCTGCCTCGTCAGGTATCCTTACCAACCTAACCTTCAATAGATAGTTACATCTTTATTAATCAGTGGTCCAGATTGTTCCCGTATTTACATAAATGATAAACGCTGCCCTTGCAGATTATATAAAGCAGTGATATTGGCTCCCTATAGACCTTCGAATGAAATGAGAATCAGTATTTGAAAATCAAATCAATTTTAATATGCATTTATTCATGCATTTTTTCTCTTATACGCGGATACGTTCTTGAAATGCATGCATCTTTGATTAAAGCCTTTGTAACCATGGCTTATATACTTAGATACTTGTAAAAGCATTATGATTTATGCAGATAATTGTAAATGTAACAGTGACCATGATTGAACTCAAGGCGTGAATAAAAATCAAAGCTTTTATAAGCAAATGGATATTTCTAATCTATCATTCGCCATTTTGTAACCAACTTTCATGCAAATATTAATAAGAATCTTATCCATAATTGCATTTGATTCAAAGCCAAACCCAAAGTCTACATTATTCACGATATTAATCTAATGTTCAATTCATATGTGGGCCGTGAAGGTGTTCGTAATGGTTTCTGACCATAATGAAGGTGAAACTGTATTGCCTATTCGCTGTTTTAAGCACAAAAGGCAATTCGTTACTATGTCGAGGCCAATTACATATGCCACGTACTCACTGTAACTTTTTGGTCCAAGACTTGCATTGTTTCTGAAGCTCAGCTTATGATTAATAGCATTGAGTTTTGTTTAGATAAAGACTGGAAAAAAATAAAAAAAATATATCTAAATTTGAGTCCTATATCAAAGAGAGATGAAAGTTCAATTATAGCTTTGAAAGAAAATAATGGCATCGTAAATGTGTAACCAGTCCATTAACTTTTGGAAGGAGCCCAAAACATACGCAAATATAATTAGCTAACGGTTCTATGCTAGCAGAGAGCGGATAGTCTGAGTAACTGAAGTCTAGCGGAACATTACTAACGCTTTATCACAAAACTAACAAGTATATTGTAGCTTGACGCGGAAGTCCTGTCTCAAATAAATGGCACTTCAACAACCTTCAAATGAGAGGCATGTCAAAAAAATTCAATGTCATTTCCAGATTTCTCGGATGCGCCGAAATATGTGTCAAGTGAAATTTCATGGAGTATTTTCTTAAGTCTATCATTTTTATGATGGGAATGAAATGTATATTGCTGCTAAATATTTCAGTAGTGACAGCTTTATCCAAAAATATTTATGTTTGTTTTGTTTACGAAATATTCTCGTAAAAAATACACATTGGTCGTAACTGTTCAATTCGTTTACCTTGTGGAAGGTCTTTCGTTTAGTTTTGATAGCAGTAAATAAAATTAATGTGTATAGTAACGTAAACATGCATTTTGGCCACTTCGTAAATATGAAGAATTTTGTTATATTTTGAGGTCATTTCCTAAAATAAAAACACAAGGTCGGGGAAACCCCGTCTGTGTGGTACATTCTAAACCAGTTCAAGTTATTTGTTCATTATATATTGCTATATCATTAAGTACACAACTGACTCCACTTAATATAGCGTGTGGTAATGAACATTTTTATTGTTGCAAAATGCAATCATGAACTACTTGAAACCTCAAATGTGAATCGTTACTAAAAGCATTTGGAAAAAACCACAATTTGCAATACTAATTCAGTTTCTTATAATACATTCCGAGGAATAAAAATAAAATTCTACTGGAAACCATATTTACTTTGCATGGGATTGAAAAAATAAAAAAGCTAATATCCGTTTCAAATTAAGGAAGGTCATTAGCGGACTTCAAATAGTCAGGTGACGTTCGCAAATACTCAAAGCTTCAAAACAAAAACTTATTTTCTTTAGTTATCTCATTACGAGGATATCCAGTTTTAATTTAACCAGTACAATGAACGGGAAACGGAGTCTATAGCTCTCAGTCTAACAGCATCCTCTTTGATTTCTTTGAGCATTCACGTCGGTCATGCAACTGATTGTTTGACGACAAAGGCTATGAAAAAATTGCGAACAACTCCATCAAAAAGGGATGTGATGTAAATAAACCTTTAATGACCGGTTTTCCCCGGTGCTAGTGCACGTAGGTCAGTTTAGATTAGATTTGTTCAAGAGAAACAAAAGGTTAGCGCAATCTGAAAAGACAGACAACAATGAAAACTAAACCCTGACTTTTATGACATATGGTTGAAAATTTGTAATCTTTATTTCACAGCTTGGTAAAATCTGGAGTAACTCAACCTATTAGTAAAGTATACCGGAAGAATATTGCTATAAAGAAGGACACTGTAAAACGTATTATTAATATCTTACTTCTCGTGTAGTGACGCGAGACCGTTAGTGTATCATCGAGGTATACGAAAGATATAAAAATAATTTTGTTATTTTTCCTTAATATATCGTGTTTCATGGAACCGGGCGTTGATAAAATGACCCGTTTTCACCAGCTTGTCTCGAAAACAGCTCAAACTATTACGATTGATGAAGCACCAAACCATGACAGGTGTGAGGAAGTGAACATTTTTATAATTGATATCTTAGGAACTTTGAGGTTCGCATACGTATATTTGATTAGAATAATAGGTAATATAAAAGAACAAAATATAAATGTATTTATCAATTAAATTCTTACTAATTCTGTTTGTTTCTATACAAAATAAACAATAATGAAATATCTAAGTGACTACAAATTTATTCTCTTAAATTGTGTTAATTACAGCTATTATGAATAATTTTACCTATTCACTAAGCATTTAGTAAATATAAATAAAAAAATCACGAAGGAAGAATTTGAATAGGCAACTACAATTACTATAACAAGTATTTGTACTATTTTTAGAAACAGGGAAGCAAACATTATCATTTCTAATGAGGTGTGATTTTTACAACACATTGACACTCAGAATGTGCGATGTTAAATAATATTCGGAAATGTTTGTATTTTTTTTTAATATAAACTATTTGGTTATTATAAATTCAGACTTAGTTTATAACGATTGATTCGTTTAGTTCCGACATGAATAAAATTGAAAGCTTATTAAGATGATACCGCGTTCGTTTTTAAAGGAAATATGAACGCGAAATCTTAATTTTATAGATAAACAAAGCACTAAAACGAATGTAATGCAAGCTCTAAATACATTCAGACGAAGGTTAGTATCAATAAAAATACCTTTCACTCAGTTTACAATCTGATTAATACTTCAATCGAGTGAAAATCTTTCCATAATTTATTAATTGAACCGTGTACTAACAAACTGCGACCAGTATTAGCCAATTAAACCGTTATATTACCCTTAACCGTGTCAGTGTCAGTCATAAAAGTGGAATCTGCCAGCCACTTAGCTTTATTGGTAGCCTCAGGCAACCCGGCCAAATCTACAAGTTTATTTATCTATGTATATTGTACAAGTTGACCTACTCTTGAAATTAGTCATCTTATACCAATGTTTGGCAATATTTTTGGCCATGACGTCATCTTGAACTTTTACTACGAATACAAGTGTTGTACGTAGATCAACGGACTACAAAAGTTTTAAATGTTTGTTGGAAAGTTACCGGTCATTGTTGGAAGTTTATATATTATCTTTATGTACAATATAATATACATTGATTACATATTTTGTTGTACTTCCAGAAAGCTGTGCCATATCCCTACAATGAGAACTAGCGTGAGGCAAAGTGCATCAAATTTAAAATTGTTTGATAATGTCAACAGTTTTCATGATAGAAGTAAAGTGATAATTTCTTTTGTAAAATTCGCACGAGAAGAAGATGCCAAGAGACTCACAAACTCACAATCAAAGGTCTTCCACATAAAGATCCTGCAAGTCATCAAAGATAAGTTGTAAGATAATAATGGTGCACCAAACACTTAGTACTACTAGGAACTAGGAAGCAATTTCAGTAGGTTACAGCCTACAATATCATTAGTAAACAATAAAACTATGCATCACAATACTAAACCTGTTAATTAATAGTACCAGTTAAGATAAACATCGAGTAGGTCGTAAGGATTTTCCATATGTGCATATCCGCTCTTTGACATAAATAAAAATTAAAACGAAACAACTCTAGATGAATCCTAAATTAATTGTTAAACAAAACAATATTGAAAATCAAAAAAAGGAAACAGTGCCAAATGCTATTAATATCGAACGCAATCAAATGACTATTTGGCAATACTGCTTTTAAAATCCAATTAAGTAAAATGTCAATTGTCTATGGAACGAACAGGAATAGTTCCAATTTTAAACTTCTTAATTGAAAAAAATGTCTGATTGTACGAGTTTATTTATAGATTTAGGTTATGTACTTATTATAAACATCTGATCTGCAGCGGTAAATCCAATCGAATTCTTGTCCAAGGACACTTATTTTTATCAATATTTTATGTTATTAATGCTTGTCTTAGTAAAACAGAAGCCGAGCGTGACGCACGATACTAAAAAATGCAATAAATATCATGGATCCATACAAACTGTTCAAAACTAAGCAGGCAATTAGCATTAGTATGGTGTCATGATATGTAATTGCCAACCAATTTGGCGGTAATGTGCCATTATATGAGCCTAATATCGTCGGCAGTAATGTCAGTAATATTTGGCATAGCTTGGCATCGCGACCATAGTGACAGCGGCATCTTTTTATAAACGAATATTGCCTCCTTTTTTTTCTGCCTGCCCATATTACTTGGTAGGGATTCTTCTTTTTATTTTTAAATAACAAAAAGTTATTTAATGCAAGTGTCTTAGCTACAAGATCTATGATTTGTATGTACACGTAAAATATTTATACGTAGTGGAGATTATAATGAAACCTGTTTAGATTCTTGAGTCTCAACACCACACTAGAAACTGCACTCTCTCCCGCTCGAACTGAATAGGTTAATAAACTTAATGGTAACATGACGATTAATCGTTACACTAAAATATCCATTACCAATCGATGTTATTTCATGGCTTCTAGTCGATTACGACAATCGAGTTTACTCATGATCGGTAATGTACCTACGTAATTATTGCGTCATTTTATCTGAAACTGATTAATATTTTTGGCTTTAAAGATCGCCTCATCATTAAAAACAAAACTAATCTATTTGGCGTAATATATTTTAGCCACATGCAAGCTTAGTCTATATTCAAACAACAAACTGTTAGATTTCTTATAATATAATAAATGTGCGATGTTCTACCACGTAGTTTTTCACCCGCTGCGTAATTTTCCGACCTCATTTGTTTACGTTAACGTTGAGTATACTGTAGTGAGGCTAATGACACTAATGACGTCTTTTTTTTTTTTTAAACAACATGCAAACGCTACCGTCTACGTCTACGTAATGACAATGCGTAAGTTTATCGAAGGCTAAGTAGAAGTTGATACGACACAAAACTAAAATATTTAACTGTATTTTGGATCGTGATCGTGATTTTATTGTAAAATTGATAAATTATAGTTAAATCATTTCATAAGAGTTATTTAACCCTGTTGTATCAAATTACTTAAGAATAATTTAAAAGCGATAGAGAATTCGTTGATTAGTTTTAAATTAGGAGCCAGTTTGATTGTTTTCAAGATGGCCGCACACAGTTTCAATTTAAAACAAGTCTTCTATAGTTTGATTTAGTAATAATGTTATGTTATACTTAACTTCTTCAGTACGTATTCCAAAATTATTTGTACATACGCTGGTGTAATTACTTATAAAATAAAATTTAATTGCATGCTCAAACAAAAAATACTCAAGATTTTTATTGTTACTGAAAAATAACGGACCTATAACTCCTGAGGTATCTTCAATAGATAAATGTTTATGTTTGATACCTTTCATGATTTCGACATTTTCATTTCGATCAAAGACAATAATGTAAGATTATTGAATTTAAAAAATATTGATCGAATGGTTTTTCTAAAACAGCCTTCAATAACTAATACGATGGCACACTGGGACACTTATTTTTATTCATATTTCATCACGTAATAAATATTATTCATGAAATGTGAGAATTTTATCATCTACAATCTTTGTTTGATATTAAAGCAAGCACGAGGATAGAATATAAATTTATATTATATCTTGTTGTTACATATCAATGCAGGCCTACGTGAGGCCTTCGTTTTACGTTTGAATAATGTAAGTTTTTTTTATATTTATTATAACCTCAGCCAGAACACAAAATAGAGCTCTATGGTTACCTTTTCATATTTGTAGTCATAAATTCATAATGTTAAAATTTGGGAATTCGGAGTTCAAATCTATGAAATGGATTGTACCTTCTATTAGACATTCGATTTTCATAATTACATATTTAAAAATCGATCAATAAAATGTTAAAGACAACATGCATTATCGAGTAAACACCTGTTCAAACATTTTTCTACGAAGCTATCAAACATTTGCTCAAGTTGTTAACACCTATTCATCGATGTGTTTATTTAATTTTAGTCATCTGTAACAGATCGTACATTAGGATCAAGTAAAATACTAGTTTATAATTTAAGACTGTAAGCTACTTGGTTAAATCCCATAGGCACGCCAACATGTATCCTTAAAACCGTTTTTAATTGAAACAAGGCACCGTCGACGACAGAAAGTCAAATAAAAAACAAAATCTTATCATTTTATTTTCACAAAGATTAGTACCTACTATGTATATGCTAATAAATAAGAATGATCAAAACAATCATGGCGGGAAACCCTAGAGCACCCAGACTATGGTTTTCCTCGTACAATATTACAATTATTTTTTCGAAGATTGCTATCTGATTCAAATCTGCGGGTACAATACAATACGAGCCAGACAGTCAAGGAAACTCATTGAATTTTCATTTAGATATCAAGTAATAATGCCTTACGTTAGTGTAGTATAACAATAGCTTTAGATATTAATGACAATACCTTACTCTCTCTCTTTACTATGTTGAAAAAAAAAATCAGATGAGGATAAAATATGAATCGATTTTTATATTGGGAAACGGTAACTGTATGTTTTGACCATATCTAGTCCTTAATATAAAACATGTAACCAGCGACAAAATATATATTTTTAAATTCATTTTTTAGTTCTTTATTTAAGAAACATGCACCAAGAAGGCCATGTAGAAAAAAATGAGTTACCTCCTTTGTAGCGTGTCCAATCCTACGCTACGAGGTAATGACATTTAGAAATTTTGCAGATTAAAAATAGCAAAACTTAAATGCCAATATATGCATTGGACTCGATTACGAATGTTTCAACATTGGACATTAATTATTTTTTAAACCAAAAGGGTTTAGCTTAACCTTCGAAGCTGCGAATTAATAAAATAGAATTGAGGAAATATTATATTTCGATAGTTCGTTTTTTTATGCGAACAAAGAGATTTAATTAGCATAACTTATGAGTGAAAGGAACTTGGTACAATGTTCTAGTTGTAATTGTATAGGTAAACGGATGTTGTAAACGGTTAATGAGTTGAAAAAAATTAAAAGGGTTAATTAAGGTTATGGTAAAATATCTAAAATGGCAGTCAAGCACGATAGTATAAAAAAGTCGTCAATATTTAAAAATAAAATAATTTTAATTTAGGAAAAATAGCTCATGTACCTAATCAGATTTGTATGCAAAGGTATTATATAAAATGCCTACCGGCTGGCAGCCGATAACTGTCAACTGTAAATAAAAAAAAAAATTATAAATTGTCTTTGGTATTATCGCAACTTGTCGCAACTACAGCAAGTTTTATGCGTTATACGGTATCTGTAATTCACAATAGATGCTGGCTATTCGCCTAAGTGTCACTAACTAACGGCCTACACGCTTCGTAATGTGTGACGTTTTAATTAGTAAGAGAGAGAAAATAGATTCTTAAAGACACGGTCACAGGTTTTGAAACACAACCTAGCATCTAATTAATTAATAAAAATTATATAAATGTTCTTTCTTTATTTTTACAAATCAGACGAAGCTACAACTGTTTCAACTAAGGAAGTGAGTTCAGTAATATTTAAAAAGTAAATATGTCAACCCTTTTCCGAATGCATAATACGGATTTAAGTTGACATTCAGACAACAGACATTCGGTAATCATTCGTATACAGTGTGCCTTATCGACACAATGGGCTGCAAAGTCGACGGAAGTCGACCCCATTGTTAACAGAATCAATATGGCGGATGATGAGGATAAAAAATAAAAACTATTTAGTCCCCTATTGTACCAAGAATAGCACCCGCCAAAATCTTACAGACTGTATTGTGTTTCAAAAATTTCAGTCTGCAAAGTTCCAAAGGTTAAAATGTAAATTAGAATCTTTTGAATTCGCATTATTTCGGCGTTTTCCTCTTCTTTGTATTAACAAAATCTCAATAACCGAAGTAGGTACAATCGTAAATAGTTTTAGGTTATTGGTTATAATAGTTTCTATACACGCTTTTGAATGGGGTTACTTAACAATTACGAGTATTAAACAATCAAATCAATTGATGCTTTATAATGTTAAACTGCCCTTCCAAGATTGGGAAATAAACCCTTTTTTGACAAATGTTTGTACAAGAATATTATTGCAACAAACAAAACTTTTCACAGTATACCTAGGTAGGTATACTGTGAAAAGTTTTAAGAGTAGGTTACTCTACCTACAGTATTATGAGTACTTGACATTGTACGAACTATGAAAATGGCAGCAAAATATCATGCAGGCATCATCGTTTTCACAACTTCACGTCTAATCTTTGAAAGTATATCAAATAGGTACATGTTTTTAATAAAACCAAGTCTTTGTAGTGTTTAAATAAGCGAGAAATACCTGATACTGGTAGAAAAATATTGAAATCACTGTGAAATAAATTCAGAAAATAATTTTACAAGTCACAATACAAGAACATACCTATATGAGTAACATATACATATAATGCATGGCTTTCTCTTGAATAATTGTTATTGTTTTGTTTGCAATCACCTTCACCTGCTGGCATGAATACCTTCATAGGAGAGCGCTGACCTAATTCCTAGACAGGGTTGCAAGGCTAAATTTATGACTTTAAAAGAAATTTCTTCAGACCATAAATTGCAAAGCCACCGCCATTTTATACCGAGATTGGTGCTAAACAAAATAAATTTATAGGTATATTCTTTGTCACGAGTGACAAGTCGTTACCAATCAATATTAAATGTCTGTATGTCAATATGCCAATTGCTATTGTGTTATATAATTCTATGAAGTTAAAAAATATATCTTGTTTAATGTGTTATAAATTTTGTTTCAAAAATGTGTTAATCTAAATATCCAAGGCTCTATAAAGCCAATATGTCATAGAAAAATAGAGATCTTCGTCAATTCCTCAAGAATTTATGGCAACCCTATTGAACTAAAAGTAGGTAATAAAAGCTTGAGACCTTTTCTCCATTTTATGCTAAAGCAAACCTATTACAGCGAATGACATGTTTAAAAATATTATTACTATTTTTTGGTATTATTACGTTTTTATTGAACAGTATTGCTAAAATTACGGTAGTTTCCAAATCATAAAAACAACTTTAACTAGACAAATGGATCTAGACTAAGTCTGTGTAGTTCAAAGATTCTTTACCAAACATGTAGTAGTACCTACCTATATAGTGAGTATTGTCAAAGAGACAAAGACATCGTATATTACTTAAATAAAAATCAATTATTTTCTCAGCAATCACCAGTATTTGTACGGGATTTACTTCACTTAATATTAGCTTTGTATTATTTACAAAATCAAGATATCAGTTTAATGAAAATCAATTAAGTAGGTACATATTTCAAGGCTGTTGCGGTTAGTTACAAATCTATCTGCATCGGTGATCGCGAACCTGTGGGCTGTAAATCCATTATTCGATGCCGGATAGCGTTTATAGCACGCCATTTTAGTTTCCGACGATAAAGAATAGACAATAATATTTCATAGAAATTTTGACACTATTCTAAATCGATGTTGTTAAATTGTTCCAGTTTTAAAAGTTATAGAACAACACCGTGTTCTAAATTTAAATAGTATTTTTTATTTTTAGACTTTAATGGTTAGACTATGTTTCTTTTATTAGAATATAATTATGAAGTTTTGCAGCCTAATATGATATCATTCGTATTATCTTCATCAATTATTTTGTAAGGACTCGCGTTGCCTGCGATGACAACTTAATGGCGATATTAATTACCGTCGTTTAGAAGACACGTGATAGAGTCTTTGTATTTCTCTCCCATTGTCTTTTGTAAAAACTCGATTATATCTAATCACTTGACTATTGTTAGAATTTGCTTAAGATTTGTAAAAGATTTCATAGTGATGAAGAGAGATTTAGTCATTTGTTAGGAACATTGTTAATTTTAATAGCTGTACAACTTATTAATTATGAACATGCAACTGCTATTAAATATTACATTTACTTTTATAATGGTAGAACTGTCTAATATTTTTATATTATTTCCGATGGTTTTTGAATAACAACAGCTCACGTAAAGAAAATGAATAAAACTAATTAAACCGATTTTAAAAGCACTTTCACATATAATGCTACGGCTGAATTTGCAGCCATTTGTTCCGATCTCATTAAAGTAATTCTCACAAATTGAAAGGCTTAAAAATCGGCTGCGAATGATTACCACGGAAATGGCAACATCGATTTCCGTTATTTATTATTTATCGATTGATTCTTCCATTGTGTTGGTTTTATTTCCTCTTTTAAACTCTTTTGTCTGCCTATTGGTGAATACTTGTAGCAAGCTTCTAGGTTATTTGCCTCAAAATTAATACGAAATACAACAGCAAGATAGGTTATGAATGCTTTGAGGAATCGGTCTTCTTCTAATCGGCTAAAATAGGTATGTGTTTTGTTTTAATACTTAAGTAAATGTATATTTTGTAAATGTACCCAGATAGCAACATCGATATTAAATACTTGAACCTATTACAAATAAACAGATAACTGGGAATTACTGAAGCAATTAAAACCGATTATTTCTAAGAAACTAACTGCTGAAGCTCTAATTACACAGTGACGGCGCTACTTCAAGAAAAACAATGACGTGACCGATTAAAAAAAAAACAGACTAGTGATGTCCATCCGGATTTGTGACGTCAAAGTTGCATGTTTAAACAATTTTACGTCAACATTAATTGAAGAATAACCAGTTTTATACATAACACTGTTTTTTACTATTAAATTTTGCTTATAATCTTAACCCGGAGATGTCGAGATTACTAGAAAGCAACAATGCACAATGTTGTGCTAAGATAAATTTACATTAAATAGATATTATTACTCAGTACAATACTGAGTAGATCAGTATAATTTATAGCAAGTCTATGACCGCTGCCAAATTATTTTACGATGACACAGCCAAGTGGCAATGACAGCAACTGACTAATCCTATTAACTGTAATGCAACAAACAAAATATGATTTGTTGACAGTCCAAAGCGTTCAATGTATCTACAAATAATAGCACGGCAGTACCTACACGTGGTTTATTATAAGTACAAGTAATAATTATTTACACAGCCAAAATAATATATATCAGACTTCATTGTGTTATTCGTCAAAATAATGTAACTCTTCACTTTATACCGACCTTGTGTTAAATGTACGTGTGATGATTAATTAATGTTTCTGCTCTAAATGTGCAACTTGCGTAAGGAATTTGCTTTATCAATGACACTTGTTGGTAGGTAGGCAAAATATACTAGGTTTGAGAATTTAAACTACTTGGTTGACCAAGTATTTTAAATTTCAAATTGATTTAAATTATTTTAATTTGCTTTAGTGTTGCCATGTTAAAAAGCAACTGAGTGATAGTAAAATAATACAATAATAATTGTACTTGTCTAAATAGCAAATTGTCTAATCCATCAAGTAGACCAACTAGTAGGAAACAATTAACTCCCTTTGCATTTACAAATTGCGCAATTATCTGAACTACGAAATGATTTAATTGCACTAGCAATGTCAAACCAAAGGCTGTATGAAAGCAATGTATTAAATTGTAAAATCCAAAGGTCACAACAGAACAAAAGGCTACACTGTAAAGGAAATTAGTTAAGGGCTAAAAGACCGAGTGCCAATAAAATGCAATATCATAGACAAAGTTTTTTTGACAGTGCACTTTTTCATGTCAGTCAAAGGAGGTTTTTTATTAGCACAGCTAAAATATTCGATGGCAGTCGATTTAAAGGGTGATATGTGAATGGTTCGATAACATGCAAACCTATGTCGATTTATTTCAGAATTCGTGACTGCGATGTTCGGTACTAACATCCATTCGTCGTATTTATATTTGGCAACGTTTTATCATATTTTTGGTTAAGTAATTTTATTAGTGTAATGCCGATACATTTTATGATTCTGCTAAAATACCGCAGAGAAGGGTTTAAAAAATTATATTCCAAATTTATTTAATAGTACGTAGGAAGATACAATGAATGTCATTACGAAACAAAATATCCTTCTAAGACTAAAAAAGGTTATTGCTCTTTCAAACTCATGGCTTATACAAATGTTTTTCAATTAAAAATGAATGAACATTGGTATTGAGGCTACAGATACCTATAGGAAAATTAATATCTTAGCAACAATAACACCTTGACCGTGAAATCTAACAGCTTTGTCTCCACAGCTCATTGTAAGCAAAAATAATTACGACAATTTTTCTGAAAGATTTCTTTGGAACTAAATTACTTTTATTGAATACTGGCACATTCATCAAGCTAATAGCTTTGTTATTGGCTTCGGAATATCGTTAACAGCCTGTGAACTTCTTTCAATGTTCAGTTAACGGAAATCTGACCAATCAGGTACGTTTTTTAATAACTGTGTCGATTTAATAACCAATAAGAATGTGAGGAAGGGTCTTCATATATTTGATTGTGTATTTACCTTCTATATTTAAAAATAATAGTGTTACCTATTGAATATATTGTTTCGTTTTATGAGAGTGATTATCTTGTTCCAAATTTAAAGTCCATTTTTTTTTATACAAGTGTATGACGACAAAAACGGTTCTTACCATTTTTAAATAAATGAGCGTTATTCCCACAGTCCTATTAATTCGCCTACGCAACGAATTAAAATTGTAACAACGACTAAATTTTTTGCCTACACATTTTTTAAATCTGTCTGTTACTATGAGCAAAAGAATTTAATCCATTGTGTTTTTGTACGTATCGAACCTATTGTTGTCCTGAGCACATAAAGTAATGAGTTTAATAAATTAATTGGCATTCGTTAGTCGCGCAAGCAATGAACAATATATATCAAACAAATTCAACTTCTTGATGTACTGTCAAATTATATAAAAAAGTAGTTTTGGCAGTTAATGTTTTTTTTTAGTTTGGCTATAATCGTAATGAAGGTAAGGCTAAGTTTAGCAAACCTTAATTTACAACATACATAATTTATCTTTTTTTTTCTATACATAATTATTTAACAAATGAGTCATCGTGGTTCATGTAACTGCACTTATTACAATAAACTCAGGGTTACTAATTAACTTAATTACTTACAATCAAACTAATACTTAAAGCGATCATATTGCACTGCAAGTCACCTTCAGGCATACCTACTAAAATTATGAGGCTCCTAGTCATTTCCTTTGCCGAAATAAATCAGAGCATCCTGGCGTTCTAAAAATAAAATACCTATTTTAAAACCATTTTAAAACATTCGAGTTCTCTACGTCAATGAGTTCCCATGACTATATTCGAAATTCAAACAGTCATAGACAATCTCAAACATTAAATAGTGTTAGGACATAACATCTTAAACATTACATTTGCGTTACCACTTAAGAAAATTAAGTAACAGTTGCTAATGTTTTTGTTTAGCCAACTTATTATAGAATGGTGTTCAAAAGTTAAGTATAACATGAAGTAATCTTGTGTAAGCACACAAAAGGGAATGAAACAACATTATTACACGCGTGTAACATAAGAAAGACTGATGGGAATACTTATTACCTACAAACTAAAAAGAGCGTAACGATTGTATTACTGTACTTCAATATGGTCATAAGTCATACCTAGAGGAGAAATTGTGTAAGTACATACTTACCTATTAATTTTTAAATACATATATTTTTCCTTGTAGCCATTGTAGGTACTTATTCTTTTACCACATGTGCCAGTATTGCAACAATCAGACGTTTACTTGTAATACTTGTTACCTTGAAGATTAGACATAATATCAAGAATTTAAGTAGGTCAAAGTTACCCCTGGTCGATATTGCCCTATTCTAATGCAGTATTAAAATTATGTTCCATGTAAGTCTGTACCTATGTATTAAGAAAAAAAGATTACACTTTACATTTCTCGCTTTTAATCATAATGTCTTAAATATTTCTCGAGTTACTATGCAATATAACGGTAATGTCAAATGTCAACATAATTTTACTTTTAAAATATAATATTCCGTTCTTTAAACTTCACACGAGGGAAAGGCGTGATTTATTTTTTCTCTCTAAGTGCTTGTATTAAATTTTACAAATTAGAAAAATATTATTCAGTAGGTAGTTCTCTCAAATGGATTCTACTATAAAGGCTTGTAATTTTGTATATAAATACGTTATTATTCTTTCTATCAAGGTTAAGAAAATGCCGATCCAATAGGTAAGTAGGAGTGGAAAGTCACTAGAAAAAGGTTTTGTCATTATAAATTCATTTGTCATTTGTGTCATTTGTCAGAAGAACCATTCGGTTAACTTTACCTAATCGATTAAATCATTCGATAGGTCGATTAATAATATTTAGTTTGTGTTAAAAATGTAATCGAGTACACCTAAACCAATTTTACGGTTAGCATTATGATTTTGAAAGTTATTAGATGCTTTCTTCAAATTAGCCAAACAAACACGGAAGTTTCATTTTAGTTCAGCGTTCTCCTTTTCTTATAATATTTATAGGCGCCTTGTTTTTTATTTTTAATCGAAAATTTAGTGGTAACAATATATTCGATACCTACAAATACAATATATTCGAGATACGAAGCGGGTGATGTTTTAATAGATTGTTTGTTTTTGTTCATTCAGTCGAATGTGGGTAACACCCACAGGGTTTGAATTTATGGACTATTTAAATGCGTCATTAATCATTCATCGATATAATTATAAATACTCCATAACGGTACAAGTCAATGATATAAAATCAGATCACCTGTGACGTCAGTAAAATTTGCTCAAAGATCTTAGTTTGACGCAAATTTTCCTACTGATCTAACTGGACAAGTTTTATTATAGCACACAATAATATCGAATGATAATATCTTTCATAAAATAAATACGGAAGCCAATAAATATCATTCCGAAGTACATAATTATAATCAGTACTTAGATAAATTTTGGTTATTTTGTAAAGGCCTTAGCGGTGTCTGATAATTTCTGCCAATGTCGAATGGAATTGCGAAAATAACGACCTATCTGGTAAGTCGTAAGCGCCATTTTACAACACCATACTTTTTACTTTCTGAACTATTTTTTTATCTGTAACGTAACTTTCCCGCGTTCATAGCTGTCAAACCATTTTTTTTTTAAGGTACCTTTGTGTTTCTGTCATGCCAGCCAGTCAACACGTTCTACTTTTAAAAAATGTAGTCTACTAGTCGTCATTAACATATTGCTTCCAGCCAGTATCACTTACTGCGTTCTTCAACGTGCCCATTTAGATAATAAAAAAGGTGAAAATGTCTTCGAAAGTCGCTTTAGTTGATAGCGTCATTAGAGTTGCCCAACGCTACTGCTGCACTTAAGTTGTTTATTTTTATTCGCAATTGGATAAGGAAATTTATGAAAATTTTAAGGTATCGTAAATTTCTACTTAACTGTTAAACCTTAACTTATAGTAAATAGATAACATTTTATATTTATTACTGTGTGTGCTATCTAAAAGTGTTTTTATCAGAAAGTATTTAATGTTTTTAAATAAATAAGGTTTTATGTACATATATACTAAATGTTATAAACTAAAATATTTCAAGTTTTCCAATGAAACCATACAACTTCAGACTTCAGATAAACGTAAGTCGTAGGTCACGGGAGACCAACATAGACAGTTAATGATATTTACTTAACTAAATGTCAACTTTAATTTCTGATTAAATACCTACGAATTATTACTATAAACAAAAAAACCAAAAGCAAACTATGAACTAGTTATTTCGTTGAAGGACATTTTGCAAATAATTCCGAAGAAAATAAATAAATACAAATGTTATTAAAATGTAGGTACTTGCAGTAGGTATACCTATCTATTATCAATTTATTATCATACGATTATTATTGAACTTGGCAACACTAATAGTTTCTTCAAGTAGCTACAAACATACTTGACACAGTTTACATACAAATTACAATCAATCCATGCGGCCTGCACAATGTCAAACTTCAAAACTATAACACGAACCATTATTTAAAGAATACAATTGGCTGTTCGTTAGATAACCTGTAAATATAAAAATAAATAGATAAAACATTTAGATATTCATAAAAACCTCACGTACCTAGGTAACAATTAATTCTTTGTTACTTTCACAGCATTAACATATTCATTAATTACATGTTTAATAAATGAGTACAGAGTGTATACTTTAATTTTAATTTTGAATAAATAAATTGGATTAGGCTGAATGATAGGTGACCTGTGTCAGAAAAAGGTCACATCTTTGATGTTGAGAAAATGGCGCGAATTGAGCGGTTATCATTTTCGCTGCTCCACATTGAAAGTGTGAAAATACATAAAACCGAAAACGTAAAATTCATAAAACCGAGGCTTTGTGCAGTTAGGTACAACAAATAATAATTGTTACTGTCTAAAATTTGCCTACAATTCGACTAGAAGTACGTGTTTATTCTTATACCTAAGCAAAATTTTGTAGTAAGAAACATCATTTAATTTATGTTGTGTTTTATTCCTAGGGATTGTGTACTTATATTATACTTGTACCCTGTGTTGTTATATTAAAAATCATGCTTATAGATCGTGTAGGTATTGTATAGCTGAACATAATGTAATAATATACATTTGAATAAATAAAAAGAAAAATCATACGGATGCTTGACGTCAAGCTATTAATTACAATTTTCATTGTTCAAATTGGCGAACATCTATTGACCAGACGTATAGGTACATATTTCATGAAAATTACAGTCATTGTAGTTATTTCTATGCAAAATACTTACAATAAACTGTGTGGTACCTATTCTTTCGATACCTACCTTTTTTAAACAAAACCAGAGACAACTAAATTTTTTTTTTAATATTTAACAGCATACGTTCTTACCAGTTTATTACATCTAGTCACTAATTTAGTTGTCGTCGGCGCAATAAGAGGTCAAGTACGCATTTACGAAACATCATGTGTGTATTACATTTGGCTGATTTTCGTCTCTCTCAATGATTTACATTTTAATGTCACGACATATTGAGATGATGTAGGTTATGTATGAGTCATCTCATCATTGATAAGCGGTCAGAACGATGAAAGAACACTGTCAGATTTACAGACCGGTGACTTTTTTAATTTATTTAGTCGTAAAAGTCACCGGTGATTGTCTCTACTTGGAAGAAGAGGTTAGGATAATCATGATCTCTATATAATCGTGTCAAATATTCATTCCACCTTCGACTTATGTGAGTCGCATAGGCAATGCACTAGACCACCGAGACCGCTATAATTGTATAGATTATTATGATTAATAAAAATCATATCAACCACCTGAGTAAACATACCTACTTGCTATTGAAATAGACTAGGTAGTTCAAATTTTATAAGAAAGAGATAACATCTTATTATATAAACATAATTATATAATAGATAGTAAAACACATTGCACAGAAGAATTCATAATATTTATATTCAAATCAGCTCGTATTGTTATCAATTAATGCAATATTATTATATCACAGATTTTATATCAAGAATATTTCGAGATTAGCTGTGAAAATTTCTATTATTTATTATATTTTAGCAATGTTCTAATTAGGTTTACCTATACAGCCTAAAACCAAACACAAAAAAAATATTTTCTAAATTTCATTAACATATAGACCTGAACCACGCCATCCTTTTCAATTAAAAAGTAAATATTTACTGTAAAGCGTGAAAGAGAGAAAAATCTCGTGCGGCCCTGTCTCTATAACAGGTGTTTCCACAAAGTAGCGTTGTCTCTTTCTAGAGAGTGGTAAATTTTGTGAGGTTATGGCGCAGTCCAGGTCTAAAAGTCAATACTAAATTTAAATTAAAAAAAAAAATAGAGGATTGTGCTTATCTGTATTGCGCTATTTGTCGCAACAATTATTAAGGCAACAAGCAGAAGTTAATTCATGACATACTTAGTAATTATTATAATTAAATCATGCATTATGATAGGTGCAGTTAATTAAGATTAGTTTGTAAACATGATTCTAGGATTATCGATCGAAAGACTAGGTTTCTTCCATTCAATAACAGTGAAGTCGGCGGAGTTGCATTGATAAAACTATTGCGTCCTTCTTTTGTTTATGCCATATGTGCAAAGTCAAAGTTTTTTTTTTAATACTTCCAAGGTGGTAACGTCCGCCCGCTAGACAGTCACTTGCACATGGAAGCCAAATAAATTATTATTGTTTATGGTAATAAAATCAATGCTATTTTGAACAGGTAATACTGGCCGGAAAAATAACAAACTGAGATTAAATGCAATAATTATTTATTTATTAAAAGGTTAATGAATAGATAATAGCTTTTGTTTAAGATCAATGAAGTGTGTCTGTCTACAAAGTGTTAACATTCCAATTGAATGTAAAATAAAAAAAAGATTTTAAATGTTGCAACATCAGTAAAAAGGCTAAAATAACGGGCACCGCGCCAACATCAATCAGTCCATTTTAACCGACCTTTACATAACAATGACAAGTAATTTACCAGTAAAAACTAGTAAAACCCATTCCGTTAAACTATCAAATGAAACACGTATGTGATATCAAAAAGTATTCGATTTACAAACTTTGTTTTTAATTTTTAAATGCTTGATGTTGTAAAGGTTGGTATTAGTAATCTGAGGTTGTCTGGCTTTGTTATCAATGCATTTAAAAAAAAACAAATACAGAGCGTGCCCAAACCATGAATGTGTCGTTGCAAGCACGATTCAATGTCGTACCTATTATTCAAAGAAAATCAATCATTGTATTCTTCCGTTAAATAATATTATTGATTAGATTAATTGCATGATTTCATTTCATTATCAAGAATAATTCTTACAGTAGGTAAAGTCGAAGAAACAATGATAATGAGTTTAGTTTATTAGGTATTGTAACTATTTTGTAACTGGTGAAAACGGGTTACTATTACAGAATACATTTAATTTCGTATGTAATTAGGAATTAGATTTTATTGAAATATGAAGTAATTTCGATTAGGAAATTCGTAATTAACTTAATTATTGTAATATCATTGCTACACGCATAATATTTATATACAAATCATTTAGTTTCATCAACCATTTAAAGCCAAGTTTGTGATTACTTACTAATAGGTACCTACCTAATCAGTAATGGTATTTTAGTCGTGGTTTACTAATATATTAATGTATTAGCAATAATAACAGCAATATTTAAAACAATTAAAATTAGTAAGTACCTAGTAATAAAAATATTGCAACTAAATAAAACAAATAAATTGGCAAACTCAGAAAATGTTATTTTATTATGTTTTACGGAAAACGTGAATTGTAAGTTTCTTAAACGTATTCTAATCGTAATCTCTGTAATTATAATCAATATTTGAAATCGATGATATAATTTGTTTTTTATATGATGTAAATTGTTTAATTATTGTGCTAAGATACTATTTTTTTTTACACGTGTCTTAGATAACATATTTACCTACTATAATAACATAGAGGAATATTACAAATCACTACATATTTTTCATGAAAAAAGCAGACGGATCATCGGATTATAGAATCGATACCTATAAAAAATCTACTATAGGTACTTATTATTTTATTAATAAGTAGATACAAAGGTCGCAAAAGATAAACAATATCGTTGTGTTTTTCCATCAAATCAATCTATCTGAAGTGCTCAAAGGAATATCAGGACTAATTTATCTCAATAATAAGCAAGAGTCTGTTAGAAATGCATCAAACAGTACTTACTTATTGGCTTTGAACTTTTAGATTGCGTGGTAACCGGACAAATTGCAAAACTACATCCAATGTGTAATGCTACCCACGGCAGTTGCCATTCACAATTGGTCGGGTAATCATTTAGGGTCAGGATTGAATGAATCATACCGTGATCATGCGAAACTGATTGACGAAGATGTTACTATGGGAAGCCACTAAATTACTTTTTGGGTTCAGTTACTAATTTTTAATTCGAATAACAAAAAATATTCCGCTTATAAAGCAAATAGGTAGAATAATTAGATCAAGAACACACTAGTGCAGGAAAACTAAAATAAGCCAAAACATAAAATTTTGTTGATTACATGGAATCGGAATACAGGTAACAGCTGTGTTAGGTAAGTAATTTATTGATGTTGAAATTTGGAGCATCTTTGCTCTTAAATAATTACCAAATCAAATATTGCAATAAACTTTCATTTTCTCCGATTTATAATTAGGAGAATGCGTTTATTTTTTTTAACCTAGATTCAAAAAAGAAATGAAAAAATCGTCAGTTTTCAAAGACTTAAGCTTATAGAAAGAGGACATCGTTTAGTGAAGTCTTTGTTATCAGACATAATCCCACTGTCACCGATACCGACATAACCTCCGTATTTATTGCCTTCGAGAATTTTCTAACGTTTCTTGTAAGACCTGTGTAACATTAAATTAATCTTTATTGTGATTAAATGAATTATTTGTTTTATAAACTGGTCGTTAATGAATTTTGTAGTAATAGCAGAAGGCATTTATCTATCATTTGACCAGTTAACCTATTGTGCTCCTCTGAAATTGGATGTTTTAAATTGTAATACATCTTTTATAGTTTAGATTGACCATTTAATCCCTCTGATCTCTCGAGCATATGTGGAACCGCGTGATCTTCTTTATTCACATTTTAATAAACTTTTTATATCTTGTTTGTTGATATTTTTTTAATGAAATTTGAAATCAGTAAGGAATCCTAATTAAAAATGATATTAGACACAATGGAAACATTAAAAACCAATCAGACGTTACTATTAGATATCTTACCGTCATTTCTTAAATTTGTTTATAATGTGATTGTTTTGTTTTGAAATGTTTTACATATAATGACATTATTAGATCATGGATATTTCTCATCACTTCTAAGTTTTTTGGTATGACAAAATGGTGGTTCTTGATAGTCAGTTTGCGTGCTATATTTATTGTCTATTAATCTCAAATCACAAATGATTCTGCTCAATCTTGTTAGGACAGTAAAGTTAGATTTACGCTAGGAAAACAAAGTCTTTGGTGTCAGCTTCGACAAGTTAGATATTAAAGAAAACAAAACACGTATATAAATATCGTGAAAGGTCTGATATGTATACAATAGACCTTTCACAGATATATCAGTCCGTTTTTGATGCAAACAAATTCAATATCATCCCAATTATCAGTTCGGGCCAATGATTGCTTATCAGGCTAAACATATGAGCATTGTTTTGCATTGATACCGTGTCCTACTACAAATATACTATTGTTTTTATTATAAATAAGAATGACACTGCAGACTTTACTACCTTGTTTTTGTCAAACTAACAAAAACACAGAATTTAAAGGCTAACCTTCCCGTATTGCGCATTTTTTCCAGTAGCTTTCCAGTCTATTGAATGGACAATTTAATATCGCTCAGAACTTGAACTGTGCGGCGGCCTTAACCGGAACTAAAGGCCAAATCGTATTGACAGCGTAATCAGTCACTAATTTAGGCTTTGAAGCATTCCAACAGCGCCGATAAGCGAACAAATCTTTTCATACAAAGTGGTCAACTTATTTATGTCTTTGGTCTTTCTTTTTGGTTAATCAATATTGGAAAAAGAAAGTTTCCCAAAAATCATGTTTTGATTACTGACCATTCAGAAATAGTATTTTTTTTAATTTCCATAAATAGACACATTATATTTAGTTATTGACGCCCAATCATTCGTTAACATGAATTTTACTTTACCTCAAGTCAAATAGTTTTAAACAAGTTGATCCAGGAAAACGGTCCAGATTAGAAACAGTATAAGGAAAGAATAGAAATTGCAATATTTTAAAGCAGATTATAAAAGTTCTTGGACATGACGACAAACCGTTACAATTACTTTTTATTTCGCATCTAAAATGGGAAACGTAGGCTTTAGACATGACCTTCTGACGAAACATCTCGACCGCTCGTGGGAAGCGTATGAGCAAAAAGTTTAAAAGTATCGGTTTCAAAGACTTCTAAAACTATGTGCCACTTTGTTGTTCCTTTTATTCTCTCAATTTTGGACTTGACTGCTGATTTTTGGAAATCTTCAGAGTTTGTATACTTGTCATTGCTAACAATGGGTGGTTCTTTTTATAAAATTTCTTCATTGTACAATGTGAGAACTGATTTTAATATTTTGGTAACTAAGCACTTTATTTACGTAAGCAAAAATTATTAATTTTTATTCCCTTTATAAAAATATAGTTAAAACGCGTCGTTATAAACTTTATGTAATTAATGAATACGTGATTAAATTATATTTACGTGCTGGAATTCCCATTTAACTACAATCTTGATAAAACTTGGTAACTTACAATCATGTTTTCTGATTGCTAGTTAATTCATATTGTATTACACCTATATTTATGTCAATAATACTATTGTACCTCTGGTATTGTAAATTTTGTTTAGTAATAAGTCAAACAAACCCGACTTTACGCATCATAAATCATGCATATCGGCCGCAAAATAAACGCAAAGAGGTGAGGCAGGTAGAGACCACGACACTATGTCTAATAATACTGGCCGTTTTGGCGGTTGGCCCAACTTGGATGGTTCTCATTAAAATAAAGTACATTTCTCTTTTCAAATGCAACTTCGTTCAACGTTTCAAATGCTTTGTGGTCATTGTATTTAGTTTATGTTCTTTATTTAAATAATTAACAATTAACTTTTGCATCATCGTTATTCGCTACTATCTGATGTGTCGAAAGTCGATTAGGTACTACTGTTGCTTTCGCCGGTAACGTTTATGTCAATCTATTTAAATTATATTTTTCGACATCTATAACTCTCTCTTGTTTTTGTTTATTAATTCTTGATAGACGATCACTTGTGAAACACAGCGTTTAAGTAACGACATTAATATTTAACGATTTTGAATTTTGGGAACACGCTAACCTTGGAACATGAAGTGGCTTTACATGTTGGCATCCTGGTACATTTTGATTTACCGAAAATATTTGGTCAAGTGACTTCACTTGAGCAAACTTTTTCGTGTATGCTCTCCTGGTACTAACCAGGAAAGCATACAAGTGAAGAATTTAGCAAAAACTAAAAGTTGAACTTACCGATTTGAAATAGTTCTAAGTCCAGGTCTTCGGCAGAAAACCAATAAAGCCAATGAATTGGCCGCAGTCGACACCAGGAACAGCGCTAGGAGTACAATCTCCTCCACTAGTCGATCTCTCGCGTCCATCCCTGACATCAGAGCTTGTCTAGGAGACATGAGAGACGATAGTTCCGCAATAATGTCATCACTAACACAACACTTGAACTTGCAACTGAACACTCTCAGTCAAATGTTTTTGTATACTGCAGTTGTTAGTCGCGTAAAGTTTTTGAGAACACGCAGGTCGTTTCGGCCGCGTCTTTCTCGCTCGGCTGTCGTGTGACAACTGGCTGGCTGGAGCGGCGAGCAGCCGCGGCGCGCGTGGCGACGGACGCCCCCCACTTGTAACCATCGGTTCGGTACTTCACTGGCGACACTATACAAATAAATCTACAACTAATGTCGGTCAACATCCTGTCTTTTTATTGTTTTATCGCTTGTGAAATTTTGCAACGTGCAGTTAGTTTTTGAGTTTAAATCTAGTTCTATTACATTTCTTTGAAATTAATCTTGATACTACAACTTAGTTTATGAGGTTTTAGTTAGTAACCCGTGCAGATGCAACGTTTGTGAGTGTTTCTAAACCATTATCATTGCCAGACCTTTCTCAATCAGCTCTCGATTAACGTCAACGCTGTTGGAGCTATATTTCATTTGTCTGAATAATATCATTAGGTGTTTGGGTGGTAATATGGCCCCAGGTAACTCAGAGTTTTATTTTCTTATTTATAATCATTCGACTTTTATGATTGCAACAAAAGACTGATTGTGTTAGGACAATGGACCGTCCAAGGTTTGAAGAATCCAATAAGGACTGAATTGAAGGTTAATTAAATAGTGGTGCAAATTGATTGAGTTATTAATTGAAACACTAGACGAAGCCAGGTAGATTTTATGAATAATAAAATTACTTAGATTCAAATGAAAATAAACATAATAACTACGGTTTCGTATTAAATATTTTATGCCAATAAGTTATGTAAGTTACTATTGAAGTGTTCTGGTTTTGAAATAATACTTTGATTTATACAACCTTTGTACCAGGTAAGTTTCTAGCATCTATCTACCTACTGGTCGTTTCGAGAAACGTTTAATAAAGTAGGCGGAGTAAGTTTCTCTTGGAACCTAAGAACATAAATATTAAAATAATTGTTTTTATTGTATTTACAACTTGATTCTTCGAACTTATCTCCTAAGTTTGTTTTCAAGGTCTGTTTTGTTTTCTGTTACACGAGAAGCTGGTGATTCATCGTAAAACCCCGGTCTTATCTGTACAATTCCAAACTTTGTTTTTTAATGGTCAACGAATGTTACAATATTCGAAACATTAACCCAAATGGTCTTATCAACACTTTTATTCTTTCGTAACCGTTCGGAACAAGAAATTTATGCTCGTTGTTTATCACCAAGTGGAAGTTATGGCAGAAAGAATGTTGTTGTAAAACACGTATCACACATGAGGTTAATGGATGTACTGGAATCCATTGGTATACTTGATTATTTGCAGTCAGGTGTAACTACACGTTTTGTCTTAACTACCTATATCAATATGATGGCTTATGTCTAAGTCCTCTCTATTGGGTACTTGACACCAACGACAATCAATTGTTTTACACTAATCAGTAAACAGCCGGTAATTCTGAAAGGATGTGTTACTCACAATTTAGGTACGTTGTTGAATTTAAAATCATCAAAACATTTACTAAATGTGAATGACGTCATAATTTTTGTATTTCATACAAACTCTAACGAAGCATAGCATTTTGACGTCTTATAAAACATTTATGTGATTTGACAGGGAAGTAGGTACTTATTGTCTATGAAATCGAATTTCGAAGTTGTAAAATTGGCGGCAGACTGACCTGTCATCTATACTTCTATATCTATATTATAAAGAGAAAAGATTTGATTGTTTGTTCGTATTGCATAGGCTCCGAAACTACTGGACGGATTTGAAAAATTCTTTCATCGTTGTGAAGCTACACTAACCCCGGGTAACATAGGTTATTTTTTATTCCTGTATTCCCACAGGAACGGGCACTACGCGGGTGAAACCGCGAGGCTTCCGCTAGTTATTTATATAGCTCCGCATTTAACATGTAAAATTACTTGAAATATATGCAGTTATAGTGCTGTTACAATAAATACTTGACCCTAGCAGAAACTGGACTTTAAATAGTCTAGATTGCCATAATTTAACCGAGAAAAAAAAAATCAAATTATGAAGGATTAGTAAAATGAGTCAACTGATCAACAAAACCTGCATGTTAAGTTGCATAAAATTAGCTTAGACTTGGGTCTTTACCGTTGTTGCATCTAGACTAGACTAATGTATTCTGAGCCCGTATTTCCCCGTGGGGTTGTATTATGGAAAGAACATTTTTAAAGTTATTTTTAGATTCCATATTATATTAAATTGAATTTAGATTGCATGATTTGCAGTTCATTGCCTCCAACAACACTTAATACCTAAGCCGCGACAGCTGTGAAATAACTTTACATACCTACTTGTATTAAATTATGTTTAAAATAGGATATCGAGATTAACGATGATTAAATTAACTAATAATAAAAAGCTAAAGAGTTTGTTTGTTTGAACGCGGCAATCTCAGGAACTACGAGTCCGAATTTAAAAAAAAAGTTCTGTTGGGTAGCCCATTTATCGAGGAAGGCTATAGGCTATATAACATCACGCATCGATCAATAGGAGCGGAGCAGCAATGAAAATGTAACTAAAACGGGGAAAATTGACGCATACGAAGTTGCGCGGGTCAGCTTATTTACCTAACTAATATTATAAAGCTGTAGAGTTTGTTTGTTTGTTAAAACGCGCTAATGTCAGGAACTACGGGTCCGAATTCAAAAAATCTTTTTCTATTGGGTAGCCCATTTATCGAGGAAGGCTATAGGCTATATAACATCACCCTACGATCAATAGGAGCGGAGCAGCAATGAAAAATGTAACAAAGACAGGGAAAATTGACGCATACGAAGTTGCGCGGGTCAGCTTATATTATTTAAAAGTGAACGTCCGAAGTAATACATACTAATATTACTATTGAGTTGATACATTTGTTTTTTAAATTTCCCTCTCATTATGTTTCAACTTGATATCAACAGTTGACGTTTGCATTTTTATATTATATTGTATTATATTTAGTTTCCCAAACGAGGGTTTTTGAGATCCACTTCAAACCCACTCTTGTAAAAACAAAACCATAGCATGACGTCATAGTGGCGAGTCATTTAGATATGTGTTTACTAACAAGTTCAATTGCGTATGTATTTTTCTGTCAATGCTAAATGCATCAAACCTTAAAAGCCTCAAAATTCACTATGTACTTTTAAGGCAAAGTAGCCACTATACTAGAGGTGCTAGCGACGGGAGAGTGCTTATTTTTTTTTCTTATTTTGAGATGCCGGCATTTTAGTAGATTTACCGGCCAATTTGTGCTATTATCAAGTATTTATTTTAACAGCAGTTTAACTCCACAAATACATACTCGGCCTTATGGATTTTCTACGTTTTTTATATCATTTCAAACTATGAACGATGACAGCTCGGTATGTCGTCTTTCCTCAACTCTAATAATGCTTATTAATCTATTCATGATTCTGGTAAATGACCAAATGTTTGATCACTGTACACTTACTGTACTGGTGAATTGCAAAAGAATTCATGTTGATTCCAATAGCTCGGCACGCGCTCTCACTGAAGATGTAATTTCAGCATTATCGTTTCACTGTCTATTTATATTCAGGTAGTCCGGACCGCATCAGTTTAGTATGAACACGAAATTTTGAAAAAAACGAATCTATAGAAACGGTCTGACATAGTGGGAACTTAGCCTAAATGTTCAAATTAAGGACATGAATAAATGTAAACATTTTCCATGATTTTTAGGGATCCGTTTGTGAAATATTAAGCTTTATAGTGAAACTTTTTGTTACAGACAAGTACCCCCCCCCCCCCCCCCCATGGCAAAAACGGAACCCTTATTTATAGTTTCCCTAGCCCCTCATGTCTGCCTGTCTTGCTGTCTGTCTGTCCGTCCGTATGACACAGGCATTTTACTCAAGGACTACTCAATGAATATAGATGAAATTTGGTGAAAGGTGTCTTGTAGTAGCCGCTACTTAGTTTAATAGCTAATTAATAAAAACCTATATATAATAGCTGTTTTTTTTTCTGCAAACATCAACGTGTCGCACATCATTCGATAGGTTTTTAAAAACATTTTAAGGTTTCTAATAAACTTTTTTGATTTAGTGAATATTTTTGGAAATAATCGCTCCAAAAGCATAAATTATTCCCCCCCCCCTTAACTTTTCAACCGTGAAACCAAAAAATATGAAAAAATCACAAAGATCGCACTTAAACTGAAATTATTTTGGACTTGATCGCATATACCGTCATTGAGTTATTGCCGAAAAACTGCGGTTCTCATACTTACTTATTTTTCGGTTATTGTTGTATTGCTGGCTGTTTACAAACATTCGAATTTGAATGTTTACTTCTGTCAAACATGGGACTGAGAACAAAAAATCTGTTTTATGTGTTTCTAGGCCATACCCATCCTTATGGCGCCTTGCCTTTGTTATTATTTTACCTAAAATCTCAAAACCTACTCTTCCTAACACTTTCGATCTATTTCTACTTTTCTTTTCCTATCTAAAGCACTGGGGGCCATATATCCGTTGGCAAGTGACACATTTGTGTATCGAAATAAGTTGTTGAGCCCATTTCAATCCGGTGTCAGGCCTGCACACAGCATCACTTTTGCTCTTCTCAAAGTGACTGGCGATATCAGGGCGGGCAACCAACGTTAGTATGACCGACTTCTAAATAACTGCATTCGACTCATTTTCAATCTCGTAAGCTTGATCATATGTCATCTTATCGTTCCCAACTTAAATGCCTTCCTATTTATCAACGCCCACTGGAGCTTGGGTGTTCTCACTACTCTCTATTATATTCTTAACTCTTCTACTTGCCTTTTCACTTTTAATACTTGTGCTCCAACCATAGCAAAGATCTTCGATCATCCAACAACCTGCTTCTCTTATGTCCTGATCATTCTTCTGTATTAGTTGGATCCTCTTTCCTTGTACAATCAGTCTCACTATGGAATCAGGATGGCTCAAAAACGATTCAAATTCAAGATGAAGGTTCCTCGATGTATATTGATAATTGTATTTGACATTCGGCACATAGGTACACAATTATAATCTCTATATCACCCAAAGATTGACTGGTAGAGAATGCTTTTAGCATTAAGTCCGCCTCTGTAAATTTTTTGTGCATAAAGTCTTTAAATAAATAAATTGTACTAACAAGTAACAATTTCATCCGGCCTATTAACTCTCAAAATGATCTAGTTATGCACTTGCGCAGCAATCAGTTCCGGGAAGTATTTCTTAGACACAGTAAAATGTCTTAAGTTTATTCGTAATGATTAACCTCACTCCATTGTTTTTCTAAGACGCAATTAGAGAATCAGTATGAAAGACGGTTTCTCACGATAAAAGTCAATGTTTTAAATGTCTAAACTTGCTACGTAACCATATTTTTAAAGTAGAACGTATTACCTTTGTTATTAAATATTAAAGTTTAAACTAATGATCCCACGCAACAGAATTAAACAATTAGACAATTCTGACATCTTAATGAGTAAGAAATAGATAAGAACCAGAAAAGATAGTATCTAAATGAAGTCCACCCTATGAATGCCTTCTTTAAATCAAAATATTTCATGTTGATGGTTATTTATCTCTCTCGTATGCACCACAAATCCAGATGTCTTAGAAAGAGTTGGATGGACCCTTCAATGTAAATCAAGCGTGGACTTATTATAAATACTATATTACTCTACTTATCTAAATATAAGCTTATAAGCTAGGCAGCGTTTTATTTGAAGCCTATTTTTTCTAAGCCTCTTTTGATACTATTCTTAACATCCATAGTCATTTTCTCTGCATCTACACCCTTGCAAGTTTTTTGTCTGTTTGCTTGCCTGTTGGTGTGTAGCCGGGTCCTTATTAAATTCACGTTCTTTTTTCTATAAGCTCAACTTTCTATTTACCATTATGACAAGGTATTGACAGACCGCACGGAAACGGAACGCGAAAAAGGAAAAAAAATACGAGAATGGTCCTAGACAGATTTTTTGGAGACTTTCACTGTCAGATTCCTAATTTCCAGACTAAGCCAAGCCCTCAGATTTGCACAAATACGAGACCCCACAAGTGTAGGACGGCATTCGCTAATAGGTACATAAATGTACACTAATAGGTACGCGATTTTCCAAGTCCTGCTTTAGACATACTAAAATGCTATAACCCCGAATTCTCCAGTACTTTCCTCTACATTCTCCCATACATTTCCAATACGGGTTCGCAACTGAATATGCGAATAACATTTTGCATTTGATGTGTGCACTGAGTGAACACATTTGCATATAAAATACGTCGGTAACAAATTATCTTTAGTTCCAAATACCACATGGATAGCATCATGTTTAAAGCTAGTTTTTACTATATTAGACCAACAATGACAACGCGTATAAATATTTACTACAACAAACAGTTACAAATCTATTTTTAAACCAAACATACCATTAAAAAACCGGCGGAAATTGTTTAAAATCAACAAAACCGTGACGTTACCTTAGTTCATTAGTTACGGATATTTTTGCGGACATACGTGTAAATATTACGTCATCAGATCGGAAGTAACGTTTGAGTGTCCGTCACTTCTCTATATTTTAGGCACTAAAAATACGTACATGCTTTTGTTATGATGACCTTTGCTATGTTGCGACTTTTTATATGGATTTTTAAGGCAACATCTAAAATCTTAAAGTACTTTGTTTTTTAGTAAAACGGCATACATCGCCCAACCTTTTATGGCACTTCCGATTTGATGACGGCATCTTTGTAATACTGCGCAAAAAACGTGTCTTTCTGACAACATGTATTTTCATCGTACTAGCCTTTTAGAGAAAAAAATACAAATAAACAGCGTATAGATGGAAGTATTTTTTCATGCCAATTGCGTAGACAATTTCGAAAACAGTTAATGAAAACCTACCTACACATTTTTATGCCTTTAATGTAAATACATTAGACGGAATGAAAATATTAGAGACATTATTGTTCATTAATAGCGGCCATACACGCTAGGGTTTGAACGACGGTTATAACCTTACATGCATAACTGACAGGCATAACCGAGTTATCATGTACAGTTTATGCCGCACACGTTAGCGTTGCATGACGGTTATAACATTACATGCATAACCGACAGGCATAACCAAGTTATAATGTATAGATAACTGTGCAGTTTTATGCCACACATGCTAGGGTTTGCCTGCAGGCAAAGCTTGTAAGGTTATAACCAAAAGTACTCTGTGGGTTATAACCGTCAAGCAAACCCTAGCAAATGTGGGCGTTATAAGACTAACATTTATGTGGCTTAAGTCATGGGGACGTTGTCATCTTTAGGGAAAAATCTTAGTTGATAGCTACATCTTAACAACTATCTGTGTGACAAATTTCAATTTAAACCAATTAGTGATTTGAGCTGTAGTTGATAAATTAATCAGTCCTCTTAAATCAGATCAAGAATGATACAACTCATAAAATGAAAATCGTGTATCCATTTAATTTATTAGCTTGTGACAACCCACACAACGTCATCTGATCCTAAACTAAGCAGAGCTTGTACTATGGCCATACATGCATAATAAAGATAAATTACAACCAGATACAGAATAAACCATCGTGCTCATCACACTAAGTTTTATTCTGGGTGGGGATCGAACCCACGACCTCCGGCTTAACAGTCAGGGTCACTAACCACTAGATTAACAGGCCAGTCTTACTCACCTTACTATACTACTCTATACCTACTCTTTACCTATCTAATCTGTACTAATATTATAAAGCTGAAGAATTAGTTTGTATGTTTGTTTGTTTGAAAGCGATAATCTCAGGAACTTCTGGTCCAAATTAAAACAATAGTTTACTGCCGGATTGCCCATTTATCGAGGAAGTCTATATGCAACATAACATCACGCTACAACCAATAGGAGCGGAGCAGCAATGAAAAATGTTGTAAAAACGAGGAAAATTGACGCATACTTAGTTGCACGGGTCGGCTAGTAACCTATATGGGATATCCTATGTATCAAAACTAGGTCGCTTCCGATGGAGGCTGGACCAAGAATCAGGACAGCTAGAACAAAGTTATGTATTCATATCTAGGGCAATACAGGCTTGATGTTGTTAAAGCTTTTACGTGAATTATAAAAAAAACCTGGCAAGAGCATGTCGGACCGTGATCAGCAAAAGAGAGTATATTTATGGCACTTGCGCCCTTTTGTTGAGAAACGCAGTTTTTCGGCAATAACTCAATAACGGTATATCCGAAATAATTTTAGTTTAAAGTATGCATTAAGCGCTACCTTTTAGATTATTTTCATATTACTTGGTCACATGAATCAAAAGATATGGGTGGGGGAAACAATTTATGTAACCTTTGAAACGATTATTTCCAACAATATTTACTTAATCAAAATAGTTTATTAGAAACCTTAAAATGTTTTTAAAAGATCTGGTAGACGGTTCGCACGGGCTTGCCGCGAACACAGAAAAAAAGATGGTGAATAAGGACCCAGGACGTCTGCCAGCAAAGAGAAGTGGCATAATCGCAATGAAATAATAAAAGAATAATCTACAGTTGGATCAACGTAACTAGGCCGGACTGAAGTAGGAGACAATGTGAGGCGCAGATGCATTTTTGGAAGTAAATTGTGACAGGAAGCGAGGGGCGGGGGCGGTAACTAAACCAAGAGGATTAGAGTTGCGATTACGCATTACATTGTCATAATTAGTATTACTAACTCATGTTTTTTTGTGATTATTTTCGTAATAAAATTGTTTTTCAAAGTTTCTTTAGTGTTTACTGTAACTGTTCTAAATTTAAACTTTTATTAAGTAATTTAAATATGTAGGTAGTGTTTTTATATTGTTGAATTAAAATGTTGTTAGTATTTTTAATCGATTAAACATAGTTACGTTTTCGAAAGTAATTTCAGGGTCGCATCTCTATGACATGCGCGAAAGTGATAAGAACCTAACTTCAATCCGGTCAAGTTACGTTGATCGTACTGTATGTCGCTACGTAATGACCACGACCACACTGTCAAAAGCGTCACGACGTACGGTACAGTCATACTCGCGCGCATAAAGCGCGGCCTGAACGCGAGCTCAATTCAAAGTTTGCGAGTCTTTTAATTGGAGCTTTAAAATTAGTTTACATTGATGCACAGTCAAAGCGCATTGACCTGTGAATTTTCAAATATTCCACGAATTTAAACATTATTGCGTGAAAAATAGAGGTCAAGATTTAGAGAATTCGCTTCAACATTATATCATTGTAAATTGAACCTTTTGTACTCTTTTTTAAGGTGTTTCTCCTTTACCTCAATCACTCTTATGCCACGTGGACAATGAGTCAACAATTTGATATGGCAAATGTTGTACCAAATTCGCATCAGATTGATTCGAGTTTCGATAAAAATCGATATCCCCAATGTCAATGAAACTACATAATCCATCGATTAACGCTACCGGTACATAGTGAACGGGGAAGTTTATCAAATGCTTACTAGATTAAAAATCATAACAATCTTATTATCACAGAATTACAGATAATATTATTTACTAGAATTTTCAATCGATTTTGACGAAAGATAAGCTGAAAATTTGGATTTCCGCGTTTATTTTCTCCTCGTTTGTAACGGATGGCTACTATCTGTTTTCATAAAGAGTTTCGTTGCTCGCAATCTCTGTTTCTTAATCAATGTTAGCTAGCTTTACAAGTTTGTGGTTTATTGTAGTAAACGCGAGATTTCATAATCTCCAAAATAAGAAGTCCGCCGCAACGCAGCGCCGCGCGCCTTTGGTTAAAGCGATCTGAACGGCCAATGCAAAACTCCAAACCGGGAGATGACTCGGCCTGGAAATTGGTGTCTCAAAATATCCAAGTGTAAAAAGTTATTCTGTATATGGTACTATGTCTATGGTGTCTGTGATGAAGGACCCATTTACGGGTACTGCCTTGTACTCCATAACTCATTCTATTTCATTTCTGACATAATGGTAGCCAATTCAAATCGAAATATTACTTTTGCGCCACCTGTTATTTAATGGGTTAATTTTTTCACTAATCAGGCAAATATGACTTAAAATGGTCAAAAAATTGTAGGCAACAATTCAAAATGTTTATCTAATACTGGCTAAACATAGCAAAAAAAAATCGATTTGACTGCCAGCTGCACAATTCAACAATGTACGAGATTTTTTAGATTTACTGCCATACCCCATGGCGATGACGATAAGCTTACATCCGATCTCGATAAGTATCGGACAGGCTTTAGTTTTAGAAATATGTCTGAAAAATTGATGAGTTAGTCAATGCGTCTGTCTGCCCCGGCTTTATACGGGTGCACCTACATACTAATGAAAGATGAGATCAATAAGCTAAATAGCTATAAGCCGATAGTTAGTAAATTATGGTTCACAGCTCCTCCCGCGTGGATGTTGGTTATCGTGATAAAAAATATCCAAATTCCTTGCCGGGAATCAAACTATCTCCATACCAAATGTCATCTAAATTGTATCAGCCGTTTAAGCGTGAAACCAAACCGACCGAGGTAAGACCAAAGTTATTGACATGGTCCGTAATAGTAAGCTGAAGCGGCAGTGGGCTGGCCATATTAGCCGAAGAACCGACAACCGTTGGGGTAAACGAGTTCTTGAGTGGCGACTGCGTCTCGGCAAATGAAGTGTAGAACGCCCTTGGGCCAGGTGGGAGGATTTACGCAAAACTGCTGGAAGGAGCTGGATGCGAGAAGCCAAAGATAGAACAAAGTGGCGTGCAATTGGAGAGGCCTATATCCAGCAGTGGACTGCGACAGGCTGATGATGTTTAAGGGTGAAAATGTAACAGACAGACCGATAGACAGAGCTACTTTCACATAAATGATACTAGCTGTAGCCTGCAGCTTCACCCGCGTTGGTTTCGGTTATCTCGGTAGAAACTATTCTACGTCCTTCACCGGAACTCAAACTATCTCCACACCAAATTTCATGTAAATCGGTTCAGCAGCTTAAGCATGGAAAGGTAACAGGCAGACAGAGTTACTTTCACATCTATACTAATATTATAAAGCTAACGAGTTTGTTTGTTTAAGCGCGGTAATCTCCGAAACTACTGGTTCGAATTAAATTTTTGTTGTGTAGCCCATTTATCGCGGAAGGCTATAGGCTATATAACATCACGCTACGACCAATAGGAGCGGAGCAGCAATGAAAAATGTTGCAAAAACGGGATAATTGACGCATACGAAGTTGCACGGGTCCGCTAATTTATAATATTAGTATGAATTAGTTTTTTTTATTATTAGTATTATTAATTAGTTAAGATTACCATTGTTTTATTTATACCAACAGATATAAGAAAAAAGTCCTGACTCTTCAGACTTAAAAACAATCCTGAACAAATTCTTAAAATGAAATATAAATTTGTGTAGCTCAAAAACCCACATAGGTAGGTACTGGAGGTGACATTACGCTTAGCAATGAACTACTACGACTCCATAGAACTACATAATGTATATTAATTATGTACTTCATACTATGATTTGACTACATAAAGATAACACACTACTAACAAATACTATGTAATGATTTTGCTATCAAAAGATATAAATACGATAAAATAATAACTAATATTCGTTCCTAAATATAAACAGCATTATAACTACGTGACTGATAAAATAAAACAGCTGATACTATCTCTACAGATAATAATATTGTTACTATAATAACAAGAAGATAGAAATATCAAATCATAGACTAGGTATAGAAAATATCAACAATATAATAATATCAAAAGTAGATAAAAATAGCAAATTTAACGATTATAGAAAATATAAATCTTGAGGCTCATCGTGTACCACGCCACGCCTAAACTGGTTTTATTTCTTGGTAGACTCGCGTAAAGTAACAAAATTTAATATAAATAAATTTATATTAAATGTTGTTACTTAGTAAATAGTTACTTAGTTATTTTTCTTTTTATTTATAAAATTAACCTTACCAGAATGTAACTTTTAACGTTAAACTTGTGCCTTATATCTCACTGAAATAATTGAGTATAACCAAAAAAAAACTCCAAAATAATATGTTAATAACATAAGTTTTTTATTATATATTCAAAATGAGTGAAAATAGTCAAGAGTTAAAAAATATTATTAAGTATAAACGTATTATGAATAATGTGGTATGAATGGTTTAATATTTATAACTTTTTGTACACACTTAGGCAAACTTATTGAAAGGCCACTAGCACCACTGGTTATAAATGTCAGTTTATCACTTAAAACGTTTCTAAATAAATGAATAATGTTATTAGGGGAATAATAAGATTAGGTACTCTATTATTCCCCTAATAACATTATTAATTTATATAGGTATATGTAAAAGTTTCTATGAGACACTGAAGTCTATAACTCCCGATTTTGGAAAGACTGGACAAATCAACCAATAGGTTAGAAGTTTAATTTCAAAAATATACCTAAGATTTTTGAAATTAAACTTCTGTTTTCTTATTTGAAAGCAAACCTCTGCTTTTTTTACAGAACATTTTATATTTATATTCAATACTTACTCTAGGGCTAGAGCTACCTAGGCGTAGCTTAAACACTTGATAAAAAATCTTGACAAAGCATACTTTTTGACCGAACTATTTAAATTACTAGTCATAGCACCAATTATTTTGGTGCTTGGTACACGAATTTTTTGTTTTCTCAAAAAGTGTTTTTTTCCTGTTAAAAATGGGATTATTGGCAAAAAAATATCTTACTGCGCTGCGTACCAAATAATACTTCGTGCCAACTGGACATTGTAACATCTTAATTGTCCTGTCCCAACAATCTACTAAACAAATATTGTTCTATTACTCATAGGTAATCCAAACTCCTAATCTCGGATCGCTTGACGCTTGTATTACCCTAGACCCACTTAGGTAATGCCCAGGGATTAGTCAGATTTTCGCATCAGGCAGAATCTGATAAGAGCGAGATTTATACTTGGAAAGATTTTCTACAAGACTGACGATGTCACGATTTAGAAGCATGATTTGAGGAAAATGACGTAGTGGCTCTAATTTATGCAACATAAACAAGACTCCTAACTCACATTGTAAATGGGATTCAGAGCTTATTTAGTTGTTTGTTACGTTAAGATTTTCATCTTAACAACTCAACCAATGTTTTTTTTTTCATACACGTTGTCAATCAGGAGTACAACAAAAAACAAAGTGCCTTACTTTCAAGCAAAAAGTACTTTTCCCGAAAGGTAAAAACACATAATTTAAGCGAAGAAAGCAACGGGCAAAAAATAGTATTTCGAGTTTTATTTTTGTATTGTAGTCTTTAAACAGAATCCATTCAACCATATTATACTGAATTCTGACAATACTATAATGTTAGAGGTACCTACTGCAAATAAATCGCAGTTAGACTCGCCTTATACGCCTTCATTGATTTCACTTCTACAAATAGGTTCGAATGTTGCGTTGCGACAGATTTAGTAGTGGTTTTTTTTTAATTTTAGTATTAGGTCGATCGAATCGTAATCCTTGCTAGTATTTAAAACGGGAATGTGAGTTTGTGTATGTTTTTTTTATACAAATAAATGAGGAGACGAGCATGTTGTGCAGCTATAATAGTAAGTTTCACGCGTCGCCTATAACAGTATCAGTGCCACCCAAATCCTTGTTTGGCAAAGATCTCAATGTCACCACACCACGCTTCTCATTTAAGTCATTACTTCGTAAGTCTCATTTGCCCAGTAATTTCACTTCCTACAGTGCCCTTCAACCGAAACACCGTATTATGTTAACATTACTATTGATAGAATAACTGACACAATGTGTACCCGACATAGACGGCCTATAGCTAAAACCTAAGCCACCACTCGTTTCTTATAGTTCTTACCCCTTCACGACTAAACCTTAGTTAAAGACAAATAGATAGGAAAACAGTATCCTGAGAAAAGACACGAAACATTTTTTAAACTCAAGAATCGACGCAGACAAAATCTATTAAAGAATAAAAGAAAGTCCAATAATTTCTTCGTAGCAAATTTTGCTACGAAACTCTATGTATTCCGGCTACAGCCTACGATTAAATACTGCTACGAATAAAAATTCAAATTACATTGAGGTTTTAATAACCCAGTACTAATCGTTGAATGTCTAAAATACTTTCAAATATTTATAGAAAGCAATTAGAAACTAGTACGAACCATATTAAAATTATTTTTAGTCGTCATAAATAAGCCGCGAATGGCCATTATAAAAAAAAATAGTATTCCGTTATTCGTGATTCCGTACTCATATTAACTGTGTATTTTACTAAACACCCTCCAAATGAATATTAAAAAATCTAAACCTAAACAAAAAATTCCCCATCTCCTACGAATTTACAAAAAGGCAGGCTTTTTGTAAATTCGTAGGAGTTGGGGAATTTGACACCCAAATTACCCCCTGGGTACGCCAATGTGAACATCGTTTAAGTGAAGCGTTTCTTCTATCTATACTATCGGTGTTTGATGAAACATCGGTTCATTCTCGTCTCAATTTCATAGTAATCATTGTTCAGTAGGCGACTGATGGATTATATCATCTTATGTAGATAAACATCACTTTGTTTGCGTGGCCGTTTTGTTTGCAATCTTAAACCTCACGCCAAGTGAGTTATACATGGTTATAGGAAAGTTCTAAAAGTATATTAATGTGGGTTTTAAGTATCAAATTGTTCGGCCTATAGTGAACCGATTTTTTAAGTTTTGGGCAAGGAGGCTGGTTGTATGTGACCGTTTATGTTGCCGTTTAAGTAAGGACTCAGGACGAAGGACATAGGTATCTATGTTGTGCGGGACAGATAATACCCATTAGTTTTTATTTGTGTTTAGTATAATCGATACGAAAATAATAGTTTTAATTTAGTTCTTTAACTTGCAACATTGATTCCTTAACTTGTAACATTGTCCGTCTCATGTCACTAGATAGAACGAACAAAGAACGAAATAATTTCCAAAGATAATTTTTAACTTCGATATAGAATTGTCCTTCACCATAGAGATTACAACGCAAATAGTATATTTAACTTTTAATTAGTTAAATTGATTTATATAGTTTATTAATAGTTATGAATAGTGAAATGTAAAATATCAAAGTGATTTATGAGACATTTTCACTTATCTTTCGTGCCTTAGATACTAAGTTTGTATAATTCTAACTTCATTGTCGTAATTAGTTCAGCAACTCGACACTAAAATCTTGTCTCTGAGATCGCGATGTTTTTTGATTATATTTCCAATAATTGTTAAAAGTACGTGTAAATAGTATTGTTAATACACTTCTATATGGTTATACAATATCTCTAGCATAATAGCTCTTAGTAATATTGCATTGTTTAGCCGTAATTTGTAATTGAAATCTGATAGGCACGTTATGGACGCACCTTAGAACATTCCTATTGGTCAGAATTGTATATAATGTAATAGCACTGTTGCCAATTTAGTGGATTTACCCCAAAATTTAGGGAGAAATAAGTGGGGAAGCGGTATTTACCCGACTTCGCAAGAAGGAGGGTTATGTGTTTTAAAGACTTTTTTTGGGGAAAACCAGAGTAGTCTGTATCAGTCAAAGTCCATAGCAACGGCACGCGAGCGAGTCAATGTTGACCGCTCGCGCTTGATTGGTTCTCATTCAGGAATGTTAAAATTAGTGATAATCAATTTATGGGTTTTTTATAATAATTTAGGGAATTTATAAATATAGGGTTGACAACATTGCTAAAAATAAATTGACCAATAGCAACAGGTTATTTCGATTTAGATGGTGTATCCGGACTATGCTATAGGAATTAACGGTTTTTCGACTGGTATAAATACAGCTGTAACCGAGTACTGAGCGGATTCGATCAAGATACTTGAGCCTAGCTCGTACTGATGGATCTCTCTCAGTAATTGAATGTACCCATGTTCTTACTGAAATATATACACTAGTCAGTCACTGATATAGTTTTATTACTATTCCTCAAACTGCGTTACCCTCCGACCTACCTCAGGCAGGTACCAGGCTTCAGGGCAAGCCAGCGCACGAATGTGCAGAGTATCTCTGTACATATGTAAAAGTAGGAATGATTTAACACAACAAGAGCTAAACTAAATAACTGTATATATATATTAAGTCTAATACGAATGGATTTTGTAATAACAGTACGGAATACCCAAAACACAATGTGTTTGAAATTTTACAGTACAATAGATTTCGTAGACTTATAAGCAAAAATATTTAGAACTATGAACTATACACAGACTGAAAAGTTCATTACACGATGGTAATCGATTAATAATTAAGCGACGTTATATTATAGTATTTTTTTATAGGCATTTCTTGCCAATAACTTTATAAATACAATATTTGAAAGATATAAAAATTTGAAGTCAATGAAAGCTTAAAAAAAATTAAGGTAGTAGCATATTCCAGATAGATGGTTTGATTCCGGCCTCGGTTTAGCATACAGAAGTTTCGGGTTCGATTCCTGGGTCTGGATTTTCAATTATTCTATCTTTAAAAAAAAATACGTTATATTAACGGGCTTTAATAGGCTAAGGCATCAAGTTAATCGCGAAATATGGCTTTGCCGCCCTTCTGACATTACAAGTGTTTGGCTAGATGGGTGTTTGTTAGGAAATCAATCACGCCAGAATGGATCTAGTTGAAATCTGACATAGAGATAGAGTGTGGAATAACACATTGGCTGCTTTTGATCCGGGAAAATGTACTATCCCCGATGAATAAATTTGTTTTATCCAATTACCCCGTAAATGAAGTCGCGAGCAATAGCTGTTCATCTATATTTCATCTATATCTAAAATATATTTTTTTATAATATAACCAGCAATACGGGATTGTGGGTCCCACATTATTAGCAATCCTGTTAATCCTCCCAGCTAAGTTCAATGGGTTGTGTTAGGAATGGGTTCACGTCGTACAATGGGTAGGATTTAAACCCGCGACCTCACGATTGCAATTCCTTGCCCTAACCATTAGGCTACCGCCGTTTATGAAATTTAATGAAATGAAATAAATTTACAGGATGTGGAAATGTTTCATCATATTTTGTCAAAACATAACTCTACGGCTGCTTAAAAGTTAGCGAAGTTTGCGATATTATGTTTTAGTTAAAAGTTTGTAAAAGTCCCTAATCTATACTAATAGTATAAAGCTGAAGAGTGTGTTTGTTTGTTTGAAAGCGGTAACATCAGGAACTACGGGCCCGAATTAAAAAAAAACACACTGTTGGATAGCCCATTTATCGAGGAAGGCTATATACTATATAACATGACGCTACGACCAATAGAAGCGGAGCAGCAATGAGAAATGTTACAAAAACGTGGAAAATTAACGCAGACGAAGTTGCGCGGGACAGCTAGTAAAAAATAAAAAGAAACAAAAAATAATTGCCATGAGTTAGTCTAGCAAAAAATCGAAAACGGTTGGAACAATTTTAATATTTTTGATTTGTTCGTTTCAATACTGGGGTTGTTTAAGAAAAAAGCAGACTAGGAAAAGTCGAAAATGCAAAATGTATTTCTTATATAGGAATTAACACTTCGTATAACATTAAACTTTAGGTGGTACGAAGTTCACCAGGTCATCTAAATCAACAGGTAATAGATGACGAATAAAATAAATAGGAGAGCCTGAATTGTTGTCGTCAATTCGTCAAAACTACCAACTATTACTCATTACTATAACCGGTAGAACTGATAAAAAAACCAGTAACATTATCTATATTGTTATAATCTTTGATTAGTGAAATTCGTTGAAGAACGTTTAGTCAACAACAGGATTTAAAATCCGTTCTCGGAAAGTAACAACCAGTACCTACACACCCTTTTATAAATAGTTTAACCGAAAAATAACAGATTACACTGTTTCTGAGATAGATTAGATTTATATATAGCTTTTAGCAACGTAACGTCAACGAAAAACAAACAACTTAAAAAAACGTTGGCTTTGAGCGAAATTAGGTGCTTTTGTTTCAATATTAACGTTAATCCCACAATTATTAAAAAAAAAAACTTATTCCTTTATTTTTTAGCAAAAATCTAAACAGCAGTTTTTGTAGCGCTTGCTTTAAAAGTGGAATATTTTCAAATAACTTTTTAATCTCTATTTAACCTCGAAAAATTATTCTTAAGTAAAATATCAAGAAATTCTTACTGGATGTCTAAAAATCCATTGTCAGAATGTATGTTTCTAGATGATGAATCAGGCAGTCAGCATGTCTCCTTAAATACAGCTCTGCCTGTTTTTGTTGTTTGAATATGTCGACTTTATCATAAATAATTCCTCCTCCTCACGTCATTTATGCTCAATGAACAACCGTCGCCTTGACCATTTCTTCCCTGCCCACTCTGTCCTCAGCAGCGCGGATGGCATCGCCGACAGAGGTGTTTTTAAGGCAGAGTGAATCTGGTCTGTCTCTAGGCCTCTTTCCGCTCACCTTGCCCGTTACCACCTGCTTTCCTAGGTTGTCAAATTGAGACTCCTCTGCCAATAAGCTGTGCTGAGCCTCTTAAGTGACTTGAGGAAATAATTATGCTGGAATATCTCAAAGTAGCAGTCTCTGAAAGCTAACCCTGATAAATATACTTAATATTTCAGATTAAATACATCCATAGGTTGTACCTATTTGTAGATAAATTACACCTACAAACAGAATAAAAATGTGCTCATCACTCAAAAATTAATCCTGCGATCCATACTTAGGATCACGAACAATGAGAATCACGAACCACTAGACCAAAAAGCCCCTTTAATCTTTATACATTACTGTGTAATTTCTATAAAGTGAAATAATCCCTTCGTTACCAACCGAATGGTAGCATATTATTGTACAGTCTTGAAATATACTTAAATAAATTAAATACAGTTCCTGACAGTAGTTTCATTTAAAAAAATGCTTTAAATGAAACCATTCACTACGTAAACGAAGTACGTAACGAATACCATTCACTTAAAATAGTAGTTTTTGTGTGAAATAGTAACAAACATATATTAAACATATTATTGCTCACTTGTGTTACTTAATGAATTCCTTCGCTTACAATTGCCACTCATTATATACATAGGTAGGTATAGTACTGACGTCTAGAGAGAAATATGGAAGAAATATATTCTAGGCTTCTTATCATCCGAGGTTGTAATAATCATTTATCGACAACAATTTATTATCAAAACTAATTACGGGATAACCCCGGTTTTCAAAACATTTGTAATCTTTATGCCCATTAAAGACCAAAAGAGATGTTTCACGTCACACCTGTAATTTTTCATTATTATTACATAGTTTGTGGTCCCTATACTAATATGAAGAAAACTTCAACTACAGGCTAAACTTAACGAAATAACCATAGTTCATAACTCACTCTTTCAAAGTTGGAGCCAGTTCTATGGAAACGTCACGAAGTATGATTCTGTACGCTCACGATAACATTAACGTGCTTTAACACTTAAACACATCTGTCTGTCATTTTCGCAAGCATTACACAATAATTTGCCAAAGATTAACGTAAGGGCGTTTGAGCACGTTATTACATTCAACCGTACTGCATATTACGTAACAGTTCTACTCTTACTCATTTACGTCGGTCGTAATAGGAAGACATTTTGAAATGTTGTGTATCGATACGTTAAAAACACTCCCAAAACTTAAAGCTATAGTGCTCCAGTCCCTGCCAATGGCGCGGTGACAGATATTTTGTTCGACTTCCACACACCACGCCATTCCCGCTGTCATCTCCTCTCGCTCGCCTGTGATGCTGCAGGCAAGAACTAAATAAAGCGATCATGTTATACCTCGGCTTAAAGAGTCAAAGTCAAAAGTAGTTTACTCACTAAGGTTTCAAACTGCAATGCTTTTGAACGTCAGACAAAATTTGGAATAGAATGATTATACGTTTAATGCCAAGTTCGCGAGAGTAAAGCAGTGAGAAAAGAACTTGACAATAAAAACTCATGGCTACTTTTTTAAATGCCAAATTTTACAATATATTTGTATAATTATGCCAGTAAGGTGCTGCAACCATTACACCATGAAAATCACGCAAGCTAATCATAGTCCGTGAAGTACATACTCGTATAATCAAATTTTAAATGAAATATTTATAACATATGCTCTTAGAATATAGATTCGCAGACAAATGCTTGGGCCTACTATTTTTATATGGTGGTAGCTTGAAGCTTGAGGAAGTATATTTGCTCATTTTTATTACGATATCCACGTGACCAAAACTGTACACCAGACTTAATTATCTTTATTTGTATTAGGTACTTTGCTGATTAGATAATCAGAATCTTTTAAGAACAATAAAGCCTGCGATACATAATCATGCAAACAGCACATGCAAATCGGAAAAACGAGTCATACAATCACTTACAACAGCAATTTAAACGCGTGTGGTGTGATATATCCCTCTTTACTACAATGATGTACGCACGTAGGTACACTTCCTTCCAATACGATTAGACTTTGCGTAACTAATATGCACTCTACTCTACGGCTTTTATCCACTACATACTGGTTTATGAGATAGGTATATTGTTGGTAGACCTGTAAGACGATGGGCTGATGATATTATCCTGGTGTCAGGAAACGACCGGACAAATACAGGCATGGACAGGGATTTGTGAAAAAACCTGGACCCCATTTTGAGGTTAAGGCGCCCGCCTTAACCTCAAAATGGGTCCATATTAAAAAAATAATAACATTTGAAATGTAACTTAGAAATATGGAATCAAACGGCATTTTTATTTATTTATTTTTTATCAAAATAAAGATCTTTTTATCCTTTGCGGCGGGCGTTGTTGATCAGAAATTCATTTTTAGATAACTTGCAAACAAAAACTGTAGACATTTTGACATAGTTTTTAAAGAAGTCATTGCACTTTCATAATAAAAAGACAAGATACTCCGCTAATGGAAATTGACTATTTGGGAAACACGTGAATTTCATTTTCTGTTCGTATATTGAACATACAACTTGACTGCCTCTGTGGCGCGTGGGAGTGTGTCCGACTGCTACGCAAGAGGACGTGGGTTCGATTCCCACACGGGACACCACTTTGTGTGTTCCACAAATTGTTGTTCCGAGTCTGGGTGTACTTTGTGTCCATGGTTTGTATGTTTGTAAAGTCCCCCGCGACACAGGGCTTGTACTTGTACCCTACTGCAGGACTGGTCTTTAAAAAAAAAAAAAGTAGACTATATCACTTGGTCACTAAAAGTGCTTATTGAAATCAACCAATGGACTCTACCAATAGCTTTTATGGCAATCCACGAAGATAGATACCATTGGGTAAAAAAAAACAAAAAGCACATGCCCTTTATCGTTAACATGGTGAGGTCGCAGGTTGGAGTCCTACCCATTAAACCAACGACGCAATTGAGCTTAGCTGGAGGGGTTAACAAGATTGCTAGCAATGTGCGATCTACATTGCTAGTCATCTTAAAAAAAAAGAGATATAATCGCCAATCAAGCTACCAGGACTCGGAACGTGTGTGATTCGATGCCGCTCATCACACAGATTTTGCACAAAAGTCGTATACCTTCTCACTGGGGCACCAAGGCAGCAAACTAACTACAGGAACAATACGCGTTACGTTACGTTCGAACATTATTAAGTTGGTTCTTCTGTCAGCACTATATCCTCATCATCATCAGCCTCTATGAGTTCACAGCTGGAGTGTTGCACTAGTTTAATGTACCACCTTCTCCCAATCTATCCCAGAGCCCTTCTTCAGGTTGTCGGTCCATCTGGCTGGCATTCTAAGAGACGTTTTTAAGAGGTGCCTTTGATTATATAAAATAGTTTTTTTGGAACCACCTTTTACCCGAAAACAAGATTATCTATTTCATAAATGTTTGTCATGTTGTTTGTATAACAATAAACGCTCATACATACCAATCAGATGAGCTGTTTTAAGTATTCGTTGTAATGATTCAACATTTTTTACTGATAACGCCTATTACCAATTGATTGTAGTTATTCATAAATTTTATTGCATTATTTTATTATTTCTAACGCTCATTCATATAATCTGATTCATTCATTAAAAAATAGGAATTAATTTTTATTTGAACTGGTACTTTAGACGAGCTGGAGGCGTTAACGAGATTGCTAGTAGTTTCTTATGTAAACAAAATTCAAAAGATTAATTAGTAAATAAAACTCTTATTTAAACTACAACAATTAAGTCCCGATTATATTTCATGTTAAATTGGAATTTTCATCATTATTCAAAAAGAAAGAAGTGATTTGACTAAAAAAAATAGTGACGTCGTCCGGCATTTGTATGAGATCTCCATATGAAATCTGCGTTTTGATAATTCTTAAAGAGTCGTTGTTATGACTAGTTGAAAACTAGATCATTACAGAAAGTGCTAGTTACATTTTTTTGGCAACAATAATACTATACACACAATGTCTCCTGTTGGGTTACAGCCGGGGGGATTATTCCATTGGCATCGTAGGGCCTACAATTACATCGAACTTGATTTGGTGGTTATGCGGGCAGTCAAGCAGGTCGCCTGGAAGTCTTCATTGCCCAAGTAAAAGACTGTTATTTATAAAACTAACGAACAATTGAAAGTAGTTAAGTACAAACTTGACGGACTTTTTAAATTTAAACACATGGAGGCATGGAATCAGTCAAATTGTTTATTTGACCTAATTTCTTATGATATTGTTACAAAATTTTCTTACTCTTTGATCATTTGCTTCTGTAATCTTTGTTTAAAGGATGAAAGTACAAGGTGATGCGTGATATGTTACAAATGGCAGTTGAACTTCAGATAATTTAAGTTTTTTTTTAATATTCCGACACCTGTGTGCTTTAACAACACTTGAGACATGATCAAAAGTATTTCTGCTGCTTGAACCAGTGCCAGTTTGCAAGTATAACTACGATCAAGGACTTAGGTACCATCTACTCAAAATGATGGACAAGGAAAAGCAATAAACAATTTGTTGTTTGACCGTAAGTCAAATAATACTACAGGCTCCTTACATGTTTCAAGATCAAATTGTTTACTTTGATATTTCGTTTGATGATTAAAAATTCATAAATACTTCAAAATTGTGAACGAACAGTGTTCCAGAGGAGAATCGCTGTGCTGCACTAGATGCTGCGCTGAATTAAAAGCTCGACCACCTTGTGCAATCACCATTAAATACTGCTATGGCGTGCTCACCTGCCCGCAATGTGCCCGAACATTTACAAACAAGATTGGCTATATAATATGCGCCATACTCGGGCACACCAGCGACGATTAGAACGGAGTTGAAGTCACCGCGGTCGAAATCGGTCTAGGGGGATAATAAATTACTTACGGTCGGTCTCAATAATCTAACTATCGATAAATTTGGCTACTAGAGGTATATATGTATGTGACATAAGCTCCATATAAAATATGTCAAAATTCTACCTCTAGTAGGCAAATCCATCGATAGGTAGATTATTGAGACCGGCCGTAAAGGACGCTGGAATAACCTTGAGGATATAATATAATAATACTCGTATCTTGGGACAACTCACACAATGCCATGTGATCTCGAACTAGGCAGAGCTTGTAGGTACTATGGCAACCAGAAAAGTGATAAATATAGTAAAGATAAATTACACCCAGGCACAGAATAAACCATCGTGCTCAACACACAAAGTTTTATCCTGGGTGGGGATCGAACCCATGGCCTCTGGCTTAGCAGTCAGGGTCACTAACCACTAGACCAATAGGCCAGTCAATGTATTATTCTTGACGTTTACTATTTATGGATACTACTATGTAACGATACGACACTACTACGTTTAGGTTTTTTGTAAGTAAAAATTCTGCGTTACGAATAAAGGCAATTCTTTTCTTTTAAGCTATTGCATAGCTTCTATCGCGGGCCTTGAGCGCGGGGACCGAATCCAGAAATTCCGTAACGAAAAAACCTCACGCTCCCCACTCCAACGGGCACAGCGGTGATACTTTTTACTTTTGCCATCTATCAATGAATAGCAGAACTTTTGATGATTTTTTTTTTAATTAAAAAAAAGAAACTTTTTTAAAAACTAAAAAAAAAATTTATATTACTAAAGACTTTTCGAACGGGTTGCACCGACTATAGTCACTAGTTAACTCACTAAGAAGCAAGAATTACTTTGATTTATCACCTAATCGTCATAAACAACATTGTTACCAAGGGAATATCGAAATACCTAATAGATATCCCTCAAATTTCACATATTTCGATTATACCACACGATAATCCAGATAGTGAAAATTGATTGCTGTACTTTATTGTTGATTAAGCAACACTGATTTTTTACTGTTACAGTATTTTCATTTTTTAGTGATCCCTGTGCCGCGAAGGTTTGCAATAAGTATTGTTTTTTTAGGGTTCCGTATTCAAAGCTTTTTTCTTTTGAAATTGTTTATTTGTCTCAAAACAGTTACATACAATTTGATATAAATGAGACATCCCCTGTTGGTAATTATAAATACTTGGGTTGGGGCTGTCTCGCTCCTTCCCTTTATATTAACAATATTGAGACTGTTGTTTTTATAGGGGCAAAACGAAATCCTTATAGTTTCGCCGTGTTCGTCCGTCCGTAGCTTAGCTCACAGACTGTTAGAGCTAGAAGGCAGTAATTGGGCATGGATACACATATTACTTACGCCGACAAAGTGAACGAATAAAATCTTGAAAAACATTTTTTTTAGGGTAGGTTACTGTGACGTGAACCTCTTGCTGGCTTTGGGGTGCGCAGCCGGGATTATTGCTCTCGAGGATGAGGAATCAAACAACTTCTTAAGCCCAGAACGATATTATATATTGAATAACTTGTACTATGATTTCTTTACATATTAATTCTTTTCCTTGACCATTCGTCTTGACGCTTGGTCCCATTCTCCCAATTGTTTTTTGATCTTCTTCTTCGTCATTATTTCATAGTTTTGGAACGTCAAGACAAACAGTTCACAATTAATGAGGCTTTATGCGAGTGGCCGGTCGAGTTTCCGACGCACCTGCCACACGCCGCCGCCTTATGAAAAAAAAAAAAAAAAATCTTTACATTTGACTACTAAGTCAATTTTTTTTTTTTTTTATAATATAAAACAACAAATATAAACCTAGCTGTGCATTTACCTATCCTGGCGATATAGATTTTTTTTTTTTAATACCCCCCTTAATCTGTCTCTATGCAAAAGACAACGTGTAACTGTTATACCTAATCTAACAAAATTTATGTCAACAAACACTTTACATAACAGTTATACGATGATGCTGGGCAAAAAACGCCATTAAAAGAAGCACCAGTATCAGATTCATTACCTAGCTAAACTTATGTATAACTAAATTAAATCAATCATTAAACACCAATTGACCCCAGGCAACAAATTGGGTGAAAGTCCTGCTTTGTTGTAACTGGAAGAAAATTCATCTTTAAGTATTAATCTTATATCAGTTAAATAATTGGTCAATCAAGCTATCGGTGACCATCTGATCACATCTATTGATTATTTAGATAAAATAATCACAAACGAACTTCCCAAGTTCGATTGAACCAAATGCAAAACTGTCTGCTTAATCACAGAGTTGTATTTATAATTCAAAACAATAATACACCCGTTTTTGTTTGCCTAGTGCTCTATGGCATCCACATTGTAGGACATTTCTTCGCCGTGTGGTTGTACATGCAAAAACAAACAACATTTTAGAATCAGATCTAAAACCATTAACCATCCCTAAATATACAATTGTTTACACGTCAGACTATTAACAACGTCGCCACTTCTTTTCTGGCATCACCTACTCCTAAAAAAATAATTCTCATCAACTACTCATGTTTATCATGACTTAATTATAACATATGTTCATATAATAAAAATTCTCAACTACATAAAATTAAATACTAAGATATCGATATCTATTCGCATTATTTAACGGGCCTATTGTATCCACTTTTACCTTTTCAAATAACGTGTTTGTAACAATCGGTTGCAACGGCGCCACCCTATTTGACGTTCCACTTCTTGACATACTTTACATGCTTTAATATAATTCTCTATTTTCTTATATGACTTTGGACAGCAGAATCTTGAATTAAATTTTTCTACTGTCTTCATCAAACCTAAATGACCTCCATATAATGGATCATCATGAATCTCACGCATAATTACTGGAAACAGTTCATCCGGAACTACCAGCAATCTTTTTATAACATTATTTTTTGTATTTAATTTATATAACATGCCGTTGTGTATAAAGAATCCTTTATATCTTTGTTTATGTAAGTTTTCATCTATGATTTTATTTCTTAAAGATGAACAAAAATTATCGTTCATTTGAGCCCTTATTACTGGGTCTATTTCTAATTTGCAGATTTGCTCATTATTCTCTGTACATCTCATCCTAAATATTTGTAACCCGTCAGTGACTACGTGATCATCTTGACTTATTAACGGATTTCGACTCACGAACTCCGCATCCGAATCCGAATCCTGTTCTACAACTACTGAAGAGGAACTATCATTACAGGAAGGACGAATGCTACCAACATTCACTAACTCACTCACTTGTTGACGACTGATCTCACTCTGTTTAAGTGAGACCCGATATGAAGGTTTTTTCACAGGAACCTCGTTCGAAGTTTTTATTTTAATTGGGTTATTTCGGCACCCACCTGGCCTAACCTTACCAAATGAGAATTGTGGCTTGTATTCTTCCACTAAGTCATGTAATTTATTATTATCACCTGTACTCAGATTTTTATTAATATTCATTTTATCTTTTGACACATTTAAATCAGGAAGAATACAAGTGTCATTCTTATTTGACTCACAAATATTACTAACAAATAAATGATTATGTTTAAAAATATTAACAGACATTACTTCCTGTGTATCGATAACAGAAACTTTGCCTGGTCTAGCAACAAAACATATTTCATTGTAGTTTCTCAATGTTATTTTATTATTCACAAAATCTAGGGATGCCCCATTTTTGATTAAGAAATCTTGCCCCAAAATCACTGGCCAACTGACATCTATTACCACATAAAAAAGTGTGTTATACACCACATTATTAATTATAACGTTGATATATGTTTTGCCTGCGACTGGTATAATCTTACCATCGGCCATTTTTAAATTAATATTATCACATATATCTAAGGTTACTTTGTTCATTAACGCTACTTTCTTCGATAGCAAGGACACTGAAGCCCCACTATCTAATAAAGCAGGAATAGCACCCGAACTTAATTCTACTAAAATGACTGGTTCGGACTGACCATAATTATTCTTCTTGACGTCTTCTATGTTTGAGCGCCGCTGCGTACTCATTGCTGCGACGTGATGCTCGCCTACTCTCGTTGTCGACGACGCTGCATCACCAGCTGATTGAACCGGCATCGGCAGAGGTTCTCTGCTCCTTAAAAAGTACTGGCGGGGATTTGACTCCCGCCTTGGTGTTAACGAACCGCTTGGTGAATCATTGGGCGGAACCCGAGACAACGGGGACCGGTATTTACTATACGGAGTTGATTGATTGCTCCGAAATGGACTATTGGTCGGTCTGTTGGAGTCTCCTTGCTGCCCAGACCTCACTGCTACCGCATTCTCAACCTTAACCTTAAGATTGATTTCCCTTTCAGCCTCTTTATCATATACTGAATGTAATTGTAAAACTGTGGCCTTTAAAATATTTTTATCAGCACATACAACTGCAGCGAGCTTTGATTTGTAGAAACTATTACATTTCTTTGGAAAGCTCCTTACGAACGTATTGTCGTCAATTTTTCCCTTTTTGGCTATATTTGAAAGTTCGTAGTAAAATGAAACAATATTCTCCTCTGGCGCCTGTATCCTTTCATAGAATTTTTCCGTATAATTAGTACGGTTTGGGAATTCTGCTTTTAATGCAGTGATGAAGCTCTCGAAGCTATCACAATCTTCTATGATTGCTTTATATAGGTGTAGCGCTGGTCCAGCCAGATACGCCGCCACAAATAATTTTTTTCTTCATCCGAAGTGATTTTATTAATCACACAGATGATCTGGAATTGGTTGATAAAATCATCTACGGACTCATACAATCCCGTGAATGCACTCATTTTTAATTAACTTTACATAGAAATACGACTTAGCTCTTTAAATGACTTCCTCTGAAGAGTTCGGCGCCTCCACCATGTGACGTGAACCTCTTGCTGGCTTTGGGGTGCGCAGCCGGGATTATTGCTCTCGAGGATGAGGAATCAAACAACTTCTTAAGCCCAGAACGATATTATATATTGAATAACTTGTACTATGATTTCTTTACATATTAATTCTTTTCCTTGACCATTCGTCTTGACGCTTGGTCCCATTCTCCCAATTGTTTTTCGATCTTCTTCTTCGTCATTATTTCATAGTTTTGGAACGTCAAGACAAACAGTTCACAATTAATGAGGCTTTATGCGAGTGGCCGGTCGAGTTTCCGACACCTCCCCTATATGTAAAGTGGGGATGTTTTTTTTTCTCATATATCGTGTGAGATATCATTAGATAGGTCTTTTAAAAACGTTTAGGGGTTGTAAAGCCTATTTTTAGATTTAGGGATTCGTTTGCGAAATATTAAGCGATTCTTATTCTTAAGCTGTACTATTCGGATTTTCTTGTAGTTCAGTCTAACTTTATATTAGGTAAGTATATCTGATTGGAGCAGGCGCCATTTGACGGAAATCCATTTTAAATTATTAAGGAGGGAACCCACTTATCACCTCCGACTCAACTGAAGCAGTCAGGGAATACAGCCCATACTAGAACCGAAATAGATTGACAGACTGACGCAATGGGACTGCATACAACTGCTGCGCAAGAAATTGCAGTATTCAAAAAGTTTAAGAACTGTTTTTACCCGACTGTCAAGAAGGGTTTTGTTTTTCGCGCGTATCTTGTATGTAAGTATGTATGTATGTATGTATGTAATATTCTTTATTACCTTATATCTCACAATCCACTGAACGGATTTATAAAATTAAGATGTGATGTTAGATTTGTCTTGATTGCCCAAGTGTTCTTAGATATGTGACGTTTGAAAAAAACAAACATGGCGGCTGTGAGATGTCAAAATAAAGAGGTGTGAAAAAAAGTTGTTTTGAATACTGCAATATGGGTATCATATTAAGGGCTCATCTTAAGCGTTTCAAAAAGGTATAACATGATTACAACCATTCTTTTTTTCAATTTTCAATACTTGACAATAGCTGTGATAAAAGTTAGTTGTTACATTGGTTACGTCCTACAACCACTAAAAAGTATTAAATAAAAATATAAATTATAAAAATAAAAAAAACCCGCCTGCACAAAAAAGATGGAAACAAGATCCCCTACATAATTATATAATTTCATGCAGTCGAAGGCACTTTACTAAGTTCATCGATCTTCAATAATGCCTCCGACTGCATGAATCTTGTTTCCATGTTTTTTGTGCAGGCGGGTTTTTTTTATTTTTATAATTTATATTATTATTAGTATCTAGTAATAAAAAAAATGTTATCCGAGTTTAATCAGAACCGGTTTTCATGCAAAACACTTATAAAAACAGACGAAAACACGTCGAGATAGTGGGATAATGGACTGAGTGTCACAATTTGCATTGTTTTCGTGTAAAATTGATTGATGTATCTAATACAACTCGACAATGATAAGGCATTGTGGTTTCTAGCACTTTCTTTGTTACCAAGGGTTTAACATAACGGTACAAGATTTATTGATATCTCAAAGCTAAAGTGTGCCACATTAAAAAACCCAAAACGTGAGATAAGAAGCTGTTTATCTTAAAATATCTGAACAAATGTTCATCCAACAGAGTGAAGAACTATGACGATTAAACCAGCTTCACAATTTAAAAAAAACCTCATTAAAATCAGTCCAGACGTTTAAGGTCTGCGATGACACGGTCCGGCACACAGATACGCAAGTTATACTTATAAATAAACCTTTATTATCCCTGTTTTAGCATGAGGGGTTAATACTGAGGTGCATAGAGTATCAAAATTATTTTATATTTCAGCAGTGGAATAGGCCTTTGGTGGGCTTGAACCCAGATAGGGTCGTTGTAACACTACTCACATGAATCGAATGCCCTTTTTTTAGGGCTTCAACAACAAATTCTGTAGCCGAACATACCTTCAGAATTTTTTGTTGAAGACCTAATAAAAGCGTAGTTAGCGTACCACTGGTCAGTTCCCTTACTCGTCATTTTGCTAATTCACCAGTTTACTCATTAGGCTGTTTCTGAATTCACTAAGTTGTCAATTTCCCTATTGGTATTCTGGTTCGCAAGTTTCCTTCCTTTTTCCCTGACCCTCTCGAGTATAGGTTTTAGTTCATTTAATGATTTATCACGCAAGAACTCAGATCATTTTTGGGGAGGGGAGGACTTGAGCGCACTAGCCCCCCTCCCTGGATCCTCCACTGCTGATGATGATGGTTAAGAACCTTGCTTAACCTTGTTTTATTTAACTGTATTACAACTACCGCTCTCACCAACCCATAAGATTGCAGTGTGGCAATTATTACATTAAGGACACATGATTGTTATTATTGCAATCCATGGATATTACAGCAATCTATGCCAGTTCAATAGCCACTATTACAGTAACTGTTTATGGAACGTAGTGATTAATAATATTAACAATCGTATTATGTAAGATTAATAGATTAATATCTAAAGGAGTGTGATTAATATCTTTGTATTAAGTTACTCGTAGATTACACAAACTAAAGATGGATTGACGCAAATTGAAGCTGTAGTCACAATGTACCCACGATTTATTTTGTAGCCTAGCTTATTCTATGATTTGGTTATCTTTTCTTAAATTTTGACATGTTGACAAATTACACGTTAAGTATCTATGAATGAACTTCTATATGTATATAAGTGACACCTGCCAATATAATATATCCAAAATCCGTACAGCCGTTCTGGAGATTAACTTGATTATTAAAAATAAAAATTTAATCATAAAAAACCGCCTGTAAAAAGACGGAAACACTTCACATTTAATATCATGCAGTCGGAGGCATTCATGAATCCTGTTGAACTTAAAAATTGTGCCTACGACTGCATGATAATAAATGTGAAGGGTATCTTGTTTCCGTCTTTTTACAGGCGGGTTTTTTAATTTCATTTTTTTTTTATTTACATTCTTTTATTTTAGCATTTCTTATTTCAAATTACGTTTAAATAATATAAAATATACATATTGGTTATCAGCTTTAAAAATCCTTTATTTTGATATCCCACTCGATAGGTTTTGAAGTTTTTTTTAAACATAAGTTAATGTTGGCGCCAAAATTACGTCATTAATTTTTTTTTACTTTTAAAGTACCCAGTGTCACTCTCACAATTAAGACGAATCTAACCACACCTCTTAAGCTAAAATCCACCATATGTTTTTGAAAAAAATGTATTTCACAACAAAAACAAAAATGCGACGTGGCAAATTTAACAAAGATGTAAAAGTGTTATTGTGAAGTCTGTTAAAAAACTCGAACAAAACATATAATATACCTATACTATTGAGTAATAGTATCAATCAATTCGACGCATCCAATGTTTAATACATGACATGATAACGATAAAACTCTGACGTCACACATTGTTTTTACGTGAAAACAATCAAATGAAATAACAATGGTTATGAATGATAACAGGTGCGAGGGAAAAGCGTTATATCAAACTTTTGACAGTTCCTAATCCGGTAATCCGATTATAAAATGTATCTTCTGTGTTTTGAATGAAAATGTCAGCTTAGTTGTTTCTAACCGATTGTGGTTACAATGGTCAATCTCTACGGAGACAAGACATCTAGGTACGCAGGAGGTCTCTCATCACTACATAGTATAAAACAAAGTCGCTTTCTCTGTCCCTATATCCCTATGTATGCTTAAATCTTTAAAACTACGCAACGGATTTTGATGCGGTTTTTTTTAATAGATAGAGTAATTGAAGAGGAAGGTTTATACATAAAATAACATCCATATATTTTATACCCGAGCGAAGCCGGAGCGGGCCGCTAGTTATTGTATTTAATATCGTAGTCAGATCATAAAATGGCCGACCATGAAAATGACATTTTATAATATTGAGTACCTAGTACTCATTATAGAATTTTATAAGCTACGGGTCTTAATCGCGTAAATATTTTATTTTAAAACTAAATACCTTTGTTTATTGCCCGACGACGTTTCGACCGTATTGCAACGGCCGTGGTCACGGGTAGACTGATTCTGCTCAGCGTCGCCTCCGAGAAGTGCGGGTTTCGGAAACTACCCTCGCTTTATTTTTATCACTCACTATTACGGTACACATCTTAATGAGGTTAGTAATTTTAGTTAGAAACACCGACATTTCATGGAATGTTCAGTTTTATAATCTGGCTACGAAATATACATGTACATATATACGCTGCAAAAACAGGTGCACTTCTATTTAGTCACTTTCATAGTCCGATGGGACAATTTCAGAGAGAGATAGGGCACAGGACCTATAAAATAACGTGCTCTTTAAAGCAAGAAGGGCTGTCACATTCTGGGGGTCAACTCACATTCCAATAGCGATGTTATTAATGGAAAAGTATTGTAGTATAGAATTTGACCTTTGCGGTGGAGACCATAGACATTTTTTTTATTTTTTTACAATTAGAACGGCGTTAGCGAATTCGCCACGGAACGAATGTAACTTGTCTATGACCGCCGGCAGTAGTAAATCGCTTTCATAGTTCAAATCAGAGATATTCCGATAATTTCTACCACTTAGTAATGTATGTATTGCTGATTTCTTACTTACCACTGACTTTACACAAGGAGTCGCAAATCCTATACCTACAAAAATAACCATACCTATTGCTTTTGGAGCGAAGTTCCTTATCGCGCGTTGCGAAAGGGGGCTTGACGGAAAAAATTAAGACCAAAAGTTGTAAAGACACTTTTTGCTTTAGTGTAAGCCGTGCGGCGTGCGCGTTTTTCTCTGTCTGTCTCTCTTTCTCACATAGAAAGCAAGCCAGTTATTTTCGTTTCGTCTTTCTATTTCGCATTGAACAGTGTGGTGTCGAGACGATTATAAAAAAAAAAAAAAATTTACAATTCCTTCACTAATTAATCGAAAGGAACATCGTTCCATCAGGGTGTCCCTTAACACCTCTCAAGTTTTTTTTTTGTCGGTGTTCAGAGCTTAAAGAGCTCATTGATTGATAGCATTCATAGGTGTCCAATAACTATAAACTAGATGATAATAAAGAAATCAATGAGCGGCGTACGTCTGTAAGTCATTAACTTCAATAATGCGAGGTCGCCTGCGCTGCCACCGGGCGCGGGCGCAGTCCTCGCAGTATGGAACGTGCGGATTTTTTATTAATTCTATCGCATGTACTTCCTACTGCAATGAATGAACAGAATTGTATTACTTTGTTGAATAATAGAACTGAAAACGGAAGCCGAATCAAGTACAAGTATAAAATAATTATGTAAGTACATTCAAAGTATAAAGTCTTTATTTGCATAAAATAGAATGGTACAGGATGTAGGTACTTTTACTAAATAATTTTTAATTTAAGAGCAAATGATTGTGAGGGTATCTCTCGGATTCAAGAGAGGGGTTTGAAAGGGCTCAAAAATATAACTACGTATGGGTATTTATTCTTCATAAAAACTAACATCAATGTGAATACTGAACGAGTTTTTACAAAACTTTCCATTAATAAAGCGTAAACCTACATTAGAATAGTACGATGCATTTTATTACGATATTTTGTGAGCGTCATTATTGGTCTTGGGTTTCAAAACTACATATATACAAATGCAGTACCTTTTTGCAACTATTTGCTACTTACGCTCTAAATTTTGCAACCTCAATATATCTATACTAATATTATTAAGGGGAAGAGTTTGTTTGTTTGTTTAAACGCGCTAATCTCAGAAACTACTGGTCCGATTTGAAAAAATCTTTTTTTGTTGGATAGCCCATTTATCGAGGAAGGCTATAGGCTATATAACATCGCGCTACGACTAATAGGAGCAGAGTAGCGACGGGAAATGTTTCAAAAACGGGGAAAATTTATGCATACGAAGTTGCGCGGGACTACTAGTATTAAATAATTAAACAAACTACGTGGTCCCGCCATCACAATATTGAACTTCCTAAACGAGTGGAGCATCGGGCGGTGACTAAGCAGATCCCCTAGAAAGTAGGATAAACTCTGATCGAATAGAATGACGTCGTTGCGCGCGCAAAACCGTGAATATGAAAGTTTGAGATTCGCGGTTTTGCACGCGCAACAATGTCAATCTGACGATCACAGCTTACGCTACTTGTCTAGGGACTCTGGTTCATTTCACTTTACTTGTTGTCACCCAAGTAACCAAATTAGAATTTATGGTGTCCTTATTTCACTTAATAAAAATAAAATACACTATCAACGCCACTCTTTTGTAACTCATGCGCTTTTAATCAAGACTGATGTACACGTGCTCGTAAAGGACCAGATTTCGCAAGAACAACTACATCACGCGCTTGCGCGACACTCACATATATGCACCTATATATTAAACATACATACAGAGTACATTTTATATTGATGACGTCACTTTACGATTGTTACTGGTTTTAAGGACCGTAATGCGTACGTTATAACGTCACAAGATTTATCAAACTAGTGTTACGTCACAATTTTGGAATTCGCTTTTTTGCTATGCGTTGGATTTTACACCACGGGAGGTGATTCAGCGTCCCCCCCCCAAACCAATCCAAAATCATGAGTTCCTCTGGGATCAATGTCCCCACCAATGGACCCGCAACTGATTATATAGTTGTTTCCATTGCTTTCAATACATTAACCTCAACTTTTTTGGGTTCCGCAGTAAACAAGAAACCCTGATAGTTTCGCTATATTTTTTGACTGCCTCACGGAGTGTATCCGACTGCTACGCATGAGGTCGTGGGTTCGATTCCCACACGGGACATCACTTTGTATGAACCACAAATTGTTGTTCCGAGTCTGGATGTACTTTGTGTCCGTCACTTGTTTGTAAAGTCCCCCGCGACACAGGGCTTGTACCCTACAGCGGGAGACGTCTTATAAAAAAAAAATACTAGAATGCTGTATTAGCATAAATAAACCTAAGTACATATCAGTGACGCCGATAAAATGATCAAATAAAATCTTTAAAATAACAAAAAAAAACCTATCTATCTTAAACATAACCTAGATTTATCATCGACATCATTACGGCCAAGTTCAATTCAATCAATTATTACCGCTCGTTGTTACAATAATGAAAGTTATTGATGTTGTGATCATTCATATTTCTATTGTATTGCCTTATTAAAATTCATAAGAAGAAAGACATTTTTTATACTAATTATGACTAGACCTTGAATGATACAGTCTACCTACGCGCGTGATCACTGAAAATACTTGACAAAGACTTTAATACATTTTATTTTTACAAAGGAATTGTCTCAATACTAATATTAAAAAGCTGAAGAGTTTTTTGTTTGTTTGAACTCGATAATCTCAGAACCTACTGGTACGAATTGAAAAATGATTTTATTGTTGGATAGCCCATTTATCAAGGAAGGCTATAGGTTAAATAACATGACGCTACGACCAATAGAAGCGGAGCAGCAATTAAAAATAGTGCAAAAACGGGGAAAAATTACACACACGAAGTTGCGGGGGTCAGCTAGTTATAATAATAATGGTCTCCTAACCAATGTCGGTTACGGCGACCAATCTCATTATAGTCCAATGGTCGCAATTGCAGAGAGATTAGGCGCAAGACCGAAGGCTTAATGTGCTTTCCGAGGCACGACGGGGTGTAACAATGTTCGTAAACGGTCACCCATCTAGGTTATCATGGACCGACCGTGGTAACGTTGCTTAACCTCGCAAATATCTCGATCTGCTGGTTATCTATTAACAGTTTAACTATTTATGAATGAATTGAGATGAGATGAGATCGGCTGGCAGGAGCTGGATGCGAGAAGCCGAAGATAGAACAAAGTGGCGTGCAGTTGGAGAGGCCTATGTCCAGCAGTGGACTGCGATAGGCTGATGATGATGATGATGATGATGATGATGAGATGAGAATGGATATTTTTTACTATCAACGCAAAAACTCTTGAACTGATTTGCCGAAATTTTACGGTCATAACTTTTTGTCATATTATCTGATAATAGCGCAGATAGAGCCGCGGATAAAATTTGGAAATATATTCTCAATTTTCTATTAATATCTATACTAATATTATAAAGCTGAAGAGTTTGTTTGTTTGTTTCAACGCGATAATCTCAGGAACTGCTGATCCGAATTGAAAAATTATTTTACTATTGGATAGCCCATTTATCGAGGAAGGCTATAAGCTATATAACATCACGCTACCACCAATAGGAGCGGAGCATCAATGAAAAATGTTGCAAATACGGGGAAAATTTACGCATACGAAGTTGCGCGGGTCAGCTAGTATCTAATAAACATTTATTCATCATATCAACCCATATGGTCTTCCACTGCTGGGCACGAGTCTCTCCAGTAGAACCTATGTATTATAGATCCTAGGGGTAATTGCCATAATCGCCACGCCTAGCTAGCGGGTTGGCGATCGCAGTAAGGCTTTAAAGTACGCAGAAGACGCTGCTGCCCGTCCTCCGGTGTGATATCCCTTAGTCGCCTTGACGACATCCACAGGAAGAGATGGGTTGGTACTATTCTTAAGCCGGTACCAAATATATCCCTATCATACTAATATTATAAAGGCGAAAGTTTGTGAGTATGTGAGTGTGTATGTTTGTTACTTCTTCACGTCTAAACGGCTGGAGCGATTTTAATAAAATTTGGTATGGAGTTAGCTGACACCCTGGATTAACACATAGGCTAATAAACCGCGGGTAACACCGCGGGGCACAGCTAGTTGATATATATATGTGAATGTTAATTTGTTTGTTACGCTTTCACGCGAAAACTACTCAACCGATCATCATGAAACTTTGTACACATATTCTTGGAGGTATTAGAAGTAACATAGGATTATAAAAAAAGAGAAAAATTTACGCAGACGAAGTTGCGCGGGACATCTAGTATTACATAAATTCATTATACATAAGTTTTATTTTAATTACTTTAGAAGCGCATAAAAGAGGAGTAGCGCGGTATTTTATGTTATTAAGGAAATTACAGCTACAGTACAACTAAATTTAAAAATAGGTAATGTTTGTAAAGTCGGGAAGTAAATCAACTAAAGATGTTTGACCATAAAATATCTACGCGATTATTTAATAAAATTGTATAATATGTTTTTAAAAATGTATTTTTGTCATAAAACATTTTACTAGAAGGTAAACATTTCTAAGTAAGTAGATACTTAAAAAATGTTTATTGTGAAGATTCACAATGGTGATGAATTAACAATTGTAACTTAGGTACTGTAGGGTATTTGAATGGGAAAAACACGTACCAAAAGTGGCCCACGGCCTTGATTGCGTGGAAATTTTGGAAAACCAATTTATTCAATGGGAACCACACATTTTAATTTTAAAAAAATATATACATTCTGCTACCTAGGTATATGCCATTTCATTTAAATCCGTTTTGGCGTGATAGAATAACAATCACCCATCTATCCATCCATCCATCCATCCATCCAAACTTTCGCATTTATATACAACGTTATTCTTGGTATAGAGCAAACCTGAAAATAGTTTGCTCAGAATCAGTAACGCAATCCATTGGAGTAGTTTTTAGACCATGTTGTATTTTGCATTAATTAATTAATCAATCATTAATTATTTAAATTTTCAATACTACAGGACGCTATGAGCACGATAGCGCGAAGAACACAAGACAACTTTAATGGCAAATAACTCTGCAAGTTTTCAATATTTTCATTTTCTTTTTTTATGTGATTTCTTGAATTAAAATCTGGTTGCCCCCAACCAGATTTTTACTTCAAGAAATCACATAAAAAAAGAAAATGCAATGTCTGAGCAATGTTGCAAAAAAATAACCCTGTAGGTATATTGTAGGTATATTTTCAAGAAATTAAATCCTCGCACACTCAAACGATAAGCGATTAAAAAAGTTCTTAAACAATTTAAATCTTGTTGGGGTGTCTAAGCTTTGCACTATACAAAAAACAACCTTGTATGTAGATATATTAGTAGGTATATATTGATAAGCGATTAAAAAAGTTCTTAAACAATTTAAATCTTGTTGGGGTATCTAAGCTTTGCACTATACAAAAAACAACCTTGTATGTAGATATATTAGTAGGTATATATTGATAAGCGATTAAAAAAGTTCTTAAACAATTTAAATCTTGTTGGGGTGTCTGAGCTTTGCACTATACAAAAAACAACCTTGTATGTAGATATATTAGTAGGTATATATTGATAAGCGATTAAAAAAGTTCTTAAACAATTTAAATCTTGTTGGGGTGTCTGAGCTTTGCACTATACAAAAAACAACCTTGTATGTAGATATATTAGTAGGTATATATTGATAAGCGATTAAAAAAGTTCTTAAACAATTTAAATCTTGTTGGGGTGTCTAAGCTTTGCACTATACAAAAAACAACCTTGTATGTAGATATATTAGTAGGTATATATTGATAAGCGATTAAAAAAGTTCTTAAACAATTTAAATCTTGTTGGGGTGTCTAAGCTTTGCACTATACAAAAAACAACCTTGTATGTAGATATATTAGTAGGTATATATTGATAAGCGATTAAAAAAGTTCTTAAACAATTTAAATCTTGTTGGGGTGTCTGAGCTTTGCACTATACAAAAAACAACCTTGTATGTAGATATATTAGTAGGTATATATTGATAAGCGATTAAAAAAGTTCTTAAACAATTTAAATCGTTTACAAAATATTTATTTCGTTACTATTCACCTTAAAGTGATAGTGACAAGGTGAAGACAAGAGACAATCTAAAATTTATGTTCCAGTATTCCGCCGATAAACAAAATTTGAATACTAATTTTAATTTGAATGGCATAAATTACATTTTGCACCGTGAAGGTTCTTTGTGTTTTGTATGTTAATAATTTGGTGCGTACTAATGAGACTAATATGTTATGAATAATTACGATAGTTATAATAGACAAAGAATTCTAGGAAATAATCCAAAAGTCGATGTGAAGAAAATACCTATATGAATTAAGTATATTGTAGGTACTGGGCCGGACTACGGAAGGGAATAAATAAGCTAATAATAATATCTTGGGACAACTCACACAACGCTATCTGATGCCAAACTAAGCAGAGCTTGTACTATGGAAACCAGACAACTGATAAACATACCTACCTATATATTTCTAAATATGTACATACATATTATAGACTAGCCGACCCGCGTAACTTCGTATGCGTTAATTTTCCCCGTTTTTGCAACATTTTTCATTGCTGCTCCGCTTCTATTGATCATAACGTGATCTCGCGCATCTTCGAATGCGTTAATTTTCCCCGTTTTTGCAACATTTTTCATTGCTGCTCCGCTTCTATTGATCATAACGTGATGTTATATAGCCTATAGCCTTCCTCGATAAATGGGCTACGCAACAAAAATAAATTCAATTCGGACCCGTAATTCCTGAGATTGAAGCGTTCAAACAAACAAACAAACTCTTCAGCTTTATAATATTAGTATAGATAAATAACACCCAGACACATAATAAACCATCGTGCTCATCACACAAAGTTTTATCCTCGGTGGGGATCGAACCCACGAACTCTTGCATAGCAGTCGGATACACTATCACCGCGCCACATAGGCAGTCTAATCTATACTAATATTATAAAGCGGAAGAGTTTGTTTGTTTGCTTTGTTTGTTTGTTTAAACGCGCTAATCTCAGGAACTACTGGTCCAATTTGTTGGATAGCCCATTTATCGAGGAAGGCTATAGACTATATAACATCGCGCTACGACTAATAGGAGCGGAGTAGCGACGAGAAATGTTGCAAAAACGGGGAAAATTTACGCATACGAAGTTGCGCGCACAGCTAGTGTAAGCTAAATACAGAGGTTGATTTGCTCTACGGCACAATAGGCCTAATTTTGGGATCGATCTCAAATACGCTTGCGTCAAGTATACGTCTCGAGAACGCACTATCGATAGTCTAGTACGGTGCGAAAGCATTTTTAAGATCGATCCCAAAGTTACAAGAATACGAACATGGCAGTTTTAATCGAAACTTAACTGCAACTGCACTGCTTTAAAAACGTGATTATTAATATTAACCCGCTGATTTATGGCTATTGTGCCACAAGCCTATTCAATCACCGACGGCTTAACATAATACACTCTAAAAACCGAAGAAATGTGTTATTTTCAAAAACGATTACCTATATCTATTAACCACCAGTGGTATCGTTACCTGACCTTGCTATAACTCTATCGCCTCGGTCGCCATTGAGCCAAGAAACTCTATAAAATGTGTTTATAATTAAAAAGCCCAATTCAAAGGCAAAACTATCAAACTGAATAATCTATAATAACTTTTATTACAATAATTATCTGATGTATGATTAAATTAAATTTAAACAATACTAGGAAGACATCAATAAAATGGCTCTTAATATTTAGGTATCAACTGTCTTATAACTTATAATACGAGAGAGTTGTTTATTCAGAAATGAGGAAGTGTAATGATTGATATATCTTCGAGAATATACCATATACCTACATTTACTTATTATTAATTAGGCTCTGTCTCCTTTTATTTCCACTTAAATTCAAATTTCTGTTTTCGTTTTATTTTGTGCTGTTTAACAGTACTGTATGGGACAGCTATATGGGGATGGAATGGAAACACTCGATAGCGTTGAAAGGCACACCGCCGTATTTATTGGTTACAAAACAATGAATAATGGTGGGCGGTTAGGCTGTAACGGGGCTGTACCTATGGTCGATGCTTGAACTCGAAGTCCTGGTGTTCCCGTCGCGTAAATCCCCTCGGCCCGTACAGAGGGATTGCTTCTTTTGTTTCGCTTTGTTTTCTAGGGTTTCTTCGTTTTTTTCTATTTTAACAGTATTAATAAGGCCATAAGGAATAAAATTAATGATGTTTTACAAAACAATTTTAGTCGATTCTAGTTTACATTACATATTCTATTTCAAGCTGATGGCTAACGTACTGATATTAAATAGTGATTTTTACTATACTAATAACTTCCCACTCTTGCTTCTTTATATTACACCAAAAAACTTCGTAATATTAAAAAAAACATACAAATTAATCTTTCACCACCTACTTTTTTCATGCAATCATTTACCACAAATCTGAAATTTAAGTTTCTTTGTTTAGTTGAGGGCTAAAACCAATGTTTTACTTCAATAAAATAGTCTGTAGGTGGTTAAAGTCGTAACTCCAAAAACAATTAGTAGTTGATTTAGGAATAATTTATTAAATGTTTTCCAAAACTAATATTATCTACAAGTTATTATGTGTTATGTAAAGAAGCCACGAGCGGGTGGTTATTAGTATGTTAAAAAGAACTTTAAAAGAACTTACGGAGAACGGTTAAATACAACGTATACCTTTTTACATACACCTTGGAAAAAAATAGTGAATCAGCGAAGGTCGAGCTAAGAACATCCGTCCACCAGCATCATTATTTACAAACAATAAAAGGTTATATAAATTACTAAAATTATGAATAATTTTCGATAATTATTAATAATTACCGAAATTCGAAGTTAAAGTGAGAAATTTATGTGATACATTTAGTTGTATTAGCTGCCTTTTTATTTATTTTATTTTTAGCCTTTTTGTTATGATTGATTATTTATGGTGTGTTTAGACATTATGAATAATGATGATGACTAAACTGTTAAGTTCGTATAAGTCAGTATTTTTATCACCTAGATCTTAACAATCGCATCTTCTCCGGCGCTACGGGAAGTCCAGCCCTTACGGAACAAAACACCTTAGCAGCCTCGGCTTGCTTGTTGCCTTCGGCGACCAACCTGGGCCGCCCGCTGCGACTGGCACGGTGCCGGCGCTTTGTTACAGCGGGCAGAGACTGGCCTCTCTCCGCGCCTCCAATTTTTAAAAACACCCTTGGGGTGTCACAAACAAGTACCGCGTGACGTCGGGGTGGACTAACTCGGTTCTGTATTTTTTTGACCCTGATTTATGTCAGGTACATACTCGTAAACTAAGTTAAGGTAAGTACTGCGGCATTAAAAGCAAAACAAAACCTGCTGGAAAAACAATTTGAGTCATATTTCACTACTTTTACCGAAGATAATAGAAAATATTAATAATAACCGTAAAAAGTGATAAATTTCAATGATAATCACACTAATATGAGTGTGTATGTTTGTTACTTCTTCACGTCTAAACGGCTGGAGCGATTTGAATAAAATTCTGTATGGAGTTAGCTGACACCCTGGATTACTGTGACCTAGACCTAGGACCTAGGCTAATAAATCGCGGGTAGCACCGCAGGGCACAGCTAGTTATTAATAATGCTTGAAAATTATTAACGATTTCAATTAATCACTCTTATCGTAACATATTTCGAGTATGGGACGTACGCAGTTTTTGGAATTTGGCGAGCTGCACGAGTGAGCGCCTAAGGAGAAAGCCATTTTTATATGCTTCAATCATGATCAAGATTAGTTATCGCCGTTGTTTGTTTTTTCATCAAATATATTTTTATAATTTACAAGTAAAATTGATGTAAAAACTATTTATTCTACTAGATCAATTTATAAGAAACACACTACTATTAACCTCCCGCTCTTGGCTTCTTTACATTACTCCAAAAAACTTCGTAATATAATTTTGTAAAAAAATACAAATATTAAAAATTATACTTTTGTCACACAACCATTGACCACACATCTGCTCTCATTGGTTTTACTTCAGGGTCTCTACCCTGGAGTAAAATCGTTTCTTTGTCAGATTGAGGGCCTAAACCTCACAATAAACAATGATTTTACTCCAGTAAAATAGTCTGTAGTTGTTTAAGGTCAAAACTCCAAAAACAAGTGGTAGGTGATTATGGGTTAATTTATTAAATATTTTCCAAAACTGATATTACAAAGTTATTTAGTGTGATATAAAGAAGTCCCGAACGGGAGGTTATTAATATAATAAAAATCATACTGTATAACAATATTTTCAAAAAATATATGTCCAAAGCCGAATGATTCAGTTATAAACAAAGAAAGACAAAGGAATCGTTTGTTTATCTTTGTTCTCCGCCGTTCGCACTCACAAGTATAAAAAACAGTTGATTTTTACACAAAAGTATGTAGTTTTAATTTGATTTTATAACATAATTTCAAAGATGCGGGATCCCACGTGATCCCGCGCGTGATTAAGTAATCCCGCATATCAATCCCGCGGGATTGAATGAGGTCTAAACGTGACGTCACACGCCTGTATTTCGTACAAACTTGTACGGAGCGAGTAATTTTACATTTCTTAAAAAGAGGCTTATTTGACTTCGGTCAAATACCCTATTACGAGTACATTATCCAAAGTACGACTCTGTTCTTATCATTATAATATCTGTTGTTAATTTGTCATAAAGATCAATTACACCACAATACTGCGTGGTATTGCCCAATACTAATCGCGTGAGCAGTCACGTGTACACTCAACAAACTCTGCGGAACAGTTGGGTAACAAATTCAAGAACAATACTCTCAACTTTTGTTCCGAAGCTTAGTTCTGCAACTATGTGGAAATTGACTTGTAGAATCCGTTTTTTTTTTGTTGATTGTTGCGTTAAATTATTTGTAAATATTAGAGTTATGGTACCAGCATGTTTTATAAAGTACACCTACATACAAATAGACGAAGAAGAGATAGAGAGAGAAAATAATAATATAGCCATCCAGTAATCAATAAAATGCATTCAAAATCAATACTGACATAACATTGTTTCATTCAGGTTTGAATGTTTGAATGCATTCCATTCAAATCTGTTCAGGGAAGCTCGATGAATTGGAAAAGGATAGTGCTTGATGAGTCCACATCTTACTTATAAAATGTTTTTTTTATATTTTTTAAAATCTAAATCCGGGGAGACCAACCAAGAAATACTCGTAATACTGTCGAAACGGTATACCTACGCCTGGTCTCTCTCCGATCAACTTTCCTTAGGGTTTATTCTGGAAAAATTGCTTACAGGTTCTAAATTATTTTTTATTGTTAACTGCAAAAGAAGACTTTCTAGCCCTAAATTATTTACAAAGCTGTGAAAAAAATTAAAGGAATATTATTCCTTTAATAAAAGCAATAGGATTTGATTTGATTTCAGTCCTATATTTATATTGAAGGTACCTGTCCCACCAAACGGCGAGAAAGCGAGTAGCGAGTAGCGATTTTATCGCTCAAGAATTATTTCTTGATATACAATAGATGAATAGGCATTGTAGATCTCGTCCGTGTATACAAAAGACATGCAGTATAGAGCGAGTTCAAGCCGGCAATGTGAATAGTCAACGATCAACGATTAATATCTGCATCTCTTTTGTTTACACGTTTTAATATACATAAGTATGCATAGGCGGATCCAGAAGGAGGGAGGGGGGCATGGGGGTACGTGACACCCCAGACGGTTGTTTTGTGTAATGAATTTCTTGTATTGCATTGAATTTGTTTGCTCGATTGCCTCTTGTTTCCCCAGAACGTTTTGTTTTGGGGAACCCCCCCCCCCTTTGTCTTGCGTGCACTCATACTTGGACGGTGTCAAGTGAAACTAAATGCACCGCCCTCCTCCGTAGAGCGCCTCTAGTGCCCCTCCAGAATTAACTCCTGGATCCACCTAAGTATGTACGTTTCTTGAGCGATTAAATCGCTACTCGTTTTGGCGATAAAATCGCTACCCGCTGGTGGGACAGGAACCTTAATCAAAAAAAATAACAAAATTATAAATTACCCTTACTAGTCATTGATTTTAGCCGACTAATAGTAAAATACTCGGCATATCTCTAATTATTACGTGTACATTATGCATTAATTTTCCTTGTTTACATTTTAATTTGTGTCCCAATACGTAATAGGAGGCGTTGCATTTACTATGAAATGGGCGTCTGGCATATCGTGTTGCAATCCGGTATTTGATAATATCTACTACGTTTGTCGTAGTCATCTAAGATCGGCTTACAAAAATCAGAATACGTTGCGTAATATTTTTAATAATCTGGAAAAAATTGTTGTTGATTTTGGTATTTTTAAAAATATTATATTACGTTATGTAACAGGATTCTTGGTCGAGGTTTTAGCGTGATATTTATTGCGTTTATTACAGTTATTAGATAATATTATTTCACTACTCAATAGAGCAACTTGGTAAGGTTTTATCTACTAACTTTTACATTGAGTTCAATAAGTAAATAAATATATAATTAATTTATTTCAGAACATTAAAATTTTGTTAGTAACTATGTTTGTATTTCTTATTTATGTAGTTGACAGAGATAGAAGACAGTAGGAGAACCAACAATGAAGCTGTTAGTGCTGGCTTGCAGTCTGTGCAGCAGGGACGCAGCGCGCTTACATCTTATAGCGCAACTGTCTGTGTGTGCGTCCGCAAACATACCTGACGTACTACAATACCTTGGCAGCCCCAACAACATCCTTTAAAGGAAGTGATTAAAAAAGTTCAGGAGGCCTACTTCAATAATTAAAACTGAGACTAAGGCTGAAATCTTTACTTAAGCTAAGCTTGAGCTAAGTCAAAGTACGCACTTTGACTTAGCTCAAGCTTAGCTTAAGTAAAACTTGAAGAAAATCTTGATAAAGCAAATGCTGACCGTTGAAATTTTGCCGTGCAAACTTAGTATCTCTGAATATGAACTTAGTCTCTCAGAATATGATATCAACAAAGTCAACGGTCAGCACGCGGTTTGTCAAGTTTCTTGTAATGTTTTACCTAAGCTAAGCTTGAGTTAAGCCCTTGGGCTTTAAGTTAAGCCAAAGTACGCTCTATATATCTCACGCTAAGACTGCCTCGACGGCGCTGTGAGAGCGTATGCGACTGCTGCGCAAGAGGTCGTGGCTCAATTCCCACACTGGACACCATTTTGTTTGATCCATAAACAGTTGTTCTAAGTCTGGGTGTACCTACCAAAGAGAATATAAAACTTCGTATACACTCCCACCGCGCCACAGAAGCAGTCAAAGTACTATACTTTGACTGCTTCTGTGGCGCGGTGGGAGTGTATCCGACTGCTACGCAAGAGGTCGTGGGTTCGATCCCCACCCAGGATAAAACTTTATGTGATGAGTACGATAGTTTATTCTGTGTCTGGGTGTTATTTATCTTTAATATGTATGTATTTAGAAATATATAAGTATGTTTATCGGTTGTCTGGTTTCCATAGTACAAGCTCTGCTTAGTTTGAGATCAAATAGCTATGTGTGAGTTGTCCCAAGTTATTATTAGATATTATTATTATTACTTTATGTCCGTGATTTTTAGACTCGAGGCTTCTACCACAGTAAAAAAAAACTGTGCTTGTACCCTACTGCGGCATTTGACTTTATGAAAAAAAACTAATTTCTCACAAAAATTAGGTGCTAATCTACAGAGACAGCAACACCAATTCAATCCTCTCGTTCCCGAAAATCGGCTTTGGGATAGAACTTCTTGTGCATAAAGTTTATAAATTGCCTTTAAGAGAAAACTAGGTCTACATACACTGGCCTCTTTAGTATGCTGTACAGCCTACCGCTGGCAGCAAGACTTGATTTGATTATGACAATTACCGTTGTTGCTATCCTTGTTACACAAATATAGACTTGGATTTCTTCTTCTTTTTTTTTGAGTTTATGGCAATCTAGCCGTTTTAACGCATAATTTCTGCCAGTATCAAGTATTTATGCGCTTATTAAAAGCACAAAGTCTCGTTCTTATTCAATTATCACGTATTCAAATCATTTTTTACAAGATAAACTCGGAGCTGTAAAAATAATGGCCGGTTAGTTTGCCGCCATTTTTACAACTCCCAGACTTGGATTTAATTCCTAGCGTTATTTCAAAATCTAATGAAAGTTTTTTGTTGTTCAGCATATTAGTAGTAATAACTGACCTCTTAGTTCTTCAGATCTTTATATTTCACTCATCTTCGGTCAAGTGTGACTTGTTCGCTCAACGCGATGTGGAATGCAACTAGGTAGTTGACTACAATAAAAGTTAATTATTTTATACTAATCAGGTAATACCTAGATCTTAAAATGCTCTAAAAAGAAGTATTTTACAATTTCTTGACTGCCTCTGCGGCGCGGTGGGAGTGTACCCAACTGCTACGCAAGAGGTCGTGGGTTCGATCCCCACCCAGGATAAAGCTTTGTGTGATGAGCATGATGGTTTATTCTGTGTCTAGGTGTTATTTATCTTTAATACGTATGTATTTAGAAATGTATAAGATTGTTTATCAGTTATCTGGTTTCCATAGTAGGTACAAGCACTGCTTAGTTTGGGATCAGGTTGCGTTTTGTGAGTTGTCCCAAGATATTATTATTATTATTATTAATTTAATATGTGTTTGAATTTAAAAGCATGAAAACGAATACTAAAAGTAATGATTTGACGATAGGAACTTATGACGTCATATGTTGTTTTGCCATTTTATAAAAAGAGACTGATTTGACTTGACAGTCATCATCCCTATTGATGACACCAACAAAATGTTCCCATATACCAACTGTAATAGAATTTCGTGGGATGGGGGTTTCACTATCAATCTTCAAATTCCACACTTAGTACGTCTGTTTGTATGAATGGTGTGTAAGTAAATTGCAGTAACCGAGCTGTTCGTAAGATTAAAACAAACCGATGGCTCCGACGCATATAGTCGGAACACATTTTTTTACGAAAATTAGATTTAAATGTCATTAGAATAGGATTTTGTCGTTTTATATGTACCCGAAGTCAGAAATTAAAAATACCTATTAAATAACGAGATAGTCAATCGCTAACAGTCGCAACAATTAAATGCTCCCGCGCAAACAGTCGCCCGTTGAGTAGCGACGATATGCAGCGATCTGCGGCCGGCGCACGGGCCAATCACAGCACAGCACCGACGTCGTATGACATGCAAGGATCGCTCAATGTCGTCCTTCGAAAACTTAAATAATAACAGTGTTAATAATCGATTTACGAAGTGTTCTTTGTAAATAATGTTTAAACAGTTATAATCTACTAAAATGAGTAATCAGCGTTCGTCAAAGATTTTGAAATTAGTTTTAAACGATTCTATACCTAACAGTGAAAAAATAACGGCTGATGAAGATTACAAAAATGGTAAGTTTATAACATCTTTTGTTTAATTTTGTTTATAATTCATTTAATTATCTTATATTGTCATAAAGATAGATAACTGTATGTTAGTTTTAATTATATTTTTAGTAGAATACAAAATTTTACAATTCCCGCGCATAACGTCGGAATGTCTAAGTTACGACTTTTTGCACCGTTCCCTGACCATGCGCAGTGGGTACTTACGACTTTATACTAGTCAAATAATTACCACTAGGGGTCGTAACTTGTACTTACGACCATATGCCTTGTCATGATTTTAAATTAATTAAACGTATAAGGGTGTATTATTAACTTACGACTTTGTGCTTGGTTACGAAATAAAGATAAAACTATTTGCGATTCAATAATCTAAATAATATGTGTTTAATTGGAATTTTTCGTAAATTTTATGTTACGACAGTAATATTTAAATATATACTTAATACATATAACAATAATTCTTTTCTCATGGTTTAAATGTAAATGACGTTCATAAGTATTACCATGTAACCCACATGAATAAAGATATTTTGATTTTGATTTTAATAAAAGTATAGTATATGTAATTTTTTTCTTTTTTCAGAATCGCCAATGCCACCTGAAGCTGTGGCCCAATGGGATGAGTACAAGACGATGTTCGGTGAATCTTTTCTGCATAGTAGCAGAAGTATGGACAATAGTACTAACATATTAAGCACTCACGAAACTCCACCAAATATTTTAGAATGTAATGATTCACTTACAATTCTACCGTCCACTTCGTATACTGTACTAAATGATGTTGTTGGAATAAAGGACATCGATAATAATTCAATTTCACTACAACCTAATATAACACAGCCTTCTTTAGTCATAACACCCATGCCCTCACCACCTGAAGATTTTTTAGATCATCATGTAGCCGCTTCGACTCCGTTATTTCAGAATGTTCGCGATTTAGATATTTGTTCATCAAGCAGTGGTAGCAGAGCCAGCACACCACATTTCACTACTACTTCAAGTCAAGATTCTTCTGTTTGTTCATCTAATGATAGTACACCATCCAATAGAATTGGCAGAAAACGTCAGAGGCGCCGTGACGAATGGAAGGACATAAAAAGAAAATGTTTAAAAAATTTAGGGAAAGCATATTTAAGTAAAAATGGAGTAAGCCGAGATGCAAAACAATTGAAACAATCCTGTCCAACTACTTGCCGTCTTAAATGTTTCCAGAAGTTTAATTTACAGGCACGTGAACGCATTTTTACCTCTTTTTGGCAGCTTGGCGATCACTCAAGACAATGGGATTACATAGTTAATCATACGGAAGTAGGCGATACTAAATATCCTTCATCATCAAAGGCTGTGTCTAGACGTAAGAGATCTGTTAAGTATTATTTACCCGTTATTGAATCCAGCTCTGAAGTTCCTAATAAGATGACTGTTTGTAAAACTATGTTTCTTAACACACTTTCTATTGGAGAGAGGACAGTTCAAACTGCAATAACGAAATGATGTTTAGGCGGTGGATCTGTTTCTCCTGATCGCCGTGGTGGAAGCAGAGTTCGACTGATAGATGATGAAATGAAACAGAGTGTCATAAGGCATGTCAAGACATTCCAGCCAGTTGAGTCTCATTATGTCCGTAGAGATAGCTCTAAATTGTACTTGGACAGTGATCTTACATTTACGAAAATGTTTTCTTTGTATAATGAGTGGTGTGCAACCGAAAATATATCTAAAAAAGTCACAACAATCAGACAGTATCGTGACATCACAAATGAAAACTTTAACATTTCATTTCATAAGCCAAAGAAGGATATTTGTAATGAATGTCATATATACAATACAAATAGGAATACATTGACTGAAGAAGACAAGCAAAAGCAGGAACAGCACATGACAAACAAAACTAAAGCCAGAGAAATGAAGACTAATGATAAAAAAGAAGCAATCGAAAGTAAAGGAAAGATAATAGCAGCTTGTTTTGATTTTCAAAAAATTTTGAATTGTCCGCATGGAAACGTAGGATTATTTTACTATAAGCGAAAATTATCAATATTTAATTTTACCGTATTTGATCTTGCTAGCCAAGAAGGTTATTGTTATATGTGGCCTGAGATTAATGGCAAACACGGTGCATGTGAAGTAGCTAGTTGTTTATCTAAATTTATTGAACTTAAAGTTAAAGATGGGGCCAAAGAGTTCAGATTTTGGTCCGATAATTGTGCGGGTCAAAACCGGAATCGTATTGTGTTTGCATTTTATGCATTTGCTGCTGAAAAGTATGGTATAACAATTGTTCATAGGTTTTTAGAGCGTGGACATACACAAAACGAAGCCGACTCCGTTCACGCTTTGATTGAAAGAAACTCAAAAAATAAACTTATATACACTCCAGCACAATGGTATGCCTTGGTTAGATGGTCCAAAGTCACCCCACCAAATTATACCGTAATTGAAATGAGTTTGTCAGATTTTAAAAATTACAGGACTTTATTGGAGGGTAAGAATTGGACTAAAAATATAAGAAATCAGAAAATATTTTGGAACAAAATAAAAGAAGTTAAAGTGGTATGGGATGAACCCCATGTTTTAAACTATCGTTATACATTTGAAGAAGAGAATAATTTGAGACTTGTCATTAATAAAAAGATATCTAGAAGAAGGAAAAACATTTCTTCGGATACACAAACTTTGGACCAAGCTTACACTAGCCATTTACCTATTACAGTTGCAAAATTCAATGATTTAATAAGTCTTTGTCAAGGACGTATAATACCCCAAGAATATCATAATTTTTATGAACAATTGTCACATACTGGTGTTGTTGTAGACAATGTAGAACAGAACAGTACGGATTCAGATGATTAGTATTTTTACTCATTTAAATATAATAAATAAATATATAATATAATGTCTTGTATATTACACATATATAGTATATATATAATAAATAAATAATACAATTTTGTAAAAGTTTTCAAAGATTTAATTTTTGAATATAATAATTGTGTTATTAGAGGTGTACTAATTTTTTTGTTTATGTTGATTTAATTCTATTTTTATTTTTCGTTAATTACTTCAATATATAAGATTATAAACTATAATAATAATTGATCTCAGTCTTATTTTCTTTATTTACATTACATGAGGATTAGTTACCTCATAATATGTAATTATATTTTTAAGCAATAAGCCTTTCAAAAGTTTATGTTAATTTTATGTCATTTTTTACCTTTATGAATAAAGATAAAAAAATTATGTGATTGATATAGTACAACAGAAGACTGAATTATGTTACTTAATTTTTTTTTAATAAAACTGATTAGTACAAATTTTGTTACTGTTTTTTTATTGACCACCCTAGTTACGACTAAATTTTGGTTAACTGTGACTATTTGTACGTAGCATAGAGTCGTATGTTAAACTTACGACTTTATACGTGTGTTTTAAGCAGCTTTGATTTCTAGCATACAGTCGTAACTATGAGATACGACCTTTACATATCGAGAATAAAGTCGTAACTTACTAATTTAGGGTATATTCTCAAAAATATTCATTTTTTTCATACTCTAAGCCAAGCATTATAATTTCAAGGCAATATTTAATAATATGATATAAAAATATGATAGACAAAGGTTTTATACATTGATTAAAACAAAATAGTTTTTATAAACGGCTCTCCTGTAAAAACTGACTTTATGAGTTACGACTTAATGCGTGGAACACGTCGAAACAATCCTTGTTATTACATTGATCCCGCAATACCTTTACAACGTGATCGATGTTGTAAGTATAGAGTTCTAACGCTAACACGTCGTAATTTATTAGTACTGCACTAGCTGAACCGCGCAACTTCGTATGCGTCAGTTTTGCCCGTTTTTGCAACATTTTTAATTGCTGCTCCGCTCTTATTGGTCGTAGCGTGATGTTATATAGCATATAGCCTTCCTCGATAAATGGGCCATATAACAGAAAAATATTTTTTCAATTCGGTCCAGTAATTCCTGAGATTGCCGCGTTCATACAAACAAACTCTTCAGCTTTATAATATTAGATTAAAAATTAATATTAGTATACATTTATATGCAAGTTTCATAATAAATGCAACAATTTTCCTCATCTCTTTCTTCGTATTATAAATCACTAACACATTATCGTTTACTCTACGATCTGTTAATATAATTTGCACGTAAGTACATATATTACAATAAATTTGATAGATAATAAAAAGCATTTTAATAATTGATGATGAGTATAAGGTCCGAATTTATCATTTTACCTAGTTATTATGTACAATATCTAGTGATATAGTAGTAGGTATGTAGTAAATCAAGTTCAAAACTATGACAAAACCGAATTAGCTCACCCCGACTAGTTTTTTTTTTTTATATATAAAAGAAGCGAAGTTGCGCGGAATAGCTAGCTATCCCACGCAACTTCGTATGCGTAAATTTGTCCCGTTTTTGCAACATTTCCCGTCGCTGCTCTGCTCCTATTGATCGTAGCGCGATTTTATATAGCCTATAGCCTTTCTCGATAAATGGGCTATCCAACAAAAAAAGAATTTTTCAAATCGGACCAGTAGTTCTTGAGATGAGCGCGTTTAAACAAACAAACAAACAAAGCAAACAAACAAAATAACTCTTCCGCTTTATAATATTAGTATGATAACTAGCAATGTGGGATTGTATCCCACATTACTAACAAACTTGTTAACACCTCCAGCTAAGCTCAAAGGCTTGTTAGGTTAGGTTAGGAGTGGGTTTACGTCGGTAGTATAATGGATAGGATTCGAACCCGCGACCTCACGATTGCGAGACCGATCCCTTAGCTATCGCCGCTTTAGACTTCACGTAGTACTTGTTTGGGACGCCCCAAGGGTGTTCAAAACCAGCGCTTTCTTACGCAAGGGCGAAGATGCTGCACTTCCCGCAGCGCCGGAAAAGATGCGCTTCTCCTCAAAATGAGTCCAGCCGTTTAGAAGTTCAGTCACATGCCCACGCACAGGAGAATTAAAAATATATAGAGATAATTATTCGTAAGTAGATACCTTTTCATAGAAATTTTCTACTCCGAAGATGCGTTAGCAAGCAACTGTACCGCCTCCCCTCCCATCCCGTGGTGGCGATAACATCAAATCTAAATATGCGAGCGATTCATAGTCAAATTAGTACATTGGCCACTTGGGCACCTTTTTGATATCGGACCCTGTTAGGGCAAGCTACCTACGTCTCTGCTCAGAAGGTTGCCATTAAGGGAACAGTCCTTCTCCACAAATACCAAGAGTACAAAAGATAAGACCCTCAAGCAACAAATAATTGACATAGTAATTTCTGAACTTCTCGGAACACCTTCAGAACCAAGTGGTCCAAATTCGAAATGACTGCTACTTACTAACAGTACGATTTTTTCACAAACAAGCTTTCTATTAATACTAACAGTACCTAAGCACGAATTTTTCACAAACAAGCTTTAAAATAAACCGTATCCAAATCAGTCAAACCCTTTAGGCACTAATTGTAATTGTGCCTAAAGAGTTTACATTGGCCCACTACATGAAAGCCCATTACATTGGTCACAGACAGACACACATACGATAAAGTTATAACATTTTTTCGTCAGGGATTTAAAAGTAAGTTGGTTTCTTTGTCACGAATGATACGAATACCTACTAAAATTCAAACTGCCGAATAAGTAATGACAGTAAGTCATTCTACAGGATATAATTTACATATTATGAGTCTGTCCTTACTGTAACTACGTAATCAAACCAAATAAATATGTCCTATAAGTTAATCGGAAACAGATTCCAACATTCTCAAATAAGGCCAAAACGACGATGGGAACCAATTACGTAAGATATTTTACCCAAATATATGCGTATTACGTCAGCAACGTACGCGCAGATTTAAAAACGTCATTTTAAACAATAATTTCCATAAAATTCTACTTTATTTTTATTGCTAAAAGGTTCATATTCAATTGATAAAGCTACGCTCGACCAAATTATTGATACGTAAATTATATTCCGGCCGGAGATCGGATTTTATAATATTGTTTAATTACCTGTTTATACATATATTATTATAATATACTAGCTGACTCGCACAACTTCGTTTGCGTTAATTTCCCCCGTTTCTTGCAACATTTTTCATTGCTGCTGTACTCCTATTGGTCGTAGCGTCATTTTATATAGCCAAGGCCTTCCTCGATAAATGGGCTATCCAACAGTAAAATATTTTATTCAATTCAGTCCTGTAGTTCCTGAGATTACCGCGTTGAAACAAATAAACTCTACAGTTTTATAATATTAGTATAGATTACTGTTCATCTGTTTATGAGATTGACAAAAAATTAACACAGATCTTTTCGGGAGGGGCTTTAATGACTAAACACCGGACTGACCTTTTTTGCCTTTTTGTAATTTGGAGGGGGGGCTGAATCCCCACATCCCCCCCCCCATGGGTAAGCCCATTACAACGCCAATGCAAAATATTTTCTATAAGACATAATACACTACAGTGAAGTTAGTATGTAAGTCGGTTAACATTTGCAAATATTCAGACCGATGTTTTATGTACAGTTAGGGTTTTGGTTTCCACAATTAGTCTTTAAAGTGGAACATTGTACTTGAGCCTTGGGGGCCATTATTCCAACCAGCCAACCTCCCTCTAGAAGCAGATCAGTCTTCCCGGTATTCTCAGGATATCCGCAACGTATCTTGGTGTTCCAAGTGTTTCCTTGAGGATCTGGGTGACTGCGGTGCACACGAGGAGTACATGCCTTCACAAATATGATCTCCAAGACCTGGTCTTGAATTGTAGGCCTTGTAAATAATCTCAAAGTTACACAGAGAGCTATGGAGAGAGCTATGCTGGGAGTCTTTCTGCGAGATAGGATTCGCAATGAAGAAATCCACAGACCAACATCAGTCACCGATATAGCGCTGAGAATTAGCAAGCTGAAATGGTAATGGGCAAGCTACATCGCTCGAAGAAGCAATAACCGACGGGGAAAAATAGTCCTCGAGTGGCGACCACGACTCGGCAAACACAGTGTGGGCCGACCTCCCACTAGATGGACCGACAATCTGGTCAAAGCAGCTGGAACCAAATGGATAATTGTGGCCCAGGATAGTCAGGAGTGGAAACGGTTGGGGGAGGCCTTTGCTCAACAATGGGCGTCGGTAGATTGAAGATGATCTCGTACTGAATAGTGACTAAAATTGAGATAAGAAAGAGATAGTCAATGAAGAAATAAAAAAAAATTAACACCGTGGTTTGCCTCATTTATAGAAGTGTACCTCCAGTTAAGCTCAATGGCTTGTGTTAGGAGTGGGTTCACGTCGGTAGTATAATGGCTAGGATTCGAACCCGCGACCTCCCGTTTCCGAGACCGATGCCTTAGCCATTAAGCTACCGCCGCTTCAAATCATTCATCATAACAGTTTAAATTATAGTCGCTAAAGGGTCCTTATTCACTATGTTTTTTTTCGTTTTCGCGGCAAACCCGCGAGAATTAGCGCATGCGCGGTGCGCTCAAAGCTGTCCGCGCGCATGCGCGATGCATTTCTAAGCGCAGCTCTCTATTTACCATTACGACAAGATTTTGACAGTTAGACGAACGAAAAAAAAACCGGGCAAGAGATGGCGGACCATGTTCAGGGTAGGGATCCGAAGCCTTGAACAATTGCATCAGTAGAAGAGCATATGTTAATGGCACTTACGCCCTTTTGTTGAGAAACGCAGTTTTTTGGCAATAACTCAATGACGGTATATCTAATCTTTTTCGAAATAATTTTAGTTTGAAGTATTTATTAAGCCCTATCTTTGTGAATTTTTCCATGTTTTTTGTTCTCACGGTTCAAAAGTTAAGGGATATTTTTTAGGGCGATTATATCCTAAAATATTCACTCAATCAAAAAAGTTTTTTAAAAACCTTAAAATGTTTTTGAAAGACCTGTCGAATAATGTACCACACGTTGATGTTTACTGAAAAAAAAAAAATCTGCTTCGGTGACATGTAATAAAAATATTTATTTTTATTATCTAGCTATCAAACTAAGTAGCGGCTACTAGAGTACACCTTTTAGGCAAATTTCATCAAGATTCATTGAGTGGTCTTTGAGTGAAATGCCTGTGACATGCGGACGGACAAACAGACAGACAGACAGACGGAAATGACGAAACAATAAGGGTTCCGTTTTTGCCATTTTGGCTACGGAACCCTAAAAATATAGTGATTATGGACCCTGCTGTCTGTGCGCAACGCGTGTTTTGAACTACGCAATTGATTTTAATGCAGTTTTCAGCCATAGATAGAGTAAGGTTTTATGTATCATCCCTCGGGAAGAGGATCCACGCGTACAAAGTCGCGAGTGTCCGGAAGTTTACTATATATTAATCCTTTTAAGCGACTATACATACAACCAAAGCTTTAAGTATCGGATAACACTTTATCAACCTCAACGATTTTTACCTGACCTGATATTTAAGTATAATTACATAAATTATCTTAAATTGCATCTTCTGTGAACAAGGCGACAGAAGTGACGCTGATTAATAACTCCAGTCACCAAGGGCGTCTTCCGGATCCATCTTCGATCCTCAGCTCCGGGTACATACCAACTACATACCTACACCTCAACGTGTTCATAATTTTGGTCTGTAGTTCTTGTCGTGACAATTTTGGTAATCGCGTGCATATTTTTGAGATAAAAAACTGTCGTAACAGTCTTCTGGTAAAGGTCATTCAAATACCTTTATACTATATTTATGTTCCTGGCATTAAATGAAAATCCTATAAATATATCAGGTTATATAATTGAATTATGGTTAATTTATTATATTTACTATTTTATTTAGATTAGGTAATATGGACTTTACTACATTCATATAGGTACCTACTTACAAGCCTACCAAAAAAAACTGGTCACTCATTAGATGAAATGCTAGCTCTATTTCACAGTGGTGGTGTGCTCGTTTTTTTGTAAGCCTTTTAACTGCCTACCAATAGGGTAAATGACTGTCAAGTCAAATCAATATCTTTTTAAGAAACATCAAAACGATGCGCCTCGAACTAATTTACATGATTTGACCATATAAAAGAATACAATGACGTCATTCTCTTGTATGGTCAAATCATGTAGTTTCAATGTTTGTTGTGACGTTTATAAATTCATGACAACGTGAAATTGTAGAGAAACATTGTTTTTCAGAATATTTTTGCAAATGCTTTTTCCAATATAGTGTAAAATAATTTACTGTTATTGTAGTCATCTACCCAATTCGACTCTAAGATTGGTTTGATCAAGGCCGATGCAAATAATACAACACTTTGTTTAATAATTATTTAGTAATAGTTTAAAGTTAAGTATCCCGCCTAATTCAACAGCCTTATTTAACAAGAGTATTCTATGCATGGCTCCAAGAATATAATATAATAAGTTGCCAAAATCAATTCTGGAAATAGAAAATATAATGATATTTAACAGTAAAATTATTAATATACTAGCTGTCCCGCGCAACTTCGTATGCGTAATTTCTCCCCGTTTTTGAAACATTTCTCGTCGCTTCTCCGCTCCTATTAGTCGTAGCGCGATGTTATATAGCCTATAGCCTTCCTCGATAAATGGGCTATCCAACAAAAAAATAATTTTTCAAATCGGACCAGTAGATCCTGAGATTAGCGCGTTTAAACAAACAAACAAACAAACAAACAAACTCTTCCGCTTTATAATATTAGTATAGATTAATTGAAAATGCATACTATTCCGTAGATGAATATTTTTCTCATAGCTTGTAAGAATTTTAATGTCATTTTTTTTTAATTTTTTTATTTAGTAATTGTTTCTAATTCCGATTATTACTATTTTCAATAGTGTATTCAATTGTATGCCGTGAGGTAAAGTACTTTTATACCTACCTGTATTTATGCAATTTGAAATAAATTAATAAACAAATATACTCATGTGAATTAAAACAAAACTTAAAGTTAGCATCAATCTAGGACCATAAAATAACGTTCTTATTAAAATCGAATACTCTGACAACTTTAAACGCTTACTCGATTTAACTTCCTGAACGTTATTTCACACCACAATTAAAAAAAACGTTGTATAGATCCAACAATTCTGCCCCATAAAAGGCATTAAACCTTTTTGCAAAGCCAAATTAAGGTCGCCAAAGTTACTCATGCCCTACAATGACGTTTTTACTATTGTTTACTAAATAAATGAGGCGTAAACTAAATTTACTTTTTCAGGTAATTTAGCCTTTTTCGTTGAGTGAACTAAAATTGAATCTCCTATTGAGCGTAACGTACAGAAAATTGAGAACAATGGCTTTAATCTGAAGCTTAATTCTCGGGAAATTAGGTGAATTAGATTCGCCATTTCTTTTTGCTAATTTGAATTAAGACTTCTTATTGAATTAAATTACCCGTTGTTTGCTTAGTTGGTAACTCAGACTAATACGCTGTACAGTAGTGTAGATGATTGTCAAGTCAAATCATTATCTTTATAAGAAACTTCAAAACGTTGCGCCTCGTACTAATTTATATGAAATACAAAACAATGACGTCATTCATCTACCCAATTTAGTTTCCCGAATAGATATTGTGGTAGATGTGTCGAGTGATTGTACATGTCACATGAAACCTTAATCCTGGTTGTGAACTGTTTGCTTTGACGTTCTTATAAAATCAATCTATACTTACTAATATTATAAAGCTGAAGAGTCTGTTAGTTTGTTGCATGAAAACGAATCCTCAAAGTAATATTTGACGATAGGAACTTATGACGTCATAGGTTGCTATTCCATACACATTTTTATAGAGCTTGTCACGTGTGACATTTCGTAAAAAAAACTGTTTGACTTAACAGTCAACATCCCTATAAACTAATCTTTCAACCGAGCGCTTTAATTATTTCACGACTAAGATGTGTCGGTGTCTTGGGGAAGGACAAAGGATTTTTAATCGTGATAACTGACATAAAGAGGGAGCAACATGGGCAAAAGTTAGTAGGCTTTAATCGATGAATATTCATCGTGATTGATGACCACAATCGTCCGATTTCTGGACAGGCGCATACGACATTCCTTTTCAGACGATGGGGTTTGCCTTGAATCAACAGGTCAACGGGCAAGTGTATTGTATCGAGGTAAGGTGTGAGACGACACGCGAAATGTGACACGAGACTTAATACAAGAAAATTTCCTCTACATTGGTTATGTAGTTCCACTTGTTATAAAATCTTGACGATCGATTTTAGCCTACCGAAATAGGTTAAAATATTATGGGTTTAAAACTTTACAAGTTATTTTTTACTTTTTAGATTAACAGACGACACCTGATGTAGAATACAAGCCCTGTGTCGCAGGGAACTTTACAAACATACAAGTCACGGGCACAAATTACACCCAGACTCGGAACAACAATTTGTAGATCACACAAAGTGGGCTCGTATGGGAATCGAACCCACGACCTCTTGGTAGCAGTTGGATACACTCACACTGCGCCACTGAGGCAGTCAACGAAAATCGAATGGCACCTCGATTTAGAGAACCGAAATTTTCCGGTTTTGTCCTACGATAATAGCCAGTGGGATAGCTGTTAGAATAAAATAAATAAAAAAATAAAAAAGTATTTATTGACACAAAGGTTACAATTACGCTTTATATTAGGTGCTAGCTTACGTATAAATGTATTGTACAGAAGTTACAGTTACTGTTTTCCAAACTAAGTAAAAACTTGTATCTTGGAAAACAGTGGTTTGGTGGTGGTTAATATTACATTACATTTATGTAATCATGTTACATTGATCGGTAGTGAGTGAAAAGTGCCGCTGAAAGTATCTAATTATTTATGTGAATGTGTGTGTGTGTGTGTGTGTGTGTGTGTGTGTGTGTGTGTGTGTGTGTGTGTGTGTGTGTGTGTGTGTGTGTGTTAGGTAACGTATGTGAGTAGATCCTCAGTTTTTTGGTAGTCTTGAAGTTGGAGCCACTTAGCAACTCGGCTTTTTACGATTTTGAAAGGGAGTCCTACAATATTTAAGTCTTTGTTAAGACGATTGTATAGTTTGCAACTTGTGCGGTGGAATTGTCTCCTGGCAAAAGCGGTATTATAAGGGACACTGTGGCAAACAAATGCTTTCTTGCGCTTTTTAGGGTCAGGTGGGAGGACGAGGCGATGTCTTCTTAGTATAGATTTTTGCACAAAGAGCTGTCGAACAGTTAATACCCCACACTCAGCGTATAATCTGGCTGTGGGGTACCTAAGAGGCTTTTTGGACATCACTTTCAATACAGCTCTTTGTGCCCTCTCTAGACCAAGTAGTAGCGTTTTAGCCGCTCCTCCCCATACTGGAATGCAGTACTGGATAATGGACTGAACCAGGGATAGATAGATTCCTTTTAATTTGACCAGTGGAGTGCAGTCTCTCAGCTTTTTAAAGATATGGATTAGTCTTCTCACTCTGGAAGTAACTAATTCTATATGCTTACCCCAGTTCAGTCCACTATCCATATATACACCCAGATATTTAACACAATTTGTGCGAGTAATAGACTGGCACGCACAAGTGGTCAGTGGACTACAGGCATGCGCAATGATAGAGAAATCTGGCGGAGGTGCAGTAGTTTTGTTGATTGAGAAGGCTACGTACTGGGTTTTAAGCACATTGAGTGTTAAAAGGTTACGTGCGAGCCACTCCTTTATTATACGTAGGGAGTATTCTGCCCTCTCTTTGACTGTCTTCCAGTCCGAACCTGAGATAAGGATAGCTGTATCATCTGCGTATGTATAGATAGATGTGTATGGCAGCGAGATTTGGCAGAGGTCATTTATGTAAACCTGGAAGAGGGTGGGGCCCAGTACACTCCCTTGCGGTACGCCATAAGAGTTAGTCTCCTCGTCACTCAAATGGTCGCCTATTTTGACCCGCTGTCTTCGGTCTGTTAGGTATTTTTTAAATATTTCATAAACAGATCCACGTACACCCTGTTTTTCTAATTTATTTAGTAGAGTTGAGACAGAGACTGTGTCAAACGCTTTGGAGAGGTCCAGGAATATACATAAGCACCGTTTCCTCTCGTCTAGACATTTCACAATGGAATTCGTAAGGTCCAGCACGGCATCTTCTGTAGAGTAACCCGTACGGAAACCATATTGATTTGCAGCTAATATGTTATATTTTTCGAAAAAAGTTTTTAGTGCGTTATTTAGAATTTTTTCTAGAATTTTAGAAAGTGTTGGTAGAACTGCTATTGGACGGTAATTATCGACACAGCCTCTGTGTCCGTTCTTGTAAATCGGATGTAATATCGATTTCTTTAAGGCTTTAGGGAACACTCCAGTATTTAACGCTAGATTACAAATATGAGTTATAGGGGGGATCAGTATGTGGCGAAATAGTTTTATGATTTGGGATGAGATACCATCCCAGCCAATAGCACAGTTGGTACGAAGTCGTAGTATAATGCTTTCGATATCAGTTTCCGTGACATCAAGGATGCCAAGCGAATTGACCGGGGTGAGTGATAGAGATGAAGACTCGTTTCTGATATATGTGCCTGATGTGGAGATTTTGTCAGCTAAATTTTTGCCTATGCTCGTGAAATAATTACATATTTTATTTACGGATTCTGCAGGATTAGGTGATATTTTTAGTAATTCTATGGGGCTATTTTTAGTTTTTTGTGTACCTGTAATGTTTTTTATAGCATGCCAGAGGGCCTTTTGATCGTTACCTGCTTGTTCAATTTGTTTTGATTGGTAGCTTACTTTCAATTTGCGAAAAAGACCGTTGCAGAAATTACGATAGCGCGTGTATACTAATTTTGCTGTCATATTATTAGGTGATTTTTTAACTTTTGTGTGTAGTGTATCGCGATTTTTAATACAGCGTAATAGGCCTGGAGACATCCATGGCTTTAGAATTTTTTCTCTTTTAGTAACTGTAATCTGTTTTGTATTTTTTGTTATGGTGTCCGAGACTAATTCTATGAAGATATTTGTTGCAAGATTTACGTCATACATCGATAAGATTTTTGAAAAGTCTACATTTTCTAAATCTGTTTTTACTTTATTATAATCCGTACGAGATATTGTTAAGCTTGTTTTTCGAATAGGGAGTTTAGAATTTATGTGCAGGAATTCTCATTCCACAACTAATAGTAAAACAGAGTAAAACCTACCAGTTTGGGTTCGTTCAATTTGTTTCAGCGAGTCATGATCAATGAGGTTTATACGTAAAACATCATTTGGTCCTGATCACATTGCGTAAAAATGCAAAATATGCGTAATTAGTCTAGTAAAGTTCTCACAACTGGGGCATAGACCTGACAATCGGATTAGTGGAAGATATATGACGGTTACTTTATGCTAATTTTCACCTAAGGGTCCATAGCTCAGTGGCGGCCGAGCAAATCGAGAGATAGGCGAGACAAATACTTGGATTGAACCAACTACGACTTAAACAAAAGAAAGTTATGACAACCTATCGAAGATATAAAAATAGAAGGATTAGTCAGACCCAAAGTGACAGGTATTGAGTAACATGTAGGTATATGTTACGGTAAAGGCCCTCATATCGGTTAATCTTAGGTTTTCCCGGTAACGGCCAGTTTCAATAATCTACCTATCGATGGATTTGGCTACTAGAGATAGAATTTTGACATATTTTGTATGGAGCTTATGCCAAATATATACCTCTAGTAGCCAAATCCATCGATAGTTAGATTTTTGAGACCAGACGTTAGTCTTATAATTGTTGATAAACTTTCGCGATTTGTACACATTATTAATATATATATATTACGGGTCTTAATCGCGTGAATAATTTAAGGTAAAATACCTTGTTTATTGCCCGACGTTTCGACCGTATTGCAACGGCCGTGGTCACGGGAAGACTCTTCAGTCTTCCCGTGACCACGGCCGTTGCAATACGGTCGAAACGTCGGGCAATAAACAAGGTATTTTACCTTAAATTATTCACGCGATTAAGACCCGTAATATATATATTTTAATAAAGTCTTATAATTATTTACTGCGTGATTTCATTCTCATTCTTTTCCACTAGAATTTAGTACATGCTATGTTTTACTTACTTCTTAATTGTGGCAATAGCTGGAGAGTGCCAGCAATAGCGAAAACAAAAGTTATGTATTTTACTAAGCCAATTTGGTTAGGGTATGTTTAGGTTAGAACTGTGATACTCCTGCGCACGAGACGAGCGAGTGAAGTGAGCGTTCCCCGACAGCGGCAATCGAGTGCCAGAAATAGCAAATTTAAACTTTACGAAATGAAAATAATTACGAAGATGCGTCGGATACGTTTCTTTGACCATGTTTTTGAAGTAAATCCTAAGATTTTACAACGTGGTAGAAGTTTTAAATGAACGATGATCACAGAACTATTCGGGCTTTTTGTTTTTTGGGAGTTAATAAATATCAGATATTAAAATTTGATAAAACCTACTTTACGTACTATGGTTATTGCTTGCGTGAGTTTTATGGTGTAATGGCTGCAGCAACTTGCTGGCATAACTGTATATATACAAATATATTGTAAAAATTGGCATTTAAAAAAAGTGGCCACGATTTTTTATTACCAAGTTCTTTTCCCACGGCTTTACTCTTGCGAACTTGGCATTAAATGTAGAATCATTCTATTCCAAATTTTGTCTGACGTTCTTAAGCGTTGCATTTTGTAACCTAAGTGAATAAAGTACTTAGACTTTACTGGAAAATCTAAGATTTACCGTAATTCAGGATTTTACAGTAACATATATAAGTAAATAGGTATAATTTATTACAATAATAGTTAAATAAAAACAACTTTTAAGTATGTCTTCTCATGGTACCTAGTACGCCATCACACCGCCACATTACTTTCATTTTTAAACGTGTATTGTTTGTTCATTTATGTCAGTAAAGTTGTTTGATTATCCGACACATAATTATGCAACTCACACTACGCCATCTGGGGGTTAATTCATGTATTTAAAGCAGTGCAGTTGCAGTTAAGTTTCGATTAAAACGGCTATTTTTGTATTCTTGTAACTGTGGGATCGATCTCAAGTCACACTAGTGTCAAGTATACATCTCGAGAGATTTAACGACATTCTAGTACGGTGCAAGCGTTTTTAAAATCGATCCCAAAGTTACAAGAATACGAAAATGGCCGTTTTAATCAAAACTTAACTGCAACTAAACTGCAATGCAGTTTAGTTGCAGTTAAACTGCAATGCAGTTTAGTTGCAGTTAAGTTTTGATTAAAACGACCATTTTCGTATTCTTGTAACTTTGGGATCGATTTTAAAAACGCTTGCTTTAAATAAGTGAATTGACCCGCTGATCCCAAACTAAACGGAGCTTGTACTATGGAAACCAGACCACTGATAAATGTACTTATAGATTTCTATATACATACATTATTAAAGATAAATAATACCCAGACACAGAGTAAACCATCGTGTTCATCGTACAAAGTTTTATTCTGAGTGGTGATCGAACCCACGGCCTCTGGCTTAGCAGTCAGGGTCACTAACCACTAGACTACCATGCTTCCGTTCAAAACGACATTCAATGGCACGAGAGCGTGTGAATCTACTTCTCGGCTGTTTGTGAGCTTATTACCTGCTTCTCGACTGTAAGGAAGGGTTATGTTTTTCGCCTGTATCTTGTTTGTATGTATGTATGTGCTTTCTTTATTACCTCATATCTCACATACTACTAAGCGGATTTACACAATTAAGACGTCTTTACATTTGACGTTTGAAAACAAAACAAACATGGTGGCTGTGAAATCAAAATAAAGAGGTGTGAAAAAAAATTGTTTGTAAAAAATACTGCAATATGGGTAGCATTTCAAAAAGGTATGACATGATTATGACTGTAATACTAAAAAGGTAGTCAGCAACCATTTTTTTTTCAATTTTCAATACTTGAGGATAGCTGTAATAAAATAAACCCGCCTGCACAAAAAATATGAAAACAGGATATCCAACATAATTAAATTATCATTTCATGTAGTCGGTGGCATTAATGAATTTCGATGAACTTAGTAAAGTGCCTCCTATTATGTAGGGGATCTTGTTTCCATCTTTTTTTGTGCAGGCGGGTTTTTTTATTTATTAAATTTTTTTTTTCTTTTACCCGTAAAATGTTACTTACCCTGTTACTTTCCGGCCTGCATGTCACCCGCAATCATTAGTCCCAAAACCAAAGTGCGTACTCACTAATGACTAATTCATCGCATCAGTTGCGTTGCACTTCATTCAGAACACATGGCCGGTGGCTGTACCATTGTTATCTCAGTTCCCAGACTCTGGCATACTTTTACCGTTGCGTCACGGTTTTTCTAAATTATTGTTTTGTTATTACAATTTCCGTGTTATTTTACTGGGTTGTGGATCGAGTTTATTATGAACTTGCTGTGCCCCGCGGTGTTAGCCGCAGTTTATTAGCTTATGTATTAATCCAGGGTCAGCCCCCAGGGTCCCATGTCAGCTAACTTCATACCAAATTTTATTAAAATCGCTCTAGCCGTTTAGACGCGAAGAAGTAACAAACATACACACTCACAAAGTTTCGCTTTTATAATATTAGTGAGATAGTCTTAGTTATTTTTTTTTTTCAGAAAATAATAGCAAATTGAGTGAAATGCCTATATATTATCGAGTTAAATTGTTAGTCCCTCCAGTTAAACCTTCTATATATAAAAATGTATCCCTGTCACGTGACGTATCACGGTCACGATAACTAGAGAACGAACTTTACCGATTTAATTAATTCTTTATTTTTAGTTTTTTAATACTCTGTAGAAGGTTCTTACGTAAAAAAATAAAGAAAATAACGAAAAAAAGATAACGAGGCGGGACGAAGTTCGCTGGTATAATGTTATAATATAAAATCAAACAATTATCTAAAAAAATACTTTCGGTTGAATGCCACTGTAGCGAGTGAAATACTGGGGAAATTTATTTATGAACTAATCTCAAATTAGTTTCGCGGTACAGTGACATTCAGATCTTTATCAAACAAGGATTTACTGGTACTGTTATGGGCTAGCGTGACGCTTACCATCAGGCACATGACCAATTCACGTATTTAAAGCAGTGTAGTTGCAGTTAAGTTTCGATTAAAACGGCCATTTTTGTATTCTTGTAACTTTGGGATCGATCTCAAGTACGAGTACTTGAGTACGCGTCTCGAGAGCGCAATAACGACATTCTAATACGATGCGTAAGAGTTTTTAAGATCGATCCCAAAGTTACAAGAATACGAAAATGGCCGTTTTAATCGAAACTTAACTGCAACTGCACTAGTTTAAATACGTGAATTGACCCGCTGACTGACTCTTCATTTTGTAGTATAAAAATGTTTATGATGAGTTCACAGCTTCATTAAAACGTTCTATCAGACTGAGTTGGCACTATACTGTACTACTTTTTATTGCAGTGGATTCAATAGAGGCACGTAATTGTTATATTATTATTATACACTTAAGATATCTTTACACAGTATAAAACAAAGTCATTTCCCGCCGCTTATACCCTATGATCTTCTAACTAAACGGCGAAACGGATTTCGATGCGGTTTTCACAATCATTCAGTTAATTTCTTACGGATAATTTATAAGTATTGAGAATATTATATATCTAGCACTAGTCCTATGTACATTTTATGTCGTGTCTATGTGAGAGAGAACAATAAAGTTTTAAGCTATTGCATAGCTTTTATCGCGGGTCAGAAATTCCGTAACGAAAATAACCTAACACCCCCACTCCGACCGGCACAGCGGTGATACTTTTTAGTTTTTTTTTTATTATTTTACTTAAATATAATTTTTTTTAAAATATATATTTTTATATTAAAAAATAAATTAAAATATATTTTGTTATTTGTTGTTTTTTTAGTTGATAAAAAATGCTATGCAATAGCTTTACCGCGGCGGTCCCAGAGTGCCACAGTTTTTTTTTTATTGTAATTATTATGGAATGTGTCAGAAATTGGAGGGAGAGAGAATCACTCATGGTTAAAACTAACTCAAACAAATATGATATTGCTCCATATTTAAACATTTTGGCACAACCTACTTCAGAAATAGTAGATCTGCTCTTAAATTTATTTAAACCATCATTGATTTAAAACCTTTTTAATAGTTGGTAAGTTAGTTTAGACATGATGAGGCTGACATGAAAAAAAAGCCTCGATAAAATAAAAGAATAGAAAAAAAAAATAAAAAAAATATTTTTTTGTTTCTTTTTTATCTCTATCTTTTGGAGAGGTAGTTTACATGTCATGCGGGCCTAGACCAAGCGTGACACGTTAACTACAATAGGTTGATGTTATTGATGAGGATGTAAGAAACTTGCGGGTGATGGCTTTTTGTAATAGGTGTAACGAATGTGTCTATTTGTAATGTGTATATTATTATTATTTATAGTAAAAATACTGTGGTAAACGAATCCTAAATGAAGACCGCGTCTCGGTAAACATTATAAATGATATCAACGAAAACATCTGTAGTATAAACGCCAATTACTTTAAATTAATGTCAGAGAAATAACACTTATTCGGTTAAAACTAAATTTAGGACACGTAAATACTGTAACTATATTTGTACAAGTCCGGGATCGTTTTAGATGTTGGGAGAAAACTCATCGTGTTTTAAGACGAAGGTATTTACTTTTAAATAGTTTATTTATTGGTATTCTAGAATAGTCGTTGTGTCTGGGTATTATAATCTTACAAATAACAGCAGTGCAAGGTTAGACATGGAAAAGATTTGGGTGAGAGAAAGTTCAAAGTCAGAGTAACAGTTTAATCTTCTGGTTCAAGTGGTTAGTGACCTTGACTGCTAATGCACTTATTACACTACACTAAATTAGGGACCCTAAACCCTTAAAAAGAGCGGTGTAATAAGAGTTAGGGCCCTAATTCTCTAACAAATTTTCAAGGGCACGTTGATTTAGGGCCCTGATTCAGGGTAGTGTAATAGCCGTTTAAGCCAGAAGTCGTGGAATCGATTCTTGCACGGGACACCACTTTGTGTGATCGACAAATTGTCCGTGATTTATATATTTGTAATGTTTAAATCTCCTGTAATATGGCTATAATACATAGCAGTTTAGATGAAATATTGATATATTAAAATAACGTGAGGTAATTTTGGTGATTTTCCAACTTCTATTAGATAACAACAACAACAACTTCTATTATATATATATATATATATATATCTAATAGAAGTTCGTACATATATATATATATCGAGACTTAATCGCATGAATTATTTAAAGGTACGAACCTTTTATACTGCGCGCGAGACATTACTTGTCCGGGGCAGCAATCGTCTTGCAGTCTCCTGTCTTGCGTCTTTGTCTTCTGTCTCGGTCTTACCCGCAAACTGACTCTCCTCTTGTCTCGGTCCCCTGTCTCGGTCTCTTGTCTCGGCCTCCTCTCTCTGTCGCGGTGCGAACTCGCACCTTAACACTTACAACTTTAATACTAGCATCATTACCAAGCGGTTAGGATTCGAGCGTCATTTTGATTGTAATTGCTAGTTATCGGTGGCGTGTTTCTTTTGGAATAGTGAATTTAGAGGTTGATCCGTAGAAAATATATAATAATATGTTGGGACAACTAACACAACGCTATCTGATCCCAAACTAAGCAGAGCTTGTACTATGGAAACCAGACAACTGATAAACATACTTATATATTTTTAAATAAATACATATTATAGATAAATAACACCCAGACACAGAATAAACCATCGTGCTCATCACACAAAGTTTTATCCTGGGTGGAAAAATGGATCGAACCCACGACCTTTTGCGTAGCAGTCGGATACACTCCCACCGCGCCACAGAGCATATAAAAAATATACCTATCTATTATGTATCTCCTATAACATGGCTATAAAACATAGTTGTTTTGATGATAGTTTGAATATGTTTATAATTACGTGTGGTGATTTTGGTGATTTCTCAACTCTTGTTTGGCCTCTGCTGAGATATCACGAGGTTGGGCTTGACATATATGCCGTGCGTACCCATGGATGTTTTTACTCAACCATGCCTCAAACTGCTAAACTGCTCTCGAATACTCAAAGAACATTAAACTTTAATTATTATTAAAGTTTATTGTTCTTTGAGTATTATATATATATGTATACAGAGACACAATTAGTTTTGATAATAATTATTATCAAAACTAATTGTGTTTCTGTAAGCGCAAGAGACATGCGTTTGAGAGTACAAGCGTCATCGTCAGTTTGAATTTGAGCGAAATTACGGTACCTATTTCGTAAGTTCTAGAACATAATCATTATTCTACAAGGAAGCAAACCTACAAAACATTCAATTTGGCAATTTTCCCATTCTTAAAATGTAATTACTTCCCTATTTTCTTTGGAAGTGTCAAACAGTCAAAAAGTTTTGACATGTCCGGTCGAAATTCGAAGCATATCGCCTCGTGCTATATGTTCGTAATTCGAATCTCGAAATAATAAAAAAAATATTCGCTGTCATTTGTCATTTGAATCGCGACTTTTTTTTCACCTACGCTTATTTTTTTTAAATAGTGTAGATATGCATACGCATCTAATCGTAGGTATGTCTATTTGCAATTATTAAAATCGATTTCTTTTCGACCTATGTTAATATATTTCCGATTATTATCGACGATTATGTAATTTAAAACGATAGATGTTCGATGTGTTTAGGTTTTTATAAAAGTAGGTTTGCTGTAAATCGAAACTGTTCCGTGTCGGACACACCGTTTGGCCTATCTTGATTTTATTTTGTAATTTGACACTATTAAAGCAATAAAATAAATTATAAAACTTGAACTAAGATTCTCATTCTTGACTTTAAAAATGAAGGACTCTTGTGGGCTTAGTTGATTCTGCAATTCCAACGATACGGAGCTATACGAAGCTATGACTTTTTTGGAGATAGGTTAAAAGTTTTCGAAAAAATAAAAGCTTTTTTTAAATCTCTGGTATATTAGAACACATTTACAACCCACCATCAAAAGATTTTATTTCTCATCAATTTACCATAAAGTTACATTAAAACTTACTGCAATATAAACTCCGTGATTTTGTAATTGTTTTGGAGCCGAAAATTGTGAAGTCCATATCAATAACTTAATCATAAAAAATATCAGTTTAATAAAATATTAACATTGCTTTTATAAAAAAACTAACCTTAAAATGCCTAAGTCGGAGCGTGGGGCACTTTCGAGTGGTTGAAAACTATGAATGACATCTAGCATATGATTGTAATACATATTCTTAATATGTGAAATCGAATAGCGTTACCACAAGTGCTTTTTTATTTTCCGCAAACGAGATTAATTTCAATTTTTAATAAAAAAATACTGATTCTTTGTATACTAGGTTATTGATAATGGAGTTCAAAATTTTCGGCTCCAATACAACTACAAATTCACGGTGTATATTTGAGTTGAGTTTGACTTGAGTTTAGCTGTAAATTACGGACAAATAATAATTAAATAATTTAGGTCCTAATATTATAAATGCGAATGTTTAGATGGATGATCGGGTCAGAATAGCTGAATAGATCTGGATGAAGTTTGGCACAGATAAAGATCATAGTATGGAATAGAACATAGGGCTACGTTTTATCCCGGAAAAATATACAAATTACAAAATTTACACGTATTCGAACAGGCAACAGTTAGTACTTGGTTAGTACTTTATACTTCTTCTTACTCTTAATCAAAACACTTTCAAAGACTAAACAAAGACGTACTCACTAGTGGAACCTTGGTCATAGTCTCGTAACATATCCACGTGTGTCCTATTGTGTAGTAGCCAATAACTGCTAAGTATTCTTTCTCCGTCCTTCAAACAATACAATTTGAACAAAACAATTGTTGTTCGTAGGTAAATAAGTGTATAGGTGCTTATGATGTAATGTGCGTAATTTGCCACAAGACAAGTTGTAGGCAGAAGTTTTAATTTCAAATTACGTGGCGTGTAGATAAAAAATCTGGGTAGAATCACTCTACATAAGGCAAAAATATCCTCAGAATAATTGATAGTTATCTATAGCTCGGTACTTTTGTTCCTTCTGTTTCCTATTTTCGTAAAACTATGTAATACAACAATTGAATTGGAGTTCAGAACATGGACCTTACTCTTACTCAGTCAGCTTGTGACCACGGTCGGTGTAACCCGGTCGAAACGTCAAGCATAAGGTAAATACTTTACCTAGATTAAACGCGTTTATTCCCGTGTCAAATTGTATTTATATTGCAACGCGTAAGTTTAAAAGTTAAAATGGACCTTACCCTCCCAATCCTCTAAAATATAACCAATCAATTGTACAAAATTGGCACAGAACCACTTCTGGCCCAGGCAATATGGTTTCAGACAAAGTAAATGCCCACAGGAACTTTTAATATAATAATAATAATAATAATATCTTGGGACAACTCACACAACGTCGTCTGATCCCAAACTAAGCAGAGCTTGTACTATGGCAACCAGACAACTGATAAACATACTTATATATTTCTAAATACATACATATTATAGATAAATAACACCCAGACACAGAATAAACCATCGTGCTCATCACACAAAGTTTTATCCTGGGTGGGGATCGAACCCACGACCTCTTGCGTAGCAGTCGGATACACTCCCACCGCGCCACAGAGGCAGTCGAATATTTATTATTAAAAGTTGCTGTAGGCATTTACTTTGTCTGTCAAGTATTTTTTGTATTCAACCTCAAAGATGAATCTTTAAAAAAAAATCTTCTAAAAAACCCATCAAAAAAGTTTCTTATTATGCCTGCAAAGAACAAGGTACCATATGCCTCCAACGCAAATGGGGATCCTCCGACCAGGCAAGGTGATTGGTCAACAAAACCCAACGATTAACATGATATCATGACGACACGACACAGTGATATCATCTTTGGAAGACAAGTTTTGTTACTAGGTTCCACTTCGTCGAACAATCTTTCGCTTGAACCGGAGATCGACATTTATATCGGCAAAGCTGCGAGTATATTCGGGTAGTATGCTGTGACCTGGTCGTCGTAGACTAAACAAGAACGACTTCTTAAATCTTTTTACATGCATTGTCTGTGTAAGATCTCGGGCATAACATTGATATGTTCCTGTTTGTGACCCTGTCTGGCAAGTTCAGAGAGTTCTGGTGACCGCACAACTGCCTAGTCTTAAGGCACTACTTAAACATTGGCTAAGGCATAAACATGACGTGTCCTACTTGGCGAAAAGTGGAAAAAAACAGACTTTCAGAGACTTTATTCCATTAAAAAGACTGTAACTTTAAAACTGATCATCGTGGCTGTGAGAAACTTGCGGAATAAAGAATGTTGAGACGAGGTTTAGCTTCAAATGCTTGCCAACAGCAGACAAGCAAGATTTTTATAACTACATGCCTTTAAAGTTAATAACGGATAATGCACACTATGTGAAGCATTCGCTATGAATATGCAAGAACGCACATTGCGAGCCATGTGTTTCTATACGCTACACCTACATGCGTATACACCGTGAGCAGTAAACACATCTCACAAAGTATGTATCCGCCTATAATGCATCGGTTTGGTGTGGGAATTGTCAGATCACGTGATATATTATGTACTTAGTTGTTTTAGAAAATAACTGCTGTGGCTATGGACTACCTATCTGCTGTAGGAATGAGGGCCGCTGTAACAGTAACTAATAGGTAACTAGAATGAAGACCACGACTCTCTAAATATAAAGTTCAAAAAACTCTTGTGATAAAATTAAGAAAGGCTAATATCAGCTTAAGAATATTACTAACCCATCTCTTACCGTGGGTGTCGTCAAGGCGACTAAGGGATTTCACACCGGAGGACGGGCAGCAGCGTCCTCTGCGTACTTAAAGCTTTAACGCGATCACCAACCCGCTCGTCAAGTCAGTGGTTATTATGGCAAATATTAGGATCTATAATAAATAGGTTCTACTAGTGGGACATCATGTAGGTTGACTAGCGCAACTTCGTCTGCGTAATTTGTATCCGTTTTTACAACATTTCTTATTGCTGCTCCGCTCCTATTAGTTGTAGCTTGATGTTATATAGCCTACTAGCTTTCGCCCGCGGCTCCGCCCGCGTGGATGTCGGTTATCGCGATAAAAACTATCCTATGTCCTTCCTCGGGACTCAAACTATCTCCATACAAAATTTCATCTAAATCGGTTTAGCTGTTTGAGCGTGAAAGCGTAACAGACAGACAGACAGACAGACAGAGTTACTTTCACATTTATAATATTAGTATGGATAGTCTTCCTCGATAAATGGGCTATTCAACAGTTTTTTTTTTATTCGGATCAGTGCTTTTGAGATTACCGCGTTCAAACAAACAAACTCTTCAGCTTTAAAATATTAATATAGATATGAGATGAGTAATGTGAAGCAGTGAATCGAATGGAGCTCATTATAAATTGTGAGAATGAACTGCCTTAGCATAAGGTCTTTTTCACACGTTCAGGTGTCAATCCAGTTCTGGCTATGTCGTCGACTATGTATCACCATATACTTCGCGCCGGGTACCCGGTTGCCGACTACCCGGCGCTGGATTGAAACCGGAACATGTGAAAACCTAAAGGTTGGATGTTACAGTTATTTAAATCAATTTTGTATATTTTCTAAGGAAGGTCTATATGCACAAGGCAGAAGGGTCAATGACATGAAAATATTACTGATGACCGAATGGGGCTGATAGTTTAAACCTCAAAAGAAATGTTAAAAGAACGTTGTCGTCTGCCTAAAGTATACTATTATACAACTTCAAAGACATCTCTAACTTATAATTCTGCCATTACAAATATAGATATGACATTTACAAGGGCGCAAGTCACATTTGCGGTGTCCCATAACGACTCGGGTGGCCCGCACATACCTATATCCTACACAACAAATATTATGTCAAAGTCAAATTTCTAGAGGTTTCCGAAACAAAAGCTGACTCAAGACTATTTACGACGGATAGCAGATTTCCTTGTTTACTTATTATATAATGTAATATGTAATATTTAATGCTAGATTTGGTAAATAGGTTTTTAATTCCGTAGGTATAGATGCGTGGAAATCAATCAGTTAGTATATCTTGGGACAACTCACACATGGCCATCTGATACCAAGCTAAACAGAGCCTGAACTGATTTTAGGATATATAGGCACACGGCCGTGTAGTCATGACATAGGCATTTGAAAATAATTCATATGAAAAAGGGTATTTAGTCTGAACGGCCCAAAGTGAATGGACCGCGGACCACCAACCGTAAACAAAAATTATCTACGTTCCAAAGGACCGGTGATAAAAATTTGTAAACTATTCATAACATAAAAGAAACATAGATTTGTATTATATTATTTATCAAATTGCAGAGTTAAATAACTTTAAACATAAATCAGTCATATTTTAAAATATAAATAAATAACAATTAAATAATAAGATTTAGTAAAAATCAGCCTTATTTTAAAGAGTGCATAATCGTTATAAAAAAATTAAGGAAACTCCTGATCTGTACCTTGCTCAGCAAATCAGCATTGCTATGCAGCGTGGCAATGTTGCCAGTCTTCTGGGCAGGGTACGGTTGATAGCGATGCGGAGGAATTGTGCTGTCGCCTGCTGGCTTTGTTTTGATATTATTTTATCCACTAATTTGTACATAGTGTAAAAGTTTCTAAATATAGAACGTAGACGAATTTTATTTACGGTCGAATGGCCCGCGGTCCATTCGCTTTAAGCCGTTCAGACTAAATACCCATTTAAAAATTCTACCCCCTAGAGAGATAAAATTAAGATTTCATTATAAAACAAACACGCGGGCGATGCCATGCAAGAAAAGTTTATTTTTCCTATCACTTTTCCTTATCTTTGTGAAGGCAAATAGGTACGTGTTCTCTTTAATTCAAGATAGTGACTAAACACGACAATAACAAAAAGTTACCGTCACTTCTCTTAAAATCTGGAGAACACCAACCAAACACACATTAATTTAACGTTTCTCATAATACTGTAACTATAAACTAAAGTTTGTAGTCCAAACAAATTTGTGAGAATAGAAACCAAATACTAGTTTAATAGCAAATATTATGTAAACTAGACATTTTGCGTCTAGAGCCGTGGGAAAGCTTATTTTGTATTTCCGTTCACAGATTAAATCAGTTTAGAATATTATAAAACTGTGGTAGATTTGTCGAGGGATCGAATATCTCACATGCAACCTCAATGTTTATAAAATTGTGAACTATTTGCTTTTTTAAATCCTAATTTTTAATTACCGACTTTTAAAATAAAAAGAAGGCAAATAAAAAGCAATAAATAATATATCTAGAATAACAAAAACAAATTAAACATTTTGAAGTTGGTGCCATGAAATTAGTAGTCTTTATGTTTTATTCGGCACCAACTTCAAAATGTTTAATTTGTTTCTGTTATTCTAAGTGTATTATTTATTGCTTTTTTGTTGCCTTGTATTTATTTTAGAAGTCGGTAATATTTTTTTTGTAAAAAAGTTTTTTATTTCTCACTTTATAGTGTTTTAGTTTGTAATCCACTTAAGTTACAATAGGCTTATGTCAACTGCTGAAATCCTTTTACAAAATATTGCTTACCCCGATGCAGGGCCGTTAATTGTTGAGGACACTATCAGCTCTATTACATTGTGTAATAGTAGTATAACTAGAATAAAGGGCTACTCAATACCTTATTAAAGTAACTGAATCGCAAACTGTGAAATATTGAATAGGTCTGCTCGTCATTTGTGGTCTTCATCATCAGTTCCACTTCACCAATTGGTGTTTTTTAAGAGTAAATGCACGAATCACTATGAAATATACCTAAATCACTGTAGGTGTGAATTTAATATTTTAAGAGTTCCCTCGATTTCTCCAGGATACCATCATCAGATCGTGATCTGATGACAATGGGACTTGGAAGTATACCCTTTCAAACACAAAAACAATTTTTCAAATCGGTCTAGCTGTCTTTGCGTAATCGTTGAACAAACATACAAAAAAACAAAACATACAAACGCATTGAGAACCTCCTCCTTTTTGAAGTCGGTTGATAAAAAAAAAAGTAGGAATAACAATTGAAAAAGGGAGAACCGTCGGAGCTAAAACGTAGCGATTACTTTCTCTGTGGCCAGAGCCAATGGCCTGAAAAGTATTTTTATTTAATAATAATAATATCTCGGGACAACTCACACAATGTCATCTGATGCCAAACTAAGCGGAGCTTGTACTATGGCAACCAGACGACTGACAAACATACTTATGTATTTCTAAATATATACATATTATAGATAATTTACACCCAGGTATAGAATAAACCATCGTGTTCATCACACAAAGTTTTATCCTGGGTGGGGATCGAACCCACGACCTCCAGCTCAGCAGTCAGGTTCACTAACCACTAGACCAACAGGCCAGTTTAAGATCGAAATCAGTTTAATTGTGAAAACATTAATATAACAGGGAAAGTTGTCGTTTGATTTCTCACAAAGGAATTAAAATCCTGTTATTCAGACCTGGGGGTCAATTCACGTATTAAAGCAGTGCAGTTGCAGTTCAGTTGCAGTTAAGTTTCTTGTAACTTTGGGATCGATCTCAAATACGCTTGCGTCAAGTATGCATCTCGAAAGCGCAATAACGACATTCTAGTACGGTGCGCAAGCGTTGATAAGATCGATCTCAAAGTTACAATAATACGAAAATGGCCGTTTTAATCGAAACTTAACTGCAACTGTACTGCTTTAAATACGTGAATTGACCCCCTGGTACCAGATCTACGTCTGTACCCGCGTTACTATACTTACCTTATTAAGAAGTTAAGTCTTAGCTTCTGTTCCTATTATTATTATACTATACTAGCGGCCCGCTCCGGTTTCGCACGGGTATAAAATAAATGGATGTTACTATACATATAAAACCCCGTCTTCAATCACTCTATCTATTAAAAAAAACCGCATCATAATATAGGGACAGAGAAAGCGACTTTGTTTTATACTATGTACTGTTCCTTTGGCTTCGCCGTAGTCGGGTAAAAATTATCATTTCGTTGTCCGACTGCCTGTCTTGTCCGTTGATACGCTTTTTTATGGTAGATAGATACTCAAAAATGGAACACTATAGTTTCGTCATGTCGGTCCGTTCGTATGTCATAGATATTATAGGCGTGGTCTACTGTCCTCCTTCTGTGGACTATTACAATGACTTAGAGTCCGTTTTAGAATCTTTGGGGTCCGAATATGAGCATTACATCATCATGGGTGATTTCAACACAGACCTCCTTGCACGCACTTCTCTTCGCTCTACTAAATTTCGCAACATCGTGGAATCCGCCAGTCTCCATATACTCCCACTTCAAGCCACTCATCATAACATCAACGGAATTGACACCTGGCTGGACATTATGCTTACTTCTTCTCCTTCTCTTGTTTCTTCTCACGGTCAACTTTCTGCTCCCGGTTTCTCTCTTCATGATCTTATCTTCATGACTTATATTTTAAACCCTCCCAAACTTAAACCAAAACTTTTACTCATGCGTTGTTTTGCTCGGATGGACGTTGATAGGCTGCGTGAGGATGCTTCTGCTGTCGATTGGGGAGACCTAGTGATGTCGAGTTCAGTAGATGATAAGGTTCGCATTTTTAATGAACTCATTACGAATGTATACAACGTCCACGCGCCTATTAACACAATTAAAGTAAAAAGGCCTCCGGCGCCCTGGATGTCAAAAGTTATTCAGATTGCTATTAGACGCCGTGATCGGGCTTTTAGGAGGTTTAAGACAAATCGATCTGATGTCAACTGGTCGTCATATAAAGCTGCAAGGAATCAGTGTAATCAAATGATACGTAACGCCAAACGCCGACATATTCTTGATAATATTTCTTCATCATCTCCTGCCGATATCTGGAAGTTCCTAGGAACCTTAGGTATCGGTAAAGAGCAACAATCCGATTTGCCTGCTACAGTTGGTTTAGATGATCTAAATGACCACTTTGTCACGTCTGTTTCGATAGATTATCTAACCAGATGTCGTACAATTAACTATATATCAAGCTTGTCTAAAGTCACTTACGATCCTTTTTATTTTTCTCCTGTTGCACCCGATGAGATCAAGAGAATTATACTCTCCATCAAGTCGAAGGCTGTAGGTTGTGACGGCATCAGCCGCCGTATGATCATTACCATCCTTGACCAGCTTCTTCCTGGAATTACGGATATTATTAACTTTTCTTTACAATCAGGACGTTTTCCCGACTTATGGAGTAAAGCATACGTGCGACCTCTGCCTAAGATCTCAAACCCATCTCTTCCTAATCATTTCCGTCCAATATCTATTCTTCCTTTTCTGTCTAAAGTCCTTGAAGCCTGTGTACACCGACAATTATCCGCATTTGTACAGCTTAATGGCATCTTATGTCCTTTCCAATCTGGTTTTAGGCCTGGACATAGTACTATCTCCGCATTGCTAAAAGTAACTGGCGATATCAGAGCCGGTGTGGAGGATGGAAAAGTTTCTGTCATGGTGTTGGTGGACTTCTCAAACGCCTTTAATACAGTTAGCCACGATATACTCCTATCAATACTCTCGTATTATAATATTTCATCGGGTGCATTGGAATGGTTTTCTTCATATCTTCAGGGGCGCCAGCAGTCGGTTCGCATCGATGATACATTCTCTAGTTGGCGTGATCTCGTTGCGGGCGTTCCTCAAGGCGGTATTCTATCTCCTCTGCTTTTCTCCTTGTTTATCAATCTTTTAACTCAGGAACTTCGATGTACGTATCATTTGTATGCCGACGATCTTCAGCTATACGTTCAGACAAAACTAGACAATTTGAATGAAGCTATCGATAATGTGAATCGAGATTTGATGGCGATAAAGAACTGGTCGGACGAGTTTGGTCTTTCGGTAAATCCTGAAAAATGTCAAGCAATCGTTGTTGGCAGTCCTCACATGGTTATCAGAATAGATTTTGATTCATTACCACCTATTATCTTCCACGGCACTGCTATTCCTGTTAGCCATGATGTCAAGGATCTGGGTTTGCATATTGATTCCACCCTTAGCTGGCGGACTCAAATTGCTAACGTCAGTCAGAAGACCACTGGCACTTTGCGGTGTCTTTATCGTCTCAAAAACTTTCTACCAGTTAATACTAAAGTAACGCTAGTGCAGACTTTAATATTTCCTATCATAGACTATGGTGATGTGTGCTATTTCGACCTGAATGCTGATCTGCTCCATAAACTTGACCGGCTTCTCAACAATTGCATTCGGTTCGTCTTCAACCTTCGCAAGTACGATCATGTCTCCAACTATCGCACTCAGCTTAATTGGCTTCCTATCCGGCAGCGCCGTAGTTTGCGTGCACTTACAACGCTATATTCAATCCTATTTTCTCCTCATGCCCCTACTTATCTAACACCTCACTTTCAATTTCTCTGCTCTAGTCATGATCAGTATCTACGCTCCTCTAATAATCTGTTGCTTCTCTGTCCTGCTCACAGCTCCACTCTGGTGCATTCTTCCTTCTCTATTCAATCTATTCTCCTTTGGAATGCGCTCCCTCTCGAAATAAGAATGTCTACATCTCGTGTCACCTTTAAGTTCCAAGTACGTAATTTCTATACGAAGTTATTGGCGGAATCATCACAATTATAGTAATCTATGGTTATATATGTAATAAGTATGTATTTGTATAGTTATGAGTATGTATTATGTATGTAAATGTATGTATTGGTATGTTGTGTGTGTATGTATGTGTATTTATATATTTATATGTATGATATTGTTTTTATAATTATTTATTTATTATTATTACATTTTTTTTTTAATCACTTGCTTGCTTAAATAGCATTAGAAATATAAGTCGATTTAGCACCCACCTCAAACAGTTCTCTGCATCACCCTAAGGTTGACTGGTAGATAATGCCTAAGGCATTAAGTCCGCCTTTGTACAATTTTCTGTGTGCAAGAAGTTAAATAAATAAAAAAATAAATATTTTACTCATTACACTTAGTTTATGATTGAACTAACAGACTTTTGCAATGAAAGGCAGATTGGTATTTATAAATTACGTAATTGATAGCACATTTCTGTATCACACATCGCGCAACAAAGGCTGTCCAACAGCCTCTGTGGCACGGTGGGAGTGTATCCGACCGCTACGCAAAACAGAATAAACCATCGTGCTCATCACACAAAGTTTTATCCTGGGTGGGGATCGAACCCACTACGGGTTCGATCCCCACCCAGGATAAAACTTTGTGTGATGAGCACGATGGTTTATTCTGTGTTTAGCTATTATTTATCTATAACAAGTATGTATTTAGAAATATCTAAGTATGTTTATCAGTTGTCTGGTTGCCATAGTACAAGCTATGCTTAGTTTGGGATCAGAAAGCGTTGTGTGAGTTGTCCCAAGATATTATTATTATTATTTTGTTCTATACTCAAAAATAATATTATCGTAATATTACCTACGTCAAAATGCGCAAACATTTCAAGTTGGGTTAGGTCCAGAGTTGCCCATGAAAAAAACATACTCTGAAAATAGATCAGTATGTATCTACTCAAGAAATTTATCAAAACACTAGCTGTCCCGCGCAACTTCGTCTGCGTAAATTTATTTCTCTGGACATGCAAGCGTATTTAGCAATAATATATATTTTGAACTGACCCACGCAACATCGTCTGCAAATTTTTCCTTTTCGATAAAAGCGGCGGTAGCCTAATGGCTAAGGCATCGGTCTCAAAATCGTGAGGTCGCGGATTCGAATCTTACCCATTATACTACCGACGTGAACCCACTCCTAACACAAGCCTTTGAGCTTAGCTGGAGGGGTTAACAAGATTGCTAGTAAAGTGGGACTCAATCCCACATTGCTAGTTATCTTTAAAAAAATAAAATTAAAATAAAACTTTACAACCTATTCTCAAGCCTACCAAATATACAAACAAAATTCCATTAAAATCGGTAGTTCCATTTCGGAGAAGTTCGACCACAAACATCGTGACACGAGATGACTGAATATCCATTGAAATATCTGTTTTCAGTGACTGTAGTGTGAGTTTTACTCGTCTCATTTTACTATGGGCTTACCTACCTATGTATTTGTATTTGGTTCATAGGTATTTGTACACTTCATTTCAGCAGCAAAAGTATATTTAGACATACTTAGAACACCCTGTCTTTATGGCTTCACCGTAGTCAGGTAAAGAATATCAGTGTCATTATTTTTTATCTTAATGATTAAAAAAGTTTAGGTACAGAAATTATTTTTAAATTTATTTATCATGAACATTGTTATAATTAGAGTCATATCACTACTAGCTGTCCCGCGCAACTTCGTATGCGTAAAATTTCCCCGTTTTTTTCCACATTTCTCATTGCTGCTCCGCTCTTATTGGTCGTAGCGTGTAGCCTTTAACAGCCTATAGCCTTCCTCGATAAATAGACTATCTAACAGTGAAATAATTTTTCAATTCGGATTAGTAGTTCCTGAGATTACCGCGTTCAAACAAACAAACAAACAACAAACCCTACAGTTTTATAAAATTAGTACAGATTAGTGTAGATGAACAGATCGTTCTCAATATTGATTAGGGTATAATTCGCCATTTTCCTTCTAATTTTGCTGAATTGTATCAATTAATTTGGGTTTGATTCGGGTTTTGTGTGATCCAAAAATTGATGTTCCGAGTCTAGGTGTAGTCCGTCAGTCTTTGTGTCCGTGACTTGTAAAGTCTTGTACCCTAATGCAGGATTGTTTTAAAGAACAATCGGAGGTAATCAAGACTAACCTAACCCACATAGATTGCGAACTAAACTTTTAAATCTTGTTTTTGTTCACCTATAAAGTGCCGATTTTTAACTTGTAGGTATCACTTTTCACACGAGGCGCAGAATTTATTCAACAAAATCGCAAAGGACCAAAAGCACCAATCTAAATAAATATTTAGACTGGTGCTCATTTGAGCACCAGTCTAAATATAGCTAAGCTTCTAGAAAATTCGGTTTATATTTATAAACCGAATTTTCTAGAAGCTTCTTATAGAAAAGTAGTCCTAGATAATAATACGAACAAAATAATAATCTTGTAGGTATAACAAAATGGTTGCCAAGTGAATAACAAACAACGTGGACAGACAGACAGTTCCCGAGACTCCTCAGCTTACCAAAGGTGATTTAATACTTGTAATACAACGCGACTCGCTTTCAATCCGAAGTACTTTGCTGAGCACTATTGTTATATGAATCCCCTGTTAGTACCGTTACATCATTCATCTATACTAATATTATAAAGCTGAAGAGTTTGTTTGTTTGTTTAAATGCGGTAATCTCAGGATTAACTGATCCGAATTGAAAAATTATTCACTGTTGGATAGCCCATTTATCGAGGAAGGCTATAGGCTATATAACATCACGCTATAACCAACAGGAGCGGAGCAGCAATGGGAAATGTTGCAAAAACGGGGAAAATTTACGCAGACGAAGTTGCGCGGGACAGCTAGTGTTTTGATAAATTTCTTGAGTAGATACAGTTTTATCCTGGGTGGGGATCGAACCCACTACGGGTTCGATCCCCACCCAGGATAAAACTTTGTGTGATGAGCACGATGGTTTATTCTGTGTTTAGCTATTATTTATCTATAACAAGTATGTATTTAGAAATATCTAAGTATGTTTATCAGTTGTCTGGTTGCCATAGTACAAGCTATGCTTAGTTTGGGATCAGAAAGCGTTGTGTGAGTTGTCCCAAGATATTATTATTATTATTTTGTTCTATACTCAAAAATAATATTATCGTAATATTACCTACGTCAAAATGCGCAAACATTTCAAGTTGGGTTAGGTCCAGAGTTGCCCATGAAAAAAACATACTCTGAAAATAGATCAGTATGTATCTACTCAAGAAATTTATCAAAACACTAGCTGTCCCGCGCAACTTCGTCTGCGTAAATTTTCCCCGTTTTTGCAACATTTCCCATTGCTGCTCCGCTCCTGTTGGTTATAGCGTGATGTTATATAGCCTATAGCCTTCCTCGATAAATGGGCTATCCAACAGTGAATAATTTTTCAATTCGGATCAGTTAATCCTGAGATTACCGCATTTAAACAAACAAACAAACTCTTCAGCTTTATAATATTAGTATAGATGAATGATGTAACGGTACTAACTGGGGATTCATATAACAATAGTGCTCAGCAAAGTACTTCGGATTGAAAGCGAGTCGCGTTGTATTACAAGTATTAAATCACCTTTGGTAAGCTGAGGAGTCTCGGGAACTGTCTGTCTGTCCTCGTTGTTTGTTATTCACTTGGCAACCGTTTTGTTATACCTACAAGATTATTATTTTGTTCGTATTATTATCTAGGACTACTCTTCTATAAGAAGCTTCTAGAAAATTCGGTTTATATTTGAGCACCAGTCTAAATATTTATTTAGATTGGTGCTTTTAGTCCTTTGCGATTTTACATACACAAGTTAAAAATCGGCACTTTATAGGTGAACAAAAACAAGATTTAAAAGTTTAGTTCGCAATCTATGTGGGTTAGGTTAGTCTTGATTACCTCCGTTTGTTCTTTAAAACAATCCTGCATTAGGGTACAAGACTTTACAAGTCACGGACACAAAGACTGACGGACTACACCTAGACTCGGAACATCAATTTTTGGATCACACAATACCCGAATCGAACCCAAATTAATTGATACAATTCAGCAAAATTAGAAGGAAAATGGCGAATTATACCCTAATCAATATTGAGAAAGATCTGTTCATCTACACTAATCTGTACTAATTTTATAAAACTGAAGGGTTTGTTGTTTGTTTGTTTGAACGCGGTAATCTCAGGAACTACTGATCCGAATTGAAAAAATATTTCACTGTTAGATAGTCTATTTATCGAGGAAGGCTATAGGCTGTTAAAGGCTACACGCTACGACCAATAAGAGCAAATGTGTAAAAAAACGGGGAAATTTTACGCATACGAAGTTGCGCGGGACAGCTAGTAGTGATATAACTCTAATTATAACAATGTTCATGATAAAGACATTTAAAAAAAAATGTATACCTAAACTTTTTGACAATGAAAAATTTAAATTGAAAACAATGAGTACAGACACAAGTTGCAAAACAAGTTCCAGTTTTCAGAGCATAAAAGGTAGAAAGGCCTGGAATTACTCGATGCCTATATTCTTTACCTGACTACGGTGAAGCCATAAAGACAGGGTGTTCTAAGTATGCCTAAATATACTTTTGCTGCTGAAATGAAGTGTACAAATACCTATGAACCAAATACATAAAGACGGCAATAACGCATATAGTGCAGTTACATAGGTAGGTAAGCCCATAGTAAAATCAGACGAGTAAAACTCACACTACGGTCACTGAAAACAGATATTTTAATGGACATTCAGTCATCTCGTGTCACGATGTTTGTGGTCGAACTTCTTCGAAACAGCTCGACCGATTTTAATGAAATTTGTTTGTAAATATATTTGGTAGGCTTGAGGTTGTAAAGTTTTTTTTTTTTTAAAGGTAGCTAGCAATGTGGGATTGAGTCCCACATTACTAGCAATCTTGTTAACCCCTCCAGCTAAGCTCAAAGGCTTGTGTTAGGAGTGGGTTCACGTCGGTAGTATAATGGGTAGGATTCGAATCCGCGACCTCACGATTTTGAGACCGATGCCTTAGCCATTAGGCTACCGCCGCTTTTATCGAAAAGGAAAAATTTGCAGACGATGTTGCGTGGGTCAGTTCAAAATATATATTATTGCTAAATACGCTTGCATGTCCAGAGAAATAATCAATGAAAAAATTGTGACAAATATTTACAAATTGCTCTTTAGACTGCCATTGTTTAATGCTAATAATATTGACATTTTCATGATAAACTTCCTTTGACTTCGTTGTAAACAGTAGTTATATTCCAAAACAGTGTATTCTCTTATCCATTAACACGCATTATCTTTCTTCGTCTTGTTCTTGCTGACGTAACAGCAATATGTACCTAGGTATCTTATATATATATATATAGTCCATTTATCGAAGAAGGCTATAGGCTATATAACATTACGCTACGACCAATAGGAGCGGATCAGCAATGAAAAATGTTGCAAAAACGGGCAAAATTTACGCAGACGAAGTTGCGCGGGACAGCTAGTTTATCATATCTATAGGTTTACAATTTTTAAATAAACTACTCACAATAACTACATTCTCCTCTATCACTCAAAGATTTGCTGGGAGAAAACTAAATATTGAGTTAAGATCGCCTTTGTGATTACTATGTATTTTGTAATATTGTTTGTTATTTTTCTGCGTGTACAATAAAGAATTTGAATATCATATTCTAATGAAAAAATGACTAGATTGCTAAAATGCTAGACCACAGAATATAAAAAAGATTCAAAGCTTTTTATTCACTTCATGATTACCTACATAGTATAAAACAAAGTCGCTTTCTCTGTCCCTATATCCTTAAGTATGCTTAAATCTTTAAAACTACGCAACGAATTTTGATGCGGTTTTTTGAATAAATAGAGTGATTGAAGACGGAGGTTTATATGTTTAACTAGCTGTTCCGCGCAACTTCGTATGCGTCGATTTTCCCCGTTTTTGCTACATTTTTCATTGCTGCTCCGCTCCTATTGGTCGTAGCGTGATGTTATATAGCCTATAGCCTTCCTCGATAAATGGGCTATCCAACAGTGAAATATTTTTTCAATTCGAATCAGTAGATCCTGAGGTTACCGCGTTCAATCAAACAAACAAACAAACTCTTCCGCTTAATAATACTCGTATTAGTATAGATTAGTTTAGATAACATCCATATATTTTATACCCATGCGAAGCCGGAGCGGGCCGCTAGTATTTTATAAAGTACAACTCTAACTATGTGTATCTACCTGATAGAATTTAAAAAGAAATTTGAAATGCCGTCAAACACGGCATTTCAAATTTGAAGCAGACGCACCTAAAATTATAAACAACTAGCTGACCTGCGTAAATTTTCCCCGTTTTTGCAACATTTTTCATTGCTGCTCCGCTCCTATTAGTCGTAGCGTAATGTCATATAGCCTATAGCCTTTCTCAATAAATGTGCTATCCAACAGTACAATATTTTTTTAATCCGTCTAAGTAGTAAGGTAGTAGTAGAACATTTTTTTAATTTCGTCGGCGTAAATTTTCCCCGTCTTTGCAACATTTTTCATTGCTGCTCCGCTCCTATTGGTCGCAGCGTGATGTTATGTAGCCTATAGCCTTCCTCGATAAATGGGCTATTCAACAATAAAATATTTTTGAATTTGGATCAGTAGTTTCTGAGATTACCGCATTCTAACAAACAAAAGAACAAACTCTTCAGTTTTATAATATTATAGTAGTAGTATATTTAATTTAAAGATGACAATTTAAATTGTCTTTTTACTCGTACTAAAAAAAATCACGCAAAATACACTCGCCTTCTAACCATTTGTTATGAATTTCACAAAGCCGGTTTTATTATTAGGGTCAAATTCCCCTCCCCCCTTCTAACCCTAGGTACCTACACCTACGGCTACCTCTAAAGATATAGAACTTACACTTAACTTCATCTGCATACCCTTCAGTGGTGGAGGGTCCTTAAAACACTATTACTTTCGGTTTCCCTTTGGATAGTAGTTACTTAGTATTAAATACAAACAACCATGTTCAGCAAGATATGTTTTTGTATCGGGTTACCTCAGGTTTTTTTTAACCCTTCGCCTCTAATACCCTTACGGCCGGTCTCAATAACCTACCTATCGATGGATTTGAGTAGTCAAATCCATCGATAGGTAGGTTATAAAAAATATGTCAAAATTCTACCCCTAGTAGTAGAGGTAGAATTTTGACATATTTTTTATGGAGCTTATGTCAAATATATACCTCTAGTAGGCAAATCCATCGATAGTTAGAGTATGAAGTTAGGTGTAAGTATTTCTTTAACTTTTAAATTTAAATATTTCTATGTAAAAGTCACTGACTTAAACAGGGTGTAACGGAAAGGTGTCCTCATATTTAAGGTTTGGTATGTGCCCATGATGCACTTACCTAATTTTATCAAAATCGGAGTACCCAAAAAATGATTTATTGTTTTTTCATTCGTTTATTTATGAATGAACAAGTTATTATTTTAAAAAAGTATGACTTAAAAAATTCTATGCCATATAAATCCAATTGAATTTTGTACCAGGGGAGGTATAATTCTTATGCCGTACGCCTTTTACTACTGAATTTTGACAAAAAGAATATGCTATAACTAATGTAATAATAATGCAACCAGCTACGGCACCATGCCAGGTGCAATACTGATAACATACACTACGCCCTGCTGAAATTTGACCACACCTTTCTGTTACACCCTGTATAGTACTACCAGTACGCTGGACAGGTTCACGCCGACAAAATCAAATGGAAGTCTCTACCTACATAAAAAAATAAGAAAGAAAAAAGGAGAAAGAAGAGTTTATTTTTTACACAGTACATTTAGGGAAATCTTATTAAATAAGATTTCATCATCAGCCTATCGCAGTCCACTGCAGGACAGAGGCCTCTCTAATTGCACGCTACTTTGTTCTATCTTCGGCTGCTCGCATCCAGCTCCTGCCAGCCGTTTTGCGTAAATCATCACTCCACCTTATTAACAAAATTAAAAAAAAAATCACATGTGTGTAAAAAATTTAGATCTCACTCAGCATTGTGCTGCCTCTCCAGTTTTGCTACTGGAGTCAGCATTGGTTTTTAGAATAGTGGTTATAAGGATGACAACAAATGGCCGAGTTGTAAAAATGGTGGCAAACTTACCTCGTATTATTTTTACAGCTTCGAGTTTAACTAGTTTAGTTTAAAAAAATACGACTCCCGCAGTAGGGTACAAGCCCTGGTTCGCGGGGGACTTTACACCTAGACTCGGAACAACATTTTGTGGATCACACAAAATGGTGTCTTGTGTGGGAATCGAACCCACGACCTCTTGCAGTCGGAAACACTCCCACCGCGTCACAGAGGCAGTTAAAACTAATATACCAAACTTGTAAGAAAATAAATGATTGAATACGAACTAAGAATAACATTCGGATAAGAACGAGACTTTTTGCAACTAAATTGTTGTACACTTTATTAAATACACTGGCAGAAATTACCCATTAAAACGGATCTAGCCGTTTTAACGGCTAATTTCTGCCAGTAATATTTAAAAAAAACAGCCATAAATTCAAAAAAGAAGAACAGCAACGGCCGTTTGTCATAAGTTTCAAAAAAGTTCACATGACGGTCATTCGATTCGACATTTGAAATTGCCGTCACTTTGTACACGGTTGCCAGTTTATCGTACTAGCACAGCAATCAGTGTTAAAAATGTATTCAAACTCATGTTAACTAATTATTGGTCAAGTGACAGTAAAAAGAGGTCCACACTTGCCAGTATGTTATCACTTAGTAACAGTGAAATTGCAAGTAAGTGTACCCACATACATAATACAAATACAATTACACATGTTAGTAATGTATGCGCTATTGTGTCAGTACAATACCGCACAACGCGACAAGTACAGTCATTTACAGTTATTCGTATTTTCGCAGCGGTTATATCTATACTAATATTATAAAGCTAAAGAGTTTGTTTATTTGTTTGTTTGTTTGTTTGGACGCGGTAATCTCAGGAACTACTGGTCCGATTTGAAAAACATCTTTTTTTGTTGGATAGCCAATTTATCGAGGAAGGCTATAGGTTATATAACATCACGCTACGATCAATAGGAGTGGAGCAGCAATGAGAAATATTGCAAAAACGGGGAAAATTGACGCATACGAAGTTGCGTGGGACAGCTAGTGAAGAATAAAATTCGTAACGAAATCATGGATGACCTCGTTGCAAATTAACTGAATATTTGCTGGAACAAAGAACCAAAGTTCAAAAAACATAGGTCGGAGATTAAGCATGCTGAATTGGCAATGTGTTGGCCATATCTGCCGAGGGATCGATGGGCGCTGGAGCAGACGAACGCTAGAGTGAAGACAGTGTCTTCGTAACGTAAGACAGGACGTACCTGGACGAGCCAGAAGAACGAAGACCTAAACAAAAATATTTTTTTTATAAAGATAACTAGCAATGTGGGATTATGGTCCCACATTACTAGCAATCTTGTTAACCCCTCCAGCTAAGCTCAATGGCTTGTGTTAGGAGTGGGTTCTCTTCGCTAGTATAAAAGGTAGCATTCGAACCCGCGACCTCACGATTGCGAGACCAATGACTTAGCCATTTGGATACCGCCATTTTTTACAGTTGGGATGGACTGGGTGCGGAAGGCAGAGGGCCGAGTAACGTGGTCTGTGGTGTATCTGATCCCAAACTAAGCAGAGCTTGTACTATGGAAACTAGACATCCGATATACATAGTTATATAATATATAACTATGTATATCGGATGTCTAGTTTATTAACAATATTATTGTTTTTAAACTTTCGCGATTTTTATACATATTAGTTATATATTTCTAAATACATACATATTATAGATTAATAACACCCAGACACAGAATAAACCATCGTGCTTATCACACAAAGTTTTATCCTGGGTGGGGCTCGAACCCACGACCTCTTGCGTAGTAGTCGGATATACTCCCACCGCGCCACAGAGGCAGTCTTATGGGAATTTTATGTCGATTCAATTTTATTATTCTATGACATAATGTTGCATTGAATTTCAATACATAGAGGTTAATAAAAGTGAAAGCCCAGTAATTAAACTTGAAGCACAGAGATGCACGAAAGAATAACTGACGCTGCAGTGGCAGTATTCATTTTGTGGATAAGTATGGTACCCACGGGTACCCAATGGTACCCCGTGGCTAAGTATGGTACCTGCGCCAAGGCGGCATATGGCTTAAACTTATCATATCATGAGCCCGATAAATATTGTGACTAGTTTTTGAGATGAATATGGTATTGACAAACCATAGACCAACTAGAAATCCTTTACACGAAACTCCCTAAAGCGGTCACAAGTCAAAAATGTAGAAAGCAATTTTGTCTCCGACTGTACAATTTCACTTTTGATACTATTGTTCAGTTTGTTAACACCTGCAAAGTGAATATAGTCCAATCAAATTTAGACTCTAATGTTTAATGATATAGTCCATTAATGCTTGTAGAGTCAACTACATACCTAATGTGATTTGCAAATCTCAATAAAGTTTTAGGCGCCTACCTGCATAAATAAATTATTTTGTAATGTTACAACATTTTCCTTAAAGATAAGGCCATTATTAGAGTTATAAGATGGTAACTCTGCAAAAAAACTGCCAGAAATTTCAAATGTCGAATCGTATTACCGTCCTGTTAAATTTTTGACACTTATGACAAATGACCGTTGTTGTTATCCTCGTCACACAAGAGTAGACTTTTTTTTTATTTTATTAAATTACCGTCTCCAAATGTCAAAATCAAATGGAAGTCTTATGTTGTCGACGGTCGCCTCAAGCAAGGTCAGTGTGAACAATTAACTTAAAATGAAGAAGAACAAGACCAATATAGTGTAAACTGGGTCGTTATTCACTATGTTTTTTTTCGATTTCGCGGCAACCAATAAGTCAAGATTTTGACAGTTAAAAACGCGCTTGACGCGAAAACGAAACTAAAGATAGTGAATAAGGACCCTTATTGCTTTGGTGGTGCAATGTCGATTCCACCATTTTGTGTGATCAACAATTTGTTGTTAGTTAAGTACGTATCCGTATGTCTTTGTGTACTTACATTAATCACATGTTTGTGAAGTCCTGGCCTTGTCCTTTTAACCAGTACGTCCTATCTGTTATGAACTACGGTGCCGAGACGTGGCCTTGATCACTCGGTTGGGTCTATTCCACAAATTTAAAGTTGCTATGCTTAGGGTTTCTTTGAAGGATATAATTCGCAATGAGGTCATCCGACAAAGAACCAAAGTTACGGACATAACTCGCAGGTTAAGCACGCTGAAGTGGCAATGGGCTGGTTATATTTTCCGAAGGACCGATGGCCCCTGGATCAAATGAATCCTAGAGTGGATACCGCGACTCCATAAACTTAAGGTAGGACGCCAAACCAGGAGGATCGAAGACCTAAAGAAGGTCGCTGGGATGGACTGGATGCGGAAGGCGGAGGACAAGATATTTTGACGCAAATTAGGAGAAGCCTATGTCCAGCAGTGGACCGATACGGGCTGATGATGACGATAAAAGTCCTTGCGACATAGGACTTGTGCCCTACTACTGAAGTTGTCTTCAAAAGAAAAAAAATAACAAAGGGAAAGATTAAAAATATCCACAAAACCTACTTATTACATCCGTGTTTGCATATAAATAAATAATTTGCGAAGAAAACAACAACAAATATAAATAGGATTCCTGAGAAAGATTTATTATTCTAGGTTTAACTTTAAAGTGATTTATATCGTAACGTGCTGCGCATAATTTATTCAGTGTCTTGATATTATCTGTTCTCTTATGTGGTATTAATACAGAATACCAAGAGTACAGAAGACGCACTGAATATATTAGAGGAAGCCTGCAGGTAGCACCCATAGCAAGACGAAATCTTGGAAACAAGACTTAGATGGTACGGACGGACAAGTGATGCGCCGCCCTGACGATCATGTCGTAAAATCCGGGCAAGAGCATGTCGGACCTACTCAGTATTCCGCAGCTATCACTAAAAGATCTTCATGGCACTTACGTCTTTTTGCTCAATGACTCAAAGGCGGTATGTCTGATCATGTTGAAAATTATTTTAGTAAAAGTATTAAGCTTTAAGTTCATAGTATTTAAGTATTACCTTTGTGATTTTTTCCATATCTTTTGGTCAAACGGTTTAATAGATTAAGGGGGCGCGGGAGGGGGACACAATTTTTAGGATTATAGTTTCGTAAAACTTTAATATGTTTTTAAAAGATCTGTCGAATGATGTGCCACACGTAAATGTTTGCTGAAAAACATTTTTTAGCTTCTGTTACATCTATGGATTGTAACATAACTATCGAACTAAGTAGCAGCTCTTACAAGACACCTATACTCAAAATTTTATCTTTATACAATGTGTAGTTTCTGAGTAAAATGCCTGTGACATACGGATGGACATACAGACAGACGAACGGACATGCCGAAACTATAAGGGCTCCATTTAGGCTACGGAACCCTAAAAAATGCTTATCTTGAGCAACACGAAAAAGACATAGAGGAATACCCTTAACAACCTGGTTAATGACTAGCGGACGATACTCGCAAGCACACAAAGTTATTAGGAAAGCCGACCCCGTGTAAATGGCGAAGACATAGAAAAAGAACAGAAGACAACCTACACAGCCAACGCTCTTGACCCACCCCCTTGACACCACACATAGACACAGCACATGGACGTGGAATCGGAGCACGTCTTCCGAACAAAGACCACCAATGTGGTATTGGATTCATGTATATGTGAACGATGTATGCATAAACTCTAATCAAACAGAATGACGTCGGAATAACGTCTTTGCGCAGGCGAAACTGCAATACATATTTAAAAAAAACGCGGTTTCATACGCGCAGCGATGTCATTCTATTCGATTGTGATTCTATTCGATTAGAGATTAGGCATACATCGTTCACGTGCACGCTCTGGATGCTCCCAGCAAGAGGGATTCACACTATGATACTCTGCCTACCAAAATGCTTTGCATAACTAACTAATTTTCTTCTTAATTTTAGTTGAGTAACATGGTGTGATGTCGATTGAATTACAAATTAAGGTTGCTTTCTGTAAGTACTCTCGTATTGTGTGATATTAACGACTACAATATTCTTGATGGCAATCATTATTATTTTTGCCTGAGGTTTTCGTAATTAATTAAATATACATAACTTATTAATGTAATTGAATTGACTGTCTTGGTAGCGCAGTGGGAGACCGTGCGACTGGTATGTTTTCTTTAACCTCTTGGTTTATATGCACATAATACCTATTAATAGAGATAAAGGAGGGTAACTTAGGGGCCCAATGCTTTCTTAAAAAGTGACGGAGTCTTCAACGTTTGCCCGCCCGATGACAAGCAGTTACAGCCTATCGATGCCTACAAATTAGGGTATCACTAGGCCTTGCTCCTTTTTCAAGTAAAACTATTTAAGGAGCTCTTGAAGACCCCGTACTGTAGTCTTTTGGGAAGAGCTGGACAGGGAGTTCGATCCAAAATTGAAGCGATCCTGTTGATGGCGAACAGTGTGTATAATCATGCCTATCCAGAAATTGCAGAAATACAAAAAGGTACATTACACACCGGTCAAATGAATACACAGTACTCATTTCGCCAGTGTTAAAATAATTGAGCCCCCCGCCCCCCCTCAGAAAAATGATGTTGGGTATGCATATGTGCTTTCCTGTCATAAAATCTATACCTAGAGGGCTAAGCTTTTGCTCTCAAACCAAAGGCTAAATAGAAACACAACGATAACCATTCCACCATTCCTTATACCAAATCGAATAAAAATAAACAGATCTCCGTCACATGTAACTTGAATCTATTATATCTGTCCATTCCTTTCGAGACAAAATATTCCAAATGATTACGATTTCACGTTTCTTTCTAGAAATAACGTAAATAAGTGAGAGAAAAACGTGACATTCACGCGACTTAAAATAGGCAAGACGTGTTTACTTCGGCTATGTATCGAATAACGACAGATCATGTTTTTGTAGACTGTTTGACCCTGTAATGGTAAATTGATCCTTTGAAGCCAATTTCGAAATTGATACTCTTACTTCATTATTTTGAGAACAAATTATTACGTCGTTGTTTTCCACAAATAACCTAATAGTAGTGCGGTCGATAGATTATTTTAATATTTTTTTAGAATCTAATAGGCCTACTATATCGCCAGTATTGAAAGGCCCGTGATCGCGATCAGTGCCATTCGATCGAAACGTCGAGAAAATGAAAGAGATCATTTCTTCCAATATTTCAGGCGAACTGTCATCATCAGCCCCGACTGAATATTTAAAATATAATAAACAAAGTGTACAATAATTATATGTTCGTAAACTTTCGCGATTTGTACACATTATAGAATTTTATAAGCTATTACGGGTCTTAATCGCGTAAATGACCGTATTGAAATAAACGTCGGGCAATAAACAAAGGTATTTAGCCTTAAAATAAAATATTTACGCGATTGAGACCCGTAGCTTATAAAATTCTATAATGTGTACAATAATTCTTAAGAAAAACCGGCCAAGTGCATGTTGGGCCACGCACAATGTAGAGTTCCGTATAGGAGTAATGCGGCTTAAGAAGTGGGTTTTCTGTTGTTTTTGTTTCATACTACTAACAAACGTTAGTATTTTTCATTTGGAATCTGTATGAAAATTTTGTTACTTCTCACTTGGTCTGCTGTTACTCGTTAAGCTGTAAAGCTTACTTAGCTGTGATAGTTTTCCTTTTAATTTCACTATATATACTACTACCGTGAAATTTATCACATACCCAACATCACCGTTTAGCTGGTAGGAGGAGGAGGACACTTGACTCTAACAAAAAAATTGCACTTTAAAGCTTAATATTTTACAAACGGAGCCCTAAACCAATTTTTTTAATTTTTTAAGATTTTTTTTTTGATATCTCACACGATGGTGAGATAAAAAATCAAATATAGGCGAGGTACACTAAAATCTATTCTTTCTTAATTTTATACTTTCACTTTGTCGGCATAAATAATATGTATAGGTATCCATGCAAAATTACAGCCTTATAGCACTAATAGTCTCTGAGCTAAACTGCGTGGACATGGCGAAACTATAAGAGTTCCCTTTTGCCATTTTGGCTACGGAACCCTAAAAAAAAACAACAACATGTGGGTCACACATTAGATAGTAGCAATCTTTTCCAGCTATGCTAAATTTCTTGAGAAGCACGATTACTATTGATTACTCCTTGTTTATTTTATTCGGAAAGATTAAAATCAATAAATATGGATTCAATTACGTTTCCCATAAATATTAATAATACACCTACCTATGTCATTTGCATTTGCCATAAATAAAGATATAATTTACGAAGAATATCAAATAAGTAGTCGATCGATACACGTGATGATTCACTCACAGCTACCTCTACATCTATACTAATATTATAAAGCTGAAGAGTTTGTTTGTTTGTTTGAACGCGTTAATCTCAGGATCTTACTGGTCCGAATCGAAAAATTATTTTACTGTTGGATAGCCCATTAATCGAGGAAGGCTATAGGCTACATAACATTACGATACAACCAATAGGAGCGGAGCTGCAATGAGAAATGTTGCAAAAACGGGAAAAAGTTATGCAGATGAAGGTGCACGGGAAAGCTAGTCTATAATATGTAGGTATATATATTTAAGTATGTTTATAAGTTTTTTGATTATCATACCTAGTACCTACAGTCTCTCTGATCATTATTTTATTTATGCGTTGAAATTTGACAGAGTCATTAGAAAGAAATATGTGTATTGAACTGCCCGGCAAGCAGCCCGGATACGGGCCGGCCGGTACAAAAAAATTAAAACACATTCAAGCTTATTCACACGCTCGCGAGCATGTGAACCCACTAGAATAAACTTCCGACCAATTAATCATCAATTATCAGCCTATCAGAGTCCACTGCTGGACATAGGCCTCTCCAATTGCACGCCACTTTGTTCTATCTTTGGATTCTCGGATCCAGCTCCTGCTAGGCGTTTTGCGTAAATCATCACTCCACCTGGCTTGAGGGCGTCCTACACTACGTTTAACTAATCAATTATTTCTATCTAAATTTATTACATTTTGGGATATATTTTTGGTATAGTGCAAAGCAACCCCAACATTATTTGACTTCAAGGAATATTATAAAAAAATGAAAATATTGAAAACTTGCAGAGTTATAAGCCATTCAAGTTGTCTTCTTGTGTTCTTCGCGCTATCGTGCTCATTGCATCCCGTAGTACGAACTCTATACGCATGGATTACGTACTACGGGACGCAATGAGCAACGAGCAATGATTGAAAAATAAGTGATGATCACATTTCACATCACATTGTGAACAGGATTCGAAATAAATTAATTGAAAAATATAACATAATCCAAAAACTACCACAATGGATTACGTTACTGATTCAGAGCAAGCTACTTTCAGATTTGCACTATATCAAGAATAACGTTGTTTAACTATCGGTATTTTGTGAAAATACAGTAATACACTGTCTAAGTCATAAAACCATATTACACGCGAAAAACCCAACAAGATGTCAAATAAGATTTCTGTGAACCGCGTTATAAATATTTATATGATCGCTAGTACTACACATACGTGAGTACAAAACAAAGAGTTACCTCCGTAACTTTCCATTAGGCCGTAAAATTTAACAAGGGACGTCGTTTACGAAGGGCAATGGGCGCTTTGTTATATTTGTTATAGCGTATAACGAAACGAAACTACGAAATGTGGACAAATACGTCGTTTCAAATTACAAATTTCTAGATCTCACTGCGGCTTCGTCTCATTTGGACGGTATGAATTAGGAAAGGTTTTTTTTTATTTAGAAAAAAGACCACTCCCGCATTAGAGTATAAAGCCCTGTATCGCGGGGGACTTAACAAAACATTCAATTCATGGACACAAAGTACACCGAGACTCGAAACAACAATTTGTGGATCACACAAAGTGGTGTCCCGTGTGGGGTTCGAACCCACGACCTCTTGCGTAGCAGTCGGACATACTCCCACCGCACCACAGAGGCCAAAGGTAAAGACTACAGCAGTGGTTTACATCCTTTCCAATTCATGGCTATAGGGTCGGGCGGGATTCGAACTAGCGATCATGCCTACACCGATAACCACTCCGACATCGAGCCTAAGTCCGAGTTTATTTATTCTTTATATTATGTTACAATTTTAAGGCAATCGTCGCCGTAGGCCTGCAGATGATTGTTTTGTGCACTGGTTTTTTTTTGTATTCTATGAAATTCTTTGTTCGTTTGGCTCTTGTACCCCCTGCCTCCTCCAGAATGAAATCCTAGATCCGCCCATGATCTTCGCGCCATTGACCACGTCCCCTCCGAATTTAAAGCCTAAGTAACAGGTAAACTATTTTTTTTTTTTTCATTGTTTTAGCGAGCCTACTCTCATAGTGTCACAATAATAATATTTAAGATGTTTTGTAAAATGATGGTTTGTATCTTTGGGACCAGCTGCAGGAGGGCCCTGGTGACCTGTAATACAGGTTTTGTAAAAAACCCTACAACAGGCACCAGTCTCTCACAAAGACTTGATTCCTTAGCTCAAACAAAATGTATACCTACTAGCTCTAAGTCCTAACGTGTGAGAGAGAATAATAAACGTTTATTATTTATTTATTTGTACGGAGTATAGTTGCAGAAACGATTTGAACACAGATTTTTGATGACGGGCCTAAATACTACTTTTTACCCAACTGCAATAAAACTGTAATTTGTTAAGCATTTTTATGCTAATTTATTTCCTGGCATCTGCCACTATAGAACATTAAATTTAAAAACCAGATAAGTGGGAGATGGATACTTCTACCATGGGATCCGTACAAATTTCCAATAACATATTTTAAATAGTTTAGGAATCGAGTTTCGAATTTTTTTGCGGCATAATCCAAGTTTTATTAAAGCCGTATCTAAGTTTTATTTTTTACAGCATTACGGCAGGGACTATGTAGACCTGAGTATAATTATGGTTTTAATTTCAACTCGATACCTCCACGCGTTCCCGAGACAAAGGGTCTTGACGGTCAGACGAACGGACGAACGGACAGCTCCGTTTTTTTTCCTTTTAAAGTACGGGACCCAAAGAAGTCAAAACTAACGTCTATTATATTACAATTTAACAGCCGGATTTCAACACGGTATCATGACAACCATTAAAATAATTTTATTCCTTTATTTACCTCAATAAACTAAAATTCTTTGCCCATCAATTTACTATTATTGTCATTTATCATGACACTATACCTAATATTATTCTGTGTTTTTTAAAATCCCCGAGTACCGGTTTTATTCTCATTAATTCAGTTTGTTGATGACACATTATGCTTCATCGTTGTAGTCTGTAGACTACGTGGCCTCACCTTTTTCTAAAAAGGCGGTTGTATGCATTTGACAAAGCATTGGCCCAGGAGGTTGGGCCAATATGTAGAAGATCTACTTGGCGGTATGTTGGTAGCTTGCGCCAACACTGGTCGAAAAAAAAAAGAAAAAAAAAAAAAAAAAAGAAAAAAAAAAACTAAATGGAGTCGATTTTCGTGCCACCATCAAAGGATCTTGGGCGACCGTGTTCACAAGTTGGCGCGTATTTGATCCACGTGCAGGCCTAATCATCATCATCATCAGCCTATCGCAGTCCACTGCTGGACATAGGCCTCTCCAATTGCACGCCACTTTGTTCTATCTTCGGCTTCTCGCATCCAGCTCCTGCCAGCCGTTTTGCGTATATCATCGCAGGCCTAATACATAGGTCTAATGTATACAGCCACGTTTAGAGGTAAACTTTTTATGTTTGCATGTACGAGTTATAAGCATCTCCTATATTATACGTTGACTTTATACGTTGAGTAGTTTTTGCGATTTGTACTTATTATACAATTTTATAGACTACCTACGGGTCTTAAACACGTGACTTATTTCTTATTATTTATTTATACAATATATTCAATCATACTAAAAATACAGTCGTTGTCTCACAAAACCACGACGCTGGTTTGACTGTGGAAATATTATAGGTGATACCTACTAGCTGACTCGCTCAACTTCATTGCGTCAATTATCCCCGTTTTTGCAACACTTTTCATTGATGCCCCGCTCCTTGGGTCGTAGCTTTTTTGTTTTTTTTTTTTTTGTGAGGTGATAAGTGTAAGCCGTTAGGCTATGTACACCCTTGCGCGGTCGTGCGGCGAGCGTGTGCTCCTAACCTAAATGTACCTACGTATTCAAACTTTTGTTAGACGGAACTAACAAAAATTTGCCTACGGTCATATGAGTGAGTGTGAGTGCTGCATATGCATAGGGCGTCCCCTACCAAGGGAACTCGAACCCTAGTTGAGGGCTATGCTAGGTGTGGCGGGCCGGCCCGATTGTGTAGTGACGCGGTGACGATACAAACGACCCCTACGACGAGGTCGGTATCGCGGTGAGTTGCCGGTGCGGGGTGAGTTGTGTCTCATAGATGAGTATGCGGCTTCCTGCGCCTTGGTGATCTCGTCGTCATCCTCGCCGAGAACGTGTCTCGGACGGCGAATGCGCGAGATGCAAGACGGTGTGTAGGAAGACGATGCCACTATGAGTGGGTTCTTGTGTGCGGCGGCGGAGTCAAAGAAGTTCTGAGAGCAGCGCTTCATGAATTGCCTAATTGTTGGCAGCCCGAGGTCTATGTGAAGATTCTCTGTCCTAACATACCAGGGAGCTCCTGTTGCTTTACGCATGAATCTGTTCTGGAGAACCTGAAGTTTACGAATTCTGTGTGTGCGAACACAGGGGAGGCATACGTCATGATGGGGCGTATGCAAGCCGTATAAAGGCGGACTTTGTTCCTAAGCGAAAGCTTTGAACGACGGTTTAAGAGGAAGTATAGTCGACTTTGTGCCATAGCGGCCCTAGCGCGCACGGTCTTAATGTGCGGAATGAACGACAGATGATCATCAAGAATAACTCCTAGGTATTTGGCTTGCTTCTCCCAAGGGATCGGCTTACCAAACATACGAATCGTGGGCGGGCGGGGAGGGGGGAGTTTGTTAGCTTGCCTATGGTATAGCACTGCTTGACTTTTGTCTGGATTCACCTCGATCCGCCACTTCCTAAACCATGCACCGAGTGCGTCGGCCGAGGATTGGAGGTTCTTGGCTATGGAATCCAGAGTAGTACCAGAGGCGTAGATTGCAGTGTCGTCTGCGAAAAGTGCTAACTGAGCTTGCCGATGCTTTGGTATGTCGCTTGTGAACAGCGAGAACAGGATTGGAGATAATACCGAGCCCTGTGGGACTCCGGCATGAACGGGGTGGGGGGAGGAGAGGGCGCCTTCGACTCTGTAGCGGAAAAGGCGATTCGACAAGTAGTCTCGTATGATGAGCACGAGTCTGTGTGGCACTTCCATCTGCCACAGCTTATATAATAAGCCGTTGTGCCAGACCTTGTCGAACGCCTTCGCCACATCAAAGTAGAGGACGCCCGTACGTTGACCGTACATGAGTTTGTGACTTATGTGCTCAACCAGTCGGTGGACTTGCTGAACACAGGAATGGTGATTCCTAAAGCCAAATTGCTCATGGGGAATGAGCAGGTTAGCATCGGCGTATGCTAGGAGACGACTGAGTATAAGTCGTTCGTATATCTTGCCCATGCCGTTGAGAAGGCTGATGGGTCGATAACTACTCGGTTCGGTCTTGGGCTTGCCCGGTTTTGGGATGCCAATGACGATGGCATTTTTCCACTGGTGTGGAAAGATGTTGTTAGACATGGCCCCATTGAAGATGGCGGTCATGAGGGCGATAAGGATGGGGGGAAAGAGTTTGATAACTCTGTTGTTGATTAGATCCGAACCGGGGGATTTCCTAGGTTTTAGTTTCTTGATGATACCTGATACCTCATCGGGTGTGACTGGGGGGACAGGGTCTTCATCCTCTTCGAAAAAAAAAAAATACCCATGTAGACTATATCACCCCCCACAAATCCAAAGACACTTCAAAGTAACCCATTTTGACTGTAACGCCTTCTAAAGAAATGTACATACATACCTACTAGGTAACACCTATAAACCTATATAATCTAGAAAAACATTAACCTCTTTTTAGCATAGTCTACAGCAGTTCATGTCAAATGTATACATACATACATGTATTATATTAATATCGAATAACCTGGTTCGGGACTACACCCACTTATTATACAAAACAAAGTGATACCCGTGCTAGAATATGTTTACTAAATGTTATACAAAAAAAAAACAAAAACGCAACACAAGTTTCAACAACGTGATATCTACTGATCACTTAACATTCACCCCGAATAATCAGCGCAAGTGAGAAATCAGACGACATTTGTGTGGGACCATATTAGCATTACTGAACATATTCCATATCCTGTGGTTGTCCTTGACCATGACTCTCCGACACCGGAATATATCAATTGATGAATATTATCATTTGGGACTCTATAGTGTCTATAACATTAAATAGAGCAGCTGTTATCATTTAAAAGTGTAACAGAAACTCGAAACTAAACGTCGCGTCAGGTAAGTAACGTGTTAAATCATACCAAAATATTTCAATTGATGTAGGTATATTCAAAATTTATCAAAATGAAAATTTACAATGCTATTAAATACATTAAACTAGATTACCCTACGAAATAACTATAATAAATATGATTTAAAATAAAATTATAAATAACGAAATATTTATAACTTACCTAGTAAAACTGTTTGACTGCCTCTGTGGCACGGTGGGAGTGTGTCCGACAGCTACGCAAGAGGTTGTGGGTTAGATTCCCACACGGGACACCACTTTGTGTGATCCACAAATCGTTGTTCCTTGTTATTGTTTAAGAGTCTTGCAGCAGCAGGGCAGGCACAGCTCGCAGTATATGGAAGATAGGAAGGCGCTAGGTCGTCGAAGCAGGTTGCATCTCTCACTAACGGTCTGTCCATCTTCCAAAGTAGCAAAGACGCCCGGCCTCTTTCCATCGCTGCGCGCCAAAAACCATCAGGGTTGACAAGAGCCCGACGGATGATATCATTAAAACTAGCGTGTCGGGATATGTTAATAAAGTTTATTTGTCAATTGATTAAGTCCAGATATATGTCTAGAATAGTCTACATTATAAAATACTGGTGAGGTTTTACCGAAAGACTATAATAGTAAGTATGGGGTTCTTCAAGAGGTGACTGAATAGATTTTTTAAGGGTCGCTCGTGACCCCTCTAATGATGCAGACGTATATGGGATACAGTAACCGCTTACCACCATATGGGCCGTATGCCTGCTCGCCACCGTTGTGGTACAAAAAAAAACAATAAGTGCTAACAGAAGTTTTGAAAATGGATTCGTAAGGGTCTCTGTAAAATGCCAAAAACCAAAACTGAGGAAGTTAAAAATATAATAGGCATTTGATTAAGACAATTTGAAGGTCCCACAAAGTAGAATCCAAGCTGGAATTGCCATAGCAACCACTCTCGCAACGCCACGACATTCAATCTAGCGCTCGGTGAAAAATCGTCAATCACTAGAAAACTTTATAATCAGAAGTGTATAAATTAATCCCGTGTAGTGTACCCTACCTACAGTTCATGGCAATAGTAAACTTATCAATAACCCTAAAGGCATAACCAAATGGAGTAGGTATATCTATTCCACGACAAGTCCAAGTCCTCATGGCAATCGGATAATGAAGTTAGAAGACAATACGAAACGCGTTGTACACCGCAACGCCGATGACATCTAAGTCTGAACCAGTTCCGTCATTTACGTTTATTAATTTTAGTCTCAGTTTAGTTTTTACCCGACTACAACGAAGCCAATTAGGAAGGTTAATGTTTTAAGCAGTCTATTTAAGTTTGTATTTGTTTATTCTACCGCAGCGCCTAAACCACTCAATCAATTTCGATGAATGTGGTGTTATTGGATTCGTTATTATAGTGCGGGTAAAATATGCTACATTTTCTTTCAATATGATGATCACATAGCGTATGGTAGGCATGTAAGGGTATTATTACCTATTGTTTTTTAAATGTGCTGTATTTGGTATCAAATGAAAGGGCTTAATTAGCACATTCATTTGATACTAAATACATTGCCAGTTTTGTTTGGATCAACTCTATAATTGCCGTTAATTTCTGTATCACTTCGTAAAATACAATGAAATAATTAGTCGAAAGTTTTTGGTTGGCATTATAAAATCTATTACAATTTGTAAGGAATTCATCGAAAAATTCTGTATGATTGTTTGGGCATGAATTTAATTTCGATCGAAACAGATTATCCGTTGTGGGGTATAAAGTTTTTTATATAAATTTGGCCTAATATTGCCAACAATAAACACTAAAAATTTATTCAAACATTGCTTCCATCAACATCCATTACAAATACCTATATAAAGCAGTGGCGAACCTGGCACGTTAACCCGGACAAAAAAACTCATAATAACAAAAATCGGCCAAGCGCGAGTGGTACTCGCACTTGGCCACTACTTGAGGGTTCCGTACTAGTGCAACTATCCATGTTGCACCTGTACGTTACCCTCAGTGCGCGAGTACCACTTGCATTTTTTTATTTTTTTTATCATCAGTGAGTTTTTCGCCATTCGCACTGACTTGAAGTCGACTTATTTGTTTACTTTGGAGCTCTATCTTTACAATGGCGAAAAATATAGATTATCTGAAAGGGACAGAATCATCTTAAAAAAAATTCAATGTGTTCTCCATGATACTTATACCTTCATGGCTGCAATACGCCATATACGCTATATACGCCGCAATACGAATAAACTCTACTGGTCAGATATTTTCAGAACTAGGTGCAATCATAACTTCCCTCGTCTCGAGGGCGTGGGCAGAGTAAATAGGTCCGCGTATCAAGTGTCACCGACCTTATACACGTGGATATAGAGGAAAGTTACTAGGTTAGTTTTAATATTTTTCTTTTTGACCCCAGAGGGAAAAAGTTGTGTTTATCTGTGGCAAAGTGGTACCTGGGTCTTTAATCACGTTCTTTTTTTCCGTTTTCGAGGCAAGCCCGTGCGGACTGGCTCATGCGAGGTGTTGTTGCATTTCTAAGCGCAGCTCTATATTTACCACTAGCTATCCCGCGCAACTTCTTCTGCGTAAAGTTTCCCCGTTTTTGCAACATTTATCATTGCTGCTCCGCTGCTATTGGTCGTAGCGGGATTTTATATAACCTATAGCCTTCCTCGATAAATAGGCTATCTAACACTGAAAGAATTTTTCAATCCGGATCAGTAGTTCCTGAGATTACCGCGTTCAAACTAACAAACAAACTCTTCAGCTTTATAAAATTAGTATAGATTACTACAAGATTTTGACATTTCGCACGGCCTTGCCGCGAAGACGGAAAAAAAGAACGTGTATAAGGACCCAAAACGGATACCATTAGCGTATAGACCTGGACCGCGCCATCATTTTCAATTATAAAGTAAATATTGACTGCAAATTGAGAGAAAATTGTGCGGCCCTGTCTCTTTGACAGGTATTGTCCACAAAGTAGCGTTGTCTCTTTTAAGAGAGTGAATAAGAATAAGAATAAGAATTATTTATTTGTTAGACATAGGTAAAATTACATGTAAAATTACATTTGTGGTTTTTTTATACAATTACATTCTGTTCCTTATGTCTTACCGTTAGGTGTACAAATATTAATAAAATAACAATAACACGAAATTTAAATTGACATTTGATAAAATAATTAAATACAAAAATTGATAAGATGTCACATTAAATTATATTAAATTAAATTAATAAAAAAAATAAAATAAAAAAAATTGTAATATTGAATGTCTTGATAATAATAATACGAATACCTAAATTAATAATACAGCTAAAATTCTCTTTGTCGTCACATACTGTTAGTTAATTAATTTGAAACATTCATTTCCAGGTACTCATTAATTGAATAGAAGCAGTGTTCTAATAACCATTCGCGTAGTTTTGTTTTAAATGGATTTGTTGGTAGATATTTAAACGAATTAGGGAGCTTATTATAGATTTGTATTGCCATCTGGAACACATTTCTTTTTACTAGTTGAAGCCTACAGTATTCAACAACCAGTTTTTCTTGTACCGCACCTCTAAGTCTTCTGTTGGATGCATCTTTCATTTTCTTAAAGTGTTCAGGATACTTTTTCACAAATAGACAGATTTGCAAGATGTACAAAGAGGGTAGGGGTAAAATTTTAAATTTCAAAAAGTATGGTTTACAAGATTGCCAAAAATGTAGCCCAACGATTGCTCTTAGGCACTTCTTTTGAACTTTAAATACTCTATCCGACTCAACAGCGTTGCCTTGGGGCAACGCTGTTGAGTCGGATAGAGTATATAATCAAACCGTATTGTAAAACTGATCCAACATATCCGTGGTAGGCATTTAATGCAATTTCTACTGAAGATCTTTCCCTAAGATGTCTCAATGCAAAAACAAATCTGTTTAACCTACAGCACACATCATCAATATGTAGTTTCCAGTTGCAGTTATTATCTATTATCAAGCCTAGGAATTTCGTTGATGTTACCTCTTGTAAGGGGATGCCGTCGTAATTTATATTAAGTTTTAATGGCTCCAACTTAGGGCTTTGAAATTGAACAACCGTAGTTTTTTTTACATTTACCTGCAAGTTATTACTTGCGAGCCATTCAATAATTTGTTTAGCAGTTTTATTTATTTCTGCTTCATAGGATTCTTTATCTTTACATTTGATTACAATTGTTGTGTCATCTGCGAATAAAATTGACTCGTGTAGTGTTGTATCGGGTAGATCGTTTATATAAAGTAGAAATAATCTAGGCCCGAGTATACTACCTTGTGGCACACCAAAGATATTTGCTCTATATTCCGATAAGCACTTCGTTTTTAATAAGCTTTTGGTCCATGAAGATATTTCAGTGCATTGGAATCTATCATCAAGATAACTACGGAACCAGTTGTTTACAACCCCTCGCAACCCATATTTATATAATTTGTTTATTAGCCTGTTATGGTCGACAAAATCAAAAGCCCTGCTCATATCAAAGAACAGGGCAGCCACTGGTATGCCGTCATCAATACACTTTAGAATAGGTTTCACTAGTTTGAACATGGCCAAAGTGGTAGATTTATTTTGTTGAAACCCGTTTTGTTCTGCTCTAATTATATTTGTTTTGTCACAGTATTGGTCCAGTCTCTTTAACATGACTTTTTCTATAATTTTAGAGAGAATCGGTATAATGGTAATTGGTCTATAATTTTGGGGGTCTTTTATGTCCCCTTTTTTAAATAAAGGTTTAACCACCGAGTATTTTAGTCCTTTGGGAAATACTCCTTGTGTAAATGACATGTTAATAATGTGACATAAGGCCGATGAGATATAAGTGGCTATCTGTTTTATAATTAGTGTTTTTAGCTAATTGGTAATACAAGCTCTGTGCCAAATTATTTTTTCCCCTTGAATTTTCTTCACTTCAAACTTTCCTTGGTTTTCATTTGAAGTAGGTAGTATGAAAATATATATATTACGGGTCTTAATAGCGTGAATATTTTAAGGTAAAATACCTTGTTTATTTGCCGACGTTTAGACCGTATTGCAATGGCCGTGGTCACGGTAGATCGGTTTGCTATAAATGTTGATAAACTTTCGCGATTTGTACACATTATGAATATAGATATATATATAGGGTCTTAATCGCGTGAATAATTTAAGTTATACCTTGTTTATTGCCCTACGTTTCGACCGTAATGCGCGATTAAGACCCGTAATATATATATTTTCATAATGTGTACAAATCGCGAAATCGTTTATCAACATTTGAAGTGTCCAATGTCCAATTTTTCTTTAAAAATTTTCAACAATGTAATCGTCTACGCATTAGTTCGGAAACACTGTGTGTATTTTGTAGCATTAAGAATTATGCATACCAATACTGTAGCGACACGATTTCAAATATTAACTATCGATTTTCCGCTTAACGGTGCCCACTTGGCACTCAATCCAAAGTCTTTGAAAGTTAGCCAAAGAAAACACCTTTCTTCTAGATTGTTCCTAATACTTCGGGATTAATTTGTTACATGATCGAATATCTGTCAAAATCGCTTTGAGCTTACATTTTTTAAATGGAGATTATGGCAATGTTACACAGGATACCGAGCGATCGGAAGATCAAATTTACAAACACACATACTAAATGTTACCACTGTCAGGTTAATATATCAGGGCTCGTTTTCTAAAAATGATATATTTTTTGTACACTGAGCCGTTCGTTGGTCCTGTATGATAAACTGCCTCTGTGGCGCGGTGGGAGTGTGTCCGACTGCTACGCAAAAGGTCGTGAGTTCGATTCCCACACGGGACATCACATTGTATGATCCACAAATTGTTGTTCCGAGTCTGGGTGTAGGTACTTTGTGTCCGTGACTTCTATGTTTGTAAAGTCCTTGACTTTTACGTTTGTAATTGACTTCAAAAAGAAGGATTTTTTGATAATTTGTATTTCTTTATGCGTGTTTGGGTATAACTCGGTCATTTAAAGACGGATTTTCAAAATTATTTTTTTTGTTCGAAAGGGGTTTTTCCGAAATGTTCCCATATACGACAGTGACACTCCTCAATATATGCCAGCAAATCAACCGTAATTTAAGTCAGTTAGATGTTTTTTTGTAAAACACTGTTCTTTTAACATCACAAGTAGACACTTAAATATTATCTATTTGTATATTTTAAAATGAACATTACAGAAAAATAATAGTGTAATGTATTAGGGACAACTCACACAACGCCATTTGATCTCAAACTAGGCAGAGCCTGTACTATAGCAACCAGACAACTGATATATTTAACATATTTATATATTTCTACATACATACATTATAGATAAATTACACCAAAGAAATCATCGTGCATATCACACAAAGTTTTATCCTGGGTGAGGATCGAACCTACGACCTCCGGCTTAGCAGTCGGAGTCACTTACCACTAGACGATTTATTTCATACAATTTGTATAGTCTGTCGTTTAGACCCTTGCCGCCTTATTCCAAAGAAAAGATCAAATCAAGGTTTAAACAAAGACTTTCAAGTCCAGGATATAGTACAGTACTATTGGTCTTATTACAAAGCTTAGATAGTCCGTGGACCAGCTGATACCAAAGGATCTAGCAATTCCGTTTTATACCAATGTAATTTGAAAGTATAGTTTTCATTGAGAATAAAATATTTAGACGTTCTATGTAGCTAAATTATTCGCCAGCACTACGTAATTTTCAAAATATTAACCTGACATAAAAACCCTCGGCCTGCAATTTACGAAAAATCAAATAGATTCTGTAAGGATCGGAACGTTACATAAGTAGTTGTCATCAGTACTAAAAATGTAAACAAATGATGATAACCTAAATTTAATGAACTCAGACATTATTAGGGATGTTATAAGTTTAATCTGAGTAATTATAGCGCCCAAACACTTAGAGGAACTTGGATGCGAGTTTTTATTACAAAGCTAGTTTCATTGGAACAGGTCTTAGCATGGAAGGATACTTACTCAATAAGATATTCAATTTTTGATATACTTACTGTTTTCTTTGTTGCACTCGTTGTTCTGAATGTATTGGGGGAAAGTATGCTTAGATTCAACATAGGTACTGAAGCTTCGGCTAAAGCACAACAAACGATTGAAACAAATTTTATGAATATATTTATTATTTAATATCAGTGAGCTTGCTATGAAATGAAATTCTCAAATAACTACATAGAATCATTATTTATTAGATACCATTTATTCTCCCTAAGAACAGAGTTCATTTTCATGAGAATCATAAATATAATTATCTAAACTGTTAGGTAGCACTTAATAGTTATTCCATTTGACAACAAAATGGATGTTAACAATTTCAATAACCTGTAACCATTCTGTCCTCCCTGTTTAAACTATGTTTGAAAAGGAATATTGAGTTGATATCTCTTATTTCTATTTATTAGATAACTAGCTTTCCCGCACAACTTAGTCTGCATAAATCTTCCCTGTTTTTGCAACATTTCTCAATGCTGCTCCATTCATATTGGTTGTAGTGTGATATTATATAGCCTATAGCCTTCCTCAACAAATGGGCTATCCAACAGTAAAAAGTTCAAAAGAATTAGTAGTTCATGAGATTACCCCGTTCAAACAAACTTTTCACCTTTATAATATTAGTATAGATATTTATTTTACAATAAATTTTAAATTGTATGCATTTTTTGTATAATATATAAACAGTGATCAATAATATATTTATATAATAAAATTGATAATTCTATATTTAGATCCACCTTATAGTTCACTAGTGTATTTTTAATTAGGCATTTTATGTATAAATATATAAACAGTAATCAATCAATAATTGATCAATGTTTATTTAGATCCACTATATAGTTCACTAGTAAGTTTTAGGTACATTATACATAGAATCATTATTTATTAGATACCATTTATTCTCCCTAAGAACATAGTTCATTTTCATGAGAATCTTAAATATAATTATCTAAACTGTTAAGTAGTGCATAATAGTTATTACATTACAATTTCAATAACCTGTAACCAATCTGTACTCTCTGTTTAGTGTTTAAACTATGTTTAAAGGAACATTGTAGCAATGTTTTAACTAGCTGAGCTCTATTAAACATAATATTCAGTTCTTGGTACCTACCTATAACCTAAGTTTACATCTGTTTCTAGTGATAGGGTATACCCATGGTTACACTTTACCAACTAAATTTTAAATTGATCAATGTTTATTTAGTTCCACTATATGTATAGTTCAGTAGTAAGTTTTAGTTAAGAAATTTTGTCTTAATGATGTTTCTATTACTTTGTTTTGTGCATTTTGAGTATATTCAACATTGGTTTTTGCCGCACTACTCCAGACCACCTATCAGACATTCCAAATGTGATTTTCCCACTTCAATATAAATAATGTGACATATTATAAGTGGAATGCATCAGATTGTTTTACATAGAGCACTAGTTAATGATACTATTGTCAAACAAAAATATCTGTGTTGATCTTCAACTTTCCACACTGCGTAGGTAAACTTCACGTCGAGTCTGGTTGACCCAAACATTGCACAGACCACTTTAATTTTAGGACATCTCTGAGTTCTGTATATTAAATCTTTTCTCTCAATTCGAAGCTGTGATAAATGTTTTGAAAAACAATAATAAGCATGTATTATTAAATCTTTTGTCACACATCGCATTTCACTCGATTTTTGCGTTTATTTTGTTGCCACACCATATTTAGTTAGTTAATAATTTAAAGTCACTAAACACGCATTATTCGTCATTAATAATTGAAACTAAAATACGCAAAATTGTAAATGGTCAAACTTTCAAATTGTCAAGTTTTTGACATTTTAAGGTTATTACCATAGTTAAACTAGGGTGATCGAAAGACTAATCTATAGACCAAAGAAGATCATCGATTAAGCTATGAACCTCGTTTTGTAATAAAGATTTTCGTAGATCCATGGTTTAAACTAGGATTTTCGTCAAACCAGGTTTAGTCCAGCTTTTGGAATAAGGCGGTTGGAGTTGTAAAAATGGCGGCAAACTAACCTGCCATTGTTTTTATAGCTCCGAGTTTAACGAGTATAACTCATAATTTTTTTTTTCTTTCTTCATTTGTTATGGAGTTTTTGTCCACATGGCAAGTGAACTCCATCGTATCTTATCCTAATTGTAACCTACTACGTTTAGTAGCAACCTAAACCTAAAGAAAACCTAGACCTAAAACCTAAGCAAAGCGAAAGTATTGATATAGCACTTATGCCAAACTACTCATCTTTTCTTGCCATTTCGGATTTAGGTTGTTCCAAAATAGATAATTTTAACCCCACATCTAGTCTATTTAAATTATATTGTGTCATCAATGATGAGTAGGGAATCATTGATGACACAATATAATTTAAATAGACTTTCCCTTCCCTTTCGTTCTTAACACAATCCAAAAAAATAATTGAATACGTGATAATTGGATAATACGAGACTTTGTGAAACTAAAGTGTACAATAAATACTTGAGACTGGCAGGAATTACCCGTTAAAACGGTTAGATTCGGTTGCTGATTTTTTGCCCCAATTTAAATGGTTTGATATAAAATGGCTCAAAGTGTTAAATAACCTTGAATTTACATCAAATTACCTCACTAATCATCCCAAAATAAAAAGTTTCAAAAGGCACTTAACCCTAAAACAAAACGCGGGAACTAAACTGGAAAATTTTAATCAAATTAAGTTACTACGATACCAAGAAAAGGAGGTCAGAAGTGCCGTACATTTTCCCTTCCATTGACCTACCTATATAACAAAGTTGAGTTACTTTTGCAATAGTATTACTGTTGGAAGTTTATAGGCCTGTTGAAAAATGTTTGTTGTAAAACTGGGCCCTTTAGACGCACAATTGTAGCAAAGTACTGGCGATAAATATTCTGATACACCTGCGTATTGGCAGATATTTATTCATTGAGGCGCGAATAATAAATTGTTTAAAGGCAAGCATTTTCGTAGTGGCATTGGATAAGGATGGTGTTAAAAAAGTGCTAAGTTGTAACCAATGGAACTTACAATTTCGATGAAATAATAACTTTCTTAAGAAAAATGAAGCACCTTGATGGAAAAAAATCAAGCACGACGCCGAATGCAGTCTTTATCTCTAGTGTTTTGTAAGCTAGGACAACGCTTTATACACTAAAACCTTTCCAGAAAAATATGCAATCGTATAGTGAAAACCGCATCAAAATAAGTTCAGTAGTTTCTGAGAAAATTGCGAACATACATACATACATACGATCGTACATACATACGGGTCAAACAGAGAACCACCTTTTTGAAGGCGGTTCTCTGTAGGCTGGCAGCATTTCCACGTTGTATGGCATACAACTTGGCAATGCTGCCAGCCTTCTGGACACTATACCGGTTGACATCGATGGGGAGGAATTCTTCGACGCATAATCTGGTTTTGACTACCCTTTTTATCTAATCACTTTTTGACTGCCTCTGTGGCGCGGTGGGAGTGTGTCCGACTGCTACGCAAGAGGTCGTGGGTTCGATCCCCACACGGGACACCACTTTGTGTGATCCACAAATTGTTGTTCCGGGTCTGGGTGTAATTTGTGTCCGTGACTTGTATGCTTGTAAAGTCCCCCGTGACACAGGGCTTGTACCCTACTGCGGTAGTTGTCTTTAAAAAAAAAAAAAACCTTTTTTTGTAGTTTATTAAGTAAGTTGTAAATAATTGGTTAATTTTAATTTATTTTGCAATAATATACAATAATTCAAATGGACTTAGCATTTAGTCCATTTGAATTATTGTATATTATTGCAAAATAAATTAAATCTTGAACTTAAATACAAAAAAACTATTTTCGCACACAGGTAAATGTGAAGCTGTGAAAATAAAAAAAGCACAGTTCGTTCCATTTTCACTATTTAAATCATGTAGATCTCTCATTTCTTTAAACCTTGTAAATACTTGCCTCGTGCACCCAGTGGTAATCGTTATCGGTAATCATGAACTATAGAAATATAATGATACTACCCCTACACTGGTTTACAAATGCACACGATACTGTGTCCCATAAAAACACCATAAACCGAACACTTACACGAGTAGCATCTCTAACGAGTGTATTCATTGGCTCTCTCGAATTTATGACACATATTACTGTACATATAGCCGTAATATTGGAAAACTATCAGTTGGACGCGTGGACGGAATGTTGTTTAGGTATGTTTTACGCCTCGGAAAATACTCTTCAATTGTCTAGATGTGGGTAGGTGGATAGACAACAATGTTTCGTAGTATAATGCTTCTATCCTCGATTTTGGACGCGTAGATATCCTCGTGTGGGTTCAAATTCCTATATATTTTTGGAACGTAGTTCTATATCGGGTGTTGCCGTATTCTACCCATATTTTCAACACACGAATTAAAATTTATGAATGTAATTCCATTTTCTAACCCCAGCAAAATAAGGAAATAATACCTTATTTTTTTATAAACACATTTTTATTTATGAAAAAACTCCGGGCAAATGCATGTCGGGCCGGCCGGTGTAGGGTTCCGTAGTAGCCCCCGCCCCTCCCCTCCATCCAAATAATGCGGCTTATGACGTGGGTTTTCTGTTGTTTTTGTTTCATATTCACGTTGTGAATACTTACTTACCTACCTACCTTACACCTACTTATTAATCATTTTCAATGGAATTTGTACAAAATTTGTTACTTTTCTTTTCTCATTTGATCAGCTTAATCGTAAACTTGTAAAGCCTTCTTAGCTGTGATAGTTTTCCTTTCAATTTCACTACATATACTACTATCGTGATTTTTTTCACATACCTACCCAGCATCATCCATTTAGCTGGTAGGGGCGGGGGGGGACAATTGACTTAAACAAAAATTTGCACTCTAAATCTTAATATTCACAAACGGATCCCTAAATGTAAAAATTGTCTTTCCAACCCCTAAACGTTTACGTCTTTAACGATACCCCACACGATAGAGAAGTAAGAAAAATCACATCCCCACTTGACATAGAGGGGGGAAACAAATTTTTTTTAAGATTTTATTCTTTCACTTTAGCAACGTAAGTAATATGTATATCCATGCAAAATGACAGCCTTCTAGCACTAACAGTCTCTGAGCAAAGGTGCGGACGGACGGACGGACATGGCGGAACTATAAGGTTCAATTTTGCCATTTTGGCTACGGAACCCTAAAAAGCTATTGATTATGGTGTGATCCCACAGATCATACCATGAGTCATCATGGTGTGGTCACACAGATCCCAAAGACATGGTGTATCGTCATGGTGCACAGCCATAGTAGCACAGGCGCCGAGAATCAGTTGCTCGTTTTGTGTGTAGTGATTAGAGTTTATACCACTTGTTTAGGAAAGTTGTTAAACGCAGAAAGTTCCCGAATCCCGTACAGATTGCAGTCCATTCACACTTCGACTTTGATATCCAATATATTGCCCGGATGTCCTCGATTTAACTGCAGCTGCCTCAGGGATCTTCCACTGCTTATATGAAATATTATTTTGCTAAACATCAGAATCAAAATTAAGTAACACTTTCGTGGATAGCACGTGAATTTACGTCATAGTTTGAGATTTTGATACGACAGAACGTACAATCACGTTCAAAAACTAAATATTTTTTTTGAACGTAGAATTTAATTTTTTTTTAGTGTACATGTGTCACAACACAACATATCGATACTTACTTTTTTACAATTTCAAAAATTAGTTAATTATTCTGCCTAGCTAAACTACAACGAGAACGAGAACGAAAAAAAATGGGAGAAATTTTGGAAATATATAATAAGATTCGTCTACGCACTATGGCGCCTTACAAAGCTCTCAAATGTAAAAACAGCATTACAGGCATACCATGAGTTTGTAGTCTCAAATCTGAGGTATGGTATTATGTTATGGGGGAATTCACTCGTATTATAATATATATAAAAATATAAATATATAAAATATTTATATAAATATATAATATTGTATTATTATTTATTCTCCGTGTCCTGCCATGTATCAAGGATACAAATTTAGTGCATGAACTTAAATGTCAATGGAGTGATACAGGAATAGCTACTTGTAAATTAAATTTTATTCAAATTAATAAAGTCAAAGAGAATAAATATAATTCATTGTAATTCTAATAGACAATTTGCAATATTATAATAGCATTTTTATTTAAGTAAATTTTACAAAAAGTCGATTTCTGAAAACTTCTCCAATTAAGATATTGTTCTTTAGCTTAGCAGGTCAGTATTAGTGACAAAATGTATGCAAACGTTGACGTGATAAAACGTTTATATTATATTTGTCTTTTAAACATCTAATGCAACACAACGTCAAATGTTTTCGTTTGGAAATTTATTGTGTCATTCTGAAACCGTTCGCGAACGTGTTATGCCACTAAATTGTTAGTTATGGCCATACTTTAAAACATTTAAATCGTTAAAAGTTATATTTGTGTTTTTGTCCTATTTTAAATGAAACGCAATGTAAAACTAATAAAATATATTTTTCTTTTCCTTATCTCATGCATGTTTAAATCTGTGAAACAAAATCAATATAAATTATATCAATGCAAATCTCGAGGGGTGGTAGCTAAGAAAAGTCACGCATCACAAAGTAAATAAGAATTACCTTCAAGCAGTTCGTGAATCAACATTTATTTGAATGAATCAGACTCTTTAATTGGAGGTTAATGACTGCACTTCATACGTTGAACCTGCCAACAGGTGGGCTTTGACGCAATAAGCTCGAAACATTTATTAAAGAATTGCATAATACTGCAAACAAAACAAAGGAGATGTAGGTATTAAAATTGAGGGAAAGCATCAATTTGAATTTAACTATAAACCTGTTCCAAAAAAATGTTAACATTTCCCAAAATAAATCTTCGGTATTACCAATTGATAGAACTCAAATTTTCTTATCCAATGATTATAATTAATATTAGCCATGGAAAATGTCCTTTACGATAATTGATACTTTTGCCTACGCTGTAGCCTAATGGCTAAGGAATCGGACTTGCAATCGTGTGGTGGCGGGTTCGAATCCTATCCATTATACTACCGACGTGAACCCATATTTGAAGGTAAATTTGAAGTTCAGACCCAGGAATTCAGGCGCGAAAGCCGAATTGAAGTAATTTTTATAGGCATTTCTTGCCAATAACTTTACAAATACAATAAATGCATTTTTGAAAGATAGAAAAATTTGAAATCCAGACTCAGGAATCGAACCCGAGACTTCCGTAGCCAAACCGGGGCCAGAAGCGAACCACCTATCTAGACTATGTTATTAGATTTCGAATTTTTCTATCTCTTGTTGCTCCCGAATTTAGACTTCGCAGCGACATCTAGTCGGTAGTTAAAACTATCACGGCTTTTGTTATTGCGAAAGCCAAATTATCTAAACTATGTCACTAAACTTGAATTTTTTCTTCCCTTGTTGCATACGAGTTGCGTCCTCGCAAGCGTCATCTAGCTGTCCTTAAGAACTATTAAGACTTTTGTTATTGCTTCGTTACAGAGAGCATTTTTAACAAATTATCATGTCGCTGGCCGAATATTATAGTAATTTTTATATACAAATTTTTTCGTGCGCCCACTGATCATTTTTGATCCAGCACGCTACCCTTCCATCCTCCCCTGTTGTTAAATACTATGAGAAAGTCACAAAGATTAAAAGGTGATATTAATATGAAAGTCACGTAGTAATCACCACATATTCCATACGAACTAAAAGCCCATGGAAAAATATCAGCGGCGCGTGTTGTCCCACGGGAGTCACAAGAACATTCATCGTTTACAATGATATAATGGTAATTAGAATGATGTATAATCCCACCAGTTGTAGCCAACTGAGCACGTTGCTTGTCAACCAAGTAAACACAACCAAAGCAACGTGATTGCTACCAGTGCCAAATGCCCAAGATAGTTTGATATAGGTTTTCATAATAATTCTGTCGTCCACAAATATAACTATGTTTATTCAGAGTTAGGCACCTGTCCCACCAACGACGATGGCGAGAAGCGAGTAGCGATTAATCGCTCAAGAAACGTACAACAGATGTATTTTGTAGATCCCGTCCGTGTAAACAAAAGAGATGGAGTATAGAGCGAGGACTCGCCGGCAGAGTGAACACTCAGCGATCAACTATTCATATATGTATCTCTTTTGTTTACACGGGATCTACATAAGTAAATTACGTTAACTGGAGCCGGAGGTTGCAGAGAAAGTCTATACATCTTAAATAAATTTAATTATAAATTACATTAAACTAAAATCTAAAACTAGTGATAAATGGTCGATGTATGTACCAAGAATGAATCGTTCTTTATTAAAATCTAAAACTACAACTATGGAAAGACGGTTGCGAAATCGAAGTGGCGAGATGTGGAAATCACGTAGCGCTGACTCGACGCCTCGTGCCGGTCCGCAACTGCACTGCTTCGATAAATGGTGTCAACGGTCCGCCTCTTACACCAAAGCGTAGATAAATGGTGTCGACGGTCCGTCTATAACACCGACGCGTAACACCTCCCCCCGAAGAACAGCAACTATTTGTCAAGCGGAGTGGCAAATATTGCTGCCAGACCACTGGTGTTCATCTTACTTCTTCTGGTCGGATGTTCCGTCTGGGTTCAATAAGTGTATAGTTGGCCCCTCTGCAGTATCGATGTCTGGATACGCCTCTGGCTTCAGCTTCCGAAGATCCGGATATTCGTTGAAGGTGCTTGGAAACCACCCGGGTGACTCGCGAACGCGGATATCGATTTGAGATATTCCTAATTATCGCGAACCGGCCCGCGAATATCCTACCGACTGCGCCAATTACGTTAACTGGAGCCGGAGGTTGCAGAGAAAGTCTATACATCTTAAATAAATTTAATTATAAATTACATTAAACTAAAATCTAAAACTAGTGATAAATGGTCGATGTATGTACCAAGAATGAATCGTTCTTTATTAAAATCTAAAACTACAACTATGGAAAGACGGTTGCGAAATCGAAGTGGCGAGATGTGGAAATCACGTAGCGCTGACTCGACGCCTCGTGCCGGTCCGCAACTGCACTGCTTCGATAAATGGTGTCAACGGTCCGCCTCTTACACCAAAGCGTAGATAAATGGTGTCGACGGTCCGTCTATAACACCGACGCGTAACAAGTATGTACAGTACTCCAAAAGTAATAATGCGCATAGAAATCTTCGGAAATCTTCGTCATTGTTCGGCAACGGTCGTATTACCCGAGCGTCGAAAGACGATATTTATATAGAGTGGTTAAGAGCAATTTCTCTATGCCTAATTTTATATATTATGTGTTTTGTGCTAAAACAGATTTGATTTACCTGTAACGAAATTTGATTCGATAATTCCATGTAAGTAAATAGCGAAAACGCTACAATCATTGTTGGAGTGATTAGTTTTCAAGTGTCTTACCGAAGTTGGTGTAATTATGGAGGAAAAGGTTTAAATAACATAAGGTTTTATTAGAAGGAGAAAAAAACGTTTTCAAATAGAGGTTTACATAAAATATAATCAAAATCTCAGTTCAAATTTGTTTACAGCACTAATCATTCCAGAAAAATAATACAATTATAAAAAAATTAATCAGAATCGAGGAAGACCTCTATTCCCGACATCGCAGATTCATCAGAAGTTTCATTATGCTCTTGTTCATTTACACTTTCCTCACTGCTATCACCTGTGTAAATAATCAGTTTATCGGAATAACTATCGATTCTTGGCTCAAATTTTCTATATTCATCTTCGCATTGAACCGCATGATCAGAAACTTTTTTCCATTCTTCTGGTCCTATTTTATTGATTTTTTCTAATATAGCATCTTTAACTGACGTCACAGTCATTGCAATATTTCTCTTGGCCACGTGTTGCTTTATTTGGGACCAAATATTTTCAATAGGGTTAAAATCGGGATGATATGGTGGCAATCGTATAATTTTATGCCCATGTTCCTCCATTATACGGTCAATGGCAAATTCTGTGTAATTTTCTTTGTATCTTTGTATAATTTTATACAAATCGGGTTTCAGTTTCTTTGGGTCATGCGGAATGTTGTGTTGTTGTAACCAAGCTGTCATTTGTGGTTTAGATGTGTTTGAGTTTGGTGGTTTCACAGACAGCTTATTATGATATGGGGCGTTGTCTATTACCAACACACTATTAGGAGGCAAGTTGGGAATCAATTGATTGCGTAGCCAAGTTTGATAACGTTCCGCGTTTATTTCTTTATGATAGTCACCTTCTGAGTCGACACATTTATGTAACATTAGAGCCCCTGGGACGAAGCCTTTTTCATTGCCTGCGTGTACAATAATTATTCGCTCTCCTTTGGAAATGGGTTGTTTGATACCTTTTTTGTTGCTATCTTGCCAAGTTTTACCCTTAGTATGTGATGTGTGCACATACGACTCGTCCATAAATACTATGTTTCTACCAGAACTCCTCAGCTGTTGTATTTCTCTGAGATATTTGATCCTTTTTAGGCGTATATCATGTTTTTCCATAAGTAATTGTCTGTTATTATCAGTTTTCAGAAACCTAAACCCCATGTCTTTCAAGATCAACCTTAAAGTCTCGGCACAGCCTTTGAAATTAATAGCTTCGATCAACTTTATTCTTAAATTATTTACAGTTGGGAGTTCTTTCAGCGTCAATTGAAAATTGTATATCATATTACGAATAACACAGTAGTCGAAATCATCAAGTACCAGCCGAAATCTACTTTTAGGTCTTCCTTTTTTCGGTGTAGAAAATTTCTTTGATTGATTATGTTTTTTTTCGTTTAAGATATTACTCAAAGTTCGTCGCGAAATTCCTGTAGCTTTTGTAACACGGTCTTGAATTTTTTTAAAATAACCATCATGGTCTCTGTTGAAAACATTGGCTTCATTTAAGAAATAAAGGTACACATTAAATACCATTTGCCGTGCTTGTGAATTAAGCGGTTTTCCACGTTTAAATTTATCCATTTTGGAAGAATTCGTCTGAAAGAAAATGGCATGGGCAGAGTTAGGTATATATTTTTTATGCATGTTTATCTATTTATTTAATTTAAATAAATCTCATTTTTTAAATGTTTTTCTAGTACTTAATATGTATTTAATGTAGGTATTTTATTTTTTTAATATTAAAAAAACGTGAAATATGTTATTTATTTTCCTTTTTTCAAAATATACTATTTAAATCTGAATAAGCTAATTAATGTTGAAATTATATTTACCAAGAAGGGTGTGTAATAGCAGCTCTATATATTTCCACAAATAGAGAACACGTGCAGTCACTACCAATATATAAAGACGACTGACAGACATTTCGCTGACCGGCGACAGCTGCCGAACGCCCGATTTGTTTTCGATTGTGCACACATGATATTGACTCCTATCTCTTTTAAACAAGGTGCAAAATGCAAATGCCTTGTTTAGGGCTCTTACGATTCCATGATTCGAGTGTTTCCGGGAATACGACAATTAGCGAAGATCTGCATGTGCATTATTAATTTGGGAGTACTGTACATGTCTTGAGTAATAAAATCGTTACTCGCTACTCTTTTTCTCGCCGTTGGTCGGACAGGTGTCTCAATCTATGAACTGTACATTTTTGGCAAATTAACAGGTTTACTTACATCGTTATCAGCGACGGTAGCAGCGCAAACAGAAAGTACGCTCGGAATCTAATCACACTAAACAGGGAAAAACTGCGAAAAGCAATAGGCATCTTGACGGGCCATTGTCCCCTCAACAAGCACCTGCACAAAATCGGGATCACAGATAGCCCACTGTGCAAAGGATGTATTGAACATGAAGAACTGACACAACCCAACGTATGCACAATGGCCCAATTAAGAGGCTAAGTAGATACAACATTGTGGCCCAGTTCAAACAAACAAAAACTAAAGTTTCCACTATCAGCGCATTCAACAGTGCCTGGGAAGACAGAGCCAATTGCACAAGGAGTCAGCCCTAAGTGCCTTCTATTACTCACATGCTGCCAATTAAAAAAACCTAGTCGATATCACAGTTTGAGATCTAGGATGTCACAGAAATATCTAGCTTATGAGAGATCTTTATATTAAGTCGTACTATCTCCGGCCAGGCTAAAAGTAGCGAATAATAACTATAATTTTCCACTTTCATTCATTCATGTTAGGAACGGTCACGTAACCGTTCCGTCACAGACTAGATTTCCAGGAAGTGCTTATAAGTTTAAACACAGGACTTGAACGTATTTAGCTTCCGAAACAAGCTTAGGCTATTTTAAAACTTAACTAAACATTCTTGGTGATTGGGGTATTTTGAGGATTCTATAATAACTCCAGCTTTAGAATCGACGAAGAAGGAATAAATTATTTATGTAGACACTGCGAATGATTATTAAATGAAATTGCCAACGGAAACTCCTTTCATCACGAACAAGTTGTAAAATCGTACGTAAGCAATAATATCATTGCCAAGCCAATTTGTCTGTTCTACTACGTTAATTAAACTGACGAATAAGATGACTCAAGCAATTTATAATACGTTCCAGAAATCGACACGAGTTTAGAGAAATCGCGTCGCACACTGTTGCGTCCTATATGTGGTGCCAAGAAATACAGGTGGCGGAATTATATAGTTAGTTATACAATGTTAAGTCTATAAACACGCTCGATTACCTATAGAAAGACTGTGACATGCCTATTGCCTACGAGTACTACTCGTAATCGATCTTGCAAAGACATTATAAATTCTTTTTTGGAAAATTCCAATAAAGGCAAATGATATAACTACGCGAGCTCCTGCCATCAGACGAACTGTTCACCGGCTTGCCAGTTTTGTGTGGTTATAAAAATTGCATACAATAGTCTGCTGGTAATACGACGTTAACCAAGTAAATAATACAATGGTTGAAGGATTAACTACATACAAATCAACGTGTCGGGGGTCAACCGTTGCATGAGACTACTTTTTTATGATAATTGTTGTTCCGGCTCTGAAGTCTACAGATAATTTATATTCGTGATGTCAATGTTTGTAAAATAAAAGTCATAGGAATGATGCGATACTTATGGATCGCAGAATTTGGAACAATCCATCGATCGAACTAAATCCAAAATAGAAAACATAAGCAACGATGTTAGTATCAATCATCATCAGCCTGTATCGGTCCACTGCTGGACATAGGCCTCTCCTAATGTCCGACGCAACTTCTGGTCCTCTGCCTTTTGCATCCAGCCAGCCCATCCCAGCGACCTTCTTTAGGTCGTCGTTCCATCTGGCCGGGGGCCGTCGCTTTCGTTTACCGAGTCGCGGTCTCCACTCTAGGGCTCGTTTGCTCGTCCATCGGCCATTGGTCCTTCATCAAATATGGCCAGCCATTGCCACTTCAGCGTGCTTAATCTGCAAGTCTGTCGGTAACTTTAGTTCTTTGTCGTACGACCTAATTGCGAATTTTATTCTTCAAAGCATAGCTCGCTCCACAGCCCACTGAGCAAGTTTACGGGGCTTTTTTAGCATCAATACGAGGACTAAAATTTAAGATTGAAATATTCAGAACAGTGGTTAACCACTTATATCACCAAAACGTTATAAACCTTTATAATAGCTTAGGCATATCAAATGATAAATACATAGCGTGTGCGTTGGCTCTTTACTAAGGAAACGACGAGCTAAGTAGATACTTGGCAAGCCGCGTACATCAAACTTCAGAGCTTCCTCAATACGTGAATACTTATTATTTTATGGCACTTTCTAAAAACAAACATACATTTATTGTGTTTGTATTGTGTAACTCATTCAGATGAACATTTCGAAGGGTTATAATTTATAATGTAGGTATTATTTACCTCTTTTTTCCTTAAAAGCAATTTATCAATAAAATGTAGATTTGTTCTGGGAATAATTTACAGGGCAGTTGTAGACATTGTACATTTGATTTTAAAAGATACTATCGACCAATATCTATGTATGCTAATTCAAATTTTTCGGTATCTGTGCTTATACGCGCGCTAGACAACGCGACGCGACGATATAAAAAGCGTGCAAATCTTTTTTCACATGAATTTAAAACAGAACATTAAGTATACATTCAAGATTTAAAACGGTTTACAACGTCACGGCTCCGCGTATTTAAAAATAATTCGCTAAACTAGTTTCATTTCGTATGAGAATATCCACAATAACATAAATCATAGTAAGTACCTATTTGTTGGATAGACGGAGTGGCGTCATTGAAGATGTTGTTTCGGACCAACGAACGAAGAGAATATAGTGAATGAACGAATTAGTGATACACGATCGTGGCTTGAAATAAACATTGTGAATATTCGTTCACTACTTGGTTTATTATATACTCGTGGAACTGAAAGTAATAAAGGTGTTGCGTTGCCAAACAAAGCCACCTGAAGTATACGGCATGCAACGCAAGTGCCTTTTTTCGCACACTTCTTGACTGACATAAGTCAGCCCACCCCTTGGCAAGAACCCAGCGCATACGTAACGGGGGAGGTCTACTTACTTGCCTTAGACTTTCTCGTACCCACTTAACACCAAAAATTATCGTGATTATTCACCATGCACTAATTTTGATGATTGATTTAGAATATAGAATTAAATTCTAGATTTAATTCAAACAAAATGTTTTATGGGCTCCTAAAGTTAGTAACACTTTAGGAGCCCATAAAACATTTCGTTTGAATCAAATCAAAAAAATATTTAAAGTAGGTATAACCTTTTCCATTTCTTTAGTAATAACATGGCATTATTTCACTAAGTACAATTTATTCAAAAGCTTGCATTAATCTTTACAATGGGAATATTATAAACCCTCATAATTCAGTAAATCAAAGTGATGTCAGGTTCAATAACAGACACGGGTCACTAGTTCATGCTCGAGACAGGATGACCCAATGAGCAAACTTTCATTAGGCTAGTTTATTGCGACGGAATAATTAGAATTCTAGACCGGCGAGCTGAACTAATTTATTAGTAAAAACTTGTACGTTTCTTTATTGCCATCATTGGAATAGATCTTCTTCTATATTTTAATATCTAGTTCAAACTCATTTCAAATAGAAAAGTTATTGGAAAAAATGTGGTTCTTCAATTTGACATCATCGTCACCAACATCAACAGCCCGTATCGGTTTACTGCTGGAAATAGGCCTTTCCTAATTTTCTCCACTACATCTGGTCCTCTGTTCTTTGCTTCCATTTCCTACCAGCAACATTCTTCAGGTCGTCGGTCCTATTGGCTGGAGGCGCCCTACCTTACCTTACGTTTACCAAGTCGCGGTCTTCACTCGTTCAGGACTCGTTTTCTTCAGCGGCCATCGATCCTTCGGCAAATATGGTCAGCCAGTTTGACTTACAAAACAATTTGATTTAAGCACAACAGCATTTAGCACCATCGCTATTGCTGGCATTTATATTCTTGCAAAGAAGCAAAATTTATCCCACCTCTATCCTCTATCACTATCATTTGTGTCTTTGGACTTTACTACAAAGGCCATTCTTTCCTTTTTTTTGATATCAGAATTAATATTTTATATTTAACTAGCTTACGCCCGCGGCTCCGCCCGCGTGAATGTCTGTTATCGCGATAAAAACTGTCGTATGTCCTTCCCCGGGACCCAAACTATCTCCATACCAAATTTCATCTAAATCGGTTTAGCTGTTTGAGCGTGAAAGCGTAACAGACAGACAGACAGAGTTACTTTCACATTTATAATATTAGTATAGTATATAGTATGGATGACTCGCCACGTAGTAAGTTCCTAATTTGGCTAATATTTAAGCACATACACTTTTTACCTTTGTTGTAAGTAGATGCTCCTACTATGTTGTACCCACTAAGGCTGATTTAATTTTATCTCATGTTCCAATTTTGAATCAATATAATTTGTATCAGTCCTCTAACATCAAATTTTATAAACATTCAAATATTGTAAAAAATATCGATTTGACATAGCAATAATAATTGAAATATTCTTTTCTTCGGCTTTACCCATTGTTTGCGAACTTGGCACTTTCTACATGCATGTAGAATCCCAACGTATCACAAGAGTTGTTTTGTATCCTAAGTGAACAAAAACAATTGGATTTTGATTTTGACTATACTTATAGTTATTGTCTAGCTGTACTTTTATCTACCTGATTGTTATCGGGGGGTCTGTCGAATATTTTCTTTTCTTCGATTCATCCCTGTCAACGTCGAGTTACTCATTCCTATTTTATTCACATCGTTCTTAATATCTGGTTGTCCTCTGAAACTCCAACAAGTAAGTTTCATACATACCTACCTCTTCCCATTACATGCTCATACCGCGAAAAACCTTTTTTTATCTAACTTACCTATTCAACATTCATTCGTCTTAACAATAGTCATTAGATATTTTTGAAGAATCCCTATTTTGCAAATTATGTGTAGGTAACTAATAACATTATATAATGCTAACCATTTATATAATTTTAAAGCATTTTTATGCTAAGTTTATACATATTAATTTAATTGTATGGATGAACAATAACGGGATTGGTAACGCCTTAGGGCCGGTACCTCTAAGGTTGCGAATTCAAGTCCCGCCTGAGACGGCTTTTTCCTCTATACATTTAAATTTATATCTTTAATGCTAACCTACGAATTATGTAATAAAATAACTAATTATTTATCAAGGTTAAAGTACCTATTCATAAAAATATTCTGGCACGTTTCAGACCAACGTGTCGCCATTTTTTTATTACATTATCACTAGTGAAATAAAATATAAACTTAAGTTTATTACGATTAGGTAGTTATTTTAAATTATACGTTTGTAATATATGTTGTATAATTTGTAATTTAAATTTTAGTGCGTGTGATTTAGAGTTTCGACTGCGTGTAAATAACATGTAGTTATTACTATTTCTATTTGACCTGAGTGATGTTCTTGGTCACTAAAAGATTTTTACCCGACTGCAAGGAAGGGTTATGTTTTTCGCGCGTATCTTCATATCATAATCATTATTGATTACTGCACTGATTTATACAAATAAGACGTCGTTAGATTTGGCTTGACCGTCCAAGTATTCTTAGTTATGTGACGTTTGAAAAAATAAACATGGCAGCTGTGACATGTCAAAGTAAACAGGAGGTAAAAAGAAGTCGTTTTGAATACTGCAGTATGGGTATCAAATTAAAGTGCTCATCGAAAGCATTTCAAAAAGGTATAACATGAATATGACTGTAAAACTATAAATATTAGGTCAATCACACTTTTTGAATTTTTTTCATACTAGACAATAGCTGCGATAAAAGTTAGTAGTTAAATCTTACAACCACTCAAATGTATTCAATAAAAAAAAATAAAAAAAACATGCATTTTTTTATCACTCTAAGACTTGTTTGCTCCTTTGGCATTCTGAGAACTATTTAGGTAATTTTAGTTCCTTGTCGAATAACGTCTTGAACTTACTCTTCAAGTTTATCAATTATCCGGAGCGTCTTTAAATTTGAGGACTAGCCCAATCGTAAATGTCCTCATAAGTATACTGTCCTTAATAGCCATTGGGCGAAAAAAAATCTCTTTTTTCATTTAGTGGAGGTAGAGACATAATAAAACGGCAAAATTATATTACATTTTTAGTAAAACTGATATCCTTAAACTCATTAGCAGAGTCAACTGGTCTGTATGAGTAATTGACATTCATTAACCTCTTAAAGTTTGTACATTGGAATTTGTATGCCATTAAACTGTGGTTTCGTTATCTGTATTTTAAATATCTTTTCAGGATCTTATTTTTTTTTTTTTTAAGATTACGAATAACCCTGCAAGAAAGTCTACAGTATAACGCATACGAGTCTGTTAACTCGTATGCGTTATACTGTAGAAGAATGGAGGAGGCCTGCCTGAGATAAAGAGAATTACCCAAAGGTGTGTTTTTTTTTTATTGCCTATTGTTGGCAGACGAGCCAGCGGCCCACCTGAGGTAAGCGGTAACCGCCGCTCATCGACTGCAGGAATGTCAGGGACACACCCAAACCGCTGCCTACCTTGAAGTGAAAACTCTCTTTAAACCTCGTTTGAAGAAAGACATGTCATAGCGCTTGGGAAACACCGCAGCAGGTAGTTCGTTCCAGAGTCTACACGTACGTGGAAGAAAAGAACGCCGGAATCGATCCGTACAGGACCGCATTGTTTCCAGGTGGAATGGATGAACCCTACTACGATGTCGAGTGGTGCGGTGGTAGAAAGGTGACGGTGGCACCATGTCAAACAGTTCCTCAGAGCACTCCCCGTTGAACAGACGGTAGAGTACGCAAAGTGCACCAAAGTCACGCCTCTGCTGTAAATACTCCAGTCTGTCCGTGAGATTGGGGTCATTAACGATCCGAACAGCTCGCCTTTGGAGGGAGTTAAGTGGATCGAGCAAGTATTTGGGGGCACCCGCCCAGAGATGAGAGCAGTACTCCACGTGCGGTCGAACCTGCGCTTGATAAAGCACAAAAGAAATAACGCTTCGTTCTGTTGAGGACACCCACCTTTTTGCTCGCCAATTTGGCTTTACTTTCCAAATGACTCCCAAACTGGACTTTGCTGGAGATTTCGACGCCGAGGATCCCAATACTCTCGGAGACTCGGAGTGCAACTCCTTGGAACTGTGGCACTAGGACAAATGGGTCTTTCTTCGAAGTGAACGCGCACACTTGTGTCTTCGTGGGGTTGAATCGAACCAGGTTCCTCTCAGACAGCATATCATTGATATGCAGAATGAACAGTGTTGGGGAGAGCATCGAGCCATGTGGAACGCCAGCATTAATGGTTTTCAGATCGGAACAAGCACCGTCAACGATCCATCTGCATACAAGGAAGCTTCGATAGAAAGGCCTTGTGCTAGACCCTGTCAAACGCCTTGGCGATGTAGAGGCTGACAGCGCGAACCTCGCCCTTGTCTTCCAAGGCTTCAGCCCAGCGGTGCGTGAGGAACACAAAAAAATCACCAGCTGAGCGACCGTAACGGAAGCCGTACTGGCGGTCGCTTATCAGCTGGTGCTCCTCAAGATACTGCAAGAGTCTGGTGTTGAGAACTCTCTCCATCATCATTGATAACAAGGTTGTTACCGCTATCGGCCTGTAATTTGACGGGTCCGACCGGTCACCCTTTTTGGAAATAGGGTGGACATTGGCGCCCTTCCACGAAGATGGAACCCTTCAATTTTTATATGAGAGACGGTAGAGCTCCCCGGAATTGACCCCCGTTCTGACGCGCCTCTACCTAACCACACGTTGCGTAATGCGTATTTCTGGCATGGAGCTCTTACACTTTGGGATGGAAGGTGGTCTGGCTCCTCTATCATCCAAAGTCGAGTTAGAGGCAAAGAGTCGGCCCAAGAGTTCGGCTTTCTCCTTAGCACTGTGGGCCAGACTGCCATCGTAGTTGCGCAGTGGTGGGAGGTTAGACTGGCAGAAGTTATCTTGCGCAGCTTTGGCGAGCGACCAGAATGCACGACTCCCAGAGAGATGCCTCCGAAGTCGCTCCCCAATTCTGGCAATGTGATCTGCCTTTGCTATAGCAATCGCCTTCTTGTTGGTTCTGGAGGCGGCGTTGAACTTACGTTTCTCAACATTTACGGTCAGATCCTTACATTTCCTGGCATCGCTAAGTACGCAGACTGTTTCAGGCGCGCGGTCACTCGACAAGCCTGGTTGAACCAGAGGCGACTACGACCACCAACGGGAATTCGGGCATTGGGAATAAATAGTTCCATTCCCTGAAGCACCGTATCCGTGATGCAGTCCGCACAAGCGTCGGGATCCTCTGTGGAGAAGCATAGCTGCCTCCAAGGGTGGGACGCGAAAAATTCGCGGCTTCCATCCCAATCTGCTGACTCATATCGCCAGACTCTGCGGGAACCATTCGCTGGAGAGCGGATGGGTCGCGCAATGGGGGCATCGCTGCGGATAAGGCAGTGGTCAGACGACCCAAGTGGAGCATCGACCACTACCCTGTATCCGCGTGAATGTGTTGTTAGCAGAAGATCCAACAAGGAGTACGTATTCAACGTCTGGTATACGAATGGGCTGTATTACTAGTTGTGAGAGACCATAAGTTAAGGCCATATTGAAAGTAGTCCTACCCGGGAGATCGGTGGTCCTTGATGCCAACCACTCTTTATGATGAGCGTTAAAGTCACCGAAGACCACCACCTCTGCGGATGGGCACTACTCCAACATTTGGTCAATCCCCCTTCGGACGTTCTCAAAAAGTAGACCCGAACCCGAATCACCGCAAGGAGATCTGTAGAGGCACGCGTAGATTCGTATAAGTCCCCCATGGTCTACGCGAAGCCATAAAATGGACAGATCCCCATGTTCGAGGCCCCGAAGGCGGCCACCGCAGATTTCGCCCCGTATGAACTCGCACACTCCGGCTTTCCGAAGGAATGTCTGCTCCAATTCGTAGCCGGGGTATTTAAGGTACGAGATGTCATCCGGAGCACATATCTGCGTCTCTGTTAAAAAGAGGAAAGCAGGCCGCGCTGTCTCAAGGTGGTGGTGTACGGCGTCTAGGTTGCTATGAAGACCCCTGACATTGCAAAAGTCCATTTTAAATGTGGATAGGGTGTTCGCCGTGTTAAGCCTTCTTTTTTTTCTATTTCGTGGCATTATTCACAGAGAGATATATCGGGAAGGGGTTATATGAGGTATGGGGCCACAGTGATACTCAGATAAGGGGGCGGGGCGTAAGTCCCGGCTAGTCCGCGAGTTGTGAGAAGGGCTGACGCGGGGCACGGAAGGGCCCCCGGTGCCCGTCGCACACCACTAACGGGATCCACTCCGGTCCCCCTCCCGGCACGGCAGCAGTATGCGGAATTTTCACCGGTTGGTGGGACAGCCTGCCAGGTGGGATATTCCCGGGTTCGGGTCCCCTACTGACCGGCAGGTAGCAGACGGTAACCATTCCCACCGGGTCTCCCTGGACCCCCCGTCAACCCGTCACGCCCTACGGATCCACGAGAACTCCTACACCGCCTGTTCCGAAGTTCAATGTGACCCGACAGCTCATGCAGGAGGGAAAGTTGGAAGAAGGGATATCGGCTACTTAGCTCTTTGGTCGGAACGCATAGTTGCTATACGATCAAAATAAGCCAAGCTGTGGTACCTACCCGGTCGCTAGATGCTACCACAAGTGTCGGGAAAGGAAAGGGAGGACAGCGGACACCAATGTGCAGGGATGGTTGGGAGTGCAGTGATTGGCGGCTCGGGAAGACCTGTAACGCAACCGGACAAGTTACGAACAAGCAGCCCCCTGACAAGAAAACTTATAACCTCGACTTAGGCCATAATATGGTGTGGTTTTTCGTGTGGTCGGTTCGTCTCGTGTGTTTTTGCTTTTGTTTAATCCACAAATTGTCTGGGTGTACCCTGTGTCCGTGACTTGTATGTTTGTGAAGTGCCCCGCGACACAGGGCTTGTACCCTACTGCGGGAGTCGTCTTAAAAAAAGATAAAGATAAAGAACGAAGTTAAAACTCAAAATTCAATAAATGTACTTTCAATATTTTAACTTGATGTTTATTTGTAAAAATATGTTATTATTGACTAGCTGACTCAAATATTACTTACCGGTTAGGTAGGTATCCTATTAACAATGCTAGAAAAAAAATGATTTTCGTAAGGTACGGATTACGGACGATAATTTTACGTGATAACGACATAAGAAAACGTTGATGGCATTGTAATAAACAACCATGCCTGTGACAGCTTTTTTATTGTTTTTTTTTAAATTCCCAATTGTATCGCATGTCGCTGCAATCGCCAAAACATTGATGATGTTGTAATAAACAACTATGCATGTGACAGCTTTAGGGGACCCGGGCGAATGCGAACGTTCACAATAATTCAGCCCATCAGCAGGCGAAACGTAACCAACCTTGATACTTTTTCGTGCGTGCACCCCATCATCAATTTATAAGATGTTATCACTTAAAAAAAAGTATCCGTCAAAATATTTTTTTATTATGAAAATATATATACTACGGGTCTTAATCGCGTGAATACTTTAAGGTAAACAAAGACCCGTAATATAAGAATATATTTTCATAATGTGTACAAATCGCGAGTTTATCAACATTATTTTTTTATTAAATTAAATATATTTTTTTAGATTTCTTCGAAAAGTGTAAATTTTCAAGATTTTTTATCAACATTGTTTGTGTAAGAATTTCCGTCACGAAATAAAGTTTTGAAGTTATTTTGTTTTGACATTAAATTAAAAAAAAAAAACTAATTTGAATGGGAACATGTGTTGCAACATACCTACATGTTGTATACAGACGCTACGGGAATTGTTCATAAACTTGTTCTACGCACATAGAAAATACATGATAACCGTATAACAAAAATAAAGGAGTATTAACCTCTCAAGGGAAGAATATAAAATGTAATGATCTGTTACCTAATAAACACGTTGGTAAATACATATAACAGGTCAACGCCCGCTCACATTACCTGGCCCTTTCTATATTACGGTAATACCCAGGAGAAATGACAGGATAATATCTATATACCACAAACATGTAATTAAAATAAGTTCTCTGTTATTTTATTATATTATTAATTGTAGTGTGTATTTATTATGACTAATTAACAGGTTGTTGCCGAATTTATTAACATGATTAAGTATCTACATTATAACTTTTTGAAATGTTTACCACAAGCCCTTTAATGTATTACCCATGTTGCAGTATTCGATACAATGTTTTGTTTTACATCTCTATATTTTGAGATCTCACAGCCGCCATGTTAATAATTGTTTAAATCCGTGTAGTGGTTTGAAAGATATGAGATTATGCAGGTTATGAGGTCACACACACGCGCACGCACGCGCACACACACGCACACACACACACACACACACACACACACACACACACACACACACACACACACACACGCGCGACAAAATTGCAAATGGCAATAGTTATATTGTTGTTTTTTTACTAAAATTATTTTAAACTAGTACAAGACTTACTTCTGCAAAGTTGTGATGTATGGTGCAACAAATAAATGCTTCTTTTCTTTATGAAGTTTATTGCATACGCGCGAAAAACATAAAAGAAAGGATCGTTTTTTATCTTTTACCTTCAAAACAAAGTAATCGGGCCACTTAACAGAACTTGTAGGAATTGTATTCCCAATAGTTCTGTGGACAGAACTACTGAGAAAACAAATGTTTTTAGTTTTGTCAACAAAACTAGAGGGAATAGCAGGATTACCTACGTATCCGTGAGCAATTTGCATTGCCCGAGCGAAGTATACATACAGATCCATGCATCTCATGAATTGGGAGAGCTAAAGGAGCTCTAGCTTCCTCTAAAAGCGTCACAGACTGTGTGGTTTTTATAGTTCACCTTTAAAAAAACTACTCACAAATAGATCTAGAGACCCCCTCCCCCTCCTCCCTCCCACTATGCTGGATCTGCCACATCAAAATATCGTTATTTCGTAAAACCAAATCAATGATTCTTTGAAATCTACAGAAATGTTGTTAAAACAAGCTGGAGTGAGTCGGTAGTAAAAAACAAAATTAAAAAAAAAATTCGCTGACTGATATTGACCTTCGTTAGCACACAAAGCGCTGCAGCTAAGCTTTTACGGTTTTAGGGTTCCATACCTTAAAAAAGGAATACTTGTAGCATTCGCTGTTTATCTCATTAATTTGAAATAAAAAAATAATAATATCAAATACTTTTAATTACTTACTATACTTTAATTGAAAATTATGTATCTACGGGCCTTGAAGCTGTAAAAAAACTCAACCTTATAATTATTGTTTTTGTATCTATACAAGTTTGTAATTAAAAGAAATTTAATAACGTATATAAATTACATATGTCTGTTAAATAAAATTAATGGTCCAGTGTAAATCGTACGATCGAATCTTTCCCAAAAAAACTTATAAAATTAGAGCCCTTCTACTAGACAGCGAAAAATCAAGCTTACATTATTTACTTATTAACTAATTATTTACAAAATAGGTATCTCTCTTTCTCTGAAATTTACTTTTGTAGTTTTTTTTTGTTTAGATACTTTTGTTAGATTTTGATCAAATTTTGTACACAGATAGAGTTTTACTTTCTAAGTTTTTGTTTTAGTGAAAAAAATACACGATTTAATACAAATACAAAAAATATTAAACTTCGATTATAAAGCTATTTAATAAATGTCACAGGAACCTGCAATGTTCTTAAAAATGTTAGTAAAGGGCAATAGCTTGTAATTTCTTTTAAAATCATTGTTCTCATGTAAGTGACATGTAAATGTTTTCAATGAGCTAGTAATCATAATATTATAATATACTAGCTTTCGCCCGCGGCTCCGCCCGCGTGGATGTTGGTTATCGCGATAAAAACTATCCTATGTCCTTCCCCGGGTCTCAAACTATCTCCATACCAAATTTCATCTAAATCGGTTTAGCTGTTTGATCGTGAAAGCGTAACAGACAGACAGACAGACAGAGTTACTTTCACATTTATAATATTAGTATGGATGAAATTTTACACAGAGTACCAGCCTAAGTATGGTACGGAACCCTTCGGTGAATAAGCCGGACTATCAAAATGGCCGGCGTTTTAAATCCTTAGCACGCAGCGGAACCTGACTCTAACTCACGTGTGTAGACACGCTTGCAAACGTTTTTACAAATAATCAACTAGCGGTCGCGTGTTACTCAATTGTCTTTGTTTATCCTTAGATTGATGCCAACCGCTTTATCTGTCAATCTTGTGAGCAAATTAGTCATTTAATGATTCTAGATAAAACTATTAGGCGTTTACCTATTTAAAGCCCAAAGCAAGAAAAGTATTTTTTTGTGTGATGAATCGATGACGGGGTGCACGCACGAAAAAGTGTCACGTAGCATTGGTCACGTTATTGATTGGCTGCTAGGCAACAGTCACGACTGTTGTTCATCAATGTTTTGGCGGTTGCAGTGACATGGTTGTATAATACAATGTCATCGATGATTTTTTTAACGTTATCACGTAAAATATTATTGCCCGTAAACCGATTTTACACACAACCATTTTTTTACCTTAGCATGTGTGTCTATCTATATCTATGTACTTAAATTCTAACTGAATAAATCAATTATGATATAATTTTTATTAGAAAGCTTATAAAATTAGAAACACTCTCAAGCACCCAAACAAAATCTGGGCCTCCCCTCCTCTGAGATTTGAAACTCAAAACCAAAACATTTCCTCAGCGTAGTACAGATCCATTGGGGGTTGATTCCTATTACCAACTGGGTAGGGTTACCTAACCTTATTGTTAACCCTACCCAAAAACGCGTAAACAAACCCTTATTAGTAGTTAAATAAAAAAAAATAGACCCGTATTTCGCACCTCTTTTTTGACGATAACGTGATGTAACGTGACGATGACCGGCTGCACTCAGAAAAAAGTGTCTAAAAAAGTTCACGTCATTTATTGGTTGCTTAACAACAGCAAATGGGGATTACAGCGACATGATATGCGATATAATTTGAACTAACGTTATTGATTAGTTGCTAAGCAACGCGAATGGCGATATGTCATCAATGTATTCTTATCGTTATCTCGTAAAATTATTATAGTCGGTATGATAATAAACCTTTTCTTCCAGCTAAATAGTTTCTATACAAGGTTATTTTTGGTATAGTGCAAAGCTCAAACACCCCAACAAGATTTTTACTTTAAGAAATCATATAAAAAAAAGAAAATGAAAATATTTAAAACTTGCTTAGTTAAAAACCATTCAATTTGTCTTGTGTTCTTCGCGCTATTGTGCTCATTGCGTCCGTAGTACGTAATCCATGGTTATTATTGAAAAACATGTGATGATTACATTTCACATCACTTTGTGAACAGGATTTAGACTGTTAGAATGATTAATGAAAATTATTAATGATTGAAAAATTTAACATTGTCCAAAAACTACCCCATTGGATTGTATTACTGATTCTGAGCAAACTACTTTTAGGTTTGCACTATACCTAGAAAAACGTTGTATATTTATAAAAGGAGAAACTGACTGAATGATTGACATATCAACGCAGGGCCTTAACTATAAGAGCTAAAAACTTGAAATTTTACACAGAGGTTCCTTTTATAACGTAGAGGAGCTCTAAGAAATGATTTTTAAAAATTCATCCCCTAAGGGGTAAAAACAGAGGTGCAAAGTTAGTATGAAACTTTGCTGTTGAAATATTTTGGTGACAATCTGGGCGTAGGCATAAACTAGTTTAGATATAAAACTTTCAATGAACAGTAAAGCTTTAATTTCAGCTTATCTCGGTGACCTCTGGTGTACTGGAGAACGTCCAATTATAGTGGATGTACAGACGTGATACGCCGTGGAATTATGTCTAAGCAGGGTGGCTGATTGGACGAGTGCATTGACCGGGAGTGGCTTACGGCTCGTGGAAACTTGGAGGTTACGGGGTACTGCGTATCTTTGTAATGGAAACCACGCATTTGTGAAGGAAAGTTTGAAGGAAATTTTGTTTTTTATGGTGAGACAACTTGGCTGACGCAGTGTATATCTGCTGCGTAAAAGGTTGTGGGGTCGTTTTCCACACGGGCTAAAACTTTGCTTGATCTATATGAAATGTGTATGTTACCTGTTATTAACGAAGGCTGTCATAATGTAAAAAAAATCGGACATGTGCAAGTCAGATTCGCCCGCCGAGGGTTCTGTACAAATTTATAGGTATATATTATAAATACTTCAGGATTCGAGTCTCGCAGTTTTAAAATAATTGGCTATTGTCAACTATGTACGAGTTTGTATGGGGGTTTTTCAATTTTTTTATATTTTTTTGGAATTTTTCCTTCACGTTTGCTGTAAAGAAAATTCCGAAAAATAAAAAAGTTGAAAATTAAGGTAAATATTAGTACTTAATTTACTGAATTTGCCCATATCTTTTAATTGTGTTGACTCAGGACCTTGATTGATTTGTACACCTAATAGGGACTATATACCTCAGTATCTGGTATAAATTACAACTTGCTACGTCCACCGTTCTTGAGAAAATCGGTGGTGATACACGGACAGACGGACAAGAGAGTGATTTTATAAGGGGGGAACCCTTTTTTACCTTTTGTGGTACGTAGCCCTAAAAACTGAGCAAAAGGAGAAACTAATCACTGATCAAGCCACAACCGAATCTCTTGTCTACCCTTATCCACGACCATTGCAATAAGCAATTCAAAACGGCAAGTAATAAAAAAAATTAAAATAATAATGCAATTATGACCAGTACCTAACTCTAAAGCGTGTAAGGTTTTGTTATATTTTTTAACGAAATCCCTGGTAGTACGGGTTCTCTAGAACACATTTTAAAATGATACATATCAAGCTGGAATTGGCATAGTAGCTTCGTTTTGACGAGACGCCCAACTTTATGCATACGACAACTTTATATAGTGGTATGTTAGTGAAAAAAAACAGGTTTTAAATATGACAAACTTAACTTTGCCTTTGGAAAACTATTATCCCCATACATCAACATAGGCCGCAGTTAGTTTACCAACCGCAAATAAAATTGTAATAAAAAATATTTTTTGTGATGCAACGATTATGGCTTTTACTACAAGCTACATAGTACTTAGCACAAGTAAAAGCCATAATCGTTGCATTATAAAAGTCATTTTTTAATAACAATTTTATTTGCGGTTGGTAAACTAACTGCGGCCTATGTTGCTGAATGGGGATAACTGTTTTCCAACGGCAAAGTTTAGTTTGTCATATGTAACATCTGTTTTTTTTCACTAACGTACCACTATGTAACGTTGTCGTATACATAAAGTTGGGCGTCTCGTCAAAACGAAGCTAACATGGCAATTCCAGTTTGATATGTATCATTTTGAAATTTGTTCTAGTGAACCCGCACTATGGGTTTAGCAATTTTAAATAGAAATGCTTTATCCTACTATCCTGCAATGAGCATTTTTTTATTTATTTATAAGTAAGTAAATGACTCCATTCCACCTGATGTTAAGTGGAAATAGAGTCCAAACGCAAGGCCAGACAGTACAGCACTATGTGCAGCACTGGCACCTGCAAAGTGCTTCTTCACGCCTCTTTTGAAAGACCCCATGTCGTAGGTAGGAGGGAACACATGTGCTGGTAGGGCGTTCCATTAAAATAGTATCTTTAAAAGAATGTCTTGTTAATAATAATATCTTGGGACAACTCACACAACGTTATCTGATCCCAAACTAAGCAGAGCTTGTACTATGGAAACCTGACAACTGATAAACATACTTATATATTTCTAAATACATACATATTATAGATAAATAACACCCAGACACAGAATAAACCATCGTGCTCATCACACAAAGTTTTATCCTGGGTGGGGATCGAACCCACGACCTCTTGCGTAGCAGTCGGATACACTCCCACCGCGCCACAGAGGCAGTTATATATATTATCGGGGGGTTGGAAGCTCTTTTGTTCGCGGAGAACGCCAATTTTGTTGCAGTAACGCAACACTTCGTAGCATTGAGATTGTTTCCCAACCTAGACGGGGAAAGCCGTAAATAGCATCCGCCTAAGTAGTTACAAAAATTGATAGATGATTAATAAATTTATTTTCACTAATCATAGGTAGGCATAGATACAGCACGTATTATAATTATCTGGTAATAAAACTTGTTCATCTACAATGTACATATGTTGATTTATTATCGTTTTAATAATAAGCATCAAAATAAATATTAAAAGTAAATTTATAGGAAATTATGACGTCAATTATTTTATCTTTATTGTGTACTTAGTATTTTGATATTTCATAAAAAGAGGCTTTGGTTATGTTCCGATATGTGTTCACTGTACAGTGTGACGTCAAGGTAGTTTACTGCGAAGACGTACCACCTATAAAGCTAGCTATACTGGTTACTGTATAAAACGGAACGCAGTCTAGTATACTACCATCAACGTATATAAATTTTGTATGTACAATATATAAAATCAACAAGAAAACCTCTGAATATAGTTATATTTATAAATTAACTGTCCCGCACAACTTCGTCTGCGTTAATTTTCCATGTTTTTGCAACATGTCTCATTGCTGCTCCGCTCTTGTTGGTCGTAGTGTGATATCATATAGCCTATAGCCTACCTCGACAAATAGGCTATCCAACAGTGAAATAATTTTTCAATTCGGATCAGTAGTTCCTGAGATTACCGCGTTCAAACAAACAAACAAACTCTTTAGTTTTAGTTTAAATTAGTTTATATTGAATATCCAAGGCAAATATCAATTGAATCAATTGCATAATGTATAAATCAATGGAATTAATTTAAATTTCTGGTCGCTGTTGATCACTTGATCAAAGAAATTAGAGCACCTTACCTCAAAAACACCAGTGTTCACAGTACAAAAATGGCAACGATTTATGACGTCACAATATTTCTCAAGGATATTGTGGCAGTACACTGTCCGTCGTAACGGGACGAATTTCTCCCCTGTTAAACCACTGAACAGTGCTCGCAGTGTATATCGGATTATACCCTTAACATAACAGTACAATACCTCTATTCGAGTAATTCCAGCACTAGATATTATACTTTACCGATATGTGCATTCATGTTGTTTGCAAACCGTGGCGGTCATTGAAGAATATACCAGTTGTTTTCATTCGTAGTAGGGTGGGGTTGATCAAACGGCTCGTGTGACCTCATTCGATAACGTCGTCATCGATATGAGGTTGTATTTGTGGTGTATGAGAGTGTATCAACCGTTTAATCGTTTGTTTATATTGATTATTACACGTGGGTGTTTCTTATAGTACATCTTAGAAAAGAAAAGAAAACAAAATGAAAAGAAAAGCCAGTCAACTTTTTTTTAAACGACTGCAAAGAAAAAGTCGTACAACTAAGTTGACTTTGCTTGCTTAGGTTTTCTGTTTGCCATGAAGACCGTCCAGATTAGTACCTACCTATTTTACGGAGTCGTGCTGTTTGATAGAGTAAGAATTTGCCTTGCTTTATGCGTGACTATGCTCGTATTGCACCCAATAAATAAGGCTCCAGCACATGAGAGAAGGCTATCAGCTGGCCGTAGTTGGCTCTTGTATATTTTCAAGTCATTAACAGAACATTTAAAGCGTTAATAATTGGGCAAGTATGACTCACGAACTCAGAATGAGAAGCGCGGTGCAGTGACGCTTAGATCTTTACGGAAAAAAGTTTTAAGACGGGCCGCTTCTGGCTGGCGTGTTACTTACCATTAGGCTCGCAATCTGTTCGCCTCTTAGTCTAGTTGATAAAAAAGGCTTGGTTTGTCTCGAAATAAGCTATGTGACATTTTAAAATCTAATAATAAATATGTCTATTTTCTTTAGCGCAAATGTAGCTAAAACATATCCTGCAAACAAATTGCACCAATGACGTTGATAATAATGACTTGCGGACTTATAAAACAATGCTTGAAATTAGTCAGAAAACTTAATAATATTTGACTTGATAGAACTATTTATCCATAGAAGCAAATGTTGCTAAGATCGATGCTACAAATATAACAAATACTTATTAGTCTTATTACATTATATTATGTAACCAAATGGACTATAATGACGTTGATGATAATGACTTGCTGATCTATAAAACAGCACTAAAAGTCAATCTGAATGCAGTTAAAGAAACAGCTGACGTAAAACTCGTGTGCAATAGTTACCTACGTCCGTTTGGGACAGAAATAGGGAACAGTGGGCATTGTCTACGATAGTGTAGGGGGCTGTCGTGACGTGGTGTCTATAACAAGTAGATATAGTTCGATGCCACAAATAGCTTGCCTAAATTCAGGCTCACATCCAGGATCATGTTCTGGGTGTGGCACGGGACATTGTCTCAACACCGGCCAAGTGTGAGTAGGTCGTACGACAGGGGGTTAATTTAAAAATCGACTTTATGTGTAACGTGTACTGAATCTCGGGACGCCTTCTGAACAAACGGGTTTGAAGTGGTTTATAACTTCGTGTGGATTCTACGAGTCTAAATATCAACCGATATGATGTCTTACTGCTGGACACAGGTCAGCCCAGTAGAATTTACATACAACTTAATTCTAGATCCTAGGGATAATTATCATAATCGCCAGGCTTGGTGAGCGGGTTGGCGATTACAGTTAGGCTTAAAATGCGCAGAGGACTCCCTGGAAAGTACCTTAGTCGCCGACGGGAAGAGATGAGGTGGTACTATTCTAAGCCGGTACCAACGGCCACTGTGTGGATGTCTACGTGTGTGTTAATCGAGCAAGGTATATATGAAGGTACTATTGGTATTTTGTGGTGAAGGTCTTTGTTAGGTCTGATGCGAGCGTTTCAAAGACACACATATCAACTCGGAAAGGAATTAAGCTATGAAACTCCCTACTGCAAGCACACCTCACCTCGGGCAAGCTCACGAACAGTTGACGGCGAGGCAATACGGTGACGATCCCATTGCGGCGAGTTGATATGTCGATGTCTGCTAGACTGTCTGTATGTGCTTAGGGTAATAACTTTTTGTCAAGACAGGTTAAAACGATTGACCTAACTGTGTCATTGATTTTAATCTTAGCGAGGACTTCGTGACAGTGGGTTGAGGGATATTTTCAACTCTCCTTAGTTGAAAATACAGTGACAGACAGTATCTTTGATAAAAAGATATGCGGGTTGGAATAGCAAAAAACTCTCTTTAAAGGCATACAAAACAATATTACTGCAGTTTTTAGATGCTTTTAAAAGCGGTGACGTACAAATGCCAGCTCAAGAAATAGTCCTCTCGACGAACTCGTGCTTAATCTCTCCCTGTCGTATAGGATTTAGGTACCATTTGATTGTGACAGTGACAGAATTTAGAGTGCAGTTTCGCTTGCGGACGAACACCTTCAAATATAAACAATAATAAATACCTACTTGACGCACTTGTCTACACTAATAATATTATTAAGAGGAAAGATTTGTATTTTTGTATGTAACGAATAAACTCAAAAAGTACTGGACCGATTTTAATAATTCTTTTTTTGTTGGATAGCCCATTTATCGAGGAAGGCTATAGGCTATATAACATCGCTCTACGACTAATAGGAGCGGAGCAGCGGCGAGAAATGTTGCGAAAACAGGGAAAATTTAAGTTGCGCGGGACAGCTAGTGCCTTATAAAGCCGTAAACTATTTCTATTAAGATTGACCACCCGGCCAGCTTTTGGGCCTTTTCTGCAATGATCCTACCAAATATTACAATCTTCTATTATGGCGTATACTAGCTCAAAAGAAGGGGTGACCCACATTATTCCGTAAATATTTTGTACCGCGAGAATCAAACCACTATAGAATTTACGATGCATCTAAAATGGTATTCCACATTGACAAAACAAACAGACATTGATTTATGATGAAACCTTCAATGGACTAAACAGATGAAGTCACACCCCAAACCGAATCGATTACGAGAGGAATTTGTATCGATTGTAAGCTAATCGAATGAGAATCAAACATCGAATGATTTATCACTACCTTAGAGGTCTTTATTCACGTGATTCTTTATCACGTGTGATCTGAAATAGGATAATATCAGCAACACACGAGTTGTGAATGTGAGGTTATTATTAGAAAGAGTATGGATAATTTTGAACAAGTGAAATAAGAAATGCTTGAAAGACCTGGAATGGGATATTTGTGTCACCTTGTCTACAAACACCCTAATATTAAATAGATTAAGGGGCCCCTGACTCAGTGGCGACCGAGCAGATTCAAATACTTGTGACGTTAAGCATAGTTACCACTGTCGAACCATCGATAACCGTTTTTAAACATTGTCATATTCCCCAATGTGCCTCGGAAAGCTCGTTAAGCCGTCGGTCCTGCGCTTTATCTCTACGGTCGCGTCGGATTTCCGTCCCATCGGACTATGAGAGTGAGAGAATAGAGAGTGCACTTGTGGCTGCGCATACACTTGTGACTATAATATCTCCTGCGTAGTTAACAATGTTACGGAACGTTGCTTAATCTCGTGAACAGCTACGTTATTTTATATAATGGTCCCTCCTTCGGTCGGTTACTGCGGCCAATCTCATTAGAGACTAGCCAACTACGCAGGAGATATTATAGTGCACGAGTGTATGCGCAAACACAAGTGCACTCTCTATTCCATCACTCTCATAGTCCGATGGGGCGGAAATCTGACACGACCGGAGAAAGATTAGGCGCAAGTCTAACGGCTTAACGTGATTTTGAGTGTTAAAGGGGAAGAATTTTTGGACAACGGTCACCCATGTATGGCGCGGTGGGAGTGTGTCCGACTGCAGCTTGACTTGGTCGTAGGTTCTATTCCCACACGGGACACCACTTTTTGTGATCCTGGCTAGTCTGGATGTACTTTGTGTTCGTGACTTACATGTTTGTAAAGTCCCCCGCGACATAGGGCTTGTGCCCTACTGCGTGAGTGGTCTTTTAAATATAAAAAAAAACTATGGAGTAGAGCGACCATTGTCCAAAAAAAATTTCCTTTTCACAGATGTTAGACCATTTTCTAAATTATTATTTCATTCCTTCACGAGAACATTTAACCGTCTCGATTGCTAACCTGTTACATTTTCCATTTATCACCACCCGATCGCAGGAATGGTATAGCAACATTACAGAGTAAAATTGAGGTTAATTTTGGGTTGAGAAATAATGTTATTAGGTTTACCTGATGTCTCAGAGCTCTGGAGTCTGGAACTAAGCCAGATGTTTGAGATTGAATGCAATGCTTTTAGAGTCGACACTCAACAGATACCAAAAAAATGCGTTCCATTGCACCAAATTGCACTCTACATCCACACTTGAAAACAAAGTACCTACCAGCTAGGGCCCAAATTTTAGTGGTGCAACAATTTATTTATTTCTATGACAAAGACAAAGGGACAGAATCTAAATTGTAATACACAGTTATGACGTCATAACTGGGAATCATTAAATGATTGACGTTACATATCAACCCATAAGATGGCCCACTGCTGGGCACGGGTCTCCCCAGTAGAACCTACTAGTATGTAGATCCTGGGGGTAATTGCCATAATCGCCACGCTTGGCGAGCGGGTTGGCGATCGCAGTAAGGCTTTAAGTACGCAGAGGACGCTGCTGCCCGTCCTCCGGGGTGAAATACCTTAGTCGCAACCTAAGCTGTTGTTTAAACACGACGAATAAAATATTTAGGGTTGGCAGATGACTATGGGAATAACATTGCATTTGATATACGCTGACCACCCCTCAAATGCATGCAAACATTCGTAAAATAAACGATTTTTTGCTCGTATAATATAAGGAGCTAGAGTTAGCTACCCGGGCGCCATATCACGTACTTAAAGTAGTGCAGTTGCAAATGTTGATAAACTTACGCGATTTGTACACATTATGATATATAATACGGGTCTTAATCGCGTGAATACTCGGCTCTGTCGGGCAATAAACTTGGTATTTTTACCTTAAATTTTTCACGCGATTAATACCCGTAATATATACATTTTCATAAAGTGCAGTTGCAGTTAAGTTTTGATTAAAACGGCCTTTTCGTATTCTTATAACTTTGGGATCGATCTCAAATACACTTTCGTCAAGTATGAATCTCGAGAGCGCAATAGCGGCATTCTAATACGATGCGTCAGTTACGCAAGCATGTTCTTTCGGGTTTTTATTCAAACCCCCCTTCGAGCCTCACGTTATAATGGACGACCCCTTATGTGTGTTGCTCGAGCCTACGTTATACGAGTATGATTTAAGAGGTCCCAGACTCAGTGGTGACAGAGCAGATCGAGATGTCTGCTCGGTTAAGCAACGGTAACATCGTCGATCCAAAGATGTGACCGTTTTCGAACATTGTCACAAGCTTCCGTGCCTTAAGAGAGCACGTTGGTTGTCGGTCCTGCGCCTAATTTTTTCTCCGGTCGTGTCGGAGTTCCGTCCTATCATTTGAGAGTGAGAGAATACACTTGTGTCTGACGACTGCCTGTTTCGCGGTGGGAGTGTGTCCGACTGCTACGCAAGAGGTCGTGGGTTCGAATCCCACACGGGACCACTTTGTGTGATCCACAAATTGTTGTTCCAAATCTGGGTGTACTGTGTGTCCGTGATTTGAATGTTTGTAAAGTCCCCCGCGACACAGGGCTTGTTGTATCCTACTGCGGGAGACGTCATTATTAAAAAAAAAAACTCTCTCTCTCTCTCTACGTAGTTGGCTAATCTCTGGTGAAAGCCACCGTAGGAGACAATTATTATTATTATTATTTGCTTTGGCTGAAATGACGCTTATATTAAGACTCTTGTCATACTTATTCAAGGTATTAAATCATAAATATTCACTTCCAAGAGATAAGTTACAGAATGTTATCAGAGACAGGTAATCGCAAATACTTGTATGAAACAATGACAGTGTCTTATGAACAGATTCCATACACCCATTCGTTCCATTCACTGGAAGACAAATGCACTACAATGAATATTGAACATCCATTTGTGTACTGAATGCATAACAATGACGTAATTATTACTATACTGTGAAAATATTCCGACTACTGATTACTCGATTTACATTGACGCGGAATCGAAGCGAATTCTTTCGGTATTACCTCAGAAAGCATAGGTACAGAAGACCGTCTCTCTACTATAAGCGAAAACAGGCTTACGCTCACAAACGCGCGCTTACGCTGTGTGCATAGTACGAGTTTTTTGTACATAACGCGATCGACACGTTTGTGACGTTTAGAGCTGGAATAGGGTAGATGACTGTCAAGTCAAATCAGTATCGTTTTATGAAACGTCAAGACGATGCGCCTCGTACGTATATATGAAATACAAAACAATGACGTCATCCTTTTGTATGGTCAAATCATGTAGTTTCAATGTTTGTTTTGATGACAACGTAAAATTGTAGAGAAACATTGTTTTTCAGAATATTTTTGAAAATGCTATTTCTTGTATAGTGTAAAATAATTTATTGTTATTGTAGTCATCTACCCAATAGGCCCGCTCCAAGTTCTTAACCAATCAGAGAGCCAAACGCGGTAAACGTTTCCATTGCGTGAGGGTAAAAACAACTCGCACGCTAGGCACTGATCTCGGTCGAATCTCGATCACAATAGTGTACGTTGAGATCGTCCGTACATGGACTGCCTCTGTGGCGCGGTGGGAATGTATCCGACTGCTACGCAAGAGGTCGTGGGTTCGATCCCCACCCAGGATAAAACTTTGTGTGATAAGCACGAAGGTTTATTGTGTCTGGGTGTTATTTATCTATAATATGTATTTAGAAATATATAAGTATGTTTATCAGTTGTCAGGTTTCCATTGTACAAGCTCTGCTTAGTTTGGGATCAGATAGCGTTGTGTAAGTTGTCCCAAGATATTATTATTATTATTAATATGTGAGCCGGGCTTCTGTATCTATAGTTTATTACGTAGATTGATACCTATCCTTTATTGTCTACTTAATAGTATACAAATTCGTCGAATGCTTAAGAATTCACGCGAATTTCAACGTCGACGCGCGAATTTCCAAACATCCTACGATTTTTTATTCTATGTGTTCTAGTTTTTGCCCGTGGCTCCGCCTGTGTTGATTGTTGGTTAATAATACCGCGATAGAAACTATCAGACGTTTTCGCATTTATATGTTACAGCTCACACTTCTTTAAAGTCTGTCGGCAAGAAAGGAATATTCATAGTAACCAAAACTTTATAACAAATAACAAAATGATAGCGCACGTCTAAATAAAGTGTCATAGGGATCTCCATAGCAACCTATTTTTTTTTAACAAATAACAAAATGGCAGCATACGACAAATAATGACATTATTAAAATTTTCGTAGATTTTTCTAATTTTAAAAAATACAGCCTATGTTACTCATTGATAATATAGCATTCTATTCGTGAAAGAATTTTTAAAATCAGTTTAGCTGTTTAAGCTTGAAAGCGTAACAAACAAAAAACCAAATCCACTTCCGCATTTATAATATTAAGTTAGGATAAGGACCTCGTTAAATCGTTCACCAAGTGTTTCATTAGTGAATGTTCACTAAACGCCACCAACAGAGATAGATCTCCATTTCTATCTGTTGGTTGCGTTTCGCAAAAGTAAAAGCCGCTTACCACACTTCGCCAGAAATGGACGACTAAGAAGAAGGAGATAATATACTATGTAACATGCGAAGAGTTCGCTTTAATTCTGCGTAAAATTTAGGAAAAGCAAATTTTGATAAAATTATAAACAAGTAGGTACTCAGTATCGTGCATACCCCCTTGAAATTGACCAAACCTTTCTATTACATGTTGTATAATGAAATCTATGCGCCTGAAACAATTTATTTGAATTTGAATTAGCACGACCAAAACGTTTATTTGTTTTAAATCCAAGATTAACGTAAACGAGATTGATGAATTTTAAACCCAATTAACAGACAGGAAGGCGCTATTAATTTCAATTCTGCCTTTCTTCTGTGACAATAGTACACATACCATAGTACACATAACATAATGAATAGTGAAACTTGTATCGACAACAGAAATATGGAAAAACATCAATGCCCTTGAGATGTGGTACTAGAAGCACTTACTGAAGAGAAAATGGACTGCTCACTGCACTAACGTTGCCGTCCTGAAAGAGCTTCACATCAAACAAAGACTTTCGTTAATTGTTCAAATGTGAATTCTTACCATGTAAGGACATAACTTCAGCAACGATATCTCCTTGAAGAGTAGAAGGCCAACGTCCGCGGAACCGATTACCCATAAGATGGACCGACCTCGTTAAATTATCCACCAAGTGTTCCGTTTGTGAATGTTCACGAAACGCCACCAACAGAGAGAAATGGAGAAGTATAAAAGCCGCTTGCAACCTACCAGACGATCCATGATCATGACCACTCCGAACGGAGTATACGACTGAGAAGAATATGAAATAGTAGTTACAGATTCGTCATATTTGAAACGCGTTTAGAAACTATATTCCAAAAGGTGAGCATTTTTGAGCAGGTATATGACACGTTGAAGACTTGTTTAATACTTCTCGTGTAATATCCAAACACAGAACCGCAGACCTGCCTGAGGGATATTGAACAAGTTTTGAGCATGCCTACTCTACATCTACTTAAAAATATACACTACCAGCTTTTGGTCTACAATAAACGAAGCATGACAGTTGATAAATGGTTAAAAATCACTTGTAACCTAACCTAAAACTTAGTAACTTTGTAATATAAGTTTTGGAAAATATTTATTATATTAACCCATAATCACTCGTTTTTAGAATTCTGACTTTAACCACCTACAGACTATTTTACTGGAATAAAATCGTTGTTTATTGTGAGGTCTAGGCCCTAAACCTGACAAAGAAACATCGATTTTACTCCGGTGTCTCTCAAATGTATGGTAAATGGTTGTGTGACAAAAGTAGTTGGTAGGTGCTATATTACGAAGTTATTTGGTGTAATGTAAAGAAGCCAAGCGTGGGAGGTTATTAGTATTTAAAAAATCACATTGTATAGTTATTTAACCATTTGTTTCGCTGCTCAAACCTCGTTTATCTCACTGTCATTACTGTTAAGTATCTAAGTATGTATACACATTCTAACCGAATAGGTAGCTGTAATATTAATGGTCTCCCAACCGATTACGTATACGGCGGCCATACAGAGACTGGTCAACTACGCAGAAGTTAATATAATACACTAGAAAATGCGGAGACACAACAGCCTCTATTCCCTCACTTTCACAGTCCGATTGGGCTGGAATCCTACACGATCGGAAACAGATTTTTAGCAGAGGCCGTACCCTGACCAAATAACCTTGAGCATTCGTTCCCTCTTCGCCGCACGCGCCGCGAATGTGCTCAGTTTTTGGAATATAATCTTTATAAAATGAAATTTCGGTCGTTAGAAAAAAAAATTTTAGCATAATGTTTTTTATTAAATTAAATAAAAAAAAATAAAAAAAATATATATATAAGTTAAAATTGATGAATTAAAATAATTAATATATAATGGAAATGAATTGAAATAATTGAATAAACCTATCCATTAGGGTCAGTAGCAAATCAAAGAAAATTTTACTTTACGAGAAGATGTATTTTATCAATAGTTATTTCTCATTTCTGAGGTTTCGTTGTGAGGAGAATAAATAAATCTACCATTTTGAAATCAAAATTATGTAGAATTTAATGTATTTTTATTAGTTGATATTTATTTTTGGTTCTAGAGCAGATAGCTCCACAAAAGTGCACAAAAAACAGCTAAGCGCTGGGTTTTGCACGGGGAAGCGCCTTAAAGTGCCCTCCGAGCTAAAAAGGTGTGTGACATTCTTCTATGCATCGTCAGTGGTTACGTTGCTCATCTCACGATTAGTACTGTCACCCCGAAATCACGTACCCACATAATCAAAATCGACTTTTATCAGCATAATATCGATATTTTAATCAACCAACAAAAAATGGGATCTATCTGTATGGGCGGCAGAAATGCAAGATGCATTTCTTAAATTCATAAAGTAGGTACCCTCATTGTGTCGTCGTGTAGCAGACACACCATTGATAGGTTGAAATAGTTAGCTGCGCCGTGACATACCTGGCACCCGGTCAAATATGCTCAAGCGCATGTTTACAAACGTACCGCTGGGGTGCATACGGCTTATGAAGAAAGAAGGACGTTATGCACGGGAAGAAAGGGAAAAGAATTTACAACAAATGCAAGCACATATGGAGCATAAATTGGACGTTTTTAGGAGAGGGCTTGATGCCGTAGTGGTTAACGGCGTAGGGACGGTACCCCTATTTAAAAAAAAAAGATAACTAGCAATGTGGGATTGAGTCCCAAATTACTAGCAATCTTGTTAACACCTCCAGCTAAGCTCAAAGGCTTGTGTTAGGAGTGGGTTCACGTTAGTAGCATAATGGGTAGGATTCAAACCTCACGATAGCAAGATCGATGCCTTAGCAATTAGGATACCGCCGCTTATGATGATGAATATATGTGCGACCCGCCCTCGTTTCACTTTAACCATTTGCAACGCATATTCCTAGGAGTTTAATTCATACATTTCAGGAGAATTTACTGTATTGCCAGTAGAATGTAAGTCATAATTAAGTTTTAAACTTACGCGTTGCATTATAAATACAATTTGACACGGGAATAAACGCGTTTAACTTAGGTAAAGTATTTACCTTATGCTTGACGTTTCTACCGGGTTACACCAACCGTGGTCACAAGCTGGTCGAAACGTTCAGCATAAGATAAATACTTAACCTAGGTTAAACGCGTTTATTCCCGTATCAAATGGTATTTAGAATGTAAGTTGACATTATCATTCAACAATCCTTTCTCTTTCATACAAAACGACGACAGTGCTGAAGGTCCAGCCAGATTTCGGGTCCGTGAGCGATGACTGTATACGCTGCCGAGTGAAGTATGTAAAAGCTGCTGTACCCCAGATCGCTATAGAACTGTGGCTACCCTAGTCGCTTGCAGAAATACTACACAAAACTGTTTCACTGCACTACTGTAGGTATGATACAGGTGACTCAACCAAGTCGCTGGGCTCAGATTGAGATAAGAAACCGTATTATGCAAAATAAACACACAAATAAAGTACCTACCAATGAGAGTCAGACAGACCCCTGAAGCGGAAAAGAGGTGTTTGCACCTAATGATGACATAGCACATTAAACATTTACGGTACTTTTTGGAAACTTCTGTAATTAGAAGAGGGGTGTTTTAAGTTTAACCGGTGTATCTGTGTATATATTGGTTGAACGAGCGCACGTTGTCGAAGTTTTCTTTCTGTATTTTTGATGTGACTGTCTACACCATTGTAGCATCCAGAAATATGGATGGATTTAAATGTGCTTATTTTTATCAAAAAGCTAATAGAATTGAAAAGATGTATTATACTTTGTTGAGACAATCATTTTTAGGGTTCCGTAGCAAAAATGTCAAAACGGAACCCGTATAGTCCCCTATATTGTAAAGTGGAGATGTGATTTTTTTTTCTCACCTACCCCATCGTGGGAAATATTATTAAACTGATATTTTAAAAACGATTAGGGTTTATAAAGATTATTTTTTAGATTTAGGGATCCGTTTGTGAAATATTAATTTTTAAGGTGCAATTTTTTGTAAGAGTTAGGTGTGGGACTCTTGACTCTAATAATCAGACCCCCCGGCCAGCTAAATTATTGATGTTGGGTATGTGAAAAAAATCACAGTCAGAAAACTATCACTGTAACTAAGTATAAATTACTAGTTGTAAGTATATTAATTTGTTGTAAGTATGAAATAAAAACAACAAATATCACAAGCCCCCTGGGCCGTCCAACGCACATTAATAAAAATTAATACCTTAGGGCTTATTTTCAAAACAAATGTTAGTACTTTATTTAACGATTTAATTTAAATATGACCAAAATAAACTGGCGCACATCGTTTTTTTTTTGGGGGTGTGGTCGCACTTTACGACTGTTTGTGAAAAAAAATTAAATTAAAATTAAATTATTTACATCAGAAATGAAACTATAATAAATATACTTTGATATTTAACTACTTTCTTTGTCATCAATATCATCCAATTTAAATAAAACACGATCAAAATGTTCAAACTGCCTGGCGCCGAACGTCGTATTTTGAATGATGTTTTCGCGCGTTTTTTGTTCTAGAAGTAGATGATTAAGTTTGTATTTGGTTGCCTGTATTTTAATTCGAATTTTAAGGATAACAAAAAGAGTCATGATAAAAACTATTTTCAGGTATCGTAGCAGATACCACATCTATGCTCACAAACCATAATATGGCTCGCTAACGGACAGGTATTTGACTGTCAAAACCATAATATGGTTAGTGGACATACGAGGGGCTAAACTTAAGCCGCATTATACGGATGGGGCGGGGGACTACGGAACCCTTCATTGTACGTGCCCCAACATGCACTTGCCCGGTTTTTATACCTATCTTCATGTGCACACATTGGCTTATTCATGCGTTTTGTATTTATCCTGGTTGTTCCTCAACATCATGGCTTTCTTAGTCAGGATGCACGGTTCAGTTCGATACATCTATTTATTGGTTAGCAATAAATCAAACAAAACACCGCAGTACTCCGTGTGCTTGGGAATCATTGCTGTGATGCAACGTCGACCCAGTTTATGAACGTACTAGTATATCTACAATTGAGTAAATTGTTTAGGAAATGGAACGGTAAGATTAGGTTTGATCTACTAACATTATAGAGTGGCTAAACGCGAAATGTTACGTTTTCGTAATCGTTTTAGCGAACTACTAGCACAGAATATATACATAGGCAGATTCAGGGAGGAGTACGGGTGGCACGTGCCCCCAAACGATTTTTTTCGTGCGTGAAACTCACATATGGCAGCCCCCCCCCCCCCCCGGCACTACCAATTGCCTTACGTGCCCCCCCCCCCCCAAATTAAATTCTGGATCTGCCCCTGAATACATACGTAGACGTACAGAAGTTTGGCTCTCAGCTCAACAAGAAATCCACGCACAAAGTCGCAGTCGTCAGGTGCGGATTCAAGGGGATGCAACAGGGGTGACTGCCCCCCCCCTCACCCAGCCTGGACTGTTTATTTGGAAAAATTGACAATCTTGGCACTGGACCGGCATGTATTGACAAGCAATTTCCCTCTCTTCGGCGGTAGTGGTTGGTGCACCGGTGTTCAATGAAATGCACCCTCACACGGCCGTTTTAGTCAAATGTTTCCGTCTACCCTCCACCTGGACAAAGTCCTGGATCTGCACCTGGCGCTTTACCTATCTTGGTTGACGATTCGATGGAGTTCTGTTTTTGCTTTGAGCCGATTACCTGTTTGTATATAATTTGTAGTACTAGTGAAGGAGAGGAATAGTTATAATTTTAAATATTATTTATTGTTTTCTAAAATAAATCATCTTTTACATATCATTCGCAAAACTGTGAAAAAAGTTTGTTGGCGGTCACAAAGCATTCTCTATTATATTAACCCATATGATGTCCCACAGCTGGGCACGGGTCTCCCCAGTAAAACCTACTCATTGTAGATCCTGGAGGCAATTGCCACAATCGCCACGCTTCTTGGCGAGCGGGTTGGCGATCGCAGTAAGGCTTTAAAGTACGCAGAGGACGCTACTGCCCGTCCTCCGATGGGACATCCCTTAGTCGCCTTGACGACACCCACAGGAAGAGATGGAGCCTGACATGTATGCAATACAATGTATTTTTTTACAAATCTATTACATACATTAATATATACTAATATAAGTAAGTGTATAATATAATATCTTGATACAACTCACACAACGTCATCTGATCCCAAACTCAGCAGAGCTTGTACTATGGCAACCAGACAACTGATTTACATAGGTACTTACATATTTCTAAATATATACTTAATATAGATAAATTACACCCAGACACAAAATAAACCCTCGTGCTCATCACACAAAGTTTTATTCTGGGAGGGGATCGAACCCACGACCTCCGGCTTAGCAGTCAAGGTCACTAACTACTAGACCAACGGGCCAGTATATCTATACGAATATTATAAAGCTGAAGAGTTTGTTTGTTTGTTTGAACGCGGTAATCTCAGAAACTAACCTAAGGTCCGAATTGAAAAAATATTTTTCGAAAGCTCATTTATTGAGGAAGGCTATAGGCTATATAATATCGCGCTACGACCGATAGGAGCGGAGCAGCAATTAAAATTGTTGCAAAAACGGGGAAAATTAACGCATACGAAGTTACGCGGGTCAGCTAGTTATTATATATGAATGTTGTGTTTATGATATAACATTCATTTGTATTCTTTTTTTTTTTTTTTTTTTTTTTTCGGTTGTTTTATTTTAATTATTTTAATTTTTCTGTATGTTTTATTTTAGAAACAATTATTTATTTATTTATTTATTATAATCATTTATGGTATAATATTTTTATGTATCTATAGTTTGGTAGCCGGGACCTACGAGAATACCAGCGTTGCGGTCACAGACCGCAACATTAGCTGACGTAGGTACCTATTTGCTCTCGTACATACTTATTGTTAATTAGATGTAATGTTTTTATTATTATTCACATTTGTGTATTCTGTATTATTTTATAAGTATGTATGGAAGGTCAAATAAATGTTTTTTCTTTCTTCTTTCTTTCAATTACTATTTTAATCACAATATATTTAACTTATTTAATAAATACTATTTTATTTACGTATTTTCAACCGACTTCAAAAAGGAGGAGGTTCTCAATTTGACTGTTTTTTTTTTTGTATGTTTGTTCACCGATTACACAAAGACGGCTGGACCGATTTGAAACATTATTTTTGTGTTTGAAAGGGTATAACTTCCAAGTTGCTCTCATTGTCATTGTGTCCGATCACTGGAGATCAATCCTGGAGAAATCGAGGGAACTCTTAAAATACTAAAGGTATATTTCATAGTGATTCGTGCATTTACTCTTATAAAGCACCAATTGGTGAAGTGGAACTGATGATGAAGACCACAAATGATGAGCGAACCTGTTCAATATTACACAGTTTGCGATTCATTTACTTTAATATGGTATTGAGTAGCACTTTATTCTTTTCATACTACCTACTATTACACAATGTAATAGAGATGATAGTGGACTCCTCAACAATTAACGACCCTGTATCGGGGCAAGCAATATTTTGTAAAAGGATTTGAGCAGTTGACATAAGCCTATTGTAACTTTAGTGAATTACAAACCAAAACACTAAAAATTGAGAAATAAAAACTTTTTAACAAAAAAAATATTACCGACTAACATTTTGAAGTTGGTGCCATGAAATAGTACCTAGTCTTTATGTTTTGTTCGGCACCAACTTCAAAATGTTTAATTTGTTTTTGTTATTCTAGGTGTATTATTTTTTGCTTTTTAGTTGTCTTGTAGGTATTTAGTTTTGAAGTCGGTAATATTTTTTTGTTAAAAAGTTTTTATTACTTTACGTTATCGAAGTCGACTGCTTTGCATCACGTTACAGCACTCACGGGATTTCAGCCCAAAGATGGAGAGAAAAGAGCTTCAGGTTTTCAAGTATCTCCTTCCTCACTCCTTTACTCTTTCCTTCCTCAACAAAGCAAAAAAAACAACCAAGATTTTTTATCAAACGTAACTTAAAACCTGATCTGAAATCTGTTTTGAATCTCATTGGAGGCTATGTCTCCACTTTGCCTCTAAATAGAAGACGAGGCCACTTTGGACTCCCAGACTTCTAATTCCCAATGCGTTATAGACCTTATAGAATTTTATAAACTACGGGTCTTCTGGTCACGGGTAGACTACCCGTTTCCACAGCCTTTGCAATACGGTCGAAACGTCTGGCAATAAACAAAGGTATTTAGCCTTAAAATAAAATATTAATGTGATTAAGACCCGTAGCTTATAAAATTCTATAATGTGTACAAATCGCGAAAGTTTACGAACATATATTGCGTTATACACCATCAATAGAATTTCATTGTTTGTTTTGTACTTACTTGCCTAACAGTACAGTATACTTCTGCTTAAGTCTACTATGACGAAGGCCAGCAGTGGCGCATCCAGACGGTGGGTAAGCCTTGATAAAATACAGCCACGTCAAGCAAAAAACCAAACTGGGCTCTTCATCATCATCAAGCCCCTCAAATATAAAATCGTAAGTTTTATCAGAACCGGACCAGCACAGAACAGAATTTGCCTAGCTTTCTTTGTTATGTGTAGACAAAGCATTAAAATGTAACGCAACTAATAATTTCCATCCTTAATGCGTAGGCGTTAAAAGAAATATTTAGGTTCTGGAAAAATAGCCTGCAATGGTTACGTATTAAAGTACAAAGGGCACTTTCGGTCCATCACATTCATCTGGATGTGTCATGGAAATAGCCAAACATTATATGTATAACACAGGCCATTGTACAACCACACTATATCGAGAGTACAGATGGCAATCTTCATAGGTAGCTACTTTATACACTCAATTTGACGTAAAAGTGTATGGCTCAGTGTATCTTCATTGGTTGGTGCCTTTGGCTCTTGGTGTGACGTCAAAGTCTTAATGACTTTGGCGCAAATGATCTTATCACTTTGTAGTTTAAAATGTTATGCTTTCCTAATATAATATTAGTGTTATTGATATTAATTTAAAACAAAGCACACTTATAAATATTTTATATATAGGTACAGGAATTAACGCGCATTATTTACCTTTGGCTAAATTTACACCGAAATGGCAGCGGCGCGAGGCCGCGTGGTCACTCACCACGTAATTTCGGTACAAATTGGGCCTTAAAATTGCTTAATGTTTCGACCACGTTGCACCGGCCGTGGTCACAAGCGGACTGTCGCATAAGACCGATGTCCGAATCTTAACATATGCTTTACTAACATTTAGACTTTCGCGACTTCTTTTACTGACACGGAATTACAAGCTATAACCACAGTCCACTAATAACTCATACAGCCGTTCGACGAAGCCGTTAAGACAGGGAAATGATGATGCGAGAGTTGTGGAACGCGTTGCTGTGGCGAGGGCAGACCACGCTATAGGTACACAATATGGTCTCAGTATCAAGGGCTGAGGCTTGTTGTCGGCATTTAACACAACAAAGGCGTCATTATACTGTATGCTTTTTATACTGTGCTGTATCAGACTTTTTAACTGAAAGGTGTTACAAGACTCTGTCTTCGTGAGCAATGACTATGTTGGCGTTACTGTAGCGCGCATTGTATGAAGGTTACCTTCTGCGCTTTCGATATTTTGCGACAAAACTCCCACATTTATACACATTGAACCAAGATACACCCACATACTATACTCAGTCGGTTTACATGACATTTGTACCAATTTTGTCTATTCACAGATCCAATAGGCTTATAAATAGAAGAAATGACCACCGCCTACCCAAATAAACCCCTTGAGATTCTATTTACCATTCTTTATACATTGTGGTTACTTATAGAAATTCTCAGAAAAGGAAACGCTTCCGTAGGACAAACACAACTGAAAATAAATTATTGTTTTTCATTGTCCAGGCAATATTACACGTTAAAAAGCTCTGATTCACGTTCAGCTACAATTTAGAATGAATAAAAATTAACAATCATCTAAATAATACAATAATTGCATTTTTGAAAGATAGAAAATTTTTAAGTCCAGACTCAGGAATCGAACCCGAGACTTCCATAGCCAAACCGAGGCCAGAAGCGAACCACCTATATGGACCTCAAATTTTTCTATCCCTTGATGCTCGCGAGTTGAGCCCTCGCATGCGCCATCTAGCCGGTAGTTAAAGAACTATCACGGCTTTTGTTATTGCTTCGATACAAATTTTCTACTCAGGAATTGAACCCGAGACTACGGAAATCTCGGGTTCGATTCCTGAGTCTGGACTTCAAATTTTTCTATCTTTCAAAAATGCAATTATTGTATTTGTAAAGTAAATGGCAAGAAATGCCTATACAAATTACTTCATCTAAATAATGCTAAAATTACATGATTTGACGACCCTCATTTAAAATAACACTATCTGACCCACGCAACTTTGTTTGCATCATTTTTCCCCGTTATTGTAACATTTTTCATTGATGCTCCGCTCCTATTAGTCGTAGCGTGATGTTATAACGCATAAGGCACAAATAGCGTGGGTTTATATCAAAAAGCAAAACTTATACTACGGAAAGTTTCTATTGATAAACGAATTTTCAAAATCGGTTTAGTAGATCCATAGATTCATAGATCCATAGTAGATCCCTACACCCCGACAACCTAAGTAACTCACAAACTTTACCTCTTTATAATATTAGTATATTATAAACTAGCTTTCGCCCGCGGCTACGCCCGCGTGGATTTCGGTTATCGTGATAAAAACTATTCTATGTCTTTCCCCGGGACTCAAACTATCCCCATACCAAATTTCATCTAAATCGGTTTTGCTGTTTGAGCGTGAAAGCGTAAAAGACAGACAGGCAGAGTTACTTTCACATTTATAATATTAGTATGGATTACTGAATCGGTACAATTCAAAAAGCAATTTTCTCGGCTCCTCTGTAAATTCAAAATTCACACCATAGGATCGGAAAAGACTACAATACTTACACGATACGTTCGTTCGTTGGGTCGGGCGATGAATGTCGCAAACGCTAATTGTCGCAATCATTAAAATGACTAATACTGCTTACGTCTACTTCTCAATATGTTATAAACGCAATTTGCCTTAGTCGCAGAATGTCTAAAAAAGCTTATGTCATCGAAGGTACAGTCCTAGAAAAAAATTTTCGCCATAAGAATCTATTTTAAGAACTCGACAAAGACGTGACAGTCCGATTAAAAAAAAACGGTTTAAAAAAACAGTTCATTAATTTAATCTATTTATTTAAAAGAATATGCAAATGAAATATAAAGACTTAAGCATTGTGTTTAAGCCTTATATTATATTTCAATAATCCTATGTTATTTAAAAATTCGGTAATTGTTAAGTGACCCTCATTTAAACTGTTCAGTTCTTCCCTATAATGTTTGTCAAACATAATATCGCTTCGTTTTCTGTGTCGTTTTTCAAAATAAAAGTTTTTAATTCTGTTGTCTACAAGTCTTGCCTCCTTTTTTAATAAATATATAAATGAAATCAAAGTGGCTTTGTGTGGCACCCTGACATTTAATCTCCGATGCCATGCTTCTACACTGTTATTAGTGCGGTGCCGATGTGCTGCACAATTAATCATAGCGGCGGAATTCAGCCATTGCTTGTTGAAATATAGTGTGAATTTTTCCATTGCAATCGTTTTAGGGGATATTTCTATTATAGAAAACCATGCGTCTTTCATTTTTTCTAAAGGCACGAGAGGCAAATTTGCTGTCATTCTTGTTATTCTTTTACCAACTCTGGATTCTGTCAACTTTACTTCTCTTGCCTTCTTCCAAATTGCTCGATTGTAGTGAAAATAGCACCCACTATCCACTCCATTTGGAAATACCGTTTTGAACCCGTTAATCAACGCTGCTTCAAAATCACATTTAAATTTATTTATTTCAATTCCTAAATTGGCCTTAATCAATGAAAATAATCTGTGGTAGGTAATTTCTTTTTTGTCCGGTAGAAGGGCGTATAGTACCTACAGGTACGACGTTAGTATAATTTTCGCAACTGCTTAGGTCCATATGGATCGAAAAAAATTGTTTAAAGGGCTTTGGTGTCCTCTTAAATGTTCCATCCCCGAAGTATAATATATTTTGAGACCGTTGTATAGATTTTCTGCAAATTTTGGAACAAAAGATAACAATTTTGTTTTCATCCCCATCTTCTACGAAAAGAAAATCATTGGCCAGTAGTTGAGGAATCTTTACATCAGTTAAATAATTGCACTCAGTCATCTTAACTTTCAAATATTTATTCCTTGTTCTGTACAAAACATCTTTTTTTTCTTTATATGAAGGCATTGGTACTTTTGACTTAAATTTAGAAATTTCTTTTTCAAAAATAGATTTCACAGATTTCATTTTTTTACACACTGCTTTTTTACAAGAGTCCACCACATATGCCCTTATGTTCTTCTCATGATGTGGTTTGCACGTATGGGAGCTTTGCCGAACGATAGCATTTCTCTCGCTATTTAATGTAACAGACGCACTACATTCCTTTCGATTGGCACACCTCCATAAAGAGTTACCATTTTTATTGTTATTGCCCCAATTATATTGATGTCCATTAAATAAAAGAGAAGATTTTCCTTTTTGGTTATCAATAAAATGTAGATTTCCCTTATTAAAATCCATCACTACATCAAGCACTACCTACACAAATCGCAAAAGACTTGATTGACACAAGGAAGGAAAAAATATGACAATTGTGTATCTATATTTATATTCTTCATAAACGACTGACCAGTTACATAGTTCTCGTATTTAACAAAAAGTTTTAATATTTATTTTAATTGAAAAGTTCCTATTAGCCTTCCGGCATAAATATATAATATAGCAACTAGATACCTAGGCATAACTCCATTGCAATCGACTGTACCATAATCTTTGTACATTTAAAATATTAGACATTCTGCGACTAAGGCATATTGCGTTTATAACATATTGAGAAGTAGACGTAAGCAGTATTAGTCATTTTAATGATTGCGACAATTAGCGTTTGCGACATTCATCGCCCGACCCAAACGTAGGGTCATTGCTGCACCGCTAAAATCAGCGTTGCCGCGCTACATTAATCATTCATGGCTTAACCATCTAAGCAGATTTCAAACGAAGTTGATACCTTTGCTAGGGGATAGGCCCATGTTGTTTAATCCAGATTTTAAGGCTATTGCATAGGTTTTATCGCGGGTTTTGAGCGCGGCGACCGAATCAATAAATTCCGTAACGAAAAAAACCTAACACCCCCCACTCCGCCTACCATGTAGCTCGGCCGAACGTTCGCTTAAAAATAATAAAAATAATAAAATTAGAAATAATATGGTACGATTGTACGAAGCTCGCACGGATCGAGACGAGCTGCTCCGAAATGTAATGAAAAATAAAAAAATAAATAAATAATTATAATTGCATGAGTTGATAAAAATTGCTATGCAATAGCTTTACCGCGGCAGTCCCCGAGTGCCACACATTTTTTTTTTAATAATGTTTTATTCACTTAGAAAGCAAAATACTACACTTGTGAAAAGTCGATTCTACATTTATTTGTAATGCCTGTTCGCAAACAATAGGTAAAGCCTGAGAAAAGAACAGGCAATAAAAACTTGTGGCCACTCTTTTCAAATTGCCAATGTTTACAATGTTTCTCTGTTTACAAACTGTATATGCAGGTAAGGTGCTGCCATCATTATATTTTACACCATATTATAGGACTGATGCAAAAAAAGAGGTCAATAATATTAGAAGAGTACACGAGATTGGATACATCAGCCTCAATGGGCACAACATAGTAGGAGTACTAAAACTATCTGTACTTAAATAAAATGTCACTCAAATATGATTTGAGTCTGACTGCCTCTGTGGCGCGGTAGGAGTGTGTCCGACTGCTACGCAAGAGTTCGCAGGTTCGATTCCCACACGGGTCACCACTTTGTGTGATTCACAAATTGTAGTTCGGATTCTGGGTGTACTTTGTGTCCGTGACATGTATGTTTGTAAAGTCCCCCGTGACTACTGCGGGAGTCGTCTTTGAGACAGTTTTGATCTGATTCAGTAACAAAATCCCAAACATTCAGTTTAATTTCCGATGAAATTTCTGCTGAATTTCAAGTCTGTGTTAATTGCGGGTAATGCCTCTTCGCGCCGGCTTAAACGACTTCAATTAGTGGAAGCGAGATTGAAAAACAAATCCTTACTTCAAGGCTTAAACCTATTGTCAAGGATAATTTAGTTACTTCGGAACATTTATTCTCTCGTTATCTTTAATCGCTATTATTTCGATTACTATGAGAAGATCGAATTCACAATCCTTAGAACACAGTATTCTGTACAATAATTAAGATTACAATTAAAAAATAACAATCAGTTGTTACATAGATGGAAGAAAACTATGAGAACCTGCACCTATAACACAATAACACTATAATTAATGGGATTTTCTTCACTACCATAAAAGGAGCTATTCGCAAGAATTTTGCAATTACGGTGACCAAGCGCAGAAATTCCGGGACTGTCACACTAGTCACATGATAATAACGGGAATGGGACTTCGGCATTGGTGTCACTAACCCATATTGAGGGGAGTAGTGTCAGTTGTGTGTGACAACATTGTGGGGTTAGTGTAAACCGTCCGGGTGAATCTTACCTTTACAAAATACCGTTAAAAAATCTATACTAACGTTAAAAAGCTGAAGTTTGTTTGATTGAACGTAACTAAGAGCAGATGTAAAAATATTATAAAGGGGTAAGGTTTGTGAGTCTGAATCTACTGATGTGATTTAAAACAATCTTTTACCAATAGAATGCCACGTTATTTGTGAGAGTCATAGGCTATATAATAGGAGCGGAACATCAATGGAAAATGTTACTTGTACTTTTATTTTATTGTTTTTTTCTTTCATCTAAAGGGGTTTAATGAATTTTTACAGATAGGTGGAATTTATACATCAGATTAACACTTAAGCAACAGAAAAGCTAATACCTATAGAATATTATCTAACCCGAGTAACATTTTATGTGTCATTTTTCTCCGTTTTTGCAACATTTTTCTCCCGTTGGTCGCCTTCCTCGATAAATACACTAAATTATTAAGACTGTTTTTGAAAGCTATGAATTGACATTGACAGTTGCGATCTAGTTTACAGAAACTGCCGCCCTGTTGCGTGTGAATGGGACAGGACAGGAAACAGGAGTTAAGGCATAGTATTGCATGATTAAAGGCTAGAGATTTTGAATGTTCCTTCAATGAATGCTGTGTGTTTTTCCACCCACACATAATTTTTCAATTTGAACCAGTTGTTCCCAAGATATCATAAAACAATCATTTATTTCAAACGATTCCATTTTTCTGGCTTTACCTATTGTTTTCAAACTTGGCATTACATGTAGAATCATGACGTGTCACAAGTGTTGTTTTACTTCCAAAGTGAATAAATAATGCTTTTTTTTAATAAGAGTTTGAATCATGAGCAACAATAGAATATATGGTTGCGGACAAACGTATGACCGTCAGCCGCTTGAGAGGTTAATAGCGCCCTTTATACGTAGAGTTCAAAACGCGGATCTGGAACTGAGTTCCAGACCGCAGATGAATCAGTGCGGTTTAGACAGCGGATCAGACTGTCGTGATAATATTGTGTTCAAGGTTTGGTACGCTCGCGAATCTTACATGTTTAATTATGAAGTGACATATTAAAAGTTTATGTCAAAAGGTTTTTTTGAAGCTATTGCATAGCTTTTATCGCTGGCTTTGAGCGCGGCGACCGAATCAAGAAATTCCGTAGCGAAAATAAAACCTAACACCCCCCTCTCTGCCTACCATGTAGCTCGGCCGAGCGTTCGCTTAACGTATATGTATATGGTACGACTGTACGAAGCTCGCACGGATCGAGACGAGCTGCTCCGAAATGTAATGAAAAGAAAGACAAAATACAGCATAAAAATAAATAAATAATTATAATTGCTTAAGTTGATAAAAAATGCTATGCAATAGCTTTACCGCGGAAGTCTCCGAGTGCCACACATATATTTTTTCTTTTTTTTTTTCATTATTTTGCGTTCACCCGTCATAAAGAATCGCTTGCGTCAACATGCCATTTCGAACTGTCAGTCCTGCGCATTTCCATATACGTTTCGGAACAAGGGATGGAACGGTGAATGTTGTTTCCCGTGTTCCGAACTTTATCTGTAAAGTGCGGTAATGTTTGATTTACATTTAACAAACGTTTCGTTACATTTTTTTCATAGAACTGTCTAGATAATGTCAATAGAAAACTTGGACTTAAGTAGATAATTGGATGAGAAAAAAAACACGGAAACGTCTCCGATTGTCTTATAAAGTACCTGGTAATCAAGTTTGATCGAGTTTTTATAGACTGTTTGTTGATTAGAACTTGCTATCTTAGTTAATAATAATTATATCTTGGGACAACTTACACAAAGCTGTCTGATCCCAAACTAAGCATAGCTTGTACTATGGAAACCAGACAGCCGATAAACATATTTATATATTTCTAAATACATACATATTGTAGATATGTAACACCCAGACACAGAATAAACCGTCGTGCTCATCACACAAAGTTTTATCCTGGGTGGGGTTCAAACCCATGTTAAAAGGTACCATCTAAATCCATCCAAACGATTTTCATTACGGCATCAATTTTCTCTTATGTCCAGTCCAGCTATGCTGGCGATTTTTTAGTACACAAATAAAAGCACTACGGTACCCTACATTGTGCGTGGTCCGACATGCTAAGTGCATGTCGGACCAGTTTTTTTATAGGTAGCCCTTTTTCACATGTCTAATAATGATTCACAGCCAGGGCATCACACCAATAAAGACCCTTTCCTTTCTTGAAACAGCCAAGATCTTCATCGTACCACGTTTATTCATATTTAACAGTTATATGTACCTAGGTGTCAACCCAAATCACGTGATGTTTATTGCCACTTTTTGTTATACACTCCTCACTTCTAGTTATACGTGGTGATGTTTTAGACTACACTACCCCATACCCCCTTTTTGAAATTAGTGTAAGTCTCAAACGATGGGGGGCGGGGGGCGCCGGTCAAGTCTGAGGAGTCACGAGCCGAAAAATTACAAGTTATATCTCACTACACCTCTCACGAACCCCCTTTTAAGCTTCACGTGATTAATGGATGACCCCTTATAGAACAAATAACAAGAAATGTTCTGCCTTTCTCTTGCACAGATGCATTCAATTGTATTAATTCCACAACAATGATTCAATTAGAAGAAATATAACAAATAACCTCGACTCTCTGTTCAAGTTAATTAAATTTTTTGTACAAAAACTCTACCTTGATAGTGAGAACTAGGAAAGTTGGTGTCAGACCAGTATAAAGCTGAAAATTCTTTTACGCAACCGTAGAGCAAATTATGAAAACAAGTAGAAAGTTTTTTTTTGGAAATTTAAAGTCAGCCGTAAATAATATTTATCTATTTGGTTCTAAATAAAGAAATATAAGTTCGGGGCAAAAGTATTTTCGTATTTTTCATACAAAGAAAAAATATTTTTTATTTATTTATAATATGTATGCCGTTTTGACTTGTTGCCATCTTGTGGATAAGTGCCATGATCCCATTGCTGTAAAAAAATTGAGATTTTTGATCAAAAAAATCTGACAGGTAGTTTTCACAGTGTTCTTTTGAGGTTAACTTTATGCTTTCTAAAGAGTTTTGAAGTAACCTAAACAGGTGGCAATATGATGGAGCAATCAGGGCTATACGAAAGTCATCAACACATCCCAGCCAAGCTCTCTCAATTTTGGCTGAGTGGCTAAAGATGACTGCGGTCTGGCGTTATCATGATAGAACACCACGCCCTTCCTGTTCACCAGCTCCGATCCGATTTTCTCAATGGCTTTTTTTAACCTTGGCTTGTACCCAGACTTTTATAAATGTTATAAAACTTTTTGTATCAACATCCAGTTCCTCGGCAATTTCATAACTACTAATATTATGTCGATCTTACTCCACTTTTTCAAAGATGGCACTGATTTTATCAAGTGATCGTCCAGAGCGAGCCTCATCCTTCACACTAAAATTTCTAGACTTGAAACGCTTGAACCACATTTGTGCTACTCGTATTGATACTGTATTAGGTCCGCAAACCGCACAAATTTTATTGGCGGCGTTCGGCGCATTTTTACTTTTTTTGTAATAAAAGTTTAAAATGTATCGAATTTAGTCGTCACATACGTTTGTTTTGCTTGCTTGAAAAGCAATTGATAATGGCCGGAACTAGTTTTTTTTTAATTTATTGCATCTTCGGAATGTCAACATTTAATGGTATTAAAACTATCCAGTTACATTCAGAACAACACATTATTTCGGCCTATGGTACAAAGCAGTAATACAGAAGTATTTAGTAATTTCTTATACTGGCCCAGTCAAACGTTATAAATGTTTATTTATAACGTTTGACTGGGCCAGTCAAACGCCAACAACCCCAAAAACGCAAAACGTGACGTAAAGTTGGTTTTTTGGTATTGTATTTGGATCTCTTAAGGATCTAGTAGTTTATATATCCATACTGGATATAAAACTAAAAGATATGCAAAGCTGTGGGTGGGCTTAAATTGTTTCAAATTTAATATACCTACCTACTTTTAAAATGTTTAATAAGTTTACTATCAAAAATCCATAGTTATGGAAACGAACTGCAAAACCTGAAAAATGTCCGAAAATGATTCGTGTATTAGGTAGCAAAAATTTTTTTCCGCTTGCAAAATGTAGTTCCACACTCCACTAAAGGGTCCAAACGACTTAAGTGACGTTTTGCGTTTTAAATAACAATTTAGTAAAGTTTGGCTGGCTATTCTTTCGGAAAAGCATTTAAATAAATAAATGCTGATGATTTGTCAAGATTACTCATAATAGAATTGATAAAATTATAAAACTAAGTTAATCAAAATACAAAATAGTTCGCACAAAACAATTTTTACCAAATGTACCGCTGAATTATAACGAAGTTTACAACAAATGGATAAAAGTATTTCAATTGTGTACGAGCTTCGAAACTCAATACAATATGGAGGGCGTTCACTCACCAACTTAATTTAGAAGATATTGTTGTTTGTCAACTTTGTTTTATTTCTTATGGAGGATCATTTTCATTTCGCGTCGTTTGATTAATTTAGAGTAATGGTCAATGGCTGAACTATATTGATAGTATTTAAAAATGACTCTAAAACAATGCCAATCTGTGGTTTGTGTATTAAGCACCACCGGGTTTTAGTGTTGTACCGCACATTTTCTTAAATAAAATTTAAATTGATGAAAACTTCGGTTTGTCTTAAAATATGACGTTTTTAGAGTGTTTGGATGCAACTGTATACTTCTATTATTCTAATCTTACTTCTTTTAATCATCATCAGCCTATCGCAGTCCACTGCTGGACATAGGCCTCTCCAATTGCACGCCACTTTGTTCTATCCTCGGCTTCTCGCATCCAGCTCCTGCCAGCCGTTTTGCGTAGATCATCACCCCACCTGGCCTGAGGGCGTCCTACACTACGTTTGCCGAGACAACGCGGTCTCCACTCAAGAACTCGTTTACCCCAACGGTTGTCGGTTCTTCGGCTAATATGACCAGCCCACTGCCACTTCAGCTTACTAATCCTATAGGCTATGTCGATAACTTTGGTTCTCTGCCGAATCACCTCATTTCTGATTTTTGTTTAAATCCTCTTTTAATATTTAGTCATCGAGATAACTGATTGAATCAGGCGTCACTTGGCAAAAATCCACCACCACCCTCGATCTGTGAATCACCACGATTGTATTGTAGTAAAGAAACGCCTATAATACAACAATCGAAATACACACATCAAAAGTGTCTAGGGATCAACATATATTTTTGCAATAACTTTTCTCCTGATTGATTTTTTTTTTTTTATTTCTTTAAGGATTCATCAAATAAAGTGTTTTCGTTTGTCACAGTAACGATAAACCAAGTCACCTTTGCATTAACAAAGAAGTTTGCCATTTTCCTAATAAAGGGATTTTTGACATTTGAACCACTAACATTAAAGTTCGAAAAAAAGACTGAAATAACAGTTTTCTTTAAAATTTTATTGGGTAACTTAAACAATTAATAATCCGTGTTTCTACCGCGAACACTAACAACACAAGAACATCGGTTTGGCATACTCAAAATGAGTTCATCCAAATCACGCTGTGGAATGGCCGCCCATGTTCGTTGCAACAACAAAAAAAGGTCTTCTTGCGACTGGATACCCTCCATATTCGGCAGAGCTCTTCTCTGTAGCATATCCCATGCATGCTCAATCGGGTTCAAGTCTGGCGACTGAGCAGGCCAGGGCAGGACATTGATGTTAGCTGCGGCGAGAGTCTGTCTTACAACTCTTGCGGTGTGCGGTCGTGCATTATCATGCATTAACTGAAATAAGGGACCGATTTGCACTTGTAGAGGAACGATGACGTCTGATACAATCGTCTCAGCATAAATTTGAGCGTTGAGGTTGCCTCTGATCCAAATCAACTCAGTTCTTCCGCCGATCCAAATACCCGCCCATACCATGATGGTTCCACCACTATAAGGATGGACTTCCTGGCAGGATTTTAATCGCTGTTGGCGTCCAGGGGTTCTCCAGTGTCGTATACGTCTTGTATCCGGTCTCATACCAAAACGAGACTCATCAGAAAAGCACACGAAACGCCATTGTTCTTCTGCCCAATTTCTGTGTTCAAGAGCCCATTGATATCGAATCCTACGATTGTGCATTGCTATAGGTGGTACCCGTAGCGGTCTTCGGGAATGAAGGTTCACTTCATGCAAGCGGTTTCTGACTGTTTGGTCGCTAATTAAGTTCCCTGAAGAGTGATGAAGCCTCACGGCTAACATCATGGCGGTTATTGTTGGACCTCTTCGAGTTAAGATTTGAATGTATCGGTCTTGTCTCCGTGTGGTGCAGCGATACCGTCCTCCATGGCGCACAGCCACGGTACCAGTGCTTCGGTGACGTATCCAAAGTCGACTGATAACACTCTGACTTGTATTCAGAGCTAAAGCCACAGTACGTTGCCGGGAACCAGCTTCTATCATTCCCACGGCTCTGAGCATTTCTTCCCTGCTTAAATGACGTCGCCGCTCCATAATAACGTTGGTTTTAATCAGTAGTAGGGAAACAGTAGCACTAATAATGTCTTCAATGCGTTGTATGTTTTTATAGGGAAAATATTGACAGCTGATTTTCATCTTTTACTCGAATTTGATTCACAGTTCCTGATTCAAATTATGAAATGCACCAAAAAGGATCCATATAAATTTATAAAATCATAAATTTATTACAAAGCCACATCTCAATCTCAAGAAATCCGCATAAAAATGCTTGATCCCTAGACACTTTTGATGTGTGTAGATTGACAGAATAAACACAAAAGAAGAAAGAGTGACAAGTAGTGAGGTTTTATTTCGGGGAAGCGAAATATTGCGCCTCCTGCGCAGGTACTTTAAAGCCTTACTGCAATCGCCAACCAGGTCGCTAAGTGAGATGATTATGGCAATTACCCCCAGTATCTACAATAAATAGGTTCTACAGTAGTGGGACATCTTATGGGTTGTTACCCGAAATATTGCGAGTCAAGTGTCCAGAGGTGCCTACCACTCGACTTGGTGAGAGTACCTGTCACTAATTTTCTTTGTTGCAGGTTTCTCTTTTTGTGTTCCGTCTGTCAATCTATTTCGATTGTTGTATTAAGGGCATTTCCTTACTACTTCAGTCGAGTCCTTCTTTAATAATTTAATTAATCATCGTATTCACCCTTAATTATTCTATTTTTGTTTTCTTGAAAACTCGTTTGGGGACCGAGTAGATCGAGAGAGTTCAAATAAATTTACCATAGTTAGGACCATAGATGGGTGACCCTTTTTTAAAAAAAATGGTTGTCTGTAAAGTTGATTTACGGACGATAATTTTACGTGACAACGTCGTAAGATAACATTGATGACATATCGTCATTCGTGTCGTTATCACATGTTATGTCACTGCAATCGCCATTCGCTGTTGCTTAGCAACCAATAATAACCCATCAATAACGTGACCGCACGAAGAAGTCACGTAGCAACCTAAGTGACACTACGTTTTCGTGCGTGCACCCGGTCAACTTTTAACGTCAAAATATACATATGCACAGGCGGATTCAGGGGGACTGTACTATGAAATGCCCCCCGTCGTCGTCGTCGTAATCATGTTACATCCGCACTGCCATTTGCGTATCGTGCCCCCCCTCCCTCCCCGAATGGCCGCATCAAAGGGAATAAAGGCTGCATTTGCATTTTGCGCTCAACTAGTGTACTATATTAAGAAAATACTTATATATATTACGGGTCTTAATCGCGTGAATAATTTTACATATATATTTACATAATGTGTACAAATCGCGAAAGTTTATCAACATTTATAGTGTAAGTACTATAATAGCTAAATTGTTCACGTTATGACGACAGGCTGAATTTTGTTACTGTTTACTACAGTTAGCAACTACTGTTTATAAGCTTACAATTACTACAAAAGTAAACAACAACAGACCTACAATACATGCCCCTGTTCTGCATAGTTTCAGTGCTTGTTTATTCATTTCAAACAGAACAACAAAACACGACGACTAATAACACCACAAACTCAACGCCACTTACATTGGTATTTCGATACACAGTTTTGAAATCAAGATAATGAGACAGAACAGCATACAGAATCCTTCAGTATGAATCACGAAACGGAATTAGCTACCACAGAAATGCGTGTTAAAGGTGCTGATACGCTTGGCTTTTCAAATACGTCGGGCATTAAAAAAAATTACAGAAATGAGACGAGCTACAATCCAATGCAAGGCATTACCCGTAAATGTAGAATCGACTTTTCACAAGTGTAGTATTTTGCTTCCTAAGTGAATAAATCATTTTTATTTTATTATTATTATTAATGCTGGTCCAGTGAGGACTGGAGAACGCCATACTTGCGTAAGTCTTCAAATTTTAAAATTGGCACATATTTATATAGTTAATATGGCATAAGCATCCACTAAGAAAGTATATTTGAAAATCAACTCTTGTAGCGTTTAAACGGAGGTTCCAAATTTTCATTATTATATGTTAAAATACGTTGGTTTGATCAACTTTCTTACAGGCGGTAGAACAAAAGATCGACGTGATTTTTCATGTTCAGTTGTACCTAAAGTTAATATACCCATTGTCGCCCACTACTGAGCAAATACGTCACTCCTTTCCGCACCTACCTACGATTTTTTTTATTTAATACTTTTTAGTGGTTGTAGGATGTAGGTAACCGATGTAACAACTAATTTTTATTACAGCTATTGCCAAGTATTGAAAATTGAAAAAATAATGGTTGCTAATTCTCTTTTTATTCATGTGTATGTATAACATTAATAATAATGTCATACCATTTTGAAATGCTTACGATGAGCCATTTAATTTGATACTCATATTATGGTATTCGAAAAAGCTTTCTTTTTTACACACCAACTTGTTTTTCACATCTCACAGTCGCTATGTTTGCTTTTTTCAAACGTTACTTTTCTAAGTACACTTGGGCGGTCAAGAAAAATCGAACCACGTCTTAATTGTTTAAATCCGATTGATGGTTTGAAAGATATGAGGTAATATAGAGTATTACATACATTCATACAAACATACATACATACAAGTTACGCGTGAAAAACATAACCCTTCCTTGCAATCCGTTAAAAAAGGGTTACTTACATAAAAGGGAGTCACAACCAGTTTAAGCGTCGGTCGTGGAATTCCTCCTCATAATAACTCTCATGATAACAGGTATAATACCCTGAAGGCTGACAGCATTACCAGTGCCTACGTATATTTCCATACAGCATTCACAATCATAATATTGGTTGATGCATCCCCAAAACCTAATGTCGATCCACCTTTACATAAGGATTTTAACCGATTCGCGAATGAAAGAATGTTTTCGCGGAAGTATTAGTTAGGGGAACGTGATGAGCAATCAAAACATTGCGAATAATCTCTTCCTGATCAGTCTATAATAAGAATGGCGGCTAAACAGACAAACTACTGAGAAAACTAAATATTTTGTAAGACAATTTAGGTAAACAACATGGTAATATTACATAACATTAAAAAAAGCCGGAACTATATATGAGGACATACGAAGACAACTCACACAACGCCATCTGATCCCAAACTAGGCAGAGCCTGTACTAATAGTGCCATAGTACAGTACTATGGCAACCAGATAACTGATAAACATACTTTCTTATATATTTGTAAATACATACCCATACATTATAGATAAATTACACACCATCTAGATAATATTGACTAACGTGATTAATACCTTAATGACCCAGACATAGAATAAAATTCTCATCAAAAGAATAAAATCATAATGCTCATCACTGATCGTGAGATCGAATCCACGACCTCCGGCCAGCAGCCAGGGTCACTAACCACTAGACCAACATGCCAGTCATCATACCCATGAGTTATAAAAATTGATTAACTACAAAACTCGTTGACCCGATTTACATGAAACAAAGTTTAGAACCATGCCAATGAAACTAACTTTTTAATAAAATAAATACATCCTGATTCGTCACTCCATTTGAGTACTACGATGTCACAAATACACGCGTTAAATTTATAAGCCCGTCTTTTTCGAAATCGTCAAATTTAAATATGTTTTTAGTCGGTGAGTAGGTTCTTACACTTTTTACACTGACGGTTTTTAGGATTCCGTATCTCAAAAGCAAAAAACGGAACCCTTATCACTTTGTTGTCCATCCGTCCGTTCTTCTGTTTGTCAAGATCCTTAATCTCGGAAACGGGTGGAGGTATCAAGTTGAAATTAAAACCATATACTCAGGTCTCCAGTCACTTGAAGCTGTGAAATATATATATATTTTTTTTATTGATTTATCTTCTTGCACACAAAATTTGTTCAAAGGCGGACTTAATGCCTTAGGCATTATCTACCAGTCAACCTTAGGGTGATGCAGAGAACTGTTTAAGGTGGGTGCTTATTCGACTTATATTTCTAATGCTAAATAAGCAAGAAAGTGATAAAAAAAAAAAGTAATAATAATAAATAAATAATTATAAAAACAATACCATACATATAAATATATAAATACACATACATACACACACAACATACCAAAACATACATTTACATACATGATACATACTCATAACTATACAAATACAAACATATTATACATATATAACCATAGATTACTATAATTGAGATGATTCCGCCAATACTTCATATAGAAATTACGTACTTGGAACAGTTTATAGGTGACACGAGTTGTAGACATTCTTATTTCGAGAGGGAGTGCATTCCAAAGGAGAATAGCTTGAATAGACAAGGAAGAATGCACCAGAGTGGAGCTGTGAGCAGGACAGAGAAGCAACAGATTATTAGAGGAGCGTAGATTCCGATCATGGCTAGAGCAGAGAAATTGAAAGTGAGGCGTTAGATAAGTAGGGGCATGAGGAGAAAATAGAATTGAATATAGCGTTGTAAGTGCACGCAAACTACGGCGCTGCCGGATAGGAAGCCAATTAAGCTGAGAGCGATAGTTCGAGACATGATCATACTTGCGAAGGTTGAAGACGAATCGAATGCAATTGTTGAGAAGCCGGTCAAGTTTATGGAGCAGATCAGCATTCAGGTCGAAATAGCACACATCACCATAGTCAATGATAGGAAATATTAAAGTCTGCACTAGCGTTACCTTTGTATTAACTGGTAGGAAGTTTTTGAGACGATAAAGATACCGCAAAGTGCCAGTGACCTTCTGACTGACGTTAGCAAGAGTCCGCCAGCTAAGGGTGGAATCAATATGCAAACCTAGATCCTTGACATCATGGCTAACAGGAATAGCAGTGCCGTGGAAGATAATAGGTGGTAATGAATCAAAATCTATTCTGCTAACCATGTGAGGACTGCCAACAATGATTGCTTGACATTTTTCAGGATTTACCGAAAGACCAAACTCGTCCAACCAGTTCTTTATCGCCATTAAATCTCGATTCACATTATCGATAGCTTCATTCAAATTGTCTAATTTTGTCTGAAAGTATAGCTGAAGATCGTCGGCATACAAATGATACGTACATCGAAGTTCCTGAGTTAAAAGATTGATAAACAAGGAGAAAAGCAGAGGAGATAGAATACCGCCTTGAGGAACGCCCGCAACGAGATCACGCCAACTAGAGAATGTATCATCGATGCGAACCGACTGCTGGCGCCCCTGAAGATATGAAGAAAACCATTCCAATGCACCCGATGAAATATTATAATACGAGAGTATTGATAGGAGTATATCGTGGCTAACTGTATTAAAGGCGTTTGAGAAGTCCACCAACACCATGACAGAAACTTTTCCATCCTCCACACCGGCTCTGATATCGCCAGTTACTTTTAGCAAAGCGGAGATAGTACTATGTCCAGGCCTAAAACCAGATTGGAAAGGACATAAGATGCCATTAAGCTGTACAAATGCGGATAATTGTCGGTGTACACAGGCTTCAAGGACTTTAGACAGAAAAGGAAGAATAGATATTGGACAGAAATGATTAGGAAGAGAAGGGTTTGAGATCTTAGGCAGAGGTCGCACGTATGCTTTACTCCATAAGTCGGGGAAACGTCCTGATTGTAAAGAAAAGTTAATAATATCCGTACTTCCAGGAAGAAGCTGGTCAAGGATGGTAATGACCATACGGCGGCTGATGCCGTCATAACCTACAACCTTCGACTTGATGGAGAGTATAATTCTCTTGATCTCATCAGGTGCAACAGGAGAAAAATAAAACGGATCATAAGCGACTTTAGATAAGCTTGATATATAGTTAATTGTACGACATCTGGTTAGATAATCTATCGAAACAGGCGTGACAAAGTGGTCATTTACATCATCTAAACCATCTGTAGCAGGCAAATCGGATTGTTGCTCTTTACCGATACCTAGGGTTCTAAGGAACTTCCAGATATCGGCAGGAGATGACAAAAAAATATTGTCAAGAATATGTCGGAGTTTGGCGTTACGTATCATTTGATTACACCGATTCCTTGCAGCTTGATATGACGACCAGTTGAGATCAGATCGATTTGTCTTAAACCTTCTAAAGGCCCGGTCACGGCGTCTAATAGCAATCTGAATACCTTTTGACATCCAGGGCGCCGGAGGCCTTTTTACTTTAATTGTTTTAATCAAACTTTTAAGTTAACGTAAAAAAAGATACGGTCGTTTATGCCGCAAAAAACGCACATTTTGGCGCTCTCCTAGGACTATGAAATTTCCAAGTAAAACCGTCTTATACTACAAGTATAGGGGAAAGTCTAAAACTGTACATTTGTAATTAAATTATAAACCATACAGTATTTAAAAAGCTGCGACACTCGATTCCTGAATTATTTATAATACGTACTTACCTACAAGTTTGTACGGAACCCTTGGTGGGCGATCCCGACTCACACTTCTCCGGTTTTAATTAAAGTGTCTTATATGCAGGTTTAATTCCCGGACGCTCTCCTAATGTATTTTTGATGAATTTTTAAATATATATGTTTGTCTTATATTCTCTAACAGTATGTACCACTCGCGTAAATCATAAAACAACGATTACTCATACAGGAACAATCACGGAAGTACATTACATCCGACATTACATACCAATAACGTTTTATTTCAGACGTAATATGTAGCGATAACAGTCGATATCGGCGCCTGAATTATTTGGACGTACGATAAGAAACAGACGTTATATACGAAATGTACTGTTTGACCGTCAAAGGAATATTGGATTGTACTGTATTGGCAACAATGGCAAGGCTAGTACAATTTATCTACCCTATTAATCAGCCCTAACGCTACCCCACAACATATGCACTTTTGTGGTACCATTTACTGAGAAACTATCACACTTTCAGGTTTGGGCTTTGATATAGTAATTTATGTTTAAGTCCAGATTTGTTATCTATTAAAGAAATATTGGAACGAAGTACCTTATTGCGCGTTGTGAAAGGGGGCTAAACGGAAAAAAATCTCACGAAAAGTTGTAACGACACTTTTTGACACACGCAAGCCGTGCGGCGTGCGCGTAAGATATAAACATCTAATTTGACGAAGAAGTCACCTGTCGATTTGGTCTAGAGGCATAAATTCTGTACACAGTATTGGTGACAATTGTATAGTTGTGGGTGGGCCTTCGGTATACAATCGTTTTTTTGTAAGTTATTTTCGTTTCGTCTTTCTATTTCGCATTGAACAGTGTGGTGTTGCGAAGATTATAAAAAAAAATAAGATAAGAACTTCGTTCCATCCGGGTGGCCCTTGACATCTCTCCAGTTTTTTTTAATTTATACACAAAAAAAAATGCAATTTAAAGCCCATATGTTCGTAAACTTTCAGATTTGAATGGTTAAGACTGGTTCAGCTCAGCGTAGCCTCCGTGAAGCGCGGGTTTCGAAAACTACCCTCGCTTGATTTTTATCACTCACTATTAACCAATATAACCAGTCTACCCGTGACCACGGCCGTTGCAATACGGTCGAAACTTCAGGCAATAAAACAAAGGTATTTAGGTTAAAATAAAATATTTACGCGATTAAGACCCGTAGCTTATAAAATTCTACTTGGTAACTGTCCTAAAGATTATTACTTGGTAGAAAACTTCGCAGGCCTTCCTTTCTCAAGCACCGCTTTCTGCTAGTATCCTTCCAATCTAGTAGTAATTCGACCCATTACTACATAGGTACGATATAGAGACCAATAATTAATTGTTAGTAAACTACATGTGAGAGCCGGACTCGCGCACGAATAGTTCCGTAACATTATCTATACAACATTTATATATGCTGTGGAATATTTCAAGCGACTACCTGTAGCCGTTATTAATATCGATCAAAAACCAGCAAAAAAATCAAGTTTTTATGGCAGCAGAACTTAAAAAAAAAAAACTGTTTTTATAACGTCAACAGAAATACATCTTCTGTGAAAATTTCAACTGTCTAGCTGTCACGGTTCATGAGATACAGCCTGGTGACAGACAGACACATTGGGTACGGAACACTAAAAATGGAAGTCTAAGAGAAGTAAACAAAACCACCACCATAAAACCCCTTCATCCATTTGAGCACTGTGATGCCGCTGGCACACACAGACTTTCTATGGATTACACCCTACAATTTGCACAAAAAAGATAACAAACGGGGCCATAAAACAAGAAACAACAATTTTACTATACCTACTAACATTTAGACTTTCGCGTTGCATGATTATAAATATTTTTTAGGCAGGACCTTAAAATTTCTTGACGTTCGCCCAGATTGCACCGATCTTAATCCGTAAGACCGATGAAGATTCATCGGCCTTACGGAGTCTTAACATCGCTGCGACACGACAGTTCGCTCGTGACCACGGCCAGTGCAACTCGAAATATCGAGCCATTTTAAGTTATAAGTATACGAAAATGGCCGTTTTAATCGAAACTTAGCAACTGCACGGCTTTATATACAACTTAGTTTTAATAGTCTCACCAACGTAAACACAGCAAGTATCTACGTGTAATACTAACAGGAGATATGGTCAAACTTCAGCACCGGACATTCCAAGACATAGGTATATCATCCCCGACGTACATCCAAACACTGGCCACCCACCCACGCGCCAAACATTAGGCGTATAACAATTAATGTGATCCAATAAATCCGAGATCCCACTTGAGACTTTATAAATACTCAAGGAAAACTCTCCAGTGCAAACTCTTGTGGGATTTTACGTGGTATTCAAATACGACATAATATATGCATGTTCAAAAATAGGAACATGTATTCACTCTTTGGAATTACTTTGTGTAAGACGCAGTTCAACATTTAAAAACATAACCAGATTGGTTAAAAATATATATTGGTTAAAATGAATTAACTGAAAAATTATACAGGATTATTTGGATTATACTTATAACCTCCTGCTCGTGGCTTCTTTACATTACACTAAATAACTTTGTAATATTAGTTTTGTTATATTAATATTATAAAGCTGAAGAGTTTGTTTGTTTGTTTGTTTGAACGCGGTAATCTCAGGAATTAAAAAAATCTTTCACTGTTGGATAGCCCATTTATTGAGGAAGGCTGTAGGCTATATAACATCACGCTACGACTAATAGGAGCGGAGCAGCAATAAGAAATGTTGCAAAAACGGGGATTTTTTTTTTCAATTCTGACCATCAGTTCCTGCCGCGTTCAAACAAACAAACTCTTCAGCTTTATAATATTAGTAAAGGTTAACCGTTAACCACCTACCACTGGTTCTTGAAGTTATGACCTTAATCACCTACAGACTATTTTACTGGATTAAAATCGTTGTTTATTGTGAGGTTTAGACCCTAAACCTGACAAAAAACAAATTGTGGTAGGCAGTTGTGTGACAAATGTAAGTGGTTAGGTGGTTATGGAAAAACCAATATTACAAAGTTATTTGGTGTAATGTAAAGAAGCCACGAGTAGTAGGTTATAAGTATATTATAAATCACCATATAACAGTACTTCCTATGTGCTTAATACAAAATTAGCTCCTATTTCTTTCTTGCGCTTCACACATTTGTACAGACTATAATATTGTTTATTAAAATTTGTTAAGCGTACGGAAGAAATTAAAGCAAGTTTTGTGTAAGACAAACTTAAAGTTCTCCCGTAAAGTAGAAATTTGGCATCCACAAAGCAAGAAACTGTGTTGGTGCATACAGCGTTTTCGCAGATTAGAATTCAATTCGATTTCAATTGTTTTTCAAGCAAGCAAAATGAACGTATGTGATGAAGAAATTCGGTAAAAGTTTTATTACAAAAAAAGTAAAAAATGCGACGAATGCCGGTATCAATTTGAGTAGCACAAACGTGGTTCAAACGTTTCAAGTCTGGAATTTTTTATGTGAAGGATAAGGTTCGCTCTCGTCACGGATAAAATCAGTGTCATCCTTGAAAAAGTGAAGCAAGATCGACATATTAGTAGTTACGATATTGCTGAAGAACTGGATGTTGATCACAAAACAGTTATGCGTTACTTACAAAAGTCTGGGTACAAGAAAAAACTGGATATTTGGGTAACATTATAACTGAAACTTAATGCAACGTGTTTCCATTTGCAATTCTATGTTGAAACGTAACAATACCGACCCATTTCTTAAATGGTTGATTACAAGTGATGAATGAGTCACTTACGATAAGAATGTCTGAAAAAGATCGTGGTCGAAGCATGGATAAGCCCCACAGACCGTAGCCAAGTTCTTTTTTTTTTTTCTTTATATAAAAATACGAAAATACTTTTGCCCCGACTTATAATATTTAACTTCTCTAAGCCTGTCATACGCGTTATTTAACACTAGCAATACCACAAAATTAAGCCTTGAAATTGACTCCTTTTAATTATTATATCGATATATTTGGCCGGCCTCGTTATTCTTGCATGATTTAAATTGCTGCTGGTAATATAATACATAATATATAAACGGAACAAAGCGATCGACAGCTGAAACACTCGACCGTTTTGGGGCCACAACGTCTTCAATAATGGCTTTTATTGACTAGTGGTGTCGGCATTGTATCGATAGTATCAGTTTGATATCGATACAGTTCAGTATTTCATGATTATACAACGTTTTTCTTGGTATAGTGCAAACCTGAAAGTAGGTTGCTCAGAATCAGTAACACAATCCAATGGGGTAGTTTTTATACAGTGTTATATTTTTCAAGTAATTAATTAATCAATCATTAATTAATTTATTAATCATTCTAACAGTCCAATTCCTGTATGATGTACTCGTAAAATGTAATCATCACTTGTATTTTAATAATATCCATGGATTACGTACTACAGGGACGCAATGAGCACAATAGCGCGAAGAAAATAAGACAACTTGATTGGCATAGACTTCTGCAAGTTTTCAATATTCTCATTTTTTTTTGTATGATTTCCAGAAGTAAAAATCTTGTTGAGATGTCTGAGCTTTGCACTATACTAAAAATAACCTCGTATATTATGCAGAAGATAAACCGTGTCCATAGGCGTAGTGTCCATTTAGAAAATAAATCCTTGGCACTTAGTATCTGTAAGAGAGTTAGGATCTTATTGGACAACTTATTATTTTACTTAAACTCAAGAAAAGGATAAGAAAGTAGTTCTTCCCTATAAAAGACTGCGAAAAAAATATGAAATAGTATAACTATGCTACGTTTCTGTAATTAAGATCAAAGTATATACGCCGGCTTAAGTACAATTCATTACACGTCTATGAGCATTTGCAAAATATCTCATAAAATACTATCGATAACAACTGATTTACCGATCAAGTGACAACATTAGAAATGATCGTCCAACACTCAGACACGAGGTTAAACACAAGGCGAATTAAGTAATATCACATATTTACTGGTGTTTTAACTTTAACTGTATTTAGTTTTATTTTGATTTTTGAGTATTTTTACAATACTTATGTTTCTATATATTATTTTAAAGATACCTAACTATGTGGGATTGTAGCCTACATTACTAGCAATCCTGTTAACCCCTCCAGTTCCGGATTCGAACCCGCGACCTAACGATCGCGAGTCAGATGCCTTAGCCATTAGATAACCGGCGCACCGCTTAAAGATTTTTACAATAGTTAAGTTTCTAGAGGTGGGTAATATTTTTTGCATTTCTTTTTGTATTGTGGATCTTTAGACTATTCAGTGATTTAGTTTTATATAAAGTTAATCTATACTTCTATATTTGACTGCCTCCGTGGCGCGGTGAGACTGTGTCCGACTGGTACGCAAGAGATAGTGGAATCGATTCCCACACGGAAGACCACTTTGTGTGATCCACAAATTGTTGTTCCGTGTCTGGGTGTACTTTGTTACCGTGACTTGTATGTTTGTAAAGTCCCCCGCGACACAGGGGGTCGTTTTTATAAAAAATAGAAATACTTCTATATCTATACTAATAATCTATCTATATCTATAATATTATAAAGAGGTGAAATTGGCAAGTTAGTGAGGTTGTAGGGGGTACTCTCTGGATCTAATGAATCGATTTTGAAAATTATTTTACCAATAGAAAGCCACGTTATTTGTGAGTGTCATAGGGCAATGAAGTGGGCACGGGTCAGCTAGAATATATTAAGATATATTAAGATGAATATATTAAGATGTACTATAATTAAGAATTTGGTCTATTGATAAGTACTTACTTTATTCTCTCTGATAATATGATCTAATATTCTATATTAGTCTGAACTGTTTCCCGCGGCTTCACCCGCGAGAAGGTAATAAAGTATTTAGTCCCTTTTTTTTTTGGTTCGGCAGGAAAAAAGTCTGACGAACACCCCCACCGTCCGGGGAAATAGATGGAGGTAGTGTAGAGTTTGCACCCATTTAAAAACCCGCCGCGTATTACTTGCCATCTTCGCAAACGGGCCGCCGGAATTTATTAAACCGTCGGCGTTGGCGGCCCGCTCAGTGACTTTGTATACCCTTTTTTTGTGTGGCGGGAAACATTCCTGACGAACACCCCCACCGTCCGGGGTAGACGGTGGAGGTAGTGTGGGGTTTGCACCCACTAAAAAACCCGCCGTGTATCGCTCGCCACCTTCGCGAACGGGCCGCCAGAATGTGCTATACTAGCGGCGGCCCGCCCAGTGGCAAACTACCACAACATTGCAACTGACAACAATAACCCTTCTCCGCACTTGGGTAAAAATTAAGCGTAAATTAACCAACAAATTTTCATCCCCTATTTAACCCCATAGGGGATGAGTTTTCGAAATGTTTTCTTATCGATTGTCTTATAGTGAAATCAACTATTACACCAGATAGTGTAATATTAGATAATAGTACAACATTAAACCAAATCATATACAAACGTGTTCCAATAGCATTGACATATATTTAGCTAATAGAAAGATGTGCCCTCTTTAACGTACAGCAAAGGTCAAATATGTTAAGAATATTATAGGTTAATATTATAGATGAGGGATGTCACACGGGAGGACGGGCAGCAGCGTCCTCTGCGTATTTCAAGCCTTACTGCGATCGCCAACCCGCTCGCCAAGCGTGGCGATTATGGCAATTACCCCCAGGAACTAATAAGTAGGTTCTACTGGGGAGACCCGTGCCCAGCAGTGGGACATCATATGGGTTGTTATGTATGTATGTATATTATAGATACGTTTTTTGTTTTTAGTGTCAGACCCTGCGCGTTGGCCAGGTACATGGCATACAATAATTGCATTCACATAATTCGCGCGAGAGATTTCACTCGCGCGTAATCGCGCGTCATTCACCAGAATCTCGGAATAAAAAAAAAGTCTCGCGCGTATCACTGGCGCGGCATACCCAAATGCTCAATTACTAACTCGCTTCAAAGATGGGAGCTAAACCAAAGCATTAAGCTATGGTCAAAATCACCAGGTCAAGAGCACTCTAAAGCGTTCTTAGCGGGCTTCAACGCAAGGTTCACTAAACATGCGATTACTATGAGTACTAATCAAATCAGAATTATTACCAGAACCCTAACCGGGCACTGCAGACTAAACAAACACATGTACAAGATGCGTCTAAACGATACTAAAAGAGCAGTACTGAAAGTTATGCTTAGCAAATCAAGAATGTACAGTACGGTGGCCTTGTATAAAGATTGCTCAGTACTGACAATAAGGCAGTTATTCATTTTGCGAGCAGTGCTCCGCAGGCACAAATCTGTAGTGAACACGCCACCAATAAACCTTCGTAGGAATAACAGGGTCTGCCACATTAAAACCCACAAAACAGCCCTAGCAGCACGCCAGTACTATATAATTAGCAGCCGAATCTACAACAGAATTAATGACGCTATAGATGTACTTAATTTAAACTATATGCAAACAAAAAGTAAAATTAAACAGTGGCTTCTTACCTTGCCATACTCTGAAACGGAGAAAATAATTTTGTAGCACACACACACACATATACGCACATACACACGCACACACGCACACACACACGCACACACGCTACCTTCTATGCTGGTTTATTATTTAAATGAAAGTATATTATATGGAAGGCGCTGGCAGCCGTCACACAGTTCATACTAGTACGGCTGACAACGTTTAAATATATCAGTTGAACACATACTATGTATATTTCTAAGTACTTGTAATATAGTTTCAATCTGATATGTAATTTGTTAAAGTGTTTTTGGTTAATAAATATATTATTATTATTATTATTATATTTATCATGCTAAGGCTTAGACGGCTTATGTCTAAGCCATAAGCCGTCTTGGTGGGTACCACAACAGTATCAGTTATTCTTCCGCGAAATAGTAATGTTAACGCATCACTGTGTTTCTGTTGTAGATCACTGTAGCAAGTGTAGGTAAATACTGGACAAATGAGACTCACGAACTATTATCACAAATGAGGAGTGCGGTGCTGTGACATTCAGATCTTTTCAAACAAGGATTTGGGTGGTACTGATACTGTTATGTGCTAGCGTGACGCTTAACATCAGGCGCACGACCTGCTCGTTTCTTCATCTAGTTGTTTATAGAAAAACTATCTATGCAGCAAACTTCCAAAATTCTAACCATATTTAAAATTGAAATGTGCTTATCAATTAGTATTCTTTTTAGAAAGGTTACTAGCAATGTGGGCTCTACATTACTAGCAATCTTATTTATCTCTCTAATCTAAATTGGTGGTGTTAGAAAAGTGTTTTCACTTCATTAGTTAGTATAGTGACTCTGATAGTTATAATGTAGTCTGCTACATTTTTAAGTTTATAGGCCCTTTTTTGTATAACAGATTAAACCGAATAATAAATATATACCATCTTAATTATTTTAATTGTAAAATAGCTATAAGTTCGCAATTACAAGCTATGTCATACGAAGAGACGGAAGATTTACTGGTAGTAATAAAATAAAAAAAGGCTCAAATTTCTCACTAATTATGTAATTAGCATAATTTAAGTTAATTTATTTATCTTTGTTTTATATTTAGTTAACAGTTCTTATTTATTAGTTTTAGTTTCAGAAAGTATTTGTTTTAAATACTTTTTTACTTTCTCGCCTGAAACACAGGTTTCAACCTAGTTCAGGCAAATATCCAACTGTGCCGTTTATTATTTATATAAGTGTACCTAAGTTATGCTATTGTACCTATAGTTTATGAATAAATTTTATTATTATTATTATTATACTGGGTGGCGCAAAAGTAAAGACCCTATTTGGTTCAACTATAACATTTTTTCTAAATTAGAAAACTAGATTTAGATTTTTTTAAATGTATATTTGTGCCATTAAATTTCGTACCATTAGGATTTAAAGATGATGTCTTTTAAATGGTGACCTCCAGAGTTGATACACATTTGAGCCCTATTTATGGCATTTTGCATAACTTGCCGTAACACTTCCTGCGATATGTTCGTTATTTCTTGACGAATGTTTTCTTTTAGAGCTGCGAGAGTCTGTGGCTTGTTCACATACACCCGAGATTTCAAAAAACCCCAAAGAAAGAAGTCTGGACTGGTCAGATCGGGTGATCTTGCAGGCCAAGGCAAATCGCCAAAACGAGAGATAACTCGGCCTGGAAAAGCGTCCCTCACTAAGTCCATAGTGTCGCGCGCTGTGTGTGCCGTAGCGCCGTCTTGTTGAAACCAGATGTGCTCCAGCCCCAATTCGTCCAAACTGGGTATCAAAAACTCACGTAACATGGTTCTGTAGCGTTCTCCAGTGACAGTTATCGCATTGCCTCCAGCGTCTTCGAAAAAATAGGGTCCGATCACTCTGTCAACACAGATGCCACACCATACAGTAACTTTTAGTGGGTGTAGAGGTGTTTCTTGAATAATGCGCGGATTATCAGTGCCCCAGAACCGAGTATTCTGCTAATTGACATGCCCTGAGAGATGGAAATGCGCTTCGTCACTCATAACCAATTTTGAAGGAAAATCATCCTCTTCAAGGTTGAGGTTTATGACGCGCTGGCAGTAATCTAGACGAGCTCGGTGGTCAGCAGGCAGCAGCTGATGAGTCATTTGAGTTTTATACGGGAACATCTTTAAGTCTTTCACCAAAATACGCTGCAGGGTCCGTCTGGAAATGCCCAATTGCGTGGCACGTCGCCTCGTTGATGTTTCTGGACACTCTTCCACATCTTCGCGCACAGCATCGATATTTTCAGCTGAACGGCCTGTTCTTGGTCTCCCAGACTTAGGTCTATCCAATGTTGAGCCAGTTGCTTCAAGGCGTGTGGCAAAGCGTCGAATTGTGCGACCAATCGGTGCCGGACGGTGGGGAAATCGTCGACGAAATTCACGTTGTGTTCTTATCACTGATGAATTATTCCGTAAGAACATTGACACAATTATTCCACGTTCTTGGGGAGTAAAACGGTCCATGTTTATTTTCAGTGTATTTTACATTTGTTCACTACACAATTTTCAACAACAGAATGACAGAAAATGTCATATAAAAAAAAAAAAAGTATTTTCTTTAGTGCCAGTACTTTTGCGCCACCCAGTATAACTATCAGAGTCACTATACTATACTACTATACTATACTATACTACTATACTACTACTATACTATACAATCAAAATAGTAGTCTGCTACTATTTTGATTGCTACTGTTCACCACCTTGAAGTGACAGACATCACTTGACATCACTTCGCGAAGTCATAATTAAGATGCGTTTGAGCATTCGTTCGATGAATTATCTAAAAATCTTGTGAAGAGATCTAAATTCTTACGATCAAGTCACAGAATCTTTTTCCCGTTCATAGTGCACCCCATTTTTTATTCATTAAAGCATCTCTACATATCCAAGAACACTTTTTTTCCGAAACTTCCGATTACTTTATCCAAACGTGTCCTCAAAATGCCCACGTGACTGATGACTGTAGCAATTTTGTTCTCATCTGTACTACACCCTGAATAGTTAAGGACAAGTGTCTCGTGTCCAAAGCGAGGCTACGCCAGGTAAACGAGACACACGTGACACACATTGACCTATTTCAGCTTATTATACATCCGAGTTCTGCTTCGAGAAGGTATTTCGGATTATTTTATCCTTTTTACTGTTTTATTGGATTGTTCTTTAATCTGTGAATAGGTATTAGTTAATAGAATAGATAGACTGTATCCGTGGCGCAGTGGGGGTTTGTACGATTGCGTCGCAAGAGACATAGATTTGATTCGCACATGGGACACCATTTTGTGTGATTCACAAACAGTTGTTTCGAGTCTTTTATGTTTGTATATTTATAAAAAGTCCTCCGCAAAACAAGGCGAGCTCGCGCCCGTACATTGACATTTCTCTCGCAGGCAGCCTCTCGTCGCATTGCTGCGGTAAAATCGCCGTGTGGCGACACGTTCTGAGAGTGTAAATATAAAGGTGGCCCGTGGAGATGGTCCCATAGTATACAAAATTATGATATTCAAATAGAGGTCTCACACATTTCTCCAGCAACAGTATTTAATAAGGGGTGTCTAAACGAACCATTTTTTTACGGCAATTTGTGGCGGCGCTACTAATTGCCCGGCCAATGGTGGAAAAATGTCTACAATTGTATGGCGCATGATTCGTCTTCTAAATGGGCTACACAACCCGGCAACAATAAAATAAAGAGCGACTGAAACAACAACAAAATTGGCCGAGCAACATTCAATATCACTATTGGAGAGTACTGCCATGTTGCCGGCCACAGCATTGCCGACAAAATATTCCCGAAAAAATGGCCCATTAAAGATGCCCCTTAAGTTTCCAAGATATAACCTGTATGCTAAAATCTTCACTTCCCTTCCCATTTTATGATACGCCGACTTCAACAGTAACTGTCCACTTTATTTCTGATAGCTACTTTCACGAAAACGGCCTTCTAAAAACCTTTTAACAGCCTACAGGTCAACATGTGTAACTATTGACATTGAAGGATGTACTACTTACAATCACTGGCTCCCAACCTTCTACGTCTTGACTGAAATGACTTTGACACATTTACTTCATACTCCCGACGGCACAAGGTCTTGTAACCTTTTTCTAAGGCTTCGGCATATTAGTCGAGAAGATAATTTATCTATTTTAGTTTGATAAACAAGGGCTATAAAACTGGTTGATTTTTTTTTTTAATATCGGTGTAATTGTTAGTTGTCCTGTATCAATCACTCATCATTGTAACTTTCGTAGCTATTTATGCAAAATTATAGTAACGCTCTTGTATGAATTGGTTTTTGGATAGATGTTAACTAAATTATGTTATTCATTAAATGCCAGGGGTTTAGAAATTAGGTATTTTAGCTGAACAATATAAAAGAAATTGTACCATAATGTTAGCAAAATGCGCTTTAAGCGTTTGACAGTTACGTGTGGCTGGAGTGCTTAAAGCGTATTTTCCTAAAGCGCGTTTACAACTTTTTTCCATATTGTTCCAGGCTTTACGCCGTCACCACACGTTGGCCCCAACATCGGTCCCAACGCCAGTCGTTCAACTAGGGGATCTGGAAAAAAACATAACCTTGGGACGAGCGTTATTCTAAATCCACACGTTGGACGAATGGCGTTGGGACCGAGGTTGGGGCTGTATACAGCTGGTCTTAACGTGGTAACGCACGTTTAAAAAAAATGTGTAAATTGCAAAACGTGCGACAACGCGCGTTAAGCGCTCGTTATTAAAACGTATGGTTATGTTTACAATGACGTCTACTATGTAATTTAGAAAACATTGAAAGTAAATTCTGTCGCAATTGAATAAGTAATAGAATTACCTTGGAGTCTGTTTCTACTTGAGAAAATCGTTTTCACAATACCAATCAAGAATAATATAAATTTTCCAGTAAAGTGTAGAATTTAATTAAGCGTAGGTACGGCCTAATGTTGTTCAGTAATACTTTTCCAAATTTAAACAAATAAAATTAAATGAAAGTCAAATTTAGCTATAGTAGTTTTTCCTACAGCTTCGGACTTGTGAAGTTTTATTTTGTTTGAAATGACCCTTGTTTCACCCTATTAAAGACTTTTCAAAAATTCACCAAATTCTTTCAATATCAAATCATTTAACCGCCTAATATGGGTAGTAGGTACAAGTTGGTACAAGGTAATTTTGATCCACATATTAGCCATTATTGACATACGATATGGTACAGCAAATTCAAATTGTTGTTCATGCAAATTTTATTTAAACATCGTTAAATTTAAACATACGTATAGAATAAGTATTCCTGTACGTTATAATTACACTTTTCTGATAACTATGCAAATTACTTTTTTCGAAATATATAGGGACCCGTGTTAGTCCGACAAAGGTTATGCAGGACGTTGTCTTACAGAGTACTGCCACAGGACCCCCGCTAAATCCGCATATATTTGAAGGACTTACTTAAGGAGTACCTTGTAATCCGACAAATAACAAATCTCTTGCATGACAATGTACAGGGATAGGCAGGCCGGATTACAAGGAGCTATTAGCCAGGGGCCGGATTACCGGGGGTCTACTGTATCGCGAAATCCTAGAGTTATCCTAGACATCAGGTAACAATTTCTTTTGTGCTTTTCGACTTGTACTAGGGAGGAAGATACGATCGGGATAGCGCGTGTTAAAATTAAAATAGGCGCCAAATGTTTTATATGCCAATGTTTCCTTCTTTAACACTTTCTTGGACAGAACGTGATTTATATGTTCTTAAACTTTCGCGTTTTGTACACATTATAGAATTTTATAAGCTACGCGTCTTAATCGCGTAAATATTTGACGCGTGATTTTATTTAGACGTGATTAAACGTTTACGTCATATTGTATTTAATTTATCTAATACTAGCGGACGCCTCGCGGTTTCACACGCGTAGTTCCCGTACTCGTGGGAATACAGGGATAAGAAATAACCTATGTCACCCGGGGTTAGTGTAGCTTCACAACGATGATTGATAATGAAAGATTTTTTAAATCTGTTCTGTAGTTTCAAACAATCAAATCTTTCCTCTTTATAATATTAGTATAGATCATTCAACAAAACGAATCGAAACGTCAATTTTTTTTGTATGGAAATTTATTGTGTCATTATAGAACACAATTTAAACTAAAACAGTCCGCGAACATGTTAAATTTTAGAATACTTAATTCCAAGCTCCAGTATCGATACACCTTAACACGCAATACAATCCAATAACACAAGATCTATTTACCTTTTCTAATAATATACAGGTCAGCATTGCGCTCTCATTACCGTTTTCAAGTATTCTTCTAATCTCAATGCAATGAGGTCACGATGTAATCACAAAACACAGCAAAAATACAGAAGTGTAGCTTTATACGATATTTGATTTGAAAGGAGCGGCATCCTAGTAGTGGTACTAAATTTTTTTTTTAAATGTTTGTCTGTAAAGTTGGTTTACGAATGATAATTTTACGTGATAATGTCATAAGAAAACACTGATGACATTGTAATAAACAACCATACCTGTGACAGCTTTTTTTATATCTTTTCCAATCGATTGGCATATCGCTGCAATCGCCAAAACATTGATGACATTGTAATAAACAGCCATGCCTGTGACAGCTTTAGTGGATCCGACAGCCAAAAATATTAACTATCGGTCATCACAATTTTCGGTAAAAAATCCTGACGAACACCCGTCCGGGGAAGACGATGGAGGTAGTGTGGGGTTGCACCCACTAAAAACCCGCCGTGCATTGCTCGCCACCTTCGCGAACGGGCCGCCGGAATTTGCTATACCGTCGGCGACCTGCTAAAATGGCAATGCCCGGACGCGATGTTATTGTGTTTCGGGCACTTCACACCTACGCGGCTCCTAGATACACACATGGTGTACATTACCTAACAGCACATTATTGGAACTGACAGGGTTTTACATCGTTCATAGACACGTAATCTTAGACCACTTTCTATAGAAGGAATTCATACGTAGGCGATGTATGTGTGTATGTTGTTCGTCGCGCATTGTATGAAATTTTCCTTCTGTAATCTCGATGTTTTGTGACGACATGAGGCACAACGCATGTCTAGTGAACGAAAATTTCGTAATCGGTATGTCTGGAAGCATCCCACAATAGAAGATGTTTGTTTACATTGCAGAAAAGGTCAATGAAATGTCGTAACTGGCATTTTTCAGGGAGATTCGATGTTATTCGGGTTTTTTTCCTGTAAGGAAAATCTGTTCAAGGAAATTAAGTTTCAGGAATATTCTGTATCGCTTATTGGTTTCATAGGTGTTTCGTAACACGTCTTGAGCAAGACATGTTAAGAATTTTTGATTAGCTCTTTGTCAAAGAAAGCAAGATTAACAGGAAATACGCAGTATTGACAAAGGAATCTATACGATTCCTTTCTCAATACTACTTACGTTAAAGTGTATATTTATAAACAATAACGTAATTGCTTAGCAACCAATCAATAACGTGACTGTTGCTACGTGACTCCTTAGTAACCAATCAACAACGTGACCGTTGCTACGTGACACTTTTTCGTGCGTGCATACTTTCATCGATTTATAAGACGTTAGCATGACAAAATAGTAGGTACCTTATGTTTTTCATAAACCTGGTTTTAGTTACATTTACTCCGCGCGTTGTCTTCCGATTCGAATCATAATTCACCATTTGACGACCACGACCTCTGGATTAGCAGTTAGTGTAAGGCAGTGGTTCTCAAACTTTTTAAATGACGGAACCCTTTTGGGAAGCAAAATACTTGATGGAACCCTACAATAAAACAATTATTTTTATAAGTGTATTCTTTATTAATCAGCATAATAAAAGTACAATGTATCAGTTACTAATTATTATTTACTTCACCACTTGGTAAGGACAATAATAGAAAACATTAAAAAAGAAAAAATCTAACTAACATGAAACTGTTTTTTATTTTTCATCAATTGCTTGATATCAGGTTTGATGGAAGAAAGTTGGAGTCTCATATCAGCTTCGGCGTCCAGTCTATTGCGATATTTTGTTTTCGTGGCTGCGTAGGTAGAGAATCCTGTTTCGCACAAATATGTAGTTGGGAACGGGAGAAGAATATCCAGAGCCATTTGGCCAAGCATTGCATATTCATCTTGGATTCTGCACCAAAAATCATTAAGAGGCGTCGTTTTGAACAATGACTCCATACTTGTGTCTGATGACATTTCTAAAAGAGATTCATATATCTCATTTGACATGTTTTCAGGCTTTTCCAAGTTGGGTAAAAAAGGATTATGAATCCAGGAGTTCACTTTAATTTTTGTATTGTGTTCTTCGGGAAAATACTTTTCAAAAGATGCGCGTATCGAACTGAGATATTGGACCAATTCTTCAAACACATTATCTTCAAATATTTCTGAGTCGTTTTCGCTAACAAACTCACTGAGTAACGTAAAACTTTCTATTTCTTTCTTACCAATGCAAATGATCCAAAAATCTAATTTTCTTTTAAAAGCAGTTATTTTATTATAGGCCTGAAACACTGTTGTCTGTTTACCTTGCAACGATAAATTTAATTCGTTAAGTTTTTGAAAGATATCCGCCATAAAAGACAATCGGAACAACCAAGTTTTATCATACAAACGGTCCTTCAAATTAAAAGAAGTATCTGCTGAAAGAAACATTTGTAACTCGGCTCTAAGTTCAAATAGCCTTGTTAAAGTTTTTCCCCGAGACAGCCATCGCACTTCTGTATGGAGCAGCAGTGTTTTATGTTTGCTGCCATAATCTTCACACAATAATGAGAACAATCGGGATTGTAGTGGTCGTGATTTGATAAAATTAATTATTTTTACCGCTTCATCCATAACTAATTTTAGATTAGACGGCATTTGCTTCATCGCAAGTTCTTGTCTATGCAGAATACAATGACTGGAACTACAATTAGGCGCTTTATTTTTCATTCGTGACACTGCTCCTGCTGTTTTACCTGTCATCGCCTTGGCCCCATCTGTACAAATGTCAATGCAATTGTTCCAACTGAGATTATGTTCTTCAAAAAATATATTTATTTTATTAAAAATTTCTTCCCCGGTAGTGTTTGTAAGCAGCGATGAACACATAAGCATGTCTTCTTCAAAAGAACTTTTATATGGATATCTCACAATAACCAGCAGGATAGCCAAACCAGCGACATCAGTCGACTCGTCCATTTGCAAAGCGAATCGTGTATTTTGTAGACGTGTAACTAGTTCTTGTTTGACGTAGCTTGCCAGATCATGGATTCGTCGTGAAACAGTATCGTTTGATAGCGGAACAGTAGAAAGATGCTTTGCAGATTTTTCATCAAGCATACATTTTGTTATGTCTAATACACATGGTTTTATTAATTTCTCAGCGATAGTGTGCGCTTCGGTTCCCTATCCATTTGCCTAAAATTTTAAGACCTAATATAACTTAGCATATTTTTGTTAGGCATAATTATATATTCGTATAATATAATTACGCATAACAGCTTACGCATAATGTTTTAGGCATATTTTTTCAAACCATAACAATGATTAGGCATAACCTTCTAATGCATAAATATATTAAGCATAAAGTTCTATAGCATAACTTTTTTAAGCATTATATCCTAAAACATAAATTTATTTACGCTAATTTAATTGTTTTTTTTTTAGTAATTGTAATAAATAAAAGTTGATTTAATGATAATTATTTGGTTTTTATATCCTTGCCCATGAGAGCATGTTCGTTTCTGGCACTCGCCGGCCGCTGCCGCGGCACGCTCGCTTCGCTCGCTCGGCTCGTGCATAAGAGGTCACAGTTCTAACCTAACCTAACCTACGCATTTTTAAAGAAGAAATTAACCCAATCTATATTATTCTAATTGAAATTCTATGATCTTCATAGTTTATGTGTAATAAATAATTTGCATAAAAATTGTTTTTGTTATTTACCTATATTAATTATATGCTTAAATATTATTATGCTAATAGTTATTAGGCCTACTAACGTTATGCGAATCTAATTTATACCAACACAAATTAGTCTTTAACATGATTGTGCCAACATAAAAGGTATGCCATAAAAAATTAGGCCGAAGTATTATTATGCCAAAACAAATTGTGCCAAAATCGTTATGCCGAAGTATATTAAGACAAAGAACATTATGAGAAAAGAAGGGATCCCGTGCGCTTCACCTGCTTGTGTAATGCGATAGCTAACTAAATATGATGCCTCCGTGGCCTTTTCGTTGGTAGTTTGTGTTACATGCATCATATTTTTTTGACTTTCTAATAACTGATCTTTTTTGCGAACAAAAAATTCTTTATTCTTGTCTTTAGTCTCGGGGTGTACGGTTTCTAAATGTCGACGCAATTTGGCAGGTGCCATGGAACTATTAGGAAGCAGTTTACTACAGAGCATGCAGAGAGGTGAGCCGTTGGAATCAACAAATCCGAAACTGATATAAGATTCATCATACTTCCTTTTTTTCGTCTTTGAAACCGTCGAGCTTGACGTCGTGGCACTCGTGGCATCATCTTCTGGATCGGTGATTGCTAAATTCTCCGCGCGCATTGCTTTTGAACATTCAGCGTCATTAGAAGATGTTGTTGGAACACGTTTAACACCTTTAAGCCAACGTTCCATTCTTCTTTATTTATAATGTTACAAGTCAGGATAGTGGGGTTTAAATAATGCACAATCGTTACTGCGTATAAGAGACTAAATTTAGAACCTACAGGGAAGAAATGTATAAAACTGAGACAACAGAATACAGCAGGCAGTAAAACAATGAACACTAGTTTCTCGCTAGCGAGCTTGTAAGTAGGTAGTAACTTATCGCTCCGAACGCTAATCATCAACTGACGACGCCAACGCGCGATCGCCGCTTTTATACTTAGTCCTAGACTCGATCTCAAATATTCTCGAAAATACTCGAGTCGGCACCTTTGATAAACAAAAAGCAAAAATAAAAACAGAAATTTAAAAATAGCGTTGTAAACAATATCGACTTTATCCTTTGAAGTTAGAGACGAAAGTCGCTTGTTGACAACTATAGCGTCTAATTCAGAGGCGGCTTTTATCAAAGAGACTGAGCGCTTACAAGTATACTACCCGCTCGTTTTAAGTTTGCCGCTGGCGATAGGTATGAGTGTATGACGTTCGAAATTTTTTATTTAATTGTAACAATAAAAATTGTGTACGGTAGATATTTGGGTAAAACTATGACACATTATAAGTTTTGTTGTCACGTGGGGGAGGGTACGCGCATTCCACAGACCGGCAAACTTAGAGCGAACGCGTTGTACAAGTATAAAATTGTTGAGACCAAACTTATAAGATATTGTACCAGCTAATGTAACACAAGCTTATACAAATACAAACAAATAAATAAATAACATTCATAGCGTTTTGTCTCCGCGCGGCCGCGGAGTCCGCACAGCCGCGGAGCGACCAGAGAGAGGTGTTTTGATTTTTTTATTTCTAAATTCTTGCGGAACCCCGACAGAGGTATCACGGAACCCTAGGGTTCCGCGGAACACACTTAGAGTATAGCTGGTGTAAGGAATCGTATAGATTCCTTTCTCAATACTACTTACGTTAAAGTGTATATTTATAAACCTGTAGGTATTTAGACTTCAGACCACTTATAGGTTAGATCTAAATCTATCTATAGCCGCGATCGTCCAATGAAATTCTGTCAAAATTTGTTTACCTTAAAATTGCTTGACGTTTCGACCAGGTTGCACCGGCCGTGGTCACAAGCGGACTCAGTCCAGTCAGTCCGCTTGTGACCACGGCCGGTGCAACCTGGTCGAAACGTCAAGCAATTTTAAGGTAAACAATGCGCGTTAATTCCCGTATAATAAATAGTTATAATCATGCAACGCGAAAGTTTAAATGTTAGTATAGTTGTAGGTATATATGTGTATTGTATGTACTATACTATACCTAATTATTATTATTATTATTTTTTAATAAGACGACTCCCGCATTAGGGTACCAGCCCTGTGTCGCAGGGGACTTTACAAACATACAAGTCACGGACACAAAGTACACCCAGACTCGGAACAACAATTTGTGGATCACACAAAGTGGTGTCCCGTGTGGGAATCGAACCCACAACCTCTTGCGTAGCAGTCGGTTACACTCCCACCGCGCTACAGAGGCAGTCAAATTATGATTTACTAGCATTCACCTGCGGCTCCGCCCGTATATATTGGTTATCGACAGACAGACAGACAGAGTTACTTTCACAGTTATAATATTACGCTATTCTATTACGCTACGCTACGATTGATCTTTATATTTTGGTTAGTGACACTAACTGCTAATCCAGAGGTCGTGGTCGTCAAATGGTGAATTATGATTCGAATCGGAAGACAACGCGCGGAGTAAATGTAACTAAAACCAGGTTTATAAAAAACATAAGGTACCTACTATTTTGTCATGCTAACGTCTTATAAATCGATGAAAGTATGCACGCACGAAAAAGTGTCACGTAGCAACGGTCACGTTGTTGATTGGTTACTAAGGAGTCACGTAGCAACAGTCACGTTATTGATTGGTTGCTAAGCAATTACGTTATTGACTGGTTGCTAAGTAACGCGAAGGGCGATTCCGCTTGCTGATTCCCTGAAGTATTGTGGCCGTCGGATCCACTAAAGCTGTATTGTGTCCGACTGTACTTACCTATCAGTTGTCTTGTTACCATAGTACATGCTCTGCTAGTAGCTAGTTTGGAATCAGATGACGTTGTATGAGTTGTCCCAAGATATTATTATTGTTATTAATTATTTGGCGGTTTCAGCGCGATACAATTGGAAATAAATAAAAAAACTGCCACAAGCATGGTGGTTAATTATCACGTAAAATTATCGTTCGTAAACCAACTTTACAAACAACCACTTTTTATTGATTTCTCTAGACTATCATGGTGACCATGGTGTGATCCCCTCTCACGAGGATACGACTAAATAAATCAGCATCCCGTATAAAAAAAAATGTAACTATGTTTACTACTTGTCCAATTGTAGTACAGGCTCTACCCAGTTTGAGACCAGATGTCCATGAGTAACTTATCCTAAAAAAAAGAACAAAAATCACATAAAAATACCACTTACCTTTATGACTGATCTGTTTCACTCTGAAATATGTGATGTCACGGCATAATTTATGTTCGTAATACAAAATGGCGGACTGTATAATTATAATAACGATGTAAACATGCAAGACAATCTCAGGAAGAGATCCGAGCCAAAATCGTTAAATGTGGTTTCGTCCTTATGGTTTCTTGGACTGGATATTAAATTTATTGTGGCATTGAGATTTAATGGTTCAGTCATGGCGTAGTTTTTGGAGTACGGGCTGATAGTGATTACTCATCACTACATAGTATAAAACAAAGTCGCTTTCTCTGTCCCTATATCCCTATGTATGCTTAAATCTTTAAAACTACGCAACGGATTTTGATGCCGTTTTTTTTAACAGATAGAGTGATTGAAGAGGAATGTTTATATATATATATATATATAATAACATCCATATATTTTATACCCGTGCGAAGCCGGAGTGGGCCGCTAGTTCTTTTATAAATCATGCAACAATAATATGACGTTCTCGTCTGGGTACGATTGCTGTTCAAAAGATTGTGGTTTTGATTTCAGACAATTTTCTGAGCTCTGATCCTTTTTTGACGTGATAACGTCTTATAAATTGATGTACGATGGCTGCAGGCATAAAAAAGTGTCACGTTCGGCCTGTCAACTGTTCATAAAGTAAAGTAGCTGCAAACCAACGATTGGCGATTGTAGTGACATGCGATACAATTGGAACTAACTGTCACAGGCATGGTTGTTTATTAAAATGTCAACAATGTAGCTATGGCGTAAAATTATCATCCGTAAACCAAGTTTACAGATAACCATTATTTTTTGTGTCCGTTACCGCTCGTTCTCACTCGTCGGATAATTATTGTATTTTTTATGTCCTACTAGGTATTATAAATGCGAAACTTTGGATGGTTGGCTGTTGGTTACTCAATCACCGCAAAACGTCTTAGATATAGCACGTTATAATAATAATAATAATTAAAATGATTTATTCACTTAGGAAACAAATTACTACACTTGTGAAAAGTCGATTCTACATTTACTGGTAATGCCTGTTCGCAAACAATAGGTAAAGCCCGAGAAAAGAACAGGCAATAAAAACTCGTGGCCACTCTTTTCAAATTGCCAATGTTTACAATGTTTCTCTGTTTATAAACTGTATATGCAGGTAAGGTGCTGCCACCATTATATTATACACCATATTAGAGGACTGATGCAAAAAAAGAGGTCAATAATATTAGAAGAGTACCTACACTAGATCGGATACATCAGCCTCAATGGGCACAACATTGTAGGAGCATCCACTTACGATGTAAAAACTTTATGTGCTAAAAGAATGGTGCTTAAATATTGGCCAATTTACTGCTACTTAATGAATAAATATACATGTTTTTCAAAAGAAAGAAAAGAATGGCCGTAATTCATCACGCAGAATCTTTACTTACAAAAGTAAGTCGTTTTCTTAACTAGTACCTAAGTAACATTATCAAACTGTGACAACAATATTCACCAAGTAAAATGCAATAAACTATACAACACAATACATTAATAGGGAGCAACGAATCAGTTAAATAATCATCGATTGAATGGTAAGCTCTTTGTATAAGATGTCTCTTGACTACATTCTTAAATTTATTTACTGGTAGACTCGATATGCTGACTGGGATTTTATTGAAAAATTTAACACCTAGTCCCATGAATGAGTTATGAGTTTTATGAAGCTTATGATATTGACCTACCAATTTGTGCTTATTTCTTGTATTCACCGAGTAAATATCACTATTTTTGTTATATAAATATGTGTATTGTTTTACAAATATAACGTTTGCATAGGTATATATATTGTGATGCAACTGTCATAATGCCTATCTCTTTAAACTTTTCTCTAAGGGAAACTCGTGCTCCTAGTTGATATATCGCACGCACTGCACGTTTTTGAAGAATAAAAATAGTTTGTATATCAGCCGCCTTGCCCCAAAGCAATATGCCGTAGGATATGACGCTGTGAAAATAACCAAAATATACTAGTCGAGCTGTTTCTACATTCGTAAGCTGTCTAACTTTGCTGACAGCATACGCTGCAGAACTGAGTTTTCCTGCGAGACATGATATTTGGGTGCCCCACTGTAACCTACTGTCTAATGTAATTCCCAAAAAAACTGTTGAGTCGACAAAGTTAATCACTGCATTACTTAAAATTATACTCGTATTAGTACTTTTCACATTTAGCAAACTAAACTTAATGCATTTGGTTTTTTTGGGATTTAGAAGTAGGTTGTTCGTTGTAAACCAATCTTGAACTAGTGCGAGTGTTCTATTTATTTTCTCAAAATTTTCTAGTTTACGATCAATCTTAAAAATTAGAGATGTATCATCAGCAAATAGAATGATGTCACAAAAATTATTAATATAAAATGGTAAATCATGAATATATACCAAAAATAAGAAGGGACCGAGTATTGATCCCTGAGGCACGCCCATACTAATTGGCGATCCAGACAACCTTACTCCGCCTATATCAACATTGAGGTTTACTAGGGTTAGGTATACTTTTTATTCAGCAAAATGCACTGTCCCAGTGGGATAGATTTGTTATAGAAAATTTCCACGCGAACGGGGACAACAGCTAGTGATACATAAATGGAGTTTCGTCCTGATTAGGGTTCCGTAGCTAGAATGGCAAAACGGAACCAGCCATTTCTGTCATGTCCGTCCGTCCGTCCATCCGCTGCTTAACTCAGAGACTGTTAGTCCTAGAAGGCAGTAATTTTGCATGGTTACACATATTACTTACGCCGACAAATTGTTATACCTAATAATATCTTGAAAAACATTATTTTTATCTCTTTATGTAAAGTGGGATGTGATTTCTTTTAACAGCTGATCAAATGAGAAGTAACAAAATGTTTGTACAAATTCCATTGAAAATTAAGTAGATATAACGTTGTAAGTATAAAACAAAAACAACAGAAAACCCACTTCTTAAGCCGCATTATTCGGATGCATTATAGTTATTTTTACAGGCATTTCTTGCCAATTACTTTATTAATACAATAATTGCATTTTTGAAAGATAGAAAAATTTGAAGTCCAGACTTCCGTATCGAAACCGTGTTTTATTTTTTTTATAAATACGTAGACGTTGACGCTAACTACATCATACCTACTAAATGGCATAGAAATCAACACCTCATACAGCCTACCTCTTAGAAATCGGTTAATAATATGGTTTCATAGTTTGTTAGCTCAACCTCATAAAATGATGGAGTGGGGTATTACCCCCAAGCGCTTACAACGACGATCGATCGGAAAAGGAAATGGATTTCCTCTAATAAATCATCATATTTGTCAACGTTTACTTAAGGCGGTAGTAAATGTGTCATCTTCTGTTAGAATACAATTGAATTCTGTAATTCAATAAGATTCCACAATCTTTGTCATGTTGGTAGCGTGTATTGCCATTGTTTTGCAGGTGGATTCTTACGATACAGATCTAATTTGTAAATAATGGGATATTACAATGTTACTCTTGTTATTCAAGCACGAGGTATAGATATATTCTAGAATACCATGAGATATAAATGAAGGGGATTGTAAGAGGGAGAATTGCAATTTAAATTTAATCGTCACAAAAATCAAGGATTTATGTTTGTTTTATTTGAAATTTTGAAAATTGTTGTTATTTTTAATTTGAAATTGTTTATTTCTCAAATTTAAACTATAACTATTTTGGTATAAATGAGATGAACGGCGGCTCCCAAAACCCGGTCATAAAACTCATAGCGAAAATTACGATCTCCAAATCAAATTTACAAGCCAAGAGAGACTGTCTTATCGCCGTAAAATTAGATGAACCGACCCCACTTAGAATGGAATAAGGTGAAGCAAAAGAAAGACACTATGGCAGTCAACGTGTTATTCTGATGCTTTACGTCCATCGCCCTTTAAAATAGTTTTTTTCTATTATGAAACAATTTTGACAGAATAAGCAAAGTGTGTCTAAGAAATCTACTTCTGATACGATATCATTTACAATTGGCAAACGATAATAACAGCATTTGAAATATGAAATGTTTAGGAATATGTTATATTTTTCGTTTAAACTCGAATAGATAAAGACAAAACATGTTACTTTAATACCTAACACAATTTAAATTGAGTTGTAAATCGTGTGATTGTATCGTTTATTATCTGCATACCAATTACAATTCTGAAGCAGTTTTCCGTTAACTCCAAACGAAGTCCCTTCCGCTCTCAGCGATGTAAATCCAACTCAATTCTATTCTACTTCAAAAACATGACAATCTGTCGGTAACAATGAAAGCCTATCAAGAACAATCAACAAAAGCCTCTCGCTTTTACAAAAACAGTAGAAGCGGGAAGACCTGAAAATACCCCACATTGTTGCAAACATCCTAGTTTCGAGGAAGACCACAAGGCTGTTCCGATTGAACGATTAGAGAAACAAAAGAAAACCATTAAGTTGACCAGTTGATGACAGTGCGATAAAAAATTACAATCAATCAATCGATTTGGTTTTTGTGAGGCCCTTGTTTAAGTTTTTACGATTGCACTATGGTGCGTAAATAGTATTTAGTTTAATTTGGATGAAACTGTGACGTCTTTCACTTATCTATGGCTTTTTGACTGTCGTGGAGATTTAGCGATAGTAATTAATGAAGATAAGGAACTTAAATTGGAAGTAGCATTGAGTGCTAAGTACATATTGTGCGAACCTATTTATAAGATTTTATTGTAACCGTTCACTGATAAACTTTTCACAGTCTTCCAGATTACGAGGAAGCGGTAAAATGTTTAATATAGATACTTATGTAACATTAACGGCCGGTCTCAATAATCTACCTATCGATGGATTTGGCTACTAGAGGTAGAATTTTGACACATTTTGTATGGAGCTTACGTCAAATATATACCTCTAGTAGCCAAATCTAACCAGACGTAAGTAGGTATGTATTCACCGAATTTGTGACGATCACCTTTACTTGTACCATACCCCAACTCGACCATCAAAATCGTAAAATATTAAAACTATCCCAATAATAATTTAAAAAATGTAGACTCTACCAAATAGAATTTAACACTAAGTTTAATAGAAACCATTAAGTGTAGATTATAAAACCTACCTACGACATTTTTTTATGTATACCTACTTAATTTTTTTTTTATCATTTCGGTTTAGGGTTAAGTAGCCAAACTGGCAAAACCTTAAAGTTTCGTCATGTCCGTCAGTCCGCAGCTTAACTCAGAGACTGTTAGTGCTAGAAGGTAAGTGTAATTTTATATGGATACACATATAACTTATGCCGACAAAGTGAAAGAATAAAATCTTGAAAAAACTTGTTTTGATGGTACCTCCCCTATATGTAAAGTGGTGTGATTTTATTTCTCACCTACCCCATCGTGTGGGGTATCATTAGATATGTCTTCTAAAAACGTTTAAGCGTTGTGAAGACCTTTTAAAGATTTAGGGATCCGTTTGTGAAATATTAAGCTTTAAATTGCAATTTTTATTTATAGTCAAGTGTTTCCCCACCCTGCCAGATAAATGGTTGATATTGGGTATGTAAAAAAAATCACGGTAGTAGTATATATAGTGAAAATAACAGGAAAACTATCACAGCTAAGACCCCGTTCAGAGCATACGGAATGCGTGGGCGAGGTTCATAGCATTCAATCATTGCGTTCACATGATTCGCGCGAGAGGATTTCACTCGCGCGTAATCGCGTGTCATTATCGCTGGCATCACGACTCGTCCGCTATTCGCGTGTAGTACGCGCGAGTCGAGATACTCAGTCAGGGTCCTTATTCACTATCTTTATTTCGCGGTGCGTATTTATTGAGCATACCGCGCATGCCCCAGTTGGCACGGACTTGTCACGACAATTAAATATAGACAGTTAATAAGGACCCAGAGCTCCTTGTTGCGTTCTGTATACCTTATACGCCATGTTCTTTGTTCCTAAAATTACTGCAAAATAATGATACACCTACATTTATACGCTAAGACACCTTTCACCTCACGCTAAGTAACTTTACTTGTGTGTCTGTATATGGGTTTCACGACTAACGCTTGCAAATTTGAAAAAACAAGTGCAAAAGTGCAAGGAAAACTGTTAAATGTTATCATGACAATTATTTGACATTCTTTAATTTCTTGACCATATGTAAAAAAAAATTGAGGCATTTATGAATGCCATCCTTGCCATCTTCCTTGATATTATTTAAAGTATTTTTATCCGAAAGGTCGCATTGATAACAATAATACATAAATTAAACACAACTGTTCGTTATAAAACTCAATCAATCACGAAAACTGAGCTGTATAAATTGACCATTAAAAAAAAAAAGAAAATGAAATAATAATAAATCATTGGCCTGATAAGTAGGAGGTCATAAATTCTGGCAACACTTAAAAACATGTTCATTATTTGAGACACGGAAAAAGAAGATTTTTTTAACTTTTATATACACTGACGGACTCATAAACTGCATCAAAGTTCAGGTTTACTCTAAAAGGATTTTTTTATAATAAGTATGCAAACTTTTTAGATTAAATTATATAAATATAGAAAGACTGGCTCTTAATCTTAAAAAAAAATTAAATTTAAAAATAGAACTGCGGTAAAACAAATGAATATAGCCGGGAAAAGAAAATTTACTCGTAGTATCAGATTTGCGTGTTATTTATAGCAAAGTTTTAAATTAATTCTCATTGATTTTTTTTGTTTGGTCAATTGAATTATTGTTACCAGCATAATTGTTGGGTTAGTTTTTTAACACATCGAGAGTTTTTGAACCATAATATGGATACTTCGTCCGAACAAGCGGCACAAATTGTAGCATTGGTGCGGGAGGGCTTGGATCAACGAACGATTGGTAGAAATTTAAATTTAAACCAGTCTACGGTTTGTAGAATATACAGAAGGTTTGTAGAGACAGGTTCTTACAGGAGGAGACGTGGTACAGGCAGAACTCGAGCAACCACAGGTCGTGATGACCGATTTATTGTTACAACTTCTCTGCGAAATCGTTTCCTCACGTCAGTTAACATCAAAACCGAGCTTAATGAAGTGCGTGGAAAAAACGTGTGTGCACGAACAATAAGAAGAAGGTTAAAGGAAGCGGCTATCACCCCTTTTAGACCAGCAAATGGTCCAAAGTTGTCTGCAGCTCACAGACAAGCTCGCTTAAGATTTGCGCGTCATCACCTGAATTGGACAGAAGAGCAGTGGGCCTCTGTATTGTTCACGGACGAGTGTAGGACATGTTTATATGGTGCAGATGGTCGCAGAAGAGTCTATCGTCGACGTGGGGAGCGATATGCTCAAAGTTGCATTGAGGAGCGTGTTCCTTTTGGAGGCGGTTCATGTATGGTCTGGGGTGGCATATCGATGAACGGGCGAACAGAACTTGTGTTCATAGACATGGTCCGTCAAAACGGTAATAGAGGGGGTTTGACAGCACATCGCTACATAACAGAGATATTAGAAGATCACGTGGTGCCTTACATGGGATTCATAGGCGAAAATTTTACTTTAATGCAGGATAATGCCCGGCCGCATGCAGCTGCACAAGTTCAACATTATTGCGAAGAGGTTGGGATACGTACAATGAATTGGCCAGCACGCAGCCCGGATCTTAATCCCATCGAGCATGTTTGGGACAATTTAAAAAGAGCTGTATATGCGAGAAACCCTTCGCCTACGACAGTGGCAGCACTAAGAACAGCACTTTCAGAAGAATGGGACAATATTCCGCAAGATCTTTTAAAAACCCTTATAAAATCTATGCGGAACCGATTAGAATCCGTAATAAGGGCACGTGGGGGTAATACACCTTATTAAAACACAAATAAACCCTTGCATAAAGTTTGTGTCTATTGTTAAAACCAATTTTTTAATTAAACAATTTTTCCTTAAACTTCTGTTTTTTCTTCAAAAAAGGTCTTAAGGTCCTTTCCAGTACATAAACTTAAACTTAAAGATATGATCCTACGCTGTTTTAAAGTTCACGAACCAATCTAGAGGTTTCAATTTAAATCTGTATAGAAAGTTTGCATACTTGGTTAAAATATTTATTTCAAAGTCGTCTATTACTTTGATGCAGTTTATAAGTCCGTCAGTGTATAATACCATCTCGCATTACTTGTGTCTTCCTTATACATTCAGATTAATTTAAGATAAAGAGGTCCGGGTCAACTGTCAGTGGAAAATTAAACTCATTTTACAAAATTAAAATGGAAATACACTGCAGAGGAAGAGACGAAGAAGGCACGAGTTTAAAAGAATACTGGGCCATTTATTAAGAGTATGAGCTATTTCCCTATATTTTCGCAAATTTTCATAAGATTCTAGAAAATCTAAAATCTTCTGGAAGTATTTTATGTATTTAATATTTTATGCCTTTTTTATGTAGGGAAGTAACAATATAAATCAGGTTGACGTTTTATGCCTAAATAGTTTTACCAATTGGTTCTGTAAAAAATAATAGGATGTGATCTGACCCTAAAAGTAATAATAATATCTATCTAATATATCTTGGAACAACTCACACAACGTCATATGATCCCAAACTAAGCATAGCTTATACTATACCAGACAACTGTTAAACATTAGGTAGTACTTACACTTAAATTAGATAAATTACACCCAGACACAGAATAAACCATCGTCCTCATTCATAGAGTCACACGGGACACGGGCCACCACCGGCCGGCCGGAGTTTATCCTGGGTGGGGATCGAACCCACGAACTCCGACTTAGCAATCAGGGTCACTAACCACTAGACCAACAGGCCAGTCAGTCCCCCTTACTCAATGATTATAGATACAGTCACAAGTATTATTACTTAAATTCATTACTCTACAAATGCGTAGATAATATCTATTAACTATAATGTCTAAGTTTTTAAAATTATATCATAAGAATTACATTCAGATTCATCAAAATTATAAGTCTTTGCCTCTGGCTTCGCCCTGTCAAACGAATGGCGATTAAAATTAGATACACCTTAATATTCCTCATGGTTTCAACTACCATGCCACATTTTTGGTAAATGGACTCAAAGTTATCGAATTTGTTCAAATGTTACGATTAAAGGCTATAGTTACGTGATCTACCGTGCCCCCCAAAGAACTTTACACAGCCCGTTGCAGAAACCATTTTCATAACAGATTTTTAATGTCCTTGTTTTGAATATGGCTTAAGCAGTTTTATGCAACATAATAAATAGACGAAGGGAAAACTTTGCAAAAAAACCATAAAATATAATATTCCGAACGTCATCAAATACCGGACTGGTTGAATAATACCTGAATTTCACCAGCCTGGCTGCTAAATTTTAGCGATTTTCTAAGCCTCTCCTCTGAATTTGATTGATTCGAAACTAAAAATAAACTCGGTCAGTACGACTTAAATCAAACTGTCATATCTCACAAGAATATTATAAAACAAAAAGAAATAAATCGGAATTATTATTTCAAGATAATATCAAAATAGTGCGTAATACAACAAGACGTCCGTGATAACGGTTAAGTTATAACTACAAAGGTTGTTAAGGGCAAGATTACTCCGTAAAGTAATATTAACTAGCAAAAAGCGGTGTTTTAGGAGGGCTTGCGAAGTTTTTTTTAACAAGTTGTTATAATTTTTAAGTTAGTTGTTCTAAGAGAATTAGGTTTAAGTCGCATTTTTTAAATGTGTATAAAAAAATATTTCTGTAATAGATAATATAAAGCCCAAACCTGAAAGTGTCATAGTTTCTTAGTAAATGGTACCACAAAAATGTGTACGTTGTGGGATAGCGTTAGGGCTTGCTGCGCTCGCCCTGATAAAGATAACAATCATTAATTTATGAATCAAAGAAATAAGCTTTTTGTTATGGAATAAAACTAGCTACACGGTGTATCTGTACCCGTCTGTGTGTTATCTATACCTTTACCTTTACCTTCTTTTTTTTTTTTAATATACCTATATTTGTACCACTGATGTCACGAAGCTTCGACTCCGACTCTGAATGATTGGAACTTCCGATTGACTCAGATACTTTTAAATCGGACGTCTTAATCGAAGCTGACTACCGTGCGGCGCCGCTCATTTAAACTATTTTTTTTTAATCCTGGATATCCTATGATCGCGGGTTCTAGTCCCGCCCGAGCGAATTTTTCATTCACACATTTATTATGACTGAATAATGTTTCTTTTTTAACTTATTTTCTTAAGTCTTATATCAACATATTCGTCTTCACCCTCCACCTCCGATTCCGACTCCGATTCTGACAAACTAATTTTAAAACCTCCGATACCGATTTCACAATCAAATCACCTCCGTATTTGTACACTACCACATTATATCATATTATACTTTTACTTAAGGATTATGGGCGGAAAATAGTCAAGTACCTTTATTTTAGAGTTCCGTACCTCAACAGGAAAAAACCGAGCAAGAGCATGTCGGACCATGCGCAGTGTAGGTTCCGCAGCCTTAACTAATTGCATCAGCAGAAGAGCATATGTTCATGGCACTTACGCCCTTTTGTTGAGAAAAGCAGTTTTTTGGCTATAACTCAATGACGGTATATCCGATCATGTCCAAAATAATTTTAGTTAAAGTATTTGTTAAGCGCTACCTTTGTAATTTTTTTTTATATTTTTTAGCCACACGGTTCAAAATTTAAGCCCCCCCCCCCTTAAATTTTGAGACACAATTTATGCAACTTTCGGAGCAATTGTTTTCAAAAATATTTACTCAATCAAAAAAGTTTATTAGAAACCTTAAAATGTTTTTAAAATACCTGTCGAATGATGTGCCACGCGTTGGATTTAGCCGAAAAAAAAAACAAAAAATATTTATTTTTATTATTTAGCTATCAAACTACCTAGCGGCCACTATAAGACACTTTTTCAATACCAAATTTCATTAATATTCATTGAGAAGTCTCTGAGTAAAATGCCTGTGACATACGGACGGACAGACTGACTGACAGACAGACTGACGGACTCCCTAGGTTTGCTACTGTACTAATTCTGAATTATGAAATTGGTTATCTATTGGTTACCTACCCATTGTCCCGTGGGGTGAGGACCTGGTGATCTGTAATACAGGCTTAAACCTACTTCAGACACCAGCTCCTTACATATACTATATTTTTTACCCATGTAGTTGTAAGGTACCTAAAAGGACTAATGTATTAATGTGAGGAGAAATAAATATATATTAATTAAATTAAAAAGGAAAAGAAACGTTTACAAAGTTAGCTTTATATTTACGCCGACAGATCGATTCGTTTATAGATTCATACTAGGTTTTTTCTTGTTAGTAGGTATTGATAAGTTTTGATAACGATAAATTATTCATTTCATTGCCAGCTTGTACGTGCTGGCAATGAAATGAATAATTTATCGTTATCAAAACTTATCAATACCTACTAACAAGAAAAAACCTAGTTTTACCTACCTTGCAATATTATTTTGAAATTTGAAGAATATGTAATCAAAATTTTGTGTTGTATACAAACATCCAAACACACTGCAGCAGTAATAAAAACGCTTATCCGTTTTTTAACCGTCTTCAAAAAGGAGAAAACTTTTTTACAAGAAAATATTACTGACACTGATGCCGAATTAAACAAAAACAACTATTTCATGGCACCAACTTCAAAATGATAATCTGTTTTTGTTATTTTAGATAGATATTATCTTTTGCTCTTTGGTTGCCTTGTATTTATTTTTGAAGTCGGTAATATTTTTTTGTAAAAAACGTTGTTGCACGTAGCAATAAATCAATGCGTAGTAGTGACAATCCACCTAAACTTCTGTCCCAGACTGCCTGAGACGGCCTGTAAACGCAACGGTCAATGTGTGCATAACAGTATAGCGCTTAGTCCCGAGTGGACTATCTGTCTCGGCGAGCCGCCCGCTATACCTAATTTGTGCTTGGCTTAGACTTATTTATAACACAATATTTTAATTAATATTAATAGTCATTAAAGCACAACTTGACCTTTACAAAAGCCGCGTGCAAATCGTCCTACGTTATTGTATTGCGTCACAATCCTGACAATGCCAATGTGTCAACAACAGCTTATTTACCGGCTTGGTGCAAGTTTATTGTGGCCACTGTATCTATAGAGAGTTATGGAAGCCTCGGTTTCTAAATGCTAGAAAGTTCTTTTAGTTTATTATGTCATTGAACGAGAAAGTAAACTGAAATATGTGTTGTTTTGTTTAAAACAGAAGGTTCAAACAGGAACGTAGAGTATTTTATTGTTTTGTTTCAATATTTTGTTAATTTAGGCAGTTTTTTAGTTCTTTAAATGTTCGCGGGTTTAAATTTTCTTTAAAAAACTTCATCCATGACATCACATACAGATTATACGACTTGCTGGTATAATCTGTGTAAGTAGGTCCTTTACTTAAAAAGATTATACCAGCAAGTCGTATAATCTGTATGTCATGTTGGCTATTGCAATAAAACGTAACTTCACCTCAATTTTTTTCCAGAAGGTATAGCGTTCAAACAAAACGATGCAAATTGTTGATCTTTATAATTTAGCTTAATACATGAGTGAATGAGTGAACCTTGAGTTCAAGACTTTCATTTAGTCTTGAACTCTAGACTAACTCATTCACTCATCAAAACTCACAACCCCAACCCTTGGATCTACTCGGAAGAACCTGAAATTTTGCAAATAAGTTGCTTTGGTGATGTAAGTCCATAGATAACAGAGATTTTCAAAAAACTTAAGGTCTAAGGTGTCCACGACTATGGTCCCGAGAATTAAAGCTAAACAGTGTATATTGGTAAAACTAATATATGCAATTAACTCTGTTTGTCTGTAACGTTTTGAGGCATAAACCGCTGAACCGATTTAGATGAAATTTGGTTTGGAGATCGTTCAAGTCCCGGGGAAGGACATAAAATAGTTTTGATAAGCCGCTAGTATTGATATAAATTCGCTAGAATTTACCAACTGGGTATATTTTGCAGTAGGCCTCATGAGTTTTGTACCCTTATTGCGAATGACTTATGTTTTTAGTTTATAACCTAATTTTATTTGTGAATTCGATGGTTTTTCATATTATACTTATCGGTTTTTGTTTTCACGAACCAACGAAAGGTCCGTATTCACTATCTTTATTGCGTATCCCCGGCAAGCGCGTGAACTGTCAATGGCGCGTGCGTGGCGTGCTCAAAAATGTCCGCCGCGCATGCGCGAAGATGCATTTCTAAGTGCAGCTCTCCATTCATTATGACAAGATTTTGACAGTTATGAAAACATGGTGAGTAAGAACCATGACTGGTGAAGTCTGTTAGATGCTAGATTAATGCTTGCTGTTATATTTTGTAGTAGTACGGAACTCTTTATCAGAATCCAAATTGTAGATTTCCGAGTTATAATAAAGATACATCACTGTCTACAGTGTTTAACTGTCTAAATATATCTCACCGTAAAATTTGTATGTCACTGTTTATCATATGTTTTCCTTCAACGCAATTTACCTCAGCGTTGATATCTTTATTTTCAAACAAAAATAAATAAAATGTCATATTCCACGTCATGTTTCATGAACGTATTTCAATTTCAAGTTTCAGAAATGTCGGGGAACGTAGACCTGCGATTTTAATTTTGGGATATTGTTTATATTGTTGTTGTTGTTATCTTTTCAAAGAAAAAAAAAATTGTTTCAGTAAATTCGGTTTACAGACGATAATTTTACGTGATAACGTCATAAGAAAACATTGTTGACATTGTAATAAACAACCATGCCTCTGACAGCTTTAGTTCCAATTGTATCGCATGTCGCTGCAATTTCCATTCGCTGATGGGCTGATTGCAGGCGGAACGTGACACTTTTTCGTGTGTACAGCCGGTCATCGATTTATAAGACGTTATCACGTCAATATACCAATTGTATTTGTGCAAACCCCTATTCGTATTTGACGTGTAAGTTCTTTGAAACAGTGTAATGAAGGTGATTAATGATACCAACTATATAACCAGGTGCTGATCCAAGGAGTGGGGGGGGTTTCAACAGGGGCAATTACACCCTCTCGACTAAATGACTTTTTTTTTGGGGAATTTGAGAATTTTGACATTGGACCGTTGTGTTTTGACAGGTAATTGCCCCCTCCTCTTCGGCGGTAGTGCCTAATGAACCTGTGTTAAAGCAAATGGGGAGCATTTCATTCAACACAGGTACACTAGGCACTACCCTCATATGAGTGAATCACACTTGGCCGGTTGAGTCAAATGTTGCCACTCCTGAACTAAGTACTGGATCCGCGCCTAGATATAACAGGTCGACTGTTTATTCAAAACTTAAAGATATAGATACATATACGTTTCATGTGAGTTTTTCCAAAAACAATCATCCACTCATGGACCAATAGAGATCTGATAACATTGGTGAACCTCGCTAATATATCGATCTGCTCGGTCACCACTCACTCACAGTTCCTTGAAACTCCAACTATATGAGAGAGACTATTGAGACATCATCATCAGTCCATATCGATCCATTGCTAGTCATAGGCCTCTCCTAATTTTCACCATAACACCCAGTCCAATAGATTATTGTTGGTTTAATCTATACTAATATTGTAAAGCTGAAGAATTTGTTTGTTTGTTTAAACGCGCTAATCTTAGGAAGTACTGGTCCGAATCGAAAAATTCTTCACTAATGGATAGTCCATTTATCGAGAAAGGCTATAGGCTATATAACATCACGCTACGACCGATAGGAGCGGAGCAGCAATGATAAATGTTGCAAAAACGGGGAAAATTGACGCATACAAAGTTGCGCGGGTCAGCTAGTATATAATATTATGCGAAGGCGTTTTATAAACAGTCCGTAACTACAGTCTACTTATACAACTGGCGTGGGTAGATAAACAGCTGACTGTGTTTATTTTTCTCAGTTACATCTCATAACCACAATGTCGCATAGAAACAATATCATAATAAATATCATTTTAGAATTATGAAGTTCGATGCAGAAGTGGGTTGGTACATAATCAAAAACAAGGTGATGCAGCACTAAAACTGACACTGGACTATTTGGAAACAAATACTCCAGAATTGTCCAAAAAAGGTCTGTTCGAGAAAAACATAAATGTTTATAAACAATTGTGCTGTAGATCCCCACCCAGGATAAAACTTTGTGTGATGAGCACTACGGTTTATTCTGTGTCTGGGTATTATTTATCTATAATATTTACGTATTTAGAAATATATAAGTATGTTTATCAGTTGTCTGGTTTCCATAGTACAAGCTCTGCTTAGTTTGGGAACAGATAGCGTCGTGTGTGTTGTCCCAGATATTATTATTAATAATATGACCTAATATGGGATTCATAGAAAATTACCAACCGAGCCCAAAGTGGGGTAAATAATAATATTTAAGACAATTTGATGCCATCGACGTGGTTTGATGATGAAGTGCATCATCAGACCACGTCGATGGCATAAAATTGTCGTATATCATTCGGATTTCACTTGCAAAATTTCAAATTGATACAATCTTCTTCCTAGATTCTATCACATAGTAACATGGGGGCTAAAAATAAACAGAGAACTAAACGTAGGCTGAAGAACCCAAGATTTGAGATTGCTGGGCTAGGTTTTGGCAAAAATGAGCCCATACACATGGAAGACTCAGTAAATTAGGAGAGGAAAGCCTGAGACCCATGGTAGGTACTCCCCTCCCCCCTCCCGTAGATCAATCACTGAACGTAGGTGGTTGAACGAAAATATTCCCATTTTTTGTTTCCAGTCAAAGTTCGTTTGCACATACAAGCGTCATAATCTTGACAAATATGTTAAAAACAAACTGAAATTATGAACTGCTCATGGACGCGAGAGTTTGTAAACATTTTTTCAGAGAATGACGTTGTGTTGTCTCAATGAAATGAGTGACTGTACCCACCTACTCGTTCCATACTTAAAATGACTCCGATTGGCCGCAAAACTGCTCTGTTTTTCTGGAAATAACCACCTAAATAGATATGTCCTACATTTACGACTATTATCGGGTATGTTACGAAACCAAGTTTAAAAACTATAAACACTATAACAAAATTTAAACAAATTCGCTTTCTCTGTCCCTATATCCCTATGTATGCTTAAATCTTTAAAGCTACGCAACGGATTTTTAATCCGGTTTTTTGTAATAGAGATAGAGTGATTGAAGAGGAAGGTTTATATGTTTAATAACATCAATTAAATGGTGGAGAAAAAAGGAGCGGAGCAGCAATAAGAAATGTTGCAAAAACGGAGAAAATTTACGCAGACGAAGTTGCGCGGGTCAGCTATTAACGTATAAAAAATACTACTACTTCTGCCTCGGTTAATTTCACTCATTGATTTAAAAGAGATAGAACATTGTCACAGACAGTCAAAGCGCAGGGTCCTTATTCACTATCTTTTCTTTCTTTTTCGCGGCAAGCCCGCTCGTTTAATTGCCAAAATCTTGTCATAATGGTAAATAGACAGCTGCGCTAAGAAATTCATCGCGCATGCCTGCATACATCTTTGAGCGCACCGCGCATGCGCCAGATCGTGCGGGTTTGACGCGGAAATGAAAAAAAACAGTGAATGCACCCATCCCACACCGCCAGCTAACGAGCGAGCGAGCGAGCTGGAAGGCGAAGCGAGGCGAGGGAAACTATATGAACTTAGCGAAGCTCTCGCGAGCTAAACTATGTGGGTTCACACCGAAAACTATGGACGGACGAACCGTGCAAGTACGAGTATATTTTCACCTCTTTACATACCGTGAAGTATAGAGCTAAGTTACGCTAACGAGGTGAATGAATAACTTCGCTGGAATCGTCGGATATGTTGTTCTCATAACAACCTACATGATGTCCCACTGCTGGGCACGGGTGTCCCCAGTAGAACCTACTATACCTACTTGGCGAGCGGGTTGCCGATCGCAGTAAGGCTTTAAAGTACTCAGAGGACACTGCTGCCCGTCCTCCGGTTTGACATCCCTTAGTCGCCTTGACGACACCCACAGGAAGAGATGGGGTGGTGCACTATTCTTAAGCCGGTTAAACAGGGGGAGGGGTTGAAAGCCCCCCCCCCCTCCACCTGCCAGCGACTAACACTGATCAGAATTGCAAATTTGTGCCAAAAACCTTAAGCCTTCCTTCAAACTAAATACAGAATCCGTTGGTTACTAGTTACGGTGACCTTTACCAACCTTTACACCAACGTGCACAGACCAATCATAGTTTATTTACGATTTCGTAGTATGTTTGTACAACTTCAATCACCATGATAGATCCGAATATAAACAACACAATCAACACAACAAACTTAAAGTGTTAAAAGAAACGTTTCCATCACCAATACCTTAGAAGTAAAAACAAGAGTAGCAAATCTCTATCTATACTAATATTATAAAGAGTTAAGATTTGTATTTTTGTATGTAACGAATAAATTTGAAAACTACTAGACCGATTTCAAAAAATCTTTTACCATACACTATTTCCGGGTGACATAAGCTACTTTTTATCCCTGTATTTCCACGAGAACGCGGGTGAAACCGCGAGGCGCTAGTTGTTATAATAAATAGAGAGTTTAGAAGTATGGATGGATGTTTGGTGCCAAAACGGCTGGTTTGGTGCCAAAAGATCTGGATGAAATTTTACAGAGTTAGATTATAGTCTGGAAAAATGTGCAGTTTCCGTGGCATGGGACGCGAACGAAGTCGCGGGAATAGCTGGTAACTCATAAGGCAGCTACAGCTCATAAGGCGGCAACAGTAAACAGTTCGTCAGTCAAACTCAGTAAACATTCTTCCTGACAATTCGTTAATAGACTGATTCTTTCACAGGGATTTTTTTGCTAGGTATGTGGGTTTCCTCTTTCATCCACACTCGTAAGTAACTTCTCTTTAAATAACTGGTTACGCTGACCTTTTATTCTATAGCGGCGGTAGCCTAATGGCTAAGCCATCGGTCTCGCAGTTTCAGAGAGTTTGTTTGTTTGAACGCGACAATCTCAGGAACTACGGGTCCGATTTATAAAAAAAAATATTTTTCTGTTGGATAGCCCATTTGTCGAGGAATGCTATAGGCTATATAACATCACGCTACGATCAATAGGAGCGGAGCAGCAATGATAAATGTTACAAAAATGGGGAAAATTGACGCATACGAAGTTGTGCGGGTCAGCTAGTAATGTATAAAGTTATAAACAACCCTAAGTAATGTTAGGTTTCATCAAAATCCGTTCAGTAGTTAGAAACTTTTGGATTTGTACACGATTAATATTAAGACACAATCTTGCAGATTTCGGGTCTTAATATTAATCGTGTAGTTATTTTATTAATTGTAAGTTACATTCAAGCTTAGTTTCCAAAACTCACGCTTCACGGAAGCGATGCTGAGTTGCATCTGTCAATTCATGACCACGGCCGTTCCGATACGGTCGAAATGACGAAGAATAAATCATAACCTATGATTTATTCTCCGTCATTTCGACCTAGAACCATCTATTTAAATAAAAATGAATCGTTAAAACGTACGCGCCTATCTTCAGAACGACTGCACCAAATTAGATAAGTACCTAATTATTTTTTTGTTGTGTTCATACGTACGTCAACTTATCAAGACAAGATTTGTATAATCATCATCATTATCATCAGCCTATCGCAGTCCACTGCTGGACATAGGCCTCTCTAATTGCACGTTCATTCTATCTTTAGCTTCTCGCATCCAGCTCCTGCCAGCCGTTTTGCGTTAATCATCACTCCACCGATTCATCAGACAAGATTTGTATAAACGAAAAATTTAAAAAAAGTCCTAGTCTATATCTACATAGATAAACAAAACCATTGATAAGATGAAACGTTCTGGGGACCCCTGCAAGGGTTCCTGGTCCAAAAAGCTACAGCGTGGCGGCTGGGTTCAATTAGTAATTTATAAATCTTATTATTATGTACTAGTTGCAAAAGTTTAAGAACATAGGTGCGTAATTGTATTGGCCGCACAAATACCTACTAGGTTTAACAACCGATCGTTAATACCCGCGTAAAACGTGTACTGTTGATGTCTTTTTGCCACCCTGAGTCCTTATTCACGTTGTTTTTAGGGTTCCGTAGCCAAAATGGCAAAACGGAACTCTTATAGTTTCGCCATGTCCATCCGTCCGCACATTTGCTCAGAGACTGTTAGTGCTAGGAGGCTGTAGTTTTGCATGGATACTTACGCCGACAAAGTGAAAGAATAAAATCTTAAAAAAAAATATTAGGGTACCCTCATTAGGTATCCCTATATGTAAAATAACCTACCCATCGTGTGGGGTATCATTAGGTAGGTATTTTAAAAACGTTTAGGGGTTGGGAACACGATTTTTAGATTTAGGGATACGTTTGTAAAATATTAAGCTTTAACGCGCAATTTTTTGTTAGAGTCAAGTGTCCCCCCCCCCCTTTCTGCCAGCTAAATGGTTGATCTTAAGTATGTGAAAAAATTCACGGTAGTAGTTTACATATTGAAGCTAAAAGAAAAACTATCACAGCTAAGTAGGCTTTACAAGTTTACGAGTAACAGCTGATCAAATGAGAAGTAACCAAATTTTTGTACAAATTTCATCGAACGTTGTAAGAATCAAACAAAAACATCAGAAAGCCTACATTGTGCGCGGCCCGACATGCACCTGCCCGTTTTCGCGGGAAGCCCGTGCGAACTGACGCATGCTCGGTGCGCTTAAACATGTCCGCCGCGCATGTGCGTTGATGCACTTCTAAGCGCAGTTCTCTATTCACTATTATGACAAGACTTTGACAGTTAGCACGGGCTTGCCGCAAACTGTCAAAATCCGCTTGAAGAAAAATTCATCTAGCACAACACAATTTCTCTTAAATTTATTTTTCACTAAACATGTGAACTTTTCATCTTCATAATGGCTATTAACTTCAAAAAATGTGTCACTAATATTTAATAACGAGCAAAAATAGACAAAACATAAAAGAGAAAGTTTTATAGTGTTGTTTATAATACCCTTGCCCTCAAAACTATTGAAATAAACTTTATAATCATTTCTAAGAACCAGAGTGACATGTACACAGAGCAAATATAAAAAAACCTTGATTTTCAGAAGTCTTAGGAATCTTATTTTGATACGAGTGTCTTCATTAAAAATTATCGCTGTCTGTCGTAAATTTAATTTAGTATTTTCAGTTTATTTTCCTCGTTGCCATTGCATTAGTTCTACTATAAGAAAACTTAGCTACTTTTTATATCATGACTAGTTTCCACCCGCGGCTCCGCTCGTGTGTATGTCGGTTTATCGTTAAATAAATTGTCCTATGTGGAGGGAAGGCCTGCGACAAGTATCTCCATACCAAATTTCATCTAAATCGGAACAGTGATTTAAGCGTGAAAACGTAATAGAAAGACATTCACATTTTTTTTAATAGACTACTCCCGCATTAGGGTACAAACCCTGTGTCGCGTGGATCTTCACATACATATAAATTACGGACATAAAGTATACACCCTGACACGGAACAACAATATGTGGATCACACAAAGTAGTATCCCATGGGGGAATCGAACCCACGACCTCTAGCTCAGCAGTCAGGGAAAATATAGGCAAGGTCCATTATATAATACTAACTGTCCCGCGCAACTTCGTATGCGTAAATTATCCCCGATTTTGCTACATTACTCGTCAGTGTTCCGCTCCTATTAGTCTAGTGCAATGTTAGCCTATAGCCTTCCTCGATAAATGGGCTATCCAACAAAAAAATATTTTTTCAAATTGGACCAGTAGTTCCTGAGATTAGCGCGTTTAAACAAACAAACAAACAAACAAAATCTTCCGCTTTATAATATTAGTATAGATTACTAGCGGCCCGATCCGGCTTCGCACGGGTATAAAATATATGGATGTTATTATACATATAAACCATCCTCTTCAATCACTCTATCTATTAAAAAAAACCGCATCAAAATCCGCTGCGTAGTTTTAAAGATTTAAGCATACATAGGGATATAGGGACAGAGAAAGCGACTTTGTTTTATACTATGTAGTGATGTATAATAAGTACATACATGGGCTGGCCATTTCTGACGAAGGGCCGAAGGACCGATGTCCTAAGGAAGGTCGTTGGAATAGAAAAAATGCGGAAGGTCGCGGAACGGGTCTCGGGGCGTAAATTAGGAGAGGCCTATGTCCAGCAGTGGACCGATACAGGCTGGTAATGATAAACTAAGTACGTACATAGGTATATAACATAGCACCTAATCGCCTTAATTTTAAATGGAAGGTAGGTACGCATTTTGTTACTTGATGGATCAGGGTCCTTATTCATGTTCCTTTTTTCCGTTTTCGCGGTAAGCTCGTGGGAACTGTCAAAATCTTGTCATATTGGTAAAAGACAGCTGCGCTTAGAAATGCAGCAACGCACATGCGCGGCGGACATCTTTGGTCGCACCGCGCATGCTCCAGTTCGCACGGGCTTACCGCAAAAACGAAAAAAAAGACCGTGAATAAAGACCCAGCTGAATCATCACAACATTAGTAATTTAATATGTTTACAGAATTGACCACTCTCTAGAAAGAGACAAAGCTACTTTGTGGACAATACCTGTCAAAGAGACATGACCGCACGAGTTTTTTCTCTTTGACGCTTTGCAGTCAATATTTACTTTTTAATTCAAAGGTATGGCGTGGTTCATGTCTTTATGTCATTGGGTCAAATAAACAGAAAACATTGAAGGACAAAGTGTGACGTTACGAAAAAGAAAAAAATCTGCCGACTAAGTTGCTTAGCAACCATTGACTAAAGTATTAAAGATTGAATGGTTGTTATGCAACTTTGTTATAAACATTTTAATTCCATTTTGGCATAGCTTAGATAAGGGGATCTTAATCCCTACTAATATATAAATGTGAATGTAAGTTTGTTTGTTACGCTTTCACGCGAAAACTACTCAACCGATCATCATGAAACTTTGTACACATATTCTTGGAGGTATTAAAAGTAACATAGGATTATAAAAAAAAAGGGAGAAAATTTACGCAGACGAAGTTGTGCGGGACAGCTAGTATCTGATATTTCTTCATCTTCTTTTTTGGCAATTTAGTGTCGAGTATTTAATATACCTACACAAGCCTTGTTCTTATCGATTTATGTATTTCAAGTATTTTTTACTCGTTAAACGCAGAGATGTGTCACTGTTGTCATTTAATGATCCATTTTCGATTGACCAGTAGGTACAGTAAGATCAACGTAACTTGACCGGATTGAAGCCGGCGGAAAATGCGAAGATGCATTTTTAGTAGTAAATGGTGACTGGAAGCGGGGTTGGGGCGGTAACTAAATCAAGAGATTTAGAGATGCGATTACGCATTACATTGTTATAATTAATATTACTAACTCATGTTTTTGTGTTTTTTTTTCGTAAAGAAATTATTATTCAAACTTTCTTTAATATTTACTGTAACTGTTCTAAATTTAAACTTTTATGAACTCATATAAATACAATTTTCATCTGCCTCTGTGGTGCGGTGGGAGTGTATCCGACTGCTACGCATGAGGTCGTCGGTTCGATTCGCACACGGAACACCACTTTGTGTGAACCACAAAATGTTGTTCCAAGTCTGGGTGTACTTTGTGTCCGTGACTTGTATGTTTGTAAAGTCCCCCGCGACACAGGGCTTGTACTGCGGGAGTCGTCTTTTTATAAAGATCTTTTTATAAAGATTGAATTAAAATTTAGTTAGTATTTTTAATCGATTAAACATAATTAATCGTTTTCGTAAGTAATTTTAGGGTCGCATCTCTATGACATGCGCGAAAATGTTATGAACCTAACTTCAATTCGGTCAAGTCACGTTGATCCAACTGTAAATTGTCGTATTATTAGTATACTTGCAGTCCTATTTGCTTTATTTTTTACGTATTTTATTATGTAATATATAATCCTGTCTGATCTCTAAAAGTGGGTCATGTCAAGTATTCTTATTAAATTCTTTAGAGATAAACAAAAATGGATGTTCAAACGGAATATATTTGGAGCAACCTTGTTCTTGATATCAGATCAGAATATTTACAAATCACATTACACAAGAAATGTTTCAAGTGATCGTTATGACAATTTGTTTAAGTATCCAACATAAATAATTTAGACAGGTTGGTTCATTTTATGTGAATTGCGAGGCAGCTAAATCGCAAAATTTTACTTTACGTGATAACGTCTTATAAATCAATGACCAGCAGCAGCTGCACTAACGATACAGCGTCACCTTTTACGTTATTGATTGGTTGCTAAGCAACAGCGAAAGGCGATTGCAGCGACATGACATACGATACAATTAGAACTACCGTTATTGATACGTTGCTAAGCAACGCGAATGGCGATATGTCATCAATGTTTTCTTAAGACGTTATCACGTAAAATTGTCGTCCGTAAACTGACTTTACAGACAACCATTTTTTTTATAAAAAGAAAGTGGTGTCCCGTGTGGGAATCGAACCCATCCGTCACCGAGGCAGTATTAGGTATCTAATTAACAGTGGATTATTTTCCTAAGATAACAAACCAGAACTATTCCAATGAAACTAGCTTTCTGATAAAAAGAAAAATTGACCATACGTTTAAGCATTGCGATGGCACAGAGACACATATTATTAAGTACGAGTATTATTATAACATAGGGACTAGCTGACCCTCGCACCTTCGTCTGCGTCAATTATACCCGTTTTTGCAATTTATATAAAAATACTGAAATTAAATGCCATTATAAAAAATACTTTACCACTTTATAGAATTTTATAAGCTACGGGTCTTAATAGCGTAAATATTTTATTTTAAGGCTAAATACCTTTGTTTATTGCCCGACGTTTCGACCGTATTGCAACGGAAGACTCGTAGCTTATAAAATTCTATAATGTGTACAAATCGCGAAAGTTTCCAAACATATACTTTACGACTATTCTCATAACTAACAAATATATAAAAAACAGAAAAGAATATAAAAGAGTTTTCAAATGCAATAATTGTAAAAATAAGTTGATTAAGAGTTAACATATTAAATATATTCTTTGAACGATAGAATCCTTTATGAGGATATTCACAGAAGAACTAACGTTACCGACGTAGCTCAGAGGATTAGTAAGTTGAAGTGGCAATGGGCAGGCCACATCGCTCGTAGAACCGACAATAGATGGGTACGAAAGGTTCTTGAGTGGCGACCACGAGCTGGAAAACGCAATGCAGGACAGCCCTCCACAAGATGAACTGACGACCTGACTAAGGTAGCAGGGAGCCGTTGGATGCAGACCGCTTAAAATAGGTCGCTGTGGAAGTCCTTGGGAGAGGCCTGTCTTCAGCAGTGGACGTTTTCACGCTGATGATAATGATGATATTAAATATTTTTTAAAACTGATATGACTGAATGATACATAGTTATATTATGTAAAGAAGCCACAATGTGGGAAGTTATTAGTGTATTACATTTTTTTTTTTTAAAGATAACTAGCAATGTGGGATTGTGGTTCCACATTACTAGCAATCCTGTTAACCCCTACAGCTAAGCTCTATGGCTTGTGTTAGAAGTGGGTTCATGTCGGTAGTATAATGGGTAGGATTCGAACCCACGACCTCACGATTGCGAGACCGATGCCTTAGCCATTAGGCTACCGCCGCTTTTAATATATAAAAAGAGTGTGACATTAATCGCGACTGCAGACTTAGTTTTATAGTGAACCTAACTTATGTTACTCAGAGTCATTTAATAATTGTAACAATATCCTACTAATCTAACTCCATGAAGCGTTTTGAAGTTATGATGGAATAAAGATACAACCATGAACACTGACAACAATACTCCTTTTTTCGAGGAACTCGTTTAAAAACGGTCTATTGTGGTAGTTTTTTTGTGTTTCCTGTGCGCAGTTGTAATATGGTTGTGATAAATAGGCCACTCATGTCGTCGCATATATACTGATTACAGGGTCAATACTCGTGTAACGGTACAATTTGCCGTGTTATCGACTTCCCAATACAGCCATAAATGCAGGGTTGTCAATTATATACCATCTGTTTTTGACGTGATAACATCTTATAAATCGGTGACGGGGTTGCTAAACAGTCACGTTATTGACTGGTAGCTAAGCAACGAATGATGATTCCGTCTGTTGATAGGCTGTCCGGGACTTGTATGTTTGTAAAGTCCTCCGCGACACAGGGCTTGTACACTACTGTGGGAGTCGTCTTTAAAAAAAAACTTTTTTTTTGTCTGTCTGTCTGTCTGCTTGTTCCACCTAATCCCCGAAACGGCTAGACGGATTTTGACAGGACTGTCAAACAGCTGATGATTTCAGGAGTATCTTACTTAGGCTGCTTTTTATCATCACGCTATCGTCTGTAGGGAATAAGTAACACTGCAACTTCACGCGGGCGAAGTCGCAGGCACAACTAATATCCAATAAAACTAAATCGACTGAAAAATTGATATTAAGTTATATCTATACTAATATTATAAAGCGGAAGAGTTTGTTTGTTTGTTTGTTTGTTTATTTGTTTAAACGCGCTAATCTCATAAACTACTGGTCCGATTTGAAAAAATCTTTTTTTGTTGGATAGCCCATTTATCAAGGAAGGCTATAGGCTATATAACATCACGCTACGACTAATAGGAGCGGAGTAGCGACGTGAAATCTTGCAAAAACGGGGAAATTTTACGCATACGAAGTTGCGCGGGACAGCTAGTTTATAATAAAATTGAAGTGTAAAAATAACAGTTTTTTACTACATGCACATGAAAGTATACATCAAAAACACATTATTTTTTTGTCTGTCTGTTTGTTCCGGCTTATCTAAGAAACGACTGGATGGATTTTGATGTATGTATGTTCCTTTGTGGTACTACATAAACGTATGGGCCGATTCTGATGATTCATACGTCAATTGATATTAAGCTTGTGAGTGTCACTAAAGACATGACAGCAATCAAAATTCAAAATGGTGACAGCCAGATGCAACTGTTTAAATAGAGAAAAAATTAAAGCTATGTCATATGGGGTATTGGGTATTATCGTGTAGGTATTTTATAATCATGATGAGGTTTCCTTAATAATTTCTCACATAAAACAACCGTTTAGGATATATAGCTATTTAAAGTTTGTTACCACCTATTTTACTCAATTTATTATACCACTATTTTCGTCTTACTGAGCACTAAAAAAATACAGTCTATTTGAGAACCTGCACCTTTTTGAAGTCGATTGAAAAGTATTAAATGAAAAAGTAATTTGAAAAATCAAAAAACCCGCCCGCTTAAAAAAGGTTGACTAACGTTTTTAAGGATGAGCAAAAGAAGAGCAGCACTGCAACTTCACGCGGAGGAAGTCGCAGGCACAGCTAGTTCTACATAAACTGCTATATCAGCCCTACGGCTCCGCCAGATATACAGGATGATTTGTAATATACTAATAACATCCTACTTCTTTACATTACAACTAATTACTGCGTAATGTCAGTTTTAAAAATAAAAAACATAATATTAATCCTTAACCATCTACCACTTACTTTTGTCACGTCTGTAAGACCGCGGAATAAATTGTTTTTTGTATTTTGTGATGTTTAGGGCCTAAACCTCACAAAAAACCTTGAAATACTTTATTAGTAAGTAAACTAAAAAAGGATTGTATTGTTTTAATACTAAAAAGAAAGTGACAGCCCTGCATATAAGTCCAGGTCCAGTATATATTAGGAAAAAAGAAACACATAAAAACGCTTGCGTAAATGAACTGCCTAACATGAATTTATCGTCTACACTACTTCACTATGGTAATGCAAGTCCACTACTTGACGAGGAATTCGTGGGTTGATAGTATCCAAGCAGATTCACAGATCAGTCAGGTTATCAGTCCAATCCATTTCACTCTCTGTCTCCGTCACGAATAGCAGAATACTTATTAAAACATCGGAAAAATTCACGAAGACAACGCTGGAACAGTTAGTACCTTTTTGATAAATTATACTAGATTTTACTTCATCACTACACAGTATAAAACAAAGTCGCTTTCTCTTTCCATATACCCCTATGTATGCTTAAATCTTTAAAACTACGTAACGGATTTTGATGCGGTGTTTTTTAATAGATAGAGTGATTGAAGAGGAAGGTTTATATGTATAATAACATCCATTAAATAGTAGAGAAATAAGGAGGGGAGCAGCAATAAGAAATGTTGCAAAAACGGGGAAAAATTACGCAGACGAAGTTGCGCGGGTCAGCTAGTATTAAGATAAAATCACGAAGAATAGCGTGTCCTATCTATTTTAGCGAATGTTTAGAGTGTAAAATGCAAGCACAGGCGCAGATCTAGCGGGTTTTACGAGCAATAGTTGTGACTATTATTTAACCTCTGACATTACGTAGTTGCGCTTGTGCCAGTGCGATTAATTCACAATAACAGTAAAATAAGCGCAAAATAGGATCACGCTGTTGAGCCATGGTAAAAAAATAATGTTTTAAGAAGAATTTTGATTTTAGAATGTTATAGAATAGAATATCATTATTTGCATGTTATGTGGTACAGAGGTGGGTAAAACTATACTTTTATTTTACAACTCCAGTAGTAGGGTACAATCCCTGTGTCGCGGGGGCCTTTACAAACATCCAAGTCACGGACCCAAAGTACACCCAGACTCGGAACAACAATTTGTCGATCACACAAAGTGGTGTTATTTTTAGTTTCAACCTTACTCTTAATCTATATGTTTTATATTAAGTTTTACATTTGCATGCCAATTGTAAAGTTTATATTACTAGCTGACCCGCGCAATTTCGTGTGCGTCAATTTTCCCCGCTGCTCCGCTCCTATTGGTCGTAGCGTGATGTTATATAGCCTTCCTCGATATATGGGCTATCCAACAGTAAAATATTTTATTCAATTCGGATCTGTAGAGATTACCGCGATCAAACAAACAAACTCTTTATAATATTGACAGCCTCTTTGCCAAGAGGTCGTGGGTTCGATCCCCACCCAGGATAAAACTTTGTATGATGAGCACGATGGTTTATTCTGTGTCTTATTTATCTTAAAATATGTGTGTGTATTTTAAAATATATAAGTATGTTTATCAATTGTCTGGTTTCCATAATACAAGCTCTGCTTAGTTTGGATCAGTTAGCGTTGTGTGAGTTGTCCCAAGATATTGTTATTATTATAATGTATAGATTTTTTATAGAATATAATAGTCGTAGGAGGGCTTTAGGGTATAAATAAGGGGACAAAAATTTACTCATACGAAGTTGCGCGGGTCAGCTAGTATACAATAAAAGATCAAACATTATCGGGTTCAGTAGAATGTTTAACTAACAAGGAGTTTTAATTACCCGTATTATAACAGCACGAGTTGTCGTAAAATGCCCCGATTTGAATTGAACTTGTATTATTAGTTGCCAAATGTCAAGGCTAGCTGTATTGGACTATATTGTATTAATATACTAGCTCAACTCGGCCACGCTTCGCTGTGGCTTTTAAAGCCAAGAACACTCCCGGCCTTCCCGGAACATTCTGCTAAAGTTTCATCACAATCTGATCAATGGTTTCGGAACACATAGAGAACATACAGACAAACATTGTTTTTATTTATATAAGATTACTCTATTGACTCCACAGGGTATCTATATTATTCATAGGTACTATCATTTAATTTATTTTTATGTAATTTTCTTAATTTTAATCAAAACGTTTAACATCCAGTACATGTTTTTAGTTTTTTTTTTTTTATCTTTTATATAATTGGGGTTTTTATTCTTAAGAATACGTCAATCCCATCGTACCTTATACATGTACAGTAAACTTATTCTAAATACACAAAATTCTTAATAAATAATGTTTTCGAGGAATCGAGAGTTCCTATTGAATAAAGGTCACCAAAAGACATAGCTTCTTCGCAACCTCTGATTTCAAACAAACTAAGATGGATTGAACAAGTCCAACATCCAAGATTGAAACAGGATCACAATAATTATATAACTTCATGTAGTTAGGAATCTCGATGAACTTATTAAAATGCCTCCGACTGCATGAAATTATATAATTAAGTAGGGGATCTTGTGTCCATCTTTTTTGTGCAGGCGAGTTTTTATTTTTTTTTAATTCTTTTGAATAGTTGTAGGATGTAGATGTAACAACTAACTTTTATCACAGCTATTGTCAAATATTGAAAAATGAAACAAGAATGGTTGTTAACTAACTTTTTAGTATTACAGTCATAATCATGTTACACATTTTTGAAATGCTTTAGATGAGCCCTTTAATTTAATACCCATAATGAAGTATTCGAAACAATTTTCTTTTCACACCCCTTTATTTTGACATCTCACAGCCGCTATGTTTGTTTTTTTTAAACGTCACTTATCTAAGAACACTTGGGCGGTCAAGACGAATCTAACGACGTCTTGTATAAATCCGTTCAGTGGTTTGAGAGATATAAGGAAATAAAGAATATTACATACAAATACGCGCGAAAAACATAACCCTTCCTTACAATCGTGTAAAAAACAAAATCGCGATAAATTGCTACCATCATGTATATACATAATGGATGACCGGTTGTCATAAAACATAACCCGACGACTACGTTAATCTTCAGATATAGAAGCTTGGCCTTTTGTCTCTTTCCCTCTATGTACGAGTATATAGGTATCATAGACTTAGAATATACGATAGGTATCATAATGCCGTCTCATCGCACTATGTGAGCAAGTGAATAGAGTAAGTAGCTACACCAGGGTCCTTATTCATGATCTTTTTCGCTTTTCGCGCATGCGCCTTAATGCATTTGTGAGCACACCACCATTATGCCAAGATTTTAACAGTTCGCATGGACTTGCCGTGGACATGGAATTAGGACTCAGGGATGAATGGATAAACACGTACTCATATTATTTCTCGCTATACTCTTGTTTGTGCCAATATCCATTGTTTATAACTACAATCATCAAAATTAACTTTGTTTACTAAACAGATGTTTCCTACCTGATTCATAAAGGAGAGCAAAATGATAACATATTTTTTCAAATTTGATGAATTCGAACAAATATTTTCGTCATTCTCTTCCAAAGAGATCATCAAAATCTTGCTAATTTTGCTGTTTGAAGATTGTATACCCTATACCTACACAACATATCTACCCCAAAATAAAGTGTGTGGTCTAAAAAATGGCGATTTCAGCGACACGCGATACAATGGCAACTAAAGCTATAAGCCTATCAGCGAATGGCGATTGCAGCGACATGCGATACAATTGGAACAACCGCTGTCACAAGAATGGTTGTTCATTACAATGTCATAATGTTTTCTTATATTATATATATCACTTTTTTTGGTATGCGTAAAAAATGATAAAATTCCGTCAGCATCACGTGACTCTGATCGCAAATTCGTAAGACGGAGGAAGAGCAATAAAAACCGCTGCAATATCTAATGATATGGCGAAATTTACCTTCGTATTCTAATAAATACGAAAGTAAATTTCGCCACCCTCTGCAATGTTATCATAAGTCAGGTGGGAAATCGGGCGTTCCAGAAACCAGAAGACCCCATTTCGAGTCCGAGTAACGATTTTTTTTCCTTTTTTATATTTTAATTTATGATTTTGTTTTTTTGATTTGTGATTTATTAAATTTCATATTTTTTTATTATTATATTAGTAAGTTCTAAAAATATTATTCAAATTTCATCAGTATGTAATATAATGTTCATGTTTTCACTTCTGTCGGCACTTCCGGAGTGCAATCCGTTGTATTTTTTTCAGCTGTAGTTCAATGTATGGGGTTCTATTGCATCAAAAGGAGGTCCTAAATCCAATTGTATTATTGGGTAATACATATATTATAAGTATCTATTTACTTCATATTTCTCGAAATTGTTAAATAATGAGTCAAATAATTAATTAAATTATAGGGTATTTATCTTACTAAAATTAATACAAGTATTTACGAGTAGTAGTAAGCAGTATTGTGGATATTTACCGATCCTTGATTTTAACTACATTATTCTGTTACATGTTGTAGGTACACACACCGACAACGAAGTTGATTTATACAGGATAGCGCTGGTCATGTGCCATTTTGTCCGAAGGGCTGTCACCACATCTATGCTCATATAGTCATTAGTCTATCTATGAGTATCTTAATGAGAGTAGGTAATGTAGGTACGATTTCCATCAACTAGGCGTCGCAGGAGCGCATAGCGGAGCATCGCAGCAGCTGACCGCGTCCACCCGACGGATACAATCTGCTGGAAACCGGGCGAATGCAAGTGTGTGCTCGCGTATCCGTTAGTATACTCCCAGCAACTACTAGTGATGCTCTTATGTGTCACAGTCAGTTTCTACATACGGGTCCTTATACACGATCTTTTTTCCATATCCACGGCAAGCCCGCGCTTAGAAATGCATCACCGTGCGAGCGCGGCGGACATTTTTGAGCGGAGCGCGCATGCACCTTGATGCATTTCTAAGCACACCTCTCCATTTAACATTATGACGAGATTTTGACAGTTCCGCATGGGCTTGCCGTGGAAACAGAAAGAAGATCGTAAAGAAGACCTTATTTACATCAACAACACACGAAAATGTTGCTGGTCAAATCAATTACTATATTGCTCTGACAGTCTGACTGCTACTATAGGATCCGACCGGTTGCCGCGGCGTCGAGCGCAACCGACCAGCTGACGCGGCATGCGCGCGAATCTAACCAAGTTCCAAGAAGTATAAATTCCATGTAAAAATGAAACTTAAGTATTGTACAGAAGCCTGAATTTCCTTTAGCACAGTGTGAAATGCGCTGCGCTATTGGTAGAACCCGGTTGGTGGAAATCATAGATAAGGCGCTAATGCCTTTATAAAGCTTTAGGTACTCCTTGATAATATGACTTCTTTAATCACTTCTAGACTATTCACATCACACATGTAATACAATATCTAATAAAATATTATTGTAGCTATTAATAAAACGAAGTCCAAACAATGCTAAATGCTGAAAGAACACTGGTAAATAATTTGTAAAATCAGCTAATAAAGTTCCTAAAAGCGTTTTGTCCTAATATAGAATCTAGCGGCCTTTGTATACCTAAAGTATAGCAATGAAGTGCATTATTAGTAAACAGTGAATGACTAAGCGCTGATTTTAGCCTCATTCAGCGCTATACGTCATTATATGACGGGAAACCAAAGCAATTTTAACCTAGTTTCGAAAACATAGTCGATTTTTTAATCATTGACAAACAGGTGTAGGTACCTACCTACTTACCTATATACTAGAACTAGTGGCGGAGCTAGGATTTTGGTTTGAGCGCCATCTTACCCGCTGCAAATTTTAAAATAGTAATAACGAATTGAGAACCTCCCCTTCTTTTTAAGTCCGTTGAAAAGCACATAGGTATAGGGAAGAACTCAAATTTTGGAAGTATTTGCAGCACCCTCAATCCGCCTTTAGCTAGAATGATGGATAAAACGGTGAACTTACTTAAAATATTACTAGCTGACACGAGCAACTTCGTCTGCGTAAATTTCCCCGTTTTCGCAACATATTTCATCGCTGTTCCGCTCCTATTGGTCGTAACGTAATGTAATATAGCCTATAGCCTTCCTCGATAAATGAGCTATCCAACAATAAAATAATTATTCAATTCGGACCAGCAGTTCCTGCGATTATCGCCTTCAAACAAACTCTTAAACTTTATAATATTAGTATATGTATATTTACATTATAGCCACTACGACAATAATATAGTTCAACTTTATTTGAAAATTAAATATTCATTGCGGCTTTGCCGCGTTTGATTCTGTTTGAAATTTACAATAGCGGATAGCTTCGGCATAATTTTCGTCCTAATCGCTTCAGCTGTTTGTGCTATGCATCTACAGCCGTCATCCATTGTTACACAAATAAAAAAGCCTTTAAAATTATTGAATTTACCGATATTCTATTGTTTTCTTGATAACTAGTGGACATCCGTGACTTCGTACGCGTGGCCCGTTCCCTCGGGATGATATGTTATACATATAAACCTTCCTTTTGAATCAGTCTATCTATTGCTGAAAACTGCATTAAAATCCATTGCATAGTTTAAAAGATCTAAGCGCAGACAGCGGGTGCGACTATATTTTATACTATGTAAAGATTAATCATTGGTCAATGTGTCTTCGAGGAATGGTAAAATGTATTAGGATAATCCGTACGAACATACGAAAATTCTGGAATGATTCGGATCCCTGGTGCCACTAGTAAATATAGGTTACGAAAACGGCAAGGCCTACATTCAAATTGAACGTGCCACGTAAGATTTCCCAAAGGAGATCTACTGCTATCTAGGTGCGTGGGTGCTCGGATAATGACGGTTGATTTGAAACCATGACATCTATGTAGGAGTTATTTTCTATCAAACTAGGGCAATTATATTTATAGGCGATAAATTACCGATTATTAGAACTAGGAATTTTTGGTGAAATATATGCAATCATAAAAAACAGGCAAGATCATATCGGACAATGCTCAGTGTAGGGTTCCGCAGCCGTTATTTATACATATACTAGCTGTCCCGCGCAACTTCGTATGCGTAATTTTTTCCCGTTTTTGTAACATTTCTCGTCGCTGTTCCGCTCCTATTAGTCGTAGCGCGATGTTATATAGCCTATAGCCTTCCTCGATAAATGGGCTATCCAACAAAAAAAGATTTTTTCAAATCGGACCAGTAGATCCTGAGATTAGCGCGTTTAAACAAACAAACAAACAAACAAACTCTTCCGCTTTATAATATTAGTATAGATAATCCCTTGTTCTGACTGATTGACTGACTGACTGACTGATTCATTAACGCAGAGCCTCAACCGCTACAGGTACAAACCTAACATTTTGGCAATTGATGCCTTTTATGATGTAGGCATCGACCGAAAAAGGTTTTCTAGAAACTCGTCCCGTAAACTTGCAAACCTTATTTTACCCCCTGTAAAATAGGGTTTGCAAGTTTGTATGAAACTTCGTCAGTTTTGAAGTCAGATGGGTGAAATTTTGTATTTAGCTTTTTCGTTTCAAAATAAAGAGATTGAGAAAACGACCCCAAAGGGGGTAAACTAGGGGTTGCAAGTATGTGTGAAACTCCGTCGCAAGATAGTATGAAACTCCATCAATTTTAAAGTTAGGTCTGTGAAATTTCAAACTAAGATTTTTGGTATAAATTAAAGAAAACGTGTCAGCTTTTTTTAAAAATCAACCCCTAAAGGGGTAAAATAGGGGTTGCAAGTTTGTATGAAACTCCGTCATTTTTAAAGTTAGATCGGATTGGAAAATCAACACCTAAGAGGCTATACTAGGGGTTGCAAGGTTTTGTAAAACTCTGTCGCAAGATAGTACGAAACTCCGTCAGTCTGCGAAATTTCGCACTTTTTTCGCACACTGAGACACGTGTTTGAGCGTTTTTGGAAAATCAACAGAGAGTAAAATAGGGGTTGCAAGTAGATATAAGAAACTCTGTAAGTTTTGAAATGAGATCTGTGAAATTTTGTATTTGACTTTTCCTTTAAAAAAAGCAAACGCGTGTTTCACCGTTTCTAGAAATTCAAACTCTAAAGGGATTAAATAGACGTTGCAAGTTTGTATGAAGCTTAATTAGTTTTAGTATTAGATTTATTCGTTTAAAATAAAGAAACACGTGTTTCAGCGTTTTGATTAAAATCAACTCATAACTGAGACATCCACGCAGGCGAAGCCGCGGGCGACAGCTATTACAAATAAATGCACTAGGATTTGAATAATCGCCTCAGCAGAAAAGTGTATGTTCATGGCACTTACGCCCTTATGTTGAAAATCGCAGTAGGTAATAATCCGTATATCGATCTTGTAAAAATAAAAAGTTTAAAGTATGTATTAAGCAGTACCTTGGTAATTTTACTTATATTTTTGGTCACACGGTTCAAAGTATATGTGACATAATTTATGCAACTTTCGGAGCGATTATTTCCAAATAAAATCACATATTCAAAAAAGTTTATTGCAAACCTTAGAATGATTTTAAAAAACCCGTCGAACGATGTACCTACCACACGTTGATATGTGTCGAAAAAAATATTTTTCAGCTCCTGTTAGGTATATTTAACTACTAGCTGTCCCGCGCAACTTCGTATGCGTAAATTTTCCCCGTTTTTGCAACATTTCACGTCGCTACTCCGCTCCTATCAGTCGTGGTGCGATGTTATATAGCCTATAGCCTTCCTCGGTAAATGGGCTATCCAACAAAAAAAGATTTTTTTAAATCGGACCTGTAGTTCCTGAGATTAGCGCGTTTAAACAAACAAACAAACAAACAAAGCAAACAAACAAACTCTTTCGCTTTATAATATTATTATAGATCAAATCAAGTATCGGCTTCTACAAGACACCAAATTTCATTAATATTCATTTATATTTTAGATTATTATCTTATTAACACAATAATATTTCATATTATTGACATATGGACTAACAGACAGACTGACATGATGAAACTATAAATGTTCCGTGTTTGCTATTTTGGCTACGGAACCCTAAAATAGTGTTATTCTTCTTAGGCTACGGTTACTATGCATGCAAATTCATCCGCGTTTGTTTTTCCGACTAATTCAGTGGTCCGAACAACAAACGCCTGTATCACGCAAATTTTCGCCAGAACTCGCATTCATAGTAACTGTAGTCTTTTTTTTTCAGATGATGGCAATCTTGGTCCGGTATTTTTCAGATATTGCACAAACACTCAATTCTAGCAATTTTCCTTATTTCGGGTATTTTAATGCGGGACTATGAATTTATTTTTGAATAATAAGCAGCTCAGTTTGCGACCATTTTCTCAATGATATGCGTCCATTCATTTACCTACTTACTATTTATATATAAGACTTATGATTATTTCAGTTAAACCATAAAAACGTTACACGTTCAAAGAAGTTTGAATAACGAATCATAATTCACTGCATAAAATACTTCTTGATTTGAAATTTAAACTTATTCATGTAGTTATCTGTCAGTAACACAAAAAAAAATTAATGAAAAAGTTTTTATAATTTCAGTGGCCTTGGAACGAATTATTGTACCTAGAAATTCGAGTTATTTATAATTCAAGGAATTACCTACATTGATGGTGCTGTACTGATGATGTTTACTAACAAAGCATGAATTCGCATTAGCAAAAGTATCCATTTATGAAATGAATAAAGTAGAAGGAAAATCACTTTCCTCAAAGCACATTTTTTAATGTTTATCCTTATCATCATTTTGTAACTGTATTAAAACACAGCATGTTATTTAGTCGTTTCTGGAAATCATACGGTGTTTTCAGGTGCTGTGGTCCATTTTCTTTGATAAATGATTTATGGAAATTCTGTAAGACCTACTAGAATCACATCAGAGAGCCGTAACGGGATCGTAATGGCGAACTATTTATTCTGTTAGCGGTTCTCTCCCTAGCTCGGCGACGTTCTATTTTTGAAATATGGATTTGAATTTCGAATGGATACGCGGCGACCGTTTTTTGTGCTAAATATGTAGTGGCCAGTATAACTGAATCGAGATATGTTTTCTTTGTATTATTTAGTAGATGTTAAACAGTTATCGTTCTGTTATATTTCATGTACAGTAGGATTTTATCATTTTACAAAGTATATTTGTTTATAACAAGGCTACTTATTCTAATGTTTTCAGACTGTTGCGTAATATGCTTACGTATATTTGTAAACAGATGTAAGAACTGAATTTAATAAAATTAACGCTCCCATTTCTCTTTTCAAATTGCCAGTCATTTATAATTTCCACGAAATATTTTTAAGGTTTTTTATAAAAAATATATATTTTAATAATTTTATGGCAGTAGTCGTTTCGCGCTTTTGGTTCCAATTACAATTCGTTGTAATTGCGCGGAACTCATTTTGGACAATGTCCAATAGTTTTGAATAATAGTTCAACAGAAATTATATCTGATACGGACAGTCAGTCCTAGTTTCTGGCGCATTAATAATGTGTGTTAAAAGAGGTTGACAAGTTTGTTAAAAAGTATTTAGATAATTTATAGGCAATAAAATTCAAACAGCTTAACATCGGGAAATGCATTTTGTTTTAATCACATCGCAAATATATTCGCGTTAAAAATATTTTACCATAAATGCCATCGTAAAAAACGTAACGTAAAATATGCAATACGGAAATTAAAGCCAAACGTGTTGTTTTTTTTATTTAGTCGTTTCGGGTTAGGAAGGTACATATTTTAATTATTTTTTTATCAAAATATATAAAATAATGTTACCTACTAAGACGGTAAGCGAACCATCTATAATAAACCTAGAACTTCAACTAAAAATATAAGACAAGCTGTAATTTAAGTTTTTTTTTTAATATTGATCGGTCATAAACTGTAACACCGGCTTCACTCGTTGGCTCCAGAAGTTGGCCAGAATGTCGATCCCAACGCCACTCGTCCACGTGTGGATTTAAAAAATAGTATTGGCGCCAACGTTGGTACGGGCGTTATTGCCGGCGTAATGAACACATCCTTTGTAAAGAAATCAAGTTGTATTTAGAACGAAACAACCCGAACGCCCAATACGAAACAGTTTCACGGACTTTTCGAATTTAGAATTGTAGAGCGGCGCCATGTTTGCTTGAAAATTCCATATTTGAATTTCTATTCACCGTTAACTGTACACAGATGCAATTTTTGGTCGACTTACATAATACGATCTAGTGTTTTCTTTGAACCTTTATGAATTAAATATGAATTAGGTACTTAAGATGAATCGAAAACATTGCACTTTTGAAAGTTAGATTTAAAACGTTTACTGTTGTTAATATATGGACTAGAAAGACGAAATAAAAGCCGATGTAAAATAATGTATTTCACTGAACTCGTTCCTATTTCCTACATTTAAATTGTGTTATTCGGTATGGTGGCAATAACCGCTTTTTTTGTGCGAACAACTGCGTAATAACTTGTAGTCAATTTACCTGTATTCAAGAAAGAAAGAAAAAGAAAAGAAGCATTTATTTGTCCTTGTCATTTACGACTGCCTCTGAGACCCGGTGGAACTGTATCCGACTGCTACGCAAGAGGTCGTGGGTTCGATTCCCACACGGTACACAACTTTGTGTTATCCACAAATTGTTGTCACGAGTCTGGATGTACTTTGGTTCGTGACTTGTATGTTTGTAAAGTCCCCCGCAACACAGGGCTTGCAACATAATGCCGAAGTCGTATTTAAAAAAAAACATACTAGGAGGGATCAGTAGGTAGGTTAAATATCGTATCGTATATACATATATTCGTTATGAAACGAAATCTTTCGAATAAAATTAGAATGATTTTAGCGTTTATTAGTAAACAGAGTCATTGAGTAAGTATAGGTAGTACGTATGGGTAGTAATTGGGTAGTTCGCCGATACTACCTAATTTCCATGGCATGACATTTAGTTCTGCACCATTGACGTAGAGACTAGGACTGCGCCATAACCTCACGAATTAGACCACTCTCTAGAAAGAGACAACGCTACTTTGTGGACAATAGCTGTCAAAGGCCGCACGATTTTGTTCTCTCTGTTTTGTTCTAATGTCTAGATTCCTAAACCGCCATCTAAAATTGAAGCAAAGAACTGTAAAAAAGTACGGTCAAATGGACGTACTTTTTGAGACGTTTTTGAGGAGGACGTTTTCAACGAGAGTCAAACGTCAAAAATAGTAGCTTCATTTTATTATAGGCTTACTGAGGGAATACTCCATCTAGACATTATATAATCAAAGGCATCAATATTTACTTTTTAATTGGAAGGGATAGCGCAGTCCTGGTCTATACGTCAATGTTCTGCACTACGAGGCCATTCAGAAAGTTTTGCGAATAAAAGTTTTTATGTAATAAGCACTGGCCACTTGTAATTATTTTGAAAGATTTGGTTATATTTTAAAGTAAAAATACCATTGTTCGAATTTCGAATTTCGCTCCATATTTTTTCGAGAGCCAAGTTAAATGATCGTGTCTCATTTAAAAATGGATCTGCATGGAGAACATTGTCGTTTGATGATGTTCTACGATTTTAAATGTGGCCCAAAGCCTGATGAGTCAAAGGCTTTAATGGATAAAGGACGCTACTAGCGTTGGGCGAGTTCAAGCGCGGTCGCCTAACTTTGGGGTATGAACAAAGGAGTTGTCGTCCTACGACGGCTGTCACGGAAGTAAGTGTGCTGGCAGTAAAAAAAATAATTCAAGAAAACAGGCGAATTACTTACGAAGCGCACCTTCGCGTGAGGAGGATATTTTCGCGTTGGGTGCCGCACAACCTCACCGAAATTCAGACGCTGGCCCGTGTGAAGTGGTGCCGTGATATGATTCAAATTTTGAAGCAAGCTCGTCTCGGCGCGTTTACGACATTATGACAGGTGACAAATCCAGGATTTATCAATACGATCCGGAACCAAAGCGTTTTTCGACAGGTTGGCTGTTTCAGCTAAACTGACAACTGACTCTTTGGATGAACCAACGCCTACGAAAGTGAAGCGATCGAGAAGCGCAGTGAAAATTTTGATCGCTAGCTCCTTCACTTTGACGGGGTATCTGGGTTTCAATTCCATTACGAGACCAAAGCAGCATCAACGCCGAATGGTATACCACAAAATGCCTGCCAGAAGTTTTGTCTGCAATGAGCAACAAGCGACCGAACACCGGGCTCTGGGGTACTGCTTCACCATGACAACGCGCCCGCCCACTCAGCGCTTAAAACGAGGGGCTTCCTGGACACCAGACTAGTCAAACCCTCCATACAGTCCTGATCTGGTACCATATGACTTCTTTTTGTTCAATAAAAGAAAATCAGCTTAGTGGGGTACAGTTTTATTGCCGTAAGACTCGTTATAGCGTTGGAGAAGGCGGTGGAGGAGGTGCCTGCGGCGGACTGGAAAAAATATTCAAACTTTGAATAGAGGCTAGTGGAGAGTTCTTTGAAAAGATTTAATTAAAATATTTTATCCATAGAAGATGTTTTTTTTTAGCTTCTCAAAACTTTCTGACTGTCCCACGTATAGTCGGCACTAGTGTTTGTTGATGGCTTTTGTTTGGAAGCCCTCTGTGGGAGTGTCACAGAGGGTTGTCAAAAAAAAGATATCAAAATCAGTATCGGAGAATTATCCAAGTAATAAACTAAAATACCAATGGTTTATTAACATCTCCAAACGACTCAAATATAACACAACAAAGTAATAATAATCAAAATTTAAAGTTAGTTCAGGGCACAAGAGATATAGTAAGCATAATGGAAGGATTAAACGAACTTGGACGAAAAACGAATATAATGTAAGTATACCTATATACAAGAAACTATAGCAACAATAAATACTTTATATGTATATACCTATACTAATATTAAAAAGCTGAAAAGTTTGTTTGTTTGAACGCGATAATCTCAGGCACTAAGTATTAGTTCGATTTAAAAAAATATTTTAGTGTTGGATAGACGTACAACTAATATACCTAGGAGCTGAGCATCAATTAAAAATGTTCCAAAAATGGAGAAAAATGACACAGACCAAGTTGCGCGGTACAGCTAGTTTTTTAGGTACTCTCTCTCTCTTGTACAAGTAGGTAGGGTAAGTATACCCATTGCAGTTTGTCGAGTGAATTCAAAATCATCCTGAAACGGTTCCACAACGCCCATACTCGTCTGTTAACCTCATGTTAACAGACGACCAGACGAGTATGGGCGTTTTGGAACCATCACGAGAAAAGCAGCGTTCTAAAAATACCTCAAAACATCTATGGGATTACAATTCAAAAATACACAGAACAACAAAGCATTCAAAAATATAACAGATTATTATGTTCGTTACCAAACAAGTAAAGTTACACGTGCCGACTCGTGTACAAACGCAAAGACCTCTACGCCTACACTTGCTTTAGAAAAAATAAATTCTCATATTTATTTACTCATCATTCTTTTGATAAATGAGGAAACGTTATGAAACTAAGTATCGTTAATTTTATCTGTGGGTGGTAAGGACAATTGGAATTACTTCAAATTACTCAAACGAGGAAAGAGTTCATAACGAATGATAAAATATCTTAAGTAATGGCTGTTCGAAAGGTCACCACGTGTACATGGAAAAAAGAGACGGATACGCAGTATTTTATTTTTTGACGTGATAACGTCTTAAATATCGATGACCAGGTGCACCTACGCAAAGTGTCTAAAAAAGTCACGTTATTGATTGATTGCTACGCAATAGCGAATGGCGATTGCAGCGATATGGCATGCGATACAATTGTAAATTGTAACTAACGTTATTGATTGGTTGCTAAGCAACGCGAATGACGATATGTCATCAATGTTTTTTTATGACGTAATCACATAAAGTTACGTATCACGTAAACCGACATTTTTTTTTCTCTTTTCGTTCTTTTGGGAAAACCTAGGAGGAATATGGCTGACACATTCTGTGCTTTCGCAAAAAAAATGTGACTAAGAATGCGACTGTGACTAAGCCACTAGGCTAGATTGTAAAATAAAAGTTTAAAAAAAATATAAAAATGGCGGCAAACTGAGATGTCATCATTTTCACAGCTCAGATATTACATGAAAGAAAATACACGAAATACCTGCAAAATCCGTAGAATCCTTGTGTCTTTCATTAATTTACTTGGCACTAGTAGAAATTGGCTGGAAAATTGAGATTGCCATTAAATAAACTCAAACATAAGAAGAAGAATATCGTTAACCGTCGTCTCTAGCTAATTGTTTGTGGTATGATGAGTGACAGTTTTAACGCCGCCGCTCCGTCGAGGTTTTTTCTACGGAATGCTAAACAAGGGCGCGTTGGCGCTCCCCAAATTGCAAAAAGGTAGGTACACAGTACATATTTAATTGGCCGGTGTTTAGTCAATGGTACCACCTAAGACCCCCCCACCCTCCTCTGCCGATAAATGATCCCGGTACGCCCAGCTGCTGAATATCAATCATGAAGTTGTTCGCGAAACACATACATTGCTTGTTGCTACTGGCCGTCCGACGGGGTCGTCTAGCATGTTGGACTACTACGATGATTTAAATAAAATTGGAAAATTACCCAACGTTTGAGGTAAACCTAGGTAGGATTTTGCTTCAAGTTTGGGAAAGATGCTACTTACCATAGCGACAACCAATAGGAAACCAAGCAGACAAAGCCGAGGGGTACAGTTTGTTGTGTTGTGTGAAATTTTGTGGCTGCTAAAATGTTCTCGGTCGAATTACTCATTTTACTAAATCGGGCAATCACCTGCCGACGGTTCAATAATATTTTTTTCATGCCTGTAATCTTTAAACAATAGTGTGATCATGATTCTTCTTCACCGGGCTGTGACAGCTTTAGCCAAACAATTTTATAATTACCATATTTTTTAATTTATCCCAAAGCTAAAAATAGAAGTATATTTTTAAGTAAAGATAATCCAAACTAGTAAATCCTTACTAAACTCTGTCTGTCTGTCTGTAATGATTTCACGCTTATTGTTAAGCGTGAAATCATAACTTAAGTATGAAGATAGTTCGAGGCCCGGGGAAGGCACAGGATTGTATTTTTTAAAGACGACTCCCGCAGTAGGGTACCTACAAGCCCTGTGTCGCGGGGGATTTTACAAACATTTTATTCACAGACTCGAAGTACACCCAGACTCGGAACAACAATTTGTGGATCACAAAGAAATGTATTCCGTCTGGGAATTGAACAAACGACCTCTTGCGTAGCTTTCGGCTACACTCCCACCGCACCACCGAGGCAGTAGGTATACCGACACATAATCCATACTAATATTATAAATGCGAAAGTAACTCTGTCTGTCTGTCTGTCTGTCTGTTACGCTTTCACGCTCAAACTACTGAACCGATTTAGATGAAATTTGGTATGGAGATAGTTTGAGTCCCGGGGAAGGACATAGGATAGTTTTTATCGCGATAACCGACATCCACGCGGGCGGAGCCGCGGGCGAAAGCTAGTTACCAATATAATTACAATTAAGTATAATAACTATAATTATTAATAATATAGTTAAAATATTAATATAGTAATTATTATTATTTAAATATAATTATAATTAAGTGTAATAACTATAATTATTAATGATATAGTTAAAATATTAATATAATAATTATTATTATTTAAATATAATTTTAATCACACTAATATTATAAAGGCGAAAGTTTGTGAGTATGTGAGTAATTTAAAAAAAAACTTTTTTAAAAACTAAAAAAAAATAATTTTTAATTGCTTTTTTTAAATTTAAAAAAAAACAATTATTTTTAAAGAAAAAAAAGTTCAAACATTGTTTTTTTATAATTAAAAAAAAACACTTAAAAATATATATATATTTTTTTAATTGCTTAAGTTGATAAAAATACTATGCAATAGCTTTACCGCGGCAGTCCCCGAGTGCCACACATTTTTTTTGTTATTTAACAATCGAACTAAGTAGCCGCTTATAAAGGGTCTTTCAACAAAGACGGGTCGATGTTAAAATTGAATAAAACTAGATGTGTGTGAGATATTAACGAAATTTATTTTTTATTTGAAAGGCCCGTTTATGCCATTATGCATGAAATATGACATCGTTCAAATGTCCGCCGCGGCTTCGCATGGTGGCACAAATCCGAGAGGTCCAATTTTTAATGACTTTAATGACCGCCAGACCAAAATCCGCACCAAACAGTTACTTTTTGTGGATGCATTGCTATCTGGTGAACCTCATGTGGGTTGTGGTCATCCCATATACGGCAATTTTGCTTATTAACAAAACCATTCATCCAAAAATGTGCCTCGTCGCTAAAGATTATTTTTTGGCCAAAATCGGGGTCCTCTTCCAAGCGTTCCGACGCCCATTCAGCGAACACACGGCGTTGTCTATGGTCATTAACTTTGAGCTCCTGGGTCAGTTGGATCTTGTATGGATGCAGACCCAAGTCCCGACGCAAAATTCTCCAAGTTGAAGTCTGCGAAAGGCCGAGTTCTTGTGCACGGCGAGAAATCGACTGCTTCGGAGTCTCCTGAACACTCTCACGTACAGCGGCGATGTTCTCGGCCGATCTGGCGTTCCTTTGACGTAAAGGTGTTGGTTGGTTGTTTACCGAACCGGTCGTCTCGAATTTAGTCACCAATCGTTGGAGAGTAGACTTTGAAGGGCCACCGCGTCTGCCGTAAAATGGGCGCAACGCGCGCAACGTTTTCACTAACGAACACTCATTTTGATAATAAAGTTTTATCATTTGCACATGCTGCTCAACCGTGTAACTTGCCATGGTGATTTGGCATCAGTGACTGAATAAGAAAAAACAGATTTGACAGATGCCGCCAAATCAAAATGGCCGCCACAGATTATTAATATCGACCCGCTCTATTTGAAAGACCCTTTACAAGACAGTTAAACTTCAAAGGTACCTACTCCAAATTTCATTCTTAAACATTGTGTAATTTTAGAGTAAAATGCCTATGACATACGGACAGACAGATAGATAGATAGACGGACATGACGAAACTATAAGGATTCCTGCAAGGATTTTTGCCAATTTGTACGGAACCCTAAAAAAATAAGCATTTTCAAACGATGAAAAGATTAGTTAGCACTGATTGTTTAAATAATTTACTCAATAGCAGCCATCGAGAATGAATAAATCTCGTGTCAAATTCCACGTGTATCGTCTCAAGGTTTAGGTGCGATCATCCCAGCTGGTCGCCGCCCGTGGAACGAAAATAAATCCAGTATCGTAATAATCTCGATATTTGCACGTGCCATATTAGTTTATATGTATGATATTGTAAGTATTTTTGTTGGTTTATGTTTCAGTGTTGAGAACACTCATTTTAGGTTGTGATCGAGACAATGGCGACCAACTGAACTGATATCCTTTCACACAGATTGTTGTAAATGTGTGTTAAAATACACACACAGTCTGTAATAAATTGAATAGTTTAGTTTATTGATTGGGGTTTTTTTTAAACGACGTCTTCTAAAAATGAAACCTAGGCCCAAAACCCAAATAAATACCCAAAACCACCTGCATACTAAATTTCATGAAAATTGTTAGAGCCATTGCCCAGATTATACATATGTATATACATATAAGAAGACGAGCAAATCTTTATATATATGTACATTATATAAATATATACGCGCGGATTTTCTTTTTGCCACCCACTTAAGATTATTATATAACCAAGAAAAAAAAAATTAATACCTAAGTACCTACTTATGTATAAATAATCACGTTGAGATTCATATCATCACAATGAACATTGTTTACACATGTCATGAATTTCTAAGTATTGTTCATCAACTTGTTGCTGTATAAATTACAAAAAACACAAAATTTACACCTGTTTTAAAACAAGTGTCAGAAAAATCTAAGAAAAACACAAATGAGTAGTTCTTTAACAATGTAATGTCTGGTTAGTATAAACTTTTTGTAAACAGAGAGGTGTATAAAAATAAAAAGTAGGAACTAATCCTACTTAGATAATAAATTAGGTAAATATATTTACATGGGAATACTAATATAACTTGTAGTAAGTAAGTATCTATACCTAACGGACCGATATTAGGTCGGAACATAAATAGAAAGGTGTGATCTAATTCATGGTTTGTTATCAACCTACACAATACGTCTACTTACTGGGTGAATAAACCTAATATATCAAAATCTGAGTACCCTAAAATTTAATTTATTATTTTTCATTCGTTTATTTATAAAATAAATTGTTACCAATTACCAAAAGTATGGTTTCAAAAGTTATTTGTCATATTAATACATTCAGATTTTACGCAAATGTTATGGCATACCTGCTTACGGCAAAACGCTTTAACTAACTTTGCAATCATCAGTGTCTTTTTATGAAACGTCAAAACGATGCGCCCCGTACGGCACAGTTAAAGTTTATATGAAGAAGGAGCACAGAAATACGAAATAATAATGCGTTAGAATTAAAATACACATTTTATTCGATCATAACGTACACGTCGTCGTAGACAGACTATGTAGGTTTATATTCAAAGCATTTTAGTCTGAGATTCCACCTGCATTATTAGACGCCATCCGTAATAGTTATAGGTTTTTAATTCATTACTAACTATAGATAGGTATACCTACATAATATACATGTTTTTTTTTTCTCAAATATCAAACTTTAATTCTTTAACTAAACTAAATTACATCTATTGTATTATTAAAATACAATATATACAAGATATTTACAAAAAAAAAATAGAAAAGTGAGGATACAAAACCGTTTAGGCGTCAAAGAATTCCTCCCCATCGATGTCAACTGGTAATGTTCCCAGAAGGCTGGCAACATTGCCACGTTGGATGGCAATGCTAATTGCTTTGTGCAAAGAATAGGCCAGCCTTCTGGTCCCGGGAAGCACTAATGAGGCGTCGAGAGATTTCCTTAAAAAGGTGGCGCGCACTTGGGCCCCACGGCCCCAGCGTCTCAACCCCAAACGGCTCAAATATATAGTCTCCAACCAGATTACTATATTTGCGCCGTTTGAGATTCTCAGCAGATGCAGCAGCAGCGCAAGCGCAGCTTGCTGTGCTTGGAAGGTGGGTAGGTGCTAAGGTATCAACGCAAGTTGCATCGCATACCAAAGGCCTACCCACCCTCCACGGCAACAATGACATACCGTCCGGCCTCTTGCCGTCGCCGCGTGTCAAACCGTTGGGTTCAACAACAGCTGACACACCAGCGGAGACAAGTGCCCGACGGATGATGTCATTGATGCTTGCATGGCGGGGTATACGACCCGCGCTCCTGCCGCATGACAGGCCATGGTGTCCAAGACTGCACACGGCTTCTCCACAGTGATCGATGCGGAGAAACACACCGAGCACCCAAACGAAGGCAGGCAGCGATTCGCAATGTGAGTGCCTCCATTGGACGATGGAAGAGCCTGCAACCAGATGCCCGATTCCCATTCGCCCACAGCCAGTAGGCGGGCTCGCTCTGCAGCATTTGAAGATGTGTCTATAAGGTGTTGTCTTATCTTGCTGCATAGCGTCCGATCCCACTGCCTCTGGGAGGACAGGTTGGAGGGCATAACAATACTTGGGCAAGTCATTTTCCAAGCGTTCATGGCCTCAGACTTGCACCTCACTTCGGAATCAACTAGTGTAGGATTTAAAATTTTCCTGGTTAATTCTTCAGTGTTGTGAAGTGAAGACAAGAACGCCGGTGAGCTTACGTCTGAAATTTTGCGAACGCCAAGGCCGCCCATGCGAACAGGTAAGGACGCCTGTAGCCACGCTCGATCTTCTAAATCAATTTTTAAAATTTTGTACAATGTATTTTGAAGAATTTTACAAAATTCTTCAAAATACATTGTACAAAATTTGTAAAAGTGCCAAATGTTTAAAAAGTTGCGTGGATCTTAACGCGTGTGTTAATTTTGGGACGAAAAGGCAATATTGAATTATAGTAAAAGCCGAGTGTATATTAATTTGGAGTAATCTGTCTGAAACTTCACAAAAAAATTGTATTTTCTCCTCTATGAAAGAGTCATAGGCATCTTTTAGAACCGGGGACCCAAGCAGGCGAAAAGAATCATTTTCAAGAAGTTTTAAATTTGGTACCAAAGAATTAAATTTAGAAAACGCCTAAAGTTCATTAATGTTGTCATTTAGGTAAATTTCACATTTACTGCAATTTAGTTTTAAACCAACACCTTGAAATGTATGTTTTAGAATAGCCAAATCATTATATGTATACGGCGCCCACATCTCCCCCTAGAGCCCCATCGTCTAGGTACCAAATGTTAAATTTTGAATTTAGCTGCCGAATAATAGGATGGATTGCTAAACTAAAAATGACTGGCCCAAGGGGGTCACCTTATTGGCATCCTACTGCTGAATCCAAAAGATTGTCCTTATAGATTAATTTAGACGGGTGTCTGTAACACTGCCTAAGGTAACTGTAAATTTTGGGTGTTTCTAATTTTGCCTGTGCCAACAAAGTATCCCTGTTGACTGAGTTGAAGGCATTCTTTACGTCAACCTTAAGGATAACGTCTGCTTTACCCGAGCCAAGATACGTGGACAGAGCATGTATGGCAGCCTCACAGCCCCTTCTTGAACCGAAACCAAGTTGTTGGGGCTGGAATTTATGAGCTAGTTCGTCACAATAATAGTGGCAGCATATTTTGGCTGCCAAACGCCGGTAGGTGCTTCCTACGGCAATGGGACGAATGCCACCATCGCTCTTGCGAAGGGCACATAAATTGGCCCCATACAAGATGTCAATGATGCCATTATCAACATTGCCGGAGAGCATGAGGTTAATTAAAGCCGTCAACTCCTTCAAGAGTGTGCCGCCAGCTTCCCCAGCACTGGAACTTAAAAGGTCTTTTAGATGCTGTGGGTTCAAGCCATCGATTCCGCCGGCAAAACCACTTCGAAAGGAGTTAACAGCGGTCAACACGTCGTTGGCAGTGACACTAAGGCAATCTGCATCAGTGTCAGGTGGGTCGGGGAAGGCAAGGTCATCCCTTGGCGCTGGAAGTTTGCTCTGCAGGTCCGCAAGCGTGTCAGTAGAGCAAGGCGCCACCACGTCACTACTAAACAAAAGTCTAGCCGCTCCCCTAATGTCGCCTTCCCTTAATTTAGATTCTATGTAATGAAATTTGGAATTATTATGGAAAGTAACAAACTGGGGCACAAAAGATGGAGATGAAATATGGCAATTTTCCTTGATTTGTGAGGTGAGTGATTTTTTGGTGGTATGATCATTATATCTGGCATGTAAAATCCGGTAAGGGAAGGTTAACAATTGTTCCCAAGCTCTCTGAGAGTTCTCCCGTAGTACAAGACCTATGCCGTGGGACAGATTTTGTGCCACTGCAGGTCTTGCACCACGGGGGATCCTCTTTAAAACGGGAACAGATTTTTTTAATTTGGATAACATTTGCCAAAACGTAGTATTTTGAGTAGAGGTACTTTGGCTAGGACCTGGGCTCGAAAGTACATTTTGGGATTTGTGCACTTTACCAAAATGTACTTTCAAGCCCGGTTTGCCTTTAAAATATCGAGTTTGGGGACAATTAGGGCAATGCACTAGCGACGTCCTAGGTTGACTCACATCTGCATCACTACCGCTCACGTTTTGCGACATAAAAAATACACTTACACTGTATATACACGTACAGGAACACTATTTTAAGTAAATTATAAAAAACGATATATTATAAACAACTCTTCAAATTATATACATGTACAGTTGGATCAACGTAACTTGACCGTATTGAAGTTAGGTTCTTATCATTTTCAGACAGGTCATAGAGATGCGACCCTAAAATTACTTACGAAAATTTTATTTAACAATATAAAAATACTATATATATGAGTTCATAAAAGTTTAAATATAGAGCTTTTACAATAAATACTAAAGAAAGTTGGAAAAACAATTTCTTTATGAAAAAAATCACAAAAAACATGACTCAGTAATACTAATTATGACAATGTAATGCGTAATCGCATCTCCAAATCTCTTGGTTTAGTTACCGCACCCGCCCCCCGCTTCCTGTCACCATTTACTACAAAAAATGCATCGGCGCAACCACTTTTCGCCAACTTCAATCCGGTCAAGTTACGTTGATACTACTGCCTCTGTGGCACGGTGGGAGTGTGTCCGACTGCTACGCAAGAGGGTTCGATTCCCACGCGGGACATCACTTTGTGTGATCCACAAATTGTTGGTCCGAGTCTGGGTGTACTTTGTGACCGTAACATGTACGTTTGTTAAGTCCCCCGCGACACAGGGCTTGTAACCAACTGCGAGTGTCGTCATTTAAAAAAAAAAAGTAGGTACAAAAGAAGATCTCAATCACACTAATTATGTAACCTTTTGAACATGAAATAAAGATTTTATTATGTGTTATATTTATCTAAATGATAGTGAAAACAGCGTCAAACATCTTAACGTTGCACGTTGCCATGTATGCAGGGGTGGATCCAGGATTTGATTTTAGGGGAGCACGTGCTCCCGTGCCCCCCCCCCCCCTGGATCCGCCTATGCATGTACATATTCGTATAGTAAAATTTGTTAAAACCAACCCAAAGTTATTTATAACGGCAAAGGAAACTTCCTAGAAATACAAGAAATTCTAACAGATTAATTCTAGAGTCAAAACCAAGAATGTGAGATGTTTAAAAAAAAAAAACAAATTAAGCAGCTTCCTCTAAAGCATTGGCTTCTGGATAAATATTAGATATTATACTATACGAAATGCTTTCTATACACCTAGTAGGTACAGTGTTGACTCTTCATGACGTTGTATAAAATATTAGGATTATCTTTGACATTATAGTATGTTTGTATTACTTTAGCTATAAGATACTAGTAGATAATATCATGTTTAAGTAACTGTATTTTCTTTTAATTATCAAAAACGTTCACATGCAATTTGTGCCAAAATAGAAGGACCATGTCTCAATCACACGATTTAATGTACTGCCTTATAAGTGAAATAAATATCATTATAAAAATCCATTACCAACGCAGGCGCAGATCGACCGTAGTGGGCACGGTGGGCATACCCCTATCTCTAATTGGTTGATTATTATTTGTCCAAAATTAAAAATAAATAACTAAAATTAACCATACGTGAACTGAAACGTACTACCTACCTACTTAAGTAAAATATGTTTCAAGTTGAAGTTAAATAATATTCAAAATTTTCGGCTACCGTGCCTACAACTTCTACTACTACTTGAGGGCTGGATCCGAGGCTGTACCTACGTAGTTTAGAAGATCTAAGCTTTACATACGGACAGAACTATTTGTTTGACTTACTTTAAAAACAACATAATCTTTAATCTATACTAATATATAAAGCGGAAGAGTTTGTTTGTTTGTTTAAACGCGCTAATCTCAGAAACTACTGGTCCGATTTGAAAAAATCTTTTTTTGTTGTATAGCCCATTTATTGAGGAAGGCTATATGCTCTATAACATCGCGCTAAGACTAATAGGAGCGGAGCAGCGATGAGAAATGTTGCAAAAACGGAAAAAAATTACGCATACGAAGTTGCGCGGGACAGCTAGTAATATTATAAAGCTGAAGAGTTTGTTTGTTTGAACGCGATAATCTCAGAAAATACTGGTCCGAATTAAAAACAATATTTTACTCTTGGATAGCACATTTATCGCGGAAGGCTATAGGGTATATAACATCACGCTACGACGAGCGAAGCAGCAATGAAAAATGTTACAAAAACATAATATAATTTAATTAATGCAATCTCCTTTTATTATAAATAAATTCGCCGCTACGTTCACGAGTAGAACTTAACACAACAATTATTTTAATATTTTTTATTTACTTAATCATTATTTGGATTTAAATTTAAATTTATTATTAATATGTTTACACTGACTGAACACAATGGTTTAAACTACCTACATGTTTATCTCAAACACCAATATCTGCGCTTCACGGGGCGACTATGAACAGTTACATCTCTCCACGCGTGACCACAATCGGTGCAATTCTGTCGAAACGTCGTTGAACTAAAAGGGTAGATATATACTTATTTAAATTATTTTTAATATGCTATAGCATAACTTTCGCCTGAATCTATGTAGTTATTGTTATTTGAATCTCTGTATTTATCTGGGCCATTATTTACATCTTCGTCATCATACATTGGTGCTTCAACATAAGGATCCTCATAATCCAATGGATCTTCTTGGTAAACAGGTCTGGATTCCTTCTGAAACTCTTCCTTAGAATAAGCATCCTCTCCATATCTCATATGATCTTGTACTGCTTCATATTTTGACGAATATTCTTCCACTTTGGGACTGCTTTCTTCTTCATCATGATCTTCTGTTTCGTCATCTGAGTCAACACTTTTGACACGATAACTTATATCGTCTTGATTGTCATCATCATCGGCATACTGTGTATGAATATCCTTCTCATTATTCTCATCTACAGAATCCACTTTCTCATCTGATTCTTCACTTGCTAATTCGTCAGAATATACTTCATTGCTTGGTCCTTCACTGTCGTTACTTTCACTGCCAGGATCATCATCGTCATCATCTTCATCCATTGGTTCGTTATCAGCGTAACTATACACATTCGAACTTGACTGCATCAATTCAGCATTACCGTTCTGAATGGAAGTCTCTCCTGGAACACTGTTATTTTCTTCTACATCACTTAGATCTTCCGCACTATTGTTCTCATCTTCTTCGCTTTGGCCCGAGTTGACTCCGCTGTTGACGACAGTTCCAATATTTTGAGAATTCCAAACACTATCAGATACAGTCTGTACAGTCACAACTGCATCGTACGGAGTACCTGCGTTACCCATGAATACTAAAACAACGTATTTGTAACCAGGACCACCGTCAACAATATTCGCTTTTAAGTCCGTACCGAAATCTATACCGCTCACTCGAATATGTCCTATGGTATCGCCATTGCCGATTGCAGGATATCGCAAGGCTACTGATCCTCCGGGTACAGATACTCTAATCTGTTCAGAGTTAGTCTTTTCCAATTCTTCGTTTCCGACATCGAGGAGAAACACAAAAGGATACTTGTGAAATGGATTAGCGGCTACGAGCACGGACAAATGACAGATAATGAGTGCAAGTAACATCTTGACTGTTTGGATCGTAATGTTAGGTCATGGTACGATAATCAGATACTTATATAACTCCATTTCACGGTTCATACCTTTCAGTTTTTGTTTGGCCCTGAATGCGAGCGTGACGACTCCAATGTCGATTCGATCTTCAATCCATGTCAGGAGTTTCCTCTTAACATTTGTTTAATTGTAGGAAATTGTGGAACGTTTGCGCCATTTCTTTATTAGGAAGACAGTTTTATTTTTTCCGGTGATAAATAGCATGTCTATTGTTGTGTATTTCTGTTTATCAGTTTATTTGTAGCATGTTGAAATTGCTAGCTTTTCAGTAGTAATCAATGAATATTGTTTAATTACTTTCATAATTTAGATTTTTGAGAAAGGTACCCAAGTACCTAAGGACTAAGAATAACAACAAAATATAATATACAGGTAGTTACTGTCATACGAAGAAAAAACTTGTGTCTTTATCTACAGACTTTCGACTCATAAAAATACATTGTTCTCAGTCCAGTGAAACAATAAAAATATACGTCTTTGTTCTCCAGCGAATTCCAGACGGACTATAAATACCGCTAAAGTCCAATTAGAATTGAATCAAGAAAGCTTATAACAAAATATCATCTTGGCACGTTATTACTGACGTATATATACTCCAATTGGGCATTTACGTAAAATATTATGGCTAGGTTATTTTTGAAAGTAATTGCGATTTAAAAGAGAGGAAGATTGATTGATAGGTAGAGATCTATCGAGTGATGCAGAGAGAATTTAACACTGTAATAGATTAATGTGCCAAGTCTGTTTACCTAAAGAGTATTATGATAATTATAATTAATGGATCTAATATTGAGAATAACGCCATCTAGTGCACATAGCGTGAACTAGGCAAAGATAGGCGAAATTCCCATAAATATAATATCATCACGACGTGACGTCACTGAAATCAACATGCATGTTGACTTCGTTCTTATATCGCACGCCCTGTAAAAACTGTCATAACATGAAAAAAACCGTTTCGGAGAAAATCGCGTTCTGAATAAGTATTTTTCCCCGAAATTTTTTTTTTTGAGTGAGTTTTTCACAGTATGCTCGACATACCTACTTATATGTAAGTATATTGATGAGACATATTATGCAAATATATTTTATTTATCTACGTTTTTGATAAAATATTGCCAATTGTAGCAAACACAGCTTTGTTCACATGCTATCCGTAGAGCCGACGTAAGGAAGGTGAGGAAAACTAGATGTAGGTAAGTATGAAATAAAAGACGCACTTAATCACAGCTTCGCTTCATTCAATTATAGCTATAAATCATAAAAATATAACATCTTTCGTGTCCAACACTTAACACAATGCTAATATTTTTGCGAACATGTTACATGGAAGATCAAGCCTAAGGGTTACAAGAAGAGGTTCCAACATTTTATCTTATACGTAAATAGGTTAAGTGTAAACATTTGTACAAAATCGTGCACAATATTTTTATGACCAATAATGCAATTTTAATTATAACTGTCAATACAACTTAATTTGATACAAGTTGATGATAAACTTTCGCGATTTTTACACATTATGAAAATATATATTACGGGTCTTAATCGCGTGAATAATTTATGGTAAAAAATACCTTGTTTATTGCCCGACGTTTCGACCATATTGCCGTGGTTGCAATCAAACAACTATGCTATGTATCAATGGTTAAATCGATGTTGTACATACTTATAGATAGATGCGTTTTACCGCACTCTATTATGCCAAGACCAAGTCCAGGTGATTGCCAGGTGTGAACTCAATCAGGCGAGTCTGGCATCAACTAGTATTGACCATATTGCCCGTACAAACCTAATCAAATAGGTACATACACAATACACGAGGGAAGTTTACAAATGAAACGCCTTTATTTCGACGATGTATTAATTACATTGCAATGCGTTTTTTAAGTTTTTTTTCTTGTAATTTCTACCAATGTATAACTGCATTAAAATCTGGTTTTATTTTTGCATGTAGGTAGATATTTTAAAATTATTTAAAATGGTAACTAAGGTGACAGCTCGGTCAGACATTAACACTACTAAAGCGTTCTCTGTGCGATATTAACTTCGTTGCGATAGAATAACCCCATGCTTAGATTTGCAAGATAAACGATTGCCGATAGTTCTCTCACCGGGCAATAAAAAAAATGTTTATAGAGATCATGTTATTCGCTGGTGAATCACGTTAAATCTAATTCCATTACCTACTAATTATAAGTAAACATACATTGCAAGAAAAATATTTATGTGCCGCATCTTGTGCACGATTTTACGTTAACATTGAATACGAGTATAATAATAGAATCGTTTAAGATTTATGGCGAGACCAAACGAGAGTATTTTTTTAGTTGTGAATCACGTAAGTAAAGAAATTGAGCACAAACCGGACTTTTGCAGTCTAATACATATTATCTCGATGACTAAATGCAGCCTAAGTTTCGTGACACATTTTATACGACCCACAACTCAAAAAAAATACGCTCCTCTGGCCTCACCCTGAAGGTACAGTCAGACAAGTGGCAAGGCAGAACGGCAACTGATATCCATTCCACAGCGAATGGAACTAATTCTCTGTAAGTCGTTTGATTCGCATCTGTATTTTTATTTAAAGATTAGGTAAATAGCATATTGACGCTTCCACCTAAACAGAAGCTTATAATAAAACAAAATCAAGCTTTAAGTACCTAAAACTTATTTCAATTAAAGTATCTGCCTACAGTGTGCCGCGTTGAGCATTTTTCCACACATAACTTTTCATATTGCACGGCTTTAGCCAAGGTTTCTGTTGCCGTATTGCCTCGCAATCTGACTGAACTGAGCATTATATTTATACAGATTATATGGATACACATTTATTAATAATACAAGGATAATATTATTATATTGTCATCTAATGAAAATTCAATAAATTTTCAATCACACTCACATAAAAAGCACCAATTTCTTAACATTTAGCTTCAAAACTTTTTATTTTCTAATTATAGAGTTTCTACCTACTCATAATTTGATTGTTCATTTATACTTTAAATCATTTAATAATATTTTATGACAGATAATAATGAAATATAATAATAAAAATATTGAATGAAATATCTTAGTATTTATAAATACAATTTGACACGAGAATAAACGCGTTTAACATAGGTTATTCCCGTGTCAAATTGTGTTTAAAAGTTATAATCTTTAGCTTTTTGCGGTGGTATTAACATATGTTTTTTGTTTTAATTTATAGGTTGCCGGAAAAATATTATATTCTAGTATTATCTATTTTTACGACTGTTTATGGATAGTTTGAAATTGTGGAAGAAATGTGTTCAGTAAGTAAGTAGATATTGTAGCTGACACATCTTTTAGCATACATTATTATTTTATCGATTAATTTGGCATCTTGTTATTGGTAGTATCTTGTATTTAACTGGCGAGTGATGAATAAGTAATAATGTGTAATAGTAATTTTAATAGGCATTTCTTGCCAATTACTTTATTAATACAATAATTACATGATTGAAAGATTTGAATTCCTGACCCAGGAATGAAACCCGAGACTTCCGTATTCCAAATCGGGGCCGGAATCGAAACCTCAAATTTTTCTATCTCTTTCTGCATGCGAGTTGGTGCCTCGCCTGCGACATCTAGCCGTTAGTAAAAGAAGAGTTAAAGAAGTTTCTGTCTTTCAACAATGCAATTATTGTATTAATAAAGTAATGTGTAATTTAAATTAATTATTCTTTTTGAACTTGACTACTATAATAAAAAAATATCAATAAAGAAATTCCTAAGCTATAAGTAGGACTGTACAGGCGACCCGACTTACGGCCGGTCTCAATAATTTAACTATCGATGGATTTGGCTACTATTTGACATTAGCTCCATACAAAATATGTCAAAATTCTACCTCTAGTAGCCAAATCTATCGATAGGTAGGTTATTGAGACCGGCCGTTAGTCTGGCCGAATGATGTCAATTTGAAGACCGGCACAAGAAGGCTATAGACACGCAAACTTTGCTGGCGACATGTGTAGGTACACATGTCGCCAGCAAAGTTTGCGTGTCTGATGTTAGCGCGTAAGCTGGGTGCAGCTTACGCGCCAACATCAGACACTCTCAACTCCAATTTAGGTATCGGAGGGGATGAAGGAGACGCGGGAATCGACGTACCTGCCTCGAACTACATTCGAAGACAACTTCACAAACGCAAACTTAGGTGGCGCGAACTGGGTAGATGACTACAATAACAATTAATTATTTTACACTATGCAGAAAATAGCATTTGCAAATATACTCGTATTTTGGAAAACAATCTTTCGCTACAATTTTACATTGTCATGAATTTATAAACATTAAAACTACATGATTTGACCATACAAAATAATCACGTCATTGTTTTGTATTTCATATAATTAGTACGAGGCGCATCGTTTTGACGTTTCTTAAAAAGATACTGATTTGACTTGACAGTCATCTACCCTATTGTACCTACATATTATAATGTTTTATTTCGCTAAGATAAAAGGCAAAATTCTTAATTTAAATTCTTACATGAGCATATTTTAGTTATAATCACAAAAAGAGACAGAAATTAATAGCTTATATTTTTCTCTCGAAGACAAAAATTATTCACAGTCGGTATTATAGTGGAAGTTGGTTGGTACTAGCGTGTGGTACCTAAGTGCCGAGTGCGTAAGTATCCCTCCACATATGCCCCTACACCTAAATTATTAAGGTCAATTTTAAAATAAATATCATGAACTTGATTGACTAAATAAGAGTTGCTTTTGTTATTACATTTATTGAAAATACCATCCAATACTTAGATAGGTAGATACCCACTTAGATACATATTTGAGTTAAATTATAAGAACGCCTGCAAGACTAATATAGCGATGTGGCCGCAGCGCGACACAGAGTGACAGATTTGAAGGCACCCATAAAATCTTTGATTATATAATGTCTAGATTCCTAATCCGGCATCTAAAATTGAAGCAAAAAACTGTCAAAAAGTGCTGTTAAATGTACGTACTTTTTGAAAGGTAAGAAGACTCCTATCACATGTTTTAGCCATAGTTATTCTAGGCCATTTTCAACGAGTGTCAAAAGTAGTAGCTTTATATTTTTTAGAGGAGGAGGATTGGAGGGAATGCTCCATCTAGACATTATTTAATCAAAGCATATAATGTTATTTGTGTGCATTGCTCTTATAAGACTCGTATCTGAGAGCTTTTACGTTTTAAAACCATCATTTGGGCCCCAAATCCACTTGTCTTACAATTCATCATTCCAAGTTACCTTCATGATACGAACAGCCCAAAAATAAGGACTAAATAAATACCTTTAAGTACATACTTACCTTGAAATATAATCAAAGGGTACTTTACCTACAGTACTTAACCATGGAAAGTCAAGGTTAAGTAAGCTTAAAAAATATGTAAGAATGCAAAAACTAACGAGATGTAAAGTCCAATTTCACATAGGTATGATACTTTATAATCTGGCTATGACGGTGGACAGCAGCCACTCTAGGTAATATTATACTAAGCCCAGCAAAAACTGAACAAAATTCTCATGAATACACACGGTACGTTTACTTACAACATACACGATTATCGTAAGTGAGCCCTCATTTGCTTATTTTGTTTGTTAATCGCGGTCTGTGCCCTATCCGCCGAATTTATCAATTGATCTAGCTTACTAATTTGTGTTGTCACCTGTTTACCAATGTCTTTTACAGCCGCCTTACCCAGAGAGTTATTTTCCTCCATTTTCTTCAAATCGTCCAAAGCGGAATTGATATCGCCGCCATGTTGGTTTGATTTTCCCGCGCGCGGTGTCATTTCGTTGTCCTCAGGACAAAGGCCCTGGTTTATGGAGCCTATTTCTCCGCTTGGCGGGATGTAATCTTTATCGTAATTAGTCTGCCCAATGTAGCTAGGTTCGCTAGAATACGATAAATTGTCTTTTGCTGTTAACTTCACGCGAAAGAAATTTGTGATAGTGCCGCAGACTCCCTGAAAATATATAAAAAGAAATCTCTGTTTCAAGCTCTGAATTATAACTAGCTAGTAGGTACGTTAGTACATAATTATTATCTCGATGTTTCTAGTAGGTACCTACCCACACCTACCAATTACATAGATAATATTAAAAAAACAATTAAAGTAAAACTTTTTATTATTATTATACTAACCCTTAATCGATTGATTTTAGTTTGGGTGGAGTCTAAAATGGTGTTCAATTCCGTTAACCCACCGGTGCCTTCCTTCAAATGCTCATCTAACATAGCGGTGTTCTGAAAAAACAAAAAACATACTAATTACATAAATATTTTTTTATTTTTATTTTATTTTATTTTGGTACAAACAGTCATCAGAATACAAAATAACAAAAAATATAGACTTAATGTAAAGACAAAGAGTACCCAAAAGAAAACAATTAACAGTAAAAAATAATAATAGTTATATTTGTTTAATATATGTAATCCTCCATTCCTATTCATCGTAGCTATTGTTACATAGCCTTCCTCGATAAATGGGCTATCCAACAGTAAATTATTTTTTTATTACCTATTACATTTTCTACTGAACTAATAAACAATTTTATAAAAAGAAGGCATGTTTCATAAATTTTAATATAATCACATCAAACCAACAGCTACTTGATTGAAGTAAACAAATGTTTCATTATACCTATTTTAATCATCTCACATCAATTACGAAATAGAAACCTTGACCTACTCCGCAAATCATCTAACATTTTTTTGTTCACATCAAAAATAGTTTTTTTTTTAATTATCTATAAATCATTTTCTTGCCTCTGCAGTTTTTATTTCCACTTCCTCAAATTCCACAACGTCTAAATGTTTATGTTTTGATAAAAAATCTTCTTTTTCAGGCAAAGGCTGCCCGAATAATTCAGCTCTAGTGCATGCATCTTCAAACGCTTTTAACGACATGGTAATCACAACTGTATGGCAATAAATATGGCACTTTAAAATTAAATCTTTACTTAAAAAAATCACGAACCACTCTAGCGACAATTTAATTGGCGCAAGTGCCGTCTTGAAACAGTAAACCTACTTTGGTGTAGATATTGATTTTCATATCCACAGACTAAAATTTTATCGTAAGCAATGTTTGGCAATCTTTGTAATATTAGAAAATATATAAACGTATTTATAATGACTCAAATATGATTCAGATGCTTATTTAATCATTTTTGTAAGTAAATTACGCGATAATACTTCTCTGCAATTTTACAATACAACAGATTAATTTTAAAAATGGCGCCATTCATAAAATGTTACAAGTTTAAAAAATATTAGATGCAGCTAAAAAAAGCAAAATTGTATTGCTTTTTAATTTGAACTTTCCTTGCATTAATATTGGTTCTATTATAAAATAATAAACATTTACTTATGAATTTAATTTTAAATTGTATGTAAATGAACATTAATATCAGCTTGGCACAAGGGCAACGAACCTAAGTTTTAAGAATCAGCTGCTTTTGAGGTCATTAACCGAGGGAATGAACTTTTGAACTACACCTCCAAACAGGAATGAATGAGTACGGAAGAGATAGCAATATTTTCTTGTTCATATTCACAACCAATTAAAATCTTGCAACATTTGTATCTCTTATTCTAATGGCATAAAGGCTAAATTGGTTTATGGTATTACTTATACCCGGTTTAATTTTCCCTTGTCATCTTTCGTTCGTTTCCGATGCTGGTAAAATCACTTTCTTTTGTAATTTCAAAGTGCAAGACGGATCTCGTGATACGAAATATACGAATATCATCAGCAGCCATGTCCTCAAGTACGTTATATATCATTTATTATTGTAAAACCTAAACATAACCTAATATTCAGAACTTAAAAACAAGTTTTGTAAATTTCTAAAACACTAACAAAAGGAAAATTGCTTGTCAAACATTGATTTAGCTTACGTATGATATTGTACTTAAGCGGTTTTTTAAAGAGTAAACATAAATTGCTTTATCCACTTATAATTTTATACTTACTTATCTGAAACAAATACCTACCTACAACTTAGTAAAAATAAAGTTTATTAAAAATAATATGATGTTGTTTGTTGTTACTAATAAGTTTTTATATAGCATAATCCATCCTCTGCAACAAAGACAAACATTGATTAAAAAACTTGTGTTATGTCAACTCATTGTCAAGTATTATTTCATAAAATGTTTCAAATTTTTTGTGTGTAATTGTTTATTAAAACTTCCACCATGAAATGAATGGTATAACCAAGTTACCGGCATATAAATGGCTATTCTTGAACCTTGTTAGATTCAAATGTTCTAAAACTGTCCACAAAAAGAGTGAGTCAAGTTTCTACAAAAATTAAAAATGATACCTACTTACTGACAAATATGTACCTATACTCTATTAGGACTTGTATATAATATCAGTTGTTAATATAAGTATACCTAATAATGATAGAACTGAAGTGATAGACAGACACTGCTTATTTTTTTAATTTAAAATGAAAGTTAAGATTGATATTTTAGAGAAGATTCGCAAAGATATAAATAGGACAGCACCAAGATTGTATTCTATATCACATATTGCAACAGGTCATTTTTATTTAATATTTATTGAATAAATTCTTATAAATAACAATGGCTAATAAATGTAGCAATAAAATTAAAAGTACTAAAAATGTAATCTAGATAGGGAAAAAAAAAATTATGAATATAAATAATGACTACAGTATTATTATTGCCAAAACTAATGAATTCAATCTTCACATTTTTTAATGTAAAATTCAAAGACAGGTTCAGGGGAAGCAAGAGGATCAAGACTATCCGAGTCCTCCCCTGTGTTTGTGCTTTTTCTTGAGAAACCATAAAAAACTTTTAGATGAATACTTACATCTTTTTTCTAAAAAATAAAAAAAAGGACTGCCTCTGTGGTGCGGTGAGAGTGTGCACTAACCCCTATATTACTTGTACAGTGGACTGGCTACCCTGTACAAAGTGAAAACTATTTCAAATACCGAATCAAATGACCATACTGTGAACTTTTTGGCACTTATTATGTGTGTTTTTGTTATTTTTGTTACACAAGTATGGACTTCTATTTGCTTTTGTCAAACGATCATCCAGATATAATCAAATAGAAGTCTTATTGTGGTCCACAGCTACCTGGCATACCTACTAGTACTATCGAAATCTTGACTGACTAAAAGACTTCGATAGTACTATAACTATATATACATATGACTAGCTGTCCCGCGCAACTTCGTATGCGTAAATTTTCCCCGTTTTTGCAACATTTCTCGTCGCTACTCCGCTCCTATTAGTCGTAGCGTGATGTTATATAGCCTATAGCCTTCTTCGATAAATGGGCTATCCAACAAAAAAAAATTTTTAATCGGACCAGTAGTTCCTGAGATTAGCGCATTTAAACAAACAAACAAACTCTTCCGCTTTATAATATGAGTATAGATAGGTATAGAAATACCTACCACTGATGGATCCAGGGAGGGGCCAAAGAGCTCAAGTCATCCCAAAACTATCTGAGTCCTCCAGCATATATATGTATTTAAGTATTTACAGAGTATTCACAGGGGTCCAGCTCAAAACCGAAATCTTAGGTATTTCATCAGGGCCAAGCTCCCTCCCCTGTAAGGTCACGCTTTTACCTTGGTGTTGTGGTGGGAGTGTGAGCAGCTGTTTCTGGGCAAAAGGTTAAGATGACACCACTTTGTGTGATTCACAAATTGTGGTTCTGAGTCTGGGTGTACCTCGAGTCTAAATAGAATGTTTGTAAAGTCCCCCGTGACACAGGGTAAAGCCCTGTGTCACGGGGGACTTTACGCTAGTGAGGAACGCTACTCTTTTAAAAAAAAACACTTAAGCAGTTTCTATTTCTTTATTTTAAGAAAAATACTATACCTGTAACATTATATTTAACATTTTCAGCTCCCTTAAGCCTGGATTGTTTAAAGAAGCTCCGAAGTGATTTCTACTCGGACCCTAAGAATGAGCTGGCACAAAATGCATGCACAAGATTTGATCCATTTGAGGTTGCCATTAGCAGAAAAAAGGCGGATAGCACCTTGCATGTCTACAATCACAAGGTAAATATTTCAAGTGTTCCTACCCCGGACTCAAACTATTTCCATACTAAATTTCATGTAAATTGGTTTAGTGGTTTAAGCGTATAAATGTAACAGACCGACAGAGCTACTTTCGCATTTATAATATTAGTATGGATAAGACCAAATATGTTACATATTTGCACATGTTGAATATGTTTGATTCAAGATAACATTAGCTCAAAGAATAAAATAATATGTTGTACACAGATCGAATCGGAAGCGAAACCGGTTACGAATCAAGAAAACTCGGGAAGATGTTGGCTGTTCGCAGCCCTGAACGCGATGCGGCTGCCCTTCATGAAAAAATATAGCATCGAAGAGTTCGAATTCTCACAAAGGTATTACGATTTTTTTTTAATTTTTCTACAAAAAATACATACTGCTGTGATCATTATAGACCGGGAGAAGAGCGCCAAAAAATGCAAGCTTTTTATCAAGAGTGATTTTTTGAAATAACGTCACATTAGTGATGTAAAGAAATACCCTTCCGTCGTGTCAGTTAGCTGGATTCCTTAGCTTTGGCATACAGGACTTGAATCGGCTACTGACGGCATCTCATACAGAGTTATACTGAGTGACTGATGGTGATGTAATTCTGATAATATTCTTTACCGGTTATATAAAATTTCAAATTCATTCATGCATTCGATAACACGCGCAGACCTAGCACGATTAAATAATTCAACTTTAACGCATGATAGACGCGCCTGGTTACAATTTTTTTGATGACTAACAAGCGTAAAACTTATTTTGAATTAATATACTGTTAGAAAACATTTTTTTAGGTTTTATAAAGCAGTTTCACGATATATTAAGGTCAATAAAGAAAAAAAACCTGCTTTTGCGCCAAACGCTAAGGGGGGTTAGACAAAGTACATTCGTTCCGTGGCAAATTCGATAACGCCGTACTAATCGTTCGCAAAAAATAAAAAAATGCAAATCCATAATATAATTCTTTTCCATTAAAGACATCGCTTTTCGAATGTGACTTTGTCTAGACCCCCAGGAATCCTGCTGATTGACGAAAGGATATTTTTTTACTCCACAAATGTAAAAACGTGATATTTTTTTTTACTCCATATGCTTGCATTTTTTGGCGCTCCTCTCTTAGACTAATATTTATGTGCTAGAATTTGGCAAGTATTATGAACTTTAGATTAAATTTTAATTTTCTGATTTGGGGGGAAACAAGGCCCCTCTGAGGTAAGTTATATATTAAGTTAAAACTCACATCCAGGTACGAACTCAGATATTTAGGGGAAGGGGGGGATTGAGCCCCTCCTTAAAAACCTCCCCCCACCCCCTCTCCCTGTATACGCTAGTAAATATAACAAAATTGTCCACAGCTACCTGTTCTTCTGGGACAAGATCGAGCGCTCCCACTACTGGTTAAACAATATAGTAGCTACGGCTAAACAAGGAGAACCATTGGAGGGGAGACTTGTAAACTTCTTGCTCAAAGTATGTATCTATCCCTTTTTTGTTCTTAATTAGCTCAGCTTTCCCATGTGGAACTTATATACCAAATTTAATTTTAATAGACATAGGTACAGCAAGGTCCACATGTAGAGCTGGAACCAGGTCTGACCTTTGTGAGAAATCAAACGACAACTTCCCCGTCTTTCATGTATTATCTAACTGATATCTGTCTATACTTTAATATTATAAAGAGAGAGAGTTTGTCTGTTTGAACCCGATAATCTCAGAGAGTACTGATCCGAATTTAAAAAAAATGTTAAATTGTTTGATAGCCCATTTATCGAGGACGGCTATAGGCTTTAGAACATCACGCTACGACCAGCAGCGGACCAGGAGCGGAGCAGCAATGCAGTTTATTAGAAAACCTTCGCAATGTAACAATGAAACATAAATGAATTACGTTTTAGGGGACATCATTAATTATGTTGCATTGTAATAGCTCTTATCGCTATGTAGAAACTAACAATTATGTACTTAGGGCTTTTATAATTTTATTATAGGATTTAGACACATAGAGCGAATGTTTTATCTTCATCATCAACATCATTTATTCTGATAACATTACTTGTTTCAAAATATAATCATTTTAAAACAAGTAATTTGACTATGAAAATTTATACCTATATATTACGGGTCTTAATCGCGTGAATAATTTAAGGTAAAATACCTTATTTATTGCCCGACATATCTACCGTGTACCTTAAATTATTCACGCGATTAAGACCCGCAATATATATTTTTTCATAATGTGTACAAATCGAAAGTCTATCAATATTTACAAGTAATTTGATCAGAAAAATAAATAACTCGACTTATCAGCCCGTATCGGTCTACTGCTGGACAAAGGCCTCTCCTAACTTCCGATCACAGATTTAATCTGTGCTTCCGATACTCCGCCTTCCGCATCCAATTCATGCCAGCGATTTTCTTTAAGTCAGTCCATCTGGCTGGGGGTCGTCCGTCCTACCTTACGTTTACCAAGTCGCGGTCTCTGCTCAAGGACTCATTTGCTCCATCGGCCATCGTTACTTCGACAAATGTGGCCAGCTCATTGCCACTTCAGCGTGCTTGACCTGCCTGTTATGTCGGTAACTTTGGTTATTTGTCGGATGACCTCGACTGCTTTCATTTAATTATTCTTCTAATTGTACACTCATGGCGGAGCGATCGTGATCTTGGTTGCAACCGTTGCTTTTCTCCATCTCTCTCTTTCTCTCTGTTGATGACGTTTCGCGAACATTCTCTAAGGAAACACTTGGTGGACGATTTAACAAGGTAATGAGTCGCGAAGAGCTTGGTCTTTTACTCTTCCTTGTAACAGCAGTGGGACATAATATGGGTTGATATGTACGTATATGTATTTTGGTAGGTAATTTGACCGGTGGTGGACTTAGTTGGTACCAGTTCAGCGTCAGTTATTCTTCCGGAAAATAGTGATGTTGAAACATGACGGTGTTTCATTACTATTTTAATTAAATAGCTTAATTACACTTGCTACAGTCCCCATCAAGGGCATTGTAGCAAGTATAAATACTGGGCAAAAAGATTTATGAACTAATGTCTCTTATGAGGTACGGTACGGTGATTAAGATCTTTGCCTAACAAGGATTTGGATGGCACTGATACTGTTATGGTGACGCTTAACATTTCGTCTTCTCATTTCGTAGTATAAAAAAGGTATGCCGCAATATTCATAACAATAGTCTAAATAAGAATAAATATGCGCATCTCGCCATAAAATGTAAAATTGACAATTCGAAGACCTCACGCTACACAAGCGCCTCTAGCGGCGAATTCAACGCATGTTTCACGTGATTAGCTTCACCCCTAATCCCGCAAAAACGGCCTAACATTTTTTTTTTTTAATATGTACTATTAGATGAAGAGACGAGCATTTTATATAAGCAGATTTTTTGATATTACGTCACATTAGTGGAGTAATGAAATACCTATCCGCCAATCAGCTACAGTGCCCTTCAACCGAAACACAGTGATGCGTTAACATACTATTTACCCACTGAGACGGCCTTTGGTTTAGGCCTACCACTCGTAGTACACTGAACGTTTTTATTGGCCATTCATCTATCTATTTTAAATGTCTTTGTATATTATTATTCCAGGATCCAATCAACGATGGTGGCCAATGGGATATGATAGTGAACTTAGTAAACAAATATGGAGTGATGCCAAAGAAATGCTTCCCAGAGTCGTTTAGCTCCAGACGCAGTTTGCACATGAATGCGCTCATAAAGACCAAGGTATATATCATTAGGTACCTCAAACAAAACTTAAATTCACTTATTATATTTCAATTAACTAGGGGTTATTCAAATCTTACGTAAGCAGAATTTTTACACTTCTTCCCTCATGTCAATAAAAGTAAGGAGAGCACCCCCTCCACACATGTGAGGAAGGGGAGGGGGGGGGCTTCCTCACTTGTAAAGTACAGTTGTCTCAATGTAACTCGGCCGGATTGAATTTAGTTTCATAACACTTTCGCGCATGTCATAGAGATGCGACCATAAAATTACTTACGAAACCGATTAATTATAAAAAATAGTTTAATCGATAAAAAATAGTAACAAATTTTGAATTCAACAATATAAAAAATACAACTTACGGCCGGTCTCAATAATCTAACTATCGCTGGATTTGGCTACTAGAGGTATATATTTGACATAAGCTCCATACAAAAATAAGATAAGATAAGATAAATTTATTATTACGAAAATATTTTTTACAAAAACATATACATAAAATTAGGTAGCAGATACATAATAACGTCTATTAATAATATCTTAGAACAACACGCACGGTCATCTGATCCCAAACTAGGCAGAGCCTGTACTATGGCAACCAGACAACTGATAAACATACCATTTTAATAACTAAAAATGTATATAGTTCATAAAAAATAACTATTATAGGGATAACAACAGGGTGCCTGTACTAGGGTAAACCTGTGCCACAGGCGTTAAGGGCACTTGTAGTAAACTATTAGAACCTATTTAAATATATATCTATAAATAAAACATGTAGGTACATACTTATAGGTAACAAATAAAATATAAATAATTAGCAATTATCATATTATGACGCGTTTAGGTGTCCTCATTATAGTCTATGCTATTTATATAATTAGATTCAGCAATCTTTTTCGCCGGACATTCTGAGTCACCTGTTTTGTGATCGCTTGGTTTTTTAAAACGTACGCAAGTTGCACATTTTGGCGAGTCAGTTTTCTTAGGGCACTCATTTACCTGGTGACCTAGTTCACCGCACTGTCCGCACGTGTATGTTGCTTCGCGACAAGTTCGAGCTGCGTGTCCATATTGTTGGCATTTGAAGCATCTGGTCACTAACGTGAAGTCCCGAACTGGACAGGACGTCCAATTGATAAATACACGATCTTGGTTTATAAGGGCCTTTCTTATGCTAGCCGACACTTCCAGTACAAAATTGCATGTTGGTGCGTCTTTTCTTCCCGATTTGTGACTTAACTTCATAGAGGACATGTACGATTCACGCGTAAGGTTTGGTATCTTGTCAGTTAGGTTTTGCTCAAATATGCAGTCAAACACTTCCTGGTCACGTAGAGTAGCTGGAACTCCGATGACTGTGATTCTAGGTCTTCTTTTATGCGGCTCTTCCACCTTCAGCCCGGAACTGGTTAGTTGGGTCGACTTACGAAGTTTCTCTATATCGTCCTTTGTTTCAGTGCTGATAATTACACCGCCGTTCTTGGTCCTACGTAGTCCTCTTACATGCAATTTTAGTTGCTCTGGGCAGATAATTTTTTTGGACTAGACATTTAGTGTCGTCACTGGATTTTTGTCCATCTTTTGGGTATATTGCTATTGAGCTGAAACTTTTAGGCCGCAGAATATTATTATTACGGGTCTTGACCATTTCGGCAAAGGAGAGCTTGTCTTGACTTACTGGTTTATTGCAGGTTTCTTCCATGGTCTGCTTGATAGATTTTTGAAATCATTAAGGCATTCAGCTAGGTCCTGGTTTTCCTTCAAGGCTTCTAGTGAAGTATGAATTAAAATAGCTTTTTCCTTTAATGATTGATAGTGCACAGCCATTTGAGAGACTCCATTTCCCACCTTTCGCGCAATAGTATTTATCCTTAGCTTTTGCTCTGAGTTCAGTTTCCCGTCTGCAGCAATCTGACATACCTCATTCAGACATTGTTCAATTGATGTCATCCAGTGCTTGATATCGCTGGTCCTCAAGGCTTCAACGGTGAGGTTTTTTATCTGTTGAGACTGAGGTGTGCTGGGAGGGCTGCGAGGGCTACTTTCCACAGTAGCCATAGTTTGATTTACTCGATTGTCATACTAAAATTTACTTATTCGCAAGTGTGTAGTAATCTAGGTCACTGATTTTAATAAACATGTATAAATAATATGCTAATATTAAAACGCACGTCTGTTAACTACAAAAGTTACCTCTAGTAGCCAAATCCATCGATAGGTAGATTATTGAGACCGGCCGTTAAACGAGTTCATAAAAGTTTAAATTTAAAACAGTTACAGTTAAAACCAAAGAAAGTTTGAAAAACAATTTCTTTACAAAAATAATCACAAAAAGCATGAGTACCTAATACCAATTACGACAATGTAATGTGTAATCGCATCTCTAATTCTCAATTCTCTTGGATTAGTTACCGAGTAGGCCTATAGTAAATGGTGACGTCACCATTTACTTCCAAAAAATGCATCTGCGCAACCACTTGTCGCCAAGTTCAATCCGGCCAACTTACGTTGAGACAACTGTAAATCTCCACCAATGTCATAAAAAATCGAAATTGTTCTTTTCACCCATATAGTAATGAGGTTTAAGAAGCCGAGGTAGCCTATTGGCTAAGGCATATGAGGCACCCATTATACTACCGACCTGAACCTACTCATAACACAAGCTATTAAGTTTAGCTGGAGGGGTTAACAGGATTCCTAGTAATGTGGGACCGACAATTCCTCATTGCTAGTTTTAAAAAAAATCGGTTGTCTGTAAAGTCGGTTTACTGACGATAGTTGAACGTGACAACGTCATAAGAAAATACTGATGGAATGGTTTCCTGTCGAACGCGGAGGCCGATTGTGCCTCTTTGTCGCTCGTTCCGCGCTCTCGCTTGCTCTTAAATGGAACGCCTCAGAGCGGGGTAACGCCTCAAGTGCGTTCAGCCGGCTCCATCGAATTATAAGACGTTGTCACGTCAAAAAAGTGAAACAATGTTCTATTTTTTTTTCTAATTGCAGCTCCGCGAATACGCTAAGGAACTAAGAGACAAGGTGTCAGCTAATGCATCCGACCAAGAAATACAGTCAACCATTAACAAACAGATTGCAGTTATTTACAATATCGTCGCCACATGCTTAGGTAACTAACATCATTTACTGACGAACTTTGTTTTTTCAAATGCAATTCCGCGTATGAATCAAATCATTTATTCATTTGTTTAACATAGGTATATACAGGTGTAACAGAAAGGTGTGGTTATATTCAAGGGTTGGTATGTGCCCATGATACTGAGTGCACATACCTAATTTTATCAAAAAGCACCTTAAAAAAATATTTATTATTTTTTAATTCGTTTATTTATGAATGAAAAAGTTATTAATTAAGAAAAGTATGACTTAAAAAGTTCTATGCCATAATAATCCAATCCAATTTTGGACCAGGGGAGGTATAATTCTTATGCCATACGCCGACAAAAACAATTGCTATAACTATGTAATAATAATGCAACCAGTTATGGCACAATGGTAGGTGCAATACTGATAACATACACTATCCGCTGCTTAAATTTGACCACACCTTTCTGTTACACCCTGTAGATTCAGACGATAATATGTAATGGGTTCGCTATGTTATGCCTTGTGACATAGAAATGCAGTAGGTACACACTGACGATAGCAACAAAAGATAACAAAAAAATCTGTCTACCTATCTAATAAACGAGCAATTATCTATAATAATATTATAAAACTGAAGAGTTTGTATGTTTGTTTGTAAAAGTTTTTTTAGAATTAGTTTTACTGCAAAGCGCGAAAGAGAGAAAAAAATCGTCCGGCCTTTGACTGGTATTGTCCACAAAATAGCGTTGTCTCTTTCTAGAGGAGGTCAATTTTGTAAGGTGATGGCGCGATCCTGTTATCTACGTCAATGAGCCGAGATCTATAGAGCGTTATTTGACTTAGCTCAAAAAACATGACAAAGCATGTGCTGACCGTTGACTTTGTTGATGAGATTATGCAAAGTTTACACTACGACCAAAAATTTCAACGGCCTTGCTTTGTGAAGATTTTCTTAAGCTAAGCTTAAGCTAATAGTACGGGTTCCCTAGAACCAATTTTAAAATGATACCAAGCTAGAATTGACATGGTTGCTTCGTTGCTAAACTAACTGCGGCTTATATTGATGTATGGGGATAATAGTTTTCCAACGGCAAAGTTAAGTTAGTAATATTTAACAGCTGTTTTTTACACTAACGTACCACTATATAAAGTTGTCATATACATAAAGTTGGGCGTCTCAACAAAACGAAGCTACCATTTCAATTCCAGCTTGATATGTATCATTTTAAAATTTGTTCTAGGGAACCCGTACTATAAGCCAAAGTACGCTATATAGATTTCATTCAGTACGAAAAAACTAGTCTTTTTATTCTACTTATATTATCATTTTCATTTTAACAGGAACCCCACCAGAAAAGTTCACATTCGAATTCTACAATAAGGAGAAATCCTACAATAGTTTTGGTTCTCTCACACCTCAGGAGTTCTACAACAAACATGTCCGACCTCTCTTCGATGTCGACAGCAAGGTAAACGTCATCCATACTAATATTATAAATGTTAAAGTAACTCTGTCTGTCTGTCTGTTACGCTTTCACGCTCAAACAGCTAAACCGATTTAGATGAAATTTGGTATGGAGATAGTTTGAGTCTCGTGGAAGGAGTTTTTATCGCGATAACCGACATCCACGCGAGCGGAGCTGCGGGAGAAAGCTAGTTATTAATATGCTTAATACTATTTTTTTCAAACTAAATATCAACCGGAATCGGCGACAAGCTCACGCCAGCCAAGCTAAGTTAAACATCCCGTTCACACGCTTGTGTGTACTTGCCAAGCATGTAAACGTGGCATAAAACAAACTCTCTGATGAAATAAGAAAAGATCAAGACTATTTAAACTGTAGGAAACTATTTATTTTAACTTAATTAACACGATATTATCAACCGTAGAAGACCAGTGCCTGTACATGTTAACGCGCAAGTATGCGTATATGCGTATTGCTATTAAATTGTACTAGGCGCTGCGCATGTCTCCATTCTCCCAACACTCTCACTAAGCATAAAGAATATATTTTAAAGCCATATCTCAAATATCACAGGTATGTTTAGTATCAGACCCGAGACAGTCGAACCCGTTCGGTCAGCTGTACACGTTGCAGTGCCTCGGCAACGTCGTCGGCGGACGACAGACCGCGTATAACAATCAACCTATTGAAACACTTATGAAGTAAGTCGAAAAAACTTAATTTTTAACTAGGTGTTGTAGTTATAATCATTAGCGTACGCAAGATCATTTTTCGAGGGAGTTATGTGTTTAATGTATGTTTGTGTGTTTCTTTGTGGCATCATCCTCATCCTCTCCCCTCTGGACCGCGTTAGCGCTTAAACGTGTGCACCCGTACAACTTTTAAGTCATAATTTAAATAAATAATTACAAAAATCATAAAATTAAATTGTGTGAGATACTAGGCGCTCATAACAGTCACGTACAGTGAAATTAGTCTCGAGAAATTTTTGCATATGTAGTGGTGTGTATGTTACTTAGATATTAGAGCGCGTTTCCACTATATCGTTCTGGCCCTTACAAAAATGTTTCAATATCCTAACATTACTATTTAATTTAATACTTATCCCTAGCAACACTCTGATTTTTGTTTTCAATAAAAACAAGTTTTTATTTTAAAGAAAAAGGTTTTGACTTTATTAAAAAAAATATGTCATTCAATTTCACGTCCTTGAGCAAACGACAAGGCGACTACCGTGAAACAATAAAATATCGTGTCGTTCTTTAGATGATAGTAGTTTAGCTATAGGTAAAAAGTTTTGACCATAATAATTACGAAACAAAACAAATAAATAAATCGTCACTTGATAGTGGAAAGTGGAAACACGCACAAAACCAGAATAAACCAGTTTACTCTGTCCGCAGGTGCCACGTGCAGTCTGACGTCAGTCGCTTGATACCGTTAGAACATAAAGCACGCATTTCATTAAAAAATTATAATTATTAGATACGTAGTAGTTTCATTGTGAAATTTTGTATTTGTTGATTGTTGTTATTGTTTGTTATTATTGTTAAAATATTTGTTGAAGTGTTTAATTTCAAGTGTGTAAGTGTTGTAACTTTATATTGATAATTCAAAATGGCTTCAGTGTTAAAACATGGTCGAGGCAAGCCTTTGACTTCTCAAACTAAGGAAGTTTTGTACTGTTTGTACAAATATTTCGAAAATGAGTGTAATAACAACCCGAGCAGTATTATGACCCCCACTCAATTAGTTGCTAAATCAACAGGAATTTCAAAAGCATCCGTCAGAAAGGTAGTATCAGAAAGCAAATGTCGTCCTTCAGATCAGGAAGTAACATTTAAATCTCCTAAAAAGAAACCGAATCGTAAACCTACAATAGTAATCGATAACTTTGATCAGCAAGTTATCAGAAGAACAATTCATGACTTCCACATCACAAATAAAGAAGTTCCCACTTTAAAAACTTTGCACTCAAAATTGAAAGAAGATATCGATTATAAAGGTTGTGTCAGCACGTTACGAAAACACGTCATGTCATTAGGTTTTAATTGGAAGCAAACAGAAGATAACCGGAAACTTCTTATGGAAAAACACGAAATTAGATACTTGCGAATTAATTATTTGATGAAAATTGCTGAATATCGTGAACAACGCCGACCAATTGTTTACACCGACGAAACATATATACATACATCACATACCCTCTCGAAATCTTGGTCAGATGGAAGCACTTCAGGTTTGAAGCAACATATATCGAAAGGCAACCGCTTAATCATTGTTCATGCCGGTGGTATCGATGGCTTTATACCAAATGCATTGCTTATGTTTAAAGCCGACCTGTTGGAGATTACCACAACAATATGAACTATGACAACTATTCAAGGTGGATTCAAACTCAATTAATACCCAACTTACAACCAAATAGTGTTGTTGTTGTTGACAACGCACCATATCATAACTCAATACAAAATCCTGCACCGAATAGTAATTCTAGAAAACAGCAAATGATAGACTGGCTGACATTTCGAAACATTGAGCATTCATCCACGTTGCTTAAGCCTCAATTATATGAACTGATTCTGCAAAACAAGGCGAGATTTATAGAGTACAAGATAGACGAAATATTACGACAGCACGGTCATACTGTGCTGCGTTTACCACCATACCATCCGGAGTTTAATCCTATAGAAAATATATGGGGGATAGTGAAAACATATGTCGCAAAAAAGAATGTCGCAATGAATATGAAGGTTATAATGTCATTAGCTGAAGAAAAAATGAACGCCATAACTGTAGAGGAATGGAGAAAAGTTTGTTTGCATGCTATTGAGGAGGAAAGCAAATATCAGGGTAGAGACGCAGCTTTAGACACAATATCAGAACGAATCATAATTAATTTAAATAATTCATCTGATGAAAGCGAGGATGGGGATGATTGTGATATGCCTGGGGTTGATGAATTATTAGAATAAAACATTTATGGCCGGAGAACACCTAATTCATACACGTCTTCACTGAAGTGAAAACCGGCATTCAATGCTTGTAATGTTTAGAACTGGCTTGTCTGCCTCATACAGTTCCATAGATTACAATGCGGTGGATACACATTTTCACGACCGTATTAGTACGTAGTGCGTATGCGTAGACGTGCACGCATTTGGTGTGCTCCAGCCACAAACGTATATTACCTTTAAAACAATAAAAACTAAAAATAAAATGTTGTTTTTTTTATTTGCTGACCATACACTACTACAAACGCAAAAATTTCTTCAAGCTAATTTACCTGTAGTGCAGTGAAACGTACTATAATATCGCCCAACGGTCGGCCATCGATGACTCATCGCTCATTCACAAGCCCGTCAAGTACCAGGCGCTCAGAAGTTGAACGCAGTGAGTAACCGTAGAGTGATTTGTAGTTAAAAGAGGACAGCAACAGTTTGAAGTCGCTTGACAACGACAACTGACAACATCAACGTCAACTGTCAAAGCTACCCATCAACTTCAACTGACAACGTCAACGTCATCTGTCAAAACCTTCCATCAACTTCAACTGACAACATCATTCTGTCTCTTTTCCGCAAGTTCCACGTTCCGTTCTACGCATCCTCGTAGAAATTCTACAAAGCCAATTACTAACAATGTCTGTTCAACGATCTCCTCCCAGCTCTATATCACAACTTAATACGCCGAACACATCTACACATTATAATTCGGATTCAGCGATTAATAAAACAATTGTTCACGAGTCTGAGGATAATTATTTCAATATCACAAAGCGCCAGAAGCGCACTTTCGACGACTTTGTTCAGCAACCACAGTCATCTATGTCTGAAATTAAACCTATGTTTGTTGAGCTAAAAGCTCAGCAAGACAACAAATACGAGCTACTCAACAATACTCTGATGACAATAATTACACAAAATCAAGAAATCCAAAAAAATGTCGCTACTTTAACGAATAGCCACGCAGAACTACTAACAAAAATAAATAGCTTAGAACAGGAAAATAAAGAACAAAAACAAAAAATATCTACGCTGGAAAAAAAACTGGACTATATCGAAAAATCCACCCACTCTAGTACTTTAGAAGTAAGAAACATACCTAAGCAGGATGATGAATCAAAACAGACTCTTACCGAAATAATAAAAACCATCAGTACGAAACTATGCCCTGAAAACCCTATACACGAGTCGGATATCAGGGATATTTATCGCTCTAAATCTGCGTCAATAGTTGTCGACTTTACATCGACCCCGCGCATGGAATCCCTAATCAGAGAGCATAAGCTTTACAATAAAAACAAACGCCATAATAAAGAGTCTACTCTAAATACCGGACATCTTCAGCTTATTGGGGAGTCACGCACTATATACCTATCTGAATACCTAACTTCTAAGGCTAGACGTATATTCTATGTTGCTCGTGAGCACTTCCAAAAGGGAACTCTTGCCGCGGCTTGGACCGCGCATGGAAAAATCTATGTAAAGAAGAATGAAGGCTCGAAGCCAGTTAGAATTGATGACGAATCTGAATTTTATAAAATCACCCTGTGACTATGTTTAGGCTGTTTGCTAAAGTCTTTCATTATGTATAGTTTAATTTTTTACTTAATCTACTTTTATTCAGTCATGCATGCTACTTTTTTTATTTTTCTTAATTTGTCAATAAGTCTAGTTTGAGATACTTAATACTGACTTACAAAATACTCAATCAGACAACACTACTCACAACGCTCATGCAACACTCATAGGTACTCACTCAAAAATACATCAATGTCATTCACATCCTCCTTTCGTGTAATCGTATTAAAGCACTCAACATCACCTTCGTCACCCCAACTAATCGTTAAGCAGGAGTCATACTCTGCTAATCGAGTACGTTGTGTCAGAGTTTATATAATAAAATTATACTTATGTACTAATATCATGTCACGCTATAGTCGTGACGATTCTATAACTACCGATGTGATCTTAGTATATAAGTAATGCAAAATATAGAAAATATAAACTCTGACTTGGATGGCTTTCGGGTGGCTAGGGTGTTTACATGCGACATAGAGGATGCAAAAAAGTATGCAACTCATGGAAATAGGTAGGTCTTTTAATTTACTTGCACAAAATATTCGGAGTATTAATTGCAACATGTCAAACCTAAATACACTTTTACAGAGATCAGATGTTCACTGGGATGTCCTAGTGTTATCTGAATGTTGGCTCCCTACCGCAAAAACTATACCTACCTTGAATAATTACTATTACGCTTCTACAACTTCGCACAAGACTCAGAATGAAGGTGTAGTAATTTACGTAAATAAAAATCTTCGTGTAAATTTCGAAGAACCAACATTATCTGACGCAAACTGTCTTTTATTAAAATTAAATGCTGAAACGTGCATTATTGGGATTTATCGTCCACCGAACCAAAGTAACACCTCCGCTTTTGTTGACTCACTCGATCATCTATTATCCACGTTAAAAGCCTACAAAAATATTTTCTTATGTGGTGATATAAATATTGACATCGCTTCGGGGTCCACTGACAGACGATCTTACCATTATTTAAATATTCTGGCAAGCCATGCTATACTATCAGCCCACACAATTCCAACTCATGGACGAACATGCCTTGACCATTTAATGATTAAAACAAAGATGAATGTGACATGTCTAATATTCAGTTCTTCAATCACCGACCACCAATGTGTTGGTCTCACCTGTTCACTTGGCTTTAAGCTTGAGTACTCAAAGAAAGCTGCCTACGTTATTAACTTTAAACGACTCGATATCTCAATGCAAAATCTAAATTTACAAAGCATATTGCAATGCAGTGATGTCAATCAAGCGGCAGATCTCCTAACTGTTTTAGTGTCTACTGCAATAACAGATAGCGCCGCTATCATTCATACTCCTAGAAGGCAACGTATCAGTAAACCTTGGATTACTAAAGGATTACTCAGGTGTATGAAGAATAGAGACAGGCTATTTAAAAAACAAAAACGTGAACCAGATAATGAAACACTCAAAGTCACATACAAACGTTATCGTAACTTTTGCAATTCTCTTCTTAAAAAAGTGAAAAGAACGTACCAGAAGAATGAGCTGGAAAAATCGAAGGGTAACAAGAAACAGCTATGGGAGGTCATAAAGAACATTAGTAATACTAATAACGTGACCGATCATTCACCCTGCCTTTTGTCCTTTAGTGACCCTCAAGCTGATGTCAATAAAATTAACTACTTTTTCGCAAATGTGGGTAAGCAACTAGCTACCAAGATTATGTCAAATATAGATCCGGTTATCAGCTACCACTCCACGCCCCCTGTCAACTCATTTGTTATGCTACCTATTGACCAAGGTGAAATCCTAGATATCATCAGGGGTTTTAAAGACAAATGTGCGACTGGCACTGACAAGATCTCCAGTACAGTAATCAAACGGTATGCTGACATTTTCATCATCCCTTTGACTCACATTTGTAATCTGTCACTATCAAGTGGAATATTCCCAGATGCGTTCAAAACTGCAGTTATTAAGCCAATCTACAAGGCCGGGGATAGAAGCAGTGTCAATAATTTCAGACCTATCTCTATATTGCCAACTTTATCAAAGATACTGGAACGAATAATAAATCAACAGCTTGTAAAATATTTAGAAGCAAATAAACTCATCTCATCATCACAGTTTGGTTTCCGTAGGGGTATATCGACGAACGACGCAGTTCATGAGCTGGTCAACACTATCATAATCAACCTCGATAATAAGAAAAAGTGTTTGGCCATATTCTTAGATCTCGCCAAAGCATTCGACACTGTTTCTATCCCTCTCCTTCTTCTCAAGCTCGAGAGGTTAGGTGTAAGAGGCGTTCCACTAAGATTGCTCGAAAGCTATTTATCCGGTAGAAAACAGCGTGTCAGGATAGAAAACTGGTTGAGTGATGAATTGCCTGTTGATTATGGCGTCCCACAAGGCAGTATTCTTGGTCCCACCTTGTTTTTGGCATATATTAATGACCTTTGTGATCTCTCGCTTGAAAAAGGCAAAATAATTACATATGCAGATGACACCGCCCTCTTATTTTCCGATACTAGTTGGGAGCAAGTGTTCGCCACAGCGCAGTCAGGCTTCTCCATTGTCAGTAGGTGGCTCCAAACTAACATACTAACACTGAACGTTAATAAGACGAAATACTTAGCATTTGCTCACAGGAAAAACGCTTTACCTGATCCTTCCCTAAATATTATTGCACATGAATGCAATGCAGTTCTTTCCACGTGTTCCTGCTCATCTCTCACTAGAACTGATCAAATTAAATACCTTGGTATCACAATAGATCAGGCTCTAAAATTTAAACCCCATATAGAAATTCTTGTCACTAGACTGCGTAAACTCATTTATATTTTCAAGACTCTTAGATATTCTGCTAATCGACAAACCATAAAAATGGTCTATTTCGCCCTATGTCATTCGATCATTGACTACTGTATAAGCTCTTGGGGTGGCGCCAGTAAATCCTTCTTAATTGAAGTTGAGAGAGCTCAACGGGCTATACTCAAAGTAGGAGCTGGTCTCCCCTTCCGTTTCCCTACATATGATTTATATAAAGTGTGGGATGTACTTACTGTAAGACAGACATTTGTATTACACATAGTTTTAATGAAACACTCCCAACTACCTTACGACCCTAATTTAATAAATAATAAGCGACGTAAAGATAAAATTTGTGCCGCAGTAAGAGTGCACTCCTCTCATGCTCATCAATTCTTTTGTTTCCTTGGCTCACATCTTTATAATAAACTTAACTTACCCCTAAACATCTATCCTCTTACCCGAACTCGCTGTAAATTATCTGTAATGACATACCTTAAGACCCTAAATTATCAAGATACAGAAAATCTTTTATCTCACTTTATATAGGAATTCATTGATATATATTCTACCTATTTCATGCATACGATTTCACCATCAATACGACCTCATTCACATACTCTTACATTTCACTCATTCCTTAAACTCACACAACACACACACACATACACACACTCACAAAAAACACAAAAATAACTAATTTTGTATTTCATTCATTGTATCTCAGTTATCTTTTACTTCTTTTACTTCGTTTCACCTCAATTCTAACAATAGATACAAAACTTTACATGTTGATCTGAATGTTAGCTCCTGGGGGAGACCTGGTGACCTGTAATTCAGGTTTTATTAAACCTACCATGGGCGCCAGTCTCTCACAATGTGACGTTTACATCTGTCTTATCAAACAACTATGTTTAGAGTTAAGGTATCCATTGTGAAGAGAAAATAAAGAATTTTTATTATTATTTATTATTATTACTATATAGACCAAACGCGTGGACCAATTTTGATGATTCATACGTCAATCGATTCGTATTAAACTTGCGATCGTCACTAAAGCATACATGACAGCAATCGAAATTTATAATGGCGATAGCCAGACGCCATTTTGAATGTGATAGAGAAAAAAATTAAGTCAACAAACTATGTCATGTGGGGTATCATCATGTAGGTATTTCAAAATCATGATGAGGTTTCTTAAATCATTTTTTACATAAAATAACCGTTTAGGATATACCTATAGCGATTTAAAGTTTGTTATCAACTATTTTCACTAAAATTTTCGGTAAATACAGTTATTACGTTACGCTACGTCTGTCAACTAAGCACTAAAAAGTATTAAATAAAAAAATAAATTTTAAAAATAAAAAAACTTGCCTTAAAAAAGATTGAAACAAGATAAACTTAAATCATACAGTAAGAGGCATTTTAGTAAGTTCACTGGGATTCATGAATGTCTCCGACTACATGATTTAAGTTTGTCTTGCTTCAATCTTTTTTAAGCAGGCGGCGTTTTTAACAAACGCCAGAAACGACCCGTTCCTTATAAGTTTGTATGAAATGCTGGCATGTGACGTCACGTTTCTTATGGCCAAATCATTTTTACTATTAATATTTCTTTTCATGGTCAAAAATTAATAAACACGTTAAATTATAAACATATTTTTTCAGAACACTTTTTGACATATTATTGCATGGTTTACATAAAATATTTTATTTTGATAGTAGTCAAATACCCAATTTCAAATGGAGGGGTTAAGATGGTACAATTTACTAAACACCAGCCAAGTAACACCAGTCAAACATTGGAATTTGCCCAAAATTGTTGTTCAAATTGTTAACATTCTTAAATGTTTTAAGACTTTGAACTACTTGTTTACGTCTAGGGCGCCCTTAAAGGTTCATTTCCGTGCATCGCGTCCGATCGCGAGCCACGCGCGGCTTACGACAAGCGACTGACGCGCGCGGCCGATGCGACAATATTCAGAGTGCGCGCGCAGCCTACGACAGTCGTCGGCCGCGCGCGTCAGTCGCAGACCTCGGAAACGGCGCCATACATTCTCATACTCTGACTATTGTCGCATCGGCCGCGCGCGTTAGACACTTGTCGTAAGCCGAGCGCGACTCGCGATCGGCCGCGATGCACGGAAATGAACCTTTACAGAGAATACCCTATTAATTTTGATTCCTTGAGAGTGTTGAAACATACGTTTTTTGTGGTATAAAAGCCGTGTCTTTTTTTTTACGTTAACCTAGATTTTTTAAGAGTTTCAAGGGACTGTAGACCTGTGTATATGATTTTAATTTCAATTCGATACCTCCACGCATTCCCGAGTTAGTCATTAGTGTTGATTATTGCAATACGATTTTGAGCTGTCACTAAACCATGTTGAATCAAAATCGGCCCAGTAGTTTTTGAGATTATTGAACCTTATCCTTATTGAACAAAAAAAAATACCTTTTTAAAATATTAACTATAATATGTATATTTCAGTGTGGTAAGGGACAGTATACAAGGTGGAGAGGCAGTCTGGTTCGGCTGCGAGGTGTCCAAGAGATTCGAACGGAAGAATGGACTCGAGGACTTAGATGCGTAAGTACTACGCCTTTAAAAAAGAGATAAACGAGTTATAATTTTGTCTTTAAATATCAGGGGGTCAATTCACGTATTTAAAGCAGTGCTGTTGCAGTTAAGTTTCGATTAAAACGGCCATTTTTGTATTCATTTTTGTGTTCTCAAATACGCTTGCGTCAAGTATGCGTCTCGAGAGCGCAACAACGACAATCTAGTACCGTGCGCAAGCGTTTTTAAGATCGATCCCAAAGTTACAAGAATACGAAAATGGCCGTTTTAATCGAAACTTAACTGCAACTGAACTGCAACAGCACTGCTTTAAATACGTGAATTGACCCGCTGGCAACAATAACAACTTTTTTCTAAATAATCTGAGATCTCATCTTAAAGCGAAATTCGTTATGAATGTGTATGATGTTGGTAGTTTTTTAAGCATATTGTCTGAACCCATATCGGATGCAGCTGTTAAATTGTTTCTGTATAAACTCATAGATAAATTAGATAGTACAAATAACTTTATATAGAAATAATTTTAGATGGTTAAGATTCGATTGCATGTTACGTAGAATTATAGGTAGCTTATGGGACTGACATAGACAGAACTGGCTTAAAGTCCCTTAAAGAAAAAAAAAATCTTTTTTCTACTTTGCCTGGGTGGAGCACGAGGAATTGGTATATTCTTGTGCTCCAACTACTGTTGCGTACAACTGCGTAGAAGCTGAAAGTAACAAAAGTAAATGGTAAACATTTTAATGCAAAAACTTCGGATGACAGATACCAAAATTTATATATAAAAAAAAATTACAATAAAAAAAAACTTTTACATTTCTCGTGCTCCAACTACTGTTGAGTACAACTGCGTAGGAGCTGAACGTCACAAAAGTAAATAATAAACATTTTAATACAAAAACTTCGAATGACAGCTGTCAAACTTTATATATAAAAAATTACAAATAAAAAAAACTTTTACTGTTCTCGTGCTCCAACTACTGTTGAGTACAACTGCATAGGAGCTGAACGTCACAAAAGTAAATAATAAACATTTTAATACAAAAACTTCGAATGACAGCTGTCAAACTTTATATATAAAAATTACAAATAAAAAAAACTTTTACTGTTCTCGTGCTCCAACTACTGTTGAGTACAACTGCATAGGAGCTGAACGTCACAAAAGTAAATAATAAACATTTTAATACAAAAACTTCGAATGACAGCTGTCAAACTTTATATATAAAAAATTACAAATAAAAAAAACTTTTACTGTTCTCGTGCTCCAACTACTGTTGAGTACAACTGCATAGGAGCTGAACGTCACAAAAGTAAATAATAAACATTTTAATACAAAAACTTCGAATGACAGCTGTCAAACTTTATATATAAAAATTACAAATAAAAAAAACTTTTACTGTTCTCGTGCTCCAACTACTGTTGAGTACAACTGCATAGGAGCTGAACGTCACAAAAGTAAATAATAAACATTTTAATACAAAAACTTCGAATGACAGCTGTCAAACTTTATATATAAAAATTACAAATAAAAAAAACTTTTACTGTTCTCGTGCTCCAACTACTGTTGAGTACAACTGCATAGGAGCTGAACGTCACAAAAGTAAATAATAAACATTTTAATACAAAAACTTCGAATGACAGCTGTCAAACTTTATATATAAAAAATTACAAAAAAAAAAATCTTTTACTTATTTTTATTATCTTTGAGTGGATTCAGAGGTCATTGAGCATACAGTCTTGATATTCACAATATCATCAGTAGTGGCACGAGGACATATAATTCTGAAGCACGATGAAGGACCCCTTCATACCTGGAAAGTATCGTTCATTCCAGTCTCTATCTCTATGCAAGAAACCAACTTAAATTTGACATGTACCAATACTTAAAACTGTTCTATTGTATCAATAGGCACGACTTTCGGTTAGTATTCAACACTGAGGTACAGATCGGACTACCGAAGGCGGAAAGACTGATGTACGGCGACTCTTGTATGACGCACGCAATGCTCTTCACAGCTGTGGGCACTGATGTAAGAACTTCTTTATTTTTTTTTTATATTAATATAAATTCCAAGTGTCACAAAGAATTTTTTTTTTTTTGCTGTTTAATTTGTTCGCTACGAAATCCATACTTAATATTATAAATGTGAAAATAATTCTGTGTTGCGATTTCACGCTTAAATTGCTGAACCGATTTAAATGAAATTTGATATTTGTGTGTTAAAAACGCCAGTCTGTAACCGCCCTTTAACTCTTATAACATTTTTTTTTTTAACAGGACAAGAATATACCACGCAAGTTCCGAGTAGAGAACTCTTATAGCGACAAGGAGTACGACAAAGGATACTTACTGCTCACAGAACCTTGGTTCAGAGAGTTTGTTTTCGAGGTAAGTTTCTGAACAGCCCGTAATAGATTTTCGAACAAATAATAATAATATGTATTGCATATAAACAGGTTTACATATAAATGGACATTGTTGTACCTACATTGTTTTATCTTTTTTTTAATTATTATTATTATTATTTTTAAATATTACAACCTTATCACAATTATAAGACGGGCGCGGATGCAAGGGAGGGGGAAGGCAACAGGGGCATTTCCCCCAGACTGAAAGACCTCTTTTTTTTCTTTTAAAAAGACCACTTCCTCAGTAGGGTACAAGCCCTGTGTCGCGGTGGACTTTACAAACATACAAGTCACGGACACAAAGCACACCCAGACTCCGAACAATAATTTGTGGATCACACAAAGTGGTGTCCCGTGTGGGAATCGAATCCACGACCTCTCAGCAGTCGGACACACTCCCACCGCGCCACACAGGCAGACACTACCGGCGTGTTTAACAGGCAATTGCCCTCCTCTCGGCGGCGATGGCTGGTGTACCCGTGTTGAATCAATGCCTCCCTCATCATGCGAGCGACTCACACTTGGCTGGTTGGGTCATACGTTGCCCCCCCCCCCCCCCCCTAAGCAAAGTTCTAGATTCGCGCCTGAATTCACAAATGTGACAAGGTTCTATCTACAATCCATAAATGAATACTGGCCTATTGGTCTAGTGGTTAGTGACACTAACTGATAGGCCAGAGGTCGTGGGTTCGATTTTCACACAGGACATCAGTTACTGTGATCTACAAATTGTTGTTCCAAGTCTGGGTGTAATTTGTGTTCGTGATTTGTATCTTTGTAAAGTGTCCCGCGACACAGGGCTTGTACCCTACTGCGGGAGTTGTTGTCATTTATTCTTCTTTTTTTGTCTTTGATTGCAACCGTATCATAATCGCAGATGTGACAATGTTTTATTTATAAACTCCACGTATCTCATTGCTGTTCTTCTCCTATTGGTCATAGCGTTATATTATATAGCCTATAGCCTTCCTCGATATGCGCTACCCAACAAAAAAAGTTTTTTTCAATTCGGACCAGTAGTTCCTGAGATTACCGCGTTCAAACAAACAAACTCCAAACTCTTCAGCTTTATAATATTAGTATAGATTATAGATTTATCACATTTCGTAAAAAAAAGTAGTTAGACACTATTATTATTGCTTGTCACATCAAACATGACGTCATAGACTTGTCATTTGTTTTGTACATTTCTAACAAACATCGTTTATTTACAGGTAGTAGTGGATAAGAAATTCGTGCCAGATGATGTATTACAAGTGTTTAAACAGGAGCCTAAGACTTTGCCAGCGTGGGATCCTATGGGCACACTCGCATGCTCACTCTGTTCTAAGGAATAATCCACCCCCCCCCCCCTACACACCCCTTTGCTCATAAAAAACACCATATCAAAAAGCCTTGAGTAGGATACATTACTAATATTTTAGAATTTTAAGAGTTAATATTGACCTTATTAACGAAAATTGAATATTAACCCCTTTTTGCTAAAAAAAAAACTAATATAAAGGCTGTTACAGTTACAAACAAATTAAGCATCATTAATTTCCGTGTAAATTATAGTTGAAAACCAACTAATTAGAAAAAAAAAATCTTAACTTCAGCAACATTTTACTAATAAGATTAAATATTATTATTAGATTTTAGTTATACCTATAAACATTAATATATTAACATATTGATTGAGTCTAAAACGGTCCCATGTGTAAATTGGTCCCGCGTACAGTATGCTCCTGATATTTTTTTTTATTATGCGGCTTATCAATAAATTCTTATAACATATTCCTTGCTTGCCTATTAACGTGGACATATTGTTATAGTAAAAAACTCATATGTGATACAGTCAGACTGGGTAACTTTGGCCCATAATTCACTGTTATTTGTTTATAAATTCCACATGTATTGAAAAGATTTTGATGTTTTATGCATTTTTGGTGGCATCCAGTGTTGCTTTATCAATAAATATACTTAATTTTAGTCAATTACAATAAGAATAACGAAAAAATCGCCTAAATATCGAGGACCAAAGTTACATGGATAGTGGGGTAGGTTTGGCTATTGCTAAAACTATAGAAGAAATTGTGCAGTTTTTCATCGATTAAAGGCTAAATCTAACATAATCTTCATTTTTTACATTAAACATCTGACAGATTATTAAATAGCATCACTAACAAGTCAGTCGAATCGGTCAAACATCTCTATTTTGGGGTTGCTATGTAAATGAAAGAAAATTTCCTGAGAATCATCATTTTATTTTATGACTTTACTAAAACTTTTTGGCGTTGCTTCTTATACGTTAGTTATTAATTAGAAACGTTAAACAAAATTATAAACTATTAATTAAAAAAACAAAAATGAGATCTTTATAAAAATAACACTTAAAAATATATGAGTTCAGTCGCCCCATTCCATGAAGAGCAGCGGGTCGTCTACCAAGTAATAGTCCCTTTGTTTGGTAATTTTTTGATCATCCAGATAGCTGACTATGTTCTTCTGATGACAGGTGAAGACGTCCCGCTTTACTGGCCACTTCCAGCCGTCTACTGACTTTTGCATGACAGATATTTTTACAATATCTCCATCCCTGTAAATGATACGCCCCGGAAACAAACAGTCTTCGTGTTTCACAACACAATAATCCTGTTTTCTGTTTTCTTTTCCCAAACTAACTTCACTAGCATCCTCAGTTGTAGACACATATCCTACTTTTGCATCTTTTTTCGTATTTAAGTCTACCTTCTCTAAGATTCCGTCATAGCATTCATAGTGTCCTTCAAAATCTGTATTGCCGCTATATATTTCAACGACTTCAATTGGTGATGGAACATTCATACGTTGATCTTCAACAATCTCAGCATCCAATGGCGGCGGTAATACTGGTATGGGATACATCAAAACACTATCGGAGGATAGATGTGAAAATGCAAGTATGGAGTCTTCGTCATCTATATCTTTCGACGTCGCCACACACATTTCTGAAGGATCAGCTGTAGCTGTAGCTGTAGGTATATTGGAAGAAGGGCCAGGTGTAGGTGATGTTGGGTGATCCACGATGGTTGCAACTCCCTTTTTAACTGCTTTATTTTTTGCTCCCACAGGTCGCCCCCTCTTCTTGGCAGGTCCAGGAATAATATCCGCGCCAGACTCGCATGTTCGCTTTACGGTCTTGGATTTTGCAGTCACCTCCCTTTCTTGATAGTATTTTTCTACAGCCTCCACAGAAACGCTCTTTCCAGCAACAACGGGTAATTGAAATTTTTTGGTCAGTTTGGGTTGCAAATCGGCCTCCCTGATTGCACTGATGTATTGTTTGAAACTCTCGCCAATTTCTTGGCGGACTTCTTCAATGGGTTTAGAATAATCTTTTAACTTATCTAAAACAATGGCTGGGTCAAATGGATAGATGCCGCAGGCTTTAAAACCTGCAATAGCATTACTTGAAGCTGTGTCGGCTCCTACTTTTAGAGTTTCAGTAAGCAATTTAGCGAAAACTTCTTTTGGTAAGGCATTGGTCACTTTTCCACGTCTAGTCTTTCTCCAATCTGCCAATACCTTTCGCCAGTTGGATTTCAGTGAGCTGAAGTAAGAGACATCAAGTGGTTGTAGTAGATGCGTGGAATTGGGTACCAGACAAATAAATTTAATATTATTTTCAGAACACAGTTGTAAAGTCCTGGGAGTTATATGGGAGCTCAAATTGTCACCCAAAACCACTTTCTTTCCTTCCTTTTTTTGAAGAACTGGCAGTAGCTGCTGTTCAAACCAGTCATCAAATGTTGCAGCATCTATCCAACCAGACTTAGTGACAGCCATACGAGTCCCAGCAGGTGCTCCCTGGATCCAACTAGTCCACTTCTGTTTAGCCTTATAAATAATATATAAGGGCACAAACTCGCCAGTGGCATTACAGCAAAACATTACAGTATAGCACGACTTGGTAGAATTAAGTATTATTTCCGGATTTTTACAAGATCTTCTGAAAAGAAGTGTCTGTTTCTTGGGGTAATCATGAAATCCTGTTTCATCGAAGTTAAAAATGTTAGAAGGTGGCACATCCTCAAGCTCGTTTTTTAAATGATCAAAATAATTTTGAATCATCTCCTGTGTGACTTGTGCCCTCTTTCGACTTATGGCATGGACTACTTTTTCTTTGATGTCGGGATGACGTTCGAGAAAGAGTTTCCCCCATTCCCAACCAGGTAAGTTGTTCTTGAACTCTTTAATTATCCTCTTTAAATTGTCTAAGAAGCCTTTCACAATTACTCGGACGTCTAGCATGCTAACTGGGACTCCAAGATCAGCTAGGGCTATGATGTGTGCAATTATGGAATTTTCCTCTTCACTGCTAAGTACCGGTGGTTTACCTACTGGTTTGCTGTGCTGCTCTTTTAATTTATATTTTAATGTACTCACAGGAATATTATAGAATTCTGCAGCCCTTTTTTGAGTCTTTCTGCATTTTTTTATATCGTCCAAAGCTTTTTCCAAATCTTCTTTGGTGTACCGAGACTTCGTCCCATATTGACGGGTACCTGGGGCGGGACAACTCTTCTTCCTAGCCATTTTATTCACCTAAAAATATTTTTTACGATTAAAACAGGGAAAAAATATATTTTAGCAACACTTAAACCAACCATAGGGTAACATTAGCTCATAGTTAAAGTTACCCCAATCACCCGCGGAAACTTGAAACATTTTTATAATAAGACTTTTTCACATAAATATTGAATAAAAAGTTGTTTTCTCTATTTGACATAGCAGAGTAATAACCAAATATCAATTAAAATACAAACTTACCTTACAAACTGATGTTTATCATGTAAAACAAATAACTTTAAAAACACCAAATGGCAGACAGTTGTTTTAGCGAAACATTCAAACGTCAAAAGAAAATAAACTGACAGCAATAGCTTAAACTGTCAACTCAGGTTACGGTCAAAAACTTATTAAAAAATAAATTATGCCTAATTTCGTTACATTGCATGCGTTGAGAAACTTAAAAAAATATATAAAATAATGAAGTTGAGAGCCAATGTTATATTGAAAGACAAAGTTACCCAGTCCGACTGTAATTAAAAGGCAAAAAAATACTGTTATAAGTTACGTTGTTAAAGATTTATAGGTATGTCTGAAACTGTCACAATTTTAACATACACTGTGAATTTGTAGTCGTTTTGAAGCTAAAAATGTTGAACTCCATATCAATGACCTAGTTGTAGTCTATATTATAAATGTTGATAAATCTTCGCGATTTGTACACATTATGAAAATATATATATATTACGGGTCTTGTCTACCAGTGACCACGGCCGTTGCAATACGGTCGAAACGTCGGGCAATAAAAAAGGTATTTTACATTAAATTATTCACGCGATTAAGACCCGTAATATATATATTTTCTTAATAGACGTAGTCTATAAAAAATATCAGTTTAAGAAAATATATATATTTTTTTAATAAAAATTGTAATTATAGTCGTTTGCGAAAACTGAATAAGCACTTATGGTAGCGCTACTCGATTTCACGAAATAATAGTCACTACGATCAATTAAATAGATGTCATTCATAGTTTTGCACCACCAAAAGTGCCCCACACGCCGCTTTAGGCAAATTAAGGTAATTTTTTTTTTTTTAAATAGTAATATTTTATTAAACTGCTATATTTAATGGACTAGGATAATGTAAAATTCAAAATTTTCGTCTCCAAAACTACTACAAAATCACGGTGTATATTAGAATATTATCGAGACTTATTCGCGTGAAATATTTAAAGGTCCGAACCGTTTATTTACCCGACATTTCGATTGAATTGCACCGATCGTATTCACGGGTCGACTGATGGCAGCTTAGCGATGTCTCCGTGAGGCGAGAGATTTTTTAACTACTCTCGTCTGATTTTCGCTATCGGTGCAATTCGATCGAAACCTCGGGTATATAAAGGTTGGTATTTTTTTTAATATTTCACTTAATTAAGGCACCTGTCGCACTAACAACGATGAGCGAGAAGCGAATAGCGATTTATCGCTCAAGAAACGTACAATATATGTATTTTGTAGATCCCGCCCGTGTAAACAAAAGAGATGCAGTAGGTATAGAGCGAGTACTCTCCGGCAGTGGGAACGGTCAGCGATCAACTATTAATATATGTATCTCTTTTGTTCTATATAAGTATGTATGTTTCTTGAGCGATAAAATCGCTACTCGCCGTTGGTGGGACATGTGCCTTAGTACTAATCATTTTCTAATATTCAAACTGAAGGTTCATATGAAATTATAAATCATATTTTTGGTTCTTGTTTACAAATTGTAACTTTAGTACTAGATACAAATTGTAACTTTAATTACTTTTACAAAGGCATTAGAAAAGTTGTACACCTGAGATTTTTACTATTAGACGAGACGATAAGAAGAGCTCATAACTTCGGCAGTATTTTTCAAAATTATGATCTGACTTCACACAAGTACTGATAATAATAAGTTCTGTGTTTACCCATTTTTATTTTACACTTCTATGTTTACAAAAATGTTACACTACCTATCTAATATTAAGGGAATATGATCTATCGTTTTATACTGACTTTAGATATAATGTAGATGCACTGGAAAAAGAGCGGCATGACCCGGTTATTGTTATTTTCTTTTGTCCCTTTCTAGCTCTCATATTTATCGTATGAAAGAGCTAGAGCATTATATTACCTATTTTGCCGATTCAACTTGCTCTGAATGTCAAAAAAATGGAAATGAAAACTGTTAAATTTTTAAAATTGTATACTATTATACTATCTGGAATCTCATGAGTATGATTTGAGTTATTTACTACTAGTACTTCGAAGAAATCAAAATGTATTTAAGATACTTCTGGCACGGACTATTCCTACAGAAGGTACTTCGTTCTAGCAACACACAGACATCGTTTAACTACAAGAATCTAAGACCATTTCGAATCACTTGTCACACCACAGTCAGTTATTCTTTTATGAAACAGTGATGATAACACATTAGATATTTCGGTTGAAAAGCACAGTGTGAAGTGTAATTACTGGGCAAATGAGAATTACGAAGTTATGTCTGAAATGAGGATAGTGCGTTGACATTCGGATCTTTAAATGTTGATAAACTTTCGCGATTTTTACACATTATGAAAATATATATATTTAAGGTAAAATACCTTGTTTATTGCCCGACGTTTCGACCGTATTGCAACGGCCGTGGTCACGGTCAATAAACAAGGTATTTTACCTTAAATTATTCACGCGATTTAGACCCGTAATATTTTTGATCTTTGCCAAACAAGAGTTTGGGTGACATTGATACTGTTAATGGGCTTATTACACTACACTAAATCAGGGACCCTAAACCCTTAGAGAGGTGTAATGGCACTAATTCTCTAACAAAATTTTAAGGCCATCTCTATTTAGGGTAGTGTAATACCCGTTTAAGGCCAACGAGTGACGAGCGACGAAAGTGATGTCTACGTGTGTGTCTACGCGTTGTATAAAGGTTGACTTCTGTACTTCATTTTGTGTTTTGTTTAAGTTAGAAAATACCTACTTTCTTCAAAAATGATAGTAGATTTATGCAGGAGGCTACAGTAGGCTATAGCAGTGTGGTGTCCCTGGTGGAACAGTTGCTTGCACTAACTATAGGTCCATGAACCATTTATAGCTAATTTATTTTATAATTATTCCTTTTTTTAGTAGAACAGGGACGATAATTTTACGAATATATACTTTTAAATGTTTTTAATTATTCATACGATTTTAAATCCAATTATTTGTGTTGTTGAGAATTGAATCTCCCGTAAAAACGCACAATAACTTTATTAAAAAATGATAATAATATACAGGGTGACTTTGAAATCAGTCGACAAATTGATAGGGGAGTATCAGCACCGTTAGTACTTACATTTTTTTTTTTTTTTTTATTGCCTATGGTTGGCAGAAAAGAACGCCGGTCGATCTTTATTGTTTCCAGGTGGACCTGGAAACAATACGGTCCTGTACGGATCGATTCCGGCGTTCTTTTCTTCCACGTACGTGTAGACTCTGGAATGAACTACCTGCTGCGGTGTTTCCCGAGCGCTACGACATGTCTTTCTTCAAACGAGGTTTAAAGAGAGAGGCTCGTCTGCCAACCATAGGCAATAAAAAAATAAAAAAAAAAGAAAAAAAAAATGTAAGTACTAACGGTGCTGATACTCCCCTATCAATTTGTCGACTGATTTCAAAGTCACCCTGTATATTAAACCTACATAAATATCGTCGTAATGTTTTTCGAAAACTATTTACATTTTTTTAAACTAGGTAGCATGGTAATATTAGTTTTAAAAAGTTTAAAATGTCCTCAAAACTGGCTTAGTTAAAATAATCCTTGTTATTATATTCTTATGTACCATTTTTATTACATTGTGTTCATTACGTTACCAAAACTATGTGCTATTAATTACACAGGAAATGTATTATAATAGTTTCTTTATTTTTGTAATCGCCATAATTTATTCGTGTCCGCACTGCAATGTTGAGGTCGTGAATATAGTTAGGTATTCAGTTTCAATAAATACAGTTTCTGGAATATTAATGTGTTTTATTATTTCTATTAAGGGGTCGTCAATTAGTCCCGTGAGTTCGGAAAAAACACAATATCACCAGTGGAGAGAGATCAAATTAATCTTCTTCTCGAACCTGCATTTTGTTCGGCTTGTAATAACCTCATACTTGATCGGCGTTGAATCAATTGCACCCTCCCCCTGTCGTGCGAGCCACTCATACTTGACCCCCACCCCTTCTATGTATTTGTACCAAAAAATCACGTGATGTTCGTTAGGGTAGGGGGTTAGTCTAAAACATCAAGTAGGTATTCTCTCCTAACATTATCAAGATGCTTAGTGATCTTTTTTGACGCTGTATGGTCGTTGGTTTTGACGTAACACATCGTGATTGAACATTTTATCAAAGTGAAAATTGGTCTGTTATATCATGAGTAACATAGAAGTCACGTTTACTAAATTGTTGTCGATTTAGTTTGTGGGTCACATTTATTTTACTAAACCCATAAAATAATAATATTTCTTTATTTTTCTCTCTCACACAGAAAATAGTTTACAGGTGGTTCGAACAAGCTCCAATAGATTAAAATTGAATTGGAGTGTATCTGTGTGAGAGACTGGTGTCTGTACTAGGTAGACCTGTATGACAGATTACCAGCGTCTCCTGACTCTAGATTTGAAGGTGTTTGGTGTCATCTGTTTGATAGGTGTCAATAATATATTGTGAGTTTATGTAGTAAGTGAGAATATAATACCTCGCCAAACACATTTAAAGGGCAATTTGGCAATTTAGGTTACGTATTACTAGCTAACTTGTTTACTCTTCTAACTTATTATAAAATTATCTTAATCGCGTGAATAATTTAAGGTAAAATATCTTGTTTATTGCCTGACATTTTGACCGTATTCCAGTCATTGGTAGACTGTCTACCCGTGACCACGCAAGCGTGGTGTTAGCTTTATTTTATCTGTCTTTGAAAGAGGCATAATAAAACAATAGGTACATATGTTATGGCATGACATAACTTTTATTTACAGCACCAACAGAATCATCTAAATAATTGAATTTACAAATGTGTAACAACATAAATATATTATTTTTTTATTAATTTGTAATGCTTAACCATGATTAATTAAATAACAGTGAAGGATCCAGGCTTTTTGGGGACGGACCCCATTGAGAACCCAAGATTTTGGGTTAGGAGAGGAAAGGTTGACCTGGATGAGTATCTACATTTTATCAAGAAATACGGAACCCTGAGAACACATATACAGAGAGGAGATACTTTGGGGAGGATGGAGGCAAGCCTGACTTTCATTTCATACCTGTCCACCTCTTAATAATAATAATATAATATTTAACCGGGTTAATAGCTGATTTTAGATATTGCTAGTCACCCTTCCCTAGGATCAACGTAACTAGGCCGGACTGAAGTAGGCGACAAGTGGTTGCGCAGATGCATTTTTTGGAAGTAAATGGTGACAGGAAGAGGGGGGCGGGGCGCTAACTAAACCAAGAGAATTAGAGATGCGATTACGCATTACATTGTCATAATTAGTGTTACTAACTCATGTTTTTTGTGATTATTTTCCTAAAGAAATTGATTTTGTTTTTCAAAGTTTCTTTAGTATTTACTGTAACTGTTCTAAATTTATACATTAAAATAGTTATTTTTATATTGCTGAATTAAAATTTTGTTAGTATTTTTAATCGATTAAACATAATTAAACGTTTTCGTAAGTAATTTTAGGGTCGCATCTCTATGACATGCGCGAAAGTGATAAGAACCTAACTTTAATCCGGTCAAGTTACGTTGATCCTACTGCATATCTGGACGTCAGTCCACCTGAAAAATAATACTTGGTATGCTTATGACCCTAATTCAATATTAAAAGGAATGTAAACCATTGAATCTAAAATATGTATTTATGACAACCCCTTATTTTACATATTAGTGTATTGTATTTACTGCAACCTTAAGCTCCATTTTTTGTCAAACTCAATGAAATATAATTACACAATGTCACACCTTAGACATATCAGACTAGATTAATAATTAAGAAACAGGTGAATATTTTATTTTAAAAAAGACCTGAGAACATCCAGTAAATATAGAAAAAAACATTTACCGTTCAATTTGAATCGAGAATATTATTTCCGTTATTACTATCACAAACTATACCCTGTTTAACTTTACCTTCTTTCTTTAAAGACCTCAAATATTTAAGCTTTGCCCAAACACCTTGACACATTCTCATAAGTCTTTTGTCATGTGTGACTCGTGCAAAATCTGCAACATTTCTGACAATAAATCTGGATATGTGGAGATTGCCTTTCTGTGCCTGTGATAATGCAGAGTATAAACGGCTTCTTGCTGCTAAACTGTCATCTCCAAGCATTTGTGATAGTTTGTACTGTCTCATTGATATTCTGCCAGCTTCCTCTGCCTATAAATTAAAAATAAATATTGAGAGGTTAAAAGGAGAATGATATATCAATAAATGCAGATAATTTAGATGAAATTTAGTATGGAGGTAGCTAGAAATCACGATTCGATCTACAGGGGCAAAACGGCAGGCAAAGGCTTCCAATAAATGATAGTGAACACAGTGAAAACATTTCATTAATATTATGGTCTGTTGGTCTAGATCAGCCATGCTCAAATTATTTTGAAAGGGGCCACAAATAGGTGTTGCTCATGGTGTTGCGGGCCGCAAAAGTTGAATTGCACGCCAAGCTACATATTTAACTAGTGTTCAACGCCCCCTCAACTAATTAAAATAATTTAGGAAATAATAAAGACTTTTAATGACCATAATCATTAATTTATTATATACTGTAATGAAAAACGTTTCATAAAATAGTGAACACTATTTTAAGACTGCTTATGATCTGGCTTGGCATGTTAACCTTATTTTATCAACTACATCAGAGTCTGTAAATTTGTTTCTGTGTACACTGAAAAAGAATGTTTTAGACATCCATCTGTAGGTATATACGGCATTCTTTTCTTTTCCAACATCAGGTGGGCCAACCACAATAGCAGGACACAGCACACAGCAGGTTGAGTATCACTGGTCTAGACCACCAGACTATAATATTTATGAAATGGGTCATAATATTTATGAATGGGTCAGGGTTGTGGAACAAATCAAAAATTACCTTAAAAGCATTTCATAAAATTGTATAAATAAAGAGAATAGAACAGAAAATGTTTATTGCCAATCAGACAAGATGCAAAAGAGAACTTTATACTATACTAGCTGTCCCGCGCAATTTCGAATGCGTTAATTTTCCCCGTTTTTGCAACATTTTTCATTGTTGCTCCTCTCCTATTGGTCGCAGCGTGATGTTATATAGCCTAAAGCCTTTCTCTATAAATGGACTATCCAACAAAAAAAATTATCAAATCGGACCAGTAGTTCCTGAGATTAGCATGTTTAAACAAACAAACTCTTCCGCTTTATAATATTAGTATAGATTATACTTAATGATTACTTACACAATGATCAAAATAATCTCCTAATGCAGAATATGCTCCTCCAAGTGTTGACAACCAAGAAAATGCATTTTCTATCTCCACTCTGGTCCACACTAGTCGTAACATTCTTTCATTCCTGTAATATAAAATAGTATTTATATGATCACACCTTTTTTTATCTGGTCTTGAAGGGGTTTTGTCAGTTTAGACTAAGTCGCCCTGTAATCGAATCCAAGCCTATAAGGGGTAGAAACATCACTGAGTATATGCTGAGAAATACCTCTATGCCATGCAAGATACAGTTGGCAAAGCTTTTTCACCATTTCTGAGCATGGATAGGCAAGAAAACTGTTGCACTCTCCTACATTATATGTCATTCCTATCATTTCCCATCAGAGGGACTTGTTCCGGGCACACTCATGTAATATGTGATAGACATTGTCTATGGTGTTACACTCTGTAAACATTCTGGAGAAGTTGACTTTCCTAACAATGAAACAATAATTCTTCTGTGTTTGTCTATGATTACACCTTAAAATTTATAAGTGATGACCTATTTATAATATTTTTATGGATATGAAAAAATAACTATACAACTTTAAATGAACACTTTTAATAGTTGAAGTATGTACATGTGTGTAAATTAAAAATTTTATACTTTATATATTTCCATAGACTTACCATGCATAATCAATAATTTCCTTGTCTGGTGGTTCTAAGATTAATTTCAAAAACACTGTTCCATCCTTAGGGTATCCACTTAGCTTATTTAAATGTGCTACTACACACTGTCTGTAAACAAAGGAATTCAGGCATTCCTTCACAAATAATTGCAGAAAAAATGCGTTGGTTCTTAGTTTCAGTAACTGTTTTGCCGGTATTTCATTGTCTATATGTATATCACAACAGTCCCCCACCTTTACACCTATAGACTTGTAACATTGCTCATTCGGCAACACACTAAAGTCTTGACAAATGTAAAATATCGTAAAAGGACTCCGAAATAAACGAATTTTCGTTACCACCTGCATTTGTTAGGTTATATTGTGTCCTTTCTAAAAAAATGGAAACGAATTTTTACAGAATAATAATGGCGCTTTCAAAGATTACTATTTTACTGTTATTCAACCAAAAGTATAGAATTTTCTTTGTCTCTTACAAAAAGTAAGTAAAATTAAAATTTAATTCTGCCAATTTCTGTTCTGCACATCAATGACAATTTTTTGACAATGACATTATTGACATTGACCGATATTTGACAATAAATCTGCTGATCGAGTTGCCAGCCTTGTCAAGTGATTATTTCATAATGGCAAGTAATACTCAGAAAGTCAATGCCCGTGTCTAAGGCGGCCAATATTGTAAACGTAAACGTCTAAACGGGCCAGTTTTTACGGCAATTTGTGGCGGTAATGCAGTGGCCGGCAACATGGCAGTATTCTCCAATATTGATTTGATGGTTGCCAATGTTGCCCGGCCAATTTTGTTTCAGTCGCCCTCTATATTATTGTTGCCCGTTTAGACTGGATCATGCGCTATATAATTGTAATCATATTGCCATTATTGGCCGAGCAATTAGTTGTCAATAGTGCCGCCATCAATTGCCGTAAGAAATTGCCCGTTTAGACGTATGGCGCATGATCCAGTTTATTTAATTCATTTTTTATTAATACTTTTGAGTAGTTGTAGGATGTAAACTAACTTTTATGACAGCTTTTGTTGAGTATTGAAAATTGAAAAAACAAATGGTAGATTTTATAAAAACGCTGAATAAGTGTTTTAAAAATCAAATACGAAATTTTACAGACCTAACTTCAAAACTGACAGCGTTTCATACAAACTTGCATCCCCTATTAAACCCCCTTACGGGACAAATTTCCAAAAATTCTTACTTATTCTACAACATAAAAAAAACAAAGATTCACGTAAGACTTTAATTATTGTGGTCGAAATTAAGGAACATCTGATAGCAACTAGTAAGTGACAATGTAAGGCGAGAGCAGGCCACTGAGGCGGACAGCGACGTGACGTCACGTGGGCTAGACGCGGCCAACGAAATATCTAAATAATGTGGAAACAAAAATTATCGTAACTTCTTATCTACACTACTTACTTGAAACCAAATTAGTATGTTTTTAGACATAAAGCTATAAGCATCTAAAATATTATGTGATTTATTGGACCCATTGATATTCTCCTTTACAGTGGAAGATAGAAGTGACCATTTCAATTTAATGGTGAATTGGTGTATTGTCCACCTAAACACAATTTAATAATAATTTTCATTTATTTAGATAACTATATAGGATCCAATTTGTTAGTAATACATTTAATAACTTAAAACTAGTGTTAGTAATACAATCTTAATCTAAATCTACTCGCCCCCTGCCTGACCCATGAGTCGAGGTATCTATAATCATGTGAGCACTAATACATCGATTCATGTACAGACAGTCAGGTCTACTGGCTATGTCTATCATGCTTAACACGTTGATGCGACTAGAGGAACAATTGCGTCAAATTTACATTTCAGATGTAGAAGAAAGTGATCAGATCACAGTGTATCATAATTTATATAAACATCAAGTTTTTAATTTAACTGAAGATATACAGAGTTCCATTACATACTTGGCAATAGATTCCCCGCCGACGGAGACGGGAATTCTAAAAATACACATTGGCGATCAAGATTAACTAGCACAAAAGGAAGAAAGCTAAATCTCAGCATAAATGCTAATAAATTAACAACAGTCTCCTCATGTGAACCGACGCACTGGCCATCCGATACCTTAATTCTAGACCTCTTTGACTTTTTTGTGCTAAAATGATTCTAATCCCAGTACATAGGTGCGAATCTTGTCACGACAGCTCATCAGACCATACCCCAGTAGAACTCACCCTCAACCTCAGAACACACTTATAACCTCTCAACACTAATATCATAGATTATTTAGGTCCAATAGGATTGTCTACATCAAAAAACGGATTGGAATGCGTTTAGTGCATACAATATCAAAAGATAAAAGTTGCTCTCAAGTTGACATTGAAATAGCAACTAAATACCTATATTACAAACCTGATCCAAGAATCTTGTTGTATATAAAACCCTGTCAGCTGGTAAACAATTATCCTCTTGAAATAAAATATCCTCTAAAAAGAAGTCCTAGAAAGCTACGTCGTGTCTGGCAACAGCGCAGACTCATGGTTGAAAAAACAATTTAAATAGGCAAGTATTGCAGTTGTAGGAAATGTTAAAAGCTGGCACAATAAGACCATTGAAGCCCAGTTGCAAACACTCACATCTACTACCACCACATATGAATCATTGTGGAAGTTTACGAAATCATATGATAGACCACAACTGGCAAAACCTCCTCTAAGAAGCAACACTGGTTGGGCCCGCACACCACAAGAAAAGGCAAATTTATTCACGGAACACCTTATAAATGTGTTTGGCCCGACTCATGGCCACGGCCCACGACACACAATCCGAAAGAGAGGTGGAAACTGTTCTGGCCCACAGCCCAGCTTTTACAAATGTAACTGCCATTTAAATCGGTTATAGTGCGTGAGGTTAAAAGGACATTTAATAACCTCAAAGATCATCGGCGTACCCAGCTTTAACTACTCGAACTTAGAAGTCACAGCGCAAGCAGCGCGTAGGTTGAAGTTATTGCATGAGTTGGAGCCGCAGCGCAATCTCAAAAGTAAGAGCACGAGGAGAGGAGCGCTGCGTGTATTTCATAGCACAAACCTCAGCGCCAAACTTAAATTCAATCAATCAACCTGTATTGGTCCACTTTTAACTTTTTAATTTACGCCACAACACCCAGTCCTCTGCCTTCCGCATCCAATTCATCCTAGTGACCTTCTATAAATCGTCGGTCCATCTGGCTCCGGTCGTCCTACCTTACGTTTACCGAGTCGCAGTTTCCACTCTAGAACTCGTTTGCTTCAGCAGCCATCAGCCTTCGGCAAATATGCCCAGCCCATTGCCACTTTAGCGTGCTTAACCTGCGTGCTACGAGCCACTGCCTCACTTTCGCACTCGTAGAAGAAACTGCCCTCCAGCACACCTCAAAAGTTATACGTTGCCACAACAGGATACGGTATATCTGGGTATGCACCTGGATCGTCGTCTGACGTGAAACCATCATATAAAAACCAAAAGAGAAGAACTCAACATACGAAACCTCTACTGGAAGCTCGGACGAAATAGCAAGTTATCAATAGATAACGTTGGATGTACGCCATTGAACTTTGGGGAAGTGCAAGGGGCTCAAGTATGTCAATACTACAAAGAATGCAAACTAGCATTATTAAGAACAATAGAACAAGTTCCGTGGTATGTTAAGAACACTGAAATAGATACAAACCTTAATATGACCACTGTTAGAGAGGAAATCCAGTGGAATAATTCTAGATTCGATATCATCAAGAGAGAGAGAGAGATTAATCTAACATTTCTGTAGATTTAGCAAATGTCCAGTTAAGATCTACAAACATTCAATCCATAATGTTTGATTTATCCGATTTGTTTTCTTGTTATTCTTTTCACGCAGGCAACACGAATTTCTTTATAATTTCAAAAAAAAAAAAAAATGCCTGGAACCTCGATAACTTTTCTACAGAAAAAAGTGAGAGTGAAACCCAGTTATGGAGAATAGAGAGTGCACTATTGTTGAAAACATAATGCACACACACATGCATGGGCGTACCTAAGCTAAATTCAGTTCAAAAACAACAAAATAAAACTTTGGTTTAATTAAACCATCAGCAGGGCAGGCATTAGGGCTGGCACTACGAACTTATATGAGAGATACCTACCAATGGTTAACAGTGGAGGATCCAGGATCCCAGGGATTTTTTAAAAGGGGGGAGAAACCTGTTTTAACAATAACATTTATATATTCTTACCTTTCTGAAAGAAAATAAATTAAATATTATTATTATTATGTCGTTTCCATATCACGGGACTATGGAGTCCTGGTCATCTGGGAGGCGTGCGTGGAGCCGAAGCCAACACATTGCGGCCCGTTAGACACTATAATCTAAAGGCTATGTGACACAAACCGGCGATTATCGCTGTATACTACTATAGATTGATGGTAAACAAGTTATCGGTCTATAATTACTAGGGTCCAAAATACTACCGGTCTTTTGGAGCAGGTGGGTCACTCCTTTAGTCATAAAGGCTGGCAGCAACGCAGATTCTAGGGCGGACTGGAATTGTTATGCCCAACAAATTATTATTATTATTTATGGTCTTCATCCTCAGTTCCACTTAGTCAACTGGTTATTTTTGAGAGTAAATAGGTTGTGTACCTATTTACTCTCAAAAACAACTAGTTTCCAACATCTTTCGGTTTAATGGTGAGAGCCGTATCATAAAGCCTTTGTGTAGTTTAAATACACTGCAGTACACTGCACAGAGAGACACAGAAAGCATGACCATGCCCTCTTGAAGGAGGGGATTGCCATGGGGTAATATGTAGTCACACTTATGTAACTCCCTTCCCCCCAAATGATCTTGGCTGGTCGTCCATGACAGAAAGCAACAACAGTCTAGATGTACATTTCGTGTGTGACTGACAACCCTACGGAGTGTCTACTTTTTTTTGGTGTTCTCTTGTCAGTCAGTGTTATTTTAGCTACTTGTTACAAAATTTTAATTGTTATTCAGTCATGAGCGCAGTGGGTTTGCTGTTAGTTTTAGCAGGGTCAGTAACAGCCAGAGAATATACAGGTATAGCGTAATTTTTATTTGTTTTATTTATAGGGTTATTGAATATCAATGCTTTTAGTTTATGTAACCTGAAAACTCATAAAATAATGAAATGTTTTTTTTTTCTCTCCTATAATATTTAGGGGTTTTTATCTAGAAAGATATGTCAACCCCATCGTACCTTTTCTACAGATTTTCTTAAACGTAATATGTATTTATAAACTATTTGAGTACAAGTTATTAAATATTAAATGCTAAATTAGAAATGTAATACTCTTATTAAACGACATAACTTTTTGGCAGTCTCTAGAATGAATTATTGTTTTTAAACTTTAGCGGTTTTTATACATACGAGTAATTAGATATCTTTCGGGATATAATCGCGTGAATTATAAACGTCGGGTTATTAAAAGGTTCGTACCTTTAAATAATTCACGCGCCTAACTCCCGAAATATCACTACTCACTACGTAATATACCTATAACAAAGTCGCTATCCGCCGTCTGTCTGTCCCTATGTATGCTTAGATCTTTAAAACTACGCAACGGATTTTGATGCGGTTTTTTAATAGATACAGTGATTCTTAAGAAAGGTTTATATGTATAATACATGCATAATATAGTAGAGAAACACTGATAAATTTAGAGGTTTCTAATGTGATGTCGTAAATAAGCACTTTTTTTTGCGCTTATATTGCAAACGCTGGCTGAACCCTACGAGATAGACCAAAATAATGTACTACAGTATTGTCCACCTTAAAAAGTTCAACAAAAAAGTCCGCGCTGGTATAATTATGTCTATCTCTTAGGGATAACCTACCATAACCATTTTTTATCCTTTACTAAAAAATGGTTATTTACGAAGTGATTTTAAACAATACAGCATTAATACTTATCCAATTAAGTACCTTAAATAAATTGTGCATTTATTATAGATCGATATGCTTTTTACAGCATGTAATTTAAGTGAATATTTCCGAAGATATTACAAATTTAAAATGCAGGGACGTAGTTGTTGCGGCGCCGCCGCGCCGCGGCGGTACCAAACCGCGGCCGGTCGTTGGACGGGCGGCGCGTGCCTATAAATAGCGCGTCGATGGCCGCGCTTCGCCCTACAGAGACTTAACGGAGCTCTCTAGCGAGGAAAATATCAATAATTAATAAAAACGTGCTTTTCAGCGCGACAACGTAATCCTATTATTAAGTACCTACGTTAGGATAAATAAAAAAAATATATACACTGACGGACTCATAAACTGCATCAAAGTTCAGGTTTACTCTAAAAGGATTTTTTTATAATAAGTATGCAAACTTTTTAGATTAAATTATATAAATATGGAAAGACTGGCTCTTAATCTTAAAAAAAAATTAAATTTAAAAATAGAACTGCGGTAAAACAAATGAATATAGCCGGGAAAAGAAAATTTACTCGTAGTACATATCAGATTTGCGTGTTATTTATAGCAAAGTTTTAAATTAATTCTCATTGATTTTTTTTGTTTGGTCAATTGAATTATTGTTACCAGCATAATTGTTGGGTTAGTTTTTTAACACATCGAGAGTTTTTGAACCATAATATGGATACTTCGGCCGAACAAGCGGCACAAATTGTAGCATTGGTGCGGGAGGGCTTGGATCAACGAACGATTGGTAGAAATTTAAATTTAAACCAGTCTACGGTTTGTAGAATATACAGAAGGTTTGTAGAGACAGGTTCTTACAGGAGGAGACGTGGTACAGGCAGAACTCGAGCAACCACAGGTCGTGATGACCGATTTATTGTTACAACTTCCCTGCGAAATCGTTTCCTCACGTCAGTTAACATCAAAACCGAGCTTAATGAAGTGCGTGGAAAAAACGTGTGTGCACGAACAATAAGAAGAAGGTTAAAGGAAGCGGCTATCACCCCTTTTAGACCAGCAAATGGTCCAAAGTTGTCTGCAGCTCACAGACAAGCTCGCTTAAGATTTGCGCGTCATCACCTGAATTGGACAGAAGAGCAGTGGGCCTCTGTATTGTTCACGGACGAGTGTAGGACATGTTTATATGGTGCAGATGGTCGCAGAAGAGTCTATCGTCGACGTGGGGAGCGATATGCTCAAAGTTGCATTGAGGAGCGTGTTCCTTTTGGAGGCGGTTCATGTATGGTCTGGGGTGGCATATCGATGAACGGGCGAACAGAACTTGTGTTCATAGACATGGTCCGTCAAAACGGTAATAGAGGGGGTTTGACAGCACATCGCTACATAACAGAGATATTAGAAGATCACGTGGTGCCTTACATGGGATTCATAGGCGAAAATTTTACTTTAATGCAGGATAATGCCCGGCCGCATGCAGCTGCACAAGTTCAACATTATTGCGAAGAGGTTGGGATACGTACAATGAATTGGCCAGCACGCAGCCCGGATCTTAATCCCATCGAGCATGTTTGGGACAATTTAAAAAGAGCTGTATATGCGAGAAACCCTTCGCCTACGACAGTGGCAGCACTAAGAACAGCACTTTCAGAAGAATGGGACAATATTCCGCAAGATCTTTTAAAAACCCTTATAAAATCTATGCGGAACCGATTAGAATCCGTAATAAGGGCACGTGGGGGTAATACACCTTATTAAAACACAAATAAACCCTTGCATAAAGTTTGTGTCTATTGTTAAAACCAATTTTTTAATTAAACAATTTTTCCTTAAACTTCTGTTTTTTCTTCAAAAAAGGTCTTAAGGTCCTTTCCAGTACATAAACTTAAACTTAAAGATATGATCCTACGCTGTTTTAAAGTTCACGAACCAATCTAGAGGTTTCAATTTAAATCTGTATAGAAAGTTTGCATACTTGGTTAAAATATTTATTTCAAAGTCGTCTATTACTTTGATGCAGTTTATAAGTCCGTCAGTGTATATTCGAATGTATGTACTTAAATAAAAAAGTGAATTATTTTTTAAGACAAAATTGCTTTTAGCGCGAGTTTTAAAAGTGCTTTTTAGGGCGATACTTACATTAGGTTAGATAGGATTAGCTTAAAATATATATATATTTCTTGGTATTTCTTCTAATATGACATTGATTTGAATTTAGAGTTAAGGCAATTTAGTAGGTATTAGGGCGAGCATTTTTAATTATTGAAAATTATAGTTACGTTCATAGAAGAACTGAATAGAATAGGTACTTATCTTTTGTTGTTGATTATTGTTGATAATCTTTTGTTTTTAGTCGAACGAATAGTAAGTAAATAGCACTACAGCACTTACTAATAATTAGTGCAATTTGTTCATAATCATACGTATAGTTTTAAGGTGTGAGTTTAATCAAGAACTGAGTAAGTATTAAATTTTGAACAGAAATTATAAAGTCATGTCTGGAAGACGTCGTTCGAACATAGGTCGTAGTACAGTGAATGCCAGAAGAGCACGTTCAGCAAGAGATGAAGAATCGTCAACGGAACGCGAGCCAGCTCCGAGATAGATATAGAGCTGAGAGAGAAAGAGGGATTCTCTTTCTCTCTCAGCTCTATCAATAGAGCGTGAGGCTCGCCGCAGCCAGGATCGGGTTAGACATAGAGTTCAGAGAGCCAGAGAATCCTCTGTAGAGCATGAGGCTCGCCTCAGCCAAGACAGGGATAGCCATCGAATTCAAAGAAACAGGGAGTCGCCTGTAGAGTGTGAGGCTCGCCTCAGCCAGGATAGGGATAGACATTGAATGCAGAGAACGAGAGAATCAGCACAGACACATAGTAACGCTGAACAAAACGGACAACCGATCAGCCACAGATAGGTAAATAAAGAAAATTCTGCCATGAATTACGATCCTTCGATTTCTTACAAGGACGATCGTATTGTGTCCATAGGTACTATGTCAGTAGTGTGTGAACATTGTTTGGCATTGAAATTCAAGGACGAATCAAAACGTTTGTGTTGCTTACAAGGAAAAGTAAAATTAGAAGAAATTCTTCCTCCACCTGAACCATTTCACTCTCTGCTTACGGGTGATCACCCGAAATCCAAACAATTCATACGCAATATACGCCGTTACAATAACGCATTTCAAATGACCTCTTTTAAAAGTAAGCAAGTTGTTGAGCGCGGTTTTATGCCTACATTTAAAATTCAAGGGCAAGTGTATCACTTTGCTGGGAGCTTGCTACCACTTCGACCAGATGATCACAAATTTCTGCAAATTTATTTTATTGCAGACCCAGATACACAAGCATCAACGCGGTGTTCGATTGTCGCACAGCCAATAGATATAGATTTGATCAAATCTCTCGAGGATACGTTACATTCTCATAACAGCTACATTCAGTCTTTTAAACCTGCTATTGAGAGTATTCCAGTAGATACTCCAGACTTTAATGTCGTAATCCATGCAAATATAGTTCCGCCGTCCACGAGTGAAGTAGCAGTGGTAGTAGCTGGACAGCAATTTGACAAAAGAGATATTGTGTTGCGCAGTCCTGATGATAATTTGCAAAAAATATCAGAGTTACACAGATCTTATGACAGCTTACAATATCCTTTGATGTTATGTCGCGGAGAAGATGGTTATGCCATTAATGTTCCTCAAGTTGACCCAATCAGTGGTGCACCTCTGCGTAAGACAGTGTCCTGTATGAACTACTATTGCTACTGTATAATGACAAGACAAAACAATTTCAACCCTTTGCTTAGTGGAATGTTGACAAACCAATACTTGGTCGATCAATATGCGAAAATTGAATCTGAGAAATTGGCTTACATTCGTAATAATCAAACTAAATTGAGAGCAGAAAATTACGTTCACCTTCAGGATGCTTTACAGGCGAATGAACACAGCAACAGCATTGGACAGTTGGTTATACTACCTTCATCATTTACAGGTGGACCAGTACAGTTTACAGTATGTCAGACATTACGGTAAACCTCATTTATTTATTACTGCAACATGTAACCCAAATTGGCCAGAAATCAAAGAAAATATTAATACATACTAATTTAACTCCTGCAAGGTGGACAATAGTGGGTGCAAGACCGAGCTCCCACTATTGTCCACCTTGCAGTTCATTTAAAAAATGGACAAAGAGTATATTTCACTGAGAACAATATACAAGAAGTTGTCAATAACCCGCGGGACACAACATTAACAGCATTCTTCAAGTTATGCGCTCAAGATGATTTCGCGAAAACACTGACATATGACAGAGTTCCAAGTTACTATACATGTAACCAGAGTTCTAAAACCGTCCAACGGCGAAAACAAGGAACTGCGGTCGTTGGTTTCCCCGGAATATAAAAAACTGATGCTGTTGGTAGAGTCTACGTGATTCATCCCAACAACAGCGAATGCTTTCATTTGAGAATGTTACTCCATGTTGTAAAAGGCCCGACATCTTTTGCACACCTGAGAACTGTACAAGGTGTTATTTACAATACTTATCAAATGGCATGTAAAGCTATGGGGCTCTTGGAAGACGATTCTCACTGGGAAAATACATTATCAGAAGCAGCTATTTGCAGTTCCGCTACATCATTAAGATATTTATTTGCCATAATAGTTGCGTTTTGTCAAGTAACTGATTCTGTTAGTCTATGGAATAAATTTCGAGAAAATATTGCCAAAAGTTGAGATTCTGCTAAAAGTTGGCAATGGAAAGTTAACATAAAGTGATGGAAGGATTAAGCTAGAAAACCTTTGTATTTTGATAGACAACATTCAAGATTTGGTCAACAATGTCTATCCTGACATTCATAACATAAGTTGTAAGACTATAACTTGGTTTAAAGAAAGAGCCATTCTGTCACCAACTAACGAACAAGTAGATAAGGTAAATAACTTGATTCTTGCAAAGATTGATACGCCGATACTGTTCTCGACCCGGAAGAAGCTGTTCATTTTCCTACAGAATTTCTTAATTCTTTGAAACTCCTCATAAAATGGAATTTAAAGTAGGTTGTCCTGTTATTTTATTAAGAAACCTGAATCCTCCTAAACTTTGCAATGTCACACCTTTACTGGTAAAATCACTAAAAACTTTTATAATACAGTGCACAATACTTACCGGATGAAACGGAGAAGATGTATTAATTCCCCGAATTCCTCTGATACCATCAGATTTACCGTTCCAATTTAAACGCCTACAATTTCCGGTAAAGATATCTTTTCCAATGACCATTAATAAATCGCAGGGTCAAACTTTCAACGTTGCAGGATTAGATTTGAGCGTTGAGTGTTTTTCACATGGCCAATTATATGTCGCGCTATCAAGAGTAACCTCTAAGCAAAACATGTCTTGTATTGTCTAATGACAAAAAAGCTGTAAACGTTGTGTATAAGGACATTCTGTAGTAGGTATATTTACATAAGAATGCATGAATATCTAATAATGGAATACATTTTTATATTTTTGTAGTTCTACGATTACTATATCTTATTCTAATTGCTTTAATTAATTAAAAGATATTTGTGCTAAGACGGTTTGAATATTTATTTTTCTTACCTACCCTATCGTTTGGGGTATTGTTAGATAGGTCTTTTAAAAACTTTAGGGGTTGGAAAGACGATTTTTAGTTTTAGGGATCCGTTTGTAAAATATTAAGCCTTAAAGTGCAAATTTTTTTTTTAATCAAGTGTCTTCCCCCTGCCAGCTAAACGGTTGATGTTGGGTATGTGAAAAATTCACGGTATTAGTATTTATAGTGAAATTAAAAGGAAAACTATCACAGCTTTACAAGTTTACGAGTAACAGTTGATCAAATGAAAAGTAACAAAATTTTTGTACAAATTCCATTGAATAATATTATTAAGTAGCTACGTAACAAAAACAACAGAAAACCCACTTCTTAAGCTATATTACTTGGATGAGGTGGGGGTGGGGAGTTTTCAATTAAAACACCCGCTGCAAAATTTTTAAATCTCTTGTCTTGAAGAAATTATGTGAACAAAATGTGATAACTGCATCAAGATTCATTGCGTAGGTAGGACATCGGAAATTCGGGACACACAACGGAAAATGGCTTTGTTTTTTTAAGAGATATTTATTTCAGATGAAGAGTTGTCCACTTTTCCAAAACTATTCCACCTGGACGACTATGACCAATGTCTTGCGAAAAAAGATGGACTCTACTGTCTCGGGATCTTCGACCTGACTCCGGACGTCCAGCCCAATCCTACTTACGACCTCTTGAAGGTATGATAATTATGGCAACTAATGAACCTTTTACAATTTGACTTTTTGTTCATGGTCCTACACTACTTTGCAGGAATACTCGGATGAATCCTTCCGACATTTCAATCGTACACGCATTCATCGTGGTTACTGCGTCAGCTCTCGCTGCCCGAATAGCAAAGTCAGTAGTACATCGGAGCGCTTCGAACGGTGCGCAGATAAATTGTCTCGACCCCACACGCTTCGCGCTTCGATAAACACGTTTCACTACTGTCACACTCACGCTGACAAGAACAATAAACCACAGCAGACTCCTGCGCAAGAACTCTTCCTACAGTGCATCTACGCTGTAATCGTCTTAAATGTTATTGGAACTATCTACGACATCTACAAAGGAAACAGCTCAGATAGTATTGTATTATTTTTATTTACTTTATACCTACTTACCCTATAACAACAAATTTGTTAAAAATAAAATCAAAACTTTATTGATTGGTTTCAGAGAATACATTGATTACGGCGTTCTCGTTACCAGCTAATTGGCGAAGACTAACAGCTAACTACGAAGGCGGAGACCCTCGACTCATCGCATTAATCCCATTAAACGGATTTAGGTAGGTACTTATTTCATTTTGAATCTGTTCTGATTTTCACCATAATTACTAGCCATGATAGGTAGATTGATCATCTCATCTGATTTCTAGTACCTACGTGCCATCCTCTTTCATAATTATGTGACCTGCGTCCCTGAAAGGGCACAGTCTACCTGGTATCGTCGAAGTTCGGTAGACATGAAGAAGTCTTTCACTCATGTCAACCGAATTTCTACTTGTCTCATTCCTATGCCAGTCATTGTTTGTTGTAGAGTGGTGGTAATGGGCTTGACAACGTACGCCCACAGCAACGTTTTTCATTATAGTTTCTACATAATCAATCCAGAACATGTAGAAAAGGTGAGAACTTAATTGACTAACTATTACTGTTGTAACTTATAATCTATGGATTCAATTCGACACTCTTCGATTCCCCCACTATCCATTTAAATTCTGATAAGTCACACGGTTATATTATTATGTACAAAAGTTCTTAACTTCTGCACCATCAATTTTATATCTTCAGCAAACTCAACAAATGGACGGCATTGTGCTGTCTGCCGGCACGTCTCTGATACAATGCCTTGTGATGGTATCCTGCTTCTTAACTGTCTACAATCTTCTCATATTCGCCCAGAAACGGCCTCTCAGTGTTAAACTGCTGCCACTTTTAATTTTAAAACGCTTTATAAGGTATGTACGAGTAGTTTATTTAGTACTTAGGTACTCTTATATTAGAATAATTGTCAATTACTTAACGCATACTTTTTGCAATGAATAAGGTTTTTTATACTATTTGTAGGCCGGCCGTCGAGGCAACGACTGGAGGCGTCAAACTGCAAACGAATTTTAAACATGAAATGTTTAATTGTCCACGCGTAGGTAAATCTGTCCAAGCTTGACTCTTAAAGTTAGTTTCTCTGTCTGTTTTTGTACCTTTTGTGCCACCCATTCGAGCAGTGGTTACAGTTAAGCGTCATCCGTTAGTCGCGCAATTTCCTCTGTGTTACTGTACATTTGTCGAAGTTTCCTCAATGACTTCGAAGTTCAGGCTGAGTCCCTCAGCTCGCGTAGTTGCCTAAAAGAAAATAAATTGATCAGGGTTGCAATGTTGCCTAAAAGAAAATAAATTGAACAAGGGAGACGAATTGAAGTTGGTTTGTTCGTTCAGCAATGTGCTTCTATCCTGTTTTAGTATTTCCAACTGCTGTAAGGCTACTGCAGTAAGGGATTCAGGTTGTGCGTTTTGGCAACATTACTCATCTGCCGGTGGCGGGGGTAGTGGGGATTAAACGTATAAAAGAGGCGCACACGTTGGATGAGCGCTCAGTCGGTGCCAAACTGTCCTGAGGATGCCTAGTATAGAGGCGAAACATGTGTCGAAGTTTCACTTCGTGGAAACGGAATATTGCAAGTCAAGGGTCCGTAGTTGCCTACCACTCGACTTGAGAGTACCTGTCACTAATTTTCTTTGCTGCAGGTCTCTCTTTTTGAGTGCGGTCTGTCAATCTATTTCGATTGTTATATTTCCTTACTACTTCAATCGTGGTGATTCATGGATCAAGGGAGGGTGGTGGTATCCCTCCCTTATAATCTATGTCCAAAGAATTTTTATATTAACGATTGTCGGCTTTTATATTAACGAATTTTTATATTAACGATTGGCCGATAAATACTACGTTTTCTGTCCAGTTTCTGACCTCCTGAAGTATGGATACGTTGGTGCGGAAATCAGTCTACGATATCCCGAGCATCTTCCTTCAGCACCACATCTCTAGAGCGTATAGACGCTCTAGAGATATGGTGGAGGAACATAGGTTGCCCCTTTCTAATTTGCGCATTGTCCACATCTCTGTCAAGTAAATAAAAATGAGGAATACCAGTGTTCGCATCAGTCTGACTTTGGTGGCTTTGGTAATGTAGCGATTCCTCCATACTCTCTTTTACTTCTCCATCGCTGTTGAAGTTATTTTACTTCATGTACGCAGCCGCTGTTGCTTAGTAGGCTTTTTCTTTCTGGCTTAAAGCAGTAAACCCAGGTTTCGATAGTCCAAAGCTTCCGAACCTTCAGATGCACATGTAAAATGTTTTGGCACTTGGCTCATTCCTATGCCTAACAAATCACGAATTTGCTGGCAACTATTTTTTTTGTCAGTTTCAATAAGTTGTCGTACGTTGTCAATATTAGAGTCAGTAGCCGCAGCCGCCGCCCAACCTTTGCGTACCTCGTCATGGAGATAATCACGTCTACGTCTAAATTTTCCACAGAGCTGCGACATGGTGCTTCATGACCAAATGCCAACTGTAGTCTCTGGCTACCACAAAGAAAATCATAAAAAAAATCGATAGCGACACACAATTTTTAAAAGAAAGCCACAACGAGAAAACAAATGAAAGTCTCGCAAACTAAAAAGTAACATGTTCCCTTAAAGTTTAATTTTTGAATTCCATAATTGTTTATTTATTAATTTATTGTAAGTGGTCAGATCCAGAAACTTTCAGTATGCCCCACGTACTAGAAAGCTGTAATTTGGCTATTACTTACGCCGACAAAGTGGTAAGAAAAGTAGCTAAATCAATCATCACTGGGTCCTTAATCACTATGTTTTTTTTTCGTTTCCGCGGCAAGCCCGCGTGAACGGCGCATGCGCGGTGCGCTCTAAGATGTCCGCGCGCATGCCCGATGCTTTTCTAAGCGCAGCTCTCTGTTAACCATTATGACAAGATTTTGTCAGTTAAACGCGCGGGCTTGCCGCGACAACGAAAAAAAAGATGGTGATGGACCCTGTTCTTTTTTAGAATAACATTTTATATGGTTTTTCACTTGTCTAGCTGAGGGAACGGATGAGAGAATGTCAAAGTGTGCCCGTGTTTGCTTGACCCTTTATTCTCCAGGATAGCGCCAGTGAACCTGCTGGTGATTGGTTTCTCAGCGACTTGGTGGCTATACATGCGAGAAGGCCCGTTGGTACCCACCACCATCGGCCTAGACAGCGGAATCTGTCAAACCAAGTTCTGGTCTCATGTCTTCCTTGTAAATAACATCATAAGGCCTTCTGAATACTGTGTGGCACCTACCTGGTAAGCCAAAAAAATAATTGGAACGTATGCCGTAGGTCAAACTCTACTTACTAAAAATAAAATTGGAGTTTAGTTTCTTAAACAAAATATATCTAGTTTTGTTATATTGCCCGAAATTAATATTTTTGTCCAATGAGAATATTAGAGCTTCTTGGTTCTTTGTTATGTAACTTTGAGATACCTTTTCCCTATACCTACGTATCTTAAAAAGACCTTATCTCCATAGGTTCCTGGCAGTGGATATGCATATGTACATAGTAGCCTGTACGTTGACACTGATATTTTGGCGCCACAGATCTACTGCCATCAAGCTTTACGCACTCCTCTTAGCAGCCTCGTGCGCTTTCATTGGAGTTGTCGTATACATTAAGGAGTACAAATCCTTGGTTTATCTCATCACGCCAGAGTAAGTACCCGCGTCTTAAAATTGGTAATACATAGGTAAGTTGAGGATGTGGTTTTCCTTCCCAATGGGACTGGAAGATTGTAGAAGGAAACTGCAGTAAAAGCAAATTTCGATAGATTACTAATCTAAATTTTGACTGCTTGTAAAAACCTACACCTGTGAGGATTTGGTTGCCACCTTTTTTGGTGCAAATAAAGTACTTTCATTGGTTATTAAAAGTAGAAAAAAGTACCTACGTTGTGTCAAAATAAAGTACAATTTAATTTTTATTTTCTTAAAATATATTTCAATATTTTTAGCAACTTATAATCAATACCTAATCATAATCAAGCATCATAACAGTATACATTTAAGTAACCTACTTTTTTTTTTTTGTTAAATATGTAAATTGAATTCTGCAGAATTAAATCATGTAATATAAAGTATTTTTGCGTACTTTGAACTTCTTATAAATTATATAGTACAATTACCCGAAATAAAGTATAATACTTTATTATAAAGTATGGGTGGCAACCCTACCTGTGAGTGTGCTGGTTGGGGAAATGTGATTTAAATCCTCTCATGGGTCACAAATATTTAGACTACTGTACAGGGGATAGCTTGACTTGTATCAAAATTAGTTGGGGAGCTTAAATGTGGGGACTAATGTGAGTCTCGATCAGTGTGAGCCCCGAGGAGGGGAAGGGAGGTGCAATTGCTAACTGATGTTTCGGGGCCCTTGTAGCCTGGGGGCCCTGCATAATTGATATGGCAGATATGGCGGTAGCTATACTGCTACTACAGTAATGTTATTGGTACTTTCACAGAGAAGTACGCGTAGTATTCAGAAACTCACCGTCATTCACTGAGTTTTACATATCCTCATGGGGTGCTCTGCCAGCGTGCTTCCTAGGACTTCTAATGGGCAATATTCTGTTTGAGCTGGATGAAAGACGCATTAAGTTGTCTGATCACAAGGTAAGTACCTACATAATTGTTTTAACACCCACTATGGGCGTAAAAAGGATCATTTTGGTGGTAATTACGCCCAGTAGGGTTTTACGTGGTATACCTACTTTTTATGATTTCGGAGGGGGGGGGCGGGGTTTTCATCTCCTATATCCCTTCTGGGTACGCCCGTGATATGTTACTAAATACATGAATAAATAATAAGGCCATGAACTGTTTGCCATTAGGTTACTTATTTTGAAGTAAAAAACACAATCTAAACTGAAACATGTTTTTGTTACAGTGGTTTGTGTGTCTTCATTGCATCACATTTCCATTGATATTTATATGGCCTGCGACTGGCAAGTTCGCTCGAAATTATAGTTCGGCATTCTTCTACGGCGTATACAGCGCCTTAGACAGGACTCTGTTTTGTATTTTAATATCTATTGAGATATTTGGAGGAGCACATATTGACAGTAAGTGGACTTGCCTGAGTACCTACAATATATTACGTGACGAAAGACAGCTGAACCTTAGGCTATCAACAACCACGGGAGTAATCGGTTATCGCGGCTGCAAGTATGTGCCAACCCTACCAACTCCGTCTATGCCCTGACGAGTGGGGACAACACCAATTATGCACAACGATGCACTAGCACCACCACTAACATTGTAACTCAATAACTAAAGTATTGGGTCAATGAAACACCTTGAATGTGGTATTTAACTTTTATTTGCCTCAGTAGGTAATTCAGACTTCGACCAAGTACCTATAAGCAAAGGGCGATGGATGGGAAACTGGGGATGAAATTATTGAATTTGAGTAAACACAAGAGTCCTGCTAAAATAAAAATTTAGTTCGCCTGTCCATGTTACTCTTAATGTACGATGTCCACCAACTGAATGACGTAGTAGCGCAGGGCAGCGCTTTTCACACTGTGCCAAGGAAATTCAAACTTCTAGACTTAGTCATAACTTTCATATTTGCATGGAATTGACATTGCTTGGAACTCGGTTATATCCGCGCGCGTGCCACGACTACGACGCGGCAGCTGGACGGCTCCTCGGTGTTGTAGTCGCTGAGTGCATGCCGACAATTACGCGAACATGCGCGCATGCGCCCGGGTTCCAGCAAATTGTGGCCGTCGGGCGGACGCGGTCGGCTGCTCGCGCATCCGCTACAATGCGCTGCGCTACGGTCCTACGGCGTCCGCTTGGTGGAAATCGTACATAAGACGAAGGAGGGATCTCTTATAGGACTGCCTCTGTGGCGCGGTGGGAGTGTGTCCGACTGCTACGCAAAAGGTCGTAGGTTCGATTCCCACATGGGACACCACTTTGTGTCCGTGACTTGTAAGTCCCCTGCGACACAGGGCTTGTACCCTAATGCGGGAGTCGTCTTAAAAATAAAAAATAGATAGGTAAGTTTCAATACATATGTAATCCATCACTGTGTTAAGGTCCCATAAGGAGGTTCTTCGGTTGGAGGGGCTGGACCACGATGGCACACGTGTCCTTAGCAGTATTCCTGCTGCACTGGAGCGTGAATATGACCATTAGTACCAGACCCGTCGCATATAGCACCTCTGTGCTTGATGTGGTTAGTATCATCTTTGGCACCATAGCTCATAATATTGAGTGAATTAATTGAATAAACGACTGTAAAAAAGTAGATTAATTTCGTGTATATGTCCAAGGGAAATAACATAACACGGCGTTATACAATTTATACGTATTTATGTATGTTGTACGTTTCCAAAAAGCCTAACGCCCGATGCAAAAAAGACACAGTTAATTTTTGAAGTCGGTTTATTTTTTGTTTTTTTAATTACCTACTTTTTTCCCTTATAGCCTACTACACCAATATGATAGGTGTTATAAAAATACCTATAATAGACACACTACTTATATAATTAGTATCACTATGTTATCCTTTGCAGGTTGTAGATTGGATGGCAACAAACGGCATCACTTACCTGTTAGCTGTTCCTATCACACTTCTAGTGGAGATACCTATGCAGAAGTTCCTGGGGTCTTTGATATTTTAGACTATAATAATGTTGAAATTCATGTGCTGTTTTATTTATTTTACTTTATTTCTTGTGTTTTATATAAAGACTCATTTACACGATGTCATCTTGTACATTCTAGAGCAATGGTCCACAACTAGTTGTCCGGGGACCGCCAGTGCTCCCCAGGAATCAATAAATGGTCTGCGAACGATTTTAAACGCATGCTCAAGATCAAAAATCACATTGCTTTAAAAAAAAGAATGTTTTCTTTAAAATAAAGTAGCGAGCATCGGAATTACTTAATGTAAAGAAGTCTTTGAAAATATTATTGGAGACCATGTATGAAAGTAACGCCATAAATATATTAATAATCAATTTGGATATGTTGTTGTATGTTGAGATCAGAGAATTGAAGTGTCAATCTCTAATATGTGTAGCATAAAAGTATAAGCTTAATGAGATACTGACATTCTAAGTACCTATAATTCTAATAAAGAAGTACTCGTACTTACCTACAGTTGTTTATATGTTGTATGTAACACTTTTTTAAGCTAACATCATTGTTAGCTTAGCATCTGTTCAAATGTATTACATGAGTAAGACATTATATGTTCGTAAACTTTCGCGATTTGTACACATTAAAGAATTTAAAGGTCTTAATTGCGTAAATATTTTATTTTAAGGCTAAATACCTTTGTTTATTTCCCGACGTTTCGACCGTATTGCAACGGCCGTGGTCACGGGTAGACTAATTCAGCTCAGCGTCGCCTCCGAGAAGCGCGGGTTTCCGAAACTACCCTCGCTTGATTTTTATCACTCACTATTACGGAACCGTCGGTATTTCGACACACAACACTAACGACATCTGCACACTGGCGCGTAATGTTTGTTCGGCGGTGTGTACACTTGCTGATCACTGGATTCCACGATGTTGACAAACGATATCCATCTTCTCGGTTGAAATTGACGTGTTTTTTTATTTCAACCGCTTCCCGCGCCATGCTGGAGTAGTAGTGACGGTCAGTGGAGAGGACCTGTGGTTTATATAGTTCAATCCAGTGATTGGGTCCCGCATCCAGCAAGTGTTCCGCTATTGCTGACTTGTTCGTCTGTCGGTTTTTCACAGCCGCGATATGTTCCTTAATCCTTTCCGCTATTGTGCGTTTGGTTTGTCCAATGTAGGAACTACCACAGCTGCAATCCACTTTGTAGACGCCAGGTGTCTGTAGAGGAATGACATCCTTAGAAGTACGTAGGTGCTTAGCTACCTTGGAGTGCGGACTATATACAGTCTTAATGGAGTATTTCTGCAGTACTGTTCCAACTTTATCCGTCACTCCTTTCACGTACGGTAGAAAAGCTGGAGCCCTGTCAAACCCCGACCGGGAATCTCTCCTCTTCGTACGTCGTGTGCTTCCTCTGTATCCGTTTCGCTTTAGTACCTTCTGAACATGTGTGAGCTCACTTTCTAAGTGTTCAGGGTCACAAATGTCATATGCTCTATTTGTCAGCGATGATACCACGGATTGCAGATCTCTTGGATGGTAGTGCGAGTCAGCATGCAAATACCTGTCGGTGTGCGTCGGTTTTCTGTAGACAGTGTGTGCCAGGGTACCATCTGCCTTAACCATTATTTTCACATCATGAAAAGCCAGCGATTTGTTTATCTCCATTTCAAAAGTGAACCTGATGTTAGGGTGTATGGAGTTCAAGTAATAAGTAAATTGTTCTACTTCTAATCTACCGCCCTTCATGATACAAAACACGTCGTCCACGTATCTCTCCCATAGTTTGACCTGGGACAGTTGCAGCTCAATTGCTTCTTCAAAATGTTCCATCCAGATGTTGGCCATTACCGGCGCCACTGGGCTACCCATGGCCACTCTGTCGATCTGGAGGTAGTGTTGTTCCTGGTAAACGAAGAAATTGCCCTCTAGGCAGTTTTTCAGTAAAACAATATACTGGTTAGGCAGATCGTTCGCGCTAAGCTTCCTCTCGATGACCTCAAGACAGTCCTGAATGGGAACGTTTGTGAATAGTGACTCCACATCAAAACTCACCATCACCTCGTCTGGTTCCACTCTCATGGTCTTGATAATGTCAACAAAATGGCAAACAAAGGTATTTAGCCTTAAAATAAAATATTTACGCGATTAAGACCCGTAGCTTATAAAATTCTATAATGAGTAAGAAAGTGCTAATAACCACATGTGTTGTACTTATTTGTTATTCCACTATGCACCTTCTTCTTTAATGTTGTGTTCACATTGTTTAAGTAACAGGTGATGTGCATTATTTGTACATCACTGAATATTTGTTTTGCAATTATGAATTATTAAGTCATTTAATAGTTTAAATTAAAATGTTTGAATGTACCTACCCTCATTTATAAAATAATATTTAATACCCAATGAGTAGATTTAAAAAGCAGTGACAGACTGTCATAGCTCTCATTCCTCTACTGTTGTCAGCTGGAAAAGGTACGATTTGTATAATTGTTGATTCTATTTATTGTTATTATTGTAGATGTAATATAATGTTATGTGTATTGACGATGGCAAGATATTGCATTAGCCATTAAGAATGTCTTGTATGTATTGTGTATAATACACACATCAAAAGTGTCTAGGGATCAACATATATTTTTGCAATAACTTTTCTCCTGAATGATTTTTTTTTTTTATTTCTTTAAGGATTCATCAAATAAAGTGTTTTCGTTTGTCACAGTAACGATAAACCAAGTCACCTTTGCATTAATAAAGAAATTTGCCATTTTCCTAATAAAGGGATTTTTGACATTTGAACCACTAACATTAAAGTTCGAAAAAAAGACTGAAATAACAGTTTTCTTTAAAATTTTATTGGGTAACTTAAACAATTAATAATCCGTGTTTCTACCGCGAACACTAACAACACAAGAACATCAGTTTGGCATACTCAAAATGAGTTCATCCAAATCACGCTGTGGAATGGCCGCCCATGTTCGTTGCAACAACAAAAAAAGGTCTTCTTGCGACTGGATACCCTCCATATTCGGCAGAGCTCTTCTCTGTAGCATATCCCATGCATGCTCAATCGGGTTCAAGTCTGGCGACTGAGCAGGCCAGGGCAGGACATTGATGTTAGCTGCGGCGAGAGTCTGTCTTACAACTCTTGCGGTGTGCGGTCGTGCATTATCATGCATTAACTGAAATAAGGGACCGATTTGCACTTGTAGAGGAACGATGACGTCTGATACAATCGTCTCAGCATAAATTTGAGCGTTGAGGTTGCCTCTGATCCAAATCAACTCAGTTCTTCCGCCGATCCAAATACCCGCCCATACCATGATGGTTCCACCACTATAAGGATGGACTTCCTGGCAGGATTTTAATCGCTGTTGGCGTCCAGGGGTTCTCCAGTGTCGTATACGTCTTGTATCCGGTCTCATACCAAAACGAGACTCATCAGAAAAGCACACGAAACGCCATTGTTCTTCTGCCCAATTTCTGTGTTCAAGAGCCCATTGATATCGAATCCTACGATTGTGCATTGCTATAGGTGGTACCCGTAGCGGTCTTCGGGAATGAAGGTTCACTTCATGCAAGCGGTTTCTGACTGTTTGGTCGCTAATTAAGTTCCCTGAAGAGTGATGAAGCCTCACGGCTAACATCATGGCGGTTATTGTTGGACCTCTTCGAGTTAAGATTTGAATGTATCGGTCTTGTCTCCGTGTGGTGCAGCGATACCGTCCTCCATGGCGCTCAGCCACGGTACCAGTGCTTCGGTAACGTGTCCAAAGTCGACTGATAACACTCTGACTTGTATTCAGAGCTAAAGCCACAGTACGTTGCCGGGAACCAGCTTCTATCATTCCCACGGCTCTGAGCATTTCTTCCCTGCTTAAATGACGTCGCCGCTCCATAATAACGTTGGTTTTAATCAGTAGTAGGGAAACAGTAGCACTAATAATGTCTTCAATGCGTTGTATGTTTTTATAGGGAAAATATTGACAGTTGATTTTCATCTTTTACTCGAATTTGATTCACAGTTCCTGATTCAAATTATGAAATGCACCAAAAAGGATCCATATAAATTTATAAAATCATAAATTTATTACAAAGCCACATCTCAATCTCAAGAAATCCGCATAAAAATGCTTGATCCCTAGACACTTTTGATGTGTGTACTTTTGAAACTGCTCTGCAGAAGATTTGATAGTAATATTTCAATTGTTTGTATTACTGAGTTTACCTTAGCTCTATGGTGTGCTAAATGTTTATTTAAACTGAATAATTATGTTTATTATATTACTTGTCCTTCATTTATTTGTATTATTACCTCTCATGACTGGCTCTGTGGCGCGGTGGGAGTGTATCCGACTGCTACGCAAGAGGTCGTGGGTTCGATCCAAACCCAGGATAAAACTTTGTGTGATGAGCACGATGGTTTATTGTGTGTCTGGGTGTTATTTATCTATAATATGTATGTATATAGAAATATATAAGTATGTTTATATCTTGAGACTGCTTTATTATATCCTGACATAGCAATTCTACATTTAGCCGTAGCTGTTCTACTCTAAAAACTTCTTATATTCTGCTACAATTTGCTATAAATCCCAATAAGATAACAAGCTTATAATGTTGATTGCATTTATGGCGGTATCACCATTCCGTGCATTGCCGTGAACGGAGCGATCCTAGAGTTTGTTAATGAATTTAGTAGGTATATTCTATGTATGACTAGTTCAAATAGTCCATCTTAACAAGGTATATCTACCTATATGCGATTTTTTTCTACTAGATAAATAGTCAAATAGTCTTATTACTTTATTCACATAGGTTACTCAATGCAACTCTTATGAACGTCTGATAAAGTATGAGTCTACAAACATTGTCAGACGTTGCCAAGTTCGCAAAAAATAAAGCCAGTGAGAAAAGAACTTGGTAATTAAAACTCATGCCTACTTTTTTTAAATGCCAATTTTTACAATAAGTATTCCTTTGTATACAATTATTCCAGCAAGCGGCGTCGACTCACACTCACTCTTGCCGGAGTTGAGTGAAATGAAATGCATAAGCACATAATGCCGTAAGCATGTTCTCATATAAGACTGAAGTCGAAGAGGCGCCATCATCAGCTTTTTGTTTTGCCGACATTTATTAAACTAGCTGATCAGCGCAACTTCGTATGCTTACCGTTTTTGCATCATTTTGCTGTTCAGCTCCTATTGTTCGTAGCGTGATGTTATATAGCCTATAGCCTTCCTCGACAAATGCGCTACCCACCAAAGTAATTTTTCAATTCGGCTCAGTAGTTCCTGAGATTACCGCGTTCAAACAAACAAACTCTTCAGCTTTATAATATTAATATAGGTATAATAATAATAATAATATCTTGGGACAACTCACACAACGCCATCTGATCCCAAACTAAGCAGAGCTTGTACTATGGAAACCAGACAACTGATAAACGTACTTATATATTTCTAAATACATACCTACATATTATAGATAATTAACACCCAGACACAGAATAAACCATCGTGCTCATCACACAAAGTTTTATCCTGGGTGGGGATCGAACCCACGACCTCTTGCGTAGCAGTCGGATACACTCCCTCCGCGCCACAGAGGCAGTCAAAGAAGATATGTAGGTGTAGGCAGGGCCCGATTTAGGGCAGGGTAAGAGCCTATAATTTTGGCAGCAAGAGCGGTAAAAATGATTGGCGGCAAATAACCTACCCTCAACCTCGTGAAACTCACTCAAGCAATACGATTTTAAATACTGTATTATAGTTATTATAAATAGCCATTATTTCATTATGATTATTTTTATTACCTATGGAGTGGACGGGAGCATCAACCTACGGATAAAATCCGTCGCGGTAATATAATAATAAATAATAAATAATTTAAATTGGGGCATGTATTCAATCTGTAATGAAACAGAAGGACTGTAAATTCGGTTCTCCGCACGTTGTAGCCCCTTTTACTAGTAGTCAGTAGGTACTTCGATGTTTAGGTTTATTGCGGTTAGTACCTATTTACCTACTAGTAAACCCACTACAACAATTAAATAAGTATTATAATTTATAATGTGCTTAAACTATTATTTAAGTATTGTGTATAATTTAGTACCTAATGCTATTTAGGTATAAAGGAAATTTAAAGGTTGTCACATATATAAATTAGATACTTACTTCAATTGGGTAAGTACTTAGGTAGGTATGTATATATTATTTTATTATTTTTTAATTATTGTCACACCTTAGGTAGGGAGACAGATACTTTAATAGTTTAATAGAATCAAACAAAAATTATTGTTGTCATTTTGATTATTTTGATCCAAAGTAAAGGAGGGATCCCACCACCCACCTTGGATCTGTGAATCACCACGATTGAAGTAGTACGGAAATGCCCATAATACAACAATCGAGTTAGATGTCAGACCGCACTCAAAAAGAGAGACCTGCAACAAAGAAAATTAGTGACAGGTACTCATACCAAGTCGAATGGTAGGCACCTCCGGTCCCTGGACTTGCAATATTCCGCTTCCTCGAAGTGAACCATCGACACGTGTTTCGCCTCAACAATTCACAGATCAACGGGTGGTGGAATCCCTCCCTTTTAATCTACTTAAGATGGATTTCCGCCATGTGACGCCTGATTCAATCAAGGTCCTTATTCACTATGTTTTTTTCGTTTTCGCGGCAAGCCCGCGCGAACTGGCGCATGCGCAATGCAATTCTAAGCGCAGTTCTCTATATACCATTATGACAAGATTTTGACAGTTATGAGCGCGAGCTTCACACGAAAACGAAAAAAAAGATAGTGAATAAAGACCCAGTTATCTTTTGATCTATTTGTTTCTGTTTATCTGTATACCTGTAGGTAGGGCGCTTTATTTGTATCTATCTTATAATGTACAGAGGGTTGTCAACAATTGTATGTCCAGATTGGAGAAGAAGAGGGACCTCACCACACTCGCATGTATCCCATCCCATCCCACTTTAGAATAATATAAATCTCCAAAGGCCTTTACGTGTTAAATTCATGTCCCACGTGAATTTTCCAGAAGATCAGTGCTCTCTAGTATGTAAAGTAAAAATATTGGAATTTAAACTTTCGCGTTGCATGATTATTAACGCGCATTGTTTACCTTGTCACCACGGCCGGTGCAACCTGGTCGAAACGTCAAGCAAATTTTAAGGTAAACAATGCGCGTTAATTCCCGTATAATAAATAGTTAAAAATATTGGGAATCCGTATCGTTATGCACAGGTGCTGCCACTGACACTCTATGTGAATGCCCATTGATTTCCTTATAATTAGATAATAATCGTAGTGACGGATCTAGGGGGAATAATCCGAGGCATGTGCCCTGGGTGCCACATCGAAAGGCCACCACATGCCATGTTTAAGCGGCGGAGAAACCTATGCTCTCACCTCGTAATGCTAACGACTACACGACACATAACTAGGTAGTATAATTAATGTCACATGTGTGACAACCTTATCGGGTACCTACTAGGAAAACTTACAAAATTATAGATTTAATTCAGTCTTCAGCCATGAACGCATTGGCTGTGTTGTTAATTTTAACAGCTGCAGTGACAGCTAGAGAATATACAGGTAAGACTATGATTTAATTTATTCTCTTTTTTGGGACTGCAATAAATTAAAAAAAAAAACATTAAAACGAGCGCATTCAAGCGCAAGCATTGAGCGCAAGAAGCAAGGTTATGTTTTTCGAGTGTATGTAGGTTTGTATATATATTTTTTGGGCACGCCCTAGAGCCTTAGTGGTTTGATGGATTTTAGCTTGAGAGGTGTCGTTAGATTTGTGTTTAGTAAACATATATATATAATATGTTATCAGATTTTAAAATTCTTTATTTTGATACCCCACTCGATGGCTTTGAAGATTTTGTGAAACAGAAGTATAGCTATTTATCAATTGTAATTATCTAGACTTTACTCCTTATGAACCATAATATTATACCTGATATATGTATAATGAAAAATAATATTATACCTTTTTAATGTTTTAAGAATTATTATTTTTAATATGTAGATATTTACTGTCTAATCATTTGTATATATCTTTGTAAAAGTTTTTAGTAAATTTATTATTATAGGTAGGTAAACTAGCGCCAAAATTACGACATTTTAGGTAAATTAAATTTTAAAGTTCCCCACAACTAATGTCACTCTCACAACTAAGCTAGGAATAAGAATTGCTAAAAATCCAAATAAATAAAGAAAAAAAAATAAAAAAATTTGCAGGCAGGTTTGATAATTTTTAATTTATATTTTTATTATTACGTACAATACAAGTTATTACCTACACCTTCAAAACTCGTAGCGTGGGTCGAAGGCTGTAAAAGATTTTAAGTAAAATAATGTAGGTACTATAGCTTACACTGAGTACCTAGATACCTAGAAACCCATATAAATTAATTATGGCACAAATTAATGGTAATGTATGACTACAATTTGAAACAATACACCAATTCTAGATATGTAACTAGCAAGTAGACACGTTTTTAAAGAAATAGGTACCCGTTTCAGATGAAGAGTTATCCAGTTTTCCAAAACTGTTCCACCTGGACGACTATGACCGATGTCTTGCGAGGAAAGACGGCCTCTACTGTCTCGGGATCTTCGACTTAGCTCCAGATGCTCAACCCAATCCTACTTACGACCTCTTGAAGGTACCCGTAAATTTCACATTCAAAAACTCATAGACTAAATGCCAATGAACACAAGATTTTGGCGTTAATGATTTGGCTTATTGATAACAGCTGAATGAGTTGAGTGATTTTTTTTGGTGATTGTGACCAAAAAATCACTCAACTCATTCACATGTTTTATACCTACAAAGTTAGAATGTATATCAAATGCCCCACACACTTATTCCACTTTCATCCCTACAGGAATACTCGGATGAATCCTACCGACATTTCAATCGAACACGCATTCACCGTGGTTATTGCGTCAGCTCTCGCTGCCCGAATGACGAAGTCCACAATGCTTCAGAGCGCTTCGAACGGTGCGCAGATAAGTTATCTCGACCCCACACGCTTCGCGCTTCGATCAACACGTTCCACTACTGTCACACTCACGCTGACAAGCACGAGAAACCACAACAGACTTCTGCTCAGCAACTCTTCCTCCAGTGCGTCTACGCTGTAATCGTCTTAAATGTTGTAGGAACTATCTACGACATCTATAAAGGAGACAGTTCTGATAGTTAGTAAAATTGTGTTACGGTTTAATTTCATCCAAATCTATTCAAAATCCAAGTTTTGATTCTTTATGTTGTTTTCAGAGAATTCATTGATCACGGCGTTCTCATTGCGAGCTAATTGGAAACGACTGACAGCTAACTATGAGGGCGGAGACCCTCGACTCACTGCTCTCACCCCATTAAACGGAATCAGGTAGTCCGTTTACCATAAAAAACTAATAAATAAATAGGCTGTACAGTAACTTCAAGTAAAACTGTCCGCACAGAGCAAGTGGTGAGAAATCATAAGATATGATCTGGCTTCAACTAATTCGATGTTTGTTCCAGAGTGGTAACCATGGCCTTTGCAACGTTTGCTCATAGCTACGGAATCCATTATATTTTATACGTTCTTAATGCTGAAAAATTAGAAAAGGTATTACTTTATTATTATACTTAAATAAAACTAAAGCATCAAGTAATAAAGCAGTAGCAGCTACAGCTGATAACCCTTCTATATCCGACTTCAAATAGGAAATTCTCTGTGTGACCTCTATATAATAAAATATGTGTATGTATGTAGATCTCGATTTTCTTCAAACCGACTGACCCGATTTCAATGGAGTTTTCACTACTCGGTAGATTATTTTTCGGGAAAGGTTTTAGTGTATAAAACATTGTCCTAGGTTAGAAGACATAGGAGTTATAGACTAAAATACTATGTCTTTCAAATGAGTTGATAATTGTCATGATGATATTTTGTTTCGCAATACGACTGCAACTTCATTGTGAGTCAGCAATAAAATGATTCGTAAAAAGGTGTCATTAGTATTACACACAAGTACCTACCTACTCTAATGAACTATATATAAGCACTGTATTTTACTATTTACTAATTCATTTAAGTATTATGTAGTTAAAAAAAATATCACGACTGACTGAAAGACTTATATTTTGCCTATTTACTTATTTTTGTATGGTGTTTATTAAAAAATAAAGAATACTATTATTATTATAATAAAGAAAAATATTAGGCACATAGTTCAAAGGAAATAAATAATACGTCCGTTCCATTACCATACACATACGTACTTTACCCGACTTGGGAGTTTTTGTTGCTAGCGGTACAATTTTGACAAGTACAGAGTGAAGTTGATAAATATAAGTAGGTATACTTAGGTATATAGGTAGGTACCTATTGTGGAGTTTTGCACCACGTTCCATTGTCTCCAAAAGATAATATCTGTTAAAATATATATCTGCAGCACAGCCAGCAAATGGACGTCGCATTCCTGTCAGCCGGTACCTCGATGATACAATCTTTTGTGATGGTGTCCTGCTTCTTAACCGCCTACAATCTTCTCATATTCGCCGAGAAACAGCCTCTCAACCTGAAACTGCTGCCACTTTGCATTATAAAGCGGATTACAAGGTTCGTCAGCTTGTTTAGTACCTACGTATGTAGAATTGACTATCAATTTTTTATTAAGCAGGTAATACCAAAAAACCGGGCAAGTATATGTCGGGCCACGCACAATCTAGGATTCCGAAGCTCCCCCCCCCCCCCCATCCGAATAATGTGTGCTTAAGAGAAGTGGGTTTTCTGTTACTCGTAAACTTGTAAAGCCTACTTAGCTGTGATAGTTCTCCTTTTAATTTCAATTTATATACTACTACGGTGATTTTTTTCACATACCTAACATCAACCATTTAGCTGGCAGAGAGGGGGGGGGGGACTTGACTCTAACAAAAAAAATCACTTTAAAGCTTAATATTTTACAAACGGCATATATCTAAATCTAAAAAAAAGAAATAAAGACCTATCTAATGGTACCCCACACGATGGGGTAGGTGAGAAAAAAACACACCCGCACTTTACAGGTCTTCTATATGTAAAGTGCGGGTGTGATTTTTCTTAAAGGCCATAAAAAAATGCTTTTGTCAATATTTTATTCACTTTGTAGTAATTAGTGTATTCATGCAAAATTACTTCTTCCGTCTCATACGTGGTTATACTTATAGCTCGTCACTCCTAGCACAAATCAATTTCTTTGTACCTCGCCGAGGCACGCATATGATGCGCGAGCACCGCCATTGCCCACTAGCAGTACCGACCGCGCGCACTAATCTTGGTCGCTTTGCACCACTCACTACCCCGCGCGCTCCGATATAATATATTAATGACATTGTATCATCCAACTCAACAATCGACTTATTCTCATGCACCGAAAATCAGTTTCTAACAGCCTCTAGACGTTACGCCGAGTCTTTGACACTGCCAAGTACCTTAATGTAAATTAAATTAGCAAGTCAATGGTTTTTTTTTAATTGTATTAATTTTTTTTAATTGTATTAATTTTATATGTAATCTACACAATTATTATTAAGAACATTATTTTTATCTTGTATTCATTGATATTATTCTAATTATTCTCAATTACATTTACATTATCACACTATTATTTATATACATTTTAAATTGTTTTAAATGAATTTGATATAATATTTCAGTTATTGCGAATGGATTGTACTGTCAGCAATAAGAGATCTGTAATAAACAAAATAAATAAATAAATAAATAAATAAATAAACAGTCTCCGAACAAAGGTGCGGACGGACGGACATGGCGAAACTATAAGGGTTCCGTTTTGCCATCATTTCATACTTGTATTTTCTATTTAACTCATTCTAAGATCATCAGCTTTATTCATAAACTGTATTTTATACTGCGCACCACCACATAGGTTTAAATTTGTAAAATTCAGACCTACTCATTAACCCCTTCCCAATATTCTTCAGGCTAACACCAGTGAACCTGTTGGTAATTGGTTTCGCAGCGACGTGGTGGCTACACACACGGGATGGCCCCTTGGTACCCACCTATATCGGCCTGGAGAGCAAAGTCTGCCAGTCCAAGTTTTGGTCTCATGTCTTCCTTGTGAACAATATTGTAAAGCCTTCTGAATATTGTGTGGGTCCTTCTTGGTAAGTAACCTCGGTAATTAGGTTTTCATAAATATGCTGCATTGTTAAAAGCCGTGAGCCATTGCCCAGATTTAGATCTATACCTACTAATATTATAAAGCGGAAGAGTTTGTTTGTTTGTTTGTTTGCTTTGTTTGTTTGTTTGTTTAAACGCGCTAATCTCAGGAACTACTGGTCCGATTTGAAAAACTCTTTTTTTGTTGGATAGCCCATTTATCGAGGAAGGCTATAGGCTATATAACATCGCGCTACGACTAATAGGAGCGGAGTAGCGACGTGAAATGTTGCAAAAACGAGGAAAATTTACGCATACGAAGTTGCGCGGGACAGCTAGTTATCTATAAAGCTGAAGTGTTTGTTTGTTTGAACACGGTAATCTCAGGAACTACTGATCCGAATTGAAAAAATCTTTTACTGTTGAATATCCCATTTATAGAGGAAGGCTATAGGCTATATAACATCACGCTACGGCCAATAGGAGTGGAGCAGCAATGAGAAATGTTGCAAAAAAGGGGAAAATTTACGCAGACGAAGTTGCGAGGGACAGCTGAACACAGAACACAGTCAAAACTGGACAACAAGTGCATGTCGGGCCACGCACAATGTAGGGTAACAACAGAAAACTCATTTCATAACGAACTGCGAGTTCGTTATGAAATGAGTTTTCTGTTGTTTTTGTTTCATACTTACAACATTATACCTTCTTAATAATAATTTTCAATGAGTTTGTACGAAAATTTTGTTACTTCTCATTTGATCAGCTGTTACTCGTAAACTTGTAATGCCTACTTACCTGTGATAGTTTTCCTTTTAATTTCACTATATATACTACTACCGTGATTGTTTTCATATGTCCAACATCAACCATTTAGCTGACAAAGGGGGGGGGGGACACAAAATTTGCACATTAAAGTTTAACATTTCAAAAACGGATCTCTGAATCTAAAAATGGTATTTTCAATCCTTAAATTTTAAAAGACCTATATAATGGTATCCCACACGATGGGGCGTGTGGCATGTGAGAAATAAAAACACATCCCCACTTTACCTAAAGGTGGGGTACCCTAAAAAATGTATTTCTAAATTATATACATCCATTCATCCATGCAACATACAGCCTCCTAGCAATATCACGGACGGACATGGCAAAACAAAAGGGTACCGTTTTGCCATTTTGGCTACGTAACCCTAAAAAATTGTTGTGGGGTATGCACGGCTTCCATACTCGGCAGAGCGCTTTTTCGGAGCATGTGCAAGGCATGCTCAATTACGTTGAGGTCTGATGATTGAGCAGGCTACTTATGAATATTCTTTAATCAAAAAGGAATCGTAATTCAAAAAAGTTGATAAAATAATCCTCAATTGCGGCAATACCAAAGAGTATACTAATGGCTAAACACTAAAACGTACTCGATGCCTAGACACTTTTGAAGATAGGTATACCAACTTGTAGAGCCACTTAGGTCTATAACGTCCTTTGTTAAAAAATAACATCTTCCATAGGTTCTTGGCAGTGGATATGCACATGTACATATTAACCTGCACGTTGACGCTGATATTATGGCGCCATAGATCTACTGCCATCAAGGTTTACGCAGTTCTCTTGGTCATTTCGTGTGCCTTCATTGGAATTATCGTGTATATCAAGGAGTATCGGCCCATGGTCCATCTCGTCACACCAGAGTGAGTTCGATTAGTTATAAAGATTTTTCCAAACTATGACGGCCTAAAGGATGGCAAACAGCATACTTATGTCGAACACATGGGACATATTGTCCTACGTTGGGTCAGATGTATGTATAATCGTGTGTTTGTTCCTAACGTTTGTGACGTAAACAATGACAATATTTCGATGGTACTCTAAATTTCCATAAATAAATATTTATATGAACATAATAGAACAAGAAACCTGGTTCTTTATGTTTATATAAGCTCGCGTTAGATTGTATAAAACAAGTTACCGCGAGCATATTTTTACCCGATTGCGCAGGAGGGTTATGTGCTTGTCGCTTATGTATGTATCCTTCCAATGATACTATGTCCGCTTATAACTTCTCAACGGCTCAACCGATTTTTTTATCATTCATTAAAATTTGGTTGATTACCTACATAAAATTGTAAAAAAATGTAAATGTATTTTTTGCGCTTTAATAGGCGGCCCGAGAAAAAATACCTTTCTAAGACCCTCAAAAGGGGTATCAAATTAAAATAAAAGGCGAGTTCAAAAATATAAATATATGTATATTCCTTTTCAATGGTTGGGTCGTATCATTGCCTTCACAGGAAAATACGCAATATGCTTCGAGACTCGCCATCATTCACAGATTTTTATCAATCTTCGTGGGGCTCTCTTCCAGCGTGTTTTCTAGGGCTCTTACTGGCCCACATTCAATACAAACTTGATGAAACAAGTACTAAATTATCTGAATACAAGGTAAGTTATAACTACACATTTATTATACGGGAATTAACGCGCATTGTTTACCTTAAAATTGCTTCACGATTCGTGGTCACAAACGGACTTGTGACCACTTGTGACCACGTGGTCAGAAGTCCGTTTGAGACCACCGTATAATAAATAGTTTAAATGTTAGTACAAGGTAAGTTATTAGTTTCACTACAGGCATACCCAGGATTATATTTATGGGGAGTGGTCCCCTGAAATATCATCGAGGGCTTGTCTAGGTCACTCCAGATACAAACCGGACGAGCAAAAAACGCCAGAGCGTTTTTTGCTCGTCCGGTTTGGATCTGAGCGTAAGAAACTGCTATTTTCTTACATTTCTATCGCATATATTTTAAGGCAGAGAGTACCATGTCTCTGTTTCAAAGGAGAGTTTAAATCCCCAAATTCCCTCCGTCGATGCACCTATGAGTTACACTGCCGCTATTACACTTCTATAGCAAAGGAAGATCCAGATTTTAGTTTGGGAGTGACCTGATCCAATTAGACGTGGACGTGTGCCTACTAAGAATCGTTACATGGTTCCAAATAACATAGGCTAGGTTATTTAAAAAAATATATACAACAAGACCGCTGCAGCCGTGATTAAATCACACTTGTTTTTTGTTCTGACAGAATCAATATGGTTAAGTGAAAGTAACTCTGTTTGCTGTTACGCTTTTACGCTCAAACAGCTAAACCGATTTAGATGAAATTTGGTATGGAGATAGTTTGAGTCCCAGGGAAGGACATAGGATAGTTTTTATCGCGATAACTAACATCCATGCGGGCCGAGCTGCGGGCGAAAGCTAGTTTAAAAATAAAGCGTGTTTTTTGTACATTTTTTAATTATGTTTTTGTTGTTGCAGTGGTTTGTGTATCTTCATAACATCTATTTCCCTTTTATATTTATATGGCCTATGACAGCCCAGATTGCTCGTAATTATAACTCGGCATTGTTCTACAGTATTTATACAGTATTAGACAAAACAGTGATCTGCATATCTATATGTATTTCGCTGCTTGGAGTGATACATGTCGACGGTGAGTAGTCATCTTTATAATATTCTTTACAGAGAAAAAATCTTGAGAGGTGTCAAGGAACACCCGGATGGAACGAAGTTCTTATCTTATTTTTTTTTTTTATATATTTAATCTTCGTAACACCACACTGTTCAATGTGAAATAGAAAGACGACACGAAAATAACTTGCAAAAAGACGATTGTTTACCGAAGGCTCGAACCCACAACTACACAATTGTCACCAATACTGTGTACCGAATTTATGCCTCTAGACCAAATCGACAGGTGACTTCTTCGTCAAATTAGACGTTCATATTTTTCGCGCACGCCGCACGGCTTGTGTGTGTCAAAAAGTGTCGTTTTTCGTGAGATTTTTTTTCGTCTAGCCACGTCCCTTTCACAATGCGCAATAAGGAACTTCGTTCCAAAAAGACAAGTAACTCACCAGGGTCTCTATTCTAGTGTTCCCAAAGTTTTTCTGACCAAGGTACGAGATGAAAAATATATCGATAGTCGACATTGCAATCGGGATACGAAATAAGACTTGGTTGATTCTAAGCTCGCGCAGCACCCCGTGCCATCTTAGTCTGCATCAGTTTCATGCTGCAGCATTTGTGTTCTAAATTGGATTCGATATTTAGGCGATGTGCACACTACCCCGCATCACCGGCCGGTTTTGCGTTCTTTTAACCTCATCAGTTGCTCGATATCGAGTCGATAGTTTTACCCGATGGCAAAATCTCATAGTGGACGATTCCTTTCCAATCCCAGCATAAACACAGCATCACTTTGTTCCGAGTCAGGCCGGGCTTTGTCACAGTCTGTGGGGCTTGTCCATGCTTCGACCACGATCTTTTTCGGACATTCTTATAGTGTGTGATTAAGTGACCCATTTTTAATAACCCGTAATTAACCGTTTAAGAAATGTGTCGGAATTGTTACGTTTCAACCAAAGGTTTCAACAAAGAATCGCAAATGGAAACACGTTGCATTAAGTTTCTCTCAGTGAGATCATGTGGTACCCAAATATCAAGATTTTTCTTGTACCCAGATTTTTGTAAATGACGCAAAACTGTTTTGTGATGAACATCCAGTTCTTTAGCAATATCGTAACTACTAATATGTCGATCTTGCTCCACTTTTTCAAAGCTGGCACTGATTTTATCCGTGACAGGGCATTCAGAGCGAGCCTCTAAGCGCTCTCTCTTTCACCCTAAAATTTCCAGACTTGAAACGCTTGAACCACATTTGTGCTACTCGTATTGATACCGCATTAGGTCCGTTAACCGCACAAATTTTATTCGCGGCGTTTGTCGCATTTTTGCCTTTTTGGTAATAAAACTTTAAAATGTACCGAATTTCTTCGTCACATACCTACGTTCATTTTGCTTGCTTGAAAAACTATTGATAAATGGCGGGAACTAGTTTTAAATTTATTGCGTCTTCAGAATGTCAACATTTAATGGTATTAAAACCAGCCAGTTACATTAAGAACAACCAAAGAGGTTTGATTATTAACAATACATTCAAAACACGAAAATACTTTTGCCCCTACATAACTTAGCATAAATTATCGTATAAGTACGTTAATTAGGTATCGTACGCTTGACCCTGATCCATTGACACAATGTTTTTTACCCGACTGTAAAGAAGGGTTATGTTTTTCGCGCGTATCTTGTATGTATGTATGTAATATTCTTTATTACCTGATATCTCTCAATCCACTGAACGGATTTATACAATTCAGACGTCGTTAGATTTGTCTTGATTGACCAAGTGTTTCAAAAAAAAAACATGGCGGCTGTGAGATGTCAAAATAAAGGTGGAAAAGGAGGTGTGAAAAAAAAAGTTGTTTTGAATAATACAATATGGGTATTAAATTAAAGGGCTCGTCTTAAGCATTTCAAAAAGGTATAACATGATTATGACTATTATACTAAAAAAGTTAGTTAACAACCATTCTTTTTTCAATTTTCAATACTTGACAACAGCTGTGATAAAAGTAGGTAAGTTGTTACATCGGTTTCATCCTACAACTACTAAAAAGTATTAAGTAGTCGGAGGCACTTTACTAAGTTCATCGAGATTCATTAATGCCTCCGACTGCATGAAATTATATAATTATGTAGGGGATCTTGTTTCCATCTTTTTTGGGCAGGCGGGTTTTTTTATTTTTATAATTTATTTTTTTATTTTAAAATAAAGATAACTAGCATTGTGGGATTGGGTCCCACATCACTAGCAATCGTCCCCTCCAGCTAAGCACAATGGCTTGTGTTAGGAGTGACTTCACGTCGGTAGTATAATGCGTTGAATTCGAAAGCGCAGCCTCACATCAGCCGATGCCTTAGCTATCAGGATACTGCCGCTCTTAAATAAGGAAATTCCATTACAAAATTAATAATTTCTAATATGTCAACGATTTTATAGGACCCCTAAGGAGATTCTTCGGTTGGAGGGGATGGACCATAATGGCCCGAGTGTCCTTAACAGTATTCCTACTGCATTTTTGCGTGAATATGACTATCGCTACCAGACCTGTCGCTTTTGGCACCTCTGTACTTGATGTGGTTAGTATCTTTTGAGTACCAATATAAACTAGTATATCTTAATGGCAAATTTAGCCTCAAGAACTACTTTTTTTTTAAAGACGACACCCGCAGTACAAGCCCTGTGTCTCGGGGGACTTTACAAACATACAAGTCACGCACGCAAAGTACACCCAGACCCGGAACAACAATTTGTGGATCACACAAAGTGGTGTCCCGTGTGTTAATAACATAGAGTGACTATTGCCTTATATCGTGACAATGATAGCGGGTTTGAGTCCCATTCGACCCAATTTTCCTTCGGTAGATTAGGTAGTACATTTACACACAAGTCACACAACGCCAACTGATCCCAAACTAGGCAGAGCCTGTACTATGGCAACCAGATAACTGACTAATATACCCACTTATTTATTCTTAAATACATACATAATAAAGATAAATTACACCCACACAGCATAAACCATCGTGCCATATCACACTAAGTTTAATCCTGGATAGGGTATAATAGAGATCGAACCCAGACCCCTGACTTAGCAGACAGGGTCACAAACTACTAGAGCACCGGATCAGTCATCTATACAAGGTTTTTTTGGTATAGAGCAAAACTCTGACACCCCAACAAGATTTTTACTTCAAGAAATCATATAAAAAAGAAAAGATTTTTTTTTTTTTTTTATAAAAGACAACTCCCGCAGTAGGGTACAAGCCCTGTGACACGGGGGACTTTACAAACATACAAGTCACGGACACAAATTACACCCAGACCCCGGAACAACAATTTGTGGATCACACAAAGTGGTGTCCCGTGTGGGAATCGAACCCACGACCTCTTGCGTAGCAGTCGGACACACTCCCACCGCGCCACAGAGGCAGTCAAAAAAAAAATGAATAACTATAGTAAAAACTTGCATTTACGAGTGTAAGCCATTCAAGTTGTCTTGTGTTCTTCGCGCTATCTAGTATTATATTATCTGTGGCGCTATCGAGCTCATTGCGTCCCGTAGTATATAATCTATGGCTATTATTGAAAATTATGTGATGATTACATTTCACAGTACATTGTGAACATGATTTGGATTGTTATAATTATTATTTAATTAATTAATGATTGATTAATTAATAAATTGAAAAATATAGCATGGTCCAAAAACTGCCCTATTGTATTGTGATAATGATTCTGAGCAAACTACTTTTAGGTTTGCACTATACCAAGATTAACGTTGTATATTAATACGTGAAGCAAAATGGTTTTATCCCTTTTAAAGGAGAATTGCGTGGATGGAGGAGTATGAAATTTCGCACACTTATCTATACTACAGAAAAGTCCTACTAATATTCTAAAGCTGAAGAGTTTCTTTGTTTGTACGCGATAATCTCAGGAACTACTAGTCCGAATTGAAAAAATATTTTACTTTTGGATAGCCCATTTATCGAGGATAGGCTATGTAACATCACGCTACAACCAATAGGAGCGGAGCAGCAATCAAAAATGCTGCGAAAACGGAAAAAGTTTACGCAGACGAAGTTGCGCGGGTCAGCTAGTAGTTTATATATGGGAATATATATGGGAAAGTAGTGCAAAGTGTTAGGTAATATTAAAAAAAAAGTATATTAATTAATTATGGTCGAATTTGCAACAAAAGCAACTACTCGTTAATATAAAAATGCTTAAACATCACAAAAGTAATTATTTATTTATTGTTTTAGACTGTGGACTGGATGGCGACGAACGTCATGACTTACCTATTAGCCGTGCCCATCACACTTCTAGTAGAGACCCCAATGCAGAAGTTTCTGGGGTCTTTGATATTTTAGTCAATTATTATCACGTTAAAGTATCTACCGATAACGTTGTTTTATTTATACCATCTTACTTTCACAGTTCCCTGAAAAAGAGCCTCTTTATTCTATTTCAGCACAAGAATGTTTTGTCTTTGTCCTTCATGCTATTTTCAAAATGGAATAGAAGAAGACAAAGATAGGCATATTACTGTTAAACGATCTAAAAAAGAATCACGAAGGTACTTACGTGCTAACGGCCGGTCTCAATATTCTAACTATCGATGGATTTGCCTACTGGAGTTATATATTTGACATAAGCTCCATACAAAATATGTCAAAATTCTACCTCTAGTAGCCAAATCCATCGATAGGTAGATTATTGAAACCGGCCGTAAGTTGAACAATTTATATTTAACCTTTTGATAAATTTATGTACCTGCCAATTAACATAGATGTTTAAAGGCTGTCACATTACTGTTATATTGTAAAATAGCCGTGTCTTTACATTGAAGATATTATCAAAAAGTAATCTAGTTGGTACAACTGATGCAGAGTTTTCGAATTTATCCTTTGTTTTGTTTTTATATCTGTTCATTTGTTTGTTCGGAGTTGACATCAAATTCTGTGAATGAATTTTGATTACTTTAATGCAGTTTTAAATACTAACAAGTTTGATCTACGTTTAAATTTGTTGACACTATGTCCTGCTGGACCGAAAAGTGCTGATGAGATGTACCTACATGAATGTATTAATAAGGACTTCATCTATGGGTTGGGGCGGGGCACACCTATGTCATTGTTTTACAAATGTTGTCTAGTGATATTGACAAAGTTATAGGGACTTCCTGGTTTATTGGACGGAAGAATAAATAAAATATTAAGCCGGCAAAAGTACTCTTACGCATCAGTACTACATACTACATTGTGTATCTTATTTTATTTTAGTTGCACTTAACGAGTTATTGATAAAAAATAAACTCCATACAGTTCTTGGTAAGCACTAACACCAGGTGTTTTTGCAAACGCTTCGTAGAAAGAACCTTCTTTCTCGACCTTCTTTTGACCAAAGAAGGTGGTTTAAATCGAACTATTCGGACGGATTAGTAGACGGAGACAGCTTTTAGGTCAGACCAGAGATTAAGACGTGATCACACGGTCGAAAAGTACTGTTTAGCAGTAGTAAAAAAATATCAGGTAGATACCCCAAAAGTGTAGAATATTCTTATATTTTGCCTATTTACATATTTCTGTTTGGTGTTTATTAAATAATAAAGAATACTAATAATATTATAATAAAGAAAAATGTTAGGTACATAGTTCAAAGAAAATAAATATTACGTCCGTTCCATTACCATACACATACATACTTTACCAGACTTGGGAGTTTTTGTTGCTAACGGTACAATTTTGACAAGTACAAAGTGAAGTTGACGCGATCGCGATTATCTTCTCATTTGAAACGCATAGTACTTTGGCAATATTTTATAAGCACATCTAGTTTTGTTGTAAGTAGATGCTTCTACTATGTTGTACCCACTGAGGCTGATTATATTTTGGCTCTTGTTCCAATTTTGTGCCTCCGACGACCACGGAGACAGTAAGTACCTATATGCGTTTGGGGTAAGGTATTTGTGTGTGTGTGTGTGAGTTAGGTACCATTTTTCTTGGAAAGAGCTGGGCCCATTTCTAACCGATTTTTGCGATATATAAATCTCAATCCCGAGCATGTTTTTAGTTTTAAAATTATAGACCGCCAGGAAGCGCCACAGTACACGCATTTGTTTCGAAGAATCGACCAAAACGGCCAAGTTCATCTTTTAATTATTAAATCGGATTTATATTACTTTCGTTGCAGTGTTTACTTTTAACCCAGTACCTACCAAGTATATTTTGTAAGAAATCTGTACAAGTAGGTATGAAATAAAACCAAAATTTAAAATTTTGAAATAACCCCCGACGGACGCAGAAAAGAATCAAATAAAATTTAAAAACCCCTCGACTAACCGAAGAAAATCTGCGATTTACTGCCCTGAATTGAACTTAAATATTTTTGTGCATAATTATGACAAGGCAGCGAGCAGATGTGGCAACACTTTGCACCTAAAAGCGTGGCCTAGTTTATTGCCTTATTAATTTCTCCGGCTTTACCTATTGTTTGCGAACTTGGCATTACATGTACATGTAAAGTCCCGACGTATCACAAGTGTTGTTTACATCATAAATGAATAAAGAATTTTGAATATTAAAAAAAAAAAAATTCTATGGGGCATGGAAATCAATATCAATCCAATTATTTTACTATAGATATACCTAAGTCAAACATTTTATAAACCGTAAGTGACAACCTTATTCTGTAAGTAGGTACCTACTGAGCAGAACAACTTAGTATATTTTTAACCAGTCTTCAGTCATGAACACATTGGTTTTGTTGTTAGTTATAGCAGCTGTGGTGACAGCTAGAGAATACACAGGTAAGAATGGTCTATAATAATCTTTATTTAATTTTCTCATCACAAAGGTTCATGTAGAACAAACTTAGATGTAGGGTGATTTTCACTAAAATTATATATCTGTGATCCCCTGTGCGAGACTGGAGTCTATAAGTACTAGAAAAACCCCTGTGTGACAAATCTCCTAGCCCCCAACATGGGTCCCAATTCATGTTTTTTTTTTTTCGTTACCGCGGCAAGCCCGCGCGAAGTGGCGCATGCGTGGTGTCCTGAAATATGTCCGCCGCGCATGCGCGTTGATGCATTTCTAAGAGCAGCTCTCTGTTTACCATTATGTCAAGATTTTGACAGTTCGCTCGGGTTTACCGCGAAAACAAAAAAAAGGACTTGAATAAGGTCTGGTAAATCTTTATTTATATATTTCTTGTGTGCGTGTGTATGTCACTTAACTCCTCCTAGACGGCTGGACCGATTTTAAAGATTTTTTTTGTGTGAGTTCAAGGGGATTCAAGGATGGTTTAGATTCACAATTGAACCCAATTTACGAAAAAAAAAGAGTCGAGACGAAGTTCGCCGGGACAGCTAGTTTGTATATAAATAGATGAAGGACCGTCAATGAGAAGGAAGTCTCCTAATGGAGAGATATTATAAAAGCAATTTTATTGAGATCAAAATTTACTTACTTACTTATTTTTTACGTCACTCGTCGACGGCGTCGTACGCCAATAATTTACGTAAGACGATAATGGCCAGTTTTTGACCACCCCCTGGTGCTGGTGCACTTTTGCAAACCGTTTTTTTATAAGTATGGCAATTATTTGCACAAAACCCTTACTAAACCAAAATTAGCTACAAAACCCTACACTGAGCATGGTCAGACATGCTCTTGTCCGGTTGTTTTCCGTATATTTTTGTGACCTTACGTAAGAACTGTCAAGACATAAGAAAAAGACACGGTCAACCCCGCTCCATCCTAGATCGTCGTAATAATTGAATGGCACCTTAGAACTAGAAATAAAAAATAATTTTAATAAGGTAAAAAAAAAATTGAATTTTCAACGCCTAATTCGGCGATGCGACAACCCTCAATTATTTTTTTATGTGTGTAGACTGTCTCCTCCTCTATAGCTTACATTTTCAACACCTTTATTTCTGCTAAAATAAACTCTGACTCTCGAAACTTCATTAATACAAAACAATCGGTAATTAAGAGTCCGAGCTAAGTATACATGCTTATTGACACGTTTAAAAAGGTAAGCAGGTAGATACCTACTTTTGCAATATATTTGTAAACAATACAGTTAAGTGTATAAATAAAAATGTATGCCTCTAGCTATGTATGTACATCAATTAATTACTACACAAATAAATGGTAATATAAAACGATTTTCAATTGATTGGCTGCCAAATCAAGGTTACCTACCCAAAACGATAAGTATTCATGCATAATATGTATAGGACTATAGGTATCTACTAACTCAATATCCACGAAAATATTATTGAGTAAGTGTTTCGACACGAATTTACTTCGTCAGATTAATCATTTTTACAATTGGTTTGGAATATAAGAGAAGTGAAAAGGACCTAGAATTAATCCTTGTGGCACGCCCATACTCATTGTTTATCCGGAAGACCTTAATCCATTAATATCAACATACTGTATTCGCTCACCAAGATGGGAAGCTACAAGATTAAGCGCAAAATTACCTACCTGTTATGCCGTAATGCCTATGTATCAGCAGAAGTGTACTATGCACCACATAATTAAATAATAACTATTGCAAAAGTCCTTTTGCGCTAGTGGATACAAGAATTATTGCGCAAGTGTTCCAACCTACTTATAAACAATTTTTGAATCCGTGGTTTTAGTGTGTGACAAAGTGGAAGTTTTCAAACTGATAATTATGATGATGATGACGCATTTCAGATGAAGAGTTGTCCCGTTTTCCGAAATTGTTCCACCTAGATGACTACGACCGATGTCTTGCGAGAAAAGACGGGCTGTACTGCCTCGGGACTTTCGACCTGACTCCGGTTATCCAGCCCAATCCTATTTACGATCTCATAAAGGTATAATGATTTTCCTTTTCCTCTAAACAAAAAATATGATTTCTTAACTAAAATGCTGACGAACAAATATTTGGCTTCATTCTCTATCAAATGAAACAGTCCTTTTTGTGAATACAAAGAAATGCGTGGTCCTGCTGCTTCCCAACTTATTCGAAACTAACATTTCTTACAGGAATACTCGGATGAATCCTACCGACATTTCAATCGAACACGCATTCACCGTGGTTACTGCGTCAGCTCTCGCTGCCCGAATGACGAAATCCACAATGCTACGGAGCGCTTCGAACGGTGCGCAGATAAATTGTCTCGACCGCACACGCTTCGCGCTTCGATCAACACGTTTCACTACTGTCACACTCACGCTGAAAAGAACGAGAAACCAAAGCAAACTTCTGCGCAGCAACTCTTCCTTCAGTGCGTTTACGCTGTAATCGTCATAAATCTTATTGCAACTATCTACGACATATATAAAGGAAACAGTTCTGATAGTAAGTAAAATTCTGTTCCGGTTAAATTTTATCCAATTCCATTCAGAATAAAAAAAAAACCCTTGTTGTTTTCAGAGAACACATTGATTACGGCGTTCTCATTGCCAGCTAATTGGAGGCGACTGACAGCTAACCACGAAGGTGGAGATCCTAGACTTACTGCCTTAATCCCATTCAACGGAATCAGGTAATTGATTTACCAATTTATCACTTACACATGGGACTATTACTAGCTAGTGGTCCCATAAATCCTAAGATAATGATTATAAATGACCTCATCCAATGCAATATTTGTTCCAGAGTTATGGCCATGGGCTTCACAACGTATGCTCATAGCAACGTATTCCATTATAGTTTTTACATCCTCAATCCTGAACATTTAGAAAAGGTATTTCTGTTTTAATTTTAGTAAGTAATGCTGCAGCTTTCGTGTTTAATGTGGGGCTCAACACTCCCTGCCAAAGTGACAATGCACAAAACCTTAATTGTCTCTCTCTCTCTCTCTCTCTGAAAATTTAATGTCTGTCCATAAATGTATCTCCAGCAAACTCAACAAATGGATGGCGTGTTCATGTCTGACGGCACTTCACTGATACAAGCTCTGGTGATGCTGTCCTGCTTTTTAACTGCCTACAATCTTCTCATATTCGCCCAAAAAAGACCCATCGGTATAGCCATGCTGCCACTTTGTATTATAAAACGGATTATAAGGTATGTAAGTGTAGTAAGTATTATAAATTTTATAAATTTATATCGGCTATCATTTTTCGTTAATTCTGTTACTCAAAACCGATGGAATGTTATGAACGCAGTGTTCTTTTTCAACCGAATTCAAAAAGGAGGAGGTTCTCAATTCGACAGATTTTTTTTTTAAATATTTATTTAGGTACTGATTACTCGCAGATGGCTGGGCAGATTTCAAATATTCATGTTCGTGGTCCCATTCAAAGAAATGAGCAGTTTAGATTAAGCTATTGTAACATAAGTCAACACAAACCAATAAACTAAAAAGTGAGAAATAAAGTATAAAAACCGACTTCCAAGATAAATATAAGGTAACAAAACAGCAAAAAATAATATAGCTACAATAATAACAAATAATTAAACATTTTGAAGTTGTTGCCTAAAACATAAAACTACATTTCCAGGCACCTAAAACATAAAACTACATTTTTTTTTTTTTTTTTTTTTAATAATAATAAAAACTTTTATTTAACACATAAATACATAACTTTTACAATACAACCAGCATTAATTTTAAGTAAGTACCAAATTTAAAGTTACTTTAAATAGACCCTGTGTCACTCAAACTAGGCTGAGAGGCCTGTATCTTGAGAGACAGTGTTCGACCACATATAATGGCAGCAACTTCAAAGGTTTAATTTTTTTTTTTTTTTGTAAAATGTTTTTATTTATGTTTCTTTTCAATTTGATTCGAACATTGCTTTATATTTTCGCGTTATTTACATCTACTTTAAAGTGTGCACTTTTACGTACACTTGTAAAATTAAAATCAAATGAATTGGTATATAAATTTTATTGCAACTATCAACATTCTTCAGGATAGCGCCAGTCAACCTATTCGTGATTGGATTCGCAGCGACTTGGTGGCTGCATACACGAGATGGCCCGTTGGTACCCACCACCATTGGCCTGGAGAGCAGAGCCTGTGAATCCAAGTTCTGGTCTCAAGTTTTCTTTGTGAATAATATCGTTAAGCCCTCTGAATACTGCGTGACTCCTACCTGGTAAGGATAATTTGAAAGAACCCTGAAACTTAGTTAAACTTGACTATTTAAATCTTACCTGTATATTTGGCACAACATAAAACTGGCTCGGAATTTTCGTCCCATCTTTGCCCAAAGTATCTTCTGCTACTGTTTTCCCTGATCTGCGTCTTATGTTTAAAACGATTTTTCAGGTTTTTGGCCGTGGATATGCACATGTACATAGTAGCCTGCACGTTAACGCTGTTATTATGGCGTCACAGATCTACCGCCATAAAGCTCTATGTAGTCCTCTTGATGGCTACAAGTGTCCTCATTGGAATTGTGGCATACATCAAGGAGTATCAGTCCATGGTCTATCTCGCCACGCCAGAGTGAGTTTATGTATGATCTTCCATAGCTTTTGTATAAATAAAACAGACCACATTTTCGACGAGGACAATAACACTCTACCACTATCATTTTTTTTCTATTGCAGTTCAAAGTCTTTTTAGAGACACTGAACTGTGTGCTTTCGAACTATTAAATCAGTTTGGAGCATTTTAATGGTTTTAAGTCATTTTCTTTACAGACATGTGCGTAGGATATTCCGTGATTCAGCGTCTTTCACTGAATTTTACTTATCTTCGTGGGGCGCTCTCCCTGCGTGCTTTCTAGGACTCATAATGGCTCACATTCAGTATGAACTTGAAGAAAGGCAAATTAAGTTATCTGAATACAAAGTAAGTAGACAGATACTCATTTAGTCTTGTTGCTACGGTCACATTTTAAATTCGAAAGTAAGTAAAAGAATCTCGCACAAAACCCGTTGCTAACAGCAATACCGGAGTAAAATTGATTTGGAAGAAATTGATGAATTACTTAATAGTTTAATTTATAAATTATTCTTTTTAATGCTTGCTTATTAAGGTAATTGGCAAGGAATGTTTATAAAATAGTAAAATAAGGCCTGACGACATCATAATTTTTGAATTACTCTCAGTAACGAAGCAATTACAGTGGCGATAATAATTATTAAGAAATGAGCTTTCGCGGCTCGGGTAATCGGTCAGAAGTGTCTGATTCGATTCCTTGGTCTGAACTTCAAAATATTCTTTCTAATGCTATTATTTTATAGTAAAAAAATTGTTGCAGTGGTTTGTGTATCTCCATCACGTCATTTTCCCTTTCTTATTTATATGGCCTCTGACAGGCATGATCGCTCGCAGTTACAGTTCGGCATTCTTCTACGGCATATACATGGCAATCGACAGGACACTTCTTTGTATATTAGTGTGTATAACGTTGCTCGGACTGGCACATGTAGACGGTGAGTGGTATTCTTTATTTATCGTATTCAGTTTGCCAAAAAATCCCTTTACTTTCTTACATACGATGGAATGTAAGATTGACAAAATTGCGAATTTAGATGAGGCTAATGTGCTGAAGAAAACTGAACCGAAATTTGGTCAAATCAAATCAAATCGTTTATTTGCTAAAATGTGGTTACAAGTGATGTTACATTATTGAAGTAAATTTGTTAAAATCATAATTTGTTAAAATGCTCTCTGTAACGAAGAGATCATTTTATCATCACCTAGAGGCCTAGGCCTAGGTGATGATTAAATGCCTGCATGATTCTCTTTGTCTTCTTAGACTTAGCAAATTAGCTTTACTGGTGAATTCCGAGGGAGCTGGCTAAGACCCTCTCCAAAAGCATCAGATTCCTCCCGTGTTTCTGTGTTTCCTTGATACGAGTAGAACCTACCCAGACAGGCAAAGCGTCGACTCCTCCCAAAAATGAAATCCTAGATCTGAATCAGTCACTATTTATAGGTCCCCTAAGGCGATTCTACAGCTGGAAAGGTTGGACCACGATGGCGCGCGTATCCTTAACAGTGATGTTACTACACTGGTGCGTGAATATGACCATCGCAACCAGGCCCGTCGCATATGGCACTTCTGTAATAGATGTGGTTAGTATTTTATTTTAAGGTAAACACAGAACTCGCGCATATTTAGCAATAAGTGAACTATTAGGAAGAAGAAGAAGAAACACGCGATGTTTTATCGTGAGAACGAGATGAGCTTGACAGCTAGAACCCTGATAAAATTCTGCTACTTTTTGAGACACTATACTCGGGCCACACAAATTGTTATTAAACGTTCGAGCCAATCCTATACGCGTATCTATTTGCAGACTAAGCAATTTAACCTCTTACCTTCTGGCATTTCTACTAGTGCGGTTACCATGGTCCCTTAAGTGTCATTCGATATATACATGTCTAATTTAATTAACTTTGTTTCAGGCCGTGGATTGGGTGGCAACAAACGTTCTGACCTACGTATTTGCTGTCCCTATTACACTTCTAGTGGAAATACCAATGCAAAAGTTCTTGGGATATTTGATATTTTAGTAAATCATTTTTGTTTTAATGTATTTCGTTTTATTTTGTTATCTACTTTAATATATTTCAAAATATAAGCTTTTCGTGTATCGTAGGCAGTTAAGAAGCAAGATACCATCACAAGAGGTGCCGGAAGACAGCACAATTCCGTCCATTTGTTGAGTTTGCTGAAGATATAAAATTGATGATGAAGAAGATATGAACTTTAGAATAAGTACATTTATCCGTATGACGTAACAGTCGTTGAATGGATATTGGGGAAATCGACGAGTGTCGAATTGAATCCTTAATAGAGTTACAACAGTAATAAGTAAGTACTTACCTTTTCACATGTTCCGGATTGATTAAGTAGAATATATAATGAAAAGCGTTGCTGTAATACTTTGTCAACCCCATAACCACCACTCTACGACAAACAATGACTGGTATTGGAATGAGACAAATAGAAATACAGTTGACTTGAAGGCATTTCATTTCGACGATACTAGGGTAACCCCTTCACTGCGCCGGTCACTGAATTATGAAAGAGGATAGCAAGTAGGTACTAGAAATCTAATGGGACGATCAATCTGCCTACCATCGCTAGTAATTGTGGTAAAAATCAAAACAGATTCTAAATGAAATAAATACCTTCCTAAATCCGTTTAATGGGACTAACGAGATGAGTCGAGGGTCTCCGCCTTCGTAGTTAGCTGTCAGTCTTCGCCAATTAGCTGGTAATGAGAACGCCGTACTTAATTAATGTATTGAAGAAACCAACCACTAAAGTTTTGATTCTATTTTTAACGGATTTGTTGAAATAGGGTGGGTACTCGTATAATACAAAAACAATATAAATTTTACTTACTGTTAGAGCTATCTCCTTTATAGATGTCGTAGATAGTTCCAATAACATTTAAGACGATTACAGCGTAGACGCACTGTAGGAAGAGTTCTTGCGCAGAAGTCTGTTGTGGTGTCTCGTACTTGTTAGCGTAGTGAAACGGGTTGATCGAAGCGCGAAGCTTATGGGGTCCAGACAACTTATCTGCGCACCGTTCGAAGCGCTCCGATGCATTACTGACTTTGCCATTTGGGCAGCGAGAGCTGACGCAGTAACCATGATGAATGCGTGTTAGATTGAAATGTCGTGTCGGAAGGTAGTGTAGGACCATTACCACCATTTAAGTATCACATTGAAAATTTAGTGACTAGAGTCAGAAAACTAATGTTTGTTTTTAAAAAACTTCGTACCACCGTAGACTCAAAACTGATCTTACAAATATATCAAGCTCTGTGTCAGTCCGTCATTCAATATTGCATCACTTCATGGGGTGGAGCACTAAAAACCATTATACTACCTCTTGAAAGAGCTCAGAGAGCAGTTTTAAAAGTAGCTAGGTACCTTTCGTCCTTTCCTATTTCCCACTTTCCTTCTCTGTAAATGCTGTAAGGTACTGACTGTTCGCCAGCTATTCCTACTAAATGTCATTTTAAAACAACATAAGCTGCTCACCTTCAATGCTGACATTACTAACAAGAGACGAAAAGATATAGTCTGCACATCTAATTCTACCTCAAGATATACATTTACAAACAGATTTTTTAATTTTATAGGCCCTTTTTTGTATAACAGATTAAACCGAATAATAAATATATACCATCTTAATTATTTTAATTGTAAAATAGCTATAAGTTCGCAATTACAAGCTATGTCATACGAAGAGACGGAGGATTTACTGGTAGTAATAAAATAAAAAAAAGGCTCAAATTTCTCACTAATTATGTAATTAGCATAATATAAGTTAATTTATTTATCTTTGTTTTATATTTAGTTAACAGTTCTTATTTTTAGTTAAGATTAGTTTTAGTTTCAGAAAGTATTTGTTTTAAATACTTTTTTACTTTCTCGCCTGAAACACAGGTTTCAACCTAGTTCAGGCAATAGTATCCAACTGTGCCGTTTATTATTTATAAGTGTACCTAAGTTATGCTATTGTACTTATACTTTATGAATAAATTTTATTATTATTCTCTTTATTTCGTTTTTTTCTTATAAATTACATTTTTAAATATATATATAAAAAATACATTTAAAAATATAAAAAATAGTGTCCCACCGGCATCGGGTACAGGGACCAAGCTACCGGTGGTTACGGCCCCAGAGAAAGGAACCTCCTCACAATGCGAGCCGTGTCCAGAAGTACTGCCTTCTGCATCAAGCGCTTGATCCAACCGTCTAACGCGAGCCTCTCAAGGTGTTGGTCGAGGCTCTTGGCAATCAAACCATTAACGGAGACGACTATCGGTACAATGATTGCCGAATCAACATCCCACATGTCGACAATCTCGTGCGCCAGATCCAGATATTTTATTTGTTTATCCTTTTCGGCTTTCACGAGATTTTCGTCATGGGGGATGGTGATGTCGACAATCATTGCACGGCGCTCAGATCGGTCTATCAGCACAATATCAGGCTTGTTAGCGACAACAGTCCTGTCTGTGATGATAGAGCGATCCCAGTACAACGTGATACGACTATTTTCAAGAACTGGCTCAGCAACGTACCTGTAGTACGGGACTTCAACGTCCACAAGGTGGTATTTCAGAGCAAGTTGCTGGTGGATTATCCTGGCTACTTGATTGTGTCTGTGCAAGTACTCGCCGTTAGCAAGACGTGAACAGCCGGAAACGATATGTCTGAGGGACTCACCAGGTCGGTGACATGCACGACAGATGTCAACAGTGCCATCCCTCAGTATATATTTCCGGTAGTTATTCGTCATGATAACTTCGTCAGCAATTGCACAGACAAAACCCTCGGTTTCCCCGAAGAGGTCACCGAACCGTAGCCAGGCCACAGATGCTAGTAGGTCTACATCGGGCCCATGAAGAGCCCGAAAGAACCTACCGTGAAGCTCCTTGCTCTGCCATACCTCCCTGCGTTCGTTGACTCCAAGTACTACAGGCCTGCGCCAGTTCTCTTTAGCCAAGGAGAGCGGGGTAAGCCCGGTGTCCACCGCGACAACATCCCGATGCACACCCACGTCCATATGGAGAAAATATTCTCTGAGATTGTATATCTCGCGGTTATGAAGGGACTTGAGGTTCAACAAACCCCGGCCCCCACATTTCCGCGAGATATACAATCTCATCACAGATGAACGCGGGTGATGCATTCGGTATGACGTCATGAGTGTGCGGACTTTTCGATCCAGGGTGTCTAATTCTGTCTGAGTCCACTTGAGTATACCGAAGGAGTACATCAGAAGTGGCATGACCCAACTGTTGCAAGCACGGATCTTATTGCCACCTGACAAAAGGCTATTGAGCACTTTTTTCAGGCGACCGAAGAAACGTTCTTGCAACAGCTGTTTCATGTCAACCTCATTAATGCACAGTGCCTGCGATATACCCAAATACTTATAGGTCTCGGTTGCGAGAAGTGATCTTAAGTGAATGGAATCCGAGAGTTGAGTCCCTTCGGATTCCACTACCCGCCCTCGCTTTATATGAACGACTGCACATTTGTCAACACCAAACTCCATTCTAATAGAATTACTAAAGGTTTCAGTTACCTTCAGTAACGCTATTAGCTGTGAGCTGGTGGGGGCAAAGAGCTTCAAGTCATCCATATACAGCAAGTGGGATATGACCTGACCACCACGTCGCAACCTGCAACCTAGCCCTGAACTCTCTAGTAAGGTACTAAGTGGGTTCAGTGCTAGGCAGAACCAAAGGGGACTCAGAGTGTCACCCTGGAATATACCCCGCTCAATCCTTATAGGTACGCCGCCACTTTCTTGGATCCCTCGGCACCCTGGATAGGTAAGAACCGTATTCCATTGTCCCATACACGACTTCAAGAAGGTGCATAAAGTTGTATTAACTTTATACAACTTCAGCACCCTCAGAAGCCATGTATGTGGCACGGAGTCATACGCCTTCTTATAATCTATCCAACATGCCGATAGATCCTTTCGGTTGCGGCGAACCTGCTGGCTAATAGTCATATCAATGAGGAGAAGCTCTTTAGTACCGCGGGCCCCACTTCTACATCCATTCTGAGAGGTACACATGATGGAGTTTGTGTGTATATGTTTATTTATTTTAGCTCTCAGAATGGATGTAAGAAGTTTATAGATCGATGGTAAACAAGTTATCGGTCTATAATTTCTAGGGTCCGAGGTACTACCGGTCTTATAGAGCAGGTGGGTCACTCCTTTAGTCATAAAGGCTGGCAGCGACGCAGATTCTAGGGCGGACTGGAATTGCGATGCCAAACAAGCGTGCGAACTGCGTAGCCATTTCAGCCAAAAGTTGTGCAGTCCGTCTGGGCCTGAGATTTCCAATTAGAAAAAGGACGGACTGCACTGGCTACGTCTGTGCTGTTAATGTTAATATCTTCCATTTCCGGAATAAGTTCGCACGCTCGTTCAACGTCACGCATCCTTTCCCCCTCTGTGTGGGTGACAGGCACCTCCCAAGTGTTACGCCAAAACGAGCTTGTCGCTTCAGCATTTGGTAGATGCCCGCCATCCACACCTTGATCCGTTCGCTGCCAGTCTCTATACACCCACCTTTGGTCCCTTTGGAACATGCAGTTCACGTTATACCTGTCCACGCGTTTTTTGTACCTGCGTATTCGGTTTGCCCATGCATAGATTTTTTGCTTCAGGAAGTCGATGCGCTCTGTGACACGCGACATATAATCCTGAGGTCTGATGTCAGTCCCCAAGAATGCCCGTTTCACAAAGCGCATCACTCTCGGGCGAGTGTTCCCGGTCCTGAAGCAGGACAACTTGCCGATGAGTACCCTTGCCCCGGCAATACGGCGCTCAATCCTGCATTGCCACGCGGGTACGGCGCACCTTGGTCGTATAGTAGGGGTTTCTGCTAAAAGCTTAACACCTCCTATACGACATGCCGCAACAGCTGCACAATACAGGATTGAGTGGGTATCGCCGAGGTCTTCGCTATTGTCTAGGTAAGTAGGCAATAACGAATCAAGAGCACACACCAGCGAAATGTTCCGTCTATGCATAGGTAACCGAGGCAGGCGTGGCCTAATATTGTGGGGCGTGGACCGATATTCGCGAAGCGCAAATTCCAAAGCGGCCTTAATCTCCTCATTGCACTGAGTACTTACCACAATAGCCGCGGTATCCGGCCCCGTAGCTTCACAGTCAACTACATTTGTAGGAACCTGTACCGGGGCAGGGATCTCGCGGCTAGTCTGGGTGTACTCCGAGCGTAGTCTCTCAAGTGCGGCCTCATCTAGCAGATGACAGCGCTGAATGGCCCGCACTTGGTCCGATAATCGTTGTGCTGAAACGTTGACAGTCGGCTCAAGCACCTGAAACAGAGGCAGCATCCGTTCACGGTACACAGTGAGGTTAGTTCCCCCCTCTGTAGCCGCATAATATGCCCGCATGACGTTCTCGTTCATCGATGTCGTCCATCGCATGCGGCGCACATCACCACCGACAGCGGGGGCCCTGTTTGAGGCCGGTGGGCCTCGGGGTCCTAAGCTGGTCGGCGGCCGGCCTCTCCCTCGCCGACGTACAGGTGGTGGCGACGTAGGCGGAGAGAAATACTCGTCACTCGACGAGCTCGACGCCTCAGCAACGGCTGGTGTTGAATCCTGTGGTTGCAAGGCGGAGCGGAGTGACGAGTCCGGGGGTGGAGGGTGTGCTTGTAGATGTAACTGGGCTCTGCTTCGAGTAATCATAGTTTAAATCGTGCATTTCTGTAGTTCGAGTGGTTTCATCTTGACAGATGTCATTTTCCTGTTTTCTATTTTGTATGGTTTTCTTGTTGATATTCTGGTTTATGGCGTTTTTTATAGTTTATTGAATGTAATAAATACTTTACTGGGTTGTTATAATAATTTATGTGTGATTTATTTAAAATTAATCGAAAAAAATATTGTATTCAGAAGCGACGTTTGCTCTGCTCGGTGTTGCCCGGTTATATTATTATTATTATTATTATTTTATTATTATTACCAAAAGTTAAATTGTAAAAGATTCATTAGTTGCCATCAGGGCCCGATGCAGGGCAGGGCAGGCCGGGTAAATGCCCAGAGCGGCAAAAATGAAGGGTGGCAAAATTGCCTGCACGAAAAATTACTTGCATCCACCCCTTCGTCGCGCGGGTGAAATGATATATTGGGGAGCCTCTGGCCTCGGGACGGCACTGACAACAGCCTATCTTTGGCAAAATGCGATAGAGTAAAGTGCTGGTTATTTTGCCCGGAGCTGGCTAGATCAGGCCCTGGGTGCCATACCTTTAAGAAGTCATAAGTAGGATTAGACGGGACATCCGGAGTCAGGTCGAAGATCCCGAGGAAGTAGAGTCCATCTTTTTCGGACCATCGGTCATAGTCGTCCAGGTGGAACAGTTTCGGAAAAGTGGACAACTCTACATCGGAAATAGATATCTCTTCATATTTTAAAACAAAGTCATTTCCCGCTATCTGTCCCAATGTCTACTAACTTACTGGTCTAAGAGACGAGGAACATCGACCTTCACCCATCCCAGATACCCAGATAAGACATATATATTTTTTTTGGAACGAAGTTCCTTATCGCGCGTTGTGAAAGGGGGCTAGACGGAAAAAATTCTCACGAAAAGTTGTAACGACACTTTTTGACACACACAAGCCATAAGATATGAACATCTAATTTGACAAAGTCACCTGTCGATTTGGTCTAGAGGCATAAATTCGGTACACAGTATTGGCGACAATTGTGTAGTTGTGGGTTCGAGCCTTCGGTATACAATCGTCTTTTTGTAAGTTATTTTCGTTTCGACTTTCTATTTCGCATTGAACAGTGTGGTGTGGCGAAGATTATAAAAAAAAAATAAGATAGAACTTCGTTCCATCCGGGTGTCCCTTGACACCTCTCAAGTTTTTTTTTTAATTTATAGACGAGGAAAGCTTGCCAATCGAAAAGTGTTCAAAGTATGACAGTTACCTAGTATTTAATTTTTGTGTTGCCCTATCAAACACATCTCATTTCATAATAAGTATAGGGTCACAGATAACATAATACTATACTAGTAGTAGTACAGTACTACTACTAGTATAGTATTATATTATCTGTGATATTAACTGACTCTTCATTACGTCTTGGAGTATACGAACACGTCATACCTAGCCAAATTTCATCTGCACTATATCTAGTTTGTGTAATGCAATTTTTTTGTTTACAAGAGTTAAAAGTTATATTTTAGGCTAATAAATACTTCATCTCTGTTGCATAACCTTTCATTGTATTATTTAGTTTATGTTGAAGTGTACAGTACACTTCAACCCCTATAAGAAACAACGTTAATTTTCAGCCTCAACAGAGACTGAAAATAAACGTTCTTTCCTATAGGGTTTGACTGAAAAAGTCACGACCTTCCAAAAAAAAAAGTGAACCACTGTTGCCGCCTTGACCCTATCGCCTAATGGTCCTTTCCATACAAACTATCATTCCTCTATTTTAAGAGATTGGGGGGGAAGGAATGTACATTATGTCATAATTTTTTGTGTTGTTTGGGTGCTAATCCAAGTTTGTACACAAATTTCAGCTTTCTTTGACTTCAGGAAGTACCCTATCAGTTTCAAGGATCATCAGTCAGCGTGTGATGAAAACTGGATATTTTAAACAATAATCATAATTTTATTTATAAGTGGCAACACTGATTGTTCGGAAGTTGCAACGGATATCAATTGATAACTTGGAAATTTTCTTACAGAAAGTTAATCTATATAAAAACTAGCATCGTCTTTACCAAATCGCATTATCGTTTTATTTATTTTAGTAATCAAAACCAATTTTTCTTTATTTATAAAACAAAGAGGCAATAATTCTAAAAATCCTTTTTAATATTTAATAACCATATTAACTTCAAGTATCATATCTATACTAATATTACAAAGCTGAAGAGTTTGTTTGTTTGAACGCGATAATCTTAGGAACAACATATTCGAATTAAAAAATATACTATACTGTTTTTTATTTATCGAAAAAGGGTTTAAAACATCACGCTACGACCAATAGAAGCGGAGCAGCTAACTGAAAAATGTTACAAAAACGGGGAAAATTTACGCAGACGAAGTTGCGCGGGTTTTCTTCTAAACTACAAGCTTGCAGCTAAGCTTGTAGTTTAGAAGAAAACAATTTACATCTGGCAACCCAAACGTTGCAGCCATTTTGATTGCGACTGTTCTTTGACAGGCCGGTGTACGAGGAAATAATTTGTTATATTTCTTCTACACTACATTTTCGACGATAAATTAATGTTAATGAAGTGAAAAGTGTAGTGCACAACATGGCGCGATACGGTCAAAGACCGGAAAATGCCCTCAAACGGGCAAATGGTACGTACATAATATCCGAAATTATATACCACGTTGCATGTGAGAATGACCTTACGTTGTCCACTTTATTATTAAAATTCAATCTCCTCGCGCTGTAGTTATCTCTTACTCTCATCCTAAAAATATATAAGACCGAACACAAGTGTTCCTTTTTATTATTTTAGGAAATTAAATCATAACCAAATTAAGACAAACCAATTTTTTCCATACTAATTTTGCGTAACAGCCCGAGCGTCACCAGATAACCTGTATCTATCGCTTTAGATTTATGACACTGGTTCATAGCATTGTAACATATGGCCGACAAAACTACTGATACACAAGCCTAAACTGATTCTATTGAAATACTTGAATGATTCCAAACACAAACATGAAACAGTATGGCCTATACATAGGCCATACTGTTTCATGCATACACTATAACTTTCTACCAGAATAGGTAGAAAGTTAAAGCTGAAAGATTATTGCTATAAAAATTAACGATTTAGAAATTATATTAGCTTGTTAGAAACTATGTACTTCATCATTGTAGTTTCATCAAAATTTGTCCTGTAGTTTTTGCAAAAATGAATAACACAGTTGTTACTCACAAAATTGTGAGAAGTAGGATTGCATGCAGAACATTCTTTTCACTGTATGAAATTAAATTGATAATGCCAGTAGTATTTATTTGGCTAAGGGTCTAAAAACCATGCAATTCTCAAAGGCAAGCTTCTTTAATAACTTCTGAAAGAAGCAATTGCAAATACTTGTGACATTTGTAGCAATCATTAAGTGTTAGGATCAGTGATGGATCCAGGATGGTCTTTTAGAGCCAAGGGGAGGGGGGGGCGTGTGCCAGGTATACTGGATCCAGAGTAGATCACACCATGATATTCTACTGAAGCCAATAAAAAAATATCCAGTGGGATTCAATCATATTATTATGTATTATACCACTGTAAATATTCAAATTATCTTTTTTAGGCTGCAACCAGAAATGTTGTATGTTATTGTATTGTTTTTCTGAACCTCTATAGTTTTATTTTACTTCATGATTTGCCATGCAAGAACTCAGATGCTTGCCCCCAGCGCTCCGCCCCTAGATCTGCTTCTGCTTAGAATGCATGCAACACATGCCAGATCTTTATGACATTCATAATTTTTGGTTCCGAGTGTAGGTGTACCTTGTGGAATACAATAATTAACATATAACTCCTGCACTAGGGCACAATGGGTACCCCTATGTCAAGGGGGATTTTACATACATAACATTGTTTGCCAAAATAAATGGTAATCTTTATATTCACACCAATATATGCGAAATAGCTTTTGCTATAATATGAAATATGTAATATGTGTAAATAAATAAATATGTTAACTTTCTCCAACAGAGTTTATGGACTTGGAGAAGCCGGCGAGAGCTCTTGATACATTGCAAGAAGTATTTCGCAACAAGAAATGGGCCTACAACTGGTCAGAGTCGGTGCTGGAGCCAATCATGTTCAAGTATTTGGAACTATGTGTAGACTTGCGCAAGTCACATATTGCCAAGGAAGGCTTGTTCCAATACAGGAACATGTTCCAATCTGTGAATGTTGGCTCATTGGAGCAGGTTATAAGGTATTTGTAATTTTTTTTAGCCTAAACTAATATTTGAAAATGAAAATCCAGACTCATTTAAAACCTTACCCCTCTCCCAAACCCTAGGCTAAAATTTTGCAGAGGTTTCTTTTGCAAAGTATTTCACACTCTAAGGAGGAGGATGTGAGTGAATCCAAGTGTTTTGAATTGTTTAACTTTTTCTATCATTTCTTAAAAGTATTATTGGGTAGATGACTGTCAAGTAAAATTAAAGAGTCAGAGTCATCTATCCTATTCCAATATTTTTTAGCAATTCCTGGGTAAGGGCACAGTGCAATTGCTAATACTGATGTGTGAATTTGATTTCTATGTAGTACAAAGCTTTGTGTGAATTCCTTAGTAGGAGTCACAGTTTTTTAGTAATTAATTTATATTGGCGCCAATGTTTAAAAAAAAATCAAGACTACTATAGAGTGAGGTATCAAAATAAAGGATTTTAAAAGCTGATATTTGAAAAAGAAATGCTAAAAAGATAATGTAAATATAAAAAAAAAAAAAAATACAAAACCCACCCACAAAAAGACACATGATAAAAACATACAGAAGGCACAATTTTTAAGTTCAGCAGGATTCTTTTTATGCCTCCGATTGCATGAAAAAAGACAAAAACAGATATATTGTTTTTGTCTTTTTTCTGGCAAAATACTTATAGCCTTGATTCATTTTTTCATAATTTTTTTTGTTAATTATTATATTCCTCCTATTTTAGAAAATATTACATATTTTTCGTCTTTGTTAACAGGGGCTACTTACGAATGGCCGAAGAGCGCACAGAGGCGGCTCGTGCACAATCTACACAAGCGGTCATTGATACTGATGACTTGGACAATCTTGCCACGCCTGAGAGCATCCTCCTGAGTGCCGTGTCTGGGGAAGATGCCCAGGATCGGTCTGATAGAACTATACTCACACCATGGGTATGTATGAATATATTGTAAAACAGTAAAGGCTTGGCTCCACTGAGGCTTTTTGGGTGGGCAAGAGTCCCTACACCTCTCCAGCTAAATGTGAAACTGATCAATCAATAGTTTTGGTCTTCAATAGCTAAAAACATCCATACATTGGTATAAGCATCACAACACAAAAATTCACCATCATCATTAAGCCAGACAACAAGGCATTACATTACTCACATAGTGTAACAAAGTCCAAAAATACTTATTTTTGGGTGGGCAAGAGTCCCTACACCTCTCCAGCTAAATGTGAAACTGATCAATTAATAGTTTTGGTCTTCAATAGCTAAAAACATCCATACATTGGTATAAGCATCACAACACAAAAATTCACCATCATCATTAAGCCAGACAACAAGGCATTACATTACTCACATAGTGTAACAAAGTCCAAAAATACTTATTTTTGGGTGGGCAAGAGTCCCTACACCTCTCCAGCTAAATGTGAAACTGATCAATTAATAGTTTTGGTCTTCAATAGCTAAAAACATCCATACATTGGTATAAGCATCACAACACAAAAATTCACCATCATCATTAAGCCAGACAACAAGGCATTACATTACTCACATAGTGTAACAAAGTCCAAAAATACTTATTTATGTGATTAAAACGGTTTTAAGAATAAACCAATTACCTTAATCAGCACATACAAATTGTTTTTTTTTTAATTTATACACCTGCTATCAGTTGCTTAGACTATAATCAGGTAAGTTGTAAGAGGTTGTGGCATCAGCACATACATGAAAATAATTTAAGTTACAGGTATATCAAATAAAAATTAAAACATTACAAGTTTAATTCTAACTAAAATTATGCAACAAAAGCTATCAGATCACAATCTGGATTGGATTTCATGAGATTGCTTAGGGTTGTTAGTGCTCGTAGAATCGGAGATGAGGCTCAAACAACTGTGCGACATAATGGCATAGCTAGACAACGACTTCTTATTATATCTACTTATAGAGCTGAATCAACTTGCTGTGAAGACCCGCAGCATCAATACACTTTAAGTATGGTCCCAACCTGGTCCACAAGCTCTTCAAGTGGCTAACATAGTGTAACCCAGGTATCAAATAAGATATCTTGTGGGTACAAGTATGGGTAATATCCAAAAGTATGTTTGTAGAGAAACTGTAAAAACATTATTATTTTGATAATTGCTCTACTCTAAACTTTGGTTACAGGTGAAATTCTTATGGGAGTCCTACTGCCAATGCTTGGAGCTGCTACGTACTAATGCGCACGTAGAAACCTTGTACCATGATATCGCCCGCATGGCCTTCCAGTTCTGTCTAAAGTACTCTCGCAAAACGGAGTTCAGGAAGCTGTGTGATAAGCTAAGGAAACATCTTGAGGATATTTGCAAACCAACTGTAAGTTTAAACTTTGGAACTGTTAAGGTTTGATTCCCACACGGGACACCACTTTGTGTGATTCACAAATTGTTGTTCCGGGTCTGGGTGTACTTTGTATCCGTGATTTGTATGTTTGTAAAGTTTCCCATGACACAGGGCTTGTACAAATATGTAAGAGTAGTCTTTAAAAAAAAAAACCTTTTACCAGCCTTGTCTTAATTGTTTAACAAAGATTCTGTTTTTGTTTGAATTACCTTATTTATTACATTGATAACCTTTGTATTTTTTGCTGGACTTGCTTCAAATCTCACTAAGATTATCTCCCAACAAAAGGTTTTATTACTTATTTATATAATAAATTTAATACTTATTTATTAAAGTCCTAATATTACTTACACTTGCGATTTTGTTAACAGGTGCAAACTGGAAATGTAAGCATCTCTAAGCCTGAGACTCAGCAGTTGAACCTGGAGACCAGGCTGTTCCAACTGGACAGTGCTATACAGATGGAGTTATGGCAGGTTGGTACATCTCATTGTTATTTATGTAAGCTTATTTAAAGAAAAGTGTCATTGTTATGTAGGTAACATATGTATGCAGTATGTCAGTCCACATAATCTCGCTCCAGTCTCATGTCTCCTCCAGCAATATGGACTGTTATGCCACAATTTGATCTGACCAATAGCATTCATTTCAACTCCTTGAATTTCCTGCCCAATTTTTGTACATTTCCATATTATATTATTTACAAAATTATAAATTAATTATATTAAAAAATATTGATGTAGACACAATTCTAATGTGATAAAGTTTGTAAAAAAAATATTCCATCCAAATTTGCGTCACTTGCATATTCCCTATTATCATATCAGTTCTGTGCCAGTAACATTAGTATTATTATCACAGGAAGCCTACAAAGCAATTGAAGACATCCATAACTTGATGAACATGTCCAAGAAGACACCAGTAGCCAAGACAATGGCCAATTACTATGGCAAGCTGGCTTTGGTCTTCTGGAAGGCTGGCCATTGTCTCTTCCATGCTGCTGCACTGCTAAAGCTCTTCCAGCTCTCGAGGGAAATGAAGAAGAATATTACTCAGGAGGAGTTGCAAAAGTGAGTTTTCTTTTAAGTATTGTAGCCTTTGTCTTATTGGCATTTATCTGATAGTAATAGAAATGGTACAAACCGTTTTATATAAAATACCTAATGTAGGTACAGAATGTAATTTTCATACAATGCCTGCTCGAGCAATGAACACATAAACATTGCTCATGGTCACCAAATTTCAGATCGCCTTCTCAGAAAAGTAATCCGAGCCATGCCTACATTAATATTATGAAATAATCAGCATTCCTCTGATAAAATATCCCATGTATATCTATACTATAGTTGTGCATGGTAGGCCTCAGAGGTACAACATGTAGCGGGCGTGACGCGACAGTCTGCATTGTACATGTGTGGTCTGTGTTAACTTTCGCCTGTACAAACAATACTTGAATAACGACTGACTCGTGGTCTCAGTGCGTAAGAGTACTGTGCGTTGAGGTTGCGGTTCGAATCCCGCACAAAACATCCGTGTGATTTAAAGATAAGCAGTAGTTCTCAATATTTTGTGCCGGTCAATATACGTTTGTAAGGTCCACTTGGACGACGCAAGGATTATTCCGTAGTGCGGGAGATGTTTGAACACGACAAGAAAAATTTTAAATTATTTTTGTTGTTCTCTCCCAAAAATAAGATTGCAACGTGTCGTATATCATCATTATCATCTATCTGTCCCGTTCTCAGGTTTATCAGCGGTCAGCGCAATATGTACTTTTTTCTAAATCACATGTCAGTCGTTATTAAGTTACTCTCTCCTATTTTTTCGTCATATATTGAGTATCAACTATATTGTATCCTAGGATGGCGTGTCGCGTTCTGGTAGCCGTGCTGTCAGTCCCACTGCCGTCGTTGCACCCGGAGTTCGATCGCTTCGTGGAGACTGACAAGAGTCCCGTTGAGAAGGCGCAGAGGTTAGCTGTGCTGCTTGGTTTGGCCCAGCCGCCAACCAGGGCCAGCTTGTTGAAGGGTAAGTGGAAGCAAAATACTACTCAGTTGATTTTTTCTTATTGACTAACTAACTGTGATATTACAAGGCGATGGTAAAATTTTACATGTGACTCGAATCTTGATTTCATTATTGATTGAAGGGTATTCTATAAATATATTATTGATAAAGTTGAGGTAAAAAGCAGCCCGAAAATGTTTTAAATAATTTTAAAATTCAATTAAAGTTTTTCAGTTTTTTTTTATCTGTTCTAAAACACCATGAAATTGTAGCCGCCATGTTATTACGTCATACGGCTGTGTAAACTATAATCAGCTCGGCGAACCTTGATCCCTATGACAGTTCATACTAGTGACGGGTCGTGTCGATATATCGCAACTTTTTATAGGCAAAGGCGTGACTTGCATTCAGCCACATCGATAAACATGTTTTTAAAATATAATCTACATTACTATAATTATAATGCTTGTTATATTTACAAGTATCCGTGTATTTGTATATGGGGTTGCCAATATTCCGATGCAGAGGTAACATGGTCGGACTGTATAATTTTAATGTGAATTAAAATTGACATTGACTCCGGACAATTGGAGGAAAGTGGTTGAAAAGACGAAAAAACTATGCTTAGATGATTGGAATCGAGACGTGCGATACGACAATATAGTAGACCAGCCGTTTTTAATAAACATAGGAGAAAGCAGCTGCAGTTCGGATTCCGAGTCTGAGACGCAATCGGTGACATCATTGTCAGATTCAGATTAATGTATATTAAAAAATCATAAATAAACCGCTTTTGTTTTATTTGAGTAGGTATATACAATAAATTTGTTAAATCTCCTTTATTTTATTATCGCAAACAACTTAAATGATTATAAATCTGACACTAAGAGCGTAGGTACTCTATTGATGTATTTTGTACACTCGTTTCCATTTTCGATATTTGTTTATCGATACTTTTCCGCACTAGTCGATATCTTCCAAACGGAGTAACTTTTGCAGGACGTCAACGTAAAGTCTGATTGAGATAATTTCTTGTAAGTGTTAATAATTATTATAATTCTAACGGGATATTATTGTAATTGCATATATCTGCCTAAAATTAATAAATATCATTTTTAGACACCGCCAATTCGATTATAATATAACGGTGACGCTACTACAAGGTTGTGTCGTGGGAATAACTGTCAGTGTCATAGGGATCAAGGTTCGCCGAGACTACTATAAAAAGTGTCAACTGATGGGCGTAATAGGGATGTTGACTGTCAAGTCAAATCAGTCTCTTTTTATGAATTGTCAAAACGACAAACTCAATAAAAATATGTATGGAATAGCAACCTATGACGTCATAAGTTCCTATCGTCAAATCATTACTTTTAGTATTCGTTTTCTTGCTTTTAAATTCAAAAACATGTTAAATTGTAAAAGAACACTTATTTTCAGATCATTTTAAGATCTACTTTTACCTGATCAGTATAAATTATTTAACTTTTATTTTAGTCAACTACCCAATTGTCACTCAAAATGTCAGCACATTTGTTTACCCAGCCAACTGACGTCATGACCACAGAGAAATATGGCGTCCACTGCGTCCAGCGGTTTCGATAAATTACGCGGGAAATTGAATAAAAAAAATGTATTTTTTTTAATGGCTAATTATAACTTTAGAATTTAATTAAGACATTTTTCCAAAATTAGTGTAATACCCTATTTAAATAATGAATCAACTTGTTTACGTACACATGTCCCTTGACTTCTAGATTCTCTCTAGAAAAGAATATCTTGAAATTTTTGCAATTTGAGCTATGACGAATTGAAAGATATTTAACTAATAGATATGAGGGTAGTTCACCCTCTTATCCATAGTTTAAAGTCATCGGATTTCTATAGATATTATACCTCCGAAATAAATCCCATGTATATCTGTACTATAGTTGTACATGGTAGGCCTCGGAGGTACAACATGTAGCGGGCGTGACGCGACAGTCTGCATTATACACGTGTGGTCTGTGTTAACTTTCGCCTGTACAAATCTATTAGTATCCACACTAATATTGTTACTATTTATAACTGTAATTTCTGTGGTTCCACTGTCAAGGCAGAATCTCAGAAACAGTCTTTTGTAAACGCCATTTATTATCTTGGTTTTAATGACTGACAAAAGCAATTAATAACGGCATGTTAGATAACTCATCCTATAATGTCTGTAAATTTATATTGTGTACTATTAGTAGGGGAGATGTGGAACATTGAATTTTACCCATCTGATAACCCGGGATTTCACACCGGAGGACGGGCAGCAGCGTCCTCTGCGTACTTAAAGCCTTACTGCGATCACCAACCCGCTCGCCAAGCGTGGTGATTATGGCAATTACCCCCAGGATCTACATACTAGTAGGTTCTACTGGGGAGACCCGTGCCCAGCAGTGGGCCATCATATGGGTTGATATGATAACCTGATGAGACATATTGTTTTTTTTATCAAATGTTATTTATTTATAAACGCCACTATAATCAAAGTGCAATAAGTAATCAAAGCATGGCAATAATATTCCATGAACGGATTTTTTCAGGCAAGGCTACGATTATTTTTTGGTATTAAAATATCTTTCTTTCAATACCAATTTTTATTGGTTATCAGATTGGTGTAGGTAACCAATAAAATTTGATATAAAATTTGCCCTGTCTGGTTATCTGAATGCTTATATGAAAGTCTATGTTCAGTATCTCTTAGGCCATGTAGAACCTGAGATATTGTTATATAAGGAATAAATGACTATTAAAATTTCTATATTATTTTACAGGGATATATTATATTACTATTATACTTATATTACTCTTTTCACAGATGTGGTGCGTTTGAACGTCGTTGCCTTAGCAACTCCGCAACTCCAGCAGTTGTACTCTTGGTTGGAGGTTGAATTCGATCCTCTAACTCTATGCAACAACGTCAAGAGTGTTGTCAAGTCTCTTGAAGATGAGCTTAGTGAGTATTTCTTAAGTTTTCTTTATTGGATTTCCTCCGAAATAAATCCCATGTATATCTGCACTATAGTTGTACATGGTAGGCCTCGGAGGTACAACATGTTGCGGGCGTGACGCGACAGTCTGCATTATACACCTGTGGTCTGTGTTAACTTTCGCCTGTACAAATGCCTTATTCTCATGTACCTTAAGTGAATTTACAAGGACTACTTATTCATGTCATATTCATTAGTTGTAGAATATTGTCATCTATAGTAATTTGAAGATTATAAAGTTGAACAGTTTGTTTGTTTGTTTGAACGCGATAATCTCAAAAACTCCGGGTCTGAATTGAAAAATTCTTTTACTGTTGGATAACATATTTATCGAGGAAGGCTATAGGCTATATAACATCACGCTACGACCAATAGGAGCGGAGCAGTAATGAAAAATCTTACAAAGACGGGGGAAATTAACGCATCGTACGCTTATAAACGTATGTATTGGATACCATTCTATTGTATTAGGAAGTGTCTGTAATTAAATAAACACGTTCCGGATTATATACCTATCGTCTGATGGAGAGGCGACTGCTGGGTAACGTTCGACCTAGTAACGATTGTTATAGATTACATTGAAAAAAAAAACTGATGCGGTATTATTACTCATTTTTTACGACCCGAAGTATTAACAACAACATGTGGGGGGAGACTCGACCCCGATAAAGGGTATATTTTATCAAGGAAAATACATGCACTAGGGTACTTTACTTTTTAGGTATTAGTTGTGGTGTTAGGGGGAGGAAGCACTGGTGATTTAGGGCGCCAAGGGGACCCTTGGCGCCTTAAATCACCAGTGCTTCTATAGATCTCAGTCTAAACAGCAATTCTCTTGCAGACTCTCCACTCGTCCAATACACTACAGCGTTGAACGACGTAGCTCTCGTCCGTCTGATCCGTCAAGTGGCCCAATGTTATGCTTGCATTCAGTTCTCGAGATTATTAGAGCTGGCCTCTACTGATGATCTGTTCCACTTGGAACGTCTCTTGGTGGACTGTGTGAGGCATAACGATATGCAGATTAGAGTGGATCATGCTAACAAGTTAGTACATTTTATTGTAATCTAGTATTACAGGTATGTAAGATGTTTCTACTGTGTTAGATTACTGTAGAAGCTACATACTGCCTGCTACTTAGACTTAGCTCAAGAACTTGAGTATGCTTTAAACAACGTTATTCTTGGTATAATGCAAACCTGAAAGTAGTTTGCTCAGAATCAGTAACACAATAAAATGGGGTAATTTTTGAACCATGTTATATTTTTCAATTAATTATTAAACAATCAATAAATAATTCATTACTAACTGCCTCTGTGGCGCGGTGGGAGTGTGTCCGACTACTACGCAAGAAGTCGTGGGTTCGATTCCCACACGGGACACCACTTTGTTTGATTCACAAATTGTTGTTCTGGGTCTGGGTGTACTTTGTGTCTGTGACTTGTATGTTTGTAAAGTCCCCCAGCAACACGTCTTGTACCCTAATGCAGGAGTCCTCTTTATATTTAAAAAAAAATCGAATGCTCCAAATCCTGTTCTCAATGTGATGTGACATGTAATTATCACTTAATTTTCAATAATAGCCATGGAGTATGTCCTACGGGATGCAATGAGCATGATACCACAGAGAACACAAGACAACTTTAATGGCTTCTAAGTTTGCAAGATTTCAATACTTATTTTTTTTTTTTATATGATTTCTTGAATTATAAATCTTGCTGAGGTGTCTAAGCTTCACACTATACCAAAAATAACCTTGTAGATCCTAACATTATTCTTGAAGATAGGATGTGAAAAGAAATATTATGTTGTAAAGCTATAGAATCAATACAATTTCATTATTCTCTGTTCTGTCATGCCGATTAAAGGTAATTAAGGACGAATAGTCATCTACTCCTGTGGCCTACTCTTTCTATGATGGAGTCCCTGGTACGGCACCTGTCCCACCAACGGCGAGAAAGCGAGTTCCTATTTTATCGCTCAAGAAACGTACAATATATTATCGATCCCGTCCGTGTAAACAAAAAACATGCAGTATAGTGCTACTCGCCGGCAGTGTGAACGGTCTAAGATCAACTATTAATATATGTATTTCTTTTATTTGTTTACACAGGATCTTTAAAGTATGTAGGTTTCTTGAGCGAAACAATCGCTACTCGCTTTCTCGCCGTTGGTGGAACAGGTGCCTAACTGTTGTCATTTGGTCACATGTGTTATGGTGTATACAAATCATCACTGTAACTTTTTGTGCACCTCTTGTATGCTAGAGACCCCTTTTTGTGTGCCTCTTGTATGCGAGAGACCCCTTTTTGTGTGCCTCTTGTATGCGAGAGACCCCTTTTTGTGTGCCTCTTGTACGCGAGAGACGCCTTTTTGTGGGCCTCTTGTATGCGAGAGACCCCTTTTTGTGTGCCTCTTGTATGCGAGGGACCCCTTTTTGTGCACCTCTTGTATGCTAGAGACCCCTTTTTGTGTGCCTCTTGTATGCGAGAGACCCCTTTTTGTGTGCCTCTTGTATGCGAGAGACCCCTTTTTGTGTGCCTCTTGTATGCGAGAGACCCCTTTTTGTGTGCCTCTTGTACGCGAGAGACGCCTTTTTGTGGGCCTCTTGTATGCGAGAGACCCCTTTTTGTGTGCCTCTTGTATGCGAGAGACCCCTTTTTGTGCACCTCCTGTATGCTAGAGACCCCTTTTTGTGTGCCTCTTGTATGCGAGAGACCCCTTTTTGTGTGCCTCTTGTATGCGAGAGACCCCTTTTTGTGTGCCTCTTGTATGCGAGAGACCCCTTTTTGTGTGCCTCTTGTACGCGAGAGACGCCTTTTTGTGGGCCTCTTGTATGCGAGAGACCCCTTTTTGTGTGCCTCTTGTATGCGAGAGACCCTTTGTTGTGCGCCTCTTGTATGCGTGAGACCCCTTTTTGTGGGCCTCTTGTATGCGAGAGACCCCTTTTTGTGTGCCTCTTGTATGCGAGAGACCCTTTGTTGTGCGCCTCTTGTATGCGTGAGACCCCTTTTTGTGGGCCTCTCACATACAAGAGGCGTACGAAAAGTTACAGTGGTGGCGCGCGCGGCGCATTCGCCTTTCGTTGTACGCACCAATACACTGACAAGATAATGATGCAATCCAACCGGCGCTTATTTAATTAGTACTTATTATAATTAAATATTAACATGAGTTTGTTGTCATCAGATGCGTGCACTTCGGCGTAGAGGCCGGTGGTGGCGAGTGGTGTTCCACCGCCGACGAAGCTTGCGGTGGAGCTATACTGCAGGCTACTCCTGCTGAACAGGTTTGTATTATCACTAGATTATGTCCTTGTTATTGCGACCATATTTCTTGTGTTTTTTTTTACATTATTAGTTTAAAACTGCAATATCTATTCATGAAGTTTTGCGTCAACTCAGAGCAAGCTAAATTCAGTATAGTTTCGGACTCTAACTTTTCAATTTATTGATATAGCTGAGTTCCTTAATAAAATGTCTTCAATGTACCGATAGCCACTTTTAATGTCGAGAACACTGACCTCTATAGTATTATCACGTTGGTCTGGTTACCACATAAAAAGTGACAGCAATTTCAAATTCCAATCCAATTACCGTCCTGTAACAAAATGGCCTCCATTTGATTTTGTCAAATTACCATTTCCAAATGTCAATTGGAAGGCTTGTTGTTGTAGGCGGTATCCTGTCCTGCGTACGACGTACTTTTAAATAGATATCAGTGAACAAGTCCACACACAGACGCACACGTACTTTAATTGAATCGCTTGTTTCCCAAACAGCACTTGTCCTAAACTGGTTTTTTACAGTAGGAACAAAAAAGTATTTTGTGATTTTTTTTGTGGGAAAGGTTAGTGATATTTTATGTTATAAATAAACAAACGACATTTCTACATAAGAAAAGTTAAAAAACATCAATGTAAAATTTTATTAACTAATTTTTTTTTAATTCATAAATATTGGACATGTGCTATTTGGTAAATAAAAGTGGACATGTGTCATTTTGTCAATAAATTGCAATGGTATTCATACAAATTTAAAGGATAATAATATTAAAATAAAACCATAGTATGTTTAAGTCTTTATTAACAAACACACAATACAAATTTAATCATCCATTCAGCTTGTGTTGTGGGCCATGTCAAGATAATATTATAAAAATCTTGATGAGTATCAGGAATGTAGCTCATAAGCTTTTTAATATCCTGAATTTTCTTTGCATTTATGGGATTCACAGTTTCATATGCTTTTCCACATGTCAACTGCACTCTATGGGCAATAAGTAGTTTGAAAGTACTTTGACCAGTACACCCATCAGAGAATAATCTTAAATTTGGTGTTTTTTATTGTAGTATAAAATTTATTTACTCGTGCTTTATGCACTTTCAGGTCTGTTTCGGCTTGCTTTTTCACACTCTCACTTACATGAGAGTTTGAGTTGAGAAAATGCCGCGAATGAACGGTTCGGCTGTCAACAACATATGTCAAAATGACATTTCATTTTTCTTGCGTTTGGTTACCAAAAAGCACAAGTCCTGGACTAGAGATGTTTGGAAAACAAATCATTTTTTACGTAGCCTTAGAAAAATGTTACTTAGTATGGGACAAGTGAGTTTAAGAATTGAAAAAAGTTGAACGTAACATTAACGATGATATTGCCACACTAAAAAAAAAATTCAATTTTTGGACATGTGTGATTTGGAAAACAACCGATTCAATTTCAATACAAGCTCAGTTGACTCCGAGTTAGATTATTCCAAAGTTACAAGAATATAAAAATGGCCGTTTTAATCGAAACTTACTGCAACTGCACTGCTTTAAATACGTGAATTGACCTTACAAATACAATAATTGCATTTTTGAAAGATAGAAAAATTTGAATCCAGACTCAGGAGTCGAACCCGAGACTTCCGTAGCCAAACCGGGGCCAGAAGCGAACCACCTATCTGGACGATGTTACTAGATATCAAATTCTTCTATCTCTTAATGCTTACGGGTTAGGCCCCCGTAGCGACATCTAGTCGGTAGTCAAAGAACTATCACGGCTTTTGTTATTGCTTCGTTACAGAGAGCATTTTAACAAATTATTATCTTTCAAAAATGCAATTATTGTATTTGTAAAGTCTTTGGCAAGAAATGCCTATAAAAATTACTTCAACGTGAATTGACCTCCTGGATTTCAAAAAATCAATGATCGTTTTAATAAAGTATTTTGTTGGTATACCAGGTCCGCGAGCAGCTGGTGCGCGCGGCGGAGGTGCTGTCGCGCTGCGCCGCGACGCTGTTCCCGGCGCGGCGGCGCGCCGAGCGCGAGCGCGCGCGCGCCGCCATGGTGGCGCACTACCACGAGCACAAGCACGCCGAGCACCACCGCGTGCTGCAGCGCCACAAGATCATCGAGGAGCGCAAGGAGTACATCGAGCGCCTCAACACCGTGCGGGAGGAGGAGGAGCTCAGGTTACCTGACCTCTCAATTATCGAACATTAATAACGTTTTTTAAGCTATTGCATAGCTTTTATCGCGGGCTTTGAGCGCGGCGACCGAATCAAGAAATTCCGTAACGAAAATAAAGCCTAACACTCCCCACTCCACCAAACGTGTAGCTCGGCCGAGCGTTTGCTTAACGTATATGTATATGGTACGACTGTACGAAGCTCGCACGGATCGAGACGAGTAATGGGAAAAAAAAAATATCGCGGCAGTCCCCGATTGCCACTTTTTTTTTAAAGACTCTTAAACTCCCTTGGGGCAGTTTACAAACGTTACGTTACGGACACAAAGTACTCCTAGACTCGCAATCACACAAAGTGGTGTCACGTGTGGGAATCGAACCCACGACCTCTTGCGTAGCAGTCGGACACACTCCCACCCCGCCACAGAGGCCGTCAAAGTATATTCTTCACAATATCTTTGATAGACTAGGAGGATGATCTATACTGATATTATAAAGCTGAAGAATTTGTTTCATCGATCTTGCGCCTTATCTCTCCGGTGTTGTTGTAATTCCGTCCCATCGGACTATGAGAGTGAGGGAATATAGAGTGCACTTGTGTTTTCGCATATACTGATACACTATAATATGTCCTATGTAATCGGCTAATCTATTAAGATTGGCCGTCGTAACAGACATTGCTTACGAGATCATTATTATTAGTAACTAGCTGACCCGCGGAACTTCGTTTGCGTCAATTTCCCTCGTTCTCGCAACATTTTTAATTGCTGCTCTGCTCTTATTGGTCGTAGCGTGATGATATATATTTAAAGCCATATAACCTTCCTCGATAAATGGGCTATCCAACAATAATATAATTTTTTCATTCGAATTTCAAACAAACAAACTCTCCAGCTTTATAATATTAGTATAGATGAACCCATCAAAACTAAAAAATTCACAAAACTTAGTCTTATTTTGTGTACTTATTCCCTAGACGTCAAGAGGAAGTATCTCGCGCCGCAGCTGCCGCAGAAGCACGCAGATTAGAAGCCGAACGTGAAGAAAGAGAGCGTCGTCGACATGAGTCAGAACTGGCCGCTATGCGTGAGAGACATCTGCGGGAGAGGCTCGCGCACGTCAGTCAGACTGCGCACGGACAGAAGATGCTGCAGAAACTTGATGAGGAGGTATTTGGTTATATCTACTGTTATATATATCTAGGTAGACTGCTGGTCTTCTGGAAGCTGCTAGGGTAGCTGGTATGACAAGCAAGTGATGAGTATCATAAGTCGGAACTCATAATTGATCGAATAATGAGGCTAAATGGATGTCAGCTAGACTGCGCACGGACACAAGTCGGTTGAAGAAACTTGATGAGAAGGTATTTAGTTATATCTGTTGTTACTTCTATCTTGGAGGTACAATGCTGGTATTTTGGAAATTACTAGTGACAAGCAGATGATGAGTATGAACTCGAAATTGGTCGAATCATGATGCAAGAAACGTGGGGCGAAATTTATGTCTTGATATCATGTCAGGCATATTTCAACTTTTATAAAAGAGAATTATGTTACATGATAAAAACTACAAAGTAACAATATCTAAATAGATGTTACATTTTTAAGGATTTTTGTGCCTGATACATTCTTTTGCAAGGTTTTAAAGTTGAAAATGTGCTTTTGACATTTGAAAATATCAATAACTGGTATACTCCATGTGATTGGCTATTGGTTTTTTAACACATTTTAAAGCATAGTTTAGGATTGTAGAAAATATGATGCAAATTAGTTTAAAAAACAAAAAGAGTGGTAAATTTAAAGACTAAGTTATTCCCCAAAACTATTCTATATAAAATAACACAGTAAACAATGTGTGTGTATCTGATAGGCATTAATTATTAGAAATGTAGCTTCAAAAAAAGTGCTTTTTGATGTTTATTTTGTTCTCGTGATTAGAATAATGAATATATATGAATTTTACTCTTGTATTTAAAACACAATTCCCTATAGATCAATAAATATATGACCGTTTTCAAACGTATCTGAAACACATTGTGACGCAGGCATGACCCCACGGCCCACATCACAAATGTGGCCTGTCCGAACTTACGACTGTACAAAATATTAAAAAGCAATACATTAGTATCAAAAAGTATCAATTTAAATTTTGAAACGGCGGTAGCCTAATGGGTAAGGCATCGGTCTCGCAATCGTTAGGTCGCGGGTTCGAATCCTACCCATTATACTACCGACGTGAACCCACTCCTAACACAAGCCTTTGAGCTTAGCTGGAGGGGTTAACAAGATTGCTAGTAATGTGGGACTCAATCCCACATTGCTATCTTTAAAAAAAAAAATGATTTTCTTAATATTTTGTTATTCGTGTGACAGGACCTCAAGAAAATGGATGCCGAAGCTATTGCTCAGCGTGAAGCTGACGTGCTCTTGAAGGAACGTCGTGACTTGCAAGCGAGACTCAAGAACCAGGAAAAGAAAGTACGTATTACAGACTATTTTTTGACGTGACAACGTCTTATAATTCGACTAGCTGTCCCGCGCAACTTCGTATGCGTAAATTTTCCCCGTTTTTGCAACATTTCTCGTCGCTACTCCGCTTCTATTCGTCGTAGCGCGATGTTATATAGCCTATAGCCTTCCTCGATAAATGGGCTATCCAACAAAAAAATAATTTTTCAAATCGGACCAGTAGTTCCATTAGCGCGTTTAAACAAACAAACAAACTCTTTCGCTTTATAATATTAGTATAAATGGAGCCGGCTGAACGCACGAAAAAAATTAGGTGTCACCTCGCTTAAAATTTTCTTTTGAAAAATGAAACTATTTCAACAGTATTTTCTTATGACGTTGTCACGTTCAACTATCGTCAGTAAACCGACTTTACAGACAACCGATTTTTATTTGTATGTACATACAATGGTAAATACAATGTTTTTTAGAAAACTTTCAAATTTGTTTACCATAAAAAGGTAATAGTGGGTCAATCTTAAAAGATAGACATTGGCTGTTGCAGACTTTTTTTTGTTAAACTTTTGCAATTTGCACTCATTATACAATTTTCTAGATATTCCACCCCTATTCATATTATAATGTACTATAGTACCTCTGTCTTTGTTATTCGTTCCATTTTTAAGGTTCCATAGCCAAAATGGCAATGGAGAGAGAAAGAAATTTTTAAATAAAAATTGTTGTTTAGGTTGACTACTTTGAGCGCGCCAAGCGTTTGGAAGAGATCCCTCTGCTGCAAAAAAGTTTGGAAGAGAAACAAGTTCAAGATAAGGCGTTCTGGGAAACGCAGGAGAAGGAACGAATCCAACAACTCATTGGTAAGATACAGATAGTATTTTTTGAAGTAATTTTTATAGGCATAAGTATCAAAGGATAGAAAAATTTAAGGTCTAGTAACCTAGTCAAGATAGGTGGTTCTATTCCGGCCCCGGTTTGGCTACGGAAGTCTCGGGTTCGATTCCTGAGGTGGAAAATTTTTATCTTACAAAAACTTTGCATTTTTGGAAGATATTTTTTTTTAAATTTATTGTAGATAGTATTTATGTAATATTTTCAAAATTATCTCTACATCCATTATTAAATAATATAGATTATTTCAATTTTCAATAATATATTTTTTTAAATATCTACTTTTTCAGTTTGCTAATCCAACCAATTTTTGCTAATTTCTCCGAGTGTCATTTGTCAATTGTTATAATTTTTAGTGCATGCATAGGGATTCGGAGCCAGAACTTTAGCACGTCTTGCAAATCGATGAATCATTTTGCCCAATTTTCACGGTATATTTCACTCATCGTTCAGCCTATTTTTTTGAGTTATATTAACATATACTATATATTTTTATTTTTTGGGTCGATGACAATCTCTACTCTACTACTTTAGGCTTCTTGATAGAACACGTTATATTTTTAACTCTTGATCTAAATGTAACATTTGGTATATAACAGAGGCTCGCGCCCGCGACGTAGCAACATCAACCCGCCTGGGTCGCATGGTAGCTCACAGCGCTCTGTTCACGGAGCGGCTACGCAGCGAGCGAGGCGCGGCTCACTCCGCGCGCCTGGCCGCCTTCCGCGACAAGCTCGCCGCTGAGCGCGAGAGGAGACTAGCGGAGAGACGGGAGAGACGCATTGAGAAGAGGAGACAAGAGGTGAGATTACACTTCGACTACCATAGACAGCAGAGCATCCAGGCATCACATATACAGAGACGTACAGTTGGATCAACGTAACTAGGCCGGACTGAAGTAGGCGACAAGTGGTTGCGCAGATGCAATTTTTGGAAGTAAATGGTGACAGAAAGCGGGGGGCGGGGGCGGTAACTAAACCAAGAGAATTAGAGATGCGATTACGCATTACATTGGCATAATTAGTATTACTAACGCATGCTATTTTGTGATTATTTTCGTAAAGAAATCGTTTTTCAAAATTTCTTTAGTATTTACTGTAACTGTTCTAAATTTAAACTTTTATGAACTCATTTAAACAGTGTTTTTATATTGTTGTATTAAAATGTTGTTAGTATTTTTAATCGATTATACATAATGAATCGTTTTCGTAAGTAATTTTAGGATCGCATCTCTATGACATGCGCGAAAGTGATAAGAACCTAACTTCAATCCGGTCAAGTTACGTTGATCGTACTGTAGCAACATCATTCGGCTTGGGTTGCATAACGGCTTTGTTCACAGAGCGTATGCGTATTTCGATTAAACGTATTTCAGAATTATCACTAGTAAATCTGCGGTAAATAAATAATTGTAATTTGAATCCAATTTTTCAGAAACATTGAGTTGACTTTTCATGGCCCATAGCCGTAAATTCATTTATATCACATACCTCCGAAATAAATCCCATGTATATCTGTACTATAGTTGTGCATGGTAGGCCTCGGAGGTACAACATGTAGCGGGCGTGACGCGACAGTCTGCATTATACATGTGCGGTCTGTGTTAACTTACGCCTGCACAAATATTTTATACCGTGCATAAAACGACCTTAAGTTCCCTCGATATAGAAGCTTAACATGTTAAAGTTCCCTAAGCAATATTAGTTATCATCCTGAATATTGTAGCCCCATATAAGTATTTTTTTAGAGACATTCGCTACAAGCTGTGTGTTGCGATTGCGTGATGCGTGAGACTTAACAAACGTATAATTGACAGATATATATAGGTCTTCGCCGTAATCTGGTTAAATTATACAGTATACAGGCTCGAGACCTCACAAAGCCCTGTCCCGTGTGGGAATCGAACCCACAGCCTCTTGCATAGCAGTCCCCACAGAGGCAGTCCAACAAATCACTTCTGCCATACGCATGATTAATTTTATCAGTTATTAAATATCAAAATTTTAATCTACTATTTTATAAAACTAAGACATTTTTATATCCAGTGGTTAGCCGAAAAGCATCGTCTAGAGGAGCGCGCTGCGGAAGAAGCGCGACGTATCCAGGAGGAGGAAGAGAGAAGAGAGCGCGAGGAACGGGAGAGGAAACAACAGGAGGAAATGGCCGCTGAGCGTGAACGCAAGGAACGCGAAGAAAAGTAAGTTCTATACTAATTAAAATGCTGAAGAGCTCAGAAAGTACTGGTTACCGAATTGAAAAAATATTTTACTGTTGGATAGCCCATTAATCGAGGAAGGCTATAGGTTATATAACATCACGCTACAACCAACAGGAGCGTAGCAGCAAAATAGGACCCATAACATATATTAACCAAACATAAAAGTATTTACATTTATATTTCTATTATTACAGGGAACACCAAGAGATGTTAGCAAGAGCCGAAGCCAAGATCCGAGCTAAAGAAGCAGAGATCCAAAGCAAGCTCGAAGCTCAGAAGTCGCAATCGTCGAGCTGGAGACGCGGCGATCCTGGCGAGAGACCCGCCAGGGATGACGGGTGGAGAGCTAAGAATGAACCTAAGGAGGAGAAGAAAGGAGACACTTGGCGAGCTGGTATGTACTAGAAGTGTTTGAGGCACTGACGTCTATACTACTAATACGCTAGACTGTTTTTTTTTTAATTTCAAATGTCAAATAGAAATAACAAATGTGAACTCATGTGACGGTATTTTGACACTAAGTTGGGTGGCAGTTCCAAGTGTAAAGGTCATGGTAAGAAGCTGCTAAGTAAATCGTGGGCCACTCTTTAAAAATCATCAATTTCTTTACAGATATAATTTCCGCGTAATAATATGAATAATTTGATAGTTCACTTGACATACTTTGTTGTCTACAGCAGGAGCCCGCGGGCGCGAGGCTCCGCGCGAGGAGCGCCCGCGCTCGCCCGAGCGCCGCGCGCCAAGGGACGAGAGACCTCCAGCGAGGGACGAACGACCTCCGCCCAGGGAGGAGAGGCCACCGCCCAGGGAGGAAAGACCGGCGCCCAGGGAAGACAGGTAACTCTAAATCCTCAATTACTCCTACATCTTCAAAAATTAACGTATTACAACAAACTCTTTTATAGACAGCTTTTCTAAATACAAAAACCTTTTTTATCATTTTTTTCTGGGGATTTATCATCAAATGGTTCAAAGAATTACTGTGCGAGTACCCTTTCAAAATTACAAGAAAATCAGTTCAAAGTTGGTTCGCAATTGGTAAAGATTTTATATAAAAACAAAAACAAAAGCCTCATGTCAAATTTATTCACCTTTCTGGAGCTAAAAAATCGAATATCTGGATGTTAGATTAGCATAGTTGTATTGAAAACTAGCTATGATTTCGCCGTGTGAAGTTGCAATGCTAGTAACTCCATATAGACGTTAATGTGATGATAAAAAGTAGCCTAAGTTACTCCTTACATCGTCAGCGGTCTGATAGTGAAGGTCCTGTCAAAATCTATCCAGAGATTTCGGAAATTAACCGGTACAAACAGACAGACAAAAAAATAAAAACTGCAATATTTTATTTTCTTACTTTCTCATAAAAAAACTTATTTTGACATTACAAACAGACCCTTCAATTTTATTTATAGATTTCTATAAAAAAATATTTATAATTACAGACGCGAAGACCGGCCACGCGACGAACGTCCGCGCGAAGACCGTCCACGAGAGGACCGCGGGCCGAGGGAGGACAGACCGCGGGACGACGGCGGCGGCGGTGGGGGCGGCGCCTGGCGGACCGCCAACAGGGAGCCTGACCGCGGCGCTGACCGCGACAGGGACCGCGTGGTTGACCGCGGTGGCGACCGCGCTGGCGATCGCGGCGGTGATCGCGCTGGTGATCGGGATAGGTCAGTATTAGTAGACTACCATTCCACCCTTAAAAATTAAAGAATTCAGTAATAGACATTTTGCATTAGAGTTCACATTATCACTCTAATCATTGCATATACGCACTCAATATTATTTTAGCATAATTGTATGTAGGTATATGAATTTATCAATTAACTGTTTCACAGGCCACGTTATGGTGGACGGTCGAGCGGTCCGGAGGGCGGCAGCTGGCGTCGCGGTCCTGCTGACCCACCGCCTTCAGCCGTACGTATCAATTTTACTTCAAAACAATTAGCTGTGTCGCGTCTAAGTTCGCGTGGAAATTTTGAAAAACAAATATAATCCACAGGAACCGTTTGTTTTTCGGGATAGCAAATAGATAGGAGTAGCCTATGTGTTATTTCAGACTATCATCTATATCTGTGCCAAATTTCATCTAGATCCGTTCAGATGTTTTGAAGTGATTGAATAACAAGCATCCATCCATCCCACTTTAACATTTATAATATTTGTTTAGATAAAGGTACATTTTAAATATATTTATGTTTTATTTGAAGTTGTTATGTACTCTGTTATCTCTTTCAGGAGCGGTCGTCAACCTGGCGGTCAAAAGACGGTCCACCACGCGAACGTGACGGTGGTGCCGGCGGAGGCGGCTTCCGTGACCGCGAACGATACCCACCTAGAAGGGACGAACGGTATGTTTTAGTTGTATATTCTAAGCAAATCAGGATATTTCAAAATCACCTTTAGTGATATATTTAATTTAGTAGCAATACACGTACAGGATTTGACAAAATTCCCCGTGAAAAACAAAATAAATTAATTTTATTAAATAAAAACTTTAATAAATAAAATCACTTCAATCAAACTGATTTTTTATATATTATTTTAACAGAAGATAATAAACATCAATAAAGAGCATCGATACGTTATGTGAGGGTTTTCTTTTGGGTTGTATATCACTGATACTGTTATGGGCGACGAGTGACGCTTGACGATCAGGCGCACTACTGCGACGCTCTTTATTTCATTGTATAAAAACATGTATACAAGGTGTAACAGAAAGGTGTCATATTCAAGAGTTGATATGTGACCATGTTACTGAGTGCACATACCTAATTTTATCAAAATCGGAGTACCCTTAATAAAATATTTATTATTTTTCATTCGTTTATTTATGAGTAAAAAGTTATTAATTAAAAAAAAGTATGACTTATAAAGTTCTATGCCATAATCCAATCGAATTTTGTACCAGGGGAGGTATATTTTTTAAGCCATACGCCTTTCACTACTGAATTTTGTCAAAAATAATATGCTATAACTACGTAATAATAGTGCAACCAGCTATGGCACCATGGTAGATGCAATACTGATAACATACCCTATCCGCTGCTGAAATTTGACCACACCTTTCTGTTACACCCCTGTATATCCGTAATCTATAAAGTTGTGTAATACGCTTATACTTTCTACACTGAGATAAATAATATAATTTTATAACAGTAATTACTTTGTGTGCAACAGTGACGGTCCCCGTCGTGACGATCGTGACGGTCCGAGACGTGATGACCGCGACGGCCCCAGACGTGACGACCGCGACGGTCCGAGACGTGATGACCGCGACGGACCGCGGCGCGATGACCGCGACCGGCGCCCACCACCACGTCGTGAAGACAAACGTAAGTGTACCTTTGACTATTCAGAAATTTTAACACATTGGGAATAGGAACGCGGTGGATGACGTCACGATTGCCATAAAATCGTATCATGTGGAGGGTAAATTCGACTATTTAAATGAATATAGGTTCAATATAGGTAAGGTCACACAACCGTTATTCCTTATTAAGAAATTATATGACAGTAAATATCCATTGTTACAGCTCGCGACGCTGACGGCGGTGATTGGCAGGCGGTAACCAGGCGCTAGACTATCATCTATTAGTTACCTTATATCGTTTATATAATTCGACCTTTGTACACATTATGTATTATTTTGTCAAAAGTTCAACAGGATATTTGTGAATTATTTGGTCTTTTTATTTATAATAGGTGCCGTGTTTTTATTTCGTGAATATACCTTACAATAATAATTACATCTGCCTCAAACATACAACATCGTAAACTTAAAAAATCAAGATCACTTTCCGAGAAGTAAATTGAAATTACCCGTAAGACATGTAGTATTTTGAAAACCAGAAAAACCGTAATTTTGTCTTAAGAAATTTGAGTAAATGAAAATTCATGAGTTTCATTTTAAAGAAAGAGATCCTGTTTGCTTTTTTTTTCTATATTTTGTCTGGTATCCTGTTGAACTTCTATCATAATAAGTAACAGTTTGACATTGTTATTTTGCGCGTTAATGTAGCGCTATTGTAATCCTTATTGTATACTGGGTAAGGGCCATTTTATCTTCATCGTAACTACAGGTGAATAGCAGCGACTGGAAGCAAAGTTAGTAGTTTTGCTTATGAAGGAATATCTCATAAATGTATCCGCAACTAACATGTTTTGGTTAGAACTATTAAACTAATTTTGTTTTATTCGAAATATATATTTTACATCATTTTTTGTATTTTTTTTTCATGTCCCTTTTTACCCCTTAATTTTCTATTTGTTGTCAGAAATCTATACTAATATTATAAAGCGGAAGAGTTTGTTTGTTTGTTTGTTTAAACGCGCTAATCTCAGGAACTCCTGGTCCGATTTGAAAAATTCTTTTTTTGTTGGATAGCCCATTTATCGAGGAAGGCTATAGGCTATATAACATCACGCTACGACTAATAGGAGCGGAGTAGCGACGAGAAATGTTGCAAAAACGGGGAAAATTTACGCATACGAAGTTGCGCGGGACAGCTATAGGCCGACCGCTTAACTCGTATATCGCCTGCGCGGTGAGAAGGGAGCGCGGGGTGATGTTAACGGGTGGGTGAGCGGGGTGCGCGGGAAGTTCTCTGTCCCGCGCACCCCGCTCACCCACCCGTTAACATCACCCCGCGCTCCCTTCTCACCGCGCAGGCGATATACGAGTTAAGCGGTCGGCCTATAGTAATATAATAAAATGAAACGCTATTGGTAATGAATGTTCATCATAGTACACAACACATAAACGGCCTATAATCAAAGTAAATGACTTATGAAATAAGTCATCGTAAAATGTTAGGGTAGTTCTTAAAGTATTATAAACGTCTAATGATCAAATCAAATAACAAGAAAGCAATACTTACAAAAGACTTTATAAAATTATATATACTACGGGTCTTCGGCCGTGGTCACGGGTAGACTGGGCAATAAACAAGGTATTTTACCTTAAATTATTCAAGCGATTAAGTATATAATTTTATAATGTGTACAAATCGCGAAAATTTATCAATATTTATTATAAAAGAATATCTTAAACGGCTAAAATCGACTGTGGTTCGACGTCAAGCATACTTGACGCTGCTTTTGGGCACCTGTCCCATCAACGGCGATGAGTGAGAAGCGAGTAGCGATTTTATCGCTTAGGAAACTTACAATAGATGTATATTGTAGATCCCGTCCGTGTAAACAAAAGACATGCAGTATAGAGCGAGTTCTCGACGGCAATGTTAACAGTTTGCGATCAACTATTAAACGCTCTATCTCGTTGGTTTACTCGGGATCTACAAAAGTATGTACGTTTCTTGAGCGATGAAAACGCTACTCGCCTTCTCGCTGTTGGTGGGACAGGTGCCTTTAACGGGTGCAAATCTTCTGTCAAGTCGTAGTATAATAAGCTCTATAGCTCTTATGGTTGTGACAATTTTTTGCGTAGCCTTTCTGATCCTCTATTGAAGAATAGGAATAAATATAAGATAATAGAATAATAGAAGACCCACCCACGATTTTCACACTCCAATGATCCGGGACTATGTTCTTTTGGGGGGCAAAAAGTCGCTAGCATGACATGGATGGAGTACTTTTGATTCAACACAGGTGCACCAGTCACAACCGAGGACCGAGGGGGAGGGAATTTTCTGTCAAAATAACGGTAGTGTCAAAATTTCCCAAAAAAGGATTTTGGGAGGACTTGAGCTCCCTAGCCCTCCTGGATCCGCCACGGCACCTTAATAAAATAATGCTGAAAAACATGTATTTCCAAAAAACAGTATCAAATGTAAACTTTGCTCTCAAAACAGAACTTACAAACACCATTGTTCTTGTGATTATTGACACAATACTTTTACATTGCGACATCGTACGTACCTACTGTTTTCTTTCTACATACCAAATTCGCGTAAAACCATTCATTATTTCCTCTAATCAATTAATGGGTCAATTCAAAGGAAATCGACACTGCCTGATAGAATGGTTTCCCAGAGTTGGCTTATTAAATTTACCTTATTTTTCATGAGTAGATTGAATACAAGGCCTAGTAGAGAACCTTGAAGAATGCCTACTGGTATTGATTGATTGCCTTAGAATGGTTTATAGAACAAACTATTTATTTGTGATAAGAAATGTAAATACTTATTTAAAAACGAAACATTTTCTATAAAATCGGCAATCATTAAAATTGTTAATGGACTTTGCTGATTCATAAAACGCGCGTGTAATTTTACTTGCCCATTATCAGAAATTATTTACACCGTTTAAAATTAAAACAATCAATATCAATAACTTATATTATGCAAGTAGTCTTCCACCTATCAACCAATAGGCAGGCTATAATCGCGGTCGTTTGAGAAAGTTTATTTTTTTTTACACGACGCACGCCAGTCGCCGACCCGCCGCTGCAACGGGCACATGCGCGTTTACTGTCAAGCACTCGTTCTTTACAACCGGTTCCGTAATAATTAGCCTAGTACTAAAATTCTTTCGAAGAAAGTCTGTGTATAGTGAAATATTTAAATGTTACATTGAGGATATTCGGAAAACTTCAAAATGAACGTAAGTTTTTCTTACTTTCTTATTGTCGCTATTGTCTAATAGGTGAGATTAACTGCACTTGGCTGTATGTTGTTGTTGTCTTTGCTCGAAGAAAAGAAATGGCACTGTTTCGTTCTGAAACCGGTGTAATTAATAAGAAACCTTGAACTTACTTTCTAAGTTTCATTTGAATAATATAAAAATAATATATTTGTATATTAAAGCTGTATGAAATATCCTTTATAATCTAAACCATTGTCGCACAGGGTTATTAATATTTTAGGATTCTTTTTTATGGAAATAAAACATATTTAACGGTATTATAAAAATACGTAGGTTCTACTGGGGAGACCCGTGCCCAGCAGTGTGACATCGTATGGGTTTGATTATGTTATGAATAAAAAAATTCAGAATGTTTATTTTCTACATTTTCGATTCCTGGCTCAGGCAAATGGCTTGAAAATCTTTAAATGCAGATATTTTTATTTTTTAAATTTAATTTTCCTGAAAAATTTGGTATTTCAATTATTTACGGTACTTTTGCTCCAGGGGGCATTGGTTTGGACCACTCTGTATATACCATTAACTAAAGAATCCCTACATTTATCTACCGACTGTATTTATGCTCTCCGAATTCCGACATGATGTGAATCATCTACTTTAAACAAATCCTTGTCGAACTGTAAATTATTGCAAACCGGATATCTGGAATTCTTGAAGCCCGAACTAAACATTGTGATTCTCCTACAGTGATATGTATCTTTGTAACTATTATGCTAGTGTAATTAATACCTAAATAAATTATGAAATTAAAACGCAAAAAACATTAACGCTTACAAGAACAATCTTTATTATAATCTTTATTTCATGAGAAATATCGATATTAACATTAATAACTAACATCAAAATAATTTTAAAGGAATATGTACCCTTAGATAAACTTAATGACTGCAGGGATTCTTTTATCCACCCCCATTATTTTATATCACTGACGAGAGGCATGAGAAGGCGCCTCGTCCCCACCCTCCTCCATCCGCACCGTAGCCTCAGTCTTTTGCCTCAGCATAAGACATATTTCCGCATAGGTAACACCAGAAATTCAGATAGGTCAGTAGATACTTAGGTTTATTCCAAGAACATCTTTCAAAAAAAACCTCCACTTCTGAAAATAAGTCTCTTTAACAAGCTCTTACACAAATCTCTCGTTTTCGTTTTAATTAAAACATACGTAGATATAAATATTTATTTTTGCATCAATCTCTCCACTTTCGCTACTTTCGGATAGATTTAACTCTTATATCAAACGTTTAGACAGTTTTAGTAAAATCTAGTATTCTAGTGAAAGGCTAGTCAGTCAAGAATGCTAAGACAGAAATCAAATAATATAAATGAAGTAGCTTCATCTATAATTTAATCTATACTAATATTATAAATCTGTACAATTTGTGTTTATTTGAACGCGGTAATCTCAGGAACTACTGATCCGAATTGAAAAATTCTTTCACTATTGGCTAGCCCATTTATCGAGGAAGGCTATAGGCTATATAACATTACGCTACGACCAATAAGAGCGGAGCAGCAATGAGAAAGGTTTCAAAAACGGGGAAAAATTACGCAGACGAAGTAGCGCAGGCCAGCTAGTTTTATATAAAACCAGCGGACGCCTCGCAGTTTCACCCGCGTAGTTCCCGTTTCTGTAGGAATACAAGGATAAAAAAATAGACTATGTCACCCGAGGTTAGTGTAGCTTCACAACGGTGAAAGAATTTTTGAAATCGGTTTAGTAGTTTTTGAGTTTATTCATTACAAACATACACACACACACACACAAAAATAAAAATCTTTTATCTTTATGATATTAGTATAGATTGGTACGAATGTTGGTAACACCGTTATAAACGTAATGGGAAAACTCCCTATCCCCATTGGTCATACGTCTTGTATTTGAGTTTTTTGCATTTTCTGCCAAACGGCAAGTTTTAAAAAAAAAAATAAGTGTTGATCTACAAGATCATGTAATTAATTATCTACAAAGATTGTTCTAACACTTTTTCCTAAGAATTACCAAATGATATAGCTATTCCAAAAATTGCTGAAATATCTACTTTGACCGAACTATAATGTATAGATTGTATTTATGAGATTGCCTAAACAGTTAATTACCCTCCCAATTTACAGGAAATACCTCTACTTCTACTGCAAACATATAGGATCCACTTACATGTTTGAAAAATGTGCTCTAATAAATCACTTTTAAAACAGCAAAGAATTAAGGATGTGAATTTATAAGGAACTTATCGCTGTTTCCTTCCACTTGTTATTAATTTTATTTAATTAAGTGGCTTGTAAGTAATACTATTTATTACCGTCATTATATTAATGAAATTTGTTGGTAAAGGAGTTAATCTAAACATTTTACTACATGTCTATATTTCAATATTTATGTCATAAGTAGGTAGGAACTTCAAACTTCAAAAATCTTTATTTCCATAAACGAAGTGAATGATTGTTTGAAAACATCAAACTAAGTTCCTAGATCATTGTTTTTTTAGAATTTTAAACCGTTTTTTGATAAGTATGGAGTCTGTCTGTCTGTCTAAACTACAGCTAAACGGATGACGATTTAATTGCATTTCGTTTTATTAAAAAGGTTTTTGAATCCAAATTTTTATTAGTCAAATTTCATGAGAACTGAATCAATTAGACCAGATAACCATCTTTTTTTTGGCTTTGCCCTGATAGTTAAAACTGAATCTCTGTTCTCTGTGACACTGCCCACGCGAACGTGGATATTAACGTGGATTGTCTTGATACATCCCATCATAAGCTGCGTTTTCATACTAGTTGCCTTGAAATCTGGTGTACCTACTTAAATGTTTGTAAGTAACAAATATACAGGTCTGTACAGTACCAAAGCCCAACTTTTCTTTTACTCATAGGTTTTTTTACTACATGGGCCCTTTCCTCTACAACAAAATCAACAAAGACTATCTGTTTTATAAATTACCAACAAGTGCGTGTAAACTGGCTGTTAAAAGTTTTTTACTCTCAAAGTCATATAATGACACTGAAAAATACATAAGTAGCTCGTGCACATAAGATTCAAACACACACACACACACACACACACACACACACACAGTTGAATTAAAGTGTGGTACCTACCCCTACAAACGAAACTGAACACCCATAACAAGTGACTAATGCTTGAAAGGACTGTACTCCTAAGCACAGGCTAATTACTTGGCCTAGTTAGGAAATACAGAAACTCAATTAATATGTATGTAAAATCCTGTTGTTTCTCATACTGATGTACTACACGCTGTATTTACTTTAGATAAATACACTTTATTATTATATTATTATTTTCAAGATCATGTAAACGCTCCAGGAGCCTATGGCCAGCAGACTATTATGTATTTCACAAAAGTTCAAATTTAATTCAAAAATACGTGCAGTCACAGCCTACTTAGGTACTCTTTGAAATATCTATTAGTAAGTAGTACCTATCTATGTTTTCATAGCTCAGGTAAACCAGTTAAGTCACTAAAACATGTTGCTTTAAAAAGTAGATATAAATGACCATCTACCAGGTATCCTTTAACTAACTACTTATCTGCAGGTTACTCGACAAGTCGACACACACCTGACATACTTTAGTACTGGTTAGCAGCTTTAGGAAATTCGAAGTCTAAGATTATTAGGATTTAGGAACGAGACGAATATGACATTTTATTAATCAATCGACATGGTTTCAGTTGCGTCTCGAGCTTAGTAGATTAAAAAAGTTTGGTCTATTACCACCTGTGATTCCTGTGAAGACAAAACGTGGATAGTGAGGGCTTTGTAATTTCAACAACATAAAGTAGAGGCCCTTTTTATGCTCATATTAACCAGGGATGTTACAGATCTTCGACTCCGACTCCGAAAGATCGGAACTTCCGATTGATTCTACAACTTTTAAATCGGACGTTTTAATCGGAGGTAATTGCGTGCCGCGGCCGCTCCTTTATGCTAATTTATATACCTTTAATAAAAGTATAAAGGAAAAATTTACACGGATTCTCTTTGATCGCCGGTTCGAGTCCCGCCCGACCGAATTTTTCTTATGAATAACTGAATAATGTTTCTTTTTTAATCATATTAACTTATGACTTATGTCAACACATTTGTATTCATCCACCACCTTTGCCTTCGACTTTGATTCCGATAAATCCACCTCCGTAACATCCCTAATATCAACAGTAAAATCTAGAGATATCTATGTGTAGTTGGAGCATGTACTTATAGCTGTATTATTGTAGCCTGACAGAGTAGGTACCTCACCTATGAAATCCATGTAGACAGTGTCGTGTAAGATAGTTACCTATGGCTATCTACCGTCTACAACTGCCATGATTGTGACAGTAGGTAGGTACTTATCTAGAGTTGATTGAGACAGAATTCGTCTTCTACCTTTGTAAATTTAGACAAAAAATAATTTGTGACATGAACATGTAGATACCTACTTACGTAATAATTAAAATAATACATTATGTACCATTTACTTAATTATATTTATATTTTCCTGCGTAGATATCAGATCGACAGTTGATGCCGCGATTACCAGCCGATTTAACTTTGCATAACACGTAACAGAAGCATTAATTCTTGTCAGTATTTAATCGATCTGTAACCTAAAAAATACTGAAACTTTTTGCTACACTTTGATCTCACCACCCTTTCACTTTCACGTAATTTCACAAATGAAATGAACTATGCAATCGAATGTCAGGTAATTCGACCAATTTATTTGAAACGCAGGTCGTTATCACCTCTAAGAGCTGGCCCAGATCGCTCGTTTAATATTTAGTATTACGCTAGGATAATGCATTTTTGCACAACTTTTCTAGGATGAATTTTGTTAATGAATAGTTAACAACATGGACTCAGCACACAGTTGTCGCGCTTGTACCTATTGGATCCTATAAATAAATAAATAAAAAATGATTTATTCACTTAGGAAGCAAAATACTACACTTGTGAAAAGTCGATTCTACATTTACTGGTAATGCCTGTTCGCAAACAATAGGTAAAGCCCGAGAAAAGAACAGGCAATAAAAACTCGTGTTATGGTTATCCTAGTGTCTCGATTTGCATCCAGACCGCGGATCTTGATCTGTCCACACAGCTCTTTGAATAACAAGACAGCAGTAAAGTTTGCTTATGGTCACCATGTACATACCTACGAACTTTCGGCATTACACAGTCCCGTCACTTGTTACAATTTTTGCAATTCTACTCGCCCGTAAACGCCTCATCTGTACAAGTTTTAAACCGTTACGAATTACGCCAATGCATGCAATGTTTTGGTTCCATTTCACCAATTTTATGGTATAAATGCGTTAGCGTTGATAAAGACTAATGTAATATGCCTAGTACTTTCTTCACACTTTCTGGTTTTCTTTTCATAAGTGTGAAAGGTTTCTTTCCGTGCGATATTGGCAACGGAGCCATTATATTGTTAGAACACACAGAATAATAAAAGAACATAAACTGTTATTGATGTACCTAGGTAATATATAATTAATATTACTCGTAGTATCTATCTACAATTCTGGGGAAGTAGGTACCTAAGTAAAACAGCTTTATCATAATTTAATTGGTTTTTGACGATCGTTATCGGTTAATTAGTCACCTAGGTTTTCTTTGTATCTTGACTTCGTCGAATGAAGCGGCGGTAGCCTAATGGCTAAGGCATCGGTCTCGCAATCGTGAGGTCGCGGGTTCGAATCCTACCCATTATACTACCGACGTGAACCCACTCCTAACACAAGCCATTGAGCTTAGCTGGAGGGGTTAATAGGATTGCTAGTAATGTGGGACCAAAATCCCACACTGCTAGTTATCTTAAAAAAAAAAAAACTTTAACCTATATCCTATGTTTTTTTGAAATATAGGTAGTTGACCTTTTCAAGAACTTGACTTTGACGTGATTTCACGTGATATCGTCTTATAAATCGATGACCGACTGCATTCACGAAAAAGTATGACGTCACCGCTCACGTTCCGTTCATGACGCGTTCCGCCTGTGATAGGCTAAGTATTGTGGCTGTCACAAGCACGGTTGTTTAATACAACGTCGTCAATGTTTTGGCGATTGCAGCGACATGCGATACAATCTGAAATAAAAAATAAATAAATAGGTGTCACAGGCATGGTTGTTTACAGGCTTATGACGTTATCACATAAAACTGTCGTCAGTTAACCGACTTTACAGACAGCCATTTGTTTTTTGGTATTTTATAGTACCTATTTGAATTCTTTGATGACATTTCTGAAGTTTAGTACCTAGTAGGATACAGAACACAAATGTAGATAACAACACATGGGCTAGATGCTGACATTATCATTAGATTTATCACGTAGGAGACCAATTGCAACATCAAGACACGAACATGATAAACTAAACATCGAAAGTCACGTTATTCTCCTTTTTCTATAGAAAAACTCAAATAAGTAATTTAATTATGTAATCTGTTCTTTGATTAGATATTATTACTAGCTGACCCTCGCAACTTCGTCTGCGTCAAATTAACCCGTTTTTGCAAAAAAGGGGTATATAAAAAAATAGGGGTTGATCGTAGAAGGGTGAAAATTCAGGGTTGTGTGTATTTTTGAATACGGTATCATATAAAAAAAAAAGTAACCTAAAAATTAAAAAAAAAAAATTAGGGGTGGACTACTCTTAACATTTAGGGGGATGAAAAATAGATGTTGTCCGATTCTCAGACCTACCCAATATGCACACAAAATTTCATGACAATCGGTCGAGCCGTTTCGGAGGAGTTAAATTACAAACACCGCGACACGAGAATTTTATATATTAGAATTTAAATTTTATTATTTTTAACTACGAAATCATCTTAAAATGTAAACAGGGACGTAGCCTGCCTTGGGCTCGTTCCCACTAGGAATGTTAGATCCAAATAAAAATCGGGTGCTTTGGTAGCACAACATTTTGTGGGACAAGTGAGAATAGGACCGTAGCGAGGCTCTGTATCAAAAGCAATTGCTACCGCACGTTCGGGGTCCCTATAGCCTAGAGGCCCCGTATCATTGATACGGCTGTTAAGGCGGTAGCTACACCTCTGTTGGAAAACAATTACTTTACTGACAGCCTCGGTATCGCTGAGAGTGCATTCGACTGAGCAACATGTTGTCGGTTCGGTTCCCACACGAGACATAACTTTGTGAGATCCGTAAATGTTGGCTCCGAGTTTGGTTGAGAATTTGAGCATGTTTTTCAAAACTAAATTTGATTTATGAGTTTTATTGCTGGTTGTAGGTAAGTACCTAAACTAAGCGAATATTGGAATTCGTTTTAGAGCAAAGTTGAATCAAAACGTCCGGCCAGATACAAATAAAGTCCTTAATTACCTACTTAATCTATACTAATAATATAAAGCTGAAGAGTTAGTTTGTTTGTTTGAACGCGGTAATCTCAGGAACTCCTGATCAGAATTGAAAAAATATTTCACTGTTGGATAGCCCATTTATCGAGGAAGGCTATAGGCTATATAACATCACGCTTTGACCAATTGGAGCGGAGCAGCAATGAGAAATGTTGCAAAAACGGGGAATATTTACGCAGACGAAGTTGCGCGGGACAGCTAGTTAGGTATATAAAAAAAATGTAGGAAGAAGATGGTCGACAACTTCGACAAGACAAATTACAAGTCCTTGAAAATGAAATATAAATACGTGCCAAGTCACGAATAATACCTACCTAGCGCTAATTATGAAGGTAGGTACTCTTTCTTTATTGAGGTAGGGTAGGGCGGGGCTAATAGTCCCAATTTTTATTCTAAGACCCATAAATCTTTAAATGACGCATTTATTGTCAATCAAAAGGGTTATGAGAGTTTTTATACAATTCAGCTTAACACTCAAACAATTGGGACAGTGACTATTTAATTTGTTGGGAAATATTTAGCGCCAAATGTAAAATGGCGTTTTGTACTTTTTGCCCCTCTAGCGGGGTAAGAAGTCCCAGCCTTGGGACAAAAAGTCCTTTCATACAAATTACCCAATAATTAGGTATTTACAATGAATATGGTTAGTAAAAATCATAATTTTACAATTAACACCTTATAATATTTACAAAAATTATAAAATATTAACTTTGAACAAAATGCTTATTATTTAAAAATAAAATCTCAAAAGATCAAATATTTGAAACAAAATATCAATTATTTTAAACCAAAATATCCATTATTTTAAACACAAGATCAATTATAACATATTATACAAAAATATCCTTCATCAGAGGAAGACGAAAGATTCTTCTCTTTATGAATTTTCTTTTTTACTGACATTTTTTTCTACTTCCGGTAATTTAGCTTTTCTTGTTCTTTCTCCAACTAATTTTTTTCAGGTATGTGAGTAAAAATATTAGCTTAAGGCGTTTCCTGATGTTCAAGGTTTTACAAGGTGCGGTTTTTGGCACAGGTTGAACAATTTCAGGAGAAAGTACCACTTTTGAGAAGGTTGTGGAGATATTGCTCTTGGTTGTTGCGTTTGTACTGACTGATTTATCTAAGGGTCATTAAAAAGTTGTGGTGTATTCTCGGTGTTATCAGTAGCACTGGGTCGGTGTGTAATATTATTCAGGGCATAGTATAAAAATACAGTATTACATGAACATGATAAATGAAATACAACATGTGTCATGTCACAAGTCCTTTCACGGGGCAAGAAGTTCCATCAATGTACTTCTTGCCCCGTACCTACATCTATTGATTGGCGAGATTATAAAATAAAAACGGTTCACAATAGGTAAATTTTACTAGCATTAAATAATTATGAATATAAAATGTTTGTAACATAAACTTACCTTATTCTTTTATTTAAATTTGATGTGAAGTTATAAACAAAATGAAACGAATTTTTTTTGTAACTTTTAGGCGCGAAAAATTTCGATAAGCCTGTGACTCGTAGGCTTGTTCCGAGCTGATTAGCGACTCGCGACATCAGGTTCGCCCCACACCCCGCCGCTTGATCGTCCAGGCCGTTTGTTTCTAGTGCACTTTACTACTGTGATATATATATCGGGACTTCTTACCCGCCGGACTTTTAGCCCCGCTCTACCCTACCTATACACAACTTCCTGGCAGCGTTAGATTCCAAGGTAACTCCGTCATTATTCGGCATTCATTTATGATCCAAAAACAAAATCACTCGGTGGATTTATCGGCCTTTAATCAAAAGTGGTATCTATAACTTCAAAATGTGCTTAAAAAAATTACATTATGTACTACTCATTTAATTGGACTGGCCTATTTTTAGAAAAAATCTAAATTGGTTTTCACTAATTGATAGAGCATGTGAACAATTTTGTATACTTAACTGATTTTAGACAAAACTAGACTTATGCCACTAGAGATCTGTGCCGAATTAGGTTTGTTTCAAGTGGCATAAGACTAGCACAGGATAATCTATTTTCATGAACGATCGTGAGGTCGTGGGTTTGAATCCTGGCCATTATACTACCGACGTGAACCCACTTCTAACACAAGCCAGGATTGCTAGTAATGTGGAACCACAATCCCACATTGCTAGTTATCTTTTTTTTAAAGAAAGAAAATGAATGGTTCGGTAATCACTATTAAGTACCTAGTTACCTATAAATCAGCTTCCGCGTATGTATTTCTGTGGTTAGATCAACTACACTCCGCAATCTATCTAAAAGTCCTAAATAGGACTGAAAGCCGTATCAAAAGATACGGCTTTCACTCCTATTTAGGAGTTATTGTGTAACTAGGACAACATGCGCGTTATTAAAGGAACACATGTTTTTCTCTGAGGCTTCATCCGTCTTATATTTAATAATAATAATACCTTGGGACAATTCACACAACGCCATCTGATCCCAAACTAAGTAGAGCTTGTACTATGGCAACCAGACAACTGATAAACATATATATTTCTAAATACATATATATTTTAGATGAATTTCACCCAGACACAGAATAAACCATCGTGCTCATCACACAAAGTTTTATCCTGGGTGGGGTCACCCACCTAGACCAACAGGCCCGTCGTTTGATTTAACCTATACCTACCTATGTTATTCTGGTCTAAAAACAATTAATGTATCATCAAATATGTTCAGTAGTTGTGTGTTAAAGCGCAACAAATAGGTATCTATCCATAATTCATCCATCCATCTTTCGGATTTATAATATTAGTAGGATAAGAAAAAGTCTGCGACAATGTTTTTCGAAAGAATGAATCGTCAAGTGCAAAAAACAATTGTTTACCTGTTACAATTTAGATCATCGAATCTGTGTTACCCTCTTCAAAACTTCGCACACTTATCAAGGACCGATGACAATACAATCCGATAAAAAGGGATTTTTGAAAATTCATGCCCTAAGCGGGTAAAATAGTGGTTGTAAGTTTATATGAAACTCCGACAGTTTTGAAGTTAGATCTGTAGAATATAGTTGTTGACTTATCTAATTAAGAAAACATGTTTCGGCGTTTTTTAAAAATCAACCCCCAAGGGAGTAACTTCCCACTAAAAAATGAAAAATAAATAAAAGTAAAAAAAAGCTGTACTACCAAAAAAGTAAAAACTAATCTTCCATAAGTTTAAAAAAATAGAGTTACCTACTAAGAAAAAAACCAGTTATCATAAAAAAGAGGGTGATAGTGACGATATTGATTTATAATCACCCCTTATGTGGTGCAGGTGCCTACGCTTTTTTTCTTAATATCATACCTAATACTAAAGCGTGTTATTTTAGTTTTTATACTATTATTTTTTAAACAATTCCTAAATATTGCCTATCTATCTATCGTCACGCGATATTAACTTTTATTGACACACGTAAATAAATATACCTAATTAGTATCTACAATATTATAATAATGAATGAATTTTAATCTTCTGCAATAAATTGCGAAATATTTACCTATTTCCTATACGGTAGTGTATCAATTAAGTATTTGACGAATCTGGTCAAGTTATACTTGTTGTATAATTTGAAACATGCAACAGAACAAAAACTTTACACAAATGTAATCGGTATCTACTTGGTTTGGGAAGTGAATAGTGGAGTGGAATACTTTGCGCTCAACCGACTGCGAAGTAGCGAATTAGAATTAGACTCGCAATAGTGAATTGATTGAACTGTTTTTTTATCTATAAACAGGTAATATGGAATAACAAAACATTTATTTTTAACCTTTGTAACAATGTTTTGGTTTTATAAAATAATTAGAGTTAAGTGTGTGCTATCGTGCGTGGATGTCAATCAAATGGATTGATTTTGAATTTAATAAAAAGCTAGATTATTCGGAATACCTACCTTTTTTCTTATTACCTACCTACTTTTTAGCATTTTTAATAAAAATGTCCGGCCATTTTGACGATAAACAACTTTTATTTCTCATTAACTTGTTGTAATGACGAAATAGGTAGGTAAGGTTCTCAATATGGCGTATTCCTATTCATTAATTCATGCCTTCCGTACTCCTACATACCTATTACATATTGCATTTTTAAATAACTCCTTTTTTTCTATAATATATTTTAGTCGAAAATGGAAATCAACTTTCAACACCACCAGTTTTTTTTCACCCTGCTTATAAGGATTACTGCTAATATTAGTATTTTCATTTTGTTTAGTAATAACACAGATAATAAATACTATACTACTGTAATAGGGTGAGACTATGTATCTTGGTGAAGACTATGGGTATCGTAGTCATTAGTAGAATATCTAGTTGTCATTATCATATAACTTTCTATAATAATTCCATCATTCACTACTACTTATTTATAAAGATGGATGTTCATGATCACTGATATGAGCACTAACTAGTAGTTCTAAACAATCATTGGACAGTTGAAGTACAAAAACATCATTCCTTCTAACTGGTCATATAAAATTGCTGTCGTGAGCTTCATTCTAGAGAAAGTGATATTTGATTGATTGAGTCCGTTCCTTTTCTCAAAATAAAATCTGAGTTTGCGGTTCGGTAATAATTGAACTAAAAAGTGCTGTATAACTTAATTCAGCAAGCTTTTGTCTTTTATTTATTTGGCCTACCGAATAAGTAACATATATAATGTTAATTAATTAATTGTAGGCCTATATGGCCTGTTGCTTGGTGGTTAGTCTGGTTAATGACCGAGACTGCTATCGATTCCCACCCATGATTTATCTTTGTGTGATAAGGGGAACTGTTTATTGTGTCTGGGTGTGTTTTATCTACAATATTATGTACTAGATACATACATACAAAGTTATTTTTTGTATAGTGCTAAGCTCAGACACCCCAACAAGATTTTTACTTCCAGAAATCACATAAGTAAAATTGTCTGGTCCATTAAAGTTGTCTTGTATATATATATATATATATATTACGGGTCTTAATCGCGTAAATAATTTAAGGTAATATATAAATTATTAATTAATGAACGATTAAGACCCGTAATATATGTATATATTTTCATAATGTGTACAAATCTCGAAAGTTTATCAACTTTTGTCTTGTATTCTTCGCGCAAGTACGTAATTCATGGTTATTATTGAAAAATAAGTGATTATCACATTTTACGTCACATTGTGAACAGGATCTGGTCTGTTAAAATGTTAATAAATTAATTAATACAAAAATATAACATGATCCAAAAACTACCCCAATGGATTGCGTTACTTATTCTGAGCAAACTACTTTTAGGTTTGCACAAAAATAACGTTGTGTATTTGTCCGTTGCCTATAGGCTATGCCTAGTTTGGGATCAGATGGCTGTCTATGACTGTCCCAAAATAACTAGACATTATCCTACAAAATTATAACAATAATAGCGAGATGCCTGGATAAGACAGCATCCTACCTAATCTCCGAAAAATAAAAAAATAAACATTTTTATACTGAGGAATTGTAGGTAATGTAGGTATTGCACGTTCCAACAACTATTAAATATACAATATGCACTAACATCGCAGTCACGTTAAAATCATTTTATACATATTTTGTCAGAACAATACGCGATATTTTAGCACTTAGATTGTACCACAAGGCCGAACTGCTACAAACAGTCATGACTCGCTATTCTCATGTGACGTCATAATACCTTAAAATATCTACAGGAATTCGTGCAATAAAAGGTCATTGATCAACACAAGATCAGTTTATGATCCCTTTGGTGCGAAATTTAGTTTTCGAAAAAAAGCCTTTTTTGTGGGACCTTTTTTACAACTTTTGGCAGATATGAAGTACCAAGTATCTACCTATTACATGATTATTATTTTTTTAAGATTAGGATAGGATTAGGATAGCCAGGAAATGTATCCTAATCTGCTGGTTCCATACACCCATAGAGTTGCACAAAATGAAAGAGTTGTTTCTAATGTTTGTCAAACAATTGGTCAGTAAATTTAAAAAAAAACAGTTGTTTACGGTGGAACATTTGACAGTTGTCGTTTGACAGTGGATTCAAAAATAATTTGTAAACTTACTTACACATGTAAGTAAGTTTACAAATTATTTTTGAATCCGCTCCAGACTCTATCTACTGCTAAAGCGAATACTAAGGCGACCTCTTTTCTAATTATTTACGGAAAGTAAAACTTAGTGTAGGTACTTAGGTAGGTATGTAATAACAACAAAAATAATACAAGGTCAAACACCTGAGAATACAGGTCAACTCCACGAAACTGTGTCAACTAGTTTGACAACGCGTCGTATAAATTGTGAACTAGCTGGGTTCGTTCGTGTTATTTTTATTCGTCGTTTCTTTTTCAGGAAACTCTATCTACCTATATAATCATATCTACGCATTTTTACAATACCTATCACTTTAAGATAATTTTTAAAATAACATTAACATTTATTTAAATTAGAATATTATTGGGACTTAATCACGTGTTTAAGTTACGAACCTTTTATTTAACCGACGCGCGACGTTTCAATCGAATTGCACCCGTGACCACGATCGGTGCAATTCGATCGAAACGTCGTGTAAATAAAAGTTCGTACCTTCCAGGGTCTGCAAATCTTTTTCGGCCTCGAAAAAGATTAGCTTACGACGATTGTCATCGGCCAAGAGTGACACGACGAGACGGGTGCCCGATACCGCCAATATTTCGCCCGAGATCTGGCAAACTCTAGGGGGGGGGGGGGCACAAAAGGCAAATTGACAAAGAATTTCCATACAGTACAAGAAATTCGGTACACAAAAGAACCGTCTTCATGTGCCCCCTCGATCTGCCTATAATAATCCGATAATCCATACTAATATTATAAATGTGAAAGTAATTCTGTCTGTCTGTTACGCTTTCACGCTCAAACAGCTAAAGCGATTTAGATGAAATTTGGTATGGAGATAGTTTGAGTGCCGGGGAAGGACATAGGATAGTTTTTATCGCAATAACCGACATCTACACGTGCGGAGCCGGGGCGAAAGCTAGTATCTATTATGTGTCGCAAAACTTTGAAAACTATTATCATTTATTTCATATCTACCATACCTAGGCAATACAAAAACACAATCCGAATACAAGTTAGTTAATGTGCATGTCGCCTACAAATTCTCTAATTGGTTCCATGAAACTAATTCTTTTTCAGTTGAACAAACATCTTACAAATATGTTTTATTTGACTTTCTAATTACCACGCGCTAAAAATTGCCCCAGTCTGCAAGGTGACAAGACCATGACATACTTAACAGTAAACTACTGGCCTGCCGAGACATGTACATCGATCGACTGCCGAGTCAAATATTAATGAGCTTTGAAACACCTGATTTTGGTCAGTATTGTTTTTAACCCGCATTTTAATCTGCTGAATATGTACCTATTTATATGTTCGTAAACTTTCGCGATTTGTACACATTATAGAATTTTATAAGCTACGGGTCTTAATCGCGTAAATATTTTATTTTAAGGCTAAATACCTTTGTTTAATTCCCGACGTTTCGACCGTATTGCAACGGCCGTGGTCACGGGTAGACCTCAAAATAAAATATTTACGCGATTAAGACCCGTAGCTTATAAAATTCTATAATATGTACCTATATAATAAGTACCTATCTGTTAGCATTAGATATAAGATGCTTATTAACCTATTCGAGATATCACCGTAGCATAAGTATGGTAGCAACATCATGGTTAATGAAGGATATCGACGATATGATATCGAGAATGTACTTCATTCTGAGCAAACAATGTAAGTCGTACTTTACTAGCAAACTTGTAAACCCCTTCAGCTAAGCTAAGGTTTTGTTAGGAGTGGGTTCACATTGGTTTTTATCGGTATAATGGGAGGGATTGATCGGAGCGGAAATGGCAAGTGTCAGTTGGCGTCGAGATGACAAGTTTAGTGTGGGACATACCATACGTCGTCGTTCGATGGGACTCTACTCTGGAGTGGGCCTGAGTGGGCCACAGAGTAACTTGGAGTGGGCAAGTGTACATACCAAAGGGAATATAAAACTTTGTAATAGTACGTACATTAGTTTACTCTTTGGTACGTAGGTACAAAGCATAGAGTTTTTTAGAAACTAAAACTAAATGTAGATTTTTTTTTTTCACTTCCCGCCGTTATTACTCGGTAGGGATTATGGCTCGCACATTCTGTGCATTCGCCAGTTTCAAGTATAAATTCTTTCAAGTTTTCTTCTTTGAATCACAAATTCTCATTGTTATCCAGTTATCACGTATTTCAAGTATACTTTGCACTCGTAGAGTATGTTTCTTCGGTAATTTTACACGTTAAACGCGGAGCTGTAAAAATAGCGACATGTTAGTTTGCCGCCATTTTTACAACTCATGTAGAAAACTAGAAAGTTGAACCATAAACCAAACCCTTTTTAGTCTATGACTATTGTGAGTCTTGTGTCAGAGAAGATTGCATTATAGCCGTGAACTATGGTTTTATAGCTGTAATTTGTTATTGTTAGCAACCTATAAACGGCGTTGTAAAGATCACTTTCACAGATTATTCAGTAGAGGTAATAGGAGTATTTGTAGCGGCTTCTATAATGACTGGTATAGGTTCCGTACTTTCGTGTCTTGTGTTTCTGCCGTCCAATGGGTGTATAAATCAGAACCCTTAGAACCAGAGCTTTTGCCCAAGTCTAGATACCTGCCTAAGTACTTTAGTCTCCAAAATCTTTTACACATTAAACGTTTATGTATAAGGAAGTATTCTAAAAACTGATAGTAACTAGGTACAGTCAATACAGCGGTGGCGTATGGCAGCAATAACCTTTACGGTTTACTTCTGACGGTAGTTACTGTCAACTGGCAAACCTTTCACTTTTTCTTCCTGAGTTAAGTAACTGACGACAAAATAATACTAATCAAGTCATCAAAGTCATTGCCTTTAACCATTAATTCTTTTAAGATAGGTTAAGAAACAAACCAACAATTAAACATGTACGGAGGTCGCTCACTCCTTGATCGCTTCCGAATGCGATCGTGACTGGCATCCTATATCCGATTTCTATTGTTTGATACGAAACCATTGTTAATTTAGCCAATGTCTCGGTTTCTTATGGGTAAGTGATTAAAATTAAGGTTGTTTGTGATCCAGTTGTAACTAAACCATAGACAAAATGATAAAAAAACAATGCAAAATAATAAAAATAAAGAACTTTGTTTTTTCTTTGGGGAGTTGTGAAAATGAGGGCAAACTTAGTAATATCATTTAACGTGTGAAAATACCGAGCATATGTGCAGTGAAAGTTTATGTAAGTTATATACTTGACACTGAAAGACATTAGCCGGAAAATCGACTAGAATGGCATCAACTCAAAATTATTAATAACACGAAAGAACTTTTTACTTGTATAGGCAAAGATGTGGCGATTTTTAATACTTACCTAAGGATATTCTTATTATTAAATTAGGTCACATGGGCCGAATTAAGTAAATCTGCCAATTAAGTAAAATGCACTAAAATGTTTAGACCCAAAACAATGGCACGTGCAGCTTTTCACTTCTCTGGAATTCGAAATCCAAATATTTAAAAACAGTGTTACCATTTTAGTAATTAAAAAAATGAGTCGTGGGAAAATTATTACAACTGAATAGGTTTTTATCTTTATGGTCTAAAAAGTTTGAATTAAATTTTTAAGCGTTATGTAATCGTTACGTTCGTACATTGTCTCGCCCTGATAATTAATCTGATAATTGGCGGGATGTGGGATGTGGGTGACAATTTTATTGTTACGTGTGCATAGGTTATGCGTATTATCTATCTACGTAATGCACTCTCATATAAGTCGACATAAATGTCCAGTAGCTCCAGGTTTTAAAAATAATCTCAGGTGCTTATGTTCATTTGACAATTCATTTTTAAAAATGAATTTGTAGTTTTTGTAGTTAGTTTTTGTTTCCTTTTCCGTCCGATATTATAATAATCAGTAGGTATTATGGCTGACACATTCTGTGCATTACCTATGCAGTCATGTCAGTTTTAAGTTTTTTTTTTCTAGTTTTCTTCTTTGCATCACAAAGTCTCGTTCCAAGTATATTTTACACTGTTTTACACCTTAACCGCGTTCGATTTAAGTCTCTGATACGGACTCCTATTTGTATCTACATGGTACCTACTACACTACCCTACTAGTTTACAGGGGGATACCTACCTGTATAGTTTTAAATTCAAACCTAAAATCGAACCCTGGCCTGATATTTTAATTAAAAAAATTTGACTGGTTAAAAATATAATTAACTGAAAAATATACATATGTTAGTAGAGCCGAATAGAGTGTTTCAAATAAACGAACTGGATGACCGAGCTATATGTTCGTTATTTTTTTTTTAAACGACGTTTTCTAAAAGATTATACCTAGCCAGATCGATTTATCGACCCCGAAATCCCCTGAAAATCGTTGGAGGCGTTGCCGAGATTCAGATTAAGAGAATATAAAAATTGCTCGTTTATTAGGTATACAATTTATAGATAATATACCTACGCTCCTAAAAGATTACCCTGCTTCTAGCAGAGCGGGGCATTCTCTCATTCAAGATTCTCCCATTAATATGTATACCTACTATATTCTTAGTTAAAACATAGTTTCTAAATACATAGTTAGTAAGTAGATATAATAATAGGTATTTGTAATACTAAATGTTATCAATAAAAAGAAATAAAGAAATATATGTATAGTAGATAGGGGCGTTTAGCACTTCTCTAAAAAATTGAAATGGTGTATCTATTATACCTACTTAGTTAAAATTTAAGTAACGGATGTTTGCAAATAAAATACAAATAAACATATCCGTTTCCCTCTTTCAAAGTCTTTTGTCAATGATTATATGATGACATTCTTCCTTTCCTTATTTCCACATGGCCAGTGAGAGTGCTGCACATGAGGAAATACGAATATCGTATTAGACTGCACTGCCGTGACCACCAGTCACCATTTAATTGTGCAATCGCATTGACTCTAATAATAACGTGCATAGGGCATATAATGGATTGCAAAAGTGCACGCGCAATGTTGTCAAGCCTTTCAACCGTGCAGTTGACAAACGTTTCTCTTTTTAAACACACAAAGGACTTTTGAGGTTATCATTGCCTTGTTTTTAAGTTCACATTTGTTTGTTGGTTAATTTTAATGCGACAGTCAGGCTGCTCTCATTTAATTCACTTAAAATCGTCTTATCTTACTAAAATAGTAAATCTATATAAATAAAAATTATCGTTTGTATTTTTGTCCTATACTTATTATATCCGAAACTACTGATCTGATATTGTGATAAAACTTTTTTAGGGAGTTGTGGGGACGGCCGCGAATGTTCCTGGGCCAGCCACAGCTAAGCTTGGCCAGGGTCAGTTAAAACGTAACTATAAGTTATTATGGTTGGAGGACTCAATTGTACCACCTATTCAAATGATATTACAAATGATCCTAGGGACGCCTATGTAACATTTTAATTAACTAGTTGACCCGCGCAACTTCGTATGCGTTAATTTTCCCCGTTCTTGCAACATTTTTCATTGCCGCTTCTATTGGTCCTCTCGTAGCGTGATGTTATATAGCATGTAGCCTTCGTCGATAAATGGGACATCCAACAGTAAAATAATTTTTCATTTCGGACGAGTAGTTCCTGAGATTAACGCGTTCAAATAAACTCTTCAGCTTTATAATATTAGTACCTATAGATAAATGCCCTACTATATATTCCGTTATCTAATGTTGTCAAATCGGTCTATTCGATTCGAAGCTTCTCTACCTCCCAAACGAATAGACAAATACACACGTTCGAAAATTATAAAGATTGGATGGACACTGGATGTCGTGTCTCTTTCTTTCATACATATGCAATAGCACTTTAAACAATTAGCAAGTAGGTACAAATAATATTCAAAAGATGTTTTAGCAGAAACAATTCTAGTGTTGATACTACGGCAACCAAACAAAAACAAACGCATCGAGCGTAAATGTGCAGCGTTACCAAACAGCGAAGAGTATTGATTTTACATTCATTCATTCATATTTATGGTTAGATTAGAACCTTTTCTAAAGTGTTATAACCATAAAACGGCTGAACCGAAACACGTAATGTGTATCCGCTTGATTAACCATGCCCAAAACTATTTGCATAATATTCATTCATTCAATTTTATTATCTTTGTTTAGAATTTGTGTGTTTTATTTATGTAGAGTTTTGACTAAAGCTTTCTTTTTTTTTGGTAGGTATCTTTCTTTTTATATTTTAAAGTTGATGGTAATGTAAAAGTTATAATTATTTATTATACGGGAATTAACGCGTATTGTTTAGACATGGGCAAAATCAGTGTAGTGTGCAGTGACCCTAACTTTTTTAGATGAAGATTCATCGGCCTTACGGAGCCTTAACATCGCTGCGACAGTCCAGTTGTGACCACGGCCGGTGCAACCTGGTCGAAACAGCTACTATCTTATTATTATTACAAAGTTATTTAATGTAATGTAAAGAACGAGTGGGAGGCTATTAGTAGGTATATTAATAATCCGCCAAGTGCATGTCTGGCCACGCACAGTGTAGGGTTCCGTAGTCCATACCCCCATCCGAATAATGCGGTTTCCTGTTGTTTTTGTTTCATACTTACAACGTTATACTGACTTAATAATCATTTTCAATTACTATTAAATCTACTACTTATTTACCTACTTAGTTCTCATTTGATCAGTTGTTACTCGTAAATTTGTAAAGCCTACTTAGTTGTGATAGTTTTCCTTTAAATTTCACTATATACCTATATGTACTACTACCGTGAATTTTTTCACATACCCAACATCAACGATTTAGCTGGCATAGGGGGTATCCGTTTGTGCTTACTTCAAAGCAAGCGAGGAAGTGCTCGAGCCAGGGTCGTAGCACAGTATAACAATCCTTTTTTTTTTAATAATAATATCTTGGGACAACTCACGCAAAGTCATCTGATCCCAAACTAAGAAGAGCTTGTACTATGGAAACCAGACAACTGATAAACATACTTATGTATTTCTAAATACATACATATTATAGATAAATTACACCCAGACATAGAATAAACCATCGTGCTCATCACACAATGTTTTATCCTGGGTGGGGATCGAACCCACGACCTCTTGCTTAGCAGTCGGATACACTCCCACCGCGCCACAGAGGCAGTCAAGACTTTATCTTTATCGTAGTTAGGGCATTAGGGGCAATGATCTTACATTACTTATACCTTAAACTGAAGTCAAGCCACGACCCTAGCTTCAGCCCCTGTTATATATATCGCCGCTCTGGATCCACCAGTGCTGTCAATCATACCTATGATTTATGATTCAACAAGACCCATATTTGATAGACAGAGAAGGGCGGAATGCAAGGTTTGTGTACGATAAGTTTGCTTTATTGCCATGTCAACATGGCCGATAAGGTATTACTTAAATGTAACTAGTACGTATCTACTTATACTTAATAGGTATGTAGGGGCATTTAACATTCACATTCATTCAACACCGGCCAAGTGTGTGTAGTTTTGCCCGTCGTCGACGCGAACCAAATGTATGGCGAACACTTGAAAATTCACTAGTCTGGAGGGAGGGGCAATTGCCTCTGTTCCCTGGGTACATTTTGTTTAAAACCGACCGTACACTTTTATACGTAGAATTACATATAGTCCATTCAAAAACTTAGATATTTAAAGCTTTAATTAAACAATATTAAAAAAAATCGGGCAGGTGCATGTCGGGCCACGCACAATGTGGGGTTCCGTAGTTCCCCCCCCCCATCCGAATAATTCGGCTTAAGAAATGGGCTTTCTGTTGTTTTTATTTCATACTTACAACGTTATATATCTACTTAATAATATTTTTCAATGGAATTTGTACGAAAATTTTAGTACTTCTCATTTGATCAGCTGTTACTCGTAAACTTGTAAAGCCTACTTAGCTGTGACGGAACCCTAAAAACTGGGCAAGTGCATGTCGGTGGGGTAAGTAGGGTTCCAATAATACGGCATAAGAAGTGCGTTTCTGTTGTTTTTGTTTCAACGAGTACTAACAACGTTACATAGTAAGTAATTTTTAATGGAATTTACAAATTCCATTGAAAATTACTTACGTTTCGACCGTATTGCAACGGCCGTGGTCACGGGAAGAAGTCTTCCCGTGACCACGGCCGTTGCAATACGGTCGAAACGTCGGGCAATAAACAAGGTATTTAACCTTAAATTATTCACGCGATTAAGACCCGTAATATATATATTTTAATAATGTGTACAAATCGCGAAAGTTTATCAACTTCCATTGAATTACTTACCATAGTAACAATTTAAAAAAAATGTACGACAGTAACAATTTAAAAAAAATATGTTACTTCTCACCTGGTCGGCAGTTACTCGTAAACTTGTAAAGCCTACTTATCTGTGATAGTTTTTCTTTTAATCTGATTATTTTTTTCACATCTCCACAAACAACCATTTAGCTGCCAGCTAAATCAAAAGTCTAAGATTATTTTTTTACGTTAAGGCTTATTATATCCCAAACGAATCCCTAAATCAAAAAATGATACTCACAATCCCTAAATATTTTTAAAAGACCTATTCAACGACACCCCACACGATGGGGAGAGGAGAGGTACCCGAAAATAGATATTTTTTCAAGATTTTATTCTACCACTTTGTCGGCGTCACTAATATGTATATCAATGCAAAATTACAGCTTTCTGGTCTCTGAGCTAACCTGGGGACGGATATACAGGTAGACAGACATGGCGAAACCAAAAGGGTTCCGTTTTGCTGTTGTGGAACCGTCAAAATTACGTTTTTGGTTAACAGATATTTATTTTCAGAAGTTTTTTTGAAGAATTGCGGTTTATAAAATAGCTTTGAAAAGCTTTCTAGAAGCACTATCTTTATCTCTGGTCTTTACAGTAGGAAAGTCTATACAGATAGACTATCAATAAAGTATAAAATCACATGACTTGCACGTCATATTTTATTAACATGATATTAATGGCAAGAAAGAAACTCTCTTTCTTTCTGTTACTTACCTAATAAAATTTAATAGGCTGTTTCAATAATAATTAAGTACTATGACCAAAGAGAATATAAAACTTCGTAATAACTATTGACGTAGAGACTAGGACTGCGCCATAACCTCACAAAATTGACCACTCTCTAGAAAGAGACAACGCTACTTTGTGGACATTATCTGTCATAGGTCGCACAAGTTTTTTTCTCTCTTTGCAGTCAATGTTTACTTTTTAAATGAAAGGGATGGCACGGTCCAGGTCTATACGTCAATGTTAACAACTATGACGTGCTTTTTGAATAAAAGAAAATGTAGGAATAAACAATAAGAAATAAAAAAAAAATATATAAATCAAAAAATCCGCCTGCTTAAAAAAGATTTAAGTAAGTTCACTGGGATTCATGAAGCAGACGGGATTATTGATTTTTAAGAATTTTTTTTTTATTTATTACATTTTAGTGCTTAGTTGAAAGACGTAACGTAACGTAATAACAAATTTAAGTGAAAATAGAAAACTTTAAATCGCTATATATCCTAAACTGTTATTTTATGTGAAAAATGATTAAAGAAACCTCATCATGATTTTAAAATACCTACACTATGATACCTCACATGACATAGTTTGTTGACTTTCATTTTTTTCTCTATCGCAATATAACGTCTGGCTGTCGCCATTTTGAATTTCGATTGCTGTCATGTCTTTAGTGACGATCGCATGGTTAATACGAATCGATTGACGTATGAATCATCACAATCGGTTCACGCGTTTGGTCTATATAATGTCACAAAGGAACACACATTCATACATACACGTCAAAGACATTACCCTCCGCAGTCGGGTAAAAAGAACGTCAAAGACTCAAGCGTCAAACAGTTCACAACTAACATTGAGGTTCCATGTGAGATGTTCGATCAACACAACACATCCACCACAATAGGTACTGTATGGATGTGTCCTATACCTACAATATAATATTGATCATTACTGACTCGTGCGATTCAAAGTCTAAATTCAACCATTGTGAATGAAACAAAGGCAAAATATGACCTTTCCTAAATATTTATACTTACTTACAGAGAGTTTAATTAAATACTAAGCGAACAGTCAACTACTGTACTGGACAGGAAGCAAGAGAAAATCTATTTCAAACAATGAGTTTATTAAGGACTAGCCTTTTCTCACTCCCTACTACTCATCTCTATACTCGTAGATATAAGCATAGGTTTATCATGAGGCCGATCACAATGCAATCTTTCTCCTATTCCAAGTAACCCTACCGGACTATCCCTACTGGTAGGCATACTTGGAGTAGGGATAACTGGAAATTGTAAGTCCATGTACTTATCCACAATGAGTTTATTTAAGACTAGCTGCCTGTCTCGGCTTCGCACGGGAGTCATATCGTAGTTTTTTATACCTAAAGTACTAGTATAGTATTATATTATCTATGCCTAAAGTTACATTATTGCAATTTTCGTGTGGATCTTTAATTTTTTTGACAGTAAAATAATAATAATAATGTAGCTTCCTAATGGTGAAAGAATTTTAAAATCGGTCCAGTAGTTTTTAAGTTTACTCGTTACATACAAAAATACTAATCTTTCCTCTTTATAATATTTATGTAGTGTAGATGTAGACTAGCCGTTTATCACTCTACTACTCGACTTTATACTCGTAGATTTAAGAAAGTTCATGGTGACAACCGATCCCCACACAATCTTTCCCCTATTCCAAGTATCCTTCCTGATCTATCCCTACTGGTATGAATACTGAGAATTTCATTCCACGTACCTCACTGGTAGGGATCGTAAATGCTAATCATAAAATAATAACGAAATTATTTGGATTTTTTGAAAGATAACAAAATTTGAAGTCTAGACTCAGGAATCGAACCCGAGACTTCCGTATGCCAAACCGGGGCCGGAATCGAACCTCCTATCTAGACTATGTTACTAAGCCTTAAATTTCTCTAACATTTCTTGCAAGCGAGTTGGGCCCTCGCTTGCGACATCTAGCCGTTAGTTATAAAACTACCAGAGTTTTTGTTACTACAGGCCGAATATTATAGTAATTTTTATAGGCATTTCTATGAAGAAATGCCTATATAATGCCTATGGAATGCTCTCTGTAACGAAGCAGTAACGTTTAAAGTTGATGTCAAATTGTCAATAGGAAATTAAAACATTTCAAATTATATATATAATATAATAGTTATAATATAATACTAGTGATTGAATGACTCTGGTGGTTTTAAGATCAAGTAGAATTTCAGATTTCATATTTTGCTAGTGGGTAAATGAGTTAGATTTACGTTTGTGACCTTTTTCTTAATAAAAGAAAAAATAAACTTTCGAATTCGAGAGTTCTGCGAGGTCAATCTTTGTTACGGGGCCGTGTGGTGCCGGCTTAAGAATAGTACCACCCCATCTCTTCCCGTGGGTGTCGTCAAGGCGACTAAGGGATTTCACTCCGGAGGACGGGCAGCAGCGTCCTCTGCGTACTTAAAGCCTTACTGCGATCGCCAACCCGCTCGCCAAGCGTGGCGATTATGGCAATTACCCCCAGGATCTACATACCAGTAGGTTCTACTGGGGAGACCCGTGCCCAGCAGTGGGCCATCATATGGGTTGATATGTAATCTTTGTTACTCGTATAAATCTATACTAATATTATAAAGCGAAAGAGTTTGTTCGTTTGTTTGTTTGTTTGCTTTGTTTGTTTGTTTAAACGCGCTAATCTCAGGAACTACTGGTCCGATTTGAAAAATTTTTTTTGTTGGATAGCCCTTTTATCGAGGAAGGTTATAGGTTATATAACATCGCGCTACGACTAATAGGTGTGGTGCAGCGACGAGAAATGTTTAAAAAACGGGGAAAATTTACGCATACGAAGTTGCGCGGGACAGCTAGTCTGTTATAAAAATCTGTTTTGAAACCCTTCCTCATAATAACATCTGTGTGTAACACGATTTACTTCCTCCTTATAACTATATACAAATTATAATAAAGATTAGACAAGTTTTTTCTCACTCTTGATACGTAATAATTTCCGGAAAACCATTGAAGAAGTTCACACGGATTAAACTGTTCTATTTGAAACCTTAATTAGTAGAAATAAGGTTACATTTTCCACAAAACTTTTTATAAGTAAACCTATAAGTTGCGTGTGAACGATGCTTAACTTTCTACTATGAAATGTATTCCTTTATTTATAATGGAGGTATTATATAATAAATAAATAAATACCTTATTTATTGCGTGTAGGTACGCCAACAAGTTAAACTAGGTATATAATTATTAACTCGGGTATTGAACTCGTAACAAATCAGCACGAAAGGATCTAGAATATCTTTTTCATTCATTGACTATAATAGTAATATTTTATTAAAACACTTATTATATAATATACTAGCTGTCCCGCGCAACTTCGTATGCGTAAATTTTCCCCGATTTTGCAACATTTCTCGTCGCTGCTCCGCTCCTATTAGTCGTACCGCGATGTTATATAGCCTATAGCCTTCCTCGATAAATGGGCTATCCAACAAAAAAAGAATTTTTCAAATCGGACCAGTAGTTCCTGAGATTACCGCGTTTAAACAAACAAACAAAGCAAACAAACAAACAAACTCTTCCTCTTTATAATATTAGTATAGATTATCAGACCCGCGCAACTTCGTCTGCGTAAGTTTTCCCCGTGTTTGCAACATTTTTTAATTGCTGCTCCGCTTTTATTTCTCCACTATTTATTGGATGTTATTATACATATAAACCTTCCTCTTCAATCACTCTATCTTTTAAAAAAACCGCTTCAAAATCCGTTGCGTAGTTTTAAAGATTTAAGCATACATAGGGATATAGGGACAGAGAAAGCGACTTTGTTTTATGTATAAAAACATTTAAAAAAATGGTTGTCTGTAAAGCAGGTTTACGGACGAAAAAGAAAAACATTGATGACATTATCGCCATCGCGTTGCTTAGCAACCAACCAATACGTGACTTTTTTTTAGACACTTTTTCGTGAGTGCAGCCGGTTATCGATTTATAAGACGTCATCACGTAAAAACATATTTCAAACACTTTACACAGCAGAAAACAACTTTTCTGCAAAAAATAAGATAATTAAAGAAAGGCACAAATCTCGGAGCAGCGCAGGTACCAGAATTATTCACAAAAATTAACTGCCTCTGTGGGGCAGAGGGGCAGGTGCGGTACTAAGAGAAGGGGCAAAAGGGACAATTGCCCCCCCCCTCCTCAGACTCATGATTTTTTAAGTCTTCGCCATACCCCGAACCCTTCCCTCCAGATTCCCCTTCCCGTCGAGCGAACTACTCACACTACTTGGCCGGTGTTGAATCAAATTGCCCCCTTCCACCCTCCGCCCAGAATATGATACTGAGCCGCGCCTGTGTGGGAGTGCGTCTGACTGCTGCGCAATAGGCTGTGGGTTCAATTCCCACACGGGACTCCACTTTGTGCGATCCAGAATTTGTTGTTCCGAGTCTGGGTGTATATTTGGTGTCCATATCAAATAAATTGTTCCTTAAGCTCGTAAAGTGTTAAAAAAAATAGGTTAGTTCGCAACCCCTACTTCCTCCCTCCTCATATGGATATACTTACTTACCTACTTAACCTAAAATCAAACATCTAAATTAACATTACAGATTCACAGCTGTCAAACCATTATTTCACGAGATTACTCATAATTTTAATTACTAACACATGTTATTATATGTGACCAACTAAATTATTCGTTAATTACAATTTAACATGGTCTGCGGTTGCCATATTGGCAGTTATAACTGTATATAAAAATGTACCGTAAATTTAACCTCATATTGTCATTACAAATTGATTGACAAAATTTATGGGAACTAGTATTTTTACAGCTTTCCTGACCCAAACCACAGATAATATAATACTATCCCAAACAGAACTATTACAGAAAAGTATATAAACAATCTAGTTTATATCGATATTAGACATTGGACAACTACTATAGCAGCTACTGTCATAGGCATTTTTGCGCCAAAAATACTAAAAAAAAAATTCTCACCTCACAGAATTGACCACTCTCTAGAAAGAGACAACGCTACTTTGTGGACAATACCTGTCAAGGCTGCAAGAGTTTTTTCTCTCTTTCACGCTTTGCAGTCAATAAGTATATTACTTTTTAATTGAAAGGGATGGGCGCAGTCATGGTCTTACGTCTATGTGTGAAATAGACATTCTTCTTCTATTTTTTTATTGATGGCAATTCAGTCGATTTTCCTACCAAATTCTACCAGTCTGCCACCAATCTCTATATTACTAGTTTAAAGGTCAGTGCGGTCTACATACTTGAAGAATTTGGTAGAGAAATAGACTCTATTTATTGTATATTTTAAGAGGACAAGGACTCGATCTTGTGGATTTTCCAAGTACATAATTTAGATGTATTTTCACACGTTAAATGCGGAGCTGTGACTCTGTGAGCAGTGAAACTCATGACAGTTCAGTTTGCCGCCATTTTCTCTACTCCCTGTCCACGTTGTATACCCATAGTATCTCTATGTTTATAGTATATACAACGTGAGTTTTATGTATAAAGTACCTAATACTTACTACTCTCACATTGCAAGTTCTACATGGTTAGGTACAGTTATTTATGCTGTCGTTTCCTTTGAAACCACAAATTATAAGCTGACAAGTAATATTTCTCATATCGCTAAGTAATGGCGCTGTGTTCCAAAGAGAAATCCTAAATACTAGTTTTCTCAACAAGATAACAATTTGCGTGAATACAAAACATCTATCTGAGGCTTTGATATTATTATTTTCATATTAGAGAGAAATGTTTAAACTGTTTTTAAAACTTACAACTCTATAATTACAGAAAAATAAATAACATATTCCAAAAAGTTTAACTTTCACTCGAACGTCACTTTCGATTTGATGCCGTAGCTACCTTCTTATTCAAGAATTAAAAAAGTTATCGCGTCGTTTGAAAAAAAAAACAAATTGATCACGATCACTGACCTATTCATCCGAGGAGCTGTCAAAACATCGGATTTATGGTGAGTTCATTCGAAATGCAATAAAATATTTTTTTTTGTTTTCACCTTCACTTTTAAATCCGGTTACTTTTGTTAATTTATTGCAAAAAACGAACATCTCTCTAGTCTGGTTGGACATCAATTCAAAGAACTTTATCTCATCTTATAGAGAAACTAATAAGTCCTCATTTTAAAACCTCGGGGGGTTTTAAAATGAGGACTTATTAGTTTCTCTCTACAGGAGTTAAGTAGTCTAAGAAAATTCGTTGGGGTCTATTAGAGTAAAAATTTAATTGTAACGGAACTATTATATTATATCTATTACGTAAATGAGACATAAGATGAGCAAAAAATCCGTTTCCAAATCGTCCTGGCGATCTCCAGTCGTTGGTTCGATATACATATGTATATCTATACTAATAATATAAAGCTGAAGAGTTTGTTTGTTTGTTTAAACGCGATAATCTCAGGACTTCCTGGATGATGGCTGGCTCGAATTGAAAAAATATTTTACTGTTAGATAGTCCATTTATCGAGGAAGTCTATAGGCTATATAACATCACGCTACGATCAATAGGAGCAGAGCAGTAATGAAAAATGTTATAAAAACGGGAAAATTTACGAAACGAAGTTGCGCGGGTCTGCTAGAATAAAATATACTTTGAAATTACTGCGCCCATTTTGATTAAATTTGGTATCGAGGTAGTTTGGAACAACTACATAATAGTGGATACCTTAATCTCATTTTCTTTTCTTTAATACCTACTGCCTTACCTTGCTCCTATTATAATACAAGGTTCCTTACTTAAGAATGTTAGTTAGCCATATTTGTTGTTAAAAAAAAAAAAAAAATGCGTGTAAATAAGACAAGGTGTGCCAGCCTACATTAAATACTGCGTCTGTAAGACCTTCAGAGGTTCAAGCAAACCGCAGCGAATGTGTTAAAATTGTGTTTTGACTTTGAACAACAAAACGACTGCATGCCGGCAATACCTAGGCATAGCAATGTACTCTGGCAGATTTTCCAGCCAATTTATGCGCGTTCCAATATTTATTGTTACTACCTACACTTTAACTACAGAAAAACTCAATCTTATATATATTTCATTCACGAATTTCAATTATTTTCCCGCGTTAAATGCAGGGTTGAAAATGAAAAATGATAGCTCGGTTGCCGCCATATTCACAACTTTAGCAGTCTATCTTTTTGGTTTTCATACAAATACACCTTTATGTAATTTTTTACATTTTCTACATAAGGGCTATGCAATTCGTTTTTGTCCAATTCTCCTTAGTACTAAGTACCTTCTCAGAAACCTTTAGGTCTGAGAAGGTCAGAATATGTCAGACTTTTTTTTCCCTCTTCCCTCCAATATTAATCGGCAGAGATTATGGCTCGCACATTATGTGCATACGCCAGTTTCAAGTATAATTTCTTTCTAGTTTTCTTCTTTCAATCACAAAGTCTCGTTCTTGTCCAGTTATCACGTATTTCAAGTATATTTTATACTGTTTTACACTTTAAACGCGGAGCTGTAAAAATAGCGACATGTCAGTTTGCCGCCATTTTTACAACTCCCAGATTTTTATTGTCAAAAGGTTTAAATAGGCTATGCAATTAGTTTTTGTCCATAATTGAAGACTAAGTACCTACTCAGAAACCTTTAGGTCTGAGAAGGTCAGAATATGTCAGATTTTTATTGTCAAAAGGTTTAAATGGGCTATGCAATTAATTTTTGTCCATAATTGAAGACTAAGTACCTACTCAGAAACCTTTAGGTCTGAGAAGGTCAGAATATGTCAGATTTTTATTGTCAAAAGGTTTAAATGGGCTATGCAATTAATTTTTGTCCATAATTGAAGACTAAGTACCTACTCAGAAACCTTTAGGTCTGAGAAGGTCAGAATATGTCAGATTTTTATTGTCAAAAGGTTTAAATAGGCTATGCAATTAGTTTGTGTCCATAATTGAAGACTAAGTACCTCCTCAGAAACCTTTAGGTCTGAGAAGGTCAGAATAATATTCTTGACTACTTTTTGACAATACAAATGTATCTTCTCGTCACAAGTTCTCGTCTTTTTCATAATTCTATAAATATACCCAATTTACAAAAAATGTGAGAGGAAACTTTTGTTGGAATTTTAAATATCCTGTTGATTACTTACCGTATCGTTAAACAAAACAATATCTATAATTAAAGTATTCTAAGAAATTGCGCAAGATATTTAGGAAACTGGCTCATATGTTGAGACTATCTAAAATAGCAACTAATTAACATAAATTGCTTTGCTAATGAAAACGAAACCAGCGTGAAACCTTGACCGCTAACATAATATAAGAGCGAATATTTTAAAATATGGTAAAGTAGGTACCTAATGACTAACTGACCAACACATTAGCATTTTGTAGATAAAATAAAATTAAGTAGATAGTACCTGCTGTATACGTATAATGTCTAGATTCCTATACAATAATATATATTCTCTTTCTCAAAAACGAAATACATAAATTTATAAAGAAGCTGCGTCATTATTTCCTGTTTTTGCAATATTTTTCATTGATGCTCCGCTCCTATCGGTCATAGCCTATAGCCTTCCTCGATAAATGGGCTATCAAACACTAAAATAATTTTTCAATTCGGACCGGTAGTTCCTGAGATTATCGCGTTCAAACAAAAAGTAGTTTAGATTAAGGTAGGCCCCCTAGTCTGGCATCGGAATGTCGGCGAAATCATTGCTGTTGAAATTTGTAAACTTCTACAAATATGATCAAAACAGATTGAATTTTAATAATTCTTTAAGATTTTACAAATGATGATTGAATCGTCTAACGGCCGGTCTCAATAATGAAAAAAACCTATCGATGGATTTGGCTACTAGAGGTAGAATTTTGACATATTATGTATGGAGCATATGTCAAATATGTACCTCTAGTAGTCAAATCCATCGATAGTTAGATTATTGAAACCGGCCGTAAGTCTTGGAATACAATTGTTTAATTTAGTAATTTATTTGACTCATAATTACTTGGATTGACTTTTCGGTTACAAATCGTAAACTATTAGTCATCTTAAATTCGAACATAGGTAATCAAACAAAAAAAACAAAAAAGGTTTTTTGAAGTCGGTTAAAATTGCCGAATATCTGCAGAGGTTACCTTCTTTTAATCAAACATGAAAACCAAATTGATAATACTGTAGATAAATAAAAAATCATTAACAGGTTACACCTGCGAACATCAATATTACACAAATCGGTACCTACGATTATTGTTATTTTGCGTGACGCTTTTAATTATTAAAGTGCTCACACAATCATAAAAAAAATATAAAAAAAAAAAATCAACACTCGTTCATAAACTCGACGTAACAGTACATTTTTAGTTTTACAACCGCAACGAAAATGAAATATATCATGAAATGAATGTTGGTACCTATTCTGAGAAATAAAACTTTCACCTGTAGCCACACTCTTAACGTTAACCCTTCATAGGACCAGTTATACAGGTCCTGAGTTACTTTCGCTCCTATTATAGTTAATTACGTAGGTACGTATCTACAATTTATTTGTCTTTTGTTGTCAGATGGTGTAAACACCAAACGAATGTGGGTGTTGTAAAACCAACGGTACATGAGATAATAAATTAATGTCTTCAAAACGGTTGGACGAATTTTCATCAAATAAAGCTAAGAACTAAAAGCGGATTAAACTAGATTTCTATTATAAGAATAAGTTCAATTAGAATTCGCGTCTAAATGAGTTAATTTATTTGGGAGCTGCAATGGTACAGACAGATGCACACATGAAACTTATCACGAGGGATGTTTTAAGGTATTTGTCGGGCGCGAAAGAAGAATCGCGAAGAAAGAAAAGCTTAATCCGTTAAAAGATTATATTCGTTTTCAAAGAACCTAGACTTAAGCACCGTCATTCGAGATTCAATGAGAATGATCCATTCATCCATTACTTCCATTTGCCATACTGTTTTTCTGCAATCACTGAACATTGGTGGTCCAGTGGTAGATAATGAGTAACTTAATGAGTGTTTCACTTTGTGTGAGTTCTGAATGGTTGGAGTCAGATGTGTTATCATATATCAATGATATTTGACTGCCTCTGTGGCGCGGTGGGAGTGTGTCCGACTGCTACGCAAGAGGTCGTGGGTTCGATTCCCACACGGGACTACACTTTGTGTGATCCACAAATTGTTGTTCCGAGTCTGGGTGTACTTTGTGTCCGTGACTTGTATGTTTGTAAAGTCCCCCGCGACACAGGGCTTGTACCCTAGTGCGGGAGTCGTCTTTTTGTAAAAAAAAAAAAACAAAAATGATATTTTAAAAAAAAATGCAACTTGTCAATATTGAAGTATAGGTAAGTAATTGATCAATTTTGACCTAAGACTAGGCATGTTAGTCCTACATTTGTCGCATAACACATGATCGTGTTCATTTTTCATCTGCTAGATGCAGAATAGTAAGTGTTCCTTGATCAAAAAGTCCTTTAGCTCTTGAGCCTTTAAATGCTTTATTCGATGACCACATGTTTATTCTTGTTGTGTTTTAAAGTCGATAAAATAACAAACATTTTATGCTAGTTAATGTAAGTTGGTGCGTTCAGAATTTAAATCTGTTTATCAAATAAAACTTTATGCTTTCGAGTTAAAAGGTCAACTCTCGCATTATGACACAAGGCTCTGTTTTACGGGGAACTTTACAAACTTATTAAGTCACATAGACCCATACTCGGAACAATTATTTGTGGAACACACTGAGTGTTGTCCCGTGTAGGAATTATAACCACGACGTAAGATAGAGTCCGCACTGCGGACTCCGCAGTGGTACCAACACAGCTCCATCGAGACAGGCAGCACCGCAGCAAATTAACAGGAAGAAAGCAATGACAACCATATCAAACATCCTAAACCACAACTACGCACTTCACGATTATACGATAATAGACTTAACGTAATGTTAAAATAACATAACAATAGTCCGAAAGTTTCGTTGTCCATCTCCCAAGGCGTTTTCACTTTCATTTCAGATTCATTTCACGAAAGCGACACGCGCTCGTTAGAATACTAATCGACTATGGTCAAGCACTCGTCGAATGGACAAGTAGCACGGCCCTATTCCCTTGTCGCCTTGGTCTTCCTTGTTCAAAAAGTCTACATTCGGACTTGTGAAAATGGCGGGAAACTGAACTGTCATCAGTGAATAGTGATAAAACTAATTAGAAGAAAGTCCGTCAATTTTCTAAATTGTTTCTTTTTAGGTTTGCGTAGCCAAATTGGCAAAAACGAACCCTTATAGTTCGTCATGTCCGTCTGTATGTCAAGGCATTTTACTCAAAACTACACAATGTATATGGATGACATTTGGCGTATAGGTGTCTTGTATATGCCGCTACTTAGTTCGATAGTGAGGTAAATAACAAACATTCCACACCTACATGTAACAGAAGCGCAAGTAGTTTTCTCCAGCTAACATCTACGTTTGTAGTCAATATTTTCGAAAATAATCGAAAGTTGCAAAAATTGAAAAATCTTTGAAACCCAAAAATATGAAAAGAATTACAGAGGCAACACTTAATACCTAAATCCTTTCAACTAAAATTATTTTCCCATGACCACATATACCTACTTTTGTAATATTTGAGTTATTGCCGAAAAACTGCGTTTTTCAATAAAAGGTTGTAAGTGGCATAAAGATACGCTCGTCTGTTGGTGCACTTTATTAATGATCGTATTCTTTCGTAGGTAGTGCATTTCTTTGTAGTAGTAACAGCTGCGGAACCCTACACCGAGCATGGTCTGACATGCTCTTCCCCGTTTTTTTTCTTACTTTAGCACCTTTATCGGAAACTTCCACACTTTCAAATCAACACAGTAAGATTAGGCATTTAAATAGGATTACATTATGTACTTCAAGATTTTGGATCTGGGGGCATTGCGGGGCTTTGATTGGTAACGACCTACCTTAAATTGCTAATGCCCTACCTTTAACAATAAATGCCCTGTAATTAACTAATGTGAAACATGCATAAACTTATTACTATAACTTGTCTTATATAATGAATCAAAAAAAAAAATTCCGTCACCGTCGCGCGTCGTTTGAAATAAAATTATGAAGGTATTCCGACTACATCGAATGGTTGCATGAACAACCTCGACGAGCCTATTAAAAAGATGATTATTTTTATGTTTCTGTTACCTGCTTCCGATAAAGAAACGTTAGCGGCATACTAAACATTATTTCTGGTCAGGGAAACGTACTTAAATATAAATTTCTTCAACCAACCAACGTGGCATAATATTACAGTAATCGCATTATTAATCATTAGAAAAAAACTGGGCAAGTGCATGTTGGACCACGCACAATGTAGGGTTCCGTAGGGGTACTACGGAACTGCCCATCCGAATAGAAGCATTGAGGTATTAATGTGTACGTTAGTATATAGTATAGTATTATATTATCTGTGGTATAATACATATTATTTCGATGAATAGAAGTGGGTTTTCTGTTGTTTTTGTTTCATACTTATGTTATAACTACTTAATAATAATTTTTAATGTAATTTGTACGTAATTGCTGTTACTTCTCATTTAATCAGCAGTTACTCGTAAACTTGTAAAGTTTACTTAGCTGTGATAGTTTTCCTTTTAATTTTACTATATATACTATTACAGGGATTTTTTTACATACTCAACATCAACCATTTATCTGGCAGTCCCCCCTGCAAATTTGGTTGGAGTCAAGTATCCCCACTTGAGTCTAGCAAAAATTTGCACTTTAAAGCTTACTATTTCACAAACGGATAACCCTAAATCGCCGGAAAAACTATCTAATGATACCTCACACGATGTAAGGTGAGAAAAAAAAATCACATCTCCACTTTACATATAGTGGACATTTTTTTAGAGGGAGGAACCCTTCAAAAAAATGTCTTTCAAGATTTTATTCTTTCACTTTGTCGGCGTAAGTAATACGACAGACGGACGGACATGGCGAAACTATAAGATTTCCGTTTTACCATTTTGGCTACGGAACCCTAAAAAATGGCCTTAATTCTTTGATTTTTCTCTCGTCAGCTTTGTAGCCATGGGTCCAGGGATGTAACTAAACCAAACAGTAGCCGATCCAGGGCGTACCTACGGAGTTTGAGCCAATTAGCCTCCAATGGGCTCAAGCCTTGGACCTTTTTTTCTCAAGGACAACTTTTTTTAGGTTTTACTGGCCCTCCCAAAGCTAAAATCGTGGAATACTCAGCGAGGTTAAGTCCTTATCTTCTCCCAATAGACATATACATATTATTGATACCTACATCTACACCCAATAATTCAATTTTACAAAAAACGACAATTAAACATACAACCTAATGCCCTATAGATACAATCAGTCATTCATTACTTATACTCTTTCTCACAATCCAATGAATCATAAATTCAATATAAAACGCATTTTATTGTATGACTAGCTTTCGCCCGCGGCTCCGCCCGCGTGGATTACGGTTATCGCGATAAAACTATCCTATGTCCTTCCCCGGGACTCAAACTATCTCCATACCAAATTTCATCTAAATCGGTTTAGTAGTTTGATCGTGAAAGCGTAACAGACAGACAGACAGACAGACAGAGTTACTTTCACATTTATAATATTAGTTTGGATTACCAAATTGAAAAAGACGACACACATAATATATTATTGGGTTATATATTAGCCAGTTAATTTTGCACGCCTCTCACGCACTGACCTGTGTGTTGCTAAACAAACAACGATTGTTTCAGCGGCAAGTCTGACGTGTGGCAACACTGTTGTGTAAAATACTTTTTGGACAAATGTTTTGGTAATATTCGTATTTATTATTCACGTTGGTTAATTAAACCTAGACGTTTGAAGTCTAGAGTAGTTTATGGTCACTAAAATAATCTAATTACACATCACCAGATACCATATCTATCTACCCACCTACCTCTCTAATATACCTATAGGTAGGTTGGCACAACAAGATTCTTTGCTCAACTTGAGTAGTCCAACTGTATCTAGGCAAGACTGTATCTAGGCAGACCTAGAAGAATGGAACAAAAATTCGCAATGCAACATACTTTTGTTATTAAAAATAGGTATCAGCACTGGTGTGCCAGCTGTTGCTGAACCTAATGATTTGCGCGTTTGAACGCGCAGCGATGGCAAGAGGCCGAACGGTATGTCTTTGCTACCTTGGAAGATAGGCAGACCTTTGGTGTGGGATGCAACTTTCGTCGACACCCTAGCTCCATTCCATCTTCCAAACACTGTGAGCATGCGCTGCTTCTGCATCTGTGGAGACTCTCAAACGGCGCAAATATAGTAATCTAATCGAAGATTACTTAATTGAGCCGTTTGGGGCAGGGTAATAGGGTCCAAGTGCTCGCCTTTTTCCCAGCGTCTTGTCAGTGCATCTCGTGACAATTCTGCCAGCCTTCTGTCTGGGCACTATACCAGTAGACATCGATGGGGAGGAATTCTTCGACGCCTAAACTGGTTGTGACTCCCTTTTTATGTAATCCTTTTTTTTATAGTTTACTAGGTAAGTTGTAAATAATGTTAATAGTTTATTTTCAATCTTTATTTAAAGGAACTTCGTCAACATTGACGATGTAGTCGTGTTAATAGTTTGTGTATAGTCAGTTCGTAGGGTAATCTAGCACAATGTATTTAATAACATTGTAAATTTTCATGTTAATAAATTTATACATATTTATTCGTTCAAATAGCTATCCTGATGATATTACTCGTAGATCATCGGGTAGCTATTTTTAATAGCAAAAGTTTCGGGTCTGGCATATTATGCCATATTAAGCTGCCCAAAAAACTACCTACCTATCTGAAACTGTAGATCTCGTTTCCGCTTAAATACTGGGCATACCAGGGCTCAAATTACTAGTGCCGTGCCGACTCTGATTCTCTGTAGTGTCATAAGTACAAGATAACAGATACCGAAGATACCTGATTTGATCACTGATTCACAGAATTTGATATTTTTGTTCTTTTTGAACTTTTGAACCCTTTCGCCATGTCCGCCCGTCCGCAGTTTAGCTCAGAGACTGTTAGTGCTAGAAGGCTGTAATTTAGCATGGTTACACCTAATACTTACGCCGACAAAGTGAAAGAATAAAATTTTTTAAATTTTTTGAGGGTACCTCCCCAATATGTGATTTTTTCTTCTCACCTACCCCACCGTGTGGGGTATTGTTCGATAGGCCTTTAAAAACGTTTAGGGATTGTGAAGACCATTTTTAGAATCAGAAAATTTTTGGTAGAGTCAAGTGTCGCCCCCCCCCCCCCTCCCGCCAGCTAAATGGATGATATGTTGAGTATGTGAAAAAATATATATTGAAATGAAAAAGAAAACTATCACAGCTAAGTAGGCTTTACAAGTTTATTTTTATTTAACTTAGGTATAACTAAAACGCGGGCGCGGGTGGCGGCGCGCGGCACATTCTTTAGGTAATGCACATCACAAACTGCAACGAAATTCAGAACCAGTTTCAATTGCCAATTGTTCCTCTTCAAACGATGTTGACGCACCCGAATATCATTGTAGTTGACACATTACCGCATAAAAGTGAATAATAAACATTATAAATACATTATTCTTTGTATAATGCCCACATGATCGGACCACAAAGGATGCAGTTTGCATTTAAATGAACGTAAACTGTATTCAGAGCTGCATTAAATTTCATAAAGTAGGTTCATATAACGCTTTGTTACTAGTTAGGCAATGGCTATTGTTGACACTCTTGTGCTTAATCAATAAATAAATAAGTAGCGAAGGTAAGCGTGCTTTTCGTTTCCCCCTACATTGGCCGGTGATCTGGGGGGGGGGGGGAGGCAAAGCAAAGAAATTCGGTACACAAAGAACCGTTTCAATGATATCCATTGCTGGATCCGTCTATGGCCGTTCAGGTTCAAACCACATTATCTTCTTAACTATTAATAGAGCTATTTAGATGAGAGAGATATTTAGTTGATAGAGCATTTTATAGTATTGATGACATTTTGCGTGATAAATTTCTGTTTTTTTTTATTATAATTATTATTATTAATTACTAATTGAACTGTCAATTGAAATAAAATACAATGTATGTCCTTACCTATAATAGTAAAATAAGTAATTGATGAATATAATAATAATGTAATGTAAATTATTAAATTAATTATTAAAATAATATATTGGCATGTAATTTTAGTGTAACTGTAACGTAATTGAAATTAGGTGTATATTCTCCAGGGGGAATTGGTATGGTCCACCCTGTATATATTTAGCTAAAACCAGTAAGTTTATGTTTTACTTCCTCATCTGTCCTACGTGTCGAACAGTTCGTCACGTCTCGTTTTCTCTGAGAAAATACCACGTAGGTGGTGGAATTTCACACGACTAAGCCTCAATGACCCGCTTATTTGTCTGTAGGTAACTTGCTAAACACTATAAAAAGAGAAAATTAAGTGACAGCTGGAATGTAGACAGTGGTAAGGTAAGTAAAGGTCATTGGCCTGTGATTAACTAGACTCTAACTACTTTAAATAATAATAACAGTTAACTCTGTTCGGGGTAAAACATATTTTTACCCGACTGTAAAGGAGGGTTAATATCAAAGTACCTTTACTTGAATACTCTGTACAGCTCGCCTGTTTTCCGAACGATAACCTATATAATAATAATAATAATATTTTGGGACAACTCACACAACGCCATCTGATCCCAAACTAAGCAGAGCTTGTACTATGGAAACCAGACAACTGATAAACATACTTATATATTTTTAAAATACATACAATTTTTAAAAGCGGCGGTTGCTTAATGGCTAAGGCATCGGTCTAGCAATCGTAAGGTCGTGGGTTCGAATCCTGGCCATTATACTACCGACGTGAACCCATTCCTAACACAAACCATAGAGCTAGAGGGGTTAACAGGATTGCTAGTAATGTGGGGGCCACAACCCCACATTGCTAGTTATCTTTAAAAAAATATATAGATAAATAACACCCAGACACAGAATAAACCATCGTGCTCATCACACAAAGTTTTATCCTGGGTGGGGATCTAACCCACGACCTACGGCATAGCAGTCAGGGTCACTAACCACTAAACCAACAGGCCAGTTAATATGTTCAAACTACGATGATTACAGTATACCTACTTATCCTACTTAAGATATATATGCGCGATATCATGTGAAAGCCTTGAATATAGAGAACAAATTGTAAACGCGGGTTAACGCACGCGCGTTAACTAAACGCGCCTATACCAACCTAGCCTTTTGCAGTGCAAATTAGTACTAATTACCTATAGGTTCTTACAAAATTTGATGGCAAAAAGTCTACAGAGTACCAAGCACTTATAAACTCATTATTCAATCACAGTTAACCACGTAAGTAAGTACGTACATGTTCAATAGAAACTTGTGATAAAACATCTAAGCAGCAAGTACCTACAGACAATACTGATCTCTGAAGTTCCCACGAAGATATTAATATAATGGAGCTGTTTTCAAACATGAGAGACGAGCGGATAAATCGAGATTAAGTACCCAGAATTATCAACAAGTATCAAGAAACATATGCCCCCAGCTAGATGAACTGACCGACGAGTACAAAGATCTGAAGAAGGTCGCTGGACAAGGTGGAAGGCGGAGGACCAAGTGCTATGGTGGAAATTAGAAGAGCCCTATATCCAGCAGTGGTCCGATACAGGCTGATGATGATGATGAATAACAAAAATAAATTATAAAAATAAAAAAACCCGCCTGCACAACAAAGATGGAAACAAGATCCCCTACTTAATTATAGATTTTCATGCAGTCGGGGGCCTTAATGAATCTCGATGAACTTAGTAAAGTGCCTCCGACTGCATGAAATTATATAATTATATAGGGGATCTTGTTTCCATCTTTTTTGTGCAGGCGGGTTTTGTTATTTTTATATATTTTTTTTTTATTTAATACTCTTTAGTGGCGTACTTAATATGTAACCGATGTAACAACTAACTTTTATCACAGCCATTGTTAAAAGAAAGATTGAAAAAAGAATGGTTACTAACTAACTTTTTTAGTATTACAGTCATAATGAAGTTATACCTTTTTGAAAGGCATAAGATAAGCCCTTAAATTTGATACCCATATTACAGTAATCAAAACAACTTTTTTTTTCACACGTCCTTATTTTGACATCTCACGGCCGCCATGTTTGTTTTTTTCAAACGTCACATATTTAAGAACACTTGGGCAATCAAGACGAATATAACGATGTCTTGATTGTATAAATCCGTTCAGTGGATTATGAGATATCAGGTAATAAAGAATATTACATACTTGTACATACATACAAGATACGCGCGAAAAACAACCCTTCTTTACAGTCGGGTAAGAGTCGGGTAAAAAAACAAACGGCTAAAATTGATTAAGTGACCATAGTAGGAGAGCTGATGGTAATTTTTAGGTAGGTCTTCGAGACATGCTGAAAACATGTCGTATACCTCCCATAAAATACTCAAGCACAGAACTAGAGACCTGGCTGAGGATAACGGGGCAAAATCGATGAACCCTTATATTTTTTTAAATTAAGTGATTAGTATTTCAGCAACAAAGTTCTATCAGATCACATCTTGTACCACTCCAAACAATTTACGCGAAGCCTTGCAATTTTACTTTCTCAACAGTAAGGTGTTGCATCACCAATAATTGCAACAGTAAAACATATTTGTTCTAGTAAATCACAGTTTTTGGGTCATGGCGCCGATTCTTTGTCTATGGGAAGATTCCAACACAAAGGGTCGTAAAACAATGTGTTATCTGCATATTTAATAGGCTGGTGTTAGAGGTATAACAATGTAGCCGAAAGTGACAGTGAAATTTATTGGTATGCAGGCGATTCTATATTTGCTGGGAACGTATAGAAGGCCTTTTTAATTAAGTTGAAAAAAAAAAAATAGCCGCCTGCAAAAAGACGTAAACAAGTTACCTTTCATATTTAATATCATGCAGTCGGAGGCATTATTGAAATGTTGAACCTAAAAATTGTGCCTCTGACTGCAGACGAATATTTTTAATTTTTAAATTGATTTTTTAGCATTAACGACACCTCTCAAACTAAAATCTGTCAAGGCTTTAGGGCGTGCCAAAAAATATAGGTACATAAACATACATACTCGAAAAACAAACCCGACTGCGTAAGAAGGGGTTCTTACGCAGTCGGGTAAAAAGAGTCCGTCTAGTGTAGCACAGATTAAGCTTAGATCGCATTCCAGCGACACACACTGTAGAGTAATTGCAAAGTGTTAGCGACACACATTAGTCCTATGGCCGTTTCAGCCCCCACCAAATTTTGATACAGGGTCCGTCTAAGTCCGCCCCTGGTGTATTCTGTACCTATGAAATTGTAATGTAAGAGAAGTCGAGTAGGTAATCTGACTTGACGTACAACTTAACCTCTCTGTTCTTTGCATCACAAGTACTTCTGTTCTTTTTTTATATAATAATATCCAACTAGCTTGTACTTTTTATCATCCGAGGTGTTGGCCTGGAGATCTGTCACACAGGTTTCGAACCTAGTACAGACGCCAGCTCTCACTAAGATACTTAGACCTTGCTTAATATATCTAAGAATATATAAATATACCTTAAATTCTATACCTTTTTAAGAGGAAAACAATAAACAATTATATATATATATATATATATAAACAATTATATTATTATAATCTACACACCAACAAACTGTTGCTATTATGGAACCTTAAATCCAAAAAAAAAATGTGTTAATATCAATAGGTACGAATCTTGTTTTAAACAATGAAGTTATTCATTTTGTTGATTCAGCGGGTTTTTTGTGTGAATAAACAATTATATTATTATAATCTACACACCAATAAACTGTTGCTATTATGGAACCTTAAATCCAAAAAAAAAAATGTATTAATATCAATAGGTACGAATCTTGTTTTAAACAATGAAGTTATTCATTTTGTTGATTCAGCGGGTTTTTTGGGAATTACTTTAGATTAATTAATTTAGTAAGTTGCAGCCCAAATATCATGTCTCTGTGAAACTCAGTTCTGCATCGTATGCTGTCAGCAAAATGTCAGACAGCTTACGGATGTGGAAACAGCAAGGCTAGTTTGTTTCAGCTATTTCCACATGGTCATGTCGTATGGTATACCTACTGCTTTAAGGCAAGATATTCAAATTTTTATTCTTCAAAAACGTGCAGTGCGAGCGATTTAGAAACTAGGTGCACGAGTTTCCCTTAGAGACAAGTTTAAAGGGATAGATATTATGCCAGTTGCATCTCGATTATATATTTGAGAACATTATGTTTCTTAAACAAAATGTGCATTTATAGTTATATCACAAAAATAGTGCCGTTCACCCGGTGAACACGAGAATGTAAAAACAATATGTGCTTTTTATTCGCTAATTTACTGCTTATTAATGAATAAGTATAAATGTTTTGCAAAACTCGACTGCCTAAACGAAAAAACCACTGCCTCGGTGGCACGGTAGGAGTGTGTCCGACTGCTACGCAAGAGGTCGTAAGTTCGATTCCCACACGGGACACCACTTTGTGTACATCCACAAATTGTTGTTCCAAGTCTGGGTGTACTTTGTGTCCGTGACTTGTATGTTTGTAAAGTCCCCTGCGACACAGGGCGTGTACCCTACTGCGGGAGACGTCTTTGAAAAAAAAATATAATAGCCTTAAATAAATATTAAATATAGGAGGGAGCCAAAATCAGGCCACGGGCCGGCTCTGGAGTTACCTATGTACCCATGTAAGGCATAACTACTACCTACCAGTATGTTTCCATAAAAAGTATGCCTCGACAAAAATGCGTGAATGTCAGATTAGGAAAGAGATGTTTTATGTAAATGAGGACATTTCTATAATCATGATGAGTGTTTAGCATTGCTAATCAGAATCTGACATTCGCACACGATTATGTAGCGATGAGTTGAAGATTAGATTCACTCTGTTCAATGTCACGACTGCATGCGTAATATAAACTTCTAACGGCATAATATCGAACTAGAGATGTGCTTTAGAATGTATCGAGTACAATAAATCAATCTGTTCCTGCTGGAAGTTGTGCCTCTTTTTGTTTACTATCGAGCATAGCTAGTTGTCAATTTTAATTGGCTCTATAATGTAGGTATCTACAGTGTGCCGATTATGTCAGTTAAATCCTTGCAGTGATGTGATCAGACCAAGATCCTGAACTGAAATTTTTGAAAAAACAATATCTGCCCCCTTTTTTTCAAAATAAACTTTTAAAGATGCATTTAGCAGGACCATTTTACGAAAAATTCAACATTTTATGAAAAAAAAAAAAAAAAAAAAAAAAAAATCGGTTCAGTATCATGGTCTGATCACCCCTCTGCAAGGTTTCAACTGATTAATTCGGACCGTGTCATGTATAATAGCAACTTCACTTGACTATTGGCTCTATTTTTTTACTTTTATTTGTGTATCTATATACATACCTACCTATGTACATAGACGTACCTATAAAAAATACGATAATGTAAATGTACCTATTCTTAGTCACGCACATTTCTTATCACAACTTATTTTTTAAATTTTTATGAGGTTCTCTGGAAGGTGCTTAGATTCAAATGCATTTTCAAAAGTCTTGGTCATTAACCAATCGTTTGAAAGTTTCATATTGAGACGCTGGTTGTACCTATACCTACCTATTGAAATCATTTAGTTCACATACACCTAAAATTTTTACTGAATAACGAATACAATGTACCTACCTACTTACTCTTCTACCAAAATATCGCTTAGAGAACCGTTGAGAAGATTGTTGAAAACGGCCATGAGAATTTCACGTTAACCGCCATGGGTTACCTACGGGTCAAAGTGGAAAGATTTACCTATTAAATTGTCGACTGAAACGATCACAATTCACATCACTACTATGTCTTATGATTATGCACTACCTATAAGTAAATGAACTCTTATGTAGTCATTAACATGTCGTTAACCTGTACTATGCACTCGAGATTTCTAAATGAAACCGACTATCATTTTGTGGGCGAATTTTGTTAGTTTATATTGGCGAATTAAGTCCTTACAATGGATATTTAATACAAGTTTAAAATCTGCTTAATCGAGAATGTTGTTTGTATGTCAGTAGTCCAAATAGAATATTGTTTTTTTGGTCCTATAATATGTAGGTAGTAGTATTCTACGCCTATCTGTTTTATTTTAGAATAACCTGCTTAAACTTATACTTTTCTATTCTACGCATCACATTTACATAAATTGAAATACCGCCTACTTAGTTATAAGGAGGTAAACAAATTGATAGGACTTGGAAATTTTACCCAGTTTTATCTTTTTAAAATCACACGTTCAAAAAAATGTAGCTTTTTTTTAGGGTTCCGTAGCCAAAATGGCAAAACAGAACCCTTATAGTTTCGCCATGTCCTTCAGTCCGTCCGTCCGTTCGCAACTTAGCTCAGAGACTGCTAGTGCTAGAAGGTTGTAATTTTGCATGGATACATATATACTTACTTTTTGAGGGTACCTCCCCTATTATGTAAAGTAGGGGTGTAATTTTTTTATTCGCCCACCCCATCGTGGGGTATCACTAGATAGGTATTTTAAAAACATTGAACTGTTGTGAAAAGCATTTTTAGATTTAGGGATCCGTTTGTAATAAGCTTTAAAGTGCAAATTTTTGTTAGAGTCAAGTGTCCCCCCACCCCCTGCCAGTTAAATGGTTGATGTTGGGTATGTAAAATAAATTCACAGTACTATAGTGAAAATAAAACAAAAACTATTACAGCTAAGTAGGCTTCATAAGTTTACGAGTAACAGCTGATCAAATGAGAAGTAACAAAATTTTCGTACAAATTCCATTAAAGATTATTATTAGATTTATATATATTTAGATTAGATTATTATAAATATGAAACAAAAACAATAGAAAACCCACTTCTTAGGTCTAGGTACCTCTATATTATAGGTACTAGCTGTCCCGGCGAACTTTGTGCCTTTTTGTGAATTTTTCCAATATTTTAGTTACAGTTAGTTTAGTTATTCTCCTACGGAGATAAAAATAAAAGGTCCTACAAATAAAAGGTCATAAAAATCGGTCTACCCGTTATTGAGTTATAAATAGTTATCCGACTTACCTTTTTAAACAGCATGGTTTTTAATAAACCTACTTACTAATAACCCCCAGTCGTGGCTTCATTTCATAACACTTAATAACTTTGTAATATCAGATTTACAAAATATGTTATATTAACCCTTAATCACCTACCACTTGTTTTTGGAGTTATAACCCTAACCACCTACATACTATTTTACTGGGGTAAAATTGTTGTTTATTGTGAGGTTTAGGCCCTATACCTGACAAAACAACATCGAATTTACTCCGGGTTACTACTGTGTGGTAGATGGTTGCAGACAAAAGTAGTACATAAAGGTTTTTTTTTAATTCAAAAATTAGATAGTTACGTTACGAAGTTATTTGGTGTAATGTAAAGAAGCCACGAGCGGGAGGATATTAGTTTATTTACAAATCATTCTGTAGATGTAAGTAGGTAGGTATAGTTCGAGAGAATCTTGGTGACCGCTCTAAGTACCAGTATAAATATATAATCTATGGTTCTGAGCGTTGCGCAAGTCACGTCGCAGTAACGTATTTTAGGACGATCGCGGGCATTCATACCTAATGCAATCGCTCGCGCGTCTATGTTCAGAACGGTCATAAAGATTCTCACGAACTATACCTATAGGTAGTCCGCAAAAGATTGACTTACTTTTAACTACAAGCAAACCCTGTCGACCATCTCTATCTGTCGTGGAATACGTATACCTGCCTAAGTGTTTATGAACGCATATAAAGAGATTGACCTGGTTGGTCTATGAAAGAATTTGGTTACGATAAGTAGGTTACCATGATTCGCGTAGAATTCACGGTATTTTATTAAAAAAAAACATTGATACCATAGACAAAATAATTGGAGTCGATGAGGTGTAAACGTGCCTAACCAATTTCCAACGGACAGCGAAAGTGTCCCATTAATTTATGTAAACCGACATCTGTGATGTAACATTATATAATAATAAATAATACTAAGTACGATAACGGCAACAATCTGACCGTGACTATAGTTGATGACCAAGTCTCATAATTAATTTTGTTTAATTGGATACAGTTCCGATTAATTTCAATCAATATTCTACTAAAATATTTTACAAAACGGGAGGTTTTCTTACCTAAAGACACCTTAGAGGGCTACTAGCATCTTTAGTTACGGAGTTTTTAAACCCCGAAAAAAAAATAGGGGAATTATAGGTTTTATCTGTGTATCTGTAGGTAGGTATATCTATCACTAGCTGTCCCGCGCAACTTCGTATGCGTAAATTTTTCCCGTTTTTGCAACATTTCTCGTCGCTGCTCCGCTCCCATTAGTCGTAGCGCGATGTTATATAGCCTATAGCCTTCCTCGATAAATGGGCTATCCAACAAAAAATATTTTTTCAAATCGGACCAGTAGTTCCTGAGATTAGCGCGTTTAAACAAACAAACAAACAAACTCTTATACTTCACTCACTCTTACATCTTCCGCTTTATAATATTAGTATAGATATTAGTATAGATTAGGTGTATGGCTTCATAGCCTCCAAACGAAATGACCAAATTTGATGTCGATTTTTTATTAGGAAGATAGTGGAATCGGGGTAGTTCTTAACTTTGTTTGATGAAAATCGATTCAGCATTCTTATCTCCCGTGTCGAGGATTTTTATAGTGCACACATACATACATACATATCAACCCATATGATGGCCCACTGCTGGGCACGGGTCTCCCCAGTAGAACCTACTAGTATGTAGATCCTGGGGGTAAATGCCATAATCACCACGCTTGGCGAGCGGGTTGGTGATCGCAGTACGGCTTTAATTACGCAGAGGACGCTGCTGCCCGTCCTCCGGTGTGAAATCCCTTAGTCGCCTTGACGACACCCACGGGAAGAGATGGGGTGGTACTATTCTTAAGCCGGCACCACACGGCATAATATTACAATAGGTTTTAAGATAAATTGTATAGTTATCTATTATTAACCACAAATAAAAATAATGATTTCCCTTCTATAAATATTGAAAGAATGGGTTTCTAATTCGTAATAAAACAGGGCAATAACTAAAAGCATATGCTCGTAAACATACTTTATTTAGAAAGTGCAATTTCAATATCTAGTTACAATGGACGATTAATTACAGTTAATTTGCAAAAGTCACAGGTAGGTACTTATTCGCAAAAGTAATGGATATTTCTTCAGCAATTGTCATTATAAATGCCTAGTATAAGCAAATTTTATGATTCATTGTCATTATTCCATTTCACATCAATCTAGTAGATGTAACATGCATAAACTTATACCATATCTTCACCAATGGGAGCAACATCTAGTGACTTCAACTCCACATATGGATTGCCTACAAACTCTTTTCGTTTAACCCTATACTTGACAAGCTTTTTAAATGTATATAATCGCTGTATTTTCCATATATAAAGGATATGTTTGGTAATAAAAACATGTAAAAAATACAAAAAAAAATTAACATATTGTATTTTTGGAAATAAAGCATGTGTATTTAAATGCACCTTGCCAGCTTCAACGAGTTATCACCGTTGAAAAGGCGTGTGCACTAAAATATACATTGCCATGTTCAGGAAAATAATAAAACAAGTTTTTATATAATGAAATTTTTGTTAAATATAGCAAAAATAAGCAATAAAGACACCAAAATAATCAGTTTTGATCAAATATGTGAGGGTTTTAAATCTGAATGTACTAAATTTAAAAAAAAACCACCTAAAATGTTATGAAAGTTGTAATAGATAGTAGTTTACCATAATTATGGCATTTAATACTTAATAGGTAAATGTTATCAATAATGAGATCAATAATCAGACATATCACGATTAAATTTGATCTTTTAGATCAAACAACATTGTGATACTATAATATCACCTAAACAATTGGTTTGGTTTAGTAAAATAATTAACCTGACTTTGTGTGATAATCATAAAAACAATTACGACAGAAGGTCGTCGGACCGCACAAAGCCGAACTTTGCATTTTACACACATGAATTTAGTTTGACTTTTTATACAATTTTTGCATCTGCCTTTATTTGTAAATGATGGCAAGTGCCCAATTTGATCAAATCGGCCATAATCAGATGTTTGAGGTGTAACAAAATGCGAACCTCTGGACGTATTAGAAATCTCCTTAGCTCTTTGAAAGGTGATGAGATCATTTCTAATGGCATATCGAAAATCTTTCAGTTTCGCAGCTTCGTCGACCAATAGTCAGTGTAAGCAGGCATGTTAACTAGGCCCATCAATGAGTGAATTGCAATGAAATCTCTAATTTCATCCGTTGTAACATTCAGTGTTGTACCTTTCGTTTGCATATAATACAAGTTTGTTTCCTGAACCATTAATTCTATAAGGTCGTCATCAAAAAACACTCGGAAGTATTCTAATGGTGACTTGGATTGCAGTGACACTGACGGTGAGAACGTTTTATCTTGAATATATGCTCTACTCGCAAATGTATTCTTGCAAACCCATTTCGTGTCTATTCGCTTCACAAGCACAAGTTTCTTTTTGACAACAACAGCTGTAGCTTTTTTCCTTGATCGAGTAGCACTAGATGGAGATGCAGTGCTAGAATTACTTGGACCAGCAATCGGTGAAAATTGCGGTAAGTTAAACGATGGTCCAGATATAATGTTTTTATCTGACACAGCTAGAATAGTAACAGAAGGTAATATGGATGGTGAATCTGGACCAAAGTTAGATATGGTAGGTAATTGATGATCCGAATTAATATCTAAGTCAATCCTTGAACTTCTTACACAAGTAGTATTTTCATCACTGTCAGATAGTAAATTAAGGTTTTCAAATGAAGATCCCAATGATGGTGGGTCTGAAGATACGTCAGAATCTTCAACAATCCTATTTCCCACCAATTCGCGTGCATAATCAAGTTCATCTTCCGAAGAACCACTTTTCTCTATGTCGGAACCAACACCAGACTTAGGTACCAATGCCAAAATTTTCGAAGTTCTTGTAGCAGGCTATAACAATAAAGAAATATAAATAAATCATCAATAAGTAATAATTTATTTAAAATTCATAATATTATTTTGAATCAATGTTATTGTCTTCTGAACTGGCAATGTATCTACAAATGCACACAACCAAATGCGGGTAAATATGTTATCAATTTGGCAATGTGCATTTAAAGGTACATACAAAATAACACGAATATTGGACCAAGTAAACTAATTCAAATTGACAAAATCTATAATTCATTGACAAAATTGTATATTTAGGTACTATTTTTATCCCTTCCTTTTTCTTTTTTTATGTAAAAAAATAGGATTTCAATCGATTCTTACCTTGTATGCAGTGGACGCACGCGTACGCTCCGTTATCTTGCAACCCACTGACTATATCAAGTGTTGTCAGTGCTCAGTAATATTTTTAATGTTCAATACAAGCATTCACTTGGTGAATGTAGGAAAAAAAATTAAAAAGTAAACTTATTTTCGCGTCGAGAATTTTTTTTAAAAAGTGTGCATTTAAATGCACATCATCAAGTATAGGGTTAAGGTTTAACTACTAACATTATTTTCTATTTCATTGGTCATGCACGCAAGGGGCAAATCTCCAACATCATGTTTTTCTACTCCCATTGTTGGTGTTGATTTACGCCAATGCTTTTAATTAACGTAAACTTTATTGTTGTTCCAGGTTCTCTGGTGTGTAGCAGTACTGGCAGTGACAGCACATTCTGTAAGCGGGCACGGCAGACTCATCGAGCCTCCCTCCCGCGCTTCCGCCTGGCGCTTCGGCTTTGACACACCTCACAATTACAACGACCATGAACTCTACTGTGGAGGCTTCTCACGCCAATGGCACAAAAACGAAGGGAAGTGCGGCGTCTGCGGAGACGCCTGGGACGCCCCAAAACCAAGAGCTCACGAACTTGGAGGCAGATTTGGGAAAGGCGTCATTGTCCGCAAATATGCCCCGCAGGACACTATAACAATCAAAGTCGAACTAACAGCCAACCATTTTGGCTTCTTTGAATTCCGCGTATGTGAAGAACCTAAATCCACAACTCAGGAATGTCTGGACAAATACGTACTCAAACTCGATGGACGAGAATCGTCTAAATATTATCCTAAAGATGGTAACAAAGTGTATGAAATGAAGTATAAACTACCAGTAGGTCTGGAGTGTTCCCATTGCATTCTGCAATGGAGATATATCGCTGGCAATAACTGGGGATCATGTGGTAACGGAACAGAAGCTGTGGGATGTGGCCCACAAGAAGAGTTTAGAGCTTGTGCTGATATAGCTATTGGTGAACGTTTCACAACTACTACAAAACGGCCCAGACCAACATACGTACCACCAGCAAGGAGGCCAACTGTGCCGACGCCAGAAGAGTCTACTGGAAGCTCCTGGTACGGGTTCGTCATTGCGATCGTTACATTGCTCGTTGCTATCAGCATTTTAGCAGGCCTTTACCTGTACTACTACAGAGGAGGCATGAGGATTAAGAACCTGTTGAAGTCTAAGGTACCACCTCCAGCACCCGTACCGCCTCCAAGGCACAAGAGAAATTCCCTCTCGAGAGAATTTCCGCCGGAACTAATCCCGCCTAAAATTGGAAGTATCCCGGATTCGGGATTTGAAACAGTTGACCTAAGAGCTAAATGATAGAATTATGAGGCTTTAGAATAAGTTGAAAAACATGAGCTGCCGTTACCTAGTGATAAATGTATTGTATGGATGTGTGTCTGATATTATTAGTAAGTGGGAAAAAATGGCGACTCTCAAACTTAAATGTTAATTTAGACTAATTTTATAATTGTAAATTATAAATATTTATGTAAAATTAAATGTTACGACTTACTTCTTGTAAATTTATTTACCCCGTAATCCTAACAGTTGCTTTTTCTTTTTTCTTTTCTTCTTTTTGTACTACAATCTGTCGCCTCTGAGACTCGCATAGGGGCATTAACTTGTAATTAAGTTGGGGCTCGAATAGATCATGTTCAGCCACGTGAATAGTTCCTATGCGCTTTTATGGAAACACATCTTGTGCAATTCTTCGTTTCAAACGGCGCTTTGGAGGCTGTTGGTTTATTAAACTTTGTGCCAAGATATTTGGGTGGTTTACAATCCTGTCCTTACAAGACTGCATGTATTTTGCTATTTCCTCCTTGACTGTAGGCATTTTCAGATCTATAAGTAGTTGTTTATTTGTAACAGCATTTGTTATTATCCGTAAGACTTTATTTTTATACCGTTGTATAATCTCTATGTTGAAATTAGAAGCTGTGCCCTATGGGGCACAGCTATATGCTATATGCCGTAAGTCCAGATTGGTTTCAAAATACCCTAAACATAGCAGGATTTTATTTTCTAGCGAAAGCTGTGATTTGCGCCCAACAAGCCAGTAGAAAACATGGTAAGATATCACAACCAATAGGGAAAACTGTTTGTATCTACCTAAGTCACATAACCTTTTTTAATATAATGCCTCCAAAAAATGCAATAAAAAAAAGATCAGTTAAGTATTCAACCTACATATAATGAATTAATGAAACCTATGAATTTTGCATAAAGCAAAGAAAGAGAAAACTGTCTAAAGTACAACAGACCAGTACCGTAACTGGTACGGTCATCAACCTAGATAAAACAGGTATCCCTACCTAAGTGAAGCGATATAAATTTACTGGATTGGTGTAATTGTTTGGTAAACATTGTGGGCCACTGTAACTGCAACCTGCTCTAATTTTCTTTGAAGCGGCGGTAGCCTAATGGCTAAGGCATCGGTCTCGCAATCGTAAGCTCGCGGGTTCGAATCCTACCCATTAAACTACCGACGTGAACCCACTCCTAACACAAGTCTTTGAGCTTAGTTGGAGGGGTTAACAAGATTGCTAGTAATGTGGGACTCAATCCCACATTGCTAGTTATCTTTAAAAAAAAAAAAAAAAAAAAAAAAAAAAAAAAAAAAAAAAAAAAAAAAAAAAAAAAAAAAAGCAACAATGCAGCTGCGTCCATTAAAATGGATGAAAATATCGGTATTTTGGTATGTACAGGCACAGATAATATAATACTATACTAGTAGTACAGGTAAATAGAGACTGAAATAAAACACCTATATATATTACTAGCTTTCTCCCGCGGTGGCTCTTTCGGCCCGCGTGGATATCGGTTAAAAAAAAAATCTTAATAAAAAGTATCTTATGTTACTTCTAATACTTACCTCCAAGAATATGTGTACAAAGTTTTATGATGATCGGTTGAGTAGTTTTCGCGTGAAAGCGTAACAAACAAACTTACATTCACACATATATATATTTCTAGCTGTGCCCCGCGGTGTTACCCGCAGCTTATTAGCCTATGTGCTAATCCAGGGTGTCAGCTAACTCCATACCAAATTTTATTAAAATCGCTCCAGCCGCTTAGACGTGAAGAAGTAACAAACATACACACTCACATACTCACAAACTTTCGCCTTTATAATATTATATTATTAGTGTGAAGTGTGATGTAGGGATATCGATACGCCATTTCTATTATATCGTTACTTTGATATCGGTACCAAATTTATATCAGTATTATATAACAGTCCCTGGCTGTTTTTATATCCCCTCATACTATTTGTCTTTGGTTTGAAGAGCTATCATTGGCAACATCGATTATAAAAAGTCAAAATTCAAGCTGTCAAAATGTCAAATGTCATTGCCATAGACAAAAATCGCAAAACAAACGTGCTGTAAAAAGGCCTCAGAAGTACCGAAAGGCAATTTATTTTGCAAATAAGACTGTATAAATGAAAAATGGCAGTGCGGCCACAGCACATGCACGATGGTGGTATTGTGGAGCGTCGGCTGCGGCCAATTTACGGTACTATCATTACATGCAATGTAATTCTATTTTTTGTCCAACCTCCCCAGCAGAGGAACTGTTTGCGGCAGTGAAATGAACATTTTATGAATTTTTCAGACTGGTTGGACAATGGGAATAATAAAAAGGCTCTCCAGGAAGCCGAGAAGGTTCTCAAAAAGAGTCCTTCATTGCAGGCAGCCCGTGCATTGAAAGCGCTAGCACTTTTTAGGTTAGGTAAGGGTTCGGAAGCGCACGTAGTGCTAGACGCCTTGGCCGAGGAGAAGCCTAGCGATGATACCACGCTGCAGGCAATGACGATCTCATACCGAGAATCTCAACAGTGTAAGTAAACAAAACTTACTACTATCTTGAAAAGTGATAGTAAAAACTTGTTCACATTCAACAAAATTGTTCTTTAAAATCACATTTATCTTACAATATCTTCCTCTATCCTCAGTACACAAAGTATGCACTCTGTATGAAGCTGCAGTAAAGGCAGAACCAACAAGTGAAGAGCTCCACTCACATTTATTTATGTCATATGTGAGGATCGGTGACTATCGGTCACAACAGCGGGCTGCTATGGCACTCTATAAATTTGCACCTAAGAATCCATATTACTTCTGGGCTGTTATGAGTATTGTTTTGCAAGTAAGTTATCCTATTGTTTATCCAGATCTAAAGTATGTACAGTAATTTGAAAACCTGTACTCTCTCTATAAATTTGAGGTCTCACTCTGTACATAATCTCTGTTTCTAAATCTAGCTAGTTTCTAATTAAAAGATAGAAGAAGAATTTTAAATGGGGAGACCCCACATGAAATCAAAATAAAAAGAAAAGTTTTTTTTTAAATTTATACTACAAACATAAAAATTCAGATTCTCACCAATATTTTTGAACTGGTTGTATGTAAAATGATTTTTTGGCATAATAATAAATACCCCAAAAAATGTGGCTACAACAAACAAGAAACATTCATAGGCTCCCCCAACTCACTACAGTAAATTCTCCATATTTGTGGGGTATAACTTCTAAAATAATTCAGCAATTACTGTGAATATAGAATGATGATTCATTGATATTGAACAAATAAGATTATCAGTTTTTATTTAATGTAATCATAAGATACATATCTGCAAATTACGAAAATTACTGCAGCCAATACAAGAAGGTGTAGGTGTAATTTTTTTAAACCGCAAATAAGGAGCTTTTACTGTATAACTTTGTTTTTCCTCTCATCTTCAGAACATGAAAAATAAAGACCAGGAGGACAATCTTCTTTATGAGAGAAGTTAAGAAAAAATGTCTATCTGCAAGCTGTAATTAACAATCCACACCATCCAAAGTGACACTACTATGGATAAGGGTATGATATGATTGCAGCAGTTGTGTGACAAAAAATAAAAAATATTTTACCCTGTTGCTATTATATAGCACCACCCTTATTTAACACATTTTGATGGACACTTTTCCTCCTCCTGGTCTTTATAATCCATGCTACAGAATCAATAACGTAACTAACCAACTTCAACAGGCTAAAACATCGGAAGACAATACAAAAAGAGGCATCCTACTCTCCCTAGCCCAAAGAATGGTAGACAACTTCATATCTGAAAATAAAATGGAGGCTGAACAAGAAGCTCGCCTTTACATCATGATTTTAGAGCTACAAGAGAAATGGGAAGACATCTTGAAGTTTATTGAAAGCCCGTTGTATTCCCAATTAGTTCCAGGATCAACGACACAAGCATGCATCCCATATCTCACCAAACTTGGTCTCTGGCGACGCTTAAATCTTATCTGCAAAGAGCTTCTATGGGAAAACATTGACCGTTGGGACTACTACGTACCATATTTCGACTCTGTGTTCCAATTAATGAAGGATAATGAGGAGGATACGGAAAACACTGTAGATAATACAGCGGAGAAGTGCCATGAGTTTATTTGTCAGTTAGTTGAAAGTATGTCTTCAGGGAGAACATTGAGAGGCCCGTATTTAGCAAGGCTGGAGCTATGGAAACGGTTAGCAGTAGACGGTGATCCAACCTCTTTGATTGGCAGTGGGCTAGCATTGTGTGTGCAATACTTAAGGGTGTTTGCAAATAAGCCCTGTGCAGTGCCAGATTTAAGGCTGTACTTGCCAATGATACCGCAAAAGGAGAGAGAAGAAAACTGTAGAGATTTTTTGACATGTCTTGGTTTTGATGAAAATAGTGAACCTAATTCGGTAAGTTTTTTTTCATCAGCATACATAATATTTAGTAATGTTCAAAAACAGTATTACATTTTTTTAAGCCATTATTTATTCATTATTGCCAAAAATGTTGTGCATGGAAATTTTAAAAGAAATCAATGCAATGGGAGTATGGGAGCCATACATTTTTCCTATGTGCTATTTCAGACTATAATCCGTGATCATCAGATCATAATATAGATCAGAGTGAACTATATTATAAAGCTGAAGAGTTTGTTTGTTTGTTTGAATGCGATAATCTCAGGAACTACTGGTTCTATTTGAAAAATGATTTTACTGTTGAATAGCCCATTTATCCAGGCAGGCTATAGGCTATATTACACCATGCTGCGCCTAAAAATGTTGCAAAAACGGGGAAAATTGACGCATTAGTTGCTAGCTAGTCTGTACTAATAATATAAAGCTGAAGAGTTAGTTTGTTTGGACGCATTGATCTCAGGAACTACTGGTCGGAATTGGAAATTCTTCTATTGGATAGCCCATTTATCGAGGAAGGCTATAGGCTATATAACATCATGTTATCACCAATAGGAGCAGAGTGGCAATAAAAAATGTTGCAAAAACGGGGGAAAATTACGTAAAGTTGCGCTGGTCAGCTAGTTTATTATAATGTTAGTAAGAAGTAAGATGTGCTTTTCTGAGGCTATAACATTGTAAACTGTCATCCATATCCATTTGCGCATGAAGTCGTTCGTTTTCTTTGCATGAAGAAGTAACACAACCATCCATTTTCAGTATACATTTATATATTTTGATTTCATCTTCCAAATCATGAAGCTATGTATAGCTGTATGATGTATTTATATTTTCCTCCTAGATTGACGACGTCCAACGCCACGTCTCCTGCCTATCCGCATGGCGCCTGGTCGCCGAGCCGCTCCCAGCCGAGGGAGCGGTCGCCCTGGCGACCAAGCTTCGCGACCAGTACACGAGGTGCCTCAGACAAGGGCTCGTCACCTCCACCATCACAGAGTTCTGTGCGGCTGACTCTTACGGGATATTGGCGGCTCATCATTATTTTTATGCTGGTAAATTTAGTTTAATATGTGCTAATATTGTAGAGGTAAACATAAAAGCTAGGTAATTAAGTAATTCTCAGGCCAAAGACTTGAATTTTTATATTGATTTATCTAAGATCCTGTGCAGGACTGTTACGTCTCTTCAGCGAAAGTGAAAAATGCAATGGCTGACCCCAGGTTTAACGCCGCAACAGTGACCTAAAGCTTATCAATCAATAAAAAGGTATAAAGGTCTTAAACGGCTATACACTACCCTGAATCAGGGCCCTAAATCGAGGTGGCCTTGAAAATTTGTTAGAGAATTAGGGCCCTAACTCTTATTACACCGCTCTTTTTAAGGATTTAGGGTACCTGATTTAGTGTAGTGTAATAAGCGATTATTCTCCCATTATGATGATTCTCTCTTCACGGTGTTATTCACTATAGTTTGAGAGATCTGGTCAAGCCATAACAGCAGATGTTTACTGTGCCAATTACGAGCAATGGTGGCGGAACTGACAGTGAAACTGCCCCGACTCGTGAATCCATTTTCACCATTATTGCTCCATGATAACAAAAGATCTTACACTGCATGAGAAACCGTTATATACAGTAAACGCGCTGCAATTAGGAACCATACGTCATACGTCAGCGTCAGACCTTATTAAATACTAGCTGTCGCTCACGGCTCCGCCCGGGTGGATGTCGGTTAGGGGGCATCTATTAATTACGTGAGGAGTTTAGAGGGAGGGAGGTTCTTGACAAATTTCACGTATTTTTTTTTTGCAAGAAACCAACGGAAAAAACCGGATTAAGTATTTATTTTCAAATGATATAATTTCAGTCAAATGTGAAATGTACATGAGATCAGTGACGGGGGGCAAAAAACAAATCAATCTCACGATATCTCACCAGGAGGGCCAAGATTCGCCAAAATCACCTCACGTAATTTATAGACGCACCTTATAGCGATATCGGGCCTTAATCGCATAAAATATAGGTACTACTTAATCGCAACCGCCACTGGGGTACTAGCGACACTGCTACTGAGTAAACTGCTTCTATGCAACTCCTCGCATTTAATAATGTAAATTCTACGTAAATCTAGTTAAAAGTGTCTGTTAAGTGAAAAGCACTAAACAGGGAATCTGTGGCATCGATATCTACGGTTTTTCAGTACAAATCGGCAATTTCATACTTTAATCCCCGTGGCTCCGCCCGTGTGAATGTCGGTTATCTCGATATATATATACCAATGAGGGTGTTCTAAAATGACGCTCACTAGGCACTAAGACGTCAGGTCCAGAAACCTGTCAAAAGTGTCAGAACTCCTATATCATCATCATCATCATCAGCCTATCGCAGTCCACTGCTGGGCATAGACCTCTCCAATTGTACGCCACTTTGTTCTGTCTTCGGCTATATTTTCGTGTCTATTTTTTTTGCATTTCTTAATAATATTAAATAAGTACAATAAATATTGTCTCAAAACGTCGAAATGCCACAATGTTGTGCAGTTCCTATGTGCTCAAAAATGGGATGTCATAAGTTTCCTAAGAATTAAATACGTTTAAAACAATTAGTCCGGTCAATTTAGACATTCGAAGTTACATAAAGTCCCAACAAGCTGAATTTCTGTGAAGTTGTTCAAATCATAATTATAAACAATGTCTAGAAGTTCCCCATCATTCCCCTGTAAGGAAAAAAAATAATTCAAGGTCAAAGGTAAAAAAATTGAGTTTTTCGCGATTTTCAGCAAAACGGTAAGTTTTATCATAAAAGTACCTCAGACAAAAATTGTAGATCATAAAATTATCTATAAAAAATGTATCAATACTTTTTTTCTTACGAGCCATCCTTTCTGAGAAATAACGATTCAAAAAGTTATAAAAGTTGTTATCGTCATAATATGCATGAGTACGCCAGGGGAATGATGGGGAACTTCTAGACATTGTTTATAATTATATTTTGAACAATTTCACTGAAATTCAGCTTGTTGGGACTTTATGTAACTTCACTCTCATTTTTTGGTCTAAATTGACCGGACTAAATGGTTTGTAGCCATTCGTAAAGAACGGTTTTCGCCTATAAATAATTTTGAATTTAAAATACACAATTTTTCACACACATTAGGTAGGTTTTTAAATTAAACACTGAAAAACGATTAGTGAAACAGTGCAGAAACTATGTTTAAACAGCGCGCAGGACCTCTTGTCACAGTAGCGCCAAATAGTGGCGTAAATTAGTTCAGCGGTTTAACACTTTAAATCGTTACAGACAGACCGAGTATACTTTCACATTAATAATATTAGATTGGAAGTAACCACCTAACAAGACACCAGATGTGTCTATTCGCCTCGCCATCCATTCAATTAATTGTATTGTTCTTATTTGAATCTTATTGTCGCTTGCATGTCTGATCTGTCGAAAAACTACGAGACCTACTGTGTTAGACGGAGAAGCGCGCGCGTCAACTTATTTGTATTTTTACCTACTGTTTTTTTTTAAAAGACGACTCCCGCAATAGGGTACAAGCCCTGTGTCGCGGGGGACTTTACAAACATACAAGTCACGGACACAAAATACACACAGACTCGGAACATCAATTTGTCGACAAACAAACAATCGAACCCACGACCTCTTGCGTAGCAGTCGGACACACTCCCACTGCGCCATAGAGGCAGTCATTATTACTGTTCTGTATCATGTCACTGTAGTTATGTAGTCTGTGCCCAAATCGCAAACAAAATAAACGTTTTCTTTTCTTTTCTATTGTTGATTTATTACTTATTGAAACTATTGGTATTGTTACAGCGGTTCTTCAACAAAGCTCGGCGCCGATCATCGAAGCTCTCTGTCTACTCGAGCTGATACTTCATAACTCGCCAGCAAACTTCCATGCGAAACTGCTGCTTGTCAAACTGTATCATGTATTAGGTAAGGATAATATTAGTTCACATAAATGTATTTGTTTTTTGTTTTATGGTTTTCGTGTATTTCTAAATGTGTATAGTGTTACTACACATTAAAAAACTGGCAGACAGCAAGTCATTAGGCTCTACAAAGATGAAGCGCAGTTTATCGGCTATAACTAATCGGTAACTATAGGTACTAATATTATAAAGCTGAAGAGTTTGTTTGTTTGAACGTGGTTATCTCAGGAACTACTTATCCGAATTGAAAAAAAATTCATTGTTGGAAGGCTATAGGCTGTATAATATCACGCTAAGACCAATAGGAGCGGATCAGCAATGAAAAATGTTGTAAAAACGGAAAAAAAATTACGCACACAAAGTGGCGCGGGGTAGCTAGTTAAGGATAAATGTTAAAAAAAATACTGATAATTTCGGTTGGACGCTTGCCGGGTAGCGATCATAGCCATGAACATAAATAAGTTGGCAAACCTACCAAAACATAATCTCCATGTTAAAAACTTGACTGCCTCTGTGGCGCGGTGGGAGTGTATCCGACTGCTACGCAAGAGGTCGTGGGTTCGATCCCCACCCAGGATAAAACTTTGTGTGATGAGCACGATGGTTTATTCTGTGTCTGGGTGTTATTTATCTATAATATGTATGTATTTAGAAATATATAAGTATGTTTATCAGTTGTCTGGTTTCCATAGTACAAGCTCTGCTTAGTTTGGGATCAGACGACGTTGTGTGAGTTGTCCCAAGATATTATTATTATTATTATCAGTCGAAACTAAATTTGTTCGTTTATCAAAAGAGTGAGGGTTATGAAAAATTAAAAATTGCCATGAACACTTTTCAATTAGCAAGATATCATAGCCGTGTAACCTTTCAGCCCCAGTGATTTCTATTACGAAACTCCTTGACAATGACAGCGTTTATAAATATGTTTATATCTCGGTTCCTATTACCTCTATTCACATTTGGTAAAAAGATTTTTGTTCATAAATAATGGAGTAATTTTTTTGTTTATATAGACACTTATTCATTGAAGAATCGACAGTATAATATAACTTTGACGAACTCGAAACTACGTAAAGTTTGTTGAGTCAAAAAACAAGTTTTAGGATATTATTTCATTCAAACAATTATCTACAAAGTTGCAATAAACACTTATAAACGAATATTTATCCACCAACCTTACAAAATCTCAAAACAAACACAACACTGAAATTAAAAACGGACAGCAATCTAATAGAAGCACTCTTGTTCGCAGATACTAGCTAGTTTAGAAAAGTTTTTATTAATGTTGACGGCAATATTTTTTATTTTTACTATTGTCTATGTTTGAGAAATCATAACGACCGTAGACATCAATCAATTACAAACGATATTGAACCTCAACAAGCGTACAAATAGAGCTTAAATCAGCTATGGTGTGCTGGTACCGTATGGTACCACCTGGACTTGAAGGCAATAATCGTTTACTGGTACCATCTGGTACCACCCGGAACTGAGAGGAATAAAACTAAAAATTAATAAATATTTTATAAGAAATATGTCCCACTTGGTTATCAAATGGGTGAAAGTCGATGTTCCACGTCTCCCCTACTAATTCTTACGTAATAAATATTAAACAGGGGGGAGTGTGTCAGCCGATTCCTATTTTTTTCTTACGAAAGGGGGAGGGGTATTTTAGCTATCCAAACCCTAAAAACTCGTTCGTAAATTTGTCTGTTTTAACAATACTAATGGTAAAGACAGACAGGCACATTAAACTTATAACACTTCCATAACATACTATTCGTTCTCTTCGGGCGTTAGAAAACAATGCAGTTTATTGTCACATTTTAAACTATGATGGATGGATATTTTAGTTGCAGATACTTTAATATTATCACAATGATAACTTTAATTTCAATAATTGTGTGTTTTAAAAATGATATGAATTCAGCCCATGAGTTGACTTAGCGCTTATCTAAAATGGTGCTTCCTGTTAGTTCAGTAGTCCGGCGGTAGGGGTAGGGGCGGCGTAGGTACGGCACTGGTCTTGCTTGACCCATGCTATTCTTCCCTCAGACCCATTCTTAAGGTGGTTTCACAGTCACGCGCTTGCAAATGTGCTAGCGTGGTAGTTGCTTTTATATTTGAATAATGAAAAATTGAGTTCTGTTTTCATGGAATGTATATTTGAATATGTTAAATTGTACAGAACAGTCAATAAGACGGAGCAACTCAGGAAACGATGGAGATTTTGAGTAATCTCACGTTGACAAGTTTGGAAATTTTAACTGGCCGGCCAGGAATGGCACCAAAATTTTTCCACTGGGTATGTTGAAACGTTGCGTTTACCGCAATAAACCAAAACCTTTCAAGCTGTCAAACACTTCAAAATGTCGTAATACGAGCCCAATTTGCATCATCTTGGAATGTGGTAATTTGAGCGATATCATTTTTTGACCTAATGTTTTCAATTTTACATTTTCAAATAACCATTTCATGGAAACAAAACTCATTTCTTTTTCATTTCTAACCTTATGATCCTTCAAAATATGACATAACTTCTACGCGCCCCATAATTACACTGTTGAATCACACCGAGCGCTGCTAATTAAACACACTTATTAACTTGTGTTCTTTAGTTCCATGTTATTTGATGTGCAGGAAACGCCCTAGCAGCAGACAGCGTGTACGTGCGCCTAGAAGTGAAGCATATCCAGCTAATGTCGCTGGGCTGGCTGCACGCGGCGCGCCTGCCGCCCGCCGCCGCGGCCGCGCGCGCGCTGCAGCTGCTGGCAGACACGCGCGCCTTCCACACGCACCACTCTAAGGACGTGAGTGTATTGTATATAGCGGGCATGGTACATGGTCACACTCTAGCAGACAGTGTAGCGCTGCAGCTGCTGGCCGACACGCGCGCCTTCCACACGCACCACTCTAAGGACGTGAGTGTATTGTATATAGCGGGCATGGTACATGGTCACACTCTAGCAGACAGTGTAGCGCTGCAGCTGCTGGCCGACACGCGCGCCTTCCACACGCACCACTCTAAGGACGTGAGTGTATTGTATATAGCGGGCATGGTACATGGTCACACTCTAGCAGACAGTGTAGCGCTGCAGCTGCTGGCCGACACGCGCGCCTTCCACACGCACCACTCTAAGGACGTGAGTGTATTGTATATAGCGGGCATGGTACATGGTCACACTCTAGCAGACAGTGTAGCGCTGCAGCTGCTGGCACACACGCGCGCCTTCCACACGCACCACTCTAAGGACGTGAGTGTATTGTATATAGCGGGCATGGTACATGGTCACACTCTAGCAGACAGTGTAGCGCTGCAGCTGCTGGCCGACACGCGCGCCTTCCACACGCACCACTCTAAGGACGTGAGTGTATTGTATATAGCGGGCATGGTACATGGTCACACTCTAGCAGACAGTGTAGCGCTGCAGCTGCTGGCCGACACGCGCGCCTTCCACACGCACCACTCTAAGGACGTGAGTGTATTGTATATAGCGGGCATGGTACATGGTCACACTCTAGCAGACAGTGTAGCGCTGCAGCTGCTGGCCGACACGCGCGCCTTCCACACGCACCACTCTAAGGACGTGAGTGTATTGTATATAGCGGGCATGGTACATGGTCACACTCTAGCAGACAGTGTAGCGCTGCAGCTGCTGGCCGACACGCGCGCCTTCCACACGCACCACTCTAAGGACGTGAGTGTATTGTATATAGCGGGCATGGTACATGGTCACACTCTAGCAGACAGTGTAGCGCTGCAGCTGCTGGCCGACACGCGCGCCTTCCACACGCACCACTCTAAGGACGTGAGTGTATTGTATATAGCGGGCATGGTACATGGTCACACTCTAGCAGACAGTGTAGCGCTGCAGCTGCTGGCCGACACGCGCGCCTTCCACACGCACCACTCTAAGGACGTGAGTGTATTGTATATAGCGGGCATGGTACATGGTCACACTCTAGCAGACAGTGTAGCGCTGCAGCTGCTGGCAGACACGCGCGCCTTCCACACGCACCACTCCAAGGACGTGAGTGTATTGTATATAGCGGGCATGGTACATGGTCACACTCTAGCAGACAGTGTAGCGCTGCAGCTGCTGGCAGACACGCGCGCCTTCCACACGCACCACTCTAAGGACGTGAGTGTATTGTATATAGCGGGCATGGTACATGGTCACACTCTAGCAGACAGTGTAGCGCTGCAGCTGCTGGTAGACACGCGCGCCTTCCACACGCACCACTCTAAGGACGTGAGTGTATTGTATATAGCGGGCATGGTACATGGTCACACTCTAGCAGACAGTGTAGCGCTGCAGCTGCTGGCAGACACGCGCGCCTTCCACACGCACCACTCTAAGGACGTGAGTGTATTGTATATAGCGGGCATGGTACATGGTCACACTCTAGCAGACAGTGTAGCGCTGCAGCTGCTGGCAGACACGCGCGCCTTCCACACGCACCACTCCAAGGACGTGAGTGTATTGTATATAGCGGGCATGGTACATGGTCACACTCTAGCAGACAGTGTAGCGCTGCAGCTGCTGGCAGACACGCGCGCCTTCCACACGCACCACTCTAAGGACGTGAGTGTATTGTATATAGCGGGCATGGTACATGGTCACACTCTAGCAGACAGTGTAGCGCTGCAGCTGCTGGTAGACACGCGCGCCTTCCACACGCACCACTCTAAGGACGTGAGTGTATTGTATATAGCGGGCATGGTACATGGTCACACTCTAGCAGACAGTGTAGCGCTGCAGCTGCTGGCAGACACGCGCGCCTTCCACACGCACCACTCTAAGGACGTGAGTGTATTGTATATAGCGGGCATGGTACATGGTCACACTCTAGCAGACAGTGTAGCGCTGCAGCTGCTGGTAGACACGCGCGCCTTCCACACGCACCACTCTAAGGACGTGAGTGTATTGTATATAGCGGGTTGTCACTTCACTGCAATTTTCTTAAATCTATACTAATGTTATAAAGCTGAATAGTTTGTTTGTTTGAACACGGTAATCTTAGGAACTACGGGTCCGAATTGAGTTCCCATTTATCGAGTAAGGCTATATAACATCACGCTACGACTAATAGGAGCGGAGCAGAAATGAAAAATGTTGCAAAAACGGGGAAAATTGACGTTGCGCGGGTCAGCTAGTTAAATATAAATTAACAACCATATTTCGCTCTTCCGTGTTATGATTCCAAATTTCTAACAGTTTATGTTGAATATAGCAACTACGGAAGAACGGCCAGAATATTAATTTATTAATATTTTACTTTGAACTTTTTCTTTTTTTCTTTTTTTAAAAAAAAAAAAAAAAACTTTAAGTGCTTTTAACAGCATTGAGAATAAAGTAACTCGCAAAACTTTTTTTTTTGGAGACAGTTGCGTGAAAATAACACTATATTATAGGAACAATAATTAGCTAAATATAATTCAATGTTTTGTTCTCCCTCTTCTGGCCTGACCTGATCTCCAATCAATCTCCAATTTCTGTATTATATGTATATTTATAATAGTATATATTTGTGTATATTCTACTTCATTTACTTTTAATTTTATGAACTAGCATTCTTGTTACGTATCTGCACCTACATTGGCAGAGAATGTGTTTAACATTAAGTCCGCCTTTGTACACGATAAGCAATTAAGTTTATTGTGGGTAGGTGTAGGAAAAGTAGACACATTAGTGCTATTTAAATATTTAATTTAAATTAAACTATAACATTTTTTCTTGCTTTTGCATAATTTCCATACCTAGTTTAACTCAATAACTCAGGTACTTACGTTGGCATAGCCTTTCATGCAGTTTCACTAGACACGCCCTATACCACCTACCAGCACACCACTTATTTAATCATGTCACAACTGAATGAAATCAGGACAACACAAAAAACACTTGAAGAGACCTTCAATCGGCGGATGACCGAACTTGAAGCACAGTTGAACAGTGGAGCATCTTCCCGGGATACCGTCGCTAAAGTTGCTGAGGAGTTCCGCACTTTCCGAGAACTAATGTTTGACATGCTTGCTTTGCTTCGCACTCAAGTAAACGAATGTCTCAGAATTGTTGATGACATGGAGACCAGATCGCGACGCAAAGCACTGCTGTTCATTGGAGTCGCTGAGCCAGAAAAAGAAGATTGCGCCGCAACTATCCTAGACCTTATTCAGCACAAAATCAGTGTGAAAGATATTACACAGTGTGATTTAAAGGTTTGTCATCGAATTGGTGCACAGAGTCGAGATTGGCCACGGCCTATACTCGTGCGATTTGCCAGTACAGCTCTGAGATCCACTGTTTGGAGAGCTAAGTCTGCATTGAAGGGCTCGTCAATTTCGATTCGGGAATTCCTAACTAAAGCCCGACAGGCTGTCTTCAGTCGGGCTCGACAACACTTTGGGATGAGGGTTGTTTGAACACTGGACGCCACTATCACCATCAAAGCGCCCGACAACAGCCGTCACAAGTTGTCATCGATGGACGAGCTGAATCTTTTGATGGAGAAGCATCCTCTGACTGCAGCGAAGCCTGCAACGCGGGCTGGCGCTGGTGATGCAGGGTTGAAGCAGACTTCATCTCGAAAATAACTCGTTTGTGTGAACTGTGCCGTGTTACTGTTTTGTTTAACTTTTTTCTTCGCATATTGACGAGTTTGAGTGCATACGGTTGGTACCTTCTACTGACTTGGTGACTACCTTGTTTTCTTTGATTTTATACTTGAATTTATCACGTAGATTTATTTTTAACCTTAATTGCAACACCCTCATTTTGGTTTTTATTTTATTTTGTAAATTAATGTTTGACAGTAGAGTAATTTGACACTTGTCATTTTTAATGTCAGTCCAACCGGTTGCGTTCAGAAATTTGCATTTGTAGTTTGATAAGTTTAGTTTAATTGTTGTCTATGTTATTTTCATTATTTTTAATTGTGTAAATTTAAGTGTTAGTGTCAGCTGGCGGGTGGTGCAGAAGGGTAAACGCCTTGCCACAAGTACATGCATATTCTTTATTAATATTTATTTATCATTATTTTATATTTTATTTATTTTTATTTAGTTTATATTATAGTTTATTTAAATCATTATTATGTCCGATAATGAATCGTTCCAATCAGCTAACGATTCCGTCGATTATTCATCGAGCGATTATAGCTTCAGCTCCATCACGTGTACACTTGGTGACCATTTGCGAGAAACGTTTAATGAACAACAGAAATGTTTTTTTAATGTCTGTCACATTAACGCGCAAAGTATCCCCAGCTATTACAGCGACTTAGTTGAGGCGTTCGCTGATTCTAACATACATGCCATTTTGATTTCGGAGACATGGCTCAAACCTCACCTTCTTTCTACCTCCTATGCTCTCCCTGGCTTTATTCTCATCAGGAATGATCGAATAGATAGGAGAGGGGGTGGAGTAGCTATTTATCTGCGTAGCAATTTTTCCTATAAAATATTGTCTTTTCCTAATTCCAGCAATTTCACTTTGGCGGAATTTCTTTTCCTTGAGGTTTGTTTCAAAGGGGCTAAAGTCATTCTAGGGGTGGTTTACTGTCCCCCCGCTGTAGATTACTTCTCCAGTCTTGAATCAATTCTGGAATCTATAGGGTCCGAGTATACTCACCATATCATCATGGGCGATTTTAATACTGATCTCCTGTCACATAACTCGTTTCGTTCACGCAAGTTACTCCAGATCATCGAGTCTACCAGCTTTCATGTCTTGCCACTACAAGCCACTCACCATAACTTGGATGGTATGGATACTTGGTTAGATATAATTATTACCTCGGCTCCTTCTCTAGTCCGTCGTCATGGACAAAGTTTAGCCCCTGGTTTCTCTCACCATGATTTAATTTTTCTTTCGTACTCGCTTAAACCACCTAAACTTTGTCCTAAGATTTTAAACGTTCGTTGCTTTGGCCGGATAAATAAGGGCAAACTTCAGGAGGATGCCTCAAATTTGGATTGGGATCCTGTATTCGACGCTCCTACGATTGATATGAAGGTCAATATTTTTAGTAGAATGGTAGTGGGGCTGTACGACATTCATGCTCCATTCAGAAAAATTAAAATCAAACGTCCTCCGGCTCCTTGGATGACTAATGGCATAAGGATGGCTATGCGGCGCAGAGATCGGGCATTTCGTAAATTTAGAAAGGATCGTGATGACGTCAATTGGGCCCTTTATAAATCTGCAAGGAATCGGTGTAACCAGATGATTCGCAACGCTAAACGCCGACATGTTCTTAGCAATTTAGATTCTTCTTCCCCCAAAAATATCTGGCGGTTCTTAGGGACTCTTGGAATCGGTAAACAGGGGCGTAATGATCCTCAGATGACGGTTGGTATAGATGACATCAATGCTCATTTCACCTCCACTGCACCTATTGATCATCTAACCAAGCGTCGTACTTGCGAGTACCTAGCCGATCTTCCACGCCCCAACATCGATTTCTTTAATTTCTCTCCAATCACACCGGGCGAGATCAAAAATATCATTTCTGCTATAAAATCCAATGCTGTTGGGCATGACGGTATTAGCCGCACAGACTGGTAAAATAATGAAAAACCTGGTCAAAATTCAAATTTCTTGAAATGGTCTATTGTACTTCAAACTGAATCCCATAAAAGGTAGATAATCCACGCGTCACTCCGCAAAATCTCTACCTGCTGTCGAGTTCCCGTCCTTCACACGGTCAGTCGGAACCTAGCGCTTGTTGACAACACTCGTCTCTGTTCGCGACAACTCTAAAAAATCGTTATATCTCGGTGCCCTAATTTATGTGCAAAGTGATTCAAGATAAAAAAAGTGTTATGGATTCTATCAGTCAAGGTATGTACTATATTCTATGATTCGTTTTATATGTTTAAGAAAGTTTTTTTAAGTCCTACTTTGCAGTATACGGTTTACTAATGTTTGTCATAATTTAAAATGCCATAATTTCACATGCCATACCGGTATTTGCCATAATTTCATTAGAAATAACGCTTCAGTTGCCATAATCGTGAAATGACATAAAATGACTTTCACTAATTCCATTGGTCATAATCGATCAAGTGTCATAATAATTTAAATCCATAAATGTATTTGCTATAATTTTCGTTTTCAATAATACCATTTTCCATAACTTTTATTTACCATCCAACTTAAATTTAAAATAATGTTACTTTCAGAATTTTTTTTTTTATTACTTATCTATACTTGAATTATGTTGATTAATAAATGATTATACGACACAGATTTTTTATTTACAATTAAACCTGAAACTAAACCTCATATGGCGCCTACTTACTAAACTCGACGGAGCCCCGCTTCGCGGGGCTCCTACTTTTGGGTGGTTTAAAAAAAAAACCTAACACGAAGACTAAGGCGGGAGCTCCGCTTCGCTTCGCTCCCGCCTTAGTCTTCTAACCTAACCTATCCGAGTCGGATTGCTCTGAGTCGGGGTGTTAAAGATAATTAATTTCGACCTAACAATATTATGTATTATTTTCATAATTATATCAAATTTTGATTATGTCAAGAGTCGATTATGAGACGTGTTACTTATGGAAACTAATTATTATGATATATGTTGCTATGGAAAGTCATTTTATGGCAAATAAAAGTTATTACTGTTGAGTTGTTAAGGCAAACGTTATTAGTATAAATGATAATAGTGCAAGTAAATATTATGATCGGGGACGATTATGGCAAACAATATTAGTGCAAATTAATTTATGGCAAACGAGAGAATACCGCAGTATACCAACATACCTAAAAATATTGAAATTTTCTTTTATTTTTGTTAAAAATCGTATTTTTAAATATGTGCAACACGTCGCAACAGCTGTATAGTAATATTTCAATAAACTAGAGGATACGTGTAATTATACTAAGTAGCAAAAACATTCACATATATTCACATAAAAGATAATTTGAACTCTGAAAATTGTCTCTTTACGTACGATTTTCTCACGATTATTTTTATTGTTACGGACTCTCTACACTGTGTCTTTTCTATGACTAGAAAACAGCTTCATGAGTTAGTTAGAGCTAGTCCGCAGCGATTGCTTGACGGAAAGCTTCAGGATTTGGACAAGAAGTTAGTGGAAGTGACAAAGTGCCCCGCTGAGTAAATTGACGAACTGTTCAAAACAATTAAATCATTTAAAGTGAGTTATAAACGAAAGTGGTTAGCGTGCAACAGTACGGAGACTCGTTTCTTTGAAAAAAACGAAGAATGGCTCAACGGTGACGTCACTTTACCTGCTGGGTCAATTCCAGGAAGTTCCGGGGCAGGTCGTCCATCTAAAGAATTCGGAGAATTAAGTGAACGGTCAAAGCGTCGTAAAACAATGGCACTTAGACAAAACGTGTCAGTGGAGACACTCACTTATGCGGCACAAATGAGTCAAAGAGCTGCAGGTAACAACGATGTTGCCTCTGTGATTCAAGAAGTGACTAAAAGCCCTACCCGAGCAACGAAGTTTCGCGCAGCAGCTGCTATTGGTAGTAAAACTACTACTACCAAGAAACATACGCCTGAAGACGCGTTAATGATTTTCGTGGAAGCAGACATGACCTTAAGCCAATACGAAATTATACACCAGGCAAATAAAGACGTATATCCTTGTTATACGTATGTCCAGAGGGCAAAACAGAATTGTTATCCACCGAAAAACGTCAATGAGATGGTAGCAGAGGTGATTCTACAAGACCTGCTTGATCACACAGCTTCGCGGCTCTGCAAATATTTAGAACCGGTTCTCAAACGACTAGAGCCAAACGCTGAGTTTGTACTGATTTATAAATGGGGATGCGATGGGTCTACGCAAAATCAGTACAAGCAAAAATTCGAGGAAGATGGTAATAGTGATGCAAACATATTTATGAGTTCAATGGTACCACTTCGGCTCACATACGGCACTAAAGTCATATGGCAGAATCCTCAACCATCCTCACCAAGATTCTGCCGGCCTATTAGGTTTCGTTATGTCAAAGAAGACAAAGACATTACTAACGAAGAAATCGATTATATTGAGAACCAAGTAAAATTTCTTCAGCCTACAGTTGTTAATGAAAATATTCAAGTTAAGCACGCGTTACTCCCAACAATGATTGACGGAAAAGTGTGTAACGCGGCCACTAACACAACTTCAACTCAGCGCTGCTATATATGCGGTAAAACCTCTAAAGATTTTAACAATCTGAATACACGCATGCAGCACGAAAATCCAGACACTTTCAAATTCGGATTGTCAATTTTACACGCACGAATCCGTTTCTTCGAATTTTTATTACATTTGTCTTATAAAATAAGGGCAGGTGTAAATAAAGCACGGATATCTAAAAAAGAAGACAAGGTAAAATACAAGCAGCAAAGACAAGTATACAAAAAGAATTCCGGGAAAAAATGGGTTTGCTCGTAGACATTCCAAAAGCTGGCTACGGAAACACGAATGACGGAAATACTTCTCGCAAATTCTTTTCCGATCCAGAAAATGCAGCATCTATCACGGGTATTGATGAAGACCTTATAAAAAAATTTTGAATAATATTAGAAGTCATATCATCAGGATTTAAAATAGATTTGGACAAATTTTCTACCTACACAATGGATGTGGCGCATTGTTATATTAGCTTGTACGGTTGGCAACCAATGAGTCCTACTGTACATAAAATATTGATACACTCTTCAAATGTAATATCTCACGCGCTTCTGCCTATTGGTCAATTGTCAGAGGAGGCTGCGGAGGCCCGCAACAAGCACTTTCGGCTATACAGGGAAAGTTTCTCTAGAAAGTTTTCTAGAAAAGCCTGCAATGAAGATGTGCTGAACCGGCTTCTTCTGACATCAGACCCTTACATAAGTAGCCTACAAAGCGAAAAGAAAAGGGCTAAAAATAGACAGGCTTTCTCTAAAGAAGCATTGGAGTTCTTCATAGTAGAAGATGACACAATAAGTTAAATGTAATTTTTATATGTAAAATTTAGTTGGTTTTTATTCTGTAAATCTAGTATAAGAAATTATAGCCTTAATGTATTTCAACGTATATTTTATTCTTTGTTAGCACAATACATATTTTTTCCTTGTAATTGTATTTTTTATTTTTCTCCTTTATCAAATATCTTCAAAAATTATATATTTTTATGGGAAATATCATTTTACGTCATGGGTTTCCTATCTGATAAAGAAAAAATAAGAAAATAATTTTGACCAGGTTTTTCATTACTTTACCAGTCTGTGGCGTCGCATGTTAATTCCTATCCTTGACTTTCTTCTCCCTGCTCTATCTCATATCATTAACTTCTCTCTTGATTCTGGGACTTACCCATCTTCTTGGCGCCTTGCCTTTGTTATTCCTCTACCTAAAATTTCAAATCCAACTCTTCCTAACCACTTCCGACCTATCTCTATTCTTCCTTTTCTATCTAAAGTATTAGAGTCCAGTATTTATAGGCAAATTACTCAATTTGTGAATCGTAACAACTTGTTGAGCCATTTTCAATCCGGCTTCAGAGCTGGACATAGCACCAGTTCTGCTCTTCTTAAAGTGACTGGGGATATCAGGGCAGGCATGGAACAGACCAAAGTTACAGTTTTAGCTTTAGTGGATTTCTCGAATGCCTTCAATACCGTTTGCTACGATATCTTACTCTCTATTCTTTCTCATTTGATGTTCTCGTCTAATGCTCTAGCCTGGTTCTCGTCCTATCTTCGGGGGCGCCAGCAGTCTGTGCGTGTGAATGATTCTATGTCAAGGTGGCGTGTTCTCGACGCTGGTGTTCCTCAAGGCGGCATCCTTTCTCCATTACTATTTTCTATTTTTATTGATTTTATCACTAAGGTTCTTCAGTGTGCGTTCCATCTTTACGCCGATGACTTGCAGTTGTATGCCCAAGCCAGTGTGAACGATTTGTCCGAGGCCATCACAAAGATAAATGCTGATCTTGATGCAATCAAGTCTTGGTCTGACAGATTCGGCTTGACAGTGAACCCATCTAAGTGTCAGGCTATTGTGGTAGGGAGTCAACGGATATTAAGCCGATTTAACCTCGACACATTGCCACCAATTATTTTTAACGGGTCTACTATTCCTTTTAATTCATCGGTCAGGGACCTCGGTATTTTAATTGACACTAACCTCAACTGGCAAGCTCAGGTTACTAGCGTGAGTCAAAGGGTGGTTGGTACCCTGCGGAGTCTATACCGCCTGAAAAACTTTCTACCTTACAAAACCAAATTAATGCTCATCCAGACTTTGATATTTCCACTGATTGATTATGGTGATGTATGCTATCATGACCTAAATGCAGACCTCCTCAATAAATACGATCGACTTCTAAATAATTGCATTCGATTTATTTTCAATCTGTAAGTTTGACCATGTGTCTTCTTATCGTTCTGAACTGAAATGGCTTCCTATTCGTCAGCGCCGTAGTTTGCGCGTTCTCACTACTCTCTATTCTATTCTTAATTCTCCTACTAGCCCCTCTTACTTATCTTCTAATTTTCAATACTTGTGCTCCAGCCATGGTAGAGAACTTCGTTCTTCCAACAATATGCTTCTTTTATGTCCTGCTCATTCTTCTGGATTCGTCGGATCCTCCTTCCTTGTACAGTCTGTTCTACTCTGGAATGCATTGCCCCCCGAAATCAGAATGGCTTCTAATCGCTTTAATTTCAAGCTGAAAGTTCGTACACTGTTACTCGATGGTTTAGCTGAATGTCAACGTTAGCCACATAAACTGTTACGTATGTCTGTATGTTATGAATTTAAGTATATGTTTATTTGTATGTATGTAATCTATTTTAGTTGGTATATGTATTTTGTATGTAAGTAATGTATTTGAGTATAGTTATGTATATTTGTATGTATGTTATGTTTTTAAGTATACGTATGTGTGTATATATATATTTTTTATTCTATTGTATTCATCTGAAATAACTAGCATTAGCTGTCAACTATCTGCACCTATATAATTTTATGTTACATCACCCAAAGGTTGGCTGGTAGAGAATGCTTTCAGCATTAAGTCCGCCTTTGTACAATATCTTTGTGCATAAAGTTAATAAATAAATAAATAAAATAATAATAAAATAAATAAATGACTCTGTCTTTCTAATATTACTTGTGGATTCTCATTTGTATTTAGGACATAAAGTTGTGAAGCAGTTTCTTCTTATTATTTTTATGCTGATGGCAATCTAGACAATTTATCTGATGATGACAGCTCAGTTGACCGCCATTTTTACAACTCTCATTTTATCCTTCACAGAGTGTAGAGCACCTAACGTACGCATACAAGTACGGAACATTCGAGAAGCTGGTCGAGCTCGGTGGTTGGGGCGGGCGGCTGGAGGCGTGCGGCTGGGCGGCGCTCGCGGCGCGGGACAAGGCGCTGTTGTCACTACTGGCCGGCCCGCCCGCGCCCTTGCATCAGCCTTCTAGACTGCCTGCCAACCCTACGTGAGTATAACACCTAAGGAACATTCTAGATGCTAGTGGAACTATGTGGTCGAAGCGTGCGGCTATGTCTATGGGCACCGGTAGTCATAGTAGCCGTAGTAGGAGAAACAGGGACATTAGGAACCGTAGCTGTCATAGTAGTAGTCAGGTAGCCGCTTGTTTGTTTACTTGCTATCATATAAAAAACACTCAAACTTTGAACAACAATTTATCGATCATTTCTGACGCAGCAATAATTCCACTATACCACCTAGACTGTATTGTTTAAATATACCATAATAACATCAAGAAATATATAAAAAAAACAATCTATTTATGTTTCACATTTTCTGTCTGGTGATTTTGATATAGTCCTGAAATGTCAAACTTTGAAATAGTTACAGGAAAGCTGGATTTTTACATCGTACCCTTCAGTACGGTAGTACTATAACTTATTCTGTGCTATTAGCAATAATTTTCCGAAAAACCGTTTTTATGAACTTTGACCCGTAAAAACTTTTTTTGCGGCACTCGGATCGATAGGGACTTTTGGGATTTTGTGTAGAACTACAAAAGGAAGGTTTATGCAAAAATCCAGCTTTCCTCTAATTATTTAAAAGTTTGACATTTCAGGACTAGGTATATATGTTGGTGATATTTAACTATGTGCCGGCCATAAGTAAATGAAATAACCCCAAAATATCTAATTATAGAGACAACCGCGACCTAAACGTCATCGTCAACTTTGAACCACCGCAATTCAACGACGACCAACTAAAGAGCCGAACATTCGCCCAAGAAATGTCCTACCTTCGTCTGAAAGACGCCCTAGTATCGTCCATAGCACTTTGCATAGAACTGGCCGACAATAGAACTGTGGAGGAGAAACAGGGACATTATGAACAGTTAAATGTGTGTGTGGATGCCTTTAGCGAAGCAATGGAGAAGTGTAAACAGATGTATGGGGAGAAAGAACGGATTTGTATAGCTGCGCCGTTCCCGAGTAGGATTATTGGTGAGTATATAACACTCAGATTTAACATTCGCCATCCTATATTAAAGCCATAATGGAATGAAATTAGCTTAGCAACCATTTTCAAGAGTAATAAAGGTTGCATCGTTTCTAAGCAACATTGTTGTTATTAAAGATTTCACATCCATTTTAGCTTTAGTATAAAGCGAGTACTATTTTTTAGTTTTTAGCACTGATCCTTGACACCTCCCAGTATTCGGTATGAGGGAGGTTTGTGGGTTCAAACCGAAACTGTTTATTGCCGGTTTTATAGTAACGTCTTGCCCTTTTTTATACCTGGACAAAACAAAGAAATCCGGGTACACCTTTGGTCCAAGATGGTAGTTGAAATTGAAAACCCTTTCGTTCTTTTTAAAATGTTATATTTTAATACTACATTTTTTTTTTATTCATATACAAAGGTTTGAGACACTAAACAATTGGTACACTTTATATCTGAAGGAGCTCCACACCATAGCTCAAATGACAGAGCCGATGCATGCCTTATATGTAGGTACAGTAGTCTCAATGTAAGTTGGCCGAATAGAAGTTAAGTTCATAACACTTTTGCGCATGTCATAGAGATGTGACTCTAAAATTACTTAAGAAAACTATAAATTATGTTAAAATCTATTTATAATATTAATTCAACAATATAAAAAAATACTATTTATACGAGTTCATAAGTTTAAATTTAAAACAGTTACAATAAATACTAATGAAGGTTTAAAACACAATTTCTTTAGGAAAATAATCACAAAAAATATGAGTTAGTAATACTAATTATAACAATGTAATGCGTAATCGCACCTCTTATTCTCTTGGTATATTTACCGCCCCCGCACCCCGCTTCCTGTCACCATTTGTGTCACAAAAATGCATCTGCGCAACCACTTGTCACCAACTTCAAACCAGCCAACTTACATTAGGACAACTGTATAAGGAGAAACAAGTGGAGTGAACATTTTCTTGTGTATCTTCATAATAAGTATATTTCTTTCCCGTTGTGTCATAGAAAGAATGTTTTTGTCTCAGCCCCTCCTATTATTTTTAAATAAAAATATTTTGACTTCGAATTGGAGGTACACATAACATAATCTCCATTTAGATATACCTTGATGTCTGTCCTATACTCTGACGACTTTATCTTTACATTCCAGCATTTGTAAATTCCCCTGTCCCTTACCGGGAGCTGTACTCCACTACTCTCCGCTTGGCGGGTGAGCTGGCGCTTTGTCGCACATCGGCCGCGCACGATAAGTGTACAGCGGCAACTCGTCTACTGCCTAAAGCGCAAGAACTGTTGGCTGATGGGCTGAAGATAGTGGGGGATGCGGGGTGGGGAATGCGAGACTGTCTGGAACATCTGTCTAATTATCTAGAGGTGAGTCGTTTAATACATAATGTTACTTGTGCACCGAAAGCGAAAAGGAACAGACCTTTTCTAATATAACCAATGAACATTTGAACAAGAACAGTTTCAGTCTATTATGAAAATATATATACGACGTTTCGACCGTATTTTTATACGGTCGAAACGTCGGGCAATAAACAAGGTATTTTACCTTAAATTATTCACGCGATTAAGACCCGAATATCTTTATATATATATATATATTTCTTGTGTGCGTGTGTATGTCACTGAACTCCTCCTAGACGGCTGGACCGATTTTGATGATTTTTTTTGTGTGAGTGCAAGGGAATTCGAGGATGGTTTAGATTCACAATTGAACCCGATTTACAAAAAAAAAAGAGTCGAGGCGAAGTTCGCCGGGACAGCTAGTATATATGTATTTTCATAATGTGTACAAATCGCGAAAGTTTATCAACAGTTTCAGTCTAAGACATGTTACGAAAAAGTATGGTCAAATTCAAGTGTTGTGTATTACATAATTTTTAAAATCTAAGTGTCCTAATCATGTACTACCAACTGATAAAATTTGACCATACCTTATCATGTACTACCAACCAATAAAATTTGACAATACCTTATCATGTACTACCGACCAATAAAATTTGACAATACCTTATCATGTACTACCGACCAATAAAATTTGACCATACCTTATCATGTACTACCAACCAATAAAATTTGACAATACCTTATCATGTACTACCGACCAATAAAATTTGACAATACCTTATCATGTACTATCAACTGATAAAATTTGACCATACCTTATCATGTACTACCAACCAATAAAATTTGACAATACCTTATCATGTACTACCAACCAATAAAATTTGACAATACCTTATCATGTACTACCAACCAATAAAATTTGACCATACCTTATCATGTACTACCAACCAATAAAATTTGACAATACCTTATCATGTACTACCGACCAATAAAATTTGACAATACCTTATCATGTACTACCAACCAATAAAATTTGACAATACCTTATCATGTACTACCAACCAATAAAATTTGACCATACCTTATCATGTACTACCAACCAATAAAATTTGACAATACCTTATCATGTACTACCAACCAATAAAATTTGACCATACCTTATCATGTACTACCAACCAATAAAATTTGACAATACCTTATCATGTACTACCGACCAATAAAATTTGACAATACCTTATCATGTACTATCAACTGATAAAATTTGACAATACCTTATCATGTACTACCGACCAATAAAATTTGACCATACCTTATCATGTACTACCAACCAATAAAATTTGACAATACCTTATCATGTACTACCGACCAATAAAATTTGACAATACCTTATCATGTACTACCAACCAATAAAATTTGACCATACCTTATCATGTACTACCAACCAATAAAATTTGACAATACCTTATCATGTACTACCGACCAATAAAATTTGACAATACCTTATCATGTACTATCAACTGATAAAATTTGACAATACCTTATCATGTACTACCGACCAATAAAATTTGACAATACCTTATCATGTACTACCAACCAATAAAATTTGACAATACCTTATCATGTACTACCAACCAATAAAATTTGACAATACCTTATCATGTACTACCGACCAATAAAATTTGACAATACCTTATCATGTACTACCGACCAATAAAATTTGACAATACCTTATCATGTACTACCAACCAATAAAATTTGACAATACCTTATCATGTACTACCGACCAATAAAATTTGACAATACCTTATCATGTACTATCAACTGATAAAATTTGACCATGCCTTATCATGTACTACCAACTGATAAAATTTGACGATAGGTACCTTTCCGTTATACATTGTGTAAAGTTTTCTAAACTGCTGCTCGTAAAATTTCTGTTAATTAGACCACCATGTAAGAAAAAAAAAACATGTACTCTCGTTTTCCTCCTCTTGTATGTTCGCACGATGTCACGTAAAAAAAATCAAAATTCTTTATTCACTTAGGGTGCAAAACAACACTTGTGATACGTCGAGATTCTGCATGTACATGTAATGTCAAGTTCGCAAACAATACGTATTTTTTTTATTATTTTCAGTTCATAGGCATCATAACATTCTTATTGGGAGTGTGCAACGAGGTGACAGCACCCGCCAACACGAAGAAATCCAAGAAAAAAATGAACCAATCGCCTGACGAGCTCAAAACATCTGAACTACTCAACAATCTCAATCAGACTGTTCAAAGTTCTATTACTTACCTCGAAACTGTTGTTGACGAATGGCCAAAGTATGAACTCACAGATTTAGAACAAAAACTATCCGCATTATCGCTAGATGAAAAGTACCAAAGCCCTGTAGAAAATAAACTGAAAACCGGTCGTGAAGACATGCTCAATGACGTCAGAAACATATTAAAAAGAAAATCGAAATACTTGAAAACGTTGCTACAATGATGCCTTTGAGCTCGGTGCTTGTAACATAATTAAGCATTGTTTTTATAATAAATATACATATCTTGTACATAGTTTTGTCTTTGCTGTTCGCGTTGGCTAAGTTTGTTCTCATGGACGACGTATGGACTGTTGTGGACGAATGTTATGCAAATGTTTTTTTTTGTGACGTTTGAATGACATCCGCACATATTCGAAGCTTCAAGCTTCAGGTTTTTATTGACCTATCTCAATAATTTTAAAATGAATTTTAGTCATTTGTAGATAATGAAAACGTCCCTATTTCGCCAGAAAATATTCACTAACATTAATCTGTTAATTAATGCTATTAAAGTTATCGAATAGAATTACAGAATTGCCTTATAGTTATTCGAATAAATCGAGTTAAGACATACGAAATAGCATAAATTTATGAAGACAATAGTCATTTAGAATGAATTAAGTTTATTGTACACTCGGCTTGATTAAACCGCCTTTACCAGTAGTTTGACTAACATTAGCTATATATATATATATATATTACCTTTGTAGTTATCTACAAGGTAAATTGTCAATTTTGTACTCAACGCAGAGTAGCCAATTGTAAGGATTAATTATGAAATATTCACTGTATGCGATATTATTAGCTCAGTCGCGAGTAATGCTACTCAAATAATATGCTAGTCACTGTGAGCTGTATAGCATAATGAAGTATTTGGCAATATAATTTAGAATCTATACATAGCAAGTACACAAATACACATTTGTTAGAAGGTCAAGTAGTAATTCTTCAACAATAAAAAAATCATACAAGTTTTCTTCATAGAATTTTTTGTCACAAAATCCTATATGTATAACCTTATTCTTTGTTCCAAATATTGTTTGGTTTGTGGCATTTTTGTGATGTAATTAATGTTTATATGACGAAAGTAGAGGGAAAGATGTGAATGCATTTAATATAAACTAATTTACCCACTGCCGCTAGAATTACATATTTTTAACATGACTATGACACCGTACACATATAAGTTGATCTCTGACTATATATAAAGAAGAAAGATGCCTTTTTCCAGCAGCTTTAGACTATAGGGGTACCCTGGTGGGGTGGTTAGGGATTCAGTTCCCCCTCCCTTCCTCAGGAACAGCTTATCGCTTGTTTCAAGTCTTATACTTGGACAGAACCCCCCCACCTATGCTTTAGACCAGGGTTTCCCAAACTGCGTGGCGCAGCCCTGGGGCTTCTAAGTATGCCGGGGCGTCGCGAAGCGATCCACATAGATTGCCTATCTGTACCAACGTGACCGACTATCCAAAGACGAGCCCCGTTTTGAAACTATGCTCAAAAAAGCAACACATTATTCTAATTAGTAGCCAGCCAATATCTCTTTTTTATTTTATAGAATATTAATTTAGAGAAGAGCTCTAAATATTCAGTAAATGATATATTATTCACTTATTTTTTTATAACTTGTCACTAGACTAGAATTACCCACTTCTAAGTAGATTTTGGCTAAAGGGGGTCCACACTAAAATGAAAACTCAAAGGCGTCATAGTAATATTATGTTTGGGAAGCCCTGCTTTAAACCATTTTAACCGTTTTCTAAACCGTTTCAAGTTAGACATGAATATGATATAATTAATTTTCATCCAAGGCATATGTGCTCAATTTGAATTCAATAACATATTTCAGAACATTGTAAACCTTCTGCCTACAATTAGTGTGTAATTAGAATAAACGCCGTATTGTTTGTACCTAAGAGTGAATATTACGATTTTGTATTTAATTATAATTTATACAGCCCATTTGTATTTTATTTCGCTTATCAAAATCAAACGTCCAATATGAGTGTAAAATCTTGTAAAATCATCAATGATCACGCTTCAGAATAAACTACATACATGAAAATTATTAATGCTACATTTAAATAATTTTATGAAATTATTTATGTTTATCACAGGCTTTTCTATATCACAGTTACATCATACTTGCTATCAATCAATCAATCAGCCTGTATCGGTCCACTGCTGGACATAGGCCTCTCCTAACTTACGCCACTCCATCTGGCTGGGGGTCGTCCTACCTTATGTTTACCAAGTCGCGATCTCCACTCTAGGATTCGTTTGCTCCATCAGCCATCGGTCCTTCGGCAAATGTGGCCAGCTAATTACCACTTCAACCTGCGTGCTATGTCGGTATTTTTGGTTCTTTGTCGGATGACCTCGTTGCGAATTTTATCCTTCAAAGCGACTCCAAACATAGCTCGCTCCATAGCCCGCTGCGTGACTTTGAATTTGTGGACTAGCCCAATCGTAAGTGTCCACGTCTTGCTATCGCTTGGTACCAAAAACGAATTGTGAATATAGCAGCGATTCCCAAAGTGGGTTCCCTAAATGTTAAGTTAGCCCCGGTAGGGTTCCGCGAACCACCATTTAGAAATTTAAAAAAAGAAATATACTGGATTTGCCTGCGAAGGAAGGACATGGAATGTTTTTATTATAGATAGATAGATCTCTATAGATATATATCTATAATAAAAAATGCATAATTTAACTACTTATTTATCTTAAAATTAAGTACAAAAACTTCTCAAGTGTCAACCCATGTGGAATCTTGATACAAGTTTTCTATGTAGGTTGCAGTGTCTTCTATGTTTATAACATGCTCCGTGAAGGAACATAGCAGGTGTGATGTGTGATAATTAATTATATATAATTTTTTTTTTTAAAAAAAAGGTAATTTGCAATGTGGGATTCTGGTCCCACATTACTAACAATCCTGTTAACCCCTCCAGCTAAGGCTTGTGTTAGGAGTGGGTTCACGTCGATAGTATAATGCGTAGGATTCGAACTCGCGACCTCACGATTGCGAGACCGATGCCTTAGATATTACCTACCGCCGCTTCAAATCACATGCTATTTGTGAAATGTTCAATGCCTACGTTCTCACTTTATCAGTACTTTCAATCAGGCAATAAGAAAATGAAACAAAACAATCATTATTAAATATTTATTTACAACTCGAATATTGCAGCGATATGAAAACTCAGCCACTGTACAAAAATACTCGCGACAATCAAGAATTATATTTTTATATACCATAAACAGTCTGAAACGGAATGTGAAGGGACTTGGAACATTATGGACGACTTTCAATCAAATATCAAACGTCACTGTACAAACTCAAGTTGCATTTACATTGGCTCTGAAATCTAAAGCGCAAACCACACCGTGAACTGAGTCAGCTTGGCTCACTTCAGTGGCGGTTAAGGGACCTGTGTGCTTACTAGTGTTCACCTAAAACACAGCTGAATCAAGAAATCACAATTCCCCACAAAACTAAATCCGATCGTCAAGTCCTGGATGCACCACTGACTGAGCTGAGCTTAATTTCTTTGCGCAGTTACATGAACAAGGCCTAATTTAGTTCCCTATCTGATTTGCGCTTTAGTGACGTTCAAACAATGTTAGCCATACAGTTACATGATTTAAATTGTGCATAGTTTAAGCGTTTAACGACTACGTTCACACTTTTGTGATAATCGAAAAATTCAAACAGATTCTCTCACAAGTGTTTTCAGAAAAGACTATCAGGTCCATACTCCATAAAAGACAAGACAAGAGGAGATATATGTGTGAATACCAATAGGTTTCCGTTATTTACATTCATAACATATTTTTCATAAAACGTAAATTATTTATTCGTATTTCTCTAGCAAATGTTTTGTCTTTATCTATTCTATTTCGAAAATAGAATGAAAAATTTGGACAAAAATTTCGCTAGTTACAACATAGTTATGGATAAGAGTTCGTCTCAGCTTACTTTGAGCAGAGAATAACTGAGTTCTGTTGATATTCATCCCTCCTTATTTCTCGTGTCTGCTTTATGAAGTTCGGTCCTTAGGAGTTGAAGCACATCTGGACGACAGGCAACGAACAGTGACCATTGTACGATACTGTGGATATTTTCAATTGTCTGTTTTAAATTGTAAATACGAAATTCCGTTGCTAGAAGCCCAGATAAACTCCAACCTCCATTTATATAACTATAAAATATAGTATAGTCTTGTACAGATTTACATGAAAAAGGTAATATTTGAAAACTATATACTTTCCACAGGGTATCCTGTAAACTCTAAATAATTCTAAATGTCAAAACTAGCAATAACAACAAATAAAATAAAGGTTTACGATCTACACAAATAACGACGAATAAAAATTTTCATTGTAAAATAAACAAAAATCACACGCACACAACACTCATGTAAACCACTTTACATTAATTTTGAATGATTTTATCTCAAAGTACAATTTATTACATAACACCTTTAAATTACAACAAAAAAGTGACCGACTGCAACACTTTTGCGATCCAAAACGGCATAAAAAAAACACCTTAATAATATAAAATCACGGATTGACTTGGAAATATTATTTATTTACTAGTTTTTACCCGACTGCGCAAGGAAGGTTATGTTTTTTAAGTAAATAGCTAAATGTCTTGAATTTTAGCTTGAGAGGTATCGTTAGATTCGTCTCAGGAGGCCTACTCTAATTCAATGAAAACGAAGTTTCGATCAAAATGAGGTGGTGATATAAGAACATCTATTTAATCCACTCGTTCCAGAAAATTGTCCATGAGTTCGAACTTGTGCTTATCCAAAAATTAATTAAATTAGAATAAACTTAAGAAATTTAAATAAACGATAATTCATAAATTTCGTTTTATAGAAAGAGAGTAGGCCTACAGGTGTGAGAGTGCCACTGGTTACATCAAAAGTAGAAAAAAATGTCAGGCAGTCGGGCTTTTTGCTTTGTAATATTTTTTTTGTTTTAGGATAGACTATATCCGTAAAATACTCTGTCTTGCTGTCACTGATATTTTTAGGTGTTTATTGGAGACAGAAATACTTTTGAGTATGACTCAATGTTGTATCGTTAGAATATTCGAGGGTATGACTGATAAATACCCTACGGCGTTTGCTCTGATATTATACGGTGTCTTGTTTACCAAGTTAGAATCCATAACAAAAATTTCGTTTGAAATATCCATTTATCTGTTTCTAGCAATCGTAATACTAAGCAATACTTCCATTTGACACAAGTAACCAGCATACAATAATAATATACAGCAAATATATACTAATATATACTGGCCACTTATGTATTCATAAAAATATAAATAACATAAAGAAGAAATAAAACATTATGCACCATAGAGACGCAGTGCGCGGTCTTAGAGCTAAATCATAGCCTAGATTCGATATTTCTTTACTTATTTAATATACACAGTGGTAACAGGCAGTTGGGAAAAGGAAAAAAAATACTTAAAATGTCCTATCTATAGTTTAGTATCTGTATGTAAAAATAAATTTTAAATAGAACCATTTTTATGACTTTTTACATTAAATAAATTTGTATTTGGTCCAGCACAAACTTGGCAAACAACACGATGACGAGACTGAGAATAAAACAATGTAAACTAAACCTTAATATTTGTAACATAATATTGTATTAATTCTTAGAACATGGCGCGCATGTATTGTCTTGTTTTTACTACGAAATGAGGAGACAAGCAGGTCGTGTGCCTGATGTTACCACGGCACGCTAAACCCATAACTTTTTGACAAAGATCTGATGATGTTCATAAAGCCGCGATTCCAGTAGGCAAGTCTTGCATGCAAGTATGACGTCAGGTGTGCGTACAAGTCGCTTGCATTGGAAACATGTTCATACCATCAAAAACAAAACACTATTGATTTCAATCTTCTGTCAAGTTCGAATACCTCATACAAGTTATATGCAATTTGCAACTTGTATTTATGTTTTGTTGTTGACGTCATACTTGAATGCAAGACTTGCCCAATGGAATAGCCTAAGTCATTTGCAACCTTACGTCATAAAAACAAGGTGTAGTTTAAATTGTCAAATTCGCAGCCCCATCACCGCGCTTCGTCAGATATATGCTGGTATTCTAACTATGAAATTGAGTCTAAGATATAATGTAAGTGTGTATGACTTTTTAAATACATTTAATTGTGATATAAAGTGTTAAAAAATACAGATATTTTGGTATAGTCAATGTTGTACCAATGGGAATGAAGGAAGACTAACAGCGACATCGCCATAGGCGATTTGCTAGCGTGCTTTCAAAACAAACGTAGGTCGATGGTTAATATGAGTGGTTAAAGTTCATATATACTCTGAAAGGTATGGACACCGCATCAACTCAAGCCGTTCACAGTACTCTTTGTATGAAACTCCCTACACCAACGCAAATTAATCGGATTCGTAACGTTATCGCCTCGCCTCAAGACAAGCTCGCGAACAGTTGACGACGAGGCAATACGGTGATGATTCCTTTCCGAATTTATACGTCTGCTACGAACCAGCAGTCAGCATGCCAAACCAACGTCAAATCCCTATTTGAGGTTGGTTTGGCATGCTGCTTATCGAATCGAGAAACCCTTTTCTCGATTAGATAAGCGATATACATTGACCATTTCGCTTTACTAAAAACACACTTGCGAATCGCTATTGGGTTAAACACTAATGGATATTTTGCACAAAACATCAAACAGTTTTTATTATTAGTAATGTCTTATTAATATTACATTTATTAATGTAAAATCTTACCAGTTGACTGACATTTCATATAGAAAATGTTTATAAATAGATTTGCACAAAACAGGAAAGTATTATTATTGCTTTTTGGAATGATTTTATTATACAGTATCAATTTTATAAGAAAAAAGAATAAAAAGTTAAATTGTACTTTATGAACAAAATTAACTTCATTTTTTTAGTTTTTTTTTTAAACATTTTTCTTTACGAGATATGTAATTTTAATAATTACGAATCTTATCACAATGTATTATGAAATATTTTAAAATTATTTTTACAATTTTATTTTACACAGTCTCCTCACTTACTCTACGATACGATCAACTACTTAGGGGCATACTTTGGACTGTAATTCCAAAAGATCGCATATTGGATTATGACACTAATACAGTATGACATAGGGTTTAGAATGCCACAGTCCAAATATACAATGTACTAGAATTAGTATCTAGAATAAGGCCCCATTTGTGACTGGGATTTTCATTTAGATACAAAGCCAGGATAATTTAAATCAGTTAATTCAAGATATGTACAACAGTGTTGGGACTTCATTTATCTAAATAATTGTAGATATTTGCTGTAATTACTGCAAATTAAATATTATAGTGCGGTCCAAATAACACAGTATTCTTTTGGTACCATCTCGATTCCTTGAATGCAGTATTGCGAATTATTATGCGTATCAATTGACCACTCTGACACATTCACTATCTCGCTTTATTAACCGAAGCGTAGGCGAGACAGAAAGAGACAACAGTCATAGCTCAAGTTACTTGCCACGGACCACATCACACAGTTGTGATATTTTGAACTATTTCATGATAGTATCTAACCTTACATCCCAGTTACGATAAATTTGAGCGATCAGAAGCTGCCGTCGCATCTTTATAAATATTCACCACATAAATAATAAATATGGAGGTATGACAGGATAAATACTTAAAGTAATTAATGAACTCATGCCCTTCAATAAAAACTGAAATACTGTTGGAAGTTAAAAAAATATTTTCATTGGAAATTATTATACTCTAAACAAAATTTAGACACGGTATAAACATTTTTTTTATTTACTACAAAAACGTGTTTAATCGTAGTTTTAAGTTGAACAGTAATTTAAATAGTATTTAAATCAATCTATTCGAAGAACTAAATTATATCTGCAACATCTCTACTTTACAGGAGAGCGGTTTGAAGTTACTTTAATGTGTTACACAACATTTGCTGTTATTTCTTCCGTGGGTTTAACAAATTTGAATAGTCGTCACAAGTATTTATAATTACTTACTGGGGATGTCTCATTTATATCAAAATGTGTGTAACTGTTTTGAGACAAATAAACAATTTCAATTTCAATTAAGCACACCTTCAAATTATTATTTAAAGCTCAAAATGTAGAAGAAGAAATCTCGAAGAGCGATTTATAGATGAGGGTGCGATTCCCATACGGGACATAGCTTTCTAAAATGCATGAATGTTGATTTGCAAAGTACCTTTTAAAAAGTAATAAGTAAAAACATGCGTTTTACACGTGTCTAAATCTTTTAAGTAAGACCAAAAGTACGTTGATTTTAAACCAAGACGAGGTGAAAACTTTCAACAAAGATTTTTATAGATAATTTTATTATTATAATCGATCCACAATCATTTAGAATTCGAGAAAAAAAACTATAGAAATCTATCCTTTAATATAACTTAAGACTATTTCCTATTTCCTAGATATGCACGAAGAACGTAGGGTATATTTATTTGGCTAAATCTTGAGCACACAGCTCTTAGGAAAGAAACTCTCATATTCGTAATTTTGTAAACAATAACTTATTAACAGTTAATGTGATTCGTTAAGCATAAATTTCGAAGATATACAATGCGATTTGTTTATTATACAAATTATATTATTTATTTTTAAAGAAGTCGTAGGTACGTAACATATAAATTGGTAATAACTTTCGCTATAGTTTGAGTTTAAGACAATTTCGTATTTTTAACATTGCAGCGACCAGTGCCGTAACTAAGGCTGTGCCAGCAGGGCACAGGGTGCAGAAATGACCATCAGAACCAATACCAAGGGCACATTTATACAGGGTGCCGATTTAACAGTCGAATCTTTGCAAGGGGTAGATCAAACCATGATACTGAACTGAAAATTTGCATTCGCACACGGAACACCACTTTGTTTTTTGAGTACACCGAACTCGGTGGCGGGGTAACATGTATTTTGTTGATAATAACAACTGTTTTCGCTCGGTAAAGTCACATGATGAAGTGACCGTTTTCGCGGGTTAAAGCATAAATCTTCGGATTTTTAATTAACATTTTTATGAAAAACATAAAGGTATCATCTAGGTAGAAAAATATATAGGATCAGTATCATGGTCCAATCACTCCCCTGCAAGGATTCGACTGTCTAAAACGACATCCTGTATAAGCTTGCACCGTTCGTATTCAATTTCAGGTTTATGCACTAGGCGCATATAAGTCTAGTTACGGCACTGGCAGTGACTGCCACAGCGAGTGTTAAAACAATAAAAGTTCCATAATCTGCTTGCGAAGCAAAAAAAAAAAAAACAGAATATGATAAGCTTCATCAAGCTCTTTTAATAGTAGGATTATTTACACACAATAATAATACTTTTGTCATTAAAAATAAAGGCGAAAGTAGATTACCAAAGTCCAACCCTTTATTTTAAAACGCAGCCTTCAACCTCGTCAATGATAACCTATTACTTATTAATTTTCTACATCTCGTAGAAAAATACTCAAGCTATACAATTTCAACATCTCTAACGACATAATCGTAGATTACGTATATTTTAAACGTCTAGAAATATCTACTACCTTCAAGAAGTTTCTAGAAAAGTCTATACATTTGTTACTACCAATAAAAACTTTGAATATTTTACCTACATTTGATTCCTTCCTTATTATTGCATTCACTCTTGACTTGTTTTGTTCAAGATATAGACAATAGATTTGAAGTTATACAGCTCTATATGAAACTTTTAATTTTAGTTTTACCTAGTCAAAATTCACAATACATTTTTGTTAACAAACGCTATTCAGAAAAAACGATATTCCGATAATTTTACCTCCCATTTAGATGAAGACTGATTAACGCGCGTTGACACTCGTTAACAATTTCATACTTATAACGTTACTCATTAGCAAAATGGGCATCGACAAGTTAAGCAATCGTCATCTGAACGTATAGGCTTATTATACATTTTGACTACATAGAGACCCTTCTTCAAAACGAATTCATACCATTAGCACAGTATAATAACTAATACAGTCGTTTTTCGTAGTACAGTCATCGGGTATACGTGATTGCGAGGGGGGGGGAGGCGCAGCGGGTGGACGGACCAGACTCGCGGGTCCGTCCACTCACAACCCTCGCACCAATACCCCATATAGACGACTGTAGAACGACTGTATTATTTATTAGAGTGGCATTAGTGTAGTAACAGCATTTATTTAAAACTTACCATCAACGAAGTTCAGCCGCTATTTCTTTAAATATAAACGTAACTTGACTATAAAATCCACTATACACATGTCAGTCGTCAGTTTGGTCTTGCGCACACACACGCATATATCACATAGCACTCGGTACGTGTACCAGTCACTTGGTCATATTGCACACATTACAGCGTATTGAACAGATCCCTCGCGTTATTCTTCGAATAGCGCTTGTAGGAGCAGTCGCTGAATCAGCTGCCACTGGAAAAGGAGGAGATAAGTTGTTAGAGATGAATAGAATAGAATATTATAAAGCTGAAGAGTTTGTTTGTTTGAACGCGGTAATCTCAGGAACTACTAATCCGAATTGAAAAAATATTTTTATGTTGGATCGCTCATTTATCGAGGAAGGCTATAGGCTATACTACTAACATCACGCTATGACCAATAGGAGCGGAGCAGCAATCAGATATGTTGCAAAAACGGGGAAAATTTACGCAGACAAAGTTGCGCGGGACAGCTAGTCAATAATATGTAGATATTCATGGTCATAGTACATCCTTACCAAATAGAAAGAGAAATATCATTAAAAAAAATTTACAGCGCCAAAAAGCTACTCCTATTAGGAAAATCAAACATTTAAAATTACAAATTGATAAAAGCATTTTCAAAAGCACGCCATCTTGGCGCGTAAAATCATGGCCTGTGACGTCACAGCAATCGCGACAGCCAATGAGGACACAGCATGTCTTAACGTAATATGAACTGTTACGTCATATAGGGATTCTAGGGACATCTCACATTCGACCGTATATGTGAGATGTGCTTGGAATAGAATCCCTATATGTTTAGTTAATACTAAACATATAGGGATTCTATTCTAAGCACATTATTGTTTAACCAATAGCCTGCAGAGATAATTCTCTGCAGGCTATTGGTTAAACAATATAACTAGTTAATTACTTGTTTTAAAATATTTAAACAATATAACTAGTTAATTTCTTGTTTTAAAAAGTTGTTTTGTGTACCGAATTTCTTGTATTATATTGAACTTCTTTGCCCATTTGCTTCCGGTGCCCCTCCCCCCCCCCCCTTCAAAACGGACTACAAATAATTGACATTAAATAAATACAAAACAATGACGTCTTTCTTTTTGTATGGTCAAATCATTTAGTTTCAATGTTTATTTTGATGTTTATAAATTCGTGACAACGTAAAATTGTAGAGAAACATTGTTTTTGAGAATATTTTTGCTAATGCTATTTTTGATATTGTAGTCTTATAGATAATTTATTGTTATTGTAGTCATCTACCCAATTCTATAATAAAGATGACTCAGCACCTAGTTTTACTACGTAGTCTGCGTTGGTTGTCCGATATGATAGATAATTATGATATCAGTATATATCGGATAAAGATTCAACACGATGACTAATAATTGTTTGAATAACCTCATAACAGTTTAGGCGACCAAGCAAGTGGGGCATCAGATTATACTCGTCTTCTATTAATGAAATGGGCAATTTATAAACATAATGAACTGTTTATTAAAGTTCTTAATACTTAAAAGTTTAACATATTAAAGGTATCTAAATATCTGAACCTGTTACTTCATAATATGAGATTGTAGGTTTACACAATAAATCCTGATTAGTATTAGCTGAAGTGTACTGTAATTTAAAATATTGAGTTATTTAACACATTTACAACCTGTAAATTAATCTTTGTCCAACCCGAAAGGGGCCATGTTGGTATTCTATTAACAATGCTAGAAAAATAGAAAAAAAAACCGTCAGTGGCTTTTTTTATCGAAATTGGGTACTAAACGATTCACAATTTTAGTATCCAATTTCGTCAAAAAGTGTATTTGTTTGTATAAGACCTTTTTACAATCAAAACAATCTTTTCACACATGTTTTCGAATATGACTCACGAAAAAAAAACTTGGTTGAAATAAAATGACCTAAGTCGAATGGGAACATGATACTTAACAACACATTAACGGATCGGACAGGGATTAAATATACATGTTGTATAACGGTTGCAGAAAACGAGCTGATCATATTTATGTCTTAGTATGCTTAAAAAAAATTACCTTCTGTTAGGCATCGCCCGCCGCCTCGCGGTCTGCCTCTGGTGCTCGAACTCAAAGTCCTCCTCAGTCAAGTTGAGTCGCTGCATGTGGTACATGAGGTACTCCTCACCGAGCACGCCCTCTGGGGGGTGACGTAGGACCTCTAAACTTTCACATAGTCCCGACGCTCGCTTGCGGACCTTCGCTGGGCCTAAAGCGCCTGCTAGGATGACTAGGGAAGCTTTGAATAGGACCTGGAAATTTCAGTTACAAAATTAGCTTGATGAAGTTCACAAAACTCATTACTATGTTTCGGTTGAAGGGTACTGCAGCACCTATATATTAATACGTGAAGTAAAAAGGTGGGTACAACATTATCACTGTTTTTACGAGAATTGCGCGGACAGAAGAGTATGGAATTTTGCACATTTATCTATACTTCTACGTATACACTAATATTATAAAGAGGAAAGATTTGTATTTTTGTATAAAACAAAGTCGCTTTTTCTGTCCCTATATCCCTATGTATGCTTCATCATCATCATCATCAGCCTATCGCAGTCCACTGCTGGACATAGGCCTCTCCAATTGCACGCCACTTTGTTCTATCTTCGGCTTCTCGCATCCAGCTATGTATGCTTAAATCTTTAAAACTACGCAACGGATTTTGATGCGGTTTTTTTAATAGATGGATTGATTGAAGAGGAAGGTTTATAATTATGTATAATAACATCCATTGAATATAGGCTATATATTTTATACCCGTGCGAAGCCGGAGCGGGCCGCTAGTAAACTTTTAAACTACTGAACCGATTTTAAAAATTCTTTCACTATTAGAAAACTACATTATCGGAGATTAACATAGGCCAAATTTCTTTGTCAACAACATTAGAGATTCCTACGAAAATTACAATAATAACTCAAGGTATAAAAAACTACGATATGACACCCGTGCGAAGCCGGGGCAGCCAGTTAGCAGTATAAATAGAGAATGCACTCATTCTTTCATCCGGCGAATATGCATTTCATCCGGCGTAATGTAAAAAAAGTTAAAAAAAATGGTCGATTGACCATAGGCGACCACTAGTGTGTATTAAATGGGCAAATGAGACTTACGTACTAATGTCTCAGAATAAGGAGCGCGAAAACTTCTCTACCTTTAACTATCTGTTAAAATAGTTGTGGAAGTAAACTATTTAACAGATAGATAGATAAGTTATTAAAACCGACCGGTACTCTTGCAAAATAGACAAGTAAAAACACAAATAGGTAAATATATCCACCCACTATAGACAAAAATATAAGTGTGACAACCGCCAACCGCCCACCAATACACAGTCAATAATACGTCCACGCATATTGATAGTGATAACTGTCTTATCACATATATTCATACCTTGACTCCTTCACAGAGGAAGCAATCCCACACCCTCAGCAGACTGTCCCAGGGCAGAGTGCGAGTGAGAGCACAAAGGAACCATTCCGTCGCGTAGAGAACAGGTTCTACTTTGTGCTTCACCAAGTGTCGATGGACCGCAGGCGCTGTTCGGCGGAGTAGAGCGTGCAGGATGTCGCCATCACGTTGAAGCACCTAGAAACAGATTGCGAAGAGAGATGTGAGATAATTTGATAGCATTGCCTGTCTTCGTCTTTAAAAAAAAGAGAACCCTGGCATTAGGGAATAATCGTTGCAGCAATACAACAAGGAATTAGTTTATCTGCCAATTCACGTATTTATTTATTTTATAATCTTTTATTTTTGGGGCTTTTATTCTAGGAACATGTCAGCCCCGTAAGACTTAACCTATACATTCAGTACAAATAATAATTATAATTTAATATTATATTCAAATAATAATAATTATTATTATTATTATTAAACTTAAGTAAATATATATATATTCACGTATTTAAAGTAGTTAAGTTTCGATTAAAACAACCCTTTTTGGATTCTTGTAACTTTGAGCCGTATTATTATGAAATTATATATACTTATATGTATATACTTAATCGCGTGAATAGACTATCCGTGACCACGGCAGTTACAATATGGTCGAAACGTCGGGCAATAAACAAGGTATTTTACCCTATATTATTCACGCGATTGAGACCCGTAGTATATATAATGTGTACAAATCGCATAAGTTTATCAACATTTATGGCCGTACTGCACTACTTTAAATACGTGAATTGCCCCCCCCCCCCCCTCCCTCCTGGTACTTTGTGCAGAGATTGAATCCGTAACACTTTGGTTTATAGTCTTTGATTCGAGTATTGGACAGTCTGTCAGTGGCATCAAAGCAACTTTATGTAGTATATGTTTTTAATAAGAAACTGCTTAATGGGGATAGTTCTTAGCTGACATAACTAACTAATAACTTTTTCTTAACTTTATTAAACACTTTATTAAACACAACAAATTCAGACATGCTTAAAGAGATCTTTATTACGAAAACGATTGTGTAACCGTGAAAGTGTAGTGTAAAGTTATAATTGAAAGAAATTGCTTTAGTTTCATCAGTAATTAGAGAAAGTGCATCTATTTGAAATGAGTTTGTAAAAAGTTTGCAACTATTGTGAAATAACAATAGCTTGGACGAAACAGTAGGCTTACTCTCTTTAAAACGAAATTTCTTAAGTTTACGGGGAACATTCTAATTATTTTTTGGATAAGCATAAGAATTTTGAACCCATAGAGGACTTTCTGAAACGAGTGGATTAAATAGATGTTCCTGGCTCTGTATATCACCACCTCATTTTTTATCGATACTTCGTTTTCATTGAATTAGAGTAGGCCTTTGGTCAGTTGCTTGTTCGTTTGCCGTTATCACATAAAAATGCTTTAGTGTCTTCAGCAGGGTTACTTACTAATGTCGTTTTGCTTGCTGGTTTACAGTAGGCTTAAGAGGAAAAATATCACCTTTATACCTCCTTCAATATTTATGTAAGTCATGGACAATTGAATAATATTAATTGTCAACATTTATAATGTGCCATAATAGAATGCAATGTGATAATAACTATTGAAATAAAAACGGGCAAGAGCATTTCGGACCATGCTCAGTGTAGGGTTCCGCAGCCTTGAATAATTGCATTAGCAGAAGATTTAGAAAAAAAAGATACATACATGATTACATGTATGGAGTGCCCCCCCTAAAAATGTTTATTTTTATAATTTTAGTAGTCTTTGAGTTAAAAGCCTGTGACATACGGACGGACAGACATACAGACGGACATGTCGAAACTATAAGGGTTCCGTTTTTGCCATTTTGGCTACGGAACCCTAAAACTTAGGGATTAATTTATATTATTTTCGCTCCACCTCACCCGGTTTTCACTGGGTCAAAGAAGACGCGTAACAATAAAAAATCTTTAGCGTATAACGAGATGTTTTACCACCGGAGGAAGGGCAGCAGCATCCTCTGCGTACTTTAAAGCCTATGATCGCCAACCCGCTCGCCAAGTGTGGCGATTATGACAATTAACTCCAGTACCTACCTATAATGAGCAGATTCTCCTGGGGAGACCCGTGCCCAACAGTGGGACATGATCATGGGTTGATATGTAATGTATGAGAAGTTCAATATTGGTTTCAGGAAGATAGATGGATTTTATTTCAGCCCTGCGTAATAGTTTTTGTGTATGTATGTCCGATGGTAGTTGTTTATTTATGTGGTCTCCAATGATTCAGAGTACCTCTGTATGTTTACCGTTAGTAAATATAACCCTGTGAATCAGCTACTGTGATTAAATAAACTAATATATTTCCTACAAGGCAATCAACAAATATTGATTTATTAGCATGTGCAGATAGTGTTTCGTCCACCGAACACAAAGAATTCACTGGCAAGGAGAAACGAATTGTTAAAGCCGCGAACTTATACGTTCAGCTATCAACCACTGGGGAACCCAGGGGGAGGAAAATAGAGGAATCCCCCCCCCCACGTATCTAAATCTTCTTGTGTACGTGTGTTCCTTGACGACACCTACTCTAGGTTTTAAAAACACACATTTATGGGACATAAGCGGTTAAGCCGCGTATAAACAAAACCTTGGATTCCTGCGAATGCTTGGACAACTGCTGAATCCAAGATTTTGCTTAAGATCCGCCACAACAACCAGCTAAGCCATTCTTTTAATATATAAAAAGACAAATCCCGCAGTTGGGTACAAGCCGTGTCGCGTGATACTTTATAAACATACAAATCACGAACACAAAGTACACCCAGACTCTGAACAACAATTTGTGGATCACACAAAGTGGTGTCCCGTGTGGAATCAAACCCACGACCTCTGGCTTAGCAATTAGGTTCACTTACTACTAGACTGAACCAACAAGCCAGTGAATTTTGCTTTTCACGATTCAGGATCCGTCAATGTTATCAATTTATTATTGGTGAAGTTATTTGACGTTTGTATGATTACATCGTATTCACAATACATCTTTTAGTCCGCAGCGACTTCCGAAGATCACATCCCGAGCTCTATCCAGATACCGCTGCACTTTAATATCGATATCACCTAGTACTAAGATTTGCTCACCTCCAATCCAGGGTTGTAATATCCACTGAGGTACTTGTCGCTAATGCTGACAAGACACCAGAAGGCCTGGACAGCGGGCATGTGCATCAGGAGGAACGCGGCCACTGGCGCCTGCGCCTGGAAGTAGCCCACCTTAGGGTTCAGCACCGAGTAAGCTTTCAGCACTGAGAACAGCTCTTGTTGTCTGGAAAGTAAAAAGTATATTTTATAGACCACAGACCAGTGATGGCTAAGGGCATTAGACGTCGTAACGAAATTACTTATTTACAAAAAAACTTTATGGTCTATCATTTCTTTAACAGTTTAGAAACGGTATATCAGAGTCTATAGTTCTTCATTTAAAAATAGCACGAAGAACGATAAAGGTTCCTCATCATTCATCAATCGTAATGATAGTAGCAGTATGGTAGTATACTATACTGTGATGCCTCGTTTGAGAATAAGGTTACCGTGTCGCTTTCTACTGGTATCGTAGAAAGCTTAAAGAAATCTACCAGGTAAAGAACAGCGGCCACCAACCTTGATTACCTTAATTAAATTACTAGTCCTTGCCAAGGGATAGACTGTCTTAATTTAGAAAAATACTGTATTCAAAAACTATCATGTATACAATGAACCTGCTAGTAATATTACATTATATAGTAAACTAGCTGCCCCGCGCAACTTCGTTTGCGTCAATATTCCTCGTTTTTTCAACATTTTTCATTGCTGCCCCGCTCCTATTGGTCGTAGCGTGTTGTTATATAGCCTATACCTTCCTCGATAAATGGGCTATCCAACAGTAAAATATTTTTTCAATTCGGACCAGTAGTCTCTGAGGTTATCACGTTCAAACAAACAAACAAACTCTTTATAATATTAGTATAGATTAAATTATGATCTTGTGTTTGTACAGTTTGAAACCAAGCGTCATAATATGTCAATTTGTTTCAAAAAGTACACCCACAATTATGAATAATAACTATTATTCAATAACTTATTAAAATTATCCCAAAGTTAAGGAAAAACACAGTCAGGCTATTGTCATGGCAGTGACGTCAAAACCGCAACTTAACAATAAAATATTTGTGTATAATCCCTAACTACTGTTACGGGATTACGGCATACGGAAAACGCTGGTTAGTGCAATAGGTTAGTCAAATCAGCATTAATAAAACCGTTACCACGATCTGTGCAATTCGATCGAAACGTCGGGTAAATAAAAGGTTCGTACCTTTTAATAATTCACGCGAATAAGTCCCGAAATATATCTAATATGTATAAATATGAAATGCTAGCATGTGACGCCATGTTTTCTACAGTCAAAAGATTTACTTTTACCATTTCTAATGATATATAAATTAATACATAAGTTAAAGTTATAGTTGAACATATTTTTTCATATCACTGTATGACTTATTATTGCATGGTTAACATGAAATATTTTATTTTGATAGTAGTAAAATACCCAATAATGAATAGAGTAGTATAGCTAAATAGTAGGGGCGTATCTATGGGACAGTTTTGAGGGTAGCAACCATCCTTTCCCCCTCGAATTCTTAAAATTATCTTCGTAATATCATAGTACACATTTGACCGGTGTACCTTGTAAAAAATATCCTGGGTACGCTCATGAGATAGAGTATCATCATGTTTAATTAATGTATTGAAGAAGGTTTACATCTCATTACATTCCTACGCCCGAATACTTTACGCAACTTAATTATAAGTAGTCGTTAGGTCTCATGCCGTCACTGTCACAGAAATGTAGCGACAGAAATATTAAAGGAGAAACTGACTGCTTCGCTGGCGCAGTAAAAGATTGTAAGATGTCCACAAGGGACAAAGCTTTGTGAAATTTATAAATTCACAACAACCCATAAGATGTCCTGGTGCTGGGCACAGGTCTCCCCAATAAAACCTACTTATTAAAGATCCTGGGGGTAATTGCCATAATTGCCACGCTTGGCGAGCGGGTTACCAAGCTTTAAAGTACGCAGAGGATGCTGCTGCTCGTCCTTCAGTGCCTTGACCCATGGGCAGAAATTTATAAATGTTGGTTCCGAATCTGGATGTAACTACTTGGTATTTGTAAAAAAAACCGCGATACAGACTAGGAGCTCTAAAATACATTTAGCAGTAGGACATGGTAGAAACCCTGCCCTGCTGCTAAATGATTACTTTGGATACGTCTCAATGTAAAGTCTTCTTCGAGCATTCAGAGCTTAGTGCATTAAAAAAATAAGCCTTACTTGGGAAGTACCCACATCTATCTTACAGAAAACCGCAGTAAAATAACTTTAAGTAGCGGTTACACGCATGAGTAAGGTCTCTAAACCCACCGGGGAGTTACTGAACTGATATCGAAAATGATTGACGAAAGCCGAGTCGTCATTGGCAGAATCTTTTATTTCGATCCATTATAACAACTAAAACTTATGTACACACAACAATTACAATTTTATGTACTTACTTACGAACTATACTTCTGTGCCTACATTATGCCTATTAATTGTGTTTTTGTAACGTCCCGATTTTGGAAGAAATCCCGTTTTTTGGACCAAAATTAAACTTCTCTTGGGACTAAGTCTAGCTTTTTAGGGATTAGGATGCTGGATTATCCTTGAGGTTGCGAATCGCTTCACTCACTCACCAGTTTATTTATTATGGCCCGCTTTCGACGCAAAAATCTCGTTTATTTTATCAAAAGGTTGGGATATTCCGCATTGTTTCCCGGAAAAATTTCAAGCTGGCGTGTACTATAATGATAATAACATTGAGGTATTTCTTCTTCAATAGTTATGATTTGGAGAGAACGTCGCATTATTTAATATTACGTCAGATGTGATGCAGGCGCATTGTATTATTGCTTTTATGTTATTTGTTTATTTATATTTAATCTATTCACTGGTGAGTCGTAACCAAAACAATAGCTAGGAAGTTCTTAGCTACAAACAAAAATGTAATTCACCCTTTGTAAGAGCGAAAAAAAATGCACATAAACAATAAGATATTATAGATGATATACTGATAAAAAATGCAAGTTCTGCTGATTAAAATAAAAGGTAATGAAAGAAACGAATACAATCAAAATAGTTCTCGAAGTGTTCTACTTATGCAGTGATTGAGAATCATATAAGTTTTAAAACTAATTAGGTAGGTTAGGGTATTTAACTAAATTTTAAAATCGCCTGGCCTGTTGGTCTAGTGGTAAGTGACCCTGACTGCTAAGCCGGAGGTCGTGGGTTCGATCCCCACCCAGGATAAAACTATATGTGATGAGCACGATGTTTTATTCTGTGTCTGGGTTTTTGTATGTATTTAGAAATATATAAGTATGTTTAACAGTTATCTGGTTGCCATAGTACAAGCTCTGCTTAGTTTGGGATCAGATGGCGTTGTGTGAGTTGTCCCAAGATATTATTATATATAAAAAATACGATAAAAAAAATATTATGGTAGTTTGGGATCAGACCTGGCAAGGGTGGCTTTGCGAATCCTTGATTACCCAGACCTTTTATAACCAAGATAGGCGCCAAGTGAATTGAATTATTGCCATATTTCAATTATCGCTCGGCCCATCTAAGCCTCGCCTTGCCTCGTGGCCCTCATGTGACTGCAACTACCTAATCTTTATTATCCAGATCCGGAACCACAGGTTAGGTACATAAATTAATACCATCAAGAGTAACAACTTCAGTGTTGTGTGGGATCCACAAGGTTAAGATTTAATTGAACAATCTCATCCAGTATAACAGATGAGGTCTCTGGCAACTTTACACATACGCGTACGCGTATATTAAAAAACCTTTTGAGGATTTGTTCCTTCTGAATCACACCTTTTTCTTTTTAAATGGTAATCTAGTCGATTTTTTAAGCGTCTTCTAGACGGTTGGAAGCAAGCCTTCCCGCCAAGGTGCCCTTGCTGGTTTCCAACAGTGTAGACGGATGTTGTAAACCAAATTACATACATACACTGTTGGAAACAAGCAAGGTCGCCTTGTTTCCAAAGGGAAAGCTTGTTTCCAACCGTGTAGAAGACGCTTTAGGTAATTTCTGGCAGTGTAAATATAATTATGTCCATTTAACGAAAAATAATCGGTCTTATCGATTTATCATGTACTAGCAGACCTGTGCATCTTCGTCTGTGTTTTTTTTCCCCGTTTTTGTACCATTTTTCATTGATGCTCCGCCCCTATTGGTTATAGTGTGATGTTATATAGCCACGACCAAATTTCATGCTGAGCCAACAAAATAATGACAGCTCAGTTAGCCAACATTCCTACATATTCACTGCGGGTGCTGATAGTAAGGAGTTACCTACAGTCACATCAGACATCAGTTTAAACTTTTAAAGAAGGAGGTATACTTTTGAGAATATATTGATGCGAGAGAAAAACACGTAGATGGAGTATTAACACCGCATAGATCAGACAGATTCCAAGTCTTAGTAGTTAGCAGATATGTTAGCAGGGGCTAGTATTACAAAAGAACTGAGTAAAAACTACCGGTAAATACGGATAATCGTGAATCCATATAATCAAGTCCCGGATAAAATTCAATCTCATTAAATTGTTTTTAATGGTGTCAATTAATTCGGAACGAGGAATTATGAAGTAGTTTTATCGTTTGAATGTGTCAATAGAGATAAGTTAAATCATGTTTATCATTTAAATCAAATAATGCCCTTATGCCGTGATCTATTAATAATAGTCTCATAACCGATGTCCGTTACGACGGCATATCTCATTAAAGACTAGCCAATTACGTAGGAGATATTATAGTGCAGAAGTGTATGCGCAAACTCAAGTGCACTCTCTATTCCCACTCTCAATCCGATGAGACGGAAATCCGATGCAACCGGAAAAATTAGGCGCAGAACCGACAGCTTAACGTGCTCTCCATGGAACGGAGGTGTGACAATATTAAAAAATGGTCACCGATCTATGGACCGACGGTGGTAATGTTGCTTAACCTCGCGTCAGGGACCTATAGTCTAGGAGCAGGGATGCCCGATGGGGCTAAGCCGCTGGGTGGGTCGCCGAAGATATAGCAAGTTCCTGCTAAGTGAAGGCGGCGAGTAGGTACACGGCCGATTTTTTGTGGGGGCAGGGGTCCCACACTACCTCCAGTGTCTGCCCCGGGTGCTGGAGGTGTGCGTTAGGCATTTTTTATGGCCATAAAAAGGGACCTATAGTCTATCAGGTACTCACACTATTAATAGGAGGGTACATATGATACTATTAAATATGGGTCACGTTTGATTAAAAACAATGAAAGCAATCACGATCTATGGCAAATAGATTTCATTATTTGGCTTCATTAGGTTACCTACTAATACCGCGGTCTCCGCGTCATTCGTTTCATTCAATCCGGTAACAATAAATTATAGGACTCTCCACCTAAATTTATTAACAAAGTGTTTTATTTGTCACCGCAATGATTAATTGGTATTTACAACAATATTAATTGCAATTGCTGACGTCAATAAGTGACACAGTCACAGAGAATGGCCGATAAACGAATATTCAAACTAACGATGAGTGGTGAAGGGCTAACATAAAAAAAAACATCTTTAAATTACTACGATGGTCTAGGCTTAACGAAGTGTCTTATTCTTTTGATAAAGGTTAAAGACATATTGTCTAAGAGATAACAAACAAAAATATTTATCAGACCTCAAATGTCGTGTTGTGCCGGCTTTGCCGTGTGGTGCCGGCTTAAGAATAGTACCACCCCATCTCTTCCCGTGGGTGTCGTCAAGGCGACTAAGGGATTTCACTCCGGAGGACGGGCAGCAGCGTCCTCTGCGTACTTAAAGCCTTACTGCGATCGCCAACCCGCTCGCCAAGCGTGGCGATTATGGCAATTACCCCCAGTATCTACATACCAGTAGGTTCTACTGGGGAGACCCGTGCCCAGCAGTGGGCCATCATATGGGTTGTTATGTAAATGTCGTGTTTCTATTATGGATTGCCTAAAGTATTTCAAAGCCAGTATAGTTTTTTTTTTTTTTTTATTGCCTATGGTTGGCAGACGAGCCAGCGGCCCACCTGATGGTAAGCGGTAACCGCCGCTCACGGACTACAGGATTGTCAGGGACACACCAATTATATAATATTATAAAGAGGAAAGATTTGATTGTTTGTTTGTATTGAATAGACTCCGAAACTACTGGACGGATTTGAAAAATTCTTTCATCGTTGTGAAGCTACACTAACCCCGGGTGACATAGGCTATTTTTTATCCCTGTATTCCCATGGGAACGGGAACTACGTGGGTGAAACCGCGAGGCGACCGCTAGTTAATAATAACTAAGATTATAAAAACTGGCTTTGAAAAAAAATTACCAACAAATGAATGAGACTGGACTGTATTATTTTATAATAACTTATTATAAAAAAATAAAATCCTGACTCATTTATTTACTCATCAACGCAGAGAATAAGAAAGAATTTCTAAATGGTAAGGCAATAGTAAAGCTAGTAATAATTAATAATATTATAAACTGTATTTTTTTTTTTAATGTGGGATTGTGGTCCCACATTACTAACAAACCTGTTAAGGCCTCCAGCTAAGCTAAATGGTCTATGTTAGGAGTGGGTTCACGTCGGTAGTATAATGGGTAGGTTCGAATCCTGACCATTATACTACCGACGTGAACCCACGGTTGCGAGACCGATGCCTTAGCCGTTAGGCTACCGCCGCTTATATTATATAATTAATAATAATATAGCTAGTAATAATTAATAATTTAATAAATAGTATATCATTAATAAGTAAAAATTTATATTGTTTTTTGGTACCTAATTATTTCTGCATTCTCTATTGTCGCTGATTGTACTGTCGCAATGTTGGCACGTTGGCACAAAATCCAAGATTGTCGTTGGCAATAACATGTAGATGTTTTATGTAAATAAACAATCTTAAATAGTTGATAGCGCTGTTTGTATGACGATTGTGTAAAAGGCTAATATAAGTATGTACTTCAAGATAACACTTACATTGGTGGCACATTTTAATGGAACCGCTAAATAAGCTAACGATGTGACTATACTATTCGCGATTCTGAGTATAAAAAAAAACTTTAAAAAAAGAATGAATAAAATCGGTAAGTCGATCTCTAGCTATATCGTGACCAAGAGAAATAGTTAGTTTTTAAGTAGTAGCCAAAATGGCAAAAATGGAACCCTTACAGTTTCTGTCTGTCGGTCTGTCTGTCCATCCGTATGTCACAGGCATTTTACACAAAGACTACACAATGAATATTGATTAAATATGGTGAAAAGGTGTCTTGAGTAGCCGATCCTTAGTATGATAGCTAAATAAGAAAAATAAATATTTTTATTGGGAGCACTTCAGACAGCTGAAAAAGTGAGTTTTTTTAGCAAACATCAACGTGTGGCACATCATTCGACCGGTCTTTAAAAAGATTTTAAGCTTTATCTTTCTCAACAAAAGCGCGTAAATGCCATGAACTTACGCTCTTCTGGTGGAACTATTCAAGTCGGATTTTTTCAAACGACAACTGCTCTGGAACCCTTAACTGAGCATGGTCCGATATGCTCTTACCCGGTTATTTATTAGTTTAGTAATTGCGTTTAGATTAATATTAGTTAGTGTAGTTTTATATGAACGTGGCAAGAAAGCAGTAGCCATTGCGTTACGCTAGCAACCCCACAATTACCACGCGCATTGTCAACTTAATCTTTTTTTTAACAAATCTGCACTTACCCAAGGCCTTCTTCTCTGATAAACATCTCGTGGTAAGGGAACTGCCTGTGAAGATCTTTTCTGATGTCATCCATACATTTAGGATCGCCGGGCGCCTGCAGTAGCTCCTCGTACTCATTCGGATGTTTCTCCAGAAGTAATTGTCCACCGCAAAGGTATAGCCATGCTTTTGGACGAACTGATGCTGGTATACCTGTTGGAAAGACAGATTCTATTTGTGATAATGGATCTCGGTCAACACACGACTGACTATCCTACATCGTATCTTCAGTTAAGCTTTGGTTGGACACAGTCAGCCATCAGTTATCGCTAAACCTTATCCCGTTCACTAACTGACTGACCAAAGCCTAATCTAATTCCGCTTTGTGCCGCAAAGATCTGTACTAAAATTTGACGAAGACAAAGTTGCCAAATCTACAGTCGGTAGAAACAGTCGTTGTGTGTGTGGCTAAGCGGACATATAAACCGTGTCATGGTCAAGGAAGTTGAAACCATTACGCGCCACACCCTAGTTATGGCAATCAGTTACTGATACTAGAGATTGTCTCTAGCCTGGATTATGTGTACAAACTTGTAAACCAGCAAGCAAAACGACATTAGTAAGTAACCCTGCTGAAGACACTAAAGCATTTTTATGTGATAACGGCAAACGAACAAGCAACTGACCAAAGGCTTACTCTAAAACAATAAAAACGAAGTTTCGATCAAAAATGAGGTGGTAATATACAGAGCCAGGAACATCTATTTAATCCACTCGTTCCAGAAAATCGTCCATGGGTTCGAACTTCTTATGCTTATCCAAAAATTAATTAGAATAGTCCCCGTAAACTTAAGAAATTTAAGTAAACGAAAATCCATGAGTTCCGTTTTAAAGAGAGTAGGCCTATATTGATGGTAGGTGTTTATCCATTGCCCATGGATATCACCACCACCAACACCAGAGGTATAGCAGATGCGTCGCGGGCCTTTTAGAATAAAATGGGCTCTGTTTTTTACATAAAATCTTAATGACACGATCACGTAATAAGCTCATTCTGAATCGGAAATTCAATAACAGGATGCGGGCACAGTTCCAATTTCAGCAATAACGAAAATGTTTTCCTTGGCGATTGTACATAAGATCAATTAGTCTCAAAAAAAACATCCAGACTAATATAGAAGCTTAATATTCTGCAAGCATCAATATGATAACAGAGCACATATTTAAACGGATGATTTATTATATTAAAACCAAGGATTCTAAGAACATTTATGACTTGGCAGGGATTAACGGTCTTTAATTTATGTAGTATTTAACTCTGAACGGCATAGCAAATCCGTGAATCCGTAACCAAAAAACTAACCTTTCGACCTGAAGTTCTCTTGTGCGTGTGTGTGCCTGGCCTCACAATAGTATTAAGAATAAAATGATGGCATTATACATTTATGCTATGAAGCACTCAACCGATTTCAGCGTAAGAGAAATTGGGGCCATGAGTTTTGATCATGTTAATTTTACGAGTCTGAAAAAACTGGTTTCTCTTGCATACATTTACATCCGAATTCTCAAACGATACATAAATTACTTCTGAAACTATTCATAAGTCACCCAATACTTTGCGAGAGCAATACAATGATGGATTTAGATTAAGTTTAAAACAACATAATCTGTAAGCCAGATTGCCCGATAGTAGAAACGCTTCAGCTTTATAATATTAGATACAGATAAGTATAGATTAAGTGATCTAGGAAAAGATACCTTTTCGACACCTCTCCCGGACTTTCTTGTAGTTCTTGCTCATGAACGCCTCCCAGTTGTTGAGCATACGCAACCATTTCTGCTCCCGCTTCAGTATAGTGCTCGGCGACACAGTCCTTTTGCTGCAACAAAAAAAGATTACACAATCAGTGACGTCACCCTGGTTACTTGCAATTTGCCAACCCATTACGTAATGGCTTGCTGGATTTTGGTAATCGACTTAAAACTGTGCTATTTTGATCTAATTCAAATACTATTTGACGGTGTGTATCATTGCCGTCTTGTTTCACCACGCTTAAGTAGGTATCCTAACTAATTTTGTTACGCTTTGAGGCCAATACCGCTAAGCCGATTTTAAAAATTCTTTCACCAATTGAAAGCTACATTATCAGCAAGTAACATAGGATGTTTTTTTTTAAATTAGGGATCCCTACAAAAAATACTATAATGTAACCCAAGTATTAAAAAAAATGCCTATAAGTTATTATATAACGTGCGCTGCCATTTTGTTATTTGTTAGAAAATTTAGGTATAGTAACCTAAATTTTCCCAAAATCCCTTTGACACTTTATTCGACATGCGCTGCCAATTTGTTATTTGTTAGATTTTGAATAAACTGCAGGTCCCGTTGTTGACGGTAGACTTTGGGGAAGTGGTAACATATGAATGCGAAAACATAGGGTAGCTTTTATCACGGTGATATATTTCTTAGCAATAAATTAAAATAGTAATATTAATTAATTCACTTCATAATTATTGTTTACAAAAATTTATCAGATTTGTAATTTCAGCTCTACTGCTACTGTTTCTACTTTTCATTGGAACGACTGTATTTAGACTCTCCAGTTACTATGACTGGACAGTCATAATATCTGGAGACTCTGGAGAGTTTGGAGACAGTATTGGTACACTTACTCAATTATCTGGAGAGATATGTAGATGGTTGAGTAAGTGTACCAACAATTCATCCATTACATCAGACGACCCATTTCTAAATACAGATTCATTAGTTACACAACATAACTTAAATATGGCAGTCGTTATCATACCCAGATTGTAGCTCGGCCACCAATCTAGGTTAATATAGCTTTAAGAACATTAAAATAACCATAAAAATAACTACGGCGTAACAATATCACTTTTTACAACCAGACATTCTTTCCATCGCATGCCGGGAATTCAATCTAACCATAGAGGAAATAAAAAAAACATGATGACCATCGGTTCGTGCCTTGGAATTCGTTGCGGTACGAGCACCGGACGAATGCTTTTTTTTTTTCAGACATTCACTCACACGTTCCATCAAGGAAACTAAGGAATTCTAAGTCCACTTAGTAGAAATGCGACTTTTAGAGGGGGACAGTTTTGATTTGTACTTGATACCAGAGATGTCACAAATAAGAAATCTGGTACGTATGGATTTTGTTTTTTTTTTTTTAATGTCATTCATCATCTTATTTTCAGTTGTGTGACAACGTAGCCTATGGATGTAGAATACATTATAGATAATGGCAGTCACGTGGCTCTATATCTAAGACTACCTGACCAGCGCAACTTCGTCTGCGTAAATTTTCGCCGTTTTTGCAACATTTTTCAATGCTGCTTTGCTCCTCTTGGTCGTAGCGTGATTTTATATAGCCTTCCTCGGTAAATGGGCTACCCAGCAGTAAAATATATTTTCAATTCGGACCAGTAGTTCCTGAGATCATCGCGTTCAAACAAACTCTTCAGCTTTATAATATTAGTATAGATTAATGTAATTAATGGATTTTGCGTGTCCTCTCTCAATGATTTCCATAAGTGTACTTCTAGTTTCCCCTTCCACTGTGTGACTCACGTCAGCGTTGGGGAAATTCAGATTTATGCTAAATATTTACAATCTAAAATCTATACTAATATTATAAAGCGGAAGAGTTTGTTTGTTTGTTTGTTTATTTGTTTGTTTGTTTAAACGCGCTAATCTCAGGAACTACTGGTCCGATTTGAAAAAAACTTTTTTTGATGGATAGCCCATTTATCGTGGAAGGCTATAGGCTATATAACATCGCGCTACGACTAATAGGAGCGGAGTAGCGACGAGAAATGTTGCAAAAACGGGGAAAATTTACGCTTACGAAGTTGCGCGGGACAGCTAGTCTGTTATATGATGTTAAGTATAAGTTAACAACTCAAGTAAAGTAATCTCCTCACTTCCCGACTAATTTCGCAACTTACAGCTTAATGAAAAACATCTGACCGTGAGTTTTTTATCGGCGTTCGTCTACCTCGAGTTACTTAGTTTAAATTGCAAATTTTGACACACATATCTGAATATTACATTGGGAACTAAATAAATAAAATATATGAATGTTTAATACTAGTACTGTTTAGTCTAGCGCCAATCACATATGGAGTATGGAATGTGTTTATTGCCTTGCATGTGCCTAAAATGGGGTTACAACCTTTCACTGCTGCAGTTATAATGGTCTAAATCTAGACCGTACTAACTATTAATATAGACATAATTATGACATTTAACTACTTTGTCTAAGGCCTATTATGAATAGTATTCTATACTAATATTATAAAACGGAAGAGTTTGTTTGTTTGTTTGTTTAAACGAGCTAATCTCAGGAACTACTGGTCCGATATAACATCGCGCTACGACTAATAGGAGCGGAGCAGCGACGAGAAATGTTGCAAAAACGGGGGAAAATTACGCATACGAAGTTGTGCGGGACAGCTAGTAAAGCATAAGTTTGTTTGCTTGTTTGTTTGTTTGAACGCGGTAATCTCTGGTACTAATGATCCGAATTGAAAAATTATTTCACTGTTGGATAGCCCATTAATCGAGGAAGGCTATAGACTATATAACATCACGCTACGACCAATAGGAGCGGAGCAGCAATGAGAAATTTCGCAAAAACGGGGAAAATTGACGCATACGAAGTAGCGCGGGTCAGCTAGTTATAAATAAACATGATAGGTTTAAAACGTTGATATCGAAGCTATTTTGACCAAATTTAAAGGAAAATCATGAAAAAAAACAATTACATCTGTATCCTCCAAGAATTAATCAACAATATGAAGCACATTTACAAAATTCAAATTTCATCCTATCTATATGGAAAAGTGTTATTTTATACTGAAAAGTGCCACTCTAGGCCAAAAATGTTTGCATAAGTTGTTTGGTTGCTCTATTGTTAACTGAAAATAAAGAAAGATTACAAATGAATTTAAATCCAATTTCCCATTTTCTTGAAGCCCGTATATTTGCATTTTCTTTACTGAAATAAACCACAAAAAAGTAATAATAAATCTCATACATCACAATGACTGATTACCCTGCAAATATTCACAATGACGTCGGCTTTCCAACCCTTAATGCGATTTATACAGCAGCCTATCTCACAAATCTGTTCTCTCTGTCTTTGGCAGCCTCGCATAGTCTGTACTGTAAATATTAATAAAAATATGAGAAAGACTCCACCTTATATTTTTATTCATATTTACAGTTAATAAACAAACAAACATTGTAAAAATTGGGCATATGAAAAAGATGGCATTGAGTTTTTATTGCCTTTATTCTTTTCACCGGCTTTACCTATTATGTTGCAAAGTTGGCACTACATTTATATGTAGAATCATGACTTAAAACAAATGTAGTACTTTGATTAATAAGTGAATAAATAATTTTTATTCGTTAAGAACCAGTAGGCCTATTCTCTTTCTCTAAAACAAAATTTATTAAATTGCTCAAGTTTACGAGTACTATTCTAATAAATTTTTACTAAGCACGAACAGTCCGAGCCTAAGACGATTTTCGGTAATGAGTGAATTGAATCGATGTGGCTGTCTCTGTATAATTACTACCTCATTTTTGACCGAAACTTCGTTTCCAATGAATTATAGTAGACATCCTGTATCGATTGTTTTTCTTTAGACAAGCGAATTACTACTACCTAATCTTTTCGTTTACTCCACTTTACACGACGACGTTCCTAGATGGTATACAAAGGGAATAGAAACCGCGCCATGTTGTTCTGCGATAAAACTTATCAGAACTGTATCAAAATGCATGCAAGTCTGATAACTGATAGTAAAACTAGGTCTTTTACTTTAAAGAATATATTGCGGTTTGATTTTGTAAATATTATGAAAATATCTACTTGCTGGATACAGCGTATAAGTAGAACCTATATGATGTCATCCAAAGTCAGCTAAGCGATTTTCTTTACGAAATAAATGTATTAAAAATCTATTTTAAATGTTTGCAACGTCATGAAAATTTTCTGACGGTCTCCGAAGAGTATCAAACGTTGAAATCCTGCGACGCGTATGCAAGAAGAGCACAATTTGGGATACCGTCAGAGTAAGTATCTGTCGTGTACTACGTGCTCAAGATACGCAATCCAACGTGGTAAGAAATGAAAGATACAATTTTTATTTTATTTAGTAAGGCAAAGTAGCTAGTAAACGAGGCCCAGACCGCAGAAATTTTTTATCTCACTAGGAACAGGCGCGGACCCAGAACTTTGTTCAGGGGGGGTGGAGCATCATTTGACTGAATCGCTCGCATGACGGGGTGTATTTAATTTGATTCAACACCAGTACACCAGCCCTACCACAGATTGTGTCAAAACTCTCAAATTCCCCAAAAAAGGTGTTTCATTCGAGTCGGGAGGGGGACAACAGGACAATTGGCTGCCCCAGTCAGGTGCGGTTCCAAGGTGAGCCTTGGAACCGCACCTGACTAGGAAAAAGAAAAATACGCAGAGCTGACTGCCCGCCTTCATAATTTAAAAAAGCACAAGAAGAAATCAAATCTGACGATCCTACCCTTTGGTCCCTAATCTAGTGCAAAGTCTCTAAATACGTCTGCTCATTGGTTAGGTTACAGTTCCTAATAATACTACTTTGTGCTCATCATAAAACTTGGCTATAGACCTAATAACCTCCTATATTGACCATAAAGTACGTGATTTTGTTTTATGAGCTATTCAGAGACTCGCTCTACATGTTTCACTATGGCATTCCGTGAAGTATACTGTTGGTCTACGTTGGTAAGTGGTTAGTGACCCTGACTGCTAAGTCAAAAGTCGTGAGGCTGGATTCCCATACGGGATAAACCATAATGTAATTAGCGTCTTTATTTACCTATTCTGTGTCTGGGTGTGTTCTATAAAATATATGTAGGTATTAATAATCACATGGTTACTTACCAAACGTGTATATTATATTGACCTTAGTAGGTAGAGGTACGTGAGATGCTCTAATTAATCGCAAACAACCTTGCCGTAAAAGGTCGGTACACTGATGCTAACGTCTTAATTGCTTGGAAAATTGCATTTATTTTGGATCAATTAAAATTACCTATATAGCAATACTAATACGAGAACAAGTCTGTTTTATTTATATTCATAATATTTATTAGACCGCCTCTGTGGCACGGTGGGAGTGCATCCGACTGCTACGCAAGAGGTCGTGGGTTCGATTCCCACCCAAGATAAAACTTTGTGTGATAACCACAGTGGTTTATTCTGTCTGTGTGTGTCATTTATCTATAATATGTACGTATTTAGAAATATATAAGTATGTTTATCAGTTGTCTGGTTTCCATAGTACAAGCTCTGCTTAGTCTGGGATCAGATAGCTTTGTGTCAGTTGTCCTAAGATATTCTTATATTATTATTATTATTATTACTTATTTTCAGAACCGACGCAAAACTGTTTAGCTTGTTGAGCAAGATGTTCGGTCAATGAATGAATGATGATTCATGGTGTCATATCTAAAATTCCAAAAATTCAAAATTCTTTATTGACTTAGGATGCAAAACAACACTTGTGATACGTCGGGATTGTACATACACATGTAATGCCAAGTTCGCAAACAAAAAGCCGGAGAAAAGAACCTGGCAATAAAAACTCGCGGCCGCTCTTTTCAAAATGATAATTTTACAATGTTTGAATGTTTATAAACTTGATATGGGGATAAGGTGCTGAGACTAATATACTATACACCGTGTTAAGGGACTGATGCAAATTATTTGAACGAAATTTGGCACAGAGATACATAGTTTGATTCCCGAAAAGGACATACGATAGTTTTTAAACCGACATCCACGCGACCCACAGGCATAAGTTAGGAATATTAAAATAGATTAATAAAATTTATAGAACTATACTTAATGAGTGTCGGTACTTACGTCTAATCTATGTAAATGTTATATTTAATTACAGTAACGCGACATAACGCGTGTGTCTGTCAATATTTTTATCGGAAACATGATGTCATTATTTTGTCAAGTGTTAATTTCCTGTACCTACACTAGAAAGTGATGATGACTAATTTAATAAAACTATGTATGCGGATACTTCGTATATTCTATTCAACATTCGTTTTAACTAGAGGATTATGATTAACTTGCTGTCCCCGCAACTTCGTCTGCGTAAATTTTCCCGTTTTTGCAACATTTCTCATTGCTGCTCCGCTCCTATTGGTCGTAGCGTGATGTTATATAGCCTATAGCCTTCCTCGATAAATGGGCTATCCAACAGTGAAAGAATTTCGAAATTCGGATCAGTAGTTCCTGAAATTACCGCGTTCAAACAAACAAACAAACAAACTCTTCAGCTTTATAATATTAGTATAGATTTACACTGTCCACTAATATTCTCTCGCGTAGGGTTTCTTCTTATAAGTGATGTGATATATTATCACATCACTGATTATGGGGGTAATCGCCGTAAACGCCAAGCCGGATGATCGGGTTGGCGATAGCAGTCGAAATTTATAATCAGATCTTTACAAAATTTATACGAGACCAATTCGGAATAAATAAAAAAAAGAATTTTGAAAATCCGTCTATATATGACGGAGTTCTAAAAACATACATAAAAAAATATAAACGTTCGAATTAAGAACCTCCTCCTTTTTGAAGTCGGTTAATTAAAAAGGTTAGGAACCATTGGACAAGAGGATAATGTGCGATAATGACTAAAACAAAGATAATAACATCCGAAAACTAACGTCGAACGAGTCACAAACTAACGAGAATAAGCAAGAATGATTCAGTTATGCAAAATAATCGAAGACCGTTACTGTTACAATACTATGTTACAAGCTCAATAAACTGTTGTACGATAGTGTTCTGCAAATGACAGAATTTAACAGAATGCTATAGAGAGTAATGAGAGTATAGAGAATAGAAAATTGCCATTGTCATCGGGCGAAGACTCGCCAACTAAATTGGAAAATCAACTGCACCCAGGCGTTTTCCTTCTCATTAAATGTGCTTTTTCTGATTATAGATAAAATTGAGTAGCTCGACCCGACTGTTAAAATATACTTCTGGAATCCTAAATCGAGCATCTAAGGTTAGGTTAATTTTTCATATTCGTGAATCATTGATTGGTGAAAATTAATGCAGCCTCTCTCCCAACAACATTGGACATGAAATGCGACCATAACAAAACAATAATACATGTGTTAGTTATGCCAATTACGTCAAAAATAGAAAACTACTACATTTGCCGACAACAACCTCGAAATACGCAATTACGTCCCATAGTGCCCTCTCTTGCAAAATTATTTGAGGAAACCCGTTGACTGCCTCTGTGGCGCAGTGGGAGTGTGTCCGACTGCTACGTAAGAGGTCGTCGTGGGTGCGATTCCCACACGGGACACCACTTTGTGTGATAGTGACAGCAATTTCAAATGCCGAATCGAACAATCGTCCTGTGAAAGTCCAAGGACGATTGTTCGATTCGGCGTTCGGCAACTGCCATTTGTCATTAGTTTGACACTAATGACAAATGGCCGTTGTTGTTATTCTTGTTACACATATACTTACCATTTGATTTTGTCAAATGACCATCCAAATGTCAAAATCACAAATTACTACAGCGTACTAGTACTATAGCGGGCATCGCGCACGAACATGGGGCCATCTAGAATTTCATTATGGGGGGGGGGGATAGACATTACGGCAGCGCCGGATATGACATGCTTACGGAGAAGGGGGGGTTCCGTTTCCTCGACACCGGCCAAGTGTGAGTTGCAAACTATTAATATTAAAAAAAATATAATTTTATTTCACCTTGCTCCGAAGGTATTCCGTGTTCATGAACGATGTCTACAGATGTGCTCATACGAAGTACGAATGAATATTTCCTACTGATCTCTCAGTGTTTTGTGGATATACGTAATGTGTGTAGGTAATAGGGTTCATTACACCTGGCGTGTAGCCACGGCTCCGACCGCGGATGATTTCTGATTGTGCACATCCGCTGGACTTTGATAGCTATATTTACAGTTTCGATCTCTCAATGTCAGGTATAAATCTTGTACTATTTTGCTGGTATCGCGATTAATTGTGTCCTAGGTATATCGTTCTACAGGACGGGCCAGGAAAGCTCACCCACGGACTCACTCTAGAAAAGATTGTGAACTGTTTCTGTATACTAAAGGCGCGGACGATATGAAATGTTTACTAACAAACCAAATTGTAGAATTGTAGGGTTTTCACGTCACCGAAATTTTGTAAATTGAATTTAAAATAACAATTACACTTACATGTTCTGATTTCACATTACGTAGCACAAAGTAACTACTGAATTTATTAATTGCCCAAAATAGATAATTTTGTAATTTTTAACTTTGATTAAACAAATGACAACCCTAACTTGGCACAATTGACAGTCTTTGCTAAGCAACTGTTTTATAACATTTCACATTGTAAAATAAACTATTTAAATTCGTAATTAACGCTAATATCTATACATACTTATAATATTTTAAAGAGGAAAGATTTGTATTTTTGTATGTAACGAATAATCTTAAAAACTATTTTTAACTTACTTTTTATACCTGTATTCCCACGGGAACGGGAACTACACAAGTATCGCGAGTACAAATAGCGCCGCGAGGCATCCGCTAGTACAATATATAAAGAAATAAATTTCGTTTCTAAGATCCGTTCAACCATTTAGTCGTAAAAAAGTAAGAAACAAATAAATAAACTCACTTTAGGTTGGGATTTATAATCTACTAGCTGTGCCCGCGGTGTTACCCGCGTTTTATTAGCCTATGTGTTAATCCAGGGTGTTAACTAACTCCATACCAAATTTTATTCAAATCGCTCCAGCCGTTTAGACGTGAAAAAGTAACAAACATACACACTCACATACTCACAAACTTTCGCATTTATAATATTAGTGTGATACTTAACTATACTAATATTATACAAGTTTAGTAAAGTTTGAGGTTGTAAGGTGTAATCTCTGGATCTACAGAACCTTTAGAAAATTCTTTTACCAATAGAAAGCCACGTTATTTGTGAGTGTCATATGCCAACGAAGTGGGTACTTAGTATAGTTACCTATAAATATGAAAGAACTGAGTAACAAATATTGAACTTCCTTATAATTATGTATGTTCATTACTTCGTCAGATCCGATTAGATTTACACCACGCATACCATCGTGAATTAACAGACACGATACTTCTCATGCAGGACATGCATGCATATACATATTATGTTCCGGTGCGTGTTGCAAGACATGGAAATATGTGACTTTTGAACAGTGATAACTTTGATTATCTCTCATTTATCGCTACAATTCACCTTAAAACTGGAGTTAGCATGAGACAACCAGGTTTTAATTAAGACGTGTTTTCGACATCTGCAAGCATATTCACTTTATACCTTTTTGGGATTTTTAATAATTTTTTTTCAAGACTGCCTCTGTGGCGCGGTGGGTGTGTGTCTGACTGCTACGCAAGAGGGTTTGATTTTCACACGGGACACCACTTTGTGTGATCCCTGTTATTCCGAGTCTGGGTGTACTTTCTGTCTGTGACTCGTATGTTAGTAAAGTCCCCCGCGGTACAGGACTTGTAGGTACACATAGTACAGCGTGAGTCGTCATTAAAAAAAAAAAAACTTGATGTGTGAATGAACTCGAACGCTATATGCAAGGACGGTACTCTTATATTCGCATGTTCGAGTTCGCCCAAGTCATTTTTTTTCTTCATAAATGTGTATACTAAAAGCGGCGGTAGCTTAATGGCTAAGGCATTGGTCTCGCAATCATGAGGTCGCGGGTTCGAATCCTACCCATTATACTACCGACGTGAACCCACTCCTAACACAAGCCTTTGAGCTTAGCTGAAGGGGTTAACAGGATTGCTAGTAATGTGGGACCACAATCCCACATTATAGTTATCTTTTATAAATATATATATATATATATATATATATATATATATATATATATATAATATGTTGTTGGGATAACTCACACATCGCTATCTGATCCCAAACTAAGCAGAGCTTGTACTATGGAAACCAGACAACTAATAAATATACTTAAATATTTGTAAATACCTACATACTTAATATAGATAAATAACACCCATATATATATACTGCAAATGACGCAAAGCCGTTGCGGTGACGTTGAAATGTAGTTCAAGTCTTAGCACTACTGACTTACCTACTATATAGTACTAGTACCTACGACGAGTCCGCCAACAACAAGACTTGTGTAACAAGGATATTAACAACAGGCAATTGTCATAAGTGTCAAAAACGTTTACAGTATGGTCATTCGATTCGGCGTTTGAAATTGGTGTCACTTTGTACGGGGAAGCCTGTTCAGCGGACTAGTACCTACTTACGGCCGGTTTCAATAATCTACTTATCGATGGATTTGGCTACTAGAGGTAGAATTTTGACATATTTTGTATGGAGCTTATGTCAAACACATAACTCCAGTAGGAAAATCATCGATAGTTAGGGTATTGAGACCGGCCGTTAGGTCAGTGCTAGGTCACCAGTGTTTTAAAAATGTCGGGTAAGAGCATGTCGGATCATACTCAGTGTAGGGTTCGCGAGCCGTTGCCGAATAAAAAAATCCGATTTGAATAATTGCACCAGCAGATGACGATGGCACTTACGCCCTCTTGTTAAGAAACGTAGTTTTTCTTTTCAATTGAAATAATTTTAAATTTAAAGTATTTATTAGGCGCTACCTTTTTGATTTTTTTACATTTATTGGTTGGGTTCAAAAGATAAAGGATAAATTGTGTCCCTTTCGGAGCGATTATTTAAAAAAAATATTAAGTTAATCAAAAAAGTTTAATAGAAACCTTAAAATGTTTTTAAAAGACCTGTCGATTGACGTGCCACAGGTTCATGTAAGCTCAAAAAAAAACAGCTTCTATTATATGTATGTAGTGCCCCCAATATGAAGTGCAATAAAAATAAATATTTTGAGAGGGGGGGCCTCTAAAAATATTTATTTTTATTATTTACTTATCAAACTAAGTAGCGGCTACCACAAGACACCTTTTCACTAAATTTAATTAATATTTATTGGGTAGTCTTTGAGTAAAATACCTGTCTGCCTGACATACAGACGGACAGACAGAAAGACAGACGGACATGACGAAACTATAAGGGTACCGTTTTGGAACCCTAAAATGGACCCATCCTTAGGTACGAAACTGCAAGCATAATGTTCTTAGCATACCAAGAAACAAATTTTGCTTTCTACGCTTGCACCATATCGTGTATTTTCAATAGAAATACAGCGATACAACTCTATCGGCACGTCACGATATGCCTGTACATGTAACTAACTGTTACCACTAATTCATTTTGACACTGATTGCTATCATTCGACACCTAAGTAATTCACACTACCAGTTAAATACGGTAATTACAATTGGGGTTCTGTAATACGATACGTTAGGTGGGACGACCCTTAGCGAAATGGACCGACGATGATGAGATGATGAGAGATGGGATGAATTGGACGCGAAAGACGGAGGATCGGGTGTTGTGGCGTAAATTAAGCGAGGCCTATGTTCAGCAGTGAATGGATACAAGCTGAATAATTGAATTCGATGCTCTGTCTTCTTTATTTGACAAAAACAAGTCCCATCTCTCACAAAGTACACCAGGAATCGGTACTACTATCTGTGGATCACATAAAGAGATCACACTCCCATTTCAAAATACCGAGAGTACAGAAGGTATGCGTAGGTATCTCACTCGAGCCCACGCGCGGATTAAGAATCATGTTCTGGGAGGGGGCGGGGGGCAAATTTGACCTAACACCGGCCAAGTGTAAGTAGTTCGCGCGACGGGGGGAAGGGGCTTTTGATCAACGCCGAAACGGCAAGTGTGATGAAGGGCAATTGATCCACCAGCTCGAGCTACGCATACGAACATCGGTTATGGCATTACAGACCACGTTGTTCGGTAGGCGTCCCAAGATTTCGTGTCCACTGTCCTTGACTGATGTTTATGTATGAAGCTACCTTCCGTCCTCTCGCTATTTTGTGGTGGGTGTGTACGACTGCTGCGCAAGAGATTTTAGTGGAAACTAATCGAAATGGTAAAAGGATATCTTTTTCGAACTCTTTCCTAAAAGGGTATATGTATATTTGGTAGATACATTATACTGCCCAACATCTGTTAAATTTCCTTAGTTATTTACAACGCTCACGGGAAGTGAAAGAGTAGGCGTATTGTTAGCGTTATTCTTAAAATAGAACAGTATAATTAATACAAAAACCATACCTTAAACAGTGTAGAAAATTTAGATATAGAGAGTCTCTATATCTAAATTTTCTACACTGTTTCTCTATTAGAGACAACTATGAATCAACAAGTCTGAATCTAACTTTGGGGTAAATTTTTGATTTCTCGGTTCGATTGAATTTTCACGAGTAACGACCGCAGTTACGGCTGGACTGAAGAGTATAATATTAATCTCTTCCTATATAATAAGTATGTAAAAAGTGCATATTTTTATCTGCACCTTTCAAGGGTAACTCTCAAACAAATTTTGTCATTCAAATTGCTTCTAATGTCTATAATAATACCCCCTAATAAGAGAATGAACTAAAATACAGCTAAATCTTGCTATTGTTATCAGTTTAGACAGATGTTGATATATACAATATCAATTCACAACACCAAACTCGTTTCCGTTGAAGATTTTTAGCATAGTACGTCATCACTAGGTATAGAAGGCGCAAATATGCAACAATTCGATGTCATAGGTACAATAGAAACTAGCTAGCTTGCTCTATTATAATAGTCTTAAACCCAGAATTAGTTTTGATTTTAGTCTTAGAGCTAGCTATTATATATAGCACTTTTGGCGATGGCAATTTTACTAACAACTTCACATATAAACGCATTAGCCGATCCGAGCAACTTCATCTGCATCATTTTACCCCGTTTTTTAAATATTTTTCATTAATGCTCAGATCCTATTGGTCGTATCGTGATGTTATATAGTCTATAGCATTCCTCGATAAATGAAATAATAATATAATATTTAGCTTGCAACCAGACAACTGATAAACATACTTATATATTTCTAAATATATACATACTAGCTGTGCCCCGCTGTGTTACCCGCGGTTTATTAGCCTATGTGTTAATCCAGGGTGTCAGCTAACTCCATACCAAATTTAATTAAAAACTCTCCAGCCGTTTATACGTAAAGAAGTAACAAACATACACACTCACATACTCACAAACTTTCGCCTTTATAATATTAGTGTGATTAGGTATAGATAAATTATACCCATAGAATAAACCATCGTGATCATCACACAAAGTTTCCTGGGATCGAGGCCAGGGCCACTAACCACTAGACCAACAGGCCTGTCATATGGGCTATCCAACACTAAAATATTTTTTCAATTCGAACCAGTACTTCCTGAGATTATAGCGTTCAAACAAACTCTTCAACATTATAATATAAGTATAGATTACAATCTATACTAATATTATAAAGCGAAAGAGTTTGTTTGTTTGTTTAAACGCGCTAATCTCAGGAACTACTGGTCCGATTTGAAAAATTATTTTTGTTGGATAGCCCATTTATCGAGGAAGGCTATAGGCTATATAGCATCGCGCTACGACTAATAGGAGCGGAGCAGCGACGAGAAGTGTTGCAAAAACGGGGAAAATTTACGCATACGAAGTTGCGCGGGACAGCTAGTGCATACATAAATTTCGTAGGGCTTTCTAGTAATCTGCTACGATAATATTTGGCTTTGTTAATCTTGAGTCTGTGTGAATACAATAGTGCAATTCATAGTCACAAACAATAAAACAGAATATTGCGTGCGCAAATGCCCTAGTTGTGACCAAAAAGAACCACAGATAATTTCTCACACGAAATCGACAACATTCGTTAGCTTGTAAAGAACCCGGTGTCACACATATGCAATACTCTCAATTGTACATAGCAATAGCTGACTGACATGTTAATACCACGCAGAATTCGCATTAAAACAAAAAATATTAACCATTACCTAATTAGGTAAACGCGAGCTGGTGAAATCATGTACGAAGTGCCTTGTTCTGTGTAAACTGAAATAAACAATAAAATGGGCAACAATATGGTTTTTATATTGTAACACTAGATTGCATTGCAGAAATATGATTTATGTGAGCTATTGATCACTTGTTGCCATATTTATGTAACGAATTCTGGGTAATTCTGCTAATTATGGACTAATAAATCACAATTTCTCACAATATTGTGTGTTTTTATAATATCATGAACAAAATATGTAGTGTAATGTATTGTTTTTTTTTTTGTATTGTAAATTTACACCTTTATATTAATTGGCAACATGGCTTTAGGGACAGGAAACCTCGTTTATTGCAGATACGACGTACAAGTAATGTATCTGTGACAAATAAACGATTTTTCTTCTTTGTTTCAGTTATCCTTGTATAGTAAAAGTAGACTAGGTTTCCAAACACATGCTTCTTTCAATAATGTAATATAATGTGGCACATGAGTTTCTTGGCAGCTTCTTCTTCAGCTTTACCTAGTTTTATTTTTTTAGTTCTGTTGTATTACTTCTTTTACCCAACTGCGCAAGAAGGTGGGGCATGTTTTTTATAGACGATTTTAAATAAATCTAATCTTGTATGAAATAAAGATGTTTCATAAATAAATGAATAAATTTAATAAAAAAATAATAAAACTAAATGAGCTAAATAATGAAAGTCCATACTGAGGCTGAACTTCCACAGCACAGAGGTAACGAAATAGATTTAATCTTCCGCTAAAATGAGTTTCGGTTTTGAACGAGTATTCAGAAAGCCAAAAAATAAATAAATAATAAAACGGACAATTTTATATCACATCCAGCGACTTTTTATTTAGATACCTTAGGTAAGGCTTGTTAAAAAAAAATATAATGTTTGACATATATTATACTAGTATGGAAGACTGTAAACCGAATTCCCAAAATACCAAAACTTCCTTAATATTACCATCTACAATACGAGTGTCTAAGCCATGATTATGAAGCAATGAAGCCTACACGGTGCCAATAAATAGCGTGAAGAGATTCCAACTTCTCTTGGAATGACACGATAATAAGAAATTCCAGCGCGTGCTGACAATATTACTTGGTAGATAGATGTCAAAGTATATTGACGCTTAATATAAGATGAGGAAAGGGCCAATTCCTTAAGACAATTTCATTAACAAGAAAAAGTTTTATTAGTTATACTAGGTATGGGTACCTGTACTATTTATTCTGTGGTATGTGTCTAAGCGGAACAGCTGGTCCACATGTTCAATGTCGCTCAGTGGACTATGGAAAGGGCTATGCTCGCAGTTTCTCTTAGGGACAAAATTAAATGAGGTGATTCGGCAGAGAACCAAAGTTATCGACATAGCCCACCGGATTAACAGGCTGAAGTGGCAGTGGGCTGAAGTAGCCGAAGAACCGACAACCGTTGGGGTAAACGAGTCACAAATAGCTTGACAAATATCATCATGTGAGTGGTTGTTGCGTTCGTCTCAGTTGTGGGAGTGACATAGGCTATAATAGTACAACCTATGTCTACCTGTAGATGCCGTCAAGGCGACTACAATATTTTACATAGGACAGGCAGCAGCGTCCTCTGCGTAATGCAATCGCCAAGCCGCACGCCAAACGTAGCGATTATGGCAATCCCCCCAAGATCTATAATAAGTAATGCGCTTATTACACTACACTGAATCAGGGACCCTGAATCCTTAAAAAGAGCGGTGTAATAAGAGTTAGGGCCCTAATTCTCTAACAAATTTTCAAGGCCACCTCGATTTAGGGCCCTGATTCAGGGTAGTGTAATAGCCGTTTAAGTTCTACAAGGGAGACCCGTGCCCAGCAGTGGCACATTGTTGAATTATTTGTTTTTGATGGATGGTAATTTTTTTTTAATAACTCCTTGTTATACAATGATGTTTCTGCGGACAGATTATAAAAAAGCGAGTACAATCTTCATCGTTAACATTGCAACGTCACTTAAGTTACTCAATTCGGTTACATAAGTGAGTAAACTGAATGATGTCACTGCGATACGGTGTCAAGGGACTGTCCGGCCACTACTATGCCGATTATTACTCACTAGAACACACATGGTTCAGTAAACAGATTATGAGGTTGCGTTTTTATTATTTATTTTCAATTAGGTACTATTTTGAAGTATTTTTATTGTGTGTTTGTATTATATTTGTTTATATTTATGACTAGCTGTCCCGCGCAACTTCGTCTGCGTAAATTTTCCCCGTTTTTGCAATATTTCTCATTGCTGCTCCGCTCCTATTAGTCGCAGCGTGATGTTATATAGCCTATAGCCTTCCTCGATAAATGGGCTATCCAACATAATTTTTCAATGCGGACCGAACAGCTTTATAATATGTATTAGAAAAGATTTACTGTGAACAACACTAATATAAGTAAGTGTTTCCAATTAATTATGATCCAGACACTTTTAAAACTAGAGTGAATAGGCATCTTCTGCTCATCAATGCTTTCCATCAGGCATGATCGAAGCCAAACGCCCATTTTATATAAAAGAAAAAAACGACTTAATACTAGCTTACCAGTATTCATCATGTTAAAAACAAAACTATTATGTACGAAGATGACTAAAATCAAGATAAAGAATTTAACACAAGCCAATGGTTTAACTTATTATAGACGTAATAAGTTCGGACGAAACTAGTGAGATTTTAATATTTATCAAAATACATGTGTAAGTTAGTTATGACGTCATCTAAAACTGGGTATTCCATACAAATTTGTACGCAGTGTTTCGTTTTAACACTTCTTAAAAAGATACTGATTTGACTTTACACTCATCAGTGTTTAGAATACCTTATCGAGAGTTACGTAAATATCAGTTTTTACAGCTTCATGTTTAACGTGTGAATATACTTGAAATTACTTATGAAGTCGATAAGATCAAATCTTTTGCAGATAAAGTGTACAATAGACACTTGACATTGGCAGAAATTACCTGAAAAAATCGCTAAGTACATTGCCATGAACTAAAAAAACTTTTTTTTTAAATTCTTCCATCCAAAATTATTCGGTAGGGATGAAACGGCTATTACACTACCCTGAATCAGGGCCCTAAATCGAGACGGCTTCAAATTTTGTTAGAAAATTAGGGCCCTAACTCTTATTACACCTCTCTTTTTAATCGTTTAGGGTCCCTGATTTAGTGTAGTGTAATAAGCGCTTTATGGCTCACACATTCTGTGCATACGGCAGTTACAAGTTTTTTTTTTTCTAGTATTCACAATCACAAAGTTTCTTCTTGTCGAGTTATCACGTATTTTAAGAATATTTACACTTTAAACGCGTAGCGGTAAAAACAGTGACATGTCATTTTGCCGCCATTTTTACAACTTTCTTATGTTGTTAAGTACTTATAATAAGGCAAAGGAATCAATATTAATTCCTGACACGTCAGTGCAAAATGGTATCAGTCTGTGTTTACACAGGTGGGACTATTATAAATTATTTCAAGGTAAATATAAGCGACTTACATTTAACTCTTAAACATACATCTTACTTGAAACACATTTTAATAGCTTTTATACCTTTTACTCCTTATTTCATCTTCCTTGTCTTTACTAAAGCCGGAAATGTTTACTAACAAACCGAATTGTAGGGTTTCCACTTCACTGTTTTCGTAAATTAAATATAACATAACAACGATATTTCGCTCTTCTAACACATTTTCAACTGTTTATGTAGCAAAGTAACTACGGAACATAATCATGTAGTAAGTAGGTTATGAATTTACCTGGAATATATTATTTAGCGATTATCAATTTTCATTAAACAAATGACAAGTCTAACTTTGATACTTTTGACAATCGTTGCTAAGTCCCTTTGTTATTTAACATTTTACATCGTGTGCTTTCAGTACCTATAGTCCTAGTTGAGCCACGGCTAGTCACACGGATAGGTAGGTTTTAGTGTACTATACTATCCTATACCCACTTTCTCATATTTTTAAATAATTTCTAACGTATGTTACAACATTTGGCTTTTAACTGTTGCAGATTAGTGCATTAGACATGAATAATCAAGAGCTAAGGATGACGTCAACCAATTGAGAGACTAAAGCATTTATTGTTTTTTCTTGTGCTCGATAGGCACGTTTCCGTGTTCACTGAAATTGCTGAAGTTGAGTAAAATAATAATAAATGTACAAAGGAAATGATGTAAACACACATATGATGGGCTCTGAAATTCTAGTTCTTATGTTTACTGTAGCTAAAACAATAAACATACGTTGGATGTTATGGAAATACTTTTTGTAATTCTACGTCAACGAAGTCCTATCTCTATACTAAATCCGAAATGGATGTTGAACGTTTACCTAATAACAAGGTTGCTTAGCAACCATTGACTAAAGTATTAAATGGCCTGTTTGTCTAGCGGTTAGTGACCCTGACTGCTAAGCCCGAGGTCGTAGGTTCGATCCCCACCCAGGATAAAACTTTGTGTGATGAGCACGATGATTTATTGTATCGGGGTGTAATTTATCTATAACTAGCTGACCCGCGCAACTTTGTCTGCGTAAATTTTCCCCGTTTTTGCAACATTTTTCATTGCTGTTACGCTCTCATTGGTCGTGGCGTGATGTTATATAGCCTATAGGCTGTATTTAAAAAAAAAAAATTACTGTTGGATATCCTCGATAAACGGGCTATCCAACAGTAAAATATTTTTAATTCGGACCAGACCTGAGATTACCACGTTCAAACAAACAAACAAACCACCGTACAGTACAGGAAGTAGTTACCATAGTACAAGTTCTACTTAGTTTGGGATCAGATGATGTTGTGTGAATTGTCCCAAAATATTATTATAAAAAAAATATATTTAATGGTTGCTAAGCAACTTTGTTATTAATAATTTCACATCCATTTCGGCTTTAGTAGACATACTGAGCTTTTCCACGGCTCAGTTTTGCAGATCACAGAAATATGACAAGTTTTGATGAATGACAACTGACTACAATAAAGTCGTAACAATAGGTTTCTTTGGTCGCTTTGTAATTAAGCGGACCTATGTTGCAATAATCACCAAATAACTCCTTTCTTTAAACTCATTCATCGCATCGGAATTTTTGTTTCATCGGAACCGAGAATGATGTGGAATCGTTTCGAATCGGTAACACGTAGTAACACCGCCAATGATTCATACAGAGCAAGATTCAATTAGCTCCTTATTGGAACCGACACACCTTAGAAGTAGAAACGCGAACAAGCCATGAAACTAAAGTAGGGACACGAAATATCGATAGTACAGTAAGTAAGTTAACCTTCATACGTACGTACTAGGGATGTTACGGAGGTGGTTTTATCGGAACCGAAGTCGGAGTCGGAGTTTTTAAATTTGGTTTGTCGCAGTTGGAATCGGAATCGGAGTCGTAGGTGGTGGGCGAATACAAATATGTTGAGATAAGTCTTAAGTTAATCTATCTATACTAATATTATAAAGAGGAAAGATTTGATTGTTTGTTTGTATTGAATAGGCTCCGAAACTACTGACCCGATTTGAAAAATTCTTACATGGTTGTGAAGCTACACTAACCCCGGGTGACATAGGCTATTTTTTATCCCTGTATTCCCACGAGGAGTCCGCTAGTCTTATATAATTATATTTAAACAAAAAATCAAAAGCGTACGAATATTACTTTTAAACACAAACATGTTAAAGACCATGTTTTAAAAAGAGATTGATGAAGAATAAGGAACTAACGAAACGAAGGCCAAATAACATGAGGTCAAATATTTCTGGACATAAATCAAAATAATCCTTCAACACAATACCTAATAAGTATTTTATAGCAATTGAATTATTTCAATAAAACTACAGAGATAACCTCTGCTCTATCATGAGCTCAGAAATAATAACAGAATAGAAGATACGTGGAGACGCATTTAGATTGAACAAAATTTTTGCAATACAAAAAGTAACACATCCAAATCAGATACTAATATTATAAAGCTGAAGAGTTTGTATGTTTGCTTGCTTGTTTGTTTCAACGCGGTAATCTTAGGAACTACTGATCCGAATTAAAAAAAAATTTCTGTTGAGTACCATTTATCGAGGAAGGCTATAGGCTTTATTTAACATCACGCTACGACCAATAGGAGCGGAGCAGCAATGAAAAATGTTGCAAAAACGAGGAAAATTGACGCATACGAAGTTGCGTGAGTCAGCTAGTCAAACATATATAAAAAAAAAATCCTAATTCTGGACAGAAAAAAAGTATAATGTAGTGGTTTTTGAAAATGGTGAAAAATAAGCGCGCAGCAGGTCTTATGGTAGCTATAGCCTATTGGCAACTCTATTTAAGAAAGCATCAAACAAAACCCAAGTAGAATAGAGGCAAGAATTCCGAATGGACATCGAAAGGCGTTACTGATGCACTGATTACCATAATTGCTAGCTATTATCATTATTGGTAACGGAGTAAACGATTAAATTAAATATGTGGGTATATCCTAACAGGTTGATAGTTCATCGCAGTTGGCCTGCATACCACTTCCCACTACTGGTGGCCTAGTTTTTGACTGTCTGATTCACAGTAGTGGTACTGCGAGGGTCGATAAACAAGATAAGACGACAGAAATCTATTTGGAACATCCTACTAAGTAATATTATAAATCCAATTTGAGAGTTTGTGAGGGTGGATGGATGGATGGACGTTTGTTGCTTTTTGACGCAAAATCTAGTCGGATCTTGGTGTAACTTTACAGTAATGTAGTTTATATGAAAGAATAACTCATAGTCTATAAAATCACACATTAAGCGAGCGAAAAGCGAATTAAAGTATTACATAAGTATGCATTAAAGTTTATTAAACAGGAAGATATTTCTGATTTTCTTATACCCTACACTAGTACAATTGATGTAACAGTTGAACTAGTGCTGTAGAAACTTTTTATTCCGCAGTTTGTAGTTCAATTGTTTTGTTTTTTATTTAATTTTCCATCCGCCATGTTTGCAGGTGGAATTCGTAATCGAATAAATCAAACTCATAGATGGATGGCAAAGAATCACACGTCATGAACACCTGTGGCAATCGTGTGTGACAAACGGAGTAATTTTGAAATTCAGAAATCTGAGATGGTAATGTTGTGATGTAGATGCAACTAATATTTTATTAAATTTGAAGCGGCGGTAGCCTAATGGCTAAGGCATCGGTCTTGCAATCGTGAGGTCGTGGGTTCGAATCCTGGCCATTATACTACCGATGTAAGCCCACTCCTAGCACAAGCCATAGAGCTTAGCTGGAGGGATTAACAGGATTGCTAGTAATGTGGGACGACAATCTCAGATTGCAAGTTTCTTTAAAAAAAACCATGAAAAGTGAAAATTAAACTTTCCTGAGTTCCTGACACGTGAAAGTATAAGTTGATTATCTTCAAAACGGCTAAACGGATTTTTATCAAACAAATCTAAAATCAAAAAATCTGACCAAACCAGATTTTTTTATAAAAAAAACAGCCAAGTGCGGGTCGGACTAGCCCACCGAGGATCCTCAATCGAGGGCATAAATTGTATACCACACCCACCCCTCCTTTATCTTTTGAAGCGTGGGACTAAAAAATTAAAAAAAAAATGCACAAAGGTAACGGCTTAATAAATACTTTAAACTAAAATTATTAACTAGAGTTATTGCCAACAAACGTATTTTTTCATATGTAGTGCATTTATTTGTAATAACAGCTGCGGAACCCTATACTAAGCATGGTCCGACCGGCCCTTGCCCGGCTTTTTCCTATTGAGGTACGGAACCCTAAAAATACATCCGAGTCGGACCGAGATAATAACGGAAGGGTTTATTTCACGCCGGGTTATAAAAATACAATATTACGAATAACAAGAATTATTTCAATGATATACATATTCTTAAACTTTCGCAATTCGTACACATTATACAATTTATAGGCTACTGGTAATTGTTTCAATGAAGCATGCTAAACGTTTTAATTATTGAATTCTTGAAATACACGTCGAGAGTATAATGGTTATGTGAAATTATGATCGCGATTTCAGCAATGATGTTATGTAAATTTATTTTAATTGCCGATGTATTGTTATAACTGGCATATGTATACATAAGGGACTGACAATATAGTATAAATTACTTAACCAGTTTTCCTTCCAAATAAACAATTGGGTGGGTACTGCAGTTAGATAAATTAATTTTATCAATCAGGCAATATAGATCTTAAAATGTTTTGAAAATTAATGTTCGTTCGCAATTTAACATGTTTTTATCATAAACGAATACAATATGATGTATGTAAATGGTTTGACGACATAGTGTTATTCTATACAAAAGTTCTACTGGAAGGACAGAAAGATGTCGTTTTGGCATTTCATACAAGGTCGGATTTGAGAGTCAACTATCTACCCTATTATAAAAAGCCTTGCTGGAAGTAGAGATACAGTGCGAAATCACTAGATACGGGTGGCGCAGGACCGGTCGTTGTGGCGATCCTTAGGGGAGGCCTATGTTCAGCAGTGGAAGTCTTTCGGCTAAAATCACGTGATGTGAAAGTTATACCAAAAAAATAATCCAAGTCAGCTCTACGGTTCTAAAAATCTTAAATATTAGTGTGATCGTGTATCTTCGTATTATTTATCAATTCACTTATCATTCGGCCACAGAGAGACGCGGTAAGTGCTTACAATAAATATTTAAATTATGTGTAATCTTAGTTATAATTTGACAGTATTTTTTTTATATCGTCTCTTATAATTTGCATAATCATTTATTGTTAATTTGTTATCATTTACGTCGTATCATGTTCTTTTACCCGTTCTTGAGGAATGAAAATAGTATATTTTAGGTTTACCCGTATGCGCCTACTGTTTAAATGCGCTTATTTATGTTGGATCACTATAATACGAGAAAATATACAAGGAAACATAATCGGTATACGTTTGACATTGCCTCGTAAAACAACAGCAAATAGGTTAAACAGCAAAATGTGGTTAGCGCTCATAGCATTCGGCAACTGTTTACCATCATGGGTGCGGTCTTATTTGCCAGCTCAGTAACATAAAAAAAATATGTATTCTTGAAGCTTATCGTGTCCCCCGAATAGAAGTATTTATGTAGTTTGATGTTAGTCTATTTTTATTTCCAGGAGCAAAATGAAACTCATTTTTGTCATCCTGTCCTGTTTCATCGCGATTCAAGCTGGAGTTATCAAAGAAGAAAATAATTGCGACGGAATCAAAATAAATGGACATTACTATGACAGGGAAATCCTAAAGAAAGAAATTGACAGGCCGTATTTATTAGCTGTAGACTATAGTACGAACAATCTGTACTTTAGTTACAACGTACCAAACTCTGATGAGGAATTCAGATCTGCAAGACTGAATTTGAACACTAAAGAATTTAAAAATATCGAAGGTGTCAATAATGGTTTTGCCCAAACTGTAGACCAGGACACACATGACATCTACATCGGTGGAAGCGATGGTATTTACAAATACTATAACGGAGCAGATACGAAAGCAGAATTCTTCGCAGAAAAGGATACCAACATATGGAGTCTATACTTCAATAAGGTTTTATATTTTTCGGTGTTTCCTACACAATTTTTGTACACACTGATAGATGGGCGTGCAGTAAGATACCAGTACTTGGAAGATACTAAAGTTGACCATTTCGTTATCGACAATGAGGAAGATATGTTCTTTACAAATGCCACTGGTCTCTTTTCTTTTAAGAAAGGATCTAAGAATGGTACTTTGTATCAAGAACAGCCAGTAGTAAGAAGTTTAACGACGGATATAAATGGCCATGTTTACGCTTGCCTTCAAGATGGCATATATTCTGTAAATAAAAGCAATGCTACTCTAGAAAAGATTGTACCTATAGACGATGGCTTTGGTTTAGCTTTCGATAATGACAACAATATAGTATATTCTGATGCTACAAGGCTTATTAGACTGAAATTGAACTCGCGCAAAAACTGTGATTAAAAGTTGAAGTTATCTGTAATCGTCTTATTGTGAGCTTAAATTGATTGGTCTGGATGCAGCTTCCAGTCAGTCTACCAGTCGAATTAACTATGTAAAATAAATGATTGATATATTATTACTGGTTTTTGTTTTTTTAGAGCACAAAACTATTTTTAAAGTCAAATCCAACACTAGGAAATAAGCCATGTGTCACGGGCACAAATCTCTATGTATAATACTAATACGCTGGACTGGTTACCCCGTAAAAGTGACAGTAAATTCAAATGCCGAATCAAATGACCGGCCTGTGAACAGAAGCCTTGTTATTGTCGGCGGTTGCCTATCCAGCGTACTAGTACTAAAAAGGGCAGTAATCACGGGGGACCTTACAACTTACAAGTAAGCACAACGATCCGCCTATGCGGATTCTCACATAAAACAACCTTTTCGGGGGGGGGGGGGGAGACACGACCCCCCCCCCCCCAGAAGGTTGTTTTATGTACTGAATTTATCGTATTGAATTTATATGCTCATTTGCCGCTTGCATACCCCCAGAACGATTTTTTGACGCCCTAGCACTGCGTCATTGAATGGATTATTGCCCGCTAGCTTTCCTTTTATACAGTCAAAACGTGTGTCATATTTAAATGTAGCTCTCTACATTTTCCTTCTCACTTTCCGTAATGAACATGTGACAATATTCTGCAGTCGCGCCAGATTAAACTTTCAAATGAGCTACATTTCTATACTTTCCTTGATATTTCTCATATGAAAGTAAGGCTATTTGTTTGAACTGTATAATGGAATAGTATTGTAAATTACAGGGATACTAAATTGGAACGCTATGCCTTCATTTACTATTTATACCTAGTAAAGAATTTGTCAACATATAGGAACCTTAAAGTTACAACCTATTACCTATTGCGACAATAAATTTGGGAGTAGATAAATTTGAAAATAAATCGACTGCTTTTAACTAATTAACTGAAAAATTGTATAGTTTTTATCAATTCACGATTAAGACGAATCCAACGCCACCTCACTTGACAAAAGCATGTTTCAGACGGTTGGAAACAAGGCTTCCCGCCAAGGTGACCTTGCTGATTTCCAACAGTGTATGTGTGTAATTTGGTTTACAACATCCGTCTACACTGTTGGAAACCAGAAAGAGCACCTTGGCGGGAAGCCTTGTTTCCAACCGTCTGGAAGACGCTTAAATCGATCAAGATTTTTCGGCAGAGCGTTCCAGAAAAATGGACTTGTACATACATAGAAACGCTCGATAAGCCCACATTCTAGAGCATACGGTTAAATAAAGAAACACAAACGACAAATAATACCATTTCACTCTTACTAACATAAATCTCATCATCTAATAACTACATCAGCATAATCTACTCGTGTAATGTTATTTCCTGATTTAGAAGAAAGAAACAAAGAGATGTCAGTTGTTTTCCCAAGACTTACACTGCAACAGTAGATAATAGATAAGATAAACATGGTAAATGTAACGCCTCAATCAGTTTCTGCTTTATCTCAATATACAAATCTCGTATTATAAGAGATTTACAATTGCATACAACTTAAGTCATTGACGATAACTACTTTTAATAAAGTCTAGAACGTACCTATTATAAAACTAATCATCAAAATTGTAGGACAGGTTTTCACTGTCAAGTAAAACGATGGATGGTAATTTTACGAGTTTTGAGTGTCCCTGGCAGCAGCGGATTAAGAGGGAGAGGGGGGGGGGGGAGTTCGGGGGTCTCAAGCATAAGTATGTGAGTGAGGAAAAGAGGAGAGGGTTCGTAGGGGCTCGAGCAAGAGTATATGTATTAGTCTTCCCGTGCATATGGGTTTTTTTAGAATTTACCATAGTAGAAGAATCATTTTTCGAAAGCTTCAAAGCTGGTCTCAAAGGGAAAAGCCTGGTGATCTGTGATACACGCCTACTTCAGACACCAGTCCTCATCTAATCTATATTAATATTATAAAGCGGAAGAGTTTGTTTGTTTGTTTAAACGCGCTAATCTCAGGAACTACTGGTCCGATTTAAAAATAACTTTTTTTGTTGGAAAGCCCATTTATCGAGGAAGGCTATAGGCTATATAACATCACGCTACGACCAATAGGAGCGGAGCAGCAATGAGAAATGTTGCAAAAATGGAAAATTTACGCAGACGAAGTTGCGCGGGACAGCTAGTTATATATAACCATCAATTGCAAATTAATATAAGTATAAAAAGTGTAATAATTAGCGAGTAAAAATAAATAAATTATTATCAATAATCTAATATCTATAAACGAGTAATTCTTGTACTGTATATATTCACGGTGAATCGGAATCTCGGAACCGGTTCCAACGATTTTCATGAAATATAGTATGTAGGGGTTTTGGGGGCGACAGATCGATCCATCGTCGTTTTCTAAAAATGAAACCTAGCTAAGGTTTCATTTTTAGAAAACGTGGTTTAAAAAAAATACCGAGCAACGCTGGGTCATACAGATACTTATCATTATAGCGCATAGATTGAAGCAAAAATCATTTCCAAGTGCTATTATCATTCCCTCTACCTTTTGTAAGTGTGTGCGGTAAGTACTATTTTTTTGACTTTAACAATGGGGTCATCAAAAACATCACTTGGTCAAAGATTCAAATGTAGCAGGTTCTGCCACAAGGACTAGGAAACACCTATACACATCATCTGTGGCTTGCTTACCGTCTTGTTGTGAAATCACGTGGATTTAATGCATCTCTAAAGGTTCATTTCTGTGCATCGTGGCTGATCGCGAGCCGCGCGCGGCTTACGACAAGCGGCTGACGCGCGCGACTGATACGACAATAGTCAGAGCGCGCCCGCAGCCTACGTCAGTCGTCGGCCGCGCGCGTCTGTCACAGACCTCGGAAACGGCGCCATACATTTTCATACTCTGAGTATTGTAACATCACGCTACGACCAATAGGAGCGGAGCAGCAATGAAAAATGTTGCAAAAACGGGGAAAATTTACGCAGACGAAGTTGCGCGGGACAGCTAGTAACTTCATAAAATGCAATTCACAATATTTAATTTTAATATTTTACGATTCCTTTGTAAATTTAACGAACGGAGCAGAACCATTTCCGTAGCAAAGCGCGCCAATCGTTAGATCCTTTTATGTTTTTGTAACTAGTCCGAATAATGCGTGTCTTCCTTACAATCTTGGTTTATATTGGCTTCGATGAAGATCAGAGATTCTAGGAATTTACTGCCGTTATGATTATAGCTTTGGATACGGAAGGCGATAGATCAACTAGTGTGGCGTGAATTAAGAGAGTTATTTGTACAACAGTCAACAGTAATAAATTGAGAGACATATTAGAAAGGGCTATTTATAAACAGTGACAAACCTGGCGAGTAGGTCCGGACAAAACAAAATCGCTGATAATAACAAAAATTTAGACAAGTGCGAGTGGTACTTGCGCAACGAGGATACCGCACCTACATGTGCAACAGGGATAGTTGGACATGTATAGTGGCATTTTGTAGAAAGAATCGCGTTTACCTAGATATATTTTTGTATTAAATTACTTCAGGAACTTTTTAACCCTTTACTTTTGGTAAGTTGTTTCGGTTGAGGTGAAATATCGGGGGAGTTCCTTGGAAAAATATAACATTGACACCAGGGGAGCGAAAAAACTTTGGAAATGCAGGTACTGACCTCGCAGTACTTCCCAAAAGCAACAAACGCACCTAAACCTAGTAACAAGTACCTACATGACATTGGCAATTTGCTGAAAAATCGGCTTTATTACAGGAAAATCGTTTCGATTACTAAAAAGTTAAGTACATTGCTGCAAAATTACTTCGACCGCTAAAACATTGTTACGTACCGGTTAGCGGCAGGCGTGAGCAAGTTTGTTACTTAAATATTACTTTAAAAAAAAAGCATGCGTCATAATATAAATTTGCGGAATAAGGTAATAAAAATAATTTATTGTACTCGCTATTTCAGTATTTATAGCATCGTTCCGTAAGATAGTGAACTAGGAACAATATTTTTTAGGTACAAGTTTAAATTATTGCATACGGGTTCATTGTATGTTTTATATACCTACTTACAATGAATTCGCATGTAACAGACAAGGTATAACTAAAGTGAATGAAGAATGACAGCACAGGTTACGACAGACCGACGCACAATATCTGGGAAGTTAAGAAACATTGCATAGGTACTTCCTTCCCTTTGAAGTAGGGTTGCCATCTCTAAAATCTGGCAACCAAGACAAGATAAGACAAAAAGCGTAAAAACCCTGGATTTTGGAGATTAAAACTCGGACAACTCAATTTTTTTTTTACAAGCAGTGCGCGAGCCATGTTGAGGCCCGTCGTCAGCGTCCCATGGCTTGAAAATGTTGTAAGTACCCAGACGGCAAACAAGACCCCGCCCGGACGCTCCCCGGATATCTTTTAAACCTAGTTTACAAATCCTGTTAAACCGCCCAGGTTTCCCTATTAGAGGTAGAGAATATTTATTTAATTGCAGGCTTAAGGTCATTTAAACTACTTACAACTTCTAATTTATTTCCAGAGTGTTTAATTTTGTTTGGTTATGGCGCGGTCCAGGTATATACGTCATGATCTATACTAAAGCCGAAATGGATGTGAAATGTTTAATAACAAAGTTGCTTAACAACCATTTAATTTTTAATATTTTCGTCAATGGTTAAACCTTTAGTATATTAACTTTGCAAAAAGGTTTCGCTTTTAACAACAACACAAAAAAATCTTAAAAGAAAATTGATAAGTTACTTTCATGCACATGCATTTCAGTAAAAGTTAGAAACAAAAAGACATAACATTGTTATCCACTCCAGTTCATTAAAATTCTTCATGTCTAATTATTTTAACTTTTTGTGTACATTAATTATACATACTTAATCAAAATTAATTAATTTCTGCTAGAGGATTGTATGTTTTATAAAATGTATGTATAAAAAACTATTTAATATACATATGTATTTAAAAATTGTCAAAGTCATTATTTGGACACATAACATTCAAAGCCATTATTCGCTACCTTTAGTCTTTGGTACAGGATAAATATTTACCCTTAAACAAAAAAAGATCCTACATAATGAAATTTAAAAATATATAGGTATGCAATACAAATATAGGTCAAATATTTTATTAAATTACTAGCTGTCCCGCGCAACTTCGTATGTGTAATTTTTCCTCGTTTTTGAAACATTTCTCGTCGCTTCTCCGCTCCTATTAGTCGTAGCGTGATGTTATATAGCCTATAGCCTTCCTCGATAAATGGGCTATCCAACAAAAAAAGAATTTTTCAAATCGGACCAGTAGGTCCTGAGATTAGCGCGTTTAAACAAACAAACAAACAAACAAACAAACAAACTCTTCCGCTTTATAATATTAGTATAGATGTAGCAGTGTCTAAATTAAATAATATGTTTATTTTTTTTTATAATATCTTGGGACAACTCACACAACGCTATCTGATCCCAAACTAAGCAGAGCTTGTATTATGGAAACCAGACAACTGATAAACATACTTATATATTTCTAAAAACATACATATTATAGATAAATAACACCCAGACACAGAATAAACCATCATGCTCATCACACAAAGTTTTATCCTTGGCGGGGATCGAACCCATGACCTCTTGCGTAGCAGTCAGATACTATAATTTTATAATAAAATAATTATTTAATATGTCCAGCTCCCTTAGCTGGGCGTATTAATCTTCATATTAGTTCAATTGCAAGGCTATTTGTCAGATTGAATGTAACATAATACATCTATCTACTTACTTAAAATTTAAATTTTTAAACAAAAATTTTACAAAAAATTAGTACACCACTTTCACATTGCTAGTATTAATAGGTTGATTAATTAAGACTCATTAGTCAAATTGTTGCTGCATATTATGGTCGTAAAACAGGTCTTTTGGTAACAAAAAACATGTGTTATAACAAGTTTTACATTATTTGTCTTTACAAGGCTTCATGATTCATACAAATTGAGAATGTACTTGAATGTTGTTATTATTCATCACTTCTGGTATGCAAATTGATAACAAAATACCCATGCATTAGCTAATAATGCCCCTTATAAAGTTAAAATATTTGGCTTTAGAATGAACTAGCTAAAAGTGGGAAAAATTAAAAATAATTGCGCGATCGCAACGTCGTCTGGTCAATTTTCCAGATTATGCAACATTTTTAATTGATGCTCTGCTCCTATTGGTCATAGCATGATGGTATATAGCCTATAGGCTTCCTCGATAAATAGGCTATCCAACACTAAATGATTTATTCAGTTTCAACTAGTAGTTCCTGAGATTACAGCATTCAAATAAATAAGCAAACTCGTTAGCAACAGCCGTCTACCTGTGACCATGGCCGTTGCAATACGGTTGAAACTTCGGGCAATAAACAAGACATTTTACCTTAAATTATTCACGCTATTAAGACTTGTAGTATATATAACTTTTAAACTCTTTGCCTTTATAATATTAGTATAGGTTAGAATAGGACAAGACAACAAGAGTGGAAGAGGATGAGGATGCCATCAGTCAAAATTAAAGCTTAAATAATATTAATAAAGCAAGAATATAAAACATATATTACACAATGTATTGACTGCCTCTGTGGCGCGGTGGGAGTGTATCCGACTGCTACGCAAGAGGTTGTGGGTTCGATCCCCACCCAGGATAAAACTTTGTGTGATGAGCGCGATGGTTTATTCTGTGTCTGGGTGTTATTTATCTATAATATGTATGTATTTAGAAATATATATGTATGTTTATCAGTTGTCTGGTTTCCATAGTACAAGCTCTGCTTAGTTTGGGATCAGATAGCGTTGTGTGAGTAGTCCCAATATATTATTATTATTATTATTATTATTAATGTAATGCTTTACTGAGAATCTGCTATAGTTAATATCAATTTCCCTATGTCCTATGAGTCACATATTTTGTCACTGGCATTTGATAAAGTGGCATGTTCAATAGTTGAGCCTGGCCACACTTCACAGAGGTTTCTTCATTTTAGGCCAGGAACAGAGGCAGATGTCCCCAGAACATCCTACCAAAGTTTCATTGCAATCTCGTCTATGGTTTTGGAATGCATACAGGGAAACTTACAAACATTGATTAGATTCGGATTTAAGTTTAACCTAATGGATGTGTCTGAATGCCCATTAAAAAATATATTATTATATTAAAAATACATAATGGATGGATTGGAACAAGCTTTTTTGTGATCTTCGAGCTGTTGGAGTCTGGGTATTGTCTTTGGATTTTGTCTAGAATTATTTTTTTAAACAAAGTACCTACACATACTCTACTAAGCATGATAACTTGGCACAGCCCATTTTGTGATGAAAAATGAACATCTAATCAACCATTAAGTACATAAATTATCTTGTAATCTGAATTAAAATAGTTGTAAAACAAATTGCAACACTGTTGTTTTTTTTTTATGTGCATAGAACATATATTTATTTATAAAGGCAAATCCTGATGCAAAATGCATTATAGTTATGTTTTATTATTTCTTCTATATCGTTGTTTATAATCTAAAAACATAGTAAACAGAGCTATTGGCCTAAATAAACAGATGTTAGGTTGTAATAAACAACAAAGTGTAACAATCAACTTATAACAACAACTTATAGCAACAAGTTCAGGTTTAATATAAACGTTTATATCGTCTACTTACGGTTCTGGACTGTACTGAGCACCTCCAAAAAAGCCGTGCCTGTCTGGCTGCGTCGTCACCGAGGAACATATCGATGTTGTATCACCCAAATCACTTCTGTCTCCTCCCGCACTTTTCACACTCTTTTGAAGCGACATTTTACTAACAGTTCACACTATTTCTACCTTCCACCTACTACCATCACTCACACTGAATAACCACCACAGCAGACCACCGAGTAGGCGTATAAATTAATTACAAAACATGTAACTGTCCTGCACGCTACGCCCGTCGACAATCACACAACTTCGCCAAACAACTGGCACAGAAAAACGGCCGAACTGCACATACTGCGACGATCGACACTTATTCGATGACGGCAATTATGGTAACAATACGTGAATAGAATAAATACAAACTAATATTTTTCTTATCAAAACTCAACGTGTGGGTGGGCGAGTGTAGTGAATACAAGTACAATTGAGTACAATCATACAATGCTATTGGTAAATGTACATGTACGTCATTTTTTAGTATTACTATTAGTGTTGTGCTTTAGAGAGATAGTGATGTTACGTAGGGATTCCTAAAATATCGATATATTAAGTCCGGTTTTATAAACATTTTTTGTTAAAACATTGTTATCGGCAACAACAACGTTTTACATTCGTCTGAATATTCTGCAAACCTATTTTACAAGCTCTTTCTTTGTGCAAACCTACCAATGAATGCAGCAGGTTTCTCCTAGTTTCTCCAACATAGATTTATAGAAACCAATGTGGATTTTGCCATGTTTTTAATGTCAAATTGGCAATACAGTTGAGGTCCAAGCGACCAGGTCAATAAAAAAAAAACAATTTAGTTGTCAACTTGTGAAATTGTCAAAAAAATATTAAATAATTTGAGGTTAAAAATTGCTATAACGATAAAAAAACAATAAAATATGAATAATTTAAGAAAATCATTTACAGCCCCATTGATGGCTAGACTACGGTCAACTGCTCCGGCTGAATTTGTAAACAGAAATCCTCGAAATTTAGAAAGAATTCGTATCGCCCGAAAACCTAAGGGTTATCACCTGGACAACCCTGGACGTAGTTTTTGGCACAAGTCAGTATTTTATTATATATTCATATTTTTTTATAAAAACATGATGATTTATGGTCCAGTTACTAGCCTGGACCATAAATCATATTATGGAACATTTTGCAGATTTTCATAGAAACACATTTCTCGCACAAACAAATTTCTCCTCAATCGAAATCATAATTGGTTTATAAATTAAATTAAATTACTTACTTTTATTTTAAAGTATTAATTTTATAACCAGTTTATTATAAACTGCACTTAATTATGTTGTGTTTTCTTTGCTGTTTCCTTAATCTCAAATGTACTTTTTTCAGACTGTCCCTTGTTACAAGTAATCGCACCGTAACAGCCCAAGTTGTTCACCATATTAATGGCCCTGTTATTGAAGCTAAAACATCAGAATGGGCTCTCCGTAAACAGTTATACAGTATCACAGATACTTGTGCATACATCAATTTAGGTAAAGTTTTTGCACAAAGGTGTCTTGAGAGTGGTATCTCAGAGATGTACTGTGATTTAAAACCAGTAGAAGGGGGCAAAGTGGACAGATTCCTTCAAGAAGTTGTCCAAAATGGAATCAAACTGAAAGAGCCCCCTGTTTACAAGAAACCCAGTCCTTGGGATACGCAAAGACCTGAAAAACCGTGGGAAGTTGCAGAAGAGTAAAAATTTAGCTTTTATAGTTAGTGTAGGTAATTAAAAAATAAAAAATGTTAAATTATTTGTAAGAATGTTTTCTTATATATTTTTTTCTACTTAACATAGATATGAACTGGAAGCCTACTCTAATTCAATGAAAACGAAGTTTCGATCAAAAATGATGTGGTGATAACACAGAGTCAGCAACATCAATTCAATCTATTTGTGTCTGAAATACTTTTAAAAATTAATTTAAATAGTCCCCATAAACTTAATAGATTTAACAAAACGAAAGTTTGTGAATATTGTTTTAGAGAAAGAGAGAGTAGGCCTACTGTTCTAATTGATTTATTGTGTGGGAACACAAGTGAAATCCTTATTCCTTTATTTCATAGTCAATTGGAACAGATATCTGAAACAACCAGAGAGGTAAAGGTGGCTGTATACATTAGGCCAAGATATTGGCCCCATTGAGTCAACATGTAGAGATATTGACTGCCTCTGTGGCGCGGTGGGAGTGTGTCCGACTGCTACGCAAGAGGTCGTGGGTTCGATTCCCACACGGAACTGTTGTTCTGAGTCTGGGTGTACTTTGTGTCCAGGACTTTATAGGTTTGTGAAGTCCCCGCGACACAGGGCTTGTACCCTACTGCAGAATTCGTCTTTTAAAAAAAAAAACCGTATGCATATACTTGGCGGTATGTTACAGGTGCTATATAGTAAGTATTTAGATAAAAGCTTCATCATATGGCTTCTTGCGTAGAACCAAGAACCACCCGGCGCGGCGACCAATAATAACGCTGACAATGGCAACATTATACATATTTAAATTATATTGTTACGAGGTCCATTCCAATAGTAGGTGATATATCAAATTCGTTATTCTCTCAATATACAAAATTTAATAAAAAAACTAAAAATATCAGTCATTATTAAAAAAAGGTCGAAAATTATAATTTATATTTTTTTTTGTTTTAGAACGTAACGTCTTCTGTCATAAGTGTAAAAATTGCCAATAAACTTTTAATTTTTAACTGCAAGCATTTCGTTTATTATTTACTTTTAATAATCTAAAAATAATAATTTTATTTAATTGGATGACTTGTTTTATAATACTGAATATACTTGCTGTTTCAAAGGTAATACAATTTAAAAGATAGCCAACGTTAGTTCTTATGAAAATGGCGGAAAGAATGATGGCGTCTATTTTTCTTCATAGCGCAATTACAAACATGTTGTTTTCTCTTTCTGACTCACGGCATCTTTCATAAAACACTGGGCACGCGTAGTGATCAATATGTCCACGTGATCTGTCGTCAGTCGCAACTCGCGTAATTGCAAATGCAAAATGTACAGGCAAGAAACGTTTGTGTTACAATGAAATCGTAAATATTTTTTATTTTAAGTTGTAGTGTTGTAGTTTTAAAATGCCTGCGTCTATTGGTGTCAATTTACGCGTAACTGGCCACTGCAGCCAAGGCGGGAGAAAGTACATGGAAGACTTGTTTTCCGTTGCTTATCAACAAACTGAGGATGAAAGGGATTTGGAATACGCTTTCTTCGGGATTTATGATGGACACGGCGGGAGCGAAGCCGCTGCTTTTGCAAAGGAGCATTTGATGGACTCTATAGTGAAGCAGAGGCAGTTCTGGTCGGACAACGATGAGGATGTACTAAAAGCAATCAGAAATGGTTACATGTTGACCCACTTGAACATGTGGAAAGAGTTAGGTAAACATCGAATGTTACGTTTTTAACAGTTCTAATTGTAAGGTTGTTGTATATATGCGCTGCTTTGTCTTCCACCAAGCAGAGTTCTAGTGACTGTACCAAATGTTTTGCTTGACCTTGTTAAAGTTATTCACATTTTTTCTTGAGTGGTTTGACATTGAGTTTACAGGAGTTTTCGAGTGGTCGTTGTCATTACAGTCTATGATGTTGCTTTGTTAGATAATAGCTGGCAAAACAATTTATTTTGGCAATGTTTTTGGGAATCCCACTCACTTGGTCAAGTGAAAGCAGTTTTACCAGTTTGAGTTTTTATATTGACTCAGGTTTCCTCTTACGAAAAGTATAAGGTCAATAATACAGCTATTGAACTAAAAAATAATGATATAAAACTTCGACAAGATGTACAAATTTTAGATGCCTAGTTTGAAATCATTTCATATAATGTAGTCTTCTTGTACTAATTTATTAATATGTCATAATCAAATTAAAAGTATAGAATAAGTAATTGTTTGCTTATTTATCAAATAGTCTATAACTTTCCACATTTACCACATTCTGGATGTTTCTATACTTGTCATCAAATACGTCCTTGAAAATATCTATGTATTCTCACATTTGAGTCAAAAATCTAGTTTTTTAGCTCAATTAATACAACAACAACAACAATAAGCACTTACTAAGGATTTAATAATTTTCCTAGCAATTATAAATGAACTAGAAATCAAAAATTCTTATTAGTTTGCCATTTCCTATCTGACAGCATTTGCAGTCAAATATTTATTTTCATTGGGGGCCATTTCAACTTAAAAAATATGATTATTTGTACTTATTTCGATTTATATTTTTTTGACCCAACTGTGCAAGTAGGAGCATTTTGTTTTTTGAGTGTATATTTATATATTTCTTTGGCATACCCTAGAACTGGCTTGATGGATTTTATCTTGAGAGGTGTTAGATTCGTATTAGTTGTGAGAGTGACACTGGGTACTTAAAAAAAATTTGATACATTAAAATCCTTTGAAAATAACAAAAATAAAAAAAAAACTCTTATTTTTAAACTTAGTTGTTATTATTTATTTGAAGAGGCCTGAAGTTTGGTAATAAAATCCGACTGAAACGTATTTTCTTTTTGTTGTCCTCCTGCTTGTAACAAACAACATTCAAAACCTTATAATAAGCTTTTAAATGTTATGTTTAAAAAAAATTAAAACATTTTAAGTTATTTAAACAAGTTATGAAATCAGACTGAAAAGTATTTTCTTTTCAATGCCCTCCTCCTTGTAACAAACAACATTCAAAAGCTTATAATGAGCTTTCAAATATTATATTTGTTACAATATATGTTTTAATTTTTTTTGTGATATTATTTAAATAAATTCAACTCATTCTCTCACTCAAAAACCATCTATTGTTAAGAAACAGTATTCATAATCATATTGTTAAAAAGGCATTGTATTTAAAATTTCACACAACATCTATTGTTTATTTCAGAAAAATGGCCAAAAACCGTAACAGGGTTACCAAGCACGGCGGGTACAACCGCAAGCATAGCTTTTATACGCCGTGGAAAAATATATATTGGGCATGTAGGTGATTCAGCTATAGTTCTTGGTTACCAAAAAGATGGTGAGTGCATATATTGTTTTTTTATACAAAATTTTGAAATGTTTTGTTTTTGTTTATATGTTGAGATCTATAGGTTGGGTTTGAGAAAGAATATGAGGTTATTAGCGGCGGTCCTAAGATTTAATAACCTCATGACTGGCCCTTCATCAGCTCAAAAGTAACCAAAAATAAACAAATTTGCTAACTAACATAGCACATAACATTTTTTTTTTCATCATCATCATCATCATCATTCAAATTGAAACACAGTGAGGTTGTTTTAAACTAGAACTTATCTATTAAAAAGAAGTAGATTATAGAATGTAGTAAGTAACGTTTTCAAAAAAGGATAAATAATCATGTTTAATAATATTTTTTATTGAAGTCAAAATGTTACGCTTTTTTTGGTCTCGCCTCTCAGCCCGTGAACAAATGATATTGTGCGATAAGGTTGTTGCTGCTGTTTCTAAAAAGGTTTAAATATAAAAGTGAATCAGGGCCAGGATGATTATTATCTTTCTCTCCTAAAGGGCGGGCCTTTCCCACTCTTGTATCTCTCAATATTGGCCATGTTTTTTTTGGTTTTTATTTAAATTATCTAAATGTCTATCACAGGGAGAGTAAGGGGAACTTAGTTTGGGGTGTTATAAATTTTAAGTGTGTAAGCAGTTTTAACTACCAAATTAATAAAATGGACAGAAAAATAAAGAATATAACTGTAAATAAATAGGTATAACTATGTAAAAAGAAATGGTTGTCTGTAAAGTCGATTTACAGACGATAATTTTACGCGATAACGTCAGAAGAAAACATTGATGACATTGTAATAAACAACTATGCCTGGGACAGCTTTAGTGGACCTGGGTCCACTAAAGCATGCGCCACAATACTTAGCCTATCAGCAGGCGGAACCGTCACGATAGGACCGTGACACTTTTTTGTGCATGCACCTGGTCATCGATTTATAAGATGTTATCACATAAACATTTAATTTTTTTATTTACAGGCTGTGAGGAGTGGGCTGCTAAACCACTAACATCAGACCACAAACCTGAATCTACAAATGAGGTAGAACGCATCCAAAGATGTGGTGGCAAAGTGGTCTCAAAAGCGGGTGTACCTCGTGTAGTGTGGAACAGACCTCGTCTTGGACACAAGGGACCAATCAAGAAGAACACGCCAATGGATGAGATACCATTTTTAGCTGTAGCAAGGTCATTAGGAGATCTGTGGAGTTATAATTCTCAAAATGATGAGTTTATTGTCAGCCCCGATCCTGATGTCGGCGTGTTGATTATAGACCCATCTAAATTCCGGTGAGTGCTAAAAATATGACTAAATAAAGTCTATATACTCAAAAAGCGTTTCGAGATTCCTCCTGTTTGTGAGCGACTGTCTGTGTTTGTGTGTTGAGTTTGGATTGGAGGGATTTTTTTAAGGTTACTTTTTGTACTTTTTGTTTTTTGTGCCATTAGTGTCTGAATAGTTTTTTTTTGTGCAATTTCAGGTGTCTGATTTTCGGGACCGATGGCCTGTGGAATATGATATCTCCAGAGGGCGCCGTGAGCTTAGTCCAAGCGACGGAGCGTCATAACGAGGCGGCACTGGTCGGCGGGACCGGCAATCAGCCGAGAGATTGGCTGAATCCGTCCAAGAGTCTAGTCGATCACGCTCTAGAGAGGTGTGTTTCCTCAATAGTACTTTGTTTGGGATCGAATTGGGATGAATTACCGGTCATATCACTAATAAAAAATCGTTAATCGTGTTCTAGGTGGTCGAATACGCGAATGCGTGCCGACAACACTTCGGTGGTGACGCTGATGTTGGACCCGCCGGGCCCGCCGCGCGCCACCGTGCTGCGCTCGCGCAGCAGCGCCGCGCGCCAGCCCGCCGCGCCCGTGGCCGCCGCGCCGCCGCCGCACGAGCCCGCCGCCGAGCCCGAGCCGCGCGCCGTGCCGCAGAACGGGCTCACCATCATGACGCGCTACTCCGACGCCGAGCGCGCCGCGCCGCCGCCCGCGCCCGCCCCCGCCCCGCTGCCGCCCGTGGCCACGCTCGACGCGCGCCTGCCCGCGCCCGCCGCGCCCTCGCCCGCCGACCACGAGCCGCCCGACGCCGACGCCGACGACATCGTCAACTACGGCAACCCGGCCGAGTCCTACTTCATGGCGCGCCTTCTCAACCGCACTCGCGTCGTGAACACCCTGTCGGCGGTCCACGACGAGATCGCCGGGGAGATCGCGCAGAGGGCGCCTTCCGAGCCTCGCGAGCGCCCGTCCGCGCCCCTCACCGTCGTCCCGGACGTCGACGCGGACGAGGAGACCGCTACGGAAGCCCGCCCGCCCCTCCCGCCGCGGACGTCCCTCCCCGAGGCTGTCGGTCCCACCGCCGAACCGGAACGCACCGTCGCCGACGACGGGGGAATTCAAATCAACGAGGTGTCCTCCAGCTCGCCGACGGATGCCCCGCCGCGGCCGCGCGGCCGGCGCCCGCGAGCGGACCTGCGCCGCGACCCCGCGCCCGCCGCGCCCGACCGCGTGCTCCGCTCGCACCACGAGGCGGAGCCGCCGCAGCGGCCCCACACGCGCCAGGCGGCCACCCGCACGCGCGCGCCCGCGCCCTCACCCGCGCCCGCGCCGCCCGTCGACCGCGTCGTTATACTCACGCGACGGGCCGCACCCGCCGCGACTCCTCCGCCGCCGCCGCCGCCCCGCGGCGACCGCGCGACCGCCTCGGAGCCGCGGGTGGGCGCGCGCCGGCCCACCCCGGCGCCGGCCGAGCCCGCCGCAGACGAGGAGGCGAAGCGTGGCGGGCTTCGCGCCACGCGCTCGCAAGGCGCGGTGGCGGTGACGCCGCTCGCGCAGAAGATCACGCGCAGCATAGGATTGTACGCGCGCGAGTTGCGAGGCGCGGCCGCGGCCGCGGCCGCAGCGGCGGGAGCGCGGGCGGGAAACTCGGTGCGCGCCCCGGGGCCGGCGCGGCGGGCCCCGGCGGCGCGCCGCCCGCCCGCGGACCGCTCGAAGGAGAACCTCGGCGCCGCGAGGGGCCGCGCCCGCGCCCGCGCCGCGCCCGCCGCCTCGCCCTCGCTCCCGCCGCCGCGCCCGCGCACGCGCCGCGCGGATAGCGCGCGCGACGAGCCCGAGGTGCACTCCACCACGGGCGAGCCGCCGTCGCCCGACGCGTGCGCGGGCGCGCCGGCCCCGCCCGTGCGGCCGCGCGCGCTCCGCTCGCGGAACGACGCGGGCGAGCCGCCGCGAGTGACTCGCGACGCGACGGCGTGCAAGCGCGCGCGCTGCGGGGAGGACGCGGGCGGTGGCGCCAGCAAGACGGCGCGGCTGGCGCCGGAGCGCTGCGCGCGGGCGCTGGGCAAGCGCGCGACGGGCCCGTGGGCGCCGGCGCTGGCGCTACGCAACCGCCTGCGGCGGCGGCTAGCGAAGTAGCGGGGCCCGTCGCCGCCGTCCCGCCGAGATCGCGGTCCCTAGGACCGCCGTTCGCCGAGGTCGCGGTCCCTAGGACCGCCGTTCGCCGAGGTCGGATCCAAAGATGACTGCGTCGTATACGGTTGAATTTTTATGTTGTTGTTTTTGATAGTTTCCGGCGCTTCCGCCGAACGGTAGGTAGTTTTACGTTTAGTTCTGTGACGTTTCGTTCCGTGGAGTTGTGGGCGCCTTCGGCGGAGCCCGGCGCCCGCCTTCGACGTTAACGTATAGTACAAAAATATTCTATATTTAACGTGTAAGTTTACCGCGTGGACCAGGAGGATTTATTAGCCCTAGTAGATATTTATTTTCTTTATATTTAAAGCCGCTATCGTAATGCATTTAACTGTAGGCGAATTGTGAATCTGATTTTCATTTGACGTCGAGTCAGAGGCTACGTAGTAACTTCCGTATAGATATTCTGCCTTATAAAGCGAGAGTACGACATGTATTGTGATTTTTATAAACATAGGACGACACATTTTATATACATAATATAGTTTTTACGTATGACGCCTTCTCCATCCACGGCTCCGTCGATGTAAAATTGGGAGCCACGATATCATAATAGTTTGTGTTCTGTCTAAACAAGCAGCACTTAGCTCTAGACCGGCGTACTTTCTACGGTGATCCTATTGTATTTCACTGGTTTTAGAGACTTGTAACATTTTGACATCATGTTAATATACTGATAGTTAATAAATATACGATATATATTATATGAATAAATTCTTTATTATACATTAAACGTAATTGGAACTATACCAAGAGTGCTTTCTCGAAAAAATATAATGTTAATTAAGTGTGCTATTTCATAATTACTGAAAAATGTACAGTCACATAATGTACAGTTAACACCAAAATTATTTGTTTAAATTGTGCTAATATGTATTTTTATCTTTATATTAGGGTAGATATTGGAGAAGTTATTCTTTTAGGAAAAGAATTGTGTTTTGTACTTCCTAATTAAGCTTTATTGGTTGTAGGACTTCATAGTGAATGTTGTTACATAGTGCCGAAATATTATGTTTTGTGACGGGGCTCGAATGAGCGACGGTATCTCGGTTAACACTCTTAACATATCTATTTAGCGTTAATGAAATAGTTCTACAAACACCAATAGATTTCAGTTAATGTTAAGTTCTTGGTGCACGAACCATTGTAGTTAATTCATCGATCTCCTTTCTTAGTTATCCATTAATTAAATAATGCCTTCACTATCCACCTCCACTTTAAATTTAACGTATCGAAATAATGTGATTATGAGACCATTGATTTATTTAAAACCAAAAAGGTTTTGCATGAATGCAACTTTGTTGACCACTGTAAAATATAAAAAAGAATATTTTTTTTAACAGCAACATAAGACGATTTGAATAGATGTACCTAAGAATGGACTGAAGAAGTAATGTTAAGTTAAAGAGTCCAAGTTATGTACATATTAATAGTATAAATAAATGAAAAGTATGTAATAATAATGTGCCTCATTTGTTACCGACAACAAATACATAGGTAAAGTGTTCTTTGATATATTGAGATATGTATTTTTATTGAAAATAAAATTTATGCATTGTAATTTAGCTGTAAAAGAGGATTTAATATAATTTGTTAAGCTAATTGTGTAAAGATTTTAAATACTGACAGTCTGTCGCTTATATTGTAAGATCAAGAAACTGTATAGTTTAGTTTATTATTTTTGTTTGAACACTTGTAAGGGACAGAGTGTCAAGTTACTTATGGATTGGTAACCATTTAGTACCGTGGAGGGTAACAATGCCTTGGAAATGAGCTCGTAACCATTGGTTATGGCAAATCTGTAACAATATAGATTGAGATGCTAAAAACAAATTTTATTACTATACATAATTGAAAGTAAAAGGATTATTGTAGATTTTATTTTTTGATTTAAATAAAGTTTGTATTAAATATATATACGTTTTATTTTGATTATTCCTTTATCTTTGCCTATATAAATAGACTGGGTGATCTGCGCAACTTCGTCTGCGTAAATTTTTCATTGCTGCTCCGATCCTATAGGTCGTAGCGTGATGTTATATGCCTATAGCCTTCCTCGATAAATGGGCTATCCAAAGTATCCAACAGTAAAAGATTCGGACCAGTAGTTCCTAAGATTATCGCGTTCAAACAAATCTTCATGGTAGTTCAAACTAGTTTTCACCCGCGTGGATGTCGATTCATGCGGTAAAAACTATCCTATGTCCTTCCCCAGGACCCGAACATATATTTATTCATATCAAATTTAATCTAAATCGTTTTAGCAGTTTAACCGTGAAAGACGGTTTCACCGTGAATAGATAAACGAAACGTGCAATCTTATTCTTGTTTAACTTCAAAACGATTGCGCGAATTGGTATGTTGCAAATAATTGTAAAAAACTCTGTTCGTAGAACTCTGTTCTTTACACCCAAGAAAAATAATAAAAAAAATCTAATGGGGCTTCATAAAATAAAAGGTAAGGATTTAGCGAAGTTTTTTAGCTGTCCCGGTCAACTTCGTATCACCTCGTATGTTTTTTTTGCGAATCGGGTTCAATTGTATTTCCAAACCATCTTATCTTCTTAACTTAGTTAGGTTACTAGTATAGTATTATATTATCTGTGCCTTAGCTTAGAATTGTAGTCAATTATTACTTACTTAAATATTCAAAGAACCGTGTCCAGCAACGTACCTATATTTTTATATCGAGTTACCCAGAAAAAATGAAATTCTACGCCTTTGTTGGTCATCTGGTTAGGTTAGTAATAAAATAGGGTTCAAATACAATATACAATGAGTTACAAACGGAAAAGCGCCTAGTGACCGCTCTACCAGTTGAATATTTGTAAATCCCGTGCGATTGTACTTCAGGCGCTTATTTTTTTTCTTGCGGCACGGCAGTGGTAGATAGGTACTTGGGGATAAGTAGACTGGTCAAATTTAACCTAATGATTAGGTATTTTGTGTAGGAATTTTACATAATTGATGAAAGTATATAAATCATGCAAGCAGTCTTGCATTTTTTGACTGGCATGATGATGTAGTGAGACAGAGGTCGTAGGTTCGATTCCCACACGGGATAATATTTTGTGTGTACCACAAATTGTTGTTCCGAGTCTGGATGTAATTTGTGTCCGTGATTTGTATGTAAAGTGTAGACGATTTAAAAAAAAAACCGTCCACAAATCACTGCATACATGTGTTAATAGGCAACACTTAGTTCATTCGTAGTTCGAATTTATGGATACATAAACCTAATTGATCCAAGCAAGTGCAAGGTTGAGTGCCTGCTTAACTGCCTATAAAATCTAGTACCTATCTGATAATAGGTCCCTAAATCCCTTTCCGACCCTCTGCTCCCCTGAGCTGCTCCCCCAGGGGAGACGATGGGATTTTTTTGTAACAACGTCTCCCCCGCGCTCTCGATGGGATTTTTTTGTAACGACTTCTTCCCCTCACTCTCTTATGGGACCAGTTGCGTTTTAGACGACATGAATTTTAGACTAATTCGGCTTTAGACCAGATACTACTTCTACCAGTTGCGTTTAAGACGAGATGATTGTAACCCCTAAAACTATACCTACTACTTTTTAAAGCCACTCATTTAAAGAGGCAGTTGTAAATAGCAGTTTTGGTAAGTTAAAAATTATAAATGGCACGTTTAATAACTAGTGAGGGGGAGAAGTCGTTACAAAAAATCCTATCGAGAGCGCGGGGGAGACGTTGTTACAAAAAAATCCTATCGTCTCCCCTGGGGGAGCAGCTCAGGGGAGCAGAGGGTCGGAAAGGCCTAAATCATTTAAAATCATTACCTAAATAACACCACGTTTCTAAAGAAAATATTTCAGAGGTAATCTTCATTCCATTCCAAGAACATTATATGATTGTTAAGTACCAAGATAAGTACACGTTTTGCTAACATTATATCCCATAATAATGGTCGCTGCGCGTTCAAAATAACTGTTTCATATCCCAGGTAGTTTTTACGCGTCTCGGCCAATGAATGCGGAAGTTATCGGTCCAGATGCATCGTCCCCTAGCATGAATGGCTACCAACCCGCCCTATTTTTATTCGCATCGCCTGTCTTACTACGCGCACCCGCTCACCCTACTATTTCAACTCGGCTAGGTTATAGTTTGGGCGCGCGCTCTAGCGTCCTGCCGTGCTCCCTACTAGCCGGTCGTCGTCAGTTACGCGACGAACGTAATAAGTGTCGCATCTGTTTATTTACCGCAACCCGATTAAAATGTGACTCTTTCGTTATAAATAGTGAAAATAAAAGGAATTTGTGTAACATAGTTGGATGTGGTTTTGACGCTTTTAATTTGTGGTATTATTTGCAGTGAGTAAATGCAGTGTTGATACGAAAAAAAAAACGCGGGAATCCGTAACCTATCGGCAGTGCACTGCGTTTAGTTTATCGATCGTGTTGTTGTGTCTGCTACTGCATTGGTGCATTCGAAATAAACTCAGATGTAGTTGTTTACCTCTCTCTCAGCTTTCTCGTGCTTTACTTTGTAAATACGCAGAATGTGTGCTATTATTAGCGTTGGGGTTAATAGTTATCGATCGCAGATGACAATAAACATCGTAGTAATGTGATTGACAATACTGAAGTCACCGGTTTTCGAAATTTTGATCACGTTCCTAACCGGATTCGAATAAATAAACATTGTTAATAGCATAAAAAATAGCGAACTCGCATTCCTTATGTGACCTAACAAGCTCTACTAGTTTTTTTGGTTACTGTAGGAATAATTTGATGGACTATTATTGGCTGTTTGTAGCCTACGAAGAGATTTTGTGAGGGATCATAATTTGTAATACGTACGTAGGTATTCTTAGTAATTTATTCTACTATCATTTGACGAATAGTCAGTCTTTACTGCCTCTTAAAATTCTCAGCTATTGTTTTAATATCATGCGAAAATGCCTTCGTTTGTTGTAGGTAACTCATCACCTGATAGTTACAAAGTTGAGGGTGCTGCAGAATCCTTTTATAAATTTAACACCATGATACTGCATGCTTACAGAATCAAATAGATTGTAAGAGACAATGCACCCGTCATGCTAGTTCACGGTCTAAATAGCTTGGTTGACGCACATGAAACCCTACACGGGCTGATTATTGTGGACAAAAGATCTGTGGTGCAGGGTTTCAAACAACTAAGTGTGTACAACATATAAAGAAATCTATGTCACAATTTTAATAGTCCTCATTACCTACTTCCCGGTGCTTTCATTATTAAATAATAACCCTATAAGTACTGTAAGCAATGTATAAAGGAACAAGATTGGCTCCTTGATCTACGCCTAGAGTATTAAAATTTGATAATATCAATCAATTACATTTTTATCTGCTTCATTATTCCTTACTGCATGGTTTTACAGAACGCCAGTTGCTGGAGAATCTAGATAAACCCATTTCCAGAAGCTTTTTACTTCTTCCAGATTGTTGGACATTGTCAAATGCCTTATAAATAGTAGGTTTCTTAGTCTTCTAATACTAAATATTGGAAAAACTATGTATAAATGAAAAAAATTAAGAAATTAGAACAGTTCTAGGGCCATAAGAGGACACTAGCAATAGCATGTAATCATACGAGACGAGAGATAGTAATCGATATAATTATTTCTATAATTAGGTCAAATACGATAAGATTTGTTTAGTAAACAATAGCTGCAATCATTTAGATGCTAATAGTTTTAATAAACATTTCTCATAAAATACAATATAAAATACAATATATTTTAACAACTCACACTTCATTTGTAACGAGGTACCAACCAGCTATTATAAGCTGCAATTTGTTTCCTTGTATTAATATTTGTGAACTTTCCTTCCTGTGCCATGTAAGAAACCACCAGAAATTATAATCGAGTGATAAATCAATTAAAATGTGGATCTAGGGATCAAGCATTGGATTCGTCAGCAGGGTCAATTACTTTTCAAACTCCTGGACCATGTACTGGGCCTGGATATGAAATTCGGTAAAGAGCCAACGTTTCTATAGGAAATAGCATTTGAATGTGTTTATTAAGTATTAAATTATAAAGGAAAACAGTTTGGATTTATAATAAGTATTAGTCAAAAGTTAGGTGGTTTATACTATGTACTTTATAAGGACACAGATTGACGGCACTACGTACGTACCTACTACTGTTATTAGTATTCTTTTGGAGCTTACTAGAGATTACTGTCTACGTTTTTGGTTTCCTAAAGTGTAGATAACTAAGTACATTGTATGATTATGTTACTATAGTTAGATATTCTATGTCCAAATTTACAAAGAAATACAATGTATACGATGTTAATCTACCAAGTAAATTATAATATCTATCTGCTCCTATTCTAAAGGAAGCTGGGTCATTTGTGACGATTCTACCATTATCTATTATCTGTTTTAGTCATTACCTAATTTGTACTACTTATTCACACCGGATTGTTGTAATTAATTACCATCACTCCGTGTAATAGTTTCTTGAGCTAATTATTTGCGGTTTGTTCATTAAAGTTTTATTTTTGACTTGGTTGGATGAATCGAATGCAGAATTTTACAAGACCACGAATTTGAAGAAACGTAGGCCATTTCCTAAAGGTGTCGTAAGCGCAGTCGGCAATGTAATCTATACTTATAAACTAATATTATAAAGAGGAAAGATTTGATTGTTTGTTTGTATTGAATAAGCTCCGAAAGTACTGGTCGGATTTGAAAAATTCTTTCATCGTTGTGAAGCTACACTAACCCCGGGTGACATAGGCTTTTTTATCCCTGTATTCCCACGGGAACGGTAACTATGCGGGTGAAACCGCGAGGCGTCCGCTAGTAACTAATGAGTAATAAGAGACCAGTGAAATTAAGCAACTTTGTTTTTACAAGTATTAAGATATTTTTCAAAGTCCAATCCCTTCGTAGGTAACGTTTTTCAGGCATTAGTCCCAGTTTGATTTAATTTACTTATTTTTTTGTACTATCCAATATGTTGAATCGATTTGAAGACATAAGCACTCTCGACTCAGCGAGTCGTTAAAGTACATTACACGAGTAAAACTGGGCTAAAGCATGTAAGAATTTTGTATTTAATAGGAGTCAATCTCAGTCAATCGTACGATGAAACTCCTTTGACTGATCCAGGGTAAAAGGCTCAAGAACCCCTTTCCTGCTCCCCCTGTCTTAAAAGGCTCTAACTAAGCTCAAGGACTCGTGTTAGGAGTGAGTTTACGGCGGTAGTATAATGAGTAGGATTCGAACCCACGATTGCGAGTCCGACGCCTTAGCCATTAGGCTACAGCCGCTTAGGTTTTAGGTGGTACAATTAACTAAACACCGACCAAATGAGTACTGTGTACCTTTTTGTAACTTCGTGGGAGTTTCTACCCCTTGGGTTCGCCCATGATACCCTATATGTGCTTCGTGCTTCTCCTAGATAAAACCTAGCCTCGACAAGGTCAATCTTTACCAAAACCAAAACCCGCCTCTGGATTTTATCCAACCATTTTCAGCTTGTAATGCCACGGATGTGCCTCTGAACGTCTAAAAACCGTATCTGAAACTACCTTCCGGTTTTCACAGTCCATTGGTTTCGTATTGTGATATTGTCATCGTCATTACTATTGAACATTGAGTCGCAATAAAATGTGAATGCAAAGTATACCTACCCACTTTGTTTCTTTGTAGGTTTATTATTGGGGTGCAGCTCAATGGTACGATTTCCTTACGTAATGTTACTGGTAGAAATGAAATACGATTATTAGAGTACTCGTTCAAGCAACATCGTTCACGGACACGAAATATCGACCACAATCGCTCCGAAATTGGTTCAAGATTCCAAGAGAAAATATTCTCTTCCGAAAATGGTATGAGATTCTGGAGAGATCCGTGACATATCTGTGTACCATGCTTGAGTGCGCCTTATAACTTATACAAAACACGGAGGGTACAGGAGGAAACCGTCTTATAAGTTACTAGCTGACCCGCGCAACTTCGTCTGCGTAAATTTTCCCTTTTTTCTTTTTTCTCCCTTTTTTACAACATTTTTCATTGCTGCTCCGCTCCTATTAGTCGTAGCGTGATGTTATAAAACCTGTAACCTTCCTCGATAAATGGGCCATCTAACAGTAAAATATTTTTTTATTTAGGACCCGCAGTTCCTGAGATTATAGCGTTCAAACAAACAAACAAACTCTTCAGCTTTAAAATATTATAGTATAGTTATAAATGTTAGGGGTGGGCAATGACCCGCGCAACTTCGTCTGCGTAAATTTTCCCTTTTTTCTTCCTTTTTTTTTTACAACATTTTTCATTGCTGCTCCGCTCCTATTGGTCGTAGCGTGATGTTATAACCTATAGCCTTCCTCGATAAATGGGCTATCCAACAATAAAATATTTTTTCAATGCGGCCCAGTAGTTCCTTATATTATCGCGTTCAAACAAACAAACTTTTAGGGGTATGAAAAATAGATGTTGGCCGATTCTCAGACCTACTGAATATGTACAAAAAATTTCATCAGAATCGGTCAAGCCGTTTCGGAGGAGTATGGCAACGAAAACTGTGACAGGAGAATTTTATATATTAGAAGATATTTTCGACCGGAGAGGAAAAATGATTAAATTACTAAAATGGCTATTAAAAAATAAGGGTTGATTGTAGAAGGGTGAAAATTGAGGATTGTATGTATTTTTGTATGTTGTATCATAAAAAAATAGAAATTAAAAATTTTGTCTAAAAAATAAAAAAAAAATTTAGGGGTGGACTACCCCTAACATTTAGGGGGATGAAAAATAGATGTTGTTCGATTCTCAGACCTACCCAATATGTACACAAAATTTCATCAAAATCGGTCAAGCCGTTTCTGAGGAGTATGGCAACGAAAACTGTGACACGACAATTTTATATATTAGATAAGACGGTTTCCTCCTGTACCCTCCGTGTTTTGTACCAACCTTAGTGCAAGTAGAAGAGAAGTCTCTTCTAGGGTCATGTGGGATGCGTAGCGCACACACACAATTTAAAAAAGCTGGTCAAGGGTTTAGAGTGTTTCCTAATGACTTCTCTTCTAAATAACAATCATGGCGTCAAAGAAACGAAGGCCGAGTCTGCCCTGAATATAAATGCCATTGATTTTTCAGTTACTAAACATCTATCGAATTTATTGACAAATAACTGTGTGGTACTCATTATAAAAACTTTGCGAAAGTGTACGTACTTTTGTCAGTTTTTTTGTTTTTGTCCAACGCAGGTCGAGTTTACTCGATTTCTTTAGGTGATGCTCATTATAGAGTACAGCAACCATCATTTTACTTGAAAGTGGATTTCGATACTAGGGAGGGGGAAAGCTTCTGTCTGAGCCGTTTGGTTGTATCGGTGCGTGGGGTGACTACATTTATTGTTCTATGAAATTACATTATGTTGACTATTGTTTGTTTGTATACGACAGAACAAAATTGTAAAATATTGCTAAATGTACAATATAGATATTTTATCCTTCGAATATATCGAGGAGAAAACAAGGATTTAGGCGTTGTTTAACTTCCTCTTAGATTTTATAAAAAATGGAGACTGCTGAGAGAGCTTTCCCGACGTATCACAAGAGTTGTTTTGCATCCTAAGTGAATAAAGAATTTTGATTTTTTTTAGGGAAATATGTATATAATATATAGACTATAAAAAATGTATTTTGACTTAATTCTAACTGTTCTGTTTTCTTATCACATTGAATATTTTACAACCATTTCATTTTAAATTAAATTCAAGGCTACATGTTAAACACATAGCGGATAATTATGGTTTATCCTCTATTTATCTTATCGCGTGGTAACCCTGTAAATAGAAAACATTATTATGGCAGTTTACTAGCGACGACGGTACTTAGTGCAGGCAGCGTGCGATTTAGAGATAGATACACTATACTGAACACATCTCATTCTTACAAATCCATGTAAAAATATACCTTACCATTCATTACACGTAATTAAATGAAAGTAAGTAACTAAGTAATGGCCAGTGGCACATAGACACCATACTTTTTTCTTATATGCTAGTGTTGTTTTCATTGCCATGCGGTTCAGTTCTAATTTCAAATACGAAAATGAAAATCAATGTTATTCTACGTTCTTTATTTGAATTTTAAAGTAGGAACACAGTAGGTCTTGTCTTTGTTTATTTTGTTAAGTAGGTTTGTTTTCGGTTTCAGAACTTTCAACCATAGAGTCTAAAGTTAAGGTTTAATATTATACTGGTGATTCAAAGTGACTTCTTAAGATTTTCTGTGATAATAAGTGATAAAAAATAGTGTGGTGTTTGACTGTAAATATTTGTTTTGTTCGAGAGAAGCTGAATGAAATCAAACATGGGTAAGTAATCTGATGAAAATAAATATTTTTTAAATAGTGAAGTGACTCTCTCTGTCTGGTATTTTAAATTTCCAGCCAGCCAGCATTATATTATATTTCGGCCAGTATCAAATAGGTGTTTATTGTGTACACTTTGTCATCTAAGTGTACCTAAACTACAACCATCTACAACCTACTACTACACAAATACTCAACAAGAATTTTGCACGTATTTATGGGTACATACTAATATTATAAAGAGACAGAATTTGTTTGTTGGTACGAACGTGCTAATCTCATAAACAGTACCAGCTATAGGGGGGCGCGCGTCTGGGCTGTCACCCCGGGCGCCGAGGCTAGAGAGAGAGACGTTTAGGGGGGTGACCAGATTACCTAATTCTTTAATTTATTTTATCATCCGTCTGTTGACAGCAGAGAATCAAGCTAGGTCAAAAGGGCAGCCTGCCTTCTGCCTTATTAGCCTTCAGCCAATTCGACGATATCTTGGGATACAGTTCTCATTATCTTATCAAATTTGTTCTCCGGGGTAAGAGTGTGTCCGACTGCTACGCAAGAGGTCGTGGGTTAGATTCCCACACGGGACACCATTTTGTGTGATCCACAAAATGTTGTTCCGAGTCTGGGTGTACTTTGTGTCTGTGACTTGTATGTTTGTAAAATCCCCCGCGACACACGATTAGTGCACAACTGCGGGAGTCGTCTTATATAAAAAAAGTACCTCTGATGATATCTTGAGAAACTGTCTCTCATTAAAGACACACAGTCTATGATACCTTCTATCGTATAGTGTGTTTGATAAATATATTATAGCCAACTATCATGTTAGCTACGCTATTTCTCAAGAAAAAGCATTTCATAGATATATCGAGTTGAAATGGAACCTCGATGAACTAATAGGTGGTTTCCTTGAAGCCATGTAGTTACGACACGCTCGTATGGACTTAAATACTTCCAATTAGGAATACCAGGTTACCCGACTAGAGTACTTACTAGTGTTGCAATTGCATTTTTTGCAATGATGTTCTTAAAATAGGATATATAGGTACCTACCAAGGGTAGATTACCTATATTTAAGGAGAATTACACAATGATAAAAAGTTCACAAATATAATGTTAAAACGAGTTAATTATCATTAGGTATATGTATACAAATTGTTATTGTGCTAGTAGAATACAGCTACTTATACTGTCTACCAGTGTAATTTTGTATGGATACACATATTACGTACGCCAACAAAATAAAAAAATAAGATCTTGAAAAATATTTTTTTTTAGTTTACCTCCACTATATTATTATGTAAAGTGGGGATGTGATTTTGATTTCTCACCTACCCCATCGCGTGGGATATTGTTAGATAGGTCTTAGGGGTTGGAAAGACTATTTTTAGATTTAGGGATCCGTTTGTGAAATATTAAGCTTTAAAGTGCAATTTTTTGTTAGAGTCAAGTGTCCCCCTTCCTGCTAAATGGTCGATGTTGAGTATGTGAAAAAAAAAACGGTATTAGGATATAATTATAGTGAAATTAAAAAGAAAACTATCACAGCTAAGAAGGCTTTACAAGTTTACGAGTAACAGCTGATCAAATGAGAAGTAACAAAATTTCGTATCAATTCCATTGAAAATTATCATTAAGCCTCTTGAAAATAGTCACAGGTAAAGCGTCTTCCAGACGGTTGGAAACAACCGTACAAACCAAGGTGACCTTTGCTTGTTTCCAACAGTGTAGACGGCTGTTGCAAAACAAGTACCAAGTAATTTGGTTTACAACAGCCGTCTACACTGTTGGAAACAAGCAAGGTCACCTTGGCCGGAACGCTTGTTTCCAACCGTCTGGAAGACGCTTAAGTACTTTGACTTTATACTCTTTGTTCTGTGGTAAGAACGATAATTTTCTAGAACGGCACAATCCCAGGAACCATTGATGAACGAGAAACAGGATGCAGACAGCAAAGTGTCACAAAGTGTATGTCGGGCCACGCACAATGTAGGGTTCCGTAGTCACCCCTCCAGTCAAATAATGCGGCTTCCGAAGTGAGTTTTCTGTTGTTTTTGTTTCATACTTACAACGTTATACCTACTTAATAATAATTTTCAACGGAATTTATACGAAATTTTGTTACTTCTCATTTGTTAAAAATAACATCCATAGCCACACTAGGCATAGCCTGTACCGAGGCTATCATTACATTTTACGTTTATTATAATAGGGCTAGGTTTAACAACAATAGGTAGCTTAAGTCTAAAAATATTTTCGGCTAATTAACCATATTATAATCCTTATTACAACTTCCGTGGGAAACTTTCGTTATAAATCTAATTTTTATTGCCTTCATAAGGTCGGCAGTAAAACAAGAATGGTTTAGCATAACAGCTAATACCCTATAGCTCAAGGGCGCCGGCTGAGTCATGTGGATTGTCAGCAATCACAATTCATTGGCTGGTTCTGCTGTATTCTAAAGTAGTACGTATTTTAAGTGTGTATAGACGAAGGAGATGCGATATTATGGGTTTAGAACGATAGATCAACTATCCATACTTATATCCATACGAATATACTAATATCCATACTAATATTATAAATGTGAAAGTAACTGTCTGTCGATCTGTCTGTCTGTCTGTCTGTTACGCTTTCACGCTCAAACTACTGAACCGATTTAGATGAAATTTGGTATGGAGATAGTTTGAGTCTCGGGGAAGGACATAGGATAGTTTTTATCGCGATAACCGACATCCACGCGGGCGGAGCCGCGGGCGAAAGCTAGTAATATTATAAATGTGAAAGTAACTCTGTCTGTCTGTCTGTTACGCTTTCACGCTCAAACAGCTGAACCGATTTAGATAAAATTGGGTATGGAGATAGTTTGAGTACCGGGGAAGGACATAGGATACTTTTTATCGCTATAATCGATATCCACGCGGGCGGAGCCGCGGGAGAAATCTAGTTTTTAATAAAATTTAAAAAGACTTGCCTGCAAAAAGACGGAAACAAGAACTTAAAAATTGTGCCTGCGACTGCATGATATTTAATGTGAATGGTATCTTGTTTCCGTCCCTTTTTTGTTTTTTTGGCACTTCTCATTCCAAATTACATTTAAATATAAAAATAATATATATAATAACAAATATAAATGTTTATAAAAAATCTTCAAAACCTAAAAAGTCTTAAAAGCTGATAACAAATCAACTACAAAGAAAGAAAGAAAGTAACTCTGTCTGTCTGTCTGTTACGCTTTAACGCTCAAACAGCTAAACCGATTTAGATGAAATTTGGTATGGAGATAGTTTGAGTCCCGGGGACATAAGATAATGTTAGCGCCAAAATTAAGCCATTTCTTTTTTTTAAAGTACTTAGTGTCACTCTCACAATTAAGACGAATCTAACGATACCTCTCAAGCTAAAATCCATCAAGCTGTTTAGGCTCTAGGGCGTGCCTAAGAAATATACATACATACACTCGAAAAATATAACCCTTGTTCTTGCGCAGTCGGGTAAAAAGAAAAAAAGAGAAAACTTGTAGTAGAATTAAATTAACACTAGTTGGTTATAATTCAAGTAGCTTTTGCCTGCGTCGCTTCCTATATCTGGGTCCTTATTTACGATCTTTTTTCCGTGTCCGTGGCAAGCTCGCGCGAATTGTCAAAGTATTGTTATAATGGTAAATGGAGAGCTGCGCTTAGAAATGCATAAACGCGCATGCGCGGCAGACATTCTTGAGCACATCGCGCATGCGCCATACGGAATAAAGATTGTAAATAAGGCCCAGATTGCAGTATAAAGTCTATTACCTACGTTTTTCAAGTTTCAAGCTACCATAATACCAAATCAAATTTAATTTTAAATTAGCGTAGTATCTTTGTACATTAAGTGTTTTTAAACAAACAACAATTCAATTTTTATAATATTTGTACAGATACTAATACCGAAAGACGAATGTAGTGTATTGTAATGCAGAACGGTCTGTACCGCATCCATATGAATCATATGCTTGGACGCGGCTTACTTTATTTTAACATTAGAAGTCATTACATGCAGGGCCGGCCGGCCCGTCTATGAGGCGATAGGAGCGGCGGCTCCAGGCGCCATTGGTCAGCGCCAGGTCTATGGCGCCAATTTCTATCAAGGGACGCTTAATTGCTATTTTCCATACCCCGTTGCGCGAGATTTGCGCACTTTCAAAACCAAAAATCCAAAACACTAATTATAATGATTAATTATTATTTTGGATTTTTTAGAAAGAAAAGCATTTAAATTGCGATAGACTAATTTCTTATTAAATTTTGTGTTAAATTGGATTTTTTATCAAAAGAAGTGATTTAAGAAGAAAAATATAGTGACCCCATAGATCGCATTTTTTTTTAATATATCTAGAAATGTGGGATTATGGTCCCACATTACTAGCAATCCTGTTAACCCCTCCAGCTAAGCTCAATGGCTTGTGTATAAGTAAGATATTTCATCATATAAAATCTGCGTTTTGACATTTATTAAAGAGTTGCAGTTTTGTTGACTAGTTGGAAATTAGTCCATTGACCAATGTTGGGGCGCCAAAATTTAATCTCTTAAATCTGGCCTCGGACCGGCACTGGTGAGTAGGTAATAAACGACTTCTACGTCAGGTCTACATTCAGGCGTTTCGAGGGACGTTGCAGCGTAACCGTGAACTGAATGCTACGCTAAATCTAAACAGCGGGACGTGACATTATCTGCCTTATTTTTTACATTATATTTGCAGGTTCGTTGGTTGCCATCTGACAACAAATTATGTTCGGAAAAATAAACAACGATCCAGCTAAATATACTTGGTGACACAGTGAGAATGTGTAGACTGCTAAGCTGTTGATTTGTAGGATTCGATGCCCACACGAGACACTACTTTGTGTGATCCACAAATGGTTGTTTCGAGTCGGCACTTTGGCCCCATTCAATTATTACGTAAGATGATTTTGCCCTCCCTCCCTACGTAACCTATGTAAGAAAAAATAAAAATCAGCAAATCATTGAATATTTATTACCTAAGAATTTAAAGGAACAATGAAAAGAATCAATATTTAGGAACGTTTTTTGTAATACTCGCACCTTTGTACTCGCGCGAATTCGCGCATATCGCGTGCTTTTTCAAAGTTTAATCCTAACTTTGAGAATTTATGTGATCTAAGAACTGTTAGGAACTGTGAAATCTCCTTCCTGAATCGTCTAAATAAATAAATGGGACCTTTGCATCTGTGATTTGCACCTATGTTTGTAAAGTTGTGTGTAAAATAGTTCTTTGTATTCTTCTGTAGTAGGAGGAAAAAAATACGGTTAAATATCAACTCACTAACAGCCTTTAAGAACCTAGTAGATACCTAGCCTAGTATCAAACTGCGTCTCAAAATCAGAATATTCCCTCGGACTGGTACGAAGCTAAGCCCACGTTCTGACCCGAATGTTACGCCGACGTTGGCTCACACCTTTCCGACATTCCCTACAGTCACTTATTTGTTTAAGTAGATACTGTGTTTGACTATGTGCGAATTTAGGCAGTTATGGTATAAACGTTCAATGTAATCAAAAATTGTTGGGGGTAACTAGGTGAGGCCTAAAAAGTCCGTTCCAGCCTGTGAGTGTCTCTGGCACGAGGGGCCCAATGGCCTGAGGCCCCTGTATAATTGATACGGCGGTACTGTCTTTTGCAATGTTCTCGGTCATCTCATTCATAAATGTGTACGTACCGTTTTGATACTTTTGTTTTTTAAAAAGACAACTCACGTGTCACATACCCAGGTACTGGGAAAAGTCCCTGTGCCACGGGGGTATTTAAAAACATATCTGCAAATTATGTTAGACAGAACACATTGAATAAGTAGTAGTAGAGAGTAGTAAAAAAAATGTCAAGATAACTCACATCTATACTAATATTATAAAGCCGCAAGTGTGAGACGCTCGTACAATGGCGGGGAATCAAATCATTTCACCAATTATCGCCTAAGTACGTTGCACGACGTTGGCAAATTATTTTGCCGCCCGTCATTTTTGCCGCTCTGGGCATTTGCCCGGCTTGCCCTGCCCTAGATCGGGCCCTGGATGCTACAATACATTTAATTAACTCTTTTCAAAAGTAGTAAGTAAGTGTTATAAGTTATAAGTTCCATACCTAGCCTTAAATTATGTTATTTATATTTGTTTTTTTTATCGTTTACACCAGTGGTTCTCAAACTTTTTAAATGACGGAACCCTTTTGGGAAGCAAAATACTTGATGGAACCCTACAATAAAACAATTATTTTTATAAGTGTATTCTTTATTAATCAGCATAATAAAAGTACAATGTATCAGTTACTAATTATTATTTACTTCACCACTTGGTAAGGACAATAATAGAAAACATTAAAAAAGAAAAAATCTAACTAGTGGGAGGTATGAAACTGTTTTTTATTTTTCATCAATTGCTTGATATCAGGTTTGATGGAAGAAAGTTGGAGTCTCATATCAGCTTCGGCGTCCAGTCTATTGCGATATTTTGTTTTCGTGGCTGCGTAGGTAGAGAATCCTGTTTCGCACAAATATGTAGTTGGGAACGGGAGAAGAATATCCAGAGCCATTTGGCCAAGCATTGCATATTCATCTTGGATTCTGCACCAAAAATCATTAAGAGGCGTCGTTTTGAACAATGACTCCATACTTGTGTCTGATGACATTTCTAAAAGAGATTCATATATCTCATTTGACATGTTTTCAGGCTTTTCCAAGTTGGGTAAAAAAGGATTATGAATCCAGGAGTTCACTTTAATTTTTGTATTGTGTTCTTCGGGAAAATACTTTTCAAAAGATGCACGCATCGAACTGAGATATTGGACCAATTCTTCAAACACATTATCTTCAAACATTTCTGAGTCGTTTTCGCTAACAAACTCACTGAGTAACGTAAAACTTTCTATTTTTTTCTTACCAATGCAAATGATCCAAAAATCAAATTTTCTTTTAAAAGCAGTTATTTTATTATAGGCCTGAAACACTGTTGTCTGTTTACCTTGCAACGATAAATTTAATTCGTTAAGTTTTTGAAAGATATCCGCCATAAAAGACAATCGGAACAACCAAGTTTTATCATACAAACGGTCCTTCAAATTAAAAGAAGTATCTGCTGAAAGAAACATTTGTAACTCGGCTCTAAGTTCAAATAGCCTTGTTAAAGTTTTTCCCCGAGACAGCCATCGCACTTCTGTATGGAGCAGCAGTGTTTTATGTTTGCTGCCATAATCTTCACACAATAATGAGAACAATCGGGATTGTAGTGGTCGTGATTTGATAAAATTAATTATTTTTACCGCTTCATCCATAACTAATTTTAGATTAGACGGCATTTGCTTCATCGCAAGTGCTTGTCTATGCAGAATACAATGACTGGAACTACAATTAGGCGCTTTATTTTTCATTCGTGACACTGCTCCTGCTGTTTTACCTGTCATCGCCTTGGCCCCATCTGTACAAATGTCAATGCAATTGTTCCAACTGAGATTATGTTCTTCAAAAAATATATTTATTTTATTAAAAATTTCTTCCCCGGTAGTGTTTGTAAGCAGCGATGAACACATAAGCATGTCTTCTTCAAAAGAACTTTTATATGGATATCTCACAATAACCAGCAGGATAGCCAAACCAGCGACATCAGTCGACTCGTCCATTTGCAAAGCGAATCGTGTATTTTGTAGACGTGTAACTAGTTCTTGTTTGACGTAGCTTGCCAGATCATGGATTCGTCGTGAAACAGTATCGTTTGATAGCGGAACAGTAGAAAGATGCTTTGCAGATTTTTCATCAAGCATACATTTTGTTATGTCTAATACACATGGTTTTATTAATTTCTCAGCGATAGTGTGCGCTTCACCTGCTTGTGCAATGCGATAGCTAACTAAATATGATGCCTCCGTGGCCTTTTCGTTGGTAGTTTGTGTTACATGCATCATATTTTTTTGACTTTCTAATAACTGATCTTTTTTGCGAACAAAAAATTCTTTATTCTTGTCTTTAGTCTCGGGGTGTACGGTTTCTAAATGTCGACGCAATTTGGCAGGTGCCATGGAACTATTAGGAAGCAGTTTACTACAGAGCATGCAGAGAGGTGAGCCGTTGGAATCAACAAATCCGAAACTGATATAAGATTCATCATACTTCCTTTTTTTCGTCTTTGAAACCGTCGAGCTTGACGTCGTGGCACTTGTGGCATCATCTTCTGGATCGGTGATTGCTAAATTCTCCGCGCGCATTGCTTTTGAACATTCAGCGTCATTAGAAGATGTTGTTGGAACACGTTTAACACCTTTAAGCCAACGTTCCATTCTTCTTTATTTATAATGTTACAAGTCAGGATAGTGGGGTTTAAATAATGCACAATCGTTACTGCGTATAAGAGACTAAATTTAGAACCTACAGGGAAGAAATGTATAAAACTGAGACAACAGAATACAGCAGGCAGTAAAACAATGAACACTAGTTTCTCGCTAGCGAGCTTGTAAGTAGGTAGTAACTTATCGCTCCGAACGCTAATCATCAACTGACGACGCCAACGCGCGATCGCCGCTTTTATACTTAGTCCTAGACTCGATCTCAAATATTCTCGAAAATACTCGAGTCGGCACCTTTGATAAACAAAAAGCAAAAATAAAAACAGAAATTTAAAAATAGCGTTGTAAACAATATCGACTTTATCCTTTGAAGTTAGAGACGAAAGTCGCTTGTTGACAACTATAGCGTCTAATTCAGAGGCGGCTTTTATCAAAGAGACTGAGCGCTTACAAGTATACTACCCGCTCGTTTTAAGTTTGCCGCTGGCGATAGGTATAAGTGTATGACGTTCGAAATTTTTTATTTAATTGTAACAATAAAAATTGTGTACGGTAGATATTTGGGTAAAACTATGACACATTATAAGTTTTGTTGTCACGTGGGGGAGGGTACGCGCATTCCACAGACCGGCAAACTTAGAGCGAACGCGTTGTACAAGTATAAAATTGTTGAGACCAAACTTATAAGATATTGTACCAGCTAATGTAACACAAGCTTATACAAATACAAATAAATAAATAAATAACATTCATAGCGTTTTGTCTCCGCGCGGCCGCGGAGTCCGCACAGCCGCGGAGCGACCAGAGAGAGGTGTTTTGATTTTTTTATTTCTAAATTCTTACGGAACCCCGACAGAGGTATCACGGAACCCTAGGGTTCCGCGGAACACACTTAGAGTATAGCTGGTTTACACCATAGTACCTAGAGTAAATAATAATCTGACTGAACTCATAAATAACATTTGTGATAGGTACTATGATTGATAATAATGGTTGGACTTAGCGCTAAAATGTTAGTTGGATGATCGTACCTACATACATACCTAGTACCTACACCATTCAAACCAAAATGTGTTTAGGATTTCTATATCACGGTATCAAGTGGTAAGGGACAAGGTATCAATGGTAGTGCCAGAAGAGGCAATTCCCCCCAATGAGTCAGCTTGTAATGTTATTGTACGAAGAAAATTTCAGTAGAGGAATTGTGATTCATCGTATAGTAGCCTCCTGAAAATATAAATAATAATAATGATATCTTGGGACAACTCACACAACGCTATCTGATCCCAAACTAAGCAGAGTTTTTACTATGGAAACCGGACAACTGATAAACATACTTATATATTTCTAAATACATACATATTATAGATAAATAACACCCAGACACAGAATAAACTTTTGTGCTCATCACACAAAGTTTTATCCTGGGTGGGGATCGTACCCACGACCTCTTGCGTAGCAGTCGGATACGCTCCCACCGCGCCACAGAGGCAGTGTAATAGTTATTAATAAATGGTTATTTATTGACCTATACATTAAAAACGGGCAAGTGCATGTCGGGCCACGCACAATGTAGGGTTCCGTAGTCCCCCCCCCCCATCCAAATGATGTGGCTAAAGAAGTGTGTTTTCTGTTGTTTTTGTTTCATACTTACAATGTTATATCTATACAGGCGAAACTATAAGGGTTCCGTTTTGCCATTTTGGCTATGGAATCCTAAAAACGGGGAACATTTACGCAGACGGTGCTATGTACAGGTGGTCGGGCACACCTTTTAGGAACATCACTTTGTCCACAAACTGTTGTTCCGGGTCTTGTGTTATTGAATTGAATTATTTGTAAAGTCCCACAGGGCTTTGTAAAAAGTACATACATTTTATCTCCGCAGGCGTTAACTTATTTTTTTAAAGTTAATTGTAACTTGCCTAAGCCTCCCGGAGTGCAAATGTGCATATAACAATCTATTAGACAATATACAAAAGTTGTCAATATAAATGTTACTTGATGTCACTGACTTGATAACATGTCATTGTGTTGGTGGGTCTGTCACATTGTTTTTTTTTTTTAATTTTGGTGTCAAAGTAATGCTTAATATCACCCACGTATACATTACCTACACATAATAATATAATATTAAATGTAGCGTTTATCCTTTTGTATGGTTAGCACAAAAACTAATCTATCAAACTGCCTTTAACCAGTTTAAAGCAAATATAAATATACCCTAAAATATAATCTACCCGACTAGCGCTCTAGAAGGAGGATATGTTATGTCTATGTATGTTTTTGGATTCGTCTCAAATGTAACATAGCGATAATATCAGACAAATTATACACGTTTCTGACACAAGTAAATTAAAAATTTCAGAATACATATCAATTTACTGCGATCTATTAAAGAAAATAGTCAACCAGTTTTGAAAAAACTTCCCGTGTAACTAAAGTCAGGATATCAGTGCAAGGGAAAATCAACCTTGTTGTTTTACGACGACGTGCAAATGAACTCCAACCGTATTGTGGTAAACCACATTTATGCCTGACTGTACGATATTCACTTTACATAATATTCAATGGCCCTGACCTTTTCTAAACCCCGACGCAAAAGTTAGGGTGTTATCTGTGTGTTGTCTGAGGCATCGTAGCCATTCGTAGCATCCAAACTCTAAACACGGCTTGTTTTTTACCCGACTGTAAAGAAGGGTTATGTTTTTTTACTAAAAAGCTTGTGTACCCGCCCGGGATGGTTCTGAGTTTTGTTAGTAAACCTGTTCGGTCATTTTGAAAATATTAATTGTCAACTTTTTATTTCATGTGTCAGGGCTTTTCGGCTTTTTATTTACTGTAGAAAATGTATGTTGTTATCCTGACCGTACCAAAATGTCTAAAGGAGAGTACGTCATTTCCAATTAACATAAATGTAAGGATATATCGTGGGCAGATGTTTTTATAATATTGTGATTCGATGAATGAATACGCCTTATTTCCTTCCTTTACAGATAACATTGTAGGTATATAAGTATAGGTTATGTTTAGACAATATTTAAATAGGCATAACGGCTATGCCCTATGACACAATCGATTGCCGTAAATATTTCTTCTTTTAAAAAGTAACTTCCGCTTTAGGGTTATACAATCTCAATGTTACGGGTACACGACAAATATTGAAATCAGTCCCAGATTTGCACTTATTTGATTTTGTTTTGAAATACGTCTCCCGCAGTAGGGTAGAAGCCCTGAAGGCCTACTCTAATTCAATGAAAACGAAGTTTCGATCAAAAATAATGGTGATATACAGAATCAAACATCAATTCAATGCACTCGTGTCTGAATATCGTCTATGGGTTCAGACTTTTTGTGCTTAAAAATAATTAGAATACTCCTTAAACTCAAGAAATTTAGGAAATCGAAAAATCATGAATTTCGTTTAAGAGAAAGAGTGTAGAGTAGGTCTACTGTGCCGGGTGGGACTTTACAAACATACAAGTCACGGACACAAAGATACATAGGTATTGTAATCCATAGAATCACAGAACATTGTTACCAACCATGGACAGCAAGTAGGTACAGGCCGTACAGGTACGGCAGCTGCTTTTGCTCTTTGCAGAAGAATGAAAGACCTGTCATACCTATCTTTAGAGGTTTTAAAATAAGATGATAGCCCCTAAGTTGTTAATTTATATATGAAAAGCTTAGAATACATCGAATTAAATTAGTGTAATAAGCATTTTATGTAGATATAATCCCGCCAAATGCGGAGCTGTGAAGAAAATGACAAGAGTTCAATTTTCACAAACTTGATTTTTATTGACCTTATTACGGATGGCTAAAAAATGTAGGAAGGAGCTAAATGAAGTGTTAAATCCTCTTTGGAAGGACCACTACTGGAAGCACAGAGCTGAGAAGACAAAGCGGCGGTAGCCTAATGGCTAAGGCATCGGTCTCACAATCGTGAGGTCGTGGGTTCGAATCCTGGCCATTATACTACCGACGTGAAGCCACTCCTAACACAAGCCAAGCCAGCTTAGCTGGAGGGGTTAACAGGATTGCTATGATCACCCGCCTATGAGTATATTTATTACCGATCCGTCTTAGAAGGAAGACCGTAGGTAGTGTCAAAAATATTTTGATATACTTTGGTCTCTCTTCCTCTGTTCTTACTGTGTCCACGATGTTAATCAGTCTCGATTAAAACGTACAAAAACCATGCTAATGTCCACACTATTAATCATTCGGTCTGTACAGTCATTTGTCACTTTTTGTGCGCTAATTATTCCTTCACAGATCTCGCATTAGCAGCCAGTTAGCCTTGAACTTGTTTCAGAACGATATTGTTGCTGTCACTAGTGTAGGGTCACCAAAAATAATAAAGTTGTTTGTTGTTCCTGTTTTATTTCTACAGTGGTTATTTGGCTAACTAATGTTGGCGTTTTGGGAAAATATTTTTAACTATGTAAGTTGAGAATATGCTAAGGTACTTTCGGGGCCCCTGTAGGCCCTGTAGCTTGCTGGCCCCGTTTCATTTGATACGGCTAATATAAAGGGTAGCTACGCCCCTGGCCATTAGTGTACCATAGTTAATTGTATTATACTATTCGTTCATTGTACCTATTATGCTATAGAAACAGTTTCGAGTTGTTTTAGTTCTAAAATATAGGTATAAATCGGAACCGTTAAGTGATCTTCCAGATCGTGTCGTCCAGAGCGGTCATGGACTATGATAATAAAGTACCCTAAACCTTACCAATACGATAAGTTCCATTATCTTGAAACGTTAACGTCTGCAAGTCAGCCCGCAAAAAATGTATAGATTTGACATTAAGTTGAGAGATATATGTTCGTAAACTTTTTCGATTGTACACATTATAGAATTTTATAAACTACGGGTCTTAATCGCGTATTATTTTATTTTAATGCTAACCTTTGTTTATTGCCCGACGTTTCGACCGTAATGCCCACGGCCGTAGCAATACGGTCGAAACGATATTTAGCCTTAAAATAAAATATTAACGCGATTAAGACCCGTAGCTTACAAAATTCTATAACTTGAGATATATTTTCTGTCAACTTAAAGTGAAATCCATATTTTTTCCATTGTGCAGGTGATAACACCTGCAAAATGGGGACGTTTAAGGATAAATTAAACTTGTCTAGGCCCCCTGGCCATAAGCTTAACTGCCACCGTATTTTTTTTACTGTGACGTCCATAACATTACAAACTCATGGTTAACGTCGCGTGTATCTTCCCACACGGTGTAGATTACATTTAGCTTTGTTATTATTCTACTAATGTTATGATTAATTGATTCGTTCAATCATTGCAATGTTTACTCATGTCCACTACTTACTATTGAAAATAGACTTTACTGTTGTGAGGTAAAGTTACAATTTAAATAACATTGGAGGATCAGGTGTAACTAAATGCCGTAACACACGATCGATTTACTGCACGCTTTAATTTCTGCATTTTAACTGTATTTATGGATATTGTTGTACCGTTTACGACGACCAACACATTGTATAATATGAATTCTGTTCGCACGTTAATAGAATACATGTTGTTGTGCGGAAAGATGTAGTAGATCTATTTAATGTCTATATTTAGCGTTTAATAATCTTGTTTTTTTCTCTCGTTGCATTATAGATAAAACACATTTTGATAACGAATGTCAAGCAGTAATTACATGATCATGTACTTACCTATATTCAGTAGTACTCAGCTAAATGTATGGAATGTATTAGCCACTCAAAAACAATCTTTAACGAGAGCGTGACTGACGTGGTTAAAACTCAAAAGTTCCTATTTCCGTTTCCGCCATTCTTCTTAAAGTGACAGTGTGAGCATGGGATGCTAACAACATCTTACAATTAATTGAGTGGTGCATGAGTATGAATTAATTTGATGGTGGAAAAACAAGTACATATGGACACAGTGTGATTTGTAATATCACTTTAAGAAAACATTTAATACTAACCCTTAACCACCTGCCACTTGTTTGTGAAGTTACTATCTTAACCACCTACAACCTATTTTACTGGAATAAAATCGTTGTTTATTGTGAGGTTTAGGCCCTAAACCTGACAAAGGGGTATCGATTTTACGCCAGGGTCTCTCATATGTGTGGTTAATGGTTGTGTGACGAAAGTAGGTGATAGGTGGTGAAAGGTTAAATTGTATTTTCTTTTTTTTTCAAAATTTTTATTACCAAGTTTTTTGCTGAAATGTAAAGAAGCCAAGAGCGGGAGGTTCTTAGTATATTAAAAATCACCCTGTATATTAAAATAGGTAGGTAACCTTTCCTAATTAAATTAGGTACTTATATCTGTGAATTTTACTGTGGCTTGATGTCTGAAATGCAGGCTGAAAAATCCTTTTTGATTTGGTGACTTTCACGCAAGAACCAATACGAAAACTAATGATATAGGAATCTATACTAATATTATAAAGCTGAAGAGTTTGTTTGTTTGAACGCGGTAATCTTAGGAGCTACTGGTCCGAATTGAAAAATTATTTCACTGTTGGATAGCCCATTTATCGAGGAAGGATATAGGTTATATAACATCACTCTACGACCAATAGGAGCGGAGCGGCAATGAAAAATGTTGCAAAAACGTGGAAAATTTACGCATATATCATATAATATAGTAGGTTTCGCATGTTTAATTTGTGGTCGGTTGGAGCTACGGTTTTGCTACAGTTAGGTAATATAATATGTAGTCAGGTCCAGTGTAACGGAGGTTTACTGTTTTATTGGCAACATACTAGCAAAAGTGTGAGACTGTAATTTGTGGGAACAAGTAAAGGAATGTCTGGTATTATTACACTTCTGCATAATATTTTATTAAGATATGTACTTAATAATATTAATTTGAACGTGTTTATCGACCGAATTGCACTGGTTGTAATCAGAATTCACCAGCAGTTCCTAACACGTTAAAGTGCAAAACATTCCATCTTACAAAGAACTCAAGTTGTTGTCGAGTCTGGTTACTTCAGACTTAAATAGGTTTAAAAAAAACTGTTACAGACTGACAGCGCGGGAAAAGTTTTGACATTGGTTGTCAAAGCTGTGCTATTCCATCATACTAGCGTAGTCTAAAATATTACATAAATTGTACTATCACCACACACAGATGGTCTAATGCAGCACTTATAAATTGATAGTTCCAGAGAGTTTATCAATGACATTGACCGAAATACTGTACTAATGCTAGAATTTTATATATTTTTGCATCTTTCTTCATTGCCATTTTAGTCTATGCTAATTGTTATTTAAATTTTTGACCAAGTTAATTTCACGATGTTTCTTAGAAACAGCTTTCAAAGTTGTAAAAAGTTAATTCGACCGTTTGATCGCAATCGTATGACGAAATCAGAATTAGTCATGCGAGTTGCTCAAGTACGTTTTTAATGAAATGATAATAAATTTAGTGATAGTTGACAGTCGTAAATCATTTGATTTGTGACTGAAATCTGTCACGACCTTGTTGAGGAATTAACAGATCATATTTGTTGGGTTCCGTTGTCAGAATGTTGTTTACTCAACCGTTCTATATGGTAGGTCTAACAGTCAATAGTGTCAATTCGTCTGGCATTTAAAACGATGTCATCGTTTGTCATGGGGTTACCTCACAGGATTACATCAGAGATCAATTAACAATGAGATTTGATAAACTACACCGTAATTATCCTCAGCTTTATGCCACTGCACATGCGTGGAACACCCTATAATTTTTATTCTGTTCGATTCACATAATCCACTGGCGAATAATACCTACTAACTATTTACTGTGGTAGAATTTGTGGGATTGTGTATAGTGGATATTGGCTTTAAACATGTAGGTAAAAAGGACCGCTATTTTCACGTAGGTACATTATTCTAACTTTTGGCAAACTTTAGCAGTCGTTGCCTTTTAAACTTATGCGGAACCCGTTGAGCTGAACTAACCCACACTTGACTAAAATAGTTTGTTTGCAAGCTAAGTGAATAATGTCAGATATCCTGATGATATCTATAATATTAATGTTGCTGTGAGTCTCTAAAGTCTCTCGGTGTTAATTTTTATTTGTGTGCAAGGTATTATTTAGACCTGACCTTATTGGTTGCTCTCAGCCATTGACGTATAGACCTGGACCGCGCCATTCCTTTTAATCAAAAAGTAAATATTGACTGCAAAGCGTAAAAGAGAGGAAAAACTCGTGCTACCCTGTCTCTTTGACTGTTATTGTCCAAAGTAGCGTTGTCTATTTCTAGAGAGTGGTAAGTTTTGTGATTTTATGGCACAATCCAGGTCTTTATGTCAATGCTATCAGCGCTAGATTATTTTTTAATTCAAATGTCTTTTTCTCCATTTGTTGGTGTGATGTGACTCCACTAGTATCATTGCATATGAAGTAAACAAATTCAACTTTAAATTTAATTTTTAACTCGAACCTGTGTGCTGTTTTGTACGTCAAAATTCAGCATTTAAAACTCTGTTTAAGTCATTCAGGACTTAAAACTCTGTTTAAGTCCATGGGAAACAAAGTAAGTCAAGCCGTGAGCTATTTATTGACCAACAAACAAACAAAGCGAAATGGGAGGTCTACATTTTCTTGCCCACCCACCCTAAGAAAACGTTTAAGGAACTACTGAAGGTTAGTGAGATTGAGTTATAAAGATCCAAAATGTGAAAGGGCTCGGTTTCAAGCCGGATTTACCAGGCTGATGGCCACGGATCTGACAATAGCGAGGTGTGCACCAGTGGGCGAGTTGCAACACTCATATATTGTTATCCTGACTCTGCGACTGACGGTGCCTTGCCTCGGTTGCATTGCGCAAATACTGTATTGATGAATACATGTGGGTGGGTTTTTCGTGCATGTACGTTATCGGCCATGACGGTGAATTAAAAAATTGTAGTTGTGTTCTTGTTATTGTTGGCGATTTAGTATTTCTTTTTGCCTCTGAAATACTTTTCTTTTTTCTGTGGTTTTTTTATTTATTAGCCGTTTAACGTTCCCCACTGTTGCAACCTCTTGTTTAAAAGAAGGTATGGATATGGATCACTGTCGATTATGTGACTATAATGCTGATTAGAGGACGGTACAAGTCTTCGATTTTTTTATTTGAGGTCCTGAGGTTCCATTCGTGGGGAAATGACTGAAAGTGATATTTTTGTTTTAAACCGGTGAGCTACGGCTCGAAGTCAGGACTCCTCTAGGTACCTACTTTTTTTTTTAAAGATAACTACCAATGGGGGATTTTGGTCCCACATTAATAGCAATCCTGGTAACCCCTCCAACTAAGCTCAATGGCTTGTCTTAGGAGTGGGTTGACGTGTCGGTAGTATAATGGTTAGGATTCGAACTCGCGACCTCACGATTGCGACACGGATACCGTAACCATTAGGCTACCGCCGCTTCAAAAGATTGGGATGTATACGTATTACTTAAATATTTTAATCAGTTCTGTAGCAATTTACTGACGTTGTACCTATCAATTGTATAGGTACCTAATCGGTTTATTCTGCAGCGTTTTCTCATTACTAAGAAATAAAGTTAAACACAGGCTTAAAATTACGTTAAATTTAGTTGTTTACTTTTCAATGTAAGAAGTAAATAATATCTTTACTAATATTATAAAGCTGAAGAGTTTATTTGTTTGAACGCGATAATCTCAGGGACTACTGGGTCGAATTAAAATTCTTTTACTCATCCAATAGATAGCCCATTCATCGATGATGAGAAAATTACATAAATATTATAAGGAGTGAGTAGGTAAGCACTTTACACAGGAAAGGAGTCACTAATAACTAAAATCAACAACCGCAAACTAATATAGCGGCAAATTAAACATTGAATATACAATGAAAAGACACCGTGAATACAACAAAAATACTGCGAATTCGGTCTTATCACGACACCCACTACCTTGACGCAATCCACTAGTTCTCTCACATTTAGTGACTAGCTCCACACAAGGCAGAGCGCGCGAATCCGTGCCGATTATTTAAAAAAAAAAACACGTGACGAATTTGTTTCCCGCGGATTTAAAAAAAAAATGCCGTCGCGTCTTATCACTGAATTGTAATTTATTTTTTAGTCTGTATGCATCAGCGATAATAGACGCACGCGCGAAACGTTTTATCATAACGGTTTGCTTTCGATAACGGTTTTCAGTTCGTTTTAATTGTTTAATTATCTGTAAAGTCGTTTATTAAATCAGTGTTGTGAATTGTGTTGTGTCGTATGGATTGAAGTGCCATAGAGGCACTAACAGGTTGGTAACTAAATTTTATGTTAATTTAAGATGTGCAATCCTATCAATTCACACAGGATAGGTATATGCTTGTAAAGATAAGTATAATTATCTTTTACTAAAGCTGGTGGCTTCAGACTGAATTTAAATAAAATACTTACCTTAGGTAAGTACACCTACTTCCTCTTAATAGATATAAACTTGAAAATTGCTTATGTAGGTAAAGTTACCCCTACTTACATTACTTATTATTATTTTTAATATAATTAGCAATGTGGGACTGTCGTCCCACATTACTAGCAATCCTGTTACTCTTAACCCCTCCAGCTAAGCCCAATGGCTCGTGTTAAGAGTGGGTTTACGTCAGTAGTATAATGGCTAGGATTCGAAACCGCGACCTCACGATTGCAAGACTGATGCCTTAGCCATTAGGCTACCGCCGCTTTATTCAGAATAAAATCAGATAAAAAAAAAAGTTTTACTACTCCAATCTCATTGACGTATATTCCTGGACCGCGCCATCCCTTGAAATTAAAAAGTAAATATTGACTGCAAAGCGTGAAATAGAAGAAAAACTCGTGCGGCCTTGTCTCTTTGACAGGTATTGTCCTCAAAGTAGCGTTGTCTCTTTCTAGAGAGTGGTCAATTTTGTGAGGTTTTTGCGCAATCCAGGTCTCGTCGCCAATGATATCTACCTACTAATCTATAAGACAGAGTCTACTCAAATAACCCTGAAATTCAGATCAATGATTAAATCTCTAATCAGGGTTGCCAGATTGGAATACCTACGCATTATTTTTTTTTATCGTTAAATATATCTATATTTAAAAAATACTTAATTTACTAAGCGTTACAAATGAGACTGACCAATTAAGAGCTTTGTAGGCCGTTTGTGTTGTAGTATTTTACACAAAAGTATAATTATTGCATTAAACTAACACCATTTAAATAGCTATTTCAAGAATCTGCCGCTTTCGTATAAGGTAAACACGAATTAATTAAAACACGTAAAATGGCAAAGGAATTAATCAAACACTACGATTATAGGATACATCCAACGGTCCGGTCGGGCCTCTTTAATTATGAAGTCATTAAAGTAGTTAAGATAAGATGCTGCAATTGCCTACTCGGCTGAATGTGGGACATAGTTGTTTAGCCAAACTAAATATTATGAACTCATAAGGTAAAGAATAACTAGGTACTCTCAGATATATTACAATGTTTTTTTCGTTAACATCATTAGTACAATTGAAACGTTGTTATTAAGAAAATGTGCGTTTCTGGTGCAAAAAATGCGGGTCCGTGACAACAGCATTCTAAATAACCCTCCTCTGTATTCAGGTTAATAACTAACCTATTATATCAACTGTCTGATATTCCCAGTACCTATACCGAAAAAAAACATGCTGTCTCATAATGAACTGTTTCTTATGTTCCTATCATCTATGGAGTACAAGATATCTCTGGTATGGAGACAGCATTAGGAGATACTATGGTAAGGCCATTTTTAGGACATTGATATATTTATTTATTTAAAACTTCGAAAAAACATAGGTGGTTCCATATAGTATTTAAAAAAAACGTTACATATACCCTCCTACTATCTTTCAGTCAGGTATGGATATTTTTGTTTGTCACCAGTTAAGCCTGGGCTATACCAAAGCGAAGAGAACGAGAGCAGATGGTTAGTTGGTGTGTGTTAAAAATCACCAGAATTCTGACATAGACACATCTCGTTTTCGAAACTATTGATCAGGTAATAACGAAAATAACTGTAATTTGCATTGTTTACATTACACCTTCGTTCCTCTCGTCTTTTCCGCTTTAGTGGAGTCTGTCCACGAAGATTGTATGCATTCCTATAGGTTTATATTTCTCCGTTTCTCCGCTCCGCAGCTTTACACGGTGTACTTTCAATAACTGTACCTAAGGGCAAGAAACGTGACTTCGCATGTCTATAGTTAATATTCCTGACATAATATTAGTGATCTCACAATGCTTGCGCCGCGGCTGAGGTGGTGACAACTTAATTAGTGTCTAGCACCTTTAAAGGTTTTAGGGTTGTCACTTGAAAGGAAAACAGTCATTGTTCCAATTCCAAAATAGTTTTTAGGTTTTGTAGTGAAAATGTGACAGACAGATAGATAGGGTACTAAACTATATTTTCGGCAGACTGCAGGCAGTGGCGAATCTGGCGGGTAGACCCGGACAAAAAAACACAGATAACAACAAAAATCAGCCAACTGCGAGTGGTGCTGGCGCATCAAGGGGTCCGGACATGTGCAACTATCCCATAACAATCATGAGATTTTTATGTCATCAACTTGGAATCGACCACCAATAATGTTTGTGGAATTTGTCGCCGAACCATAATGTCAGAAACAATACTGAAGCTGAATGTCTTTGGATGATTTCATCGCTCGATTTCAACAATACGATTATCTGGTTGTATCAATAGGATCAATCAATATAACAATAGATTTGACAGCTGATTAATACATTTTTGCGTCTTTCAGAATTCTGGCGTACGTACGTAATTTTTACAGATATTGTCGGAGTTGTGTAAATGACGACTAACTAAACTCAGACTTGCTACACGCATAAGCGGGCCGGTATCGTTCGGCATAGGCCAGGCGGTAGAATATGTGTGGATGAATGTTCGGGAAAAATGCCGCTGGGCTTTATCGAACACGTACATACACTGAACGTACGTACCGAATCATTCGACGACCATCAATCGGCACAGCCGGGCGGTAAAACAGAATAATAATAATAATATCTTGGGACAACTCACACAACGCTATCTGATCCCAAACTAAGCAGAGCTTGTACTATGGAAACTTGACAACTGATAATAGATATAAATAACACCCAGACACAGAATGAACCATCGTGCTCGTCACACAAAGTTTTATTAGGAATATGTCATTGTGTAGTGTAGATAAATGTGCCTGCCCGAATAAACTACCCGATTGCCACTTATTAATGCAGCCGAACATGTAATACCTAGTTGCTTCGTGTCGGCACTTTCGGTTCGGCATTTCCTGCCGAACCGAATGTGCCGAGCCGCTTAAGTGTGGCAACCCTGACCCGTAATCTCGGAACACCTTCCTACTAATAGTAGTACTTTTATTTTAATTAGTACTACTAGGTGAATGTTGTTGTCACAGTTTGATAATGTTACTTAGGTTCTACTAGGTAGTTAAGAAAACGATTTACTTTTGTAACTAAAGATTCTGTGTGATAAATTACGGCCATTATTTTCTTTCTTTTGAAAAACAATTATACTTATTCATTAAGTAGCAGTAAATTGCCAATGCTCCTACTATGTTGTGCCCTTTGAGGCTGATGTATCCAATCTCGTGTACTCTTCTAATATTATTGACCTCTTTTTTTGCATCAGTCCTCTAATATGGTGTATAATATAATGGTGGCAGCACCTTACGTGCATATACAGTTTATAAACAGAGAAACATTGTAAACATTGGCAATTTGAAAAGAGTGGCCACGAGTTTTTATTGCCTGTTCTTTTCTCGGGCTTTACCTATTGTTTGCGAACAGGCATTACCAGTAAATGTAGAAGCGACTTTTCACAAGGTGTAGTATTTTGCTTCCTAAGTGAATAAATCATTTTTATTATTATTATTATTATTATTTTTAACTGTCAGTATTAACTGAGTGTGTGCATGATGAAAAGTAATCCGAAGTGGTCTGACATTCTGTGTCCGTGAGCTCAGGTTTGAGTTGCTCGAAAGGTTATCTTCTATACTCTCGGTACTAGCCTGTTGGTCTAGTGGTTAGTGGCTTACCCAGAAGTCGTGGGTTTGATTCCCACTCCGAATAAAACTTTGTGTGATGAGGACTATTGTGTCTGGGTGTAATTTATCTATATATATGTATGTTTATCAGTTATCTGTTCGCCATAGTACAGGCTCTGCCTGTTTGGGATCAGATGGCTCTGTGAGACTTGTCCCAAGATATTATTATTATTTCGTGATAGTTCCAATGCAGTGTCTAACAATACATGATTTTCTTTTTCAAGTGGATAAATAAAGTTTAGTGACTCTATTGAAACATGTGTAGGTAAATAGAATAACTACATGAGTGTCCCTATCATGCGAGGTATACTGATAACGATTGATAACGTTATTGAAACACGCTAAGGAGGTGGAATGTTTTGCTGTTTGTGTCTTTGTATCTATTGAAGTGTATCAACAGAATGCTATTTAAGAACAGACCAAGATAATGTATGTATAATCTGCTATTTGTTTATTTTGTCTAATTTTGATGTAGGTAGGTACTCAGTTTTAGTCTCTGAGATGAATTTAACGGTACTTACCTACCTCTCAAGCTAAAATTTATCTAGCCATTTAGGCTCAAGAGCGTGCCAAAGAAATGTACAAACATACCTAAGATAATACATACACTCGTAAAACATAACCGTCCTTTTTGTGCAGTTAGGAAAAAACCCGACTCGTGAGATTTAAGTTCAAAATGTAAAACAGATTTTCATCAAACAATATCTAAGAGCCATCCCAATAAAACTAACTTTCTAATAAATTTAAAACGTATTTTTTTAAGCATTTTTATGCTAATTTAATACTTACATATAAATTTAAATGTATGTTGTAGGAAAAAAATGCCTCAGGCGGGAATGAATCCGCGACCATAGGGGTTCCGGGCCTAAGCCATTACCAACTGCCGTAATGTTACACACACATACCTAAGTACCTACATATGTTATACTTATAACACCCACATCAAGGGTTAAAAAAGATTTTCATTTTTGCATCAAGGGTTAAAACAAGATTTCATAAATGGAAGCTGGATTTAAATTACGATACGATTAACCTATTATCTGACCTTGGTAATATTTATCTAAGATCTGACTCCTGCAGTCAGATCTTAGATAAATATATATCGAACAGATTATATTTATCAAATTATAGGATTATCTGCTACATAACCTTTTCAATATGCTGCTGGTATTCATTAATAATACATAAACAGGTTTCGTCTAAATCACATAATTGTCGATTAAACTGGTGCTTTGCTATTAATAAGTTAATTGGCATTCATACAAAAAACAGACATTCGCAAAACTTAAACAAGCTTTTATGGCATAGTTTCACATGTCACAAGTGTACCAAGAGGAGGGATTTGGGGATTCAACCCCTTCGCCCCCTTGAAACAGTTTAACGCCGGTTTTATTTACAGTATCATGCTTTCCTTTACACCTGGTCAAACGCCCCCCGAAAGATAATCCTTCGGACATAGCCTACAATTTCTACAAAAATTGCGCAAGAGAAATTCCTAGTGTTACATGCTTAAATGCTTATATAGGTTAATGGTGACTGCTTACTATGAAGCGTCTAGCGTCCCTCATCTAAGTCTAATTAGGCCTAGAATAAGACAAGAGCGTTTTAACCGGATTATACTCGTAGCTAGGTACCTCCAGATAGCGTGTGGCTCATGTGGTCATGGGTCACACTCTGCGGGTTTCGCAGTCTTCTGTGGTCTCGTAAAAGGCGTTTAGGACATACTTGACTCTAACAAATTTTGACTTTAAAGGATTCATAACGGAATATGATATTTACAAAACCTAAATATTTTAAAAAGACGACTTTTAAATATCTAATGATGAAAAAAAAATTGAACGATAAAAAATCGCTTCCCCACTTTACATGCAGGGGAAGTACCCCTAAAAAATGATTCTATCAAGATTTTATTTTTCTACTTTGTCGGCATGTGACATGGCGAAACTATAAGGGATCCGTTTTGCCATTTCGGCTACGTAACCTCAAAAAAAATGTCGCTGATAATTGTCTAAAAAAATACTTTTTAAAACATTGCACATTTTTTCATAAAACTTAAGTAATTTAGGTACTATGTTCCATGGGTAGATAATGCCTACGTAAGTAAGTATCACCTGTTAGGTACAAGTTTACGATTACAAAATCTCCCAACTCCTTATTCCTAGGTGTGTTGGCGATTGGCGATAATTTGAATAACTAACTAGATAGGTATTTGTAAGGCTTGTGCTAATGAATGGAAATAATTGTAATATTCGTTGATTTGAGTGATATTACTCGTACCATCACCTGGTTATTGAATGAATTTGACAAATGTATCATCTTAGTGAAGTTCACTATTATTGTAATGACATGACAGAAGAAAAATTAAGACAAAGGGATTAAAAATATTATCTATATCTATACTAATATTATAAAGCGGAAGAGTTTGTTTGTTTGTTTGCTTTGTTTGTTTGTTTGTTTGTTTAAACGCGCTAATCTCAGGAAGTACTTACTGGTCCGATTTGAAAAATTCTTTTTTTGTTGGATAGCCCATTTATCGAGGAAGGCTATAGGCTATATAACATCGCGCTACGACTAATAGGAGCGGAGTAGCGACGTGAAATGTTCCAAAAACGGGGAAAATTTACGCATACGAAGTTGCGCGGGACAGCTAGTATAGTTATATTATAATAATATACATAAGTGATTCATAAATTTGTCGAGTAGGTGAAAAATCAAAAAGAGCCGGTAAAGTATATAACGTCAAACCAAATTGATCAAAACAAAGAATAAAGGAAATGCTCTAAATCTATACTAATAATATAAAGCTGAAGAGTTTGTTTGTTGGAACGCGGTTATCTCAGGAACTTCAGATCAAAATTAAAAAAAATCTTTCACTGTTAGATAGCCCATTTATCTAGGAAGGCTATAGGCTATATAACATCGCCCTGCAACCAATAGGAGCGGAGCAGCAATGAGAAATGTTGCAAGAACGGAGAAAATTTACGCATAAGAAGTTTCGCGGGTCAGCTAATCTATACTAATATTATAAAGCGGAAGAGTGTTTGTTTGTTTGTTTAAACGCGCTAATCTCAGGAACTACTGGAAAAAAAACTTTTTTTGTTAGATAGCCCATTTATCGAGGAAGGCTCTAGGCTATATAACATCACGCTGCAACCAATAGGAGCGGAGCAGCAATGAAAATGTTGCACAACGGGGAAAATTTACGCATACGAAGTTGCGAGGGACAGCTAGTATTATACATATATAACGTCTGTGCATTGTGAAATCAGAGACACTGAGACACTACATAACGATGACATTGCTCTCAATATATATTTTTACTCTCCTTCCACAGAACAATATTCGTAAACGAAAATGTATCAGTGCTGGAGTTGGCAAACGGCTTAGGACCGGTACCTCTAAGGTTGCGGGTTTAAGTCCCGCCTGAGACGATTTTTTTCCTGCATTCATTTTGATTGACTAGGTATGCTAAAATTAGGTCTTAATTCATTTATTCACAAATTAGACAGTTAGATAAACTATTTTTGTGAACGAATAGAATGGTTTGGTTCTTTGTTTATTCGTTGAATTAGTGAACCTTCTGACCTCGTCTCAGTGACGTGGCATGGCTATGCTAGGGACGACATGTCTAGCGCCGCGGGTGTCTATGGCTACACACACCCACGCTGTCGATAGGATGTGTATTGTAACTATTTTACGATTTTAGTGGTACTTAAAGAGTAAGGACCAGCCTGCACTGCGAAATTCACACATTTTTTTTATTTTTTAAGCCGAAATTGCACCTCGCACTTCTTTTATGAATCCAGTGAATTAGAGTGGAATAGGCATATATTAAGTATCAAACTATCTATAGATTTTCTTACTGTGCGAATTTTAAATCTTAAATCACAAGTGCATGTAGCTGACCCGCGCAACTTCGTCTCAATTTTGTCTATTTTTGCAACATTTTTTATTGATGCTCCTCTTCTATTGGTCGTAGCGTGATTATATAGCCTATAGCCTTCCTCGATAAATTGGCTATCCAACATTTTTTTTTTCAATTCGAACCAGTAGATAGTTTCTGAAATTATTGCGTTCAACCAAACAAACCAACTCTTTAGCGTTATAATATGAGTATAGATGATTCCTTGTATTACAGTTGTGAAGTAAAACTTAAAGCTGACGCTTTCTTCCCAGAAACTTAACTTTACGTAAGTTCGTTTTCTCTCGGGCCGGGTGGTGGAATACGGCTCTGCTCGTATTCTCTCTCAGAAAGAGATAATACCTATACTTATGTCCTGGGACATAAGGATTGGCCTAGGATTAAGAATTTTTCAGGGCTTATAGTGTTTAGAGTTAGGTATTCAAAACATATGGAATATTTGGTCATGGGTTCGATTCCCTCACGGGACACCACTTTGTGTGATCTTGAAATTGTTGTTCCGAGTCTGGGTGTACTTTGTGTCCGTGAATTGTATGTTCCCCCGCGACACAGGGTACTGTAACCTAATGCGTCCGAATAAACTACCCGATTGCCACTTGTTAATGCAGCCGAACATGTAATACCTAGTTGCTTCGTGTCGGCACTTTCGGTTCGGCATTTCCTGCCGAACCGAATGTGCCGAGCCGCTTAAGTGTGGCAACCCTGACCCGTAATCTCGGAACACCTTCCTACTAATAGTAGTACTTTTATTTTAATTAGTACTACTAGGTGAATGTTGTTGTCACAGTTTGATAATGTTACTTAGGTACCTACTAGGTAGTTAAGAAAACGATTTACTTTTGTAACTAAAGATTCTGTGTGATAAATTACGGCCATTATTTTCTTTCTTTTGAAAAACAATTATACTAATTCATTAAGTAGCAGTAAATTGCCAATATTTATGCTCCTACTATGTTGTGCCCATTGAGGCTGATGTATCCAATCTCGTATACTCTTCTAATATTATTGACCTCTTTTTTTGCATCAGTCCTCTAATATGGTGTATAATATAATGTATAATATAATGGTGGCAGCACCTTAGCTGCATATACAGTTTATAAACAGAGAAACATTGTAAACATTGGCAATTTGAAAAGAGTGGCCACGAGTTTTTATTGCCTGTTCTTTTCTCGGGCTTTACCTATTGTTTGCGAACAGGCATTACCAGTAAATGTAGAAGCGACTTTTCACAAAGTGTAGTATTTTGCTTCCTAAGTGAATAAATCATTTTTATTATTATTATTATTATTATTTTTAACTGTCAGTATTAACTGAGTGTGTGCATGATGAAAAGTAATCCGAAGTGGTCTGACATTCTGTGTCTGTGAGCTCAGGTTTGAGTTGCTCGAAAGGTTATCTTCTATATTCTCGGTACTAGCCTGTTGGTCTAGTGGTTAGTGGCTTAGCCAGAAGTCGTGGGTTTGATCCCCACCCCGAATAAAACTTTGTGTGATGAGGACTATTGTGTCTGGGTGTAATTTATCTATTATGTATGTATTTATAAATACACATAAGTATGTATGTTTATCAGTTATCTGTTCGCCATAGTACAGGGTATGCCTGTTTGGGATCAGATGGCTCTATGAGACTTGTCTCAAGATATAATTATTATTATTTCGTGATAGTTCCAATGCAGTGTCTAACAATACATGATTTTCTTTTTGAAGTGGATAAATAAAGTTTAGTGACTCTATTGAAACATGTGTAGGTAAATAGAATAACTACATGAGTGTCCCTATCATGCGAGGTATACTGATAACGATTGATAACGTTATTGAAACACGCTAAGGAGGTGGAATGTTTTGCTGTTTGTGTCTTTGTATCTATTGAAGTGTATCAACAGAATGCTATTTAAGAACAGACCAAGATAATGTACGTTTGTATATTCAAGAAGTTAAATTATTAGAAAACAAAAAACCGACTGATTAAAATTGATACCTAAAATATTTTGGCGCCAAAAATCCGCTATTTGTTTTTTTTTTTTCTAATTTTGATGTAGGTACCCAGTTTTACTCTCTGACATGAATCTTGTCTTCTCACAAACTAAAATTTATCAAGCCATTTAGGCTCAAGAGCATGCCAAAGAAATATACAAACATACCTATGTAAATATGTACATACATTCGTAAAACATAACCGTCCTTTTTGTGCAGTCAGGAAAAACCCCGACTCGTGAGATTTAAGTTCAAAATGTAAAACAGATTTTCATCAAACAAGTCTAAGAGTCATCCCAATAAAACTAACTTTCTAATAAATATAAACGTATTTTTTTAAAGCATTTTTATGCTAATTTAATAGTTACATATAAATTTAAATGTATGTTGTAGGAAAAAAATGCCTCAGGCGGGAATGAATCCGCGACCATAGGGGTTCCGGCCCTAAGCACACATACCTAAGTACCTACATATGTTATACTTATAACACCCACATCAAGGGTTAAAAAAGATTTCATTTTTGCATCAAGGGTTAAAATAAGATTTCATAAATGGAAGCTGGATTTAAATTAAGATACGATTAACCTATTATCTGACCTTGGTAATATTTATCAAAGATCTGACTCCTGCAGTCAGATCTTAGATAAATATATATCTGACAGATTATATTTATCAAATTATAGGATTATCTGCTACATAACCTTTTCAATATGCTGCTGGTATTCATTAATAATACTTAAACAGGTTTCGTCTAAATCACATAATTGTCTAAACTGGTGCTTTGCTATTAATAAGTTAATTGGCATTCATGCAAAAAACAGACATTCGCAAAACTCAATTTTAAACAAGCTTTCATGGCATAGTTTCACAGATCACAGGTGTACTAAGAGGAGGGATTTGGGGATTCAACCCCTTCGCCCCCTTGAAACAGTTTAACGCCGGTTTTATTTACAGTATCATGCTTTCCTTTACACCTGGTCAAACGCCCCCCGAAAGATAATCCTGGGTACGTCTATACATAGCCTACAATTTCTACAAAAATTGCGCAAGAGAAATTCCTAGTGTTACATGCTTAAATGCTTATATAGGTTAATGGTGACTGCTTACTATGAAGCGTCCAGCGTCCCTCATCTAAGTCTAATTAGGCCTAGAATACGACAAGAGCGCTTTAACCGGATTATACTCGTAGCTAGGTACCTCCAGATAGCGTGTAGCTCATGTGGTCATGGGTCACACTCCGCAGGTTTCGCAGTCTTCTGTGGTCTCGTAAAAGGCGTTTAGTTATAATAGTTAAAGCCTACGGCAACTATAGTCCTAGTGAAGCCCTGCCCACGACCATCAATTAGTACAAACTAACAACCATAAGGTATCAGATTCATAATCAAGACATCACATAGCGACATGAACTCACTTCACAACACTGGTAATTTAGCTTTACCTGAAGGAGTTCTGAAGAAGAAATCTCTGAACAGTTTAGAATAAAAAACTAAAATATCAATTTAAATACGATAAAACCGGGCAAGTGCATGTCGGGCCACGCACAATGTAGGGTTTCGTACAGTGTTCAATAGAATTTATTCGAAACATTTGTTACTTCTCACTTGGTTGTTACTCGTAAACTTGTAAACTCTACTTAGCTTCCCTTTTACTTTCATCATATATACAACTACCCTGATTTATTTTTACATCTCTAAAATCAACACTTTATTGTGCGGGGGGGGGGGGGGGACACTTGGCCCTAACAAAATTTTGACTCTAAAGGATTCCTAAATCGGAAAATGATTTACAACACCTAAATATTTTAAAAAGTCCTATCTAATGATACCCCACCTGATGCGGTAGGTGAGAAAAAAAATCACATCCCCACTTTACATGCAGGGGAAGTATCTTTAAAAAAATATTTTATCAAGATTTTTTTATCACCACTTTGCCGGCATAAGTAATTTATACATCCATGCAAAATGACAACTTACTAGTACTAACAGTCTCTAAGCTAGCTGCGGACGGACAGGCGGACATGGCGAAACAATAAGGGATCCGTTTTACCATTTTAGCTACGAAACGCCAAAAAAATTGTCGCTAATATTTGTCTAAAAAATTACTATTTAAAACATTGCACATTTGTTTATAAAACTTAAGCACTTTCCATGGGTAGATAATACCTACGTAAATCACCTGTTAGGTACAAGTTTACGATTACAAAATCTCCTAACTCCTAATTCCTAGGTGTGTTGGCGATTGGCGATCATTTGAATAACTAACTAGATAGGTTTGTAAGGCTTGTGCTAATAAATGGAAGTAATTTTAATATTCGTTGATTTGAGTGATATCGTAATCGTACCTATCACCTAGTTATTGAATGAATTTGACAAATGTAGCGTCTTTATATGTAAGTAGTTCACTATTATTGTAATGACATGACAGAAGAAAAATTAAGACAAAGGGATTAAAAATATTATGTAGTTATAATAATATATTTATAATATATTTATACATAATGTGATTCATAAATTTGTCGAGTAGGTGAAAAATCAAAAGAAACGGTAAAGTATATAACGTCAAACCAAATTGATCAAAACAAAGAATAAAGGAAATGCTCCAAATCTCTACTAATATTATAGAGATGAAGAATTTGTTTGTTTAAAGCGGTAATTTCAGGAACTACTGATCCGAATTAAAAAAAATCTTTCACTGTTAGATAGCCCATTTATCGAGGAAGGCTATAGGCTATATTATGACATCACGCTGCAATTAATAGGAGCGGAGCAGCAATGAGAAATGTTGCAAAAACGGGGAAAATTTACGCATAAGAAGTTGCGCGGGACAGCTAATATTATATTATAACGTCTGTGCATTGTGAAATGAGAGATGACATTGGTCTCAATATATATTCTTACTCTCTTTCCACAGAACAATATTCGTAAACAAAAATGTATCAGTGCTGGAGTTGGCAAACGGCTTAGGACCGATACCTCTAAGGTTGCGGGTTCAAGTCACGCCTGAGACGAATTTTTTCCTGCAAACATTTTAGTTGACTAGGTATGCTAAAATTAGGTCTTAATTCATTTATTCACGAATTAGACAGTTCGATAAACTATTTTTGTGAACGAATAGAACGGATTGGTTCTTTGTTTATTCGTTGAATTAGTGAGCCTTCTGAACTCATATATGACCTCGTCTCAGTGACGTGACATGGCTATGCTAGGGACGACATGTCTAGCGCCGCGGGTGTCTATGGCTACACACACCCACGCTGTCGATAGGATGTGTATTGTAACTATTTTACGATTTTAGTGGTACTTAAAGAGTAAGGACCAGCCCGCACTGCAAAATTTACACATTTTTTATTTTTTAAGCCGAAATTGCACCTCGCACTTCTTTAATGGATCCAGTGAATTATAGTGGAATATCTATAGATTTTATTACTGTGCGAATTTTAAATCTTAAATCACAACAAGTGAATGTCCGCGCAACTTTGTCTCAATTTTCCCTATTTTTGCCACTTTTTTCATTGTAGCTCCGCTCTTATTGGTCGTAGCGTGATTATATAGCCTATAGCCTTCCTCGATAAATTGTCTATCCAACAATTTTTTTTTTTTTTCTTTTCGAACCAGTCGTAATCATAAATCGGAAAATGATATTTGCAACCCCATTTTTTTTCAATTCGAAACAGTAGATAGTTTCTGAGATTATTGCGTTCAACCAAACAAACTCTTTAGCTTTATAATATTAGTATAGATGATTCCATGTAGGTATTACAGTTGTGAAGTAAAACTTAAAGCTGACGTATTCTTCCCAGAAACTTAACTTTACGTAAGTTCGTTTTCTCTCGGGCCGGGTGGTGGAATACGGCTCTGCTCGTATTCTCTCTCAGAAAGAGATAATACCTATACTTATGTCCTGGGATATAAGGACTGGCCCAGGATTAAGAATTTTTCAGGGCTATAGTGTTTAGAGTTAGGTATCCAAAACGTATAGAAAATTTGGTCGTGGGTTCGATTCCCACACGGGACACCACTTTGTGTGATCCTCAAATTGTTGTTCCGAGTTTGGGTGTACTTTATGTCCGTGAATTATATGTTTGTAAAGTCCCCCGCGACACAGGGCCTATACACTATTGCGGGAGTCGTCTTTAAAAAAATTGAAACTCTTCTATTAATTGGTGATCGAAATTATGATTTTGTACTTCTGTAAGGTGGCGTCCATTGAAAAGATTTGTTATTAAACTGTTTTGTAAATTTAAATATCATTAAGGTGTCATCTACGTAAATCACGAGGCTGAGGTCGATCTCAGAAATTGGCTTTTCTAACATTTGCTTTAAAACAAAGTACCCCAACGACAGTGTGAATACAACTGCAATCTATGACAATTTGTACAGCGATTTAGTGCTACTAAAAATAGATTTCAATGTAGGTACCTAGGCAATAAATCTAGGTACTGCATCGCGCGTCATATATTCTGTTCCTGCTGCACATCAGCATCTGTATATGTATAACTATATTAAATACTAGCTGTGCCCGCGACTTCGTTCGCGTGGAAGTTGGGTTTATATTAAGGTAGTTTCTAATACAATTTAACTTCTGTGTAAAACATATTGAAAACATGCTCCACAATGCTCTGTGGCATCTATTAAGGCCTAGCTTTAATCAGAGCCCGACCTACGGCAGGGCAAGCCAAGTAAATGCCCAGTGCAGCAAAATTAAGGGCGACAAAGTTAATGGCGCCAGACGGTTAGAAGACAAATTATAAAAATTCCTATGCTTTCAGCACCTCGACCAAAAAGTATTTCACCAAAATGTTTTTCATCACATCAAATATTATTAATATTGAAAAATTCTTTCCCCCTCCCTCGTCACGTGAGAACTTGGGCGGTTTCGGGTTAAAATAAATGAAGCCCGAACTCAAGTACTCGCGCTAAATTTTGTGTTAAGGAGCTTCGATTCTGACTCCGAAAGGTCGAAAATTCCGATTGATTTTAAACCTCCGACTCCAATTTCGGCTCCGACACTTTTAAATCGGACGTTTTAATCGGAGGTACCTAGCCGCTCCTTCAAGATAATTTAAACATAGGTAATAAAGGTATGATGGAAAAAACTCTCACAGATTCCCTATGATCGCGGGTTATGTCCTGCCCGAGCGATCTTTTCCGAGTCTAAAGTACACCCACTTTGTGTCCGTGTTGTAAAGTCCCCCGCGAAATAGGGCTAGTTATGTTAATAAAAAATATCCTGTTTTTAAAACATTGCATTCCCGCGGTACTGTGATGCGTGTTCAAACAAACAGACAACATTCAAACGTTTTTAAAAGATATACTCAGATATATTTTTTTGTGTTTAAATACTATTTTTAAACATAAGTATTTCAATATTTTTTTTCACTCACTTTAGAAGATTTAAATATTATTTTATAATGTCTACATTGGTGAATTAAAAAATAGGTGTGTCAACCTGTCGCAGATTAAGATCATCATATATTCATATCCCTCTTAGTAAGAATTTCAATTTTTTTTTTGAATCAATTTTCCTGATTCTTTTTAATTTGTATTTAAACGCCATCTATTTTCAAAACTGGATAAGTTGTTTTTAATACTTGGTTTTATATTAAAATAAACTAATTTTTTCATGCATGTTAAACGAAGGTAAGCAAGGTATTTAACCTTAAATTATTCACGCGATTAAGACCCGTAATATATATATTTTCATCATGTGTACAAATCGCGAAAGCTTAACAACATTTATAAGTAAGCAATTTTGGCACTCAGAAGAAATCGAATCACAGATGGCGCCACGTGTTTTATTTTGATATAACACTAACATTTATAAATTCTAGAAAATATCAAGTACTTATTGTTTATTTGTAATGTAATATTGTTTTTCATTTCTACATTCATAACATAATCACGATTCATGCAAAACAGTGATATAAGTGCCTATTGAAAGAGATTGATTAATATGAAAATTTGTTAAAACAAAGTAAACATGTTAAAGTCGAAAATAAAAGCTTGTGTAATAAGTATACATTTGGAAAAATACTTAAAAAAAGAATAAAAAGAATTTTAAAACAACACAAAAAGAGACTCACGGACACATGAGACTAGATCCTGCGACCTCTCTCGTTCCATACCGCCACTTGTGCCATTAGACCACCTCAACCGACACGAAAGCGTTTAAAATAGCTGATCTTAAGAAAATTTAAAATGTTGTGTTTAGCTCCTTATAGTTTTAGCGTGAAGTTACTGTTTCCATTGGTTACAATTGTAAATAATGTCTTATTGTGGAAAAAATTGTGAAAAACCATAATGGTTCGACCAAACATACGTTGCTGCTCGCTCCCCATCGACGATAGCGTAATGATTCATAGTGTAAGTAATGACCTATAGTATTTACAATGAAACTGCAAATTTTCATGAAGATCCGTCAAGTAGTTATTGTTTTATAACGATAAATAGCTACAGACATTATCCGTTATTGCTTAGCTCCTATGGGAAATAGCGTGATAAATTATAGCCTATATGTTAATCCAGACTTATTAGAATACACATACAAAATTTCAACCTAATCTGTCTGGTAGTTTTTGCGTGATGCGTGTTCAAACAAACAGACAGACAGACAGACAGACAGACAGACATTTCTAAAAATGTAGGAATGTGTTTAAATACTCTTTTCGAACATTTCCCAATATTTTTTTTTACTATGTTCGGCCATGTACAGACACGTAAAATTTACAGTTTTATTATATGTATATAAGATAGATCTGCTTTTTCCCGTAGGCAAGTAGCAAATTGCAAACTTCGGTCACCGTTGTTTTTTTGAAATTAAAAGCCTTTTCTATGATTGTAAACCGAGTGTGACTAGTTATGTTCTTTCTCTAGTAATTCGAGCTACTATATACCTGATTGTGTTATTGGAATAGCGCTTCAAAGTCATACGAAACGGTGATGCATTCCCTGATTGAAATATCCCTGATACCTGCCTCCTTGCAAACAAAAAGAACAGTAGCAAAACCCAATCAATCTATTAAAAAACATATCTCCATTGTTGCAAATGATTAACATTCGGTAGAAAAACACAAAGACTGATTATATCTCATTCCTAGTCGAGACCACAAAAACCACATCATATCCGCTTCAATTCAACATCATTTGCATATAAAATGTACTTCAAAAACGGATATGACAAAATTAAAGGTTAACCTCTTCAGAATGAACATAAGGACATTGTATCCTTTTAGTTAGATAGTCAAAAACATGCACTAACAGAAGTTATCATTGAATGATCGATGTTATCATTTAATGGAACTGTTTATAAGCGTGCGTAAGCGCAAATGTTGATCCCCGACATGTCAAATGGCTCAAATGGCAGTACAGCTCCTACATTAGTGACTAATGACGTGGTCGAATCGTAGAATTAAACATTTCGTGATATGTTTAACCATATCATTAAATGGTGATATTTCCTGATATAGCACAGTAAGCAGTGGTCAGATTATGTGGTCTGACCAGATCCAAAGAGACCAGACTCAACGTTTGATGATATGAACAATAAATTTGAATAAAAAACTTTTTTACAAAAAAATATTACCGACTTCAAAAATAAATACAAGGCAACTAAAAAGCAAGAAATCATATCAACCTAGAATAACAAAAACAAATTAACATTTTGAAGTTGGTGCCTTGAAATAGTTGTTTTTGTTTAATTCTTTACGTTTTAGGGTTCCGTAGCCAAAATTGCAAAAACGGAGCCCTTATAGTTTCGTCATGTTCGTCTGTCTGTCTGTCCATCCGTATGTCACAGACATTTTACTCAAAGACTACTTAATGAATGTTGATGAAATTTGGTGAAAAGGTGTCTTGTAGTAGCCGCTACTTAGTTTGATGACCTAATTAATAAAAATAAATATTTTTAAGGGGGGCACCCTATGTATACATGTAACAGAAGCTGATTTCTTTTTGTTTCACATCATTCGACAGGTCTTTTAAAAATATTTTAAGGTTCCTAATAAACTTTTTGGATTGAGCGAATATTTTTGGAAATAATCGCTCCGAAAGTTGCATAAATCGTGCCCTTAATTTTTGAACCGTGTGACCAAAAAATATGGAAAAAATCACAAAAATAGCGTTTAATAAATACTTTTAACTAAAATTATTTCGGATAAGATCGGATATACCTTCATTGAGTTATTGCCAAAAAACTGCGTTTTTCAGCAAAAGGGCGTAAGTGCCATGAACATACACTCTTCTGCTGATGCAATTGTTCAAGGCTGCGGAACTCTACACTGAGCATAGTCCGACATGCTCTTGCCCGGTTTTTTTTACGTCAAATTTGTTTACGTTATGCGTGTTTGAGTTAGAAATATACACACACATATGGGTTCAACATTTGCTGGGCTGCCTGCTCTCACAAACTCTCAACAAAAGCTCCCCATGCTGTCACTTATGGATTCATACAATTATGTAGTTTCGTTTAAAACGATAAAAAAAGATAACCAGCAATGTGGAATTGTGGGTTGTGGGTCCCACATTACTAACAATCATATTAACCCCTCCAGCTAAGCTTAATGGGTACACATAATATAATAAGTATAGCTCATTACCGTATTTAACCACCGCGTCATCGAGCTAGTCAATTTCAAAAATTTCAATACCAAGCATGAACTCCATTGATACATCACTGCCCACCTGACAGGAAGGATATGCCAATAATAGCAATATAACGAGCGACATGAAGTCACGCCAGTCGCAGCGAGATGGCGAGATCGATATCTAGAGCGGTGACCGTTGCAACAGAACTACTCCTACGCAACCTGCGGTTTGCAACCAGGCGTGAATTGGACTTGCATTTTTAAGTAGACTAGATGTACAGAGGCGGGAGAGTTTCGAGTGACCATGATGATGACAGAACTAAATTACCTAAGCTGTTATAAGGTTGACAGTATGATCGTGTAAATCTAAACCGAAACACCTTACACGTTCGATGGCTACAAGTTTGTGGTACATGTTTTCATCACCCGAGCTCAAAAACGGTAAAGTCGCGGTCTAACGTGCGGTTTATAGCTTTTTCCATAGATATTGTTCTAGGCGTTCACAAGCTATGAATGCACGTTAGCAAAACGCGCGTCAACAGCTCGTTACCTAAACGTTAGGATATATCGTGAGGAAACTAATAAAGCACCAACCCATACAAAAAATAAACATTACAGACAGTATACACCTACTCAGGGCCCTTGATTTTGATTGGATCTTGAGCAGAGCAAGGCTGGTTTTAAAAAAAATTGTGTTCTAGTCATTTTACTATGACGGTTCCCGCGTTTTTCTTTAAATGGAGTTTAATCGCGAACATTTGCGTGCTATGATATTTTATGATTTTAAATTTAGTTTAACTGTAAAACTTAGGCTTCAACAATTACAATCATATCAGCGTTAGGGGAGTCTGCCCCACCTCGAGCAATACTTTTTAAATTGTTCAGTGAATTTAAAAGGGGTAAAACACACCTCGAAGATGACTATAGAAGCGGTCGCCGCCCACAAACGGCAGTAACTACAGAAAATGTATTGACGAATTACTTACTTGGATATCAAGAAGATTCTTAGTATTAGTTCGGGGAGCGTTACCTTTATTTTGCATTAGCTTCTCTTGTTGTCGTTGGATCCCGCGTTTGCTCTCAGACACTGAAAATCAGGCCTGTGTGGATTGGTGCCGCATATTGCGTCTACGATTTGAAAACGGAACGTCAAGACGTGTTTCAGAAATCATCACAGGCGACGAAACGTGGATTTATCAATATGATCCAAACAGTCGTCTGTATATATATATATATATATATCCTCGTAAAGTTGTGGCTAAAAAAATGGTGGCTATATTTTTTCTCGCAGCGGCCATGTGTCAACAATGTTGAAAAATCATAGATCTGCTAACTCTATACTAATGGTATACACACATTCATAATACAACGGTTTTCCAAGCTCTGGTAGAGAGGAGACCAAAGACTGAGCTTCGGGGAATCATACTGCATCACGGCAACGCTTCGTCACATACGTTTTTCAGAACAAAAACGTTTCGAATCCGGTATTAAATCCTTGCCTCATTCTCGGTACAGTCCTGATTTAGCTCCCTGTGGTTTCTTTTTGTTCCCGGTAAAATAAAAGGGTTTTTTTTACGGGTGCCGATGAGGCTGTGGCCACCAAGACTGGCAAAAGTGTTTTAATAGTTGGCTTAGGCGAATGAAACTTTGCATTGAGAAGAGAATGAGGTAGAGTATTTAAAAAAATAATAAATAAATATTGCTATTATCTTGTATGGTTTTTTTTTATCTCAAAATTTATCGAGTTACCTACGTACTAATGTAATAAACGTGCGTATAAGAAAGATGCCGTAACTAAAACTGCTTCACGGATTAACTAAGTAATTGTTGACACGAAAGCCTCAACTGACCCTAACTTTAAAGAGCCTTGACTGCAGAGTTTATTTACTATTTCATTCGACATTAAATCGTAGGTATTAAGACACAAATCAATGAATTTATAAGATACTGTTTTATAGTGTTTCTATGTACGGGAGTTTACGTCATACAAGACTCGTATGAATCTATCGGTTAGGAGGCTTATTGCTCAATGGAATCATGCAACATACATTATGTGGATAACTATGAGGTTTTATTTTAAGTATGTTATGTCTGGCTGGTTCCTTGCATCAGGTGTCCATTACACGTATGTACCTATTCCTTACATATTAAGCGGATGAAACTAAATACCTAGAGTACAGAAAGTAAGCTTCATACGTAGGTATTCCTATTTCGCTCTCAGCACACACAAAATACACAAAATCTCGGAACACCTTTCAAACAAATTGTTTCGAGATTTCGCAAGATTAATGCATTCAGAGCCCTAGGCGTCATTGAAATAAATCTTTGTTTAAATCGAGGCATATTTTAATAACAACTTCTTTTTTAAACGTCGACTAAAATAGGTCAGACATCGTCGCGCAGACGTAATATCTAATCAACTGTAATCAAATTAGGCAACCTGCTAATTATCCAGTTAGAACACGGGCAAATAGGTAGATTTAGAAGATACGTACAAGTATAACACTAAGGCTCAAGGAAGGCACACGTTTACTTTCCGTGGATGTAGCCAGAGATAGTCTTTGTCTCCATCCTAAGCCGCTGTAATACCTACATATTTATTCGGTACAATTTCTATAATAAAATAACTAATAAGACGTAAAGGAATAAGAAGTTAGTATGCGGTTATGTAATTATTACCTACTAAATAAATACTGCGCAAGAGTGGTTTTCGTTGATAATAAAATGTACAGTGTTTGTTGTGCGTATGTCACATCATGGTCGTATCTTGTGGCGGATTTTGGGGTTGAAACCCTCCCCCCGAAATCGCAAAAAGGTACAAGGTACAGTATGTATACATATTTTTGCTGGTGTTTAGTCAATTGCACCCCGCAGAGTGTGGGGCAGTGTGCCAAAGGCCTTTAGGATCACTTTGTTGTCGGTCCGTCCTTCCATCCGTCTATCAAGACCCCTTTTCTCAGGAACGCGTGCATGTATCGAGTTAAAATTAAGGCTTGGGCTTAGGCCTGCAGTACCTTGAAGTTAACGTAAAAAACGATAAGTACGGCCGTTTATTTTAAAAACTGCAAGCCTCGATTCCTGAATTATTTATACACACAAATGTGTACAGAACCCACGGTGAGTGACTCCGACTTTTTTTTAAATATTAGTTAACATTACCTTGTATCACTACATAGTATAAAACAAAGTCGCTATCTCTGTCCTTATATTCCTATATACATAGGGATATAAGGGCTTAAATCTTTAAAACTACGCAACGGATTTTGATGCGGTTTTTTTTAATAGATAGAGTGATTGAAGAGGAAGGTTTATATGTATAATAACATCCATATATTTTATACCCGTGCGAAGCCGGAGCAGGCCGTATTAATAACGAAACATAGTTACGGGTAGTACTTACATAGCTCAGTGCGTCTAAAGATACGTGAAATCTGCGCCAACTTATATCATCATCAGAGATAAGATAGGGTTTCAGAGCAAGGTTAGCCTTGATAAATTACGTACTTCTTAACATATATAAATCTAATGTGAGGCAATATGTTAGGTAAATGTATCACGGTAATTCACATCCATATCACGTATATGGATGTGAATTACCGTGATATATTTCTAAATACATACATATTTTTTGTAGAATTTTACCACTACCGGTGTGTTTTGACAGGCATTTGCCCCCTCCCCCTGACAGTAATGGCTGGTGTATCGGTGTTGAATCAAATGTACCGCCCCCCCCTCATGCGAGCGACATACACTTGGCCGGTAGGGTCACATGTTGCCCCTCCCCTGAACAAAGTTCTGGATACGCGCCTTCAACAGACCCGTCATATTCTATCTTACAACACTCAAATAAATGGGTAAGGTACCTATAAATACCTGTTAGTTTAGTGCGGGTTCGTCGACTTAGAGAATAATTTTGTACATGCGGTCAGAAGGGTGAGTGTGGGTGGTGAATTTGTTTGGTCTAAGTTATCGACGAAACTGAAACGAAACATCCGCTTTGGAAAATTACATAGAATTGTTAAATGTGGACTTCTCCAATGATGTTTTAAGTAGTAAAAAGGTGTGGTAGAAGGGCTCAGCAAGCGGCCTCTTAAAATTTAGATAATTGACCAAATTATGCTAGTGTCGCAACGCCGACGTCAACAGATGAAAGCAGCGGATTAATTACATTTTTCTGTTTTTCGCTCTTGATATTTAAATCATGCTTTCTTTCTTAGTTTGCCGTTTTAAAAGCGTCTTCCAGACGGTTGGAAACAAGCCTTCCGGCCAAGGTGACCTTGCTGGTTTCCAACAGTAATTTGGTTTACAACATCCGTCTACACTGTTGGAAACAAGCAAGGTCACCTTGGGGGGAAGGCTTGTTTCCAACCGTCTGGAAGATGCTTAAAGATCGAATGTTGTTTATGTAACCCATCTACACCATTTTACCTAAAATAGCATTGGACTTCTCTATATTTGTAGGAAGTAACAGTAGAGACAAACTGAACGGACGAATACCACAAATACCGAGAGTATCTACCTACCTTTAGAAGGTAAGTAAGGTAACCATCATAAAAATGTGCTCAAGCAACTCACACAATACATCTTAATACAAAAAACGCCCAGGGACACGTATTCTAGAGACCACTTCCGAAAAAAGTAGTCTGGGCGCCTCAAAAAAATCGTATCGCAAAGAAATTTGCCAATTGGCCTCTTGCCCCTTCCCAATGGGGGCAAGTGCCCCAACAGACGGTTGTTTTGTGTACTAAATTTCTTGTATCGTATTTAATTTCTTTGCCCATTTGCCTCTTTAGAGGCAGCCAACCTCCGTCATGCGTCATGTTAGTCCACAGACTACCACTGTGGCGCGGTGGGAGTGTATCCGATTGCTACACAAGAGGTCGTGGTTTCGATCCCCACCCAGAATAAAACTTTGTGTGATGAGCACGATGGTTTATTCTGTGTTATTTATCTATAAAATGTATGTATTTAGAAATATATAAGCATGTTTATCGGTTGTCTGTTTTCCTGGATTATGGCAATCAGACAACTAATAAACATACTTATATATTTCTAAATTCATACATAATTTTATAGATAAATAACACCCAAACACAGAATAAACCATCGTGCTCATCACACAAAGTTTTATCCTGGGTGGGGATCGAACCCACGACCTCTTGCGTAGCAGTCGGACACATTCCCACCGCGCCACAGAGGCAGTCATAATATATGAACAATTAAACATACCAATTACCAAAGAAAGAAATGATCAATACTATATAATATAGAAGAGAAAAATAATAAATCTACCTAATTATAATAAAATTACGCCATACTTGATATTGCAAATTCGCACACACCTCAAATCGCAGTGTCATTTGATCATTTCATTATGAAGTAGGTGTTTACGCGCTAAACAAGTTAATTGTAGAAACAAGATATGGGTGTTTGTTGCAACGAGGTTAGTAGAAAATTATTATTGTTGTTGATAAAATGTGGATTGTTAGTCGATCATACTTAAGTGAAAGTAATTAATTGGAATCTACCCGTGACCACGGCCGTTGCAATACGGTCGAAACGTCGGGCAAAAAATAGGTATTTAGCCTTAAAATAAAATATTTACGCGATTAAGACCCGTAGCTTATAACATTCTATAATTAATTTAGCACTCAGACGAACCGTATCTCGAGTGTCCTGGTGGTACCTAACTGTAGGCTTACTATCTTTCTCTAACGGTCGGTCTAAATAATCTACCTATCGATGGATTTGGCTACTAGAGGTAGAATTTTGACATATTTTGTATGGAGCTTATGTCAAATATATACCTCTAGTAGTCAAATTATCGAATAAAACTCCATCGATAGTTATATTATTGAGACCAGACGTAAAATGAAATTCATGAATTTTCGTTTACTTAAATTTCTTAAGTTTACGGCGACTATTCTAATTAATTTTTGGATAAGCACAAGAAGTTCGAACCCTGACGATTTTCCTGAACGAATGGATTAAATTGATGTTCATGGCTCTGCATATCACACCTCATTTTTGATAGAAACTTTGTTTTCATTGAATTAGAGTAGGCCTCCTGGAGACTAACATCTTTTATATACAGAGTGTAACAGAAAGGTGTGGTCATATTCAAGGGTTGGTATGTGCCCATGATACTGAGTGCACATATCTACCTAATTTTATCAAAATCGAAGTACCTTAAAAAGTAATAAGTTAAAAAAAGTAGGTATGACTTAAAAAGTTCTATGCCATAATAATACAATTGAATTTTGTACCAGGGGAGGTATATTTCTTATGCCATACGCCTTTCACTACTGAATTTTGACAAAAACAAAATGCTATAACTATGTAATAATAATGCAACCAGTTATGGCACCATAGCAATACAGCTATCATACCCCATCCGCTGCTGAAATTTGACCACACCTTTCTGTTACACCCTGTATACGTTAGTAGGAACCTACCTAAAATCGAGACTAGCCAGAAAGCTGCTGTATGCTTAAGGATATTTTCTGTAAAAAATCTTTGTAAATTTTTTACCCTGCCTAAACGTAAAAATAATAAAAAAAATGTGTAAAAATAGACTACTGCTACTGCCTACAAATTTTACCCATTTTTTGTTATCTTTTGTGTATACCTAAGTAGAAGTAGTAGTTAAAACATTAATATCGATATTGAACATCTATATGTATATTTAAAACTAGCTGTGCCCGTGACTTCGTCTGCGTTAAGTTGCAGTGTTGCTCACTCCTTATAGACAGCGTGATGATAAAAGTAGCCCAGGTTACTTCTTACATCATCAGCAGTCTGACAGTGAAAGTACCGTAAAAATCCGTTTAGTCGTTTCGGAGATTACTCGGAACAAACAGACAGACAAAATAAAATAATAAATAAATACTGTGTTATTGTGAAAAGTACCAATATACCTACTTTCATATGGATTTAGTAAAACCAGTTATTATGACATAACACACAGACACTAAACTTCAATTTTATTTATTTGTAGTATAATAATACTAGCTGTCCCGCGCAACTTCGTCTGCGTACATTTTCCCGTTTTTGCAATATTTCTCATTGCTGCTCCGCTCCTATTGGTCGTAGCGTGATGTTATATATAGCCTATATAAATGGCTATCCAACAGTGAAAGATTTTTTCAATTTTGATCAGTAGTTCCTGAGATTACCGCGTACAAACAAACAAACTCTTCAGCTTTATAATATTAGTATAGAATATAAAGAGTAAAGATTTGATTGTTTGTTTGCATTGAATAGGCTCCGAAACTACTGGACCGATTTAAAAAATTCTTTCACCATAATAAGCTACATTATCGGGGAGTAAAATAGGCTATATTTTATTGTCAAAAAAAATTGAGATCCCTATGAAAATTACAATAATCTAACTTAAGGTTTATGAAACTACGATATGACACCCGTGCGAAGCCGAGGCAGACTGCTAGTAGATTATACTTAGATCGTATAGTGTAGTACCATAGCTGTATTCTAGACCATAGGTTATTCAAATGCATGTAACTATAACCTTTAACCATTTTTGTGGGCGTTTATCACACTAATATTATAAAGGCGAAAGTTTGTGAGTATGTGAGTGTGTATGTTTGTTACTTCTTCACGTCTAAACGGCTGAAGCGATTTTAATAAAATTTGGTATGGAGTTAGCTGACACCCTGGATTAACACATAGGCTAATAAACCACGGGCACAGATAATATAATACTGTACTAGCCACGGGTAACACCGCGGGGCACAGCTAGTCTTTTATAAATAGATTCTTTGGAAATTACTGGCCGTTAATATTCCAGAAAAGGTTTTATTAAAAATAAACTGTTCATTGCGTCTTTACGTCACCGTGTCGTCTTGGAAACTGATATTATTAGCGTCCAGTGAATTTGAAATACTATTAAAGGTTAATTTGATACTTACAACAAAATAAAAGGAGAAAATAATGTATTCCAAAGTGGAAAAGATGAGACATTACGAGATAATTATGGTAAATCCAATCAATACAGTACCTAGATACCTAGTTTGATAATGAACAATTGCGATAAGATTTATTAAAATTGCAGTCGCAAATGATTGTAAAGATAATATAGACGTACTTATCTATAAATAAAAAATGCAGAGATATTAAGTGGGATTTTTTTAAAACAATAGTGTTTTATTCTCAGTGCGGTACTTACGTTTTATTAGTACAAGCATAAGCTTTGCCTACCTCCATGGTAAGTATGATTTAAATACCTAAACGCCTGTAAGAAATTAGCAGCACTTCTATGTCTTTGGAGACAGAGGTTTGTAGATTTTGCCAGGTAGGTAGAAAACGGCTATTACACTACCATGAATCAGGGCCCTAAATCGAGGTGGCCTTGAGAATTAGGGCCCTAACTCTTATTACACCGCTCTTTTTAAGGATTTAGGGTCCCTGATTTAGTGTAGTGTAATAAGCGCAATAGGTAGAACCTACCTGACCAAAACACATTCAATCCGTCTGTTGGGTATTCTACCTGTCCCTATTTTGTTTATTTATGTTTTTTTTCGTATTTAGCATCCGTTTAAAGGTATCTTTTTCACTCTGTAATTATCATTAATACTTTGGCCCCATTTTTTTAATGGTGTTCTAAGGAAATTTCTGATAAACGTTTTCCCGTATAGGAACTAGAACACTGAATGTTCAGATTCGGCCAAAACTTACTATACTTTTAATAACGATGTCGAAAAAGTTACGTTACCTACATTCCTAGGTACTTGTTTTATTGTAAAATTTAAAAGTTCTATGTACCAAACAAAACTGTCTTTGTTTTGCTCTGATAAAATTGGTAAATATGTATTCATTATCTTGTTTCAGATCGAGGAGGTTATGCAGCAGAGGGCGCCAGGGGTGCCTAGTAACTTAAAACTCCAGTGAGTATAATATTCTATCCATTTGTATCCTAGTACGCTCCTCTTACATTGAAAAGAAATAGTGAAGGACACAATTTCTTCAATCATACATTTTTGAAACGTGTGTCGCCATCTATTGTGCACATGTAGAACTAAGTAGTACTGCGTGAAGAACCTTTCGTAGAGGGCGCTGCTACGTTGATAATGTAGGCAATTTTCAACGTCTCACCCAATGGGGATATAGCTCAGTGGTAGAGCATTCGACTGCAGATCGAGAGGTCCCCGGTTCAAACCCGGGTGTCCCCTGATGATTAATTTTGGTTTTTTAGTTTTATTTTCTTTTTTGCAGACATCCACACAACTCTACTTCAGAAGTATCACGCAGTAAGAATTTTACGGCGAATTTCTTCAAGACAACATTTAGCTATCGAAGCAAGGCGGTAACGCCCGCTTATTCTCACACCGTCGACAAAACTATCAAAATAGGCAGCGCGGAGACTAAGCCTGTTACTAGAAATAGGCCTAGGACAGGTAAGAATAATAATAAAATAAAATTAATGTGTTAGTAAGTATTAATCAAAATGGGAGTAAATAAAATCCACTTAATTTTTTTAGCGCCATCATCAGATGCGCCTACTCAAGTGAAATCAAAACGAGAAGTCCTACGAAAACCTATAAGACAATTAAGTAAGACTTCTAACGAACCGGAACGACCTTTGAGGAATAAACCTACGACTCCAGACCCGGGTGGGCCTAATAAAGATATCGAGAGAAAGGATGTGAAAAGTACAAATGTTATATTACAAATTGTGAAAAAATCGGCAAAATCAACTGCTCCCAGAGCACCCGATAGTATTCTTCCACCCACTTTGAAACCAAAAAGTGATAGAAATTTGAAACTAACGAAAACTATAAATAACAACGATGTTTGGGCAAATCCTGACGACATCAAACTCACGCAGAGGAAAATAGCTCCATCACTGACAAGGTAAGTTTGTTTGCCTTTACATAAAACTGATCGGAAAAGTAAGCTTCATTTTAAATTACCCGCCGGACAGAAACATAAATGATAACCACCATTTAATACAGGACTTTATTGCAAGTGCTCAAAGTATAAATTTCAATAAAACTATATGACGTCTCAAGTAAATTCATGCACGTGACGAAACGGTTTTTTGTCGAGTCTATCTATCCTGCTCTTACAAAACTCTCCGCTTTTTCATTTTACGTACGTCAAAAAGAGCAAGGTATATTTGTCGTTTTCTTCGCACGTGTTGAATGTATTCTTTGACGTGTTACATGATCAATGCCGGGTGATAGTTCGTTGCTGGGAAGTTCAAGGTGTAGCGTGTATTTTGAATTGGTTAGGGTTATAGAAAGAAATAGCGAAGCGAACAACGCAACGGTCGGCGCGCGGCCGGTTTGAGTTCGTCAAGTAGCTCAACAGGCAAGTTTGTTTGGTGCGACGGGCCACGGCTGTCGTCCCGCTCGCCGGGTGCTTTTTTCGAACTTTTTTTAGTACTGGTGACAAACAAAACGAATATTTTAACTGGTTTAATCATGGTGGTTATTATTGTGTGTCTGTGATGTGTGAAAATTGTGATCGGAATTAGCTGTGTGCATTAGTGTTTTTTCAATCGTTGACTACGCTGTGTTCTATGTGGACATTGCTAACAAAAATTGTACATATTCAATTCAACCGAGTGTCTTAGTGCTCCCGCTTTCTCGTGATGGACAATCGGCCACTGTGTCAATCATGACTTGATTGACATACGGCGATTATACCTTTGAGAAACATAATTCTTTCCGACTTCATTTTGTTTTTGTTATACGTATCCTTATTCGTTTTCCAGTAATTTATTTTAAGCTTGAGACGTGTTTTGCCTTAAGTAAACTCTACATTAGTGGCCGGCGATTTTAAATATTATGTATATAGCTATTAAGCTACTTACATAATTTTTATGTTAGTTTAGGGTTTTTGACTAGATCTGACTCAAAAACCTGCTTACAAATGACGAGGTACCTCCGTTCCTTTTAAATATCAGTTTAATAAAACTTGGAATTCTCATAAATATTTCTCTCGCAGTAGCTGTTTGTAGATTATAATGGCGGCAAAGAGGCTATTTGCATAATGAATATATGTAACATCATCAACTATAATTACATTTTTTATCCGAGATTAGCATTAGGTAAACAAATATGGCGTTAAATTAACCAAAGGCTTTCAAGGTTGCCTATCCTAATAATGCGAATATGTAAACAAATTAACAGTTTTAATGAACAGTTGGTGTCCATGGCTTTTATAAAGGCCATGGTATTTCAATTCCCATGCTTTGACACTTTCTATAGTAGTGTATGTACCAAAAAATATTAGCATTCATAGTTTTTAAAGGTTAGGTTTACCTACATAACAGACGGTTGTTTTGTGTTGTCTGAATTTCTTGTATTGTATTAAATTTGTTTGCTCATTTGCCTCTTGTGCCCCCCCCTCCCCCAAACGATATTTTTGGGACACCCACCCCTCCGTCGTGCATGCCACTCAGAAACTGTCGGGCAAAACTAAATTAACCTTCCCCTTCCCCCGTCGTAAGCATGATAAACGGCTATTACACTACCCTGAATCAGGGCCCTAAATCGAGGTGGCCTTAAAAATGTGTTAGAGAATTAGGGCCCTAACTCTTATTACATCGCTCTTTTTAAGGATTCAGGGTCCCTGATTCAGTGTAGTGTAATAAGCGCATTAGTCCGGCACTGGCTCACGTGCCCCCACCCCTCCCCAAATGAAATCCTGGATCTATATATTTTGCCAATAACACACACAATAAAAAATATCTTTTGACATGCTATGTAGAAAATTATAAACAAAATATGAATTAAACTGATACAATAGCACATACGCAAGACTCTGTACCTACAAACTGTATTTGAACAACATGGACATACAATAACAGGCACAACTATGACAATGTAGGTACCAAAAATCTTTAAACAAAAGAAGAAACATTGAACACTACAATACGAATAACATGTTATATAAACGCCGAAAACACGGAAATGATTAAAGTCTAAAAATTAATTAATTACAACATGGTTTCCTAGGCTACTTCCGTACTTTTATGCATTGTGGATGAAAATTTAAACGAAAAAAATAAACGAAATACGAAGAATGTAGGAAGGAGGAAAGGAAGACACTGAGAAGACTGAAGACATCGATTGCTCAGCTAAACTTATAAACGGACTGTTAGGTAGTAGACGGATGATCATTTCCTAAAAAGTGGCCACGTTTTCCTTCTCAAAGAGGACGTTAATTATTATTGATCACGGTTGCCATAAACATATTATTATTATGGTAGATATCAACAGTGACAATCAAGGTTTTATTTTAGATTAGGTTATTATTCTTGGGCTGCTGAAGTCCATTCCAATGGCAATCGTTCTGTAGAAAACTTACTTTTATTTCCGAATATTAAGTAGGAAGATTATGTACAGGAAATAATCAAGAAATCTAACATTAATGGCGCCACAAGCAACAGATTCTATCACCCAAATCAATTAAAGTAATAATAAAATCTGACACGATCTGAAAGTGGATTGACAGCGTAACACACTTAGAACATAAGCACTCAATTTGATCATTTTGACGATAATATTAATTTCTTAACATTACAAGTTGTAACAGTGCAGTCCGTAGTTGGCCGTCTAAAAATAAATAAAATATGTTAAATCTTTAGTAGGGATTGTTTACAAGTTTCGACGAATATGGCCGACAAACGAGTATCGATAAGACACAGTATGAATTTTTATCTAACTGTTATACACGATGTTTTTTGTTTAAATAAGGAAGGAGTGGTTCTTCCTTAATTACTTAGTCGATTTGACATCCATTTTGAAGTCATTACAATAGCCCCTTGTGTTCTAATTTTGTGCCATGAATAATATCAAGTTAGATGTTTATGACGTTTTGAGTGCGGTACGTAAGATCCCGAATTTCACCCTTTTTCATATTTTTTACCAAACAGTTTCGTAAACTTGCGAAAATCATGCATTTGTATTCTGGTCCCAACTCACTATTTGCTATTTACTCAGTACAATGTTTATATAACTGATGTCTAAGAAGACCTTGTGACTTCAAGTATTGTAACAGAAAAGTCTGTCTCAGAACGCATACCTACTTCACGATAATTATTTTTGCATACTAAATGACTTTTTAAGACCTATTCCCTAAATAAGGACTCTTTGGAATGACTAACCTATAAAGGTTTCTTGTCATGGATATGTCTTAAGATATAAGGCTTGCATTGTTACTGTACTCGAGCTTCTGGATGTTAAATTAAATTAAGATGAGTCATTAATAAACACGAGTGGTGCCATATGGCAAGAAATACTGCCGTCCTACGCCCAAATTAAGCGCCAAAGATCTTGTGCAACAACAATGGAAAACGAACGGACTCCATTTTTCTCCGTTTGAGTCTTTATAAAACAGGAAATTCATATCAATAAGAAGGCGAGCAAAATATGAAACCTTTTATATTATATATTAGTAGATATTGGGACGTACAATGAGGAAAGGAAAACAAACACTTGGCATATAAAAAATATGAATAGTAGGTATACATTGTTGCATCAAAACCATTCCTTCTTTCGTGGAATGACGCTATTAACTGCGTCACCTCTGAGTCCTCTAGCCAATGAGGTGGGTACGATAACTATTTGCACAAGTGTTGCCCAAGGATTCGACTTTGCTCTTCTTTGTATCGAACTGTATTGTATGTAGGTACCTATCTAAATTGTTACAGAAATTGACTTTAAAAACTTAGAGTAATTTGTTAATGTTATTGACGTTAATCAGCTTTTACATGCTGAACATGTGTTTGTAAACGTCTGAGCGTAAACACCTCGTTACTTAATGAAGACTTACAAGAATGCTTACAAGATGGCTGGATGATTTTAGAGATTAAAGATTTAAATTGATGTTGCTGTTTCGAGAGATTTGTAAGACTTTAAAAAAATACAATAATTTACCTTACTTTTATGGAAAATAAATGTAACTTAGTAAAAATCCACTTTCCCCAGTTGTCCAATCTTTATACCTACATGTTTACAGATATGTTATTTTTCCCGTTGATTCATTAATTAATTTATTGCACAATATTAATGTGTTAGCTATATGCGATGGTATTGTGCATACGAACAATTGAAGTAATGAATATGTCGGCGTCGGCGTCTTGCTGCAGGCGACGCACCTACAGCAAAATAACCTACAGTTACTGTCGATGTGCCCTTCCCACCATTCGTTCATTATTCTGCAATTAGACTCGTCTAGCGACACTCAATGCAATTAACTTTAGTACTTACTCGTTTATTGTCTTTGCTATAGCATATAATATCAAATTGTTATTTAAGCAAGTGCATATAAATATATATTTTAACTGTGCTAATCTTTATTCTGATCTTCAAAAAGTTTCTGTTGTTCTTGCAATGTAGAAGAAATTGAATCTTCGTGACTTCAGTAAATTAACACAAGAACGAACGTTGATCATCATAGCATTCCCTGAATTGCAAAGTAAATTGGAATGGCTGAGTAAATGTAGATAATATCGATATTATTCAAACATTTCAATACACATTTATTATGTATTTCATTCATATTGACTCAGAAATAGACGTCAACCAAGAATAATGCTAGAAATTAAAAGAATGGGGTTTTTTCCTCGTAACTCTTCAGAAATTATTTATTTCTCTTTATTGTTGAACATCAGCTTAGATGAATCTGTTACTAAAAAAAGAAGGGCTGCCGAGCAGATAAATTCAGTTTTATACAGCCTCAGTGCCTGCAGTTATTACTTGCAAACTGGTTCCAGAGTTAACCAAGAGAAAGTATCTCAGAAACCTCACAAAGCTATCTCGAAATTTTCTTTTATTAAATAATTGAACAGTCTATAAGACTGTGAATAAAATTGTTCATTGTTCTAGTGACGTATGGTAATTTGAAGACCCGTGTTAAAAATAATTATGAACCTTAGCATAAGAGAATACCTTTTAGATTTTTTTACTGTTTCTTTTCGTCTTGAAGCTTTAGTGAACTTAAAACCTGTGCTAATTATGAACAATCTTGTTGGTACAAGTTAATATGAAGCTACCGTGACCGGTTTCAATGCGGTTTTTTGAATAAAAATAATCCTAAGGAAAATGCCAAATAGGACTTGTTTAATCTTTAATATCATTAAATACATCTACATTTCATAATTCATTACATAAAACTTTATATTTTCGGATTCTATCTATTCAGAAGCTTGGAACAAGTTTGAAAATCTATTAAAATTTATGAATGTATTCAAACTAGCTGGCTTGTGGTAAGAAAGCGACCTTTCTGGGTCGCGGTTCAGTTACCGGTCGTCAATCTTTCACCATAACTGCAATGCATTTCTTTTACTAGACGCGTATTAATCGTTTACTAGCAACTATGCTAGTTCACGTACGTTCCTTCTTCTGTGTGAATTCTTATAACTGCCTCAGCTTTTTTCTGTTTCGCAGCTTATTATCTTGATTTGTTTTTTCTTAAGTTTTAAGCTGAATTCTTGTTTAGAGGTTAAAGCATTGCAGAAATATATTGTTTTGTTTCTCACGTATCATTGTTCCCAGTGCCTACCATTATAATATTATCTATGAAATCAGTTGAAAGCAGCAGACTGTTTGGTTAGTAATTATTATAAACGTTAAAATTCTGATAAATTGAAGCCATATTTATAGCCTGTAATAGTATATTATTTATTATACACAAAAGTCGAAATATGAATGTTAATACGTATCTGATATTAATTACGTAAAGTGATCTACTTTTCTAATGAGTAAATATTAATGTTGTCTATATGAGAATTTATTACTTTACCGACTGTTAAATTTGCTTTTAAATTAAGTTCTAAGCTGAATTCTTGCATAAACTTCTGATATAAATTTAGATTTATGAAACCTGCCTGTAGTAGACAAAAAATGTAGCACGATCGTCTAAAACGATGTTTAATTTACGGTATTGGTTGCTTCCATATTGGCGGTAGCGACCTCCCTAGGCCGCGGCGGCCATGGCTGGTCATTCACCTATCCTAGCTTATGGAATGCTGCTCCATAGTGTATAGACACTCTATAAAAAAACTTGCACGTTTTAAGGTTAGAAGGCCTTTGAGAGTTCTATAAAAAGTTGTTTGACGAATGGTTTAAGAAGTTTCCTAGAAAAAAAATGGGTTATCGTAACTAGGTTATTAAAAATAAGTCGTGATAATATTGTGATTATTATAGGTACACATTATTTAGATTCTTTTTTATACCACAGGACGGGTAAAATCAGCTTTAGAGAACAGTAATTTCTATAGATTTTGTTTGTCTTCAAGTATCTACGGTTTATCTATCATTAATAAACTGTCTTAATCGAATTTGGCTATTGTTTCTACAATATGATTACTTATTTCTTTAATACTATTGTTCAACACAAGTAAGTAGTTATCAATTCTGCAAACATTCACAGGAATTAAAAGTTCAACCGGTGACTAATCCATAAATATTGAACTTTATTTGTTTGTTTGGTGCGAAAACAGAACGATTTTAAATTACTCATCTCGTCAATCGTGGATTCTCGCACAGGTCTTAATAAAGAGAATTCCAGTTGTGACTTCTGAGAATCGTCTCCCAGTATAGATGTTGTATAAACGACTCCGAAATTAACCAACCTTGAGCTTTTTAAACTGCATATTGCTTGGGACTTAAGTTTATTAAATAAGTTTTATGAGAGTCGGTTGTTGCAAAATTCAAAATATTTTGACGATATTTTTTCCACTACTCTTGTTTTTATTTTCTTTTTTTAGGTAGCAGGTATTTAACTGGCTTTACTTGTCACAGTGGATAATAAAATAATTAAAAACTTGTCAACCTATTTTCTCTTAATGGAACTTGTTGTAATGTATGTAGTTTGGTTAGTAATTTTATGAATATTTTTATTTAAAAGCTTCCGTCTGTACCCGTAAATATTCAGACCAGACAACAGACAATAGGAATAAAGTTGATGGTGTTATCTCGGACGCTGCAATTATTTTTTGATTGTGTTGTAATATGTACGTTATGAAGAAAAATATCAGTTTATAATGCACGTTTCGCAAAGTTAGCAATAATAACATTGTTTAAATTTTAATAATCTAATAATTTCGCTCTCTACCAGTTGTTGATGGTGTATGCCGATTTGCTAACCTGCATTTAGCAGAAAACCAACTTCCTTATTAATAAGAGTACCTAACGAAAGACCCCATGAATCTATCGTTGTCTCATAAACCTAAACAGATAATTTCTAGCTATAATATGCCAGCAACATTAGTTTTTAAATTTTAATTTAAAATTGCTAGAACTATGAAAATATACGACTTACTACAATTTACATGGCCAGCTGCTATTAAAATTACGTCAACTTTAATCGGCGTAACTGTAAACATCGACGCGAGTACTTCTGCACATTGGAATCTTGTTGTGAAAGTACTTGTATTGGAAAAAGCAATTCTTTTATTACATTTTGTAGTAATACCTATAGTTATGGCACATTTGCATGTAGTGACGACACCCTGCATACCCGTGTAATGTGCATATGATGCGGTGTGACTAAAATTTACTGTTTGGTTACTGTCTACCTACTTGTTAGATAACACTGCTTTTCCACATATATTGCCAAATGGTGTTGCAGGGCGGGATAGTATTGTTGAGTATTTGTATGTCCACGTTTTTTCATTTGCTTCTCAAGGAATAGAATTCGTTTTATATTCTATTCACGTGTTGTGATAACGCTGTTAGTTTCGGTTAATGATCATCAGTTCCTAAAACAACTTTATACGAACTTCAGAGGAGTTTGTTATAATATATGCATGTTCCATGTTTCCTCACTGTACCAGCATTTTATTTTTCAATATACTGATGTACATAGAAACAATAGTTTTAAAAGAGTTGCTTGATAATTTGTACCAAATATAAGATATCTTAGTTTTACTGCTGTTTCTTTTATTCTTAAACTAAAAGACTAACGGTTAACGGTAGTCATAAACTTTATCCAGCATCCACAATATCAGTAAGTGTGTGACGACGGCATTACAATCTGTAATATATGCTAAGCAATTAAACTTTCACGCATGCAACTTGCTCTGCCGAGAACCATTTACAATGACAACTGACTACATTCTGTGCAATTAACATTGAGACCATGTCCTAAGACACTGTCGTCTTATTAGCACGCAGGAAAAGTGTAGCAACTGCCTGCTAAGGTAGTTTCAATGAGTGGCCATGATCGATTGATGAGCGTTTAAATATTCGCCTGAGGTTCAGAGAAAGCGCATTCTTTTCGACACGTTCGTGGTTGTTCAAATGATATACGATCTCGCTTACCTTTATAACAGTCCCGGTTTAAGAAAGGTCATTGGTAAAATCAAGAGAACAATTTTGTTTAGACGTAACTGTTACGGCATAAATTAAAAGATGAGAGAGAGAAACAGAAGTGTTTTACATGTGTAGATGGATAATTTTGATAAATGTTTACGAGAACTAATGTATGATTGAATGTGTTAGATATTTTGGATTAGATTCTTTCCAATTCCTGAGGCGACAACTGAATTCGGCACACTAATTACCATTATATGTAGCGATCTAGCTACCTTGCTGCTCTATTTGCTCAACCTCGCAAATATCACGATCTGCTGCTCCATAGATCGGTGACCGTTTTCAAACATTATCAAACCTCTCCGTGCCTCGGAGAGCACGTTAAGCCGTCGGTCCTGCGCCTAATCTCTCACCAGTCGAGTTGGATTTCCGTAACATCAGACTATGTTAATGAGGGAATTGAGAGTTAACTTGTGTCTGCGCATACACTTGTGCACTATACTTATATATGTATTTCTTTTCTTCTATTCTTTTTGATTTCCTGCTAAAAATAAAATCTCCTAAAACTTTGGCGCCGTTAATAGACTTTAGTCCCGAGTTGCTCAACTGTCTTGTCCACCCTTACCGTGTTCCATGGCTTTCACAAATCCTTGTTGTAGTCTAGTGAATAATTTCTAGCAAATACGTCAATGAACTATCGCCTCTGCTTAATAAAATCAAGTAATAATTAAACCGTAATAGTAAATAGACGGTAGGTACATTAAATTATACCGTATAAGGAAAACACGTACCATTTATTATATGTATACTCTACTTTCAATTCAATCATGATTCATTAAACTAGTTTTGTTGACAAGTCGATAGTTACATGATGTAATGATTGTGAGACGAATAGACAGCGTCTGTTACATGCAAGAGACTCTGTTATCTCTTTAGTTGAGAAATCCGATACCAGGAGCGACGAACTCCAGTATGAATCTCTACATATTATTCAACGCTCAAGAATCTATAGTGCAATTCTTACTATTTACGGACCGACATGTTAATCGATTTGTTGGTTTTGGTTTACTGGAGTTGCGTTCTTGGTGTGAATAAACTCCTAAAAGGAATTACAGAAAGGAAATCGGAATTATCGAAATAAGTTCTGATTGACTCATACTTCCGTAACTATTTAATTTTATACCAGCCGTGGAGAGTCTTCTGCCACCAACAAATCTGAATGCCCCCCTTAAGTCAATGCTAATTTGAAATACCGTGCACAATGCTTGCGCAAATAAAGTGCCCATTTGTGTTATTTACTTACGGACAAGAAAGACCCCCCAGTGTTCTCATGAATGCATAACGACTCGGGTTTCCAAAAAAATTATATGTAAAAGTATGCATAACGAAACTTTCCCCTTTGTCTTGTTTTGTCGTATTCGCGTTATGATCATCAATAGAACAACACGCTGTTTGTTTTGGCTAAAGATGTTATCATCGACGTAACGTGAATCAATTTTTACTTGTCCAATGTTTGATCAAATGTTCTGTACAGCCTTGCAAAAGGTTGAGACAAAGTATATACAAAATTACAAAGGATATTTTTCCAAGAATCGCTCTTCGTGATTCAAAGACCACGACCAGCTGTCGGTTGTTCTGTTGAATTGATTATATTAATACGCACTAAATCAATTTTATATGGATTTCTGCTTTTAGTAATTTCATATAGTACGTTAATACCTTCGTATATCATCACAATCGACCTATAGGATCCTCGGTTCCTGGTAATTCATAAATTTTGCCTAAACCTCTCCATGAATGAAAAGCCGCTATATATTTTTTTTAAATCAAGTTTTTTACCGGTTTTGGGACGACTCGACAAATCACAGGCGTCAATTGGCACAGTCAACACTCATTTATAATCGACACAACCTTCTTTATAACATGTGGCGTTCCTAAATCGGCTAGAGCGTCCGTTTCTGCACGCCACTCACATACAAATCAGCATTCATTTACGCACATACATACCATACACATAGATTAGCCATACATTTACATACACTAGCATTGTGGCATGTTTCAATAGAATTAAGTGAAGTAAATTGTCACGGACTAGCCCAAGTTGCGATGATTGGTTTGTGGGTGTGGACCCGTTGATATACGAGTACGTTACTATGATAATTGTTTTAAGTCAATATTCAATGTATAAGTAAATAATCTTGTCGCATTTAATACTACTTAGATAATAAATAGGTATCGCATTATAAACTAGCTTTTACAATATTTGTAACGTAAAAGCTATTAATTGTTTTTTACCCAACTTAGATTTGATACCTGCCTACCGATCTTGATTCAACATTATTATTAGGGTAATTGATTGATAGAGGTACATTTTAGGGCAATATTTATCTAAATGGTAAAACTATCTAGTGTATAAATTACAATAGTCTCAAATATCTTTGTCTTCATCTACTTTATTCTGATCCGAAGAACAAACAAAAATAACCTTTAGCATTTATTCAAAACAATAACAGCATAATTTTAAAAGTGATGATTTGTAATAAAAGCTATTGAATGGACGCTGCGCTGCCGAATGTGCAATAAAACAAAGGGCTGTCCGGCCCCTATCTATTTGCATACAGGGGCATGCATCGGAGGGGTAAAGAGAAACTAGGGACGGGAGGGGGACGGTGCATGTCCTACCCCCGATCACCGGGATTATAGGATAAAGTGATGTTCGTGGGGGTAATTGTATTTAAATGTATATCGTGTTGGGGAATTTACTGTCGAGTAGTTGCAATAGGTGGTTATGTTAAACATGATTGAGTTTTAGTGTTGTTGTACCAGTGCTTCCCTGCACAGCAGCGCCAGAACGGGATAAATTCTACGTCCTTGCTTTATTCATACTGTCACCACCAAATGTAATCGTAATCGGGTTCAGTACTTTCGGAAAATTATCTTCTACATACAAATTAATTTTACAAACTTCATTATCTATTATTATATTTACTTTCATACAGAATACTTAATATTTTAAGTACCCAAGTACCTAAAATCGTCAATATATATTCTATGAAGGAAGGATGACCTTACAAAAATATACTTTCTAGATTTTATATTAATAAATCAATTTGTATGTTTAAAAAAAATGAAACTCTCTCTTTTTTGCAAAGAATTGTAACTAAATTAATAAACGATTAGTTCGCGTATTGTAGCAATTTGTGCATGAGTCTAGAATTTTATTTATTAGGTACACCTCATGTATAATACATGGTATGAATGTTGGTAATTCATTTATGCCAGCTCTGCGTGCTATGTAGTGATATGCAATTAAGATTTGCTGAGTCATTATCTAATGCGATGTGAGGCGACATACGAGGCCGAACATCTCCTCATTCTAGCGACATCCATGATAAATGAGACTAGCTACGAAATTAGTACCTATTTGAATTTAATTGGATGACTTTTCTGTTCATGTAAAAATGTTTGCTATATTAATTTCTGTAATACTATTTCCTCTATGTGCAAATATGATATGGCAAAACTAGCAGTTACTCATATTTGGTGAGAAAAGCAGATGTCAACTTTGGGCACATTACAATCCTACTTAGCATAAATTCGTACGCTGTCGTATTTTTGTCCTTGAGTCTAAAATTTCTGCGACTGCGTGGGATGACATTATTATATTGTAACCTACAATCTTTATTTCCAAATCGGCATTATTGTTGTAGGCTTAGCTATTTTAAATAACATAAACTGCAAGCTATTGGTTTAGCTTTTCATCAGATGTCTAAATTATGTCAGTGTGCTCCATTGCATTATGAAGGATGTCGCTTTTGCAATAGCACTGTTATCTTTATTACCTTTGATTAATTGCCATATTTTATCTGATACACGTATATAGATAACGTCCGTACAAGTTTCACAGAGAACGCTTCCTTATCGAGTTTGAGCGGAGATAGTTTCCTACTGCATCTCGAGTTGGGTAGTCCGGAAGCACCAACTTTTTGTAGTCTAAAAACGCGTCGAATGATTTCCGGTACCAACTTAACCACAAAAAGATGATCTATTCTTAGAACCGTTATTTATTTTAATAACAAGACACTCGGTTAGAAACTGTATAATGTACAAAACAATGCACTAATCTAATTCTGATCTCGCTACAGCAAGTTATAAAGTGAAAATACGAAATGAAACCGAACTTATCCGATCAGTGAAACGAAAACGAAAAATGTTATAATATTCAAGATGATGAAGTTCAAATCGTTGTTCCGTAGAGGGCCAAGCCAGGGGAAGCAGGAAACCACCTTGAAGGGTGCTCCTTCTGTTTCCAGCCTCGACTCAAAGCACCACAAGGTTGCACCAGCTCGAGACAAGACGATAAAACTCTTTGGCTCTAAAGAGAAGCTACATAAGGCCCATAAAAAGAGGGATTTGGGAAATAACAATGCGGTTTTAGAAGACCCTGAGCTGAGAGAAGTTTTGGGGGAGTATGAAGATGGGCAAGTCAGAGTGCATGACTATGGTAGTGCTGAAGAACTGGGTGGGTCGGTAGACGGGTGCGGGTCGCAGGAGTGCGTCAGTCTGCCCGTCACTCTGAATGCCGATCACATGCCGGGCTTCCAGGAAGTGGAGCTCAGGCCTAGAGTACCATCTGAGGTAAGTGACCGTTATTAAGTATTGTTGTATTGCAACTCGAAAGTGGTTTTAGTTGAATTCAAAACAAGTACCTATCTACAGGTACTTGTTTTGAATTTAAACTTTAGGAAACGGTTCCTGTTCATTAATATACGAATGTGTTATTAATGAATCATACTATTCGAGTATCGTAATTAAAAGATAATCAAGAGTTAATCGCTGGAGCATTTCAAGTAGGATATAATACTCTTTATTTTCCTAACAAGCAATTATAACTCAATTTCGTCGATAAGGCCAATTAGATTTGTAACAATATAATGTTAGGTGGGAGAAATAAACTGCCTAGACATACCGAACTACCTTGAAATATTTTCGAGATTAAGTCCCGATATTAAAGTTGCATCGCGATCCTCATATAATACCTATAGGTAATTTATATAATTTAAGACATGACTTTTTTTGTTTTTAAGAGAAAGACAACTCCCGCAGTAGGATACAATCCGTGTCGCAAGGGACTTACAACCAAGGGACAAACAATCACAAGTACCTAGGAACACTCAGACTCGGGACAACAATTTGTGAATCACACAAAGTGGTGTCCCGTGTGGGAATCGAACATTACACAGATATAAATTGACTATATTGATAGAATAGGCGATGTTATTATATTTTGAATTACGCATGATATGTATTACGTTACCGTTTAAATATGCATGAATATTTTTTTATTACATCCTTATTAGAACATAACTTTACACCTTGTGTCATACAATATTGTGTATAAGACTTAAAGTATTTTTGCAATAACCTTGATAGTATTCAGTTTGCAATTTGTAAACAAAACATTAGCGGCTGCATGCTTAGCTGTTAATAAATATGTAGTAGAATTTTAACTAGTAATTATATTTTCTTTCCATATTTTTCTTTTAATATTTTCGATTTCCATCTGTATTTCTTGTGCTGTAATAACTCTTTGGTAGTAGGTACTAAAATATAATAAATATTCCATTTCTCCTTTCACGATAATGTATGTAACAAGAAGAAAAATATTCTGGCGAAACCGCCATTATATGCCACGCAAAAATTCGAAGATATGCACCAACTCGATGGACTCCATGATGCGTACAGCTCGTAACATTTCTTAGGCTGAGATCTATAGAGCTTGCTTAATCTCAGCTCAAACTTATAGCTTACATTTGACTTTATAGACATAATCATGAATCATCTAAGATTATATTAAGCTTGCGCTGATACCAATGAATTCTAGGGTAAGCATTTCCTTATTGTCAAGTTATTTTAAAGTCTATGCTTAGCTTGAGATAAGCCGGTTCAGAGTATAGGCCTAAGTCCAGCAGTGAGAAAATTGTACTTAAGTTCTCTTTATGTTGTGTGATTTTATGAACTAGTGTGGTCGGTTTTTAAGATTTACTGGCATTATTTTAGGCGTCATTGGCATCCGGAGTCCGGGAGATCGAAACATTGCGACGAGAGCTAGAAGTTAGCGCAATGGAGCGAGTTCAGCTGCAAGCGAGGGTGGATGAGCTACTGGAGAAAGCCTCTGAAGCTGAACGGCTTAGGGCTGAACTGGATAGGCTGAAGGTAATACTGATATTAAGATTGACGTTACTAATTATTATATATTGATAAATAGGTGCTAGCCTTAAAGCCCTAAAACAAATTATTTTTCTGTTTAGCTGATTGATAAGAAAGTCATGTGTCTAAGTAGCATCCGCAACCATTTAGATACTTACCATTAAAATATAATTGTTTTTTTTTGGCAATACATACTAAGCGGCGGCAGCCTAATGGCTAAGGTATCGGACTCGCAATCGTAAGGTCGCGGGTTCGAATCCTACCCATTATACTTACTTACTACCGACGTGAACCCACTCCTAACATCATTCTTTGAACTTAGCTGGAGGGGTTAATAATAGGATTGCTAGTAATGTGGAACCTACAACTCCACATTCTAGTTTTTATTACCCCTTAAACGCAATTCAGGATTTTGGTTTGGGTTGACTTGACCCCGCTGAGCAATCCAGGCATGCATTTTTGGGAGGATAAATGCCTAATACCTAATCTTGGTAAACATAAACGCTAAAAAAATAGGTACTTATACGAGAAAACTCAGATACTTTTCGATGAGGAAGGGAAGAGGCTTGAGTCTTATTGGGCGCCATTTTCACATCTCAAGTTTTATTTGTTGTTGCTTTTTTTCCGTTTAACCTAGAAGCAAAGGCTGGGTAAGACAATTTTAACTCCTAACGATTCTGGTTATACATTACAATGTCGTAATATTCCAGAGTGTAGAAGTGGACCGTGAAGCAGCGGTGGAGCGCCTGGCGGACGAGAACGGTGCGTTGCGCGCGCGGCTGCGCGGCGTCGCGCACTCACCGCTCTCCGACAGCGAGAAGCGGCAACTGTTGCTCGCGCCCGCGCCGCGCCGCATGCACTCATCCGCGCCCGCATCCATTGCGCTTGCACACAATGTACGTAATAAAATTGTATTTTAATCTCTGAGTATTATCTTCCTCTTCTTTTTCTTCAGCACTTTTTCTCAGCCACTGTCTGAAACGGCCCACCAATGCACAATGGCGAGAAAGCGAGTAGGAATGTTGTCGCTCAAGAAACGTACATACAAAAGAGATACATATAATATCAGCTGATCGCTCACCGTTCACACTGTCGGCGAGTACTCGTTCTATACTGCATCTATTTTGTTTACACGGACGGGATCTACACTTGAGCAATAAAATTGCTACTCTCTTTTCGGTCATCGCCGTTGGTGAGATAGGGGACGACCAGCGGTTGCTGCGGCCAAACATAGGGCTACCTGCCCTATGTTTGGCCTCACGGGGTCACCACTCTAGGACGCTTTTACTCCACCTGCCATCACTTCAGCGAAACAGATGCCAGCCCACGACCATTTCGTTTTTGCAAGCCGATATCCGATATTAATTACTCGGTTTTTAGGTCTGATGATTGTGTTCCGGTTCCTATCTCGGATCCTACTTGGTCGGTAAAAGAAATATCAAGGCTTGGTCAATTCTCACAAAATCTTTTTGATACCAACTGACCCTGTTTTCGTCCCTCACTCAGTGGCGTCCAAACAAATCCAGATATCTGCGAGATTAAGCAACGTTACCTTACCCGGTCCATAGATGGGTGACTGTTTTTGAACATTGTTAAACACCACCGTACCTCGGAGGGCATATTAAACCTTCGGTCCTGCGCCTAATCTCTCTCCGGTCGTATTGGATTTACGTTCCATGGGGCTATGAGAGTGACGGATAAGAGAGTGCAGTTGGGTCTCTGTGCATACACTTGTGCACTATAATATCTTCTGCGTAGTTGCCTAGTCTCTAATGAGATTGGCCGCCGTAACCGAAACCGGTTAGGAGATCAATATCATTATTTGATCAATAATGATATTGATCTCCTAACCGGTTAGCAGACATATTTCCTAACCGTCAAGTTGTTCTCCAGGGAGAAGGTGACAGCGGAGAAGCGAGCACCCCGGAGTGGGACAAGCACTCGTCGTCGTCACTCAGCGAGGTGTCTGTCGCGTGTTTGCAGGACCGCATACTGCAGATGGAGGAGCACCACTATAGGTAGGTATAAAGCTGTCGTCAAACTGCATTTTAATAACAATTTGGATTTAAATTATATACATTTTCTTGAAAAAAAATAACATAATTTTTGTAACGTCTTATAAATCGATGACCACACATGAAAAAGTGACACGTTGCGCCTGCTGAATGTCATCAGTAAATGGCGATCGCAGCGACATGCGATACAATTGGAATTAAAGCTGTCACACACATGGTTGTTTATTACAATGTCATCAAAGTTTTCTTAGGACACGTTAAATTATTGTCCGTAAACCATTGACGTATAGACCTGGACTGTGCCATGCCCATAACCTCACAAAATTGACCACTCTCTAGAAAAAGAACGTTACTTTGTGGACAATACCTGTCAGAGAGACGAGTTTTTTCTCTTGCACGCTTTGCGGTCAATATTTACTTTTAAATTGAAAGTGATGGTGCGGTCTAGATTTATATGTCAATGCCTTAAACCGACATAACAGACAACCACAATATTTTTTTTATATCTAAAAACACCGAGGGATTCTCGATGTTAATTTGTCAAGTAAAAACGATTTGTACAAATAATAATAATAATAAATAATAATAATATCTTGGGACAACTCACACAGCGCTGTCTGATCCCAAACTAAGCAGAGCTTGTACTATGGAAACCAGACTACTGATAAACATACTTATATATTTCTAAATACATGCATATTATAGATAAATAACACCCAGCCACAGAATAAACCATCGTACTCATCACACAAAGTTTTATCCTGGGTGGGGATCGAACCCACGACCTCTAGCGTAGCAGTCGGATACACTCCCACCGCGCCACAGAGGCAGTCATGTTTATCTTTCCGTTTGGGCAGTACAAGTGAAGAGTTACAAGCGACCCTGGCCGAGCTCGCGGACCTGCAGTCGCAGCTGGCGGACGCGCACGCAGACAACGAGCGCCTCGCCGACGAGAAACAAGTGCTGCTCGAGTCGCTCTGCAGGCAGACGGAGAAACTTGAAGATAGTCGCACTAAGGTGTGTTATGTCCCACTGCTGGGAACGGTTCTCCCCAGTGGAACCTACTTGTAATAGATCCCTAGGGGTTATTGCAATAATCGTCTCGCTTGGCGAGCGGGTTGGCGATCACAGTCGTCGAACTTTTTACTCGCGTCTTGTGGTAACTCGTACCAAAACTGGACACTTATATATATTATGTAACTAGTATTTAAAGGAAACTGAAAATAATAATAGGACCCTTTGCCACTGGGCACACACTAAATATTTATCAGTACGAACCTTTTATTTAGCCGACGTTTTGATCGAATTCGATATTTGAATTTTGATCATTTTTTACTGTCGGAACTTCTATAGAAATACCTGAAAAATCCCGCGCTTCATGGAGACATCGTTAGGCTGCCAGTAGACTCGTGATCACGATCGGTGCAATTCGATCGAATTCGTATCTATATATATATATAGTATATCTTCGTATTAAGTACGAACCATTGTACATCGTTACCGTTATACAAAACCGTGGAACACCATTTTACCGGTGATAGTCTAAGCCAAGGATGGCGAACCAATGACACGCGTGCCATTGCGGGCATACGATACTATATTTTGGGCACGCCACCGATCACCAAGTTCACTATGAACAATGAAGATGTGGTTCTGTTTGACCGATATGTATGTAATGTATGTTCACAGTTTTCTCGAAGTTATCCGATTTAGATAGGGCTTAAAAAATATAGTTTGAGCGGTAAGGTTTAATAAAAATATAGACGTGCCATCAAAATTATTTGACGGCACGTCTATGGCCTTATTAAAATTTCTTTAGAAAATATGATTATAATAATAATATCTTGGGTCAACTCACACAACGCTATCTGATCCCAAACTAAGCAGAGCTTGTACTCTGGAAACCAGACAAGTGATAAACATACTTAAATATTTCTAAATACATACTTAATATAGATAAATAACACCCAGACACAGAATAAACCATCGTGCTCATCACACAAAGTTTTATCCTGGGTGGGGATCGAACCCACGACCTCTTGCGTAGCAGTCGGATACACTCCCACCGCGCCACAGAGGTAGTCAAATACGTTATAACATAAAGGTTCGGCCACCGCTGGTCTAAGCCATAGGTCGTCTTGGTGGGTACCACAACACAGTAAGTTATTCTTCCGTGAAATAGTGATTTTATCACATCAATATGTTTCGGTTGAAAGGCACTGTAGCAAGTGTACCTAATAACTGTACAAATGAGATTTATTTGCTAAACAAGGATTTGGGTGGCACTGATACTTTTACTGACGACGCGTGACGCGCGACCATCAGGCGCACAACCTGCTCGTCTTTTCATTTCATAGTATAAAAAATCGGGGCAAAACGTCGGGTAAATAAAAGATATATTTCACGCGATTAGGTCCCGATAATATTGGAATCATGTGTGGATGTTCTGTTTCAGGTGGACACACTTCAAGAACTTCTCCTCCGTGAAGGCGTGGAGCCCGAGTCACTGGTGTCGGAAGATACTGACCAACAACTGCTTGCTGTACTCAAGGTAATTTATATTCTTTGTGGATTTTGTATGTTATATGTATTGCGCCTAACTTGCTGTCATTTCTGGTTGTGTATATTTTTCTTTTTAAAATTAATTAATTTTCATTATATTACACCTCCGCTCCTATTGGTCGTAGCGTGATGTTATATTCGTCGATAAATAAACTATCTAACACTAAAGTAGAAAAAATAAGTATTATTCAATTCGAACCAGTAGTTCCTGATATCATTGCGTTCAAACAAACAAACTCTTCAGCTTTATAATATTAGTATAGAATATTATAGATTTAGTTTATAATATCAAACATGTTTACAGCGTTTTTTTTTTGTCAAATTTTAATTGTGAAATTAATGCATAAGTATTATAATTATACCTCCGCTAGTGCAAAATTCGATTGGATTATTAGGTCACAGAACGTTTTGATTATAAGTACTTACATTTTTAACTTAGCTTTTAACTTAGGCTTCTCTGTATTGATAACTTTAGGTAAATGCACCCAGTATCATGTGCACCCTTGAATTTGACCACACCTTTCCGTTACACATTAATAATATAATAATAATATCTTGGGACAACTCACACAAAGCTATCTGATCCCAAACTAAGCAGAGCTTGTACTATGGCAACCAGACAACCGATAAACATACTTATATATTTCTAAATACATACATATTATAGATAAATAACACCCAGACACAGAATAAACCATCGTGCTCATCACACAAAGTTTTATCCTGGGTGGGGATCGAACCCACGACCTCTTGCGTAGCAGTCGGATACACTCCCACCGCGCCACAGAGGCAGTTTAATGCACATTGTATAAATAATATATATGACAGCTATTATTAGAGTCGTTGTGAATAGTAGTTGGTATGTTTCAGGTGTCCCAAGAAGAACGTCGGCTTCTACTAACGAAGCAAGAACAACTGGAAGCTGAGCTCAACCAGGTCAAGACTGCGCTAGAAGAGAAAACCAAAGAGAATGAAACACTCGCTGAGAGAGTGAGGTGAGTTGGCCTAACAAGATATTCATTTTTTATTTGTGGTCACATATAAAAATTAAACTATGGACACACTTAGGACTTATAAGCTTTTCTGGAAATTTAAAAATTTCCGTTTCATCGTTTTAGTGGTAATTTTTTAAAGACCGTTCTTATCGATTAGCTACGTCATAATAACTTTGTTTTTTTTAGATAACTAGCAATGTGGTATTGTGAGTCCCACATTACTAGCAATCCTGTTAACCCCTCCAGTAAAGCTTAATGGCTTGTGTTAGGAGTGGGTTCACGTCGGTAGTATAATTGGTAGGATTCGAAACCCCAACCTCGCGATTACAAGTCCGATGTCGCGATCTGCGTGACAAATTTTAACCCAATTCATCCATTCGTTAGGTTCCTGATCAAAACGTCTAAGTAGCAAAATATCCAACATCGCGAAACGTCTAATGAGCAGTAAGCCAATTAAGCAGTAAGACGTTCTGCTATACAGACCATCTGATATTTGACGTTTCGCTACATGGACATTTTGCTAATTAGACTTACTGTTGATTAGACGTTAGGATTGAAACAAACAGGCACGTGAAACTAGCACAAAAAAAGTATAGTTTCGGAATTCTTAATTAGTTAATCTAGGTTATTATTTTACAATATCTCAGGAACTACTAGTTCGAATTGAAAAATTAATTTACTGTTGGATAGCCCATTTATCGAGGAAGGCTATAGGCTAAATAACATCACGCTACGACCAATAGGAGCAAAGCAGCAATGAAAAATGTGATGCATACGAAGTTGCACGGGTTAGCTAGTCTTCAATACAGGTAGATTATGAATGATATAACATGTACAGAACGCTAGAAGCCAACGCCGAGCGCGCAGAGAGCGAGCGAGTGAGATATGAACACGAAGCAGACTCGGCGCGGGAGCAAGCCACCACGAGACAACATCAGATCGCTACGCTTACTGATCTACTAGATGCTGCTAAAGCTAAGGTAACGGTACTGTTTTACTCTTTTTAGAGGTTTGTATTTGAATTATTTATATATTTACGTTTTAAGTTTTACCCGGGTAGCAGTGGCGAACCTGGCGGGTAGGCCCGGATAAACAGAAAAAATTATAAAATGCGATTGGTTTCGTTCATGTGCAATTACGGATAGTTGCTCATGTATTGAACCCTCGGGGCGCGAACAGGGATAGTTCCTTATGTAGGGACTCTTCGAAGCTCGAGCACCACTCGCACTTGGCCGATTAGTTGTTTTTTTTTTGCCCGGGACTACCTGGCAGTATTTTATTATTTTTGTTTTGTTAGTTTAAAATTTCAGCTTTTAAATTTATTATAACCACAAAAGGTAAAATTACATTTTAGTTGTATTTTTATTTAGTCTATTATGATTTATGTTTTGTATAAAATTCCTCAAATAATGTGGTTATGATTTAGGCGCCAAAGATTTGTATAGTTGAATACAATGTATTTTTAGAACTTATAAAATAACGAAACAAATGTAGAAGACCAACAAACATGCCAATTCCAATATCTATTCTTTCATACAATTTTTAAAATTTAATTATATTTGACGATCATAAGCATGACTAACATGAATATACCAATAATTGAACAATAAGGCTTCGGTCGAACTACGGTTAAACCGCCACCATTTTTAAACTCATAGAAGCAGTCTCACTATGGTTTTTTTCCACGACTGATTTTTACTAGTAATCTGGTCTACAGTTTTGCGGATAACCGCGCGCGGGAAAAAAAGCACTACGGCCTAGGCCTTAAGGTATAATGGGTGGCGTAGTGCACTGTGAAACATTTTCACTGCTCATTTTTTGCAGATGATGCGTTTGAGTTGTCGGAAAATATAAATAATGACACTTTGAGTTTTAGCATCTCAAGGTAGTCGGTCATCTGTCTTTCCTTTATTGCAGTGATGTAGCAAGCATAACTTCACCAAATTAACCACTCTCTTGAAAGAGACGAGATCGTCACTACGGAACCTATACTAAAGTTGCACACGGTGTGAAATGTTTATTAACAAAGTTGCCGAGCAAAAAAATTCGAAGTTAGGGTTGTCATTTGTTATATTCAAAGTTGAAAATTGCTAAATTTGTTTATTCTGAGCAAATTTATAACCAAGTCAAAATAGTTGGTTATGTGAAATCATAATATGAGAGCGCTAAATTGTTATTATTGTCTATTTAATTAGCAAATTCGTTTGCGTTTGTTTTTGGAACATTTTTTATATCGATGCTCTGGTCTTATTACGACATTCACAAAGAATTTTCAAAATCGGTTCAGTAAATTCAAAGATTTTTTTCCTACAACCTTAAAAATTCGTAAATGTTATCTGTTTTGACGTGGTAAATCGGTGACGGGGTGCACATACGAAAAAGCGTCACGTAGCAACGGTCACGTTATTGATTGGGTGCTAAGCAGTCACATTATTGATTGGTTGCTAGGCAACGCCAATGCCGATATGTCATCAATGTTTTTTTTTTTATATTATCACGTAAAATTATCGTTCGTAAATCGAATTTACAGACAACCATTTTTTAATATTAGTATAGATTTACAAAACTTGCAGTTTGTTAGTAAACGTTTGACTTCGTGCGCGGCTTCAGTATTCAGATTCTTCAGATCAGATTCAATTCTTATTCCCTCCCCCGGAAAATGATTGTAGGCACGGGCATGTCAAGGCGTAAAGCGCAATATGTTTATCTCCGTGCGTGTGTGGTACAGCTGGAGGAGCGAGCGGGCGCGGCGGCGGGCGCGGCGGAGGCGGAGGCGGCGGCGGCGGCCGCGCGGCGCGACGCGGACGCGGCCGCCGCGCGCGCGCTGGCGCTGGCCGAGCGCCTGGCGCACGCGCAGAGGCAGCTCGACAAAGCGCACTTTGATGCGAGGAAGCTGCACGACGACGCACTGGTACGTACATTGCTCATTCTACACACATTTTTGACGTAATAACGTCCTATAAATCATGACCGGGTGCACGCACGGAATAGTGTCACGGCCAGGCACGTTGCCCCTACTGATAAATCTGAAGTGTTATAGCCGTCGGACGCATCCACTGAAGCTATCACAAGCATGATTGTTTATTACAATGTCATCAATGTTTTGGCGATTGCAGCGACATGCAATATATTGGAAATTTAAAAAAAAAAAAGCTTTTACAGGGATAGTTGTTTCACGTTAAATTACCGTCCGTAAAGCGACTTTCCAGAAAACCATATTTTTTTTTACTAATATAATTTGCAATGTGATTGTGGGTCCCACATTACACACATATCGCTCGTATCCGTGACCGTGCCAAAACTATAGTTCATTTTATTCGTGAGCCGGAGACAATTTTTTATTTTTTAATAAACCTAGTGTCCTAAAAGATGTGAAACGTCAACCTTCGCCCATCTAATAACCAAATCAAACATATTTTTTTAATTTATAAACACGACTATGAAAGCTTGCCAGTCTTCATAACTATTTTTAGTGTTCGCCTGTAAAAACCCGTTCATGGAATATTATTATCATGCTTTAAAGTTTTAAAATCGAAAAACCAATTGCCATAAACACTTTTCTATTGGGAAGCTAATCATAGCCGTGATTAAAAATCCATAAAATAAAGATCATCTGATTATGGGTAAAGGTAGATGTTTCACGTCTCTCCTACTACAAGTAGTTCAAATCCATTGACAACTAGCACAAATGAATAGATTGATGACATTTATATTTTTTTTTTCAAATCTTCCAGGTATCGAGAAATACCGCGAAATCAACGATATCAGAATTAGAATTCCAGATTGAACAACTACGACAAGAAAAGACGGCTATGCAGGGCGAGATGAAAACCTTACAAGATAACGTCGAAGAATTACAAATTCAAGTAAATTATGATTTTTATTATACCGACTAGACGCTTTCCTTTTTATTGTGTTTGATGTAGTCTTTTGTAGCTTGTCTAATGCGTTTAAATGAGTTCACCATTAAAAGCAAAATAAAAACAATATATCGAGGGTTTACTGCGAAAACCTGCTAAGTGCAAGAAAGTTAGTTTTTAGTTATTGAGTTTTTAAAGTTCATACCTAAATAAAATGCTATAATTCTGGTAGGCCTCAAAAATTTTTGTAAATACAATTTAAGTTGTTTAATAAAGATTATATTTTTGTCTAGTCTAAGTATGTACATGTGATAAAAGTGCATGAAATAAGTAAATTTATGAGTTGAGTCGTACAGTTAGTCGGTTTTACATGAATATTGCTAAAATGCCCTCGACGTGAAATTATTGATATTGCCTGCTATTTATATTAAAAATTAAATAGCTTTGATAAAATAATGGATAATAAAAGTATTAATTAATTATAAATGAGGAAACTTGTGGTTTAGTGGGACAAAGAAAAAAGTTAGCTGGTTTTACCTGTAAACATTTATTGAATTTCAAGAAATAAAATCAACATACTGGAGTCGTCTCCATTACAATCAGTTTTAATTGCGTACTTTTAAAGTTCTAACTATCCTCTTCACTACTTTCAACCTCATCAATAGCTGGTTCAGGTAATTTGTCAACAACCTGCTTGCCTGCTTTCAAGTTTTGATACCAACCGTGGAGTTCTTCAGGTATAATTAGCTTATTACAAAGACTAAGTAAATCTTTCTTTTTTGCCTCGCTTATATCCAGCTGTTGTTGATAGAGTCGATTTAATGTTTCTGGCATTTGAAAATTAAGTGCTGATAAATTTTCAGTAGGTCGCTTCTTCTTTCGCGTAGAGTAGGCGTGAGCATTCTCAAAAGTCGAAGTCAATGAATGTTCTTGAACCTCTAAAACATTAAAATTGTCGCTCATGTCATAGTTAAAAAAAATCTTTCTGTCTTTTCCTTTTACGTACCTTATACGTTTTATCTTTAGCCACTGTACCTGTTTTCCTTTTTCATCCTTTGTTCGATTTTTAATAACATTATTTGCAAGGTGCTTTAGATCAAAAAACTCGTCAAATTTAAACTCTTTTACTTGGTAGGCTTCTTTTGTTATTTTCTTGCCATCGACTTTGACAATTTGCTTACGTCTAGCGCGCTTAAAAATAGAAATCCAATCCATCATAGAAAAAACAGAAGCATTTTTCTTAGCAGATTCTATACTACTGTGCATAGAATCTACCTCCATTTGTGTATGCCCCGATTCTAAGAATTTTTGCTCTATGACTTCAAGGTGGTTACTTTTTTGAACTGCCCAGAGAAGTAAAGCAGACACGTATTGATTACGGTTTTGACCACCGCAGGTGTCAGAAAATAGACTGATTTCTTTGACATTTTCAGGGACGCAGTTGGTAAGATAGTGCAACAGTATAGAACCAATTTCAGAACTACCTTTACGTCCATTTACTTCTGACCATGGAAAACAATAGGCATTGTTAGGTAAAGAAGCTTCATAGATTGTCAGGTTATATACACATAATTTTCTAGAATAGTAGAGCGTCCCAATATCACAGGAAGGTATTTGAAGTACCGCTTGCAAATCAAATGTCACAGAATAATAATTTTTATCATTATTCGATCTGATTTTATCCTTTTCTTTTTCTCTGTTACAAATTTTCTTTCTTTCTTGATGAGCGTTGTAAATATCTTCCAGTTCTCTTTTCTTTTCAATATCAGCCTGAGCATACTTAGTACAAATTAGGCATTGGTCTTTTCTAGGTGTAAAAAAACTTAGGTTGTATTCTTTTGAAAAGATACGCCGATAAGTAATTTCTGAAGCTGGCTCAGTACCATTCATTACACATTCATCTTTGTACAATAAATGCATCTTTCGAATATTCAGATTTTTATCTAAATATTTGCATACATGGAAATGACTCAATATGTTTTTTTATCCCTTCAATAACTTCTGGTTTAGTTTTATTGACAGGCTCATGAGATCCTCTACGGTCTTTGGCATCAAAACAGTTTAGATCATTTCGTTTCTGTATTGCATCGGTTATTACTGCGGGAGAGATATTTAAAGTGTAACAAAAAAACTTCTGACATACCTGAATTTTCTCATTTTGTTTAATAAAGTGACATTTTTTTGTGTATTTTCTTTCCGGTCGTTGTCGATTGCGTACAGAGAGAATTCGTTTTGGCGAAAGAACGGTAACATTAGACAAAATAAAATTCTTTCTACCCTGAAAATCTAAATTCCAAAAGTATCTACAAATACTATGCCTTGTTGTCATATCAAAAGCATCGCAGCACTTATATTGACATGTAGAACAATCAATATTTTTAGGCACCTTGGCTGGCCTGGATTTAGATTTGATTTTATATGGCAGGCCATCTGCTCGTCTTTTTTTAGCCACACTACGAGCCCAGCTACTTGGATTAGATTTTCGCCACCTTTTGGAGGGTTCAGTAAGTAACCAAGCATTTTTAATCAACTGAGTCAAAATTTCTTCAACGATCACCATTGTTTCCTGATTTCCGAAACATTTAATATTTTCGTTTTCTTTATTACCAATTAAGTCTTCTAATAATATAAGATCCTCAGAATCGGGTCTTCCGAGCCTAGGGGAATATCCTGGCAAGTGGTAGGTGGGATCGTCAGTATCAGAAATGTCGCCAAACAAACTCTCCAGCTCAGCGTCAATCCCGTCATTATTATATTTTTCTAAAACAAAATATCAATAATTAATTGATATGATTTGAAACTTTCGATTATGATTTAGGAATAATTATAGCGTACCTACTTTTTAACTTAGTAAATACTACTTACTAGTCTTTTTAAGTTACCCTATCTGTTATCAAGTTTAAAAAAAAATCGTTTCAAGGGTTTTATAAGGGACAGTCTTTATTTATTAGCTAAGTAAAATAATAACAATAATAACGAAAGATTAAAAGGTCTCTGAACTAAAGTTGAGTATTGTGATAAAACCTAAAAGGTATTGTATTTCAGCCCAACCAAATCATCATCAATGAGTATCGGGAATCAAACCTGCACAGCACTCTAATACAATACACAATGCACTGCGTCACTGACCACCACACACCACTTTAATTTTCGTACATTGTTTTTATTATGAAAACTTTTATAGTATTTCGTAAGTTTACCTACCTCCTTGATAGTTAGAACAGGATGGCATAGATTCAATTAATGTATTGGTATGATTAGGAAACACTTCGGTCCTTGAATTATCTGAAAATTTAATAAAATGCTTATTGAGTTAATAATTACAAATAACTATAATAATATAGAAAGTTACCTAGAACAAGTAGTTTACCTGCTATTTGGGAATGATGAATCTCGTAATTATCAGTTATGTTAATCGATGTAGATAGAACCTCGCTTACAGGACTTTTATTTGTTACAATGTCTGCAATATAACAACGTTATTAAAAAATGTTCACTAACAATAACTAAAGTTAAAACTTAACCTTATTTAACGGAAAACTTACCAGTATCAATATTTTCATTATTTTTAATCACTAAACAAACAAGTCTTTTTCCTCTTGACGTCATTATCATAAATATCTATCACATACACTCAATTATTAATCACAAAACAATAGGAAAATAATAAGTTTACACAAAAACAGCAGAGCGATACACTTCCGCGGTAAACACTTTCGGCGAACTGATGTACTCACTGCAACAGGACAAAACATGTTACGCGCATTTTATCACTTTATGCAGTAAGTCACCTGAACGAGAATTCGGTAACTATGTATCATTTAAAACGCGTTATAGTAATTTATTCGCTTTTGCATGTCAACGATGTGGTTTTAGTTATATTATATTGATACATGGAAAATCTGATATAGTTAATTGATATGTTTTTGCTGTATAGTTACAATCGCGAAACAAAAATATTTTGTTAGCTAAATGCGACTAAGTTATTTTATATTTTATTTACTGAAGTCGGTTAAGAATCATTTGTTCACATTTGAAATACTAAAAATATGATAAAAGCCGTAATTATTTCTTATGTGTAACTTTATAGCAGGAATTATTAACAACTGCGTTTATGAGATTTTGTCAAACGATTATTGGACATTTTTTTGTATATAACTGGTTTTATCATAATCTATCTTCTAAAGTATTGATCGTATCGCTTAGGCGGTTTTACCAGTACATGTAGGTTAAAAAAATAAGAAGTTTGGTGTTTTTAACTCATTTTTGACCCAAATGTAAGTTAGCAGGTTTTCGCAGTAAACCCTCGATATATTTATGGCATAAAGCACATTACACTTAATTTCCTTAGTTTATTTAATTATAGATTTCAAAGACTTCATAGTTATTTAACAATACGTCCGGAATCTTAAGCTACTATGGGTCTTCCGCAAGGATCTATTCTCGGACCTTCTTGTTGTATAATGACTTGGAATAAAGAGATAAAATGTTTGCAGGTGCAAGTGGCGTCTGATGAGAAGTTAGCGCTAATGTCTCGAGAAGGCGAGGCGCTGGCTAAAGTATCGGTCTTAGAGAGACAACTGCAAGACGCGAGAGCGAGACATGCACAGCTTACTAGGGATAGAGAAAGAGATGTAAGTATACGGCCATGGTTGTGATCGATAGTTCTTTCTTCCAGATGCTAAGACTTTAGTTCTATGAAGTATTTGTTTAGAAGCTTTTTATGGTAAATACAATCTGAAGATTTTTTAAATTAATGTGGTACATTAACGTTATTACAATAACGACATGTTAATTGGGTAAATACGATAATTGCATTTTGAAGAAGAAAGAAATGCCTATAAAAATTACTTCAATGTTAATTGGGTAGTTGACTACTATAAAAATAAATTATTTCATACTAATCAGGTCTTAAAATGCTCTGAAAATAATAACTAAAAGTAATGATTTGACGATAGGAACTTATGACATCATAGGTTGTTATTCCTTACACATTTCTATAGGGCTTGTGAAAAGACTGACTTGACTTGACAGTCAACATCCCTATTGTGAATCGGATTTCTTAATCACTGGGTTACTTTATTATATACTAGCTTTAGCCCGCGGCTCCGCCCGCGTGGATGTCGGTTATCGCGATAAAAACAATCCTATGTCCTACCACGGCACTCGAGCTATATCCATACCAAATGTCATCTAAATCGGTTCAGCGTTTTAAGCGTGAAAACGTAACATTCAGAGTAACTTTCACTTTTATAATATTTGTTTGGAAAACTGATTAATATTGATAAATAGGAAATATAACGAATTGTATATATATTCTTCAAGGAAACCGAATGGAAACAATTCCAAAGTGACCTGTTAATGACTGTTCGCGTCGCCAATGACTTCAAGACCGAGGCTCAGAGAGAATTGGAACGACTTGTCTCAGAAAATAAGATAGCTAGAGACCGTATACGACTGTTAGAAGATCAGATGCATTCGCTCAAGGGTAAGTGTGAGAAAGAAATAGATGGATTGAGTGTAGAACTTGTGGGTTTTAGAGTGAAAATTGTTAGAAAAGTTTTGGAGGCGAGAGGCTCATTAAAGTTGCTATAGTCATTACAAAAACCTGTTGGAAGATTCTATACTGTTGATGGAATGATAATGCAGTTAGATCAGAGTCGAAATATAAAAATATTTTTGTCACATTACATTAAAATACAAAGTCAAAATATTTGCTATTTAAGTCAATTTTTAAAGTAATTACTTAGACTTTATGCTCCAAAACCCGCAAGAATGATTTTGCATGCGTATAAGAGGTAGATTTGAGAGGAATTGGAGTATGTTAATGTGTTATATACTCTGCTTTGTATTTTGCAAAATGAAGCACAAATTTCGCTAAGTCAGTATATTAAGTTCCGCTGGCATTTTCCTTTTTTTAAGTTAATATAAACATATTTCAGCTTTTGAAATAGCTTTTATAGTGATTTAAGTTAGTATTGCATGTAACCAAACCAAAAATAAACTGAAATTAAAAAATATTGGTACATCCAACAGTCAGCAGAATTAACAAGCATTCTCATGCACTAATTCTGTGTAAAAAGCTTTCAATATTAGACATGTCATACCAACTAACATATCTAGTGAAATACCATCAATGTCTAATCATAATTTGATGTACAACACAGGTATTGACAGGTCAGAATCTGTGGATAGCGTTTACTCAGACGATAATAAAGAATTTAAGCAATCGGATTCCATGGACTCGCAAATTGATGATTTAAACACAAATATATTCAAAAGTATAAGAACAAGATACTTGTCTAGAGTTCACAGTGTCAGGGATAATCCAGTTAATGATAGTATAATACATCAAGCTTTCTACAAGTCTAACAGTGTACCTGAATTGATAACTGACTTGGATGCACCGTTTAAGGTTGAGATTGAAAATGTTACTACTGGCGAAACGAATGATGATGACAGTCCAATATCATCGAGTCAAAGATCATCAGCAGAATATCCTAGTAAAGTGCTAGCTGAAGTTGCCTTACCTCCTTTTGAAGGCAAGGAGTTAAAAAGGCAAAACGCTATTGATTTGGTTGATGATGCTAACGACCCTCCAGTAGATTATCCTGATAATCAGAACGATCTGAATTCTAGTTTTAGGTTAATTAAATCAGAATCTAGCTATACATCTTCACCTAACGATGGTTCTTTATTTGGTGGGAATCTATCAGGGATATATAAAGGAAAACCAAAGGCTATAAGTATGGAGCATCTTAATAAAAATGAAGAGTACAAAAATGCATTAAATGAGGCTACCAGTATAGAGTTCCTACATGCTATAAAAGAAAGTGAAGTATCCCTTTTTACAGAGGATTCTGACAGTGTTTTCCTATCACCCATTGAGAAAAACAATAATAAAATGGAGAATATATTTGAAGCAAATAACAATGAGGTCAAAAATAATATCCCTGTCGTTAAGGCTGAGGAAATTTTGCCTTTTCCATACCCAGATGATATTAAGAAAACCACTGTTGATTTGATTCAACCCGTACAAGCGGAAACTATAAATGATAAAGTTGAAAATCAATTTAAACAAGTCAATGAAGAATTGAAATTGACGTTTAAAGCAGCAATCGAAAGGATTATTGGAAACAATAGAATCAAAAGGGCATCTTCAATGTCAAAAACATCGAATGAAAAAGATATCGGTAATAATACAGATCAGGTTTCCCTTACAGTAGACGATACAGATAGCTCTAATAATAGTAATATAGTTCCTTCTAGTCTTGAAAAGTTACCAAAAATGAAGCCTGAGCAACAAAATCAACCTTTAGTTTTAGATACCAAAGAAAATGTGACTAATACCGTAACCTCCCCTGAATTAACTGTCACCAATACAAAAGATGAAAGTGGTAGTTCTTCCCCTCAAATAATAGAAGATAATATTCCTACTGTACAAAAAACAGAAGTACAAATAGATGACAATGTAAGTTACCATTTAAAAATAAATACACCAGATTTAGACGACGATAAACCTAAGATAATTGGGACAAAACCCAATCCCAAAATAAATAGTAATATAGCAGTATCTCCCTTAAAAACTTTTATAGCCCCTATCAAAATAGGCAATGGAAATATTGCCCACGCATCTCCGATCATTATTAGTCCAGTGCTATTACAACCTGTGTTGTTAAAACCTATAGTTACTCAGAAGCAATCTGCAAAAGATCCAAAGCAGGACTCTAAAAAGGCAACAGTATACTACAATGATATTGATCAAGTTGCTACTCAAACCAAGAGTAAAAGTAATACAAAAACAATCGATATAAAGAAATATGATGATGACAACAAAAAGAAAGGGTTGTATCAAAAGAACGTCAAAGCTAAACCACTTCCTTACCTATCATGGAAACCTGCTGGATCTATTGATAATAAAGCGGAGTCTAGAACACCTTCACCCGCTAAACCCTTAGAAGTATCAAAACCCGATATAAAACCATTAAAGACATCAGTAAAAATGCTGCAGTTATCTAAAACTGCGACAAAACCACAGGAACCATCCAAAACTGTGGGTAAATTGTCTAAAACTCCAGAATTTTTGATAGACAATCAATATTATCAGCCAATGGAAAACGTTCCGTTTGTTACTAATGCAGCGCCAAATAAACCGAAACCCGTAGACAAAATGAAGGAAGACTTGCCTAAAGTAAACACGAATCCGTTCCTTCCTCTGTCGTCTTCAACTGTTACACCGCGAAGGCATTCAGAACAGGAGAATGTATATGAAGAAATAGGACCTGTGATCTCAGAAATGATAACCAAAGATAAAAATATCGACGACGATGAAAAAATCTCCATTAAAAATCACACTGCTACTGAGGAATTTTCCACAGTACCACGTGAAGAACTTTTAAAAGTTCCTAGACGCGCCAAGAGGCCTCATAGTCAAAGCCAGGATAACAGACTTACAAAGTCAAAATCGGTAGACCTCGAATCTAAATCAGATGACTTTAACGACAGTACTGATGTCGTAAAAGAGATGGCAAGCATTACCAAATCTGTGATAAGCTTATCCAGAGCACCTAGCGCAACAGACATACCAAAGAAACCGACTGGCGCTATAGGAGTGATCGTTCAGAACTTAGATGAAAAATCTTCTGAAATGAACTTAGTTCCTTTACGGAAGTTGTCTTTACAAAATCAGAGCACTCCAGGCATTGATACGAACACAGGGTCGTGGCCAAGAGAAAAGCCATATTGGAAGACGCAGGAACACAAGCGGTTGTCACATCCTCTCAGGTCTTTGAAAGATCCGCCGCCGCGTCGACCGCTACGTAAGTGACGCTTTTGTGAAAGGAAGCTAAACGTCCGCGTGTGATTATGTAAATAACTGTATACATGTATGGAAACATTACATTGTCGTGTGTTTTGAGTCTCATCTGGTGGTGGCAGCACGGTGGTGGTAGAGTGTGGTTTTTAAATGTTTTTGTTTAAGCTTTTGAACGTTTATATCAAGTGTTATCTGACGATCAAACTTTGTGGAACCGACCAATAGCGTTCGTGCGTTGACTGTCAAACATGAACGCCATTGGTCGATGTCATCCGTCTATACCAAGATCGTCTATTTTTAGTCTTATCCTACCGTTAGTGAAGCCAGCTATGCCGTTGCTAGTATCATAGGCTTAACTGCTTATCATAAACTTAATCGTAGGCTTACTCATTACACCATAGTGAGAATACCGAAAATATTTACTACTTGACAGAGGATTTTGTAGAACAATGCTAACAGTATTTGTTATTTTCTTATGACTGACCTAAGCCTCGTGTTAGGATCTCGGGATAGTCATTATCATTATAAGCCAAAACAAAGCCGAAAGAGAAAATAAATTAATATGATACTTGAATATTTCATTTATAAGAATTGTAGGGTTGAAGATACCTAAACCGTTCAAAAGTTTATCTTGTGTTTATCATTACATTTTCAGATTCTTTGATAACTTAAGTAATGTTACCAAAGGCTCGATAGGGAAAAACATTTCATCAATATTTTGGTTAAGGTTACAACAATGGCTAAATTCATACGCCATTGGAAAATTAATATCTTATAAAACTGCATGAAATACAAAAAAATCATTACACCTCATTCTTGCATGATTTTGATAGCACTTTTGGGGATTGGAATTGGTGTGAGGCCAAAAAAAATAATTTTGGACCAAAGACAAAATCAAAAATTCCCTACAATAGTTAGTTTCGAATGCAATATACTGAAATATACATGATTTTATAGCATAAATGACGTATTAAATGTTATTGGCAGCCATACCTCCACGAACAGAGGAGACGCCTCCACCGCCGCCGCTCCTCACGAGTGCGTCTCTACAAGACATTATGGCGACGGCTGCGTCACACAGAAGGACAAAAGGTATGAACAGGAGTGAAATTAATTATAGTTTTTCGTTTCGACTTCAATTGTGAAACTATTATATAAATAACTAGCTGACCCACGCAACTTCGTATGCAATTTGATAAATAAGCTACCCAATACTTATAATCAAATCACAAATAATCTTTCAATTCGAACCAGTAGTTCCAGAGATTATTGCGTTTAACCAAACAAACAAACTCTTCAGCTATATAATATTAGCATAGATATCGAAGGAATTCGTGACTCGTGACTGATTGGCAACGCTCAACAGGTACATGAGTGACCGTTGTTTGTAAAAGTATCCCATTAATCTATGCCTCACGATAATAAATATTTGACAACCAATAAATATGTCAATCCCTTTTTATTACTGACACTATTCTAAATTTTTAAAATGTAAAATATGCGATTATCCAAATATTGTGGATATATCTTGTCGATTCAAAACCTTTATTTAAATATGTTCTTTAATTTGAGGGGAGAGTTTACCATATTGACGGAATAAACATTAAATGGTTGACAGGTACGAAACCCATGAACATTTTATATGGTAATTTTATTTTCTCTTAATTTATTTTTCTGTTAATTTTCCAATGTTTTTAGTTGTTCAGCCGTTGTTGAGTTATAAGTGGTGTAACTAACACGACTTTGTTTTATATATATAGATATAACCGTTTAGATTGTAGCTAAAACTCAGTCAAACTAATGATACCTGGCCAGACTGTCTTACTACTATTTTGACATGCTTATATCACGCTACGACCAATAAGAGCAGAACAGCAATAAAAATGTTGCAAAAACGAGGAACGACAAGTTACATGGGTCAGCTAGTAGATAATGAAGAATAACTACGTACCATTATATTGAGTTTTGCACAAGTCATTGACTAAAATAGAAACTGTCGATGGTCCACCAACCATTTCCGGATTATACGTTTGGCCCAACTGTTAAAACAGTTGAACAGCCTTGTTCTAGGATATACTAGTTTCGAACTAATAATGAAGAAAGAAAAAGTCTATAATGAAGTTTTTAAAACTAGCATGAAAATTTTATCACGGATCTTTTAGTTAGTGGACAGAGGAGAAATTTCTATAGTACAAATCACTTAGATCGCAGGGAAGTTCTGCGTTTGCAGGAAAGTTTTGACTTACCATTGTGATTACCTAATTTTATGTCTGTATCGGCCGTTGCATTAAAAACCTTTTTAGATAAATCTGATTGATGTGATCAACGTATTAAATAAATATTTTAAAAAAACTTGAACTTATGTATCTGTTCTAAATTCAACATTTAATAATTATTTATTTTTTTAAATTTGTATTGATTTCAGGAGTAAGCCGACAAGACTCCCGCCTGTCAGTGAAGTCGCTCATAGAGAGCATAGAGAACGCGGCGAAGGCAGCCAAACAGTCGCCTGCCACCACGCCTGTTGGAGAATGGCCACAGGTATTTACTGTTATACCAAAACGTACCTCTTTAACGGGCGTTTTTAATAATCTATCTACCAGAGATAGAATTTTGACATATTTTTTTTTAACAAAGACGACTTGCATTGTTTGTAAAGTCCCCCGCGACACAAGGCTTGTACCCTAGCCTTGTGTCGCGGGGGACTTTACAAACATACAAGTCACGGACACATACACCCAGACTCAACAATTTGTGGATCACACAAAGTGGTGTCCCGTGTGGGAATCGAACCCAAGAACTCTTGCGTAGCAGTCGGGCACACTCCCACCGCGCCACAGAGGCAGTGGAGCTTGTGGCAAACATATAGTTAGTAGTAGCCAAATCGATCGATAGATAGCATATTGAAAACGGCCGTAAAGAGTTTACCCATCTTTCTAATTCTAAGAGTCTCTGAGATAAACTGCAGACAGTTGTTGAATTTAGAACCTTAAAAATTTTGAATTGATATTATATTTCTTTAATTAATTTCTTCATTAGTTCTTCACTACCTTCCTTCTTCTGGCTCTACTAGCTTAAAAGTTTCCCAGATATGTCTTAAAGTTAATAAAATATTATAGTATTTTAATAAACATTTCTTGCCAATTTCTTTATTAATACAAGGAAAGAAAAAATTGAGGTTTAGGAACATAGTCCCAGATAGTATACGGAAGTCTAGTGTTCGATTCCTGGGTCTGGATTTCAAATTTTTCTCTTTCAAAATGCAATTATTGCATTGATAACTAGGTGACCCGCGCAACTTCGTCCGCGTAAATGTTCCCCAATTTTGCAACATTTTTCATTGCTGCTCTCCTCCTATAAGTCTTAGCGTGAAGTTTTGTAGCCTATAACCTTCCTCGACAAATGGGCTATCCAACAGTAAAAGATTTTTTCAATTCAGACCAGTAGTTTCTGAGATTATCGCGTTCAAACAAACAAACAAACTCTTCAGCTTTATAATATTAGTATAGATAAAATAGTTACAAACAACAAAAGAAAAACAAATACCCAAAGAATTTTAACTTTTCTTACATCTACTTCATAAACTGTTCTATAATAACATAACCTATTTGTTACTCAGCAAACAACAGTAGGCGTTACATCAACAACAACAGAAAACAATATAAAGAACGGTATATCTGACATGAACGCTCCTACCAACGGCATCGCAGCCACCAGCTACTCCAAACCTCCTGCAGCCAGGGGCACCAGACCCTCACCTATTACTACAGGTCAGTTTTATATTATACAGGGTATTTTATGTACTTCAATCTAGATAAAAAATATTTTTATAAAACGTCTATTTTTGGTGCCACTGAAAAAGGAACTGTATTGTTATTAGCTTAGATTAGATTATAACATTAGATAATACACCAAACGCCGATTTCAATAAAAAGAACCCTCTGGCATTTTGAAGATGTTACTGAAAAAACAAACTGTATTTGCATTTGCTTAGGGTATAAAATCCAATGGAGATGCAGCAGCAGACACGCACAAGCAAAGGCTTGATGACTGTTTGGAATTGTATATTTAAAGGCAATAATTATACAGTTCATTATTGAATGGCAACCATACCTAAGTGAGCCAGGATTAAGCGAGCTACAACCAGCTTTGATTAAAATTACTCCGTTAGGGCCTATTCGTACCGAGGTGGAAGCGGCGAAGCGATCACTTTCAGTGTCAAAGAATTTTAAACTTTATTTATATTGGTACTTGAAAGACCAGTATCGCTTAACGGCCGTACGGCCTTGTCAATAGTCCGGTCAATTTAGACCAAAAAATGAGAGTGAAGTTACATAAAGTCCCAACAAGCTGAATTTCAGTGAAATTGTTCAAAATATAATTATAAACAATGTCTAGAAGTTCCTCATCATTCCCCTGTAAGGAAAAAATTTAATTCAAGGTCAAAGGTAAAAAAAATGAGTTTTTCGCGATTTTCAGCAAAACGGTAAGTTTTATCATAAAAGTACCTCAGACAAAAATTGTAGATCATAAAATTATCTATAAAAAATGTATCAATACTTTTTTTCTTACAAGCCATCGTTTCTGAGATATAACGATTCAAAAAGTTATAAAAGTTATAAAAAGATAAAACTTACCGTTTTGCTGAAAATCGCGAAAAACTCATTTTTTTTACCTTTGACCTTGAATTAATTTTTTTCCTTACAGGGGAATGATGGGGAACTTCTAGACATTGTTTATAATTACGTTTTGAACAACTTCACAGAAATTCAGCTTGTTGGGACTTTATGTAACTTCGAATGTCTAAATTGACCGGACTACAAGTGGACTATTCTGTATGAATAGGGCCTTAGCCGATATGTATGACGTCATATTTTTTTTAGAATTATTTTATTAGTTTTTACTTTTATGTTTGCCTAAATATACGCATGAAGTAACAAATATAAAAATATTTAGTACATACCTACATAAGTAATTATTTCATTATTTATTCGTTAAGTAATATTTATAATATATTTGGCATTTAGGTCAATTCGCTCACTTATTGCAAGATCGTCAGCAAAAAATATTAATGTTACAGGAGGCCAATTTTTAACTTTCAATTAAATATATTTCACTTTACAATTAGATATTTTGAAACTAAAAATAGAAAAAAATAAAGTTTTAAAAACTATAACCCGACTATGACATAGAATTAAATTAAATAGCCGTGGTCACATGCCATTTTTGATCTGATCACCTTTAGGAGCCGTGCGATTACGGCTTTTCTGTATATCACTACGTAATGGTTGGTAAAAAACATCGTACAAAAATAATATTTTATTTCATACTTTTTAGATCACAATTTTATGTCGGTAGTCGGATTATATTTTTATCTATGTTTAGTTTTAAAATAGTTTCTTGTCGTGTCGTACCTACAAAAACTAACTTGAGCCACTCAACGGAGGTACAGCACTATTAGCTAACACAAACATTCCAAAAAGGTTTAAACTGTTTGTGGTTTTTTTTTTGGGAAATATATCAAATTCAAAGTTTAAATTGGCCTCCTGTAAAATTGGTATTTTTTTTAGTTATGACGATCTTGCAATAAGCGAGCTAAATATAATAATTTGGAATATTAGTAATTTATTTACGTGACTTCTCAGGATATAATTGTACGTTGCATGATTTAGATTTTTGTATACAACTTTACTTACATTTCAAACCAAAGTATGTAGAACTTCTTTTCTCTGTTCTAAGTCCCTACCTACTATTAGAATAGTTTTCGATATGTACTTAGCTCTAATTGATAAAGCGCTCGTCGGCGTTTAGCCATCGAATGGTTATATAGGTACCTACATATTAGTTACAGATGTAACATTCCATTTGGTGATTTGTGACACGCGAAACTATTTTAATATTGGTCATGTCAGTACGATGTATTAACGTGACCAGGCACCTATAAAAAAATAACCACCCTGAAAGAAAAAACATGGGTAAAAGATATCCATTATCCACATATCTGAAAATATGCATTATGATTATGGCATGTTTCAACAAAACTATCTAAATTACTGACAAGTCTTTATCTTCATCTCGCATCAAATACTGGTGTTTCTAGCATTTAATACGCCACGGTAGCTTAAGTTTACCATCTAGCAATTTGTCGCATAATTTTACGTATTGCGTTTATGATTATATACCTGTTTGTTTCTGTTAGTTTACGTTCAAGTCACAGAATATAGTCTATGGTAGGCTACTTAAATTCAGAAAATATTTAACCAAAAAATGGTTGTCTGTAAAGTCGGTTTACGGATGATAATTTTACGTGATAACGTCATAAGAAAACAATGATGACATATCGCCATTCGCGTTGCTTAGCAACCAATCAATAACGCTAGTTCCAATTGGATCGCATGTCATGTCGCTGCAATCGCCATTCGCTGTTGCTTAGCAACCAATCAATAACGTGACTTTGTTTTAGACACTTTTCGTGAGTGCAGCCGGTCATCGATTTATTTTTAAGACGTTATCACGTCAAAAATATCAAAGTCTATTATCATTTTAATTTTAATTCTACGTGAATGAAATTAAGCGGATTACAGCTAATTTTAACATATAGACCGGCTACATATAATCGCATGAAGTCGTCGCTTTGTTTACAGCATGGCCGCATGAACGAGGCGCGTAGCCGACCCCTTGCCTAACACTAATAACGCTATATTATTGTTGTATGCGTCCACTAATTTATTTATATGTAGCTATTACATGCATGCATGCCAATTAGCGTTTTATTTTACCTACCTATCTTTTAAGATGTTTGCTGTAGTTTTAAGGTGGTTTAGTTGCTGTTTTTTATTATTATTTTAAGGCTTACAATCTCCTACTTACATTACCTGCCTACAATCTCAATGGCATAAATATTTCGTTGAAAATAAGTCATGAAAATGTTGTAAGAATAGAAAATTGCACCTATAATCTACGAAGGAACTTTTATGGTGAGGCAACACAATTACATTTCCGAACGTTCAAAAGTTTTTACACTTTAATTTTTTAAATCTACTTTAAAGTGCTCAATTTTGGTGCTGGATTCAAAAAATACCTTTTACAATACAAAGAGGTTTTATTACTTCTTTTACCTTCGCGGTAATGGTTCTACACTGTGTAACATGTTCACATTACAAACTTGGGAAACGGTTACACTTGCATTGTTTGTGTTTATTAATGAAATATTCCCATATTGTGCTGTTACTTAATATGGATATATTTCCCTCATGTACATACGCAACACGGATTTGTGTTAGAACACACTTAAAATCTTTCTTTAGAATTGCCAACGTAGAAATTCACAAACTTAAAAATAATGTTCAATATTGCCAATATACAATAATACAAAACCTTAAAAATGAAACAGTACCTACATTTTTCTACTTTTATAAAATAATACAAAAATACTTTTTCAATACAATTGTTTTTAAAATAATAATTAAAATGTATGCCAAATCCGTTGCGCGCGTGTACCGCTTGGCGTTGACTGTGTCTAACGTACGTTGGGGGGGGCAGAGCCGGCGGGCGGCGGCAACATCCCCGACGAGCAGCGCGCGCTGCACTCGCTGCAGCAGAAGGCCATGGAGTCCTTCGTCAGGAGGAACAGCTATGGTGACATCTGTAAGTATTGTAAAGGGAATTGCAGACTTCGGCTACTTTTGAAGAGATCGCTTACAACTACATCTTCTTAATTAACTGCTTATGACAAACTAAAAGTATCTACAGCGTATAAAACAATCAAACAACAAAGCGTATAAAACGGATCTTGACGATAATAGAAGTAACTTAAAACGTCGCACAGCACAGCTAATTTTAGTTTACGTTGAGTCATCAAGTATAAGATATCCACATGTTTTCCATGCTTCGTAGTCCTTTGTCATCCGTGGATAAAAAGTGAAAGTCCGGCGAACTTTAGTCCTAGAATCTAGGATTGAAGTTCCCCGGAGTTTAGTCCACGGGATATTTTTGTTTCTAGGATCTAAGATCATGGGAAACAAAAATATCCGAAGAATGTCAGAAATGCGCACCCGAGAACTTGCCACAAACATAACGCCTGAAACATATGCGGATATTTATATTAATAATGCACGGAATATTTCATAATTTTTATCGGGTTTGCCTATGTCTTCACTTATTCGGAGGACTGTTTTGTATGCGACACTTGATTCCTTACTTTGTCCTTTCTCAATGTAGTTGTAAACGATCATCAAAAACCTTTGACTCTGCACATACCTTTAATTGACAAAGTGACATTTTGACTTGTTTTCTTTGTCTGCCATATTGTGAGCTAAAATGCCAATCAAATTTATACTGCTGTATTGGTAGCTACTTGTCTGTTGTAACATCTTGTATTCATTTATTTGTCTAAGACTAGGAGTCTCTCAAATGTAAGTAAATCATCCTCAATCCTCCGTCAAGTAAGTCAGAGTCGCCAGGTGCTAATATTTAAGAGTTAATTCCAGGTGTTATTGCGAAAAATATCCTGGGTACGCAAATGGACGTAGATCTTTTTTTTTTATCTATTAAGAAAAAAAAACGCCATAACATTAACATAAGTAATAGATTTGATACATTCGTTTTTGACAAAATAGCATAACCACAGTTACAAAAAGCAACTGAGCGGAAAGGTATAGTAATTATTAATTACTTATTTTACTTACATAAGAGTTAAATTTCACAGGAGATTAATATAATACTACTTAACATATACATGTTTGCATGTAATTGTCACACATTTAACGTCTACACCAGTGTTTATCATTAAATAATATAATTACCAAACATTTATTTAACTAGGTACCTACGGTTATATATTCTGCATATTTAAAACGTTTTGGATTCAAGGGGTTTGGGCATACAAACCCCTTTTGAAACGGCTTAACGACGGTTTTATTTTTAAAGTCCTTTTACACCTGAAATTAATCTCCCCCTCTTATTCCAGTCGCCGTTATTATAGCGAGGCGTAGATCCAAAAGGGGAGCAATAGGGTCAATTCCCCCCCTCCATCCCAAACTCCACTTAAAGACCTTTTTTCGGGGAAATTTTGTCACTACCGGCGTGTTTTGATAGGGATTGATTAGAATGGGGATTGACCAAAATTATTGACCTCTTTGTTTTATTTTATATTTTGAAAATATAGACCAATATAAGAAACTAATTTGAAGGATTTTGTTATTTTTACTGTGGTTATGTTTTTATTAATTTTTAAAGTTTTGATTGTTTTTACTTGCGATGACGTCATCACTGGCATACAAACTGTAGACCTTTGCCTCAAATGACAATCGAAAAACATAAAACACTGTCAAATTCAATGTCTGTCATCAGTGTCAATTTGACGTCAATCAATCTGTGATACTTTTGTCAAAGCTGACTCACGAAATCTTCCGAATTGAATAGGTGGCTCTAAGTAGCCAGCCAAGTGGAAGCAAATAGATGCTGATGTAAGTTGTTGTAGTAACAAAATGATAACATAATTAATACAACCTTAAAGACTGTGCAGCTTCTGCAGTTATGTTTAAGAACAAAGAAATGTTATTTATATCATAATAAAAACATACTGATATGTATTCATTGAAGAGGCAGCACAGATGGAGTGTTAGTATAACAAATTTTAGGAGGATACAAAGTGCCTGAAACCAGTGCCATCAAATGTGGAAAGAGATTAGAAAGCAAAGTTCTCCAAGCAATCCAAGATAAATTAAATATCAAAATAGAAAAATCCAGATTTATAGGTACTTATAAATGGTATTTTGGGAGCATCACCTGATGGAGTTGGTGAGGATTTTGTGGTAGAGGTGAAGTGCCCAGCAACAGAAGAAGCCATCCCATCATATTATAAAATAATGAAATAAATTAAAAATTTAAAACCCAAATTATGTGTCAAATGATGGCTTGCAAGAAAAATAAAGAATTGTTCTATGTGGCAGATCCTTCATTTGAAACAACGAACATTCATGTTATTTTGATGGACTTTAATGAGGTCTTCATTAAAATTATATACTCCAAATATCCAATACACAAATAAAATTACTAGTGCTAAAAAGTAATAAAATACATTGATATTTAAAGAACTTTTTATTATTTCCCATTGTTAATTTATCAGCTCACAAACTATCATAACAATTTAATCCAAGTAGGGTACATACTCTCTTACATGTTTGATTACTCTTTCAACATGGACTCTAAGCTTGCTATTACTTTAGTCTGAAATACTTTAGAAGTAGTTGGCTTTGTGCCTGTATATACACTTGGTGGTCTCAAATATAAAATACTGTGTGAACTTAACAAAGATTATATTTCTTTGAACCCTCTGTCAGCTAAACTAACAGTATTTATTTAAAACACTTATTAAATAACTTTTTTGAACAATGACTTTATCGGAAATTTTTCCTTCATAGCCTATTGAAATAAACCTTACAAAATCAGTGCAACCTATTAATTACTTCACAGCATTACAATTTTTGGACTACAACCATAGCCATAAATATTGTTTGGGTAATCCCAAATACTTCTTGCTTTTGTTTAGCACCATATCTAACAAAGTTTCTAGTTTTACTTGTATTACACACTGTAGATTCCTCATTTCTGAGGTACAACCAAATGTAGCTACTCAAGATGTATCTTGAGAGTTGAGAGGATAGTATCTTAACGGTAGGGACACTTGTAGGAGGTTTCCTAATTTTAAGTATGTGCGCTTATCTACCATCTTAATTTTGCTCTGAGTTGCAACATTCATCTGAAAAGTAATCAATAGGTTTAGTTATTTAGTGACAATAAATTATCCTTCTCTAAAATACCTCTCCCGGTCTTCATTACAGTATTATTGTCGATAAGATGAGGTTACTTAGTTTTAGATATAATGTAAATTTAAGTTGAAAGAGAAATTAAACTTATAGAGATATACCTTTTTAGGAAGAATTTTACACTTCCTAAAAATCATAATTATTTTCTTTTTAAAGACTTGCTGGTTGTAATAGCAATTTGTTTAATTCTGATAAATCTTCAGTTATTTCTTCAGCAATATTGCGAAGTAATGCTGAATGTTTCAGTTTGGGTTTCTGATTCATTAACTTGCACTGGTAGTAGTTCGTCAAATCCTCTCTAGGCTGTAATATAATACAATAAGTATCAAGTGTTAGTAAATTAGATCTTAACCAAAAAAATATATGATGAACTATTCGAAAAGTGAACGTAACAATAATGAAAGAATATTACCTTCAAATGGTCTTCGCAACAATATATTGTGTACCTATACATTGCAATACTCCGTGTTTACTTCACGACACCACTTTTCTCGCAAATCTTCTCGAGTACGAACAAAAAGTTCGTTTGGGGCGTTTTTAGTATCGTTCTTTCTTACAGTTAGGTTTAGGTTCTTACAAAGCAATTTCTATATTCCATGATATGTATGTAATGTTTTAAAAAGTTAAAGAACAAATACAAATCAAATGTCTGTTGAAGCTTGAGGTTATGTTTAATGTTATTGTTTACGAAAATTAGGGATGCGGATCTCAGATCGATAAATCAAAGAATTGATTTCCGAGTAAATAAAATCGATTTTACATCGTCATTTAGTATTATATAAATCCTGCGAATCAATGTTTTACCATAGTAAATTGAGTATCGTTTTTTCTGTATCTATAATAATCTAATGAACCATTAAATCATTTACACAATAACTGGATAAGACATACATTTTTCAGATTTAGATTTGAATCGATTTAAAAACAATGGTTGTTCGGAAAGAATGGCATCCCTATTGCAAATGACAAAATTTGACAACTGTTTTTTTTTTTAGTTTCTGTTAGGCCAAGGTATCACTAATATACTGCCAATGATGACGTCATGTAAAGGTTAAATGAAGGTCATTCATATTTTATCTAAAATATCAATGATTTATGATTATTTTCCATTTTTAAGTCATATGTAGTGATCAATAAGGCTATTCCTCCAAATGGTTTTTAAATCACAACTTTTTAAAAAATATTAACAATCCCCATTGCCCTCCTTCGGCGGCGGTGGCTGGTGTACCGATGTTGAAAAACCCTCCTTCATGTGCCACTTAGCAGCTGGGTCACACGTTGCCCCCCCCCCCCCCCCTCAACAAAGTTTTGGATTATAGACGCCTATTAAAATTATACTAACTATATATGTTATTATATTTAGGTGAGCGAAAGGACCCTCTGAACGCGTTACAAGTAAAGAATGGCGGGTCGAAGCGAAACGCGCTGCTCAAGTGGTGTCAGCAGAAAACTATGGGATACAACAATATAGATATTACTAATTTTAGGTAAGTTATATAACAACTTTTTAGTTCCCGACGTTTCACACCGTAATCACACACACAGACACCGCTTAATCTGACACGGAATCTAGTAATGCCTCTCAAATAAAGTGGTCTGCAATTAGGCGCGAATTCAGAATTGGCCAAATTTATGACGATAATGATTTAAATCCCTGACTTCTGACTGTCGATATTTTGTGCTCATACTCTGTAAAAAAACTATTATATTAATATTAATCCCTATCTATTCCCAGTTCATCATGGAACGACGGCCTGGCTCTATGCGCGTTGCTGCACTCGTACTTGGGCGACGGTCGCGTCCCGTACTCCACGCTGTCCCCTCACGACAAACGCACAAACTTCTCCGTGGCGTTCGCCGCCGCTGAATCTGTTGGCATACCTACTACATTGGTCAGTATACTTCTTACGATATATTTAAATCTGATAGTTTTGTGAAGATGGATGGAATTCTAAAAAAAAACTTATCTTTCTTCCCCAAGGATAAAATAAGATTATAAGGTTACTATTGTAATTTGCCTGAAGAACTTCCGGCGGTAACCGTTAGCAATGTTAGTTACCTACAGTAGGATCAACGTAACTTGACCGGATTGAAGTTAAGTTTTTATCACTTTCGCGCATGTCATAGAGATGCGACTCTAAAGTTACTTACGAAAACGATTAATTATGTTTAATCGATTAAAAATACTAACAAAGTTTTAATTCAACAATATAAAAATACTATTTATATGATTACATAAAAGTTTAAATTTAGAACAGTTACAGTAAATACTAAAGAAACTTTGAAAAACAATTTCTTTACGAAAATAAAAACATGAGTTAGTAATACTAATTATGACAATGTAATGCGTAATCGCATCTCTAATTCTCTTGGTTTAGTTACCGCCCCCGCCCCCCGCGTCCTGTCACCATTTACTTCCAAAAAATGCATCTGCGCAACCACTTGTCGCCTACTTCAGTCCGGCCTAGTTACGTTGATCCAGCTGTAGGCCTAATACTATCAGTTGACATTTTTCTTTCCCATATTTTACACCGCAACAATTGTTTTTTTTAGCGGTCATCTATCTTTTAATGTCTTTGGTCTTGTCTAAAGCAAGGTTCTAATATGCATAAGTAATTACCCAATAATTTCCATTACAGAACATCCAAGACATGATCCAACAAGAACGTCCTGACTGGCAACAAGTGATGGCATACGTCACCAGCGTATACAAACACTTCGAAACATAGTGCTCGAACATCGACCTTATTGCCAGGGTATTAAGAACTATTTTCCCAACGGGTAATCAATATTACCATGATTTTTTTGAAACATAGTGATCTAATATCGACCTTATTGCGAGGTAATTAAGAACTATTTTCCCAACGGGTAATCAATATTACCAGAATTTTTAGAGCCGTTGTTTTAGTTAGAAAGAGACAAAGCGATGTCTCCTCCTTTTCTTCAACTACGTCGTCAGCTCGCATCACATTAGGGTAATTAAAAATAGTATAGTGTACCAAAATATCGAATAAGATCAAATTGTATGATTATGAATCAGTTACATAAGTCACCTAACAACATCAATATATCAAAGATTTTAAATTAATAGAATAAACAACATACAGGCAGGCGTATACCCCCTGGGGGAGAGGGGGATTTCTCACCCCCTCCCCCCCTCCTTTGCAAATGTTAAGAGGCTTACGTATCTCGCCGTTTAATGAAACGAATGATTAAATTATTTTCTAAAACTTACTATGGACTATCCATAGTAGGTTCGTATGCAATGGGTAGTTGGCTGTCAAGTCAATTCAGTATCTTTTATGTAACTTCAAATGTAGAAATATCTATGAAATATATCATTTGGACGTCACAAGTTCCTGTCGTCAAATAATTTGCTTTAAGTATACGTTTTGATGATTATATAAATTGTAAAACATACTAAATTATGAACGAATATGTATTTCCAAAGCATTTTAACAAGTAATATTGCCTTATTTGTGCAAAATTATTGATTGTTTTTGAAGTCAACTACCCAATTTGCAACCTATTATATGATATTACTCGTGATTTAGAATGATTCCGAACAAAATATGCCTCGCTTTCACTCATACATATTATTCACCACTTCGCCAGTAATTAATCAAACAATATTCTATCTCTTTCCAACACGTATAGTTTTAAACTTGCTAAAGAGAAACACAATGATAGGTAACTTCTAAACTAGTATATACGATTGTAAATAACCAAATCACTGTATTGTAATATTTAAAAATTATATTTTCTATTTTACTTGCTTCTAAATATGCCTTTGAATGAAACGATGCAATTAGATACCAACCTAATCTTCTAGATATTATATCTATGTGTATTTTAGACGCGGATCCAGGATATTAATAAGGGGGAGGTGGGGGGGTAGGATGTTGCATTTGACGAAACAATATGTTGTTTATATAAATGCACCCTCATTGCCCCACAATGAAGACAGAATTATAATAAAGACTCGAGAATTTTGAAATTGGACAAAATAAAGGTTTTTATCAACCACCCCCTCCCCCTGGTTCCGCACCTGTTTATACTACATTTTATATTAAAAAGGTATTTATACGATATTATGAACAAATAGGTTGTAACTACATTCCTAAAAATAAGCTTGATATTTTTTTATGCTGGCAAGCTTTTAGGGAATTTCGGGAACAAAGACAATATTTAGGCCTTTTTGAGCAGATGAGAATAGAATGTTCGTTATATAAATTTGAATAGAAAATGAGGGAAAAAAGAGTGATAATAATGCCTTGTCTTGGCCTTAGGTGTGAAGTGCCGTCTTTCCATAAACGAAGACTGATACGTTAGATTGTTAGTTGGATAACATCGCGAATAGAATACGATAACGACCACATTACAGACCAAAAATACATTTTTCACATAGTTTGACTTACGTCACATTAATACAAAAAAATACATTTTTGAAAGATAGAAAAATTTGAAGTCCCAGGAATCGAACCCGAGATTTCCGTATGCAAAACCGGGGCTGAAATCGAACCATCTGACCGGGACTCTGTTACTAAACCTCAAATTCTTCTATCCTTCAAGGACGAAATGCCAATAAAAATTACTTTAATTACGTCATATTTAGTAGGTACAGTCAGCAATAGAAGACTCATATCATTTAAACATTTTCAAATAATTTCAAGTAAAATTGTTGATGGATATTTTAAAGTGTAAAAGGTCAACGTTTGGGGTACCTATCTTATTCATTTTAAAGCTTACATTCTAAAATACTATACTACTGTACTGTATGTATATATCTTGCTAAACCATGATAACTAAATTATAACACAACATGTTAATAAATATGGTAGCCAAACACCAGTTTAATGCACAAGTAGGCGTAGGATCTCTTAATAAAATGTGGTCGTACGTACCATATAGCTTTTTCTGAATTAAATAGTAGCTAGAATGTTAGTAGTAATGTCAATTTACATTTCTAACTCTGTCACTTATCCAATTTACACGTTATTATCATATTACTTGCTATTTAAAGCTGAAATCTTTTTGAACTAAGATAAACGTAATTTTGAAATATTAACGCAATATAAAACTGTAACCTATATTTAATATTAAATACACATTGCTCTATAAAATAATAAGTATAGTACCTACACGTTAAATAATCTTGAGCTAAACTTTTTGAATAGCGAAAATTGGTTAAGATATTTGAAATTTTTGGACTACACATCTACAATGCACTATGTGCCATGATTTATAAACCAACAATAATAATAAAAGTTATATAAAGTGTTTCAATAGCATTTACATCTAAAAAAATGTGATTTAAAAACCTCCAAAATTTGTAAACAATTACATTTCTCAAGATATTTGGCACCGACATGGCATTTACGACAGCTTATAATTTCAGTAAGAAGTATTTAAGAATAAAGGGATCATAGCTAGGCTTCGACCAAGATATACGATTATAAAAATGAGGTATACCTTAACGCTTAGTGTAAAAGTGCATTTTTGTGGAATTGAGATGCGTAATAATGTAATAAATACTTATATAAAATAATCAATTCAATTTGTATACCATGTACTCACTATGTTATAAAATTATGGCGCCAAAAATATATTTATTATAGCAAGAACTTCCAATAATCACTATGTAATTTATGGCAATACTGTAAAACTTTTTAGTTGGTGGCAATACTGTTAACCTTTTTGATTATTCAGCACATTTTTACCAGTGGCATGTATTTATTTTATACTTTAACGACACAGACCCGATCTTAAACATTTCTCGACCCCAGATTGAGAGAGTCAAGCTAGGAAAATGATGGCAGCTCAGTTTGCCGCCATTTTCAAACCTCCATGGGTTAATTTCAACTTCAAACTAATAGGTATTTTTTTCAACCAATGAACCAATATGTAATAATAATAATAATATGTTTTACCTTATATATCAGTTTTGAGAATAATAGCTACCTACATTTGTGTGGTAAAATCTCATAGTTGAGATTATTCAGTTTTTCTTGAGTAACTATGCGATTTGATATTGTATTTATTGTTACTTTAACTAGTCCAAATATTGTAGACAGTTATATCTCCTTTGGACTACAGATTATAAATTGCACTTTTTGTAACGATAAAGAATATATATTTTTATATGAGTAAAATTATTTGATTGTGTGAAAACATGTTGGCTGAATGTTTTGTGTACCAGTGACTTTAAAAAGTGATTTTGTGTTAAAATCGTAAATCAACGGAATAATCGAATTTGAAATCAAATTACATGCAAGGCTGTTTTTAACTCATTTGATTTCAATTATCGATGGATATTAGTTTTATTATGATACTTTGTAAACTCATCCCATATTATAGGGCTCGAGCATTTTTGATAGGTAATAAACGTATCTTAGAGTATTTTTCGACTAGAGAAGGCACAGACAGATTACCAATTACTAGGCGTAAAAATATTTTCTCTTATCATTGCTTAAACTGTCATAAAGTTTTTTTTAAATGATACCAGACGCGTTATTACTATAAAGTGTTAGACAGCTTAAACAAAAAAAAATGAATTCAATGAATTCTTTTGTTAACTCGTTCTACAAATACAAACGTTTGGACTTTACGGTTTATATATTCAAAATATAGTCATAAATAGAAGTCGCTTAACACAAATGTCATCAGAATATTAAAAACTTTCAAGTTACTTACATTTTAAAATAAAAGCTAAGCGACTGAGTTGCTGACCGTACGTTGTATTTAGTCGTCGAATTTCTCGTCGGTAATATGCTCTAAGAAACATTTATAATATTTTTGCGTAATTGCAAAGCATGTATTTAAAATATTTTGTGATATGATTATATTAATGTATTGTAGAATATAATGTCTCGTGTTATTGTGTGTTTATATTATGGGATGAAGTAATTTAGATATAATTTAAGTAGCACTCGTTGTGTTACGTTTCCGACTTGGTTGTTGATGCTTAGTAGTTTAATTATTATTATTATTAAATATTTTGAGATAATTGTATTTTTGTAAATATAGCTTTTTAAATAAAGTTCCTGATTTATTATATTTATGCTCTTTTATTTTTCCTCTGGCAACTCTGAAACACTTATTATTTTCGTTACAAAACTATCTAAGAAATCCACCAGTTAGTAAAACGACAAATAAGTAATAATTTAAATTTATTAACAATTTTAAATACAAACCATACTATTTACCAAATTAAAAATTAATATCAAATATATTTACAATATTATATACTTTTAAAAACCTATTTAAAATAGCACCTCTTTAGAAAGTCATCCACCTAATCCAGATATTTTAAAATCGGTAGGCCGATGTTCTGAAGTTCATTTATCACAACAAATAAGTTAAATATGATATCTATCACAATAATCAGTACTTATTTCTACTTATATATTTGTACTTTAAACTTAACGACCTAAGTATACAGATATATTTATAATAGTTTCACAGATCAGCATTTAGTCTTAAACTTAGTTTTCCTAACCTACAAATTTGGTTGTATCTACCATTCAAGAACGCCAGGAATGTATTTTTCAATGAGCTTCTCATAATAGGGCCACAGAGCTTCGATGTCGGGGATGCCAGCGCTCTTCGTGTATAAGTCATATTGGCTGTGGGAAATAAGCGAACATTAGTCGAATCCGCACGTTTTACTAATTTATTTAAACTATAATGGAAGGAACTAACCAGCAACAAAAGTCGCATAACACATTTCTAGCCAACGCACGACAATTTCACTTGCTCTTGGCTTCTTTACATTACACCAAATAACTTCGTTATATAATTTTTGAAAAAACCCTTTTAACCCTTCACCTCCTACCACCTACTTTTGTCACACAACCATTTGCTACACATCTGAGAGACTCCAGAGTTAAATGGATGTTTCTTTGTCAGGTTGAGCCTAAATCTCACAATAGACAGTGATTTTACTCCTAGTCTGTAGGTGGTTAAGGTCATAAGTCTAAAAACAAGTAGTAGGTTATTATGTGTATTTATTAAATATTTTTAAAACTGTACAAAGTTATTTAGTTATTTAGCCACGAGTGGGAGGTTATTAGTATATTAAAAATCATCATATATTACTATCTGTCCCGCACAACTACGTAAGCGTCAATTTTCCCCGTTTTTGCAACATTTTTCATTGCTGCTCCGCTCCTATTGGTCGTAGCGTGATGTTATATAGCCTTCCTCGATAAATGGGCAATCCAACAAAAAAATAATTTCTCAAATCGGACCAGTAGTTCCTGAGATTAGCGCGTTTAAACAAACAAACAAACTCTTCCGCTTTATAATATTAGTATAGATTTATATATACACTAGCTGTCCCGCGCAACTTCGTATGCGTAAATTTTCCCCGTTTTTGCAACATTTCTCGTCGCTGCTCCACTCCTATTAGTCGTAGCGCGATGTTATATAGACTATAGCCTTCCTCGATAAATGGGCTATCCAACAAAAAAATATTTTTTCAAATCGGACTAGTAGTTTCTGAGATTAGCGCGTTTAAACAAACAATCAAACAAACAAACTCTTCCGCTTTATAATATTAGTATCTATACTAATAACGACTAATAGGAGCGGAGTAGCGACGAGAATTGTTGCAAAAACGGGGAAAATTTACGCATACGATGTTGCGCGGGACAGCTAGTAGATTTATATATACATCTATAAAGTGTCTTTAGTTAATATTTTTGTAGGTATGTGTATGGGCACAAAAGGTTTATGAAATACTAAGTACTTTTAAAATGTACTTACTTGAAGTCCAGTACATGCATTTTAATATCTTCATCTCCTTCCCTGAGTAGATGTTCGTAGTCACCGCCGGCGTGCCACGGGTAAAACGAGTGGAATCTGCAAACATAAACACGGTTAGTAATTCCCATAAAATACCATCGGAATTCATAATCGTTTGCTATGTTTTCTCTCTCAGCTAGAACTCGCAAAAGAAATGATATATACCTAATACCTAAGGCATCGGTCTCGCAATGGTGAGGTCGCGGGTTCTAATCCTACCAATTATACTATCGACGTGAACCCACTCCTAACACAAGCCTTTAATCTTAGCTGGAGAGGGTTTAACAAGATTGCTAGTAATGTGGGACTCAATCCCATATTGCTAGTTATCTTAGTTGTATTTAAATGATGGTCTATCTCTCGTAGAAAGGCCGTCCAAAATATTTGTAGAAGTAGGCATTCGTAGCATGAATCAATACTTTTGTAGCAATATTATAAATATGAAAGTTTACTTCAATTCAACAACGCCACAACGGCTGAAAATGAGATAAATTATAAGTACAACCTGAGATAAATTATAAGTAGTCGAGCATCGCGGCCGATCGCGAGCCGCTCGCGGCTTACGACAAGCGGCTGACGCTCGCGGCCGATGCGACAATATTCACAGTGCGCGCGCAGGCCTACGACAGTCGTCGGCCGCGCGCGTCTGTCACTTACCTCAGCCGCTTGTCGTAAGCCGCGAGCGGCTCGCGATCGGTCGCGATGCACGGAAATGAACCTTTAAATAACACATAGGTTTATTAACCCGGAAGAATGTACAGTACCCGTGACCCACGGGCCGTGGGATACTTTTTTTAATTTTTGGCGCGACCGTAGTCTCTAGCAACAGTTAGTAGGTATTAGGTAAATATGATTGTCTTATTTCGTACCTGATCATGTATAGGCCGTGTTTAGGGAACTTGGATTTATTGTGAACAAGCACCCTGTATAAGTATTCGTCGTGGCCCCACGACATCATCAGGTTCTCCAGACCACACTTCGGTTTGTACATGCCGCATGCTGTGCTGAAAGGTTAATTAAACACGCTAGAGTAAACGCTTAGGTTACAACATTTAATTACGCCATTATCACTGCATAATAAAATAATGTTAGCCAAAACAAAAACAAATCAATCAGTAGGTAATTACGAGCCATGCCTGCACTCTCAACTAGCAACGACCTACATACGACGGAGCTGCAGACTCGGCGCCTCGTGTCGTCCCCGATCACGCCACGCCGAGATGACATAGATTCTAGATCTTACATACCACGGAGTTGCTGACTCGGCGCCTCGTGTCGTTGCCGAACACACCACGCCGAGATGACATAGATTCTAGATCTTTTAGCATAGGGCACTTCGGTACCACCATCGCCCGAGTCTAGACATACCTTTTAAATAATTGTAATTTCTAATATCGAAATTAATTAAATCTAGTATTACTTATACTCTGGTTTCTTTTATCTCCCGGCTGGCGTACTTACCCATAATTGGCGCAGTCGGTACTTCTTCGGGACAAATTCGCGGCGCGTATATTCCTAGAAATCGGATTTGGCTTGACTTCGCATAGTCGCCACCCGCGTTCGCTCCGAAGACAAGAATCTATCAACCTACGAATCTACACCGGCCGAGGGCGTATTCGAAAATCAATACGAGAACCAGACATGCAGATTTTTTATATGTAAGTACTTTGAAAGTTTTTCTTAGTGTTGCTTCCTTGTCCCTCCTTCAAAATTTTCCACCTACGGAAAACCGGAGAGACACCTGTCTCGAACCGGCAGGAACTTAGAAATAGGGATTTAGACAAACATAGACACTTAGATTTTAGTGATTTAGAGTTAGACGTATTCTTCAGTGAACAAAAAATGTCATTCACCGTAGATGAAATTTATAAGGCTGTTAGAGCGGTGCCAGAATTTGACGGCAACCCTAACGTCTTAACTAGATTTATTGCAATATGTGAGACCTTGATAGAGGCTTACATAAAAGATGACCCAAATTTTAGGTTAACTAATATTTGCTTAATTAATAGTATTTTAAATAAAATTACTGGCCCAGCCGCCGCGACGATAAACTCGAACGGCATTCCTAGTAGTTGGGCAGAGATACGTAAATTACTCGTAAATAATTTTGCCGATCAGAGGGATGAAACTGCCCTCTATAACGATATTGCTATGTCATTCCAAGGTAACAGCACACCGCAGGAATTTTACGACAGATGCCAGAACCTTTTTAGCATGGTAATGACGTATGTTACGTTACACGATAACGTGGCTACCACCGTACAAGCTAAACGCGAGTTGTATAAAAAATTAACATTAAAATCTTATATAAGAGGTCTAAGAGAACCTTTGGGCTCTCGTATTAGATGTATGAGACCCGATTCAATAGAAAAGGCTCTGGAATTTGTCAACGACGAACAAAATGTAATTTACCTACAGCGAAGAGGTGACCCAGTAAACGATAGGCACACCGCATACAGCGCGAATTACACGCCGCAATTAAATGGTGCAAAGTTTGCAGGTGAGGTTGCATCTACTTCACTTAGAGGTAATTTACCATATTTAGGTTCGAACGGGCATACGCCCACGCATATACATATCCCCCCGCAAACCTCGCAGTGGAAACCCGCGTTCAGGTTTGACCAGAAACAAGCTCACCAGCAGGGGCACTCGCAACCGCAGCTTGCCCCAGTTTCTGGGCCTAGCCGTACCCAACAGATGTTTCGCGCACCGCCACCGAACTATAACCCGCGTAGTAAGGTATTTAAGATACCACCTAGGAATGATCAACCATTCTCCTCAGGGCATAAGCCAATGAGCGGTGTCAGTCACTTTGTACCCAAATCCCTTCCACCGACAATGACAGGACATGATTGGCAAAGATCAGGGAACCCGCCATCTAACAATTATTTTAAATCGCGACAGGTAAACTTCAACGTGACAGCTGACCCTAATGACTCATATTACTATTGTGACTACGATAACGAGCACGGGGCCGAATGCACTGCGTATGACGTTAACTATACCGACCATTATAATGACTATAATTGCAATGAAGGCCAGCAGGAGTTTACTTATGAGACCGAAAACGATGACTCAAATTTTCGCGAGGCTATCCCGAATACCGAACCAAAATAGAATTAAATTTACAATCAAAAAGGGAACTTCGTTATGTACAGATAGCTAACCCTCCATTAAAATTACTTGTCGATACTGGGGCAAATCAATCCTTTATAAGCCCCGAAGCCGTCGAGAATTATTTTTCACATATACCTTTGAACTTTGACCCCTTCGAAGTAACTAATTCTCGTATGAGTAGTATACATAATTATTCTATTACGTTACAGAACTTTCCAGAGTTTTACAAAAGCAAATTAATTAAACTATTCATCTATAGATTCCATAATGATTTCGATGGGCTATTAGGGTTGGATATCTTGAATAATTGTCAAATAGATCTTAAGCATAACCTTTTAATTACGGAAAATGCTAGTATACCCATGCTACCTTACACTTGTAGAAACTTAAACTCTCAAGAAACAATACCCGCGCGCTCTAGTAAACTAGTAAAAATACAGATGTATAACTATGACGGCGACGTATACGTAACCGAACAGATCTTGTGCAATTGCATCGTGCACGAATGTATTACAAACGTTAGCGACGAAATAGCCATATTAGAGTTAGAGAACCCAACCGACACCGATATAATTATCCCGAACGAACGCTTAAACCATCCTTTCGAAGCGTATGCATTCAATACCGAGTGCAATAGCACTGAACAAGATCCTCAACGCGTAAGCCGAGTGTTGTCGCGCTTACGTACCGGTCATTTAAACGCCGAAGAAAAAACTAATTTAGAAACTTTATGCAGTCGTTATGCAGACATATTTTATTTAGATGACGAACCTCTTAGTTTTACTAATAAAATAAAACACCGCATTAGAACTATAGACGAAATACCGATTTATACCAAAAGTTATCGTTACCCCTTTGTGCACCGGAAAGAAGTTAAGGAACAAATCGCTAAAATGCTACGTCAAGGCATCATAAGACCCTCAGACTCCGCATGGAGCTCCCCTATATGGGTAGTGCCGAAGAAAATCGACGCGACTGGGGAACAAAAATGGAGACTCGTTGTGGACTACCGAAAATTAAATGACAAGACTATTAATGACAAATATCCTATCCCTAACATTACTGACGTCCTTGACAAGCTAGGAAGGTGTCAATACTTCACGACCTTGGACCTATTTTCGGGCTTCTACCAAATACAGACACATCCAGACGATATTTCTAAAACAGCGTTCTCTGTAGAGCACGGGCACTACGAATTCTTGCGTATGCCGATGGGACTCAAAAATTCCCCATCAACGTTTCAAAGGGTGATGGACGAGGTACTCCGCGGACTCCAAAACGAGATCTGCCTGGTATATCTCGACGATATTGTCGTATTCGGGACCAGTCTTCAAGAAATGATGGTAAATCTAGAGAAAGTATTTAATAGATTGCGTGACTCCAACTTTAAAATACAGTTGGACAAGTCTGAATTTTTGAGGTTGGAAACACCATATTTAGGTCATATCATTAGTGGGGAAGGTATAAAACCTAACCCCGATAAAGTTTTAGCTATTCAAAAATATCCACTTCCAAAGACCCCCAAAGAAATTAAACAATTTCTAGGACTCATGGGATATTATCGTAAATTCATACCCGACTTTGCTCGTATTACAAAACCTATGACGAAATGCTTAAAAAAATCAAAGAAAATAGTTTTAGATTCCGACTACATCGAATGTTTTGAAAAATGTAAATCCCTACTGACTAACGACCCCATACTACAATACCCTGACTTCTCAAAAGACTTTATACTGACGACGGATGCATCAAACGTCGCAATTGGTGCAGTCCTATCTCAAGGGACTGTAGGAGCGGACAAACCTATCTGCTACGCATCTAGGACTCTAAATGATAGTGAAGTTAATTACAGTACTATAGAGAAGGAGCTTTTGGCTATAGTATGGGCAACTCAATACTTCAGGCCCTATCTTTTCGGTCGTAAGTTCAAAATAATTACCGATCATCAACCACTTCAGTGGATAATGAACGTCAAGGAACCTAATTCAAGACTGACTAGGTGGCGCCTTAAACTTAGTGAATACGACTATACAATAGTATATAAAAAAGGCAAATCTAATACCAACGCAGACGCTCTATCACGAATTCAAATTAATAATCAGGAAACAGAGTCCTTGATAGTTCATCACACTGAAAAACCTTCATCTATATCGGACTCTACTACAGCTACCGCCCACACAAGTAATGAAAACCCCATCCTTGAGGTTCCCATAACCGAAGAACCCTTGAATAAATTTCACAAACAGATAAGTTTTACTATAGTAGGCGATATTAAAAGACGTCCAATCACTACAAGACCTTTTGACACGCATACGCACACCTCTATACAAGTGTCCGAATCGAACCTCGAGCAGGATGTAGTCAATGCAATTAAAGAACATGTCAATCCAAAAATTAGAACCGGCCTTAAAATTACACCACCACTAGGAATGTACTCTATAGTCCCTATTATACAGAATAATTTTAAAAATTCAAGCATGAACCTATCCCTTACTAAACACGAATTAGAGAATGTAAAAGAGTATTTAAGGCAGCAAGGAATTATTAGAAATTATCACGAGGGTAAAACTAATCATCGCGGCATAACCGAATGTTACCTAGCACTATCTCGCGTTTATTTTTGGCCTAAAATGAAAGAAGAGATAACTAAATATATTAATGCTTGCGCTATATGCGGACAATCGAAGTATGACCGTAACCCGATTAGGCCCCAATTGAATATCGTCCCGCCAGCAACTAAACCCTTAGAAAGAGTACACCTAGATATTTTTACGGTACAGAATGAAAAATATTTAACATTCATGGACGTTTTTTCCAAGTACGGGCAAGCTTACCACTTGAGAGATGGAACAGCCCTAAGTGTTTTACAAGCTGTAATAACTTATTGTACCCACCACGGATTGCCTCTAACTATTGTCACAGATAACGGGACAGAGTTTACGAACCAACTCTTTGCTGAGTTCGTAAGACTTCACGGAATAATACACCATAAAACGTTAGCACACTCACCAAATGATAATGGAATAATTGAAAGATATCATTCAACATTGTTAGAGCATTTGCGCATACTACAATTACAACACAAAACTGAAACTATCGCTAATCTAATTCCCTATGCGTTATTAGCATATAACAGCTCAATACATAGCTTTACAAAATGTAGGCCCCATGATATAATTCGAGGTCATTTTGACCCACGCGATCCCCTAAATATAAACGTATCAGAGCACTTCATGCAACAATATATATTAAATCACCGGGAGCGAATGAAAATAGCATATAATCTAATTAATGAATCGTCGTTAGAAAATCGTACCAGCCTAATAGAAAATTGTAATAAGTCTCGTGAACCGGAAGTAAACTATGAACTAAATCAACAAGTTTTTGTTACTAACCCCCAAGCGAGTCGGCAAAAGACCGCAGCTCGTTATACGGAGGATATCGTACTAGCCAACCTACCAATACACATCTATACATCAAAAAAGAAAGGTCCCATTGCCAAAAATCGTCTGAAGCGTGTTCCTAAATCATCAAAATTGTTACAGATTACTGCTAACAACGACCGCCCACCTGACAATGACGCTCGAGATAAGACTTGATTACTTGGGTGACGGCCCCGGGTTGCTTCCCTTTGACCTTGGTCCAACTAAATTTATAACCCATTACCATCCATTTTTACATTACCTAAACCTGACTGACATCGAAAGTAGACTTAGTGCAGTAGAATCGCAACTAAACTTATTTGAGGCTAAACTGGATAGCGAAAAATTTCCATTGTATGAAGCTCAAATTAATTATATTTCTAATAAATTGGTAAAGATTCACGAGCAGATAGACAGTCTGGAATCACATCGCACCAAAAGAAGTCTCTTCGATGGCTTGGGTACAGTAATAAAAGAAATCACTGGAAATTTGGACTACAAAGACGCTCAAAAATATAATTCCGCCATTAAAATATTAGAAAATAATGAAAATACACTTTCTTCCGAACTAAAACAACATATAAGTCTCAATAAGGAATGGATGACACAAAACGATGTACTACTGTCGCAAATAACCGATAACCAACAAAAAATCAATAGTACTTTGGAGTCTGTCATCCACAGTAAAACTTATGACCAAAACTTATTAAAGTTTGTTAGGTTTAATCAACTTTTAACTATAATAAGCGAAAATGTGCAAGATTTAACGTCAGCATTAGTTAGAATAGAGGATAGTTTAGCTTTTATCCGTGCTTCCAGCACACATCATAGTATGATTAAATATGATATTTTAAAAGGTATGGTCAACCAATTAAAATCTTTATATAATGAAGAGCAGGTACTAAATATAGATTTAAGGGAATACTATAGAATTATAAAGCCAAGTTACTTCTACGCAGATAACAGAATAGTTTTTGTCTTTAAAGTCCCGGTCATTTCTCCTGGCACATCCAAATTGTATAAATTAGCAATCGTCCCTAATAAGTATTCTCAAAGTCCTATTCCACCATATCCTTATATAGCAACCGATGGGAAAGCATTCATGTACATAGAGGCTGAATGCCCGAAGTTCAATGAATTTCACATCTGTGAGGAAACTATCAACAATCGACCGAGAGAACAACGAGACTGCATGCAGAGCCTGATTGTGGACCAAGTCATCGACAAGACCTGTTCACCAACTAGGATAACCCTGAGCAAACAAGCCCTAGAACAACTGGACGACCAACATTATACTGTAGTGTTCCCGAAACCGGCAAAAGTAGAGCTACAATGTGACCGGCACGAGTATGTAATTCTCAATGGAAGCTATTTGGCAACTATACCAAAAACATGTCACCTTAGAACGGAGGAACTTACAATCGTCAACACGAATGACGTAGTAAAAGGACAGCCGCTCAAGATAACTGAAATACCCTACGCAACCTACGGCGACAACCAGTCTATAGCAATCCCGCACTTCAAGTTGAACACCATCAATCTGAAAAATCTGCACAGTATCGAGGATAAGATACTACTCCAGCATCCAATAGAGTTGCAACCTGTCGAGCAAACAGAAACATTGTACCATACGACCATACCTTTCTATGGAATATTAGTCGGTGCAGTCATACTCGTAACCGTCGTCGCAATCCGTCGCCATGTACTACGCACTAAGGTAGTAACAGTGCAATCACCACCCGAGGAGGTACTACGCACTAACGTAGTAACAGTGCAACCATCACCTGAAGATGCCAGATACTCTACACCAACGGCACTCAAACCAGAGAAGGATCCGGCAGCAACATTCTCGCTCAAAGTTCTCAAATAGTTGCTGTTCTAAGAGGGGAGGAATTACGAGCCATGCCTGCACTCTCAACTAGCAACGACCTACATACGACGGAGCTGCAGACTCGGCGCCTCGTGTCGTCCCCGATCACGCCACGCCGAGATGACATAGATTCTAGATCTTACATACCACGGAGTTGCTGACTCGGCGCCTCGTGTCGTTGCCGAACACACCACGCCGAGATGACATAGATTCTAGATCTTTTAGCATAGGGCACTTCGGTACCACCATCGCCCGAGTCTAGACATACCTTTTAAATAATTGTAATTTCTAATATCGAAATTAATTAAATCTAGTATTACTTATACTCTGGTTTCTTTTATCTCCCGGCTGGCGTACTTACCCATAATTAGGTTCACGATTTGTTTTTTTATTAAATACCTACATAATAATATTGACAATGGATTCGCGCAAGTGTCTTTCGCTACTAGTATAGTATTATATTATCTGTGTTTTCGCGCAAATTTAGGTACCAAGTCCAAAAAATAATAGTAAAACTGATCATATATCAATACAAGCAGCATCCAGTGGTCCACAGCTTTATCTGGATAATTGTTTGGGTTCATTGGCGGCTATCTTTACAATAAAATCATAACCTGGCAAGGTTGTGACCACCTGGCTAAAGACCCTCAACTATGAAGACACAGAAAACCTCTTACGCGTACCTACATAGAACCATAACACAAATTTGCATAATACACACTCGCACGCCCACGCAAACACACACACGCAAATTACGTTAACTGGAGCCGGAGGTTGCAGAGAAAGTCTATACATCTTAAATAAATTTAATTATAAATTAAATTAAACTAAAATCTAAAACTAGTGATAAATGGTCGATGTATGTACCAAGAATGAATCGTTCTTTATTAAAATCTAAAACTACAACTATGGAAAGACGGTTGCGAAATCGAAGTGGCGAGATGTGGAAATCACGTAGCGCTGACTCGACGCCTCGTGCCGGTCCGCAACTGCACTGCTTCGATAAATGGTGTCAACGGTCCGCCTCTTACACCAAAGCGTAGATAAATGGTGTCGACGGTCCGTCTATAACACCGACGCGTAACACCTCCCCCCGAAGAACAGCAACTATTTGTCAAGCGGAGTGGCAAATATTGCTGCCAGACCACTGGTGTTCATCTTACTTCTTCTGGTCGGATGTTCCGTCTGGGTTCAATAAGTGTATAGTTGGCCCCTCTGCAGTATCGATGTCTGGATACGCCTCTGGCTTCAGCTTCCGAAGATCCGGATATTCGTTGAAGGTGCTTGGAAACCACCCGGGTGACTCGCGAACGCGGATATCGATTTGAGATATTCCTAATTATCGCGAACCGGCCCGCGAATATCCTACCGACTGCGCCAATTACGTTAACTGGAGCCGGAGGTTGCAGAGAAAGTCTATACATCTTAAATAAATTTAATTATAAATTAAATTAAACTAAAATCTAAAACTAGTGATAAATGGTCGATGTATGTACCAAGAATGAATCGTTCTTTATTAAAATCTAAAACTACAACTATGGAAAGACGGTTGCGAAATCGAAGTGGCGAGATGTGGAAATCACGTAGCGCTGACTCGACGCCTCGTGCCGGTCCGCAACTGCACTGCTTCGATAAATGGTGTCAACGGTCCGCCTCTTACACCAAAGCGTAGATAAATGGTGTCGACGGTCCGTCTATAACACCGACGCGTAACACGCACATAAACAAACACGCACACACACACACACACACACATCTCTTATTCTAAGCAGCCACTCGCCACCGATACTTTTTGATTATATACGAATCTACTATCCAGAGTCCGAAGAGGCTGGTAATCTGTATTACAGGTCTCCTAGTAGCTAGTACAGATACCAGTCTCTCACACAGTATAAATTAGCTCTAAGAATTATATATATACAAAAAAAAACTGATATATAAATCATGTAAATATAATGTGTGAGAGAACAAAATAAAACTATTTGTATTGTCTAACACTTAAAGAGGTTATTGTACATTATTATTATTTGGAAAACGAAACAGATGTAGGCCCATTTAACCATTATCAAATTTTAAAAGGGGTAACTGGTCTCCAGCCGGTCCTGAGAGCCGTACGATTAACTAACCCATATTGGGTCTAACAAACATCAAAGATTTAGTGTTGTATCCTTACTTGTATTTAGGGTTATAAGAGTCAGGGTTATCCTTGAAGCTGTCGTCTCCGTACACGATGGACTTGCCCCACTTGCAGCCCACCGGGAAGGTGTCTCCTACCACGCACCACTGGGGCTCGCCGTAGAATGCCATCACCTGATAACAAAGTTTAGGGTAAGTTGGCGCACAACTCATACTCTTCTTGGAACAATTTTATCGTTATCATAGTTCTACGTATGCCAAAAATGCCGAATGTATAATTGCGTTAGGCACAATTCCCGTAGAAACGCTAGGTTTAGATTGAAATTGATTTTCATCCCTGACGCCAACAGGGAAGTTTAATATATTTTATAAAAACATAGATTGATCTACCGCAGGAATCAAGGAAATGTCTAAATCCTACCTAGCAAGATTAAAATAGTAGGTAAGTATACCTACACTAAGCCTGTAAAACTGTAGTTTTACAGTCTCAGAAAACACCTAATTAATTATCGTGTCTCGTGTATCGTGATAAAATCGCTACTCGTTTTCCCGCCTTTGTTAGTGGGACAGGTGCCTATCAGTCTACTTATCTCAATTTATTTTTTAAATAAAATGTAACCGTCTATGACTTCTTACCTTGCCAAGGTCATGCATAAGTCCAATCAGATGATACCAGTCATCATCAGGATGGTCCGCGCGGATCCTCTCGGCGGTCTGGAAGGCGTGCACGATGTTGGGCAGGTCTGTGTCTGGGTCGGACTCATCCACCAAATCGTTCAACTTGATTAGAGCGTCTTTAACGGTCATTTTGAAGTGATTGAATTTTAACCAATCGGCCATGCGCCCTGTAACAAATTCGTATTGCAGAAGTGCGCATTTTCGATAAAGATGCAGGTGGAAAATTAATCTTACACTTATATCTAATTGTGGCTTCGTATTGTCAAAGGAAACTTGAAAAATCGAACATGGTAAATCATACCTACTTACCACGATGGGACATATTGAGTATATTTTAAAAACCTACCTAAATTAAGACAAAAACAATGAAATTAAGATCATATAAATAATTTAAGATGGTGATAATTCAGCAATTATTAAACTATCTTTATTAAATGATGTAATAAATGTATATATATATATATATATATATACAAATATATGATTCATCGTGTTAACTATTATGATTTTTTTGATCAGGTAGAATAATGCACGATTTTTTTTAACAATAACAATAAATAGAAAATTTAACAGTTAATAATCGTATGTTTACAAGGTTCATAAAGGCTTTTGTTACTAGGTACTAGCTCGTGCTGCAGAAAGAGAATATTTCAAATGAGTTGGTTGGATGAAAAACACTGAAAGAAGGAAGGGAAGACATAAATCTCGATCGATATTCCTTACCTTTGACAAAGTCCACGCTCTGGTTAGTATGCATGTCATAGTAAGTCTTTCGCACGCGCTCCTTTATGGGATCCTTGTCATCGACACTGTAGTCTCTGAAGGCGTCCACTGGCTTCCCATCGTAGACCTTCTCAGGCCTCAGCATGAGAGAAGGGTCCATAATGGAAACGGGAGAATCCTGGAGGAGTTTCATGGTGTAAGAGTGGTGTAATCCAACTGCGCACTAACCCAAGGAACTAGTGTTGATATTAAGAACACGTGGAGTCTATTCTGGGTGATCTGAACTAAGTGGTGGTCCGTTTGAGCGATCACAAAGGATGTAATGACCGTCTTCCCGCACAATTCAGTCTTATTTGATTTATTAAGCGGTTTGCTCACAGTTGTTTTTTTTTTAATCTTTATAGGCAATTTTTTTTTTCTGGTTTGCAAATTAATAATTTTGACACGTTAAATGTTGATTACGAAGTTTTATTTTTCACGACTGCATCGTGACCGGTGTGGCTTTGATAATGGTAAGTCCCTACTGTGAATTGCAATATTCTATGATTGTTAGCAGTCTGCAATTAGGTAGGTACCTACTATAGTCATTAGAAGGTATATCTAGTTTTTTATAAGGAAACTCGTCGCTTTTATTGGCATTGAAACTATTCTTACTATACAACGCAATATCTTCTGTTCTGTGTCCTTCAATAAAGGTTTACTGTTTTGAAATAATTTTAACAGTTGATAACATTTATTACTATAGTATTTTTAAATGCGTTTCTTGCCAATTATTTTATCAATACAATCATTGTATTAATTAATAACATAATTTTCACACTCTTTTAACGCATTAAATCGCCTTTTTTTCCTAACATTACTTAGTAGACATCCAAATTAATATTATAAATGTAAAAGTAACACTGTCTGTCCGTTTGCATTTTCACGCTTACAACGCTGAACCGATTTAGATGAAATTTTGTATGGAGTTTAAATCCCGGTAAAGGACAGAATTTTTATCGCAATAACCGACATCCAAATCTAATTTTAAATAAAAAAAGGCAAATTCTTCGCCGAATTACAGCATCTCAGTGAAACAAAAGGGCCTATATGAAGGTTGAATATAGGTCCTATGAATGAGATCACCGGACTCATATGCCTCGCTTTTATAAGGTACAATCCGGTACCCAATTGCTTACAATCAGGCATTCTGATGCTTGTTTACGGTGGTAATTTTTTTGCTTAATTATAAAATATATCATGAATATGCACCATACTTTAGGGGCTCCCATTCAAATGGTTCAGATAAAGGCAAGGTCCCTGTCACGATAAATTGTTTTGGGTGACGTCTCCGAATAAATTGGCAAACTATTTTGATCCTATTCATCGTCTCGTGAATATCCAACCGTGACCTTAAGCATCTAGTGTCGCGTGACACAGTTCTATCAGATAACAGTACTTAGGTATAACAGCGTCATTGTTAAGTCGGCTTGCAAAGACGTTTGGTAAAAATAGGTAATGCCAATGACTGCTATTTAATCAATCCCTTAAGGTTCATTTCCGTGCACCGCAGCCGATCGCGAGTCGCGCGCGGCTTACGACAAGCGACTGACGCGCGCGGCCGATGCGACAAAACTCAGAGTATGAGAATGTACGGCGCCGTTTCCGAGGTCTGCGACAGACGCGCGCGGCCGACGACTGTCGTAGGCTGCGCGCGCACTCTGACTATTGTCGCATCGGCCGCGCGCGTCAGTCGCTTGTAGTAAGCCGCGCGCAACTCGCGATCGGCCGCGATGCACGGAAATGAACCTTTACGCTACCCCACAACGTAAACGTTAAACGTTTTGTGATACCATTTACTGAGTATCACACTTTCAGGTTCGGGCTTTGATTTTTATTGTATTTTAAAGTATCATATAACATTAATAATTTGTTCTAATAATATGTCCTAAAAATTCTTGGATACACGCAGGTTTACCCATTGAAGTTTGTCGACTAAATTCAAAGTCATCCTGTAGTAATATATGTATATGTCTAGATGTTTTATCTATGTATATAAGAAATATTATTTTATAAACATTTAAAAAAAATGGTGCTCATAGCTTTATACAACTGTCTTAAAAATTATTACAGTTCGCGCCACCTAAGTTTGCATTCGTGAAGTTATTGTGGGTAGTTCCGCGCAGGGACGTCGTTTCCCGCCCGTCTCTTTCATCCCCTCCGATACCTAAACTTGAGTTGTGCGCAGTTTACGCGCGAACATCAGACAGGCAAACTTAGGTGGCGCGAACTGTACTTGAAAGGAAAATTTGCTTTTTGCTAGTATAAATCTATATAAATGATTTTCTGTTCGTTACTCTCGCAAAATCTCGAAAACAGATCAAAATTCAGTTACTTAATAGATACTTTTTTGTTTTAGTTCCCTCAATAAGTAGTTATATGATTTAGAAAAAAATAAGATTAGAGAATCAGAGAGACAGACGAAAAATTTAAAGCTTGCTAGTTTTGTATGGGAATTGACATGAAAATTGAGGGTAGCTGCGTTATTAGCACGTTGTCCCTAACAATCAGAGGTAGGTAGGGTAGACATTCATTTATTTGTTGGAAACAAGTAATTTAAAAAACAACACAAATAAAATTAGGGTAGGTTATTTCGCGATCGTATTTTTATGTCAAAGATAAGTGATGAACTTAAGATTTAGTTTAAAACAATATGGGTACCTACTTATAATAAATGAATATTACCTACTTTCAAGACAAAGTCCTACAAGTTTATAGAATTTTAAACAAATCCATTTCTTTTAATTACCAAAACGAGGTGTACTCACCGGTTTAGTCTTCATGTTGAGGCGCTATTGACTGTGGAGTGTTCACCACTATAATGTGTTCAGCAATCTTCGTGCAGATCTTATATGGTAATTGATAACGCCACGGTCAAGTCAACAGTTACGGGTCATCTATCTATATCACTGACGTACTTATAGAAATACTATTATGTTTATTTTTTTATATTATACGTCACGTGTTGCGTTTCATTATTTACTACTAATACCTACCTACATTTAAAAAAATAGCCACAGACATTTATGAATTTTTAGCAACGCTTGTTAACCCTTTGTTATGAGTAGGTGTAATCTACTTATCGTGTGCTAGGTTGTTTAATTTATTTAATTCGTCGAATCAGGTATTTGTTTTTGTTTTGTTTTTGAAAGACGATTCCCACAGAAGGGGAACGGGCCTTGTGTCGCGCAGGCCTTTACAAACATACAAGTCACGGACACAAAGTACACCCAGACTCGGAACAACAATTTGTGGATCACACAAAGTGGTGTCCCGTGTGGGAATCGACTCACGACCTCTTGCGTAGCAGTCGGACACTGCCACCGCGCCACAGAGGCAGTCAATTAGTATTCATTATTTCTAATTGATTTAATACAAACGGGTAAATCATACAGTTTTTTAATCTTTCAATGCTCTTAACATACCTACGTAAGTATTTTTAAGGACAAAATCATAGTCGAAAACTCGAAAAGTACTATCAACGGCCACAAAGTATACAATTTTTAAGTGATGTCCCATGTGAGAATCGAACCTTCGACCTCTTGTGCAGACGTTGTATGTACTCCCGCGGCGCCACCGATGATTTGCAATGCCATGAAATATTCATTATCGGGCTGTGTGTACGTTATTTATCTAAATATACTTAATACATCACCCACATATTAAAAATAGGAGATAGGTACCTATGGCTATAAGTATTTATGATAAACATTTGAAACACGTTTCACTGCAAGTGATTATGCTTAGTTTAATCGTTGTTAGATATTATTGTTTATTATAAACAATGATTTCTCTACATTAGACTTAAAACAGGGTCATGTAAGTAGGTGACGAGATCAAGCAAAACTTATTGTTTCTATATATACCTAATGTTTTAATGGTTCACGCCTTACGGCAAAGTTAAAATAAGGCTGACGATTAAATAATCCAAAACTGTTCTTTAAAAAACGTAAGGATTTTTTTGATAATTTTACCATAATGATCATATCCAGACTTTGGTTATAGGTATAGTTATTGTCTAGATGGTGCGTTCTCTCAGTTCGTCCATTGAAATGTAACATTTTTTGAGTTTAGCCGGCCAAAGTCTGACAACGCAATTTCATTTTTTTGGGTGTCAAGAAAAGGTCCCGCGGCCGCCATCTTGTAAAAGACGAACCTCTTTTTACAAGACAGCGACCGCGGGACCTGGCATGTCCTGTCTGTGGGGGTCATTCATTCATTTGAGCTATATCGTACAAACTATTCGTCACACAGAGCGCCTTCTTTTTTTTAGGATTCGGCTGAAAAAAGTACAAAGAAAACTATTTAGATAACATCTTTATTTAAGTATTTTATAGTGGCCTTTAATCACAATACTCTCGGTATTCCGTGGTTAAATTTGCATTATATTATAAGTATTTATATTTAAACAAACATTTAATGACATCTACTAAGTTTTTAAATATAGGTAAGCACACACATTTGTTATGTTATTTAATGACATTATTATTGCATTATTTACAATAATTATAATTTATTCTTAACAATTTTATTACGCTAAACTTCTGTCAATATTTCTTCTTTCTACTCACTTCTTTTTCAAAATTCGGAAATCTAATAAGTAGTTCCGAACTATTTAAGGTAGACAAACATTGTAAATGTTAGGAAACTTATATAAAACTACGCAAATGTGTTGGTAACATTCTAATAAAAATTCTGACCTAAACTAGAATAGTAAATAAGTACATAGGTATACCTAAGTACTACCTATATTAATAGTAGCATTTGTAGCAAGTAAGCAGTTGTTGTGGTTAGAACTCGCAGAGACCATCGAGGTTGTACTTCTCGATGAGACCCTCGTAGTACGGCCATAGAGCTTTGATATCGGGGACTGTCGTGCTCTTCGTGTACAAGTCGTATTTGCTGTGGACGAATTGAGGAATATAATATGATGTTGCAGGAGGCAAATAATAATATACCTAATGAAAATATGACTAGCACAAGCAATCAATATAAAAATTACTAGGATAGTTAGTTATCACGTTGGATCGTACTATCGTACTGAATGTAGCCACAGATTACTCTTGATTTTGTATCGTTGCGTAGCTGTAATTAAGTACCCATTTAGGTATACAGGGTTGATTTGTAATATACTATACTCCCGCTCGTGACTTCTTTACACGGCACATAATTTCGTAATAGTAGTTTTCAACTACCACCTACTTTTGTCACACAACCATCTACCACACGTCAGTAAGACCCCGAAGTAAAGTCGTTGTTTTTGTCAGTTTTAGGGCCTAAACCTCACAATACGATTTTGCTCCAGTAAAATAGTCTGTAGGTGGTTAAGGTCATAACTCCAAAAACAGGTAGTGAGTGTTTAAGGGTTACTATATCAAATGTTTATAAAAACTGACATTACAAAGTTATTTAGCGTAAAGAAGCCACGATGTGGAAGATTGCTAGTAATTTGGGATTGAGTCCCACATTACTAGGAATCTTGTTAACTCCTCCAACTAAGCTCAAAGGCTTATGTTAGGAGTGGGGTCATGTCGGTAGTATATAGGGTAAATTTAAAGATTTAATGTTTTTTACCTATCATATAATACTTACATATATTAATGAGGGCTTAGCGCCCTGATTCAGGGTGTAATTAGTGCCGGATTTTAAGCCGGGGCCCGCCTAGTTTAAATGGGCCAAATGGCATGTTAAAGTATTACAAACTGGTATGTTGAAGGGGGCGCCAACGCTTTCAAAGGACGCCCCTCTTGTCGCACGAGGTACTCACAATGGCGGTACTGGGTGAAACGAAATGCCCCCCCCCCCCCACCACCACATCGTAACCACATCTCCGAAGGTGAGGGGCACTATCATTAAGTCTTTGCTCCATCTCGAAATAATTCTATACTGAATGTAACACAGTCATAGGTAAGTAGGTGGTGCAGGAGATACGAGATTCCGAAGCTTCAACAGAATATAAATTTGTGGCAGTTTTCAATAGGTTAAAGTAATAGTGTTCTTGTAGGTACAACAATATGACATAGTGTTAAATACTCACTTGAACTCAAGCACCCATTTTAGAATTTCTTCATCCTTCTCGTTGGTGAGATGACGGTAGTCTCCGCCGGCGTGCCACGGGTACAGCGAGTGATATCTGTTAGTATACACCATTTTATTTAGATTCTATAGGTAATGAACATCTACAGAAGCTCGCGTTGGGTAGCCTGGTCAAGGGTCTGATGCAGAAGGCGGAGGAAGTTTATCTCTTTGAAGCTCTAACCACCAGTGTCTTGGTATCTGTACCCAATACCGGTGGGTTTACTATTTTTTTTATATAAGTATAATCAATATTTTTTATTTTTATTTAAATATTTTGACGTGACAACGTCTTATAATTCGATGGAGCCGGCTGAACGCACGAAAAAACATGACTCATGAGGCGTTACCTCGCTCTGAGGCGTTCCATTTAAGTGCAAGCGAGAGCGCGGAACGAGCGACAAAGAGGCACAATCGGCCTCCGCGTTCAGCAGCGGCATTTTCTTATGACGTTGTCACGTTCAACTATCGTCAGTAAACCGACTTTACAGACAACCGATTTTTTTTTAGGTAGGTAAACAGTGTTGCAAGGAACTTTTAGAACGTTTTTGTTTAGTACTATAATAATAGAATTTTAGTATTAAACAATTCCGTGTCCTTCCTAACACTTAATACCTGGGGATTCCTAGGATACTGCGGCGCCCGGTCCGGCGGGAGATCAGCCGAATAACGCACTTAAATAATAATTTGAACAAATAAATACCTACCTACCTACTTCGTCATCACACTAATATTATAAAGGCGAAAGTTTGTGAGTATGTGAGTGTGTATGTTTTTTACTTCTCCACATGCCTGGAGCGATTTAAATAAAATTTGGTATTGAGTTAGCTGATACCCTGGATTAACACATAGGCTGATAAACCGGGGGTAACACCGCGGAGCACTGCTAGTGGTCTATAATTATGTTCTTAAGTAATACGGTGGACTACCTAATGATAATTTCTAAGATAATCCTCTAAAATCTAAGATCCACCAATAGGTATTGTCGATTAAAGTTTTACCAACGTTCTCCCCGTAACTGTTAGGTTTTCAGAGCGTTATGAAAATTAAAACGGGTCAAATAAATATAATTATTAAAATTATTTATAGATCGGATGTCGGAATAATCTTCCGGCATCAACGACCATGTGGTCGTTGTCCGGCATACATGGTTATACCTGATCATGTAGAGTCCCTTCTCAGGGATGGTAGTCTTGTTGTGTTTGAGGAACTGATACATGTACTCGTCGTGACTCCATGAGATGAACAGATTGTCAAGTCCGCAGTGAGGCTTGTACATTCCGTACTTCGTGCTGAAAAAAAACATAGTTAGTTTAAGTCATTATAATAATAATATCTTAGGACAACTCACATAACGCCATCTGATCCCAAACTAGGCAGAGCCTGTACTGTGGCAACCAGACAAATGATAAACATACTTAAATATATTTCTAAATATACATAAACATATTATAGATAAATGGCACCCAGAGACAGAAATAAACCATCGTGCTCATCACACAAGGTTTTATCCTGGTTGGGGATCCAACCCACGACCTCTAGGTTAGCAATCAGGGTCACTAACCACTAGACCAGCAGGCCAGTTAGTCTGAGTTATTGTGCACTATACTATCACAATTCTCATAATATTATTTAATTGTAGGTATATTAACTGGAAATAACAGGTTAAAAGTAAAAAAACGATAACATATAGATACGAGACTGCTTGATGATTACATTTAAAATGAAGATGATATCCACTATTTATGTATAAAATGGGAAGGTAACCTTCATACAATGCTTGCTCGAGCAACGCTTACGTAGACATGACTCACGGCCAAGGAATCTCGGAACACCTTCCAAACAATGTGGTCTGAAGGGGTCTGTAAGTCCAGGTCCAATGTCAATGTGTGCATCATGGGCGTACCGTACCATGAGCGTAGGTACAATTGATTAAGCACTGGCCAAATATATGTTGGTGTAGGGCAGCTATACTCTAAGTGTGTTCCGCGGAACCCTAGGGTTCCGTGATACCTCTGTCGGGGTTCCGCAAGAATTTAGAAATAAAAAAATCAAAACACCTCTCTCTGGTCGCTCCGCGGCTGTGCGGACTCCGCGGCCGCGCGGAGACAAAACGCTATGAATGTTATTTATTTATTTATTTGTATTTGTATAAGCTTGTGTTACATTAGCTGGTACAATATCTTATAAGTTTGGTCTCAACAATTTTATACTTGTACAACGCGTTCGCTCTAAGTTTGCCGGTCTGTGGAATGCGCGTACCCTCCCCCACGTGACAACAAAACTTATAATGTGTCATAGTTTTACCCAAATATCTACCGTACACAATTTTTATTGTTACAATTAAATAAAAAATTTCGAACGTCATACACTCATACCTATCGCCAGCGGCAAACTTAAAACGAGCGGGTAGTATAGGTACTTGTAAGCGCTCAGTCTCTTTGATAAAAGCCGCCTCTGAATTAGACGCTATAGTTGTCAACAAGCGACTTTCGTCTCTAACTTCAAAGGATAAAGTCGATATTGTTTACAACGCTATTTTTAAATTTCTGTTTTTATTTTTGCTTTTTGTTTATCAAAGGTGCCGACTCGAGTATTTTCGAGAATATTTGAGATCGAGTCTAGGACTAAGTATAAAAGGGGCGATCGCGCGTTGGCGTCGTCAGTTGATGATTAGCGTTCGGAGCGATAAGTTACTACCTACTTACAAGCTCGCTAGCGAGAAACTAGTGTTCATTGTTTTACTGCCTGCTGTATTCTGTTGTCTCAGTTTTATACATTTCTTCCCTGTAGGTTCTAAATTTAGTCTCTTATACGCAGTAACGATTGTGCATTATTTAAACCCCACTATCCTGACTTGTAACATTATAAATAAAGAAGAATGGAACGTTGGCTTAAAGGTGTTAAACGTGTTCCAACAACATCTTCTAATGACGCTGAATGTTCAAAAGCAATGCGCGCGGAGAATTTAGCAATCACCGATCCAGAAGATGATGCCACGAGTGCCACGACGTCAAGCTCGACGGTTTCAAAGACGAAAAAAAGGAAGTATGATGAATCTTATATCAGTTTCGGATTTGTTGATTCCAACGGCTCACCTCTCTGCATGCTCTGTAGTAAACTGCTTCCTAATAGTTCCATGGCACCTGCCAAATTGCGTCGACATTTAGAAACCGTACACCCCGAGACTAAAGACAAGAATAAAGAATTTTTTGTTCGCAAAAAAGATCAGTTATTAGAAAGTCAAAAAAATATGATGCATGTAACACAAACTACCAACGAAAAGGCCACGGAGGCATCATATTTAGTTAGCTATCGCATTGCACAAGCAGGTGAAGCGCACACTATCGCTGAGAAATTAATAAAACCATGTGTATTAGACATAACAAAATGTATGCTTGATGAAAAATCTGCAAAGCATCTTTCTACTGTTCCGCTATCAAACGATACTGTTTCACGACGAATCCATGATCTGGCAAGCTACGTCAAACAAGAACTAGTTACACGTCTACAAAATACACGATTCGCTTTGCAAATGGACGAGTCGACTGATGTCGCTGGTTTGGCTATCCTGCTGGTTATTGTGAGATATCCATATAAAAGTTATTTTGAAGAAGACATGCTTATGTGTTCATCGCTGCTTACAAACACTACCGGGGAAGAAATTTTTAATAAAATAAATATATTTTTTGAAGAACATAATCTCAGTTGGAACAATTGCATTGACATTTGTACAGATGGGGCCAAGGCGATGACAGGTAAAACAGCAGGAGCAGTGTCACGAATGAAAAATAAAGCGCCTAATTGTAGTTCCAGTCATTGTATTCTGCATAGACAAGCACTTGCGATGAAGCAAATGCCGTCTAATCTAAAATTAGTTATGGATGAAGCGGTAAAAATAATTAATTTTATCAAATCACGACCACTACAATCCCGATTGTTCTCATTATTGTGTGAAGATTATGGCAGCAAACATAAAACACTGCTGCTCCATACAGAAGTGCGATGGCTGTCTCGGGGAAAAACTTTAACAAGGCTATTTGAACTTAGAGCCGAGTTACAAATGTTTCTTTCAGCAGATACTTCTTTTAATTTGAAGGACCGTTTGTATGATAAAACTTGGTTGTTCCGATTGTCTTTTATGGCGGATATCTTTCAAAAACTTAACGAATTAAATTTATCGTTGCAAGGTAAACAGACAACAGTGTTTCAGGCCTATAATAAAATAACTGCTTTTAAAAGAAAATTAGATTTTTGGATCATTTGCATTGGTAAGAAAGAAATAGAAAGTTTTACGTTACTCAGTGAGTTTGTTAGCGAAAACGACTCAGAAATGTTTGAAGATAATGTGTTTGAAGAATTGGTCCAATATCTCAGTTCGATGCGCGCATCTTTTGAAAAGTATTTTCCCGAAGAACACAATACAAAAATTAAAGTGAACTCCTGGATTCATAATCCTTTTTTACCCAACTTGGAAAAGCCTGAAAACATGTCAAATGAGATATATGAATCTCTTTTAGAAATGTCATCAGACACAAGTATGGAGTCATTGTTCAAAACGACGCCTCTTAATGATTTTTGGTGCAGAATCCAAGATGAATATGCAATGCTTGGCCAAATGGCTCTGGATATTCTTCTCCCGTTCCCAACTACATATTTGTGCGAAACAGGATTCTCTACCTACGCAGCCACGAAAACAAAATATCGCAATAGACTGGACGCCGAAGCTGATATGAGACTCCAACTTTCTTCCATCAAACCTGATATCAAGCAATTGATGAAAAATAAAAAACAGTTTCATACCTCCCACTAGTTAGATTTTTTCTTTTTTAATGTTTTCTATTATTGTCCTTACCAAGTGGTGAAGTAAATAATAATTAGTAACTGATACATTGTACTTTTATTATGCTGATTAATAAAGAATACACTAATAAAAATAATTGTTTTATTGTAGGGTTCCATCAAGTATTTTGCTTCCCAAAAGGGTTCCGTCATTTAAAAAGTTTGAGAACCACTGGTGTAGGGGATTTCCACCCCCAAACTCCACCCCCTGTAGGTACACCATAGACATAGAGACTGGACTGCGCCATAACTTCACAAAATTGACCACTCTCTAGAAAGCGACAACGCGACTGTGCGGCCAATCCCTGTCATAGGGATAATTATGTCATTGATTAAATTAGGTATGTGACATGTCATAAAGACAACTGCTGTAAAGTCCCTCCAACACAAAGGGAGGATCCTCTTTTATTGTATTTTTGTGAGGTGTTGTGCGCGGTTGTGCGGCGAGTGTGTGCTCCTAACCGAAATTACCTACTTACGTATACAAACTTTGTTGGACGGAACTAACAAAAATTTGCCTACGGTCATATGAGCGAGTGTGAGTGCTGCATGTACTTGGGGCGTTCCCTACTAGAGGAATTCTGAAAACGGATGCGCGAGATGCAAGACGGTGTTGTAGGAAGACGATGCCACTATGAGTGGGTTCTTGTGTGCGGTAGCGGAGTCAAAGAAATTCTGAGAACAGCGTTTCATGAATTGCCTAATTATAGGCAGACCGAGGTCTATGTGAAGGTTCTCAATCCTAACCATACCAGGGAGCTCCTGTTGCTTTACGCATGAAATGGTTCTGGAGAACCCGAAGTTTGCGTATCCTTCGGGGGGGGGGGGGGGATGTGTGCGAACAGGAGAGGCATACGTCATGTTGGGAACCCAACGGATAACGTTGGGAACTTGTATATATAGCCAGCATCTGTGAAAACTTCTATAACGCGATTCAGGATTTGACGTACTGTCATGTCTTAATTATTTTTGTTTATATAAATGTGTGTAACGCCACATACTCGATAAACATAAAGCTGTAAAAATAATGGCAAGTCAGTTTGCCGCCATTTTTACAACTCATTTGTGATGGTTGTCTAAACGCATAAATATTCGCTACTAGAGTCAAGAGGACTTGGTTGTTCAAAGCGCCCCCAAAATTGCAAGGTAAGGTACACTGTATATTTGGCTGGTGTTAGTCAATTATACCATCTAAAACTCTCCCACATTAAAAAATTGCGAAAACCCAGGCTCGAGTGAAATGATTTGGAGCATACCCCGTCGCACGAAGTAGGTAGGTACCTACCTACTTATGCGGCATCGATTAAAATGATTTGCATTTATTTGAAAGTAAAAAAACCGGACAAGTGGATGTCGGGCTACGCACAATGTAGAGTTCCATAGTGTGTGTCCCCCTGCCCCCTCATCCGAATAATGCGGCTAAAGAAGTGGGGTTTCCGAGTCTGGGTGTACTTTGTGTCCGTGACTTGTATGTTTGTAAAGTTCCCCCGCGATACAGGGCTTGTACAGCGGGAGTAGTCTTTTTCTAAAAAAAAAAAAAATTACAATTCGGACAAGCTGCAAGTTCGTGGCGTAAATTCAAGTTAGCTACTTGGGCTCCCTGTCTAGTAGGAATTAATTCCCTACAACGTAAGCCCAGAAAAAAAAATCCTGGGTACACCAATGGCTGTTTTAACAGACAGTTATGGGCAGATAAGTAATTGAGACCAGCCGTAAGTAGAATAAATCAGTATTCTGTCAATCAGAATCTTACTTGTACTTAGGGTTGTAAGTATCAGGGTTGTCTTTGAAGCTCTCAGGGCCGTACACGATGGATTCAGCCCACTGGCACCCCACAGGAAAGGTGTCTCCTACCACGCACCACTGTGGCTCATCGTAGAACGCCATGATCTGTTGATACCAAAAATATCGGGACTTAGGAAAAGAAAAAGTTATGTTTGGCCTTTTTTGACGCAGCTACTGACATATTTACATGATCTTGTGAACTTCATGAGGTAAATGCACAGTTCATGTGTGAAAATCTGAGCAGGCGAACATCGTTGCACAACAATACAATGCTTGCTCATTAAAAAGCACGATATTTATAGCGTGGCCGCAACCCCGCCCTTTTATTCATTTTAAATTGAAACACTTATTAAATATAATTAGGAGATAGTACCTACAACTAATAATACTCATGCCAAATTACAGATGCCTAGTAAGTACATACTAAGATCTCTAAGCTAAACTGCGCAGCGTCGATTAGAGACAGACGGACGGACGGATAAGGGATATATGAGTTTTTTGTTTACTACGGAACCCTAAAACGGTCTAAGTAGTAAATATATTTTGAAACGTGCACACTAGAAAGGTATCACGTGCAAAACAACTCCATAAATAATAATTATGAATGAATATAAGCATAAATAACAAGTAACACGCGGCCGGGCGCACCGCGCAGTACCGCGCCGATAACCCGACTTTACAACTCTGAACCGTTAATTGTTGATCCAGCTTATCAACGACCTCTACTGGAATTTTTATCCCTCCACACCATAACAAATACATGACTTACGAAAACAAATTACTTATACTAACATTACAATCAGGCGAATATTTTAAGTACTTATTTGGATTTATCATTGCCTGCAGCATAGTCTCCGTAGAAATACCGTGAATCGTGTGAAGCTAAAGTAGTGAGAATACGTACGATTGCTGAGCAAGAGTTTGTAGGTTCGATTCTCATACGTGTAGATCTTGTGTATATTTGTAAACACTGCAAGCCCACACACTACCAGGCTTTTAGAGTAGTGTGAGGGCAGGGAGAGTAATCATACGTACCTTGCCCAAATCATGCATAAGTCCAGTGAGATGGAACCAGTCATCATCAGGATGGTCCTCGCGGATCCTCTCGGCGGTCTGGAAGGCATGGACGATGTTGGGCAGGTCCGTGTCTGGGTCAGACTCGTCCACCAACTCGTTCAGTTTGATCAGAGCGTCCTTGATCGTCAATTTGCACGTGTTGAACTTCAGCCATTTTTCACGTTTTTCTGTAAGTGGAGGTACGTAAAGGATTGTTGATAAGTACCAGTAGATTTGTAAAAGGTGTTCATAAGTGGCTCCATACATCTAATCATCCTTTTGAGGTTTGTAATCAAAACTGACCTGTTACTATTTTCACACCTCCGCCAGAAAATGCCGAGCTAGTGCCTACCTACTTAATTCACAACACTTGCGCTTGCGACAAAAAGCTGATACCGCTATCGGGCAAGGGTTTAGATGAAACCTAAGAGGACATTAATCAGTCAGTGTCAAACTGATTTGTAGATTGCCTATCTACGAAAACGAATAAAATATATCTTTCATCGTGACCTGTCCTTTCCAAAACCGGAATTATTTCAGGTTTCCTAAATCGAATAAGTAAGATAAGATCCTAAAATTATTGTCAGTCATTTTATTTTGCACTGCACTTAGATATTGTACCTACCTAAACGGGTAAATATACATTTAAAACATTTACCTACATATATCTAAACTTTTATAACATGCCGCTGATTGTTACATAAGATTGACGATGAAGGTCAACGATGTTATAAAGAGGATTAGGTACTTGATTGTGAGATCTGGATAGTCCAGATCACATGGATTATGGTTAGATAAGATCAACTTTATCGCCACCAGTCGTTAGGATCAATTTAAAGATTAAAGTTGAAGAGCTAAATGTCAATTCGCTTATCTTGTGGTTGTGGCGTTAACTCGTTGTAACAGAATATCTCCTTAGTGCTTATTTACTAAGATAATAAAGATATATCGCTTGAAGTACTGGAAATCTTCCGTCTAAAGTATTATAACTAGAGATGGCAAAAATCCCGCTCTCTTCTCTTCAGATCTACATGGGCGGGTGACAGAACTTAGGATAGAAAGAGACGTCATGGGACCCCTTGAAGCCAAATAGGAAGGAAAATGTTTTAACAGTCTTTATATGAATTGACGTATGTACCTACCTAATGTGTGGAAGTAAATTATGGTTGGTGTTCAGGCAACCGTCAGGATATTTCATACAATTTAAGTAGGTTAAAATGTCTAACTGTACCTACATAGGTGTTCCCCTGGTAAATAACAACAGTTAGCCCTATCGGCTGATCGGTTCAGACTTTGACCTTGAAATGTATTCACTATCACAGTCAATGTTACAAATATTTGTTTACTGGGTGTTGTCTCCAGCTATATGGATGTCAGTTACAGTGATAAAAAGTATCCTTGTCACTTCCCAGAAAAGCCTGATCACTTTTAGCGTTGTGACTGCTCTAGGCCGAAGTATACGTTCTTAAGTTTCACGACTACCTATAGGTGAACGTTAAGACGCGTCATTAGGAACCATTGCAAGAGTGTTGAGCTACAGGCTCACGCCTATCTCAGACCTCCGGAGTCCTCTCACAATTACTATTTTTTTTAAACATTGTTAATGTGATAATTGTATAGATTGGTGATTGTGAGACGAAAATAAGGAAATTATTATTATTATTATTATTATGTTCTACCAATACGCCTTCCCTACTATGACGACGCCAACGAATTAGTACCTACAAATGATTTAACCCAAGTGTCGCAAAAAAAAAAGTTCGACCGGTCCCGTCCGTCCAATCCTAAATCTATTACTTACGCTTAACGAGATCCACGGTGACATTAGTGTGCATGTCATAGTATGTCTTGCGCACCCTCTGCTTGATAGGATCATTGTCATCGATGGAGTAATCTCTGAACGCGTCGATCGGCTTGTCGTTGAACGTCGGCTCCGGACGCAGCAGCTGCGATGGGTCTATCAGCGCTACTCCACCTTGGTTCTGAGTGATATAGAGAGAAAATTAGTTTTTTATTCTACTTCTAAGGTAATGAAGAAGAATACGGTCCGTCTCTTAGAAGTAAAGATCAGTTTGCCTTTTGTTTCTTTGTTTGTACGGATACTTGTATAGTATTATATTATCTGTGATACGGGGCAACAAAAATCGCACTCTGCATCTTAATTGGGCAATTGTGCGTTAAATACCTATCCTGTCAGCTCCGTCACTCCAGCCACCCAAGGCACTCCCAGAAGCTCAGCCATCCACTTAGTTTGCTGCACGCCTCCGGTAGAGATGATGTGGACGACAGGAACTGCGTCCGGTGTTCGGCCACACTGTTGCATTCCAAAGTTGCGTACCTGGGCGTTTCCTCAGTTTTCATGCAGAGCGGGCAGTCCATCAACCCGATGGTGTGTAGGTGCTTGTTTAAAGGACAGTGGCTCGTAAGGATACCGACAACCTTGCGTAACTTGCGAGTCTAAAGACCCTTCATGAGAATCTCGTCAAAGCTTCTGGAATCGCCTCTTGAGTTTGTCTGCAATCACTGCTATTTCTCTAAACGCTGTCTTTATTTATGTTTCGATGTGGCTAGCCCAAGATAGCTTGTTGTCTAGTAGGTATAATGCCCAGATATTTGACTTGCGTAGTTAGGAGGAGTTTGGTTTTAAAGAGTTTCGGTAATTAAAGCTCTGGTAGGTTCCTTTTATTCGTGAAGAGGACGAGTTACTGTCTTATTGGTGTTTACGGACAGCTTGTGTTCGTCGCACCACTCTTCCACTAGTTCAAAAGCTGAGCGTATCACTTTACATAGTATATTCTCGGCGGTGCCGTTTATAATTAGGTATTATTAAGTCATCTGTATAGCCAATAGTGGTGTAGCCTCTGCCGTTGAGTTTCCTTAGGAGGCAGAATGCCTTTGTTCACGGGTATTTTTTCCCAGAGGGCAAAACTGACAGAGGAGCGATTTCCATAAGGCGTGAAGGAATGGCACTTTTCCCGAACTGCGTCAACTGCGTGTAGGTAAATTGTTCATCATCTTCGATAATTCTACTGTCTCAGAAATTTGCCGGTGTGCTAAAAATCGCGCTCTCGGGCTGAGGGGCTTATTACCTACATCTTGTTATAACCTAAATACCAAGTTTATCAAAAGGGATTCTAAGTAACCATATTTTTCTGTTAGTCCCATTCCATCAATGGCGCAAATTACAACAAAGGCGGATATAAATTTGGGCGGGCTCAACGGCTGAACAATCCAGGATATGGATATAGTTACCTACTCCCGCAATACTTTGGGAGAATGGGTTTGAGACCCTTACCCCTCCCTGGATCCGCCACCGAACTTACCTTTATCAGTCAGGATGTGATGCAAATCCGGTTCACTATTCTACCTACGTGTTTAACTAATATCTACTCAAACAGGTATTTTCCATTTAATCAAAACAACAACTCCTTAAGATGTCAAAACGCAGATTTTTAAGGAGAGTTCTACAAATAACGGTCTATGACGTAACCAGTTTTTTTTCTCGTCAAATCACTTCTTTTTATGCCTGTTGTATTCCTTTTCTATGTGTGTGTCACGCAAAACTGAACCTTAACATCATAAACAGTTAAGATCAATGATAAAAAAAAATAACACAAAATTGTATCGGCACTTAACTGTGTGGCAGTATATATATCAGGTTTATTTACTAATTAGTCTTTATGATTTATTTGTTTAACTAGTAAATTAAACAATAGGTTTAATTTATATTAAAATTCTTCTTATTATAATAACACAATTGTACTAGGCACCCTATCTTTCTACTAGTTCTAATGAATTATAATAGTTTGCGTTGCCTACCTGTGCCATTTTGTCGGATCTTGTCACACCTAAACTCTTGTCTGAGGTATGAGGGATCAAGATGTTGTTTGAAGATTTTATAGTAATTCGCACATCTCTCGCTTGTACTATCTAATGGCAGGGCTTAGCCATCAGATAATGATAATGCTTAAAGAGACATTTTACACTCATTGAATACGTACTTACCTACACACGTTGTAATCTTGAATTTAGATCGTGAAAGATACTTAACAATGCCCTTACTCACTTTTTGTTTCACTATGGTACTGTACCTATAATAAATAAGTACCCAAATGCACCATCACAAACTCCCTCAAAGCATGAGGCTGGTCAAAGTCACCGCAAGATTCACAAACTCAAAGCGCTCACTATGAGTAATATCATATCAGGATTTTAACCAGAACCCTAACTTGGCACTACTCAACAAACACATAAAAATGGGTCTTAATGGTACCAGTGTTTGCAAGTTTTGCCAGAAGAACGAAGCACCTATAGGTAGATGCAGATCATATGCGGGTGCGAGGCAATTCGTCACACTAAAAGCCAGCATCTTGGAGGTAGGTACGATCGCACCAGAAGCCAAATCGCGCTGAAAATTGAAAGTGGTTCCTTACTCTTTTTTTCATTATTTTACATATATACTTTGTATACCCAAAGGATAAAACCTCATAAGACCTAAGACCTTAGCCTAAGCCAGCTCAATCTTAACCTAGTTCTTTAAATTAACTTCCATCTATCCATAACTGCCCTAGACATCACACTATCAAGTGTTTGAGACTAAACAGAAAGTGAAGTAGAGATGAAGTTCGTAGCCCCCGCTCGATGTTCGCATCCCCCTATTGCAACTTGCAGTGCTCGAATAGCCTTATAGTTATTTATTTATTTGCTAACGCAATAGTTTGATAAAAGTGTTAGCAGCTTATCTCAAAAACAAACTAAACCGTTTTCTTCATCTAATACCTTTATCTTAGTTGTAAAAATGTAGACACAAGCAGATCACATTGTGACTGACAACGAATTATGGCTAAAAAGTTGAACGCATTATTTTTGGTGATAGAAAAGAGACTCTATTTTTTTAGCCATAAGGTTGAAAATGTATTTTACTAAGACTTGGATGATAGATAAATCCAAGGGATGATAGATAAGGGATAATCCACTTTTGAAATATACGAGTATGTATTTTCTTTGGTTTTTACAAATATCGATAGAAGCACTATGATTCAGTGTTCCATATCACACGGTAGCTTCATACAGATAAATCGATTCAAAGTATTCTAAACATTTTATTGCAAATGTTAGTCATGAGTTACGTGTTTTTAATGCACGTTGCCTTTAAACAAATTTAAAAATATACGTATATACATACTCAAATATAAATCAATCTTAATCTATACTTATATATAAAGCTGAAGAGATTATTGTTTGTTTAAACGCAATCATCTCAGTAAAAATATTTTACTGTTAGCCCATTTATCGAGGTAGGCTATAAGCTATATAACATCACGTTACGACCAACAGGAGCAGAGCTGCAATAAAAAATGTTGCAAAAACGGGAAAATTTACGCATACGAAGTTGCACGGGTTAGCTAGTTATCTATAAGTAGGTACATTTTATCTGAAATTGCCTTTTTATGCCCCTTTCTTCAAGTTAAATGGTATATGACCGTATTCACAGTTTACTAATTCAAATATATGCTTACAAATAAAACAAAAGTTTGTAAGAAACTATATTTATTTAATAACTATTGATTTAAGTAGGTACAAATAAAATGTTATGTAAGGCCGAAACTACACATACAATTTAGTTAATACCTAGAAACATCACAGGTTCTCACCTGACAAAGGAGGAATAGTTCAACAGCTAAGAAACAAAAAAAAATGCTTAGTTTGTAAATCCACCTAATTTAAGATGTGCCTAGTTTGTGTAATTTAAAAACTGTTATAGAAACCAATCAATATAATACGGAAACTAGAATGCCTTTTCATAGTGGCGACTCTTATATAGGTATAAACGTTACATATTTTATAAATGCTTATGTCATTTTATAGTTTTGTTAGTAAAAAGATGTAATTCTATATAACATTAAAACTGATGACCTAACATTAAATTTAAAAACCTATAATTATTTACATAGTTCAAAAGTTAATTGTAAATGTACATTTAACGGTCGAAATTAATAACAGATTTTATCTAAAATCTCTAAATTATAGATACATGTAATATCATTTTATCTTATAAGTAGTATAGTATCATTTATTTTTATTTGAATTTTATTTATTGATACAATTGACTATCTAAAATTTAAAAACTTTAGACAACACTTATTATTAATAATCTCGTACGTAAAAAATACATACTACAGGCAATTAAAATATTTTCAAAATTTGAAACTACTGTAATAAAATATTTTTAAATTCCTTTTTTATTGCCATGTTTAAAATCTTATTTAACAAATATATTTATTACTACATTGGAGCTTACGATTTCTAATAAAATGCTTTAGACGTCTGACATAAACCATGAATTATGTTAAATGATGTTCAAGACTTCAAGATACAGAATATACAGATTTTTTTTTCGTTTAAAACAATTTTAATGTAAAATCAATTGATTGACAGTTTAGTCACGTATTTTGTGGGTAAGTGAACTTCATACGCGTATAAATTGTTCTGTTATAGAAACATAGTATGTAAATGGCTTGTTACTGGTTTATGAACGTTATGTAAATATATAAGCCTTCTAATAGCAGCTTCAACTTGGTACCTACTATCCAACCGATGACATTGACCAATAGGGATGTTGATTGTCACATCAAATCAGTCTCTTTTCATAAAATCTCAAAATGGTACGCTCTATAGAAATACACACTGTGACGTCATAAGTTCCTATTGTTAGTTGAATCAATACCAAGTTGGATCACTATTTAACAGTTTTACAAAAATAACATGCAAAATATTTTCACTATTAAAAAAACTGATTGGATTAATCAATATTTTATCTAAGTACATATGTAAAATATATTGCGTTCTATTCTACAACATCAAAACAACATAGATATTATCAGTTACCAATAAATGACGTACGAAGTAGTATTAACTTGTCAGTATAAAGTCTCAAGAGCAATAAAGAAACAAAAACAACTATTCTATTTAGTATATTATTTACTACTTGTAAGGCAACTTAACTCTTGTACTATTGGTGTAATGGTTAGTGACCCTGACTGCTAAGCCGGAGGTCGTGGGTTCGATCCCCACCCAGGATAAAACTTTGTGTGATGAACACGATGGTTTATTCTGTGTCTGGGTGTTATTGTATATATTTAACAATATTTAAGTATGTTTAACAGTTATCTGGTTGCCATAAAACAAGCTCTGCTTAGTTTGGGATCATATAATGTTGTGTGATTTGTCCCAAGATATTAATATAAATACTATACCTATTCATTATATTCCGTATTAAGACTACTTGTTGCCCTAAGCAATGCCTATGCTTCCCGACCCGCTCTTACCTCTATTCATGAGTAAACTAATATCAGTCTTAAAAAAAAAAGGTTTTATTACAACAAAATGGTTAATTGCGTAAATACCTTAGAATTTTTAAGCAATTTTAAACGTGCGGATTTTCATGTTGTAGGTAGTAAAAAAATTAGGTGCTGTTTCTGGTGCCTCTCAAGACATGTTGCCCTAATCAATTGCCTAATATGCTTATGGGCTAATCCGGCACTGTACCTATTTACATACAACATGTAACAGAAACGTATGTTCCAATTTCTTTAACGTACATGTTGTAAATATTGCTGTTTCTATTACACATTTCATACGTTACAACGTATGAAATGTGTAATAAAACATATAGATTGAGTAGAACGTTGGCCGATGGCCAAATTCAATTATGGCTTTATAGCACCTAAGTGACGACTAACTTAACGTATACAATCATATTATTTAAATATTTTATTAAACGTAGAATCATTTTAACGCGTGTATCCAGGGCAGGCTCGTACAAAGGGCGGACACAGTGACCGCTCCAGGCGCCTAGGGCAGATCCTAGGGCATTAAACGCTATTACGGGGGCGCTAAATTAATGTGTGTCCCCCGTCGCGCGCTGTAGTTGGGCGATATTGAGTGAAATTATTGGCACCCCCCACCCCTCACCTCTCTCCATCGTACGTGTGACTCCTGACGCTTGACCAATATTGGGGTCCCAAAATTTGATTTCGCTCCAACCAAAATCTGGCCTCGGAGCAGCACAACGTGTATCAAAAACGGACATTATATTTCGCTGGAAATTTACTTTTCTCGGGTAAAATATTATAAAGCTGAAGGAAAGATAAATACAGAGCAGGAAGGTATTATGGAAGTACTGGTTCGAATTGAAAAAATATTTTTGTATTGGATAGCCCATTTATCAAGGAAGGCTAAAGGCTATATAACATCACGCTACGACCAATAGGAGCGGAGCAATAATAAAAAATATTGCGAAATCGGGGCAAATTGACGAATACGCATGCATTTATTTTATTTTTGGTTGGGGCGGATTACATCCTGTGGTCCTACTTGATTCAGTATAATGCTGATAGACTGCTGTATCAAGTATTACATGCCCGTTAACGGTTTTTATACAAATACTTAACGGAGAGCAATTTCAATAAAAGCCAGATCTAATCAATTATACAAAAGACCTTACAGTTCACAAGTGTGTTTACAAACATCGGAGTTATCCCAATTCTATCACTCTCTTAGCCGGGTAAGATGTAAGACCGGTTTGAGCGAAGTGAGACCGACGAAGTTTAACTTGCTTGAATGAGTGTAACATATAAAAAAAAAAAAATACAGACGAATTGAGAACCTCCTCCTTTTTGAAGTCGGTTGAAAATGGCTAATATTGTTATGTTAAGGCATCATACTTGCAATCGTGAGATCGCGAATTCGAATCCTACCTATTGACCTGAACCCACGTCTAACACAAGCCATTGAGCTTATATTCATGTCGAACCCACAATCCCACATTGCTAGTTATCTTTATAAATAATAGACCTGCCTGACATTGCTTGACTTAATGTCTCCTTGGATGCAACAGGATATCATACGCCAATTACACACATATTATTAAAAAAAAAAGCATATTAAAATCTATACATCTCTACTCCCTGAAGATTTAGAGTCTCCTTCACTATCGCTAGACCACTCCCCCTCGCTGTATTCTCTATCTGTCTTCCTCTTCACTCTTACTAACTCTTCATCAGACGACTCTTGTTTGGGAACACTGGGTGTATCTTCTACATTTTGTAGTCCTAACTCTTTCGTAGGAGAAGATGTTCTCAGCTCCTTCAAAGTGTTTGTGAGATCTATGTTTATGGGCGGGTCTTCTTCTTCTACGTCATTCTCCCGCCTTCTCTTTCTCTTGTTCTTGGAACTGTGTTTCCTGTCCTTTTTCCGCTTCTTCTTTTTTGATCTGAAATATGTTTAAATAGTTTTGTGCAATTTTGCATACGACTATTAACGAAGGTCAGATCGCCTGTATCTCCTTACCAAAATATGACATAATTGGTGCAGTACTTTAGACAATAGAGTCAAGATTTGTCATGGTGATAGTAACTAATCTAAAACTTAAAAAACAAGACAAGTGCGAGTCAGACTCGCCCACCGAGGGTTCCGTTCAACTTTGTAGATACAACATATCTACACTATCTCGTATCTATCTAACATATCTACTATACAACTCAGAGGAAAGGGGGACACCCTTTAATTTTCAACGGGTTTATTTTTTTCCTTTATTTATGCTTGACTGCTGCTTGAAGACCTTGCTTTTTGCCAAATTGCGTGATTCTAGATTAACGGGAACTACCATTTATAGGTTTTCGACCCAAAACCTATAGGTTACTTCCAGTTGATTTAGAATTGTCAATTTTGGGTAAAAGCAAGGTCTTACAGCAAAAGTAAAGGAAAAAGTTAAAACTTGAAAATTTAGGTAAATTTTGATACTTACAAGTTTTCGCGAAAATCTAAATTTGACCACTTTATTTTATAGTGTAGACTTAGGACCTTATTTTTATACACCTAATAGGGGCTATAGACCTCAGTATCTGGGGCATAAATTTCAACTTGCTAGGTCCCACCGTTCTGAGAAATCGGTGGTGACACACAGACAGACAGACGGACATGAGAGTGATCTTATAAGGGTTCCTGTACCTCAAAAGGTATAAAATACCTTTTGAGGTATTTTATACCTTTTGAGGACCCTAAAAATCCTTCGATATTCGGGTCAGCTGTTCCAGATTTCAAGTACAATATACTTACATATAATTACCTATAGGCTATACACATAGCTTACTTACATAAAATAAATAAAATAATGCTTACCCATCATAATCAGATTCCTCATTTTCATCAGTAGACCTGTGAACGGAATTAGAAAGGAATTACAATTTTGGACTGCCTGCGAAAGTGGTAAAGCTTAACACTAAACATTGTCTCTGCGGCGCGGTGGGAATGTGTCTGACTGCTACGCGAAAGGTCGTGGGTTCGATCCCCACCCAGGATATACCTAACTTTGTAAGATGAGCACGATGGTTTATTCTGTGTCCGGGTGTTGTTTATCTATAATATGTATTTATTTAGAAATATATATGTATAATTATCAGTTGTCTGGTTTCCATAGTACAAGCTCTGCTTAATTTGGGATCAGATAGCGTTGTGTGAGTTGCCCCAAGATATTATAGATATTATTGCCGGTCGCTCCGTTTGCATTGATGTAAATATCGCAATAAAAGGATACGGGGGGGAGCAACAGAGGGTAATTGCCCCCCGCCCCCCGACTCGACTGAATGACTGGATTGGAGTGATTAGGCACGTTAGTTGTTAAGGTATGGTGTGCCGGTGTTGAATCAAATGCACCTTCTCCCCAATCATCCGGGCGACTCACACTTGGCCGGGTGAGTCAAATCTTGCCCCTCCCAACTGATGCAACTAGGTTTCCTAATAAACCGTTGTTGGTTGGACATAACCGACGGCGTTGTTAAGATTTGATTAAGCTGGTTTTTCACAATGGGATGCAATATTAAACAGTAAAAAAAATAATAACTTACTTGTACTTTCTGCGTTTGCTCTTCCTATGTGACCTCTCAGATTCGTCTTCATATTCTGAAATTTGTCAAAATGATTATGGTCTAAGAGACGTGAAACATCGACTTTCACCCAACCAATAACCACATGAAACAGATTTGATTTATAAACACGCATATGATAGTTTGCCAATTGAAAAGTGTTCATGGTTATGTTTTTTTTCATAACCCCCCAATTTTTTTGATAACCATATTGTTTTCACTGATATTTTTTAACATGGAGATTGTGGTATTTGGTAGGTTTGCCAACTTATTTATGTTCATGACTACCTGGCAAGGTATGAACAGGTAATTCAATATAGGTAACTACACCGATCTGATAACCAATAAAAATTGATAATTTAATTAATTTACTAAATTATCTTTCGAAAGAAAGATAATTTTGTAGTTGAGTACAATAAAAGTAAATTAATTAACTTCTCTCCTATCTATACTATTATTATAAAGCTGAAGAGTTTGTTTGTTTGAACGCGGTAATCTCAAGAACTACTGATCGGAATTGAAAAATTCTTTCACTGTTGGATAGCCCATTTATCGAGGAAGGCTATAGGTTATATAACATCACGCTACGACCAACAGGAGCGGAGCAGCAATGAGAAGTGTTGCGAAAACGGGGAAAATTTACGCGAAGAAAGTTGCACGGGACAGCTAGTTTAAAATATTATGATGATAGTTATATAAAGAGTCCAACCTCTTCTCTCCCGGTGACGTCTCTTGTCACGCCTACGTCTTTTCTCTTCTTCTTCTGCTTTCTTCTTTCGCAGCGACTCCAATGTATCCACCTGAACACATATTCTGTATATTAATAACTGTTCTTTAAAGAATATCAATAACACATTCAGCCTTATACCCAATGTTAGCACTGTTTGTCTCTAAAAGAGGATATGAGCCACGGGCCAAAAGTCTTGATAATCATCAATTCGAGAATTGGCTTAGCTGACAGTACGATATGGTCTACATTATAAGTCTACCTGTACGAACTTTAGCGTCAACCTCCAACAAACAAACATGAAAAAGATATAGCATGTTTTCGAAATAGGAAATCCTTAATTAGGTCAGGATTAGTTAGGAAGGTTAGTTTTTAGACTTGCTCAAAGTACATCTATACTAATATTATAAAGCTCAAGAGTTTGTTTGAACGCGATAATCTCAGGAACTACTAATCCGAATTGAAAAAATATTTTACTGTTGCATAGCCCATTTATCGAGGAAGGCTACAGTTGGACCAATGTAATTCGGCTGGAGTGAAGTTAGGTTCATATCTAAAATTACTAACGAAAACTATGAATTATGTTTAATTGATTAAAAATACTAACATCATGTTAACTCAACAATATAAAAATGCTACTTATACGAGTTCATAAAAATTTAAATTTAGAACAGTTACAGGTAATACTAATGAAAGTTTGAAAAACAATTTCTTTACGAAAATAATCACAAAAAACATGAGCTATAGTTCGTAAAATATAGCTTGATACCTGTGACTTTAGAGACTACGTTTAAAAGACTGCTACAATAAATTTGTTGTTGGAAAAGTTTTAATTTTTTAAATATTAATAAGACATTTGTATAGAAATCTAGAACACTTTTTTCAAATAGAACTTGTTATCAAGGAGATACTAGTATAAACAAAGGTAATTTAAAATATTTATTATATTTTATTATTTATATTTTTTTGTTAGCTTACTTCGTAAACTCTTTTCGCAGCCTGGTAGGGATGTGTAATCGACTGGCCAGCGAATATCGATAAAATAAATGTATGACAATTTCATTAATATAAATTGTATAAATGATTATATCTAATCGTTTTTTCACAACGAATTCGTATTTTTTTAGTCTTGCAATACCTACTGCTTTCGCATGCAGCGATCAAGCGGGCGCCATCTTTTTTGAGTCAGTACGAGTGCCCACGCCTTGTATACGCTACCGCTACGTGATTAATATTGTTTTGTCGTTATTACTGTTGCTTTGTTAAGTTTTGTTGTTATTTCTAGTTATTTGTTTTTTTTGCACCACAATGCCGAAAAGAACAAAAAAAACTGTTTTGAATAGCGAAAGTCGCGAGTTTGTGATTCGTTTGCGTGAGTATTTTGAGCGCGAGAATCAAAATGGCGGACCGCTACTACCGTTGGAGCAAGTGTGCAATAGAGTTGCTGACGCTCTTGGTATCGGACGAGCTACAGTGTCTCGAATTAGCAAAGAAAAGTATGGAGAATCGTCAAAGGAGATGGTGGCCGAAGATGAGGGAGGTAAAATATTATCGACTCCTAATAAAAAAAGGAAGAGAGTTTCGCCAGTCACCGAAATTGACGACTTTGATGCTGCCGCAATTCGAAATCATATATATGCGTATTACGCACGTGGTGAATTTCCCACGTTAAAAAAAGTATCCGTTTCGCTTAAAGACGCGGATTTATTTAAAGGAAGTCCACCATCGTTGTCCAAAATATTGAAAAAAATCGGCTTTGCTTATAAGAAAAGCGATAAAAGAAAAATTTTAATGGAGCGAACAGACATTGCTTTGACCCGAATTGACTTTTTGCGCAAAGTCAAAAATATAACAGATTGGAATAAAGTGGTTTTTCTTGATGAAACATGGCTCAACGCAAACCACACTGTTTCAAGATCGTGGACAGACGATAAAGCGGAGTCTACCACCAAGGTGCCCGAAGGCAAAGGACAAAGATTAATAATTACTCATGCGGGGACATCGTCTGGTTTTGTGCCCAATTGTTTACTGGCGTTTAAATCAGTAAAAACAACAGAGTACCATGAAGAAATGGATTTTACAAAATTTAAGGAGTGGTTTCTAACTCTTCTAAATAATTTTTTTTTTTTTTTTTTTTTTTTCTCTGTAAAGAGTAAAAGCTTTACTCTTTAAAATATTACAATCTAACATTGGAGCTAATAAGTAATTTTATGTTAACTTAAACTGCTAAAATACTTAATCTAAGAAATTATCCATTGATTTTTCTTAGTGTCTGATAAATTGATAACACTTTGTTCTTGTGTTTTAAATGTGGAGCACTGTCACTGTCACTATTTTTCTCACTTAACACTACACTAACTCAAATGGCTTAGTTCTTTTGAGTCTTCGTTTTAAGTCCGTACAATCGAGGAGTTGGATAGCCTCAAGATTGACATGGCTATGAAGTCTTTTGTCATGAGCTTCTGCGAATTTTCGAATCACTTGATCTACGAATTCCACTTGTAGGTCCCGGTGAAGATCGTTATTGCGGATATACCAAGGTGCACTTACAATGTCTCTTAGCACTTTGTTTTGAAAGCGTTGGATTATATTTCTGTTACTCTGTTTGGTACAGCCCCAAAGCTGTACTCCATAAGTCCATATGGGCATAAGGACTTGTTTATATATTAAAAGTTTGTTAGGGATTGACAAATTGGAAGTCCTTCCGATTAGCCAATACATCTGTTTGTAGAGAATATCTAGTTGTTCTCGTTTCTTTTTGACGTGAGCTTTCCAACGTAGTTTCACGTCAAGAGTCATTCCGAGATACTTAGCCGTATTAGCATATGGGATAGTCTGGTTATTAATATATATTGGATGGTATTGCGGTTTCCTGTTGGTAAAATCGATATGAATCGATTTTGATTCATTTAGTTTAATGTGCCACTTTTGGGTCCAGTTATACACTTTTCTAACAGCTGTTTGGACATTTTCTACAGCTTCCTTATGAGAATTACCTACAGACATTATGGCCGTGTCGTCAGCGAAGGTTGCAATAGTGTTGTTTTCTAATTCTGGGATATCAGAGGTGTATAATAGGTACAGGACCGGCCCTAGCACACTTCCCTGCGGTACCCCAGCTTTTATTTCCTTAAGTTCGGAGTAGGCATTTTCCTGTCTGATCCTGAACATTCTGTTTGATATATAAGACTCTAATATATCGGCAAACTGTTTGGGCAGCATGACGTTTAGTTTATATATCAACCCTTTGTGCCACACTTTATCAAAAGCTTGCGCAACATCTAAGAAGACAGCAGAGCAAACCTTTTTCTCTTCTAAACTTTTTTCTATAACGTTTACGATTCGGTGTATCTGGTCTATTGTCGAATGTTTCGCCCTGAAGCCGAATTGATGGTCAGGTATTAGGTTCCGTTCCTCAATTAATGGCTTAAGTCTTTTCAGCAAGAGCTTTTCAAATAATTTTGACATAACAGGCAATAAGGAAATAGGCCTGTAGGATGTCGTTTCCTCAGGGGGTTTCCCAGGTTTTACGATCATAATTACTTCTGCTACTTTCCAGATTGAAGGTACATGCTTTAGCCTGAAAGTTGCATTGATGATATTTGTTAGTTTAACTAGAGCTTTCCGGGGCAGGTTTTGAAGGATTATTCCTGTGATAAGGTCATAACCTGGAGCTTTTCTAGTATTAATATTTAACCTTATTTCATTTGCAACTTCCTTCGGTGTTACAAATTTAATTTCTAGTTGGTTGTGCTGAAGATTATGATGGGTTATATCTTCAGTGAGTCCTTCATTGGGTTGAAATATCGATTGTAAATGTTGCGCAAATCTTTTAGCTTTTTGCTCATTGTTGGTGGCCCACTTCCCATTTTCTTCCCTTATTGGAGGGAGTGAAGGAATTGGGCGTTTCAATTTCTTGGTTGCTTTCCAGAGTGAGTAATTGGTATTACGGTCATTGGCCAGAGCATCCAAATATTTTTTTGTCGAGTCATTTTTGAACTCTTGAATTTTTCGTGTCAGTAGTTTCGTGAGATAGTTTAGAGTCTTTTTATCGTTCGGTGATCTTGTCTGTTGCCATTTTTTTCGCTGTTTTCTTTTATCCCTCAATAGGGTTACAATATATCGGGGATATTGATTTTCTTGTAATTTCTTAGCGATTTCGGGTGTGTTTTGCCATGCTGACTGTTGAATATCTGAAGTAAATTTCTCTGTTTCAAAATCAAGTTGTTCAGCATTTCGAATGGGTACTTTAAGATTTATTTTTGATTCTAAATCTATTCGAAAGCTTTCCCAATCTGTTTTGATATTTACAAGGCTAGGGTTGTTTTCTTTTAGCAGTATATTTTCACTGAGTGTCAGAATTATAGGTGAGTGATCGGAACTCATATCAAAACCTTCTTTGATACTCACATGGTTGCGTGAGATATTTTTGAAAATAAAAAAATCTACTAGATCTGGTATTTTCTTTGGGTCCGTCGGCCAATATGTTGGTTTTCCTGTAGATAGTACGTCACATTTAGTTTCTGTCATAGCACTTAGTAGTGCTCGACCCTTTGGATTGTTTAATCTAGAGCCCCAATGCGTGTTTTTGGCATTGAAGTCGCCTCCAAGAATAAACCGATTTCCCAGTTTTTGTAGAAAATTAATGTATTGTTCTTTTTTTATAGAATACCTTGGTGGACAATATATTGCTGAAACAGTGATGGTTGCATAGCGTTTGGTTTCGATTTGTATTGAAACAGCTTGTATTTCATGTTCTTCCCATATCATGCTTTGATAATGTGAAATATTTTCTTTTATGATCACGGAGCTGCCTCCCCTTGCACAGTTGTTAGGGTGAATAGCGTGATATATCTTGTAGCCTTTTAGCCTGATAAAAGATTGTTTTGTGAAGTGAGATTCAGAAATCAGACACACGTCGATGTTTTCTCTATCTAAGACAACTTGCAACTCATGCTGATGTTGAAGTAGTCCATTTGAATTCCAGTTCATAATTTTTAGAAAGATATTCATGACCGCTGTTTAGGCATAGCATCTGTAGCGCTATGTTCTATTTTCTTAAGGCGTTCATCAAATAATGACATAAACTTAAGTATTTTGTTTATGTTTTGTTGCAAGTCTGAGTCATTGTTTACACTGTTCGTGGATTTAGACACTGTTTGTGCATATGTTTTATCGGACCTCGTTTTGCTAGACTGGCATGGTTGCAGTGCGACCGTGACCTTCCTTGGTTGCGTAGTGCTTGTGTCAGCATTCTTATTATTACTATTATGCTGTATGATTTTTTTCTTTAAGTTTTTATTTTTAAAACTTTGCAGCTCTTTGGCTACTACACAGCCTCTGTAATTTGCGGGATGTTGTTCACCACAATGTATACACTTAGGTTTGTCTGTTGCCGGTTTTTGGCAGTCTTTTGTAAGGTGCTTGCCGACACACTTAACACACCTCGGCTCTTTCGAGCAATATTTCTGCGTATGCCCGTACGCCTGGCATCGTTTACATTGGGGAATTAATTTTGGGGTTTTTAGGGGCTGGATTTCAACTTTACATCCTAAAATATTTTGAATACTATAGATTTTATTTATATCCTGGTTATTTTTGAATGTAAGTATGAATAAATTCAGAGGCTCTTTATTTTTCCACTTAAGTTTATTAACTGCGGATTCTATTTCATAGCCTTTTTTCTGTAGATCCTCAATAATCCTTTCAGGCTTGCATGTGAAATGTAGTTTTTTAGCAACTACTCTAATGGGCCGATCCTGCTTATTCTCATAAGAATGCCACAAACAGTTATTGGAAGACAGGTGTTTGGTAATCAGCCTGTATGCTTCCTCGTTGTTGGCATTCACTTTAACGCTGTCTCCATGCAGCATTTTTACGGTGAAAGGATCACCTGACAATCCCGCTACAAGAAAGTCGTAAAACTTTTGGTAGTTTTCGATACCGTCCACTATAACGGGGGGAGGCCGGGGACTCTTTTTTATTTTATTTTCTTGGGTGTCCTCACATGTTAGTGAAGATTTCGAAGCGGGTGATGGTGTTGAGTTGAGTTTTCTTTTCTTTCGATTTTTAACTCGCACCCACTCCGTTTCCTTGGCTAGTTCTTCTTCATCAGTGCAATATTCAGCACGTTCTGAAGAAGTATTGGTTACTTCTTTCACGGAAGATTGTTTGAGTTGCTGATTTTCTTGCAACAGTTGCCCAACCTGTTGTTGAATAATGTTCAGTTGGTCTTGCAATTCTTGGACCTGAAGTTTCAGTTCTTCTTTAGCGATTTTTTCTTGTTGGTAGTAATTGTACAATAAACGTTCATTTTCAGATTTGAGCGTAATGTTTAGCTTAGCAGGGGATGTACCACTAGCCATTTTGATTGAAAGTTTTTTATAATTTACCTATCAAATAAATTAAATCATCTAACTAATAACACCGTGATACGCGGAAGTAGGTCATCGCGACGCGCACTACCGACCGTGGGCGCACGGCAGCGAGCGCGGGCGCTGCTGCGTATGCACTTTATCTAGAGCACGAGAGCGTTGCAATCGACACGTTCGCTCTGCTGAGAATCAAAACGATGACTGAATTGAACTAAATAATTTGAGTGAACCACATTTTATTCTGATAGACAACGCTCCGTATCATTCAGTACAAAAAGATAAGGCGCCTACGACAAGCAATCGTAAAATTGAAATTATTACTTGGCTGCAAAACAAAGGAGTAAAAGCCGACAACAGCATGCTCAAGAAAGAATTGCTAAGATTAGTAAGCATTCATGGGGGGCTTATGAATGCTTACTAATCTTAGCAATTCTTTCTTGAGCATGCTGTTGTACTCCAAGATATATTATAGACGAAATTGCAAAGGAAATGGGCCACACCGTCATCCGTTTACCACCATATCATTGCCATTACAATGCAATAGAACTAATCTGGGCTCAAGTCAAAGGTTCGTATAATCTAAAAAAACATATATAAAAAGCTTACAAAGAATGTAGTAGGTTTTTTGTTTGATCGAATACCTTTTTTTTCTAGGTTACGCTGCCAGACATAATGTAGCACCGCCTTTCACAGCGAACAAAATGTTGACATTACTACATGAAGCTTGTGTACATGTAAATGCTGATGATTGGAAAAAGGTAGTTGAGAAGACAAAAAATGTGATTCAAAAAGATTGGGAGCGCGATATTCAATTTGACAACATATGCGATCAAGAATTAATTATTAATCTACAGGACTGCTCCAGTGATGAATCAGAATTCGACTTGGAAGTTGATCTCGGCTGTACACCATTTGACAATTAAACTTTTAAATACCTTCAAATTCATCTTTCATTTCCTTTTTTCTTTCTTTCAATATCGTTAAAATGTATTTTTTTTTAATAAACTCATTCCATATAAATATCGATAAAATACGAAAGACGTCCCATACCTATTACATGTCATTCTGACAAACGTCACAGGTATCAAGCTATATTTTACGAACTATAGTAATACTAATTATGATAATGTAATGCGCAATCGCATTTCTAATTCTCTTGGTCACCATTTACTTCCAAAAAATGCATCTGTGCAACCACTTGTCGTCTACTTCAGTCCTATTTTAGGCCTAGTTACGTTATCCAACTGTACATAACATTACGCTACGACCAATAGGAGCGGAGCAGTAATGAAAAATGTCACAAAGACGGGGGAAATTTACGCAGACGAAGTTGCGCAGATCAGCTGGTGTGTAATAGTGATGAAGAGAAGACTGTTGTCTTCTCTTAATTACTATTACACACTTATTAGTTAGTAAGTTTATAGTTATAGTCATACCATAGCGCTAGCAAGAGAGGAGGTAGGCAGTTGTGCGGCGGAGGGGTCGACGCCTACTTTCTTGAGGAACTCTGCTGCGCGACGACGGCGCTCCTGTTGCTTGGCGCGCTCCGCTTCGGTCTCCTCTACTGTCGGAACAACATGTACATGATACACAATAAAATATGAAAGCCTGGGATAGCTTACATCGGTATAGAAAAACTACTATGGTTAGGATATCATTTTAAATTACACTCTCAAACGCACGCCATTTTGGTTTGTCAAAGCCTTTTACGACAGGTTAAACGGACCTCCAATCATAGTATAATGTCGGTATATAAAGCCAAGTGAACAGTCATTTTCGTTTGTGGTTTCTCACAAGGGAAAAGTAACTCACTTTAAAATCCTAATCCTAACTTTAACTACTAATAATAACAATAGTGCGTAAGTAAGTTTTTTTGTTACGCTTTCACGCCTAAAACTCTAAAACAATTTTAAAAATTATTTCACTAATAGGTCACGGTTCGCGCGCGGTTATAAGTTTCAATTTAGCTTGCTGGCGGGTAGCTCTGGCGAGTCTAGGTATATTTTTATACCTAAACCTGACTTTTGTTAGGCAGTGAACCTTCAATTTTAAATTTCAATTTCATTTATTCAATAAACAATTATACAATTGTGTCTGAATGTAAAAATAATAATAACAAAATAATCATAGTAAAAAAAAACCCACACACAAAAAAGTCAAACATAAAATTAGTTTTCGATATGATTAAAAAATAAAATTCTGAGTAAATATGTCAAATTAAAAAAGTAATAATAATAATTGAATTAAGATAAATAGTTGCACATATTAATGTTTACAAAAAGAAAAAATGACAATTCATTTTCACAATTTTGTACATTATTTATGTCAAGTTTATATACTATCATTAACACAACCAAATTCATCTATTGCATAATAACATTTCTCCAAAAGAAAAGCTTTGAGCCTTTTTTTAAATACGTTTGTTTTATAAATTTCCTTTTTCAAAACCTTAGGTAAGCAATTGAACAATTTTACAACTTGAAATTTTATACTATGTTTGACAATATTTATTTTTGGCTCTATCTTATTACTCAGACACATTCTCCTTGAACTTTCCCTTGCTTTTCTTTCATCTTCGGTTTCAAAATCCGTTATATGTCTAGCCAGATAACTTAGTACTGTCAATATGTAAAGACTCGGTACTGTAAGAATTGATGTTGTGCTCCAGGGCGGGACCACCTTAAGCTTTGTAAATTTAATTAGCAAGAAAAAATTGTATATAATGTGTATATAATTGTATACTCAATTAAATAAAATGTATATCTATAGTTCCGTTGTAATCATTATATCAATGTGGGCCAGCTGGAGAGCATAACTCGCCAGCGGGCCCACCACGAGGATTCCGTTACTGAAAGCTTTTCAGATTTGTTTACGACATCATAAAATTGTATATTAAATGTATACAAATCTACTACAATCAATTTGACATTTAGTTTAATGTATATCAATAAACGGCCACTTTCAAATTTCATTCCGGAACGTTAGCGAAACGCCTGATTAAAAGGTTATAGCTGTTTTCTTTAGGAGTAAATGAGAGTAATTTTCTATCAAGGCGTTGGCGTAATACATTATAAAATAAGTTAATGAGATTCTTTAACTAGTCTTGTTTATTTTCCTGTAATGATTTAATATGTAACGAGTAACGTATGGAAGACTATTTTGTATTGATATTATGTTCATTTATGTCAAGCAGGATTACCTAATCATAGTCGGAAGTGTCTATACATAAAAATACTGACAAAACAACTATGAAAATTCAACTACCCACATTTTCATAATGGGTTATTAGATAAAAATTATATATTACCTATTTGTTATTTAATAACTTGTTGATTTGGACTGTGTAAATATAATATTACTTTTAGAAATAAGCGATTTAGTTATTTTTGTACGCTCAACTACCGATGCAAATTCGCACACCTAGACAGTGCTTTAAAAATCAAGTTTCACGTCAGTAGCCAGCGCCTACGTCGGATAAAAACGTCCGCTTATGACGTCACGATCGAGGTAAGCCGTCTGAAACTTTCCATTTGGGTTGTAGGTGTTGTGTAAATATCGGTAATTTTTCTTAATCACATAATGGCTACAGCTGAAGAATTATTTGTTATTAATTTATTATATGCATTTAGGTAGGTATATAGAAGTAAACATTTTTATTATTATTAATTAGTTGTCATAAAAAGTTCATCTTTAAACTCTAAACTGTTACATAAACCCAGAGCTTGTTGATTAATTTATGATTTGTTAAACTACTCGGATATTTTTGAAATATTATTTCTCATTGCATAATACAAAATTTTTACTAATCAAAGCTTTATTTTGTGTTTTAATTTACCCCAATTATACGAATATGTCGTAAGTCTTCATAATAATAACGATTCTAATAAAAGAAGACTTTGCCATAACTTTAGTATCAGGCGTTTCGCTAACGTTCCGGAATGAAATTTGAAAGTGGCCGTATATTGATATACATTAAACTAAATGTCAAATTGATTGTAGTAGATTTGTATACATTTAATATACAATTTTATGATGTCGTAAACAAATCTGAAAAGCTTTCAGTAACGGAATCCTCGTGGTGGGCCCGCTGGCGAGTTATGCTCTCCAGCTGGCCCACATTGATATAATGATTACAACGGAACTATAGATATACATTTTATTTAATTGAGTATACAATTATATACACATTATATACAATTTTTTCTTGCTAATTAAATTTACAAAGCTTAAGGTGGTCCCGCCCTGGAGCACAACATAAGAATTGAAAGTCTTTGAAAATATTCCCGACATGTTTCCCACTGAGGAATACGAACAATTGTCCTTATTGCTCTTTTTTGAAGTTTAAACGCTCTTTCACAATTATATTTATAACTATTATCCCAAAATTGAATACTGTACCTTAGCCTTGACTCCACTAAAGCGTAGTATACCGTTTTTAAATGAATTGTACTGACTTCATCTCTTAGAGTCCTTAGGGCAAAGCAAGCTGATGATATTGACGCATCAATGGCGTTCAACTCATGTTTCCAGTTAAGCAAATTGTCAATATGAATACCCAAAAATTTAATAGACTGTACTAGATCTATTTTGTTTTCATTTAGTTTAATATCTAAAGTATCGTTATTACGAGATGTAGATTTGAATAACATGATATTCGTCTTATTGGGATTTATTATTAACTTATTCGTATTGAACCATTTCTGAAAGGAATCTAGTACCGTGGTTATTTTTGCATGTAGTGATTGAATATTGTTTGCACTCACAACTGCATTAGTATCATCTGCAAAAACAATAAGTTGTGTACTAATGTTAGAGCGTGTTAAATAATTGGTTATGTCATTTGTAAACATCAAGAACCCTGCGGAACACCTGAATTAATATTATACAATGGAGATCTATAGGTCTTTTGACAATTCGACTTATTTGTTGCTTTTATCTCTACATACATTTTTCTATTATATAAGTATGAACGAAATAACTGTAGTGCTTTACCTCTCACGCCGTAATGTTCTAATTTTACGAGGAGAAGTTCATGATCAACTGTGTCAAAGGCAGAACTTAAATCTAAAAAGATTCCGGCTACCTTCATTCTAGTATTAAGCTTCTCCAGAACGTCGGTTATTAATGCATTGATAGCATCCGAGGTACTGATTCCGCTTTGATAGCCAAACTGACGATTGCTTATTATTTTATTACTTCTTAAATGACTTACAAGCCTCGTTTTTAAAAGCTTTTCAAAAATTTTTGACAATGTTGGCAGCACAGATATCGGCCTGTAATTGTTTGGGTCTGTAGATGAACCTTTTTTTAGCAACGGAACTACTCTCGCAATTTCTTTCTTCTGTACGTAGTACTATTACTTATTCTGTGATGCGATGCCATTTTGTAATTTGTTAGAAAATTTAGGTTACTATGGTAATCCCTTTATAGCCCACAAACTTTGGGGAAGTGTAAGCTGTAATAAATCTATACTAATATTATAAAGCTAAAGAGTATGTTTGTTTGTTTGAACGATAATCTCAGGAACTACTGGTTAGAATTTAAAAAATCTTTTAGTGTTGAATAGCGCATTTATTGAGAAAGGCTATATATAACATCACGCTAAGATCAATAAGTGGAGCAACAATAAAAAAAATTGCAATAACCGGGAAAATTAACGCATACGAAGTTGCGCGGGTCAGCTAGTAACATATAAATGCGAAAACATAGCATAGCAAACATAGCGAGCCGCGGGCAAAAACTAATATGTAATAAAATCGCAATAAAAACTCAAACGCAAAGAACATCCCACATCTACACTCTCTCTATGTGGCCAAGTAGACTAGACATTCGATCTGCCAACATCATGTTATAAATTTTGATAAACTGTTAAAACATTATGTTTTAAAAGTTTGTTTTTCTCTTACTCTACCCGTAACCACGGCCGTTGCAATACGGTCGAAACGTCGGGCAATAAACAAGGTATTTTACCTTAAATTATTCACGCGATTAAGACCCGTAGTATATATAATTTTATAATCATGTTTTAATACTTTAAAATTGGTTACTTGTTTTTTGGAATCTTACTGGAGAGAATTTTAGAGAATTTATAAATATATAATATATTACAATTACAAAATATTGACATGAACATAATTCTGAAACAATAAAGTATGGTTTAAAAAATATCTAAACTCACCTTTAGAATCAGATTGGTCTCCAGTTAAATCAATCAAATCATCAGAATTATCCTCCAAAGATATCACCTCGTTCTCCAACTCCTCCTTGTTATATTTAACTCTCTTGCTATCTCTTTCTGCATCCTTTTCTCTCTTCTTTTCCCTCTCCAAACTCTTACGCTCATTTCTCCTCGCCTCCCTACTCTCCGACTTAGACCTGTATTCTTTTTTTCTATCTCTATGTTTTTTCTTATCTTTTTTATGAGGACTATTTCTCTCTTTATCTACAATTTTCTCTTTAATCTCAGGTGGAGTTTCTTTAACTTCTTCTGCAATTTCTTGGGGGGGTTTTTCTGGTTGTTTCACTTCAATTTTCGGTGGTTTTTCTTCTATTTTTGGTGCTTTTGGTATCTCTTTTACCACCTCTAGTATTACTGGCACCTGTTTAACTATAGGTTTTATTATAGGTTTGGGTGCTTCAATCGTTTTGACTATAGGTAAGTCATTGTTCATCTGTCCATCTAATTTGTAGACCACTACTGGAGGCATGTTGTTGATAGGGAATGGTTGTACTACTTTGGGTGTGTCTTTTACTTCTTCTTGTTTGTCTGTTTGCTTGTCTGAGTGCTTCTCTGAGTCTTCGTCGGAGCTTGACTCGTAAGGAAGGGCCGGTTTTGGAAGTATCGGGTCCGGTTCTTTGAGTTTCTTGATTGAGAATGAAACGGGCGCTGATGAAAAAAATAGTAGATTAAATTCAGCCATTAATTTCCTTCTATTGTATATCTATACTAATATTATAAAGCGGAAGAATTTGTTTGTTTGTTTGTTTGTTTAAACGCGCTAATCTCAGGAACTACTGGTCCGATTTGAAAAAATATTTTTTTATTGGATAGCCCATTTATCGAGGAAGGCTATAGGCTATATAACATTGCGCTACGACTAATAGGAGGAGAAATGTTGGAAAAATTACGCATACGAAGTTGCGCGGGACAGCTAGTCTACAATAAAGGGAACTAGATGACGAAATTAGCCGGCATTATTTGGACTAACTTGGTAATGTTTCGCTATGTTTCTTAAAATACTAATGTAAGTATAGTACATGTCATATAAAGTCGCTCATACGTGGACCGATTTTGGCAAATGTTATATAAACAAAACAATAGGTAGTATTCGCTTATTAGTAATAATAAATGCCTAACGTTCTTTTCACACCTTCCGGTTTCAATCCGGCGCCGGGTACTAGGTCACAGCTGGTGACCTAATGTATAGCGACTGGATCGAACTGACGCCAGACCGTGTGAAAGCTATCGTACATCGCCGTACAATAGCGCCGGGTAGCCGAGGACCGGGTTGAGCCGGATTGAAACCGGAACGGGTGAAAAGGACCTAACGCTGATAAAAAGGCAATTTTTCCCAGCAAAACAATTTTGGGGACTAAATATTTTATTTCACATGTCGAAAACTCCATTCCAACCTTTCAACACAACAACTACATTTGAAAATGTACCTTATCCATCATATAGAACATTTTTTTTTTTTTTAATAGTTAACTGGCAATGTGAGATTTTGGTCCCACATTACTAGCAATCCTGTTAACCCCTCCAGCTAAGCTCAATGGCTTGTGTTAGGAATGATTCGAAGACCGATGCCTTAGCCATTAGGCTACCGCAGCTTCAAAACAAAGAACATAAACCAAATAAACTTTAACACACTTACCAGTAGATTTCCTCTTCTTCTCCCTCCCATTGGCTTCCCCTCCCCTCTTCTGCTGCATAAGTTTCTTATAATAAGCGTGGTATACGTTATCCGGTTCCAGGAACGTGAACCGTGGATCGTTTTTGGCGCGAACTATGTCAGCAAACTCGTCGCCATTCCGTGCAACATACGCAGCCATTTTGTCGATGACTATCTGAACGTCATCGGGAGGCGTTGGAATGGTTGGTTCTTTGCTGTCACTGGACGAACTGTCGTCGAAATCTGTTGAGAAAAATGTTTGTGACATAGCAGCACATTATATAATACAGTTATTTATTTTATTTGGTATTCAGTCACGTCTCTAAAATAAAGTTTGCTATTAATTAGTGATTCAATTCTATGTTGAAATAGCGAACCAATCCCAGAAAAAAAAAAATCTATGCCCATCAGATCACTTTTATAGCAAAACTTATTTGTACATTAACTACTGATATTAAAACCAAAGCTTCATACAGAACCTTCTTTGAAACGCTATCCAAATAACGATGAACTAAGCACAAATACAGATAATATTTAGAACTTACCAGATACATCAGAATCAGAGTCAGTATTATAATTCTTCATGAGGCTAAGCCCAGTAGACTTGAGTGGTGTGGGGTTTTGCCTCTTCTGCCTTTCTTGTTCCTGGGCCAAGTACTGGTGGTAGTATGCTGCGTATTGTTGAGTATATATCTGTGTGGGAGCTTGCGGGATCGTTGGATCCACTGGAATTAAACAGACAGTTTTGTAATTAACTATACAGACTATTCAGTTATTCACGCTGTACACTACTGCTATCTATTTCTTGTATTTATGTTTCTATCCATCCAAAGGTTGCCTGGAAGAGATTGCTATTAGCAATTAGGCCACCCATTGTGCCTATCTAGGTCATACAATGTATACTACTTTATTCTTGAATGTTTAGTGTACAATAAAGAATATTATTATTATTATTATAGACTACTTTTAAAGTCACAGGGGCTTTGCCACAGCCACAAAAAAGGAGTAACTGTGGGTTTTTTTTATTCTACTAAAATTTCCATACGCCTGAATAGATTTAGATAATTAAAGTGTTGTTAAAATAGTTTTGTGAGTAACATACGCTAAACATGACAACTTAAGGTAATCTGGGTAACAATAGCTACAGGGATTTTACAAATTACAATCCCAAAGACCCTTGTCCCAACGGCGGGAAGGTGAACAACTATCAACTATTTTCTCACTCAAGAAACGTACAACTACTCGCTGACGGTGGGACAAGTGCCTCAGGCACCTGTGCCACCACCGGCGATGTGCGAGAAGCGAGTAGCGATTTTATCGCTCAAGATACGTACAATATATTTATATTGTAGATCCCGTCCGTGTAAACAAACGAGAAGCAGTATAGAGTGAGTACTCGCCGGCAGTGTGAACGGTCTAAGATCAACTTTTAATATCTGTAATGACGTTGTGCGGCGGCTCGGTGCCAGGTATATAAGTGTGTGACGTCACTCACCATGGTTGCCGTCCGGCGCTCTGGTGTACATGACGGGCGCGCGGTATATCTGCGCGTTGTGCGGCGGCTCGGTGCCAGGTATATAAGTGTGTGACGTCACTCACCATGGTTGCCGTCCGGCGCTCTGGTGTACATGACGGGCGCGCGGTATATCTGCGCGTTGTGCGGCGGCTCGGTGCCAGGTATATAAGTGTGTGACGTCACTCACCATGGTTGCCGTCCGGCGCTCTGGTGTACATGACGGGCGCGCGGTATATCTGCGCGTTGTGCGGCGGCTCGGTGCCAGGTATATAAGTGTGTGACGTCACTCACCATGGTTGCCGTCCGGCGCTCTGGTGTACATGACGGGCGCGCGGTATATCTGCGCGTTGTGCGGCGGCTCGGTGCCAGGTATATAAGTGTGTGACGTCACTCACCATGGTTGCCGTCCGGCGCTCTGGTGTACATGACGGGCGCGCGGTATATCTGCGCGTTGTGCGGCGGCTCGGTGCCAGGTATATAAGTGTGTGACGTCACTCACCATGGTTGCCGTCCGGCGCTCTGGTGTACATGACGGGCGCGCGGTATATCTGCGCGTTGTGCGGCGGCTCGGTGCCAGGTATATAAGTGTGTGACGTCACTCACCATGGTTGCCGTCCGGCGCTCTGGTGTACATGACGGGCGCGCGGTATATCTGCGCGTTGTGCGGCGGCTCGGTGCCAGGTATATAAGTGTGTGACGTCACTCACCATGGTTGCCGTCCGGCGCTCTGGTGTACATGACGGGCGCGCGGTATATCTGCGCGTTGTGCGGCGGCTCGGTGCCAGGTATATAAGTGTGTGACGTCACTCACCATGGTTGCCGTCCGGCGCTCTGGTGTACATGACGGGCGCGCGGTATATCTGCGCGTTGTGCGGCGGCTCGGTGCCAGGTATATAAGTGTGTGACGTCACTCACCATGGTTGCCGTCCGGCGCTCTGGTGTACATGACGGGCGCGCGGTATATCTGCGCGTTGTGCGGCGGCTCGGTGCCAGGTATATAAGTGTGTGACGTCACTCACCATGGTTGCCGTCCGGCGCTCTGGTGTACATGACGGGCGCGCGGTATATCTGCGCGTTGTGCGGCGGCTCGGTGCCAGGTATATAAGTGTGTGACGTCACTCACCATGGTTGCCGTCCGGCGCTCTGGTGTACATGACGGGCGCGCGGTATATCTGCGCGTTGTGCGGCGGCTCGGTGCCAGGTATATAAGTGTGTGACGTCACTCACCATGGTTGCCGTCCGGCGCTCTGGTGTACATGACGGGCGCGCGGTATATCTGCGCGTTGTGCGGCGGCTCGGTGCCAGGTATATAAGTGTGTGACGTCACTCACCATGGTTGCCGTCCGGCGCTCTGGTGTACATGACGGGCGCGCGGTATATCTGCGCGTTGTGCGGCGGCTCGGTGCCAGGTATATAAGTGTGTGACGTCACTCACCATGGTTGCCGTCCGGCGCTCTGGTGTACATGACGGGCGCGCGGTATATCTGCGCGTTGTGCGGCGGCTCGGTGCCAGGTATATAAGTGTGTGACGTCACTCACCATGGTTGCCGTCCGGCGCTCTGGTGTACATGACGGGCGCGCGGTATATCTGCGCGTTGTGCGGCGGCTCGGTGCCAGGTATATAAGTGTGTGACGTCACTCACCATGGTTGCCGTCCGGCGCTCTGGTGTACATGACGGGCGCGCGGTATATCTGCGCGTTGTGCGGCGGCTCGGTGCCAGGTATATAAGTGTGTGACGTCACTCACCATGGTTGCCGTCCGGCGCTCTGGTGTACATGACGGGCGCGCGGTATATCTGCGCGTTGTGCGGCGGCTCGGTGCCAGGTATATAAGTGTGTGACGTCACTCACCATGGTTGCCGTCCGGCGCTCTGGTGTACATGACGGGCGCGCGGTATATCTGCGCGTTGTGCGGCGGCTCGGTGCCAGGTATATAAGTGTGTGACGTCACTCACCATGGTTGCCGTCCGGCGCTCTGGTGTACATGACGGGCGCGCGGTATATCTGCGCGTTGTGCGGCGGCTCGGTGCCAGGTATATAAGTGTGTGACGTCACTCACCATGGTTGCCGTCCGGCGCTCTGGTGTACATGACGGGCGCGCGGTATATCTGCGCGTTGTGCGGCGGCTCGGTGCCAGGTATATAAGTGTGTGACGTCACTCACCATGGTTGCCGTCCGGCGCTCTGGTGTACATGACGGGCGCGCGGTATATCTGCGCGTTGTGCGGCGGCTCGGTGCCAGGTATATAAGTGTGTGACGTCACTCACCATGGTTGCCGTCCGGCGCTCTGGTGTACATGACGGGCGCGCGGTATATCTGCGCGTTGTGCGGCGGCTCGGTGCCGGGCGGCGGCACGTCCCCGCGCTGCTCGTCGCTCGCTCCGTCCCCGTCGCCGCGCATCTTGCTGATCAGCATCGTGTAGTCGCAGTCCGCCGATGGTTTGTAGTGGATACTTGGGATCGCTGGCGCCTGGGATTTATAGTTTCCATTTATAAATACAAAAAATTATAGTCCCTCTAGGGCAGTGGATCCCAACTTTTTACCCTTTTTAATTTTACCCCCAACATCGGCCCAGTGTCGGCCAATATCAACATATAATAATAATTATATCTTCGGGCAACTCACACAACGCCATCACTAAGAAGAGCTTGTACTAAACTGATAAAAATACTTATATATTTCTAAATACATATATATTATAGATAAACAACACTGAGACACAGAATAAACCATCATCCTCATCACACAAAGTTTTATCCTGGGTGGGGATCGAACCCACAACCTCTGGCTTAGCAGTCAGGGTCACTAACCACTAGACCAATAGGCCAGTCATTGGTCACAAAAGGGAGAAGGGGGGGCGTTAAATAAGTCGCCACTGGCAAGGATGTATATACTATCTTCATTAATTCCAAAGAATATAGCCATAAGAATAGATCTTGGGAGCCCACCAACTAGGGCATTATTAAAAACACAACCCATACGAATGATAAACGAATTTTAATGTCACTTCAGTTTTTAAGATACTATTCCCAAAATTTCAAACTGCCCCTAAACTTATCTGAGCATTTCTCTTTGAAGTAAAATAAAATATGGAAAAAATCGAAAGCAGTATTATGTTATGATACTGACTAAGGTATATACATAACAATTACACATGAACTTACAGATTCAATAACAGTTGATGCTAAGCTGGGATGTAAGTATTCTTCAGTTTCTGGAGGCTTCTCTGTAAATAAATTACACATTATTTATTTTGTTTTCCATTTTGTTACAAAACATCTTAAGCACTTTAGGCTACAACTTTATTTTATCACTTACCTTCAACAATTTCTACTTTTTTCTCTGGCCACTTGCCTGCCTTTACCAAGGCAATAAGTGCTGTGTAATAAGGATGCAGGTTTGACTCCTTAGCAAGGAACTGAAACTGTGTATTGTCTCTCTGCTTTGCTTTTATAAGAATCTCCATCTGAGCACCCTGGGTTGCTATGAATTTAGCGGTCTTCTCTATAATCGCATTCAGTTTTTGTGTTTCTGGCTGTAATAAAACAAAAACATAATTGGAAAATTAAATAATGCATCTATACCATAAATCCACATACATATTTGAAATTGACTTAATGTGGCCTTTATATCGATACACATATCAACCTGATTAGAAAAAAATATATACAGTGTGACTTTAACCAACCTGACAGCAGCTACATTGCTTTTTAAAATATATATATCCTTTATTCTCTGAACTCATTTAACAAATGAATCAATCCCTCAATAATCTAATCAGTTAAGGTGTTTAAAAGTTATAGTGGAATACATTACAATCCTTTTTGGGACAGAGTAAAAATAAAAGCATCTCAAGTTTTGACATTTTCTTAGTGTTTTTTTTTTATTATAAAAAAAAAAAGATAACTAGCAATGTGGGATTGAGTCCTACATTGATTCATGATTACTAGCAATCCTGGTAAGCCCTCCAGCTAAGCTCAAAGGCTTGTGTTAGGAGTGGGTTCACGTTGTTAGTATAATGGGTAGAATTAGAATCCACGACCTCACGATTGCGAGACCGATGCCTTAGCCATTATTTTTTTCATTATATGATCTATGTTGGTAAGATTTCGTAATTTATAAGTTTGTTGTGCCCAATTTCAGTATAGTTTGACAAAGAAACAGCACAGCCGCAATAACTTACAAGTACTATATCAATAGGTAGCAGAGCCTTGAATGCAGGTAATGGTATAAATGGCTCGTCCACTTCTGTTGGCTGCAATGTTGGAGGAGGTTCAGCTGGTGTATCATAGTTGAATCCTACTTGGCCATAGCCAGCTGCATGGAGGCGCTTCAGCTCTTCTTCTGCAGAATAAACATTATTATTAGCCTCCAACAAAGAATAGTTATGGTTTTCTACAATCGAAAAAAAAGGTGCAATAATCTCAGGAACTACTTGTTCAAATTATTTTATACTAGCTGTCCCGTGCAACTTCGTCTATGTAAATTTTCCCCCTTTTTTTATAATTCTATGTTACTTCTAATACCTCCAAAAATATGTGTACAAAGTTTCATGATGATCGGTTGAGTAGTTTTCGCGTGAAAGCGTACAAATACAAATAGTACAAATATTTTTTATTTGCTATAAATAGGGTGGATACATGAAGTGGTCTTATAAGTAGTTTACATTAGTAGGTACTAGCCTATTTAGCCATTATCAATAGCATGCAAATATTGATCACTTAAAACTAGATATTAATTATAAAATGATTTCTTTGTATATAACCATAACCACATTTATTTTCTACTCTTAAATAACTTTATTATCAAAGAACTCCTCAAGTGTATAGAAAGTTTTCTTGGTAAGCCAAGAACCAAGAGCTGACGGAAACTTTTTTAGAGGTAGTAATTTTAAGTTAGTAGGGATTTTATTATAAATTTTAACACACATTGCATAACAATTTTTTTGAAACCGACTACTCTTAGGAATCACGCCCAATACAAGCCGATCAGATAACGAACAAACTTACATTCACATTTATATATTAGTATAGATAGATAGACCATTTATCAAGGCAGGCTATAGGCTATATAACATCATGCTATGACCAATAGGAGCAGAGCAGCAATGAAAAATGTTGCAAAAACGGGGAAAATTGATGCAGACGAAGTTGTGCAGGTCAGCTAGTCAGTAATATATTTAATGGAATTCAAAGCCCCAACCCCTTAATACAAGTCCAATAGTTCTGGGGCTATACATATAGGTATATTATAGTTATTTCTAGTGTTATAATACTTTGTTTTAATATAGCTAACCTTTATACATCTCCTCTTCGTCTTCATCAGTATGAAGAGCTCTGTACCGTTCCTCATCACACAACTGTTCCACATCCTGCTGGTCCCTAGTGAGTTCCACTCGCCAATCGTAGCCTCCCGGTGGAGCTTCAAGCCTCGACAGGTCGTGCAGAGCTCCCCTTGCGTCATACCTAGCCAAATATTATAATATATTAATAAACATTCTAACATTATTTAAAATTCCAGTGTATTCAACCTGGAGGAACCATTTTGCATTTATTGGAGAATGCAATGGCATATTTTGGTTGCTTATTTAGGCTACTCACTGTTAAACTAGTTTTACTAAGTAACTAATGGAAGAACAGAGCTGTTTGTTTATGATTTCATGTAAGTAGGTAATAATATAGTGGCATAATTTATTTTAGTCTCATAATTTTGCAGTTTTCCTTATTGATTTGACATTACAGTGTTATCTATATTTAAGTATTATATGACGTTAACAACTCCATTCTTATGCCATGCACTACAATCTTATGCCTATTAGTTCCTTAGTATACAGTCTTTTTTTTAAATTTGTTCATTATGCCATTATTCAATTCAACCATTCTCCTTTTACTTTAAATGTTAGTAAAAGCCAATAAATCTTCATAAAAGTATGTTTCACCAAATATAATTTTGAAAATGCTAAAACAAAATGGTACCTTCGTTAAACCATTACTTGACATAATTTTTCTATTTATTTCTAGCTCAGGTGGAAGTATATTTGGTCAACATAGTGCTTGTAAAATAATAGAAGAAATAATTCTCTTAGGAGTTGTTTGGCACTCAGAAACAAGATAATTTCTGATTGATAATTAAGAATTCCTGGTTCATAAGTTTTATATATGTATACATACTCAATTGAACCCTTGCAGGTTATACATACCACCGGCGGTTGTCACCATAACATTACGCGACGCCGAGAGAACCCGACGCATTTGACGCTCCTCCGTCCGGCCACCTTACTTGTTACAACATCCTCTGCGAAATACTTAAAGGTCTTCCGAAAATTTAATTTTTTCTGTTATACAACTATCATTTGTAGGTTTATAGCGCCACAATTAGCAGTCTTATAGTAAAAAACTGATCGAACCTGTCGATTTTCAACGTTTCATCCCCCATCCACGGAATGAGGTGTTTGCCTTGATCAATGTGAATGGCTTTCTCATCGTCCCTGAACAATTTGCACGAGTAGCCGAACACGAATAGATCTTCTTTCTTCTCCTTGTATTCACTTTTTCTTAAAATACCGGACTCACTTTGACCTCCAGTCCACTTTAGAGCCATTTTTTAGCTCAGAAATTAAAATAAATACATGCTACGCCAAAATCTTACAATGATTAAAAAGAGAGACGTTCGGAAATAATGACATATCATCTTAAATGACAGTTTCAGATTTAATTTCGTTTTGAAACTTCGCAGCAATTATAAAACTTCGCAAAGGGGCGTCTAAACGGGCCATTTTTTACGGCAATTTGTGGCAGCACAATTAATTGGCAACTAATTGCTCGTCCAATAATGGCAATATGTCTGCAATTGTATGGCGCATGATTCAGTCTCCTAAACGGGCTACACAACCCGGCAACAATAAAATAGAGAGCGAATGAAATTACAACAAAATTGTCCGGGCAACATTGCGGAAAAGTGATCGCTCAGCGATCGTCCGGCAACCATCAAATAAATATTGGCGAGTACTGCCATGTTGCCGGCCACAGCGTTACCGTCACAAATTGCCGTAAAAATGGCCAGTTTAGACGCCCCTTAATATTCGCAGCTTCGGTGATCGCACGAGAAACGGTGTCCATGAATGTAATGAATGTATTCAACATGATTGTGTATGGGATGGACGTTATTGAGAAACAGACACCCAAAAAGTATTCCAAATATGAATATTATTACAGATACCTATACTTTCATTGAGGAAGATATAATTTAATGGTGCGTCTAAACAATTTGCAATTTGTGGCGGCAATGCTGTGGCAATTGGCAACTAATTGCTGGTCCAATAATGGCAATATGTCTGCAATTGTATGGCGCATGAGTCAGTCTCCTAAACGGGCTACACAACCCGGCAACAATAAAATAGATGGCGACTGAAACAACAACAAAATTGGCCGGGCAACATTGCGGAAAATAGATCGCTCAGCGATCGTCCGGCAACTATCAAATCAATATTGGAGAGTACTCTCCAATATTGATTTGTTGGTTGCCGTAAAAAATGGCCCGTTTAGACGCCCCTTTGCGAAGTTTTATAATTAAAATAATATGGTAAAAATTTAACAAACAATATTGTAAGATGGATTTTCACCTGAAATAAATAAATATTATTATAACATTTCCAGTTAACGTTTTCCGAACAATTTATGAATACTGAGGTAAACGACTCGTTAAAATAGTGTGTTTATGTGTGAGGAATCTATAGGTGGCTGCAGCATCATATGCTGTAAGAGCCGCGGTGAAAGGAAAACCGAAGGAATAACATTTAATTCATCATTTCAATCGTATTTACTGGCGGGAAGAGAAAAAAAAATAGGTAGGTAGGTATACCATTTGTGTTTTTTACATGGCTACAATGTATGTGTATGCTTTATTTGACAGTTGTCAAAGTACGATTAATTCTGATTAATTTTCAGGTCTGTTTGTTTGTAATTTGATCAAAGTAATTCCATTTGTTTTAGAGCCAATTTCAACGTAGAATTGTTTATATAATGTTAGTGGATTAGAGAGTACAGTCGTTTACGTATAAAGGTACAAAGTACTTAGGTATTTATTCACACTATACTCCTATATAGTATTTGTTTTTCGACTATAATAATACATTTCAAGAATCTTGTCTATTTTTGAGAGAATTAAGGAAAAACAACCATTATCAATGGTTCATATTCTCTTAAGTAAATACAAGACGAGACAGTTAAATGTGGTAAAATTGATAAAAATATTATTGCACCACGTCAAAACATACTGATACCTATTTATTTATTTACAACATTTATTGCAGTATTAATATCTGACAACTCTTGTTTTGATCGACATACCAACACCCCCACTTATCAAAATAGTCTAAATTTGAACAATACTAACACAAACAATGCCAAGCAAAATCATAAAACTTGTAAATGTTTTCAGTGTTTCAGCAAGCATTTCCTCTTTATATACCCCAATGATGTTTTATGTAAAATTTACATAAACAACATTCGATCTGGCAACGGCAGGCACACATAGTTATCCTATATATTGCAATGTTACACTATTACAAAAAGTCATAAAAGTAGGAAAGCATGATTTAACTATCATAAGCGAAAACCCACGATAATTACCACGCTTCGCTATGGTTTTTTGGGCCAGGAACCCTGGTGCCTACAGAACACTACCAAAGTTTCATCACAATCTTCAAATTCATTTTTATTTAAATAGATTTCTGCTCCATTTGTAAAACCTAAAACACCTAATGTTCTCTGTGAACATTCTAAATTAATATCTTTGCTTGTACTACAGTGTCCCCATATGAGAACTTAAATCTAATTGTTTGATATTCAAGTTTTACCGCTGTTTACCCATTGTTTCATATGTTTCATTTTTTGTTTAGTATTCAAGATTAGCCAATCAGAGCTCAGCCATCAGGTGAGCTGTCAAACATGAAACGCACACATGGCGTCAGTAAGTTTTATTTCTTTATATCTGTATAAACTATGGTGTTCATGTTTAAAAAATATGTTTACATAGAAATTATAACAATGAATTGTGATGTATGTATGATGTACACATTAATTTCTGTCATTAACACTTCCAACCTACTTACTAGTTTTAAAGGTAGTCTAATAGTTAGCCGTTATTTTATGTTGTTTGGGAAGAACAGTGGTTGTTAATACACATTGTTTTTTTTTTTAGGTTTCAGGCAAGTTATACAAAATTTGTTACAAGAATCAGACACTGAAGATTATTCACCATCAGATGATGATATGAATGATTCACCTTTCAATATACATTCAAAAAAAATACCATCCTCTTCAGGTGATGAAGTTACTGACGATGAAGATAGTCCAATAGCACAGTTATTCATAAAGTCTGGTAATTATTATTATAACATGCTGTAGTCATCTCGGGATAATTTTTCAGGGGGGAGGGGAGGGGGTTAGGTTGTAAAATTGTTTCTTATGTAACATTTATCTTTTTATTAAACCTTTGTCAGTTATAGAAAATTGATTTTAAACATCACACCCTTGTAACCAAATATTCTATTAAAATAACAAAATAATTGATTTAATATTATTGTAAATTAGTTTTTAAGACATCTTTTTGTCTAGGCTTAACTAACATATAAATACTTGGGAAAACATTGGCCGGCAGAACAAAATGAGGTGAAGTTAACTTGAGCCTATTATTACAGTTCTGCTTCAATTTTTAATTGAATTTTGATGACATCATTTTTTTATGTAGGTACTTGTTTTATTATAATATAATTAATAATTTTGCCAAGGTTTGAAAACGTCTGCTTGCGATGCGGGTCAAAGTAATGAGGCCCCAGAAAATTTTGAATCCATTTTTGAGGATGACTCAGATTTTACCGATGTTGAAGAAAATGAAGAAATAGAGTTCAATTTGACCGATGTTGAAGAAAATGAAGAAATAGAGTTCGAGTACTTGGACCAAAATAATGAGGTAGGTCTAAGCCATAGGCAATCTTGATGGATACCACCACAGTGTCAGTTATTCTTCTGTGAACTAGTGATGTAGCACAAGGACACAAGGGCACTGTAGCAAATTCACGGGGCATATAAGACTTACCAACTAATGTCCAAATGAGGAGAGCAGTACTGTGACATTTAGATCTTTGCCAAAGAAAGATTTGAGTGTCACTGATTGTTACACTTACCAGCATACTCACAACCTGCTTGTCTTTTAAACTATGTTGTGTATAAAAAAATATAGTAACAAATTACCTACTTGTTTTGGTATGTCCATACTTCTGAACCAATTTGATGAGACTTGATACACAGACATCAAAAAAGCTAAGAAGTTTATGAAATATTGTTCAGTCAATTACCTACAGTACCTTATTGTTTCTTTATTTTCTAGCAACCTGAATATATGGACATCATTCACAGGCATATTTATAAAAGATAAGTAACAGCTGATCAACTTTCTAGCAAAGTGGGTCGTATTTTACTTTATAGCCCACAGCTACGATAAATTGCTTGTGTTAGGAGTAAATTGACCGTTTTCATTACTAGATTGGGACATTGTCGCTGGGCAGGAAGCCGAAAGGATAGCGAATTTCAGTTGCAGATAAGTTTCGATTAAAACGTCCATTTTTGTATTCTTGTAACTTTGGGATCGATCTCAAATAAGCTTGCGTCAAGTATGCGTATGCGTCTCGAGAGCGCAATAACGTCATTCTAGTACGGTGCGCAAGCGTTTTTTAGATCGATCTCAAAGTTGTAAGAAAACAAAATGTGTACTTACCGTTTTGCGATTTAGGGGGGAGATTCAACCCCCAAATCCCCCCGCTGGGTACGCTCATGATGTTGGTAGAATAATGAAGAACGTATGCTCCCGATTGCGATTCTGATCAGCAACTTTGATGTAGTGTTTACGTGGTATGTCTGCTGGTTTTGATTGCAGGTTTTGGCTGCACGTTATCTTTGCACGTTTTGTCTTGATAAAGAGGTGACGGTCCGTTATGTCATATATTATATTAGTTGTATACAATAGTATATAATAATTTCTCTTTTCAGAGTAACACGTCAGTGATCCTTGGGACAATGTACAATGAGGAAGTAGTGGCAACAAAGTAAATATTATTTTATAATTATGATATTTATTTACCGCGTGAGAATGTTATAAGTTCATTATTTGCATTTTTAGGGTTTCATACCTCAAACAAAACGAAACTCTTACAGGTCTACAGGTCTGTCGAAAGCCTTTAGTTATATCGAATAATAAGGTCTGCAATCCCTCGCAGCAGTGTAAAAATCAAACTTAATAGTTAAAACATTTAAAGATATGTCCGTTTATGCCCCATATTTTCCACACGCAAGGGAATGAAAACCTATAGGGTATCTACTTCCCATTGCTCTAGAATTATGAAATTTGCCAAAAATCACGTAGGACAAAAAATGCAATTGATAAATGTGACGGAAAAGTTATTCCTTATCCCAGTTTAATTTTCATTGGAGATAGACTGCAGTGATCGACGAACTATTTACATACCTGTGATTACCTTCAAGTAAGTGCGGAACCCTCTGTCGAGCCCGACTAATTGAGCAATCCAAAAAAATCCGGTCAATTTTAAAGATTTATTTTTTTAGAAAAATATCGCTTCTAGTAGTAGTGAATTTGTATATTTTGTTTTTTTTTTTTTAGCAGAATGGACGAGAACTTGTGCCAAGGTGGTCAAGAACCTCAGTTAAATCACGGCGATGATGTAATAATGGAGGAAACTCTCTTAAACCTTACTGTTAAACCTAGAGTAGAGCCGAAATATGGTCAACAATCTCAACGTAAGCGGGGTACAGAGAGTCCGCGAAGTAAGGGGTCTCCACGAGGTAAAGGGAAACCACCAGGTAAGGGGACCCCGCGAGGCAAAGGGACGCCTGAAGGTATGGGAATCCCGCAAGATAAAGTAACGCCTGAAGGTTCGGGGACCCCGCCAGATAAGGGGACGCCTAAAAGTACAGGTACTCCGCCAGATAAGGGAGCGACTGAAGGTACGCGGACCCCGCAAAGCAAAGTTACCCCACGAGGTAGGGAGACCCCGCGAACTAAAGGGACCCCACGAAGCACGGGGAGCTCTCGAGGTAAAGGGAAGCGACAAGCACCTCGAATTAGAAGACGTCTATTATTCACAGGCCAACAATGGAAGACAGGAGATAGATTAATAGAAACGCATGTAACTGATGATGATGTACCTGAAGAGTTACGTCAAATAATTTTACAAATAGCCCAAGCAAGAGAAACTGCCAGAAAACAAAGAGTCAGAAGAAATAGGAAAGAAGGAGACGATGAAATTCATGATGATGGCGAGGACGAGATGTTATTTACTGGAGGTGCTAAAACCACTCGGTTTGAGTGGTCATCAATGGGTGACTATTCAGGCAAGAGAGAAGAATTTTTGCCTGAGGTAACCGGGCCAGCACACGCATATGCGAATGCTTATGGAGCTTTCAGAGAATATTGGGATGACGATATCATAGCACATATTGTAAAGGAAACCAATCGCAATGGCGAGGCGTTGACGCGCTTGTCCTCTGATTTCGCCGGAATGTGGTATGAGACAAACACCCACGAAATTTTGATCCTTTTTTCGTTCTGGATGATGCTCGGTATCATCCGGATGCCCACCACAAAGTCCTGTTTTACTCTTAATCCTATGCTTCAAGTTAATATATTTAGACATATGTTCTCCAAAAATCGCTATACGGCACTTTGCCGTGCGTTTACATTACAATTTAATGATGGTACCACACGGACTGACGACAGTGACCTGACACAAAGTTTTGGACCTATTTTGGACCATCTCAATTCCCGCTTTATGGAATCCTACATTCCATCCCAAAATATTTGTATTGATGAGTCGTTGTTGCTGTGGAAAGGCAGCCTATCCTTCCGTCAGTACATTAAGACAAAGTCAGCTCGGTTCGGAGTGAAAACCTTTGAGCTCTGTGAGTCTGGTACCGGCTACCTATGGTCATTCTTCTTATACCTTGGCGCTGGCACTGTCTATGATCCAGATTTTCCACCCACTCTGCTGAAAAGTACCGCTACCGTCCTTAAACTAGTTAAGCCTCTTCTTGACAAAGGTTATACTCTATATTTGGATAACTGGTTTAATAGTCCTCTACTGGCCAAATATCTTAAGATGCGTAAAACCGATTGTGTAGGTACATTGCGTGCTAATCGCCGCAACGTGCCTCCAATCATACCGGTATGCAATCTGAGAGACGGTCATTTTGTAGCTCGACATTCTGGCGATGTGGTCGTCATGGCATACCAGGACAAAAAACGCAAAGTTACCACCATTTCCACCTACCATGGCACCGAACAAAACAAGATAGATCCGAAACCATATTGTCCAACTCGATATAAACCACAATCTATCCTAGATTATAACAAAGGTATGGGAGGCGTGGATCGTAAAGACCAGATGCTTGAACCATACCTCCTGGAAAGAAAAAGATGCTCAAGGTGGAATTTAAAGGTCTTCAAACGCCTTCTCAACTGTTCCATTTTAAATTCGCGTATTCTTTTGAATGGTACGGCTGCTAATACCACGCAACACTTAGATTTTCGGTTGGAGCTAGTAGAACAGATACTCCTACATCATCTCCAAAAAGTTCCTAAACCAAAACCTGTGGGTGCTATGTCAAACCGGTTAGGTCGTGACACTACCGCAGAGAAACATTGGCCTCAGCAAATAGAGGCCGTGATAAACAGCGGGCGCCGTAGTCGTCGTCGTTGCGCTTGGTGCACCCAGAACAACACTAATCGACGCACTACGTTCGTCTGTTCGGATTGTGATGTCCCTCTTTGCGTACAACCTTGTTTCAAGGAATACCATGACTACCATTCATCAGCATCATTGTCTAAAGCCCGAGCAGTAATAAAAAAACCTGGTTTAGGTTAGGTTTAATGGAGTCCACGCTACGAATAGTTACTGGAAGTCTAAATATTTGACCTTGAAATTACTCTAAGCTCTTTCTATGCTAACCATATATTATGTACTCATTGAAGATGGGCTTACTATAACTTTGGCCGAGTACTCAGTTATAAAATAACCGGCCAGTTAGCCAAGCTGATCACTATTATTTAGGATTTACTTTTTGTTTTGTCTAGGTTTTAAGTTAATTTTAATGAGCTACAAAAAAGAGAGTTCCTGTACAAATGTATAAGGACTTGTAATTTAATTTCTATGTTATGTTACAAAACTATGAATTTATCTACAATGTTAATTTTGGTATAGTGCAAACCTGAAAGTAGTTTGCTCAGAATCAGTAACGCAATCCATTGGGGTAGTTTTTGGATCATGTTATATTTTTAAAATAATTACTTAATCAATCATTTATTAATTAATTATTCATTCTAACAGTCTAAATCCTGTTCAATATGTGATGTGAAATGTTATCATCACTTATTTTTAAATAATAACCACGGATTACGTACCACAGCACGCAATGAGCACGATAGCGCGAAGAACACAAGACAACACTTGAATGGCTTTATAACAATTTTAACTCTCCAAGTTTTCAATATTTTCATTTTCTTTTTTTTTATTTGTTTTCTTGAAGTAAAAATCTTGTTGGGGTGTCTGAGCAAAAATAACCTTGTATACTTCTATACTAATATTATAAAGAGGTAAAGTTTTTGAGGTTGTAGGGGGTAATCTCTGGATCTACTAAATCGATTTTGAAAATCCTTTTACCAGTAGTAAGCCCCGTTATTTTTGAATGTTATAGAATTTATATTATTGCCCGTGCGAAGCCATAGCAAGCATCTAGTAATCTATACTAATATTATAAAGCGGAAGAGTTTGTTTGTTTGTTTAAACGCGCTAATCTCAGGAACTACGGGTCCGATTTGAAAAAATCTTTTTTTGTTGGATTGCCCATTTATTGAGGAAGGCTATAGGCTATATAAAATCACGCTGCAACTTATAGGAGCGGAGCAGCGATGAGAAATGTTGCAAAAACGGGGAATATTTATGCATACGAAGTTGCGCGGGACAGCTAGTTAATAATAAGCATAGAAATATGAATAGATTAACCAACCGACTACAAAATAGTATTTCCTAGCCCTAGTCTCAGCAGTGGTTATTAGTCCGGTTGACCGAACTACTGACACTCCGCTTCTAGAAGTCACCCAGAATGATAAGAGTCTTATCAGTCCGGGTAAGATGCTGATTTGACTTAAGTCAAATACCTTATATTTGACCATTGACGTAGAGAACAAGACTGCGCCATCCCTTTCAATTAAAAAGTGAAAATTTACTGCAAAGCGTGAAAGAGAGAAAAAACCGTCTATCCGTGACCACGGCCGTTGCCATACGGTCGAAACGTCGGGCAATAAACAAGGTATGTCACCTTAAATTATTCACGCGATTAAGACCCGTAGTATATATATATTTTGTGTACAAATCGCAAAAGTTTATCAACATTTTGTGAAAAAAAACTCGTGCGGCCTTTGACAGGTATTGTCCACAAAGTAGCGTTATCTCTTTCTAGAGGTGGTCAATTTTGTGAGGTTATGGCGCAGTTCTGGTCTATAAACGTCAATGTGGCGAGTTGTAAAAATGGCGGCAAACTGACCGGCCATTATTTTTACAGCTCCGAGTATAACTTGTAAAAAATGATTTGAATACGTGATAATTGACTTGAGAACGAGACTATGTGCATGTAATAAGTGCATAAATACTTGACACTGGCAGAAATTAGCCGTTAAAACGGCTAGATTGCCATAAACTCAAAGAAGAAGAAGAACGTCAATGTATTTGACTAAAGTCAAATCAGCACCTTTTTAATAAACGTCAAAAACGACCCGTTCCTTTATTTGTAATTCTAGCATATGACGTCACGTTTTTATGGCCAAATAATTTAGGTACTTTTAATATTTTTTTTCATTATTAAAAATTAATAAACACGTATATTTATAGATAAACATATTTTTTCAGAACACTTAGTGACATATTATTGCATGGTTAATATGAAATATTTTATTTTTATACTAATCAAATACCCAACTATTTCCTTTGAAAGGTGTCGAACATAAGTCACTTTGAAAGGAAATAATGCAAAATTGTCTATCTAATAATGCGATGGGGATGTTGGTTGACCCTTGCGTCATACTCGTGAACGTGCTACTTGGAATGCCTGATAAACCTTGTATCGCGGGAAACTTTCTACCTGCACCCAGACTCGGAACAACAATTTGTGGATTACACAAAGTGGTGAAACGTCGGAAAACAAACTTACTACCTCATGTACAGTAGTCAATACGCAATCCCGCCGAGCCACGGAGGCCTAGCTCTTTGTTTTCGTTATTGATTAAGTAAACGTGTGTCTTTATAAGAATTAATTGAGGTACGTATGCATACGTATACGAGCCACTCAGCTACACATATTTTTATTTTTCATAAATTTACAAAATAAAATTAATTGAAGTTTAAAAAATATAAGTTATTTTATTTTCCTTGCTGTATTTATTTAAGTCAGTTAAAAGCAGCTATACGAGTTGTAAAAATGGCGGCAAACTGACATGTCGCTATTTTTACAGCTCCGCGTTTAAAGTGTAAAACAATGTAAAATATACTGACTTGAAATACGTGATAACTGGACAAGATTGAGACTAGACTAAAAAAAAAAAGCAGCTATACTTTTTTTTTCTCTTCCCTCCGATATTTATCGGTAGAGATTATGGCTCGCACATTATGTGCATACGCCAGTTTCAAGTATAATTTCTTTCTAGTTTTCTTCTTTCAATCATAAAGTCTCGCTCTTGTCCAGTTATCACGTATTTCAAGGATATTTTACACTGTAAACGCGCAGCTGTAAAAATAGCGACATGTCAGTTTGCCGCCATTTTTACAACTCGCAGCTATACATTAAAAAAAAATGTAGCAAGTTCCCATCACGTCTCATTTTGCTGTGTGCAATATGGTATGGTAGCCGATCAAACGGATAATACGTAGTCATTATTTTCTATGTGGTTCTAAGAGCGACCTCTTATTGATTAATTTCTCTGTGAAGATAACATTACGGAGGGTAAGCTATAATTAACGCAACGCAACTTAATTCAAACAACTCGCCAAAGTGGCGCTAGCGTAGATGAAAGTTAAGAGTGATTGACTCCTAATAAATCTCACTGGACTACTGGACTGGCTTTTCTCATGGCTATCCCTATAGGTGTACCCCTGTAGGTACCTACCTAAAAAAGACATCACGTTTTTTTGCTGAATCTAAGAGCTGCTGCCGTAGTACCTACCTACCTGCTATTAGGTACATAATCTGTGGCGCTGCCGCCGCTATTTAAGGGATGTGAAAATAAGGGCAAAAATCGATTAATTAAAAATTGTTTTACTCTTCTCAATAATAAACGATTTGGGTTAAAATATTTTCCGGCGCAGGCGCCCGGGCTATCCGGTGCGAAGTACCTATACAGCGATGTAAAAAGGACATAAGTGTAAATTGAAAATTATTAGTAATTAACTATCAATATTATTCTATAAATCTATCGTACTAATGTAATATTACAAAGCTATAAGCCTACTCTATTTCTTTAAAACGAAATTCATGAATTTTCGTTTACTTAAATTTCTTAAGTTTACTGCTGGCTCTTATCCAAAAATCAATTATAATAGTCCCCATTATAATTTATTTTTGGATAAGCACAAGAAGTTCGAACCCATGGACGATTTTCTGGAACAAGTGGATTGAATAGGTGTTACTGGCTCTGTATATCACCACCTCATTTTTAATCGAAACTTCTTTTTTATTGAATTAGGTCTCCTGAAGAGTTAGTTTTTTTTACTTGGTTCAAATTGTAAAATTGTTTTACTGTTAGATAGCCCATTTATCGGCGAAGGCTATTAAACATCACACTACGCCAATTATGACAAAATAAAAACGGGAGAAAATTTAAGCACAATTTGCGCGGGTCAGCTAGTAACTACATAAGTCGGCGATTTGGTAATTCAATACTCTCGTCATTCGTCGCCAGAGTTAGGTAAAAATTAATCTAACTACTAACGACGATTACTTTTGGTTAGTAATCACAGCCCATGATTACAAAAAGTAATCATAAAATGTAATTTTTCGATTATTACATTTTGTAATTGTTACCATGATTGCAACTACAAAATGTAGTTAGTAATTTAATTAGATACTGTAAGTATCTAATTAAATTACTAACTACATTAATGATTATTACTTTACAATGATTGCATGATTATTTTCTTCTACTTTTTTGGACCGATGGAGAAAAAATATTTTGTGTGGGTTTGTGACTTGCGTGGATCCCTATTTGGTTGTATATTATTTCCAGTTTGTGTGTTATCTTTTTGCAATTTCTGGGAGGGAGTTTAAATCCTTCTGTATTCTGTCCCCTAATCCTCCTCTGGGTACGCTCGTGCATCCAACATCCTCCCTCCTCCGCAAACTCCCTTTGCATCTTTATTTCAACCAACAAGATACTCTTAGTACAAAAATAGATGAGTAGTTTTATAACTACATTAATCAGATTAGGATTACGTTATGTAGTTAGATTACATTCAATCAAAAGTAATAACTACATGTAGATAAGATAACAAGTAATCATAACTACGCTAGTCTCATGTATGTAGTTAGATTCCTCAATGTAGTGATTACGCCCAACTCTGCTCGTCGATAAGTTTTTTTTTTTTTAATTTATCGTTTTTGCTGCATAAATCCAGGTAATTGTTATTGGCTAAGATAGGTATTTTTATGACCAATCAGTTTAATTGCCATTATATACAGTATTAAAAATAATTTTGCAAAATCAAAACGAGTTTAAAAATGAGCCTAAAATATACTTTTAGATTTATTTATATATATTATATGTTTTTTGATACTTATTGTAATGAAGTAGGTAGCTAAGTAGCCTATAAATTATAATAATTATAAAATATCTTGGGACAACTCACACAACGCTCTCTGGTCCTGAACTAAGCAGAGCTTGTACTATGGAAATCAGACAGCTGATATATGTATACAAATATTATAAAGCTGAAGAGTTTGTTTGTTTGTGTGTACTGTTGGATAGCCTATTTATCGAGAAAGGTTATAGGCTATATTAAAACATCACGCTACTACCAATAGGAGCGAAGCAGCAATGAGAAACGGGGAAAATTTACGCAGACGAAGTTGTGCGGGACAGCTTGTATACTTATATATTTCTAAATCCATACATATTATAGATAAATAACACCCAAGCACAGAATAAACCATCGTGCTCACAACACTAAGTTTTATCCTGGGTCGGGATCAAACCCACAACCTCCGGTTTAGCAGTCGGGGTCACTAACCACTAGATCAACAGGCCAGTGCAATTATTTTGTTTGAATTGACTCATGACATCTTCACTCATGAACGTGATTATAATATTACGTGACAATTATGTATTGTTACTTACAAAATTTTATCGAATAGCACTTTGTTTATACCTACTGACTGTTGCCGAAAAAAATGAAAAAAAGCGAAAGCCCCATCTAAATTGGACCACTAGCTTTCGAAAAAATCGCGAACATACATACATATATACCGGTCAAATAGAACCACCCTTTTTTACTATCGCGCGGCCAAAATATTGTATCACGGGCCATGGGTTCGCATCCTTGATCTAAGTAGTAAGTTTTATTACAAAAACAACAAAGGAATATAAACATATTTATTTTTATTAAAGTGAAACTTTTATTACATCGTCTTAAACTTTTTCGTCTGTGTGTCGCGTGACGGTCGGCCGCGGAGTAGGTAGGTATTAATTGGAGACTGTCTACTTTTATCATTTTCGATTTCTGTCTGTCTGGGGGTCTCCTGTTTTCATCTAGGACCTTTGATCAGGACCAAGGGATTGTACAAAAAATAATTTCTATCTAGGTTTTTGGAACTGCCTTAAAGATATTTTGATAATTTTTATAAGTTTAAGCATTTTGAAAAATATTCTCAAAACTAGAGTCAATTTAACAAAACTATTATTATTTTTAAATTACTTAGGGTTAATTAATAAATCCTGTAATGAAGAATCAGGGTTCCGTAGTGTAACAACAAGTAATTATATATTTATTTTCCAATTTTATGGATCTTAAATTACACAGTTCACGTCACATATAACACTTTACAGGTATTGCAGAAAAGTATCTACAGTAGAGAGCATAACTTAATTAAAATAAAAGAAATAACAGGATAGACTTTGATGCTGTTACCAAAATCAGCTCATACCTTTGACAGTTCTCGCGCTTAAAATGACTGCCATATAGCTGCCATAGTACTAATCGAGGCGAAGAGTTCAAATTTTCCAGAGGTTACACGATACAAAATATCTCGCAGGACACGGTTAATACACGACTTGACCTATAATATTAAGTAACTAGAACTCAAAGGGAAACCGACAAGAATGGTGTTCTAAGAACGCCGCCATTGCTCTGCGGTGTGGTTTTCCGCCCGGGATAGAGATGAGCTCAGATGACATCATCGTAACGTCCTGGGCGGGAAATTTAAGGAGGCGGCGCGCCTGGCCAATCTAGGGATTCCCCGAATGGTTGGGCACTGGGGCGGCCCGGTTCTCGCACAAGTCCGGGCCCAGATAAAGTATCTGGGCCTCGTGATAGACGGGCACCGGCTTTTTGAGGAACACTTCCGCGTTTTGGCGGCAAACTCCGAGGCTTCTGCTTCCGTAGGTACTGGGGTGACTGTGGCCGTACCTGGCCAAGCCCAGCGCCTCGAGTCCACGGTTATATACAGGGGCAATGACATTGGCTCTGTAAGGTGCAGCCGTGTGGGCGACGTCTCTGACCACTCATAGTAGGGTCCGCGTCCGTCTCCCGGAGACGCCAGTGGACTACGGCGGCCAGGGCCATATACGGATACCGCACGGTATCTTCAGACGTAGAATGCGCATTAGTTGGCACACCCCCGACTGCGACTGCGTTAAGGGCTCGGCGCAGTACACCCTGTCAGTAATATGCAGCTTGGGAAGGAGGGGAAGAGGCAGCGTGGAAATGACCTCTCGTTGCCGGCCATGTTTCTATTCATGGTCCAGAGCGAGATGTCGTTGAGTACGGTCGCATGACATCCTCACAGAAGGAGACGGTGGAACGCATCAGTTCAGATAAAAAAAACTTTTTTACAAAAAATATTACCGAAACATTTTGAAGTTGGTGCCGAATAGAACATAAAGACTACTATTTCATGGCACCAACTTCAAAATGTTTAAGTAGTTTTTGTTATTCTAGGTATACTTATAATTTTTTACTTTTTAGTTGCCTTAAATTTATTTTTTTGTAAAAAAGTTTTATTTCTCACTTTTTAGTGGGTTGATTTGTAATTCACTTATGTTACAATAGGTTTATGTCAACTGCTCAAATCCTTTTACAAAATATTGCTTCCCCAATGCAGGGCCGTTAATTGTTGAGGAGTTCACTACCAGCCCTATTACATTGTGTAATAGTAGTAACACGAGAATAAAATGCTACTCAATATCATTTAACTGAATCGCAAACTACGAAATATTGAATATGTCCGCTCGTCATTTGTGGTCTTCATAATCAATTCCACTTCACTAATTGGTGCTTTGAATTTTGAGTGAATGCACGAATAACTATGAAATATACATAAATCACTATAGGTGTGCCTTTAATATTTGAAGAGTTCCTTTGATTTCTCCAGGATCCCATCATCAGATCGTGATCTGATGACAATAGGACCAACTTGGAAGTATACCCTTTCAAACAAAAATAATTTTTCAAATCGGTCCAGCCGAATTTGCGTAATCGGTGAACAAACATACAAAAAAAAAATACAGTCGAATTGAAAACCTCCTCCTTTTTGAAGTCGTTTGAAAACTTGAAAACAGGGTGGATAGGTGTTGACGTGTCTAGTCCGTGCATAACTTAAAAAGATAAACTCCGCTCAGTTCAACCCATCTTCATATCAATAAATACTCAAAATCATTGTTCTCCCTAGAAATCATTGTCGTCTTATTGAATCGTCATTGTTCACGCCTTACGTGATTGTTTTCTTTTTCAGTTAAGCATAAAATCAAATCAAATCATATTAAAAAAACTAAATCTGATACTCGTTGAATAGTTACTCAATAAAGAACCTAATTTTAAAAAATCGGTCAAAGAAATAACGCATTACATAAACTTGTGGTTACAAATACGAATGACGATTTAAATAACAAAAGTAGGAGAATCTTGTCTAAACTAGTTCAAAATCCAACACGCGTAAACTTTCTTACAGTGCGCAGCAAGTCGAATGAAGGGCGCGGAGGTTACTTAAGCCGCAAAATTTGGCGTTAGAAACGTTCTTTAGTGCGGTAAATAATTTAACAGGGTACTAAGCGTCCAATGACATAAATTTGGTAAACTTTTTTGATTCAGTTTTTCACAAACTTCTAGTTAATATTTATAAACGCATAATTGTCTTTATGATTCACTACAATGTGAAGCACTAGTAGGTACCTAATTTTGATTTACCATTTAAATTAATATTTTATAAAATAAAACAGCTTAGAATACAGTAAAGCGACAAGCAAAAATAGTGGTATTTTTGGCGGTTGTTATATAATGTTTTTTTTTATAGTTAGGTTGTGGCCGAAAATGTTTTTAAAGGTCGTCTAAACGGGCCATTTTTTACTGCAATTTATGGCGGCACTATTGGCAACTAATTGCACGACCAATAATGGAAATGTGTCTGCAATTGTATGGCACTTGATTCAGTCTCCTAAACGGGCTACACAACCCGGAAACAATAAAATAGAGAGCGACTGAAACAACAACAAAATTGGCTGGGCAACATTACGGAAAATCGACCGCTCAGCGAACGGCCAGCAACCATAAAATCAATATTGGAGAGCACTGCCATGTTGCCGGCCACAACATTGCCGCCACAAATTGCCGTAAAAAATGGCCCGTTTAGACGCCTCTTATGGGGATTATTTATTAAATGATGGATTCAGCTACATGTCTCCGTTTAAAATTATGGTAGGATTTTGACCTTGTTTAGAAGGGAAAACTTGAACAATAACGTTGTGCATTTTTGAATATTTTGAAATGGCTAAGGAATGACTCCGAATTGAATTGCTTTATTTATCAGTATGAAATTACTATCATATATGTGGTTAAATACAATATTCATCTATTGCGCTATCGTACACAAATATGCCAATTTATATTACAAAAGTAACACTTGAGAACTATTACAATAAAATTATTTTACATTAAAAAGTTTATCTCTCAGAAAGCGCGGCCTACCCTTCCTCCGTCTTACGAATTTTCGATCAAGTCACATGTCCTGACGCGAGTTTAAAATTTTTTACACATCCCAAAAAAAGTGCCCTTTAGTTTTTTCTCCTACCGAGTAAAACTACTAATTTCATACAAGTAAATATTTGACTTGACTGGCTCCAATGAATACTTCTTACTCTTGAGGAACTTGTTTTTGGAACAGGTTTCAATACGTAGTCGTACTAATAAGACTCAGTTTGTGTTTTAGCAAGTACGCCTCATTTCTAAAATTTTAAACCTTTAATCCTAAATGTACCGCAGCTTATAATTAAAGGGCTTTTGACAGACATGGGTCGATTTTGACGCGACCTGTAAGGCTTTTGTCAGACAAGGGGATGCCTTTTAACAATAAACTGCACGGTAGTAAGAGCACTGCTGACCGGGTTCAAACTGTCACCCTATATTAGGTTCGTTACTCCTTAACTCTTATTACACCTCTCTTTATATGGGTTTAGGGTCCGTAATACAGTGTAGAGTAATAGGCGCAAAAATGTCCCTGCTGGCCCCTAATTACTTCACAATTTAAAATTTAATATTAGGCTTTTATTTATTATATATTGCCAATTAGAAATTATATTATTCTACTGAAAATAAAAACAATGCGTAAAGTAGAGATACCTTGTAATATTATTAGGCTGTAATTTATAATGAGTTCTGATATAATGTTGAAACTATTTAAAAAATATTATGATAAACCACAAAGAACGCCGTATTTCTAAAAAAAACTAAACAATGGCAACTGGACAGCGATACAACTGGATATAACTTTGACAAATTAAAGATGTCAGCGAAAACTGTGTAATGCGTAGCAATGTAGTATATTAGATTTGGTTGAACTATATACGTTTCAAAAGGCATATGGCGGACGTTTTATATATTTTTGCATCGAAAACTGATAAAATCTTTTAGTTATGAGTATCTTGTGACCGCTAGAGCGTATTTGTTAAAATTAGATGATAAACATTAGTTTTAATGTGTAAATAAGTCTATTATACCTAGAGTCTTATAAATATTGATAGTATTTTCGTGCGTGGACGTTTTGATCCGTATTGTTGAAAAACGAAAAGTCTGTGATATAAACAATATATAGGTGATAGATTAATTTCCTGAACAATTTTGTATATATTGTAAAGTTGTTATAGAATTTTAGCGAACGTAATTATATTGCGAGAAGACTGAGTAACTGAGTGGAGGATTTGCGAGCTATGTCAGCTGTGAACTTATTGTCTTCTTTGAGGGAGAAACCGACCGATGAAAACCCGAATGATGTCTCAAACCACGAAGGTAAGCATTTTACACATAGTGCTTTCATAATATTTTTCATTATACCTTCAAATATTCGAACAGTTTGCGTCAATTTGCTGTCTGCAGTTTGCAAAACATTGACCCTGATTTCTATATTTTTTTTGCAGTTTCATTCATGTATTGTTAATTTTACAGTCAATAGAAACATAATCAATTCTTGTATGATTTGAATTATTAAAATTATTGCAAATGTTACACTGCTTTGACATATTTTTATGTAGGTCATAATTCATAAAGCAATAACTGTAGAAGAGGTACTGTTATTGTAAACAAGTCTAATTTCTAATTAGCACCCGTAATTTTATAAAAGAGGTTCTAGTTACCAATGGTAATCACATTAGATTACTTATATACATTTTTGTAAATTAATTACTCACTAGTTAGAATTATGGTTTCTTTATTTCTTACCATGAAGGTTTAGCCTATGATGCATAACTCTTAGGCTAATGACTATAGACTTTTCACTTGTGAATTTTATGTCAGCAATTCTTACCTGAAGAGCTGCTCCATTGCCATTAACAGATTGGTGACAGTTTTAGGTTCAACAATGTGTGTTGTTTTTCTATTACTTGTTGACATCCGTGACGGACAGTTATTTATTTGCTAGGTCTCATGCTTGATCTCTCATTGATCTCATTGAATTAGCTATCCTATTAGTGTGATAATAAGGAATGAATTGTTGACTTGTCTGAGATTGAAATTGGGTCAGACTTATGTTATGGTTCAAAGCTTTGTTGTGGTGTAATATTGTAACCAGCATCTGAACTTTCTCATTGTCTTTTTACATGCTTTTTTGGAAAATTGTCTTCAATACCACATTTGTTACAAACTTTTCTTGCCTTTACGACAACATTATCCACAGTCACACAAATATTATGAAATTATAATAAGTAAGTAGGTACTCTTCCTCCACTGCTAGTGCTGGAACTAGCAGTTTAGTGTTAACTTTTCTTTTTACATTATAATATTTCTAAATATTATAAAGAAAAAGAGAACTCTGTATCTATAAAGTAATTCTCATTTTTTATCTGTGGTTCAATTAAAAAAGTCTTATCCATATTTGCAGATAACAGATCTGGACTAAATTTTGAACAGAGATAGGTTATAGTGTGGAAAAGCACGGTTGACAAAATTTAACAATGAATAAATTTTTAATTAAATGTTTTGACATTGGCAGTGAGGTTGGTTTGCCTTTAGCAAAGGCCTCCTCAAACTTTTTCCATTCCATTCTATCCTGTGCCACTTGTGGCCATGTCTTGCCTGCTGTGTTTCTTATGTCATTTTCCCACTTCCTGTATTGCCTTTCTTGTTTTCTTTTTATGTTTCTAGGGACCAGTCAGTCATTTGTTTGGATATTTGTTGGGCCCACATTAGTTTTTTATGTTACATCTATGAGTTTGGTAATATTTCTGATGTTTATGTTCTTCACTTTCAGTTTTTCATACTTTTATTTTATGGAATAGAATATATGATACTTTTACACAATAAAAAATAATAAACATTTTTTTTTATTATAATGTGCACGAAGTTGCGGTCAACAGGTATTAGGTATAAATGTGAAAGTATAATGTTTGTTATTCAATTGTTGTTATTCAAATATGGAGAAATTTTTGGTACAAAGATAGATTGTAGTCTGGAATAGTACATAGGCATCTTTTCTGGGAGATTTTTTATTGGTTCCCATGGAATAGGTTTATAGGTTTTTAGTTGTTGTCGACAGCTAGTAAATAAATAAATACCTAACATGACATACACTTCTATTTTTGATGATTTGAAACAATCATTTATTTGGTTTACTTAATTTATAAAAAAGTATTGCCAGCCTTTCACACTTTCAGACAGTGCAGTATGTACTGCATTATTATTGCAGTTTGTCTAGTGTTACAAAGTTCCCAATAATTACTGTTGAAAAACACACTGAAAGTTATTTGTAATCTCAGACATATTTAAAATGCAGTTATTATGAGGTGAACGTATTTCTAGACCATTGACACTATGTGTTTATCATGCCATATTATAATTTAACAATGTGGCCGCTACTGCTCATAAACTATGCGAGTGCGCGCTGACCGATTCAGACATGCCATTTAAAACGTTCCTTCTATTTTGTTGGCATTGAGATTGTTACTTTTTTGTGTAAAAAAATATTGAGTGTGAGTGCATTGATTTTACGAATTTTAGTAATGGGTGTCCCCGCACTGTTATTTTGTTTTGTTTTTTATTGTCTGTGCTTCTCATTTTATTAATGTACCAGTTTTCCGTGGCTTCATATGCATACCGGTTATGTAAAAAATTAGTTGAGTACTTTTTGTGTTAAAGCGCAACAAACATCCATTCACCCTCACAAACTTTTGGATTTAATAGTAGTAAGAAACCGCAATAAACTTTAGAGTAGGGATGACTAGGTCTACAGGCAATCACAGAACAAGTTAAGCTTTAGTATATTGTGCATACTCCTACCTATCTATCTTCTGATACAATAAAGGTAAAGAGTTTGTTTAAACAGCGCTTATCTCTAAAGATACTTAGATGATTTACACAAATTTTGGTATGGAGGTTGATTGAAGCTTAATGAATATTATAGGCGTAGCAGTAAACAAAAGCTAGTGAAAATTAAGCTGCACTAAGTTAACTTAATTCATAGTCTACAATCGGCTTATAGTGAAATATCGTTTTTCAAAATATACCTACATACTAAAATAATACATAATACCGATATCACGTGATATTTAATTCGCTTATCTCAATCGTAAACATTATTATCATTTTATACAATTTTTTTAAATGTTTGTGATTGGCTACTCATTTATAAATATTGTTTTGGAGATAAGAGGCACATCGTAGTGGGGGAGTAGTCGCAGTCGAACAGGGGATTTTAGACCTCGGTTACGGTTATTTTACGTCTAGTCCCAATAATCTAACTATCGATGGATTTGGCTACTAGAGGTATATATTTGACATAAGCTCCATACAAAATATGTCAAAATTCTACCTCCAGTAGCCAAATACATCGATAGGTAGATTATTGCGACCGGCCGCTAGATGTATTACACGCAAGCTTCGACGTGGATTTTGATTCTCGCGAGGAAAAGTGTTAATCCAAGTTATAAAGTAAAACTACATGCTAATAACTAAATTTTCATCCAAATCCGTTCAGCCGTTTTGACGTGAAGTACGAACACACATGAAAAAACCAATGGCGTAGTTTTGGATTGTGAAAATCTTAATTTATTACTTAACTAGCTGTCCCGCGCAACTTCGTATGCGTAAATTTTCCCCGTTTTTGCAACATTTCTCGTCGCTACTCCGCTCCTATTAGTCGTAGCGCGATGTTATATAGCCTATAGCCTTCCTCGATAAATAGGCTATCTAAGAATTTTTCAAATCGGACCAGTAGTTCTTGAGATTAGCGAGTTTAAACATACAAACAAACTCTTCCGCTTTATAATATTAGTATAGATTGTAACTTAATTTATGTTATCCATTTTATTATAGTAGATATAAATTGATTGATTAGGAATTTTCGTATTCAAAATTAAATGCAGTCAGCAAAATGCAGCAGTACGGATCAAACCCAACCTAACTGATAATCTATACATACTATAATATTATAAAGCTAAAGAGTTTGTTTGTTTGAACGCGATAATGTCAGGAACTACGGGGCCGAATTGAAAAAATATTTTACTGTTGGATAGCCCATTTATCGAGGAAGGCATAACATGGCGCTACGACCAATAGGAGCGGAGCAGTCATGAAAAATGTTGCAAAAACGAGGAAAATTTACGCAGACGAAGTTGTGCGGGTCAGCTAGTAATTACTAAAACCCGTTTTAAAATAAGTAAATCGCAAAAGTTTTATTTACAAAATATGTATTATGTAGTTTTTTTATGAATACACCTAGTTCACGAATATCAATGTGAACAGAACCTCGCTATGTAAATAACAATTGGGTGCGTGATTCAGCCAGTATTCGTGTCACGAATACCGATTGTGTTTACTAAACTTCATAATAAAAACATAGAAAAGTTCCACATCTTGCAACACATAAAATGCTAACCGATCAACGATGTATCTAACTAGATTTTATTTAGTACTATATAACTTGTATCAAGAACCGGACTAGGCTGGTGAAGGGAGAAAATCATTAGGGTCTGTAGGCTTACTCTCTTTTCCCGCAACGAAAATTCGACTTTCGGATTACGAAGACTTGTAATTTGTTTGAAATTTTCGCGAACGCGTATTTTTTTTTTTTTTTTTAAGTTGACTCCCGCACTAGGACACAGGCCCTGTGTCGCGGGGGACTTTACAAACATACAAGTCACGGACACAAAGCACACCCAGACTCGGGACAACAATTTGTGGATCACACAAAGTGGTGTCCCGTGTGGGAATCGAACCCACGACCTCTTTCGTAGCAGTCGGACACACTCCCACCGCGCCACAGAGGCAGTCAAATAAATATTGCTAGCCCTGAATTTCATGCAATTTGCTTATTAGACTTATTTAACCATGTAACGAGAATCTTGAAATTAATCTATTTATCTGAAACTATCTTTCAATCGCGACTGTTCGCGTGGATGTCGGTTATCACGATCAAAACTACCCTATGTCCTTTCCCGGGACTCAAACTATCTCCATACCAAATTTCATCTAAATCGGTTCAGCGGTTTAATGAAAACGTAACAGAGTTATTTTTAAATTTGTAATATTAGTTTAGATTAGGTACACGGAGAAATACGTAGGCGGTTTATAAAAGTGCTAACAATAGAGCCTTGAAATGTCAAAAGATAGATTCCTTCATAAATATACCTAACCCGTGGACGCCTCGCGGTTTCGCCCGCGTAGTTCCCGTTCCCGTGGCACAGTGTGTTATTTCCCTTCAGTTGCGGTCACCCTCTTTTTATAGTTGATTTCGATGGATATCATCGTAATACAGATTAATATGAAACAATATATTAAATATATTTCTTAATTTTAAAGTTACGATTTTTTTCTTGTAAGGTCAATGAACTTAGTCGAAATGTTTTTTATAAATATTTCCCGAATTAACCAACACTGAACTTTGTTAAAATTACAAATAAAGTGATGATTATTTATTTAATTGTGTGTAACATTTACAAGTCTTAATTTGACCTGGCAAGTGAGAAAAAAAATATTTTTCACATTTTAGAAAAAAAATTATATAAAATTTTCTATGTGACGGTCGCATTTTTTTTTACCAACAAAATACACTCGAGTAATGTATCTTCCCATTGAGAAAAAATTGATTATCCTTCATGCAGGACTTCAGAGATATAACGTTTCTAAGTTTTTTTAATATTTCTATGGAAATAGGGTTGTCACAAAAAGTGTTTGTATTCTATAAGTAGTTGATTAGATACCATATACCTACCAAGTTAGTCCAATAGGGTACCTTTTTGTATTATTTAGGTATGTTCAAAATTCATAATTCTATACACACTTTTACTTTCTTAAAACAACGCTTTCGTCGTCTACGTCAACGTCGTTTTAACTTCAGGATTCTACATATACATGTAATGCCAAGTTCGCAAACAATAGGTAAAGCTGGAGAAAAGCAATAAAAGTCACGGGCACTCTTATCAAATCGCCAATTTTTAAAATGTTTGTTTGTTTATAAACTTAATATGGGGTTAAGGTGCAGCCACTAACATATTATACACCATGTTAGAGGACTGATGCAAATTATATTACATATTTAGAATAAAAATTGGAATATGAGACAAAATATAATCAGTTTGAGGAAGTCGAGCCTTCCTCAAACTGAGTATTTGACTCAGATGGGTAGAAATTTACGTTCTCTGTTGTCACTTTTAAGAGAGGAAGGACTTTCGGGGGTAAAGGTTTTTTTGGTTTGCCACGTTTATTATGGCTCCATGAACACAAACAAATTCCGCTTAAAAAAACAAACTGCTAAATGGCGGCTGCTCCCCTGCGTTACCGTGCCGCCAAATAGATTTACACAAAAAAACAACGAAACCACATAAGCTCGAAGGCATTTAAGCATAGAGAAGTATGCAGGTCATTTAATACATATTATTGGGAGTTTTAGCCAGCTTATGTTAATATTATTTCGTTATATAATTTGCATGTCACGTAAACATACAAACGGGCCAGTTGCATCCATCATTCCTAACCCTTATTTTTTTTTATGGCCGCAACAAAAGTGAAACCAAAGACTTGACGGATAACGCGACAACCCTAACACAATATTTAAAAAATTATTATCTCTGAAGTCCTATGTTTGTAGCATCTAGTTTTTTTTGTGGTAGTAATAGTCACTGCAACTAACAATCAGGCAATAAAATAAAATGCGACCGTTATAGGATGCCTAAGAAAAAAAATAAACATCAAATAATAGAAAATAAATATTCTCGCTCAAAGTAGACGAGATTATTAACTTTTTTTTTTATCAATTGGTGCGTTAAATATATCTCAATCATAATAAAAAAATAAAATAAAAAAAACATTATTGAAAATGGAGTTATAGTACTTCTATGGTTTCTATGGACATTTCTCGATTTTTTAAATTTCTCTAAAACTATGCGAGATAAAATTTTGGGAGTTTTAATATAAATTTAGTTTGGCTATTATCCATCCTAAAACATCAAAAAAACAGGATGTCCGCTACCGAAGTAAAATAACATACTGTGCGTGGGAATACGGGGATAAAAAGTAGCCTATGTCACCCGGGGTTAGTGTAGCTTCCTAACGGTGAAAGAATTTTTGAAATCAGTCCAGAAGTTTTGAGTTTATTTATTACAAACATACACACACAAGCACAAAAATAGAAATCTTTCCTCTGAATAATATTAGTATAGATATCTAAATCAGGACCATACTATTAATACCTTTTCGAATTCTATTAGAATGTTTTTTATATAAGGACTTTATCGCCTGTAAATATTTCACGCGTAATAATTATAAAGACGCGAAGTAGTTGTTGTTTATTAATCGCACGAACTATACCGGTTGCTCTTCAGTTAAGTTAGACTGCTTGTTTTAGGAGTGGGATTCGAACCGGCGACCTCTCGATCGTGAATCTGATGTCACTAGGCTACCGCTACTTTAAAAATTGACAGCCATATCCGTCATTATTTTTTTAGGGTTCTGTTTTTTTTATTTTTTAAAATATGAAATGTCTAAAATGTTCTAGTTAAAATCTATTTAAAAAAGCAATTTGTATTGTAACCGATTTGGTGTTTGTTGACGGAACCTGTCGTGTAATAGTTCGTCTGACATTTACCCGGTTCTTACAACAAAAACCACGCGAGTGAAACTACGCGAATAAGCTAGTATTAGATTTTGATATTTTTTATTACAGATTCATAGAATCTGTAATAAAAAATATCAAATTTGCCTAAATGTATAAATTCCATAACTTCAAAACGACTGCACCAAATTGAATATGTTTTTTGTTTGGTTCGGTATTGTTAGGAGAGGTTTTGCATAAAATAATTACTTATTTTAAAATCGTACGGAAGATTGAAAATAGTGGGTTAAAAACATAACTCTCCTTTTTGCGCAGTCGGATAATAACTACACCTGTGCGAAGTCGCGGCGAGCAGCTAGTATCTTATTCAGATGGAGTTTCATACAAACTTACAGCCCCTATTTTACCCCCCCTTAGGGGTTGATTTTCCAAAAACGCTGAAACCACGTGCTTCTTTATCTCAAATCGAAAGGCAAATACAAAATTTCACAGATGTAACTTCAAAACTGACGGAATTTCATACTTCACTTTGACACCCCTTTTCAACCAGTTAGGGGTGGAATTTTTAAAAATCCACTCTTATCGGAAGTCTATATTAAGGAATATGTCTTCGAAATTTCACGACTACGATTAGCGGTTTAGGCTGTGCGTGCTTCATCAGTCAGGACAGGACTCAGGACAGAGAATTTTATATACCTTCTAGCTGACCCGCGCAACTTCGTCTGCGTAAATTTTTCCCGTTATTTCAACATTTTTCATTGCTGCTCCGCTTCTATTGGTCGTAGCGTGATGTTGTAGCCTATAGCCTTCCTCGATAAATGGGCTATCCAACAAGAAAATATTTTTTCAATGCGGCCCAGTAGTTCCTGAGATTATCGCGTTCAAACAAACAAACAAACTCTTAGGGGTATGAAAAATAGATGTTGTCCGATTCTCAGACCTACCCAATATGCACACAAAATTTCATGAAAATCGGTCAAGCCGTTTCGGAGGAGTTTAACAACAAACACCGCGACACGAGAATTTTATATAATGGTAAATATAGATTAAAGATTGTCACTTGAGAACGATCTACCTGATATTTTTGTTACGTCCGTCATTTCCAGCACAAAGTTTCAAACAAAAATCCCAGCAGAAAATGGGATCTCATCGGATGAAATTTTTGTGTACGAAAATACAACAAAAAATGTGACTATCCGCTTGGCTATCGCTATCAGAACCCAATAAACGAATTTCATATTTTACTAGTAGTAGATAAACTAATCACTATCTTCTCCCAAAAGTTTCTAGCAATCTACGCGTTAAGCGTCATGTTTTCCGTCCACTGCAAGATAAATTCTTACGAAAGGGAAGGAAGTTTCGTTTGATCCGTAACGAAGTGATTGCGTAACACCGCCCTGCTGAGCTCTAAACATTTTGCATGCAGGGGTTGAAATCCGCAGGGAGTATCAAGGTTAACGGTTGACGTTTGGTACACGGCACCCCATTGTAATGTAAACTAGTACAAAAGAACGACAACTGTTTTATATGTTGGGTTCAGTTGCACTGACTTGTAATTTTGTAGGTTTCGTGCGCGTGGGTATTAATTATTGGGTAAATAATGTCATTCCAGGTTATAAACTACTTACCTGTACCTATATATATAAATTTGTTGAAAATGAAGGTTGGTTATTAGAATTGATTCTTGTAATGGCAAATGTGCATACTGTTTTTTTTTAAACTGATTTGTAACTATTTTTAGATTGTGCGTTGCGATTTTCGTTCGCCTTAGTTTTGTTCATTTATCATCTAAATCTGTCCATTAGTATCAGCTTGAAAGAGTAACAAACACATAAAAACTCAAAACTCTACTCAAGACTTTAATTAGGTAGGTACATGTCTGAATTGATTTTGACGAAATATAAACAAGAAATGGTAATTAGATATATTTCGGGACTTAATCGCGTGAATTATTTAAAGGTACGAACCTTACGAAATATATCTAATATGTATAAAAATCGCAAAAGTTTAAAAACAATAAGAAATGGTAAAACGTTAAATGAAATAAAAAACGTAAATTTCTTGTATCATAACTTTAAAAAGTGCTATTTTTACTTTCCGAGTGATGAACCATAGAAAGTAAACTTTCGATAATAGTATCAATTAATACCTACATCATACATAAGCCATAACAGCCAACTGTTGAGAGCTTCCTCATGACTTGTTACGAATGTTTGGTGAGATGGGAAGTAATGCTGTTCCTGATTTCCCATATTGATGGGGAAAATGTTAATTAGATTATAATCAAAGATTATCAACACATTATTAACTACATACTTCAATGTATCGGCCACTCGACCTGTCCCGGCTTCGCACAGAGTTTTCTATCTTTTAAAACCACTCTGAACAAATTATTTGAATGTTGCTAAAAACCTCATCAAAATATGTTGCGTAAAGAAGATCTAAACGTACATTTATAGGGACATACAGCAGGAAGAGACTTTGTTTTATACTATGTAATTGATAATTAGTGTAAAACTGTATGATTAATCCGAATTTACCCACATTTTGGTGTTTTGTTTCGGCTATATTAATCATGGATACTCACAAAAAATATCCCACACCAGGGTTCATATTAAAACATACATTATAATCATTCATAAAAAAAAAACGACCACGTGCATTCTTTGTATATTTTTGTTATGAAAGATTATGTATCAATTGATAGGTATTTATGTAATACAATAAATGTTTTATATTCAAAGCTGATTATTATTATTAGATGTGAAACTAGATTCGAGACAACGAATTGATTCCGTGACATATTAACGTGGTAACCGCATTGCAGTCTCGATGCAGGATATTCTGACGATTGCACTGAAAATTCTCGACGCATACACCCGTACAATACTCATTGTTATTGATGATACAGCCGTTTAAGTGCAACTCGAGAAAATACCAATTGATTATGTAATTTACAGCGAGTATCTTGATGTTTGTGGCAATGTTATAGATAAGTATCATAACGTGGTTACGATTTTTCAATAAACAATGTTCTAGAAAACATTTTGTTAGTAAAATAGAGGGTAGGATTTCATTGCTTATGCACTCAAATCGGTGACTATAGTAATATTTCATCAATGATTACGACAATGAGGGTAGTTTTATCCAGAAACGCCCAACGGCCACCGATTCTGACCAGTCTTTGAGACGAGTTCGTGCGCTGTATGTCGTTTGCGGTAATTGGAGAAAATTCGAGTTTCCCAGTGTCTTGCACAATTTCACATTGACGATATCGTCCTTTTCCGTTCGTAGGAAATATACGTTCTATTCGGCCTCCCGTCGCGCAACCGTCTCCCTGACTATCCTTTGATTTTATATGTAAATGTTTAGTGTAAATCTAAGTGTTAAGTTCTTTGTCTTTTTATTTTATTTTATAATTTAATATACAATCGTTATTACCGTTTATTTTAAGGTTAAGTTATAGTTAGGTTAAGTTAGTATAGACGCCATTTTGTTGACGCGTCACTCGTGCAGTTGATATGGTTAGTAAGGAGATTATAGTATCGGTGGGCGAGGTTAAGAAGAGCCGCCGTAGGAGACGCAGGGCTGGTAGCCGAGCTGCCAGGAGACGTGCACGTAAAACCTCTGTGGTCGGAATCTTGCCGGACCAGATTAGCTCCCCAGCGAAATGTGCGGTACATGCTTTTCTGCTCAAGTATACGAGTGCTTTGAGGAAGATACCAGCTCAATTGCCGCCGAAAGTCCACGCGGGGCCACCCACGAAGAGAGTGAAGCGTGTGTCGTGGCGTAAGTGACATTCTTGTTGTTTTCAAACTTAGGTAAATATCCTTTTTTTTTTTCGAGCACGTTTATGTATTGTACTGCGTTCTACTAATGGAACAAATTGCGATACGCAGGCCACAGGATTGTTGAAATGGGTGATATACACGCCGCGATTAATTAAAATTTATTTTATGACAGTCCCAGTGCCCCAGTGTGTATTGTGGTTTTATTTCACATTTTCATTTGCCAGGCGGGCTGTAAATGAAACGGAATGGTCAATAATTAATTCGATTGTCAAAGTAGCCGCTATATTTGTGACTAGCATAACCATTACATAGACTGTCCTACTAGCCACATGGGCGATGAAGATAGGGATTATACTGAACTATTTCGTTTTATTTTTGATAGTAAATAATACTGCAATCAAAGGTTTTAAAAACACGCTTAGGTAGGTACCTGAGCTGAGTTGGAACTCGAATCAAATGAAAAAAATCAATCCAAATGGTCAATTGTAAACTTCGATTCCTTATAATAATAATTAGGTAGGTAGATAACATTCCGATCAAGAGAAGGCAAGGGACAAACCTTAACGTATTTTTTATCCGTCAAATCAGATCAGATGGAGTATTGTCTGCGAAGGAAAACAAATCCAAGTCTTAAAAAAACCTTGTGCATTGATACCAAGGATTCATCATAAGCACCTTTTATTTTGATGTTGACTGTAGGTCTACTCGCAAAACACGAAAAAACAGCTGGCATAGCATTAATGCGCTTTGGCACGCTATACTTGTATTTTTTCGACGCGATTGTTTTTTATAAAAAAATAAAATTGTAGTTACTTTAGTGCCAATTGGAATGTTTTCTTTAATGAATATCACGACAGGTTTCGGCACATTTTGTTCGGCAAAATCGTTCTGCAAAAGTCGCGTGGTAGCCTTGATAGTCACATTGTGTACATATTTCCGTATCACTACTTGCATTCATTAGATAATTGCACGAGAAACTGTTATTTACGTGCGGTGTTACCCACTACATGTTATTTATAGGATGTCGTCTATTTGGGTGCCTGTGGTGTTTCGTTTTCTTATCAGGTGGACTCTGGCAATATACCAAAAGCTGTCTGCATGTTCTTTTGCTTGTTTTGTTTTGACGGTTTAACAGTGCTGACTTGTCGATGGTAAGCGTAGTTTGAATTTTTTAAACGATTCGGAATTCTGCTTCTGAATAGTTATTGCTAAACTGTGGTCTAAAGTTGTCGTTGTCAATTGGTCTCGAATTCCGGTGCTTGGAAACGTATCAACATTCTGAATTAACATACTGTTTCTACTCTCTTTTAACATTTGCCTTCAACTGGCTAACATTCCTCAGGATATTTTCTGCATATAAAACTGTGATAATAAGATGTTTTGATAAAAAAACAGAGTATAAAAAGAAAGCTTTATACAAACGCGCTCGAGAAACGCACATAGACATCGCTAACGAACACTAAGGCTGAGATCTATAGAGCGTAATTTGGCTTAGCTTAGGTTAAACATTACAAAAAACTCGACAAAGCACGCGCTGACCGTTTAAAAAAAAACGCCTAAGCAAAAAAAGATGCAGACAATATACCCTACATATGTAATATCATTGAGGCATTAATGAATCTCTATGAACTTAGTATTGTGCATCCGACAGAATGATCTATACTAATATTATAAAGATTTGATTACGTTCGCATAGAAAGTCGAACTAATCTTATCGTATAAACAATAATAATAAAGCTGAAGAGTTTGTTTGAACGCGATAATCTCAGGAACTACTGGTTTGAATTAAAAAATGTTTTACTGTTGGATAGCCCATTAACGAGGAAGGCTATGTAACATCCCGCAACGACTTATAGGAGCAGAGTAGCGATAAAAAAATTTGCAAAAACGTGAAAAATTGACGCATACGAGGTTGCGCGAGTCTGCTAGTATTACATATTTATGGCATCTTTTTGAGTTGGTTTAGGTATTTTTATTTTTTGACTAGATCATCAGTCCATCCGATGTCCACTTTGAGTTTAGGTTAGTAGCTACAAAGTTTTTCGTTTTGTGGTTTATTTAGTTTTTTGTATGTTTGGCACAGATCGACATAAAATAATTTTATTCTAAAGGTGAATGACTGTTTGTTTATAGGCGACGACAACGGCGTATCGAGCGGTGGCGGCGGCGGTGATCCGGCCGTGCTGGCCGTGGGACCCGCGCGCAAGCCGCTCATGTACACCCGCGATGAACTCATGCGTCTTCGGAACTCGCCGCTCGTCAAACGGAACCTTGAGAACGCGTTCGCTGGCTGTGAGGCGCTTGCACTGTAAGTACCTACACTTGTCTCAACGTAAGTTGGCCGGATTGAACTTGGCGACAAGTGGTTGCGCAGATGCATTCTTTGGAAGTAATGCGCTTATTACACAACACTGAATCAGAGACCCTAAACCTTTAAAAAGAGACGTGTAATAAGAGTTAGGGCCCTAATTCTCTAACAAATTTTCAAGGCCGTCTCGGTTTAGGGCCCTGATTTAGGGTAGTGTAATTGCCGTTTAAATGGTGACAGGAAGCGGGGGGCGGAGGCGTTAATTAAACCAAGAGATTTAGAGATGCGATTACGCATTACATTGTCATAATTAGTATTAGTAACTCATGTTTTTGTGATTATTTTCGTAAAGAAATTGTTTTTGTTTTACTGTAACTCTAAATTTAAACTTTTATGAACTTTTTTTAATCGATTAAATATAATTAATCGTTTTCGTAAGTAATTTTGGGGTCGCATCTCTATGACATGCGTGAGAGTGTTATGAACCTAACTTCAATCCGGCCGAGTTACATTGAGACAACTGTATATTCTGTAGATGTAGACCACAGTTACTAATTGCTACATTTTTTATGAATTAGGATAAACCGAAAGGTTAAGTTTATTGTATTGAGATGGCTCCATCATTACTTCAAGGGACAGGTTAGCTAAAAAAAAAAAATATAAAAACGATTATGTTATTGCTGATGTTAATTAAATGTAAACGGATAATTAATAAACATGTTATTTTGTTACAGTGTGTTGAAGAGACGTTCTGATTCGCCGAACGAAGACGACCGAGGTGCGAGAGGAGATGCATCCACCGAGAACCATAAGGTATATATTTGTTTTACATTCGACCCGTCTATACTTACTGTCATTGGCATAAGCGAGACAAATACCAATAGATAAGATGTCAAATGTTTAAACGCCGATGGCGTTGAAAGCGCAACGTGTATAGTGCGTGTGCGTCGAATGCTATTGCTAATGCAAACGATTACGGAGGGGGGGGGGGGCTCATCTAAAATGCAGATATACCTAATGTTATTATGAAGTGTACTTTTAAGCTATTGCATAGCTTCTATCGCGGGGACCGAATCCAGAAATTCCGTAACGAAAAAACCTCACGCTCCCCACCCCGACCAGCACAGCGGTGATACTTTTTAGTTTTTTTTTTTATTATTTTACTTAAATATTTTTTTTTTAATATATTTTTTTATTAAAAAAAAAATTTTTTTTTTATTAAAAAAGAAAAATAGTTGATAAGAAATGCTATGCAATAGCTTTACCGCGGCAGTCTCCGAGTGCCACACATATTTTTTTTTCTTAAGACTATATCGAAGTCAAAAAGAATTTATCATTCTAATTTAAAAAATGCGCTTTCTGTAAAGTAAATATAGCCACTTTTCACTACACTTAATATTACACTTGAGAAAACCTTCATTAAGTCTATTTCGTTTTATACAGGGCGTGTACGGCCGCGACCGTGACCGCGAGCGTCGCTCGGCCGACCCCCGCGAGCGCGTGCGCAAGGAGAGCGAGCCTAGCGGGGGCGGCATCGTGCTGTCCCCCCAGCGGCGTTCCTTTACATCCGGCTGCGGGGCGCCCAACGCCGTGCCTCAACCCGCGGCGCCCCCGCACCTGGCGCGCACGCGGCCCGAGTCGCCCCTGGCGGCCCCCGCGCCGCACGCGCCCCACGCGGCGCCCCCACCGGCACAACACCAGCCGCACCCGCCTAAACCTGAACAAGGTATGTACTGTAACAGGTTCAACATCTCTCTGTCTGCCTCTGTGGCGCGGTGGGAGTTGCGAGCGGGCGAGGATCTGTGGCGAGGGTTCGATCCCCACCTAGGATAAAACTGAGTGATGATGGTTTATTCTGTGTCTGGGTGTTATTTACCTATAATATGTATGTATTTAGAAATATATAAGTGTGTTTATCAGTTGTGTGGTTGCCATAGTACAAGCTTTGCTTAATTTGGGATCAGATAGCGTTGTGTGAGTTGCCCCAAGGTATGATTATATTATATTATCTATGTAATTTACATTATATAACTGAAGGATGTGTTCAACACTGATCCCGAATATATGAAATAAAAGCAGGAAACTGCAATGTCGATAAAGTCGAAAATTGCTTGCACCTATTTTACTTCAATTAGTTATGAAATGTAATCTTAATGTATGTCTATTTTGTAAACATTACTCAAAGCTTTTCTGTCCAGAAAGGAGTTCCCGTTTTCGTCAGAAAAAAAAACAGCCTATATTTAACGAAAACCCACTCCTAACACAAGCCATTGAGCTTAACTAGAGGTGTTAACAGGATTTCTAGTAATGTGGGCCCTACAAACCCAACATTGCTATTATTTATCAATAGTTTATAGTTTATTTATGGCCTTGAAAAATATTCTTTGACTATTTTTTGTATCGAAGAATATCATGAAACAAAATATCAGTTTTTAGCGTTAAGATATTTCCTGGAAATACTAGACGTTATAATTGATTGGCCTAGAACAAATTGGCAGACACAGGTGATGCACGCTTTTAGTGTTAGCGTCCATTGTATGCTGTTGCCTACAACATTTTTAATTTATTAAACAAAATTCGTTATGTTCAGAAATCACAGACCTAAATTTTATAATTCACAAAAAAAAAAAATTTCAAAATATTGTTTGTGTATTTTAGCGACTACTAGATAAAGACTAAAAAATAAATTTTAACGTATACAGTTGGTTCAACGTAACTTGACCAGATTGAAGTTAGGTTCTTATCACTTTCGCGCATGTCATAGAGATGCGACCTTAAAATTACTTAGGAAAACGATTAATTATGTAGTAGTAGTATGTTAAAGTACAATAATTGCATATTTATAACAGAAACCGTGATAGTTCTATAACTACCGACTAGATGGCGCATTCGAGGGCCTACGGAAGTCTCGGGTTCGATTCCTGGGTCTGGACTTCAAATTTTTCTATCTTTCAAAAATGCAATTATTGTATTTGTAAAGTAATTGGCAAGAAATGCCTATAAAAATTACTTTAATATAAAAATACTATTTAAATGAGTTCATATAAGTTTAAATTTAGAACAGTTACAGTAAATACTAAATAAACTTTGCAAAACAATTTCTTTTTTATTAATCTTACAATGTAATGCGTAATCGCATTCTAATTCTCTTGGTTTAGTTACCGCCCCCGCCCCCCGCTTCCTGTCACCATTTACTTCCAAAAAATCCATCTGCGCAACTTGTTGCCTACTTCAGTTCGGCCTAGTTACGTTGATCCAACTGTACGTAGATGAAAGACGCAACTATATGTAAAACTTGCTACGTTTTGGCCCCTTTCAGTGGGAACTGTTCAGCGTTTATAAATTTATACTTATTTCCAAAAAAGCATCCAGCTCAATATTTGTTATTTGAAAGTCACAGTCTAACTGATAAGTTTAAGTTAAAGGTAACTTGCTCCCTATCGTAACTGACATTCACGCGCACAAAATTAAGGATAGTTAGTTTATAATGTTTGACTGCCTCGGTATCGCAATAGGTGTTCGTGCGATTGTTGTGTACGAGGTTATCATATGAATGATGTATCATCCAGGTGGTCGTCGTATCGGGTCAGGCCGCATCATGGTGCGGGACACGCCCAACAACACGTGGGAGGAGGGCGAGTACCGCGGCGCCGAGCCCTACCGCCCGCCGCGGGAACGGGAGCGGGACCACGCCGAGCGGCGACCTAACAACAACGACAGGTGACATATATCATAGACATTAAATATCATTATACAATTTTATAAGCTACGGGTCTTAATCGCGTAAAGCCTAGATACCTTTGTTTATTGCCCGATGTTTCGAGCGTATTGCAACGGCTCTGGTCACGGTTAGACTCTTAAAATAAAATATTTAAGCTATTAAGACCCGTAGCTTATAAAATTCTATAATAATATGTAATATTATAAATAGCTTATAAAATTCTATAATGTGTACAAATCGCGAAAGTTTACAAACGTATATTACATATCATATCGACCCATATGATATCCCAATGCCTAGGCTCGGATCTCCCCAGTAAAACGGCTATTACACTACCCTGAATCAGGGCCCTAAATCGAGGCGGCCTTGAAAATTTGTTAGAGAATTAGGGCCCTACCTTTTATTACACCGCTCTTTTTAAGGATTTAGGGTCCCTGATTTAGTGTAGTGTAATAAGCGCATAAAACCTACTCGGCATCGGTCTCGCAATCATGAGATCGTGAATCCTACCCATTATACCGACCGAATCCACTCCTAACACAAGCCTTTGAGCTTAGCTGGAGGGGTTGACATAAATAGAGAGTGCGCTTATGTCTGCGCACAGACTTGTGCTCTTCCTGCGTTAGCTAGTCTGATGAGATTAGCTGCTGTAACCGAAATCGGTTAGGAGACCATTATTATTGTGTGTTAGTGTATCTTTATTTTTTATATCAGGTTCGACCGGCGCTCGTTTACTCGAGACTCCTACTCCTCTGACATCAAGAGGGAACGGGACGATCGATTCATCAACGAGAAGATGCAACATAGGTAATCATTATTTAGTTACATTATATACTACATATTTCCGCGGGTCCACGAAAAACAGAATTAAAAAAAACATTATTGACCATTAAACTGCCAAAAAATGTACATTTTTCTTTATTTCGTGTTTAGAAATTTAGTTGTGATGTGTGTTGTTTCAGAGAGGACAACCGTAGATCTGGTGGTCGCTTCTCTCAACGTCGCCTTGAGAAAGAAGATGAACCCGAATGGTAAGACATGATTGGTTAACTCACTACATTTTTATAGATTACTAGCTGACCCTCGCAACTTCGTCTGCGTCAAATTAACCAGTTTTTGCAAAATAGATGTAAATAGAAAAATAGGGGTTGATCATACAAGGGTGACAATTCAGGGTTGTATGTATTTTTGAATCCGGGATCATAAAAAATAAAAAAAAAATTAGGGGTGGACTACCCTTAACATTTAGGGGGATGAAAAATAGATGTTGTCCGATTCTCAGACCTACCCAATATATATAATTGCACACAAAATTTCATGACAATCGGTCGAGCCGTTTCGCAGGAATTAAATAACAAACACCGTGACACGAGAATTTTATATATTAGACTACGTTTTGCCGCGGCTCCGCTCGCGTTTATTAAATGTAACGTAGATGTTTCTACTTTTAATAAATACTTTTATTACTTTTGATCATAGACTCTTGAACACATGCCTGTCATGAGCATGGTAGCTCCCAAACGATGAAATTAATGAAATAAAATGCCAAAAAACTACATTCAATTACATTCAGTCTGTAAGGCACCTGTCCCACTAACGGCGATTATCGATTTTATCTCTCATGAAACGTACAATAGATGTATATTGTAGACCCCGTCCGTCTAAACAAAAGAGATGTAGTATCTATAGATATAGTACTCGCTTGCAGTCAGCGATCAACTAATACCTGTATCTCTTTTGTTTACACGGGATCTGCATATATATGTTTCATGAGCGATAAAATCGCTACTTCCTTTCTCGCCATTGGTGGGACATGTACCTAATATACATAAGTTCCAGAATTTGTTTACCAAAAAGTGTAGTTATGTTTGATGAAAATATATATCATTACAACTTAGGTTTATGTTTAATTGTTTAGGTTTAGTGGAGGGCCGACATCTCAGTTGGAGACTATCGAGCTGCGCGGTTTCGACGAGCCGACCAAGAAGAATGGCAATGCGAACAATAAAGAGACTGAAGTATGTATTGTAAACTAACCTTTTTTCAAAAATACTCCTGTAGGTATTCTGTTCAGCTTCTCATAGTTCCGTACCCAAAAGGTAAAAATGAGACTCTATTACTAACGGCCGGTTTCAATAATCTACTTATCGATGGATTTGGCTACTAGAGGTAGAATTTTGACATATTTTGTATGGAGCTTATGTCAAATATATAACTCCAGTAGGCAAATCCATAGTTAGAGTATTGAGACCGGCCGTAAGACTCCACTGTCCGTTTGTCTAGGCTGTATCCCATGAACCGTGAAGCTAGACAGTTAAGAATCACAGATTATGTATTTCTGTTGCCGCTATAACAAACTAATACTAACGACCGAATAAAATAAATATTTAAATGGGGCTCTCATACAACAAACGTGATTTTTTGCAGTTTTTTTTTTTTTGCTCGATATTATAATATAGTGCTGTGGTATAATTATATAACGATGGTAAGGTACGGAACCCTTCGTGGCGAGTCCGATTCGCACTTGACTAGTTTTTTATTGTAAAATACTTTATTTTATGGACATAAAACTTGAGCACAAACGTTAGTGTTCCGTTTGGATTTGATTGGTTAGTCGAATTGTTGGATCAGTCAATACTTGTCTTTGTCATTTCTCATCGCTGCTCCGCTCCTATAAGTCGCAGCGTGATCTTTTATAGCCTATAGCCTTCCTCGTTAAATGGGCTATCCAACAAAAAAAGATTTTTTCAAATCGGACCAGTAGTTCCTGAGATTAGCGCGTTTAAACAAACAAACAAACAAACTCATGCGCTTTATAATATTAGTATAGATATGTCATCGCGCATACGACTTGTGCCGTCAAATATACTGAGAATTTATCTATGTATAATATTACCTACTAGCCATCCCAGCGAACTTCGTACCGCCCCGTCAATTTTTTTGTTATTTTGTTTTTTTTTACATAACAACCTTCTACAGAGTATTAGAATACTAAAAAAAAATATTGAAAGAAATGGGTAAAGACGTTCTTTAGTTATCTCGTGACCAAGGGAAATAGGATCTCATTTTTAGAGTTAGATGTATATAAGTATGTTTATCATTTGTCAGGATGCCATAGTACAGGCTCTGCCTAGTTCAGAATCAGATGACCGGATGTTGGTGTTGTTCTAAAATATTAATATTATTAATTGTTTTGTAGGATATAATATATTTTGTGTGTATACAGAAGTGGAATAACGGCGGGTCGCGGTCGCCGGCGGGCGAGCGATGGCGCGAAACGTCGTCGCCCATCACGCAGAACAACAACGACTCTAACGCTAGCAATGTGAGTTACTTGACTTTTATCTACATAACTGTAAGAAAAACGAACTGTGCTTCGTGCTGTGACACTGCATTTAAAAAAAAAACAACACTTCTTGAACTTGAGTTGAACTGCAACATCAACGGGAGCTTCGTACTGTGACAGTGCATTTTTAAATAATCGAATACTGCACACAAGAACAATGCTGGGACTACGTTTATATAATACAAGTATCCTTAGGCACCTGTCCCACCAACAGCGATGAGCGAGAAGCATGTAGCCATTAGCGAGAAGCGAGTAGCGGTTTTATCGCTCAAGAAACGTACAATAGATGTATATTGTAGATCCCGTCCATGTAACAAAAAAAAGATACGGTATAGAGCGATTATTTGTCGGTAGTATGAACGGTCAGCGATCAATCTCTTTTGTTTTACACGTGATCTACATAATTATGTACATTTAATGAGCGATAAAATCCCTACTCACTTTCTCGCCGTTGGTGGGACAGGTGCCTTATAGTATGACCATTAGTGCTGTGCACTCCCTGAGGTATGCGCGCGGTGAGACGGGGGGGTTAGAATCGGCTGCTGCGCTGTCAGTGCGCCGTCAACGCTTGTGACGGCAGGTAGTGTTATTTGTATCGGACTGTCTATGTCAGACGCACACGAGATAAATATTCAAAGATGGGTCGTGCGTTATCTCGTGATATGAAGACTGTCATTTTTAAGGTGGCTGAATATTTTAAGAAAAGAAAAGCAGACAAAGAAAGCTTTGAATTTAAAAATGACGTGAATATTGCTAAAATCGTTGCGGAGGCTACGGGATACAGCAAAAGAACCGTACATAATGTGATTTCTGCGGGCTATTTATCAATTGAAAATTCAAGCCAATTAAAATTTCAATCGCCAAAAAAACCAAAAGTTCTAAAGAAAAAACACGTTGTGGATGATTTTGACCTTGGAGTTATCAGAAGAAAAATTCATCAGTTTTACGAAGTTGAAAAAAAAATACCAAGTGTCCGTAAGTTACTATCAAGTTTGAGACAGGATGGCATATTGAATTGTGGACGGGAATATTTAAGACAGCTTTTACACAAAATGGGCTACCGTTACAAAAAATGCAAATCAAAGAGACATCTCCTTATAGAGCAGCCTAATATTACAGTGTGGCGGAAAAAATATCTTACACAAATCAGAAATTACAGAACGGAAAACCGAAACATATATTTTCTTGATGAAACATACATCAACGCCAGTCACCATGCCAGCAAATGTTGGCAATCATCGTCAGAACCCGGTATTCATGCTGATATTGGGAAAGGACGGCGACTAGTAATACTCCACGCTGGGTGTCGAAATGGCTTAGTGGATGATACATTGACTATATTCAAATCCGATGCTAGAACCGGTGACTATCATGGAGATATGAGCGGACCTACTTTTTATAAGTGGGTAGATGAAAAGTTAAAAGATAAGTTGCTGCCGAATTCTGTGGTTGTAATGGACAACGCGTCTTACCACAGCGTTCAGATTGAGAAGAAACCAACTATATCAAGCCTCAAAAGTGAAATGCAGAACTGGTTGCTACGCCATAATGTAGAATTTTCAGGAACCATGTCAAAGGCTCAACTGCTACTTCTTATCAAAAATACACAAAAAGAACCCGTGTATAGAATTGACGAACTCCTGAAAGCCAGTGGACACACTGTTCTGCGTTTACCTCCGTACCATCCAGATTTAAATCCAATCGAGTTGGTCTGGGCTGATATTAAAAACAACATAGCCCAAAACTATATTAATTCTTCTCTAGACGAAAAGATAATCTTATTGGATAAATTGTTTTCGGAATTCACGGCGGAAAAATGGCAGAAATGCGACGATCATGTCCAGAAAAATGAAAATGATTACTGGAGTCGCGATAGTAGGTTCGATAATGTTATCGATTCATTCATAATAAATTTGCAAGACTCTGATTCAAGTTCCGGTGGCGAAGAGGAAGATGAAGATGATGACGAAATGGAAGATGAAGTTGAAACAGAATCTATGTCAGAATAACTTTCGTTAGAATATATAATTGTTTGTAAATATAAAAAATGTTTAATAAAACAAGTCCTGTTGTGAATTATAACTTTCAATTCTTATTTATCACCTGCATATTTTTAATAAAATATGAGTATATTTGGGTTACATTTTAATCAACAAAGTAAGTATATATTACAGATAGATAGCCTCCGACCAACGCAACGTCCCGCCACAAGTCTTGCCTTAGAAATGCAAACTGATATCGTAAGATCTGTCCGACATGTATCGACCTCATGTGAACTCATGCACTTTTTTCTTCGCCCCCCACCTCGCCGTGCATACCTCAGGGAGTGCACAGCACTAATGGCCACACTATAGTCTAAACCAGAAATTACAACCATCCTGAGGGACCATATACTGTTCTCACAAAACTGTCCTGTCGTACGAACCCGAACCTCTTGCACAGCAGCCGTACGCACTCCCACAACCAAGGCAGTCCATTTAAAATCATGTTAGACAGCACTTTATTCTGCAAGAGGGGTTCGGGGTTGAGAATCATGACACCAAGAATACAGGGGGCACCTGGGCTTTTGGAACTATTTCGCTTTTCGGAAAGCCGAGGCTTGACAATGTGGCTGTCTGACTGTAGACTTGAAATAAATAATCTGCTTGTCTATACAAAAAATATATTTAAATGTCAGTTTGTAATATCAAAATGACAGATTTTTACTTAAATATGGTATTAATAACGAAAACAGTTTTTTTTGGCTGTCTGTCTGTTTGTTCTGGCTAATCTCCGAATCGGCTGGACGGATTTTGACAGGACTTTCACTATCAGATAGCTTAGGATATAAAAAGTAACTTAGGCTACTTTTATCATCACACTAACATATAACAGCACTGCAACTTCGTCGCGGACACAGCTAGTTTATTCATACAACCTGGCAGTAGCAAAAGGTTAAAAATAAATCTAAGGTAACCCGATACCATATCTATCTTAATGACTAAGGTATCGATCTCGCAATCGTGAAGGCAACCTCACGATTGCGAAGGTTCAAATCCTACCCATTATACTACCGACGTGAACCTACTCCTAATACAAGCCTTTGAGCTTAGCTGGAGGGGTTAACAAGATTGCTAGTAATGTGGGACTCAATCCCACATTGCTAGTTATCTTAAAAAACAAAAACTTGGTGGACACGGTTCTTTATACCTAAACTATTAAGTAACTACTATTTAAAGGAAAGCCGAAAAGAATGGTGTCTTGAGGACCCTCCGACACTGCTACCGGGTTGTTTGGTCAATTGTGAGGCATTGTCTCCATTCAAAAAGGTTTTGTCGCGACTTAAACTTTAAAAAAAAAAAAAAATTTGCCTCTGAGGCGCGGTGGGTGTGTCCGACTGCTACGCAAGAGTTCATGGGTTCGATTCCCACACGAGACACCACTTTGTGTGATCCACAAATTGTTGTTCCGAATCTGGGTGTACTTTGTGCCCGTGACTTATTTGTTTGTAAAGTCCCCCGTGACACAAGACTTGTACCCTACTGCGGGAGTTGTCTTTAAAAAAACTTATTATAAATATGAGCCCGTATTTTTCATATGCAGGATAAGGATTCTGGCGTGGAGTCGAAGAGCGAAGAGGCTACGCAAAACAATGAGCAGCCCGAGTTCAATCTTGACGAGTTTCTCAAGTTTGACTCCATACCCGACGTGCTCACTGTAAGTATTATTTTGTTTACTCTAAGCGTGCATTCCCACTATGTCGTGAAGACAGATTATCGTGTCGTTGAAAGCGTCGTGCCGTATGTATTTAAATGGTGGTGTTACTTAAAGGACGACATGATTGAATGTCGTCCACGACATTCTTGCAGTGACGACAGATTGTCAGACCGGTTAGCACGACAGTCGTCCAACGATAAACGTCACGATATAGTGGGAATGCGCCGTAACCTTATTTACGACTTTTCTACATTGATGATAATGATGTTAATAAATGCTAAAAAAGCTGTACTATAAAGTAAACAAAAGCGTGATATTCTGATTTTTAAAATATTATTTATTCCTTTCAGTTGGATGTATTTTTTAGTTCGATTTTACAAATCTAACTTTAAAAGTAATGGAATTTTATAAAAACTTGCAACCCCTATTTTAACCCCTTAGGGGTTGATTTTAAAAAAAACGCAAACACATTTTTTCTTTATTTTAAACCAATAACCCAAATACGAATTTCCACACATCAAAACTGGCGGAGTTTCTTCTAAGGGGGTGAAATAGTGGTTGTAAGTGAATACTTACAAACACTATTTCACCCCCTTAGGAGACAAATTTTCAAACGTCCCTTTTTATCGGATTGTATTGTCATCGGTCCTTGATAAGTGTGCGAAGTTTAAATTAAATCCGACTTTATGAAGTGGGAGAAAAACACAGCCTCCTAAAACTTTTTCTCACAGCTACAATGGTAAAGGTTTATTGTCTCATCTCGATAATCCATTCTGTTTAGTAGGCACATCTCTTTTTATATTTATTAAAAAGTGTTAAATGCAAGTCAAATATGTTAATTTTAATATTTTTTTATTCCATTTCTTCAAATTATGATGTTATTTATGACTTGCCTAGATTATTAATAGATTTTCTTTTATATTTTTAAAGTATATAGTTACAATGTACTAATTGTATGTTATGTACTGTAGGTAAAGTCTATTAAGGAAGTAAGAAGAGCGCAGTGAAACAACTTGATAAATAATGTATTAGGGCTTTCAATAACTGAATAGGCAGGTATTAGGTATAAAGGTCTATAAATTTTTGTGAATACTTGGGTTTAGTTTTGTGTGTTAATTATTCAGATGAAGTCTAGTCCAGAGATCCTTAAACTTTTAAGATAATGGAACATGTACTAAATACCTTTTATTTAAAAAGGATATTTTTCAATTCAATTCAATTATTTATTCATTAACAATTTTTACATTGTGTTTGAATACAGACAGGTTTCACAAAATAGTACATTAATTTAGTTGGTTAGAACATGATCCCCTTTTTTGACACGCACTAGATTTACTTATACAACTCACGTGAAGTCGATAAATAACAATTTACGCTTACATGCTATGAAGCGTAGTTTGTATACCGACCTTGAATGCTCTTCAATCAATCTAACATTTTATTAACCATATAAAGGGGGAGCTGGATAATAAAAAAAAATGGAACTACATACCTATACAATTCGCGCCAACTGAGTTTGCATTTGTGAAGTTGTATTGACTGCCTCTGGCGCGGTGGGAGTGTGTCCGACTGCTACGCAAGAAGTTGTGGGTTCGATTCCCACACGGGATACCACTTTGTGTGATTCACAAATTGTTGTTCCGAATCTGGGTGTACTGTGTGCCTGTGACGTAATCTTTGTAAAGTCCCACACGATACAGTGCTAGAATATACGGCGGGAGTCGTCTTAAAAAAAAATGTAGTTCAGCTCAGGGACGTCGTTCCCCGCACGTCTCCTTCATCCCCTCCGATACCTATATCAGATACGCAAACTTAGCTGGCGACATGTGTACCTACTGTAGCGTCACAATAGATCTTTTAGGTCGCAGCTACTTCCGGGCTTTATCACATCCCAGCCTCTATCCAGATACAATACAATACCTGCCTCTCTGCGCGTTGTGTACGACAAATGGCCGCTGTTGTATAGAGATCCATTTAATTTTGTCAAATGATCGTCCAAATTTTAAATATTAAATAGAAGTCTTGTTGTTAGCGGTGGTAGCCTGTCCATCGTACTGGTATCCCTATCCCTACTTCCCTACTAATATATAAATGTGAATGTAAGTTTGTTTGTTACGCTTTCACGCGAAAACTACCTACTACTACTCAACCGATCATCATGAAACTTTGTACACATATTCTTGGAGGTATTAGAAGTAACATAGGATACTTTTTATTAATAAAAAAAAAATATTTTTTACGAAAAATTAAAAAATTGTTTGTCAGAAAATATCAAAATCTAGCTTCTTCAACGCCATCTAGCGGTTCCCGTCATCCACGCGGGCGGAGCCGCCGGCGAAAGCTAGTATAGTTATATAGAGGTCAGGGAGCTTAGACAAGTCACATTCGAATAGCGATGTCGTTATTGGAAAAGTATGTACAAAATGTATGGAATTAAAATGTGTTACGTGGCCAATCCAATTCGATGCGTAGATAGGTATCTTCGCTATTTTTAACGTGATAACCTCTTAACGATGACCGGGTGCACGCACGAAAAAGTTTCACGTTCTGTCTACAATCACGTTCCGCCTGCTGATTGGCTGATACTACTGTTTATGGTCACGTCCTGTCTGCTGTGCCCGCCTGCGAACGGAGATTGCTGCGACATGCGATACAATTGGAACCTATCCACGAATGGCGATTGCAGCGACATGCGATACAATTGGAAGTAAATGTTTTCTTAGGGCGTTATCACGTAAAATTATCGTCCGTAAACCGACTTTACAGCCAATCATTTTAGTTTTCTATTCATCACTAATCTAGCGAACTTTCTTAAACTTTGTCTATGTGTACTACGGCATATTTTCGTTCTAAGTTGGGAACTTTATTGGCTTTATTTATTTTTAAATGAGGCCCTGGAAATATGTTGTAAGTAAAAAGATGTAGATATATTAAATTTAATACAATTGACCAAATTTATATGTCAGTGTCGTTTCGCCGGCGTCAACAGATGAAAGCAGTTAATTACATTTTTCTCTTTTTCGCTCGTGATAATTAAATCATGCTTTCCTACTTTTACGACTTCTTATAATAGTGTGACATTACAATAGTTATATAGGTTCTATGTGTGTATTAGTTTGCCGTTTTTAAAGACCGAATGTTGTTTATGTAACCTATCTACACCGTTTTATACCTATAACATAATTGGGGCCCTGAGCCTGATTGCTTAGGTCGGTCAAAAGTTGATGTGTTGTTTAGAATTTTGTTTGTGTGTGTCACAGAATGGGGGTGGCGAGTCGGAAGGTGGGAGCAGGTTCAGCCGCTGGTTTCGGCGGGAGAGTCCCACCAACGACTCCAAGCATTATGAGCGGTTGTTGAACAATATGGTTGATGGTAAGAATATTAATATTAACTTGTAATACGGTCGAAACGTCGGACAATAAACAAGGTATTTTACCTTAAATTATTCACGCGATTAAGACCTGTAATGTATATATTTTCATAATGTGTACAAATCGCGAAAGTTTATTAACATTTATATTATTTGATTTGATTCTGAAATAGGTACTTATAATGACGTCATTTTAATCTCAATTTCTGTACCTACTATGGCTCTGTTATTATAATTTAAACAGCTTTTGTAAAATCATATCTCTTGCGAATAAGTAATCATTTCATTTAATTGTCTTTTTAACGACTCGCCCGGGCGTCACAAATACGTTAAAGATTTTCTTACTGAAAAACCAAACAAACTGCCGACTTTTTCTATAGATTGGGAACCTTGTCCTAATAGGTAAGGATCCCTATAACGTATTTTAAAATGATTGATATCAAGCTGGAATTGTCTTTATAGCTTCGTTTTGACGAGACGAGATTATAACTTTATGTACTTTATTGTATAAGTCTAATTCCCGAGATGTTCTTAGCTGAGTTTTAATGTTCTAAACCGCCAGGGGGCGCTACAGTGCTCATATTTCTCCTATACGGTTATTTATTTAAACAGATTTGGACAACAGTCGCTCAGAACCAAGTCCGGGTGTAGGCGTGGGCGCGGGTGAAGCGCACGTGTTCGCTCCGATCTCTCCCGCCGCTCGGCCGCCCTTCGCCCCTCACCCTACGTCACTGTTCGACCTGCTGCTTAGAGCTAATGCTAACACGCATGATAATAGACCTGGTGAGTTTATACTTATAGTTGTGCCCCGCGGTTCTACCCCGCGTTAACTATATACCCTCTAACTCTGCCTTTTATAAACAACAAACTCTATACAGTGCCCCTCAAGGGACTGCGCAATTTGCGGCGTTATTGAGAGTAGCTGTTAATTGGAGAGAACAAAAGAGCAATGTTTTTTTAAATCTATCCATACTAATATTATAAATGTGAAAGTAACTCGTGTCTGTCTGTTACACTTTCACGCTCAAACAGTTAAACCGATTTAGATGAAATTTGGTGGTGAAAGAGATAGTTTGAGTCCCGGGGAAGGACATAGGAGAGTTCTTTTCGTGATAACCAACGTCCATGCAAGCTGAGCCGCGTGCAAAAGCTAGTATTAGTATAAATTATGCAATTTACAAACAATAATATTGATGTATTTGAATATAAAAACAATATAATTATTGATTGAAAATTACAACCCTTATTGCATATAGTTTATCTACTCTTTTAAAAACGTTTAGGGGTTGTGAACACCATTTTTAGATTTAGCAATCCGTTTATGAAATATTAAGCTTTAAATTGCAATTTTCAGAAAGGGGGCTTGACGGAAAAAATGAAGACCAAAAGTTGTAACGACACTTTTTGCTGTGTCGTTACAACTTTTGTCTTAATTTCATTACAATTCCTTCACTAATTAATCGAAAGGAACTTCGTTCCATCCGGATGTTCCTTGACACCTCTCAAGTTTTTTTTTATTAGAGACAAGTGTAATTTATTGTAGTGTAGTGGGATTTTCTTAACGGGTTCGCGTTATAAATAAGGCTGCACCGGGACTGGGCACTGGGAACTACTAGATTTTCATAGTGGCATTGAAGATTGTAGGTGTTAAAGTATGTTGTCGGTATTCCAGAAGTGAACCCGATGGGGTCGGGCGGGTCGGGCGGGTCGGGCGGCTCGGGCAAGGTGCACAGCCTGGAGGAGCTGGAGGCGCGCCTGCGGCCGCAGCACTCGCACGCGCCGCACCACAACGTACCTGATCATGATCTCACCGCCTTCAAGCGGCTTGTGAGTACCTTCTTTTATTCGGGAGGGTTATGGCTCACATCTAACTTTGTTCTTCTTTGAATTACAAAAGGTCATTCTTATCCGGTTATCACGTATTTCAAGTGTATTTTACATGCCGAGCTGTATAAAAGAATGACATGTTACCATTTTCACTACTCCGTGAGTATCTTTACTATACTTTTAAAGATGGTAGGGGTCTGACCGCTCACTTTGGCATCGGTCACTGCCGGATACCCGGTTTAATTCCAACATCTGAAGAGAACCTACACTCGCACGGGGTTGCGAGGGTTGTCATCTCCTTTCGCTCCCCTACAACATCTTAAGCCACGTCCGAATCTAACGTGTTATGTACAATGGTCGTCACACAAGCGATAATTAAATGTAACGCGAATACTTTAGGTGTTCAAACTGCGAGCGTATTTGTGTTCGCGCTAAAAATCAACAGCCGGTGCGAGCGAGCGTTACGTGTAACGCTCGTAGTGTATTCCGCACGCAGATTCCCGTTACATTACACGGTAGATTACATTACGCGTTACACCGGCTTCATACGACGACCCCAACGTATGGATTTACAAAATAGCATAGCCGCTAACGTTGGGACAGATCCACACCTTGTATGAGTGGCTTTGGGGCCAATGTGTAAAGCCAATGTTTCACTCGTCCGGATCGCGGCATTAGACAATAAGTATAACTTTGATGAGGAGTTATAAAAACGCGGCGCTCTGCGTTTAACGTGTAAAATCACAGAAGATATATACTCTACGAGTGGTTGAAATACATGATAACTGGATAAGAACGAGACTCTGTGATTCAAAGAGGAAAACTAGTCGAAAATAAACTTGGAACTGGCATCGAGACATCTGAAATAATAAAAACTTGAAACTGGCGAATGCACAGAATGTGCGAGCCATAATCCCTACCGAGTAACATCGGCAGGTAGAGAAAAAAAGAATTAGAATCTCGTTGGCGTGGTGGTAACAGTGTACGTTTGTGTCCAGTTGGCGCAAGTGTCGGGCGGACACGCGGTGCCGGCGGCGCCGGAGCCCGCGCCGAGGCACCAGCCGCCGCCCCCGCAGCCTATGAGCTTGTTGCAGGTATACATACACTATTATAATTCACTGATAATTTACTAATATTACTTTAGGAAAAAAATGTTACTTTTTTAGTGCTCTATTTGTTTTAAATTGGGTAGTTGACTACAATAAAAGTAAATTATTTTATACTAATCAGGTAATAGTAGATCTTAAAATGCTCTGAAAAAAAAGTATTCTTTTACATTTTAACATGTTTTTGAATTTAAAAGCATGAAAATGAATACTAAAAGAAATGATTTGACGATAGGAACTTATGACGTCATAGGTTCCTATTCCATACACATTTCTATAGAGCTTGTCGTTTTGACATTTCATAAAAAGAGACTGATTTGATTTGATAGTCAACGTCCCAATTACTTCAAAGGAAATTAAGGAAGGGTGTATTGGTTAAAGGTTAACCAATACACCCTTCCTGGAAGTTATAAATTTAATGTCTGTGCGTCTAAGTGTCTGTTTATCTGTGTCTATCTGTGAAACGTAGCACCCAAAAACGATATACGAATTTGCAATCTAACAAGCTTACTTAATCGCAATAATTCTTACCCTTCTAATCGGGCTATGTTTTAATGCAATATGTGGCTGTTATACAGTGGCCGGCAACATTGCACGCAATAGCGAAATATGTTTGGTAACATATGGCCGATATTGTTTTGAAAGGTTGTCGGACGATTGCTATTGATTTTATACAATATTGTCCGGCCATATGGCATATTATATCCTGTTCCACGCGACATGAAGTTTGCTGTGAATGAGGCTGTGATTTATTGGTATATTCAGATAATTGTGTTGTCAGGTATCATATAGTTTTGAGGTTAAATCAAAAAGGTTATATTGAAAAATAGAGTTAAAATGTGAAACTGTTGTTAGTCATATCATGTCATAGATTTTGAATTTGTGGATCTATTATCATCGTGAGAAATTACAAATTACAAATTCAATTTTCGTAATAATGCGTGATTTCGTCAGCCATTGTTGCCGGGGTTATGTTGTCAGGTGTCATGTAGTAATAAGGTTTTGTCCGTTTAGGAGTCTACATAATGGGCCATACTATTGCATCAGAGTTTTAGTGATGGCCGAACAATTATAAACCGAATAATACCAATACTGCATCCACATATTGCAGTACAACATATCCCATTTAGAAACCAGTTTTCTCGATGTAAATCCATTCCGTCGTTTTCAAGATAATCAACTGTAAAGTTGATTAGACGTCTTTATGGTTTTTTATTAATGTCAAGTAACATTATCTTGTTTATATTTACTTATCATTCAACATATAAAGTAAAAAATAATTGTTTTTTTTTTTGCGAAATATCTCTAATAACAAAGCAACCATTACCGTAAATTCAATAGGTTAAAGTATACGTCGACTTACCATAAACAAATGAAACATTGACTACACAGATGTTGAACAAAAGCATGGAGCAGCAACAGAAGGCGCAACAGCAGCAACAGCAACAACAACAGCAGCAGCAGCAGCAACAACAGCAACAGCAGCCGCACATACCACAGGAGCTCCTATACAAGCTCCTGCAAGTGCAGGTTAGTTCACTATTTGTATTTTATTGTTCTCTCTTTGTTATTTTTAACCCTTGATGTAAAGAGAGGAGTGCCATTAGTTTAACGTAACGTCTAATAAAAAAAAATGCATCTAAATCTATTGATTTGCGATAGATTTAGATGCAATTTTTTTATTAGACAGCGCTATTTCGCACATAAGTAGGTCACGCACGGCATTGTATCATTGATAGTCGAAAGCCACTACGGATGCCTAGTTTTCGTTCCGTAGGAGATGAGTACAAAGACTGCAGTCATGTATTTATATATTCTAATGTAATATCATTTTATGTTCTGTGCCTTTATATGTTTATCATCTATTTACAATTATAACGAAAAATGTTTATTAAAATTTACTAACATATTTATTGCTATGTATTATACCTACATATTATTTATTTAATTAAGGATATACCTTAATGGTTTCGGACGTCACTTGGGGTTCACACTGAAAACCAGCGCTGTTTTTTTAAATCGGACCAGAAGTTCCTGAGATTAGCGCGTTTAAACAAACAAACAAACAAACTCTTCCGCTTTATAATATTAGTATAGATTTTTTTTTGATAAGCACGATAAATCCGAACCCATAGACGATATTTAGAAGAAGTGTGTTGAAGTTATATTGCTCACTACTTGATCACGTGATGAACAGCAACCAGAAATTGAAATAAATTTCATTGATTCAGACATTATGCAATTACATTAAATTTTTTGTTCTTGTTGATGTTGTACATTGTACATATAAAATTTATATACATGGATGACAGTATACTGGACTGCGTACCGTTTTATGCAGTAACCAGCATAGTTAACTATAAAGGAATGGGTTCACAGTGCACTAAATTGACGTCACACCTTAAAGTGCTCCAGTGCCTATCGGAACATCCTATAAAAACTAATAATGTACTGTTTTGGTTACAGCAGCAGCAAGCCCAAGGCGAGGTTGGAGGCATGGCTGCGGCTGAACGTGATTTGTTGCAGCGACCTGAAGCGCAGGCCATCGTACGCGGTACGTATCTTGGAAACAATCTATCCTGATACATCCTAGACTATACTAAAACGAAAAGGGATGTGAAATGTTTAATAACAAAGTTACAGTAAAATCAATCTAAAAATTCACAAAATCCCAAATCGATTAAAGACGTCAACTACGACTAAATTGAATAAATTGAAAAACTATTTATAACATTCTGGATGTTGATGAAGCCTGATAAATTGAACCCTGAAAATTATAAGTAACCGTAAGAAAATAAAAAAAACATGGATGACTACGGGACTATTCATTTTAGATTTACATCTAAATGTCCTTTCATACCACACTCGCATTGAAACGTTGACCACAAAGCTTCGTAAGCTAATATTTCTGTCATGTAGCTTAGAAAAAGACGAACTAAGACTGACAGAACAGGGCTCGAAATAAAACAATTGAAATTTGCATATAACGCAAATTATGGTTATTTTTTTATATATATATATACTATGTTGGTTTAATATTGCGAAAAAAATATAAAATGCATCTAAAATTATGATAATAATCAAATTATGAATTCAAGGTAGTTCAAACGAATGCTATTGGTCAGATCAAATTATGACGTACGCTGTGCCTTCATTGGCTGCCGCGATTGCCGTGACGTCACAGTCCATGACTTTTTACGCGCCAAGGTTCTGTCTAAAACTCGTTACAATATACATTCAGGCCTGAAAACCGGAGAGATAACACCGCAGCACCTGATGCAGCAGCTAAACAACCCTGGACTGCAGAGTCGCCATCGTGAAGTGCTGCTCACTATACTGCGGTTACATCAACACAAGAGACAGGTGAGACATGATTTTGATAGTTTGGGTTTATCATTAGGTCAAAATTTAAAATATCTAACAGATTGAATTTGTGGTTTAAATGCTTGTAATCCAAAACTATTTAAACATGAATATTATATTTTTACGGATCGGAGACGTATACGTCTTACGGCCGATCTCAATAATCTAACTATACATGGATTTGGCTACTAGAGCTATATATTACTACATAGTATAAAACAAAGTCGCTTTCTCTGTCCCTATATATGCTTAAATCTTTAAAACTACGCAACGGATTTTGATGCGGTTTTTTTTAATAGATAGGGTGATTTAAGAGTAAGGTTTATATGTATAATAACATCCATTAAATAGTGGAAAAATAAGGAGCGGAGCAGCAATAAGAAATGTTGCAAAAACGGGGAAAATTTACGCAGACGAAGTTGCGCGGGTACATACAAAATATGTCAAAATTCTACCTCTAGTAGCCAAATCCATCGATAGTTAGATTATTGAGACCGGCCGTTAATGGATAAGGTAGTCTAGAAACTACGGTAGCAACAAAATCTTTCTCTTATAATTAAGTTTTACAAGTGGTGGGTCTTTGTCAGTATCACAATGTGTCAGTTATTCTTTCATGAAATACTAATGTTAACGTATCACTGTGTTTCGATTGAAGGGCACTGTAGCAAGTGTAATTACTGGGCAAATGATACTTATGAACGAATGTCTCAAATGTGGAGCGCGGTGCGAGGACATTCAGATCTTAGCCAAACAAAGATTTTGTATGTCATTGATACTTTTATGGGCGACGAGTGACACACTTCGTTGTATATAGGGTGATTTTTAAAAAAAAAACCTAGGTCGTGGCTTCTTCACATAACAGTAAACAACTTTGTAATATTAGTTTCAGAAAATATTTAATATATTAACCCATATTCACCTATCACCTGTTTTTGGAGTTATGACCTAACTCTACAGACTATTTTACTGGAGTAAAATCATTGTTTTTTGTGAGGTTTAGGCCCTAAACCTGACAACAAAACATCGATTTTACTCCGGAGTTTCACAGATGTGTGGTACATGCTTATACGAAAAAAGTAAGCAGTAGGTAGTGAAGGGTTGATTTGTAATTTTTTTATATCAAAATATATATTTCAAAGTTATTTGGTGTAACCTAAAGAAGCCACGAACTTAGGAAAGTCACTCGACCATTATAATAACACTTGTATTTCCATACAGATGGGCGAATCCCCACTCCCAGTGGGCGGCGTGGGCGCGCACCTCGTGGTGCCGCACCACCAGCCGCTCCGACTGTCGCCTCTACCGCACCAAGGTGATTATACCTACCGTATACTACCTACTTGCGGCTCTACCTGCCAAACATGCTATTGCCCGTTCACAATCATACGTCCTCTGGCCTCAAAGTTGGTAATATTACCTATATTTTACAAATTATAAAAATAAAGGGATTTCAGTGGCGAACCTAACGCGTAAGCCCGAACAAAAAAATTCACTGATGATAATCTACCCGCCAAGTCCCTCTATAAATTAAACCACTACTCGGCGCTGCCACTAATATATCTAGATCGTTTTTAGAGTTAATGTTTTGTTTTTATAACACTATATTTGCAAATATATACTTAGGTGCTACTGTCATAATGTTGGGAGCAGTTTTTCGGACGAGAATCAAAGTGCACGAATGGCGAACACGAACTTACTGTTTACATATTCGTCTGCATGAGCTTATTTGGAACCCAAAACATCGCAATCATAAAAATAGACAAAAGATAAACGATGCATGGAACCGTATATCAACTAGTATAGGATTGCCAGTTAGCAACTTGAAATTAAAAAAGAATTCATTAATGGTCTGTAGTGCGCATCCCGCTATTATTTTCACGTCCTCCATGTTTGTATGCGAATGTCAAAATAATTCACCCCGCGAATGTATGAATAGTAGTTCGCGACGGGGCACTCGTTTATGAATGTTTCGTTGAATGTTCGTCGAGTGACGAGGCGAATGGCGAACACGATGGTGTAAATGCGGTATGAAAATTTCTGTCGGCGAAACACCGTTGAAGAATCGTTGTGTCCGCCAATTGTTCGTCGATGAAAGATTCTGTCGACGAAACGCCCCAAGGTGAATCGTTCTGTCGGTTATCCATTCATCGATGAAACGAAAATCCAAAGAGAACCATGATGCATCTAATCGCCTCGGCTGTTTTGAATTGTTTAAAAACGACTTATTGTTATATTTTTGGTGTTATTTTATACTAATGTAACATTTTTCGATACGGACGCAGCATTCTGTGTGTCGCCTATAATGCCCACCAGTCCCAATACACTTGCAGTACATCACTCAGGTAGTATATTGTTTTATTCATTTTAGGTTTAACCTTGCATATGAAACTGTTATTTAGATGTATAAACTTTTTTTTTAAAGTTGACAGATCAGATTTTGGTTAAACATACTTAAAAGGGTTATTTTAAGTATATTAGATATATTTCGGGACTTAATCGCGTGAATTATTTTTCGACACGTCGGGTAAATAAAAGGTTCGTACCTTTAAATAATTCACGCGATTAAGTCCCGAAATATATCTAATATGTATAAAAATGGCGAAAGTTTAAAAACAATAATATTTTAAGTATCTAGATATATATATTTTAGGTATCTAGGTATCTTTACACTCAAGGAATCTCTCTCTTTAAAAAACTTCGATAATAGATTTCTGTTGTACCTACAAATTTGTACGGAACCCCTCGGTGGGTGAGTCTGACTCGCACTAGTCCGATTTTTTTTTTACTTTTAATTGATAAATAAATGAATGAAACCATAATAAACAAAATGTTAGGGTACTCGCATTATATAAAAGGCAAACGTTACGGACTGACTGATCTATCAACACCCAGTTCAAACCACCGAATGGATTGCACTGAAGGCATCTCCTAAGAAAGGATTTTCCAAAATTAAATCATTAAAGGAGTGAAACAGAGGTTTAACACGTTAGTTTTAAGAAGTTTGAAGTTTTTCATTTAATTGTATTATTCACTTATAATTCAATTGGGTCCAGTTCATTAAACAGAATGCTGAGAGCTTATAGAGAAAGGGGAGGTTGGGTTATATGTACACAATTCGGTTTACTGAATGTTGTAACAGCCCACGACAACAGCATTCATGTATAGAGGGTGCAACGTCGTCAATGTTCATTGTTTGGGTCCAGTTTATCATACAGAATGCTGAGAGCTTATTGAGAAGAGGGGAGGGGTTATAAGAGAAGGGGGAACCCATAATAACAGCATTCATGTATAGAGGGTGCAACGTCGTCAATGTTTATTGATGGGGTCCAGTTTATCATAAAGAATGCTGAGAGCTTATAGAGAAGGGGGGGGGGGGGGGGTTATAAGAGAAAGGGGAGCCCACAATAACAGCATTCGCGTATAGAGGGTGCCACGTTGTCAATGTTCATTGATTGGCTTAACCTTGCAGGCGTGCCGTCCCGCATCCCGTCTCCTCGCGAACTAGCCGCCCACACGCAGTCCATCATGCAGAACGCTCTCATTAAGAAGAAGCTGGAGGAGCAGCGGGAGAACTTCCGCCGTAGGCAAGAGATGCAGCAGCCGAAACAGTCTACACCTATTTCTTTTACACCCACCTCGGTGAGTTTGTTTTTGCTGAAGGAATCTAATATATTTATTTTATAATCTTATAACTTTAAATGAACAATTCTTATATACAAGGTTATTTTTGGTATAGTGCAATGCTCAGACTATTACTTCACGAAATCGTATAAAAAAAAGAAAAGGAAAATATTGAAAATTAGCAGAGTTATAAGTCATTCAAGTTGACTTGTGTTCTTCGCTCTATCGTATTCATTGCATCTCGTAATACTTAATTCGTGGTTATTATTGAAAATAATAAAAAAAAAATAAGTGACGATTACATTTCACATCACATTGTGAACAGGATTTTGACTGTTAGAATGATTATTGAATCAATTGATTTAAAAAAATGATTGATTAATTAATGAATTCAAAAATGATCCAAAAACTACCCTATTGGATTGTATTACTGATTCTGAGCAAACTACTTTGTACTATACCAAGAATAACGTTGTTTGATTTTCATGAAAATTAGTATGCAGGGGTTTTCGGGGGCGATAAATCGATCTAGCTAGGTTTCATTTTCAGAAAACGTCGTTAAAAAATATACTTTGCTCGGTCATCTAGGTACTTTATTTTGAAACTCCAACCAAAAGGAAGAGTTGATTTATTAAAAAGGATGAGCATCAATTAGATGGACTACAATAACAAGGCAATAATCAGGAAATAATGTTCTCAAAAATAATGTTTGTAAACCAAACATTATCTTGTTGCTTACAGGGTGTAATCTATATACTAAGTTATTTTTGGTATAGTGCAAAGCTTAGACCTCATTTTGAAATCATATATATATAAAAAAATGAAAATATTGAAATCTTGCATAGTTATAAGCCATTCAAGTTGTCTTGTGGTCTTCACGCTATCGTGCTCGTAGTACGTCCATGGTTTGGTTGGATTACATTTCACATCACATTGTTACAACAGGATTTGGACTGTTAGGATGATTAATTAATTAATTTATCAGTTGACATGCTCCAAAAACTACACACACACACAAATTTATTTAACTTGTTATAATGGTTACATCCGAGACAATTTTATTTGACCGCATGTTAAATCCCCTTCAGTCCTATTTGTTATAATCCATCCTGCGGAAGGAAACACTAACAGTATATGTTATTGTCAGGTACTACGTAAGATGACAGCAGAGAAAGAGTCTGACGCGCCCAGTCCAAAGCAGCAGCAATGGACGCAACCTCCCAAGGTGCCTCAGGGCAGGCCCATAGTTAAGGTATGTGCACACACGTATTGTAGGTCTTTCTGTGTTCGGACGGTGAGAAGGGTTGTGAAGGAATATGTTTAGCAAGTTTAAGTATACTATAAGGTATTTTACTTTAGAGAAAATAACTGTAAATATAATATTGAGATAGTTTAGGTAATAAGCAGCCCGAAAATGTTGGTTTTAGTTCATAAAATAACTATATAAATTTCAAAATTCAATTCAAATTTTTCAGTCTTTTTAATCTGTTATAAAACACCATGAAATAGTAGCCGCCATGTTACTACGTCATACTGCTGTGTAAACTAAAAAGTGTCAACTATCAACTGATCGGCGTAATTGTCATACAAAACGTCAGCACATTTGTACCACATAGAAATATGGTGTCCGCTGCGTCTTATAACATAGGTAAATAATACCCAGACACAGATTAAACCATCGTGCTCGTCACACAAAGTTTTACCCTGGGTCGGGATCGTACGTACCCACGACTTAGCGATCAGGGTCACTAACCACTAGACCAACAGGCCCTTCATCAAGTTGTATGCAGCTCTTTTTAAACCTATATTGTAATTTCAGGGTAATCAAAGCGGTAACGCGCCTACCATTGGCTACGCGTCCGCACCTACGGATTACCAACAACATTATCTCAATCAGCAGCAGGTGAGGTTTGCGAATTACAAATTTTGTCTATCACAGTAGTTGATTTCTAAAATAAACGTATTGCCTTGTTTACTTACAGCAAATGCTCGGTGGAGTTCGTCCCTTCCCACATCCCCCGAGGCAACAAGTACCCAATTCAGTAAGTTGTTTTTATATATTATTGATAATAAGATGTTTAATGTAAATTAAAGTCATGATCAAAGGCTTGGATTTTGGATGTACCAACTAGTCTGCCTACCTTACTAACGAAACCTGGCGTGTGCTACTTGTTTATTAACTTTTTTAAATTGTTTTAGTGGTCTAATACCATCTTTGTAATTATTATGTTTTATATTATCCTAGAAAAGTACACCATGTCATGGGATAGTGTAGCTTTCCAATGGTGAAAGAATTTATTAGTATAGACTAGCTTTCGCTCGCGGTTTGCCCGCGTGAATGTCGGTTATTGCGATAAAAACTACCCTATGTCCTTCCCCGGGACTCAAACTATCTCCAAACCAAATTTCATCTAAATCAGTTCTGCGATTCAAGCAAGTTTGTCGATGAGAAGATTTTGTCGTTGGAACCAAGTCAAATGTCAAGCGGTGTGAAGCAATCCCCTTGACGTTTGACTTGGTTTCATTGACAGCATCTATGCAACACGGTCGACTCATCAAGCTATCCATAAGGTAAGTGCTTACCTGGTGTCACTACAGCTTTACCAAAAAAATAAACCAAAGAACAGAACCGAACCTAGGCATGTGGTACCTTAAAAGTAGGCTTAAAAATAGTGCCAACCCATTACTTCCCGTGTTTGTCGTCAAGCCGACTAAGGGATTTCAAACTGAAGGACGGACAACAGCGTCATTTGCATATTTTAAAGCCTTACTGCGATCGCCGACCCGCTCGCCAAGCGTGGCGATTATGGCAATTACCCCCGGGACCTATTGGGGATAAGTAGGTTCTATTGGGGAGACCCATACCTACCGATGGAACATCAAATGGGTTGATATGAAAAAAATAAACCCTAAAGAAAGCTAGGCTTGACCGAGCAATAGGCCTTTTGCAACGAACTAGTCGGCTTGTCAGTCAAAGTCTCAGTGGGCCCATCTCAAGTTTAATTTCTATTTTACAGTATAATAACATGAACAACATGGCCCGCGGTATAACTGGAAGCACTTCCCTGCATAAGTTACTCATTCAATCGCATCAGAGGACACTCAATGGTATGATATTTCTTAATTGTTTGATATAATTTCATTTATATTGGTATTTTTTTGTCCTTGGTAATTTGGAGAACTAATTTGCTTATTTGCTGATTTATATATCTTATGAAATTCTTCTTTATGATAATTACATACAAATAAACATTTTACACAGATGTAATCTAATGTGATATTACTTTTGTTGTTTCGAGCCCTGGGTTTTTATTGCTTTGTTTTTTTCCGGCTCCTCAACGATTGCTTTGCAAACTTGGAATACTTACATGTAAAAGTAGATTCACGCATTTTCTCCAAACGACTTATCACAAATGTTGTCTTTTTCCTTGCAAGTGATTAAATAATTTTCAGTTTGTAATAATTTAATAATTTTTCTTGTTATTTAGTTGATGATAATTTAGTAGATTTTTTTAGCAAATTTCCGTTACTATCATGTGTATATTTGTACGCTTTGTACAAGGATTCATTACAATGTTAACAACACACTGGATATATATAACACTGAGCTGTGAAAATGACGACAGTTCAGTTGGTTGCCATTTTCACATATCTTCTTCTTATTTTTTTCAAGCATTTATTATACACTTTAACTACATAAAGTGTAGGTCTTAACATGCGAGTATTTTACACGTCGCATGCAAGTATATTCACACGTTACATACGAGTATTTTTACACGTAACGTGTAAGTGTTTTGACACGTTACATGCGAGTATTTTCACACGTAACATGCGAGAATTTCACACGTGACATGCGAGTATTTTCACACGTTACATGCGAGTATTTTCACACGTAACATGCGAGAATTTCACACGTTACATGCGAGAATTTAACACGTTACATGCGAGTATTTACACATGTAACATGCGAGAATTTCACACGTTACATGCGAGTATTTTCACACGTTACATGCGAGTATTTTTACACGTAACGTGTAAGTGTTTTGACACGTTACATGCGAGTATTTTCACACGTAACATGCGAGAATTTCACACGTGACATGCGAGTATTTTCACACGTTACATGCGAGTATTTTCACACGTAACATGCGAGAATTTCACACGTTACATGCGAGAATTTAACACGTTACATGCGAGTATTTACACATGTAACATGCGAGAATTTCACACGTTACATGCAAGTATTTTCACACGTTACATGCGAGTATTTTCACACGTTACATGCGAGTATTTTTACACGTAACATGCGAGAATTTCACATGTTACATGCGAGTATTTTCACACGTTACATGCGAGCATTTTAACATGTAACATGCGAGAATCTCACATGTTACATGCGAGTATTTTTACACGTTACAAGCGAGTATTTCATACGTTACATGCGAAGCTATGAAAATGACAAGAGCTCAGTTAGCTGCCGTTTTCACATGTCGTCTTCTTATTTTTGAGTTGAAGGCAATCTAGTCATTAATCTAGACAATTTTACAGATACCTGCCAGTGTCAAGTATTTATTGTACACTTTAATTACACAAATACTGGGTCTTACAAATCTTGTTCGTTTTCACGTATATTCACATGTTACATGCTGTGAAAATGACGACAGTTCAGTTATATATTTTCATTTCTCAACATGTGTTATTAGTAGAGGTCGGCATAGGTAAGTGCCATTCAGCGGTATTCGTCAATCATGGCATAACGTTAATAATCCATTTAATTTCCAAATACCGGTGTTTTGAAGATTTTTGAATAAATTACACCATGGGCGCGGCCACGATTTCTTTCAAGGGAGTGCAACACTTTTTGATATAGTATTGGCTGTTCATGCATCCAATATACTACACCAAAAAAATTCTCTGTGGTAAATTTTGGGACATTATGTTATTCTTCATCAATTTTTTTTAATAATGTTTCAAAAATAAACATGCCTTGCAGACATTTTTTTCCGGCAGGGGCTTGCAAGTGCACCCTGCTGCCGGCGCCCTTGAACTGCGCCGACCATTGATTATCAGATTAACGTGTATATCGTTATACAGAAATGGGCGCATCAGGCGGCAGCGGTGGTGGAGACAACCAGCTCGCCCGCTGGTTCTCTCCCGAGCTTCTGGCGCGGGCCTCAGCCGGGAAGCTGCCCTCCGTGCACGTGCCCAACGCGCTTTCGCTGGAAGACCTGGAGCGGCACCATCACCCCTCGGCGCCCGTGCACAACTGAGCACGAGCGCGCACGCCGAGCGACTGACGCGTACTGACCACGCAAACGCGCCTACTGCTGCCACAACCTACATAGATACAAACAGGCGCGGATCTAGGGGCTATTACCCCTCTTGGATCCGCGCCTAGATTCAAATGGCAACCTACGACGAGCTAAAATAGGCATGTACACAGATCTCGGTCAAATCTCACTGTGTATTCTCCTCTAACTCATTTGACTCGCAAATTGATATCGATCGTATGCGCGCGTGAATTTGTTGTTGAGCTGGTCTTCTGTACCGTTTTGTGACAGAAGGCCGGCTCACAGGTCAACGTACAAAAGTGCGTTGTCTCAGCTGACGCTTCGACTGAGATCTGTGTACGTGCGCGTCTATATTTACGCATATTTTCGCTCGTTGCAGAGAGCCGGTCTTCTGTAACTGTGTATGTTGTGGTGTTACTGTGCGAGTGTCACGTGCCCGGTGAACTTTTGACCGTTGAACGATTCCACCGTGAGTGATATTGTGCTAGTGAACTGTGAGTTGTGACGGAGCCGCTGAAGAGTCGTATAAATTGTTCGGTAGATAGTCGGTAGTCGCGCTTGGCGGTGATCTATATTTTAGTATTCGCAAGCCCTCAGCGGCCGGTTCTTTTTCGACGGAATGAGACTTAAAAATTGTCAGTGACGACCCCCAGTCGATATGAGGAAAGTACTGTTTATGATTTTCTTTTGGCATGAACTACTGCTCATTTATTTTAATCGTACCTTCGATTCCTGTAATAGCAATAATATGAAATTGTCGACTCCAGTTAGGATAGCCTAGTATTAATCTAACCTCTGTATAAATCCGACAAGTAAAGAGTATTATTTGACTCTTAAAATGTTACGTAAGAAAGTAGAAGAGTTGTGACTCGAAAATTATTGGTTTCTGCAAAATTAGACCCTATTTTATTCAACTTTTAGGTTTTAAATTATTTATTTTCGGTCATATCAGTTTGTCAATATGTTTTATTTGTTTCGAAAAGACAGATGCTTACACAACTATAAAATTATTAACTTCTATATTATAATATATCAAACAGATAAAATCTAAAGACATCGAAATTCATTGATAACTTACAAACATGGATATTAAAAAAATTATAAAAGTAGTTAATCATAAGACCTGATTTTGTCTGTAGGATACTGAAGTCTTATAAATTTATACAACAATCTCAAAAAAGGCAAAAATCACGATCATAATGTACAAAGAAAATTGTGAGCATATATGGAAAGTAATCATTGACAAATAAAAAAGGTTGTAGCTGATAGAGAAGTGAACTATTTTGATGTATTAATTTTCGTAGACTGTTTCGACTTTGATAAGTCATTATTTTGTCACCCTGTCAGCTCCCTTGTGACGTACCTTTGATAACTATACAATGGAGCTATCTCATGGTACCATGACAAGACACGGTCATATGTGCTATGCGCTGAACTCAAGAAAAAACCCGGCCAAATTGAAATAACTCTCTATTCATAATTTGATCGGTTTTTCTTGTTTTCGGCAATAAGTTAGGTCGGTTGAGATTGTGAGCTAGTGTGCTTGGATGTGAGGATGCGTGTATGTTTGTGTGCGTGGCTGTGTGTCTAAGGTTGTGTTTGTAAGCATTTTTGTTACTACGTCGTTTATGTGAGGAGGAGGATTTTCGTTGATAAAATAGAAGTATGTCATGTTATTGCCCTTTGTCTACTCGCCGAGAGGGAATAGACGCGGCGACCGTTTTAGTTCCGAATCGCGATTTCGTTTTGTAATACGATTTTGGAATTTGGCACAAGTGTAGTGAACACGTGGACATTTGTGTTGTAAATTCTCCGAATATATTTTTTTATGGATTTTACGAATTGCGCGTGATTTTAGCGATTGCTTTTTTTTCATCATTGAGACCTGAGCTAGTTGCATGTCAATTATAATTTCGGATAAAACAGTAGGCACGTACGCAGATTGTACAAAAACATCATGCGATCTGATGTCATATTGCGATGTCTTTCTGTGTACGTCCCAACAAATGTAGAGTATTACCGTCCAGAAAGCGTGTGTCAATGTCTATGTTCGAAACTAGTAATTATACTACAAACATTACGCCTATGCCTTTTAAATCAATAATTAAAACCTAATCTTGACCAGCCCTGTATATGTTCAGAACGGACAAAGTAACAGAAGTTTGCAGATATATTAGAGGATAGATTAGAATTTTATTTATCTATATTCCGTCTGTTATCAATGAAATATTATAGTCGAAGTTAGTTCGTCCAACTGAACTGATCACTGGTCGAATAGCACAGGTTTCAAACATTTTGATGACATTTTAAGACGGATTTGAAGGTATAATACTCTAATCATGAATTGATTTTTATTTGTGAGAATTTCGGATCTCGATCTGTGTATTAGATGCCCTGGTCGAGATACTGAATGTACCGAGTTGTGGTTTAGTGGCGAAATTTCAGTTTAACGGATTGTGAGCCGCGCATTGTGCGCCGCCGACGCTTACTTGTAACAACACGAGAATGTCTGTAAGCTTTAAATTATTGATTAAAGAAAAAAATTGAAAGTTTTTATAGTCGTTTTATTGCTCGTTCGTATGTTCGAGTGATCGTGGAATAAACGTTACGCCTGCGGAATCTATACTAATATTATAAAGCTGAAGTTTGTTTTAACGCGATAATTTCAGGAGAATTTTTCAATTCGGACCCTACTGGTCCCAATTGAAAAAATCTTTTACTGTTGGATAGCCCATTTATTGAGGAAGGCTAAAAGGCACGGTACGACCAATAGGAGCGGAGCAGCAATGAAACATGTTGCAAAAACGGAAAATTCCTGCAGACGATCAGCTAGTGGTGATAATTATGTATGCATTTAAACATGGGAACTTGTCTAGGCCCTCTGGTTCCGTGGGCCCTGCATTTTATAGTACCATCAAGTGTAGTTTAGTGGGTTAGTCTCGTGGTACCCATGTCACAAGATATTTTGGTCAATAAACGACGTTGATATTTGTAATACTCTAATTCAACATTTCTAAAGGTTGATTGAAACAAAAAATACGAGATTAGATTAAACCCTATGACCTAGTTATCATTAATAAGAAATTACGATAGGCCTCTAACGAGTTGCAGAGTAATTTTAATGTATCACGCTATTAGTGAATTCGTTATTACATCATGTTTGGTAATTGTCTTCACCATAGTAAAAAAGAAACTTGTTTCTACTTCGAACTTCTCCCTTACTATATACAAAGGACATAATGTTCTTTCTATATAGTAAGGGAGAAGTGGAAATCGATTTTCACTCTTATATGACGTTTTATCAAATTTTATTAATTTATAAACACTGCTATGATTGCCAATCTAAGTGTTTATGGCAATTTTTTCATTTCATTTTAAAACTGCTAAGCATGGCAATAATATTCCATGAACGGATTTTTGCAGGCAAGCCTATACGATTATTATCGTAATTAAATTATCTTTCTTTTGATACCAATATTTATTGGTTATTAGATCACCAAAACATCATCTCCATGTTAAAAACTATCAGTTGAAACTAAACTTGTTCGGTTATCAAAAGAGGGAGGATTATGAAAGATAAAAAAATAACCATGAACACTTCGATAGGCAAGCTATCATAGGCGTGTTTATAAATTAATAAAATTCGATACCTACAAAATTTGTTTGATCTGGTTATCAGATGGGTGGTCGATGTTCAGCATCTCTTAGGCCAAAAACGGTGAATAACTGATCCGAAACACCTGCTGATAACTTGTAGTAGGTAAAAAGAAACACTGTGACTAAATTACTATTTTGGGTGACAAAAATGTCCCAAAATAGTGATTTAGTCACAGCGTTTCTTTTTACCGTCACAAAAAAAAGAAAAATCAAAATATAATTGTATACATTGTGCCTGGATGTAAGTCAGATACCTACGCAGAAAAGCGTTGTGTTGCTGTACCGTCAAAATAGGCGTTGTGCGCGATTTAAATAAGAATCATTGTTCAACAATGGAATGTTGAACAATGATTCTTTATTAGAAGCAATGATTCTTTATTAGGAGCTTGGCATGATAAACCATGCCAAGCTCCAGCTTCTAAATGTTTTACCTAATATGTTTTTATTTTTTTAACCATCTTATATCGATCTCATTTGCAAGTACCTACCTACCTACCTATAGTTTTAATGACTATAGGAGTTGTGTTCCACAAGGATAACGAGAAGGAAGGATAAAATAATAAAAGGAAAACATAACCCAATAAATACCTACCTACTCTTTAGACATTTCCTTATTTTTTCTTTACCATATTCGCTGCTTTGATGGCGAAACAGTAGGACTACGTGCAACTGCTGTGCAAGAAGGTATGTGTTCGATTCCACACGAGGCCGACCTTTGTGAAATCCGTAAATGTACTTGTGTGTATTGTTTGTAAAGTCCAAAGAATGCTGGGCTTGTAAAAAAATAAGTATAAAACCTAAGTAAAATGGGCGTCGACGTTCGACACTCATAAGCATAAGACTGTCTCACGAACCGCTTGGATCCAATTTTCGGATTTATAATTATAATTATGTAACATTGTTCCGCTCCGCCTGCTTATTATTTAGATAGTATTGAAGCGTTTGCTATTGGATAAGTATTGATACCTACGCGTGACTACAGTTTTTCCTGTTCGAGGCAAGTACTGATAAGCGAAACCACTTCCTATGGTGTACAAAATACACATTTCAACTAATAACGCATGCCTTTGAGCTCGCTGTACAATTTACAAACCAAGACTAATTAGCAACTACGAATTCAAGTATTACAACAACACGATAAATAACTGCGCAATTTATTTCGTATTAATTTGATAAGAAACAAATTACTAAAGCCGCAAGTTCTCCGCGTAACTGTACCGAGCGTACTGAGGAAACTGGACAATGAGGAGAAAATGAAAGGCGTTGGATTACCGCTATAACAGCTACGGACTGGACTACTCCGGCTGCTTTGTGCTGCAATACTAAAGGAATACCGTACCAATTCGTTTGGTGTTTCGTTAGCGCATGCGCGCGACTTTGCGCAGCTTGTGGGAGGATCGATAAAGACCAAAATAGCCTTGTTGTTGTAAGTAAGCGTAGTGGTGTGTTGCGGTTGTAGGTAGGTATATGTAACGTCAGAGATAAACTATAGCTACTTGATAGCAATTATGCTGCTAAAGATAGCTGCAGTATTCTTCCATAGTAGCGTTGCAGTTAACGGCGATTTGGTACCTATTGAATTTCGCTGTTAAATGTATTTGAAATTATTAATTTCATATGCTACTTACGGAAGGAAACATACGATTTGGTCACAATTTCACTCGTTTTCATATTATTCTGAAATAATGAATCTTAGACAAATATAAATACTTTAATGCACCTAATCAATAGTATTTGTCCGAAGAGGCAGCGACTGTGAATTGTTAGATGTTAATCCAGGACTTGACTACGGAGCTCTAAATTTCATCTATCATTTAGCCTATTGGCTGTGTTGAGTATGAATGGTAGAAAGCAAACATCCCAATTTTAACATTTTACCTAGGTATTTGAAATAGCATCCAAGGGGTAGGTATTATGTAGACGTCCTTTACGGGTCCTCTATGAATTGAAGGCTTTTGGCCAGCTTCTAGGTTTGGTAAGATATTGAACGATTATTTATTCTTGCAAGTGAATCGAATAAGTATTCTTCTTCATTTTGTTCTAATATGAAATTGCAGCGTTATGCTTAGTTAGCTAAGTAGGTACACGTAGCTGAGGTGGCCAACAAAACTACAAAGCAGCCTAAGCCAAAACCTAAAGGCCTGGCTAATTTTATTGTCCGATTACAAAAGGTTCCAATGCGCACTCAAGTATCATTCCTTGTGACTTATATTCACTATGCTTTACCTTTTCCAAAATCGCACTAACTCGTTTTAGGTACGATTGATTCAATAGCCAAGAACTAAATTACCTCACATTTAGTTACGTAACTTTTAATATAATATCATTTTCACTGCAATCAGAGATTCTCGAGATTCTGATTGCGTCACTTGCCAATTTGACATTTGATTGTAGGTGAGTTACTGCGCAGTTTTGTTGGTACCTACGTGGGTGGTATGTGGAATCGATAGCAATTTCTTTCTGGCTGACCGGAAAACAAAAGCCGTCACAAAAAAACTCCGCGAATGTTCTAAGTTCAGATCAAAACTATTTAGTTTAAAAAGGTGAAGCTTGTGTATGAAGACGTGGCGACAGCGAAAGATTGACAAAATAATAAAGCAACTAAGTGACCGAGCAGCGCACGCCTTCTGCCGCTACGGCAGCTGCCCGCCGAATGATTCCGACGATTTTAATACCGTTGGTAGAGCCCTAGTCGGCGCGGTGGGGCGTGGGTCGCGGTCCTTGTATCGCTTCTACTGACGCGCTAGCAGTCGCCATCCGTGCCCGACAGAGACGAACAAAGAAAACAGGAATCTAAACCTAGTCAAGTTATTGCATTTTGCATTTCTACTAAAATGCACAATACCTGAACGAGTGTACCTACGTTAAAGAAGTGTAGGAATATTGATATTATATTGTTTTTTTTAAAGGTTAGTGATTTTTAGTACCTATCTACGTAATTTGGCCAGACATGCGCTGTTTTATTAACACATGCATGATGGCGTCGCCGTCGTGAACATTTCGCAATCAAATCAATTAGAATTTATGTAGGACAGTGCATGATTAGTTTGCGTGGAGTGAAATATATACTATAATGCTAATAAAGACTCGTGAATACCGAAACTATAGGAAGGTAAATATCACAATTCTATAATAAGTAGGTACAAACAAAATGCTGGTAAATTACCGATTGGCTTGTCTATACCTATCTAAATGATGTAGATACCTAATTTATCCAATAAAACAAAATTATAACTTACCTACAGTCAGTCTACAGTGACAAAATATATTATCGGCAGTTATCTTCAGAAGAACCCTCCCTAACATTTTTTTGATATTCATAGCTGCTCAAGTGGATCAAGATTGGCCATCGGCCGTATGTTTAAAATGTCTTGGATATTAAGGTATGTGCACGGTAAAATAGTACCTAATTATTTTATAAATAATTTCTAAGTGTAGTAAAATAAGGTACACGAAGAATCAGCTCTTTATTACGTATTTAGAATCAACATTGCTATGTCCGTCGGCCGGATGTGACTGTCAGTAGGTTACGTGACATTTTATAAATACTATAGAGTAGGTAGGTATGTATGTACCAAAAATAAAATACTTGCATACAACTTAGATTAATCGTAAATAAATTTTGTGCATACTAAATAATTATGAATAAAAAAATGGAGCACAACAGTTAGAGTTAAAAATTAAACTATTGCTTTGATAAACAAGTTGAAACTTTCCGAGGCAACAATGCAGCCGGGCGGCGCCATTTTGATTTGATTCGTTTTCATTTCTTGCGACGACACTGTGCGAGTGGGACGCTAACGCTACGCTACGCGGATACGTTGCTGTTTTACAAATGGCTGCCCGGAGAATATCATGATTACACTTTAGGAAATAGTGTATTTGTGATGGTGGACTACAGCAGATTATACTAAATAATAAAACTTACTTTTCTTTAGTATAATCTTGTGTGTGTTGTGCTTCAGGTAGGTCAATAACATTTTATTTTTCGTACTTATTTAGTGGTCGCAATTATTTGGGTCGTATTGAAGATATTTTTCGGTTCGTGATATGGTGATGGTGTAGTTCACCAATTCTAAATGATTTATAATAACGTTGTCGTGCGTGTTAATTTTTCATTTTGAAGTTTCGATGTTGCCTTATTATAATGATGTACCTACCTAAGTACTTACATATCTGTTTTGTGGTAAAAGGACCTATTGTATTTGCGCGTTATAAAATCTATGAATAAATTGGTATTTCAGAGTTGGTAAAATCCCACCTACCTATATCGGTGTATCGACGGAACATAGATTTTATCGATATCGATAATTTTGAGCAATATGTAGGTAATGCTAGTGGTATCGCCATATTTTACAAATTATGGTCTGTTTTCTGAGGGGTTCAAAATAAACAAAATAATGTCATCTAACGATCCTACATATCAATCAAAAACCGGTTTTATAAAAACACGATCGATTGCCCGGTTTTAAACTGGTGCTCTTTTCTAAAAGTAACATAGTCAATTTCTGTGTTGCCAGGTTTTTATTTATTTCTACCTTTACAATATGTTTTTTTTTTAATTCATATTTATTCAGAAGTGATTTTGTATAGTCATTTTTTAACAGACAAATAGTTTTGTTAATTTCATTTTAGTATTATTTTTCTTTATTATTTACTATAGTTATACTTTTATATCTATTTAAAAATTCTAAATGTAAATTTTCTAATATAATTTTAAAGTGATCACGAGTGATAGAAATAATTTCGTAACAATACCTTTGTCTCGAGTTTGAATTTTTCGCACAGTTTGTACCTAGTTACTATTTTTGCCTTTTATTGTTTGAAATTAGATGTCACATCGCCGATTCGTTGGTATTAGTGATGTCACCTAAAAGTAGTTTATAATTTTACTTTGTTTTACTTTATAGCTAACCGGTAGTTTGTGAAGGAACATGCACAATGCCAATCTCTCTCTTGCTGTGACAGAACGAGATCCAACTTTATAATGCAAATGGCGTTCGCGTATCGTTCATGTCGTATTAGACCGAGAGGAGTACGCCAAAGTTTTTTTTTTCTATTACATCACTTTAGTAGAGTCCTTCCCTTTAGTCAGTCAGCGGGATTCCTTAGCGTTTGGCATACAGGACTGCTGACAACATCTGTTACAGAGTTATACTGACTATGTGATTCTGATAATCTTAATATATACCTACTAATTTTCACTGGATATACTAATTTTCAGATCACGCATTCGATAGATCGAGCACTATTATGAACACAACTTTAACGCATGACTGACGCGGCTAGAAATTTTGCACAACTTATTATGTAAAACTTATTTTAAATTTAATTGATATACTGCTAGAATCCTAATGTTTAAGTTTTAGAAAGCAGTTTATTTAGTTCATTTGAAAAAAAATAAACCTGCCTCTGCGCCAAACGCTAAGGAATCCAGATGACTGACGAAAGGGTATTTCTTTACTTCACTACTGTGACGTAAAATCAAAACATCTGCCTTTAAAAGTGCTTGCATTTCCCCTCTCTTAACTATAATTGTTTGATGACAAACAAAATGCGAACATTGTTGTTGGCCAGACAATATCACTATGGGACCGTATGTTATTACTGATTTCTTAAATCCCTAATCTCCGCCACGACATAGTTCATCTTAGATCACAAACTAATCGTAATGTAGTTCATGTTATTATATTATATTTAAGTAATAATAATGTACCTACCATTATTTGCTATCTGTTCATATTGTTTAAATATTGTTTACTTACATATTTTATAATTTTCCGGTGACCATTTGACGATTTGGCGTCCTTTCTTGGATCAGCGGAGTAAAGCTACATTGTCGCAGTCGTGAGTCAAATATGGAACCCACACGAGAGCCTGAAAAGCTATAGAAGCTGTTATCATAATTGTGCATCTTTAAGACGATATGAAAAGTTGTGGGTCTCTAGATATATTGCATTTGGATTTAAATTGCAAAGATTAAAATAGGAGTCGTTTCGTGGAACCGACCACCCAAGTCTGATTAAAAGCTGAGCGTGAACGCTATTGAAACAATATCTTAATGGAATAATAAAGTTAAAATTAATAAAAACAATGTAATACTAACACCAGAGAGAGAACGCGTTTTTCTCAGTAGCAAGTCGCTTCCATACTTTGAACCAAAATAGAAATAATGTACTTAGTACTTTGCTTCCTAAGTGTTTATAGAATTTTTATTATTATTGTTAACAAGATCGAGAAGACCGGGAAATACTGCTATATTTCCCGGTCAGAGGAATAAATGAGCACTAATCCTGAAGTCATTGGGACAGGCCTGTAGTTTTCAGGCTGATAATGATGATGAATCCTTCGGTTATGCGCCAAAGTCAGATTTCCCAGAATGTTTAATTTTCAAACGTCGAATAGTCATTGTGCTATTGAAATCGGTTGTTGTAGCCAGGCACGGAACCACCATAGAGGGCACGGCGGGCTTGCTCACAACCTCAATTTGGCCGATCGGCTCATGTTTAGAAATTTCGACTTTCGGCTACCGTGCCAACAACGGGAGGTTGTATAATAATAACTTTATTTGAGTGCTGGATCCGCGCCTGGTTGTAACTGACATCTGTTAGAACAGCTGAACGCATCCCGCAGCTGTTTGTTAAACGGTGTTTATGGCAGGAATGTGAGTGCAGCTGTGATCTTTCCTACCTGCGGGTGCCCTTGTCTTCAAGATTTTTGAGCTTGCTCTTTCTTTTATTTAGCTACCTATGAGCAAAAATATAAAAATCCGGTTTCTAAGATTGTCATGAATCTTGTGCTCTTAGTGTCACCTTTTTTCCGAAGTTTCTCTTGGTTATAAAGTGACCAGTTTATTTATTTTCAATTTATGAATGCAGTACAAGCATTTAGCTATTCTCGAGTTTGAACTAAAAGGATCATAATAAAAAGTCAATAGTTTACTTATAGGTATTTTGCTATTTTAATTTAAATAATATCTTTAAGCCTACTTTTAAATCAGTCATCATTTCATTCGTATGTATAGAATTGTTATTCTCGCTCGAATAATTACATAAACATCGTCTTCTTTCTTCCTATTATCGACATCAGATTGTTCATTGTCATCAAGATAAAATATTCCATCTCAAATAAATATGTGCCGAGGTCTATGAGTAGGTATGTTACCCGTTTAAGTCAACGTAGGTATATGATAATTACATGTACTTACTTATCTCATACTTTTCTAATAGCATTTCACTCCGTTATCAGTCAGTCGGTAACGACGTTGCCGTTGGATTAAAAAAATACCATGTTATGATTGAGATAAAGATAAGACACCTTAGGATTTAATAAAAAAAAAACATTATGAATCAGACTTGGATAGACTGCTATAGAACACGAATTGGATACATACCGATCTGCCAGGTACCTAATTTGAAAAAAATGTAACCGGTTATTGTTCATGGCGATGAACCCATCTCACACAATGACGTCATTGAACTTAAAGCTTTGTCGAAATATCGAAACAATTGCTATATGGATAGAGGGGTGTTCTGTAGCCCCTTTTTTCGGAATTGTCGTTGAAATTGTACAACAATGGTATCTTGTATGTAGACAGTGCCAGTGACTCGAGGAGAATACAGGATAGTGATAACTAAAGGAAATGCAAGCTGAATCTCAACTAACAGATGTTATATTAGTAGGTATATTTAAAAATATGGCATTTGATCACGACAATTTTGATTTCTGGTGACATGCTACGTACTAACTACCTACTGAACCTATTAGTGATGATCTAAAAGAAGTCATTTAATGCCGTGTGAAGGATGTGGGGTCATCCACTTTTTCTTTTGCGTCTCAGACAGGCGAACCGCGTCACGGTCGCGACATATTGTTTCTCGACAAGTATATTCATTAGTTATTAATATTCGGTTTCATTCTGTTCATTTTACCTTACTGTTGTGCTTTTTTTAGTAAGTACTTACTGTCTCAACTGTCTTAAGATTTTATTATTTGATTTGATTGTTTTTATTGTATGTACATGATATTCTTTTGATTTACTTACTAAGTATATATACTGTGATGTATAAAATATAAAGATTGATATAAATAATATCAATTTACGAGATTTACTATTATTGCCCGCGGCTCCAACTATGTAAAACTAAATATGTTAAACTGTGTATTTTTACAAAATTTTACAATGTAGGTATTACGTAACATTATAAATGGTAAATGTTAGGGTTTATATATTTTTTTGTAGTTTAGATTTAAGTGTATGGTTGCTTTAAACCGAAAAACTAAAGCCCGAAATTGTTAAAAATGTCATCTAAATTTTGAATTAACGTTTAAAAGACCGGGCAATGCAGGGTTCCGTAGTTGCTCGTCACAATAATGCGGACTGAAAAGTATTAGGCTTTATGTTGTACTACTAACAACTTTATATTTATAAATAATTTTCAATGGAAATTGTACGAAAATTATTGTTACTTTTCACTTGGTCGGCTATTACTCGTAAACTTGTGAAGCCTAGTTGTGATAGTTTTCCTTTTAATTTCACTATATTATACTATTACTTTTAATTTCACTATATTATTATATACTATTACTTTTAATTTCACTATATTATTATATACTACTAGCTGATCCTCGCAACTTCATCTGCGTCAAATTAACCCGTTTTTGCAAAATAGGGGTAATAAAAAAAATAGGGGTTGATCGTAGAAGGGTAAAAATTCCGGTTGTATGTATTTTTGAATCCGGTATCATAAAAAAAATAATAATTTACATTGAATTAAGAAAAAAAAATAGGTGTGGACTACCCTTAACATTTAGGGGGATGAAAAATAGATGTTGTCCGATTCTCAGACCTATCCAATATGTTATTAAAATATATATATTACGGGTCTTAATCGCGTGAATAATTTAAGGTTAAATACCTTGTTTATTGCCCGACGTTTCGACCGTATTGCAACGGCCGTGGTCACGGGAAGACTACCCAATATGCACACAAAAATTCATTAAAATCGGTCGAGCCGTTTCGGAGGAGTTAAATTATAAACACCGTGACACGAGAATTTTATATATTAGATTACCAAGATTTTTTTCACATACCCAACTACAACCATTTAGACAGGGGAAAAGGAAGGGGGCTTCCCCCTTCCTTCTCCCCTGTCTAAATGCATGGCATGACTCTTACAAAAATTTGCGCTTACCCATACAACATACTCGCAATATTTTTAAAAGACTTATCTAACGACACCCCACACACCTCAAAAATCCACTTTGTCGGCGTAACTAGGTAATATGTATATCCATACCAAATTACAGCTCTTTAATACTAAGGGTCTCTGAGCTAACCTGGGGACAGACCTACGGACGGACAGAGCGAAACTATAAGGCTCCGTTTGCTATTTTGGCTACGGAACCCTAAAAAGCACTATAAGAGACTCTTTTAATCTATACTAATATTATAAAGCTGAAGAGTTAGTTGTTTGTTTAAACGCGATTAGAAAATTAAATAAATATTTTACTGTTGGATAGCCGATAAATATAGATGTTATAGTAGCCTATTGCCTTCCTCGATAAATGGGCTATCCAACACTAAAATTATTTTTCAATTCGAACCAGTACTTCCAGAGATTATTGCCTTCAATCAAACAAACAAACTCTTCAGCTTTATTATATTTGGATAGTGGTGAAAGTAACTCTGTCTGTCACGCTTTCACCCATTACGTGAAATTTGGTATTGAGATGAGTCTCGGGAAAGCACATAGGATGGTTAAACGCGATAACCGACATCCACTCTGAAGGAGCCGCGGGAAAAGCTAATAAGTAGGCTAACTAGCGAATCTTTTTTTTTTTTGTATTTTTAATAAAGAATAGTAGGATATGTATTTAGTAATTCTACCAATCTACCAATACCTCTCGGTGACTCCTTTACCTCGAGTATGTCGTAGAGCATTTCTATGTATCCGACGTCATCGGCATAGCTTAACATGTAAGACCATTATTTGCAAACATTTTTAAATAGAGATAACAAGAATTATTCATAATAACGTAAGACGAGATAGCAATATTCCAGAATCCTATTAAAATACGACGAAACGAAAGTACCTACGTATAGGCTGAACGTACCTATTTTGACTAAGTCAGCCTACAATCGGTATTGTTTTAAAATATTGTTCGATGACTCATGCAGTATAATCATTCATTAATGCGTGTAGGCATATCTCACGCACTCCGTAGTGTAGAGGAGAATGTGTTTTCAAATTGAGTTACTACACATTATCAAGCGGCGGTAGCCTAATGGCTAAGGCATCGGTTTCGCAATCGTGAGGTCGCGGGTTCGAATCCTACCCATTATACTGCCGACGTGAACCCACTTCTAACACAAGCCATTAAGCTTAGCGGGAAGGGTTAACAGGATTGCTAGTAATGTGGGACGACAATCCCACATTGCTAGTTATCTTTTTTTTTTTATAAAAAAAAATTAAAATAAAAAAAACGTTTTATTACCGTACCAAGTAGATCGTGAGATAGTGCCTCGTCCTCCGTTAGTGCCAAGGAGAGCGCATTAAACCGTCGCTCATTGGCTTAAACTCTTCGGCCGTGTCGGAATGCCCTTCTGATAATAAGTTCACGTGTGTTTACGTATAGACACGTGTATGCGAAATCACAAGTGCACTCTATTCAACTAGCCAACTAGTATACAGGAGATATTATAGTGCACAAGTAGTATAAAATCTCCTGTTGACTAGTTGTATAGACTCTGATTAAAGCCGCCGTGACCGAAATCTGTTAGAACATTTTATTATTTTATTACTTACATCCTCAATTAAAACCCCCTCTGGTCAGTTACGTCTTATTCCCTGAAAGTCCATCCGAGTATTTCGAAAGAAGATGGTCATTCAGGGTAGAAGACGTTCAACGACAGACATTTAAGGAAGTAGAGTTTTGGGGAAATAGACGATCCGGAAATGAATGTTCCAGTAAAAAGACAACAGATCGATTGGACGTTCAGGGAATAAGACCTAACAGACCAGAGGGATTAAAACTAAGGAGGCTTTAATGCCATAAATATTCTATACAATCAGTTATATCGTATAACACGCCATATTACGTTCAGTCGGAAATAAAGTACGCCTTAATGTGTCAGTTCGCACACTTCGCGTTCGTCAAAGCGGCTTAGTAACGTGGAGCCCACATCCAAACGGGCGCATCGTCGATACGCCGCTTTGTGTTTTAGTTAGTTTTCCATCTTCATTCAATCGATGTAGTAGTACCCTACTACTACATCGATGTGAATGAAGATGGAAAAAACTCATGGACCGTGATAGTAAAGTTAGTTATAAATTTATACTTAGTTAATGCCAGTGTTATGAAATGATGTAATAGACAACTATATTTTTTGCTTATTAAAACTTAAATTTAGTGTTGCTGGCACGTGGCGGCCGCTGCCGTGGCACGCTCGCTTCACTCGCTCTCCTCACTCGCTCGCCTCATGCGCAGGGGGTCACAGATCTAACATAACCTAACCTTACCTAACCGACTTAATGCAATAGGTATTTACATTTATTCATATATAGTAGTATCTTCACAGGTGATACAGATTCTGTGGATTTAGTTTTCATAGACACCTTGACATTTTGTCTGTGACTAATCGTTAGACACCGCTTTGTAGAAGGCTACATTACTTTACGGCGACGTTTTTCAATCTTGTACGCCAATTTGTGATACGGCTCGTTGTACTATATGGCTGCGATATATATACCTTTCCTTATATACTCCTTCAAAGAAGAATAACTAGGTACATACAATGACGAGTAAGGCACGGTTGTGTTGACTGCAAATAGCAAAGTATTAATCTACATGATACATCTACAAGTCAAATATACTGCGACACGCCTTAAATGTGAAGCGTAGTAAAATGCCGGTTTTATAATTAACTGAATTACGCAGCATATAAGGCGAAGCGAACATCTTGAGCGGCATATTCATAAATAATTTTGAATAAACTATATTAATACGCCAGGTTTATTTATTTTATAAAAGAATAAGTATTTACTTAAAAATAACCCTAATGGTTTATATAATTTTAATTTGGATTAGATTAAATGTTATGTGTATTATTATTATCATATTTAGGAACCGTTTATGAACCTCTTATGTCTTACGTGTAGTTTTTATGCGTTATATCCCCATAAAAAATAATTATTCGCATTTCTACAGATTCGCATTTCTTCAGATTAGCATCTCTTCAAATTCTCGTTTCTTCGGAATCTCAGTTAATCAGAGTACAGTTAGAATAAAAACGAAGAGATAGTATAACTATCCAGCTAGTAATACATAAAATATGTGTTCATGGGATTAAAAAGGTTAATCAAGTTAGATGCAATCTCATTGCATTTAGCGCTACCTACTTTATTTTGCATCGCCTGTGGCGAAAAGAGATTCCAAAGAAACGAGAATATGAAGAGATGCTAATCTGAAGAAATGCGATTCCAAAAAAATGCGGATCTGTAGAAATGCGAAACAGAAGATATGCGAATAATTCATAAAATATTCAAAATATTTTTTTTAGAAGCCAAGATGAATTCAGAATACGATCGCAAGTTCGAGGAGATGAAGAAGTACATTCCGTTTTTGGAGAATATGATCACAAGACTGGAATCTACAAATACGTCATCGTCTTCGAATCCTCGACAAGCACAACTCGATAAAATACGCTCTCTGAGAGATCTGCTATCTAATAAGAAGAAAAGGTATGTCATCTCTGATGATATGAAATCTTCATTTACCTGCCTCTAGTCTATTGCTAAATTAATACTAAATATCTGTATACAATATTTATTATTTGTTTTTTTTTTGTAGAATGAAAATGGAAAACTTGCTGAAATGCGAACAGGTTTTGATTAATTTATACGCGAAAGTTGAGCAGGTAAGTTTTTTTTTAATTCTAATTGCTGTAATTTTTATATTTATCATACATTTATAAGATACTATTACTATTATAATTATCTCTATATTTCATTTACAGCGGGATACACTATCGAGTGTTAAGAAGACTGATTCGACATTTTCAATTGACGCACCAACACCTAAAGAAAAATCAGACTTAGAGGCAGTAAGAAATAAACTCAAAACTGTGGCAAAACGCCAAGAAAATCTTCAAGATACATTGCCAGAAATATTACCACGCAGCGAGGTTGATGTTTATACTTCAGGTACCAAAGAACCAGCACTATTCCAGAGAAGACCAAATCAACAAAACTCAACAAAAACAGAAGCTGATGAAAATAACACATCTCCAAGTTCTTCTGCAAAGCGTAATTATACACGAGTTTTGGTGTCCCCGGAATCCAGTGCACGACGTTGGTCTGCATCTGAGCCGACAGAGGAAACACCCCTATTTAGCAGGCGATCTCCTCGTAAATCTCCTAAAAGATATTCACCTGCCTATGCCCACAAGAAAGAAAGAAAAAAGTCTAAGGATTCTCGGAAACAGAGAGACTTAAACATTACTTTAAACGTACCTGAGGAAAGTCTGAATTCTCTGAATACTAAAGACATATTCTCGAGAATTATTAACTGCAGTGATGGTGATGTTAATATAGATACATTGCGTGAGTTAAGGAAACAAATACTCGGAGAACTGCAGAAGACTGGGGCTAAAGATGACATATCTGACTTAATATTAAAATCCTACAATAATAAAAATAAGAGAAAATCCAAGAAGAGAGAAGAAGTCGAAGAGGGTGAACTATCTGATAGTGAAAGTGAAGCTATTGAAAGCATTTACGGTAGTCTGGTTGTCAAAGAGCCAGATCAGAATAAAGCAGCCACGGACAAAGACAATCAACCACGAAAAATTCAAATTTGTCTGGTAATTAATTCTGATGACAATCCCGAATCAAATACATTAGCACTGGCTAAAAAAGATGCTAATGCTGATTTTGCAGAATTAGAAATGTACGAAAAATATAATAAAGAGGAAACCAACACTAAACGAAATGAGAAGAACAAAACAGAAGTGGTAGATGTTAAAGAGAAAACGTCAGTAAATGATGAGAAATTCGCTACTAGTTCCCAGAAAAATACGAGTGATGTTAAAACTGTAGAAACTCAAAAAATAACAACAGATGATGGTACAGCAGTGGCAACGCCAACAAAACCTGTCAGTGAAAATATTTCTGTGTCTACCAATAAAAGTCTTATCACAGCTCTGACAGAAAATGAGCGAACACAATCTGTTGATACTACTCCCATTGAAGTAAATCAATTTAAAGCCAACTTCTACAAACCTCTAACAGAACAAAGTACATTTAATATTGTGGAGCCAATAAATAATAAAGATGAGAAATGTGATCAAGTAGTTGTTGATAGTCATAACAAAAGTGACACATCTGTTACTATTACGGACATTGAAACTACATTACAACAAATGGAAAAATCTACAGAAATACCTTTACTCCACGAACGCACTATTGAACAAAAGCCGCCAGACAGTACTCTGTCTGAAATTGATATACTCCAAGCTCTTAAAAACGAAATATTAAGTGATATTACTGTACCGGGCACAGAAGCTACTACACCCCTTTTACATCAACCAAAAGTCATTAAAGTAGCTAGTGCTCAAGAAATATTACCGAAAAAAAGAATATCTATTGAAAAATATAAAGAAAAAGTAGTTACTTCATCAACACACGTAAATAAAGTATCTCCAAAAGACGATCAAACGAAGAAAAGCAGTTTAAAATTAACAGAAAAAGAATGTGAAAGGTTTAATATTCCAAAAATTTCATTTGATGAAGAGGATGAAAGTTTAGATGATGATGATGATATTCTATCTAATGATATATATGGTGATCTCGCTCCTAAGTCTCCTGATCATGAAGATTCAAGCAGTATTGAATCAGCACCTCCAGTAATAATACCGATCGATCCAATTAAGAGCTTGCCAGTAAATCATAAAGCTGATGTTGATATGAGAACGCTGCCACTGCTATCTCCGAATAGTGTTAAAACAACTGCCATATTTAATAACATTGCTGCGCTACCAACTAACGATTTATCTGCAGATAAAACAAAAACTGAGAATAGTCAAAATAGACCTCCTTTGGTAGATCCTCGCGTAAAACGAGATCTAAATCCAAATATTAGTAATCAAAGTTCTAATCCTCACGCAATTAACCCTGAAAGAACGCCTAGACACATGTTTCCTGGCATGTTGTCAAGCCCTGCGTCTAATCCAATAATGACGCCAAATGCTCGAACTTACGAAATGACTCCTACTCACCAGTCCTTTGAAGTAGATCAATCTAACCGGTCTCATGTATATGTTCCGACACTATCTTCTTGGGAAATGGATAAATCGGTGCCCAAAGAAACACGATGGGACAATACAGATTCAACTGGTGAAAGAAGATCGCGTGCAGAAGATGTTAGAGATTCCAATTGGAACCCTCAAATGGAAAAAAATAAAAGGTACGATCCACGAGAAGATATGTATAAGAGGTCAGATGGTTCTAATACGCAATCTTTCTCAAGAGATGTACCTGTTACATCTACTCAGATGTATGGTAGAACAGACACGCCAATGACTCCTGTGCCTTCATTTGGAAGATTAGATTGCCCACCTACACCGAGTCATCCTTTCGGAAGATCAGAATGCCCATCTACACCTAGTCATCCATTTGGAAGAGGTGAATGCCCATCTACACCTAGTCATCCATTTGGAAGAGGTGAATGTCCACCTACTCCTGGTCATCCATTTGGAAGAAGCGAATGCCCGCCTACACCGAGTCATCCTTTTGGAAGAAATGAATGCCCGCTCACACCAAGTCATCCTTTTGGCAGGATTGATTGCCCGCCTACACCGAGTCATCCTTTTGGGAGAATTGATTGCCCGCCTACACCGAGTCATCCTTTTGGGAGAATTGATTGCCCGCCTACACCTAGTCACTCTTTTGGAAGATCAGACTGTCCGTCCACACCAAGTCATCCGTTTGGAAGAAATGAGGGTCCATTACCGCTAATGCGTAACATGATTGATGGTCCCCCTAAATCTGGTAATTCATTTGCCGGAGTGGACTGTCCACCATCAGTAAAGCAGACACAATTTGGTCGATCAGATTCATCAAAAAATCAATACAGTAGGTCTGACTATCCTAACCCGAAATACACTAAGGATCCAAGGCTTAACAGAAAACCGGATATCGATATGAAGCCTGCGTACGATGATAGAGACCGCGCCTATTACAAAGAGCAAGATCGCTATCGTGCTAGTTCTCACTCATCCCAGTCATCTTTCAGCGGGTCAGAAAATTATAGAAATAGTGACAGAGAACACAGTTCGAATAGAAACAGTAGATATAAATATTATTCACCTGATCTAAGAGGACGACAGTATAATAGAGACCACGAGAGACGCGAACGCAGCGTAGGACGCTCAACGTCGAAAGATTACGACGGTTTCTATAAAGAAGAACGTCGGCATAGCAACGACGCTAAAAGCTACGAAGAATCAAAACGTGAATACCAAAGAGAAAAAAGTGTAGAACGGAACACCTTCCGCTCACAAACTGACGGTACACGTTCTTTTGTGAGAGCACCTAGTGTCGGTAAAAGTAGTTCAAAAGATCCTGAACATAAAATCTTGTCAGTTAAACCTAATGTTGGCCGATCATTTACAATTGACACGAGTGTTAACTCTACCTTTCAAAAATATACGGATAGTGCCAAAGAAATTCATGGGCATTTAAACACTTTCGATGCAAGAAGACAAAGAGCAGCTAGTGTCGGACGATCTTTAACCCGTGAGTCTAGTGTGGGGCGGACGCAACCGTTGCAAGTTTCGAAACCTATAGATAAGACTGAAATTAAAAGAGAAGCTTTCCGGCGCGCGTCTTCTGTCGGGAGAGATGTCAGTGATATTAATAAGGACAAAAGGAGCTTCCAAGAAATTAAGGCTGATTTCAAGTCCTATAAGTTTTCTTCTAAAGACTTTTGTTATGAGAAAGACAATGAGTTTCGTAATAGTTCAAAGTCCAAGTTGAGCCCACAGCATTATGGCCGCAGTAGAAAAGACATACATGAGAGACAAAGGGATGTAAAGCACGGAAATGAATGTTCAAAGTCCACTTACAAGCCCAAAATGAATTATAGAGATCCAAGAATGCGGAAATTATTAAAAAGCAAAAATTATAAATTAGATGAATCTGCACGCAAGAGTGGTATTGTATATTCCAATGATAATATTGTAACCGGTTCTATTATGGCATCGGGTTATGGTGTCAAAAATTATAAGATACCGAAAATAAAACGAGCTACAGAGGAAAAAGAGGTAATACCCGAAAAGAAAGATATTAGTAAAAAAGACGAAAAAGAAAAATCTAAAAGTAAGACCAGTGACAATGTGAAAGAACTTGTTAAAGGAAACTTAATCGTGAAAGGACAGAAAGGAAAAGGAAAATCCATTGATATTGCAGAAGTTAAAGATTTAGAACCCTGTGCGTCTCCCTCACAGGCAAAGGAAAATCAGCTTAGAAACTTAGGGAAATCTGACGAACACATTGAGAAGAGACAGACTAGATTAAGCAAAAAGAGTATAACAGAAAGTGATATAGGCGTGTTTGTCAAAACAAAAAAATCTAAGAAAGTGATTTATGACTCCGATGAAGATGATGAAATAGACACTAAGAGCAATGACACAACCAAAGAGAGTGTCGACACTGGTACTGAAGCTATTATATATAACGTAGACTCAATAAACAAAGATACAAATACAAAAGTCAAAGAGTTAGACGCACCTGGCAAAATTGTAGATACGAAAGTTAACACAAATTCAACAGAAATACCAAATTCTAAGACCAAATTAAAAGAACACGCTACTCTAGTAAAAGAGATGAAACATACGAAATTGGATTCTGGTGATCTCTCTTCAATGTCAAGCTTTGGAATAGACGAACTAGAAATGTTTGCAGACAATATTGTATCCGACCCCGTTATTGACAATATTACTGATCTAATCGCTGACCTTGACAACGATCTTAATACTTCGAAAAATGAAACTTTCACTAATGAAATCACTGTAGAAAATATGATGCAAAACATCTCTAGTCCGGAAAATTTTAATGATGTTGAAGACGATTCTGCTGAAATACTGAGAGCTATTGATAAACATTTGGAAGATGAAGGAGAAAACAATTTGGTTGATAATTTTGAAGAAAACGTTTCTGTCAAGGATTCAGCTACAAATAATGCGCAAACTCCGATGATGAGTACAAATACTGTAAAATTGGACAAAGATGTCAGTTGCGTGAAAGAACCCTTAGGAAATATACCGACTCAAAGTCATGCAGTAAATAGTAAACAAAATGAAAATCCCAAAGATATACCTTTAAAATCGTTGGTCAAGTCGAATAATGAAGATATTGATTCTACTACTGAAATTGAAAAAGATAGGATATCATCTGATAGGCCAATATTAGACGAACAAAGTAAAGATAGTTGCTCTACTCCTGATAGCACAATTAATACAGATGATGCATTACAAAAATTAAATAACGAGGATAGTATGCCCGGCAACACGAATGAAGTTACATCTACTGAATCAATGGAATCCAAATCTAGCACATCTGCTAAAGAAGTAACTCCAGGCTTAGATTCGATTAGCCTATTGTCTATATTACAAGATAAATCTAAAATAAAAGAATTACTAAGTATGCTAGGTAACCAATCCAGTGAAAATGAAAAGATCAAGAAAAAACTTGAGAAATTAAGTGAAATAGTGTCAGATGATGAAGACAGTAGTGACAACCCGAAAGCTAAAACAGAACTAGAAGACACGATTGAAATGAAACCTTCGGTCACGGAAAATGAAAAAGTGGATAGTAAAGAGGCGTTTGATGTACGAGATACAGAAGATAACCTTATAAATATAAATAGTAGTCATGATTTCAGTGAACAAGATTCTAAAACAGATGATGATGGCAATAAAAGTTTAAATTTACAGAAAGACACTCAAGAAATGGACACAAGTGTACACGATGCTGAAACTAAACCCAAAAAGAAGGCCGTTAAAAAGACCAAAGGTATGAAAAAAACAAAGGGCAAGCCAAAAAAAGTTACTTCAATAGCAGTTAAGCGAGTTACTCGGGCAGCCGTTGCAGAAACAAAGCCTAAAGTCAAGAAACCCCCACGTGAGCTAATGATGCTGCAAGAAGATATAAAAGAAACAATGGGAGATCAAGTGATGAGTGCTATTGGTATAAGAATGTGTCGTTTAGCAAAACTGGTTGATGAAAAAGTTTCACCCCCGAAGGAAGATCCTGTTGTATCTGAAGCCGGACCAGTAGTTCTATTAGAAAAATTTAGTGACACAATAGACAAAAGCTTTGATAGTGAAAAAGTAAAAAAGAAAAAGCTTGGTCTGAAGATAAAAACTAAAAACTTACACGATGATGAGCCTGGTCCAGTTAAACGAGATAAGACGCCGAATATTTTCAAACATAAACCTGGACCTAAGTCCAAAACTAAAAATAAGAAAGATGCTGATCCTTACGCATTTGAAACTGACTCGGTTGTTGATACCAACACAGAAAAGGCAAGTGAGTATGGTTCAAGTAGCAGTTCTGAGTCTGAAAGCGACTCTCTGGCATCTTGCAAAAGTTTTGAAAGTACTGAACCATTATCAGACATAAAGAAAAAGACTAAACGCAAACGTGGACGTGGTTGGCAAGCAGGGGTAATAAAGCCAAAAACAAAAAAGAAAAAAATTGAAACAAAACAGCCAGATCCTACACCAGACTCCTTTGAGGATTCACTCTCGGAAAAAGTTTCGATCCCAGATATACACTGTTTCACTGATCGAAACTATTGCTTTAGAAAGAACCAGTTTTCTTATTCATGTCGATTATGTACATTCACTGGTACTGATATTGTACTTCACTATAGAAATCAACATCCTCACGTCGAGATTCCACTTTCGCGAATGACTCCTGAAGTTGCAAAAGAAGCTATTCAACAATGCGAAGAAATAAACTTTAAATCCGTTATTAAAATACCGTCAGATAAATACGTATGCACATTTTGTTACAAAGAATTTTATAACTGTAGATCAGTTTTGGAGACATTCTTTTGGCACGTTGTGAGCATGCATACTGGGGAATATAAGCAGAATTGTTCAAATTGCACTAATGTGAATGAATGCCCGTTCAACTTGCATATACCGCCTCCTCCAAAAGATTTGAAAGGGCAATTAATTGGTTACATTTGCCAAAAATGCAATTTTACACAAATATCTATTGAGAATCTGAAAACTCATGTAATTGTGCGCCATAACGATGAGCAGACTGCTGTTTATACAATCAATTTATCAGTAATGACTAAAAAGACACTTAGTTCTTTACTACGCCGCAGTGAAGTTGAACAGACGGCTTTACCAACAAGTATACAATCTTTAGATCAGGTCGCTGCCGAAACAAGTGAAAAGCATAGAGATAGTATAGACAGAGATAGCGAAAGTGAGGGAGTCAAGACTCGCAATGCGGCAAGAAAATCTAATCCATCAGTAACGCCACGTATTCAATCAAAGATCACATTTGAAGCCGATGATAACGTTAGCGAAATGTCAGATATGCAAAGTGAATCTGGCGATACGACTATAAAATTGGAAAGGACTGATTCGGAGAATGCCGATGGTATATCTAACAATGAAGAAGGTCTTGCAACTGATGTTAGTGAGATGGATAGGTCCTTTGATGCAGAAGATCATCTTCCTATTGAAGCACCAATTAGTGCAGAAACTGAGCCTACTAACGATATTGTTGATTGTCCACATTTCAAAATAAGCCATACCGAGTCTGGTACCAAGGAATATTTCTGTTGCATCAACGGCAACTATCATTTTAAAACAACTCTTTTAATTTCAATGAAAAAACATGTGCAAAACAAGCATTCTGAGAACTGGGACGGATATTGTTACGTGTGCAAAGTCATCGTAACACCGCAAGGTGTTCACCGCTTTATAGATTGTTTGCAACATTATTTGGATAAACATATGGATAATTTCCCCATTTTCGCAAAACAATTGATCGAAATGCCTTCAGTACAGCTACCAGTTGGCGCTATAGAAACTCCTGTAGAAAATCCATTGGGTAAACCGAAAATTATGGTTCGGCCCCTTTCCGAGTTAATAACAATAACAGATGTAGTTCCTCAAGAAAGTGCTCCGTTCCCAGTAATCCAAAGTGTTGTAAGTCTTGGAGCGCCTACCGTAGAATCGCCTTCGCCTCGCCCAAGTCCTACTTACCCTGCTGTCGTACAAGACAAACAAACCGTCGAGAAAATATTTAAATATGAAGAACACCAGGCGGAAGTTATATCAAAGAAATATTACATAGTCGTCCAGGCAATGATGACGCCTGTTAGTTTGGTAAAGACTTTCAAGTGTTCGGGTAAATACTGTTTGTATGTGACCGACCTGCCCGAGGAAGCGTTATCTCATGCAACTACACATCAGCGAGTCGGTGGCGTCGACGCTTTGAATTGCTCTTATTGCGATTTTGATTCTGCAGGAAATGCAATCGATTTAGTGATGCACGTGTTCAAGAATCACGGCGGTTGTCGATATTGTTGTCAGCAGTGCTTCTACAGGGCTGCGTCGAGCCAGACAGTGGGGGCGCATATGTCTAGGGTGCATGGAACCACGCCTACTCCCGGCAGCGTGCTCCGATCAACAAAATCCTTACCAATTCCTCCTGCTACGGCTGTCATGTTGACTCGAGAACAAGCCGTATCTTATTACATTTGTGGCCATAGTAAGTAGAACAACAAGTGTTTGTTTGTGATATGTGTACTAGACGTGAGGAATAATAACGCTATTTATCATTTCAGGCGACCGCGAGGAACCCTGCAAGTTTCGAACATATACTCCGGATAAGTTTTGTGAACATTTACTGCAGCGACACAACAGTGCTGAAGCACATCCTTGCAATGTATGTGTTCAAATCAACTAGTTATTTGTACTTAAAATAATATTTAACTTTGCATACATAAGAAATGTAAATATTTGTCGCGTAATTTCCTGAGCAGTCAGCCTGTGTATATTCATGACGTTGGCCTCTTGTGTGCACTCGAATAGTGTATTATATTGCCAGATTGCCTTATAAACATCACACATGAGCTATACCAAGTGAGTACAAGGGCGAATGTTTAGAACAGATGACGTCATTGAATCATTTGGCTTTATGCTTTCTAGTTAACCAATTTTGCTGGCTTAACCACTCACATAATAGCTTGCATTTACATGTTTCTTGCAGTTATGTTCAATAGAAGTGCCGACGGCGACTGATTTGGTCCAGCATATGAAGACTCACGGGTTGAAGTTGTATCAGTGCACTTGGTGTGTTCACGGCGCCGACAATGAGAGTGAGATGTTGATGCACATATCCGCTGTACATCCGGATAAACAACCACAAGCTTACATACGTATTATTACTAGCAAGGTATGTAATGACAGACACATTTTTTTTTATAAGACTATAGAAACTTGTACATATAAAGCCTGCCTTATTGTGAGTTGCTAGGTATATCTATTGTTTTGTTAAAAAGTAATTGTACTGAGAACAAAATGTAGAGTCGACACTGTGAAATACAAAATAATTAATACGGTTTTCTAAATAATAATAATATACTTTCGTAGCCAGGCTGATGAACTTAAGCAAATTCTCTACGCAATTTTAAAACGCAGGAATAAGAGTAACTATGTTAAGTATTTACCTAATGAATTGTTGAGCTGCCATTGTTGATGCCAGGTTAAAATGTAGCAATGTGTCTAGCAATCCATAAATATAAATACTTTCGTGTCGAATTGCGATTTCTTTATGAATTATCTGAAAAGTTATTGAGAAAGACATTATTTATTACTTACTCTAATATTAAATCCAAAATACCTGTTTTCCAGGACGGCGGTGCTGCACTGAGAGTTCTTCCACTAGCTTTTTTGACGAAACACAAAGTGCCAACTAAAGATGTGACTCCTACTCCTACCACTGAACATCCAGTGCGAGAAGCAGAGCGCTCCGTTGAGATGGAAGCTCTTATAGGACCGTTTATAAACGAACCTGAAGCTACTGAAACCCCAGCAGAAACTACTGAAATACCGTTACAGACATCGGAAATTCCAGAAGAAATAATCCAAAGTCCTAAGGATACAAAACCACATAAAAACATACCAGTCTCTGAACCCATTGAAATACCTGAAGACGTTCAAGCATCAAGTAGTGCTGAGATTGTCACACCTGTAACTGTTCCTAATGTAGAAGTAATTCCAGTTAAACGAGAGCTGGTAGAGTCAGAGAAAAAGAAAACTGAAGTATATGACGTTGTTGTACTAGAAAGTGATGACGAAGAACCGACTACTTCAAACCCGGCTCCCATCATCGACCTTTCTGATGATGAACCTTCTACAAGCCCAAAGAAAGATAACAAGGAAGTTAAAATGATCCCAGAGGGTATCCTCCACACATGCCCTAGATGCAAGGTAATTTGCAAGAACATGGGCGGGTTCAAAAAACATACACTCAGTTGCATTGGGAAATCATCTGATATACAATGTCCCCATTGTGTATATCGTGCTAGTAACTTAGACTTGCTTGTCTTTCATTACGTGGCGGATCATACTAAAAAGAACACTTTCGTTTGTGGCCTCTGCAATGCGTTGCTACCTACAGAAAACATGGCAAGAAAACATATGAAACACGCACACAATATTAACAATATGGATATTAGCGATGATGGAACATCACACTTTATAGTCACTGAAAAGAAGAAACAACCAGAACCGCCGAAGGAAAGAGTAGTACCAAAAAGAAAACTAAGCGGTTCTAAGGTTGACCCAAACCCACCTAAACGTAGATATGAGCCGCAAGAAATCGATCAGCTCCCTATAAATCCTATTTTAGACCATTTAGTATACTGTTCACGGTGTGAATTTAGTACCAAAGTTCGTCTAAATATGGTTAGGCATTTGCAATTGCATGCGGAACAGCAACCGGTACCACAAACAGCGCCGGTAAATCCTGTGCCCCATTTGGAGAGCAATGAGAAGCATTTTGACAAGATGGTCAACTTAGCTTCGAGTTCTGCATTGAACAGAACGCCAGACAAGAATCGACCGGAGCATACTCCGGCTGTTAATCTGCTTATACCACCAGAAGCTGCTACAAGATACCCCAAATACGTGCCGGAAAGACAACGGCACACATGCGGAGCGAAGGGTTGTTCTTACATCTCAGTTGACGAAGCGATGTTACGACGACATTGGGATGCCCTTCACTCGGGCTCAAGCGACTTCCGTTGCGTTCACTGCCCTCCCCATCAACACCTAGATACGTCAAAACCTTTGACTGCAATCCGTATCGTATCCCACTTAAAAATGCACGACGCAACACTATACGCCTGTTCATCATGTTCTTATTATCATTTCAAACGAGAAGCTTTGGAGAAACATCTTAATGAAGTACACAAAGGAGGGCGTTTGATGGTTGTTAGAGAAGAATATAAAGCGCCTGTTTCTCCTCCACCTGTACAAAGCATTGCACCTACAATGGATTTGAAACCTTGGCAATGTGGCTTGTGTAAATTCAAGAGCATGTTGCGTCCCGAAGTCGCAGATCACTGTTTCAAGATCCATCAGTCGAAAATGCAATTTAAATGTGCTTACTGTCCGTTTAGAACATCGGCTGTTGAGAATATTAGCAAGCATCAAGTGTACTCCCATGCGGGGAAGCCTGAAGAAGTGTTCTATTATTACTATAGAGAGGGTTCAATACCTGATGAAGCTGATGGTAGTCCTAGATGGGTTAAACAACGTCAGAAGGCCGGTCCTCCTGAGCCTGAGGTGAAAGTAGAAGCCTCGGTATCACCAGTACCAAAGAGTGTTCCACCTATTGCTGCTCCAATTGCAGTTGATCTAAACTTGGTGAAAAAGGAAGTGAATGATACTCCAGGTGATACTGGTGTAGTTAAAAATGTTGAAGACTTGTGTAAACAGTTCGGTCAGTTTTGTGACCCGAACGGTATCAAATACAAGTGTCCGCTCTGTTCTGTTGTTATGGAACATACGAGAGAAGGGATGCAGTCTCATTTGTATGAAGAGTTGAATTATAGGAAGTAAGTATAGTAATCATTGATATTATTAATTGCTTGATATTGGACTAGCTCAATCCTCATAATGTTTGAATTCACACAACCGCTACCCTTTGCTCCAATGGATTATTTTAATATCATCATCTTCCTGTCATTGTTTAAACTTATTTGGGGTCGGCGCAATATGTTTTATTCTTCCTTATAGACTTTGACTTGTCTATGTCAGACATCATCTCTTTCCTCACATAGTTTCTGGACATATTTGCTTTTAAACAATTCGTGGATCTTTTCTTAAGTTTTCTACTCATACAGCTTCCCACATAAATGCTTTGAACCTTTCTTACAAGATTATCATTGGAGTATATAGATACCTAACTAGCTGACCCTTTCATTCCTATTTGTCGTAGCGTAATGTTATATAGCTTATAGCCTTCCTCGATAAATGGGCTATCCAACAGTATTTTTTTTTAAAATTTGTACCATTAGATCCTTTATGATGTTAGTATTGGTAAGGAAGAAATGTCCGTCGATATGTGATATGTAAAGGTGTCTCTTCTCATGCAGCAGGGTCAAAACCCTCCAATTACTTCATGTATAGTTGAATACAACTGCTATGTTCACATCAATAATCCAAATTGGTATTACACCAATAAACCAATTCTCCAATCGGCACACTTCAATCTGGCACATCCATCTAACTGAAATATATTCATACTTATATTTATGAAGGGTTTTGAACTATATTAGACTGCCTCTGTGGCGCGGTGGGAATGTATCCGACTGCTACGCAAGAGGTCATGGGTTCGATCTCCACCCAGGATAAAACTTTGTGTGATGAGCACGATGGTTTATTCTTTGTCTGGGTGTTATTTATCTATAATATGTATGTATTTAGAAATATATAAGTATGTTTATCAATTGTCTGGTTTCCATAATACAAGCTCTGCTTAGTTTGGGATCAGATGGCGTTGTGTGAGTTGTCCCAAGATATTATTATTATATAAAATTTTCCTCTTGACCTCTGTAACTCCATAAACATTATTTTTGTCTCTTCTCATCACATGTTCATTGTCCTTATCATGACTAAGAACTATAATAATTATAAATCAATTATTTTTTCAGATGGAGCTGTGGCCTTTGCTCCTACAAAGCATTCCACAAAGCGGGACTCACAGACCACATGTCTTCAGAACATAGAAAGCAGTACGACCATATTGAGCTACCCACAGACTGGAACATAGAGAAATGGGTTACCGGTGTATTGGATCATCAAACGGTCACCATAGACAAACGCAAAGAAAATTTATTAAAACAGAAGATTATTATTGAAAATAACAAGCCTGGACCATCCAATGAAGTTGTAGTGCCTAAGGAGACTGTTGTTAAGTACTCTGATAAGGAGCTAGAGACAGCGTTTGGTAGTTTTGGAACTCCAAATTGTATAATGTTTTGCTGCCCGAAATGTGGTTTTCTGTGTAAAGATGAAGTGTCTATGAGAGATCATTTAGAGATGGAACTCAATAAAATAAGGTAAAAAATTATACCTTTATCATACTATCATCTATACTAATATTATAAAGGGGAAAGATTTGATTATTTGTTTGATTGTTTGTTTGTATTGAATAGGCCCCGAAACTACAAGACGGATTTGAAAAATTCTTTCATCGTTGTGAAGCTACACTAACCCCGGGTGACATAGGCTATTTTTTTATCCCTGTATTCCCACGGGAACGGGAACTACGCGGGTGAAACCGCGAGGCGTCCCCTAGTATTCAATAAAATTCATCAAAATCAAAAACATAAAAGTACACTCAGAGTTAGGACTAGAATTCGTGGTAACTTATGTAGGCACTAAACTGCCGCAAACAACAAGACTTCTGGATGGTCATTTGACAAAAACGAATGGAAGTCTATACTTGTGTAACAAGAATAGCAACGGTCATTCGTCAAAAAAGTTCACAAGAGCCAGTCCAGCATACTAGTACCACAGACTAATAACTAATACAGTCTTGTGACAAAGCCGTCTGGATAATTGTGAGAGTTGCGAAGCTGCGACGCAGCGAGTGGACGGACCCGACTCGGCGACCGCGAGTCGAGTCCGTTCACTCGCTGCGTCGCAGCCCCGCAATCCCCACACGTGTACCCGATGACTGTACTACGATGAACGACTGTATTAGTAAGACTGTTCTAGTACTATAGAGACATCTATTTTTCATTACATTATTTTATGTCAAACTCCAGGTGGTGTTGCAGTACCTGTCCTGAACAATTCCAGACGTACCACGAAGCCCAATTCCACTGCAAAAGCCACGACGTCATCTCTCGACCCAAAGAGGCCCTAAGAGATCCCGCCATGAGAGCCGCATGGGTCTCCACAACCATACTGAAACAGAAGACGATCATACAAAACATACCAACATCTTCAGAACATTCTACACCAGAAAAAAATACATCAGATACTGACAATTCTCTTCTAGTCGTACGCTACGAAGAAAGAGTTCCTACACCCGAGCAAGTAACTGTCAGACGGAAAAGGTCAGCACAAGATAGTGACGAAGAATACCTGGGCATTGACGAACCCGCCACTAAAAAAAAACCAGACAAGCATTGTCTATACTGCGATTACAAAAGCTTTTACCAAAGTAGTGTAAAAACGCACATGTTGACGCATTTTGGCCTCAAACCATTTAAATGTGCCTATTGCCCGTACGACAGCTACAGTAAAAAGTCTACAATAAGACATATAGAACTAGCCCATCCGAACAAACCTATAAATATAAAAATGGCTGAATTGCCAGCTAATACCACGATTAATAAACCAGGAGAGGCGTCATTATGCTTAGTGTGTGAAAAAGCAATATCCGAGTCTGAAATCGATGCTCATTTACATAATAATATTAAACCACAGTTTTCCAAAAGCAATTTAGTTAGAAAATGCTGTATATGTTCAGAACTTTGTCGCGATGCCAAATCTTTACAAGACCATCAGAGTGTAGCGCATCCCGGTGAGCCTATCAACTACGCGCTTTATAAAATAGGTGTTGACTCAAGAGATGTTTATATATGCATGTATTGTAATACTAAGTTTGAATACATAGTCGATTTTAGGGCTCATCACGCATCGTATCATCATACGCAACGTTTTAATATGAAAACATTGTCGTATTATACACCTGAAACGAGCACGGATGCAGCTCCTGTTATAAATAAAAGATGTGCTAGAAAGTCTACAACGAAATTACCGAACGCTGTTGCTAAGAAATCTACGACAAAGTTGCCCTACTATGATGATGGTTCGGATGATAGCTCAGATGTGGAATATTCGTACTATGGTACAAAGCCGTTGCCATTACACCACTACTCAAACGTGACTACCCTCATGTCTTTCTGTAACAAAATGATGCCATTTTCTATGAAACAATTGAGTGAGCATTTGAATATAGAACCTCGTGTTAAAGTGACTGATTTAAAAAAAAAAACAGTGAATATTTAAATTTAAAAACTTTTATAGGACGAAGTGTTGTCAGCGATCAATGTCTATAGATTTAGTTATTTAGTGTACTGTCATTTTGTGGTAATTGTGTAGTGCTTGGAAAATCGCTAAGCGATTTAAAGCTGGATTTGTATTTTTTACATACATAATTATACTGGATGGTTAAAATATTCTTCGTCTTTTCTGTCCTAATTTAGATGCCATTTGAGGGAATAAGACAACATACTTTCAAGTGTAACATGTCACAAGTATGTTTATGAATAAGTCTGAAGTGTAGGTACTTGTTTACGAGTATTTGTATAATTGTATATGTTTGTGTTGTAAAATAATGACCAAGAATATTTTATCTTTTCATAATTATTATAAAAACTGATTAAACACTGTCTGTTAGGCCACTAATTAATGCCTGAGACTTATCAATATTATCATACGTTGATTAGTATGAAAATCTGTGATTTATGATACATACTTAAGATTTATATTAGGTTTAGTTTGTAGTGTTTCGAGCATTTATACATGAGCGGTTATGTTCCTTTGTTTTGTTCTACTTGGCTATGGACTAACAGTCTGTTTATATGGATAATGTATTTAAAACAGTGCTCAAATCAACTCATTTTAAGACATCGATAAGTCATTGCCTATGGTGATTCAACACGGCTCATGTCATCACTTGCAAATAAGATTATGACTTTAAATCGCGTGCGTTAAAGTACATTTTAAAATGAAATGTGACGTAGCTTCGAGCCGTTAACTATATTATCTTGTAATTTAAAAATGTACTTTAATGCATTGTATTTAAAGTCGGAATGTCAATACCAAGAGGAGCCGTGTCGGTGCGATGTCATAGTGATCTAAGTTTCATGCTGTCACTGTCACTTATAAATAAATAGTAGCGATAGGAATACTTTTAAAGCGTCTTATTTGAGCGAGTTAAGGCAGCTCTTAATTTAAATGTAATGTGACCTAATATTGGTCTTCTTGAGTGACTTTAATGTTAAAAGTCCTAAGCCAAAGTAACCAGCTTGTTTGTATAACCAATTAAGTGATTCTGTAATAATCTGTCTAATTAATGGGTATTTATAAATCGTAATTTTCTTTTTTTCTAAAAAGTTAATTTGATCCGAAACTACTTGGTTTGTTATTGTGTCGTTGATTCGATTTTCAAGGAATGTTTATTTGCCAAATATTTTCTCTCTAAAACAAAATAAAGGATTTTGTAAAAAAATATATTTTTAATTACTAATTCTAAGAAATCCTCTTGTCTCTAGCTATATTATGTGTGCCTGCCTAATGAATTTTACGAATACTGTTGTGTACGTAGAGAAACTAGCGCTACCAAAAGAAAGCATTCTTTTGAATTGAAAATTAAATGAGAGCTAGTGTAAAATTGGAGATTTCAGTGTCAGGGGACAATGTTATGCAAACTTAGTTGGTCCTTGAAGAATAAGTATATTCGGAATAAAGAATTAATATTTCGGTCTGTTCTACCTAGTTACATTTTTTTTTCCAATTAGGTAGTTACATTACTTATTTAGAAATTTTATTTTAATGTACCTAACTAATGAGACCTTTTTTTGTCCACTTAGTTACCTATAGCCCTTAAATGCAATAATGCCTAAACAAATAAACATCAAGAAAACAAGTGAAACTAAAAAAAAAAAGTGTAAATTAAGAAAACAAGTGAAAATCAAGAAAACAAGTGAAAAAAAAACACGGGGCCTAACCCGTAAGCATTAAGAGATAGAAGAATTTGATATCTAGTAACATAGTCCAGATAGGTGGTTCGCTTCTGGCCCCGGTTTGGCTACGGAAGTCTCGGGTTCGATTCCTGAGACTGAATTCAAATTTTTCTATCTTTCAAAAATGCAATTATTGTATTTGTAAAAAAAAACAAGTGTAAATTAAGAAAACAAGTGAAAATCAAGAAAACAAGTGAAAATCAAGAAAACAAGTGAAAATCACGAAAACAAGTGAACATCACAAACAAGTAAACATCGATAGCTAACGGAAAAATAAATACATTCGATTCTACCAATTCAAGGATGAATTGAATTGCTAGGAGTGCTGCTGTCCTTCGTTACCCATCTTACTACCATACCTTACTACTGGTAGTAAGGTGGGCAACTTTTATTACCCGCGTTACAACCGACGCCTGCAGTAGTAAGGACGGTATTTTTATTTCCCCTCCTTCCTACCAGACAACTAATATTCTAATCTACTTACATAAACTGTCAGTAAATGACAAAAAAGAAAATTGTTATATATGAAATAACAGACGATTGACATCTAGAAATTAGCTGTTTTGCGTTTCATATTAGTTGCTCTTGAATAATATTAATCTAGCGATTATTTATTTATTTTATTTATTTAAAACTTTATGCACAAAGTTGTACAAAGGTGGACTATCACCTACATAAGAAGGTCAAAGGGCATTTGTGGACTATATTTCTAATTTATCTAGTAATATGGGCGAAATGGAGGATAATAATATACATACGTACAAATGGTGGTAAAGTCATGCTAGTTGATCATCTAGTGGGTCATCAGTATTATTTATTAAAAGAATACAAAAGTGGTTCTGTGATCTGGCGATGCAAGTCTTATTATACAAAAATGAAGTGTGCTGGAAGTATTATACTGAAAGTGAGTATTCTTTTTAATTATTTTACTTATGCACAGACCAACAAAAATTTTAATATGTACATATATTAATACATATATTTTGAAAAAAAAAAACATTAAAAAAAACGGTTTGCTGAACACAACCGTTCCATAGGAGCCTCGCAGAGCTACCAGCCGGACTTGGTACTGTATCCCCATAACCACCCACCTCGTACATAATTCCGTAAAGGCTTATGGCACTTGAATAGTCTCGAGATTCGATTGATAAAAATTGTGACACTGGACTGATGTTTTTTGACAGGCATATTCCTCCCCCGCTCTCGGCAGTAGTGCTTATTGTACCGGTGTTGAATCTTATGCTCCCCCACCTCCAGTTAAGCCAATAGTTGTTACCCTGAACAAATTTCTGGATCCGAGACTGATTTTGTTGCGTAATATTTTAACACTATCATATCTCCTAAGATATTCATTGAAACCAAATGAAGTAAGAGCAGTTGTTCAAAATAAAATATTTATGATGAATAACGTATTTAATTGAGTAAGGTCATGTTTATTAAAACACTTTCGCAAATAAATGCATTATTTTAGAACAATATTTCAGAAAAAAAATATAGATACCCTTAACCCTCGTGCGCTAAGTTATCGTTCTGTCTCTGTCTCTCCGCGTTTCTGAGATTCGAGCGGTTTATAATGAAATGTATGATTTGTAACAAAAACATCGACTCAGTAGATCTGATGAAATGCGTTGGATACAAGGCGGGGTTCTACTACAAGTGTTTGGATGTTACTACTGCCGTGTATAAAAAGGAACAAGCACAAATGAAGCGTAACTTCAAGTACGATACCTGCACAAACTTAACCTAGAGAGTCAGGGTAACGGCTGATACTCCGGTTCGTGGGTCTGTCGCCAATCTATCGAAACATTCCATAGAGGAAATCCATACTAAAAGTTCTGTATTGTTGCCTATGGAAGTGTCAAACTTATTGGAAAAAGTGAACAGCACCATCACTGAAAGGCTAACTGTGTTTAAACCTAAAATATTGGAAGAAATCCGGTCTACGGTTACGGTGCTAGCTTTAGAGAACAGTAAATTGAAACAAGAGTTGATAGAAAGCAATCAGAAATGTATTTCATTGAAAATAGAAAAAACGAGGTTAGAAAATAAGTCCCAAACACTGAGACAGTATAATATTAACAATGGAATTGGTGTTAAAGTCCATTAACAAGGTCAAATAGAAGCTCCCATATCTACCAAAGTCTTTGGATACGCGGCCATCCCCTGCGTCTGATACCTACATCTAACAGTGGCACCAACCGCGATACCCAGCCACTAACTTTTTTATGATGGCCACAAAAAACACAAAGAGCAATGGTACTGGTGTCGTAGAAGAAAAAAAGTCTTACTTGGAAGAAAGTGACATAAGAAAAATTCCAAGAAAAGAGGTGGAAATATGTCAATCGTCACCATAGAAGCAGTAGAACATAAGAAGTATATACACATTAATTTTTTTATTTATTGTCCAGCCTCCAGACAGGTTGGACATTAAATAAAAAAAAAATGTGTGGCACTCGGGGACTGCCGCGGTAAAGCTATTGCATAGTATCAACATAAGTATAATAGTAAGTAAGTAGTAAGTAATAAATTACATTTCGGAGCAGCTCCTCTCGATCCGTGCGAGCTTCGTACAGTTACGACTGCACGAAGCTCGCACGGATCGAGAGTTCGCTTAACGTATATTATGTACTAGCTGTCCCGCCCAACTTCGTATGCGTAATTTTTCCCCGTTTTTTAAATATTTCTCGTCGCTTCTCCGCTCCTATTAGTCGTAGCGCGATGTTATATAGCCTATAGCCTTCCTCGATAAATGGGCTATCCAACAAAAAAAGATTTTTTCAAATCGGACCAGTAGATCCTGAGATTAGCGCGTTTAAACAAACAAACAAACAAACAAACTCTTCCGCTTTATAATATTAGTATAGATATGGTACGGTAGTTACGGAATTTCTTGATTCGGCTGCCGCGCTCAAAGCCCACGATAAAAGCTATGCAATAGCTTAAAACTATTGAAGAGAATTTAAAAGAATATATTGAAACTATAATAGGAAAATATTGTGTAACTGTCATACAAAAATTAAAACCTAAAACCGAACGAAATTACACGTCGCGTCGTTTAGAATTGGCGTTTCCGAAAACAATTTTGATAAACTACATAGTTTATCAAAATTGTCCAAAAATTATCAAAATAATCCAGATATATGGCCATTAAATATCGAATTTAGTAAATGGCTTTGGTTTCGTCGCCCAGCCGATTCAACTAAACAATAAAACTAGTAAAAATGACAATATTTTGTATCAGAATGTTAGAGGTCTCCGTACTAAGGCTACACAATTGTTATCTTTAATGAAATCATCTGAGTGATATATTTGCGATAACAGACACTAGCTTAAATAAATCTGTTATAGCGGACGGACGTACGGCGGCGTTCTGTTAGTGCGATTCCTGGTAATATAAATTTAGACAATCATAAATTCGAATTAATTTGTGCCGCAAACTATATGTAAAACCGGTTTTGATTGACTTGTTGTTTATTGTATATTCCACCACAACAAGAAACAGACGAAAGTGAATAAAGTATTACATTTCATCTGCTAGAACCAAAGATATAGAACAATGATGTCTAAACTAAGCAAACAATTTCATTATTTTAGGCGATTTAAATTTGTTTTCATGTAATATTAGTGTGTATCATTATTATGAATATTTTGTGGCCTTTGGTAAATTCGCTCAGTATAATGAGGTACCAAATAAACAAATTTGATTACCATAAAAGGTAATTTAGGGTCAACCTTAAAAAATAGACATTTGCCTGCTCGGGGTGCAAGTGTCATTTTCAAGGGCATAACTACGGGGAAAACCGCTCACGGGCCTTCGTCGTGATGGTAAAACCGGCGCCGCACCGCTCGACACCCCAAGCTGCTTACACCCATGTTGCTCCCTGTCGCCTGTCTGGCTCGTATGCCTGTGGCGGCCAGAAGGGGGCCCATCTACTGAGTGGCGAGTCACCGCCTGCCCATTTGTCTGTGTGTTTTTACCATGTGTTTGCAGGGCAGGCGCCATAGTCCTTCAATAGTACCAGTTAACCATTCCATTAACACATCATCTCCATAACCCAGTTTCTTGGTTGCCACTTTTTGACAATAGTTTTTACCGGGGATTGTCGTTGGGTACATTTAATAGTGTAGGTATACAGCGATAATCGCCGGTTTGTGTCACATAGCCTTTAGATTAAAGTGTCTAACGGGCCTCTACATGTTGGCTTCGGCTCCATGCACGCCTCCCAAATGACCGGGGCTCCATAGTCCCGTGATATGGAAACGACATACAAATAATGATAATAATTTGTATAATAATGTTATTGTAATACTTACAGACCTAGTCGCAACAACTGGGCAACTTTGTATTATTGCATTTAGGACACAGTTTTTTTAGGATATTAAATTTAGGATTATAACTAATTGGACAAAAAAGTCTAATTAGTTACATAAAAAGAAAATTTCTAATTAATGTAACTACTTGGAATAAAAATGTTCAACTAGTTACGTTAATGTAACTAGGTGGAACAGACCGAACTAGAAGCCCTAAATCCTGGCTGTAAAGTGTCATTTGACATGTGTAGATACTTGTTTATTTTTTGTGTGTTCTAAGCCGACAGACGGTTCCTACCTCGTCGAGGGCACAACAAAAGGCAAGGTAGGTCGAACTTTGTCTGACTGGCCAGTTGATCAAGTGGTACTCGTTTATTTCGTAATTACTGGATTGGTGTGCCTGAATTCTAATTCATAGGTAAGCTGCCGTTCGTCATAAAATAGGAAGAAGAATACAGGCTATCATTTCAATCGAAAGACGTCTACTGCTAAACATATGCCTCCGATACGACCAATTCTGCGCCACCCGCATCCAAGGAATTCCCGCGACCTTCACCAGCTCATCAGTTCATCAATATCGTCGAAGGTTCCAGATCGCCACTCAATCTAAGAACGCTTCGGCCTCATCGGACACCTGTTCTCCGATTAATGTGCTCCACCCGTTGCCACTTTCTGGCAATTTTAAGTGACCGTGACCTTGGACCTACTCGTTCTTGATTCCATCTATCAGAGAAACAAACTACTATATTATCGACAAACCGAACATGGTATGATGTGCTAGCCGTTATTGTTGATGCCAAATTCTTTCTAGTTCAGAACCTTCAAGACATCTTTCAACGCAGCAGTGAACACTTCCGGGAAAATGACATCCCTCTGCTCACTCCTCGCTGCAGTTTAATAGGTTCCAAATTATGATCTTGTAATCTGATCTGACGCCGTAGTAAAGTTTTCATACAAATACTTTAGTACTTCGATGTAGTCAATTTGGCACCTCTATAGAGCCTGTAGTCCAAGTCTCGATCAAATAGAAAACTTTCTCATGGTACATGAAGGCCAAGAATTAAGCAGCCAATGTAAATGGTCCATGGTACTGAAACCTTTACGGAAACTGGCTTGTTCGGGAGACTGAAAGTCAATATAAATGTCGGTAACCGCAGTCATCGACCGATCTTCATGTAGCTCGTCATGGAGATGATCACGTCCAAGTCTAAATTACAAATAAATTCTCCAAACCACGAATACACAGAGCTGCGACATCGTGCTTCATCACTAAATGCCAATTGAAGTAGAGACTTCAATTGGCATTTCGTCATTTGAAAAAAATAAAAAAAACATTGAACGAAAATGTTCACGAGGTAAATTCATTTTGATAGCGACTCACTATTTTTGAAAGAACACCACTATGAAAAAACAAATGACATCCTTGCAAATTAAAAAGTAAGATGTTCCCAAACACGCACGCGTGCGTTGCCTGTTGTCCCCGAATATGACGGAATTAAATTCTTAGCTTTACTGAATGAACTATGAAAGATTCTGGAAAACTTTCCTAATTCCATAAATCCGCTTGAAGTTCTTATGTTATTTACGAGTCATACTAATCTTGCACAGTCTATCCAACCTAAGTATGTATGTATTTCTCTTAGGTTTTTCTCCGGACTAGCGACAGATTTTCTTATCGACGTGTATAACTGGCCATATAATTTCTTGATCTCTCTCAAAAGGTCTGGACGATACAACTTCGGCATCATCTAGCTTTGCCAATCTTTTGCGAACACTTTTAGCCTCTATGCAGTTCGCGGGATTTTTCATTAGGTAGGTAGGTAGTAATTAATATAATATGAGATACAGTAGAGTCACCTAGTAAACGTTGTTTCACTTTTTTTTTACCGCTCATGCCTTACAATCTATCAGTCAGAGGGACTTAAAAGTTATTTTGATTTATTGTATATTTTATTGCCTGTTTTTAAATCATTAACATGTAAATAAGATTATTTAAAAGAAACGATTGTGGCTAACTGGTTTCGTCAATGTGTTCACGACCCACTTACAACTTACCCTACATTATAATAGATGGCCTATTTTAATTAAATTTTCAAAAATTTCCCCATATCCCTCCCCTACATAGGAGGCGGCATTTTAACTTCATGCAAGCGGGCGCCCAAGGAGCTAGCGGCGGGCCTAGTACCTACCACTACAATGTCAGTCATTCTAGTGTTAAAGCTTCGGTTGAAGGGCACTGTAGCAATTGAAATTACTTTTAAAAAAACTGGGCAAGCACATGTCGGACCACGCTCAGTTCCGCAACCTTGTATAATTGCATCAGCAGAAGAGCGTATGTTCATGGTAGTTACGCCCTTTTATTGAGAAACTCGGTTTTACGGCAATGACTCAATGGCGGTATATCCGATCATGTCCGGAATGATTTTAGTTTAAAGTACTTATCAAGCGCTACCTTTGTGATTTTTTACCATATTTTTAGATCACACAGTTCAAAAGTTAGGGACACACACACACACCATTTATGCAACTTCCGGAGCGATTATTTCCAAAAATATTTACTCAATCAAAAAAGTTTAGTAGAAACCTTGAAATGTTTTTAAAAGATATGTAGTAAGATACATGTATGGAGCGCCCCCTCCCTAAAATATTTATTATTATTATTTAGCTATTAAACTAAGTAGCGGCTACTACAAGACATCTTTTTACCAAATTTCATCAAGATTCATTGAGTAGTCTTTGAGTAAAACGCCTCTGACATACGGACGGTCAGACAGACAGACAGACAGACGGACAGACAGACGGACATGACGAAACTATAAGGGTTCCGTTTTTGCCATTTTGGCTACGAAACCCTAAAAAGGGACTTATTAACTCTTATCTCAAATGAAAGCGCGGTACAGTGACATTCAGTTCTTTGCCAAACAAGAATTTGGGTGGCACTGATATTGCTATGGGCTATTGTGACACATCATTAGGCGCACGCCTTGCTAGTCTCTTCATTTCTTAGTATGAAAGAAAATTATTATCTAATTGGCCCATGACCAAAGGTGAGGATGTCCCTTGCGGAATAGTTTCCTTCTCTATCGCACCAGCGGACTGTATAGATATAACTGCGTCTTTGATTTGCGGTTGATGTAGATACCTATTCAATGCGGGCCGCCGACGGCATAACAAATTCCGGCGGCCCGTTCGCGATGGTGACGGGAGATACAAGGCGGGTTTTTTAGTGGGTGCAAACCCCACACTACCTCCACCGTCATCCCCGGATGGTGGAGGTGTTCGTCAGGAATTTTCCCAAAAAAAAAAAAGATACCTATTCAATAGCATGCATTTCGTATATTAGGTCTATTAATGCAACATTGTCATTCACTGTGGGGCAGGTGTACATAATCTTTAGTGATTACAGGATTGATATCACAGCTGCGGTGATTAGCACACATGTGTGATTTACTGATAACAAATATTAGGAGATAACTCCTGATAAAACTCAGGTGTTGGGTGTGACGAATAACAATTACACGGTTTATAATGGCATCAATAAAAGATGATTAATTATGTATTAAAAACATTTATTTCGTGAGATTAACATACATATTTTAATGAGTTTTAGAAGGTTACAGAAATTCATAGTTAATTAATTCTACTTAAAGCTAAAATATAATATTTTGAGTAGGTATATCGTTATTAGGAGTTTGAATTAGGTACTGCGTTTAAGACTAAGAAGTTTTTTTAGTTTTATGGTTAGTTTCTGTTATTCATGAACAAAATTCATGCCTAACAGAATCTTGCAGTATCTCCGATAGGTTAAATTAATACTCAAAGACTTTGTTTTGCAGAAGCCTTTATTCTTTAATTAATGGCAAGAGTAACGTTTCTACCGCCGACCTCTGGCAGTACAGTCACTTGCAATCTAATGCAAACAATACGGTTTTCATTTTCATCGAGTATCTTGAACTCAATTGGGACAGTGATCTGAAAAGAAAATAAGGATATAAAATGGTTGCCAATAGCAAATAATACTAACTATTACTACGCGAATAGTAACTATCTAAAGATATTTGTTTTCTCGATTTGGCTTCCCTATTTACGAATTACGACATAGAGACCCTGATATAATTAGAAGACTAAATTGGATTTATAATTTTATATTAATACCAATAAAAATTAAACTAACGATTAAATAATTTAGGGTTATCTAACAATCAGGGCACCAAGTACATAGGTTTATTAGGCAGTCCATGAATGTGACCTTTGCTCAGAATGTGGGATTACTTAGCTATAAAAAAAATGTACTATTACCCGTACCACTTGCCCGGTTCATTTGAATAAAACGTGCTTATCCCAACAAGCAAAGTCCTATAAGCAAAAATTATAAGCATATTTGTCCTAATATTCATATAATTGCATTATAACAGACTCTTTTACTTTTAACTACTAACTCATAACATACTCAAGAGCATTCGTTTTGTTTGCTATAAAACTGACTTTATAATCTTAAAGCTTACTTGAAGTTGCTTTTATGTGTAGTCTTAAAACTGTCTTAAGAGCTTCATTTTGATTGTTGCACATAGCACCCATTAAAATTGGATGTTCTAGTGGCAGAACATTCACTAGAGCACCCGATTTTTAATTAGTGTGATGTTTAAATGATGTTATGTTGTTGGACGATGTTTGAATTATCGAGTGTCGGATCCGATACACGACGAATAGGAACGGGCCCAAACATATTTTTAAATTACGATGGCACAGAGAAATATAGTAATTGCCTCGTCTGGGGATAAGCTCACGTACATTTGGCGGCAAGGCGATTCGGTACCAACTCAGAAAGGGATCGCCTTTTCTGAGTTGATCAGTGTGCTAATTATAGCACCGGTGCGTTTGAGGTGGGGGTTAAAAATAAAATATAACTCACCAGGGGGAAAATGCTTTCTATTCTCATTCTGAGAGTGTACTGGACAATTTCACCAGGAACGATTGGACAGTAGGTGTTTGAAAGAAAGTTGCAGGTCACTGCGTCGTCTCCCAGTGGGTACGGGACAGGTAACAGTAACATGTATGCCGTGGCTTCAGTCGCCATAGCCCTTATTAAGTAAGCTGAAAATATGAACAAGTCTATAAATATATTTTTCTACATGGAGCGCTCTTTGAGTAAGCCTATCAAAAACATGAAAAGGTACGCTGTTAGATAGAAAGAAGACTGACGGAGTTGTGAGGGAATAGTTTTTTAAAGGCCTAGTTACATGAAAATAACTTAGGCTAAAATCGATAGAGCGTGCTTAGCTAGTAGTTTACATAAGTATCTAGTATTATATTATCTGTGCCTTAAGTAAAACTTGATGAACTAAATGCTGGGGCAGAGACAATCTATATTATCTTTGGTTTGGATTTTAACCAGTGTTTTTCTACCAGTGAAAATGATTATATCACAATTTGGCGAAAATGTAGAATCTGCTAGCCATAACACTTGTTGTTGCTAAGCTGTAGCTGTATGCTCGTAAATAGCCTTATTTTGTTAAAAAGAAATATATACTGACGTGCTCTGAAGACTATATGGAGAACTGCAAAGCTCTCGCGCGGCAGCTGGCACGGCGGCGTTGTGCAGCCCTCGACGTGGGTGTTTAGTGGTAAGGGACCGCCATTTGATCCGCTGCCTGTAATAATGGCAGGCTCATTAGAAAAACTGCTACAAAATAGCAAGTACGGCTGCGCATCTAGTAGCTGTAGAGGTCAGGGTGGATCTAGATCCATCTTGATCTTCAAGTCTAACCAGCCAGTATGGAGGTAAATGAATCTCAGTAGCGAAGGGTTAAAAAAATTCAAAGGTAACCGGACACCATACATCTATCTTGATGGATACGGTTCTTTGAACCTAAAATATGAAGTAACTACAATTCAAAGGAAACCCGAAAAGAATGGACCCTCGCCACTGATGAATATACACAATTTGTCATGGGAATAAACGCGTTTAAACTAGGTAATATTTACGAGTACCTTATGCTTTAAGTAGTTTAAACGCGCTTATTCCCGTGTCAAATTGTGTAAATAATGCAACGCGTTAGTTTAAAAAAGTTATAAATGAATCTCATGACTGCAGTCATCGCCTGGACTCCAGGATCTGTCTTTGTGGTATGCATAGTTGTATTGTAGGATCCGACCCGCGGTTCGGATTCTGGATAGATTGTAGAGGGGTAATCTCTGGATCTACTGAATCGATTTTTTACCAATAGAAAGCCACGTTATTTGTGAGTGTCATAGGCCAACGGAGTAGGCATGGGTCAGCTAGTGTTTAATAAAAATGTGGCTTAGCAACCACTGACGAAAATATTAGAAATTGAAACGAAGTGGGCTTAGTACTTATATAAAGATGAAAGTCCTAATCTACGTCCAGCTCAAACACTTGGACCTAGAAAACTGAAATTTCTGCAGAGATGTACCTAAACCAAGGATAAGAAAAGATTTCAGACACTCGAGCACTATAACAACACAAACTTATTTCAAAGGGTAGGTATAGCTTTTGTCTGCATGGATTTCGAAAACACGTAAGTTTTGTACAATCTAAAGTATATTTTCCTATAGACAATGCGCGTTTATATGTACCACAACATACGGACTTCGCAAGGACTTCGGACGGAGCAAGGTTCAGCTGCTGTTTTATGGTTCTTGTACCTATTAAATTTTCTTGAATATTGATATTGAGATAGGTAGTTACAATTTTTTTTTAATGTATTAACATTTGTTTATTATGCTTAAGTTTTGTTCTGTGCTAGCAATCGCCTTGGTTACTTACATTGGCTAACTTGCGTACTCTGTCCCTTCACCAGCGTAACCACAACACACAACAAAATCACGGAGCGAAACATTTTACAGGACTGCTCACTACTGCCTAGCAGACTTAAGACTGAGTTGAGGAATATTAGTCCATTACATACAATATTCATAGATTATAAGACTATAATTATGATTAAATAGATTACATATTATCGCAAGAGAGATAATATAAAAATGGTCAAGGGTGAGTAGGATTAGCTTCTGGTGTTCTGTTAGACTTGTAAATATCGAAGTACCTATTCGAACTTAGGTACTTTATGAACAGTTTTAAATTTGCGCTTTTTTTATTGCATTTTTGAAAGACAGAAAAATATGAAGTCCAGACTCAGGAATCGAAGCCGAGACTTTCGTATGCCATTCCAGCGCCGGAATCGAACCATCTATCGGGAATATGTCTCTAACGCTCAAATTCTTCTAACCGTCATTAACACGAGTGGGCCCTCGCTTGCGCCATGTAGCCGCAATATCAAAAACCGTGATAGTTCCAGTAAACAGTGGCTAGATGATGCAAGCTAGAGTACAACTCGCGTGCAGGAAGTATAGAAGAATTTCTGGACTTCAAATACATATGTTTTACAAAAATGCAATTATTATTTGTTTATTAATAAAATTCACTGCGAGCTTAAAAGTGACTGCACAAGTTTGTAGCCGAGGTCAACTTATAAGCCACTCCACAAGCAAAGTGATGCAACACGAATTTAGAAGCACTGCGCTGCGGTACCTGCTTACTTAAACAATATGGAACGAGCTGTGGCCAGCAGCACGATCTTAATAGTCACTTTGCAAGCAGTGGGGCGTGAAGGTAGAATTCACTCAATAAGTTGACGAGCACAGCGTGGACTGATAAGAAACCGAACGAGTTGGATACCACAGCGAGATCATAAGTCACTGTGAGCGGAGAGAAGCGCATCGTGTGTTTAGAATCGACAACGTAAGTTGGTAGCCGCAGCAACGTTTTAAAAGTCACTGGGCGCGCTGGCGAGGGCAGCGCAAGCTTTCGAACCATTGAGCAAACTGGGGCCGCAGAGCGGCGTTAAGTGTCAGTGCATGAGGAGAGCGATCTTAAGTCACTGCGAGCGGATATAGAAGAGATTTAGAATCCTCTAGGTATGTTGGTGGCCGAAGCAACGTTTTAAAAGTCACTGTGCAAACGGGGCGCAACTTGAATCTAATAGTAATTGCGCCCGCTGGCAAGTGCTGTGCAAACTTTCAAACTATTGAGCAAGCTAGCCCCCAGCTTGCTGCGCAATCTTAAAAAATACTGCACACTATTTTTTAAGCTTGAGATTTTTGAGATTGACACAACAGAGAGAGGCAGCGTGAACATAAACATCACTGCGCGCGGTGGCGAGCGCAGCGCTAACTTTCAAACCATTGAGCTTGAGCCAGCTGGGGCCGCAGACCAGCTTTAAGTGTCTTTGAATGTGCTGAGGGGCACATTGTAATCACTGTGCCCCTAAAACGACCAAAGAAGCCATCGTGTGAGCTGGAACCACAGTATTGACGGGCACAATGTAAGCTTAGAAGCCACTGCGCCTCTCCTTTAAAAGCGAGTTAAGAGATACAGCGTGAACTTAGAAGTCATTGAGAAAACATAGACGAATGGGCGATACAGAGGAAATTGCGCGAGTGGAGGTCACCAAGACACATTGCAGGGGCGGGGACATTTTATCAAAATTGGAGTACCCTAAAATTTATATTATTATTTTTTCATTTGTTGCATTCGTTTTGCAGTTCCAATAATATTGCATAGGTCGAATAGGCTTGTTTCCTAGGTAAACCAAAAAATCCAAAAGACTAATTAGTAAGTAAACCTATTATTTAAACTGCCAACAGTTAAGTCCCGATGTAATTTTGTATTAAATTGGATTTATTAACATTGATCATATCATAAAAAGAAGTGATTTGACGAGAAAAAAATAGTGACGTCATAGATCTACATTTCGATTTCTTTTAGAGTTGCTGTTTTGACTAGAAACTAGCCCATAGAGAACCTCTTCTTTTGAAGTATGTAGGTACCTACTATCGAAGAGTAGGGAGGTACCTACCTATTGTTATATTGTAACTACATACCTGCTAGTAGTAGATATAACTTACGTTTTCTCAATTTAAAAATGGAACTCTAAACTAATAGCTCTGTATCTAATTATACTCATACAACAGAAGAGTTAAAGGGAATCCGGATGAGTCACGATTAGTCACTTATTACCAAATTTTGGACATTGGTCTTAATTATGAAAACAAGACACCTGCAAGCCTAAATAATTACCGATAACAATATGCCTACTTCCTACCTACTATATATACTCGTATATAAAACAAACTAATGGTTCAGTTAAGTCGTCCAGTAGTGAGCAGTCCTGTAAAATGTTTCGTTCCGCGTTTTTGTTCTGCGTAGTGGTTGCGCTCGTGAATGGACAGAGTACGCCAGTAAACCGATGTGAGTAAAATTATTGAGAAGATTTATTTTCATGCTTTAAATATATCTTCGAACTAGCTCTTTAATAAAAATAAAAGCAACGGCTATCTTTCGATTAACAGACATTTGAAATCGACTGTTTTTTTGTAGGGATGGAAAAATAATTTCGAATTATTTACCCGATTTAATAACCAACTACAAGAGCATTCCTTACAGCGGTGTAGCTACCTTGGGTGGCAGCCTGCAGTTGGTGGTGTAATAAGTGATAAATGTATATATTTATAGAACAAATAACAAAACACAATAAAAAGTATGACAAAAATATTTTACAATTAAAATCTCTTCTTTCTAGCTTTGACAGCTGCAAAAGTAATTTTTTATATTGAACTAACTAAATACCTATACTTATTAATCGACTTCAAAAAAGGAAGAAGGTTCTCAATTTGTATTTTTATATACGTTGTAACATTATTTGTTTTTTTATATATGTTGTACGTATGCCTGGACCGATTTCGAAAACTCCTTTTTTGTTTGATAAGGTATACTTTCATGTTGGTCCCATTGTCACCATGTCGGGCTCTGATGATGAGATCCAGGGTAAATCGAGGGAAATCATGAAATCATAGTTTACTTTTTGTATACTTTACAAAAAGTAAACTATGATTATATAACTTCTGACTTTGATAACTTCTACTTTGAATACTAAAACGAGATGACATTTTTCTACCCTTTAACCACAAACGAGATCATCCTCAAATGTTCTGCACTTCTTGTACAGAGCTTCTATTTTGAAACATGCTCTACATTTTTTTTTCACAACTTCACTTGTGTTTATGTTTACGTTTACTGTGTATTCACCACATTTAGACAGGAGAAATTACACAACCTCTGTATACCCCAGTAAAATTTTACAAATAAAGACCCTAAAAACGCAAAACATCACTTAAAGCTGGATTTTTGGTATGTTATTTGGACCCTTAGAGGAATGTGAAACTACGTTTTGCAAGCAATAAAATAAAAACTGTGCCACCTGCGTAATATGCGAAAAACTGCAAAATTTTCGGTCGTATTTCAGTTTTTGGAGTTCAAATCCAAAAGTATTTCATCATCAGTGCTTTCATATTAAATGTTCAATCATTTTGAAAAAAATGATTCGACTCACAGCTTCGTATGCCTAATAGTTTTTTAAATGTCACCCTTGAAATATTGATATGTTTTTAAACTATGCCCCTGATTCCTTATACAATACAGTAAAGGGTATTCGCTAAAAAGTTTTGGAATTGCTACTGCCTTTTTAGGTGATATTTTTTTCTCCTACTTCATTAAAACTATGAAAAATTTGTAATAGATTTCGTCACACGAGTACTGTGATCGGTTTATGTCTAATAATGGTTCTCTTGGTATCATCACAGGCAGCGGCGAAAACCCTGGTGGACTACCGTTGAATACCTACGTCGAAGGGTGCACAAATCCTCCGTGCGAGCTGCCGCGAGAGAGCTTTGCTGTTATCCATATAGTCTTCAGAGCATGTTAGTATCTATTTCTTTTTTTACTACTGATGATAAACAAATTTATGTATATAAAACTCCATATCAGTGCCGTATCGATTATACAGACCCTAGGCTCCAGGGGCCCCGAGTGTGCGTTAGCAATTGCATCCTCTCTCACGTGCCAGCGTCACAAACTGGCCGGTACGGTGTTATAATAGACTATACATTATATAGTAAGAGGTGTTACTGCAAGAGTCAATTGCAAATTAGTCATTCAGTCGTTTTACCTTTGGAAACTTGTTCCCCTAATAAATTTTGATACTGGGCATTCCTAAGGCAACTTCGTTTGCATGAATTTTCCCCGTTTTTTATTGACGCTCCGCTCTTATTGGTCGTAGCGTGATGTTATATAGCCTATAACCTTCCTCGATTAATGGGCTTTCTAACAGTAAAATATTTTTTCAATTCGGATCAGTAGTTCCTGAGATTACCGCGTTCAAACAAACAAACAAACTCTTCAGCTTTATAATATTAGTATCACACTAATATTATAAAGGCGGAAGTTTGTGAGTATGTGAGTGTGTATGTTTGTTACTTCTTCACGTCTAAACGGCTGGAGCAATTTTAATAAAATTTAGTATGGAGTGAGCTGACACCCTGGATTAACACATAGGCTAATAAACCGCGGGTTACACCGCGGGGCACAGCTAGTAGATTATAAAGCTGAACAGTTTGTTTGTTTAAACGCGATAATCTCATGAAGTACTGGTCCGAATTGAAAAATAAAATAAAAAATATTTTACTGTTGGATAGCCCATTTATCGAGGAAGGCTATAGGCTATTCAACATTGCCTTACGACCAATAGATGCGGAGCAGCAATGAAAAATGTTTCAAAAACGGGGAAAAATTACGCAGACGATGTTGCGCGGGTCAGCTAGTAGTTAAATCTAAATATATGACCAAACCCTTTGTAATATTTTCAGCTCATGCCATACGTTCGATGAAGACACTAGCCACAGCCTTCTTAGTAGGAAGACCTGTACCATACCCTCTGCAAGAATACGCTGTGACCTGTAACTTCCTTACTAATACATATTGTCCGATACTTGAGGGTGAAATCGTTCAGTACACTCTCAGAATGAGAATAGAGAGTATTTGGCCTCTGGTAAGTTCAATTTTGAATTTATATTTTTATGATAGCGTAGTTTAATTGTTGGTTTGAAATCCTAACCTGACCACGGAAATTATAATGACATAATTTAATTCTTACTAGCACTAACACCCCGCGACTCCATTCGCGAAAAAAAATTTGAAAAACAAATAACCCCACAGGAACATTTCTTACACAACTCACAACTGGTATGGTAATGTCTCTTCCAACACCAGCTTGCGTACTTACTCAATGCGTATTGGTCTTTCGCGAATAGACGACGATATGATAGAAATGTGTTTCAAGTTTGAGGCTTCAAACTCATGATTAATGTTTGGTTTTATTTTCTTTTCAGATCACAGTTCCTATTGAATTTTTAGTAGAAGATGAGAACAATAAGCCCATCATCTGCATCGGTCTACATGTGCGTGTACTGCCAGCTGATAGAAACAGTGCAAATGGCACTGTTGTAGATCATTTATGAAATAAAAAGACTATATCTACTTACTATAAAATAAAGCGCGGTGGAAGTGTATTCGACTGCTACGCAAGAGGTCGTGGGCTCGATCCCCACCCAGGATAAAACTTTGTGTGATGAGCAGTATGGTTTATTCTGTGTCTGGGTGTTAATTATCTATAATATAGGTATGTATGTATTTAGAAATATATAAGTATGTTTATCGGTTGTCTGGTTTCCATAGTACAAGCTCTGCTTAGTTTGGGATCAGATAGCTTTGTGTGAGTTGTCCCAAGATATTATTATTATTATTATTAGCAAGATTTCAAGCTAAAACAATGACCTAGTTTATAAGAACATAATTTTAGTTGTGCTTCCAAAGTTTATACAGAATAAAATGTTTATTTTAATTAAAATGTTGGCATTATTTTCTTTTTTTTTTATTGCTAGCGGAAGTCTGAGGCAGGATCTCCCTTTTTCTTTAGTTTTGACAATATAGCGCTTTTATGCCAGCTATATACGTGCAAATATACTTCTACTCTTCATTTGTATAAATATACCTAAATACCTATACTTTAATATCATTTTTTCATAAAATACTTTAGGACATTGGCCCTATGTAGGGAAACACCTGCACTACAAAGTTAATATAGATAACGATATGCCTACCTACACATAGAGGTATACCTTTCAGTTATTTATTAAACAAGTAACAAAATAATGGTTCAGTTTGGTTCAGTTAGTCCGATAGTGTATAATCCTGTAGAATGTTTCGCTCCGTGGTTTTGTTCTGCGTAGTGACAGCGTTAGTGAAAGGACAGACTACGCCAGTGAACCGATGTGAGTAAATGATTTTGATACGATCGAATATATTTGACTATAATATATCTTTGAACCCTTAATTAAAGTCATGTTTTACGTATACTGATAGATAATTTGTTTTTTTTTTTTTTTTTTAAATATAATAGTATGTTTATTAGTAGTCTGGTTGCAACAAGCTCTGCTTAGTTTAGGATCAGATGACGTTGTGTGAGTTGTCTTAAGATATATTATTATTAAGTACATCATCCAAACTAATAATTTAAAAATTCTCTCAGACGTTATGAAGTACCTAGTTATCTTTATGTATTACATATTTTTATGTTACAAGAATACAAATTTTCTTGTTGGATTGAAAATAATAGGTACAACTATTTATCACTTAGTTTATGGTTAATAGAAGGTTAGAAGATATTTTCCGGTTAAACTATTTCAAAGTGAACTCGTGTCAACTCGTACGCGAGGTTAAAATTTCCAAATACATTCGAAGGGAACAACAAATGACACGAATGCTGCTCGTGTGTAGGTAGTACGCGTAGTCATACCTTCTTGGTCTTAAGGGGCGTCTAAACAGGCCATTTTTTACGGCAATTTGTGGCGGCAATTTTTTGGTCGGCAACATGGCAGTACTCTCCCATATTGATTTAATAGTTGCCTGGAGTTCGCTGAGCGATCGATTTTCCGTAATGTTGCCCGGCCAATTTTGTTGTTGTTTCAGTCACTCACTATTTTATTGTTGCCGGGTTGTGTAGCCCTTTTAGGAGAATGATGCATGCGCCATGCAATTGCAGACATATTGCCATTATTGGCCGAGCAATTAGTTGCCAACAGTGCCGCTACAAATTGTCGTAAAAAATGGCTCGTTGAGACGCCCCTTTATATCTCAACTTGCCGGCCATGCTTTAGGACCACAGAGGCAGATTCTTAATCTCAAGGTCTCAGCTGCTATTCTGATGTATAAACTACATTCCTTTGAGTTTAGGCAACAAACATCTATCTTTAAAAACTTTTGGAATATTATTATGTATGTCGTTTCCATATCACGGGACTATGGAGTCCCGGTCATTTGGGAGGCGTGCGTGGAGCCGAAGCCAACACGTAGAGGCCCGTTAGACACTTTAATCTAAAGGCTATGTGACACAAACCAGTGAATATCGTTGTATACACTATATAAATGTACCCAACGACATTCCCCGGTTAGTGTAAAAACTATTGTCAAAAAGTGGTAGCTAAGAAACTGGGTTATGGAGGTAATGTGTTAGTGGAATGGTTAGCTGGTACTATTGAAGGATTATGGCGCCTGCCCTGCAAACACATGGTAAAAACACACGGTCAAATGGGCAGGCATATTATTATTATTATTAGGATATTATTGTAATACCATTTTGGGACAGCTCCTTTAGGCCGATCCTTGTTAGCTGGCTGCTTGATAGCATCACCTCAAGTGTAAAATCAGAAATTATACTTATAGTTAAATTACATTTTTAAAGTTATTTATATATAATAATGTAACAAGACAAATAACAATAATTAAGATTTAGGCCAGGAACCCTCGTGGGTGCCAGAACTCCTTACCAAAGTTTTATCACAATCTGATCAATGGTTTAGAAACGCATAGAGGATATACCTACAGACAAACATTCACTTTTATATATACAGATTGCCATTTTAACCTGTCGCAGACCAATTACCTATAATTGGGTAGATGACTACAATAACAATAAATTATTTTACACTATACAGAAAATAGCATTTGCAAAAATATTCTGGAAAACAATGTTTAGTTTACGTTGTCATGAATTTATATACTTCAAAACAAACATTGAAACTACATGATTTGATCATACAAAAGAATGATGTCATTGTTTTGTATTTCATATAAATTACTACGAGGCGCATCGTTTTGATGTTTCTTAAAAAGATTCTGATTTGACTTGATAGTCATCTACCCTACAGCAATAAGAAAACGTCCTAAAAGCAGAAAATAACCGAATTTCTTTCCCAATATTTTCGTTTAAGTATAAGAAATACTGAAAAATCTGCACTGGGATCTGCGTTTTTGGGTTGATATTGCACTAAAACTTCTTTATCCAAATTGACAGTTCCGTTTCCACTACAATTTGTGATAGATTTTCGATTCCTTAATCTATCGCCGTATTTACATTCAACAATGGTGCTCTTTTACATCACAGGCAGCGGTGAAAATCCTGGCGAACTACCTATCAATACCTACGTGGAAGGGTGCACAAATCTACCCTGTGAGCTGCCTCGAAGAAGCTACGCAGTTATCCATATAGTCTTCAAAGCCAGTTAGTACCTTTTAATTTTTTTAATACAATGAAATGAATGAAATGAATCCTTTTTTACCGTATACTGACGTCTCATGTATAACGTGTATATCTCTGTTTTTAGGGTTCCGTAGCCAAACTGGCAAAATGGACCCCTTATAGTTTCGCCTTTTAGTCCGTCCGTCCGTCCGTCCGCAGCTTTGCTCAGAGACTGTTAGTGCTAGGAGGCTGTCATTTCTTACGCCGACAAAGTGAAAGAATATAATACGGAAAAAAAAAATTTAGGGTACCCCCCTATATGTAAAGTATGATTTTTTTTGTTAGAGTCAAGTGTGCTGACAAGGGGGCGGCCCCGCCAGTTAAATGGTTGATGTTGGGTATGTAAAAAAATCACGATAGTAGTTTAAATAGTGAAATTAAAAGGAAAACTATAACAGCTAAGTAGGATCTACAAGTTTACAAGTAACAGCTGATCAAATGAGAAGTAACAAAATGTTCGTACAAATTCCATTGAAAAATATTATTAACTAGATATAACGTTGTTAGTATGAAACAAAAACAACAGAAAGCTACAGAATCCTAAAATGTGCGTGGCCCGACATGGACTTGCTCGGTTTTATGTAACTTTTGAAAGATAGATGGATTTAGACGTATTTTTTGAATTAGAAAGCTCTGACCTACAGGGGAGCAGAAAAACTGAACCAGACCAGAACCTAACCTAACTAATTTTATGTCTAGCTAGTCCTGACTATAATCTATCTCGGTGCCAGATTTCATCCAAATCCGATTACACATTGTGGCGCGATTGATTGACAAACATCCATCCACCCATACATCCAAATTTTTGCATTTATAATAGTTACATATTATGAAATATTTTCAGCTCACTTGATGCGGTCAATGGAGACATTAGCCACTGCGTTCTTAGTAGGAGAACCTATATCATACCCTCTGCAAGAATACGCAGTGACCTGCAACTACCTTACCAACACCTACTGTCCAATACTTCCTGACGAAATTGTTCAGTACACTCTCAGAATGAGAATAGAGACTATTTGGCCTCTGGTAAGTTTAATATTATATTGATATTTTGGTGATAGCGTAGTACTTATTTTCAGAGAAACGAAATGTGTTGTGCAGGAGAAGTTTTATCATTAACACGCATAGATTAGCTTCACTTGTAACTACCAATGTGGTGGAATCTTGGAAGTCAGTTTTAACCTACTTGTAATTATCGTATCGCATGAAATTTTGCATCTGAATGTAGTCTCTATGACCAGGATTTTAATCTGGAGGAGAGGGGGGGGGGGAATGCATATGGCTAATCAGTGCATGTCCAACATCCTGGGGTGCATTTCATATTGCACGACGGGGAGGGTGTACAAGAGGCAAATAGGCAAAAAAATTCAAGACTATATTACAGATTAGTAGGTAGTTATTTAAGCATTTAAAATAAATATGAATATAATAAGTATTAGCTTATTATATAATAAGTTATTCCGCATGGATAAAAAAAGAAAAAAAAGAGGATTTTTAAAAACATTCATGTAGAGACCAGGACTGCGCCATAACCTCACAAAATTGACCACTCTCTACATAGAGGCAACGCTACTTTGTGGACAATACCTTTAAAAGGCCACACAAGTGATTTCTCTCTTTCCCGCTTTCATCATCATCATCATCAGCCTATCGCAGTCCACTGCTGGACATAGGCCTCTCCAATTGCACGCCACTTTGTTCTATCTTCGGCTTCTCGCATCCAGCTCGTGCCAGCCGTTTTGCGTAAATCATCACTCCACCTGGCCTGAGGGCGTCCTACACTACGTTTGCCGAGCCGCGGTCTCTCGTTTACCTAGAACTCGTTTACCCCAACGGTTGTCGTTTGTTCTTCGGCAAATATGGCCAGCCCACGGCCACTTCAGCTTGCTAATCCTGCTCTTTCCCGCTTTGTGACTGCATATTTATTTTTTAATTGAAAGAGATGGTGCAGTCCTGGTCTATACGTCTATGTTTAAAAAGCTTAGCATGCTTATAAGCATAAGCTAAGCTTGGAGCGCTTTGCACACAGGTCAACCAACAAGCGCTCCACGCTTATTAAATTAGCTACCTAATACAAGTTAATCAAATTATTTTATTATTTTTTGTGTTTTTTATTTATTAGCTTCTTTTTTTTTGGCTTTTTAAAAGCTATATTTTTATATTACTATGAAGGTGCGTATACTCGCTAGTTTGAACCATTGACGTATAAACCAGGACGGCGCCATCCCTTTCAAATATAGACTGCAAAGCGTGAAAGAGAAAAAAAAAATGTGTGGCACTCGGGGACTGCCGCGGTAAAGCTATTGCATAGTATTTTTATCAACTCAAGCAATTAAAAAAAAATGTATATATTTTTAATTGTTTTTTTTAATTATAAAAAAACAATGTTTGAATTTTTTTTTCTTTAAAAAAAAATTGTTTTTTTTTATATTTAAAAAAGCAATTAAAAAAATTTTTTTTTTTTAGTTTTAAAAGTTTTTTTTTTTAAATTAAAAAAAAAAATCATTAAAAGTTCTGCTATTCATTGATAGATGGCAAAAGCAATAAAAAAATTTTTTTTTTTTAGTTTTTAATAAAGTTCTTTTTATTAAATTAAAAAAAAAAAAAAACATTAAAAGTTCTGCTATTCATTGATAGATGGCAAAAGTAAAAAGTATCACCGCTGTGCCCGTCGGAGTGGGGAGCGTGAGGATTTTTCGTTACGGAGTTTCTGGATTCGGTCCCCGCGCTCAAGGCCCGCGATAGAAGCTATGCAATAGCTTAAAAACTCGTGCGGCCTTTGACGGGTATTGTCCACAAAGTAGCGTTGTCTCTTTCTAGAGGTGGTCAATTTTGTGAGGGTATGGTGCAGTCCTGTTCTCTAAGTCGATGGTTTGAGCCGAGGATGCGGCCAATTTCTTGGTATCAGGTGCTAAAGTTACACAACAATTTTGGTTACTTTTCTGAGTGCGAGTGATTTCAACATTTTAACAACAATAGACGATCTAGAGGTTTTACTAAAGAATAAAAGCTTCAAAAGGTGAACCAGATTGTGCTAGCAATTATCTTATAGAAATCACGCCATCCATTTTAAAGCATAATAATGCTGCGTTGAAATAGACATATATTGGTCTGAATCACATCAATCAACATAGGTTAGGTATATACATTGTCAAAAGCTTTGATAGGTTATCGCGCTATCGTACATGTTTTTAACTGCTATCTATTAATACAAAAACATCAGCCCAAACCTTGGACGTAGAAAGCTGGCATTTTACAGAGAGGTGTTTTGTGTGATATAAACCACGGATGTGACAGAATTTCAGGAAATTCCAGTCTTGGGGGGGGGGGGGGACATTCTAGTACCTGCATGCTGGCATGTAGTACTTCCATGTGCCTGTAGTGTAGGCACTGGCAGAAGGTGTGTAAAGGAAGACCGCTGTGGAAGATGTAATGGGTTCAAGTCCTGCACGTATAGTTTCGTTTAGTCCGTCTGTCTGTCCTCAGGTTACCTCAGAGACTCTTGGGGGGCCTTGGGAATAGCGAATAGATGCTGTTACAACTCTTAGGTTTCAAACTCATGATTAATCACTGGTTTTCTTTTCTTTTCAGATCACAGTTCCTATTGAGTTCTTAATAGAGGATGAAAACGATAAGCCCATCATGTGCATCGGTCTACAAGTGCGTGTATTACCAGCTCTTAATACAAACAGTGCAAATGGCACTATTGCCGATCATTTTTGAAAAAGACAATAGTACCTATTATCTTTGATTATATTATGTCTAGATTCATAATCTGGCATCTGAAATTGAAGCAAAGAACTGTCAAAAAGTACTGTCAAATGTACGTACTTTTTGAGAGGTAAGAAGACTCTTAACAGATGTTCTAGCCATAGATAATTTAGCGCGCCATTTTCAACGAGTGTCAAACGTCAAAAATAGTAGCTTCATTATCTTACTGAGGGAATGCTCCATCTAGACATTACATAATCAAAGCCTATTATGTACATATTCAGTGAGATTTTAGGGTAAAATACTTTTAATTTATAGGTAGAAAATAAATTTAGAAAGATCTTATAAAGCATGTCTATCAGAATAAATATATTTTTTTAATATTTGGTATGGCACTGGTTTTTGTTCCATACGAACCTAATATACCAATTAGGTATTCAGGTTATGCTTTGCCCCGCACTCTTTTTCTCTCTTTCATTCCAATTGGAATGAAAGAGTGCGGGACAAAGTTTTTTTTTCAAACAAAATTTTGTCGCAAACTACACTTTGAAATATAAAATAGCCGTTTAAATATCAAAAGAATTTAAAATTTAATTCTAAGTATGGTAGAGTAGGGAGTGCAGTTTTGAAAATGGCGGCAAACCAATCTGTCATAATTTTGCAGAATAGTTAATGTCATGTCTTCGATTTTTTGGTTTTAATAATAATAATAGTCCTTTAATAGTACTTAGCTAACCATTCCATTAACACATAAACTCCATAAGCCAGTTTCTTAGTTACCTCTTTTTGACAATAGTTTTTACACTAACCGGAGATTGTCGTTGGGTACATTTCTATATTAGAAGAAGTAAACACGCGTCGTTTCCATATCACTCCATAGTCCCGTGATATTGAAACGACATACATAATAATAATAATAATCGATAAATATATTTATTTCAGATAATATGCATATTTTTATATTATACATAATCATTTTAAATCCATTATTTATATTTTTAACTAGCTGTCCCGCGCAACTTAGTTTGCGTAAATTTTCCCCGTTTTTGCAACATTTCTCATTGCTGCTCCGCTCCTATTAGTTGTAGCGTGATGTTATATAGCCTATAGCCTTCCTCGATAAATGGGCTATCCAACAGTGAAAGATTTTTTTCAATTAGGATCGGTAGGTCCTGAGATTACCGCGTTCAAACAAACAAACAAACTACAGCTTTATAATATACTAGCCGACCCGCGCATCTTCGTCTGCGTAAATTTTCCCCGTTTTTGCAACATTTCTTATTGCTGCTCCGCTCCTTATTTCTCCAGTATTTAATGGATGTTATTATACATATAATCCTTCCTCTTCAATCACTCTATCTATTCAAAAAAATCGCATCAAAATCCGTTGCGTAGTTTTAAAGATTTAAGCATATATAGGGACAGAGAAAGCGACTTTGTTTTATACTATGTATTTGAAGTATAGATAAAAAACACATATGTATAGAAAAAAAATGCCAAGTAAATATAATTAAAATTTAACATTATATTTTTATTTAAAACTAAAATTACAGAAGATACTAATTGCCCATTATAATATCCATCTTTTGCTGGATTGGACAATCAAAACGATCAGAAATCATATATTTACATTTGGATCAACGTAACTTGACCGGATCGAAGTTAGGTTCTTATCACTTTCGCGCATGTCATAGAGATGCGACCCTAAAAATACTTACGAAAACGATAAATTATGTTTAATCGATTAAAAATACTAACAAAATTTTAATTTAACAATATAAAAATACTATATACAGGGTATAACAGAAAGGTGTGGTCAAATTTCAGCAGCGGATAGGGTACGTTATCAGTATTGCACCTACCATGGTGCCATTGCAGGTTGCATTATTATTACATAGTTATAGCATATTCTTTTTGTCAAAATTTAGAAGTGAAATGCGTATGGCATAAGAATTATACCTCCCCTGGTACAAAATTCGATTGGACTATTATGGCATAGAACTTATTAAGTCATACTTTTTTTAATTAATAACTTTTTCATTCATAAATAAAGTAATGAACAAATAATAAACATTTTTTAGGGTACTCCGATTTTGATAAAATTAGGTATATGCACTCAGTATCATGGGCACATACCAACCCTTGAATATAACCACACCTTTCTGTTACATGAGTTCATAAAAGTTTAAATTTAGAATAATTACAGTAAATACTAAAGAAAGTTTGAAAAACAACTTCTTTACGATAAAATCACAAAAAACATGAGTTAGTAATACTAATTATGACATTGTAATGCGTAATCGCATCTCTAATTCTCTTGGTTTAGTTACCCCCCGTACCCCGCTTCTTGTCACCAACTTAAACTTCCCCACTTTTCGCCAACTTCAATCCGGTCAAGTTACGTTGATCCTACTGTAGCATGCTATTGCTACTATTTCTGATTCGTTGCCAAATAGAGGCAACTTTCTTGTGCATGATGGTATTAAAGCCGTCTGCGTGCGTGCCTCTGCAAATATTAGTGAAGCGCTACAATCCCTTGGTAGTCGCAATAGCAGTATAAAGAAGGTGTTGTACTGGACATGTAAAACATCTTTTACCAAATTTTCTGTGACAGACAGACAGGCAGAAACACGAGTCAAGACGAATCTAAGGATGTCTTTTTTGTATAAATCCGTTCAGTGGTTTTTGAGATATGAGGTAAAAAGAATATTACATACAAACATACAAGATACGCGCGTAAAACATAGGGTTATGTTTTTCGCGCGTATCTTGTATGTTTGTATGTAATATTCTTTTTACCTTACAGTCGGGTAAAAAATACGATGTGAAAAATTGCACCAACAGGAGGCTTAAGTCCATGGCACTTACGCCCATAGTCACCTTACGTTCATTGCCAAAAAACTGCGCTTTTCAACAAAAAGCCTTTTATAGAATTTTATAAGCTACGGGTCTTAATCGCGTAAATATTTTATTAAGATTAAATACCTTTATTTATTACCCGACGTTTCGACTGTATTGCAACGGCCGTGGTCACGGGTAGACTGATCTACCCGTGACCATGGCCGTTTACGCGATTAAGACCCGTAGCTTATGAAATTCTATAATGTGTACAAATCGCGAATAAAAAGCCTTTTCTTGAAAAGCGCAGTTTTTTGGCTGGTAAATCTGAAAATGTTGAACATAATTTTAGTTGAAAGTATTTATTAAGCGTCACCTTGTTATTTTTTAATATTTTTTGGACACACGGTTCTAAGCATAAAGGGGGGGAGGAGACATACGCCACTTTCGGAGCGAATATTTCCAAAAATATTCACTTCATCAAAAAAGTTTCTCTGTAACCTTACAATGTTTATAAAAGACCTGTCGAATGATGTTACATGTATGGAGTGCCCTCTCTTATAAATATTTACTTTTATTTATCAACTAAGTAGTGTGTAGTTAAATGCCTGTGACAAACGGACTGATGGACAGATAGACAGACAGTACGGACATGACGAAACTTTACTATGGATTCCGTTTTGGCCAATTTAGCTACGGAACCCTGAAAGCCGTTTAAATGTCAAAAGAATTTCAAAATTAATTCTAAGTGGTAAGAGTAAGGAGTGGTGTTTTGAAAATGGCGGCTAATTGAGTTGTCATCATTTTCACAGCTCGTAGTCTGTCACGCGGCCCCTTGCTGAGTGGTAGATGTCGTAAGTCTTCGCATTTTTGATACTAGGTTTTACAAAAAAACTCAGTTGTCATTGTAAATAAACACTTTATTATTTATTTATACTGGGGTAAATTATAGGACATGATTTAATTATCGGCAATAACGTCTTCTATTGCGTTGTCTCTGTTGGCTGCCGGCACTACAGTCACTGGTAAAGCGATACAAGTGATAGAATTACGGTTATCGTCCACTATCCTGAACTCAATATTGACGGTGATCTGAAAAAAAGATATACTCAAAGTTGAATACTCATGGATGATACTCGAAGTTAAATCCTAATGGATGATACTCATAGTTAAATACTCATGGATGATACTCGAAGTTAAATCCTAATGGATGATACTCATAGTTAAATACTCATGGATGATACTCGAAGTTAAATCCTAATGGATGATACTCATAGTTAAATACTCATGGATGATACTCGAAGTTAAATCCTAATGGATGATACTCATGGATGATACTCGAAGTTAAATCCTAATGGATGGTATCATCCATTAGGATTTAACTTTGAGTCTCAAAGTTAAATCCTAATGGATGATACCATCCATTAGGATTTAACTTTGAGTATCATCCATTAGGATTTAACTTTGAGTATCATCTATGAGTATTTAACTATGACTATCATCCATTAGGATTTAACTTCGAGTATGATCCATGAGTATTTAACTATGAGTATCATCCATTAGGATTTAACTTCGAGTATCATCCATGAGTATTTAACTATGAGTATCATCCATTAGGATTTAACTATCATGGATGATACTCAAAGGGAACAAGGGGGAGGGAGTAAAATTGCTACGTATGCACGTTCAGGGCCCCTGTAGTCTATGAGCTCCGTATAATTAAAACGGCTCATATGACAATGGCAGTATCTAAGTCCCTGTTACATACCCTAAGTATTTTATCAAATTCGGCCTATAAGTGTGTGAGTATGTTCTAAACCAAACCTTGTAAAGTCTTAGATTTTTAAATTTTAAAAAGGAAATATTAAATAATAATTTGCTGCAAAGGAAATATAAAATAATAATAAAAAATATTTATTCACTTAGGATGCAAAGTACTACTCTTGTGTAAAGTCGATTCTACAAGTAGGTACATGTAATGCCTGTTCGCAAACAATAGGTAAAGCCGGAGAAAAGAACAGGCAATGAAAAGTCGGAGCCATTTGTTTCACAAATGTTTCTTTGTTTATAAACTGTAGGTATATGCAGGTAAGGTGCTGCCACCATTATATTATACACCATATTAGAGGACTGATGCAAAAACAAGAGATCAAAGATATTAAAAGAAGAGTCAATACAAAAGATAATAATTACCGATATATATGATAAGATATGACTACTAAATAGGTATATACTACAACTACTATATACTTAGGTAAATAGTACAACTGGGTGGAGATCATATTTTTGTATACAGACATTCTATTTCTTTTTAGCAGACACCTTAACAGTTAACATCATAATAAAGAATATTGTCCAATTCATCGAGACATAATTGTCCAAAATCTATACTAATGTTTTATTTTGCACAAAAAAAAATTACAATGGCGTATTTAATGCCACAGACATTTCTATCAGTCAACCTTAGGATGATGCAAATAAGTAAAATAGAAATAGGACAGTAATTGCTTCGACTTACTATATTATTCAACACGTAAAAGTCACTGAATAAAAAATATATATCTTCAACTATTAAAAGGCATTTAAAAAAGAAATAGTCGGAAACAGAATCTTTTAATTTTTGAGTATCTGATCGGAAATGCCTCTTATCCCCCCCCCCCTTTGGAACAGAGATAGATTATAGTCTGGAATATCACATAGGCTTCTTTTTATCCCGGAAAAATATTCTCGTGGGATCAATTTGAAAGCGGCGGTAGCCTAATGAATAAGGCATCGGTCTCGGAATCCTGGTCGCGGGTTCGAATCCTACCCATACTACCGACGTGAACCCATTCCTAAGACAAGTCATTGAGCTTAGTTGGAGGGGTTAACAGAATTGCTAGTAATGTGGGACCACAATCCCACATTACTAGCCATTCTGTTGTCATCCCCCTAGTTATCTTTTTAAAATAAAAAAAAAAAAAATTGGAAATTTTCACGCGAACGTAGTCGTGGGGACCAGCTGATAGGTAAATAAATATAAATTAAACTTACCAAAGGGAAAACATCCTCTATTTTCATCCTGAGAGTGTACTGAACTAATTCACCAGCAGAAATGGGACATTTAGTGTTGGTGAGGAAGTTGCATGTGTTTGCGGCATCTTCAAGAGGGTATGGCACTGGAAGGATCATTAGATACACCGTGGCCAAGGTCTCCATAGATCTCATGTCGTGCGCTGAAAATATGAAGGGTAAACTCAATGTTGTTTTCACATAGACAGGTAAAGATTTAATAAGTAATATATGAGAGATGGCAAATAATAAACTACAATCAATTCAGAAGGCCGTACCACGAACTCTTTTAATAGGTCAATTGTAGACAGACTTGTTAATTTAGTACCACAATACTGTCAAAAAGCAGAAGAGTTAGTGATGACGTCACCAAACCGGCGAGTCACCTATTGTCTATTTGTCAATTCTTTGCACTTGACGGCAGCTCAGCGACTGACATGCGTCAGATTCAAACTTAAAGTTGAAGTGCCCTGAAATAATTTAGATGTTCATGGTCCCGGTCTTTTTAGAACGAAGTTCCTTATCGCGCGATGCGAAAAGGGGCTAGACGGAAAAAATAAAACCAAAAGTTGTAACGACACTTTTTGACACACACAAGCCGCGCGGCGTGCGCGTAACTATGAACATCTAATTTGACGAAGAAGTCAACTGTCGATTTGGTCTAGAGGCATAAATTCGGTACATAAATTTGGTGACAATTATGTAGCTGTGGGTTCGAGCCTTCGGTATACAATCGTCTTTTTGTAAGTTATTTCAAAAGACCAAAAGTATGTAACGACACTTTTTGCTACAGTTGCAAGCCGTGAGGCGTGCGTGTGTTTTTCTGTCTGTCTCTCTCTCTCTCTCATAGAAAGCAAGCCAGTTATTTTCGTTTCGTCTTTCTATTTCGCATTGAACAGTGTGGTGTCGCGACGATTATAAAAAAAAACACCTGCCTCCTGCTCCCTTAACCCACGACCTCTTGCGTAGCAGTCGGACACACTCTCACCGCGCCACAGAGGCAGTTAACTCCCCTCTTGTCAACAAAAGAAAGCAAAATTCTCACCCCCTCCCCTATTTGGGGGTGCATTATACTTGACTCTATACGCGCTTGATCTCTAGATCATTCCACACAAATATTGCTGACGTAATTACCATCCACCACCCCTCCCAGCAAACCATTCACCCCCAGCAACCTTTGCTGCTTACATAACACTTGAATGGCCTCAAAGGCATCTTATTTCAGTATTTTGGATTTTCCAGGCGCAGGAAGTGCTATTCCATCTTCTGGGAACATCAGACTTTCCTATCGAAATGTTTAAAAAGTACCTTATCGAAATTAAAAAAAAGGAAAACAGCAATAAAATTACCATTCTCTACAGCCGGGTAAAAAGAAATAGAATTCTTTTTGCCCGGCTGCGGAGGAGGGTTATTTTATTGCTTTTTTCCTTGTCATTTTTTTTAAATTTTAAGATTAGGTACAATTCGAAAGTCTGATGTTCCCCTGTAGGTATTGCTTAATAGAAAGAATATAAAATGCTAACGTGCTCTGAAGACCAGATTGACAACAGCGTCACTCCCTCGCTGCACTGCACACGGTGGAGTTGTACAGCCCTCGACGTACGCATTGATTGGTAATTCACCATTCCCTGCCCTGCCTGCAATTCAAAAGAAAACCGTTGTAACTTGACACACGACAGATCCATAAATGAAGCTTCCCAATCTAGATCTTTTTTATACTTTTAGCATAAATGTTCGGATTCAGAACTTTTTTTTTGGGGTTTTTCCCTTTAAGAAATTCGAAATGTTGGTTTTGGAGAGGAACCTTCCTGTAAGAAACCCAATATTTTGGGTTCGGGCCTTGAACCTCTTCAGGAACCCAAGATTTTCTTGTTTAGGACCCCCTCGAGTATAAGTTTTGTTAAGATATAGACATGTGCATGTCTTTATCTTACCAACACTAGGTAGGTAAAACCAAGTAGACATACATGTGAGAACTCAGGTACTTTTGGTAGAGGCCTGAGTTCCTTAGTCCCCCCACTCCTGCCCCCTTGACCTACCACTAGTTTACATTGTATCTGTTAATTGAATGTCTATGAGTTCCCCGTAATTCAAGATTGTTGTATCTTTAGTTTTATTTCGTACTAGCGGACGCCTTGCGGTTTCACCCGCGTAGTTCCCGTTCCCGTGGGAATACAGGGAATAAAAATAGCCTATGTCACCCGGGGTTAGTGTAGCTTCACAAAGATGAAAGAATTTTTCAAATCCGTCCAGTAGTTTCGGAGCCTATTCAATACAAACAAACAATTAAACAAACAATCAAACAAATAATCAAACAAACAATCAAACAAACAATCAAATCTTTCCTCTTTATAATATTATAAGTATATTAGTTTTACATATGTAGGATAATTAGGTATGTAGGTATAAAGCGCTAAGGTTAAGAGTTGTAACTGTCAGTATGTTATTGCAAAGGAAAATCAATCTTGTTGTTATACTCGTAAGACGGGCAAATGAACTCCAACCGTGGAGTGATAGATCAATTTTTTTGCCGACTTGGTATCTTCTCAATAAGGTTACTCACATTGGTTAACTGGCGTGCTCTGTCCCTTCACTAACGCAGCCACAACACACAATAAAACCACGAAGCGAAACATTTTACTGGACTGCACACTACTTGACTGACTGGATTAATGCTTGCAACAATTTGTTAAGTATATTTATACATGTAGTTTAAAGGTATATTATCGTTATCGTTAATTTTAGGTGTGCAGGTGTTTCCGTAAACAACTTTGATATTAACGTGGTATGTTGTGAATCAACTGATTATCACCAGTAATTTCGAAATCTAAGCGACCGAATCCGTAAGCAATAGTCGATAAGATCGAACTGAAATTGAGACAATTTGTTGTTAATTAGTCACACCAAACACCTGAGTATTGTTATCACCTTATAACTCTTCATTTCTTTGGTATTATCTACTGGCAAACAACTAACACTCATCTTTAAGTCATATACGTGTTTTAATCACTGCAGCTGTGTACTATCTATGTAATAATCACTGAGATAATCTACACCTGCTTATGGTCACTGTAATGGTATATTGCACGTGCATTTTCATTACATTAGGCTTATTATGAAAATAGGGATTAGCAGGCTACGAATATCGTAGGCGTTTGATAGTGAACCACTATGCAACGGCATAGAGTTGTTCACTATCAAGTATCTTTTGATGAAACGGTAACCCTTTGTGTAGATAAAATATAACATTTTTTGACGCAACGTCAACAACGTCTTATAAATCGATGACCGGGTGCAAGCACGAAATAGTGTCACGTAGCAACGGTCGTTATTGATTGCTTACTTAGCAGTCACGTTATTGATTGGTTGCGATTGCAGCGACATGTGATAAAATTGAACTAACATCGTAACGCGAATGGCGATATGTCATCAATGTTTTCTTATGACGTTTTCACGTAAAATTGTCGTCCGTAAACCGACTTAACAGACAATTTTTTTTAAAATGAATCCCGCATTTCGGTGTAAAGCTTGCATTTCTGAGGACTTTACAAAATACACTTAAAATTCGTGGGGATAGAAACTTTATACTCTTTACAACATATCGACAAGAATAGATGATCTTGTCTTTCTCTTCTTGCAGGTTGCCACTGAAAATCAGCGCTAGGCATACCGCTTAGCTAAAGCTGAGTTGGTGGCCTTTTTTATAAATTTGTATTCTCAAATGTTTTATTTATACGTTACTCTTGAATTACGTTTTTTCTTTTTTTTAAAAAGACCCAAAGAAAACATGTCGGAAATCCTGTTCCTTGCTCTCATATTTTCGTTAATTAATTGTTTAGTTTTTACACCTTATTTCTTTGATTCCCCAGTCTACGGTCCCCTGCACTTTGAACCCACTCGATGCCTCATCTTGATTTTTTGTTAGCGATTTAGCCTTAACTGTGTACTGGCTTGGCTCAAACTTATTTGAGCCAAGCCAAAGTTCAAAGGATCGAGTGGGTTCTAAGTGCAGGGGACCGTAGAGTGGGGACTCGAGGAAATAAGGTGTAAAAAGTAAACAATTAATATTAAAGGTACACATTACAAAATACTTTAACTTAAACATTACATAATTTGAAAGGTCAGCAGCTCCTTCACCTTCGATTAAGATGCATACGACTTAGGAGGGAGAGAGAAGCAAACATTTCACCCGACATTGCTAGTGTAGAGTAGACCAGGGGGGGGGGGGGGCTACAATAATTTAACTAGCCATATGAATTTGATTCCCCTCCATTGAAGATTTTGTACAGAATTTTGGTAAGGTCTAAGATCTACTTGGACGCAAAAGTCTTGATCGTTGTATTTTTTAATTGAATTATTACGAATTTACATAACGGTTTATTACCAATTTACGTCTCAATATAACTAAGTATACCCATTCCTCAAACAAAATAAATATTTTGTACAGCAGCTCCAGCCGCGTGAATGCCACTTTTCGTATTGATTAATAAAAATTGAAACACATAAACATCCAAACTTTCTTTTTCTTCCAATGGCAAAACGGAACCATTATCGGCTTACGGTCCGCAGCTTAGCCCAGAGACTGTTAGTGCTAGAAGGTTGTAATTTTGCATGGATACACATATTAAAAGAAAACCCACTTCTTAAGCCCGCCACATTATTCGGATGGGTGTGGGGGGTGGGGGGGATTACGGAACCCTACATTGTGCGTGGTCCGACATGCACTTGCCCGGTTTTTAATAAGTAGATTTAAGAATGTATGTTTAAAAAAAAACCTAGGTATCAAAGGTCAAATCACAGTAGGAATCAGTCGCGCTCGTACTTTGACAACTGTCAGTTAACATTGCCATACATAAATCACCAATTAAAAAAAAATATTTCATGAGATTTTGCTACACCTATACGAATCTCTCATGAATGTAGGTATATCGTATCTACCCTAAAATCTCAAATCAAAGAACCTAAACCTTTATAATTGAATTCAAAAAGTTCTATATTTTCCGGACCCTTAAAATGAAATGTAGTCCACAATCAACAGAGCCGACATGTTGGCGACACTTGTAAACCAATTATTAAGTTGGAAAGCCTCCCCTGACACTGGGTTGCCAGTGTAAATTAACACACTCCACATATTTCTGTGTCACTGTATTTATTTTAACCCGATTTAAAACTTTGTTTAATCTCTTTTTTCGTACCCTTTTTATATTCGTTTCTCGTTTCGGACAGTCCATGTTAATTGTACGTCGACGACATGTATGTGCCTACAAAATGTAATATTGCGTAGGTAACCCTAGTATATGACCTAGATCATTGTATTATTTTGGCAAATTTACACATTATCTATTGTTTTATATGTAATTATATTATTCAGATACATCAGCTATATAAATATAAAGATAAAGTAGTAGCTAGTGCTACAAGGCTGTAATTTTGCATGGAATCAGTGATATACATACTACTGATGCCGACAAAGTGAAAGAACATTTTTCGATTTGGGATCCCTTCATAAAATATTAGGCTGTAAAGTGAAAATTTTGCTAAATGGATGATGCTGGGTTATTAAAAAAAAAATCAAGGTAGTAAGTAGTATATATATTGTGAAATTAAAAGGAAAACTATCACAGCTAAGTAGGCTTTACAACTTAACGAGTAACAGCAAATCAATCAAAGTAACAAAATTTTTGTACACATTCCATTGAAAAATACATATATAACGTTGTAACTTAAGCCATTTTTTACATTGTGTTTGGCCCGACGTGGAGTTGCCCGGTTTTTAATAAAGTAGATTTAAGAATGTATGTTTAAAAAAAAACCTAGGTATCAAAGGTCAAAATCACAGTAGGAATCAGTCGCACTCGTACTTTGACATCTGTTAGTTAACATTGCCATATATAAATAACCAATTTAAAAAAATTAAGGTTTTTCACTATGTTTCTGTGCCGCGCCGCTCCCCTGCAGTGCTGCTGTAGTGCATTTACGTTCCATAAGGGCCCATAATGGAACGTAATCGTCATCACTGCCGATGCATCCATCAATCCAAATGGCGTGAACGTTTGTCAAAAACGTATCGTGAATGGACGTCGTTCGGTTTCGAAATTCCAAACTGGGGTTTGTCGTTTGGAAGGCGTCCGTAATGTCAGTAAGTGGGTAAATCAAGTGGCTTGTAGTAATTGTGTCTATGGTTTATCCTTTCGTTTCGCTTAGAAAGAAACCCACCTTCTCTTTCTAAGCATACCTAGTGTCAAACCATGGTAATTATAGTAACGAAAGAGAAAGACGCTCTCGAAAAATGACAAATTTGTTCTCTTTACTTCTTCTGAAACAAATTTATAGAGTTGGCTAAAGTCTTTAGTTATAACCTACTTGCGTACATCCAAATGGAAGACGTCCAAATGGAAGTATAGTCAACTAGCTGTGCCCCATAGTGTTTCCCGCGGTTTAGTAGCCTATGTGTTAATCCAGGGTGTCAGCTAACTCAATACCAAATTTTATTAAAATCGCTCCAGCCGTTTAGACGTGAAGTAGTAACAAACATACACACTCACAAACTTTCGCTTTTATAATATTAGTGTGATTATGCCATGATTTTGCGTACATCTATTCGGAATGCGTTCATTCGGGAATCGTTATTTTTAGGATATAATTATATATCTATTTATTTAGACCGCGCCGCGCAGCGCCTTACCGCTGCAGTGTCGCATAGAGTGGTTTGACCATATTAGTTTTTGTGTGAAAGAGTAACAGAAATCCAATACTTTTGGGTTGCTGAGTTGTCCGCGTGGATATCCGATACCATAAGTCCTAATTATTTTGGTATTTTAATATGTAGGTAAGTATCCTATAGATATTTAACAACACCTAAACAATATATACGGTATATACTCGTATCTATACTAATATTATAAAGCTGAAGAGTTTGTTTGTTTGCTTTGTTTGTTTGTTTTATTTAAACGCGCTAATCTAAGGAACTACTGGTCCAATTTGAAAAAATCTTTTTCGTTGGATAGCCCATTTATGGAGGAAGGCTATAGGCTATATAACATCGCGCTACGGCTAATAGGAGCGGAGCAGCAATGAGAAATGTTTCAAAAACGGGGAAAATTTACGCAGACGAAGTTGCGCGAGACAGCTAGTCTATACTAATATTATAAAGCTCAAGAGTTTGTTTGTTTGAACGCGGTAATTTTAGGAACTACTGATCCGAATTGAAAAATTCTTTTACTGTTGGATAGCCCATTTATCTAGGAAGGCTATAGGCTATATGACATCACGCTACGACTAATAGGAGCGGAGCGGAGCAGCAATGAGAAATGTTGCAAAAACGGGGAAAATATCCGCAGACGTAGTTGCGCGGGACAGCTACATAATAAATTGGGTATTATGCGTTTCAAATGAGTTGATAACTGTCATGATGATATTTTGTTTCGCAATACGACTGCCAACTTCATTGTGTAACGTAAGGTCAGCAATAAAATGATTCGTCAAAAGGTGTCATTAGTATTACACATAAGTACCTACCTACTCTAATGAACTATTTATAAGTACTGTATTTTACTATTTATTATGTTTTAGGTAAAAAAATATTACGTTTGACTGAAAGGCCACTAAAGGCTAGAATATTCTTATATTTTGCCTATTTACTTTTTTCTGTTTCGTGTTTTCTTTATTATAATATTATTAGTATTCTTTATTTTTCAATAAACACGTATGTATTATCTACTTCCTACATAGTTCAAAGAAAATAAATATTACGTCCGTTCCATACGTCCTTTACTCGACTTGCGAGTTTTTGTTGCTAGCGGTACAATTTTGACAAGTACAGAGTGAAGTTGACGCGATCGCGATTAACTTCTCATTTGAAACGCATAGTGATATTGTTGCATATATTTTCATTAATTTTTATTTAGCTTTGACATTAAATAATTTGACATTGTATTTTGTTTTCTTCACGTCATTATTTTTTGTTGTTCTGCTAGTTTTTGATAATTGTTTTGATTATTATCTTATATTTAGTTTTTAATGTCCTATTTGTATTTGTTGTATTGTATAATTTCAACACAATGTATGTTACATTGTGTTGAAATTATAAAATAATTCTCTGCTATGTAATAAATTGAAATTTATTAGGTGGAAGTGCGAAAATGATGTTAGTTCAGCTTGTCGCCATTTTTACATCACCCTTATGTTATTTTTCTAAGCTATAGACTCCATAATTATCTGCTAAAGTGAAATTCTTTTATCATTTTTTCACAAAGCACTTTCCTATATATTATGTCAAGTGATAATGCGAGGCTAAGCCTAATCTTTATGATCTATGCGAGGCAAGAGGCCGCCATCGTCTATAGTGCCCGGACGTGTCATAAAGAAACTTGTAGGGTTACACATATTTCCTTCTTTGGTGTATCTTCAAGCGAAGCTGAAGAGTTTATTTGTTTGGTTGAACATTATAATCTCAGGAACTACTGTACCGAATTGAAAAAAAATATTTTAGTCGCGGAAAGCTTATTTATCGAGGAAGGCGTCACGCTACGACCAATAGGAGCGGAGCATCAATGAAAATGTTGCATTATCGGAGAAAATTGACCCAGATGAAGTTGCGCGGGTCATCACTAGTTTTGATATAAAAATGTTTTTAGTGACTTCTGAATCTTTAGACATTGTTCGTATTTTCTTTATGAAATAAAAATCCCGCACTAAGGTATAAGCTCTTTGTCGCGGGGAACTTTATAAACAGACACGGTATTTGCGTACCCAGGGGGTATTTGGGGGTTGAATCCCTCCCGAAATTGCAAAAAGGTATGTATACAAATGTGCAATCGTGTACTTAGGAATTAAATGCAAAAAACGACGCCTACTTAATGCTAAAACCGTGACGCAGCTATTCCTCCCTCGATGCACGCTCTTAATTAAATTACGTCAATTTTTAGATCAAAACCATTCATTCTTTAGTTCATTCATCACTCCCTGTTCATTCAAAACAATTATAATTTTGAAGCTTGGTAGCCCTGTCGACGTAGGCAATGTAATCGAGCACATCAATCATAATTTAGAGTTTCGATACGGCGGCGCGGGTGCCACAAGATATTGATAACAGGATTGTAAGTGCCAGTATTGGGAGCCAACTGGCTTCTAGTACTTGATGTAGTGATATATTTTTATCGTCGCATCTTATGATCTTTTCATGGAAATGAGAAATGCCAAAACTGCGTAAAGATTGGAAATATTCGTAGTATTTCTTTTGGCAAAGATTTATGTAGGTCTTGAGCTCATTTTAAATATTTAGACTTGTAACAAAAAAAAATATTTATTTATTTATTTTATCCCACTTATACTAACAGACAATCCAACCATACAAGTTTTAAGATAAGTACATGACATATTATTTAGTATAAATCAATTAAATTATACAATAATATCAGTTTTTTTTATAACTTTTTAGATACATAGTTACATTTATTCTACTCTAATGGTACTAGAAGTGGCAATAGACTCCAAGTACTGACAAGCTGCAGTCAGGAATCTCGGTTCCGTATAATTAAATATATCTACTGTTTCATTACTCAATAGAAGATTGTTGATGTAAGTGAGAGCAAGGTAAAGTGGACTGGTTGAGAGGGTGATAGTAGAATTAGGTACCGAGAATAGCGGGCGCTGCCTGGGACGGAGTGTCTGCCTGATGGTGAAAATGTGGTTTAGGTTCTGTTAGTTGATCTAAGCCATCTTGGTGTGTAACACCGCAAGATCGGGCCTTCCGTGAAATAGTGGTGCAAACATTAGACATATCTGTGCTTAGATTAAATGGCAATGAAACAAATATCTCACAATGAGGAGAGCGAGGCAGTAACTTTCGAACGATTTGAATGCTGCTATAGGTTGGCGTGACGGTTCGCAACCTATTCGACTTCTTCATTGACTTACTTAAATAAATCTTGACATATTCGCTCCCTGAACGAAGTAAATTTGGTAATACAATAATTGCATTTTTGAAAGTTAGAAAAATTTGAAGTCCAGACCCAGGAATCGATTCCTTCCTGCACGCGAGTTGGGCTCCCGCATGCGCCATCTAGCCGGTAGTTTTTAAGAACTATAAGTCAGATTCTCTTCTTACATGTTTGATCTCAACCAAGTATTTACGCGCCTTACCGTAGAAAATGATCTCTCTGAAGTCACACCGCTTATAGAAAAAGAGTTGCCAGAATTTGACAGACACTGTCGCAAACTTAGACACCACACACTTAGAACATTTTGTATCAGTTTTTTCTTTGAGTTCCCGTTTTAACTTTCTCTGTAACGACAGTGGCAGCAGAAACACTGAAGAAATGGGAATCATATTCTGTTATGGACATCGTAGTTCATAAAAGCACCGTTGGATGTCAGCAAACCATAAAATGCATCGCGGCTAGGGGCAATTTTTTTTTTATTTCGTAAATTTGTAAAAGATTTTTTAATTTGATGTGTGCGATTTGGGGGGGGGGGGGGGGGCGAACCACGCATGACTCTGTGTCTACATGTAGACCGACTTTACGATGTAGGTACATAGACGTGACTGCGACATGGTCATCACAGTACATACCTACCTACCAAATATTTTGATTTATTAAACCAACGTAGGTAAATAATATACCATGTAATCTAAAGGGGAGACTAAGAAGTAAAGAAAGCTTATCTAACTCGTATTAGGTATTTCTTTGAATAGGAGAGAAAACCGCAATCCCCTCTCACTAATCACATAATATTGTGCTGAGAAAATGTTTTTATACTTTCTTCCACTTTTGCCACAAAACTAACTATTGTAGAAATACAAAGACGTATGGTTCTTAAATTTATTACACGTCTATTTCTTAACACTACGAGTATGTATTTACTTTTGACATTAGATGGTGACCCTGTTTTACGTAGATTTGTGAAAAGAATCACTTCGTTCCACGCCCCTTTTCAAGGCTTTTAACATATTTACTATTACAATACGAGAGATGAGATAAGTAGGTAGGTAAGTATATTTCAGAAGACTTAGAAAATGCGCAACTTTTTCAAAATTAACCATAGAGTTCGGAGGCGATAAAAAAATGACTCCTAATTTTTCGTGCAATTTTTTTATTGCTAAAGTTATGTAATTTTATAATCAAATGCAAAATAGATACATATACGTAAGTAATAATTGACAAAACTAAATTCTAATCTACTGAATGAAACCATTCCAAAACGGTGACGGTTGCGGTCTACTGGCTTCGACGTGATGAATGAACCCGTTCCCGAAATAGATGGCGCTACCAGCTTAGCTTTAAAGGCCTAAATGGAAAATACATGTCACCCACACGGCTTTAGCTTCCGTAGGATTAAAAAAAAAAGTAAATCGATTCCAGTTTACAGGACTTTTGTGGGTACAGAGTTGCACTCGTGTTTTTATATGTAGGGTTAAACCGGCTTTTTCGTTTATCTAATCTACAGTGATAATACTGGCTGCTTTTAAAAATACAAAGTGCTTTTTTCAAAATATTATGATGTCCGATGTTTAAAAAAATTAACGAGTTTTATCGTGTACCTATTTATAACTTTTAAACTTACGCGTTGCATTATAAATACAACTAGCTGTCCCGCGCAACTTCGTATGCGTAAATTTTCCCCGTTTTTGCAACATTTCTCGTCGCTGCTCTGCTCCTATTAGTTGTAGCGCGATGTTATATAGCCTATAGCCTTCCTCGATAAATGGGCTATCCAACAAAATAATATTTTTTCAAATCGGATCAGTAGTTCCTGAGATTAGCGCGTTTAAACAAACAAAAAAAAACAAACAAACTCTTCCGCTTTATAATATTAGTATAGATTAGACACGGATCAATCCCGAATCTCGCCCAAGTACCTTATCCTTGCCCTGCCGCCCTGCCGCTCCAGTCAGCTTGTGACCACGGTCGGTATAACCCGGTCGAAACGTCAAGCATTAGGTAAATACTTTACCTAGATTAAACGCGTTTATTGCCGTGTCAAATTATATATTATCGTGTATTTTTTTATTTTCCCTTCTTCTTTTTTACATAACTGTGACCCTGTTAGCTAAGGTTAACTAAGATCCAGAGTTAGCGTTAATGGAATTAACTATAGTTCACAGGTTTACCATCAGTGGATTGTGAACCTATGCACTAATAAGGGAAATAGGTATCCTTAAACTGATGACAATCAAATTAAATATATTAATTGAACATATTTTTTTCAATTAGTAACGTGGTGAGTAGTTTGATGAACAATTTGTATTAATACTAGCTTTCGCCCGCCTAGATGTCGGTTATCGCGATAAAAATCTTATCTATCTTATGTCCTTCCCCGGGACTCAAACTATCTCCATACCAAATTTTATTTAAATCGGTTTAGCTGTTTGAGCGTGAAAGCGTAACAGACATACAGACAGAGTTACCTTCACATTTATAATATTAGTATGGAAGTATGGATTATAAATGCAAAAGTTTGGAAGTATGGATGGATAATTATATGGATGGATGTTTGTCATTCAATCACGCCACAATGGGTGAACGGATCTGAACGAAATTTGGCACAGATGTACCTAATTATGTCCTGAAATAGCACATAGGTTACCTTTTATCCCGGATTTTTTTTTCCGTGGGATAATTTGATTTTACAAAACTTTCACGCGATGTACAAATCTCATCAAACGTTTCACTACGATAACAACGTCATGAACAATAGGCCAATGCCTTTGGTTGTTCTCGTAGTTTAAATATAACTCGTTCCTCTTAAGAAAGCGATGAGCAGCTTAACTTCGTAAAACCAATAAGTATGAAATAAAAACTGCAATTTCTCATTGACAGTGATAAATTACCAGTTGAACGTCTTTCAATACTAAGTAATCAGTTTCATTCAATCGAATGAAACGTAACATACGGGGAATGAAATAGATACCAGTGGTGAATGTGATTGAGTTGAGGATACATGAGGGGTTAGCTGTGACGGACAGGCAGATAAGGAGTGATTCTAAAAGAATTCTCCTTTGATTATTTTAGAGTTGAGGGCAATCTAGCCAATTTCCAACTTTCTGCCATTGAGAGTATTTGTTGTAGGTACACTTTAATGGCACAACGATTTGGTATCGTATTTCATTTTAAATGTGAAGCTGTAAAAATGATGCTAGCTCAGTTTGCCGCCATTTTTACTTCTTTCGATTTATTTATATGGGTCCCTGAAAAGTTGAAAAACTTTGCTTTTTATTTAAAGATACTATTGGTAGGTCTACGTGTTATTAAATGGTCAAACTCGGTAGGAGTAAACCAAAGGAATTGACCATTAGCGCTCGTGTATGTCATTATAGTTGGCTACGATGACTAGAATGACCACTAAAGCCAAATTGGATCAGGTGATTCAACTTAGTAGAATATTGCACCGATCAATAGCGCTCGGTTATGTCATTGTAGTTATAATGAGGAACCAACACTATGTCCAAATGGGGTAATTATAATAAACGAATTGGTAGTATTTTGGAAAAATAAGTTTAATTTTACCCCGAAAATCAATCAGCACTCTAAGAATTCAGAAATAACTGTTTAAATAGCAGTTATTTCTGAATTCATAAAGTGCTTTTGGAATCCACGTAATACCTTTGATATTTTCTTTCGAACATAGCTTCATTTCAAAAGGCTTTCTTGACATGTATTCGCTTTTGACAATCCCCCGTTTAACGTAGCAGTTACTGAGACCCAGAGCCAACGATATTTCACCGTAAACGGTGCTTTTCTTATCCCGAATCTCGCCCAAGTACCGGGAAATTGGTAGCATTATTTGAAATCAGGTAAAAAGGCGACCGACCGATGAATGGGCTTAGAATAAGGTGAGCCGAGGTGAAATATTGATGCAAATGTAGGGGTAGGTAGGTACTACGTGAAGTGATTTTGATGATGTATTTTTAATATTCGTTGGTAGGACTGCGAGTTTGTCATGTTTTAAGTAAGTACCTATAAAATTTTAAGACTCTAGTTTAGTACATATTGGAATTTGTTTTTAGTTGTGTTTTTTAATTTTTTTTTCTACAAAAGGAATCTTTTCTTTTAGATCATTGAGGTATTAATGTATATTATCTCGATGTTTTACATGAGATATTCTCGATCGGTAAATAGGTAAGTAGGTACGACTGGTGACGCAGTGGTAATGTGGAAGGCTGCTGGACAAAAGGTTTTGGGTTTGATTTCCACACGGGACATTTTTTTGTGTCACCTACAAAATACTGTGTTCTTTTAGGTTGCAGTTCTTGAGTTGTTACTGTTTTTTACAGTAGTCCCGACACAGGGCATGTTTCCGCACATGTAAGTAGGTACAGAAGTCAATGTAGAAGTTAATTTTGAAAATAATAAAATACAAGTAAAGCGCAGGCAAAAGTATCAGCCAAAATGGTTGCTAATTAACAAGCATAAGGTTGGAAATACAGTCCGATTTATATGCACAAAACGGATAAATCCGTCAATCGGCAACAGTGGCGGCCATATTGACGCTTGGCAAGTGACAGCCGGCCGCGGTCACGGATGGATGCGTTCACAAATTCACACGCGACTGACAAGTTCTGCCTCGCGAATGAGAGATGTACGTATGAGGCGACAGATACGAACTGGGACGTAATTTACTGAGCATGCATTATTAATCCAATCTATTTGGTGTTTCGACGATACGTATTGTAGGCTTTAAATATAATATGCCATAAGTATACCCAAGATTAGTTTTTGGGAGGAGGGGAGGGAGTTATAACCAGTGTGAAAGAGGGGTGCTTGACTCTAACAAAAACTGACAATAAACCAGTTGGGAGGTATTTGAACCCTCAAATCTTCCTCCCTGGGTGCGCCTATGTTATATGGATATGATCAAGAATGTCAACTGCATTGTCGGCGGCAACCATCAAGACTTCAGCACTTCCATGTTCGGTGAGACACACGGACACTTTATAAGATGCACCGCATAAGAACACCCAAGATCCAATTTCATATTTAATGCCAAATTAAGCCTCTCCCAAGTTTATTTCTACCTATGTTTTTTTGTAGAGGTGCTTTAAACACTAATAAAATAAAGAGCGTGAGTTACTTTTCACAATTCGACGTGAAAGAGGTTACCACCTATTTAACTACTTATGCTGAATGAATTGTTATGGTGGAGTTCATCAAATTTGTCGAATCTTTAGATAAAAAATACTAAGATACTTAATTAAATTCGTCGCCTTCGTCGTGATGTTGCAAAAGGAGACGGCGGAACGCATTAGAGATAGACGGTCTTCACGCCCCGACCGCCGTGCGATACGCCCCGGGCGACGGGTGTCAAGGAATGAAATCCAGCCGCCGAAGGCGCGGGCCTGCGAACGATGAGCAGTGGGTAGCTTGCCATCCAGCTTAGGACCAGGCTCAGGTCGACGGCGCGCCAGTGTTCCATGCACGCCTCAAAGAGGTGTCAGCAAGTGACAGGGCCCCATTGGGCCCGCGCCCACCGAGAGTATGGGATCGTTCGAAACAATTACTTTGCTCCCGGAACACCTGGGCGAAAGGAGGAACTTAGTCAGTGAGAGTCTGACACGCCCTCCCGCTCGTGCCCACAGCGGGAGAAGTCATTTGATGATTTCTCATCTATAAAAAAAAAGATAAAAAATACTTAGATACACAACACACAACTGCACTACAATTCAATTTGTTATTGATTCCCTAAAGGTGCTCTGTAATCTGTAATCAATTCAGTCTGAAAAATTTGTGCCATCGCTGGTCATATTACCTCACGTGGCAAGTGACAGCCGGCCGGCACGAAATGGATGCGTTCGCAAAATTCGAAATGGATGACAAATTTGTACGGGCGAGGACGCGGATGTCCCGCGAATGATGCAGCAATAAAAAGGGGCAGAGATGGATTGGGTAGCTTAATATTTCCTCTTCTTATCTTTAATCTTACTTACTATCATTCATATCGATGAGGTAAACGTAAGCAGATAAGGTGTTCTTGGTTTTTGGAGCAGATTTTGATCTAATTTCAGCGGACCAAATACTTTCTACTCATTGCTGGCTATTGAAGTAGTTTATCTATATTCTATACTATACTATATAGCTGAAGAGTTTGTTTGAACGCGATAATCTCAAGAACAACTGGTCCGAATTGAAAAAATATTTTCTTGTTGGGTAGCCTATTTATCGAGGAAGACTATAGGCTATATAACATCACGCTACGATCAATAGGGGTGGAGCAGCAATGAACGCAGACAAAGTTGCGCTGGTCAGCTATGAATGATAATGATAAGGAAAGGTATCATTAAAAGGAAACACCTAACATACCTAAAAAAGTTTATTCAAGGAGTGTGTCTAGTTTTAAAATAAACGAAAAGGTTATATTGCTTACATACAGTAAAACTCAGACTCGTAAAACTCATATACCCGTCTACTCGGTTAAACTCAGTTTTAGGCTTTAATGTCACCGTACACAGTAAAAGAAATGCCTGAGAAAAAGAGTTAGTACCTACAAAATAATAGATAACTCCTTGTATGTTTAAATTGCGTCCAAGTACGGATCTGTACTTACTGTCACATCCCTATATATACGTCATTGAAATATTGACAGAAACAATAAATTTATATCCAATTACGATTTCCTGTGTTACAGCTGTTTGTAGCTATAAAATAATATGAATTGTTTTTGTAAGAGGGATGGATTTTGCACAAAGCCTTTATAGTATACCTAATGTCCATTGTACTTAAACTTTCTCACCAACAGATAGAGCGTTCGCTCATACTTTTAACTTTTCAACTATAAAGTTAAATTACAAATTATTTTTCCACTTAAGCAGGAAAAAAAATACTACACCTATGATAAGCCATGATTCAACATGTATCTTAGTATGGGTATGAAATTCCGTTCGTAAATTAAAAATAAAGCCGACAAAAGAACAAGGCAATAAAAACCCAAAACCACTGTTTTCGAATTGCCATTGTTTAGGATTTATCAATATCCAGTATTAGTACATTATCAGATAAATTACCTTCCACGAACATACCTATTTACAGATGTGGAATGATGTTCCTGATCAACGTTTCCTAAAAGAACACTGCATAAAGCTCTTAGAGAAATGCGTTTGAAGATTTTAAGGCTCGAAGAAGGTAAGTACTGAATGAAAAATGACAATTCCCTAACCATATAACGGCAGCCGCTTGCAATTTTTGAATTCATTTTTGAGTTCAAAATTCAAACGAACCAATAACAGCAGGTATCAAAACAAGTAACTATAACTGCTTCACATCATGAACAGTCCACTGGTTCGCCATCCAGAGGTATAAAATAACCGCACTCAACAACAAACAAACAATCAAACTAAAGTTAGATTTGCACCGAATTTCCGCAGTTGAAAATAAAATTTCGCAAAATACTCCCGCTCGGAATACACACATTTTTTTCGTTGTTGGACTTTTGTGAAAAAAATAGACGTAGAGAAAGTTGTCCGTTCACGTTTCACCGCCAGAGCCAGACACGAGTAAGTTTGGTACACGAAATATAATCTTTTTTTTTCCAGCGAATAGGAAAGTTAGACATTTCGTGAAGGTAATTCTCGTGTTTTTGAGAAGCTGTTTAGTACATTTTTGGTTATTGATGTAAGTATTCTGTGTGGGATGAACTCTGAAACAAACTTTAACGTATCAGACTTAATGTTAAGGTATGAGTCCTACTGGCAGAATTTGCTGAAATTATGCAGAAATACCGAACCAATTTTAGATTTTCTGCGTGAGTGATTTACTGGGGTGATTAGTAGAATTGCTTGGGGATTCAGAAACGTTGATATCATTGTGTGGCTTATTGCATTCGGAATGTACGAATGTTGTTAGTATAATCCGCAACGGGTCAACGTAGCAATTGAGTATAGTTTTGCCCTGTCCGTCCGTCCGAAGCTGAGCTCAGAAACTGTTAGTGCTAGAAGGCTGTAATTTTGCATGGATACACATATTACTTGCCGAAAGAGAAACAACAAAATTTTAAAAACATTAATTTTCAGAGTCCCCTCTAAAGGTTCATTTCCGTGCATCGCGGCCGATCGCGAGCCGCGAGCGGCTTACGACAAGCGTCTGACGCGCGCGGCCGATGCGACAAAATTCACAGTGCGCGCGCAGCTTACGACAGTCGTCGGCCGCGCGCGTCTGTCGCTTACCTCGGAAACGGCACCATACATTCTTATACTCTGACTATTGTCGCATCGGCCGCGCGCGTCAGTCGTTCGTCGTAAGCCGCGCGCGGCTCGCGATCGGCCGCGATGCACGGAAATGAACCTTAAGTAGGAGGTGATTTTTTTTCCTACCTACACCATCGTGTGGGGTATCATTAGATAGGTCTTTTAAAATCATTTCGGAATTATTAGGACTATTTTTAGATTTAGGAATCCGTTTGGGAAATATAGCTTTAAAGTGCATTTTTTTGTTAGAGTCAAGGCCCCCCGCGTTGGGTATGTGAAAAAAATTTAGTAGTAGTGTATACAATAGTGAAATTAAAAGGAAAACTATCACAGCTAAGTAGGCTTTATAACTTAAAAAGTAACAGCAGACCAAGTGCGAAGTAAAAAATACTCATTTAACGTTGTTAGTAGTATGAAACAATAACAACCGATAAACCCACTTCTAAAGCCGCATAATTCAAGCCGCAAAATTAACCTTATAGCCTAGTGTATTTACGACTAGGCGGACAATGACACCGTTAGCCTACGACAGTACCTACATTTAGTTTTACAACGTAATCTGCACCTATCGTATTTTACAGGTATTAGGGTGGTTTTCCACTAGAGATATGCCATGCAGCTATGCTGCTCTTACTTGTCCCGTACTGTGTTTGTATAGATACATAGCTACACCACTCGCGACCAGCCGCGAAGGGTTAAAATCATTCTAAGGCAACTCGATAATAGCTGGATACGGTTTTCCATACGTATATTAAGTAGAAACCGAAAATAATAGTATTTTAAAGACTCCCTGCCACTGCTCGCGACTATCCATAGCACGCCTCCGCAGCACACATCCAGAGCACGCCTCTTTCCGTATAAAAACATAGCCTATATAGCATGTATATATGTTTTTCAAAATATGTATGTGACATTCATTCATATGACCAATGCATATGATTGGTGGATATCAAACGCTTCAAAAATAATAATATCTTGTAATAATATCTTGGTACAACTCACACAACGTCATCTGATTCCAAACTAAGCAAAGATTGTACTATGGTAACCAGATAACTATATTTCTAAATACAGACATATTATAGATAAATTACACCCAGACACAGAATAAACCATCGTGCTCATCACACAAAGTTTTATCCTGGGTGGGAATCGAATCCACGACCTCTTGCGTAGCAGTAGGACTCACTCCCACCGCGCCACAGATAGTTAAATAGCAAGGTAGCATATCACATCTTTGGTGGAAAAGCACCCTTAAGCTCACTATTGTATGTAGATATTTATACTTACCTATACCCACATTCCGGTTGTAAATTTGTATAAAATGTCGTACATTAAACTAATAAATAATATTCATAGCCCTTACAGAGCCTACACATATTGTCCACTTTTCACTCTCACAAATCACTAAACTAAACTAAAATTCTGACCCAAAGAGCCTTAAATCAAATTACAGTGATTATAAATCACGGAGGTGAACCAAAGGGTCAGCTCGACCCCGGGGACCAATAACGTCGAGAAATGTCCACTGCACACTACTCGAGAATATTTTGGGGATTTTACTGGCGGCCGAGTAAGTAAAATAAGATCAGTTTAGTTACTCAGTCGAAAAATACTTATTGAGTAAAATATTTATAAAAAGAAACTTATTTATTCGTTGAGATAACGCACACTACATAATGTAATATTAGTTCCCTACTGTGCAATTTAACAAATTGTGAAAATGTTTATGTATTGTATTACTTAATGTGATGAGAAATAAATAATAACTGTTGATAAATTTTCGCGATTTATACACATTATGAAAATATATATATTACGGGTCTTAATCGCGTGAATAATTTAAGGTAAAATACCTTGTTTATTTAGACACTGTCTACCCGTGACCACCCGTTTTATTTTACCTTAAATTATTCACGCGATTAAGACCCGTAATATATATATTTTCATTAATGATAATAATAATAATTATTATTATACCTAATAATTATGGTACAGTCCAGTATGTAACAATAGGCAGGTAGATAGGTAACAAAACAAATACACATACATATTTACAGGTTACACTAAGTTACACATAAAGACATGATGCGAGATGCTAATTGTCGAAAAATAATGGTGTTAATTACGTGTGACACTGTGCTGAATATTCAAACGTCGTCGCTCAGTTTTGAGGCATCGATGGGTCGATTAAACTTTGACCGAATTACTAGCAGACTTGCTACTAGTAGGCTACAAAAACGCCGCTTAGCCGGGCAAGCGGATTGGCATTTTTAGGGTTCCAAAATGGCAAAAACGGAACCGTAATAGTTTCGTCATGTCCGTCTGTCTGTCTGTCTGTCAGCAGGCATTTTATTCAAAGACTACTCAATGAATATTTATGAAATTTGGTGAAAAGGTGTCTTGTAGTAGCCGGTACTTAGTTTGATAGCTAAATAATAAAAATAAATATTTTTAGGAAGGACATGTAACAGAAGCAAATTTTTTTTTAGCAAACATCAACATATGGCCTTTTGAGGTTTTTAAAAACCTTTTGGAAATAATTGCTTCGAAAGTTGCATAAATTGTGTAATTTAACCCCCCCTTAACTTTTGAACCGTGGTACCAAAAAATAAAAAATATTAAAAAAAATCACAAAGGTAGCGCATAATAAGTACTTTAAACTAAAATTATTTCAGACTTGATCGGATGTACCGTCATTGAGTTATTGCTCACAATTTCTCATTGCTGCTCCGCTCCTATTAGTCGTAGCGTGATGTTATGTAGCCTTTAGCCTTCCTCGATAAATGGGCTATCTTCAGCAGAAAAAAAAATCAATTCGGATTTTCGGAGATTACCGCGTTCAAAGAAACAAACTCTTTAGCTTTATAATATACCTAAGTTTATTTTATTGGATTGGTCGTTGGTTTAGTTCGATGAAAATCCGTTATTTGTTTTTAGAAGATGCTTAGATTATAAAAGTTGATCATCTTTAAAACAGTTTTGTTGAGTTTTTCTTGGTATGGAGGCAGCTTGAAGGTACATCATAGCCCACTTTAATATCGTTAACTGCCCCTTACATCCTTGACCAATATAGGGTTTTGGTTTGGGACAGCACTTGACTCAGGATTTTGGTATTTGAGGCTTCCTCATTCTGAGGATAAGTTTAAACAAGGAAAAGCATAGATCTCAAACTCAGACATTTTTGGATCCACCGTCGATTCACACGAACGAAGCCGCAGGCAGTGAACGAACAAATCAATACTCATGATATAAAATTCCTTAATATGTAGGTACATATTTACGAAACAAGTAAAGATTATTAACGAATCAGATAGTATCTATGCAATAAATCATATGAATGGCCAATCAACAGGCAGATCACGTTCAGAACACGATCAGAATACGTAATGTCGACATATTTTGAATAACTAAAATATCACAGCAGTTATTCTCAACGGTGCGAAAACAGATATATTAAGGTAGAGTCCGGTTGGTACATGAGCTGATTGAATCAATCAAACTTAGACTTTAATACTTGTACCTATATCTATGTTGTGTAAGTCAGGCGCGGATCCAGGATCAGGATTTGGGGAAGGGGGGGGGGTGCATGTAACACCGGCCAAGTGAGAGTCGTTAACACGACGGGGAAGGGTGCACATTTGTGCTCGTTCTGCTGTAATCTAGGCTCATGCCCGTTGATGCATTTCGATGCGCAGCTCTTTATTTACCATTATAACAGAATTTTGACAGTTCCGCATGGGCTTGCCATGGACACGGAAAAAATGTAAATAAGTATTTTACCAGGATTTTAAGGGATCGATTCTAATTGTTTTTTTTGTAAATAAAAGTACCTACCTAAAGGTCAGTTTCCGTACAACGCGGCCGATCGCGGTCGCGCGCGCCCGCCCGAGGCAACAATAGTCATAGTGCGCGCGCTAGCCTACGTGAGTCGCGCGCGTCTGTCGCAGACCTCGGAAACGGCGCTATATATTAAATGAAATTAGGATGGCACCCAATCGCCTTAATTTTAAATGGAAGGTACGCACTTTGTTCCTTGATGGATCAGCTGAATCATCACAACATTAGTAACATAAATATTTGTCTGTATCTATGTATTTATTTGTGTATGTATGTATGTATGTATGTATTTTTGTAAGTATAGTTATATTCTCTATCTAGCTATTTTTATTTGTGTATTATGTAAGAATAATAGGAAGTTTTTTTAATTTTACAATTAGGTTACTGCACCTACACATTCCATTTCTACATCACCCTAAGGTAGACTGGCAGAGAATGCATCTCTTAGCATTAAGTCCACCTTTGTACAACTTTGTGCATAAAGTTTTAAATAAATAAATAAAATATATTCTCATACTCCGACTATTGTCGCATCATCCGCGCTGGTCAGCCACATGTCGTTAGCGGCGCGGGGCCGCGATCGGCCGCGAAGAAGAAAGAGTTACACGAAACCTTAACCGTACAACAGCTTATAGTTAACTGGAGGGAACGTGAAACTAGCATTGGCCCCAACCTTGGGACGAACCTTATACTAGATCCACACGATGGACGAGTGGCGTACGGACAAGGGTTGTCACCCGTACTTTATTATGAAGTATATTTTATACGTTATTTCCGGTAATGGTATTCTGTATTTCATGGTAAGGATAAAGTACGCGATAATATTATATTTCGCATTAATTTTACTGGGTGTGTTAATAATGTAGGTTCTAGAGGTTTTGCACACTTTTTAACTTAACTGTTAACTGTAAAGACGTTGTGCATCTTATTAGCAGTGATAATTATTTGCTAAAAGTATTAATGCATATGTAAATAAGCAAAATAATAAAATAAAATAAATTGTACTTTATTTAGAAACTTTGTACTTTTTTTTTACTACTAGCTTTGAGCAATTCATCAAAAAAAAGGAGGTAACCCTAGTTGGCACCGACATTGGGGCCAACGTGTGGAGCCGGTGTCAAAAGAGCCTCAGTCATTGAGTCCTTAAATCAGAAATGATACCTGTTTTAATGTGGGTACTAAGCGCCAAAAAAATGCTCAGAAAACTTTGAAACCTAGCTCAATCGACGGAGAAAAATTCGCTGATTCCGAATATGTATATATGTATAACTAAATATCGCAAAAATCAATTCTCATCACTTAGATTAATTAGCATTACAGTCGATATAGTTTTTACAATGGAAGTGGATGCTTCCACTATGTTGTACCCATTGAGGTGAATATATTTAATATTGTTTTGCTTATTGTTATAAATTCCGCCTTTGCAAAGGGTGGTGTGGTGGGAGCTTAGGTTTCAACCCCCCAATCCCCCCTGAGCACGCCTATGATACAAAATGTTCATACTCATTACCAGTGCCCATTCCATTTTCTCGTAAATATGAAACAGAAGCGTCACTCAGCGTCGGGTATAAATTGGACATTGACGAATGTAATGTTGGACACACGTATTGTCCTGGGTATCGAAAACTTTGTCTGTGAATGACTATATTAAGTACCTTCTACATTGTTAGCCGTGTTTGATAGGTAATCCCTAGTGCTTTCATTGAACCTAAACCTAATTTAAAGTCAAAATACCCGCGGTTGTAACAATTGCTTTTATATGGGGGGATGGGGTCTTGGGGTGGATTCACGTACTTGCACGTGGAGAGGGGTCCTGTTGATACCTATTATGAGAACAGAGGTCCGATGTTTTTGATACTTACTTGAATAATGAATTCATTTACGATCTGTTATTTTTAGAGCTATATAATAGTTTGATAGCAAATTAAGTTTAACTAGCTGTCCCGCGCAACTTCGTATGCGTAAATTTTCCCCGTTTTTGCAACATTTCTCGTCGCCGCTCCGCTCCTATTAGTCGTAGCGCGATGTTATATAGTCTATAGCCTTCCTCGATAAATGGGCTATCCAATAAAAAAATAATTATTAAAATCGGTCCAGTACTTTTTGAGTTTATTCGTTACGTACAAAAATACAAATCTTTCCTCTTTATAATATTAGTGTAGATGTGAAGTAAGTTTAAGCAGCCGTAAGAATTGTGCTGTGGCTTAAGAATAGTACCACCCCATCACTACCCACCGGAGGACGGGCGGCAGCATCCTTTGAGTATTTTAAAGCCTGGTATTCTCTCGTTTGCCATAAATTAATTTGCACTAATATTGTTTGCCATAATCGTCCCCGATCATAATATTTACTTGCACTATTATCATTTATACTAATAACGTTTGCCTTAACAACTCAACAGTAATAACTTTTATTTGCCATAAAATGACTTTCCATAGCAACATATATCATAATAATTAGTTTCCATAAGTAACACGTCTTATAATCGACTCTTGACATAATCAAAATTTGATATAATTATGAAAATAATACATAATATTGTTAGGTCGAAATTAATTATCTTTAACACCCAGACTCAGAGCAATCCGACTCGGATAGGTTAGGTTAGAAGACTAAGGCGGGAGCGAAGCGAAGCGGAGCTCCCGCCTTAGTCTTCGTGTTAGGTTTTTTTTTTTAAACCACCCAAAAGTAGGAGCCCCGCGAAGCGGGGCTCCGTCGAGTTTAGTAAGTAGGCGCCATATGAGGTTTAGTTTCAGGTTTAATTGTAAATAAAAAATCTGTGTCGTATAATCATTTATTAATCAACATAATTCAAGTATAGATAAGTAATAAAAAAAAAATTCTGAAAGTAACATTATTTTAAATTTAAGTTGGAGGCCAAAGCTCTCAAAAACTCTTCTTCACTGTAATTATTTTTATTTATTATGATATTGTTTATTCTTTCGTTTTTTTTTGTGTATATTCTAGGTTTCTTTTTTTCTGGTTCTCCATTAAGAATCGACTCAATGTTCATCAATGAAATTTTGGCTTCTTTTATAATTTCTTTGCTGAAATTATAGAAACCATCATTCAACCATTCAATTCAACCATTTAACTGTGAATATGTTAATAGCAAAAAATATATTAACTTACTCATTAACATAAAAATTGCAGGCGCTTATACTATATTATCTTTATTTATATTATGGTAAATAAAAGTTATAGAAAATGGTATTATTGAAAACGAAAATTATAGCAAATACATTTATGGATTTAAATTATTATGACACTTGATCGATTATGACCAATGGAATTAGTGAAAGTCATTTTATGTCATTTCACGATTATGGCAACTGAAGCGTTATTTCTAATGAAATTATGGCAAATACCGGTATAGCATGTGAAATTATGACAAACATTAGTAAACCTTAAAGCCTTACTGCTATCGCCAACCCGCTCGCCAAGCGTGGCGATTATGGCAATTACCCCCAGGATCTAAAATAAGTAGGTTCTACTAGGGACAGTATATAGGTTGATTGGTAAGTTTAAGTGTGACTGATATTTACTCAATAAAAGTCGTGAGGCGTGACACAAGCCTCAATAATCCAATGTTTCCGTAGTGCTGAAGACCGCAGCACATTGAGGCACATCGCGAGAACTGCACTATGCTCAGCAAATGCGTCATCGTGAAACCACGACCAGTTTGACAAGATTGTATGACGATAGAGAGAGAACGATACTTGGGTAAAAAGGCAGGTGTACCTACCATGACATCAGGTTTAATCATCTCCCTACATCTATAGGTACATACCTATTTGGATTATAATATGACCAAGACAGTACCTGTTCTGTCCTACTCGTATCTTAATTATCACCGGTTCCATGGTTATTTATAACTAGCCTACATTTTGCTAAAAAATAATTCCAAAGTTGCCACGTCGATCTGTCAGTCGTGACACTTTATAACTTTGCGAAATTATTTTCGGTATGTTATAACATACAACTGTAAGTAAGTACCTGAAAAACCATGTTCAAATAATTTATTATGAATGTAAGCTAAAAATCTGCTTACACCCCGCATAGCGGCCATTATATTTTGTACAGAGCTATTGTTTTAAATGTTTTGTAAAATATATTCCACTGTTTGCGGCCTTTTGTTGCCTCATTCGTGTGTTAACTATTAAAACGTTGTGGTATTAAACTTTAAACTTTTGTTTACCAGTTTACATAACTAGGAATGTGTTTAGTGTTGCATAAATTGGATTATGAAGGTAAATAGAGGATTTATGTTGGAATATAATATTCGATTGAAACTCTAAACTCTTTGCCAATTGTCATTAAAAAAATAATTAGTTTAGTGTAACTTATTATTTTGGTGTGTTCACTGTCGCTAGTTCAAAAATCTTCGATCGGCAGAGTGGATGTGGTTCTCTTGTAAGGGTTGGTGCAAAGATTAACAAGTTGTCGCCATTCCTCTCTCACTGTGGTCAATCTTGTGCATTTATGAAGTGGACCATTTAGTGCCGCTTTTATTTAGTCGGTGCAACGCATAGGTGTTCTGCCGCGTGACGGTATACCTTCGACTTTTCTTTGCACCACCAGTCGCTCCACAAACTTATCTTCTCTGCGTGAAATGTGCCCAAAGAAAGTGAGAATACGACCTTGCATGATGGAAGAAAGACGTTGTTTGAGGACATTCCGGGAGAATGGAATCGTTGGTACTTAATTGGATCCTCTGTACGAAAAGCAGCATTTTTCTCCAGCAACACATCTCTAAAGCGTCTATTTTCTTTTTCTCACTATCTCGCCATGTTCAATATGTCCATGTCTCAGCACCATGCAGGAATATGGGAAACACGAATGCCCTGACAAGTCGTGTTTTCGTGGCTTTCAGAACAATTAAAATATAGGCAAATGAAATAATACGATTAGTGACGAAGGGGATCTATGCCTTATTTGCCTGTCAGAGAGTGAGTCCGAAATCCTGACAACACACTAACGGCACAAAAGTTCGATTTATGTTGATATTCTCATTCACAGAAAGGCTTCAGGATCATTGAGTCTTCAGGAGACTATTTCCTACAAAAAACTATCAGCCCAAGGTTATGCATTATTAGATTAAATGTATATTTATTCTCCATTTATTCACATAATTTGCATATATTATCTTTACTAATATTAAAAAGCTGAAGAGTGTGTTTGTTTGAACGCAATAATCTCAGGAACTACGAGACCAAATTGAAAATTCTTTTACTGTTGGATATCCCATTTATCGAGGAAGGCTATAGGCTATATGACATTAAGCTACGATCTATAGGAGTGGAGCATCAATGAAAATTGTTGCAAAAACGGGGAAAATTTACGCATACGAAGTTGCGCAGGTCATCTACATAATTTATGGCTTCGGAAAATAATTACTGAAGGATATTGCAAACCTTATCAAAATACGTTGTGTGGTTTAAAAAATAGCAAAGGAACTAACAGACGAAAACAGCGACTTTGCCTTATACTTTAGAGATTTGATTACCATTTATCATATCACAAAAATACACATTACATTGCACAACAACAGAAAAATTCGCACAGGTATCGTACATTAAAATAAAAGCAACCTGCTCCCCACTACATTATACTCATATCTTCGTAAAAGTAGCTATTTACAAAGGACACAACCCTTTGTCGTAGTTAGTTTGAAATATTAAAATACTTCACAAAACGTACGGTAACATTCAACTACAGTTGGAGAAATTGTACGTGAATATTTCTAACAATATTGTGAGCCCGGATGACGTATTTTTATTCGCATTTCAGTTCAACAATGCATTGTCAGTGAAGACGTAGTCGTACTTTTCCGGCACGGTATTATACCGAAGTGTATTTTATTTTCATTGTTAACTTCACCTGAAAAATAAATAAGGCAAAGAGAGAAGAAAACACTATGTTCTTAACTTTAAATATTATTTAAGCTCATACAGGATGATTTGTAATCTACATATACCTACTAATATTATAAAGGTGAAAAGTTTGTTTGTTTGAACTCGGTAATCTCAGGAGCTACTGGTCCGAATTGAATGTTCTGTTGGGTAGCCCATTTATTGAGGAAGGCTATAGGCTATATAACATCACGCTACGACCAATAGGAGCGGAGCAGCAATTAAAAATGTTGCTAAATAGAAGAAATTTTACGCATACCAAATTTCGCGTGTCATATCTCGTACTAGTAAACTCCCTCTAATGATTTCTTTATATTACACCAAATAATTAACTTTTTTAATTTTTGCGTTTAAAAAAAAATACTTTAGCCACCTACTTTTGTCAGGAGTAAAATCGTTGTTTTTTTTCAAGTTTAGGGCCTAAACCTCATAATAAACAACGATTTTACTCTAGTAAAATAGTTTGTAAGTGGTTAAGGTCATAACTCCAAAAACAGTTGGTAGGTGATTATGGATTAATTTATATTATTCAATTTTGGGTTAATTGATATTGCAAAGTTATTTAGTGTAATGTAATGAAGCCACAAGCGGGAGGTTATTAGTATATTATGTACTAGTTGACCCGCGCAACTTCGTCTGCGTAAATTTTCCCCGTTTTTGCAACGTTTCTCATTGCTGCTCCGCTCCTATTGGTCATAATGTGATGTTATGTAGCCTATAGCTTTCCTTAATTAATGGGCTATCCAACAGTGAAAGAATTTTTCAATTCGGATCAGTAGTTCCTGAGATTACCGCGTTCAAACAAACAAACTCTTCAGATTTATAATACACTAGCTGTCCCGCGCAACTTCGTACGCGTAAATTTTCCCCGTTTTTGCAACATTTCTCGTCGCTGCTCCGCTCCTATTAGTCGTAGCGCGATGTTATATAGCCTATAGCCTTCCTCGATAAATGGGCCATCCAACAAAAAAGATTTTTTCAAATCGGACCAGTAGTTCCTGAGATTAGCGCGTTTAAACAAACAAACAAACAAACTCTTCCGCCTATATATATATATATATATATATATATATATATATAGTCAAAATTACCTTTGCAGAGTTTGTAGTTCTATTTAGAGGGCAAAGTTCACTAGTTTTTTCCGTAGCCAATATGGCAAAAACGGAACTCTTATAGTTTCGTCATGTCCATTGTCTGTCTGTCTGTCCGCCGTCCGTATGTTACAGGTATTTTACTCAAAAACTAGGTACTCAATGAATATTGATGAAATTTAATAAAAAGGTAGTCTTGTGGTAGCCGCTACTTACTTTGATAGCTAATTAATAAAAATAAACATTTTAAGGGGGGGGGGGGCACTTCGTTCATCTAACAGAAGCTAAACTTTTAATTGAGTGAATATTTTTGAAAATAATCGCTATAGTTGCATAAATTAATTCCCTTCCCTTTATCTATTAAACCGCGTGATCAAAAAATATGAAAAAAATCACAAATTTAGTGCTTCATAAATACTTTAAATTAAAATTATTTTGGTCGTGATCGGATATATCGTCATTGAGTTATTGGCGAAAAACTCCGTTTCGCAACAAAAGGGCGTAATTGCCATGAACATATGCTCTTCTAGTGACTTTTGAAGGTTGCGGAATCCTATACTGAGCATGGTCCGACATGCTCTTGCCTGGTTGTTATTTCCATTTTAGATATAAGTACATGTATTGTGCCCAAAATGTAATATTAAAATGTGTGGCACTCGGGGATTGCCGCGGTAAAGCTATTATTTTATTAATCTTTCTGACGCTGATAATCACAATTTCTTTTTCTTTTTAGCTCCTTTAAGTTTTTCTTCTCTATAAAACGAAAATAGCTAGGTATAAATAATAAGTATAAATAATTAGGTATAAATAGTGTAATTACACACCAAAAAAAAATATTCGTTCTATTACGTATTCGTCCGATTTCGGAGTAGCTCGTCTCGATCCGTGCGAGCTTCGTACAGTCGTACCATATACATATACGTTAAGCGAACGCTCGGCCGAGCTACATGGTAGGCGGAGTGGGGGGTGTTAGGTTTTATTTTCATTACGGAATTTCTTGATTCGGTCGCCGCGCTCAAAGTCCGCGATAAAAGCTATGCAATAGCTTAAAAAACGTCTACCCAGTTAGTATTTATCAAATTGTTAATTCCAAAAAGTATCATTGCGATATTCAAACTTATTGTATTTGCCTATTCGGTGTAACACACGCCCGCGTTATATCCCGATAAATAGGTCGCATTTATACCAAATGATGGCTGTATATTTTTTGAATGAGCCATGAACATTTGAACAAGGTGTGTGCATTCGTACGAAAACATATTGGCGTACATACAAACAGTATAGGTATAATGATGCCAAAGTAGCTAGGTACTAATCGCTATTAATCACAGATGCACAATCTTAGTAGGTAATGAGGGTTTTCACGAAAATTTACGCCAGTGGCGCTACTATGACAAGAGGTCCTGCGCGCAATTAATCTATACTAATATTATAAAGCGGATGAGTTTGTTTGTTTGTTTAAGCGCGCTAATCTCAGGAACTACTAGTCTGATTTAAAAACATCTTCTTTTGTTGGATAGCTCATTTATCGAGGATGGCTATAGGCTATATAACATCACGCTACGACTAATAGGAGCGGAGCAGCGACGAGAAATGTTGCAAAAACGGGGAAAAATTACGCATACGAAGTTGCGCGGGCCGGCTAGTCCTATAGAATAAAATCAGTTTTCTAATAATAACGAAACTGTAATATCTGTTTTCTATGTATCGCCCAAATAAATAGACAAATAAGTACATCAATTTGGACGTTAGGTTGCCACAAAAACAAACAGCATTTGCACCAAACTTATAAAATCGGTTGGCGTGCTCGCAATATTTCCACCTGAATCAGTTATTTACGTGAAAAAAATCCCAGGATTGTGATCCGCCATCTTCCCGACTGTCCACCTTTATAATAGGATTAAGAAAACCTGGATTAGACCTATGTTCGGTACGCCTATGTCAATTGCAATGGCAGCGAACTTAATTGAACGTTCTTCCAATAACATAATTGGTGACTTAAACTTAGGCTTTATCAATTGGTGTGACTTGATGTCAACTGCAATCACAACTGGTGACAATTATCTGCATCGTCTTAAGTCTAAACTTTTTGATTTTATGTCACTGAATGGTTTGCGTCAACATAATTATGTTACTAACAAAGACAATAAAATATTAGACCTAATATTGTCAAATTTAAACTGTACTGTTAAAGAAACTGATGCTATTAGCAGGACTGACCTGTACCACTCCCCTCTAGAAATTATGTTAGATTTAAAAACCCACTCCTTACCATTATCTAGGTCTCGAAATGATTATAATTTCTATAAGGCTGACTACGATAACATTTTGTCTGTTCTGGAACAAGTGGATTGGTCCAATTGTTTTGAACCGTGTAATGGTGTGGATGAAATGGTCATGGTGTTCTATGATAAAATCAATTTTGTCATCAAAGAATATGTCCCTAAACGTAAAGCCCGTTCAACGTCTTATCCTGTATGGTTCTCAAAGCAACTTATTAGTCTCCTAAAAGAAAAAGAAAAGTTGAGATTAAAAACACGTAAATATAACAATCCGCGAGATAAAATTGAATTCGACATTATTAGAAACAGAAGTGAAAAGCTGATACGTAAATGTCATTCTAATTATATTCAGTCTATTGAGGGTAACCTGAAGAGTAATCCAAAATTGTTTTGGAGCTACATAAAGCATAAAAGATCTAATATTGGCATTCCTGCAACAATGCATATAAACCAACAGCGCACATCGTCAAATGGTTCTGACATTGCCAATCTTTTTGCTACCCACTTTAGTTCTATTTACATAAGTTCCTCAAACACAGCCCCCACAGTATCTTCCTCTTGCTATGGATCATCAACTTCCAAATTTGGATCCTTTTCTACTCTGCTGATCACTCAAATGGAAATTTTATCGTTTTTAAAACGTTTGGATCCTAGTAAAAGTGCTGGACCTGATGGGATACCACCTATTTTTATCAAAAGATGTGCCACAGCTCTCTCATGTCCCTTAATGGAAATATACAACAAATCTCTTATAAGTGGACACTTTCCTAGGCAATGGAAATCGGCACGTGTAGTTCCAGTATTTAAGAAAGGAGATAAAAGCGACGAAAGAAATTACAGACCTATTTCAATATTGTCATGTTTCTCTAAAGTTTTCGAGTCTATTGTCTGTCCAATACTAACGAAATTAACTAAGTCTCAAATTAACATGGTACAGCACGGTTTTCAGACCAATAAGTCGGTGGAGTCAAACCTTATTTCCTACATTACTCCCATAATAGACAGCGTAGACAAAGGTCACCAGATTGACTCAGTTTATACAGATTTTGCGAGTGCGTTTGACCGAGTAGACCACCGAATTCTGATTGATAAGCTGCGGGTACAGTATGGTATCAATGGGTCAGTGTTGGATTGGTTTGGATCTTACCTTGCTGATCGCGAATATATTGTGGCTGTTGGGGGACATGAATCTAAGAGTTACCTTGCCAAATCAGGTGTTCCTCAGGGTTCCCATCTAGGTCCAATACTGTTCCTACTCTTTATAAATGATATCGTAAAAGAAGTGTGGTATAGTAATTGTTCGCTCTTCGCTGACGACATGAAAATATCAAGGCGGGTAGATTCGGAGTCTGACATTGAACTGATGCAGGCTGACCTCGACCGTATTCATGATTGGTGCGTTAGAAATAATATGCTGTTGAATGCTGCAAAATGCAAACATATTCGCTTCACTAGAAAAAAAATATATATACACACTCAATTTCACGTTAACGGGATCGTCATTGATATTACGGGGAAGGTGCGGGACTTGGGAGTGATCTTGGACTCTGAACTTAGCTTTATACCTCACTATGACGATATAGTAAAAAGAGCTGCTAAAATGTTGGGTTTCATCTTGCGTAACACCAAATCTTTTAAGTCGGTTACATCTAAAATAGTATTGTATAATGCACTAGTACGAAGCATTCTTGAATTTGGTAGCGTTATTTGGAACCCTCTATATGCTGTTCACACACAACGCATTGAATCCATCCAACGATCGTTCTCCAGGCATTTGGCATACATCAGTCCTAGTATCAGCGCTAGAAGCTCTTACAGTGATAGGCTATCACATTTCAAATTTAAAACTCTTCAGCAAAGGCGCAGAATGTTGGATCTGCTCTTTTTGTTTAAAATATTAAAGGGCTCTTCTCAATGTGAGGATCTTCTGAGTCAAATAGGTATAATTGTCCCAAAAATAAACTCTAGACGAAAATTACAATCGTTCTTTATGGTTCCCAGATACAAAACAAACCTAGGATCTCGTTCTCCCTTGGTCAGACTAACGTCTACTTATAACGAATTCTGGCGAATGTTAAACCTGGACATATTTCATGACCATTTCACATTCTTCCGGTCCAAGATAGTTAATCATTGTGGATAACTGGTATTTGAATCATAATTAATTAATTAATTAATAGTTATTTGGTATAAAAAATGTTAAATGTTAATGTCAAATGTTAATAAAATGTTAATTTTGTTCTAATTTTGTTCTAATTTTGTTTTATTATTAATTTGATTATGATACTATTTCATGGTGTTCCTATTAGATATTAAGTGTAATTATTCAAATTTTATATTCTGTATTTTATGTTGTTTATCTGTTTTAATGTAAATGTTGTACATGCCTGTAATTGGCATAAGCACATGACTGTTGCCTCATATCGTGTTTATAAATGTATGTGTTTATTCGGTTCTCTATTTTTATTCCTACGATTTTATGTCATAATTTAACATTGCATAATGTTTATACTCCTAATATTAGTTACGCATAATTCTCATGCGTCATAACTTTTTTAATCATAATTTTTTAATCCTAATCACTATAAGCATAATATTTAAAACGCATACTATGCCAAAGCATAACTTTATTTACGCATAACCATAACTATTATAAGCATACAAACTATATGCCGAAAAATTAACTACAAAAGTTTTAATAACAATATTACACTATTTTATACATTGCTATCGTCAAACATGTAGGCGCATAAAATTGTACTATCTTCGACGGAGCCCCGCTTCGCGGGGCTCCTACTTTTGGGTGGTTTAAAAAAAAAAACCTAACACGAAGACTAAGGCGGGAGCTCCGCTTCGCTTCGCTCCCGCCTTAGTCTTCTAACCTAACCTATCCGAGTCGGATTGCTCTGAGTCGGGGTGTTAAAGATAATTAATTTCGACCTAACAATATTATGTATTATTTTCATAATTATATCAAATTTTGATTATGTCAAGAGTCGATTATGAGACGTGTTACTTATGGAAACTAATTATTATGCTTTACAACTTTATGCATATCAAAGTTATGAATAAATATAATAGGATATATAATATTTATGCTTAATAACACAGTATGCTAAAAACCAGTTATGGCACACTATTTTTATGACAAAGAAAATTATGCCTAATTTATTATGACAATTTTAAATAGGACAAAAATCATTATGAGTAAAAAAGGTATCCCGTTTATTCTGTTGGCATGTCTTATAAATAAATAAATAAATAAATAAAAACATTTTGCGTAGATTGTTATTATTTTGTCCAAACAGGTTATTTCTAGATGGATAAGTATAAGAGAGTACCTTTTTATAGGTGTCCAAATAAACAAACAATTCAGTTTTTTCAGTGGCAATGACAGGTATAGACAATAGGCCGCAATATCAGCTATTATTTCGTGAAATAGTGATGCGTATTACATTTATTATGTTTTGGTTGCAGGGCACTGTAGCAAAGGTTAGATCTTGGCAAACTAAAGATTTGAGGCCCTGTTGCTGTTGTGGCCAAGTGTCGTGTAAACTTCCGATTTGCTCGTCTTGTTAGCAGAAGAGAAAAAGTAGGTAAGGTTGGGCCAAAATCTCACAGATTTATATCTCACATCTATACTACTATTATAAAGCTAAAGAGTTTGTTTGTTTGAACGCGGTAATCTCAGGAACTACTGGTCCGAATTGGAAAATTATTTCACTGTTGGATAGCCCATTTGTCGAGAAAGGCTATAGGCATAAAACATCACGCTACTACCAATAGGAGTGGAGCAGCAATGAGAAATGTTGCAAAAACGGGGAAAATTTACGCAGACGAAGTTGCGCGGGACAGCCAGTGTAATTATATAATGGTAAGCATTGCCGTATGGTATTGGCTTAAGAATATTACAACCCCATCTCTTCATGTGGGTGTCGTCAAGGGACACCAGAGGACGTTCAGCAGCGTTCTCTGTGTACTTTGCCTTAGTGCGATCACCAACCCGCTCGCCAAGCGTGGCGATTATGGCAATTAACCCCAGATCTATATTTAGTAGGTTATACTGGGGAGACCCATGCCTAGCAGTGGTACATCATATGGGTTGATATTTTTAATATTTTTTTTTAATATCTTGGGACAACTCACACAACGTTATCTGATCCCAAACTAAGCAGAGCTTGTTCTATGGAAACCAGACAACTGATAAACATACTTATATATTTCTAAATACATACATAATTATAGATAAATAACACCCAGACACAGAATAAACCATCGTGCTCATCACACAAAGTTTTATCCGGGGTGGGGATCGAACCCACGACCTCTTGCGTAGCAGTCGGATACACCCCCACCGCGCCACAGAGGCAGTCATATGATGACACATTTAAGTTTTAAAACTATAGGTATGCGGTTTGCTGAAAAGAAATCATCAAATTAAAAATCTCGCGGTGAGATTTCGCAGTGTGGGTATAGCCTTAATAGCTCCTACATATTTTCATATAGGTAGGTATACTTATACCTTTATTGTTTGGCGAAATGGCGAGTCCATCTCAGGTTTGTTTGTGACAAGGGTTACTGTACAATTAAGGTTTTGTTGTAATAATTAATTGCCTCTTCCAAATAAATTGGATTGTATTAATTCTTCGAAATGTGTTTAATTTGGCTGTTAAAGCAAAATGGTCAGTGGGATGATTTAGAAATCTAACATTTACAAAGCGGCGGTAGCCTAATGGCTAAGGCATCGGTCTCGCAATCGTGAGGTTGCGGGTTCGAATCCTACCCATTACACTAACGACGTGAACCCACTCCTATCACAAGCCTTTGAGCTTAGCTGGAAAGGTTAACAAGATTGCTAGTTATGTGGGACTCAATCCCACATTGCTAGTTATCTTTATTAAAAAAAAAAAAACATTATTATCATTAGTAAATTTGATAATTTTAAAAAATCCAAAATCTTTAATGAATGCATTGCTGGATCCAGGATATGTATGGTGTGTGGGGGACCGTGACCTTGCCCCATTCAAGTATGAAAGAACTTAGCCTCACTGAGGCCAAGATATACTGGCTATATGGCTGTACGTAAGGGGACGTTGAAGAAATCTCTATATGCCCTTATCTTGGGGGTAGGGGGGTAAACCCATTCTTACATTTTATTTTTTCAATCAAAATTCAATATTAGAAATCTATTCTTCAATGTTTTCTTTGATTAAAATCTTATTTCACAGTTTTTTTCAATTTTATCTATTTTAAATGCTGACTAGTTGAATCAGGCGTCAGATGCGAAAATCCATATAAAGTAGATTATAAGGGAGGGATACCACCCACCCACCCTGTGAATCACCACGATTGAAGTAGTAAGTAAATGCCCTTAATACAACAATCGAAATAGATTGACAGACCGCACTCAAACAGAGATAGATACCTGCGTGCGATGCCTGCAACAAAGAAAATTAGTGATAGCACTCTCACCAAGTCGAGTTTTAGGCACCTCCGGACTCTTGACTTGTAATATTCGCTATCCGCTTTTTTAAATGCTATAAATATTAATTATAGTTCATTCTACGACTTTTTTGGCTTTTTTACTTGTGTAGGTACAATCGCTAGACCGAGATCGTACGGAAATACCTATATAAATCTGAAAAGCAAGATAGAATATTACATAAAGGTTCATTTCCGTGCGTCGCGGCCGATCGCGAGTCGCGCGCGGCCGAAGAGGGCGGTTTGAGAAATCTTATGTAACGTTACATGGGGCCTAGGGAAGAGGGGGGGGGGTCCTATTTAAGGACATATAGTTTTGACCTTTGTTGTAAGTAGATGCAATATTGTACCCACTAAGGCTGATTTTAGTTTATTTCATGGTTCAACTTTTTTTATACCTAATATAATTTGCGTCAGGCCTTTAACATGGTGTATAGTATATTAGTCGCAGCACCTTACCCCCATATCAAGTTTATAAACATTCAAATATTGAAAAATTGGCAATTTGAAAAGAGTGGCCGCGAGTTTTTATTATTGCCAGGTTCTTTTCTTCGGCTTTACCGATTGTTTGCGAACTTGGCATTACATGTACCTATATGTTGAACCCGACGTATCACAAGTTAAGCAAGGAAAATTTGTAATACCTCGAGTTAACAATTACTATGGACAAAGAACCAGACAGTACCTTACACCTGTAATTTATAATAACATAGATAGTTTAAGGAATAGGATGCCGGATACCACAAGTATCACTAGCCTGAAACCCCTTTTGAAGAACTGCATGCTCCAAAGTGTTACGACATAATTATAAGCGTTAATTATTATAAGTACTAAAGTTCATAAAATTTTAAAGAAGAAATATTATATGTATAGGTATCAATAAGTAGTTAAGATTATATGTAACGTACCGAGCGTCTCTTTCGCCAACAAACTGTGCTAGCGTGTTCTCACTGCCGGCGAGAAACAAAAGAGATGCATTATAGAGCCACAACTGGCTCTATACTGCATCTCTTTTGTTTACACGGACGGGATCTACAAAATACATCTATTGTACGTTTCTTGAGCGATCAATCGCTACTCGCTTCTCGCTCATCGTCGTTGGTAGGACTTGACCTTACCTTAGACACAACATACATACTTGCGAGGACTCAGATACTTTCGTTATCATGTCATCACGTCAGCCAGCATTGGCTTCTTCTTTCTTGGATCCGCTAATGAATTGGTGTATACCTACTCCTATCTGCTTGGAATATACCTACTTTTGATTTAGAAAATACAAATATAAAGCGGCTATAGAAAAAAAATACCATCCACTATTTTCGTCAAGGGTGAATAGCTCGTTTATTTTGTTAATACCTACATATTTTAGTTAGTTAATCCTATATAGCGATCACCTGTAGGGTTCATAGATGAGTCTGTCAAAAAACGACCTGACAATTTATACCACACAAACTTTCAACTCAATCAATATAAGATCTAAACTCCTCATTCGTAGAGTTTAAAATCGTTTGTCAGTTAACTGATCTATAAATAATACCGCTTAGTACTCTGGTTTTCATTATAGGTCTATGTAGTGGCGTAACCCGAAACGTGGCTAAATCACGTCCCCTAAATTGGAACAGGCTTCTACTACGCAATCGGTTTGGTATAACCCTCTCATTGCCACAACTATTTTCATGCATATTGAGGGGAACATTGATTGCAAGCTGCCTCTTTGGCGCGGTGGGACTGTGTCCGACTGCTACGCAAGAGGTCGTGGGTTCGATTCCCACACGGGACACCACTTTGTGTGATCCACAAATTGTAGTTCCGGGTCTGGGTGTACTTTGTGTTCGTGACTTCTATGTTTGTAAAATCCCCTGTGACACAGGGCGTGTACACTACTGCGGGAGTCGTCTTTTAAAAAATAAAAGTACCTGGATGACCGAGATTTGCTCGGTATTTTCTGGGTTCCGTAGCCAAAATGGTAAAAACGGAACGCTTAAAGTCTAATAGTCTGTTTGTCCGTCCGTATGTCACAGGCATTTTACTCAAAGACTACACAATGAATATAAAGGTGTCTTGTAGTAGCCGCTGCCTAGTTTGATAGCTAAGTAATAAAAATAAATATTTTTAGGCATTCCATACATTTAACAAAAGCTGAAAAAAAAAACAGCAAAAATCACCGTGTGGCATCATTCGACAGGCCTTTAAAAAACATGTAGGGTTTCAAATAAACTTTTTTGATTGAGTGAATATAATTGGAAATAATTGGCCCGAAAGATACATAAATTGTGTCCCCTCTATCAATAATAAACATTAATATCTTTTGAAATAAAAATTCTGTTATTTTTTGGTCACTGTTAATTTTTATAGGCATTTTTTGCCAATCACTTTATTAAAAAATGCAATAATTGTATTAAAAATACTTTAAACTAAAGTAATTATTTTCGACATTATCGAATACGATGAATACAAGAAAAGGGCGTAAGTGCCATGAACATAACGCTCTTCTGCTGGTGCAAATATTCAAAACGGATTTTTTACGTCAACGGCTGCGGAATCCTACACTAAGCATGGTTCGACATGCTCTAGTGCCTTTTTTTGTAAATCGTGTATTTTGGAAATTATATTTAGACACACATTACATACTTATGAGATATGAATAATATTTTTCGATCTTACCGACATAATAATAAAAAAATTTGAAATAACAAATCACAAATCAAAATTTAATGTTTTTAAAAGACTTGACGAATGATGTGCAACACGTTGATGTTTGTTCAACAAAAAGATGTTTCAGCTTCTGTTATATGTATGGATTGCACCCCTTAATAATATTTATTTTTATTATTTAGTTATCAAACTAAGTAGCGGCTATTACAAGACACCATTTCACCAAATTCACTAATATTCATTGTGTAGTTTTTGAGTGAAATGCCTGTGACATACGGACAGACAGACAGACAGACCGACAGACGGACATGACGAAACTATAAGGGTTCCGTTTTTGCCATTTTGGCTACGGAACCCTAAAAAGGGAAAAAAATATTCATCTGGACTCAACCCGGGGTCTTCTGGTTTCGAGACCGCCCGATGTGCCATGAACATACGCTCTTCTGCTGGTGCAATTATTCAAATCGGATTTTTTCGTACGGCAACGGTTGCGGAACCCTACACTGGTCTTTTTTTGGGAAATTATATTTAGATTATAAAATGACATACTGATGAAATTTTAATAGTATTTTTCGATCTTACCGACATAATAATAAAAAAAATATGAAATAATAAAGCACAAATCAAAGAACAAAAACCAAAAATTTAAATAAAAAAGGAAAAAAATATATATAATAAAAAAGGAAAAAACGTCTATTTCATTCGGATTCGAACCGAGGTTATCTGCTTCGTGGATCGCCCGTTTCCCACCTAAGCTATTAAAACAAATGAAATCGCGGCGAAATTTACCTTCGTATTCTAATGATATTGTAGCAGTATTTCAATGCCTGAAAATCCAGATAGAACGACGTTTTTTAAAAATGAAACCTAGCTAGACCGATTTATCGCCCCCGAAACCCCCTGCATACAAAATTTTGAAAAAATCGCTGGAGCCTATATATATATACAAGAATTGCTCGTTTAAATATATAAGATAAAAAAAAAGTATGACAGTGGGCAAGCATCTAACCGACTTCAATTATTGTTTATTAAGGAGTTTTGTTGTCTATCTCCGAACGTCATCATCAGATGTTTAAGAAATTTTTATGGGACCACTTCGTAATAAACTAAACAAATAAAAAAACAATTTTGAAAATCCACACAAAATATATATATGACAGAGTTTTGCCCGAACATACATTAAAAATAAACGGACAAGTGCGAGTCGGGCTCGGCCATCGAAGGTTCCGTACAAATTTGTAGACTACATACTATAAATAGTTCAGGAGCTTTTTAAAGACTGTGTTTAGTTATAAATGTATAGTTTTCAGACTTTTCCCTATACTTGTAGTATAAGACGATATTACTTGCCAAATTTCATTTATTCATCATTTATTTCCTTGTAGAAATATACGTTTTTTTGCGACACAAACGACCAACTTATAAGGTTGTTTTTTTCACAGCTTAAAGGGACTGGAGATCTGAGTATATTTTAATTTCAATTCGATGCAAAGGCGAAAGACGCGTTCCCGTGATAAAGGTAAAATAATATCTTGACAGATAGACGGACGGACGGACGGACAGACAACTAAATGATCCTATAAGGGTTCCGTTTTTCCTTTTGAGGTACGTAACCCTAACAAACATTCGAATTGAGAACTTCCTCCTTTTTAAAGTTTTACTTGGTGCCCTTGTGATGGTCTTTATATTTAACTAGCTGACCCGCGCAACTTCGTCTGCGTAAATTTTCCCTTTTTTCTTCCTTTTTTTTTTTACAACATTTTTCATTGCTGCTCCGCTCCTATTAGTCGTAGCGTGATGTTATAACCTATAGCCTTCCTCGATAAATGAGCTATCCAACAATAAAATATTTTTTCAATGCCGCCCAGTAGTTCCTGAGATTATCGCGTTCAAACAAACAAACAAACTCTTAGGGGTATGAAAAATAGATGTTGGCCGATTCTCATAGATAGCTGACCCGCGCAACTTCGTCTGCGTAAATTTTCCCTTTTTTTTTTTACAACATTTTTCATTGCTGCTCCGCTCCTATTGGTCGTAGCGTGATGTTATAACCTATAGCCTTCCTCGATAAATGGGCTATCCAACAATAAAATATTTTTTCAATGCGGCCAAACGCGATAATCTCAGGAACTACTGGTCCGAATTGAAAAAATATTTTAATGTTGGGTAGCCCATTTATCGAGGAAGGCTATATAACATCACGAAACGACTAATAGGAGCGGAGCAGCAATGAAAAAAGTTTAAAAAACGGGATTTTTACGCAGACGAAATTGCACGGGTCAGCTAGTAATATTATAATATTTTTTTCACAGATTTTACCCAAGATATTATCACAATTATTTTATTTCTTTTATACTTATTTTGTTTATGTATGCCAGGTATGTCTGCACCAAAATAATACTTAAGTTTCCTTCTTTAAATAAATAAATAATAAATAATAATATGTTGGGACAACTCACACAACGCTATCTGATCCCAAACTAAGCAGAGCTTGTACTATGGAAACCAGACAACTGATAAACATACTTAAATATTTTCTAAATACATACATATTATAGATAAATAACACCCAGACACAGAATAAACCATCGTGCTCATCACACAAAGTTTTATCCTGGGCTGGGATCGAACCCACGACCTCTTGCGTAGCAGTCGGATACACTCCCACCGCGCCACAGAGGCAGTCAATCTTTGTTTACACACCAAAAGTTTCCGGAGTTATATGCCCCAAAGCACAGAAAATTACCTACTTCACAATTTGAGCCGTAAAAATGTACAACTTGAAATTAACCACACAAAAATAAAGGTATGAATTGCTAAAGGCCGTCGGAATTATGAGTTTTTTTTATATTTATATTTCCTCATCCTTCATTTGGCAGGGTTGCCATGATTTTTAACTTGAAACATATTTTAGACAACATCTTTATTATTTTAATATTTGCATGCTATTGTTAAGTAATATAATGTTTTCATTTCACAAATTTTAAAACCAAATTGATTTAGGCAGTAGCTTGAACGATGCATTTTTAAATTTTATCCTGTGGGAATAAGAAGCAACATTTCAGGCATTTTTCTTCCCATAATTCTAGTAGCTCAACGATAACGTACACTGCTATCTGCGAGTGCAACACATCTTAGAAACCGACCATTACTCGTAGGTAACTACCGTAGCCACTGCATTGGATACGACCGGGTTAGGCCTGTAGTATATATAAGCTGTGCGTGAAAGCGGAGTTAGTAGCAGAAACCTATTACGAATATATCGCATTGCTGGGAACATCAATCGCAATGTTTTCTCAAAATATCCATCAAAAACCGGGCAAGTGCATGTTGGGCCACGCGCAATGTAGGGTTTCGCAGTCCTCGCCCCCATCCGAATAATGCGCGTTAAGAAGTAGGTTTTTGTTTCATATTTACAACGTTATACCTACATGGGTTTAAAGAATCTTTATTCTCATAAAAACCGTACAGTTCACTTTTTACAGTACACTTTTATTTTTTTTATTACTTTTCAGTCTCACTTATAATATTGTTATTTAAAATCACAAATGTTAAATTTATCTCAATCGAAATGATTAATATTACGAGATTACCCACAGACGTAACTAATGAATCTGAAAAACTGTATGATTGACACAAATAAATAAATACATATAAATTGTGGGCCTCGCGCCTTTAATACAAGTTATTTTAAATAACTTAGCAAAGGTGCTAGGTACCATTTAAAACGTCATGTCTATGTACCTACCCATTATAAATATAACAATGTATGTAATTTAGTGTGAATAAGTTTGTGAAATTAAATTAAATTATTTACTTATCACACTAATATTATAAAGGCGAAAGTTTGTGAGTATGTGAGTGTGTATATTTGTTACTTCTTCACGTTTAAACGGCTGGAGCGATTTTAATAAAATTTGGTATGGAGTTAGCAGATACCCTGGATTAACACATAGGCTAATAAACCGCGGGTAACAACAAAAAAAACTCACATCCACACTTTACATATTGGAAGAACCCTCAAAAACCCTGTTTTTTAAGATTTTATTCTTTCACTTCGTTGGCATAAGTAATATATTTATTCATTCAAAATTACAGCCTTCTAGCACTAAGCTGAGCTACGGGCGGACGGACATGGCAAAACTATAAGGGTTCCATTTTGTCATTTTGGCTACGGAACGGCTGCTGAATAAAGTAACACAAAATCAAAAGTACACTGAAAGTAAATGTAGCCACATTTACTTTCAGTGAAATTAGAGTAGAATTTGCATGGAGTCGTTTCAATTCTGTTAATGAATTAAAACGACTCCAGAGTTTGAGAACTTGCATTGAACTGCAGCCAAACACGCCAGCACAGTTACATCTATTTAGAAGATGAGTTTTTAGGCAACGGTAGCTAACCTAGCTTCAATGGACAGCCTGCCTTATTCTAGCTATCACGAACTAGTTCTAAGCTCTCGTCTTAACGAATGATATAGAGTGCTCTTTGGGGACACTGTGTTTCACTGAATTTTTCAGCTTCACCTAAATTTGCATACTACGAGTGAGTACGTTGTTATCTCTTCGTAAAAAGATTTTGGCATACTTAAAAACTCAATGTTGTGTATCTAGGACAAATAATAATAAAAATAATAAAAATTATTTATTCACATATGAAGAAAAAAACTACTTTTTGGCATTACAAGTCGATTCTACATGTATGTACATGTAATGCCTGTTCGCAAACAATAGGTAAAGCCTGAGAAAAAAACCAGGCAATAAAAACTCGCGGCCACTCTTTTCGAATTGCCAATGTTTACAATGTTTCTTTGTTAACTATATATGTATGTAGGTATGGTGCTATGGCACTCATATATTAAACACCATATTAGAGGACTGATGCAAAAACAAGATATAAACGGTCGGGTAATAATATTAAACGAAGAATATATGAGATTGAATAAATACACCAAATGGCTCAATCAATCCACTATTTTTAAACTAGCCATTAGCACGTGTCTGAGTTTTTGTAGTAAGACATATTTATTTATGTCTTACATAATACCTATTTATTTAAATCGTAATGTATGCATAATTGCCGTTTTGGTCCAAAATCAAAGATAGATAAGGTCTTCGACTTCTTGCCAATGAGAAAGTTAATAATAATAATGTCTTGGGACAACTCACACAACGCTATCTGATCCCAAACTAAGCAGACCTTGTACTATGGAAACCAGACAACTGATAAACATACTTATATATTTCTAAATACATACATATTATAGATAAATAATACCCAGACACAGAATAAACCATCGTGCTCATCACACAAAGTTTTATCCTGGGTGGGGATCGAATCCACGCGTTGGATGGCTTGATTTAAAATTCAATTAAAATAATAATTACATTCTAAACTACTACTGTTATCTCTCATATAAACGTATTTTAACCCTTAAAAGTAGACTTGGTCGACCACATCTATACATATAATCTAAATACCTTATTTGATTCTTTTTCATCATTAAAAACCAACGAAACTGTTGAAACGTTCCACAGCGCAAGATAAGTCTATTACTTTCCGCATAGAACTCCATATTGGGGGCTACAAGTGGCTTAGAATGAAGGCAGCAAAAAATATGACAGGAGTGCATATGAACTTACGTTAGTGGTAAGCCAATCTAGATCTTAGTACTTTTGTTATAAGAGCTACTGGTGTATTGGGGGCTTTGTAGAGCCACTGGAAGTGCTTCAATGAACTGATATTTTTGTTTGTTTCGGTAGGTTAAAATATAGGGTGAAACAAAAGTAATGAAATGAAACAAAAATGAGTTCTGTTTCCACAAACTTGTCAAGCCCTTTTGAGAATATTTCATTATTGATGAAGAAATAGAGATTCGCGAGTAACGATTCGAAATGCTGTAAAACAATCACAATTGTCATCAACTTAGGAGTAATTCCTGAACGGCCAGTTTAAGTCTGGCGCCATTCCTGGATGGCCAGTTCAAATCTCCAAAACGGGAGATCATTCGGCTTGAAAATGGGTGCTCCTATGTGAGAGGTTGCTCCGTTTTATTGGCTATTGTATAAAATTGTACATCATCAACTAAACATTTCATGAAAAGAAGTATTTTTTTATATATCGAAGTAGGTATCTATTATTACGCCTATCTTTCTTTGCTGATGACGTCACGTTATTGATTGGTTGCTAAGCAGTCACGTAGCAAAGGTTACTTTAATGATTGGTTGCTAAGCAGTCACGTAGCAACGGTCGCGTTATTGACTGGTCGTAAAGCAACGCGAATGGCGATTCCGCCTGCTAATAGGGTGAAGTATTGTGGCCGTAGGCCGTTTATTACAATGCCATCAATGATTTGGCGATTGCAGCGACATGCGATACAATTGGAAATGAAAAAAACTGTCACAGGCATGCTTGTTTATTATAATGTCATTCATCAATGTTTTCTTATGACGTTATCACGTAAAATTATCGTCCGTAAACCGACTTTACAGACAACCATTTTTACTTTCTTACTTTAAATGTGTGCATTTTTCCATGTGCTCCCTGCTGCAAGTCACACCTATTTCTTACCTGCACACTTTTTTGTAATGTAGAGTATTAGACTAATAAAACAACTTTTTGTAGCATACAGTATTAGCACTGAGGTCGAAGTGTGTTGAAGTCAAATTCCTTTACATTTTAAAAGTGTCTCTTCCATTTACTCCTTACATCCACAATATGCCTTTGTAGGGCTGTCCAGCAGTTTTCATTTGACTTTTTACTCGAGCAGAGTTCTATTAGACCGGGCCCCGGAGCCCAGAGCTCAGTGGGGCCCCGTTAACCGTTAAATGAAATTGCACACCAATGAATATATTTGAGATCTTTAACTGGTAATAGACTTTTTCAGGTTAGTAACTGATAAGGTGTCTGTATATTGTAAACACTTATTAAAACTTTATTATGAGGTACTTAGGTCTTTTTGTGTAACACGATGGCTTAATCGGCCTATGGATGTAATTTATCTATGCCTATTAAGTATGTATTAAGAATTGTTTAAGTATGGTTATCAGTTGTCTGGTTGACACAGTACAGGCTCTACCTAGTTTGGGATCAGATGACGCTGTGTGAGTGGTCCCAAGATGTTAATATAGTTGCAATAAAACTTTTGGATTTTATAATACCACATGTAGCAAGGAGTATGTTGCTATTATATGCTGCTACAACTTTGATCAGCTTGACCTCCAGTATATTATCCACGCCATACATTAGGGAGCTCAAGTTAAATGTCTGCGAGATAACCGGCATCCACGAATGGCTTAAAGCTTTTTTTAAAAACTGGGCATGCACAATTTAGGGTTCCGTCGCCCAACACAATAATGCGGTATAAGAAGTGGGCTTTCTGTTGTTTTTGTTTTATACTACTAACAAGTTATACTACTCTGTCAAGAAAGTACCAGGAAACGATCAAATTTATTTTATCGCCTTCAAAGTATTCTTTATTTAACATGCCTGACTTTTGATCGACCTTGGGGTAGTTTTTTCGGTTTAGTTGGAACGAACTTTCAGGACTAACCGAGCGGCAACATGTTTCATTGTCAATTGATTATTTAAAATGGAACGGATCAACTCGTGAGTCACCGAAAATTTAGCGGCCATCTCTCTCAAACTTGAATGAGGATTTTCCTTTTCAGTCGCTATTTCCTTCACTTTTGCGATGTTAGCTTCAGTTGAAGTCGTTGATGGCCTACCAGAGCGAGGCAAATCTTTCATTGTAATGGAAGATTTGCAATGTATCTCAACCACTTTTGAACGTATTGTACAACTCATAAGCACCTGTTTTTGGTAAAGTCGATTCACCGTAAGCCTTCTGTAACATTTTCAGGGACTCTGAATACGAAATTCCATTGGCGATAAACTCTTTGTTAGATGTTTTTGTCCTTAGATATGATCTAACTAAAAACAGTACTGTATTTAATCTAAATAACAGATGCAACTCAAACTCCGCGCCAAAATGGAAAACAGTTGAGCAAATCTAACAACAATAAAACAAAAAAAAAAACAATTTAAATCGAACCATACACCCATTCCCGATATTTTTTTGACTGATTGAAATGGTAATAAATGATACGAAAATGTTGTTACTTTTTATTTGGTCCGCTATTACCCGTAAACCTTTAAAGCCTAGATGTAATGGTTTTCCTTTTAATTTCAACATATATACTTCTACCCTGATTTTTTTCAGGGAGGGGGGGGGGGAAGGACACTTCTCGTCTTGACTCTAACTAAAATTTGCAATTTAAGCCTTAATATTTCAAGGGCTTTTTCGATCGAAAAATAGTTTTTTTATTTATCCCCCCCATCTCGGAAAGAGTATTTTTGCGCTTCGATATCTAAGTTCAAAAGCCGTTGTTATCTGCTAGAGGATAAAGTAAATTGAATTTAGAACATCGTGTGCACTAAGTTTGTGGATTCAAACATCATTAAACATATTTACTTCTACCTCCATGGTGCCGAATTTATCATACAACCTTTTTTGATTTGTTAAGAACTCAGATTCTGAACCTTCTTGGTGTTCTTTTTTTTTAATTTGCTTAGCGCGAGCCTTTCCACGTCATATTGTTAAAACCTTAGGTTAAAAATAAGAAACTTGAAAACAAGTGAAAAACCTGAAATGCGATTCTAGCGACGAGGAAGTTTATTTGAGACCAACAGAATTGACTGAAACTGTTAATAATGCGCAAATGAGCTTTCTCTCTCAACAATCACGCGGGAAGTGTTTGATTCAGTACGATATGTTTAACACGTGGCGACTAGCTAAAGGAGCCCAAACTTTCGTTTTGTTGGCATATTTTATTGAATTATCCGAGACAAAGAAATCAAGCACTGGAAGCAACAATAAACATGCAAAAAGACATACATATCGACACCTATCCTAAATTAGTGGCATTTTTAAAAAGACCCTCATCTGGTCATCAACCAAAAACATCGATTTCACAGCATCTGAAATTGAAAAGCTTCTTAACGAAGCACCTGATTCCGTAAATTTGGCGGCAAAAGTAAGTCAGTTGCACATTCAGTATCTACTTATGTATATAAATCAACTACTTAACTTAATCTAATACGTACTTAGTAGATGTTGATACCTAGCCTACCTACTACCATAATTAGGCCTATCAAACTAATGAACTTAATGTCAAAAACATTAAAAACATTCAGACGACTTACTATTAATTAATTTACCAAATACAAAGACAAAAAGAGACCGCTATTTCATCATTCGCAAAGAATACGTAACAATTGTTGAGAAATATCAAGCCTTACGCTTGATTTTTTCTACAATATCTCAACGGAAAGTGTGTCAGACAGTCTATGGGTGCTAATAAAATTGGCAGTATCCCACGAGAAATAGCAACATTTCTTGAACTTCCAGACCCCTGTTGTACACGGGTCATTCGGAAGGAACCACTTCACCTGGCTAACTCGATATGCCGAAAGATCACTCATAAACGGTTATAAAGGCACTAGATGTCTACGATAACATTTAACGTACTTAGCAAGATAGCGACGAATGACGCGTTTTGCGGAAACGGTGCGAAATTTTTGTAAAACCAAATATTGAGTGGTGTTAATTCCATCGAACTGTAGCCACATCTTTGGCCGATTCAGGAGCTGATCTGTCCCTTAAGCGCCTTGGAGGCTGGAAGTCCAATGCGATTGTAGAGGGATACATAGAGGATTCCTGCCACAATAAGTCTAAATATGTAAAGGCATTGTAGGAGCCATTACACAGTCAGATCCTTGGACAGGCCCTTCTACATCAGAAATGAGCCATTACGAAACACCTAACCATCGTCCTCTCTCGCCAACATTTACTCCAAGGGAATCCGATGAATCGGTACAACTATTTTTTTTTTTTTTTTTTCTTAAATTATGATAACTATTAGTAGTAAACAGTACACAAGACACTTAAACCAACATACGTACGTAACAAAATTATTACACTCAACTTTTGTAACGTTACTTTCATTTTTTCTTAATTATACCTAAGTATGATTTGTTATAATTTAATGATTATTCTGTAATATTTACCTATCATAATGTAGCAGTTAAAACCTAAACTGAAATAAAAGTATTTTGTGATTGTAAATGTTTTTTTTGCATTTAGTAATTTCCTCGCTGACGTGGGATGAAAAATTACGTGTTGCACTCGAGAGCAAAGATTTTTCACCGATTCGACCAGATTCTAATTTTTAAATCACTCGTGATTCAATTTTAGAATTCTTCGCTTGCTCGGTCATCAAAATTGAGCACGCGGTTAAAAAGTACTAGAGTTGCTTTTTAACCGCGTGTAATAATGGGTTGTAATAGTTATTTGTAATACAAGATTTGTAATAGAAGATGGCGTAGGTGAGATCACGTCCCCACTTAACTTGGGAGAGGAAGTTAACCTAAAAAAAATATTTCAAGATTTTATGTTACCACTTTGTCGGGTAAAATGTACATCCATGTAAAATTACAACTTTTTAGTCCTACAGTTTCTAAGTTAAGCTGTGGACGGACGAACATGGTGAAATTATAAGGTTTGTTTTGCCATTTTGGCTACGGAACCCTTGTTCGGAAGGAGTTCGAGTAAGTATACCTAACCCTTACGCGGTGAATATGCACTTTGATCGAGCACGCGTTGTATGAAGGTTAATTTTTGTACTTTCGCTATTATGTGCCGGCTACCCACAAATTCATTTTCGCTAAGGGATACTACACACTTAAGCGAATAGGCATGTTCGGTTTAGTAACGTGCCGACTTGAACTACTACCTACATATGTCACAATACGTTCACTCACATATTCCACATATATTCGGTTGTACCACCCGGCCTGTGCCGAATGTGGCATCACTGCACACATGATAATGGGAAAAGGCATATTATGACAGACATTATTTCCAATGACCATTCAAAATCATTGGTAAAAATAGGAATTAAAATAAACTTTACACCCAAAATTCAAACAATTTAATGATTGAAATTTTGAACAAATTAATAAACAATGGTCGTGCCGATACGAATTTATAAATTAATAATAGAAATTAAACAATTTAAGCCCGATTCGTGATCTGTGCTGTGTTAATTAGCATACATTGAACAAATGCACAACAAATTATTTCAAAACCAAAAACATTTTGACATGTAATTTCGATACGGTAACTATTATTAAAATACATTATAATAGTATAACAATATTGGAGTAAAATTGTATGTATGTAAATGAATCACTGCAGAACGTCTAATTTGTTGTTTGTAATTGATAGGTAGGACAAGGTTTGTTTTATACAAACCTTGTCCTATCAATTACAAACAAAATGTGTGAAAATGAAAAACAGTAGGTATCCAGGTAATTTTGGATTTGTCTAATCATTATTTTTTTTTTCTAGCATTTTTCTTAAGGGTAGATTACGCGAAACAGGGTTCGGCTCTCTCAAAAATTTATATAGAAAACCTAAATATTAGGACACGAAAAAAAATGTGTCACTAGTCAAAGAGTTTTTCTAGTAGAAGATATAAAGAAATTTGAAGATATGTCTTAATTTTATCCCGCAAATAAATCTTGAAGTTGGGGAAAAATGCAAAAACGAGCATTTTCGTATTGTCATAGTCATGGCGTTCGTAATCTAACATATGTACGAACGAATATTTTACTTTATTTTGACCTGCGCTCCTGCTCACTGTGAAGTAATGGTTGTGTGCGGAAGAGCGAGGCCGGCGATCGTGTCGCTGTGTACGTAGCGCTAAATAAATAATTCTCTCAGTGAAATGCCCCCTTAATTATAAACGTAGCTATAAAACCTAACAATATTTTCTCTAGTTCTTGTCCGTTAGATATTCTCTTCTTTTATTGAAATTGACCCATAAAAGTAGCGCATCGTTCTACATCGTATCGCCGCTCTCACCCGTTGGCTTCAACGTCGGTCCTAACAACACTTGTCCAACGTGTGGATCTAGTCCCAACGTTGGCGCCAATGCTAATTTTCAGATTAAGTTGGGGCCTACGTGTGAAGCCGGCATTATAGTTTCATGAGCAATGCATGAACAATGCAATGTAGGATCTACCAGGTAATATACAAGTTGAATTTAATTCGATATGGAACAAACGCGATCATGATAGGAAAATCGTCATCATCATTATTGTGTAAAGTCTGAAGACGTCCTCTATAGCATTATGTACTAACGTATTAAGTATTGTATTCATTTGTTTTTCAAAATGATAAATATATAAAAATAAACCTACCTATGGTTTTCTCGGCGTTTCGACAAAATTACACCGACCGTGGTCGTTAGAAGCTTGATTAGGGACTTACGATCGCGCTCAATACAACCCAGTATTATTTCCATTTCAAAATGTCTATAATAAATCAATAACGTTTTACATAGACACGCCTTACCGGACTCTATTTTGGTAACATAAATGCACGGTAACTACAGTACGATCAACGTATCTTGACCGGATTGAAGTTAGGTTTTTATCACTTTCGCGCATGTCATAGAGATGCGACCCTAAAATTACTTACGAAGACGACTAAATATGTTTAATCTATTAAAAATATTAACAACATTTTTATTCAACAATATAAAAACACTATTCAAATCAGTTCATAAAAGTTTAAATTTAGAACAGTTACAGTAAATACTAAATAAACTTTGAAAAACAATTTCTTTACGAAAATAATCACAAAAAAACATGAATTAGTAATACTAATTATGACAATCTAATGCGTAATCCCATCTCTAATTCTCTTGGTTTAGTTACCGCCCCCGCCCCCCGCTTCCTATCACCATTTACTTCCAAAAAATGCATCTGCGCAACCACTTGTCGCCTACTTCATTCCGGCCTAGTTACGTTGATCGTACTGTACCGTAATCCCAGTTAGTCAGGCATCAACCAGTATCACGACAGCATGTCCGTAGGTAGTGCTTGCATAAAAAATAAATGCAAACTCGAAGTTTACAAGTAAAATACCATCTGGCGTGCTTCGACGATGCTGATGTTAATTACACTGCAACAGTGTAGGATAACAGAAACGTATCATTTCACGCGGAAGTACGCCGTTTTGTATAACAAAATATTTTTCATTTAAATTGCATGTTGTCAGTAAAGGTTCATTTCCGTGCATCGCGGCCGATCGCGAGCCGCGAGCGGCTTACGACAAGCGTCTGACGCGCGCGGCCGATTCGACAACGATGTCGCATCGGCCGCGCGCGTCAGTCGTTCGTCGTAAGACGCGCGCGGCTCGCGATCAGTTGCGATGCACGGAAATGAACCTTAAGCGTCAAACGTTTACTGCGATGATTCGCTCGCACCAATTTGATGTTCTTGCTTTACCTCAAAACCTCTTTTTATCACTTTCTTACATTAGGTACGGCCTATATTGCGTTGATATTCCTTCCCTTTATCCTTTCCCTTTCGTAGTATGTAATTGTGTGTACACTTAAGTAACTAGCTATAGATATATATATATTTTTTTTTAAAGACAACTCCCGCAGTAGTGTACAAGCCCTGTGTCGCGGGAGACTTTACAAACATATAAGTCACGGACACAAAGTACACCCAGACTCGGAACAACAATTTGTGGATCACACAAAGTGGTGTCCCGTGTGGGAATCGAACCCACGACCTCTTGCGTAGCAGTCGGGCACACTCCCACTGCGCCACAGAGGCAGACAAATATATGATATGATATGATATGTTTTTTTATGTAACCATTTTTTCGTGCAGTTTTGTTAGCCTTTAACGTCTCTATATGTAAAACCTTATTCTATTAGGTATAGGTCGAAGTACAACGCAGAAGTTTAAAAGCTATCAAGTTGTGTTGTCTGTAATAAGTTAATATTAGTGCTTTGTCTCGTTCTACCACAAGCAGTAATGAATGCAACAGAAGAAACAAGAAGAGTCTACCCGTGACCACGGCCGTTGCAATACGGTCGAAACGTCGGGCAATAAACAAGGTATTTTACCTTTAATTATTCACGCGATTAAGACCCGTATATATATATATATATATATATATATATATATATATATATATATATATATATATATATATATATATATTCGTAATGTGTACAAATCGCAAAAGTTTATCAACATATATAGAAGAAACAAAGTACCTACTATTAAACTAATCAAGTGTCAATGTATAAGGAAGACGGTTAATCTGTAAGGGCCCATTTGCAAGTCGATAAAATGTGAAGTAAGTTTATTATCTGTCTTCATCATGATGAGGGAGACAGATAGAGCACGAAACATGTTTTAAAAACGTTTTCTGATGCTGTTAATATTATTTTCTGTGAATTTTAAACATTTTTATACTAATTTAAACAAATTAACTGTATGAGGTAAAATTTGCTTGTTGGCGGACTGGGGCGTAGCTACTGTGGTATCAGTCCTATTAATAATGTGGTGCCCCAGGCTTTAGAGGCCTCGAAGTGTGTTAACGAGCACACCCGCTACCCCCCGAGTCAATTGTAAATTTGTTACTCCTTTAGCCGTATGAGCCATGGCATCTACCTCTTAAGGTTCATTTCCGTGCATCGCGGCCGATCGCGAGCCGCGAGCGGCTTACGACAAGCGTCAGCGACGCGCGCGGCCGATGCGACAATATTCACAGTGCGCGCGCAGCTTACAGCCAGCGCGTAGCTTGCGACAGTCGTCGGCCGCGCGCGTTTGTCGCTTACCTCGGAAACGGCACCATACATTCTTATACTCTGACTGTTGTCGCATTGGCTGCGCGCGTCAGTCGTTCGTGGTAAGCCGCGCGCGGCTCGCGATCGGCCACGATGCATGGAAATGAACAAAGATTCAGCTCTTAGACAAAACTACGCCCCAGTTGCCGGAGTGGTTGATAGAGTAAGGACGGTACCGAGTTTGAGTACCGCCCGAGTGATTTTTTCTTCATAAATTTAATATACATGTTTAATTGTGAAATGAGAAACTTGAAACATAACTTCCAGAGATCGAAGTAATATACATTTGCACCAACAACTAGAGTTCTGTAAGCGATATTCACGTAGGTACAATAAATGTTTGTATTTGTAGAATGGTTAACTTCTTCACAGAAAATATAACCTACAAATACGTTTTTTAATGATTACTGAAAACGAAATTCTTAATAATAAAATGAGCTCCTTAAATATTGCTAAAGGTTCATTTCGTCGCGCGTTTCAGTCGCGCGCGGCTTACGACAAGCGACTGACGCGCGCGGCCGATGCGACAATAGTCAGAGTGCGCGCGCAGCCTACGACAGTCGTCGGCCGCGCGCGTCTGTCGCAGACCTCGGAAACGGTGCCGTACATTCTCATACTCTGAGTATTGTCGCATCGGCCGCGCGCGTCAGTCGCTTGTCGTAAGCCGCGATGCACGGAAATGAACCTTTAGGGTCCCAAGTTCTTTTTTATAATTTTTTTATGTTTTTTTGGTGATAACTATTTTAACGATGACACAGCACAGAACAAGTTTTTGAATTTAATCAATTATATCAAATTCCTAACGTTACTGTTTATAGAAGTCAAAATGATCTTACTAGGCATCCTAGAATAATAGTTGTCATGAATTATTATGTAACCAAATGGTAAGTCTTTATCTAGCCCATCTTCTTCTAATGTGCTGTTGTCTCTCTCCCGTCTAGGGGATGTTTGTACTCCTTGATCTCTTGTCTCTTTCTCTGTTGAAGTTTCAGAAACCTGTATCAAAATTAAATAAGTCAGGTCTACTGATCTTTACACGACTGTCTCAAAAATACTGCCTCTCTGTCTGCCTCTGTGGCGCGGTGGGAGTGTATCCGACTGCTACGCAAGAGGTTGTAGGTTCGATCCCCACCCAGGATAAAACTGTGTGATGAGCACGATGGTTTATTCTGTGTCTGGGTGTAATTTATCAAAAATATGTATATATTTAGAAAGATATAAGTATGTTTATCAGTTGTCTGGTTTTCAATAGTACAAGCTCTGCTTAGTTTGGGATCAGATAGCGTTGTGTGAGTTGTCCCAAGATATTATTATTATTATTATTAAAATGGAGTTTTATAGTTTTCAGGGTTCCACCATTACATTGGAACGCCTGAATGGATTTAGGTATATGATTTTAGAATCTCAGGCTAGGTTTAGGAACGTATATTTTTTAAAAGCTATGTGGTTATCGGCGGATATTCAAAACGACTGAACGGATTTATTTTTGTCAAAGAAAGATAAGAATCAGAGGCATAACTTGCTTTAGATGCATCCGGTATCAAAATTTGTTGAAGGCTTGGTGCCCATAGGCCCAAACGGTCAATGGATTAATGTCAGTTGCTGCCCGAAGGAATTGGGTAGATGACTACAATAACAATCAATTATTTTACACTATACAGGAAATAGCATTTGCAAAAATATCCTGTAAAACAATCTTTCTCTTCAATTTTACGTTGTCCTGTATTTATAAACATCAAAACAAACTTTGAATCTACATGATTTGACCATACAAAAAAATGACGTCGTTGTTTTGTATTTCTTAGTAATTACTACGAGGCGCATCGTTTTGACGTTTCTTAAAAAGATACTGATTTGACTTGACAGTCATCTACCCTATTTGCTACCGCACGTTTGGGAGCCCTGTAGCCTTAGGGCCCCGTATCATTGATATGGCGGTGGCTATGCCCCTTATAAAAATCATCTCTATTAAATCAAGTTTTAGGGCTCTACAATACTACCGACAGACATACAAATACACAGACATAAATCTTATAAGTACTTAATAATAATATCTTGGGACAACTCACACAACGCTACCTGATTCCAAACTAAGCATAGCTTGTACTATGGCAACCAGACAACTGATAAACATACTGATATATTTCTAAATACATACATATTATAGATAAATAACACCTAGACACAGAATAAACCATCGTGCTCATCACACAAAGTTTTATCCTGGGTGAGGATCGAACCCACGACCTCTTGCGTAGCAGTCGGACATATTCCTACCGCGCCACAGAGTTAGTAAAACTTAAAAGAATTACCTCTCTTTCTGAATAGGGGGTCAAATAAAGGGGTGTTCCTCATGGACCAACAAGCATGCACAACTAGTTGTGTCATCCATACTAATATTATAAATGTGAAAGTAACTTTGTCTGTCTGTCTGTTACGCTTTTACGCTTAAACAGCTAAACCGATTTAGATGAAATTTGGTATGGAGATAGTATGAGTCCCGGGGATGGACATAGGATTAGTTTTTATCGCGATAACCGACATCCACACGGGCGGAGCCGCGGGCCAAAGCTAGTAAGAAATAATTTTCAAAAATCGTTTCCGCAACTAAATTATTGTCAACTAGCTTTCGGTTATCGCAACAGACAGACAGACATAGTTACTTTCATTCACATTTATAATATTAATATGGATTAATATTGGTTCTAAGATTCACAATTTAAACATTATGGATATAAAATTATTAGGTACTTAATATATTTCCTTTTACATGTTAATGGTATTAAACAAATATAAACAATAATAAATTCATTACCTCGGTCAATTATAATTGACCGAGGTAACGATTGTTACAATAATAACAACAAATAATTATTTGTTGTTATTATTGTAACAATCGTATTTATTTCCTCTTTGCCGCTAGTTGTGCATAGTTATGTCATTAGGAACACATTCTGTGAGGGCACAACAAGTTGTGCATACTTAGTTGGTCCTTTAGGTCCTCTACAACGTCAAAGCTTTAAAAAAAATATGACTACAGAAAATTGACTAAAACATACAAACTACAATGCAAACTTACCTCGGTATGACTAGATCTCTTAGAAGCAGGACTAGGTTTTTTATTAGAACCACTATCATTGGAAAACGACTCAGATCTTCTCGATGAACTATGAGACCGGTTCTCCATATTAGCACGATTAGAAGTACTTTGATTAGACGATCTGCTAATGGCGTCATTAGAAGTACTGTTATTTGAAGAATCGAAATAGATTTTAGTTCGTTTTATTGGAGAAAATGATGTTTCTGAAAAAAAAAATGTTTTCTGTTTTTGAAAAGAAAAGAAAAGAACATTTATTTGTTGAACCACATAAGTCACAGCTTCAACAGAAAATGGTAAATAAAGAATTACATAAAATATTAAAACAAAAAAGAATTACAAAATATAATAAAAAATAAATCAATTAAATAATAATAATAATAATAATCAATTCAGTTGGAAAAAAAAGGAAAGGAAAACCATAATAACAAAAGCTGTGCCTCGCGGCTGCAACAAATGGGTGTCCAGTTCAGTTAATCTTGCATCCGCTACGAATACTTGAATTTAAATCTCTCTCGTCATAAAAAAAAGAAGCTTTAAATGCCATTAAAATCGGACCACACGTTAAAAATACGAGTATATGGCCAATTGAAGAAAAGAAAGCTTTTTGGGTCTCCTGAAACATCGCGGTTTGTTACTTACATTAATTAAAACTTTTGGTAGGTTAGGATATGATCTACTAGTAATTTATACTTCTCAGATTTTCGTGAAACTAGCTAGCAACGACGGCTACTAGTTGCGACTTCGTACGCGTGAAAATGTTGAAAACAAATTTGTTTCACGAGAACCTTTTTTCGGGACAAAAAGTAAGTAGCCAATGCGCTATTCCAGACTATAATTAATTTCTGTGCCAAATTTGATGGATGTTGAATAACAAAACATCCATATATACATGCAAACTTTCGCATTTTTATCTATACAAATATTTTAAAGCTGAAGAGCATGTCAGGAACCGAGTCCGAATTGAAAAAAATATTTTACAACAGCAAAATAATTGGGTTACCCCAAAATGAAATATCATAACATGAGACAAAAATAGATGTAAAATAAATTCACATCTGGTAATTCCTTTTCGTGTCTTTTTACCCGACTGTTTCTGACTTAAAACGTATAAAAACCGGCAGGGTGTTGTTTACATGATAGCGATACTATTTTCTAAGACGGGTACCTGGGGCCAAATTTATGACAAATTTGAAATGCCCTACGTGCCCCACTTGCAAAACTCACAGAGAGTTTTACAAGTGGGGCACGTTACCGACTGGGGCACATTTGTTAGGTTTACCATAATTGAAACTTTTGCTGGCAAGAAAAAAATTTCTTAAACTTTTGTAAAATTACTAGTTTAAAAAGTTATTTATAATACATTTGCTCGTAAAGGGTCTCTTATTTCACCAATTTCAATATCGTAATGTGTATCTCATTACGTACTTGTGCGTTATTGTAATGTAAAACGCACAATAACGCACAAGTACGTAGATAACGCGGTTTATCAAGATGCTCCGTCTAAAACGAACGGTACTTTTTTAAATCTTAGCAAAGAGTTTTTATGTCAGAAATGTGGTCAACATTTTATGAATAAAATTAACTTTGGGAGATAAAATGTAATGAATAAACATTTATTTCTTTAATTTAATTAACAAGTGAATAAAGGTTTATACGTTTAAGAAAGTCCGCGTTTTATTTATTTCCTCGCAAATATGTTATAAAACGTCGTATGACATACGTTGTTTGATAATTACAGCCTCTGCTTTCTTGTAGCAGTATCGCCTCAGCTGTAATTTTCAAGTTACCGCACTTATATCATATTGTACTATTTTATGTCAGCTGTATCATATGTATGAAGACGACGACGACGTTAAATGCTGTAGATATACAGTGATTAACAGACTTTCTGGTTTATTATTTTCTATCTTCGCTGTTATAAAAAAAACACGTACGTTACTTTTATTTCGTGATAAGGAGACGAGGCAGGTGTATCGCACATCGTTAAAGGACAATGTGCGAGGAAAACGACAATTCTGCTTTATTAGATTACTTATATGTAATGAGGACTACAGAAGGTAATGTGGTGGATGTGTCGAGTGATCAAACATCTCACATGAAACCTCAAGTTGTGAATGTTTGCTTGGACGTTCTTTTAAAATTAAGTTAGAAAAAGTAAAGAAAAACAATTGGATATTGGAAAGAGAACCGTCAGCATTTAACGAATTATTGTAAAATCTATACTAATATTATAAAGCTGAAGAGTTTGTTTGTTTGTTTGTTTGAACACGGTAATCTCAGGAACTACGGATCCGAATTGAAAAATTATTTCACTGTTGGATAGCCCATTAATTTATTGAGGAAGGCTATAGGCTATATATCATTACGCTACGACCAATAGGAGCGGAGCAGCAATGAAAAATGTTGCAAAAACGGGGAAAATTGACGCATACGAAGTTGCGTGGGACAGCTAGTCTATACTAATATTATCAAGCTGAAGAGTTTGTTTGTTTGTTTCTTTGAATGCGGTAATCTCAGGAACTACTGGTCCGATTGAAAAAATATTTTTCTGTTGGGTAGCTTATTTATCGAGGAAGGCTATAGGCTAAATAACATCACGATACGACCAATAGGAGCGGAGCAGTCATGAAAAATGTTGCAAAAACGGGGGAAATTGACACATACGAAGTTGCGCGGGTCAGCTAGTTATTTAATAAGCTAGAAACTGTCATGATGTGAAACTGTTTCGGTGCGGTGGGAGTGTATCCGCTGCTACGCTAGGGGCCGTGGGTTCGATTTCTTTACGGGACACCACTTTGTGTGATCCACAAATTGTTGTCCCGAGTCTGGGTATAATTTGTGTCCGTGACTTGTCTGTTTATTGAGCATTAAAAAAATATATTTCGACCGTATTGCAACGGGTAGACTGACCATGGCCGTTGCAATACGGTCGAAACGTCGGGCAATGAACAAGGTATTTTTACCTTAAATTATTCACGCGATTAAGACCCGTAATATGTATATTTTCATAATGTGTACAAATCGCGAAAGTTTATCAACATTTATTGAGCATTAAAGTAAATTATTTTGAGTGTTTGTTACACAATCACTCCTAACTGAATGAAATGAATGGCACACAAACTTAATAGCAGAGATGTAGATTAGAGTCTGGAATAGCATTGAGCTACTTTTTTATCCTGGCAACAAAATTCCTACATGAATGAAGTCGTGGTTTATGATTTGGACTTCGTGAGTTATGTCTACTAGTATATATACATATATGTACGTATGAAAACAAAAACAACAAAACACAACAAAAAACATAACAAAAAACGTATGAGCAACAATGCAAAGCAACGAGACATATGAAAGTTATCTTCTGTACCCTACGTATTTTGTGGCGTGAGTGTCTTTTAGCTTTGGAACTTGGAAGTCAGGCGTAATGGTGTTGATGAAATCGTGAAATGGTAAGAAGAATTTAGAAAAGTTACGTAGGTGTTTAAGTTAAGGATAAGCGTAAAAAGTAAAAGTAAACAATCATGCGGCCAGTAGTTGTCTCTTTCTAGAAATCTGATTGATCCACGTCACAGGCCTATGTCATGTCATGTCACTTTGTCATTACAGAAAAGTGCCACGTATTGGCCGCACAGTCACGTTGTCTCTTTCTAGAGAGTGGAGAATTTTGTAAGGCTGTTGCTCTCTACGGTGCCGCTTTCAGATGTTTTAAGTAAATAGGTGTAGATAGGTTTTGTAACCTATCTACACCTTTGTACCTAAAACATTAAAAAGCGGCACTTTAAAATCTATACAATTGACTTAGTTTTTATATGTCAGTGTCGCATCGCCGGCGTTAACTGAAAGTAGCGTATTACATTTTTCTTTTTTTCACTCGTGATAATTAAATCATGCTTACCTACTTTTTTTTTAATAGTGTGACATTGCAATATTTATGTTATTTATGTGTGCATTAGTTTCACGTTTTTAAAGATCGAATATTGTTTATGTAACCTATCTACACCTAAAACGTCATTGGTGCCGACTATTACGATGTATTAGTCGGCACCATATTCTCTTTGGTGCCGACTATGACTTTGGCCGAATAGTCGATAGCAAAAGTTCAATTCAGTTGTTTGGAACGGTATAAAAAATCTGATATAAAAAAGTTATTACCAAAACTACGTCTTGTTTGACGTCTTATTTGTTCAGGTGTTGCAGCGCATTCTGAAGAAACATAATTATCTGAAGAACCTGAAATTAAAAACAATGTATCTATTAGGTAGTAGAAGTCAAAAGTAAGGTTTTTACATAACAGCCTCTAATACTGAGTGCATGAACCTAATTTTATCAAAACCTGAGTACCTACACACCTCAGTTTCATTATTTTTTAATTTGTATATTCATCAAATAAATTATTAATTTAAAAAATGTACTAAATAAAAAAATATATTTACGAATTCATAAAACCCGCATGCAAAAGATAGAAACAAGATACCCTTCATATTTAAAATCAAGAAGTCGGAGGCATTAATTAATTCTGTTGAACTCAATATCGAGCCTGTTTGCTGTGTTTTTAAATTTATTTTTTTATTTAGTACTTACTTTTTAGACATAATATAATAATTACAGTAATTTAATAAGAATTATTTGTTTTTTTCTATGATTTGCCACTCTAAGCTTTGTTAAATATAAAGGTCATATATATTTTCGAACTCGCATATTAAAGGCATTTGATTTGATACGAAATTCAAAGAAAAAAAAAAAGAAATGAAATCCGCCATTTTGACTTTCTGAACCCAGTGACGCTCGCATCGTCAAGATGAATCTAATGATGAAAGTTACCTATGCCATATGGCTTATACTAGTATTCTTTGTACCTTCCGTGGTGAAAAATTCATTTGTATATATGTTATTCATACTTTTTACCCGATTGGTAGGGAGGTTTAAGTGTTCGATGCGTATGTATGTATGTTCCTATGTCCGCTCATACGGCTCAAACCGTTTTTATAAATTCATAGCGTTTTAATCAAAGACTGCGTGGCATCGCCGAAATTGATAGACTGCAGAGGCGATAGGTTAATTTTTTTCTGAGGTAACCCAATACAAAAATATATCTTGCTGGACATGGTTCTTTGTACCTATAATACGAAGTAACTACAATCCAAAGGGAAGTCGAAAGTAACGGTGTTCTAAGGAACCTCCGCCACTGATTGACTGTTACTAATTTGCACTTCAACGGTCTTAGAATTTGTTCGCGAACAACGCATGTTATTAAACCTGTCTTTTAGTCCCAAAAGGTGGTCTGAAGAGGATCAGTTAAGGGCGCCCTAGTCGATGATTCTACCATACAAACGCGCATAAGTGATTACTCCTCTGTTTAAGGTCGTAAGTCAAAGCTTAAAATTAAACGGTTTAAGACATTTATTTCTCAAAAAAGAATTACATTCGCTTACATCGAGAAATTTAGATAAGTATACATTTTGTTAGCAATAAGATACAGAGAGTGTTAATATCAATTGGTTTTATCACAAACTAATATTTTGAAAGTTGATGAGTCTTAAAACATCGGAATTACGCCAAAATTCTTAAATGTTTTAAGGCTTTTAACTTTCAAAATATTTATTTATTTTCAATTATGACTGTCTACAGATTTAGTTTATGATAAAACGATTGATATTCATTTTAAGCTTTGACTTACAACCTCATTCAGAAGAGTAATCACTTATGCGCGTTTGTATAGTAGAATCATCGGCTAGGGCGACCATAAAGCATAAAGCTTGTAAAAATGTAAAAAGAATATATCGTGAGAATCTTTATGACCGTCCTGAGCGTAACGCGAGTCGCTCCGCAGTGACGTATTTTAAGACGATCGCGGACATTCGTACTTGCGCAATCGCCCGCGCGTCTATGTTCAGAACGGTCATAAAGATTCTCACGAACTATACAAAGTATTATTAAAATGATTACCAGGCCTGTTTTACTTAATTAATTATCTGCTTAAAAATTGTATTTGCGGAATTGTTAATATTTTGTTTGTTTATTTTTTTAAATTGTTTGTTGTTTATAGGTTTGTTTTTTTTAAATATATACCTAATTCGATTTTATCTAGGTATACTGACAATAGAAACCTGAAGAATTTGTTTATTTATTGGTTTGAACGAACTATTGGTTCGAATTGAAAAAATCTTTCAGTGTTGGATAGCCCATTTATCGAGGAAGGCTATAGGCTATATAACATTACGCTATGACCAAAAGAAAGGGAGAATCAATGAAAAATGTTGCAAAAACGGGTAAAATTAACTCAGACGAAGTTGAGTGGGTCAGCTAGTATTACAAATACTTACAACATACTTTTTATTTCAAATCTTTACCTTGCACATTTTAGGAGGAATCGTTGTTATTAAGCAAGGTATCTAATTATTATTATTGCTATATTAAAACTTTCGGGGTTATAGTAAAACAAATTACGCAAGTAATAACTAGAGTGCTTACTGTTAGTGCGTTCTCTTTTACGACGAGTTATTTTCTTGTCCATATCCTTTATGTCTGAAATAAAAGAATAAAAGTCCTGATGAGTAAATACTCACTTATTAACACTCAACTTAAACCCTTGGAATCAGGAGCGAATCCAGGATCATATCCGAGGGGGCGGGGAGCAGGGGAGGGCACGGGATACTGCTTCTCTACTCAGTAAAGTAGTAGTAGTAACTATTTGACTCATCTCTGGCCAAGTGTGAGTAGTTCGCGTTTCTATTGTGGCGTTGACGTAATTTTATTCAACACTAAATTTTTCATTTTAGTGATGAATAAAATTAATAGGTACGGGCAAACCACGGTCCAAAGTGTTTTACTCACGACTGGTATCTGCAAAGACTTTCTCCGTTTGCATTTCCACGGCATATTGACGTGGTCCATGTTATAGTAAGGAGTAAGTAAGGAGTTGGAGTCAATGTCAAGGTTTGTAATAATAATAATATTTATTTATTTATACTATTCCAGGGCAGACCTTAGAAAAAAAAGTCAATATTAAAGTCGTCATTGTGCGAGTACGATTCGCACTTGGCCGATGTTATTTGTAAGACTTAATAGCAAAACAATCCTGGGTATGTAAGTCTATGTCTCATAGTCGTTTATGCTCACGACTCATCCTGCTTACTACATATAACATTAAGTAAAGTACCTTCAAGCAGTTTACAAACACCAGATTGGTAGACCCTGGCCGCTCCGTTAATTAGAGTCGCCGATGTCCTCAATGACAGTCTCTTGTTTACTTGAAAATCGTTACTGTTGATCCATGTGTCCAATTTTCGACTGAAAACAAACAAATGCCTAAGTTATTTACTAGATTTTCCGTTTATTTTTTATTGAAGTAGAGAATTACCCTCCTTCTTGCGCAGTCAGGTAATCATAAAAATTTGAACAATTTGTAGAATTGATTATTACTTGTTCACAAATTAGCGATGCGGGCGTATTTGCGCTTTTTTTCAAGGCAAAGGTACAAAAACAGCCAGTATTACTAATAAAGTAAATTTTTGTGTTTTGTTACAGATAAATGATTGTAATTAATGGTTAAAATTAATTAAATTAAATAATTAAATGTTTAGTAGGTAATTATATTGTATCCCCCAAAGTTAATTTCATTCATAAAATGTTGACCACTTTTCTGACAAAAACTCTTTGCTAAGATTTAAAAAAGTACCGTTCGTTTTAGACGGAGCATCTTGATAAACCATGCGTTTTACCTTATTAAAAAAATTCGTGCGTTTTACATTACAATAACGCACAAGTACGTAATGACAGAAATTGTAGATACATTACGATATTGAAATTGGTGAAATAAGAGACCCTATACAAGCAAATGTGTTCTAAAGATTTTTATTGTGTTTAAGCACAGTTGTGCACTGTAACAATTAGGTACTTATTTATTCTATGACTATAGTACCAATCTCCTGCATTGGTCTCCATGGATTGTGACTGAAATGTTTTACTAGATGGACATTATGAAATAAATTTTAAAAATAAAAAAACACGCCTGTGCAAAAAAGATGTGAACAAGATTTCTTCACATTTAATATCATGCAGTCGGTGCCTCTTGTGCAGTCGGGTAAAAATATATTGATCGGACATACTAAGAGTTGCGAAAATGGTGGCAAATTGAGCCGAAAACATTTCACAGCTCCCAGTTTTAAAATGTGAAAATAAATTAAATATGTGGCAAATTCATAAGACTATCTTTGTGCTATTAAAGCATACAAACACTTAAAGTACTTATTGCAGACTATAACCTAACCTGATCGAGAACAACTGAAAAATTGACTAGATTGACATCCATTAAAGAATGAGAAGAAATAGGTACGCACCATGTTTCAGGTAGATCACATTCGTCGTCAGAGTTCGTTATTTTATTCGCAGCTTTCCAAACTTTTTTTAAAACACCACCATTTACTATACTTTTAGGATGAAACATAATTATTATTACTGTTTTTACAATAAAACTAATTAAAACTACTTAAAAAATGGCACCGATATACCCACTTGCTACCCGCCGACAAGTAGCTTTTTTTTTTTACTTGAGCGTTGGCACAACACATACAGCCTATTTTAAAATAATGTTTTATAAAAAAACGTTTTTTAATTTCAATTTAAGTTTTATTTGGAAATATATATCTGGAAACCTTTTAAGTTTAGTGTTTGAAAACAGAATAAAATGAATAACATTTTATTTCTTTTTAAATTAAGAATTTCTTTTTTAAATATCTACCTACCCCTATTTTTTTGTGTTTACGAAAAAGTTGGCAGTGATCTGTGGAATTGTAAATTCCAAATTCGAATTTTATTAGTAAGTACCATTGACGTAGAGAGCTGGACCGCGCCGTAACCTCACAAAATTGACCACCTCTAGTAAGAGACGACGCTACTTTGGGGACAATACCTGCCAAAGAGACAAGACTGCACAAGTTTTTTCTCTCTTTCACGCTTTGCAGTCAATATTTACTTTTTATTTGAAAAGAATGCCGCAGTCCTGGTCTCTACGTCAATGGATATTTACCATTGACGTATAGAGAAAAAACTTGTGCAGCCTTATCTCTTTGCCAGGTATTGTCCACAAAGTAGTGGTATCTTTTTCTAAAGATTGGTCAAGTTTGCGAGGTTATGGCGCAGTCCAGGTATATACATACGTTAATGCAAAAAACTAGCTGGCTCTATTATTGAAGCTTGCCGATATTTTATGTCGAACTTTTTGTAAAATCTAAAATGTGAATATTTTTTCTATATTATCTGTGGTAAATTGTAACACTGCACTTTTATTGCTTCGGCTTCGTGCATTTATTATAGTTGCAATGTGTGCACTTCAAACTGTACGATTTACACCGTGTTGAGTAAATAAATGATTACAGTGAGTTCTGAAAATGGCGGCAAAACAAAGTTGTTGTAATTTTTACAGCTCCTTTTTTAATGTGTGAATAAATTATTTAGATATTTGTTTGTAGCATGGAAGACATACCTACAGATAAAAGACCTTAAACGAAGTAAAAAAGTGCCGTGCCGTGTGGTGCCGGCTTAAGAATAGTACCACCCCATCTCTTCCCGTGGGTGTCGTCAAGGCGACTAAGGGATTTCACTCCGGAGGACGGGCAGCAGCGTCCTCTGCGTACTTAAAGCCTTACTGCGATCGCCAACCCGCTCGCCAAGCGTGGCGATTATGGCAATTACCCCCAGGATCTACATACCAGTAGGTTCTACTGGGGAGACCCGTGCCCAGCAGTGGGCCATCATATGGGTTGATATGAAGTAAAAAATAATGATACTATAGCTAAAACATTGAATATGAAAGAAAAAACGTGTTCGGCCTTGGGCAGGCATTGTCCAAAAATTAGCGTTGTCTCTTTCTAGAGAGTGATGGCGCAGTCCTGGTCTCTACGTCAATGGTAGAGAACAGGACTGCGCCACATTTTTTTTCTCTCTTTCACACTTTGCAGTAAATATTTACTTTTTAATTGAAAGGTATGACACGGTGTAGGTCTATACGTCAATGTATACAACCATGCCTGCGACACTTTTTTTTTTTAATTTTCGCGAAAATATTGACGACGCCCGATGGCCACTATACTTCAGCCTATCAGCAGGCGGAACGGACGTGAGCGGTGATATTACACTTATTCGTGAGTGCAGCCGGTCATCGATTTATAAAACGTTATCACATCAAAAATAACGAATAATTAAGGTATTTTGTAATATTTACTAAAGTGTAAAATTCATAAACACTAAACTTCTTTGTAGTTACCTATCTACTTAAACCACTGACTTCTATTTATAGTACTTATCACTGCTCGCGTTGGCTTCGCACCGGTATCATATTGTAGTAAGATTTTCAAACAAACCTACATGGACTGCGGAACCCGGTTGACAGGTTTTTATTACTTTTACCCTAATAATATTTATTTTTATTATTTAGCTATCAAACTAAGCAGCGGCAATTTCATTAAGATTAATTGAGTATAGTCTTTGAGTAAAATGCCTGTGACATACGGACGGACAGGCAGACAGACACAGACCGACTGTCTGTCTGTCTGACACGATAACTATAAGGGTTCCGTTTTTGCCATTTTGGCTACAGAACATAAAATTAAGTCCCTACAGGTCACTATATGTTGCTAGTACATACTTAATGCATAGGCGTAGCCAGAAGAGGAAAGGGGAGATTTAGGGTTGAAACTCAACAAAATTGTAAAAAGCTGCCTCTGTGGCGCAGTGGAAGTGCGTCCGACTGCTACGGAAGAGGTCGAGGGTTCGATTCCCATACGGTACACCACTTTGTGTGAGTCGTTTTCAACAAAACAGTACGCATTTGGACAGTGTTTAGACCATTATACCACGTAAAATCCTACCCCGAAATTACAACACCAACCCCCCCTGAAAAATGATTCTGACAGGAAGTCAGTGCAGTGGGTACTAATTCCTAAATTTAAATTTATTTTAATACATATTACGTTGCGGTGTAAAAGCAATCCGTACAGCTTGCTCAGTAGGGGATAATTCACACGTGGTCTGCAGTATATTTTTACTGCTCGAGTAAAAATAAAATTGTCCAATCCTGGTTACCGCTTACATTTTACTTATTAAGTTAGTGCCTCACGTGTGGCCATATCTTCCGGAACCATAGACAATGTGAATTATACTTTTAGGACCGCACATAAAAAGAGGTCGCGTTATGAGTATGAAAGTTTATGCTGCTCTAGGTATGTCTTTGTCTGTAATTTGCTTGCTTTATAACGGCACTAACTTTCGCCTGTAGCTCCGGTAACGTGTTAAAAACTAACCTATGTCTTTTCTAAGGATTTCAAATATATCCATACTAAATTTCAATAAATCGATTCAGTGATCGAAGAGTGAAAACGTAACAGATAGACGGACAGAGTTTCATTCTGACCAGCGCAACTTCGTTTGCATCATTTGGCAACATTGTTCATTGATGCTCGGATCCTATTGGTCGTAGCGTGATGTTATATAGCCTATAACACTCACAAATATCGTTGCTTTCCATTAGTAAATAATAATAATAATAATATCTTTGGACAACTCACACTACGCTATCTGATCCCAAACTAAGCAGAGCTTGTACTATGGAAACCAGACAACTGATAAACATAGACCCAGACACAGAATAAACCATCTCATCACTCAAAGTTTTATCCTAGGTGGGGATCGAAACCACGACCTCTTGCGTAGCAGTCGGATACACTCCCACCGTTACATATTAGTATATATATTTATAGCAATATATAGTATAGATATTAGTTCGGATTAATTGAGTACCTAAACTGAACCCGCTTTAACGTGAACAATTATTCGCAAATTATGCAACGACAATTGCCTCTTGTTGTGTTTCTCCGTTAAGTGACAAAAATACTTGTGAAACAACTAATTTATCACACAATTGCGTGTACCTGCAAGAAGTGGATCAACAAAGATTACATTACTGTACTGTTTATACAACAAAATAACACATAGGCTAGAAAAATCAAACATAAAGCGGGTAAAGCCGTGGTTAAAGACTATTACCTAATTTTTATCTGTCAACCTCTCATATCATATGCTAGTTTTATTGGAGCGTTTGAACTTTGCTCTATACGAGGAATACAGTTGTCGAGGAAAAGTTATTTCGTATTTTATACGTAAAGAGTTGTAGTAAAATTTCTTTGGTTGCACTGCAAACAGAAATTTTACTACAACTTTTATTTCTCTATCTTTAAAATAACGGTATCAAATACCATCCAGATATATTTGGCGATGTCTTGGATTGGATTGGATATATCAACATTAACGATGTCGTCCTATAGTAATTTATCAAAAAATATACTAATATATGTAGTTAGGTACATATTTCATTCTGATTGTCTATTACTACCCTGGTATCTTGCGCGGTATAGCGCACACAGATTCTTATCTCCCTCAGAAAATAGGAGAGACAAGAAACAGTTGCACATCCCGATCAATTACTCGTACATTGCAGTGTGAACAATTCGGTGTATCGGATTTGCCCCATAAATGCGTGAACTTATTACACGGGATGTTATCCGAAGATAGTCTCCGCAACGTTACAATTGTTTTTCTCGGTGCACTCATCTCTTGAACCACGGGTAACGAAGTTTCAGGTTGTATGGTTTTGTACTATTATTTTAAAAATAGAGAAATTAAAATAAAATGCTATTTCGCTTAGCTCGCCATTGTTCTAATGTTTTTCTGTCCGCCAAAATGAGTGAATCGAACGAAGAAATTCGACACATTTTGAAGTTTTTTTTTTTCACATAAAAAAAAATATACCGTTTAAGGCACCTGTCCCACCAACGACAAGAAAGCGTGTAGCAAGTGGCGATTTTATCTCTCAAGAAACGTACATACGTCCCATGTAAACAAAAGAGATACAAATATCTTAGACAGTTCACACTGCCGGCGAGTACTCGCTCTATACTGCATCTCTCATCTTCGTTGATAAGACAGGTGCCTAAGGACCTAATGCAGTGTCAGCAAGAGTAGCACAGAATTGGTTCAAGCGTTTTTTCAGTCTGGGAATTTTGAGGCAAAAGATAAAGCTTGTTCTGGTCGATGGGATTATTGAAAACCAGGCAAGTGCATGTCGGGTCACGCACAATGTAGGGTTCCGTAGTCTCCCCCCCCCCCCTCGTTCCGAATAATGCGGCTTAAGAAGTGGGTTTTCTGTTGTTTTTGTTTCATACTTACAACGTTATACCTAGTTAATAATAATTTTCAATGGAATTAGTACGGCAATTTTTTTACTTCTCATATGATCAGCTGTTACTCGTAAACTTGTATAGCCTAGGCACTTCGCGGTGATAGTTTTCCTTTTAATTTAACTATATATACCTACTACAGCCGTGATTTTTTTCATATGGCCATCAACAACCATTTAGCTAGCAGAGGATGGGACACTTGACTAAAAAAAATTGCACTTTAAAGCTTAATATTTCACAAACGGATGCTCACGTTAACATACACTAAACGTTTTTAAAAAAAGATAGGTCTATCTAATGATACCCCACACGATGGGGTAGGTGAAAATAAAAATCACATCCCTACTTTACATTTAAGGGAGGTAACCTAAACTTTTTTTTTTCAAAATTTTGTTCTATTACTTTGTCGCCATAAAATGCCTTCTAGCACTAACAGTCTCTGAGCTAAGCTGCGGACGGACGGCCAGACGGACGGGCATGGCGAAACTATTAGGGTTCCGTTTCGCCATTTTGGCTACAGAACCCTAAAAACTGGAGCAAGCTCGGCATATTAGTAGTTATGACATAGCTGAATAGCTAGAAATTGAACACAAAACGGTTTTGACACACTTTAGTACTGGATACACAAAAGCTCGACATTTGGGTGCCATACGAGCTCAGTAAAAGAAATATAATTAATCGTGTACCTAGTCACTTAAAGACGACTCCCGCAGTAGGGTACACGCGCTGTGTCGCGGGGGACTTTACAAACATACAAGTCACGGACACAAAGTACACCCAGACTCGGAACAACAATTTGTGGATCACACAAAGTGGTGTCCCGTGTAGGAATCGAACCCACGACCTCTTGCGTAGCAGTCGGACACACTCCCACCGCGCCACTTGCGGTTCTCTATTAAAACATAATAAAACCGAGCCGTTTATGAAAAAATGGTTCACTAGTGATGAAAAGTGGATTAACTACGACAGGAACGTGCGAAAAAGTCGTGGTCTAAAGGTTCATTTCCGTGCATCGCGATCGATCGCAAGCCGCTCGCGGCTTACGACAAGCGGCTGAGGTAAGTGACAGACGCGCGCGACCGACGACTGTCGTAGGCTGCGCGCGCACTGTGAATATTGTCGCATCGGCCGCGAGCGTCAGCCGCTTGTCGTAAGCCGCGAGCGGCTCGCGATCGGCCGCGATGCTCGGAAATGAACCTTAAAGGCTGTCAAGTTCCACAGACTTTAGCAAAACCCGGATTAACTCGCAATAAGGTGGTGAGATTGGAAGAGTATCGTTCATTTAATGTCCTTCCCTTCGGACCGCTAACGCGTACGGACGTGGTTTCTGTTTCAAATTTTGTTTAAAAATTAAAAACATTTAATAAAATACAAATTAAAGCAGTAGTAAACGCAGTGAAGTACCAGGCGCGCATTAAACCGCAAGAGATCGAGCCATCGTTGAGCAAGAGGGAGGCAAGACGCAAGCGCTACCCGTCTCTGTCGGTCATACGTGAGTCATATCTGCCCGTCACCTTGACCCCGCCCACTACACTGCTAATTTATTTCAAGTAGCGCCTAGTATATTACGCATAGCAACACGCAAGTTAAACACTTTGCTCTGCTTATTCTAACAGGCAGTACTACAAAGCTGTGTTTTTATTTTATATCATGTCTACACATCAGACACCTTCAAAAAAAAAGGAAACTGCATCACTCTATAGCTCGGAGCCGGACTTATCATCACCACCATCGGAACTATCTATGGATAGAATCACTCTCCGACAGAAGCGCAAACATGATCAGATACAATTGTCTGAGTTAAGTTGTCTCCGGGAAGATATAATGTCCTCCTTGGCGACCCTTAGGAAGGAACAAGGTAACAAATTTGACACAATACAATGCAACCTAGATCAAATAAAAGCCCAAAATGTGGAACTGCAAACAACAGTAGACTTCTTGAGCAACAAGTACGACGATCTGATGGATAAACTAGCTCAACTAGAGAGTGAGAAAAAGAACACATTGGGGTACATTAAGTCCCTAGAGGAAAAAGTGGAGAACTTGGAGCGAAATGCAAAATCCACCTGCCTGGAAATACGTAATGTGCCCAAAAAAACAGGAGAAACCAAGGATGATCTCATAAACATTGTTAAAAGTTTAGGGGCCGTTGTGAACATCGAAATCCAAACGCATGAACTGAAGGATATTTACCGCTTTAGTACAAATAGATCTAGCCCCCATTCTAGTGGACACATAACCGCCGACTTCACGACTATCATAACCAAGGATAAGCTACTTACCAACATTAAGAAATACAACCGAGAACATAAGACCAATCGACTCAATAGTACACATCTAAAAATGGCAGAAAATGTTCCCGTATACATCTCTGAAAGCCTCACCACCAAAGGTAGGAAGCTATATTATCAGGCACGAGAATTTGCTAGGCAAAATAATTTCGCCTACTACTGGACTTCGCACGGAAAAGTCTACATAAAAGAAAAGGAGGGAGCCTCTACAACACGAATAGATCAGGAATCCGACTTTGAAGGTTTGAAACAACAAAACAAATGACTAGCTGTAACTATCGCCAAAGTACGACACTTCGTAACAAAATACCTGACGTCATGCTTACTTTGTCAATCGATTAACTGTTTAAAAATCTTGTTTACTTTTACATTAACTGTAGAAGTCAGTACTTTTCATAATTGCTATTGTTATTGCTGTCCGATATGCATGTATCTGATAAATACCGTGTTTATTTGTATATTAGCTCTAGAAGTCAGTACTTCTCACAGTTGCTATTATTATTGCTATCCAATATGCATGTATGTGATTAAAACCTTGTTTATTTTTATATTAGCTCTTGTAGTCAACATTTTCTATAAGTGCTACTACCATTGTTCAATATCCATGTATAAACAGGCACTCATAAATACATCTCCACAAAAACACATACTTAACATACGATACATACTTAACATAAACACACTACAACATACAACTCTCAAATTCTGCAAAACTAATAACACCTATATCCACTTTTTATCTTCTTATTGTGACATAAAAGCTTTTATTAATAAAATTCAATTCCTTAAGCAATATAATAATAAAAGATGTTGATAGTGAAGGCATTGAGTGTAGACGGATTAGTGATCCTACAGACTATACGCATTTAATGTGCACCACAAGCAGCGGTAGCTCTTTCCTAACACTGACAGTTAATATACGAAGTTTGAACGCCAACTTTGATATGCTTCTTCTGTTTCTCGCCAAGTTTAGTAAACTAGTTGACGTGATAGTATTGACAGAATGCTGGACTAATGAACACACCCTACCACCAACTCTAGACAATTACAACATGTTTAAGACCAATATCTACCTAAATAAAAATGATGGAGTAGTAGTATATGTGCGGGATGTGTTTGACGTAACCACGTTCGAACCTAATTGTACAGAGGGAAACTGCATTGTGGTTAACGTGAAAAATGAAATATGTCTTGTCTGTACTTATCGTTCGCCAAGTTTTAGGAACCCACTTAGTTATTTAAATTCTCTCGACAATATTATAGGTACTTGTAATAACCACAAAGTATTGTTATTAACAGGTGATCTGAACTTGGATATCATGCCTGATAATCTTAACGGGAACTCATCAACTTATCTTGATTTAATGGCTAGTTATGGATTAAAGCAAGGAATTAATTGTCCTACTAGACAAAAGGCATTACTGGACCATTTTATGGTAAAATCCATTTTCAAATCACAAACTTTTGTCTTTGACGAACTTACGGATCACTCGCCTATTTTATTACACATTGACTATACTTGTACGCCAAAAATGAATATACCCCTCAGCAAGACTGATATTAATATGGGTGGTATTAAGCAATGCTTAGAGATGGAAAACTGGCACGATCTTTACTCTACCATAGATGTGAACGAAGCCACACAAACATTTATATCAAAATTAGAACACATCATAAATGTCAACACAACTGTCAAACATATTCCTAAACGTATTAGGCCGTTAAAGCCATGGATCACAGTAGGGGTTGTTAAATCTATAAAAAAACGTGATAGGATGCACAAAAGAGTAAAGAAAAACTTAGATAATCAGGACCTGAATAACAAATACTTAGTCTACAGAAATACTCTGAAAAAGATAATTAAAACACTAAAAAAGAATTACTATAATAACAAACTCATGCAAAATAAAGGCAATATAAAGGAAACCTGGAATACAATCAAGGAACTATGTAACATGAATAAGTCTAATACTATGCCATCTTCAGAACTACTTAAACTAAAATCCACAGTTACCGAATCACTTGACCAAGTTAACAGTTTTTTTGCATCAGTAGGGTCTAATATTGCAAACCAAACACTGCAAAAACTCAACACGGATGAAATTTCCTTAGCTAAGAAAGCCATAAGAACAGATGCACCCTTAAACTCCATGGCCCTACATTTGACGGATCTTAATGAGGTTGTTAACGTAATTAATAGCCTCAAAACACACAGCGCTCCAGGCATAGATAAAATAACATCACGCCTTTTAAAAACGTTTCGTTACTGCCTTGCCAAACCTATTGCACACCTGATTAATCTTAGTTTTGAATACGGCAACTTCCCTAAAGTGTTTAAATATGCTATTGTTTGTCCAATTTATAAATCAGGTGATAAGTCCATAGCTACGAACTATAGGCCAATTTCACTTTTGAGTACCGTTTCCAAAGTTTTCGAAAAAATAATGAACAAACGTCTAATAAACTACTTAGAAGGTAATAAACTTCTAAGCTCGAATCAACACGGATTTCGAGCAAATCATTCCACTGACAATGCTGTCCTACAGCTTACTTCTACAATTACTGAACATCTTGATAAAGGAGACAAGTGCGTGGGGGTTTTCCTGGATCTACAAAAGGCGTTCGATACTGTATCAATTCCGATCCTTCTAACTCGATTAGAGAACCTGGGAATCAGGGGGAACGCTCTTTTGTGGCTCAAGGACTACCTAACAGATAGGTACCAGTGCGTTAGAGTCGAGGGTTGTGTCAGTAACGCAAGGGTGTGTACTCACGGGGTGCCGCAGGGTAGTACGCTGTCTCCAACCTTGTTTCTAGCGTACATTAACGACCTATGTAAATATAAAATTAAAGGTGCTAAATTGCAAATGTTCGCAGATGACACGGTTATACTCTTTTATAGTAATACTTGGGAGACAGTAGGTAAATTAACTGAAGAAGGCATGTCTTCTGTTACTGCATGGCTTGAGGACAGTTTACTATCCCTTAACGTTAGTAAAACTAAATTTATTTGTTTTAGCAAGACCATGGCATCCAGTCCAAGGAACTTTCAGCTCCGCACTCACTGTTACCCTTGCAACCGAACTACGGGTGTGATTACTAGGTGTGACTGCCCAAAATTAACAAGATCTTATAACATCAAATATTTAGGAGTAAATGTAGATAATAAACTAAACTGGAAAAAACATATAACTACCGTTAGCAACCGCCTAAGGAAACTTATTTACATTTTTAAAGAGTTAAGAATAATATCAGACACTACGCTATTGATCCAAACCTATAAAGCTTTAGCGGAATGTGTAATCACCTATTGTATCTGCTCGTGGGGTTCATCAGCTAAAACACATCTAATAGAGCTCGAAAGAGCGCAGCGCGCGGTTCTCAAGGTACTATTACACTTAAAGTTTCGACATCCAACACATTTACTATATAATAAAGCTGATGTTCTAACAGTGCGAAAGTTATTTATCTACCAGTGTATTCGAAAGTATCATAAAAATGTTATACCTTATCTACCTGAGTCAGGCAAAAGAATAGATAAGTGTCCAATACCAAGAGCTCGAAGCACATTTGCCCAACAACATTACCACAATGTTGCTCCTAGACTATACAATAAACTTAATTTAGTACATAAAACGAAACATTTATCTAATTATCAAATCAAAAATAAGGTCAAACTATGGCTCAAAGATTTGGACTACAATGAAGTAGAAAAACTGATAGTAGTAATGAATTAAAATAATACAGGCACATAAAATATAATAAACACACACACACACACACACATACACACACTCACACACACACACACACACACACACACACACTCACTCTCTCTCACACACACACACACACACACACACACACACACACTGTAATTAATGTAAGGATTAACTTTAAGGTTAGTACAGTTTTGTAACAAGCAAACTACTTATGTAACCTATATTTGGGAAGGAACTGGTTCTCAACATACAGCTCACGCTAGTTTGAGAATCAGGGCTTACATTTAAATTGTGAAATGTTTTTTGTTGCAATAAATTAATTATAATTATTATTAAAGCATTATGAGCATTTACCGCCGGCTAAAACCATTGATTCAGATGTCTGCTGACAACAGCTGATCCGAGCAAGAAATAGAGAAAAGGCCGGAATTGACCAACAGAAAGGGTGCGGGTTAATAGCCGCTCTAGATATAAGGACCGTCTACAACTATTAGTTATAAGACTAGAAGTGTTAAGGAGAAATGCTTACAGTATGCCTATTGATTTAATAATTTACCAACTAATATTAAGAATTTAAGATGATCTTTATTTTAAAATACATTTTATAAATTATTAGGATATAAAAATGACTATAGCGTTAAGGATTACCTAGATGATAAGCAAATTAATATTTATTATAATATTAACATAAATTTATAATCACCAAATTGTGAATCATGTGGTGTTATAAAAGATGTCCAACATCTATTGATAGATTGTGTCCGGAATGAACAGAAGAGGCTGCCTCTGTGGCGCAGTGGGAGTGTGTCCGACTGCTACGCAAGAGGTCGTGGGTTCGATTCCTACACGAGACACCACTTTGTGTGACTCACAAATTGTTGTTCCTAGTCTGGGTGTACTTTGTGTCCGTGATTTGTATGTTTGTAAAGTCCCCCGCGAGACGGGGCTAGTAGTACCCTAAAGCGGGAGTTGTTTTTTAAAAAAAAAAGAGGAAAGTTTTTATTGAGCTTATTAATGTTTTTAAACTAGATGTAGGAATTTGTTTAAGTATATTAGCTGAACCAACAACAGAAATAGCAAGAGAATTAGTTAATTTAGTATAGGTAACCTAATTTTAATTACTTAAACATAAAGATATTGTGTTAATTTAATATTTAGTTAGTACACTTAACCTAATTTTGAAAACCCATTTAAATCTAAGAATATGATTGTTTTATGTTATTAATTTGTGACCATGTACTTTCTTTTGCCTTCAGGAAACTGACATGTCCATGGACTAAAAGTTTCTTAAAATAAAGAGGAAAAATAAACATAAATGTATTGTATTACTTATTGTTAAAATTATTTAAGTTACAATATTTTCACGCTATAATGTGGCAGAATATGTGGACTAATATAAATAACTAGCTGTCCCGCGCAACTTCGTAGGCGTAAATTTTCCCCGTTTTTGCAACATTTCTCGTCGCTGCTCCGCTCCTATTAGTCGTAGCGCAATGCTATATAGTCTATAGTCTTCCTCGATAAATGGGCTATCCAACAAAAAAATATTTTTTCAAATCAGACCAGTAGTTCCTGAGATTAGCGCGTTTAAACAAACAAACAAACAAACTCTTCCGCATTATAATATTAGTATAGATAACAATGTTTTTATTATGAAAATTATTCATACTTGCAACAGTAAAATATGTACTTTATTGGCTGTAGTAGTTTACGTTGTGACACTGCCATTGACGTTTAGACCTGGATCGCGCCAACCCTTTCAATTAAAAAGTAAATATTGATTGCAATTACAAAGAAACATCTCGTGCGGCCTTTGATAGGTATTGTCCACAATACTCCACAACGTACTGTTGTCTCTTTCTAGAGAGTGGTCAATTTTGTGAGGTGGAAAAAAAAGGAGGAACAGGACTGCGCCATAATCTCACAAAATTAACCACCTCTAGAAAGAGACAACACTACCTTGTGGAGTATTAATATATACCTACAGATGCTAAAAGTGATATAATTTGATTGACTAGAGATTCAGTTAATCAAAATTTATTTTATAGAATTTTTTATGCTACGGTTCTTAATCGCGTAAATATTTTATTTTAAGGCTAACTACCTTTGTTTATTGCCCGACGTTTTGCAACGGCCCTGGTCACGGGTAGACTAATTATATTTTTTTTAAGGCGATTAAGACCCGCAGCTTATAAAATTCTGTAATGCGTACAAATCGCGAAAGCTTACGAACATATATTGTAAAATTTATTTTGATGATATATTTTATTTTACTCTCTAATTGAATTAGTTGATATAATTTTTAGAACGATACTATCTTGTATAATAAAAGATAGTCTTAGTAACACTTTAAACGAACACTTGCCCAACTTTTTCAATTTACCAATGTTTGTACAATTTCGTGTTGTGTTAAGAAGTTTGCTGACAAGCTCGGACATTCAATTCTTTGGTCCACCTGTGACTGCCCGCGGAACAAAATGTTCCGATTGCACAGGAAAAATGTTCCGGAATTTATTTCTTGGAATATATGTAACATAAAAGTGTTTTGGATTACGGTGTGATTTGCACTTCGGTATGTGTTTGATATGTTAGAGAATAGAGTACCTACCTACAAACTAATTGATAATATATTTTTCGCGCGGAACCGCAAATGTTTTAGAAGTCAGAGTTATACATTGTAAAGTGCTTGTTGTTGAGATTACCCGTAATAATAAATAACATTTATTTTTCTTTATTATAACGTAATGTTGAGTAGGTACCTATCTTAACGGATTTTTATCAAACAGCTAACCGATCATTCTAATTAAACTAGCTTTCTAATAAAAATTCTTTTCCAAATACGTATTAAAAAAAAACTTAATTTAGGTATGTAATTATTATCTATAACTCGTTAACCCAGCGAACTTAGTACCGCCCGCTATTTTTTTTTTCGTTTTTTCTATTTTTTTATGTAAGAACCTTCTACAGAGTATTAGAAAACTAAAAAAAAAGAATGAATGAAATCGGTAAAGTCGTTCTCTAGTTATCTCGTGACCAAGGGAAATAGGGTTTCATTATTATAAATACACATATATATTAATAATAATAACACCTTAGGACAATTCATACAACGCCATCTAATCCCACACTAAGCAGAGCTTGTACTATGGCTATGGCTTGTATAGATTATATATATAGATAAGATAGATAAATTGATGTCTACTATTGTTTGAAGTGTACCAATTGATTATTTTTGATTATTTACGAACACTATTGATGTTATCTTTCATCTATAGGTACCTACTAATACTATAAAGAGGAAAGATTTGTATTTTTGTGTAGTGAATAAACTCAAAAACTACTTTACCGATTTCAAAAATTCTTTCACCGTTGGGAAGCTACACTAACTCTGGGTGACATAGGCTATTTTTTATCCCTGTATTCCCACGGGAACGGGAACTATGCTGGTGAAACTGCGAGGCGTCTGCTAGTATTTTATAATTTGTCACAAGAGTGGTTAAGGCATTAGGACCGAAATCAAAAAATAACAATTCTCATTATCACGTAGCTGGCTAACTGGCTACAGCTAGTTAAGATAATAACCGCTACTAATTTGAGGGCAGCACTGCTGCACATCAGGTGCAGCGTGTCAAATCCCCAATTACGCTAAATGCTAGTTTAGAAACGAGGTGACGTCATTAGGAAGGCGGGTGAGATTCGCTGTCCGATGTTAAACCCTATTTACTCCTAAGTATACATATCTGTATTATACAGGGTGGTTTTTATTATACTAATAACCTCTTGACTTCTTTACATTACACTAAATAACTTCGTAATATAATTTAAAAAAAAATACAAATTAACCCTTCACCACCTAACACCTAGTTTTGTCACAGAACCATTTACCCACACAGCTGAGAGGAAAATCGATGTTTCTTTGTCAGATTTAGGGCCTCACAATGAACAACGATTTTACTTCAGTAAAATAGTCAGTATGTGGTTAAGGTCATAACTCCAAAAATAAGTGGTAGGTGATTAAGGGTTAATATATTAAATATTTTCCAATACTGATATTACAAAGTAAGTGTTCAATTAAGAAGCCACGAGCGGGAGGTTATTACCATACCATACAATCATCCTGTATAACAAAAATTATGACTGACTGATAGGTAAACTTAAACCACTGAAATTTGAATTGGGTTGAAATTTGGCATTCAATAAGAACGAATTTACGAAAATCCATTCTCTAAATGAGTGAATTGGCACTTCAACCAAAATCAAACAGGGCGAAACGCTATTATTTGAACAATATAGTCGGAAGTATAGGGCATATCTCGCGATCGAGATGTCAGCGAGGTTAAGGATTGTCAGGTAACTAACCACTGTCAGGGTCTTTTTAAAAAGACGGGTACCTACCTAAGCGTTTTCTAACAATGTCACACCTCGGTCAATCGCGCCCAAATTATTGCACTGATTTAGGTGCGATTGCCGATTCGTCGGTCGTTAGCTTGTCAATTCAATTCAATTCAAAATTCTTTATCTTAGGATGCAAAACAACTTTTGTGATGCGTCGGAATTTTACATGTAGGTACATGTAATGCAAAGTTCGCAAACAATAGGTAAAGCCGGAGAAAAGAACCTGGCAATAAAAACTCGCGGCCACTCTTTTCAAATTGCCAATTTTACAAAGTTTGAATGTTTATAATTTGATATGGGGGCAAGGTGCTGTGACTAATATACTATACACCATGTTAAAGGACTGATGCAAATGATTTTATTAAAAAGTTGAAACATGAGATAAACTAAAATCAGCCTTAGTGGGTACAAGAATGTCGGCCATAGTCAGTCGTTTTGTTAATAAAATTATAAACGCACTCGTTTTCACTCGTCGTTCACTTCGCCACTAATGTGGTAAACAGTCCCAGCATAAAGGCTTCAAGTTCTGAACGTGTCAACTTTAAAAAAAAAATAATAATAATAGAACATAGTGATTAAGACTATCATAAATCTAGACGCAGTATTTATGATGCTGTCTTACAAAATAAATAAAATATACTACAAAAGTTGTAACGTAATTATTTATTGTTGAAACTGGAAGTAGGTACACTAATTACGGTGATCAATCCGGTTGTCAAATGATGCTCATCCGGCACCACAATCTTATCAAGAGTCGTTCACCCCGCCCGCGTCCACTCTTCAATGTTCGGGCGTTTACAGATTGATTTTGTAGGTACTGTGGCTGTGCGACTAATGATCACAGACCTTTTTTTAGGTTATTATCAAAAAAACCCTGTACCCGCTAGTTTCGATTTCTTTAAAAAAATGTATTTGATCGTTGTTTTTGTGTGCAATATAAACATTGGCTGTATATTGGTGACGAGAATAATAATAAAAATGTTCATATTGTTTTTATATTTGGGTACAGTTATAAAGCTTGTGAAAGGAGACTCCACTCTTTTGAGTTATTAACAGGATTAGTGTGATTTTAAGATGAGTACGTTCTAATCAGTCAGCTGATTGAAATGAAACTTTTTGATGAATGTAAGCCTTAAAGTAAGTTTGTGGCAATAATAATAACAGACACTGAGAATCGACACCTAAAAGTAAGGGCAAAGCTTGTTTGCATACCTAATACCGACTGAAGGAGTTACTTCTTTCTTTGTACAAATTTTGTATTTCAGTTAGGTTTACTTTTAATCTTATATTCAATTAAGCTTTATTTTGAAGCTTACACAACATTTAAAACAACACAGAATTTCAAATGTAAACAGCCAAATTAAGAATGACTTTTCTCCTTTTTTAAAGTCGATTAATAATAGAAGAAGCATCAAAGTTTAAAGGCTCAAACAAAACTAAACGCGCGCTTCCTCCCACGCGAGTGTGAAAGGGTACGTTTCCAGACGGAAATTCGGCAGAGCAAGTATCTCATACCTCCCCCGTGTGCTCTGTCGGGAGGACGTGTCGTGCGGGAACAGCGCGCGTCTGTGAGTGACTGTGATTTGTGAACGAAATGTAAGTTGTCATTTTTATATTTTTCTTTTTTCCTGTGCGTTCCATTCTTGATAGATGTGGCGGGAAACAAGTTTGTGAGATAATTATTTATTTTATTTTGTTGTGATAGTTTTTTGGTAAAATACTTTTGAGGGGTTTATTCTATTGGGATTATTGTGATTTATGATTGTGCTTCAATGAAACTACTTTTGAATAGTTTTGTGCAATAGGAAAGTTAAATATTAATTTAGATTGTCGTGGAACGATTTATTAAATTACTATAAAATAGGATAAATTAATAATATTTTTATGATTTGTAGCCTATGCGTTTTAGTAGGATGTAATGTAGGTTTCGATTTTATTATGTTTTAATTTATTAAAACCATAATAAAATATAAATGAGTTTCTATTCATTTTAATATGTTAAAGAGAGTCCCTTAGTTTTTAAATAGTTTTATTTTTTCAACTAATATACCAAAAATATCATATTTTTAATTTAAAATTTTATTATGAATTGAAAGTGTAAAAACATATAATTATATTCAAGTCACTGTGTTCATTAAAAAAAAAGCTTTCCCGCTCCGAGCCATAAACAATACGTTAACGATTTTCTGTCATTATTACAGAAACAAAACAAATTATAGCTGAAAACTTAACACACTTACTAAAATGAAAATTATGTTTAAAGTAAATACCTCATCACATTTACATAATTTTAATGTGGAGCAAAAACACCCAGACTCAACAGTAATTACATTAATATAACTTTAGTTTTAATTATTCTGTGACCTTAATGAGTTTTTTAGCACTATATGAGTATTTATTGTATTTGTAGCTTATTGTGACATGAGAGTAAGGCTGTCCCGGCGAACTTCGTACCGCCTATTTTTTTTTTGTGAAACGTTTCAATTGTGAATCTAAGCCATTCTCGAATCCACTGGAACACACAAAAAATTTCGTCAAAATCGGTCCAGCCATTTAGGAGGAGTTCGGTGACATACACACGTACAGTAGAATCTATACTAATATTATAAAGCTGAAGAGTTTGTTTTGTTTGTTTGATCGCGGTAATCTCAGGAACTGATCCGAATTGAAAAAATATTTCATTGTTCGATAGCCCATTTATCGAGGAAGGCTATAGGCTATATAACATCACGCTACGACCAATAGGAGCGGAGCAGCAATGAGAAATGTTGCAAAAATCGAGGAAAATTTACCCAGACGAAGTTGCGCGGGACAACTTGTTATTTATATAAAGATATTAGCTGTGCCCCGTTACTAAGTAAAATTGCTCGGGATGGGCTCAAAATAAACTACGTTTTCAATGATGATTTGTTTAGTCCTCTGGCCATTGTATTGTATTGTATCTGGATAGTGGCTGGGATTAATGCCCGGAAGACGCTGCGACCTAAAAGATCTATTGTGACTTCTCTTTCTTCGTTAAAGGATATCCTCAACGTTTAGTCTGACGATAAAGTCTATGCGTCTTGGCGGAGAGGACTTAAAGTCACTGGCTATATTTACTTACTTAGGTTACAAAATAACAGTTATAATCAATCTAAAAGCGCTCTAAAAATGGATTTTAAATTAGTTGCTTCTTCTTTGAAACGATTGCTTTAAAACTAGACATTAACGCGTTTGCCAAGTGCACAATGTAATAAGTAAAGTCTATGAGATATGTGTCGTTGATACCACCTAGGTATCAACGACACATATCTCATAGACTTAACTTAAATATTAAAAAAAAAAAACTTTACCAATACGAGGTATTAAAATTACACGAGACTTTGTGCATGTAATAAGCGCATAAATACTTGACACTGGCAGAAATTAGCCGTTATGACGGCTAGATTGCCATAAAGTCAATGAAGAAGAAGAAGAATAATAATACTATATTTACAAAAAGAAAATAAAAAAGGAGAGGACAATAGATAAGATAGCCAACAATATTTTTACCTCATTTTTATTTAAATAAATAACCATTAGGTATACCCTCTACGAGGGTCCGTCTTACAGCATCATAAAGTAGCTTTTACTTTTTCTCGGCATCTAACGGAAACCGTATAGACGAGCTTTCAAAATGTATTTTTTTTTGGAAAGCAATTTAAAAATTCAAATAGGTGTTGGCAAATCGAATTTTCTTGTTCAATTTGATTACTTTTAACTAAGGAAAAGAAACGTGACAAAATTTTACGAGATTCCAAATTTTATTTGGGTTTCTTAATAATAACGTTCCAATTTGAAATAATTACATCTATAATAGCTCTAGTTACTGGTATTGCGTCACTCGTACTTAGAACTCGTCGTAAAATCCTCAAAATAGACTTTGTCTATGAAGTAAACGCGGAATCCGACATCGAGGCAACGCAACTTTGTGTTATTCTTCATAACTGACAGTGTTTTCTAAATTCTGTCTATCTATAGATCGATTTGGCTACTAGAGACTTATATTTGGCATAAACGTCAAAATTCTATCTCCAGTAGCCACATCCACATATCGATAGATAATTAAAAACGACTGTAAGACTACCATTCACTATGAGTACCGACTCAGTGACTATTTTTTAAACCCATTATCATGGCGGATCAAAAAGAAACCTCGGGTATTCAATTCATAAACTGCATTAATTCACATTTTGTATTTACATTCTCACCATAAAGATAAATAACTTCACCAGGAAAATAGTCTTGTTTTATGATATTTTTTTAAAAGCTGGACACCGACACGTACTCCTACGAAGTTATGGAGGAAATTCTATTATAAAATAATGATTTAGGAGGAAAACGAACCAGTCTCTAAAAATAGAAAAAGGTTTGTAAACCGAGCACCCTTCGTTGTTGTGTACTCTGAATGCTTTCTCTTGGTATATTCCAAAACCAAAAAGTGATATTTCGACATATTTTTTACCTCAAAAGATATCAAACTAAAATGAAAACACATCTATGGTATTTTAAGCTCTGTCAGCTTGAATTTCGTTTCTATTCTGCTACCCCAGGTAGGAAATAATCCCCACAACACAGGAATAATTCTCCAGTACTAGAGGTCTATTTAATCTCCAAAGCAAAAGGAGGTGAGCTCTAAGTTTACCATCAAAGTCATCATGGCGCCAAAAAGAATAGACTAATATAATAATAGAATTTATTATAAATCCAGTTTCATAGGTTTCGTAAATCAAAAGTTATTTATCACCTATGTTTGGTGAAAATCCATTTATATACTAATATTATAAAACTGAAGGGTTTGTTTTTTTAACGCGATAATCTCGGGAACTACTGGTCCGATTTGAAAAACTCTTTTACTGTTGGATAGCCCATTTATCTATGAAGGCAATAAGCTATTTAACATCACGCTGCGACCAATAGGAGCAGAGCAGCAATGTTTTTTTTTGGCAAAAACAGGGATAATTTACGTAGACGAAGTTGCCAGTTAGTTTGAAGATAAGATGTTCCGTTTCTTACGGAACTATTTTAAACCTTCCTCCGTCGCCGATATTCGAGATAAATTAGACTGTTTAGAGTACCTAATTTACTTGCTAACTCATGAATGAGCTATAAATAGATAGCACATTTCCTCGCTACAATTTTGCATTTAAAAAGTAAACAAAATCAACATGTTTACTACGTGAGCCTCTTTTAAAATAGCCTCATAAAGTGTAAAATCTAGGTAAGTACCGACGTAGGTATGAAAGAGTGGCATGGCACTCGCTTGTCAAAGGCTAAACGCTTGTTAGTAGAAACGCAGTACTGTGGTACTAGGTACTTTGGAAGCGGAGTGAAATGTCAAACAAATTGATTTTTCTATGAGCAAAAAAGAAAAATAGTGTTTAGGTTGTACGCTGTTTAGAGGAAATTCATATTTGTGAAGTAAATACGGATTGTTTATGGAGCTTATAGAAAGTAGAGTTGACAGTACTTAATAAATAAGTGTTTTGAGTACCAACCTATAGGTAATTTAAGGGACGTAGAAGGGACAAACACTCATCAGTTCAGGTTTTTTTTATCTTACTGTTTAGTGGGTTTATGTAATTGGCGATTTTAAATTTAAATAGTATTGTTGATGTCGATTTTGTTGGATTAAATAACGTTTAAACAAGCTAAATAAATACAGTATTGACCACCTAATGCCACACTCGTTTTCAAACAATACTGTGTTTCTAGAATAGGGCTTACTACGCTACTGATCGGTTCACTTCTAATACCTATAGGTCTACTACCTAGGGGGTTTCTGGGGCTATAAATCGTTAAAAAAATCCGAGTAAAGCTCGGTCATCCCGGTACTAAAATATAATTTGACATAAATTCTTCTGCAATTATGTTTTTTTCATTTGTGTTTTTATAACTTTTGTGACAGGGCTAAAGCTGGCAACATTGCCTAATTCCAATTATAAGCTTAATTTCTCTGTTTAGTTGACCTCAAAAAAGAAATTCCTTAAAGTAAAACTGCTTAAAGGATTTCTTTATAGCACAAATCTACTCTAAATAACTATCGGCCATCCAGATCGCAATTTACCTTAGCAAGGCTAATCGATTATTTCCGTACCATCACTGTGGTTAAAAAGCTACTAAAGATTAACAATCCGACCGCAATCTACACCAATTTAAACAATTCAAATGACAGAACAAAACCATTGAAGCCATAACAAACAAAATCATGAATAGAGCTAATTCACAAACAACGCAAGCCGTTAGACACAGCCGAACAATTATTTAGAAAGGACAACGCAAGAACAGCCTAGTCATCGCTAAGAAAGGGATGAAAAAACCTTACATTTTGTGTCATTGTCACCTTTGTTTGTTCGTTTGTTCTTTGTTCTGGTGCTATTGTACTGGGTTTTAGAAAAATGGGCGAGTTTTTGTCTTTTTGTTTTGCGTTTAGTTGTATAGTTCAAGACTATTTAGGAGGGTCGTTGCTCGTAATTTGGGCACGACCGCACTGGTTTATTTTTGGGTAAACAGAGGAGGGATTTTTGAGATTGCAAAGTATTATAATTATAATATAGTATTTGGACGACTGGTTTACAATTTTATAGACAGGGTTAGATATAGACTAGGTTTCAATAATAATAATAATATCTTGGGACAACTCACACAACGCTATGTAATCCCAAACTAAGCAGAGCTTGTACTATGGAAACCATGCAATTGATAAACATACTTATATATATATTTCTAAATACATACTTATAGATAAATAACACCCAGACACAGAATAAACCATCATGCTCCGTGCTCATCACACAAAGTTTTATCCTGGGTGGGGATCGAACCCACGACCTCTTGCGTAGCAGTCGGAAACACTCCCTTATGCCTTTGTGGATGTTGATAGTCATCGTTTATGTTTAAATTGTTACATAGTTTTGACGTATTTTTATGTTGAGTGCTACGTACGAGATCCATAAAGAAAGAAGTTACAGTAGTGTAGCCCAAAACACCGTAAAAGAAACGTGAAATCGCAAGGAAACGGGCAGGTCTTAGATCTAAAATATTCAGCGATTCGCACTACACTTATGTGTCGGATTACGATCTATCCTCACGGAGAAGAGACCTGAGACCCGCAGTGGGAACATTTCAGGGCTATGTGATGAAATCTAAGCAGGTATACCTAAAATAGAAGTGAATATCTAACTATAACTTTATTACTATTCTTTACAATCTAAGAATAGTAAATGATACAGTAATATAGGATTCTCACATCGTTGTTCACAAAAACTCACTTGTAAAAATCTCTTTTCGTTAAAAATAGATTTTAACAAGTGAATTTTTGACCGACGCAAAGACGAATAGATCGATTTTGATGCGCTCTTTTTAATAGAAAGCTTTGTATGATTTTTTTTTCAGCACTTTTGACGTTATTTAGCGTTGAGTTTTTAATGTGCACACATTAGCATAATGTGGCAGAACGTTCATCACAACGTGTAAGACTACTAATTTTCGTGTAATTTTCGTAGCCTTCATTTTCTTAAGGTTGCAGGTTCTCTTTCTCACTTCTTAATAGTTTTTAGATAAGCACTATTAGTCCAAAACGTTACACGATTTTTGGGAACGAGTGGTTTGAATTAATGCTGATGGCTCTACCTAAGTACCCATACTTACCCATTAATATACAAACGTACCACTTTATTTTCGATCGAAATTTCGTTTTTATTAAATTAGAAAGGCTCCTGTTTGTTCGTGACGTGATTTCTAAGCCATTATATTAAGAACTAATGAGATTGCTCCCAGTAACCGACATAGGTCAGGAGACCATTGTAAGTAGGTACAATAATTATTTAAAATAACATTCAATTCAGATTTTATAATGACTATGAATCGCTCACGACTTCCTGTAGGTATATTTATGTGGTGTATCAGTTGAATGACCTGTGTCAGTATATTTGTGTACAACATTATCTGTTACAATGTAATCTGTGTAGGTATATAATTGAAGTAGATAATTGAAGCTGGGAGGCCGTGTTTTGACTTCGTTGATACAATAGGTACCTACCTTATATTCTATGATTGTTGTTACACAAAATACATCGATTCCAGAAGGTAAACTTTACACCAGGGATGTAGCTTGTTTTCTTTAATTTTTAATTTTTTTTTCTTATGTTTTTTAAAGATAACTTGCAACTGTCTAACGATCGGTCTCAATAATCTATCTAGTGATGGATTTAGCTACTAGAGGTAGGATTTTGACATATTTTGTATGGAGCTTTTGTAAAATAAGTATATATCTCTGGTAGTGAAATCCATCGATAGATAGGTTATTGAGACCCGCCGTTAGACGGGATCCATATAAAAAAAATTAGATTTACAATGTTTGGAGTCGTACAATTCTTTTAGAAACAATGAAACATGTGCTGCAAAAAGTAGATACTTACCAAAAAAATACTTTAACAAAAAATAAATTGATTGAATTGATGATACTGTTTTTTATAAGTCCGTACTCTTTATTTACCCATTAAAGCTAAACAATTAAAGCTTACAACCCTGGGGAGGTTACTTGGGCCCCGAATGCACTGTACCCGGGAGGGGGGGGGGGTTCAGGGGCCCCGTATACTTGATACGGCTGATAAGGTGGTAGCTACGCCCCTGTTTATAACTTACTAGAGAAACGTACAGAGACATGGGCATCGGACCTTTTTGTTCCCACTGTGTTCCGATATTACGGTCTTTGTGTGCGTTGCTCGAGCGAAGTACTTTATACAATAATCGTGTGTCACTATTAGACCCAGTTATAAATCATCGTCAGGTTTATGCATGGCATATTTAGTTAGTCTGACTTATTATGCGTGGCATAAGTATGATGAACCAGGTGTACTTTTCAGCATTAATTGTGATAATAGATAATTTTTTTTTTTTTTATTGTTTCGCCGAAATATTTTTTTTTTCTTTCAAAGAGTGTAGTTACGAAGTTTTTCTTCTGTAATTTCGGTGTTTTGTAATCACTTATAGGTATGACTTGTCTTCAGAGGAATATGTTTTTGAATTGGCTTTGAAAAGATGTTTTTGACAGTTAAGGTACATTCAAAGCATAGTGTCATTGACCTTTTCAATGGGTTAACTAAGTAATATATAATGTGTTTTGGCATTCATAGAATGTTTTTGTACTCGTACTCATACGAGTACGAGTAGGCAAACAATACTGTTTGCCTTCTTGTGACTAACCTTATAGAAACACTAGCTGTCCCCGTTTTTGCAACATTTCTCGTCGCTACTCCGCTCCTATTAGTCGTAGCGCGATGTTATATAGCCTATAGCCTTCCTCAATAAATGGGCTATCCAACAAAAAAATATTTTTTCAAATCGGACCAGTAGTTCCTGATATTAGCGCCATTAAACAAACAAACTCTTCCGCTTTATAATATTAGTATAGATTTCTCTCTTCACTCCATTTTATTTGTTCTATTTTGAAGAACTCCATACTGTAGACATTTGAGGAAACCTCATTAGGAAGGGAGCTTTGATTTCCAATACATTTTTTGTTCGCATTTTTTAATGGGTCTAATATCTATTTCTTTCGCTTTTGTATACTTATATACCTTACTAGTTGACCCGCGCTACTACCTCTACGTCAATTTCCCCCGTTTAAGCAACATTTTTCATTGCTGCTCCGCTTCTATTGGTCGTAACGTATATAGTATATAGCCTATAGTCTTTCTTGATAAATGGGCTATCTAACAGTAAAAGATTTTTTCAATTCGAACATTCAGAGGTTCCTGAGATTATCGCGTTCCAATAAACAAACAAACTTTTCAGCTTTTTAATATTAGTATAGACCTGTGTCGCGAGGACTTTACAAACATACAAGTCACGGACACAAAGTACACCCAGACTAGGAACAATGATTTGTGGATCACACAAAGTAGTGTCCCGTGTGGGAATCGAACTCACGACCTCTTCCGTAGCAGTTGGACACACCCCCACCGCGCCACAGAGGCTGTCAAACCTTAACCTTATTATAAAAACCGACTTTAATCCCTACTTTTATCTAAAAAAAAAAACTACTTACAATGTATGCCAAGTAGGTATTTATTTACGAAAACCTTCAAATGAGACCATCCAATAGAATACAACCTATTTCTGTATCAAAAAGTGACAATCGGGTTAAACATCGCATCACAAAATAACACCATCTACGACTGCCTTCCTATTAAAAATCGCATAAATTGAACTAGGAACCAAGCTGTACATCATCATAACTAGAAGTGGAATTCGTAGACCAAATTATTCGAAAATTCGCAGAAGCTCACGACAAAAGACTTCATCACCACGTAAATCTAGAGGCTATCCAACTTCTCGATTGTACGGACTTTAAACGAAGACCCAAAACAACTAAACCGTTTGAGTTAGTGTAGTGTTAAGTGAGAAAGAAAAAAAAGCGGTAGTGACAGTGCTTTACATTTAAAACACAAGAACAAAGTGTTATCACTTTATCAGACACTAAGAAAAATCAATGTATAATTTCTTAGATTATGTATCTTAACAGTTTATGTCAACTTAAAATGACTTATTAGCTTCAATGCTAACATTGTAATATTTTAAAGAGTAAATCATTTTTACTTTTCATACAAATAAAAAAATACCTATATGTATGATTGCTCAACAAAAAGCCATTTTGAAGTGTAAACGACACCTTAGTAAGAATCTTCTTCTATTTTAAAGACAGATATAAATTAGGGCACACAATTTATCTCTAAAACGCCTTTCTAAATAAATCACTTAGCTGTAGTAGTTGTACCCACTTCAAGACTCTCCAGACCTATATTTAGCGTGAAACCGCAGCCCAATTTACTATGCAAGAAGTAAGCATCTTGAGATTTCTGACTCTTGACTTTACCTTCATAACTTGTAGTGGATCTTACATAGTGTGGACAAATCCGGCCTGTCTCGAGATAAGCTTAGAAGGCAAACAGAGTATGGTATATGGAGATATGTGATAAGTGCTCTGTACGGTCTTATGTTTATACTCGTAGTTGCGTTGGAATTGCGTCTTGATATGATTAGGACGGTCGCCTGTCTACACACACTAAAGCTTCTGTCTATCATATAAAATACATGGTTAAATAAATAATGTGAATATTGAAACGTGTTTAATCATTTCGTTATGAACTTCTGAATGGTTTATGATTGATTTTTTTTTTTCGTGTTTGTGCCCGCGTCGAAGAAGTTCTGTTTTGCTTATTGCACTCTTGCAAATTTGAAACTTGGGAGAAATTTTGACTAGTAGCTTATAAAATTCTTTAATGGTAGTTTTCTACAATTTAAAAAAAAATGACGATTTCTGCCAGTGTTAAATATACCACAAATACACTTTAACTATATACCTAATAGATTTGATCTCGAAAATTAAGATAGCCAGTTTACCGCCATTTTCCGATTTTTTTTCTCTTCCCGCCTATATTACTCGGTAGGGATTTTGGCTTGCACAATCCGTGCATTGGCTAGTTTTTTTTCTTTCAGTTTATACTCTTTCAAGTTTTCTTCTTTGAATCACATATTCTCGATGCCAGTTCCAAGTTTATTGTCTTTTTAGTTATTTTCTTTGAATCACAAAGCCTCGTTGCCGGTTTCAAGTTTATTTTCTTACCAGATTTCTTCTTTGAATCACAAGTCTCGTTCTTATCCAGTTATCACGTATTTCAAGTATGTTTTGCAATCGTAGAGTATATTTGTTCTGTGATTTTACACATTAAACGCGGAGCCATAAAAATAGCGACATGATAATTAGCCACCAATTTTACAACTACATTTTATTTTTTACTAGCTGTCCCGTGCAACTTCGCCTGCATAAATTTTCCCGATTTTGCAACATTTCTCATTGCTGCTCCGCTACTGTTGGTCGTAGCGTGATGTTATATAGGCAATAGCCTTCCTCAATAAATGGGCTATCTAATAGTGAAATATTTTTTCAATTCGGATCAGTAGTTCCTGAGATTACGGCGTTCAAACAAACAAACAAACTCTTATAATATTAGTATAGATTCAGTAGCTATTGACGTGTTTTAGAGTTACCAAAACAAAATTGATTCAACCCTTCGACCGCTAGTCAACTCAACATCTCGTAACTGCAAATTTTGACAAACGCTCACCCTTCAGTATAATCTTCTTACGTTCATCAATCTTAAATTCTGACAGTTGCTTGATTTCACTAATTTACCAACATACTTGTTCATTACCGCACCAATGACCTTACAAACATTATAAACACGATATTAACTGCCATTATATTCACTGTATCCCGACTAGAACATCACATTAATACCTATGATAAAAAAATTTCCGGCCCCTTTTAAAGCACCAGTTTCAAGAAAAATGTCACTATAGAAACAGTGAGAGCTCGTCGAGATGACAGTAAAAAATAATTTCAACTCCTTAGCATCTAATCAACCTTAATTATACTTATTTCAAAAGGTGGAGAAAAATGGAATTCAAGGCCTCATAAGTACTTAAGCTACTTTACAGTCGCGCGACTTTGTTCGCGTTGAAATTTTGTAAAACAAATGTATTCCTTGGGAAATAATAATAAAAATATCTTGGGACTACTCACAGAACGTCATTTTATCCCAAACTGAGCAGAGCTTGTAATATGGTAAGCAGACAATTGATAAACATACTAATATGTTTCTAAATATATACATATTATAGTTAAATTACACCCGGACACAGAAGAAACAAAGACCGCTAGACCAACAGGCCAGTCGATGTACATTTTTTTTAATGAAAATTTGCCTATTTTCTACCTACTCCAGATTAGTCCAGATTTTAATAAAATTATAAATAATTAACATATTTTTGGCATAAAGGTAGATTATACGACCTTTAACTATTTATTATACGGGAATTAACGCGCATTGTTTACCTTAAAATTGATTCGTAAAACACAAACTCGTAATAGTTCGCAGTCGGTTAACATGGACACAATCAGTGTAGTGTGCAGTGACCCTAACTTTTCAAGAACCAAAAAAGTGAGGGTAGATGAAGATTCATCGGCCTTACGGAGCCTTAACATCGCTGCGACAGTCCGTTTGTGAGCACGGCCGGTGCAACCCGGTCGAAACGTCAAGCAATTTTAAGGTAAACAATGCGCGTTACGACTTTTATGCCAAATTTTATCTAGATCCGTGTACTTGCCTGGCGTACCTAGAGTTATCTATACTAATATTATAAAGCGGAAGAGTTTGTTTGTTTGTTTAAACGCGCTAATCTCAGGAACTACTGGTCCGATTTAAAAAAATCTTTTTTTGTTGGATAGCCCATTTATCGAGGAAGGCTATAGGCCATATAACATCGCGCTACGACTAATAGGAGCGGAGCAGCGACGAGAAATGTTGCAAAAACGGGGCAAAATTTACGCATACGAAGTTGCGCGGGATAGCTAGTTTTTAATATGTATAAGCAATTTTCAACGCTGGCGGCACCGGGACGAAATCTGGTTGTATGATAAAACAATGTAGTAACGTCAAATATAACTGGAGCATCTGGGAGCAAGGGTTAGTAGAAATAGGCCGTATTTCATCTATATGTTGCAATGATTGACGATTTTATTGGCCAATATAATGTTAAGATTGGTAAAGATATACCTACAATATTGCTTTTGCAATAGACAAAAATATCTACAGAATGTGTTAACAACGTTATATTTATGTTCGTAAACTTTCGCGATTTGTACACGTTATAGAATTTTATAAGCTACCGGTCTTAATCGCGTAAATATTTTATTTTAAGGCTAAATACTTTGCCAAAGGCCGTGGACACGGGTAGTCTACCCGTGACCACGGCCGTTGCAATACGGTCGAAACATCGGGCAATATACAAAGGTATTTAGCCTTAAAATAAAATATTTACTTGAATAAGACCCGTAGCTTATGAAATTCTATAACGTTATATTTTTTTTGTCTGGTTTGTTGGTCTAGTGGTTAGTGACCCTGATTGCGAAGCCGGAGGTCGTGAGTTCGATCCCCACCCAGGATAAAACTTTGTGTGATGAACACGATGGCTTATTCTATGTCTGAGTATAATTTATCTATAACTAGCTGTGCCCCGCGGCGTTACCCGCGGTTTATTAGCCCATGTGTTAATCCAAGGTGTCAGCTAACTCCACACCAAATTTTATAAAAATCGCTCCAGCCGTTTAGCCGTAAAGAAGTAACAAACATACACACTCACATACTCACAAACTTTCGCCTTTGAAATATTAGTGTGATTATCTTTTTAATTTTTATTATAAGTAAATAAAAAACTTTTTTACAAAAAAATATTACCGACTTCAAAAATAAATACAAGGCTACTAAAAAGCAAAAAATAATATAGAATAACAAAAAAAATTGAACATTTAGAAGTTGTGTAGTTTTGTCTTTATTTTCAGGTCATAGACGCTCACAAAAAATAAAGAAAATTTATGATATTATGCAGCGTGATTTTTAGGGTTCCGTAGCCATTTATATATATACATCTTACAGTTTCGCCATGTCCGTCTGCCTGTCTGTCCGTATGTCGGTGAAATGGTACCTTGTAGTAGCCGCTACTTAGTTTGATAGCTAAATAATAAAAATAACTTTAGGTACTCCAGTTTTGGCTTTTACTCCAGTAAAATGACTGAGAATGCCTCTGTGGCGCAGTGGGAGTGTGTCCGACTGCTACGCAAGTGGTCGTGGGTTCGATTCCCACACGAGACACCACTTTGTGTAATCCACAAATTGTTGTTCCGAGTCTGGGTGTACTTTGTTTCCGTGATTTGTATGTTTGTAAAGTCCCCCGCGACACAAGGCTTGTACCCTAACGCGAGAATTGTCTTTTACAAAAAAAAAAAATAGTCTGTATATGGTTAAGGCCATAACTCTAAAATAAGTGGTAGGTGATTAGGGGGTTCATTTATTAAATACTAGCTTTCGCCCGCGGCTCCGCCCGCGTGCATGTTGGTTATCGCGAAAAGAACTATCCTATGTCCTTCCCCAGAACTCAAACTCTCCATACCAAATTTCATCTAAATCGGTTTAGCTGTTTAAGCGTGAATGCGTAACAGACAGACAGACAGAGACTTTCACATTTATAATATTAGTATGGATAATATTAGTATGGATTTTCTAAAACTGATATTACAAAGTTATTTAGTGTTATGTAAAGCAGTTACGAGTGGGAGGTTATTTGTATATTTTAAGTATTTCTGTATATACTATGGGTCTTAATCGCGTACAAAATTCAAGGTAAATACCTTGTTTATTGCCCGACGTTTCGACCGTATTGCAACGGCCATGGTCACGGGTAGTAAGTAAATATAATTTTACTAGCTGTCCCGCGCAACTTCGTATGCGTAAATTTTCCCCGTTTTTGCAACATTTCTCGTCGCTGCTCCGCTCCTATTAGTCGTAGCGTGATGTTATATAGCCTATAGCCTTCCTCGATAAATGGGTTATCCAACAATAAAAGAATTTTTCAAATCGGACCAGTAGTTCCTGAGATTAGCGCGTTTAAACAAACAAACTAACTCTTCCGCTTTATAATATTAGTATACGAGTAGATGTGTAAAAATTGCGAAAGTTTATAAACAGGAGGAGGTACAAGAAATTTGTCTAGATTGCCAATGTTGAAAACGTGATGACCTTGTTATTTTTTCCCGTGGATGTCGTCAAGGGATTTCACACAGGGCAGCAGCGTCCTCTGCATACCTACCTACCTACTTTAAAGCCTTACTGCGATCGCCAACCCGCTCGCCAAGCGTGGCGATTATGGCAATTACCCCCAGGATCTATAATAAGTAGGTTCTACTGGGGACACCCATGCCCAGCAGTGGGACATCTTATAATAATAATAATAATAATATAATAATAATAATAATAATTTTATTGATCAATTATAATACATTTTTTACAAATTAGTGCTCGGGGTCCTCTTTTAAGCAATGAATGCCTGTGTTAGAGGACACCGCTCTTCCGTAGTATGTTGATACATTTTGAATTCATTGATACATTTTGGTTTGGGTAGATAGACTAAACATAGGTTGTGTGTTTGTGTGTGTGTGTGTGTGTGTGTGTGTGTGTGTGTGTGTGTGTGTGTGTGTGTGCGTGTGTGCGTGCGTGCGTGTGTGCGTGTGTAAGATATCATATCACATCATTTTATATGTGCTAACAATGCTTCTGTCTCTTCATATGTAAGCGTTTTTATCCAATCTGTAATTATTTTTTTACAGTCATACTGGTTTTTTGTATATATGTAAACCTTTTTGTTAATCTTATTATATAATTGGGCCGACCGCTTGTTGATTTGCCTACAGGCAAACATAGTCCTAGTTTGGGGAACTTGTATGATGAGATCATTCCTTCTTCTTTTGGTGTTTTCGGGATTATATGCTACAATCTTGTGTTTCTTTAGAACTGTGTGGATTATGTACAATTTCCTTACTGATAGTAAGTCACTCTTTTGGTAGAGACTTTCTGTAGAATATCTCTTCTTTTTAAAATGCATTGTTTTTATCAATGCACGTTGCGCTCGCTCAACATGTAAGAAACAGGATTTTGCAGCGCCTCCCCAAATTGGTATGCAGTACGCCAAGACAGACTGCACTAGAGCAACATAGATTTCTTTTAGAATGTTTCTCGAAGATACGACCTTCGTGTCTATGTTCCCCGGTACAATGTGTCTCAGTGTTCTGAAAATCCAACTTAACTTCCTTACCCTGTTTGTGAGAACTTCTAGATGAGGATACCAGGATAAGTTCTGGTCTATAGTCACGCCTAGGTACTTAGCTTGCCTGACTTTGGTAATAGTTGCGCATTTACAATGTACATTTGTCGTGTCTCCACATACATGTACGTTTATATTAAACGGTTCCTTTGGTTGTGTGCGATCTGTAATACTGAAGCAGATATAATTTGTCTTACTAGTGTTAAGGGTAAGTAAGTTGTTATTTAACCAGTTTGCTATTTTAGCCATGCCTATCTCTGCTCCGGCTTTAACCTTATCCCAGCAGAATTAAAAGCTTTAATCTTATAGGTTGATATAATAATCTATACTAATATTATAAAGCTGAAGAGTTTGTTTGTTTGAAGGCGTTCATCTCAAGAACTACTGGTCCGAATTAAAAAAAATCTCTTACTGTTGGATAGCTCATTTATTGAGGAAGGCTTTAGGCTATTTAACATCACGCTACGATCAATAGGAGCGGAGCAGCATTGAAAAATGTTGCAAAAACGGGGAAAATTTACACAGAGGAAGACGCACGGGTCTTCTAATAATATAATATAACTAGCTTTCGCCCGCGTCTCCGCCCGCGTGAATGTCAGTTATCGCGATAAAAACTATCCTATGTCCTTCCCCGGGACTCAAACTATCTTCATAGCAAATTTCATCTAAATCGGTTAAGCTGTTTGAGCGTGAAAGCGTAACAGACAGTATGGATTTAATGGCATTTTTTAAATATAATGACTGAAGTGCTTTTGTAGATCAGACGAACATAAACGAGCTTACACGTGCGTGAAATACGTGATGTGATCTTTTACAAGTCTTCGAGATTTTGTTCCAGGGAAGATCTATTCTAACGTACCGAAACGCCTTGGAATTTTAATAATAATAATAATAATATCTTGGGACAACTCACACAACGCTATCTGATCCCAAACTAAGCAGAGCTTGTACTATGGAAACCAGACAACTGATAAACATACTTATATATTTCTAAATACATACATATTATAGATAAATAACACCCAGACACAGAATAAACCATCGTGCTCATCACACAAAGTTTTATCCTGGGTGGGGATCGAACCCACGACCTCTTGCGTAGCAGTCGGACACACTCCCACCGCGCCACAGAGGCAGTCAAATTTAATATAATTTCTATACTCGCTTTGCTTATTTATTTGTGTTATATCTTTTGTGATGTGGTAAATATATATTTTTTAAAGACGACTCCCGCTGTAGGGTACAAGCTCTGTGTCGCGGGGACTTACCAACATAGGTACAAGTCACTGACATAAAGTACACTCAGACTCGGAATAACAATTTGTGGATTACACTAAGTGGTGTCCCTTGTGGGAATCAAACCCATGACCTTTTGCGTAGCAGTCGGACACACTCCCACCGCGCCTCTAAGGCAATCCAATCTTTTCTTATTTGGACCTTTTTTAAGTTTTTAGGGCTCCGTAGCCAAAATGACAAAACGGAACCCTTATAGTTTCGCAATGTCCGTCCGTCCGTCCGCAGCTTTGCTCAGAGACTGTTACTAAAAGGCTGTAATTTTGGCTTGGATACCTACACGTATTACTTACGCCAACAAAGTGAAAGAATAAAATCTTGCAAACCATTTTTTTAGGGTAGGACCTTCCCTATATGTAAAGTAGGGATGTGATTTTTTTGATGTGAATAGTATATATGTGAAATAAAAGGAAAACTATCACAGCTAAGTAGGCTTTACAAGTTTACGAGTAACAGCTGAACAAATGAGAAGTAACAAAATGTTCGTACTGATTCCATTGAACATTATTATTAAGTAGTAAGTATGAAATAAAAACAACAGAAAACCCACTTCTTAAGCAGCATTATTAGAATGGGGGGGGGGGGAGGGAGGGAGGGAGGGGGACTACGGAACCCTACATTGTGCGTGACCCAATTTTTTTTATTTTGTGTGTAAAACTGTTAGTTTTTCCATCCAGCCTTATAATCTTTCTAATTGTATTCAATGCTGAAGCTTTGAAAGCTGTAGATACCAAGTCAAGATATCTAAAAGTTTCAAATTTTACACAGCAGTGTAGAGGAGACATAACAAACAATATTCGTCGACGCGTTCAAAATCGTGATGAGAAGTATTTAATCATAATCGTTCAGAAGTTGACATTTCGAAAATATTAAATCGTTCCAATACTCGCGTTATTTACTTAACCGTGCGTTTCGTATGATGGACTGACACAATATTTGGATTACAGAATTGCTTCATTACTTTTTCACGAATCTAAACACGAATGATGAAAACGGTAATTGTGTTTGTTCTGTTTTGGTCCTGTTTTGTTATGCATTTTATGTGCTTTTTATACGAGTTCACGCTTGTTATAAAGGACATGTTTAGAGTCCAAACGATGCAGAGATGATTTTCGAAGAATGCCTTTAGATTCGTTCCGTCGCGTATTTTTGTATTTTGTTACCAGACTGTAAGGAAGGGTTATGTTTTTCGCGCGTATCTTCTATGTATGTATGTAATATTCTTTATTACCTAATATCTCACAATCCCTCGAACGGATTTATACAATTAAGACGTTGCTAGATTCATATTGATCGCCCAAGTGTTCTTAGATATGTGACGTTTGAAAAAAACAAACATGGCGGCTGTGAGATGTCAAACTAAAGAGGTGTGAAAAATAAGTTGTTTTGAATGCTGCAATGGGTATCAAATTAAAAGGCTCATCTTAAGCATTTCAAAACGGTATAACATAATTATGACTGTAATACTAAAAAAAATAGTTAGTAACCATTATCTTTTCAATTTTCAATACTTGACAATAGCTGTGATAAAAGATAGTTGTTGCATCGGTTTCATCCTACAACTACTAAAAAGTATAAACTAAAAAAACCCAGGGGATCTTGTTTCCATCTTTTATTTGCAGGCTGGTTTTTTATTTTTATATATATATTTTTATTCTCTGTTTAGTTCAGTAAACCACATTCAGAATCACATACTATTATGTAGGTACCTACTTGCTTTATAATAAATAGGGATACTCGAAGTCGAGTCTGCTGTAGCCGAAGAGTTTGTTTGAATGCAAAAATCACAGGAACTACTGGTTCGAATTGAAGTATATGAAACAAAGACAACAGAAAACCTCTTTTTATACCGCATTTTTGTGTTGGGCAGCTGCGGAACCCTACATTATGCGTGGCTCGACCTTCACTTGCCTGTTTTTTTACTTGAAAATAATAACAATTTTGTATTTACTCCACTGGCCAGTTTAATTAGGTGTAGTAGTAGAACCGCTCCAAGTGAAATAAGTAAAAAAAGTAACGAAAATATTGTGTCTTCTGTCAAGGCAATAAAACGAGAGGCATACTTCTGAAGTTGCCGCGGGCCGTATGATTACTAGTGTTCACGATGTTAATATATAACCAAGAACATAGGTTAAATTGAAACTAACTTTTTGTACGAGATTTTGGCCGCAGGGGACTACAAGTGCCTATATTATATTCTACAAAGAACAAGTAGTCCTATTTATTTTCCTTAGGAAGGAAAATAAATAGGACTACTTGTACTGTAAACAAGTAAATATTGTGAAGTAATTTTTTATAGGCATTTCTTGCCAATTACTTTACAAATGCCTATAAAAATTACTTTAATATTCGGCCTGCGACATCATAATTTGTTAAAATGCTCTCTGTAACGAAGCAATAACAAAAGCCGTGATAGTTCTTTATCTATCGACTAGATGGCGCATGCGAGGGCCCAACTCGCGAGCATCAAGGGATAGATAGTAACATAGTCCAGATAGGTGGTTCGCTTCTGGCCCCGGTTTGGCTACGGAAGTCGGGGGTTTCGATTAAAACGGCCATTTTTGTATTCTTGTAACTTTGGGATCGATCTCAAATACGCTTGCGTCAAGTATGCGTCTCGAGAACGCAATAAAGACATTCTAGTACGGTGCGCAAGCGTTTTTAAGATCGATCCCAAGGTTACAAGAATACGAAAATGGCCGTTTTAATCGAAACTAAACTGCAACTGAATTGCAACTGCACTGCTTTAAATACGTAACCCGCTGGACCGTGCCATCCCTTTCAAAAAGTAAATTTGACCGAAAAGCGTGAAAGAGAGAAATAACTCGTGTGGCCTTTGACAAATATTGTCCACAAAGTAGCGTTGTCTCTTTCTAGAGAGTCGTCAATTTTGTAAGTTTATGGCGCAGTGACCTAGACTGCTACGTCAATGGTACTAATACGCTGAACGCATATTACAAAGTTTTATATTCTCTTTGGGCTTTATCCCGTACAAAGTGACAGCAATTTCAAATATCGAATCGAATTACCGTTTCGTGAACTTTTTTGACACTTATGACAAAACGGCCGTTGTTATTAACATTGTTAAGTTCTATTCGCCTAAACAACTATTAAAACAATTTCGCTGGTCTTGATCCGATAGGTTCGAAATTACGACTTCGTAGGCGGCCACGGCCTTTTTGGCACACAAAATAAATTTCCATTTTACTTTCTCCTTGATTATTGGGAATAGAAAGAAATCACAGGGCGCTAAATCAGGACTGGTTTCAACACCGAATTCCTCAAGAAGCATTTGTTCTGAGGGACGTATGCGACAAAGTGTTGTCGTGATGCAGCATGATTCCCTAAAGCCCAGTCTTTGGTCTCGCATACCTTGGAAAACTTTCGGCAACTAGCTTCTTACCAGCGTTACGAGGTCTTTGTAGTATCTGCACTTTCCTTCTGAAAAGGTCCATACTGACTGTCTCTTATTTTCCGGATTACATTGATAAATCCACGTTTCGTCGCCTGTGATGATTTCCGAAACACGTCTTAACGTTCCGTTTTCAAATCGTAGACGCATTTTGTGGCAACAATTCACATCCCTGTTTTTCAGTGTCTGTGAGCAAACGCAATTTGGTTTAAAAAAATATTTAATACAGATGCGCTCCATTTTGAAATTACAAGCATATCAATACTTATCGAGTGACCTACATATCTGTGTACAAAACATACGCTCCTTCTAACCATTGACGTATAGACCTGGACTACGCCATCCCTTTCAATTAAAAAGTAAATATTGGCTGCAAAGCGTGAAAGAGAGAAAAAACGCGTGCGGCCTTTGGCAGTTATAGCGTTGTCTCTTTCTAGAGAGTGGTCAACTTTGTAAGGTTATGGCGCAGTCCATGGTTTCTACGACAATGCTTCTAACGCAGTCGGGGTAAAAACTTCTTCTTCTTCTTCGTGCAATAAATAAAATGTTATTCGATTAAGAATTTTGCCTTGTCTATACGTATATTATATATGTAAAATACTCCTTAAAGTAACAATACACTATCGATTTCATAGCATGTCGAGCATTTACCTCCAACCACATCATAGGCAAACCACACCTCCGATTATTACAAAGAGGCTCCTATGTAAAGAGACCACTAGAAATTAACACCTAACCATAAATTATTATAAAGTTAATTATAAATTACTATTTTTCCCTGAATAGTGGTTGGAAAATTTTAAGGGCAGAATTTTGGCTTTTGGTATTATCGTAGAAATTTTTATGTTCAACTTAAACTTACCTGATACAACTGTTTTGCTTTGATCGGTTACCACACGGCTTAAGCCTTAAAAAATAGCAAAAAATAGCTTGCTATTTAAAAAAAAAAAAAATCGTCCCTCAGTAACTCATTTTTCGATTTGAACGTGATAATCTCAGGAACTACTGGTCCGAATAGAAAAACTCTTTTACCGTTGGATAGCCCATTTATCGAGGTAGGCTGTAGGTTATATAACATCACGCTACGACCAATAAGACCTCAGCAGAAATAAAAAATGTAGCAAAAACGGGAAAAATTGACGCAGACGAAGTTGCGCGAGTTAGCTAGTCTGTAATATGTACACGTAGAAGTACATATTTATAATACGTCTATATGTAGGTACCAGTAATACTTATAGGTAGGTACCTGATACTAATTACCTGCTTTTGCCCGCGGCGTACGTCGTGATTTACGGTTACTTCAAGTTAATTCAAGAAATCCTGCGATTTAGGAGTGATTACCTGACAACCAAGCAGATATTTTCATGAGCGGAGATATAAAAGAGGAAGTATGAATGAAATTGCCCACTCTGAGTTGGTTAAATAATAAAATAAAATTTATTATGAAAAAACTTTTACAAAAAACATACAATGGCAGTAAATATATAATAACATCTAATTAATAACATCTAAGGATAACTCACACACGGTCATCTGATCCCAAACTAGGCGGAGCCTGTTCTATGGCAACCAGACGACTGATAAACCTCAAAATCCCCCCACCCCGGGTAAACCAATGTCTGGCGTAGCTTGCCCGGCATCAAAATTAGTTGTTGGTGGGGGGGGGGGGGGCAGTGTCCGAACTTTAAAGGCCCAAACGGTCATAATAGGTACGGCTGTTAAGACGGTCAATATCAATCAATCCTGTGTCAAACTCTTCGTGACACAGGATTTGTACCATATTGCATGATTTGTCTTTTATTCAAAGAAAGAAATCTAGAATTTTGTTCTAAGTATTTACTTATTTTAGAGTTACATATACGTTTACTATTTAGTTATCCTTGTTTTTTTTTTTTGCGGCTTTTTTTCTGGGAACATGTCAGCCCCATAAGGCTTAACCTATACATTCAGTACAAATAATAATATGTGTCTTAGGGAATCACGAATACGCGAAGATCTTATATAGGTAGTGATAATGCAGCATCTGATGTAGGGTTTGCCAAAACAGTTGCGAATACGCCCATATCCATCATATTTAAATTGAAATCTCGCACTAATGACTCCCGCTGACTCTGTTGATTTATTTAGATTCGTTCAATAAAATTATTTTTGTAAAAAAAACCTTGATGATTTAAGAGTGGCCCATGAGTTTCTTAGCAGCTTCTCATGAGCTTTTACACTTGGAACTGCCGCCTAACTTCTTTTGTTTTCATTTCAAACATATATCATAATTTTACTATTCTTTTAGTATGTCCGTATTAATTCGACGTTTTCAAGTCAAATAAAGATATTTGACTTTGAGTTTGAGAAGCGTGGTACTAGAATGCCGCATCACACACAAGTTATGTTTGCATAACCAATGCACTCGTATCAACAACGTACTCGTGTTTCTCGTTTTAATTGTGTTACTCTATCCCTTTATTCTAACTATCTATACACGTAAAAGCTATGACTGACTGCTTGACTAAATGATCTGACGACTGAAACTGCTGAATCTAGCATTACTAAAAAAGAGGAGGGTTATTGAAAATATATTCGCTAGAGGTATATAGAGGATGAAAATTCTTTACCTTTTTTTTAAATAACTAGCAATGTAGGATTGTGGGTCACACATTACTAGCAATCCTGTTAACTCCTGCAGATAAGCTCAATGGCTCACACAACGCTATCTGATCCCAAACTAAGCAGAGTTTGTACTATGGAAACCAAGCAACTGATAAACATACTTATATATTTCTAAATACATACATATTACAGATAAATAACACCCAGACACAAGAATAAACCATGGTGCTCATCACACAAAGTTGTATCCTAGGTGGGGATCGAACCCACGACAGTCAACTTAACTCATAAAACAAAAGAAAAAATCATACAAACTCAAATAAAAATACGTTCGCACTATTACAACCTCACAAGCCACTTTTATTGCATAAATATTAAAGTTTACGCGCGAACACCACATGTAGTTCCTTATATTGCAAATAACATTACATACAGAAACACAATTTCTATATATGTTACAAGGAAACACTAAAGCAATTACGGTAACTGCGTTTATTACTCTGTTTCCGTTTATTTTCACAGCCACGAATAACTGGCAACCCCTTTGAGAGGAGCAGCGGGCATTATGACGCAGTAGTTTCGATTCGGAGATCCGTGCGCTTTGATTTCGACTGTATTGCTTTGATGACGTGAATGTTTGAGTTGTTTTGCATCGAGTTATCGGTAGTCGTAGCTTTAGTTTTATTTTAAATGGATAAAGTACAAAAATGACTATAACAAACTCTCAATTCGAACTCCAACGATGACAATTTAATTTAATCTGGTAGCGTATTAACTTTTTACCTTCCCCAACTGAGTCGATGTAATAATATTAGAATATGTCGATAGTAAACAGTGAGTTTATAAAATTTTGATATCGGTCCAGATGTGTCAAAAAAATTTCGTTTGCAGGCGGTGTCAGAATATTTTTTCCTATGTTTGTTATGGGTTTTAACAATGATATCTCCTTCTATTTCAGTGTAGCTCTTTTTTTATTTATTATCGGAATGAGTCATATGTACGAAAAATAAATAGTGCACTTTTTATAAAATTAGCCATTCTTTGTCAGTAACGGATTCGAAAAATTATAGTCGGCAAGGGAAAGGAGCGGCGGTAGCCTAATGGCTAAGGCATCGGTCTCCCAATCGTGAGGTCGCGGATTCGAATCCTACTCTTGATACTACCGACGTAAACCCACTCCTAACACACGCCATTGAGCTTAGCTGGAGAGGTTAACAGGATTGCTTGTAATGTGGGACCAAAATCCTACATTGCTAGTTATCTTTGAAAAAAAATTAAGACGTTTTTTTCTTGGTGGGAAGTAGGACAAGTATTTTTTATAAGTATTTCAAGGTGTAAGGTCTCCTTATTGCTGAGAGTCCAACTGACTTGCTTAATTGATAGTGTTTAGTTTTAATTCTAATGAACTTAAAGATACTTAGGTACCTACCTAACCAAATTAACCCGGTCTCCTCTATAATTATAATAACCAAATAAAGAGTATACAGGTTGTAACAGAAAGGTGTGGTCATATTCAAGGGTTGGTATGTATGGTTGCCCATGATACTGACCTAATTTTATCAAAATCGGAGTACCCTAAAAAAATATTTATTATTTTTTCAATTGTTTATTTATTAATGAAAAAGTTATTAATTTAAAAAAGCATGACTTAAAAAGTTCTATACCAAAATAATCCAATTGAATTTTGTACCAGGGGAGGTATAATTGTTATGCCATACGCCTTTCACTACTGAATTTTGACAAAAAGAATATGCTATAACTATGTAATAATGATGTAATTAGCTACGGCACTACGGTAGGTGCAATACTGACAACATACCCTATGCGCTGCTAAAATTTGACCACATCTTTCTGTTACCTGTATATACGTTAGGAGATCATAATCATGAGAGAGAGGGTTAAATCATGATCATTATGTCAGTAACATACTGACATGATGATCATGATTAAACATTTACTGTGTTATGCAATCGCTGCTACTTGCAGATTGGAAATTGATGCGACGCTGTTGGCCGATTCCTTTGGTTGGTTAATCCCAAGTTGAATCTTCATTAGTAGTTTTACTTATCTAACCATAATAACTTTGTAGGTAAGTAGGCATAAGTATGGAACCCATCTAATCTCGGTTTGACCACTTTTTATATAGGTGCTTATACCAAAGCCGCTTAAATGAGCTCCACAGCTGTATTTGCGCACGGATTACGGGAAATATATAGCAATGGACCTCACTGAATGTGGCGTATAGAAAATCTTGTGTTATTACTTACAATACTTACTAATAATACTTATGTTACATTTTGTTACCATAGAAGTAATCTTATGTGTATGGATGTTTAGAGGTTTTGTGTTTATTGTCGGATTTGTTACAGGGTTAATTTTTTTTTTTTAATAATGACGTTTCCCGCATTAGGGTATAGGCCCTGTGTCGCGGGGGCCTTTACAAACATACAAGTCACGTACACAACAATTTGTGGATTACAACGTCATGTCTCGTATAGGAGTCGAACTCACGATCTCTTGCGTAGAAGTCGCACACACTCCCGCGCCACAGAGGCAGTAATTTTAAAGGGACCGAGGGGAGAGAATCGTGGCCATTCCACTCTACTATCGTCGGGTAGTTTCAATGAACTAGCGAATATTCTAACAGCGTATCGTCGTGACTCGTAATGTAATGACGACGATGATCGTCACTTTTTCGAAGCGGGTCGCCTGCGATTAACAGCGTTCTCCCTGCGAGAGCAACGCGTTGACTTTTCTCTCGAAGTAATTTTTATAGGCATTTCTTGCCAAAGACTTTACTAATACAATAATTGCATTTTTGAAAGATAGAAAAATTTGAAATCCAGACTCAGGAATCGAACCCGAGACTTCCGTAGCCAAACCGGGGCCAGAAGCGAACCACCTATCTGGACTATGTTACTAGATATCTAATTCTTCTATCTCTAAATAACAAAAGCCGTGATAGTTCTTTAACTACCGACTAGATGGCGCTACGGGGGCCTAACCCGTAAGCATTAAGAGATAGAAGAATTTGATATCTAGTAACATAGTCCAGATAGGTGGTTCGCTTCTGGCCCCGGTTTGGCTACGGAAGTCTCGGGTTCGATTCCTGAGTCTGGATTTCAAATTTTTCTATCTTTCAAAAATGCAATTATTGTATTTTCTCTCGAACTTAGCAACTCGTCGCAACGCCGCGATAAAATCGCCGTGTGGAGACACGTTCTAAGAGAGTGTTTAGAAATAGGTGGCACGACGATAATATCGCGGCGGTTTTCTCGTCCGTGGAGACGGTCCCAAAGAGGAAAGATTTGTATTATTGTATGTAACGAATAAACTTAAAAACTACGGGACCGATTTCAAAAAATCTTTTGCCGTGATAAAGCTACGTAATCGGGGAGTTACATAAGCTATATTTTACTATCAAAAAAATTAAAGATCCCTACGAAATTTCAATAATGTAACTCACGGTATAAAAACTACGATACTATACCGACTTTTTCAATTCGGACCCGTAGTTCCTGAGACTATCGTGTTCAAACAAACAAAAAAACAAACTCTTCAACTTTATAATAGAGTAGTTTCGGGTATTATGGCACACCATAAACCATTTTGGAAATAAAATTTCATGTATATGAGATCAATCAGTATTTATTGGTAATTTCAGTCATTTAACTTATATTTAATCAATAACAAAAAGCTTAAGGCAATAGAACTTCAAAAAATAACTAAAAATATTTTTTTTTCAAACATGAACGATTCTTACAAATTAAAACATGGTCGGGTATTATGGCCTATGGCCATATTGGCCGCAAAAGCAGTGTGCCATATTGCACACACAGAACAATGAATATACTTATATTATTTTGTTAAGCAAAATTTGCAGAAAAAAATATCAGTCTCCACTCCTGAGCATTCTTCGTGGGCCCATAGTTTGCAAGACTGACATTCAATCCATGGTTCGCCTCTATTATGCATGGTCTACCTAGTAAGCCATATTGGCCACAGTAACATTTTTGACAAATAAGATTTAACCTAAAAATTTTGTGCACGTTATTCGTACAAAAACGTTATTATACTATAGATTAAGGGTTTGTCTACATCTCTGTACACTAACAACATAATATTAATCAGAATTCGAGTAATGGAAATAGTTAATAATCACCAAAAAAATAACATCAAATTACTTAATTCTGGATCGCTCCGCGCACAGTACGCGTGCACACTCGTAGCGTCGCACGGACGGACTGAAGAGGCGAGGGGCAGGGTTGCGCCAACACGGTAGGTATGTTTAGCACTAGTGATGGTTAGTTTCGGAGAAATAGTAGTAGGCCATATTGGCCGACTAGGCCATAATACCCGAAACTACTCTATTAGTATAGGTAGGTAAATATTATTTGATCCAAAACTGACTGACAGGTTGATTGAACGCACAGTTGAACTTTAAACCCATAGCAGCAGGCTCTAATGATTTTTGATAATTTGTCCCTTAAGGGAGTAAACTAGGGGATGAGTATTGTTTTTGATACTTTTTAAAGTGGCTTCTACTTTAGTACAAACCGACATAATATACTAATGCATGGGTAACACATTAATTGTTAGTATATTCTTTGTGATATTTGAATGTCTAATCGCGTGAGTTTGTTAAGTGAGTTTTGTGTTTCTAATAAACATTATACCACATCGTCAACAGTTAACTGCCTCAATGGACGACTAAGTACATTAATTGGATACAATAAACATTCCATAAAAATGAGGAATTCAAGGTCCCACATAACCTTAAACCCGAACATACCGATAGATAGAGATATCTGCGAGGTTAAGCAATGTTACCACTGTCGGTCCACAGATGGGTGACCATTTTAAAAAATGACATATCCTTCCCTGCACGGAGGGGTTGGTTCTGCGTCCAATCTTGCTCCGGTCGTGTAGGATTTCTTGAAGTAATTTTTATAGTCATTTCTTGCCAAAGACTTTACAAATACCTACTACGGAAGTCTCGGGTTCGATTCCTGAGTCTGGATACAAATTTTTCTATCTTTCAAAAATGAAATTATTGTATTTGTGTAGGATTTCTGTCCCATCGGGCTATGAGAAAGAGGGAATAGAGAGTGCACTTGTGTCTACACATACACTTTTACACTATAATATTTCCTGCGTAATTAATAATATCTATAATAATCTATCTTGGTACAACTCACACAACATCATCCGATTCCAAACTAAGCAGAGCTTGTATTATGGAAACCAGACAACTGATAAACATACTTATATATTTCTAAATACATACATATTATAGATAAATAACACCCAGACACAGAATAAACCATCGTGCTCATCACACAAAGTTTTATCCTGGGTGGGGATCGAACCCACGACCTCCTGCGTAGCAGTCGGATACACTCCCACCGCGCCACAGAGGCAGTCTAATTTGGCCAGTCTTTGATCAGATTGGCCGCTGTAATTGTAACTGTCAGGAGACTATTATTATTATTATTATTACATAAAAATACTTACTTCTGTCGCTACAATGCACCTTTAAATGACAGTGAAAGCATGAGAGTTAACGGCGTCTCAAAACTGAGGAACGTTAGAATTGCCTTTAAGTCACTTTGTTGTCTGTTTGATGGTCTATCTGTAAAGAATATTTCTGACCTGCTACCCTTATTAACAAGGTATGTTCACACTACTGCGATACAGTCCTCCGCTTTTAGACGAGCCATATGATACGACACGACTTCCGAATTCTTTGTTCTTAGATGTGTCGATTTTCAGACGATGTTTTTTCTGGTCTATTTTGACGAAAATTGGTAGAATCTAATCTGATATAGAATACCTATTTAACTTACAGTAGATATATCTATTGTTTAAACAAGAATGTACATACCTAAATGTTAAAATAAGCTAACACTGGTTACGATCTAAGCCCCCTTTCATATTACAAACCTCCATTTAGTCGTCATCGAAAACAAAACAATAGGTACTATTCGAATTGAATACAAAAAGCATAATGAACGTGAGTTAAGCTAACCGATTACCGAATATTCTCTGTGTAATCTCGATAATCGAATGCAGTATCGATGTTATTGGTTTAACTATGGCCGGTGAAGCCCTGTGCATTATTTCGCTTATAATTTAGGTAAATGTCATCAGATTGTCTGCGGTAATTATAAATTTCCATTCATGGTTGCTGTTGTGGCTATTTTGTAGTTTGCGATTAATAGTTAATTTAAATCTGATATTTAAAATGCGGTAGGGTAAACCCGACGTAGCAATCGAACTAGTGCATAATATTCTCGCTAAAACTGACATCTTATTTTTAACTTATATGTGGCAATGTTTAATTTAATCACTAAAGTAGGCTGCAGTATCGATACTAACTAAGGCTGAATCGAGTTTTAGATGCAGTAGTCGTGATGAGACCCAAAAGGGCTGGACACTGATGGTTGATTGAATCGAATACAGAAAAACCGTGTATTCGATTCAGTCAGATAATATCGATATAGGCGTAAAAATTAAGTCGCCGATTCTAAAACTATCACCCTTTGACCCCTAGGTTACCTTACTTTTTTAGCATATATGTATATTTTCTACTAGCTGTCCCGCGCAACTTCGTATGCGTAAATTTTCCCCGTTTTTGCAACATTTCACGTCGGTACTCCGCTCCTATTAGTCGTAGCGCGATGTTATATAGCCTTCCTCGATAAATGGGCTATCCAACAAAAAAATATTTTTTCAAATCCGACCAGTAGTTCCTGAGATTAGCGCGTTTAAACAAACAAACAAACAAACAAAGCAAACAAAAAAACTCTTCCGCTTTATAATATTAGTATAGATACTTAGGAAGCCATAATATCATTTCCTGGGCACGTAAAATATAATAAGATATTGAGAAATCATCGCGTAAATATCTCTCCTTAATTAATTAATTTATTAATATACGTAATAATTATGTGCTTCATCAAGCGTAAATTGTCAAGATATTAATGAAAAATATATTTTTAATAACTTTTTTGGTTATACCTACTTATTGATCGGTATTAATAATATATATAGTTTGTGAATAGTGGTGCGTACGTTTGGAGTTATTTAGAAACGCTTTGTTTATGACGAGCCTGTTGGTGTAGTGGTTAGTGACCCTTACTGCTTAGGCAGAGGTCATGTGTTCGATTCCCAACCAAGATATATCTTTGTTTGATAAGCAAGATTGTTTATTTTGTGTTTTGGTGTTATCTATATTAACAATATTCAGAAAACTGGGGCAATTTGACATAACACCACTAAATGTATGGCAAACACTAGAAAATTCGTGTGTCTGTGGGGGGAGGGGGCAAATGCCCCTATTGCCCCCCCCCCCCGTGGATCCGCGCCTGTGTTTATCTATTGTCTGCTTGCCATAGTACAGGCTCTGTCTAATTCGGGATTAGATGACCGTGCGCGAGTAGTTCCAAGATATTTTATTATGAAATAAAAAATATATAAAGTACTACGTCTTTGTTCACTGAACAAAGATAGATATTTCCTTGAATCACAGTTCCCGGTACAAAGATTGAATCTGTCAGCAGACATGCGTTTGCCTTCTAAGAAATAGAAACACCGATAAGCAAATAAAATTAAGTTTATTTAATTTCAAGATGGTAGGTATTTTTATTGGTTACTAGCTGAATTCTACCACGCTTCGCTGTGGTTTTTAAAGTCAGGAACACTCGCTGGCCTACCCAGAACATTCTGCTGAAGTTTCATCACAATTTGATGAAAGGTTTCGGAACGCATATATGACATAGAGACAAACATTGATTTTTATATTTATATATATATATAGACTAGATGACCCTCGCAACGTCTTCGTTTGCGTTATTTTCCCCGTATTTGCAATTCATACAAAAAATCTAAAATCGTGATTAAAAAAAAAACTTTATTACCTACAAAATACAAAAAAAAATATGATTAAAACCCCGCGCCTCACGGAGACATCGCTAAGCTGCCATCAGTCGACCCGTGACCACGATCGGTGCAATTCGATCGAAACGTCAGGCAAATAATAGGTTCGTACCTTTAAATAATTCACGCGAAAAGTCCTGAAATATATCTAATATATGATTAAAATCGGTCGGTCCGTTTCGGAGATGTTCGACCATAAACACCGTGACACCTTTAAAAATATCACGCGATTAAATTCTGACATGAAGTTTAAAAATAACAAAAAACAATCCATTGAAATGTCAACTTGAATGAACTTTGAAGTGATTCAAGCTAGTTGTTATAATAATAGAACAAATAACATCAGTAAAGGTTCGTGTCAATGGTCCACCTCTCCGCATCTGATTGTACAAGCTAAGTGGCTATTGACCTTTATAACGTGTACGCATTAATAATGCGTTATCTCAACACTGAGAACAAAATAAAAATATGTTTTATAAAACTGTTAACTTGTACCGGCTTAAGAATAGTGCCACCCCATCTCAGAAGCGGCGGTAGCCTAATGGCTAAGGCATCGGTCTCGCAATCGTGAGGCTTAGCTGGAGGGGTTAACAGGATTGCTAGTAATATGGGACCGCAATCCCACATTGCTAGATATCTTTAAAAAAAATCTAATATATAAAATTCTCGTGTCACAGTTTTCGTTGCCATACTCCTCCGAAACGGCTTGACCGATTTTGATGAAATTTTGTGTGCATATTGGGTAGGTCTAAGAATCGGACAACATCTATTTTTCATCCCCCTAAGAGTTTGTTTGTTTGTTTGAACGCGATAATCTCAGGAACTACTGGGCCGCATTGAAAAAAATATTTTATTGTTGGATAGCCCATTTATCGAGGAAGGCTATAGGTTATAACATCACGCTACGACCAATATGAGCGGAGCAGCAATGAAAAATGTTGTAAAAAAAAAGGCAGAAAAAAGAGAAAATTTACGCAGACGAAGTTGCGCGGGTCATTGCCCACCCCTAACATTTATAACTGTACTATAATATTTTAAAGCTGAAGAGTTTGTTTGTTTGTTTGAACGCTATAATCTCAGGAACTGCGGGTCCTAAATAAAAAAATATTTTACTGTTAGATGGCCCATTTATCGAGGAAGGTTATAGGTTTTATAACATCACGCTACGACTAATAGGAGCGGAGCAGCAATGAAAAATGTTGTAAAAAAAAGGGAGAAAAAAGAAAAAAGGGAAAATTTACGCAGACGAAGTTGCGCGGGTCAGCTAGTATATATATATATATTTTCCAAAACTGATATAACAAAGTTATTTTGTATTATGTAAAGGAGCTACTAGCGGGTGGTACTATTATATCTATTACAAATCAACCTGTATCAATATACTAGAAAGGCTGTACTTAAATATATAATAGATACTTAACACCTTTTAAAATCAAACCTTGCTGTGAGCAATTATTGATTAATATTATTTTGTTTATGTTTTTATCATGATCTTCATTAGCATCATGCTTTCATGACCTAGGACGGTCTTCTTATGTCACTGTCGCTGCAGACTATAATAATAATAATATAATATTATCTTGGGACAACTCACACAACGTCACTTGATTCCAAACTAAGCAGCTGAGTACTATGGCAACCAGACAACTGATAAATATACGTATATATTTCTAAATACATACATATTATAGTTAAATAACACCCAGACACAGAATAAACCATCGTGCTCATCACACAAAGTTTTATCCTGGGTGGGGATCGAACACACGACCTCTTGCGTAGCAGTCGGACACACTCCCACCGCGCCACAGAGGCAGTCAATCTTTCTGCAAACGCATAATCTTTAATCATTCAAGTGTGATGTTGATGACTAATGTTTGACTGGTTTTTTTTTTAAAGATAACTAGCAATGTGGGATTGGGGTCTCACATTACTAGCAATCCTGTTAACTCCTTCAGCTAAGCTTAATGGCTAGTGTTAGGAGTGGGTTCACGTCGGTAGTATAATAGGCAGAATTTGAGCCCTCACGATGCAGCATAAAACCCTTTCATTTTGCTATTACTTTTAAAGAATTCTTTGCGACTATGCGTCACTATAAAAACACTCTAATACTTTTAATATCTAATCATAGACAAGGTACATTCATTCTGACGTTTACAAGATCCAAAAATCGTTCGGAAAAAATAAAATAACGTCTATGGTCTCCACTGCAAGTACCAATAAAAAAAAATTGAATCCGAAAAAAAAAAATATATATTTTGTTTTTTACATGGTCACACCGTCCGCTAGATTAGTGATCAATGGAATGGAAAAAATAGAGGAGATACTGTCAATAACCCCATCTTATCTAGGCACGCATCGACTTGGATTGATTACGTGACATAGGTAATTATTTCAATTCCATACATTTTGTACTTACTTTTCCATTAACGACAACGCTATTTGAATGTGACTTTGTCTAGGCCCCCAGTGCTTACAATGTCGATAGTTTTTTAATGTCCTATAATTTAATTTTATAGTTGTTTTTATTTTATTTTGATGTAATAAAACCACTCATTACTACAATAAACTATTCACCTATATCAAGCGAACAGCCTATCTAAATAACCTCGTATATTTTATTAGGGTCTGTTTCCATTAGTCAGGTATCTGTCGCCGTATTTAATGGCACCACCTTTACGTTCTGAAATGATATTGTTTTATAGCCCAAATGACTATAAAACAGTGTCGTTTGAACCAAACGGGACTTAAAGGCACTTACGTCAGTTATGTGACTGTGTTTGTGATTATAAGGAATGATGTGCTAACGGGCTGGCATGACTAAGTATAATTTATTTATTGGAACGTAGTTCCGTAAAACGATATTGTTTGTTTGCGGGCTGAAAGGCTAGACGAATAAAAGTGTAACATTTTGACATCGATCAAAAATATATTATTTATGGTGATGTGCAGTTAGAATAAGGTTGTATAATATAGGTTGTTTGTATTTTTGTAAAAGGTTGTAATGCTTATTTTACCTATGTCAAATTGGCTGTGTCAAAAATAATAATTTGCCAATTTTTTAAATGTTGTGTCCATCCAGATTTTTTTAAATCATTAGTTAATACAAACACAAAAATAATAAGCAAAACGTACACCTATTTTAGGGTTCTGTAGCCAAAATGGCAAAACGGAACTCTTATAGTTTCTTCATGTCCGTCCGTCCGCAACGTCCAAAATACTTATTCATTTTTCACTGTCGGTAAATAAGGTCCATGGTCACGCAATACGATCGAAATGTCGGGATATAAAAAAGATATTTAACCTTAAAATTTTCACGCGACTAAAACCCGTAGTCTATAAAATTTCGTATAAAATGTATACAAATCGCAAAAGCTTGTCTCACTTACTCAATGTCTCAAAGTTTCAAAACACCTCTAAAAATAACTTCACATATCCTCGCATTACTTTGTCTTAGATTAACATACAAATCAAATATACACCCTTTAATTACTTTTAAAAGTTATAATTAATAAATTATCCCTCGGCTTCGGGGATTTAAAGGGATAATTGTTGTCAAGTTCTGAATGAGGAGTGAAAACAATTAGGATGAAGTACATACATACTAATTAAAATGAAGTAGGTAACGTCAGAGTTTTTTATAAAAACTTTGAAAAGGTACGTCAAAAGAGTCCGTATATTTTATTTGATATATTTCGGGACTTAATCGCGTGAATTATTTAAAGGTACGAAGCTGTTATTTACCCGACGTTGCGATCAAATTGCACCGATCGTGTGGATGATATGTGCAATTCAATCGAAACGTCGGGTAAATAAAAAATAATTCACGCGATTAAGTCCCGAAATATATTTAATATGTATTAAAATCGCGAAAATTTAAAAACGTATATTTTATGTATAACTTGATTGTGTGGTTGTTGATTGTTGTGATTAAGTAAAATATGCCTCCTGAGTTTATGCTATCTTTCTATCAAAATTACATCAAAAACGGTCTGGCTTTTGCTATGTTAACAAAACTGGGTCCTTATTCATGTTCTTTTTCCGTTCCTATTCCACATTTGGTCACTTTCCTCTACTTAAATTAGTTATCATAGACTAGCTGACACGCGCAACTTCGTATGCGTAAATTTTCCCCATTTTTGCAATATTTTTCACTGCTGCTCCGCTTCTATTAGTTGTAGCGTTATGTTATATAGCCTATAGCTTTGCTCGATAAATGGGCTATCAAACAGTGAAAACATTTTTCAATTCGGGCCAGTACTTCCTGAGATTACCGTGTTCAAACAAACTCTTCAGCTTTATAATATTAGTATAGATAATATGATAAATCCCACATAAATCCCGTGGATTATGGCTCGTACCTACCCTTTAGAAAGGCAACGTGTGTCCTAGACTGCTTGATTTTATTATCATCACTGATTACAATAGATATCCATCAAATAAATTATCTGTGACTAGCTGTCCCGCGCAACTTCGTATGCGTAAATTTTCCCCGTTTTTGCAACATTTCTCGTCGCTACTCCGCTCCTATTAGTCGTAGCGTGATTAAATCGGACCAGTAGTTCCTGAGATTAGCGCGTTTAAACAAACAAACAAACTCTTCCGCTTTATATATTAGTAAGTATAGATAAGTTATCGCTGACGTCCGTATATCGCCAATGTTTCTATTTTAATTAGATCAGTAGTCAGTAATTAAGTTCGGGTACAAACGAGCGAAAGTAATTTGATAGTAAATTGTTCGAAAATGAATGAACAACGTTTTACGGTCCGAATCCATAGTAACATTAGCTTTTAGTTATTGCGGTAAAAGCTAATGTTACATTTGAGTTATTTCACATTTGTATTGATTTTAAATCTGATCTTTCTTATTTACCTATTTAAAAACACTAAAAATACATACAAATCCATGCAGAAATAGGTGTAAAGCTTATAACAACGCATCCGAAGGTTTCCTAGTAGGTACATGCAATTCATTCACCGATACCCAGTTTCGTACACGCAACCGTAAGATTTCCATATATACGAGTCATTCATCACAGCAGACCCAAATAGGTCGCACTCGGTGTAACAGGGACTTGTATAGACCCCACTTCCTTCCCTGAATAAGCAACTCTACCGAAGGCATTCATGTCAACGTGCGACATCTAGGGCGTATGAACATGGAATAAACTGTGTACGCGGGTGATGTACGGTCGACGACATACTCACTTGCACTTATTAATTCTAATTTTGAAAATTGTAAACTGAATTGTCATCATTTCACTGCTAGGCATTTAGCCTTGCCTTGGAGAGCACAGCTAGCCGTCGGTCTTGCGACTAATCTCTATTCGGTCATGTCGAATGTTCGTCCCTTCGGGCTATGAGAGTGAGGGAATAGAGAGTGCACTTGTGTTGGCGCATACACTCGTTCACTATAATATCTCCTGCGTAGTTAGCTAGTCTCTAATTAGATTGGTAGCCGTAACTGATAACGGTTAGGAGACCATTATTTATGTGAATATACTCGAAATAGGCACGTACAGAATCTATAAGTATATTTGACAGTACTTCGTAAAAAAAATCTGGAAATGCAAAAAATAAAAAGAAGACGAATTACCAAGTCCTTTTTGAAACTGTTAAATAGACACTGTACACAACATGTTTATTCAATCCCTGTCCGATCTAGTAATGTGTTATTGAGTATCTCGTTTCAATTCGATATCCTTTATTTTTTTTTTTCTTAATTAACGTAAGTCACATGGCAAGACATACAGTGACGGAAAAGATTGTTTTTACGCCAGTTAAATTAATTGTATAATTATTAAATAAATTTGTACCTACCTAAATGATAAATTAAGATGGCACCCAATCACCTTAATTTTAAATGGAAGGTACGCACTTTGTTCCTTGATGGATCAGCTGAATCATCACAACATTAGTAACATAAATATTTGTCTGCATCTATGTATGTATTTTTGTATAGTTATATTGTATTTCAGTATTTATTTTATATTCTCTATCTAGCTATTTTTATTTGTGTATTAAGTAAGAATAATATGAAGTTTTTAATTTACAATTAGGTTACTGCACCTACACATTGCATTTCTACATCACCCTAAGCTAGACTGGCAGAGAATGCTTTTACCATTAAGTCCACCTTTGTACAACTTTGTGCATAAAGTATAAATAAATAAATTCTTATGATTCAACTTTTGTGTCTGACTGTACTCTACCAGCTTGTTAGCTGGTTGTAAACTGGCTAGTACATGGTGTGGTTGGATTGATTGAGACGTGGCAGTAAAAGCTCTATGGTATAGAGATCTACTCGCATAGTATAGAGACTTTTGTTAACTTATCTACAAAACATCGATAAATACAGAAGGCAAACCTCATAAAACGCGCGCTTGACCAATCCACACACAAACTGCGACTGACAGTAAAAGTGACAGTAAAAATTTTTTGACCTTTAAAAGAGCAATTCTTGTATAGATTATATAGTTATATTTTAATCTGAATCTTGGCAACGGCTCCAACGGTTTTCATGAAATTTAGTATGCTGGGGATTTCGGGGGCAATAAATCGATCTAGCTTTCATTAGCTTTCATTTTTAAAAAACAGTCACGTAGAAAGCTAAGCTAATTTAGCTAAGCTCGATCTAGGTACTTTTGTTTACGTAAAGTTTGCACGGAAAAGAATCTTTAAACATAATCTTAACCTGTCAAGTTTATCACACTTCATTTAGAAGGTAATCATGTAGGTATAAAGCTCAAACTTGTAAAGACGCCATTTATTTTTAAATATTACTTTGATATATTTACGTTAAGTTTGTTGTTAATTCCAAACATCGAGCCAGGGGCGTAGCTTGCCTAAAACGGCCCTGTATCAAAATTTGTAAGTCATCGGTAAGTCCCTCGCACAGAAATTTGCAATTGACTCATCACTGATGAAATTGCAAACTCTTCTTGAATGTCTTGTCATCATATAACTAATGAGTCAATTGTAAATTCGTCTTGACTGTATGTAGACTGTAAGTATGATCTAATATATAAAATTCTCGTGTCACAGTTTTCGTTGCCATACTCCTCCGAAACGGCTTGACCGATTTTGATGAAATTTTTTGTGCTTATCCGGTATCTATGAGAATCGGCCAACATCTATTTTTCATACCCCTAAGAGTTTGTTTGTTTGTTTGAATGCGATAATCTCAGGAACTACTGGGCTGCACTGAAAAAAGGAGCGGAGCAGCAATGAAAAATGTTGTAAAAAAAGAAAAAAAAAAAAAAAAAAGGTAAATGGGAAAATTTACGAAGACGAAGTTGCGCGGGTCAGCTAGTAATATTATAAAGCTGAAGAGTTTGTTTGTTTGAACGCGACTACTGGTCCGAATTTACAAATTCTTTTACTGTTCGAGGAAGGCTATATAATACCACGCTACGACTAATAGGGGCGGGGCAACGAAAAGTGTTGAAAAAATGGTGAAAATTTACGCAGACGAAGTTGCGCGGGTCAGCTACTTTCAATCAATTTTAAGTGCAATCACTATAGTAATTTTATAGGCATTTCTTGCCAATTATCTACTTTAATCATATGAGATATATTTCGGGACTTAATCGCGTGAATGATTTAATGGTACGAACCTTTTATTTATCCGACGTTTCAATCGAATTGCACCTTTAAATAATTCACGCGATTAAGTCCCGAAGTGCATCTAATATGTATAAAAATCGCGAAAGATTAAAAAAAATAATTACTTTAATAATACAATAATTGCATTTTTGAAAGATAGAAAAATTTGAAGTCCAGATTCGGGGATCGAACCCGAGACTTCCGTATGCAAACCGGGGCCGGAATCGAATTACCTATCTAGACTATGTTGCTAGTTTGTCATACGAAAGTCTCGCGTTCGATTCCTGGGTCTGGACTTCAAAATTTTGTGTCTTTTAAAAATTAAATTATTGTATTAACGTTGATAAACTTTCGCGATTTGTACACATTATGAAAATATATATATTACGGGTCTTAATCGCGTGAATAATTTAAGGTAAAATACCATGTTTATTGTCCGACGTTTCGACCGTATTGCAACGGCCGTGGTCAGAGTAGACTGCACATACACACAGCGATAAACAAGGTATTTTACCATCAATTATTCACGCGATTAAGATCCGTAACATATATATTTTCATAATATTGTATTAACGTCCAATCACGTCTTCTTATTTCATAGGATCCCGATCAACTACCTTAATTGCCACATATTATGTTATGACGATTGTGTTTCTAACTCATGGTCCCATGAGGCGACTGATTAAGGCTTTATCTTGTAATTAACAGCTTCTGCCCGCGGCTCCAACCTCTACAAAGTCGGTTATTTCGATAAATCTATGTAAATTAAGATTACACGACACTACTATAGAAGACTAGGCGACAATCACACTAATATTATAAAGGCGAAAGTTTGTGAGTATGTGAGTGTGTATGTTTGTTACGTCTTCACGTCTAAACGGCTGGAGCGATTTTAATAAAATTTGGTATGGAGTTAGCTAACACCCTGGATTAACACATAGGCTAATAAACCGCGGGCAATACCGCGGGGCACAGCTAGTAGTTCATAATAATGACCATTTGTTGCATAATTAAATACATACATAGTAAAAAACTTAATAAACTAATATATAATAATTAAACCTACAAATAATAACTACAAATAATTAAAATAATTAATGTTAAAAAATCCCCCGCTTAATGGAGTTTGACTGGGCTGTTGGTTTCGCAGTTAGTGACCCTGATTACTAAGCCAGAGGTCGTGGATTCAGACGAGGATCCAGAAGTCTGGTTATTGTAACCAGACAACTGATAAACATACATACACCTATTTCAATTTTTATTCGTACAGGCTCTGCCTAGTTGGGATCAGGTGGCGTTGTGTGAGGTGTCCCAAGATATTTGATAAGACAACGCTAGGTTGACTCGTGACCACAACCGGTGCGATTCCGAACCACTTCACAACGAACAAAACCACACTTCACAAATAAGCAATTCATAAATCTGTTTTGTTTAATCTGTTTGTCTAAATGGTGATGTGGAGTACCTACCTATATATAAAAATCGCGGTAGTAGTATATAGTTATATAGTGAAATTAAAAGGAAAGCTTTCACAGCTATGTAGGTTTTACGACTTACGGCCGGTCTCAATACTCTAACTATCGATGGATTTGCCTACTGGAGTTATATATTTGACATAAGCTCCATACAAAATATGTCAAAATTCTACCTCTAGTAGCCAAATTCTTCGATAGGTAGATTATTGAAACCGGCCGTTAATGAGTAACAGCAGACCAAGTGAGAATTAACAACATTTTAGTACAGGATTCCATTAAAAATACATGTTGTTAGTAGTATGAAACAAAAACAACAGAAACCCCATAGATGAAGTGGCGTTCGAGATTGATTTGAATACTGCGTGAACTGTGTAGGTTACACAGTTTTATCACAGAAAATCTTCATCGTCTTAAAAGTCAGTGGCTACTTCTAAGGACAAAATGTGGTTCAAAGTTTGTTTGACAATAGCACAGTTTATATAAATTATTTATACTGTGACAATAGCCTAATTTCTTAACTTGATAATCAACGTCGACACGGGCTAGGCAGAGAATCCATACTATCCATACTAATATTATAAATGTGAAAGTAACCCTGTCAGTCTGTTACGCTTTCACGCTTAAACAGCTAAACCGATTTAGATGAAATTTGGTATGGAAATAGTTTGAGTCCCAGGGAAAGACATACTCGTAGGTCATCGTAATTTTTATTGCGATAACCGACATCCACGCGGGCGAAAGCTAGTTTAATATTATAAATGTAAAAATAACTGTCTGTCTGTTACGCTTTTACGCTCAAACAGCTAAACCAATTTAGATGAAATTTGGTATGGAGATAGTTTAGTCCCGGGGAAGGATATAGGATAGTTTTATCGCGATAACCGACATCCACGCGGGCGTAGCCGCGGGCGAAAGCTAGTTTAAAATAAAAATAAGAATGAACACAAATCATTTACATAACATTTAAAATCGTTCCACAATCTTAAAACTTATACTCCCTAGCCACAACCACACCGGAACCTCTTGTTTTGATTAATAATTCAGTAGGGGCGGGCATATATTACCAACCTATAGGTACCAACATAACAAAACGAACTTCTTCCTTGGGCATATATTACGAGTCTATAGGTACCAACATAAGAGAGCGAACTTCTTCCCAGTAAGTTATTTGTTATCGTTCAAAAACAGAACATGTGGAATGAACTTAGCGGTTAGGAGCCTATAAGTATTTTCATTATTAAGTTCTCTTGGATGTTAAGCGTTTGAGTAAGTATTTAATTAAATTTTCGTGAGTTTTTCGTAACGTTTGCGGGCCAAAGTTACCCATCATTACGTAGCAAGGTAGTATTTTTAGTAGGTTGGTACCTAAATACCTTGAAGGTAATTTAAGTCTCAAACAGAAGCTCCGAATATTAAATTTAGTTTATAGACTGAATAAATTACTTTGATTTTCGTTTTTAATGTACTTGAATATGACATTTTAATAGTCACAGATTTTTTAAAGACATTTTTTCAAACAAACATAGCTTCCTTTTTTATCTGTACCTACTTCTATACCATTGACGTATAGACCTGGGAGCTTAGACAAGGTACATTCATTCCATTGCAAATTCAATAACGCCGTACTTATCGTTTACAAAAAAAATTACTTTGAATGCGACTTTGTCTAAGCCCCCTAGACCGCGTCATCCTTTCAATTAAAAAGTAAATATTGACTGCAAAGCGTGAAAGAGAGAAAAAACTCGTGCGGCCCTGTCTCTTTGACTGGTATTGTCCACAAAATAGCGTTGTCTCTTTCTAGAAAGTGGTGAATTTTGTGAGGTTATAGCGCAGTAGGTACAGGTCTATACGCCAATATTTTATACAAAAGGTGGCCATAGACGATACACCCATTTGGAAGGCGAATAGACGCATACCGAATGGCTGTACGCAAAATTATGGCACCATTGAGTATACCTCCATTTGGACTTATGCAAGAAGGCGGTACACCTTAGCCATTACCTAAGGTATCAGACTCGGGCAATCGTGACGCGGCGGGTTCGAATCCTCCCCATTATACTACCGACATGAACCCACTCCTAACACGAGCCTTTGAGCTTAGCTGAAGGGGTGAACAAGTAACAGTAATTTGGCCAATCCGACATTGCTAATTACCTTCTTTTTTTTTTAAATACTGATGGCGTGTACGTCCATTTAGACTTGACGGACGTCAACTTGGAATTCCAAAACCGAACGACGACGTCCATTCAAATGGATTGCGTTTTGTCATTCACTATAAGATTTTGACATACGTCCATTTGGATTCAAACTCAAACTCAAATAACTTCATTTCGTAAAACCAAATTAATGATTATTAAAAAACGTCAAAGTATTTGATTTGATTTGACATGCAATAAATAATGATTTTACTCTAGTTGTAAGTCTGTAGGTGGTATTTATTAAATACTAGCTGTCCCGTGCAATTTCGTCTGCGTAAATTTTTCCTGTTTTTGCAACATTTCTCTTTGCTGCTACGCTCCTATTGGGCGTAGCGTGATGTTATATAGCCTATAGCATTCCTTGATAAATGGGCTATCCAACAGTGAAAGAAGTTTTCAATTCGGATCAGTAGTTTCTGAGATTACCGCGTTCAAACAAACAAACTCTCCAGCTTTATTATGGTATAGATTTACAAAGGTACATAGTGTTATGTATGGAAACAGAACATTCTGGCTAGTCGACTTTATGGCATTAAAAAAAAATAGCATTGAGAAAAGAATAAAGTGACAACAAAAATCCAAGGCGGTCATTTTAGGAAGTGCTCAGTCTTAAATCTCGATTTGCCATTAAGTCCCGGATTTCCACTATTTACCTAGGTACTTAAAATCGAATTGCCGGACTATTCAAGTTTAACACATCGTCATAGGTAGCTACCATCCACTAACACTCCAGTCCAGTAGCGAACAAGAATGCTTTATTTGGTTAACAAATTCTCCGACTGTTTATATCGATTTTCGATTCGATTGTTTGAACACTTCGTCAACGCTCGGAATGCCATTGACTGCATTTTTTGTTTTTATGGCTAACATTGGGTTAGAGATGACTAAAAAGCCGTTTTTATTTATTAACTAGCTGTCCCGCGCAACTTCGTATGCGTAAATTTTCCCCATTTTTGCAACATTTCTCGTCGCTGCTCTGCTCCTATTAGTTGTAGCGCGATGTTATATAGCCTATAGCCTTCCTCGATAAATGGGCTATCCAACAGAAAATAATTATTAAAATCGGTCCAGTATATTTTGAGTTAATGCGTTACATACAAAAATACAAATCTTTCCTCTTTATCACACTTCACACTAATATTATAAAGGCGAAAGTTTGTGAGTATGTGAGTGTGTATGTTTGTTACTTCTTCACGTCTAAACGGGTAGAGCGATTTTAATAAAATTTGATATGAAGTTAGTTGATACCCTGGATTAACACATAGGCTAACAAACCGCGGGTAACACCGCGGAAAACAGCTAGTAATATTATACAGTGTAGATGTAAATGACGCAACTGAAAACAGAATACCTACAAATTTATCAGTAAAGTTGATTACTGATGTATTTTGTAGACTTTGCTATGCTAATGTTTAAGCAATAATAATAATAATGGTCTCCCAACCGATTTCGGTTACAGCAGCCAATCTCACTAGAGACTAGGCAACTACGCAGGAGATATGATAGTGCACAAGTGTATGCGCAGACACAAGTGCACTCTATTCCCTCACTTTCATAGCCCGATGGAACTTAAATCCGACACGACTGGTGAGAGATTAGGCGCTAGACCGACGGCTTAACATGCCCCCGAAGCACGGAGGGGTATGACAGATCGAAAACGGTCATCCATCTATGGAGCGACAGTGGTAACGTTGCTTAACCTCGCAGATATCTCGATTTACTCGGTCGCCACTGAGTCAGGGACCCCTAGCATACCTACCTATCTAACATTATAACTAGTTTCATCAAAATCAGTTCAATAAGCCATAAACCAACGAAGTATGCACAAATAGTTGTGTCTTAGGAATAATTTTCAAAAATCGTTCCTATATCTATACTATCTATGCTAATATTATAAAGCGGAAGAGTTTGTTTGTTTGTTTAAACGTGATAATCTCAGGAACTATAACTGGTCCGATTTAAAAAAATCTTTTTTATCTTTTTTTGTTGGATAATCCATTTATTTGTTTGTTTGTTTAAACGCGATAATCTCAGGAACTACTAGTCCGATTTGAAAAAAAAAAACTATTTTTGTTGGATAGTCCATTTATAGAGGAAGGCTTTAGGCTATATAACATCATGCTACGATCAATAGGAGCGGAGCAGCAACGTTGCAAAAATTGGGAAAACTTACGCCGACGAAGTTGCGCGGGACAGCTAGTGCTAAATAAATATTGTCAATAGCTATCCCGCGCAACTTCGTTTATGTTTGTTACTACTTCACGTCTAAACGGCTGGAGCGATTTTAATAAAATTTGGTATGGAGTTAGCTGATACTCTGGATTAACACATAGGCTAATAAACCACGGGTAACACGGGGCACAGCTAGTCTTGTCATAATGGTAAATAGACAGCTTAGAAATGCATCGCGCATGTGCGCGGACGTCTTTGAACGCAAGCGCCAGCCGCGAAAACAATAAAAAACATAGTGAATAAGTACCCAGTTGTACTTAGTTGTGCATAGTTGTGTTATTAAGAACACATTCTGTGATGGCACAACTAGTTGTGCATACTTAGTTGGTACATGAGGAAAACACGTCGGTCCGTCTAAGGCAAGCTGTGCCCTTGGGTTTAATACATGGTTTACAGTACGATCAACGTAACTTGACCGGATTGAAGTTAGGTTTTTATCACTTTCGCGCATGTCATAGAGATGCGACCCTAAAATTACTAACGAAAACGATTAATTATGTTTAATCGATAAAAAATACTAACAACATTTTAATTCAAAATATAAAAACACTATTTAAATGAGTTCATAAAAGTTTAAATTTAGAACAGTTACAGTAAATACTAAAGAAACTTTGAAAAACAATTTCTTAACGAAAATAATCACAAAAAACATGAGTTAGTAATATTAATTATGACAATGTGATGCGTAATCGCATCTCTAATTCTCTTGGTTTAGTTACCGCCCCTGCCCCCCGCTTCCTGTCACCATTTACTTCCAAAAAATGCATCTGCGCAACCACTTGTCGCCTACTTCAGTCCGGCCTAGTTACGTTGATCGTACTGTACCTACTTATGCCATAATGTTTTAAACTAATTTTAAGTCGGTAGATACTTAAAAATATAAAAATGCTAAACCCATTAAATGGGCGTTATACTTTGATAACCTTATCAGTTTATAGTGTCATCTACCTACGCGTAACTATAAGCACTCTTATCTGTTAAGTTGAAGTTCTAATCGCCTCTAAATAAGTAGGTGATATGTGTTTGATGTGTATTTTTGTTATGAAACGCTTAACTAAAGTAAGTAATGAAATGTTGATATTTTTAGCTTATTTCTTAAATTTAACTTTCTTAATGATTCTGTTTAATTTTCATCAATGGACCATGAAACCGAAATGAAATGAAATGGAAATATTTTTATACAATTTTTATTGCCAATACATATTTCAATGTAAACACCCCCAGGGGGAGGGGGGCACGGGAGCACGTGCCCCCTCCAGACGGTTGTTTTGTGTAACGAATTTCTTAGCCTATTTTACTGTTTTTTTTGAGGCAACGACCCCTATCGTGCGTGCAACTTACACTGTCCAACTTGGCCGAAATGCTCCCCCCTCCTCCGTCTAAGCATGTTAGATCCGGCACGGCTATTTGCCTCTCGTGCCCTCCCCCAGAATAAAGTCCTGGACTCGCCCCTGAACAAATAAAAAAAAGATATAAAAAAAAACTTACAATCAAATTATCAAAAATGTCTACGCGTCGAAATATTCCTCCTCATTGATGAAGGTAGATACAGAAAATAAAATCATAGTCTATACCCTCATATTCTGCCTACACGATAAAACACAAAAGAGGTTAAAACCTTTACCTAATAAGTTGCCCGATCCAATTAAACTCGGACTTATCATTTGAACTGTTGTTAAACTAGTCGGGTAACTTGAGGTCAACAACCTCGCTCCTGTGCCTCTGACTTTAACAACAAAAGAAAAAAACAGACCTCGTGTCATCATGTTGTTATGTTGGTAGCGGTTGTTGACAGAATTATTTTTTAGGGTTCCATAAACAAAATAGCAAAAATGGAATCTTAAAATGTTACGTCCTGTCGTCTGTCTGTCCGCCCGTATGTCACACGTATTTTATTCAAAAACTACACAACGGTATTAGGATAAAATTTGGAGTATGAGATGTATGTATTTTAGCTACCTATGTATAAGCCGCTACTTAGTTCGATTGTTAAACAACAAAAATAAATATTTGTAGGCACTTTTTCGTTCCAAAACCACACGTTTCTTAAAAACCTTAAAATGTTTTCGAAAGACCTGTTAAATTATGTACCACACCACAGATAAAACTATACTAGTAGTAGGTATTATATTAACTGTGGTAGGTACTTAAACAGTATAAATATAAAAACAATAGATATTTTAAAGGTTTTTGTGTAACTTTTATATTAAGTAAATATTTTTGGAAATAATAGCTCCAAAAATTTGCAAATGTGTGACTTTTAACTTTTAAACCGTAAGGCCAAAAAATATGAAAAAAAATAACGCATTAAAAATAATTTCAACTAAAATTATTTTCAACATGATCGGATATAAGTACCGTTTTTGAGTTATTATCGAAAAACTTCGATTCTCAACAAAAGGGCGTAAGTGCCATGAACATACGCTCTTTTGCTGGGGCACTTTTTCAAAACTTATTCTTTCATTGTAGTCCATTTCTTTGTAGTACTGCGGAACCCTACACTGAACATGTTCCGACATGCTCTTGCCCGGTTTTTTAAACATTGAACCCGTGTGTTTGGTTCTGTTGTAAAAAAAAAATAAAGAATCGAAGATGTAGGGATGAATTTGAATATAGAATACACTGACCAATGTTGGCTTTTGACGGTCTATACGTCAATGCTGTGACTGGCCTGTTGGCCTAGTGGTTAGTGACCCTGACTGCTAAGCCGGAGGTCGTGGGATCGAACCCAACCCAGGATAATACTTTGAGTGATGAGCACGATGGTTTATTCTGTGTCTGGGTGTAATATCTATAATATGTATGTATTTAAAAATATATAAGTATGTTTATCAGTTGTCTGTTTGCCATAGTACAAGCTCTTATTATTATTATTATTATTATCTCGAGTACCTACCTATATTAAAATCATTCCATCGATGGACAAGTATGTGTATTGTGTTAAACAAAATGATATGCGTAATACAATAAAAAACAAATAATTTAATGAATTCCGAACCTTCATCTTCTTTTTCTTTGATATTAAAACATTAAAAAAGTGAAATTACAGGCACTGAAAAACAATAAAGTTATCGCAGTAAGGGAAATGCTATTTCGCGACCCCTTACGTAAGCCTCTTTAGCTCAGTGGTAGAGCACTGGTCTCGTAAACCAGGGGTCGTGAGTTCAAACCTCACAGGAGGCATTGCAATCTTTTTGACTTTAATTATGTTTTTGCATTTTTCTATATATTTTTAATTAATTTTAGCTGGAAAAATAAAACTGTTTTTGATAAATACGTATATTTTAGAAATTTTTTTTTAAAGTTTGAACTTATTTATTAGGTATCCTTATCTATTACTTAATCACTAGTTGGCGTACTTAGGTATTGTTTATTGAATCTTCGAAGAGATTATAGCAATTAATTAAGATTATTTAAGCAAGATATATTATTAATGGCCAAAATATATACATAAAGAAATCACAGGAATAAATAACGACTTAAAGAAGCAACCAAGAAATAAAAAAATGTTTGGTACGTAGATACCTATGTTAAAAGTTTAACAAAAGGAAAACTTCTATAAAAAAGGAAAAGAAATTACGCTGAGCACAATCCAACCTACCCTACCTAACGAAATTTATTTTTTTTGTTTCAGAACTGGCCGCTCACAGAAATTCAAATTCGGAATGACATTTATGAACGCGTTTCCATATTTGAAAAATTAGAGAAGTGTTACAACTTACCTGCTTCTTTAGTCGAGTGATTTAGTCGATACCTTAGGCGAATTTAGTAACTTTTTCAAAATGCTGCGTTATTGGTTGTGTTTTGCTAGTGCGGTGTGTCTAGCGGGGCATTGCGGGGCTAATTACTGTAGGGATGCGAACTTATGTTGTCCGGGTCGTGATAGTGCTTGCGTAGTGCAAAAAGCTCACCAGAATGCGATAATTGAGGACTTGACTGACAAGCCGTGTTACTGCGACCATGCTTGTTTGAAGCTCGGCGATTGCTGTCCTGATTTCCGAGAAACTTGCGGTGGTGAGTTTTTATATTTAATTTGTTGATAAATTACTTCTTTTATTACATTTAACATGTCCTATACAAATAATTGGAATTATATTACAACAATTTATGATTTCGTTACGTTTTGTGGTGTATTTTTAGAGAAAACACGGACTGTAATGATCAAATATTTCTCTGTATTCTTTGCGCAAATAATTTAATGAGGCCCAATGAGCGGAACAAGAAAGAGGATTAAATAAATACCTATGTAAACAAAATATATGATTTATAGGTACATAGGTACATAAGTTCGTTTGCTATAAGGTCTTTAAATAGCAAAGCAGTATACGTTTAATATTAGGTAAAGAATATGTACCTAAACAATACTTAGGTACCCTATATTTGTTGTGAAATAGTGCATTAAACGCTCACTGTAATATTTCCATATCGACATTGACTCATAGTTTAACTGAAGTTTAGATTAAATAATTTATTTCGTCATTGGTCAAGTGCAATGAGGTTTAACATAGATAGTGCAGTGTTGATAAAAACGGGCCCAAATTACTCATATAAATTTAAAATTACAAGTCCAATTTGGATCTTTTTGGAAACAATTATCCGAGCTTTAACGCGGGATATGATATCAAGGGTCCCGTTCCCATCGTTTGACGTCTCTGACACCAAAGGAATGACAAAGGGACTTAATCCCCAAGGGACCAACTGACGGGCGGTTAAACCTGCGTGATACTCGTGTTATAATTGTAGCACGTATTAATAACTTCCATAATATCACTCATTTTAGAAGACGAGGTGTAAATTTCATACCTACATAGACAAAGTGTACCTACCTATATATCATTTTAACTTAGAAAGTACCTAGTTAAGAAAATTGATAGGTTAAAATTGAAGTAGTTGCTTGGTATCTACACTTAAAATAAGGATTGCCTAGGTACTCTAACAAGTTTTGGAGTCCTAGAAACTAGTATTTTCAAAGAAATTGAACTAAAATTTGAGAACAATAAGTCCCCCAACCAATATAACAAAGTACCTACAAGAAAAATACAATATTATTTTATGTCTTGCTGCGAATTCAATTAAAAACAAATGACACATCTCTGACGTCACATATTAAATGAAAACAATGGCAATAACACTGCTATCTGTTTCAGACTTAATAATGCACGTTACTGTATACCATTATATTCATATCCTACGAATTCGTATGGAGTTGACTCCGCTTTATGGAGAGAATAAAATGAAAATGTTACGAATGTATGTATACGAAGGCTTAGAAGCAAACCTAAACAAGCTATTGTCATTTGTATAAAATCTTAGTTAGTGGTTTTGCTCAAGACATAGGTGTAAAATTAGATGCAAAATCCTTCTAGTAGACTTCAAGCTTCCAGCATATTCACCTGGGTTAATTAACTATACCATTTGGTATACCTATTCACCCAGGTGAATTACGTACACCTTTAAGTCGATTTCAAGCACCCATACAACTAGGAGTCTCACGAGTGTGCATTAAATCTACCAAATTGTATAATTTATTTACGTAGGTAGTCGATAATGGAATCGAGAAATAGTCAGGTGAATTGAATAGAACGATTAAGTATAAGTACTAGTATAAGTCCTCGTTATACTTAAATGTCTTTTATACGATCCAATTAGGTATTTTTTTAAAAAGACGACCTTAAAAACATACAAGTCACGGACACAAAGTACACCCAAAAAGTGGTGTCCCGTGTGGAAATCGAACCCACGACCTCTTGCGTAGCAATCGGACTCCCACCGCGCCACAGAGGCAAATATCAACCAACTGTGGGAATTAACCAATGGCCTTAGTGTATCGTTCACGTAGTTTAATGGAAACTCATGAATACCTACATACAAAATATAAATGTCACAAAGACCAGTAACTTTTCGGTTGCCGGCTAATCGCCGGGTACCCGGCAACCGGAACGAAGGATTTATGTATCATAATGGAGTAAAGATAAAAATAAAATCCGTCAATTTAAAAAAAATAAGTAAATATTCGTAAACAGAAACAAAATTACTGTAACCTTTACGCCATATTGAAGACCACAGATTAAAAATTAATCATTGGGGTTATTTTACGTAATTGGATTCGAATAAGGGAATGGGAGGGATTATGGTGTGGGATCCAAAAGGCTCTCGGGGATTTTCCACTGTAAATGAAATGAAATAATTTCGAGGTGAGTGAATTTTAGTTGAAAATACTAGGAATCGGAATTAATTGCCTAATTCCGTAGGCACAATATTAGCTTTTCGTAACGGATTTAAAAGAAAATTTGACTTTTAAAACTGTGGGACTTGAGTTAGGCCGAGTCATCAAGGAATAAACTGGTCGGATTTACGTCAGAGCTCTGACTTCTTTTAACGATTACACGCATCATTAAACCACAAAATGGCGAGATTACAAAAGTAACCTATATACGGCGCGCAAGTTAGATATTGGCTTGTTTGTTTGTTTGTTATAACGGGGCCGCAATGTCGTACTTAGCCTCTTGATTTAGCCTCTTGTATTGTGTCAGTTCTTTTCACTTCAGCCAGCCTAAACACTCCCAGAAGCCCAGCATTCCTGCAGGTAACTGCAGGCTTCAGGGAGGGATGACGGTGTTTTTAGGAATTGTGCCAGGTGTTCGGCCACACTGGTACATTCCTTGAGTACGTGCTTGGGCGTTTCCTCATGTTCCAGGCACCCTCTGCATAGTGGGCTCTGTGATCCCGATGGTGTGCAGGTGCTTGTTGAGGGGACAATAGCCCGTCAGGATGCCTATTGCTTTTCGCAGTTTGTCCCTGTTTAGTCTGATTAGATTCCGAGCGTACTTTTATTATTATTAATATTATTATCCATGTGTTGGATATTGATACCTACTATGGTATGTTTTGGAACATTGATGGCTCCAAAAGATACGATATTAGTTACATAGCCTTATAGTCCCTTATCTAACACGCGCAACGCACAAAGTATCTCGGAACGCCTTCCGAACCAAGTGGTCTGTTCTTTCGTATCTATGAATAATGCCTATGGCAACCATTACACGTTCAATCTAAATCGAGACCCCGTGATCGTTAGCAGTGATCTTGATTCAGATATGAAACAAAACATTACATAATGTTAGTACCTACAACAAATTGTATCAGTTATAGTCTTGTAGCCGATTGTAAGCTGTGTCAGCATCTCCATAAATTATTCCAAACTATATGAATGGGACCCATGATAGGTAAAATAGCATACATTATCTCGGCATTTTGTATTTAAGCCGCACAAAAATAATACCAACATTCAGTAAAAAACCTACAAACTCAATTTAAAAAAAGAATCATCGGTGTTAAAAATATGTACTTACATTATATTTTAGCCGGGTAATAACGGACTAATCCTTGTGTAATACAGTCTGAGCCCTGCACCTCCCCGCGCCCTACCGCTCGCACCTCCCCTCCCCCAGAGAGCTCCGTTACCTCTCCTTTGAATAAATCCTGGCCGTTTGCATACACCGGTGTTATGACGCCTGAGCTTCAGTTAAGGATTCATAAAAAAAAAAACTTTGTACAGTTGCTTAGAAAATTTTGTGGTGAAGTATTTTTTATTCGTATTTAATGACACTTTTATATGAGACATGTTTTTCGCCGCGGCTTTGATTTTGGAATGGGAACTTCCGTTTCACATATAATATAACTAGGTACCTGTGTGCTGAATTTGGCAATGGTTTGAGTTTTACGCAAATATTCAGTCAAACACTATTTTTTTTCAGCATATTTCAGAAGATCATTATTAAAAATTTCAGCTATGATTGAGGAAATTGTATTAACTACCCAAAAAAACTCTGGTAATCCCAATAACAAAGTTTATGTTTTATTATCATTAAAAAGTAAAGAATACCTACCTGAATTCAAGACTTTTAGTGGATACAAAGGGTTCCTTGATACCTAGTTCTAAAGTTATAAATACAATAATTACATTTTTTAAAGATAGAAAAATTTGAAGGCCAGACCCAGGAATCGAACGACTTCCGTATGCAATTCGGCCCTATAGAAAATACTATAATATTCGGCCTGCGACATCATAATTTGTTGAGTTGAGAAAATTTTTTAATTGGCAAGAAATGCCTATAAAAATTACTATAGTTCTAAAGTTATTTAAAGAGCAAACAAAGGTATCTAAAATTAAAAAAAAAACTTCAATAAGCAATCTACATTAAAATTTGCTTCCATTACTTCCGTTCATACATTAAACAAATCTACGGCGTCCGTAATCCACTTAAAAATCCAGACTGTTAAAATAATTAAAAATTCACACTCGTAGCAATCAATTATTCACGCAAAGCACTTTTTTCCGCGACTGTACCGGTAACAAATGGAAACACGAGTACGGGAGATTATATTTTAATAACGTTTTTAATATCTGTACGCGAGTGTACTTAGATTCGTGTTTTGATTTTGAATGATGGCGACGTGTGATCAAAAATGTGAACGATTAGGGATTAGGAACGCGAAATATCAAGAGTAGATACTGAAGGTAACCCTTATGATATCGCTCACGGACATGGAATTTTGGAACGGCTTCCAACGAAAGTGGTCCGAATTGGTCAGAGATTCTTGTCGTTGCTTGAGCGACGTACGGTTTGCGTCTGTACTCTCGGTAATTTTGTTAGTAACGCCATTAGGATCTTGTATAGTAATTTGTAAGCTATTAAAAGAAACCACGAAGTTATCGCTTCCATCCACACCATATTTAAAACTTACGTATTATAGTTGCAGTTTACGTGCTTAGTTAATGGTGGCAGCACCTAACTGGCATAACTGTGTAAATACAATAGATTGTGTTAATAATTGGCATTTTAAAAGTGGCCATGAGTTTTTATTGCCAAGTTCTTTTATCACGGCTTTAAGAACTTGGCATTAAATGTAGAATCATTCTATTCCAAATTTTGAAACGTTCATAAGCGTTGTATTTTGTAACTTATGCGAATAAAGTACTTTGACTTTGACATGACATGAAAAAACACATGAACTGCTGTAGAACACTTAGCACGAATTTGTAATATAATTTTGAATGGTAATCAAATAGTTAATGCAAAATTACACAGAAAATTGATTAAAAATACCAAGGGATATGTCTGTGTATTTTGCCGCAAAATGCCGATGTTTAAAAAACATTGAACACATACATCGCAGTCAGCACGTTTTTTTTTCAATTTAAACCCTACAGTAGTGAAATAGGGGTGCTAAATACCTATCGCTCTCAGTGTAGATATGAAAAACGGAAAAACGGTTAACTAGTTTAAGAAAAAAAAAGTGTTTGTAAAATGCTCATATCATGGTCACGTTACGCAGTATAATGGAACCACCCTGATTTAAACTTACAGCCGATTTCGAATCCGATTACCAAGGGGCAACCGCATAACATAGCCGCCATTACTATTCCAGCCATTGAAGTGTAAACCAAGAAGGGTGCGGAACGGTAGACCATTAATTATAACTACAAGTGTTACTGAGATGCACATTCATTGCGGTGACCCACTTAACATACACTTTTGATTAATCATTGTTATGTTATGACAATGTTTTGTTGTTGCAAACACTTAATTATTAGTTAGTTAGTTTTCTGTGGGCGGACAAAAAAATCCCTCTTAACCAAACATCCTGATTGGGCCATTCTGTGTGTTGTCACTCTAGCCAACCAATGTACTCCTAGAACGCCAGCAGCTTGCGCAAATTGCTGCAGGCTTCATGAAAGGATGTTGGTGATTCTAGAAGTTGTGACCGTTGGTCTACTACACTGCAACACTTTGTGAGCATGTGTTTCGGTGTTTCTTCTGCCCCCATAGAGGGCTGTCCGTCACCTCTATTCTTAAAATGAGTTTATTTACGGGGCAGTTGCCCGTAATAATGCATATTGCTTTGCGCAGATTGTCAGTTATCTGCCTGATGAGATTTTATTTTATTTATTTATTTAAACTTAATGTACAAATAGTGTACAAAGGCGGACTTAATGCTAAAATCATATATATATACTTAATAATATACATGTAAATACAAAAATACATATAATACAAGGATTAAATAAATTGATAACTAGAGTGGCATTGCACTTTGTAAAACTGGTAACCTACACACATTAGCTTAGTCATGGTATTAACAAAAACAAATGAAAAATGCCCGTCTATTTTTTCATGAAAAGCCGTAAATGTATGTCGACTATGTAATGTTTCATGAATGTAAAATGTAATTGATTTATTATGTAAATGTGGCAAATATGTTACATTTTTAATTATTTAACGGTGTCCATTCGTCGCTGTAATATATGTGTGCAGGACACGAGGTAATTTAACATGGCGGTGGAATGTTTTATGAATGTTTTTTTAGTATAATTATGGTTATTCGTACGTGTGAAATGTAATGGAAATTGAATGCAAACGTATCACTACCGGTTTTTATCTTTATAAAGGTTATAATGGAATTAAGTGTACCTATGTAGGGTGTTTGGGGTTGTAGCCTTAGGAAAATGGTTGATAAGTGATGCTGTTGGCTACTTGTTGCGATTAATTAAATAACATTTTGCACTAAGTATAACTAGTAATAATTTTTTCGCTATTTTTTTGTTTATGTAATTTTTATAGGCATTTTTTGCCCATTACTTTACAAATACAATAATTGCATTAAAACGCAGTTATTGTATCCGAAAATTTGCACAAAAAAACTGCACACACACAATTTTTTAAAAAAAAAAGGTAAGCAGTTATTTTAAAATAAAAACAAGCTCATCATCGACAAAATTCAAGCACATCACTAACTTACATTTATGTATGAGCCATTTAAAAAAACATGCAGTATATAATAATAGCGGGAACCTGACCCAAATCGGAATAAACGTTTTTGAAAAAATCGCGAATATACCAACATACATGCATACGGGTCAAACAGAAGCTTTGAAGCTTGTTTAATTAAAACCTTTTCCGATCTTTGTGATACTTTGTTGAAACTCGTGATTTATTTATCTTCTAACATTTTTCAACAGACCCAGTTTCAGGTAGCGCTGAAAGTATACGACTTTCGAAACATAAACCGTTAAAAGTTAAGATAAACTGAAGCGAAAAGTAAAAGAGTTCTGTTTTAAAATAACTCTTATATAACTTTAGAGTGAATGAAACACTCTATTTTATTAGAAACGAAAGCATACAATGTACAACAAAACAAAACGAATATAAAAACTACAATGGGGTGAATGGGAACATTTAAGTCACCTCTATTTTCATAACTGTAATTCAATTCGGACTTTCAATCAATATGAACTGTTTTGTTGAACTAGGCATGGCTCTGCTCTGTACATGTTTCTACAATTATTTCTGTAGTTGTGTCAGTCTATCTAACTCAAACTCAAATATCATTATTTCGTAAAACCAGATTAATGATTTTTGAAAACGTCAAATTAAAACATACTAAAAAAAATATAAAAAAAAAACTGTGGCGCTCGGGGACTGCCGCGGTAAAGCTATTGCATAGCATTTTTTTATCAACTAAAAAAACAAAAAAAAAAATATTAAAAAAAAAATATTTAAAAAAAAAAGTAAAATAATAAAAAAAAACTAAAAAGTATCACCGCTGTGCCGGTCGGAGTGGGGGGTGTTAGGTTATTTTCGTTACTAAATGCCCGCGATAGAAGCTATGCAATAGCTTAATAATGATTTGTTTGAAAAAAAAAAAAACATACATATAAGGTTAGGCGGTAGTTCCAAGTGAAGTTAAAGTTCATGAGAAGAAGCTGCCAAGAAACTCATGGGCTCATCATTACTCATATCTTTAAGGTCCCTTAAGTCTGGATATTGTGGTCAGCTTCAGGGTTGCGGTGAGGACGATGAGCTTTTCACGAACGCGCGATCTTTAGCCTTAAGTGTTCTCAACCACAATCAGTTTTTACAAATTTTCGTAGCCTCTGTTTAAGTGTAATTGATTAACTTCATGCAATTAAGTTCACTGATTGAGTATCAAATATCTAACTTGGTTCAAACTATGACTCTTGTTGCTATTGATGTCATAGTGTTCACCAAAAAGACTGAATTCAAGGTACACTTAAAATAAGAATAAAAATATGAGTCAATTTAATGACAAACAAACATGTCAACGAGGCTAGGCAACATTCCTACTGCTGGTCCAAAATGGGTGGTCGTTATCCAATAGTGTCACTCCCTGCTTCGAAGAGCAGGATTAGTCAGTGCTATGCCTAACCTTTATCCCTTCTGAGTTGCTATTATTATATCAGAGCTTTGTCTGCAGTAACAAATATTGAGAGTATGATAAGATAACCTTTATATGTTCATTGCCCTTTGCTCACTTCTATGCTACAACAGCGCTGCACGAGGCTATGTGTTTAAAAACAACATACCTGAAAACACGTCATATCTTTTCCAAGAATCAAGATAAAAGAGAACCAAAATAAAATTCAAAAATAATATCACAACAAAAATACTGAAGCATCCAATATACACCCCTAGTGAAAAGAAAACATATCGGTTTATATGTGTCACATATCTTTTGAAATCTTTTCAATATTCTGCTTTTCTCACTTCAAAGAAAAATGCCGAGCAAATCTTTTTTGTACGTAAATAAACAACACCTGTTATAGTATCATACACATTTAAGGAAATTGTCGCATACAAAATACGTTTTCACACGTAATAGGTGGAGCCACAGGTCTAATATAAACGGTTCATGCTACGAACTGGAGGCACAAAGCACTGAGAGTACAAAAGGTAATTCGCGCTTGAGCAACGCACACAGGAAATCTGAGATCCACTGACCTTTAATTACTAGTACGCTGGAGTGACTACCGCGTACAAAGATACAGCAATATCTTGTGGCGAATCGAATATGCGCCCTGTGAGGTCTTTTGACATCGCTACCGCCGACATTGACATTCATTCATTCATTCGATTTTGACATTTAGACGGCCATTAAAACAAAATTCGCAGGACGATCAATCGATTCGGCATTTGAAATGGCTGTCACTTTGTACGAGGTAATCAGTCAAGAGTACTAGTACTATAGAAGTCAATGTATACACGATATACACATACAGACTTCCATACATTTGAACGGATCAAATGTCAAAATGCAATGTATCTATACTAACATTAAAAATTTCGCGTTGCATGATTATAACTATTTATTTTCGAGAAATAAAAAAGTGAGAGTAGATGAAGATTCATCGGCCTGACGGAGTCTTAACATCGCTGCGACCGTTCGCTTGTGACCACGGCCGGTGCAACCTGGTCGAAACGTCAAGCAATTTTAAGGTAAACAATGCGCGTTAATTCCCGTATAATAAATAGTTGCAATGTATCTGTTTAGCGTACTTGTATCTATACTAATAATATAAAGCTGAAGAGTTTGTTATAATCTCAGGAACTACTGGGAATTCTCTTGCTGTTGGATAGCCCATTTATCGAGGAAGGCTATAGGCTATATAACAACACGCTACGACCAATAGGAGCGGATCAGCAATGAAATATGTTGCAAAAACGGGGAAAATTTACGCAGACGAATTTGCGCGGGTCAGCAGGCTGGTCTACTGTGTACGTAAGTAATATCGTCCATGCGCTGTTGAGCAAATTATGAAGCCTCCCTTTTGTACTCTCGGTGTGTTATGCCAGAGACGCCAAACACAATTTTATTCATATGTTTGTGTATAGGGATCGCAAATTCAGCGCGAAACCAACTATGGGGGCTTAAGCTCAGGATTAACAATGAATAGTCGCTGTATGCCTTCAGTAAATTATGTATAGGTATGTTTGTATTTATCCTACGTGTGTAGATTGAGCTTACTGTTCCCATAGGCCTGTACCTGTCGACAAATATAGTGTGAAAGTGTTAGTAAGAGTTTTAACCCAAGACACAAAAGAGTTGTGTAGTGAGACTTTAACATATGTGCCGGTGTGTCTGTATCTAGTAACTCCGTATAGGAGTTTTAATGGACCAATTTTGATGAGGATATATTTATTAGAGAGCTCGTTAAATGAGGATGATTTTAAGCTTTGTTTAATGAAAATCGATTCTGGGGTTATGAAGATAATCAACTTTTTATTTTACGTGGTAAAATAAAACAGAATGTGTAGGCATTTTCTGTTTCTAGTAGAAGTGTGAAAAGGAATACTCAACCAATTATAAATATTAGTAAATAATTTATAGTATAAAAGGTTTTATGTTTGTCTTCTATCAGAACATGGTTGTTTAGGGTTGCAATGTTATAATACTCATTATTAACTGCGAAAATTTCTGATTATCCTTACCGTGAGATGTTTTTACCGAAAGGTTTTTTATTTGCATTTTTACAAATATGGCTTTTTGTTTTGAGAGACATGGTTTTTTTTATTTTTACCAGAACAGGTATAGGATGGCCTCTCGCCTTGTGCCCGCTTGACATTCGGGACACCCTGTATAATCATTATCAGCCTGAAGACGTCCACTGCTGAAAACACTCTTTGACTGGCCTATTGATCGAGTGGTGACGCTGACTGCTAAGCCGGAGTTAATGGGTTTGACCCCACCCAGTATAAAACTTTGTGTGATGATCACGCAGATCAGCTCTGCTTAGTTTGTGATCAGATGACGTTGTGTAAGTTGTCCTAAGATTATTTATTTATTTACTCATAGGCCTTCCTTAAAGCCTTCCACAACGACTGACTTTGAGCGGTCAGCATACAACTTGTACATTCAGTTAAGCAAAGATTTATTAAGTGTTTCTAACACTTAACAGGCTTAAAAACAGAGACATAAAATATAAAAAAATAACGATGCTACTATATCATTTATAATGAATAAATCACTTTGACGGTAATTTGACACAATCGAAACTGGTTCTTTAATCTTAATAAAGAACTAGTTTTAATTGTATGTGTATCAAAATACTGTCAAAAGGATTAATTTTATTTTTACTACTAATTAAAAGACTAGATATTACACGAATGCGCGAGTGTCTTTAAAAGACAAAAAGGTCTGACCAAAAGCTCCATCATTAAAATGATTCTCCGAAGGCTTTGATAGTCTGCCAAAATTGGATTTCTTAGAAGAACCTGTAGGGTGAATGACAGAACTCGTTAAACTCGAAGAATTAAAACAAATGAAAAAAATCATTCGAAGTTATGCATGAATTTGATGAGGTACAATTATTTAGTAGGTAGGGTAGACTGGGACACAAAGGTCCAATTTAGCAATTTTGCTTCGTTACTATATAACTATACGGTTTTCGGAAAAGATCTAAATAAAGAATAAAAGCCTGGTCCTTTCATTAAACATAATTACTAAAGAATATGATCAGTTTATGAATATTTACTAGATATCAAGGATTTAGATAGGAAATTCTAGTGGTCCTTTGAGCCCCGATCTAGGGGCAAAAAAGGAACAGGGATAGGGTTAAAAGGTCAGTTTGAATAATTAGCAGATTGTAGTTGATAAAATGAAAAAGAAATAAATAAAAAAAGAAATGCAGTAAAATCAACAGGTACTTTATATTTAATGCGAAAAGTCAACCGTTTGTTATATTTATCAAGAAAAAATAACAGATAATAGACAGTGATCACATTTGCCACTAACTATTTTTGCGTTAAACTACTTTTTTTTATATTCTTGATCTGTAATTCCAATGACATTGCTTCTTTTTCCGGGCGTCTGTTAATATTAGATAATTTTTCTTTTGTAATGCCACATTCTAAAATAGCACATATCATATTTGATTCATTGACTGTTTGGGGCTTTCTTAAAGCCATTATGTACCTTTTTACCCCAACTTTTTTATACCCATTTTTTTTGCACAAAAGTGTGAACAATGCTTTAAACATCAATTATTGTACGTAATTCCCTATATTATAAGCTATAAACACATAGGGAAAACATAACTACATAATGTTATAAACATAATTCTCAGAAACCAAACCTGTGCAGCTCAATCGGCTATGTAGACGTCACTAGTTTTTTTTTTAAAGATAACTGGCAATGTGGGATTGGGTCCCACATTACTAGCGATCTTGTTAACCCCTCCAGCTAAGCTCAAAGGCTTGTGTTAGGGGGTTCACGTCGGTAGTATAATGGGTAGGATTCGAACCCGCGACCTTACGATTGCGAGACCGATGCCTTAGCCATTAAGCTACCGCCGCTTTTTAGTTGCCTTGTGGTACGTTCCCCTATCTCAGATAACTTAAGCCGATACTCAAAATCTCTGACGGAGCGATATTTTTGGGAAATAGCTATGGTGGACCTTTTTACCCGTGGACCTTTTAGCCCCAGTCTACCCTAGCTCTGAGAGGTAAACTTGGATTTCCTCTTGAATCCTCAACTTAGAAGTTACAAATATCAGAATAAAATTTCGGTTTCTGTTGAGACGCCTACCTATGAAACGATGAGACATTTTCCTTTTCAAATCTGACAAGTTGAATCAATATCTCTATCAATCTCTTTTGACGCCGCTACGGCTACTACAAGAGACCTTTTCACCAACTTTAACATTGATTAAAGTTGGTGAAAATATAGATTTATTGGGTAGTCTTTGAGTGAAATGCCTGTGACATACAGACGAACATAACGAAACTGTAAGGGTTCCTTTTTACCATTTTGGCTACGTAACCCTGTAAAGTTTTCGTCACACTGTACTGTGCGGAAAAATACTAGTTTATAAATTGCTTTAAATTGTTACGTGATGAACAAAACCAAAAAAACAATTGTTTTCATACATTTTCGGGAAAACACGACTTTTGAACTCAAACAACAATGCCTAGTAACGCGTAATCCCATTCACGTGTTACCAAACAACGTGACAATACCCACATCTCTCCAAAGGGTTGCCGTGATTTATTTATACCACAATGAGCTATATTGACAAAATCCCATAGAACCACGACCCAGAATCCGCAATCCTTGTTAAGTATATCAAAGTCCATCAACATTGACATTATGGGACCGAGTCATCATAATACTTCTATCAAAATAATGCGAGGGGCACTCTAACGGATACTTTCTATCTCTAGAGTCCTCGCTCGAGGCTGACATAAATAAATCCGCCTAAATCAACACTGAGGGTTTTACCGAAGGCTATACGGAAAAATAGCGACGAATGTTTGGCTCAGAGAGTAACGTTGGACATTGTGTATTTTGAATTTTGGTGAATTTTATATTGGACAGGCGGGAAAGCTGAGTTTTCTTTTCACTTAGCTTTATGGTTAGTCAATTTAACGCTGAAGGTTTGCAAAATATAACCAGAATTAATCTAATGAAATCGATTTATATTGTCAACATAATGTTGGATATTATAAACAGTACCCAGATGACCGGGCTTCACTCAGTTTTTTTTTTTGAACGACGTTTTCTAAACATGAAACCTAGCTAGATTGCTTTATCGCTTTATCGCCACCGTAAACCCCTGCATAATAAATTTCATGAAAATCATTCAAGCCGTAGCCTAGATTCAGATTAATCTATACTAATATTATGAAGCTGAAGAGTTTGTTTGAACGCGGTAATCTCAGGAAATACAGATCCGAATTGAAAAATTATTTCACTGTTGGATAGCACATTTATTGAGGAAGGCTATATAACATCACGTTGCGACCAATAGGAACGGAGCAGCAATGATTTACGCAGACAAAGTTGCACTGGTCATATATTAATAGAATATTCATATAGGTTGGTATCTAACGCGTTGTAGACGGCACTAAGCTTGATAATGGTACACCTATGCTCTTTGTCTTTAGATCCCCCGTCTTACTTAGCATAACACCTGATAAACTGAGCACACAATATCTGCGCGTAAATCCCGCCTCTTAAACACTGTCCCAAATACATTATGCTGAAACCCACGATGAATAAGGGATATGTACCGACGAAACAAGGACTACATTGATACTAACTTATGTGAGTCGGTGAAGTTACCAATATCTACATACGAATGCCCAAAATCAGTTTGTTTTTTTTTATTTTTTGAAGTGAAAACTTCTTTAAAAACTGTAAAAAATGTTAAACTCGCGTCAGGACACGTGACCTGATCGAAAACTCGTAAGACGGAGGGAGAGCAATGAAAACTTGCTACAATATCATTAGAATACGAAGGTAAATTTCGCCATTGGGTGGAAAATCGGGTGGTCCAGAAACCAGAAGATCCCAGTTCAAGTCCGAGTAGCGAGTATTTTTTTCCCTTTTTTACCTTAATTTTTGGTTTTGGGTTTTTTATTTGTGATTTATTATTTCATATTTTTTATTATTATGTCAGTAAGATCGAAAAATATTATTCAGATTTCATCTATTATGTAATTTTTTATCAGATATAAACTTTTTAATTGTCATGTCGTTAGCATTTTCATTTTTTAAAGTGTCATGTTTGTGTACTAAAGGGCAATGGATAAATATTGCATTTAACCACGTAAATGAAAAAAAATATTCCCTAACCATCCCAAAAATGCCGGCACTCCCGGAGTGCAATTCGTTTTTTTTTATATTTATAAGTAATTAAATTTAATTTTAGCAATTAATCGTTCCACCTGATAATAAGTGGAAATAATGTCCAAACCCCTTGTCGTAGGTAGGAGGGAACACATATATGGTGGTAGAGAGTTCCATTTTTTGAAGGTACGACAAAGAAATGAATCACCGAATTTCTTTGTTTGAGATGAAATCTGATATTTGCAGAAAAGTGGTACAAACTTGGTGTTACACAAAGTGTTATACTAATTTAGGCATGTAAATGCCAAATAAAAGCTTTTTTATATTGTGATAAAGCTAATGAATTATTGTTAACCAATTAATACTTACCTCAACTCAACAGAAGTACCTAGTACTTCTGTTGAGCCTCAAAAGGTAAAAAAGAACCCTTATAAGATCACTCTCTTGTCCGTCTGTCTGTACATGTGTGTGTTAATACGATTTTCTCAGGAATGGGTGAACCTAGCAAGTTGAAATTTATAGAAGATACTTGAACTATAGACCTATAGTTAAATTAGAGCATAAATCCAAAAAACGGGTTATCCAAAATTGATAATTCTAGGTCCACCGGAAGTACCCTATAGGTTTTGGGTGGAAAATCTATATGGTAGCTCCCGTTGACGTAGAATCATGCACAAATAAAGGAAGAAATCCAAAAAATAAAAAAATGTTTAAAATTAAAGGGTGTCCCTCATATTTATGACCCGGGCACTTCGTCTGCGTAAATTTTCCCCGTTTTTGGAAGATTTTTCATTGCTGCTCTGCTCATTTTGGTCATAGCGTGATGTTATATAGCCTATAGCCTTCCTCGATAAATGGGCTATCCAACAGTAAAATATTTTTTTATTTGTTCCTGATATTATCACGTTCAAACAAATAAACAAACTCTTCAGTTTTATAATATTAGTATATAAGAACCTACAAATTGGGACAGAACCCTCGGTGCGCGAGTCCGACTCCATGTCCGGTTTTTTTTTAAATAACCGTTTAAAAAAAAAAATGTTAAAAGGTATTCAAAGACATACCTACCTATGTAGGTACTTACATAAATAACTTCTAAAGATTCCCCTGAACAAACCAGTGATTACAGTGTGCTCGTGTCGTGTACTAGTGTGCTTCAAGAGATTTCTTGTCAATTACAAGTCGACGGGAGAACTTCGAACAAAGACTTATGACACAAGTTCGGAGGCAAAGTTTTGGACTACACGGAGCATAAAACGAGACGGTCCGACTATAATTTCTTAATCTGTTTTACGTACTATGAGAATCGCATATTAATTTTCTGTAACTAGAAGGCTTGTTGCTAGTTGGTCTATTAAGGTCTTTTCAGACTACAGTTGTCTTAATGTAACTCGGCCAAATTGAACTTGGCGACAAGTGGTTGCGCAGATGCACTTTTTGGAAGTAAATGGTGACAGGAAGCGGGGGGCGGAGGCGGTAACTAAACCAAGAGAAATAGAGATGCGATTACGCATTACATTGTCATAATTAGTATCACTAACTCATGTTTATTGTGTGTATATTATGAATTAAAGAAATAGTTTTTAGGGTCTCATGTCGTAGCCAAAATGGCAAAACGGAACCCTTAAAGTTTCGCAATGTGCGTCCGTCCGTCCGTACAGCCGTACATCCGCAGCTTAACTCAGAGACTGCTAGCGCTAGAAGGCTGTTTTTGCATGTATACACATATTACTTATGCCGACAAAGTGAAAGAATGAAATGTTGAAAAAAAATAATTTTAGGTTACCTCCGCTATATGTAAAGCTATGGACTATGTGATTTTTTCCTCACATAGTCCATAGTGTGGGGTATCATTAGATAGGTCTTTTAAAAACGTTTGGGGGTTGGGAAGACGATTTTTAGATTTAGGCATCTGTCTGTAAAATATTAAGCTTTAAAGTGCAAATTTTTATTAGAGTCAAGTGGTTGATGTTGGGTATGTGAAAAAATTCTCGGTAGTGGTATATTAGTGAAATTTAAAGAAAAACTATCACAGCTCAGTAGGCTATACAAGTTTACGAGTAACAGCTGATCAAATGAGAAGTAACAAAATTTTCGTACAAATCCCATTGAAAAATATTATTAAGTAGATATAACGTTGTAAGTATGAAACAAAAACAACAGAAAACCCATTTCTTAAGCAGCACATTATTCGTATTGACTACGGAACCCTACATTGTGCGTGGCCGGACATGCACTTGCCCGGTTTTTTATTTTACTTATAATAATAGGTAACTACAACTTTTTTTTTATAAAAATAATTAGAAATATGGGATTTTGGTCCCACATTACTAGCAATCCTGTTAACCCCTCCAGCTAAGCTCAATGGCTTGTGTTACGAGTGGGTTCACGTCGTTAGTATAATGAGTAGGATTCGAACCCGCGACCTCACGATTGCGAGATGCCTTAGCCATTAGGCTACCGCCGCTTTTCAATTGAAAGGGAAACTGAAAATAATGGTGTAATAATTACTCTTCGCCACTGTAAAGCATTTACTACCTTATCAACATCTAAGCGATTCCCTTAGCACCCGGATTGTAGCCAGCTGACGTTATCTACTCATTCTAGTTTAACCATATATCTTTCCTATACCTACTGATTGTTCCGACTCAACACGCCAATATTAACTGTTCGTGATCGCCAAAGGAAAAGATCAACCAAATAATTCGAGTTATACAACCTTATGTAAACGTTAACGAAAAATTGAAATGATAGAATTCGATATACAGAGTGTAACAGAAAGGTGTGGTCATATTCAAGGGTTGGTATGTGCCCATGATACTGAGTGCACATACCTAATTTTATCTAAATCGTAGTACACTAAAAATATTTATAATTTTTTCATTATTTCGTTTATTTATGAATGTTTTTTTTTTAATGTATACCTACTGTTCTATGCCATAATAATCAAATCGAATTTTGTACCAGGGGATGTATAATTTTTATGCCGCACGCCTTTCACTACTGAATTTTTGACAGAATGAATATGCTATAACTATGTAATAATAATGCAACCAGCTATGGCACCATGGTAGGTACAATACTGATAACATACCTTATCTGCGGCAGAAATTTAACCACATCTTTCTGTTACACCCTATATATTGTATCTTGAATGTATCTTGGGACAACTCACACAACGCTATCTGATCCCAAACTAAGCAGATCTTGTATTGTGGAAACCAGACAACTGATAAACATACCTAAAGGGTCTTTCAAATAGAGCGGGTCGATATTAATAATCTGTGGCGGCCATTTTGATTTGGCGGCATCTGTCAAATCTGTTTTTTCTTATTCAGTCACTGATGCCAAATCACCATGGCAAGTTACACGGTTGAGCAGCATGTGCAAATGATAAAACTTTATTATCAAAATGAGTGTTCGTTAGTGAAAACGTTGCGCGCATTGCGCCCATTTTACGGCAGACGCGGTGGCCCTTCAAAGTCTACTCTCCAACGATTGGTGACTAAATTCGAGACGACCGGTTCGGTAAACAACCAACCAACACCTTTACGTCAAAGGAACGCCAGATCGGCCGAGAACATCGCCGCTGTACGTGAGAGTGTTCAGGAGACTCCGAAGCAGTCGATTTCTCGCCGTGCACAAGAACTCGGCCTTTCGCAGACTTCAACTTGGAGAATTTTGCGTCGGGACTTGGGTCTGCATCCATACAAGATCCAACTGACCCAGGAGCTCAAAGTTAATGACCATAGACAACGCCGTGTGTTCGCTGAATGGGCGTCGGAACGCTTGGAAGAGGACCCCGATTTTGGCCAAAAAATAATCTTTAGCGACGAGGCACATTTCTGGATGAATGGTTTTGTTAATAAGCAAAATTGCCGTATATGGGATGACCACAACCCACATGAGGTTTACCAGATAGCAATGCATCCAACATAACGCAGGCCATCGCTCAGATTCAGCCGGATCTATGCAGTAGAGTCATTAAAAATTGGACCTCTCGGATTTGTGCCACCATGCGAAGCCGCGGCGGACATTTGAACGATGTCATATTTCATGCATAATGGCATAAACGGGCCTTTCAAATAAAAAATAAATTTCGTTAATATCTCACACACATCTAGTTTTATTCAATTTTAACATCGACCCGTCTTTGTTGAAAGACCCTTTATATCCTATATACCTATAAATACGTACATATTATAGATAAATTTTTATCCTGGGTGGGTACGAACCCATGACCTCTTGCGTAGCACTCGGATACACTCTCACCGCGCCACAGAGCAGTCAAATAATTTTGTACTATGACAACCAGACAACTGATAAACATACTTATATATTGTTATAATATTATACACATATTATGTAGACACAGAATAAACAATCATGCTCATTAGACAAAGTTAATTATCCTGGGTGGTGATTGAACCCACGACTTCTGGCTTAGCAGTCAGGGTCATTAACCACTAGACCTACAGGCCGGTGTGCCGGTGTGGTGGACTGTATAGATAAACATTTTTATGACAAAAAGTAAATACTGCCTCTGTGGCGCGGTGCGAGTGTGTCCAACTGCGACGCAAGAGGTCGTGTGTTCAATTCCCACACGGGACACCATTTTGTGTGATCCATAAATTGTTGTTCCGAGTCTGGGTGTACTTTGTGTTCTTACTTGTATGCTTGTAAAGTCCCCCGCGACACAGTACTTGTAATGCGGGAGTCGTGTTTAAAAAGAAAATTAAAAAAAAATAGATGTGAAATAATTATTTAATATTTAAGTTGCTCATCAGTACAAATTCTTCTCTTATTAACCCTAATAAGAAAAGAGTTTGAACTGATTCTCAATATTAATCACTAAAACTTGACATTATTCAATAGAACACAAACAGAATTCCTTTATAAACAAGAACATCTTAAAATTACAAAATGCAGTTTATTTCAGTCGGCTTTAACTGAAATATTAGCGCGAAACTTAAATTCAGTGATGCATTTAATACGAACCGGACACAAAACTCGGTAGTCCTGAACATTTTCTTGCATTATTAATGACTGGTATAATTCCTGCTAATCCCGGTTTCATTTCCGAGGGAAACGGCTCGAAAATTATACGAATCTACCTTTTAATGGCAAGTCTTGAAGATTAATAAATAAATTTCGACATATTTTGAAAATGATTTAAGAATTCGTACCTTTATTAACACTGCTACGCTACTATAGTTGGCTTTACTCATTTAGGTACAACGGAATGTATTTCGTGTATTTATACACGGGGATTTTTAATATACTAACAACCCACTCTTGGCTTCTTTAGATTATACCAAATAATACAATAATATAAAAAAATGCAAATAAATCCTTCACCACCTACCTACCCTACTTTTGTCACACAGCCATTTATCACACATCTTGGAGACCCCGAAGTAAAATCAATGTTTCTTTATCAGGTTTAGGGCCTAAACCTCACTATAAACAATGATTTTACTCCAGTAAAATAGTCTGTAGGTAGTTAAGGTCATAACTCCAAAAACAAGTGGTAGGTGATTATGAGTTAATATATTAAATATTTTTCAAAACTGATATTATAATAATAATAATAATAATAATAATATTTTGGGACAACTCACACAAAGCTGTCTGATCCCAAACTAAGCAGAGCTTGTACTATGTAAATCAGACAACCGATAAACATACTAATATATTTCTAAATACATACATATTATAGATAAATAACACCCAGACACAGAATAAACCATCGTGCTCATCACACAAAGTTTTATCCTGGGTGGGGATCGAACCCACGACCTCTTGCGTAGCAGCATATTAAAAGTTATCTAAAGAAGCTACGAGAGTCTTTTTTTCTAGAGAGTGGTCAGTTTTGTGAGGTTATGGGGCCTTCTACGTCAATGATGTAGGCGTACTCTATCTTCTAATATATAAAATTCTCGTGTCACAGTTTTCGTTGCCATACTCCTCCGAAACGGCTTGACCGATTTTGATGAAATTTTTTGTGCTTATCCGGTATTTATGAGAATCAGCCAACATCTATTTTTCATACCCCTAAGAGTTTGTTTGTTTGTTTGAACGCGATAATCTCAGGAACTACTGGGCCGCATTGAAAAAATATTTTATTGTTGGATAGTCCATTTATAGAGGAAGGCTATAGGTTAAAACATCACGCTACGACCAATAGGAGCGGAGCAGCAATGAAAAATGTTGGAAAAAAAAAGGAAGAAAAAAGAAAAAAGGGAAAATTTACGCAGACGAAGTTGCGCGGGTCAGCTAGTAATCTATAACACTAATAGAGTACAATAATTGTATTTGTAAAGCAATTGGCAAGAAATTCCTATAAAAATTACTTCATTAATAGAGTAGGTACGCTAAAATACTCTTTTCAACCGACTTCAAAAAGGAGGAGGTTCTCGGTTTGAAAGGGTATACTTCCAAGTTGAGTTCCAACATAAAGACTACTATTTCATGGCACCAACTTCAAAATGTTTAATTTGTTTTTGTTATTCTATGTGTATTATTTTTTGCTTTTTAGTTGCTTTGTAGTTTTGAAGTCGGTAATATTTTTTTGTTAAAAAGTTTTTATTTATACAATGTTTAGTTTACTAGTCCTGATCTAAAATGTTTAAAGCCGTTCTTTTAAAAACAATGAAACATTATTATGTGATGCAAAAAGCACCAAAAAATATATTTCTATAAATTTAAAAGAAATTGTACTCTTTTTTTTTTTATTATATATCAGTCCGTACTCTATATTTACAATTTTTTTTACAGATATACCCTATTTAATCTAATAAAAATTGGCAACCCTACATAAAACACTGCGCGATAAAAATATGTCGCGTTGCCGTGTGAACCTGTAATTGAGACCGCGTTTGTTCTAATTGAGAGATTTTTTTACGCGCGTCTAAATTGCGCTCCTGCGAATGAAGCCTTATAATCTTTAGATTTTAATGACGCAGTACTAGACCATCTATCACAGTACCTCACAAGATAGACCTATAGTCCAGCAATGATTCATGAATCTATTTGCAACCCTCTACAACTTCATCAGCTAACATTGTGCGTTCAGATCTTTGAGAAGATTTATTGAACTAGATAACTAACTACATCACGGTGGGACAATGCAAGTTTTTGATTTATTACCTTAATATATTGAGTTCAATAATTTAAGATTACTATGTAACTGAGGCGGTTGCTAATCAAGGCGATAAAATAGGTATACCTAATACTGGCACATTTTGCTTGAATACTTTCTTAAAGTTCTTTCTTAATGTTTTTTTTTTTTTTTTTGTGCGGACTCTTTCTTGCGATCTGTCTTCTCGACATTCAGCAATTGGTGGGAAATTATAATGCGGGCTTGCACGGTATATGTCCACTGACACATCCGTTTTCTTATAGCATCGTAGCTATTACTCTACCCAAGTAGATCTTGTGGTATTTTCCTCTTAAGTTTTTATATTTAAACCAAATTTACGAACTATGAGCTAGGGTACAAGCTCTGTGTCATGGAGGACTTTACAAACATAACACATCCCAGACTCGGGACAAATATTTACTGAATGACACAAGGTTTTAACCTGTATAGGAATGGAAGCTACGACTTCTTTGTAATAATGGTCTACTAACCGATATTGGTTCAGTTCAGAGGACGCTGCTGCCCGTTTTCCGGTGTGACATCCCTTAGTCGCCTTGACGACACCCACACGAAAAGATGGGGTGGTACTAGCCGGTACTACACGGCTAAACTAAAATACTAGCTTTTATTAACAGTTCCTTATACTCAAAGTCAAAATACTTTATTCTTATTTACTGTCTTCTATTCTTTATTGAATAGAATTATTCTACATTTATATAATATACAGTAAAGCCAGTAAGGTGCTGCAACCATTACACCATGAAACTCTCGCAAGCAATAACAATAGTACGTAAACTGGTATAATTCCATCTGTGGAAGCTTGTTATTGGCATTTAGTAATGTGTTTTATGAAACTATTTGTAGGTACTATAGTACAGCTAAGTACCTACAAATAGTTTCATAAAACAGCTCCCCAAACCAAAAAAAAATAAAATCATGTTTTAAATTTTCTACGGTGTGGATGGGAGCATCAATTTACAAAAATACAGAAGAGGGTAAAGGCAACATGCGATTCGATTATTATAAGAAAAACTACTAAGTTACTACTACTTAAAAATAATAAACCTATAAAATGATATTGACAAGGCCGACCAGGCACCCCAAGTAACACCCGTTCACGAGTTTGACGCAATGACAATGACTCAATGTTCTATGCTTCCCGAGATTGGATTCCACTGCATTGATATCATTTAAATCACCTTGCGGTCAGAGCATCAATCATTCAATCAGTTATTTAGCTATCCATTCTATACATAGACCCCTCCCAATTTCGCATTCAATCCTTTCTTGAGACCTTCTTTCCACTTAGATCATGATTAAGTGGTATCAAAGAGGAATATCTAAATAACAACATCTAATCTAAACGCTCGCGTTGATTTATTATTGAGAGATTTTAGTTTATCTATACTAATATTATAAAGATGAAGAGTTAGTTTTTTTGTTTGAACGCGATAATCTCAGGAACTGCTAGTCCGAATTGAAAAACTATTTTACTGTTGGATAGCTCATTTATCGAGAAAGGCTATAGGTTATATAACACCACGCTACGCTCAATTAGAGCGAAGCAGCAATGAAAAATGTTGCAAAATCGGCGAAAATTTACGCTGATGAAGTTGCACGGGTCAGCTGGTCACACTTAATTATGAGAACAATGCCATCAGTTAAAATTTACCTAGATTCTTATAAGCTTTTGGCCGTGGCTCTGTCACATTAAAAGTAGTCTAAGCTTTAACTTGATAGGTATGAGGTAATATTATTACAGATTTTTTTAATAGAAATTAATATTGATATCATATCTGCTGTTTTCTGTATTTTCTTTACTCCATAACATATCACTGATATGCTACCCCTCCTCAAAAGCTTACAAATTTATTTTATTATTAGGTAAGTTTCTATCAAAAGCGCTCTAATTCTCTTTCAACCAACTGACGATGATGAAAAAAATGGCGGCTATAATTCTACCAAAGGTTTTCCGTCCTCCAGTGCCTAGCGCGGAAATCAAAAAAGAAAATGCAGCACAAAGCGACCAAGGCCGTTAAAAGCGGTTGACATAAAAGTCGGTAACTAAAGCGGTTAAAATTCAGCCAGCGTCTCCATCGCACAAAGGAAAACCGGTTATACGCATAATATAAATAATAGTGGAAGGTCCTGAGATATAGTTTATATATACGTTTCTGCTATAGATAAGGTTTAGGTGGAAACAGATGGAATAAAGCCCTGACAGACAGTTGTAAATTAAACTCGCCTAGAAGCTGATGACACGCGTCCGTTTCGTAACGAATTAAATCAGGCATCGGCCGCTTGTAACAGCCAACCTGTCGAAAAAGATAAAAGTTGTTTTTTGTTTATTTCGCTTTAAAGTTAAGGCATATACTTAGGTTACTATAGTTTTAACTGAGATAAATATAGCTACTGTCTATTTTTATTTATAAATCGATGACCAGCTGCACGCATGAAAAAGCGTCACGTTCCGCCTGCTGAAAGGCTGATAGTATCAGCCTATCATAAAATGGCGATCGCAGCGACATGCGATACAATTGGAACTAAAGCTGTCACAGGCATGGTTGCTTATTACAATGCCATCAATGTTTTCATAAGACCTTATCACGTAAAATTGTCGTCCGTAAACCGACTTTACAGACAACCATTTTTCTTTACTGAAACCTACTGAAACGTAAGACAGAGCCGGTTATTCTTAACTAGCTGACCCGCGCAACTTCTTCAGCATCAATTCTCCCCGTTTTTGCAACATTTTTCATTGCTGCTCCGCTCCTGCTAGTCGTAGCGTGATGTTATATAACCTATAGCCTTCCTCGACAAATGGGCTTTCTAACAGTAAAATAATTTATCAACTCGAACCCTTAGTTCCTGAGATTATCGCGTTCAAACAAACAAACAATCTCTTCAGATTTATAATATTAGCACTTTTCGATAATTTATTTATGTCTTATGTTGAGATCAGAATCGTAATATGTATATTTTTTAATTTGTGATTGTTTAATAAATTTGGAATACGTAATTTTCTAATTCAAACATCGCTTGTGGTCATTTTGGAAATTATTTACTAGTTACTACTAGGTAAAACAAAGTGTTCCTCTTTGGTAGATTACACTATTGCGATCACCAACCTCAGCCATCACCCATTGCTGACAGTAGCGTCTGAATAATCAATTTCCAGCTTCATAACCCCAAAATAAGGTTGTATACACAAAACAATTTCCTGAACAATTTTTCTCCCTCCCTTTAATTTGTCGGGTACAAAGGCCGTCTTCATTTTAACATGGCCTCCTTGTATGTAAAACGCCTTATACAATTTTAGTGACGATGGAATTCTTTTAGGTAGACGGGAATTTGAGAAATATTTTTACGAGGCATGTAAAGACAAAGAGTATGGCTGTTCCCCGGTATTATGATGATATAAGAGACTGTAAAATATGTCGCGTTACGCAAAGAAATATGATTATTTTTAAAGATTGTTGCGTACGACGCCTGTAACTTTACACGTAGCAATATCTCATATTGCTATGTGTAAAGTTGTAGGCGTCGATATAAATTTGAATTTTATTTCCAGGTGTTTTAATGCTTGTTTTATGTTTTCTTGCGTTTTTCATGATAGTAGTAAAACTTTTACAATGTATTGGTGTATCTAAAAGGTGTATTTATTGCCTAAATATGCTATAGTGTTCTCATAAAAAGTAAATAGGGATGGGAAAAGAGACGCTTATATTGAACTGCCTGTCTGCGGTTTTGTTACCAAACCTTCAAAATCTCCTTGATTTAAAGGTTGGTTTAGTAGAATTTTTGTACTCCGTACTCGTACCCCGTCTAAAACATTATAAAAGAGTGGCCAAGTCTCACTGGACTCCTTTTAAAACTATCTACTGTATTAAGTAAAATATACATACAAATAAAGTTAGAGAACTGAAGAAGATTCAAGAACTTTGATCCAACTATCCGACAACCAAAGCGGAATTATGTGTATTATATCAAAACTAACATTTTAATTTTAACTTCAGCTCTCTCTTAATTGCAATACTTGTATGTACATGTACACTTAGTTGCAATAAAATATTTGATTTATGATAAAGATAAGATTTAATAGAAAGATAAAGTCTAGAAATCATTTTGCAATTGCTGGCGGATGCTTAGACAGCTAAAGAGGTTTTTTTTTTAATATTTACTAGATAATTTACTTTATTCATACCAAATAGTTTAAAATTGTAGCAAGGTTACCCGTCTCCACGGGACGAAGACGCGGACTAAAACTAATAGAAAAAGAAAAATAAACTATACTTCAAAAAGAAAAAGTTTGAGTGCCGTTCAACTGCAAATCGAAACTTATTTGCTTCTACCATAATAAGTATAAACTCGACGTCTAAATATTGCATCAGAGTGTAGCGAATAAAAAGCGCTGCATTCATTCCATCTTGAAAAACTCTTCGTCTATGTAGGTATATTGGATTTCCTTTGAGACGTATTGCAGTGTCGTTCGATAGTAAGGCTTTTATTACTCGGAATGTTAGTGATTGAATACTTTAATAGTTCATGCCTTGCCTTGAATTCTCAAAGATATGGTTTTGAATTTATCACTACATAGTATAAAACAAAGTCGCTTTCTCTGTCCCTATATCCCTATGTATGCTTAAATCTTTAAAACTGCGCAACGGATTTTGATGCGGTTTTTTTAATAGATAGAGTGATTGAAGAGAAAGGTTTATATGTATAATAACATCCATTAAATAGTGGAGAAATATGGAGCGGAGCAGCAATAAGAAATGTTGCAAAAACGGGGAAAACTTAAGCAGACGAAGTTGCGCGGGTCAGCTAGTTGCTTATATTTTTAAGCCCTGACGCAAATGAAGGGGGGACGTCTGTTTGTAGTGACTAAACACATAAATTTGGATGCTGTTTTATAATCAGAGGGCTAATTTGATCTGGTTAGTTAACATGGTCGTGGTCGCTTAACATTCAAAATTTCCAAAAGGTAAGCACACATACATCAACTTAAAATTCGGATTACAACAAGATTGTCATCGTTGAATTAGAAAAATGTTATTTATCATGATTTCTACGATTCATTTTGGAGATTTGATATTTTGAAATATTGCTTTTGTTCAGCGACTTATGTAGGTAGCTTATTTAAACAAAATATCGTGAATACAGGAAGTAACCACACGTCACGCTTGAATACATAGATATCGTTCATGGTCAGATCACTTCAGACCACTTTACTCGGAATGCGTCCCGAGTTTCCATAGGCGTCTATAAAGTACGTGAGGTGATATTGGCGGATTTTGTACCCCCTCCCCCCTCTGGTGAGATAGCGTCATAATTGGTTAGACCCATTCCCCCCTCCCCCTAATCTCATGTAGATTTACATTTGACTCCACACTGGTCATTTATGAGTCCTCGTATGATGGAGGGGGGGATTTGGCTCGACTAAACACCTTACTTCATTAATGGATGCCCCCATACTCGTGAGCGAAGTCTTAGTGCGCGTCTTTTTTTAGGGTTCCGTTGCCGAAATGGCAAAAACGGGACCCTTATAATTTCATCGTGTCTGTCTGTCCGTCTGTTTGTCCATCTGTATGTCACAGACATTTTATTTAAAGACTACACAATGAATATTGATTAAATTTGGTGGAAAGGTGTCTTGTACGTAGTAGCCGCTACTTAGTTTGATAGCAAAATTTTTTTAGGGGGCACTTCCATACATGTAATAGAACCTGTGTGTATGTATATTACACACAATTACATACTACGAAATGAAAGGGACAGAATATCAACGCAATATAGGCCGTATTTATTGTTAGAAAGAGATAAAAGAAGGTTTAAATTTTGAGGATTTTTTAGGATAAAATTTGGTAGAAAGGTGTCTTGTACGTAGTAGCCGCTACTTAGTTTAATAGCAAATTTTTTTTAGGGGGGCGCTCCTATACATGTAACAGAAGCAGATTTTTTTTTTGAGCGAACATCAACCTGTGGCACACCATTCGACAGGTATTTTAAAAACATTGTAAGGTTTCTACACTTTTTTGGATTTAAGTGAATATTTTTAGAAATAATCGCTCCGAAAGTTGCACCCTTATCTTTTGAACCGTGGTACCAATACCTAAATATGAAAAAATCAAAAAGGTAGCGCTCAACAGATACTTTAAACTAAAATTATTTCTGACGTAATCGGATGTACCGTCATTAAGTTATTGCCGAAAAACTGCGTTTCTCAACTAATAGGGCGTAGGTGCCATGAACATACACTCTTCTGCTGGTGCAATTATTTAATCGGACTATTTCATACGGCAACGGCTCCGGAATCTTACACTGAGTATGGTCCGACATGCTCTTGGCCGGTTTTTAAGGAAATAAATCTTCTGTACTCTCGGTATATTGATAAGTACATACTTCCTTGTAGCTCTTCTTTATCAATTTGACTAACAATAACAAGCAAATACCCTTCCTTACAGTCGTGTAAAAAACCTACATAAGGTTGAAATATCAGCAGTCAATTGTAAAAACTCAATTCGTCTTTGACTACAATGCTCCACGAAGCTTTAAGGTTGACCGCTGAAAGGGGTCTTTTAACTGAATACACAATTTTATACCCGACAGGTATTTCAAAGAATACTTTCAAATCACTGCTGTGGATTCGACCGAGATATTTCTCGAAAATTTCTCGAATATATCTCGAATTCTTACAAAAGTTCCTAACTCGAAGTTCCGCTTTGTAGTAACGTAGGACGCGGACGTAGAATTGCACAATCCTTTATATTGTAAGAGCCAATATATTTCAAAGTTTACAAAGATTTCGTTGAAGTATGAACTCTTTCGAGAAGTTAGTAAACTGTGAAATAGGGCAATTGTGTTTTGTTATGTTTCCACTTCAGCTTATCTAAGAAGTTTCAGTTCCACGTAAGAAGAAGAAAGACATATACGAAGTAACTGTGTCCGTGACTCCGTTGGCGTGATGACGCAGTGCTACTCACGCTATAGGGGGCTGATAAAAATAGCCTTAGTTGTATAGCCTACTTTAAACACCAGCTGCCAGTGAAAGTCTAGTCAAAATAGGTCTACCTGATTCGGAGATTAGCCGGAACAAACAGAGAGACAGACAATTTTTTTTCTTTTTATTTTCATAATTTGCAATAGGTCCTGGATAATCGAGTTTTGCTTGGTAGTTTTTTTAATACGTCATCTAAAAATGTAACCTAGCTAGCTCGATTTATCGCCCCTGAAAACCCCTGCATACTAATTTTCATGAAAATCGTTGGAGTCGTTGTCGAGATTCAGATTATATATATATACTCGTACATGATATATATATCAGTAGCGAAGGGTGAATTTTTTTCTGAGGTAACCCGATACAAAAATATATCTTGTTGGACATGGTTCTTTGTACCTATGATACTAAGTAACTACAAACCAAAGGGAAGCCGAAAGTAATGCTGTTCTAAGAACCCTCCGCCACTGAAATATATACATATATATCAGTAGCGGCGGTAGCCTAATGGCTAAGGCATCAGTCTCGCAATCGTGAGGTCGCGGGTTCGAATCCTACCTTTTATACTACCGACGTGAACCCACTCCTAACACAAGCCATTGAGCTTAGCTGGAGGGGTTAACAGGATTGCTAGTAATGTGGGACCACAATCCCACATTGCTAGTTATCTTATAAAAAATTATATTTAAATATATATATATATATATATATACAGGAATTGCTCGTAGGTATTATATTTGTGCCGTGTGGTGCCGGCTTAAGAATAGTACCACCCCATCTCTTCCCATGGGTGTCGTCAAGGCGACTAAGGGATTTCACCCCGGAGGACGGGCAGCAGCGTCCTCTGCGTACTTAAAGCCTTCCTGCGATCGCCAACCCGCTCGCCAAGCGTGGCGATTATGGCAATTACCCCCAAGGATCTACATACTAGTAGGTTCTACTGGGGAGACCCGTGCCCAGCAGTGGGCCATCATATGGGTTGATATGTATGTATGTATGTATGTATTATATTTCATTATATTTAAATTAGTATTGTTTTTTGACATTACAAACAGGCACTTAAATTGTATTCATTTGTATATAGATAACTATTTTTACCCGCGAATTTGACCACACTTTAACAGAACGGTGTGGTCAAATTTCAGCAGTGGCCACATCATCGATGATGTGTACCATAAGTATTACCTCATTGGTGCTTCAATTTAGACATAGTTAATTAAAGGGTTGATACATACACCATGTATCAACCCTTTAATTTAACCACACCTATTTGTTACACCTTGTACCTATTAACCTATACCCAAGTATTATTTATCTGTTTGTTTATAGACAGGTTACAAAAAAAAGAAATCTGTTAAAAAACAGTCGAACCGACCGTTTTACCACAGATGAGTAAAGACTATTCTTTACTCTGTGGTTTTGCCGTGGCCCGGTTGTCGGATTTTGCATTGTTTGTCTTTGCTGACAGTTTTATGAGAACAATACTATTGAAATAGGTACTTATATAGCCACTATGAAGATTTTTTTTTTCTAAAAAAGACGACTTTCGCATTATTTTCCCGCATTTATTAAGGTCCAAGCCCTGTGTCGCGGGGGACTTCACAAACATACAAGTAACGGACACAAAGTACACATGACTCGGAACAACAATTTGTGTATCACACAAAGTGGTTCCGTGTGGGAATCGAACCCACGACCTCTTGCGTAACAGTCGGACATACTCCCACCGCGCCACAGAGGCTGTGAGACACATTTATCCTCTCAGTACAGCAGTCGCTCTAACTTGACTCAGCTAACAAGGCAGTTGCGCCACTTCAAAACATAATCTACTAGATATACCACTCAATTCAACACCTGTACAAACGCAACGTCCAATATGTACAGTTAGCAACATAAATCGTTAGCAAATCTTAACGAATTAGCTTCTTTTAATCCCTCCGGTGCAAAAGAGGGATTGAAATCTGTATGTGTTCTATCAGATATGGCTTTCTGAATCATCCTAGTTCTTTCAATTTGATGCGAGTTTTTGCTTAAAGATGAATACATCAATTCATTAATTATCTCGTTTCGAGGTTTGCTTGATGATGAATGTGTTTATCGTCGTATGTAGGTATGTGTGTTCCTTTGTGGCACTATATAGACCTAACGCGTCGGCCGATTTTGATGATTCCTACATCAATCGATTCGTATTAATACTGCGAACACACAAAAGACAGCTTATCTTGTTTTCATCTATGCAAGTATTGACTTAACGCAAGTAGGTACAGACTTAATTTTGATAAACTTCCGTCCAAATGCTAAAATCTGATAGAAGTCTTCTCGGTGTTAGCCTGACCCAGTAGCGGATACAATCTGAGAATTTTGACACTGGATCTGAGTGTTTAGGCAGGCAATTGCCCCCTCCCCCTCGTGGTGGAGACGGTGTGCCGGTATTGGATCAAATGCGGGGCGCATTTGATTCCCAGCCACACGTGCGATTCACAGTTGACCAATTGAGTCAAATTCGCCTGACCTATACTGTTTACTAGTAGTATAGAGTTTAGTTACCTATAGGTATGTAGGTACAACATTACTGTATAGTTTTATAAAAAAAATCCCCTCTGAAGAAGAGCAATAAACATCCATCCAACCTCGCAGTTTCAGATTTAAAATGTTACTAGGATTTTTACAATATTCTATTGTTTTATACGAGTTATGTTACTCTCTGTACCTCCTTGAAACATCAAATCAAACCCAATCAATGCAATCCCAGTGTCAGTTTACGTAATACTCCTATACGTACCCTCGAAGTATCGAGCTACCTCTCAATCGGATACTTCGACCACCAAATACCCAGAGTACAGAAGGCCGCCTAAGTACAATCGGCCTACTCGGCGGTAGTACACCCCTAAGACTATAATGGCTTGCGAGAAACGTCCGCTCTCTACGTAAGCGCACTCACACAGGAACATCTACGCCTTATCGGATGCAAGGGGGCGGGGTCCTTGTTTTTTTTAGTGCGTTGCGTTGTTGTTGGGCATATTTCGAGCCGATTAGAAGATTGTAAATACTATTATAGGATTGTGACTTTTGTTGTAAGCGCGCTTTTTGCAGTTGCGCGAAATAGCAATGAATTATTTTATTGTAATACATACAAATCTACAATAATGTTATAAATAGTTTATATTGTATATTTATTCGTTTGTGTTGTTGAAATAGTAAAGAAGTAGTTTAAAGCTTGGAGAGGAATATAGTATATTTCGCCTCAATACATGTGAAATTGTGGACGGAGGTGCGGGAAACCGTTAGATTTTAATATTTTTTTAAATTACTTTTTGATCTGTAGTCTATCTTTTCTATAAATATGAGTTAGTAGAGGAGTTTAAAACTAGTGCCTGTAATTTATGACCTATTTTCGTTGTTTTATGTTGTGCATATGTTTTAGTATGATTCTGTTATGTAGGTTCATCGAAAATATTTAATTTAATTTTTGTAAATTTATTTTGCATTTTTGAGACATATCCATACTATATAATATTATACGTGTGAAAGTAACTCTGTCTGTCTGTCTGTCTGTTACGCTTTCACGTTCAAACAGCTAAACTGATTTAGATGAAATTTGGTATGGAGATAGTTTGATACCGGGGAAAGGACATAGGATAGTTTTTATCGCGATAACCTTTATCCACGCGGGCGGAGCCGCGGGCTAAAGCTAGTAATATATGTTTCAAAAATGCGAAATGATATATATAAATATTTTTCAAATATTTAAGTTATTTAAGTCTTTATTTTGGCTTGCCCTCCGTAGGTATTTAAGAGGTAGTTCAACTCATCAGCAACTATGAGTTCAATGATTAATCTATACTTAAATATAGTAATATAATATAGTATGTTTGTTTGAACGCGATAATCGCAGGAAGTACTGGGTCAAATTAAAAAAATCTATTACTGTTGGATAGCCTATTTATCGAGGAAGGCTATAACATCACGCTACAACCAATAGGAGCAGAGCAGCAATGAAAAATGTTGCAAAAACGAGGATAATTGAAGCAGACGAAGTTTACGGGTCTTCGTCTGCATCAGTCAGCTAGTATGCTATATATGGTTGTTCCCAGTGACTCCGCTTGCGTATATCTTGATTCGAGTGATAAGAATCCTACGTCCTTCACCTATGCTTTAAAACCTATATCATTTTGTAAGTTCTTTGTTTAAGGTGTTTTATCTAAATTTAATTAATTGATTTAACGAAATAAAGATATTTGAAATTTAAAATTTAAATCGGGCTAGTAGCTTCGGGGTAAACCTCTACATACAACTTTAACTCTTTAATATTATTAGTATAAGTATGGTTTTAATTCAGCAAGTTATATTTAATTTTTAACCACAGATTATTGTAATAGAAATTAATGTATTACCTGGAATGAGGGCAAGAAATAAAGAAAAGAGTCAATTGTTTTATTAATTTTATGGATCAGTCAAACAATTTCATAACACATTTGTGCATAAATCATTTAATACTTAATTATAATTTAAAATTGTGGATGAGGTATGCAAACTAAAGCAATAGGCCAAAATCATATTAGTTAACAATAACGATATATTTTTAATATTATTAAATTATTATTTTATCACGCTATATAGTCATCAAAGTGCGTAATTACCAATTACTTCATCAATAAATATTATATTAATAACGTCTTAGTTAATGAAAATAGTCAGTTTAATTAAATTAAGTAACAATGTATAAATTAATAATTATCTCAGATGCTAGCTTATATTTATTACAGTTAAATAACCAAAAAGTTTAATTTAGATTACAATTTAAAATAATTACAAACATTTAATTTCAATATAATCCATTTGCTCTACCGTCAATACTACTAACTGTGCTGTTAACAATAATTCGTCCTCACATTCAGACTTCCGGCTTCACATTTCTGGGCTTGTATCTAGTATTATTTACAAGCCATAAGTTCTGACGAATGTGTGCACTTGATTTAAAAAAAAAATGTCTGAAAATGTTGCGTGTGATAAATCAAAACCTCTGTACTCGCGAGCGAAACGCACTCTTGCTTCTTGTAGTTCTTGTCCTAATTTTTGTAGCGGAATAATGCACACATTTCTTATAGCCTGCATGCCGCAGTCAAATAGTCTAGCGAACGTCGACGTCTTGGTAAATGGCTGCACTTCGTATGTGCTGACCATTTGCGTTACGTGATCCGACGTTAAGATAGTCCTCCTCAGCATCCCACTATAGCTAACGGCAGGCACGGTGTAGCTCTCTGAAAAAAAATACGAAGTTAAAATAAATGTTTAAAAGATCTTCGATACCCACTCATTAAGAGCTTGAATGAATAGAACAGTCAGACAAGCACATTTTTAAAAAAGGTGTTATTTTATTATACCTAATAGTATTTCTTTACAAATCAACAGACAATGAACGAGTTGTCACTGATAAAATTAGATACTAGTTCTTAAACAGTTGACATATGATTGAAAATAGAATAAGCGTTAATATGAGAAGCTACCGACTGCGAAAACAAATTCGCATGCAAACTATTTTAAATTCTATGTTATTGATTTTAAAGATGATAATTGCCTTAATCGTTTCCAGTTTTAGGACATTTATAGTGCGTAGGTATCATGAACCTATTTTTTCGGCAAACATATTTATGGCACCTGGAATTACCGAACCGTGGGAAAGCAAAAACTTATTGTATGCAAACTATTTTCAGTTCTTGTGTAACGATTTAAAGACGATAATTGATTAAAGGATTCTCAGTTTTACAACTTTTACTATGGGGATCATATAACTATTGTTTTATCAACACAATATACGTTTAATGATTTCTAATATTTACTAAAGAGTGTGAAAGAAAACAATTTATTTTGTCAAAAGTAGTTTAAATGAATTAGGATTTTCAATACTTTAAAAAAAATTACATAATTTATTTTGTTTAAACATAAATATTTTAAAAAGAGTTATGCATAACATCTTTAATGTGAGAAAAATAATAATGAAACACCATGATTTAATAAGGGTGGATTTAAGTATGAATCATAGAAAAAAAATATAAGTGTATAAAAGCACGAAATTCCTACTCTTCACATTTAAGTAGAGACAGCCTTTTATATGTTGCCACTCGTTATACAAAATAGTTTTTGTTCCGATTAGTACTACGTTTCGTTATTATATTTCAGATTAATTGAACAAGTGAAAGTCTAGTTCCAAGAAGTTCACCTTTAAAAAATATACGAATTACCAAGTGACTAAATATTATTGGACATCAAAAAATGTAAATGAACTTTCACTTTACATTGATTTATGAAAAAGACATTAACGGCATATGAATTTATAATAAATCATTTTTAATATTATTTATTTGTTGAAAATCATAAGTAGTCCTATACCTATGTATGATAATATGTATATATATATATATATATATATTATTTATATATAAAATAACTTATATTCTTATCATTTCGGTAGTAAATTAGTAGAATGATTTTTCGACAATCATCGTCATATTTGAATATATTTCATAAAATTTTAATAAACTAAGCACTTAAATATTTCTCACCCATTGCACCGTCTATTAACAAAAACCATTTAGTAGTTATCGTTTTTTTTTATTATATACGAAATAAATACATTTCACTACACTACATAGTAAAATTAAAATAATAAGTTTATATAAAATATTAGGATTAAATAACTGCGAATGATGAAACAACTAATCCTAATGTCTGCCATCATCATTGAGAATATTATTATATTATATAAACGAAACAAACCTTAGCTATGAAATTAACCATAGTCTTCAGAAATATTGATTATATTATTATTTGGTCTCCCCCAATTACTTTTTAACCAATTGCCAATTCTATTGTTAAACATAATTAATAATTATTGTAATAAAAAATAATTTGACTTTGACTTACATTTAACTTCCGCGATATTTGGTAAAGGTTTGTCCTGTATCTTTGGCCATGAAGATCCAAAATTTGATTCCCGGTTTAAATTTCGATTAATTGTGAAGACTCGCAGAGGTCTGCAAGAAAGCACCAAACAGTCCAATAAAACACAGCCACCATAGGTAAACAGATCAAGAAGAAACGGTCCACTAATTCACACCACAAGTCAACGAGAGTTCAATCAGTAGTTTTGGGGTCAACAAAATGGCAAAATATCGGAATCCGTAAACAGAACAAGTCGTGAGCAAAATACAGTAAACACGCGCGCGTCATCATACAAGGAAGTGCAAATTGCAACTAAGTTAACAAAAATGTTTTATGTTCCCGTTCCCACACCTTAGCCCCGTCCTAATTGGTTGGAAGTAAAATGTGGGAGTGGTTTTTGCATTTGTGTGTGTGACCGAACCGTTGTGAACCGTTCATAGTAAAAGATTTTCAGGTGGTCGAGCATCAAGTGGGCCGATTGTACATACGTATAATGTAGATCGCTCGAGCAAAGGACTTACAATTTACATGTTGATAAATGTTTACACCTTATACAATTTTTCTGGATGCCGATTTAACTAGTCGGATCCCGGCCTAAGGGGTTCACACTTCGATACTGTACAAAAATCAATAAAAAAATATTAGTATCTTTTTTATAAAATTGTGATTCGAATCCGAAGACAACGCGCGGAGTCAATGTACTAACAACTGTTTAAAATAAAATTAAGGTTCTAGTATCTCGCACCTTAATTTTTAATCAGCACATCCTCCCCTCCCAGACTAGACCTTTTAATTTTGACAGTCGATTGGAGTGTTCAGGCAGGCAATCGCGACCCCCTCGGTAGTGGTGTGCCGGTGCTGAATCGAATGCACCCCCCACCAGTCATGCGAGTCCTCGAAGGTTGTGGATTCGATTCCTACGCGGCATACCACTTAGTCTGATCCCAAAATTGTTGGGTGTAGGTACCGTAAAACGGGGTTACTTTGCACAAATTTTAACATATTTCAGGAGAAAATCAAAATAAAAATAATGTATTACAATTAAGGATACAGTGTTTTGGTAATTGAAAGAGCACATGTTAAAGAATGTTTTTATTATTATGATAAGGATGGCACATAATGAGATCTTTTTTATTTTTTTAATTTAATTTGGCGCAAAGTAATGCCAAGAGCGGGGTCATTTTGCACCAAATTTGAGAATCACCGTTAATTGAAGGAAAACATGGACGGCGCAAAGTAAATACAGTAAGTATAGTGGAGCAAAGTCAGTTAAAGCTGTCGAGCTCTTTTACGCTATAAAAATCCCGTTTCGAAATTTTTTTCGGAGGATCAATGCTGCCAAGTATATCGTCCCACTCATAATAGTTGGTGTCTTTTGTTTGAGGCCATTTCCATGACTTTAGAGACTTCGACATGCAATCAACTGTTGCACCTTTGTCGTCAAAATCAACAATGATCCCTGGGTACAGGTTATCATCGTATTTTACGACAACAAAGGTGTTTTTCTAACGTCTCAATTCCTGAAATAATGACTGTGGCAGAGTCTGGCATTCACTAGCGCTATCTGGGTCTAAAAAACACCCGTTATCATCGGATTCATCATGCAACGAGTATTGGTCAGTATCACGGTTAGATAGTCTGGATGTAGTGGGATTTTCTTTATCAGAGTCATAATTTATCTCGTGACAGATGCTTTTGCCAGCGGGGATTTCAAATTTCTTCTTTCTCGTTTTTCCAGTGCAGTCTGTGACTGACTTCCGCTTGTTTTCTAAATGCTCGATGAAAGACGCCGATAACACCTCTCGATCAGTAACAGAAGTCTCCCCTGGTATTCTCGCTAACAACTCTGTTATGTTGCAAGGATAAATGCCGCATTTACGGAATCCACTCTTAAGGTTTTCCGCCGCGTTTTGTGATATGTTTTCCAGTAGCTGTTTAAGAAGACTGGGAAACGTTTGTTTAGGCACAGTGGTATTTTTAGATCCCTCTACAGATTCTTTCCACGTTGTGAGAATTTTCCTCCATTCGGTTTTAAGTGGACGAAAAAACGCCACATCTAGAGGTTGTGTAATGTGACTACTGTTAGCGGGTAGACAAACAAATGAGATATCATTATCACGGCAAAGTTTTAGTGTATGCACAGACAAGTGCGAGGCCAGGTTATCCCCAATTAGTACCTTCTTGCCTTCTAATTTCTTCAGTTTGGGTATCATGAGAGATTCTAACCAATCGGAAAATAACTGATGGTCAAACCAACCCGAGGGAGAGTTACTGTAATGACAACTTGTTGGGCCATTTTCCGTCCACGTATTCCACAATTTTATCGATTTATATACGACATAAGGAGGTACCAATTCGCCAAAGGCACTTCCACAAAACATAATCGATGTACTGGCCTTTGAGGAGTTGCAGATTTTCTCGGGGTATTTACATCCACGACGAACTATTACTTTTTTCTGTCCGGGATCATCCGTCAAATTGGTTTCATCGTAATTAAATATATGACTTGGGGGTACGTTTTCTACTACTACAATATAGTCTTGCAAAATTTCTTTGCTAAGAGCTGCACGACTCCTCTTTATATTTGTAGCTAAACGGACTGAAAGTTGATGGTGACGATTCAAAAACTGTTTGAGCCAGTCATTTCCAGGCATATTGTTTTTGAATTTTTTTACAGTACGCCCACATTTTTCCAAATAAGTTTTAACAACCATCTTGAGGTCGAACTCCGTCAAAGGGAACCCAAAAGTGCCCATTGTTATTACATGCGCTACAATAGCTTCCTCTTCTTCATTAGAAAATACTAATGGCGGTCCTGGTGGACCCATGTGAACTTTTTTCAGCTTATATATGATAGTTCGACGAGGAATGTCAAAGTGTTTGCTTGCTTGTCTCTGAGTCATACTTCCAGATGTGATAGCATGTAAACATAGCTGTAATTTTTCTTTAGTATAGTCAGCGTACCGCCGAGAACCTAATTTCCTCTTGTATACCCTCGGCATATTAAATAGGTACCTGTAAAAAATAAATAATTAATCTAGCAACACTAAAGGACTTGAATGGGGTTACTTTGCACCGGCGCAATGTAACCCCATTTTTAGGCTGTTAATGACTACAATGAAAAAAAAATAACCTATAATATTCTAGCTACGATTCAAACTGAAATACTATTCAAAACGATGAACTAGATAATTAACCATTAATATAGTGATTCATTTACCTTTGTATGACAGACGATCTAAGAAGTATAGTTGGAATTAGGTAACTATTTTTTTTTTCAAAAACTTCGCACTTTCTCTTAACCTGTTGCAACAAGAATCTTGATGAAATGGCCGCCTGGAATCTGTCAAACTGACAACCTTTGACAATAACGTTTCGTTCAGAAACTAGAAAAAACGCATTGTTTTAAAACTTTTCATGTAATTTTATTAAGAACTTTCATCAGATTTGGCGCAAAGTAATCTGCGTAGGCGCAAAATAACCCCGTTTTACGGTACCTTGTGTCAGTGACTTGTATGTTTGTATAGTCGCCCGCGACACAGAGCTTGTACACTAAAGCGGTAGTTGCCTTTTAAGAAAAATAAAATAAAAAAATTGTGGCTTTGCCCGTGCCAGCATCGTATGAAAGTTGCCTTCTACACTCTCGATATTTTGTGGCTCGGCAATCCAATACCTGCAGCCTTGTTGAAGAATTCACTGTACACTATCATTCCTTTTGAGGTACACCCAAAAGATATTTCCGCTATTGCTCAAGCGATTTCAGCGCTTGCAGTTTTCAGAATAGGAAATCTGGGGAAACTTCAATTCTTTGTTCAGCAGCTTGAAGTTTAATGCTTTCGGAAGCAAAGATGAATACAGATACAGAATACGAGCAATAAACGTACCTTTTTCGATAAAAGTACATGGTTGCTATCGGGCTGAATTATTTTTACGCGACTACGGCGAAACCAAAAAAGAAGGGTAATGTTTTAGCATACAAGTCGCACGGTAGGGGAAAAAAGACCTACAGAACTCGGTTATCTTAAAAACTGTATTATCCCCAAAACGGATTTGACTACTATCATGATAAATTATTTAAAATACTAACCATGCAATAACATATCATACATATAATATTCTGATAAAATGTGTTCGTTCATAATTTAACGTCGTTATTATTCTTTATTCATAAAGAGAAATACTAAAAGTAATTGATTTGATCATTGAAAATGTGACGCATACGCTAGTATACGACGTGTCTTTTTGACGTTTCTTAAAAAGACACTGATTTGACATTAGTCAAATAACCTACCAGTAACAAAATAGTTTTTACAAAAAAACCATCTATCTGATTTCAATCACGGTTGATTTGATGGCATTTATTGAGAAGTTTCGTTGACCATTTCGGAATTGAACCTCTTACGAACAAAAAAAAATATTTCGAAAATCGAGTTATGCCCGAACATACATAAAAAAAACGGATTGCACTCCGGGAGTGCCGGCAGAAGTGAAAACTTGAAAATTGACGTTATGCAGTTTTGAATATTTTGGAATGTTTAGGAAATATTTTTTTTTTATCAGTATAAAAGTTCTATCATTTATGTGGTTAAATACAATATTCATCTATTGCGCTATCGTACATAAACATGACAATTTAAAAAAATGACAATGACAACGTCATTACAATTAAATAAAAAATATGATACATTACATGTCAAATTAAAAAACAAAAATCAAAAAATTATAAAACGACGTTACAATTAAATCAAAAATATGAAATATTAAATCACAAATTAAAAAATAAAAATCATAAAATTAAAATAAAAAAGCCAATCCATGGATTGGCTTTTTTATTTTAATTTTATGATTTTTATTTATCCACTAATCTTACGGTCACGTGATCCTGACGCTAGTTTAAGATTTTATACCCTTACCAAAAAAAGTGCACAACGCTGCTAAAGAAGTTTTAACTTCAAAAATAGAATCATTCGAATTAAGAACCTCCTTCTTTTTGAAGTCGGTTTATATCCATTCATCAGTTTGTAAACTTCGATGCCGTAGACGGGACACAAATATAACCCACTTTTTTCTGCGTCGGTGGTTTAAATAACATTGAATTTATATTCACGCACCATTAAAATCAACCAGTAACAAGTAACAAAGTCATAAAACTATATTATTTCCATTAAAACTCAGATTCGAATAATTGTTGGCCAAATGTAATGTTGTGGAAAATCACTGGAATTTTATGAATACAAATGGGTCTGTGAAAGTTTTATATTTTCAATTTCTATTGGCTTTTCCCTGGTTTCTTTTGGTTCTTGGAAACTGTTTTTTTTTTTTATAATAATGTTGCAGAAGCGGTCTATTGGGTATTGTAGTGATTATTTGTACGGTTGACTATGTCTCTGAATCAATTAACCGAATACTTCTAAATATTATTCTCAAGGATGATTAGGTATAAAGTAGCGTTTATATATTATAATGTCTGAAGTGGCGGTTGTCTAATGGCTAAGGCATCGGTCTCGCAATCGTGAGGGCACGGGTTCGAATCCTACCCATTATCCTACCACGTGAACCCACTCCTAACACAAGCCTTTGAGCTTAGCTGGAGGAGTTAACAAGATTGCTAGTAATGGGGGACCCAATCCCACATTGCTAGTTATCTTTAAAAAAAAGGTCGATTCCCACACGGGACACCACTTTGTGTGACACAAATTGTTGTTCCGGGTCTGAGTGTTTCTGTCCATGACTTGTATGTTTGTAAAGTCCCCCGCAACACAGGGCTTGTACCCTAATGCGGGAGTCGGCATTTAAAAAAAAAATGTTCACATTACGACTTTACAAGTGAAGTATTTCGCTTCATAAGTGAAAAAATATTTTTGATTTGATTTAATTTGATGTTTTATAATTAGGGCAAGTAACTAAATAAGGTTTTTTTCTAATTAATAATTTTATTTAAATGGGATTGGGTGAACGTAATTACATCTAAAACAAAAAAAAAAAAAAACTTCTAATCAAAGACTTAAATTCGCCCTACAGGCGTCCAAAAACTTCCCAAAAAAGCAGGACAAAACGAATCTTATAAAATACAACTCAGAGAACAATATCAATGGGATCAAAGATAAAAAAAACAATAGCGTTATCTCATAAGTAGGTACGTCAACAAAGGCAGTCATTTGAATTGTAAATATGACAATGGCTTTTAAAAATTTAATTTTCGTTTTGTGCTCAACTCCAGAACATTGTAGGGAAAATGTTGAATGTTTTACGAGTCTTATAAATGCATTGAAATATTTTTTTTTGGGATTTTATGGAAATTATGGGGCGGTACAGGAAATAATGATTCTATAATGTAACATTAGAGTCGGACGTTTATTTTTTAAATGTTGATTAGCTGTCAATCTATACCGATTGTATCACTGTTCTACCTTGAATTGATCATTGATAGAACGATTCACTAATGGCTTTTCACTAGAATCTTTCAACTATAAACAGTTCGTCAACACACCATTCGTATATGACAGTTTCGCAGGTAGAACTTTGCACCTACTAACGATTTACTCTTCATTTTAATGTAGTGTTGTTTGCTAAATATCAAACATATATCTACATGCTGAATATAAATGGAATTTTACAGAATTGGGAATTTATTTACCTCTGGCGAAAGCTCCAGGACATTACAAATTACAAAACACTTACTGTTAAGACTCAGCTTCTAAAAGCTGACTGTTAATGAGAATGTCTTTGATTACCATGACCAGTGTTCCATGCGGAATTTAACGATGTATTGTGATTTGATTTCTGTAATTTGGTTTTTTTAATAAGGTTCAATCGTAGTCACCATTGATAAAAGAATCTGTGAATTTAATGCTCACAAAGTGTGTAACAGATTTAGCGTTTAGATGTGGGTAAGCTCTTTGATTCTGTCAGAAGAATGTTAAATAAGAATTTTATAGAACCTTCTTGTTTATGGATAAGGATTAAAAACCTAAATTCCGAAATGTTAAAAGATATTTTTATCGGCAAGTCGAACACTTCCCGATACGGCTTATAATGCAATCAAGTCGTTCAGTTTCCGATATAGCTTATAATGCAATCAAGTCGAACAGTTCCCAATATGGCTTATAATGCAATCAAGTCGATCAGTTTCCGATACGGCTTATAATGCAATCAAGTCGTTCAGTTTCCGATATAGCTTATAATGCAATCAAGTCGAACAGTTTTCGATACGGCTTCTAATGCAATTAAGTCGAACAGTTTCCGATACGGCTTATAATGCAATCAAGTCGAACAGTTCCCGATATGGCTTATAATGCAATCAAGTCGAACAGTTCCCGATACGCCTTATAATGCAATCAAGTCGAACAGTTCCCGATACGGCTTATAATGCAATCAAGTCTATCAGTTTGCGATACGGTTTATAATGCAGTCAAGTCGATCAGTTTGCGATACGGCTTATAATGCAATCAAGTCAATCAGTTTTCGATACGGCTTATAATGTAATCAAGTCGAAAAGTTTCCGATACGGCTTATAATGCAATTAAATCAATCAGTTTCCAATCCGGCTTATAATGCAATCAAGTCGATTAGTTTCCGATCCGGCTTATATTGCAATCAAGTCGAACAGTTTCCGATACAAAAGCACGCAGAATCATTAATTATCACGGGAAATATTGTCTTCTTCTTCCTCCTAGAGAATTATTTAAGAATTTTAGTATTTTTAGAGAAGGCTTGCAAAAAATATGTTTATTTCCCTTTTGCAATCCAAAAAGGTATTTTTTCGGTTTACTGCTGGTCACAATTTGCGCCACAATACCCGGTCTTCCACCTTCCGTATCCAGTACCTCCCAGTGACATTCAATAGATTTATTTGACTGACCTGTTGGTCTAGTGGTTAGTGACTGCTAAGCCAAAGTATGTGTCTGGGTGTAACTTATCTATAATATGTATGTATTTAGAAATGTTTATGAAACTTTATCAGTTTTGGTTACTTGATTACCTATACCAGTTTACGTACTATGGTTACTGTTTGCGTGAGTTTCATGGTGTAATGGTTGCAGCACCTTACTGGCTTTACTGTATGTATACAAATATATTGTAAAACATGGCATTTAAAAAAAGTGGCACTGAGTTTTTATTGCCAAGTTATTTTCTCACGGCTTTACTCTTGCAAACTTGGCATTAAATGTAGAATCATTCTATTCCAAATGTCAGATTTTGTCTGATGTTCATAAGCATTGCATTTGTAACCTAAATTAATAAAATTATTTTCAGTTTTGGTTGCCATAGTACAGGCTCTGACTAGTTTGGGATCAGATGACCGATAGTGAGTTATCCCAAGATATTATTCACATTCTCTAAAAAGCTCCCTATAAGATAAACGACTGCTGTACTATAACATATTATAGCAGTTCTTAAGAAAATATATCATAAACATTTTATGATAAAAATGACTCTGTAATCCGTAAATGAGGCTTTATATACAGTTTCATTTGCTCCTTCATCCGTCCTTCTTACGTAGTGTGCTTATTGTAAGGCTGTTACTCACGTTTGGTTAACGTCAAGGGCATGCCGATTCTAATCTATAATCACACTACTATTATAAAGGCGAAAGTTTGTGACTATGTGAGTGTATATGTTTGTTACTTCTTCACGTCTAAATGGCTGGAGCGATTTTAATCAAATTTGGTATAGAGTTAGCTGACGCCCTGGATTAACACATAGGCTAAACCGCGGGTAACACCGCGGGGCACGGGTAGTAAAATAATAAAACTGAAATGTTTGTTTGTTTATACACGCTAATCTCCGAAGTGAGAGAGCTGTTTCAGATGAATTTATGTATGGAGGTGTTTATCATACATAATTTAAGCCATATTATTATTTTAACTATAAATTTAAGTTTGACTAACTTGTTACATATACATTTTTCATGGCTAAACTAGATTTTTTGTTAATCTTAAGGTTTTAGGCAACTTTTTATCGCCATCCAAACCACCGGGACTAAACCCCGGCAAAAGCTAGTACGACACTTAGAAGTAACTGCCCAACAAGCAAAGTAGTCCTATTTGAAAAAAATATATTTGTCGTAATAACATTCTGATAATTACATTATATCAGACTCTTTTACATATAATAGCATTTGACATCTCATAACATACTCAAGAGCATTAGTTTTTGTTGTCTCAGTCTTATAGTTTGCTAAAAGACTGACTTATAATCTTATAGCAAAAGGTATTTGAAGTTGCTTTTATGTGTAGTCTTAAAACTGTCTTGTGATCATTATTTTGCTTGTGGGCAACGTAGCCACTTAAGTATTTTGTGTGTGCACAAGCAACTGTTACTGAATTTAACCAGTAGATACAAAAAGCCGAAAAAAGAGTAAGAAATCATGGCTGTAATAATACTCATGTAATATTTATCTTGTTTCCACTTTAGCGAATGTGTGGATGAGGCACTATATGAGGTGTTAGGGTTCATTGTGATGCAATGGTACTCATTTGTTTTGATGTGCTAGGATCTAAGTAAATGGTGCCGAGTGCTTTTAAATGTAAGAAACGCGTATACAGACGTAGCTTAGGAGGTTTTTCAGCTATCATAGGGGTTACTGTAAAAGCATAAGAATAATAGTAGTGATACGTTCTTCGTTTTTATTTCATTTGTGTGTGTTTATGTTTAAAAGGACATACTGCCTCTGTGGCGAGGTGGGAATGTGCTCGACTTCTACGCAAGAGGTTGGGGGTTTGATTCCCACACGGGACACCACTTTGTGTGATCCACAAATTGTTGTTTCGAGTCTGGGTGTACTTTGTGTTCGTGACTTATATATTTGTAAAGTCCCCTACGACACAGGGCTTGAAGCATAATGCGGGCGTCGTTTTTTAAAAAAAAAACAAATTGAACGGAACAATAATTGAAAATTTTAGGAGAGCGAACCTTTTATATTTTTATTTAAATTCTATGCTATAATTATGACTAGGTCTAAAAATAATTGACTGGCCTGTTGGTATAGTGGTTAGTAATAATAATAATAATATCTTGGCACAACTCACACAACGCTATCTGATCCCAAACTAAGCAGAGCTTGTACTATGGAAACCAGACAACTGATAAACATACTTATAATTTTCTAAATACATACATATTATAGATAGATAACACCCAGACACAGAATAAATCATCGTGCTCATCACACAAAGTTTTATCCTGGGTTAGGATCGAAACCACGACCTCTTGCGTAGCAGTTGGATACACTCCCACCGCGCCACAGAGGCAGTCAAACTAGTGTCAAGCTAGTGACCCTGAATGCTTTGCCAGAGATCGTGGGTTCGATCCCCACCCAAGATAAAACTTTGTGTGATAAGCACGATGGTTTATTTTGTGTCTGGGAGAAGGAAGGAAGCTTTATACTGATACACCATTTTCTTGGCCGACTGTACAAGAAGGACTTGATGCTTTTTGTAGGAGAATGGGGAAGGGGATCTTAAGCCCTTTAACCCCATTTACTCCTCAGATGCTCCACTCATAGACAGAATCTTTAATTAAAAAAAAAAAAAACATACTTAATTGAATTAACGAAAGAATAAAGAACAATTTTTAACCCTACAATTAATCACCCATTCCTTGTTTACATAAAAAATACCTTTTATTTACTCGACTAGGGTTCTAAGTGCTTTCTCTCGGCTCTTGTCTAATTATTCAAGTTAATTGAAGTTTTGTACGGACCCCAATCTCGGGCTTCCCGCTTCCAAAAGATATATGCCACTTTGCACCTCATTTTGTTGACAAATGAATAATTTGCAGTGACAGAAAAAAACTAAAGGAAGTCTCTTGGTGTGTGGTAGTGAAAAAATATATATATATACGTACCTATTTGGTGTGTTATAACTGTTATAAGTCGTACACATCTATTACGCTTAAACTAATTTTATAAAGAGGAAAGATTTGTATCTTTGGATGTAACGAATAAACTTATAAACTACTAGACCGATTGTAAAACTTCTTTCACCATTACAAAGCTAAATTATCGATGAATGACATAGGCTATATTATTGTCAAAAAAGGTATAAAAAACTACGACATGACAACCATGCAAAGCAGTGCAGGCAGCTAGTCTTATAATATTATAAATCCGAACTACGCAAAAGCCGCAGAACAGATTTAGATGAAAAATTTACATCAGATTAGCTTGTTTGGGTATCTTGAATTAAAATATAATAACTAATGTCTATATTTAATCCTAGCGGACGCCTCGCGGTTTCACCCGCGTCGTTACCGTTCCCGTGGGAATATAGGGATAAAAAATAGCCTATGTCACCCAGGGTTAGTGTAGCTTCACAACGATGAAAGATTTTTTAAAATCCGTCCAGTAGTTTCGGAGCCTTTTCAATACAAACAAACAATCAAATCTTTCCTCTTTATAATATTAGTTATATAATAATAACGATTACGATAAGTCCTCAATAGCATTCTCACTTTAAACAGTTTTTTTCAACAACAGTGTTATAACGACAGCATGAAATAAAGTCTAACTTTGTACTTTTATTCAGAATTTTAAATATAAAAATCTCATGTCACGGTGTTTGTGGTCGCACTCGTCTAAAACGGCTCGACCGATTTTAATGAAATTTTGTTTGTATATTTGGTAGGTATGAAGCTCACACAGCTAGTAGGTACACTATATGAAGTGTAAGTTTCTGTACGAGTATACAGTTAAGTATTTGCTAAGGCTATTGTAGGCTATAAATTATTTAACGAGTAGGTAAGTGAAAACTAAGGTAACAATAAAACCGTTATAAAGGACTTTAAAAATTAAACGTTTGTACGAAAGTACGCCACATTTATCAATGACACACATTCAATGTTCAATATAAAACAATAAAACGTATTATCGTCGTATTTTTCAAACGCGTGTGAGTTATCATTGCTATTATTTTGCACATTGTCCTAGATTTATGTCGATGAATATTTTTGTCACTTTTATTCGCCAATTATTTTTTATGTCGCTATATACAACGGGTTATCTGTTATTGATAGCTAATTGGAATGAATTAAAATTGGTTAGGTATATATTGTGCAATAATTTATGTACAAAATCTATATACAAACATTGTTTTTAAACTTTCGCGATTTTTATACATATTAGATATATTTCGGGACTTAATCGCGTGAATTCGTGAATCTTATTGCACCGATCGTGGTCACGGGTCGAGTCGACCCGTGACCACGATCGGTGCAATTCGATCGAAACGTCGGGTAAATAAAAGGTTCGTACCTTTAAATAATTCACGCGATTAAGTCCCGAAATATATCTAATATATAGAAACAGGAAATTAACATATTTTTTTAGAACACTTATGACATATTTTTACATGGTTTTTATTAACAAATATCCAATTATTAACGACAACGAATCACAAATTTTACTATATTATTTATTTTTATTATTTTATTCCTGAGTACACACATTCATATATTTTGATTTTATGTGTTTAAAATAATTTTGATAGGATTTTTTAAGTGCGGACTTTAAGACTTATCCTCTCATTCACAATACTTTAGCGACAGCATTCTAACTAGCAAATATTTAGCCTTACCTTTCATTCCAATTTAAAAATAGAATAGAAAGAGACAAAACATTCGCTAGTTAAAATGCTGTCGTAAAGTATTATAACGAGTGGCTAATCTGTAGCGCATAGCGGAACAAACCAAAAGACATCACTTATTTACATTGCTAATTGTCAGTGTCGTCTTAATGCAATCTTCTATTCAGATCCTGTGATTGTGTTCTCAGTTGTATAAATGTGGATTGTAATTAACTACGTGGATTGATGGTTAATTATTTAGTTTGGGAGTTTAGCGAGCTTTTGTTAGGATCTACACTGTATTTAAGGAGGCTTGTTGTTTACAAGCGGCCTATTTATTGTTGTATTTTGCTTACAGTAGCTTTAGCATGAACGTAAATTTTTCTATGTATAGTTAACGCCAAGAAGCGCCAGTTTTTACCATGTTGCTATAAAAATTTGCGCCTTGTATGTGTATTTTGAATTAAAAAAGACGTGTGGCACTCGGGGACTGCCGCGGTAAAGCTATTGCATAGCATTTTTATCAACTTAAGCAATTAAAAAAAAAAAAAATAGTTTTTAAAAAAGTTTTCTTTTTAAATTAAAAAAAAAAAATTATTTTTAGTTTTTAAAAAAGTTTTTTTTTAAATTAAAAAAAAAAAATCATTAAATGTTCTGCTATTCATTGATAGATGGCAAAAGTAAAAAGTATCACCGCTGTGCCCGTCGGAGTGGGGAGCGTGAGGTTTTTTCGTTACGGAATTTCTGGATTCGGTCCCCGCGCTCAAGGCCCGCAATAGCTTAAAATATATTTTTGTTTGATATTAAGCTATGGAGCAAGACGTTTACGTTGTAACTGTTTAAGATAAGCTTTTAGGTTTGTCTAAAAAACAATAATAGGTACATATTATAACTTTTAAACTTACGCGTTGCATTATATACACAATTTGATACGGGAATGAATGCGTTTAAACTACGTAAACTTTAAACGCGTAAAGCTGACTCAGCAGAGTCAGCTCGTGACCCGTCAAGAATAAGGCAAATACTTTACCTAGTTTAAACGCATTTATTTCCGTGTCAAATTGTGTATATAATATATATTTAAAAAAAAAACACAATGGATGTAGCTGTTGCGTCATCTTATGGCCTATGTATCTTAAATAGATGATTCAAGCAGCATGCGTATGGTAGGCTGTAGTGTGACGACAGCAGCGTCCGCAAGAAAGGCACCTGAACTGGGAGTTTGGTGGCGGAGTTGGTGAAGTGGATATTATTTATTATTAACGAAACGATAATTCAATTAAATTTATTTATTTCTGCATAACCCAACATTACGAGGTGTTAATAATTACAATATGTGTGTGTGGTGTGTAAATATTACTGAGAATAACAATTTATATTGTATTAAGTGGTTATTTATCTATTTATTCCATTACATTTATGCATATGATTAAGTACACATATATCATAAAATTATAGTAGGTAGATAAAAATCATAACCATCAAATTATGTCAATATTATCATCAAAATATTCTTTCAACGTGTAGTGTCACTTTTTTAAGAGTATGCTACATTAATGACCTCATTTTTAAATTTTACCTTATTGTCTATGTCTTCGATATATGTCGGTAGTTTTTTATAAATCAGTGGTGCTCTACGAAATATGCTACTATGCATCAACGCGGTTTTGCTTGGTACCATACATAGTTATAAAATATACCTAACTATGTGTGGTGATAATTTGAAAATCCCGAAGTATTATTGTGTTAACATACAATTGATCTTAAATGGCACTATCTACGCCGATCACTATAATTAAAGAAATAGCTTTTGTATTTTAATTCAAAATACGCACACGGAGCGCTAGTTTTTGTACTACATGTAAATACAGTTAGCTTCGTGTTACAGCTCTCCAGTTTACATACGAAAAGTGTAGTTTACACGAATAGGTAGGTTTGGTTACATGCGGGTTTGTGAAGTTGCGAGTACGTGTTTGTGTTAGTTAGCAACGTAGTCGTATTTTACATATATTTTTATAGGTATAAACTATTCATGTTTCGTATTATAAACGAATTGGTACTGATGTAAATCTGAAACATATTTCATAAGCTTTTACTTCTTCTGTTAGTGTGTCCGGTGCAAACTTTGGACAACTTGCTCTTATAGAGTTGATATTTTATATATTCAGTATTTTCAGTTCTGGGTCCTTATTCACATCTTTATTTCACTGTCGTGAAACTCGCCAGTTCGCACTGATTGCATTTTATGGTGATGTCATACAGGGTGACTTTGAAATCAGTCGACAAATTGACAGGAGCGATCAGTACCTGTAATACTATCGTTTCATACTGAAATATTGCCAATTAAAATTGTAAAAAAAAACAGATTTCATAGTCCATTGATAAAAATGTTAACCAAGTCATTAAGGAGGTTAAATTTAACAAATATACTGAAAATATAAACGTTTTACTAGTTTTGTCTATTAAAGACAGCATCAATACGATCACACATCAATCGACTGGCCTGTTGGCCTAGTGGTTAGTGACCCTGACTGCTAAGCCGGAGGTCGTGGGTTCGATCCCCACCCAGGATAAAACTTTGTGTGATGAGCACGATGGTTTATTCTGTGTCTTATTTATCTTTGATATGTATGTATTTAGAAATATTTAAGTATGTTTATCAGTTGTCTGGTTGCCATAGTACAACATCTGCTTAGTTTGGGATCAGATATTTATTTATTATATTGTCCCAAGATATTATTATTATATTTTGTCAAGCGTAAAATAATAAAACAAATCAATTGACAATCAAATTATACATTAAAACTGGTGCGCTTGCGATATAAAAATTAAAATGAAGTATAGTAAGTCCCTAGCATAAAGGTTTCTTATTTTTTTTATTACCTTGACAACTTGCAGTTTGTCGACTGAATTAAAAGTCATCCTGTATATTAATGACATGACCAGATTAGACCTTGTTACCGAAATAAGGTGAAGCCAAAAAAAGGCTTATGTTTTAGTACCTATGTATACGTATACGATGAATGGGATATTTGAGTGACAATAGCTACATTTGTTCACCTACTAGGTACTTACCTAATAATTTTTCACTTGTACGGGAATTATAACTAATTCTTAGGTTACTATAATGACTATAATGACATATATTAAAAAAAAACACTGATTGACATATTAGGATATAGGCGACATTAATCGATGTTGACTAGAAGATTGATAGTGTGAAGATTTATTTCCTTAAAAATACAATTTTTTATTAAAATACATTATACATTGAATTATACATTATTATAATTATTTTGTATATGTGGTAGCGGCTTAAGAATAGTACTATCCCATCTTATCCCGTGGGTGTCGTCAAGGCGATTAAGGGATGTCACACCTGAGGACGGGCAGCAGCGTCCTCGGAGTACTGCGATCGCCAACCCGCTCGTCAAGCGTGGCGATTATGGCAATTACCCCCAGGATTTACAATAATAGACCCGTGCCCATCAGTGGGACAACATATGGGTTGTTATGAGATTATTATTTTATTTAATTCCTTTTCAGTTTGTCATGTCGAGTAAGTGTTAATACAACGAATATATATTACGATATTCCACCTATTTGTCCGTATCGGTGTTCATAGTATATACATATAGTTAATTGTGCCCGTTGAGGCTGATGTATCCAATCTCGTGTACTCTTCTAATAATATTGACCTCTTTTTTTTGCACCAGTCCTCTAAATATGGTGTAAAATATAATGGTGGCGGCATCTTACCTGCATATACAGTTTATAAACAGAGAAACATTGTAAACATTGGCAATTTGAAAAGAGTGGCCACGAGTTTCTATTGCCTGTTATTTTTTCGGGCTTTACCTATTGCTTGCGAACAGGCATTACAAGTAAATGTAGAATCGACTTTTCACAAGTGAATAAATCATTTTTATTATTATTATTATCATAGTCATAATGTAGGTACCTATAATAAACTAACTTCTGTTATAAGATAGGACTTTTAATTACTATGTATGTAGCTACTGTAATTACTAACTAATTTAAGTACGCTCTTGAGAACCAACTAATGTAGTAAATTAAATATTTGCACCTCAAATGAAATTGATATAACACATACTACGAACTGTACCTACGTACACGAACGTAATGCTAGTGTTACCTTAATTTAATTCTACCCGAATCGTGGGAGCTTTCATTTAGAATTTCAATTTTAATTCTGTACCTATTAGGAATGCCGAATAAATATTAGACTTTTTCCCCACAGCTAACATAATGTAAGCTTCACAAGTCTGTAGTAGGCCACCTGTAGGGAAAATTTCATTCTCACTCTGGAATGCGCTGCCCCCTGAAATCAAGGGGGTTAGACAAGGTACATTCGTTCTGTGGCGAATTCGATAAAGCCCTACTAATTGTTCGCAAAAAAATTAAAAAATATCTATGGTCTTCACCGCAAACGTCAGATTCTATACTATAATTCTTTTTCATTATTGACATCGCTATTGTTGTAAATATGGTTTTGTCTGGACCCCCAGGATGGCTCCTAATCGCTTCAAATTCAAGATGAAGGTTCATTCTCTATTCATCGATGGGTCAGCTGAATCACAATGTTAGCAACTTACATTATTATATTATGTACTTCTTTATATAAAAATGAATATATTTATATTTATGTAATGTATTTCCGTTTATGTTTTATGTATTTGGCCTGTTGGGTTCGATCCCCACCCAGAATAAAACTTTGTGTGATGAGCATGATGGTTTATTCTGTGTCCGGGTGTTATTTATCTATAAGATGTATATGTACGTATTTAGAAATATATAAGTATGTTTATCAGTTGTCTGGTTATCATAGTACAGACTCTGCCTAGTTTGGGATCAGATGGCGTTGTGTGAGTTGTGCCAAGATTTATATATATATATATAATATAAAAGATTTTTTCAATTCAGACCAGTAATTAGCTTCTGAGATTATCGCATTGAAACAAACATTCCAACTCTTCGGCCTTATAATATTAGTATCAGATGTACAAACATCAACCAGCGTCCACATTTACGACCTTTATTCCATGTCCACGGCAAACATGGTATGCGCGGCGCGCTCAAAAATTTCCACCGCGTTAATGCATTTCTAAGCGATTTTGACAGTTCGGAATGAGCTTGGCGTGAATACGGAAAAAGACCCAATTAAAAGGACCCAATTACAATTTTATTATTTATACTTATGTAAAGATTCTTTCGAAGGTTTTGACGTCTTTGTATTTACATTATAGAGTTTTACCCAAGCTAGTTTCATTAACATTGTTGTCTTCTCTAAATTTTAATTTCGTTTTTTACACTACGTAAATACACTTGTTAAACAGTGGTCAGAATGCTAATCTACCTTTAAACCTGTAAACTGTGTAGGTACAGAGAAAGTTTGTATTTTCATATAAAAAAATGAAATGTATATTTGAGTCAGAAAGTTAAACATTGTTGTTGAGCCTTGTCCAATGCAATGAGGTTTAAGTGTTTTTTGTGTAAAGAGGTAGGTACTGTCCCGAGGGACATACCTAAGCAAATTGTAGTATATTTTAGCCTTCGTATTAACGCTGCATTTGTTGGTATAAGTGTACGAGATTCTCATGAAACTATTTTTTTTTTAAATCTTGTGATTTTTATATGGCAATGTTAACTGACAGTGACTCCTACTACGATTATGTCCTTTGATACTTTTTCGTTGAAACATGTATTCTTAAAGTTACATAATAAAAATGCGGCTTGACTGCCTCTGTGGCGCGGTGGGAGTGGGTCCGACAGCTACGTAAGAGGTCGTGGGTTCGATTTCCACACGGGACATCACTTTGTGTGATCCACAAATTGTTGTTCCGAGTTTGGGTATACTTTATGTCCGTGACTGTATGTTTGTAAAGTCCCCGCGACACAGGGCTTGTATCCTACTGTGGGAGTCCTTTTTTTTATAAGAAAAAATAATTGTCTAGTTGTTTTCTAACCGCCATAAAAAAAAAAAAAGATAAACGAAGTTGTTTTCTAACCATTAAAAGTGTATAGGAACGGGAAGAAGAAGAAAGTTTGAAAGTTTCTTGTATTTGAATTTTTATTATTCAATGCAAATCTGACATTCACGCAGCCGGATCTGCTGTGCAGAATATTTATTTTTTTCGATTTGTTTGATTGCGCCCCCTCCCAGAACGGGGTAGCCCCCTTCGTGTATGCGACTCATACTTGGCTGATGTTTGGTGAAAGAAATATACCCCCCCTCGTCGTAAGCATTTTAGATCTCCCCCCCCCCCCCCCACAGAATGAAATCCTGGATCCACCCATGTTCGTTACTACCAGGACCATTTTTATTACGTACGAAGAAACTAGGTACACCCGTGCGAAGCCGAGAAGAAATACCTTTTTGACTTACGCCAGAATCCGGTAAGCAGTTCAACCGTGAGCACCAAACTTTCACATTTATTATTAAGTAGATACTAGGATTATAAAGTATACTTAATCCCTAATTTAACACACTGAACGTAGGTACGTGAGCGTAATGTTGATAAATGAATTCTCCTCCCATTCGTAGAGTGAAAGTGCCCCCCTGCCCTGAAATAATCAATGAATGTTTGGTCCACCTTTTACGGTAGCGAGGGATGTTCGATATCATTATGGGGACTATATTTAGAGAAATACATATAGACTTATGTTAGTCAGAGTAAAATGTGTTTGAGTATTTGGGGGGTTTTCCTAAAAGTTTTTAAGCATAGCCAGGGCCCGATGCAGCCATTTAGCTGCTCAGGCAAAACAATATAAAAGCGGCTGTAGCCTAATGGCTAAGGCATCGGTCTAGCAATCGTGAGGTCGTGGGTTCAAATCCTGGCCATTATACTACCGACGTGAACCCACACCTAATACAAGCCATAGAGCTTAGCTGACGGGGTTAACAGGGTTGCTAGTAATCTTCAAAAAAAATTTTACCACTCATGGTTATAGTGCCGGCCCGAAACAAGATTTCCAGATTTAGGTTGAAGCGAGATGCAAACATTTCACCCAGATACCGCCTTGCTACCTCGTGCGACAAGAAAGGGGGGGGGGCAATAAACTTCACCCCATACCTCTAAGTACATCGCGCGACGGAAGGGGGGAGACCTAAGAGTAAATTGCGCGACGTGGCGCCGCGCAATTAATTTCACCTGGTACCCCTAAGTAGATCGCGAGACGGGGGAGAGGGGACGCAAATCATTTCACCCAATACAACTAAGTACATCGCGCGACGGTAGGTGGGGAATATCCCTAAGTACATCGCGCGACAGGGGGACGGTGCAAATCTTTGGCCTTCTAGCCGCTCTTCATTTTTGCCGCCCTGCGCATGTACCCGGCTTTCCCTGCCATAGATCTGGCCCTGAGTATAGCAGATTATGGTTGCAAAAAAAAAAACCACCTCGATGTCCTCTTGGAAACAGACAAGCCACGTTTTATCTTAATAACTCATTACTTATTAATTTACATCCCAATCAAGAGGCCGTGCGGCCCTGCATCCCAAAATAAGCCTTCATAATTATGACGACAGCAACATTCGAGTTAACTGATGCGGCAAAATAGACCTTAATCTATGGCTGTACATCATTCAACGCTGAGATTGAATAGTGAGATGATTCTGCGAGATTAGTTAGCGTTCTATCAATCGGTAGCTGTCTCGTTATGTCGTCCTTTGAAGCTAGATTATACAGGTATTAGTGTCAACGGTTTGTTGTGATATTACAACTGCGGTGTATAATTTTGACATACTTCTGTAGTATGTTGTGTTATGCGTTTAAGTAGTAGCCTGGGGGAAGATTTATGTCTTAGGTAGGCATCGAGATATCCTAAAATAAAACCGGGTAATTGCATGTCGGACCACGCACAATGTTGGGTTCCGTAGTCTCCCACTCTACTGAATAATGTGGCTTAAGAAGTGGGTTTTCTACTGTTTTTGTTTCATACTTACAACGATATATCTACGTAATAATAATTTTCAATGGGATTTGTACGAAAATGTTGTTATTTCTTATTTAATTGTAAAGCCTACTTAGCTGTGATAGTTTTTCTTTTAATTTCACTATGTAGATATACTACTATCGTGATTTTTTTCACATACCCAACATCAACCATTTAGCTGGCAGGGGGACACTTGACTCTAACAAAAATTTTCACTTTAAAGCTTAGGTAATATTTTACAAACGGATCCCATAACCTATAAATCGTCTTCCTATCTAATAATACCCCACACGATAGGGTAGGTAAGAAAATCACACCCCCGCTTTACATATAGACACAAAAAAATGTTTTTCTAGATTTTATTCTTTCACTTTGTCGGCTTAAGTAATATGTGTATTTATGCAAAATTATAGCCTCATAGCACTAACAGTCTCTGAGCAAAGGTGCGGACGGACGGACATTTTGGCTACGGAACCCTAAAAATGGCCTTTGGTTTGTAAGCTCAAACATGTAGCTGGCAGGGGGGGACACTTGACTGTAATGAAAATTTGCACTTTAAAGCTTAATATTGTATTATTTCCAAGGGATCTCTAAATCTAAAAATAGTCTTGACAACCCCAAATGACAATACCTAAGTAAGACCCTAGAGTACATTAAGACTAAACGACATCAAAAAGATAAATGGAACCGGACCGGAAAACAAATTGGAATCGATTTAAAAAAAGGAATGAATCTAGCAACTGTCGAACTCGTCAAATACATTACAAAATTCGTAATGGAGTTAAAACTAAGTTTAACTGTTTTCCTTTCATTTCCCGTAGTTTACTTTGGGTCACTGATCAAACATCAGTTTCCCCGAACTTAGTTTAACTTGCAATCAATCGATCGGAAGTGATAAAAAAACTAATTATAAAATGTGCTTACACATGCAACACACAAAAGCAATTTGATTAGAATTAAACTAAGGTACCTCTTGGACCATCAAGTCAAATCAGTTCACTTTATTAAAATGACAAAATTATAGGTTCATGGATTCTATAGTTGTTTTTTTTGAGGTGTTAACGTCTTATAACACGCACGGGTGCATGCACAAAAAAAGGTCAGCCACTAATCAATAACGTTGATTAGTTGCTAAGCATGTCACGTTATTGATTGGTTGCTAAACAATAGCATATGAATCCGTTGCAACGAAGCACGGCATGATTGTTTATTACAATGTCATCAATGTTTTCTTATGACGTTATCACGTAAACCGACTTCACAGACAACCATTTTTTCTTTAGTTTCATTTATGGCTATTTAAAGGCAAATTTCTGCTAGGCTCAAGTATTTGTTGTAACAATACTACATGTATTTCAAGTATTTTTATACTAGCTGTCCCGCGCAACTTCATCTGCGTAAATTTATCCCGTTTTGCAACATTTATCGTTGCTGCTCCGGTCCTATTGGTCGTAGCGATCTATAGAAATCTATAGCCTTCCTCGATAAATGGGCTATCCAACAATGAAAGAATTTTTCAATTCGGCTTAGTAGTTCCTGAGATTACCGCGTTCAAACAAACGAACAAACAAACAAACAAACTCTTCAGCTTAATAATACTAGTATAGATTAGTGTAGATTTTAAGCGCGGAGCAGTAAAAATAATGACAGGCCATTTTTTCATCTTCAGGTTTTTTTTTACTTCCTTTGATATTACTCGGTAGGGGTTATGGCTTGCACATTCAACTCCGACCAAGCGTTTGACGTCATTTGTGAGTAATGTCAAATCATTTCTTTTTAGTGTTTAGTTCGAAGATATTTTTTTGGAAGGTTTTAATAAACACTATAGCTTGATGTCCTTATAAGATGAACATGATATTAGTAATTTATTTTTAACTAGCGGACGCCTCGCGGTTTCACCCGCGTAGTTCCCGTTCCAGTAGGAATGCAGGGATAAAAAGTAGTCTATGTCACCCGGGGATAGTGTAGCTTCCTAACGGTGAAAGATTTTTTTAAATCGGTCCAGTAGTTTTGGAGTTTATTCATTACAAACATTCACACACAGAAAAAAATAAAATCTTTCCTCTTTATAATATTAGTGTAGATGTAGACTGATATCCTATTGAACTGTATTTTCGTTTAAAGATAGGTATGCTACATTTGTAGGTTCCTAAATTCGATTCTAGTACAAAATCCCCCCCCCCTGAAATCTCAAAAAGGTAGGTAGGTAGGTACACAGTACACAGTTGGCCGATATTTGGTCAAATGTACCATCTACCCCCCCCCCCCCTTGAATTTATAAAACCCATCCCGAAAAAAAAGTTAGGTATTTTACGCGAGTAACGCAGCACATAGACTGATATACATCGTTCACGGGCACTGAATTACAGATCACTTTGTACGGAAGACATGCCGAGATCCCAGTCCATGACCTATCTATGTGTACGACGTCTCGACCGTGTTTTATGGGGATTACCATCTGTATTCTCGGTATCTCGTGATTTTAATAAGTATACTTATGCTTTATCAAATCAATTATGTACTTATTTTGATAGAAATCAACTGCCTTTTAATAAAGGATCGTAACTTGAGAACTATTAAAAAAACAAAAAAAAAAAACCTTTATTGATATAAAAGGAAAAGTACAAAAAAATATATGATAACCCTGTCTCCTGTGTATACACTGTATTACAGTACTTAATTAAGACATTTATTTAAGACATTTATTGAAGATTTTTTTTTTTTTAAACTAAGACATTTATTGAAGATTTTTTTGGAAAATCTATGGCCAATTTTATTTTTGTACATAAAAATGTGATGTTGAAGCGAAATGTAGAAAAAAAGTATAATTTAATTTCTTAAGCAAACAAGTCAACGTCTTACTTGATAATACTTAATTACTGAGTTAATGCATGTAGTGGAAAAACTTCATTTATAAATTCTTAAAAGAACGATTAAAAGAATTTTCCGCTCAAACAAAATCCACTTAACGCAAATTTGAATTAAAACTTATTCTGAAATGTTTTGTAGTAACTTCTGGCGCAGTAGAAATTGACAGCATGATTTCAAAAATGCATATTTTGAACAACACCTAAAGTAACTGCTAATAGCTAACACTGTTTCTGACATTGTTAGAACAATTTCTTTAACTAGCAAACTTTGTAGAATAAACCGTGTTTTTTCGACGTCCTAACGGGTTCTATGAGGCACGGACGGGTGTGATTTTATCGAAAACTGTTATCCATAAATAAATATATAAAATAATAATATCTTGGGGCAACTCACACACCGCTATCTGATCCCAAACTAAGCAGAGCTTGTACTATGGAAACCAGACAACCGATAAACATACTTATATATTTCTAAATACATACATATTATAGATAAATAACACCCAGACACAGAATAAACTATCGTGCTCATCACACAAAGTTTTATCCTGGGTGGAGATCGAACTCACGACTTCTTGCGTTGCAGTCGGAAGCACTCCCACCGCGCCACAGAGACAGTCAATGAAACGATAGTTAAGCTCCTAAAGTTACTTAACCTCTGCTTAGATGTCACTTAGTAAAGCGTCTTCTAGACGGTTGGAAACAAGGCTTCCCGCCAAGGTGACCTTGCTGGTTTCCAACAGTGTAGACGGCTGTTGCAAACCAAGAACAATGTAATTTGGTTTACAACAGCCGTCTGCACGGTTGGAAACCAGCAAGGTCACCTTGGTTTGTTCGCTTGTTTCCAACCGTCTAGAAGACGCTTAACTCATCTCTCATCACTCCTTATCTCATTCAACAATGTAATCCATGAAATGTCTCGATATATTGTAGAAGAAGAAAATCCAGCACTTCTATATCCCTAAAAATAGGAAATAAAGATTTACGCCTTACGAAATTGAGTCGTTGAAAACGCATTCCCGCCTCAGGTATCTCAAATCCTCTTGTACATGTCAATAAATTGGCCATCGGGAGCCACGAACGTACTCTACTTCGATGATAAATCGACTCTTAAGGCCATTTTATAGGCCATTACCTCGTCGGTACTCGTGTTCGAACACTCTCAGGCGTCGTAATGACATTTTTGAATATATCGCGTATTTAATAATGTAGAATTGTTTCTCAGTGAGAAATTTCTGAGGTGATTTATAAGGGCAAGGCCTGGAACAAATGATCTGGCAAATTGGTCTTTGGGACTTGGGTGTAGTTGTTGTATTGGTCTGTGTATCCTTCATTGGTTCACTGGTTCAGTAGCTTTCTCGAAAACTTGTCTTAGATTAAATGGAACTGGGAACTTTGTCCTTAAAGGTTCATTTCCGTGACAAGCGACTGACGCGCGCGCGGCATATTTATAAAGAAAACTAGCAATGTGGAATTGAGTCCCACATTACTAGCAATCTTGTTAACCCCTTCAGCTAAGTTCAAAGGCTTGTGTTAGGAGTGGGTTCACGTCGGTAGTATAATGGGTAGAATTCGAACCCGCGACCTAACGATTGCGAGACCGATGCCTTAGCCATTAGGCAACCGCCGCTTCGTAAAGTGAATAGTATAACTCAATTGATACCTTGATGCCGTTTTCAATATGGAGCAAAAAAAACACACGGTTTTCGTATAAATATTTATTTTGTTCTGTTTTTTAGTATTCTTTGTTATAGCGGCAACAGAAATACTCGTACATTATCTGTGAAAATGTCAACTGCCTAACTATCACGGTTCATGAGATACAACCTGGTGACAGGCGGACAAAGAGCGAAGTCTTAGTAATAGGGTCCCGTTTTACCCTTTGGGTACGGAACACTAAAAATGCTAAACTGCACAATAAACAGCACACATTATTTTTTTAAATACTTAAATGTTACTTAATAGATACGTTGGTTAGCAACCAAATAAAGACCGCAAAAATATGATTTCTAAAATATTAATTGAAGCCACGATAGATAGTTTATTACATTTAAAATAAAGATGTGCCATAAATAACCTAAAACTAGAACACCGCATTTACAAAATTTTACAGACTTATCTGCCAACTCATAGTAATCATGAAACAAACTCGAAAAGCATCTAATACTCTGTCTATAGAACTTTAGCTACGTTATCCTAGCGCAGCATTTTATCTCTAGAACAAAAAGTAATGAAACCAACGCAAGTTGACCTACTGTATGTGCAAGAAAGAGCTATCTTCCTATTTGTTACTCTTTGAAGTTCATTTTCATCACTAGACTGGAATTAATGTTTGTGTCGTGGAAGGTTTTAGAAACGTTAAAATGGTGAAATGTGAACATATTCAGAGCCAGCATTACAATTTTTAATATTAGATACATATATTACATTTTGACTTGGTAAATGCGATTATGAGAAACAAGTATTTACCTTATTGCTTGACGTTTCAATCGAGTGGCACACCTTGCATTTAGAACGCTGAAATTTTTCAGAAAGGTTTATATAATGTCATAGACAAAGGATTTTTAGAATCTCTACTAAAATAAATATATATGGTCGGGGCAATTTTTTTTTTTTTTTAAAAGACGACTCCCGCAATAGGGTACAAGCCCTCTGTCGCGGGGTACTTTACAAACATACAAGTCACGGACACAAAGTACACCTAGACTCGGAACAACAATTTGTGGTTCACACAAAGTGGTGTCCCGTGTGGGAATCGAACCCACGACCTCATGCATAGCAGTCGGATACACTCCCACCGCGCCACAGAGGCAGTCAAAAAATATATTTTCATATTTTTCATACAAAGAAAAAAAAATGAGGTATATTTTTTTTTCATGTTATGTCGATCTTGCTCCACTTTTTCAAAGATGGCACTGATTTTATCCGTGACAGTCCTGAGCGAGCCTTATCCTTCACACTAAAATTTCCAGACTTGAAACGCTTGAACCACATTTGTGCTTCTCGTATTGATACCGCATTAGGTCCGTAAACTGCACAAATTTTACTCGCGGCGTTCGTCGTATTTTTACCTTTTTTTGTAATAAAACTTTAAAATGTACCGAATTTCGTCGTCACATACGTTCATTTTGCTTGGTTGAAAGCAAGTGAAAAATAGCGGAAACTAGTTTTTTTTAAATATTTTGAATATTCGGAATATTAACATTTAATGGTTTTAAAACCAGCCAGTTACCAGCTAGTTAAAGAGATTTGATTACTAACAATACTTTAAAAATACGAAAATACTTTTTTTTAAATTTATTTTGGCAACAAACAGTTATGTACAGTTATAATACATATGAATATGTGGCTCCTTACAATAAACCTACAGTGCCGAAAAGAATTTTTTCTTTTAGTAACTATACAATTTTAACTGTTTTGGAAGGACGCGTATAACAAGGAATTGCATAATACTAAGAGAAAAAATACATAACAGTTAAGTGATATAAATTTAGTTTAAGTGAACAAGTATAGAAATTATTTTATTTATGCATGTATATAAAATTGATTTTAATTTGCCTCTAGTTTGTTTGTTTGAACGCGATAATAACAGATACCAGGTCGAAGTAAAAAAATATTTTACTGTTGCATAGCCCATTAATTGAAATTTATATTATATAACATCACGCTACGATACAATAGGAGCGGAGCAGCAATGAAAAATCTTGCAAAAACGGGGAAAATTTACTCAGACGAGTTACGCAGGTCAGCTAGTGTATATTACCTACTACAGATTTATTTCTACTAAGCACATTAAAGTAGCCCACTGATCTTTTCAGCACTATATTCTAATAAACGAAGAATAGATATAGTTTGCAATAGATAAATAGGAATAAAACTTGCTTTCACAGCGAAGTTATCCGTCCGCTTCTTTATAATAGAATAGGCTAAATGCGATTACAAATATTTATTCCATGACCCAAGGAAAATGTAAAAAGAATCTTAAGGAAGTCCTCCAAAATATGTCTTACGAAGATACAGAGAAGTTATTAATTGTACTTTAGTCAATTACTTTAGTAAATGGTGGACTGCCTCTGTGGTGCAGTGGGAGTGTATCCGACTGCTACGCAAAAGGTCGTGGGTTCGATTCCCACACGGGACACCACTTTGTGTGATCCACAAATTGTTGTTCCGAGTCTGGATGTACTTTGTGTCCGTGATTTGTATGTTTGTAAATTCCCAGCGACACAGGGCTAGTACACAAAAAATATAGTTTTTATTTTGATAATAGGTATTAATTAATTAATATTGGCTTAAAGCCAATGGTGGTTATTAGTATATTATAAATCATTCTGTATAAATCAATGAAACTTTTATTAATTAGTCTATTTAATTAATACTTAACAGGTTATTAGTATAGTAGTATTACACCGAATAACATCGTGTCAAAAATTTAATTATTAAAAATAAAAATATAAATTAACCCATCACCACGTACCACCTACTTTTGACTCACACAACCATTTACCACACATCTGTGAAACCTCGGAGTAAAATCGATGTTTCTTTGTCGGGTTTAGGGCCTAGACCTCACAATAAACAACAGATTTTATTCCAGTAAAATAGTCTGTATGTGATTAAAGTCATACTTCCAAAAACAAATGGTAATTGAATAAGGGTTAATATTTAAATGTTTTTCAAAACTGATGTTGCAAAGTTATTTAGTGTTATGTAAAGAAGCAAGTATCGGGAGGTTATTATAACAGGTATATTACAAATCACCATGTATAGTGGTGTCCAATGTTATTTCTTTATTTCATACTAGCGGACGCCTTGCGGTTTTACCCGCTTAGTTCCCGTTCCCGTGGGAATACAGGGATAAAACAAAGCCTATGTCACCCGGGGTTAGTGTAGCTTTACAACGATGAAAGATTTTTTTAAATCCGTCCAGTAGTTTCGGAGCCTGTTCAATACAAACAAACAATCAAATCTTTCCTCTTTATAATATTAGTATAGATTAGCTGTTCCGCGCAACTTCGTCTGCGTAAATTTTCCCCGTTTTTGCAACATTTCTCATTGCTGCTCCGCTCCTATTAGTCGTAGTGTGATGTTATATAGCCTATAGACTCCCTCAATAGATGGGCTATCTAACAGTAAAAGATTTTCCTGAAATTACCGCGTTCAAACAAACAAACTCTTCAGCTTTATTATATTAGTATAGATTAGTATAAATAACTCACTCATAGTTATTTTTTTTACTTTTAATTGTTTTTAAAATGTGACTATTGTTGTTTTTATGCACTAAACGCCTAAAAACACAGGTTATCCTAGTTTAGGGATAAGTATTAAGAGAGACATTTTAGACATTTAAGTAAACATTTGCAATAATTGTATATCTTGTTATCTTATGAATATGGAATAAATAAATTGAATTGAAGACGTTTCGAAAATCGTGATTGCAAAACGCTTAGCTAACTTATGTGTAGTGTAGACTCGGAATGCAAGCAGAATACCAGAAATTGTCGAGACTGTGTAACCGCAATGCTCTGTGCTTTTACCCAATTCTCAGAACCATTTGGAAACTTAATTGCAAACGGCGTATTACAATCTGAAATTGGCTGAACATGGGTTACTCTCTATGAGGCTGTACCTACTGTCATTTATTGCGATTGTAACATCCAATTTTCTTTGAGGAGTAAAACGTTTCCTGGAATCGACATTTGAACCAATGTTCTTCGAAGACAATAACAATATTTCTTGAATAGTGATAAGTAGTTATTACCAATGTTATAGACTACTGTAACTCCGTAGGAAACGAGGAAGTGATTAAAATTTATTTCCAAGAATTTGTCTCAAATAGATAAGGTTTGTTAAACCTAGTGCCTAAAGCTTGTAATAAATATCAATAATAATAATAATTGTAATAATATAATATCTTGGGACAACTCACACAGCGCTATCTGACCCCAAACTAAGCATAGCTTGTACTATGGAAACCAGACAATTGATAAACATTCTTTTAAATAGATACTAAAATAGATAAATAACACCCAGACACAAAATAAACCATCGTGCTCATCACACAAAGTTTTATCCTGGGTGGAGATCGAACCCACGACCTCTTGCGTAGCAGTCGGACATACTCCCACCGCGCCACAGAGGCATATCAAGAACTTAACAAAAGTGTAGTAATTGTGTCATGTCGGTGACTCGGGGGCGACCAAGCAAATCGAAATTATTATTTTTTTTGTAATTTTTCTTTTCTCAGTCGTGCTTTTCAAAAAGAGCACGTTTATTTCCTACCTAATGCATGCCGTGGTAGCCTATAATTAAGGCAGCACTTCTGGATGTATCCAATATTATGTAAATTTGTAAAGTTTAAGTGTATGCTTTGTTGGTTGCCCTTAAATAAATAAATAAATAAAGACGTGAAGAAATGTTACCATTGTTGGTCTATAGATGGGCGACCGTTTTCGAAAAGTCCTGCACCTAATCCTTTTCCGATTTTTCCTTGGATTTCTGGTCCATTGGGCTCTGAAAGCAAGGAAATGGGGAGTGGAATAGAGAATGCATACACACTTGTGTACCATCTGCGTAGTTGACTAGTCCCTGATGAAAATAACCACTGTGATATAGGTTAGGAATGAGAATGACTATTTTTTAGGTTTCGTAGCTAAAACGACAAAACGGGACCCTAATGTCATGCCCCGTCCGTTCCTTCGTCCTTACGCAGCTTAGCTCAAAGACTGTTAGTATTAGAAAGCTGTAATTTTGCATGGATTTGGACATATTACTTGTACGATAAAGTGGCATTTTTTTTAAAAGGTATATAGCAATGTGGTATTGAGTCCCACATTACTAGCAATCTTATTAACCCCTCCAGCTAAGCTCAATGGCTTGTGTTAGGAGTGGGTTCTTGTCGGTAGCATAATGGGTAGGATTCGAACCCTTGCCTTGCCTTATGTCTTAGCCATTAGGCTACCGCCGCTTATAATGTTTACATGTAAAGCGGTGATGTGACTTTTTTCACTTATCCTATCATGTGGGGTATCATTAGATAGATCTTTTAAAAATATTTTTTAAGTTTGAGTTTACCATTTCGTCCGTATGTTGATCACCTATATACATTTTAAAAACCTTCCCAATGTAACCAGTTAATAAGCATTCATTATAGTAATGTTGTATTTATAGCTTTATTTTCACGCCTCGCCTCGTTTACGGCTGAATACTCTCATAGGCAGGCCACTTCACCTCGTGTATTATTACCTTTAGCTTGTATAATATATAAATACTAAATGGTTACTGCTATAAAACGTTTTTGGATTTTAACCGACTTCAAAAAGGAGGAGGTTCTCAATTCGGATGTTATTTTTTATGTATGTTCGAACATAACATTTCAAATTCTTTTTTTTTTCAAAATAGGTTTATTCGGAAATATGATATGATCTGATGATGAGTTTCGGAAGTAGACAATGAAACTCCTCAATAAATGCCAGCAAATCAACCGTTATTGCAACCTAATGGCTTAGGCATAGGTCTCACAATCGTGAGGTCGTGGGTTCGAATCCTACCCATTACTACCGACGTGAAACCACTCCTAACACAAGCCGATTGAGCTTAGCTGGAGGGGTTAACAGGATTGCTAGTAATGTGGGACTAAAATCCCACATTGCTAGTTATCTTTTTTTTGAAGTAAAAAAGGTATTACTATAAAACTTTTCTACGGTTTTTTTTCGAGATGTCATTTTAGGCGTCTAAACTGGGTAGTTAGGTTCTCTACAACATAATAAACAGTAGCTTAACATTTTTCAAAATAAATCAAGCTCTTTAATATATTTTAAAAACCATGGTGGATCGATGGGTACAAGCTATACTTATAAAAACGTGAAAATATGATGTTTGTAAGCAGTTAGTTTGTTATTATTTTACCTAAGAAAATAATTCACAAACCTTGAGAGATAGTTTATCATTGTATTTAAATGTATTATTTAGGTACCTATTTAAATTCTAACGAGTATTTTAATAAACAAATTTAAATAATACTAAATAACACTATTACCAACAGACATCGTAGAATTACTCCTCGCTGAAGGCGTAACTCCGTATCTTGAATATAAACCTTTCGATTGAAATTCTCTAAATTATACTTTATATTAAGTTGCGTTGTTTAAATGTAAGACCAAGCATCCAAAATGCGGCTAACCATTTTATTTTATACCATGAAATCCCTTTACAAAAAATTCGCCAGTCCAATTTTGATTGATATCACGCACGCGTAGCGCTTGATCACCCACAGTGCGTAACAACCTTTAACATACAGGTATACAATTCATACACCGTCGGGTATTTTCACGTGAATACACGTAACAAATGTGTTACAGCCTTTATTTATGGCTGTTGGGGAAATCTGAAACGGGCTTTTTGACGAATAATGCCAGACTGGCCACGGTTGCCAACTTAGGGGATTTCCCCTTAATATTTAGGAGGATAGGGTTTTTTTAGGATTTTTTTTAGGACATTTTTGAGGATTTTAGACTACTCAAAATCTTTGCACCTCCGTCGGGGTAGCGAATCACACTTGACCGCTCGTGCTTGGTTGGTTTTCGTATAAGGGTATTTTCAAATTAGTTGTGAACATTTAAGGGGCTTTTGATTTTAATTTAGGGAATAAAAAATTGACGTTGGCAACCCTGGGACTGGCCTGAATAGAGGCCATACAATGGAATTTACGGGTTAACTTGTGACGTCATGTTAGGTATTTTGTGCTTTGTGCTGCTGAAACGTTTGTTATTTCGCTAAAGTGTAGTAAATTTTATTGGAGAAAAGGCTCGTGTTCGAAAATGCACCATTTAAATGTTTAATATTATTATAATAATAACCTTTTTTGATAATGACAACAAGAGACTACAATCAATTTATTGGTACCCTGGCACCTGTACTTGTCTTTGACTATATTACAAGAGGCATGATTTTTCTCATCTCTTATAGTCTCTTGTTGTCATTAAAAGTTTTACTTTCGAAGTTATTATTTCGTGCCCTGTATTTATTCTACAAAGAAAAATAATTATTGCGTATTAATGTTAAACCTAAATGAATATAAAAGTTGTGCAAATCAGGAGAGTATAGAAGATATCTTAATCCTTTAGGGTAAGAAGTTCAGATTCAGGTTTTAGGTTTGGGTTAATCCTAATCATGAAAACACGTACCTACTTACACACTAGGAAATAAACTACTTATAATGATTGATATTTTGAGAATTAGCGTGATGTCTCAACGATGTAATGCCACAGATTTGACGGAACAGCAAAGCATTATGACGATATTGTGAGGCAATCTTCTTGTTGTGTCTCCAGTTTCTCTACTGTGCCTGAATTCACACATAGGTAATGTTAATTGATGCTAATATTGACAAAACTTTTGTCGTAGATAATGTAGACGTGGGCTGTTCATTCGACTTTCTGAAGTAACAGCAAAGCACCGTTTACATATTGCGAGACGAGCTTTAAAAATCATAATATCTAGGTAATAGATGCTAATATAGACATAAGTTTTGACGTAGGCAGTCTAGACGTGGGCAGTCTAAATTTGTTGTCTGAACCAACTGCCACCTTAATTAAATTTACCGGGTTAATTTTAGCCTCTAAGTAATGATCCACACTCTTACGACACCCCTGGGAACAATATGGCGACCTATTAGCAAATTGGAGTCTTTAAAACGTGACTGTTAATGTTATAGTGCTAATGTGCTCGTTAAAGCCAGCAGTAATATTATTTTTGTCTATTTTTTGCTTTCGACCAAATGGATTTGTAGTTTTGAATTTTACGGAATTAATAAGTTATTTCTTATCAGTAACTGAGATTATTTCCTTTTTATCTCGGAACGGTTGAAAATCTTAGATTCAGTAGTTAAAAAAAATATCATTAAATACTCAGTATCTATTCTATAAACAATGCATAAGTCATCTAAGACGCGGTGTAATATTCCTGCAGGCCACGTATTTAAAGCAGTACAGTTGCAGTGCAGTTACAGTTAAGTTTCGATTAAAACGGCAATTTTCGTATTCTTGTAACTTTGGGATCGATCTCAAAAACGGTTGCGCAACATACTACAATGTCGTTATTGCGCTCTCGAGACGCATACTTGACGTAAGCGAATTTGAGATCGATCCCAAAGTTACAAGAATACAAAAATGGCCGTTTTAATCGAAACTTAACGGCAACTGCACTGCTTTAAATACCTGAGCATACAATATTGTGATTGTCAGCAGTACTGAAAATTAAACAGGAACTATAATATAACACAGTAGGTAACCACCAATCACAGCAACCAGTGACTACTGTGGCGAGTGACTTTTCCTTTGGTACCACACAAATGAATGCAGTCGGTAGCTGCCACAATTCATTGGTTGTATCTGACGATAGAACGAAAACCTCAAAGTACTGATAAGCGCGCTCGAGGAATGCAGACATTGCTGCCTTTCTTCGGTGAGGAACATTGAATATCAGAATTTATTGACGGTAAAGTGGTCGTCACCTGTAATTGGAGCTACTCATGAAGGTTACCTTGAATATCTTCGGTGTTTTTTATCTTAACTAACCCATTAACACTCGTGATAACATTATGACACACATTAACTCCAGCGTCATTTGTTCTCAGTAATCGATTGCGTGGTCTCCGGATGGGGTCCATGGTCTGACTGCGACACCAACTGTGGTTCTGGCAGCATGGTCCGAAGTCGCCGAGTGGTGCAAGCCTCTGCACATGGTGGCAGACACTGTCCCTCCTTGGTGCAGCGCAGAGCATGTCAGGAACATCGAGGCTGTTCTGAAGATAGCAATGTTCCGTTAAGAGGTAAGGAGGGTACTTTTTATTACATTTTAGTGGCAAAACAAACCCAATCTATTGTGATTGGGTTCTAGGTAAGCGATCTATGGTCTTTGGTAAGCGACATCGTGGGCAATGGAGAGATGTCGTGACTAACAAGGCTTGTTTAAGACAGACTGACAAAGGACTAAGGTCGCGGGTTCATGTCCCGCCTGAGCCGATTTTCCTCTTACCATTGAATATGTATGATAAAGATTAGCCTAACATATGATTATTAGAGACTAGGCAATGTAGTTAACATTACGTGGAGCAATTGTTAAGTAATTACCTACACCTCCCCACTTTTGTAGGAGCGACCTTACGCCGGTCTGTCTGTTGGCCGGTTTAAGCATTTATCTATATATCTTACTAGCTGTCCCGCGCAACTTCGTATGCGTCAATTTTCCCCGTTTTTGCAACATTTCTCATCGCTGCTCCGCTCCTATTAGTCGTAGCGCGATGTTATATAACCTATAGCCTTCCTCGATAAATGGGCTATCCAACAAAAAAAGAATTATTAAAATCGGTCCAATACTTTTTGAGTTTATTCGTTACATACAAAAATACAAATCATTCCTCTTTATAACATTAGTGTAGATATTTGAAAAGATAGATGTATCCCTCAGTGTCAGATTGCTTGTACGTCCGACTTCTACATTTGAGGTCGGTCGGTTCGATTCGCATATGTTTTTTCATATTATTAAAAGAGTTTGTTTGTTTGGTTTAATAATCTCGGGAACCACAGGATCGAGTTGAAAAATTCTTTTAGAGTTGGATAGCCTAGGCTAAAATGCAAAAGGCTATGTAGCCTATATAATTTCACGCTTTGACGATAAATGTTTTAAAAATGGAAAATATTGATGCAGATGAAGTGTCCAGATCAGCTAGTGAGATTATAAAACTGCACTAATGATCGATGAATGCACAAAACTTGAATTTTGAAATTTTCTAAGTATATGTTTTATTTTATCTTATACAGATGAGACTGCGATGATTCTGCCAGGTGGTTTGTCAGTCAGTCGACACTCGAATGACACTGTAGACATTCGCAAGAACCTGCGGCTTCGAAACCCTGACGATCCTGAGGCCAACTCACATAGAGAGTAAGTTTTACTATAGTTTTACATTCACAGTACGAAAGAAGGACCCCCTCTAACTCGATCTCGACAGTCAAAATTGATCACGGAGGTAACAAAAAACGGAAAATTCAAAACTATTTATTCACATAAGCTGCAAAGCAACACTTGTGAATACTTGTGATACATCATGACCGAGACCGTAGAAAAGTGATGGAGATAATACTATAATAAAAAAAAAATGACTGCCTCTGTGGCGCGGTGGAAGTGTGTTCGATTCCCGTACGGGACATCACTTTGTGTGATCCACAAATTGTTGTTCCGGGTCTGGGTGTACTTAGTGTCCGTGACTTGTATGTTTGTTAAGTCCCCCGCGACACAGGGCTTGCACCCTACTGCGGGATATGTAAAAAAAAAAAACCCAAGGCATCGGACTCGTAATAGTGAGGTCGCGTTTCGAATCCTACTCATTAAACTACCGACGTGAACCCACCCCTAACACAAGCAGCTTAGCTGGAAGGGTTAACAAGATTGCTAGTAATATAGAGCACAACACCGCATTGCTAATTATCTTAAAAAAAAAATGTGTGGCACTCGAGGACTGCCGCGGTAAAGCTATTGCATAGCATTTTTTATCAACTTATGCAATTATATACACATATATAGGTATACTAGCGGCCCGTCCCGGCTTCGCACGGGTGGACATGGGATCACTCATTTTTTTAGTAATTGCGACTATAATTAAAGATCTAAGCCATCCTATCTCTCAAGTTGGACCAAACTGCATATTGCGTGCAAATTTGAACGAAATCTGTTAAGCGGTTTAGGAGTCCATCGCGGACAAACATCGTGACAGGAGATTTATATATATTAGAAGATATATATATATATTTTTTTTTCATTACATTTCGGAGCAGCTCGTCTCTATCCGTGCGAGCTTCGTACAGTCGTACCATATACATATAGTACGTTAAGCGAACGCTCGGCCGAGCTACATGGTAGGCGGAGTGAGGGGTGTTAGGTTTTATTTTCGTTACGGAATTTCTTGATTCGGTCGCCGCGCTGAAAGCCCGCGATAAAAGCTATGCAATAGCTTAAAAACATAGGTAAAGCCGGAGAAAAGCACAAAGCAATAAAAACTCTCGACCACACAATCGACAATGTTTGTATGTTTATAAACTTGACATGGGGGTAAAGAAGGAGGGGTATATATTTATTTCTTCTTATACAGATCTACAAAATACCAAGAGTATAGAAGGTAACTCCTTCGAGCAACGCTGACATAGACATCATTCACTGGCATGAAATATCGGAAGGGGATGATGACTACAATGAAAATAAATTAATTTTCAGTAATCAGGCAATAGTAAATCATAACGAGATCTGAATAAATGTGTAGTTCAACAATTTAACGTGTGTAAGAATTTATAATCATCAAAACAAATATTAAAAGTAATGAGTTGACAATCCTGTTGTGACGTCACGCCTCAGTATTCCATATTCATAAAAAGATAAACAGTTTATAAAAAACATTAGCAATTTTAAAATAATGGCCGTGAGTTTTTGTTGCCAAGTTTTTTTCTCTGGCTTTACCTATTGCTATGCGAAATTGGCATTACAAGTTTATAAAAAACATTGGCAATTTTAAAGTAATGGCCGTGAGTTTTTGTTGCCAAGTTTTTTTCTCTGGCTTTACCTATTGCTATGCGAAATTGGCATTACAAGATTATAAAAAACATTGGCAATTTTAAAGTAATGGCCGTGAGTTTTTGTTGCCAAGTTTTTTTCTCTGGCTTTACTTTTAGCTATGCGAACTTGGCATTATATGTTACGTGTAGAATCAGGACTTATCACAAGAGCCGTTTTTGTTTCATAAGTGAATAAAGTAATTTTGATTTTGTACGTTGCCTAAGCGCTTGTTATAGAAGAAGGATTTCTTCTGTACTTTATTATTAAGTATCCAAAATACATTATAATATACATTTGTCCTACTATTAATTACTGTTAATGACAATGTTATTATATTTTAGTTTCCGTATATTGTATTAATAACATTGTTAACTACAAAGCGAATATAAAAGGCACACAGTAATATGTATTTCAATCAGTTCATAATTAATATAAATTTTAATGATAGCTATTCGTAACTATTATTGTTGAAATATATAAATAAATATATTATTTTATATACCGGGAATCAATCGCGTGAATAGTTAAAAGGTAAGGTAAAACGAGAAAGACCCATGATTGAAAAATGTAGCAACATTAGGGGAGGCTTTTCTGAAGCGCAAGATAATCTCCCTACCGGTGTCAAACAATTACTTTTAAGTCTATTTATTAATCAACGAAGTACTTAATTATATTAATACTCATAGCATATTCTATAGTATGTATGTATTTAGAAATATATAAGTATGTTTATCAGTTGTCTGGTTTCCATAGTACAAGCTCTGCTCGCGTGCAGTAAAGGATGAAAAATTTGAGCTCTAGTAATATAGCCCAGATAGGTGGTTTGGTTCCGGCATATGGAAGTCTCCGGTTCGATTCCTGGGTCTGGACTTAACATTTTTCTATCTTTAAAAAATGCTTTACGGCTTTGCATCGATCTTCCAAACACCCTGTATAAGTCAGTGTCTGTTGTTCTGGTGATTAGTGACCCTATGGTGTCTCAAACAAGAGGTGCGGAAATCATGTAACTTTACAACTGACAGGTTTCATAACCGCTTTCTTTATATGTTTACTGCACCTATTTTTGAATCTCTACATCATCGTAAGGTTGACTGGTAGAGAATGCTTTTACCATTAAGTCCGCCTTTGTACTAAAACTGTGCATAAAGTTTTTAAATAAATAAATAATATAAATGTAACACCCCTGCGTTTCTCTGAGAACACGTTAAAAGCCTGTCGTCTGCCTAACCTCTCCAGTCGTGTCGGATTCCCATCAGAGTATAAGAGTGAGAGAAGAGAGAGTATTGCACTTTCTTATATACTGTATAGTTAGCTAGTTAGTTTGCCTATGACTCGGTGGCAAACGAACAGATCGATATATCTGCGAGATTATGCAACACTTTTCATGTTACATTTCATGTAATTCTTACCTGTTCCAAACTGCATGGCAGTTTGTTGGCAGATGTCACTCCCGGTTTTATACAATTTATTACTTACAGGTAATATTAATATGAATCTACTTTAGTGCCCTAAAAAGCTTTATAGAAATTTGATTTATTTCAAAAAGACTATTAAAAAGTCACTCCCGGTTTTTTACAATTTATTACGAACAGGTAATATTAATAATAATCTACTTTAGTGCTCTAAAAAAGCTTTATACAAATTTGATATAGTACAAAATGACTTTTAAAAAGTCATTCCTAGTTTTGTATAATTTATTACTTACAGGTAATATAATAAAATAAATCTACTTTAGTACCTACTCTAAAAAAGCTTTAGGTATACAAATTTGATATAATACAAAATGACTATTAAAAATTACATTTTTATCCCAATATTGTTCAAAATGAGTGGCCATTTTCGAAAAATGTCATACCCCTTTCGTTTTTCTGAGAGCAGGTTTAGCCGTCAATCCTGCGTACAATCTCTCTCTGATCGCGTCGGATTTCTGTCCCATCAAGTAATGAGAGTGAGAGAATAGAGAGTGCACTTGTGTCTGCGCATACACTTATGCGCAATAATATCTCCTGCGCAGTTGCCTAGTCTCCGATGAGATCGGCCGCCGTAACCGATATCGATTAAGAGACCATTAATACGTACGCGGGAACAGAAATCAGTTGAAAGAAAACTATTATAAAACGATTTCCCGCTTCAAGTTCAACCTTTTACAAAGCTAACGGAGCAATAAAAAAGCCTATTCCCGAAATCAAATAAATATCGAACACGTGTCACAACGGAAATGACCTCCCTTCTGTTGGTCAAGAGCTAACTTCCTTTACCGAATTATTTCGAAGCCAAGCCAAATATTTTGCTCAATAAATAATGCCTAAAGGGGAATACGCACTGAGGACATTCGCGTTATGTAGGAAATGAAATTCGATGTAATGGTGTAGGTTACAATGACTGCGTGGACGGTGCAGTAGTCACTCAATTTCTTGCTTAAGTGTGCTTGGGCAAGCAGTCAAGTTTTTTTTGACTGCGCAAGAATGAGGAAAAAACATAACTGACAAATTTATCGAGGAAGGCTATAAGTTATATAACATCACGCTGTGACCAATAGTGGAGCAGCAATGAAAAATGTTGCAAAAACGGGGAAAAATTAAGCGGACGTAGTTGCGGGGGTCAACTCGGTCTATACTAATATTATAAAGCTGAAGAGTTTGTTTGAACGCGATAGCTCAGGAAATACTAGTCCGAATTGATAAATTATTTAACTGTTGGGTAGCCCATTTATCAAGGAAAGCTAAAGGCTATATAACACCTATCACGTTGGTCAAGCTATGACCAACAGGAGCGGAGCAACAATAAAAATTGGTTGCAAAAACGGGGAAAATCCACGCAGACTAAGTCACGCAGGTCAGATAGTAATATTATAAATCTGAAGAGTTTCTTTGTTTGAACACGATAATCCCAGAAACTACTAGTTCGAATTAAAACTATCTTTTACTATTGTGTAGCCCATTTATTGTAGAAGGCTATAGACTATATAACATCATACTATGACCAATAGGCGCGTAGCATCAATGAAAAATGTTGCAAAAACGGGGAAAATTGACGCAGACGAAGTTGCGCGGGTCAGCTAATAAATAATGCGACTAACGGTAACTTAAAACCCTTAAAAAGAGAGGTGTAATAAGAGTTAGGTCCCTAATTCTAACAAATTTTCAAGGTCACCTTTTGATTTAGGGATCTAATTCAGGGTAGTGTAGTAACCGTTTAGGAGATCTAATGGGCTCAAGCGCCCCCCATGATCTTTCGGTGCAACAAAGGTTCTATCTGGGTCCCCCTGAAACGGCAATCCTGGATCGAACACTGCACCCAGACACAAAATAATCACACAAAGATTTATCCAACCTACGACCTCTGGCTTAGCAGTCAGGATCACTAACTGTCTTATGAGTATTCTCCTTAAGAAATATTTATTTTTATCCATATCTCATTCTTATATTGTCTTGTACAGGTACTGCGCGCAATTCGAGGTCACCAAAGTTTCTAAAGCTTGCCACACGGATTCCGACTATAAGTCTTTGAGAGAAGGTATGTATTACTTTGTGTGTTTTATACAGGAAATTGAGTCTAAGAAAGCAATCTCGAATTTTCACAGATAAAGATGTGATACTATGTTCAGAGTGCAGTTTTTTTGATGTCACAAAAACGTTTATATACAGATGTTGTTGGAAAATATGACGCTCACATTGTACCTACATAAAATAATTTTGTTTTGATCTCGCAACAGTATAAAAGAAAGTGTTTTTAACTGCCTTAAAAAAAGGTGGTTCTCTGTCTGACCCATGTATATGTACGTATGTAAGTATGTATGTATGTTTACCATTTTCTCAAAAGCTAGTGATCCGATTTAGATAAGGTTTTCGCTATCCGACAGCATATTTTTCTGGGAAGGTTTTGGTGTTTATGACGTTGTTCTAGCTTATAAAACACCAAAGATATAGATAAAAACATGGGAGTGAATCACGAAATTTTTATTTAAGGTTTATTTGACTGCCTCTGTGGCGCGGTGGTAGCGTGTCTGACTGCTACGCAAGAGGTCGTGGGTTCGATTCCCACACGGGACAGCACTTTGTGTGATCCACAAATTGATGTTCCGGGTGTGGGCGTACTTTGCGTCCGTGACTAGTATGTTTGTTTGCGGGAGTTGTCATTCATTTTTCTTAAAAAAGTTGTTAAATTGAAGCCTCTGTGGGTGTTTGTCTCTGGCATCTTAGCGCACGAGTGATTTCCTAACCTAGGTTCTTAGATAGGTACCAACGTACACTTTATCAAAATCAGTTCCGCCGTATTGAAGACAACCAACTTGTCTCTCATGAAGTCATGAACTCATGATTGTAGCTGGGACTATGTCAGGGTTGTCAACAAATCATTTAGTGTTTATTACTGTTTTCAACTGTTCAAAACAGGAACGTGGGAGTTTCCTTATATAACCGCAAAAGCTACTAAGAATAACTAATTAAATAGACAATTCACTTTAAAGATCAAACACGAATATCTTGTATTATTTTAAGGGAATTACAAAATAACAGTTTAACGTTTAAACATCTATCAGATCCGTCGGGATTATTGTTCTGACAACCATTAAGTCGTATCTCAATCTTTCATCAAACACTCTTTAAAACCAGTAAATGAATTTAAGATAAACTTATTATCTGGGTAATTGACCCTTTAAAATCTGGCGTTCCTTTAATCTTTGAACCAAACGGGTATTTAGGGCTATATCCGTCTCTTTCCGGATATACAAAATTCATAACGATCATCGCTCAAAATATATTCATTGATGTTGTTCTTGTAACTGAAATAGGGTTGACACTACTTGATAACTTTGTGCAAACATTATCTCGAAATTTGAAATGTCAAATAATTCTATTTTAGGAATCTATTTATTTTTAATTTTAAAACCGCTATATACAATTTGAGCTAACTACATGAATTCTCTTTTGACAAATTGCTGTAATTTTGAATGATTAATGATGGCTCTGTCGGATAATCTTTTACAAAACAGCCTATATCTACTGCAACCTATATGTTATTCATAAGAGTCCCGGTCATGGGGTGAGAAAGTTCTTAGACTGATTATAATTCATCATATAAACATTTATGATATCCCATTGCTGGGCACGAGTCTCCCCGGTAGAACCTACTTATTATGCTTGGCGAGCGGGTTGGCGATCGCAGTAAGGCTTTAAATTACGCAAAGGTAGCTGCTGTACGTCTTCTGGAGTGAAATTTCTAAATCGCCTTAACCTACCTTGTACTTACTATGCATAAGCTTATCTTAAAGTTTCACAGATTAGGGTCATAAAATCGTTTGCAATGCATAATTTCCATAGGTTTACAAAATTGTACAACCCTACGCTAAAAAGAACTATTTTATTCCAACGAACTTTTTTGTAGAGCAATCTTAGTTACACTTGCTTTCTGCAACGTTCTATACTCCATAATTCTAATTAATTATGAGACTTTTCCGACTTCTAATCCATTTCCATTGCTTCAGGTAATACGGTTTGCGTTCTTTGCGAGACGGCTGCTCTCCGGCGCGACTTAAAGTGGCGTTGCAGTGGCCACGGAGTTGCCGGCCACGCGACACGATTCTACGCCTTAGTTGCTCCCCACTGCCATGGAAAATGGGTGAAGGCACCACAAAATCCGGATAAAAGAAGCGACTGCTGTGCTAACCCCGATTTTATATTTGTTTAAGATATTGTAATAAAATTAAAGCATGGAAGCGACTGTGGACTTGTTTAAGTTTGATTCAATAAAGTCGTTGATAGTTTTCTCGTACTATCTTGCTAAATGCGAAATGCTCTTTTCTATAAAAGTAGATATGAGCTAAGCGGTGTTTATTCAATGAAAATGAGAGCCATTAAGAGACATAAGCAAAGGCAGTGTAATTTTCTTTTCACATAGAAGTAATTTTACATTCTCTTTCGTTATTCAGACTCCGTTCAGCTCATCTATGTTTCAGCGTCGTAGAGCTTTATATTGCAAGCTCCACAGATATTTACCGGCAATCGTACGGCATTCCTGTTTAAATAATGCCGTTTCGTACAACAAAAATGTGAACACTTGCTCACTGCAGTTGACGCCACGTATTTGGTTCATTCCAATATTACGCTCGCTCATAGACGTCACGTTCTGACAGTTTGCAGTTTTGACAGCCCTATGAAATGACATTATTTTTGCAATAGTGCTGCAAGTTCATTAGATTTCATTTGGGGACAAAAAAAGGATGTGTCGAGATCGAATAAGGAAGGGATTATTCGATTTAAAGTAGTTCGTTTCCGTTTTTCGTTTTTTGGGATTTAATACTAATATTTTTATAATTAAAAAATATTGTAACTGATGCATTTATCCATAGTCTGATCAAATTGTGTACTTATTGCAATTTTCTATAAAAATAAGCTAAACTGCGTTACTTGAGTTAGTTATCTGTGAATGTTTTTTTTATTATATTAACGTTAATATGCATGGAAGTTTTCTAATACATTTAGTTGACCAAGATAGTTAAAAATTAAGCAAAAATAATAGACAACTTGGTTCCAAATACTGGCTATTTCTAAAATAGGACTTATGTAGCCAATATTATGATAATTGCCTTAACCAAATCACAAAAAAAACACAAATTTGATTCGTTTTTAGATTGTAATTAACTATTGCAATGTTCACTGACCTCTATTATTGTACCTACTGTACTCTGGACAGGCTACCGCTGACAACAACCAAACTTGATTTTGACAGTAGACATTTAATTTTGACAGTCATTGTCAAAATTAAATGGAAGTCTATACTTGTGTAACAAGGATGACAACGTTTTGTGAACTCACTTCGAACGCACAGGACGGTAATTCGATTCGATATTTGAAATTGCTGTCACATTCTACGGGGTTGCCAGTCCTGTGTACCTACTAGTAGTAGAGGTTAGTAGCAATTTTACTACTGGCATTACCTTTAATCAAAATGAACAAACCACAAAATGAAAAATATCTTTAGGTACTTACATTTTAATTTAGTTTCTACTTAAGAAAAAGTTTTAGGCATTAAATAATTTTGTATTTACCTTACCTGTAACGTTAGAAATAATTTTGATAATACCTAACTATAATTAGTATGTGGAGACATATCTTAAACGATTTATGTAAATAATAATGTTAAATAAACTCATTATGAAATTTATGTTATTTTATTATTAAAATAGCTGTTGCCCGTGTTAGAACACCCGCGTTTTCGTTTGCGTGGAAAAAAAGGTATCCTACGGGAACCGTAAATTCTTCAAGTTCCTGTTTTCATTCATATCATACACAAACATCCTCGATGGTTCAGTGGGAGCTATACGAGGTACGTAAGAGTGGGTTTAAGTACCACACGGGACACCGTGTAAGTCACAAGTTTGAATCTGGGTGACTTTGTGTCCTTGCTTGGTGGTTGTGTGTGTGTGTGGGTGATATGTTTGTTTGTAAAGTCCTCCGTGACACAGGGCTTATACTCAAAAGCGGGACTTATCTTTTAATTAAGTCTATTCCTTGACGCTTTGACTGAATACTTATAACTGAATTTTGTCTTCAATTATTTAGAAGGATGTTATGGTAAGTAAAATAATGTTTTAAAGAGTCATGCTCTTCGTAGGGTAAGATTAAAGTCTAATACGAATAAGGTCGCAAAATAATGATCATTATTTGCTTGAAACATGGGAAACAAATTAAACAATTAGTAGTAAGTACAGCATGTCTTGTAAGTAAGCAAACACATAATAGATATCACTAATTTAAGGCTAATAACAAGTGACAAGATACAAAAAAAAATAACAACAAGGGCAAAATAAAATAAAAACCCATTATTAAAAAAAACAAGTAAATTGCTATGAACTAATTAAATTATGCATAAATCATTCACAATCGTTTTTTATATAATATATACAATAATAGGCCTATACATGTTATTAAAATGTCTATTAATATTAAATTATATAATTTGAAACATATTGTGTCAAGATGGTAGAAACTTTCAACCATTTTGATTTACAATATATTCGAAATTATATAATTTAATTTATGTCCTGCAAAGATAAATAAACTTTCAACTTGAAAGTTTATTTATCTTTCTGGGACATAAATTTGGCCGGTGTATATAAACATTTATTTACTAACCCTTGTTTAAGTTTACGTTCAAATACTTGGGGTAGATCTCGAATACTTTTTGGAATTTTATTGTAGACTTGTATACTCATTTAACTACTATTTCGTATGTGGATAGCGGTTGATACCTGGGGCTATTATTTGGTGTGGTCTCGTATGGAATACTTTTTTTTGTCACTTAAGTACTGTTTGAAATTATTTGCCATGCTTCTTGACCAAACGCCAAATTTAAAAATATATATTGAAGTAAGTGTAAATAACTTTAGTCTTTTAAATAGAGGCCTACATATGTAAGTGTAACGGAGCTGCACCGAAAATAGCCCTAACACATTTTTTTTGTGTTATGAAATTGATGTCTGTAGAGTTTACCAATAGTAAAACTTAATACCCTACGTAACTCTTCACTTGCCAGTTTTTATATTTTTAGTGCATATACGAATCAGTTAATTCTGATACAAACTTGTTTTATTAGGGTTTTTCAATTGCAGTGTTTATCGAGCGTCATACCCAAGAATATTGCTTCGTTCACTGCTACGATTTCTTGACCACGATGTGGAATTTTCAGTTCATTGATTTTTTTGTTTGTTGAGGCTATTTCTGTCTGGCCATTTCGCTTTCAATTGTATCATTTAAAATACTAATCAAAGTTGGGTAATTTTGAGCTACAAACACAGAAATATCTTCTTGTGACTGTTGTTCTGACTTTAGGGATATCATTAATGTATATAAGAAAGTGTAATGGGCCCAAAACGCTGTCTTGGGGTACTCCAAACTTATTTCTTTATAAGTTGACCCATATAACGATAATATTGATTGCTGGTCACAATAACGACTAATTTCGACACACTGTAGTAACTTTTCATTCATTGTAAAGCATTGCCTCTTATACCATTTAGTTCGCATTTATGTAGCAATATTTTGTGGTCCACAAAATCGAACGCATTGGACATATCAAATAGTAGTGCTGAGACATGAAAGACTTACAGAAATCTTCCACTGAAATCAGAAGGTATTGTTTGAATACCTTTGCAACATATAGTATGCTTGCTTAAGACTAGGTACTGAGTTTTCAGAATTCAAACAATATTTGTTAAAAATGAACGAAATGCCAATAATTTTATACAAAAAGGCCCTTTAAAATCCTTTTTGTAAGTGAGTAAACTTAAAGTCTTGTCGTAATGTGTCTCACCCGTGCCACCACTAGCTCATTAATTATGTATGCATGTATAGTCACGTCCGCAGATCTAATAGGGTGCACTGAACCGCATAAGTGTCTACGTGAAATAAAATAATGTATTGTCAGCATCGGCCTCACAATTAAACAGTCTTTATACCACTCTTAAAATATTCTAGAACTACATGTATGTAGTAAACATTGTAGGTAGAAGCCAATGACCGCCAAAAGTCTTCTTTTATAGTTTTGACTGTATTACAGAGAGATATTGTGTTATTTTGTGTATAAAGTTGTGATGAAGTAGAAATGCCTCAAAAATATATGAATTTAGCATCTGAATGGAGTCCACACAGTTGAATATCAATTGAAGTCAGAATATTTGGCCTTGATTTACATTATAGCTCCATTTAACTCTTTTTTATTTTACCGAACTAACATCTGGTCCAAATAGGAAGGCCAGAGAGATGTAATAATAATACTATTATATTATTTAATCATGTAGTAACTACAATATACAATATTGTAGTTACTACATGATTAAAATGTCAATAATAGATTTCATGGATAGATTTCATGTCAAATATTTTTACTTCAAATATTCATGATAAAACTCATTCTCGTTTATATTCTCTCACAAATACAGTGAAAATACATTATACAACCTTGTCCCAATTTAGTTGTGAACATGAAAACAGGATTTTTAATTTCAGTATTTAATTATTTAGCTTTAGCCCTGTGAAGTTCTAAATATACAGTAAGTGTCTACTTACCTGTTATTTCTCAGTTAAATTGTCGTACTACATTAATTTATTCAAATGGGACACTTCTTAAGCTTAAATCGTAGACAAAAACCTTCTCTAAAGTCCAAGTACACTTAAATTTACAGCTAAAACCTTGAAAGCTGCGAAACTGTAACATTACCCCAATGACTAGACACGCGAAAATCTTAAAGCGATTTCTTTTACGATCTTTCTATCTGACATTTTATACTAAAAATCAAGTCAAAAGTGGAATTTTCTCTTGACTCTTATCAGGTAGGTATAAATGGAAGGTGTACCAATATACATGCAAATTTGACTGAGACAGGAACAATTGTATTTGGGGCGGAAGATACCGCTACGACTCGGGGATGCGACGCCTATTGAGTTTTGTAACGAATAAGAGGAACTGCAGTACTATTGGTTGTCTGATAATAGTGTGTTTTTGGATGTTGGAGATTTTTTGTTTTGTTTTATCCTATTTACAACTGGACTGCTTAACCGGAGGTCGTGGGTTCGATCCCCACCCAGAATTAAGCTTTGTAATGAGCACGATGGTTTATTCTGTGTCTGGGTGTAATTTATCTAAATTTCTAAAGATTCGGCGTGACGAATAAAGGCCACTCTTTTCTTTCTTTTGATATCAGAATTAATATTTTATATTTAATAATTCGTTACAAGTATAATATTAGTATAGATTCGTAAGATTACGACACGACTGCACATCACTAGTTGTCTGTGTGATTGCCAAAAAAAATATTGTAAACGACACCCCAGTGGGTGGCTCAGTGGTGTCGTGACAATATACGATTTAATTGCGCAACTATGTTTTTTTTTCAACAACGTATCATATCAACATATAACAGTAAAGTATGGTTCAATTGCGGCATAGTTCATTTTAAAAAACTAACGCTTTAAAAAAACTTTAACGCTAAGATGCAGGTCCTCCGTCATCGGAAATTTACAATTGGGTACTACTACATTATAAGTAAATTATTTTATACTAATCAGGTAATAGTAAATCTTAAAATCCTTTCTAATTTAACATGTTTTTAAATTTAAAAGCATGAAAACGAATACTAAAAGTAATGATTTGACGATAGGAACTTATGAGGTCATAGGTTGTTATTCCATACACATTTCTATAGAGCTTGTCGTTTTGGTAGGTATTTCATAAAAAGAGACTGATTTGACTTGACGGTCAACATCCCTACTATCATCATAGAGTGGGATTTGAATTCATCATACATTTCCTATACATTTTTCACTCTCAAAAACAGTATAACAATTATTATCAAGTTCCGTATCCTGTAAGGTAAATGTCCCCATTGTCGTCTAGCTAACCAAAATAAACGAATAAACTCGGCGTACCCTACCCATATTACGCATTGTGTGTCTTATTATCCGCCTAATTAGGTAATAGATATCTACTTCACCTAATTATGTGGTCAGATTAGATTTCATCCAAACATCCGTTAAACCAAAAACATTATTAGATTAAGCCAAAATGAAAGGAGAAAAGTCAGTAAACAAAAACGTACTATCTTGTTTCTTTTGTGATGTAATTATAAAAACGATTTTCCTTTTACTTGTGCCATCTTGTATTATTATATATATGAAAATGAACCGATTTAAATGGGGGAGGGGGACAGTTTTAGTCCCGGGAAGGGACATAAGACAGATTTAATCAACAACGTGGGCGGACCTGCGGGCAAAAGCTATGCCGAAAGTAATGATTCCAGGTCAGCGGCGGCAGCCTAATGGCTAAGGCATCGGTCTCGCAATCGTGAGGTCGCGGCTTCGAATCCTACCCAATATACTACTGACGTGAACCCACTCTTAACACAAGCCTTTGAGCTTAGCTGGAAGGGTTAACCAGATTGCCAGTAATGTGGGATTCAATCCCACATTGCTATTATCTTTAAAAAAAAAGGAGAATATCATAGGTTTTGTTTTAATAGCATTGCGTCAAAATTTGTAGTATATATGGCTATTAACAGCCGTATCTTTATTTAATTGCAGTGATTTAGTCATTAAATTCACACACACAGCTTCAAGACTATGCAAACTTTATACCTACCTATATACCTAGAGTACTTGGACAATAATTTAAATTTGACAGACAGACGGACAACGTTATTCCACAAAGTTTTCATTTAGCTATTGAAGCACGGAAACCTAGAGCCACGACTACTTTTCATACTCCTGAAAGTTCACAATCCGCTAAGCCGTTTATTCTAAAGAAATAGACACACAAATACTGTGAAACATACATTCTCTTTAAAACATTACACTCAGTACTGGGGCACGTCACATAAGAACATCTAATAGAACTTAGAATTGATAACGCTGTTCCTGTATAAGCCAAATGCGCAATGCAATAAGCAAAGAAAAATCGTTGGTGATTTGTAAACAACTCGTAGTAAGGCGATTGTTTACAGCGAAGAGAACAATGACTGGTATGTTTACCTCCTTGTAAGGAATACTAAGTGGCACTTTGTTTACGCTATGAACGGCGAGCAGACGCTGAGGTGGACTTCAAAGGTGCATTTACCTTTCAGTCAATGAAGGAGTTATGCCGAAGTTTTCTCATTTGAAAGATATACGATACTAGCTTTTCTCCGCGGCTTCGACTGCGTTATTAGTTTTTTATAGTCAATATGCTCTTTTGTATAAACTACATATTTGAAAAGTTTCATTAAAATTCGTCAAGTAATTTTTGAGTGAAACACATCAAACATCCACCCATTCCTCCATCTTCACAAACTGTTGGATTTATAATTTTAGTAAGATGTATAGATGTTTCTTTCCCCGAAGCGAAACTCTGAACTCTTTGATTAAAAGTATGAATTTAAAAAATCTGTTTGTACTAGGATATATCACAATATCAAATTAAAGGTACATATAGTATGAAAATAATAAAGGCATGTCTATATATTACGTCGACAACTTTAGACTCCTGAATCATAATTGTTGAAAGTGTCGGCCTGTACTATTCATCAACATGATTTAGGAATATGTTTTGCCTTTTAATACATTATATTTTGCGTAGGTCCTGACAAAAACCTCTACACCATACAGGTATTTTATTTTTCATTGAATGAGATATATTCCTACATTTGGAATATTCTTTAACAAAATAAATCGACCAATATGTCGTTCATCCCAATCCTGATTAATATTAAGTAGGTATTCAGTAAAAATAGTAAAAATAGAAAAAGAAAAGTTTTCTGATCGTCTTTCAGTTCAAACTTTTATCACTAGTCACTGGAAAATCTTAGGATCTACTTCAAAGACACGCTAAGTGTCAAATACAATTGATAAAAGACATAAATGAGAGTTATAGTATTTTTTTTTTATTCATTTATTCAATTTCTTGCACACAAAATTTGTACAAAGGCGGACTTAATGCCTTAGGCATTATCTACCAGTCAACTTTAGGGTGATGCAGAGAACTGTTTAAGGTGGGTGTTTAATCGATTTTTGTAGTAAGTTAGAGTTAAGCAAATACTCGGTGGCCGATACCGCGGCACGTTCATTTTGCTCGCTCGCCTCGTTGGCCGAATTGGTTCAGTACACTTGCTAGCAGCTGGCGCGATTAAGAAGTTTGTAAGTGCTTTTTGTTTTATTCCTGAAACTAAAATTTAACAACCGTCACCGCATTTACTAAATTGTAATGATAAAAACTAGGGAAAAAACACATTTTCAACGAATCTCGATAAATGTGGTTTGAGAACTTTATTTTCTCATAAGAATTAACAATAATTCACTTACTGATAAACAATATTCACTAAATTAGCGAAGGAGAGTGTACATTAACATAATTAATTAATACTAACTTAAAAGTAAACAATACAAAACTAAATATGACAGTTAATAACTTAATGCCTCAAATTGGGTATAATGCAATGCGATTTTATCGAACTTTGTCAACAGTGCACGGATGTTGTAACTAACTAAAGTAAATACGAAGATTAACATAAATGTTGATAAACTTTCGCGATTTGTACACATTATAAAATTATATATACTACGGGTTTTTACCGCGTGAATAATTTAAGGTAAAATACCTTGTTTATTGCCAGACGTTTCGACCGTATAAACTACACTTGTTTGATTTTTATCACTCTCATCGACAGTTCCGTAATAGTGAGTGATAAAAATTAAGCGAGTGTATTTTCCAAAACCCGCGCGACTAGTCTACCCGCGACCACGGCCGTTGCAATACGATCGAAACGTCGGGCAATAAACAAAGTACTTTACCTTAAGTTTTGCTAGTAAAACTAATGATTTAAAAAAAATAGATACTATGGGCTTTAAAAAAAAAATTAAAAATAATTTAACAAATTATACAACATGTAACGGAAAGGTGCGGTCAAATATAAGAACCCATAAATTTGACCACCCCTCTGTAAGCCCATGAAGTGCTGATACCAAAATTTTGTCACTTTGAAGTGAAGATAACATATTATAATATAAATTATACGTTACATGTGGCCTTACCCCAAAGTGTGATTATGTTAAATCATTATTAATGTTAGCGAGCACATGGCGATGGCGCGGTGATGTATTACTATAAATTAGTTATAATTTAACATTACAAGCCGCAAACATACAAGCTAACATTCTAATTTATGTAATAATATTGATTCTAATTATATTTTGCTTGTAACTATCGAAATCCAATTAGGTGAACGTTGTAACATAAGCGAAGTGTAATTAGTAATTTTTGATATAAAAAAGACCCTTTTCCCACGTTGCGGACGCAATGTGTATGGTGATGTATGGTAGCTTTAACATGTTCCGGCGAGCGTTTGTTCCGGTCGCTACATTCGCCACCGGAAGGCTCCGGAACGGATTAAAACCGGAATGTGTAAAAAGTACCGAACCGGTTTCAATATCGTACTCAGCCAAGTGTATGGCAATGTATGGTAGCTTTCACATGGCGTGCATCCATTCCGGTCGTGACAATGGCCGCCGGTACGCGCCAGAGCGTATCAAAACCGGAACGTGTGAAAATAACCGAACCGGTTTCAATCCGGCGCCGGCTATCTGGTGCCGGATTAAAACTGAGTATCCGGCGTGAAGTGTTCCCTTTATCTCCGAAAAGTTATTAATTAAGCCTAAGATTTTATTGTTTCGAGATATTTTACTTCGATATTATGTACTGCATTGATACCTACCGTATTTGGCAGTAGCGTAGCTACCGCCTCATCAACCGTATGAATGACACGGGGCCCCCAGGCTATAGGGACCCCGAACGCAATTGCACCCCCTTGACGTCTGCGAATCACATCGAAGAAGTCAAATAACAATTTGTGCAAGAGAGCCACATTAGTCCATTGTACATGGCACCAGGTAAGTTCGTAAGTAAGGTAAGTTTAAGGTTCATTTCCATGCATCGCGGCCGATCGCGAGCCGCGCGCGGCTTACGACAAGCGGCTGACGCTCGCGGCCGATGCGACAATATTCTGAGTGTGCGCGCAGCCTACGACAGTCGTCGGCCGCGCGCGTCTGTCGCTTACCACGGAAACGGCACCATACATTCTCATACTCTGACTATTGTCGCATCGGCCGCGCGCGTCAGACGCTTGTCGTAAGCCGCGCGCGATTCGCGATCGGCCGCGATGCACGGAAATGAACCTTTACGGCCAACTGCGCGTCTGATATCGACTTGCACTTCTGTGCACTTCCAATTAACAGAGTAAATTAAAGTCAGATAACCTAACGTGAATAAAATATGTAGCATTCATATATTATGAGACAAGTTCTACTTCCCTAGTGGCTAACCACACTGCTGTGTATATCGCTTCTATCTTTTATTTTCTGTGCAACTTTACCGCAAATAAGATGTAGTGCATTCTGCGGTTGTAAACTTGCTATATTAACTTTGTACAGTGTTAGTTTGTTTAGGTGCTGTTGATCAGTGTCGTAGGTAAGTTTTACAAAATACAAAATGTATTTATTTGCAAAAATACGTGTAAGGAAGATGCAGATGTGTAATAATTATTATTGGATCAAAATGTTTTACCGATATCGGTGTACAAAATTCAGATAACAATATAACATTAAAATGCATTATTAATAAAAACACAATGATTATATTACGAATCAATAAATATAAAAAAACAAAACACAATTATAAATTATTAGCTCATTATTTTAAAATAAAACTAACAATGTTTTTAATTTACACTAATACTACTGGCGAGAGTTTGTATAGGGCGTATGCAGAACTACTACTTAATCTTTTTACTTAAGCTATCTACAAAAGGTTTAATACTAATTTCGGACGTCTTGTGCTTATCCAAAAATTAATTAAAAATAGTCAACGTACACTCAAGAAATTTATAAAAACGAAAATCCATGAATTTCGATTTTGAAAAAGAGAGTCTGCTTACAGTTTCGGAGTAGATATAATCTTTATAGAATAGGTTAATGTCAAATGGACTTTCTAATAGTTGATCAAAATGCATTATATTAGTTTTATTTAAATTAAAAAAAATAATTTACAATTATTATTATCTTTATCAAGCCATATAATTATTATATTTAATGATTTATTAATGTCAAATTCATTAGTGTCAATATTATTACATGTTACGGTAACCGTGCTATGATCAGCAAATAACGACAAAGGTTGTTGTGTAAACTATAAACAACAGCGAACGAAAGTTCCACTTCCCTGTACTAAACTCTATACTGAATGTAACGCTCGATTAAACTAGCTTTCTAATTAAAGAAACCACATCCAAATTATTCAATTCATTTGGGTGCTGCGATACCACAAACAAACCCACAGTTCACAAATATACACGTTAAATACCCCAGTCCTTTTCGCCAGGAGTTAAAAACAAGAAATTAAATCGCATGTACCAGTAATGTCGGCTCAATTTTAATTATGTAGGGACGGGTGTAGTAATTTCAGTTTCGTCCCAGGACTCGGTCAAAGGCGGTCGGCTAGGAATTTAGAGTTACAAATAGCTGAAGGAATTGCTGTTATATTACTGTTAACATAGACGTTCTAATCCCTACACGATTTTATGAGAGATCGGAGTGTTGCATTTGAAATACCCTCTCTTGTGTTACATGTACCTAATGTTGCGTAAGGAATTCTTGTGCAAAATTTTAAACTCGAAACTCTAAATTACATAATAGTTACTCTAGAATAGGTTTTGTAGTAGCTATTGTATATATTGGAAAATCCCTTTGGAGAGTTTAACGTGACTTTTCTGTGTTTAGCTTACAAACTCGAAAATGGCACGAATATGAAACGGTATTGAAACAAACTCGAAGACTGTTACAAACTCACAGATTGGCACAAACTAGTAGACGGGTATAAAATCGTAGGTAGTCGTGAACAATCCAAAACATTGATATAAATACTGTTTTTCACAAACTCTAGTCATCAAAACGTAGACTCAAACTGGAAGACCGACACAAACTTATTGGCATAAATATTTTTTCTTTTTTAAAGCCACGACGGGTTTAAAAAAGAATCATATAAAATTTTAAATCCGTCGGGGTTACATTTACTGACCTGTCACATTTCTGTTACTCGGGGGGTTTTAAATTTTATTTGATTATTTTTTACACCTGTCGGGTTTTTTTTTAATTTAAACTTTTTAGAGATTTTTTACAAAATGTACAAGCTTAACTTACTCATGGTGAGAGTAAACATTTTATTGTAACATAACTAATATATAATATATTCCGTTTTGTTAATAAAAAGATAGGTAAGCTGTGACCCTTTTTTTTAGAAACAACCTCGTGTACTGTAGCCCTCTGGCGGTTTGTAAAGTTGAAACTTAACAAGAAGCTCAGGAATAAGACTTATACAGAAAAAAAACCGTTTCTAAATCATCCTAGCCATCCCCGAGTGAAAAAAAATAACGGTTTTAGAGAAACATGAGCACTGTAGCGCCCCCTGGCGGTCTAGAACATTAAAACTTGACTTGAAATGAGACTAATACAGAGCAAAACTTAGATTGTTAGGTAAAAACTATATGTGCTGCTTAAGTCCAACGACTTAGGCAGCACATATAGTTTTTACCTTTGGTGTAAGTAGATGCTCCTACTATGTTGTACCCACTAAGGCTGATTTTATTTTATCTCATGTTCCAACTTTTTAATAATATAATTTTGTCCTTCAGCATGGTGTATAGTATATAAGTGGCCGAACGATACCCCTAACCTAACAATAAACCTAAATATCGTATACACTCAACTGACTCTAGAGGAACTTCTTGAACATTAATATATATGGGTAATCTCCTATGACCTCTACTGAATAAACAATATTTAGTTTTTTTGGCTTGACAGCTGTAAACCTAGATTTTCGATTAAGAAAATGAATGTATCGACCGATTTCTGAATGTTATAGACGCTATCTTTAACTCGCTTATAATAAAATCGTCGGCATATTGACTTATGTAAACTGTATTTCAGTAGTAACAATAATAAATAACAGTGGCGATAACGGAACACCCTGTGCAATGCCTTTGTATGTCCATCGTATGAATGGCCTATAATTTAATTCGTCGCTATGTATAATTAAGTGTCTTTCTCTTAGAAATGGCCATATATAAGAGCACATTTTGGTCCCAATGTTTAAGTTATTCAAAGTGTAAATGAGTTGATATATTAATACATTATTGTAACCAAAAAGACCGCTACAGTGGATATATTTTGTGTAAAACCAATTTGTATGTGTGTGATCAAGCTAGTTAAATTGTCTAAACAAGAGTGTGATCTTCGAAAGCCAGTAGTATATGGAGAAAGTAATCGTTTATTTTCAACAAACCATTCTAACCGTTTTACTAACATGCTATGAAAGACTTTTTACATAAGCAAGACATCAGTGCAATCGGACGTAGCTTCACATTACAATTATTGTTATTGTTAGCTGGGATAATTTGAATATCCCGCCATTGAGTAAGAATACATGAATTTGTGTATACCAAGTAAAATATTTTAAGGAGGGTTTTTTTGCCAACGTCCGGGAGATTTGATATCATGGAGTAAGTAATATTGTCTAGCCCTGGTGCCGTATCATAGTAAATATAATATTTAGGAGAGAATCGGGATTGCTAATTACTGGATCTGGACATTGCACAAAATCTGGTGTTAATGATGTTAAAATCTCTTTTTTACTTTCATCTGATGAATAATTTCTTGCTTGTCTAACACCGTTCATCCATCGCATTTGTCTCCACATGTCTGATAATGAAGTAGACTCGTGTATATTGCTGCAAAAAACACGCCAACATTTTGATTTAGCTTGTCAAAAACGGCGTTGAGCTTCAGAAATTTTTATATTTAATAAATTTAAGTTTTGTGGGGTGGGATATCGCCTAAAATATTTTAAAGCTAGTCGTCGCTCGGCTGTAATTTTAGATAGGTCTTGATTCCAATATATCTTAGGTATACATTTTCTACATGGATTTGTACATAGTTTTTTGAGTGGGATACATTTGTTAACAGCTATATTAATTTGTGACGTAAAAAAATCGTTCAAAAATTGAACACTTTCTAATTCTTGAAGTTCTGAAAACGAAGTTAAAATAGTTTTCCTATCATATCGACCAATTAGCTTCCTTGTGATTGCGATTAGAAATAACACTCCTAACATCCTGATACCCCCCACCTCATGTTTATAAACATTCAAACATTGTATTGTAACAATTTGAAACGAGTGACCGCGAGTTTTTATTACAATCTTCTTTTCTCCGGCTGTACCTATTGTTTGTGAACTTGGCATTAGATGTACATAAAGAATCCTGACAAGTGTTGTTTTGCATCCTAAGCGAATAAAGAATTTTGTTATTTTTTTTTTTAAATTGCTTTCTAATCGGCCCAGCTGTTTGCGAGAAAACAGATACACACAAACATATCGTAACCCAAACGCATATACCGTCTCCGTGGCCGTCGCGAGTAAAAATGAAATGGGTTATTATTTCCAACTAAAAGTCTGTAACTACATCATTAATAAGCACACGTACACAAAGTATAAAGAAGAAAATAAACCGGTTAATATATTTATGTTAATATAAAAAAAGTTTTTATTTTGTTTAAATTATACTTTCTAGTGAAACAATCTGTGGAAATTTCCCTAGGGTAAATGTTGGTAGGTAATGTTTTAATTTTAGTAATATAGCGTTATTTTACGTCAACTTTATAAAATCAAATCTTTGCATAACTTTTATTAGTGGAATGTCAAGGTATAATAAATTTAATATGTATTTCTGGCGTTTCGTAGGTTAGGTATATAGTTCGGGATATGACAACAATTTTCGAATTCATATTTAGCACATAAATGCAGGCAAAAGCGTAAATAAAATTGAAATGTATAAACGCATCTATTATGAAATGGTGCACTGAAAGACGCTGCGCGGGTGAAGGCGTGCCGTCTTGGTTTTCCTCGTCCAACCTTTCATCTCGATAGTCATGTCAAACTGTCACAGGCTAGGTAAAATGGGAAGTTTAATGTGAATTCATGGTTTAATTTTCACAAATACTTGCCGTAAGGCCTTCAAAGAAAAAGGTGAGCGTAGATTTCAGCAACATTAAGTGTCTTTGAGCGCGGCGGCACTATAACAGAATATTTTGATGGGCTGGCTGCCTTCAAACATTTGCCTTAACATTGCAATAGCACAGAGTAAATAAAAAGACGGCACAGTCGTTATTTTATGAAATACAAAAAACTAATTTGGCCAGCACGGCATTTTTTTAAAAGATATCTCCTGCAGTAGGGTACATGTCCTATGTCGCAGGAGAGTGTGACAAAGTACATCTAGACTTGGAACAACAATTTGTGGATAACAAAAAATGGTGTCTGTTCTGTGTGGGTATTGAACCCATAGTACGAGATCCGGTCTAAGATACTCTACGAGGTAAGGTCTGGGGAATCTCTGTTAGAATAAAAATAACATATGTGTTATTTGATCCTAACAAAGATTATATTTAGATATTGTCTAGATTGATAAATCCCAAAAGGATGCCTATCTAAATCCCGTGTAAAGTAACTACTTCCTGTTGATCTAGAATAATAATCTTTTCCAAAAAGCAATGACATAAAGCACAAATAAAGGAAAAAAACTCAAAACCATAATATTATTGTTAAATTACAAGATACCCTCGGTGAGCCAGCCCGAATTGTGTTTAACCGATTTTTTTATTTTATAATTATTTTATTTTACTAATACTGTTGAATAAGGAATAAAATAACGATGATGTCCCTGAAGTACCTAAACTATTCTACCATCAGTTTTTAAACTGAACTTTGTTTTTGAGTTGCAAAAATAATTAGGTATAAGTATTCATTATAAAATTATATATACTACGGGTCTTAATCGCGTGAATAATTTAAGGTAAAATACCACAAGGTACCTATTGCAAGGGTCGTGGTAGACTGTAGTGTGTAGTCTACCCGTAATTACGGCCGTTGCTATGCGGTCGAAACGTTGGGCAATAATTGTTTATTGCCCGACGTTTTGACAGTACTGGAACGGCAATAACAACACAATACGGTCGAAACGTCCGGCAATAAACAAGGTATTTTACCTTATAATATATATATATATATATAATTTTATAATGTGTACAAATCGCGAAAGTTTATTAACATTAATTTAGGTATTATTTTATAGAAGTTTCACAAGAACGTAAACTTAGGACATCTAATCATAATCTTAGGACTAAACTTTGTCTTATATTTGAGAGAATGTAGCTTATTGTATAAAAAAGTAATAAATCACAGTAACCGAAGTTGGAAGACAAACCTGGGCGTTGAGGATTGTTACTTGTGTCACCGTAACTATAATTTACGATACAGTATTGAGACGACATGAAGCTTCGAAGGTTAAACGAGAATATTTCTAATATTTGATTGTAAAATTGATCGAAATATGTAGAGGTATAATCGGTAAAAATCTAAAAGACTATGTTTAAGAAATCTTCCCACCACTCACTATACCTACATGCAAAATAGTTATTTTGCGGCTAATACTTATCTACTACACTAGCTGCTCCCCCCCCCCCCAACTTAGTCTGCATACATTTTCCCAGTTTTTGCAACATTTTTCATTGCTGCTCCGTTCCTATTGGTCGTAGCATGATGTTATATAGCCTATAGTCTTCCTCGATAAATGTGCTAATATGGGTAAAAGATATTTTCAATTCCGACCTGTAGTTCATGAGATTATCGCGTTCAAACAGCAAATATTAGTATAGTTATGTTTTAACACACCGCCTGTTAAGGGTAGCGATACGCGAAACAGAGTTCAGCTCTATCATAAATTGTGCAGAGAACCTAAATATTAGGACACAAAAAAGTAAATATTCTTTTAGTAGGTAGATTAAATAAAGAAATTAAAAGATATGCTCAATGTCATAATATTAATTTTATAAAAACGAGAATTGCCGTATAAGTATTTTTGAAAGCGCTCGGCGCCTCCACAACTGTTATATGTCCCTTATAGGTCAGCAGTGGAGATGAAATATTTTTGAGCACGACTCTAAAGTATTATATATCCAATCTCATGTACTCTTCTTTTAACATTTTTATCTCTTGTTTTTGCATCAGTTCTCTAATATGGTGTTTAATATAATGGTAGCAGCACCTTACCTGTATATACAGTTTATAAACAAAGAAACATTGTAAACATTGGCAATTTGAAAAGAGTAGCCGCGAGTTTTTATTGCCTGTTCTGTTCTCCGGCTTTACCTATTGTTTCAAAATCAAATTTTCACGAGAGTATTAAAAATCTTTATTCACAAAATACTACATTTTGCTTCCTAAGTGAATAAAGATATTAAAATGCTCTCTGTAACGAAGCAATAACAAAAGCCGTGATAGTTCTTTAACTACCGACTAGATGTCGCTACGGGGGCCTAACCCGTAAGCATTAAGAGATAGAAGAATTTGATATCTAGTAACATAGTCCAGATAGGTGGTTCGCTTCTGGCCCCGGTTTGGCTACGGAAGTCTCGGGTTCGATTCCTGAGTCTGGATTCAAATTTTTCTATCTTTCAAAAATACAATTATTGTATATGAATAAAGATATTTTATTAATATTATTGTGGGAGCGTTTTCTTTACCTACCCCCAACTTTACCACCAAGTCTGTTTACCGTCAGGTTCAATGATTGTGATAACACAATTCTGGTATTTTAGACACAATTTCCTTAACTTGCCTTGTCACGACCGAATAACCCTAAATTAAATTGTAAGATATCAAGGAGCTTTATCCCTAAAGAAAGCGTCTCCTCTATTTGACAATATGTTATGTTGATGGAGTGGTGTGAAATAGAATACAATCTATTGGACATATTGTGGTTACAATGCTGTCTGTCCTTTTCAGTTCCAAGGGTTTATTGGTACGACAGAAAGGAATAAGGCATCTCAATAAAATGGTTATTAAATTTAGGATATTATTAGAGTGTATCCGTGCCCTAATAATTGGTAGGGGATGGTCATTGTCAGTGCTGTTAAGAATAGATAATTGAAATATAAGTGTGTCTCGTTTTGTCATCGTTTTTTGTGAAAGAGACGGATATATTTTGTATAGAATTTTTTTATATCGGAGCGTAGTGCGTGATGTATATGTGAGTATAAAATAGGATAGACATTTCTACAGAGTCGCTAACGCGTAAATGAGTATTCCTTCGTATTACTGGAAGGATTCTATTGTGTTATTATAACTGGTTGCTTTTAAGTAAAGATAACACAAGAATAGGATATTCACTTACCTATAACTACATAGGAGCATCCAGGGAAGGGGAATGGGGGCACGGGCCCCTCAGACGGTAGTTTTGTGTACCGAATCTCTTATATTATATTGAATTTCTTTACACTTTTGCTTCTCGTGCTTCCACCCCCAGAAGGTTTTTTTTGGTGACACCCCCCCCCCCTTACGTGCGTGCAACTTACACTTGCCCAAAACGAAATATGCACCCCCCCCCCGTCGTAAACATGTTAGATCCGGCACTGCCATTTGCCTCTCCCCCAGAATTAAATCCTGGATCCGCCGCTGTATATCTACTAAATTTCTTGCGACTGGATACGTTTAACTAAAGCTGTAAAAGTAGACAAATTAGTTCTCAAAACACCAACTGTTTTGAAGAATACTTTCACCTTAATTAGGCAACTCCATTTTGTTTTTGTCTCCATCTAATCTCCTTCTTCTATTCCTTATCCCTTTCACACACATAGGCCTGAAGATTTTTTGGATATTGGACCACCACGATGCTTTCAGACGTTTGGGTTGTCCTGAAAGGCATTAAGACAACGTGGTTGTCTGCTCCTTATTCGATGTGAGTATTTTTTTCTGGGATTGGTGCAACCTTAAAAGAGCCCGGAATACATTTATTTCGGATTTTGTCAATTCTGGTGTTTCCTATAAGTAACATCTGATAAAAATAAGATACATTTTATTATCACACAAACAAGTGCACTTTTTATGTCCCCCATAGTTGACCCGCGCAACTTCGTTTGTGTCAATTTACCCCGTTTTCGCAACATTTTTCATTAGTTATTACCGCACCTTTTAATATAATAATAATAATAATATCTTGGGACAACTCACACAACGCTATCTGATCCCAAACTAAGCAGAGAACTGACCCAGACAACTGATAAACATACTTATGTATTTCTAATTACATAGATAAATAACACCCAGACACAGAATAAACCATCGTGCTCATCTCACAAAGTTTTATTCTGGGTGGGGATCGAACCCACGTCCTCTTGCGTAGCAGTCGGATACACTCCCACCGCGCCACAGAGGCAGTCAAATATTAGTCATAGCGTGATATTATATAGCCTTTCTCTAACTTATCATCTTTATAATATTAAGTATAGATTCTCATAATCAAATTCGACGAAATCTATACTAATATTATAAAGCTGAAGAGTTTGTTTGTTTGTTTGTTTGAACGCGTTAATCTCAGGAACTACTGATCCGAATTGAAAAAATATTTCACTGTTGGATAGCTCACTTATCGAGGAAGGCTATAGGCTATATAACACCACGCAACAACCAGTAGGAGCGGAGCAGCAATGAGAAATGTTGTAAAAACGGGGAAAATTTACGCAGACGAAATAGCGCAGGACAACTAGTCAGAACATAATTAGAAAAATAGACCGCAGGACACTAGTACCTAGGTGGATACTAGTCTAGTATTAAACATACCTGGTCTGCGATTTAGAACGACCTGTAATACTTAGATAAGTAGTGCGGGTCGTAACGTCATTGTTAAACTTTTGGTGAAATTCAGGTGTTGTGTTAAAATAATATATCACTATATTGTGTGGTTGCCACATCCATGTCTCGTGCCATATTTCAGCGTCTGTAATCACAATAGATTCGCGTATTTATCGCACGTACGGACTGTCAAACATTGTTGATTTATACCTCGCAGTTGATACGCCCTGTTATTGGTTACCACCGGTCCGTCGTACTTTTTAGATGGCCTATTCTAATATATTACTGTTGTATGAAGAAAGGTTATTTTAGAATTTATTCAGCATGGGAATCCCCCAACATAAAACCTATTTTTTTAAATACCTAAATTATGCTAATTTATTAATAAATTGCCTACTAATTATCGTTGTAAAAAGTAGAACTCTTCTTTATAAACCTTTGCACACCACGTTTTTTTATACTCTGATAACGACGTTTTTGACGTCTTATAGCCGTTGGGACTGATCTTAGGGCCAACGTGTGCAGCCGGCGTTAGGATTTCAAAAATATAGGTATATCACTAGCTGTGCCCCACAGTGTTACCCGCGGTTTATTTACCTATGTGTTAATCCAGGGCGTCAGCTAACTCCATACCAAATTTTATTAAAATCGCTCTAACCGTTTAGTCGTGAAGAAGTAACAAACATACACACTCACATACTCATAAACTTTCGCTTTTATAATTTTAGTGTGATTCATGCAATATATGTGTGTGTGTTTAATAATACCTAGGAATTCATAGTGTTGACTCCATTTGGATAATATCTACGTGGTTACGCTTCAATTTTAACAACCTCCATTTACAAACAACGTCAATTGTTTACCATCACCTATCTACACTATTATTGAATAATATTGTATTGATATCTTTATCTCAAAGTACTCAAAACAAGCTATATACCCATAAGATATAGTAAAATAGAAACTCAAGCGCGATCCTTCGATCGGCGTTCCCGTTAATTTCCTAAGGGCACCAGATCGCTAATTAATTACAAGTAGAAAATAATTAAACAGATACTTGATCAATTGCCAGCCAAATAAACTGAGATAATTGCTATTGGTGTTTACTGTCTTGGCGAATACTTTATAATTTAGTTCGTGTTTTACACTTTGTTCATTTTGCATCCACTGTGGACTGACAAAATGTTTGTATGGGAGTTCTGAAAACAGTTGCAAATTAAGCTGTCGTCACTAAAAATACCTAATCAGAAGAATGAGTCCTTGTCCAGTTAATTTGTTTCCAGAAATTTCTAGAAGAAGATAGATTGAATTTTGCCATCAAGGTTTTTGTGGAAGAAAAAATATTCCGTCTCTTTTGGAAGTAAAGTCATAATTAATTTACGGTTTTTTTTAAATATGTTTTAAATCTGTGCTAACCACATAGACATAGAAAGTGGACTGAGCTATAACCTCACAAAATTGACCACTCTCTAGAAAGACATAACGTGTTTGCGCGGCTAATACCTGTCCCTTTTCTGTAATGTCAAAGGACATGACATAGACCTAGCCTGTGGTGTTGACCAATCCGATTTCTAGAAAGAGGCAACCGTTGGCCGCGCTAGTGTATTGTCAATCACATGCCTTGCAGCCTGTTTTATTCCATATCTGAAAGGAAAAGCGCAGTCTAGTCTCTATGGCTGAATACTATCTACTTGTCTCGGCAAAAGGAGATATGTGCCATTTGCCATATATATATTTATGGCTCAAGTCTCATTTGTTTTTACCAAAAATAAATGAGTACCTATCAAACATGTATATACTTAGGAAGCAAAATACTACACTTGTGAAAAGTCGATTCTACATTTATTTATTTATTTATTTATGTTCGGAAAACCAACAGCAAATGACAATTATTTATGAAGACTGAGACATATGCAACAGTTAGCCAATAAAAGGTTTTCACTTAAACATAATTAATTAAAAATAAAAATTAGTGTGCAGACTGGACTAAGCAGTATCAGCATTGTAACTATTTAGTGTATACTATTATTGTTTGTAGAGGTAACATGAACCCAACTGACAACAAATTTTTAACTAACCTAAATAATAAAAATCATTATATAAAACTACAGAAGAAGTCCCGACTCAGCCGTTTCCAGATTAATACAGAAAATATCGAAGTTTAACTCCTTACATTTATTGTTTAATGTCTTGCTCGCTCTCCACATAAACGCATTTTGCCGATAATTACATGTAATGCCTGTTCGCAAACAATAGGTCAATCCGGAGAAAAGAACAGGCAATAAAAACTCGCGGCCACTCTTTTCAAATTGCCAATGTTTATAATATTTCTTTGTTTATGAACTGTGTGATTCAACTGTATTCATCGATGTTTAATAATATAAGACTTAATAATACATGTCTTTGTATACCTGTACAAATTTGAGAGAGATGCAAGTAGCTTCTTATTCCTGTAAATATATAAGACTGAAAATATACCTACCGTAGGAAAATTTCAATAAAATAGAATTAATGAAAATGTAAAGGTGACAAGTCCACGCGGACGGTTTAATGATAAATGATTTCGATTCAGACTACGGCTGTATGACAGATTAAAATCAGCTACATTATGGCCAAAAAAACGGCGGACATGAATCTGTTCCAGTTATTTTTTGTCGTATTTCTTTAGTTACTCATTTTTGACTTAAAAATTTTATTCGTTCCTAATAATTCTAGAAAAGTGTTAGCTTTAGGTAAGCTTGCTATACCTTTAACTAGGTAAACTAATGACCCTCCCAGACTTCGCCCCTTCTTTTCCAGGCGTTCTATAGGTAAATATACTATAAAGATTGTTGCAATTAAAAACCTTCCAGAAGAAATTCTCTAAATGTGTAGTGAAATCCGACTCAAAATCCAAAGTATACTTATTTTAGAAATGAAGTAAGGACACGCACACAAAATACTCGCGGAAAATGAATTTAAACTGTTATCATGATTTCCACAGAAGCATCTAGAATCTAATTCATGTTCCTAATCTTGACTTTTAATTTTTTTGACTTGTTTTGACTGCCTCTGTGGCACGGTGGTAGTGTCGGGTCGTGGGTTCGATTCCCACACGGGACACCACTTTGTGTGATCCACAAATTGCTGTTACGAGTCAGGGTGTACTTTGTGTTCGTGAATTGTATCTTTGCAAAGTCCCCGCGACAAAGGGCTTGTGCACCTGTGGGCACTTGGGCATCCTACTGCGGGAGTCGTATTTAAAAAAAAAAGTGTAAAAATATTATGAACTTAATTCAGATACAATATTCTAATATTTTTAGACAGTTTATTAATCGCTTATTTCGTGGCCAAATGTTCAGTGCCACGTCAAATCCTGATTTCAATCCGATTACTCGCTTTGATCGGAGGCCAATATTTTATGCCGTTTCGCCCTTTAATATCGCCAAATGATTTAAATTAGCTACGAAATGTGAAACGGGCTATATTAATTTCGTAACTATATATTTTCTATACACAGTCATGGGCTAGGGGTAGATAACATTAGCCCTGGGTGGCCAATTGGGTAGTTGACTACAATAAAAGTAAATTATTTTGTACAAATTAGGTAATAGTAAATCTTAAAATGCTCTGAAAATAAGTGTTCTTTTTAACAAAATTTTGAATTTAAAAGCATGAAAACGAATACTAAAAGTTACGATTTAACGATAGGAACTTATGACGTCATAGGTTGTTATTCCATACACATTTAAAGAGCTTGTCGTGTTGATATTTATAAAAAAAATGTAATTTGACTTGACAGTCAACATCCCTATTAGTTACTATTTGCAATATAAGTAACTATTTGATTAAGTTCTTTTGATAGCTGAATAGGACATGATTTAGGTCACATACTATTCTTCATCTAATTAGAGTCCTCATAGTTTTATAATCATGACAAGCATTCTCAAATTTAGTCTGTAACTTATTATTGATTGGATGACTTACGACTTCGTCTTTTTTGATATTTTTGACTGCCCTAGTAGGACAGTATGGAAATGCGTGCGATTCCCACACGTGACATCACTTTTGTATCCTGATTAAAAGTGGAGGGTGCCTAATGGTTAAGGACATGGGACTCGCAAATCATGAGGTAGTAGGTACCCAGCACTAGCAAATTAGGTTAGCTGGAGGGGTTAGCAGGATTGCCAATAATGTGGGACCCAAACCCCACATTGCAAGTTACCTTTCTAAAAAAAGACCGCTAATTGTTGTTCTGAATCAGAGTTTATCACTTTTTAACACTGATTTGTTTTAGATATATTTCGGGACTTAATCGCGTGAATTATTTAAAGGTATGGTAGGTTTTTTATTTACCCGACGTTTCGATCGGATTGCGCCGATCGTGGTCACGGGTCAACCAGTCGACCCGTGACCACACAACCAAAATGTTTGTACCTTTAAATAATTCACGCGATTAAGTCCCGAAATATATCTATAAAGTATAAAAATCGCGAAAGTTTAAAAACAATAAGTGATTTGCATGTTTTTGAAGTTCCAAGTTCAATAATTGTTGTGATTTTTGAGCTGGAGAACGCCAAATTTAAAATCGTTCGAGGACCACTTTTTGATTCCTGCGGACCACTGGAAACTAGTGGTCCATGGACCACTGATTGGGAACCACTGAACTAAAAGGATGCAGCATCAAGTCAAAGAATACGTAGGTAGATAACTCATGTATATTTCCTAAAGGGTACACAATAAAACAAGGAAATATAATTAAAATTGATATATTTAACATTACCCCGTTTTACCCTTGTTAATCGACTACAAACAATAAATTATTACTTATAAACAATTTGTTCAAATGCCTACCTATAAATAAGATCCCAGTTTCAAATATTCCCCCTCCGCTTAATCAACTAAGTTACATTAAGTTATATGCCTATTTCCCAAATTAACTTCTTTATTAGATACTTAATGAATATTTGTTTGGTACTGGTGTCTCTTTGACAAATCTTAATCTAATTAAAACTATAATAATAATAATAAGTAAATTACAGTTAAAATACGGCCATTTTTATTATTTTAATACAAAACTATTTTAAATAATTTAGTTTCCCTGTGATCCCTATTCAATACACAAATATAATTAGTCAAATAAATTAATACAAAAAATTCAATTTTCAAAATTTATACTTGGACCTCTCTTTGGTTTTCAACAATAGCTGTGACGACATTATCAGCAGTTTTACCTATTTGTTCCTCACTTTCAGCAAGAACCCTATTTATAATATTAGCACAATCTTTGTTTTCAATTATACTGGTGTGATTACCTTCCAAATAATGTACTGTAACAGTATTTTCAGTATATTTATCAAGAGCATAGTTTTCTTCAACTACGACGTAAGGTGGGTTCTCTTTAGGTCTTAGAAGAATAACAGGCGAATGGAGTTTCTTGAAAGCTTTCGGATTGAAGTCTAAAACTGTTTTGAGACGATCGAAGCTAACACGAGCAACGCTTTCAATGAACTTGTTAGAATATTTGGCTTGTACAGGCGACATTTTGATTGCAAGTTCGATTCTTTCTTCATAAGATTCGATTTCATTGAGTTTCTCCATGAGGGTTTTAGTGATGTCATTATTGGGAGAGACGATATCGAGGGTGTGACAAAGTAAGTTGTTTTGGAGTTGTAGGTCATTTTTGAAACTAATGGTCATGGTTAACATGGCGTAGAGGAAGTCTGGGGCGCCATCCAAGCAAAATACTGTTCCTTTGAAGCCTGTAAAGAAATTATTAAGTTTAACCAATCGTATAATTGATTATAGTAATACTGGCGGACATCCACGACTTTGTACGCGTGGATCCCGTTCCCGCGAGTGGATGTATTATACAAATAAACCTTCCTCTTGAATCACTCTATCTATTGCTGAAAACTGCATTAAAATCCGTTGCGTAGTTCAAAATATCTAAGCGCACAGATAGCGTGAGTGACTTTATTTTAAACTACGTAAAAATATATATTCAGACTTCTAAATTTTGAGTCCGACTGATCTTTAAACAAATTTAAAAATCACTAACACACAACACAAACATCTCTAATTTGAGTATAATGACCAGTCAGGTAGTCTATTATTTTGAAAGAAATAAACTCCCAAAGAAGTTAGTGTGGCTCGATTCAGGAGTCTGGAAGTATATTATTAGAATATGACTGTCTATCGAAGACTTTAAAAAAGTCAGATGAAAATCTAACATTATTAAACTTGAACTGCAATATTAACTTTAAAACTAGAAACATTCTTATAGAAGTTGGTTACATGACTTTTAAAGTAAAATTAAGAACTTCATCTCAGCACTTTAGTTAATTAAAGTTATGGGGAGCAAAGCAGCAACTCAAAGTTTTTATATAACAAATAATATAAAAAGGTAAGCGACTTACCCTCGTTTTCGAGTCTCGACGCCAGTTCCAAGATCAATAGTGAACCAAAACTGTAACCGAGCAACCAGAATGGAGCACCAGGAGCTAATCTTGAAATCACCGACTGTGAAAATGTTAATCATTATAGTCTCTACTTAGCTAGTTTCCAACTAGTCAAATCAACAACTCTCTGTCAAAAGTCAATTGCCAGACTATGACGTACCTTTTTTTTCTAGTCAAAGTCAAATCACTTTTTTTTGTGATCTGATTAAAAAAAAATCCTACTTAACACTATATTGAATCGGGACTTAATCGTTGAAAATTATTTAAATGTTAGTTTTATTTACTGATTCTGAATCTTGAATCTTTACTTACGATACTGGCTTCTGAATCTCTTTGTTTAACTAGTAAATAAATTTATCTATAATAATACATTGTATACAATTGCCATCTCCCCCAAACTCATGAATTTTTAAAACTTCGCCATACATTTGGTCTGCGGTGACAGGCAATTGCCCCCTTCCGTGCTCCGTCGCATGACGAGAATGAACGACTTAGCGTCGCTCAAATGTACTCCCCCTCGCGTGAACTGCTCACACTTGACCAGTGTTGGGTCAAGTTGACCCCCCCCCCCCCCTCAGACCATGATCTTGACTCCGCGCTTGCATCTAATATCGTACTTAACGCATCTCGTTAAAGGCAAGGAATGAAATAAGAGAGAGCTGACTGGACAGCTCTATCTTATTCCAGCCAACTTAAACTTTCTCAAGGACCCCATCTACTAGCATAATAATATTTTTATTTTCATCAGACATCAGTATCCTTACCTGGTGCAATCTATCCACCATCTGCCCCAAAGTCTCGTTCTTGTGTTCGACTCCCAGCTGCAGTACGCAGACCTTGATCTTGAGCCTGCGACACAGCGGCTCCAGTACAGCCGCACATCCCTCCAGACCTGGCAGCATGAACATCACTCGCTCCATCACGTGGATAGCTTCTTCACCCTGAGGGAGAATATTGAAGTTTAGACTTTTTTGTTAAAGGATTTTCCTTAAACATTATCATTAGACGAGTAGGTGCGTTTGAGAATTACAATTCTTAAATGCTGGTTCAATATATGAAGTCTTTAACAGCAGAATACTCAAATGGATAAATTTGAGTCATATTCAAAAGTATTTCTGTCACCACTACTACTGGTAGGTATAGTATTATATTATCTGTGCTACTAAGATACAGTGACAGCATGAGAGTTAACGGCGCATTGTCACGTTTGAATATTCAGGCGTAAGTCTCATGCTATCACTTTCAATGGTAGGGGATGGGATTTTTTCAGGTATTACAAAAATCTCTTTCATCTTATTTACAATATCTTTCTTTACCTCTCTAATAATTTTGTTATTTTTATATATTAAACAAAAATACAGCTTTGTGTTTTTCTAGCACCCTTAGATTTTGTCACTATTTTATTGATGACATACCTATTTTAGAATTATTCAAAATTTTTCCTGAATAAACAGCATTAGTTAAAAGGAATACTAAATAAACTAAGAAAATAAAATAAAACTTGATACGCCACTTGTGCGACATTTTACATTACTTTTGGTAAATAAGTAAACAGACTCTTCTGTTCTTATTTTTGTTTTCTATTTTTCTGTAACTTGGTTGTGTTTTTTGTATTTTCCTCAGCCCGAGTAAGTGCAATCTTGAATTTAATTTTCTATGAAGTAACTTTGTGAAAGTTCGCAAAAGCACTCAACGAATAATAGTTGTTAACTAGCCATTAGTCGACGACATTTTAAGAACAAGACATCTTATTAAGAGATCTTTGACTCTTTACTTAATTGTGATTACGTTACTGTTTGAAATCGTTACAAAATTTTAGACATAATTAAATTTTAAGTAAGAAATTATTAAACTTTAGAAAGTTATTTCAGTAATAGTGCTTTTATATCCACTTATGTTCAAATCTTAGACTTAAAAATTACCAAAAACGAACACTGTAAGCAAATTAAAGGAGCTTTATCACGGTAAAATTTTAGTCTTTGGATTGACATCAATGCAGAATATGATCTTAAGCTGGCGTGAAAAGATGATTCCGTAACTAATTTATTAAGTGATCCTAGAAAAAAATACTACCCTGTGAAAAGTCACCACTTTTCTATAAACGAGATTGAGCTAGGTGGAAATTAGTAAAATTTGGTAGAGAGATAGCTTAAGACTTTTTCAATCGCTATAAATGTCATTAGCACGTGGCATTTCGAGGTATATCTTCTATGACTTAACTTACCTCATCATCGCTGACCATAGTCAGATAGTAAATATGTAGATGAATGGTTGTGATACCAATGTGCCCTTCATCGAAGTTCCTCATAGGCACCTTCAGACTGACTACTCCTTCAATGTTAGCAGGTGCTCCCACTATTATAGATTCTATTGTTATCATACTATCTTCTACATGCCTTACCTCAACACTATCGTATCTATAGTCAGTATGTAGATGAGTGTTTCTGAGACCAGGTGGTCTTCAGCGAAGTTCCTCACAGGCACCTTCAGACTGATTGCTTCTTCAATGTTAGCAGGTCCAGCTGCTGTTGTAGATGCTGCTGTTACCATACTAATATATCTTCTATATAACTTACTTAACGTAGGCATGTAGATAAGTGGTTCTGATAACAGGTGATCTTCACTGAAGTTCCTAAGGGGCACCTTCGGACCAACTACTTCATCAATGTTAGCAGGTCCAGCCGCTGTTGTAAATGCTGCTCTTATCATATCATCTACATAGCTTACCTCAACTCCATCGCTGACCATAGTAGGCATGTAGATAAGTGGTTCTGAGACTAGGTGCTCTTCACCGAAGTTCCTCATGAGCACCTTCAGACCGACAGCTCCTTCAATGTTAGCAGGTCCAGCCGCTGCCGTAGATGCTGCTGCTTCGCGCTGCGCTGTCAGCTCAACCAATCTGATTGAAAATAGATATGGATGAAACATATAAATGTGGATGCATTGAAATGGTCCTTTCCAAATATTTTACAAAATGTTACTGTCTTGTAAAGTCTTTGGAAGAATAAGAAACGTTTTAGTATGGAAACCGTCACAGATATTTTTTGAGGGATAAGGGGTGAGGCTACTTAATATAAATAAACCAATCACGTATTCTTTTACTATTGTTACTTTACCGGCAAAAAAGCTAAGTGTTTTGAATAGAACGCTCGATTGTTAAATGACAACTTAATACATTACATTATTAAAATATCAATAATAATACATTTTTCGTTTTTGTGAATTGATAGCAATCTGGCCAATTTTCCAGCCTATTTCAAGAATTATTGTACATTTTAACAGTAGAAAAGACTTCGTATTGCGTATCTCGCACTATTTTCACATGTTAAATGCAGAGCTGTGAAAATAATGACAGTTCAATTTACCGCCATTATCACAACTCCGAATTGACATTGCCGGTCTTATGATTATTATCGCTCGATATTGGGTTTGAGAATAAAATTTGGAGGCCAAACATATTAGCGGTCTTATATTTTCTTTGGTCCTTTCCTATCTTATTAGATACTTAGACTTTACCTACTACTAATACTATTCAAAGTCTGCATGACTTCAGTTGAACGGCAAACCAGTTAATAGTGGGTTCAACTAGCACGTTTTTCCGTCATCATTTAATTTAATAATAAATATTATAAAGCTGAAGAATTTGTTTGTTTATTTGTTCGTTAGAACGTGATGATCTTAGAAACTACAGGTCCGAATTGAAAAAAAAAGTAAAATGTTGCAAAAAACCGGGAAAATTTACGCAGACGAAGTTGCGCAGGTCAGCTAGTCATTTAATAAATAGTATACTTGTTTTTTCCCTATATCTCTCTTTTTATTACTCTCGTGTACTACCTTTCCACGTCACTCACCGCCAGCAATCGAATTGTTCAAATCGAACCTATTCGAATCAAGGCAGAATTTTATTATGCCAATACTTTACTGTTTCAGTTGTCAAGGGAAGCATATTATGTAAATCAAAGCTCTACTCTAATTTCATAACAGCCCTCCTGTTAACGTCATAGAGTTACACGTTGTACAATTTTTTGTGAAAAAATGCGAGTGAATGGAAATATAATTCGACACATGTTTCGGCTTCAGCGGCAGGCGCACTGTATTTTTATTTGGGCTCAAACCAGAGGTTTGAATAACCTCTGTTATGGAAATCGTGCCTAACCGAAAATATATTCTACTAAAAAGTTTTATCAATGGGCAAAATTGTGTATGCTGTACTAAAATGTGTTGTGTGAAAGCAATATGTTTTTGGAAATCTACCTTGACACACATAAAGTTTGAATTATACCAATTCTAACGTTGACCCTTTTAGGTAGTATAATTTGCAAACAACATAAAAAAATTATATATAATCACTTCACCACGTCATCCCTTCTAAAAATATACCAAAATCAAACTCGAACCAATTCTCTAATTCTGGGAACTCGTGTTCTAGAACAAAAAGACAGAGAAAAATTCCACAAGTCTTACCTGGCGAAGGTCAGCGTTCTAATATCCTGTGCCGTGAGGAAAATCTCGAACTCTCTCTCAAGAGTCTGTTTGATTTCCACAGCCATCATACTGTCCATGCCCAACTCGGCCAGAGACACCTGCTGCGATACTGTCTTCAGATCCTTGATACCTGGTAAAGAAAAAACAACATTGTAATTTATTTACGTAGAGTAGAAGTTATAATAGAAGTATCAAAGCTTTATAAAGTGTACATCTTTTGCTGTTGGGCTAATCCAGATGGGGAGGGAGACATTTGGCTCTAACAATAAACTTTTTTTAAGGATGGATATCCGACACGATTATAGTGAGATTAGGCACAAAACCTACGACCTAACATCCAAGGCGTGAAGTGAGGTTATAATAATATTTCTTATAAAATAGGTCACCTATCTACGGATGGACAGAGGTAACGTTGTATAAGCTCAGCGTTTCCCAAAGTGGGTTTCGTAGAACCGCGTAAAATGGTTACCAGGGTGCAGCGAAATATACTCATTTTATTTGGATTTAGAACTATTAAATAAAATGAGGACTACCATAACTGTAAGATTTTGGTAAATCGACTGAGATAGTTGTCAGATTAATTGGCCCCTTTTCCCTCCATCGTGAACTTGCGGTTCCATAATACAAAAGGTATTCCTTATGTTAAAAGTTTGGGAACCCCTGACATAGCTGGTGGAGCATTTGCTCGGTCGCTACTGCCTCACAGTATCAATTTAGCTCGCGTTAGTATCTTTCACAGGTTTATTTATACTAAAATTATAAAACTTAATTGTTTTTTGTACGTTTGTTTGAACGCAATAATATCAGGAACTACTGGTTCAAATTGAAATATTTACTGTTGGATAGCCCGTTTATCGAAAAAGGCTATAGGCTATATAACATTACGCTATGACAAATACGAACGGAGCAGCAATGAAAAATGTTGCAAAAATGGGGAAAATTTACGCAGACGAAGTTGCGCGGGTCAGCTAGCACAAAATAACTTCATACGTACTTCGCTCGTGAACAACACACATAGCCATCGTTCGAACACAGAATTACATTCCACTTCAGACCACTTTGTTTGAAAGGCGTTCCGAGATTCGGCGTGTTGGAACCAAAATAAACACGGGTGGGTTCACAAGTAAAGGCCATAAGAGTAATTCCATTATCGTAAATATCAGTACGAAATCATTAGGTTAGTGGTGGGTACTTGGGTAGTCGTATGTGGCTAATGCAATAATAGATTTGACTTTAATGCTTATGCTCCATTCATATCGTAATGGTTATTCGATGGCTCAAGGGTCGAACTTGAAACTGTTTTACGTATCTAAGTATTGTAGTTTGGTGCCGACAGTTTGATTAGGTATACTTATTGAAACTGTGAAACTGTAGTTGTGGTTAAATAATGATTGTGCTTGTTCTAACCAACTTCAAACAGAGAAGAAGAAGGATAAAAAATCGTTTTAGATATATTTCGGGACTTCATCGCGTCAATTATTTAAAGGTACGAACCTTTTATTTTACCCATGTTTTGATCGAATTGCACTGATTGTGGTCAAGGGTCGAAAAAAAATCGTTTATTTGTCATAGATACAATTACATGAAAAAAATATACAAATAAGTAGGGTACTTGTACGTCGTATCTGCGACAAACGAGGTTTTCACTCAACATTTTTTCAGCTGGTTTTCAGTATGCACCACAAGTTGGTTCTAATTCATTGTTTAGTATGGTTTTATATCTAGCATCTATTTTGCAAAACAATGTTTATAAAGGAAATAAAAGTAAAACTTGTTAAAAATAAAAATAAAAGTAAATCTTTATGCCGTGTGGTGCCGGCTTAAGAATAGTACCACCCCATCTCTACCCGTGGGTGTCGTCAAGGCGACTAAGGGATTTCACCCCGGAGGACGGGCAGCAGCGTCCTCTGCGTACTTAAAGCCTTACTGCGATCGCCAACCCGCTCGCCAAGCGTGGCGATTATGGCAATTACCCCCAGGATCTACATACTAGTAGGTTCTACTTGGGAGACCCGTGCCCAGCAGTGGGCCATCTTATGGGTTGATTTGTAAATCTTTAGTCCTGGCCATATTAGGAACTAAGAACAAATCTGTACAATCAAAACCTTGATTATAAGAGGAAAACACTTTGACTTAATAACATTGTATACCTGGATGATATTGTTTAGTGTGTAGAAGTTCTACACATTCTATCTACTATTAAATTAAATTTATATTTAGAAAAAGCTGTCAAAGACTTCCGAAAAAAAATCACAATAAATAGACAGACAAAGAAGTGATTCAATAATCTCTTGAGGTTCTAACTTACCCATGATCTGTGCCACAGCATCCACAATGTTGCCGCAGCCAGAGCCGCCAGCCTTCTTCTCAGCCACCACGATGGAGGAGACGATGGGGCTGCTCTGTTTCATGAACTTGTCCAGAGAGGTCAGACAGGAGGAGATCCTTTGTTGAAGGGTACCTCCGATCTCAAGCTGGACGTCGTCATCTTGCATGTCCGCTACGAGACCGACCTGGGTGAAAGAGACAACAATGTTTAAAATTATCCATGACTTATCTTATTACTAAAAAAATATCATCTACCAAATATTCTTGTTGAATTTCTAATTTATTTAAATGTAGGTAACTAAAAGCCATAATTTTTACAAAGTAACTGTCATTTGGCCTCCTAAATTTTTTACTACAATATTTGAATGAGGTGTAATTTATTTGTAGAATCTATTTCTGAAGTGACGCTATCATTATTTGCGACAAGAATATTTTCCCTTTGCTTATTGATCCCGTTATATCGATTTTCTTTGGTGCTAATGTAAAAAGGCATTAAGTCAAGGTACTCACATCACCAACGGCTCCCCATTGCACTGCAAGGGCAGGAAAACCAAGTTGCTTTCTCCATTCGCAGATCCTCTCCATAATTGAGTTTGATAGACCATAGTTCGTCTGACCAGCATTACCACGACCACAAGATACGGATGAAAAGATTACGAAGTCCCTATAATTATGAATATAATTATTTTTCTATAGTGAAAAAACAAAACAAAATATAAACATGAGAATTAGATATCCACAAAGATCAAAATTACTAAGACTCTGTTCAATAGAGAATTTGCAATTCGTGAAAAGAATAGTGACTCCGGAATTTTACACGGAACGACTTTAAAAAAAATGTAATAATATTAAAAACAGTAAAAACTTAAATTAACTAATGATCAAGATATACGAGTGAACCCAGTTTATTTTGCCAAACTTCTTGGCAGTATATGATTAGGTATAAAATGAGACAAAAGATGTAGTATAGTCTGGTTATAATTATCCAAAGGTGCATCTTATATACTAACGACTTCGTGTTGATAACAGATAGTAGAAACATTTAATAGATACTGAACGTGCGATAAGGAACATAAGATTGTGATGTAGATTGTAGATACAGCACAAAGATATTGTACTGTAACAGTACACCCCCCTTTAAAAAAATTTATGGTAAAAGTGTTTACAATATAAATTTGACCTAGACCTTACTAGTTATTTGCTGATGTATATAAATAATAATGCTATTGTACGCGGTGGAATTTGATGACGCCTGTTGTGGTGTGATTTGCTGACGTCTGTAATTTTGACTTAGCTGTTGCACGAGTGTTTATTATTTTTTTCCGTTAAACTCTTCATTCTTCTGTCCAGTGTTTTCATTATGCCGTAAATTAGGATCACGCCGATTGTTAAAATAATCTGTCCCATTGCAACATTTCTTGTCCACCGTAAGTCCTCCTGGATCAGGTTACGGAGTTGGTCCGCTTCGTTTTGATTGAGGCAATTGTCCGTATTGTATGTTATCTGGTCCTTAGAACTTTGATTTCCCATTTTAGATGTCTTGTTGTTACGAGTAGTTGTGAATTAATGGTATATGTTAAGATCTATGTTAATATATATACGAATAGCTTGCTTATATCAGCGATTTTTTATAGACGTACTACTGGCTTTACTTTACGTCCCGATCGTGTAGTGTACGTGTGTGAATGCCTGTCGCAATCCTTTGAATCTGGCACGTAGTTTGATTCGTCATTGATCATGAAAGCTGGTTTCAATCTATAAATTAATTGATATCACTGTCTCTTTATCCCTAATTCTAATGCAAAATGTTTTATCTGTTTTACTAATTACTGGGTAGGGTCCTTCATACGGCGGTGTCAGGGCTTTCTTAATTCTATCACACCGAACAAATACGTGTGAGCATTCTTTGAGTTCGGGATGCACAAATATAGCTTGATTGTGTTTTTTTCTTTTCGGAATTGATGTCATTTGTGTGATGTCCTTTTGAATTTGTTTTACAAACTCTTCGTACGTTGATAACTGTGCTGCTGATGACTCAAAAAATCCTCCAGGGAGTCGTATTGGCGTTCCATATGTCATCTCTGCTGAACTATAACCTGTGTCTTCTCGCAAGCTACTCCGCAACCCGAGTAAAACTGTTGGAATTTCTTTTAACCAATTTTCGTTGGATTCTCTTGTCATTAACGCCGCCTTTAAAGTTCTATGAAATCTCTCTATCATTCCATTGGATTGTGGATGATAAGGTGTTGTCCTAATTTTATGTATTCCCAAAAATTGTGAGAGTGACTCAAATATTCTTGATTCAAACTGTCGGCCTTGATCCGTAGTAATGCGCAATGGACATCCAAAACGAGTAATCCATCCTTCGAAAAGTGTCTTGGCTACTGTTTCTGCAGTTATATCTTCTACCGGAAATATTTCGGGCCATGACGTACAACGATCTATGATTGTGATTAAATATCTCTTCCCTTGTGAAATCGGAAGTGGTCCGACGATGTCAATATGTAAATGTTCAAAACGTTGCGCTGTCATAAATGTACCAGGAGGTGATATCGTATGTCGTTGTATTTTTGATTTTTGGCAGGCTATACATGATCTACACCAATGATTGATATCTTTGTTCATATACGGCCATAAATACCTTTGGGTTATCATTTTTCTCGTAGTTCTTTTTCCTGGATGGCTCATACCATGAATGGTATCGAAAATTTGTTTGCGAAAATGCTTTGGTAAGTAGGGGCGGCTTTTTCCAGTAGACGTGTCGCAGGTGATGTTTATTGTGGAACCCGGAAGCGTAATGTTTTTGAATTTTAATCTTTTATTGTCATGTAATTTACTTAGTTCATTATCTGTTGATTGACATTTTTCCAATTCAGCGTAATCGATAGGTGATGGCACGTATATTTCCTCTATTCGAGATAAGGCATCGGCGGTAATATTGTCACGTCCGCTTATGTGTTGAATGTTGGTATTGTATTGTGAAATGAAATCTAACTGCCGGACCCGTCGCGGTGTATCGTTTGATGATGGTTTTTGGGAGAATGCGTATGTCAAAGGTCGGTGATCCGTAAATATTGTAAATTCTCTTCCCTCGATTAATCTGTGAAAATGTTTGACGGCCATGTATATTCCTAACAGCTCTCTGTCAAACGTAGAATATTTTTGTTGAGTTTCGCTCAATTTTTGTGAAAAAAATCCTAATGGTTCCCAATTGCGTCCGGATTTTTGTTGTAAAACTCCACCAACGCAAGTAGCACTAGCGTCGGTCATGAGCGCTAGTGATGCGTTGCGGGAAGGATGCGCTGTTAACACTGCGTTTTTCATGCTTTCCTTGCATTTTTCGTAAGCTTTGTCTGCTTCCGTTGTCCAAGGAACAGGTGAATTATCGTTCTTTTTTGAACCATGTAGATATTCGTTTAAAATTCTTTGATTTTCCGCTGCGCGGGGAATATTACTTCTGTAGAAATTGACCATGCCCAAAAATCTTCTTAATTCTTGAATTGTTTTCGGTTTGGGAAATTCCATGATTGCTTTGTAATTTTCTTCGGTAGGGTGTATTCCTTGGCTCGTTATATGATAACCTAAGAAATCTATTTCCCTTCTGAGAAATTCGCATTTTTCGAGATTAATGGTTATTCCATTCTCGTGTAAACGTTTGAAAACCGTTTCTAAATGCTGATAATGCAAATCTTCGTTGTCCGATGCGATGAGACAGTCGTCTACAAATATAAATACGAAGTTTAAATCTCTAAATAAGGAATCCATGAATCGTTGAAATGTTTGTGCCGCATTGCGTAATCCGAAAGGCATTCTTAAGTACTCAAAAAGTCCAAAAGGTGTGATGATGGCTGTTTTTTCTATATCTTTAACAGGAATACAATGGTATGCTTTACGTATATCTATCTTGCTTAGTATCTTCTTATTTTCTAATATGTATGTAAAGTCAGTTAATCTTGGTAGTGGGTATTTGTCCGGTACTGTCGTGCTATTGAGCATTCGATAGTCTCCGCACGGTCTCCATTCGCCATTTTTCTTTTTTACCATAATATGTAATGGGCTTGCCCATGGGCTATCTGACGGTCGGCAAATTCCGAGTTCTATCATATTTTGAAATTCCTTTTTGGCTATGTCGTATTTTTCTGGAGGTAATGGTCTTGCCCGAGCTGCGACGGGTGGTCCTGTAGTGATAATGTGATGTTCAATCTTATGTTTGGGCGCATTGCGGAAAGAGGACCCTTTCGTGATGTCTTCGTATTTGTTTAAAAGTTGCGTAATACGTGGATTCGTTCCCACTGCGATAGTACGAATTGTTTGTTGTGTCGCTTTTTCCGAAGTTACATGCGTTGTCAGCTCTGTAACTTTGTCGATAAGTTTGCGACCTGCTATGTCGACTAATAGTTTATAGTGCTCTAGAAAATCTGCTCCAATTATTGGTTGTGTAACATTGGCGATTACAAAATTCCATTTATAACATCGTTGTAGTCCTAAATTCAAGGTAAGCGTCTTCTCGCCGTAAGTCCTAATTTTAGTCCCATTTGCAGCGTATAGTGTGTATTGTTCATTTTGTAAAATTGAATGTCTCTGTTGCTTGCTAATGACTGAAATTTTTGCGCCCGTGTCAATCAAAAACTTCATACCACTTTTTCGGTCGGTAATGGTGAGGCGATTGGATGGGTGGATTGCACAGAGTTTCGCCGTTGTCTGTGCTCTTATTCGTTTCCCTGGTTCCGTACGTAAGTCATTGGTTTCCAACCGCATGGTTTAATGCAGTTCTTTGCATATTTTCCGAATCTTTCGTGGTAGTAACAAAATCGATTTGCTCCTCTATAGTTTGTTCTCGGCCTCATAATCGGGAATTGTTGACGTTTCTTGAAATGATTGTGCGTGTTGGGTCGATAGCCATATTGACCTTGCTGAATTGCGTCAATATCTATCTGTAATTTTGCTAGCTGGGCTAAAATGCATGCTGTATTGTTGTCGTTTGAAGTGTCGTTGCTAACAGCTGATATTTCGGTTACTTTTGAATTCATTATTATTTTGTCTGCAATTTGGCTCAGTTTGTCAATTTCCATGTCTTCCGTAACTGCTAGAACCGTAGTAACTGATGTTGGTAAAAGCCTGAACCATAGTAGTTTAATTGTTTCGTCACTGATTTTTCCTCTCCCGAGGACTCGCATTTGACGTAATAACTGCGAAGGTTTTTGATCACCGAGTTCTGTCTCTGATATTAATTTTTGAAAATGTCGCTGTTCTGTTTCTTCGTAACAATCAATTAAACGTTCCTTGATGTTTTTGTATTTATCTGTAGTCTGTGGTGAAGTGATTAGGTCACTAACTTGTAGTATTTCTTCCTTGGATAACTTTGCTATTACTGTACAGTATTTGTATTCGTCTCCTTGCTTCTGTGGTGCTAATATGGCTTCTAGTTGCGTGAACCATAATCTTGGTTGGTCTTTCCAAAATTCCGGAATGCGGGATAAAACCGAGGTGCCAGCAGCTACTTCAAGTGTTCCTTGCTGATTTATGTTCGCCTTGCACGGTGATTGTGCCATGTTTCTTGCTGCGTATTCGTTCGTCGGGGTCACCAATTTGCCAAACTTCTTGGCAGTATATGATTAGGTATAAAATGAGACAAAAGATGTAGTATAGTCTGGTTATAATTATCCAAAGGTGCATCTTATATACTAACGACTTCGTGTTGATAACAGATAGTAGAAACATTTAATAGATACTGAACGTGCGATAAGGAACATAAGATTGTGATGTAGATTGTAGATACAGCACAAAGATATTGTACTCTAACATTTATCTTTAAGTGAAAGGAAAATGAAGCATCATATAAATTAGCCTCACTCGATCTTGATAGAAATTATCGTTTTATCAAAATCGAGCAAGCTAGGCTTCTTTTCAAGTAAGTATATGTATCAATAGAGGTCCCAAGCCTGCTCCAGATAGCGCCATGACCCCAAAATTTCCTCCCATCCCACCATCATAATAAGCCATCGATTACATATCTTAACATAATAATTAATCAGACAAAATAAGGACCAAGTAGATAACGATCATTTTGTGTTACGTGGACGATATTATAAGTATACGAATAAGTTCAAAGATCTTCGATCTATTTAATCTCTCATACATGTTCTATTCTATTGAAACAACCGAACTATCGTATTACGCGCTCTCTATTATTTACACGATAAATACTCTAGAGAGTCTGGCTAGGGTATTAGTTTATACACTTTACTGCCAACTGCAGCAGACATGGATGAGGCAGCTACATCGGAACATCGGAAAAGTTTTGCTTCTATTAGGAGTTACTCAAACTTGCCGATTGTGCGGTGGTGTCGAAACAAAACATTTAACCATTTAGCACATCAGTTATTAGCACATTGTTAAGGTGAAATTGTCAAAAGTGTAAACTTTGATTGAGGACCAATGATGTTATAAATAAAAAAGTGTAGATGGTTAGCTTGTTACCTTGTATACCTTTTTCCCTTAGCAAGCGGTCCCTTAATATCTAGACAATTGACCAAGTTGTTATTTGTCAGTGTCGCATCGCTGGCGTCAAAAGATGAAAGCAGCGGATTATATTGTTCTCTTTTTCGTGATAATTGAATAATGCTTTCCTACTTTTATGACTTTTTATAATAGTGTGACATTGCAATATATAGTATATCTATGTGTGCATTAGATTGCCGTTTTTATAGATCGAATCTATACCATTTACTTTAAACATCATTGGCTGTAATTAGCGAATTTTTGTTTTTTGTTTAACTATTATATATTATTCAGGCAATAGTAGATTTTACAATGCTCTGAAAATAAACGTCCGTCCACAAAAAAAATAACATGTTTCAAAATTTACAACGATTAAAACGAATACGAAATGATTTGACGACTAATTCTAACGATGTTATAGTGTTTGGATTCCATAAATATTTTTACAGAGTATGTTAATGTGACATTTATTTCGACTCGGTTCCAGTCGTAGGTTACTCTGGCCGTGCTCTCTTGGAAAATAACCCTCTGTACCAGCAGTAAGATGTAACATAATAAAAGCTGACTAGATGGACATAAAGAAATTTACATATATTGTGTCTAATCGAACAAAGCAAAGAAAGATACTTACTTCAAATCCGGGCACATTTTCCTAGACAGTTTATCCAAATGCATGGTAGCTAAAGCTTTAGGTGCGTATGAAGTCTTGAAGGTCTCCGGAGTCTGGTTTTGGAAGATGGAATCTTTCAAGATCACGGCAAGATTGAAGATGGCCGCCACTTTGCCCATGGACAAGGCCATTTTGAGCATTTCTTCGCAGCCAGATTCTGTTGTGACGTCATGGGTTGAGATTTGGACATTAGCACCGTATGAAGCCCATGCCCTATAGGAATAACACGATAACTAAGTACACAGTTGAAAACACTTAAGTAACGGTCAATCAGGACAGATTATCGTTTTCACAATGAAGTGGCAAGTGAAATCGTTTTATTTCTTGTATAACAGATATTCAACGCTACCTATGTCACACAACATATTCATATAATTACACACAAAGCACTCGTTCATACAAACATTCATAGTTTTTGAAATATACCTACACCTAATCATCTTCTAATATAATATTATTGTTTTTACCACAAAATGTTGTTGTCTGTTCTGCAATATATTTTCACGTTTGTTTATGTTTACTTTATCGTTACTTTCATAGTTAATATTACTATTGTACAATTATTCGGGGTTGAGGGCCTAGCACCCTTAACACAAGTTATTTACAATAACTTAGTAAGTGTGCTAGTCACTGCAAATAAATAAAGTACCTACCTCTAATTATAATCTGTAACTTTGTTTGTAGTGAAAAATAAATAAATAAATATGTATTAAATATCTTCACCTTCATCCCCTAAAATAATTATGCATTTTTTTTAACAATAATAATTTTTATTTAATCTTCACAATTATAATTTTTTTATGCTTATTCTCGAAGTAATTTTATATAGTTGTAAGAGTCTGGAGCCTATAATAGGTATAAGGATACCTGTGTGCAGGTCACCAGGGCCCTTATGTTACGTACATGTACTTAAACATTAATGTAAAATTAAAAAAAAAAGGAATGTAATAAATCTTACTTCCTACTAAAATAAAGAATATAATAGTTGAGATCGATAATGTTTCTTTCTCAATCACACCAGAACGGCTGAACGGATCGGGATGAAATTTATCGTAGAGATAGACTTTAGTCTGGAATAGCTCTTAGGTTGCTTTTTATGTGAGCTAGAATTTCCACGCGCCAAAATTGTATAGGTACCAAACCAAATAGGTAGATTACTTACTAAGTATTCTACTGTCTTATTCGTTATTAACAATATTTAATGAGCGGATGTTTTGTCTTCTTTTATTTATTTTTTGGAATAGAATGCAAAAGAAAGACAAAAAATATTCGCCTGTTAAAATTTTATGAAGGGGTAAAATCTAAGCCCATACAACTTAATAATAATAATATCTTGGGACAACTCACACAATATCTGATCCCAAACTAAGCAGAGCTTGTACAATGTAAACCAGACAACCGATAAACATACTTATATATTTCTAAATACATACATATTATAGATAAATTACACCCAGACACAGAATAAACCATGTGCTTCATCACACAAAGTTTTATCCTGGGTGGGGATCGAACCCACGACCTCTTGCGTAGCAGTCGTATACACTCCCACCGCGCCACAGAGACAGTCAACACACTTACACAGGCACTTACACAGCCGCAGTTTTTCTTTAGCAATGTTTGCAAAACAATTCACTTTTTATCTAAATTAAAAGATCAGTTTATTTCACAGTTTAAGTTAATTATGTATACTTTTGTTTTAGTGACGACCTTTACATAGCAGTATAATTAAATTTTGACCGTGTATGAAACTATTTTCGTAGTGTTTGCTTTGCAAATAAGCTTTTAGTGAGTAGCGAGTTTGGTTAGTGGGCTGTGAGCAAGTGTGGCAGTGAACCGGGATATTACTAGATAGCTTGGTTTACTGTTAAAGCCTATAATAGAAGCAATATCTACTATAGATTGCTGCAATGAAGATAGTATCTATATGGTGATATGGATTCCACGCTATGAATAAATACCCTTTGAAGTCAAAATATTTGATCTTATATTAGGTACTTTGGAGGTTCATCTATGTCAACGTTAATTGACCGCCTCTGTGGGAGTGTGTCTGACTGCTACGCAAGAGGTCGTGGGTTCGATTGCTACAAGGGACACCACTTTCTGTGATCCACAAATTGTTGTTCCAAGTCTGGGTGTATCAAAATACACCCAGACTTGAAACATACAAGTCACGGACACAAATGTCCGTGACTTGTATGTTTGTAAAGTCCCCCGCGACACAGGGCTTGTACCCTAATGCGGGGTAGTCTTTATTTAAAAAAAAAAAAAAAAGTGCAAACTTTATGAGGCTCATGTTGCGAATACTGTAATTTTGCCTAACAGAAAACGTACAAGCTGTTTGTTTCCCAATATATCTTTATGTGTATATCACTGAACTCCTCCTAGACGGCTGGACCGATTTTGATAAAATTTTTGTGTGAGTTCAAGGGGATTCGAGGATGGTTTAGATTCACAATTGAACCCGATTTACAAAAAAAAGAGTCGAGACGAAGTTCGCGGGGACAGCTAGTAAATAAATAAATTAATCTCTACGACATCTAGGTGTTCGTCTAGACGACATATATAGATTGGAATCAATATGAAATATTTTGTCTTTTTTATTTTATTTATTTATTTATTTTTGTTTATTTGCATAAAACAGGTAAGTACAAGCTGGTAAACAAAACATAGGTAGCGCTGTATTATAACCCTTTAAGGGCGTGCAAATTTTTCATATACAATAATAATAATTATAGTTTAAGATTACATAATTACATTAAATGAAAAAAAAAAAAAAAAAAAAAAAAAAAAAAAAAAATTAATAATCGAATAATGATGTCCCAAATTAAATGTCAAACAATTTTAAATTATGTCAAAGGAGTAGGTAAAAATAAATGCAGATTAGTAAAGAAATTAAATTATGAATTTATAAAAATGTTAAATATGTAGGATGTCAAAAGAAAAAGATTTCTAAATAAATGTCAATGATTTAAATAATTTATAATTTATCTGTCAAATAGTCTGAGACTTTAAATTAGTGTTCATTACATTATAATAAACTATTCCTGTAGCAATTATGAAGATAATATGGTTCATCTTCAGATTTTTTTCTTTTTTTTTGTAAATAATGATAACTAGCAATGTGGGATTTTGGTCCCACATTACTAGCAATCCTATTAACCCCTCCAGCTAAGCTCAATGGCTTGTACTAGAAGAGGATTCACGTCGGTAGTATAATGGGTAGGATTCGAACCCGCGACCTTACGATTGCGAGACCGATGCCTTAGCCATTAGGCTACCGCCACTTCAGGAATACTGCTACAGGAATAGTTTATGGTCTACAAATTCTTCTGTTTATAATAACTAATTTAGATTTTTCAGGTAATTTCTACCCATGTTTTATGACTAATTGCACAAAGCGGCGACGTGAACCCACTCCTAACACAAGTCTTAGCTAGAGGGGTTAACAGGATTGCTAGTAATGTGGGACTACAATCCCACATTGCTAGTTATCTTTAAAAATAAACTTGTAGGTACTTATTTAGGGTTCATATCGACACATCACTGTTTGTATTTTCAACGTGTGAAATGCAAAGCTATGAAAAGGTAACAGCTCTATTCAAAACATAAAGTAATTTCTTTTGAACAACACTTTTGTGATTAACTGACGATTCTTAAATTTTTGTATGTCCATTTTTGTATCCACATATATTGCTTGAGCTTAAATAAAATGTCCTTTTTTTTTTCAAAAATCTTTAGGGCACAAAACATAGTTTTTCTTGCACTTACTTCATCCTAGAAGCCTGGTAGCCATTCGTGATACCTCTGCGGGAGGTAAGAAGGATCTTCTGACCCTTCCTCATGATGAGCCAGTCAGCAAGTTCTAAACCGAAGCCTCCCAGACCTCCCACTACTATATATACATGATCCTCGTGACAATTGAACCTGTTGATTAAACAAATATGACTGTATCTAAAACTTGAATAAAATTGACGTGATAAATCATCTACAATATCTACATGTCCCTTTCCATTAATACAAATTTACCTTCAAAAGAGGAATTTCTTAGTAGAACAAAACCAGCGAATTCCAAGAGAAGAAAAACAAATCTTAATAATCAACTTCATTTGGGAGCTATAATAATTACTTAGTTAACAGTTTCAAGTTTAGAGGAAGATCCTACTATATAAAAGGTGGGAAATATATGTGACGAAGTATTTCATTGTTTTAACCTAATCTAGCTATTCATTATGATAGCACAATTTTATCAAATACAGATCGAGATTAAATCAATGACAACAGCACAAAAAGAACTATAGAATCTATAAATATTTTTAATAACTCAGATTAATATACAAATAAGATTAAAACCAGTTATTTAAGAGCTGGTTAAACTTACCTAGGCACAGCATCAATTGGGTAGTTAGAAGGCATTATTACACGATGACTGCGTTCCTCATCACGGATCTTGATGATAACCTGAATGAAACAAATAATGATAATGCTGCAAGTGAAATAAAAGTCTAAATACAAAAAATAGTTAAGCTTTAACCTAAAATTAATATCCTAAAATAATTTCAAAAATGAAATGATGATGTAAAATTTAATGATCTTTACATGGATGAAAAAAATGATCTCCTTCTAAACGTAAATAAAGATTATGTAAGAGACAATAACTTACCTTGCCAATATGTTTGCCGGCCGCCATGTAACGGAAAGCGGTTTCAACTTCACTCTTCTCAAACGTGCAGTAAGTCAAAGGTCGCACGGCACCACTATCGATACCCTCAAGTAAAAGATCTTGTAGACGCTGTTAAATAAAAATATAAATGAAAGTTTGTGGAATACGTTGAAATCGATGATCGATGATGATTTTGATAAAATTTTGTATTTTATTTGGGAAACCCTGGGTTATGCATTTTGTGGCCAACACAGTTTTATATTAGGCCCTATTCCATAGCAGGATATTTCTACAAAACTGCACTAGGAATGACAAAACCAAGGGAATACCCAGTCGGTCTTCTGCTTTAAATAAGGAGAAACAAAAATTATACTACTTACAAAATAATCTAAAGACGATATCGTAAAATCCAACCACATAAATCTCAGTATTGTTAATACAAACCTTTCTGAAGGCGAAGCTTTGATCAAAGATGAAGTCCAACATAATGCCGTGGAAGGAGGTCTCCTTCAAGAAGAAGTACATGCCAATGGGAGTGTTGTTACTAATGTCGAACTTGCCGATCTCGAGGAAACGACCGCGGTACGCGAGGCAACGGACTGAAGCCTGAAGTTTCTCGTCTGATAGGGAGTTGAGGACCATGTCCACACCCTTGCCGTTGGTCTCCCTTCTGATCATGTCCTCGAAGGAGGCGTCACGAGAGTTGCCGATGTGACTGTCTGTAAACAAAATGATGAGATGCAGGATGTGCAAAATGCATTGGTATGCTGAAAACCTATAGGATATGTAAATGGAAATCATATGACTGACATATCGACGCACAACTCAAAACACTAAATGGATTGGTTCGAAACACGTACAGTTATTACAACGTTTTTCTAGGAGTAGATTTTTGAAAAAAATACCCGGTTCCACATTTTAAACAAAATTAAACTAACAAAGCCGCGAGGTAAAGATATAATTTAATATCATAAATACGATAGTAACTCTGTTAGTGGTTATGTTATACCCCTAAATCGCTGACCCGAATTTCGAACATTTTGGTATAGAGATAAAGGTAAGCAAGTTTTGTTGCAGAAATAAAACTCACATGGAATGAAGCAGGAAATGAAAGTTTGTACGGGAAGCCTATTTTCAATAACTGACGACTAAGAATAGTTCTACCTTTTACGCGTGGATACCCGTAAAAGGTAGAACTATTCTTACTAAAAGTTATTATGAAAGTAATTTATGAAAAAAATGACTTAAGTCGTCGTAGGTACCCAATTCTTCCAATCACTGAATAAACTTTGAACCTGGTATTTGTATTTGAAAGGTCATTTGGCGTGAAACACATTATACTTATATATAAAATATATATAAATAAACCTAAACTGTAGCCAGATATTTTTAATATAAAAAGTGACCTGCCGTTTTGACCTTTAGACAAGTAAAAACGAAATTAAAACAATTAAACGAGTAAGTGTTTTCTATTATGAGAAAGGTGACGGAAAAATAAGGAACAGTAATATTGTTTCATTTCAATAGATAAAGTTCAGCTATAAGTTGAAAGCTTATTTCCTAGGTAATCACAAAATCCAAAAGACCTGTTATATAAAACTAGCATTTAGTTTGAATGCTAGTTTTATTTATTATTTGGTCTTTTGGATTTTTTTTTCGATTAATACCAAAAATTCCTAAAAGTGATTTGAATAGAATACAATAGTGACGTCATAGTATGAGATCTTCATATTAAATCTGCGTTTTGACATTTAATAAAGAGTTGTTGTTTTGACTAGTTGGAAACTAGCTCATTTATTCATACTTCAAGTGATCAGAAGTTTGGCCTGTATTTTTCACAACGATTATGGATTGCCAGTCACGCGAAAATGCAAAAGAGAAGCTGTCTACTGCAATGCCAGCTTTAGATATTTGATCCTCTATACTGTTCGTATAAGTTTTATGTTTAATAATACATCCTGAGAATGAAAATAATTTATGCTGAAAGTAAATAAACAAAATATCCAATCATTTTTCTAACCTTTAAGTTGCGGGAACAGCTTTTTAATGAAAGCTCTCTTCTCAGCGGTACCGACAGTGGTGAATATTTCACAGCCGTAGTGCAAAGCTACGTTGATTGCGGCCTGACCTACACCGCCAGATCCGGCGTGGATGAGGATGGACTCTCCGCGTTGGATTTGTCCTACCATTATCTGTAGGAAAAACAAGAGTTGAAAAATCCCTGTAGATACATTGTGCATAGTCACAGCAAACTCAAAAAGTGTAAAAGCTTTTAGTTGATGGCAGTCTAGCCGACTTTTCAGCTAATTTCTGCAAGATTCAAGTACGTATTTCATGTATTTTCAAAAGAAATTTTGAGATTAATAGCAACCCAGTCGCTATTTTTGAAATTCCCCACAAGCGTTTCTGTGACCAATTAGTCACAGAAGTGGGTGTGGGAGTTTCGAAAATAGCTAATAATATTAATAGCATTAATGCGTAATTGTTACAGAGAGCTATCACGATACAAAACATCTGAATCATAAGTAAACGTAAAAAATCCGCACCCCAGAATCAGAGGCTTAAGTAGTCAGGCTTGAGTTATTAGATTACATATATCTACAGAGTAAGACACATTTAATCGAACATCTATGTCTCTTAAAGACGCATTCATATATTTTAAAGAACTTGCACTAATTAGTTCTTTCTAATAAAATATTTTCAATGTTCTTGTTTATTCAGTTAATGAACTAAGTACTTACCATAGCATAGTAAACAGTTCCGTATGCTACAGGTACTGTAGCAGCTTCCTCGAAGCTCCATTCATCAGGGATGGCCCATAGTAGAGCTCTATCTCCTTCAGCTACGTTCGCCAGAGCACCATTTCGGATCATACCCATCACTCGAGAACCGCTGCATAGAAAATTCATTTGAGTCAACTGTCAATTAAATTCGATTGTCAATTAATGAAGTTTGGATTTTGGATACTTTCATGAAATGTTGCTTAACGTTATAAACCCCGAAAGTTGATTATATTTAAAATGGGTTCACGGATTTTCATCAACCAAAGGTAAGAACAATCGTAATTAACAATAATTAACTTTCTAATAAAATCCAACCGTCTTCAATTCCGAGATAGATACATACACAAAACTTATTTAGATATTTTTTACTTAAATAAGTACCTACTTAAATAAACTAGTCAATCACAGTATAGATTTCTTATATAAGTGTTTGAGAATAAAGATATCTCAAACTTCAAACTTAAAAGCATCCTTCCTTTGCATCGGCGTTTAAAAAAAATAAGTAAATAGTGAAAGGGTCTACATTATAACCTTGAAGAACACTCTCATATGATATAAACTTACTTGATTGTTTTTCCGACTACTTCAAATCCTTGTACGCACTCCTGCGCAATACGACCGCGAGCAACTGCGTCGACTGTCACACGGCCCGTAGCGGTCATGATGTCACGGAAATTCAGCGCAGAACAGTACACCTAGTCAATCAAATGTTTCTTATAAGTCTAAATTTTGATATTGGCAAATGTATATCTATACTAATATTATAAAGAGAAAGAGTTTGTTTGTTTGTTTAAACGCGCTAATCTCAGGAACTACTGGTCCGATTTGAAAAATTCTTTTTTTTGTTGGATAGCCCATTTATCGAGGAAGGCTATAGGCTATATAACATCACGCTACGACTAATAGGAGTGGAGCAGCGACGAGAAATGTTGCAAAAACGGAGAAAATTTACGCATACGAAGTTGCGCGGGACAGCTCGTATTATATAAACTAGTAAGAACCCGGTGCTAGGTCCACGTGACCCCTTTGGAGCTCAAGTATACTAAAATCCTTTCTTACCCCTCGCAAATAAAAAAAAAGGCTTTGCATGATATCTGGACGTTAATGAGTTATTGAGCCAGGTCTCCGGTATACAATTGTCTTACAATGTACTTCTTAAATATTTATTTATTCAATTGAATCTACGAGATCGATACGTCAAATATTCTTTATATCTTAGCATATTAACTTGAGAAAAAACTGAACTAGAGCAAAAACAAACATAGCTTACATGTTGGTTAAGGTAAAACCGGCAGTACAACAGTTTTAAATTATATTTACTCATTAAAATTTGCTTTCATATTATTTCTTCACAAATAAATTCAATTCATTTTACAATAATTATTAATTATGATATAATATAAAATTTAATTAATTGATTGCGGTTATGTTTTGAAAGTAATTATACAAAAATATTTTGGCTAATCATTACTTACGTGGACAAGAACTTTCTCTGGATTTGTGAAGACCTGATCGGGTCTGATGTGACCTTCGAGCCATCTTAGTGAGGACAGATCGCCGATGGTCAGGGTATTCACGTAGGCGTGGTTTGCACGAACTGTATCCAGATCACCCAGGAGTAGATGACGGTATGTACCCCATTGACCCTGAAATCAAAATGGGAAATTAGAACCTTTAATTTGTCTAAGCCTAAGTAGTACCTACTCTTTATAATAGAAGAATTATAAATGTTATTGATGTTATTTGCATAAATAACAACCTTTTACTGCCAGTTTCAATTTTAGTCGAAAGTTACAGATTAACAAACAGATAACGGTTTCGCAATAGATTTTTCAGATTGCAACGACTTCCGAGCATATAAACCTTTCATCCAGATACAATACCTACTTACAATGTCTAATAGAAATGTAGGGACTTTACGATTGACTTTAAAGTGCAGCATAATTGTAATTTCCAGGCGGAAATATCCTTCAAGATAAAGATCTTGCTTTCTTTCGAACCGCGCCACGTAAACAAACATCAAGAATATTAGTCACTAATATTGTTAAAAAAACAGTTAAATATACTACATACAGAGAATTATGTAAGCACACATAAGGAAGCCTATTATTTAATTCAGATTTTGAGCCCTGTTTTGAAATATTGTACCCATTCATTCGATTTCATGTTTGTTAACAATTTATCACATCGATGACTTTTAATTAAGCAACTCCCTGGATTGAATCAACCATTTACATCGCATACGTTTACACAAATATTGACAATCTTTGAAATTGACTTTCAATTTTCTCGTCATTTTCATCGTAATGTAGTAAACAAACATAAAATTGGATATCATCGAAAACATGATGAAAAGCAAACAAAATACTTACCTCCTGGTACACATTCAAAGCCAAATCCTTGTCCAATTGTTCTTCATAGAACTCTAAATCAGGGTTGAATGGAGGAGCGGATGGGTCCGAAATCAGTAGACCATATACAATTTCACCACCGGGTTCTTTCCTCAAACAGTTGACTAAACCAAGAAGTCCATTGATGTGCTCATCTTGAGTGTAAAGAACAAGTTTTTGACCTTCTTTTAGCTCTTCCTTGACTTTGTCGATCCATGCATAGCTCTGATCCGAAGCGAGAATTCTTACGAATTTAGCTGGTTTAGCTCCTACGCGTTTTCTGAAGAGAACTATGTATTCGAAACCAGTGTCCTGAATTGTGACAATGTCGTATTTATCAGAATATTCTTTAGGATCGGGACGGTTCTTTTCACGACTGATAATGAAGCCTTTATCACGGAGGGTCGAGACAGCTTGTTGTAAGACCTGCGAAGGAAAATATTATTGTAAAAAGTGTGTTTCTTTTTTTTCTCTATAGGTTGAATACCTATAGAGATATTTAACCTATATATTGTAAAGTTCTATTAGTACAATCAGAAATTATCCAAGTAGTATCCAAGCTACTTACATCAGGTCTGCCCAGAAGGTTGGCACCAATAAATATTATCGTATTGCTTTCTCCTTGCAATTTTTTGTTCTCCACAGTAATATTACTTGGCATTTCAATAGCTTCTTCAGTGATCATCAACAATTCGGCTTGTACCAGCGGTAGATCTCCAAGACCTTCACCGATTTCTTCCAATAGAGGTTTAAGATCATTATTCTTGTATTCTTCATCAACTAATTCAATGCTTTTAACTTTGTAGGTTTGGATGTTCTCGAGAACTAGTTGGATGTTGGCACGAAGAATATCTTCAATCTGAATTAAAGAAAATACATTTAAACTCTATCCCTTAATTATTCGTAATACGTAATAAATAGCAATGTTTTAACTAACGAATGTTATATCTTCCTCTATTCTGTTTTAAAAAGGGAATGGTAAGAAAATACAAATTATATAGTTATAATGCTGTTACTAAAAGTTATGAATAAGAGACTAAATCGACACTAATAATTTAAGTAAGTATTAAAGAGAATAAATTAACATTAACTACTTAATTATTTTTAGCATGAACGATTAATATGGATATAAAGGTAATTTTACGAAAAAATAATCTTGTTAAGATGTAAAAGAAATACTAGTAGTTACCTACATCATCTAGAAAACTTTTAGTATATCTAACTTTTTGTTATTTTTATCTTGGCTGAAATTAATGAAGCTTGATTTATTTGATTTTATTCTTACCCTCATCTTAGCATTTCCAAAGTTGGGAACAAACTCGTTCTTTTCAAGTACAGGTACACCAAGAGGCAGTCTCTTTGTGATGGGTGTGGCGTGGAGTCCACGAATTTCTACACCACCAGCCCTGAAGAAATATTCTTTGATTACTTCTAAATTACCGACACAGTTTTATAGATTTACCGATACAGTTTTGGCTCTTATTCGCGACCACAAGTGGATTGGTACAACAATTTCTTTAAAAACTTACAAAAAGTCACTTTAGAACCAATCCAATTTCACTAAGAAAAGTACCTAATCCAGAAAAAAACCTTTAGGTATATTGATTACCAAATTCACTCACAGCTGATTCCTTTTCGATTCTAGCTCCAGACCTCAATATTTATCCTGAAACGTAGAGTTAACCCTACGGATATACTAAACTAGGTACTTTTTCTCCTCGCTAGTGTATCTTAATATTTAATTTCTAATCCCAAAAGTGAAACTTTGCATAACGGTTCAGTAAAAAACGTACGTGATCGTAATTTTGAAAGCGTTTTTTTATTGCTTGCTTTATTTCTTTTCACCATAAACATAAAACTGACAAAGCCTGAAAAAACCTTCAACAATTTGTTGCTTTTGTTTTAAAAAAACACACAGGTGAGTATTACTCGTAGATGTGCCTTTTAAATACTTGATATTTCGCTGTATTTTTTTTAAAGAAGCACTCATATTTCATAGCAGGTATATTAATATTGTGTAAGTTGCTGCAATTCGTATAAACTTCGTAGATACATCGGATTCATTTATTCATAATTACAGAATATATTTTTATACATTTTTTTTACAGATTAACCCAGTTAAAATATTGTGATATTATGTTACCTAAAATATAATCTTCTTGTTTAATATTATGTTACCTAAAATTGAATCCTCTTGTTAATAATAATGTAGGCCAGGTATGCATAGTTCATTTGTTGGCACAATTCAGGTTATAAATTGTGACGTCTCTCAAAACAGGGTTCATTTACAGGGTTAATTTATACTAAGGGTGTCTCGACCGAAGGTAATTGCTTCCCTGTTGGAATTAATACTACTATCCATTATTTTGCTTATCTTTGCATTAATTTGATGCTAATCCGAGTATCCGAGTTTCATTTATCTTAATTTATTAGTTGGATTTTCTAAATATATTTACACAAATTTAAATTGGTAAATTATAATTAAGGATATTTGCAAAGGTGATATCAGTGTTCATTTCTTTTAACAAAAATGTTATAGATAAAGGACTGTTAGCATACGTAGGGTTTTCCCCTGATAATATATTTACTTAAAATCACTTTGAGTCGTGCCCAAAAGTACCTGTTTTTGTCGCAACTATTCACCTTTTGAGTGACAGTATGACAGTTAACTAACTAACTAAGCGACGTATAAGTATTCAGCCATATAACATGTTAATTAAAAAAAATAAGAAATCAATAACTTACCTAATAACATCAACATTGGGATACACACGAATCTCAAACGAGTTCCTTGTGGAGTCAGGATTCATTTTGGAAATTGCGTTGTAATGCATATTGGCGTCAATAGAAAGCTTCTCCAGTCTGGTCGGGACGAAGAGACCTCTCGTGTCCTGGCCGATGATCTTCATTTGGAGCATGCAATCCATAAAAGTGACCCAGTTGTTGACCCAGGCGAGGCGACCACGGGTGCCTTCGATGTTGCAACCGAGAACCCCACGGAAGAGACCGCTAATGAAAAAATATTTTTTGTGTTTAATACAGATGTTTTTTGTAAACAAGAGGCTTACCTTTATGATATAGTGTATTTATGGGTGAAATCAATATTTAACCTGAGATTACTAAATTGACCTTATATCTACTACTAATGGTTTAATTTCTATATAGGTCGGTAATAAATATGATTTAAAAAAAACCTGACAAGTGCGAGTTGACTCACCCACCGAGGGTTCCGTACAAATTAGTAGGTAAATATTATAAATAGTTCTTAAATCGAGTCTCTTATTATTCTCGTAAAACTTATAACTTTACTTCGTCTATATAAACTGGTAAAATGATTTAACAGAACGGAGGTAAGGGATAACAGAGAAGGAAAATTGAAATAACGCACACAATGTACAAACACCTTGTCTGGAAATAGCAATATGTGGTTGACACTCCTAAATGATTGTCTAGCTACCGTTCAAGAGTTTTATTGTTTCACAGTTTTTGCAACCTTTATTAAAGTTAAGCTTTTCAAGATCTAATCTTGTTTTTATCAGACTTTAAAAAGTAGGTTTTTTTATGTTCGGACATAACTCCGTCATGTTTAGACGGATTTTCTAAAAATCTTTTTTTTTTTCGAAATATTCCCACATAAATTTCGATATGTTCCCACATAAGATCTGATGCTGAGTTTCAGAGACAGCCAACGAAACTCCTCAATAAACGCTATCAAACCAACTGTGATTTAAGTCAGCTAGATGCTTTTTGTTAAATAGTTTTTTATAGAACCAACTATAATTTCTATTATTTTAAAATGAACGTTATTTTACCTGTATTGATATCCTCTGAGACGCAGTTCCTTGTAGAAGTCCTTGGTAAGCATGTGTTTGATGTTGGGTCCACTCAATTCAGGTACGTTTGGAAGCACGCGGTAATCTTGGCCGACATTCTTCTTGGCATAAATGCGACCAGTTACAATTGAGGCACCGCTTTCTACGATCTATGGAAAATAATTTTGCTATAATGGTCATTCATTTCTTTAATCTTTCAGAAATGTAAAGTTCGTGAAATGTTATGTTACTTACAACCATTCTTTGACTTGTTAATATTCTTTTTTTTTTAATAAAAGATAACTAGCAATGTGGGATTGGGCCCACATTACTAGCAATCTTGTTAACCCCTCTAGCTAAGCTCAAAGGCTTGTGTTAGGAGTGGGTTCACTTCGGTAGTATAATGGGATTTAGAACCCCCGACCTCACGATTGGCGAAAAACGACGAACCTGGGCTAGGCTTTAAATTAACATAAAATGTAAAAAAAATGCGGTTAAGTATGTAAGTAACTTTTGATTAAAGATCACTGGAAAGATAGCACATCATATTGTGGTAAGTAGCCTATTTACTACAATCAAATTCTATTGTTCTTACCTCAAAGTTGCCACTGCCCTTTTGGATCATGATGATAAACTCTAGGTTGCCTTCTTTAGGAATATTGGTGGCTCGCTGGAAACGAACATTCTCGAACACCACAGACACTTCGGTGAAGAGTTCTCCCATCATCATACCAAGAGTTTCCCAGACTAAGACGAGATAGCCAGTGGCAGGATACAAGTTACGACCTGTTTTGAGAAAAATCATTTTATTTCAGAGGTGAGATTTGGTAGTTTTTGTAGAAAGCTTGTGATTAATTATTCGGAATTGCATCATATGCACAACAATTTCGTGGTTTAATATGCTAGCCAATATATTATACCTAGAACGACTGATAAAATCGAATAATGGTGTAAACATTTCGATAAACAAAGCACGAACGCTATTGCTGGTTTAATTGGTTGGAATGAATACACCACGATCTTTTCTTAAATATTTAAGTACTTTTAATAAATTAGCAAGATTTCTTTTGTGGTTGGACTTACTATCAGTTTTCTTCTTAAACCATTAAAAATCATAAAAACTTACTGTCAACAACGTGTCCAGCCAAGTATTCGCAGTCTTCATCAACAATGGACAGCCTGACAGTTCTTTCACCAGACTTCATCTTCTCTTGAGCCTTATATGATGTCACGTACCTATAAAACATAACTAACTATAAAAACTTATAAAAAATACCTTGATTGAAGCCTAAGGTCATAAATTTGATTTTCGACTAAGAAAAATGTAAGTGTTTTAAGCAAGATTGTTTATTCAGCGTCTAATTGTAATTTGAAAAACAAGATACCTAGTAATATGGGTCGCACATTACCAGCAATGTTGTAAACCCTTTCACATAAGCTTAATTGCTTCTGTGTGCAGTTCAAGTTGTCGGTAGCATAATGCGGAGGATTCGAACACGTCATCTCTCGATTGCAAGTCCGATAGTAGGCCACCCCCGTTTATATGTAACTAGCTGACCCGCGCAATTTCGTATGCGTAAATTTCCCCCGTTTTTGCTAAATTTTTCATTGCTGCTCTGCTTCTATTGATTGTAGCGTGGTGTTATATAGCCCATAACCTTCCTCGATAAATAGGCTACCCAACAGTAAAAATATTTTTCAATTCGCGTAGTTCCTAAGATTATCGAGTTCAACCAAACAAACAAGAAAACAAACTCATAAAGCTAAAGAGTTTATTGTTTGAATATTAGTATAGATGTATACTTTTCAGTTGTCTGGTTGCTATTATAGCGCAGGCTCTGCCTAGTTTGGGATCAGAATAGTCGTGTGTAAGTAGTCCCAAGATATTACTTTCCTAAGAGCTCTAAATAGACTAAATATATCTTTTTAAATGGTTGCGTACTCTTGAATTCTACTTTAGAGTGTACTACATGTGTTTTAGAGAGCCAGTAACCTTTTATTGTTCTCTAAAACAGTTTTGTTGTACCAAGAGGGTAATTTAAGTGAAGAAAACGGGTTGGTTGGAAATTGTTGTTGGTCTTGTTTCTTTCTAGCTCACTTGGGACCTAACTGTGAATGCCACTATAGTATCGTCACAGAATAAATGCATATTTAATTGTCTTTTTAATCAATAGTAGGTACCTGGACAACCGCTTTGCTCGGTATTTTTTTTTAACGACGTTTTCTAATAATATGCGAGATCGATTTATCGCCCCCGAACCCATTTTTACTTTCAAGAAAATCGTTGGAGTCGTTTCTGAGATTGAAATCTATTTTTGTTACACAACCTACTTTTGTTACCCACACGTCTGTGAGACTCTAGAGTAAAATCGAAGTTTTGTTTTGACAGGTTTTGGGCCTAAACATCACAATAAACAACGATTATATTCCAGGAAAATAGTTTGTTAACTCCAAAAATGGTGATAGATGGTCATTGGTTTTTAAATATTTTTTTAAGACTATAATAATAATAATACAACTCACACAACGCTATCTGATCACAAACTAAGCAGAGCTTGTACTATGGAAACCAGACAACTGATAAACATACTTATATATTTCTAAATACATACATATTATAGATAAATAACACCCAGACACAGAATAAACCATCGTGCTCATCGCACAAAGTTTTATCCTGGGTGGGAAACGAACCCACGACCACTTGCGTAGCAGTCGGATGTACTCCCACCCCGTCACAGAGGCAGTGATTTATTGTAATGTAAAGAAGCCACGAGCTGGAGGTATATTACAAATCACCCTGTATATACAAAACGTAGTAACAAGTAGTGTCTGTTCGTAATGTCAATGTAGTATGTTTTGTAATTCAAACCTATTTAAATGAAAATGTATACTCTGTCTACTATAATTAAACTGTGAAACGTTAGAGCACTACTAGCTGACCCGCGCAACTTCGTCTACGTAAATTTTCCCTTTTTTCTTTTTCTTTCTTTTTTTTTACAACATTTTTCATTGCTGCTCCGCTCCTATTGGTCGTAGCGTGATGTCATAACCTATAGCCTTCCTCGATAAATGGGCTATCTAACAATAAAATATTTTTTCAGTGCAGCCTAGTAGTTCCTGAGATTATCGCATTCAAACAAACAAACAAACTCTTAGGGGTATGAAAAATAGATGTTGGCCAATTCTCATAGATACCGGATAAGCATGCAGCGGGATTTCGTGAAAATCGTTCGGCCTTAATATTCCCCTATTTGTTAGCTTAAGTGCCTATGTTTAATTTTACGCAAAAAAAAATCACATCCCCACATTTCATATAGGGGAGGTACCCTAAAACATAATGTTTTTCAGGATTGTATTCATTTACTTTGTCGGCGTAAGTAATATGTGTATCCATGCAAAATTACAGCCTTCTAACACTAACAGTCTCTGAGCAAAACTGCGGACGGACGGACGGACATGGCGATTCCGGAAACGGTACCCCTATAGTTGTTATAAGGGTACCGTTTTGCCATCTTGGCTACGGAACCCTAAAAAATGATATTTGCCTTTAGACGTAATCATCTAAGGTTGCGCTAATTAGTTTTTTGACAATCTTTATATAAATTAAGCCTGGGTTTACAGTTATAAGAACGTAAAGTTTTAGTATGTGCTATTGGATAAATCAATGAAATAAAACGTTAACAAGCTACATCTCTATTTAAAATACTGTACTAAGCCCTTGATACTTCCACAGCAAATACAAAGCTTTTGATTTAACGAACTGTCCTACTAGCCATTAATTCCCTTTTCTCTTCAGTTCGTAAACAAACGTCCCCAACATTAAATACGACAGTAGTATTTTTCAGTCTTATTTTGTTCCCATTTTAATTTCTTTTCGTCTGTGCGCATTGCACCAATCCAAAGTCATCCATCACAACAAAAATGAAACAGGTCACATTGCTCTTTGAAAAATGCCTTCGCTAACGTCGCTATATTGAAGTCAATGTACAAAGTGGCCACGATAGATCACACGCGAGCGATTTGTTTGTGGCTGAGTGAGTGATGGCAAGCAATTAATATACGACGCTCTTTATTGCAGTCCAAGTTTTGGGGTCGTTTAGCGAGCAGGCCTGAATTCCTCCTGCTAACCATCAAGTTCTGACAAAGTGGTTTTGAAGGAGAATTGGTATTAAGTTTTGGGTATACCTATTCTTGTCTGTTCTTGTTAGAAGTTGCCTTTTTACATACATACACGGGGGGGGGGGGGGTGTTGAGCCCCTTTATAACTCTCCCCCCTTCTGGATTTGCCACCTAAGTAAGCATATCCAGATTTGACACAAATTAACAATGTTTGATTTTTGAAACTCTTTGCAATGCAGTTTTACCTATTTAATATCACTAGTTGACCCGCACAACTTCGTCTGCGTTAATTTTACCCGTTTTTGCAATATTTTTCATTGCTGCTCCGCTCCCTTTAGTCATAGCGTGATGTTATATAGCCTATAGCTTTCCTCGATACATGAGCTATCCAACAGTAAAACAATTTTTCAATTTGGATAACAAAAAACTATTGAGCTTTATAATATTAGTATTGATTGCACCCGTGAGACAATCAAAGTTTCCGGTAATTATATATTTTTCACTTATATTTAGTGTACGGTATGCATTACAATATCTGTAAAACCATTCTGACCTACCCGTTGGCGATTACGAAACAAGAAATTTGATTAAATTTGTAAAGATAATTTTCCGTTTCCAATTAATTCTGTAGGTATAGGAGTATTTTCATTAAGTCTTCGAAGGAGGGCCCCTTAGGAAATGCAAACATTGCATTCTGGTATCCTGTGGTTGTGGCTTTGAATATAATTACTGCCCTTCCTTGGGGCTTCACTCAGAATTACATTAGGTAAATGGAGGCACTTGGACAAATACAGATGTAGGTATAGATGACTCAAATGGAGTATTGGTGAATTGACTTTTTGGAATCCCAAGACCGTAAAATTGATTTCATGAATATTCAAGTTCGATAAACACATCAACAATATTACACATTGGGGACAAGACATACATAAAATATATTAAATAAACCATTAAAATATTAAGATAGAATGTCCAGATTTTGACCACTATGTTAAATGCGGCTATATATCTCTTTCTTTGCAGTTACAAAATATGAGCAAGTATTTTTTTGACGTGATAACGTCTTATAAATCGATGACCGGGTGCACGTATGAAACTGTCTAAAAAACAACGTTATTGTTTGGTTGCTAAGCAACACCGAATTGCAATGCCAGCGACATGACATGCGAAACAATTGGATTAGCATTGATTGCGTTATTAATTGGTTGCGTAGAGAGTGTTTTTGCAACGCGAATGGCGATATGTCATTAATGTTGTCGTATACGTAAAATTATCGTCCGGCTTTACTACGGTTTGAAGATAACTTATCGCACAACTAGCTGCTTCGACTCTGCCCGCGTGGATCTTGTTTCTATATACAAATTTTATACCCCCGTTTCACCCCCCCCGGGGGTGAATTTTGAAAAATCTATTCTTTACTACAACCTACGTTGAAATCTGCGTGCCAAATTTGATTGGGTTGAGCTGTGTCTTGATAGATCAGTCAATCAATAACGGTTGTCTTTTATATAATACGAGCGGATGTCTCGCGGTTTCACCCGCGTAGTTCCCGTTCCCGTGGGAATACGGGGATAAAAAATAGCCTATGTCACCCGGGGTTAGTGTAGCTTCACAACGGTGAAAGAGTTTTTCGAATCCGTCCAGTAGTTTTGGAGCCTATTCAATACAAACAAACAATCAAATCTTTCCTCTTTATAATATTCTTATAAATAATATAGATACATAAGATAATAATGGTTCGCTTACCAATCTTCACTGTGTTCCCACTCAACCAAATGTGCGAGCATCGGGGTGCCTTGTGAGACGGGGAATGGTACATGCGGGTAAATGTTGGCCAAGTGCGGGTTCAAGCCAGATTCGTACAACCTGAAAGAAAATATATAAAATCAGAACATAATATATATATATTTAAAGACTTCTCCAGCTCTAGGCGTTCAGCCCTGTAACCCTGCAGTGAAATTTACAAAAGCTGTTAATAAGCACAAAGTACAGCCAAAGTTGAGACCAATATTGAATAATTTCATTAAGTTCGGTCCCGTCTGGCAATCACTTTAAACATCTTGCACTTGCACTACGAAACTGACATGTATATTTTTTAACAGACAGACAGGTATATTGGTTGAATTATAAACGAAATGTATAAATTATTGTCAACTACATCCGACTACGGCAGAAGGTTGTTAGGGGCCATTCATTAATACGTAAGGATCTCGAGGGGGAGAAGGGGGAATTACGTAAGAATCTCGAAGGGGGGGAAGGAATTACGTAAGAATCTCGAAGGGGGAGGTGATTACGTTAGGATTTTGACGGGAAAGGGGGTGGGATGGGGTTCAAACCCATTCTAATGTAATATTTGTAATTTTTGCAGTTCCATTAAGGATGCTAAATGGATTTTTTCAGTCAGACTTACATCTTATATTTCATTTTTATTGTATATTCAAATATTATAATCAAAAAGTTATAATGGTTATTAAAGTCTTATGTAAATGTGTTCATTGTTATCCATTTAAAACGTTATACATAACATAACTGTTATAAGGACGTGCTTTCCGCGTATAAATCTTACGTAAGAAAAGGGAGGGGGGTTCATGAAATCTTTTGTACTGTTACATGGTTGAAGGGTCAGAAATCGCTAAAATCATCCTTACGTAATTAGTAAATGGCCCTTTAGTCGTAGTCGGGTATGAGAGTTGATAACACTTTTGCTTGGTTCTGAAGAAAGCACTGACAAAAACTTCACCATCATGTATACTCACTTTCCAAGAGCAGTGAAGAGCACTTGCACATTGTCCTTATGGCTTCTCTGAGTCAAGGGAATGTTGATGACATCCTTCTTGAGAGAACGACGAAGAATGGCCTGGAGAAGACCGTGGGGGGCGATCTCGATGGTGATGGCGTTGTGGTGGATCAGACGGGATGTTTCTTCGAAGAGGACTGCGCTCTGCGAAAGAAAAAAACAATGAAAACGTTGGTATAGATAATAATGGTCTCCTAACCGATGTCGGTTACGGCGACCAATCTTATTTAGAGACTAGCCAAATTACGCATGAGATGTTATAGTGCACAAGTGTATGCACAAACACAAGTGCAGTCTCTATTCCCTCACTCTCATAGTCCGATGGGACGGAAATCCGATTTTACAAAAACGGACGCCCATCTATGGACCGACAGTGCCACTGAGTCAGGAATATGGTACCACCAGAGTATAGTAAATAGATGTACTTCTTGTTAATTTTGATTTGATGGCAATCTGGCCAATTTCTTCAGCCAATCACTGGCAGTGTCAAAAATTTATTATGGACTTTAGTTGCTTATAGATTCGGTTTAAAGTTAAAATGTCTTGTTAATTGCCCGGCGTTTCAACCGCATTGCAACGGCCGTGGTTACGGGTAGATTCTACCCGTGATCACGGCGGAAATTATTCACGCGATTTTATAAAATTTAGTAGTAAATATTTTATAATGTGTACAAATCGCGAAAGTTTATCAACTTTTACGGACTTATTTGTTCAGAGCATTGTGCGCCTAGCGAACGAATTCACGACCAATCACTGTCAACCGGACACACTATGTCTGCCAGACGCTTGATAAGTAAAAAATAATTAATTTTCATTGTAATTAAACAAAAAATAAATAATTAATTAAGACATTTTTTACATGAAAAATGAGACGTAAAATGTAAAGCTTAACTTACCAACAGGTTATTAGTATGATATTCAGCAGAAGACAACTCAGCCTTCGCGTCCTTCCATTGAGCTTGTGGTAGAGATGTAGACACCCACCGCTCTGAACGAGCCTTCGGAGACTTGATTACTTGCTTCAAGTATTTTAGAAGAGTAGGACCTAAGAAGAAAATGGACTATCACATAACATACGTTTATGAAGGGAAGAATCACGACTGATATTTCTAGAAAATGGAGACTACCAACTACATAAGATAAAAGGTGATTTGTCCCACCGTCAGCGAGTAGCGAGCAATTATCAACTATTTTATTACTAAACAAAAGAGGTAACTAGTGTAGGATAAGTTACGAGTTCTCGGTAGTGTGAACAGTCAGCGATTAATATATGATTGCACGGCACCACAAGGCACGTTGATTGCCTCTGTGGCGCGGTGGGAGTGTATCCGACTGCTACGCAAGAGGTCGTGGATTCGATCCCCACCCATAAAACTTGTGTGATGAGCACGATGGTTTATTCTGTGTATGTATTTAGAAATATATAAGTATGTTTATCAGTTGTCTGGTTTCCATAGTACAAGCTCTGCTTAGTTTGGGATCAGATAGCGTTGTGTGAGTTGTCACAAGATATTATAATTATTATTATTATACCTACATTAATACAAAAATCGCTTTCTCGCCGTAGATAAGACAAGTGCCGAAGTGTACAAAAGTCGGTATGAGAGAATATAGTCCTTCTATCGTCCTGTCGTCCAGTCGTCCTATCAAGATCTCTACCCTCATAGTATTCGTGGCAAGTGGCCTCATAGTATCGAAAGCACATAGTATTCGTGGCAAGTAAGAAGGGACTATTTAGGAAACGCTCAATCAATTATTTAAGGCTACCATAGTGGTCCTATTGCTTAACCTTGCAGAATCCTCGAAGTTGATTGTAATTTCAACGAATATATTAATATTTCTTAAGTATATATAAAATTGCCTCATAAAATATAGCGGCAACGCTGTAAATTTAAATATTTAAGCTAATAAAAACAAACGCTGGGAAAATTATTGGACAAAATATGGTAATAATTATTAGTCAAAAGTTTGAAAACATTACAATGTTGATGTATTTTAAGCAACTGATTGAAATTAATAGATAGAAGTTAAAAATATAATAGCTATTGTGGTTAATAAACCAGCTGATTTAAAAAATACAGACCGTGCTAAAGTTTTATATTTTATGATTAATTCTTATTTAAGGGAAAACAGGCCTTTTTATATAGGTATTGATCCTCTACAATCTAGGTACAAGATACTTGGCTACGAATGCCTTCATGATGTCAATTGGATCCATAGACATTGAGACTGGACTGTGGCATGACCTGACCTAGAACGAGACAACGCGACTATGCAGCCAATATCTGTCTCTTTTCTTTAGGTCTACAATGACAATTTTTGTCTATATTTTTGACAACTACTAGCCGCACGAGTGTTTTTTCTGCTTGTATTTTATTTTATAACTGAAAGGAAGGAGCAGTCCAGTCTCTGTGTCTAGACAATCTACTTTGATAATTTTTTCAACTTACCAGCTTCAGCAATATAACGTGAATGATAAGCGATATTGGAGCAAGGAACCTCCTTGGCGAAGATACCCTGGCTGGTTAACTTGGCGACGAATGTCTTCATGATGTCAGCTGGACCTGAGATGGTGCTGGAGTCGGGGCCATTGTGACAAGCTACTTCGATCTCCGGTGGGCACATGGTTTTGATCTGAATGGGAATAACGATAAATGAAAACCAATATTTTCTTAAAACATACCCCGACGTAAAAAATATTTTTTAAACTTTTATGTTATATTTGGCAACTTTGCGTAAGAAATAATAGTACTTTGGCATTTTTTTGTACAATAAAAAACCAGAAACTGCTATTATCATTAGTGCAGTATTAGAAACGCGTAATCCTAAACAAAATATCAAATAAAATACCTGACTGTAGCCAAGACCAACAGCAGCCATAGAGCCCTTGATGAAAGGAGTTTCGATAGAAGCCAGTCCTCGGCTGTAGGCGGACAGAATCATTTCTTCGGCGGTAAAGCAGCCATCGGCGTAAGCGCAGCCGAGTTCACCAACGCTGTGACCTATGTAAAAATATTATTTTACACGTACACTTTACTATGCTTTTTATCTTTTTATCTCTTTTCTGAATAACCACTTCTAACCAAATCAATCAATAATTTGTATCGCGGTACATAACTGTGTGTAAGATAATAAATATAATGAAAAAATATATAAAAAAAGGAAACATTATGAAGTAAGTCAAAAAAGACTAAAGTACCTTATCAATGAAACGTAGATACATATCAATCATAATAAATAGTTCAACTTGTTAATAGACTTGTAAACGAAAATATTTTAATGAATTTAGCTTTTTACATAGATTCCCAAAAAACACTTACCAATGATGTAATCGGGTTCAATGCCAACAGTTTTGAGTACATCAGTGAGACCGATTTGCACAGCAGCAATGCCGACGAAAGAGTTCAGAATGTTATCGTAGATGGCCGGGTTCGGGTCCGTGATAAGCTTGGTCAAGTTGATGCCTTTAGGTTCCAGTGCTTTTTGACATCTGTACGGAAAAAGTGAGAAAGTTTATGCACAAGAAAGAAATAAGGAGTTCGTGCTTGAATGAATCAATAGATTAAAGAGCACACTGTCTCCGTTAGATCTATTGAAAGGCGACCAATTCCAAAAAATCTCACCAAAGACACCGTGAACTAGTAGTCGTTTTGGAGCCAGAAATTTTGAATTCCATATAATATTAACCCAGACAGAGTTACTTCCACATTTATAATATTTACTTTGAATAAGCCAAACTTTGTTTAAATCAGACCTACCTCTCAATCGCAGCAGCAAAGACTGGAATCCTCATCAGCTCTTTGCCCATACCAGCCCATTGAGAACCCATTCCAGAGTACACAAACCATACAGGACGACGAACTCCTGAGAAGTAGTCTACTTCACGGGCTATAGACACAGCCTTTGTGGGCGTGGATTCTGAAAAAAATACATTTCAAATTGTAAACTAGTCAAATTATTTCTTGTAATTTCAAAATGCTGACGTTTGAAATGGTCAGCCATACTTAGCAATAAAAAAAATCTAATCGCTATTAAAATAATCACTATAAATTGGATTTCCGACCCCATTGATTAAATTGTGACGTGGAGCCACAAGGACATAAGAAATAAGGCAACAAAAAATATTAAATACAAAATTAAAATATTTAAGAGAATATTTAATTTTATGATGGCAAACCAAAAATGATGAAACGATACGTCGCATAGTTAAGTGACGAAATTTTCGAATTTCAGCTAAGAGCACAGGTATGCCGTTATTAAAATCTTTGTAAAGGCAAACAAGTAATGTGAAAGGTAAAAGCGAAGAATGCCTAAGCAATTTACTACCACAGCATCTCATACAATTCTGAATAACTGATTTGAAGGTGGCATATTTTTAGGGCATATAATAGCTGTTTGATTTAGACTAAATGAGAAATGTGGAGAATATTGACTCTTCCACTACTATTTTGGTGAGATAGTGAACAACACTGAATTGTGACAGCTTAGCAGTTGAAATATTAATAGAATAGAAAACAGTTGGATTTTACCAATTAAGATTTGGAAATTCCGCCGGGTTCCTGTTCATGTCACAAATATATAAATCCATGTAGGTTATTTATTTAATCGTTTTAACCAGGCCTAAATTTTGACTATGAGTCTCGCTATGACGATGGCTTGACCGTAGCCGCTAAAAATGTATGCATGCGTTTCAACAACTCACCCAAAAGTGAATATCCTCTAACTACGTGTCCTTGGATATCGTCATCATGGATAGCGTGCAGTAGTCTGACGAGTTCAGTATCAACTGTTCTTGATTCGAGATCATCCAAGATCCTGGCTACTGCTGATTCCGTACGTCCTGAAGTACAGACTAGGCGAGGGAGATCGTCGAATGGCATACCGTTGTTGACCTAAAAAGCAAGTACCTTGGTATAACATACTACCTTTTGCTCGTGAATACATAGATTTTTGGAACTAGAATAGGATATATTATGTAGATATAGGAAAGGCTGTATCTGTTTTCAATAGTCATTGTGTTGTTGGCAACATTACGTCGGCGTCAGAGTTGGTGCCAGGAACATGAGGTGCGGCGCAGGGTAAGCCTACGTGCCGTAGATACTCGTAGATCGACCGGCCGGCGGTCAGCTGTCACGGCACTGCGCCTTCGTCCGCCGTACTAAACGCATTTCACTCGTACATATTAAACTTTAATTTCTTGTTGTTGTTAAATTGGCGATTATCAAATACAGTATTTTATATTTGTTACCGGAGTTTCTATCCTACCACTACCCGTAGGATTCATAACCTTATATCTAGTGTGATTAAGTAACAGCCAAATGTTTTAAAATATTAGTTTGAGTCCGAAGGCAAAAATATGATGGAATGAATTACCGTCTAATTGAATCCAAAAGTATGTATACATCATGTAGATCTACCGAAGTTTTCTATTTCGCCCTAAGCCACTTATTAAAGTAATAATTTACACGCTATTTAGATCTGTCAATTTCAGAATCAAAATACACATTCATGAGCAGCCCACAAAATTCCCAGTCGTTTCGTGTGAACCAAAATCAGATAGAATTTTACCTCGCAAAGGATACATTATAGACGTGTATGCTGTCAGCTGCCACCAATATTGAATTTATATTCCAAACTAATATTAGACTTGACACCTAACTTGGCACTACGGTCTGAGAATAATATAGGCAGAATATTTAATAACGTAAACTATCAGGTGTAAAGGTAGATAAAAGCAAAAGGTACTATTTAACGAACTATAAGCGAAGAGGCAAAAATTGTGAAAAAAAAACACAGATACAAACTTATCACTTCAAAAATGCGCAAAGCTGAAGAAATTAGTTTGTTTCAACGCGCAGTGCTTGAAAGTACACGGCTGATTGTGATGAAATAAAAATTTATGGAAGAAGCTTTTAATTTTAGGAAGAACATAAGTTTCTTTACTTTTTTTACCTAACTGCAGAGGAGTGTGTATGTTTGTATGCATCCTTCCAATGTTCCTATGTCTGCTCGTAACTCTTGAACGCCTCAACTGATTTTAATAAATAATACGTCTCGATGAAGCACTACACTAGGTACATCAAATTCTTAAAAAAATAAAATGGCATAATTTATGCGCATTGATGTACGGACTGACAGAAAAAAAATCTTGGATTTTAAGGTATTTGTTTCGTAACGATCTTAAGAAGCAAAAAAACTGCCAGAACAATAAAATATAACGATTCATTTTACAAATTGCTTTATAAATTGATGCTTTAATAACAAGTAATTGAATATCTTCAGCTAAATTCGGAACTTCGTAAATAGGGAACAAATATTGAGTGACGTAATCAATGAACTGGAAACCAAATCTGATGTTAACTTTGTAAAAGTTTAACAAACTCAGAGATGAAAACGAAACATGTATAATTGATGGTTTCGATTTTATGGGAACAAAGTATAGGTAATTGGCCCCAATTTCCATACTTCGTTTACTGAATGAATTAGACAACATAAATTGAGCATAAAACTAGCTGACCCGTGCAACTTCGTCTGCGTTAATTTTCCCCGTTTTCGCAACATTTTTCATTGCTGCTTCGCTCCTTTTGGTCGTAGCGTGATGTTATATAGCCTATATCCTTCCTCGATAACTGGGATATCCAACAGTAAAAGACTTTCAATTCGGATCAGAATTTTTCAAAAAATTACCGCGTTCAAATAAACAAATAAACTCTTCAGCTTTATAATATTAGTATGGATTTGTAAGAGATTTATTTTGTTACGATACGTTTGGTTCACGATATGATTTGTTATTTTATTTACGTTGATCTTTTTTTTTATTTCAGCACAGAAACTTTGGTGAATATGGTTTTGTATTGTAAACGGTTTTAGTTTATGTTAGTAGTTCTGATATTTTTTTCGTATCGTTTCGACTGAAATATAGCAATTTAATAATTTTAGCCAAGCTTTGCTAGAAATTATACAAGATAACTAGAGAGTGTGATTTTTTCAGGCTTTGGTTAAAGTGGTCAGCTATTAGACATAATGGCTTGCGATTATACACTATATCTAGATTAATCACTTTGACCGCAACACATATAAAATTACAAAATTAAAGATTGTGTACCAAAAATATTTGGTACAAATGTAAAAAAGCTTACTAACCTTATCTCTGGCAACATTTTTCAACAAAGTGTGAGCGTTGGCACCTCCGAACCCAAAGCTGTTGACTCCAGACATGCCTCTGTTCCAGGGTTGTTTCTCTGTGACTACTTGCAGTCTGCCTTCAGCTAAAGCTGCAACTCCTTCACGAGGTACATTGTAGTTCAGATTAGGAGGAAGGTAGCCTGTGCTGTAAGCAATGCAGAGCTGCAAAAAACAAAAATGTTTTTGAAATCAAAATGGCTTGTGCTGGATTCCAATTTTGGTATTTGAAAGTCAACAATCACAAGTAAATGAATTATTTTACTAAAAAAAAAAGTCCATATTGTAGGTATTTATAATCATCAAAATAAATACTAACAATAATATATTATATCTTATATATCTCTTGGGATAAATGATTTGACATCAGAAAATTGTGACACCGTAATAGTAGAAGATATATAAGAGATTTTTGGAGTTACTGGAGCGCGGCAAATTAACATAAGAAGAGATACCTGGGCCTTTAAAGAAGTGGCATAAATTTTAATCGAATGGAATGAGGATCGAATAGAATGATGTCGTTGCGCGTGCAACACGGTAAATATAATAATAGATAAGCACTTGTGCGTGCGCAACGACGTCATTGTGACGTCATTCTATTCGATTGTCATTCTATTCGACTAGAGTTTATGTCACTTGTCTAGAGGCCCTGTACGTCGTACCATGTTAAGTACCGATTAGCTCTTTATACTGTGGATTTTTTTTAAGACCCGTAGCCGCTAACCTACCCCACACTCCCTGCCATTGTAAGGACATTTATCATACATCCTAAACATTTTTTCTTCGCACTCTTCTGAATAACCTCCAAAATGAAATAAATCCCCAGAACGCTTGAGTAAGTCCAAATTTATCACGCTGGACTCCCCAGCAATAATGCTAAATTGCAATCAAGTACACAGTTAATTGTTTGACGTTTTATGAAAAGAAATTGATTTAAGTTGACATTCTATTACTCAATTATCATTCTTTAAACAAAATTCAAAATTTAGCAGCAATCAATCCTTAACTCCCTTTTATCGAAAGACGGCAAAGGAAGTCTTCACATTATTGTCTATATAAGATCTTAGCTAAACCTAGATAAACTGACCAATGAGACGAAAAGATATCATTTAAAGTCAAAATGGCCATATTAATTTCAACATAATTTACTAATTGTGTATCTAGAATTAATTGAGTTATGAGTCCCAACAAGATTATCGTTGTCGAGTTTCCAACATTCAACTCTCACGGGTACTGGCGAAATGTCCTCCTTCAATCGTATCTATCCGAGAAAATTGTCACAATGTAATTAATGTTATCTAACATGCCAAAAGTTATGTTATAATTTATTGTGTTTCTCTCACAATGTGTGGGTTTGTTTCATTATCTTGTGGGCTAATGTTGATGGCATGTGATGCTTTGTATTTTCGGGTCAGTTGAATTATGTAGCCGAGTCAAAGGTGTTGGAATTTCATCAATTTTTCAAAACATAACTATACAAAGTATTTAGTCAAAATATTTTTCATCGGAATTTAGTTCTTAAAATAGATTTCTTCAAAATTTAATATCTTCAAAATTTCTAAATGATATTCTAATAAATTCTCAAATACTCATGCAAACTTAACAATAAATATACCAGTAGGTACTTTATTGTACTTTTTCATATTAAATTCTAATACTAGCTAACATACCTATTATTTTATCTCATACTGCCTGCCCCGGCTTCGCACGGGTGTCATATCGTAGTTTTTAAACCTTGAGTTTACATTATTGCAATTTTCGTAGAGATCTCTAATTTTTTTGAACATAAAATACAGTATATATTGCTCCCCGATAATGTAGCTTCCTAATGATTTTTAAAATCGGTTCAATAGTTTTTAAGTTTATTTGTTACATACAAAAATGCAAATCTTTTCTCTTTATAAGATAGTATAGAAAACTTACCTTGGCGATAGAGCAAAGACCAGAGGCAGGTTCACTGTGTCCCAAATTGGACTTGATGGAGCCGATCATGAGCGGATCTGAGCGGCCAGTGCAGAAAACTTCGTCGATGGCCAGCAACTCTTCAGGATCTCCTACTTTGGTACCTAGTGGTTAAGCAAGTATAGTGTCACTATTATAACATTTTCGACTCTCTTTTCTACTTGGAAGAAATTAACAACTTTTATACAACTTTGTAGGAAACAAGGTATATTCGGGTTACGTCACTCAAAAAATCCAAAAGAAATAACTCTTAGATCAGCACATCGTGCCTGGCGAGCTACAAGGCGATAGTTAAAGGGGCATTACACTGAGAGAAATATTTATTTAGCGCACACAACCATTACTTCACAGTGCGCAGGAGCGCAGGTCAAAATAAAGTATAATATTCGTTCTTATATATGTTAAATTACGAACGCCATGACTATGACAATACGCAAATGCTCGTTTTTGCATTTTTCCGCAACTTCAAGATTTATTTGCGGGATCATATTAAGACATATCCTTAAATTTCTTTATATCATCTACTAGAATCGTGACACAATTTTTTTTCGTGTCCTAATATTTAGGTTTTCTATATAAATTTTTGAGAGAGCCGAAACCTGTTTCGCGTAATCTACCCTTAACGTTGGGAACTTGTATATGTATGAATTTTCCTAATACAATTTAGAATTTATAATACTTTAGCATCATGATCATGAGACATATCCACAGTTCTAATCAAATTAACTTGCTTTTCAAACCGTAGAGAGCCTCTACAGAATGATGACAAAAGCATTCTGTTATAGGAAAAAGGTTTCCTATAACTGAATGCTTTTACCATTATTTAATACGAAAAAAATGTTGTCGAAAAGAAACAGTAACTAATACCTTGCACGCGCTCCAAAGTAGATCGAATGAAAACTTTTACTGAGGCTCACAAAAAGAATAAAATTGCACACTTCAGTGAAATTCTCTGATTGCTACGTCTACAAATCAGTATAAAATCAATTCCCGACTGTAAGTAATTTCTACACTAATGGAATTTCGTCTATGAAGTATTCAGGCTTGCAGCATAAAATACGGAGGGAATTTGCAGTTGGAATTACGATTTACAGTATTTTTTTACTTAGTTTATAATTGAAACTGTATTCTTATTTTAAATTTCGCCCTATTGCTAAGAGCGTTGTCTGCTAAAGCTAGGTAATTATTTTATTAGATTAATTTAGATAATAAAAGGCAGGTACGGCTGAATGTAAGGAGCCATCAATGAAAACTCGATTTCCTTTTGAAGAGCCCATAAAATCTTTAATTTTCACTCCGTCATTAAGTGATGATAATGGCCAAACCAAATACTCTTAAAAGCTATTTAAACTGCTAACACTAAATGATTTTAAATTAGTTAAAACAGTTTGTAGTATTTTAATTAAAGTCAATACTAACATTTTATTTAGCTATAAAAGGTTTTAAAAGTAATACTGACTCTATCAAAAAACATTAATGTAACTACCTGAAGCGAAGGGTTAGAATTTTCCAGAAGTAACTTTAGGACACGGTTCATGAGGGCATAATATTAAGTAACTATAGGCCGACCGCTTAACTCGTATATCGCCTGCGCGGTGAGAAGGGAGCGCGGGGTGAGGTTAACGGGTGGGTGAGCGGGGTGCGCGGGAAGTTCTCTGTCCCGCGCACCCCGCTCACCCACCCGTTAACATCACCCCGCGCTCCCTTCTCACCGCGCAGGCGATATACGAGTTAAGCGGTCGGCCTATAGAACTCAAAGGGAAACCGAAAAGAATGGTGTTTTAAGAACCCGCTGCCACTGGTATCTACTTAGCTATAATAATACTTATCTATACTAATATTATAAAGCTGAAGAGTTTGTTTGTTTGTTTAAACGCGGTAATCTCAGGAACTACTGATCCGAATTGAAAATTTTTTTTACTATTGGATTGCCCATTTATCGAGGAGAAACAACGCAACTTCGTCTGCGAACATTTTCCCCGTTTTTGCAACATTTCTCATTGCTGCTCAGCTGCTATTGGTCATAACATGATATTATATAGCCTATAGCCTTCAGTAATATAATTTTTCAATTCGAATCAGTAGTTCCTGAGATTACCGCGTTTAAACAAATAAACAAACTCTTCAGCTTTATATTATTAGTATAGATTAATTTTTCCTCGCGATTTTTCACCCATAATTTTTTAAGTTTAAAACTACATTTCTGTAAAGTTTCATTAAGTTGCTTTCAGTAGTTTTTTGCGAGAAATGACCATTGTAGGGACACATATACGTACCCATGTACCTATATACATATATACCTACCTAGAGGCGGTTGCACCGCCATGTAAGTTATGCAGTCGCAATAAAATGATCAATCGGACCTGACGTGTGTGTATTATTCCTCGACCAATAAACCTTCTGATAGTAGGACAGTAAAAGTAACATTACAATACCTACAGTGGTGACCCCGACCGAACTTTGTTAACCGTTTAGTGTTTTTTCCTGGACTTTAACATTTTCTTTTAATCGATTTGGTGAGGAATATTATTACCCGATAAAATGAATCTGCAACAACCGTTAGTGCCCGGACAATTACCCGCCGCGGTACAGACTCCCGTGACCGTTGACGTGCAGCCCAAGATCGAAGGAGAGGCAGCGCTGGCGAGTATAACCGTGTCTTCGAGGATAGCTGAATTTTGGACGGACCAACCGCGACTCTGGTTTGTCCACTTTGAAGCCGCCACGAGTAACCAAAAGCTAAGTGATGCAGCAAAACAAAATTTAGTGGTCACTAAATTACGAAAAGCAGCCATTGAGCAGGTGAGCGATCTTTTATTATCACCGCCCGAAACCAACAAATATCAGGCTCTCAAAGACCGATTACTGCAAGTTTTTGAAGAGTCTGAGACCAGGCAGTTCCAAAAACTGTTGAGTGAGATGGAGCTTGGCAGCCAGAAACCCTCTCAGTTACTTAGGCGTATGAAGGACTTGGCGCGCGGAAAAATTCCTGACCCCACATTAAAAATCATGTGGAATAGTCATCTCCCAACGGCAGTTCAAGCAGTTTTAACGGTGACGGATATAAAGGAGCTAGAGAGTTTAGCTACCATAGCAGACAAAGTCATGGAGGCTACTAAACCTCCAGAAATTGCAACAGTTGTAAGTAGCAGTTTACCTAACGGAAGCTGTTCTATCAAGGAACTTACTACCTTGATGCAGAAGCTGAGCTGCGAGGTCGCTGAGCTACGGCGCGGACAAAGACCACAGCGTGGTAAAAGTTTTGATAGACAGGACCGCTCAAGGTCACGGTCAAGAGGCCCAACGAGTCGGCGTAACCCCGAGTGGTTATGTTTTTATCATTACAGGTATAAAAATAAAGCCACGAAATGTATTCCGCCTTGTAACTGGCAGAAGGATAAAAGCGTACCGCAATCGGAAAACTAAGCGAGGTACAAACTGAGGCGAAAGCTTGTATCGCGTCCCTAAATAATCGCCTATGTGTTACGGACAAAAACAGTAAGTTAAGGTTTTTAATAGATACAGGTGCAAATGTGTCCGTCATTCCCTTGGCGAGTGTTCGTAAAAGTGTATCGAGAAATAGTGTGTGCGACGAATACAAACTGTACGCAGCAAACGGAACCGAAATACAAACGTACGGTACACACAATTTAGTTTTAGATCTTAATTTAAGACGTGCTTTTAGATGGTCTTTCATTATAGCCGCTGTAAAACAACCTATAATAGGCGCCGATTTCCTGAGCCATTATAAGTTGTTAGTAGATTTAAGCGCGCGGAGGTTGAGAGATCAAGTTACCAATCTTAACGTATTAGCATCTGTAGTTACGTATGACATATCTGACACGTCGATTAAATCTATAAATAGTTGTGATAAATGGCATGAGTTATTATTAAATTATCCAGATTTAACTATGCCAGTATCCTATAAAAATATTGCTAAGCATTCGGTTAATCATTATATAGAAACTTCAGGCCCACCGATATATACAAAGGCTAGACCTTTACCGCCCGACAGATACGCTAAAGTAAAGGAGGAATTTCGAATAATGTCAGAATTGGGAATTTGCCGTCCATCCAAGTCCCCTTGGGCAAGCCCGTTACATGTGGTACCCAAGAAAGACGGAGGAATTAGGCCTTGCGGTGATTACAGACGCCTAAATGCAGTCACCAAACCTGATCGCTATCCGATTCCGCGTTTACAGGATTTCAAATATGTGTTAGCGGGAAAAAGGACGATATTTACTAGATTAGATTTAAATCGTGCTTATCATTTTATACCGGTAGCACCGGAGGATATCGAAAAGACTGCAATTATAACACCATTTGGTTTATTTGAATTTCCCCGAATGACCTTCGGCTTAAGGAATGCAGCACAGACTTTCCAACGTTTTATGGACACTGTGGTGTTGCAGGGCTTAGATTTTTTATTTAATTTCATCGATGATGTTATAATTGCAAGTGAAAACGAAATTCAGCACAAACAGCATTTAACGGCAGTTTTCCAGAGATTTAACGAGTATGGTGTTACTATAAATGTCGCTAAATGTGTTTTCGGTGTGTCCAAATTAGAATTTTTAGGTTTTGAGGTTTCAACGGAAGGCGTTCGACCGTTGGAAGACAAAGTACAAGCTATTGTAAATTTTCCGAAACCTGAAAACATCGAGCAGCTACGCCGTTTCTTAGGTATGGTTAATTTTTACCGTTCCCATATACCTAAAGCGGTAGAGTATCAAGTTGAATTAAATAAATACTTGCATAATTGTAAGAAACGCGACAAGACTCGTATAGATTGGACTGATAAGGCAAGTGAGGCATTCAAGAGGTGTAAGGAAAGCTTGCAAAGCGCCGCTACACTATCTTATCCTTTGCCCGACAGTAATTTAGCCCTTATGACAGACGCTTCAAACACTAGCGTTGGTGCAGTTTTGCAGCAGAAAGTCGGTAATGCATGGCAACCAATCGGTTACTTTTCTAAAAAATTATCGGACACCGAAACTAGGTATTCTACATACGATCGAGAATTACTCGCAGTATTTATGGCCGTCAAATATTTTAAACATTTAGTAGAAGGTAGAATTTTAACTATTTTTACAGATCATAAGCCATTAGAATATGCCTTCAGTAAAACAAATAATGATAAAGAAAGCCCAAGGCGAATACGCCAACTTTCTTATATTAGCGAATTTTGTACGGATATACGTCACATAAAAGGTTGTGATAACATGGTAGCGGATGCACTTTCGAGAATTGAAACTATAACCGCTCCCACGACGATTAATTTCGCAGAATTAGCCGATAAGCAATGCAACGACGAGTACCTAATGCAAGCGTTGCATGGATCAAATAGCAGCTTGCAATTTAAACAAATGTTGTTACCTGACTGCGATAAGCAAATTTATTGTGAAATAGGCTCGAATAAAATTAGACCGTATTTAACAAATGAATTTAGAAAACTAGCATTTTATTCTGTACATAATCTTAGTCACCCAGGAGTTAAAACTAGCAAAAAATTAATGAAACAGAAATATTTTTGGCCTAATATGGATCGCGACATTGCGAAATGGGCGAGAGCATGTCTCGAATGTCAAAAAGTCAAAATTACAAGACATACTGTATCAGGTGTAGGCGAGTTTGAAAGATCTGATCGCTTTCAACACATACACATAGATATAGTAGGTCCATTACCTATTACAAACGACGGGTATAGATACTGTGTAACTATTATAGATCGTTTCACAGGGTGGCCCGAAGCATACCCCGTTCAAAATATTACTGCTGAAACCGTAGCAAGGGTAGTGTTTGAAGGGTGGATAACGCGATTTGGATGTCCTTCGAAGCTTACAAGCGACATGGGCAAACAGTTCGAGAGCGATTTATTCTCTAGTTTAATGAAATACTTAGGTGTAAATAAGTTACGTACAACTCCTTACCATCCACAAAGTAATGGCATGGTGGAACGTTGGCATCGAGCACTGAAAGTGGCTTTGATGGCCCGTTTACAAGCCAACAACAGTGATTGGGTGAATGAACTTCCCATTGTATTACTGGGATTAAGAGCCGCTACTAGAAGTGACAGTGGAGTTAGCGCAGCCGAGTTGACTTACGGTAGGACAATTCGTTTGCCGGGAGATTTTTACGATAATGTAAATATTTGTTGTTCGGATTTGGAATATTTACAACAGCTTAAAGATAGCATAAGTAAATATAAACCACGACCCGGTATTCACAATAATTCGCGCTCATTATTCATTCCACAAGATTTAAAATCGTGTAGAAGTGTATTTGTTAGGAATGACGTCTTACGCAAATCTCTACAACCTCCGTACGATGGTCCATATTTAGTAGTTGATAGGAAAAATAAGTATTTCATTGTAAAAATAGGTAATAGAGAAACATCCATTTCAATAGATAGACTTAAGCCAGCATTTTTTATAGATATAGAAACTCATTATAAGGATAATTTTAGTTCAAATTTAAATAAACAAAACGAGCAGAATATAAGTTTAGATAACACGGACACTTCCAGTAAAGTTTTAAATCATAAAACTACGCGAAGTGGTCGCGTTATCAAGACTCCGATACGTTTTGCGTAGTTTGCACATAGCAAGCTAGTAATATGATATAATGTATTGTAATGACACGATGTTTCAATAATTGTTTTATTATAATTTCAATGGGTAAAATAAGTATTAGCATTAATAATGTAGGTCATTTATTATTGTGTTAGTTTATAATATATACACATTTTTGTTACACACTTATACACTTATTTTAGTATATAAACCTTTTACAAAATTTATACAATTCATTTACAATTTAATTTTTACCACGTTTTACTAAAAGTTTTATACATTACTGTACAATGGGTTACAACCAGAGCAAACCCCAGCAGAATAATGTGGCTATTGCCCAATCTGTATCAAACGAAGTTATGGGTCAAAGAGTGAATTTCCTAGAAATTGTTTTCATTGTAATTGCTGTGGCTCTTGGTCTTGTGTTGCTGTGCCTGATGAGAAGTCAGTTCAAAAAACGAGTGAGAGACTGGTTCCGGAAAGAAGCCACTATAGTTGGAATATCTCCACCAGTGGTAAAAGTACATACCATCCAACCACCGACTTCTCCACAGTCCACACACGGTTATAGTCAGTGAATAATGTTTCAAACTTGTAACGAATACATACGTGTGGTGTAAACCTTATGTTATAAGTAGTTCTAATTAATGTATTTAGTGGTTAGTGTGTAAAAATTTTTTTTCTGTGAAGGGGGGTGCTGTAGGGACACATATACGTACCCATGTACCTATATACATATATACCTACCTAGAGGCGGTTGCACCGCCATGTAAGTTATGCAGTCGCAATAAAATGATCAATCGGACCTGACGTGTGTGTATTATTCCTCGACCAATAAACCTTCTGATAGTAGGACAGTAAAAGTAACATTACAATACCTACAACCATAAATATCCATTGATTCCAACAAACTTTTTCATTTATAATACTAGCAGGATGAAAACAATTCCATTGTTGGTCGTTTCCTATGTGTAATCCATTACGCGGTATGCTGTCAAAACTCATATCTACCAGTACGACAATAAACAAACTGTTTCAACAATTAAAATTGCCTGAAAGCTTGTAAAACTTTGCCTTTATATTTTAGAGTTATGACCGCGGGACACTCTGCTCGTTAAATGTTTTATTTTGAGAGATACTTCACGTTGCCATCATATTTCTTTCTTGTGCCGTGCAGCTTGAGTTTTACTAAAGTTTAACGATTTAAAAGGTGAAAATAGTTTACTTATAGTACCAGCTTGCAGTAAATTGTCATAATTATATACATATATGAAAGGAAGTCGGACGTGCAGCTTGAGTTCTGCTAAATCATAACGATTTAAAAGGTGAAAATAGTTGATTTATAATACCAGCTTGCAGCAAACTGTTATGTACGTATGAAAAGAAGTCGTATGGCAGGTACGACATCTGTTCCACTGCCGGCGATGAGCGAGACTCGACCTGTGTTTTATTATAGTTTATGCTTTTTTTAATAAACTTTACTTTTTGGAAATTGTGCAACAAAAATGTCGCTTTTCTTTTAATGAGCACCGCAGTAATTAATAGACTAGAACAATCTGCAATTATACACATAATCAGGACCGTAAACAACATTCCCGGTCAAGTATATAACAAATACCCTCCGTGTAAAATGTAAAAAAAAATGCAGTACTTATAGAACGAGTAGGTACTCGCCGGAAGTGTGAAATGTCAGCGATCAACTATTAATATCTGTATCTCCTTTGTTTACATGAGATCTACATAAGTATGTATGTTTCTTGAGCTATAAAATCGCTAATCGCTCTCTCGCGCTTGGTGGGACTGATGCCTAGGTATATGCCGAATGTTGACCTTCATTCTTCAAGTAGACTTTTCAGTACTAATTTGAGGAAGCTTATTGTTACTGTTTTTTTTTTAATAGCTAAGTTAATCACAAAGGTTATGAGTCAGTTTATCGATTCCACAATTATTTTATAAGATTATGTCATCGGTTGAAGCATAAATAATTCTATTAAATACCAATATTCAATGAAAATTATATTTTAGAATTTTCCGAACAGATTCAGTTATCATAAACCACAAATGGCTATTGCAAATATCAAAGAGACTTAACAAACAAAACTAATTGCCAAAACTAGAACAGTGTGCTCTTCGTGGTTTTGTTTCAAGTAGTACTATAGTGTTATCGCTATTGAAAACGTGAGCTTTTGCGCTCGAAGTATATCTGGATTTAAAATCTCTACACCTAAAATATTACTTTGCACAAATTTTAAAATAAATGCACCGAGACTCTAAATATTGGAATAGTGAAATTTGGAAATCAGGGTATATAATTATTCACGATATTTTTTCGGCGTCCACGGCAAGCCCATGCTCACATATGCACCAAGGCGCATGCGTGGGCGGGTCAAAAATGTGACATTTTTGTGAGCATTTCCTATTATGACAAGATTTTGACAGTCCCGCATGGGCTTGCCGTGGACATGGAAAAAAGATTGTGAATATGGAACCAGTAGGAGAGGCTTAGTTGCCTACTAATTCATTTCTTGTTTCCCATAATAATGTCAATTGCGATCCGAACTGTAATGTGACTTGGATTGATTTTTAAAAGAACTGTTGTGTTTTAACATAAAAATAATATGAATACTTAATAATGCTAGCAAAAATTAATTACCCTATTGTACTTAAATAATTTATCACATTTATTTTATAGGGAAGATGTAATTATTTTATTTACTAATATTTGATGATTGAAACATTAAAAGAGTATAAAAGAAGAGAGATTACAACGTTTTTTATTTAAATTTGTGCCTCTGTGGCGCGGTGGGAGTGTGGACACACCCCTGCTACGACTGTTACGCAAGAGGTCGTGGGTTCGATCCCCACCCAGTATAAAGCTTTGTGTGTTCAACACGATGGTTTATTATGTGTCTGAGTGTTATTTATCTATAATATGTATGTATTTAAAAATATATAAGTATGTTTATCAGTTGTCTGGTTTTCATAGTACAAGCTATGCTTAGTTTGAAATCAGATAGCGTTGTGTGAGTTGTCCCAAGATATTTAAAGGTAAAAGAATCTTATAATGTGCAAGTTTGCTTGCGAGATATATTATATACCTATACATATCTCGGTCTATAATTATTTTGCATCCCAATGTCAGAAGCTAATTTAAATAAACTTAACAACGCCGTCGGCTATATCCAACTAACATAGGTTTATTAGAAAACCTAGATAAATTAGATGGGCACATTGGAGCAAACAAAGTAAAAGTCAATACGGCTTTTTTCTAAGACTATTGGTGGTATTTTTATCACCACCTGATGCCGCTGGAAGACCATTTTAAATGCTTTAAAGTATTAAAAATTAAAAAAAAAAGTCAAAATTACCAAGAAACTAGTACCTATGATTAGTGACAGATCTGAGGGACAGGCACAAGACGATACATGTGTGACGTCATCAACTGTTGGTTTTTTTAAAATTTACTTGTAGTCTATTCTAGATATAATTCTTTAAAATAAAAGCTAAAATGAAAATATGACATGTTCCCTATTACACATATTTCTAGCTCATGAGTCTACTGCATCTCCTAACCAATTCCTCAATGCCATACCTACACATGTATAATTTGTTTATTCAAATCCATTACCTAGACAGATTTCATTAGCATAAAAGGTACAACCGCTTTCATCATCCCATCTTGTCTGCATATATGTTTTACTTGTTATACCTACATTATCAGATTTTGCGTTATAATCCTACTGGCACCTGCCTAATGACCAGTATTTGTGCCCGACACAAGAGACGAAGACGCTACTTTATTAACAAAGGTACGATTTGTCTTTAGTTTAACTAAAATTTCACTGATTTTGTAATAATATGTTGCTGCTATTTAGGGTGCCAAAACAAAAAATGGCAAAACGGAAGCCTCATAGTTTCGCCATGCCATCAAGTGGCGTATCATTGGATAGGTATTTTAAAAACATTGAGGGGTTGTGGAGACCATTTTTAGATTTAGAGATCCGTTTGTTAAATGTCTGCCATACACTGTGCGTGGCCCGATATGCACTTGCCAGGTTTTTATACTGAAGGTAACCCACAGCTAAATGCGTGTTCATTGGGAATAAAAAGTCACATATTTTCTTCTGAAATTATCAAGCTAGGATCAAATCCCGAAAATACAGAAGGCAAACTTCATACAATACAGTGTACACACATAGACATCGATCCCGGACCAAATTGACTCCCGGACCACATCGGATCTATCTCAGTGCGAAATAAACTTTATTTTATACTTTCCAAATTTAGTGCTTGTACTTAATTTCGGATATCAGAATACACGTTCAAACTTAAAAACATACCTAAGATTGTACCACGGTACTTTAATATTCGTTTCATCGATAAATGTATCACCGACAAAACGATTCGTCTTTCGTTTCGTCGACAGAACCCTTCGCCGACGAAAGATTCGCCAACATAACGGTTCGCCTTTAAGTGTAACGCCGACAAAACCTTTTAACTACGAACGATTCGCCGCGCCGACACGACTAGGTATTCGTTTAGGAATTTCTGAAGTCCCTTATTCATAAACTATAACCCAAACAGCAATAAAAAGAAACCTTTTAATTTTACGTTGGAGTAGCTTTAACTACGCTTGGAAAGATTTCCTATCTGTTTGTTTTATTTTCTGTTTGTTAGTTTTCATTTTGCACTTTCTGAGTTGATGTGCCATTTCTATTTTTTTTTATTGTATTTTGATTGCAATTTTATTTTGTATTTTTACATATTGTTATTGTTCTTTACATCACCAGTAATCTTAACAAATCTCAAAATTACATTAGTATTAACCTGATTATTTCTGTATCATAAAACACCAATTTGTACCACGAAAAATTAATAACTGATCCAACATACCGTAAATTCGATTTATTCTAATTTTGATCAAAACCAATATTTGGTGAAGTTTAATATTATCGCAACGCCCTAATAGTACTTAAATCAAAATAATTTAGCATCTTTTTATTATTATTCGACTTATTAATGTATAATAAAGTAAGTTGGAAGCAGACAGTTGTGAATCATAATAGTGTAAAATTCAATCGTTCAAAAATAGTTCTTACCTGTTCCGTGAGCCTCAACGAACTCCAAGATGGATGGTGGAATAGAGCACTCTTCGTAGAACTCGCTGAGCAGTAGTTTCTGAATGTGTCCGGCCGGGTATGTGATACCTTGTTCTTTGTACCCGTCACAGTTAGTCTTGGCGTGAAGAATTTGAGCGTAAACCCTGGTGAAAGAATTGAAGAGGATTAGAAGTAGAAGGAAATGAACTAGAATAATATCGGAGTGGCACCCCAGGGATGGCAAATGAAGTAAAGGTCGACAAATGAAACGTTTGGGAGATAGTTGCTAGTCCAGAATGGATCAGACTTGCAAGAGACAGAAATAGGTGGAAGTCATTGGACGAGGCCTTTGTCGAAGAGCAAGCTGTTGTTGAAAAAACCGATTGTCAGTAATAAATGTACACTTGTCAGAACCCGGCTATAGGCTGCTTTGTAATCACAAGTGCTTTAATATTCTGATATACCTTCTGGAATCCTTGGCCTTTTGGAGGAAGCAAACGACGATGGCTTCTGACCGGGCGTAGCCATTGGCACTGTTGTCGAAACTCTTACATCTGCCGTCCGGTGACAATACTCCCAATCTGTGAATAAAATCTTGGTAATAAATCAAATTCCAAATTTAAAGGACTGGAACGGGATTTCGTTCCCATAGGTTTAGATTCATTCCATAAGGTTTCTTATTCTACAATTAAAAGCCATTTCATAATTATAACTACCTGATTATGCTAGTGTTTTTCATTTCACTACTCAATAGAAGACTATTTCATCATCATGAACTATACATGGCATAAAGTCTTACCTGGAGAACTGCAAGGATACGTAAGGATGAAGGCACAGATTAGATCCTCCCACAATGGCCGCGTCACAGTGCCCATCACGGATGGCTCTGAAGGCGTGTTCCAAAGCGTACAGTGAACTGGAGCAGGCTGAGTCTACTGTGTAGGAAGGTCCAGTCACTCCCAACCAATAGGAAATACGGTTGGCCAACATAGCACGGGAGCATCTGGGAATGAATTACCTTGTTTAGAAGCTTTCTACCTTTGAAAATATTTGTGGAAAAGTCAGATGGAATGGTAAAATTATATGAGAATGCCTGTGTGATTCGAATGTGAAATTGATTGTGTAACAAAATTACATCATAAAATAAAGCGTAGTGGATCTTTAAAATTGAAATTATTTAAGACATAAAAGCTAAGGTGTATACCACCACGATATCATGACCATGTAATGCCATCTAGTCACCCGCAAATATGATAGCTTATTTTTTGTTCTGAATGTGATTCCTGTTTTATTCTTCGCAAAGTTTTCCTTTGCTACAATCTCAAAATAATTATGTTTATAGGGTAAAAGGAAATAAAAGATCGAATACTCTATTCAATTACATAATGAGAGACGGGGGTAATTCATTAAGTATAACATTGTAGAGGTACAATCCTACTTTTGTTCAGATTTAAAAAACTAATATCCCATATTAAAATAGCTACCCATCCTTGTTTTCAAGAATTTTTATCGACTTTCAATAAATACACACATCAAAAGTGTCTAGGGATCAACATATATTTTTGCAATAACTTTTCTCCTGATTGATTTTTTTTTTTTTATTTCTTTAAGGATTCATCAAATAAAGTGTTTTCGTTTGTCACAGTAACGATAAACCAAGTCACCTTTGCATTAATAAAGAAATTTGCCATTTTCCTAATAAAGGGATTTTTGACATTTGAACCACTAACATTAAAGTTCGAAAAAAAGACTGAAATAACAGTTTTCTTTAAAATTTTATTGGGTAACTTAAACAATTAATAATCCGTGTTTCTACCGCGAACACTAACAACACAAGAACATCGGTTTGGCATACTCAAAATGAGTTCATCCAAATCACGCTGTGGAATGGCCGCCCATGTTCGTTGCAACAACAAAAAAAGGTCTTCTTGCGACTGGATACCCTCCATATTCGGCAGAGCTCTTCTCTGTAGCATATCCCATGCATGCTCAATCGGGTTCAAGTCTGGCGACTGAGCAGGCCAGGGCAGGACATTGATGTTAGCTGCGGCGAGAGTCTGTCTTACAACTCTTGCGGTGTGCGGTCGTGCATTATCATGCATTAACTGAAATAAGGGACCGATTTGCACTTGTAGAGGAACGATGACGTCTGATACAATCGTCTCAGCATAAATTTGAGCATTGAGGTTGCCTCTGATCCAAATCAACTCAGTTCTTCCGCCGATCCAAATACCCGCCCATACCATGATGGTTCCACCACTATAAGGATGGACTTCCTGGCAGGATTTTAATCGCTGTTGGCGTCCAGGGGTTCTCCAGTGTCGTATACGTCTTGTATCCGGTCTCATACCAAAACGAGACTCATCAGAAAAGCACACGAAATGCCATTGTTCTTCTGCCCAATTTCTGTGTTCAAGAGCCCATTGATATCGAATCCTACGATTGTGCATTGCTATAGGTGGTACCCGTAGCGGTCTTCGGGAATGAAGGTTCACTTCATGCAAGCGGTTTCTGACTGTTTGGTCGCTAATTAAGTTCCCTGAAGAGTGATGAAGCCTCACGGCTAACATCATGGCGGTTATTGTTGGACCTCTTCGAGTTAAGATTTGAATGTATCGGTCTTGTCTCCGTGTGGTGCAGCGATACCGTCCTCCATGGCGCTCAGCCACGGTACCAGTGCTTCGGTAACGTGTCCAAAGTCGACTGATAACACTCTGACTTGTATTCAGAGCTAAAGCCACAGTACGTTGCCGGGAACCAGCTTCTATCATTCCCACGGCTCTGAGCATTTCTTCCCTGCTTAAATGACGTCGCCGCTCCATAATAACGTTGGTTTTAATCAGTAGTAGGGAAACAGTAGCACTAATAATGTCTTCAATGCGTTGTATGTTTTTATAGGGAAAATATTGACAGCTGATTTTCATCTTTTACTCGAATTTGATTCACAGTTCCTGATTCAAATTATGAAATGCACCAAAAAGGATCCATATAAATTTATAAAATCATAAATTTATTACAAAGCCACATCTCAATCTCAAGAAATCCGCATAAAAATGCTTGATCCCTAGACACTTTTGATGTGTGTATTTATGTCTTTATCTAATCTCTTTCCACTAATCGAAACCGGATCAAAATTCATTTAGAATAAATAAACATACATAAAGATAGAGACGAACAGCGACTTTGTTTTATAAGTACTATTTAGTGTTAACGAATTGGCAGCAAAGCTGATGCACTTCCAAAAATTTAAATTGTAACAAACCCTTTTAGTGGCCCTAAAATTAATTTTAATTATAAAATTACCTATTTTTCGAATTGTCAGTAGTAGCAAACAATAATTATTTAAATCACCATTGATTTACATTCAAATGAAAAGCTATAGGTACACATATTATGCGAGAGCTTCGGAACTTATTACTTAAGCAATAACCTAACTTATAACTCCAAACCGTATTACTATGTGTGGCATACCGAGTTACAGACTTTAGTCCTGAAATATTTCATAGTATTCGTATCTCTCATATTATAATATCATGTTTTGAAAAGCATATTATTATGAACTTCTCGGTACTAAACGGTTTGTTATTTTCTAAAATAGACTTAAAACTTAGCACTTGTAAATCTATACTAATATTATAAAGTTGAAGGGTTTGTTTGTTTGGTTGAACGCGATAATCTAAGGAACTACAAGTTCGAATTGAAAAAAAAACTTCTTTTATTATTAAATAGCCCATTTATCGAGGAAGGCTATAATGTAATAATAGGCACGCTAAAGCAATAGGAGCCGATTAGCAATAAAAAATGTTGCAAAAACGGGGAAAATTGATGCAGACGAAGTTGCGCGGGTCAGCTAGTCCACTATATCTATACGAGAATAGTATGTTCAAACTCTATTGTAATGGATTCCCAAATAAAGGTAGCACAGGTACACACTTTATTCTTTATCGTTGTATTTCATTGAAGTAGATCCATAAGGTAATATAAATGGAAGTAGTAAAGTATTCTTCAATGGAGAACATCATAAATTCAAGCTTTCAAGTCTAAAGAAAATAGCCAAACCATTTTTCGACAGTTTAAACTTCGTTTCTAAATAGTGCAACCTATATACTCGTAATACAATTGCTACCTACTATTGACCATTAACTATTTATTAAATGACGTGAAACAATTGACAAAATATTTAATTCTAAATGGATTATTTTAAAGGCAATTAGGGTATAAAATTAGATCCTTCAATGTCAATGATTTCTAATGTGTGTGCCATATTTTAAATTATTCAAACGACGTAGTAAGTAGGTGGAAAATTATTTGAATGTTTTGATTACATTTCAACACTTACAGTTAATATGCCTTTGGCATTATTAATCAAATCTACGTGTAGTATCATTGCATCATAAAAAATATTATTATCTGTACATTAGTAAAGTAGGCACATTGACATATATATCTGTAACGTGTCATCCCTTTCAGTTAAAAAGTAAATATGTATTGACAGTAAAGAGTGAAAGAGAAAAAAAACTCGTGCAGCTCTGTCGCTTTGACAGGTATTATCCACAAAGTAGCGTTGTCTTTTTCTAGAGAGTCGATTTTGTGAGGTTATGACACAGTCCTGGTCTCTACGTCAATGAGTAGGTACCTAATAATGAGTATTTAGGATACCCCTACCTCATTAGTTTCTCAGTGAAAGAAACTCCACTCCAACCCTTCTCAGTTGAAAAGTGAAAATTCACTTAACCTGAATACAAGTCTATTTTGGAAAACAACAAGACAAGGCTGCTAAACTTTTGTTTACGTCTTCGTTATATCCGTAACAGACAGACAACATCCAACCTAGTATCATTCGATCGATGAAACGATCAATGGATTTCGCGTATCATTATTTAGATGGCAATATTTATTTGGATCATCAGTAACGGGTTTAAACAAAACTATGGATGGCAAAGTTGCAACAAAATTCTATGACAATATTTGCACATTCCATTGTTGATTTAGTTTTCTTCTTCACATGAATTTTCTGTAAAGTAGGTTTACGGACGATAATTTTACGTGATAACGTCATAAGAAAACATTGTTGGCATTGTATTATAAAGTCATACCTGTGACAGCTTTTTTTATATTGTATCGCATGTCGTTGCAATCGCCAAAACATTGATGATATTGTAATAAACAACCATGCCTGTGACAGCTTTAGTGGACCCGAGCGCATGCACCCGACGGTCACAACCCTTTAGCCTATCAGCAGGCGTAATCGCCATTCGCATTGCTTAGTAACCAGTCAATAACGTGAATTTATTTTAGACACTTTTTCGTGAGTGCAGCCGGTCATCGATTTATAAGTCGTTATCACGTCTCAAAAAAATGAAATTGGTTTGTATCGAAATAATTCCTTTCTATACCTTTTACTATTATGGTAGTATATTTAAAGTATCTAAGTACTATAAGTAAATGAAACAGTACATAACAAGTCACAAATTCGACTCAAACAAAATCCCCTTACAACTAGAAATACGGCAACTAAGAAAATGACTTCGCAGTAATAACTATTGCGAGTTTTAAACGCTTTGCTAACTCCAATGCACAATTGTAATATAATGAACGGTAAATGCAGTTGAGGCGACAACTCGCTTAATAGCTTTGCTGCTATTGTAATAAAAGGAATTTAATAATAGTTGTATGGAAATTTGGTTTTGGTTTCAAACTGCAGAGAGGGTTACAATGTGAGACAATTAGCACATGTGACCTATTTGTATGTTACACACGTACGACACGGAAGCAATTTACCCCAAAAGTTTGGATTCCAAAGTAACGTGTATAATTTTTTTGTTTTACCTATCCTATTTTGGTGTTAATCGGGGGAAAAGAGATAGAATAAAATAGTCAATCAATCAATCAAATAATTTATTTGTAAATTATTTGATTGATTGATTGAGATAGATAGTGTATTGTTCAAAATAAACAATGCAAATAAAAAAATTTACTATTTCGATTCTATTCGGGACAACACTTTACGTGGTCCACAATTGTTGTTTCGAGTCTAATAAGTACCTTGTGTCCATTATTTTTGTGCTTAAAAAGCCCTTTTAAGAAATATTACTGAATTGCTCGATGAATTGTCTTTTTAAGCTAAATAACAGTGTATTTAAATCTTTAAAGAGTATCCTCTGGAATATCAAATGGATTAATTTAAAGTAAAGACTGAGATAGACATGTCAAGTATTACCCAACCTCCTATTTGTCGAGATTGCTCGATCAATGACAGTTGGCACCTAGAATACGCCTTCGATTACTTCATAATTTGAAGTCACCTCAGAGTCTTATACAGAAGCGAAAGCTCTAAAAGTAAGTAGCAAAGTTATCTTACCCAGTAATACCGAAGCCGTTGACCTGCATCTTTTCGTAGAACCATGTTTTCTCCGACTCTGAGAAGCACGCACCTACAAACACACCAGTCTTTGTGTCCCGAAGTTCTTTGGGATTTATACCTGAGAACAAGATCAGAAAATTTTATTTGAGCAAGTGTCTGGGGCATAGCTAGAGTTCAGTTTTATCTATGGTGGGTTCACATGTTCGCATTCAAAACGACATTCAACGGGCACGAATACGAGCGCGAGCGGATGAAAGGGCGTAAATGTGTTGCATGTATTTGTGAACGGCTTGTTTGTACCGGCGACCCGTGTCGGGCTGCTTGCCGAGCTGCTTTCCGAGCTGCTTGTCGAGCTGCTTGCCTGGCTGCTTGCCGGGCTTCATGCTGCGCGTCTAAATGCCAACCATAGGGTAGGGAATTTGGTGTTAGAGGTAAGGCGACAATAATCAGAACATGCTTATGACGTTAGGTATAATTCATTTCACTTAACACCTACCTTAAAGTATTAGTAATGAAGGTGATACATTACTAATTTAAACTAAAACATTACTACTACTGTTAGTACTAGATTTTGTGGCACAGATTGGGAATTTTCCCAATCTGTGCCACAACATCTAGTCATATAAGCGGCGGTAGTCTAATGGCTAAGGCATCGGTCTCGCAATCGTGAGGTCGCAGGTTCGAATCCTACCCATTATACTACTGACGTGAACCTAACCTAACACAAGCCTTTGAGCTTAGCTGGAGGGGTTAACAAGATTGCTAGTAATGTGGGACTCAATCCCACATTGCTAGTTATCTTTTTAAAAAATAAAAAAATAATACTGAGAGGTGGAACCAGAGGAAGCATGGGGACATATGTCCCCCTCCTAGATGATAGTTTTGTTTACTGAATTTCTTGAATTAAATATCTTTATCCATTTGTCTCTGAATGTTTTTTTTTCCCCTTTGCCTATTATCTACCTTTCCCAGACTAAAATCCTGGATCAACCCACGTTGAAAATACTGCGACCTTCTTTAGCTTAGTTAACTTTTAATCCTATTAAACCAGCATTAGACACAAATTAATCCACGCGTCATCTGCGGCTAAAAAATCTATTGTATAATTACTAGGTAAGGGGTCAATGACGCACTTGAAGTTGGAACAGCCAAAGCGGTAACCCTGAACACATCATTATTACACTACTTAGTATTATTGTGAAAACAATCGCCTCATAAATTTTGCATTTAACCTTTGATTTGCATTTAACCCGATCAATTTAAATTTATTTGCTTATTACTGGGAATATTACAGTGAAATATTAAATTATTGAAGGTACTAGGTTAGTAACTAAATCTAGAAATGGCTCCTTCTAGATAGTGAATGGTTATGATCTTCATCATTATTTTCTTAGGCCGTTAATAGATACATCTGTCTAGTTATATGGCTTTTCCAAGTAGAGAAAAAAACATCTGAAATCTATACATTTAGGTACTAAAAGTAAAGGATCGTATTCAATCTTAAAAAACTCATCAAATTGTGATGCGTAGAGTAAAAATGGGTGACAATACCCTATGTCACAAAGGAAAAATAATCACAAATCTGATCATATTCAATGCATCTTTATAAATAGTTTTGCATACTTCCACTCTCTTCTAACAAAATCAAAATAATTGAGATCAATAAGTATAACAAATTCAGCATAATCAATATTTAAAAAAAAAAGATAACTTGGCGTGGCGAATACTATACCGCCGTTCTAAGCGTTCGCAAAAAAATTAAAAAATGTAATGTAATTCTAAACTACAATACTTTTCCATTAATGACATCGGTATTCGAATGTGACTTTGTCTAGACCCCCTAGATTGCGCGCGACAGGAGCGCAGTCCGCGATTTTATAACGGTTTTTAGGGTTCCGTAGCCAAAATGGCAAAAACGAAACCCTTATAGTTTCGTCATGTCTGTCTGTCTGTCTGTCACTCATTTTACTCAAAGATTACTCAATGAATCTTGATGAAATTTGGTGAAAAGGTGTCTTGTAGTAGCCGCTACTAAGTTTGATAACTAAATAATAATAATAAATATTTTGGGTGGGGGCACTCCATACATGTAACAGAAGCTGATTTTCTTTTTAAGCAAACATCAACGTGTGGCAGATTATTCAACATTTGTCATTCATTAGGTCATTTAAAAACATTTTAAGGGTTCTAAACCTTTTTTTGATTAAGTGAAAATTTTTGATTGTAGAATCAATCGTGCCCATTCCTCCCTCTTTAACTTTTGAACCATGTGACCAAAAGATATGGAAAAAATCACAAAAATAGCGCTTAATAAATACTTTAAATTAAAATTATTTCAGATAAGATCGGGTATACCGTCATTGAGTTGTTGCCGAAAAACTACGTTTCTCAACAAAAGGGCGTAAGTGCCATGAACTTTTCTACTGATGCAATTGCTCATGGCTGTGGAACCCTACACTGAGCATGGTCTGACATGCTCTTGCTCGGTTGGTCACATGGCGCACGCATTGTGAATGAATCTCGCGATTCGACGAGAACATTTCGGGAGTTCGATTGATCTGACAGACGGATCGTCTATGGAACGCTTGAAGCGTATATCAAACTGCATCAGCCTAGTACAATCCGCGATCCATGCTCCACGATCCTGGAGCGGAGATCGCGGGATCGCTGGTCCAAAATGGTTCACCCGGCGTGGACCATCTGTCTGGTTTCATTTCGTTCGTTCACGTGAGTAAATACTCACGTGAACGAACGGAACGAAACGAATCACGGGAAAAAGTTAGTAAAAATATTACCTGTAACAGATATTAATAAATATCATCCCCCATAGAAATTACATCAAATGGGAATGATATTAATATTGACAGATCAACTTTTCTATTTGACGGTTCCTCGGATCGAGTATCGATATTCCATCAAAGGTATATTAACGAATTCAGTATTATCATATCAGCCTGTTGAATTATTCAACATTACTGTCACATTATAATCTTATTTTCTGGTATTTTTCGTAAATTCGACTGGGACATAGCAACGGGTATGAAATGATATCCTCAGAGCCTAGGTGTCGATAATATACACTGCATTATGTAAATTAAGCCAATATAGTAGATACTTTGACTTTAATAAAATGACTTAAACCTATCTTAGGTAACATGAAAGCGCTTGACGTGCGTTTGTTAATGTGTGTCAAGCGCTTTTCATCACCATGTGAGCGTTTTGAATAAAATGGAGGAAGTCACTTAAGTGCTTTAGCAAGACAAGCGCTAAGCGCTTGTCATCTAAACCCGGCCTTAATCAAAATTCAAGTAGATGTCAGAATCTTTTAAGTTATTATACAGAATGGTGTTTTTTGTGAAATTAAAACAATTTATTCCCAATATCAGTTAAAAATGTTATCTTTTACAATAAAATAATTTTACTAAGATTCCTCGACGCGGAGGGACGTTCCGTTATCTTTGGATCCATTAAAAAGTTTCATTCCACAGAGTAATTATAACTCAATATTGCCTTTGCGACAAGCCGCAGAATTTAAATTTGTTCATTTGATAATAAAAGTTCAGAAGTGGACCCGATCACGTAGATTTCTTTGGTCGATCTGTAGAGGAGAGTGAGGGGAAATGAATAACATGACAGATAAGAGTTTTCTTTTAGTGTTTATTGGCAATGTGTTTTATACAGAAGTCTACCGATTTGCCGTGATTGATCAGTGGTTGAATATTCGAGATTTTAAAAACTTACCCATTTTTAGGTTTAGGCACTCTCTACATTCTTGCCTATTCTCCTCTATTTGAAATTCACTGGTAATAGTGGAACTCTCAGATTCGTCCTTGGACTAATAGAGCTGTTTTTGCAGACGTTAGAAATTTAATCTTTTCTTTGAATTTCTGCTCCACTCTAATATTAGGGAGAGGTTTTTTTTATTCTAACATTATACTAGGTAGAAATTAATTAGTTTTTTATAGTTATACTACTATTACTCAGAACTGAGTAGTTGCCTATATTTTTTTTTTATCAGAACACGCCTCTATCAGAAATTATAATAATATTAATATTATTAAATCTATTTGGTATACTGACCAATATATTTGAATTTAGTATAAAATATCGAGAATAGAAAGAATGTCTATGCATCTATAATGTTTTAATTACAGGACATTCATCAGGACTCAATCAATTCGACTTCACACGATGTGTGTAAAAATCGAAAATTAATGGCAGTACCTACGTCTTACCTCATATCTTACCTTACTTACGTCTTACTTTACGTTAATCATTATGTCTAACCTTACATCTTACTTTATGTTAATCATTTAAGTGTCTTAAACATCAGCAATTTTCGAAGATTGTCACCTCCCCTAAAGCTAGAAGCCGTCTCATATAAATTTCATAAAAGCTCTGCATGATGGATTACTGAGAAAAAATAATTAAAGTTGGTTTATAAAAATGTATTCTAAAGATGACCCATGTCAACAACCATCCATTGTTTGATAATCCCACTTTAGTTAGCGTATAATTTTCTATTCATCTTTGAACTTAGTAAATATGATTTTTCTCTACGTCCTTTTATAAGTCCTTTTAAATATAACGCTAAAAGAACTCTTATCGCTTACAAACGAATTTGAATAAAGGAATGAAAAGAAGTGGATAACGATCTTGTTATTATGAACCATTGAAAGAATGAAGTATGAATTAGAACAAGTTTGTTATGAAAAGTTCTTTTCTAAAATGGTCGTGTTTTCTTAGATGTTGAATGTAAGTAAAAGTCACCAAAAGAAAATTATGAAAGGGCTTGTCGCTGTACTGTATTGAATTGAAAATATTTACATAAAAAGTTATTAAATTAAGGCCTGAGGCAAAGCATAATTTATATATATTTTTTTAATATTGATAATTTCTTTTTACAGTTATTTCGCGCATTATAATAGTAACATATTCGGATTTTTGTGAGCCATATGTACGATTTCCACGAATAGTTCGACGCAGGAGCACAGAGCTGCACATTTCACACTGTGCCAGAGCAAATTCAAACTTCTAAACTTAGCCATAAGTTTCATATTTGCATGGAATTTACACTGCTTGGCATGTTGGTGGTGGCTTGGTTACGCGCGGACGCCGCGGCACCCGGACGGCTCCTCGCTTTTCACGCTAGGAGCCGTCAGTTGTCGGGCGTACGCGGTCGGCTGCTCGCGCGTGCTATTCTGCGTCATCCGCTTAGTGGAAATCGTACATTAGAAATCTAACAAACATGATCCATCTTTAATATGATCGGCAGAGGTTGGCGTAAGTAATGCCATTTAAGATGAACGACTTCAAACATTAAGTTAACATGGACTTAACCCAAGATTCCAGGATTTTATTTCTAATTATCAAGTTTACTTTTAAGCTATTGCATAGCTTTTATCGCGAGCTCTTGCTTTGAGCGCGGCGACCGAATCAAGAAATTCCGTATCGAAAATTCCGTAACAAAAATAAAACCTAACACCCCCAACTCCGCCTACTATGTAGCTCGGCCGAGCGTTCACTTAACGTATATGTATATGGATAAGACTGTACGAAGCTCGCACAGATCGAGACGAGCTGCTCCGAAATGTAACGGAAAGAAAAATATATATTTTAATTTTTTTTTTAATTGCATATATTGATAAAAAAATGCTACGCAATAGCTTTACCGCGGCAGTCCACGAGCGCTACACATTTTTTTTTTGTTATGTCTTTGATCCATGTATTCTGATATCTACCAAATCAGCTAAAATTGTCGATGATTGATGTAGATTTAATAAAAAAAAAGACTAGATATAGGCACCGTGTGGTACCTTAGAATAGTGGCACCCCATCCCTTCCCGTGGGTGTCGTCGAGGCGACTAAAGGATTTCACACCGGAGGACTGACAACAGCTTCCTCTGCGTATTTTACCGCCTTACTGCGATCGCCAACTCGTTCGCAAGCGTGGCGTTTATAGCAAATAACCCCCAAGATCTATAATAATAGGGGGAGGAGAGGTATGTGTGTATGTGTGAAGGTAATAATATAATAATTTCTTTGGACAACTCACACAACGTCATCTGATCCCAAACTAAACAGAGCTTGTACTATGACAACCAGACAATAATATACATACTTATACATTTCTAAATACATACTTAATATTTAAAAATTACATTCAGACACAGAATAAAACATTGTGCTCATCACACAAAGTTTTATCATGGGTGGGGAACGAACCCACGACCCCGGCTTAGCAGTCAGGGTCACTAACCACTAGACCAACAGGCCTGTCAAAAAGGTATAAGTAACTACTTACCCTCAATTTAATACCAAAACCTACGCCTATTTTAAAATATTAATTAACTTCCATCAAAAACCACATTAATTATCGATAAAGTCAAAGTAAATAAAGGAGCTGGAACGAGCGATAGTTTGAAATTGGCGATGATCTAATTATAATTAAATTTCTAATTGCTTTGGAGTTCGGCACCTAATTGAAACTAACTTAGCTAACTTGGGGCGAGTTGCCGTCGATGTATTTTGAAATTATAAACGAAACGAAACTGTTATATATAGTTGCTGTAGTAAATAGTTAAAGATCAATAAGGTTGATAGTCAAGTATTGTTAACATGTTCAAAAGGCTAACCATAGTCTTATGCATTTATCCTACCTCAGGTGTGTAGCGAGCAACTACGAGTATCAACTATTACATCGCACTAGAAACGTACAACAGATGTATATTGTAGATCCCGTCCGTGTAAACAAAAGAGATGCAGTATAGAGCGAGTACTCGCCGGCATTGTGAACGGTCGGCGATCAACTATTAGTATCTATATCGCTTTTATATAAACGAGATCTACATACGGATGTAAGTTTCTTGAGCGATAGAATAGTTGATAGCTGCTCTCTTTCTCGCCGTTGATGAGACAAGTGCTATTTTGACCTTTCTTCAAATAAATACATTATTGTCATAAAAAAACGTTAAAAAAAGTCGAATTCCGCATTATGGTACACGCTCTGTGTTGAGGGGGCTTGACAAACATACAATCTATACTAATATTATAAAGCGGAAGAGTTTGTTTGTTTGTTTGTTTAAATGCGCTAATCTCAGGAACTACTGGTCCGATTTGAAAAATTCTTTTTTTGTTGGATAGCCCATTTATCGAGGAAGGCTATAGGCTATATAACATCGCGCTACGACTAATAAGAGCGGAGCAGCGACGAGAAATGTTGCAAAAACGGGGAAAATTTGCGCATAGATACGAAGTTGCGCGGGACAGCTAGTAACATATAAATGTACAAACTGCCTCTGTGGCGCGGTGGAAGTGTGTCCGACTGCTATGCAAGAGGTCGTGAGTTCGATTACCACACGGGACACCACTTTGTGTGATCAAGAAATTGTTGTTCCGGGTCTGGGTGTACTTTGTGTTCGTGACTTGTATGTTTGTAAAGTCCCCCGCACCGCGCTTGTACCCAAATGCGGGAGTCGTCTTTAAAAAAAAAAATCAGATTCAGAACAAATATTTATGGATTGTACAATATTTTTTCGCCGTGTAAATCGAATCCACAATCAAAAACTCTCTACCACATGTTAGGTACCTGCTACTTATACCTACTTGTTAACTGCCTTGCTAGCCTAGCTAGGTTATGTATTTAAATATACGTATGTGTGTATATATATTTTGTTTAATGGATTGTATTTATCTATACTAATATTAAAAAACTGCAGTTTGTTTGTTAGTTTGTTTGAACGTGGTAATCTCAGGAACTACTGGTCCGTATTGAAATATTATTTTTCTGTTGGGTAGCGCATTTATCGAGGAAGGCTATAGGCTATATAACATCACGCTACGATCAATAGGAGCGGAGCAGCACTGAAAAATATTGCAAAAACGAGGAAAATTTACGCACACGAAGTTGCGCGAATCAGCTAGTAATTTATAACCAGCATTGGTTGTCAACAATCTGCCCCTACATCATTTTACTTTACATCACCAAAAGGTTGGTTGGTAGAGTATGCTTTTACCTTGAGCCCGCCTTTGTACATCATTTATTGTACTTATAGTCAATAAATAAATTAATATACTTGTTTAATAACTATGTTCAATCCTATTAATCTATACTAATATTATAAAGCGAAAGAGTTTGTTTGTTTGTTTGTTTGTTTTAACGCGCTAATATCAGGAACTACTGGTCCGATTTGAAAAAAAATTGTTGGATAGCCCATTTATCGAGGAAGGCTATAGGCTATTTAACATCGCGCTACGACTAATAGGAGCGGAGAAGCGACGAGAAATGTTTCAAAAACGGGGAAAAATTACGCATACGAAGTTGCGCGGGACAGCTAGTCTATACTAATATTATAAAGCTGTTGAGTTTGTTTGTTTGTTTGTTTGAACGCGGTAATCTCAGGAACTGCTGGTTCGAATTGAAAAATTATTTCACTGTTGGATAGCCCATTTATCGAGGAAGGTTATAGGCTATATAACATCACGCTACGACCAACAGAAGCGGAGCAGCAATGAGAAATGTTGCAAAAACGGGGAAAATTCACGCATACGAAGTTGCGCGGGTCAGCTAGTGTACTATAAATAAACTAGCATAAGTACACTATAAGTATCAGTTTTATATCGAGAACCTTTTACTCAATATCTTTCACTATGCCACCGAGACAACCAAAAATTAAACCAGATCTCTACTTAACGAATTTAAATTGATAACTCCGTTCAAGAGCTACGTTGCCACAAACACACACAGGCTTCAAACTTGTAACACCGCGTTTCCGTCAGGGGTTAATAAAGGACATGAATTCCTTGAAATACAGTTACCCGATAATAAAAACGTTAAATTCGCACAATCAACGGTAAGACATAAAACTCACAGTAACTTTTCAAGGGCTCTGAACAATCAAAAGGCTGGAAATTGCTCCCGTTACGTATTTAATCCATCCAAGTGCTTCCGACTCGTGGTATAGACAAATTGGCCTCATTACCCACAAAGAAAGGCACCTTCATCGATTGAAATAGGTATTGTGGGTATTAAATGGTGGATGATGTTACACCGAAACGAATATATGTACAGTAAGTTTTATAATGGTATTTACTTTGTTGTAATAATACTTGGTAATCCTTCTGCCCATTAGAAACATGCTCGGATACATAAGAGGGGGGCAACATGGGCAATTGCCGCCCCCACTCTCTCTCCTCTCCCCCCACTCGACTGAATGGCCTTTTTTTTGGTTAAGTTGAGAATTTTAACACGGACTGTTATGTTTAGGCATGCTAACGGATATGGTGTACCTATCGGTGTTTAATTAAATGCCCCCCCCCCCCAGTCACTTAGACTGCTTGAGTCAAATGTTGCCCCCCCCCCCAGAACAAAGTTCTGGATCTGCCGCCTAATTTGTAACGCCGAAAGAGGTTTACTAATTACTGTTGTTAACTACACCGTATCATAGAAGTAGTAAGTTATTATTTTGTATGTAATTTCTTGCATTAGCAAATGTAAAAAAGTATTTTCTGCAGCTAATATCTCCGGTTGTGTCAGATTTTCGTCCGGTCGAACTATGAGAGGGAGAGTATAAGGAGTGTGCTCGTAACTGCGCGTATACACGTGTGCATTAATAATAGTATTCTAACAGATGCCGGTTACGGCGGCTAAGATCATCAGAGACTAGGCAACTACGCAGGATATATTATAGACTCTAGTCTCTATGCCCTCACTCTCATAGTCCGATGTGGATAGTGGTAACGTTGCTTAACCTAGCAGATTTGTGAGGGGAAATTTCGCTGGTATTATAATTAATACCTGCAAAATTGGCGAGTCTCTGACTTATTTATCTATCTATTTCATTTGGGTGGATGCCTGCCGGTCGTAGAATTATAACAATTTAAGGTCCAACATTTCAACTTTACTAAGCTAGCATTTATAATGTGCATTTCATTGTGATACCTACTGTAATAAGAATTTTAGAACACTTTATAGCCTATTCCAAATTGTAAAAGTTTTAAATTCGTATACCGAGCTTTCCAAAACACATTACGCTACGGTGTTACAAGTACCCTATTTTAAAAGTTAGCCAGAACCAATGTTACTGATTGCGAACGAAGACGGGGGGGACGCGGTTCCAAATTTACCGTTTTCCATCCGATTGATCACCCTACCTAAGATGCTTGTCCTTTAATCTTAACTTACTGTATATTGGATTTCATAACATACCCTACAGGACCTACTTGTTTTGGATTTGTTCGCTAACAAATAGGTCAATATTTTACACTTTCAATTGCCGAAACTTAAGAATTTTTGGGTCAAGGAAAGCTCGTTCCTTTCTATTTCATTTCCAGTATAAATAAACAATGAAAAGTATTAACAAAGGTTAAACTTAGACGTTAGATTACTTTATAGTATTATTAGAAATAGGTGGACTGATTCATAATATACTAAATCAACCATGCGAAGTAATTGTCTCTGGCGACCAATTACTTTTCGTGTGTTTTTATGTGAAAAACGCTTTGTTACAAAAATATGTTCCGAAAAGTTATGTTCATCTTTGCGGGTTTCACTTAATCTTAAAGTCTTGATGACAATAGTATTTATGTGTATATGTGAATGTAACTGTTAATGTTGGGAACAACAGCTGTGAGAACTTCACGTGCGCGAAAATTTGAATTTTATACAGGTTGTTACAGAAAGTTGTAGTCAAATTTCAGCAGCGGATAGGGTATGTTATCAGTATTGCACCTACCATAGCTGGTTGCATTATTATTACATAGGTATAGCATATTCTTTTTGTCAAAATTTAGTAGTGAAAGGCGTATGGCATAGGAATTATACCTCTCCTGGTACTAAATTTGTTTGGATTATTGTGGCATAGAACTTTTTATGTCATACTTTTTTTATTAATAACTTTTTGACTCTTATATAATGAAATTAATACGTATATTTTTAAGGTACTCCGTTTTAGATAAAATTAGGTATGTGGGTACATACCACCCCTTGAATATGACCACACTTTTCGGTTACACTTTGTATTTGTGGGTACCGTCACCATCGCTATTTTATAAAATTATATAGTAATTTGAATGTTGGTATTGTAACGTCACCGGCGTCTAAAAATCATTAATTCCTATTCTTTAATACTTTTGAAACTACGTACTATAAAAGTAGGTATTACAAAGACATTTAAACTACTTACCGGCATCAATAACAGCCTCGTAAGCCTTTTCAAGCAGAATCCTGCACATAGGGTCCATAGTATGTGCTTGTTTATAGTGCACGCCGAAGAACGATGCGTCGAATTTGTTGACATTATTAATCTTTCCTGTTCTCTGGGGGATCTCAGGATGAGCGAGTTTCCAACGTCGGGAGTCCCCGGATATTAAATCCACCTATTGTGAAAGGGAATACTTTTTATAAGAAACTCAAATGGGTTTAGGAAACTCAAATAGGTATATCTCTAGATAGAAATAGAAATGTTTCTGTGCTGTTTAGAATGTTTTGCCCCAGACGAAAAGGAGGGGTATTGTTAGTGTTATGTGTGTTGGTCTGGGCTATTGTAGCGCCTAAAGAATTCGAATGCTGTTTTTGACAACAGAACAGTTGTAGCTTCAACAAAAGATAATACCTACTGTATTTTTTTATTACACGACGATGGCAAACAAGCATACGATCTTCCTCATGGTAAGGAGTTACACAGGAGTTCACATTCACAGTCTATAGACAACATTAAGGGTGTCATGGACGCGGTGCCGACCCTTTAAAGATCCATTCAATTCCATCATAAAGAACCTCATGCTGTATTTACTTCTGTGCAGACAAACTTACCTTATTAAAAAGGTTTTCTTGCAAGTGTATGACGGAGTCAGAGTCGGGGAAGTAGCCTGAGACTCCAGTGATGAGGACCTCGTCTCCGGGCGGGGGGTGAGACAGACGGTGGCCGGACGTCAATCTGTCTTCAGAAATTATCGTTGTCGGCGCCATCTAAAAAGAAAGTTATGGAGTTAGATTTTTAAAAATAACAGTAACTGAAGGCAGAGGACTGTTGTGGCGTAATTTTTTTTTTAATTGTTAGAGTCATGCATTGACCGACAAGGACTGATATGATGACGAACAGTAACTGTTGTAGTTGACTTGACTTACGAATATCGTGCCATCGAACAACCTAATGCTTGCCACCGAAAAAATAGTCAATTATGTTTTCTATTCTTATTTATAAAAAAACCGGGCAAGTGTATGTTGAGCCACGCACAATGTAGGGTTCCGTAGTCCCCCATTCGAATAATACGGCTTAAGAAACGAGTTTTCTGTTGCTTTTGTTTCACACTACTAACAACGTTATATATGTATATTTCAATGGAATTTGTACGAAAATTTTGTTACTTCTCACTTTGGTCTGCTTCGTCACTTCTCACTCGTTAAGTTGTAAAGACTACTTTAGCTGTGATAGTTATCCTTTTAATTTTACTATATATACTACTACCGTGATTTTTTTCACATACCCAACATCAACCATTTCGCTGGCAGAGGGGGGGGGGGAACAAGACTCAAAGCAAAAATTTGCCATTTTGGCTATGGCACCCTAAAAAAGTTAGGTAACTCCCGCTCTAGGGTATATACAACAGGATTATAATAGTATCATAATGATTGCCTGACATTTCTCAACTGCCTCGCTCGTGATCACGGTCTGTGATGACAAGCTATGTCACAAGGTAACTGTCAGGCATGTAAAGCGAAAGTTTAAAAGTAACATAGTATCGCGTTAATCCTCGTTTATGACAACGCAAAACTTTAAAATATTGCTGTTATTCAAAACACGACTTCGGATATACATATGTAGGACTCTTTACTTTAGTGCCTAGTTGAAAATGCAAATTAGGCGTTGCCCTATCAGCATATTTGTAATGCCGTTAGCACAAAATTTCATACTTAATTAGATAGTTCTACGCTACAAACATTCCCAGTTAAATTAAAAGCATGCGAAGAGGTAAGTTGGTGTATTATATAAGTAATAATTACAGCAACTTGTGAAGTACCAACTGAAATATCAGCGCATTTGCCGGCAATGGACGCAATATAAATTATATTACTTGGTGAATTTGACTTTCAAGTTGCACTGCGAACCGCGTTGAAATTAAATTCAACTTCGAATGAATTAAATGAAGGTTAAATTCTTCATGACTTTTAAGTAATAGTCTGCGTAGAGATCACACAGTACGTTAAGGATGGAACTCGGAAATATCTTTTCTTGACGCCATGGGTGTCATGATTAGCAGCGACCCCCATTGCGCGAGGTACTGAGACGGTATCTGATTTGCTCCCCCTCCCCTCCCCGTCGTGTAAGGTACTTATCGGCTAAAATTGCTGCTGAAATCTAGTATCAGGCCCGCGGCAACGAATCCCTCCCCGCCGGGACTCTTGAATAGGTACAGCGATTTTTGTGCAGGTGTGCTTTTTGTCTACCTTTTTGCCTGCGGCTCCACATGCCTCTGAAGGTGACATTATAAGAAAGCCGTAATGTCTCATGTCACGTCATGTCTCTCTTCAGACCCATAAATACGAATCTTTTACGATGGTGACAGTAACAAAATATATGAAAATGGAATTAAAATATTCCCTATATTATTATTTGTCGTTTATTCCTTGAGTAAAGTTAAACTTCAAGCCCAGGACAAAAAGAACATAGTGTTAAGTACTTTATTCTATATCCCGTTAAAATCATAATCTATGCTAATATTAAAAACTGAAGAGTTGGTTTGAACGCGATAATCTCAGGAACTACTGATTCTAACTGAAAAAATATTTTACTGTTTTGATAGCCCATTCATTTCCAGCAATTTCATTGAGGGTAAAAACATGTTCCATATTAATATCCCTGTGTTTTTATGTGATGGCTAGTGTCAACACCAAGTAACCCTGATTAATCCGTTATGTCTGAATAATAAGGTACCTAAAAAACGTTCTGAATACATTTTAATGAAGTTTCATTTAAATACAGATGAATAATGTATTCATAAAACGTTTAAAATTACTTAAATCTAACAAGGCAAAGTCTAAGCTACAAACTACTCTAGAAATGTATCTTCTTTATATATATATATGTATATATATCACTACATAGTATAAAACAAAGTCGCTTTCTCTGTCCCTATATCCCTGGATTTTGATGCGGTTTTTTTAATAGATAGAGTGATTGAAAAGGAAGGCTTATATGTATAATAACATCCATATATTTTATACCCGCGCAAAGCCGGAGCTGGCCGCTAGTATATGTATATATATAAATGAATGTTTGTCTGTACGCCCTTAATAGAAACGTAAACTATGCATTTGATCATGTGATGATCTTCAGCAAAGTGTTGTGCATGAGGCTACGAAAGTTTATGGGTACGGGTAGCGGGGCATCAATAAAATATGTTGGAAAAATAACGCAAACTAAGTTGCGCGGGTTATAAAAATTATGAGTATATGTATGCATGATGTTAACCGTTACAGTAATTCATTATAACGTAATTAATATAAAGAACCAGCAGTGATAACATCATCTGGTTTGACAATAAGAGATTGTGCGATCAAGTCCCACATATTGGGCTACCAACGTGAACCCACTCCTAAAACATTGTCCAAACGCAGAAAAATATATTGGTACAGATTCTTTTTCTACTCGCTGCTGAATTTTGTTTGAGATTTTCAAAATATAAACTTTACAAGACATTTATGTTATAAACATTAATATCAATTAATGTTTATAACATTATTATTTCATCTTTAGAAATCAAGTATTCGTCTAAAGCTCCTTCAATTTTTGTAAGTAAATACTCAATCAAAAACTTGAACATTTTCTATACTTCAAATTATATAATGTCTCTAAAGTTTGTACGTAATTTTGAACACCTAGACTCAAAATAGATACTTGGATGTTTTCAGTAAAGACAGAACAAATATTTGCCACGCCCGGATCAAACTCTTGACACTGGAGCGTCGTTTAGATACTCTTACTTGATTACAGGGGTTAAAAGGACAAAGGAAACAATGTAAAGTGGATACTAGATTAACTTAAGTACCTAACAAGCTAATGTGTCCACATTAAAATAACTAAGTTACAAAAGGCTGTGAATTTTTATTAAACATTGATAAGAAGCATTTTGATTTAACATCTCAAAAGCCGCGTTGAATCGTTTGTCCAACCTTTTGGATGCAACGATGCCAGAGACACGGACTATTTATGTTTAAAGCGTGCATAGACTTATCTCAAGAGAAGTCATAAGTAAAACTTGAAAAAGTGTATTAATATGCTGACATAACCTACTAAAACTTCAAAAACATGTAACATCCGATTAAGAGTTGGGATTCGAAGCCTCTCTCAGAAAATCTGTGTTTTGGCAGTGTGAACAATATAAAGTTAAGTAACAACTAATATCAGGAATATGAAAGTGCCTACTTCATTGATAGTATCAAATAAAGTGTTTTTACAGTTTAACCACTGAACCATTAGTAACTGATTGCAGTAAATGTACCTACTACGTAGTTACCTTTTATTCAGAGAAAAGAAGCGAAACTTTGGCTTTAACTTATTGCCCGCAGCACCGAAGCAATTGATCGATATGCTTTTTGCTAAAGTCCTCTTTCGCGCTTGTCTGTGTGGGTATAGGTACGCTACCTACGCAGACAAGCGCGGAAGAGGACTTTAACCAACGCAATCATTCAGTTATATATACCTAGTAAATGCCTATATTTTTTGTATAAAATAGTAAAAACGGTAGAGCCTTTATGAATGAGAAACATAAAGACTTTTTGACTGTACCTACTGGCTTGCAGTTTGCATGCAGTTTCATTGTTTCCTGTTTGGAGCTTACTCCTGGCATATATTTTTGGAAGCTTCTAGATCGTCACATCAGCGTATTCTTAACCTCTAACGACAGGGACATTCATGGTCAAGTTCATTGTGTGGTCATCACTGTCTATCTATCTACATTCTGCAGGTACAGAGTGATTTGTAGTATACCTACTTTTAACCTCACATTTATATATTAATTACCTAAAGACACCAACCACATGTTTTTAGAGTTATGACCCACGAACAGACTATTTTACTGGAGTAAAATCATTATTTATAGTGAGGTTTACGCTGTAAGCCGGACAAAAAAACAACGATTTTACTCCGGGGTCTCACAGACGTGTGTTACAAAAGTAGGTGATTTAAGGGTTCATATGTATTTCTTTTTTCAAACTAATATTACATAGTTATTTGGTGCAAGGTTCTTTACATTACACCAAATAACTTCCACTCCCCCGAGCGGGGGTTTATTGGTATATTACCAATCATTCTGTATATTGCCCATTCCAACATAAGAATGGCTACCTTGAAGTGCACATTAGTTACGGATAAGTTCTAGCACGTAAACGGTATTTAACAATGGGTGGATTAGAATTATAATTAAGTGAATATTTAGATAAGAATAGGTCCTGTGCATAAGTCAAAAATATATATGGTAGGTATTTTTGTTGTTCCATATATAGTAGGTACAATTTGATCGTTGAATAACCTATCAATATTCAAAGCTTATGTAAATGATAACGGAATTAACCTTTAGGTTACCGAGTACTAAGTAAATATGTTTGCTATAGACGTTGACGGAATCATTTATATTCTGATTTAATTTATTTGATAACAAAAATGTATTGTTTTCGTATTTCTCTTTAATTTAGTTTGTTAATCGTTTCTAATTTTAGGAACAACAAATTATTTGATTTATAACATTTTTACTATAAACTACAGTGATCTGATTTCAACCAGACTTTTTATTTTTGTAAAAAGATATATGTATGTTTTACATATAACAAAAGCGCTAAAGTTTGCGTAGTTTAGATGAATTAAGCACACATATCCACGGACAGATACAGAAGGCGGCTAAACTTTAATGTTACATGTCTATTGTAACACTAGTTTCATTTAAACTAGTACTATTTTGTGTATATTGAACATAAGAATTCAAACAATATTTACTATAGCCAACATAACTACATTATCGAATAAATATGCAATAACTTGTAGAAAACCAATAAAACTATAACCGTGTCAAAAATCATGCCCATTGTGGTGATACAAATAAAATGTTGTTCTCTGTAGATATCTCCAGGGAAGAAGATTCCTTGATATATACCAAACCAACTATCTAAACCAACCATTATACACCGGGAGATATACCTACATTTCTTCCCAGCAACGGTGAGAAAGCGAGCAACTATAATTATATTATTAAGTTTATTCAGACAAAGTCCATATATAATAATTAGGTAATAACAACAGGTAATAAAGTATAAAAAAGGTAGACATGCTTAGAACTATGCCTATTACATTGCCGTATGAAACTGCACCCATCTTTTCCACAGAGGGTCATCTCTGTGGAAAAGATGGGTGCAGCTTTGATATAGTATTTATTATATTAATTTCTCGCGCAAGAAACGTATATGTAGATGCCGGCTAAACAAAATTGATACATATTATTATTATTATATCTATCAGGCAATGGACCAACTTCATTATTACCTTGGGTATGTATACCACATTAATTCGGCATCACCGCCGTCACATGTGTCAACCAACTCCGTCTAAGGCTGACGAGTGGAGGCTACATCAACTATGCTGAACACTGCACTACAAATACCTCAATAGCTTCCGACCAGAGCTTATTGGTCCACTGAGGGTGTAGGTTTAGTATAGCCCTACTCCCTAACTAATGTTTCACTGCGTAGAAACGGACTCGCCAAATATAGTTATAGCTGATCGCTGATTGTTCACGTTGCCGATGAGAACTCGCCCTGTACTGAGTCTCTTATTTTTACATGGGATCTACATCTATTGTAAGTTTTAGCGAGAAAATAGTTGATAGTTTCTCGCTAGCGGTGAGATAAGTGCCTAAAAGGGTTCATCAGTACCGTTTTCATAGTGACATTACATTTACGAAAAATGATTGATCAATTACGAACAACATATAAATGTAGGTAATTTTGTTATTTAACATCATTTCCATACCTACTTATAGCTAAATGTGTAAAGTAAGACCTAATTTTTGCGCTATTTAAATAATATATGATCGTTTGCCCTGCAAACTGCGTGTTACGTAACGTGCTCAACACTGTTAAAATTTATTTATTTTTTTTCTAGAAGGAAGACTTTTACTAGTTAAATTTATATTCTTACAATACTATGAATAAAGGCCAAAATGTGCTACAAATTTAGTGTCAGTTTTGACAGGAGAAAGGCTTCAATATGAGATGCTGGACTTGGAATATTATTTAATAAAAGTCTAAATTGAATATTTAACTCCTAGTATTTGTTTCCCATTTTATGAAAAGTTAGGTATAAAATTATAAAAACTTGTTACTTACATAAAAATAGCCACTTTTATATTCGTGACATTACAGAATATGCAAATAACAAACACTGAAATAGTTGTCAAAGTCAAGGATTTTACATTTTTATCAATATTACAAAATAACTTTTATTATACTTCATTCAGAACGCCATGTTTTTCACTCCCGACTCCCGCCATTCTATTTTTTTTTAATATGGCAGCCGTTGTAGACATACAATTAAGCTTTAACATGCTTTAACCAAAGTCTATGGTAGGGTCTGATTTGCTAAAAGATTTTCTCGTGTTTATTGTCAACCTTTCTGTTTTTAATATTTTTAAGAATTCTAATTTTAAACCTTTTGTTTCCTTTTTTTTATTTTCTTTTGAATACAAATACATAGAAAACTACTTACTGCGCACTATTCTCGTTTCATTTTTGAATAGGAATGACGTCAATGAAAGAACTTCGGAATTCATTACTTGTATTAGATTATGAAAATCTACGACTATTATGTATTATCTACCTAATCAACACATTAAATCACAAAAAGTTCATCTTTAAATTAAATTTTAAAAGTCCCTGTCAAAAACTAAAACCAAAGGAAAGTCACTCACCTTTCTAATTTCCTTTTAAAACAATGTATTAAATAAATACACAATCGGGAACGGATCCTAGTACGTGGACACCGGCAGCCGACTACCACTCGTCTGGACTCTATGACGATAACCACGTTGTATATAAAACGAGTAATTAAAAAATATTTAATTCACAGGGTGTTTGGGTATTGTTCATTTAATTCATGCGCATACGCTTTGTTCAGGATACCGTTGGTGAACTGTAGACTGTAGAATTGTAGATCATGTTTATATTACAGCATTGTTGTAAGCATGCTTAATACTTAGATTCTACAATATGTTTCGCTCAGGGATTCGCTCGAGTATATTTTACAAAACTCCTCAAGGGTGAATTTTTTTTATTACGACGACTAGCTTCAAAAATTCGTTTAGAAATTTAAAGTATAATTATTTAATAGGTACGTATCATCGAAATAATTACCTAACACTAAAAATAACTTAATTGACCGGAGCGAATTTATTGTGACGTTTTAATTTCACAAACGAATGTACATATTTACCAATTTTATCAGAGCAAAACAAAGACAGTTTTGTTTGGTACATAGAACTTTTAAATTTTACAATAAAACAAGTACCTAGGAATGTAGGTAACGTAACTTTTTCGACATCGTTATTAAAAGTATAGTAAGTTTTGGCCGAATCTGAACATTCAGTGTTCTAGTTCCTATACGGGAAAACGTTTATCAGAAATTTCCTTAGAACACCATTAAAAAAATGGGGCCAAAGTATTAATGATAATTACAGAGTGAAAAAGATACCTTTAAACGGATGCTAAATACGAAAAAAAACATAAATAAACAAAATAGGGACAGGTAGAATACCCAACAGACGGATTGAATGTGTTTTGGTCAGGTAGGTTCTACCTATTGCGCTTATTACACTACACTAAATCAGGGACCCTAAATCCTTAAAAAGAGCGGTGTAATAAGAGTTAGGGCCCTAATTCTCAAGGCCACCTCGATTTAGGGCCCTGATTCATGGTAGTGTAATAGCCGTTTTCTACCTACCTGGCAAAATCTACAAACCTCTGTCTCCAAAGACATAGAAGTGCTGCTAATTTCTTACAGGCGTTTAGGTATTTAAATCATACTTACCATGGAGGTAGGCAAAGCTTATGCTTGTACTAATAAAACGTAAGTACCGCACTGAGAATAAAACACTATTGTTTTAAAAAAATCCCACTTAATATCTCTGCATTTTTTATTTATAGATAAGTACGTCTATATTATCTTTACAATCATTTGCGACTGCAATTTTAATAAATCTTATCGCAATTGTTCATTATCAAACTAGGTATCTAGGTACTGTATTGATTGGATTTACCATAATTATCTCGTAATGTCTCATCTTTTCCACTTTGGAATACATTATTTTCTCCTTTTATTTTGTTGTAAGTATCAAATTAACCTTTAATAGTATTTCAAATTCACTGGACGCTAATAATATCAGTTTCCAAGACGACACGGTGACGTAAAGACGCAATGAACAGTTTATTTTTAATAAAACCTTTTCTGGAATATTAACGGCCAGTAATTTCCAAAGAATCTATTTATAAAAGACTAGCTGTGCCCCGCGGTGTTACCCGTGGCTAGTACAGTATTATATTATCTGTGCCCGTGGTTTATTAGCCTATGTGTTAATCCAGGGTGTCAGCTAACTCCATACCAAATTTTATTAAAATCGCTTCAGCCGTTTAGACGTGAAGAAGTAACAAACATACACACTCACATACTCACAAACTTTCGCCTTTATAATATTAGTGTGATAAACGCCCACAAAAATGGTTAAAGGTTATAGTTACATGCATTTGAATAACCTATGGTCTAGAATACAGCTATGGTACTACACTATACGATCTAAGTATAATCTACTAGCAGTCTGCCTCGGCTTCGCACGGGTGTCATATCGTAGTTTCATAAACCTTAAGTTAGATTATTGTAATTTTCATAGGGATCTCAATTTTTTTTGACAATAAAATATAGCCTATTTTACTCCCCGATAATGTAGCTTATTATGGTGAAAGAATTTTTTAAATCGGTCCAGTAGTTTCGGAGCCTATTCAATGCAAACAAACAATCAAATCTTTACTCTTTATATTCTATACTAATATTATAAAGCTGAAGAGTTTGTTTGTTTGTACGCGGTAATCTCAGGAACTACTGATCAGAATTGAAAAAATCTTTCACTGTTGGATAGCCATTTATATAGGCTATATATAACATCACGCTACGACCAATAGGAGCGGAGCAGCAATGAGAAATATTGCAAAAACGGGAAAATGTACGCAGACGAAGTTGCGCGGGACAGCTAGTATTATTATACTACAAATAAATAAAATTGAAGTTTAGTGTCTGTGTGTTATGTCATAATAACTGGTTTTACTAAATCCATATGAAAGTAGGTATATTGGTACTTTTCACAATAACACAGTATTTATTTATTATTTTATTTTGTCTGTCTGTTTGTTCCGAGTAATCTCCGAAACGACTAAACGGATTTTTACGGTACTTTCACTGTCAGACTGCTGATGATGTAAGAAGTAACCTGGGCTACTTTTATCATCACGCTGTCTATAAGGAGTGAGCAACACTGCAACTTAACGCAGACGAAGTCACGGGCACAGCTAGTTTTAAATATACATATAGATGTTCAATATCGATATTAATGTTTTAACTACTACTTCTACTTAGGTATACACAAAAGATAACAAAAAATGGGTAAAATTTGTAGGCAGTAGCAGTAGTCTATTTTTACACATTTTTTTTATTATTTTTACGTTTAGGCAGGGTAAAAAATTTACAAAGATTTTTTACAGAAAATATCCTTAAGCATACAGCAGCTTTCTGGCTAGTCTCGATTTTAGGTAGGTTCCTACTAACGTATACAGGGTGTAACAGAAAGGTGTGGTCAAATTTCAGCAGCGGATGGGGTATGATAGCTGTATTGCTATGGTGCCATAACTGGTTGCATTATTATTACATAGTTATAGCATTTTGTTTTTGTCAAAATTCAGTAGTGAAAGGCGTATGGCATAAGAAATATACCTCCCCTGGTACAAAATTCAATTGTATTATTATGGCATAGAACTTTTTAAGTCATACCTACTTTTTTTAACTTATTACTTTTTAAGGTACTTCGATTTTGATAAAATTAGGTAGATATGTGCACTCAGTATCATGGGCACATACCAACCCTTGAATATGACCACACCTTTCTGTTACACTCTGTATATAAAAGATGTTAGTCTCCAGGAGGCCTACTCTAATTCAATGAAAACAAAGTTTCTATCAAAAATGAGGTGTGATATGCAGAGCCATGAACATCAATTTAATCCATTCGTTCAGGAAAATCGTCAGGGTTCGAACTTCTTGTGCTTATCCAAAAATTAATTAGAATAGTCGCCGTAAACTTAAGAAATTTAAGTAAACGAAAATTCATGAATTTCATTTTACGTCTGGTCTCAATAATATAACTATCGATGGAGTTTTATTCGATAATTTGACTACTAGAGGTATATATTTGACATAAGCTCCATACAAAATATGTCAAAATTCTACCTCTAGTAGCCAAATCCATCGATAGGTAGATTATTTAGACCGACCGTTAGAGAAAGATAGTAAGCCTACAGTTAGGTACCACCAGGACACTCGAGATACGGTTCGTCTGAGTGCTAAATTAATTATAGAATGTTATAAGCTACGGGTCTTAATCGCGTAAATATTTTATTTTAAGGCTAAATACCTATTTTTTGCCCGACGTTTCGACCGTATTGCAACGGCCGTGGTCACGGGTAGATTCCAATTAATTACTTTCACTTAAGTATGATCGACTAACAATCCACATTTTATCAACAACAATAATAATTTTCTACTAACCTCGTTGCAACAAACACCCATATCTTGTTTCTACAATTAACTTGTTTAGCGCGTAAACACCTACTTCATAATGAAATGATCAAATGACACTGCGATTTGAGGTGTGTGCGAATTTGCAATATCAAGTATGGCGTAATTTTATTATAATTAGGTAGATTTATTATTTTTCTCTTCTATATGATATAGTATTGATCATTTCTTTCTTTGGTAATTGGTATGTTTAATTGTTCATATATTATGACTGCCTCTGTGGCGCGGTGGGAATGTGTCCGACTGCTACGCAAGAGGTCGTGGGTTCGATCCCCACCCAGGATAAAACTTTGTGTGATGAGCACGATGGTTTATTCTGTGTTTGGGTGTTATTTATCTATAAAATTATGTATGAATTTAGAAATATAGGTACCTTCCTATTTAAAACAATAGAGTGTGTTGCTTTAACGTTTTAAAAAAAAAAATTGATTCAGAACCAAAGAACCTTTTTTGAAATATTAAGTGATTCTTTCTTAATGCTAATCTTAGTCACATTATGTCATTTTTTGAAGCTTTTATAACCGTTGTAAATTTGTAACTATGTTCGTCTGTAAAGCTGAAGAGTTTGTTTGTTTGAACGCGGTAATCTCAGAAACTACTGATCCGAATTGAAAAAAAACTTTTTTTGTTGGGTACGGGGAAAATGTACGCATACGAAGTTGCGCGAGTAGCTGACTCGCGCAACTTCGTATGCATAAATTTTCCCCGTACCCAACAAAAAAAGTTTAGATTAGATTATATTTATTAATAACTATTATTTATTTCCCCGTTTTTGCAACATTTCCTATTATCGCGTTCAAACAAACAAACTCTTCCTTTTTTAAATATTTGTAGGTATAGATTTGATCAGTGAATCAATAAATTCCAATTTTATTTCCAAAATGACGTTCCAGATTTCCGAATTAATTTGTGTCATCCGATTAAACAGATGAAGTACCAACTTAATGTCAATCGCGATGACGAAGGATTAATTACATGAAACTTCGATAGACGATCGGGCTTGCGTAAAGTTACCCTAATCCTGGGGAATTTTCCAAAAGTCACGTATCTCCTCCTAAGTATAGATCAGAACGTCGGTTATTGGGATTGTTTTGAGATTTGTTTGAGTTTCTTGAAATTTAGTTGTAACTAGTGATCTTCCCCTTCCCCGAGTTTGTCTATAGGCTTTGTCGCTATACAACGTGCAACAGAATGGTGTGGTCACATTTCACCAACGGATGTTTTATGGCATAAATATTTCACATACCATATTTTCAAATGTGAAATATTTATACCATAAAATATATGTATTAAAAAAATAAAAAAATCTCTTCGCAAACGAAATCGTTAAACGTTGAAACGAATTCGTATAAATAGTGTAATTAAACACCAAAAAAAAATATTCATTCAATTACCTATTCGTCCGATTTCGGAGGAGCTCGTCTCGATCCGTGCGAGCTTCGTACAGTCGTACCGCCAAGCTACATGGTAGGCGGAGTGGGGGGTGTTAGGTTTTATTTTCGTTACGGAATTTCTTAATTTGATAAAAACTATGCAATAGCTTAAAATTGTGAAATTTTAAAGCCGACCAAATTACCTTGAGCATTCGTTCCCTCTTAGCCGAACAGTAGCGAATGCGCTCAGTTTTTGGAAAAAAACCTTTATAAAATAAAATGTTGGTCGTTTGAAGAAAATGTTTCGAGCATAATGTTTTTTATTAAATTCCCTATCCATTAGTGTAAGTAGCAAATCAAAGAAAATGATACTTTACGAGGAGATGCTTTTTATCAATAATTATTTATCATTTCTATGGTTTCGTTGTGAAGAGATTAAACAAACATTAAAATCCTTTAACAAATACAAAATTTACCATTTTGGAGTCTAAATATGTAGAAATTTAATGTATTTTTATTAGTTGATATTTATTTATGGATAAAGAGCAGATAGCTTCACAAAAGTGTGCAAAAACGGCTAGCGCTGGGTTTTGCACGGGGAAACGCCTTATGGCGCTCAAATTTATCAGACACTTTGTTCTTGTGTTCTTTACGAGTAGCATTCACTATACCACTTAACACTAACTTCACTAAGTTAATTCAAAAGGTTTAGTCCTCCTAAGCCTTCGCACCATGTCTGTGGTGTCCACCTCCACATATGAATATCGAAATTAATACACAATAGCCCCACCGCTGCACTGCTCACGTTAAGTTTAGGTAATTTTAATTTATTTTACAATTTCATCAAAGTGTAATAATTTTAGTGTGAATGTTTAATAAACATCCATTTATTTTAATAAACTTCCGCGTTTTTTAAAGTTAGGATAGGATTTATTCAACAAAAACGATGTAAAATAATAAAATATGTTTTGATTCGCAACCAAACGTGTTCCATTTTACATTTACATGGGATTAATTTATCTACTGAGTGTAAAGCATTGTTAATTCTTTGCCTGAGGCTGTGTGAAATTATTTGAGAAATTATACATATCTTTATAATTTACTCAGGAATGTGATGAAGGGATTTTTACCAGACACCTAAAACGAGCGAAAATTTCCTTAATTTTGAAACAATTGTAAGAGGGAAAAATGGTGATAAAGCTAATATAAGACCACCATTATGAGTTTTCATTGTTCCCCAAAAGTTTAACCAGGAGTACTGACCCTCTGATCAAAGGCGCGAGGCTCTTTGTGATCAACCTGTTGATCATCCTCCTCATTGATTTCTGATTCAGAGAGGCCTGAGGTAAGGTGGATTCTCGATAGGTGCCAGCCGGAGCCACTTGCTCAAAGCAACACAGACAATGCTCCATCTTACATCGTGCCTTAATGTGCCCGATCACCTGCACACGGAAAGACTAGATGACTGTCTCCGACCATGCAGCTGATGGTGCAATTCTGGGTCACAACTATTTGCCTACAACGTTTGCTGTCGTACTGCGAAGAAGAAGCTCATTCTCCACGTTGGTATTCACAAATATGAAAAACAAAACAAGAACTTTTCGTAACACATAGATTTTGATTTATAATTTCTTTTAATATTATTTACAATAATGTAATTATATACATTAAGCTACGAAAGAATTATATACAAACTATTAACATTAATTACAACTTACCTAGAAAACTACAAAAAAAGGATTACTAAAGGGAGTCACAACCAGTTTAGGCGTCGAAGAATTCTGTTAATAAAACTTATAACAAATATCAAACTGAAGAGAGGATGTCTGAGCACTGCGTTACAAGCGAAAAAGGTAAAACCGAAAAATGATCAAAGGTGCTTAAAATGAAATAGAATAAGTACACTCTGTATAATAGAGATACGTTCTTTTGAACAAACTTCATGCTACTGTGCAGTTTAAATCCAGTAATTTTAAAAGTCTACTAATAAGTAAATAACAAAAAAATACATTTGACTGCAGGTTTCTGCTATTATAAGAGTTGTGTAGACGCGATGATTCGATACCTACTAAAATATGTTACTACCTCATACTTTGACAGCTAATTTACCAGTCAACACGTCACTCCTGAGTTACAAATTAAAATATCACAAACCAAAATCAGTTATGAGTAGAATTGGAACATTTAAAAAAACTGGAAACTTTTAACAACGACGAGTTTCACACTTTAACTTCATTATTACGGCATTACATTGGCTTTGTTTGTTAATTAGAGTTTTCAGTTCGTGTAGAAACATCCCCCCCTATTACACCTGACCCACGATATTCAATTAGCATATGTTACGAGTTAGTGCCCTCACGACACTAGAAACGTAAATATGAAGCTTTACTGTGGTATACAAAACACAGTACAGGGTCCCTATTCACGATCTTTTTTCCGTGTCCACTTCAAGTCCGTGCGAACTGTCATTATGTTGTCATAACGGTGAGGTGTGTTCACAAATGTCCGAAAAAAATTATGCATTTCTAAGCGCAGCGAAAAAAACTTCGACCCATGATTTATGTGCTAAAATTTGATAAGTGTTGTCAACTTTCATGAAATTTATTAGTCTTTGGTTTATTGTATTTTATAATGAAATGATCTTGTTAAACTGAGACTTCACGTCATTTTTACCCAACAGTAAGGAAGGGTTACGTTTTTCGCGCGTATCTTGTATGTATGTATGCATCTAATATTCTGTTTGTTTGGACACGGTCATTTCAAGAACTACAGGCCCGAATTGAAAACCTATTTTACTGTTGGGTAGCCCATTTATCGAGGAAAGCTATGGGCTATATAACATCACGCTACGACCAATATGAGCGTAGCAGCAATGAAAAATGTTGCAGAAACGGGAAAAATTGACGCTTACGAAGTTGCACGGGTCAACTAGGTACCTCATATCTTTCAAATTACTAGACGGATTTATACAATTAATACGTCAAGATTCATCTTGATTGCCCAAGTGTTCTTAGATAAGTGACGTTTGAAAAACACAAACATGGCGGCTGTGAGATGTCAAAAATAAGACGTGTGAAAAAAAAGCTCTATGTATATCAAATGAAATGGCTCATCGTAAGCATTTCAAAAGGGATTAGGTAAAAAGGCACTATATATATTATGTTCATCGAGGTCTTTCTCTATTAATGCCTCCGACTGCATGATATTATAATAAGTAGGAGATCTTGTTTCCATCTTATTTGTGCAGGCATTTTGATTTAATAAATATCGCAAACAGACATAAAATCTTGAACCATATCGTTTTGAGGATCGGTGTCTACATATGGGTCCACAGGGTCATTTTTCGGAGAGGTTTTAGGTGGTGCAATTGACTAAACACCGGCCAAATGTGGTGTTCAATGCCCGCCCCCCCCCCCAAATTGTGTGTCCAGGCTTTTTGCGACTATATGGATGGGGTGTCAGCGGCCGCGAAGACGCAGTAGAAGTGTGTACGACTGGTTGTTCAAGAGGTTGTAGATTTTCAATTCTCTCACTGGACAGTTTTGCGAGTTCCATTAATATTCTTCCGTAATTAGGCGTAGGCTGTTTGTGTGCTCCGTGATACCAGGGCCTCTTATAGGCCTCTTTTTTAAATCCTGCAAGAATTGGAGTTTGATCCCAGCACGTAATACGTTCTCTTTCACGCATTAACTGCCTAACGGATTCTGATGAAGCTGAACAGCAATGCAACTGACATTAGCATTGCTGTTAAGTTGTTATAACGCGGTGAACTTCGTATCACCTTTTGAAATTAATTTGAATGTAATTCCAAGTGATTTGTAATTCGATTTTCTCCTTGAGTTTAAATCTTAATTGTCTTTTATTCTACAAACCACTGTATAGATTTTTTGCGAGTTATGCATTGTATTAAAGAAGCAATAATACAAAAAATACTTAGGTACTTCGTCCAAGCGGCCGGAGTCGATTTTTTTTTCGTTTTTTGAAATGATAACTAGCAATGTGGGTCGCACATTACTAACAATCCAGTTAACCCCTCTAGCTAACCTAAATTGCTTGTGTTAGGAGTGAGTTCACGTCGGTAGTATAATGGGTAAAATTGGAAACCGCGACCTCTCGATTGCGAGACCCATAAGAGGTAAGTAGTAAAAAACACGAGTAGAAAGGCAGTGCATTAATTTATAAACCTCTATACATATATTTGTGTAGAATTCTTGGAACATTTTTGTAATGTAATGTCATCAATGTCAAGCTGTAACCGCGATATCACGAAATTGCAAACGAATGCCGTCATAAAATGAAATATGGCGCGGGAATTGTGAATACAGACACCTAATGACTGGTAGTATTCAGTGTTTACTGTAATTAGGTATGTTTTGCTACTCATGCCAAGTTTTGCAAAGGCGAACTCTTTGCAAAACTTTGAAGTAAAAATGACTCCCATACCTAAAGATACTCAAAAGATATTATCTTAGAGCGGTGTTCAGTTTAAGCGCGTCTTATAGTAGCGCTTAATATTCACATTAAGCGCTACTATGAGACTTGCATGCTAGCATCTGGATGGAGTCTACACTAAGAATGGCCATTTTTTTCTTTATTTGGATATCATAAATATTATTTTATATTTAATCATCCGTTACCAGTACTTTGGCCAATATTTAAGCACATATAGTTTTTACCTTTGTTGTAAGTAGATGCTCATACTATGTTGTACCCACTAAGGCTGATTTTAGTTTATCTCATGTTCCAACTTTTTAGCAATATAATTTGCATCAGTCCTATAATATGGTGTATAGTATATTAGTGGCAGCACCTTACCCCCATATCAAGTTTATAAACATTCTAAAATTGGCAATTCAAAAAGATTGGCAGCGAGAAGAAGAGAAAACTTTGAAGTAAAAATGACTCCCATACCTAAAGATACTCAAAAGATATTATCTTAGAGCGGTGTTCAGTTTAAGCGCGTCTTATAGTAGCGCTTAATATTCACATTAAGCGCTACTATGAGACTTGCATGCTAGCATCTGGATGGAGTCTACACTAAGAATGGCCATTTTTTTCTTTATTTGGATATCATAAATATTATTTTATATTTAATCATCCGTTACCAGTACTTTGGCCAATATTTAAGCACATATAGTTTTTACCTTTGTTGTAAGTAGATGCTCATACTATGTTGTACCCACTAAGGCTGATTTTAGTTTATCTCATGTTCCAACTTTTTAGCAATATAATTTGCATCAGTCCTATAATATGGTGTATAGTATATTAGTGGCAGCACCTTACCCCCATATCAAGTTTATAAACATTCTAAAATTGGCAATTCAAAAAGATTGGCAGCGAGTTTTTATTGCAATTTTCTTTTCTTGGGCTTTACTTCTTGTTAGCGAACATGGCATTACATGTACATGTAGAATCCCGACGTATCACAAGAGTTGTTTTGCATCCTAAGTGAATAAAAAAAAAAATAGATATTTTTGAATTTTTGGCAGGGGGGGGGGGTGCGTGATCAGACCATAATACTGAACAGAACTTCTTGAAAAATCCGGACTAGTGCTAGTCCGACTCGAACTTGTCCGGTTTTTGTAGTCACCACTTTGTTTGGTGAGTGTACCTAATTCGGTGGCGGGGTACCAACATGTTTTATATAAATTATGAAAATATATATATTACGGGTGTTAATTGCGTGAATAATACAAATAAGGTAGTCTACCCGTGACCACGGCCGTTGCAATACGGTCGAAACGTCGGGCAATAAACAAGGTATTTTACCTTAAATTATTCACGCGATTAAGACCCGTAATATATATATTTTCATAATGTGTACAAATCGCGAAAGTTTATCAACATTTATGTATTACTAGCTGTGCCCGCGACTTCGTTCGCGTGAAAGTCGGGTTTAAATTAAGGTAGTTTAGGTAACGAAATAACTTCTGTGTAAATATGTTGGAAACAGTCCTGTTGACTAAATACTTACTAAATAAAAATCGATCTGTTCTATTCTTTTAGATAGTTAGTTTGGTGTGCGGCTTAAGAAGTGGGTTTTCTGTTGTTTTTGTTTCATTCTTTCAACGTTATACCTACTTATTACCTAATAATTTTTAATAGAATTTGTACGAAAATGTTGTTACTTCTCATGTGATCGTAAACTTGTAAAGCCTAGGTACTTAACTGTGATAGTTTTCTTTATAATTTTAGTATTTATACTACTACCCTGAATTTTTTCATATACCCAACATCAACCATTTAGCTGGCAGGGGGACACTTGACTCTAACAAAAATGTTCACTATAAAGCCTAATATTATACACAAAGGAATCCTTAAATCTAAAAATAGTCTTCACAAACCCTAAACGCTTTTTAAAAGACCTATCTAATGATACCACACACGATGGGGCAGGTAGGTGAGAAAAAATCACATCCCCACTTTACATATAAGAGAGGTACCCTTAAAAAAATAATGATTTTCAAGATTTTGTTCTTTCACTTTATCGGCGTTAGTAATTTATTCATGCAAAAGTTGCACTAACAGTCTCTGAGCTAAGCTGCGGACGGACGGATATAAGGGAACTATATGGGTTCTGTTTTGCCATTTTGGCTAAAAATGGGGTGTATTTCAAATAGTGTTACAACGCAATACTAATAATAAAACTGCTGTAACACTTTAGTAAGCAAACACAGAGCGTGTCATGTGTGTCATGCCCGCGAAAATGTCAGATATCCCTAAAGGTACGGTTGACAAACAACGACCTCCCGTCACCCGAACTACTCACACTTGACCGATGTTGAGCCATTCATTATCGTTGAATTGATGAACACGTAATCTCCAACTATAACCCCAAAACATGATCCTCGATGCACCTGTGTGATGCGTTGTCAAACAAACGGACAGACAGACAAACATTTCTAAAAATCATAGCAATGTGTTTCTTTTTAAAACTTCTTTTACTAAGTATAGAACGTTATTGAATACAATGCCATCTACTTTCAAGAATGTTGCCACTCAGCATCTCAAGCACCTGTACCCTATTAAATGTTTTCACAAATAAGGAATTATTTGATCACGGTGAACAATTTGATTTCATAGATGGCGCTACATGTTTTTTTTTTACGTGTGTAATATAATGCCCAATCGCCTTAATTTTAAATGGAAGGTACGCACTTTATTCCTTGATGGATCAGCTGAATCATCACAACATTAGTAACATAAATATTAGTCTGTATCTATGTATTTATTTATGTATGTATGTATGTATTGCTGTAAGTATGTATACTATTGTATAGTTATGTATGTAGGTATATATGTATGTATGTATTTTTGTAAGTATGTATAGTATTGTATAGTTATATTGTTTTATTTGTGTATTATGTAAGAATAATAAGGAAGTTCTTATTTTACAATTAGGTTACTGCACCTTTCACACATTCCATTTCTACATCACCCTAAGGTAGACTGGCAGAGAATGCTTTTAGCATTAAGTCCACCTTTGTACAACTTTGTGCATAAAGTTTTAAATAAATAAATAAAATAAAATAATGTCTTTTTTTTTAGACGAACACATCATTTCTGGAAAATGTCGAATACTTTTTAATTAAAATGTAATATTGTTTTTCATTTCTACTACGATTTATTAATTACTCTCAGCAGTGCATGCAATACCTATAATTAACTTACCTACGTCAATAATTTACTTTATTTTTAATATAAAAAAATAATAACCAAAGTAAATAAGTTACTTACGGTCGAAAAAATAACTAAAACATTGGGAAAAATATTAAAAAATGATAAAGACAATTTAAAAAAATACAAAAAGAACATTATCAGACATCGGATTCGAGCCCGTGACTTCGTCTACCAAGTCCGCTAGCATAGCTTCGAGGCTATACTGTTCGCTACTTGCCACGTCAAAATAACTGTTCTTATGAAACTTAACAATGTTGTGTTTAGCTCCTTTTAGTTTTAGCGTGAAGTTATGTATTCCATGGGTTACAATTATAGATAATGTCTAATTCTGGAAAATTTTGTGATAAACTATTGTGGTGCGAAAAATACGTTGCTACTCGTTCCCCATAGACGTTAGCGTAATGATTCATATATATGTGTAAATAATGTCCTATAGTATTTACTATAAAACTGCAAATTTTCATAAAGATCCGTCTAGTAGTTACTGTTTTATAACGAAAAATAGCTACAGACATTATCCCTTACTGCTTAGCTCCTATGGGAAAAAGCGTGATAATTTATAGCCTAAATGTTAATCTGCATCTATTAGATTGCACGTGCAAAATTTCAACCGAATCTGTACGGTAGTTTTTGCGTGATGCGTGTTCAAACAAACAGACAGACAGACAGACAGACAGACAGACAGACAGACAGACAGACAGACATTTCTAAAAATGCAGCAAAGTGTTTGAATACTCTTTTCGAACATTTCCTAATATTTTTTTTCACTAAGTTCGGCCATGTACAGACACGTGAAATTTACAGTTTTATTATATGTATAGATATTGATAATTATATTGATAAATAATTAAAAACCTAGTAACTCTTTTTGCTCGGTAAAGTACAAGGTCATGCATTGAAGTCTGGTGAACGTTATCGAGGGTGGAAGCTCGAATCTTCGGACTAGAATTAAGATTATCAAAAAAAAAAATTCACTATTATTGTCTGGGTCCTTATTCACTATGTTTTTTTTCGTTTTCGCGTCAAGCCCGCGCTTTTAACTGTAAAAATCTTGTCATATTGGTATATAGAGAGCTGCGCTTAAAAATGCATCGCACATGCGCGCGGACTTCTTTCAGCGCACCGCGCATACGCCAATTCGCGTAGGCATGCCGCGAAAACGAAAAAAACATACTGAATGAGGACCCTGATCAACCCCCCCTGCAAGGATTCAAGTCAATAAATCGACACCCTGATACCTGATTGAAGGTTATGTTTGTTTGTATTAATTTTGTCTACATTACTGTAAATTTACATCCTAATCCGTTCAGCACTTTTTACGTAAAAGAGCAACAAACATCCATCCATCCATCCTCGCAAACTTCCTCTTTCTTCCGTTCGTTTATTCGGGAGTTTTGTTTATTATATTTTCCTAGTTTTCTTCTTTATTTTACAAAGTCTCGTTCTTATCCAGTTATCACACACATTATACGCGAAATTGTGAAAATAAAAACACGCAAACTTTTTGGTTTATAATAATTTTTGAGGGTTCCGTAGCATAAAGGGCAAAATGTATAGTATATAGAGAGATGAATATATACACTGACGGACTCATAAACTGCATCAAAGTTCAGGTTTACTCTAAAAGGATTTTTTTATAATAAGTATGCAAACTTTTTAGATTAAATTATATAAATATGGAAAGACTGGCTCTTAATCTTAAAAAAAAATTAAATTTAAAAATAGAACTGCGGTAAAACAAATGAATATAGCCGGGAAAAGAAAATTTACTCGTAGTATCAGATTTGCGTGTTATTTATAGCAAAGTTTTAAATTAATTCTCATTGATTTTTTTTGTTTGGTCAATTGAATTATTGTTACCAGCATAATTGTTGGGTTAGTTTTTTAACACATCGAGAGTTTTTGAACCATAATATGGATACTTCGTCCGAACAAGCGGCACAAATTGTAGCATTGGTGCGGGAGGGCTTGGATCAACGAACGATTGGTAGAAATTTAAATTTAAACCAGTCTACGGTTTGTAGAATATACAGAAGGTTTGTAGAGACAGGTTCTTACAGGAGGAGACGTGGTACAGGCAGAACTCGAGCAACCACAGATCGTGATGACCGATTTATTGTTACAACTTCCCTGCGAAATCGTTTCCTCACGTCAGTTAACATCAAAACCGAGCTTAATGAAGTGCGTGGAAAAAACGTGTGTGCACGAACAATAAGAAGAAGGTTAAAGGAAGCGGCTATCACCCCTTTTAGACCAGCAAATGGTCCCAAGTTGTCTGCAGCTCACAGACAAGCTCGCTTAAGATTTGCGCGTCATCACCTGAATTGGACAGAAGAGCAGTGGGCCTCTGTATTGTTCACGGACGAGTGTAGGACATGTTTATATGGTGCAGATGGTCGCAGAAGAGTCTATCGTCGACGTGGGGAGCGATATGCTCAAAGTTGCATTGAGGAGCGTGTTCCTTTTGGAGGCGGTTCATGTATGGTCTGGGGTGGCATATCGATGAACGGGCGAACAGAACTTGTGTTCATAGACATGGTCCGTCAAAACGGTAATAGAGGGGGTTTGACAGCACATCGCTACATAACAGAGATATTAGAAGATCACGTGGTGCCTTACATGGGATTCATAGGCGAAAATTTTACTTTAATGCAGGATAATGCCCGGCCGCATGCAGCTGCACAAGTTCAACATTATTGCGAAGAGGTTGGGATACGTACAATGAATTGGCCAGCACGCAGCCCGGATCTTAATCCCATCGAGCATGTTTGGGACAATTTAAAAAGAGCTGTATATGCGAGAAACCCTTCGCCTACGACAGTGGCAGCACTAAGAACAGCACTTTCAGAAGAATGGGACAATATTCCGCAAGATCTTTTAAAAACCCTTATAAAATCTATGCGGAACCGATTAGAATCCGTAATAAGGGCACGTGGGGGTAATACACCTTATTAAAACACAAATAAACCCTTGCATAAAGTTTGTGTCTATTGTTAAAACCAATTTTTTAATTAAACAATTTTTCCTTAAACTTCTGTTTTTTCTTCAAAAAAGGTCTTAAGGTCCTTTCCAGTACATAAACTTAAACTTAAAGATATGATCCTACGCTGTTTTAAAGTTCACGAACCAATCTAGAGGTTTCAATTTAAATCTGTATAGAAAGTTTGCATACTTGGTTAAAATATTTATTTCAAAGTCGTCTATTACTTTGATGCAGTTTATAAGTCCGTCAGTGTATAATAATATTATAAAGCTGAAGAGTTTGTTTGTTTGAACGCGGTAATCTCAGGAAGTACTGGTCCGAATTAAAAATCTTTTTCTGTCGGATACCGTAATATTTACCATCAGAGTATTCCAGTCATCATAGGACAGCCATCAGATCAGCATAGTTGTATCATACAGTTGCATTGTTGCCGGATTTCTTTAAGCATGTCAAATTTCAGAGCATCGAATACGAGGAAGTGGTCGAATATATATATATAAATCAAGGAAGGCTATAGGCTATATGAGCGGAGCAGCAATGAAAAATGTTGCAAAAACGGGGAAAATTGACGCATACGAAGGCTAGCGCTATTTTGCCGGACTTCTTTAAGCATGTCAAATTTCAGAGCAATCGAATACCAGGAAGTGGTCGAAAAAACGTTTGCAAATATTCCAAATTTAGCGCGGGACAGCTAGTATATATATCGAATATATATATATATATATATATATATTCGACCACTTCCTCGTATTCGATGCTCTGAAATTTGACATGCTTAAAGAAATCCGGCAACAATGCAATTGTCTGATACAACTATGCTGCACTGATGGATGTCCTATGATGTAGGTACTGGAATATTCTGTTGGTAAATATTACGGTATTTGAAATTCGTTAGCCGATTTAGACCTGTTCCTGAATTCCGATTGAGCTGAAATTTGGCATACTTGTAGAAGTCCGGTGAAAATGAAATATCTAATATATAAAATTCTCGTGTCACGGTGTTTGTTATTTAACGATGTCATGAAATGTTTTGTGCATATCGGGTAGGTCTGAGAATCTGACAAAGTCTATTTTTCATCCCTAAATGTTAAGGGTAATTTTAGGTAAATTTTTATTTTTTATTATACCGGATTCAAAAATACATACAACCCTGAATTTTCACCCTTCTACGATCAACTCCTATTTTTGTATTTACCCCTATTTTGCAAAAACGGGTTAATTTGACGCAGACGAGTTGCGAGGGTCAGCTAGTTATGATATAAATGTAATATCAAATGTTTTTATTCAAAAGCTCTCTTTATAATGTGTTTTTTACTTTAAATTTTTAGTAGGATAATATTATTGAAACACTACAGAGTCCAAAACTTTCTGATTTTTAATATTAGTAAGATTATCGATAGATACCTCTCTGTCTCTGAGAACAGATGTCAAGATGAACTTCCAAAAGCTAGAATTGTTACGTTTCAACAAAGAATCACAAATGGAAAGACGTTGCATTAAGTTTCTCTCAGTAATATCATGTGGTTACCAAATATTAAGTTTTTTCTTGTACCCTGACTTTTGTAAATGACGTACAACTGTTTTGTGATCAACATTCAGTTCTTCAGCAATATCGTAACTAATAATAAGTCGCTCTTGCTCCACTTTTTTAAAGATGCCACTGATATTATCCGTGACAGGGTGCCAGAGCGAGCCTCATCCTTCACACTAAAATTTCCCGACTTGAAATGCTGGAACCACATTTGTGCTACTTGTATTGATTCCGCATTAGGTCCGTAAACGGCACAAATTTTATTCGCGGCGTTCGTCGCATTTTTACTTTTTTTTGTACTAAAACTTTAAAATGTACCGAATTTCTTCGTCACATAAATTCATTTTACTTGCTTGAAAAACAATTGAAAATTGGCGGGAACTGTTCTTTTTTTTATTATTTTCTGGCAGGTTTTAGAAGAGAACATTTAATGGTATTAAATCCAGCCAGTTACATTCAGTACAACCAAAGAGGTTTGATTACTAACAATACATTTAAAATACGAAAATACTTTTGCCTCTACCTATTATAAAGGGAAGTATGTTCATCAGATACCTGATTTCCATAGTACAAGCTCTTCTTAGTTTGGGATCAGATAGCGTTGTGTGGTGTGTTAGGTGTCCCAAGATATTATTATTTTTCCATAGGTAATTTTACTGGATTTCCCTCTCAATTTCATCAAAAATCTCAAAAGTATCTAGGTACAATAAAGAAATATATACTTACACAATATCTAAGTCGGTAAGTACATGTCTCAGCACGGAAAACATCCTATCTTGTTCGAATTTTCGAAGTCTGCAAGCAAATTGATAATTGAAAATGTTATTAAGCACCTGATGTGCTTTTCTACTTAATCCATTAGTCGGCTGACTTCCCAGCGAAGGGTGGCCGTATTTATCTTACAAGACAATGTTATTGAACTTTGTTACAAAAACATTCTTTATAATAAACTTATTGATGCCCAAGACTTTTTTCACGTGGATATGTTTCATTTTTCCGAAATAAAAGTAGCCTATGTGTCCTTACGCAATTAAAAACAAAGTTTGTCAACATAGAAATATTATAGAATTTTATAAACTACGGGTCTTAATCGCGTAAATATTTTATTTTAAGGCTAAAATACCTTTGTTTATTTCCCGACGTTTCGACCGTATTGCAACGGCCGTGGTCACGGGTAGACTGAGTAGTCTACCCGTGACCACGGCCGTTGCAATACGGTCGAAACGTCTTTTTTAAATTTAAAATCATATATTGAAGCGGCTGTAGCCTATTAGCTAAGGCATTGGACTCGCAATCGTGAGGTTCAAATCCTACCTATTTTACTACCGACGTGAACCCACTCCTAACACAATCCTTTGAGATTACCTGGAGGGGTTAACAAGATTGCTAGTGATGTAAGACCTAATTCCACATTGTTAGTTATCTTTAAAAAAATACATATCTATACTAATATTATAAAGCGGAAGAGTTTGTTTGTTTGTTTGCTTTGTTTGTTTGTTTGTTTAAACGCGCTAATCTCAAATTATTCTAAAAAAATTATTCTAAGTTATATAAAAAAATTATTCACTTGACACAAAGAGCACAAAATAATTTTAATATTAAAGCCTCAAAAAATAAGTCCAAAATCACGTGGCAGATCATAAATCGTACAAAGTACAACGTACCTAAATGTAATTTTAATATAATTCAAATAGAAAATAAAATTGAAACAAATCCTCTGAAAATTGCTGAAGCATTTAACAATTACTTCATTGATAAAATTGAGGTCAAACTTTTTGCCAATAGCAAACCTAAATCTTATGTGACTAACAATGTTAGTAACTCATTATTTATGAATCCCTGTCTCCCACAGGATATTCATAAGTATATACTATCTTTAAAAAACACTAATAGCGTGGGCAACGACGGTATTAATACAAAAATATTAAAACACGTATCACTACAGATCTGCGGACACCTTAGTTACATAATTAATCTCAGTATCAGTACGGGTATCTATCCAGATGCTCTAAAAACATCAATTATAAAGCCACTATTTAAGAAAGATGATAGAGATCTGATGCAATCATATCGTCCCATCGCATTAATTCCAATAATTTCAAAAATATTTGAAAAACATGTATATCAGGAAATATATACTTATGTTGAAAAAAATCACATATTAAGTGAGGAACAGAAGGGTTTTAGACAACACAAGACGATCAATATGGCTATATACGATTTTCTATACAATATCGCAAAAAACGTGGATACACGGACGCCTGTGTGTGGCATTTTTTGCGATATGACGCAGGCTTTCGATTGTGTACATTTTCCTACTCTTTTAAACAAACTCGAAGCTTACGGAATTAGAGGCAATATATTAAAACTAATTCAATCTTATTTAACTAAAAGGAAACAGATTACAGAAATTAGGAAAATTAATTTGACAAATAAACGAGAAGAAATTTTTAGATCATCAGAACGTGAAGTCACATTTGGTGTGCCGCAAGGCAGCGTATTGGGCCCTCTTTTGTTTATTTTGTATATAAACGATTTACCTACATGCATACAACATCCACTAACCCTATTTGCTGATGATAGCACCGTGACTATACCCTGTAAAAACTTAGAGACATTTGAAAATGATATCAATAAAACTTTAGCTTCAATCGTCAAATGGTTAGATGATAACAATTTAAATATTAACTTGAATAAAACTAAACTAATCTATTTTAATCAACGAAACCCTTTGAGAAGTCAATTTAATATACACCATAATAACAATATTATACAAGAAGTTGAAAGCACTAAATTCTTAGGGCTTCAAATAGACAAAAAGTTAAACTGGAAACCGTATCTAGATATTTTAAATAAGAAAATATATAAATCAGCTCATGCTTTAAGGTCCCTATCACCCATAATATCTACAGACGCACTCCTCACTGCATATTATGGTATAGTAGAATCCCATTTACGATATGGGTTAATATTTTGGGGCAATTCAACTGAGAAAGAAACAGTTTTTAAGTCTCAAAAAAGATGTATACGGTCAATGTTTAAATTAAAGTCTATCGATAGCTGTGTACCATATTTCAAACAATTTAAAATATTAACATTACCTTGTCTTTATATTCTTGAAGTGGCTGTATTTGTAAAAACTAACCCAAATCGATTTACACGTCTCGCAGATGCAGTTCCTCGAAATAGGCGCGATGATAGCAAATTATGTCTGCAAACCGCAAACACAGCACTCATGCGAAAGAGTATTTTCTGCATGGCTCCTTTCATTTATAATAAGCTGCCTAAAACTTGGAAGGCATTGCGCTGTTTAAAAAAAAGCTAAGTTTCTTTTTAGTGAGTAAAGCCTACTATAATATTTCCGAGTTCTTTGCAGAAAAAGAAAATGCATTTGTCTGATTATTTTGGAATGTGAGCCTATTATTAATAATGTATAATTGTACCTATTTTGTAAAGGCGTGAAGTCACGTTGTATTTTGTGTATTAATAATATTGTTTGTTGCTGGTCTTGTACCTTTCGCATGCCTAATGGTAAAATGTGGCTGAACTTGTACCTATATTTTTTTTTTTTTTAACATCATGTACTGTACCCATATTTGCGAAATAAAATATCTTATCTTATCTTATCTTATCTCAGAAACTACTGGTCCGATTTGAAAAATATTTTTTTTATTGGATAGCCCATTTATCGAGGAAGACTATAGGCTATATAACATCGCGCTACGGCTAATAGGAGCAGAGTAGCGACGTGAAGTGTTGCAAAAACGGGGAAAATTTACGCATACGAAGTTGCGCGGGACAGCTAGTGTATTATATATCATCGGTACATTTTTTTTAATAATATGCACCTGCCACGTTTATACTATAGGAACATTAACATAGGAATAAGAAATATTGTTACTAACACATTGAGTCATGTTACTTATAAATAAAAATATTATTATTATTATTATTATCCCGCCACCACCCAAAGGTTGACTGGTAGGGAATTATATTTGCAGGTAGTTTTTAAAGAAATCTATACTAATATTATAAAGCTGAAGAGTTTGTTTGTTTGTTTGTTTAAACGCGGTAATCTCAGAAACTGCTGATCCGAATTGAAAAATTCTTTCACTGTTGAATAGCCCATTTATCGAGGAAGGCTATAGGCTATATAACATCACGCTACGACCAATAGGAGCGGAGCAGCAATGAGAAATGTTGCGCGGGACAGCTAGTCTATACTAATATTATAAAGCGGAAGAGTTTGTTTGTTTGTATAAACGCGTTAATCTCAGAAACTACTGGTCCGATTTGAAAAATTATTTTTTGTTGGATAGCCCATTTATCGAGGAAGGCTATAGGCTATATAACATTGCGCTACGACTAATAGGAGCGGAGCAGTGACGAGAAATGTTGCAAAAACGGGGTAAATTTACGCATACGAAGTTGCGCGGGACAGCTATATAGTAATAAATAAATAAATATTCAGGACAATAAACAAGTTTTTCTTTATTTCTTTCTATGTACTATTCCAGACTCTCACTCATCTCTGTGCCAAATTTCGAGGTGGATGGATAAACATCCATCCATCAATTTCCCATTAATAGGTGACTATTAGCTTTCCCCCGCGGCTCCGCCCGCGTGGATGTCGGTTATCGCAATTAAAACTAAGTATTCTATATCCTTCCCCGGGACTCAAACTATCTCCATACCAAATTTCATCTAAATCGATTAAGCTGTTTAAGCGTGAAAGCGTAACGGACAGACAGAGCTACTTTCACATTTATAATTAGTACTAGCTTTTGCCCGCGGCTCCGCCCGCGTAGATGTCGGTTATCGCGATAAAAATATCTATCCTATGCCCTTCCTTGGGACACAAACTATCTCCATACCAAATTTCATCTAAATCGGTTTAGCTGTTTGAGCGTTAAAGCGTTACTTTCACATTCACATATAATATACAGGGTGTATTTTTGAAACGGGTCAGTAAGGGCAAGTACCTTAACCGTTGCAGTTACAGCAAAACGTTCTTAGAAGACCTTCCCTAACTTTTTGACATACTTTGAACTGCATTCACAGATTTTGTAAAAAACTTACAGTTGGCAAAAAAAATGCAAAAAGTCCAAAAAATTTTTTTTTATGCCAATCGATTCTATTTTATGTGGGGATCAAAAAACTCTATGAAACCATTTTAGCTTTCAGTACTAGAAAAGACAGAAATCTCCAAAAACGTTTCCCATACATTTCCTACGGAAATATGATAAATCAACTCGAAACTCATAGGACAGGTAAAATTTTAAACTTTTTTAAATAAAAAAAATCATTTAAACATTTTAGAAATTGGTTTATGAAATAAATTGCTCAAAATGATTTCCATTTTCACGAATACATAAGTCTATCCTTTTTTGCACTGAACGAATGGCGGCTAATAATGTTCTGGGATGAATATTACGTAAAATGGTCATTAATGCATCCTTGAGCTCTTGAACACTGGCGTACGTCGTCTTATACACCTCGTTTTTCACGAAGCCCCATAAAAAAAAATCAAGTGGTGTTAGATCGGGGCTACGAGGTGGCCACTGTGTTGGACCATGTGTACCTATCCACTGTGTACCGAATAGGCGGCTCAAATTGGAACGTGAAAGGTGACTGTTATGTGGCGGAGCACCATCTTGTTGAAAATGAACTTTTCGCAATTCCGACAGGGGCCATTCGTCCATCTCGTTTTCAAGATGGTGTAAAATGACTTCATTATACATGGCAGAATTCAGTTTCCCTTCATAAAATTCCACCATTATAACTCGATTGGACATTATACCACACCAACAGTTGAATGAGAAGCGAACCTGATTATGACTTGCCGTAACTCTTAGTGGATTTTCTTTGGACCAATAGTGGTGATTTTTTCTGTTGTACATACCGTTATTGGAAAAATTCGTTTCGTCTGATCACAGTATGTAATTTAAAAATTCATGATCTCTGCTTATTTTTCCTCTTAGCCACCTGCAAAAAGTAAGCCTTCGAACATCATCACCCGGATGTAACACTTGAACTATGCGCCCATATCGATAGCACTTGTAGCCGTATTTCTTCCATATCTTTATCACAAGGGAGTGGGATACACCTACTTCAAAGGCGACATGCCTGGACGATACCTCTGGATATGCTTCGACATAAGTCAGAACCGCAATCTCCGTGTCCATGTCCACACGAGGCTGCCGCTTTCTTTTGAAAGAACCCTGCAATTCCAGGTTTTTCAAAAGATTTCTAATAACCTTTCTTGTTGGCACATGTCGCAACGGATACTTATTGCGGTACCACACTAATGCAGCTCCCGCATTTCGATTATTGACAAAATACGCTTCTAATAAGTCAATTTTTTCACGATTAGAAGACAATTTAGCGAAAATCCTTAATTAATAATAACTCATACGAAGTTTCTCAGCTGACACACAGATTTTCGAATGAAATTCGAAATTTGAAGGTAAAAATTATTTTTATTTACTTTACAGTCAATTCTACCCACTTCCTGGCCATAACAAAAAGTTCGACCATCGTAGAAATTTGTTTCTGTTGCCGAAATGTATGGGAAACGTTTTTGGCGATTTCTGTCTTTTCTAGTACTGAAAGCTAAAATGGTTTCATAGAGTTTTTTGATCCCCACATGAAATAGAATCGATTGGCATAAAAAAAAATTTTTTGGACTTTTTGCATTTTTTTTGCCAACTGTAAGTTTTTTACAAAATCTGTGAATGCAGTTCAAAGTATGTCAAAAAGTTAGGGAAGGTCTTCTAAGAACGTTTTGCTGTAACTGCAACGGTTAAGGTACTTGCCCTTACTGACCCGTTTCAAAAATACACCCTGTATATGTGAATGTGATATATATTAGTAAGTATGGATGGATGAGTAATAGCAATGATGTTTAAAGTAAAAAGATGTAGATAGGTTACAAGCACTCATCAAGTGGCACATTAAAGTTTAGACAATTGACCTAATTTTTACATCAGTGTCAGATTGCTGGCGTCAACAGATGAAATGGAAATGGATTACATTTTTCTCTGCGCTCGTGATAATTAAATCATGCATACCTACTTTTACGACTGCCTATAATAGTGTGTCATAGCAATATATAGGCTATCTATGTGTGCATTAGTTTACCCTTTATGAAATATCGATTGTAAAATATTTACGCTATTAAGACCCGTAGTTTATGACCCGTTCATATATTATATCAGTCATACTTGGCAATATACATATGTAGAGCGCTGTGAATTCCTTCACTAAATGAACAGTCCGACTGGAGCACCGAACGTAATAACAAATTATATAAGTACCAAATTACCATACTGATCCATTTATTCTTGATTCACTTCACGTAGAGGTAGGAAATGTACGTATTTAAATTAGTAAGTACTGTAGCAAGGGTTGCGCTCGGTAACCCTTGCTCGCGGAAATAGGTCGTATACATTTTGACAGAACCTTTTTGCCAAACACAGGCACCTGTCAGAGCACTAATTATTCAAATGTTCAAACCTCGGATTTTGAATTCATAAAAAGAAATGATTCTAAATTTAAATTTAAATTTCATTCCTGGTACGGAACAAGGTATCGTTAGAAATAATTAGGTGCGTTTTCTTTGCGTTGCAACTTGTTCCGGGGATAAAAGAAAAGCTTTCAAAAAGTTAATTAAGAAACACAACTTGTAACTCAAACCTGTTTGAATTTTTTTTAATATGACCATTATATTGATGCAATACAAATCAACTGAAAAAAAAATCTTATCTGTAAAGTCGATTTGCGGACAAAGATTTTACGTGATAACGTCATAATAAAACATTGATGATAAATCGCCATTCGCGTTGCTTAGCAACCAGTTAATAACGTGACTTTTTTTGTGCGTGCACCCAATCATCGATTTAAAAGACGTCATCACGTCAAAATTGGAGTATGACTTCCATCCCGTCTGCCGACAGGCAAATTGCTTTTTTTTAAAGCGTAAAATCTAAACTACAGGTTAAAAGTTATTGGATTTCACTCTCATACACTCTCTAATTATACATGAACCCTGAAAAATATTGCACTTTTTTTTAGGATAGCCATGTAATTACTCGGGAAATCTTTACCTGTATAAAATAACCCTGCTCGTAAATAAAATGAACACAAATAAAACAAACATAGCAGGTAAGTATCTATCTGTAGAAAAGTAGGACGTAGATATTAAGACGAAATTAATTTCAATAAAGTAATGAGTAAACTCATCTCGAAAATTTATAAAATAATCGTGTTAAGAGCTCTCTTGTATAATTTATAATATTCCAAATAATTTTCATTTATTTCTGTAGGTACGTCATTTGTAAAATTATTGTGTCGCTTATCAGAGTTAATGAAATTCTTAGAGGTAGAGTCAGTGAGGCTTAGACATGATATTTTTATATTATGCTCACAAAATGACGATTGACGCACCAAGTGATGGAAAAACACATAGTTATAGATATGCCAAGATCAATTGAAGTCTTAAAAATATGCTTTAAGATATACCAAATTTATATTATTGGATTGGGTAGAGTTCTGTGCCGGATGTGCTTGCTGAGAGGCTGTAGATTATAGATAAGCTGGACAACATGTTAGAAAACTTTTTTACATAAAAATATTACCGACTTCAAACATAAATACAAGGCAACTAAAAACCAAAAATAATATCTAGGAGGGGTTAACAGGATTGCTAGTAATGTGGGACCAAAATCCCACATTGCTAGTTATCACTTAAAAAAAAAAATATCTACCTAGATTAATAAAAACAAATTAACATTTTGAAGTTGGTGCCATGAAATAGGTACTTGTTTTTGTTTAATTCGGCACTAACTTCAAAATGTTAATTTGTTTTTAAGTAATTTAAAAGCAAAAAATAATATCTACAATAAAAAACATACAAAAAAAACCCGAAATCTTAGGCTAAGCCCACACTTTCAAAAAATACTGTAAGACTTGGAATAATACGAATATAACACTTGGATGTACACGTGCTGATACTGGACTTAAAAATAGCAATACATATTTAATACTTCTAGTCTTGGTTACATTTCTTGCTTGTAGCCATGTATAAAAAATATTACCTATTAATACCTATTCAGAAGTTACCTGATATTGACTATACGGTAGTGGCGAAGATATAGATGATAGGAATAACAATAATTTATTTTGCAAACTTAAACTACAATCATGACACGTAAACAATAGGTACAAGTACAGAGGAACAAACCAGATAGAATTTGTAAAATATACATATATATACTAGGAGTCTACTTACCTCTCAAAAAGTACGTCCATTTGACCGTACTTTTTGACAGTTCTTTGCTTCAATTTTAGATGCCGGATTAAGACGCTGACAACAGCTACTGAACTTCGATGTTTCACTATTTTAGCCACGCCCACTATTTCTCCGATGTCCTAGTGCCATTGATAAAGGACGGTAAAAACAGCGAACTACCAACACAAGGACGCGGTCAATAATAAAAAATAAACCAATAGATGGCGCTTTATTTTTTGTTCGATATGAAGAACTAGAAAGAAATTAGACAGGGCGATTAAAAAAAACAATAAATATTTTTTATACGTTTGTATTTTTAATTATTTCAGGAGACTTTATTTGCTATGAACTTCAAAACAATATAAAAGAAAGAAAAATAAAACTCGAAAATATATTAGCAACATTTTAAATATTTTCGCATAATTATAATTTATTTGCTCTCGGATATTTGCCGGAACAAACAGACAGACAGACAGACAAAAAAAAACTGTATTTTTGTTATCAGTAATTATTATGGATATATGTTATCCATAATAATTAATACTGGGTGGCGCAAAAGTAAAGACCCTATTTGGTTCAGCTATAACATTTTTTCTAAATTAGAAAACTAGATTTAGATTTTTTTAAATGTATATTTGTGCCATTAAATTTCGTACCATTAGGATTTAAAGATGATGTCTTTTAAATGGTGACCTCCAGAGTTGATACACATTTGAGCTCTATTTATGACATTTTGCATAACTTGCCGTAACACTTCCTGCGATATGTTCGTTATTTCTTGACGAATGTTTTCTTTTAGAGCTGCGAGAGTCTGTGGCTTGTTCACATACACCCGAGATTTCAAAAAACCCCAAAGAAAGAAGTCTGGACTGGTCAGATCGGGTGATCTTGCAGGCCAAGGCATATCGCCAAAACGAGAGATAACTCGGCCTGGAAAAGCGTCCCTCACTAAGTCCATAGTGTCGCGCGCTGTGTGTGCCGTAGCGCCGTCTTGTTTAAACCAAATGTGCTCCAGCCCCAATTCGTCCAAACTGGGTATCAAAAACTCACGTAACATGGTTCTGTAGCGTTCTCCAGTGACAGTTATCGCATTGCCTCCAGCGTCTTCGAAAAAATAGGGTCCGATCACTCTGTCAACACAGATGCCACACCATACAGTAACTTTTAGTGGGTGTAGAGGTGTTTCTTGAATAATGCGCGGATTATCAGTGCCCCAGAACCGAGTATTCTGCTTATTGACATGCCCTGAGAGATGGAAATGCGCTTCGTCACTCATAACCAATTTTGAAAGAAAATCATCCTCTTCAAGGTTGAGGTTTATGACGCGCTGGCAGTAATCTAGACGAGCTCGGTGGTCAGCAGGCAGCAGCTGATGAGTCATTTGAGTTTTATACGGGAACATCTTTAAGTCTTTCACCAAAATACGCTGCAGGGTCTGTCTGGAAATGCCCAATTGCGTGGCACGTCGCCTCGTTGATGTTTCTGGACACTCTTCCACATCTTCGCGCACAGCATCGATATTTTCAGCTGAACGGCCTGTTCTTGGTCTCCCAGACTTAGGTCTATCCAATGTTGAGCCAGTTGCTTCAAGGCGTGTGGCAAAGCGTCGAATTGTGCGACCAATCGGTGCCGGACGGTGGGGAAATCGTCGACGAAATTCACGTTGTGTTCTTATCACTGATGAATTATTCCGTAAGAACATTGACACAATTATTCCACGTTCTTGGGGAGTAAAACGGTCCATGTTTATTTTCAGTGTATTTTACATTTGTTCTCTACACAATTTTCAACAACAGAATGACAGAAAATGTCATATAAAAAAAAAAAAAGTATTTTCTTTAGTGCCACTACTTTTGCGCCACCCAGTATATATGCATAAAACTGTTATTTTGATATTACAAACAGACTCTTCAATTTTATTTATTTGCACAGATAGTTAATAATATATATTATTTTTTATTAATAATATTATTATTTATTTGACATAAGGTAAATTTAGAGCTGAAGAAAATTCTTCCAAGTTTGAAGTCCTCCGAAAATTGATAACATACCTGCTACAGCACAATAATTGACTGGTAAATAATTTTCGTCACTAGAATCACTTTTAATGATAAATTTTAAATTGCACATCCTACACAAAAGAGTGAACTTCGACAAGAACCCATTTATGTTTTCTCCTACCAAATTAATGTGTTTTAAATTACAACCCAAGGGTTTAGGGGTAAGGGCGAGAAATATTCTGAAGATTTAAAAATAAATGCGATAAGTTTATTCGTCATCCGATGTAATAATAATAATAATATTTATAAGGATTTTTTGTTGTGCAGGGTGACTTGTAGCAGTCTAAAAAAATAATACTTAAAGCTTACCTATGCGTTAGTAACTAAATACTAACTGCCAGATTTTATCTTCGACAACCTGTTCAAAATAATAATATTTACCTCAAGTTTAGGAATATTATCGGTGGATTCAACTGTCTCAGATACCTTTGCCGATACTTCAAACCAGTGATGGAAAAAAACTATGACTCACAATAACATAAGAAGTATAAGAACGATCATGAGGAAGTTTCATATCACTTGGGCATCATCTTTACCTGGTAACATTTTCTAGAGGAATTATAACATCACTTTCTAATGTAACTGCAACAGCCAAATTTCCTAATCTGTACAAAATATTTATCACATTTAAACTTAGAAAAACTTTCTTCAGCACTAATCTTACCTATTATGTCTAACTAGCTGTAGACTAGCTGTGGACGTAGCCTAAGTTACTCCTTACATCATTAGCTGTCTGACAGTGAGTCCTGTCAATCTCCGTACAGCCGTTTTGGAGATTTGTCGAAACAAACACACAGACGGACAGCCAGATAAAAAAAAAAACTGTATTTTTGTTTTAAGTACTATGCGTACTTTCATAGCATTTAGTAAAAAACTGCTATTTTGACATTAGGAACAGACACTTCAGTATGAATGTATAGATCGCCATATATAGGTAAAAAATACTAAAACCTACACAACTATTTGTATGGAAAGGGCAAGAAACAATGGATAAAGCTACAAGTATTTTAGGAGTATTTTCCTATTAGGCCAGTTCTAAGATAGTCGTAGGTCTATGCAAATGTGATAGTTTATCATTATACTTGTTTGTAACTATCTTTCTAAAATGTAAAGGGGATCCTCTTTGTCCATGTGGCGATTCTTTTTGTGTAATGTGTTAATGTAATATAAATAATAAAATTATTATCTATATTAGTATGTAGGTACTTATTACAAACTTATTGGTGAAAAACTTTCCGAAGTTTCACCTGCTTCTGAACTATTCGCCAAACGTCTCTTTTTACTGAAAAGATAAAAGAAAATATTAAAAATAAATACAAAAATTGAACAGGCGAACCTAGGTTTCGAACTCGAAACTTGATATTCTGAACCAACGCAGATACCGCTAGACCAAACGAGCTTCACAGTTGCAGATGAATTTTCGCTATACGTTGTACAAAACAGCTTAGTGTAGCTTTTTGGTTTGGTTACGATTTTACTTCTGTTCGTGCAATATTTTGTCAATATGAAAAATATAATACTTACTTTACTACTTCCATGAGATGTTTTTGTTTGTTGGTATAGAAGCGCTTTTTGCTGGCCTCCGACATTTTTGTTTGTTTCCCAATTATAGTAACAAATATTTTTAAACTTAGAACTAAATATATTTAAATTAACAACTTAGATAGTATAAATTAATAGTATATTTATTAAACTTATATTCTTTACCAATGTCTATAATTTTTCAAACAACAAACAAAATATGAAGTGAATGGATGGCGAGGCAAAGCGACATACGTCCGTCTAGCTGCGCGTCTCTGCGATCACTGTCAGATTGCTTATAAAAGAAAGAGAAGCGCGATCACGCAGCGCTCGTAACTAATTATAAACCATAAAACAATTAATTACTTGAACATAAGTCGAGTAGTCGAAAATAAAAAACAACCAGATTCTTTAATATAACATGATACGTTATTGTTAATTATTTTACCAACGTACGTTGTTAAGTAATACAAATATTTTTGTTAGAAGATCATTTTAAGAGGTTAGTTTGTATTTTTTTTTTATCGAGAAAAAAATTCAAATTCGTGTTTTGAATACAACAGGGTTCTTAGAAATATGTTCAAGATTAACATATATTTTTTCTGCCGTCACAAACTACGTAGATTTGGCTAAAAAATTGTTTAGGATAAGCCTATTTGGCTGTTGTCAGCGCCTTAAGAATCTAGATGAGAGTTGTAAAAATGGCGGCAAACTGACCGGCCATTATTTTTACAGCTCCGAGTTTAAGTTGTAAAAAATGATTTGAATACGTGATAATTGACTAAGAACGAGACTTTGTGCATGTAATAAGAGCATAAATACTTGACACTGGCAGAAATTAGCCGTTAAAACGGCTAGATAGCCATAAACTCAAAGAAGAAGAAGAATCTAGATATTATATAATCAAAGCGGGTTACCTTGAAAAATGTTAACCCTTCACATCTAGTATACAGGTGCCAGCGCCTTTCCTTGTTGCGAACAGTTTGCAGTAAATATTATGTGCTATAGTGTCTAGATACAGGTAGTAAATTAAATAATATATAATAGATTCCAGTAAACAAAACAGTAGCCTGTGCTCTTTGCATCCCAGTTATCAAATCAGATACACATTTTTCCGTGAAATAGTAGTGATAACACATTACTGTGTTTCGGTTGAAGGGCCCTATAGCAAATTTGATTACTAATGTAATTATTACTAAAGAAATCATGTCTCAAATGAGGAGCGCGGTACGGTGGCAATCAGATCTTTGCCAAACAAGGATTTGGTTGGCACTAATACTGTTGTGGGCTAGCGTGACGTTTACCATCAGGCACAAACCTGCTCGTCTTTTCATTTAGAAAATAAAAAAAAATAATTATAAAAATAAAAAACCCTGTAAAAAAAAATAATTATGTAGGGGATCTTGTTTCCATCTTTTTTGGGTTTTGTATGGCGGGTTTTTTAATTTTTTAAATTTATTTTTTATGAAATACATTTTAGTGGTTGTAGTTCAAGTATGTTACAATTAACTTTTAACACAGCTATCGTCAAGTACCTATTGGAAATTGAAAAAAGAATGGTTGCTATCTATCTTTTTTAGTATTACAGTCATAATCATGTTATACCTTTTTTTTAGAATGATTAAGATGAGCCTTTTAATTTGATACCTACCCATATTGCAGTATTCAAAACTACTTTTTTTTACACCTCTTTAATTTAACATCTCACAGCCGCCATGTTTGATTTTTTTAAATGTAACATATTTAAGAACACTTGGGCGATCAAGACGAATCTAACGTTGTACGAGTATAAATCAATTCAGTGGATTGTGAGATATCAGGTAATAAAGAATATTACATACACACTTACATATATACACACATACATACAAGAAACGCGCGAAAAACAAAACCCTTTCTTACAGTTGGGTAATAAAAAACACATAGTTACAAGAAGCAACGCACATAACGTGAGTAACAATAGTATTAAAAACATCCTACTTAAGTTTAGGTAAATACAAATACCTATTATACGCTTGCGCACTAAAGTTCAATGTCTTCGTCAAGTCGTCATTAAAATGAAACAATAACGGATACCTAATACGCATATTAATGAAAACCTGGCCTAAACATGCCGCAGACGGAAACTAACTTAACCTGTCACTGGCTTTGGGTCTATTACCTCGCGATTGGGTTTATAAACTTACGGTCGTTTTGAATAATCTATCTATAGATGGATTCGGCTGCTAGAGACAGGATTTTTGCATATTGTGTAGTAGCTCTCCTGCCCAACTTCGTCTGCGTAAATTTTCGCGGTTTTTGCAACATTTCTCATTGCTGCACCGCTCCTATTGATCGTAACGTAATTTTATATAGCCTATAGCTTTCCTCGATAAATGGGCTATCCAACAGTTAATTTTTTTTTCAATTCGGATAAGTAGTTCTTGAGATTACCGCGTTCAAACAAACTCTTCAGCTTTTTAATATAAGTATAGATGGAACTTATCTATACCGACTTCTTTATCTATATCTACTAAGTAATATCATAAACAGGAAAGATTTGTATTTTTCTATGTATCGAATAAACCTTAAAAGTACTGGACCGATATAAAAAATCTTTTACCGTTGGGAAGCTAGCTAAGATATGTTTTCCCTGTATTCCCAAGGGAACGGGAACTACATGGGTAAAACTTCGAGGCGTCCGCTAGTGTCAAATATATATCTCTAGTAGCCAAATCAATCGATATATAGAATACTGAAAACGGCTGTTAGTAAAATAATTAGTAGATCGATACTGTTGATGGGTGTACGAATTAAATACTTAAACTAACCAATCCATTTTGAATAAAAACATTTTTTTTTAAAGTATTATACCTCCTCATTAACCGACTCCAAAAGGAGGAGAAGGAGGTTCTCAATTCAGTTGTTTGTATTTTTTATCTATGTTCGGGCATAACTTCATCATATATAGATGGATTTTCAAAATTATTTTAGAATTTCCGTCTATAATTTTCAGACTTATAGAATTTGAAGTCACCGGTAGTTGTATTTCTGCTTTGATCTGATAACTTTGAACCTGGTTCAAATCACCTTCCCCCTCCCCGTCCGTGACTATACTAGGCCGGTGTTGCCTCAAGTGCTTGGCAATAGTTGTGATAAAAGTTAGTTGTTACATACCTGTACTACAACCATTAAAAAGTATTTAATAGAAAATAAATTTAAAAAATCATAAAGCCTGCCTGCACAAACTAGATGGAAACAAGATCACTTTCACATACAAGGTTATTTTTTGTAAAGTGCAAGAGACACCCCAACAAGATTTTAATTCATAAATAATATTAATAAAATGAAAATAGTGAAAACTTGCAGGGTTATAAGTCATTCAAGTTGTAATGTGTTCTTCGCGCTATCATGCTCATTGCGTCTCGTAATCCATTGAAAAATAAGTTATTGAGTCACATTTATATTCAACCAGGATTTGAACTCTTAGATTATATGATGAATTAATTAATAATTGATTAATTAATTAATCGAAAAAAATAACATAGTCCAAAAACAACCCAATTAGATTGTGTTACTAATTCTTAGTAAACTACTTTCGGGTTTGCACTATACAAAGAATAACGTTGTATAATTATCATACAGTCGGAGGCACTTCACTAAGTTCATCGAAATTCTGTAATGCCTCCGACTGCATGATATTATTTATGAAGAAGATCTTGTTTCCATCTGTTTTGTGCTGTTATTACATTTATTTTTTTATTGTAAACAAAGTTTGAATAAGACTATTCCCGCAGTAGACTACAAGACCTGTGTCAGACGACTTTACACTCATACGAATTACGGATAAAGTACACAGGCTCGAAGTAAAGTGAAAATGATCGTAGGCACACTTTTCCATAAATAATGACACTATAGGTACTGTGTTTTTATTACGGAAGAGGCATTTGCCGACTTAGCATTCGCTCGTTCAATGTAGCAGTGGGCTTTTCAAAGCGTTTAATTAAACCTGTTAAATGAATGAAAATAGGTGGGTAGCGTTTTTGTGGACGCGCACTAGCTTGAGAAAACGCCGCGGTTGGTGGTCGAGATGCCGGGTAACATAACATTTATCTCGTATGCATAACTACTCGATATTTGTATTATACAATTGTTGTTATGAATGATTTTTTCAATTTACTGATGCGTTCAGAGATAATATTAGATCATAAAGAGAAATAGATTTCCTTGGATAAGTGATTGAATAAGATCGAATCCGATGCAGTAGGTACTTATTTAGTAAATGTTATTGCATTTTTTTATGAGATACAACTCACCTGATGGTAAGTGATGACTACTACCCATGGACATCTGCCAGACCAGAGGCAGATGCATGCCAGGCCTTAAGAAAAAAACAGGCTCTTTTTTTCTTCTAAGTTTTTTTTTATAAAGACCCTAAGTCGGTTCGGAAATACAGTTGGCGTCAGTTGATTCTAAAGATGGTTGTACGTGGCAGTTAATAGCTTAAAACGCACTGTGGTGGATTGCCAATAATTAAAATAATATTCGTAAGTACATCAGGAAGCAGGCCAAAACTAGGGTAAACGATTGTCAAGTTAAATCAGCATTTTACTTTTTTTCAACCGTCTGAATCCCTGGTCATATGGTTATCACAGGCAATGAGGCAGCCGATTCACTGGCTATATTTATAAGACGATACAAGCATATATTTACATAAACTATTTACTTTTTACCATCAATATTATTAAACAAAAAAAATATACTTAGGTATATATGTTTTTTTTTATTCCTGTTCTTTATTGCCATCTATCATTTGGGATATTAAGCAATTGTTGTGTGGATGTGGATGTCTTGTACGGATTCTGTTTATCAACTCATCCGTTTCTATTTAGTTCTCAATCATATAAGAGGTCTTGAGGAAGCCTTTTCTTCAGCCTTCTAGTGGTTGCCGGTGTATTCATCCAGTTCACTGCTAGTGAGTTTGGATGTTTGCTTATTCGGTCCTTGTAACTTCTGGTCCTTTCAGATATTCCCAGAGTTGTAATCCTTATAGGTTTGATAATGCACTTGTACAGCAATAACTTATTTTCCAGTGACAACTGCGAGTTTTTATTGAGCAACCAATACGTTTGCCTTGTTTTTTTTTTATTTTTATTTTTTTTTAATTAAGACTTAGGTATATGAAATTATAAAAAATCTCTAAAGTTCTCATCGTTGGCTTTAAAACGCTGCGTGTTTTACGATCAGTGCGTCAACCTATTTGTTGCCAATGTAGCGTTTTGAAGAGAAAACGCTCTGTATTTAGAAGGAATTTATGGGTCTTCATAAACGCTGACACCTTACATTCACACCTTAATTCTGAATGGTAATGTCTAAATATGATTATGTTGTGAATACCTTTAATGAATCATAAGATTATGAATATGTCGCCCGAAATAGCAAAGACCATAATTATTGACTGTTATCTAAGTAAACTTCAGAATCTTAAAAGCGATTCATGTGAATTCAAAATTTCAAACTCGGTTTTATGCTGCCTTACAACAGATTGAGTGCAAAAATTAACTTTAATACAACATAATGTGTCTTAAAATTTTTAAAAAGCCGACACGTAATTTAAATAATATTTACTTTTAAAACGGTTCTTATTTTTAAAATTATCATATATTTAAATACATCCATCAGTTTAAGCGTTCCGATGACACAAACATACTCATAGATACACAGACACACGCGTTAAACTTATAACACGCCTCTCTTTTCGAGTCAGGACGGGTAGCTTTAAAAATTCCCAAATAAGCAATTTCGTTTTTTTTCACAATAAAAACAAAAGGAGGTTTGAGAAAGTGGAAATGTTGTCAGGAAAGATTTCAAGTTTTTAAAAAAAACGGATAAATTCGAAAAAATCTGGAAACATTTCATGTTTTAATTTAACTGTTGAGGTAGGTCCTAGATTTCATTTGAAATATTCCCTGACAAAATTTCCTTTAAACTTTCGAATAAAACTGGAAAAAAACTACACATTTGAAAGAAAATAATTGGGAATTTTTCCTGCTTTTTTCAACGCTCAAAAACCGTTCTCAAGTTACTTTCATATGTTACATATAGTACGACCAGGGTTGCCAACCGTTCTCTTAAATAGAGTATTGTACTCTATATCATGTAAGCGTACTCTAATATAATCTATAACATTAATAGAGTACGCTAAAATACTCTTTTTTACACAATATTTACTATACTAGTCCTGATCTATGTAAACTTAGATGTAGAATATTTAAAGTCGTTTAATTCTTTTAAAAACAATGAAACATTGTTAAGTACTACAAAAGCACCATAAAATACTATTTTAAATTAAAAAAAAATTATACTCGTTTTTTATAGGTCCGTACCTACTCTTTATTTACCCTCTTTGAAATCAGATATACTCTATTTCTTCTAATAAAAGTTGGCAACCCTATGTACGCCCCGTGTTCCCAGGACAGTCGCCCCGTTTCAACAATGCTGACTTGACAATCCTTGCACTACGACATCAATCAATCAATGTGTCTATTACTTGGACATAGGCCTTCTTCAGTTCATGTTAGTGCACTCTTTAAACAACCATAAGCTTGGGGTGCCACACTGGCAAAATATACGTTGCAGCAGGATTTAACTTAAAAATGAGCGTCCTGCGATAAAATACATTAAATTTTAGCCACTATTTCGCCCCCATTCTGTTTGACTAATATATAAACTAAATTACTGTAAAAGTACATCAAAATCAGTTTAGTACTTTTGGGTAAAAGAACAACAAACATCCACCCATCCTCACAAACTTTCAGTTTTAATATATTAGTAGGAATTGCATTTTGCGTACCGTATTCCGGAATAGTAACGTTATAATTGTTGATACCTAACTTTAGCCTGTACTTACATACTTTTAATAATATTTTGGGACAACTCACACTACGTCATCTGATCCCAAACTAAGCAGAGCTTGTACTATGGAAACCAGACAACTGATAAACATACTTATATATTTTTAAATACATACATATTATAGATAAATAACACCCAGGCACAGAATAAACCATCGTGCTCATCACACAAAGTTTTATTCTGGGTGGGGATCGAACACACAAAGGTTTATTCTGGGTGGGGGTCGTAGCAGTCACATTTTTTCAGTACCTACACATTTTTTTAAACATTTAGTGTCAGTCAATTCATAAAGTCACTTGAGAAGAAGAATTTGGTAAAAAAAACCTTCCTAATTTTACCACAGACCACAAGATGATACCACAAACCGTAACCAATTAAAGTAAACATTAATTAGAAAGTCATTAATTAGCTTCCGACGGACGACTGGTGTAATGGAATTATCGGAAAAAGTCGAACGAAGCCGTCGCCGAACAACTAACGTCTTCCAGCTGGTAATGAGCAGACAAGGAAAGGAGCTACGAATTGCGAGGAATAAATTCCGATATATTTTTATATTATGTTTTGAATCCCGTGATTCATCGCAGTATTTAAGAATAAAACATTAAGCGAATCATGTCAATTACGCTGTGCACATACAGATTCTCATTGTTCAAAGATTTATAGTATTTAATGAATCGGAACATTTATGATCGTCTGTGTGATTTGTTTCACCTCCGCTACTTAAAATCCGTAAATTATAATATTGTGAAGAACCCAGAATGTCCTAGAATTAAAACTTCGAAGACTTATGATATCCACCAATGTGCAATTGGCCCGTATATCCCGTCAATGTGCAATAGGCCGCCGTAATTGATTGAATTCTCAGCGAAAAGGTTCTGTCGGTATGATGCTGTTATCGTAGTAACTGACATCCACAAGCCTTGCAAAAACTACTGGTACATGAAGCAAAAGATAAAAAAACATGAGTTTCGTCAAATCCCGACGAATTTCCAAAATCTTATTCACATTGCCGCAGACTTTTAAAAACTAAAATGTAATGGTCTCAGGACCAAAATTGGGCGCAGGATCGACAGTTTCACGAACTTTCCGACGCACCGAAGAGTGGGACAATTTTCAAAAACGGTCACCCATCTATAGACCGACAGTGGCAACGTTGCTTAACCTCGCAGATATCTCAATCTGCTCGGTCGCCACTGAGTCAGCGATCCCTCTTTTGAAACTATAATAATGATAAACCACTATTAATATACTAATATTTTCACTAGGATGTTCAAATTCAAACCTCCATGTTACCGTACTTCTTAGTTTCAACCCTCTAAGTGGCAACGTAAAATATTAGCCGCCGTTGACTCGGCTTTTCTATTGAACTAATTCAGTTTCTCACTGCCACCCGGCAAATTTACTCTGCACCTAACAAAGTGTAATTGTAATAGCACTATTTCTTGTCTTTAAAAGAAGACTGAGAAATATCTGGCGGTTTATTAGTTGGTCTAAATTGTTTAAGAAGTTTCCTAGATTGTTTTGAGTATTAGAATGATAAATTTGAGGGGTCGGTGATAGTCTATTTAACCTGATTGTGGAATTTTCTAAAGTGATATTTTTGGGCTATAATAGCATAGCATGTGAAGCAGAGAGGTGTGGTTAAATTTCAGCAGCGGATAGGGTATTTATCAGTATTGCACGTACCATGGTGCCATAGCTCGTTGCATTATTATTACATAGTTAAAGCATATTCTTTTCGTCAAATTAAAATTCAGTAGTGAAAGGCGTATGACATAAGAATTATACCTCTCCCTACAAAACTCGATTGGATTATTATGGCATAGAACTTTTTAAATCATACTTTTTTAATTAATAACATTTTCATTCGTAAATAAACGAATGAAAAAATATTTTTATTTTTAGGGTACTCCGATTTTAGACCGATGTCGTCGTTCTACGATGACCGAGCCTGCTGATGGTGGAGGCACCAAATCCGCAAGGGACACCCTCACCCTCGGCCATAGGCTGTTATGAAGGAACACCGTGTGATTTTTAGTCGGTCCGACTCCGACATACCCTCTTCTACGTGCCCTCGTAGGAATGGGATCCGTGGGGATTTTTGAACACGTAAAAAAAAAAAAAAGAAAAAAAAAAGGGTACTCCGATTTTGATAAAACTAGGTATGTGTACTCAGTACCATGGGCACATACCAACCCTTGAATATGACCACACCTTTCTGTTACACCTTGTACAGAGCGTGTTTAAGTTTAACTTGACCTAACATGCATATCATAGTTATGTAAAACTTAACAAAGCAAATGGTCACCATTAACTTTATATACATAAACACAATGATGTTTTAAGTAAAGAGGTGTAGATAAGTTACTTAAACAATATTCGTTTTCAAAAAACGGCAAACTAATGCACACATAGATAACCTATATATTGCAATGACCCACTATTATAAAAAGTCGTTAAGTAGGAAAGCATTAAAACATCATTGCATAATCATATAAAATTATGTTGTGTATATCTTGTCTGAAACTTCGACTGCATTCGCATTCCTGCATAATACTGCGGCCGTTTTGGTCGCGGTAACCGCAATGGAGGCTCTCGTTTTTTGCTCACGTGTTGAAGCCACTGTTGAGGCAGGTCTGACTATTAAAGTTTAAATAGTACAGCGCAGTCCTATTTTATTCGAAAAAAGGTTGATATAAGTTTCCGAAAAATAAAACAGACAGTTTAGTAAATGTGCGCAAGTTGTACTTTTTAATGTATTTTGCATATTTGCCATAATTCATCTGACTGCCTCTGTGGCGCGGTGGGAGTGTATCCGACTGCTACGCAAGAGGTTGTGGGTTCGATTCCCATCCAGGATAAAATTTTGTGTGATGAGCACGATGGTTTATTCTGTGTCTGGGTGTTATTTATCTATAATATGTATGTATTTAGAAATATATAAGTATATTTATCAGTTGTCTGGTTTCCATAGTACAAGCTCTGCTTAGTTTGGGATCAGATAGCGTTGTGTGAGTTGTCCCAAGATATTATTATTATTATTATTATTATCTCTAGTATTGCAAAATATTAACCACAATAGTCTAATTAAAAATAAATCCGCATACCTATACATAACAAAGTAGAATAATTGTAGTAGAATAATCACAATGAAATTTTTTTAAACCGCCAAATTCCTTCAGCCTCCATTTGATATTTTTGAGACCTGATACTGGCGCCACTAGCGGCGAATTCACACGCGATAGCCCTCATTGGTTAGGAGGACTTTTTTTACTGCTGCATGAGTACACAAACATTTTACCACTATTTGCAATATAAAAGCGGCCATTGATTTCTTTTGCCATTATTTTCTCAACAACACACCACCATTACAAATTTATAGTCACATTTATAAAGTCACCCAGCAAAATAAAACTTACGTATTTGCGAGAATAAATTATTTTTAATTAACGTAATAATAATATAAAATACTCGAATGATTTTCATTATATTAAAGGCAGTGCAAGGTCTTCAACTAAATTAAAATTATAAACTACTAATAAACTTTGCGTAGACGTCACACTCAAAAGGTTTTGTTTAAAACTCCAATTAATTTTAAATAAATCTGCGTGTTTATTATAAAAAGAAGGTACCTATTTAAAATGTCTCGTATTAAATTAAAGATTCCAATTAGATACAGAGAAAGAAAAATAACAAATATAGGTATATTATGTTAGCTCTTCTCGAAATCGCAACCGAATCTCTCAATTTATTTTATATCTAAAACAGTATTTTTATCAGTTATGTCTTTAATAAAGGACAGAAATAAATTCTAGATATCTCTTGAATTATTTTACTACGACAAAATGTATTCAGTCAATTGTCACTAAACAGTACTGAATCAATATATTTTAATTTATATGGTAATAGCTACTTTGACTGTTTGTAGGGTTAAACATCATTTTGAAATAAGAACACCTCCATTTTTTAAATGTTGTGTAATTAACAACTAGGTATATAACCTGTGTGTAAAATATGACCGTATATTTCCTTTTTTTTATTAAAATTTAAAGATATACTTAAAAACAATAATAATCCTGAAACAGAATTCATATCAATACTTAATAACAACAGTATCCTCCGAAAATAGTAAACAAAAACTTCAACTTGGCAAACCAAGACAAAACATGCGTCAGTTAAAATGCTGTTATTATTGAAATATTAGTAAGAGCTAATGTTTCAACACTAGGCAAGTAGTTTAAGAAAATGAAGACATAAAATAACCCTTCAGCTTTTATTGTTTGTTTATAATGGTCGAATATCCAACAACTATGTCATAATGCTCGATTACCCAACTAATGTATCATAATGTCCAACAACTTGACCGACAAGTTGACAGGACTGGATGACGACGATTATGATGACGATAATGACTATCACTACGGAACCCGTGTTTCATTTCTCATTCTCTTCACGAGGGTTTTAAATGTAAAGTCTCACAATCCATACTAAATAACCTTTCCGCATTCCTATTTGAATTAATTTGATTAAATTGACTTTATTTCATTTATTATTCAACTATTCGTCAATGCATGTATTGTTACTAGAGTTAGTTTAGTCCTCGTGGTACCAAATAGGTTTGTGATTTTTTGAGTTACTAGGGAATAAGCGAACCGATATAAGACGGTAATAAGACGTTGTTATTTTTTTTAAATGTGTGCAAGAAATTTAATAAATATTCCCGGTTTCTTATGGGCCTTTATCAATATAGCTAGAAGCTAGCAACGTTTTTGAGAAAGAAGTAATTACAAAACGAATGGATTTTTTAATATTTTATTTCTTTATCGGCGTTTTCCATTATCGTTCAAACATTGACCCCTTTTCGCTTCAGTTTGAAGTAGGATTTCCAAAAATACTCTTGTTTTTAGCTGCCAGTCCGTTCATATTCCAGTATACCACATATTCCAGTCCGTTTTTTTAATTTCGTGTCTAGTCAGTGAGTGATATTTTTCTATATATTATTCAGTATTGTATAGGTATTAAGATTAAAGCTTGTTATGAATGCAATATCACGGACTGCTGGGATTGGTTGCCATTATTGTTGTGCAAAGATTTTGTAAAGCCTGTTCCCTCCATTTTAATGTGTAGGTACAATTTTAATTATACAATCAATTACATGAGGATTTGTCAAACAAAACGTTTATTGACGTGCGAGCATTTCATGAAAAGGGTCTAAATTCTAAACGCTTTTAACGACACGATAATCTGTCGTCAGGACATAGTGGGAACATGCCCATACTATTATATCCTGACTGGACAATGTCAATACCACCCGATAGTGGGTTCTATAATATTCTGAGAATAGGACACATCTTTACAAAATTCGATAATATTAAATAAATCATAATATATCCAGCATATCAATGTCAATTTCATATCCTTATTGGTGGTGTACATTTACTTACGTGTACCACGTGTTCGTGTCACTTTTCATACGAAGCTATTCATAGGTCTTACCTTTTAAAACATAGATATCTACTACTACCTGTTTTACAAATACAATAGTTGCATTTTTGTAAGATGCCCTCGCAGCGCCATCTATCGGTATTTAAATAACCATCACGGCTTTTGTTATTGCTTCGTAACAGAGAGCATTTTAACAAATTATAATGTCGCAGGCCGAATATTGAAGTAATTTTTATAGGCATTTCTTGCCAATTACTTTACAATTACAATAATTGCATTTTTGAAAGTTAGAAAAATTTGAAATCCCGACTCAGGAATCGAATCCAAGACTTCCGTAGCCAAACCGGGGCCAGAAGCAAACCACCTATCTGGACCTATGGGTTCGATTCCTGAGTCGTGATTTCAAATTTTTCTATCTTCCAAAAATGCAATTATTGTATTTGTAAAGTAATTGGCAAGAAATGCCTAATACTACCTGTTTGTTCTCGAAGGCTTCTATAGGTCAATCAAGGCTGCCAACATAAGCCTTTCTTTAGGAGGAAATGAGATGCGGTTTTTCAGAAGTTATTAGGACTTTTTTTGTCGAATTATCAGTATCAACCAAAGCCGGTGACTCTCACTGCCCCCCGTAGCGGCTAACGCTTGATTAGTTTGCTAATGTGTTGTGCTATACGACTCATGAATTATACAGCAAAAGACATAGACATTGACATATTTCATCGGAGCCTGTCGAAATTCACAGAAAAGGTTTAGAGTTATGTAATAATCGAAGCTAATAATACCTAATAACATAACTTAACACAATAATATTTTATTTTATATATTTTTTTTGTTATTTTATAGTGTTTTAGTTTAATAAGTTCTACTGTTACTTACAACATCGAATTGGGTACCTGTAACGGTGTAGTAATTGAATTATAAATAAATTAAAAAATAGTTTTCTTTTAGGGGGATTTTCTAATTTCTAATGGCTTTTGATTTTTATTTGGAAAAAAATCAAATTAGGAATTGCAATCCTGACCTGTTAAGGCATGTTACTTTTAGAGGGAGGGAGAGAATTGTAAGGGTCCGTGGGTCAATGCCGAGTTCGGCAAAATTAAGCATCGCACCACTGTCAGTCAGATGTTTAACGAGTGACCATTTCTATACACACACACACATTAAGCCGTCGTTACTGCGCCTAATCTCTATTCGCTCGTGTTTTTTAAAAGACGGATCTATTTTTTTAAGGAATTTAAGAGGCATTTCGCATTTACATGTCAGTAATCTGCATTTTCAAGCGCTTAATTTACCCTGTTATGAAATACTTTTACACTATCAAATACATGTTTAAATATACCAATCTTTAATATTGATAGTTAATGTTACTCATTTACAAATATTGTTTTGTACTTTTGTTGTGATTAATTTTCAATTTTAATTAAGGAAAGTAGGTACGTGTATATACATATTTTCAAATTGGTAATTCTTTCATTAAGCCTCTTTAAATAGACTGTAAAAAACTACCAAAAGATCTTGCTAAATAAATTTGTTGACACATCATATACCACATGTTTAAAAATTCATTAAGTACATTAAATTGTAAAAAATAAAAACTGTCGTCAATTTTTGCGAAAAATGTCGCCATTTTACAATGATTTTTGTACTAAATAAAACTTATTTACAAATTAAATGTTAATGAAATTATGCTATTTTATTTATTATTAGGTACTTCATTTATTTAGATCTTAAAACAATTATTAATATCAATCCAAATTTACCACTAACGTCATTCCATATAATGTCAAATTAGCGAAATGGTTCGTAATAGCAAATGTTTATGTTATAGGTACGCTTTGATAAGAAATAATGCTCATTTATTTATTATTTCATTTATTCACACCTAAAAACATAATTATAATCAATCCGAATTGCAATAAATTACGACGCACTTACGTCATTCCATACAATTAGGTATTTGAATGTCAAATCAATTATAAACAATAAATTATTTTTTACTTATCAAGTAATAATTTGCCTTTAAATGATCTTAAAAATATTTATTCGTGCATAATTTAATATGATTTAGTATTCATAATCATCAAAATAAATACTAAAAGTAAATGATTTGAAACCAGAACATAATGACGTCACAATGTTAAATTGCATACAAATCTCTACAAAACGAATCGTTTTAACATTTTATAAAAAATATACTGATTTGACTTGACATTCAAATACCCAAATATGTCAAATTTGAAAAATGGTTCGTAATCACACTAATCACACTAATATTATAAAGGCGAAAGTTTGTGAGTATGTGAGTGTGTATGTTTGTTACTTCTTCACGTCTAAACGGCTGGAGCTATTTTAATAAAATTTGGTATGAAGTTAGCTGACACCCTGGATTAGCACATAGGCTAACAAACCGCGGATGACATCGCGGGGCTCAGCTAGTAGCAAATATTTATGACTACAAAACCCATAGAACGTTCTTTAGTGATCTCTCGTTAATAATTTACACTGCAAACTACTAAAAAGTAACAACTTCAGTAACTTTAAACCAATTTGCTAGTAGGAGCGTCACGGATGGCTTGGAGTAAATTACTTCAATCCATTTACGTAGTCTGTACCACGGAACAAGGTTTGCGATGTGCCGCTGACTTAGCCAATGCGGGTTTATGGTCTCCGCCCAATGCACCAGATATAATATCTTGTGACTAAATACATTATTATATTAGGTACACCACGACACAGAAAAACAATGGTACTCATACCCGTTTTTGCAACATGTTTTATTGCTGCTCCGCTCCCATTGGTCGTAGCATGATGTTATACAGCCTATATAACCTTCCTCGATAAATGGGCTATACAACAGTGAAATATTTTTTTCGGACAAGTAGTTCCAGAGATTTTCGCATTTAAAAAAACAAACAAACAAAATCTTCAGCTTTATAATATTAGAATACATTACTGTATTAACGCCGTCGATCCTAGTATGGTACGGTGTGGTGAATGGAGACCATTAGCCAACATTTGAGTGTAGGCACCGTATTTCTCGAGTGAAACATTGAAAGAAGCGCTTTTTTGCACCTTTGCTTTGATTGGACGCAGCAGAGTCGTGCGATGATTTTTTTTTTAAAAGACTACTCCCGTAGTAGGGTACAAGCCCTGTGTCACGGGGGACTTTACAAACATACAAGTCACGGAAACAAATTACACCCAGACCCGGAACAACAATTTGTGGATCACACAAAGTGATGTCCCGTGTGGGAATCGAACCCACGACCTCTTGCGTAGCAGTCGGACACACTCCCACCGCGCCACAGAGGCAGTCAAGTTGAACTATACCTAATCTTTACCTAGTATGGTAAACAAACTGGGTGTAGACTAGTAATGGTTTCCTTAGTCGTTTAATGTAGATAAACAAAGAAATATTAAAGCAAACTAAAAACAAATATGCGAATAAGGCCCGTTGCTCGTAAAATCAAATTGTCTGATATTTTGTTCCGATTTCCAATAAAAGTTTATAGCTTCAATTCAAGTGCAATTAGGTCTATATCTTGTCATTTTGGCGAGAGAGACCTACCCTTAACGTCTGGGAAGAAGGTTACTTGAAAACGTATCTATTGCGCATTATAAATAATTCGTAAGTACTCCGACTACTTCCAAATGTATGAAGAGTATTGCGATAATGAGTAACAATTCTATTTTTACTCGACTGCAAGGAAGCTCGTGTTTTGTATGTATAATGTTTGTATGTAGTTGTGTTGTTGTGTTTTGTGTCAGTTATTCTGTAAATGAACTACTGCTATGCTACTGCTACGGGCGACTGGTGACCATCAGGCGCACGACGACGTACAGTTGGCTCAACGTAACTAGGCCGGACTGAAGTAGGCGACAAGTGGTTGCGCAGATGGATTTATTGGAAGTAAATGGTGACAGGAAGCGGGGCGCGGGGGCGGTAACTAAACCGAGAGAATTAGAGATGCATCATAATTAGTATTACTAACTCATGTTTTTTTGTGATTATTTTCGTAAAGAAATTGTTTTTCAAAGTTTCTTTAGTTATTTACTGTAACTGTTCTAAATTTAAACTTTTATGACCTCATTTAAATAGTGTTTTTATATTGTTGAATTAAAATGTTGTTAGTATTTTTAATCAATTAAACATCATTAATCGTTTTCGTAAGTAATTTTAGGGTCGCATCTCTATGACATGCGCGAAAGTGATAAAAACCTAACTTCAATCCAGTCAAGTTAAGTTGATCGTACTGTAGTCGTCTCTTCATTTCGTTGTTTAAAAAAATATGTTTGTTTGTAATGTCGGTTTACGGACGATAATTTTACGTGTTACGTCTTATGAAAGAAAACATTGATGACATTTGTAATAAATAACCTGTGATAGTTTGTTTTTATTTCCACTTGTATCGCACGTCGCTGCAATCGCCATATCATTGACTAGCTGTCCCGCGCAACTTCGTATGCTTAAATTTCGCCATTTTTTCTCGTCGCTGCTCCGCTCCTATTAGTCGTAGCGCGATGTTATATAGCCTATAGCCATCCTTGGTAAATGGGCTATCCAACAAAAAAGATTTTTTTCAAATCGGACCAGTAGTTCCTGAGATTAGCGCGTTTAAACAAACAAACAAACTCTTCCGCTTTATAATATTACTAGCTGTCCCGTGCAACTTCGTATGCGTAATTTCTCCCCGTTTTTAAAACATTTCTCGTCGCTTCTCCGCTCCTATTAGTCGTAGCGCGATGTTATATAGCCTATAGCCTTCCTCGATAAATGGGCTATCCAACAAAAAAAGATTTTTTCAAATCGGACCAGTAGATCCTGAGATTAGCGCGTTTAAACTAACAAACAAACAAACAAACTCTTCCGCTTTATAATATTAGTATAGATATAGTATAGATGATATTGTAATAAACAACCAAGTGTAACAGCTTAAGTGAATCCGGACGCATGCGCCCGATAGCCGCAATACTTCAGCCTATCAGCAGGCGGAATCATCATTCGCGTTGCTTAGCAACCTGTCAATAACGTGACCGCTTAGCAACTAGTCAATAACGTGACCGTTGTTACGTGACTGCTTAGCAACGAAGCACGTGACATTTTATCGTACGTCCACACCGTCATCGATTTATAAGACGTTAAGGTTAAAGGGAGTTAAAATAAAAGCATTTAAATAAATTAGAGAAGCACTCTTTAGCTTTAAAAAGAAAGTAGTCTTTTAAAAACGTTAGAAAAAAACGTTGGACCACAGATAAATCTATACATTTACGAGAATTTCGTCGAGTAAAGTTTTACGTTTCAGTAATAGGACAACCCACATCTTTCGTGAGGTGTCAATTAAGATTAAGGGTTTATCTATGGAAGTGTGGGCAAACTTTTTCAATTTACTGCTGTCACCATACGTATGGGTTTCATTTGAGCGTGCGATACATCAAATTAGGCTTCCTCATCATGAACATAATCCATAAATAAATGTATTTTTTATATTATTTTTTTTATCAAATATTACAGTAGGTATAACAAAGTTGCTCTCTACCTCTTCATAATAATGCAATCTTAGAATATTATCGAAACTTACTCGCGTGAATAAAACGTTCGTACCTTTTTTTTTAAAGACGACTTCCACAGTATGGTACAAGCCCTGTATCACGACCTTTACAAACAAACACGAACTTTAAAAAAAAGTCACGGACACATGGTACACCCAGACCCGGAACAACAATTTGTGGATCATACAAAGTGTATGTGTGTCCGACTGCTACGCAAGAGGTCGATGGTTTATTCTGTGTCTGGTTGTAATTTATCTATAATATGTATGTATTTAGAAACATAAAAGTATATTTATCAGTTGTCTGGTTACCATAGTACAAGCTCTGCTTAGTTTGGAATCAGATGATGTTGTGTCAGTTGTCCCAATGTGCAGTAGATTCGGTGCAAATTGGCTGTGACAGACGGACAGACACACGAGTGATACTATAAGGGTTACAAATGTTAACTTTTGATAAGATTGGTTCTTAACGCGTTGCATTATAAATACAATTTGACACGGGAATAAACGCGTTTAATCTAGGTAAAGTTACGCCCGCCCTGCCCCCCCAGTCAGCTTGTGACCACGGTCGGTGTAACCCGATCGAAACGTCAAGCATAAGGTAAATACTTTACCTAGATTAAACGCGTTTATTCCCGTGTCAAATTGTATTTATAATTATGATTATTTCTAAATAAATTTTATTTTTTATCGAATTTCATAATATATTGTTCACTACCAAAAGTACTCTATTGTCACAAATAGAACCTTCTTTTTATAAACCAGTTAATAAAAATGATGCAAGGCAAGAAAGCATTTTAATCGGCATAATTACATTTTGGACTAGTTCGGGTCACATTAATTTACAAGCAATATTATTACATTCAATTATACAGCCATTAAATTCAATTAGTAGTGTTAGCTTAGAATCATTTGACGTGCTTGGATCAATAGCTTTGCCGAGTCTGTTAATACCATCTACTAATCGGCCAATACCTCGAGTAATCTGACAAGATGACTGTTGATGAATAGTTAACATATTAATTGCTTTTGTCAATAAAGGTCCGTACTCATTGACGTATAGACCAGGACTGCGCTATCTTTCTCAATTAAAAAGTAAATATTGACTGCAGAGCGTGAAAGAGAGAAAAAGCTCTTGCGGCCGTTGACAGGTGTTGTCCACAAAGTAGCGTTGTCTCTTTCTAGAAAGTGGTAAATTTTGTGAGGTTTTGGCGCAGCTGGTCTCTACGTCAATGCTAGTACTACTATACCTATATCGAGTGTAAAGGAGTCTATGTCCAACAGTGAACCGATAGAGACTGATGCTTGGATGCATGAGCGTAATATGGTTCATTTTTCGGAAGGCTCGGGTGCTTAGGATTACCTAAATACATAAATTAATTAAATGTCAATGTTATCTGACAGTTGTCAAAGCACGAGTACGACCATTGACATATAGACCTGGACCGCACTATCCCTATTAATTATAAAGTAAATATTGAGTATAAAGCGTGAAAGAGAGAAAAACACGTACGGCGTTGTCTCTATGATAGAGTTGTCTTTCTTTCTAGAAAGTGGTCAATGAGTACGATTGATTCCTTCTTTTGATACTTTTTTACAGAAAAATATTCATAATTTATGTTATTAAAAATGCGGCAGTATGTCGAGCTGCCAGTCGAGGAGAGTAACGGAAAGAGAAAGAACGTTTGGAAGTTTGTGTGTTTTAATTTTTATTACGAAAACTGACATACACGCGGCTGTACATAATATTTATTCTGTTCGAGGAATGGGAATCCTTAGTTCTATTGAGACACATTGGTAATGAATCGTTATGTAAAATCATAGTAATTCAATAAAAAAATACAACGATCAAGAATTATTCATCCAAGTAGGTGTTGGAACATATATACCAGGACTACACCACTCCCTTCAATTAAAAAGTAAAAATTTACTGCAATGCGTGAAAGAGAAAATAAACTCGTGCGGCCTTTGACAGGTATTGTCCGTAAAGTAGCGTGGTTTCTTTCTAGAAGTGGTCAATTTTGTGAGGTTATGGCGCAGTCCTATTCTCTACGTCAATACCTTGGACCTACCTAAATCCTGTGTTACCATCTCTAAATTATTACTTCCCCATTTTTCATCAGATTCTGGTACACCTATAGATACTTGGTTTTTATTTGATTAGCCGTGTACAATAGAATAGAGAGCAGAGATAATGGTCGCAATAACCGGTATTCAGGCAGAGATGCAAGCATAAGCTAGTAAGTTATATTACTATAAAACTCAATAAGTAGTTTTAACGTAAAGCAGTAACAAACATTCATACATTGTCACAAACTTTCACATTCATAAAATTAATAATATATTTCCCGTAGACAAACTCATAATTAACAATACTAGCTTCATACATTAAACTTTTACAAAAACCAGAACACGAGTTTAATCGCAACACTGTAAGCGGATACATTTATCCAAATAGTTGACGTTACAAAGGGTCTAGCGAATGAAAACCTTCGTCACAAATTATACCTACAGATGGCCGGCTTCCTACAACGAGAGAAAACAGGACTGTCGTTTGGGGAAGGCTTAAACCAGATAGGGCTGCTGTTGCACTACTAACACGAACCGAATGGATGAATGGTGAAAGTTTTGAGGAATTAAGCCCCCCCCCCCCCGGCAGTAGCCCCCTAACCTCCTCCTTGGATCCACCACTGCTCACGCACACAGCACGCGCACATATCTAAAGAATCGTCACCAGCCGAGTCCACACCGACAGGCCTATTCCACTCTAATCCACTGGATATATCTATGTTTCTTTTCCATTGTAATCCATCGATAGATCTGTATCCACTTTTTGTTCCACTCGAGCACGGTTTCCAAGGCAACCTCGCGAACCAAATATCCGGTCAGTGTTGCCACACACCACACGTTGCCTCGGTTGAGCTTGTCTCGGGGTCGAGCCGTTCGATGTGCCATAGTGTGGGCTATTCTTTGATGTGGATAATGGTTTTGACTCGGCTTCTCATGGCACAGCCTGCCTCGCGAGGCGAGGCTCTGTGTTTCCGGGCTCGCGAGGCTAAGCTTGTGAGCCGAAAATTGGCGACGCTGCCGGGCGATCCCGTGCACCAGAGACTTTGGACAAGTAGCATAAAACAGTAATCGTCGTAAATCAGTCGGCATCGTTGCGCATGCAAAACCACGAATATGATTTATTTTTTAACATGGAATTCGCAGCAACCACGTAATTCCGGCGTCATTTTATATAATTGTCATACGATTAGAGTCTATGCCACTTGTCTAGGGGGGCTGGTGCGATTTAGCTAGCGCATCGCCGTACGTGAGTGGATTTGGGCTATGTGTGAGTGGATTTTTTATTGAGCTGTGAGCCGGCCTTCTGCACATATGTATTCTGTGCCTCCGTTGTTATCTGAAACAGGTCGGATTGTACTTGCGAAGGGTGAACTGATGTTTGCAATGAGGGTTCCGTCCATATCACTAATTTCAAGTATAAGGGGTCTGTTAATTAAGCCTGTTATGTTTTTCCTTATGGTGTTTCTTGTTATGAGCGCCATCTAATACTAGCTTATGTCTGCTCTGTATGTATATCTTATGTATTACACTTCGCGGGAGCTATATTATGTACATATACTTACTTAGGTACATACCACAATCCTTTTGAAAAAATTAAAGACCTAACTCATTTATTCACCATACAAACCCTTGGATCTATAGAACTGAAGAGAGAGATTCTCTTCGTGATGTAGACCAGGAATACTTAAGATTTCAGAGCTTCGAGCTTCAAACTCTATAAAAGAAAGAAAGAATAAAATACATTTATTTCAGCCTGGGGCATATAAAAGCAGCTAAACTGGCTTAGCAATAAAGTCAGAAATAACATTTTAAGGTTTAAGGTGAAACAAAAATAGCGATTTGTACACATTATAGAATTTTATAAGCTACGGGTCTTAATCGCGTAAATATTTAATTTTAAGGCTAAATACCTTTGTTTATTGCCCGACGGTAATCGTTATGTACCCGTGACCACGGCCATTGCAATACGGTCGAAACGTCGGGCAATAAAAAAAGGTATTTAGCCTTAAAATTAAATATTCACGCGATTAAGACCCGTAGCTTATAAAATTCTATGAAGTATCTAAGTACATGTAAATAAACTAGTAGTTATGCTGCTCCGCAAGCCCATACCGAAAAAGTCAAAACCTCAGCATAAGCTAGGCGGAACACCCAGCGCTGATTTTCAGTTGGTTACTTTGATTAAGTGACTATGTCTACATATTTGCCTGCTTTTGCTTAGTTCTGTATTTACAAGCAAATTACATATTTAATGATGTTTTAAGTAAAAAGATGTAGATAGGTTTCATAAACTCACAATCTATCATCTCATACATAAAAACTTAGTCCGTGCAAAAATAGTTACAAAAAATATGAATGAAGTATGGTTTCTGTTCAGTTCATTACAACAGTATCATAGGCCTTAGTACACCTTCGAGCGGACACCGACGCGACGCGTCGTCGATGCACTCAATATGAATATTTTTTTGCAAACACCTACATTTACCTAAAAATTAAGAATTGTGTGAAGCAAACTACTATCATAAACGACTAGTTGTCCCGCGCAACTTCTTCTGCGTAAATTTTCCCCGTTTTTGCAACATTTCTCATTGCTACTCCACTCCTATTGGTTGTAGCGTGATGTTATATAGCCTATAGCCTTCCTCGATAAACGGGCTATCCAACAGTGAAAGAATTTTTCAATTCAGACCAGTAGTTTCTGAGATTACCGCGTTCAAACAAACAAACAAACTCTTCAGCTTTATAATATTAGTATAGATACGTTTGCGATTACTTTTATGAGTTTATACTTAAGTTTAAATACGGTCGAACTAAAGTCTTTTTGATTTTTAATTTTACTTAGTTTTATATTATTTATGCATGCTCAATACGTGGACTGTAATGTTCTTTCAGTAGGTAATAAAGATCTTTAAACCTAAACAACATCCGATCTATAAAAACGACAAACTAATGCACACATAGTTAACCTACATATATTGCAATGTCACACTATTCTATAAAGTTGTAAAAGTAGGAAAGCATGATTTAATTATCACGAGTGAAAAAGAAAAAAATGTAATACGCTGCTTTCATCTGTTGACGCCGGTGATGCGACACTGACATAATAAAAACTTAGTCAGTTGTCTAAATTTTAAGGTGTCGCTTGCTGAGCGCTTGTAACCTATCTACACCTTTTTACTTAAAACATCATTGCTTAGAGCAATATTAAAATTATGGTTCTTGATATAAAAGAGTTAAGTCAATAATTGAAGAAAAGAAATAAAACCATTCGTATTAGATATATTTCGGGACTTAAACGCGTGAATTATTTAAAGGTACGGTTGAAGTCGACCCGTGACCACGATCGGCGCAATTCGATCGAAACTTCGGGTAAATAAATGGTACGTACCTTTAAATAATTCACGCAATTAAGTCCCGAAATATATGTAATATGTATAAAAATCTGCTTTGTCACCATCCGCAATATTGCTGATCCTCAGCAATCAAACAAAACAGTCGTAAAAATCTTGTGTCTTATTTTAATTTATTACTTCCCAATGAGTATTTACAAAGAAATAAGTGACGTCACGCCTAGAGAAAAAGATCTTACAATTATTGTCACTTGTGAAATTGAGACGTCCAAATATCAAGAAAATCGATTGACGTATCATTTATGGATGGCCCTTATAACCAATACAAAACAAATTCGATTTCCGAAATATGCTCCATTGATTTCCCCAAACGTAACAATAGCATATCACTACTATCGAGGGACAGGTTAATATCACAAAATATCGAGAGTACAGCAAGTAATCTTCATAGAACGCGCCCTTGAGCAACGCACATAACATCGCTCAGGGACACGGAATCTGGGGACGTCTCCCGAATAGCGAGCTGTAATTTCATATGTTAAGAAGGCTTTTAGTGCTCACGAACATGTAATCTCGGGACGCCTTCTAAACAAAGTGGTCTGTAATACCGTGTCCGTGAAGCATATCTATGAATTAGTGTTGAAAAAGCAAAGAAAAATCCCGTTTCTTTCAAATTACGTTGTTTATTTAACCTGTGTAATTCGAATGTTTTAAGGAAAATTTGTCATTTTTTTTATTAATAAAACCAAAAAAATATTAAAAGACTAGTAGTAGTAGTAATCATTAGAGAAGAGCGAGTTATTAGCTAGTACCTATTTTTTATGATATTAAACAGTAGAAATAATATGAAAAAATCAAGTTTTTTTGCGAGGCATTATTTAGTTGTCAATTTTACATAACGCATAATTACACTAGCTTAATTAAACAGTCATGAGATAACAAACTGTAAAGAATATTGAAAAAAGAAACACCCATGCAACTGAGAACCAACCAGATCTAGGTACACTAAGTTGCGCAGGTAACTTTTCAGATTGTTATCTTAAAACTATGATACTATAATAGACATTACGCAATTATGCGTCGCGTGAATTTGTTGACCAAATAATAATTCCCAATGAAATTGTAATTTTTTCAATGTTATTACTATTTTTCAGAATTTAAGTATGTTAAATTTATTTAAATAATATACCTACATAATCTGTTAATTTTTCCACGTATAATGTGATAAAAATGGATTGTTTTTTTTTTCGTTTTAATGACTGCGTCGTTCGAGCAAGATATGTAGCAACGTTACCTTCTACAATCTAGGTTTTTTGTGTTACCATCAAGGACCCCTAGAGTCCCTACATAATTAAAACTGGAAACATTTGGAGTGAACACAATTATTTATGAATGTTTTCGTACCCCGGTTCTTAGTTTTGTGTTGTGCAAGTCTGCTATATTAAATGGTTTTTGTGATTCAATGCGTAAAGGTCTGATTTATGATCCGATTATATGTTAAAAGGGAAAGGTACATCCCTTATTAATTTATAGTATGTTAACAATAGTGGCTGCCCACAATAGTGACTCATGGCAATAGAGTTGATCGAGATATTTGTGAGGTTAAGCAACGGTGCCACTGTCGGTCCATAGATGGGTGACCGTTTCCAAAAAAAATTACACACCTCCTTGCCTCGGAGAGCACGTTAAGCAGTCGGTCCTGCACCCAAACTCTCTCTGGTCATGTCGGAATTCCGTCCCATCAGGCTATGAGAGTGAGGGAATAGAGAGTGCACTTGTGTTTGCGCATACACTTGTGCACTATAATATCTCCTGCGTAGTTGGCTAGTCTCTGATGAGATTGGCGGCCGTAACCGATATCGGTTAGGAGACCATTATAACTATCGAATGGTTTTGGCTTCTCCTGTTCTACTATAACATCGGCTCCACACGTTGGCCCCAACGTTGGTCCCAACGCCACTCGTCCAACGTGTTGCTCTAAAATAACGCTCGTCCCAACGTTGGCGCCAATGCTATTAAGTAGATTATAAGGGAAGGATCCCACCACCTACCCTCGATCTGTGAATCACCACGATTGAAGTAGTAAGGAAATGCCCTTAATACAACAATCGAAATAGATTGACAGACCGCACTCAAAAAGAGAGACCTGTAACAAAGAAAATTAGTGACAGGTACTCTTACCAAGTCGAGTGGTAGGCACCTTCGGACCGTTGACTTACAATATTCCGCTGCCGCGAAGTGAAACTTCGACACGTGTTTCGCCTATACACGAGGCATCCTCAGGACAGTTTGGCACCGACTGAGCGCTCGTTCATCGTGTGCGCCTCTTTTATTCGTTCAATCCCCACAACCTATTTTCCAGATAGACATGTTGGACGAGTGCCGTTGGGATTGTTAGGGCTGACGTGTGGAGCCGATGTTAAAATAGAATGAAAAAAAAAACCGGGCAATGACATGTCGAGCCACGCACAATGTTAGGGTTACGCAGGTACTACCCCCCCCCCCCCCTCCCCCTCCTTCTCCCATCCGAATAATGCGGCTTATGAAGTGGGTTTTCTGCTGTTTTGGTCTCATACCTTCAACGATAGGTGAAACTTTGTGTGATGAGCACGATGGTTTATTCTGTGTCTGGGTGAAAATAATATTATTTAATTCAAACCAGTGGTTCCTGAGATCATCGCGTTCAAACAAACAAACTTTATAATATACTAGCTGCCTTGCGCAACTTCGTCTGCGTAATTTTTTCCCGTTTTTGCAACGTGATGTTATATAGCCCATAGCCTTCCTCGATAAATGGGCTCCAACAGTGAAATATTTTTTCAATTTGGATCGTTCAAACAAACAAACTCTTCAGCATTATAATATTATTAGTATAGATTTTTAAAAAAAATAGTAATTAACCCTTCACCGTGGTAAATGGATGTGTGACAAAAGTAGGTACTTTTGTCACACATCCATTTACCACACATCTGAGAGACCCAGGAGCAAAATCGATGTTTCTTTGTCAGGTTTACAGCCTAAATCTCACGATAAAAAACGATTTTACTCTAGTATAAAAAATCTTTTTTAAAAAAAAAATTTACCGACTTCAAAAATAAATACAAGGCAACTAAAAAGCAAAAAATAAAATACCTAGAATACAAAAACAAATTAAGGATTTTGAAGTTGGTGCCATGAAATAGTAGTCTTAATGTTTTATTCGGCACCAACTTCAAAATGTTTAGTATATTAAAAATCACCCCGAATAACGTTGTTAATAGTATGAAAAAAAAACATTATTGTGCTGGGTCGAACGGAAAAATTACACCGAGCGGGCAGTCAGCTACGAATAAAGATATTCAAGTTTTAATTAAATACGATTAAATGGTTGATACAATGTCGACCGCTGTTATTTTACTGACGTAATTAATATAATTAATGGACTAGGCATTGAAACGTAACTTTTTACAAAAATACAATTACAATAAATCATTAGATACAAAAATAGTTGACCCGGTGAACTTCGAAACACCTAAATTTGAATGTATGTAAATCAGATTTGACTGGCCTAATAGCCACTAGACCGGCTAGTGACCCTGATTGTTATGCCAGACGTCGTAGGTTTGATCCCCACCAAGATCCGACGGCTCCTGCGACCCCTTTGTATATAAAAATCTCGTATGTTTGTGGTCGAACTCCTCCGAAACGGCTCGACGGATTTTAATGTTTTCTTTTCGTCGTAAAGTATTTTTTTATTTTATTTACGAAGGAAAATTGACGCTTATGAAGTTGCGTGGGGTAGTTGGTGTTGGGTATTATATTTAGAATATGTTTGTTTATCAGTTGTCTGGTTGCCATAGTAGAGACAGGCTTTTTGTTAGGGATCAAATGGCGTTGTGTAAATTGTCCCAAGATATATTCATTTAAATATTTTCAAAATATTTTTAGTTTATTTTCGTTTTTCGATTTTTCGGCTGTTCCTTTTGCTTTTACCTAATTTGATTTTTTAATAATCCACCGAGACAGTGATAAGCATATTTAACTACCTGCATATCTGACGACAAGCGTGTGATCCAAATTGGAACAAACTAAACGCAAGAAATTAAATTGGTCATTTTTACTCCGGCTCCACACGTTGGCCCCAACGTCAGTTCCAACACCACTAGCCCAACGTGTGGATCTAGAAATAGTATTGACGCCAACGTTGAGTCGAGCTCCACACGTTATTCAAGATCCACACATTGGACGAGTGGTGTTGGGGCCAACGTTGGGGCCAATGTGTGGTGCCAATGTTACGAGACTGCTCAGACAATTGTTTTTTCGCAGGACCCTTTCAGATGAACTTAGGAATTCAAATGATGAGTACGTCAAATGAATACATAATAAAATAATAATAAATGAATATGAGCGGCAATCCCACATGTAAAGCTCATGAGAAGAAGCTGCCAAGAAACTCACGCACCACTCTTTTAAAATCATCAAGTTTGATACAGTGATCATTTTATTGAACGAACCAGTGTGTTTGGTGAATGTAAATGAAAAACTGGAGTATCCAGAAATTCTTTATTATTCCTTGGCTAGGTACATCACAAAGAAATCATAGTTTTAACTCTCTAGATCCAAGAATTAACGATAAACAATAAGTATAGATACAATAAATAATTTATTTGACATCTTCAAATGAACCAAATACCTACATTATCCACAGGACACAATATCATAATAACAATTTTAAAAAGACGAAGCGATTTCTCCGTACTGGTTTGTGAAGGGTATCTACGGAATTACAACGAGGTAAGTGCCACACACATTACTTCAAGAGATATTTTTATTATAGGCCAGTCTGAATGTACTTGAGATTGTAGTACGTCAACACAGTCATAGTGGCGATAAAGTGTATCACTGAAACAAATTATTAAATCTATAGATACTACCAGCTATCGGTTATCACGATAAAAAACTATTCTTAATCCTAAGTCCATTCCCGGAGCTCAAACTATCTTCATACGAAATTTTATCTTCAACAGTTTAAGCGTGAAATCTTAACTGACAAAGTACTTGGGATTACTACCTATTCTTTAATGTTATGAGGATGAAAGATTTGTTTAGAATGCACAAATGAACCCAGTAGCTTCCCGCCGGCTCCGCACGTCGGTCTCAACTCTACTCGTACAACGTGTGGATCTAGAAATAACTTTGGCGCCAACGTTGGGACGAGCGTTATTCTAGATCCACACGTTGGACGAGTGGCGTGGGGATCGTTAGGGCCAACATCTGGAGCCGATGTCAGAAATAATTGCCAATCTTGACACGTAGCTAATAAAAGATAATGAAAGACGAACTAAATTGAGTTGAGGAGATAGATAATGTACAAGTATTTGTGCTTAATTGTGTACTTTAAAATATATCTTGCATGGTTGCCTAGTCTTCATAAAAACGCGCAAGCACTTTATAAAACTTGTCACATTAGTGAAGTAAAGAAATACCCTCCTACGACTCCACTAATGTGACGTAAAAAAACACGTTTATAAAATGCTTGCATTTCTTGGCACTTTCCTTCCAGTCTATTAGTATTAAGGTGGGTACTAACCAACATTACGCGGTGTAATGTAACATGTTACAAAGCGAGTATTTACGCAGGCAGTACGTACAAAGGAACACGGGAAGCGAGCAACAAGCCGCTCGCTGCTGCACCCGCTGTTGTTTTTTGAATTTCAGTTTTGAAGTCAGTACGCCGCAGTCAAAAATCTCAACACAAACTCATCGTCAGACGAATATGGAGAACGGGCGAGCAGCGAGCGATGTTTTCAAGTTTTTTTAGCACACGGCGTAACGTAATGCTCGCTGCGAATGTTACATTACACCATTAAACGATACCAGCTGATCCATGGCCACTTCGTTGGGCTTATGACACCCACAAATAACGTGTCTTTCTATTGGTAAAAGAGTTTTCAAATTCAATTTAGTAGATGCAGAGATTACCCCCTTCAACCTCACAAACTCACAAACTTTACCTATTTATAGTATTATTATATTTATAATATTATCTATACTAGATATATCATAACGTTGGGGTCAGTACCCATACTTAGTATAACAAAATGTAACAATAAACATTCAAATTTGTTTACCTGATCCCAGTAAAGTCGCAATGCCAAGAATACAAGCAGTAGTCAGGTATAATTTGTATTTGATAGCGTCATTGATTATAACGTCGGCATCTGTGTGCAAAATATTAATATTTTAAATACTTTAAAAAATATAGAAACATTAACGAAAAAAGCGAAAACGAATCACGTAAATTAAGTACAACAATTAGTAAGTTACTAAGCTATTACTAACTAGCAATCTTGTTAACCCCTCCAGCTAAGCTCAAAGGCTTGAAATATATAACTAACTAGCGGACGCCTCACGGTTTCACCCGCGTAGTTCCCTTTCCCGCGGGAATACAGGGATAAAAAATAGCCTATGTCACCCGGGGTTATTGTAACTTCACAACGATAAAAGAATTTATCAAATCTGTCCAGTTGTTTCGGAGCCTATTCAATACAAACAAATAATCAAATCTTTCCTCTTTATAATATTAGTATAGATATAGATAGTATAGATTAGTATAGATTAATAGTTGAAATACTTACTCTTTTCAATGGCAAGAATTGATAAGTGTATCTTGATACATGCAAGCACAAAGATGTAGACGCACAGAATTACTGACATAAACAGGTATAACTGCAAAAAATAATAATATATTATTATTAGACACACAACAAGACAGACCTAATTTTATTTTCTTGGCGAATTTTACGGCTGCCGCAATACCAATAGATAGTTCGTCAATTAAAAGTAGGTACTAGCTGACCCGCGCAACTTCGTCTATCTTTCCCGTTTTTGCAACATTTTTCATTGCTGTTCCGCTCCTATTGTTCGTAGCGTGATGTGATATAGCCTATAGCCTTTTTCGATAAATGGACTATCCAACAGTAACAGAATCAGTATCAGTCAGTTCGGACCAGTTGATACAAACAAACAACCTCTTTATAATATTAATATAGATTACAAGCTTCTACAGATAGTCATACATTAAGTTATGAAACCATCAGCTATGTGTACTCGTAATTACGTAGTACCATTACTTATTCTGTGGTGTAATGGTTGCAGCACCTTACTGGCTTTACTGTATATATATAAATATATTATAAACAATTGCATATAAAAAAGTGGCCATGAGTTTTTATTGCCAAGTTCTTTCCTCACGGCTTTATTCTTGCGAACTTGGCATTAAATGTAGAATCATTATATTCCAAATTTTGTCTGACGTTCATATTTGTTACATTTGTAACCTAAATGAATAAAGTATTTTGACTTGACTTGACATAAGCGGTAAGTTCGCGGCGAAAAGCCTTTCCGTCAATAACTTCACCTACTGTATTAAACTTGCCAAAGATTGTTGTTTCGTAATCTCCTAGAACGTATTTTTTACCCGACTGCGCAAGAAGGAGGGTTATGTTTTTCGAGGGTACGTATGTTCTATACTAATATTACTTATAAAGCTGAAGAGTTTGTTTGTTTGAACGCGATAATCTCAGGAACTACTAGTACGAATTAAAAAAAATATTTTTCTGTTGGATAGCCCATTTATCAAGGAAGGATATAGACTATATAACATAACACTACGACCAATAGGAGCGGAGCAGCAATTAAATATGTTGCAAAAACGGGGAAAATACGCAGACGAAGTTGCGCGGGTCAGCTAGACTGTGTACCTATATTTCTTTGGTACGCCCTAGAGCCTAAAAGGCTTGATGGATTTTAGCTTGAGGTGTCGTTAGATTCGTCTTAATTGTGAGAGTGACACTGGCTACTTTAAGTTTTTCAGTCATATTTGTAAAGTTCCAGCAGGACTTGTCTTTTAAAAAAACCCTCGAAACAGTATACTGAGCCAAAATCATTAATATACCTGTAAGTATACCTGCTAGACATATTGTAATCACTTACTCGAATCGGTCGTTCTCTCTCCACTATTAAACCGAACAGTAACACGGATCCAGTTATGATTAGATCAACACAACCGACGAATGACAAATTACTAATTACTGGAAATAACAAAGCAAGTTTAATTAACTGGTGTAGTAACGTGATAAATGTGGTGAAATTGATGTGTTGTTACTTGCCTATAATACTGAGTGCACATTTCATTAATTTTATCAAAATCAAAGTACCTAGTCTATTACAAATACAATAATTGCATTTTTGAAAGATAGTAAAATTTGAAATCCAGACTCAGGAATCGAACCCGAGACTTCCGTAGCCAAACCGGGGCCAGAAGCGAACCACCTATCTGGACTATGTTACTAGATATCAAATCTTTCTATCTCTTAATGCTTGCGGGTTAGACCCCCGCAGCGCCATCTAGTCGGTAGTTAAAGAACTACCACGGCTTTTTTCTATCTTTCAAAAATGCAATTATTGTATTTATAAAGCAAAGACTTTATAAATACAATAATTGCAAGAAATGCCTGTAAAAATAACTTCAATACCTAGTCTATTTTTTTAAATGTTTTTTTTTATGAATGAGAAAACCACATGACTATTTAAACTCAATTCGGGCCAGTAAATTGACAGTTCCATAGCTCCTGTTATTCGGTAGCTTTTAAAAATTTATTTCATTCTGTAGTAACACACACAAATTTTCACATTACTATGTTCTAAACTTCAACTTAACTATGTTCAAAAATCCCGTGATATCAGTTGTTTAGGGGCTTAAAGGCTAGACGAAAAAAAGTGTAACATTTTGACATCGATCAAAAATCTGATTATTAATTCATCAGATTTGGCTAGAATAAGGAGATTAGTGTTATATAGGTTGTTTGTATTTTTGTAATAGGCTTGTATGTTTATTATACATATGGCAAACTTTAAAGTATTATGTTGTTCTAGATTTTTATTTAATCATTAAGTACTGAGTTCATGAGATACAGCCTGTATTATAATATCGAGCAAAAACGGCAAAATAATCACGTTTGTTGTATGGGAGCCCCCCTTAAATATTGATTTTATTCTATTTTTAGCATATGTTGTTATAGCGGAAACAGCAATACATCGACTGTGAAAATTTCAACTGTTTAACTATCACGGTTCATGAGATACAGCCTAGTGACAGACGGACAGACAGATAGTGCAGTCCCACTTCAATCTTTGGGTACGGAACCCAAAAAAGAAAGGGAATGTAATATTGCTGATTCTGTTTAGCATGTGTGCCTAGAACTATATGGAAGTAGTTGTAAACGTCCGTTTCTTCTGACCGTAGGCTTATACTCTATGAATACTTACAATTAGAATTTTCAGTATTATACATCATATCATAGTCTTGTGTATAACAACAAATATACATTAAAATACAACATCCAATCATAATTTCAAACATTCCAATTATAAAAGTTACAGGCCAAAGAGTCTTGACAAGACCAGGCTTCCTGTTATTAAACAACAGGCTGGTGAATGCACTGATATTAGATGAGTTCCAAAGCCCATCGCGAGACAATTTACTCCCCATGTTTTGAGGTAAATGCTTGAGAAAATTTTGAAAAACAACATTTTTCAGTTCCCTTTCTAGTGAATCTTGTTGCATTTTGATTTCTAAATGGTTCCTAAAAAGAATTATAAATTAGTGTGCACTGTGATTACAAAATTTTGATTCTTTAGTTAGATTAATTGACAGGAATTTCTAGGATATGTCAAAAAAGTCAAAAGGCTGTGTAAAGCGCCCTGTAAACGATCAAATTTATTTGTCAAACTTCACGGTTTTCTAATAGCTGAAACGTTCAAACGAAGGATAAAACAAACTTTGTCAAACAATGTACTAGATTCGGTTTCTGCTCGTCGTCCAAAAGAAAAACTGAGATATTGTTTGACAAACTCCGTGGTTCACGTTCAAATATGTTTGTCAAACACTCTCAAACATTTGTTGATAAACTTTCGCGATTTGTACACATTATTAAAATATATATATTACGGGTCTTAATCGCGTGACTAATTTAAGGTAAAATACCTTGTTTATTGCCCGACGTTTCGACCGTATTGCAACGGCCGTGGTCACGGGAAGTCTTCGCGTGACCACGGCCGTTGCAATACGGTCGAAACGTCGGGCAATAAACAAGGTATTTTACCTTAAATTAGTCACGCGATTAAGACCCGTAATATATATACTCTCAAACATGACGTGAATTCAATTTTTCATGAAATGTGTAGAACATTTAACATGTGGTCATCGTCGCTGGTGTCACATTAATAACCATGATTTTGTAATACTATTATTTACCTTGTATTGTATAACTTTTTATTTAACTCTAATAAAAAGAAAAATAGTAACAATAAAACCAATAAAAGCGGTATATTATCAAATTATTTGACGAACACGTAAAATTTTTCAAACATTTTGATCGTTCACAGGCTCAGTTAGTCTGTTACTCATCAAAGAGTCTTTATTCTATCAGATCAGCTGAGGTTTTTACCTACTGCCCCACTTGTACTATTATTTTGACGTAATAACGATGCAGGTACGAAAAAGTGTCTTAAAAAAGTCACGTTATTGATTTGTTGCTAAGTTACAGCGAATGGTGATTGCAGCGACATGACATGCGATACAATTAGAACTAACGTTATTGATTGCTTACTAAACAACGCGAGTGGCGATATGTCATCAATGTTTTCATATGACGTTGTCACGTAAAATTATCATCTGTAAACCATGGACGTATAGACCAGGTTCGTGCCGTCCCTTTTAAGCCTGAAAGAGAGAAAATCGTGCGGCCCTTAACAGATATTGTCCAAAAAGTCGCGTTGTCTAGATAGTGGTCAATTTTGTGAGATTATGGTGCAGTCAGTCAGTAAGGGGCGTCTAAACGGGCCATTTTTACGGCAATTTGTGACGGCAATGCATTGACCGGCAACATGGCAGTACTCTCCAATATTGATTTGATGGTTGCCGGACGAGCGCTGGGCGATTGATTTTCCGCAATATTGCCCGGCCAATTTTGTTGTTGTTTCAGTCACCCTCTATTTTATTGTTGCCGGATTGTGTTGCTCGTTTAAGAGACTGGATCATGCGCCATACAATTGTAGACATATTACCAGTATTGGCCGAGCAATAAGTTGCCAATAGTGCCGCCACAAATTGCCGCAAAAATGGCCCGTTTAGACGCCCCTTTAAACAAACTTTACAGACTACCATTTTTTATAGCATAGAATAGACAAAGAGTTTAGTAGTCTGTTACTATGTAGTATAAAGGTCAGTGAACTGCTCTCTATAGCTTACTAGTTAGTACTATAGAGTTATTAATACAGTGTATTAAGACAAGCCAAAAAAAGATGCGTTAGTTACGTTTTCACCATCAGAGGCCTTCAAATACCTACACCTGCTCCATGTTCCGCTATGATCACTTGTTGTCTAATGTTCATGTACGACACTTAATGGTAAAATTCAAAATAAAATTCAAAACTCTTCATTTACTTTGGATGCAAATCAACTCTTGTGATACGTCGGGATTCTACATGTACATGTAATGCCAAGTTCGCAAACAATAGGTAAAGCCGGAGAAAAGAACCTGGCAATAGAAACGCAGCCACTCTTTTCAAATTGCCAATTTTACAATGTTTGAATGTTTATAAACTTGATATGGGGGTAAGGTGCTGCTTCTAATATACTATACACCATGTTAAAGGTCTGATGCAAATTGTATTATCAAAAAGTTGAAACATGAAATGAACCAAAATCAGCCTTAGTGGGTACAATATATAGTATATAGAGCATCTACTTACAACAAAGGTAAAAACTACATGTGCTTATATATTGGCCAAAGTACTTGCAACGAATGATTAAATATAAAATTTCAATTTTGATATCAAAAGGAAGAAAAGAATGGCCTTTATTCGTCACGCAGAATCTTATTGACTGCCTCTGTGGCGCGGTGGGAGTGTATCCGTCTGCTACGCAAGAGGTCGTTGGTTCGATCCCCACCCAGGATAAAACTTTGTGTTATGATCACGATGGTTTATTCTGTGTCTGGGTGTTATTATGTTTATCGGTCGTCTGGTTTCCATAGTACAAGCTCTGCTTAGTTTGGGATCAGATAGATTTGTGTGAGTTGTCCCAAGATATTATATTATTATTATAACTTTGATCGCCTCCATTCAAATGATGCTTTATACTAACTTATGCTCGAACTTAGAGTAGGCTCTGCAGATCTCAGCCTAAACCCGACCCTGGTCTAACACAAAACCATAAACAATACCAATGTTTCTTTACATATGACATAAAACTCATTATTAACAGTAAATTACCGCTCACATTAGGCAGCTTAACCTAGCGTAGACGCACAGTACTAAGCTCCATTAACTTAAATACATAATGAGGCTGGTTCCAACTTTTACGTATGTGTGAGACTACGAGCTTCGTTACTTTTTTAGTTCCAGAATATTACCACGTTGTAGTCCTGAAGTATATCTTTTTGATTTATAATACTGCATTAAGCAGAATTCTCACACGTTTTGAGGTGGTGTATTCTAGATTTTATTTTAGGAAGAGCTGGATTCAGCTGAGAATTATTTTTTGTGGATACGTAATATCAAGTAGGTTAAGTTTTACCAAGGAAAGAAAATTTAAGAGAGGACCCATACATTTTATAGCCACATGTATCTCCCATGGCCTATAGCCCAAATGACTTGAATATACTGTTTTTAGTTTTATTTGTATGGTTAAATTTAATTATTGTTTTTAAACTTTAGCGATTTTTATATATATCAGATATATTTCGGGATTTAATCGCGTGAATTATTTAAAGGTACGAACCTTTTATTTACCCGACGTTTCAATAGCATTGCACTGACCTTTAAATAATTCACGCCATTAAGTCCCCAAAATATATCTAATATGTTAAATGTAATGTTATCAAATTTACTGCTCCTACTCACTTCATATCCACATCGTTCTAAGTTAAACTTGCAAAAAATGCTATTAGCATTAAGTTCGCCTCTGTAAAATTTGTGCATAAAGTTTTAATAATAAATAAATACTGTACAAAGTGACAGCAAATTCAAATGCCGAAACGAATGACCGACCTGTCAATTTTTTGACACTAATGACAAATGGCCGTCCTTGTTACACAAGTATGGACTATCAAGTATGGATCATCAAGATGTCCAAATCAAATTGAAGTCTAGTCGTGGTCGGCGGTAACCTGTACAACGTACTTGTATTAAACATTGACGTATAGACCTGGACTACGCCATCACTTTCAATTAAAAAGTAAATATTGACTGCAAAGCGTGAATGAGAGAAAAAGCTCCTGTGGCTTTGTGTCTTGACAGGTATTGTCCACAAAGTATAGTTGTCTATTTTTAAAGAGTGGACAATTTTTTGAGGTTATGGCGCAGTCTTGGTCTATACGTCAATGTATTAAATAAAGGTCAGGGGGTTGACGGAACTAAATGAAGTGCTAAAATCTCTTCTAGACTTTAGGCTCAGAGCAATATAGACTGAGAAATAAAATTGATCCTTATTCACTATGTTTTTTTTTCGTTTTCGCGGTAAGCTCGCCAGAAGTGACGTATGCGCGATGCATTTCTAAGCGCAGCTCTCTATTTACCATTATGACAAGATTTTGACATTTAGACGCGCGGGCTTGCCGCGAAAACGAAAAAAAGATAGTGAATAAGGACCGTGATATTTTTTATGGACTAGGTTAATAATATGGAGTTCAAAATTTTCGACTTATTTAATTCGACTACAAAATCACGTATACATATTTTTTTTTGTCCTAACTGTCTGCCTGATAACAACGCATAGCCGCTGATTGTACAAACGTGAAGTTTAGAGGATGTATTCCTTAGTTATTGTAACTCATTGTGCATTCGATAAGAGTGGATATTTGAAAATAACAACCCTTAAGGGGTTCAAAGTTCAAAGGGGTTTAAAAGTGTTTGTTTAAAACTCCATTAGTTTTGATAGATCTGTGAAATTTTGTATTTAGCTTTATCGTTTCAAAAAAATGCCTGTTTCATAATTTTTGAAAAATAAACCCTTAAGGAGTTAAAATAGGGTTGCAAGTTTATATAAAACTCCGTAACGTTTTAAGTTAAATCTGTGAAATTTCTCTGTGGCCTTTTGATTTAGAATAAAGAAACAGGTGTTCTATCATTTTTGGAAAATCAACACCTAAAGGGGTAAAATAGAGGTCGCCAATTTGTACAAAACCCCGTCGGTTTTGAAGTTAGATCAGTGAAAGCTAGTTAGTATGGTAGTAAGTATTACTAGTAAGTATAAGAACATTATAGAGAATATAAAACCTAAATATATATTCTAAGTCTATGATATAAGTATATTTTTTAAATTATTTATTAAATATTTTTAACCAGACCTTTTTTATCATTTTTTTTTAATACAAACATAATCAATCCACGACCTTTTGCTCGTAAATTGCAACAACATAACTTAAGGGTCTTTACCAGGGCAAAAATGCCCTTGTACTAAAAATCTTAATAACGGTATGAAATTGATGACCTTATTATGACAAAGTCAGTTTTAGGGTTCCGTAGCCATAATGACAAAAACGAAACCGTTATAGTTTCGTCATGTCCGTCTGTCTGTATATCTGTCTATTTGTCCGTCCGTATGTCACAGGCATTTTACTGATGCCGCATTCGGCATTATACAGCTGAAAAAAAAATTGCGCATACATCAACGTGTGGCATATCATTCGACAGATCTTTTAAAAACATTTTAAGGTTTATATTTATTTCTTTGATTAATTGAATATTTTTGGAAATAATCGCTCCGAAAGTTGCATAAATTGTGTTCAGGAGACGGACACAATTTGATGACCTTATCTTTTGAACCGTGGGACCAAAACATATGAAAAAAATCAAAAAGGTAGCGCATAATAAATATTTTAAATTAAAATTATTTCATAAAAGATCGGATATACCGTCCTTGAGTGATTGCTGAAAAATTGCGTTTCTCAACCAAAGGGCGTATGGGCCATGAACATACGCTCTTCTGCTCGTTCAATTATTCAAATCGAATTTTTTCATAGACAACGGCTCCGGAACTCAACACTGAACATGGTCCGACATGCTCTTGCCCGGTTTATTTATCTTTCATCTATAAAATTTTTACTTTTTTATAATTGAAACTTAATACAGACGAAAGTTACGAAGATGAATGGGCCTTGGACGATAAGTTTGATCTAAATTTGATACTTTTAACGATTCTTTTTTAATTTACTTTACTGGTGACAAAGTTAACGTTAACATTATAAAACCAATTTACCTCGTCTCCAAACTTTTAATCTTTAAGCCCGTTGTTCTTCAGGCAACTTTTTAAAGGTAACTTTATTTTACCTGATTATACCTAGATACAGGTTGAAAAATAATTGATCTTCTAGCTAATAACAAATGTATAGATTAAAAAATGACAAGAGTATGAATTAAACGTTAGACGAACGACCTGGAGGCCTACTCTAATTCAATGAAAACGAAGTATCGATCAAAAATGAGGTGATAATATAGGAGCCAGGAACATCTATTAAATCCACTCGTTCCAGAAAATTGTCCATGAGTTCGAACTTCTTTAGCTTATGAAAATTTATGAAATTCGTTTTAAAGAAAAAGAGTAGGCCTACTGAAGCGTGTAGGCGTCTTCGTTCGTCAATCGAAGCTTACAACGCATTTTCCAACCGCCATATTCCATGCTAACTACTACATTGTGTACTTAGGTATGTGTGCATTGCTACCTCATCCTGGACTCTTGGAGTCTAGGTTTACGTCAACCCAATCGCCAATCTATTATTACAGACGTGAAATCATTTCATTATCCAATTTATATAAAAACCGGGCAAGCGCTTGACGGACCATTCTCAGTGTAAGGGTATGCAGCCGTTATTACAAATAAATGCATTACATATGAAAAAAACTGATTTGAATAATTGCACTAGCAGAAATGTGTATGTTCATGGCACTTACGCTCTTTTGCTAAGAAACGCAGTTTTTTAGCAATAACTCAATGACTACATTAATGTTTTCTGATATATATTTTTTCAGCTTCTGTTACATGTACGGAGTGCCCCATAAAACACCTACCTATTTATTTTTATTGTTTAGCCATCAAACATATTTGAATATTCATTGTATAGTCTTTGAGTAAAATGCTTGTGACATTAAGACGGACAGACAGACAGTCAGACGGACATGACCAAAGTACAAGGGTTCCGATTTTGCCATTTTGACTACGGAACCCTAATAAAAACGATCCTGAACTTTAAGCGAAAAAACTACTTTCCCTTATTATTTAGAAATATATGTAACAAAACTCTTAGATAATATGTATCAATACAATAAACAGAAGCTCTATCAATTGGCGTCGATGTTGCATTGATCAAACTGCAACTGAGTTTGTAACTTCTCGCTAGGTACAACTAATCATCAAGCGTTACCTGCTAGTTACCAACTCTGACTGCGGATGTTCGACAGCCTTCCAAACACGACACGATGTAGATGCGACTTCATTAGAAAAACTGCAGCTTTATTAAGTCGTGTTGATACTGCAACATTTATCAAACTGCAACCATTGGTTTGATAACAGCAGTATTTTATAGATTATGTAGCTGTCCCGCGCAACTTCGTCTGAGTAAATTTTCCCCGTTTTTGCAACATTTCTCATTGCTGCTCCGCTCCGATGTTATATGGCCTATAGCCTTCCTCGAAAAATGGGCTATCCAACAGTGAATCAACATCCAAGATTTTTTCCATTCGGATCAGTATTTCCTGAGATTACCGCGTTCAAATAAACAAACAAACTCTTTAGATTTATAATATTAGTATAGATAACAGCGAATTGTATCGATATTTTATAGATTATTGGATCAACATCCAGTGTAACTACAGATTTTGTGGCAAAGATAAGGAGAAACCAATGACCATTCTGGGTCCTTATTCACTTTTTTTTTCCATTTCGCGGCAAGCCCGCGCGAATTGGCGCATGCGCGGTGCGCTCTAAGATGTCCGCGCGCATGCGCAATGCATTTCTAAGCGCAGCTCTCTATATACCGTTATGTCAAGATTTTGACAGTTAAAATCGTGAAATTGACGCGAAAACAAAAAAAAAAGAGATAGAGAAGGATCCTGTATTATGAGGTAATTCTCCACGCAACAAAAATATACAAGAGGAACCTAAGAATTTGGACCTTCCCCCTTTTCTCATAAAACAAAATCCAAAATTTTGTTTTTCGCCACTCTACTTAGTACTTTAAAAAGC